>OY751341.1:20859414-26851644 GCA_963564715.1 Catocala sponsa | reverse complement strand
CTAACCTAACCTAACCTAACCTAACCTAACCTAACCTAACCTAACCTAACCTAACCTAACCTAACCTAACCTAACCTAACCTAACCTAACCTAACCTAACCTAACCTAACCTAACCTAACCTAACCTAACCTAACCTAACCTAACCTAACCTAACCTAACCTAACCTAACCTAACCTAACCTAACCTAACCTAACCTAACCTAACCTAACCTAACCTAACCTAACCTAACCTAACCTAACCTAACCTAACCTAACCTAACCTAACCTAACCTAACCTAACCTAACCTAACCTAACCTAACCTAACCTAACCTAACCTAACCTAACCTAACCTAACCTAACCTAACCTAACCTAACCTAACCTAACCTAACCTAACCTAACCTAACCTAACCTAACCTAACCTAACCTAACCTAACCTAACCTAACCTAACCTAACCTAACCTAACCTAACCTAACCTAACCTAACCTAACCTAACCTAACCTAACCTAACCTAACCTAACCTAACCTAACCTAACCTAACCTAACCTAACCTAACCTAACCTAACCTAACCTAACCTAACCTAACCTAACCTAACCTAACCTAACCTAACCTAACCTAACCTAACCTAACCTAACCTAACCTAACCTAACCTAACCTAACCTAACCTAACCTAACCTAACCTAACCTAACCTAACCTAACCTAACCTAACCTAACCTAACCTAACCTAACCTAACCTAACCTAACCTAACCTAACCTAACCTAACCTAACCTAACCTAACCTAACCTAACCTAACCTAACCTAACCTAACCTAACCTAACCTAACCTAACCTAACCTAACCTAACCTAACCTAACCTAACCTAACCTAACCTAACCTAACCTAACCTAACCTAACCTAACCTAACCTAACCTAACCTAACCTAACCTAACCTAACCTAACCTAACCTAACCTAACCTAACCTAACCTAACCTAACCTAACCTAACCTAACCTAACCTAACCTAACCTAACCTAACCTAACCTAACCTAACCTAACCTAACCTAACCTAACCTAACCTAACCTAACCTAACCTAACCTAACCTAACCTAACCTAACCTAACCTAACCTAACCTAACCTAACCTAACCTAACCTAACCTAACCTAACCTAACCTAACCTAACCTAACCTAACCTAACCTAACCTAACCTAACCTAACCTAACCTAACCTAACCTAACCTAACCTAACCTAACCTAACCTAACCTAACCTAACCTAACCTAACCTAACCTAACCTAACCTAACCTAACCTAACCTAACCTAACCTAACCTAACCTAACCTAACCTAACCTAACCTAACCTAACCTAACCTAACCTAACCTAACCTAACCTAACCTAACCTAACCTAACCTAACCTAACCTAACCTAACCTAACCTAACCTAACCTAACCTAACCTAACCTAACCTAACCTAACCTAACCTAACCTAACCTAACCTAACCTAACCTAACCTAACCTAACCTAACCTAACCTAACCTAACCTAACCTAACCTAACCTAACCTAACCTAACCTAACCTAACCTAACCTAACCTAACCTAACCTAACCTAACCTAACCTAACCTAACCTAACCTAACCTAACCTAACCTAACCTAACCTAACCTAACCTAACCTAACCTAACCTAACCTAACCTAACCTAACCTAACCTAACCTAACCTAACCTAACCTAACCTAACCTAACCTAACCTAACCTAACCTAACCTAACCTAACCTAACCTAACCTAACCTAACCTAACCTAACCTAACCTAACCTAACCTAACCTAACCTAACCTAACCTAACCTAACCTAACCTAACCTAACCTAACCTAACCTAACCTAACCTAACCTAACCTAACCTAACCTAACCTAACCTAACCTAACCTAACCTAACCTAACCTAACCTAACCTAACCTAACCTAACCTAACCTAACCTAACCTAACCTAACCTAACCTAACCTAACCTAACCTAACCTAACCTAACCTAACCTAACCTAACCTAACCTAACCTAACCTAACCTAACCTAACCTAACCTAACCTAACCTAACCTAACCTAACCTAACCTAACCTAACCTAACCTAACCTAACCTAACCTAACCTAACCTAACCTAACCTAACCTAACCTAACCTAACCTAACCTAACCTAACCTAACCTAACCTAACCTAACCTAACCTAACCTAACCTAACCTAACCTAACCTAACCTAACCTAACCTAACCTAACCTAACCTAACCTAACCTAACCTAACCTAACCTAACCTAACCTAACCTAACCTAACCTAACCTAACCTAACCTAACCTAACCTAACCTAACCTAACCTAACCTAACCTAACCTAACCTAACCTAACCTAACCTAACCTAACCTAACCTAACCTAACCTAACCTAACCTAACCTAACCTAACCTAACCTAACCTAACCTAACCTAACCTAACCTAACCTAACCTAACCTAACCTAACCTAACCTAACCTAACCTAACCTAACCTAACCTAACCTAACCTAACCTAACCTAACCTAACCTAACCTAACCTAACCTAACCTAACCTAACCTAACCTAACCTAACCTAACCTAACCTAACCTAACCTAACCTAACCTAACCTAACCTAACCTAACCTAACCTAACCTAACCTAACCTAACCTAACCTAACCTAACCTAACCTAACCTAACCTAACCTAACCTAACCTAACCTAACCTAACCTAACCTAACCTAACCTAACCTAACCTAACCTAACCTAACCTAACCTAACCTAACCTAACCTAACCTAACCTAACCTAACCTAACCTAACCTAACCTAACCTAACCTAACCTAACCTAACCTAACCTAACCTAACCTAACCTAACCTAACCTAACCTAACCTAACCTAACCTAACCTAACCTAACCTAACCTAACCTAACCTAACCTAACCTAACCTAACCTAACCTAACCTAACCTAACCTAACCTAACCTAACCTAACCTAACCTAACCTAACCTAACCTAACCTAACCTAACCTAACCTAACCTAACCTAACCTAACCTAACCTAACCTAACCTAACCTAACCTAACCTAACCTAACCTAACCTAACCTAACCTAACCTAACCTAACCTAACCTAACCTAACCTAACCTAACCTAACCTAACCTAACCTAACCTAACCTAACCTAACCTAACCTAACCTAACCTAACCTAACCTAACCTAACCTAACCTAACCTAACCTAACCTAACCTAACCTAACCTAACCTAACCTAACCTAACCTAACCTAACCTAACCTAACCTAACCTAACCTAACCTAACCTAACCTAACCTAACCTAACCTAACCTAACCTAACCTAACCTAACCTAACCTAACCTAACCTAACCTAACCTAACCTAACCTAACCTAACCTAACCTAACCTAACCTAACCTAACCTAACCTAACCTAACCTAACCTAACCTAACCTAACCTAACCTAACCTAACCTAACCTAACCTAACCTAACCTAACCTAACCTAACCTAACCTAACCTAACCTAACCTAACCTAACCTAACCTAACCTAACCTAACCTAACCTAACCCAACTTAAATATTCATAGATTTTCACCGGGTTTTTTGCGAATAGTTGTAATTCAGTTTGTCTTGATAAACGCTATAATAATTTTGAGTGTTGCCAGCATTTTTGAATTTTTTATAGCCAAAAAACATTAAAATTTTCATACTTTTTTCATAAATTGTCCAAATTTATTCAAAATTTTTATTTAAACCTGCGTTAATTAACGCCTATAATTTATTCCTTTCGATTGGTACCCTTCCGGACCACCCCCGATAGTGGGAAGTCGAAATATTTTGAATTTTGTAAAATTTTATATCGAACCGAGGTGATGTGGTAAATCGAAATTTCAGTACATTTAACTTAAATATTCATAGATTTTCACCGGGTTTTTTGCGAATAGTTGTAATTCAGTTTGTCTTGATAAACGCTATAATAATTTTGAGTGTTGCCAGCATTTTTGAATTTTTTATAGCCAAAAAACATTAAAATTTTCATACTTTTTTCATAAATTGTCCAAATTTATTCAAAATTTTTATTTAAACCTGTGTTAATTAACGCCTATAATTTATTCCTTTCGATTGGTACCCTTCCGGACCACCCCCGATAGTGGGAAGTCGAAATATTTTGAATTTTGTAAAATTTTATATCGAACCGAGGTGATGTGGTAAATCGAAATTTCAGTACATTTAACTTAAATATTCATAGATTTTCACCGGGTTTTTTGCGAATAGTTGTAATTCAGTTTGTCTTGATAAACGCTATAATAATTTTGAGTGTTGCCAGCATTTTTGAATATTTTATAGCCAAAAAACATTAAAATTTTCATACTTTTTTCATAAATTGTCCAAATTTATTCAAAATTTTTATTTAAACCTGCGTTAATTAACGCCTATAATTTATTCCTTTCGATTGGTACCCTTCCGGACCACCCCCGATAGTGGGAAGTCGAAATATTTTGAATTTTGTAAAATTTTATATCGAACCGAGGTGATGTGGTAAATCGAAATTTCAGTACATTTAACTTAAATATTCATAGATTTTCACCGGGTTTTTTGCGAATAGTTGTAATTCAGTTTGTCTTGATAAACGCTATAATAATTTTGAGTGTTGCCAGCATTTTTGAATTTTTTATAGCCAAAAAACATTAAAATTTTCATACTTTTTTCATAAATTGTCCAAATTTATTCAAAATTTTTATTTAAACCTGTGTTAATTAACGCCTATAATTTATTCCTTTCGATTGGTACCCTTCCGGACCACCCCCGATAGTGGGAAGTCGAAATATTTTGAATTTTGTAAAATTTTATATCGAACCGAGGTGATGTGGTAAATCGAAATTTCAGTACATTTAACTTAAATATTCATAGATTTTCACCGGGTTTTTTGCGAATAGTTGTAATTCAGTTTGTCTTGATAAACGCTATAATAATTTTGAGTGTTGCCAGCATTTTTGAATATTTTATAGCCAAAAAACATTAAAATTTTCATACTTTTTTCATAAATTGTCCAAATTTATTCAAAATTTTTATTTAAAACTGCGTTAATTAACGCCTATAATTTATTCCTTTCGATTGGTACCCTTCCGGACCACCCCCGATAGTGGGAAGTCGAAATATTTTGAATTTTGTAAAATTTTATATCGAACCGAGGTGATGTGGTAAATCGAAATTTCAGTACATTTAACTTAAATATTCATAGATTTTCACCGGGTTTTTTGCGAATAGTTGTAATTCAGTTTGTCTTGATAAACGCTATAATAATTTTGAGTGTTGCCAGCATTTTTGAATTTTTTATAGCCAAAAAACATTAAAATTTTCATACTTTTTTCATAAATTGTCCAAATTTATTCAAAATTTTTATTTAAACCTGTGTTAATTAACGCCTATAATTTATTCCTTTCGATTGGTACCCTTCCGGACCACCCCCGATAGTGGGAAGTCGAAATATTTTGAATTTTGTAAAATTTTATATCGAACCGAGGTGATGTGGTAAATCGAAATTTCAGTACATTTAACTTAAATATTCATAGATTTTCACCGGGTTTTTTGCGAATAGTTGTAATTCAGTTTGTCTTGATAAACGCTATAATAATTTTGAGTGTTGCCAGCATTTTTGAATATTTTATAGCCAAAAAACATTAAAATTTTCATACTTTTTTCATAAATTGTCCAAATTTATTCAAAATTTTTATTTAAAACTGCGTTAATTAACGCCTATAATTTATTCCTTTCGATTGGTACCCTTCCGGACCACCCCCGATAGTGGGAAGTCGAAATATTTTGAATCTTACTCCCACCCAACCCACCCTGTTGTCATCATTTAGGTTGCAAACCTACCCTGTTATTATCATCTAGGTTAGTTGGACGTTTTTAGAGGTTACTCTATCGAATTGACACGACGAACTGGATCCATTGATACCTGAAAGAGGAAAATCGGACTTAGCAAAGTTTACTTTGTTTATTTACCACTTGATTTAAGTTACCTTTAGTTATTAAGTTATTTTACTCTATATTAAGCTATTAATTACCTATGACTATCCTTTATTGAGGAAAACTGTATACTCTATGACCTAAGTTTTTACAACTTACCATTTGTTTTTATCTTTATTATTTTACCCTATTTTTTACTTTCTTATACATATACATAACTTTACACCTTATACAACTTATACAAATTTACTTGATTTTATTATTTTGACGTCCCCTATCTATAGACAAGATGTTCGGCATTAGAACACCAGCCAAGAGGACCGTTGACGTGACCTCCCAGTCTCCAAAAGAGAATGACACGGTTGATCTCACCTCCAAAGTTAGGCGTAGTATTGGGGAATGGGAAACTGGCAGACCAAGCGTAAGCCCCAAACTGACCCCACCAGTTGCTGGTTCAACTGACGTAGCACCCTCCAGACCAAAGCCGAATCCAGACCCTTCACAAAAGGATAAAGTGCAGACACAGAAGGCATCGATGGCGACAATATTTTCGCCACCTAAAAAGAAGACCAGAGTGGAAGAAGCAAGAGCGGCAAGTAACAAGGCTAAGCTCCACCTCTCGAACTCCCGCAACTTAAAAACTGACATTAAGCTGGAAGTCTCCAGCTCCATCGACAGACTATTCCAACTCGTCAAAGAGTCGGAAATGGAGTTGACAAAGGAGCGGGGAGGAAGTGGAGCAAAGCATAAGGCAGTTACCAGAGCGGAGCCGCAGAGTGTTGAAAGGGCGGTCGAAAAGACCAGGGATGACAGCATCCTCCTGGAAGCAATTGAGGCCAACACGAGGCTTCTTGCTGAAAACGGTAGGAAGCTAGAACAACTGAAGGAGGCTCTGGAAAGCCAGAAGGAAGCTCTTGAGAAGACAACTTACGCGAGTGTAGTTGCAGCAGGTGGCACAGATCCAGCGCCTAAAATGCAGACCGCACTGCACTCGGTAGTTGTCTCCTCAACGAGACAAGAAGAGACAGGTGAGGAAATTCTCGAGAGGGTGCGAAAGACCGTAGACGCCAAGGAAGGGTGGATACAGGTTGAAAGGGTCAGAAAAGCTAAGGACCGTAAAATCATAATGGGCTGCAGAACTCAAGAGGACAGGCAGAAGGTCAAGGAAAGATTGGAGGCGGCTGGAGAACACCTCGTCGTCGAGGAGGTGAAAAACAAAGACCCGCTTCTGGTCCTGAAAGACGTGCTCACTGTGCACAGTGATGATGAAATCATCAAGGCTTTCAGGAACCAGAATAGGGACATTTTTCGCGGTCTCGACGAGGGGGAAAGCAGAGTTTCGATCAAATATCGGAAAAGGGCACGAAACCCCTGCTGTGGTCACATTGTCCTAAGTGTGTCGCCCACCATATGGAGACGCTCCATTGACCACAAAAGAATAAAGATTGACCTGCAGGCAGTCCATGTGATGGATCAATCGCCACTTGTACAATGTACCCGATGCTTGGGTTACGGGCATGGTCGGCGGTTCTGCAAGGAGCCAGCCGACCTGTGCAGCCATTGCGGTGATCCTCACATGGCGACCGAGTGCCCCAACCGATTGATCGGAGAAGCTCCTGCCTGTAAGAACTGCGTCCTAGCCAAGCTGGAGAACAAACAGCATAATGCCTTCAGCAATGACTGTCCCATTCGGAGGAAGCGAGACGCAATGGCCCGTCTGTCGGTGGCTTACTGCTAAGGGCACCGAAACTGTTTCCCCCCAGTATAAAATCCTCCAAGCTAACCTGCAGAGGAGCAAACTAGCGACAAACGAGCTCTTGTTGGAGGCCGTAAAGCGCAAGGCAGCAGTGGCGCTGCTCCAGGAGCCGTACGTGGGTGCCGCGAAGAGTGTTAGGAGTCACCGAGGTGTTAGAGTCTTCCAGAGCTCTGATGTAGGGGAGGGTACTGTCAAGGCGGCAATAGCTGTCTTCAATCACGACCTAGACGTCTTACAATACCCGGAACTCACCACAAATAACATCGTTGTGGTGGGGATCCGAACCAGAGCCTGGGAGATCACACTTGTCTCCTACTACTTTGAGCCGGATGTACCCCTGGAGCCGTACCTTGCACGCTTGAAAGCTATCCAGCAAAGCAAGGGACCCGGCAGGTTAGTTTTTGGAGGCGACACTAACGCCAAGTCCACCTGGTGGGGCAGTAGCCAGGAAGACGTAAGAGGGAAGGAGATGTGCGGGGCCTTGGACGAGATGGAGCTGCATGTCCTCAACACTGGAGACACCCCGACATTTGATGTCATAAGGGGTGGAAGAAGGTACTGCAGTCACGTGGACGTTACGGCCTGCACAATGGACTTGCTGAACCTGGTAGACAACTGGAGAGTGGTGGAGAGTCTGACGAGTTCGGATCACCAGGGAATCTCTTTCAGCTTAAGCTTGGAAAAGTCAAAGGGGATACGCATAGAAAGGACGACGAGGGTCTATAATACTAAAAAAGCATGCTGGGATCAATTTCATGAGAAATTGACCCAGACTATGCAGGAAAAAAGCTTAACCCTACAAAAATTGCAAATGATTGACACTCCGGAACAATTAAATAAAATACTAGGAGAATATACAGAGGCAATCACTATAACATGCAGAGAAACAATACCCTACAAAAAGCAGAAAGAGCTACTTACCATTCCTTGGTGGTCGAAGAAACTCGAGGACATGAAGAAGCAGGTGGACACTAAGAGGCGCCGCATCAGAAACGCAGCACCGGTTCGGAGAGAACACGTAGTCGGCATATACCTGAAAGAAAAAGAAAATTATGAAAGGGAAGTGCAACTGGCAATAACGGATAGCTGGAAGGATTTCTGTGGGAAGCAGGAGAAGGAAGGAATGTGGGAAGGAATCTATCGGGTTATTGCCAGGTCTGCAAAAAGGGAAGAGGATATGCCGCTGCGTGAAGGAAACAGAACCCTAGATGCGAAGCAATCGGTGAGGCTGTTAGCTGAGACCTTTTATCCTGAGGATAGAGGGGAAAATGACGATGCAGACCACAAACGTATCCGAGAACAAGCTGAAACAGTAAACTCGCGGAGTCATGGTGATCATGACCCGCCTTTCACTTCTAGCGAACTCGAAATGGCTGCAAAGTCATTTAACCCCAAAAAGGCTCCAGGAGCCGACGGCTTCACCGCCGATATATGCGTGCGGGCCATAGACTCCGATCCTGCCTACTTTTTAGCCTTGCTAAACAAGTGTATGGCACTTGAGCACTTCCCTAAGATCTGGAAGGAAGCAACAGTAGTCGTCCTAAGAAAGCCGGGAAAGAGCTCGTATACCGAACCCAAATCGTACAGGCCGATTGGTCTTTTGCCTGTGCTGGGTAAGGTATACGAGAAAATGTTGGTTGCTCGCCTCAAATTCCACCTGCTGCCGAGGATTAGTACTCGCCAATACGGATTCATGCCCCAAAAAAGCACCGAAGACTCCCTCTACACACTAATGCAGCACATCCGTGCTAAATTGCACCTTAAAAAGATTGTAACATTAGTGTCACTTGACATCGAGGGAGCCTTCGACAGTGCATGGTGGCCGGCTATAAGAGTCCGGTTGGCTGAGGAAAACTGTCCGATCAATTTGAGGCGAATAATCGACAGCTACCTGAGTGACAGGAAAGTCACGGTGAGGTATGCGGGGGAGCAGCACGAACGAAGTTCGAGCAAAGGATGCGTGCAAGGATCCATTGGTGGGCCCATCCTTTGGAACGTTCTGCTGGATCCTCTCCTCCAACAACTCGAGGGCAGGGGCGACTACTGTCAGGCGTTCGCCGATGATGTCGTGATGGTTTTCTGTGGTGAGACAGCACGAGACATAGAACGACAAGCCAATGCCGCTCTCGACCATGTTCGAACGTGGGGTATCCGAAATAAGCTGAAGTTCGCGCCGCATAAGACTTGCGCGATGGTTATAACGCGTAGGCTCAAGTACGATACACCACGTTTGAGCATGGGCGGGATCGACATTGGAATGTCCCCGCAGATGAAACTGCTGGGTCTCACCATTGACGAAAACCTCACCTTCAACACCCACGTCGGGAACGCCTGTAAAAAAGCGATTGGGATTTATGGCCAGCTCGTTAGAACAGCCCGCGTAAGCTGGGGGCTAAACCCCGAAGTGCTGCGCTCTATCTATACAGCGGCAGTCGAGCCAGTGATCCTTTACGCCGCAAGCGTCTGGGCGCCAGCTGTAGATAAGCTTGGAGTGCGAAAGCAGCTAAACGTAGTTCAGCGGGGCTTTGCACAAAAACTGTGCAAAGCATATCGCACTGTATCGTTGAACTCGGCACTGGTGCTGGCCGGGATCCTCCCATTGGACCTTCGTATAAAAGAGGTGGCTCGTTTATACGAAGCCAAAAAGGGGATATCTCGGTCAGCAGTAGTTGACCGAGAGGTGGAAATTATGTCACCATTCTTCGAGGCTCCGCACCCAGCCGATAAACTGCCCCTAAAATATAAATGCCTGATAAACCAGGAACAGTACCAAAATCATTGCGATTTTGCGGTGCGCATTTACACTGACGGCAGTAAAATTGAGGGCAAAGTTGGAGCGGCGCTGTCCGCTTGGGTCGGCGACGTTGAAAACAGAGCCCTCAAGTTTACCTTGCCGTCATACTGTACGGTTTATCAGGCAGAACTGTTGGCACTTTTCAAGGCGGCGGGCGAGGCCTTGAAAATGACCGAATCCACCTTCGGCATCTACTGTGACTCCAGAGCAGCCCTAGAGACTGTAGCTAACCCTAACTCGACCCATCCACTAGCAGCGGAAACCAGAAACGTCATAAGACGCTGTAGGCTCCAGAACAAGTGCGTTTCCTTGTTCTGGATAAAAGCTCACGCTGGTCTGGATGGGAACGAGAGAGCAGACCAATTAGCGAAGGACGCTGCTCTGAAGTCAAAGAAGAAGCCAGACTACGATCTTTGCCCTATCTCGTTCGTCAAGCGTACGCTCCGTCTGCATACGATTGAGGAATGGGATAGAAGGTATAAATCTGCCGAAACCGCCTCCATTACAAAGCTGTTCTTCCCAGACGTCCTGACGGCGTATAGTGTTGTCAAAAAATTTAAACCAACGAGCACCACCACACAAATCATGACTGGACACGGTGGGTTCTCCTCATACTTAAAACGATTTAAGTGTAAGGAGGACTCATCGTGTACCTGCGATCCGACGG
This sequence comes from Catocala sponsa, assembly GCA_963564715.1. Lineage (NCBI taxonomy): Eukaryota > Metazoa > Arthropoda > Insecta > Lepidoptera > Erebidae > Catocala > Catocala sponsa. The sequence goes on along the minus strand of OY751341.1, from coordinate 26,840,492 downwards.
CCGATGAAAGTGTACCGCATCTGATCTTTGAATGTCCAATGTTTAGTCGCGAACGTTATGACCTGGAACAGGAGCTGGGAGTAAACATATCTTCAGAAAACCTGTCGCATATAATGGCAGGATGCCAACGAAATAAACTAATAAATTACTGCACGAAAATAGCAGCAACAGTTATAAAAAGAAATAAAAGCGTATAAATAAAACACATATGATGTCATTATAATGATATATAATGAATGTCACATAGCTAATATACACAGATACAAAATAACGGATAAAAAAATAAAAAAGAATAAAACATTAAAATATCCTCAAAAAATGAATCACGATACACCTACCCTTAATGGGTTCTTAAAAGAAATACGATACAAGAAAATTAAAGGCAATAAAAATAAAACATCACTATAACAAAGGCCTTATCTATGATAGGGGAAATAAGAAACAATCAAAAAAAAAAAAAAAAAAAAAAAAAACCTAACCTAACCTAACCTAACCTTTTTTTTTTTTTTTTTTTTTTTACGTGGGGGAATGCTATGACGCATACCCCTCCGCGGGGGCGGGCGGAGGGGTTATGTCGGACTCGCCGGGGTAAAAGAAAGATGTTAACAATAAAATGGACCTCCCGGAATACCGACTAAACCTACCACGGTGTTCCTCGACAAACCACTGTCGGCGGGGCCGCGCGAATCACTTTCACATGCAGTCGCGACCCCGCCGAGGTTACGGCCCGCCGTATGAAACGGCAGGCCACTACACAAAAGATCTACCCGCTGGTACCTTCTAAATATTCCCTACTGTCCCCCCCCTAGGGGGGAGACGGACTCGACACAGAGGCGCGCGTGGGAACACGCACGCCGCCTCTCGGACCTGGTGCTGAACGGATGGCGGGCAGGCCCACAAAGCCCGCCACCCCCAGGTCAAACCTCAGGGTGGCTGGAGGTCATCTCGCGCCCTCCGGCGCCCGGCTCTGCGGTTGGGGAGAGGGTTTAAACGCTCCCTCTCCCGCTCCGCCGCCTCCTTGTTCGAAATTACTTCCTCACAGAAGGAGGCGACGGCGTTCCACGACCTCTCACTCCGGACCATAGACAGAACTACGGCCGGGAGCGAGAGGGCAACCGATCCGACTGCCGCGATCAACTCACGGCGCTGCGATGCCCAGGCGGGGCAAACCGCCAATGTGTGCAGCGCCGTGTCCTCAACAACGTCGCGGCAGTCGCCGCAGTGGTGACAACCGGGCGTCTCTTGCCGGCCTATCCGACACAGGAACCGGCCAAAACAACCATGGCCGGTCAAAACCTGTGTCAGCCGGAAGGTGAGGGCGCCATGCCGCCTCTCCAGCCACTCCTCAAACACGGGACTTACCGCCACGATCGTGGCGTGCCCGGCACTGGGGTGCACAAGTCGTTCCTTCCAATTTGCCACTAGGACCTGGCGGAGCTCGGACCTTGCCGCCTCGACTGCGGAAAGACTAGGTCCTTCGCCCCGAGCTAGCGCCTCCTGGCGCCAACGATAGAGCGACGCCAGGAGCGCCGCTTCCAGGTCCCATGGCATCGATCCGGCGAGGAGGCTCGCAGCCTCGAACGAGATCGTGCGGTATCCTCTTATCAGCCTGACGGCCATGGCGCGCTGTGGCGCACGAAGCGCCGAAATATTTCGGGCCGTCAGGCTGTTCGCCCAAACTGGGGCCCCATACAGGGCCATGGACCGCACGACCCCCTCGTAGAGCCTCCGGCAGGAGGTATTTGGCCCCCCAAGGTTGGGCAGCAGGCGCGCGAGCGCACCTGCAGCGCCCCGAAGAATGGGGGCCAAACGACTGAAGTGGGCTGTAAAGTCCCATCGGCCGTCGAGCAAGAGACCTAAATACTTTAGGGTTGACTCGACGCCGATGCGGACCCCTCCTACCATGATATGGGCCCCTGGAGGTGGCCGGTTCCAAGGCCCGTGAAAACAAACGGCCTCGGATTTGGACAAGGCCACCTCGAGGCCCAACCGCCGGATACGATTGACGACTTGTGCGACCCCAGCGGTCGCCAGTATGGCCGCCGCCCGGTGCGTCTTACCCCTCGCCGTGACAAGCGTGTCGTCGGCGTAACAAATGACGCCGACGCCACGGAGGAGCGCACCTCGCAGCACCCAGTCGTAACCGATGTTCCACAGGAGCGGACCCAGAACCGATCCCTGTGGAACACCGCACGACATCTCTCGCCGACTCCAACCGTCGTGACCCGGGTAGACTACTACCCTCTCCGATAGATATGCCCCGACTATGCGGCGGAGGTAGGTCGGCACTCGATGGAAAACGAGTGCCTCCCTAATACAACTCCAGGGCAAGGTGTTGAAGGCATTCGCGATGTCTAGAGACACCGCGAAGACGACCTCGCCCCGGGACACCGCATCCTCCGCCAGGCTCCTCACTCGCTGAACAGCGTCAATAGTGGAGCGCCCGCGGCGGAAACCATATTGGTTCTCCGCCAGATCCGGACCCACTGAAGAAAGACGCTGGACGAGGCGCTCCGCAATAATAAACTCGAAGAGTTTAGCCACCTCGTCCAGCAACACAATGGGCCGGTAGGCGGACGGAGAGTCCGCCGGGCGCCCCTCCTTCCTGATCAGGACCAGTTTCCCCACCTTCCACTGGCGCGGAAACTGGCCCTGCTGAAGACACTCACTGAGGAGCCCCCTGAGTCGGGGCGCGAGCTCCTCCAGGACCAGGGCCAATGCAAGACCTGGAATGCCGTCGGGCCCTGGGGCGGTGTTTTTCGAGCGAAGTCTCGACACCGCCGCTCGCAACTCTACTTGGGTCACTTCGGGAACCACGTCGTCGTCAAAGTCCGCGCTGGACGCCATAGAAGGCGGAACCATCGGCGGAGGAGTGTGCTCCGCCCGTGAGGGAAACAGAGCGGCCACCACCTCCTCAACCAACTGTGGCCGGAGACTCTGGGACAAGGGGGGCGCCCAGGGGCGAAGCTTGCCCCTGACCATTAGGTATGGACGCCCCCAGGGATTACGGTCCAGAGTCCCCAGCAGCTCTTGGCGGGCCTGATCCTTGGCCCGCTTTATGGTGATTTTCAATGTCTTCTTGGCCGCTCTGTAGGCCTCGTACAGTTCCGCCTCCCTGACGTCAAAATCGGGAGGGCGGCGACGCCTCCTTCGAAGCCGGATGTACTGGCGTCTGGCCGCCACGCATGCATGGCGCAGGTCGGCTATATGATCCGACCACCAGTACACCCGACGCCTAGCTGGAATATTTAAAGGCACTCTAGGCATCGCCGCATCGCAAACTTGCGTTATAGCCTCCCGGAACCACTCAGCCTCCGTATCGACGTTGTCAGACCTGGCCGGTGCTGGCACCCAGGCCTGAACGATGGAGGCTTCCAGGAGGACCTCCCGATTCAGCTTTTTCAAAGCCCAGCGCGGACCGCCCCCAATCGGGGCCACCGGGGCCGGCGGGTCGGAGGTCTGGGCGGAGACGTCGAACCGTATATAACGATGGTCCGACAACGTCTCCACCCCCTCGACGACGCGCCAGCCTTGGACACGGCGTGCTAGTGCGGGGCTAGCAAAAGAGATATCAATAACCGACCCGCCCCGCTGGCGCACGCACGTGTGCACTGACCCACGATTGAGGACTAGCAGGCCGTTTTCTACGGCCCACTCCTCGAGCAATTCTCCCCTCGCGTCCGTGGTCGCGGAACCCCAAGCCGAGGATTTGGCATTGAGGTCCCCGACGAAGAGCACGGGCCGAGGGTGGCTTCGAGCGACGACGACGTTCAGTTCGAGGAGATACTCCTCGAAGTCGGCGAGAGGTCGGTTGGGTGAGAAGTAGCCGCCCACCACAACCGCTTCTCCTACGAGTGCTGCGACGCAGCCCCGTCCTCGGACGATGTTCTCGAAGGACGGGGTGCCGGCGGCGGCCGGCGAAATTAGCGCCACCGAGCCATCGAGGTCCCCTACCCAGTCAGCCCTGGGAGGGACAAAATAGGGCTCGGCGACGATGGCGACATGAATTGACCACTGCGCCATGCTCTGGAGGAGAAGGTCCTGAGCCCTGGCGCAGTGGTTTATATTCCCTTGGAGGAGACGGAGGCGTGGAGACATTATGTCTCCATACTAACCTCCGCCCCTCCGACCGCGGGAGCGGCGACCTTAGTAATTGCCGATGATGAGGCAGGGGACTTAGGGGGTAATTTCTTATGGGTGGCGGCGCACTCCTTGCCACCCGCCCGGTGCTCCGCTGGTTTGCCCACCGCTGCACACAAAATGCAGTGTGGCGTGGCCTCACACGTAGCGGCCACGTGACCAGGCTGACCGCAACGAAAGCAGCGACCGGTGCAGTCAGCCTGTGAGGGGCACTTGACGCCCACATGGCCGCTGGATAGGCAGCGGTAACACCGGGCAAGCCTGGGCTCCAGCACTTTCACTTGCGCCGACACCCACCCCACCAGAAGACGACGGCCATCGGCCAGCTTTTTGGCGGCGGCCACGGGACAGCTAACAATGGCCGTCCCCATTCCGGCGCGGCCCTGTTGGATTTCGCTACACTTTATTTGGTCCACAGGGCACCCTCCGGTCTTGGAGACGGCAGCGACGACCTCTTCCTTAACAACCGAGTCATCCAGGCCCGTAATACGCAAATCCACACATTTTTGCGGCCTGGAGACGCGGACCTCCTCCGATTCGAAAACCTGGCGGAGACTTTCCGCCAGGCGGTCCGCCTGGTCGCCGCTTGCGACTCCCGGCACTTCGATAAGGCGGGCACCGGTCTGGGTTGTCCGGCACCGCAAGCCTGTTGTTATACCCAATGTGCCGGGGTCGATCGCCGTCCGCGCCTTCTTGAGGAGCTCCGCATAAGTGGTCCCTCGCTCGATGGCAGCCGGCTGCAGTGTTAACACAACTGCAGTGGAGCGAGGGGCCTGGAGCTTCCTCGCCGCCTTTTTGACCGCCTGTCTGGCCTTCTTGGCCGCCTTCTTCCTCTTTTTGGCCTCCTCCTTCTTCTTGCCGACGACCTCCCAGTCGTCGGCTCTACGTGGGGTGGCTGCAGGTTGCTTCCTAGCAGTGGCGGGACGCTCCTTGGGGGCAACGGGTGCGCGCTGCGCCTGCTTCTTTTTTCTGCCCTTTTGGCCTGCTGGAGCTGTAATATCGCCCGCTGGAGCAATAGGAGGAGGCCGCGGGGCTCTCGCTTTAACCGCGTACGACGTAGGCGGCGTAGACGTCGGGGGAGTGGGACGGGGAGGCTCTCTGGCTCTGTCCGCTGCCAACGGAGGGCGCAGCAGCCGGCCCTCCATAACCGAGAGCTTGGAGCGAAATTCGGCAAGCTCCTGCCGGACCAGAGCCACGAGCTCCGACTCCTTCCTGTTAGCGTCCTGGTCCTGCCGCTGCTCAAAGTCCTCCTGACGTCTTTTGAGCTCGGCAACCTCCTGCGCCAGTTTGGCATTTTCAGCCTGCAGCTTCAAGACTTCGTCGTTGGCTGTGCGGCTGAAGACGGCCTCGGCAATCTCCCGAATGGCCTCCATCGACTCTTTAAGGGTCTTCTGGCATGTGCCTTTAAGTCCCTTCGACTTTTTGGAGACCAAACGGATCGCCTCCAAGGCGTCGTCCAGCCGGGTCTTCAATTGTATGACCGGCAAGTCCTCCGCATCCGGCTCCACAACCTGCTGCTTCCTTGCTGCAGCAACTCGTCGGGCTGCCGCAGCAATTACGCTGTCCTCTTCGGACGTGCGCTCCTCGGCGTCGGCCTTCTGCAACGCGGCAGCAAGTTCGGCCTTCGCCTGGCCCAGACCCACGTACCTCCCGTGGGTGGGCGGACGACCGCGTCCACGTCGCGCTGTCGCGACTTTCGGCGCCGGAATCGCGTCCTCACTGGAGCCGTCTGACTCCGATTCTTGCGCAGACCGCAAGCGTTTGCGTGGAGCTTTCTCCGGAGTAGCCTCCGAAGTAAGCTCCACAACGTCACTGTCGTGCTCTGACGGCACGTAATCTTCATCTTCGTCAGATCGCGCAGAACTGGGCGTGCGTGACTGACGTTCTTCTACCTTCGACATCGTTTTTTTTAAAATTGATTTAATTGATGGTTCCATAATGAATCCCACGAGTATGGGAGAAATAAAAGTCGACCCGGGCAGAGATCCCGATACCCGGGCAAGCCTAATACTACAGGGGGACGGCAGGTACCCTGAGGGGCCGCACTAACGACTGAACTACCCATCAGCCATGCATCTCCTCGCCGTGCGGCAGCAACTTGAGATTCGGGGTGGTTTTTATAGAGGGCCACTCCCTCGCAGTCCGGGCGGTGAAGCCAAGACCCTCGCTCCCGTCAGCAGCCGCGAGACGTGATCCACGACACTGCACAATACGGGGTTACGATTTGCTCTAGACGGTGACAACGGGGACAAAAGACAAAAGAAAGGGGGGAACAACGAAAACAAAAAGGGGACAAAACAAAATGGACGCAGAACCAAAAACAAAATGGACGCAGAACCAAAAACAAAAAGGGGACAAAACCAAAAACAAGAGACAAAAAAACACAAAGGGGGACAGAAAAAAAAAAAAGGGGGGGAGAGTCGTCAGAGCGACGAGAAGGGACCCCGTTGTCTGTTCAGCGGCAGGGTGAGTGCACGCCGAACCCGTCAAAGAGGCTCTCCCATGTCCACTCTAAAACAGAGCGGTACTGGGAGAGCCGGGCCCAAAGAAAGGGCCTCCGGCCTGGGGATGGGACGAACATCCATCCCCCCGCCACCGGTGCCGAACGCGACGGCACAAGGCACCGGTTGTCAGAATATTAGCCGCCAGCAATAATGAAGAGCATTATTGCCAACGTTGCCCAGGGTGTACCACGAGGAGGTTTTCTGACCCACACCCCAACCTAACCTAACCTTTTTTTTTTTTTTTTTTTTTTTTTTACGCGGGGAAATGTGCAGTCACATTCCCCATCGCCGGTTTTGGGGCGGGCGATGGGGATATGTCGGGATCCAGCCCCTATGATGGATTTGGGCTGAACCGACTAAAACCACCGCGGTGTTCCTCACACCTTTATGGCGGAGCCGCGCGAATCGCTCTCACATCCAAATCGCGACCCCGCCGAAGGTTCGACCCGCCGATGGACATGGCGGGTCCCACACAACCATCAAACAAACAAAAGATTGGGGGACCTTGTCCCCTACGACAAAGCGGGGGACCTGTTCCCCCTTCCGTCATCGAGAGGCGTGCGCGGAACACGAACGCCGCCTACTCGGACCTGCGCTGATCGGGCGGTGGACGGCCCCAATGGGTCCACCGCCCGCAGGCTTCTACTCAAGGTGGCTGGAGGTCGTCTCGCGACCTCCTGCGCCCGGCTCTGCGGTTGGGGAGAGGGATTGAACGTTCCCTCTCCCTCTCCGCCGCCTCCTTCACTAACATCACCTCCTCACAGAAGGAGGCAACGGCATTCCAAGACCTCTCACTCGAAACCATGGACAGAACCATAGCCTCGAGCGAGAGGACGACCCTACCGACTGCCGCGTGCATGACACGGCGTTGCGTGGCCCAAGCAGGGCAATCCGCCAATGTGTGCAACGCCGTGTCTTCGACAACGACGCGGCAGTCGCCGCAGTGATGACAGCCGGGCGTCTCCTGTTTGCCTATTCGACACAGGTACCGACCGAAACAACCGTGGCCGGTCAGCACCTGCGTCAGACGAAACGTGAGGGCGCCATGACGCCTCTCCAGCCACTCTCTGAGCACGGGTCTTACCGCCACGATTGTGGCGTGCCCGGCGCTGGGATTGACAAGTCGTTCCTCCCATTCTGCCACTAGGACCCCGCGGAGCTCGCGCCGCCGCACCTCGATATCGCGATGCGACGGCACTTCACCCCGTACCAGTGCCTCCTGGCGCCATTGAAATAGCGACGCCAGGAGCCCGGCCTCTAGGTCCCAGGGCGATGATCCGGCAAGGAGGCTCGCTGCCTCGAAGGAAATCGTGCGGTAACCTCGAATTGCCCTGACGGCGATGACGCGTTGTGGCCGCCGAAGAGCGGCCACATTTTTGGCCGTCAGGGTGTTGGCCCACACGGGTGCTCCGTATAGGGCCTTAGACCGCACGACCCCCTCGTAGAGCCTCCGGCAGGAGGCGTTTGGCCCCCCTAAATTGGGCAGCAGGCGCGCTAACGCCCCTGCAACGCCCAGAAGACTGGGGGCCAAACCCCGAAAATGTGCAGCAAAGTCCCACCGGCTGTCGAGTACGAGTCCCAGATACTTGAGAGTCGACCCGACGCCGATGTGGACCCCTCCTACCATAATGTGGGCCCCTGGAGGTGGCCGGTTCCGAGGACCATGAAAGAAAATGGCCTCGGACTTAGAAAGAGCCACCTCCAGGCCCAACCGCCGGATACGACCAACGACTTGTGCAACCCCAGCGGTCGCCAACATGGCCGCCGCCCGGTGCGACTTACCCCTTGCCGTGACTAAGGTATCGTCGGCGTAACAAATGACGCCGACGCCACGGAGGAGCGCACCTCGCAGCACCCAGTCGTAGCCGATGTTCCACAGGAGCGGACCCAGAACCGATCCCTGTGGAACACCGCACGACATCTCTCGCCGACTCCAACCGTCATGACCCGGATAAACAATAAATCTATTATTTAAGTAAGCCCCGACTATGCGACGGAGGTAGGGAGGCACGCAATGGAAAACTAACGCCTCCCTAATACAACTCCAGGGCAAGGTATTAAAGGCGTTGGCAATGTCGAGTGACACCGCCAAGACGACCTCGCCCCGGGCAACTGCTTCCTCCGCCAGACTCCTCACACGCTGAATCGCGTTGATGGTGGAGCGCCCGCGACGGAAGCCATACTGACTGTCCGCCAAATCCGGGCCCACCGAAGACAAGTGCCGGACGAGGCGCTCCGCGATAATTCTCTCAAACAATTTAGCGACCTCGTCCAGCAAAACAATGGGCCGGTAGGCGGACGGACTGTCCGCCGGACGCCCCGGCTTCCTGAGGAGGACCAGTTTCCCAACCTTCCACTGACTCGGGAACTGGCCCTCCCGAAGACACGATGTGAGGAGTCCCCTGAGTCGGGGCCCGAGCTCCTCAAGGGCCAGGACCCACGCACGGCCTGGAATGCCGTCGGGTCCTGGGGCGGTGTTCTTCGCACGAAGTCGTGACACCGCCGCTCGTAATTCTACCCGGGTCACTTCGGGAACAACGTCGTCGTCAAAGTCCGCGTTGGACGCCACGGAAGGCGGAACCATAGGCGGAGGAGGGTGCTCCGCTCTGGAAGGAAACAGAGCGGCCACCACCTCTCGCAGGAGCTCCGGACGGAGACTCTGGGTCAAAGGGGGCGCCCATGGGCGAAGCTTCGACATTACCATAAGGTATGGACGCCCCCAGGGATTCCGGTCCAGAGTCTCTAGAAACTCCTGGCGGGCCTGATGTTTGGCCCGCATAATCTCAGCTTTCAACGATTGTTTGGCCGCTCTGTAGGCCTCATAGAGTTCCGCCTGTCTCTCCGTGAAATCGGGAGGGCGGCGACGCCTTCTGCGCAGCCGGATGTACCGGCGTCGCGCAGCTACACAGGAATACCGTAGCCGCGCGATATAATCCGACCACCAGTACACCCGGCGCCCCGATGCAGTAGATCTTACTCGCGGCATCGCCGCATCGCAAATTTGACTCATTGCCTCCCGGAACCACTCAGCCTCCATCTCGATGTTTTCAGGCCCAGCCGGAGAACGCACCCAGGCCTGAACGATGGAGGCTTCCAGGAGGACCTCCCGATTTAATTTAGACAAGGCCCAACGCGGACCGCCCTCAATCGTATACCTTCGAACGGGCGCGCCGGAGGTCTGGGCGGAGACGTCGAACCGGATGTAACGATGATCCGACAACGTCTCCACCCCCTCGACGACACGCCAGCCTACTACACGGCGCGCTAGAGCGGGGCTCGCAAAGGACACGTCCACGATGGAACCGCCCCGCTGACGCACGCACGTGTGCACTGATCCACGATTGAGGACTTGCAGGCCGTTTTCAACGGCCCACTCCTCAAGCAGTTCACCCCTCGCATCCGTGGTCGGTGAACCCCAAGCCAAGGATTTGGCATTGAGGTCCCCGACGACGAGCACAGGCCGAGGGTGGCTGCGAGCGACGACGACGCTAAGTTCGAGGAGATACTCCTCGAAGTCGGCGAGAGATCGGTTGGGTGAGAAGTAACTGCCCACCACAACCGCTTCTCCTATTTGTGCTGCGACGCAGCCCCGTCCTCGAACTATGTTCTCGAAGGACGGGGTGCCGGCGGCGGCCAGCGAAATGATCGCCACCGAGTCACTGAGGTCCCCTACCCAGCCATCACTGGGAGGGACAAAGTAGGGCTCGGCGACGATGGCGACGTTAATTGACCACTGCGCCATGCTCTGGAGGAGAAGATCCTGAGCCCTGGCGCAGTGGTTTATGTTACTTTGGAGGAGGCGGAGGTATGGATCCATTAATTGGTATCCATTACTACCCCCGCCCCCTCGACCGCAGAAGCGGCGACCTTTACGACTTTCGTCGACTTTATGGCCGACTGGCCCCTATTCGATTTGGGTGCGGCGCATCCCCTACCCCCGGCCTGGTGATCAGCCGGCCTTCCTGACGCCGCACATAGAATGCAGTGCGGCGTCGCTCTACACGAGCCGGCCAAGTGACCAGACTGACCGCAGCGAAAACAACGTCCGCTGCAGTCGACCTCTGAGGTGCATTTCACCCCAACATGACCACCGCTGAGGCAGCGGTAGCATCTCATTGGTCGAGGGTCAAGGAGCTTGACCTGCGCCGACACCCAACCTATTAAAACTCTTCGGCCGTCGGCCAATTTCTTAGCCGTCGCCACGGGACAGCTAACTACTGCTGTTCCCATGCCGGCGCGGCCAGGGCGAATGTCACCGCACCGGACTTGATCGGGAACACATTCCCCGACCCTAGCGACGGCTGCTACAACCTCCTCCACTGTGATTGAGTCATCCAGGCCCGCAATACGCAGCTGTGCGCATTTCTGCGGCCTGGACACTCTGACATCCTCCTCAGGTAATATTTTGCGAAGGCCTTCCGCCAGACTATCGGCCTGATTGCCACTAGCGACCCCAGGCACTTCGATGAGGCGGGCTCCGGTCTGAGTAGTTTTACACCGCAGACCCGCCGTGATTCCCAGTGCACTGGGATCAATGGCGGAGCGCGCCTTCCTCATAATCTCCGCATATGTTGTGCCTCGTTCCAGTGCTGCCGGTTGCAGCGTTAACACCACTGCTGTGGAACGAGGCGAGCGGAGCTTCTTGGCCTTCTTCGCCTTGCGCGCTTCCTTCCGCCTCTTCTTTGACGCCTTCTTCTTAGCGCCGACCTTTTGCCATCCATCTCCTGTAGGGGCAGCGGACGACGCCTGGGCCTGGTTAGCGGACGAGACAGTCGGGGCCTGGCTTTTAGGCCTGCTCTTCCTCCTCTTTTTCTTTCCCTCCATCTGGGTTGGTGGAGGGACTACTTGAGGGGCACCTTGTTTTATTGGTGCCACCCGCTTTGTCGCCGCCTTTGCCGCGTATGATGTTATTTGCGGCGGGGGCGGTGGGGGACGCTGATGTACCTGCGCTGTGCGCTGGTCACTCCGGCGGTCCGCTGCCAATGGGGGCCGAAGAATTCGTCCCTCCATGACCGATAGGGTCCGTCTAAATTCAGCCAGCTCCCGACGCAAGGAGGCCAACTCTGAATCGCCTGTATCTGCCCTCTCACGAATTTGTGTCCTAGGGTTGGCACGCATCTCCTCCAGGAGACGCCTCATGTCGTCCACTTCCATAGACAGACGGGCGTTCTCAGCTCTCAACTTTTTTAATTCTTCGGAGGTAGTTCGATGTAATAGTACCTCCGCGACGTCCTTCACTGTGGCTATCGAGTCCTTGAGGGTTTTCACACTCGTGCCCTTAAGCCCTTTTGAAAGCTTAGAGACTTGGCGGATTCCTTCCAGGGCGCCATCAAGTCGCTCCTTCAGTTGACCCGAAGTTTGGTCTTCCGCTTCCGCTGGAACCAATGACTGGGAGGAGTTTTCCCGAACAGCCGCGGTTCGGCGTGAAGTCATCGCGACTAACTTTTCCTCCTCAGAGGCGCGCTCTTCCTCTTCTGCTCTCTTCTTGGCAGCTGCCAACTCAGCTTGAGCTTTGCCCACTCCTACGTAGCGCCCATGGGTAGGCGGGCGCCCGCGACCTCTTTTTGCAACCGGCATTTTGGGCACGGGTACGTTCTCTTCGCACGAGGACGATTCCGTGCCCGAACGTTCCGCTCCTGGATGCGGACGCTTGCCGACAGTCCTAACTGGGCTGTATGTGCCAGCAGTGCTCATGCTCTTTTCCGAGCCATCTGAGAGGACAATCTCCACGTCCTCCTCCGATCGCGCAGTACTAGGCGTGCGCGAACCCGACCGCCGAACTTCGACGCTTTCTTCTGATCGCGCAACACTGGGCGTGCGCGACCTTGTATTAGTGGCTAATGCCGTCTTATTTTTTAAATTTGAATCCATATTACGACCCACGAGTACGGGAGAAATAAAGGTCGACCCGGGCAGAGATCCCGATACCCGGGCAAGCCTAATACAACAGGGGGACGGCAGGTACCCTGAGGGGGCCGCACTAACGACTGAACTACCCATCAGCCATGCATCTCCTCGCCGTGCGGCAGCAACTTGAGATTCGGGGTGGTTTTTATAGAGGGCCACTCCCTCGCAGTCCGGGCGGTGAAGCCAAGACCCTCGCTCCCGTCAGCAGCCGCGAGACGTGATCCACGACACTGCACAATACGGGGTTACGATTTGCTCTAGACGGTGACAACGGGGACAAAAGACAAAAGAAAGGGGGGAACAACGAAAACAAAACAAAAGGGGACAAAACAAAATGGACGCAGAACCAAAACAAAACAAAAAACAAAAAGGGGGGACAAAACCAAAAACAAGAGACAAAAAACAAAAAGGGGGGACAAAATAAAGAGGGACGAAGAAAGAGGGGAGAGTCGCCAGAGTGACGAGAAGGGACCCCGTTGTCTGTTCAGCGGCAGGGTGAGTGCACGCCGAACCCGTCAAAGAGGCTCTCCCATGTCCACTCTAAAACAGAGCGGTACTGGGAGAGCCGGGCCCAAAGATAGGGCCTCCGGCCTGGGGATGGGACTAACGTCCATCCCCCCGCCACCGGTGCCGAACGCGACGGCACAAGGCACCGGTTGTCAGAATATTAGCCGCCAGCAATAATGAAGAGCATTATTGCCAACGTTGCCCAGGGTGTACCACGAGGAGGTTTTCTGACCCACACCCCAACCTAACCTAACCTAACCTAACCTAACCTAACCTAACCTAACCTAACCTAACCTTTTTTTTTTTTTTTTTTTTTTTTTTTTTTTAACGTGGGGGAATGCTATGACGCATACCCCTCCGCGGGGGCGGGCGGAGGGGTTATGTCGGACTCGCCGGGGTAAAAGAAAGATGTTGAAATAATAATGTACCTCCCGGAATACCGACTAAACCTACCACGGTGTTCCTCGACAAACCACTGTCGACGGGGCCGCGCGAATCACTTTCACATGCAGTCGCGACCCCGCCGAGGTTACGGCCCGCCGTGTGAAACGGCAGGCCACTACACGAAACTCCTACCCTAGGTATACCACTCCAAAAGCCCTACTGTCCCCCCCCTAGAGGGGAGACGGACACGACACAGAGGCGCGCGTGGGAACACGCACGCCGCCTCTCGGACCTGGTGCTGAACGGATGGCGGGCAGGCCCACAAAGCCCGCCACCCCCAGGTCAAACCTCATGGTGGCTGGAGGTCGTCCCGCGCCCTCCGGCGCCCGGCTCTGCGGTTGGGGAGAGGGTTTAAACGCTCCCTCTCCCGCTCCGCCGCCTCCTTGATGGAAATGACTTCCTCACAAAAGGAGGCGACGGCGTTCCACGACCTCTCACTCCGGACCATAGACAGAACTACGGCCGGGAGCGAGAGGGCAACCGATCCGACTGCCGCGATCAATTCACGGCGCTGCGATGCCCAGGCGGGGCAAACCGCCAATGTGTGCAGCGCCGTGTCCTCAACAACGTCGCGGCAGTCGCCGCAGTGGTGACAACCGGGCGTCTCTTGCCGGCCTATCCGACACAGGAACCGGCCAAAACAACCATGGCCGGTCAAAACCTGTGTCAGCCGGAAGGTGAGGGCGCCATGCCGCCTCTCCAGCCACTCCTCAAACACGGGACTTACCGCCACAATCGTGGCGTGCCCGGCACTGGGGTGCACAAGTCGCTCCTTCCAATTCGCCACTAGGACCTGGCGGAGCTCGGATCTCGCCGCCTCGACAGCGGAAAGAGAAGGTCCTTCGCCCCGAGCTAGCGCCTCCTGGCGCCAACGATAGAGCGACGCCAGGAGCGCCGCTTCCAGGTCCCATGGCATCGATCCGGCGAGGAGGCTCGCAGCCTCGAACGAGATCGTGCGGTATCCTCTTATCAGCCTGACGGCCATGGCGCGCTGTGGCGCACGAAGCGCCGAAATATTTCGGGCCGTCAGGCTGTTCGCCCAAACTGGGGCCCCATACAGGGCCATGGACCGCACGACCCCCTCGTAGAGCCTCCGGCAGGAGGTATTTGGCCCCCCAAGGTTGGGCAGCAGGCGCGCGAGCGCACCTGCAGCGCCCCGAAGAATGGGGGCCAAACGACTAAAGTGGGCTGTAAAGTCCCATCGGCCGTCGAGCAAGAGACCTAAATACTTTAGGGTTGACTCGACGCCGATGCGGACCCCTCCTACCATGATATGGGCCTCTGGAGGTGGCCGGTTCCGAGGGCCGTGAAAACAAACAGCCTCGGATTTGGACAAGGCCACCTCGAGGCCCAACCGCCGGATACGATTGACGACTTGTGCGACCCCAGCGGTCGCCAGTATGGCCGCCGCCCGGTGCGACTTACCCCTCGCCGTGACAAGTGTGTCGTCGGCGTAACAAATGACGCCGACGCCACGGAGGAGCGCACCTCGCAGCACCCAGTCGTAACCGATGTTCCACAGGAGCGGACCCAGAACCGATCCCTGTGGAACACCGCACGACATCTCTCGCCGACTCCAACCGTCGTGACCCGGGTATACTACTACCCTCTCCGATAGATATGCCCCGACTATGCGGCGGAGGTAGGTCGGCACTCGATGAAAAATGAGTGCCTCCCTAATGCAACTCCAGGGCAAGGTGTTAAAGGCATTCGCGATGTCAAGAGACACCGCGAAGACGACCTCGCCCCGGGACACCGCATCCTCCGCCAGGCTCCTCACACGCTGGACAGCGTCAATAGTGGAGCGCCCGCGGCGGAAACCATATTGGTTCTCCGCCAGATCCGGACCCACTGAAGAAAGACGCTGGACGAGGCGCTCCGCAATAATAAACTCGAAGAGTTTAGCCACCTCGTCCAGCAACACAATGGGTCGGTAGGCGGACGGAGAGTCCGCCGGGCGCCCCTCCTTCCTGATCAGGACCAGTTTCCCCACCTTCCACTGGCGCGGAAACTGGCCCCGCTGAAGACACTCACTGAGGAGCCCCCTGAGTCGGGGCGCGAGCTCCTCTAGGACCAGGGCCAACGCAAGGCCTGGAATGCCATCGGGCCCTGGGGCGGTGTTTTTCGAGCGAAGTCTTGACACCGCCGCTCGCAACTCTACTTGGGTCACTTCGGGAACCACGTCGTTGTCAAAGTCCGCGCTGGACGCCATGGAAGGCGGAACCATCAACGGAGGAGTGTGCTCCGCCTGTAAAGGAAACAGAGCGGCCACCACCTCCTCCACCAACTGTGGCCGGAGACTCTGGGACAAGGGGGGCGCCCAGGGGCGAAGCTTGCCCCTGACCATAAGGTATGGACGCCCCCAGGGGTTACGGTCCAGAGTCCCCAGCAGCTCTTGGCGGGCCTGATCTTTGGCCCGCTTGATGGAGATCTTCAGGGTCTTCTTGGCCGCTCTGTAGACCTCGTACAGTTCCGCCTCCCTGGCGTCAAAATCGGGAGGGCGGCGACGCCTCCTTCGAAGCCGGATGTACTGGCGCCTGGCCGCCACGCACGCATGGCGCAGGACGGCGATATGGTCCGACCACCAGTACACCCGACGCCTACCTGTAACATTTAAAGGTACTCTAGGCATCGCCGCATCACAAACTTGCCTTACGGCCTCCTGGAACCACTCGGCCTCCATCTCGATGTTGTCAGGCCTGGCCGGTGCTGGCACCCAGGCCTGAACGATGGAGGCTTCCAGGAGGACCTCCCGATTTAGCTTCTTTAAAGCCCAACGCGGACCGCCCCCAATCGGGGTCCTCGGGGCTGGGGGGTCGGAGGTCTGGGCGGAGACGTCGAACCGTATATAACGATGGTCCGACAACGTCTCCACCCCCTCGACGACGCGCCAGCCTTGGACACGGCGTGCTAGTGCGGGGCTAGCAAACGAGACATCAATGACTGACCCGCCCCGCTGACGCACGCACGTGTGCACTGACCCACGATTGAGGACTAGCAGGCCGTTTTCTACGGCCCACTCCTCGAGCAATTCACCCCTCGCGTCCGTGGTCGTGGAACCCCAAGCCGAGGATTTGGCATTGAGGTCCCCGACGAAGAGCACGGGCCGAGGGTGGCTTCGAGCGACGACGACGTTCAGTTCGAGGAGATACTCCTCGAAGTCGGCGAGAGGTCGGTTGGGTGAGAAGTAGCCGCCCACCACAACCGCTTCTCCTACGAGTGCTGCGACGCAGCCCCGTCCTCGGACGATGTTCTCGAAGGACGGGGTGCCGGCGGCGGCCGGCGAAATTAACGCCACCGAGCTATCGAGGTCCCCTACCCAGTCAGCCCTGGGAGGGACAAAATAGGGCTCGGCTATGATGGCAACATCAATTGACCACTGCGCCATGCTCTGGAGGAGAAGATCCTGAGCTCTGGCGCAGTGGTTTAAATTCCCTTGGAGGAGACGGAGGCGCGGAGACATTACGTCTCCATGCTGACCTCCGCCCCTCCAACCGTGGGAGCGGCAACCTTAGCTGCTGCCGAAGACGAGACAGGCGACCTTGGGGGTAGCTTTTTGTGGGTGGCGGCACACTGCTTGCCACCCGCCCGGTGCTCCGCAGATTTGCCCGCCGCCGCACACAGGATGCAGTGCGGCGTGGCCTCACACATAGCGGCCACGTGACCAGGCTGACCGCAACGAAAGCAGCGACCGGTGCAGTCAGCCTGTGAGGGGCACATGACGCCCACATGGCCGCTGGATAGGCAGCGGTAACACCGGGCAAGCCTGGGCTCCAGCACTTTCACTTGCGCCGACACCCACCCCACCAGAAGACGACGGCCATCGGCCAGTTTCTTGGCGGCGGCGACGGGACAGCTAACAATGGCCGTCCCCATACCGGAGCGGCCCTGCCCAATCTCCCCACACTTTATTTGGTCCACAGGGCACCCTCCGGTCTTGGAGACGGCAGCGACGACCTCTTCTTTTGATACAGAGTCATCCAGGCCCGTGATGCGCATATCTACGCACTTTTGGGGCCTGGAGACGCGGACCTCTTCTGGCTCTAAAACCTGGCGGAGACTTTCCGCCAGGCGGTCCGCCTGGTCGCCGCTTGCGACTCCCGGCACCTCAATAAGGCGGGCGCCGGTCTGTGTAGTCCGGCACCGCAAGCCCGCCGTTATCCCCAACTTGCCGGGGTCGATCGCCGTCCGCGCCTTCCTGAGGAGCTCCGCGTAAGTGGTCCCTCGCTCGATGGCAGCCGGCTGCAGTGTTAAAACAACTGCAGTGGAGCGAGGGGCCTGGAGCTTCCTCGCCGCCTTTTTGGCCGCCTGCCTGGCCTTCTTGGCCGCCTTCTTCTTCTTCTTGGCCTCCTGTTTCTTCTGGCCGACGACCTCCCAGTCGTCGGCTTTGCGCGCGGTCGTAGCGGGCTGCTTGCTAGAGACACCAGGGCGATCCTGGGCAGCTGCGGGTGCGCGCTTTGCCTTCGGCCTTTTCTTTGCCTTTTGTGTGGCCGGAGGTGTAGCACCGGCCACTGGGCCAGATGCAGGAGGCCGCGAAGCCCTCACTTTAGCCGCATACGACGCCGGCGGCGCAGGCGTCGGGGGAGTAGGAGGGCCAGGCTCTCTACGTTTGTCTGCTGCTAAAGGAGGGCGCAACAGCCGGCCCTCCATTACTGATAGCTTGGCGCGAAACTCGCCAAGCTCCTGCCGGACTAGCGCTACAAGCTCGGACTCCTCCTTATTTGTGTGCTTGTCTTGTCGCTTTTCAAACTCCTCCTGGCGTCTCTTGAGCTCAGCAATTTCTCGCGCCAAGCGAGCATTTTCATCCATCAGCTTCTGGACCTCCTCGTTGGCTGTTCGATTAAACACAGCCTCCCCAATGTCCCGAATCGCCTCCACTGACTCCTTAAGGGCCTTCTGGCAGGTGCCTTTAAGACCCTTAGATTTCTTGGAGACCAAACGGATTGCCTCCAAGGCGTCACCAAGGCGGATCTTAAGTTGGGACACTGGCAGGTCCTCAGCATCTAGCCCCACAACCTGCTGCTGCCGAGCCGCCGCAACTCGCCGGGCCGCCGCAGCAATTACGCTGTCCTCCTCGGACGTGCGCTCCTCGGCGTCGGCCTTCTGCAACGCGGCAGCGAGTTCAGCCTTGGCCTGGCCCAGACCCACGTACCTGCCGTGGGTGGGCGGACGACCGCGTCCACGTCGCGCTGTCGCGACCTTCGGCGCCGGTACCGCGTCCTCACTTGATCCGTCAGACTCAGACTGCTGCACAGACCGCGACCGCTTGCGCGGAGCTTTCTCCGGACATGACTCCGAAGATAAAACTTCAACTTCGTGCTCCGACGGCACGTACTCCTCATCGGAAAGCGCAATACTGGGCGTGCGCGACCTACTTTTCCTTATCGACTCTTTTTTTTTTAAAATAGATTTTATTGATGGTTCCATAATGAATCCCACGAGTATGGGAGAAATAAAAGTCGACCCGGGCAGAGATCCCGATACCCGGGCAAGCCTAATACTACAGGGGGACGGCAGGTACCCTGAGGGGCCGCACTAACGACTGAACTACCCATCAGCCATGCATCTCCTCGCCGTGCGGCAGCAACTTGAGATTCGGGGTGGTTTTTATAGAGGGCCACTCCCTCGCAGTCCGGGCGGTGAAGCCAAGACCCTCGCTCCCGTCAGCAGCCGCGAGACGTGATCCACGACACTGCACAATACGGGGTTACGATTTGCTCTAGACGGTGACAACGGGGACAAAAGACAAAAGAAAGGGGGGAACAACGAAAACAAAAAGGGGACAAAACAAAATGGACGCAGAACCAAAAACAAAATGGACGCAGAACCAAAAACAAAAAGGGGACAAAACCAAAAACAAGAGACAAAAAACACAAAGGGGGACAAAAAAAGGGGGGGAGAGTCGTCAGAGCGACGAGAAGGGACCCCGTTGTCTGTTCAGCGGCAGGGTGAGTGCACGCCGAACCCGTCAAAGAGGCTCTCCCATGTCCACTCTAAAACAGAGCGGTACTGGGAGAGCCGGGCCCAAAGAAAGGGCCTCCGGCCTGGGGATGGGACGAACGTCCATCCCCCCGCCACCGGTGCCGAACGCGACGGCACAAGGCACCGGTTGTCAGAATATTAGCCGCCAGCAATAATGAAGAGCATTATTGCCAACGTTGCCCAGGGTGTACCACGAGGAGGTTTTCTGACCCACACCCCAACCTAACCTAACCTAACCTAACCTAACCTAACCTAACCTAACCTAACCTAACCTAACCTAACCTAACCTAACCCCAGTATGCACTTAACATCGTCAAAGTACGCATCGCCTTTACAAGAGCTCCCAATTAAAAATTAATATCTGTGGCAATTAGCAACATAGGCGCGTAAAAATTCGTACAGTGAAAGTGAAGTGTGTGATTCACCAGGATTAGCGTTTGCAGAAAAATCCATCACCAGGGAGAGCAGCAGCGAGGAGTCCAAGACCTAGAACTTTAACACCCTACAGTTCTATGCAGGTTAGAGTTACCACCAAACCCCCACCACCACCATCTAGAGGCCGAGATCACCATTCCAACGACACCACTCACGTCCACTTCGTCCTAGGCTCCAAGAAGTTATTCACAGCCAAACTTCTCAAGACCACGTTGTCGCCACCACGTGCTGCAGAGAGGTTAAGTACCGAACTTAGGTTAAGTACTACACCTATACATGCGGCGTGTGACGACACAGGCGAGCGACGGACAGACGTGAAGACACCAAAGCCGGCCCCAAGAATCCTCCAGCGAGCCATCTTCAACCTCAGGCTACGGCTGATCAGCATCAGGTACCACTCGAGGGAACTCCTTAACCCCCACCCCTTACCCCTTACTGTTCGGGTTCTCCGAAACCGGGAAACTGAGACCTTCCCAAATACCCCAACAGATCCCTCATATTCCCACCCCCAACCTCCCCCCCCCAACCAAGCCCTACCCCCCACCCCCTCCCCTTTAACCCCTCCCCCCACCCCCCCACCCCTCACCCCTCACCCCCCCTCACCCCTCACCCCCCCCCCCGCACCCCTCCCGGAACCCCCCCCCGCACCCCCCTCACCCCCCCTCAACCCCCCCCGAAACTCCCCCCCCTCACCCCCCTCCCCCCTCCCCCCCTCACCCCCCCCCCGAACCCCTCCCGAAACCCCCTCCCCCTCCCCCCCTCGAGTATACCTCACCCCCCCTGGACCTAACTTTGGGGCCAAGACACCTAGACCCGTCGAGTTTGGGCTCATTGGAATCGGGAGAACGAGCCCAATCTTTTGGCCCCAACAGAAACCCCGAAATCTCATCGCAAACCTGGGAACTGAAGACCACCATCAGAAAACCACCTCACTTGAACTTCGAAGAAACGCACTATCACAAAGGCAAGGGCCCGCATACAGGCGTACAGCACAATTAGCAATATGTCTCAACCATCCAGAACAAAGTCTACCAAAATAAACCCTAAAACTAATGATGACAAAACAAAGGAGGCCCCAGCGGGGCCTCAGCCAAAAACTAGAACCCTACGGGAACAGGTGCTCGTTAAGACCTCGAGCACCACAAAACCAACACACAAAACTACCACTGAATCACAAGAAAAACCAACACCAAAACCCAACACAACGGAGAAGGTTCTACAATGGCCCCAAGACGATGAACCAAAAATTACCCACTCCGAAGACGACGCCGCCTCAGTAGCGTCGGCAGCAGACTCTGAATCAGTGTGCTCTGACGTATCACACCTAAGAGTGGGCAGGAAAAGCCTCCTCTACACAACCAATAGAGGAAGCGGCGTAGAGATGGACCTTGCCACCAAAGCAGCGAACACTCTGCTGCTCAAAGGCAAGGAGGCATTAGAACAGGCGGGTAACATGAAAAGAGAGTGCAAAACAACTGCACTCGATTGCCTCCAGTCCCTCTATGAGACTGTACTCTCCCTCTCCGACTCTAGGTCCCGCCATAAACTCAACCTAGAGAAGGAAAGGTCACGCCACGCCCAAGAACTGGTGAGATCGGAAAGGGCACACACGAAACAAATAACAACATTGACAGAGGAACTCGCAAAGACCCGCGAGCAAGTGTCGGCGTCCCTGCAAGAGACTAGAGATATTCGAAAATGGTTGGAATTTGAAACACAGGACCCACATCGATTAATCAAAGAACTTAGCAGGGACAACAAAAGAGTGGAAGCCGCAATAACAAAAATTCAGGAAACAATCAAAGAAATGGCCAATACAGGGAGCAACATCCAATTAAAGGAAATAGAGGGAAAAGTGATCGCAATGGCACGAGATACGAAATCCATACACAACAGACTGGACGAACACAAAACGGGACTCACCAAGATCGAGTCCCACACCCAGGATATCAAAACAAATATCCAGTCAAACCACCAAGCAACTACAAAAGCCCTGACACGTCTAGAGGATCCCCCAACTAAAACCGAGGAGACATTAACAGGGCTTAAAGAACATTTGAAAGAGATCTCCAACCTTGTGAAAGCGGTAAATACAACAGAAAAGGAAGCCCCCAAAATCGAGTTCGGTGAGCACCTCCAGCCCATCACGGAGAGGCTCAAAGTGGTGTCCTCAGAACTTAAAACCATACGAGAACACCAAAAAGAGGCACCACCACCGACATCAATAAGTTTGGGGGCCGAAATGGCCCTGGTGGACATACTCAAAGCGCAGACCAACAGTGCGACGACCTACGCGCAGGCAGCTGCAAAAAAGCCTCCCCAACCACCCATACGGAGGCCCAACCACACTCTCATCATCTCCTCAAATGATAAAACTAAGACTGGGGAGAATATTGTTAACATCCTGCGCGAGGCCATAAACACAAAGAAAACCGGGGCCAAAGTAGACCGGCTTAAGAAGGTTGGGAATCAAAAAGTGATCATCTCGTGTAACAACAAAGCGGATCTCACCCTAATATCAGAGAAAATAAAAACAAACAAGACCTTAAAAGCAGAGACGGCACGCAACAACAACCCACTCGTCATCATTAGGGATGTACTTGCGTACCATTCCGACGCCGAGATCGTGGAGCACATCCTGGCGCAGAATAACCATGTGCTCAACGGCGTCGAGCCAAAGGAGCGGACCATCAGAGTCCGCTACAGGAGGCGGGCAAGGAACAATCTCGAGTGCCACCCGGTACTGGAGGTGTCCCCTGGCATTCACAAGAACATGCTGGAGGCCGGGAAACTGTACATCGACTTACAGAGGCGACCGGTCAACGATCACTCCCCACTCGTGCAATGCACAAAGTGTCTGGGCTTCGGGCACACGAAGGCTCTCTGCCAGGAGAAGGAGGGCAGATGCAGCCACTGTGGCCAGCAACACACTTGGGAGAAATGCACCCAGAGGTTGGAAGGGAAACCCCCAACATGCGTTAACTGCAAGAAGGTCCCAACACCACCGGGACAACCGCAACGCATCGACACCAACCACAACGCCTTCAGCGGGGAGTGTGCAGAAAGACAGAAATGGGACGCCATAGCCCGCGCAAAGATCTCCTACCTTTGCTAAGGTCTCCACAACACAGGGCAGCTCTATACCCCCATCAACATCAACACCATCGACAAAACTGAAAATCGTCCAAGCGAATCTCCAAAGATCCAAGTTGGCAACAGCGGAACTACTCCAAGCGGCTGAGCATCAAGGCATCCACATCGCCCTGGTGCAAGAGCCGTACACGGGCAAGCACGGAGTAATGAAACACCACCAAGGGACGACTACCATCCAGTGTACCCTTAACCGCCAAAAGCCGAACAAAGCCGCTATCATCATCTTCGGCAACCTGCTGGAAACAATCCACGACCCGCAATTGGTAACGGAAACGGAAGCAGCGGTCGTGGTAAAGGCAGGTGGACTAACGCTCGGACTAATATCAGTTTACTTTGAAGGGGACCAAAATATAGAGCAAAACATATGTCGAGTAAAAAACCAGCTAATAAGGATGTCCACAAACAACACCATAGTGGCCGGTGACGTAAATGCCTGGAGTCATTGGTGGGGAAGCTCCTCAGAAGACCAGAGGGGAGCTACCTACAGTGCCTTCATCGACGAAATGGACTTGCAAATTCTAAACATCGGAGATACACCTACGTTCGAAACTTACAGGAGAGGCAGGCTGTACTCTAGCATTGTCGACGTAACAGCCTGCAGTTCAACGCTGCTAGACAGGATAGAAGAGTGGAAAGTCAACAAACACCTGACCACGTCTGACCACAATGCCATCACTTTTGCGCTACGCGTCGAAGGGGCTCTCCAACCCTTAAGACCCCAGACGACGCGCGTATACAACGTGAGAAAGGCAAACTGGCTGAACTTCACTCCACTCTTCACATCGACCCTGGCAGCTAACAACATCACTCCTGTCAGAATCAACGAAGTCACCTCACAAACCGAACTAGAGTCCATAGTAGGATCCTACATCACCACCATCACGGAAACATGTGAACACACAATTCCGAAACTAGGATCCTACAAAGGCAAACCAACGCCTCCGTGGTGGACGCCGTCTCTCGGACAACTCAAACGAGAAGTCCTCAGGAAGAAGAGACGAATCCGAAACGCGGCAACAGTCAGGAGGCAATGCGTCATCGAAGAATACCTAGAGGCAAAGCTTGCGTACACCCAGCAAGCAGTAGAGGCACAAACCAAAAGTTGGAAGGAGTTCTGCACGACCCAGGAAAAAGAGAGCATGTGGGACGGAATCTATAGGATACTGAGAAGAACCGCCAGGAAGCAAGAAGACACCCTCCTCCGAGACAACAGCGGCAAAACCTTGAGCCCGCAAAACTCGGCGGATCTCCTGGCGGAAACGTTCTACCCAACTGACACCATAGAAACCGACACCCCACATCACACTCAGCTCCGTAAAATGGCGGAAGAGAGTCAACCGGAACAACTGAAAGGAGACGACCCTCCCTTTACATCAGGGGAGCTTGACCTAGTGCTCCAAGCACTAAATCCCAAAAAGGCACCAGGCCCAGATGGCATCACAGCAGACATCGCCACCAAAGCCATCGCCTGCGACAGGGAAGTATTCATGGCACTTGCAAACGCTTGCCTGAAACTAGCATACTTCCCCAGAGCATGGAAAGTAGCCCACGTCGTCATCCTACGGAAACCCGGCAAAGAAGACTATACTCACCCCAAGTCGTATAGGCCCATTGGTCTCCTATCAGTCATCGGAAAGATAGTGGAGAAACTGATGATAGGGAGAATCCAGTGGCACATTTTACCAACTCTGAACTCCAAACAGTACGGATTCATGCCCCAACGCGGCACGGAAGACGCCCTTTACAGTCTAGTGAACCAGATCAGAGAGGAAATTCGAGAAAAGAAGATAGTACTCCTAGTCTCACTGGATATTGAAGGGGCTTTTGACAATGCGTGGTGGCCAGCGCTAAAATGTCAACTCAAGCAAAAGAAATGCCCGTACAACCTCTACAACATGGTATGCTCTTACCTCGAAGACCGCAGTATCGTCGTCAACTATGCCAGAACAACAAGTGAGAAGAGAACCTCCAAAGGGTGCGTTCAAGGCTCCATAGGAGGCCCCACCTTTTGGAATATCATCCTGGACTCCTTGTTACAACAACTAACTGGCAAAGGAGTGAACTGCCAAGCGTTCGCCGACGACGTTGTCCTTCTATTCTCCGAGCACACATCCACAGCCCTAGAGCAGTCAGCGAACGAGACGTTGCAGACTGTAGTAGATTGGGGGGAGAAAAACAAGCTACACTTCGCAGCACACAAGACCAGTGCTATGGTTCTAACCAAGAAGACAAAGTTCGACCCCCCTGCGATCTACATGTCTGGCAACCAAATAAACCTCGTGGAAGAGATAAAGCTCCTGGGCCTCACCATCAACCGCCCACTCACCTTCACATCACACGTGCAGAAGACCTGCAAAAAGGCTGCAGACATATACAAACAGCTAGCCTGTGCAGCCAAAGTGACGTGGGGGCTCAACGGAGAAATAGTTCGGACAATCTACACAGCAGTCATAGAGCCTATTATCATGTACGCCTCCAGTGTTTGGGCTCCAGCCACGGAGCTAAACACCGTAATGGACATCCTCAACTCGACTCAAAGAGGGTTCGCACTGAAAATATGCAAAGCATACCGGACAGTCTCGTTAACATCTGCCTTAGCCCTTTCAGGCTTGCTGCCAATAGACCTGAGGATTCAGGAATCAGCAAGTCTCTATGAGATCAAAAAGGGCATCAGTCTAGACTACCTACCCACAGGGAAACAACTCGAGCACAAGGTGAGCTACCTCCATAAACCTCACCCCTCAGAGATTTTAAAAACAGAGTTCGAGCTCCTCGAGAATATGGATCCCGAAACAATAGATACCCACCACATCACCGGCCCTCAAATTTACACAGACGGCAGCAAAATCGAGGGCAAGACCGGAGCTGCCCTAACGTGGTGGGAAGATGGTAAGGAGATAACATCTAAATCCTTTAGTCTAGATACACACTGTTCTGTCTTCCAAGCTGAAATGTACGCCCTACACAGGGCAGTGGAGATGGCGAGTACCAGCAGCGAACCAATAATCAACATCTTGAGCGACTCAAGATCCTCGCTCGAGCTGCTGAGAAATCCCCAGTACACCACAGCCCTGTCAAGAGACATTAAGCTAAACATCAGGAAAATAACGGAACAAGGCAAGAAATTAAGACTCTTCTGGCTACGAGCTCACGCGGGCACAATCGGAAACGAGCGTGCAGACGAGCTCGCGAAACTCGCAGCACTAACACCGTCAACCGGGCCAGACTATGACAAAGTCCCCCTGTCATTCATAAAACTGATGATCCGACGGGAGAGCGTCAGAAAATGGCAGGACCGATATGAGACCTCCAACACCGGAGGGGTCACCAAAAAGTTCCTCCCCCAGATAAACACCACCTATCAAATAGTGAGAGGGACAAAAATGACCCCGCTGCAGGTACAGGCGATAACAGGTCATGGAGGTATAGCCGAATACCTGCATCGGTTCAATCTCATATCAAGCCCGGGCTGCGAGTGTGACGACAACATCCCAGAGACGTCCTTGCACAACATCTTAGACTGTCCCCGTTTTCTAAACCACCGCTATGATCTTGAAAACCAGCTCAACATCAAGCTGTCAGAGACCAACTTACCAGCGCTGTTAGAAAACAAAGAATCCAGAGCGAAAACCCTCAACTTCATTGAAAGAATCTTCAAGACCGCTACCAAACGACACAGCACAGGGAACACAAACACCGTTCCCCCTCCCCCTACTCAGGACCAACCTACGACAACAACTATCACACCCACCACCAGCCAAGGACCACATAAACCCAACACGCCCTGCGTCCATCACTCTTCAGAACTCCAACTGCTGGAGAGTGCTGAGCGCGGAGCCCCGGGCCTAAGAACAAGAAACGTGGTCCTGTTCATGAACACCAACTATGAACGGCTCGGGATAGGCTTCTGCAACGCAACCGGGAATAAGAGAGTGGCAATTTCACCAGGAGCAGCCCTGATAATCAAAGGAAGCACCACGCGCACCACCATCAAGCGCAAAAGGTTTGAGGAACTCAGCGAATTGGAAGTTGCGGGACAAAAGAGTCGTCTTGTACGGAAGAAAAACAAGACGATTCTGTTACTAGACTGGAACGCCAACGAGTCCCCATTCGCTCGAGCAAACTATCTACTCCAAGCGATATCAGAGGCAAGCCGAATAAACGACACCACACCGCGCATCATCAGCGTGGACGCCATGATGGCCGACTTCGAGAAGGGCGAGGTCGCAGACTACACCGGCAGCATCAGTGCAGCCGAGTACCACGAAGTGGTGGTCTACGAAGGGAAGCACCAAGACCTCAGCTTCTTAAGACCACCAAAACCCAGACAATCTGCGACTCATCTCTCCACGACGCCATCAACTCCAACATCTGTCACAATTGCCACCCCCCCTACCAGTTCAGAAAAATTGCAGAAGAGGTTGTTAGAAGAAAGGACCCGCACAACCAGAGAAACTCCAACCAGACACTCAATCATGACACCATTACTAAACACCATCAGCTCACAATTATGGGGGAAAAAGACGCCACCCCACCCGGCGCCAACTCCCTCACAAACAACTTCGAGAGCGGGTAATGGTGCCGCGACCACTGCAAGAACAAAAGCCGACATGGGAATAGTCGCTGCGCCAAACCTCAAGCAGGCCGTCACTCCACAGGACCACGTGGCCAACGCATTCCTCGAGTATACTCAAATCTTACGGGAGACAAAAACCGTTTCCATCAAGAAATGTGTTGACATTTTGAGGGCCTTCAAATACCAACAAGAAGGCCTACTAAACGTAAGACTCGAGGAAGCAGAAGCCACCATATACGACAGTGACGCCTCCAAAGTCATAAAAGGAAGGACGATGACGAGACACATGGCGGCATACAGCGCCACAGCGGGAATCGTCCCCCTGGACAGAGAAGAAACGCAGCGCTCCGGACACTTCACTTACTGCACCCCTCAAAACGACCCCATAGTTGTCACGACCCAAGACACGGAGATATGGCTAGCGGACAGCATACTCGAAAGAGCCCAGAAGCTGTCCGAGAGTGAGCCGCCCGAGAAATGGGAAGTGCCCAAAATTACGTGGGTAAACGGAGTTCCGGGATGCGGTAAGACAACATGGATCATAAACAACTTTAACATCGAAAAAGACATCGTTGTCACCACGACCAAGGAGGCACAGAGGGACCTGGTCCAGCGTATCACTCGCCGAGCAGGGGCAGACGCAGCAAGGAAAGTGCGAACGATGGCATCAACCCTGGTAAACGGGGTCAAAGAGCGAGACCGAGAACAGTGCAGTCGTCTACTCGTAGACGAAGCACTGATGAACCACTTCGGCGCAATACTGATGCTATCGCGAATCGTAGGGGCCAGCGAGCTGCTGCTTATCGGCGACGTGAACCAATTACCATATATTGACCGGGAAAACCTCTTTAAAATCACATACCTCCGCCCAAACTCCCTGACTGACACAAACCAAGAGTTGCTTTGCACACACAGATGCCCAATGGACGTGGCGTTCGCCCTCAGCACCATCTACGAGAGCATCTACTCGTCCAAGACAGTAATAAAATCACTACAAATAGCTTCATATACCAACGCATCGATCCCCCAATCCGAGCCAAATACACTCTACCTCACCTTCAGCCAGGCAGAGAAGGAAACACTCTCGGAAAGAGGGTACGGCAAAGGAGAAGGATCGACCATTCTCACAGTACATGAAGCCCAAGGGCAAACATATGGCAAAGTACTATTGATCAAGTGTGCTAGCAGAAGACAACGGATCCATGACAGTGTCCCCCATGCGGTGGTCGCAATGTCGCGTCACACAGAGACGTTCGTCTACTACACCGACGAAAGCAACGACGCGACAGGAAATCTGATCAAAAGGGCAACAACATCCTCCGCCAAAAACATCCTGGACTACAATCTCAAAATGGCCATTAAACATCGGGATCACCAGACCATAGAGAAACTGACAACACTGTACAGAGAAGTCAGAGGAAATCCAGGACCACAAAGCGCGACAAGCCCTGAGATTCAGATTCAGAGTACCAGCGGGAAACCTGAGTAGAATTAGCGGCAAAATAATAAATTGACACACCAAACCAGAAACAACGACAAACCGGACATGAACAAAATTAAATGACAACAAGGCAGAATGCCAAACCGCCAAATCAAACCAAGACGGTAAAACAACAAGAACAAAACTCACTCCTCAACGGCAAGACGCCCAACAAAACGGCCTTCAGCCCAACAAATTCAGGCCCTCAGCCAAAAAAACAGTTTTTAAAAATAGAATAGGCCTTCAGCCAATTCAAAATAAGGCCTTCAGCCGACAAATTAGGCCATCAGCAAAATTATAGCCCCCCCCCCTTACAACAGGCCTTCAGCCTCACAATATAAGGCCCTCAGCCAAAGAAAAAGTACAAATGGCCTTCAGCCAAAATATCATCAACGAACCAAAATTACCCAGTCATCATAAACAAAATAAAAAATTGCTTTTGTGTTGTCGCCTGCAAAACTCCATCAAAGGCGGGCGCACAACATGACGAGAAACAAAATATATATCCCAAGTAAGATCTAATAACAATAAAGTTAACCTAAAAATGGCACGGACTCATGTCTGTGGAGTTTTTAAAATACTAAGGAAAAAAAAAAAAAAAAAAACCTAACCTAACCTAACCTAACCTAACCTAACCTAACCTAACCTAACCTAACCTAACCTAACCTAACCTAACCTAACCCAGTATGCACTTAACATCGTCAAAGTACGCATCGCCTTACAAGAGCTCCCAATTAAAAATTAATATCTGCGGCAATTAGCAACATAGGCGCGTAAAAATTCGTACAGTGAAAGTGAAGTGTGTGATTCACCAGGATTAGCGTTTGCAGAAAAATCCATCACCAGGGAGAGCAGCAGCGAGGAGTCCAAGACCTAGAACTTTAACACCCTACAGTTCTATGCAGGTTAGAGTTACCACCAAACCCCCACCACCACCATCTAGAGGCCGAGATCACCATTCCAACGACACCTCTCACGTCCACTTCGTCCTAGGCACCAAGAAGTTATTCACAGCCAAACTTCTCAAGACCACGTTGTCGCCACCACGTGCTGCAGAGAGGTTAAGTACCGAACTTAGGTTAAGTACTACACCTATACATGCGGCGTGTGACGACACAGGCGAGCGACGGACAGACGTGAAGACTCCAAAGCCGGCCCCAAGAATCCTCCAGCGAGCCATCTTCAACCTCAGGCTACGGCTGATCAGCACCAGGTACCACTCGAGGGAACTCCTCAACCCCCACCCTTTACCCCTTACTGTTCGGGTTCTCCGAAACCGGGAAACTGAGACCTTCCCAAACACCCCAACAGATCCCTCATATTCCCACCCCCAACCTCCCCCCCCCAACCAAGCCCTACCCCCCACCCTCTCCCCTTTAACCCCTCCCCCCTCACCCCCCCTCACCCCCTCACCCCCCTCACCCCCCTCACCCCCCCCGAACCCCTCCCGAAACCCCCCTCCCCCTCCCCCCTCACCCCCCCTCACCCCCCCGAACCCCTCCCGAAACCCCCCTCCCCCCCACCCCCCTCACCCCCCCCTCACCCCCCTCCCCCCTCCCGAACCCCTCCCGAAACCCCTCCCCCTCCCCCCCTCGAGTATACCTCACCCCCCCTGGACCTAACTTTGGGGCCAAGACACTTAGACCCGTCGAGTTTGGGCTCATTGGAATCGGGAGAACGAGCCCAATCTTTTGGCCCCAACAGAAACCCCGAAATCTCATCGCAAACCTGGGAACTGACGACCACCATCAGTAAACCACCTCACTTGAACTCGGAAGAAACGCACTATCACAAAGGCAAGGGCCCGCATACAGGCGTACAGCACAATTAGCAATATGTCACAATCCACCAGAACAAAGTCCACCAAAATAAACCCTAAGACTAATGATGACAAAACAAAGGAGGCCCCAGCGGGGCCTCAGCCAAGAACAAGAACTTTACGGGAACAGGTGCTCGTCAAGACCTCGAGCACCAGAAAACCAACGCCCACAACCTCCACCGAAACACAAGAAAGACCGACACCGAAAAACAACACAATGGAGAAGGTTCTACAATGGCCTCAAGAAGAGGAACCAAAACTAACCCACTCCGAAGATGACGCCGCCTCAGTAGCGTCGGCAGCAGACTCTGAATCAGTGTGCTCTGACGTATCACACCTAAGAGTGGGCAGGAAAAGCCTCCTCTACACAACCAATAGAGGAAGCGGCGTAGAGATGGACCTTGCCACCAAAGCAGCGAACACTCTGCTGCTCAAAGGCAAGGAGGCATTAGAACAGGCGGGTAACATGAAAAGAGAGTGCAAAACAACTGCACTCGATTGCCTCCAGTCCCTCTATGAGACTGTACTCTCCCTCTCCGACTCTAGGTCCCGCCATAAACTCAACCTAGAGAAGGAAAGGTCACGCCACGCCCAAGAACTGGTGAGATCGGAAAGGGCACACACGAAACAAATAACAACATTGACAGAGGAACTCGCGAAGACCCGCGAGCAAGTGTCGGCGTCCCTGCAAGAGACTAGAGATATTCGAAAATGGTTGGAATTTGAAACACAGGACCCACATCGATTAATCAAAGAACTTAGCAGGGACAACAAAAGAGTGGAAGCCGCAATTACAAAAATTCAGGAAACAATCAAAGAAATGGCCAATACAGGGAGTAACATCCAATTAAAGGAAATAGAGGGAAAAGTGATCGCAATGGCACGAGATACGAAATCCATACACAACAGACTGGACGAACACAAAACGGGACTCACCAAGATCGAGTCCCACACCCAGGATATCAAAACAAATATCCAGTCAAACCACCAAGCAACAACAAAAGCCCTGACACGTCTAGAGGATCCCCCAACAAAAACTGAGGAGACACTAACAGGGCTTAAAGAACATTTGAAAGAGATCTCCAACCTTGTGAAAGCGGTAAATACCACAGAAAAGGAAGCCCCCAAAATCGAGTTCGGTGAGCACCTCCAGCCCATCACGGAGAGGCTCAAAGTGGTGTCCTCAGAACTCAAAACCATACG
Organism: Catocala sponsa; assembly: GCA_963564715.1. Lineage (NCBI taxonomy): Eukaryota > Metazoa > Arthropoda > Insecta > Lepidoptera > Erebidae > Catocala > Catocala sponsa. Next base: position 26,808,342 of record OY751341.1, on the reverse strand, counting down.
AGAACACCAAAAAGAGGCACCACCACCGACATCAATAAGTTTGGGGGCCGAAATGGCCCTGGTGGACATACTCAAAGCGCAGACCAACAGTGCGACGACCTACGCGCAGGCAGCTGCAAAAAAGCCTCCCCAACCACCCATACGGAGGCCCAACCACACTCTCATCATCTCCTCAAATGATAAAACTAAGACTGGGGAGAACATTGTTAACATCCTGCGCGAGGCCATAAACACAAAGAAAACCGGGGCCAAAGTAGACCGGCTTAAGAAGGTTGGGAATCAAAAAGTGATCATCTCGTGTAACAACAAAGCGGATCTCACCCTAATATCAGAGAAAATAAAAACAAATAAGACCCTAAAAGCAGAGACGGCACGCAACAACAACCCACTCGTCATCATTAGGGATGTACTTGCGTACCATTCCGACGCCGAGATCGTGGAGCACATCCTGGCGCAGAATAACCATGTGCTCAACGGCGTCGAGCCAAAGGAGCGGACCATCAGAGTCCGCTACAGGAGGCGGGCAAGGAACAATCTCGAGTGCCACCCGGTACTGGAGGTGTCCCCTGGCATTCATAAGAACATGCTGGAGGCCGGGAAACTGTACATCGACTTACAGAGGCGACCGGTCAACGATCACTCCCCACTCGTGCAATGCACAAAGTGTCTGGGCTTCGGGCACACGAAGGCTCTCTGCCAGGAGAAGGAGGGCAGATGCAGCCACTGTGGCCAGCAACACACTTGGGAGAAATGCACCCAGAGGTTGGAAGGGAAACCCCCAACATGCGTTAACTGCAAGAAGGTCCCAACACCACCGGGACAGCCGCAACGCATCGACACCAACCACAACGCCTTCAGCGGGGAGTGTGCAGAAAGACAGAAATGGGACGCCATAGCCCGCGCAAAGATCTCCTACCTTTGCTAAGGTCTCCACAACACAGGGCAGCTCTATACCCCCATCAACATCAACACCATCGACAAAACTGAAAATCGTCCAAGCGAATCTCCAAAGATCCAAGTTGGCAACAGCGGAACTACTCCAAGCGGCTGAGCATCAAGGCATCCACATCGCCCTGGTGCAAGAGCCGTACACGGGCAAGCACGGAGTAATGAAACACCACCAAGGGACAACTACCATCCAGTGTACCCTTAACCGCCAAAAGCCGAACAAAGCCGCTATCATCATCTTCGGCAACCTGCTGGAAACAATCCACGACCCGCAATTGGTAACGGAAACGGAAGCAGCGGTCGTGGTAAAGGCAGGTGGACTAACGCTCGGACTAATATCAGTCTACTTTGAAGGGGACCAAAATATAGAGCAAAACATATGTCGAGTAAAAAACCAGCTAATAAGGATGTCCACAAACAACACCATAGTGGCCGGTGACGTAAATGCCTGGAGTCATTGGTGGGGAAGCTCCTCAGAAGACCAGAGGGGAGCTACCTACAGTGCCTTCATCGACGAAATGGACTTGCAAATTCTAAACATCGGAGATACACCTACGTTCGAAACTTACAGGAGAGGCAAGCTGTACTCTAGCATTGTCGACGTAACAGCCTGCAGTTCAACGCTGCTAGGCAGGATAGAAGAGTGGAAAGTCAACAAACACCTGACCACATCTGACCACAATGCCATCACTTTTGCGTTACGCGTCGAAGGGGCTCTCCAACCCTTAAGACCCCAGACGACGCGCGTATACAACGTGAAAAAGGCAAACTGGCCGAACTTCACTCCACTCTTCACATCGACCCTGGCAGCTAACAACATCACTCCTGTCAGAATCAACGAAGTCACTTCACAAACCGAACTAGAGTCCATAGTAGGATCCTACATCACCACCATCACGGAAACATGTGAACACACAATTCCGAAACTAGGATCCTACAAAGGCAAACCAACGCCTCCGTGGTGGACGCCGTCTCTCGGACAACTCAAACGAGAAGTCCTCAGGAAGAAGAGACGGATCCGAAACGCGGCAACAGTCAGGAGGCAGTGCGTCATCGAAGAATACCTAGAGGCAAAGCTTGCGTATACCCAGCAAGCAGTAGAGGCACAAACCAAAAGTTGGAAGGAGTTCTGCACGACCCAGGAAAAAGAGAGCATGTGGGACGGAATCTATAGGATACTGAGAAGAACCGCCAGGAAGCAAGAAGACACCCTCCTCCGAGACAACAGCGGCAAAACCTTGAGCCCGCAAAACTCGGCGGATCTCCTGGCGGAAACGTTCTACCAAACTGACACCATAGAAACCGACACCCCACATCACACTCAGCTCCGTAAAATGGCGGAAGAGAGTCAACCGGAACAACTGAAAGGAGACGACCCTCCCTTTACATCAGGGGAGCTTGACCTAGTGCTCCAAGCACTAAATCCCAAAAAGGCACCAGGCCCAGATGGCATCACAGCAGACATCGCCACCAAAGCCATCGCCTGCGACAGGGAAGTATTCATGGCACTTGCAAACGCTTGCCTGAAACTAGCATACTTCCCCAGAGCATGGAAAGTAGCCCACGTCGTCATCCTACGGAAACCCGGCAAAGAAGACTACACTCACCCCAAGTCGTATAGGCCCATTGGTCTCCTATCAGTCATCGGAAAGATAGTGGAGAAACTGATGATAGGGAGAATCCAGTGGCACATTTTACCAACTCTGAACTCCAAACAGTACGGATTCATGCCCCAACGTGGCACGGAAGACGCCCTTTACAGTCTAGTGAACCAGATCAGAGAGGAAATTCGAGAAAAGAAGATAGTACTCCTAGTCTCACTGGATATTGAAGGGGCTTTTGACAATGCGTGGTGGCCAGCGCTGAAATGTCAACTCAAGCAAAAGAAATGCCCGTACAACCTCTACAACATGGTATGCTCTTACCTCGAAGACCGCAGTATCGTCGTCAACTATGCCAGAACAACAAGTGAGAAGAGAACCTCCAAAGGGTGCGTTCAAGGCTCCATAGGAGGCCCCACCTTTTGGAATATCATCCTGGACTCCTTGTTACAACAACTAACTGGCAAAGGAGTGAACTGCCAAGCGTTCGCCGACGACGTTGTCCTTCTATTCTCCGAGCACACATCCACAGCCCTAGAGCAGTCAGCGAACGAGACGTTGCAGACTGTAGTAGATTGGGGGGAGAAAAACAAGCTACACTTCGCAGCACACAAGACCAGTGCTATGGTTCTAACCAAGAAGACAAAGTTCGACCCCCCTGCGATCTACATGTCTGGCAACCTAATAAACCTCGTGGAAGAGATCAAGCTCCTGGGCCTCACCATCAACCGCCCACTCACCTTCACATCACACGTGCAGAAGACCTGCAAAAAGGCTGCAGACATATACAAACAGCTAGCCTGTGCAGCCAAAGTGACGTGGGGGCTCAACGGAGAAATAGTTCGGACAATCTACACAGCAGTCATAGAGCCTATTATCATGTACGCCTCCAGTGTTTGGGCTCCAGCCACGGAGCTAAACACCGTAATGGACATCCTCAACTCGACTCAAAGAGGGTTCGCACTGAAAATATGCAAAGCATACCGGACAGTCTCGTTAACATCTGCCTTAGCCCTTTCAGGCTTGCTGCCAATAGACCTGAGGATTCAGGAATCAGCAAGTCTCTATGAGATCAAAAAGGGCATCAGTCTAGACTACCTACCCACAGGGAAACAACTCGAGCACAAGGTGAGCTACCTCCATAAACCTCACCCCTCAGAGCTTTTAAAAACAGAGTTCGAGCTCCTCGAGAATATGGATCCCGAAACAATAGATACCCACCACATCACCGGCCCTCAAATTTACACAGACGGCAGCAAAATCGAGGGCAAGACCGGAGCTGCCCTAACGTGGTGGGAAGGTGGTAAGGAGATAACATCTAAATCCTTTAGTCTAGATACACACTGTTCTGTCTTCCAAGCTGAAATGTACGCCCTACACAGGGCAGTGGAGATGGCGAGTACCAGCAGCGAACCAATAATCAACATCTTGAGCGACTCAAGATCCTCGCTCGAGCTGCTGAGAAATCCCCAGTACACCACAGCCCTGTCAAGAGACATTAAGCTAAACATCAGGAAAATAACGGAACAAGGCAAGAAATTAAGACTCTTCTGGCTACGAGCTCACGCGGGCACAATCGGAAACGAGCGTGCAGACGAGCTCGCGAAACTCGCAGCACTAACACCGTCAACCGGGCCAGACTATGACAAAGTCCCCCTGTCATTCATAAAACTGATGATCCGACGGGAGAGCGTCAGAAAATGGCAGGACCGATATGAGACCTCCAACACCGGAGGGGTCACCAAAAAGTTCCTCCCCCAGATAAACACCACCTATCAAATAGTGAGAGGGACAAAAATGACCCCGCTGCAGGTACAGGCGATAACAGGTCATGGAGGTATAGCCGAATACCTGCATCGGTTCAATCTCATATCAAGCCCGGGCTGCGAGTGTGACGACAACATCCCAGAGACGTCCTTGCATAACATCTTAGACTGTCCCCGTTTTCTAAACCACCGCTATGATCTTGAAAACCAGCTCAACATCAAGCTGTCAGAGACCAACTTACCAGCGCTGTTAGAAAACAAAGAATCCAGAGCGAAAACCCTCAACTTCATTGAAAGAATCTTCAAGACCGCTACCAAACGACACAGCACAGGGAACACAAACACCGTTCCCCCTCCCCCTACTCAGGACCAACCTACGACAACAACTATCACACCCACCACCAGCCAAGGACCACATAAACCCAACACGCCCTGCGTCCATCACTCTTCAGAACTCCAACTGCTGGAGAGTGCTGAGCGCGGAGCCCCGGGCTTAAGAACAAGAAACGTGGTCCTGTTCATGAACACCAACTATGAACGGCTCGGGATAGGCTTCTGCAACGCAACCGGGAATAAGAGAGTGGCAATTTCACCAGGAGCAGCCCTGATAATCAAAGGAAGCACCACGCGCACCACCATCAAGCGCAAAAGGTTTGAGGAACTCAGCGAATTGGAAGTTGCGGGACAAAAGAGTCGTCTTGTACGGAAGAAAAACAAGACGATTCTGTTACTAGACTGGAACGCCAACGAGTCCCCATTCGCTCGAGCAAACTATCTACTCCAAGCGATATCAGAGGCAAGCCGAATAAACGACACCACACCGCGCATCATCAGCGTGGACGCCATGATGGCCGACTTCGAGAAGGGCGAGGTCGCAGACTACACCGGCAGCATCAGTGCAGCCGAGTACCACGAAGTGGTGGTCTACGAAGGGAAGCACCAAGACCTCAGCTTCTTAAGACCACCAAAACCCAGACAATCTGCGACTCATCTCTCCACGACGCCATCAACTCCAACATCTGTCACAATTGCCACCCCCCCTACCAGTTCAGAAAAATTGCAGAAGAGGTTGTTAGAAGAAAGGACCCGCACAACCAGAGAAACTCCAACTAGACACTCAATCATGACACCATTACTAAACACCATCAGCTCACAATTATGGGGGAAAAAGACGCCACCCCACCCGGCGCCAACTCCCTCACAAACAACTTCGAGAGCGGGTAATGGTGCCGCGACCACTGCAAGAACAAAAGCCGACATGGGAATAGTCGCTGCGCCAAACCTCAAGCAGGCCGTCACTCCACAGGACCACGTGGCCAACGCATTCCTCGAGTATACTCAAATCTTACGGGAGACAAAAACCGTTTCCATCAAGAAATGTGTTGACATTTTGAGGGCCTTCAAATACCAACAAGAAGGCCTACTAAACGTAAGACTCGAGGAAGCAGAAGCCACCATATACGACAGTGACGCCTCCAAAGTCATAAAAGGAAGGACGATGACGAGACACATGGCGGCATACAGCGCCACAGCGGGAATCGTCCCCCTGGACAGAGAAGAAACGCAGCGCTCCGGACACTTCACTTACTGCACCCCTCAAAACGACCCCATCGTTGTCACGACCCAAGACACGGAGATATGGCTAGCGGACAGCATACTCGAAAGAGCCCAGAAGCTGTCCGAGAGTGAGCCGCCCGAGAAATGGGAAGTGCCCAAAATTACGTGGGTAAACGGAGTTCCGGGATGCGGTAAGACAACATGGATCATAAACAACTTTAACATCGAAAAAGACATCGTTGTCACCACAACCAAGGAGGCACAGAGGGACCTGGTCCAGCGTATCACTCGCCGAGCAGGGGCAGACGCAGCAAGGAAAGTGTGAACGATGGCATCAACCCTGGTAAACGGGGTCAAAGAGCGAGACCGAGAACAGTGCAGTCGTCTACTTGTAGACGAAGCACTGATGAACCACTTCGGCGCAATACTGATGCTATCGCGAATCGTAGGGGCCAGCGAGCTGCTGCTTATCGGCGACGTGAACCAATTACCATATATTGACCGGGAAAACCTCTTTAAAATCACATACCTCCGCCCAAACTCCCTGACTGACACAAACCAAGAGTTGCTTTGCACACACAGATGCCCAATGGACGTGGCGTTCGCCCTCAGCACCATCTACGAGAGCATCTACTCGTCCAAGACAGTAATAAAATCACTACAAATAGCTTCATATACCAACGCATCGATCCCCCAATCCGAGCCAAATACACTCTACCTCACCTTCAGCCAGGCAGAGAAGGAAACACTCTCGGAAAGAGGGTACGGCAAAGGAGAAGGATCGACCATTCTCACAGTACATGAAGCCCAAGGGCAAACATATGGCAAAGTACTATTGATCAAGTGTGCTAGCAGAAGACAACGGATCCATGACAGTGTCCCCCATGCGGTGGTCGCAATGTCGCGTCACACAGAGACGTTCGTCTACTACACCGACGAAAGCAACGACGCGACAGGAAATCTGATCAAAAGGGCAACAACATCTTCCGCCAAAAACATCCTGGACTACAATCTCAAAATGGCCATTAAACATCGGGATCACCAGACCATAGAGAAACTGACAACACTGTACAGAGAAGTCAGAGGAAATCCAGGACCACAAAGCGCGACAAGCCCTGAGACTCAGATTCAGAGTACCAGCGGGAAACCTGAGTAGAAATAGCGGCAAAATAACAAATTGACACACCAAACCAGAAACAACGACAAACCGGACATGACAAAACAAAACAAAATCAAATGACAACAAGGCAGAATGCCAAACCGCCAAATCAAACCAAGACGGTAAAACAACAAGAACAAAACTCACTCCTCAACGGCAAGACGCCCAACAAAACGGCCTTCAGCCCAACAAATTCAGGCCCTCAGCCAAAAAACAGTTTTTAAAAATAGAATAGGCCTTCAGCCAATTCAAAATAAGGCCTTCAGCCGACAAATTAGGCCATCAGCAAAATTATAGCCCCCCCCCCTTACAACAGGCCTTCAGCCTCACAATATAAGGCCCTCAGCCAAAGAAAAAGTACAAATGGCCTTCAGCCAAAATATCATCAACGAACCAAAATTACCCAGTCATCATAAACAAAATAAAAAAAATTGCTTTTGTGTTGTCGCCTGCAAAACTCCATCAAAGGCGGGCGCACAACATGACGAGAAACAAAATATATATCCCAAGTAAGATCTAATAACAATAAAGTTAACCTAAAAATGGCACGGACTCATGTCTGTGGAGTTTTTAAAATACTATAAAAAAAAAAAAAAAAAAAAAAAAACCTAACCTAACCTAACCTAACCTAACCTAACCTAACCTAACCTAACCTAACCTAACCTAACCTAACCTAACCTAACCTAACCTAACCTTTTTTTTTTTTTTTTTTTTTTTTTTACGCGGGGAAATGTGCAATCACATTCCCCATCGCCGGTTTTGGGGCGGGCGATGGGGATATGTCGGGATCCAGCCCCTACGATGGATTTGGGCTGAACCGACTAAAACCACCGCGGTGTTCCTCACACCTTTATGGCGGAGCCGCGCGAATCGCTCTCACATTCGAATCGCGACCCCGCCGAAGGTTCGACCCGCCGATGGACATGGCGGGTCCCACACAACCATCGAAACAAAAGATTGGGGGACCTAGTCCCCTACGGTAAAGCGGGGGACCTGTTCCCCCTTCCGTCATCGAGAGGCGTGCGCGGAACACGAACGCCGCCTACTCGGACCTGCGCTGATCGGGCGGTGGACGGCCCCAATGGGTCCACCGCCCGCAGGCTTCTACTCAAGGTGGCTGGAGGTCGTCTCGCGCCCTCCTGCGCCCGGCTCTGCGGTTGGGGAGAGGGATTGAACGTTCCCTCTCCCTCTCCGCCGCCTCCTTCACTAACATCACCTCCTCACAGAAGGAGGCAACGGCATTCCAAGACCTCTCACTCGAAACCATGGACAGAACCATAGCCTCGAGCGAGAGGACGACCCTACCGACTGCCGCGTGCATGACACGGCGTTGCGTGACCCAAGCAGGGCAATCCGCCAATGTGTGCAACGCCGTGTCTTCGACAACGACGCGGCAGTCGCCGCAGTGATGACAGCCGGGCGTCTCCTGTTTGCCTATTCGACACAGGTACCGACCGAAACAACCGTGGCCGGTCAGCACCTGCGTCAGACGAAACGTGAGGGCGCCATGACGCCTCTCCAGCCACTCTCTTAGTACGGGTCTTACCGCCACGATTGTGGCGTGCCCGGCGCTGGGATTGACAAGTCGTTCCTCCCATTCTGCCACTAGGACCCCGCGGAGCTCGCGCCGCCGCACCTCGATATCGCGATGCGACGGCACTTCACCCCGTACCAGTGCCTCCTGGCGCCATTGAAATAGCGACGCCAGGAGCCCGGCCTCTAGGTCCCAGGGCGATGATCCGGCAAGGAGGCTCGCTGCCTCGAAGGAAATCGTGCGGTAACCTCGAATTGCCCTGACGGCGATGACGCGTTGTGGCCGCCGAAGAGCAGCCACATTTTTGGCCGTCAGGGTGTTGGCCCACACGGGTGCTCCGTATAGGGCCTTAGACCGCACGACCCCCTCGTAGAGCCTACGGCAGGAGGCATTTGGCCCCCCTAAATTGGGCAGCAGGCGCGCTAACGCGCCTGCAACGCCCAGAAGACTGGGGGCCAAACCCCGAAAATGTGCAGCAAAGTCCCACCGGCTGTCGAGTACGAGTCCCAGATACTTGAGAGTCGACCCGACACCGATGCGGACCCCTCCTACCATAATGTGGGCCCCTGGAGGTGGCCGGTTCCGAGGACCATGAAAGAAAATGGCCTCGGACTTAGAAAGAGCCACCTCCAGGCCCAACCGCCGGATACGACCAACGACTTGTGCAACCCCAGCGGTCGCCAACATGGCCGCCGCCCGGTGCGACTTACCCCTTGCCGTGACTAAGGTGTCGTCGGCGTAACAAATGACGCCGACGCCACGGAGGAGCGCACCTCGCAGCACCCAGTCGTAGCCGATGTTCCACAGGAGCGGACCCAGAACCGATCCCTGTGGAACACCGCACGACATCTCTCGCCGACTCCAACCGTCATGACCCGGATAAACAATAAATCTATTATTTAAGTAAGCCCCGACTATGCGACGGAGGTAGGGAGGCACGCAATGGTAAACTAACGCCTCCCTAATACAACTCCAGGGCAAGGTATTAAAGGCGTTGGCAATGTCGAGTGACACCGCCAAGACGACCTCGCCCCGGGTAACTGCTTCCTCCGCCAGACTCCTCACACGCTGAATCGCGTTGATGGTGGAGCGCCCGCGACGGAAGCCATGCTGACTGTCCGCCAAATCCGGGCCCACCGAAGACAAGTGCTGGACGAGGCGCTCCGCGATAATTCTCTCGAACAATTTAGCGACCTCGTCCAGCAAAACAATGGGCCGGTAGGCGGACGGACTGTCCGCCGGACGCCCCGGCTTCCTAAGGAGGACCAGTTTCCCAACCTTCCACTGACTCGGGAACTGGCCCTCCCGAAGACATGATGTGAGGAGTCCCCTGAGTCGGGGCCCGAGCTCCTCAAGGGCCAGGACCCACGCACGGCCTGGAATGCCGTCGGGTCCTGGGGCGGTGTTCTTCGCACGAAGTCGTGACACCGCCGCTCGTAATTCTACCCGGGTCACTTCGGGAACAACGTCGTCGTCAAAGTCCGCGTTGGACGCCACGGAAGGCGGAACCATAGGCGGAGGAGGGTGCTCCGCTCTGGAAGGAAACAGAGCGGCCACCACCTCTCGCAGGAGCTCCGGACGGAGGCTCTGGGTCAAAGGGGGCGCCCACGGGCGAAGCTTCGACATTACCATAAGGTATGGACGCCCCCAGGGATTCCGGTCCAGAGTCTCTAGAAACTCCTGGCGGGCCTGATGTTTGGCCCGCATGATCTCAGCTTTCAACGATTGTTTGGCCGCTCTGTAGGCCTCATAGAGTTCCGCCTGTCTCTCCGTGAAGTCGGGAGGGCGGCGACGCCTTCTGCGCAGCCGGATGTACCGGCGTCGCGCAGCTACACAGGAATACCGTAGCCGCGCGATATAATCCGACCACCAGTACACCCGGCGCCTCGATGGAGTAGATCTTACTCGCGGCATCGCCGCATCGCAAATTTGACTCATTGCCTCCCGGAACCACTCGGCCTCCATCTCGATGTTTTCAGGCCCGGCCGGCGAACGCACCCAGGCCTGAACGATGGAGGCCTCCAGGAGGACCTCCCGATTTAATTTAGACAAGGCCCAACGCGGACCGCCCTCAATCGTATATCTTCGAACGGGCGCGCCGGAGGTCTGGGCGGAGACGTCGAACCGGATGTAACGATGATCCGACAACGTCTCCACCCCCTCGACGACACGCCAACCTACGACACGGCGCGCTAGAGCGGGGCTCGCAAAGGATACGTCCACGATGGAACCGCCCCGCTGACGCACGCACGTGTGCACTGATCCACGATTGAGGACTTGCAGGCCGTTTTCAACGGCCCACTCCTCAAGCAGTTCACCCCTCGCATCCGTGGTCGGTGAACCCCAAGCCGAAGATTTGGCATTAAGGTCCCCGACGACGAGCACGGGCCGAGGGTGGCTGCGAGCGACGACGACGCTAAGTTCGAGGAGATACTCCTCGAAGTCGGCGAGAGATCGGTTGGGTGAGAAGTAACCGCCCACCACAACCGCTTCCCCTATTTGTGCTGCGACGCAGCCCCGTCCTCGAACTATGTTTTCGAAGGACGGGGTGCCGGCGGCGGCCAGCGAAATGATCGCCACCGAGTCACTGAGGTCCCCTACCCAGTTATCACTGGGAGGGACAAAGTAGGGCTCGGCGACGATGGCGACGTTAATTGACCACTGCGCCATGCTCTGGAGGAGAAGATCCTGAGCCCTGGCGCAGTGGTTTATGTTACTTTGGAGGAGGCGGAGGTATGGATCCATTAATTGGTATCCATTACTATCCCCGCCCCCTCGACCGCAGAAGCGGCGACCTTTGCGACTTTTGTCGACTTTATGGCCGACTGGCCCCTATTCGACTTGGGTGCGGCGCATCCCCTACCCCCGGCCTGGTGATCAGCCGGCCTTCCTGACGCCACACATAGCATACAGTGCGGCGTCGCTCTACACGAGCCGGCCAAGTGACCAGACTGACCGCAACGAAAACAACGTCCGCTGCAGTCAACCTCTGAGGTGCATTTTACCCCAACATGACCACCGCTGAGGCAGCGGTAGCATCTCATTGGTCGAGGGTCAAGGAGCTTGACCTGCACCGACACCCAACCTATTAAAACTCTTCGGCCGTCGGCCAATTTCTTAGCCGTCGCCACGGGACAGCTAACGACTGCTGTTCCCATGCCGGCGCGGCCCGGGCGAATGTCACCGCACCGGACTTGATCAGGAACACATTCCCCGACCCTAGCGACGGCTGCTACAACTTCCTCCACTGTAATTGAATCATCCAGGCCCGCAATACGCAGCTGTGCGCATTTCTGCGGCCTGGACACTCTGACGTCCTCCTCCGGTAATATTTTGCGGAGGCCTTCCGCGAGGCTATCGGCCTGATTGCCACTAGCGACCCCAGGCACTTCAATGAGGCGGGCTCCGGTCTGAGTGGTTTTGCACCGCAGACCCGCCGTGATTCCCAGTGCACTGGGATCAATGGCGGAGCGCGCCTTCCTCATTATCTCCGCATATGTTGTGCCTCGTTCCAGTGCTGCCGGTTGCAGCGTTAACACCACTGCTGTGGAACGAGGCGTGCGGAGCTTCTTGGTCTTTTTCGCCTTACGCGCTTCCTTCTGCCTCTTCTTTGCCGCCTTTTTCTTAGCGCCGACCTTCTGCCATCCATCTCCCGTTCGGGCAGCGGACGACGCCTGGGGCTGGTTAGCGGACGGGACAGGCGGAGCCTGGCTTTTAGGCTTGCTCTTCCTCCTCTTCTTCTTTCCCTCCATCTGGGTTGGTGGAGGGACTACTTGAGGGGCACCTTGTTTTATTGGTGCCACCCGCTTTGTCGCCGCCTTTGCCGCATATGATGTTATTTGCGGCGGGGGCGGTGGGGGACGCTGATGTACCTGCGCTGTGCGCTGTTCACTCCGGCGGTCCGCTGCCAATGGAGGCCGAAGAATTCGTCCCTCCATGACCGATAGGGTCCGCCTAAATTCAGCCAGCTCCTGACGCAAGGAGGCCAACTCTGAATCGCCCGTATCTGCCCTCTCACGAATTTGTGTCCTGGGATTGGCACGCATCTCCTCCAGGAGACGCCTCATCTCGTCCACTTCCATAGATAGGCGGGCATTCTCTGCTCTCAACTTTTTTATTTCTTCGGAGGTAGTTCTAAGTAGTAGTACCTCCGTGACGTCCTTCACAGTGGCCATCGCGTCCTTGAGAGTTTTTACACTCGTGCCCTTAAGCCCTTTTGAGAGTTTAGAGACTAGGCGGATTCCTTCCAGGGCGCCATCAAGTCGCTCCCTCAGTTGGCCCGAAGTTTGGTCTTCCGCTTCTGCTGGAACCAAAGACTGGGAGGAGTTTTCCCGAACAGCAGCGGTTCGGCGTGAAGTCATCGCGACTACCTTTTCCTCCTCAGAGGCGCGCTCTTCCTCTTCTGCTCTCTTCTTGGCAGCTGCCAATTCAGCTTGAGCTTTGCCCACTCCTACGTAGCGCCCATGGGTAGGTGGGCGCCCGCGACCTCTTTTTGCAACCGGAATCTTAGGTGCCGGTACGTTCTCTTCGCACGAGGACGATTCCGTGCCTGAACGTTCCGCTCCCGGATGCGGACGCTTGCCGACAATCCTAACTGGGCTGTATGTGCCAGCAGTGCTCATGCTCTTTTCGGAGCCATCTGAGGGGACAAGCTCAACGTCATCCTCCGATCGCGCAGTACTAGGCGTGCGCGAACCCGACCGCCGAACTTCGACGCTTTCTTCTGATCGCGCAACACTGGGCGTGCGCGACCTGATATTAGTGGCTAATGCCGTTTTATTTTTTAAATTGGTATCCATATTACGACCCACGAGTATGGGAGAAATAAAGGTCGACCCGGGCAGAGATCCCGATACCCGGGCAAGCCTAATACAACAGGGGGACGGCAGGTACCCTGAGGGGGCCGCACTAACGACTGAACTACCCATCAGCCATGCATCTCCTCGCCGTGCGGCAGCAACTTGAGATTCGGGGTGGTTTTTATAGAGGGCCACTCCCTCACAGTCCGGGCGGTGAAGCCAAGACCCTCGCTCCCGTCAGCAGCCGCGAGACGTGATCCACGACACTGCACAATACGGGGTTACGATTTGCTCTAGACGGTGACAACGGGGACAAAAGACAAAAGAAAGGGGGAACAACGAAAACAAAAAGGGGACAAAACAAAATGGACGCAGAACCAAAACAAAAAGGGGACAAAACCAAAAACAAGAGACAAAAAGTCACAAAGGGGGGACAAAGAAAGGGGGAGAGTCGTCAGAGTGACGAAAAGGGACCCCGTTGTCTGTTCAGCGGCAGGGTGAGTGCACGCCGAACCCGTCAAAGAGGCTCTCCCATGTCCACTCTAAAACAGAGCGGTACTGGGAGAGCCGGGCCCAAAGAAAGGGCCTCCGGCCTGGGGATGGGACTAGCGTCCATCCCCCCGCCACCGGTGCCGAACGCGACGGCACAAGGCACCGGTTGTCAGAATATTAGCCGCCAGCAATAATGAAGAGCATTATTGCCAACGTTGCCCAGGGTGTACCACGAGGAGGTTTTCTGACCCACACCCCAACCTAACCTAACCTAACCTAACCTAACCTAACCCTGCGCCCCCTCCTCCGGCGGCGGACTTCTGGGGCGTAAGGATCGTCCTCACGCCCCCGCTCCGCCGCCTCCTTCTGCGAGATGACAGACTCGCAGAAGGACCTCATTGCGCCCCAGCACCTGTCGTCGCCGACCATCTTGGATACGACGGTCGGCAAGGAGAGGTCGGGGCCAATCACAGCGACCAGGGCACAGCGCTCCGCGGCCCACGCCGGGCACTCCTCCAGCGTATGCTGCGCCGTGTCCCGGTCACACTCCTCACAATGGTGACACCTGGTTGTCGGCTCCCTACCGGCTATCTTGCAAAGGTACTCTCCGAAACAGCCGTGTCCGGAGAGCACCTGAGTAAGCCGGTAGGTGAGCGGTCCGCGCCGTCTGTCCGTCCACTGCCTAAGTACCGGACGGACAGCCTCGACGGTCCTCACCCCGTAGCGGGGCTGGGCCAGTCTCTCCTGCCAATTCGCTTCAAGGACCAGTCGAGCCTGGGACCTTCGCGTCTCCACCGCCCTGTGCGTGGGTTCCTCTCCCTGGAGCCGAACCTAACCTAACCTAACCTAACCTAACCCAACTTAAATATTCATAGATTTTCACCGGGTTTTTTGCGAATAGTTGTAATTCAGTTTGTCTTGATAAACGCTATAATAATTTTGAGTGTTGCCAGCATTTTTGAATTTTTTATAGCCAAAAAACATTAAAATTTTCATACTTTTTTCATAAATTGTCCAAATTTATTCAAATTTTTTATTTAAACCTGCGTTAATTAACGCCTATAATTTATTCCTTTCGATTGGTACCCTTCCGGACCACCCCCGATAGTGGGAAGTCGAAATATTTTGAATTTTGTAAAATTTTATATCGAACCGAGGTGATGTGGTAAATCGAAATTTCAGTACATTTAACTTAAATATTCATAGATTTTCACCGGGTTTTTTGCGAATAGTTGTAATTCAGTTTGTCTTGATAAACGCTATAATAATTTTGAGTGTTGCCAGCATTTTTGAATTTTTTATAGCCAAAAAACATTAAAATTTTCATACTTTTTTCATAAATTGTCCAAATTTATTCAAATTTTTTATTTAAACCTGCGTTAATTAACGCCTATAATTTATTCCTTTCGATTGGTACCCTTCCGGACCACCCCCGATAGTGGGAAGTCGAAATATTTTGAATTTTGTAAAATTTTATATCGAACCGAGGTGATGTGGTAAATCGAAATTTCAGTACATTTAACTTAAATATTCATAGATTTTCACCGGGTTTTTTGCGAATAGTTGTAATTCAGTTTGTCTTGATAAACGCTATAATAATTTTGAGTGTTGCCAGCATTTTTGAATTTTTTATAGCCAAAAAACATTAAAATTTTCATACTTTTTTCATAAATTGTCCAAATTTATTCAAATTTTTTATTTAAACCTGCGTTAATTAACGCCTATAATTTATTCCTTTCGATTGGTACCCTTCCGGACCACCCCCGATAGTGGGAAGTCGAAATATTTTGAATTTTGTAAAATTTTATATCGAACCGAGGTGATGTGGTAAATCGAAATTTCAGTACATTTAACTTAAATATTCATAGATTTTCACCGGGTTTTTTGCGAATAGTTGTAATTCAGTTTGTCTTGATAAACGCTATAATAATTTTGAGTGTTGCCAGCATTTTTGAATTTTTTATAGCCAAAAAACATTAAAATTTTCATACTTTTTTCATAAATTGTCCAAATTTATTCAAATTTTTTATTTAAACCTGCGTTAATTAACGCCTATAATTTATTCCTTTCGATTGGTACCCTTCCGGACCACCCCCGATAGTGGGAAGTCGAAATATTTTGAATTTTACTCCCACCCAACCCACCCTGTTGCCATCATTTAGGTTGCAAACCTACCCTGTTATTATCATCTAGGTTAGTTGGACGCATTTAGAGGTTACTCTATCGAATTGACACGACGAACTGGATCCCATTGATACCTGAAAGAGGAAAATCGGACTTAGCAAAGATTACTTTGTTTATTTACTACTTGATTTAAGTTACCTTTAGTTATTAAGTTATTTTACTCTATATTAAGCTATTAATTACCTATGACTATCCTTTATTGAGGAAAACTATATACTCTATGACCTAAGTTTTTACAACTTACCATTTGTTTTTATATTTATTATTTACCTTATTTTTATATTTTCTTATTCATATACATAACTATACACCTTATACAACTTATACAAATTTACTCTATTTTATTATATTGACGTCCCCTATCTATTGACAAGATGTTCGGCATTAGAACACCAGCCAAGAGGACCGTTGATGTGACCTCCCAGTCTCCAAAAGAGAATGACACAATAGATCTCACCTCCAAAGTTAGGCGTAGCATTGGGGAATGGGAAACCGGCAGACCAAGCGTAAGCCCCAAACTGACCCCACCAGTTGCTGGTTCAACTGACGTAGCACCCTCTAGACCAAAGCCGAATCCAGAACCTTCACAAAAAGACAAAGTGCAGACACAGAAGGCATCGATGGCGATAATATTTTCGCCACCTAAAAAGAAGACCAGAGTGGACGAAGCAAGAGCGGCAAGTAACAAGGCTAAGCTCCATCTCTCGAACTCCCGCAACTTAAAAACTGACATTAAGCTGGAAGTCTCCAGCTCTATTGACAGACTATTCCAACTAGTCAAAGAGTCGGAACTGGAGTTGACAAAGGAGCGGGGAGGAAGTGGAGCAAAGCAGAAGGCAGTTACTAGAGTGGAGCCGCAGATTGTTGAAAAGGCGGCAGAAAAGACCAGGGATGACAGCATCCTCCTGGAAGCAATTGAGGCCAATACTAGGCTTCTTGCTGAAAACGGGAGGAAGCTAGAACAGCTGAAGGAGGCTCTGGAAAGCCAGAAAGAAGCTCTTGAGAAGACAACTTACGCGAGTGTAGTTGCAGCAGGTGGCACAGATCCAGCGCCTAAAATGCAGACCGCACTGCACTCGGTAGTTGTCTCCTCAACGAGACAAGAAGAGACAGGTGAGGAAATTCTCGAGAGGGTGCGAAAGACCGTAGACGCCAAGGAAGGGTGGATACAGGTTGAAAGGGTCAGGAAAGCTAAGGACCGTAAAATCATAATGGGCTGCAGAACTCAAGAGGACAGGCAGAAGGTCAAGGAAAGATTGGAGGCGGCTGGAGTACACCTCGTCGTCGAGGAGGTGAAAAACAAGGACCCGCTTCTGGTCCTGAAAGACGTGCTCACTGTGCACAGTGATGACGAAATCATCAAGGCTTTCAGGAACCAGAATAGGGACATTTTTCGCGGTCTCGACGAGGGGGAAAGCAGAGCTTCGATCAAATATCGGAAAAGAGCACGAAACCCCTGCTGTGGTCACATTGTCCTAAGTGTGTCGCCCACCATATGGAGACGCTCCATTGACCACAAAAAGATAAAGATTGACCTGCAGGCAGTCCATGTGATGGATCAATCGCCACTTATACAATGTACCCGATGCTTGGGTTACGGGCATGGTCGGCGGTTCTGCAAGGAGCTAGCCGACCTGTGCAGCCATTGCGGTGATCCTCACATGGCGACCGAGTGCCCCAACCGATTGATCGGAGAAGCTCCTGCCTGTAAGAACTGCGTCCTAGCCAAGCTGGAGAACAAACAGCATAATGCCTTCAGCAATGACTGTCCCATTCGGAGGAAGCGAGACGCAATGGCCCGTTTGTCGGTGGCCTACTGCTAAGGGCACCGAAACTGTTTCCCTCCAGTATAAAATCCTCCAAGCTAACCTGCAGAGGAGCAAATTAGCGACAAACGAGCTCTTGTTGGAAGCCGTAAAGCGCAAGGCAGCAGTGGCGCTGCTCCAGGAGCCGTACGTGGGTGCCGCGAAGAGTGTTAGGAGTCACCGAGGTGTTAGAGTCTTCCAGAGCTCTGATGTAGGGGAGGGTACTGTCAAGGCAGCAATAGCTGTCTTCGATCACGACCTAGACGTCTTACAGTACCCGGAACTCACCACAAACAACATCGTTGTGGTGGGGATCCGAACCAGAGCCTGGGAGATCACACTTGTCTCCTACTACTTTGAGCCGGATGTACCCCTGGAGCCGTACCTTGCACGCTTGAAAGCTATCCAGCAAAATAAGGGACCCGGCAGGTTAGTCTTTGGAGGTGACACTAACGCCAAGTCCACCTGGTGGGGCAGTAGCCAGGAAGACGTAAGAGGGAAGGAGATGTGCGGGGCCTTGGACGAGATGGGGTTGCATGTCCTCAACACTGGAGACACCCCGACATTTGATGTCATAAGGGGTGGAAGAAGGTACTGCAGTCACGTGGACGTCACGGCCTGCACAATGGACCTACTAAACCTGGTAGACAACTGGAGAGTGGTGGAGAGTCTGACGAGTTCGGATCACCAGGGAATCTCTTTTAGCTTAAGCTTGGAAAAGGCAAAGGGTATATGCATAGAAAGGACGACGAGGGTCTATAATACTAAAAAAGCATGCTGGGATCAATTTCATACGAAATTGAGCCAGATTATGCAGGAAAAAAGCCTGACCCTACAAAAACTGCAAAAGATTGACACTCCGGAAAAATTAAATAACACAATAGGAGAATACACAACAGCAATAACCATAACATGCAGAGAAACTATACCCTATAAAAAGCAAAAAGAGGTACTTACCATTCCCTGGTGGTCGAAGAAGCTCGAGGACATGAAGAAGCAGGTGGATACTAAGAGGCGCCGCATCAGAAACGCAGCACCGGTTCGGAGAGAACACGTAGTCGGCATATACCTGAAAGAAAAAGAAGATTATGAAAGGGAAGTGCAACTGGCAATAACGGATAGCTGGAAAGATTTCTGTGGGAAGCAAGAGAAGGAAGGAATGTGGGAAGGAATCTATCGGGTTATTGCCAGGTCTGCAAAAAGGGAAGAGGATATGCCGCTGCGTGAAGGAGACAGAACCCTAGATGCGAGACAATCGGTGAGGCTGTTAGCTGAGACCTTTTATCCTGAGGATAGGGGGGAAAATGACGATGCAGACCATAAAAGGATCCGAGAAAAAGCTAAAATCGTAAACTCGCGGAGTCATGGTAATCATGACCCACCGTTTACTCCGAGCGAACTCGAAATGGCTGCAAAGTCATTCAACCCCAAAAAGGCTCCTGGAGCCGACGGCTTCACCGCCGATATATGCGTGCGGGCCATAAATTCCGATCCTGCCTACTTTTTAGCCTTGCTAAACAAGTGTATGGCACTAGAGCACTTCCCTAAGATCTGGAAGGAAGCAACGGTAGTCGTCCTAAGAAAGCCGGGAAAGAGCTCGTATACCGAACCCAAATCGTACAGGCCGATTGGTCTCTTGCCTGTGCTGGGTAAGGTATACGAGAAAATGTTGGTTGCTCGCCTCAAATTTCATTTACTGCCGAGGATTAGTACTCGCCAATACGGATTCATGCCCCAAAAGAGCACCGAAGACTCCCTCTTTACACTAGTGCAGCACATCCGTTCCAAATTGGAGCTTAAAAAGATTGTTACATTAGTGTCACTTGACATTGAGGGAGCCTTCGATAGTGCATGGTGGCCGGCCATAAGAGTCCGGTTGGCTGAGGAAAACTGTCCGATAAATTTGAGGCGAATAATCGACAGCTACCTGAGTGACAGAAAAGTCACGGTGAGGTATGCGGGGGAGCAGCACGAACGAAGTTCGAGCAAAGGATGCGTGCAAGGATCCATTGGTGGGCCCATCCTTTGGAACGTTCTGCTGGATCCTCTCCTCCAACAACTCGAGGGCAGGGGCGACTACTGTCAGGCGTTCGCCGACGATGTCGTGATGGTTTTCTGTGGTGAGACAGCACGAGACATAGAACGGCAAGCCAATGCCGCTCTCGACCATGTTCGAACGTGGGGTATCCGAAATAAGCTAAAGTTCGCGCCGCATAAGACTTGCGCGATGGTCATAACGCGTAGGCTCAAGTACGATACACCACGTTTGAGCATGGGTGGGATCGACATTGGAATGTCTCCGCAGATGAAACTGCTGGGTCTCACCATTGATGAAAGTCTCACTTTCAACACCCACGTCGGGAACGCCTGTAAAAAAGCGATCGGGATCTATGGCCAGCTCGTCAGAACGGCCCGCGTAAGCTGGGGGCTTAACCCCGAAGTGCTGCGTTCTATTTATACTGCGGCGGTTGAGCCAGTTATTCTTTACGCCGCAAGCGTTTGGGCGCCAGCTGTGGACAAACTCGGAGTGCAAAAGCAATTGAACGTAGTTCAGCGGGGCTTTGCACAAAAACTGTGCAAAGCATATCGCACTGTTTCGCTGAATTCGGCACTGGTGCTGGCCGGGATCCTCCCATTGGACCTTCGTATAAAAGAAGTAGCTCGTTTATACGAAGCCAAAAAGGGGATATCTCGGTCAGCACTAGGTGACCGAGAGGTGGAAACTATGTCACCATTTTTCGAGGCTCCGCACCCAGCCGATAAACTGCCCCTAAAATACGAATGCCTGATAAACCAGAAACAGTACCAAAATCATTGCGATTTTGCGGTGCGCATCTACACTGACGGCAGTAAAATTGAGGGCAAAGTTGGAGCGGCGCTGTCCGTTTGGGTCGGCGACGTCGAAAACAGAGCCCTCAAGTTTACATTGCCGTCATACTGTACGGTTTATCAGGCAGAACTGTTGGCACTTTTCAAGGCAGCGGGCGAGGCCTTGAAAATGAACGAATCCACCTTCGGCATCTACTGTGACTCCAGAGCAGCCCTAGAGACTGTGGCTAACCCCAACTCGACCCATCCACTAGCAGCGGAAACCAGAGACGCCATAAGACGCTGTAGGCTCCAGAGCAAGTGCGTCTCCTTGTTCTGGATAAAAGCCCACGCTGGTCTGGATGGGAACGAGAGAGCAGATCAATTAGCGAAGGAGGCTGCTCTGAAGTCAAAGAAGAAGCCAGACTACGATCTTTGCCCTATCTCATTCGTCAAACGTATGCTCCGTCTGCATACGATTGAGGAATGGGATAGAAGGTATAAATCTGCCGAAACCGCCTCCATTACGAAAATGTTCTTCCCAGACGTCCTGACGGCGTATAGTATTGTAAGAAAATTTGTACCAACTGGCACCACCACACAAATCATGACAGGACACGGTGGGTTCTCCTCATACTTAAAACGATTTAAGTGTAAGGAGAGCTCATCGTGTGCCTGCGATCCGGCTGTCGATGAAAATGTACCGCACCTGCTCTTCGAATGCCCAATTTTCAGTCGCGAACGCTATGACCTTGAACAGGAGCTGGAAGTGAACATGTGTTCAGAAAACCTGTCGCATATAATGGCAGGATGCCGAAGAAACAAATTAATAAATTACTGCACCAAAATAGCAGAAAAAGTTATTAAAAGTAATAAAAGCGCATAAATAAAACATATGATATAACTATAATGATTTATAATGTATGTCATATAGTTAATATAGATAGACATAAAATAACGGATAAACAAAAAGAATAAAACACTACAATCTTCAGAAAATGAATCCACGATACACCTACCCTTAATGGGTACTTAAAACTAACACGATAAAAAATAAAAAAAAAAAAACTAAAGGCAATACAAATAAAACTCCTTATTAACAAAGGCCTTATCTACGATAGGGGAAAAATAGAAACAATACAAAAAAAAAAAAAAAAAAAAACCTAACCTAACCTAACCTAACCTAACCTAACCTAACCTAACCTAACCTAACCTAACCTAACCAAGAAAAACAAGACGATTCTGTTACTAGACTGGAACGCCAACGAGTCCCCATTCGCTCGAGCAAACTATCTACTCCAAGCGATATCAGAGGCAAGCCGAATAAACGACACCACACCGCGCATCATCAGCGTGGACGCCATGATGGCCGACTTCGAGAGGGGCGAGGTCGCAGACTACACCGGCAGCATCAGTGCAGCCGAGTACCACGAAGTGGTGGTCTACGAAGGGAAGCACCAAGACCTCAGCTTCTTAAGACCACCAAAACCCAGACAATCTGCGACTCATCTCTCCACGACGCCATCAACTCCAACATCTGTCACAATTGCCACCCCCCCTACCAGTTCAGAAAAATTGCAGAAGAGGTTGTTAGAAGAAAGGACCCGCACAACCAGAGAAACTCCAACTAGACACTCAATCATGACACCATTACTAAACACCATCAGCTCACAATTATGGGGGAAAAAGACGCCACCCCACCCGGCGCCAACTCCCTCACAAACAACTTCGAGAGCGGGTAATGGTGCCGCGACCACTGCAAGAACAAAAGCCGACATGGGAATAGTCGCTGCGCCAAACCTCAAGCAGGCCGTCACTCCACAGGACCACGTGGCCAACGCATTCCTCGAGTATACTCAAATCTTACGGGAGACAAAAACCGTTTCCATCAAGAAATGTGTTGACATTTTGAGGGCCTTCAAATACCAACAAGAAGGCCTACTAAACGTAAGACTCGAGGAAGCAGAAGCCACCATATACGACAGTGACGCCTCCAAAGTCATAAAAGGAAGGACGATGACGAGACACATGGCGGCATACAGCGCCACAGCGGGAATCGTCCCCCTGGACAGAGAAGAAACGCAGCGCTCCGGACACTTCACTTACTGCACCCCTCAAAACGACCCCATCGTTGTCACGACCCAAGACACGGAGATATGGCTAGCGGACAGCATACTCGAAAGAGCGCAGAAGCTGTCCGAGAGTGAGCCGCCCGAGAAATGGGAAGTGCCCAAAATTACGTGGGTAAACGGAGTTCCGGGATGCGGTAAGACAACATGGATCATAAACAACTTTAACATCGAAAAAGACATCGTTGTCACCACAACCAAGGAGGCACAGAGGGACCTGGTCCAGCGTATCACTCGCCGAGCAGGGGCAGACGCAGCAAGGAAAGTGCGAACGATGGCATCAACCCTGGTAAACGGGGTCAAAGAGCGAGACCGAGAACAGTGCAGTCGTCTACTTGTAGACGAAGCACTGATGAACCACTTCGGCGCAATACTGATGCTATCGCGAATCGTAGGGGCCAGCGAGCTGCTGCTTATCGGCGACGTGAACCAATTACCATATATTGACCGGGAAAACCTCTTTAAAATCACATACCTCCGCCCAAACTCCCTGACTGACACAAACCAAGAGTTGCTTTGCACACACAGATGCCCAATGGACGTGGCGTTCGCCCTCAGCACCATCTACGAGAGCATCTACTCGTCCAAGACAGTAATAAAATCACTACAAATAGCTTCATATACCAACGCATCGATCCCCCAATCCGAGCCAAATACACTCTACCTCACCTTCAGCCAGGCAGAGAAGGAAACACTCTCGGAAAGAGGGTACGGCAAAGGAGAAGGATCGACCATTCTCACAGTACATGAAGCCCAAGGGCAAACATATGGCAAAGTACTATTGATCAAGTGTGCTAGCAGAAGACAACGGATCCATGACAGTGTCCCCCATGCGGTGGTCGCAATGTCGCGTCACACAGAGACGTTCGTCTACTACACCGACGAAAGCAACGACGCGACAGGAAATCTGATCAAAAGGGCAACAACATCTTCCGCCAAAAACATCCTGGACTACAATCTCAAAATGGCCATTAAACATCGGGATCACCAGACCATAGAGAAACTGACAACACTGTACAGAGAAGTCAGAGGAAATCCAGGACCACAAAGCGCGACAAGCCCTGAGACTCAGATTCAGAGTACCAGCGGGAAACCTGAGTAGAAATAGCGGCAAAATAACAAATTGACACACCAAACCAGAAACAACGACAAACCGGACATGACAAAACAAAACAAAATCAAATGACAACAAGGCAGAATGCCAAACCGCCAAATCAAACCAAGACGGTAAAACAACAAGAACAAAACTCACTCCTCAACGGCAAGACGCCCAACAAAACGGCCTTCAGCCCAACAAATTCAGGCCCTCAGCCAAAAAACAGTTTTTAAAAAATAGAATAGGCCTTCAGCCAATTCAAAATAAGGCCTTCAGCCGACAAATTAGGCCATCAGCAAAATTATAGCCCCCCCCCCTTACAACAGGCCTTCAGCCTCACAATATAAGGCCCTCAGCCAAAGAAAAAGTACAAATGGCCTTCAGCCAAAATATCATCAACGAACCAAAATTACCCAGTCATCATAAACAAAATAAAAAATTGCTTTTGTGTTGTCGCCTGCAAAACTCCATCAAAGGCGGGCGCACAACATGACGAGAAACAAAATATATATCCCAAGTAAGATCTAATAACAATAAAGTTAACCTAAAAATGGCACGGACTCATGTCTGTGGAGTTTTTAAAATACTAAGAAAAAAAAAAAAAAAAAAAAAAAAAAAAACCTAACCTAACCTTTTTTTTTTTTTTTTTTTTTTTTTTTTTAACGTGGGGGAATGCTATGACGCATACCCCTCCGCGGGGGCGGGCGGAGGGGTTATGTCGGACTCGCCGGGGTAAAAGAAAGATGTTGAAAATAATAATGTACCTCCCGGAATACCGACTAAACCTACCACGGTGTTCCTCGACAAACCACTATCGGCGGGGCCGCGCGAATCACTTTCACATGCAGTCGCGACCCCGCCGAGGTTACGGCCCGCCGTATGAAACGGCAGGCCACTACACAAAAGATCTACCCGCTGGTACCTCTACATATTCCCTACTGTCCCCCCCCTAGCAAGGACACCGCCAATACCACCCCGCGCGAGGCGACCGTCTCTTCCGAGAGGGCCTTGACGCTGCTGATCGCGTCAATCGTCGATCGGCCCTCCCGGAATCCGAACTGGCGTTCGGATAAGTCGGGGCCCACCCGCACCAGGTGCTTGGAGAGGCGGGCAACAACTACGCGCTCAAAGAGCTTGCCCACCTCATCCAACAGCACTATGGGGCGGTACGCCGAGGGAGAATCCGCGGGGCGGTCCTCCTTTCTCAGGAGGACCAGCTTGCCCGTCTTCCACATGGAAGGGAACCGTCCCGACTCCAAACAGGCGCTGAACAGCCTGAGGAGCCGGTCCCCTAGGGCGTCAAAGGCCAAAACCCAGGCGCGGCCAGGAATTCCGTCCGGCCCCGGGGTGGTGTTTTTGCCCCGAAGCCGCACCACTGCCGCGCCGAGCTCCGCCATTGTAACTTCTGGCGCCCCGGCATCGGCACCGCCCTCCTCAATTTCGGGTGGTGCCATTACGGGAGGCGTGTGCTCCGCCCTCGAAGGAAAGAGAGCGGAGATCACACCCTCCAATTGTCGGGGCTGGAGACTCTCGGTGACCGGTGGGGCCCAGGGGCGCAACTTTCCCCGGACCGTCTTGTACGGACGGCCCCACGGATCTGCCTCGAGAGTCCCCAGGAACTCTTCCCATCTTTGGGTTTTGGCCTCGCTGATGGCGGACTGCAGGGCGTACTTCCGCTGTTTGTACGCGTCCCGCAGCCGTGCCTCCACGGTCGGGTCACGGTACCGCCTGCGTCGGCGGTACCTAGTGTACTGGCGACGCGCCGCAATGCACGCGGCGCGTTTCTGGCTGATGTCGTCAGACCACCAGTACACCTGACGTCTCGGAGGCTGAGCATTGGCCCGGGGCATTGACGCGTCGCAAATCTGCGTCATCGCGCCCCGGAACCACTCCGCTTCTTGCTCAACCTCCACAGGCCCTTCGACCATCGGGGTCCAGGCCTGCACGATGGAAGCTTCCACCAGCACGTCTGCATCGAGACGTTTCAACGCCCATCGTGGGGACGACGGGGTGTGCACTCTCCGCGGGCGATCGTCCGGGATCGCCGGCGAGGCGGAGATGTCGAACCGCACGTAACGGTGGTCCGACAGAGACTCCGCCTCGACCAGTACTTGCCAGTCCCGGACGCGGCGCGCTACGGCAGGGCTTGCGAACGAGATGTCCACAATGGACTCGCCCTGCCAGCGCACGCATGTGGCGACCGACCCCCGATTAAGAACGACGAGGCCGGTCGCAATCGCCCACTCCTCCAGCGCGTCGCCGCGAGCGTCGGTGACAGGGGATCCCCAAGCCGTTGATTTGGCATTGAAGTCCCCCGCCACCACGACCGGACGCGATGGGTACCGATTAATCACGGCCCCCACCGCGCCCAAAAATCGCTCAAACTCAGCGAGGCGCCGGTTCGGAGAGAAATACACCCCGATCAGGACGGTTCCCTCCCAATCAACACATATATACCCCTCGCCCCTGTCTGTCATCACCAGGAGCGAGGGACCAGACGAAACAATGGCCGCCAAGCCCCCGAGGTCCCCAAACCAGTTGTGACGGCTGGGGACGCAGTAAGGCTCGGCGACCACGGCGATGTCTATTGACCACTCCGCCATGTGCTGCAGCAAAATATCCTGCGCCCTGGCGGAGCGGCCAACGTTCGCCTGTAGGAGGCGATGGGCCATAATTAATTATGTGTCCATTGCCGTCCCACTGCTCCCTGCTTGGGGAGGGGCCGGGGCGGCCGGAGTCCCGGCGACCGCCCCTCTGGCCCTACGTCTTTTTGGAGGGGAGCAAGATTTGCTCCCCATCCGGTGCTCCGCCGGTTTTCCTGCAGCCGAACATATGCTGCAGGAAGACTTTTCGGCGGAGCAGGCGGCGGCCTTGTGGCCGGGCAGGCCGCAGCGATAGCAGAGATCGCTGCGATCCGTTTCGGCGGTGCATTGCTGCCTCACATGCCCCGGTTCGAGGCAGCGGTAGCACCGCCTGGGCCTCGGCTCCAGGAGGTTTACCTGAGCCGAGACCATCCCGACCAGCAAACGGCCGGCCGCCACCTTCTTCGCCGCGGCGATGGGGCAGCGCACCACTACCGTGCACAAGCCACTCTCGCCGCGGCGCATCTCCCCCACCCTGACGTAGTCCTGAGGGCAGGCTCCGGCATGTGCCACCGCAGCGGCGACATCCTCGGAGGAGGCCGAGTCGTCCAGCCCGGTTACTCGCATTTCTGCGGACTTCACCGGGCGGGACACCCTGACCTCCTCGGGCGTAAACAGGGACCGAATTGTAGCGGCCACCCTGTCCGCCTTGTCGCTGGAGGTGGCACCTGGGACCTCTAAGATTCTGGCCCCAGTGGCGGCAACTTTAAACATAACGCCTCCAGCAAGGCCCATCTCAGCCAGGTTACTCTGCATAGCCTGAGTGGCCTGCCGGAGGACGCCTGCGTAGCTGACGCCCCGCCGGAGCCCCTCCTCCGTCAGCTCTACCACAACGGCGGTAGAGCGCGGGGGCCGCAGGTCGGCCGGGCGGGGGCCCTTTTTTTTATTTGTTACCGGGGGAGCCCGGGAGGCCTTCTTCTTCTTCTTCTTCCTCTTCTTTCTGGTGACCTCCGTCCACGGCTGTTCAGCCGAGGTAGAGGCCACCGGGGCAGGTTGGAGCTGCGGGGCAGGGCGCGGCGGGGCCACAGTGGCGATCGCCTTCCCCTTGCCCTTTCCTTTCCCCTTTGAAGAGGAAGCCGACGGTGTGGGGGCAGAAATTTGTCGTGCCACTGGTTGGCTGGAGGGCGCGGGGCCAGCTGGCGCGCCCCCGACCATTCGGGGGCGACCTCCAAGCGGAGGGCCCGGGGTCGGCACGGGCGCGAGGCCATAGTTGGCCAGGCACGCCTCTACAACATTGCGTGCCTGAGCCACCGTGACCCGCATCAAGTCTTCCGCCCAGGCGGGACGCCGGTCCTCCGCGGGAGCGACGGGCTTCGCTGTGCGCCGCGGAAGTGGCGGGAACTCCTCCCGCGGCCCCCTGGCAGGCACCCCGGCGGCGGCCGAGGGCGCCTTTAAGGCGACGGCCCGAGCGGCAGTGGCAGCGGCCGCCTTCATGGCCGTCACCTCCGCCCGGAGCTCCGCCAGCTGCCTATGCAGCCCCTCATTCTCCGACCTCCAGCGCTTCTGGAGGTCGGATGAGGTCTGCCCCCACAGATGAAAGAAGGCCTCCTTCATGTCTGCCGTCGCGGTTTTCAGGTCCCGGACGAAACCTCCCTTTAAATTGCCGGACCGGGCCGCCACCCTCAGGACGGTCTCGGCTCCAGCCTCGAACCGTTGCCTGAGGTCGGCAACCGAGTCCCCTCCAGAGGGGGTCGCATCCGGGACCCCAGCCCTCTTCGGGAAGTCTCGACGGGCAGGCGAAGGCTGCCCGAGGAGCTTCCTCGTGGAGGGAGGCGGCATTGGGGAACCAGCCCTTCCCACACAGGGCGTCCCCTCCACTACCTCCACCTCCGTGTCCGAGCCAGAATCGGACGGCGCGTGATGTGACGTCTTCCGGCGCTTCGCGGAAGCGCCGGGCGTCACTCGGAACTTGAGGGAGAGTGAAGCTGGGCTATCCCTCCCCTCCTCACTCTCCCGTCGAGCTGCCGACGAGCACCGGCTCCGAGACCGACTGGCCTCCGAGCCCGAGCCCGCCTGCGACCCGACGTCCATGTCAGTGCCGGTGCCGGCGCTGAGCACACTCGACATAGAGTCGCTGCGAGCCTGCGCCGCCACCCGACACCTCGACCGTGTCCTTGGCACGGCCGGGACCCTTTCCCCAACTGTCGGCGGGGGCATACCCCCCCCAACCTTCCCCTTTTTCCCCTTCGCAGGGGTTTTGGTGCCTGAAGTTTCGCGAGGCACGGCACTGTGATGTTGGTTGCCCCCCCCAGAATACGAGGGGCAGACGGAGCCAGCAGACTCCGTGAGGGATTCTCCGGGTGCGGCGCACCCGGTACCCTCCTGGGGTAGTTCAAAACCTTTACCAGACATCTTCATATTTTCTTTTGGGTGGCCCTAATGACTGGGTTCCCCCCAGCCATACAGCCCCTCGCCGGGCCACAAAGCTTGAGCTTTGGGTTATTTTTATAGAGGTTTTCTTCCTCGCAGCCCGAAGGCCCCCGGTCCTGTCAGTTCAGGATTACGGGTTGGGCCGGATGGGGGTCCATGCTGGACCGATCCACCCGCCCCAAGAGCGCCCGCCTGGGCAGGAAACCCATGGTTCCCACCTCGGCCTGACGGCCCCACTAGTAATTTTTTAGAGAGGTTTTCTTCCTCTATCCCCCCGTGTTGGGCCGGATGGGGGTCCATGCTGGACCGATCCACCCGCCCCAAAACCGCCCGACTGGTCAGGACGCCAAAGCACCCGCTCCAGCCTTACGGTCCCCACTGGTGATTTTATAAAGAGGTTTTCTTCCTCTATCCCCTCCCCCCCACGTATTGGGCCGGATGGGGGTCCATGCTGGACCGATCCACCCGCCCCAAAACCGCCCGACTGGAAACAAATACGGCCAAACAAATACGGCACCAGTGGGGGCCGTAAACAAATACGGCCCCCACTGGTGATTTTTTAAAGAGGTTTTCTTCCTCTATCCCCCCCGTCTCAAATCCACGTGTCCTCTGCTAATCAGAGGAACACGTGGAGAGACCCCCAAAACGCGGCCCTCGCGGGCCGATAACCCCGAGACAAAATGCCTCGGGTTCCCTACGCGCGTGCCAGAGTATTAGCCACGAGTAATAATGCCCCCGAAAGGACATGATTACCCGTGTTGCCCGGGGTGTACCGGCCCAACGTCTGCCGTTCCCATCCACGAAAAATGTGGAAAGGACTAGCAACCGTCAGGCACACTAGGAGGTTCTCTCTGGCCACACACCCCAACCTAACCTAACCTAACCTTTTTTTTTTTTTTTTTGGGAGGGGGGAAATGCTCCTGATGCATACCGTCCCACTCGGGGAGGTGGGACGGTTATGTCGGGCTCTCCGGCCTAGAGCGAACGGCCGGCATACCGACTAAAACCCCCCTGTGCACCGTCGCCTCGCCTTAGCGGGTGGGCCACCGGAACCTGATACAACATCAGCGACCCACCCAGCGACTGCCCACGACCCGCGGGCACCAATACTTGCGGCGGCGTCTGGGTGCACCAGAGACGCCGCGCCTATACGGAAGGGTGCGGGTGGGAGAAAAAATACCCCGATCTCCCACCCTCAGCCATCGCTAGGGGGGCATCAGACGCGCATCGGCGCGCCGACGCCGCCCAGCTCGCCGGCGACGGATCGGGTCAGCGAGGAGACTTTCCTCCCTGGCCCGCTCCGCCGCCTCCTTCTGCGAGATGACGTTCTCGCAGAAGGATGCGACCGCACACCAATTCCTGTCACTATCGGCCATGGAGCGGATTATGGCCGATAGCGAGAGATCCACACCGATGGTCTCGACGAGGGCACGACGCTGCTGCGCCCACGCCGGGCAGAACTCCAGCGTATGCTGCGCCGTGTCCTCGCCACAATCGCAGTGGTGACAGGCGGGACTCGATTCCCTCCTCGCGACCTTGTGCAGGTAGTATCCAAAGCACCCGTGCCCGGATAATACCTGCACCAGCCGGAAGGAAAAAGTCCCGTGCTGTCGCCCCACCCACAACGAAAGGACCGGCCGGAGCGCCTCCACCGTGCGAAGACCCGCACGTGGAGCCTCCAGCCGGGCTGACCATCGGGCCACGATGGCTCGGCGAGCGGCCTCGCGCCACTCGCGCACCTGCTCGAGCAGAGGGCGACCGCCTCCGCCTGCTCGAAATTCGGCCGTTCGCCGATAAACGTCGGCGAGCACTTCCGCCTCCAAATCCCACGGGGGTGTACCGGCCAGCGCGCATGCCGCGTCTGCGGACACGGTGTGGTACCCGCGTATTGCCCTGACCGCCAAAGTGCGCTGCGGTCGGCATAACCGCGCGCGGTTCTGGGCGGTCAGGGACCCCGCCCACACCGGTGCGCCGTACAGCGCCATCGACCGGACTACCCCCGTGTAGAGCCTCCGGCACGCCAAACTGGGTCCGCCCAGGTTGGGCAATAATCGGCCCAGGGCGGACGCCGCGCCGTCCAGCTTCGGCTCAAGCTGGCGGAAGTGCTCGTCGAAGAGCCATCGCCCATCCAACACCAGGCCCAGATATCTCATCTGGGCCTGAACCGGTACGAGGACCGAGCCGACGGTGATCGAGGCGCCGGCAGGCGGCCCGCGACGGGGCCCATGGAACAACAGGGCCTCCGTCTTGTTGAGGGCCACCTTAAGTCCCAGCGCCTCGATTCGCCCGACCACCTGAGAGACCCCCGTGGTGGCCAGGCGAGCCGCCTCCTCAAAGTTGCGTCCCCGGGCTGCTACCAACGTGTCGTCAGCGTAACAGAATACGCCCAGCCCGGGGGGCAAGACTCCGCGCAGGGCCCAGTCATAGCCGATGTTCCACAGGAGAGGGCCAAGGACGGACCCCTGTGGAACACCGCGCGATATCGCCCTGCGCACTTCGTCGCCTGCTCGGTCCTCGCACAACACAAACCTCCGCTCCAAATAGTCTGCCATCAGCAGCCTCAGGTATGCGGGCACCCCATGGAATCGGAGTGCCTCTCTGATGCTGCCGAATGGCAGAGTATTAAATGCGTTGGCGATGTCTAAGGACACCGCCAACAGTACGCCGCCTCCCCTGACGGCTTCCTCGGTCGCGGCCCTCAGGGCCAGAATGGCGTCGATCGTCGAACGCCCGGCGCGGAAACCAAACTGGGCGTCCGACAGATCGGGCCCCACCTCCTCGAGGTGCCGGACGATGCGGGCAGCGAGAATCCTCTCCAGCAACTTCCCCGCCTCGTCCAGCAGTACGATAGGCCTGTAGGCCGCGACCGAGTCCGGGGCTCTCCCAGGTTTGGGCAGGAGCACCAGCTTCCCCACCTTCCAGCACTCAGGGAACCTCCCCGACGACAGACACGCGTCATACAGTTCCCTGAGGCGGTCGCCCATGTGGTCAAGGGCAAGGGCCAACACTCGGGCCGGAATTCCGTCCGGCCCGGGGGCGGTCCGCTTCGAGCGAATGCGCAGAACGGCCGCCCCCATCTCCGCCTCCGTGACAGGCGGAACCACCACCTCTTCGTCGGCCTCCCGGACTTCGGCCTCTGCGGCCATCGCCGGGGGCGTGTGCTCCGCCTGTGGTGGGAATAGGCCCTCGACCACTTCGGTGAGGAAGCTAGGCTGAAGGGACTCGGTAACTTGGCTACCCGCGACGTTCTTGGGCTTGGAAGCCCGGGGAGGGTTGCATCCCCTTCGCCCCATAATATGATTGGCGGGCAATTTACCCGCCGCACACGCGGGGCAATGGGGGGCGGCGGAACAATCCGTCGCCTTGTGCCCCGGCTGGCCGCAGCGGAAGCATAGTCCGCTGCAGTCGAAGCCACTTCTGCATGTGGCGCGCACGTGCCCCTCGGCCATGCATTTATGGCACCTCGCAGGCCTGGCCGCCAACAAAGAGACCTTGGCGGAACTCCAGCCTACGAGGAGCCTTCCTGCAGCAACCAAAGTGTTGGCCGCTGCGACGGGGCACTGCGCTACCACGGCTCCGACACCACCAGGACCGGGGCGGATGGCGCCAACCTTGACGTTGTCCAGGCTGCATCCAGTTTTAGCCTGGATGGCCTCCCGGACATCGTCAGGCGTGATAGAATCGTCCAGGCCAGTGACACGGAATTCCATGCACTTCACGGGCCTGGCAATCTTTACGCCTTCCTCCGCCCCGAACAACCCTCGCAGCCTTTCCGCGATTGTGTCCGCCGTCTTTGCGCCCTCCGCACCGGGGAACTCGAGAATACGAGCCCCCGTTTGGGCAAGGCGGGTCTTGATGCCGGTGGGGCCTAAGTCCGCCACACCGACGCTCTCCCGCGCCTTCTTAAAGACGGCGGCGTAGGAAAGGCCACGCTCCTCCGCCTCCGGCGACACCGTTACGACCACGGCGGCCGATCTTGGCGGCCGGAGCTTCCCGGGCCTCTTCGTTTTCGCCTTCTTACTCTTCTTCACTTGTTCTTTCTTTCGTTCGGCAGCCGCAGCCCTCGCAGCGCTCCTGCGTTCGCGCCTCTTCCGACGCCGAATCTTCATTTCCTCCCCGGCCGTCTGCCAGCCCTCATTGGAAGACGCAGACGGACCAAGGACAGAAACCAGTCTTGGCGCACCCTTGGTTGGTGCCCGTTCCTTCGGCGCCGGGGCGCGAGTTGAGCCCGCAGGTGTCAGCCTCAATGGCGGGAAGTCCCTCTGGGACTGGGAAGGGGCTTTGGAAGTCCCCTTCTTCCCGGCCGCAGGTCTCGACCCTGCGGGGACGCTGGCCGACGCTGACGCCGCCGTCGCGTAGGACCGCTGGCCCGACGTGACCACTGGGTCCCTAGCAGCGGGCGCGTGGTTATCCGCTGCGAGTGGTGGACGGCGACGCGGTTCTGGAGGTAATCTTGCCTCCAGACTCCCCAGCCGCACGTTGATCATTGTCCCAACGGACGACATGACCTGGCGCAGCTGCGCGTCGGTTAGCAGGGAGCGCTGCTCCTCTCCTTGCCGAGCTACGGCATTCGGCTGCCGCAAACACTCCTTAACTTGGCTGAGCTCAGCACGGAGCTCAGCCACCTCCCCTGCCAGGCGGTCGTTTGCCGCCCGCAACCGCCTCGTCTCGTCGGAGGTGGTGCGCTCTGCGAGCGTTTGCACCACCTCCTGGAGGTGAGAGGCCGCCTTCTTGAGGGCATTGACGAACGTGCCCTTCAAATTCTGACTTTTTGTGGCCACCGTGATTATGGCGGCTACAGAGTCTGCGGCGGACTGGACGAGGTCTCCATCTGAGTTCTCGTCCAGGAGCTGCGCAACTAATTGTTCTGCTGCGCGCTCCCCCTCTTGTCGGGTGCGGGCGACCGATTCCCGCCTACTAAATGGGTTCGGGGTCACTGACCGTGACCCATGTACCGGCGAACTGGGGGCGGGCACCTTGATCGCTGGTGCGCTGCGCTCCGCCTCTGGTGACCTGCTCCTACTGCGCTTCCGGGTTTTAGAGACCCGACCGCTGAGTTCGCGGGAGTTCAGGTCCTCGGACTCAGACTCGACGCCGAGGCTGACGGAGCTCCTCCGGCTTCCGTTCGGCGTCGACGCCAATGACGTCCGGCTCTCTGAAGGGCACGCACTGGTGGGCGTGCATGCCCCCATTCTTCCGCCATCGCTGGCACGTGGTCGTAAAGGGCGCTTAAAGCGCCCTTTGGAGTCGCGCAAAGGGACTCCTTGCTCCTCCGTCTTCTTCTCCTTCTCATCGAGTTTTTTGTTTGTTTGTGAATTATCCATTAAATTCCCACGAGTAGAGACGATCTAGAATCGACCCTCGGGTGACGCTCATTCCGAGGGAAGGCCTACATACTGCTGGGGGACGGCAGGTACCCAGAGGTTTTTACAACTTCGCTGTTGGGTGGTCTGAGTTTTCCTTCTCGCGGGCCGGCCAACTAAGGCAAGCCCCTCGGTCCCGTTGAGCCGCTAGACGTGATCAACGACACTCAACGGGTAACGATGTGAAGACGGAGGCAGGGTTAGGTTTCCCCTCCCCTATGTGCCACCGTCTAATGCCAGGACTACTGGCAGCCTTCAACTCTACGCACAATCCATCAATACCAGATGTGGTATCCGACTAAAAGAGCTTGTGTATTACTAGTGCTACTAGTACAAATAATGTAAAAATAAATAAAATAAAATAAAAATAAAAATAAAATAAAATAAAGTAAATAAAATAAAAATAAAAATAAAATAAAGTAAATAAAATAAAATAAAATAAACCGCCCCGGCCTTAGGGCCCCCACTGGTGATTTTTTAAAGAGGTTTTCTTCCTCTATCCCCCCCTGTCTCAAATCCACGTGTCCTCTGTTAATCAGAGGAACACGTGGAGAGACCCCCAAAACGCGGCCCTCGCGGGCCGATAACCCCGAGACAAAATGCCTCGGGTTCCCTACGCGCGTGCCAGAGTATTAGCCACGAGTAATAATGCCCCCGAAAGGACATGATTACCCGTGTTGCCCGGGGTGTACCGGCCCAACGTCTGCCATTCCCATCCACGAAAAATGTGGAAAGGACTAGCAACCGTCAGGCACACTAGGAGGTTCTCTCTGGCCACACACCCCAACCTAACCTAACCTAACCTAACCTAACCTTTTTTTTTTTTTTTTTTTTTGGGAGGGGGGAAATGCTCCTGATGCATACCGCCCCACTCGGGGAGGTGGGACGGTTATGTCGGGCTCTCCGGCCTAGAGCGAACGGCCGGCATACCGACTAAAACCCCCCTGTGCACCGTCGCCTCGCCTTAGCGGGTGGGCCACCGGAACCTGATACAACATCAGCGACCCACCCAGCGACTGCCCACGACCCGCGGGCACCAGCACTTGCGGCGGCGTCTGGGTGCACCAGAGACGCCGCGCCTACACGGAAGGGTGCGGGTGGGAGAAAAAATACCCCGGTGACGCTCATTCCGAGGGAAGGCCTACATACTGCTGGGGGACGGCAGGTACCCAGAGGTTTTTACAACTTCGCTGTTGGGTGGTCTGAGTTTTCCTTCTCGCGGGCCGGCCAACTAAGGCAAGCCCCTCGGTCCCGTTGAGCCGCTAGACGTGATCAACGACACTCAACGGGTAACGATGTGAAGACGGAGGCAGGGTTAGGTTTCCCCTCCCCTATGTGCCACCGTCTAATGCCAGGACTACTGGCAGCCTTCAACTCTACGCACAATCCATCAATACCAGATGTGGTATCCGACTAAAAGAGCTTGTGTATTACTAGTGCTACTAGTACAAATAATGTAAAAATAAATAAAATAAAATAAAAATAAAAATAAAATAAAATAAAGTAAATAAAATAAAAATAAAAATAAAATAAAGTAAATAAAATAAAATAAAATAAACCGCCCCGGCCTTAGGGCCCCCACTGGTGATTTTTTAAAGAGGTTTTCTTCCTCTATCCCCCCCTGTCTCAAATCCACGTGTCCTCTGTTAATCAGAGGAACACGTGGAGAGACCCCCAAAACGCGGCCCTCGCGGGCCGATAACCCCGAGACAAAATGCCTCGGGTTCCCTACGCGCGTGCCAGAGTATTAGCCACGAGTAATAATGCCCCCGAAAGGACATGATTACCCGTGTTGCCCGGGGTGTACCGGCCCAACGTCTGCCATTCCCATCCACGAAAAATGTGGAAAGGACTAGCAACCGTCAGGCACACTAGGAGGTTCTCTCTGGCCACACACCCCAACCTAACCTAACCTTTTTTTTTTTTTTTTTTTTGGGAGGGGGGAAATGCTCCTGATGCATACCGCCCCACTCGGGGAGGTGGGACGGTTATGTCGGGCTCTCCGGCCTAGAGCGAACGGCCGGCATACCGACTAAAACCCCCCTGTGCACCGTCGCCTCGCCTTAGCGGGTGGGCCACCGGAACCTGATACAACATCAGCGACCCACCCAGCGACTGCCCACGACCCGCGGGCACCAGCACTTGCGGCGGCGTCTGGGTGCACCAGAGACGCCGCGCCTACACGGAAGGGTGCGGGTGGGAGAAAAAATACCCCGATCTCCCACCCTTAGCCATCGCTAGGGGGGCATCAGACGCGCATCGGCGCGCCGACGCCGCCCAGCTCGCCGGCAACGGATCGGGTCAGCGAGGAGACTTTCCTCCCTGGCCCGCTCCGCCGCCTCCTTCTGCGAGATGACGTTCTCGCAGAAGGATGCGACCGCACACCAATTCCTGTCGCTATCGGCCATCGAGCGGATTATGGCCGATAGCGAGAGATCCACACCGATGGTCTCGACGAGGGCACGACGCTGCTGCGCCCACGCTGGGCAGAACTCCAGCGTATGCTGCGCCGTGTCCTCGCCACAATCACAGTGGTGACAGGCGGGACTCGATTCCCTCCTCGCGACCTTGTGCAGGTAGTATCCGAAGCACCCGTGCCCGGATAACACCTGCACCAGCCGGAAGGAAAGGGTCCCGTGCTGTCGCCACACCCACAACGAAAGGACCGGCCGGAGCGCCTCCACCGTGCGAAGACCCGCACGTGGAGCCTCCAGCCGGTCTGACCATCGGGCCACGATGGCTCGGCGAGCGGCCTCGCGCCACTCACGCACCTGCTCGAGCAGAGGGCGACCACCTCCGCCTGCTCGAAATTCGGCCGTTCGCCGATAAACGTCGGCGAGCACTTCCGCCTCCAAATCCCACGGGGGTGTACCGGCCAGCGCGCATGCCGCGTCTGCGGACACGGTGCGGTACCCGCGTATTGCCCTGACCGCCAAAGTGCGCTGCGGTCGGCATAACCGCGCGCGGTTCTGGGCGGTCAGAGACCCCGCCCACACCGGTGCGCCGTACAGCGCCATCGACCGGACTACCCCCGTGTAGAGCCTCCGGCACGCCAAACTGGGTCCGCCCAGGTTGGGCAATAATCGGCCCAGGGCGGACGCCGCGCCGTCCAGCTTCGGCTCAAGCTGGTGGAAGTGCTCGTCGAAGAGCCATCGCCCATCCAACACCAGGCCCAGATATCTCATCTGGGCCTGAACCGGTACGAGGACCGAGCCGACGGTGATCGAGGCGCCGGCAGGCGGCCCGCGACGGGGCCCATGGAACAACAGGGCCTCCGTCTTGTTGAGGGCCACCTTAAGCCCCAGCGCCTCGATTCGCCCGACCACCTGAGAGACCCCCGTGGTGGCCAGGCGAGCCGCCTCCTCAAAGTTGCGTCCCCGGGCTGCTACCAACGTGTCGTCAGCGTAACAGAATACGCCCAGCCCGGGGGGCAAGACTCCGCGCAGGGCCCAGTCATAGCCGATGTTCCACAGGAGAGGGCCAAGGACGGACCCCTGTGGAACACCGCGCGATATCGCCCTGCGCACTTCGTCGCCTGCTCGGTCCTCGCACAACACAAACCTCCGCTCCAAATAGTCTGCCATCAGCAGCCTCAGGTATGCGGGCACCCCATGGAATCGGAGTGCCTCTCTGATGCTGCCGAATGGCAGAGTATTAAATGCATTGGCGATGTCTAAGGACACCGCCAACAGTACGCCGCCTCCCCTGACGGCTTCCTCGGTCGCGGCCCTCAGGGCCAGAATGGCGTCGATCGTCGAACGCCCGGCGCGGAAACCAAACTGGGCGTCCGACAGATCGGGCCCCACCTCCTCGAGGTGCCGGACGATGCGGGCAGCGAGAATCCTCTCCAGCAACTTCCCCGCCTCGTCCAGCAGTACGATAGGCCTGTAGGCCGCGACCGAGTCCGGGGCTCTCCCCGGTTTGGGCAGGAGCACCAGCTTCCCCACCTTCCAGCACTCAGGGAACCTCCCCGACGACAGACACGCGTCAAACAGTTCCCTGAGGCGGTCGCCCATGTGGTCAAGGGCAAGGGCCAACACTCGGGCCGGAATTCCGTCCAGCCCGGGGGCGGTCCGCTTAGAGCGAATGCGCAGAACTGCCGCCCCCATCTCCGCCTCCGTAACAGGCGGAACTACCACCTCTTCGTCGGCCTCCCGGACTTCGGCCTCTGCGGCCATCGCCGGGGGCGTGTGCTCCGCCTGTGGCGGGAATAGGCCCTCGACCACTTCGGTGAGGAAGCTAGGCTGAAGGGACTCGGTAAGGGGGGGGCCCGTCGCGCGGAGCTTGCTCAGCGCCGCGCGGTATGGCCGACCCCAGGGGTCACGATCGAGTCCCTCCAGCATCTCCTGCCGCGACTGCTCCTTGGCGCGACAGATGGCCAGCTTTAAAGCGTCACGCGCTGCTTGGTGCTCTTCGTACAGCTGGCCCTCCCCGTTATCATCGCGGCGTTGCCGCCGGCTGCGGGTGTAGGACCTCCGGGCGCGAATGCAGGCCTCGCGGAGGTCCACCAACTCCCGGGACCACCAGTAGACCTCCTTCCTAGGAGGCCGACGTCGGACGCGCGGCATGGCCGCATCGCACACCTGCGTAAGTGCAACACGAATGCGACCCGCCGCAGCATCAACCCCCTCGTCAGGAGGCACTGGAGACAGCCACGACTGCACTATGGCTGCCTCCTCTAACAGGTCCCGGTTCAAACGACCCACAGCCCACCGCGGAGACCGGGGAGCTCTGTCCGCCATGTGACCCCTAACTGGGTCCTGAGGATTCCGGGAGATCTCTGCTCGGATATAGCGGTGATCCGAGAGAGTCTCGACCTCCTCTAGGACTCGCCAGTTCCTTACGTTGTTCGCGACAGCAGGGCTAGCGAACGAGAGGTCCACTATCGACCCGCCCTGCTGCCGAACACAAGTGTCGGTGGTGCCTCTGTTGAGCAGACAGAGGCCCACCGAATTTGCCCACTCTTCCACCGCTCTACCGCGGGCGTCCGTTCTGGGAGACCCCCACGCGCCGGACTTTGCGTTGAAGTCCCCCATCACCAGGACGCGGCCTGATGCCAAACGCCGTATCGAGGTCTCCAAAGATGTGAGGAAGACCTCGAAATCAGCCAGACTCCGATTGGGGGAGAAGTACACCCCGAAAACGAGTAATCCCCCCCATTCGGCCGCCACGTATCCCGAGCCCCTATCTTTGAGCGACAAGGGCGGGGAACGCGGGGCCGTGGAGCTGATGACTGCCACGGAGCCGTCCCGGTCACCCACCCAGTTTGGGCGGGGAGGAACATAATAGGGCTCCGCGGCTACGGCCACACCAATCGACCACTGCGCAATGGATTGCAGGAAGAGATCCTGCGCACCGGCGCAGTGGTTGAGGTTCGCCTGGAGGAGATGGGTGCAGTCGTGGTCCATTATTGGGCCGAAGTACTTGCAACCACATCCTCCTCCATCCGCGACGGCGAAAGAGCGGCGACGATGACGGGGGTAGCCTGGGTCGATTGGCTACCCGCGACGTTCTTGGGCTTGGAAGCCCGGGGAGGGTTGCATCCCCTTCGCCCCATAATATGATTGGCGGGCAATTTACCCGCCGCACACGCGGGGCAATGGGGGGCGGCGGAACAATCCGTCGCCTTGTGCCCCGGCTGGCCGCAGCGGAAGCATAGTCCGCTGCAGTCGAAGCCACTTCTGCATGTGGCGCGCACGTGCCCCTCGGCCATGCATTTATGGCACCTCGCAGGCCTGGCCGCCAACAAAGAGACCTTGGCGGAACTCCAGCCTACGAGGAGCCTTCCTGCAGCAACCAAAGTGTTGGCCGCTGCGACGGGGCACTGCGCTACCACGGCTCCGACACCGCCAGGACCGGGGCGGATTGCGCCAACCTTGACGTTGTCCAGGCTGCATCCAGTTTTAGCCTGGATGGCCTCCCGGACATCGTCAGGCGTGATCGAATCGTCCAGGCCAGTGACACGGAATTCCACGCACTTCACGGGCCTGGCGATCTTTACACCTTCCTCCGCCCCGAACAACCCTCGCAGCCTTTCCGCGATTGTGTCCGCCGTCTTTGCACCCTCCGCACCGGGGAACTCAAGAATGCGAGCCCCCGTTTGGGCAAGGCGGGTCTTGATGCCGGTGGGGCCTAAGTCCGCCACACCGACGCTCTCCCGCGCCTTCTTAAAGACGGCGGCGTAGGAAAGGCCGCGCCCCGCCGCCTCCGGCGACACCGTTACGACCACGGCGGCCGATCTTGGCGGCCGGAGCGTCCCGGGCCTCTTCTTTTTCGCCTTCTTGCTCTTGTTTACTTCTTTTTGCCGCTCGGCAGCCGCAGCCCTTGCAGCGCTCCTGCGCTCGCGCCTCTTCTGACGCCGAATCTCCGTCTTCTCCCCAGCCGTCTGCCAGCCCTCATTAAAAGACGCAGACGGACCTGCTCCAGAAATTTGTCGTGGCACACCCTTGGTTGGTGCCCGTTCCTTCGGCGCTGGGGCGCGAGTTGAGCCCGCAGGTGTGAGCCTCAATGGCGGGAAGTCCCTCTGGGACTGGGAAGGGGCTTTGGAAGTCCCCTTCTTCCCGGCCGCAGGTCTCGACCCTGCGGGGACGCTGGCCGACGCTGACGCCGCCGTCGCGTAGGACCGCTGGCCCGACGTGACCACTGGGTCCCTAGCAGCGGGCGCGTGGTTATCCGCTGCGAGTGGTGGACGGCGACGCGGTTCTGGAGGTAATCTTGCCTCCAGACTCCCCAGCCGCACGTTGATCATTGTCCCAACGGACGACATGACCTGTCGCAGCTGCGCGTCGGTTAGCAGGGAGCGCTGCTCCTCTCCTTGCCGAGCTACGGCTGCCGCAAACGCTCCTTAACTTGGCTGAGC
The DNA here is from genome assembly GCA_963564715.1 of Catocala sponsa. NCBI lineage: Eukaryota > Metazoa > Arthropoda > Insecta > Lepidoptera > Erebidae > Catocala > Catocala sponsa. The sequence goes on along the minus strand of OY751341.1, from coordinate 26,767,230 downwards.
TCAGCGCGGAGCTCAGCCACCTCCCCTGCCAGGCGGTCGTTTGCCGCCCGCAACCGCCTCGTCTCGTCGGAGGTGGTGCGCTCTGCGAGCGTTTGCACCACCTCCTGGAGGTGAGAGGCCGCCTTCTTGAGGGCATTGACGAAGGTGCCCTTCAAATTCTGACTTTTTGTGGCCACCGTGATTATGGCGGCCACAGAGTCTGCGGCGGACTGGACGAGGTCTCCATCTGAGTTCTCGTCCAGGAGCTGCGCAACAAATTGTTCTGCTGCAAGCTCCCCCTCTTGTCGGGTGCGGGCGACCGATTCCCGCCTACTAAATGGGTTCGGGGTTACTGACCGTGACCCATGTACCGGCGAACTGGGGGCGGGCACCTTGATCGCTGGTGCGCTGCGCTCCGCCTCTGGTGACCTGCTCCTACTGCGCTTCCGGGTTTTAGAGACCCGACCGCTGAGTTCCCGGGAGTCCAGGTCCTCGGACTCAGACTCGACGCCGAGGCTGACGGAGCTCCTCCGGCTTCCGTTTGGCGTCGACGCCAATGACGTCCGGCTCTCTGAAGGGCACGCACTGGTGGGCGTGCATGCCCCCATTCTTCCGCCATCGCTGGCACGTGGTCGTAAAGGGCGCTTGAAGCGCCCTTTGGAGTCGCGCAAAGGGACTCCGTGCTCCTCCTTCTTCTTCGCTTCCTCATCTAAGGGTTTTTTGTTTCTTTCTATATTCTCCATGTTATTCCCACGAGTAGAGACGATTTATAATCGACCCTCGGGTGACGCTCATTCCGAGGGAAGGCCTACATACTGCTGGGGGACGGCAGGTACCCAGAGGTTTTTACAACTTCGCTGTTGGGTGGTCTGAGTTTTCCTTCTCGCGGGCCGGCCAACTAAGGCAAGCCCCTCGGTCCCGTTGAGCCGCTAGACGTGATCAACGACACTCAACGGGTAACGATGTGAAGACGGAGGCAGGGTTAGGTTTCCCCTCCCCTATGTGCCACCGCCTAATGCCAGGACTACTGGCAGCCCTCAACTCTACGCACAATCCATCAATACCAGATGTGGTATCCGACTACAAGAGCTTCTGTATTACTAGTGCTACTAGTACAAATAATGTAAAAATAAATAAAATAAAATAAAACTAAAAATAAAATAAAGTAAAGTAAATAAAATAAAAATAAAATAAAGTAAATAAAATAAAATAAAATAAACCGCCCCGGCCTTACGGCCCCCACTGGTGACTTTTTAAAGAGGTTTTCTTCCTCTATCCCCCCCTGTCTCAAATCCACGTGTCCTCTGTTAATCAGAGGAACACGTGGAGAGACCCCCAAAACGCGGCCCTCGCGGGCCGATAACCCCGAGACAAAATGCCTCGGGTTCCCTACGCGCGTGCCAGAGTATTAGCCACGAGTAATAATGCCCCCGAAAGGACATGATTACCCGTGTTGCCCGGGGTGTACCGGCCCAACGTCTGCTGTTCCCATCCACGGAAAATGTGGAAAGGACTAGCAACCGTCAGGCACACTAGGAGGTTCTCTCTGGCCACACACCCCAACCTAACCTAACCTAACCTTTTTTTTTTTTTTTTTTTTGGGAGGGGGGAAATGCTCCTGATGCATACCGCCCCACTCGGGGAGGTGGGACGGTTATGTCGGGCTCTCCGGCCTAGAGCGAACGGCCGGCATACCGACTAAAACCCCCCTGTGCACCGTCGCCTCGCCTTAGCGGGTGGGCCACCGGAACCTGATACAACATCAGCGACCCACCCAGCGACTGCCCACGACCCGCGGGCACCAGCACTTGCGGCGGCGTCTGGGTGCACCAGAGACGCCGCGCCTACACGGAAGGGTGCGGGTGGGAGAAAAAATACCCCGATGTCCCACCCTCAGCCATCGCTAGGGGGGCATCAGACGCGCATCGGCGCGCCGACGCCGCCCAGCTCGCCGGCGACGGATCGGGTCAGCGAGGAGACTTTCCTCCCTGGCCCGCTCCGCCGCCTCCTTCTGCGAGATGACGTTCTCGCAGAAGGATGCGACCGCACACCAATTCCTGTCGCTATCGGCCATGGAGCGGATTATGGCCGATAGCGAGAGATCCACACCGATGGTCTCGACGAGGGCACGACGCTGCTGCGCCCACGCTGGGCAGAACTCCAGCGTATGCTGCGCCGTGTCCTCGCCACAATCGCAGTGGTGACAGGCGGGACTCGATTCCCTCCTCGCGACCTTGTGCAGGTAGTATCCGAAGCACCCGTGCCCGGATAACACCTGCACCAGCCGGAAGGAAAGGGTCCCGTGCTGTCGCCACACCCACAACGAAAGGACCGGCCGGAGCGCCTCCACCGTGCGAAGACCCGCACGTGGAGCCTCCAGCCGGGCTGACCATCGGGCCACGATGGCTCGGCGAGCGGCCTCGCGCCACTCGCGCACCTGCTCGAGCAGAGGGCGACCGCCTCCGCCTGCTCGAAATTCGGCCGTTCGCCGATAAACGTCGGCGAGCACTTCCGCCTCCAAATCCCACGGGGGTGTACCGGCCAGCGCGCATGCCGCGTCTGCGGACACGGTGCGGTACCCGCGTATTGCCCTGACCGCTAAAGTGCGCTGCGGTCGGCATAACCGCGCGCGGTTCTGGGCGGTCAGGGACCCCGCCCACACCGGTGCGCCGTACAGCGCCATCGACCGGACTACCCCCGTGTAGAGCCTCCGGCACGCCAAACCGGGTACGCCCAGGTTGGGCAATAATCGTCCGAGGGCGGACGCCGCGCCGTCCAGTTTCGGCTCAAGCTGGCGGAAGTGCTCGTCGAAGAGCCATCGCCCATCCAACACCAGGCCCAAATATCTCATCTGAGCCTGAACCGGTACGAGGACCGAGCCGACGGTGATCGAGGCGCCGGCAGGCGGCCCGCGACGGGGCCCATGGAACAACAGGGCCTCCGTCTTGTTGAGGGCCACCTTAAGCCCCAGCGTCTCGATTCGCCCGACCACCTGAGAGACCCCCGTGGTGGCCAGGCGAGCCGCCTCCTCAAAGTTGCGTCCCCGGGCTCCTACCAACGTGTCGTCAGCGTAACAGAATACGCTCAGCCCAGGGGGCAAGACTCCGCGCAGGGCCCAGTCATAGCCGATGTTCCACAGGAGAGGGCCAAGGACGGACCCCTGTGGAACACCGCGCGATATAGCCCTGCGCACTTCGTCGCCTGCTCGGTCCTCGCACAACACAAACCTCCGCTCCAAATAGTCTGCCATCAGCAGCCTCAGGTATGCGGGCACCCCATGGAATCGGAGTGCCTCTCTGATGCTGCCGAATGGCAGAGTATTAAATGCGTTGGCGATGTCTAAGGACACCGCCAACATCACGCCGCCTCCCCTGACGGCTTCCTCGGTCGCGGTCCTCAGAGCTAGAATGGCGTCGATCGTCGAACGCCCGGCGCGGAAACCAAACTGGGCGTCCGACAGATCGGGCCCCACCTCCTCGAGGTGCCGGACGATGCGGGCAGCGAGAATCCTCTCCAGCAACTTCCCCGCCTCGTCCAGCAGTACGATAGGCCTGTAGGCCGCGACCGAGTCCGGGGCTCTCCCCGGTTTGGGCAGGAGCACCAGCTTCCCCACCTTCCAGCACTCAGGGAACCTCCCCGACGACAGACACGCGTCAAACAGTTCCCTGAGGCGGTCGTCCATGTGGTCAAGGGCAAGGGCCAACACTCGGGGCAGAATTCCGTCCGGCCCGGGGGCGGTCCGCTTCGATCGAATGCGCAGAACGGCCGCCCCCATCTCCGCCTCCGTGACAGGCGGAACCACCACCTCTTCGTCGGCCTCCCGGACTTCGGCCTCTGCGGCCATCGCCGGGGGCGTGTGCTCCGCCTGTGGCGGGAATAGGCCCTCGACCACTTCGGTGAGGAAGCTAGGCTGAAGGGACTCGGTAAGGGGGGGGCCCGTCGCGCGGAGCTTGCTCAGCGCCGCGCGGTATGGGCGACCCCAGGGGTCACGATCGAGACCCTCCAGCATCTCCTGCCGCGACTGCTCCTTGGCGCGACAGATGGCCAGCTTCAGAGCGTCACGCGCTGCTTGGTACGCTTCGTACAGCTGGCCCTCCCCGTTATCATCGCGGCGTCGCCGCCGGCTGCGGGTGTAGGACCTCCGGGCACGAATGCAGGCCTCGCGGAGGTCCACCAACTCCCGGGACCACCAGTAGACCTCCCCCCTAGGAGGCCGACGTCGGACGCGCGGCATGGCCGCATCGCACACCTGCGTAAGCGCAACACGAATGCGACCCGCCGCAGCATCAACCCCCTCGTCAGGAGGCACTGGAGACAGCCACGACTGCACTATGGCTGCCTCCTCTAACAGGTCCCGGTTCAAACGACCTACAGCCCACCGCGGAGACCGGGGAGCTCTGTCCGCCATGTGACCCCTAACTGGGTCCTGAGGATTCCGGGAGATCTCTGCTCGGATATAGCGGTGATCCGAGAGAGTCTCGACCTCCTCTAGGACTCGCCAGTTCCTTACGTTGTTCGCGACAGCAGGGCTAGCGAACGAGAGGTCCACTATCGACCCGCCCTGCTGCCGAACACAAGTGTCGGTGGTGCCTCTGTTGAGCAGACAGAGGCCCACCGAATTTGCCCACTCTTCCACCGCTCTACCGCGGGCGTCCGTTCTGGGAGACCCCCACGCGCCGGACTTTGCGTTGAAGTCCCCCATCACCAGGACGCGGCCTGATGCCAAACGCCGTATCGAGGTCTCCAAAGATGTGAGGAAGACCTCGAAATCAGCCAGACTCCGATTGGGGGAGAAGTACACCCCGAAAACGAGTAATCCCCCCCATTCGGCCGCCACGTATCCCGAGCTCCTATCTTTGAGCGACAAGGGCGGGGAACGCGGGGCCGTGGAGCTGATGACTGCCACGGAGCCGTCCCGGTCACCCACCCAGTTTGGGCGGGGAGGAACATAATAGGGCTCCGCGGCTACGGCCACACCAATCGACCACTGCGCAATGGATTGCAGGAAGAGATCCTGCGCACCGGCGCAGTGGTTGAGGTTCGCCTGGAGGAGATGGGTGCAGTCGTGGTCCATTATTGGGCCGAAGTACTTGCAACCACATCCTCCTCCATCCGCGACGGCGAAAGAGCGGCGACGACGACGGGGGTAGCCTGGGTCGATTGGCTACCCGCGACGTTCTTGGGCTTGGAAGCCCGGGGAGGGTTGCATCCCCTTCGCCCCATAATATGATTGGCGGGCAATTTACCCGCCGCACACGCGGGGCAATGGGGGGCGGCGGAACAATCCGTCGCCTTGTGCCCCGGCTGGCCGCAGCGGAAGCATAGTCCGCTGCAGTCGAAGCCACTTCTGCATGTGGCGCGCACGTGCCCCTCGGCCATGCATTTATGGCACCTCGCAGGCCTGGCCGCCAACAAAGAGACCTTGGCGGAACTCCAGCCTACGAGGAGCCTTCCTCCAGCAACCAAAGTGTTGGCTGCTGCGACGGGGCACTGCGCTACCACAGCTCCGACACCGCCAGGACCGGGGCGGATTGCGCCAACCTTGACGTTGTCCAGGCTGCATCCAGTTTTAGCCTGGATAGCCTCCCGGACATCGTCAGGCGTGATCGAATCGTCCAGGCCAGTGACACGGAATTCCACGCACTTCACGGGCCTGGCGATCTTTACGCCTTCCTCCGCCCCGAACAACCCTCGCAGCCTTTCCGCGATTGTGTCCGCCGTCTTTGCGCCCTCCGCACCGGGGAACTCAAGAATGCGAGCCCCCGTTTGGGCAAGGCGGGTCTTGATGCCGGTGGGGCCTAGGTCCGCCACACCGACGCTCTCCCGCGCCTTCTTAAAGACGGCGGCGTAGGAAAGGCCGCGCTCCGCCGCCTCCGGCGACACCGTTACGACCACGGCGGCCGATCTTGGCGGCCGGAGCTTCCCGGGCCTCTTCTTTTTCGCCTTCTTGCTCTTCTTCACTTCTTTTTGCCACTCGGCAGCCGCAGCCCTTGCAGCGCTCCTGCGTTCGCGCCTCTTCCGACGCCGAATCTCCATTTTCTCCCCGGCCGTCTGCCAGCCCTCATTAGAAGACGCAGACGGACCAGGGACAGAAACCAGTCTTGGCGCACCCGTGGTTGTTGCGGGTGCCCGTTCCTTCGGCGCCGGGGCGCGTCTTGAGCCCGCAGGTGTTGAACTCAAGGGCGGGAAGTCCCTCTGGGACTGGGAAGGAGCTTTGGAAGTCCCCTTCTTCCCGGCTGCAGGTCTCGACCCCGCGGGGACGCTGGCCGACGCTGACGCCGCCGTCGCGTAGGACCGCTGGCCCGACGTGACCACTGGGTCCCTAGCAGCGGGCGCGTGGTTATCCGCTGCGAGTGGTGGACGGCGGCGCGGTTCTGGAGGTAATCTTGCCTCCAGACTCCCCAGCCGCACGTTGATCATGGTCCCAACGGACGACATGACCTGGCGCAGCTGCGCGTCGGTCAGCAGGGAGCACTGCTCCTCTCCTTGCCGAGGTATGGCATTTGGCTGCCGCAAGCACTCCTTAAGTTGGCTGAGCTCAGCACGGAGCTCAGCCACCTCCCCTGCCAGGCGGTCGTTTGCCGCCCGCAACCGCCTCGTCTCGTCGGAGGTGGTGCGCTCCGCGAGCGTTTGCACCACCTCCTGGAGGTGAGAGGCCGCCGTTTTGAGGGCATTAACAAAGGTGCCCTTCAAATTTTGGCTTTTTGTGGCCACCGTGATTATGGCGGCCACAGAGTCTGCGGCGGACTGGACGAGGTCTACATCAGAGCTCGAGCTCTCGTCCAGGAGCTGCGCAACAAATTGCTCTGCTGCGCGCTCCCCCTCTTGTCGGGTGCGGGCGACCGATTCCCGCCTACTAAATGGGTCCTGGGTCAATGACCGTGACCCATGTACCGGCGAACTGGGGGCGGGCACCTTGATCGCTGGTGCGTTGCGCTCCGCCTCTGGCGACCTGCTCCTGCTACGCTTCCGGGTCCTAGAGACCCGACCGCTGAGGTCGCGGGAGTCCAGGTCCTCGGACTCGGACCCGACACCGAGGCTCACGGAGCTCCTCCGGCTTCCGTTCGGCGTCGACGCCAATGACGTCCGGCTCTCTGAAGGACACGCACTGGTGGGCGTGCATGCCCTCATTCTTCCGCCATCGCTGGTGCGTGGTCGTAAAGGGCGCTTAAAGCGCCCTTTGGAGTCGCGCAAAAGGACTCCTTGCTCCTCCGTCTTCTTCTCCTCCTTCTCATCGAGTTTTTGGTTTTGTACTGAATTATCCATTAAATTCCCACGAGTAGAGACGATCTATAATCGACCCTCGGGTGACGCTCATTCCGAGGGAAGGCCTACATACTGCTGGGGGACGGCAGGTACCCAGAGGTTTTTACAACTTCGCTGTTGGGTGGTCTGAGTTTTCCTTCTCGCGGGCCGGCCAACTAAGGCAAGCCCCTCGGTCCCGTTGAGCCGCTAGACGTGATCAACGACACTCAACGGGTAACGATGTGAAGACGGAGGCAGGGTTAGGTTTCCCTTCCCCTATGTGCCACCGCCTAATGCCAGAACTACTGGCAGCCCTCAACTCTCAACTCCACGCACAATCCATCCATATCAGATGTGGTATCCGACTACAGGCGCTTGTGTGCTACTAGTACTACTAGTGCAAACAATGTAAACAAAATAAATAAAGTAAAAATTAAATAAAATATACTAAAATAAAGTAAATAAAATAGAATAAAGTAAATAAAATAAACCGCCCCGGCCTTACGGCCCCCACTGGTGATTTTTTAAAGAGGTTTTCTTCCTCTATCCCCCCCGTCTCAAATCCACGTGTCCTCTGTTAATCAGAGGAACACGTGGAGAGACCCCCGAACGCGGCCCTCGCGGGCCGATAACCCCGAGACAAAACGTCTCGGGTTCCCTACGCGCGTGCCAGAGTATTAGCCACGAGTAATAATGCCCCCGAAAGGACATGATTACCCGTGTTGCCCGGGGTGTACCGGCCCAACGTCTGCCGTTCCCATCCACGAAAATGTGGAAAGGACTAGCAACCGTCAGGCACACTAGGAGGTTCTCTCTGGCCACACACCCCAACCTAACCTAACCTAACCTAACCTAACCTAACCTTTTTTTTTTTTTTTTTTTTGTACCCAGGAAAAATGCTTCATGCACTACCCGCCGGCTAGGGGACGGCACCGGCGGGGCGTGTGGGACTCCCCAGCAAGAAACGCGCTGGTATACCCACTAAAAAACCTGGGGTGTTCCCTCTCTCATCCAATGGGGGGGCCTGTTGGGAGCTCTTAAAAGAATTGAGTCATCCATAGCAGGCCCCCCCGTGTGGGTGCGGGCCGGGTCATTTTTTTTTTAGGACCCGACCCCCTCTTGTCCCCAGGGGAGAGCTTCACCGCTCTCCCCTTTCAACGTTGGAAGGCGCGCGGGAACACCGCGCGCGCCCTCTCAGGGTTCTTAGTTTACGGGTGGCAGGCCCCCCTGAGGCCTTGCCACCCGGAACCCTTAAGTGGGGGGCAGGAGAGCGACATAAGCGCGTCTCCTGCGCCCCCTCCTCCGGCGGCGGACTTCCGGGGCGTAAGGATCGTCCTCACGCCCCCGCTCCGCCGCCTCCTTCTGCGAGATGACAGACTCGCAGAAGGACCTCATTGCGCCCCAGCACCTGTCGTCGCCGACCATCTTGGGTATGACGGTCGGCAAGGAGAGGTCGGGGCCAATCACAGCGACCAGGGCACAGCGCTCCGCGGCCCACGCCGGGCACTCCTCCAGCGTGTGCTGCGCCGTGTCCCGGTCACACTCCTCACAATGGTGACACCTGGTTGTCGGCTCCCTACCGGCTATCTTGCAAAGGTACTCTCCGAAACAGCCGTGTCCGGAGAGCACCTGAGTAAGCCGGTAGGTGAGCGGTCCGCGCCGTCTGTCCGTCCACTGCCTTATCACCGGACGGACAGCCTCGACGGTCCTCACCCCATAGCGGGGCTGGGCCAGTCTATTCTCCCACTTTTCCACGAGGACCAGTCGAGCCTGGGACCTTCGCGTCTCCACCGCCCTGTGCGTGGGTTCTTCACCCTGGAGCCGGAGGTCAGCGCGCCAGTAATACACTGACGCTTGGACCTCCGCCTCCAAATCCCAGGGCGGCGATGCCGCCAAAAACCTAACCTAACCTTTTTTTTTTTTTTTTTTTTTTTTTTTAACGTGGGGGAATGCTATGACGCATACCCCTCCGCGGGGGCGGGCGGAGGGGTTATGTCGGACTCGCCGGGGAAAAAGAAAGATGTTAACAATAAAATGGACCTCCCGGAATACTGACTAAACCTACCACGGTGTTCCTCGACAAACCACTATCGGCGGGGCCGCGCGAATCACTTTCACATGCAGTCGCGACCCCGCCGAGGTTACGGCCCGCCGTATGAAACGGCAGGCCACTACACAAAAGATCTACCCGCTGGTACCTTCTAAATATTCCCTACTGTCCCCCCTCTAGAGGGGAGACGGACTCGACACAGAGGCGCGCGTGGGAACACGCACGCCGCCTCTCGGACCTGGTGCTGAATGGATGGCGGGCAGGCCCACAAAGCCCGCCACCCCCAGGTCAAATCTCACGGTGGCTGGAGGTCGTCTCGCGCCCTCCGGCGCCCGGCTCTGCGGTTGGGGAGAGGGTTTAAACGCTCCCTCTCCCGCTCCGCCGCCTCCTTGATGGAAATAACTTCCTCACAAAAGGAGGCGACGGTATTCCACGACCTCTCACTCCGGACCATAGACAGAACTACGGCCGGGAGCGAGAGGGCAGCCGATCCGACTGCCGCGACCAACTCACGGCGCTGCGATGCCCAGGCGGGGCAAACCGCCAATGTGTGCAGCGCCGTGTCCTCAACAACGTCGCGGCAGTCGCCGCAGTGGTGACAACCGGGCGTCTCTTGCCAGCCTATCCGACACAGGAACCGGCCAAAACAACCATGGCCGGTCAAAACCTGTGTCAGCCGGAAGGTGAGAGCGCCATGCCGCCTCTCCAGCCACTCCTCAAACACGGGACTTACCGCCACGATCGTGGCGTGCCCGGCACTGGGGTGCACAAGTCGCTCCTTCCAATTCGCCACTAGGACCTGGCGGAGCTCGGACCTCGCCGCCTCGACAGCGGAAAGAGAAGGTCCTTCGCCCCGAGCTAGCGCCTCCTGGCGCCAACGATAGAGCGACGCCAGGAGCGCCGCTTCCAGGTCCCATGGCATCGATCCGGCGAGGAGGCTCGCAGCCTCGAACGAGATCGTGCGGTATCCTCTTATCAACCTGACGGCCATGGCGCGCTGTGGCGCACGAAGCGCCGAGATGTTACGGGCCGTCAGGTTGTCCGCCCAAACTGGGGCCCCATACAGGGCCATGGACCGCACGACCCCCTCGTAGAGCCTCCGGCAGGAGGTATTTGGCCCCCCAAGGTTGGGCAGCAGACGCGCGAGCGCGCCTGCAGCGCCCCGAAGAATGGGGGCCAAACGACTGAAGTGGGCTGTAAAGTCCCATCGGCCGTCGAGCAAGAGACCTAAATACTTTAGGGTTGACTCGACGCCGATGCGGACCCCTCCCACCATGATATGGGCCTCTGGAGGTGGCCGGTTCCGAGGGCCGTGAAAACAAACGGCCTCGGATTTGGACAAGGCCACCTCGAGGCCCAACCGCCGGATACGATTGACGACTTGTGCGACCCCAGCGGTCGCCAGTATGGCCACCGCCCGGTGCGTCTTACCCCTCGCCGTGACAAGCGTGTCGTCGGCGTAACAAATGACGCCGACGCCACGGAGGAGCGCACCTCGCAGCACCCAGTCGTAACCGATGTTCCACAGGAGCGGACCCAGAACCGATCCCTGTGGAACACCGCACGACATCTCTCGCCGACTCCAACCGTCGTGACCCGGGTAGACTACTACCCTCTCCGATAGGTATGCCCCGACTATGCGGCGGAGGTAGGTTGGCACTCGATGGAAAATGAGTGCCTCCCTGATACAACTCCAGGGCAAGGTGTTGAAGGCATTCGCGATGTCTAGAGACACCGCGAAGACGACCTCGCCCCGGGACACCGCATCCTCCGCCAGGCTCCTCACACGCATGACTGCGTCTATAGTGGAGCGCCCGCGGCGGAAACCATACTGGTTCTCCGCCAAATCCGGGCCCACTGAAGAAAGACGCTGGACGAGGCGCTCCGCAATAATAAGCTCGAAGAGTTTAGCCACCTCGTCCAGCAACACAATGGGCCGGTAGGCGGACGGAGAGTCCGCTGGGCGTCCCTCCTTCCTGATCAGGACCAGTTTCCCCACCTTCCACTGGCGCGGAAACTGGCCCTGCTGAAGACACTCACTGAGGAGCCCCCTGAGTCGGGGCGCGAGCTCCTCCAGGACCAGGGCCAATGCAAGACCTGGAATGCCGTCGGGCCCTGGGGCGGTGTTTTTCGAGCGAAGTCTCGACACCGCCGCTCGCAACTCTACTTGGGTCACTTCGGGAACCACGTCGTCGTCAAAGTCCGCGCTGGACGCCATGGAAGGCGGAACCATCGACGGAGGAGTGTGCTCCGCCTGTAATGGAAACAGAGCGGCCACCACCTCCTCCACCAACTGTGGCCGGAGACTCTGGGACAAGGGGGGCGCCCAGGGGCGAAGCTTGCCCCTGACCATAAGGTATGGACGCCCCCAGGGATTACGGTCCAGAGTCCCCAGCAGCTCTTGGCGGGCCTGATCTTTGGCCCGCTTGATGGAGATCTTCAGGGTCTTCTTGGCCGCTCTGTAGACCTCGTACAGTTCCGCCTCCCTGGCGTCAAAATCGGGAGGGCGGCGACGCCTCCTACGAAGCCGGATGTACTGGCGCCTGGCCACCACGCAGGAATGGCGCAGTTCGGCGATATGGCCCGACCACCAGTACACCCGACGCCTAGCTGGTAAATGGTGAGGAACTCTAGGCATCGCCGCATTACAAACTTGAGTTAGGGCCTCCCGGAACCACTCATCCTCAACATCGACGTTGTCAGGCCTGGCCGGTGCTGGCACCCAGGCCTGAACGATGGAGGCTTCCAGGAGGACCTCCCGATTTAGCTTCCTTAAAGCCCAACGCGGACCGCCCCCAATCGGGGTCCTCGGGGCTGGGGGGTCGGAGGTCTGGGCGGAGACGTCGAACCGTATATAACGATGGTCCGACAACGTCTCCACCCCCTCGACGACGCGCCAGCCTTGGACACGGCGTGCTAGTGCGGGGCTCGCAAACGAGACATCAATAACTGACCCGCCCCGCTGACGCACGCACGTGTGCACTGACCCACGATTGAGGACTAGCAGGCCGTTTTCTACGGCCCACTCCTCGAGCAATTCACCCCTCGCGTCCGTGGTCGCGGAACCCCAAGCCGAGGATTTGGCATTGAGGTCCCCGAAGAAGAGCACGGGCCGAGGGTCGCTTCGAGCGACGACAACGTTCAGTTCGAGGAGATACTCCTCGAAGTCGGCGAGAGGTCGGTTGGGTGAGAAGTAGCCGCCCACCACAACCGCTTCTCCTACGAGTGCTGCGACGCAGCCCCGTCCTCGGACGATGTTCTCGAAGGACGGGGTGCCGGCGGCGGCCGGCGAAATTAACGCCACCGAGCCATCGAGGTCCCCTACCCAGTCAGCCCTGGGAGGGACAAAATAGGGCTCGGCGACGATGGCGACATGAATTGACCACTGCGCCATGCTCTGGAGGAGAAGGTCCTGAGCCCTGGCGCAGTGGTTTAAATTACACTGGAGGAGACGGAGGCGTGGAGACATTATGTCTCCATACTGACCTCCGCCCCTCCGACCGCGGGAGCGGCGACCTTATCCGCTGCCGTAGAAGAGGCAGGCGACTTTGGGGGTAACTTTTTGTGGGTGGTGGCACACTGCTTGCCACCCGCCCGGTGGTCCGCAGATTTTCCCGCCGCCGCACACAAAATACAGTGCGGCGGGGCCTCACATGTAGCGGCCATGTGACCAGGCCGACCGCAACGGAAACAACGGCCGGTGCAGTCAGCCTGTGAGGGGCACATGACGCCCACATGGCCGCTGGATAGGCAGCGGTAGCACCGGGCAAGCCTGGGCTCCAGCACCTTCACCTGCGCCGACACCCACCCCACCAAAAGACGATGGCCATCGGCCAGTTTCCTGGCGGCGGTGACGGGACAGCTAACAATGGCCGTCCCCATACCGGAGCGGCCCTGCCTAATTTCTCCACACTTAATTTGATCCGCAGGGCACGCTCCGGTCCTGGCGACGGCAGCGACGACCTCTTCTTTACAAACAGAGTCATCCAGGCCCGTGATGCGCATATCTACGCACTTTTGGGGCCTGGAGACGCGGACCTCTTCTGCCTCTAAAACCTGGCGGAGACTTTCCGCCAGGCGGTCCGCCTGGTCGCCGCTTGCGACTCCCGGCACCTCAATAAGGCGGGCGCCGGTCTGGGTAGTCCGGCACCGCAAGCCTGTCGTGATTCCCAGTTTGCCGGGGTCGATTGCTGTCCGCGCCTTCCTGAGGAGCTCCGCATAAGTGGTCCCTCGCTCAATCGCAGCCGGCTGCAGTGTGAGGACCACTGCAGTGGAGCGAGGGGCCTGGAGCTTCCTCGCCGCCTTTTTGGCCGCCTGCCTGGCCTTCTTGGCCGCCTTCTTCTTGGCCTTAGTCTGCTTCTTCTTCTCGCCGACAACCTCCCAATTGTCGGCTACTCGTACGGTCGCAGCGGGCTGTTCTTTGGGAGCACCGGGGCGCTCTTTGGGACCTACGGGTGCGCGCTTTGTCTGTTTTTTCCTGCCCCTTTGGTTGGCAGGAACACCCGCAACGGCCACTGGAGCAGCTGCTGGGGGCCGCGAGGCCCTGGCTTTAGCCGCGTACGTCGGCGGCGCAGGCGTCAGAGGAGTAGAAGGGACAGACTCTCTGTGTCTGTCCGCCGCCAGAGGAGGGCGCAGCAGCCGGCCCTCCATAACAGAGAGCTTGGCGCGAAACTCGCCAAGCTCCTGCCGGACCAGAGCCACGAGCTCCGACTCCGTCTTGTTGGCAGCGTCCTCGTGCCGCTTCTCAAACTCCTCTTGTCTTTTCTTGAGGTCGGCCACTTCCTGTGCCAACCGGGCATTCTCAGTTTGCAGCTTTGTGACCTCTTCATTGGTCGATCGGTTGAAAGCTGCCTCCGCGATCTCTCGAATGGCCTCAATTGAGTCTTTAAGGGTCTTTTGACACGTGCCCTTTAGACCCTTATACCTCCTTGATACTAGACGAATAGCCTGCAGAGCGTCGTCCAGCCGGGTCTTTAGCTGCGCCACCGGCAGCTCCTCAGCATCCGGCTCCACCAACAGCTGCTTCCGTCCTGCGGCGACCCTCTGGGCTGCCGCAGCGATAAGGCTATCTTCTCCGGATGTGCGCTCCTCCTTATCAGCCTTCTTTAACGCAGCGGCAAGTTCGGCCTTCGCCTGGCCTAGGCCCACGTATCTTCCGTGGGTGGGCGGACGACCGCGTCCACGTCGCGCTGTCGCGACCTTCGGCGCCGGTACCGCGTCCTCGCTTGATCCGTCAGACTCCGACTGCTGCACAGATCGCGACCGCTTGCGCGGAGCTTTCTCCGGACTAGACTCCGAAGAAAGAACTTCAACTTCGTGCTCCGACGGCACATACTCCTCCTCGGAACGCGCAGTACTGGGCGTGCGCGACCTACTCACTCTCGACGACTTCTGCTTTAAAATTGATTTAAGAGTTTCCATATTTGAACCCACGAGTATGGGAGAAATAAAAGTCGACCCGGGCAGAGATCCCGATACCCGGGCAAGCCTAATACTACAGGGGGACGGCAGGTACCCTGAGGGGCCGCACTAACGACTGAACTACCCATCAGCCATGCATCTCCTCGCCGTGCGGCAGCAACTTGAGATTCGGGGTGGTTTTTATAGAGGGCCACTCCCTCGCAGTCCGGGCGGTGAAGCCAAGACCCTCGCTCCCGTCAGCAGCCGCGAGACGTGATCCACGACACTGCACAATACGGGGTTACGATTTGCTCTAGACGGTGACAACGAGGACAAAAGACAAAAGAAAAGGGGGAACAACAAAACAAAAGGGGACAAAAACAAAATGGACGCAGAACCAAAAGGAACAAAAAACAAAAAGGGGACAAGACCAAAAACAAGAGACAAAAACATAAAACAAAAAGGGGGGGCAAAGAAAGGGGAGAGAGTCGTCAGAGTGACGAGAAGAGACCCCGTTGTCTGTTCAGCGGCAGGGTGAGTGCACGCCGAACCCGTCAAAGAGGCTCTCCCATGTCCACTCTAAAACAGAGCGGTACTGGGAGAGCCGGGCCCAAAGAAAGGGCCGCCGGCCTGGGGATGGGACAAGCGTCCATCCCCCCGCCACCGGTGCCAAACGCGACGGCACAAGGCACCGGTTGTCAGAATATTAGCCGCCAGCAATAATGAAGAGCATTATTGCCAACGTTGCCCAGGGTGTACCACGAGGAGGTTTTCTGACCCACACCCCAAACCTAACCTTTTTTTTTTTTTTTTTTTTTACGTACGTGGGGGAATGCTATGACGCATACCCCTCCGCGGGGGCGGGCGGAGGGGTTATGTCGGACTCGCCGGGGTAAAAGAAAGATGTTGAAATAATAATGTACCTCCCGGAATACCGACTAAACCTACCACGGTGTTCCTCGACAAACCACTATCGGCAGGGCCGCGCGAATCACTTTCACATGCAGTCGCGACCCTGCCGAGGTTACGGCCCGCCGTATGAAACGGCAGGCCACTACACGTAAGATCTACCCGCTGGTACCTCTAAATATTCCCTACTGTCCCCCCTCTAGAGGGGAGACGGACTCGACACAGAGGCGCGCGTGGGAACACGCACGCCGCCTCTCGGACCTGGTGCTGAACGGATGGGGGGCAGGCCCACAAAGCCCGCCACCCCCAGGTCAAACCTCACGGTGGCTGGAGGTCGTCTCGCGCCCTCCGGCGCCCGGCTCTGCGGTTGGGGAGAGGGTTTAAACGCTCCCTCTCCCGCTCCGCCGCCTCCTTGATGGAAATGACTTCCTCACAAAAGGAGGCGACGGCGTTCCACGACCTCTCACTCCGGACCATAGACAGAACTACGGCCGGGAGCGAGAGGGCAACCGATCCGACTGCCGCGATCAATTCACGGCGCTGCGATGCCCAGGCGGGGCAATCCGCCAATGTGTGCAGCGCCGTGTCCTCAACAACGTCGCGGCAGTCGCCGCAGTGGTGACAACCGGGCGTCTCTTGCCGGCCTATCCGACACAGGAACCGGCCAAAACAACCATGGCCGGTCAAAACCTGTGTCAGCCGGAAGGTGAGGGCGCCATGTCGCCTCTCCAGCCACTCCTTAAACACGGGACTTACCGCCACGATCGTGGCGTGCCCGGCACTGGGGTGCACAAGTCGTTCCTTCCAATTGGCCACTAGGACCTGGCGGAGCTCGGACCTCGCCGCCTCGACTGCGGAAATAGAAGGTCCTTCGCCCCGAGCTAGCGCCTCCTGGCGCCAACGATAGAGCGACGCCAGGAGCGCCGCTTCCAGGTCCCATGGCATCGATCCGGCGAGGAGGCTCGCAGCCTCGAACGAGATCGTGCGGTATCCTCTTATCAGCCTGACGGCCATGGCGCGCTGTGGCGCACGAAGCGCCGAAATATTTCGGGCCGTCAGGCTGTTCGCCCAAACTGGGGCCCCATACAGGGCCATGGACCGCACGACCCCCTCGTAGAGCCTCCGGCAGGAGGGATTTGGCCCCCCAAGGTTGGGCAGCAGACGCGCGAGCGCGCCTGCAGCGCCCCGTAGAATGGGGGCCAAACGACTGAAGTGGGCTGTAAAGTCCCATCGGCCGTCGAGCAAGAGACCTAAATACTTCAGGGTTGACTCGACGCCGATGCGGACCCCTCCTACCATGATATGGGCCTCTGGAGGTGGCCGGTTCCGAGGGCCGTGAAAACAAACGGCCTCGGACTTGGACAGAGCCACCTCGAAGCCCAACCGCCGGATACGATTGACGACTTGTGCGACCCCAGCGGTCGCCAATATGGCCGCCGCCCGGTGCGACTTACCCCTCGCAGTAACGAGCGTGTCGTCGGCGTAACAAATGACGCCGACGCCACGGAGGAGCGCACCTCGCAGCACCCAGTCGTAACCGATGTTCCACAGGAGCGGACCCAGAACCGATCCCTGTGGAACACCGCACGACATCTCTCGCCGACTCCAACCGTCGTGACCCGGGTAGACTACTACCCTCTCCGATAAATATGCCCCGACTATGCGGCGGAGGTAGGTCGGCACTCGATGGAAAACGAGTGCCTCCCTGATACAACTCCAGGGCAAGGTGTTAAAGGCATTCGCGATGTCAAGAGACACCGCGAAGACGACCTCGCCCCGGGACACCGCATCCTCCGCCAGGCTCCTCACACGCTGGACAGCGTCAATAGTGGAGCGCCCGCGGCGGAAACCATATTGGTTCTCCGCCAGATCCGGACCCACTGAAGAAAGACGCTGGACGAGGCGCTCCGCAATAATAAACTCGAAGAGTTTAGCCACCTCGTCCAGCAACACAATGGGCCGGTAGGCGGACGGAGAGTCCGCTGGGCGCCCCTCCTTCCTGATCAGGACCAGTTTCCCCACCTTCCACTGGCGCGGAAACTGGCCCTGCTGAAGACACTCACTGAGGAGCCCCCTGAGTCGGGGCGCGAGCTCCTCCAGGACCAGGGCCAACGCAAGGCCTGGAATGCCGTCGGGCCCTGGGGCGGTGTTTTTCGAGCGAAGTCTCGACACCGCAGCTCGCAACTCTACTTGGGTCACTTCGGGAACCACGTCGTCGTCAAAGTCCGCGCTGGACGCCATGGAAGGCGGAACCATCGACGGAGGAGTGTGCTCCGCCTGTAATGGAAACAGAGCGGCCACCACCTCCTCCACCAACTGTGGCCGGAGACTCTGGGACAAGGGGGGCGCCCAGGGACGAAGCTTGCCCCTGACCATAAGGTATGGACGCCCCCAGGGATTACGGTCCAGAGTCCCCAGCAGCTCTTGGCGGGCCTGATCTTTGGCCCGCTTGATGGAGATCTTCAGGGTCTTCTTGGCCGCTCTGTAGACCTCATACAGTTCCGCCTCCCTGGCGTCAAAATCGGGAGGGCGGCGACGCCTCCTACGAAGCCGGATGTACTGGCGCCTGGCCACCACGCAGGAATGGCGCAGTTCGGCGATATGGTCCGACCACCAGTACACCCGACGCCTAGTTGGTAAATGGTGAGGAACTCTAGGCATCGCCGCATTACAAACTTGAGTTAGGGCCTCCCGGAACCACTCAGCCTCCACATCGACGTTGTCAGGCCTGGCCGGTGCTGGCACCCAGGCCTGAACGATGGAGGCTTCCAGGAGGACCTCCCGATTTAGCTTCCTTAAAGCCCAACGCGGACCGCCCCCAATCGGGGTCCTCGGGGCTGGGGGGTCGGAGGTCTGGGCGGAGACGTCGAACCGTATATAACGATGGTCCGACAACGTCTCCACCCCCTCGACGACGCGCCAGCCTTGGACACGGCGTGCTAGTGCGGGGCTAGCAAAAGAAACATCGATGACAGAGCCGCCCCGCTGACGCACGCACGTGTGCACTGACCCACGATTGAGGACTAGCAGGCCGTTTTCTACGGCCCACTCCTCGAGCAATTCACCCCTCGCGTCCGTGGTCGCGGAACCCCAAGCCGAGGATTTGGCATTGAGGTCCCCGACGAAAAGCACGGGCCGAGGGTGGCTTCGAGCGACGACGACGTTCAGTTCGAGGAGATACTCCTCGAAGTCGGCGAGAGGTCGGTTGGGTGAGAAGTAGCCGCCCACCACAACCGCTTCTCCTACGAGTGCTGCGACGCAGCCCCGTCCTCGGATGATGTTCTCGAAGGACGGGGTGCCGGCGGCGGCCGGCGAAATTAACGCCACCGAGCCATCGAGGTCCCCTACCCAGTCAGCCCTGGGAGGGACAAAATAGGGCTCGGCTATGATGGCAACATCAATTGACCACTGCGCCATGCTCTGGAGGAGAAGATCCTGAGCTCTGGCGCAGTGGTTTAAATTCCCTTGGAGGAGACGGAGGCGCGGAGACATTACGTCTCCATGCTGACCTCCGCCCCTCCGACCGTGGGAGCGGCAACCTTAGCTGCTGCCGAAGACGAGGCAGGCGACCTTGGGGGTAGCTTTTTGTGGGTGGCGGCACACTGCTTGCCACCCGCCCGGTGCTCCGCAGATTTGCCCGCCGCCGCACACAAGATGCAGTGCGGCGTGGCCTCACACGTAGCGGCCACGTGACCAGGCTGACCGCAACGAAAGCAGCGACCGGTGCAGTCAGCCTGTGAGGGGCACATGACGCCCACATGGCCGCTGGATAGGCAGCGGTAACACCGGGCAAGCCTGGGCTCCAGCACTTTCACTTGCGCCGATACCCACCCCACCAGAAGACGACGGCCGTCGGCCAGTTTCTTGGCGGCGGTGACGGGACAGCTAACAATGGCCGTCCCCATACCGGAGCGGCCCTGCCCAATTTCCCCACACTTTATTTGGTCCACAGGGCACCCTCCGGTCTTGGAGACGGCAGCGACGACCTCTTCTTTTGATACAGAGTCATCCAGGCCCGTGATGCGCATATCTACGCACTTTTGGGGCCTGGAGACGCGGACCTCTTCTGGCTCTAAAACCTGGCGGAGACTTTCCGCCAGGCGGTCCGCCTGGTCGCCGCTTGCGACACCCGGCACTTCAATTAGGCGGGCACCGGTCTGGGTTGTCCGGCACCGCAAACCTGTCGTAATCCCCAGTTTGCCGGGGTCGATCGCCGTCCGCGCCTTTTTGAGGAGCTCCGCGTAAGTAGTCCCTCGCTCAATCGCAGCTGGCTGCAGTGTGAGGACCACTGCAGTGGAGCGAGGGGCCTGGAGCTTCCTCGCCGCCTTTTTGGCCGCCTGCCTGGCCTTCTTGGCCGCCTTCTTCCTATTCTTGGCCTCCTTTTTCTTTTCGCCAACAACCTCCCAGTTGTCGGCTACTCGCGCGGGCGCAACGGATTGTGCTCTAGGAGCGGCGGGACGCTCTTTGGGAGCTACTGGGGCGCGCTTTGTCTTCTGATTCTTCCTGCCCCTTTGGCTGGCAGGAACACCCGCAATGGCCACTGGAGCAGCTGCTGGAGGCCGCGAGATCCTTACTTTAGCCGCGTATGATAGCGGTGCAGGCATCAGGGGAGAAGGAGGGGGTGGCACTCTGGCTCTGTCTGCGGCCAGAGGAGGACGCAGCAGCCGGCCCTCCATGACTGAGAGCTTGGCACGAAATTCGCCAAGCTCCTGTCGGACGAGGGCTACGAGCTCCGACTCTCTCTTGTTGGAGTCCTGGTCCTGCCGCTTCTCATACTCCTCCTGGCGTCGCTTGAGCTCGGACAACTCTGCCGCTAAGCGAGCATTTTCCATCTGCAGCTTTTGCACTTCTTCATTGGCTGTACGGCTGAAGACGGCCTCCGCAATATCTTTTATGGCCTCAATCGAGTCCTTGAGGGTCTTTTGACTCGTGCCCTTAAGACCCTTTGACTTCTTCGATACTAGGCGAATTGCCTGCAGGGCGTCGTCAAGCCGGGTCTTTAGCTGCGTCACCGGCAGCTCTTCAGCATCCGGCTCCACCAACGGATGCTTCCGTCCTTCGGCGATCCTTTGGGCTGCCGCAGCGATGAGGCTATCCTCTCCGGATGTGCGCTCCTCGTCATCAGCCTTCTTTAACGCGGCGGCAAGTTCAGCCTTCGCCTGGCCCAGGCCCACGTATCTTCCGTGAGTGGGCGGACGACCGCGTCCACGTCGCGCTGTCGCGACCTTCGGCGCCGGTATCGCGTCATCGCTTGAGCCGTCTGAATCAAGCTGCTGCGCAGACCGCGACCGTTTCCGCGGAGCTCTCTCCGGACTAACCTCCGAAGATAAGGTTTCGACCTCGTGCTCCGACGGCACGTACTCCTCATCGGAACGCGCAGAACTGGGCGTGCGCGACCTACTCTTCCTCGACGACTTTTTTTTTAAAATAGATTTTAAAGATTCCATAACAAATCCCACGAGTATGGGAGAAATAAAAGTCGACCCGGGCAGAGATCCCGATACCCGGGCAAGCCTAATACTACAGGGGGACGGCAGGTACCCTGAGGGGCCGCACTAACGACTGAACTACCCATCAGCCATGCATCTCCTCGCCGTGCGGCAGCAACTTGAGATTCGGGGTGGTTTTTATAGAGGGCCACTCCCTCGCAGTCCGGGCGGTGAAGCCAAGACCCTCGCTCCCGTCAGCAGCCGCGAGACGTGATCCACGACACTGCACAATACGGGGTTACGATTTGCTCTAGACGGTGACAACGGGGACAAAAGACAAAAGAAAAGGGGGAACAACGAAAACAAAAGAGGACAAAAACAAAATGGACGCAGAACCAAAAGGAACAAAAAACAAAAAGGGGACAAGACCAAAAACAAGAGACAAAAACAAAAAACAAAAAGGGGGGCAAAGAAAGGGGAGAGAGTCGTTAGAGTGACGAGAAGAGACCCCGTTGTCTGTTCAGCGGCAGGGTGAGTGCACGCCGAACCCGTCAAAGAGGCTCTCCCATGTCCACTCTAAAACAGAGCGGTACTGGGAGAGCCGGGCCCAAAGAAAGGGCCGCCGGCCTGGGGATGGGACAAGCGTCCATCCCCCCGCCACCGGTGCCAAACGCGACGGCACAAGGCACCGGTTGTCAGAATATTAGCCGCCAGCAATAATGAAGAGCATTATTGCCAACGTTGCCCAGGGTGTACCACGAGGAGGTTTTCTGACCCACACCCCAACCTAACCTTTTTTTTTTTTTTTTTTTTTTACGTGGGGGAATGCTATGACGCATACCCCTCCGCGGGGGCGGGCGGAGGGGTTATGTCGGACTCACCGGGGTAAAAGAAAGATGTTGAAATAATAATGTATCTCCCGGAATACCGACTAAACCTACCACGGTGTTCCTCGACAAACCACTGTCGACGGGGCCGCGCGAATCACTTTCACATGCAGTCGCGACCCCGCCGAGGTTACGGCCCGCCGTATGAAACGGCAGGCCACTACACGAAAGATCTACCCGCTGGTACCTCTACATATTCCCTACTGTCTCCCCCCTAGAGGGGAGACGGACTCGACATAGAGGCGCGCGTGGGAACACGCACGCCGCCTCTCGGACCTGGTGCTGAACGGATGGCGGGCAGGCCCACAAAGCCCGCCACCGCCAGGTCAAACCTCACGGTGTTGTCAGGCCTGGCCGGTGCTGGCACCCAGGCCTGAACGATGGAGGCTTCCAGGAGGACCTCCCGATTTAGCTTCCTTAAAGCCCAACGCGGACCGCCCCCAATCGGGGTCCTCGGGGCTGGGGGGTCGGAGGTCTGGGCGGAGACGTCGAACCGTATATAACGATGGTCCGACAACGTCTCCACCCCCTCGACGACGCGCCAGCCTTGGACACGGCGTGCTAGTGCGGGGCTAGCAAAAGAAACATCGATGACAGAGCCGCCCCGCTGACGCACGCACGTGTGCACTGACCCACGATTGAGGACTAGCAGGCCGTTTTCTACGGCCCACTCCTCGAGCAATTCACCCCTCGCGTCCGTGGTCGCGGAACCCCAAGCCGAGGATTTGGCATTGAGGTCCCCGACGAAAAGCACGGGCCGAGGGTGGCTTCGAGCGACGACGACGTTCAGTTCGAGGAGATACTCCTCGAAGTCGGCGAGAGGTCGGTTGGGTGAGAAGTAGCCGCCCACCACAACCGCTTCTCCTACGAGTGCTGCGACGCAGCCCCGTCCTCGGATGATGTTCTCGAAGGACGGGGTGCCGGCGGCGGCCGGCGAAATTAACGCCACCGAGCCATCGAGGTCCCCTACCCAGTCAGCCCTGGGAGGGACAAAATAGGGCTCGGCTATGATGGCAACATCAATTGACCACTGCGCCATGCTCTGGAGGAGAAGATCCTGAGCTCTGGCGCAGTGGTTTAAATTCCCTTGGAGGAGACGGAGGCGCGGAGACATTACGTCTCCATGCTGACCTCCGCCCCTCCGACCGTGGGAGCGGCAACCTTAGCTGCTGCCGAAGACGAGGCAGGCGACCTTGGGGGTAGCTTTTTGTGGGTGGCGGCACACTGCTTGCCACCCGCCCGGTGCTCCGCAGATTTGCCCGCCGCCGCACACAAGATGCAGTGCGGCGTGGCCTCACACGTAGCGGCCACGTGACCAGGCTGACCGCAACGAAAGCAGCGACCGGTGCAGTCAGCCTGTGAGGGGCACATGACGCCCACATGGCCGCTGGATAGGCAGCGGTAACACCGGGCAAGCCTGGGCTCCAGCACTTTCACTTGCGCCGATACCCACCCCACCAGAAGACGACGGCCGTCGGCCAGTTTCTTGGCGGCGGTGACGGGACAGCTAACAATGGCCGTCCCCATACCGGAGCGGCCCTGCCCAATTTCCCCACACTTTATTTGGTCCACAGGGCACCCTCCGGTCTTGGAGACGGCAGCGACGACCTCTTCTTTTGATACAGAGTCATCCAGGCCCGTGATGCGCATATCTACGCACTTTTGGGGCCTGGAGACGCGGACCTCTTCTGGCTCTAAAACCTGGCGGAGACTTTCCGCCAGGCGGTCCGCCTGGTCGCCGCTTGCGACACCCGGCACTTCAATTAGGCGGGCACCGGTCTGGGTTGTCCGGCACCGCAAACCTGTCGTAATCCCCAGTTTGCCGGGGTCGATCGCCGTCCGCGCCTTTTTGAGGAGCTCCGCGTAAGTAGTCCCTCGCTCAATCGCAGCTGGCTGCAGTGTGAGGACCACTGCAGTGGAGCGAGGGGCCTGGAGCTTCCTCGCCGCCTTTTTGGCCGCCTGCCTGGCCTTCTTGGCCGCCTTCTTCCTATTCTTGGCCTCCTTTTTCTTTTCGCCAACAACCTCCCAGTTGTCGGCTACTCGCGCGGGCGCAACGGATTGTGCTCTAGGAGCGGCGGGACGCTCTTTGGGAGCTACTGGGGCGCGCTTTGTCTTCTGATTCTTCCTGCCCCTTTGGCTGGCAGGAACACCCGCAATGGCCACTGGAGCAGCTGCTGGAGGCCGCGAGATCCTTACTTTAGCCGCGTATGATAGCGGTGCAGGCATCAGGGGAGAAGGAGGGGGTGGCACTCTGGCTCTGTCTGCGGCCAGAGGAGGACGCAGCAGCCGGCCCTCCATGACTGAGAGCTTGGCACGAAATTCGCCAAGCTCCTGTCGGACGAGGGCTACGAGCTCCGACTCTCTCTTGTTGGAGTCCTGGTCCTGCCGCTTCTCATACTCCTCCTGGCGTCGCTTGAGCTCGGACAACTCTGCCGCTAAGCGAGCATTTTCCATCTGCAGCTTTTGCACTTCTTCATTGGCTGTACGGCTGAAGACGGCCTCCGCAATATCTTTTATGGCCTCAATCGAGTCCTTGAGGGTCTTTTGACTCGTGCCCTTAAGACCCTTTGACTTCTTCGATACTAGGCGAATTGCCTGCAGGGCGTCGTCAAGCCGGGTCTTTAGCTGCGTCACCGGCAGCTCTTCAGCATCCGGCTCCACCAACGGATGCTTCCGTCCTTCGGCGATCCTTTGGGCTGCCGCAGCGATGAGGCTATCCTCTCCGGATGTGCGCTCCTCGTCATCAGCCTTCTTTAACGCGGCGGCAAGTTCAGCCTTCGCCTGGCCCAGGCCCACGTATCTTCCGTGAGTGGGCGGACGACCGCGTCCACGTCGCGCTGTCGCGACCTTCGGCGCCGGTATCGCGTCATCGCTTGAGCCGTCTGAATCAAGCTGCTGCGCAGACCGCGACCGTTTCCGCGGAGCTCTCTCCGGACTAACCTCCGAAGATAAGGTTTCGACCTCGTGCTCCGACGGCACGTACTCCTCATCGGAACGCGCAGAACTGGGCGTGCGCGACCTACTCTTCCTCGACGACTTTTTTTTTAAAATAGATTTTAAAGATTCCATAACAAATCCCACGAGTATGGGAGAAATAAAAGTCGACCCGGGCAGAGATCCCGATACCCGGGCAAGCCTAATACTACAGGGGGACGGCAGGTACCCTGAGGGGCCGCACTAACGACTGAACTACCCATCAGCCATGCATCTCCTCGCCGTGCGGCAGCAACTTGAGATTCGGGGTGGTTTTTATAGAGGGCCACTCCCTCGCAGTCCGGGCGGTGAAGCCAAGACCCTCGCTCCCGTCAGCAGCCGCGAGACGTGATCCACGACACTGCACAATACGGGGTTACGATTTGCTCTAGACGGTGACAACGGGGACAAAAGACAAAAGAAAAGGGGGAACAACGAAAACAAAAGGGGACAAAAACAAAATGGACGCAGAACCAAAAGGAACAAAAAACAAAAAGGGGACAAGACCAAAAACAAGAGACAAAAACAAAAAACAAAAAGGGGGGCAAAGAAAGGGGAGAGAGTCGTTAGAGTGACGAGAAGAGACCCCGTTGTCTGTTCAGCGGCAGGGTGAGTGCACGCCGAACCCGTCAAAGAGGCTCTCCCATGTCCACTCTAAAACAGAGCGGTACTGGGAGAGCCGGGCCCAAAGAAAGGGCCGCCGGCCTGGGGATGGGACAAGCGTCCATCCCCCCGCCACCGGTGCCAAACGCGACGGCACAAGGCACCGGTTGTCAGAATATTAGCCGCCAGCAATAATGAAGAGCATTATTGCCAACGTTGCCCAGGGTGTACCACGAGGAGGTTTTCTGACCCACACCCCAACCTAACCTTTTTTTTTTTTTTTTTTTTTTACGTGGGGGAATGCTATGACGCATACCCCTCCGCGGGGGCGGGCGGAGGGGTTATGTCGGACTCACCGGGGTAAAAGAAAGATGTTGAAATAATAATGTATCTCCCGGAATACCGACTAAACCTACCACGGTGTTCCTCGACAAACCACTGTCGACGGGGCCGCGCGAATCACTTTCACATGCAGTCGCGACCCCGCCGAGGTTACGGCCCGCCGTATGAAACGGCAGGCCACTACACGAAAGATCTACCCGCTGGTACCTCTACATATTCCCTACTGTCTCCCCCCTAGAGGGGAGACGGACTCGACATAGAGGCGCGCGTGGGAACACGCACGCCGCCTCTCGGACCTGGTGCTGAACGGATGGCGGGCAGGCCCACAAAGCCCGCCACCGCCAGGTCAAACCTCACGGTGGCTGGAGGTCGTCTCGCGCCCTCCGGCGCCCGGCTCTGCGGTTGGGGAGAGGGTTTAAACGCTCCCTCTCCCGCTCCGCCGCCTCCTTGATGGAAATGACTTCCTCACAGCAGGAGGCGACGGCGTTCCACGACCTCTCACTCCGGACCATAGACAGAACTACGGCCGGGAGCGAGAGGGCAACCGATCCGACTGCCGCGATCAAATCACGGCGCTGCGATGCCCAGGCGGGGCAAACCGCCAATGTGTGCAGCGCCGTGTCCTCAACAACGTCGCGGCAGTCGCCGCAGTGGTGACAACCGGGCGTCTCTTGCCGGCCTATCCGACACAGGAACCGGCCAAAACAACCATGGCCGGTCAAAACCTGTGTCAGCCGGAAGGTGAGGGCGCCATGCCGCCTCTCCAGCCACTCCTCAAACACGGGACTTACCGCCACGATCGTGGCGTGCCCGGCACTGGGGTGCACAAGTCGTTCCTTCCAATTTGCCACTAGGACCTGGCGGAGCTCGGACCTTGCCGCCTCGACTGCGGAAAGACTAGGTCCTTCGCCCCGAGCTAGCGCCTCCTGACGCCAACGATAGAGCGACGCCAGGAGCGCCGCTTCCAGGTCCCATGGCATCGATCCGGCGAGGAGGCTCGCAGCCTCGAACGAGATCGTGCGGTATCCTCTTATTAACCTGACGGCCATGGCGCGCTGTGGTGCACGAAGCGCCGAAATGTTACGGGCCGTCAGGTTATCCGCCCAAACTGGGGCCCCATACAGGGCCATGGACCGCACGACCCCCTCGTAGAGCCTCCGGCAGGAGGTATTTGGCCCCCCAAGGTTGGGCAGCAGGCGCGCGAGCGCACCTGCAGCGCCCCGAAGAATGGGGGCCAAACGACTGAAGTGGGCTGTAAAGTCCCATCGGCCGTCGAGCAAGAGACCTAAATACTTTAGGGTTGACTCGACGCCGATGCGGACCCCTCCTACCATGATATGGGCCCCTGGAGGTGGCCGGTTCCGAGGGCCGTGAAAACAAACGGCCTCGGATTTGGACAAGGCCACCTCGAGGCCCAACCGCCGGATACGATTGACGACTTGTGCGACCCCAGCGGTCACCAGTATGGCCGCCGCCCGGTGCGACTTACCCCTCGCCGTGACAAGTGTGTCGTCGGCGTAACAAATGACGCCGACGCCACGGAGGAGCGCACCTCGCAGCACCCAGTCGTAACCGATGTTCCACAGGAGCGGACCCAGAACCGATCCCTGTGGAACACCGCACGACATCTCTCGCCGACTCCAACCGTCGTGACCCGGGTAGACTACTACCCTCTCCGATAGATATGCCCCGACTATGCGGCGGAGGTAGGTCGGCACTCGATGGAAAACGAGTGCCTCCCTAATACAACTCCAGGGCAAGGTATTAAAGGCATTCGCGATGTCAAGAGACACCGCGAAGACGACCTCGCCCCGGGACACCGCATCCTCCGCCAGGCTCCTCACTCGCTGAACAGCGTCAATAGTGGAGCGCCCGCGGCGGAAACCATACTGATTCTCCGCCAGATCCGGACCCACTGAAGAAAGACGCTGGACGAGGCGCTCCGCAATAATAAACTCGAAGAGTTTAGCCACCTCGTCCAGCAACACAATGGGCCGGTAGGCGAACGGAGAGTCCGCCGGGCGCCCCTCCTTCCTGATCAGGACCAGTTTCCCCACCTTCCACTGGCGCGGAAACTGGCCCCCCTGAAGACACTCACTGAGGAGCCCCCTGAGTCGGGAGTCGGGGCGCGAGCTCCTCCAGGACCAGGGCCAACGCAAGGCCTGGAATGCCATCGGGCCCTGGGGCGGTGTTTTTCGAGCGAAGTCTCGACACCGCCGCTCGCAACTCTACTTGGGTCACTTCGGGAACCACGTCGTCGTCAAAGTCCGCGCTGGACGCCATGGAAGGCGGAACCATCGACGGAGGAGTGTGCTCCGCCTGTAAAGGAAACAGAGCGGCCACCACCTCCTCCACCAACTGTGGCCGGAGACTCTGGGACAAGGGGGGCGCCCAGGGGCGAAGCTTGCCCCTGACCATAAGGTATGGACGCCCCCAGGGGTTACGGTCCAGAGTCCCCAGCAGCTCTTGGCGGGCCTGATCTTTGGCCCGCTTGATGGAGATCTTCAGGGTCTTCTTGGCCGCTCTGTAGACCTCGTACAGTTCCGCCTCCCTGGCGTCAAAATCGGGAGGGCAGCGACGCCTCCTTTGAAGCCGGATGTACTGGCGCCTGGCCGCCACGCACGCATGGCGCAGGACGGCGATATGGCCCGACCACCAGTACACCCGACGCCTACCTGTAACATTTAAAGGTACTCTAGGCATCGCCGCATCACAAACTTGCGTTACGGCCTCCCGGAACCACTCGGCCTCCATCTCGATGCTGTCAGGCCTGGCTGGTGCTGGCACCCAGGCCTGAACGATGGAGGCTTCCAGGAGGACCTCCCGATTTAGCTTCTTTAAAGCCCAACGCGGACCGCCCCCAATCGGGGTCCTCGGGGCTGGGGGGTCGGAGGTCTGAGCGGAGACGTCGAACCGTATATAACGATGGTCCGACAACGTCTCCACCCCCTCGACGACGCGCCAGCCTTGGACACGGCGTGCTAGTGCGGGGCTAGCAAAAGAAACATCGATGACAGAGCCGCCCCGCTGACGCACGCACGTGTGCACTGACCCACGATTGAGGACTAGCAGGCCGTTTTCTACGGCCCACTCCTCGAGCAATTCACCCCTCGCGTCCGTGGTCGCGGAACCCCAAGCCGAGGATTTGGCATTGAGGTCCCCGACGAAGAGCACGGGCCGAGGGTGGCTTCGAGCGACGACGACGTTCAGTTCGAGGAGATACTCCTCGAAGTCGGCGAGAGGTCGGTTGGGTGAGAAGTAGCCGCCCACCACAACCGCTTCTCCTACGAGTGCTGCGACGCAGCCCCGTCCTTGGACGATGTTCTCGAAGGACGGGGTGCCGGCGGCGGCCGGCGAAATTAATGCCACCGAGCCATCGAGGTCCCCTACCCAGTCAGCCCTGGGAGGGACAAAATAGGGCTCGGCGACGATGGCGACATGAATTGACCACTGCGCCATGCTCTGGAGGAGAAGATCCTGAGCTCTGGCGCAGTGGTTTAAATTACTCTGGAGGAGACGGAGGCGTGGAGACATTACGTCTCCATACTAACCTCCGCCCCTCCGACCGCGGGAGCGGCGGCCCTGGCTATTGCCGACGTCGAGGCAGGCGACCGTGGCGGTAGTCTTTTACTGGTGGCGGCGCACCCCTTGCCACCCGCCCGGTGCTCCGCTGGTTTGCCCACCGCCGCACACAAAACACAGTGCGGCGTGGCCTCGCACGTTGCGGCCACGTGACCGGGCTGACCGCAACGGAAACAGCGACCGGTGCAGTCAACCCGAGAGGGGCACATGACACCCACGTGGCCGCTGGACAGACAGCGGTAGCAACGGGCGAGCCTGGGCTCCAGCGCTTTAATTTGCGCCGAAACCCACCCCACCAAAAGACGCCGGCCATCGGCAAGTTTTTTGGCGGCGGCGACCGGACAGCTAATAATGGCCGTCCCCATACCGGAGCGGCCCTGCTTAATGTCCCCGCACTTAATTTGTTCCGCAGGGCACGCGCCGGTCCTGGCGACGGCAGCGACGACCTCTTCTTTCGATACAGAGTCATCCAGGCCCGTGATGCGCATATCTATGCACTTTTGAGGCCTGGAGACGCGGACCTCTTCTGCCTCTAACACCTGGCGGAGACTTTCCGCCAGGCGATCCGCCTGGTCGCCGCTTGTGACTCACGGCACCTCAATAAGGCGGGCGCCGGTCTGGGTAGCCCGGCACCGCAAGCCCGCCGTTATCCCCAACTTGCCAGGGTCAATTGCCGCCCGCGCCTTTTTAAGGAGGTCAGCATAGGTTGTCCCTCGCTCAATGGCGGCCGGCTGCAAAGTCAAGACAACCGCAGTGGAGCGAGGGGCCTGCAGCTTCCTTGCTGCCTTTTTAGCCGCCTGCCTGGCCTTCTTGGCCGCCCTCTTCCTTTTCTTGGCCTCCTCCTTCTTCTTGCCGACGACCTCCCAGTCGTCGGCTCTGCGTGGGGTGGCTGCAGGTTGCTTTCCAGCAGCGGCGGGTCGCTCCTTGGGAGCCACGGGCACGCGCTTCGCCTGCGTCTTTTTCCTGCCCTTTTGGCCTGCTGGAGCTGGAGTATCACCCGCCGGAGCAACAGGAGGAGGCCGCGGGGCTCCTGCCTTAGCCGCGTATGACGTAGGCGGCGTAGGCGTCGGGGGAGTAGGACAGGGAGGCCCTCTGGCTCTATCTGCGGCCAGAGGAGGGCGCAACAGCCGGCCCTCCATAACTGAGAGCTTGGCACGAAACTCGCCAAGCTCCTTACGGACGAGGGCCACAAGGTCTGATTCGGCCTTCTTTGCGCCCTGCTCGTGCCGCTGCTCAAGTTCTTCCTGTCGTCTTCTAAGATCGGCCAATTCCTGAGCGAGACGAGAATTTTCCGTCATCAGTTTGGCAACCTCCTCATTGGCCGATCGGCTGAAGGCTACCTCTGCTATCTCCCGAATTGCCTCGATTGAGTCCCTAAGGGCCTTTTGGCAAGTACCCTTCAGGCCCTTCGACTTTTTAGAAACGAGCCGTATGGCCTCCAAGGCATCAGTGAGCCGGGTCTTGAGGTGGGACACGGGCAGATCTTCGGCATCCAGCTCCACCACTGGCTGCTTCATTCCCGCAGCAACTCGCCGGGCTGCCACAGTAATGAGGCTATCCTCCTCGGACGTGCGCTCTTCGTCTTCGGACTTCCGCAGTGCAGCGGCAAGTTCGGCCTTCGCCTGGCCGAGACCCACGTATTTACCGTGTGTGGGCGGACGACCGCGTCCGCGTCGCGCTGTAGCCATCTTCGGTGCCGGAACCGCCTCCTCACTTGAGCCGTCTGACTCCTCCGATATTTTCGCAGACCGCAAGCGTTTGCGTGTAGCCTTCTCAGGAGAACTCTCCGAGTTGAGCTCTACGACTTCACTATCGCGCTCCGACGGCACGTAGTCTTCATCTACATCCACTTCAGAACGCGCAGAACTGGGCGATCGCGACCTGCTCTCTCTCAACGTCTTTTTTTTTAAAATTGATTTTATTGATGATTCCATATTTGAACCCACGAGAATGGGAGAAATAAAAGTCGACCCGGGCAGAGATCCCGATACCCGGGCAAGCCTATTACTACAGGGGGACGGCAGGTACCCTGAGGGGCCGCACTAACGACTGAACTACCCATCAGCCATGCATCTCCTCGCCGTGCGGCAGCAACTTGAGATTCGGGGTGGTTTTTATAGAGGACCACTCCCTCGCAGTCCGGGCGGTGAAGCCAAGACCCTCGCTCCCGTCAGCAGCCGCGAGACGTGATCCACGACACTGCACAATACGGGGTTACGATTTGCTCTAGACGGTGACAACGGGAACAAAAGACAAAAGAAAGGGGGGAACAACGAAAACAAAAACAAAAGGGGACAAAACAAAATGGACGCAGAACCAAAACAAAACAAAAGGGGGACAAAACCAAAAACAAGAGACAAAAAACCAAAAGGGGGGGACAAAATAAAAAGGGACGAAGAAATGGGGGTAGAGTCGTCAGAGTGACGAGAAGGGAACCCGTTGTCTGTTCAGCGGCAGGGTGAGTGCACGCCGAACCCGTCAAAGAGGCTCTCCCATGTCCACTCTAAAACAGAGCGGTACTGGGAGAGCCGGGCCCAAAGATAGGGCCTCCGGCCTGGGGATGGGACTAACGTCCATCCCCCCGCCACCGGTGCCGAACGCGACGGCACAAGGCACCGGTTGTCAGAATATTAGCCGCCAGCAATAATGAAGAGCATTATTGCCAACGTTGCCCAGGGTGTACCACGAGGAGGTTTTCTGACCCACACCCCACCCCAACCTTTTTTTTTTTTTTTTTTTTTTTTATTATTTTTTAACGTGGGGGAATGCAATGACGCATACCCCTCCGCGGGGGCGGGCGGAGGGGTTATGTCGGACTCGCCGGGGTAAAAGAAAGATGTTAACAATAAAATGGACCTCCCGGAATACCGACTAAACCTACCACGGTGTTCCTCGACAAACCACTGTCGACGGGGCCGCGCGAATCACTTTCACATGCAGTCGCGACCCCGCCGAGGTTACGGCCCGCCGTATGAAACGGCAGGCCACTACACGAAAGATCTACCCGCTGGTACCTCTACATATTCCCTACTGTCTCCCCCCTAGAGGGGAGACGGACTCGACATAGAGGCGCGCGTGGGAACACGCACGCCGCCTCTCGGACCTGGTGCTGAACGGATGGCGGGCAGGCCCACAAAGCCCGCCACCGCCAGGTCAAACCTCACGGTGGCTGGAGGTCGTCTCGCGCCCTCCGGCGCCCGGCTCTGCGGTTGGGGAGAGGGTTTAAACGCTCCCTCTCCCGCTCCGCCGCCTCCTTGATGGAAATGACTTCCTCACAGAAGGAGGCGACGGCGTTCCACGACCTCTCACTCCGGACCATAGACAGAACTACGGCCGGGAGCGAGAGGGCAACCGATCCGACTGCCGCGATCAAATCACGGCGCTGCGATGCCCAGGCGGGGCAAACCGCCAATGTGTGCAGCGCCGTGTCCTCAACAAACCCCACGCCAACCTTTTTTTTTTTTTTTTTTTTTTTAACGTGTGGGAATGCTATGACGCATACCCCTCCGCGGGGGCGGGCGGAGGGGTTATGTCGGACTCGCCGGGGTAAAAGAAAGATGTTGAAATAATAATGTACCTCCCGGAATACCGACTAAACCTACCACGGTGTTCCTCGACAAACCACTGTCGACGGGGCCGCGCGAATCACTTTCACATGCAGTCGCGACCCCGCCGAGGTTACGGCCCGCCGTATGAAACGGCAGGCCACTACACGAACGATCTACCCACTGGTACCTCTACATATTCCCTACTGTCCCCCCCCCCTAGAGGGGAGACGGACTCAACACAGAGGCGCGCGTGGGAACACGCACGCCGCCTCTCGGACCTGGTGCTGAACGGATGGCGGGCAGGCCCACAAAGCCCGCCACCCCCAGGTCAAACCTCACGGTGGCTGGAAGTCGTCTCGCGCCCTCCGGCGCCCGGCTCTGCGGTTGGGGAGAGGGTTTAAACGCTCCCTCTCCCGCTCCGCCGCCTCCTTGATGGAAATTACTTCCTCACAGAAGGAGGCGACGGCGTTCCACGACCTCTCACTCCGGACCATAGACAGAACTACGGCCGGGAGCGAGAGGGCAACCGATCCGACTGCCGCGATCAATTCACGGCGCTGCGATGCCCAGGCGGGGCAATCTGCCAAAGTGTGCAGCGCCGTGTCCTCGACAACGTCGCGGCAGTCGCCGCAGTGGTGACAACCGGGCGTCTCTTGCCGGCCTATCCGACACAGGAACCGGCCAAAACAACCATGGCCGGTCAAAACCTGTGTCAGCCGGAAGGTGAGGGCGCCATGTCGCCTCTCCAGCCACTCCTCAAACACGGGACTTACCGCCACGATCGTGGCGTGCCCGGCACTGGGGTGCACAAGTCGTTCCTTCCAATTGGCCACTAGGACCTGGCGGAGCTCGGACCTCGCCGCCTCGACTGCGGAAATAGAAGGTCCTTCGCCCCGAGCTAGCGCCTCCTGGCGCCAATGACGCCGACGCCACGGAGGAGCGCACCTCGCAGCACCCAGTCGTAACCGATGTTCCACAGGAGCGGACCCAGAACCGATCCCTGTGGAACACCGCACGACATCTCTCGCCGACTCCAACCGTCGTGACCCGGGTAGACTACTACCCTCTCCGATAGATATGCCCCGACTATGCGGCGGAGGTAGGTCGGCACTCGATGGAAAACGAGTGCCTCCCTAATACAACTCCAGGGCAAGGTATTAAAGGCATTCGCGATGTCAAGAGACACCGCGAAGACGACCTCGCCCCGGGACACCGCATCCTCCGCCAGGCTCCTCACTCGCTGAACAGCGTCAATAGTGGAGCGCCCGCGGCGGAAACCATA
The DNA here is from genome assembly GCA_963564715.1 of Catocala sponsa. Classification (NCBI taxonomy): domain Eukaryota; kingdom Metazoa; phylum Arthropoda; class Insecta; order Lepidoptera; family Erebidae; genus Catocala; species Catocala sponsa. The sequence continues at coordinate 26,733,001 of OY751341.1, read as the reverse complement.
TTGGTTCTCCGCCAGATCCGGACCCACTGAAGAAAGACGCTGGACGAGGCGCTCCACAATAATAAACTCAAAGAGTTTAGCCACCTCGTCCAGCAACACAATGGGCCGGTAGGCGGACGGAGAGTCCGCCGGGCGCCCCTCCTTCCTGATCAGGACCAGTTTCCCCACCTTCCACTGGCGCGGAAACTGGCCCTGCACTAGGCACTCACTGAGGAGCCCCCTGAGTCGGGGCGCGAGCTCCTCCAGGACCAGGGCCAATGCAGGACCTGGAATGCCGTCGGGCCCTGGGGCGGTGTTTCGAGCGAAGTCTCGACACCGCCGCTCGCAACTCTACTTGGGTCACTTCGGTAACCACGTCGTCGTCAAAGTCCGCGCTGGACGCCATAGAAGGCGGAACCATCGGCGGAGGAGTGTGCTCCGCCCGTGAGGGAAACAGAGCGGCCACCACCTCCTCAACCAACTGTGGCCGGAGACTCTGGGACAAGGGGGGCGCCCAGGGGCGAAGCTTGCCCCTGACCATTAGGTATGGACGCCCCCAGGGATTACGGTCCAGAGTCCCCAGCAGCTCTTGGCGGGCCTGATCCTTGGCCCGCTTTATGGTGATTTTCAATGTCTTCTTGGCCGCTCTGTAGGCCTCGTACAGTTCCGCCTCCCTGACGTCAAAATCGGGAGGGCGGCGACGCCTCCTTCGAAGCCGGATGTACTGGCGTCTGGCCGCCACGCACGCATGGCGCAGGTCGGCTATATGATCCGACCACCAGTACACCCGACGCCTAGCTGGAATATTTAAAGGCACTCTAGGCATCGCCGCATCGCAAACTTGCGTTATAGCCTCCCGGAACCACTCAGCCTCCGTATCGACGTTGTCAGGCCTGGCCGGTGCTGGCACCCAGGCCTGAACGATGGAGGCTTCCAGGAGGACCTCCCGATTCAGCTTTTTCAAAGCCCAGCGCGGACCGCCCCCAATCGGGGCCACCGGGGCCGGCGGGTCGGAGGTCTGGGCGGAGACGTCGAACCGTATATAACGATGGTCCGACAACGTCTCCACCCCCTCGACGACGCGCCAGCCTTGGACACGGCGTGCTAGTGCGGAGCTAGCGAAAGAGATATCAATAACCGACCCGCCCCGCTGGCGCACGCACGTGTGCACTGACCCACGATTGAGGACTAGCAGGCCGTTTTCTACGGCCCACTCCTCGAGCAATTCTCCCCTCGCGTCCGTGGTCGCGGAACCCCAAGCCGAGGATTTGGCATTGAGGTCCCCGACGAAGAGCACGGGCCGAGGGTGGCTTCGAGCGACGACGACGTTCAGTTCGAGGAGATACTCCTCGAAGTCGGCGAGAGGTCGGTTGGGTGAGAAGTAGCCGCCCACCACAACCGCTTCTCCTACGAGTGCTGCGACGCAGCCCCGTCCTCGGACGATGTTCTCGAAGGACGGGGTGCCGGCGGCGGCCGGCGAAATTAGCGCCACCGAGCCATCGAGGTCCCCTACCCAGTCAGCCCTGGGAGGGACAAAATAGGGCTCGGCGACGATGGCGACATGAATTGACCACTGCTCCATGCTCTGGAGGAGAAGGTCCTGAGCCCTGGCGCAGTGGTTTAAATTCCCTTGGAGGAGACGGAGGCGTGGAGACATTATGTCTCCATACTAACCTCCGCCCCTCCGACCGCGGGAGCGGCGACCTTAGTAATTGCCGATGATGAGGCAGGGGACTTAGGGGGTAATTTCTTATGGGTGGCGGCGCACTCCTTGCCACCCGCCCGGTGCTCCGCTGGTTTGCCCACCGCTGCACACAAAATGCAGTGTGGCGTGGCCTCACACGTAGCGGCCACGTGACCAGGCCGACCGCAACGAAAGCAGCGACCGGTGCAGTCAGCCTGTGAGGGGCACTTGACGCCCACATGGCCGCTGGATAGGCAGCGGTAACACCGAGCAAGCCTGGGCTCCAGCACTTTCACTTGCACCGACACCCACCCCACCAGAAGACGACGGCCATCGGCCAGCTTTTTGGCGGCGGCCTCGGGACAGCTAACAATGGCCGTCTACATTCCGGCGCGGCCCTGTTGGATTTCGCTACACTTTATTTGGTCCACAGGGCACCCTCCGGTCTTGGAGACGGCAGCGACGACCTCTTCCTTAACAACCGAGTCATCCAGGCCCGTAATACGCAAATCCACACATTTTTGCGGCCTGGAGACGCGGACCTCCTCCGATTCGAAAACCTGGCGGAGACTTTCCGCCAGGCGGTCCGCCTGGTCGCCGCTTGCGACTCCCGGCACTTCGATAAGGCGGGCACCGGTCTGGGTTGTCCGGCACCGCAAGCCTGTTGTTATACCCAGTGTGCCGGGGTCGATCGCCGTCCGCGCCTTCTTGAGGAGCTCCGCATAAGTGGTCCCTCGCTCGATGGCAGCCGGCTGCAGTGTTAACACAACTGCAGTGGAGCGAGGGGCCTGGAGCTTCCTCGCCGCCTTTTTGGCCGCCTGTCTGGCCTTCTTGGCCGTCTTCTTCCTCTTTTTGGCCTCCTCCTTCTTCTTGCCGACGACCTCCCAGTCGTCGGCTCTACGTGGGGTGGCTGCAGGTTGCTTCCTAGCAGTGGCAGGGCGCTCCTTGGGGGCAACGGGTGCGCGCTGCGCCTGCTTCTTTTTTCTGCCCTTTTGGCCTGCTGGAGCTATAATATCGCCCGCTGGAGCAACAGGAGGAGGCCGCGGGGCTCTCGCTTTAGCCGCGTACGTCGTAGGCGGCGTAGACGTCGGGGGAGTGGGACGGGGAGGCTCTCTGGCTCTGTCCGCTGCCAACGGAGGGCGCAGCAGCCGGCCCTCCATAACCGAGAGCTTGGAGCGAAATTCGGCAAGCTCCTGCCGGACCAGAGCCACGAGCTCCGACTCCTTCCTGTTAGCGTCCTGGTCCTGCCGCTTCTCAAAGTCCTCCTGACGTCTTTTGAGCTCGGCAACCTCCTGCGCCAGTTTGGCATTTTCAGCCTGCAGCTTCAAGACTTCGTCGTTGGCTGTGCGGCTGAAGACGGCCTCGGCAATCTCCCGAATGGCCTCCATCGAATCTTTAAGGGTCTTCTGGCATGTGCCTTTAAGTCCCTTCGACTTTTTGGAGACCAAACGGATCGCCTCCAATGCGTCGTCCAGCCGGGTCTTCAATTGTATGACCGGCAAGTCCTCCGCATCCGGCTCCACAACCTGCTGCTTCCTTGCTGCGGCAACTCGTCGGGCTGCCGCAGCAATTACGCTGTCCTCTTCGGACGTGCGCTCCTCGGCGTCGGCCTTCTGCAACGCGGCAGCAAGTTCGGCCTTCGCCTGGCCCAGACCCACGTACCTCCCGTGAGTGGGCGGACGACCGCGTCCACGTCGCGCTGTCGCGACTTTCGGCGCCGGAATCGCGTCCTCACTGGAGCCGTCCGACTCCGATTCTTGCGCAGACCGCAAGCGTTTGCGTGGAGCTTTCTCCGGAGTAGCCTCCGAAGTAAGCTCCACAACGTCACTGTCATGCTCTGACGGCACGTAATCTTCATCTTCGTCAGATCGCGCAGAACTGGGCGTGCGTGACTGACGTTCTTCTACCTTCGACTTCGTTTTTTTTAAAATTGATTTAATTGATGGTTCCATAATGAATCCCACGAGTATGGGAGAAATAAAAGTCAACCCGGGCAGAGATCCCGATACCCGGGCAAGCCTAATACTACAGGGGGACGGCAGGTACCCTGAGGGGCCGCACTAACGACTGAACTACCCATCAGCCATGCATCTCCTCGCCGTGCGGCAGCAACTTGAGATTCGGGGTGGTTTTTATAGAGGGCCACTCCCTCGCAGTCCGAGCGGTGAAGCCAAGACCCTCGCTCCCGTCAGCAGCCGCGAGACGTGATCCACGACACTGCACAATACGGGGTTACGATTTGCTCTAGACGGTGACAACGGGGACAAAAGACAAAAGAAAGGGGGAACAACGAAAACAAAAAGGGGACAAAACAAAATGGACGCAGAACCAAAAGGAACAAAAAACAAAAAGGGGACAAAACCAAAAAAAAAAAAAAAAAAACTATATAGAGTCGAAAATAAATTAAAAAAAAAAAAAAAAAAAAAATATTTTTTTTTTTTTTTTTTTGCTCCGGAGACTACTGAAAGCGCTCTACATAGAGCCCTTAGATAAAAAAAATTTTTTTTTTTGTTTGTGTCTTTTATTGTATATATTTTTAGGACTACATTTTTGCACTTAGGAGGCCATAGGTAGAGCCTAGAATTTTGTGTACCTTGTTTTTATTTAATTTTGTTTTTTGCTAATATAATATTGACTGTGTTTTGACTAACCGGTTTGCTATTGCAACGGTCACTAGTATTAAGTTTTATTAGTTATAGTAATTATTTTAGTTACATTGATTTAATTGCGGTATACTTTATGATCAAACCTGAAGTTGTAAACTGGTGGATGTGCCCTGACTCAAGCGCATAGGCAACAATTACTCTACTTGAACTACGAGCCCACACACACACGCACTACTACACACACACACACACACACACACACACACACACACACACACACACACACACACACACACACACACACACACACACACACACACACACACACACACACCCGCACACACACACACGCAACTTCCTACTGAAGTCTAGCGTTGTCGCGTAGAACCACCCCACAGCGCTTAGGGTACCATAGACGCTGCGACTCTACACAATATATACCTTCAAAATTTAATTTTCTTTTTACATATTTTACTTGACAAGTACCCTATAATATGTTCGGCCACAGAACGCCAGTAAAGCGCAGTAGCGTAGGCGAAGCTACTGATAGAACGGTCCTTGGGCAGAGTAAAGAGTGGGAGGAAGGGAGACCCAGTCCAGTAACTGGCTCCTCCCCTGGACAACCGAAGGTGCAGACAGCCACACCAGCCACTAAGGTAGGTACCAAATCGCCGAAAGGCGTTACCCGACCAGCTCCGGGCACTTCTAGTGCGCTCGCACGAGCACCACCCAAACCTAGGGCGGCGCTGGTGCGGACGCCCCCTGTGTCCAACCACCCGGTGGCTGCGAGTAAGCCAAAATCGCCCACCCCTCCCATATTGGAAAAGGCCTCGCGAGTAGACCAAGCTAGAGCTACTGTCACCAGGGCCAAAACAAAAATCGCACAATCGCGAAACCTAAAAACGGACATCAAACAGGACGTAACCGACGCGATTGATGTCCTTTATGCGATTATCAAGGCCCTGGACGCCGAGCTAAAAGGTGGCTCGAACACACAGCCAGAGTCAACAAGGCAGGAGCTTCCTCCTGCCCCAACCAGCACCAGCATAGTCGACCACAACATGAGCGACAAGCTTATGAAAAAGTTGGAGGAGCACTCTGTTCTCCTGAAAGAGAACGCACGCAGCCTGGAGCTGCTGAAAGGAGCAGTGGAGACGCACACTGAGAGCGTCTCTAAAATGACGTACGCGAGTGTGGCGGCTGGGCCCCCAAGTGGGCGCCTTCCAGTGAGGACAGCCTTGCACTCCGTCGTCATTACCTCAAAGGAGGCCACAGACACTGGAGACGATGTCATGGATAAGGTGCGCAAAGCGATCGATGCCAAGAAGGGGGGAATAGAGATAGAAAGAGTTAGAAAGGGGAGGGATAGAAAAATTATAATGGGGTGCAAGACAGTTGACCAAAGAAATAAAATAAAGGAAAGAATAAATAAAGCTGGAAAGCACCTCGTCGTTGAGGAAGTGAAGAACAAGGACCCCATGCTGGTTCTAAGAGGAGTCTTGAGTGTCCACACGGATGAGGACATTCTGGAAGCCCTGAGGAACCAGAATGGGGACGTTTTCCGCGGCCTCAGCGACGAGGAGGCTAGGATAGGGGTCAAATATAGGCGTCGAGCTCGAAACCCGCACACAAACAATGTTGTCCTGACAGCGTCTCCAGTAGTCTGGAGGAGAGCGCTTGACAAGTCTCGCGTCTGGCTGGACATGCAGACTGTGGCAGTGGAGGACCAGTCGCCGCTAGTGCAATGCACTCGCTGCCTGGGATACGGGCATGGCAGGCGCTTCTGTAAGGAAGCGGTCGATGCCTGCTGCCATTGCGGCGGCCCGCATCTCAGGGCGGAGTGTCCGCACTGGCTGGCGGCTGAAGAACCACAATGCCGCAACTGCGTGTCAGCCAAGATGACGAACAGAGTCCACAGCGCTTTCAGCAGCGATTGCCCAATTAGGAAACGGTGGGACGAGATTGCGAGGGCCTCGGTAGCATATTGCTAAGGTCCTGCCAACGGAGAGGACCCCCCACAGGATACTCCAGGCAAATCTGCAAAGGCAGAAACTGGCGACCGCCGAGCTGATGTTGGAGGCTACCAAACGGCAAGCAACAGCTGCATTGTTGCAAGAGCCGTACGTGGGCGGCAGTAAAAATATGAGCGGTGTCCGGGGCGTAAGGGTCTTCCAGAACACCAGGATCGGGGAGGGTACTGTTAAGGCGGCAATTGCCGTATTTGACGCTAGTCTTAGCGTCATACAGTACCCAGAACTCACCACCAATAACATCGTAGTGGTGGGGATCCGTACTGGTGCCTGGGAGATCACGCTGGCATCGCTCTATTTTGAGCCGGACAAGCCCATAGAGCCCTTCCTCGATCACCTGAGGAAGATAGGGAAAGTCACCAACATCATCATCGGCGGAGACGTCAATGCTAGGAGTGTCTGGTGGGGAGGATCATTGACCGACAGCAAGGGCGAAGCGTTACTGGGGGCCCTCGACGAACTCGGCCTACACGTCCTGAACCAAGGGGAAACTCCCACCTTCGACGTAATCCGAGGGGAGCGGCACCTGACGAGCTATGTCGATATTACGGCATGCTCAACGGATATCCTCGGCCAGGTGAACGACTGGCGGGTGCTAGAAGACCTGACGGGTTCTGACCACAATGGCATAGAATTCAAAATTAATCTACACAAGTCTAAAGGACATACAGTACACAGGACTACACGTACATACAACACGAGGAAGGCAAATTGGGCTCAGTTTCGTGAGAAACTGGGCGAATTACTGCTGAACACTACACTAAACAGGGACACTATAAAGAACATAAATACTACACAGGAAATTGAACACATCACGGTTACATACACAAATACCATAACAATCGCCTGTACACACGCAATTCCACAAAAGAAAAATATTGAAAAATTTTCTGTGCCATGGTGGTCTGAAGAACTCGCCGGGCTGAAGCGAAGCGTCGCCACCAGGAAGAGGAGAATCCGATGTGCCGCACCGGTACGGAGGTCGAAGGTGGTGCAGGAGTACCTGGAGGAACGGGCAAAGTACCAGGCTGCAATAAAAGAGGCTCAGATAAAAAGCTGGAAGGGGTTCTGCGAGAAGCAGGATCGCGAAGGCGTATGGGAGGGAATTTATCGGGTGATAGGCAGAACCTCGAGACGGGAGGAAGATGTGCCCATGGAGCGTGACGGGAAGGTGCTGGACGTGGATGGTTCCGCCAAGCTTTTGGCCGAAACATTCTACCCGGAGGACCTTACCGATTTGGACGATTCCGGGCATGGTGAGATGAGGAGGCGAGCCGCTGAGCTAGATAGTGAAAGCGGCGGAGCCCGAGACCCCCCGTTCACCATGCACGAGCTCGGCAGATCGATAAGGTCCTTCAACCCTAAGAAGGCTCCGGGCGCCGATGGGTTGACCGCTGACATTTGTATGGAAGCGGTTAACAGCGTGCCCGAACTGTTCCTGGCGCTCATAAACAAATGTTTAGAGCTTCATTACTTCCCGAAGGTATGGAAGGCGGCCACGGTCATCATTCTCAGAAAACCTGGCAAGACCACCTACGCCACCCCCAAATCGCACAGACCGATTGGTCTTTTGCCTGTGCTGGGGAAGGTCTATGAGAAGATGATTGTGGCACGTCTGAAGTACCATATGTTGCCGGGCATGAGCGCCCACCAATATGGCTTCATGCCGCAACGGAGCACCGAAGACTCCCTCTATACCCTTTTAGAACACATAAGGGGGAAGCTTCGTGAGAAGAAGCTAATCCTATTGGTCTCATTGGATATAGAGGGGGCCTTCGATAACGCCTGGTGGCCGGCCATTAAGGTGAAGCTCGCGGAGGAGTCGTGCCCGGCTGGTATACGGGGAGTAATGAGTAGCTACATGAGCGACAGGACGGTTGGGGTTCGCTACATGGGCGCCGAACATCGGAGAGCCACGGGGAAAGGTTGCGTCCAGGGCTCCATAGGAGGCCCTATTCTGTGGAACCTCCTGCTCGACCCTCTGCTTAAGGGACTCAATAACAGAGGGGACTACGTCCAGGCCTTCGCCGATGACGTGGTCCTCCTCTTTGATGGGGAAACAGCGCTGGACGTTCAGAGACGTGCCAATGCCGCCCTCGAGTATGTTCGGGCGTGGGGTGTCATGAACAAGCTGAAATTCGCACCGCACAAAACGTGTGCGATGGTAATCACGCGGAAGCTGAAGCATGGCACCCCCCGCCTGGGCATGGACGGGGTAGACATTGGCATGTCTAAAGAAGTGAAGTTGCTAGGGCTCACCATAGACCACCAACTAACGTTTAACACTCACGTTGCCAATGTTTGCGCTAAAGCCGCAAACATTTACAAACGGCTTTCCAGGGCAGCAAAGGTAAGCTGGGGCCTGCACCCCGAAGTCATCAAGACTATTTACACCGCTGTAGTGGAACCTGTGATCCTGTATGCCTCGAGCGCGTGGGCGCCGGCCGCTAACAAGCTGGGAGTGCGGAAGCGCCTCAACGCGCTTCAGCGTAGCTTCGCACAGAAGATGTGCCGAGCCTACCGAACGGTATCCCTGAACTCAGCGCTGGTGCTGGCGGGAGTGCTCCCTCTTGACCTGCGCGTACGCGAGATGGCCTCGCTATACGTGGCCAAGAAGGGGGTGCACCTGCCAGCACTGGCGGACAGGGATGTCGAGCGGGTGGCATCGGCACTGGAAAGACCTCATCCAGCGGAACAGGATGGGATAGAGCTGGGAAGCCTGGTAGACGAGGAGCAATACCTCGAACATCGGGGCTATGAGGTGCGCATATTTACAGACGGGAGCAAGATTGAGGGCAAGGTTGGAGCCGCGCTATCCGTATGGACTGGCGAGGCCGAGACCAAAACCCTCAAGCTTGCTCTCTCGCCCTACTGCACCGTCTACCAGGCGGAGCTCTTGGCCCTCTGTGAAGCTGCAAATGAGGTCAAGCGGCGAAAAGAGAGCGCTTTCGCAATCTTCAGCGACTCCATGGTGGCCCTTCAGACAGTTGCTGACCCCGGTTCCCTTCACGTCCTTGCGGTCCGGGCAAGGGGCGCTCTTAGTTACTGCAAAATGCAGGGCAAGAGCGTCTCCTTGTTTTGGATTAAGGCCCACGCGGGACTCGAGGGGAATGAGAGGGCGGATGCCCTGGCTAAGGAGGCCGCCCTGGAGTTGAAGAAGAAGCCCGATTACGACCGGTGTCCGGTTTCATTCATGAAGCGAACTATCCGTAAGGACTCGCTCTGCGAATGGGACCGGAGGTACAGCGCCGAACAAACGGCATCATTCACCAAACTGTACTTCCCAATAGCGTCCGAGGCGTACAGGGTTATCAGGAAAGTCGAGATGACCAAGGAAGTTGCACAGGCCCTCACGGGGCATGGTGGGTTCTCCGAGTACTTGGCTAGGTTCAAGTGCAAGGAGAGCCCAGCATGCATCTGTGACCCTGACGTCGGTGAGTCAGTGATGCATGTCCTTCTGGAATGTCCTGTTTTTGGCCCAGCACGATTTGAACTTGAGGTCGAATTGGGCCAAGAACTTAACGCGCGAGAACTCCCCAAATTAATGAACGCAAACAGGACAAGGATCCTGATCTTAAAGTGTGCTGCAAAAATAATAAAAGTGGTCAACGAACGAAATAGAAGTTAAGAAAAATTATAATGTATAAGTACAAGTAAATAGGATTAAGAAAAGCGTGTAGAAATAAGTTAGACGTAAGAAAACTGTTGTAAAATACAAACGTATTAAAATAGTAAATAATATATCCCCACCCATCCCCTCCCCCCCCCCAACCTTAGTAATAAGAAATAGAAGGATAGAAATGTAAAGAATGAATGCGAAGGATAAAAGAACGAGAGGAATAAATGATAGAACTGGAATGACAAAGAGAATTGGAATGGAAGTGATAAACTAGAAATTAAGGCCCTTTAAGGGCAGAAGTAAAAATTACAAGAATAACAATTTAAATGTAGAAAAATGTCCCTGGCTTTTCTCATGCTAGGGGAACAAGGCCTAACACCCTGTGATGGCGGGTGCTTTATAAAAAAAAAAAAAAAAAAAACCTAACCTAACCTAACCTAACCTAACCTAATATTAGCGAAGAAACCCGACGAGAATCGAACAATATTGACGTAAAATGTACTGTGATGTCGATCCACCACTACACCACGGTATGAGGAGCAAAGTTCAAAATATTTCGGTTTCCCACTATCGAGGGTGGCCCAGAAGGGTGCCAATCGACAAGGATGGATTATAGGCGTTAATTTATGACGATATAAACGGAAAAAGCTGAAAAAAATGGACAATTTTTGAAAAAAGAATGAAAAATTCGATGTTTTTGTTCTACAAATTTTTTTTAAATGATAGTGACACTGTTAATTTTGATTGCGTTTGACAGAACAAACAGAAATACAACTATTAGCGAAGAAACCCGACGAGAATCGAACAATATTGACGTAAAATGTACTGTGATGTCGATCCACCACTACACCTCGGTATGAGGAGGAAAGTTCAAAATATTTCGGTTTCCCACTATCGGGGGTGGCCCAGAAGGGTGCCAATCGACAAGGATGGATTATAAGCGTTAATTTATGACAATATAAACGGAAAAAGCTGAAAAAAATGGACAATTTTTGAAAAAATAATGAAAAATTCGATGATTTTGTTCTACAAAAATTTTTTAAATAATAGTTACACTAATAATTTTTATTGCGTTTGACAGAACAAACAGAAATACAACTATTAGCGAAGAAACCTGTGTGTTCTGTCAAACGCAATCAAAATTAACAGTGTTACTAGCATTTTAAAAAAATTTGTAAAAAAAAACATCGAATTTTTCATTATTTTTTAAAAAATTGACCATTTTTTTCAGCTTTTTCCGTTTATATTGTCATAAATTAACGCCTATAATCCATCCTTGTCGATTGGCACCCTTCTGGGCCACCCCCTATTGTGGGAAACCGAAATATTTTGAACTTTCCTCCTCATACCGAGGTGTAGTGGTGGATCGACATCACAGTACATTTTACGTCAATATTGTTCGATTCTCGTCGGGTTTCTTCACTAATAGTTGTATTTCTGTTTGTTCTGTCAAACGCAATAAAAATTAACAGTGTTACTAACATTTAAAAAATTTTTGTAGAACAAAAACATCGAATATTTCATTATTTTTTCAAAAATTGACCATTTTTTTCAGCTTTTCCCGTTTATATCGTCATAAATTAACGCCTATAATCCATCCTTGTCGATTGGCACCCTTCTGGGCCACCCTCGATAGTGGGAAACCGAAATATTTTGAACTTTCCTCCTCATACCGAGGTGTAGTGGTGGATCGACATCACAGTACATTTTACGTCAATATTGTTCGATTCTCGTCGGGTTTCTTCGCTAATAGTTGTATTTCTGTGTGTTCTGTCAAACGCAATAAAAATTATTAGTGTAACTATTATTTAAAAAAAATTTGTAGAACAAAATCAACGAATTTTTCATTATTTTTTCAAAAATTGACAATTTTTTTCAGCTTTTCCCGTTTATATCGTCATAAATTAACGCCTATAATCCATCCCCGTCGATTAACACCCTTCTGGGCCACCCCCGATTGTGGGAAACCGAAATATTTTGAACTTTCCTCCTCATACCGAGGTGTAGTGGTGGATCGACATCACAGTACATTTTACGTCAATATTGTTCGATTCTCGTCGGGTTTCTTCGCTTATAGTTGTATTTCTGTTTGTTATGTCAAAAGCAATCAAAATTAACAGTGTTACTATCATTTAAAAAAAATTTGTAGAACAAAAACATCGAATTTTTCATTCTTTTTTCAAAAATTGTCCATTTTTTTCAGCTTTTTCCGTTTATATCGTCATAAATTAACGCCTATAATCCATCCTTGTCGATTGGCACCCTTCTGGGCCACCCCCGATAGTGGGAAACCGAAATATTTTGAACTTTGCTCCTCATACCGAGGTGTAGTGGTGGATCGACATCACAGTACATTTTACGTCAATATTGTTCGATTCTCGTCGGGTTTCTTCGCTAATAGTTGTATTTCTGTTTGTTCTGGCAACGCAATAAAATATAACAGTGTTACTATCATTTAACAAATTTTTGTAGAACAAAAACATCGAATTTTTCATTATTTTTTCAAAAATTGACCATTTTTTTTAGCTTTTCCGTTTATATCGTCATAAATTAACGCCTATAATCCATCCCCGTCGATTGGCACCGTTCTGGCCCACCCCCGATAGTGGGAAACCGAAATATTTTGAACTTTCCTCCTCATACCGAGGTGTAGTGGTGGATCGACATCACAGTACATTTTACGTCAATATTGTTCGATTCTCGTCGGGTTTCTTCGCTAATAGTTGTATTTCTGTTTGTTCTGTCAAACGCAATAAAAATTAACAGTGTTACTATCATTAAAAAAAATTTTGTAGAACAAAAATATCGAATTTTTCATTCTTTTTTCAAAAATTGTCCATTTTTTTCAGCTTTTTCCGTTTATATTGTCATTAATTAACGCCTATAATCCATCCCCGTCGATTGGCACCCTTCTGGGCCACCCCCGATAGTGGGAAACCGAAATATTTTGAACTTTCCTCCTCATACCGAGGTGTAGTGGTGGATCGACATCACAGTATATTTTACGTCAATATTGTTTGATTCTCGTCGGGTTTCTTCGCTTATAGTTGTTTTTCTGTTTGTTATGTCAAAAGCAATCAAAATTAACAGTGTTACTATCATTTAAAAAAATTTTGTAGAACAAAAACATCGAATTTTTCATTCTTTTTTCAAAAATTGACCATTTTTTTCAGCTTTTTCCGTTTATATCGTCATAAATTAACGCCTATCATCCATCCCCGTCGATTGGCACCGTTCTGGCCCACCCCCGATACTGGGAAACCGAAATATTTTGAACTTTCCTTCTCATACCGAGGTGTAGTGGTGGATCGACATCACAGTACATTTTACGTCAATATTGTTCGATTCTCGTCGGGTTTCTTCGTTAATAGTTGTATTTCTGTTTGTTCTGGCAACGCAATAAAATTTAACAGTGTTACTATCATTTAACAAATTTTTGTAGTACAAAAACATCGAATTTTTCATTATTTTTTCAAAAATTGTCCATTTTTTTTAGCTTTTTCCGTTTATATCGTCATAAATTAACGCCTATAATCCATCCCCGTCGATTGGCACCGTTCTGGCCCACCCCCGATAGTGGGAAACCGAAATATTTTGAACTTTCCTTCTCATACCGAGGTGTAGTGGTGGATCGACATCACAGTACATTTTACGTCAATATTGTTCGATTCTCGTCGGGTTTCTTCGCTAATAGTTGTATTTCTGTTTGTTCTGTCAAACGCAATAAAAATTAACAGTGTTACTATCATTTAAAAAAATTTTGTAGAACAAAAATATCGAATTTTTCATTCTTTTTTCAAAAATTGTCCATTTTTTTCAGCTTTTTTCGTTTATATCGTCATAAATTAACGCCTATAATCCATCCTTGTCGATTGGAACCCTTCTGGGCCACCCCCGATAGTGGGAAACCGAAATATTTTGAACTTTGCTCCTCATACCGAGGTGTAGTGGTGGATCGACATCACAGTACATTTTACGTCAATATTGTTCGATTCTCGTCGGGTTTCTTCGCTAATAGTTGTATTTCTGTTTGTTCTGGCAACGCAATAAAATTTAACAGTGTTACTATCATTTAACAAATTTTTGTAGTACAAAAACATCGAATTTTTCATTATTTTTTCAAAAATTGTCCATTTTTTTTAGCTTTTTCCGTTTATATCGTCATAAATTAACGCCTATAATCCATCCCCGTCGATTGGCACCGTTCTGGCCCACCCCCGATAGTGGGAAACCGAAATATTTTGAACTTTCCTCCTCATACCGAGGTGTAGTGGTGGATCGACATCACAGTACATTTTACGTCAATATTGTTCGATTCTCGTCGGGTTTCTTCGCTAATAGTTGTATTTCTGTTTGTTCTGTCAAACGCAATAAAAATTAACAGTGTAACTATCATTTAAAAAATTTTTGTAGAACAAAATCATCGAATTTTTCATTATTTTTTCAAAAATTGACCATTTTTTTCAGCTTTTTCCGTTTATATTGTCATTAATTAACGCCTATAATCCATCCCCGTCGATTGGCACCCTTCTGGGCCACCCCCGATAGTGGGAAACCGAAATATTTTGAACTTTCCTCCTCATACCGAGGTGTAGTGGTGGATCGACATCACAGTACATTTTCCGTCAATATTGTTCGATTCTCGTCGGGTTTCTTCGCTAATAGTTGTATTTCTGTTTGTTCTGTCAAACGCAATAAAAATTAACAGTGTAACTATCATTTAAAAAATTTTTGTAGAACAAAATCATCGAATTTTTCATTATTTTTTCAAAAATTAACCATTTTTTTCAGCTTTTTCCGTTTATATTGTCATAAATTAACGCCTATAATCCATCCTTGTCGATTGGCACCCTTCTGGGCCACCCTCGATAGTGGGAAACCGAAATATTTTGAACTTTCCTCCTCATACCGAGGTGTAGTGGTGGATCGACATCACAGTATATTTTACGTCAATATTGTTCGATTCTCGTCGGGTTTCTTCGCTAATAATTGTATTTCTGTTTGTTCTGTCAAACGCAATAAAAATTAACATTGTTAGTATCATTTAAAAAAAATTTGTAGAACAAAAACATCGAATTTTTCATTATTTTTTCAAAAATTGTCCATATTTTTTAGCTTTTTCCGTTTATATCGTCATAAATTAACGCCTATAATCCATCCCCGTCGATTGACACCGTTCTGGCCCACCCCCGATAGTGGAAAACCGAAATATTTTGAACTTTCCTCCTCATGCCGAGGTGTAGTGGTGGATCGACATCACAGTACATTTTACGTCAATATTGTTCGATTCTCGTCGGGTTTCTTCGCTTATAGTTGTATTTCTGTTTGTTATGTCAAAAGCAATCAAAATTAATAGTGTTACTATCATTTAAAAAAAATTTGTAGAACAAAAACATCGAATTTTTCATTCTTTTTTCAAAAATTGACCATTTTTTTCAGCTTTTTCCGTTTATATCGTCATAAATTAACGCCTATAATCCATCCTTGTCGATTGGCACCCTTCTGGGCCACCCTCGATAGTGGGAAACCGAAATATTTTGAACTTTGCTCCTCATACCGAGGTGTAGTGGTGGATCGACATTACAGTACATTTTACGTCAATATTGTTCGATTCTCGTCGGGTTTCTTCGCTAATAGTTGTTTTTCTGTTTGTTCTGGCAACGCAATAAAATTTAACAGTGTTACTATCATTTAACAAATTTTTGTAGTACAAAAACATCGAATTTTTCATTATTTTTTCAAAAATTGTCCATTTTTTTTAGCTTTTTCCGTTTATATCGTCATAAATTAACGCCTATAATCCATCCCCGTCGATTGGCACCGTTCTGGCCCACCCCCGATAGTGGGAAACCGAAATATTTTGAACTTTCCTCCTCATACCGAGGTGTAGTGGTGGATCGACATCACAGTACATTTTACGTCAATATTGTTCGATTCTCGTCGGGTTTCTTCGCTAATAGTTGTATTTCTGTTTGTTCTGTCAAACGCAATAAAAATTAACAGTGTAACTATCATTTAAAAAATTTTTGTAGAACAAAATCATCGAATTTTTCATTATTTTTTCAAAAATTAACCATTTTTTTCAGCTTTTTCCGTTTATATTGTCATAAATTAACGCCTATAATCCATCCTTGTCGATTGGCACCCTTCTGGGCCACCCCCGATAGTGGGAAACCGAAATATTTTGAACTTTCCTCCTCATACCGAGGTGTAGTGGTGGATCGACATCACAGTATATTTTACGTCAATATTGTTCGATTCTCGTCGGGTTTCTTCGCTAATAATTGTATTTCTGTTTGTTCTGTCAAACGCAATAAAAATTAACGTTGTTAGTATCATTTAAAAAAATTTTGTAGAACAAAAACATCGAATTTTTCATTATTTTTTCAAAAATTGACCATATTTTTTAGCTTTTTCCGTTTATATCGTCATAAATTAACGCCTATAATCCATCCCCGTCGATTGACACCGTTCTGGCCCACCCCCGATAGTGGAAAACCGAAATATTTTGAACTTTCCTCCTCATACCGAGGTGTAGTGGTGGATCGACATCACAGTACATTTTACGTCAATATTGTTCGATTCTCGTCGGGTTTCTTCGCTTATAGTTGTATTTCTGTTTGTTCTGTCAAACGCAATAAAAATTAACAGTGTTACTATCATTTAAAAAGATTTTGTAGAACAAAAACATCGAATTTTTCATTCTTTTTTCAAAAATTGACCATTTTTTTCAGCTTTTTCCGTTTATATCGTCATAAATTAACGCCTATAATCCATCCTTGTCGATTGGCACCCTTCTGGGCCACCCTCGATAGTGGGAAACCGAAATATTTTGAACTTTGCTCCTCATACCGAGGTGTAGTGGTGGATCGACATTACAGTACATTTTACGTCAATATTGTTCGATTCTCGTCGGGTTTCTTCGCTAATAGTTGTATTTCTGTGTGTTCTGTCAAACGCAATCAAAATTAACAGTGTTACTAGCATTTAAAAAAAAATTGTTAAACAAAATAATCGAATTTTTCATTATTTTTTCTAAAATTGACAATTTTTTTCAGCTTTTCCCGTTTATATCGTCATAAATTAACGCCTATAATCCATCCCCGTCGATTAACACCCTTCTGGGCCACCCCCGATTGTGGGAAACCGAAATATTTTGAACTTTCCTCCTCATACCGAGGTGTAGTGGTGGATCGACATCACAGTACATTTTACGTCAATATTGTTCGATTCTCGTCGGGTTTCTTCGCTAATAGTTGTATTTCTGTTTGTTCTGTCAAACGCAATAAAAATGAACAGTGTTACTATCATTTAAAAAGATTTTGTAGAACAAAATCATCGAATCTTTCATTCTTTTTTCAAAAAATTTCCATTTTTTTCAGCTTTTTCCGTTTATATTGTCATAAATTAACGCCTATAATCCATCGCCGTCGATTGGCACCCTTCTGGGCCACCCCCGATAGTGGGAAACCGAAATATTTTGAACTTTCCTCCTCATACCGAGGTGTAGTGGTGGATCGACATCAAAGTACATTTTACGTCAATATTGTTCGATTCTCGTCGGGTTTCTTCGCTAATAATTGTATTTCTGTTTGTTCTGTCAAACGCAATAAAAATTATTAGTGTAACTATTATTTAAAAAAAATTTGTAGAACAAAATCAACGAATTTTTCATTATTTTTTCAAAAATTGACCATTTTTTTCAGCTTTTTCCGTTTATATTGTCATAAATTAACGCCTATAATCCATCCTTGTCGATTGGCACCCTTCTGGGCCACCCCCGATAGTGGGAAACCGAAATATTTTGAACTTTCCTCCTCATACCGAGGTGTAGTGGTGGATCGACATCACAGTACATTTTACGTCAATATTGTTCGATTCTCGTCGGGTTTCTTCGCTTATAGTTGTATTTCTGTTTGTTATGTCAAAAGCAATCAAAATTAACAGTGTTACTATCATTTAAAAAAAATTTGTAGAACAAAAACATCGAATTTTTCATTCTTTTTTCAAAAATTGTCCATTTTTTTCAGCTTTTTCCGTTTATATCGTCATAAATTAACGCCTATAATCCATCCTTGTCGATTGGCACCCTTCTGGGCCACCCCCGATAGTGGGAAACCGAAATATTTTGAACTTTGCTCCTCATACCGAGGTGTAGTGGTGGATCGACATCACAGTACATTTTACGTCAATATTGTTCGATTCTCGTCGGGTTTCTTCGCTAATAGTTGTATTTCTGTTTGTTCTGGCAACGCAATAAAATTTAACAGTGTTACTATCATTTAACAAATTTTTGTAGAACAAAAACATCGAATTTTTCATTATTTTTTCAAAAATTGACCATTTTTTTTAGCTTTTCCGTTTATATCGTCATAAATTAACGCCTATAATCCATCCCCGTCGATTGGCACCGTTCTGGCCCACCCCCGATAGTGGGAAACCGAAATATTTTGAACTTTCCTCCTCATACCGAGGTGTAGTGGTGGATCGACATCACAGTACATTTTACGTCAATATTGTTCGATTCTCGTCGGGTTTCTTCGCTAATAGTTGTATTTCTGTTTGTTCTGTCAAACGCAATAAAAATTAACAGTGTTACTATCATTAAAAAAAATTTTGTAGAACAAAAATATCGAATTTTTCATTCTTTTTTCAAAAATTGTCCATTTTTTTCAGCTTTTTCCGTTTATATTGTCATTAATTAACGCCTATAATCCATCCCCGTCGATTGGCACCCTTCTGGGCCACCCCCGATAGTGGGAAACCGAAATATTTTGAACTTTCCTCCTCATACCGAGGTGTAGTGGTGGATCGACATCACAGTATATTTTACGTCAATATTGTTTGATTCTCGTCGGGTTTCTTCGCTTATAGTTGTTTTTCTGTTTGTTATGTCAAAAGCAATCAAAATTAACAGTGTTACTATCATTTAAAAAAATTTTGTAGAACAAAAACATCGAATTTTTCATTCTTTTTTCAAAAATTGACCATTTTTTTCAGCTTTTTCCGTTTATATCGTCATAAATTAACGCCTATCATCCATCCCCGTCGATTGGCACCGTTCTGGCCCACCCCCGATACTGGGAAACCGAAATATTTTGAACTTTCCTTCTCATACCGAGGTGTAGTGGTGGATCGACATCACAGTACATTTTACGTCAATATTGTTCGATTCTCGTCGGGTTTCTTTGTTAATAGTTGTATTTCTGTTTGTTCTGGCAACGCAATAAAATTTAACAGTGTTACTATCATTTAACAAATTTTTGTAGTACAAAAACATCGAATTTTTCATTATTTTTTCAAAAATTGTCCATTTTTTTTAGCTTTTTCCGTTTATATCGTCATAAATTAACGCCTATAATCCATCCCCGTCGATTGGCACCGTTCTGGCCCACCCCCGATAGTGGGAAACCGAAATATTTTGAACTTTCCTCCTCATACCGAGGTGTAGTGGTGGATCGACATCACAGTACATTTTACGTCAATATTGTTCGATTCTCGTCGGGTTTCTTCGCTAATAGTTGTATTTCTGTTTGTTCTGTCAAACGCAATAAAAATTAACAGTGTAACTATCATTTAAAAAATTTTTGTAGAACAAAATCATCGAATTTTTCATTATTTTTTCAAAAATTGACCATTTTTTTCAGCTTTTTCCGTTTATATTGTCATTAATTAACGCCTATAATCCATCCCCGTCGATTGGCACCCTTCTGGGCCACCCCCGATAGTGGGAAACCGAAATATTTTGAACTTTCCTCCTCATACCGAGGTGTAGTGGTGGATCGACATCACAGTACATTTTCCGTCAATATTGTTCGATTCTCGTCGGGTTTCTTCGCTAATAGTTGTATTTCTGTTTGTTCTGTCAAACGCAATAAAAATTAACAGTGTAACTATCATTTAAAAAATTTTTGTAGAACAAAATCATCGAATTTTTCATTATTTTTTCAAAAATTAACCATTTTTTTCAGCTTTTTCCGTTTATATTGTCATAAATTAACGCCTATAATCCATCCTTGTCGATTGGCACCCTTCTGGGCCACCCTCGATAGTGGGAAACCGAAATATTTTGAACTTTCCTCCTCATACCGAGGTGTAGTGGTGGATCGACATCACAGTATATTTTACGTCAATATTGTTCGATTCTCGTCGGGTTTCTTCGCTAATAATTGTATTTCTGTTTGTTCTGTCAAACGCAATAAAAATTAACATTGTTAGTATCATTTAAAAAAAATTTGTAGAACAAAAACATCGAATTTTTCATTATTTTTTCAAAAATTGTCCATATTTTTTAGCTTTTTCCGTTTATATCGTCATAAATTAACGCCTATAATCCATCCCCGTCGATTGACACCGTTCTGGCCCACCCCCGATAGTGGAAAACCGAAATATTTTGAACTTTCCTCCTCATGCCGAGGTGTAGTGGTGGATCGACATCACAGTACATTTTACGTCAATATTGTTCGATTCTCGTCGGGTTTCTTCGCTTATAGTTGTATTTCTGTTTGTTATGTCAAAAGAAATCAAAATTAATAGTGTTACTATCATTTAAAAAAAATTTGTAGAACAAAAACATCGAATTTTTCATTCTTTTTTCAAAAATTGACCATTTTTTTCAGCTTTTTCCGTTTATATCGTCATAAATTAACGCCTATAATCCATCCTTGTCGATTGGCACCCTTCTGGGCCACCCTCGATAGTGGGAAACCGAAATATTTTGAACTTTGCTCCTCATACCGAGGTGTAGTGGTGGATCGACATTACAGTACATTTTACGTCAATATTGTTCGATTCTCGTCGGGTTTCTTCGCTAATAGTTGTTTTTCTGTTTGTTCTGGCAACGCAATAAAATTTAACAGTGTTACTATCATTTAACAAATTTTTGTAGTACAAAAACATCGAATTTTTCATTATTTTTTCAAAAATTGTCCATTTTTTTTAGCTTTTTCCGTTTATATCGTCATAAATTAACGCCTATAATCCATCCCCGTCGATTGGCACCGTTCTGGCCCACCCCCGATAGTGGGAAACCGAAATATTTTGAACTTTCCTCCTCATACCGAGGTGTAGTGGTGGATCGACATCACAGTACATTTTACGTCAATATTGTTCGATTCTCGTCGGGTTTCTTCGCTAATAGTTGTATTTCTGTTTGTTCTGTCAAACACAATAAAAATTAACAGTGTAACTATCATTTAAAAAATTTTTGTAGAACAAAATCATCGAATTTTTCATTATTTTTTCAAAAATTAACCATTTTTTTCAGCTTTTTCCGTTTATATTGTCATAAATTAACGCCTATAATCCATCCTTGTCGATTGGCACCCTTCTGGGCCACCCCCGATAGTGGGAAACCGAAATATTTTGAACTTTCCTCCTCATACCGAGGTGTAGTGGTGGATCGACATCACAGTATATTTTACGTCAATATTGTTCGATTCTCGTCGGGTTTCTTCGCTAATAATTGTATTTCTGTTTGTTCTGTCAAACGCAATAAAAATTAACGTTGTTAGTATCATTTAAAAAAATTTTGTAGAACAAAAACATCGAATTTTTCATTATTTTTTCAAAAATTGACCATATTTTTTAGCTTTTTCCGTTTATATCGTCATAAATTAACGCCTATAATCCATCCCCGTCGATTGACACCGTTCTGGCCCACCCCCGATAGTGGAAAACCGAAATATTTTGAACTTTCCTCCTCATACCGAGGTGTAGTGGTGGATCGACATCACAGTACATTTTACGTCAATATTGTTCGATTCTCGTCGGGTTTCTTCGCTTATAGTTGTATTTCTGTTTGTTCTGTCAAACGCAATAAAAATTAACAGTGTTACTATCATTTAAAAAGATTTTGTAGAACAAAAACATCGAATTTTTCATTCTTTTTTCAAAAATTGACCATTTTTTTCAGCTTTTTCCGTTTATATCGTCATAAATTAACGCCTATAATCCATCCTTGTCGATTGGCACCCTTCTGGGCCACCCTCGATAGTGGGAAACCGAAATATTTTGAACTTTGCTCCTCATACCGAGGTGTAGTGGTGGATCGACATTACAGTACATTTTACGTCAATATTGTTCGATTCTCGTCGGGTTTCTTCACTAATAGTTGTATTTCTGTTTGTTCTGTCAAACGCAATAAAAATTAACAGTGTTACTAACATTTAAAAAATTTTTGTAGAACAAAAACATCGAATATTTCATTATTTTTTCAAAAATTGACCATTTTTTTCAGCTTTTCCCGTTTATATCGTCATAAATTAACGCCTATAATCCATCCTTGTCGATTGGCACCCTTCTGGGCCACCCTCGATAGTGGGAAACCGAAATATTTTGAACTTTCCTCCTCATACCGAGGTGTAGTGGTGGATCGACATCACAGTACATTTTACGTCAATATTGTTCGATTCTCGTCGGGTTTCTTCGCTAATAGTTGTATTTCTGTGTGTTCTGTCAAACGCAATCAAAATTAACAGTGTTACTAGCATTTAAAAAAAAATTGTTAAACAAAATAATCGAATTTTTCATTATTTTTTCTAAAATTGACAATTTTTTTCAGCTTTTGCCGTTTATATCGTCATAAATTAACGCCTATAATCCATCCCCGTCGATTAACACCCTTCTGGGCCACCCCCGATTGTGGGAAACCGAAATATTTTGAACTTTCCTCCTCATACCGAGGTGTAGTGGTGGATCGACATCACAGTACATTTTACGTCAATATTGTTCGATTCTCGTCGGGTTTCTTCGCTAATAGTTGTATTTCTGTTTGTTCTGTCAAACGCAATAAAAATGAACAGTGTTACTATCATTTAAAAAGATTTTGTAGAACAAAATCATCGAATCTTTCATTCTTTTTTCAAAAAATTTCCATTTTTTTCAGCTTTTTCCGTTTATATTGTCATAAATTAACGCCTATAATCCATCGCCGTCGATTGGCACCCTTCTGGGCCACCCCCGATAGTGGGAAACCGAAATATTTTGAACTTTCCTCCTCATACCGAGGTGTAGTGGTGGATCGACATCAAAGTACATTTTACGTCAATATTGTTCGATTCTCGTCGGGTTTCTTCGCTAATAATTGTATTTCTGTTTGTTCTGTCAAACGCAATAAAAATTATTAGTGTAACTATTATTTAAAAAAAATTTGTAGAACAAAATCAACGAATTTTTCATTATTTTTTCAAAAATTGACCATTTTTTTCAGCTTTTTCCGTTTATATTGTCATAAATTAACGCCTATAATCCATCCTTGTCGATTGGCACCCTTCTGGGCCACCCCCGATAGTGGGAAACCGAAATATTTTGAACTTTCCTCCTCATACCGAGGTGTAGTGGTGGATCGACATCACAGTATATTTTACGTCAATATTGTTCGATTCTCGTCGGGTTTCTTCGCTAATAATTGTATTTCTGTTTGTTCTGTCAAACGCAATAAAAATTAACGTTGTTAGTATCATTTAAAAAAATTTTGTAGAACAAAAACATCGAATTTTTCATTATTTTTTCAAAAATTGACCATATTTTTTAGCTTTTTCCGTTTATATCGTCATAAATTAACGCCTATAATCCATCCCCGTCGATTGACACCGTTCTGGCCCACCCCCGATAGTGGAAAACCGAAATATTTTGAACTTTCCTCCTCATACCGAGGTGTAGTGGTGGATCGACATCACAGTACATTTTACGTCAATATTGTTCGATTCTCGTCGGGTTTCTTCGCTTATAGTTGTATTTCTGTTTGTTCTGTCAAACGCAATAAAAATTAACAGTGTTACTATCATTTAAAAAAATTTTGTAAAACAAAAATATCGAATTTTTCATTCTTTTTTCAAAAATTGTCCATTTTTTTCAGCTTTTTCCGTTTATATTGTCATTAATTAACGCCTATAATCCATCCCCGTCGATTGGCACCCTTCTGGGCCACCCCCGATAGTGGGAAACCGAAATATTTTGAACTTTCCTCCTCATACCGAGGTGTAGTGGTGGATCGACATCACAGTATATTTTACGTCTATATTGTTTGATTCTCGTCGGGTTTCTTCGCTAATAGTTGTATTTCTGTTTGTTATGTCAAAAGCAATCAAAATTAATAGTGTTACTATCATTTAAAAAAATTTTGTAGAACAAAAACATCGAATTTTTCATTCTTTTTTCAAAAATTGACCATTTTTTTCAGCTTTTTCCGTTTATATCGTCATAAATTAACGCCTATAATCCATCCTTGTCGATTGGCACCCTTCTGGGCCACCCTCGATAGTGGGAAACCGAAATATTTTGAACTTTGCTCCTCATACCGAGGTGTAGTGGTGGATCGACATTACAGTACATTTTACGTCAATATTGTTCGATTCTCGTCGGGTTTCTTCACTAATAGTTGTATTTCTGTTTGTTCTGTCAAACGCAATAAAAATTAACAGTGTTACTAACATTTAAAAAATTTTTGTAGAACAAAAACATCGAATATTTCATTATTTTTTCAAAAATTGACCATTTTTTTCAGCTTTTCCCGTTTATATCGTCATAAATTAACGCCTATAATCCATCCTTGTCGATTGGCACCCTTCTGGGCCACCCTCGATAGTGGGAAACCGAAATATTTTGAACTTTCCTCCTCATACCGAGGTGTAGTGGTGGATCGACATCACAGTACATTTTACGTCAATATTGTTCGATTCTCGTCGGGTTTCTTCGCTAATAGTTGTATTTCTGTGTGTTCTGTCAAACGCAATCAAAATTAAAAGTGTTACTAGCATTTAAAAAAAAATTGTTAAACAAAATAATCGAATTTTTCATTATTTTTTCTAAAATTGACAATTTTTTTCAGCTTTTCCCGTTTATATCGTCATAAATTAACGCCTATAATCCATCCCCGTCGATTAACACCCTTCTGGGCCACCCCCGATTGTGGGAAACCGAAATATTTTGAACTTTCCTCCTCATACCGAGGTGTAGTGGTGGATCGACATCACAGTACATTTTACGTCAATATTGTTCGATTCTCGTCGGGTTTCTTCGCTAATAGTTGTATTTCTGTTTGTTCTGTCAAACGCAATAAAAATGAACAGTGTTACTATCATTTAAAAAGATTTTGTAGAACAAAATCATCGAATCTTTCATTCTTTTTTCAAAAAATTTCCATTTTTTTCAGCTTTTTCCGTTTATATTGTCATAAATTAACGCCTATAATCCATCGCCGTCGATTGGCACCCTTCTGGGCCACCCCCGATAGTGGGAAACCGAAATATTTTGAACTTTCCTCCTCATACCGAGGTGTAGTGGTGGATCGACATCAAAGTACATTTTACGTCAATATTGTTCGATTCTCGTCGGGTTTCTTCGCTAATAATTGTATTTCTGTTTGTTCTGTCAAACGCAATAAAAATTATTAGTGTAACTATTATTTAAAAAAAATTTGTAGAACAAAATCAACGAATTTTTCATTATTTTTTCAAAAATTGACCATTTTTTTCAGCTTTTTCCGTTTATATTGTCATAAATTAACGCCTATAATCCATCCTTGTCGATTGGCACCCTTCTGGGCCACCCCCGATAGTGGGAAACCGAAATATTTTGAACTTTCCTCCTCATACCGAGGTGTAGTGGTGGATCGACATCACAGTACATTTTACGTCAATATTGTTCGATTCTCGTCGGGTTTCTTCGCTTATAGTTGTATTTCTGTTTGTTATGTCAAAAGCAATCAAAATTAACAGTGTTACTATCATTTAAAAAAAATTTGTAAAACAAAAACATCGAATTTTTCATTCTTTTTTCAAAAATTGTCCATTTTTTTCAGCTTTTTCCGTTTATATCGTCATAAATTAACGCCTATAATCCATCCTTGTCGATTGGCACCCTTCTGGGCCACCCCCGATAGTGGGAAACCGAAATATTTTGAACTTTGCTCCTCATACCGAGGTGTAGTGGTGGATCGACATCACAGTACATTTTACGTCAATATTGTTCGATTCTCGTCGGGTTTCTTCGCTAATAGTTGTATTTCTGTTTGTTCTGGCAACGCAATAAAATTTAACAGTGTTACTATCATTTAACAAATTTTTGTAGTACAAAAACATCGAATTTTTCATTATTTTTTCAAAAATTGACAATTTTTTTTATCTTTTCCGCTTATATCGTCATAAATTAACGCCTATAATCTATCCCCGTCGATTGGCACCGTTCTGGCCCACCCCCGATAGTGGGAAACCGAAATATTTTGAACTTTCCTCCTCATACCGAGGTGTAGTGGTGGATCGACATCACAGTACATTTTACGTCAATATTGTTCGATTCTCGTCGGGTTTCTTCGCTAATAGTTGTATTTCTGCTTGTTCTGTCAAACGCAATAAAAATTAACAGTGTTACTATCATTAAAAAAAATTTTGTAGAACAAAAATATCGAATTTTTCATTCTTTTTTCAAAAATTGTCCATTTTTTTTAGCTTTTTCCGTTTATATTGTCATTAATTAACGCCTATAATCCATCCCCGTCGATTGGCACCCTTCTGGGCCACCCCCGATAGTGGGAAACCGAAATATTTTGAACTTTCCTCCTCATACCGAGGTGTAGTGGTGGATCGACATCACAGTATATTTTACGTCAATATTGTTTGATTCTCGTCGGGTTTCTTCGCTTATAGTTGTTTTTCTGTTTGTTATGTCAAAAGCAATCAAAATTAACAGTGTTACTATCATTTAAAAAAATTTTGTAGAACAAAAACATCGAATTTTTCATTCTTTTTTCAAAAATTGACCATTTTTTTCAGCTTTTTCCGTTTATATCGTCATAAATTAACGCCTATCATCCATCTTCGTCGATTGGCACCGTTCTGGCCCACCCCCGATACTGGGAAACCGAAATATTTTGAACTTTCCTTCTCATACCGAGGTGTAGTGGTGGATCGACATCACAGTACATTTTACGTCAATATTGTTCGATTCTCGTCGGGTTTCTTCGCTAATAGTTGTATTTCTGTTTGTTCTGTCAAACGCAATAAAAATTAACAGTGTTACTATCATTTAAAAAAATTTTGTAGAACAAAAATATCGAATTTTTCATTCTTTTTTCAAAAATTGTCCATTTTTTTCAGCTTTTTTCGTTTATATCGTCATAAATTAACGCCTATAATCCATCCTTGTCGATTGGAACCCTTCTGGGCCACCCCCGATAATGGGAAACCGAAATATTTTGAACTTTGCTTCTCATACCGAGGTGTAGTGGTGGATCGACATCACAGTACATTTTACGTCAATATTGTTCGATTCTCGTCGGGTTTCTTCGCTAATAGTTGTATTTCTGTTTGTTCTGGCAACGCAATAAAATTTAACAGTGTTACTATCATTTAACAAATTTTTGTAGTACAAAAACATCGAATTTTTCATTATTTTTCAAAAATTGTCCATTTTTTTTAGCTTTTTCCGTTTATATCGTCATAAATTAACGCCTATAATCCATCCCCGTCGATTGGCACCGTTCTGGCCCACCCCCGATAGTGGGAAACCGAAATATTTTGAACTTTCCTCCTCATACCGAGGTGTAGTGGTGGATCGACATCACAGTACATTTTACGTCAATATTGTTCGATTCTCGTCGGGTTTCTTCGCTAATAGTTGTATTACTGTTTGTTCTGTCAAACGCAATAAAAATTAACAGTGTAACTATCATTTAAAAAATTTTTGTAGAACAAAATCATCGAATTTTTCATTATTTTTTCAAAAATTGACCATTTTTTTCAGCTTTTTCCGTTTATATTGTCATTAATTAACGCCTATAATCCATCCCCGTCGATTGGCACCCTTCTGGGCCACCCCCGATAGTGGGAAACCGAAATATTTTGAACTTTCCTCCTCATACCGAGGTGTAGTGGTGGATCGACATCACAGTACATTTTCCGTCAATATTGTTCGATTCTCGTCGGGTTTCTTCGCTAATAGTTGTATTTCTGTTTGTTCTGTCAAACGCAATAAAAATTAACAGTGTAACTATCATTTAAAAAATTTTTGTAGAACAAAATCATCGAATTTTTCATTATTTTTTCAAAAATTAACCATTTTTTTCAGCTTTTTCCGTTTATATTGTCATAAATTAACGCCTATAATCCATCCTTGTCGATTGGCACCCTTCTGGGCCACCCCCGATAGTGGGAAACCGAAATATTTTGAACTTTCCTCCTCATACCGAGGTGTAGTGGTGGATCGACATCACAGTATATTTTACGTCAATATTGTTCCATTCTCGTCGGGTTTCTTCGCTAATAATTGTATTTCTGTTTGTTCTGTCAAACGCAATAAAAATTAACATTGTTAGTATCATTTAAAAAAAATTTGTAGAACAAAAACATCGAATTTTTCATTATTTTTTCAAAAATTGTCCATATTTTTTAGCTTTTTCCGTTTATATCGTCATAAATTAACGCCTATAATCCATCCCCGTCGATTGACACCGTTCTGGCCCACCCCTGATAGTGGAAAACCGAAATATTTTGAACTTTCCTCCTCATGCCGAGGTGTAGTGGTGGATCGACATCACAGTACATTTTACGTCAATATTGTTCGATTCTCGTCGGGTTTCTTCGCTTATAGTTGTATTTCTGTTTGTTCTGTCAAACGCAATAAAAATTAACAGTGTAACTATCATTTAAAAAATTTTTGTAGAACAAAATCATCGAATTTTTCATTATTTTTTCAAAAATTGACCATTTTTTTCAGCTTTTTCCGTTTATATTGTCATTAATTAACGCCTATAATCCATCCCCGTCGATTGGCACCCTTCTGGGCCACCCCCGATTGTGGGAAACCGAAATATTTTGAACTTTCCTCCTCATACCGAGGTGTAGTGGTGGATCGACATCACAGTACATTTTCCGTCAATATTGTTCGATTCTCGTCGGGTTTCTTCGCTAATAGTTGTATTTCTGTTTGTTCTGTCAAACGCAATAAAAATTAACAGTGTAACTATCATTTAAAAAATTTTTGTAGAACAAAATCATCGAATTTTTCATTATTTTTTCAAAAATTAACCATTTTTTTCAGCTTTTTCCGTTTATATTGTCATAAATTAACGCCTATAATCCATCCTTGTCGATTGGCACCCTTCTGGGCCACCCCCGATAGTGGGAAACCGAAATATTTTGAACGAGGTGTAGTGGTGGATCGACATCACAGTATATTTTACGTCAATATTGTTCGATTCTCGTCGGGTTTCTTCGCTAATAATTGTATTTCTGTTTGTTCTGTCAAACGCAATAAAAATTAACATTGTTAGTATCATTTAAAAAAAATTTGTAGAACAAAAACATCGAATTTTTCATTATTTTTTCAAAAATTGTCCATATTTTTTAGCTTTTTCCGTTTATATCGTCATAAATTAACGCCTATAATCCATCCCCGTCGATTGACACCGTTCTGGCCCACCCCCGATAGTGGAAAACCGAAATATTTTGAACTTTCCTCCTCATGCCGAGGTGCAGTGGTGGATCGACATCACAGTACATTTTACGTCAATATTGTTCGATTCTCGTCGGGTTTCTTCGCTTATAGTTGTATTTCTGTTTGTTCTGTCAAACGCAATAAAAATTAACAGTGTTACTATCATTTAAAAAAAATTTGTAAAACAAAAATATCGAATTTTTCATTCTTTTTTCAAAAATTTACCATTTTTTTCAGCTTTTTCCGTTTATATTGTCATTAATTAACGCCTATAATCCATCCCCGTCGATTGGCACCCTTCTGGGCCACCCCCGATAGTGGGAAACCGAAATATTTTGAACTTTCCTCCTCATACCGAGGTGTAGTGGTGGATCGACATCACAGTATATTTTACGTCTATATTGTTTGATTCTCGTCGGGTTTCTTCGCTTATAGTTGTATTTCTGTTTGTTATGTCAAAAGCAATCAAAATTAATAGTGTTACTATCATTTAAAAAAAATTTGTAGAACAAAAACATCGAATTTTTCATTCTTTTTTCAAAAATTGACCATTTTTTTCAGCTTTTTCCGTTTATATCGTCATAAATTAACGCCTATAATCCATCCTTGTCGATTGGCACCCTTCTGGGCCACCCTCGATAGTGGGAAACCGAAATATTTTGAACTTTGCTCCTCATACCGAGGTGTAGTGGTGGATCGACATTACAGTACATTTTACGTCAATATTGTTCGATTCTCGTCGGGTTTCTTCGCTAATAGTTGTTTTTCTGTTTGTTCTGGCAACGCAATAAAATTTAACAGTGTTACTATCATTTAACAAATTTTTGTAGTACAAAAACATCGAATTTTTCATTATTTTTTCAAAAATTGTCCATTTTTTTTAGCTTTTTCCGTTTATATCGTCATAAATTAACGCCTATAATCCATCCCCGTCGATTGGCACCGTTCTGGCCCACCCCCGATAGTGGGAAACCGAAATATTTTGAACTTTCCTCCTCATACCGAGGTGTAGTGGTGGATCGACATCACAGTACATTTTACGTCAATATTGTTCGATTCTCGTCGGGTTTCTTCGCTAATAGTTGTATTTCTGTTTGTTCTGTCAAACGCAATAAAAATTAACAGTGTAACTATCATTTAAAAAATTTTTGTAGAACAATATCATCGAATTTTTCATTATTTTTTCAAAAATTAACCATTTTTTTCAGCTTTTTCCGTTTATATTGTCATAAATTAACGCCTATAATCCATCCTTGTCGATTGGCACCCTTCTGGGCCACCCCCGATAGTGGGAAACCGAAATATTTTGAACTTTCCTCCTCATACCGAGGTGTAGTGGTGGATCGACATCACAGTATATTTTACGTCAATATTGTTCGATTCTCGTCGGGTTTCTTCGCTAATAATTGTATTTCTGTTTGTTCTGTCAAACGCAATAAAAATTAACGTTGTTAGTATCATTTAAAAAAATTTTGTAGAACAAAAACATCGAATTTTTCATTATTTTTTCAAAAATTGACCATATTTTTTAGCTTTTTCCGTTTATATCGTCATAAATTAACGCCTATAATCCATCCCCGTCGATTGACACCGTTCTGGCCCACCCCCGATAGTGGAAAACCGAAATATTTTGAACTTTCCTCCTCATACCGAGGTGTAGTGGTGGATCGACATCACAGTACATTTTACGTCAATATTGTTCGATTCTCGTCGGGTTTCTTCGCTTATAGTTGTATTTCTGTTTGTTCTGTCAAACGCAATAAAAATTAACAGTGTTACTATCATTTAAAAAAATTTTGTAAAACAAAAATATCGAATTTTTCATTCTTTTTTCAAAAATTGTCCATTTTTTTCAGCTTTTTCCGTTTATATTGTCATTAATTAACGCCTATAATCCATCCCCGTCGATTGGCACCCTTCTGGGCCACCCCCGATAGTGGGAAACCGAAATATTTTGAACTTTCCTCCTCATACCGAGGTGTAGTGGTGGATCGACATCACAGTATATTTTACGTCTATATTGTTTGATTCTCGTCGGGTTTCTTCGCTTATAGTTGTATTTCTGTTTGTTATGTCAAAAGCAATCAAAATTAATAGTGTTACTATCATTTAAAAAAATTTTGTAGAACAAAAACATCGAATTTTTCATTCTTTTTTCAAAAATTGACCATTTTTTTCAGCTTTTTCCGTTTATATCGTCATAAATTAACGCCTATAATCCATCCTTGTCGATTGGCACCCTTCTGGGCCACCCTCGATAGTGGGAAACCGAAATATTTTGAACTTTGCTCCTCATACCGAGGTGTAGTGGTGGATCGACATTACAGTACATTTTACGTCAATATTGTTCGATTCTCGTCGGGTTTCTTCACTAATAGTTGTATTTCTGTTTGTTCTGTCAAACGCAATAAAAATTAACAGTGTTACTAACATTTAAAAAATTTTTGTAGAACAAAAACATCGAATATTTCATTATTTTTTCAAAAATTGACCATTTTTTTCAGCTTTTCCCGTTTATATCGTCATAAATTAACGCCTATAATCCATCCTTGTCGATTGGCACCCTTCTGGGCCACCCTCGATAGTGGGAAACCGAAATATTTTGAACTTTCCTCCTCATACCGAGGTGTAGTGGTGGATCGACATCACAGTACATTTTACGTCAATATTGTTCGATTCTCGTCGGGTTTCTTCGCTAATAGTTGTATTTCTGTGTGTTCTGTCAAACGCAATCAAAATTAACAGTGTAACTATTATTTAAAAAAAATTTGTAGAACAAAATCAACGAATTTTTCATTATTTTTTCAAAAATTGACCATTTTTTTCAGCTTTTTCCGTTTATATTGTCATAAATTAACGCCTATAATCCATCCTTGTCGATTGGCACCCTTCTGGGCCACCCCCGATAGTGGGAAACCGAAATATTTTGAACTTTCCTCCTCATACCGAGGTGTAGTGGTGGATCGACATCACAGTACATTTTACGTCAATATTGTTCGATTCTCGTCGGGTTTCTTCGCTAATAGTTGTATTTCTGTTTGTTCTGTCAAACGCAATAAAAATTAACAGTGTAACTATCATTTAAAAAATTTTTGTAGAACAAAATCATCGAATTTTTCATTATTTTTTCAAAAATTAACCATTTTTTTCAGCTTTTTCCGTTTATATTGTCATAAATTAACGCCTATAATCCATCCTTGTCGATTGGCACCCTTCTGGGCCACCCCCGATAGTGGGAAACCGAAATATTTTGAACGAGGTGTAGTGGTGGATCGACATCACAGTATATTTTACGTCAATATTGTTCGATTCTCGTCGGGTTTCTTCGCTAATAATTGTATTTCTGTTTGTTCTGTCAAACGCAATAAAAATTAACATTGTTAGTATCATTTAAAAAAAATTTGTAGAACAAAAACATCGAATTTTTCATTATTTTTTCAAAAATTGTCCATATTTTTTAGCTTTTTCCGTTTATATCGTCATAAATTAACGCCTATAATCCATCCCCGTCGATTGACACCGTTCTGGCCCACCCCCGATAGTGGAAAACCGAAATATTTTGAACTTTCCTCCTCATGCCGAGGTGCAGTGGTGGATCGACATCACAGTACATTTTACGTCAATATTGTTCGATTCTCGTCGGGTTTCTTCGCTTATAGTTGTATTTCTGTTTGTTCTGTCAAACGCAATAAAAATTAACAGTGTTACTATCATTTAAAAAAAATTTGTAAAACAAAAATATCGAATTTTTCATTCTTTTTTCAAAAATTTACCATTTTTTTCAGCTTTTTCCGTTTATATTGTCATTAATTAACGCCTATAATCCATCCCCGTCGATTGGCACCCTTCTGGGCCACCCCCGATAGTGGGAAACCGAAATATTTTGAACTTTCCTCCTCATACCGAGGTGTAGTGGTGGATCGACATCACAGTATATTTTACGTCTATATTGTTTGATTCTCGTCGGGTTTCTTCGCTTATAGTTGTATTTCTGTTTGTTATGTCAAAAGCAATCAAAATTAATAGTGTTACTATCATTTAAAAAAAATTTGTAGAACAAAAACATCGAATTTTTCATTCTTTTTTCAAAAATTGACCATTTTTTTCAGCTTTTTCCGTTTATATCGTCATAAATTAACGCCTATAATCCATCCTTGTCGATTGGCACCCTTCTGGGCCACCCTCGATAGTGGGAAACCGAAATATTTTGAACTTTGCTCCTCATACCGAGGTGTAGTGGTGGATCGACATTACAGTACATTTTACGTCAATATTGTTCGATTCTCGTCGGGTTTCTTCGCTAATAGTTGTTTTTCTGTTTGTTCTGGCAACGCAATAAAATTTAACAGTGTTACTATCATTTAACAAATTTTTGTAGTACAAAAACATCGAATTTTTCATTATTTTTTCAAAAATTGTCCATTTTTTTTAGCTTTTTCCGTTTATATCGTCATAAATTAACGCCTATAATCCATCCTTGTCGATTGGCACCCTTCTGGGCAACCCCCGATAGTGGGAAACCGAAATATTTTGAACTTTCCTCCTCATACCGAGGTGTAGTGGTGGATCGACATCACAGTACATTTTACGTCAATATTGTTCGATTCTCGTCGGGTTTCTTCGCTAATAGTTGTATTTCTGTTTGTTCTGTCAAACGCAATAAAAATGAACAGTGTTACTATCATTTAAAAAAAATTTTTAGAACAAAAACATCGAATTTTTCATTCTTTTTTCAAAAATTGGCCATTTTTTTCAGCTTTTTCCGTTTATATCATCATAAATTACGCCTATAATCCATCCCCGTCGATTGGCACCCTTCTTGGCCACCCCCGATAGTGGGAAACCGAAATATTTTGAACTTTCCTCCTCATACCGAGGTGTAGTGGTGGATCGACATCACAGTACATTTTACGTCAATATTGTTCGATTCTCGTCGGGTTTCTTCGCTAATAGTTGTATTTCTGTTTGTCCTGTCAAACGCAATAAAAATTAACAGTGTTACTATCATTTAAAAAAAATTTGTAGAACAAAAACATCGAATTTTTCATTCTTTTTTCAAAAATTTACCATTTTTTTCAGCTTTTTCCGTGTATATCGTCATAAATTAACGCCTATAATCCATCCCCGTCGATTGGCAACCTTCTGGGCCACCCACAATAGTGGGAAACCGAAATATTTTGAACTTTCCTCCTCATACCGAGGTGTAGTGGTGGATCGATATCACAGTACATTTTACGTCAATATTGTTCGATTCTCGTCGGGTTTCTTCGCTAATAGTTGTATTTCTGTTTGTTCTGTCAAACGCAATAAAAATTAACAGTGTTACTATCATTTAAAAAAATTTTGTAGAACAAAAACATTGAATTTTTCATTATTTTTTCAAAAATTGTCCATTTTTTTCAGCTTTTTCCGTTTATATCGTCATAAATTAACGCCTATAATCCATACCCGTCGATTGGCACCCTTCTGGGCCACCCCCTATAGTGGGAAACCGAAATATTTTGAACTTTTCTCCTCATACCGAGGTGTAGTGGTGGATCGACATCACAGTACATTTTACGTCAATATTGTTCGATTCTCGTCGGGTTTCTTCGCTTATAGTTGTATTTCTGTTTGTTCTGTCAAACGCAATAAAATTTAACAGTGTTACTATCATTTAAAAAATTTTTGTAGAACAAAAACTTCAAATTTTTCATTATTTTTTCAAAAATTGTCCATTTTTTTCAGCTTTTTCCGTTTATATCGTCATAAATTAACGCCTATAATCCATCACCGTCGATTGGCACCCTTCTGGGCAACCCCCTATGGTGGGAAACCGAAACATTTTGAACTTTCCTCCTCATACCGAGGTGTAGTGGTGGATCGACATCACAGTACATTTTACGTCAATATTGTTCGATTCTCGTCGGGTTTCTTCGCTAATAGTTGTATTTCTGTTTGGTCTGTCAAACGCAATAAAAATTAACAGTGTTACTATCACTTAAAAAAAAATTGTAGAACGAAAACATCGAATTTTTCATTCTTTTTTCAAAAATTGACCATTTTCTTCAGCTTTTTCCTGTTATATTGTCATAAATTAACGCCTATAATCCATTTCCGTCGATTGGCACCCTTCTGGGCCACCCCCGATAGTGGGAAACCGAAATATTTTGAACTTTCCTCCTCATACCGAGGTGTAGAGGTGGATCGACATCACAGTACATTTTACGTCAATATTGTTCGATTCTCGTCGGGTTTCTTCGCTAATAATTGTATTTCTGTTTGTTCTGTCAAACGCAATAAAAATTAACAGTGTTACTATCATTTAAAAAAATTTTGTAGAACAAAAACATTGAATTTTTCATTATTTTTTCAAAAATTGTTCATATTTTTTAGCTTTTTCCGTTTATATCGTCATAAATTAACGCCTATAATCCATACCCGTCGATTGGCACCCTTCTGGGCCACCCCCGATAGTGGGAAACCGAAATATTTTGAACTTTCCTCCTCATACCGAGGTGTAGTGGTGGATCGACATCACAGTACATTTTACGTCAATATTGTTCGATTCTCGTCGGGTTTCTTCGCTTATAGTTGTATTTCTGTTTGTTCTGTCAAACGCAATAAAAATTAACAGTGTTTCTATCATTTAAAAAAAATTTGTAGAACGAAAACATCGAATCTTTCATTCTTTTTTCAAAAATTGACCATTTTCTTCAGCTTTTTCCTGTTATATTGTCATAAATTAACGCCTATAATCCATTTCCGTCGATTGGCACCCTTCTGGGCCACCCCCGATAGTGGGAAACCGAAATATTTTGAACTTTCCTCCTCATACCGAGGTGTAGTGGTGGATCGACATCACAGTACATTTTACGTCAATATTGTTCGATTCTCGTCGGGTTTCTTCGCTAATAGTTGTATTTCTGTTTGTTCTGTCAAACGCAATAAAAATTAACAGTGTAACTATCATTTAAAAAATTTTTGTAGAACAAAATCATCGAATTTTTCATTATTTTTTCAAAAATTAACCATTTTTTTCAGCTTTTTCCGTTTATATTGTCATAAATTAACGCCTATAATCCATCCTTGTCGATTGGCACCCTTCTGGGCAACCCCCGATAGTGGGAAACCGAAATATTTTGAACTTTCCTCCTCATACCGAGGTGTAGTGGTGGATCGACATCACAGTACATTTTACGTCAATATTGTTCGATTCTCGTCGGGTTTCTTCGCTAATAGTTGTATTTCTGTTTGTTCTGTCAAACGCAATAAAAATGAACAGTGTTACTATCATTTAAAAAAAATTTTTAGAACAAAAACATCGAATTTTTCATTCTTTTTTCAAAAATTGGCCATTTTTTTCAGCTTTTTCCGTTTATATCATCATAAATTACGCCTATAATCCATCCCCGTCGATTGGCACCCTTCTTGGCCACCCCCGATAGTGGGAAACCGAAATATTTTGAACTTTCCTCCTCATACCGAGGTGTAGTGGTGGATCGACATCACAGTACATTTTACGTCAATATTGTTCGATTCTCGTCGGGTTTCTTCGCTAATAGTTGTATTTCTGTTTGTCCTGTCAAACGCAATAAAAATTAACAGTGTTACTATCATTTAAAAAAAATTTGTAGAACAAAAACATCGAATTTTTCATTCTTTTTTCAAAAATTTACCATTTTTTTCAGCTTTTTCCGTGTATATCGTCATAAATTAACGCCTATAATCCATCCCCGTCGATTGGCAACCTTCTGGGCCACCCACAATAGTGGGAAACCGAAATATTTTGAACTTTCCTCCTCATACCGAGGTGTAGTGGTGGATCGATATCACAGTACATTTTACGTCAATATTGTTCGATTCTCGTCGGGTTTCTTCGCTTATAGTTGTATTTCTGTTTGTTATGTCAAAAGCAATCAAAATTAATAGTGTTACTATCATTTAAAAAAAATTTGTAGAACAAAAACATCGAATTTTTCATTCTTTTTTCAAAAATTGACCATTTTTTTCAGCTTTTTCCGTTTATATCGTCATAAATTAACGCCTATAATCCATCCTTGTCGATTGGCACCCTTCTGGGCCACCCTCGATAGTGGGAAACCGAAATATTTTGAACTTTGCTCCTCATACCGAGGTGTAGTGGTGGATCGACATTACAGTACATTTTACGTCAATATTGTTCGATTCTCGTCGGGTTTCTTCGCTAATAGTTGTTTTTCTGTTTGTTCTGGCAACGCAATAAAATTTAACAGTGTTACTATCATTTAACAAATTTTTGTAGTACAAAAACATCGAATTTTTCATTATTTTTTCAAAAATTGTCCATTTTTTTTAGCTTTTTCCGTTTATATCGTCATAAATTAACGCCTATAATCCATCCCCGTCGATTGGCACCGTTCTGGCCCACCCCCGATAGTGGGAAACCGAAATATTTTGAACTTTCCTCCTCATACCGAGGTGTAGTGGTGGATCGACATCACAGTACATTTTACGTCAATATTGTTCGATTCTCGTCGGGTTTCTTCGCTAATAGTTGTATTTCTGTTTGTTCTGTCAAACGCAATAAAAATTAACAGTGTAACTATCATTTAAAAAATTTTTGTAGAACAATATCATCGAATTTTTCATTATTTTTTCAAAAATTAACCATTTTTTTCAGCTTTTTCCGTTTATATTGTCATAAATTAACGCCTATAATCCATCCTTGTCGATTGGCACCCTTCTGGGCCACCCCCGATAGTGGGAAACCGAAATATTTTGAACTTTCCTCCTCATACCGAGGTGTAGTGGTGGATCGACATCACAGTATATTTTACGTCAATATTGTTCGATTCTCGTCGGGTTTCTTCGCTAATAATTGTATTTCTGTTTGTTCTGTCAAACGCAATAAAAATTAACGTTGTTAGTATCATTTAAAAAAATTTTGTAGAACAAAAACATCGAATTTTTCATTATTTTTTCAAAAATTGACCATATTTTTTAGCTTTTTCCGTTTATATCGTCATAAATTAACGCCTATAATCCATCCCCGTCGATTGACACCGTTCTGGCCCACCCCCGATAGTGGAAAACCGAAATATTTTGAACTTTCCTCCTCATACCGAGGTGTAGTGGTGGATCGACATCACAGTACATTTTACGTCAATATTGTTCGATTCTCGTCGGGTTTCTTCGCTTATAGTTGTATTTCTGTTTGTTCTGTCAAACGCAATAAAAATTAACAGTGTTACTATCATTTAAAAAAATTTTGTAAAACAAAAATATCGAATTTTTCATTCTTTTTTCAAAAATTGTCCATTTTTTTCAGCTTTTTCCGTTTATATTGTCATTAATTAACGCCTATAATCCATCCCCGTCGATTGGCACCCTTCTGGGCCACCCCCGATAGTGGGAAACCGAAATATTTTGAACTTTCCTCCTCATACCGAGGTGTAGTGGTGGATCGACATCACAGTATATTTTACGTCTATATTGTTTGATTCTCGTCGGGTTTCTTCGCTTATAGTTGTATTTCTGTTTGTTATGTCAAAAGCAATCAAAATTAATAGTGTTACTATCATTTAAAAAAATTTTGTAGAACAAAAACATCGAATTTTTCATTCTTTTTTCAAAAATTGACCATTTTTTTCAGCTTTTTCCGTTTATATCGTCATAAATTAACGCCTATAATCCATCCTTGTCGATTGGCACCCTTCTGGGCCACCCTCGATAGTGGGAAACCGAAATATTTTGAACTTTGCTCCTCATACCGAGGTGTAGTGGTGGATCGACATTACAGTACATTTTACGTC
Organism: Catocala sponsa; assembly: GCA_963564715.1. NCBI lineage: Eukaryota > Metazoa > Arthropoda > Insecta > Lepidoptera > Erebidae > Catocala > Catocala sponsa. Next base: position 26,693,876 of record OY751341.1, on the reverse strand, counting down.
AATATTGTTCGATTCTCGTCGGGTTTCTTCACTAATAGTTGTATTTCTGTTTGTTCTGTCAAACGCAATAAAAATTAACAGTGTTACTAACATTTAAAAAATTTTTGTAGAACAAAAACATCGAATATTTCATTATTTTTTCAAAAATTGACCATTTTTTTCAGCTTTTCCCGTTTATATCGTCATAAATTAACGCCTATAATCCATCCTTGTCGATTGGCACCCTTCTGGGCCACCCTCGATAGTGGGAAACCGAAATATTTTGAACTTTCCTCCTCATACCGAGGTGTAGTGGTGGATCGACATCACAGTACATTTTACGTCAATATTGTTCGATTCTCGTCGGGTTTCTTCGCTAATAGTTGTATTTCTGTGTGTTCTGTCAAACGCAATCAAAATTAACAGTGTAACTATTATTTAAAAAAAATTTGTAGAACAAAATCAACGAATTTTTCATTATTTTTTCAAAAATTGACCATTTTTTTCAGCTTTTTCCGTTTATATTGTCATAAATTAACGCCTATAATCCATCCTTGTCGATTGGCACCCTTCTGGGCCACCCCCGATAGTGGGAAACCGAAATATTTTGAACTTTCCTCCTCATACCGAGGTGTAGTGGTGGATCGACATCACAGTACATTTTACGTCAATATTGTTCGATTCTCGTCGGGTTTCTTCGCTAATAGTTGTATTTCTGTTTGTTCTGTCAAACGCAATAAAAATTAACAGTGTAACTATCATTTAAAAAATTTTTGTAGAACAAAATCATCGAATTTTTCATTATTTTTTCAAAAATTAACCATTTTTTTCAGCTTTTTCCGTTTATATTGTCATAAATTAACGCCTATAATCCATCCTTGTCGATTGGCACCCTTCTGGGCCACCCCCGATAGTGGGAAACCGAAATATTTTGAACGAGGTGTAGTGGTGGATCGACATCACAGTATATTTTACGTCAATATTGTTCGATTCTCGTCGGGTTTCTTCGCTAATAATTGTATTTCTGTTTGTTCTGTCAAACGCAATAAAAATTAACATTGTTAGTATCATTTAAAAAAAATTTGTAGAACAAAAACATCGAATTTTTCATTATTTTTTCAAAAATTGTCCATATTTTTTAGCTTTTTCCGTTTATATCGTCATAAATTAACGCCTATAATCCATCCCCGTCGATTGACACCGTTCTGGCCCACCCCCGATAGTGGAAAACCGAAATATTTTGAACTTTCCTCCTCATGCCGAGGTGCAGTGGTGGATCGACATCACAGTACATTTTACGTCAATATTGTTCGATTCTCGTCGGGTTTCTTCGCTTATAGTTGTATTTCTGTTTGTTCTGTCAAACGCAATAAAAATTAACAGTGTTACTATCATTTAAAAAAAATTTGTAAAACAAAAATATCGAATTTTTCATTCTTTTTTCAAAAATTTACCATTTTTTTCAGCTTTTTCCGTTTATATTGTCATTAATTAACGCCTATAATCCATCCCCGTCGATTGGCACCCTTCTGGGCCACCCCCGATAGTGGGAAACCGAAATATTTTGAACTTTCCTCCTCATACCGAGGTGTAGTGGTGGATCGACATCACAGTATATTTTACGTCTATATTGTTTGATTCTCGTCGGGTTTCTTCGCTTATAGTTGTATTTCTGTTTGTTATGTCAAAAGCAATCAAAATTAATAGTGTTACTATCATTTAAAAAAAATTTGTAGAACAAAAACATCGAATTTTTCATTCTTTTTTCAAAAATTGACCATTTTTTTCAGCTTTTTCCGTTTATATCGTCATAAATTAACGCCTATAATCCATCCTTGTCGATTGGCACCCTTCTGGGCCACCCTCGATAGTGGGAAACCGAAATATTTTGAACTTTGCTCCTCATACCGAGGTGTAGTGGTGGATCGACATTACAGTACATTTTACGTCAATATTGTTCGATTCTCGTCGGGTTTCTTCGCTAATAGTTGTTTTTCTGTTTGTTCTGGCAACGCAATAAAATTTAACAGTGTTACTATCATTTAACAAATTTTTGTAGTACAAAAACATCGAATTTTTCATTATTTTTTCAAAAATTGTCCATTTTTTTTAGCTTTTTCCGTTTATATCGTCATAAATTAACGCCTATAATCCATCCTTGTCGATTGGCACCCTTCTGGGCAACCCCCGATAGTGGGAAACCGAAATATTTTGAACTTTCCTCCTCATACCGAGGTGTAGTGGTGGATCGACATCACAGTACATTTTACGTCAATATTGTTCGATTCTCGTCGGGTTTCTTCGCTAATAGTTGTATTTCTGTTTGTTCTGTCAAACGCAATAAAAATGAACAGTGTTACTATCATTTAAAAAAAATTTTTAGAACAAAAACATCGAATTTTTCATTCTTTTTTCAAAAATTGGCCATTTTTTTCAGCTTTTTCCGTTTATATCATCATAAATTACGCCTATAATCCATCCCCGTCGATTGGCACCCTTCTTGGCCACCCCCGATAGTGGGAAACCGAAATATTTTGAACTTTCCTCCTCATACCGAGGTGTAGTGGTGGATCGACATCACAGTACATTTTACGTCAATATTGTTCGATTCTCGTCGGGTTTCTTCGCTAATAGTTGTATTTCTGTTTGTCCTGTCAAACGCAATAAAAATTAACAGTGTTACTATCATTTAAAAAAAATTTGTAGAACAAAAACATCGAATTTTTCATTCTTTTTTCAAAAATTTACCATTTTTTTCAGCTTTTTCCGTGTATATCGTCATAAATTAACGCCTATAATCCATCCCCGTCGATTGGCAACCTTCTGGGCCACCCACAATAGTGGGAAACCGAAATATTTTGAACTTTCCTCCTCATACCGAGGTGTAGTGGTGGATCGATATCACAGTACATTTTACGTCAATATTGTTCGATTCTCGTCGGGTTTCTTCGCTAATAGTTGTATTTCTGTTTGTTCTGTCAAACGCAATAAAAATTAACAGTGTTACTATCATTTAAAAAAATTTTGTAGAACAAAAACATTGAATTTTTCATTATTTTTTCAAAAATTGTCCATTTTTTTCAGCTTTTTCCGTTTATATCGTCATAAATTAACGCCTATAATCCATACCCGTCGATTGGCACCCTTCTGGGCCACCCCCTATAGTGGGAAACCGAAATATTTTGAACTTTTCTCCTCATACCGAGGTGTAGTGGTGGATCGACATCACAGTACATTTTACGTCAATATTGTTCGATTCTCGTCGGGTTTCTTCGCTTATAGTTGTATTTCTGTTTGTTCTGTCAAACGCAATAAAATTTAACAGTGTTACTATCATTTAAAAAATTTTTGTAGAACAAAAACTTCAAATTTTTCATTATTTTTTCAAAAATTGTCCATTTTTTTCAGCTTTTTCCGTTTATATCGTCATAAATTAACGCCTATAATCCATCACCGTCGATTGGCACCCTTCTGGGCAACCCCCTATGGTGGGAAACCGAAACATTTTGAACTTTCCTCCTCATACCGAGGTGTAGTGGTGGATCGACATCACAGTACATTTTACGTCAATATTGTTCGATTCTCGTCGGGTTTCTTCGCTAATAGTTGTATTTCTGTTTGGTCTGTCAAACGCAATAAAAATTAACAGTGTTACTATCACTTAAAAAAAAATTGTAGAACGAAAACATCGAATTTTTCATTCTTTTTTCAAAAATTGACCATTTTCTTCAGCTTTTTCCTGTTATATTGTCATAAATTAACGCCTATAATCCATTTCCGTCGATTGGCACCCTTCTGGGCCACCCCCGATAGTGGGAAACCGAAATATTTTGAACTTTCCTCCTCATACCGAGGTGTAGAGGTGGATCGACATCACAGTACATTTTACGTCAATATTGTTCGATTCTCGTCGGGTTTCTTCGCTAATAATTGTATTTCTGTTTGTTCTGTCAAACGCAATAAAAATTAACAGTGTTACTATCATTTAAAAAAATTTTGTAGAACAAAAACATTGAATTTTTCATTATTTTTTCAAAAATTGTTCATATTTTTTAGCTTTTTCCGTTTATATCGTCATAAATTAACGCCTATAATCCATACCCGTCGATTGGCACCCTTCTGGGCCACCCCCGATAGTGGGAAACCGAAATATTTTGAACTTTCCTCCTCATACCGAGGTGTAGTGGTGGATCGACATCACAGTACATTTTACGTCAATATTGTTCGATTCTCGTCGGGTTTCTTCGCTTATAGTTGTATTTCTGTTTGTTCTGTCAAACGCAATAAAAATTAACAGTGTTTCTATCATTTAAAAAAAATTTGTAGAACGAAAACATCGAATCTTTCATTCTTTTTTCAAAAATTGACCATTTTCTTCAGCTTTTTCCTGTTATATTGTCATAAATTAACGCCTATAATCCATTTCCGTCGATTGGCACCCTTCTGGGCCACCCCCGATAGTGGGAAACCGAAATATTTTGAACTTTCCTCCTCATACCGAGGTGTAGTGGTGGATCGACATCACAGTACATTTTACGTCAATATTGTTCGATTCTCGTCGGGTTTCTTCGCTAATAGTTGTATTTCTGTTTGTTCTGTCAAACGCAATAAAAATTAACAGTGTAACTATCATTTAAAAAATTTTTGTAGAACAAAATCATCGAATTTTTCATTATTTTTTCAAAAATTAACCATTTTTTTCAGCTTTTTCCGTTTATATTGTCATAAATTAACGCCTATAATCCATCCTTGTCGATTGGCACCCTTCTGGGCAACCCCCGATAGTGGGAAACCGAAATATTTTGAACTTTCCTCCTCATACCGAGGTGTAGTGGTGGATCGACATCACAGTACATTTTACGTCAATATTGTTCGATTCTCGTCGGGTTTCTTCGCTAATAGTTGTATTTCTGTTTGTTCTGTCAAACGCAATAAAAATGAACAGTGTTACTATCATTTAAAAAAAATTTTTAGAACAAAAACATCGAATTTTTCATTCTTTTTTCAAAAATTGGCCATTTTTTTCAGCTTTTTCCGTTTATATCATCATAAATTACGCCTATAATCCATCCCCGTCGATTGGCACCCTTCTTGGCCACCCCCGATAGTGGGAAACCGAAATATTTTGAACTTTCCTCCTCATACCGAGGTGTAGTGGTGGATCGACATCACAGTACATTTTACGTCAATATTGTTCGATTCTCGTCGGGTTTCTTCGCTAATAGTTGTATTTCTGTTTGTCCTGTCAAACGCAATAAAAATTAACAGTGTTACTATCATTTAAAAAAAATTTGTAGAACAAAAACATCGAATTTTTCATTCTTTTTTCAAAAATTTACCATTTTTTTCAGCTTTTTCCGTGTATATCGTCATAAATTAACGCCTATAATCCATCCCCGTCGATTGGCAACCTTCTGGGCCACCCACAATAGTGGGAAACCGAAATATTTTGAACTTTCCTCCTCATACCGAGGTGTAGTGGTGGATCGATATCACAGTACATTTTACGTCAATATTGTTCGATTCTCGTCGGGTTTCTTCGCTTATAGTTGTATTTCTGTTTGTTATGTCAAAAGCAATCAAAATTAATAGTGTTACTATCATTTAAAAAAAATTTGTAGAACAAAAACATCGAATTTTTCATTCTTTTTTCAAAAATTGACCATTTTTTTCAGCTTTTTCCGTTTATATCGTCATAAATTAACGCCTATAATCCATCCTTGTCGATTGGCACCCTTCTGGGCCACCCTCGATAGTGGGAAACCGAAATATTTTGAACTTTGCTCCTCATACCGAGGTGTAGTGGTGGATCGACATTACAGTACATTTTACGTCAATATTGTTCGATTCTCGTCGGGTTTCTTCGCTAATAGTTGTTTTTCTGTTTGTTCTGGCAACGCAATAAAATTTAACAGTGTTACTATCATTTAACAAATTTTTGTAGTACAAAAACATCGAATTTTTCATTATTTTTTCAAAAATTGTCCATTTTTTTTAGCTTTTTCCGTTTATATCGTCATAAATTAACGCCTATAATCCATCCCCGTCGATTGGCACCGTTCTGGCCCACCCCCGATAGTGGGAAACCGAAATATTTTGAACTTTCCTCCTCATACCGAGGTGTAGTGGTGGATCGACATCACAGTACATTTTACGTCAATATTGTTCGATTCTCGTCGGGTTTCTTCGCTAATAGTTGTATTTCTGTTTGTTCTGTCAAACGCAATAAAAATTAACAGTGTAACTATCATTTAAAAAATTTTTGTAGAACAATATCATCGAATTTTTCATTATTTTTTCAAAAATTAACCATTTTTTTCAGCTTTTTCCGTTTATATTGTCATAAATTAACGCCTATAATCCATCCTTGTCGATTGGCACCCTTCTGGGCCACCCCCGATAGTGGGAAACCGAAATATTTTGAACTTTCCTCCTCATACCGAGGTGTAGTGGTGGATCGACATCACAGTATATTTTACGTCAATATTGTTCGATTCTCGTCGGGTTTCTTCGCTAATAATTGTATTTCTGTTTGTTCTGTCAAACGCAATAAAAATTAACGTTGTTAGTATCATTTAAAAAAATTTTGTAGAACAAAAACATCGAATTTTTCATTATTTTTTCAAAAATTGACCATATTTTTTAGCTTTTTCCGTTTATATCGTCATAAATTAACGCCTATAATCCATCCCCGTCGATTGACACCGTTCTGGCCCACCCCCGATAGTGGAAAACCGAAATATTTTGAACTTTCCTCCTCATACCGAGGTGTAGTGGTGGATCGACATCACAGTACATTTTACGTCAATATTGTTCGATTCTCGTCGGGTTTCTTCGCTTATAGTTGTATTTCTGTTTGTTCTGTCAAACGCAATAAAAATTAACAGTGTTACTATCATTTAAAAAAATTTTGTAAAACAAAAATATCGAATTTTTCATTCTTTTTTCAAAAATTGTCCATTTTTTTCAGCTTTTTCCGTTTATATTGTCATTAATTAACGCCTATAATCCATCCCCGTCGATTGGCACCCTTCTGGGCCACCCCCGATAGTGGGAAACCGAAATATTTTGAACTTTCCTCCTCATACCGAGGTGTAGTGGTGGATCGACATCACAGTATATTTTACGTCTATATTGTTTGATTCTCGTCGGGTTTCTTCGCTTATAGTTGTATTTCTGTTTGTTATGTCAAAAGCAATCAAAATTAATAGTGTTACTATCATTTAAAAAAATTTTGTAGAACAAAAACATCGAATTTTTCATTCTTTTTTCAAAAATTGACCATTTTTTTCAGCTTTTTCCGTTTATATCGTCATAAATTAACGCCTATAATCCATCCTTGTCGATTGGCACCCTTCTGGGCCACCCTCGATAGTGGGAAACCGAAATATTTTGAACTTTGCTCCTCATACCGAGGTGTAGTGGTGGATCGACATTACAGTACATTTTACGTCAATATTGTTCGATTCTCGTCGGGTTTCTTCACTAATAGTTGTATTTCTGTTTGTTCTGTCAAACGCAATAAAAATTAACAGTGTTACTAACATTTAAAAAATTTTTGTAGAACAAAAACATCGAATATTTCATTATTTTTTCAAAAATTGACCATTTTTTTCAGCTTTTCCCGTTTATATCGTCATAAATTAACGCCTATAATCCATCCTTGTCGATTGGCACCCTTCTGGGCCACCCTCGATAGTGGGAAACCGAAATATTTTGAACTTTCCTCCTCATACCGAGGTGTAGTGGTGGATCGACATCACAGTACATTTTACGTCAATATTGTTCGATTCTCGTCGGGTTTCTTCGCTAATAGTTGTATTTCTGTGTGTTCTGTCAAACGCAATCAAAATTAACAGTGTAACTATTATTTAAAAAAAATTTGTAGAACAAAATCAACGAATTTTTCATTATTTTTTCAAAAATTGACCATTTTTTTCAGCTTTTTCCGTTTATATTGTCATAAATTAACGCCTATAATCCATCCTTGTCGATTGGCACCCTTCTGGGCCACCCCCGATAGTGGGAAACCGAAATATTTTGAACTTTCCTCCTCATACCGAGGTGTAGTGGTGGATCGACATCACAGTACATTTTACGTCAATATTGTTCGATTCTCGTCGGGTTTCTTCGCTAATAGTTGTATTTCTGTTTGTTCTGTCAAACGCAATAAAAATTAACAGTGTAACTATCATTTAAAAAATTTTTGTAGAACAAAATCATCGAATTTTTCATTATTTTTTCAAAAATTAACCATTTTTTTCAGCTTTTTCCGTTTATATTGTCATAAATTAACGCCTATAATCCATCCTTGTCGATTGGCACCCTTCTGGGCCACCCCCGATAGTGGGAAACCGAAATATTTTGAACGAGGTGTAGTGGTGGATCGACATCACAGTATATTTTACGTCAATATTGTTCGATTCTCGTCGGGTTTCTTCGCTAATAATTGTATTTCTGTTTGTTCTGTCAAACGCAATAAAAATTAACATTGTTAGTATCATTTAAAAAAAATTTGTAGAACAAAAACATCGAATTTTTCATTATTTTTTCAAAAATTGTCCATATTTTTTAGCTTTTTCCGTTTATATCGTCATAAATTAACGCCTATAATCCATCCCCGTCGATTGACACCGTTCTGGCCCACCCCCGATAGTGGAAAACCGAAATATTTTGAACTTTCCTCCTCATGCCGAGGTGCAGTGGTGGATCGACATCACAGTACATTTTACGTCAATATTGTTCGATTCTCGTCGGGTTTCTTCGCTTATAGTTGTATTTCTGTTTGTTCTGTCAAACGCAATAAAAATTAACAGTGTTACTATCATTTAAAAAAAATTTGTAAAACAAAAATATCGAATTTTTCATTCTTTTTTCAAAAATTTACCATTTTTTTCAGCTTTTTCCGTTTATATTGTCATTAATTAACGCCTATAATCCATCCCCGTCGATTGGCACCCTTCTGGGCCACCCCCGATAGTGGGAAACCGAAATATTTTGAACTTTCCTCCTCATACCGAGGTGTAGTGGTGGATCGACATCACAGTATATTTTACGTCTATATTGTTTGATTCTCGTCGGGTTTCTTCGCTTATAGTTGTATTTCTGTTTGTTATGTCAAAAGCAATCAAAATTAATAGTGTTACTATCATTTAAAAAAAATTTGTAGAACAAAAACATCGAATTTTTCATTCTTTTTTCAAAAATTGACCATTTTTTTCAGCTTTTTCCGTTTATATCGTCATAAATTAACGCCTATAATCCATCCTTGTCGATTGGCACCCTTCTGGGCCACCCTCGATAGTGGGAAACCGAAATATTTTGAACTTTGCTCCTCATACCGAGGTGTAGTGGTGGATCGACATTACAGTACATTTTACGTCAATATTGTTCGATTCTCGTCGGGTTTCTTCGCTAATAGTTGTTTTTCTGTTTGTTCTGGCAACGCAATAAAATTTAACAGTGTTACTATCATTTAACAAATTTTTGTAGTACAAAAACATCGAATTTTTCATTATTTTTTCAAAAATTGTCCATTTTTTTTAGCTTTTTCCGTTTATATCGTCATAAATTAACGCCTATAATCCATCCTTGTCGATTGGCACCCTTCTGGGCAACCCCCGATAGTGGGAAACCGAAATATTTTGAACTTTCCTCCTCATACCGAGGTGTAGTGGTGGATCGACATCACAGTACATTTTACGTCAATATTGTTCGATTCTCGTCGGGTTTCTTCGCTAATAGTTGTATTTCTGTTTGTTCTGTCAAACGCAATAAAAATGAACAGTGTTACTATCATTTAAAAAAAATTTTTAGAACAAAAACATCGAATTTTTCATTCTTTTTTCAAAAATTGGCCATTTTTTTCAGCTTTTTCCGTTTATATCATCATAAATTACGCCTATAATCCATCCCCGTCGATTGGCACCCTTCTTGGCCACCCCCGATAGTGGGAAACCGAAATATTTTGAACTTTCCTCCTCATACCGAGGTGTAGTGGTGGATCGACATCACAGTACATTTTACGTCAATATTGTTCGATTCTCGTCGGGTTTCTTCGCTAATAGTTGTATTTCTGTTTGTCCTGTCAAACGCAATAAAAATTAACAGTGTTACTATCATTTAAAAAAAATTTGTAGAACAAAAACATCGAATTTTTCATTCTTTTTTCAAAAATTTACCATTTTTTTCAGCTTTTTCCGTGTATATCGTCATAAATTAACGCCTATAATCCATCCCCGTCGATTGGCAACCTTCTGGGCCACCCACAATAGTGGGAAACCGAAATATTTTGAACTTTCCTCCTCATACCGAGGTGTAGTGGTGGATCGATATCACAGTACATTTTACGTCAATATTGTTCGATTCTCGTCGGGTTTCTTCGCTAATAGTTGTATTTCTGTTTGTTCTGTCAAACGCAATAAAAATTAACAGTGTTACTATCATTTAAAAAAATTTTGTAGAACAAAAACATTGAATTTTTCATTATTTTTTCAAAAATTGTCCATTTTTTTCAGCTTTTTCCGTTTATATCGTCATAAATTAACGCCTATAATCCATACCCGTCGATTGGCACCCTTCTGGGCCACCCCCTATAGTGGGAAACCGAAATATTTTGAACTTTTCTCCTCATACCGAGGTGTAGTGGTGGATCGACATCACAGTACATTTTACGTCAATATTGTTCGATTCTCGTCGGGTTTCTTCGCTTATAGTTGTATTTCTGTTTGTTCTGTCAAACGCAATAAAATTTAACAGTGTTACTATCATTTAAAAAATTTTTGTAGAACAAAAACTTCAAATTTTTCATTATTTTTTCAAAAATTGTCCATTTTTTTCAGCTTTTTCCGTTTATATCGTCATAAATTAACGCCTATAATCCATCACCGTCGATTGGCACCCTTCTGGGCAACCCCCTATGGTGGGAAACCGAAACATTTTGAACTTTCCTCCTCATACCGAGGTGTAGTGGTGGATCGACATCACAGTACATTTTACGTCAATATTGTTCGATTCTCGTCGGGTTTCTTCGCTAATAGTTGTATTTCTGTTTGGTCTGTCAAACGCAATAAAAATTAACAGTGTTACTATCACTTAAAAAAAAATTGTAGAACGAAAACATCGAATTTTTCATTCTTTTTTCAAAAATTGACCATTTTCTTCAGCTTTTTCCTGTTATATTGTCATAAATTAACGCCTATAATCCATTTCCGTCGATTGGCACCCTTCTGGGCCACCCCCGATAGTGGGAAACCGAAATATTTTGAACTTTCCTCCTCATACCGAGGTGTAGAGGTGGATCGACATCACAGTACATTTTACGTCAATATTGTTCGATTCTCGTCGGGTTTCTTCGCTAATAATTGTATTTCTGTTTGTTCTGTCAAACGCAATAAAAATTAACAGTGTTACTATCATTTAAAAAAATTTTGTAGAACAAAAACATTGAATTTTTCATTATTTTTTCAAAAATTGTTCATATTTTTTAGCTTTTTCCGTTTATATCGTCATAAATTAACGCCTATAATCCATACCCGTCGATTGGCACCCTTCTGGGCCACCCCCGATAGTGGGAAACCGAAATATTTTGAACTTTCCTCCTCATACCGAGGTGTAGTGGTGGATCGACATCACAGTACATTTTACGTCAATATTGTTCGATTCTCGTCGGGTTTCTTCGCTTATAGTTGTATTTCTGTTTGTTCTGTCAAACGCAATAAAAATTAACAGTGTTTCTATCATTTAAAAAAAATTTGTAGAACGAAAACATCGAATCTTTCATTCTTTTTTCAAAAATTGACCATTTTCTTCAGCTTTTTCCTGTTATATTGTCATAAATTAACGCCTATAATCCATTTCCGTCGATTGGCACCCTTCTGGGCCACCCCCGATAGTGGGAAACCGAAATATTTTGAACTTTCCTCCTCATACCGAGGTGTAGTGGTGGATCGACATCACAGTACATTTTACGTCAATATTGTTCGATTCTCGTCGGGTTTCTTCGCTAATAGTTGTATTTCTGTTTGTTCTGTCAAACGCAATAAAAATTAACAGTGTAACTATCATTTAAAAAATTTTTGTAGAACAAAATCATCGAATTTTTCATTATTTTTTCAAAAATTAACCATTTTTTTCAGCTTTTTCCGTTTATATTGTCATAAATTAACGCCTATAATCCATCCTTGTCGATTGGCACCCTTCTGGGCAACCCCCGATAGTGGGAAACCGAAATATTTTGAACTTTCCTCCTCATACCGAGGTGTAGTGGTGGATCGACATCACAGTACATTTTACGTCAATATTGTTCGATTCTCGTCGGGTTTCTTCGCTAATAGTTGTATTTCTGTTTGTTCTGTCAAACGCAATAAAAATGAACAGTGTTACTATCATTTAAAAAAAATTTTTAGAACAAAAACATCGAATTTTTCATTCTTTTTTCAAAAATTGGCCATTTTTTTCAGCTTTTTCCGTTTATATCATCATAAATTACGCCTATAATCCATCCCCGTCGATTGGCACCCTTCTTGGCCACCCCCGATAGTGGGAAACCGAAATATTTTGAACTTTCCTCCTCATACCGAGGTGTAGTGGTGGATCGACATCACAGTACATTTTACGTCAATATTGTTCGATTCTCGTCGGGTTTCTTCGCTAATAGTTGTATTTCTGTTTGTCCTGTCAAACGCAATAAAAATTAACAGTGTTACTATCATTTAAAAAAAATTTGTAGAACAAAAACATCGAATTTTTCATTCTTTTTTCAAAAATTTACCATTTTTTTCAGCTTTTTCCGTGTATATCGTCATAAATTAACGCCTATAATCCATCCCCGTCGATTGGCAACCTTCTGGGCCACCCACAATAGTGGGAAACCGAAATATTTTGAACTTTCCTCCTCATACCGAGGTGTAGTGGTGGATCGATATCACAGTACATTTTACGTCAATATTGTTCGATTCTCGTCGGGTTTCTTCGCTAATAGTTGTATTTCTGTTTGTTCTGTCAAACGCAATAAAAATTAACAGTGTTACTATCATTTAAAAAAATTTTGTAGAACAAAAACATTGAATTTTTCATTATTTTTTCAAAAATTGTCCATTTTTTTCAGCTTTTTCCGTTTATATCGTCATAAATTAACGCCTATAATCCATACCCGTCGATTGGCACCCTTCTGGGCCACCCCCTATAGTGGGAAACCGAAATATTTTGAACTTTTCTCCTCATACCGAGGTGTAGTGGTGGATCGACATCACAGTACATTTTACGTCAATATTGTTCGATTCTCGTCGGGTTTCTTCGCTTATAGTTGTATTTCTGTTTGTTCTGTCAAACGCAATAAAATTTAACAGTGTTACTATCATTTAAAAAATTTTTGTAGAACAAAAACTTCAAATTTTTCATTATTTTTTCAAAAATTGTCCATTTTTTTCAGCTTTTTCCGTTTATATCGTCATAAATTAACGCCTATAATCCATCACCGTCGATTGGCACCCTTCTGGGCAACCCCCTATGGTGGGAAACCGAAACATTTTGAACTTTCCTCCTCATACCGAGGTGTAGTGGTGGATCGACATCACAGTACATTTTACGTCAATATTGTTCGATTCTCGTCGGGTTTCTTCGCTAATAGTTGTATTTCTGTTTGGTCTGTCAAACGCAATAAAAATTAACAGTGTTACTATCACTTAAAAAAAAATTGTAGAACGAAAACATCGAATTTTTCATTCTTTTTTCAAAAATTGACCATTTTCTTCAGCTTTTTCCTGTTATATTGTCATAAATTAACGCCTATAATCCATTTCCGTCGATTGGCACCCTTCTGGGCCACCCCCGATAGTGGGAAACCGAAATATTTTGAACTTTCCTCCTCATACCGAGGTGTAGAGGTGGATCGACATCACAGTACATTTTACGTCAATATTGTTCGATTCTCGTCGGGTTTCTTCGCTAATAATTGTATTTCTGTTTGTTCTGTCAAACGCAATAAAAATTAACAGTGTTACTATCATTTAAAAAAATTTTGTAGAACAAAAACATTGAATTTTTCATTATTTTTTCAAAAATTGTTCATATTTTTTAGCTTTTTCCGTTTATATCGTCATAAATTAACGCCTATAATCCATACCCGTCGATTGGCACCCTTCTGGGCTACCCCCGATAGTGGGAAACCGAAATATTTTGAACTTTCCTCCTCATACCGAGGTGTAGTGGTGGATCGACATCACAGTACATTTTACGTCAATATTGTTCGATTCTCGTCGGGTTTCTTCGCTAATAGTTGTATTTCTGTTTGTTCTATCAAACGCAATAAAAATTAACAGTGTTACTATCATTTGAAAAATTTTGTAGAACAAAAACATCGAATTTTTCATTATTTTTTCAAAAATTGACCATTTTTTTCAGCTTTTTCCATTTATATCGTCATAAATTAACGCCTATAATCCATCCCCGTCGATTGGCACCCTTCTGGGCCACCCCCTATAGTGGGAAACCGAAATATTTTGAACTTTCCTCCTCATACCGAGGTGTAGTGGTGGATCGACATCACAGTACATTTTACGTCAATATTGTTCGATTCTCGTCGGGTTTCTTCGCTAATAGTTGTATTTCTGTTTGTTCTGTCAAACGCAATAAAAATTAACAGTGTTACTATCATTTAAAAAAAAATTGTAGAACGAAAACATCGAATTTTTCATTCTTTTTTCAAAAATTGTCCATTCTTTTCAGCTTTTACCGTTTATATTGTTATAAATTAACGCCTATAATCCATTTCCGTCGATTGGAACCCTTCTGGGCCACCCCCGATAGTGGGAAACCGAAATATTTTGAACTTTCCTCCTCATACCGAGGTGTAGTGGTGGATCGACATCACAGTACATTTTACGTCAATATTGTTCGATTCTCGTCGGGTTTCTTCGCTAATAGTTGTATTTCTGTTTGTTCTGTCAAACGCAATAAAAATGAACAGTGTTACTATCATTTAAAAAAAAATTGTAGAACAAAAACATCGAATTTTTCATTCTTTTTTCAAAAATTGACCATTTTTCAGCTTTTTCCGTTTATATCGTCATAAATTAACGCCTATGATCCATCCTCGTCGATTGCACCCTTCTAGGCCACCCCCGATAGTGGGAAACCGAAATATTTTGAACTTTCCTCCTCATACCGAGGTGTAGTGGTGGATCGACATCACAGTACATTTTACGTCAATATTGTTCGATTCTCGTCGGGTTTCTTCGCTAATAGTTGTATTTCTGTTTGTTCTGTCAAACGCAATAAAAATTAACAGTGTTACTATCATTTAAAAAATTTTTGTAGAACAAAAACATCGAACTTTTCATTCTTTTTTCAAAAATTGACCATTTTTCCGGCTTTTTCCGTTTATATCGTCATAAATTAACGCTTATAATCCATTCCCGTCGATTGGCACCCTTCTGGGCCACCCCCGATATTGGGAAACCGAAATATTTTGAACTTTCCTCCTCATACCGAGGTGTATTGGTGGATCGACATCACAGTACATTTTACGTCAATATTGTTCGATTCTCGTCGGGTTTCTTCGCTAATAGTTGTATGTCTGTTTGTTCTGTCAAACGCAATAAAAATTAACAGTGTTACTATCATTTAAAAAATTTTTGTAGAACAAAAACACCGAATTTTTCATTATTTTTTCAAAAATTGACCATTTTATTAAGTAAGTAGTAAGTAAGTAATTTTATTTTTCAAAATATAGGTACACAAAATACAGACAAATATTATAACACAGCAAAAAGCAAAAAAAAAAAGCACATACATAATGAAAAACGAGGTTACCACTCAGGTTTATTGTTGGTTTGCGGTTAATACCTCAAACCAACCCTGATGTTATGTGGTACCCCGAGTGACGCCGGACGTACATCAGCTACTTTTTAACAACTTCCACATTCAAAAAATAAAAGAAATAAAAAAATACATACGTAAGATATATATATATATATATATATATAAATTATAATTGATGAGTATGTAATTGATAAATATCAAATATAAATTAAATAAATTGGTGCAATAGTATAATGTATATAAATTTAATATTCAATAATAATAATAATAATAATAACCTACTAACGGTTGCCATTAACGGTTTAGCGATCCGTATTATTACCGTCTCACTTGCACTTACGGTATACGACATAACTAATGGTGTCTCACTCGCCCGGCAACGCGACGGCGCAGCGGTGGGCGAGGAGCTCGCATGATTCATTTGGCCGCCGCGCCGGCGCTGCATCACCACGGTGGTCGCGTGACCAAAACATTGTAAGTATAACAACTAAATATATTTATAAATATAATAAAATTTATTTGTAATGTTTATCCTGGTCGCATTTCTGTTGCTTTAAAAGATATGTTTTTAAATGTATTTTAAAGGTACCTTTTGTTTTCAGGGATCTTATCGGCGGAGGCAGATCATTCCATATATGAGTAGCAGCATATTTGTAACATCCCCTGAAGGCTGTCGTTTTGTATCGAGGTATTGACAGCGGTTTGGCGGTGGAGCGAGTGGAATAGTTGTAGTGATCTTTCCTCCAACTTACTTTATTATAAAGGTATTTAGGCTCACCCGTACTCATCACTCCAAATAATAATGTTGCCAAATGAAGTTTACGCCGCGCTAGCATTTTAAGTATGTTATTATTATTTAAATGAGGTGTTATATGATTTCTCCGAGGTATATCAAAACAGTACCGGGCACACGCATTCTGCACACGCTGTATTAGATGTTGTGTCCTGGTTAAGAGGCAGGGACCATACACAGCGTCACAGTAATTCATTTTGGATAACACTAAGCTGTCTACAAGTTTTTTCCTTAAAGTGACGTTGAGATAATTTCGAACTCTGTAAAGAATTTTGAGCCTGTAGAAACAATTTTTAGCAACGCCACTGACATGATCCTCAAAACGCAGCTCCGGGTCGATCATTAGACCAAGGTCTCGTGCTGTTTGCACTTGTCCTACCCTACCATCCAGCATTTCGATGTTTGGATTATAAGATGAAATTAATTCAATCTGGTTTTTGCTTCCCATAACCAAGAATTTAGATTTATGCGGATTGATTACCAGTGAATTACGCCTAGTCCATGCTGCTATCCTGTCGAGCTCCGCATTCATGGTACGTACCGCAGACGCAGTGTTGTTAGGGTTAAAGGATAGATATATTTGCGTGTCATTGGCATACATGTGGTACATGCATTCTCTGAAGCTGCTGGTTACGTCAGCAGTGTATAAAACGAACAGGAGCGGACCGAGAAGGGATCCCTGGGGAACACCCCGAGGCACGAACCGCGAAGACGATAACAACACAGAGCCATCCCTCTTACCTATTTCGACCTGCTGCATTCTACCCGTTAGATAACTTTCAAACCATTTGATTGTTTTCGACTCAAAACCGTAATACGAAAGTTTAGAAAGCAGCAGTGAAACATTAATACATTCGAAAGCACGCGAATAATCAAGCAGGGTCAGTATCGTACCCTCCCCGCGATCACGTGCCTCGAGGATATTACCCACGACATCCGCTAAAGCTGTTGTTGTACTACGTCCTCTTCTAAACCCTGACTGAAGGTCGGGCAGGATACCGTTACCTTCCAAGTAATTCATGACTTGTACATATACCACCATCTCCAACACCTTTGACAAACAGGACAAAATACTTATAGGGCGAAGGTCTTTGTAATTTTGAGGGTTATTATTTTTTAAAATCGGCCGCACAATAGCATTCCGCCATAGCTTGGGAAATGAGAATGAGGTGATAGACTTATTTATAATGTCTGTTATGGCGGTAAGTGACTGGGGCAAGGTAAGGGATAGCATCTCCTTTGATATATCGTCTATTCCCCGTGCATTGGTGTTAATATTGTTAATTATATTACGAACTGTTTGACTATTTGTAGGCTGCAGTGAAAAGGTTGTTGTGCCATATCTGTTAAACTCGAAAAAGTGAGTTGCGAAATAGAAACGTTAGGTTCCCCTGGTACATCAAGGAATGCAGAATTCAAACCGTCAGGATCCTCAAATGGCCCTAAAAGCATACCATCACTCGTATCTGTTGGAAGTACATGTTTTTTTAAATTATACCATAGCAATTTGGAGTTGCTTTGATTGTCATTTATGTACTTGTTAAAAAAGGCTTTTTTTTCGCTGTATAACGCTGTCGCGGCCTGGTGTTTAAGATCTAAATAATATTGTTTATGTACTTCAAGCTGGGATTGACGATATCGTATACGAGCTTCATTACGTAATTTAAACATTAATTTAATGTTGTCCGTTATCCATGGCGTTGGTGGACCCTTAAATGCTTTAGTTTTATATGGTGCATGTTTGTCAAAAAGTGTATTAATGTGATAGTTAAAAAAATTTACCATTTCATTTACATCATTGAATTGGCATATTAGTCCCCACGGTATCTCGTTCAGGTCCATCTCAAAGTACTCCGGCATTATGTTTTTAAAAGATCGAAAAGTAACATATCTACTGACAGGTTTATCTTTTTTAAATAAAAGTTCGCAAACAACAAACGAATGATGGCCGAGTTCTGGTACGTGCTCTACATCGATGTTCCGGCACTGTGCGTCCGTACAGATCACATCAATTAACGTTGCACTGTCGCCAATAAAGTGTGTAGCCGTAGTAACTAACTGACTCAGATTACTATAGTTCAAAAATGCGGTGAGTTGTTTAGTTTTATAATTATAGGTGTCTAACAAGTTAACATTAAAATCACCTAATAAGATTACGTTGTCGAACGGAGGTAATGCATAAATACTGTCTGTGATAACGTCTAGAAAGATGTTTACGTCCAGCCATGGCGGCCGGTATGCAGTGCTGATTAACAATTTTTTTGAGGCAGTGTTTAAGGTCATCTACATTTGCTCGACTAGAGGGTGGTGAGGGTGAGACCTTCTCCGGGTAGTGATGCCAGTTTTAATATAGAATGCGACACCCCCACCCCGTCCATCGCGATTCGTTTCCGAACGTGCAATATGTCGCAAACGAAAACCTGGAACCACAGGTGCTCTCCCTTCCTCCCCCCTACGCAGCCATGTTTCACTGATTGCCATAATGTCTACCGAGTGATTGTTCATTGCTATAATAAATTCATTATGGTTCGTCGCTAATGATCCCGCATTTAGTAAGCCAAACTTAATTATTTTATTGCGCGGCATTGATAAAATTGAACAGACAAGTCTCTTTTGACGGGCACCTGTGACAAAGACAACATTTCATATTTCGGAAGTAGGCAATTAGATAAACATAATTGAATACATAATATAATAATATAAATAATATTGCATAAAAATAAATATTTTATAATAATAACAATACTCTTATAATCTAAATTTATATTAATGTAATATTTACTGTAAGGCAGCTCATATTTATAAAGGCAGTTCACAACAGTGCCTTTGCAATATGCAGTAATCCTATTAGGAAATCGCAGTATACTATCTGATATAATATATGATAAAACAGTATGCAAAATATATAAATACCGGGTATATAATTTGGAATTAATTATAATATAAATGTTATTGGATACGCGGCAGGTCCGCTTCAGTACGAATAATGCTTGTTGGTTCGCCAGGTTTGCGACGGGCAAGTATGCGACCATTCTTTGTCCATATGTATTGCCACCCGTGTTGATGGGCAGTATCCCGCGCTCGCCGAAATAACTGTCGATTTCAAAGTCAAATTCAAAGTCAAAAATCATTTATTCATTTAGGTTACAAAGTAACACTTATGAACGTCAAAGTATATAGGTCAGTGAGTTTACTAAGTTACTGAAGCTACATTTAGGTTAGTTGCTAGGTTCAGGCAAAGGGTAGAGCCTATGAGAAGAAACCTGCAAGAAACTCACGGCCACTCTTTTAAATCGTCAGTTAAATATAATTTCAGTATTTTACAACTCAGATTAACAAGGTGTTACAGCCATTATGCCATATACTACTGACTATAAAAAACTAAAGATAATAACAATAATAACTTAATAATATTATAGAGAGGAAATAATTTGAGCTAAAATATATTATTTAATATAAATCTAAAATAGACAGTAAGATGGCATGATGGCGCATACACTTACACTTTGTGACTATGCAAAGGCTTAAATTGACTTATAAGTAATACAGATCTTTGAATCCTGTATGCAACAAGCAACTAGCTCCATGAGTTTTTGTCATTTAAGTAGTCGTTGACTGAATAATAACTCTTCCGAATAAGTTGTTTTTTAACGGCGTTTTTAAATTTAAACAATGGTAAATTAATTATAGTAATAGGTAATTTATTAAAAAAACGTATACCGAGTCCCGCAAATGTATTGTGAACTTTATGTAAACGATGATATGGGCTTACTAACTTATGCTTATTTCTAGTGTTTAAGTTATGGATATCACTATTCTTATTATATAAGTAAATGTTATGTTTAATAAACATAATGTTAGCAAATATATATTGCGACGCAACAGTAAGTATGCCTATTTCTTTAAATCGATCTTTCAGGGAAACTCGTGGTCCTAAATTATAAATGCTACGTACTGCACGCTTTTGAAGAATAAAAATTGTCTCAATATCAGCTGCCTTGCCCCACAATAATATACCGTAGGACATGACACTATGAAAGTAACTGAAATATACTAGTCTTGCAGTATCTATATCAGTAAGCTGTCTTACTTTCCGAATTGCGTATGCGGCTGAGCTAAGTTTCCCTGCAAGACATGATATTTGAGCGCCCCACTGAACTTTATGATCTAAAGTTAATCCTAAAAAGACTGTTGATTGAACTAAAGTAATAATTTCATCATTTAAAATTATATTCACGTTAGGACTCTTTACGTTTGGCAATGTAAACTTGATACATTTAGTTTTTGTAGAGTTAAGTAGTCAATTATTCGCCATAAACCAGTCCAGGACTTCCGCGAGTGAATCATTAACAGCACGTAAATTTGGTGCTTTTCGGTCTACTTTAAAAATAAGGGATGTGTCATCCGCGAATAAAACAATGTCACACAAATGCTGAACAAAGAACGGCAAATCATTTACGTTCACTAGAAACAGAAAGGGTCCCAAAATCGAGCCCTGTGGCACGCCCACTGTGACTGGTAATCCAGAAGATCTACTTCCGTTGATATCAACGTGTTGTAGTCTATCGCTTAGGTAGGAATCAACTAGGTCAAGTGCAGTATCTCGGATGCCATAATGCCTCAGTTTTCGCAACAGCGTTTGATGGTCAACGCAGTCAAAGGCTTTAGAGAGATCACAGAATACGCCAATGACATCTTGTTAATTCTCTTAGGCACTGAATATATGTTTTAAAAGCGTAACACCCGCATCTATCGTAGAACGGCCCTTCCTAAAACCATATTGAACTGTATGAAATAAATTGTTTACACTGAAGTCTTTGTCAGCCTTTCATTAATATAAATTCTTGTTGTTGGCACAGGAATACCGAGCTCAGAGGTATCCGCTCCCCGCCGAACCCGCGCGCATCTAATAAACTCGTTACGTACGTCCCGCCTCGCGAACCGTACGACGACTGTGCGCGCGCGGGTCTCCACTGGTCCCGCGGCACTCGTCGCGTTGAGATGTCTAGCGCCGACGCGGCTCACGCTGATTGAGTCGTAATCCTCCAAGACAACACTAAGCTTCGTGGCAATTAGCTTAACAATATGCGATCGATTTTCGTTGTTCGTTTCTGGGAGGTTGGCGATCTCTATGTCGTTGCATAAAAGCTGCTGGTCTCGCTCGTTGATCTCATTTTTCAATTGACCTATGTCGTGCGCCATCTGTGAAGATATTTTCAATTGGGTTTCAAGTATGCCAACTCTTTCTATAAGCTTATCCTTGTCAGCTTGTAGCTTAACTATTTCGGCGCGCAACCCCTGAAACTCGGCCTGATAATCAGCACGCATTTTCTGGAATTCAGTGCGAAGTTCTTCTTTCAATATTCTACGCATCTCCTCGCCTATCCATCTGGACATATTCGGACTTATATCCCTAGTGCTATCAAAGCTATCATCCTTCCCTGTAATCTCCTCAGGACTTTGCTGTCCACCTTCCTTCTTCTTATACTCTGGACATGTTACCACTTAGGCGATATATTACCGGTAAGCGATAAGGTCACACAAGCTCGGTGAAATAATCCTTTACATGAACGACATCTTGCGGCCTCCTGCGGCGACAAGAACCTCGCGCAAGCTCGACACTTTGTTGGCGGCAAATTTTTGAGCCAACAGATAATAGAGAAATAGAACACATTATCATGTCGCTTAAACACGACAGTGCACCAGGACTAGATGGCATAAACTGCTTGTTAATAAAAATGGCGAAGGATCATATAATTGAACCTCTAACGTCAATAATAAACCATAGCCTATCAACAGGGATCGTGCCAAAAGACTGGAAGACCGCAGTCATTGTTCCAATCTATAAAGGAGGCGAAACCAACTTGCCGAGCAATTATCGGCCTATATCTTTGCTCCCGATATTTGCAAAGATATTAGAAAGGGTAGTAAATCAACGGCTTGTAAAATATCTGGAAGTAAATAATATACTTACCCACAATCAATTTGGATTCCGGAAAGGCAAATCCACTGAAGATGCAGTGCTACTACTAACTGAAGAAATTGTTACTCACCTTGACAATAGGCGTGCATGTGTCGGAGTCTTTCTTGATATAGCAAAAGCCTTTGATTCTGTGGCCATTCCTATCTTATTGAGAAAATTAGAAAATATTGGAATACGAGGTATTGTATTGGACTGGTTTCGAAGTTATTTAACAGGGAGAAAACAACAAGTTAGAGTGGATTCCTTGCTTAGCATCCCTAAACAAATTGATTTCGGAATACCACAAGGAAGTGTACTTGGTCCGACGCTTTTCCTTCTGTATCTAAATGATTTGGCTTCATTACCACTAATCAACGCAAAAGTAATCTGCTATGCAGATGATACTGCAGTAATCTTCCATGACTCATCATGGAATAAATGTGTCCTGAAGGCAGAGCAAGGTATAGCCCTAGTAGCGGAATGGTTTAATAATAACCTTTTAACTTTAAATACAAATAAAACAAGGTTCGTCTGTTTCCATAAAACTAGTGCCTCATCTCCGGTATGCAGCCCAATCCTTAAAATTCATTCCTGTAAGTTAGACCTACATAATGTTCACACCGGCTGTGACTGTAGTGAAGTTCTAAGAACTAAATCTCTTAAATACCTCGGAGTAATCTTTGACGAGAAGCTAACCTTTAACGAACACATAGCTGCCCTTTCAGCAAGATGCAGAAAACTTATTTATGTGTTCAAAGAACTTCGTGATGTTGCTAATATAGAGCTTCTCAAAACAGTGTACATTTCACTCTGCCAATCAATACTAACGTATTGTCTCTGCGTTTGGGGAGTTGCTGCAACATCACATCTAATACAATTGGAGAGAGCTCAGAGATCAGTGCTTAAAGTTATGTTAA
Organism: Catocala sponsa; assembly: GCA_963564715.1. Classification (NCBI taxonomy): domain Eukaryota; kingdom Metazoa; phylum Arthropoda; class Insecta; order Lepidoptera; family Erebidae; genus Catocala; species Catocala sponsa. Next base: position 26,670,403 of record OY751341.1, on the reverse strand, counting down.
AAAAACCATTTAAATTTCCAACAGTTGAACTCCATAAAGCTGCTGGACTACTAAGTATACGACAGCTGTACATACTGAATGCAGTCACCAACACTCACAAGATGGTCCTGGACTCCCCTAGTTACAATAATATGTTAAATGCGAGGGTCTTCAAGCTTCCTGTCACAAAATGTAAGACTACATTCGCCAAAAGATTTAAAAAATATTTGTTCCCCTGTTTGTATAATAAAGTAGTAAAAAAATGTAATTTTAAGCACTGCTCTACTCGTGAAGTTTACTTTGAAGGTAAAAAGATTATCTCCACATTAAATTATCATGACACGGAACAACTCCTAAAACACACACACACACACACACACACACACACACACACACACACACACACACACACACACACACACACACACACACACACACAGACACACACACACACACACACACTCATATTCTTTATTTCCATATTTTTATAATAGTTAAATTCTATGCGTAAGTCAATCGTATTCATTGATAGCTACGACACAGGCTGCGTCTAATGTGGCTATCATAGTAAATGTAACATCTGTGTAACCTTAACTGAAATAAAAATGCTTAAAAAATGCTTATTATATTGCGTTTTAGTATGGGGTGGATCAGCCCAAAAATTCATGATAGAGCTTGAAAGAGCGCAACGTGCTGTCTTAAAAGTTATGTTAGACAAACCTTTCCGTTTCCCAACTGACATACTATATAAAGAAGCAGCTGTTTTAGGAGTAAGAAAAATCTTCATATCAAAGGTTTTTACAAAAATGTATCTTAAAGCCACGAGTGAAAACAATGTAAGAGAGCAGCAGAACAAACGTAAATTAAAAATTCCTACTATAGCCGTAAACTCCACTTTTGCTCAGCGATTACCCTCATTCTTACAAACACAATATTTAACAAAGTAAGTGCATTACTTAACATCCAAAATATCAGTAAAACAGAAATGAATAATAAGGTCAGATGTTGGCTCTTAAAAATATCATATTTTGACCCAGAAAACATTTTAAAATTTTTTAAATAATACAAAAGGAGGCAAAATTTAACATACATACACACCCTGACACACACATACTCACACGCAAATATGTACAATACACAACCACACGTTTGTATGTACACATATGTACAATACACATATGTACTTTTTACTAATTTTTAATTTTTAATACTTTTATTTTATTAAAATTCTATTGTTAGTTAATTATTCACTGGATACTATAAGTTATAAACAACCTGCATAATTTTGTAATGGTGCCCAAGACACAGGCTCAGCCTAGTTTGGGACCAACGGAACGTCATGTACTAGTTATGTATATTATGGAAATAAAGAATTTATTATTATTATTATTTATTATTATATTATTAAGCTTGCATGTGACCTGGCGTTACCGAAAAAGGTGGAAGACCTGGGCTACGAGGCGATTGTGAAACTCCTCGACGATCACTTCACACCCAAAAGGTTCGGGTTTGCAGAGAAATCAGTCTTCTATTCGGCAACACAGCGACCAGGCGAAACACACACTCAATGGGCGGCCAGGATAAGAGGATTAGCAACTCACTGCGCATTCAAGAATTTGGAGGAGGCCCTGCTGGATAAGTTCATCATGGGTATGGTACCAGGGCATGAGCGGGACAAGCTGTTCGTGCAGGATTAGCAGGAGCTGACCCTCGTGAAGGCCATCGATTTGGCCGAGAGCGTGCGCTGTGCGCGCCAGGCATCGGCACAGGCAGCGTCAGGGACGACCGGCGGCACAGACGCAGCTGACCCGAACGGCGTCTTTAACATCTCCAAGAAGGAAAAGGGAGGCCTATGACGGAGCGTATAATGGTCAGTGGTCTAACTTTAGAGTTCGAAATCGACAGCGGTTCAGCAGTTAGCGTAATTTCTGGAAATACCTACAACTCGTATTTTAAGCGATTACCATTGTCAGTTACTAACAAACGGTTATTTAGTTATACGGGGGAAAACATTGTAACTATCGGAGTTGTTTTATTGCCTATATCGTAGTTGGGACATACACGTACTCACGTAGTACTCACTTGAACTCGCAGACATATTCTGTCAATAATAAAACATTGGAAGAAGTAACTACTATCAGAGACTTGGGAGTCGAATTGGATAGTAAAATTAGGTTCCACACTCACATCAACACAGTAACAACAAAAGCCTTTCAAATGCTGGGGTTTGTCATAAGGAACTCGAAAGATTTAAAAAAACCGCAAACTAAGATCACACTTTTTGCGGCCTTGGTTCGATCTGGTTTAGAATATTGTGCTCAGGTGTGGTCACCACACTATGAGGTACACATTAAGCGGCTTGAGATAATCCAAAAGCATTTTCTTTGGCACCTTTCCTATCAGTGTAATAAAGTAAAACAATTGCCGGCGTATTAAAGTCGAATAAAAAATTTTAATCTCCATAGTTTATTTGATCGGAGACACGTTGTTGGATCAGAATTTACTATATAAGTTAGTAAACGGTGACCTAGACTGTCCTATGCTTATTGAAAAAATAAACTTAAATGCGCCCTCAAGGTTACCTCGTGCAAGTGTATACGCTCCTTTTTCGATAAAAACGTCAAAAACGAACTTGGGTCATAACGCTAGTATGAATAGATTACTAACTCAGTATAACAAGCTGACGAAAAATCATGAAATTGATATAGACATCTTCTCCAACAGTCTTCCGAAATTTAAAGGCAAGGTTATTTCGTCATTCAATCCCCCTATATCTTGAGAATATATGCTTCACTCAACCTGTAATCTCAACCATTTTCTGTAAGTTTTAATTATGCCTGTGTTTAATTATTTTGTTATGTTTTGCTTATATTTGTAGATTTTGCTCACATGTGTTTTAATTTATTTTAAATAATTGTTTTTTCTTAAAATATATAATCATATAATCACTTGTTAGTTTTAAATTTAGTTTATATTAGTGTACGTAGTGAGCGCAGACGGGCCGCCGCTGTTGGGCCGCGACTTCACTCGTGAGCTCGACCTTGAGCTAGCGCCGGCGCGGGCGGCGCCGGTAGCCGTGCATCAACAAGCGCTAGGCGAATCTAATATTATTAATACCAGTATTGATAAGCCTCTCTGGAAAATGTTCCCTGCAGTTTTCTCGGGCAATCTCTGGTCGTTTAACAAATATAAAATAGATTTACATTTAAAACCGGATGCAAAGCTGATTTTTTCAAAGCGAGATCGGTGCCATACGCATTACGGCAAAAATTAGACAAAGAACTCGACCGTTTACTATCACTAGGTATTTTAAAAGCTGTCGAACACTGAATACGCGTCACCCGTCGTGCCGGTATTGAAAAAGAACGGTAGCATCAGACTATGTGCTGACTACTCAGTTACGATAATTAACAGTTGATGATTGATCAGTATCCCTTACCGACGGTAAATGATTTGTTAGCCAAATTACACGGGGGCGTACAGTTTAGTAAAATAGATTTATCTATGGCGTACAATCAGTTTATTTTAAACGAAAAATCTCAGAATTTAAGATGCATCAATACTCATCGCGGACTTTTTAATTTCACTCGATTGGTGTTTGGTTTGTCCAGCGCACCAGCCATTTTTCAACGGGCAATGGATTGTTTGCTCTCGGGAATTGACGGAATCATCTTTCTATTGGACGATATTCTTATAACGGGGTCAAATAAAAACCAGCACAGAGAAAGGCTGCTTACGGTCTTACATCGATTAGATGATGTAGGGTTTACAGTACAGATGAGTAAATGTGAATTGTTTAAAGATGAGATTTCATATCTTGGTCACGTAATAAATAAACATGGAGTTAAGAAATCGTCCGATAAAGTCAAAGCTATTTTACAAGCTCCTAGGCCGACAAACGTACCACAGTTGCAATCGTTCCTAGGTCTTACTAATTACTATCGGAATTTTGTGCCGGACGCGTCGTCTGTATTAAGCCCATTATATAATCTACTAGCTGTTACTTGCGACTTCGTCCGCGTAGATTTTAACTAAAAAGTGTTTGTCGCCGCGGAACCCAACTATATTTCTCTGCCCAAGTTACTTATATGGCGTAGTTTTTATAGTGTAAAGCTAGATAATAGTATGGCTTACTCAAAAACAACATTTAAATATGCGGCGTTAGATTACACGCTGTCACAAAATGCGTAAGAAAAATAATTCACAGCTCCTCCCCCGTAGGTGATAGCGTGATAATATGTAGCCTATATGTTGACCCGACCTGTTAGTAATATTCATGCAAAATTTGAAGTAAATCCATGCAGTACTTTTTGAGTTTAGCCCAGACATACATACAGACAAACAGACAAACAGACAAAAATTCTAAAAACTATATTTTTGGCTTCGATATCGATTGTAGATCACGCCCCAAGTATTCTTTTAAAAAAATATTCAATGTACAATTTTGACTTTCCTACGATTTTATTATATGTATAGATTAAGTAAAAATACAAAGTGGGAATGGACGCGTATGCACGATGATGCGTTTGTCCGAATAAAAAACATTTTAGCGTCCGATAGAACGTTGGCACATTTTGACCCTAATGCTAAGTTGATACTAACTGTAGATGGGTCGCCGACTGGGTTGGGAGCGGTACTATCTCAAATAGGCGCTGACGGGTTAGAAAGACCCATATCGTACGCTTTCCGAACGCTATTGACAGCGGAAAAAAATTACGCACAAATTCAAAAGCAAGCAACGGCGATCATTTTTGCAGCTAGGCGGTTCCACCAATACCTATATATGGTCGGTCTGAGCCCTTTGTGCTTAGAACTGATCATAAACCCCTATTAGCTATATTCGGGCCCCACAAAGGCATTCCCGAAGTGTCCGCCAACCGTCTACAGAGATATGCTATATTCTTAGCCGCGTATAATTACGTAATTGAGTATATCAGTAGCAAGCACAACAGCGCGGATTATTTGTCTCGGGCGTACGCAGGCGAGAGTGAGACGAGAACGTCGGACGAGCGTGCGGAGTGCGAGGACCGCGCGCCCTACGTTAACTTCGTAGTAGACGGCGAGCTACCTGTAACACTAGAAGACCTGCGTCGCGAGACGTCACGCGACCCTCGTCTGACTACTACTAAATGTTATGTGTTAAATGGCTGGCCTAGGAAAGTTAGTGAAGCAGACTGAAAACCATTTTTCTATTGTCGTACACAGTTATCCTACGAAAATGGTATATTAATGCGGGGACATAAAGTAGTTATTCCCTCGTCTTTGCAAGAAAACGTATGTAAGGAATTTGCAATTTTCGGGGTAGTGAAGATGAAAGCAGAGGCACGCAATCGGCTGTGATTCCCCGGCGTGGACTCGGTGCTGGAGCGAGTAGCGGGCGCCTGCGCCGTGTGCGCAGCGCTGCGCACCGCGCCGCCGCATGCCCCCCTTGCATCTTGGCCACAGCCGCCGCACGCTTTTATCGAATTCACATAGACTTCTTAGGCCCGTTTCACAATTACATGTTTTTAATTATTGTAGACGCCTATAGTAAATGGGTCGAATGTTATAACATGTCCTCAACATATAATTCAAAAGCAGCTATAAGTAAAGTATATGATTGAATGTCGCGGTTTGGCGTGCCACGTACGCTAGTGAGTGACAATGGTACATCGTTTACATCCTTAGGATATAAAGAATTTTGCAAACTTAACGGTATCGCTCACGTCCTATCTCCTGCGTATCACCCGGCTAGCAATGAACAAGCCGAAAGCTTCGTTAAAATTGTTAAAAAGGGGTTGAACGCTATAATTTTACAGGGCTGTAATTAAATAACTATCCATGAACAAATTGCAAAATTTTTATTCGACTACAGAACCTCTAAAAATAGTACCACCTGATAAGTCACCTGCGGAGATAGTATTTGGGCGTTCGTTACGCTCACGGCTCGATCTATTGAACCCTATAGCGCCGTCGCCGCCCTCGTCCACAAACCTAACTCGAACCGTCGCACATAACCAGTCCTCACAGGCTAAACACCACCGAGGTATACAAAGACCAGACTTTAAAGAAAATGACCATGTCTGGATAACTAAAAACACATGTAATGACTCCACTAATTATGACAACGAAATAAATAAGACAATTCAATCAGTGATGCAATGGTTACAATCTAATAATTTAAACGTAAATCTAAATAAAACAAATTTTATCCAATTTCAAAGTAATAAGTTGAAACATACTCACAGAAATATCGTTTATAATAATAATATAATTAATGAAACAGACACTACAAAGTTTTTAGGAATAAATCTAGACAAATGTATTGATTGGAAGCATCATGTGATGGTAACATGTAATAAAATTCATAAGTTTGTCTATGTGCTAAGTAGATTAAGTAAAACGTCGTCATTGGAGACAACTTTGTTAGCTTATCACGGGTATGTAAGCTCTGTACTTAGATATGGCCTGATATTGTGGGGTAACTCCACCGATGTAACAAGAGCCTTCCTTGCTCAAAAACGTTGCATCAGAACAATAGTCGGCATACCTCCCGATGTTTCTTGTAAGCCACATTTAAAAAAAATGGGTATATTAACGTTACCAAGTATGTACATATATGAGATAGGCATTTTTGTTAAAACTAACCCAAATCAATTTTTAACGGCGAATGATAAATTTCCTAGAAACACGAGGAACTCTACCAGATTAGTTTTAGAGGCAAAGCCAAAAACTACAATGTTCCAAAAAAACTGTTATGCAATGTGTGTACGTATATTTAACAAAATACCGGAACATATCAAATTAATTACATTAAATAGATTTAAAAACCATTTAAAAAATTGGCTGCTGGACAAATGTTATTACGCTGTAAATGAAATGCTTTCTACGTAATCAAATCAATCATATTTTTATGACATTGCATGCCCATTTTAATATTTTATAAAGTTGGTATTGACATTTCTTCATTATTATTATTGTACGAAATTTTGACATTTTAATAATCTATGTATTTTCTTTATTTTGTTTCATTTTATAAAATGTATTTAATAGACTGACTATACTTTTCGATGTTTAAGAATTTAATGTGTAGTAAACTTTCACATGCCACTTGTGGCAAAATAGAAGCACCGTGTACCAATCTGACCACCTAATTGTACTCTATTTTATGTGAAATAAATATCATTTCATTTCATTTCATTTCAATATCATTTCATTTCAAAATATCATTTCATTTCATTTCATTTCATCATTTCATTTCACAAGCAATAAAAAAATCTGTTGGCTCGAAGGCATTATTAGGAAGAAAATCGGTAATGTTCTGTACGAAGTATATGTGCCACATTTAAGGGGTGATGTTACCAGACATTGATCAAATAAGGAGAAGATTAGGTTCAACGAGCGATGACCAGAACTGGTCATGGCCATAAAAAATATATTCATAAAATATAATACTGATTTTGCAGGGTGCACTCCGGAACGAAACATTTTGTTTATGTTTGACATTAACTGTCAATGTCATATTGACTGATAATAAATATTCCAATGATCAATTGGTGTTTCTTATTACACTTTCCTGAATTCATATGTTTTCCTTTCATTTTTACAAGAATTATCAGTTCTTTGGTGAATATTATTCCGGCAAGAGTTATTTTACTTCTGCCAATTCTAGCATTCTAGGTTATGTATAAATGTCATCTACCAACTTGTCTCATGTCTGGTCATAGGTAGTCCGCACGACACACGTCAAACATTTTATATTTTATTTTGCGCAACGAAAATACTAGAAATTAATAAAGAATTGCTTAACTACTTATTTAGGGATACATTTACCAGGTTTCCTGGGGATGTACAAGTTACAGCCTGCGTCCTATACAAAAGTGTAACATCTTCTTTAGTTAGCATAAAAAAGGTTATAGTGAGCCAACCTTAAAAGATAGACATAATTATGCTGTCGCGAACATTTTTTTAGAACTTTTAAACGGGAACAATTCTGTCATAGATGATTTTTGCGAAACTTTAACTTTTTACGCAGCGCACGCAGCGGAAGCTCTCAAAAGGAAAAATATACCTCCGGTTTTGAAACATTCTTTATTGGTGCTCCGCTCCTATTAATCTTAGCGTGATGATATATAGCCTATAGCCTTCCTCGATAAATGGGCTATCTAACACTGAAAGAATTTTTCAAATCAGAACTGTAGTTCCTGAGATTAGCGCGTTTAAGCAAACAAACAAACTCTTCAGCTTTATAATATTAGTATAGATAAGTACGTCGATTCACATACATACATACATACATAGATTCACGCCTGTTTCCCAGAGGGGTAGGCAGAGACTACGGTTTTTTTTTTTCGATTCACATATGTTCATAACGCATATTTGTCAACTCAAGTACTGTTTTACTTACTTAATTTTGATTAAACTAAAATTAATCGCACTAACGAACGATTAATCTATTGATGTTTTAAGATATTAGATATTTCGACTATGTATGATGTACTTAATGGACGACTCGCCTACAGTTTATTAATACTGCGCGCTGGATTGTTTTAAAGTGGTGGGTAGTTACAATATTACAATATCAATGTCTTTACACGTTACGTGTACACATTTTGTGTTAAACTGAGTACAAATTGTTATTAATATTGTAATTATGGCTGAAAACGTTGTTCAGAATAGCTTACTTTCTGTCGGTGTGTCTGTCTACTTTTCTATCAAAAATTAGTTTCTGGCGCTTCGCCGGCCGCTGCCGCGGCACGCTCACTTCGCTCGCTCGGCTCGCGCGTTGTTGGGGTTACGGTTCTAACCTAACCTACTTGTCTGGTAGCATCTCGTTTCTGGTAGCAATTTGATTTTCGAGTAAACAAATGTATGAATATAGACATTATGATTTTCAATAATATGGATAAAAACACTTATGATTAAGAAATTTATAAAAACAAATATTAGAATAAAACACATTTATGAATATTATAGTTATTTATTCGAATGATTATGAGTTTCTATCATTAGTATAAACAAATATATGAAAACAAATATAAGTAAAAACTAAGTGTATAATTAGTGATATTATAAATTTCAATGATTATTATATGTAGTTTATAATATTTAGCTTTTGAATTTTTTATGAAGAATGATCATTATGATTTTAAATGGTATGAGAAATATTATCGGACCTCCGATGATAGGAGTTGAAAAGTTATGTAAGACAATGCGCACCCTACAAACACCTTTACTTTTCGTTAATAATTCATGTTTTGACTTCAATTTAATGCCCTAATTATGTGTAAATAAACTATGATTAACCGATTTTTTGTGTTTTCTTTGATTGACCACAGATAAATCAACAGTAGGTGAATAGTCCGTTACTTCAATCAACCTTAGGGTAATTAATTATAGTTGAATAACCCGTAGGTGAATATTCCTTTATAGATTTCGTTCATTAGTTATTACAAAAATCTGTGAAACGATCTTTAGGTATTTTAAACAGTAGGTCTTTTGGTCGTAGTTATCTTGAAAATAGTTAGAATACGTTTAGATATTATAATATGTAACCGTTTCTTTCTATATTATGAATTATGATAATAATTGTAATTGCATGTGATCTAAATAAATAAACGAGTAAAAATGATAAATTTAAAATATTAATAAATATATTTTTGTTATACGATAACCGTTTATCTTCTTATCTGTATTCCTCTGAAATGATAAGCCGACTATTTGCAAATACGACCAAATGCGAATAAATGTAATTAATTAATACCAATCTATAGATACGAGTGAAAAATGAAATCGTTGTTTGCATTTCTTTTTATGCGGACTAGTCGGGCAAACTAAATTCAGAAGATGCCAAGATGACCTGTGTGATAATTGGTCCGAGATGCAGTGTTGCCAACTCTTGTAAAGTCGAGTCGCTAGATTCAATATCAAATGTCGCCAGAAAGTCGCTAACCTTTCTTTTTTTCTTTTTTAGTAATACCCTACCTAATTGTCGAAAAACCAAACCATTTTAGTCATTCTCTACCGAAAACCTGGAGATTTTATAATTTTCCATATATATCTCTTCGCACTGTATAATTCTGTGCCTTAAAATTGTTTTCATTTGTACTCCAAAAGTCGCCAGATAAGTCGCTAAAATATTTCTAGCGACAAATTTTATTTTTTGTCGCCAAGACATCAACGAAAGTCGTCACTTCTAGCGACAAAGTCGCTAAATTGGCAACAGTGCCGAGATGGCAACATTAGTTATGAAACCATAGACTATACTGTATAAGTGTATAGTCCTTTGGTATAGTCTATAGCAAAGATATTGTAGAACTATAATATCATTGGTCTATAGTCTAAAGTGTCTAATTGATGCGTAGCATCTCTACTTAATCTGTGGTCTAATTGTCTATAGCTTGACCTCTATACTCCTCACTCATCTCACTTCAAAGTTCAAGTGCAATAATTAATTCAAGTTAAAACGTGTATAGGTACTGCCTAATAAAATAAAATTATGCTGTGAAATACAATAATACAGTTTGTAATAAATAGGTAGGTAAATAATCAATTTCTTTCATAATTATGCATTCTCCAATACCAGAAACTTTAGTGTACCTAATTAAAAGCTAACGTGAGAAAATCATTGCATTAACACGTCCAACCAAGCTCAAAATAAAATGAGTATTATGTTTGCTGTTAATCACAAATACAATAATTATAAACCAAAGTGAAACGCAAGTAAGTAGTGTGGTGTAACTAACAAATTATAACGTGGCTTGGCTAGAATAGGTCTAACTACGACGCGCGACCGCGCGACGGGACGCGTGAGGCGCGTATTGCCCGTTCTGAGATGTCATCTCATCGTACATTAGATTCCTGGCAACTGGTGTACTTTAACTTTGTATGAAGCGTGTTATTTTTTAGTAAGTTTTTTAATTATGCCTCATTCAATATAGGTATGTCACGAATTTCGAGGGTTTGATAAGACCGAGAATTTTGGCATCCGCTGACGGTCATTTCAAATATTAGACATTTGAAAAGACCGTCAGCGGATGCCAAAATTCTTACTTTATACCTATAATCTCCAAATTTCGTTGAAATCCAGTGTTGTGACGTGTTTCCCAAGTATAATTAGTACAATATGGCACACTTATTGTCCTAAGAAATTTAAATTTACCTTTTCTATGAGATCATATTTTAAACATGTGAGTAATCAGTTCCTATGTAACGAAACACATAATATTATAATATCTACTTTAAATTATTTATTTTCTTTTATAAATGTAAGTACTTATAACAAATCTTAGACTTCATGTGCAGTGTCCTACTAGGTGTTACAGTTTTCAATTTACATATAACAATCAATTCATCAATTTACATACAATAATATATAGATAGTAGGTATCGTATCAGTTGCATCCTTCACTTTAGAAAGGTAAATACTTTCCCAGGTATATAATTGGATATGTATTAGGGATGATGTAATACTCTTGATTCTGTGTTTTAGTCTTATGGCATGAGATTGCATGGGTTAATGAAGTCTCAGAGGGCCATGTGTTATTGGTTTGTCTGTAATGTAATTCTCAATAGCATCATAATAATATTCTGTTAAGTAAGTCAGTAGTAACATAGGTTATGTTTCAGCTGTTATATATGTTATATGTGTTAACACACTAATTAGCTGGACATCACACACAGTAAGTACTACTAGTAGTGTGTCTGGGCCATGGGATCAGAGTCGGCTAACAGATGAACTTGTTGGTGAATGAACACTCCGTCCTTGAAGCTCTGACACAATACTTGTGTACTTGCTCTAGATATGCAACTATTTGTTAAGTTAGAACAGTGGCAATGAGTTTACTTTGGTAGCTCCTATACCGTTGCATTGCTGAACATGAAACAGATAAATGTATATTTCCATTAACCTATAGCATAGCAGCGGCACACCTGTGCCCAGACTCTAAAGGTTTTCAATGATGTCTGGCATTCCAATTATTAATCATTGTTAGATTGATGTTCATAAGTCACCTTTGTGACTGAATAAACATGTTTTGATTCTGATGTCAGAATAAGGTGCAGAGTACTGTCTTTTCATATGGATGTTCCTTAGTGAGAACCAATAGCCTGACATGTCTTCTGAGGAATGGTCCGAAGTGAGGATTGAACTAGATTAAAAGTATGCAGCATTTATTCTATTATAATGGAAGCATAAGTTATTGTAGTATGTTGTGATATAGTTGGTTGGTTGTGTACTCTGCATAGTAAGATGAAATAATACAGTGGTTTATAAGTCCTTAACCTGTCAAGTCTTAGAATGCCAGACCTAACTAAAAACATATTGCCTCTAGCCGCCGGTGTCCCCTGTGAATCAAGTGGTTAAACCATAATCTTCCTGTCAGCAAAATGTAAAATTAATAATTAGTGATAAAAGCAATTGCAATTGTAGTATTAAATTGTTATTATTGTAAAAGTTTATGAATATGTTTAGTTGTGCCTACTTAACTGTTAAATTGCTTTTCCAATATGCATTCCTGTGTAATTCATATTGAGGAATTAATAATTAAATCTAATAAACAATAAAATCTTTATACAAAAGATCTCCATTTGAGATAACTATAGGCAATTTAATGGCAATTGAAAAAAGTATTATAATTATTGTTATTATTTTTAGATTTATATAATCAGTAATATTTGCAGTAAACAGTAATAGGTATATGTTATAAAGATGGTAATGAATAATTTCAAAAACTACTGGAATGATTTTAAAAGTAAAAGTAGTAGTTAAATCTGCTTTATCTAGAAAGAACATTGGATGTATAACATCAAGTAACAGTCCACTGGTAGCAGTAATCATAAAATTGAATGAAACCACAGGGAAAGCTAGTTGTGTATAAAAGTCGACACTCATGTTTGGAGTAATGCCTGTAATACAGATTAGGTATAAGTAGGAGTATTCAAGGTTCTATGAACATCACTCTGGTCACCTACAGTACCGTGTCTACAAACAGTAGATTGTTATATTGAGTTTGGTGCATAGTATAAGATCAGCATGATATCAATTGTGGAGTAGATTTAGTAACTTGCAATTTCCTCTGGCTTTTATTAATCAGTAATATGTCTCCTGTAATCGGTACATACAATCTCTATGTCACAGTGAACTTTACAAATATTGAGAAAAAGGACACAATTAACTCTTGACCTAGGACAACTATTTGTTAATATATAACACAACTGTTCATCCAGGGTCAAACCCATAACAATCGGTGCACTGGCAACTGCAAGCCATCCACATTGCCATGGTGGACTATGGCCTGACCCTTCCCACACTGATAAGAAGCCCATGCCCAACATTGGGACAGTTTAATACAGGGCTGATATTATTATAATTATATAAATACATACTCTAGGTATATATGTATATATAATATATTATTATAAGTATCTGACCTTTAACTTCGCCTTTGACGGTCCCAAGCCCGTATGAGAAAGAAGGAGGGTTGGCTGGCTAACTAGCCTTAAAAGGTCAACGCCGAGTAACAGGCGGCGGTAAAAAACCTGATCCAGTCGACCTGTATGGTCGGCTGGAGACGTGAAGGTAGGAAATGACCTCACCACATAACTTTAAATAACATGTCTTAGTCTCTTGGATGGACGACTTGGAAACAAATTGAACGCAAATTGAATCTAACGAAACAGCAGTCTGAAGGAAGCTATCGCAAAGGTTCCATAACAACTACTACTGCAATACTTTAGATACCGAAAATATACATTGAAATGAAGACTCTTCCTTGCCTTAACGAGACGTGCCAATCTCTAAGAAGACTTGAATGGTAAAACGACTGCTTTGTGGCTGATAACAAATAATCTGAAATAAACTGAACTCGGTTCATCCTATTATCGAATAGAAAACGAACTTATAATGAAGAAGAAAGGCAGGTAGTCAACATCAGTGATTTCTAGTACAAGTTTAAAGCTGTCTATCGCCTAATGTTACTTTGAAAGCCAGTCTTACAAAGATACTGACTTAAAAGTCTTTGTCATCATAGTGTTCTACACAGTGCCGGATTTATATTTTTTATGAGTGTCGGCCACTTGTATCCGCCGCCCCATGTACATATCTTTCTAAAATAATAATTTTCCATTTGTAGTTACTACATTTAGAATGCCTTAAAGTTAAATAAACGAATGAATTAGTCATTAAGAAAGAGTGTAAAAAAGAAACAAGATTTACAATTTTTTACGAGACTCTTTAACCCAGATACTCCTGAAACTATTTTGCATCTCAGATCATTATGATTTTTTGATATGTCACCAACTACTGTGGAAAAATACTGAAAAAAATCATGGTCATCTGGAAAAGCCGGAAAACCATGGGCGTTATAACGGCCGGTAGGAGAAAGCCCTACTATCGCTAATTTGTACGGGAAGGGTATAATTAAACAAAAGGTGTATTTATGAAGTTATATTTAATCTTTTATATAGTATAGCTATTATAATTAGTATTTTGTATATACCTATAATAAGCATTAGCAAGTACTAATTTCATACTTAGAGCCTAGTAAATTTCTCAAAAATCAGTTTGTATGGTAAGTAACGAAACAAGATTTAGGATGTAAATGAACATCGCATTTTTTACAAAAAAAATTGTTTTTTTTTTGCAAAGTGTGCACCTGAGTTGATTTTCTTTGTATTCAATCAAATGATCGATTTTGTCGTATCGAGACGTTTCTCTGTAGGAAGCCGGAGTACGAGATGGTCCACGCTTTCCATCACTCTAGTAAGTTTCTAATAAACTTCTAGCTATTGCTCTTCGAAAAGAGAGATGATCATAGTCCCCTTTATCATGCTTGTACAATTTCCAGGCATTGTGCACTGACATATCCAAACAGTGAGCAATCAAGGGAAAGTACCATTTTTTTCCTCGTATGGAAGTTCGATAAAGGCCAATGTTTTGATCAGAACGATCAACGCCTCCCATATTTTCATTGTACTTTTTTATTATGTCAGGTTGATCGATTTGGGTTAGTCCCGCTATGGTATGGTCCCGGTATGGCACCCTCTTAAAATACCTATCAAAAAGTCCCGCTATGGTACCCATCTTTTAGATCTACGTTAGACAATAGAAGGTACAACTGAAAAGAAAAGTGTATCTATAAATAAATACTTTTAGGAGTGTATCAATAAAACGTCTGTTTGCGATATTAAATCAATCTTTTATTAATTCAAAATATTTATAAAAAAATATCAAACAGTAAAACGAAATATTAATTGCAATGTAATTTTTAAAATAATCAACAATATTAATTACCAATAATCAACAATAAAAAAAATATAAAAAATCCACATCTCAGAAAAGTATTACTGTAAATATTATAAACTACAAATAAAAACAACATCCAGACATAAATATTAGTTACAAATAATCAACATTGAGAAAAGGCAGTAATTGTAAATTTATATAAACTACAAAAATAATCAACAACCAACTAGACAAATATATTAATTACAAATAATCAACATGGAGAAAAAGGCGCAAATTGTAAACATAAACTACAAAAAATAATCAACATCGAGAAAAAGTATTAAACATTTTAATAGGCTAAAAACAAAATTAAAATAAACTATTTTTTTAAATGTTCTGATCGAAATATTGACTTTGATATGTTAATCAGAAAATCACCAATGGAGATAGCTTTATTTTCGTAACTTTTTGTTAGCTTTTGAATCTGGCGGTCGATTTCTATACTTGTTCTTTTTCTTGAATTTATAGGTGATCTTTTTAGTCGAAAGCTATAACAAAAATCATCAGTTATTTAAGTTAAGCTATATTTTTTTCAGTAACCGTCTGTAATAGAAGGCGACAACCAATAATATCTACCAAAATAAATAAAATCAAATCCATTTTCAAATTCTTCTATGTACTCGTATTATGTAAAAAAATATATATCTGCTTTTAAAAATATTATATCTGCTTAAAAATATTGTCTAAAAAATACAACTTACTTGGCTTGTTTTATATCAAAGTGACATGTGTCGTTGCCAATTGTTTGCAGAAACAATAATAAACTGGGATTTTTTCCAATAATTTTGTTGAATCTGCCATTCCATGATTCCGCCAAGTTAGTTGTTCTATGGCGTTCATTATGGCAACACCAAATGAGGTCTGGATATTCAAGCCACTGAGTGACAAAATAGTCATTGAATTTGGTCATAGCTTCATCGTCGAAACTGAAAAAAATACTTATTAAACGTTCGTACTTGTAAAGCAATGAAATTAACAGGTCCTTACTGATATTGTTGTTCTTTACTTTTTTGCCATATAATTAGAGTTAAGTACTCAAACATCATTTTGGAAAGTAACCAAGATATTATACCTATTTTCCATTATATGCAGCCAGCCGTCTTCAATATCTTGTTTTGGCAAAAACGCCAAGCCTATGCATTGCTTAACATGGTTCGAGGACTCTTCGTGTTCCATGAGATTTAAAGATTTCGCTTTTTTGATAACGTTCTTTTGAAAATGTACGTTACATCCATTTATTTTGATATCAGGAAAAATCTTCGCTGCTGCATTTATTACTCCTATTTCATAATCGAAGGTAAATTTCGATGGACGCCATTCAGGCAAAGTTTGTTTAATCAATTCGAAAACTTTTTCATAAGTTTTCCCTTCTTTGTTTTTTAACAGAATATAAAATAATGGTGCTACATTCGTGGATAACTCAGTGCTTCCCATGTCTCCATGAATGACATAAACTTGTTCGAATGGGTTTGGGCAGCCGTCGAAAGTGCCATCACCAAAGTAATGCGTTACACATTTTATATGTTCCTTTACTTCTGTCGAGGAAAATATAATTATTCGATTACAGTCTTCATTACAATAATCAGCCAATACATACTTATTAAATTCTTCTGGTATTATAATTTCTTCCACATTCTTAAATTGTGTTTTTGGTACGTTCAACGACTTATTTCGGTGTCTGTATAATACTGTTTTTAATTTTTTATAGTCAGGAACATTTCCTGTAAGGTGTAACCCTTTGTCTTTTAAGTTACCCATGTGTTTTTCGAAAATTTTCTGTACTGATCCGTAATTTGAATTTACTTCTTTTTTGCACTCACTTATAGCCATTTGAACTTCATTGTCTTCAAAATGTGGCACGCACTGATCACTGTGTTTATAATCTTTAATTATTGTATTATTGGTATTCTCAATAGTTATATATCCACTACATTTAATACTATTTCTCCTATTTACACAATGCCAAGTACTTGAATTTTTATTTTCTCTGCGTTTAATATATTTATGTCCGGCACGTAATAAAGTTTTTCCACCGCGTCGACTGTCAATAATTATTAAATTTACACCACGTGAACTACTTGACCCAGACATTGCAATAGATAAACTAACAAGCTATCCTAATTACTCATATCGCAAAAGTACAGCTGCAAATAGCAAACTAAACCCGGAATAATACTGTCTCTCTCTATTTTCATAAAAACAAAAGGGAAGAGCTAGATACGAATTCGAGGAAGGGCTCGTCTCTATTGTTTTACGAAAAAACCGGTTGGTCAGGTAACTACCTGAAGTGAAACGACAATTACCGAGCGTGATTTGTTTAAAAAATAGTATTAATAAATATTATCTTGCTTAACTATAATAGTTAAGAAAAGATATTTTTTATTAATACTATTTTTTTCTTAACGCATTGTATAACTTTTCTTTACAACAGTACCAAAAACTGAAGGGTACCATAGCGGGACTTTTTGATAGGTATTTTAAGAGGGTGCCATACCGGGACCATACCATAGCGGGACTAACCGATCGATTTGTACATACTTCTTCACTTGTTGAGAAAAGCGTTTTGCCTTATGCAATGGTTCTACTGTGTCCACATTTGAAGCAACTATAACAACACTATTGTCGTTCCATTTGCAAACAAGAATATTTCCCGGATTACTTGACTTGAATTGGAAAGTACCCCTCTCTGTTTTTTTGAAATCTGAGTTTGAGGTTAGTGGGCATTTAGATGTACGATTATCGCGGACGGTACCAGTGCCTTTTAGTCCTCGACTGCCTAACTCATGAAATAGTGGTATCGAAGAGAAAAAATTGTCGAAAAACAAATGAAAATGTAGATCGGGTTGCCGTGACTGCAATATATCTGCGAAACGCATGATCACACTCCATCCCAGACCAAATTGTTTGTATGCTGGTGGTATAGTTCCAGCGTGGCCCTGGTATGGATCAAACCACAACACGTAACCGAGCCTCGTAGCCCCGACCCATAGTTTGTACCCCATCTTATGGGCTTACCGCGTATAAACTGCTTGCAACTATGGCCACCGTAATACGGTACCATTGCCTCGTCGATGCTATAACTTTCTTCCAAAGGTGCCATAGCTATATAATTCCTATTCAACAGATCGAACAGTGGACGCAATTTTGAAAACTTATCATTACTTGCAACTACTTCTGTATTATCGCAGCAGTGAATATGCGACATTATAAAATTAAATCGATCTCGTGACATGGCGTTATAAATGAGTGAAAATTGAGTATCGGCTGATTTTTCCCAGTACATGGACCTTCGAGGCACCACGACATAGCCACTATATAAAAAAATACCCAAGAAGCACTTCATTTCATTGACGGTAACAGTACTTGGTTTATTCTTTTGGCTGGCGTATAAGTTTGTATAATGCACAAGCAGTTGAATGACATTATCGTCAAACATTGTATCAAAATAATAAATTGGGGGCTGCATATTATTGGGGGCCTGAACCTCTTTCCATTCTGGATAACAATTAGGGTTATGATGATTACGCCATTTATAATTCTGGTTTCTTGCCACAGTAGGCGCAACTGTACCATCACTTGCCGATGATGTACTTGGTATGGGAGAAGAACTTGATATATTTCTCAGAGAATTATCAGGGCTTTGACTTTGTATAGGAGATTCTACAAAACGCTTTCTTTTAGCGAGACGAGATAGGGGAATGTCATATTCTTCGTCTTCAGACGACAACTCGTCGTAGGTAACTTCGGCTTGCGCTCTTAGCTGTGCACCTGTAGGAGTAAAGATAAAACTACTGATATCTGCAGCTAAACCTATAATGTGCTATGCTTGACTGTAACGATTAGGTACATTTTGAGAACCCACCTGGCAGATTTTGTATATTTACAAAATCTTCATCACCCGAATCCTCATCAGTCACCTCTGCGTTTGCATTTTCTGGTGGTAAAATTGAGACAGCCTTGGGAAAAGGAATGTCGTCATCAGCTTCCAATGCGTCTAATATTTCGTTCAATTTTAAAGTTTGTCTTCGTTGCAATCTGAAATGCAATAGTAAAATATAATAGACGCCCATTCTCCTACCGGGCGTTATAACGCCCATGATACATTTAGATAAAAAAGAAGTCAGTAATTGTACAATACTGTATACGAATGTTGCATTATTTATTGATAACACTTGCAACTTACAGGATTTACGCCAAACAGTCATTTTTGATACATAATAATATAATATACAGGGTGTCCCAAAACTCAACGTCAAGCCGAAACGGGGTGACAGGATTGATCATAACCATCACGAGAAAAATCTGAAAAAAAATCTATCCCATGCAGTTTAAAAATTATGGGCATTTTAAGAAAAACCTAGAAATTTGATCAAACTGTACCATTTTTCGGTTATTGTGGTTATTCTTTTTTATTTTTGTTCATTTGAACTTTGGAAACGTAATCCTAAATAACATTTCTAGAATCCCAATAAAAAATAATGACACAATTGCCTCAAGTTTCCGAGAATTGAGACTATTTGTTAAACTACGAATTTAAAATTTTCAAGATTCGTCGACTTTGACAGGCCCTCCTATAAAAAAAATGTACTAGAGTGCCTTGGCAAGTGGCATTAAAAGTTGGCGCATTTAATCAGAATTCTAAAATGGTACAATACTTGTTAGTTCCATACAATAGAAAAGAGTAAAAAAATTAAAACCTCAAGTAACCCGATTTTTGCTATCTCATTTTACTCAGTTAAAATGTTTTTAATTCACACAAGCTCTAGGTAGGTTCTTAATTTTAAGACAAAATGATGAGAGAGATGGATAATGGGTATGTTCGCCATGAGTGAGCGAGACAGATAGTGACGCCACTTTTACCAAAGTGAAAAAAAGTTAGTAAAATTAGTAAAATAATTAGGTTTGTTGGAATAAAAGTCAGATGATAGAGAAATAACGTTTTTTATTACAATAAATGTTCAAATTGTTTACCATCAGCCTCAATACAAGCCCTACATCTTCTTAAAAAAGATCTACTTATTAGTCGGGCATATCTTCGAGAGTTGATCGCCTCAGCTGCTTGAGAAATGCGTTCACGCAGGTCGGCTACGTTCTCAATGGGCTTTGAGTAAACTTTTTCTTTGAGAACTCCCCAATAGAAAAAATCCAGGGGATTTAAATCTGGTGAACGGGCGGGCCACGAGATAGTGCCCGAACGTCCAATCCACCTTCCCGGATATTCCTGGTCAAGGAAATCTCTTACTTGCACTGCGAAATGCGCTGGGCAGCCATCTTGTTGAAACCACATGTCGCGAAGATCTGCTAGTGGTACGTCCTCTAACAGGGTTGGTAAATCTTCTCTTAAAAAATGTAGGTAATTAGTTCCATTCAAGTTCTCAGGCAGTTCAATAGGCCCAATAATTTTACCGTTTAAAATTCCGGTCCACAGGTTTACTTTAAAACGATACTGGGATCTATCTTCTCGCATTAAATGTGGATTCTCCACATGCCACTCGTGATAATTGTGCAAGTTCATGTAACCATCTTTTTTAAATGTCGATTCATCTGACCAGAGAATTTTTTGGATGAATTGGGGATTCTCATTATGCCTCTGTAGCATTGTTCTACAAAAAGAAATCCTTTCCTGATAATCTCGAGGTAGAAGACTTTGAACTCGTTGTACGTGAAACGGATGCATTTCGGCTCTTTGTAAAATACGATGAGCAGTGCTTTTCGGTATTCCCGTTCTTTCTTCAATTCCACGTACGGAAATACTTCGGTCACGTGCGACCTCTTGCAATACTTCTTCCTGGAAAGGAAACACAGGTCTACCTCCAGCCTGTATTTGATTCGGGAAATGGCCGCCCTCTGTGAGTGAACGGTGCACATTAACAAACACGCGGTGATCCGGGTAGCGCTCTAAATTTGGATATCTTTCACGATAAAGTCTAGCGGCAGCACTTGCGTTGCATCTGCATTCCCCATAAATGAGGTGCATGTTCGCATATTCTTGTGAAGTGTAGCGCGTAGGCATGGTAGATAAAAAGGATGCCAACACAAAAGTCCAGAGAGAAGCCAAAGTTGCCGGTATGTTATCAACAAGTCCAATTCACAAAGATTCAAGTCCAAAAAGAGAAGCCAAAGTTGTCAGTACTAAATCAACACAAGCGAATACGAACGTGCGCAGTAGACGAATGAGCGAAACGTACTAACTGGTTGGTGTCGGACTGGTAGCGTAGCCATTTGCTTGGCTGAAACTAGTGCGAATGAAACAGATAGATGCCATAGCATCTATCTGTTTCATTCGCACTCGTTTAAACGACGCATCTCCGTCTCAATGCGTGGCGTCACTATCTGTCTCGCTCACTCATGGCAAACATACCCATTATCCATCTCTCTCATCATTTTGCCTTAAAATTAAGAACCTACCTAGAGCTTGTGCGAATTAAAAACATTTTAACTGAGTAAAATCTGATAGCAAAAATCGGGTTACTTGAGGTTTTAATTTTTTTACTCTTTTCTATTGTATGGAACTAACAAGTATTGTACCATTTTAGAATTCTGATTAAATGCGCCAACTTTTAATGCTACTTGCCAAGGCACTCTAGTACATTTTTTTTATAGGAGGGCCTGTCAAAGTCGACGAATCTTGAAAATTTTAAATTCGTAGTTTAACAAATAGTCTCAATTCTCGGGAACTTAAGGCAATTGTGTCATTATTTTTTATTGGGATTCTAGAAATGTTATTTAGGATTACGTTTCTAAAGTTCAAATGAACAAAAATAAAAAATAATAACCACAATAACCGAAAAATGGTACAGTTTGATCAAATTTCTAGGTTTTTCTTAAAATGCCCATAATTTTCAAACTGCATGGGATAGATTTTTTTTCAGATTTTTCTCGTGATGGTTATGATCAATCCTGTCACCCCGTTTCGGCTTGACGTTGAGTTTTGGGACACCCTGTATACATACCTTTTTGACGACATCGTCGAATAAAAACAAAAAGAATTTAACTTCATTAATTACAGACACGATTAGTGCACGTAATCAAGCCTCCAGTAGTAATAAATGGAATAAGATAAGAAATAACAGTCACCGATCACATTTATTAGGACTAAAATGAGGGTACTTTATATATGATTTTCGTGGCGTTATAACGCCCGGTAGGAGTAAGTGGGTTAATAGCAAAATCATCTATATCGTCATTTCCAGCTCTATAGGAATGGCATCAAACATTTCTTGAGCCTTATGTTCTACAGAAGGCAAATTTAATAAATCTCGCACATGTTTCTCCATTATCTAAAAATATCGAATCACAAGTGTTAGCTGATCTATATGTGCTGCATCCGGTGTAGAATCCACAATCAAAGAAAAGTACTTTACTTTTTTTATCTCATCACTGATGTATTTCAGTACTTTTTCATTCGTCACAGACAGTTTTCGAATTGTAGCTAGTTATTCCTGATCCCTGGTTTGCATATCTTTCAATGTGTTTGCTTAGTAACAGGTCAAACTCTGCTATTAATTCTAAAAGCATAATGTAATTTCCACTGTGCTGGTCACCAAATTTTTCATTACTTCCTCTAATAGCGAGACCTAGAAGCTAATCCTTTTATTACAGCAACAACCCTCTTTAAAATGTTCTTCCAGTAAGAAATTTCTTCGTTAAGTTGGGCAGTTAAGGAACATTAGATATTACCGTGAATCATAACCCTGGCTCTTAACCCTTCATTGCATGATTTAATGTTTTCTTGTGTAGAAAAATCATATGAATGTAATTATAGCCCTAGGATGGGTTAAAAATAATAAAAAAAAAATTTGAGCTTTTTAAGTATTTATTTTTGAAAAAAAACCATATGATGGATATTTACATCACTATGCAATTAGTAACAATGAGCTTAGTACAAAAGAAAATAATGCAACTAGAAATCAGTTTTTATGATAATTTTCATAACAGTTATTGTTTTTATTAAGACACAGATTTATTGAACATTTACTGCATCTTATTGTAGAATACCCCTTACACTGTGGGTACTTACAACGAAGTGAACCTCCAACTTGTGGCCAATGATCAACACCATCTGTTCTGATGTCCTTTGGTGGAGCAATAACTGCTGGTCCCCTCTTCCTTTTTGCCTGTATTTCGTTCTCTAGAGAACTATTACTGGGACGACCTCTTTTAACCTCTGTGTCAGCTCCTATTCTACACAAAACTTGTGCTAATTCATTTCTAAAGCTGCCCATTGAAAGTATATCCTTTTTTGGTATATTTCTATTTGCTGCATTTTTTTGTACAAGATCCAAGCATTAATCACTGTTAAATCAAATAGATGGAAAAATATACGCAAATACCATTTTTTTGTCCTTACTGGAATGTGGAACCTCCCCAAAAAACTGTCCATTAAGTCTACCCCCCCCCCATATGCTTATTATATTCATGAACAATTTGGGGACATGGAATTACTACTCTTTCCTTTTTCGATTTATCATATCTAGTGACACTAGACACTGGTGTTGCCCCAACATAGGTTGATAAGAGTGTCACAATCTTATTATCTTTCCAAGTGACACAGGACATCTCAATGCCATCATAAGTAGATGTTCTTTCTTCATGACTGCCCCTGGGTACTGCCTTCTTCATAAACTCTTTTTTTCTGGCAATTTTGAGTTAGGGATTCTATTCTGCTGGACAGTTCCAACAGAGTGAATTCCTTGTTTGGCTAGAAAGTAAATTAGAGGCAGTGATGTGTAAAAATTATTAAAATACACAATATAATTTTGATATCTTGGTACACCTCTTAGCAAACGAATTACAATATTCCCTGTAGCTCCTAGGTCTGGTTCTCCTTCAAGTCTCCCTGTTTCCTGTCCTGCATACAATTCAAATGTATGTGCATATCCAGATAAATCACAAAGTACATAAAATTTGAACCCCCATTTGTGGGGTGTTTTTGGCAGGTACTGTTTTAGAAAGTGTCCAATCTTTGTTGCACACATCTGCTCATCTACCGATAATCGTTGTTCCATTGGTAGAGAAGAAAACTTTGTTTTGAGGTACTCAATAACTGGACGAATTTTAAATAACCGGTCATGATCTGCATGGCCCACAGGTCTATGAAGCTCATTGTCTTGAAAATGCAATGCAAGTTTGATTTTTTCAAATTTATTGACTGGCATTGTGGATGAAACTGGGCCATAACCATAAACAGGGTGCCAATATGCTCTGGTATTTTGAAATCTTTGCACTGACATGAACAGCAATATCCCAAAAAACTTTTTGATATCTGATGCTGTGTATACTGTTTTGTTATTAGGATTTTTTTGCATGCTATATAAATTAGTTTCTGCTACAATTTTCTGTATCAAATCATCATTAAAAAAATATTTAAAACATTGGTAAGGAGTTTCTAGCTGAGATATTTCAGAAACAAATGTTGAGCAGCCTAAGAATCTAATTTTGTCTTCATCATAGTCCATATTCCTCTTTTTCCAAATAAGTTTTCTCTTGTCCAATAGTGAATTTAAAATATTTCCACCAGGGGATCTATTTTGAATTTCTGCTCCTTCTAGTGGTTCTTCTTCATTAAATTGCTGATCATCTTCATTATCATTCTCATCACCTAACAGATGTAGAAGTTCATCTCTAGTATAGTGTGAATTTGGTGGGTCATCTTCATCAGAGTCATCAGCTTCTAGTCCATCTTCTGACAGCCAACCGTCTTCCAGTTGTGCTAGATAGTGTTCTATATCTCTCGTTTGTAAATTATTCTAAAACAACAAAAAAAATGTAAAATTTCATGAACAACAATTTCTCCATACTTCAGGTATGACCATACTGCATAATGATGTAAATTTACATCATACCAAATCGACACATTTTCGATATATTTTTCATGTTTTCGTTACAAAATATTAGCAAATTCTAAAACATTTACCTTATTTCCACTCATTATGAATATTTTCAACAACTCCCGTAGATAAAAAGCAAGCAAAATAACGTATTATTTTTGCACCGTTACAGCAAAATTATCAGTCACTTATATCCAAACTGTGATTGTCATTTTTGACATTGACGTTTGTTTTTTTTTACGTAGTTACGTTCCGTATCAACCAAAAATATTTCAAGAAATTGTCAGACGCAAAAATATTAACATCGTCCACTGATTTGTGTGTTTTTTTAACCCGTGAACCGTTTGATGGAAATTTCCATCAAGATGCAATGAAGGGTTAAAGGAAGAATGCAGGATTTATGATTTAGAGAGTTATCGTGATGAGCTACTCGAACTTCTGCATTCTTCCAATCATTGAATCCTTCCTCGTCAAACTGTGTCCTGTTCTCAATAGATCCAAAGGCCAAACAGGGTCCACAGAAGACGGAGCCTTTGCTTTTCGAATAGACGAGCCAGTTCCTTTCTTTAACTTAATTATTCTTCATTTTCCTGTAAAATATATTTTTTGGTAAATAACGGCGTTGATCGAAATATATTCTCGCACTTTTTGTGAAATCACAGGATTTATTTTGTTCGAAACCATTTCTTGCAATAATATCTCTCGTTAAATCGTTTATTTCCCATAAGGCTGGATCTGTGTTTAGTTTTATGGTTGATTCAGTTTCAATAAATGTCGCAACTATAGCCATTTCTTTGCTGTCTGACTTTGTATTACTGCCACTTGTCGAAGGTCTTTCGGTGTCAGAATCTGGAGGATGAGCAGGTTTTACTGAACACGACTGATCTGACACTCTAATTTGAGCTCTTCACCTCAGTCGGAATAGAACCTTGTTCATTTTGATTTTCTTTATTACTACTAGTTCCCGAGTTCCCTTGTGTAATACATAAACTCTCGCTGCTGATTTCTCTTTTAAAAAAAAGCTTCTATATTCCTGGTCTTCTGAAGTGCATGTTCTTGTTCATCTTTTTTTATTTTGGCCTTTTTCCTGTACTCAGCGCCACTAAGTCTCTTCCTTCCATCACTCATTTTGAGAACGTTATATGTATATTATAGTTATCAATCTGTAAAAAGAACACAATAGTCTATATAAATGTCATCACGATCGTTACGGCTGTTTAGTCGTGATAGTTTAACAAGCAAACAAATTCAGTGTAACCTTTAAGGGTTTAGTTAGGAAGACGACAAGCCACGCTGTAGGGGCGTGGTGTCTTGAGGTTACTTTAAGCAGAGATGATTCAAAGATACTAGAGCAATTAACACTTTTATTAACAATGAGTATAGAACACGCTTAAAGCAAGCTATACAATTAATAGAAATCAGGGCGTGGTTCTCAAAGGCTTCCTACGTGGTTCTTATTAGGAAGAACCACTTAACTTGATGTGCAGCTCAGCGGAAGGAAGAAGCCTCCACCAGGGCGCGATCCACTACATATAGGCCGCCGCCGCTCGGAGAGGGACTAGTGATGCCACCATCTCGCTCGCCGCGCACGCAGCCGTGCGCCGCGACTAAACCTCCAAAGGTTGCAATGGCCTTGCCATTGTAACCTTAAGGGTTTACTTAGGATAACGACGGGCCACGCTGTAGGGGCGTGGTGTCTTGAGGTTACTTTAAGCAGAGATGATTCAAAGATACTAGAGCAATTAACATTTTTATTAACAATGAGTATAGAACACACTTAACACGTTGACGGACAGTACCATTGCACTAGTTTTAGCTGCTGAGACAGTACTCATTTTCATACATTGCCCAGGGGCGTAGTGTCATATCGCGTTGTTACAATAATATATAATATGACAGAACGGATATAGGCGTATACGTCATAAGGCGATCTGACACATATGACATTACTTTATCTAGATATATAACAGTACGCCCTCGGACGTATACGCCTATATCCGTAGTGTCATATTTTAGCGTAAATTACTATGCATTTTGCACTTTACGCCCTCAGGCGGCAGTGCTGTATGGGATAGATAAAGAAAAATGCTGTAATCAGTAAATATTTACATTTATTATGAGATCAACACAATCACATTCAGTTACAATTAAGTGGCACTATCGCTACCAGTTATAAAACTTAAGATCTTTTCAAAAATTAACAATACAACTATACTATAATTAGTCATAAATTGTGAAAAGGCATGAATTATCACAATTAGTTACTTATAAAATCTAAATCACATTACAAAAATAAATTAACTCAAAATAATTCTTCTCAAAAATTAACAATACTATAATTTCTAATCAGTCATAAATCGTTTTGAATTATCACAATCAGTTATCTTATATCTTACTAGCGACCCGCCCCGGCTTCGCACGGGTGCAATGCTGATACTAAATTAAATACACTACAGAAAAACTATGAACGTTGTATATAAAAACATAGCGGCCCGCTCCGACTTTGCACGGGCATAAAATATATATGCCTATGTCACTCAATGAAAACATGATTAAAATCGATCCAGTATTTTTGATTCATTCATTACTGCCCTTGGCCTGCACGCATTAAATTTGGAGTAAAACAATTCCTCTTTCCCTATACTTACTATGAAGATTTCCTGCTATCTTTGGAATATCTAAATTCATACAATTTTTATTACATTACACATTTTTACTTATTTACTTTTTACATTTTTACCTAGGTATTTATTTTATTTTTACAACAATTAATATATTACAGGATGTCTTTATACACAACGTTCACAGCTTTCTTGTCATTAGACAATACAAACATGTTTTCTCTTGAGGTTACTCTTGAAAGAGCGACATACAGTTGGCCATGTGAAAAACAGTCAACGCTCAAATCTAAGCCTGCAACGTTGAAGGTTTGACCTTGCGATTTATTAATGGTCATTGCAAAAGATGTCTTTACCGGAAACTGTAAACGTTTAAATTGGAAGGGTAAATCCGATGGTATCAGAGGGATTCGGGGAATCAATACATCTTCTCCGGTACCACATCCTGTGAGTATTGTGCACTCTATTATGAAAGTTTTCAGTGATTTTATCAGCAAACGCGTGCCATTGCAAAGTTTAGGTGGATTCAGGTTTCTTAATAAAATAACAGGACAACCTACTTCAACACCATTTTGTGAGGAGGGAGTCCAGACGGGTTCAAAGAGTTTAGAAACTCTAGGAAAATGAACAGCTTCTTCCAAATCGAGAACTGTATCCACCGAGTAGTATATTTTCGTCGGCGCATCAATCTTTGAAAGAATCAAGTTATTTACCTTATCTACTTGTTCATTAGTTGGTGACAGAATCGCTCTTTCTTTAAACCAAGATATTGTCTTGTAACTTATGTCATCAATGTCAGGATAGACTTTGTTGACTAACTCTTGGATGTTGTCTATCAAAACACAAAGGTTTTCAAGGTTAATCCTTCCCTCACTTTGTGTTAATTCTCCATTGCCAACTTTTAGCAGCATCTCTGGAAATAGCCTGTTCTCACGTGAAGATGACGAAACCCTCATATTAGTTTTAAGCTCTAATTTATTGACATTTGACCAAAGGTTTGATCTTTTTAGGGAAGCATTTATTTCGTCAACACGTGTTCCTCGAGTCACAACTGGTAGGATTTGTCGAAAATCTCCTGAAAACAGAATTGTACATCCACCCATAGGTGAATTTTTGTTGCGCAAATCGCGCATTGTCCTATCCAGTGCTTCCACAGACGACTTGTTTGACATGGTAGCTTCGTCCCAGACTATTAATGAGCAGTCACGCATCAATTTTCCTGTATTGCTCTGTTTAGAAACACTACAGACGCTGATATTGTCATCGGTGGCGATTTTCAGCGGGAGCTTGAATGTAGAGTGTGCGGTTCGACCTCCTTCTAAAAGCGTAGCGGCAATGCCGGATGACGCAACAGCTAACGCAATTTTTCCGGTAGAACTCACTTTTTTTAAAAGCAGATTGATTAAAAATGTTTTTCCTGTACCTCCTGGGGCATCAAGGAAAAACAATTTCCCTTCATTGTTATCAATTGTTGATAGTAATGCAGTGAATACTTTTTTCTGATCGATGTTTAATCGTGGCTCATCTTGAGCTATATTTTGTAAAAGTCTTGTTTGATCGTATGATATTTCTCTTGTGTATTCGGCACTGTTAGTTAAATCTGAGTTAGTAGTATTAGCTGGCATCGGCAGCCCAAAATCCTTGATCGATTTACCCGAAAGTAATTGCAGTACTTTATTCAATTCAAATAATGCTTCGTCAAATATGTGTTGATCATATTTAAATATTAAATAAAAAATATTTATTTATTTAAATAATAGGTACAATAATTTATAATAAATGACTAATTTACTATTAATTTATAATATACATTTGTTGTTGTTTGCCCGAACTAGATTGAACCTGTGGCTCGGGCGAAGAAGTGCTTACAAACTATTTTAGCAATATAAATTTACATAACTACAATTCAATAATAACATTTTAATAACCTGCATAAGCAACTAGCAGTACCGGTAATAAGTGGGTCAATAATAATGATGCGTTAAGATAGATCAGCAAAATTTTTATTTGCTTACTTGAAGTAACTGCTCAGTTTGCTCATACGACAAAATTTGTAAATAATTATATAATATGTTCTTACAGTTAACATAATTTAATTTATAAATACTTAACTCTCTATTTAATTTATTATTTGTATAAAAATGGACCTAGGAAAGAAAGAAATCTATTTGAAAAAATGAATTTTGAAACTGATTGTGAGGCGCAGACTATATCTTTTCGTCTTTTGTTAGTAACATCTTCGTGATATGTAAGCAATGTGTGCTGTTTTAGTAGTGTGTGATATATGAAAATTTGGCGAACAGTCATCACCTTGCACGATTTATATAACATAATTGTGGGAAAAATTAAAGGTCGCGTTGTGGCTACTTTTAGAATTGCTCTTTGAGCTCTTTCTAGCGGCAGTAATATTGTTTTTAGTGTTCCACCCCATGAAGTTATGCAATATTGGATGATAGATTGACATAAAGATAAATACACTTGAATGATTAATTTTAAATCTGCTATAGCTCGCAGTTTTTTAAATACATACATTAATTTACGAACTCTACTTAACAAACTATCTATGTGTTTTCTAAAAGAGAGGATGTCGTCGATTATGATGCCTAGATATTTTACATTATTGGTTTCCTGGATAGTAGGACAATTACACAAGGGCACTGACAAATTGTGGTAGGAGAGAGGACAATGGTGTGCGTATATATAATTGTTAGTCACAGTGTACTGATTTTTGCGCATGGAAAAATGAATGTATTTAGTCTTGTCAGCATTTAATGTTAACCCTTAACCGGAATCGATAATACAATCAACGTAACTGGAATCGTGGGTTTTTATAGACCCAGAAGATATAAATCCCCATAACTAATAACATGGTTATAAGTAACATAAAAATGGTTTAGAAATGTAATAAAACAACCTTTTTATATAATATAAATTAACTTTTATTTGGTAACAATATTAAACAATGTATTTTTTTATATTTAGTCTTAGGTACCCTGTTTGAACATATTTTAGGACACCCTCACTTCTTAACGCTAATAAATATATAAAAAATAAAAAATTAAGACATCTACGTGTTTTATGGGGTTTTACGTATTTTCCCCTTATATAAAATAAAGCTTTCTTGCGAGATCCTTCAAAAACAAAAAAAATGACATCCTAATCTAAAAGTATAAAATAATTCAGTCTTAGTTACTACACTAAGCATGGCACTTGATACATAACGTTTTTTTTTCAAAATGTCTTTTGCATATGAATTTTAAACATTTATCACATTTTTGCGATTGCTTGTTATTAATCTTAGGGCCACATATATAGCATCTTCCCCGTTTTTTTGGTCCACTTTGAGCGGCAGAAGCGGAAGAAGTGTCGCTATGCGATTCTTCAACTGGTCCTAGGAAATTGTCGATTCTACTTCTCAATTCTATTGAAAATTTAGAAGACTGCTTCTTTCTTTCTGTAATTAAAGGCTGTATCAAACTTTGACCAATTTGTTTTATATACTGATTACGTTTCATGCGCTTTCCAATATTTGATGCATTCCACAAAACGAATGCATTCGCATTTGCAATGTTCAGTATTGCACAAAAAATTACAAATGGCCATCGTTGAGTTCTTCGAGATACAGAATAATTCGCGCATTTTTGATCGAGAGCATCAACACCACCTTTCGTACTATTATAAAATTCTATTATCTCAGGCTTTCCACTACCTTCGTTGATTGTATTGTCATGGTGCATTGATGATATCATTATTACACTCTTATTTTTTTTTGGAACGTATGATGCCAATGTTTTATCTTTCACAAAACCAAATAAGGTAGATCCTATAGCCCTTTGCTTATGTGCTTGAAATTCTGGTGGAATATCTCTCTTATTTTTGCGCATCGTTCCCACGTAAGTCAAACCATTTTTGAGAAGTTTGTCAACTAACTCTACAGACGAAAACCAATTATCAGCAGTAATATTTCTGTTAGTTCCAAATAAAGGTTCCGCAAGTTGCAATACATTTTGTGTAGGAATTGAAACATTATTTCTTCGGCCAGAGTCTTCTTTGCCCGTATAAATAAAAGCATTATATAAATAGTGAGTTTTAGCGTCACAGAGGCACATAACCTTGATGCCATATTTAGCAGGCTTGGATTTCATGTAAATCCTAAACATACACCTTCCTCTAAAAGGGCAAAGCATCTCGTCAATTGTCAAATACTCAGAGCAGCTATAGTTTTTTTGACAATTCTGAATAAAATTATCGAATACTTCAGAGATTAGAGCAGCTCGATTGTTAGTTTTTCTTTCATCTCTAGAATTGACATCATCAAATCTCAAAGCAGATAGCAAAAACAAAAAACGCTTTACACACATTGTGATTCTGAATATATCTCTGCCCGTTCCATCAGTTGCCCATAAACTTTCGATATCTTCATGACCAGACTTGAAAACACCAGATAACAGTAATAATCCAAAGAATGCTTTCATTTCTAACATACTTGTGAGATTAGTGTAGGATGCTTTTGTCTTATATTTTTCAGAATATTCTGTTATTTTTTGGTTAGTGTGAGTGCATATACCTTCAATCATTTCATCTGGTATCAGCAACTGCCATGATTCGATTGGTGACATGTTTTGTTTATCACGAGCTGGACCGATGATACCAGGTAAGTGAGTAATGATGTTGTGACTTCTTACCCTAGAGCTGCTGGGGGGATGAATGGACCACTTGTACCTATTTTTGCCTCGATAGTATGAACTGGTTGGCTGATGATCATCCTCTTCAACAATCTCGTGGTCTGATGAAGAGTCACTCGAATCTGAAGAAATTTCACGAGGCGAATTTTCATCATTGCTTATGTTCTCATCATCACATGGCTGAAAATCGCTTAAATCTTCCGGTTCCGAATCAATTTCATCTTCCAAAAGCTCTGCAATTTCCTTTTCCCCGAGATTCATCGCCATTATTGCTATAAAGTTCCTAAAACAGTACAAAATAAATCTGTAAAACAAAAATAAAAAGTCACACAACTGGCATCGTGGGTCGAAATTGACCCAGCGCTAGTACATACCTGCTCTTCTAGTAATTTTCAAGCGCCGTACGTCCGGCCCCCGCCGCACCTCGCGACGTAATGAGAATACACGGGCGCGCAACACTTTAGCGTCGCACGCTGCGAAGTTATATGGTTTTATTATTTTGGTTGGGTCCAAATTGACCCACGATTCCTGTTAAGGGTTAAAAGATTATTATTTAACCAGGTATAGACAATATTAAAGCCAGACTGGGCGCTATCGTATAATTCGTTGGTAGTTTTGGCAGTAAAAATTAGGGCGGTGTCATCAGCGTAGGATATTATCTTTCCATGTTTTAAGGTAAGATTACATAGGTCGTTAATATATACCAGGAAGAGCGTAGGAGCTAGGATACTTCCCTGGGGAATACCATATCCTGGTATTTTTTCATCATGGCTTACGACATTTCCTATTTTAACACATTGGTGCCGATTGCTTAAATAATCTGCAAAAATTCTCAGTTGCGTATCCCTTATACCAAGTGCCTCCAATTTGTTTAGCAATGAAGAAATTGAGATAGTGTCAAATGCCTTGGCAAGGTCAAGGAAGATCCCTAGAGTCTGATTACCTTTGCTGAGTTCACCAGTGATAAAATTAGTTAAATTATGCACCGCGTCAGCTGTTGATAATTTATTTCTAAATCCATATTGCGCAGGTGAAAGAAAATTATTATGTTCTAGGTAATTAACTAATCTACTGTTTATTATTTTTTCTAATATTTTTGATATTGAAGGGAGAATCGATATAGGTCTATAGTTGGTGACTAGGTCTTTGCTTCCAGATTTAAAAACAGGTATAACTACCGCCTTTTTCAGGCATGTCGGAAAGATACCTTCAGAAAGGCAGAGGCGAAAAATATGCGATAGTGGAGGTACCAGAATGTGCTTAAATCGCTTAAGAATCTTATTACTTATGTTATCCCAGCCGATGGCGCAATTGTCACGCATACCTAAGATGATTCGCTCTATTTCGCCTTCATCAGTGTCCAGCATAACAAAAGAGTTTAGACTAGGATTGTTACTTGCTTTTTTAAGAGGTGTAGAATGGCTACTAGTTCGTTGCAGAGTCCGTTCGGCGAGCTTTTTACCTACGTTCACAAAATAATTATTTACCTTGTTAGCTGACAGCAGTGGCATAGTATTAGCATCCAATAAACTCGAGTTTGATTCACGGTGTTTTGAGGTATAAGTGACGTTTTTAATATGTTTCCAAATTTCTTTACTGTTATTACCTGCTCTATGCAATATATATTTATCGTAGTTAATTTTTAATTTCTTCAAAAGATTATTACATATGTTTCTGTACCTCTTGTATGTTGTTTGAAGCGCTAAATTATCTGGAGATCGTCGAGCGCTCTGATGGAGTTTGTCTCTATGTCTTATACTTCGAACTAGACCAGGAGTAATCCAAGCTTTAATATTGAAATACTTCTTTTTTAAGACAATTGTTGATGTGTTTTGTAATATTGCATGTTGGACATTCTGTATTAAATACGATAAAGATAAATTAGCATCAGCACTATTGTAAACTGGGCTAAAATTAATATTACGTAAATCATACTCGAGTTTGTTTATATTTAAATTAGACTTTGTTGTAGGTTGATTTTGCCTAGGTAGCGTTAAATTTATAGCAAGTACGACGGCGTGATGGTCAGTAAAAGTAGAGTTAGTAACAAGCGTGGTAGATGATAAGCTGGATTTGATCATCATATGATCGAGACAGGAACCGCTCTGATGCGTAGGTAATGTGTGCGTGGGGAGAAGCCCATGGTATGAGCACAGATTAAGGTAATATTGTGTTCCTGTATCGTGATGCTCAGATCCGATATCTATGTTTATGTCACCTGTTAGAATAATATTTTTAAACGCACTAAGCTTTTGCAGAGTCTGATTAAGGAAATTATGAAAGGCGTCTAAATTTCTTACTGAAGGAGATCTATATATAGCAATAATCGCTGTGTTCGTGCCAATTTTGATAATTAAACAATTACAGTCTTGAAAAGGTAGCTCTTCGATTGAAAATTGTAATGCTTCCTTAATATATACTACCACACCATCATTCTGATTATGGTTTAACGCGCTGTGGTATGTATTGTATCCGGCAATTACCGGCAGAGTTTCGCTGCGATTAGATAACCAACACTCAGTAAGAACAATTACATCACATATAATGTTTAGTCTATGTTGAAAAATATGAAATATTGTATATCATCTGAGTTTAACTCTCGCCGTCGTCGATTCAGAATATCACTGGCCATGTTTTCTTGAAATTTATTCCATAGATTAACAGAATCAGTTACTTGACAAAACGCTACTATGACAGCAAATAAATATCTTAATGATGTAGCTGAACTACAAACAGCTGCTTCTGATAATGTATTTTCCCAGTGAGAATCATCTTCCAAGAGCCCCATAGTTTTGCATGCTGCTTGATAAGTATTGTAAACAACACCTTGTACAGTTCTTAGGCGTGCAAAGGTTGTCGGGCCTTTTACAATATGCAGTAACATTCTCAGATAAAAGCATTCACTGTTGTTGGGATGAATCGTGTAGACTCTGCCAAGAGCATCCGTTTTTTTTTACTCCGGGGAAACCATCAACCGCAGTACCTTGTTTTCGCCGTTGAAAAGTTTTAGAACTCTGGTTCCATGTATAGTAACTTGGAACTCTGTCATATGTCAGTGTTTTCGCGAAATCATCTTGAGCACATAACTTGAAAAATGCTGTCAATGTTGTATCCCGCGGATTATTAACAACTTCTTGTATATTGTTCTCCATGAAATATACCCTTTGTCCATTTTCTAAATGAACTGCAAGGTGGCCAATTGTGGGAGCCCGGTCGTGCACTTCGAATGATAATATCCTCCATACAGCTTCAGAGCTGCAGATGTAACGTCCAGACTGATATTTTTCCACTTCATTTGGTGATTGTATGCTGAAAGTGGCTTGATCACTACCTTTATTAATGTACTTAGTAACATATTGGATTGACTTTATCGAATTGCACAACTCTACGTTGATGTGGGCATCAAAAATTTTCAAAAGGAGCCGATTATAGGGAACGATCCATATGTAATCAATATCACGGTTTCGGACGGTAGCACTTTTCCCGCCTTGTTCTGGCGATCGTCGACGATATTTGGGATATCCGTCATCGCTAGTGATTGTTTGAGTTTGGAATGACTTCGGAAATTTTTTGCTGCATTTAGAATCTCGCATACATGGAGAATTCGGATTTAAAGTCCCGCAAGGGCCGTGTACCATATTTTTCTTTACGATTTCGTACAGGATAGGATCTTCATCTTTATCTGGCAACTCAGCTGAAATGACCTTGTCAATTTGGTTTGGTCTAATTTTGTTCACTAACCACACCAGCAGGTGCACATGTGGCAACCCACGTTTTTGCCATTCTATTGTGTACATATGACAGCGCGGGGGACCGAATATATGAGACTTGTTAATGAGGTGCAGGAGTTTCTGTACTTTTAAATGGAAGACTCTGTTAACTATATCATATCTGTCTTGTGAACTTAAATTAGTGTTAATATTTTCTTTAATTTCCGGCCAATTTGGGTTACATGTTGCAGTTATAAATAAATCAGGTTTGCCGTAACTTCTGACGTAAGTCATGGCGTCTTGCGATTTTTCGTGTAAATATCGAGGTCCACCTGTGAATGATGAAGGTAGTATAACTAACTGACCAATGCCGTTGACATGTTCATTCGCCTGTAACGCATCCTGAAGATGAACGTAATTTTCGGCTCTCAATTTAGTTTGATTATTACGGATGTAGGCCAATCTCTCAGATTCAATTTTCGCATATTGATCGAAACTCTCAAATTTTTTGCAAATTATCATCACGACTATGCAATACAATATCTCTTTTGTCAAATTGCTGTCCAGCTATCACCACTGCTACCTCACTCGTAGAAGGCGCGTTATATCGTCCTCTGTGTTCTCCAACAGGAACTTTATTTGCATGGATTACGACATTAAAGTCAGGAGTATCTGCTGGAATACTCTCAATCGCAGTTTTGAAAGACTGTATATAGTAATTATGAGAATGTAACATATCTTGCAGAGATCTAATTAAATCTCTATCAATTGGTTGTGCAACACTTGAACACCGCGTAGATGCTTGTGTGTCTGGATCTGCAATAAAATATATTTGCAGAAATTTGTAATCATCGGGTCGAAGTGGTAGCAAGCTCCCAGCTAAGTGGTACACTTGCCCTTGAATTTTAAATGTAGGCATGAACCCACGCTCAACGACTTGCTTACTCTTAAAAGAGGTCATTTGAAATGCGTTATTATAACGGCGTATATTGCGCATGAATTGTTT
Source organism: Catocala sponsa (assembly GCA_963564715.1). Taxonomy (NCBI): domain Eukaryota; kingdom Metazoa; phylum Arthropoda; class Insecta; order Lepidoptera; family Erebidae; genus Catocala; species Catocala sponsa. The sequence goes on along the minus strand of OY751341.1, from coordinate 26,633,310 downwards.
GGATTTCTGATGATCACCCGTAAGAAGAGAGTGAAGTGGTTCAGGTGGAGGGAGAATTTCTTCTAATTTGACTTTTCCTTGTAAGCAACACATGCCTTTTGATTCGTCCTTGAATTTCAATGCCAAGCAATATTCACATACTACTGACATAGTACCTATTGATACTATACGATCGTCCTTGTAAGAAATCGAAGGATCGTAATTCATGGCAGAATTTTCTTTATTTACCCATGAATTAGTAACTCGTGCTGATGATTCTCTGGCTCTCTGTATTCGATGTCTATCCCTATCTCGACTGCGGCGAACCTCACGCTCTACTGAAGATTCTCTCTCTCTATCAGCTCTATATCTATCCCTAAGTTGACTGAGTCGAGCCTCACGCTCTACTGACGATTCTCTATCTCTCTGAACCGAATGCCTATCTCGATCCCGGCTGCGGCGAACCTCACGCTCTATTGAAGATTCTCTCTCTCTCTCAGCTCTATATCTATCCCTAAGCTGACTGAGTCGAGCTTCACGTTCTGTTGACGATTCTTCATCTCTTTGTGAACGTACTCTTCTAGCATTCACTGAACTACAACCTATGTTCGAACGACGACGTCTTCCAGACATGACTTTATAATTTCTGAACAAAGTTGACTCAGTTCTAGACTTATGTATGATTACCTACCTATGAACAAATTGCCATATTATTGGTACCTATGTGCCGCAGTAAAAAAACATCTAAATACTTACCATTTAGACACAAATGATAATCAACAATCATAAAAAACAAAAGATATTTATTCTATTCTTTTCTTTTTTTTTACTGAAATAACTTAAACTACGATTTTAATGAAATCAACTTAAAATACGATTTTAATTAAATTAAAAACACCTAAAAAATAATTTGCCATGTGTGTGACTAAAAACAAAAGATAATCTACAATCATCAAGAACAAAAGATAGCTATATTCTATTATAAGTTTTTTTTCTGAACTTACTTAAGATTTTTGAAAATAATTTCCTTATTATTAAATTAATTGATTATTATTTATCATAACTTATAATTATTAACTGATACGTTGTCGCGCTGAAAAGCACGTTTTTATCAAGTACTGTTAGTTTCCTCGCTAGAGAGCTCCGATAATAAACGCGTCCGATTGCTGCTAAATTCAAAGTGCTATAGGGAGAACCGCGGCCTCCGACGCGCTATTTATAGGCATGCCTCCCCGCACTGCCCCGTCCGACCGGTACCGCCCGCCGCAAACGCAAATTTTAAATTTGTAATATCTCCGAAAATATTTGTTTAATTTACATGCTGTAAGGAACCATATTGATCTATATTAATTGCACACTGTATTTAAGGTACTTAATTCGATAAGGATTAATGCCGTATTGCTTAAAATAGCTTCGTAAATAAGCCATTTTTTCACGTAAAAAGTAAACAATAAAAATGGTTAATGTGGGTTATCCCTAAAAGATAAACATATACCATCGCGGACTTTTTTGTAGACCTTTTTATGGTGTACAATACTGTAGTACATTAATTTGATCTAACTCGTAGGGTTTAGGCAGCGTTTTTGCTAAATTGCTAAATAAGCCCAAAAAAATAGGTTAATTTACGACATCACGTTAGAAACCTCTAAAATTAGCAATGTTGCCTTAGTATATGATGCATGTATTATACATATAAACCTTCCTCTTGAATCACTCTATCTATTGGAAAAAACCGCATCAAAATCCGTTGCGTAGTTTTAAAGATTTAAGCGCACATAGGGATATAGGGACAGAAAAGGCGACTTTGTTTTATACTATGTAGTGATTATATCTGAAAAATAAAGATGTTACTAATCAATGTTCGCTAAATTATTGTGGTATTCTTCGAAACAAGAGGGGCATAGAGGAGGTTTATCTATGCACCCTTTGCAACGATAGCTTGTTTCTTTTCTAATATTTTTTTTATTACAGACTTTGCACTTCAGGAAGGCAAACTTCTTTTTTGTTCCAGGTCTAGATGGCACTTGCTCCGGCCAGTGACCACTCATTATATTTTCAGATGCAGTGGCGTTCGTGGGCTGAAAAGCAGTCGATGTACTGGGTCTAAATCTCCTATTATCATAAATGCTGCCTGTTGATGATGTTTACTCCTTTCAGATTACGATCACCGATACCAATCATTATCTTGATCAGTTCTTCACGGTAGTTTACGTAATGGCATGTGGAAGCATTGTTTTTCTTATATTTTTTATAAAGGAAATATGCATTCCACACTGCAACATCCAAAAAGTGAAATAGAACTTTTTTATACCATCTAATGGTTTTCCGGGGGCATGAGTAGTAGGATACCATTTGATCAGAACGATCGATGCCAGACATGTGTCTGTTATAAAGTTCTACTTCTGACGGTTTCAATCTTGTCTTGCCAAATCGGTTCCTCACTTCCACTATCGAAGGATGGATGTTAGTGGTAATCATTAGGACAGGCCGTTTATCCTTCCACTTTGACACATACACCTTGTTCTTACGTACCCATATGTGGTCACCTGTTTTCAACTTCTTCTTTGTGATGTCTATAGGATTTCCTTTACGATCTGACCGCAAAGTGCCGGTACAATGAGTTTTTAAATCTATCAATTTCTGTGATAGATTTACAGAGTTGTAATAATTGTCCATGAATAGATGATGCCCGCGTAGTAAATATGGACGCATCAGTCTCATGACAACTTTTTCTGTCTTAGATTTAGACTCACCCATGTCCTGTTCTGTGGTTTCTCTTCCAGAGTACATTTTTACATTTAATACATAGCCATCAGAGGTCGTGAGTTCAAAGAATTTTATCCCATAGCGGGCTTTTTTCGACTTGATATATTGACGGAAGTGTAAACGACCCCGAAATAGAAGTAGCGACTCATCTAGGATTCCGCAACCGTTCTCCTAAGACCGATTCGCCATTGGACTGTTCGTCGACAGGATGATTCATTTATTTCCGTTTCCCCAGCAGAACCTTTCAGCTACGGACATTTCGCCGACAGAAACTTTCATCTACGTCACTTTCGACGACAGGCCTTTCCAGCTACAGAATGTTTCACCGACAGGACGATAAACCAATGACTCTTAACTACAGACCTTTCCAGCTACGGAGAATTCACCGTCAATCTTAAGACAAGCGATATTACAAAAAATATACATATCTACAGCTTACTGTGTCTTTACTAAGAGATTAGGCTACTTGCCTTAGAGAATTCAATCTTTGCTTACAACACAAAGAACTTAATATTTGAAAATATTAGTCCTACCTATAAAAAAGCATTACCTACGTATTTATCTAGTTTTATTTACTTACATCCTGTTCTATTCCATGAAAATAAAACAATAAAATTATAGAATATTGCCAAAACAAAGAATATAATATGCATGTTATTTGCGAAAACAAAACATAAAATAAGCAATGAAACAAACTCCAAAAGTACATTTTTCATTTCACTAAATCAATAATATTATTGTACCTACTTATTCTTCTTCTCTTGATCTTTTTCTCTTTCTCTTATTTGATTAAATGACAAATATGTGCCCAGCCACTTAGATATGATTTCAAATCCATCCCATTTTTATCCGCTAAATGCCGCTCAATTCTTTCTTTATAACCTGTTTCACTGCGCTTGCGCTTAGGCATTGGCTCCGAGGATTTGATTTTCTCAATAATGCCTTCCGTGTGATTTTGTTCCTTTATGAACTCCTTAATAGTTAAAAATATATTCCATTTTCGGCGACTCAATAATGAGTTCCAGCGGTTGTGCCAGGATTCAAGGGCATTTTGCGTTAACGGCACATGTTTTGTGAGACTGTCATTTACTGACCACATGCGAGGTGGGAAACGAGGTTGACATTGTTTCACTGTCATTTTGGAGCTAACAGTTTTTGTTATTCTTGTTGATCCATTAACATAATATTTCTCGAACCATTTTACTACGATGTTTGCTTCTTCAGGTATTATGTCATATTTTATTATATTGAATGCATCACTGATTTCTGTTGGCTCTAAAAACGCCAGTGCTCCGATGTGTCGCATGTTGTGAGCAAACACTGGATCATTGTTATAGCGGGATGCGAGACCAGCTGATTGAATGTGCCGATATATACTTTGTTGTAAGTGAAAAAAACAAAGTTTATTTAAACAGCGCGGGAAAACATTTTTGATAGCTTTCATTGCCGCAAGTTCAAAATCAGTTAGGATGATTTCAGGGTTCAGTTGTACTTTCAACTTATTTGAAGCTTGACATTTCAGAATTTCTAAGAAAATCGTGTAACATCTTTCTGATTTATGCGAGAGCAAACCATATGCCAGGGGAACTATTTTGTGTGTCCCTTCCGGTGTTCCGACTATGGCATGTATCGTATAAATTTGACAAAATGGGAGAGGGCAACTGTCAAATGTCCCATCCATTAGCCAAAAACTTGCCTCACTCAGAAATTTGAAATTTTCTCTCGTGCAAAATACGATAATACACTCATCATTTGCAATAAAATGACCCATGAGAAATGGTTCACCATTAATTATACTATATTCTTCGGGAATCTCAACCTGCCGGATATCTTTTGGAATATTTGGTAATTTTTTATTCCGTTCTCTTTGTATCATCTTCCTCATCGCATCCTTATTAGGCATATGAGGAGAAGAAGTACTGGGTACAACTTGTATGCACCGCTGAATGTATTGTGCAGGTGTGTCCATCGAGCTGCTGGCCTTTTCTTTTAAATTTGCCTTCAGTTTTAATTCCAGCCGTTTTTCAGGATCAGGCAAATGTGCATGTTTATGATTTTGCGACATAACAATATGAGTGTTATCTGCCGTGAGCAAAGTTGTTACAAACACATCGCACCGAGCCGAATGATTTCGCGTACATCGCCAGTAAAACTTCGTATCACGCATATTATTTAAATGATAGGAGTAACCTTCATGGATTAAAATGTCTTTATCACGTTTAGATTTCACAATTTCACAGTCACTCATTATGAAATCATAAAACAATTAATTTCGATAAGACGAAGATACACTACACCCAAGAACAAGTAAACAAAAATGTTATTGATGTTATGAAACTACCCGCATTTATTTAGTTTGTCTAAAATTATTATTGACAAGTGCAAGCGCCTACTTTATTGTCACTAGCAACTTTATTCAAATTTGCTTTCTCTAACACGTATGTGTTCCTAGTATGCTAAATAACTGAGTTGTAACGCAATGTTTACATAGATAGATTATTTCCGGTGTAATAGATAGTAAATAAAGGAAAATGATGCAACTGTGTGGTATAAAATAATTTTATTGTTTTATTTTCATGGAATAGAACAGGATGTAAGTAAATAAAACTAGATAAATACGTAGGTAATGCTTTTTTATAGGTAGGACTAATATTTTCAAATATTAAGTTCTTTGTGTTGTAAGCAAAGATTGAATTCTCTAAGGCAAGTAGCCTAATCTCTTAGTAAAGACACAGTAAGCTGTAGATATGTATATTTTTTGTAATATCGCTTGTCTTAAGATTGACGGTGAATTCTCCGTAGCTGGAAAGGTCTGTAGTTAAAAGAGTCATAGGTTTATCGTCCTGTCGGTGAAACATTCTGTAGCTGGAAAGGCCTGTCGTCGAAAGTGACGTAGATGAAAGTTTCTGTCGGCGAAATGTCCGTAGCTGAAAGGTTCTGCTGGGGAAACGGAAATAAATGAATCATCCTGTCGACGAACAGTCCAATGGCGAATCGGTCTTAGGAGAACGGTTGCGGAATCATCTATATCAACTATAGTTCCAGAAACGTGTGATGCAATTATAGACGCCCTCAGTGATTACGTTAAGGTAAATAAAAATCATGGTAATTAAGCAATCAAATTATTTATTTATCTGCCTCATATTTAAATAACGGAGCTGTCACCAAAATTAAATTCTGATGTTTCTGTAGTAGTAGCAGGAGTAAATTGTGTGTTCGGCAGATTTTCACCGGAAGTTATGGTTGACGTGGTAGTGGGTGGTTGTGTGTAATATCCTGGTCTATACATTTCATATTTTCCCATGTCCGCTTCGTGAATAATAATATTAATAGCATTTTTAATACATGATTGAGTGAAAGCATCGTATTTTCTGAGTTTATGTGCAATATGATTACCGAATGCTACACATGGATCATTTATGGCAGTTGAACTTTTCTCAATTATGGCAAAAGTGTCCTTCAATATATTGTCAAGAGAATCATTTTGTGCATTCGTATTCAGCCGTCTTTTCTTTCGCGATGGTTGTGGCGATGGCAATGGTTCTTGTAGCGATGGCGTGGGTTCTTGTGGGGATGGCAATGGTTGTTGTGGCGATGGCGATGGTTCTTGTAGCGATGGTGTGGGTTCTTGTGGGTATGGCTCAGGTTGTTGTGGCGATGGCGTAGGTTGTTGTGATGGTCCTGGTTGTTGAGAAGAATTGCTCTGTAAAAATATTTATTTTGTTATTTACAGACACCGTCCACAGAAGAAGAATGGCTAGCAGTATCAAATGAATTTGAAATAAAATGGAACTTCCCACATGTTATAGGGGCTATGGACGGGAAACACGTAACTCTTCAAAGACCCATCAATATAAGTACTGATTACGACAACTACAAGAATTTTTCTAGTATAGTGCTCTTCGCTCTCGTGGATGCTAATTACAAATTCTTGTTTGTTAATGTCGGAAGTAAAGGGCGTATTTCTGACGGCGGAGTTTTTAAAAATACGATTTTATATCGAAAATTAGAAAACTGTCAACTGAACATTCCTGAAGCGCAGATACTACAAATACCGTACATAATGAAAATACCATATTTCATATTGGGCGACAAAGCTTTTATGCTTACCAAATATACTATGAAACCATTTGAAGGTAATCCAGAGGCGGGTTCCAAAGAAAGAGTGTTTAATTACAGACTTAGCAGAGCTCGCAGAGTCGTTGAAAATGCCTTTGGTATTTTAAGTTCAGTCTACAGAGTCCTTAGGAAACCTATTCTCCTAGAGCCAGAAAAAGCTACAAAAGTTTTCTTAGCAACAGTGTATTTATATAATTACTTACGAAGAAATAACTATTCTATTCCACCAGAATATTATGATAGAGAAGTTGATGGTTCATTTATTCCAGGTCAATGGAGAAGCAATATTCCATCTACAGCACTATTACCTCTAACGGCCATTCCGCGCAGAGGTACTGTTAGTGCTAAAGATATTCGTCTACATTTAGCAACACATTTTGTAACAAACGGAATAATTCCATGGCAGCATCAATATTAATATTCAACTAATTTTGAAAATAAACATAAATAAAGGACTTACGTTATCTATTCCGACTTCTTTTGTAATTCCTGTGTCATCTTTATTTGACATAAAGTCAAAATATTTGAAACCAAACCACTTCGATATATAAATTTCGTCAGCGCCTGTAACAAATATGTAGACGTTATAGGTTATTTTTCGTTTCCTATGGTGTGTCCTATAGTAAATGTTGTACATATTGATATTTGATAATGAGATTAACTAATCTAACATTCACTATAATTAAATAAAAGAATCCTTACCTGAACCAGTGATATTACTTTTTCTCTGCTTTGACTTTTCGCGTCGGTATGAACCTGTCAATGAGTCAAGTTTCTTTTTTAACTCGGGTACAGGTAACTTCATTTCCTTAGAGATCTTCCTCCAGCAATCTTCTCGCTTGCTTTTATTTAAATGATCTGGATCTTTCGAATCCCATAACATTTTGAAGCTTCCGTAAAGTTGTATTAAGCGAATACTGTCTTCTTTATCCATTTTTGATTCACTGGCTCGCGAGTGTCGTTACGTCCGTCCACACCGGGCGAGCTGCTCAGACTGAGCTGCCTTTTAGCATCGGCAAAAACCGACAACGCATGGCTCGGGTCCGAGCGGCGCTCGGCCGAGCCAACGTGTGCCCGAGGAAGCCCGAGCGCCGTCCACACCGGCCGAACTATTGGCTTGCGAGCGGGACTCGCGAGCCGCGCTCAGCCGGTCTGGACGCGGCTAATGAACTTCACGATCTTATTTTCACCCTTTGAATCTAATTCCTATGTACAGATACAGCGCAAAATTTGTTCATACCTGCGTCCGGATAATATGTAGCTAAATATTGGATGGTAATATAATGGATCGGATAATGAAAACACATTTCTTTGTTTAGGACATTTAACGTGAGCTTGGAGAAGGGTAAGTCCTAGAAATTTCATCATTTCCTCGCAGTTGGTTTGACGGTATACAGTTTTGCGGCTGTGTCTGGTATGGGGTCTATTAGTGTTACATAATTGTTGGTACAATTTACCAGATATTCTAAAAAATATTGAGGAAATACAAGGTGAAAAAATCGATTACACTATTTATCCCATCAACGTCAACGGTTATACCACATTGAGAATGATCAAAATTGAAATCGGGTATTTCAGTAACCGTCTGAGACCAGGATTCCTCTACAACAGGTGTGTCTGACCTCCTAGTAGTCACATTGATAGGGTTTGGCTGAAAAGAAACATCTCGAGACGCACTAGGATTTTGTTCGTCAACCATAGGCACACCTGTTATCAATGGGACAGGTTCTTGTATTAGGTCTACATATAAATCCAAACTTTGTGCAACCTCAATGTTCTCACGCTGTTCTTCGGGTTCAGAACATGACGTTTTGTCATCATCATCATCATGATCACTAGACGAAGAAGATTTGGACTCACCAGAGGATATAGCAGCTTGCTTCTGTCGCCTGCGATTTATTTGAGTGGTCTGAATTTCGTCTTCAGAGCTACTGAAATCTGTGGCTGTTGGTTGGTAGTCCAAGTCCGATCCATATTCCCCATCATCAGCAAAAGGATCTTGACTTGATGGAGGAGTAGACGCCGCATCAAACAGGTCCTGGAGTAATTTTTGTTCGCGTTCATACGAGTCCCGAGACGACATCTGCAAAAAATGTAACGTATGATTTTGATACAACTAAATAGGTTTCAAATATATTTTAGCAATGTAAATAAGTTGCTGAGATGTGACACTAGACTTGAATTAGTACTTGGCAAGCATAAAATAATATCAAAACGTAGAAAACAAATAGTACTTACCTTCTAAATAAAGATTGCGCGCGAAAACATGCAGCGACACGTAGGCGCGTGCGCGGTGCACCGTAGCGCGACACTGCTCGACTCATCGTATACAATGGCGACGTCTAAAGACGTAGTGTGCGTGTAGAGGGGAGTAAAAAAATGTTTATGTGTGCGTAGAGGTACTTTCTTTGGGTGAGCTTATCATAATGTATTGTGCCAGTACGACGATCTTATTTGTACCTTTAGTGACGGTATGACATGCCGTGCCTTATGATAGTATGAAAAATCGACCGTCCTATGGCGTACTGATTTTACGTAAATAAAAATGTGAAGGTCGACCGACGTACTGTCATATTGCTTTTTAGGCCATGACGCCTACGGGCTGTACTGTCCGTCAACGTGTTAAAGCAAGCTATACAATTAATAGAAATCAGGGCGTGGTTCTCAAAGCTTCCTACGTGGTTCTTATTAGGAAGAACCACTTAACTTGATGTGCAGCTCAACGGAAGGAAGGCGAGTCAGAAAACATAACCATATATATTGCAAAAATGCAAGGTTTATTTTCTAGACTCGCTAATTTAGCGAGTCTGTCAAATTGGAAATTATATTAAATAATATTCGACCTTGCTACACCAATTGTCTTTTAACTACCAATGTAATCGATATACCTTCTCTAATTAACGTCTATAGAAACTTCGAAAGATTTGATAGCCGTTCGAAGGATTTTAGGGAACCTCCTAAAGTGTCTCCTAATACCCTAGCACCTGACTTTGCGTACAATTATCCTTCTTCTAGTTCTACTAGTACTAATAAAGGCAGTTTCAATAATAAATACTTTTATAATACGTCTCCTAATTATAAAAGTTCTAACTTTCATAATCGGCCTAGTACATCTTTTAATACTAATGCACACGTCAATGTTATCGGTGTCGCATCTAGTAATAATAACCGGTTTTGCCCTCTTTGTAGAAACGCTTCACACTCGCTCGACACTTGTCGTCAGCCGAGGTATCTAATTTGTTTTAAGTGTGGATTGAAAGGTTTTCGTGCTTCTGATTGTCCTAATTGTAAGTCTAAGCTTACAACTACTAGGTCAAAACTAATTGGCAAGAATAGGGGTAATGACCAATCACTCTAAATTCAATAAAACTGAGTGGTCTGATTGGTTATCTTATATTTCTAAATTTTTTAACTGTTGTCGCTCGTCCTCAACCAGCGATACTAATATCGAGGTTACCCCTTATGTTTCTCGTACCGTAAATGGCAAAAGTGCTGTTGGCCTTCTAGACACGGGCTCTTCTGTGACAATTCTTGGAAACAATTATCATAAACATTTTTTAAGCTATAACTATAAACTTGATAACTCTAAAGAATTACAATAAATTACCGCGAGCGGAGACATACTAAATACGTTGGGATCAACTGCTATTCCGATTAAATTTCAAAATAAATTGATTAATTTAGTCGTTCATATTATTCCCGATTTAAAAACTCCTTTAATTCTGGGAATGGATTTTTGGAGAGGGTTTGGTCTATTTCCTAACAACTTGGGATCTGTCTTACTTCCAAATAAGTCTGTTGCACATGTCGCTGAACTACAGGCGAATGTCGGTAGTCATCTTGTTTCTTATGGTCTTCTAAAAGCCAATCAGAGAGCTACCGCTTCCAACATTAATCCTAAACTCACCGATACTTCTTAGAAGCGGGGTCTCGATTGCACAAAACTAAATTCACGTTATATTATAACGGGTGTTCTGATTCACCTACGTCGTTTGTAGATTATCAGGTTGTAAACAATTAATTGTATCGTTTCAAAAAATCTCTTAACCCTCTCACTAGAGACTTTCAATGGAAAGAGGTTGTTCCATCTGAGCAACGGCCTACCATTATGGCTAAAAGTCATTCTTCGCCCACAGCTGGTCATTTTGGTATCTTTAAAACTTATAAGCGTCTCACACTTAATTACTATTGGCCAGGCATGGGTTCTGACGTCAAAAAGTTTGTAAACTCGTGCGATTCTTGTATCGCATACCAACGTAATAATTGTAAATTCTATGATTTACGTCGTAAACCGGCTGAATTCAACGTTGGTGACATGGTTTGTCGAAGGACATTTTACCGTGTTGAGTCACGGGTTTCGGGGATTTAACAATAAAAGATGTCCTTGACAGAATTACACTTATATTGTTCAAGAATGCAATTATACTAAATATGCGACCCGCTCGCATCCCGACAATCCCGTGACTGCCCGAGCAAGTGCATAACTTCATGCAACGTACATAGGTAGGTAAGTAGTATCATGTGTATACATAAACATGTGTTCCCACATCATTCCCCTTCCCTTAAAATTTTATATTTTTATTATAATGAAACAAACAACACGATATATTATTCAATTTGATATAAATCATAAACAACACTAAAACAAATTGAGAAATAAAGTTACATATTCAAATCATTTACGTATTTAATTTATAATAATAAGTAGTTATCTTTATTCATTACCGTAAAACATGGCAACTTTGCCCATAAATTTAACAAAACAATGCGTAATCGATGATATTTTGGAAAATTTTAATATATTGATAATTATTTCGGTGCCACACAATACTATATGCTCATGTCTTGATATATTTAACTTAAATTACCCAATAAAATGCATATTTATTAAAGAAAATAACAATTATAGGTGTTGGGCAAAAAATCATATACATTTGGCAACTTTGCCCACATTACAGATCTCAGTTACTATGAACGTTATCACTATTATAAAAAGGACTGAATGAAAATGTTGAGCAATGCAATAATGTATTAAATTATACGACAAATAAGCTTATTCCTTGACCTTAAAAAATGAGTGGGCAAAGTCAAAATGCCCTCTAGTACATTTTTCGTACAAAATGGCGATTATTCAAGGGTTGTCACCATTTAACAAACACTCAGCCATTTAATAATTTTGTAGAAGGATAAACACCGTAATACTTCGTAGAACTATATTAATTTATTTAGTACAATGTTATACTACGCGCGGAAGTTAAATGTGTGCACTAGTTCTCAGAGCTGTCCGGCCAGAGAGGCTGAAGCAGTCCGAGAGCGCAGTAAACACACTCTGAGGCGTAGGCGCGCGCGTCGATCTTATATAGCGGCCGGCGAGTAACGGAGGGGCCACGCTCCGCCCACTCGGTGACGTCTAACGCTGCGAAGTAGGGGCGCAGCGTGTGCGCTGCATGATGACGTTTAGTTGTTACAGTCTCCCCCTCTGGATCTGAAGTCGTCCCGACGATGATCCAGCAAGTGGAGGCGTGTTCTTGGGTTTGCCGCGTTTCCCCGCTTGTCCTGTGTCACTGCCATGCTCCAGGGTTTGCTTTCGTGGTCGTCCTCTCTTCCGAAGGGGCTGTACAGGAGCTGGTAGCATGGATGATTCTCCGACATAAGGCACCAGAGCTGAGGAGTGATATATCCCAATTACAACGTCTGACTTTTGAGGATCAGCAATTGCGTAAGAGGATGGACCGTGCCGTTTCTTGATGATGTAGGGTCCATCACGTCGTGGTGCGAATTTGTTACTTACACCACGTGAGGCATTACTCAATGTATGGGTTGTAGCAAGTACTAGTTCACCAGGATTGTAACCCGGGTCTTCTCGCCGTTGTTTATCGAAGTACTTCTTACGTCGTTCTTCGCCATGTTCCTGAATTTCTCGAGCTTGTTGCAGGGTATTGGCTAATTGCATCAACTTTGGGGTGATCTCTGGGACGAAGTTCTCGGATTGCAGAATCTTTCTAAAATCATGGGATGTGTCATCTGGTGTTCTCAGTTCCCTGCCAAAGGTTAAGAATGCCGGCGTGAATCCAGTTGATAGGCTGCTCGCGGTATTCATCGCAAACCTAATACTTGGGAGATGCTCCGGCCATTCTCTGTGCTTATCCTTGACTAGGATAGCTAGCTGCGGTTTTAAATCCCTGTTCTTCCTCTCCACTGGGTTCGTCTCTGGGTGATACACAGGTGTGAAGGCATGCTTGATGTTCATTGTAAAAGCAACCTGTTGCATGACGGCACTGACGAATTGGGGTCCATTATCACTGATCATACGACGAGGAAAACCGAAGCGAAGGAATATTTCGTTGATCAGAGTCATGGCGCAATTTTCTGCAGTGGCCAGTGCAGTGGTGTAAGGCGAAGAGTTCCACCCATCGCGTTGCCACATCTTCCACGATGAAAATCCAGGTTTTGCCATCTAGAGAGGTTGGTAGTGGACCAAACAAATCAAAGGAAATGACTTCGAATCTTTGATTCATTACGGTAGTTTGGAGCAATCCCGCAGGTTTTTGATTCGATGACTTGTAACGCTGACACTCCAGGCAATTCTTTGTGTAACTCTCAATGTATTTTCTCATGCCAGTCCAGTAATACCTTGTTGAGATTCGGCGGTAGGTTTTATCCGAACCGTAATGACCGGCCAAAGGATTATCGTGGTATGTTGACAATATATTGGCCCACTCATGTTCGGGTACTGCGGAATCTGAATGGGGACTGTGTCGGTAGAGTAGCCCATTATTCATCAGGTAGCCTTTGTTGCTCCAGTATACTGCTTTTTCGTCATTGTTCAGACTTTCTAGGTCCTTCACTATCTGTTGTAATCTTTCATCTTTTAGCTGTTCATCTCTAATTTCAGCGGGACTCCGCATGGGCATATCGATGGTCACTGTACAGATACCACAGGTTCCTACTGTCTCGTTATTACACGGCGGTCTGGAGAGGAAATCAGCGACGACGTTCGTTTTCCCAGGAGCATATTTGATGGTAATGTCGAACGCCTGCAGCTGTAGGGCCCATCTCGCCAGTCTACCAGTAGGAGTCTTTAGTGACATGAGCCATTTCAGGGCTTGATGGTCCGTGATTACGGTGACAGGCAGCCCTTCGATATATCCGCGAAATTTTGATACCGCCCACACCACAGCAAGCGCCTCTCTTTCGGTAGTTGTATAATTCCGTTCAGCGGATGTCAGAAGACGACTAGCGAACTCTACAGGATGTTCGTCTTCACCCTCCCCCTGGACCAAAACTGCTCCTATTGCGTAAGAGCTGGCGTCGCTTTTGATGACGTACGGTTCGGTTTCATCGGCTTGTCTCAAAATTGGAGCAGAAGACAGACGATACCTCAACTCGTTGTAGGCGTTTTGCTGTTCCTCTGTCCACTCCCAACTAACATTCTTCTTTGTTAAGCGAGTCAGGGGTTCCGCAATCTTCGCAAAGTTCTCTATGAATCTCCTATACCACGAGCATGTCTGCAGAAATGCAACTAGATGTTTCAGGTTGGAGGGCGCGGGTAGCTTTACGATAGCTGCAGTCTTCTCAGGGTCTACCTGTAGGCCGTTCGGCGTGATATAGTGTCCCAAGTATTTGATGGTGGAACAACAGAAATGGCATTTTCCTCGATTCGCGGTAAGACCAAATTCTTTTATCTTATTGAATACCTTTTGCAAGTCTTCCAAATGTCGTTCAAACGTTTGCGAAAATATAGCCAGGTCATCCAAATATGCCAACAGCTTCACGTCCGGCATACCTACTCGCATGCGGTCAATGAGTCGCTGAAATGTTGCTGGAGCGTTCCGTAAAACAAACGGCATGCGGGTGAATTTGTAAACGCCAAAAGGGGTAATGAATGCCGTTTTGTCCTGGTCTTCTTTTCGAACGCCAATCTGCCAGTACCCAGCTTTCAAGTCTAGCAGGGACATGTAGGGCGTTGGTTTCGCGTCGTGCAGGAGATCATCATTCTTTGGAATAGGATAAGGGTCGGGTACCGTTATCGCATTGAGTCGGCGATAGTCTATACAGACTCGTATGGTCCCGTTAGCCTTCGGTACCAGCACTACAGGTGCCGCCCATGGTGACGCAGATGGTTGGATGATGCCATCCGCTAACATTGCCTGGATCTCTCGTTGCAAAACCTCTTTTCGTGGTGGTGATAATCTGTACGGGGGGACTAAAATTGGTTTGTCATCCACTGTCTTGATCGTGTGCTCAATCAGTTTCGTAGGCTCTCGCTTCGTATTGAATACGTCGTTGTTCTTCTCCAGCAGCTGATTGACTAGCTTATCCTGGTCCGGAGTAATATATACCACCACGTCAACGGAGTCTATACGAACGTCCCAATTGTTCGCATCAAAGAGGCTATTACTCTGTGGAGATAGCTCAGCGTTTTCTCGATGGACATTTATTTGAGCATCTCGCATCATGAAGTCCGTGAAGCTTGGAAAGTACCCATCGAACAGTCGAGGCTTTTTCTTGCTTGGTGGTGTGGAAGTTAGATCAATCAGCGCCAGTTTGTAGTCTGTGACCGCTTGTTGATCTTTTTTTTTTTTTTTTTTTTTTTTTTTTTTTTTTTTTTTTTTTAGCATTTATTTGCAAATATGGGTAATACATAAGAAGGTAATAGATTTACATCAGAGTTCTGCCATATTTCACCGTTCGGCATGCAAACATTTTTCTTATTTACTTAAAATTGCTAACATTTAAATTCATATTGATACATTAAAAATTAAAAAATTATTACATTTCAAATCTTGGTCTGAAGATAAATAAACAAACTAACATTACGATTCCAAACAGTAAATAAATAATCAATTCATTAAAATTCGAGGTAATTTAATAAAATTTGTCCGTTAAAAACTCATTCACACTGTAGTATGTTTTATCTATTAATAATTTGCGAAGTCTACTTTTGAATTGCACCGTTTTCAAATCTTTCCAAGCACTTGGCAATTTATTGTATACAACTGGGGCCATGCAATAAATACTTTTGCGCATCATAGTAGTTTGACACGGTACATTAATTAATTTTGAATTGTCACGTCTATTTCTTGGGTATACATCGGACAAACGTTCAAAACGATGTGGATTGTTCTTCACAAACATAGCCGCTTCAAGAATATAGATACAGGCAAGTGTCAATATGTTGTACTGCTTGAAATATGGCTTGCAACTGTCGGTGGTTTTTAGCTTAAACATTGACCGGAGACATCTTTTTTGAGCCTTAAATGCTATTTCTTTATCGGTTGAGTTCGCCCAGAAAATGACACCGTAGCGTAAGTGCGTTTCAGCTATACCGTAGTATGCCGCAAGAAGTGTTTTCGTGTCCACTATCGAGGATAATCTATGTAAAGCAAATGCAGATGAACTCAATTTTTTACACAACATGTCGATATGTGCTTTCCAGTTTAAACTGCAATCTATTTGTAATCCTAAAAATTTGGTATCAGTTACTTCATCAATATCGTCATTTTTGTAATGTATGTGAAGGTTAGGTACACAAGGCATACGTTGTCTAAAGTTCATTATCTTAGTCTTACTTAAATTTATATTCAAATTATTTTTATCTAGCCATTTAATTAAATTGTCAAGAGAATTATTTATGTCCGTTTCATATGTATTTACATTTCTACATGGGATCGTTATGGTACTATCATCAGCAAACATAGTTAAGGGATGTTGAATGGACGTGGGCATATCATTAACATATAATATAAATCCAAACGGGCCCAAAACGCTTCCCTGTGGAACACCAAATGTAATTTTACGTTCTCGGGATCGAGATATCTCTTCATGCTTATTAATTACATTGATGCGACTAATTTCGGTTATCTGTGTTCTGTTTTCTAAATATGATTTCATTAGCTCGAGCACGTTGCCTCTTATACCGTAGGCTTCCAACTTATTTAATAACGTATTATAATGGACATAGTCAAAAGCCTGCGTCATATCACAGAATATTGCACATATGCGGAGTCGTTTATCTACATTTCTAATAATCGGAGACAAAAAGTCATAAATTGCCATATCGATGGTTCTATGTTGCCTAAATCCTTTCTGTTCTTCACATAATAAGTTATTATTTTCAATGAAGTTAGCTAACTGTTTGTAAATGTACTTTTCAAATACCTTAGAGATCACTGGTATGAGTGAGATGGGTCTATAATATTCCATCAATTCCCTATCTAGTTTCTTAAATAGAGGTTTAATTATAGATTGTTTTAATGCCTCTGGATATATACCCATACATATACTGAGGTTGACTAAGTGACTCAGATGACTGCATATCTGGACTGATACTGACTTTAGTATTTTAGTGGCGATCCCATCAACACCAACACTGCCAGTGTTTTTTAATGACATTATTATTCTATGTATATCGTTTGGTGTGCTGGGAGCCATGAACATTGACTTTGCATTTCTTGATGCAATGGATGCTTTTGGTTTATATTTAGCATCTAATTTTGGATGAATTTTGTCAATAAAAAAGTCATTAAAAGCATTAGCGATATCCAAAGGTTTGTAAATAGTTCGATCACCAACTCTTAGTTTTTCAATTTGCTGTTTAGGGATATTGTTATTTGTCCGATTAATTATTTGCCATGTAGTCTTAGATTTATTTTTTGATTGTTGTAATTTGTAATTATTCTGTGCTTTCTGTGTTAGATTTATAATTTTAATATATAATTTAGAATAAGTAGCAAATTTCTTTTTATTTTCGTGGTTAGGATTCAATCTAGACTGCCATAAGAGTTTTATCTTTTTTTTTACTACATAATTTAACACCATTTGATAACCATTTAGGTTTCTTAAATGCACTGATTTTGATTTCCTTGAACGGGAAGCATAAATCGTAAAACAGTTTAAATGTGTTCATAAAATCATTATAGGCCAAATTAGGATCTTCAGTAACATATATCTCCGAAAAATTGAGACTGTTTATACAGTCTTTAAATTTTGCTATATTTTCATTGCAGTAATCCCTTCTAGTTATATACCAGTATTTTATTCGACATACAGAGGGTACTGGACATTGAAGCAGCTGTGCTGTATGGTCTGACAATGCAAACTCCAAGACATCTGTTTTTACAGATTTTTTAAAACTATGCGCAAAATTATCTATACATGTCTTACTAGCCATCCGAGTCGGTTGTTTAAGAGCAAGTTTTAAGTTGTAATTTAGTAGCATACACTGCAGTGCAATTGAATTTCCATTCGGTTTTAAGATATCGATATTAAAATCGCCTGCAATAACAATGTTCTTATTAAGCCGGTTGGATACATCTTTGAGTAACAATTCTAATTTATTAAAAAAATCTGTTATATTTTTAGTATTTGGTACTCTATAGAGACATATGACTATCAATTTATAATTAATTAGCTCAACAGCACAACACTCAAAAACCCCTGGTAAAGATAATCTAGCTATTTGAGGTATTTCTTTCCATTGGTGACAATTATTAATTATTATACATGCCCCCCCTCTCTTTTTCTCTGGTCTACTATAACATGCAGCCAAACTGTAGTTTGGTATACATAGTTGTTTTTCGAGTCCCTTCATGATGAAATGCTCGGTAATACATACTACATCCACATTTATATTTTTATCAGAAAGTTCATTTAAGCATACTGTAAGTGCATTTGATTTATTTAACAAACCTGCAATATTTTGGTGTAGAATGCTAATATACTTATTGGAGAAAAAACAATTCATTTGGGTCTTTTATTGTATTTAGAGCATTTTCTTCTAAAATTTCCAGTTGAAGGTTGTACAAGTCCTCAAAGATCGGTTTCATAGCATAGTCTTTTAAAGCTCCCGATCCTGTATACGTGGAATAATGATAGCTTAGGTTCAAATTAGAGTCCAGGATATATGCGTATTGATGCGTGCAATTGTCTATACATAGCATGTTGTTGAAGATTTCTAGTCGCGAATTATATAAAATATTGAAGTTATTGTTAAATTTAAAAGTTGGCAATGTAATAATTATATTTGTATTCTTTATATTCAGCAATGTATTTCTCATGTATGTTATGATATCAAAATAACATTTTGTAGTTTTAAACTCTTCCTCGCCGATCATAATTATACAGAAATCATTCTTAGTATAATATCTCAGTCTTGACTGAATATCATGTAAAAGATGCATAATACCTGCGCCCGGAGTAAGATAATGACATATTTGGTATCTGTCCTGAAAATACTCTTCTGCTAAACTTAATATATTCCTGTTAGTTTTATTAGTACTAAAAATACATAGGTTATTTTTCAATTTATTGTTTTTTATTTGTGTATTCTGCTTTGTCCCGTGCACATTCGCAGCTTTCATCGCCATCTGTGGACTGGAATGCGTACTAATACTTTGCTGTTCGTCAGCACTTTTATTCACTTTTTCTGTCATTGATATTTCCGAATCGGTTTGCGTTTCTTTATTTTTACATCCCACTTGTGTGGAGTGTTTTTTCAGCATTTTCTTAGGTGTTGGAGATTTAGATGTAGTAGCTATTTGCTTATAGAGGGTATTCTTCCGACTTAGACTTTCAATTTCCTTCTTTAGGTTTGCGTTTTCAAGGCTTAATGAGTCTATTTCTTCATTTGCACCACATAATTTAATCGTGAGCTCCTCAATTTGTCTCTTTAATTTGGTAACTAGGTCAATATCATCATCATCCGATATATCTGGCATACTGCATGTGGTGCCATCTAGTGTAGAATTTGCAACACTATCATCATTCAGGTTCATATCGGAGATCGAGTGCGCGCGTGCGCGTCTCACGGTGACGTTTTCGGTTCCACTCATAGTTCAGCTACTATTTGTCGCTAGATGTCTTTTAACTTGAGTCGATAAAACAGTTCTAGGCTTTAGTTCAGCTACTGTCCACATGAAGCACTGACGAGATATTTGAATTGTAGACAGGAAAAAACCGTCATTCCTTAATATTCACCATAGTTTTATCACAATAGTAAGTATGAAATGTCACTGCTTAACGCTGAACAGAACTTTACTGATGCGACGTAAAATTTTTCGTGGTAAATATTTAGTAGTATTGTGTTTAATACTTATAACTGTTTATGCACTGTCACTTTGTTTATATAACGTTTGTTTACATTCAAATTAAGATTGTTCTTCAAGATAACCCTTGCACGATATATTTATTGGTTAATGTTCACTTTGACTCACAATACGAAATTAGTTACTTGGTATTTATAATTAAATCAATTTTATTAAAACTTTCGATACAACTCAGTGTTTACGCGACGGCAGCGCTAAGTTTTGTTGGAGTTACTGCTTCACCCGTTGCCATTATCGCTGGAGGAGGGGTCGATGGAGGCGTAGGTATGGCGTTGGACACGCTAGCAGCATCCTCACTGTCTGTCACTGTCATCGCGCTGAGTGGGCTTGGCAAAATCATCATTTCCTTGATGACAGTGGATTCGAAGATGGTGAATTCCTCTGGGTACAGCTCGTACTGCAAGTCAGGTTCGTCGATGAAGGACCACGTATACTGAGGCATGTTTATCACCACACCTGCTTTTTGCAAGAAGTCGACGCCAAGCAGTGTGCGGTTGTCCCGAGCTTCCTGCAGCACGATGAACCTGGTTGCTATTTTACGACCATTCAGGTTAACCGTGGCTTTGCACACGAGCACCACCTGCTCCCTCTTCCCGCCATCGGCTAATGTGAGATCCACTGTTTTCTCGACGAATTTGCATCCACTCTTCAGCAGGGACTGGTGAAGGCTATAAGATGCGACACTCATCTTGGTGCATGTGTCCATGAATGCCGTCCCCATTATCCCCTCCACCTCCAGGAACACCACGGGTCGTGAGTGCGTCTCTTCAGGAGCGCCAAGGGCGCAGAAACCGACGTTTTCCTTTTTGACCGAAGACGGGCTTTTTTTGCACGTGGAACAATTACTCCTGTAAACTCCGGGTGCTCCACACCCATAGCAGGAGAACTTCGGCTGGGAAGGAGATGGTGCCTGGGTTTGACCTTCTGAGACATCTTTCACTGTAGAAGAAAGAGTGCCTTCAGCCCGCTTCTTCTTACGACAGACATCTGCTGTGTGTCCTGGGTTTTTGCAGAAGGTGCACCTTAGTTTTCCTTTCTTCCCCGGAGCGTCCCTGATTTCGCCTGTCTCTGAACCTGCTGCGTACTCATGTAGGGTCTCTTCAATACCTCGTGCCGTCTCCAGGAGCTTATCGAACGTGGGTACTGTATCTCGTGGCATGCGGTTTCTTATTTCCAGACGGATGAGCGGGAAGATTAAATCTATTTGTTGTGATTCAGTGAATGCTGGAGGGGGAGCCAACGAGAACAGGGACCTTTTCCTGGCGATAAAGGCTTCTGTCGTAATGTTCGCTTCCTGAACTTCATGTGTAATTTGATAGTACACCATGAATGTTGGTTTTCTCGGGGCAAACGTGTGGCGGAGCTTGGTGCAGAAGTCTTCCCACTGCGTCACACCAGTCTTCACTCCCTGCCACCACACTGCTGCCTCGTCTCGTAGTAATAGTGGGAGACTTTGCAGTGCGTCAGAGTCGCTTATCTTCTCCGTCGACTTAAAAACGCTAGCTGCGGCTAAGAAAGCTTCTACTGCATCCGAGTTCTTTTTCCCGTCGTACGTGAAGGTGCAGGATGCGAATGTTCCCTGTTTATTGGCCGTGATGGTCTGTAGGAACTTCTGGAACTGTTCGTCTGACATCGCCATCTTCAAAGTCCGATGTGGGAGTCTTCGGAGATGTTCTATCTTGATCCCTGGATTCGGCCTTACGTTGTGCGCCAGATTGTAGAAGGATAAACACCGTAATACTTCGTAGAACTATATTAATTTATTTAGTACAATGTTATACTACGCGCGGAAGTTAAATGTGTGCACTAGTTCTCAGAGCTGTCCGGCCAGAGAGGCTGAAGCAGTCCGAGAGCGCAGTAAACACACTCTGAGGCGTAGGCGCGCGCGTCGGTCTTATATAGCGGCCGGCGAGTAACGGAGGGGCCACGCTCCGCCCACTCGGTGACGTCTAACACTGCGAAGTAGGGGCGCGGCGTGTGCGCTGCATGATGACGTTTAGTTGTTACAATTTTAATTATATTATTATGATAACATTAAAAGGGGAAATAATTAAACATGAATTTTTAACAGAATGTGCTTTATTTCTAATGTGTTCAAAAATTCAAAATAATTAAAAAAATGTAACAAAAATAAAACTAAAAATATCTATCACGGTTTTTGTTTTTATATGGGCAAATGAACAAATACCACTGAAATTTGTGAGTAAATAAGTTTTACTGGAAAATTATAGTGTATAGGTAATACTGCGATGAGTATTTTATAACTATTAGGTATCTTTTATGTTATTGCTTATACAATATAGTCAACATTCAGCGTAAAGTAATTTAGATACATATCTATTTATAACAACTTATGTGAATAGAAAAAAAACTGTTTGGTAAAACAATAGGTACAAATTCAATGCCCCATCTATCATTATTTATTGTTATAAAAATAATCAGTCTAAGTCACATACATTACACATTAAAAATTGAGATCAAACATTGTAAGTTGCAATATTGAGATCAAGATTAATTAAAACTAAAGAAACGAATATATACCTATAAAATAATTCCGAGTTAATAAGTATTAAATAACATACAATTAAACCTTTTAGCAAAAAATACTTAACGAACAAAATGAAACAATTTTCACTTAATATTAGGTAGGTACAACGCGAATATTTTGACCGTGTATGTCAAAAAAATCATTAGTTGTGCAGGTCTCTCTACTATGATTATGACACAATAATATTATTACAAATTATAAAGTACCTATAATATTATACAGTACCTAAGTCGTTGTAGTATTCTTGTGATTCATGATTATAGTACTGAGACCTGCGCAACTATCTGTACCCCTAGTGTGAGTTTTGCATTGAGCAAACATTAAAGTACACAAATCGACTAACCAATAAACTCTCATTGGCGCTCTGGCGCGCTTCAAGATTTTAACCAATCAGAGATCATATTTTACTCGATTCGTTAACTTTAAAGTTTCCGTTTGCTAATTGCAAAACTCCCACTGGGGGGGGGGGTACTGGTCAAAAAAGTAATTCTACAGCAGGCAATAGCAGTCAGCCCAATTAATGAGTTTGTTAGCTAATCTACTCACAGACAGATCTCGCTACAATTATTATGATTCATAACAATACTACAGTGGCTTATATTATATGTACTATAATTGTACTGTAAATCGTTGTAGTACATACTGTTGGGAGTCATTATAATAAAATTAAAGTAGTGAGAAATGCCCGACTAATAACATTATTGTCGTGCTACCGCACGTTTATTAGTTTATCAAACGGATATTTAATTTTACAACTAAATATCCGTTTATCAACTTTAAATACGTATTTCTATTGTATGTTATAACCACTAAAATCTACTTCAAACACAACTTGACCCCTTCTTGTAATGGTGGGTTGCGGTAGAACGACAATAATGTCATCTACGTGGTGAATTTCACAAACGTCTTCCACAGTTGGATAAGTGAAAGCAAAATTACCAACAGTACTTTTTACTTTCCTTGCAAATTTTACTGTAGGGGTACTATTCTTAATAAATAAGATGCGTCCTACAAAGTGCTTGACGCTTTTTTTCGTAGCGAATCTTACAATGAGCCAATCACCTTCTTTCAAATCATGAGAAATATTCTATGTCACTGATCCCCATTGGAATGTGTGACTCCAAATTTTCTTTGTCCGTCCGATCTTGCAGATATGTATAATAATTTATGTATTAATTTATGTAGTAATTTACTATTTTTCTCACCTTTTACTCTTGAAATTTTAGTCGTTCTTCTACAATCTTTAGTTTTATTTTGCTTACTGTTTTTGTTCGTTTTGTTTGTATCAGTATGTGAACTTGTATCGTAGTTGTATTTTATTAATTATATCCTTTGTAGATATCTTCATAGCCAGTGCTGATTGTGTAATAACTTCGGTCCCAGAATCATGTATTTTGTAAGGTTTTTTCGTTGCTTACAGTTCAGTTTCACATTAGACGTTATTATAACATTAGGTTGATTTGTTAATAATTTTGTATTATCTTTATCTATTACCCTAAATGGCATGTTTTGAATGTCGCTTTTAATTTTTTTACTGAAAACATGCACATAATTTGGTGATGTCGAACTAAAGTATTGTACTGAGAGAGCCATATGGTTATTTATTACCGAGATACAGATTTTACTAAGGCTATCTGGGTTCCTAAGTGTATGAGTTATATTTGGCGATAAAAATATAGGTGGAATATTTGTATAAACGTGTTTACTAGATACGGACTGCGAGTTGAGCGAGTTATTAAACGGAAAAAATATATTTTCATATTCTGATTCTTTCATAATTTCAATATGTTTAGGTGTGTTTCTAACAAAATCTCCTGTTCTATCATCAAGTGTATAACCTTCATCTCCTTCTTCTATATTATCATATTTAATTAAAACTTTCATGTTTTCTGTAGTTTCTGGTTGTTGTAATATATTGATCTCACTGTCTTGCAACATAGTTTTTGTATCACTCAATTGAACTTCTTGATTTTTAAGTGGTAAAATTCTTTTAGGTTTCTTATTTTTAACATTTTTATCGGTACTATTTGTAGGTATTGATATATCTGCAGCGCAAATAGACATTCCGGGTTCTGTGCTTAATTTTTTACTCTTTTTTACTGCCATCGGTTTAGGAGACCTTGTTTTTTGTAGGTAATCAAATAAAACTGAATCAATTTCATATACATCTTGGTCGAAATACTCAGGGATTCGTTTCAACACGTTTCGGGCATTTAAAGGATATATTCCTGTGGCTCTAAATCCACTTTTTATATTGTCAATCGCCGTGAGATTAATATTTTGTAGCAGTTCTGCCAAAAGCTTAGGAAAATGTTTTTTGTTTATTGTCGACTGCCCAGGATTCAAAATTTTGTAATTCAAAAGGATTTTCCTCCATTCTCTTTTTAAAGGGCCGAAAAATGCGACATCTAGGGGTTGCGTAAGGTGTGTCGAGTTAGGTGGAAGCAAAACAAACTTTATTTCATATTTTTGGCATAACTCTACTACTTCAATGTTAAGGTGACTAGACAAGTTGTCACCTATTACTACTTTTGACCCTGGTAGATTCTTGGCCCATGGAAGTATAATCGTTTTAAAATAGTCTTCAAAATAGGCAGAATCAAACCAACCTGACTTCGTGCAGTTGAAGCGAGTACCCGGTGGACCTCCAAGAACCCATTCAGAATACAAATTAGTAGCTTTATATACAACATATGTTGGTAGGCAATCACCAGCAGCAGACACTGTAAACATAATAGAAACAGAACTCTTAGAACTGTTTAATACTCTTTCAGGGTACTTTGTGCCTCTTCTAAAAATGCATTTAGCATTACCCGGGTTGTCGGAGAGATTGGTCTCATCATAATTAAGTATATGACTAGGTGGAACATCCTTAGTTGTTTCTTGCAAATTGGCAAAGAAACTTTGCAATTCTTGGAGACCTTTCTCGGCCCGGACCTGTTTTATGTTTTGTGTAGTTCGAACTGACAATTTTGACGAATGTCTATTTAAAAATTGGCTTACCCATGTATTGCCAGGCATTTTGCCATTAAAAATGTCAAGGCGTGAATTTTTTCTAAATAATTATAGACCAGCATTTTTAAGTCCAGCTTGGTCATTGGACAACCATATTCCCCAGTAGCTACCAACACTCTTACCAATTTTTCTTCTTCAGTATCTGTAAGTTTCATTTGCCCTCCTATTGTTTTCATATGCAGATTTTTTACTTTATTTAGTATTGACCTCCGTGGAATTCCGAATTGTTGTTCAGCTTGCCTACTTGAAATGGATTTTTGTTTGACAAGCTGTACTGCTATGTCTAACATTTCAGTGGAATAGTCTTTATATCTTCTTGATCCAAGTTTTCTTCTATTTCTCTTCTTTTTTATATTACTCGACTTTTTGTTATTGTTATTCATCCTGTAAACATTTTTTTTTTAGAAATTATAACTCTATAAAATTAGCAGTTTATGAAACAGTCACATAATAGGCGTGTTAAAACGAATGTATGTTAAAAAACTGAGTTGTTAAGGCTAGGTTTTTAATAGTATCTCATAACTGTTTTAACACCTAATTATGTGCAGTTTCATACACTATCTACTCGCATACATTTAGACAGAAATTAACATGTTTATAATTCGAACTTTACGACATAAGAGAAAATAAATACTTTAACAATTATATTAGAATTAAAAAAAATATCTCAGTAGGTAGTGATAAAATAAGGGTAGGTAGTTTGATTTCGATGAAAATACATATAGTTTTTAAATACCCATCAACAAAAAACTTTAAACATACTGTCGTGGTTTGGAAGATATGAGGGAATAACTTTATATACCAACATAATTATGTACATTAACTTTTCATCAAATTCGAACCTTCCTTTTTGTAATCGGTTAAAAAATGTACCTCAGGTGACAACCCTAGTGAAAAAGAAACGTTGGGCAATGTTGTCAATGATATTAAAAAAATATGCCTGTGACTTTGCCCACCGTTATATTTAATGATTTTATGAAGCATTTAGCTAAGAAAACTAGTCTATATTATTCATTTCAAATGTATTAACAGATGTATAAAAATTACTTACCTGCGATAACTCCAACTAGCACTTCTCAAGAAAGTTCTTTTAACAGTTTTTGCCCGCAAAAAAACACTCCAACTTCAACAACGTCTGACAGACAACTGAAGTAACATCAGTGACAGTACGTCACACAGTGTTGCCAGAAAAATGATTAATTTTTTACCATAGACAAAGTTTTCTTAGTAAATATAGACAAATTTGCTATGTATCAAGTTTTAAGAAAGATACACAACTGGGCAAAGCCAAATGTCGAGGGCAAAGTTGCCATGTTTTACGGTACCTGATATTATTGTCGTTAGCATAACTAAATACATATACAGTAGGTATGCGAACGCTAACATTACGGTCGCAGGTGGCAACTAGTTACAATAACAAAACGATCATATTTCATTACACGAATTCGACATAGGTATCTAACATTGAAGACACATTATACTCGTAAGTACTTGCCTAAGCTACAATTCTCGCTTAGATTATAATTTATAACTACGAAGTTAATTGTCACTGTTTTTTTATAACTTTATATATAAACACGTAACACTGGGAAATTTAAGCGTACTCGACACGAGAAGATGGCGCGTTACCTGCTGATTGAGCAGACTCTCTATCTGCTTGCGAGTCCACTCTTTTGCCCCAGTATGCATTTTCTTATACACGCAGTACGCTATGACAACTGATAATAGCACAAACAACACAACAACAACAACCATCGTGATTAACGCGAACTTATCCAGTTTCTCTTCCCATTGGGCAATATTTCCCCCACTTTGGGCAATAACTACGTGCTCGTTTACTTGCTCCTTACTAATATTCTTTCCCATTGTAAGGTTTTATCCAAAGTAAATAAAAACTCAGTGACTGTAATGGTATGTGACTACATTAAAATAAACACGGTTTATATGATTACATCTTAACCTAGATTTGACAAAATTGCATTACACGCACAAAATAATTGAAAACACATAATATGAAATATGTTTTTAAAAGTCTGTATGTATATACAATCCTTTCAAAACATTTAGTAAGGTGTACTATCTAGCCCTACGACATATTTTGTCTTGGAATCGGTACTAAAACTAGTCCACTAGATAGAATTACACACCAACACAAAAATAAAAATATTAACACATCATATTACACAACAGCATGAAAAAAAATAAAAATAGGTATTAACACAGTTAAAAACAAAGGACAATTGTTATTATAATAAAACATAGGCAAAATAGCGGTAAAAGTATAGCGTATATGTTTATAGCCTGAATCTTATAGGTTGCTTAGTCACTCTTCCACTGCGTGTGGTATAAGTGATAGGCGGGCAGCAATTAGGAATTGCACTACTAGGTCCTGTTGTTATGTTAGTATGGTCACTAATATAATGAGCTGGTTTCAGACGATTTATGGAAATACTTGCCTTCCTCCCAGCCAATTGAATTACGTATACCTTGTTGTTCCGTTCTACTACGCGAAAAGGTCCGTCGTATGTAGGCTGTAAGGGTTTACGAATGGCATCGTGCCGTACAAACACATAATTACATTTTTCTAGATCAGGGTGAATAAACAGACTTTTTTCAATGTTTTTTCGCATTTCTATAGACTGGAATTTTCTAATAGTGTTTCTTAATTTACTAACATATTCGCAACTGTCGTCAATAATGGTACTAGACTTTCTATCATAATAGTCTGCTGGTAAACGTAACGTAGTACCATAAATCATTTCCGCTGCGCTTATACCGTTATCGCTTCTCACCGCTGTTCTAAGTCCTAGTAACACAGTCGGCAATTCATCGACCCACGAGGATGATAATGTATTACATAAGCGAGCGGTTAATGCCGCTTTGAGCGATCTATGCCAGCGTTCCACCGCTCCATTGCTCTGAGGATGGTAAGGCGTAGTTCGCGATTTATTTATACCTAACATTTTCATTAACGAATTAAATAACTAGCTTTCGAACTGGCGTCCTTGGTCGCTGGTGAGCTTTTTTGGACAACCAAACCGAGAAATCCAGCCTTCAAAAACAATCCGCGATACAATTTCCGCTGTCATATCTTTAGTGGGAAAACATTCAGGCCATCGTGTGCCCCTATCGACTATAGTGAGACAATACCTAAACCCTTCAGCTGACGTCGGTAGAGGTCCTATCAAATCGACGTGAATGTGTTCAAATCAGTCACAAGGCGGAAACGAACCTAAAGCTGACGTTGTGTGACGACTAACTTTAGAACGTTGGCATTGAATGCACGTTTTAGCCCATAGTCCCACGTCTCTGTTCATGCTAGGCCAATAAAAACGGTCTTGTACCAATTTCCGAGTCGTCCTAATTCCAGGATGACTTAAATTATGTAAAAAGTCAAACGCTACGCGACGATATTTTTCTGTCAAATACGGCCTGATTTTATCGTTCGCTATGTTACATAAAATTAATTTAGTACTACCGGGCAACATTACTTTCGTAAAATTATTTTTGTCAGTTTCGGACTTTATTATTTGTAATAGGGTCTCATCACACTGCTGATCGCACGCGAGTTCCTCGTAATCAATCGCCAATGGGCAATCTATTGTGGCGACGCGCGATAACGTGTCTGCGACAATATTGTTCTGCCCACTCAAATGTCTTATACCCGTGCTAAACTCACTAATAAAAATTAAATGGCGTGTACGTCTAGGAAGCTCTTTTTCACTATTTGCTTTTGAAAATGCGTAAATGAGAGGCTTATGGTCGGTATATACAGGGTGTTTGGAGGGTGAGTAGCCATAGGAAAATGGTCGATAGGTGATGGTGTTGGCTACGTGTTGCACCTACTTAAATAACATTTTGCCTTAAGTTTAATGAGTAATAATTTTTTTTCTATTTTTCTAGAAAATCTCCATTTTTTTGTATAAAAACTTTAATTATTTTTTTAATAACCGCTGAAATGTTAAAAAAATGATGTCATTTGTTAGTGTAGTCTTACCTTATTCAGATTTAATTATAATTTCATACAAACAATTCAAAAAGAAATAACAGTGAAGTATCAAACTTTTATAAATAAAAAAAAACATCCTTATGTCAACTTCACATGGTAAAATAAAAAAAACTTACGGTGTATGGCATTTACAAATGTTTTTAAAAACTTCTCTAGTTAATACTCTTTCGAACGGTATGTAATATGTATCATAACTAACCAGGTAACTCAACAAAAACCGGTTTGTCGTCACGAATGCATTAAAAGGGTGAAAACCTAAATTATTCAATTGAGCAGGTAAAATGTTTTGTTTTGGATGACGCAACGAAAAAGTGCAATAGGTTTAGCTGTTGCACTTTTTTGTCTTCTATTACTATGTATGTACTTTATTTTGGGGCAATTAAAACAAAAAAGTATTTTTTTAAATCATTTATTACAAATCTTGTTCAAATTGATGTCCATTATTTCTGATACATGCGTAACAACTCTTTCTAATTTCCGTTGTGGTATGGCTTAACCTGATTTCTTGTTTCATTATCACAAATGCATTATCTATTTTTTCAATTAATTGCTCTCTTGTTTCAATGGTTTCCGTATACACTAGAGCTTTAGCACGACCCCAGACATAAAAATCAAGCGGTGTTAAATCCGGCGACCTTGCAGGCCATGGGATGGGACCATTTCTGCCAATCCAAGCGTTGGGAAATGAATTGTCAAGGTGTTCCCGGACTGCTAATGTCCAGTGCGCTGGGCAGCCATCTTGTTGAATAACAATGCGTTCTTGATTCTGAACATTTGGAACTCCATCCATGAGTTCGGGCAAATCATTTATTAAAAAATCTAAATAATTATTGCCATTCAAATTGTCTGGTAGATAATGTGGACCAATAAGTGTATTGCCAATTAGTCCTGCCCAAACGTTAACCGAAAACTTCCTTTGATGTGTCACCGCTCTTTTCTTTTTAGGGTTTTTATCCTTTGGGGCCCAATGATGCAAATTATGAAAGTTTACAATGCCTTCCCTTGAAAACTTTGATTCCTCCGTCCACAGGATACTTTTTAAGAAGTCGCGGTTGTCAACATCCATGTGTAACAAGAGACGGCAAAACTGGACGCGTCTTTGATAATCGTTTTCTTCTAGACCTTGCACGGGAGTGTAATGAAAAGGATGCTTTCCATTAGCGCGAAGAACAGACCACACTTTCCATGGGCTTAGATTTAGTGTTGCAGCTACAGTGCGGATACTTGTTGTGGGATCTTCATCAAAAGCTTCCAAAATGCGTTCATCATCAGCAACGTTACGTTGTCTGGCAACTCCAGGTTCACGGCGATTTAGATTGCCAGTTTTCCGTAAGCGTCTAAATGTCGTTTCAAAAGTATGACGATTAGGTTGACGTCTATTGGGAAAACGCTCTTCATAAATTCTTTTTGCTTCTCGTCCATTTCCATCAGCTTTGCCGTAAGCCATCAACATATCAGCGTATTCCTCGTTAGTAAAAGCAGCCATTAAAAATAACAGTAACAACAAAACTTAACAACAACAAACGAAAACAAAAATAATGCGCAGAGCGGAGTTGTGAAGTACAACACGTGAAGTAGCAAAGAACGACAAGTGTCGACTAAATGCACCCGACAGGGTGCGCAAGGGCTCAAGGGAGCATAATAGTCAACCGATGAAAGAGATAGCACAATACTTTTAGGTGTGTTACAATGAGACAAAACATTTTACCTGCTCAATTGAATAGTTTAGGTTTTCACCCTTTTAATCCATTCGTGACGACAAACCGGTTTTTGTTGAGTTACCTGGTTAGTTATGATACATATTACATACCGTTCGAAAGAGTATTAACTAGAGAAGTTTTTAAAAACATTTGTAAATGCCATACACCGTATGTTTTTTTTATTTTACCATGTGAAGTTGACATAAGGATGTTTTTTTTTATTTATAAAAGTTTGATACTTCACTGTTATTTCTTTTTGAATTGTTTGTATGATATTATGATTAAATCTGAATAAGGTAAGACTACACTAACAAATGACATCATTTTTTTAACATTTCAGCGGTTATTAAAAAAATAATTAAAGTTTTTATACAAAAAAATGGAGATTTTCTAGAAAAATAGAAATAAAATTATTACTCATTAAACTTAAGGCAAAATGTTATTTAAGTAGGCGCAACACGTAGCCAACACCATCACCTATCGACCATTTTCCTATGGCTACTCACCCTCCAAACATCCTGTATAACTAACTGCCGTCCTTCTATCATATTCCGAAAATGACGAATAGCTAAATAAATCGCTAGCAATTCTCTATCATACGTACTATATTTCTGTTCCGTAATTGACATATTTTTTGAGAAATAACCTAATGGGGACCAATAATTATTGATGCGCTGTTGCAACACCGCGCCCACGCACGTGTCGGATGCATCGCACATAAGTGATAGAGGTGCATTCTTTACCGGGTGCGTCAGCGTGGCCGCCTTGCACAAACTCGCCTTACATTGTTCAAAAGCTTGCTCAGCATTATGAGTCCATGCTATAGGTGTTTTGTCTTTCTTTTTCGAACCATGTAAATACTCATGAAGAATAGATTGAGATGCGACCGCGTTTGGTATGTGTGACCGGTAAAAAATCACCATGCCCAAAAATCTCCTTAACTGTTCTATATTTTCGGGCCTAGGAAACTCGTTAATAGCCTTAACCTTATCACCAAGAGGGTGTATTCCCTCTGACGTGACACGATACCCTAGAAAATCGATTTCCGACTGCCCGAAAGAACATTTCGACAAGTTTATAGTTATATTATATTTACTTAATTGTTTAAATAACGCTTCCAAATGCTTACGATGGCTAATTTCATCAAAATCCATAATTAATATGTCGTCAACATAAGAAAAAATGCTATCTCTACATTCCGCATCTAGGTCTTTAAATACAGTGTGATGAATGAAACGCTGGAAGGTTTGAGCCGCATTTCGCAACCCAAAACTCATCCGCGGCAATTCATACAAACCAAAGGGTGTTATTATTACGGTTTTTTCGACATCCTCTGGAAAAACGGGAATACAATGATAGGCACGATTTACGTCAATTTTTGAAAATATTTTCTTACCTGCTAACAAATATGTAAAGTCTGATATACGTGGTATTGGGTACCGGTCCGGCTTGGTGACAGAGTTAAGTTTCCTATAATCGCCACATGGACGCATCTCCCCATTCTTTTTTGGTACAATATGAAGCGGACTAGCCCAAGGACTTTTGGAAGGGCGACATATGCCCATTTCTTGCAAAAGTCGAAATTCCTCTTGCACCTTTATATATCTATCCGGTGGTAATGGTCTAGCCCGAGCAAATACTGGCGGTCCAGTCGTCTCGATTTGATGGAAAACACCGTGAGTAGGTACTTCCTTATAAGATGCAGGCTTAGTAATATCAATGTACTTACGTAATAAGTCGTGAAACGGATGATTGTCGTCCACAGTTTTCACCGACGTCAGGTCCGCCTGAACTAAACTGGCAATACATTTTAATTGAGTTAAACAATCTATTAATCTACCTGCATTTAAATCTACGATTAACCTGTGATGAGACAGAAAATCAGCACCTAAAATCGGCTGTGTTACATCTGCTACCACAAAAGACCACTTATAAGGTCGACGCAACTTAAAGTCTAATATTAATGTCTTAATTCCGTAAGTGTTTATTTGGCTCCCATTTGCTGCGTAAAGTTTGTATTCACTGCACTGATTTGAAAAACGCTTAAACTTAGACACAGGTAATACGGATATGTTCGCACCCGTATCCACTAAGAAACATAAACCACTTTTCCTATCTTTAACACATAGGCGTTTATTCGAATTAATCGTACAGGTGTTCGCCTCCACCTGTACCGCGTCTAGTTTTTTTCAGACCCATTATCCTTCTTCTTCTGCCATGCACAAGGCTGAATGCATTTTGTAGCCTTCTCTTTGTACCGAAAATGGTAAAAACAAAGCCAAGACGGGTTTTTACGTTTAGGAAACCGATTTCGAGAACTAGAACGAGATCTTCCATTACCGTTACCTCCAAATGATCGGGTCGGCCTTGACCTTTCCAATTGTTCTACTCGGGTAGATAGCTGGGCAATCTGTGCTTCTATAGTAGACAACGGTTGGTACTGCGGCTGTGAGTCGCCGCTACTCCGATTACTCGAGACCTCCTGCACTTCGGCAAAACGAGTTGTTTCAACGATCTTGTCTGCCATGGTTGCTAATTTATCTAGTTCTTTCACCTCGCTAACGGTCAAAACTGCCTGCACTGCTGTGGGTAAATGTCCCATCCACAGCATTCTCAGGGTCTCCTCGGCGAATTTATTTCTGGCAAGCTCCTTCATCCTTCGCAAGAGTTGCGAAGGCTTTTGGTCGCCCAAGTCCAATTCTTTCAGCAGCTTCTGTACCTGTCGAACTTCCGATTCCTCGTATACTGTGAGCAATCTGGCTTTCAACGCGTCGTATTTTTTTGTGTCCAGTGGTGATAGTACGATGTCGCTGACCTGCTCCACATGTTCTTTGCTCAACTTAGCCACAACTAAATTATATTTCGACTCGTCCGATAATTTTTGGTTGGCTATCACCGCCTCGTACTGCGCAAACCACAAACGCGGAGATTCCCTCCAGAAAATGGGTATTCGAGAAGACACAGTTATTTGCGCTAACGCATTCGAATCTGTGTCGCTTTTGACCACAGGTGACGGATTTATTGTTCACGCGCACAACACCACTTTACACTTTATATAATTTCAAAATTTAAATTTAATTAATGTTCAAACAATTCGGGGTCACCAATGTTGAGTCACGGGTTTCGGGGATTTAACAATAAAAGATGTCCTTGACAGAATTACACTTATATTGTTCAAGAATGCAATTATACTAAATATGCGACCCGCTCGCAGCCCGACAATCCCGTGACTGCCTGAGCAAGTGCATAACTTCATGCAACGTACATAGGTAGGTAAGTAGTATCATGTGTATACATAAACATGTGTTCCCACAACCGCAACTATAAAAATAAATATTTTACAAAATTGTCTCCTAAAATTACTTGTAAAATTGTTTCTAAGAACTCACCGTTAGTCTATATACTGTCTGATATGTCTGGTAAACCTCTCGGTGAATGGCATGTTAAGGACTTGAAACTGATTAACTACATATAAGGAATAGTTTGGTGGTCTAGCTAGTGGACTTTTGTTGTACCGAACCCAAGACCTTGTCGTAGGGCTAGCTAGATCACAACATTGTTGTGTTTTTTTCTCTGTGATTGGCATATAACAAACTTAATTACTTCACTTCAAAAGTAATACTTCCCAGCGTAACACTACAAAATATAAACTGGGTACTTCAATGCGTATTGTATGTCTAAAAATTCTTTATGTATTATAAAATTTGTTATTTTAGACAATACGTTGTGGCTTAGTTACGCATTCTTTCATCATGCCAATTATTGCTTTCGACATTACTCATCGAAATCTAAACATTGCATTTTTTTTGCCCTACGGTTCAAATGTTAAATGGTCACTGCCAAGTCAGTCTACAGGTTCGATTTTTTTTTTTATCTTGTAATTTTTTTCTTTTTTCTTTTAGGCATAGTGGTTGTCCTTGTCTGCTTGATGGCGTACTAATCGCTATATATTCTGTACTGTTTCAATGACATCGCAGTTCATTAATCTTCATTCAAAACTATTAACTAATTACATTGTTGACATTCTAAACGGGTTTATTATCTAGCGGTCTGTCGTCGAGTCCGCATTACTAATGAATGAATCACCTTGCCTTTAACTTGTTTTTTATTGTTTATCTGCTTGCTAATTATCTGTTCGCAGCTATGGTGTCATTTTATTACAGATTCTTATCTTACTATCTACCTAATTCAAAATACTGACACCACTTGTCTTACACTGCTTCCAGGGTGCTGATCGGTGGCTGCTGCCGGCTGCAGGGAGTCCTCGGGAGGCCGAATTTTCCCGAGGAAAAATTCTCTGTCAGCACAGCGTGTAAAGGTTACAATGACCTTGCCATTGTAACCTTAAGGGTTTACTTAGGATAACGACAGGCCACGCTGTAGGGGCGTGGTGTCTTGAGGTTACTTTAAGCAGAGATGATTTAAAGATACTAGAGCAATTAACACTTTTATTAACAATGAGTATATAACACACTTAAAGCAAGCTAAACAATTTTAAAGGAATCAGGGCGTGGTTCTCAAAGGCTTCCTACGTGGTTCTTATTAGGAAGAACCACTTAACTTGATGTGCAGCTCAGCGGAAGGAAGGATTTCGCAGAGCAGAAACTTTTACCTAGTAGTGTGGTCACCTCATTTATTGAAGTATCGTTTTGGTCATCTTCTAGTGTGCTATTATCAGATTCGGTAGTAGTTGTCGTCGATTCGACGGCAGCAGCGGGCTCTCGCCAGGTGTTTGGGCTGCTCACTGGAGTATTAAGCTCGAGATCATATTTCTTTAAGATATCAGAATCACTAGCATGTAGTTCAGCGTTCGAACATGATGCGACGGTCGTAGTTCGCTCTATAACAATCGCTTCTCCTGCATAATAGTCGTCTATAGAATGGGAATGGATGTTGGATATACCCCATGCCTCGTTTAGATCAACATCTTCAACTGTCAGTTTAAGTCGTTTTGTTGGAGGCGCATCACAAACTTCTTGGCGCAATGCCCTCTTGATATCTTCCGGTCTATTTAATGCGTCATCGAGTAATCTTTCCGCAAGGGCTTGCTCATCCGGTGTGGGTGCGGTAGTAAAAACATACCGTACCAGGAACGAATGAACATCTTCATTATCCTTTTTGCCGCGATGTAAGGCAGCAATCATTGACGTCGCCAATTTCTTCGTCAGAAGCAGGGCCAACAAATGCCCAACCATCGTAGAGAGATTGGCGTTACATAACATTACGTGTTTCAGATCACTAGCCAAGATGAGGGTCAGATCATCCTCGCGTGCCGATAGATCGATACGTCGCTCATACATCCAAGCGTCGTAAATCTCCGATTCCGTGCGCCAGGAATAGCCTTTTAAAACACGTGCGTGTAATTCAAGCACACTTAAAAGGCTATGGGCCTGACGCTCCGTCATTCTATATGATATGAAGCGAACTCTCTCACTAGTCCGCACTTCAACACAAATAATTTTACTCGCTGATGTGGAAGTAAGGAAGGAGTGCTTTCCGATGGTCCGTAAAGCTTCAGGTTGGAGGTATCTTGACGTAGCGGAAATTCCACTGTCTTTGTTACAGGATCCGAAATGCAACCTTACCCGGCCGCTGTTAAATCGTAAGTATTCGCTGAAGCTGTCGCCCTTGTGAAACTTATACTCAAAAGCCGCTTCTCCGCAGGTGTTCATCAAAGTTTTAACCATGCAATCATCGCAGGTTGATGAGACGATCCAGGTGTAAACTGCCACTCCGCTAGAGTTGACGCACAACTCATTGTCGTCGTGCATAGCTTTAGCTAGCCAGCTAAGCGCGAATAGTAGAGATTTTAGTGACAGTGCACTGCTTTCGCGTGAACGGACTCGTAGAATTATGGCTCCGAGGAACCACTGTCCTAGTGTCATTGGCACCAACGAGCTCCCTCTTAGCCCAGGTAATAACGTTTTGTAGGTCGTAAAAAGCGTTCGGGAATTAATAATTTCCTCTAGTCGCACCAGCGATGGTGAGAAGCGTGGTAACCACCTCTCACGCACAGGCGTTTGTGTAGCCATTTTCCGTATAAGGTTGCCTACAAGTAGGCTCTCGTTAAAGTAACGGTCTACCTTCTCGGAGGTGAGCACTGTAATATGCCGGCGAAGATACACGGAGTCTCCAAACGCCTCTCTATGGCGATATAAGCATCCTCAAAGCCGTCGGCAGTCACGACACGCATCTTTCTCTCTTTAGTGATATCCCGGAATTTACCGGCAAAACCGATATCCTCAGAGGCACCGTTAACTTCGAAAAGGACATGTCCAATTAGCGCTTCGTCAGTGAGTTCGAAGAATCCATTCCATCCGGATGACCTTAACGGACGCAGATGTGTTTTGGCCTTGAGAATACGTTTCTCAGTGATAGTCTCCATTGTGGCGGCTGGAGTTGCCTGTAAAATGTTGGAAGAGTTTCGTGCAGCCAACGCACGTGCTTTCAGCGATCGCGACATGTTATCTGCTATTCCTGACAAATAGCAAGCAGCCGTGCGCCGCGAGTCGATTACGTGACATCAGATTTACATTTACAATAAGTTTTTATAGCATAAATATTTTATTAAGTTGTTTCTACGCGATGTCTGTGATTTAAGTTAATTAAAAGGGTTTTCCGGTGAAATAAAAAAAAAATAAAATAAATAATAAAACGGAAATGGATTCAGTAAACGATTCTGAGTAAAGTTTCAGGTCTTGCGTTTAATCTGTTACACGTTGTATATTTCTTTGGTTTGGCTGGCCAAAAATTGCGGTTTACATAAAGTGTAATACATACGGAAATAAATAATAAGTATTTCTACATTTTTTGATTTTACTTTTTCGCGGAGTTAACCGCGACAACGGAAATTCCAAAGCATAAAAGCAACCGAAACGTCGGACTCAAAATAATATTAAAATGTAGAAATACATAAATAAACCACCAATGTAAAAGTATCTTTCATGTTAAAGAAGGACAATTTTTATTTTCATGTAATGAGTGTTAATGATTAAATATATTAGAGTATTGCTATTGTGTACCACTTACCTATGTCAATAAAAACTGAAGCTTAACAACAAAGAATATTGAGTATCACTGTGATTTTTTATTCAGTAGTCGTTACGTATTTTGTTTTGGTAAGTAACGTAGGTATTCAAAGACAAGACGACGAGAGTGTAGCGTGCGTATGTGATCGATGCTTGCAAAACAAAACACTGGCGCGGGCGTTGGACGTCGGGTGCCGACGGTTCGGAGAGTGCGGGCGGGCAGTGGGGTTTGTGACGTTCGCGTTGAGCCACTGCCGTCCGCTCGCCGCCGCACTGCTCTCATCTATCACTCACTAGGTTTCAATAGGAATGAGTTTCTTCTATAGGGATTTATTTAAAGTATAAAAAACCATGATAAAACCAGTGAACGTGTTTGACTTTTATCGTCTGAAATCGAGTGACCGTCCTCTGAAATCTGCCGCCCCTAGGCCGCGGCCTATACGGCCTATTTATAAATCCAGGACTGGTTCTACATAATAGAGAAGAAATAACATTATGGAAATTCAGGCAATAAAACTTACATTTTCGAGAAGAATGACTACCTACTTCAATTTATTTTGTGATTCTTGAGCCGTAGCTATAAAATGTCAGTGATGTCGAGTATTTGTGAGCAATTAAACGTCAAAAACAGATATACAATATATGTAATTGGAAAGAGAACCCACCATGCACCCTCGAATTGCTCGCCCCAACCGTTGCGAGAGAAAAGGTTGACAATATCGAACTCGTCTCATAAGGGACAGCCGCGTCCTGAGGTCCGGGCGTACTCCTGCTTGCAGTATTCCGCTTCGAACACAAAACACGTCGACATGTTTAGCCTCACCGTAAGCATCCTCAGGACAGTTTGGCGACGAATAAGAACCACAGATACAGTCTCTAAAATTTTCCATTATGTCGTCTACGTCGTCTTTTCACAGTTCTCGCAATATTTCTTTAAGTCGTTTTCTCCGTTTCTCATTTGCAAATATTCTCTCTTGTTTACACACTTCAATTCTGGCATTCAGCCTTTTCATCTCCTCATATATTATAAATTACCAAAAGATAATCCTTAATAGGGCACAAGTGAAAAATATTTAAACACCGAACTATTCTGTGTTATCTATATTGGTATCAGGACCTCCGACAATATAATTAACAAAATAAAATAATCAGTACCACGCCAATGGTGGTAAATACCACATGCCATATTCCTGAACGGGTAATGGTCACGTTACCCGTTCAGGAATATGGCATGTGGTATATAACTAATGCCCAAACTACTTGAGATGTAGCTGTTATAGTAGCATAGTCTCACAACAAGTAGAATGGAACCTTTTAATCGTAGACGGCAACTTTGTAAACAGCAAATTATTCTGAAACGTTTTTGTGCTTTTGTCGTGCTGCAAAACCGGCATTTTGAAAAAAATTTTTGGTCTTATGGGTTGTGCGGTATATGAGGCCACCAGAACCAAAGTGACCCAAACACAAACTACAATTATGTGGATATGTGCCAAAATAGTTAACCCATATATGCCCAGAAAGATTTAGATCACCAATTTTAATGAATTTTGGATATTGTTGTCTCTAATGGAAGTAATTAAACCGAAAACTAGTTATTTTCAGTTTCAGTACCGGGAAGTAACTTTTTTTCAGTTGGTCCATATCGACCCCTTGGGCAAATATGGTCCATGAATGTAAGAAAATTCAAAGTGAAAATAAAAATACATTTGTATTATAATTAGAGCTCTTCTATTTATTATTATTAATCAACAAAGTAGGTACATTTTTATTTGGCATCAATCAACTAACAGACAAAAATATTAATGAGATCATTAGAGTAACTAGCAGTCAAAAATATCTATGAGATCATTAGGGTTACATTAGGCATGGAATTTCTCAAAACACTTGTCATGGAGATTGACCCTACATGACCGACACATTTTAATTGTTTTGTTTTTGCACAGTGCACACCTTCTTCGTGTCTCACAGACCATGATCATATGCTCAGCAGCATGTCTACGTACTGACGCTGGCACGTTCGATATAACTGTCAGAGGGACTCCAGGTTGAACTCTCGCAGTCCCATACTTCAATAGCAATGATCTAGCAATTGAGCGTCTAAACTCCAGCGTATCTACATTGGCTCCTAGTGATCTGGCCAGCAAAGCGGAGTTATTGACTGTAACATCAGTAAGCCACGTCAGTAGAGATGTATACCATTTTTTCCCTCTTATGGCAATGCGATACACCCCAATATTGGCATCTAACCTATCCACACCTCCCATGAACTTATTGTATTGGGCGACCACATTTGGTTGATCGATTTCTACTCTTTTCTTTAGAGCTGCTGAATATCTCTTTGCTTTCTGGATAGGTTGGACGCCAAACTCATTTGACAACAGTGTCACCACGTTATTATCGTTCCAGCGAACAGCACAAATGCTATCATTCTGATCAAAACGATAATCATAAAACCCTCTCTTTTCTTTTTTAAATGATTTGACATCAAGAAGTGGACATTTGTCCACTTTGTTCTGCCGAACGGTTCCGGTAATCTTCACGTTCTTGCTTTGTAAGTTACTCAGCAGCGAGGGTGACGTGAAAAAGTTATCACAAAATATTGAAAACGCACTGTCTGGGTATACATTTTGAATAGCCTGTGTTAGTTTTGTGACTACGTGTTCGCCAAGTCCCGTTTCGCGTGCTTCAGATCGTCCTTCGTACAAATCTGCTTGAAGGCAATAGCCCAGACGTGTAGCTGCTACCCATGCCTTGAATCCGAATCGTATAGGCTTGCCATGAATATGCTGTTTGCATCCATGACGACCGAAATACATAATCATTGACTCATCGATACTTATATTTTTTTCAATCGGAGCATATATCAAAAACCTTTCATTCATCATGTTAAATAACGGGCGTACTTTTGCCATTTTATCACCTGGGCGAAGATTGTTATTGTCAGCTACATGAAGATACCGAAAGATCTCCTCAAAACGATTGCGTCTCATGGATTCGCTGACAAGAACGTTATGCGTGTCCTTGTTCAATTCCCAGTACATTCGCCGTCTAGGCAGTGGAGCGTAGCCAGTAAGTATAAGTATTCCTATAAAGCAGTACATCTCATCAGCCGATAGAGAGAAGGTAGTATTTGGGTCTTTGCTGAAGGCATATATTACAGAATGCCTCACAATGTGTCTAACCACCTCCAAATCGAAGAGAAGTTCAAAAAACTCAATAGGCTCACTTTTAGCCGACAGTGTTGTTACTGCTCGTGGTGGTGGTGC
This sequence comes from Catocala sponsa, assembly GCA_963564715.1. Lineage (NCBI taxonomy): Eukaryota > Metazoa > Arthropoda > Insecta > Lepidoptera > Erebidae > Catocala > Catocala sponsa. Next base: position 26,591,774 of record OY751341.1, on the reverse strand, counting down.
TGACCACTCAATTTCAGATTGACGTAGGTCTCGTTTGATCCATTTCCTTTGATGAGGTTGAGCATTACTACGTTGTCGCCTCGATGTGTGACTGCAACTAGTGGAGGGAGTGATTGGATGGATATCCAAAGGAACCTCAACCTCCGGTTGTTCAATGGATATATTCTCTGTAACGTTGATATTGGATTCTTCATTGCCTTGTAATATCATCTCGGCCGGGGCAAGAAGCTGATGACGGTTAAAGCTCGCAATATCATTACTTTCTTCGTCTCCTGAGTCACCATCGGATATTGTACCTCCTAAAGGCGGGTCCAAATATATGTCAACGCCACAAAAATCATCACCATCAGTCAAATTCTCCAAGACATCAGCAATTTCATTCGTTGAGAGCACGCGCCGTGACCTGCGATAAAGAAGTACACTCTGTATAATTTTTGCCCAAGGGGTCGATTTCGACCCTAACAAATATTTCATCCAAAATTAGCAAAAATAAATAGTCCTGAACAGATCTGATATGTTACCTACATGCTATATATATTAATTTTATTAATTAATTAACAATACTTGCAAGATTTCAAGCAAATAAATAAGTACTTACATTTTTGTCAGCGAAGGTCTTTAATTTTCGACGAAAAAGACGTGTCCCTACTTGTCTCCTAATTTTCAACTGTTATTGTTTTAGTTTGGCATAATGTAACGCACTTACAATGTACGTAGTTCTTCCGACAACTCGTAGATGGCGTTAAACTATGAAAATAATATACGGTTTTTATTTATGGCGCTTTACTACTGAACATGTACCGTTGGGTCGTTTTCGAGCTCTTGGGCATATATGGGTTAAGGCGAAATTTTAAGTAAATGTAATTAAAGAAAAATCATGGACACTGTTTAAAATTTGTAAAATATGATATTAGTTATAGATGAACTATAAAAATAATCAGTATTTTTGTTATTTGTACATTTTTTTTTGCAGGTAGGCCACTATGGCACTTAGCATTGACAATATATCCCGTCAAGTGTCGAGCGGACATACGCTGTCCGCAAAATGAGTCATCAAAATTAAAAAAACGACAAATGTATGTCCGCTGCACACTTGACTCGTTAATGAGTCAAGTGTCGAGCGCACATATATTTGTCCGTTTGTGTATTGTTTGCACAATTAATTTTTAATTAGTGTATTGTTAGCACAATGAATTTTTAATTATTTTTTATGTATTTCAACTAGACATTCAAGGAGATATTTATAAACAGTGTATAAATAATAGACCAATATGTATGAACCTTATCACCGTTTTTATTAATTTAAATGTAAATTGCCATTTTTCAACTTAAATAGTACAAATTAAACTTAGAACTAGCTTTACTACTGTGTAATTTTTATTAAACTCTTGTTTTATCTTAAACTCATACATTATTAATTTATAATAGTTTTTATTTCAACTTAAGACTGTCTTACGTATAACATGACAAAGTATTAAATTAGCCAGTCAGTTACTCAGTCGAAGCATCATTAATTGCACCATCTAGTTCGTTCTCCGCATTGGAGGAGATTTTGAGTTGTTGACAGAAAGGGTGATAGATCGGTGGAACATATTGCAAAAGGCATAGGTCTTTTTTTTCTCATGGCTGATTTTTCTTCCCTCTGGAAATAAAATCTTTAGTTCAAAGTTTGAAGTATTTTGGGATGACCTCTTGCTGAAATTGACCTCCGTGAAAAGAACTTCTGGCTCGTAGGAGTATTTGAGGAACATCGAGAATGGATGGCTTTTATTGTACAAAATCCACTGTATTTTAAGCCATTCAACTTTACTTCGATCAACGCCGATCTTCCTGTTTGTGATATTAGTTTCCAAGGCTTTGGTGGATATAAAGACGTCTCGTTTCATTTCCACAATTTTGAAATGTTTCTTTTTTCTTGCTGCTAAGTATCACATTGTTCCAATGTTCGGGAACGTATATGTCTGGGCAATACTTTTGTTCTTCCACCAAGCCAAAAGCCCGGTCGCAAGATGAAAAATAATGCCCGCTGATCGTAAATTTGTAGTCTATATTTTCTACTTTAAATTGAGGACTAGAAACAATATGCATATACAGTACGTTAACTAACAAAAGGCGTTCCCTTAAACTGGCAATATTATGGCGTGCGTAGATCCTAAAAAAATGTTCCCATAAAAAACAAAAAAAAAAATTCAATAACTTCAAAAATATTCAATAAAAAATTATAAACAGACACGAAAAACAAACACTCTTTGCATACGCACAAAAGTACCAATGCAAAACGGCAACGTCGCTTTTTACTTAGTTACGAATTTTAAATTAAAATGACTTTTTAATTAGTTTTACATTTAATTTATTTTTCATGCTTGCATTTTTTCATACTTATTTTTCTATGCAAATATGTTCATTTGCATCTGTTAATGATGTATAATAACCACTTTAAGGGAACGCCTTTCGTTATTTTACTTACTGTATAACGCTGCAACTTTTATGTTGCGGTTTTGCCCGCCACACTGGTCAGAGTACATGATTAGCCTCTTTGTATGTACATGTTCTCTGATAAATTTTAGGAGGCATGAACCTATTTCTTGTGGTCCCTGGATGCTGTTGATTCATCCCAGACATACATAAACATTTCGTCTGTACTAGCATTGTGAATGCCTAAACAGTACGTCCACAACTGACGCTTGTAGTAGCAAATACCAGTTGAAATTACTGGTGTTGGAAGAGTCTTCATTAAGTCAAAGATTATGACGGTAGTATCGTTATCCTACTTCGCATTTTGCATGTCAGGTTTTAAATTTTTCATCGCAGATTCTGCTTTTCGCAAATGAAATTCTTTGGCGATACCAAGCTTATTTTTTTTTAGAAAGCTCGTTATCGCAAGCGTCAATTTTTACTTTGAAATTATCATATCGCTTACATGAGTCAGTTACTGGAGCATGAAATGTGAGGTTGAAATTTTCATTAAATATTTTTTATACATAGAAACAATAGAATACCAGCACACGAAAGAGAACACATAAAACAAGCCGTATCATTGACAAATACACACATCACAAACATAGAACACCTTAGCGACCAGAACTTATATGCTGATTATATAGAACCCGAATCTAACACACTCGCAAACAACAAGCTACACGCTCTCACCGACGCATCCACCACGTTAATACAAATCTCAACCACCTCAATATAACAAACAAACGATACAACAATACTAACACTTCGTAATCTGGACACCACTGAACATTCTCAATCACAAAACACCGAAGCAAAATGAAGCAACAACCCTCTTGTCATCGTGAGGGATGTGCTTGCGTACCATACAGACGCCGAGATAGTGGAGCACATACTGGCCCAAAATCAGCATGTGCTAAACGGTGTCGAAGCAAAGGAGCGGGTAATAAGGGTTCGCTATAGGAAACGGGCGAGAAACAGTTTGGAGTGCCACCCAGTGCTGGAAGTGTCTCCTAAGATACACAAACAAATGCTCGAGGTGGGAAAACTGTATATCGATCTGCAGAGGAGACCCGTCGCAGACCATTCTCCACTAGTACAATGTACAAACTGTCTGGGCTTTGGTCACACAAAGGCTCTCTGCCACGAGAAGGAGGGCAGATGCAGCCACTGTGGGAAGCCCCATACATGGGAGAAGTGCCCGTCGAGACTGGAAGACAAGCCACCAACCTGTATCAATTGCCTAAAAAGCCCAAAACCACCGGGACACCCACACGCCACAGACACCGACCACAACGCCTTTAGTGGCGACTGTGTTGAGAGGCAAAAGTGGGATGCTATAGCACGCTCAAAAATCTCGTACCTTTGCTAAGGGCCACGCTACTGATCATCGCTCAACATCTCCCCGAACACCAACAAAGAGGCTGACCATAGTTCAAGCAAACTTACAAAGGTCTAGACTGGCCACGGCGGAATTACTCCAAGCGGCGGGGCACCGAGGCATAACAATAGCCTTGGTGCAAAAGCCGTACACTGGCAAAAGTGGAGTAATCAAACATCACCCGGGTACAACCCTCATCCAATGTACCCTAAACCGCCAGAAACCCAACAAGGCAGCCATTATCATCTTTGGCGACCTGCTGGAGACCATCCATGACCCGCAAATGGTATCAGAAACGGAGGCTGCGGTAGTCATACAAGCAGGAGGACTTAAGCTTGGACTGATATCGGTCTACTTCGAGGGAGATCAGAACATCAATGAGAATCTAGATAGAGTCAAGGCACAGATAAGCAAGATGTCGACTAACAACATAATTCTGGCAGGTGACGTAAATGCCTGGAGTCACTGGTGGGGTAGCTCCTCAGAAGACCAGAGCGGAGCGACCTATAGTGCCTTTTTAGACGAAATGGACCTACACATACTGAATACAGGAGACACCGACGTTCGAGACATACAGGAGAGGCAAGCTATACTCAAGCATAGTTGACGTCACAGCCTGTAGTCTATCACTGCTTGGAAAAATAGAAGAGTGGACCGTCAACAAGAGCCTAACGACCTCGGACCACAACGCAATCACCTTTACGCTCCGGTTTGAAAGGGCATTAACACCTTTAAAGCCCCAAACAACACGGGTGTACAACACCAGAAAGGCGAAATGGTCAGAATTTAGGCCACTCTTCACATCCATCCTAGCAGAGAACAACATCACCCCTGTAAAAGTCAACTCAGTATCATCACCATCAGAGTTAGAGTCCATAGTGGGATCCTATATAACATTAATCACAGAGACCTGTGAAAAAACCATTCCAAGGACAGGATCCTACAAAGGCCAACCAACACCCCCATGGTGGACGCCGTCTCTAGGAAGACTCAAACAAGAAGTCCTTAGAAGAAAGAGACGCATCCGCAATGTGGCACCAATCAGAAGGCAAAGCGTCATCGACGAATATGTAGAGGCGAAACAAAAATACAATCAAATAGCAGCAGAGGAGCAGACAAAAAGTTGGAAGGAATTTTGCACCACCCAAAAGAAGGAGAGTATGTGGGACGGAATCTACAGAGTCATCAGAAAATCAGCCAGAAGACAAGAAGACACTTTTCTGAGAGACGCCAGCGGCACAACACTCAGTCCGCAAAGCTCGGCGGATCTTCTGGCAAAAACGTTCTACCCAGATGACACCACGAACACCGACACCCCGTACCACACTCAACTTCGGGATTTGGCGGAAGAGAGTCACCCAGAACATCTAAAAGAGGACGACCCCCCTTTCACACAAGGGGAACTGGAACTAGTGCTCCATGCACTAAACCCCAAAAAGGCCAGATGGCATAACATCCGATATCATCACCCAAGCCATCACCTGCGAGAGGGAAGTTTTTCTGGCGATAGCTAACGCCTGCCTGAAACTAGCATACTTCCCTAAAGCATGGAAGATAGCCCACGTCGTCATCTTAAAGAAACCGGGCAAAGAAGACTATACTCACCCCAAATCCTATAGACCTATGGGCCTCCTATCAGTCATCGGGAAGATAGTAGAAAAGATGATGATAGGTAGAATCCAGTGGCACATTCTCCCAACTTTAAACAACAACCAATATGGCTTCATACCTCAACGAGGCACAGAGGATGCCCTTTACAATCTAGTGGAACTAGTCAAAGAGGAAATTCTGGAAAAGAAGCTAGTACTCCTAGTCTCGCTGGACATAGAGGGGGCATTCGACAACGCATGGTGGCCAGCCCTCAAACATCAGCTGCTGCAGAAAAAGTGCCCAAGAAACCTGTACAACATGATCGGCTCATATCTCCAAGACCGCAGGATCATCGTCAACTACGCTAGGACGAAATGTGAAAAGAAAACCACCAAAGGGTGCGTACAAGGCTCCATAGGGGGCCCCACATTCTGGAACATCATTCTTGACTCCCTGTTACAACACCTAACTGAGGAGGGAGTGACATGTCAAGCGTTCGCAGACGATGTGGTTCTACTTTTTTCCGCCCACACGGTAAGCGCCCTAGAGCAAACAGCCAACAACACGTTGCGGACAGTAGTAGATTGGGGGAAGAAAAACCAAACTCAACTTCGCAGCACACAAGACCAGTGCCATGATAATGACGAAGAAATTAAAGTTCGAACCCCCTGTGATCTACATGTCCGGAAACCAGATCAGCTTAGTTGAGGAAATAAAGCTCTTGGGCCTCATCATCAACCGTTCACTCACGTTCACATCACACGTATCCGCAATTTGTAAGAAGGCTGCGGATATCTACAAGCAGCTTGCGTGTGCAGCAAAGGTGACGTGGGGACTAAACGGAGAAATAATAAGAACCATATACACGGCGGTCATCGAACCAATCATAACATACGCCTCCAGTGTTTGGGCTCATGCCACAGAGCTAAACACTATAAACGACATCTTGAATTCTATCCAAAGGGGCTTTGCTCTAAAGATTTGCAGAGGATACAGAACAGTCTCCCTAACATCAGCCTTGGCCCTAACAGGCTTGCTGCCCATAGATCTTAGGATCCAAGAAACGGCAAGCCTTTACAAGATTAAAAAAGGCCACAATCAAGACTACCTCCCATCAGGGAAACAGCTGGAGCGCAAGGTGAACTACGCGGACCAACCTCACCCAAGCGAACTCATAACAACAGAGTTCGTGCTCCTAGAAAATATGGATCCCGAAACAATCACAAGCCACCACATCACCGGCCCTCAAATATACACTGATGGCAGCAAAATTGAGGGGAAAACCGGAGCTGCTCTAACGTGGTGGGAAGGAGGCAAAGAAGTCACCAGCAAAATCTTTAGTCTGACTACTATTGCTCTGTGTTTCAAGCAGAAATGTACGCGCTGCATAGGGCAGTGGAGATGGCGAGACTAAGCAGTGAACCAATGATCAACATCCTCAGTGACTCAAGATCTTCACTGGAACTGCTGAAAAACCCCCAGTACGCCACTGTCCTCACAAGGAACATCAAGCAGAGCATAAAGGACATAACATCCCAAGGTAGAGAGATGAGACTGTTCTGGCTCAGAGCGCACGCGGGCACAATCGGAAACGAGCGTGCAGACGAACTCGCGAAACAAGCAGCCCTAACACCAACATCGAGGCCGGACTACGACAAAGTCCCCCTGTCATTCGTAAAAAGGATGATCCGTGAGGAATCCATCAAAAAATGGCAGGATAGATATGAGACCTCCAGCACAGGAGCCGTCACTAAGAAGTTCCTCCCCCAGGTGCACGTAGCATATCGCATAGTGAGAGGAACCAAATTGACACCTATCCAAGTGCAAGCACTAACTGGACATGGAGGTATAGCCGAATACCTACACCGGTTCAAAATCATATCTAGCCCAGGCTGTGAGTGCGATCCTAACATTTCCGAGTCATCACCGCACATAATATTTGACTGTCCTCGTTTTCTAACTCATCGCTACGATCTCGAAACTCAATTAGACATCAGATTGACAGAGACAAACCTACAAGCGATGTTGGAAAACGCAAAAACACGACCAAAGATTCTATGCTTCATTCAAAAAAATTTTGAAATAGCGAAAATAAGGCACAGCAAAGATACCAACATCAATCCACCATCACAGGAGCCAAACATCCAGGACACTATCCCTATCGTTCACCAAGGACCCGTACAACCGCATAGACCCAGCGCCCATCGCTCTTCGGAACAAGAACTACTGGCGAGTGCCGAGCGCGGAGCCCCAGGTGTAAGAACCAGGAACGTGGTCCTTTTCATGAACACTAACTATGAGCGACTAGGGATAGGTTTCTGCAACGCCAATGGACCAAAGAGAGTGGCAATTTCTCCAGGAGTGGCTCTGATAATGAAGGGAAGTACGACCAGAACTAGCATGAAGCGCAAGAGGTACGATGCGCTCAGCGAACTGGAAGTAGCGGGACTAAAGAGTCGTCTAGTGCGTGCACGGAACAAGAGGATCCTTCTCTTCGATTGGCACGCCAACAAATCCCAGTTCACTCAAGCATGCTGCCTACTCCAGAAATTATCAGAGGTTAGCAAGGACCACCCCACCATCCCACGCATCATCAGCGTGGATGCCATGACGGCTGATTTCGACAGGGGAGAGGTCACAGATTACTTCGGGTGCATCAAGGCCTCGGAATACCACGAGGTAGTCGTGTACGAAGGAAGAAACCAAAACCTTAATTTCCTGAGGCCATTACAACCATCCGCACCCCTACCCCCACCCCAATCGACGTCACTTGTACCTAAAATTGCCACCCCCTCTAGCGGATCCGAAAAGTTTCAACAGCGATTACTTAAAGAAAGAGAGAGAATGGCACCTACACCACTAAAACATTCGATAATTACGCCATTCCTTAAAACCATCAGCTCACTCATCCAAAAGATTCCCACAACCCTAGGAAGAACACTGCCACAATACCCGGCACCATCAACATCCAGAGCAGAGGAAGACGTAATACCAAAGGCAACGAAAGCAACCACCAAGAGAACCAAAGCGGACACAGGGCAAGTCCGTGCGCCAAATCTCAAACAGGCCGTCACAGCAGTAGACCACATGGCGAATGCGTTCCTCGAATACATAGCTATATTAAAAGCTACAAGGGAAACCAACATCATAAAATGTAGCAATATACTAAAGGCCTACAAATACCACCAAGAAGGCCTACTCATAGTAAGACTCGAGGAAGCAGAGGCCACGATCTACAACAATGACACCTCTACGATCATAAAAGGGAAGGAGATGTCCAGACACATGGTGGCATACAGCGCCACGGCAGGCATCATCCCCCTGGACAGAGAAGAGACGAAGCGCACGGGCAGAATCACATTCCAAACCCCGGAGAACGATCCTATCGTCGTCACTACCCAAGACATGGTGATATGGCTAGAAGACACAATCCTCGAAAGAGCGCAAAAGTTGTCAGAAAGCGACCCACCGGAAAATTGGGTAGAACCAAAGTTAACATGGATAAATGGAGTCCTAGGATGCGGAAAAACAACGTGGATAATAAAGAATTTCAACAGCTCAAAGGACATTGTAGCCACTACAACAACAGAAGCGAAAAGAGATTTGGTTGAAAGGATTACACGTCGAACAGGAGTGGAAGCAGCGACAAAGATACGCACAATAGCATCAATCCTCGCAAATGGCATTAAAGAGCAGGAGAAAATACAGTGCAGTCGACTACTACACTCGCGTGCAAGTAAATCGACTCAAGCCTCAAGTGCGCATAAAAAGTGATATAACTTAAAAATGCCTTATTTTACCTCTATATAATGTTTTACATAATTAAAGCCTAGTAATTGAGCTTTAAAATTATGTAAGTTGCATGAAAATCGATTCAGTAGGTTAGTAAAAAAGGTGAATGTCAAAGATATTGTAAAAAATTTTGAAAATTCATACAATTTCACAGTATGGGGGTTATTGGGTATAAATGAAACAAAATGTGCATAAGATAAAAAATTTATTCGTGTCAATATTTGGTGTTCCCTCCTCTAGCCCTGATCACTGCTCTCAAGCGATTCTTCATCGACCTTATCAACTTTTTAATTGATGATTGTGGTATTCGGCCCCAGTCTTCTACCAACGCAGTCTTGAGCTCATTGATGTTTGTCGGAGCTGGATTCCTCGCCCTAACTTTACTTTTGAGCTCGTCCCATATGTGCTCAATGGGATTTAGCCCTTAGTAGCCTGATTTACGAAAGTGATTTATTTTTAATATTACTGTGTTTGCTTGAGGGTCTAGATGAAGGGAAAAATAGCTAAAAAAATCACAATATTTATTTTACATATTTATTTAGAAAAAAAAACCAGGTATCAATTTTGATACTTCAGGCATTAACGCCATAAAGAAATCAGATATACCTATGCATGAAATAATGCGAAACATTGATTGTTTTTATTATCGCATAACGACACTTTACACTTTTTACAGAACCAGGAGGTAAGTTTCCTACAATTATTTTTACACTTATTTCTAGAATCCATAAATATTTTTTCATGACCAATACAATCGCAACGCACGTCAGTAGAGGGTAGTACTTGTATACCTGTCCGGGGTCTTTTAGAAGGTACTGTAGTGTCTTGTTGACTGTTGGTACTGGGTCTTCCCCTTTTATTTTTCGAGTGACTTTGATATCTACATACATAAAGTATCGGCAAGCTCAGTTCTAAAATCTGCTAACTTCATAATATTCTTCTGAAGTTTTCCTTTCATTGTGTTTACCTTTTTGTATAGTACCCAAGCATTGATGACAGTCATGTCTAACAAGTGGTAGAAGAGCCTCGTTGTCCACTTTCTCGACTTTATGCGGATGCGATATCGACCAATGAAGCTATCCATCAAATCAACGCCGCCCATGTGTGCATTATATTCTTTTATGACCCGAGGACATGATACTTGAACATTGGCCTTTAGTTTTTTTTCGTAGCGGGTTATAGTATCCGCTGGTTCAGCGCCAACATACGTGGAAAGTAATAGTACTTGTTTGTTGTCTTTCCAACTTGTAGCCGAAAATTCGTGGCCTTCGTGAGAGGCCACATTTTCGTGATATGTTCCTCTGGGTACGTTAGACTTCATAATTTCCCGTTTCTCCGGCAACTTGCACGACTTTCCAAGCCTGTTTCTCTGTACTGTTCCAAGACAATAAATACCTTCGTTGGTCAAGTAATGTAGCAGAGGAATATTCGTATAAAAATTGTCAAAATAAGTTATATGATTGACGTGCCTTGGTACTGGTCGTAACAATCGAATAACTGTATTCGATACAGGTCCGAGGTCTGGTTCGCCAGGTAAACGGTCTATGTCCTTAGCTCCTGAGTAAATCTCAAAACTGTAAGCATACCCAGACAGAGAGCATAAAACGTATAATTTGAATCCCCACTTATGGGGCTTGTTGGGTAAGTATTGTTTCATAAAATGTTTAATTTTAGTTGAACACATTTGCTCGTCTAGTGATAGACGATGCTCAAATGGTACAGTAATAAATTTCTTGTTCAAATAGTCTATCACTGGTCTTACTTTATGCAGTCGGTCGTGCTGGGGATGATCAATGGGCAAATGTTTAGAGTCGTCATTCATGTGAATTTGTCGAATTTTATCAAATCTGTTGCGATTCATTGTTTGTGCTATGGGTTCAAACTTTGTAATGTTTGACCAGTATGACCTGACACTAGGATAATGATATACACTAGTAAAAATAAGAATTCCAATAAATTTACGTAATTCTAAGACAGTTACAGGTTCTGTAAAGTTGGGATTCTTTTGGAAGGCATATTTATTTGACTCGTCCACTAGAAATCTCAAAATTTCTTCACCGAAAAAATAAGAAAAAAACTGAAAAGGAGTGTCTAAGTTCATAATTTCTTGTGAATACTCAGTGTTTCCAGCAAACTGGAAAGCATTTTGGACTATGTCCATATTCTTTACTCTCCACACTAAGTTTCTAGAGTTGAAAGGTGCAGTTTGCAGGTTGTTCTGGCTGCTGGTTGTAGGAGTTGGGCTTCGTTCAACAGTCTCTAAATTATGTTGCATGTCGGTATCTACGTTAGCTGCAGGTAAATCTGCATCCAAGTTTGGGTCAGTGGGAAAATTACCTACATCCTCTTCATCTTCTAGCTCCATCAGACGATCTCTTTGGCTCGAATAATAGTCTATGTCATCTTCATTGTCGGTGGAATCGTCTTCCGAAATTTCACCATTTTCTAACCGCTTCAATATGCTCTCAATCTCTTCTGGTCGCATTTTTGATAAATTTCTATAATAAAATAAAAATAAAAGTAATCCCAACACCAAGCTATGCAGAAAAATAATGAATCGAAAGTTCAAAAAGTTTTTATAGCTAAAGAATTAGTAGGTAGGTTTTATGTAGGGCGGAATGCCTGAAGTATCAAAATTGATACTCACAAAAATAGCACTAGTTTCTTCAAGTAAAACATGCACTCGCAAAAAATAATTATATCATAGCGAAAATAATATATTCACTTACCTCAAAAGTATTTATATTCTTCAGAAAAAGAAAATATATCAAATTTGTATTCAACAAAACTTTTAGTAAAATGTGTTTACTTGTTCACTTTGCCGCGCAAGTAATATGTCATAGATAAAATAAAACAATAATGACATTTGATTTTTTTTTAAATTTCGTTGGAAAGAATATTATACAACAGTAAAATACGTACAGCCAACCTATAAAAAAAAACTAATAGTAATGTGAACATTCGGTTTAAAAGATTGGTATCAAAATTGAAACTCTAGGTTATTAAGGGTTAAATCGGGGCTGAGCGCTGGCCAATCCATAGTGTGAATTCCAACTTCACTCAGGAACTCACGTGTGGCCCGAGCAGTGTGACATCGGGCATTGTCATGCATCAAGATGAAATTATCCCCAATAAAGCCTTGATAAGGGACAACTTGATCCAGTAGAACATTTTCAATGTAACGATCACTGGTCAGACCTCCTCTCCGGCCTCCCCCAGGAACGAAAACAAGGTCCGTTTTTGCTTCTAAGGAAATTCCAGCCCACATCATGCAAGAACCACCACCATATGCAACGGTTTCAACAAAGCAGCACTGTGAAAACCGTTCACCAGGACGCCGGTACACCCGACCTCTCCTGTCGCTGCCATGGAGACACATCCTCGTCTCATCTGTGAACAGGACCGACTGCCATTGCTCTATGCTCCAATCCAAGTGCTCTCGAGCAAAGTGAAGGCGTGCTTGACGGTGGGCTGTGGTCAACTTCGGGCCTGTAGCGGGTCTTTTCGGAGTAAGGTTAGCTTCCTTCAACCTTCTTCTAACTGTCCACTGACTGACAGTTACTCCGCGAACTTGACGTAGCTCCTGCTGCACATCCACGCCGGTAAGGTGTCGATTTCGGAGAGAGGTCGAGACCAAAAACCGGTCGTCACGCTCCGAGGTGCACCGGCGTCGGCTGGTATTAGGCCGCCGAGTGAAGGCACCACTCTCTTGAAACCTCCTGTACACTCTCGAGACAGCAGACTGACTCATATTCAACCGACGAGCGACTTCTCGCTGGTTCAACCCTTCTTGCAACAGGGCAACGACTTGAGCGGCTTCTTCAGGTGTTGTATCCATAATTTTCTTCAAATGACGGCTTCAATTTGCAGAGATGTGTTCAGGTCAACGTCTAGTGAGCGACTGATAAGAAAAAACTATTACAGGGGGTTTTTATAGCGGGTTGTGTCGCGCAAGTTGTGTATAGAGCGCAGAGCAGTTTATGGGAGGTTGCGTTCAGTTGCATTCTAAGGACATGTGTTTATTTAAATTACTGAAATTATGCTACCATTTTAAAGCCTAATTACTAGGCTATAATTATGTAAAACATTATATAGAGGTAAAATAAGGCATTTTTAAGTTATATCACTTTTTATGCGCACTTGAGCCTTGAGTCGATTTACTTGCACGCGAGTGTAGTTGACGAAGCACTTATGAACCATTTCGGAGCCATTGTGATGATTTCGCGTATCGTGGGAGCAAAGGAGCTGCAATTGATCGGCGACATAAATCACCTGCATTTCATAGATAGCAAGAATCTATTTAAAATCACATATATACTTCCAAATCTCTTAACCAACATCACGCAAGAACTGCTCTGCACACACAGATGCCCGATGGACGTAGCGTATGCCCTTAGTGAAGTTTACAAAGGCATATACTCGTCCAGCAATGTAACCAAGTCCCTACACCTAGCAACGTATAGAGGCGTTGAGTTCCCCAAGACCCAGGCCAGCACACTTTACCTCACTTACACTCAGGCGGAAAAGGAAACCCTTCAAAATCAAGGGTTTGGTAGAGGAAAAGGATCCAACACTCTCACAATCCACGAAGCGCAGGGACTGACGTATGATTCGGTCATCCTAATAAAATGTGCAAGCAAGAAGCTACAACTACATGACAGTGTCCCCCACGCAGTGGTTGCTTTATCGCGTCATACGAGATTCTTCGTCTACCACACCGACGACAGCGAAGACGCGGTAGGAAATCTGGTGAAGAGGGCATTAACATCAACAACCAAAAGTTTTCTGGACTACAACCTCAAAATGGCGATCCACAATAGAGACCATCAAATCATGGATCGACTGGTCGACAAACATCGAGACGACACACTTAATCCAGAAAATGCACAGGTAGAACGCCCTCCAAGTCATGATCTTAACGCAAAAATCGTTGCCCAACGTCGAAACAGCAAGATACGGCATGACACCACAAACCAAAAAGGGTCATCATTCATCATCATTCACCATAAATGGCCTTCAGCCCAACATAAGGCCTTCAGCCTCCCAAATATGGCCTTCAGCTTCCCAAATCAAATAAAGTAAATACTGCCCAAAAAGACAATTTCTGAAAAATAAAACATGGCTCTCAGCCTAAAGATAAAGGCCTTCAGTCCACCTTAGAAAGCCTTTCAAAGATCACAAATCACAAACTTAAATAAAAACAAAAGACAGACCCTCTGCCTAAAGATATAGGCCTTCAGCCCATCCTAGAAGGCACCCATAAAAACCGGCACTAACAACATATCATAAGATCACATAAAATAAAACACTCTTCCAAAGGCACGGACACAATGTCCGTGGAGAGAAAATTATAATTATACTAATATAAAAAAAAAAAAAAAAAAAAAAAAAAACCACAAGACTTGCCTGCTTTCATGACCCAGGGTGTGACCTACCTAAAACCTAAAGATACCGACACGACCAACCCATCTAAATACCGGCCAATCACATGCTTGCCTACCTTATACAAACTACTAACATCCATCATCTCACATAAACTCAACATACACATCACACAAAACAAAATCATACCTGAAGAACAAAAAGGCTGCAGCAAGGGCTCCAGAGGGTGTAAAGAGCAACTAGTAATCGATACAGAAATACGCAACAAAGTTAAACAAAATCACGGCAACTTATTTTATTCATACATATACTACCAAAAAGCTTTCGATAGTGTACCACATTCATGGCTTATACATATTCTATATAGATATAAAGTAGATAATAAACTAATACAATTTCTGCAGAGTACAATGAACAACTGGATAACTAAACTCAGTTTGAAGACTAACGACACGACCCTATCAAGTAAACCGATTAAGATCAAACGTGGTATTTTTCAAGGCGACTCACTCAGCCCTTTATGGTTCTGCCTAGCCCTTAATCCTATCTCCAGAATACTCAATAGAACTAACTATGGATACATAATTGACAAACAAAATAACACCAAACTCACACACCTCCTATACATGGATGACATAAAACTCTACGCAGCTAAAAGACAGGAATTAGATCATCTACTCCAATTAACAGACAAATTCAGTTCTGATATTAAAATGAATTTGGTACAAATAAATGCAAAATAAACAGCATCATTAAAGGGAAACATAGTCAATTAGAACCATTTAACTTAGAACAACAAGGTGGTATAATAGACAGCATGGAGCCGAAAGAACCATATAAGTATTTAGGATATCAGCAAACAATATCA
Organism: Catocala sponsa; assembly: GCA_963564715.1. Taxonomy (NCBI): domain Eukaryota; kingdom Metazoa; phylum Arthropoda; class Insecta; order Lepidoptera; family Erebidae; genus Catocala; species Catocala sponsa. Next base: position 26,576,304 of record OY751341.1, on the reverse strand, counting down.
ATTAACCACACAGACATAAAAAATAATCTTAAAGCCAAATACAAACAGAGACTCAATAAAATACTTAACACCCAACTCGCCGCCAGAAACAAAATTAAGGCAATAAACACGTACGCCATCCCAATCTTAACTTATTCCTTCGGAATAATTAAGTGGTCAGATACTGAACTTGAAGAATTAAACATAGCAACAAGGACAGCAAGTTACAAACACAATATACACCACATTCACTCAGCTGTGCAAAGATTTACACTCAAAAGAAGATTAGGTGGTCGAGGCGTAATAAATATAAAAAACCTACACTACAGGCAAATAGACAACCTAAGAACATACTTCCTTAGAAAAGCCAACGATAGTGAACTACATAGAGCCATAGTCAGCCTTTCTCATTCTGGAACGCCCCTACAACTAAATAATATACAGTATAACCCTAAACTCAAAATCATAACCGACGAACAAAAAATAGAACTCTGGAAAGGAAAAGCACTACATGGTAAATACCCCCAGCAGATAGAACAAGAACATATTAACCGAACTGCATCTTGTACATGGCTATCCAAAGGGAACATTTTCGGTGAAACAGAAGGCTTCCTTATAGCAATACAAGACCAGATAGTCAAAACACGTAATTATAGCAAATATATTCTTAAAGAAAACATAGTCACTGATAAATGCCGTTTATGCCACCAGACCACTGAAACAATAGATCACATTACAGGAGGATGTAGTACACTAGTAAACAAAGAATACACTCACCGCCACGACAATGTTGCCAAACATATATACCAATTACTAGCACTGAAACACAAACTACTAGATGCACACACAGCATACTACAAATACAAACCGAAAAATGTTATGGAGAACAACAATGCAAAACTTTACTGGAACCGAGACATCATCACAGACCGCACTACACTTAGCAATAGACCTGACATAACACTCACACTCAAAACCTCAAAAACAACATACTTAATAGACATTGCTGTCCCAAACACATACAACCTTAAACAAAAACATACAGAAATACATACTACTAGCCGACGAGATCAAACAAATGTGGCACCAAGATACCGTTAAAATCATCCCCATCATTATTTCTTCGACTGGTGTCGTACCAAAAAATCTAAATGTAGCACTAAAACAGCTAGACCTGCATGAAAACACATTCATACCACTTCAAAAATCTATAGTAATAGACACCTGCTCCATAGTTCGCCGTTTCTTAAACCCAACCACCTTGCTCCTTCAAAATAACGAACACACAGACACTACAGCACAGGGCACATCAACACACACAGATCCTGTACACCACACAACACAGTCATACATCACACAGCATAACACTGTAAACTAGTTCACAAGGACCAGGCTACTTGGTATAAACCCGTACCTGTTTCTAAAAACCGACCATTGGTCGAGAAAGTAATAAAATTACATACAATAATAATAATAGCATTTATTTGCGTAAATGTGGTATAAAAGTTGGTACAATTTTGAATAAACAGAACAGCACATTGGCAGTGCTCAATCACACCTCGTGCGATTCGAACGCGTCCTTTGTCTAATATAGTAAACAAGTAACCGGTTTCTTATCGGCGTCCGCGACGCTCGGCCGACCATTGTGTGTTTAACTGAACCTTATTAACAATGAATCACGAGCGAGTTCGCAATAACAGTAATATTGAGGATGATATTATATTAAATGAACAACAAATTACTGATGACCCAACACATTATTCAGACGAGGAAGATTATGGAAAATCAAAACAAACGATTACGTATAGATGATGGCGAAGACTTGTGGCAGGAAGTCACACGAAAATCGAAAAGGAAATCGATTAGTTGCGAAAATATTAGACCTGTGGAACCTGTGCTGATTTCAATTTATTCTAAAGTCAAGTTCCCGAAACAATTCTCATTAGCACGAACATTGAACCAAAATGGTATAAATGGCATATTAAAGGTAAAATAATATTAACCCATATAAATTGTTAGTTACCTTCGACACTGAATCAAATGCGGTCAATTTTATATCTTGCACTGCACTTGATGAGCTTGGTTGGCGTAGACAGAAAACGTGGGAAGTCGGCCTATCCTATGGTGTTATTAAAGACATTGATTTGGATCTCTCGGAAGAAGATCTCGTGAACAATATTCGTTCTGATAAAACCCTCATTGCTGTTAAACGCCTTAACAGAAGAGACGATGAGGGATGGAAACCGAGTGAAGCCATAAGACTAGCCTTTAAAAGTTCTTGTTTACCGAGCTATATTTATCTTTTAGAACTGAGAATCAATGTCCAACCGTACATATTCCCAGTCACACAATGCTCGAGATGTTGGAGATACGGCCACGCGTCAAAACTGTGTCCTTCGAGTAAACCATTGTGTCCTAAATGCGGGGAATATAACCACGTGAATTGCGAGACAACACTCTTCAAGTGCATCAACTGTTCTGGTAAACATATGGCACTGTCGAAAGAATGTCCGATATTCAAAAAAGAAAAACGCATCCGGGAAATTATGTCAGATTTTGGATGTACGTATCAAAAAGCCTTGACTATCTATGTCCCACCAAGTCCCACTCGTCCTATCAATGATGAGTCTGAGGTTCAAAATACAAACACCCACGCATATAACGCGCCGCAAAGTAGCAATCGGAGCGTCATCCAGGAATCAGAACGCGAAATTTTACTGCCGTCTACAACACCGGTGACGAGTCAAGCCAATGTGTCCCAAAATAATAAATCAGTTAAAAAAAATAGCAATAAGAAGAAAAAGATTCCTCTCCACCTATCAAGCAATGTTACAGCTGACATGTAAGTTTCATACTCAGATGAATCAGCCGATAATTATCTACCAGAGTCGACAAATGCTTGTAGTGCTAACACCTCCTCTGCTTCAGCCCCTGTTATCAACAAAGAACGTGGGAAAACTTCCTTCAAGGACCTATGGCAGAATCTAAAGTATTTGATAAACAACGCTTAACAAGAAATAGTTATAAAATTGAAAGACTGGATAAAGATAATTACTGACTGGCTAGATACATTTTGCCGTAACCTAATACCTAATACTACTTCAATAATGAATTTGTTTATGTCGGCTAATGGATAAAATAGTAAACAAAGTCATTAAGCTAAATATTATACAATGGAATGCTCGCAGTATTAAGCCTAAAATAATATCATTTGAACAGTTGTTAATCCCAGAACATGTGCATATCGCTGTGGTAAGTGAAACGTGGCTCGAACCAGATTCTTGTTTCAATATTAATAACTATTGTATTTTTCGTCGCGATAGGGATATCTCTTATGGAGGAGTAGCTGTGCTGATACACAAGTCAATTTAGGCGCAATATATCGAGATTCATAACAATAACTTTGCTTTAGAAATTATTCATGTAAAACTGTTTAACTGTAGGGGAAGGTGGGGCAGCCTCATACAGTTTTTATATTTTGTCTTATAGAATTTTCTCTGGTATCAATATCTGTATCGATTCATCAAAAACGAATAGTCTTACTATCTGACTTTATATCAAAAATATGTGATTTGTGTAAATACACTTGTGCTGCTTTCTGTAAAAGTAAAAAAAAAAAATTAGAAATGTATGAATGTACCCCACATGCGGGGCACTCTCATACAGGCTATGGGGCAGATTCATACATGTGAAAAAATACACAATTTGAGCTTGAAATGTTTAATTATTTATCAAAATACGTTTTCGAAAACAAAAGCAATTAGTCTCTATGATCACACAATACTAAGTAAAAAAGAGAATAACATAAATGTTGGTAGTTTTTCTTTTTATGGCTCTAAAGAAGTTTAGTTAACCTAACAGTCTTTCTGATCAGTCATACCAGTGTTTAAATATCTAAGTCCTATTGACCTATTTATTTAATTCTTATTTAGTAGTAGTATCAATAATCAACAATTTAAATAAAATATCACAATCAACATGAGAAATCTTAAATGCTCAACACTAATAAACTTGAAAAGTAAGTAACTTATCTTTACAATAATTATATTAATGGACGTTATAAAAAGAGAGATCTTTGTTAAAGCTTAAAATACTAGCAGTTCTAGCTGTCTTAGCTGATTTAGGATCCGGTAATATCAAAACTATATCTGATAGATCTACTGATCCTTCATCTTTGACGTCTGGAAATACAAATTTCATAGATGATCCTGGTTTCTTCCTCAAAAATGAAACCATTACTTCTGTCAAACTGTAGTGTTTGATGATTTGTCCGACATAGTAAATAACAACTTCCTTTTTTCAAATTTTACAAGCACATAGGCACCGTCCTTGATATTTTCAGGGTCAACAGGCTCTTCATTATCATCTTCTTCTTCGTTTTCTTCCAGCACGTCGAAAGGCGAAGCAGAACTTTCTCTTAGGCTGACATCTGTTTCACTGTCGCTACTAATTGTTTCAATCTCTTTGGTTTTATTTCTTTTTGGTTTACTTGAGTTATCACAATCTTCATTTAATAAACTCAACGCTCTCTTTATTTCTCTTGCTTTAGTTTTCCGTTCTTTTTCTAATCTCTTCATCTCTTTAATTTTTTCCAATTCTTCAATTCTAATTTTCTCAGGCGTGTCTGTATAAATTCTTGATTTTCCAAGTGATCGACCTTTTTTTGTTTGTGTGCGTCTTTGAACTTTCGGGAAAGGCCTTATCATTTCTGGCGTCTTCAATACTTTGGAAGTAGATGGTGCAGGGCTATCAAAATCTATCACTGTAGATGCAAAATGTTGTGAAAGCAGTGAAGGCGAGACATCTCTGGACAAAGTCGGTGGTGTTCGAGCAAGAACATCACCAAGTTCAGCACTAACTGTAGCAAGCTCATCACCAGCTATTCCAAGCTCCTCACCACTAGTGCTTTCATTGGGATTTGTTACAGGATTTAAATGATACACCTGAACCGGCGCAAAGTCATCATCATTGAAAATCAATTTATTAAAAGGCCATATTCCGGTTTTTTCATAAGCACTGGTGATATTCCTACCATTGAATGACTCCAAATAAGGTATATTTGTGAGTTTTGGGATATTATAAATATTAAGTGTCTTTCCTGGATTGGAAACGTGCCAGTCATTGAATGCTGCCTTTAATTTTGACTTAAAAGGTCCAAATACTCCAATATCTAATGGTTGAAGGCGATGAGTCGTGTGAGGTGGAAAGGAAAGGCACACGATCCCATTGTCACGGCAGTAGTTGATTGCATCTATAGAAATGTGACTTTCATGATTGTCACATAAAAGTAATATTGGATTTTCTTTCGAACATACGGTATGTTTCTGGATGTGCTTTAGAACATCAACAAAAATGCTCGAATTTATCCAACCACTTCTCGTGGCTACACCTAAAGAGCCTTCTGGAGCACCTTCTAAGAAGTGGTTCTTATAATGTACTCGAGGAAAGATGAATAAGGGCGGTATGGTGTTTCCACTTGCTGAAATTATACCACCAAAAGTGACCAGTTCTCCTCTTTCGGCAGACACTATTTGACCAACCTGTTTTTGACTCTTGTCAGCAAAAATTTTTGGTGTGCTCAAAACAGTAGAAATACCAGATTCATCGTAGTTGAAAATCCGATCGGCAGTAAAGTTATGTTTGCGGTATATATTCTCCAGGCTCTGGAAGAAATCATTTACTGCCGTTTTGTTGAAACCGAATGATCTGGCAGCGCTAGTATTTTCAGGTTTACGTAAACTTAATTTTTTATGGCGTTTTCGGAAACTTGCTAACCAGTCTGCTCCCGCCATCTTATTATTATTCCAACTTGCAGGATATTTGATATCATTCGCCTTTGCAAATTCATACGCAAGTTTTTTAACTTGGATACATGTCAGTCCATAGTGCATCTTAGAACACGCTAAGATATAATTATTTAAAAGATCCTCTTCTGTTTTTGTAAAAACTTGCTGTGATGCAAATTTGGATTCGAATACACGATTTACGCTACCAAGATCTTGTGTTTTGCGTAATTTTTTTATACGGCTTTGTAGTGTTTGTTCATTAACTCCGTATTTGGCTGCTGATTTCCGTAAAGAGAGTTTGTTTTCCAAAACTTCACCGATAGCTTTTAACATTGTCTGTTCGTGCACCTCCCCACTCCTAGTTCCCTTTTTCTTGTAATTTCTAACCATATTTTTTCTGTAAAACAAAATTATGATATCACTTTCAATTCTAAAAACTAAAATAAAAAAGTGGGGCACATTCATACAGTATGAATGTACCCCGCTTACTGCTGTATGAATCTACCCCATCACAAGAAAATGAAATAAAAATATTCCTAAAAAAAAAACAACCATAAATATCATTATTCACGTATCAATTCACAAACTTGACCCTATTATCTTTTAAATAAAATCGCCGTCCCCGGAGAATAAAATGATAACTACAAAAATGCAACTTTACAGGAAAAATAAAAAACAGGTTTTCGTCGATTGCTCCTTAAATACTGGACGTATACAAATGAGTGTAAGCTCTTAAAGAAGGTTATTTTTTGTTTGTTCTAAATGTTTTAGTGAAATAAGCCTAAGTGTAAAAATAGAGATATTATTTCAAAAATAAAAGGTTAGTCAAAATTAATCATCATCTAAGTTGTATAACGTCGATTATCATTTTATTCTTCGTACAGCCTGACCAGAGTCAAATATTGTACTCTTCACTTATCATTTTATTCAATAAGGTGTTATGGAGCAAGTGATACTGATAATACTTGAATATCTTCTTATTCTCGTAAATATTGTCAAAATGAAACTGATAAGGACTTTGAATTGTGCTTCCTAATGAAACAATGACATGGTAATCAACATTAATTTATTTCAAAATAATAGTAAAAAAACAACAGTATTTTCTTAATTTACTCTTATTAGTCTTTTGGAAATGGTATTAATTAAAATTAGCCTTATGATCACATAGTTGGTTAATTAGATAATAATATAGTTCTAAAAAAATATTATATAATATAATCTTTAACACAATTTGTAATCAATAAAACAGCCTCATTGTGACAATTACCACATAAAATCGGTATCTTATAATGAATTTTCAAAAATAAAATATGGTTTGGTGCTTAGTCTTCTTCATTGTCGTTATTGCTTCCAGAACAGCTACTGCCATAAATCAAGGACTCGTAAAAACCACAATAATAACTTGGAATATCTCCTGCCTTACAGAGGCTCATAAGATCATCGTATAAAGCTTTGCTGATCGGAACAGGCTCAGTATACAACGTTTGGAGTTCGGGCACATTGCTAGGACTTGGGCTTGGTATCTGTCTAGTACCCCGCTTGCTTCTTATTCTTCTGACAGGCTCTGTATTTAATTGGGAATAGTCGGAATCAAAGTTGTATTTATATTTTAAAATTGATGGACTTGAATGTGAGGCATGCACTTCCATGATTTGAGTCCATGATATTTTTTGGCTCTCCTCATTTTTTAACCAGTTCTTATTCTCTATTAAATCCTTTATATTGTAAAACTCTGTTTGCGTCATCTCTTTAACTTGATATTTTTTTCCATGAACTTTCGCGTTCATAATAATTGTGTACATCTGATCAGGCGTGTATACAACTCTGTGTTTTAATTCCCGTTCAATGTTGGAATGCATGGAATCTCCCTCACTCTGGCCATGACCGGTTTCAAAGAATCTATGTGTAATATTCAATTGAAGCTTCTGTGCAGCAAAAATATATAGAGCAAATATAAATCTGTTTTTATTTTGTCCGCAACATCCGTCGGAGTAAAATGATATGTTCTAGATGCCCCTTTGTTTTTCATTAAGTAGAAATTGCCATAAGCAACTACCAATCTCGTTTGCACCCCTTTTAGCAATCTGACCATGCCAAACATAACAATAACCTTTACCCTGAGTAGCATCATATACAGTGAAATTATAAATGGGATACTTCCTTTTGTAGTGAAACGTTCCAACCTCAGATTGTGGGATGCTCAAAACCTTTTCCAAATCGAAGATTGCTACGGTTGTTTCTGAAGGATCAACTGATTCTTTTTCTTATTTTTTAATTTGCCGTACCCTTTCTTTGTTTTTTTGATGTGTATCATATTTTTCTTGCAATAATTCTTGAGTTTTTGAATCAGCCTGTCGATAACGAGTACACTGAGAGCACTGATCTTTTTTTGGTTTATAAAATGAATAATTAAACTTGGTGTTGAATATTGTCTCGTATTGACGTTTAGTTGCCACAAGACCGTCGAATCTTTGTTGTTCAAACCAAGCTGTGTAAAGGCGATACATTTTGGATATATTAAGTAGTTCTGAGAGGTATTTCCTTGTAGAATCTTTTCTAACGTAATGAGACTCAACTGTGGGGAACAATTAAATGTGCTTTATGATGCTTTCTTCTGTCAAAATGGGCATTTTACGTGGCCTATTTTCATGTCGCCCTCGTTTGTCTATAAAATTTTCTTCAGGTTTGGATTTTTCTAGTGCTGTATAAACAGTTTGATGTGAAATACTTAAAGTATTAATGAAAAAGGTTTTGCACACTTGAATTTTCTTTGAATCTATTATAAAGAAGTATTTATCGATTGAGTTCGGGTGCGTTTTCGCTCTACGGTGATACGCTTAACATCTTCGACTAATGTATGATTTACGATATATTGCCACTGTCTCTCGTGATCTCCTATTTTATAATATTGCTGCATTATGTACTCTCTTTGCTCATGGGTTATCTTTTCACCACATTTCTTTGTGCACTTACAACTAGCTTTCAAAACTTTTTTGTCAAATATTTTCTTCAATCTGCAGCCTATATAGGATTCACCAGAATTTTTCAATTTTTTACTTCTTACATCTTGATTTTTGTTTAAATTTCGTTTACGTTTTCTTGTATTTTTTCCCTGTTGTGTCGATTCTTGAACTGTACTAAATGTTTGCATTTCGGTTTGGTCTTCTCCATCATGGTCTTCATTATGATTAAGACTCTGACGGTCCGCTATGTTGCTGTTTTGTTTTGTTTGTGTTAGATTTTGAGGACTAGGTGTTATGCTTTCATTGATAATAATCGTTTTCTCCGACAACGTACAATCTGAAATATTTTCGGGTTGTAATGTTTCATCCAAATCAAAGAGAGACGGTGCTGATGATTCTTTTTTACCTTCGCTACGAGTATATGATGTTGACGGCTGATTATCATTTTGAAACAATTCATTGAGGCATCTCTTTGATGATAGCTTTGTTTCGTACCTCGAAGATCCATCATTTTTATGTGTCGAAGTTGGTGTCAAATCCAAATTATATTTTGTGTGTACTTCAAGAGTGTCTTTCAACGTATTAGCTTCATATATGACTGAAGGGGATGCTATGAAATCTATTGTGTTTAAAACTAAAGATATGTTGGAAATAGTTGATGGTGTTCTTACTATTTTCTCGGTGGCTGTTTCTATGTAATCTGAGTTGCCTCCAATACTTGAACTTTCGCTTTGCTGTAAAATGTTCATTCTTTCTGAGCTCGGCAAATACTCAGATGCATCCGGCGAGAAATCTTCATTTATTTCATTTTCGTTTTCCTCGCAGTAAAATGCTTTTTTCGATTTTCGTAAAACATACTTATGAGTTTTAGTAATATCTGCTTCAGATATCGTAGAAGCCACGTCGTTATTTTCTCCCTGATGTTGTTCTAAAAATAAAAATAGTATGATAGTAAATTAATAACAGTATCTAGATGACGCTAAATTATTGCACTCACATTTGCGAAACTAAAATTATTTAATGACATCATATTGAAGTATAAAAATTGGCTCACGCTTCATTAAAATTGATGAATGTACAGGATAATAATAAGCAAATTAATAATAGGGGGTGAAGGGTATCGTAGGTGGCATCGTAGTTACTATAAATCCTCGAATTAATTATTGTGTATAAAAAAAACTAAAAAAAACTATTCTTAACGGGTAAGCTCCTGGCCTGCATCTCACCTGATGGTAAGTGGAAGCGAGCTTCACCCAGAATTCTCAACCACAGAGGAACTGGCTATCTTACCTCTAACTGCCGAAACACAACAATGCTGTAAACATTGTTGTTATGGCGACAGACTTAGATAAGATGGTGGTATAGCTAGACAAGCGGACTTAGAACAAGCCCTTCCACAAACCAAACCGAGTTGAAAATGTTGCCCCCACTGGGAATCGAACCCAGGACCTCTGGGTCTGAGACAGGTAGTCTAACCACTAGACCACAGAGGCGGTTTTGTAGTAGGCATTGCGCTTATGTATTAAGTCAATAAAAAAAACTCACAGGTAGGTAGGGTATTAAAATATGAGGAGAATATATTTAAGTAATTGTATTTAAACTAAAACTTAATAAATATTTTAAATAAATTGACTAGGTACTTACTATAATTAAAATGATTTGGCTCTTCTTCAATCTGTTTAACATTATTCATAATGGCGTTTAAACGCGCGTTCCTAGTTTGTTTGTTCATTATTACTGTAGATAATTATTATTATTAAGCTATTACACTTCACTTAGAAAAATAATATCAAAAAACTTAGCACTACAATGTTTACGCAATGACGCATAGAAGCACACTGAACAATTTATCACAATGTAAATAAACATTACAATTACGCGGGAATCCCCGGCTAATTTGTATCTGCCGTTGCAATCGCGTTTGCGTGAAATCTAAGTGAGCGAAGAGGATGACAATATGTCTTACTGTTTACAACCACAACATTCATATTACTAACACATCTTATACAAAGCCACTGGATGGTTTTGAACGAGAATAAAATGATAACTGCATTTATCATTATCTAGTCGAATATTTTTTTACGAGAACATAATTCTATGACTGTTTGTCATACTAACAAGTGCGAATACATTTTGATAAAATTATATTAACACTTTATTCTCGTAATTTAAGACTTGGTTTAAAACTTTGAATACTATTGTATTATTTTGTAACTTCGTAAATAACTATATAAAAATTAGGAAAAAAATTGAGCGGGTGTATTAGCAACCACAGATCCCAAAAATGACATAACACTAAAACTAAGATAATGGTAGTTATCATTTTATTCTCCGGGGACGGCGAAATAGTACTGAATAATCTAGAAAACAACTTTTATCAATAAAAAGATGTTCAAAGTGAGGTTATAAAATTACTTACGCGTGGCCGAATCACTTTCCATGTAACCTCGTCGCGCGTTTCACACCGACTGCTGTCAAACTCCGTGAGCCAACACACACATAAATAAGCTACGCATACACGCATAAGTCGTTCAATTGATGTGTGCCTAACAACAGATATCTCTAGTGTATGAAGGTGCCCCTTGTATGAATCTGCCCCACTTACCCCTAGTCAGTTAGAACATATCATAGGCATTTACTGTCCACCAGACGTTTCTACAAATTCTCATACATGGGATTACTTGTTTTCTATCGCTGGACGAAAATCTGCTATTTTAGGTGACTTTAATGGCCACCATTCAAATTGGTCGCATAAAACGGATACTAGGGGTAACCAAATTTTCGATTCCATATTAGACTATAACTACATGATATTAAATGACAGTACGCCTACTCGATTTCAACTTGTTGATGGTGTATTAAGGCAATCCGCACCCGATTTATCTATTATATCGTCTGATATGTATTTAAACTTTGATTGGCGAGTTAGTAACGAGTCATTGGGTAGTGACCACTTAATTATAAAAATATCTGCTACGGTAAATTCAAATGTACAATATCAAATAAAAAGGAATTTTAAAAGGGCTGACTGGAACAAATACCAATCGTATCTGAAAGATAAGTTTGATTGTATCAATTTTACAACAGGAAGCCCTCAAATAGCTTACGACACTTTTGTAAACCATTTATATGACGCTGCAGAAAAATGTATTCCTTATATAAAATATAGTTCCGTTCCTTCTAATAAGTTCTACCCGAAACCGTACTGGAACCCTGAACTATATAGGTCAGTTGCACAACGTCGCCTGGCACTAGCTATGTTGAGACGTAACCCAACTCCATCAAACTACATCACGTTAAAACATAAAATTAGCATATCTCAAAGGCTTATTAGACAAGCTAAAAGACAAATGTGGCAAAAGTTCTGTACCTCAGTAGATGAGAGCATGTCTGTTAGTGACTTGTGGATTAAAATGAAATGGATAAAAGGTTACAGAACACCTAAACATTTCTTTAATCCAGAAAAAGTGATGGACCTTCTATATAGTCTAACCCCTGATTACGTTTCTCATCGTCAACCTATATTTACATCCCAAAATTTATCACTAGACGCCGAAATCATCCTGTCAGAAGTTAATAAAAGTATAAATTTATCACTAGACGAAATCATCCTGTCAGAAGTTAATAAAAGTATAAAAGCTAAAGATACTGCTCCCGGTTGTGATGAAATTTCATTTAGTATGATTAAATATCTACCCGAAAACGCTAAATTATTTTTAGTTAAATTATATAATATGTTTTTTGTAAAAGCTTTGTCCCCCATCAATGGCGCGAGATCGGAATTGTTCCCATCCCAAAGCCTGGAAGGGACGTTAATTCTATTTCGGCATTAAGACCTATAGCATTAATATCATGTCTATGCAAAATTTTACATACAGTTTTACAGAAACGAATAGAATGGTATTTTGAAAAAAATAATATGTTTTCGAGCGATACATTAGGGTTTAGAAAAGGCAGGTCATGTCTAGACAATCTAAGCCGGTTAGTTACTAGGATTCAGACCGGATTTTGTAATAACTGCGTAACGGTTGGTTGCTTTCTTGATGTGGATAATGCGTACAACAACATAGATATCAGTCAACTATTACTCAAGCTAGATCACTTTGGAGTCGGAAGTAGAATATGTAGCTACCTTTGGCAGTTTCTTCGAGAACGTCGTCTTAAAATAAAATCAAATAATATGACCGCAGTTCGTAATACCAATCGTGGATTGGCTCAGGGTGACCCCTTGTCACCCTTGCTGTTTAATATAGCCACAATAGATATATGTAAGCAAATACAATTTGATCATATTTATACATCACAATTTGCAGATGATTTTGTTATTTATTGTTCTAACAAAAACATAACCGACGCTGCGAATCAATTACAGCTAGCAGTAGATTTTGTTACTAAGAGATTGGCCGAGATAGGACTGAAGATTTCACCTACTAAAACTAAAATCTGTATATTTAGAAAAGGCCATAATAAACACAACGTTACTATTAAAGTTAATGCTTCAATCTTGCAAAATGTTAGTAATATTAAATATTTAGGATTATGGCTCGATTCTGCCCTAAGATGGGCAAAACATATAAATAAACTTTGTGAAAGAACATTAAAAATTTTAAGCATTTTTAAATATTTAGTAGGCTCGGATTGGGGGATCCATCCCAAACATTTAAGAAAAATGTACCTTTCCCTTTTAAGAAGTCGGTTAGACTATGCTTGCTTTTTATATGGTGACAGTAGTCAATGTCATTTATATAAATTGGAAAAAATGGGCAGTGAGCTTGGCATCCCACCACTACATACTCGTAGATGTTACCTGGGTGGTAAATTCTTACTTAAGAGTAAATCACTATCGAGTAACATTATAACTATTAATTTATTAGATAAGCTATTTCATTGTATTCGTTTATGGAGCAGAAAAAACAAACCCATTTTAATTTTAATGTACGAAGTGGTAAAATATGTACAAACTCATTGCAGTCAAAATTTAGAAATGTTTACTAACAGTATATGGATGAGTTACATAGACATTTCAAAAAATATTAAAACTGACATTGACACTGTAACCAGATCTAAACAAAAATATGAAACGCCTATTTTAAGGAATATCTGTTCTCAATATTTAGATTCGCGTTACCTTAATTGCTACCAGATATTTACAGATGGATGGGTCCAAAGAAAAAGATGAAAGTGGAGCAGCCTTGTTTGACCCGCAACAGGATAAATTCGTGCTTTTTAAAACATCAGCACAATTATCAATAATGTATACTGAACTAGTCGCTATCAGTGAGGCGTTGTCTTATATCCGTTCCATTATTCATGAAAATTTTGTTATTCTTTCCGACTCTAAAAGTGGGTTACTACATATAGCTCGGTGTACCTCGATATTTCGAGGCACACCGATAGCTTATACAATAATTAACCAAATTCTAGAACTACTACGGAGTGGCAAAACTATTCATCTACAGTGGATTCCTTCCCACGTCGGACTAGTCGGTAACGAAAAGGCAGACCAACTTGCTAAACAAGCCTGCGCCCAGGGCATTTCTATTACAATTCCATCTTATTTTACAGACTGCTTATATCTGGTTAGGCGATACTGTAACAAGTCTTGGCACGAGCATTTTGATCAGAGGTCAGTAGAACGCGGTATATGGTATAAGACTATGCAACCGGAACCACTAGTAATTCCTTGGATTAATAACTGTTCACTGAGCAGACACCATTGTATAACAGCTATGAGGTTACGTGCCGGTCACATTCCATCCAAGAAGTTTACGTTTCTCATGGGAATATCGCCAACACCAAATTGTGAAATATGCGATGTAATCGAAGACGTACAACATGTTTTGGTGGAATGTTCCCGCAACGATCAACTTAGAAAACAATTATTGGAAAGAAAATATTGTAGCATGGGACTATGTAATAGTCTCCTGGCTAATCCTATGTCGGATAAGGCCATGAACTTATATAAGTTATATTATAAATACATACATAATGTACAGTGATAAAACGTGGCTATAATGGGGCGACATAGTGATAATGTGACTAAGCTCCGCAAATAAAGAAAAAAAAAAAGAAAAAAACAGCACATTCCGCCAAGTAATGTTGGCATGCAAATGTTTTACAAGTAAAGGTACACAAAAATCAAAACGAATTAGAAATAAAATGAATAAAAAAAAAGTAAATGTCAAAGAAAATAAAATAATATAAATCAAATCATAGCAATAAATTACAAAATTAAAATGTCAAAGAGGAATAATTATGCACATTATCATAAAATTAGTTTGTAAAATGTTTATCATTTAAATAGTCATTAAGATTGTAATAGCATTTCTTTAACAGCAATTGTTTAAAATTTTTCTTAAATATATTGACATTCATTTCCTTTATAGTTTTAGGTATTTTATTATATATTACAGGTGCTAGATGGTACACAGTCTTATGCATAAGAGCAGTATTGCATCGGTTTAAACAGATGCGGAATTCATCACGCTGCTGTCTTTTTGAGTGTTCTGATGCCAACTGGTAGAAATTAAGGTTTTGTTTGACAAATATTGCGACCTCATAAATATATAGACAGGGTAGAGTTAAAATTTGATATATCTGAAACAACGGTCTACAGGAATCTGTTACTTGTAGCCCAAACATGGTGCGTATACAGCGCTTTGAAGGCTAAATCTCTGTTAGTCGAGTTTCCCCAGAAGACCACACCATATCTTAGAATAGAAGCTACGAGTCCATGATAAGCGGTCATAAGAGTATCCTCGCTGGTAATTTGTGCTAGTTCATAAAGGGCATAGGTTGATTTGCAAATTTTTTTGTTAAGTTGTTCAGTGTGCAACTTCCATGACAATTGGGAATCTATTGTAAGTCCTAAAAATTTAGTTGACTGCACTACAGTTACTGGCTCCAGTCCGTAGGTAATATTAGGCAAGGAAGCTATTTAAAACTGGTCAACCTTACTTTTGTATTCAGAATACATTATTGACAAATTTAAGTGAGGAGGCAAGTACTGTCTTGTTTCACTTTTGTGTATTGTGTAGTGAGAATCATATTTCGGAAAAGTATTGATGAAATTCTTTACTTCGTTTACTTTTGTTTGTGGAGTTTTATTCGACGGAATGTCCCTGCCTCTTTTATTAATGGGAGCGGGATCGCCAAGAGGCTTATTTTTCAGAACCCTTGTAAGGCGTCTATCCGATACTTTAAAAACTTGCTTAAAAATGACATACACATACGAATATGTTTTCCATTCGCCTCTGGTAAGTGATACAATCGAGAAAACTCCTTGGTCTTCGATGTGATGTTTCCAGCTACCCGATCCGATGTGGTATCTCTTACTCTCACATAAGACCTTGCTTTTATCACGACATGTATGAGTGAATAAAATACTTTGAAAAAGTTGTTTCTGTCTGTCATGTACAATTTTCTCATGGCATTTTTGATTACAGGTGCATTGAAGACCTGTATCTATTTGTTTAGCGGGATTGAGAACGCCTTTAGTATTTACGTATGCCTCACCTCTAGCTCGTTTATTTTTTCTCACATTCATTTTCCATAAATATTTTTTGCGCATACGCTTCCTTGTATCTTTGTTTGTAGAAATAGATGACTGACCCTCTTCATTGTCTTCACTAGAGGAGTCCCCAAGAATGTCTTGTAAACTCCTTGATGAGGTTCTGCTACGTTGTTCTGGGACATACTCAGAACCCGAATCCTTATAGGGCTCCACCGGACTCAATCCAAATATATCTGCAAAATAAATGTAAATTAATAGCTTAATATACAAATAAGAAAAGTAAGGAACAACCTACTTAACGAAAACTTAATATTAAAACTTCTCATAAGTTTTTTCAAAAGATCTATCCGAGAATGCCTTCCTCAATAAAACGCGAAAAAAATCACACATTGTTTTACTACGGAACTCTAAAAACGTTAGCTTACCCCGTAAGTCACCTTCAATGTTGTCAGTAGCTTCATTCTCAGTTAAACTCATTGTAGCTCCTGCTAGATCTGTCCGAAACAAAAATAGTAAAAATTAAGTTAATTTATAGGTTAGAATTTATTGACGACGAGAAAACAAAGATATCCGACTAATAACAGATATTCTTACCTCTTAAGCTTATTGCTGTACCGCTATCGCAAACACCTTCCCGCACGTTCATGTAGATTAATAACTAATCTATACTAATGGGTGATTCATTTGGAGGTACTTTTTACAAAACAAAAAAATAAAATAAAAACAAATGTATCGGGTTATTTTTAGTTATAATATAAAAGAACTATTTTGTACATTTATTTTTTGAAGATTATTTCTTTCAAATGTTGGCCGTAACTGCGATTAACATAGTCCATTCTGCCGTTCCAATTTTCGATGGCGCGACCAAGCATTTCGGTTGGTATTTGGCGAATAACGCGAGTAATGTTGGCTTCCAGTTGTTCAATCGTACCCGGCTTATCCATATAGACTTTGGACTTAACATAGCCCCAAAGGAAAAAGTCTAGGGGTGTGATGTCGCAGGATCTAGGCGGCCAACTCACCGGTCCTAAGCGCGAAATTAACTTTTCACCAAATTGTTCACGCAATAAAGCCATGGTTTCTCGTGCTGTGTGGCATGTGGCGCCGTGTTGTTGGTACCAAATGTCCTGGAGATCACAGGCTTCAATTTCAGGAAACAAATAGTCTGTTAGCATGGTACGATAACGGTCACCGTTGACAGTTACGTTCTGGCCGGCCTCGTTTTTGAAGAAATATGGACCGATGATTCCACCGGCCCATAAACCACACCAAACCGTTGTTTTGTTTGGATGTAATGGCAGCTCTTGAATCTCTTCAGGTTGCTCTTTGCACCAAATACTGCAATTTTGTTTGTTGACATATCCGTTAAGCCAGAAATGTGCCTCATCACTAAACAAAATTTTTGTCGGAATCAGCGGATTTTCTTCAAGCGTTTCAAGAGCCCAAAGACTGAATCGGTGACGATTTGGTAGATCAGTCGGTTTCAACTCTTGCACAAGTTGAATGTTGTATGGTTTTAAACCAAGATTCTTACGTAATATACGCCAAGTTGTTGCATACGACAAGCCAAGCTGTTGCGAACGGCGCCGGATCGATTCTTCGCGGTCATCGCGTACACTCAGCTACCGCCGCAATATTTTCATCACTACGTGCTGGATGTGGTCTATTTGGTCGTTTATTATCCAATAATGTAAATTGGCTTTCAAACTTTTCAATCGTATAGTGAATCGTGCGTTCGGTAGGCCGATTATGTGGACTATAAGTTTGCTCGAAGTGCACGAAACACATTCCTCGTAGAACGCTGATTTTCGTAGTACAGCTGAATAATTTGTAGACGCGCGGGGCTAAGTCTTTCCATGACGAAATGTCAAACTGTACTGAACAAATTACCATAAAATGTTAAAACGATACACCCTTCATCTGTCAAAAAATCCATAGACAAAAAAGTACCTCTAAATGAATCACCCGTTAGCTTCTCTGGAACTAAAATAGCATTTTTTTGTATTTTGTTAATGAAAATGCACTAGTATTGTATCTCTTAAAAAAATCACCATTAAACAAGCTATCTTTTAAATTTGTTGTACAAAACTGCCACATACTTTTTTTTTCACCACTGTAGGTGTTAATATTGTTAAGTAAAAATGTTTACACCTGTTCTCCCTAGATGGCGTTGTACCATACCGCTGAATCGCGGTATGGTTTCGTTACCGCGACTAGTATACAGGGTGGCCCAAATATCGTGGATCAAACGAACCAGGGTGATAGGGGACGTGATTTCTAACAAAAAATCTTTCTACAGCATGGTCATAACTTAATTGGATAAAAAGTGATGATCATTTTTGTTTTTTTCAAATAAACTACCGATTTATTTACAATTTCATTAGTACAGAAAAAAGTTGATAAAAAACAACAAAACAAAAGGTGTTGTATTATGACTAGATAATGTATCATTACAAAAAAAAATGAATTGCAGCTCTGGGTACCAATTTCAAAAAGCAATTAATTTTTCCCGTCAATTTTGAAGCATTACAAAAAATTACTACTCAATTTGAGAGCATCCTGTGAAAAATAAAAGTATTATGGAAAAGTGACCCTGTATTTAATAAACTTGCTGATTTAATGCTGATTTAAATGAGGTATAACACTTTAATGTCAGACTTTTAGTTCAGGTTTTATGCGAGTTTTTTTCATGTCAAGGAGCAAATTTGTTAGAAAGGAAAATTTTAATAAAAAATATGTAGTAATTAAAAAACCATCTTGAAATAAAAGAACAACAATTATGAGTTGATAATTTTATTAAATTAATTTTTCACAGTAAATGTTCAAAATTCCTGCCTCTAACCATTATGCACAATCTGCACCGCCTAATAAAATTGGTACGTAATCGCCGGAAAGCACGTCTGTTATTCATAATTTGTACTTTAGCAGACTCGAGCTTTTGTCGTAATTCTTGTTCAGTGTTGTTCTCTCTTTGATATACCACTTCTTTGAAATAGCCCCAAATAAAAAAGTCTAATGGATTAAGGTCGGGCGACCGGGGTGGCCATGCAATAACTCCGCCTCTACCAATCCACCGGTCGGGGAAGCGCTCATTCAAGTGTTGTCGAACTGATCGAGCGTAATGAGGCGGGGCACCGTCCTGTTGCAGCCAAATTTCTTCTCTTATTTCTTCCGGAACTTCAGCTTCGTTGAGTGTTGGGTTCAAATCATTTTGTAAAAAATTTAAATACGCAGCACCGTTTAGCCTTGGTGGCATTTCGTGTAGCACCAGCTTCTGGTCAATGATACCAGCCCACATATTAATACCAAACTGATGCTGGAATCGATCATTTCTGATGATATGTGGGTTCACTCTGGAGTAGTAGTGTAAGTTATGGATGTTAAAAATTCCCATTCTTCTAAAACTTGACTCATCCGACCATAACACTTTATTGAAAAACTGCGGATCCTCTCTGTGTAGTCTTAACATCTCTCTACAAAATCTCACTCTAGGTTCATAGTCAGCTGGCAGCAAAGCTTGAACTCGTTGCACGTGGTAGGCATGATATCGTTTTCTTTTTATAATACGCTGCACCGCCGAACGTGGGATCCCGAGATTTCGTGATATTTGGCGTTGGCTAATACCGGGGTCCAATCTTAACTCTCGCAGTATTTGCTCTTCATTGTCAAATCTTACCACTGGTCTACCTGCTCTCGGAGCATGCGTAAACGGTCTCGGTTAGGGTACCGTTGTTGATATTCCCTGGCAGCCGCCCGAGCATTGCCGTCGCAGAAGCCATAAAGGTAATGCATTTCTGCATACTCCCTTTGGGTGTATTCTCTCCTCGCAGCAGCCATCTTCCGTCTATCTAGCCAATCCGTAGCGATCACAAAGTCCGGTTCACACAGCGTAGGTCACAGGTAGGCAATCTAAGACAAGTCAAATAACGATGCGTAAGTCACAGGTAGGCAAGGTCACAGTGCAGAATACGTGTGCGTAGTCACAGGCAGAAAGCGAGTTACTAACAAACAAAGAAAGACGCTTACGCGCTTCCCCCGGCCCCACCCCGCCGGCCTCGCTCCGCCCGGCATTCTTCTACCTGAACTGAACTGATAACGCATCGCCAGACCTTTTTCGACAAAGGATTTAAATGGTTAGTGTAAAAAGCTTTTTTTTAAATACAGGAATGGTTAGAGGCAGGCATTTTGAACACTTACTGTAAATAATTTAATAAAATTATCAACTCATAATTTTTGTTCTTTTATTTCAAGATGGTTTTTGAATTATGTACTACATAATTTTTAATCAAATTTTCCTTTCTAACAAATTTGCTCCTTGACATGAAAAAAACTCGCATAAAACCTGAACTAAAAGTCTGACACTAAAGTGTTATACCTCATTTAAATCAGCATTAAATCAGCAAGTTTATTAAATACAGGGTCACTTTTCCGTAGTACATTTCTTTTTCACAGGATGCGCTCAAAGTGAGTAGTAAGTTTTTGTAATGCTTCAAAATTGACGGGAAAAAATGAATCGCTTTTTAAATTTGGTACCCAGAGCTGCAATTCATTTTTTTTTGTAATGATACATTATCTAGTCATAATACAACACCTTTTGTTTTGTTGTTTTTTATCAACTTTTTTCTGTATTAATGAAATTGTAAATAAATCGGCAGTTTATTTGAAAAAAACAAAAATGATCATCACTTTTTATCCAATTAAGTTATGACCATGCTGTAGAAAGATTTTTTGTTGGAAATCGCCTCCTCTATCACTCTGGTTCGTTTGATCCACGATATTTGGGCCACCCTGTATAAGGGTCAGGATTTTTGTAATAAATTGTCTACGTTCTGGGTATGTGTTGGCTTTCATTTCACCTTCGCTGCCTTTAGATTGGGGAACCAAAGTACATTGTATCGTACATTGGTCCTTCGAGCCGGATCGTTTTTTGAAGTGAACCACTAGCGCCCCCTATAGTTAAAGTAGTGAAGTAAACGAGTGAATATTATACTGCGAAGACTACTATGTACACGAGTTATAAGATACTTGTGGAATAAGTGGAATTGGAGTTGGAGCACATTGGGGCTACAGTAGGCCACCTTGCGGATTTGGAGCCACACTACTGCGCGGACCCGAGGTTGATGCGGAGCTGAAGCTGGACGAACACGAATACGACAAGTGAATAATAGCGGCAGCCTGTTACAAGTGATACGGTAATAGAAGTGATAAACTGTGAGTACAATTTACATTATAAAAGTGTAGGTGTCAAAAGACTTGTAAAATTTAACGTTATTTGCATGGACTTAGAAAAATCGCGAGAAGTTAATTTAGGACTTAGAATAATTCGAGAAATATTGAAGAGACGGGGAATCCATGCCCGATTTCATAGCCAGTATAAAGTGCATTTAAAACACTTAGAAAAATTCGTTTCATATTTAATCACTTGATCACAGAAGATAGAAATTTGAACTGTTTGTTTGTACGGGCTAGAACTCTTCATATTAATTGCACTTACATTTGGACATTATGGAAGCGCACTTGAGAGTCTTGGATGATCTTAAGAAACAAATTGAAAAGGGAAGAACTAACTTTAAAAAGTCACCGAAAGACAGACTTACGGAAACATATGTGGAGACTAGATTGGAAATATTAGAGAAGCAGTTCAACGATTTTGCAAGACAACATGAGGAACTTATTAGGAATTTTGCGGATTTAGAGTTAAAGTCAACAAGTTATGTAAAGAATGACGTGTTTGAAAATGTAACTGATACATTTGTAAATTATAAAGTAGAATTAAAAAATGCTTTACCAGGTTATTCATCTCGGTCTTGCAAAACACGTGATGCCTCACCCAGCTGTTCAAGGACATCATCTATTGCAAAATTACCAAAAATATCTATTCCACATTTTAGTGGCAAATATCACGAGTGGTCCACTTTCAGAGATTTATTTTTGTCATTAGTACACAATAACCAAGGTCTTGATGATGTACAGCGATTACACTACTTGAGGTCTCAGCTGTTGGGTGAGGCAGAACAGCTAATTAGGCATATACCTATTACCCAGGCAAATTATCAAAAGTGTTGGGAGGTGTTAACAAGTCGTTACAACAATAAACGATTTATGGCTAACTGTATACTCAAGCGTATGTTAAATCAAAAGAATGTATTAGTTGAATCATCTAATGCTCTTAAAGAACTTTTGGACACCACCAGTGATTGTTTGCACGAGTTATCCAATCTAGGAATAAAGGTAGAATCTTGGGACATAATTGTGATTTATTTGATGAGTTCGAAGTTGGATGCTGAAACTCGGAAGCAGTGGGAACTACAGGTAAGTCAATCCAGTGACGATCTTCCAACTTTCAAATCATTTCAGGATTATCTGGAAACACGCTTTCGAGCACTGGAATTTGTAGAACCCAAAAGTAAATCCAAACCTTATAACAACACCAAGGTATTGCATATAGCTTCCAACGTGTCTTGTCCTCATTGCTCTGACGATCATCTTTTATGTAATTGTAAAAAATTTGCTGCTGAAGATGTCGACCAACGTCGCCATATTGCCAAATCACTCAGATTGTGTTTCAATTGCCTTCGCGGTAACCATTTAAATTTTAACTGTCGTGTGCTAACTAAATGCCGAATTTGTAACAAAAAACACCATAGTCTCTTACATCCCAAAAAGGATGATAATAATGCAAGTTCGAACTCAACAGGTGCTACGCAAAATAAGTCTCCACAGGTTCATATTCCTACACAGAACGAGGCCATTCAGGAATCGCACATTACAACCCATTTTGCCAAAAATACTCATAGCCAGGTTTTGTTGGCTACAGCCATTATTAAGGTGGAAGGGGCAAATGGGTGTTCTCAAGCTTTGCGAGCTCTGCTTGACCAGGGCTCCCAGGCTTCTTTCATAACTGAATCGGCTGTTCAGTTATTGAAATTGAAGAAGTTTGCGATTAAAACCACTATATCAGCACTAGGTGGTGGTCAGAGCGGCGCGACTTCGAAATATGCGGTCACGTTAAATATTCAGTCGCATCATGACCCTACTTTTAATATACAAATAAAAGCGTATGTATTGAGCAAGGTAACTTCCATTTTACCTGAAAGGAAGTTTTCTCTAACATACTGGCCTGAGCTAAATAATATACAATTGGCTGACCCTCACTTCCATTCACCTAACCACATTGACATGTTGTTAGGAGCTGATGTTTACAGCAAGTTGTTGAAGGAAGGTTTGATTAAGGACCCTAAGGGTAAAATATTAGCTCAGGATACTTACCTTGGCTGGATTATATCCGGTGAAGTCAGTAATGAGAATGTGTTGCCGACATGTCACAATGTAATTATCAGTATGCACACCCAAATCCAAGAAAATGATATCTTGAAAAAATTTTGGGAAATTGAAGCCGAGCCATCACGCACTGCTAAAATACTTACGCCAGAGGAGCAGGCGTGCGAAGATATTTTTAAGGCTACTACACGTAGAGATGACGTCGGTCGTTATATTGTGCAACTGCCGTTCAAGTCAGGTGATTCACCTAGGAACACAAAAGATATAGCCACGAAAAGATTTCAGGCTCTTGAACGGAAGCTATCTCGAAATTGTGAATTAAAGAAGCAATATACGTCAGTGATCAACGAATATCTATTGCTCGGACATATGGAAGAGATTACTGATGAAATTGATAAAGAGAAACCAAGTGCTATTTACTTACCGCACCATGCAGTTATCCGGGAGGATAAAACTACCACGAAACTGCGGGTGGTATTTGATGCGTCAGCTAAGGGATCCAACGGTATATCTTTAAACGACACCCTAATGGTAGGGCCATTGCTGCAGGCAGATTTACGGCATACAGTATTGCGATGGCGTCAACATCCTGTATGTCTGGCAGCTGATATAGTCAAAATGTATAGGCAAGTCAAGGTAGCTCAGGATCATGTGGACTATCAGAGAATTTTGTGGAGAGAAGACTTGTGTGCTGAAATACAAGAATATCGTCTGCTGAGAGTAACTTTCGGTACATCATGTGCTCCTTACTTGGCAGTCAAAGCATTACAGCAAATAGCTCACGATGAAGGCCATAAATATCCATTGGCTGCCAAGAAGGTATTAAACTATTTTTACATGGATGACCTCATGACCGGTTGCCAAACAGAAATGGAAGCTGTTAAAATTTATCAGGAGTGTAATGCACTATTAAACGCTGCAGGATTTATACTGTAAAAATGGACAAGTAACAAAGATGAGTTATTAAAACAAATTGAACAGGACACTGGAAGAGATTTAGAAATAAAAGAGGATGAAATTACCATAATCTTGGGCCTCACCTGGAACCGTCATACCGACCAATTTCATTACGTTGTACGCTTACCGTCATCACCGCCGTCGCCGTCAGCACCTGAAACTAAAAGACAGGTTATTTCAGAGATATCACGCTTGTATGATCCTTTAGGTTGGATTGCACCTTGTATAATTACCGCTAAAGTTTTCATCCAAAGGTTGTGGATTGCTGGGTTAGACTGGGATGATGATCTGCCAACTGGAATTTTGAAAGAATGGCAACTATACCGTCATGAATTACAATTACTCAATCAGTTTCGTATTCCTAGATGGGTTGAGAGAAGAGAAACTGATCTTACCGTTGAATTGCATGGGTTTTCTGATGCTTCAAGCGTAGCATACGCTGCAGTCGTTTATATTCGAATCATCGATGCAAAAGGTCATATTCATTCGAACTTAGTGACAGCTAAAACAAAGGTTGCGCCGATAAAACAAGTTTCAATACCGCGACTTGAATTGTGTGGAGCGGTTTTGCTGTCTAAATTACTTTTAGAGGTTGCGGAGGTTTTGGATGTGCCAAAATCACATTTACATGCTTGGACGGACTCGACGGTGGTATTAGCTTGGTTAAGTGACCACCCGAGTCGATGGAAAACCTTTGTAGCGAATCGAACATCAGAAATTATCAGCGTTCTTGACTCAAATCAGTGGCATTATGTCCAATCGCAAGATAACCCAGCAGACATAGCTTTCGAGGTGTAACGCCGAGTGCCTTGCTAAATGATGCTCTTTGGAAATCCGGTCCAACCTGGTTATTGACGGATGCTATCGAGTTCTCTAGGCCTAAGGGTACATTGACTGATCTGGAACAGAAAACAATTAAAGTCCATATATTAGCGGTAGAAGATCATCCCAGTGAAAGAATATGGTTGAGGTTCTCATTCTTAATGAAATTGTCCAGGGTTCTTGCTTATTGTCGGCGATTCCTGAAATTAAAAGCATCTCTAAGAGAAGTTAAGCCGCCGTCATATCTGACTGCTTCTGAAATAAAGGATACATTAGCAGCCTGTATTTGGCAATGCCAGCACGTATGGTATTGTACTGAAATTGAAGCACTGAGAGCAGGGAAGGAATGTAGTAAAAACAGCGGTTTGATGTCTTTAAACCCGTTTGTCGACAACAAAAATCTAATGAGAGTAGGTGGTCGGATTGACAATGCACTCTTAAGTAATGACATGAAGCATCCTATTATTCTTCCTTACCAGTCACATTTGACGAAATTAATAATAAGAGATGCTCATGAGCGAGTTTTGCATGGCGGACCTCAATTGACACTTAATTACTTACGTGCTAAATATTGGATTCCTAGAGTCAAGAATTTAGTGAAGGCACATATACACAAGTGTTTGCCGTGTATCCGGTACGCAGGTGTCACTAAACAGCAGTTGATGGGACAGTTGCCATCATGCAGAGTTACACCTAGCAAGCCTTTCCATCACACTGGCGTCGACTACGCTGGACCTATTCAAATGAGAACAGCAAAGGGTCGAGGACATAAGGCTTACAAAGGATACATATGTCTCTTCGTCTGTATGGCAACACGAGCAGTTCATATAGAAGCTGTATCGGATCTAACATCACAAGGTTTTATGGCTGCCTTTAAGCGCTTTGTTGCCAGACGCGGTCACTGCGGTCACATATGGAGTGACAATGGTACGAATTTCGTAGGGGCGTCAAAGGAATTAAAATCAATATTTCAGGATGTACTCACCAATACTCTTCAGGAAATTGCAGCTACTATAGCTAACGATGGCACTGAATGGCATTTTATCCCACCTCACGCCCCCAATTTTGGAGGAATTTGGGAGGCTGGGGTGAAAAGTGCCAAACATCATCTGAAACGGGTGATAGGCGACTCGACGTTGACTTTTGAAGAGATGAGTACGATTTTGTCACAAATAGAAGCCTGCCTGAACTCTCGACCCCTATCGCTAGCTAGTTCAAATGCCGATGATCCCACACCGCTTACACCGGGACATTTGATTATAGGAGAACCACCCGTGGTAGTACCTGATTACAATTTTGAGTTTACACCCATGGGCAATTTGCGGCGTTGGCAGTTGACGCAAAAGATGCTTCAACACTTTTGGAGGCGTTGGTCGCAGGAGTATTTAGGTAGTTTTTTCCAACGCCACAAATGGGCGAAACGTATCCAGGATTTGAAAGTTGGAGATATCGTGCTAGTAAAATAAGATAATTTACCGCCATCTAAATGGTTATATGGGAGGGTTATTGAGTTGCATCCAGGGAAGGATAGTTTAGTTCGTGTGGTTACCCTTCGGTGCAAAGATTCTTTAATCAAGCGTCCAGCTTCGAAACTCTGTGTTTTGCCTGTAACCGATGATGCGTAATAAGATATTGTTTCGATTTTTTTGAGATTTTTATTGTTATATACAGTCCACTTAAGATAATACATTATTATATGTATTGAACATATATGTAATTACTTTTCATAACCCAATATATACTTTTCTTTAGCCGTATGGCAAAATGTTTGTTTTTATTTTTGTATGTCATGCCATGGTGGGCGGTGTAAAAGGACTACGTCCTTGGTGGGCGGAATGTTAATATTGTTAAGTAAAAATGTTTACACCTGTTCTCCCTAGATGGCGTTGTACCATACCGCTGAATCGCGGTATGGTTTCGTTACCGCGACTAGTATATAAGGGTCAGGATTTTTGTAATAAATTGTCTACGTTCTGGGTATGTGTTGGCTTTCATTTCACCTTCGCTGCCTTTAGATTGGGGAACCAAAGTACATTGTATCGTACAGTAGGTTAAAGTTATGCGAAAAGAAAATCGTTCTGTGAAAATTTAAACAAAAAATACTATTTCTTGAAAACATTCTTGTTTTTGATAGAAAAAAGACTTATCAATGAGTAAAGTAACTATTCATGAATAACAGGGCACTGTTCTTACTGATGTTGCACGTTGGGATTTCTTCGCTTGCTAGATTAAGAGGTAATTTAAAAACCGAGTGTGCCGGCCGTCCACCGCTCAGTAATGTTGCAGCGATCTCAGAGGAAGCTACAACTAATGCAACATTACAGTCCTTACGAATTTTTGCTAGAAACTAATTAAGCAAAAAAGTTTTGCCTGTACCGCCGAGGGCATCAAGATAAAAAAGGCCGCCTTCACCAAGCTCAAGTCGTTGTAATAATTTGTTATACATGTCTTTTTGCTCGGGTAGCAGGCGTGGCTCAGTTTCGCTGACCTGAGCATCTAATAAAGCGGTATCGTAGCTTCAACAGCTCTCCTCGACGCTGTGGTGTGGGCATACTGAAGTCGGACAATTTCTTGCCGGAAATCGTTATTATTTTGTCCTCTATAAGTCTTAGTGCTTCATTCAAACATAGATCATTGTTGACTTGATCCATCCTTTTAAATCTGTGCAAGATATCCTCTGATAACGCAGTTTTATACTTACCCCATAGTTCAAGAGGATTGGATAATCCGCAAGCGCATATAAATATTGCAAATAGCTCTCTTATTTGCGAAGGAGAGCGACACAGCACAGTCTCTTGCATTGTGGTATTCCAGTGGTTGTCATCTTCCAACAACCCCAACTTCTCACACGCTTGTCGAAAAGCTTCAAGTTCTTGGTCGTTAACTGTTTTTAGATCCAAGAAGTTAGTGGGGCCCTGTATTACTTTCAGCAGCATTCGCAAACAGTAACATTTGAAGTTACTAACGTGCCTGTGTAAATGCGCCCAAGAGCATCTCCTGCCTTCACATCTGGCCAGCCGTCGACAGGTGTTCCTTGGAAACGACGTTTCCATTCTTTCAACGACACGTTCCATGTATAGTAGCGAGGTACGTCAACATTAAGTAATGATTTTGCAAATGCGTCATTTTGGCAAAGCAGAAAAAATTAAGTTAGTGTTGTCTTAGGTAGTGCGGCCATTCTCTCTCTAAAATTGTTTTCAGTGAAATAAATCCGCTCACCATTGGGCATATGTGCTGCAAGATGAATGACTTTTGGGTGTCTCTCATGCATAGTGATGTGCCGTTCCCGGGAATTTTGGAAACTTTGGGAATATTCCCGTAAACGTGCCCGGCAATATTCCCAAAACTGGAAATTTAAGGGAATATTGATGATGATACTTTAGTGTTTTTTATTATATGCTAGCCAATTTAGTAGGTAAATTTGCGTAATATCGTGGTTACGCCGATAGTTGATTACACATATGTTGAAAATTTTCAATGTTGCCAATATTTACGGGAATATTCCCTGTAAATTTACAATCTTCCCGTAAATATTCCCATAGTAAAACAAAACACTAGCATCAGAAATTATGTTTTATTAAAACATTTTTAATCCCAATGGTTTCTTAGCACAATTTTACAATCAGATTCTGAGTTATAATACTTTTTTCATAAAATTAAGAATTTTTATATTTCATTTCATTTCATTTATTCAGGAACAATATTTACATCGTATTTGAATTTTGCACTATACATAACACAGAAATTGATTTTACAATATGGCACTTAATGAAACACTAAATTAACAACAATATAAACATTATTCGTAAAGATGTCAACAGAATAGATTAAATAATACTAAAAATGATAATGTTAAGGTGATAACTGATAATTCATTCACATAATATAAAAAATAAAAATAACAATTTAAATAATAATCAAATTAAATAAAATTAAAAACAATAATCCATTAGTAAAAATAATTGCATTTTGCAATTTGTTACTGAAACTCTTATTTACATGTCATTTCAAATATTTTACAACTTTAACCCTTAAACGGGCCTAGCGATTTTTCTTCTTCTGAATACTGATTTTGGTAGATTACAGGTTTATAACAAATATAATTTCTTGTTTTATTTTTATTTTATCATTTCCTGAAAAAAAACCCTGTGGTCTCTATATGACCACTGCCTGCTTCTTATGCAGACATGTGGTCTGTATGTGACCTCTGTCCTGCATGTTATCTACTGAACTTTTAAGGGTTAGACTACTCACTGTAAATGAATTCTTGATATAATAATATAATATATACATATAATAATATTCTACCACATACAACACCATCTAGCCCAAACTAAGCAGTGCTTGTACTATGGGTACTAGACAATAAAAACACACTATCTAAGAAAAAAAGTCTTTATTAACTTTAACAGTGAAAATCAGCAAAACAAGGTGCTGCACACAACGGTACTTGGCAGATTGTGCACATTATTTTTGACCTTTGTGGTTTTTGTCTTGTACTGCAGTACCGGCATCGTTTTCTGGTTCCTTCACAAGGCATGTGAACACCAACATTATTTAGCCTTATATCATCAGACACTCCAAACTGCCCACCTTTTTTATTTCTGAATATTGGTGGCACTCTAAGTCTAATAGTGAAATTGTCAATTAGGCCTCTGGCTAACTTTAGCCTAAAATCTCGATGGCTGTTGTTAGTTTTACTATGTGTTATATTGTAAACGATATACGAATTTATGCAGGCTACTTCTAACATGAACCAGAAAAGACGTATCCAATTTTTCTTGGTTGACTTTCTACCAATGGAGTAAGAAGACCTGAAGTGGTCGAGTCTGTCAACACCGCCCATACATTTGGTATATTGTGCGATTGCCAATGGGCATGTTATTGGTGCTTTGGAACCATCTTTTTGAGTACGTTGAATAGTCACTACTGCTTTAGGTTCAAAAGCTGTTGTGCAGACGTATACATCTTTGGTATCACGCCATTTTATTACAGTAATAGGGGCAGCATACTGCACCATAAACTCTCCAACTTTCAATTTGTTTTCATTTTTGTCACCCTTTTGAGGTAAAAGACGCGGTGGTAAGCCTTTTCTATTTTGTCTTACAGTACCTACAGAAAAAATATTTTTCTGATGCAGCATCTCTAGTAAAGGTAGGCTGGTAAAAAAGTTATCAAATGCTACTAAGGTACCACTTTCAACTGTTCTACATAATTCCATAACTACTTTATAACCAAGTCCTCCGTCACCATCTTCTATAGTTTCACTTTTGCCTATGTATACATTAAATTGATATAGATATCCAGTTTCTGAATCACACCTGGCCCAAACTTTGTACCCTCGTTTTACTGGCTTTTGTGGCATGTACTGCTTTAATGTGCTTTTTCCTTTAAATTTGACCATACTCTCATCTATAGATTGTGTATGGGATCCAATGCAATTTTCTTGAAAGCTTTTGTTCAAAATATTCATAATTGGTCGAATTTTACACAACTTATCATACCCTGGATGGGTTCGTGATGCTTCAGTGGCCCTATCACTCAAATGTAAGTTTTCTGTAAGTTTTTTAAAACGCTTGCAAGGCATTACTGCAGCAATGATAGGGTTGTGATAAAATGGATCAGAAGACCAATATAATGCTAGCTCTGACAGAGGATGTAGGCCCATCATTATGATAATACCCAAATATGCTCTTATTTCAGTGGCATCCGTTGGAGTCCAGTTCAATGAGTGCATTAATGATGCATATGAGTTTGTATTTGCTACTATAATATCAAATATTTCACTAGGAAACATATCTAAAAAGAAGTGTATTGGAAGATTCCTGTCATTATAAGATTTTTTAGACTTCAATTTTCGTGTGAAATTGGGAGCAGCAAATCCAGTTGTGTTTTCAGACCAGTCCCTAATCTTGTCTTTTAATCCTTGCAATGTGACATGGGCTGCCGGTGGACAGGAAGGCTGTTGGGCTGCCACTGAAGGCGAAGGCTGTTGGTCTGCTGTTGAAGGTGAGGGCTGATGGGCTGCCAATATAGATGAGGGCTGCTGGGCTGCTGCTGTAGATAAGTATTGATTGGCTGTCGCTGTAGACAAGGGCTGTTGGGCTGCTGCTGGAGATGAAGGCTGTTGGGCTGCTGCTGGAGATGAAGGCTGTTGGGCTGCTGCTGGAGATGAAGGCTGTTGGGCTGCCATTGAAGGCAAGGGCTGTCAGGCTGCTGAAGGTAAGGGCTGTTGGGCTGCTGCAGAAGGCAAAGGCTGTTGGTCTGCTGTTGAATGTGAGAGCTGGTGGGCTGCCACTATAGATGAGGGCTGCTGGGCTGCTGCTGTAGATAAGTATTGATTGGCTGTCGCTGTAGACAAGGGCTGTTGGGCTGCTGCTGGAGATGAAGGCTGTTGGGCTGCCATTAAAGGTAAGGGCTGTCGGGCTGCTGAAGGTAAGGACTGTTGGTCTGCCGCTAAAGGTGAGGGCAGTTGGGCTGCTACTGAAGATGTGGGCTTATGAGCTGCCGCTAAAGGTGAGAGTTGATGGACTGAAAGTCTGGGCTTCTTAACAAGTGGAGGTGTCATCTGTAAGGCCTCAGCTAGATATGACGGCTCCTGTATGAATGCTGAAGGTAAAGCTTCCACTATTACTGCTGGAGATATAGGCTCGAGGGTATGTAAAGAATCTCCTGCTAAGCCCTCCAAAAGATCAGCGTCCATTCGATTTTGTAAATCATCCAATGCCCTGTTGATATCATAAGGTGGATAACATAAAGTACCTGACACCTCTTCCTCCTCAGATATTTCATCCTCCGATGATGCATACATTTCTTCCAATGCTCTTTCGATTTCATGATCGCGAACAATTTGATTTTGTGGTTTCTTCCTGTTCTGAAAGATCAAACAGTTTTTGTTAGGAGATTTATGTTTAGTTTTGAAGGTTCTCAACGGTTAATTTACGGTTTATTTACGGTGATCTATTAGTATATCAATGGTTAATTTATGGTAATCTAACCCTTAATAGTTATGTAGACAACTTACAGGGCAGTGGCCACATATAGACCACATTTACTTTTATCAAATGGACAGAGGTTATATGTGGACCACAAACTTTGGGAGTAAATATTTCACAAAAATAAAAATATTGTGGTAAATCAAATAATATTACAGATGAAAAAACTTATATACTATCATAAAGTAGTAATAAATAGCACTTACCATATTTATTTTCGGCACTATCACATTTATAGTTAACACAAATCCTCGAAAACAACCGTTTTGGGCAACAACAGTATTTGACAATCAAAACGTCAAAAATGAAGTTCTGATACACACACTTTTTTTTTTTACGCTGGCAACTATATACGTCAGACGTCAAAATCGTGCCTTAGGAACTTATTTCAATTTTAAATTAGTTTTATTCAATAATAAATATATTTAGTACAATAAAATAGTATATTTGTGACCAAAGAAGTGTTTCATGCTGTGTTAAGTCGGATCCACGAATCTACATACTTAAATTACTGGTCGTAGGAGTTCATCACTGTGACAACGGACGAAATTTGAACATTCATCGTGTAAACCTGGGGAGTATTCTACTTTTTAAAGCCCTAACAGACACTCCACGACACTTGTTTACTCTGCTCATTGTACTATGAGCTCCGTCCACCACACACTGGCACAGTTTTGTCTCCTTTTGCTTGACAATAGGTGGAAGCAAAATTGACGACTAAACACTCGCCTCACGCACGCATACACTCACATTTCTACTTCACATCTAACTACTAATACTACTTTAGTGCTTTAGTGTGCATTCTTATGTAAATTTTCATTATAATTTCGCCTTTTCCCTTAAATTTATTTTTTAGTCTGACCCTCCATATTAAAATAAAAAAAAAAACTTCTTCAAATAATTATCTTTTACAACATAATAAATTAACATTTCTTATCAATTTCTCAACTAATACTAGTTAAAGCTTTTCTCTTTTTTACAATACTGTATGTTTATAGTAAATTTTCAACAATTTAGATATATGTAGCTAACTATCCCATCCCACATTTCTTTTTTTATCCCTCAGTTGTTTCTTTCTCTAATTTTCAGGTGCTTGGTGATTTATACATCCACTGGACCAACAATGAGCACACAAATGATGACCCGTAAAGCGACAGCCAAGGATACTGAAAATAAGTTAAAGTTAGCTCTACAAGAATTGAAGAAATATAAGGATGACAACCATATGTTGTTGAAAGAACGTAGCGACTGTGAAGATGAAATGCAAGCAGTTAATAATAAGGTATTGGAGCTTAAAAGGCAACTGACAGAACTCCATATAGAATATATGGATGTCTTGGACCAGCGGGATCGATTAGAAGATGAAGTTAGATCCTTCAGTAATTGTAGTGATATTTTTTCTAGGTCACTGAGCCGCAGTACTGAGCTTGAAGCAAACCTGAATGAAGCTCATACTAAAATTATTACATTAGAACAAACTATTCAGATGCTCAACAGTACTGCGACTCAGAACCTCTACTCAGAACTCCTGGGGGACAAAACTAGTATATTGGATAGTAATAAAAATAAACTTAGTAATGTATTTATTAAAAGTACTAGGAAATTGAGAAAATACTTTAAGTTAAATAAATTAATTAAAAAGTTAAATATTAATCTTAATAAGTTAAACAAGGTTAGGAAGGTGACACAGCATAACAGTGAATTGGTGAAGGAGCATGATGCTTTATTAATAAATTTAGAAAAAAGCAATGATCAAGTAGTTGCCAGTAGGTTACAGTATGAAGCACATACAGCCGAATTAAATCATCAAATTAACAACTTAGAAGAACAACTTACAAGAATGAGCCTTAATCACCATAAAGAAACATCCGAATATATTTTGAAGTATGAGGAAATTGCCAGAGTTGGTAGGGAGAACATGGAACATGTTCTCTCACTAACTAATAACAATCTTTGCGGTAAGTGCTTACAGGCTACACCTTATAATAACCTGTCAGCTGTTTGTGATTTGGATTCAGTAAACAGTGGTACCACCTCCTTTTCTGATCATGAAAATATGGCTGTGTCTTCTTCTTCTTTGATGAATAACATTAACAAAAATATATTCATGTTTTCTGACCAAATAGGAGTAGGTTTTAGTGGACTAATTAATTCTCATACAGAGACGCCTTGCATAAATATTTGTTCCCCTGGGGCTAGGTTAGGTTCTATAATTAATAAGTTAAAAACTACAAAATTAAATGCAGAATCAACAGTAATATTTCTTTATGGTGACAGCTTATCTGTCACTAAAAAAGAGGCAATCCATTTGACAGAGGTAATAGAATCATTACATTATAAAGTAGGGTGTAACTTTATTCTTTGTGCATTACCATATTCCTATGTACTAACAAATGAACAAAATAGGAATATTGAAAAACTTAATTTACTTTTTTATAACAGTACATGTTACAACAATTATAGTTTATTTTTTGATACTAATAAGTTTATTAGTAAATTTTTATTGACTAAAGATACAATGTATCTATCTTCTTTTTATAAAAAGCAACTTGCTAAATTATTAGCATTTAATATAATATGTAGCGACTCAGGTACCAGTAGGGTAATTAAGGTTTTAGGACATAGTAGTATTTCTACTACAAATTCAAATATTGACACTTCTAGTAGTTTAAACTGTTAGATGAGACAAAGGATAGGCATACACACAGTATTAGACTAATTCATCAGAATATTCAGGGTCTATCCGGCAAGGAGTTAGAATTAGATTTATTTTTTAAACAACATAATATTCAAATATGTTGCATAACAGAACATTGGTTAAGAACTAATCAATTAATATTTAATAACGAATATTATTCAATTGTAAGTGCGTTTGTAAGAAAGAATTCTATACATGGTGGCTCTCTAATATATGTATGTAACAATCTAAAATGTAAAGAACGTAAAGATATAGTAAATCTTTCTATCGAGCGCACTGTTGAACTATCCTGTGTGGAATTAGAGCAACATGTCATAGTTTGTGTATACCGACCACCGCAAAGTGATTTTAGTGTATTTGAAACCGTAATAGAGGATATTTTAAAACGCTTGAGTTCTAGTAATAGGCATATAGTAGTGTGTGGTGATTTTAATGTTAATTTACTTGAGCAGTCAGCTGTCTCTTTAAGACTTATTAGTTTATTTAGATCATTTAATTTACAGCATTTATTTTCTGAACCCACTAGGATCACTTCACATTCTGCTACCTGCTTAGATAATGTATTTTGCGACTGCCAATTTCTAAATAGGGCCATATTGAGTGAACTTACATCTGACCACTGTGGGCAAAAGGTAGTATTTCCTGTGAGTACAATTCATAAAGAGAATAAGGTCACATGTAGACCGATGACATCTAATCGCTTAAAGGAATTTAATGATAACATAAGTCTCAAAGTTGTCAATATGGACCTTTCTCTGGATAATCCAGACGAACTATATGAGTCTTTACTTAACATAATTACTTTAGAATATAATAATATTTTTAAATGTAAGACCTTTAGTCAGAATAATAGGATTAAGTTTTGTGACTGGGCAACATCTGGGATATATAAATGTAGAGCAAAGCTATATGAATTATATGGTATGAAACAATACAATTTCGATCCAAATTTTATTCAATATGTTAAAAATTATTCAAAATTATTTAAAAAGGCTTGTGCCACTGCCAAGTCCCTTTACATAAAAACTAAAATTCAAAAATCTAATAATAAAATTAAAACTACATGGAACATTATTAACAATGAAACAGGTCGCAGCAAGGTGCGTGATAATAAATTTGAACTGAATATAAATAATAGCGTAATTTCAAATAATTTGGAAGTAGCCGATACATTCAATAACTACTTCCCAAAAATACCTTTAAACATAACTAGTAAGTACCCTTAGGTCTTGCCCAGCTCGAGCAGAATACTTAGTTAGGTGCAACGTGGAAGAGTGCAAGATACTATTTAGTTTTGAGCGTGTACATCCGTATGATATAATTAAAGTATTTAAGTCGCTTAATTCAAAAAAATCAGCTGACTTCTGGGGTATTTCGGTAAAATTAGTTGAAAGTATTATTGTTAATATAGCGCCACACCTAGCCGCAATAACGGATGCATTGATGTGGGCATTTTTCCAAACTTAATTAAATGTAGTAAAATAATACCTTTATTTAAAAATGGTTGCAAAAGTGACCCCAGTAATTTTAGGCCGATTTCAATATTACCTGCTATTAGTAAAATATTTGAGAAGATTATATTACAGCAATTAGAGAGCCACTTCAGTGTAAACAATTTATTTCATGCAGATCAATATGGTTTTAGGAAGGGCCGTTCTACGATAGATGCGGGTGTTACGCTTTTAAAACATATATTCAGTGCCTGGGAGAATTCGCATGATGTCATTGGCGTATTCTGTGATCTCTCTAAAGCCTTTGACTGCGTTGACCATCAAACGCTGTTGCGAAAACTCAGGCATTATGGCATCCGAGATACTGCACTTGACCTAGTTGATTCCTACCTAAGCGATAGACTACAACACGTTGATATCAACGGAAGTAGATCTTCTGGATTACCAGTCACAATGGGCGTGCCACAGGGCTCGATTTTGGGACCCTTTCTGTTTTTAGTGTACGTAAATGATTTGCCGTTCTTTGTTCAGCATTTGTGTGACATTGTTTTATTCGCGGATGACACATCCCTTATTTTTAAGGTAGACCGAAAAGCACCAAATTTACGTGCTGTTAATGATTCACTCGCGGAAGTCCTGGACTGGTTTACGGCGAATAATTTACTACTTAACTCTACAAAAACTAAATGTATCAAGTTTACATTGCCAAACGTAAAGAGTCCTAACGTGAATATAATTTTAAATGATGAAATTATTACTTTAGTTCAATCAACAGTCTTTTTAGGATTAACTTTAGATCATAAAGTTCAGTGGGGCGCTCAAATATCGTGTCTTGTAGGGAAACTTAGCTCAGCCGCATACGCAATTCGGAAAGTAAGACAGCTTACTGATATAGATACTGCAAGACTAGTATATTTCAGTTACTTTCATAGTGTCATGTCCTACGGTATATTATTGTGGGGCAAGGCAGCTGATATTGAGACAATTTTTATTCTTCAAAAGCGTGCAGTACGTAGCATTTTTAATTTAGGACCACGAGTTTCCCTGAAAGATCGATTTAAAGAAATTGGCATACTTACTGTTGCGTCGCAATATATATTTGCTAACATTATGTTTATTAAACATAACATTTACTTATATAATAAGAATAGTGATATCCATAACGTAAACACTAGAAATAAGCATAAGTTAGTAGGCCCATATCATCGTTTACATAAAGTTCACAATACATTTGCGGGACTCGGTATACGTTTTTTTAATAAATTACCTATTACTATAATTAATTTACCATTGTTTAAATTTAAAAACGCCGTTAAAAAACAACTTATTCGGAAGGGTTATTATTCAGTCAACGACTACTTAAATGACAAAAACTCATGGAGCTAGTTGCTTGTTGCATACAGGATTCAAAGATCTGTATTACTTATAAGTCAATTTAAGCCTTTGCATAGTCACAAAGTGTAAGTGTATGCGCCATCATGCCATCTTACTGTCTATTTTAGATTTATATTAAATAATATATCTTAGCTCAAATTATTTCCTCTCTATAATATTATTAAGTTATTATTGTTATTATCTTTAGTTTCTTATAGTCAGTAGTATATGGCATAATGGCTGTAACACCTTGTTAATCTGAGTTGTAAAATACTGAAATTATATTTAACTGGCGATTTAAAAGAGTGGCCGTGAGTTTCTTGCAGGTTTCTTCTCATAGGCTCTACCCTTTGCCTGAACCTAGCAACTAACCTAAATGTAGCTTCAGTAACTTAGTAAACTCACTAACCTATATACTTTGACGTTCATAAGTGTTACTTTGTGACCTAAATGAATAAATGATTTTTGACTTTGACTTTGACTCACACTCTTTTTCGTTTAGAAATCGATTGTTTCATAGACAACATAATAATGACATTTTGTGATCCCTATATGGCATCGGCTCGTCACGAAAAAATAAAATCCAATGTGGTCGATATGTGATCACTGCCTGGTTAAGGGTTAAGGTATGCTATAAAAGCATTCATTCAACAAAAAATGCTTTAGTCTGGTATAAAATTCTTTAGTATATAATAATGTCTTAATTTCTGAGGGCAATTTATTAAATATATTTATTGATTTGAAACCTGCACTATGTTTAACAATATCAAGCTTGGGTAAACATTTTGATTGGAAATCTTTTCTCCTTGTTTTCTCTCTCCTTATCCTTTCATTTTCAGACTCATAATCATGGACATGTTTTTTAAAACTACTAAGTAGAACAAGAATATACAAACTTGGAACAGTTAATATGCCCATTTCTTTGAAGTGTGGTTTGCATGATTCCTGTTGCCTGATTCTAACTATTGTCCTGATTGCTCTTTTTTGTAGCACAAAAGCTTTTAGTAAATTATACTCATAGCTGCCCCCCCAAAAGAGAATGCTGTACCTTAACCTCGCCTCAACCAATGCATAATAAACTAATTTTTGGTATACTAAGCTGATCTCATTTCTGAGACTCTTAAGCACATAACAAGCTGAGCTAATTGCTTTTTCAAGATGAGCGAGTTCCTGTTTTCAATTTAATTGCTCGTCTATATAGACTCCTAAAAATTTAACAAATGAGACTGGAGTCACAGCTTCACCATTTATTCTGCAAACAATGTTAGCAACTTTCTTTGAAGTTTGCCGAAAAAGCATAACATTAGTTTTGCTCGCATTAACCTTAAGACCATTTAGTGAAAACCAACTGTAAAAGATGTCCAAACTTTGATTAATCACGTGATTAAGGTCATTTAGGTTATCAACAGATACAACTGCATTTGTATCGTCGGCAAACACTACCAACTAAATAGACCCTGGGGCACTTGCATGCATGTGTTCAATTAGGTCATTTATAAAAGTTATAAAAAAGATAGGTCCCAGAATGGAGCCCTGTGGGACGCCAGTGAGAACAGGATACAATTTTGACCTATAAGTTTCTTCATGAAGAGTATTACTATTAGTTGTCTCATCATTTCTCTCTGTGTATTTCAATTCTACGAACATTTTCCTATTTGTTAAGTATGAAGCGATAAGTTCCAAAGATTTACCTCTTACACCATAGTGTTCTAATTTCCCTAATAGAACTTTATGATCCACTGTGTCAAACGCAGAACTTAAATCTAAAAAGAGAGCCGCTACTTTTTGTTTGTTGTTCAGTCTATTCACTATATCATTAACTAAAGTATGTATTGCATCTTGCGTGCTAATGCCTTTCGAATAACCAAACTGTCGCCTACTAGGTACTCCATTTCTATTAAGATGTCTTAGCAACCTTGATTTAATAAGATGTTCTAAAATTTTGCCCACAGTGGGTAGTAGGGAAATAGGTCTGTACATCTTGGGGTCAGTTTTAGATCCCTTTTAGTGAATTGGTATAACTCTAGCAATTTTAAGTTGATCAGGGAAGATGGCTTGGTCAAAACATGCATTGCAAAAAGTACTTAAGGGCTCAGCTAATATGTCTAAGTTGTCCTTGATGACTGATATCGGAATATCATCATAGCCAGAAGACATTTTATTGACTAATTGCCTGACTACTTTATGTATTTCGTATGGGGTAGTAGAATCCAGAACAAAATCATTTGTAATTCTAATTTCATTTTTGCATAGAAGATCAATGGCAGGTTTTGTCTGAATATTAGTTGAAACTGAACTAAGATTAAACTGATTTGCAAACATATTTACAATTTCTGATGGTTTAGTTATCATTTTACCATTCACTTTTAGGGTAAGTTTGTTATTCTTGGTAACTATCTTATTTCTATGCTTGTTAATTATCTTCCATACATCTTTTGCAATATTTTTTGACCTAGCCAGTTTGGACTGCACTGTTAGTTTCTTAGCCTTGTTAATCACCTTCTTATACAGCGACACATATCTTTTCCTGTAGCCTATTAAAGTTTCACTTAGACTATTACCCCCGTCTGTACATAAGAACCGTTTCATTTTACTAGAAACTCTAATTCCCCTTGATACCCATGGCAATTTTGTTATGTGATTAAGATGTACCTGCTGTTTTCTTCTTCTAAAGCAAATTGAAAAACATTTTTCAAATTGCTTAATGAAGCTGTTCATACCAATGCCTGTCCAGTTATGGTTTAGAAGTAATGTCCGAAAATTACTTTTGTTTCTAATGTTAAATATTCTCTTAGTAATTACTACAGATGAGGTATTCATTATTTTGTGTCCTATGTTACTTTTGAAAACAGTACTGCATAATAATGCTGCATGCCCATCAGCTAACCCATTATGATCTATATTACAATTTTTTATACAATCATGTGACAAATTTGTGAATATGTTGTCCAAACATGAACTTGAACCATTGCGAATAAATGTGGCAGACTGAATTAAAGGTTTAAAGTTGTAACAAGTCAACAAATTCAACAATTCATTCCTCTTCTTGTTATCTATTAGAAGGTTTGTATTAAAATCACCACAAATTATGCAATTTCTGTTGAAAAAGTGTTCCAAAGGTTTTTCTAATCTCTCTAAAAAAGTGCTAAAGTTATGGTCATAAGGAGTGCGATAACAGCAGCACACACAAACTCCTGTTAAGACATCCCTGACACAACACAATTCAAAGTTATCAATTTTGTAAATTTTTTTAGCTATTGGCAAATCTTCATACACCCTGTCCTTTTTAGCCAAGATAATTGTACCCCCCCTTAACTTATTTTTCCGTGTGTTGTATGATGCTACTTTATAATTAGTAAGATTTAATAAAGATACAAGTTCTTCATTAAGAAAGTGTTCACTAAAACATAAGTAATGCATAGTATTTTGCAAACTATCAGTATATATTTCTAGACTATCCTTTTTATTATTTAAGCCGCAGACATTCTGATGGAAGACATTGAGATAGTTAAACAATGAATGATCACAGTCATGTGGCTGAACAGTATTGGACATATCTTCACTAACGAAAACATTTTACATTTACCTTGTTGGTTGCAAGTTTTTTAAAATAAAAAGGTATAGTGCCTGGATTGCAATTTCTTACAACATTGTCACTGTCACTATCTATCTGGTTTGAGCTTGTAATACCAGAGCTATCTAAGGAGTATGAGTTCAAAAAGTTTATGTGTTTTTTTAAATCACAGAAGATGTTAGCTATGGCTTTGTTGTTTGGCTTGCCTGAGTATTTAGAGAACATGTTAAATGTATAATCAAGACTATTATTTA
Organism: Catocala sponsa; assembly: GCA_963564715.1. NCBI lineage: Eukaryota > Metazoa > Arthropoda > Insecta > Lepidoptera > Erebidae > Catocala > Catocala sponsa. Next base: position 26,534,657 of record OY751341.1, on the reverse strand, counting down.
AATCAAATAAGTATGCAAATTCCGATATCTGATTGCTTGTGTATAGAAGTTGATTAAAAGCTTCTATTCTTTTATTGTAAATATTTGAAATATTATTTAGTTTGAAATTAGGATAACATAGAATAACATTAGTGTGCGTTATCATTTCGAGCTTACACTTAATATATTTAACTAATTCAACATACCTGCCAGAGGCCATAAAATCCTTTTCGCCGATAAAAACAATACAGTAATCATTTAAAGTGTAATTTACAAGCTTTTTGTCTACTGTTGCGAATAATTGCAGTATGTTCGCATTTGGTAAACAGTAGTGACAAATTTTTGCACCTGGGAAAGTATTTATCGCATTTCTAACTATGTTATTTTTATTATTGTCACTTATTATACACATTTTATACTTATACATATTATTATCTAAAGCTTTTTCTGTCAAACTACGATTTTTATGTCGAGATACAGTTTCGCCCCCTGTTGAGTTTGTCGAGAGTTCATCGTGTTCATAAACCGATACATTGGAATAAGGATCGATTAGGTTGCAGCTCTTCTTGATAGATGGCGGTTCACTCAGCTCTGTTCGTTGAATATCATCTCGCTGTAGGGTCGAATTTCTTGATTTTTTAGCCATTACCGGTGTTTGTTGCGCATGTTCAAAATCTAGTTTAGTTCCAATTAAGCTTTTCCGCTTGGGTTTGTTGGTGGATGTTTTCTTGGTCGTGGTACATCATATATGTGTCAGTTTTTCAATTTTCAGCTTGTAATCAGACAATAGTTTAGCCTGCGCGCTATTTTCCATCAGTAACTTTTCTATTTCATTTTCTGCAGTTAACAAGTTTTGCTCGAGTTGGCTAATTCTATTTCGCAGTCCGCTCACATCTTCATAAGATTGTAGATGTAATTCAGGAAAACTACGGTTTCGGTGAAGTGAATGGGTCGAGGTAAGAGATGTATAGTTTTCTTCATTTTCTGACAATTCAGATAATCCAAATGAGTCATTCGTTAAAAGATTTACATTATATTTGTTCCTAAATGTGATGTTATCAACCTGCTCGTCATCCGTGGTTGGACTGGTAAGTAATTCTTTACTGTACATATTATGTTCGTTCGGTGTTGACCTCTCTGCCATCTCGTGGGGATTTAATGAACAAATTAGAAGCGTGTTGCACGCTTTGATCGATGAAGTTTTTAGTTGGTTCTACACTGATGTAATAGATGGCGTGAAACCCAAAGTTCAAAGGTTTTGATCTAGAATCATCAACGATTTGAAAAATTGTAACGGTCCCAATTTGTTTATGTTATATGTATCAGCAAAAAGATTGGTGTATGTGTCACAACAGCGAGGCAATTCACCAGCAAATCACAATTTATACTGTTGTTAACAATACTTGTCCGAAGTTTCAAAATGTTTTGGAATTTCACTGTTAAAGTCACTTTTCAGATTTTGTTTATATATTCACAAGCTGGACACTTAGCACTTAGATAACACTTGTACTACGTAATGATGAGATTAGCAGTTGGTAGTAATCACTTTCACTAGAAATTGATAATATTTTCTAATTTTAAACAATAATTAACTACAGAGCCGATGTTTACATAGACAGCAGCGCCATCTGTCAATAAAAAATAGTATAAACTACGGAATCAACAAAAATAAAAATTAACAAGTATCTAACTTTAAAGACTAAATGTACTCGTATAATCAGCACCATTGAAACATTGCACTAGTAATTTTTACAAATTTACCCATCGACAAAAATAAGTTGAGAATATTTTAACGTTTTAAAAATTCAAGAAATAAGTTGACAATATTTTAATTTTTTTAAAAATCAACAAGTTCTTATCACCCATTACAAATTCACCCACCGACAAAAAAAATAACAATATATTAATTTTTCTAAAAATCAACAAGTTTTTATCTGTAACAAAGTCGGTACTGACAAAAATAAAATGATAAGATTTTAACTTTGGTAAAAAATCAACAAGTTCTTATCACCTATCGTTAAAAGAAAAGGATCATGTTTAAAATGGATTAAACATATAATGTATAGGTAATCATCATCATTGGCAACTTTGGCAAGGAATCATAGCTATTACAAATTTGCATTAAACCAATATTCAAAATATTAAATTATGATTGATGTTATCTGAATCAGATGGAAAAGTGTTACTTATCAGCCGACCGCGCCTGGTTACTTGATCTTCCAAGGAATAGGATTCGTCATTATCTGACAAAGCGATATCAGAAAATTCGTCACCGTAGTTTGAAGCTAAGCTAGAACTAATGTTATCTTCTGTATTTGACGCTGAAGGAGCACTTTCTCCTACACTATTAGATGTATTTCTATTCATCACCCTCCAGTTCTGCGCAATAAAAGTTATTTGCCCAGCTCTGCTGGTCTTAAGTCGATTTTTTTTCATATTGTGTATATTTGAAAATGTTGAAAACGACCTTTCTACTGCTGCTGAAGTAGCAGGCAGGGATAGAATTTTTAGAGCCGTTTGTTCTAGAACTGTTTTCGAAAATAGCGTCTCCCACCAAGCTAAAGGTTCAACATTTGATGCCATTTTCCATACAAAATCTTTGCTCCAATTCCCACTTTTGCAATTGTAATGAGATAAATCTTCTAATAGTTGGTTTTGTTTAGCAGGTTCTGTCAAAATAAAGATGATTTCGCTCCCATCAATGTTTTCTTCAGGAGTGAGATGTGTCCCCTGTCTTCGTGGATCTAGAATACATGCAGCAAAGTGTATTGGCTTCAGACCGTTACTTTTTCTTTCTTTAAACTTTACCACCAGATCACTCATATCATCATCCAAGTAAAGTGTAGTATCACCTAGTAGTTCGTCCAATTCTTTGAATGCCGAGTAAACCAAGTAAACTGTGCAGTAATTTCCTTCTAAACGTATGATCCATTTAACTATAGGTGTAATGATGTTCTCAATTTTTCCATTTCTCCCCAAATAGTTTCATCTAAGAGTTTTGTCCTATATATCGATAGAGATAGATGATTCACATTAATGACTAAGTTTTGTAGTATAATTTTGCACTTGTAAAAGTTCTGAAGAGTCTGCAAGTAGCTACCCCATCTTGTCTTGACAGGTAAACTAAGAGATATGTTCATCGATTTTTCTTTAACAAGTTTTTTGAATTCAGCATTGAGAATATGTGAACTCTTAACGGTCTTGATAATATCTACTATAAAAGCGAATAAATTTCGTATCTTTGAAATTTTCAAAATGTCGTTAATCATTAAATGAAACGTATGAGCCAAACATCCAAACCAGAAGATATGATCGTATTTTTCTTTTAGTAGTCTTTCACATTTGACCATATTGGCGGCGTTATCAGTTATAACACCGAAAAACTTTTCTGCACCAAAGTCTTCTAATATTTTTGAAATCTCTTCAAACAAATAATTTGCTGTGTGTCTCATATTTTACGTTTCGATGAACTTAAAAAAATACGGTTTCGGTCCGTATAACACAACATTCAAAAGGATTCATTTCTGAGGTTTGACCACCCATCAATAGACAAGTGCAGAATATGGCTTCTTCTTATTTTCTCAATTATGTTGGAATGTACTTCTGCATATTATTGTTCCAATAACGTAGAAGACAACATTTTTCTAGAGGGTGGATGGAATGCAGGATTAAGCAGTTTCAATGCTTCTATTCAGAGTGGGTGATGTAATAAAGAGAGTGGGCACCCACTCACGTAAATGGCTCTTGCAATAGCCCGATGAATCTTCATCTAAAAAAACAAAGAAGTGTTTTTATGGATAAATACAAACTTTTTCATTTCGACACAGGAATAACGAAATAAAAAATGCACCAAATAGAGAGTTTGAAAAAATATTGAGTGCACATATATTACATTTAAGTTGAAAAATTTTAAAATACTATAATTGATCAAAATGATTTCATGATTATGACTCAGCCGATACGAATTTCATAATTTAAGAAAAGTATATACCTATATAATGATAATGGATTAACTTACCTCATCGTATTCCACTGTTTCGATTTCACGTAATACATCTGAAGCCGATGAGCTAGCCTGAGGTTCACAAGCAGGCGTGGTATTTTTTCGCGGCAAATCTTTATTCATTGAGTTTTTGACACTATCAGGACACTTTTCACATTTTTTAAATGAAGAACAAATTTTGTTGCATTTTTATACTTGTAAACAGTTTTACAAAATGAACACAAATATCGTGTCTGTTCATTAACAGTATGTATTAAAAAGTGCTCGAAAGCTTTACTCTTTGGTCTCATAGTGACACGTCTTATGCACTTGACACATAAAGCGAAACTACGCGCGTGTTAGATTTTTTTATAGATGTTTTAATGTTATATAGCAATAATAGATATCTACTTATATACTGGGTAATAGTTCGTCGATACATAACCTCTATTTACCGACACACGTTGTCTCATTTGCCCTTTATTATACTATATTCATGAAATTCGGTGCGTCGAAATAAAATTAAAGTATGTAGATAACATAGATATATTTATTGAATTTAAAGATTCACAAAAATTAAACATAATAATATCGTTTCTATATTTACTCTATTATTTACCAAAGTACAGACTTAATAAGTATTAAAACTAAGTAGCTACTTGTATAATCATTATAATTATTAAATCTATTTTATGACCACCATACTTATACTTTAAATACATAATAAAATAGTACTTAACTTTACACAATTTTTAGTTCTGCTCCAGTCAGCGGTCTAACAGAGAATGCCCCGCGCCAAGCGTTTCTGTCGTATTTATTAGTCACAGCCCCACCACTAACAGATGTTCTACGTCACAACAACACGTGTTCTATGATTGATATAATCAACAGATGTTTCTGTATAATCTATTTATCTTAAATAAATTGTTAAATTATTTGTATTAAATAAATACATTTAATTAAATTAATTATAATATAACAATCAACTTATAACCTACTATTATATAACACGGCCATTCTGAAATGTACTACGTTCTCGGAGTACAACACAAATAGATATTAACAATTTTGGATTTAGGTATATATATATTTATACCTACTATACAATATATTTAGGCATTACACAGTTTACAATATAATTGATATTTGTTCATTTTATTTGATACATGTGGTGACATAACTATAAACACAGGCACAGCCACAAGTGAAACCAATCGCACAGCCCCAAGACCAAAGGCACAGCCACAGGACCAAAGGCACAGCCATAGGACGAAAGCACAGCCATAGGTCCACAGGCACAGCCATGTGATCAATGGCACAGCCATTAGTAGAACCACAGGCACAGCCACAGTTACAACAATGTCGTCCATCGAACTTTAATCAGTCTTAATAAACTAAAGGGAAAACAAATATACTAGAAAAAAAATGTCTGCTTTAAATAGCATCATTAGTAGCAGCGTCCTCATCGACCCATTCTCCTGGCCAGTATCGTAACTTATCCTTAGATATTACTACGTTCCTTTGACCTGAACCTCGCAAGTGATAACGGTCGTTATCTAAAACTTCAATTATTTCATATGGTCCCCTGAACTTTGGTCTAAGTTTATCGTGACGTCGATGGTCTTGATAGACGTATACAGTGTCACCGACATGGTAAGTTTTTTTGTTACGTCGTACGGCATCAAAACGTTGTTTAAATTTTTGTGCTATTTCTCTTAAACGATTTAAGGCAAGTTCACGATCTGATTGTAAATCAAAATTTTGACCAAGGTTAGCATCCTCACCAAGAATTTCATTAAGTCGCGCCTGTACACACGGAATGTTAGAGTTTCTACCTATTAATAAACGCAGAGGAGAGAACCCTGTTGATTTCTGAATCGTAGTATTTAAGGATAACTGTACATTACATAATTCGTTCGGCCAATCTGACAAATTATTACACTTTGTTGTTAGCATGTTAATTACAGTGGAAACATATCTTTCTGCTTGACCGTTTCCACGAGGAGTTCCGGTAGCAATCATATGATGTTGTATCTCCAATTCTCTAAATAGATTACGTATTAAATTCGAACTAAAATTTGTGCCACGATCCGTAATTACTAGTGATGGTGTACCAAACAATGTGATTGTGTCGTGAATTATAGGGAGCAGTTCGGAGGCACTTAAACTTTTGAGCTTATTTAATATGCAGAATTTTGTAAATCCATCTACTATTATTAAGATATATTTATAGCCTTCAGATGATCGTGAAAAAGGACCAGTGCAGTCCAAATGGATAGTGTGAAACGGTACTGCGTATTTAATAATAGGGTGTAAAAATCCTTCTTTAGGACCTGAATGATTCTTTCTTTCTATACATATTCGGCAGTGGTACAAGTACTTTTTCACAACAGCGGCCATTGAAGGAAATGTTGTAGAGGTTGTACGGGCATTTCTTTTGCTTAAGTTGACATTTCAGCGCTGGCCACCACGCATTGTCAAATGCCCCTTCAATGTCCAGTGAGACTAGGAGTACTATCTTCTTTTCTCGAATTTCCTCTCTGATCTGGTTCACTAGACTGTAAAGGGCGTCTTCCGTGCCGCGTTGGGGCATGAATCCGTACTGTTTGGAGTTCAGAGTTGGTAAGATGTGCCATTGGATTCTCCCTATCATCAGTTTCTCCACTATCTTTCTGATGACTGATAGGAGACCAATGGGCCTATACGACTTGGGGTGAGTGTAGTCTTCTTTGCCGGGTTTCCGTAGGATGACGACGTGGGCTACTTTCCATGCTCTGGGGAAGTATGCTAGCTTCAGGCAAGCGTTTGCGAGTGCCATGAATACTTCCCTGTCGCAGGCGATGGCTTTGGTGGCGATGTCTGATGTGATGCCATCTGGGCCTGGTGCCTTTTTGGGATTGAGTGCTTGGAGCACTAGGTCGAGCTCCCCTGATGTAAAGGGAGGGTCGTCTCCTTTCAGTTGTTCCGGTTGACTCTCTTCCGCCATTTTACGGAGCTGAGTGTGATGTGGGGTGTCGGTTTCCATGGTGTCGGTTGGGTAGAACGTTTCCGCCAGGAGGTCCGCCGAGTTTTGCGGGCTCAAGGTGTTGCCGCTGTTGTCTCGGAGGAGGGTGTCTTCTTGCTTCCTGGCGGTTCTTCTCAGTATCCTATAGATTCCGTCCCACATGCTCTCTTTTTCCTGGGTCGTGCAGAACTCCTTCCAACTTTTGGTCTGTGCCTCTGCTGCTTGCTGGGTGTACGCAAGCTTTGCCTCTAGATATTCTTCGATGACGCATTGCTTCCTGACTGTTGCCGCGTTTCGGATCCGTCTCTTCTTCCTGAGGACTTCTCGTTTGAGTTGTCCGAGAGACGGCGTCCACCACGGAGGCGTTGGTTTGCCTTTGTAGGATCCTAATTTCGGAATTGTGTGTTCACATGTTTCCGTGATGGCGGTAATGTAGGATCCCACTATGGACTCTAGTTCGGTTCGTGAGGTTACTTCGTTGATTCTGACAGGAGTGATGTTGTTTGCTGCCAGGGTCGATGTGAAGAGTGGAGTGAAGTTCAGCCAATTAGCCTTTTTCACGTTGTATACACGCGTCGTCTGGGGTCTTAGGGGTTGGAGAGCCCCTTCGACGCGTAGCGCAAATGTGATGGCATTGTGGTCAGATGTAGTCAGGTGTTTATTGACTTTCCACTCTTCTATCCTGCCTAGTAGCGTTGAACTGCAGGCTGTTACGTCGACAATGCTGGAGTACAGCCTGCCTCTCCTGTAAGTTTCGAACGTTGGTGTGTCTCCGATGTTTAGAATTTGTAGGTCCATTTCGTCGATGAAGGCACTGTAGGTTGCTCCCCTCTGGTCTTCTGAGGAGCTTCCCCACCAGTGACTCCAGGCATTTACGTCACCGGCCACTATGGTGTTATTTGTGGATATCCTTATTATTTGGTTTTTCACTCGACATATATTATGCTCTATATTTTGGTCCCCTTCAAAGTAGACTGATATTAGTCCGAGCGTTAGTCCACCTGCCTTTACCACGACCGCTGCTTCCGTTTCCGTTACCAGTTGCGGGTCGTGGATTGTTTCCAGCAGGTTGCCGAAGATGATGATAGCGGCTTTGTTTGGCTTTTGGCGGTTAAGGGTGCACTGGATGGTAGTTGTCCCTTGGTGGTGTTTCATTACTCCGTGCTTGCCCGTGTACGGCTCTTGCACCAGGGCGATGTGGATGCCTTGATGCTCAGCCGCTTGGAGTAATTCCGCTGTTGCCAACTTGGATCTCTGGAGATTCGCTTGGACGATTTTCAGTTTTCTCGATGGTGTTGATGTTGATGGGGGGGGTATAGAGCTGCCCTGTATTGTAGAGACCTTAGCAAAGGTAGGAGATCTTTGCGCGGGCTATGGCGTCCCATTTCTGCCTTTCCGCACACTCCCCGCTGAAGGCGTTATGGTTGGTATCGGTGCGTTGCGGCTGTCCCGGTGGTGTTGGGACCTTTTTGCAATTTACGCATGCTGGGGGTTTCCCTTCCAATCTCTGGGTGCATTTTTCCCAGGTGTGTTGCTGGCCACAATGGCTGCATCTGCCCTCCTTCTCCTGGCAGAGAGCCTTCGTGTGGCCGAAGCCCAGACACTTTGTGCATTGCACGAGTGGGGAGTGGTCGTTGACCGGTCGCCTCTGTAGATCTATATACAGTTTCCCGGCCTCCAGCATGTTTTTGTGAATTCCAGGGGACACCTCCAGTACCGGGTAACACTCAAGGTTGTTCCTTGCCCGCCTCCTGTAGCGGACTCTGATGGTCCGCTCCTTTGGCTCGACGCCGTTGAGCACATGTTTATTTTGCGCCAGGATGTGCTCCACGATCTCGGCGTCGGAATGGTACGCAAGCACATCCCTAATGATGACGAGTGGGTTGTTGTTGCGTGCCGTCTCTGCTCGAAGGGTCTTATTTGTTTTGATTTTTTCCGAAATTACGAAATTAAGGTGAGATCCGCTTTATTGTTGCACGAGATGATAACTTTTTGATTTCCAACCTTCTTGAGCTGGTCGACTTTGGCCCCGGTTTTCTTTGTATTTATGGCCTCGCGCAGGATGTTTACAATGTTCTCCCCAGTCTTTGTTTTATCGTGTGAGGAGATAATGAGGGTATGGTTCGGCCTCCGTATGGGTGGTTGGGGAGGCTTTTTGCCGCTGCCTGCGCGTAGGTCGTCGCACTATTGGTCTGCGCTTTCAACATGTCCACCAGGGCCATTTCGGCCCCCAAACTTATCGATGTCGGTGGTGGTGCCTCTTTTTGATGTTCTCGTATCGTTTTGAGTTCTGAGGACACCGCTTTGAGCCTCTCCGTGATGGGCTGGAGGTGCTCACCGATCTCGATTTTGGGGGCTTCCTTTTCTGTGGAGTTTGCCGAATTCACGAGGTTGGAGATCTCTTTTAGATGTTCTTTTAGCCCTGTTAATGTCTCCTCAGTTCTTGTTGGGGGATCCTCTAGGCGTGTCAGGGCTTTTGTGGTTGCTTGGTGGTTAGAGTGGATGTTTATTTTGATGTCCTGAGTGTGGGACTCGATCTTGGTGAGTCCCGTTTTATGTTCATCCAGTCTATTGTGTATCGATTTTGTGTCTCGTGCCATTGCGATCACTTTCCCTTCTATTTCTTTTAATTGATTGTTGCTCCCTGTGTTGGCCATTTCTTTAATTGTTTCTTGGATCTTATTTATTGCGATTTCCACTCTTTTGTTGTCCCTGCTGAGTTCTTTTATTAGTCGATGTGGGTCTTGAGTTTCGAATTCCAGCCATTTGCGGATGTCTCTGGTCTCTTGCAGGGACGCCGACACTTGCTCGCGGGTCTTTGCGAGTTCCTCTGTTAGTGCTGTCAACTGTTTTGTGTGTGCCCTTTCCGATCTCACCAGTTCTTGGGCATGGCGTGACCTTTCCTTCTCTAGGTTTAGTTTATGACGGGACCTAGAGTCGGAGAGGGAGAGTACGGTCTCATAGAGGGACTGGAGGCAATCGAGTGCTGTTGTTTTGCACTCTCTTTTCATATTTCCCGCCTGTTCCAATGCCTCCTTGCCTTTGAGCAGCAGGGTGTTCGCTGCTTTGGTGGCAAGGTCCATCTCCACGCCACTTCCTCTGTTGGTTGTGTAGAGGAGGCTTTTCCTGCCCACTCTTAGATGTGATACGTCAGAGCACATGGATTCTGAGTCTGCTGCCGACGCTACTGAGGCGGCGTCGTCTTCGGAGTGGGTAGGTTTTGGTTCCTCGTCTTGAGGCCATTGTAGTACCTTCTCCATTGTGTTGGGTTTTGGTGTCGGTCTTTCTAGTGATTCAGTAGTGGTGATGGGCGTCTCTTTTGGTTTTCTGGTGCTCGAGGTCTTAACGAGCACCTGTTCTCTTAGGGTTCTTGTTTTTGGCTGAGGCTCCGCTGGGGCCTCCTTTGTTTTGTCATCGGTGGTCTTTGGGTTTGTTTTGGTGGATTTAGTTCTGGAAGGTTGTGACATTTTGCTTTTTGTGATGTACGCCTGTATGCGGGCCCTTGCCTTTGTGATGGTGCGTTGCTTTCCAAGTTTAAGTGTGGTGGTTTACTGATGGTGGTCGTCAGTTCCCAGGTTTGCGATTTGATTTTCGGGATTCTGTCGGGGCCAAAAGATTGGGCTCGTTCTCCCGATTCCAATGAGCCCAAACTCGACGGGTCTAGGTGTCTTGGCCCCAAACTTAGGTCCAGGGGGGTGAGGTATTCTCGAGGGGGGAGGGAGAGGGGGTTCCAGGAGTGGTTCGGGGGGGGGGGTGAGGGGGAGGGGGGGCTTGGTTGGGGGGGGGTTGGGGGAAGGAATGTGAGGGATCTGTTGGGGTATTTGGGAAGGTCTTGGTTTCCCGGTTTCGGAGAACCCGAACAGTAAGGGGTAAGGGGTGGGGGTTGAGGAGTTCCCTGGAGTGGTACCTGGTGGTGATCAGCCGTAGCCTGAGGTCGAAGATGGCTCGCTGGAGGATTCTTGGGGCCGGCTTTGGAGTCTTCACGTCTGTCCGTCGTTCGCTTGTGTCGTCACACGCCGCATGTATAGGTGTAGTACTTAACCTAAGTTCGGTACTTAACCTCTCTGCAGCACGTGATGGCGACAACGTGGTCTTGAAAAGTTTGGCTGTTAATAACTTTTTGGAGCCTAGGACGAACTGGACGTGAGTGGTGTCGTAGGAATGGTGATCATGGCCTCTAGATGGTGGTGGTGGGGGTTTGATGGTAACTCTAACCTGCATAGAACTGTAGGGTGTTAAAGTTCTTGGTCTTCGACTCCTGGCTGCTGCTCTCCCTGGTGATGGATTTTCCTGCAAACGCTAATCCTGGTGAATCACACACTTCACTATCACTGTACGAATTTTTACGCGCCTATGTTGGTAATTGCCGCAGATATTAATTTTTAATTAGGAGCTCTTGTAAAGGCGATGCGTACTTTGACGATGTTATGTGCATACTGACAAGTGGTGGGGGCGATCGCTATGTCGCGGCCTCGGCGCAAGCTAGTGCAGGTACAAACATGTAACGACATGTTTAACTGTGGTTTTAGGAATTTAAATAAATGTATTAAATACATATTTGTAAACTTTGAGAATACTTACGGGCATATTGGGAATATTCCTGTAAAATTACAATGGGAAAGTTGCCGTAAATTTTCAATATTTCCAGCGGCACATCACTACCATGCAGAGGCAGACCCTAGATCCGCCATGCTGCTTTGTTACTACTAACATATCGACCGGCTCGAAATGTTTGCATCTAAGGCTCGACCAAGACGGGTTAATTATTATCGGCCGAGACCGAGAACCGAGACCGAAAATAGACAAATTGTGAAAAAAAAGCAACATGCTGAATACTGTTTAATAAAAATGATTTATTTTAATAATAAAAATCAAATAACATAATATTGTAGCACAAAGAAAGTAATTTTTCGGCATTTTCACGAATGTCGCCTCTCATCGTAATATTGTCCAGCTTTACTAAATTTTTTTTCACTTGCTACAATTGTAGGCGGCGCTGATAAAAACTTATTTGCTGCAGGCTTAACACGTACAATGCGGGGCCAAATTCGACTTACTACTAAATGGTGCTTCAGGAACGCTATCTTTCATCGATATTACTTTTCCTACAAAATGCTTCACGCTCTTTTTAGTAACAAATTTTGCCAAAATCCACGTATCTATTTTGAGTTTATCATTATGCTCCGTAAAATATTTAATGTCAGATAATCCGTAGGGTACTGCTAAATCTATGTTTTCTTTTTCTTCTTTTTGATTCACGGTGATGAAATCGTCCATTGTTTCATATTCTGAATCAGTATCAGCAATACTCATTTCAATGTCAGATGTTAAGCTAGATACACTACTACTATATCTCTTCCTTCTGACAGATCTGTGACGCCAAGTATACGTCTGAATGGATGCACCAGAATAACAATATTGCATTACACGACCGGGAGGGCCAAAATATGAACGAATTGGAGTAGCAGAGCAAGTAAATTTCCGGCGAAACCTACGACGACTCTTGACTTTCACACTCCTCCTCATCCGACGATAACGCAACCACTTCATCCTCATACGGGGGCGTATCCATCTCCTCCTCTTTCGGTACACACGCCCGAACTGCCTCCCAAAACGCCTCATTTGCACTAACAAAACAAAAACGATTCTTAAGAGCATCATCCATAGCATCATCTAACTAATTACCCACAAATATAATTGGACCATGAAATGAAAGAAGCATATCACTTACACACTTAACAGGATATGAATACCGTCTACCTTCCAATAATCGCTTCAACATACTTGGAACACAAAACTTGTAAGAAAACTCCTCAAATAAAATAACCTTATGATAACCATTACGAAAACCTTGCATAAAAAATTTACCCACACCAGGATAAAAAACATACTTCATATTAGCAGATCCTATAAGCCTTTCAACAAAACTTGATTTACCAACATTACTAGGACCAGACAAATATAACTGCTTACGCTTTAAACCTCGCCCTTTCAAAAAATTATTCCACCACATACACACTTCCATAGTCCAATTAACATAACACACATCCATCGGTTTCAATTGAACATCAACAACAGGACATTTTATGTCATCAAACAAATTTCTCAAAAACTTATAACAAAATCTATGTTCAATTACAAAAGGATCATCAAAACGAAACCGATCAGTTCGCATAGCCCATAATCGTGCTCGTATATTAAAATGCAATTCAGACTCTTTACAATTATACAATGGACATTTATCCTCTTTAGTGCAATACTTAATACAACTTTTTCTAGACTTACAAGATTGCAAATCAAAGCGAGCACCATTAGCAAAACCGATAACAATAGTACGTAAATTTTCTAACAACATTGCTTCAGAAAACTCTAAAAAACAATGCAAATGATAACTTACTCGGTTATTTGTCCGAGACTCGTCAAGAGCAACAACGTTTCTTTATTCTATAATTTTTTTTTCTTAGTTTTGTATCTCGGCTTCTCATCAAAGGTATCCGTCACATATTCTAGTTTATTTATTTCTTGTGAAATTTGTTTCAAGACTTTTCTTTGTTCAACTTCTGTGTCTTTTTTATTGGGCTAAGTTTCATGCGTAATACTGATCGCGTAATTTTAATTCCTTTCTTTTTCAAATTTGTATTGCTTTGCCTACTTTGGTGAATTTTTTGGGATAGTCCTGCTGTGATAGTTATATCAGATGTTATTATAATTTTCTTTTTGTTAGTTTGTAGACATCCTGGTATTTTATCAATAAAAGGCATATTTTCTTCGTCATTCCTTGAAACTGTAGAATTATATCGAGCCGTATAATTCCATTACACGAGCATCGAACTCGTGGCTTAGCAAGCACAGCGAAAGAAAATGAATTTAGCAATAATGATTATAGCGACTGAATGATAGTAAATGTAGGTTAAGAATGAAAATAAATTCAGCAGGGCCAAAATGAATAACTTGTTACTGATTATAATAATTGTTTACTGCACTGAGAATTACAAGTTATAGACAGAATAATACAATATATTTTTAAGCTAGTAGCACGAGTGGCGAGAGTCGGAACCCGAATGATCTGGAAGCGCGGGCGCCGCAGTGTCCTCCACCGCCGTCGAAGGTCGATTTTGCGTAAACAACTCACATCATCCACGTGTAAGCGCATGGCCTAATATCCATAGGCGGAACGATTCGCTGCAACTCGTGCATGTGAAAGGTGGCGGTCCGAGTATAATATACTTATACTCGCCACATATTCCCCCCGACCAGACCGTTGCTACGGTCGATAATAATTGGGGAATCTGACTCGTCTTCCACTTCGTGTAGTCTTCTCCGTAGACGTTGCAGGCGCTGTAGTAATCGTATTAGGTTGCACATCAGGAGCTGTTTTGTCGTCTCTCATCAGATATGCGGGTTTGAGTCTGTCCACAGAGACGTTGATGGGCTTCCCACGTACCTCGATTGTAAAATATTTTGGGTGTCTCAGAGTGACTTTGTAAGGGCCAGCGTAGGGTGGCTCGAGAGAACTACGAATATGGTCACGTCGAAGAAAGACGTGAGAAAAAGAATCTAGGTCTCGGGGTACATAGAATGGCGAAGAAGAATGCCATGAAGTTGGTTTAGGGTTAAGGTTAGCCATGTAGGCTCGAAGTCGGCAAGCGTATTGGGAGACATCAGCTGCAGTGTATTCTTCTTTTGAAGACAGGAACTGGCCGGGTAGTTGCAGGGCTTCTCCGTAGACAAGCTCGGCTGGCGTGGCCGGATGGAGAGACCATCCTCTGGCTGATAGAGAAAGGGAGCGGGAACTACGGGAACACCATACCCTTAGAAATCGCACCCTCGCTCCGAAATACATCGTATGCGCCGATAAGCGAATGAGCGTGCACGTCGAATTCAGTGCGCCGAATCATATAGGTTTCGGAGGTTAACAATTCATTCTTATAGAGCTCGAGAATAAAATCGTTCGCGATAAAGTAGAGGTTCGATAATTTAGCAGTGATTATCAGCCGTGAATCAAAAAAGGTGCAGCTCATTTCGTTAAGGATTTCGAGTTCGGGAAAGGCGTGCTCGTCATTATTGAGGGCCTCGCCAGTCAAGAAACTAACGATATAGTTTGTACGTGTATCTTTCATTTTCTTTAAGTAAGCTAGCATCTTCTGTGGGGGATTGCAATTAATGGAGAAGAGAGTGATTTCGAGGTGGCATTTTGTCAGAGGCTCGCAGTACACGTAATCGCATACGCGATACCTGGACGTAAGGAAGTTACAAAAGAGCAGTGTCATTAACCGTTCCCTTATTGAATTGGTCTTTTAGGGCATACATGGTGGTCGAAAGTTACGAGCCCTGATCCCTGGATCAGGGCTCGTAACTCCATTGCCCTAGGTTCGATGAATACGACGAATCTCGTCTCAAGAACCTCTCTCCCCAAAGTGTAGGGCTGTGGATAGAACCTGCCGTTGTTCGGAAGGGTATAGAAGTCTAGAACGCGTAAGCATATTTTCAGCTGCGCAAGCACGAATGTGGTTTGAAACTCTTCATGCGACAGTATGGCATTGAGAATGGTTACCTCGTTAACCAGAACGTCGTCGTGAGTCGTGAGTCGTCGTACTCGCCACAAAACCTTACCCAAATAAAGAACATCTGATGCGTGCGACCCAGCATTTTGCATAAACTGGACTAAGTTACTATTGATACTTCTGATACACAACTTTTTGAGACTATCAGGATTATGAAATATTTGTGAGGACTGCAGTAAAGCATCAGAATTTTCTTCCTCAACACTAAGGTTCTCTTTTTGTTGTTTTTTATTTACTTTTACTTTCTTAATTTTCTTTGGAATAGTTGTAAAATTGTCAAAATCATTTGTACAGACTGATTTACCCGGTGTGACATTTAATTTCTTCTTTCGTTCTCTTTTACTAGGATCTGCACTCAGCGTCTCCTTTAGCCAATCTAACAGCGCATTGTCTATAGTATATGTTATCGTTTGCTGGTTTAAACCCGGTAGTTTACTTATTACTTTATCAGGGTTGAATGGTGTAATACCAGTGCTCTTAAACGCACTGATTATGTTATTTGTTTTATCGTTAAGGTTCTCCACCAGCTTTTTGAGTAGATCTGGTAAATTTACTTGTGAATCGTTGGTTCTCTTGGATTTTTTATTTTATAGTTTAGTAGAATTTCTCTCCACAGTTTTTTTAATGGGCCAAAATAACATACGTCCAAAGGTTGAGTTAGATCTGAAGAATTTGGAGGAAAAATACAGAACGTATATTGTTTTGTTCACAATATGTTACAATTTTATAACTTATATGAGATGCGAGGTTATCTTCAATTAAAACTTTCGTACCGGGTTTGGTTTTAGCCCATGGCAAAATAATAGTTTCATACCAATCCTCAAATAAAGTACTGTTAAACCATGCCGACTTAGAACGGTTGAATCTGGATCCCTTAGGTCCATTAATTGTCCATTGCGTATATGAATGCTCCGCTTTATATACAACATAAGGAGGAAGACTTTCTCCTCCTGCAGTTATAGCGAACATTATTGAAATGGCCCCCTTTGTGTAATTCATAACCCTATCGGGATACTTTACTACTCTTTTAAACAAGCATTTTTGGGCTCCAGGGTTATCCGTTAAGTTTTTCTCATCGTAATTGAATATATTCTCACTAGGAACGCCTTCTAGTGATACCTTTAGATTTTTGAAGTATTCTTTTATTTCATCGGTGCTTTTCTCTGCTCGGTTCATTTTTATATTTTGAACGACTCTTTAACTTAATCTTTCTTTATGCCTTTTTATAAAAGAGTATGCCCACTTCTTGCCTGGAAATTTATTGTTAAAAATGAAAAATCTTCCATTTGCCTCCAAATATCTATACACAACCATTCGCAAATCCAAAAGAGTCAAAGGGCTGCCATAATTGGCTACTGAAATTAACACTTTTATTGTATTGTCCTCCTCTTCATTGGTAAGCCTTGTTGGGCATCCTGGTGAAGCGACCTCGTTGGTTCCGTGGCCGCTTCTAAATAATAGTTCACGACGCAGGGATCGAACCTTGATATGCGCGATAGGTTAGGTACTTTATTATAGGCGGAAAAGCAAACTAAGGCAGAAGGCACTAATTAATTTATTTATAATAATATACAAGCGTAACTGTGAGCAAGCGAAAGCAAATACAGATGATTCCTATAACAATGGTCCCTAAGTCAAGATGGTGTTGGAGGGTGGTTGAGTATGCTCTTAGGATGTTTATTATTTAACTTGTCCAATAAAGTTCTTCGAGGTATACCGAAGACTTTTTGTGCTTCATACGAGGACATTGTCTTGTTTTTTAATGCTTCCATTGCTAATTCTATCATATTTTTTTAATGTTTTGCAGTATAAGCCCGTTTTTTGCATACCTTCGCATCCTCTTTTTTCTTTGGCATTGTGCGTAAAATCCTGTAACAATCCGTATGATACCTAATCAAATATACCATCTTAATATAATAAAAATAAATATAATAAAACTATAATATTAGGTAATAAAAAATATAATAAAAATATAATATATAATAAATATAATAAAAATACCATCAAAATCAGTTCCTTCAGTAAAAAGTTATGCGGTACCAAACAAACATAAGTACAAAAAAAAACTTTTTAAAATCTATTTTACTAATCTCATCACTCGTTCTTATACGAAGTAAACACCAAACTTGCAGTCGAAACAATACTAATGAGTCTCTATGGTAGTAGATAATAAAAAATACCTATTTATAAACAAACAAACAATTATTGCTAATTAATACATGTCATGCATATCACAATAGGATCGACAACCCTAGGGGCAGGCGAAGTTTGGCGACAAGATGGCCGCCGTTACCCATTCAATCACTTATTATAAAAATATGACTTCAGATCATAAATGAAATAGAAAATAACAGAGTCACACGAAAGAGGATTAGTTATAGGTGATTACTTAACCCGTGGAGTGCAAGCCTTATCAAAACGGATAATCCGGGTATCTGCCGCCATATTTTTAATTGCAATTTATTTAGAGGTTAAGTCATTGAAAATTGAAGTTTTATGGCACTATAATATAATTATATTGAATAAAATATACATCGTTGTGTTCCTACTGAAATTTCCAATAACATAGAGCTACTAACGCTTATATATCAACAGAATTTATTGTATAAATGTTGTTTTGAAAATAAAAGTTCTGTGCAGTTACCTGTTTACGCCACCATTTTTCACCATATATTCCATTCTCTGTCACTTTATTCACTTCAAAAACACTCTCACACTATCACAAATATATATCGGACCTTATCTAAACACACACAACACTAATTTGTAACACTAACACGCGATAGAATGAGTTTATTTACAAACACAATAATCTCGTAAAACTGCGAGCCATTCCGCCAGCGCCGTCGGCGCCTACCCGCGCTAACTGACCTTCATTACGTCACACGGCACCGTCAGCATAGTAATAAATACAGTAAAATCCCTATAGCTCGAATGGCAAGGAAAAAATTAGAGATTTTAACTTACGCGACTTATCAAGGCGCAATTTCTAAGAACATTAATTTATAAAAACAAATGACCCAAGTAACTAATAATGGATAAACCCAAGTGACCAACAATGAAAACCTAACATCTGTGTTTCTTGGAAAGTTTAGTAGTCATTCATTGCACGTGTGCAAGTTATAGGTAAACAATAGATTAGAGGCCCCGAATGAATATTGGGATTCCCCCAACTTATAGTAATAATTTGAGTTGGGAGAATCCCAAGTAAGAAATCATTAGGTATATGTATTCTATGAACTACGACTTACCGAGCATTTTGCAAAGTTATAAATTATTAA
Organism: Catocala sponsa; assembly: GCA_963564715.1. Taxonomy (NCBI): domain Eukaryota; kingdom Metazoa; phylum Arthropoda; class Insecta; order Lepidoptera; family Erebidae; genus Catocala; species Catocala sponsa. Next base: position 26,515,847 of record OY751341.1, on the reverse strand, counting down.
AATGTACTATTTTACCTCGTAGGGAAATAACATTATATTCGAGTTACTTTCTTAGAATTAAGTACTTCAATTGTTTTTTGTTTTCGCCGCCCATCCGCACGAGACCCTTTCTTAGCTCTGTGTATTAAATATGCAGAGTACATACATATTTATTTCTATATTTAGATATGAGTAAAATATCGTGTGAAAGTGTGAGAATAATTGTAGAATATTGTTAAAATTGCAATCATCTAAATTATTATAATAAACGGAATGGTATTATGCTCTGAAATTAGCTATATAACTAACATTTTACAAGCTTTTTATTTAGTTTCACCTGTCCCGTTGTCTGTCTGTAATTAAATCTTGCAAGTTTAATTTGACCCACTTCCCGGTATCCGATTGAGCTGAAATTTTGCACGCATATGTATATCGCGTGACAATCTAATATTATGATGACATGGAGCTGGTCTGACGATGGAGCTGGAAGGTGGCCATAGGAACTCTGTAGGTAATGAAATGACGCAACTCCATCGAGTTTGGGCTCGTTTGATTTGTCTTGACAAGTACTATGTCTTTAGATGTAGTGAATATCAGACAGACAGCCAGGTATACTTACGTAAAGAAATGCTCGTTGCGAATGAAAGAATAGTTGAAGAGAGATATTTTTGGTACAAAAATAAAACATGAATAAAATAATAAGTAGGTGTATTTATATTTTTACAAATGTGTGCACAAAATATTTACAACAATACAATTATCTTATTTTAGACTTGTCCGTTGAAGATATTATGCCATTTATATCAGCTTACGCGTTACATACGAAATTAGATATATCACAAAATATTTAATAAAAGCGCGCGACGAGCCGATGGGCGCTTCCATTGCCGCTCTGATTCGGATTCGGACCCGGACGGGGTCTGCGACCGCGACCTCGACCGCAGGCGAGCCAAACTGAAAGTACACAATACAATATAATAATAATAATATAATATTCTACACATACACACAACAACACCTAGCCCAAACTAAGCAGAGCTTGTACTATGGGTACTAAACAATGAATAAACATACATATATACTTTTTTGTAAATACATACATATTATACATAGAAACACCCAGACCAAGTCAAACATCCATGTTCATGCACACAAATGTTTGAGTTGTGCGGGAATCGAACCCGCAACCTTAGGCGTGGTAGTCGGTTACACTAACCACTACACAATCGAGGCCGACAATACATTACAACTTTACACTTTATTTGAAAAACTACTCATTATGCAAAAAATCGTAAACTAATAAATAATCTATGTATGTACAAAATTACGATGTAAGATAAATTATTTAATATAATGTAACAAAAAAATTACAATACTTTTTCTAGTGGACATAAAAACTGAATGTGCTGACGGTATGATCATGAGGAAAAATTCGTGTCGTGTAGGTACCTATCTAATACTGCAAAATGGCGGATTTTTGTTAGACGTTTTTACCGTTTTCAAACCTTATTATTACATGATTATGTAATTATATGGGTAACTAATAACACAAATATTCTTTTAAATGAATTATCTAACTAATATAGGTGTTTTAAACCAAATGTAATAACATTTATTATAAAATTATGGCGGATGACGAAAATATTGATGATACATTATCACACACTTCTAAAGTTCAAGACGTTTTTCAATATCTTTTAGGCCATTTTTCGAATGAAATTCACTTCACACATAAACTTTGGACATTTCTCAGTAATTCTACATATAAATCAATAAAAAACACTTACCGATTTCGTTGAAAACTCATTTTCAAAAGTTATAGATAGCACGCACAGTACACAGTTTCTCACAAGAATTTGATTGAAAGTGAATGTCACGATTTTTATTTTTTTATGGAGCTGTGTTACGTTCTAGTAACTTAAAAACTATCACAAATATTGCATAATGAACTGAACTAATGCTTCAAGTCGTTGTTTTGTACAGATCTGTTGTTGAACCGAATAAATTCACGACCAATCGCCGCGAACCGATTGCGGACAGGGTCTGTCCGCCCGACAGTTGAGGCCAAAATTTTTTGCGGACAGGGTATGTCCGCTCGACAGTTGACGGGTTAAATATAAATTACAGCATTACTGTTTCGTAGCACTGCAAAAAATCGAAGTTTAGACGCCGTAACAAAACCACGTGTTGTTTGCTCCACAGAAAAACTCACTGGTTGCCAGTGATGTGAAGTTAGCCGTAATTGTTTTGCAGAATCTTACGACAGATGACAAATACTTGGTATCTAGTAGTTTAATGAATAGCCTGCCCAAAATTTAAAGCGGTAACTTCAAATTATTTGAAATTATGCGAAGTTTAGTAGCACAGGCGAAGTAAGGGATTACTAGATATACCATTTTATTTTAGTCACTGTTATTGCATTACATATCATGCCAAGATATTATTTCGCCATCATTCTGACGTAAAAGATCTGAATAATCATTATCGCGGACCTGAAAACTTGAAGCCGGTCCTTGACTCTGAGAATTTGACGAATCTGAATACGGTGAAGGCATTGGAGCTATAACACATGTTCCAGTACCAATAATGGCGTCATACAACAAATTGTCAATATCCCTTTGTACTAACATCTTCGTTCGCTCATCTCTAATTTTCCTTAATTTCGTCGCGACGTACAGAGGAGTATTTACACAAAAAACCTGGCCATAATTATTTTGTGTAATATATCATGTGGACATGCATAACTAAACAACGAGACACTGTTTTGAACGTTTTTTTTAAATAAAAATATATAAAATTACTAGTTACTGACTTAAACCTAGAAAAATTATTCGTCATAGTCAGATTCTTCATTTTCATCAATCTGTTCAATGTTACTGCTTTCAATTTCTTCGTTATTCCCTTCAGGTAAAATCAGGTTTATTGTATCTGAACAAAATGGCTTGCTTTTTTACGTGGTTGTTTTCTGTTGCTACTTAACGAAGGGTCGGAGGTCAGTAGTAGTCGGTTTAAAATGTCTCTATTGCATTTTACTCTATCGAACTTTCGCGAAAAATTCTGCCTATAAAGTCTAAAATGCTCGTTGGGGGCTTCAGCAGCCTCATCTGATAACTGTCCGATAGGCAGCATTGAGTGTTTAACCTTTTAACCGCCCGACTTTATGTCAGTTGGCGTGCCCCCAGCGCCCAGCTCATGAATCAAGAGATAAATACCTACGACAAAGAGGGTTGTGCAATTGACAACATTTCATATTTTGAAACACCTTCAACCAACAAAAAATCAGGTGTACACGTCATAGCGACGGTTGAATGAAGGATTTCCGTTGCCATAGTCTGAGTAGGAAAAAAGTACACGATAAAGTTTGTGATAATATGTCATCCAAATGTCATAACAAATATATAACCTCCAAAAGAGATACAAACTTACCAAGCTCTACTTTATTTTGCATTCCCTCTCAGTTTAGTGGTGTTTTCTTTGTGTTCAATACTAGCTGATCGCGGTTTTAAACATATTGACACAATATTAAATCAAAAGAACATAAAACTCCTCCGACCACCAAGTGTTTCAAAGGATATGTAGCTAACAAAAAAAGAAGCCATTCAAAGCAAAGTGATTGCCAGTCTGCGAATCCACATAGAAAGAGTTATTAGAAGAACAAGATTATTTAAAATGTTAAAACCACACTCTGTTATAAATTTATAAGTTGATTCAACACACAGATGAAATTATGACTATAGCATGTGGTTTGATCAACTTACAGAGCTCTATTATAAAAATTGAGTAGCCTTTAGTCTACCTGGTTTTGCAATAGAATTTTTGGGCATTAGACTGTTTATTATGTACAACAAGTGTAAAAGACTACATATATATATTAATGTAATATCTTTTAGTAAATATAACTTAAATAATTTTATAAGGTAAATTAGTGTAAAGCTCAAAATAATAAGTACATCATTGTATTTTCATAGGTGTAGGTATTCTTTATTGGAGGATTAATATAAATAAGTACTTGGTGTGTTTAGATTCAATAAAAAGCTTTTATGTGAGAACAATGTTTTTTATTTCACACTGTCTAATATTTTCACAAATATATATTTTTCCCAGAAATCTTCAGCACCTTTTAACAAATATTTTAAATATTCCTCATCAAAATGTACCCAGAATTTATGAATTAATTTAGTTTGTTCAAAACTAGGGTCAGCAACACAAAATAAGCTTGTTTTCTTTTTAGCACCATACAGCTGTAGCATAATTTTAGCTTTCAACTTTTCTCTAATTTGGTTGTTTACTATATAATTTCTCATAGTTTTTTCAGTCATAGGACATTTTACTTCTATGACAAAATCATTACATAGCCCATCTGGAGATACCCCAATTATTGGAGATATTAATTAAGCCTGTTTTTTCGATAATGCTGTTAAATTCAACTTCAAGCTGCTCCAACACTTTCTTTTCTAACATTTTTCCCCTCTTTATGGCTGTTGTCTCCGGTACTTTATACCCTCCTAGAATACTTTGTACTAAAGCACCATCTTTGGTTTTGCAATGGACTGCCTAATATATTCTAGAAGCAGTCACTCTTCCTTGACGCATGGCATGCCACAACTGAGAGTCAGCTAGTTTTTTGTTTGTTCAGCTATAATATTAATTTTGCTTTCACCAATCATTATTTCTGACCATGATTTAAATGACCTATAGCTGTGATCACTTTGTACTTCATGCACAAATAGTAGCATCAAATTAAAGATGCTTAAATCGATTAATCTTGATTATTGTTCTTGACAATATTTTAAAATCATTCCAGTTTCTATATTACGCCGATTGCACTCACTACTGAAAGCTGATAATGTGACATTCATATCTATTTCTTCTACAAGTTTTCTTTTTCTGCCCATATTTTTTGCCAGTATATACTGTTTATCAGTAACTGCCACGGCTAGCTTAGGCTTCGTCCAATAACATACAGTTGATGTAACAGACGACTCATCTGACCGCCTGATAAGCCAAGTTGCAAAACAAATGGCGTGTTTGCATCCTCCCGCAGATGCTGCGCAATCGTTACACTCAACCTTTATTATTTTTTCTGCTACTTCATCAATAATAGCAGAAACGATGTAAAGTTTTGCTTTAACTTTATGTTCTGGCGTCACTCGACATTTTGTTGTACACAAATTTCCTTCCCGCTTGACTTCCACATATCCTACTGCTGTATCGACGTAAGCCTCTCGAGATGCCAATAATGCCTTAGCACTGCGCGTGTCCGCAACATTGTAACAGTCATTTTCATTCATATATTCTAGGAACATGAAATAATCCACTGAAGGCAGATTTCTAGTATCGGCAGCTTGGAACCCTTCACTAACTTTCATGGTGTAACACAAAGTAACACAATTTAAAACAAATTGAACAGATAAACTCACGTAAACATCTAATCACAGTTAATATTAGGTTATTCGCTTGGCTAGATTGTTTACATTGTTCATTTGTGTCAAAAATATCAAAGTTAGTTTTGTCATAAAGCTTTTTGTAGCACAGGAAAACATGGATTCCATCGTATAAATGACGTCATTTGTCGCTTACGGCATTTTAGAATAAGACATTTTTTAAAGATAAAAAGATGAATGAAAAGTTTAATATTTTGAGTGAGCAAAAAATACTTGACCTAGTTTTGATAAAGATAATTACATAGGTAACCTAAAATTATGAAATGTTGTCAATTATGCATTACGATAATATCGACAAATAATATTGCTGTTTGTATAATTGCTATTACCTACGTAGGTATATGAATCAAAAGCTAGGTTGTTAGGCAACGGTTTAGGTACATATATAAAACATAATGTCTATGAGTTACTACCTATACGTACCAAAGTTAAACTGCGGAAGAATCACTTACAAAAACCAATTAGGATGTTTATATCTTGAGCGGCCATAGCCGGCCGTACCCCTCTGCCAAAGTAGGTATATCGGTGAAAGTAGACCATCATGTTATAAGTATAAAACTAAAAAAAAACAAAAGACATCATTCATTTCGTACCCAAAAACAAAAGTGCCGGCCAGAAAAAAAAATGTTAGATACTTATAGAAAATAGCATTCTTAAAAATTTTTATACTACAGCAAAGCTGTATGTTTAACCCTCCGATTACTACATTAGTTTGAAGATACCAAAATCATTATTGTTTTATACGAAATTAAAATTCTGTAATACGAAATAACGTCCTAAACATGTTTACGTATTACAGGAAAGCTTAATGTTTAACCCTCCGACTGCTACCTGGGTAGAAAAATGCAAAAATCAATATGAGTTGGAATTAGAAAAACGTAAAAAGCATGTATGCAAAAAGAAAGCTTTGTAAGTTTTCTATTTTAAGTTTAAGTTTAGTTATTCATCGTTTAAGTAGATATAGATATAATAAGGTGACAAATAAAACAAAAATAAACATAAAATGTCTTTATTATTAGATAGGTTGCTTTACATTTCAATAGAACTTATTATAATGCTTTCTAAGCCAGCTGCAGGTGGTCTTATACGAGCCTCGTGTCTAGCAAAACTCAAGTACCAAACCAAACACATTGTATGAGAACAACAACCAACGGTTCGTTTTCCTATATTGCAAGTGCAATAATAATGCGCTATGGCTGCCCTACCACTTGAAGCTCTATGCCAACCAATATACACATAATATACCTGTACCGGACGGGCGAACTCGGGGCTTCGTTACTATATGATGATGGTTACAAAACAACCGTCGAGTCGCTGACGTCCTGTACACGATGTGTAGACTGTACTATATGGCGATGACTGGTTACTATGTCGGAGGCTCTGAAAGGCATGTTGTTGCGGGTTCGATGTGCGGGTCAGGATCAGGACTTTAAATGAATAGAAACAAGCTTCATAGTTCAGTTGGTTGAAGGCTTCTGGCTGGCTCCGTTTGGTTCTTGAGGCAGTGCTGCCAGATGAAAAAATCTAATCAGCGCTGACAGCGGTGCACTAAGCGCTAGATTCGAATATATTCACGAGTTCAAACGCGTCAATAAAGCGCTAAATTCGAACTTTTAACTGAGGCGCTTTTTAGACGATCAGTGTGATTAAATAATCTCCCATACTAAACATGGGCTGTAACCATGAGCTCTTAAAACAATTCTGATAAAGTTTTGGAAGCGAGACGCAGATTGCGACTTGTATAAACGCATCCTCTAAATAAGAATGTACTAGATCATTTTTTAGACAATTTTAATAGTGTATCTGACACCGTAGATAATGTCTGCCTTGTGGGTGATTTCAACTTAAGTTGCATCTCATGGACAAATTGCTGCAATATCAATAAACCCACGCTTAATAAGTTTTCTTCATTAGGACAAATGTTTATAGATTTCATGTCACTCAACAATCTTATACAATATAATAATCTAACTAACAGCAGCAATAAAATTTTAGACTTAGTATTAACTAATATGTCAAATGTAGTTGTCAGGTCATCCATGAACGCATTAGTCGGTATTGATCCACATCACGCCCCAATAGAAATAGATATTAGCTTTATTGATGGCAAGTCTTTAAACATTAACAATGTCTTGAAACACAATTTTTACAAAGCGGATTACGAAAAACTCAACCTAGAACTAAATCAAGTGAATTGGATAAGTGAATTTGCCTACTATGAAAATGTAAACGATATGGTATCTTTATTCTACACTATATTATATAAACTAATAGACAAACAGGTACCTAAAAAACACATTTCTAAAGGAAAGTACCCGCCATGGTTCAACAAGCAGTTGATTAAAATAACTAAAGAAAGAACAGGTTACTTCACAGATTTAGAGTGTTCAAAAATCCTTTAGATGAAATATCACTTAGAATTTTAAATAAAAATTGCAAGAAGCTAGCAGTAACTTGTTATAATAGCTATGTAGAAAAAATTGAACATAGTATTAGAAATAACCCTAAATATTTTTATGCGTATCTAAAAGATAAGCGAAGTAATGCAGTCGAGATTCCACAAACCATGGTATTGGACAACGTAAGCGCATCTAATGGAACAGATATATGTAATATCTTTGCATCGTATTTTTCTTCTACCTATATCGCATCTTCTAGCCCATGTGCACCATCAAACTCAACGCAATTTAATAATAGTAGTATTGGGAAAGGACATATAACGCACGAAAGTGTGTTAAATTATTTAAAAGGACTTGACATACATAAGGGCGCGGGACCAGATGCAATTACACCACATTTCATTTCAAGATGTGCCGCGTCCTTGAGTCTGCCTCTGTTTCTGATAATAAACAAATCTATTACTTCTGGTGTATTTCCGACTATGTGGAAGGCCGCCAAAGTTGTGCCCGTTTATAAGAGCGGCAGTAAAGATGCAATCTCTAATTATAGGCCTATTTCAATACTATGCGTTTTTGCCAAGTCCTTTGAAGCGCTTATCTATCCTTACTTGAAAAGTCACACTAGCCAGATATTTGTAGATGAACAACACGGGTTTACTCAGTGCCGTTCTACTTGCACGAATCTAGTCACATATCACAATGAGTTGGTGAACGCAGTAGATGCAGGTACACAGATTACTGCTATCTATATGGATTTTTCCAAGGCGTTTGATAGAGTTTGCCATAAGCGATTAATAGTAAAGTTGGAATCTTATGGTATATGTGGCTCGCTTCTGGAATGGTTTAAGTCATATTTATCGGATCGAACGCAATATGTTGTGGTAAAGGGCTTCCAATCTCATACATACGCAGTCACCTCAGGAGTTCCACAAGGTTCTCATTTAGGTCCCTGGCTATTCACCGTATTCATAAATGACATATTAACTTGCGTAAAAAACAGTAGTGCTTTCTTATTTGCCGACGACCTCAAAATATGTAAACCAATTTCAAGCTCACTAGATTGCAGTCTACTTCAGGACGACCTTAACGTTTTAGCTAGCTGGTGTGCCGAAAACAAAATGGATTTTAATACTAATAAATGCTACACAATTACGTTCACACGCAATCGCAATATTACTAACACGCAATATTATATAGGTAGTACATTATTACAAGAAAGAGCTGAGATGAGAGATTTGGGTGTACTCTTCGACACCAAATTAACATTTATACCCCACATAGATAGCATCATCAATAAATCATCCAGAATGCTGGGTTTTATCATACGAAACACTAAATTTTTTCGCAACCCAGCCACTAAGATAGCAGTTTACAATAGTTATGTACGGAGTAACCTTGAATATTGCAGCGTCGTCTGGTCACCACAATACAGCGTCCATCAACTCAGAATTGAACGCATTCAAAAAAGATTTTTAAGACACCTAGCTTTTTCGTATAGATTGCACACACAGTTAACATCATATGTTGACAAATTGAGGCATTTTAGGATGCACAGTTTGTTAACTCGCAGACAGCTACTTGATTTGACTTTTCTCTACAAATTGGTTAGATATGAGTTCCACTGCCCACCACTTCTGAAAACTATCTCCTTACGGGTTCCTAGCCGTGTGCCTAGACAAGCTGTTCTCAAATCTGGGCTATTTTATCGTCCATATGCGAGAACTAACTTAACCTCCTGAGTCCGAGGGTATGATATTGTGGTATATTGCCTTGATTTTTGCAACATTATATATTTTCATGATACAGATGCTAGGAAAAATAAAATAAAAATCATAACACATGGAAAACAGATTTTTCGCGATGTTTTGTATTTAGAACATTAGTTTTATACAACTATGGTCATGAATTTTTGATTTACTTAAATTAGGATATTCGTTTCTTATATCAAATGAAACAAGTTATACTGTAACACATATTTATTTGAAATAATCATTCTTTGCTCCATAAGCGGGTTATATTTGAAACGTAAATTATTTTTACTTTGGTATCTAATCACAACCCTTTACAAATTTTTGAAAGAAAAAGAGTAATAACATACAAATATTAAAAACTTAACAAACTAATTACTTTACTTCACTTCGCTTGGACCAGGGCTCGCACTCTCCACGACCCTACGTGGATCACCTGAAGGCAGCGTTCAACCAAGCCACAAAGGTCTGCAAGTGGGCATACTTAAGAGCGGATGCCCAGCGCGTCGCACGGTTCGGCCAGGAACTAATGGCGCATCCTACGGGCAGTCGTAGCTATTGGCGCCTGGCCAAAGCCGTGCAGTCCAACTTCTGCCAGACCATGCTGCCCCCTTTGAGGTATCCGAATGGATCACTGGCTCATCGGCCGCAGGAGAAAGCAGATCTGCTTGCAAATCTCTTTGCGGCCAACTCCCGAATCGATGACTGCGGTTCGCAGCCGCCTAACATTGCCAACTGCGGCTACACCATGCCTGATATATGTATCAGGCAACGAACCGTTCGTGCGATACTGCAGTCTCTCGATGTTCGGAAAGCCAGTGGACCTGACGGCATCCCAGCTGTGGTTCTTAAAAAATGTGCAGCGGAGTTGTCTCCCACACTTTCGCGCCTATACCGGAAGTCTTACGTCGCAGGCATTGTGCCTGAGGCTTGGAAGGAAGCGAACGTTCAACCGATTCCCAAAAAGGGGGACCGTTCCGAGCCAAGCAACTATCGACCCATAGCTATCACCTCGGTGCTTTCCAAGGTGTTCGAGCGGATTATAAACATCCAAATTGTCCGCTACCTGGAAGATCAATCGTTGATCAATGATTGCCAATACGGCTTTCGGTCTAAACTATCAACGGGTGATCTTCTAGCGTTCGTCACGCACCTCTGGGGTGAGGCTATGGACAAGCACGGCGAGTCTTTGGCTATCAGCCTTGACATAGCCAAAGCTTTCGACAGAGTCTGGCACCGGTCTCTTCTTTCCAAGCTTCCGGCCTATGGCTTGCCCCCTCAACTGTGCACCTGGATTGCAAGTTTCCTGCAGAAGCGTCGTATTCGGGTCCTTTGCGACGGTCGCGCTTCCAAATTTATGCAGGTCAATGCAGGAGTGCCTCAGGGTTCTGTCTTATCCCCTACGCTCTTTCTTCTGCATATCAATGATATGTTGAATCTCGGCAACATACATTGTTATGCGGACGACAGTACCGTGCATGGGCGATATCTCGGACATCCTGGGGCCAAACAGGCTGAGGTTGAGGTGAAAAGGCAGAATCTTGTCGTTGAACTTGACCGGACCTTGGACCGCATCTATGAATGGGGTGCCAAGAACTTGGTCGAGTTCAACGCCAAGAAGACCCAGGCATGCGCGTTCTCAACAAAAAAGTCTCCGTTCCTTCCCCTCCCTTCTCTGAAGAACACTCCACTGGTGATACGTGACAGTCTCTCCATCTTAGGTATGGATCTTTGCCGCTCCTTTAATCAGAAAACCTATATCGAGAGCGTCATTAAGCAAGCTTCGCGAAAACTCGGAGTTCTGAACAGGGTGAGGCGGTTCTTCACGCCTGGGCAACTGTGCCTATTGTATAAGGCACAAGTGCGCCCATGCGTGGAGTACTGTTCTCATCTTTGGGATGGCTCCGCGCAGTACTTGCTGGACGCTCTCGACCGGTTACAGCGGCGGGCTGTCCGTATCATCGGAGATCCAGAGGTCACGAGTTCACTGGAACCTCTGCAACTCCGTAGACACATTGCCTCATTGGCATGTTTCTACAGAATATACCACGGGGAGTGCTCTGAAGAGTTATTCCACCTTATCCCGCCCTCCCCTTTCCTATCCAGAACAACGCGTGCTGGGCTCAGATGCCATCCTTACACGGTAGAGTCGATTAGAGCGCGTACCAAAAAGTTTGGGTCCTCATATCTCTGCCGAACGACCAAGGCATGGAATTCTCTGCCAAGGCACGTGTTTCCTTCTTCCTTCAATCCTGGGTTCTTTAAGCGGGGCGTGAAAAAGCATCTTCTCAGGCCGTCAAAGTAGAGACCTCAACATCGCCTCGGCTACTGTGGGGGCGATGTGGAGGCCACTGCTCTTAGACCACACGACTGCTTACCATCAGGTGGAGTGTGGTCATTTTGAGGAGCAAAATAAAAAAAAAAAAAAAAAAAAAATCTTGATGAAATAATTTTTGTTTTGCTTAACTTTAATCAGTCTTACAATTTTACATGATAGAGATCTTAAATTAATATTTACTCTGAACGGAATCAGCGGTACACCCATGGAATTGAGCAAAACAATTCCTAGAGCTACACAAACATAAGTAGACACGACAAAAACGGCACTTGGCTGTCGTTTTCTTATTGCAGCCTTCCTTGCGACATCTCTGCTGCATTTTTGTGAATTGTGGCATATGCCGTGCATTAGATGTTCTCTTTTGTAGAGTTGGCAAGGGCTTTATTGTAACTCGCCTTTTTTTTTGCTGGTTAGGTAGATCTAAATGTTCATCACATGATTCTTCTTCAGCTAAGGATAGTGAGTTTTCCTCTATCAATTTAAAGCCTAACTTTAACTTGTACTCACGCAGCTGAGGTATTTTATGCAAGGGGTCATTCTGAAGCTTACGTTGCTCACGATATGTAATCCAAGAGTTTGACACAGCAATGTCAATCATTTGAAAAATAAACCTGATAGTCCACTTACGAGTTCGCGCCCGTATCGGGCAAACCGCTATCATTCTGTCTGCCAAATCAACACCGCCCATATTGGTGTTGTACATTTTGATAACTTCTGGGCGTGGAACTTGAACATATCTTTTAGTAATTTTATTCCAACGCTTACATGTGTCAACATTTGTGTCAGTTAAACAAGTTGACATTAGTAAAACAGCCTTATTGTCTAACCATTTCGTAACAGCAATTTTCCCATCTTGGGAAACACGAACTTCGGTAGTTCCACGACTCAGTTTTGAGAACTCATTGTCAGGTGTCATGACACAGTCGCGAGGCACACGATTCTTCATAATAGTTCCTGTAGCATTGAAACCACGTTGGGTTAGTTCTTGCATCAACTTTATAGATGTGAAGTAGCGATCAAAGTATAAATAGTGACCTGGAACTAATGCCCTTGTCAAGTACAAAATTGCAGAATCTCCTAAACTGAAACCATCAAAACCTGGAAACGTTGTTGCTCCCTCGTATACCTTCATGTCACAAATACATCCGTTAGGGTTGGCCAAAACAAAAACTTTTAAACCAACGGGATTGGGCTTATTGGGACAGTACTGCCTAATACCACACTGACCTGAGAATGTTATAATCATCTCGTCCATCGAGAGATGCTCGGACTTTTGTTGGACGTGACATCCTTCACAGATTCGATCAAACAGAGGTCTAACTTTCCAGATTTTGTCGAATGCACGTTGACTGTCTGAGACATCGTTATCAAAGACAACTTTCAACCTAGTTCTTATCATAAAGAATCTGTCACGGGTCATAGTATCTGCCACTATTGGAAGTCGCCAAGCTTTCTCCCAATACATTTTGATTTTAGGATAGCCAATACTGGCCATGACCATATTAATTCCGAAGAATACCTTCAATTCGCTCAATGTGAGCCCAAGATTCTTTTGAGTCTTCATCATCTCTGTTTGGTTAGTCTTTGTCACCATTTTCTCTAATATGTTGTCATCTATGTAGTCTTCAAAATATTGAAACATTTCAAAATTATTAAAATCTCTTTGAAGATAATTAGGAGAATGTAAGTTGTGTATGGTTGGATTAAAGACTCCTGTCCAAGTATTACTATTTTGATTGTTACCTTGCACAATCCTACCTCTTCCCCGTACTCGCATCAAACGCCCTCTACCTCTTGCATCTCTACGTGAAGATTGCACTCTTCTTGCTCTGGACTCCCAATGTCCTCGAATAAATGAAGATGTTGAAAGCGTTGGTGACGAATGTGGTGGTGTTGTTAATAATCGACCATCATCAAGGAGTTGGGTTGATTTTTCTGAATCAGAGCTGTCACAGAATTAGAATCGGGCAATACTTCAGGTGGCTCATATACGTCGTCATCATCAGAAGCACTAAAATCACCCTCACTTCTGTCTAGCTCGTCAAGAATTTCATCTTCATATAAAACTGAAACAAAAAGTAAACAATATCTAAGAACGAAAGTTCTAAAATAAGGACATACAAAATTACAACATTACTGTTTAGGAACCTCATGTACTAAATTAAGGACATCGATAGAAATCGAATCATGGAGTGAGGTTATTTGAGTAAATCGGTGAAATAATTGTGAGTAGTTTCAGTACGCACATTAGTTAGCCTGTACAAACTCCAAAAAACTAACAGTATGCATAAAAAAATATGATTGAAATGGATTTACTTACCCCGTCGACCCGACGCACGCCGCTGTCGTTGTTGCGACGCCGTGATCAGTTTGACAGAAGTGACAGATTAGGGAGACACTTTTTTAAAATGAACTTAAAATGACAACGTTTCGTTTCACGTAAAAAATTTGATGCTAAATCGATACACTTCGGAAAAATATTTTATTTTTTTGGTTGTTCTAAATTTAGAACTTCAGTACTCAGGAGGTTAAAGATGTTTTCAGCTATTTCCCGAATATCAAAAACATATAACACAATTTGCGGAGAAGTTGATATTTTTGCTGACACACTGTCAAAATTCAAAAAAGTTGTGTTAAGTTTGTTGAAGGGCTGAAAGTGCTCATGTTTAAAATATTTAAAATGTTTATAATGTCTTGTGTTTTTGTTTTTGTTTTTCTTACTTATGTTTTTGTTTACTTGATTATTCATAGTGTGGCCTTCTTTTGTTTTGCATTGATGTTTTAATATTTTAATGTTTGGTATATTGTTTGTTTTTTTAATTTTTTTTTTGTTATTTTAACTTTTAACGCTATAATATGGTGCAGGGTAGTAGGTTGAAATTGGGGTTTCTGGATCAGAGGAGATCCAGAAACACCCAATTTCAACTATTCAAGTACTCTAATAATTCAGACATCCATTCAATCATTCTAGTATTCTAATATTTCAATGGGTTTCTGGATCAGAGGAGATCCAGAAACACCAAAATTTCAACTATTCTAGTACTCTAATAATTCAGACATCCATTCAATCATTCTAGTATTCTAATATTTCAATGGGTTTCTGGATCAGAGGGAGATCCAGAAACACCCAATTTCAACTATTCTAGTACTCTAATAATTCAGACATCCATTCAATCATTCTAGTATTCTAATATTTCAATCATCCGTTCAATCATTCAGCATTCTAATTTTCAAATAGATAGGTAGGTATTAGGTATTTGTTATGCACATGTGACACTTCTGAATAGCGTTCGTACATATGTACGAACGCCCGTGCAATAAAATATATATATATATATATATATTATTGCATGGGCTCTGGGTATGAATTTTAGTTATTCAATCTTTACAATTTATAAAGAAAATATAATCTTATATATAATATATAATATATATTATATATATATATATATATATATATATATATATATATATATATATTACATATAATATATATATATATATATATATATATATATATATATTACATATAATATATATATATATATACCAGAGGACTGAAACATCATAACATAACATCATAGTTATTAATATTCATTCAAATTTTTTCACTTTAAATAGTATGTTCATTTAACAATTCAAATAAGCTTAATAATGTAAGTGATAGCATGTTTAGTAGATTCGGTACGGCGCGCTATCAAGAATGGAATGCGCTCAGATGTCCTCTGTTACCTTATATAGAGCAGCTATGCTGTGTTTGTGTTATACCTATTGATAGAAATAAAAAGCTAAATTTTTTAATTCGTTTATTATTAATAGGTATTAATATAAATTAGACAATTTCATCACATTTAATCTATTTATTAAGTAAATAATAATAATTATGGCTATGATTCGATATCATCCTGAATTTTAGATATTAGTTCTCTTGTACTCGTATAAATGTCATCAAATAATATAGTTTTCACAACATGCTGAGCACAAATTTCAGCTTCACAATCACATAACAACTGTTCTGATTTCAGGATACTATCCGCATCGTAAATTTCTATTTTTATAATTTTCGTTCCTCGGGTGACCGGTTTCTTTATAAATTGAAAAATTTTTTGTTCCGTATTTGCCCTCTTACGAGTAAGGCCCAGCGTTTTCTGCCCAGGTTTTTGAATGGTTGGATTGGTTGGTTGGTTCACGGGAATGAAATTGAAGAGATCTTCAGTGTCCTGAAAAGAAATGTGTGCTTTAATTACGTGGTATTCAATACTTGTCTCTATTACTAAAATTAAGCACCATTATTTAATTTATTAACCAACGTTCGGATCCTGGAGTCCAGACGCAATGCTTTTTGGCATTATGTCATGATATAGTTTCACAGAACAACAAGTTAATAGGTTAAAAATAAGTTATTAACAACACTACAATAAATAATCAAATACAAGAGAGAAATATGAATGTTTTAATATTCTATTGTCGAATTTAATAAAGAAAAATAATAAACTTTTACTTACCGACATTGTGCTGTGTTCGATTAACACTATACCAGGTGCAAATAAACTATTCGATTTAAAATATAACCTTTATCTATTTATACTTAATTTATCTAATTCATTTGTATGTAATAAGGTTCAAAATAGAACGTTTTTATTTGATGTTGATATTTCCACCATAAATGGAGGATGAAATTTGAAATCGCATAACATCATGTCACCCGACAGTTCATTGTTTACTAAAAATATGCATGAATGTAATAAATACTACTGTACGTTTGTTCATTGGATTTTTCTCATACGATTCATTGAGAAGATTTAACAAGCAAAGTCAAAGTATGTTAGTAGTATGTCATGAACCACAACACTGCTATGTAAGCGATTGAAGAATCGCTGACCTCGCAATATTTATCAAACCATAATTATAATTTTCGCATACTACTATTATATATGGTTTCACTTGCATTTATTATTATAATTTATTTTTACTGAACTTCAGCAAAGGAAGTTACTGACATAAACATAAAATCACGCTAACCCCATCGAAGGGTTTTGGGCAGAGATGTATAGTGCCATACAATCACATCCATGGAGGATAAAGATGTTTTTGTTAAACAGGTGCTATTTCTGCTAACATCGAACTCAAGGTGTGGTTATCATCTAATTATAAATGAACGTAACTGTATTCTATGTATATTATGACATTATTTGTATATACAAATAATTTGCGTATACCCAATAATGTTTAATACTTTACGTATAAAAACATTAAAAAATAAGGAACATTTATTATACAGTCTAATAAACGCTACTCATAACTCGTCATTCTTAAAAGCAGGGTTAAAATATAAGGTGAGTACTCACCGTGAGCTGTCGCATGTAATGTAACAACACAAGTCGATGCTGTGTATTACATATTCTATAGATACATACTATTCCGTGATAAAATTATTTTATTTTAGTAGTCTAGTAAGTGCTGGACGTTACAACTGCAAACATTATGCATATAGTGTAATGCTTAACTGCTTGCTTGAATGACTTCGAACATACTAACTGATATAATGTTCGTATCTGAACTGTTGCACTCAGATTGCCATGGTGAGTAACGAACCTAATGAAAGTGATATTGTAATATTGTCTAAAAGTAAATCATATTTGGGTGCAGTGATCTGACACAGCATTTAATCAGCACGTGCCCTATTCCATATTCGGGATATTATGACGTAGATTTACCGCTATTTAAGAGACCGTCTGTCAAAGTTTCACCACAAAACACTCATCTGAGAGCCGGTGTCATCACCTACTACGAGCTTACCAGTATTTACAAGTTCACCAGATCTTCTATCTACAAAATGTAAGTGCATTTAAATTATGTTCTATGCCGTGTAAATACTTATGCTATTATTCAATATCAATAGTATTCAATCATTCGACTATTCAGTGATTCTGCTTTGCAATAATTTCTCATATTAGTACCTATATACTTAGTGATTCATGATTTGATAATTATATTAATTGATATAAAGTAACAAATCAATACTTCAACTAAATAAATTATTGTTAATTAAGAGTAGGTAATATCAAATAAAGTAAACAATTATTTATCTATTACAATATTATTTACTGCCCCTCTTTTCGATGGCAATAATTCCCCCTAAATGTCTTCAACCAATATGTTGCTATTTGGCTATCCAAGTAGCATCTATCGTTAAATTACTGCTACCACTGACTTATTAACCTTTATTTTCAGGTCCAAGCAAATGGCTGACCAACTGTTTCCATCATCGGACGAATCGACGGTTGACGCTCCAATTAAGTCAAGCAAAAAGAAGCGAAAGGTTCCTGAGAAGACATCAGACAGCCAGCCGACTACTGCCAAGAAGACGAAGGTGAAAGTTACGGCGCGAGATGTCTTCGGCACTGATAGCGACGATGATGAACTCAATAATATCACCACCGCTGGTAAAAAAATAGCACCTATTTACTCTTACGTAACAAGGAGATTAGCAAATGGTTTCTCGCGACAACTAGATGAAAGCAAAAGTGGTAGTTATTATATTGAATTGAAAATTTATAATACTGATGAAATTGAGCGGGTGCCACCAGTCAATCGATGGCGGCATTCCGTAATAACTGTTAAAAATAAAACTAATTCGGACACTGAGTCCTGGAAGCATATAAATGCATTTATAAAGGAGACGAGGAAAGAATTTATAAATAAAACACCAACTTTTATAAGCTCGTACCAGTAGAATATTAGGTATTTTACTGGTAACAGTAACTGAACCAAGTATATATCTTTCTTTCTATAATTATAATATAAAGTTAATTTAGCCTATATTATCATTTAACTATATTGACTATGTACTCATGATAATTGTGAATGTTAAATGTAGATTCATTTAATTAAATAAACACAAAATCTTTCTTTCTATAATTATAATCTAAAGTTAATTTAACCTATATTATCATTTAACTGTATTGACTATGTACTCATGATAATTGTGTATGTTAAATGTAGATTCATTTAATTAAATAAATACAATTCTTTCTTCATGCTATCATTTTTCTTTTCAGTGAAATCACCCTCTACTGGTTCACCATCAAGTTCCTATATAAATTGTGATAAATGTAAAATTGAGATACCTAGACATGAATACAGATATCATAAACGAACTAATATCCATAAATCGAATTGTTTGATAAAATCAGAGTTTGAAGATATTGATATAATAGCTACAGCATTTAAAAACAGAATAATGACTTATCGCTTAAACCCATCCATAGAAGACGAGTACCTCCTACCAGAGGCGTTCTTGGATGCCAAGCGAGATGATATTTTTAAACTAATTGAGCTATCATTATTAAAGAATACATGTATTAAAGTTAACTTTGAGCTGTTTGCTTACTTCGTATTAGCTAAATCAGGTGAGCAGCAGCTAAAATCATTTAATACAAGATACGAAGTTATTTATAAAAGTACTGATTTTGATGAAATTTATTTGAATCTAAGAGAGATTTTTAAGATGAAAATAACTGAATTTGAGCACTGTGAATCTGGATGGTCATTCACATCATTCAGTCATTTAGAAATAAATATAAATAAGTATTGTCCTATGAGAGGTGGATCTTACATAGAACTACCAGAAGTTATTAAGAATACAAAGAGCTGTATAAACATTTATAATAACGATGAATATTGTTTTTTATGGAGCATCTTAGCAGCATTATTTCCAGTCAAAAATAATGTCTGCAGGACAAGCTCTTATCCTCATTTTAGTACAATATTTAATATAACAGGGATGTCATTCCCACCATCACCAAAAGATATCAGATTATTTGAAAATAATAACAGTGATTTAAGTATTAATATTTACGGATTGGATCAACATTACAATGTAACTGGCCCCCTTTATGTGACGAATATCAGGAGAGATAAACATATTAATTTATTGTATTACGAAAAAAATAACAGAGCTCATTATTGTTTAATAAGAAACCTATTACGCTTAGTGAGACGTCAAGTTTCACGGCATAAAGGTCGCATGTATCTATGCGAGACATGTTTGCAATTTTTTACAAGTGAAACTAAATTCCACTCTCATGTATGTTCTAAAATTATAACTTTATTACCAGATAAAAACAGTACGTTACAATTTAAACATTTTGAGAGACAACAAAAAATTAACTTTGTTATATATGCTGATTTTGAAAGCCTATTATGCAATTTTAATGAAGTAAATACTGATAAAAATACTATAAGAAATAAGTTACACCAGCCTTCATGTTTTGCATACTATGTGTGTTGCTCGCATGATAGTAATTTGAATAAATTTGTTACTTACCGAGGAGCAGACTGTGTACAAGTTTTTGTTAAAAAAATCATTAAAGAAACTAAATCAATACATGAGATCTTGATTACTAAAAAAGTTATGAAACCAATGACTCCAGAACAAATTATAAATTATCGCAATGCAAGTACATGTCATATTTGTAAAAAATTATTGTTTGATGACAAAGTGCAAGATCATGATCATATTTCATCAGAGTATAGAGGTGCAGCACATTCACACTGTAATTTAATTTATAGAGTATGTTCATTTATACCGGTCGTTTTTCATAATCTATCTGGTTACGATTCCCATTTATTTATCAAAGAATTGGCAAAATATGATGGCGAAATAAAAATAATTCCTAAGACAAAAGAATAATATTTAAGTATTACAAAAATTATTGAAACCGGCGAATATAATAATCCTTTGCAAATTAAATTCATAGATTCATTCCAGTTTCTTAGCGCAAGTCTTGATAATTTGAGTAAAAGCTTAGCAGGCAGTGATTTCTTACATTTAAGATCACTTTTTCCTGATGACGTGAAATTTGATTTAATTCGAAGGAAAGGTATATATCCATACGAATATATCGATTCATGGCAGAAATATAATGAGACACAGCTACCTCCAAAACATTGTTTTTACAACAGTTTGCAAATGAAACATTTAACAGATAGTGAGTATGAACATGCGCAAACTATTTGGAGTTGCTTTAATATTGACAGTCTTGGTGAATATACTGATTTATATTTGAAGTGTGATGTTTTATTATTATGCGATATTTTTGAAAATTTTAGAAACATATGTCTGCAGCATTATAATCTTGATCCTGCATACTATGTAAGTTCACCTGGTTTAAGTTGGGATGCTATGCTCCTTTACACTGGTGTTCAACTGGAATTGATTCATGATTTAGAAATATATAATATGATAGAAAAAGGAATCCGTGGTGGATTAGCACAATGCTCTCACCGATATGCTAAAGCTAACAATATTTACCTCCCTCATTTTGATGACTCTAAACCATCAACTTATTTAGTATATCTTGACTGTAACAATCTTTATGGATATGCAATGACTAGAAAATTACCTATATCAGATTTTAAATTTATGACAAGCCCTGAAATACTAAGTTTTCGTCTGTTTGATATCCCCGACGATGCTGAGTACGGTTACATTTTAGAAGTTGATCTAATGTATCCCGAATATCTACATAATTTACACAATGACTTGCCTTTCGCTCCAGAAAAGTTCATACCCATTGGTGGAAAGACAGATAAATTAATTGCGAACTTGTATGACAAGTACAATTATGTTATACATTATATTCATTTAAAAGAGTGTATTAAAAATGGTCTTGTATTGAAAAATATTCATCGCATAGTTCAATTTAAACAAGATAACTTTTTAAAAAAGTATATAGATTTAAATACTCAATTGCGTCAATCAGCAAAGACATCTTTTGAAAAGGATTTCTTTAAACTTTTGAATAATTCAATATTTGGGAAAACTATAGAAAATAAACGAAAACAAGTTGATATTAAATTGGTGAGTAAGTGGAATGATAATAAGAACAGAACAAATAAAAGAATGGGTGCAGAGAAACTAATTGCAAAACCAAACTTAAAAAGTATTTGTATTTTTAGTGAAAATTTTGTTGCAGTTCAACTGAATCCCGACAAACTTGTTTTAGACAGACCTATCTATGTTGGATTTGCTGTACTAGAATATGCTAAACAACATATGTATAATTTTCATTATGATTACATTAAAAATAAGTATGGTGAAAATGTTAAATTGTGTTACACTGATACTGACAGTTTATTATACTTAATACATACACAAAACTTTTATAAAGATTTGATTGAAAATATATTAAAATTTGATACCAGTAATTTTGATTGTAATAATCCTTACGGTATCCCAAAGCTAAATAATAAAATTCCCGGCTTGTTTAAAGATGAATTAGGTGGTGATGTAATAACCGAATTTATAGGCTTGAGAGCAAAGCTTTATTGTATTAAAGCAATAAAAACACAGATTATCAAAGCTAAAGGGGTATCAAGGCCCATTACAAAAAGTTTAAAAATATCTAACTATAAGAGAGTTTTATTTAAGAATATTACTTTACAATGTAAGATGAATATGATAAAGTCAAGTAAACACGTACTGTATTCAAAGGAAGTAATATAATTTTAAATAGAGTAGATGATAAAAGATAATTTTAAATAGAGTAGATGATAAAAGATTAGTTCAACCAAATCAAATAGACACAGTATCTTGGGGTCATTGTGATTTTATATGTTAAAGCAATTGTATTATATAATGTATATCGCTATGGTGCGATTTAAAAATTGTAGTATGATAAGTTTTATGATTTAATTTGTATACCTATTCAATTTACTTAATAAATATATATTTTTACTCATAATATTTGTCTTTCAATTTATTTTGTTGTTTATAAATCATATAAATACCACAACGATTATTATTTTACAATAGATGCAAACACGAACTTGGTAAGCAAGCAGTGTCCTTAAATGCATAAAAAAGAGACTAAAGACAGAAGAGAATACACTGTATTTGAAACATTCATCCTTCTAATATCCTAGTGTATAATGTGCAGACTCTCAAACAATACATGAAATATATTATGTGAAAATCAAATAAAATTTAAGTATAAGCGAAATGAAGCTGATCAAACAACCTATAAAATTAAATGTCAATAACATAAATTTCAGTGACTCTGTTCACCAGGTCAGACATAGCATATTATTACCAAATACAATTCGTTGTATTATATGTGGTCCATCGAATTGTGGCAAAACAAATGTTATAATTAGTTTGCTCCTACATGAAAATGGACTCAAATTTAAAAATCTTTATCTGTACTCAAAAACTAATTTTCAACCAAAATATAGATTTTTACAGAAAGTCTTAAGTAGAGTTCCGTAGATGAAATTCTATGAGTTTAATGATGACAAAGATGTTGTAGCGCCGAGTGAAGCTTTAAATAATTCTGTATTTATTTTTGATGACGTTGCTTGCGAGAATCAAATAAATATTCGTAACTATTTCTCCATGGGTAGACATAAACAAATTGATTGTTTCTATTTATCACAGACGTACTTAAAAATTCCGAAGCAGTTATTACGTGACAATGCTAATTTTCTTATACTGTTTAAACAAGATGAAGTAAATTTAAAGCATATTTACGAAGAACATGTTAGTTCTGACATGTCATGGAATCAATTCAAGAATATTTGTAATACAGTTTGGAGAGAGCCATATAATTTTCTTTGCATTAACAAAGATTCGTTATTAAATAATGGACGATACAGAAAAAATTTCGATGCATTTTTTCACATATGAAGTTATAAATGAATGTCACACATAAATTACATTCATTGTAACTGCTTCTGTGCTTGAATGCAGTGTTGTAATAAGATGGAGCAAAATATTAAAATTGAATTAATGAAGTCTGTCGACTCCATAAAAAGTAAATTAAAACAAATGAAAAATCAGGACCATGAAGTTAACTTATCACTTGATAAATTATTCAAACCAGTTTCCGATCCCCTCAAAACCATTGTGAATTCTAAAAGCTTTTTAGAAAATTTTAAACACGAAAATTCGGGTCCAATCGAGGCCGATGAAAATAGTAAAAGCTCTTCTACTAAGCGTGATGATTTTTACGACGCAGATATAAATTCTGCAAGCTCTCCTAAAAATGAAGTAAGAAGTAATTTGGAAATTTCATTGGAAAGTGAAGACATCTATGGTATTTACGACGGTGTAAACGTACCATTCGGAATAAGAACCGAAAATAAAAGTTTGATGATGGGCAATTCAGTAGTATCATTTTCAAAAATTGATAGTGTAGATAATGATAACTTAGTTTTGGTTAAAATCGGCAACAAAACTTACGATTTAACTCCGGGGCTGAAAGAACTCTTACTCCGAAAAAAACTGATTTAAAGTTAATAACAAACGTAGATAAACTTGTCTATAAAGATATGTTGCATTATACTAACGCCCATAAGAGAGATTTTAATCCTGGAGGCCAAATAAGAGGTGACAAAGGGATTAAATATCGAGAAATAATTAAGCCATTATTTTCTGAAACTACAACAGAAAAAATCATGAAAAACTTGGAGGTAGCTTGCCTAAGCTTAAAACATATAAAATGGACACTGACTTGGTATACTGGGACGATCCCAACGAATTGGTTGAGAGACTAAAATTATTAGTGGCTTCAAGAGATGCTGGTAACACAAATCATGATAATGAAATACTATCAATAATTGAAGAATTAAAAGAAGCTAACATAATTAAGGAATAAATACTAACAATACAAAGCTTTTGATTCAGTATTACAGGGTCATTCATTACAAATATTGACGAAGTTGGTATATGTATTTATGTATATTATAATTAAGATATAGTGGATTAAAAATACATAAATAATTCTCTTACAAAATCTGAGTAAAATATAGACTATTTTTTAACATGAGCAAAGCTGATGTGGTAAATGAAATTCATAAAAATGCAAGGGTGAACTTTCTGCGACGACAAGTTATTATGAAAGATATTGATGATTTATGGCAAGCAGATTTAATCGATATGCAATCTATATCTAAAGATAATAAAAGCTTTAAATTTATTCTTGCGGTTATTGACACATTTTCAAATTATGCTTGGGCGTTTCCTTTGAAAAGTAAGAACAAAGATGAGATATGTAAGGCTTTTAAAACTTTGCTGGGTAAGAAGCGCGTTCCTAGGAACTTACAAAGTGATAACGGAACAGAATTTTATAATAATAAATTTAAATGTCTTATGCAGTCATATAATATTAATCATTATTCAACATTCTCATCAAAAAAGGCTTCAATAGTTGAGAGATTTATCAGAACATTGAAATCTAAATTGTACAAAGAATTTAGTTTACAGGGTAATTATAATTGGATAAATAATACCCTCAACGATGTTATTCATAAATACAACTATACTGTTCATCGAACGATTAATGAAATTCCGGCAAATGTGGATAATGTAAATAAAAAACACATATTGGAGAGATATGAAAGGTTGGTAAAAAAAAATACTCTAAAAAGCAAGTTTAAAGTCGGTGATTATGTTCGTATCAGTAAGTACAAAGGAACATTTGAAAAAGGATATACTCCTAATTGGTCAACAGAAATATTTAAAATTCGATACAAACAGAATACAACTCCTATCACTTACTTAATTGAAGATACGATTAGAGGTCAGCCTATTTTAGGAGCATTCTATGAACAAGAACTTAAAAAGACAAAACACCCCAATTTGTACCTAGTCGAAAAAGTTCTTAGAAGGAAAGGGAATAAAGTTTTCGTAAAATGGTTAGGTTTGTCTTCTACTGAAAATAGCTGGATTTATAAATCAAACTTGTTGTGAGAAAACAAAGAAAATTAGTTGACCTCTTAAATTGATTAACGCATTATAATATTAAATGTTTTATTATTTATTGATCAGTCTTATGATGTGTATTGGAGAGAGTAGTCTTCTCAATTGGTTCATAAATCATTTACCATTTGAATTACATTTACCAGGATATAAATATTGTGGACCTGGTACACAATTAATAAAGCGACTTGCACGCGGTGATAAAGGTGTAAACAAATTAGACGAATATTGTAAGGAACACGATATTGCATATCACAAGTCAGCAGACTTAAAAGATCGACACAAGGCAGATTTAAATTTGTTTGAAATGGCGAAAAAGCGTGCAGTTGCCCCTGATGCAAGTGTCGGTGAAAAATACGCGGCACGTTTGGTAAGCAATGCAATGTTAGCAAAAATTAAAACTGGTGCTGGTGTAAAAACTCGTAGCCAAAGGTCGAGAAAAATCGTATCCGGAAAAGGGCTTAAAAAGAAATTAAAAAATGTCATTACTATTACTAAAAATCGTATGAAAAAATTAAAACCAAAATGCAAGAAAGTGGCAATAGAGTTAGCTGTAGCTGCTGCGAGAGAATTAGCTGATGATTCATCCATTAAACTTCCTCGTGTTATTCCTATACCAAAAACTGGTGGAGTATTACCTTTGATTCCTATTTTTGCGGGTTTATCAGCAGCGGGGGCCTTAGCAGGTGGTGCAGCTGGTATTGCTAAAACCATTAATGAATTTAAAATGGCTAAAAAGTTGTATGATGAATCGAAGAGACACAATGAAAAAATGGAGGCTCTTTGCATTGGAAAAGGACTGCATCTTAAACCACATAAAGATGGACTTGGAATTTTCGTATCAAAACCAAAAAACTAAAATATCGGCTACCCGAACGAGCCTTAACTAACTTTGACATATTGAAATATGGAAATAGTATTCCTTATTTTAGAGGTGTCTTTATGAGAGATGAGCTACCTTAATTCCCTCTTAAAAAAGAATGCGGAGTTATTAATTTAGATAGTTCTAAAAACCCTGGTTCTCATTGGGTAGCCTATGCGAAATATAATGAACATATTGAATATTTTGACAGTTACGGCAATCTTAAACCTCCGAAGGAATTTATAAAATACTTAGGTACGAAAATCCTTTACAATCATGAAAATATACAAGGCAATCACCCTTTCAATTGCGGGCATCTTTGTTTAGACTTTTTAATTAACTTTTGGTGTAGATGTAAAATAAATAGTATTGTCTAAAAAAGTTCAGTATGCAAGTATGTCTATAACAGTGAATATCTCTGGTAACAAATCAGAATTAGAATCGTATTTTCAACCACCTCTAAATTTATCTGGAAAATATGAATGTGGTTTGCTGTACTATTCAGTATTAAACTCATTATCGAATGTGCATAATAATAACAATAATAATAAAACTCCACCTGTAATCAGAATTGAATGTGATTTAATATACGGCTCCTACAATAACGGATTGCCTACACATGTTATTCACGAATTTGTGCCTAATACTACTGCAGGTCATCATTACATAGAAATACCTCAAAGCGTTATTTACTTTCCAGTGAACAAAAATATAATTTCATCTATATTTATTAAAGTTGTTGATCAATTTGGTTATAGCATTAACTTTATAGAATATATTCAGCTGCGTCTTCATTTAAGAAAATCAAAATGATAGTATATAATATAAACCCTCCACCTAAAATTAACCGTCTTATTTCTTCTACAACCACAAAGGTGCACAGACGTAAGCAAAAATTGAAAAAGTTGACTAACGCAAATAAAGACTTTCTTAAGGCTCTAGGTTTTAAAGTATGAATATACTTCAGATTAATGATTTACCACACTTCGATACTTCAATCGAAAGTTATGAAATACATTCTTATAATCCCTACAATAACTGCTTTAGAGAAAATGATGAAATCAGAATTCCCATACACCAGCAAGACATATACGTCCTGCCATCAGCCAGTTCAATTTACATTGAAGGTCGAGCAAAGCTCTTCGGCAAAGATGGAAAACCAATTGAAAAAGCTGTTACATTTAATAATAATCCTGTTATGTTTTTGTTTCAAGACATAAGGTACGAAATAAATGGTATTGAAATAGATCGTATAAAAAATTCGGGAATAACTTCAACAATTAAGTCATACGTTTCATTAAATGAAGCGGAAAATAAAGTGGCTGCATTATGGGGCTGGAACTTAAGTGGATTTAAAAGTGACGGTCATTTTAGTGCTGTAATACCATTAAATAAGATTTTAGGGTTTGCGGAGGATTACAATAAAATTGTGATAAATTGTAAACATGAACTTATATTAAATAGAAGTAACTCTAACTTAAACAGCGTTATACTTACTGATGAAATTGTACATTTCCAAATAGATATAGAAAGAATACAATGGAGGGTACCACACATAAAAGTTTCTGATCGTGAACGACTGACATTATTAAAACATTTAGAAAAAGACAGACCTATTCAAATGGCATTTAGAAACTGGGATTTGTATGAATACCCTTTACTACCTAAAACTACAAAGCATTCATGGTCAGTTAAAACTGCATCACAATTAGAAAAACCTAGACATGTAATTTTCTGCTTACAAACTAATAGAAAAAATAATAAATTGAAAGATAGTTCAATATTCGATCATTGTGAAGTGACAAACGTAACCCTTTTTTTAAATTCACAATATTATCCTTATGAACCTTTAGCTTTAAAGTTTTCTGAGAACAAATACAGTATATTATACGAGATGTATGCGAAATTTCGCCAGTCGTATTACAACTGTCCAGTAGATCCCTTACTCAATCTAAAGGACTTTAAAGAGAAGGCTCCTCTGTTTATTTTAGACTGTTCACGGCAAAACGATAATCTAAAAACTGGTCCTGTGGACGTTCGATTAGAAATTGAGTGTTCAGCATCAATACCAGATAACACTGCTGCATATTGTTTGATTATAAACGATCGCCTTGTGGAATACAAACCTCTAAGCAACATTGTGCGCAGATTATCATGAATGCCATTGTAGACGTTCAAGGTTTTAAAACAGAAGCAAACGAATTTATAGTAAAAGAAATTGCTGTATGGTCTAATAATACATTGCAAGTGTTTTTAATTAAGCCACCATTCCCCTTTTACGATTTGACAAATCAAGAAAGACGACAAGTTAGCTGGATTGAGCGTAACAGAAAAATATACTGGAATGAAGGATTTATACCTTATTCAAACTATCAATATTTAATTTTAGATTTCTTAAGAGATAAGTGTGTTTATACTAAAGGTCTTGAAAAAGTGAAATGGTTAAAAAACATTTTAAATAATAATAATGTAATTAATTTAGAAAATAAAGATTGTCCTAGTTTGTTAAGACTGTATGATCGTTATAAATATTCTAAAGAATTGTATAGTTGTATATATCATGACTCAATATGTGCTTTAAGAAATGTTTTGTGTTTAAAAATATGGTGCTTTGATAATAAACTTTTCTTTTAAATTAAATTTTATCCTTGTTTTACTTGATAGTTTCCATCTTTAAAAATATACGGTAATTGTAACAACTATGACATTTCATTACATTTTGACTGTAATAATTAAAACATTAGGAAAGTCATAAATACAATGTTTGAAGATAATCTGAATAGAAGAATATTTTAATCCTTACACTTAGACTCTACTTTGAATACTTACATACATACATAGATTCACACCTGTTTTCCAAAGGGGTAGGCAGAGACTACGGATTTCCATTTGCTACGATCCTGACACACTTCTTTGGCTTCTTAAATTTTTTGAATATATGTAAGTATACATATATGGTGTAAATTGAATGCATAACCGTTTAAGAATACATATAACGGACGCTATTCAGAGGTGTCGCATGTGTATAACGAATACCTAATACCTACTTGAAAATAGAATACTAGAATGAATGAACAGGTTGAACATTGAGGTTTTTGGTGTTTGAACGACGAGATCGAATAACTGAATGACTAAATTAATGATTGAAATATTATACTAGAATGGTTGAAATTGGGTGTTTCTGGATCTCCTCTGATCCAGAAACCCCAATTTCAACCTACTCATGGTGTGACACCTTAAAATGTTGTGCATTTATTCTTATTACTGTACAATTTTTAATGTTTAAGCACTAATGTTACAACTATTGGCTGTCCAAATAAATAAATAAATCTCGTTTACGGCTCCGTTGTTTTGCTCTATGTGTTTAGTATAGTAGATTGTGTAATCACATTGATCGTGGAAAAAGCGTCATACGCACGACAAAAATAAAATAAAATACGAAGTGATTGTAATGAAAAACAACTTTTTATTACAATAATAAAATTTAGAAGAGAAAACATAATAATATTATTCTATAATATTGTCTTCTGTTTACGCGAATGTTATTCATTGAAATTAAACTACTATATACGGATTTTATCGCGTTGTTGATTTGACACTGTTACAAAATTTTTTGAAAAACTGTTACACTACTATATAATTACTATTAAACTTTACAAATTTTTAAGCTAATTAAATTATTGAAACTATTAAAACTATTTATACTATTACTATACTATTATACTATTTAGATTTATTTTTACACTTTCCCCGACGTCTCCCCGTGACCATGGCTGCTGAAAAGCAACCGAAACGTCGGGGAAAGTGTAAAAATAAATCTAAATAGTATAATAGTATAGTAATAGTATAAATAGTTTTAATAGTTTCAATAATTTAATTAGCTTAAAAATTTGTAAAGTTTAATAGTAATTATAGTAGTGTAACAGTTTTTCAAAAAATTTTGTAACAGTGTCAAATAAACAACGCGATAAAATCCGTATATAGTAGTTTAATTTCAATGAATATTATTCTATACCTACAGTTTGGGTATAGTAAAGTCAACTTCTTAAAGTAAAAAACAAGTAAAAAAAAATTAAAATTCTTCTTCCATCATAGCTGAACTCGAGGGTCCAGGCTGGTTAAGTTCAGTAGTATTTACTTTATATTTTTCGGATGATCCTATCTTACTTAAAATATCAGCTGGTAGTTGATAATTATAACAGTAGCTGTTAACCGCGGTTAATCCTGTTCTTATTAATAGGATGGCGTTAATAGTTTTTAAATGCAATGCATTTCGCAACTTGCTTTTAACCACATTCATTAAGCTGAACACCCGCTCAATATCAGCATTTGAATGTGGCAAACTCATTATTTTTGTCGCGACATTGAATAAGTCTTTATATGGACAACAGCCAGCTGCGTCCCTCGACTGTTGAACTTCTGTCCAGAACTTCACCGTATCTTCGGTATTTTCCCAGTTCTGTAGGATAACAGTTTGCCACTGCTGAATAACATTATCCATATTTTCTGTGTAACCCAGACTTTCCAAAACTTGTATAAAGTTATCAATACTTCTGTTTGGTTTTAAAATGACGGTTACAGATAATGCCATAGAGTTTTTAAGTAGTTTTAAATTTCCAGGCAGTCTTTGTTGCAGCTCATTTATTAGTTTAATAATAAAATCAACACACCTCTTCTTCATTGCATTTTTTTCATCCTCATTTAATGAAGACTCGTTCATCTCTTTCTCAAATAAATAACCAAGGTATGGTGACATAGACAGATGTTCTTTCACATTAATGCTTTCGAATTGCATTCTCGGTTGCGCTATTATTATTTTCGTGCACATGTTTCGTATCAAATCATGTAGCGTATTGTAGAGCAGACATGGATCAGAAGTTTTGTTTTCAAAAGTTTTTATTGCCCCTTGTAAATTATTAAGTATTCCACACAAAAACTGCAAATAAATTTTGTTTCTTTCATCGTTGTACATGTTATATAATAATTCGGCTTGGTAGCAATTTTCACGAGTTCTCATTAATTGAAAGTGTAATTTTAGTTCTATCCATTGACTTAAGATTCTAGTTATCGCGGGTTCAATTGACAGCCATCGTGTATCACAAGCTTTTAAGATCTTAAGTGGCTCCTCTCCACAGTTTATCGCTTCATATATTTTTTTATATTCGTTTTTTCGTTTCGGTGAAAGCTTGAACCAATTGTGAGTTTCTCTTATCATAAAATCTATATTTCTTGGTATAGTCTCACATGACGCATGTGACACTGCCAATTGAATCGAATAGCAGACACATCTTATCAACACTAGATTGGGTAAAGCAAACCTTTCCTGCAATATTTTATGGACACCTGCGTTTACTCCAGTCATAACCGAAGCATTATCTGTTCCGATTCCAATTAACTTGCTTTTATCAAGTTTAAAAGCTTCAAGTTGTGCTGTTAACGCCGAAACTATTCCTTCGGCATCTGCAGATTCCAATTCAACCAGCCCTAAGAATGTGGATACTATTTAGTTGCGACTGCTGCTAAAATATTTAACAACAATACCGAGATATTTTCGAACAGAAACATCAGTAGATTCATCTATAATCAAGCTATACGAATTATCACCAATATCATTTCTCAAAGAATCTTTAAAATGAGGTGCTAATACTTCCTGAATTATTGCTGTACATTTCGTTCGGTGCAATTTAATTTCTGTAATAGCCTTAGAATCCGAAAATTTATTCTTACACAATTCTGTAAGTTGATCAATTGCTTGTATAGCTGTGTGTTCTGCAACATACATTGAGAGAGCACCTTCAGCCTCAACACAGAGCTTATCGACGGGTTTTTGCAGCATTGAAGAGATTTGTGTTTGTTTTTTGTCCAAGAAAGGTTTCGCCTGCTTCTTGTGATGAACTGAATCACAATGTCTCTGGATATCGCTTAACTTGGCAAGAAAATCCTTCCTACAATACAAACACATTGCCCTTGTATCATCTCCAGACACAGGTTTCAACCATTGTTTAAAGTTGGGCGATTTCTCCCATTCGACTTTATATCTTTGTTTGTACACAGTTTTTTTTGATAATGGTACATCCATTTCAAAAGAGTTAACCAACACAACACTATGGAACACTCACAAAAGTAACTAATAAAATCAGTGCTTATAACGTAATTTCTAAACTTGAACTTTAGTGCGTTCACATAGACAGAATGAAAATGAAAGAAGCAAAGTCAATCAATCAAACATGAAACAAACCGTAATTAATGTTAATGGGATTCCCCGTGCTCTATTGCCATATTAAAACCCAGCTGGCATAGAGCACAAAATTGAACATAGACAATAATTTTATTCTCCACGGAACAAATAGTGCTGCCATATTAAAAATTAAGAAAGCGCTAAATTATCCGTTAGGCGCTAAAATTATCAAGTGCCCGCTGAACATAGCAAAAAAGCGCTAGATCTAGCGCCGAAAGCGCTAAAATGGCAGCACTGTCTTGAGGCTTGAAGATGAGGTTTCTTGAGCAACTGCGGTCGATCGATACTGTACCGCTTAAGTACCTCTAATCTTTACCGTAACGAGAGCCGGCCAGAAACCTCGGTCCACAAGTTTATTTTTAACTAAATATGGTACATATTTCTGCTTATATCTACGGAACTATACTAGCTAGCGTGATGATACAAAAACTGCCGCGTAGGGCACGATAAGTCCTATCTATTGGTATCTGTTTTATCTATCGGAAGTTAGGTCTAGATATACACCGTGAATTTGTAGTCGTTTTGGAACCGAAACGTGGTAACTTAGGATAATTAGTAGTATCAATAAAAAATAGTAAAATAATTGTACTGCGTATAGTAAAAAAGTTGGAACATAAATAATATTTTTCACGGCGTCCGCGTTGCCGCGCCGCCGCGCACAGTCGAAGTTATGAACGACGCACGATAGGTAACTACGTATATCAGCTGATACCTATCCAGAACCTCGTGTACCACGACCGAGTCCTATGCGTCATTTAAAAACTAGTGAAGCTACACAAGTATTACAAAATTAGGTAAATGCAATAGCGACGAAATTATTAATAGGCATATCACAGTTCAGAATCAGCTGATACGAGGCAATACGTTTTCTCTTTTTACTATGTAATTTCTGCATTGTGAAACATCACAATTAATACATAAATGGATACTCCAATTTCTCCTTCATACTTTACACGGGCTTAGGACCGTCGGAAATACTTTATCTGAACATTGCTTTTCGATAAATAGCTAAGTTTATTTATTATGTAATAAAAATAAACACAGGTGAAAGAACTGTGAGTATTTCGGGCGTATTTCAAAAATTGGAGCTATTTACAAAATAATTAACTTACATACCTATGGACAGTTTATTAAAGGCCTCCACTATTGCACTACGTAGCTCCTCACGACTTTCACGTTCACGAGAATACACAAGTCTTTTTATTTCCGACATTGAGGCTTGTCTGGGCTTCTCGGCGACCAAACCACGGGAGCGCCGCGGCCTATCGTGTGTGTACCTATGTGATAGGTATCACGTATCACCAAACTGATTGTTGAGATAGGCACGTACTGCACTTGCATAATGAGTGGGACAGCCGTTGTGCTAGTAATACATATCGTGTATTGATAACGGCACTTCCTCCAATAGCTCGGATATTACTTCGTAACATTTCTAAATACGAGCTGCCCGTTAGATGACCTTCAATAAAAACAGGCCCTATTAAATGGTCGTTTATAATATCGGCCTAAACATTCACACTGAACCTCACTTGGAGATGGTCTTCCTGTATTAAGTGAGGGTTTACAGCGTTGCGATTATAGCGTTATACAGTCCCACTCGAGTAAACAATGACTCATCTGTCCACAGTATGTTCGCATTCGTATTATTTAACAACCACTGACATGGCGATCCTTGCTGGTGCATCGTTGTTGTTAATTACGTGAGCCCGACAAAAATGATAAGGGTGTAATCTATTAGTATTTAATGTTTTCCATACAAAGTATTGGCTAATATTAAATTCTCGAGCCGCCATTCTCGTGCTTCGCCGCGGATCCCGCTCTCATATCTTCTTCGATCTCCGGGGGTCATTCAGGAGTCCTCGGCCTTGCGCATGAGTCGGCGTACGGAATTGTCCATGGTCGAGAAGGCGCTGAGTTGCAGCTAAGATGGTGGGAGTGCACAGTGATTCAGGTTTCATACAAAGGCGGTCATAATTACACAAATCCGTTATAAAAAGTATTTTATTATTTTACACGTTGGAATATATTTAGGTAAACGTAAATAATTAAAATTATAATATATTATATAAGTTTAAAAAATTCTTAACAACATTTAGGTGTAAAAATGTCTCGCAGTAATTTTATTTTAGACGATCGATGTATCTAAAACATTTTATATTGCGAATTTTAATAGTAAAACTGTAAATAATGGTTATTTGTATTAACAATAACCACAAAAGAATAAAATAAAATAGCAAAAATACATAAAATAAGTTTATTTTCTAAATACAAACAACCTACAAACTATACGAAATATTGGCAAAATTACCTTTAAAACATAACAAATCTAAAACAGCTTTTGACAGTACACTCTTTTTTTTGACAGGTAACTTTTGTAGACCTGTTATGAAGGGATCTGAATGAAGAAGAAGCCTATTAATTAAATCAGTATTGGTCAAAATGCGACTAATTTTTCGCGTGTGATTTCTCCTAAATGATTTGATGTGTTTGTTAGTTGCTTCAGCTGCTTCTTCAGACAGCTCTCCGATTGACAATAAAGCGTGATCAATAACATTAGCACCATGAACTAGGACTTTGTGAACGGAAGCAGGCATGTTATACCACGGATACTCGGCAACTAATTGCCGAGCTGTCTCTAATGCGAACTCTTCGAAGTTCGTCTTATTAATGTTATATCCCGAATTCAAACATTGAAGTATGATCCAGCAACGATCTAGGAGATCTTTCTTGATCCCACTAATTTCAGCTGAAATTTCTGAGTTCGAGAAAAACCGTCTGGCGGTATTACCATCGTTTGAGGTCCCGCTTCCGCCACTTTTGGGCTTATCCACTATAAGACCTAATCTTTCTCTAAATTGAGTCTGAATATATGTTTTTTTTGCTGCAACAAGAATTTTGTCATTTTCAGATCTAGCTTGCCATTTTTTAACATCTAACTTGTATGCGACATGAACAAAATATTCAAAGAAGCGTATTAACGCGTGAAGAGGTGATAAACCAAATTCATATTTACTCTCATCGACTTTCTTGTTTAAACATTTGTCAATTTGGTTCATTTCGCTGGGCAAGGCATTACAAATATAACATTTAGACGAGGAAACACTGCTAAGTGCATTACACACTTTGCCATCTACCATAGTAAATTGCAAGCAATGAGTAACGCGGTATTCCTGATCTTCTTTTTTGAAAACAGTTTGCTGTAAGTTACTTATTTTCTCTTTAAAATATGCTTCTTCCTCAACTGATACTGCAGTCGATTCTTTCAAATATCGAAAGCGTACAGGCCTACAGTATCTAGTTGACGAAGGACGAGGATTTTTCCACAAAACTACGGTATTTTCTCCAGTATCTAATTTCAAAACAAGCTGAAGTGGCACATATGAAGTAAGAAACAAGCTACCGTCTTCAATAGTGGCGTCAGAAAAACACTGTTTATATTCAGAATGCCCTGTACTGCCATCGAAACCCCATTTCCCTATCAAAGCTATCTTATCCTGGGATTCTTTAGGTACCCTATCCAAAACAACCTTTTGAGACTTGAGAATCCGATTGGCTGTATGATCTAATAAACTTTGAAGTTCGACTTCGGCAGATGATTCGCTAACAGTTATATCTGAAGGATAACAGTGTTTTTTCGATTCCACAACAATTTGGTAAGATGGCAAAATGCTTTTTGAAAACTTATTGTTTATAAATTTCTTTACTAATAAATATTGATGTCGAGTTAACTGATTCCGTGCGGATGTCTTTTTAGCAATCTTTAGTGCCTGGCGTCAAACAAAAAATCCGTGATGCCTCTGGGGCACCAAGCGCCAGAGACTTTGATGATCCCCCTAGAGAATCATCCGCCATGAATTGTAACTTTTAGCTTTTTCTCGTGTTTCCACTTGTTAAAGAGTCATTTGCCATTGTGTATCGAACGGACGCGGTCAGTAAATTCCTCCAGAGCGTTTAAAAGTGACAATCTGTGTGTTTTTATGGAAATAGAAGGTAAGTGACTAATTTCTATTAGGTGTTGTAAACCTTTTTGCATTATTTTATGGATTTATTTATTCAAAAGTGTTATATAGAATTTGTTCACGTACCATTTGAGTTTGCAGCGATTTGATACTTATTTATAGTTATATGTTCTATATTCCAGTGTTTTGTAGGGAAACAATCTTACCTATTGACTACACAGAAACCAGACACAATAGAAAAAACTATTGTTCGCGAACAATAGTTTTAGTAGCCGGCAACCGCTTGGGGACTTAAGGATTAAATCCGCTATTTTGATGGTAACATTGTTTCTCTACAAAACACTGTAATATAGAACATATAACTAAATGGGATGTCTTATGGGTCCGATTCTAATGAATCAAAAATATTCTACTCGTACCTACAAACACTTACATGATTATGAAGTGTTTTATTTGGATAAGAATGTAAATGTATTTTTATTGATAAAAAATATCTACATATGTCTAACTATTTAAAAATGTGGATTTTTGTTAAGCGTTTAATTGATAACCTTTTTATTTTGTTGTAGAGTTACCCAGAAAAAAAAATATATTCCTCAGTCAGAAGTCGAAACTCAATGCGACGACGACGACGACGTGTTTTATGAGAATTCACAAACATATGACGATTGGGAACCAGAAGTGAATAAGGATAGTGGAACTATAAAAAAAACAACGAAGGATTGTGCAACATGCACAGAAAAAATAACAAAAGATAATTTCACGAACACCGAAAAGACCCTGGAAGAAATAGATGAGCGGATTCCAACAACTATTGATTTGCATGGTTGCAAATATTTTGGACAATTCGTGTCCAACGAATTGCTACGATTTAGTATAAATGAAAGATATGCAATTATGCAAAATATTATAGAAATTCTGAAATAATCATTTACTAACATTATAGTAACATGTGAGGATAGAGCTGACGAATAAGAGTAAAATGAAACTAGGTTTAGTGTTTATATAGATTTATTAATATTTTAGTTACGTACAACGTGGTACTTATGAATAAGGTTAATTATTATAATTATGTAAGAGACTGATTTTTCATTATGTATGATCCTGATTATAGTGAGAGAACAATTTCTAAATAAAAAGAAGTAATCGTTTTAATGTGTTTCCATTTTTCATTGAGCCTTGTCACTTATAGCTACACATGTCTACCGCGAAACATTACTCACAAAGCCATATAACATTTTTAATATTTATGGTATTCCCGGAAACACGGGGTGAGACACAATCCTGGGCATCCTGGGCAATCAGGACATCCATACAGAACTTGGTTGTTTTTCTTTGTTTTTTTGTAGCATATTCTACACCGTTTTCTACTAACCCTTCCGCCATGCCTTGGGAGTAGTATTGGCAAATGTATTCTTTCATTCGGAGATCGAGCAAGCCCTGGGACATTTGGCAATAAATTTTCTAATATACCCTTTCTAAAATCATAAAGTTCTATACTTGAATTGTTAATTTTTCGATATAGCAAGAAAGCGTTCACTAAGCATATTTGGATGATATGTATAATAATTTTTTTATACCAGCGCATCGTTTTGTGTTCACATGAGTAATAACTTAAGAGTTGATCGTGCTTGTCAATTGCTCTCATATATTTGTTATACTCTACTTGCGGCGCAGGCTTATATTTTACACTACGTATGCGGCGACTGGTAGTCTTTTTATAATTACTGTCATGTTCAGAGCTCAAAAACAAGATTTCTCGTTTATCCAACCATTTGGTAACAACAATATTTTTTCTATTATGCATTATACACCCCGGCTTTTAATTTATTGTGTATTAAATTAGGATTGCCAGCGCGTTTTGCCCGAAGAGTCCCTGTTACATAAGTATTTTTATTTAATAACACCTCTGCTAATCCCACACTCGTATAAAAGTTATCAACATATAGTGAATGTCCCTTATTAATATATTTTTCCAACAATAACATCACCACTTTATTCACGTGGTTTCTGCCACCCACCAATTGATCCCCAGAACCAGCATAAAGGTGTATTTTTTGTATAATCCCATGCATGTCAGCTAATATATATAATTTAATGCCATAACGATGTCTTTTCCCTTTTAGATATTGGCGGAAGGACAGACGACCTTTCCATAATATTAAAGATTCATCAATTGCGATGTTTTTTGCCGGGTAATAAATGGAACACATTGATTGGTTAAATAAATCAATCAAAGGTTTTATTTTAGAAATGCTTTCGGGTCTTTCGTCTGTTTGGACATTTAGTGCCCTTAAAATTAAATAAAATCTGTCTCTTGACATAAATAAATGTGGGCTAAGCCGCATTAAGTAATTTGTTGACCAATAATCAGCCATTCTGTTTAATTTTACGGTACCCATAAACAATATTATACCGATAAACACTTTTAATTCAGGTATCGTTAAATCTTTCCATTTAGCAAACCTAGCACGAGTGGTATTTACTTCGGTTTTTAATTTGTTGCCACGCTTATTTGTACACTCTACAATTAAATTACATAAATGTACATTAAGGAATAGAAAGAAAAAATCGATATAATTTTTACCATGCATGTTATGAGGCGGTAAAAGGCCTGGTGTACCCGTAAAAGGAATCTTAATCATACTGGCAGGATTACCAGGATACCAGGTATTCGGTGCTTCAGGCGTGTTCTCGTGCGTCTGGGTTGGCAATTCATCGTCATAGTCGCCTGTTTCGGCTTCTGGGTTTTCATTGACCCATTCGTCAATGATGTTGTCCACATTATCTGCTAAAATCCCGTAGAGATCAGCGTCACTTATTCCAACATTTAATTCTGATATATCTTGTAAATCAATATTTTGGGGAGACATTATGCCAGACAACTCCGCAGACAAGACATCCCAGTTTGACGGCCCAGGTTGAGGAGATTGTGGACTCGCAGCCATTTCCGTTAGGATCTGAAAATTAAATACCAGAATAAGCTACTAGGGGTCCACCAAAATTCACCTAATTTTTCAACTCCCATAATTAGAACAGCGCAAAAGTTTCTTCCTTAAATTTTTCATCCTAACATTCACAATTTCTAACTAAGTAGGTACTCTATAGAAATAGAGTACCTACTTGCAACATTATGAAGTTGCATTAGAAAATGCAACTTCATAATGTCGCAGTAATGGGTGACAGTGGCAGCTGTACCTTAAGTGCACTCGTGCGCTGAACCACTAATTCAAAGGATTAAATAAACCATAATAATACCTAATAAGTATACCTACATTTTTAAACATACAAATATTTATCTATTAAATATTTCAAATTACTTACGACGAAACAATTTAAGCGCTTTGCTACATTA
The DNA here is from genome assembly GCA_963564715.1 of Catocala sponsa. Taxonomy (NCBI): domain Eukaryota; kingdom Metazoa; phylum Arthropoda; class Insecta; order Lepidoptera; family Erebidae; genus Catocala; species Catocala sponsa. Next base: position 26,475,763 of record OY751341.1, on the reverse strand, counting down.
TTATGACTCATTTCTCGTAAACAGTAAAATCCCCGTGCGCTTTGACGAGCGCATGAATACCGCCAATATGCAACTTGTATGACACGAGCTAATAACGCCTGACGCGTGAAACAAAAGATAGTTCATAGAAATGTATCGCGGAATGAGCCTGTTCTCGTGCGGCGCTCCTGCGATCCGAAGATTACCGAGAGCCGCCGATGTTTGACGACATTTGCCGGCCGGGGCCAGCCCATAGCCCATGGGCGATGCGGTCAACGTTATCACTACACTATGACTCACTGTAATAGCGTTTCGCTTACTGTTTGTTTATTGAAATTATTGCTTTTATTTTTCGTTTTATTCTATAGGTACCTACTGGCTACTGTGTGTACAGTGTGTGGTGTGAGTGAAAATGGGCATAAACCTTAATTATAAACATTTCAAAAGCAAGTTAATGTAAAATATTTACATTTTATGTAAAGAGTTGTTCTTTGCAATTTCTTAAGAAAAATAGGTACAAATAAATAGGTAAAATGTATAAACTATGGGTTTCTGGGGAGCACAACGTCAATTATTATTATAATTATAAGACCAAAAACTTACATTTAATGCACGGCACGTAGCGAAATTAGTGAAAGGCAATCTCAAATCTCGGAGTTCAGGTAAACAGGATACAGTCGTCACAAATGTAAAATCAAAGAGTCCAATAACACAAGCCAATGTCGTCACAAATGTAAAATCACGGAGTCCAAGTGCACAAGCGTATGTCGTCGATAATATAAGCAGTAAGATCACGTCTGTTTAAAAAGGGTAGCAAGACAGAAGTGCGGGGTGAAAAAATTATGCGCCGCGCCGTCGCAAGCAATTATCAACGGTGCGTAGTTTTAAACAATAATCAACCGTATACGCAAGGGCATACGATCTTTGTAGGCGAAAGGCCGGCAAACAACGCAAAAAAAAAGGGTAAAACCCATTGTTTGTTAAGTCGCCGATCCGCCCCGCACTCTTTGTAACCCCATCATGTTTTGAGGCAAAAATGAACCTTATGACAAAAGCATTTGAATTTTTGAAAAACATTCCAGAAATTGACTGTTAGAATTATCCAGTGATTAACGTTGCAATAATCAATAATAAAATGTGACTCGACAACTTGGTTTACAACCCCTGAAGTCTGCTAATTTACGAAATTACTTGAAACGAACACTGTAGGCATGATATGGGTGACAAATAAAGACACTTTTATTTACGGGACTTGTACGATTCTTTACATCGTACATCACGTTGCGCGTAGTCAGCGTTTACGCAGACACGCGCTGTCGCAACTAATTAATTTACTAGTTCGCGTTCAGTCACCAATCGGTTCGCGTGTACTCACATAATTATCATCATACCATATTAGATTAAGTTAAGTCAATAAACCAAGTTGTGCTTAACTCTATCTTTCACTTATTTATGAACCATACATAAATCTCTCTGTACGGTAACCATCACACCGTACATCGTGGTCCTTCGAGCCGGATCGTAAGGCGGGACCTGCGCGAGTGTTTAATGTGCATACGTGACAGTAACTCTCTTACGACATAACCAGTTCTACCATCGTTAAGTGGATGACCAGTTTCTCTGACGAGCAACCATCCAGGATCGCGCTTCAAGACAAACCAGGTTACCACGTACCAGTCTTCAAGTAAGATCTTTCCTTTTCTTACCACTTTACCAAATTGCCATTACCATCATGGAGGCGATCTTAGCTACGCAAGAGCAAATTATGTCCGCGATGGACAACCTCCGTACTAATTTTAGAAAAGATGGGCCGGAGCGTAAGACGCCCGCCTATATTGAAAAACGTTTAACTACGTTAGATGCTTACTGGAACGAATTTCAGATAAACCATACCCGGTTATCTGCAGAATTCGACGACCCTAACCATAAATATTTTAGTGAGAATTATTACCAAAAAGCGCTTAACTTTTACAATGAGATAAAAACACTCATTAAGCAATATTTAACCACTGAACCATCTAAACCATTACTGAGACCAGCGACACCATTGTCTAAAATTTCCGATCGACAGGAGCCTTCTGCCATTCCTGCCGAAACGGGTGCTTCTCATTCCTCTTTTACTACCAATTTAACCACGAAAGGTACTTCGAGTAAAATTGACGAAATGCTGCGAAAGCAGAAAAGTAATTTTAAGGCTTTTTTGCGTACCATTGAGGCTGTTGATCTCGAGACTATGTCGGAGCGATGGGAATTTGAAGACATTTTGAAGACTATCCAGTCAAGGTGGTCGGTAATCGACAACTTACACTGGGAAATCGATAGTGAATGTCTTGTAGAAAACGAAGAATATGATCGCGTGTTTACCGAATATGAGAAGAAATATAACGACGTCAAAAAGGCTGTAAACAGTAAAATGTGGTCGGTTTCATATAGAGAAAAAACTACGCCGAAAATGGATATACCAACATTTAACGGTAATTACCAACAATGGATATCGTTTAAAGATTTGTTTTGTGAAACCATACATAATAACAAATTGTTACCAAATGCGCAAAAAATGCAATTTCTTAAAGCTAAACTCCGAGGAGAAGCAGACAAACTAATTCAACATTTACGTATTAGTTCCGACAATTACCAGATTTGTTGGGACATTTTAAACCATAGATACCAGAATATGCGACTTATATTTAATTCTCACATTCAATTGCTTTTGACCATGCCTACTATGCAGCAACAATCCGCTGCATTAATCAAGAAACTACATGACACCACCAATGAGAGTCTGAACGCTATCAAAGCAATGGGCATAGACATAACCAATTGGGATCCACTCATTGTGTACATTCTAGCTCAAAAGTTAGATACGGAATCCCACCATGATTATATTGAATCACTACGGAACCCTAGAGATTTGCCGACCATAGCCGAATTTCTAGATTTTCTAGAGACTAAATTTACGTCATTAGAGTCTTCACGGCGTAAACAAGATGCAGTTAAGCTTAATTCTCAAACAAATGATAACCAAAAACGAAATACTTATAAATCGCTTAATAATTTTACCAATAAAAATGTTCAACATAAACCAATAGTTAATCACGCGGTGACGAAACTAGGTCACATTGCAGCACAGCGGAAATGCTTGCTTTGTAATAATAACCATGCATTATTTCAATGCAAAATATTCTTAGAATCAGTGCCAGAAAATAGGCGCAAAATTATTGTAAACAACAAATTATGTAAAAATTGTTTGGTTAATCATTTTGGTAAGAATTGCAGTTCCGAAAAAACATGTAGGTTTTGCAACGACACGCACAACACTTTGTTGCACAATGCTTACGTGAAATATGCATCGTCCTCGTCTAGCCACGGTAAATATGAGAAGGAGCAACAAAACTCAAATGTATGCGTGTCTAGTAGACCTTCTGAAACCATCCCCAAGTTACTCGCGACTGCCAAAATCAATATCAAATCGGTAGACGGTTGTTATCATACCATGCGGGCTCTTATCGACCCTTGTGCTGCAGTCATCACTCATTACTGAGAACGCGGCACAGTTATTAGGTCTACCACGAATTAAACGCAACTGTGTTGTGGTAGGAGTAGGAGCCAAAGCTAACAATAGCAAAGGAGTTATCAAGATTACCATCTCTTCTTTGTATAACAACTTTTCATTGAATACCGAAGCCTACGTGATGAAGCACGTTGTCGGCAATCTGCCAAACCAATCTTTCACCAAACCGTCTTGGCCGTCTTTAGATCAAATACAATTAGCGGACCCCGAATTCAACATGAGTAGATCGGTTGATTTGATATTGAGTGTAGAAGTATACGAATTGATTATTCTACCGGGATTTATTCGTAACGGCACGTCTCAGGCAGTAGCACAACAAACAGAGTTCGGGTGGATTTTAAGCGGCTCTGTTCGACCACAAAATTACTGCAATGTTGTCACTGTTGAGTTAGGTGACATTCAGAGATTTTGGGAGATTGAGGACATATCGGATAATAACTTTAACATGTCCAGTGATGATTGCCAATGTATGCAACAATACCAGTTGCTAACCAAACGCCAACCAGATAGGCGCTACGTTGTTAGATTACCACTTAAACCAGATGCGACAGAAAAATTGGGAGAGTCGAGAACCAAAGCTGTAGCCCAATTTCGGCATTTAGAAAAACGATTTATTAGAAATAAAACCATTGCAAAGAGTTATAAAGAGTTTATTCATGAATATATACAATTAAAACATATGAATAAGTGCGCCGGTAACCAGACACCGGAGTCGTATTTACCTCACCATTGTGTAGTACGCGCCGAGTCAATGACCACTGTGACACGTGTTGTCTTTAACGCGTCAGCTAAAACATCGACAGGTTATTCTTTAAATGATCTTATGTACAATGGACCAAATCTACAAAAGGATTTGCTTTCACTGATCATAAGCTGGAGGCAATACCAAATAGCCTTTACTGCTGACATTGAAAAAATGTTTCGGCAGATTCTCGTTCATAAAAAAGATCAAGCGTTGCAAAAAATAATATGGCGTGATAACCCCAAACAACCACTACAGGAATACCAGTTGGCCACCGTTACATATGGCACCAAGGCCGCGCCATTTTTAGCGATGATGACGCTAAAACAGCTGGCCAAGGATGAATCTTATCGATTTCGAGAGGCAGCAGACGTTGTTGAAACCAGTTTTTATATGGATGACCTGCTCCATGGTCACCATGACCTTGAGTCCGCGAAAAATCTAAAATCAGACCTTATAGAGCTTTTACACTCAGGTGGATTCAACCTTAGGAAGTGGTCTTCTAATAAAACAGAACTAATGGAGGATCACAATTCGACTGATGTATATAACCAGACATATACTTTCAAGCACCAAGAGTCAACCAAAGCCTTGGGTTTACAGTGGAGACCTCAGGGAGATCATTTTACATTTCAGTTAAAAATAGACTCGCCAACCAAACTGACCAAAAGAACTTTGCTTTCCGCTATATCAAAGATATTCGATCCTCTCGGGTGGCTGTCACCAGTTACAACCAAACTTAAATTGCTATTTCAAGAAATTTGGCTACTCAATCTACAGTGGGATGATGTATTATCAGATTACATCACCGCAAAGTGGTATACAATGAGAGAAGACTTAAATAACATAAACCATGTCAAGGTCCAAAGATGGCTACAGTGCATTGTAAGGAGTACCATAGAATTGCATGGATACTGTGACGCGTCAGAGAGGGCCTACGCATGTGTTATTTACTGTCGAGTCATTAAAGAGGAGCAAAACGAACCGTCTGTGGTTATCATAGCGGCCAAATCACGTCTTGTTTCCACAAAGAAAACCATTACACTAACAAGATTAGAGCTGTGTGCTGCTGTTTTGCTTGCAAAATTAATGAAAACTACTTGTCAATGCTTGTCTAATTTCAATATAAAAATGTTTGGTTGGTCAGATTCGACAGCTGTACTGGGTTGGTTAAACGGTGACCCCAGTCGTTGGAAGCCATTTGTTGCAAATAGGGTCAACACAGTTACAGAAGTAATACCACCAACATGTTGGAATTATGTGCAATCCAAGGATAATCCTGCTGACTGCGCGAGTAGAGGCATCACGGCTGAACAACTTACCAAGCATCCCATATGGTGGCAGGGACCAATTTGGCTTATATCTTTTGATGAAAAGACGATGAAAAAGACAACATACAATACCAATGAAGATGTCAAAAAATCTGTATTAATAAATATTTCAACAATAAAATATGAAAATGAAGTCATTGACTCGATATTAAACAGACACAGCGATTTTACGCGAGCATTGCGAGTGCTTGCTTGGACGTTACGAATGACGTCACAATTACGTAATAAACCTACATATTTAACCATACCAGAATTAAGAAAGGCAAGAAATATATTAATTAGACACGGACAGTCGGAGTTTATCGAAGATATTGCTTATATTAGAAAACATAACCAGCCTAATCCGAAAAGCAATTTATTAAAATTACACCCATATATTGATGACCAAGGTATTTTGAGAGTCGGGGGACGGATCTCAAATGCAAACATTCAAAACAATATGAAACATCCCTCAATACTACCACACAATCATCATTTGACAAATATGCTTATTGACCAAGCACACAAAATGACCTTTCATGGAGGTGCACGCTTAACGTTGGCATGGCTGCGTCAACAGTATTGGATTGTAGGTGGAAATAATGCTGTTAAGAAGAGGCTTAGAAAATGCATCACTTGCAGGAGAAATAGTCCCTACAAACATAACCAATTAATGGGAGACTTGCCAGCAGCCAGAACCAATATAACTCGACCCTTCTACCATACGGGGGTCGATTTTACAGGCTTTGTGGATGTCAAGTCAGCCAAAGGAAGAGGAGTAAAGTGTACCAAAGGGTATACAGCTGTTTTTATATGTATGGCAACCAAGGCCGTTCATCTGGAACTTGTGTCGGATCTTACCGCATCTGCCTTCACAGCAGCTCTTCGCAGATTCGCAGCTAGGCGGGGAGCGCCCAGACACATGTACAGCGACAACGGGACCAATTTCATAAAAACAAATAGAATGTTGCAGGAAGAGATCGTTAATCTAAAATCAATATTAGACGACCACTTTTATATTGAATTGACAGAAATGCAAATCGAGTGGCATTTTAACGCTCCCTCCTGGCCTAGTGCAGGTGGTCTTTAGGAAGCTGCCGTTAAGAGCTTAAAATACCACCTAAAACGAGTCGTAGGTGAACAGAGATTGACCTACGAGGAGTACTCTACGTTACTGGCGCAATTAGAAGGCTGTCTCAATTCTAGACCACTATATCCACTAAGCGAAGATCCGGAGGACTTGGAAGTACTTACACCAGCGCATTTTCTCTCGGGAGGACCGACGTTAACTATTGTAGAAACTGAAAAGGATCTGCGTACCAGATGGCAGCTCACATAGAAGATATACCAAGATATCTGGAAGAGGTGGCGAATGGAGTATTTAACTCAACTGAACGCTCGTTCCAAGTGGCAGCGTTCTCAGCCAAATATGGAGATTGGGGATATCGTTCTAATACATGACGTCAATCTACCTCCGGGAAAGTGGGCCCTGGGTCGAGTCGTGGAACTTCATCCTGGAAAGGATGGCCTCGTCCGAGTAGTATCCCTCAAAACCAAAACTGGTACTATCAAAAGACCTGTTGTGAAGTTATCTTTGTTACCAATAAATGAAGAATACAACACACTTCAACCGGACCCGGATCAGTCTAGTGAGACCAAAACCTCGAGTGCTGAATCACCAAAATTAAATACCAAGCCAAAACGAGGAACCAGAAAAGGCATTTATCATTTTATAACTATGACACTCATGTTGTTTACATGCCTAACATCGCCCGTTCAGTGTACGCATAAGATTATAAATATAAATAATAATCAGAATTTATACTTTGACAGAATGTCTACAGTGCACTTTGTACGGGACGAATGGAAGTTAGTAGTTTACTACGAGGTAGAACCATACTGGCAAGGGATTAATCTACTTTCCAAATATATAAACTATCTAGATAGCCTTTGCACCGGTTCAGACGAAAAAGTTCATTGCGAGTCCGTTTTATTACAATTACGGCACAGCTACAATGAGTTAGAACGTTATAATAATATATTGTCGAATCATCAGTTCCCAGGCAGGCACGCGAGGCGTCGCCGCCGCGGCCTTATCAATGCAGTGGGTAATGTTGCAAACAGTTTGTTCGGTGTGCTCGATGACCAATTCGCTGCACAATATAAACGGGATATCGATCTCGTAAGATCCAACCAAAACCACTTAGTGGCATTGTGGAAGAACCAGACTTCCGTAATAGAGGCTGAATATAATGTATTGAACAGAATGAAAGATTCCATTGATAAACAGCACAAAATATTTAACCAATATCTTAACCAATTGCATCAAGATACAAACACGTTAAAGAATCAAATACAAAACTGTAAATCTACTAATGAGTTCCTATTATCTTCTATAGTGGCTAACAGCTTATTGACAAATTTGAAAAGCATTCAAGACGTATTATTAGATACCATCTCGGAAGTGAATTACGGCAGATTCAATATACATCTTTTGAAACCAGATCAGCTGTTAGAAGAACTGAATATAATTTCAGGAAAACTATCAAAAGAGTCGAGATTACCAATAGATAATACTCCTTCGGACATACCAAAATTATACCATTTGTTGAAGGTGAGGGCGAAAATGACAAAAGGATACCTTATTTTTGAAATAAGAATATCTCTTGTGAGTAGAGATAGTTATGATGTTTATAAAATATTTTCAATACCAAAGAAAGTTGGCAACAACATGGTCACCCTAGTCCCAGTTTCAGATTACGTAGCGATCAATTTACGAAAGGATTCATATATTACAATAACACAGACGGAACTAAGAGAGTGCGTTCATTTCGATTTAATTACACAACTGTGTCCATTACAAAAACCAATTTTCCATATGAAAACTAATGAAAACTTGTGTCTCAAAACCCAAGAAACACAAACATGTAAAACCAAATCTGTGACCTGTCAAGACTCCTGGGGCCGGTTAAATTATATTAACACTTACCTATTCTTCTGCTGTGACTCTCGTCAAATAAGGATAATTTGCGAAAACCAAGTCACATCTGAGCATCTCACTAACGCTGGCTTAGTGACTTTAGGTAGCGATTGCATCATCAAAGGGAAGGATATCACTATTGTTGCGCATAAACAAATATCCCATAATATTACCAGTTTTGCAGAAGTTGAAAACGTAAAAATACCACAGATAAACCATATATTTAACCAGAATGTGTCGCTACCGACTGAGCAGCCAGATCCTATAATCCCTGGTGAGGGTTTGAAAGATATAGGCTCTAACATTAGACAAATGAACACGGAGACAGGACTATTGAGCGGGACGTCCTACCACGACGTGCACCACTACGTCGCGATCTACTTGTTGGCGGGAGCGGCCGCAGCTGTGGCCGCTGCGTACGGCATACGGCGCTGGCGCGCGCACCGCCCACCTTCAGCGGCAGCCCAGCCGCCTCCTCCCGATGCGGCGCCGATGGGGACGAGGGACCTTCCTCCTTCTAGCAACGGTGTCTCAAACACTGCGTTTCATTTTAGTGTCCGTGACAAATTTGTGAGTGTCAGTGAAAAAGCAATCCAAAGTGAGATAAAACCTGTGCCTAGTGTTCGCGTTAGTGAATCTACATCCCCCATATTTCTTAAACATACCTTTAGTGAACCAACAAATTTACGGGCCAACCAACCAAAAGGACACTAGAGAACACAATAATCTAGTTTATTGATTGGAATCACCATGTCTCATCTTCATTGCTCACGGTCATTCATCACCATCTATCATCTCTATTTTCCCTCTCTGGGAGCATGTACGATTCTTTACATCGTACATCACGTTGCGCGTAGTCAGCGTTTACGCAGACACGCGCTGTCGCAACTAATTAATTTACTAGTTCGCGTTCAGTCACCAATCGGTTCGCGTGTACTCACATAATTATCATCATACCATATTAGATTAAGTTAAGTCAATAAACCAAGTTGTGCTTAACTCTATCTTTCACTTATTTATGAACCATACATAAATCTCTCTGTACGGTAACCATCACACCGTACAGGACTCTTTTGACAAATGTCGTTTCAGCCGATTTTTTTATGTTTTAGTTTTGTATCCTCTCGGGCACCACACGCCATACGCAATAGATTTACATGGTGCCTGTGCGGCATCATCCGCACGGAATCGGTTAAGTGAGCTTCGACAATGAGCGATAAAACTTCGTTAGCATCGATTTCAGGAAAAGTTAATAAACTATCATCGCAAGCACTAAGCAATGAATGTACAAGAGAAGGATCTTGCTTAGACAAATTAGCTAATCTTCTCCTTTTTGTACGTTTACTGGTCTCGTCAAAGTTCATTTTCGGACCGCCAGACGATGAAGATGTTGATGCTTCAACTTCGTCAAAGTTCAGAGATACACGTACCTTAGTTCGCTCTACATCAATATTTTCAATTTCATGCAGCCAATCTGAACACATTTCTAAGAATTTAGATTTAGTACGATTCGACTTGGCCCAGTAATGAGAAATTCGTTTACATACATTCGTAATTCTAAGGCTTAAAGGTTCTAGGTTAATGTTTTCGATGTAATCAGAAAGGCATGATGTTGCAGTCAAAGTGTTCAGGACATGCTGTGATTTTTCATTTGGTTTACCCACTTTAGAGTACCAAATGTTAAAAATTGACATCCTCGATACAGAACATTTGAAAAATGTACCTGAAACAATATAAAAACTGAACTTAAAAAAATGACTTTATTTTTATTCTATGGGCATACATACTTTGACAGCCCACTAACGTAAGAAGAGGCAGGAAGAGGCAGATGAAACTTATAGCCCTTTATAAGGATGTTCTCCTTATTCTAAAAAGATATGCTTCAAGGGCAGCAAAGTACAGCGAAAAGTTGTAGGTCCAAAAGATATAAATATACATTACATTTTTTAAAAAGAAAACTACCCTCAATAATAAAATGATACAAAATAATATGTGCATAAAAAAAAAAAAGTGGTTGATAATAAAAGTACATTTATTTATTTATTTATTTATTTATTCATAAAGAAACAATATAAGCTTACAGCAATACACCAACACGTTTACATGTTATGCTAATTTAAAACTAGGTTAAAAATGTATTTATTATACTAATTAAATAATAAGAAAACATAAATAAAACAATTAAATTAAAATTATAAACCTATCAAATTAAACAATCAAACACATTGTACATTATTTAAATACAATAATACTTTCTTTGTAATTATGCTCATATTATCAAAGAACATGTCTGTATCTGGATTCGCTCGTATTATATTATTTATGGACTCAATAGCCCTACCAGTCGGAGTACTGGCGGCGGGAGATACACGCCATGATGGTGAACAGGTAAGCAGCTGATGCCACCGTCGTCCAGTGCCACGCATGTATTGGTCTGGAACGTAGAAGTGTATGGATTCACGCACTAATGGGTTATCGATTTTGTGATTTAGAAGTTGATAGTAGTGCATTACTAGTGTAAAACTACGCCTGAGCTCTAAAGTGTCCAGACCAACCATCCCACAAACAAACATGGACGGGTAGAGATATGAGTAATATCCATGTATGCGCTTGTATAAGTAACGAACAAAGCGTTGTATCCTTTCTACCATTAAAGTATATAGCTTTTCCTTTGGGCTCCAGACAATCGCGTTGTATTCGAGTTTACTTCTTACGTATGCATTATATAGCAATTTTATAACAAGTACATTATGTAAAATAACCTCAGTCTAGGGAATAAATGAAACTCCACACGTTAAGTAATCACACTTTGTTATATTAAACTGTTTGCTCACTTCTACAAACACCACATTGCGACTACAGCAAAAACACCACTTGTTTCTATATTGACGACCTCCGGTCGACTGAGCTCTCGCTATCTTATCTGTTTTTTAACGTTAGCTCTACCCCACTCCAACGATCCCTTCCTCCGACAGTGTTGCCAGAATATTATTAAAATTACCTTAAATTAAATCAATTATTTCAATAAACAAATTGTTGAAGGAATTGATGATTTGAAGTGTCAGAATTATTTCATAAATATATTTTAATGCAATAACATTATTTTCAATATAAATTATTTATTAAAGAATTACAATTTGTTTTAATTTCAATTACCTTACAACCATAACCTTACATTCGACCGTCCTGACAATGTGTATGCCCTCATACACGAATCAGGTGATAACCTTACATTAGGCCTAACAATACTATGAACTAAACAATTCTCTGTTGAATATCTAATATACATACTACATACATATATAACCATTTTGCCTTGAACCCTTCACTTCTCAATGACTTATAATCGAAAAAATCAATTCTCAGTTACAATTGCCTTGAACCAGTCAATTCTCAAGGACTTGTCTTGTCTACGACTGAACCAATCAATTCTCAGTTGTAGTTGCCTTGAACCAATCACTTCTCAAGGACTTCGAATCGAAACAGTAATTCTCAGTTGCAACTGCCTTGAATCAATCAATTCTCAAGGGCTTATCTTTACTACGACCGAACCAATCAATTCTCAGTCGTAGTTGCCTTGAACCAATCACTTCTCAAGGACTTCGAAACTGCTACAATGCCTTGAACCAATCACTTCTCAAGGGCTTTGAAATTGCTATAATGCCTTGAACCAATCACTTCTCAAGGGCTTTGAAATTGCTATAATGCCTTGAACCAATCACTTCTCAAGGGCTTAAGAACTGTTATATGCCTTGAACCAATCACTTCTCAAGGGCTTAAAGACTGATGTGCCTCGAACCAATCAATTCTCGAGGACTTTCATAACGTCGTTCCCGCTCCCGAAACTCTAAACCAATCAATTCTTAGAGTCGGGCTACGAGTTACGACATCTGCAACAAGGAGAATTTCGCACACAATCATAAAGCATCTGGAATTTTGACACTAAATAATTATCATCTACTATACAACTCATCTGATTTATTGACACTAGTTAATCTATAGTTTCATCATCACTACTACACGAATTCGCTTCATTCATGGCATCAGAATTATCATTATCAATTTCTAGCGATTTTATATGGATCCATGGTCGCATGCGGTCAGCGGCCACAGTCGTATTGCGTTTGTTCTTTGTGCTTTCGAATCCCGGAATAGGGGCAATTTTATAACGATCATTACCTAACACTTTTATGACCCTAAAAGGGCCTTCGAAAGAGGATAATAATTTTGAGCTTTTACCATCATTTTGTAAATTAACCCTGGTAACTTTTACTAAATCTCCCTTACTGTATGTTTTTGCTACCTTCCTGCCTTTATCGTAATATTGCTTTTGTTATTCTTGGTGTCTATTAATTTTATCTTTAACTTCTCTACGAACTAAATCAATGTCATGATTGCTATTACTGGCTTGCGCTACTTCATTCATTATAGGTTTTACTTCGCTATTCATAGATACACCGAACATGAACTCTGCGGGTGCCCTACCTATAGTTTTCTGTATGCTGTTGTTCAGTCCCCATTGAATTTTACCCAATTTACTATCCCATCCCTTTTCCTCCTCCCCTATATTCAGTGCCTTTAATGAGTTTAAAATAGTACGATTGTACCGTTCAACTTGCCCGTTTGAACGTGGGCATGCAACGGCATTCAAAATGTGTTTCACACCTCTATCTAAACAAAATCTTTTAAAAGCATGGGAGGTAAAACAACTGCCCCTATCGCTTATTAGTCGGTCAGGGGTTCTAAAAGTATCAAAAATATCATTTAAAACCTTAATGACATTTTGAGTGTTTGTGTGTTTAACTGCTTTAATAAACACAAATTTGGTAAACCCATCCACCACAACCAATATATGAGTGTTACCCAATTTAGACTTAACGAAAGGCCCTAGGTGGTCAATGTGCAGAGTATGAAAAGGCAATTCAACTTTTGTAATAGGGTGTAGTAGTCCTTCATTCGAATTATTCTTTTTAGCATAGGCACATTCTATACATGCCTCTACATATTTTTTTATAAAACGGGACATTTTGGAGAACCAATAATGTTTTTTGATCCTCTCTAGAGTCTTTTCTAACCCCACATGTCCTATCTCATCGTGATTAAGTCTGCACAACTGCCACCTAGCGCCCTTTGGCACTACCCAACGTATATTCTCTTTATTGCCACCCAAACACCTGAAAAGTTTATTGTCGTGAATTACTTAATTTTCCTTTATGTATGCTAGCTCTTTAGAATCTAAACTACTACCGAGTATATCCTTGATTCGAATTAGTTCTGTATCTCCGAGTTGCAAAGTAAGTAACCAATCGTCACTATTAATCGTCAACACACTAGGATAGCACTCATCATCTGCGTCAACGTCAACTACGGGGTTCCTAGATAGGGCGTCGACATGCGTCATTCTCTTACCAGCCCGATAGTCTATAGAACAGTCGAACTCTTGAAGAGTTAACCACCAACGTGCCACGCGAGGTATGAGATCGCGTTTTAGAAACGTTGATCTGAGCGCGCTACAATCAGTCACAATCCGAAACTGCCTACCCAACAAATACACACGAAATTTTCTTAAGGAACAAACCACTGCTAGGGTTTCGAGTTCGTACGCGTGGAAGTTTTTCTCTTCTGGAGATGTCTGCCGGCTGTAAAACGCAACAGGTTGAAATGGGTCATCTACCCGCGGACGTTGCAACAGAATTCCTCCAATACCTAACCGGCTTGCATCCGTGTGTAATTCTGTTTCGGCGTAGCAGCGACATCAAGCGATTCCTATCTTCTTCCGCCACAGACTTACCGACTTTCACCTCACTTTCATTTAGGGAGTCCTTAGCATCAGCATCTATCCCTTGAGGGCCCACCGGTTGTGCTCCAATAACCCTGTTAACAACATTCACTATCTCGCCCCTAGAGAATATCGAATTGTCCTGAACAATACAGGGAATTGTTAAAGGTGTCACAGTCACCATTAACGTACCATTCCTAGACTCATATATTCCGCCATTAACAATATACCTGTCAGTTGGTTTTCCTACGGTCTTGGTGCTCAGCAGTATTGACCCTGAAAAATTGATTTGGACCTCAGCTTTAATACTAGCTGTACCGTAAAGCACGCTGTGTCCTACTTTCCTAAGTCTAACTAATTCTTCGCCAACATCATTTGTACAACAACTGGGGACTTCGGAATCTATGTCGTAAACTGTAAGTTTATCTGCATCCTTGTAAATAATGACATGTGGTTGCTCGGTATACGTCTATCCAACAAGAACCGCTTTATCAAGCAGATGATCGCTCACTACCCTGCAAGAAACAATCGCGCTAACACCATCCAACGATAGACTTAGATCCACAGATCCTGACGACTTAACTAGACTATTCCCAAAACCCTGCATAAAAGTTTGCACATTGTTGTGTGGAATCAGTAGTTTGGCTAAGGCGGATTCTTTTATAAGAGGGACGTCACTACCTAAATCTACGAAGGCTTCCATTTCCGAGCCATTAACTAAGATGGGTTTGACAAACTTTGAATTTTGCTTTGAGCTGTTAATACACATGGTTTTTTGAATGGAACTTGCCTTATTATTATTTTCATTGTGCTGCATAAAATTGCAAACATTACTTTTGTGACCCACTTTATTACACTTATCACACCTAATCAATGGCTTAGGACACTGGAGGTATGGGTGTCCCCCTTCCTTGCAATTAAAACAGAAAACCATATTCTGAACGCCTGGTTTGGTGGAATTCTTATTTGGGTGTCCTACGTCCGAATTATTTGCTATTTTGTTCCTTTGGAACGTATTATTTGCTCCGTACGAATCTCTATTGCTTAATAAGAATTGCAATAATTGGTCGGGTTGAGAACAACGCAAGGCCAACGCACTAGATTTCATAGTACGGTCACTGATACCATGAATTATGCAGTCAACCGCGCGTTTACCAGTTATTTCACATTGGTTCAGTAACGCAAGTTTCTCATAGTAATAAACCTCGATAGGTTCGTTGAATCTACTTCTACGTTTCAGCATATCCTCCAGGGATTGTCCATAATTTTGCTCGCAGGGAAAAGCACTCAACAATTTCTCCTGCCACTCTTGCCACGTGAACAATATGGAACTCAAACTTTCGTACCATGTTTTGGCCAATCCCTGTAGTTTTTGCATAGCAAAGTGTACAGTCATTTTGTCGTCCCATCCGTAGACCGAGGCACACTCATTGACTTTCTTTAGCCACACATCCATACGCTGGTTCTTCGTTGCAGGGTTAAAATCGGGTAATATATTTTTAAAATCAATATGTTTTGAGTGTATGCCTTGGGATACGGATGGCGGCGATGACCTCTTATCTTTGAGCGAACTTAATAACTTTAGAACATCTTTAGAAGAAAAGACTGGACTACATGACCTTGGTGATGGTTGTTCGATAAGAGCACCCCCTCTGCTATTCACAGGGTGACGCTGCCGGCTCTCCCGATGCACACTTGCTCTTTGTAGATCCCGACGAGACGTACTGCGTGTGCGGCTCGTAGGGCGTTCCCGTTGCACGTGCCGTCTAGACCTGCCGCGTTGTTCTTCATCGCGATCTCGCTGAAGGTCCCGTTCCATGTGCCGGATCCGCTCACGCTCTCGCTCCAGGGCCCTTTCACGTTCATCAAAGCAATGACTACGGCTCCGACTTCGGGTGGCGCTTTCGTGGCGACTGCGACTACGGGCATCATCAGTTCGATGACTTCTGACGGAGCCCCGATCTGGCATCGCTAACCTGCGCCGATCTTGGCTCGCGGCCTTGGTTCTCGATTCCATCGCTTGAAACTCACAGTCGAAAGAGACTACATTAGACTATGTGATCAATATAGTACAAAATATATAAGGGCACATTATACATATATGTATGTTTTATGAGTATACTCATGTTTTAACTATCTTTCCATAAAAGCGTAATTAATTAAGTTAATGTATAAGGAACTAGTATTTTAATCACGTACTTGTATTTATGTGTATGTTTATGATATCAAGTCTGTGTAATTATAGCGTGCCTAACGATTAACGAGCAATAAATAAAAGCTTTTTAATATCTATTTATTTCCGGTAATAATGAAAATATAGTACTTATGCATGTTAACCAACAAGTGGGTACGTAGCTTAATAACAATAGGTTTACTCAGCGAATACTATAATAGCTACTTATTATTATTTCATAGCTGACCTTTTATCATCTGAATCGTCGTTTCAATTATGTGTGATTAATGTGGTACCTCAATATAATAATAATGAGGACTGTCCTATTTCCATAATTATTAAATAAAGATTTGTATAATAAGCATGTCGGATCGACTTGATTTTTGTATTTAAATATTCATTTTATTTGCATACGTTAAAATTATTTTCGAAGAAATGAACATTTGATTAACGGTTAACAATTAAAATAATCATAATTTTAAGCTATTGGTTTTAAAGCCCAAAAAAAACGGGGCTTCATTATAACAAGCAAACAAGTCGATTCGGCTTTCAAATTATGTCCACTTAATTAACAAGAGCTAAAAATTATTAGTAGGCGTGTACTTACGCAGTTACTGCGATGTGATCCCACTTCTGATATGTAGAATAACCTCAGTCTAGGGAATAAATGAAACTCCACACGTTAAGTAATCACACTTTGTTATATTATACTGTTTGCTCACTTCTACAAACACCACATTGCGACTACAGCAAAAACACCACTTGTTTCTATATTGACGACCTCCGGTCGACTGAGCTCTCGCTATCTTATCTGTTTTTTAACGTTAGCTCTACCCCACTCCAACGATCCCTTCCTCCGACAGTGTTGCCAGAATATTATTAAAATTACCTTAAATTAAATCAATTATTTCAATAAACAAATTGTTGAAGGAATTGATGATTTGAAGTGTCAGAATTATTTCATAAATATATTTTAGTGCAATAACATTATTTTCAATATAAATTATTTATTAAAGAATTACAATTTGTTTTAATTTCAATTACCTTACAACCATAACCTTACAATTATTAAATTGTGATGACATTCTCATTACAAACCCCAACGACTTACTTGCATTTTTGATATGCTTTTAATATGATCAAAAAAATTAAACTTTGAGTCCAACATTAATCCAAGATCACATATTGTAGTGACGCGTTCGAGCGGCTGCCCTGTCATCTTGTATGTCCTTACGATTGGAGATCGGGAACGAGTAAAACTGATGGTTTTGCATTTGGCAACATTTAAAGCTAGTTTGTTTACTCTGCTCCATTCTGCAACTGCATCTATGTCGCGTTGTAGGTCTTCACAATCTGATGCATTCTTAATAGTTTTAAACAATTTGAGATCGTCAGCAAACATAAGATTTTCTACGCTAGAGAGACTGTTAGGCAGATCATTTATCATTATAATAAATAAAGTAGGACCCAAGGTGCTTCCCTGACTGACTCCAGATCGAGTATAATAATCTTGTGATCTATAATTTCCCATTTTTACATATTGCTTTCGGTCCTTCAAATAGTTTGCTAAGAATTTAAGTAAGTGTGTATCGAATCCTATAGATGAAAGCTTGGTTAACAGTATGTCATTATCCACAAGATCAAAAGCTTTGGCAAAATCAAAGTATGCTGCATCTATTTGACATCCTGACAACATATTAGACTTTATGAAGTCGGTAAACCTAATGTGATTTGTTAAGGTGGATCGTGCGGGCCGAAAACCATGTTGGGAGTCGTTTAATATGTATTTTATTTGAGGAGTGATATCATTTTTAATTATTGTTTCAAAGATCTTCCCAAACACCGATAGCACTGCTGTAATTTGTAACCTGAGTAGATGAGTTTGATTTAGGTACGGGGGTCACCCTTGATATCTTCCATTTACTTGGATAAGAACAGTATTGGAGGGATAAGTTATATATGTATAACAGGGGTGTTTCAAAAGATATGAAACAGTCCTTTACTAAAAATTTTGGTATAAGATCAGGCCCAGAAGCTGTTGATATTTTAAGCTGTCTTACTGCACGTCTAAGCTGTGTTAAATTAACATGCGCAACACTTACTTGGGACATACTATGCTGTTTAATTGCATCTTGTTCAGCCGCTTTAAAATCTAGGTTAGGAATATCACTATGAAAGACTGAACCAAAATATTCTGAAAATGCATCAACAGCCTCCTGACCTTCAACAATCCTATCGTTATGAACAAATTTATTGTCCTATTGTTGAGGGGATTTCCCGGTAGATATAACTCTAGGCAAAGCAAGAAATATTTAAAGGGGAGGGTGATAGGCATCGGCTGGTACGAGGGCATCATCACTGGAACCCACACTAATGTCACCGGAGTTAAGATTTGCCAATACTAAGTCCAAGATACAGTCATGTTGATTGCAGACATTATTATATTGTTGGAGCCCACATAGATCTAGAAATAAATCATATTGCATCCTAGTGGAAGTACTACATGATTTCAGATTAAAATCGCCCACTATCACAATTTGGTATTCTGGAAACATATTAATGACATTTTCCATACATGTTAATACATCGAGATATTGTTTACTGTTATAATTTGGTGGTAAATATACAACACACACAATGAACTTAACAAATTTACCTGTTATGGTCACAAACAATATTTCCTTGTCACAAGTTAGACCATCAATATTTGTAACTGCCTTTACCGTGTAACAATCTTTGACCGCTAATAATACTCCACCCCAACCGACATCTCCAGTTCTATCTTTTCGTAATACAATATAATTAGGCGGAAATAATTCTGCGTCGTTTATCGAGCTATTAAGAAATGTTTCTGTTAGAGCTATGATATCACAAGATAATGACATGACATTCGTGTAAAATAAGGCCGTTTTGGACCGGAGTCCTCTAACATTTTGATAATATACTATCAGTCTTTTCTTTTTTATTACATCTTTGTTAAAAGGTACAGTTACACTAATATTTGGCTTATTTTTACTCAAGAAAAAACTGCCTTTGTTTATTAAATGCTGGGTTATTATTTGGTATGGTTTCAGAGGGAAAGTAATTACATAAGTCTATATATATGTTTTCCATAATTCGTGTATACATGTTTTTAATTCCTTTATAATTCATTACGCCTGTATTATATGAGAACATGTCCAAAGAAAGGTACAAATTTGTGTCAAAGAAATAGGCATACTTAAAATGTTGGAGATCATGACATAATAAATTATTAAAATGTTCAACTTTATAATTGTATATTGGGCTACCACAAATATATGTTGGAGTACATATAACAATATTTGTGTACTTTACATGGTGTAAGCATTCCCTAATATACTTTACCAAACCTTCGTAATCGCGTGTTTTATTTATTTCGTTACCTCCAAGTATAATAATACAATAATCATTTAAAGTAAAATTTTTCAACTTACTATCAATATTATTCAAAAGTTGATTTATGTTACAGTTTGTTAAGATATACCGACAGTAATCGAAGCTGTCGCCAAAAGTGTTATCAAGCATTGTTTGTGTGCCGTAGGAATTTACGTTAGTTAGAATACACAGTTTGTTTCGTGGATGCTCTCCTTGAAAGACAGAGTTTGTAGTACTGTTGTCTAAGATAACTGAAGGCATACCATCACAGCACTGTTGTGGCTTTATTGATTGTTGTAGATTATAGATTTGTTTGCATAGACTATCTATTTCATTTTTTGCTTCCTTCAATTGTTCTTGAAGATCGATGATATTATTTTGTAACAACGTTACAATGTCACTGCTATCTATCGTTGACTGGCGGAGGGAGGTTTGTCTTAAAGGCGTCGGAATACCAGTTGTCACAGGTCGGTACAAGGATCCTCTGGTTTTCTTGATGGTGCGACTCGGAGATTGGGATAATAAGCTTTTCAAAGTATGGTTTTCTTTGCTTAATTTCGTTATTTGTTCGCAGAGGTCGTTTTTCTCCAATACAATAACTTCAAACTCATTTTGTAGGGTATTAAGTTCCGATTGGAGATTTTCTTTGGATTCTTGCATTTCTTGGATTGTGAGTAAATTACTTATATCATGGTCCATACTTCTTGACAGAAGCTGGTCTGTAGCGCAAAATGATCTCTCCAAAGAAATTTCATCAGTAATACCTGCGATGTCAGGAGTAATAAACGTGTTTGTTGTTTCCAGCGAGTCACTATATGGCGATATAGGACTACCTTTGTGTTTTAACAGAATTTGCTTCTTTCTTAGTGTAATATTTATTTCTTCAGGATCAGGTGTAGTTTGCCTATTTATTGTTTGTTCACACGTATTACACCTCCATTTATCGAGTTTCGAGACGTTTTTGTATTTAGTCCCATCATCAATACACATAAGATCATAGTAACATTTGCACGTAATGCATGATACTGCTTTCTTACGGTCTATTTGCTTTTTGCATTTTTTGCAAGTGACTAGTAGTGCCATCTTGCGGCTAGTGGTGCTATTAGTTTTAGGTTTAGCTGACATCTTAGACTTTACATTGATTGATTCCTATGTAACGATGTAGTTCAAGTAAACTCCGCTAGATGGCACTGTTGATTGTTCTAGTGTAGAATGATATTGCAATTTGAATGAAGAAAAATAACGGTGTCAATTTGCTGAATTTAAGAAGAAAGGATTTACAACTGTTTTGCAATCGTTTTTGTGCAATTTCCTGTATGTATAATGTAAAGTTCACTTACATAAACTGACCAATATCGGTGTCCCAGAATAAATAGTAGTTTAAATACACTTCACTTTAATGTTTATAACTTCGTAATATACAATGTCTTTGCAAAGATAACATAATATGAGCACTATTGTCACTTATTTTACCGAACTGTTATATAATTTTACTTAGTAATCAACTTTAGTTATTTATTTGTAATATTTAAACACGGACTCGATGTTTACCGTGACGTTTGACGTTTGACGGTTTGAAATTATACCTTGCTCTTGAACATCCATACCTTCACAATACGTAAACACTTGATTTGAAATGGTGACACTCAAAAACAACATGATTAAGTTTTAATGACTCACACGTAGCGTTAATTAGTATCGCGATGCGCTCACTTCCGCTGCACAAAAGTGAATGATACCTTGACCTAATTACGTTGGTATTTATAGTTTTTGGAAGTATGTGAACTAGCTAATGACTTAATGAGGTGATCTTACTGGAGTAAGACAATGAAATTTTTCAATTTATGACCTAGGGCGGAATCACAGTGGAGTGGTCGGAACTTGAGGACTTTCAATCCCTCGTAGCCGCAGCACATTCAAATGCTTCAGCTGGGAGTACAACCGTCTGGCCTCTTCCAAATTGTAATTGGCAACAGCATACAGCTGAACCAAGTAGTCAAAGAGTTTTCGTACTGCCAACTATGTAATTTTCGCGTGACAATAAACAATGCATTATGCAACCATTTCGCGCGTCGGTTGCCGCGGTACTAAAGGGCGGGCGGGGTGCGTGGTCGGGAGCGCTCGCCGCCGTGCCTAGGCGCCTCGCGCCTGGGATATCTAAATTAGGGTAGTTAGTGAACGCGGATTGGCGGGCGGCGCGGGCGCGGCGGTTTCTGTGTTGTTTTTAGCAAATGTTTTACCGCTTAGTTAAAAATGAATTTTTCGTAACCGACATTAAATTTAATGTTTATAAATAAATATATTTTTATTTTATTAAAATAATCACTTTTATCGATTCTATGATTGATATAGAGTATAGGATTTTCGGTTCCAAAACGACTACAAATTCACGGTGTAGTTATTCTAGGTTTTAGGCTAAAAATCTATTTTGCTGTAACATTTATATCAGAAAAAGTGTAATAACTTTTTAACTATATTATGTAGGAATATGATTCCTTCAGTATGTTGTAGTGCTTTTAGTAGTATACAAAATAAAATACACAAGTGAAACCTTTTATTAAAAACTTAAGACCTAGGAACCCTAACATACCTAACTTGAGGTAAAAATGCATTTTATAGGCAATATTTATGCTTTAAACATGATATTCTTTAAACTATATAAAAGAAACATAATATTATATTACTTACACTATTTATCTACACTTTTCAAGTCTATATATGACGTAATTCGGCACTATTATAACGATAAACTTTATACGTCACACTTATGTATTCACTCACAATAACACGATTCAAGTCGATATTAACGTTGTCGCGAACAATACCCTAGCCCTTACATGTCGAGACTGGATTCGCCCCCTTATCAATACAATATTTTCACCTAGTTCTCTAATATGTTCAGTTAGTTCGCTTATTTCTATAAATACGACAAGCGAAAAGTCGTTACTAACAGCTGTCATATCAAATGTTCTACAGCAGGGGTTCCCAACCTTTTCTTGGTCAGGGACCACTTTTATATTATTCTTGTTAGCAGGGACCACTATGTAGGTATAATAAAAATAAACTGTAATAATCAAACTGAAACTTTAATTAAAAACTTAATAGGAAATTACATAAAAGAAATAATAATATTTTTAGGATAAACATCTGTAATTTTGTATTAATGTGATTTCTGTGCTTGCATCTTCTTCACGAGTTCGGCTATCCTAGGACTAATATTGTTACTCAAAGCTACACGCAAATCATCACTTACTTTCTAACGATTCCTCGCCTTGTTTTTAATTACCAACAAAACAGAAAATCCTTGTTCACATAAATAAGTTGTTGA
Source organism: Catocala sponsa (assembly GCA_963564715.1). NCBI lineage: Eukaryota > Metazoa > Arthropoda > Insecta > Lepidoptera > Erebidae > Catocala > Catocala sponsa. Next base: position 26,452,505 of record OY751341.1, on the reverse strand, counting down.
GAAAACCATAAAATAGCGCAAGGCGATTTCTCGAAGTTTAGTATAAGAAATTGCTTTCTTACACCAAAACGACTCAAGTGAATTAGATTCAAAAGCATCCTTGCAGTTTCTGTCATTTTGGATTTCAATAAGTTCTTCCTGGATTCCTTCAGTAACTTACCAGCGTCCGTGCTAAAAGGGTTACGTATCAGTTTTTGATCAATTTTAGCGTCTTCGGTATATTCTGGGAAGTAACGATTGAATTCATCAATCAACATTTGTAAATGAGTCTTGATATTTTCTTGTATATTTGCTTTACTAGCGTCATACTTTTTATCTTTCATAAGTGCTTTTAATGTCGCAAATGCAGAATAATTATTTTATTCAATTTTACGTAACCACAACTGGAGTATGCAAATAAAAGCGCGAAGTTTATCTTTAAAAATGAATATATTTGCGACGTTTTCTAATTGTTTATTTCCAGAACCTTACAGTTGCATATTCAATTTATTTAAGTGTGTGAAAATATCCACAAGATAAGCCAAATTCAGCTGACATGCCGGATTAGTAAACAGTTTCAACAGATCATTAATTTCTTTAGTCAACCAGAAAAATCTCAACCTCTGCTCTCAGTTCATATAATGTTCCCAACATATTACCTTTCGATAGCCATCGAACCTCTGTGTGAAAGAGAAATGCCTCATAGTCAGAGTCCATTTCAGTGCACATTTTTTAAAAAGGCGTGTATTTAAGGCGCTGCTTTTGATAACATTTACAACTTTTATAGCCATTTGCAGTGTATCATTAAGGCACCCAGGAAGAGTCTTAGAAGCTAACGCCTGGCGATGTATGATACAGTGCGTTGTTATTACCTTAGGATTTTTCTGTTTTATTAACGTCGCCAGCCCGGAACGTGATCCCAACATTGCCGGAGCACCATCAGTACAGAGGGCAACGAGTTTATCCCACATAAGATTATGTTTCTCAAAATATTCCGATATTGAGTTCATGACGTCGATACCTTTTGATGTCCTTTCCAGTTCCCGTAAAATTAATAATTCTTCTTTAATTATGTTGTCGTCGTCTAAAAAGCGAACAAATACAAGTAGTTGATAACAATTCAAAATGTCCGTCGATTCATCACACTGCCAAGCGAAAAATGGCGACTTTTTGATTCTTGAAACAAGTTGCTCCTCTATATCATTTGACATAAGTTCAATTCGAGCTTTGACTGTGTTATTGGATAGAGGTATATCTTGTATTTTTTTCTTGGCCTCTAATTCCAAAACTTCTTCGACGGCTTTGATTAAACACGGTTTCACTAGTGTTTCTCCGACTGTGTGAGGTTTTTTAGATTGTGCTATTATTTTAGAAATCTCAAACGACGCTACTAATAATTTTTCCGATGTTGCAAATCTCGTACCACTAGACCCGAGTTTAATTTTTTTTAGGTTCTCTAATCTTCCTTCAAAGAATTCTAGCGGACGGTCTGACAAATTTGGATGTACCGTTTCTAAGTGGCGTTTTAATTTCGCTGGTTTCAACGCGTCATTTGCGAGAACGGTTGCGCATATAACGCATTGTGGTTTTATTTCTCCGTTACTTTCTATCGAGGTAAATCCAAATTTTATATAACTATTGTCGTATTTTCTCTTAGTCGCCATGTTCTGAAAATAAGATACAAAAAATGATGCCGAATACAAACCAAGAAAATAAAAGCATAAGTTTTATTATAATATGATCGCGTAAGCTGGCTTATATAAAATATTTATTTTTAAATAATATCCAAAGTAGTTTTAGTTTACAAACAATATACTACTTTGCCATAGGTACGATCCCGCCAAAAGACAAACAGTAATAGCCGCATTGAAAATATTCAATTAATAACGGCCCGAAAACGATCATTTTAATAATACCTACGGAAAGGGTTTATCAAAAAAAAAAGTTCACTTACCTATATTATTTACGAACAAATTCAATAAATAAAGTTAAGGTCAAAGGTCAGCAATGAATGGTTCACTTCCTCGCACAGTTAAGTAATACTAAATAGTATTACTGACACTCAGATATAACAAATGACAGCGCAATGCGAAAGTAATTTCTTGCACACGATACACGTTCGATTGTAGGCAGATCGCAGACGTTGTATCGTCTTCGCCGAGCGGGCGCGGCGACCAACGGCTCACCGCCCGCTAAATTTAAAATCGTTCGCGGACCACATTTTGGCTTCTGCGGACCACTGGTGGTCCACGGACCACTGGTTGGGAACCACTGTTCTAAAGTGACTATACTTACAAAATTACTGTGTAAAGAAGAATGTGTATATTGTGATTGCTTCCGAATTGAAAACCGTAATAGTGAACCAGTGCCATGTTTTATTTTTATATATCGCAATGAAATAGTAGATAATTAGAAAAATATTCAAACTGCTTCTTCATTCGCACAATAAAAAAAACAACAGCGGCATCTTTGTAAAAGGAACTGAACTTGGTTGTTAGCGCTTTAACTTCAACTTGAAGCGTTCAAAATCGAACTTTATAAAAACGCACAGTTTTGCCACTGGGTGGAGCTACCTACACTATTCAGTTCGATAATATAGCTATTTAACTAACAACATGATGAAAACATAAAAGTGCGGAATCTGCAATGATTTAATGACAGAAGGTGTTAAATGTACAATTTTCATCAAGAACATGCGCTTCCATTGCGCCGGCATTACCGAGGCTGGATATCGCAAGCTGGGAGCAGATAGGAGACTCGCGTATCGTTGTCTTAGATGCAAGCAGTCTGGCACTGCTCTTGCGCAGAGTTCACTAAGATCGCCTATACCGGAGTCCGATTCAGCTGTCTTCGACCTCCCTGGATGGCATCAAAGAAGAAATTACAGCCCTGAGTAAGGAATTCGCTGAGTTGAAGACATCCTTGAACTCACAATTTTGCAACATAGTTAAAGAGTTTGGCTCCAATTGAGTAACACGTTGTTCCACAGCCTGGATCTTGGCTGTGGAACAACGTGTTACTCAATTGGAGAATGTTCAAGTACAAGTTGACCAACTTCAAGACCGTCTGGATAAATTAGAAGAGGACATGGACAGCAGAGACCAATGGTCAAGGTTGAATATCGTGGAAGTTAAGGGAGTGCCACAATCGTATAATGAAAATTTATTTGAGATCATGGCAAAGATTGGTGAAAAAATTAACTACCCAATCAATAATCATGTATATAATCGTGCATCATAAAACATTAATTATTGAATACAAATTCGTAGACATTCATAATTTAAAAATTAATTTAGATTGAAAATTGATATTCTCTCGGGGAGATTATGGGGCCATAAAGCACGAACTTGACCAAGTGAACTGGGCTGAGTTTTTGGTCGCGGATACATTGGATGATGCCGTCACAAAGTTTTATAATAAACTTTACCAACTTAGAGATCAATATATACCGCTTACGTCAGTTAGACAATCAGAGCAGTGATAGCTCAGTGGGGAGACCAACAGACTGCAATGCAGAGGGTCTCGGGTTCGAACCCACGTCGCGCACCTCTGATTTTCGGAAGTTATATGACTTTTCAAAATGATGTGCGTATTAATTGACAATTATCGCCTGCTCCGTGCCTCGGAAAGCACGTTAAGCCGTTGGTCCCGGCTGGCATTAACATCTATGGCAGTCGTTATTGGGAGAGTGTCGACACAAAAGATCCCACTGGGTCGAAGTGTCGCCGGTCTGCACTGACTGGCCCCCGTATAAGATAAGATAAGATAGACAATCATCGCACCCGCCATGGTACAGTACCGCATTAATTATTTTATTAAAAGAAAAGTACAAGTTTCACAGAAAGTATAAAATTTATACAAATATCTCTGATTATAATTCGTTTTCTCTCCTGTGCAGAAGAGCTATTACATTGGAAAATACCTGTTTTAATGCATACATGGAAAAAATTAAAGCTTCCATTATAAAAAATCCAAAATCATTCTGGTCATACGTAATAAGTAAAAGAAGTGCCGGTAGATTTCCTAATGTTATGCAATACCAAGATACCTTGGCAAGTACAGGGGAGGAGATCAGTAACTTGTTCGCTGCTTACTTTAGTACTACCTTTCAAGACCCAGGCCATGTACTTTCAGATCCAATAAGCTCCAACAATATTCCTTGCTGCAATAGTGTAGCATCTATAAGCTCCATCCAGATTAGCCAACCTCAAGTATTGCATTTACTTGAAAACCTGGACCTTTCAAAGTCCGGTGGTCCTGATCATATTCCAACAGCATTTATAGTTAAATGTGCTGATAGTCTGGTATTACCAATATGCATCCTCTTCAGGAGATCACTTTCAGAGGGAATAGTGCCAAAAATCTGGAAATCTGCCTTCATAACTCCAGTTTTAACAAAGGGTAATAAATCACACGTAGAGAACTATCGTCCTATCTCAAAGATATGTTTATTTTCTAAAATTCTTGAACGAATAGTATATACCAACGTTTACGGAGCTGTTAAGTGTTACTTTGGCAACGAACAACACGGATTCTTAACGATGCGCTCCACGACATCTAATCTAATTTTATCCCATGACTTTATATCAGAAGGTATGGAAAATGGTAGTCAAGTTGACGTCATTTATACCAACTACCAAAATGTTTTGGCCGTATCGATCACCGCGTGCTACTACATAAGTTACTATCAGTCGGAATACATGGTGATTTGTATAGATGGTTCTGTTCGTATATAGACAATTGGATTAAGCGGTTGTACTGCATGGTTACATTTCTGGATGGACATTTATCCCCTCAGGATTACCGCAAGGTTCCATTTTAGGGCCACTTTTATTTGTTATGTTTATTGCTGACATCAGTACTTGTTTTCAAAACTCGTATATATATGCTGATGATATGAAAATACATAAAGCAATACGAACTATATTTGACACTCATGACTTACAAGCAGGCCTTAATCGATTTCAAACATATTGCATTATCAATAAACTTCAACTCAATATCTCTAAATGTTACCACGTATCCTTCACACGTCGGAAAACAATGATTGGTTCAGGCTACACGTTGAATAACCAGCAAGTTACAAAAGTTGAAAGTATTAGAGATCTCGGTGTTATATTGGACAGTAAACTTATTTTTGTGCAGCATACATACATACATATAGACAATATTGTAAACAAGGCATCAAAGGCCCTAGGATTTATTATGAGAACCTCTCAGGCTTTTCGTTCTCTGGAAACTATAACAATATTATATTTCTCTTTTGTGCGCAGTCATTTGGACTATGCATCCCAGGTCTGGAGCCCACAATAAAAAATAAAAATAAAATAAAATAAGCCTTTATTACTGTTAGATTTTAACTTAATTCACAAAACGTTACTTAAAATATAACAATAGAGATAAGAACTATATATTAACTTAAACTAATATTTAATTATTCTCGGCATTCGGCTCATCTCCCCTCTTAACAGCTTGTCTTTCGACAAAGGCCTCCTCTAAGGATTTCCACTTCTTTCTGTCCTTTGCTGTACGTAACCATTCTGGCCCAGCTACTTGCTTCAAGTCGTCTTCCCATCGCTTTAGCTGTCGTTCTCTACTTCTGCTTTCTCTAGGGTACCATTCCGTTATTATTCTGGTCCATGTCTCTTTCTTTTCTCTCAACATATGTCCTGTCCAACGCTATTTCAATTTTCTGCATACTGATTGAACTTTTCCAAACTTAGTCTTTCCTTTGATCTTTTTTAATTGTATTTTATCCCTTCGCCTTACTCCCAATACGCTTCTCTCTATCCCATTCTGACATATATTTAATTTATTTTGTTGTTGTTCAGTTAACCCTAGAGTACTAATATAATTGATATACTCCTTAATACTAATGATCGCTTGGGAGGCTACTTTAAGAGAAACAAGAAAGTTTATGTTACATTTTTTATTACAAGTTAACAATTTTTATCAACATAAAAGGTCAACCTCTGCCTTTTCTTAACATATTATAAAATTTAAAGAAATATTACAATCAGTCTTTTAAATTGAGCGTTAAACTTAATAATACTTACTCTTCTTTTGGCCACATAGACATTTGGCATATAAATAAAAACAAACTAAAAATTAAGAGATTATTTAAACAAAAAATAACAATCACGTTGTACGTGAATCATTCTTTGAAATCATATCAAAAATAGTTATTCTAACAATCACATTTTTATGGCACATAAGTTTAAAATCAGTCTTTTTATTTTTTGGCACAGTCGATGCAATTTGGTGATCTATGTTCTAGACAATAAGTTTTATTGCATTTGGCACAACAATAAATGCTCATGCGCCTTTTCTTTGCTGGACAAATACTGCACATGCTCCTCTTGCCTTTTTTTATTGAAAATTCTTCATTATTCTGTACATTTTCAGCACCTAAGACGTTCTCTATGGCTTCTCTGACACGTTTTCTCATCTTTGGTCTTTCTTCGCACCGTGTATTGCACCAGGGGCGACACAAATCATCACTAAGGGTTTTCATAAATTCTCTTCTATTCATTGGCTTATTTCCATGTGTTTGCGAGTTGGTAACGTGTAGTATGTAACTATTCAGAACAGCCATATTTATCATTCCATAAAACATGCAAAGTGGCCAACGTCTAGTTTTGCGGCTACATGACAAATGGCTACACATCTGATCAAACGTATCAACTGCCCCTTTAGTTTCACTATACGACATAATTATTGATGGTTTTTTGGTTACTGGATCTATGGTCGGCTTGTCGTGCATAGTAGATATCAGTAGCACGGTTTTCTGTGGCTTTGGTTTGTAACTTACAAGTGTTAATTTATCGTGAAAGCCGAACATCGATGTACCCACGCGACGGGAAGAATTATGTTTGAATTCAGATGGTATTTCCTTCTTGTTCGCTTTGATAGTTCCTAGAAATGTCAGTTTATACGGTTCAGCAAGAAGTTGTTCAGCCAAAGGCACAGACGTAAACCAATTATCTGCAGTAATATTCCGATTACTGCCATGTATTGTTTGTGTTAATAATTTGCAATAATGGGCTCCAAGAGGTTCAGTAGGGACTTCACTGTTTTTGCCTAGGTATGGACAAGCATCAAACATATATTTGCTGTTAACGTCACAAGCTAGTATTATCTTCAGTCCATACTTGGCTGGCTTGTTGGGAATATACATACGAAAAGGGCATCTGCCTCTAAAACCAAGCAACTGCTCGTCTATAGTAACATAAGAGCCTGGCTTATAAAGATCTCGACATCTTTGTATAAACATCTCCCAAATATTTCTTATAGGCGCAAACTTATCATTTCGTCTTCTATCTTCTCGAGTGTTACGGTCATCAAAGTGGAGACAACGCAACAAAAACTCAAAACGCTCTAAACTCATGGACGCCATATATTTTGATCCACACAGTGTAGGATCAAAAAGTTCTTTGGTTGGCAAATCATTATTGCCCATGGCACCACTAAATATAATTAGTCCAATTAGGGCATGAAGCTCTTCCAGCCTTGTTGGTGATATAGTCGTAGATTGGTGTTTGTATTTGCAGGCTTTGAGTGCAATATCTTCATTTGTTCGTAACATTATTTCGTCATACATGGTTGGTGTAAAAAACTTTTGAAAGCATTCCAGGGGTTTTATTACATCTCGTCCTTCTTGTTTTGATCCGGGAGTAATATGGACTACATTTCTTGAGGCAGTTCTATTTGATCTTGATCTATCAGAGCTCTCGGTTGCCCATATGTAATTATTCTTACCTCTGACAGATGATGTAGTAGGAAAAACGATGAGAGATTCTGCAGCTGGAGAATTGGGTCGTGAAAGAGTTGATCTGGTAGACCAATTACTAGTTGATGGCTCTTGTAAAGTTGGGACTTCATCGAGTTGTTCAGTGACGAGCGTAGTGATGGGTTCATTTTCTTGCTGGTTAGGAATGAAATATGTAGGATCAGCTACACTGTCATCCGAATCGTAGTCTTGCACCTCCAAATTATCTTCTATTTCACTCTCGGAGTCACGATTGAACAAAATATTTTCAATTTCTATATCGTCCATGTTTATCTGCAAATAAAGTATTTAATATTATCACTTTATTATATAATATTTCATAATAAAATACAATAATTAAAAAACAAGTATACAAAAATAAATTACCTTTAATACTAATGATCGCCTGTCAGGCGATCGAGAGGTCAATATCTCGCCAACGGTTAGGGCCCGCGGGACGCACGTCTGCTATCCACCGCGGCGCGGGGGGCACTGAGTTGGCACGAGCGCGCGCGTCATCATTACCGCGTAAATTTGAATTACAACGAAAAATGTTACGAGTCGCGGCCTCCCAGGCGATGATTAGTATTCTAGGGTTAAGGCCCAAGTTTGGCATGCGTATGTAAGACATGGCAGTATGCAAATATTGAAGACTTTTAGTTTCTCCGTCATAGGCATTTCTTTATTCTTCATTATTTTGCTCAACGACCAGAATCTTTTCCAAGTGTTTACTATTCTTCTTTCAATTTCTTTCTGCTTGCTCTCTGTCGGTGATACTAATTGTCCTAAATAAATGTATTCGCTTACATATTCTAACTGCTGATTATTAATTGTAATAGGATTTTTTAAGGAATTACTCATTACTTTTGTTTTTGTTATATTCATTGTGAGCCCTGCATTTGCACTTTCGTCTGATAATTGCTGTAGCATTTTTTCCAAGGTCATCGGGCATTCGGAGAAAAGTATTAAATCATCAGCGAATCTGAAATGACTGAGTTTGTCCCCGTTCACGTTAAGTCCGAAATTATCCCAACCTAGCCTCCTAAAGATCAACTCCAACACAGCTGAGAATACCTTCGGCGAAAAAGGGTCACCTTGACGGACGCCTCTTTCTATCGGGAACTCTTCACCTGACCTTTCCAGTTTTATTTGTGCTGTGCTTTTCCCATAAATGATTTTTAGTATGCGTATGTACTTTTTATGGACCCCTTGTTGTTCTAATGATTCTTATATGTAGTGATGTTCCAGGGAATCAAACGCATTGTTGAAGTCTACAAAACCCAAATAATATACTTTATTGTATTCTCTGTATTTCTGAAGTATCTGGCGTAGAACGTGTATGTGATCAATGGTCGAGAAGTTGCTCCTAAATCCAGCTTGCTCCTTGGGCTGATTTTCATCGAGGGTGTTAGTTAGTCTAAACGATAGTATTTTAGAAAAGACCTTATATATGTTAGACATTAAGCTTATTGGCCTATAATTGTTAATATCTCCTTTATCTCCTTTTTTTGTGCAACAAAACAATGACTGATTTCGTCCAATCTTCTGGGATAACTTCTGCTGTTATTATTTCGTTAAACAAATTGGTTAATTTAGGGACAATTACCGGCATGGATATTTTAAGTACTTCATTGGTGATTTGATCGAGACCGGGTACTTTTCCTAATTTCTGCGTAGTAATAGCTCTTTCTATTTCTTCTTCTAGAATAGGTGGTATAGGTTCAGTATCTTGCGTGTCGTCTGTCATAGTCGTAGCAAGTTTATTATTTTTGCTTTTATACAACTCCTTATAATATTCCGTAGCAATATTTAGTATATCTAATCTTTTTGTAGTACATCTTCCTTGTTTATCCTTCATATTTGGCATCCAATTCTTTTTCGATTCTAATTTTTCGAACGCTTTCTTTACTTCGCCTGTTTTCTTAATATGATATTGGAAAGTGTTTGCCCTTTTTTGCTTTCTGTCTTTCCTTATATTATTGTTGATCTTTTTACTTATTTCTGCAATCTCTTTTGATGTTTCAATGGTTTTCTTGCCTTTTAAAAGCAATTTTCTTTCTTTAAGTTATTGGATTGTTTCGGTGGATAGTGTGGCTTTATTATTTGTAGACACTTTTCGGGCTACAGTTTTGAGAGTATTTATAAAATTGCAGTATGTCGCCTCAATAGGTTCATTGTATTCTTTTCCTTCTCTTCTCTCTAGAATTTCTTTTAAGCTGTTCATTATCTCTGCATTATTTTTAATGTTCACATAGGGTACCGATTCAGTGTGCAGCCTTCGACTTTTCTTTGTATGTGTCCCTCGTAACGTAGCACGAATCATTTTATGGTCTGAGTTAAAATTTAAAGTATGTAAAATTGGCAGATCTTTAACCCTTAATCACTCGCGCTAAAAAACTTGCATTGATACTCGCATGGGGTCACAGAGACCCCAAACACAAATGGGCAGAAAATTCAAGAAAACAACTATTTTATGAAAATCAACTTTTATTAAACTTTAGGTAGGAACAATATTAATGAGTTCAAGATAATTAAACTTTGCTAAATAGCTTTTCTGAAACAAAAAAAAGTCTTCCAAAAATATACTTAAAAATCCTAACAATTATCACAAATCTTTTATGTGTGTTCGCTGCAAATGTGTTTATTGCATTTCATGCACACATCCGATGTTTTTCGGTCCTTAGACCTTGGGCAAATTTCACAACGCAAGCGTTTTTTGGAAACGTTGGAAACTCCACTTGGACCAGGCGTTGCAAGATCTGAATTTTTTTGTAGGCGCCTTTTTAGAACTCTTGGTAGTGACGGTATTTGCGCTCTTGTTTGGCGAAAGGGTTTGGTCAAAAACACTGCCAATAGCTTCAAATAGTCTCGGCGAATAATTTTCAACTGTGTGTTGTGCTTATAAACTATCAAAGAATTTATAGCCGTCACATTGAACAAGTGATAAAATATAACCAGAGGCCAGCGCTTTGTCCTGCGACCAACATTGTAAGTGGAACACATCTGATCATTGGTGTCGACGCCACCTTTGGTTTTATTGTAGAATAAAATAATTTCTGGCTTATTCTTAGCCGATTCTACTACGGCATTATCGTGGTGCATAGTTGATAGCATAAGAACAGCCTTTGATTTTTTGGTCACATATGAACAAAGAGTCATATTTTCTTTGAAGCCTAATAGTGCACTTTGTTCTTGGCGTTGTCTGTTTGGTAGAAAATTTGAAGGGATTTCTTTTTTGTTCTTACGAAGTGTACCCACTAGAGTCAATTTTTTTGACAATAAAGTATGTGCCAGTGGAATGCTAGTGTAAAAATTATCTGTGGTGACGTTTCTTCCCGTTCCTTGAATCGGTTCTGTTAGACGAAGTACGATACTTTGAGTGTCATTTGGAAGTTTGTATTCTCCTTCTGGTTGACTACCTACATATACCTCAAAACTTTGTAAATAATAGGTTTTAGCGTCTACCATAGAATAAAATTTGATACCATATTTACTGGGCTTATCAGGCATGTAGACGACTTCAGAAAATCTTCCTCGAAAAGCCGGGAGTTGTTCGTCAATTGTGACAAATTCGGAAACTGTATAGTGTTTCTTGAACCGATCACTCATGAGAGCACAAAATTCTCTTATAGGAGCTAATTTATCTTTTGACAGTCTTTCTCCTCTAGTCAACCTATTATCGAACCTCAGACAGCGTAATATAAAGAAGAATCTATTGAAGCTCATAGTATCTGAGAAAAAGTCTACTCCAGTTCCATCTTCTGCCCACAAATCTTTATAATTCAAGTGAGAAGATCGCAATACACCAGCCATCATCAGCAGACCAAAGAAAGCTAGAAGTTCGTCATAGTCTATGTCTTTGGCATCTCTTTCCCGGCTGAATTTAGTTTTGACACTCTGTACATAGTCATTGGTGTTATTCAAAATCAAATTAGTAACTTCAGCATCAAAAAATATCAAAAATGATTCTAAAATATCAGTCACATCTTTGGCAGTTCCTTTGGTACCCGGCAAATGAGTAATAATATTATGAGTGCGCGTACGAACTGCTTTGCGCGCTGGCTCTTTTGACCATTTCGTTATTTTATCTTTGCCTATAAAATAATTAGTTGATACCTCTGGTTCTGGTTCAATATCGCTTGTATCGGATGATGACTCACTGCTGCTCGAAGCTTGGACATTTTGTTCAATTTGCTGCAAGTCTACATCTTCATCGGAGCAGCTACAATTGCCAGAGTTGTTACTTTCCTCGTCTTCTAATAATTGAAGAATATTATTATCTTGGAGCCGACTCATTGTCTGTAAGTAAAAGTGAACATAAATGTAATAATATCGAACTGGTAATAATGTAAAACAAATATTTTATTGCACACGAATTGAAGAATAACAGTATACAAGACTAATAGGTGATAGTAATACATAGACATTTAAATAAAACAAAAAAAAATGTATTTTGAAATAAGGAATCGTTTCAAAAAACTTACGTTTACGCTCGCGTGGGGTCAGGTCGACCCCAGCACTATCACAGAGACGCGTCCACTCTCCGGCGCTGCTTGCCGGCAACTGACGTTAAAGGTACCGACAAGTTAGGAAGCTACCTGGACTGTTTTGTTTATAACTTAAAAACTCTAATAGTTATACGCTTTTAAATGCGCTCTGGGGTCAGACTGACCCCGCGCGAGTGATTAAGGGTTGAGAACTTTTGGTTTATTGGTCATAATGTAATCGATTTCATTTTTAAAGAGTCCATTTGGCGAAGTCCACGTCCATTTCTTATTCTTTTTCTTTGTGAAGAAACTATTCAGGATACTTAATTTGTTTTCCAAACCGAAGTTAACCAATCTTTCTCCGTTTTTGCTCCTGTTGCCATTACCGTGTCTTCCTACAGTGTACTCTTCGCCACTTTGACATTCCCCAATCTGTCCATTAAAATCCCCCATTATTATGATATTTTTGTGAGCAGTATCAACAGTACTTTGTAATTTTTGGTAGAATTCTTCTATTTTGTTCGTATCTTGTTTTTTATCTGCTTCAGTTGGCGAGTAAACCTGAATGATTGACCATGATTCATCTCTGCTATTTTGTACGGGAAGTTTGATGTTGAGTATTGCTATTCTTTCGGATATGCCTTTCAATTCCTCGATTCGGTCGATATATTTCCTTTTTAACAAAAAACCAACACCGTATTGCCCTGGTGTTTCTCCTTTGTAATGTAGTATATACTTCCCATGGTCTTCTATTCCTTCTCCTAGTCTTCTCACTTCGCTTATTCCTATAATATCTCAATTAATGTCATCAATTGCTGTTTCTAGTTCAATGAGTTTCTCTGGGGTTCTTAGTGATCGTGTATTAAGCGTCGCTATGCATATGTCGCAGTTATTATTCCTTTTTTGTTTGTCTATCCTTAGAGGGTGTTGGTCGCTTTCCCCCACGATGACCAGTCGGCTTGGGGGAGGTTGTAATTTTCCTGTTGAATGTATTTTTGTTTCTTTGTTTTGTTGTATTTTCCGATTGCCGAGAATTAGTTGCTACTGTTGCTTGTTTGTAGGGACGTTAGTAAGAGAGTTAGATCTCATTCTCATCACGTCAAATGCGTTTGTTCTATTGGCCTTAAAGGATACGGTGGCTTGCTGTTTTTTAGGTTGAAAATCTGACGAATGCGGTGAAGAAGAAGTTTCCCGTTTTCTTTTATCGTTAGTTGTTTCATTTTCCTTCACTATAAGCTTATCATATTTCAAAAACGCTATTTTTCCCTTTTCCCTTTCTTCTATCAACTCCGCCTGTAACGCCTTCCTTTTGGCCAAAACTTCCTTTGGATAGTCTTCAGTGACATATATCTCCTTAAGATCTTTCTACCATTCACAAGTCTTTGCACCTAAGGGTGTTATTAGACCAATCGATCAATCGTCGATCGACGGCATCGATCAACGTCGATCGATGTCGATCGACTGGTCTAATAGCTTTAATCGATCGACGGATACCGTTCGACTAATCAATCGATCAATCGTCGATCGACGGCATCGATCAACGTCGATCGATGTCGATCGACTGGTCTAATAGCTTTAATTGATCGACGGATACCGTTCGACTAACCAATCGATCGATTACGGGTCGATGGCATCAGTCGACGTAGATCGTTTTAAGCTATGTTCCGTCAGTGTTTTTCCAAATGGATTCACAAGAGGACGCGTTGTTGTTGGCCAGCACGATGTTGCTCGTACTATTATTACGGAGGCGCAAACGCAGAAGACTCTGGATGCGACCGTTTTTTAAAGCCAAAGATCGCTTAGCTTATCCAAATGACATTTTAAATAGCGGTTTTTTGGATGCTTTTCGAATGAGCAATAATGATCTTGAAAATCTATTAAATATGGTGGCTCCTTCAATCGCGAAATTGGATACCAATTATAGACAATCAATTTCACCTAAAAATCGGTTACTTATAACACTCCGATTTCTAGCCAGCGGTGATTCATATCAGAGTCTAGTGCTAACGTTTAAAGTTTCGCAACCAAGTATTTCATGTATAATTCCAGAAGTATGCAATGCACTTATATATTCTCTCAAGGATCACATAAAAGTAAGTACTCTTGGACTTGTAATCGTAAGTTAAGTTAGAGATTTAAGTTAGATATAGTTTGCTTTGCTTCTATTGTGTATGTAGGTAGAACTAACAAAAAAAAGTCTTTTCAAGTTTCTGTGCCTTTCTAGTGTGAGATTTTTTCCTAACACCTATTGAGGTACGGAACTCTAAAAATTTTTTTGATGGATGTGGAGATGTACCTTGGGATGTTTATATCGATAAAATTAGATATATTTCAATTTAACCCCCTAAATTATCGATAGTCGAAACTGAAACACATTGTTACAAACTTCAGTCATGTATCTCTGACATAAGCTAGATGAAATAAAAAATGTACATAGTATTTAAGGTTTATTAAAAAAACGGAGAATCAGTTACCATACAAAAACATTGTTTAAACTTATTCTTTATATATTCTGATTTATACTTATTTCAAGTTAGATGGGAGATCATAATTATCCAATGACTGGAGTGTTGTATTCTCAGGCGAAATGGCGTATTGAGAAGTAGATGGAAGGTTCGATTCTTTAGAAGATTGTGATTGTAAAGATTGATTTGTAGAATACAGCGTGGTGAAGTAGCCTTGATTTTGTGTTTCTGGATAGTCGTATTTACCCGTTTGAGCTTCGTAAATTAGGTTATTTATATGATGCTGTACTGTAATCCGCGCGTAGTCAGTTTTCAGTGATCTCAATTTAATTGCAATTTGTTCTCCAAACAATGTATACTCATCAACGCCTTGTCTATTGCGAATCAATGAATCAACCATCTCCAACGTTTTTTCTATTGCGGCATCATTTGGATTGAGGCGCCTTTTACGACTACCTTCACTTTCAACGGAACTGTCCATCCCCGACTCAGATGTTTGTGAATTCATCTGTAACAAAATTTTTACAAGTATTAAATTATTTTCACATCTAAATAAACGTTTTTTTTATAATAAACTTTAAAATTATAAAAGTGACTGATAATATAGTGAAAAGAATATTATATGACTGACTGGATAACTTAAGTTACAATTACATATTTTTATTTTTCAGATGCCAAACACGGAAGAAGAATGGCTGAACATTGTAAAAGATTTTGAACTGATGTGGAATTTTCCCCACTGTCTGGGTGCAATTGATGGGAAACATATAAATATTAGAGCTCCAAATAACAGTGGGAGCACATACTTTAACTACAAGGGAGTTCACAGTATTGTCCTGATGGCTGTAGTGGATGCGAATTACAATTTTATGTACTGCGATGTTGGCTGCCAAGGTCGTATTTCTGACGGTGGTGTGTTTGGAAATACTATTTTGAATTCCATGAATGTACGAGGAATCTCAAGAGAAAATGCGTTACCTGGAAGAAGTTGTCTCACACCATATGTTTTTATAGGTGACAATGCCTTTCCTATGTCAGAAAATTTAATGAAGCCATTTCTCGAATTGGGGAGAAAAGGATCAAAGGTGCGAATTTTTAACTATAGGTTGAGCAGGGCTCGCCGAATGGTAGAAAGTACGTTCGGCATTTTAAGTGCCGTATTTCGCTGTCTTCGAAGGCTGTTTCATCTTCAACCGAAAAATGTGGAAAATATAGTGTTAGCTACGACTTATCTTCACAACTATTTAAGAAGGAATTGCGAAAGTTATAAGTCTTTAGAACTACGCTATTCAAATAACAGAAATGAGAGTGTGGATTCCGAAATAATACAACCGGCGCAAATTCAGTCATCTATACAATTCCACAGTTTACCAAGTCCAGCTGAACTAGTGAGAGAAGAGTTCGCTGAATATTTTTGTTCTAAAGAAGGTATGGTTAGATGGCAATACAAGTCTTCTTAAATAATTGACTTTCAAAATATCGGGAGAGTAGGTATTTAGCCAGTCATGTCGAGTTTTGTATTGGAATAAAACCCTGCACACTAACTACATCTACTGTGTAAGCTGTATTAATAAAGGTTTTGAGTATGTAATTGTATTATTATTTTTATGACAACACTACCACCATATTGACATATTGACCCAAAATAAATAAATAAATATGTACGTAGGTACTTACATCAGTTGAAATGCTCGAATAAGCCCGATCCTCTGTAGACACCGTACATCGTGGGCGATTCCTTTCTTGTAAGAACATCATAGCTTCAAATGCATACCATTTAGAACAATATATTTCGTCTCGACCGGCACCACTTCTTTTACTATCTTTCACTTTTTTATTTTCTTTGGAAAATGTTGTTTGTAAATTTTTTATCTTTTTTTTGCCTCCTCCTTAGTAACTTCAAATGAGTTGGCTAATTCGAGAAGTGCATCATGACGTTTTATTTTATTTCGGTAATCATTGTGAACAATGTCCCATAGTAAAGGTTTATTTTTGTATTGCTCGATAAATTCTAAAGTTCGTTCATTCGTCCACGCGTTCGCCGCCATTTTGCGTGTCACAGACAAAAACGAGCATTCACGAACGCGAGATTCACACAACTAAACACACACAAGCAGGGCAGGCCAGGTAGAAAGCGCGCGGGGTGCGGGCGGGCAGTGGGTGACGTGACGGCGGCGTCTACCTACTAATCCATTCTACCATCGATCGATGGTCGATCTATATCGATCGACGATCGATCGATTGGTGTGATAGAAAAAATCGATTGACGTGTACTAATCCATTCTACCATCGATCGATGCCGTCGATCGACGATTGATCGATTGGTCTAATAACACCCTAAAACATAGGGTGGTAACAATTCACTTCTACCACCCACTTTATCAAGATTGGATCGAATCTTTTTATCCAGTCTTTCAAAGTATACTTTTACAGATTCTGGCATTTTTTTAAACTCTGGAATGTCTACGTAACCAGCCCAATCATACTTGGCCAACATGCGACACTCGTCAAGTTCAGCAAAACGAGTATAATCACAATTGTACTTTTTAACGGCCAATATAAATTTTGTGGGATCGCTAAAACTCACATATTCATAATCTTCGCCGCTCTCATTTTCTGAGCCCAATCCAATATCAGTGGTCATTAGAGCGGAATTGGTAAATCCGATAGAGTGCACAAAAGCGTGCAAATCTGATCGGCTCGATAGACTACTGCACGAACCCTTTATATTGTTTATTGATACGGTAGCTTTGGCTGGTGGCATGTGTAACGGTGCTCGATGAAAATTCATGGCAAAAGAGGTATAGTCTGCAAAAGCAGTGTATCCATCAAAGGCATCTTTATAATTGTGTTGAGCTTCGTGTACTCCAACAAACATTTTGTATTTTGGTGAATATTTAACTGGTAAATGACCCTCGTGATAAATGATCAAATACCTCTCCTCATACACCATGGTGACCAAAATCATTTGACGTTTCATCTTGAGTTGAGTCTTTGGCGATACCCAATAATTGGTCATCCATCCTTCAATAACTACACGCAAGTGATTTTTTTGAGATTTTTCTCTACTTGCATGCTTTTGTAGAAACTTTAAAACTCTGGCCAGAGTCACTGTAGGTGCGACCATCACAAATTGTGCCAATGCCATTGTTTCACCGGCAGTTTTCATCTCCTTTACATTTAGAGGGCAAATAAAGTGCGAAGAGTCTTGAGGTAGTTTGAGAGCGTTCGAGTTTTTAACTCCGTGATTAATGTGACGCTTTACTATACTCACAAGTTTATCAATCATTGATACTCTATGACCCTCCACAGTGAGATATGCAGTTTTGAACTCGTCATTTTTGATATAACTGACAGATTTTGATGATAGAGTATAAAACAAGTTGCCAGATACAAGAGTGCCCAATTTTGATAAATTTTGTGGGAGGGTACTCCATTTCTTGATGGCAGTCTCAAAGATGGATGTCGGTGTTATAATTGTCTTGTTGCACAAATCATCCAATGCTGGATAGTTGACAATGCTACATTCGAAAAAGTCAATATATTCATGTGGGTGTACATAATGCTCATCGTTGGTCAACTTGTTGATGGGAGACAATTTATTAATCTCGTTGAATATAGCCTCTTCGTTTGGCAATTCGGGTAAAACTTCTTCTTTGATTGAAT
This sequence comes from Catocala sponsa, assembly GCA_963564715.1. Lineage (NCBI taxonomy): Eukaryota > Metazoa > Arthropoda > Insecta > Lepidoptera > Erebidae > Catocala > Catocala sponsa. The sequence goes on along the minus strand of OY751341.1, from coordinate 26,434,140 downwards.
ATCCAAGTACACCGCAACGTTTCTCCGTAGAGCGCTTGGTGCTCGTCATTGTTATACGCTCCTTCATCAAGAGGGGTAATGGTGAAAATTGCACCAAATGCACAAGTGTAGAATTGACACCATCCTCTTCCAAATCCACACTTATGTACCACTTGTAGACATCCTTCTCCTTTAGTCGATATACATGACCGCTACGCAAGTTGTTGGTGATGAACGCTGGTAAAATCTTTATACCTCCGGCGAGTATAAACGCACCCGCCTGGTGTATAAAATTGACATTTGGTCTCAAAAATAGATCAATGTTTGAGCCAATCATTATTGGTAATTGTTGATGTTTCACCAACACCTCTTCGTTTGAATATTTCAGTCGTACGCACGCAGCATACGATTTACTGTACATGAGTAGCAATCGCATCACATCTTCGCTGTCGACACGGTGACCGTTCTCGGTGACATACTACATATAACACGGGCAGTCGTATAGAATCATTTTATCCATTTTCAAATTAAACTCGGAAACCAAGGTGCTTGCGTAAAAATCCATTTTAAAAACACGACTTTAATGTGTTGCGTTTCAATAGATACTGAATTTGAAATTGATTACAAAATCAATATATACACTCGCGTGCAAGTAAATCGACTCAAGCCTCAAGTGCGCATAAAAAGTGATATAACTTAAAAATGCCTTATTTTACCTCTATATAATGTTTTACATAATTAAAGCCTAGTAATTGAGCTTTAAAATTATGTAAGTTGCATGAAAATCGATTCAGTAGGTTAGTAAAAAAGGTGAATGTCAAAGATATTGTAAAAAATTTTGAAAATTCATACAATTTCACAGTATGGGGGTTATTGGGTATAAATGAAACAAAATGTGCATAAGATAAAAAATTTATTCGTGTCAATATTTGGTGTTCCCTCCTCTAGCCCTGATCACTGCTCTCAAGCGATTCTTCATCGACCTTATCAACTTTTTAATTGATGATTGTGGTATTCGGCCCCACTCTTCTACCAACGTAGTCTTGAGCTCATTGATGTTTGTCGGAGCTGGATTCCTCGCCCTAACTTTACTTTTGAGCTCATCCCATATGTGCTCAATGGGATTTAAATCGGGGCTGAGCGCTGGCCAATCCATAGTGTGAATTCCAACTTCACTCAGGAACTCACGTGTGGCCCGAGCAGTGTGACATCGGGCATTGTCATGCATCAAGATGAAATTATCCCCAATAAAGCCTTGATAAGGGACAACTTGATCCAGTAGAACATTTTCAATGTAACGATCACTGGTCAGACCTCCTCTCCGGCCTCCCCCAGGAACAAAAACAAGGTCCGTTTTTGCTTCTAAGGAAATTCCAGCCCACATCATGCAAGAACCGCCACCATATGCAACGGTTTCAACAAAGCAGCACTGTGAAAACCGTTCACCAGGACGCCGATACACCCGACCTCTCCTGTCGCTGCCATGGAGACACATCCTCGTCTCATCTGTGAACAGGACCGACTGCCATTGCTCTATGCTCCAATCCAAGTGCTCTCGAGCAAAGTGAAGGCGTGCTTGACGGTGGGCTGTGGTCAACTTCGGGCCTGTAGCGGGTCTTTTCGGAGTAAGGTTAGCTTCCTTCAACCTTCTTCTAACTGTCCACTGACTGACAGTTACTCCGCGAACTTGACGTAGCTCCTGCTGCACATCCACGCCGGTAAGGTGTCGATTTCGGAGAGAGGTCGAGACCAAAAACCGGTCGTCACGCTCCGAGGTGCACCGGCGTCGGCTGGTATTAGGCCGCCGAGTGAAGGCACCACTCTCTTGAAACCTCCTGTACACTCTCGAGACAGCAGACTGACTCATATTCAACCGACGAGCGACTTCTCGCTGGTTCAACCCTTCTTGCAACAGGGCAACGACTTGAGCGGCTTCTTCAGGTGTTGTATCCATAATTTTCTTCAAATGACGGCTTCAATTTGCAGAGATGTGTTCAGGTCAACGTCTAGTGAGCGACTGATAAGAAAAAACGATTACAGGGGGTTTTTATAGCGGGTTGTGTCGCGCAAGTTGTGTATAGAGCGCAGAGCAGTTTATGGGAGGTTGCGTTCAGTTGCATTCTATTCTAAGGACATGTGTTTATTTAAATTACTGAAATTATGCTACCATTTTAAAGCCTAATTACTAGGCTATAATTATGTAAAACATTATATAGAGGTAAAATAAGGCATTTTTAAGTTATATCACTTTTTATGCGCACTTGAGGCTTGAGTCGATTTACTTGCACGCGAGTGTAGTATGTGCCATGTTGTATTAGTTTTTATTTTAGCAGCATAGGTACAAAATGATGATGAGTTGCAAGAGTATATCCAACGGGGCTTCGGTCAAGTGTGTATTTCACAATATTGGAGTGAGATGCAATAACCAGTACAATCAGATTATTTGCAATGATCATCTCAAACTACTGTTTGGAGTAACGCTATGCAAAGGACGGATCGTGACAGATTCAAACAGATCTAGAGCGAGGAATCTTACATATTTGGCTCCGGATGTTTATATGCAAAATGATTATAAAGTGTTCCCATTCCCTTATAAAATTCAAGGAGGTCGAGTGTGCTGTCTCCCCAACTTGGGAGATATGTACAACGAGATGTATTCATGGGTGTCTCGTTTGTCTCTAGACAATGAGCAGCACATGTGTCAATTGGCTCAGATATTGACAAGTAGAGTCACTGGATCTGTAGACTCTACATATCTACACCAACATCAGACGTACATGAACTTTGTGGCTAATAATGAGAGAGCGCTCAATACTAGATTCGCAAACACCACCGTGTTGGCTTATTATGGTGATACGTCGATAGCTATTGACATGATTCTCATGCCTCCGATAATTAAAGCTCTCTTGTTCCATGCAGAGGCGGCTAGCAACACACCTCCGGGTAGAGAGGATGCTACATCTACACCGTTTACATTAATGATAAACTTGAAGGAGCACGCCATCATGTTGGCGAATTATGATATACCCGAGACACCCATGGCGTATTGGGACAGTAACAAGGGTACTACTCACGCTACAATGTTAACGTTTGCCGGTAACAGTACAGACGATCAAGCGCTCATGTATTCGCGTACTTTTGCCAACAGCATTCAGTTCCGTTTGGAGAATACTATTGATTTGTGTAGTAGTTAAACACACACACACACACGCACGCACAACTTGTCAAACAAAAAGTCTTGGTCTTGCATATAACATGTATTAAAAAAATATATAAAAATATAAAATTTAAAAATATAAACGTTAATATTTTTTAATATTTTTTTAGAATTTGCTGTAAAATAAAGTTGGAGTTTGTTGTTTGTTGAAAAAAAATATAAATGTATGTTGTACCATTGTTGATATCAATCGTTTTATGCACACTATACTATGTTTTACATTTAAACGGTACTGATGATCTATTTAAAGGTGGCGAGTGTAGTGGTTCTTCAATTATAGATATTATTAGACCATAGCTAGAGTATGGTATAGAGAGATTTGATTGTTCAGAACGCCAAGTCTATTGTTCATCAAATTTGGATTGTGAGAATAAATGTCTTTTGTCCAACAAGTTTTATAAATGCAAAAAAGGGGTATGTGAAGTTAATGATGGATTGGATGAGGTTGCTCCTTTGGAGGGTGTCGAATGTAATGCTGCAATGGGAATGTTAACATTTCTTGTAGGTGATACTGCGTTGGGTAAATATTTGAGAATTTGTAAATCCATAGATCCTGGTATTGCTATATCTAATGATAAAAACTTGATGTGTAAAGGAGATCATATTAAAGTGAATTATATTCAAAAATATCCCGAGATGAGAGATTGCAAGTGTACAAACCCTGTCATTATTCCAGCTACAAGAGCTAAACGTCGTCATATAGAATGTAACAACATTCTACATGATTTAGTTATTTGATTTTTTTAAATAAAAAAAATAATAAATACATTCAAATCTACATATTACTCTACCAACCCGCATCTTTCAACACTTGTTCGAATGATTTGGTAGTCATATCACATACACCGCTCATTATAGGCAAACGTCGAAACATGAATACATTAAAATCGGGCGCATGTGTTTTTATCTTTTCAAAGGCATCCTGATTATACACTATTATTGCACACTTTTCATAATTAAAATGTTTCAAGTCGCAAAGCTTCTTAAATATGTATTTGTGTAGTTTATCGTCTAACCGGATCCGTTTAAAGTCGCTCTTCTTGTTGCTGTAAATGTTTGATGGTACAGTTGAACTTTTATCATATACACGTGCCACATAGTACTCTGGGTAAAATTCCAATAGCAACAACTTGTCATATGTATCGCAAAGTGCTGTGTTTGTAATTTGTTGCGCAGTGCATTTGTTGATAAAATTCATTTTTCAAGATAACTACTGTACGTGCTGTAATCGTGAACATGCCGTTTGACTTATAACCGTTAGCGAGTGTGTGTTAGTTGCTTGGGTGGAAAGGATTTAGTTGTTGACGAGAATCGGTGAGGTAACGTCGCGTAGTGGTGGAGCAGCGCTCAGCTGATGTCATGTTATTTGATTTTGTGGAGTGTCGTTCTACTCAACTTGGTAGCGTTACTACTCGTATGTTTACTAAAATGTTTGAACACTTTGGCGCGTTATCACATGGCCGTGATACTACATCACTCATTATTGGCAGAACCCGTATATTTGGAAGCAGAAAAAGCTTGACCCTACCACTGGTAATGATGTTTATGCTCATATTTGGCGTGATCAACTGCCAAGAGGTGCCGACCTCTCCAGCACCTGAGCCTGAGCCTGAGACTGAGCCTGAACCGACACCTACACCTGGTCCTGTTGAGACTACACCGACATCAACTACCGAACCACCGCCTCCTCCTCCGACTACACCATCTCCAGAACCCGTAACATCAACTGAAACACCTACATCAACTACGGTAAATACTACATCAGTAAATACAACAGATGAGACGCCATCGACGACACTGTCTCCGAATTCGACGACTACGTCAACAGAAGCAAGGAGTATGCAGACGACATTTCCTACTCAGGATAACTCGACTACTGGGAGTAGTGATGGTGTTGTTAACATTACTGTCGCTACCTCATCAATTACAATATCGTCTACTACAACTGTCATGTCCGCAAGTACAACCAAGAAACCACCGGTAGTGTTGCCGAACACTACACAGACCATCCTATTGCCCACTACTCGACCAACACCTACAACACCAGTACCACCTACGGCGATTATCATATCGTGTGATATTAAAGATTTCCAGTGGCTGGACAGGAAAACTGCACACCTCCTATTGCTACACGGTCATGTTGATCGTCCACGTAAACGGTTTGTTAATTCGTTAGCAAATTTTTTCGATTCACTAGTGTCTCCGTTTAGTGTACCAGAATATAATCAATCACCAAAGATACCATGCATCGAACTAGTTAGAGCTGTGGCCGATGGTGATATTTCACCTTGATTTCATCGCTTATTTTAGTTTAAGTATGACTGTTAGTTTTGTTGTATGAAAATGTAAGGTAATGCAAAATTTAAGGTAAAGACATGATTATGTATGGTAATACTTTGAGTGTGCATATATATACATATACTCGTATCAATCCAATATAACGGTATAATGTGTTCCTATATAATATACATGTACCAAATTTAATTTTAAATAATTATAAATAAATAACAAATAAAACATGGGCAACATCTCATAAAAACCTTCTCATAAAAACTTCTCATAAAAACATCTCATAAAAACATTCTCATAAAAACTTCATGAATAATACACATATCTATTATATACACACATTGCATGTGTGCAGGCATCTACAATCGTAACATTGCTCTTCATTCTACCATACAGTTGAATTCGGGTATCGCAATATTACAGTGTATAATAATTTTTATTTAGCTTTAACTTTATTTGGTGCTCAACGTATATCTATAAATATAAATATAAAATTATAAAAACAAATTAAAAATGCAAAATTTTAAAACCCAAAAAACAACTATAGAATAGTTGCTGTAATATTAGAATAGTTGTACAATAGTTGTAAAATAGTTGCTGTAATATAGAATAAGATAATTTTTAAGTTATATTTTAGATAAGTTATATTTTTTTAGATAGCTCAAATAGTTGTTGTAATGATAATTTTTAAGTTATATTTTAGACAAGTATTTTTTTAGATAGCTCAGTCTTTCTATGAGAATGATTTTTTTAAATTTTATACGAGAATAATTCATCAACTTGTGTTCATAATATAATTATATAAACTAAACATGTGTAAATGTGTAAACATGTGTAAATGTGTAAACGTATAAACATGTGTAAACGTATAAACATGTGTAAATGTATATATATAATAACAAATATAACAAAATGTGTACCTACATCAAAACAATGGACAACAACAACGGGAGAACAATGGACACTTGTGTATATGTATAGTGTCAGAAGCGCAACTTTTTATTTGTAGTGTCATGTCAAACATTGAGCGTTGTCGGGTAACGTCGACGGTAATGCATACATCAGACTTGTAGAGTTAGTATAAAATAGGTTAATAAAATAGGTTAAGTAAAAAAAGTCTTTTATTTCATCATCTCGTCCTTTACAATAATCAACACTATACTTCTATACTTATACTTATACTTTTAACAAGTATGAGAATCTTTGTTCCAAAAAATATAAAAACAGAGTTTAAAAAACCCCTCTCAACAATTGGAATGATAACCTCTTCAAACATTAAAGACGATACCCTTGCCATAAAATGACAACGATACCTCCTCTAAAGATGAGAACGGTACCCACTCTATATAAAGAGTTGGTAACCTCTTTAAAGTTTAAAGAGGCACCCCCTCAAGTTTATGGAACGGTACACACACAGCGTGTCCACGTACAGCACAGCAGCGTACACTCCTGTGTAGAGTCCACATACTAGAAAACCATACTAGTAACAACAATGCATTATAACGATAAATTCTTAAAATATTAATAGTTTATTGAGTATTGTAATATTTGATTTTTTTCAAAAGTCGTAGTGTCTAGAACTTGTAATATTTTTACACAATAATTGTCTCAGGATTTTACACAATAATTGTCTCAATTGTTATTACCCTTGGCAATCGTGTACAATTATCTTGTAAAATAAACTCATATCCCCTTCTTCGTTTTATTACATTTTTTATTGTCGACAGTTATGGTTGTTTACTTTCCCTAATAGCTTCTTGTCATTTCTTATTATTTAAAAAATCATTATGAGTACCTATCTATAAGAATTGCTTACAAAAAAGTTATACGAGTAGGAGTAAGAGTATAGAACACAACAAAACACCACCACAACAACACACCACAACAACACCATAACAATATGGTTGACGTTTCGAGATTTAACACTGCTGCTGTGGAGCAATTGTTTGAAGATTATTTAAACATGTACGATTATATATCTTTGAGTACGGTAGATTTATTGTTTGACAATCCCGAATTTACTAGGAGAAAACTTTATGACATGTGTGGCGGTGGAGGCGGTCCTAATGAGGGATCGTTGTCTGCTTTCGAGATACGGGCATACTTGCATCGTAAAGATGAGAATATACTTAAACGTGCACCGGCTACATCCAGTTTAATGGAATGGTTTGATAATGTCAGATTGTTGAGCCTCTTTTATGCAGACAGACGTAAAGAGTTTGAGATGCGTGTATTGTTTCACATGTTTCCAAATTATACAATGACTTGTAATCTGCCACACATGTTGAGTGATTATGCGTCGTTCGAGTATTTGGATGACTTTTTCAAATTATTACACGAGATTGATATTGTTCGGTTGACTACACTCAATTCGAGACTACTCGGCATTTTCAACACTCAATACAGTGATCAAGTCGTCGATTTATTGCTGAATGGCATTAGTCCTAATCAAGATGGTGTTGTACAAGATGATGATGAAGTGCAACAACCACCTACCAAGAAACGTCGTGTGAGTAAAAAGAAGCCTTTACCAGAGTTTACATTTTGCGAGTCTGTAAAGGATTGTACTACATTGGAAGAGATTAGACAGTTCAATCGAGAGTTTGTAGAGTTTTTAAAATTACCCAAGACTAAGCGTTCTCCGAAACATACACTCGTTGTATTGAACAAGACCAAGACTTTGAATCGTCAAGTGTTAACTACCATTTTGTTGGTCTTGTTTAAATTTGTAGAGAAACCTGGTTTAAAGACAAACTTTTTCCTTAAATTTGTTAATGCTCAAAATAATACTAAATTGTGGTAATACTTTTATTTTTTTAATATAGAAACTAAATCTTACTTTAGTTGTTAGCACAATGGATCTAGAGTTTACTCTTCGGAAATTGCAATGTATTGTAGACATAGACTCTATATTACATATTGATGTGAAACGGTTAGTATCCATCGGGTACTTGCTATTGGTAAAACCTACTTGCGATGATGATTTTTGTGATCATGAAAATGTTTACGATCGTCTATATGTACACGATACATTGGTCGTGGTCCAATCACGATACTTGTGCACAGTGTGTACGAGCAAGTTACCACATCTTGTACCTGTGGAGATGAAATTGTTGAAAAGGAACGTACACTCGATATGTACCAAGAACACTGCACCAATGTTTAGCGGCTATAGAAAACCTACAAAATGTGTAAAAAATAAAAAAAAATACCTACTTTGTATTTTTTTAGAACTTGTTATGATGTGGGCTCTTTTGTACGAGTATGGACGTGTTCAATACAAAAATTACTATGGCAGAGTGTTGAAGGATCAAGACTCTCTAGAGCCACCCTAGATAGTTGACCCCGCAAAACCTTTAATTTTATCCGTGCACAAATTTTATGACACGTTTGGTTATTTCAAACCAACAGTAGATTATGTACTTGACGTTAATGATTCAGTCTCGGCGGAATGGTGTCTTGAGAGTAGAAACGACCTAGTTATAGAACGTTGTGCTAATACAACAACCGTTAGTGATGGCACAGCCGTGTTTGAAAAGGACGACGACGACGTTTGTGATTATGGATCGTTTGTAGTAAACACATTCCCTACAACAGGAGATCATTGGATGTGTATAGATTTTATGTTGCAGAAAATCACAAATAAAATCAACCCGATGAACAACAACTCTTTGATATGTATGGTTTTAATTTGAGATCAGTGTCTGAAAATTCATTTGAAAAACGGGGATGGTTTATTGTGGATCATCAAACTAGACGAATTTACACCAATGATGCATCGTTCGCTATCAATCTTCATGAATTGTACATGCAGTTTTATACGCTAGACGATGCTATATACTTAATTTTAAAAAATTTACCACATTTAGTGTTCAATATAATACCAAATCATGTGTTTAATAAAGAGTGTGTTTTGTGTGTAAAAAAACGTTCAATTTGTGATACTTGCACACCATTAGTTGATGAATCTTTTGTAGCTTGGATGTTTGACGAGGATGAGGTTGCTGATGATGGATATGAAAAAGATGTGGATAGTGAAAAAAATATAGTTTAGAATAAAATAAAATTATTGTTTTATTTTTTATTATAAAATTAAGTAAAAAAGAATCACAGCATCACATTTGTAGCATCAAAGTTGCTACTAAAAGGATTAGTACTCTTAAAATTTGAATCACGCACATTCATATTATCTGAACTATTACTATACAGAACAGGTCCAGTACCGCTAGCAGGATCACCAACACCAATACCCTCAGCAGGTGGCTCGCTAACTCCTCCGGTATCATAGTCCTCCAAAAGAGGTTCGTATTCGGGAGTTATCTTTTTAAACAAGTCAAACTTTATAACGATAAAACGTATAGCTAGTCCAAGAATTACGATAAACACACCAACGAATACATAGGTCAGGTACTTGCCAAGCGTTTGGAAGACTGGAGATGAAAACAACTTGTATACCGAGTCCCCCGCCTAATCGACCATTGTTTCTATTAATGTAGAGTTTGTTATGCACACAAAGGTCATGTTGTCAGGTAAGTTGTAAAGATTATAATATTGAAGCGAGGTCTTATTGTCGCTAGAATTCCAACTAGTACAAGGTACATTCATGCCAGACGGTACTAAACTACATGGATCAGGAACATTATCGGGACCAGTATACTCTGATGAATAGTAGTAGTCTCTAATTTTTTTTAATTTTTCATCATTACCTAAAATCTCTTTATACGTCTCATGGTTCAATTTAGGTATTTGTGCTAGTTGTTCAATCTTTTTACGTTCACCGTCATCGGAACTATTGATTGCATATAACATGTATAACCCTACATTATCTAGAGAGATGTGGCCCTTGTATGCTTGTTTACCATTTAAATCTTTATTAACGCATGATCTAGAAGATACTTTATAACTTTTAGTTTGACCATTAACTCTTTCGACTACAAAAAATCCATTGCGAGCGTACACCGCCCTTTGTAGAGCCAACAGATACGGGAGACCTAACGCTATGCCAGCAAATATTCCTACAGTTTTGGTAGTAGGTAAACTTTTATAAAACCTTTCAAGTTTACTTTTTGTAGCCTTGGGTAACCTTTCTAAATATTCGATACGTTGTATGATCACATCCAAGTCGGGGTGTAAAACTTTGGTAGTTTTAACACGCTCCTCCAAATCTCTAATTTTAACTTCGGGTGTGTCTAGTAAATTTTTAAACCTAATTTCATCAGCCAAAGTGATTGCAGATGATTTATCTATTCTATTGAATAATGTAACTAGATCACCTCTACGCAATAATTGTTCCAGTTACTGTAACGGAACTCCGTTTGCAACAATCTTATTATCAATTAGGTCAAAATGGAGGTTTTCAAACACGTCGTCTATTGATTTAATGCCAGATTTAGCCGCCTTTAAATTAGTTACAACTTCTTCAAACGTCTCTCTTGTTGCGGGTTTTATGGCTCGTCTAAACGCAGCCGTCAGTGAGCTCATCTTTCATTACACTAGATTAGTCAAGATTTGAAAAAATGAAAATACAACATAGGATTTTAAAGTTTATTTATGACAATATATTTAATTAACTCTTTTCTTTTTATTTTTAACATTTTCTTCATCATACAGTGTTACAAACAAATCGCTCGAAGTACCTGTAAACACATCGTAAAACTCGTCAAACATTCTCTTTTCACGACTAGTAGTGATTGGAAAAACTTGAGCTTCTTTACGATTCTTAATCATATTGGCGAGTACTCTCTGTGGAAACTCTCCACTTATAGCATGCAAAGGTGGTATAGTCATAGACTTTGTAGGATTGTTCAAATTGCGATTAATTAGAAACATTATCGCCACAAATGTATACATTAAATAATGTTCAGGTTTGCTATTATCAACACACAAAGAGTTGGTGTAATAACAATACAATAAGTTGGCCAAATTATCCATAGCCTCGGTAGCTGCAAACTGTTTGCGAAGATACAACTCCATCACACGTCTACAATTGGCAATAAATATGATAATCTCAATATGTGGATTATCTTCAAACATGGCCAATTGTGGAATAATGCTAGATACTCCCACAGATTTAAAATAAAACTCTACAACATTCTTGTACAGGATAGCATAACCAAAACAATTGGTGAGAGATGCATAAACCTTTTCCAAGTTTGAAATATCATCCAATACGACACGGTACCAATTGTACTCTTTTGGAGTATACAACCACTTGATGTTAATGTTTGGTACGATTGGTGCCAAGGTACCACCACTTCCACAAACTACATCCTTGGCATCTTTCAATCGCTTTACATTGAGAGCAGTCTGAATTTTTTGAGACTGCATCATGATACTGTAGTGTAGTCCAATTGGAATCTTGTCTATACCTTCCAACATGGCATTCTTTGAGGTGTACAATACTAATAATTGTTCAAATATCATGCTCTTAAATTGCTGCCATTGTTCAATGTGCTTCTGTTGTTTAAACTCAAACTTGGTCAATACATCCCAAACTCTCAAAAACCTGTCAACTAAATCATCGTTAGGTCTAGCAGTGTTATCGTACTTGCAGTAAAATTTAGCAAAAGCTTCTGCGTTAATTAAAACTAGACGCAGAGTATAGTACACTCCTTCGGGATTATACTTGTGAGTGTCCATCAGTCTAGTTTTGGTAAAATTTGGAACCACAACTTTGTCACCCATATACAAATGGGTCATCTTTAACGACGCTGGTGATAGAGCGTGAAGTAGTGAAAATTGAGTTTGACCTTCTCGTTATAAAATCTTGCTCGAGTCAATTTTATCATCAAATGCAGATTTCAATGCCTTTTCATCAGAAGCATGGGTTAAATTATGCCTGTACATTTCTATGTGCCTATCGCTCCCCTTTGACTTTGAACGAACCACATCCAAGATTTCATCATCACATTTAATGTAATCAGAAATACGTAACGAATTGTCTATTGCTTTACAATTGAACGCCAACATCAAGTTTATGAAATCATTCATTTCATTACGCATCACACTATACGCCAAGTGCATCAACACATCGATACACTTGACTTTATTCTCTTTTCCATAAACTCGAGCCACCATCTTGTAAGCCTCCGAGTGATCAATGAACCAGTCATGATGGCGATACAGCATATGTCTAAATTGTTGACCAATCGAATAACGTGGTTTGTACAGTATAGTGTGTCTATATCCATAATTCCACGACACATTGCGAAGTTCAGTTATTGCCATTTGCATTTGAGGAGTTGGTATTGTGCGTTCATATTTCAAATAATTGATACTTATATCATCTCCATCTTGATCAGCGTGAAGACCGTCCAATACAAAGGGGTTCAGATGAATACACGGATCAGTGTCGTGATGTAGCAACTCGCACACGTATATGCAAGTATCATTAATGCTAGGATCACGGTTAATGACAACCCAGGGTGTTGCCAAGTCCAATTCTTGATAAATATTCTTGGGTATAGACACTTGATCCGGTGACAATTCATTATCAACAACCATTGTCATTCTAGCTCCATGATGGCGATGTCCCAACAAATAAGATCGTACAAACGATCGTTTTCCAGATTGCAAGATGCTAAAATTGCTACACTTGAAATTATTTTGTAGAAACTTTTTGTGAATCCTCTCCAAATATCTAACAACCAAAGCACGTTTCGAACAATCGAGAGATTTAATCTTGTCAGGTATAGGTGTAGCATGTTTGTTGGCCAATTGTAGCTGATATCCAATTTCAATAATTGATCGGAAAAAGCTAAAGTTTTTAGAAGAGTACATTTGCGGTAGCGGAAATATAAAACACTTGTCCAGTATAGTAACTCCGAATGCATGATTGTATTCAAATGCTTCGATACAACATTTGGGGTTTAGTGACTCCAACAAATCTTGCATAGATTTCAAGTTGAGTTTAGTAAAAATGCGTTCATCGTAATTTATAACAGCATCATAATCTTCATCTTCTTCATCAGACTCTGAGTCGGATTCTTCCATATCAAACTCTTTTTTTACTTTAGTAGATTCATTGTCATCGTTACTATCATCATCACTATCCTCATCGGTTCGATACATTTCATCTACAGATTTTTCCTTGTCAACAAATATTATATTCTTGTGCTCTAAATAATCCTTCTTGATCGACTCGTCCAAGTTCAAGAGTTGAGATTTAGTTAAGGTTGTTAGACGAACACCATGCTCTATGCACATGGTGCAATCTTGTAGACCGACAGGTCTAACTTTCTTGGACCCAGTTTCGACTCGTTGCAACCGAAATAATCGCGACAAGTCTTGCACGGGCACAATCAGAGTGTTGCGCTCATTGATTGGCTCCAAGGAGTATACGTTGGCGTGATTACGAGCGTACATAATTAAAGAGTTTTAAAATTTGATCAAAAAATAAACAAGAATAATTACTTAGGTGTGTTCGTACACAAGACCAATATGTTAATGAAACTTTACAAGTGCAACCTTTGCTTTTGTAGCAGGACTACGACTGGTAATGATACACATTAACAAAGACGATTTGGTGGGGGTTGTACCACAAAGTGCAATCGTTGAAGAGGTGTTTGATGATCGGCCATGTTTGGTTATTCGCAACCCTACATACTGTCGAGTGTTTTGGATGAGGTTGTGGGCTAATCGACTCTTGGACAAGTTTCAGCGACAGACGTATTATGATGGATTAAAAAATATAGACTTGGATCGAATAGTGGTGATTGATATGCTTACAGAGTCCCTAGGGTCTGCTCCGGGTGCATTAAATATAATTGATTTCTATGACAAGTTGGTTGCAAAGGATGATTATTTTTATAATAATATACTTTTACCAGTTTCTCAATATTTGAATCCAGATTTTATAATAATTGTATATACAATCATTGTAATTGGGCTTACAATTATAGGTTTAAGTGTGCATTATAAGCAATCTTGGTATACATCATTCTTAGGTCGTATGGCCATGTCTTTATAATTTTTTGGCACATTTCTCAAGAGGCGGTGTTTGTGAGTTTTTGCAATATAATGCAATATTGTATAGACGTTTTAGCGCGTGTAGTTTAGGTAGTGTGTAGGAGCGGAGTCGTCTTTGCGTTTTACACCTTCAAAGAGTTTAACATGTCTATAGCCCCAACATCCATTGTAACCCAAATGAATCAGGATAAGGACGAATTACCATTGGGCGAGTCGGCAGAGGTAGTCAATGTAGCCGAGAAAGAAGCTCCCGAGGTTATTACACCCGAGGAGCCAAAACCGCTTCAAGACCCTGTTGTCGAGGAGCCAATTAAAGAGGACTTAGCTCCATCATGTGAAGATGGTAGCGACTGCACACTCAATAACGACACTTTAAATTCTACTAAAGCGGAATCTAGTGTTGCTAAAACTACAGATGCTACTGCACCTGTAACCGTAGTTTTAGATGAACCAATCAAGGAGGATGACTCTGAGGTTGTTGTAAATAATGAGACTGCAGTAGTTGACAAGGAACCAATAATCAAGGAGCCAATAATCAAAGAAGTTCCTGTCGATGAGCCTAAAATTAATGTTTCAGTTGATGAATCTAAAACTGATGTTTCAGTTGATGAGCCTAAAACTGATGTTTCAGTTGATGAGCCTAAAACTGATGTTTCAGTTGATGAATCTAAAATTGATGAGGTGTCAGTAGATGAGCCTAAAATTGATGAGGTGCCAGTAGATGAATCTAAAACTGATGTTTCAGTTGATGAGTCTAAAATTGATGAGGTGTCAGTTGATGACTCTAAAACTGATATTTCAGTTGATGAGTCTAAAATTGATGAGGTGCCAGTAGATGAATCTAAAACTGATGTTTCAGTTGATGAGCCTAAAATTAATGTTTCAGTTGATGATCCTAAAGTAGAGGAGCCTTCGGTAGAATCTAGTGTTGATGAAAAACACAAGTCCGATGAAAAGAATAAGTCAGATGATGCAGTTAAAGTTAGTGAGGAGGATCCTAAGGAACCTATAGGCATGTCCACTACTGAGACTCCTATTGTAGAGGAGACTACTATTAGTGAGGGTGATAAAATGTCAGAGATTAGTGAAGCTGAAACTGTAACGGTTAGTGATAAATCTGTTGTAGACGAGTCTGTTATTGAGACACCTAAACCTAATTATGTTATTTTAGATGAACTCAAGGAAGTAGAACCTAAACTTGAAACTACTGAGACTGTTGGAGAACCTAAAATTGATGAGGTTCCCAAAAAAATTATTAACGAGGAAGAACCTAAACATGATGCGTCTTCAGAAATTGAAACTGAGACACCTAAAATTGATTCCGAACCTTTAGATGATTCTAAAATCTATCTGAATTGAATCTACTGATGGTGTTGAGCCGTCTAATGTTGCAAATAAGGTCAAGTCTGAAAATGATTCAATTTCTGTAGATACTAAACCTATTAAGGTTATTGAAACTGAATCTATTGAAACTGCTAAAGTTCCTGCAATTGGTGTTGTTGTCAATACGCCAACTATTGTTCGTACACCAGTAGAGGCTCCAAATCTAGACAAACCTTCTGTTAAAGAATTATTCGACAGTATGATTCCTAAACTACCGCATGTTGCTGACAAGAGTACCGGTGTTGATTTGGCCAAAGTAGATTTGAAAAAATGGTCAAGGAGTTGGAACGTGAAAAGGGTGTTGTTGTTGCTTTGGACTCTAGTGATAGTCGTCCCAAAGACACAACCTCTTTAGCAGTGTTGGAGCGTGTTAAATCACTTGAAGTTGCTGCGGAGCACTTGTCTGAATTTGCTCACGAGCTTGCTGCTGATGTTAAAACTCTTATACCTAAAGACTCTAAGCCTTTGGAAGAGTTTATATTTAAGGATGATCCTAAGCGGTACACTTTGTTTCCAATTTTACACCACGATGTCTGGGCCATGTATAAAAAGGCTCAAGCGTGTCACTGGACCGCTGAGGAAGTAGATTTAACTAAAGATTTGAACGATTGGAATAACACGTTGAATGATGACGAGCGTCGTTTCTTGGAGCATGTACTGGCCTTCTTTGCTGGTGCAGATGAGATTGTAGTAGGGTATTATTGGGCATTCTACTCCACCTTCCGTTCCTACGGCTCACTTCGTTCGCCTCCGTCTCTCCCGGTGGAGTAAAATGCCCAATAATACTTCTGGAGTGAACGGAAGGTGGAGTAGAATGCTCAATAATATTTCTGGATACTCTATAAAATCGGCACTTATCGATTAAAGGGTTCTATTTACTATTTATTTCAATGCACTAACGAAACTGAATCATTATTAACAATCTTTTTTAAGTAGTGACAATGAAATTTGTGAAACAATCGCATTCATTACATGTAAACAAAATCTGTGTGGAGTCTAGCAAAACTGGTCTACGTCATGGAAAATTATTACCCACCTCGTTGCGATGCATCGTATGTGGACCATCAAATTGTGGAAAAACGAATTTAATAATCGGTCTTCTCATTCATGAGAACGGGTTGAGATTTCAAAATGTTTATGTTTATTCAAAAACTTTACAGCAACCAAAGTATATTTTTTTACAAAAAGTGTTGCAACGAGTACCTGGCATTTCATTTCAAAAATACCATGAGAATGAGGAAGTACTGAGTGTTCAAAATGCTAAACCAAATTCAATTATTATATTTGATGATGTTGCTTGTGAAAATCAGAATAATATGCGTGATTATTTTGCAATGGGAAGACACAAAAACATCGATTGTTTTTATTTAAATCAAACATTTAGTAAAATTCCTAAACAGTTGGTAAGAGATAATGCGAACCTAATCGTGCTTTTTAAACAAGACGAAATTAATTTGAGACATGTTTATGAAGAACATGTCAACACTGACATGACGTGGTCTAAATTTAGTGAAATGTGTTCAAAAATATGGCGCAAACCTTTCAGTTACGTTGTAATTAATAAGGATTGTCCCAAAAACAAAGGATGTTACAGCGATACGTTTGACACTTTTGTTGTCTTTGATTAAGAACGCAAATCGGTATATAAGGCAGTCACCTGCTCAATATTAATAATTCAGAGCGATCACTTAATCAATAAGGATCACTATATTAATATGGAAAAATCATTGAAAAGACAAATTGTAAATCCAGCAGAAGCTGTAAAGAAAAAGGTACGAAAAATGAAAGATGTTGAGATGGATAATAAACAAGCATTGGAATCTGTTTTCAAACCTGTAACGGAACCCCTCCGTTTGATTGCTAGTACTAGTAAGCAAGTTCCTCTTTTGAGTGCTACTGAAGATGAAGATAATGTTGGTACCAATTTGCAGACAGATAAATATGAAAGTGATGACGGTGAAAATGAATCTGTTTCTCTTAATAGCAACTCGTCTTATGAATCCGTTGTTGATACCAAAGAAGCTTGTGATACACCATCTCGGTCAGTACCCTCAGAAGCTTTGAGAGATGTTCCTTATGGCGTAAGAGTAGAGTGCGGTAAACTTATGCTAGGTTCTGCTCACATAACAATAAAAGATCAATATATCACCGTCGCTGGACGTAAATATCGAAGTACGCCTGGTTTAAAACAATTGTTGCTAAAGAAAGACATAGATTTAAGCTTAGTTACGGATAGTGATATGCAACATTATAAATCGATGTTGATTGATACAAATGTACATCGTCGAGACTACGAACCAAATAAACCTATAAAAAGTAATAAGGGTCAAAAATATTTGCAAGTTATTAAACCTCTCTTCAAACTTCAAAATTCACTTAAAGATAATCAATCAAAGGGAAAAGGTCTCCAATTGATAAAAAAATGGAAAAAAGATATCGATTATGTGTACTGGGATGATCCAAATGAATTAGTAGAAAGGTTGAAATTACTAATCGCATCTCGAGATGCTGGTAACACTGGATTAGACAATGAAATAATATCTATTGTTGAAGAATTGCAAGAAAGTGGGATTATAAATAATCAAATTTCATTCTTATAAAGTTCATTTCACTTTCAACCTCTATACATACTATACAGTAGACTTTAAGCATGAATGTAGATAAATTCGGTCACTATATTCATAAAAGAATGCGTTTATCAGAATTGTTTGAGTTTAATGAAAACGCACTGTACAAAACCGCAAGCGGGGAATTTGATTTAAAACCCTCTAAACTCAAAGGTATTAGATCCCCTGTGGACGCAGATGAAGCTGTAAACAAAGATTATGTAGACCGTTTTAAAGAAAATGTAATAAAAGAATTATATAAACTGAATGCAGCCCTGCGTTCACATATCATGACAGATGTGCAAAATATTGTTCAAGCTACTATAAAAGCAAAGATATCAGATTCTTTGATTCATTTAGAAGGGAAGTTCTACACAAAATCAGAGATTGATAAATTCCTTATAAAATCTTCGCAATGACGAAACAAGAAATAGTCAACGAAATCCACAAACAGGCACGAAGAAATTTTTGTCGACGTTCAGTTATAGTAAAAGGGATAGATGATTTATGGCAAGCAGACCTGATGGATATGCAGTCTCAAAAAAATGAACAAAGGCTTTAACTACATTTTAGTGGTAATTGACTGCTTTTCAAAGTATGCTTGGTCAGTACCAATAAAATCAAAAAATAAGCTTGATGTTGCTAATGCATTTGAGAATATACTATTCATCAGCCATCGTAAACCAATTCATCTACAAACTGATTTAGGAACAGAATTTTATAATAAAACTTTTCAAGCTCTAATGAAAACTAACAATATTAATCATTACTCAACATTTTCTATAAAAAAAGCTTCAATAGTAGAACGATTAATCAAAACTATCAAAAATAAACTATACAAATGTTTTAGTTTAAATGGAAGCTATAACTGGCTTGGATTATTGGAAGATGTTGTAAAAACGTACAACAGTACAAAGCATCGCACTATTAAATGTAAACCAATCGATGTCAATACATCTAATGAGCTACAAATAAAGGAAAATATAATAGATTCATATAAACATACATCAATTCTGAGGAAGCCTAAGTTTAAAGTTGGAGACTACTTTCGAATAAGCAAATACAAACAGCTTTTTGAGAAAGGTTATACTCCGAATTGGTCAACTGAGCTATTTACGATAAAAAGTATCAATAATACCGCGCCAGTTACGTATCACTTAGATGATCAACGAAAACAAACTATATTAGGAACGTTTTATGAACATGAACTACAAAAAACCAAATACTCTGGTGTATACTTGATAGAAAAAATTTTAAAAAAGAAAGGAAGTAAATTTTTTGTCAAGTGGTTAGGTTTCAGAAATGATGAAAATAGTTGGATTAACAAAGCAGCGATTGTATGCTAATTTGTATTAAATATAAAGTTTAAGCCAAATTTCTGTCATTATAATTTAAGCGATGCAAGGTGGTGGACTATTGAACAGTATCATTGATAATTTGCCTGTTGAACTACATTTGCCTGGTTATAATTATTGCGGACCTGGTACAAAACTGGAAAAACGTTTACTGCGAGGTGACAAAGGTGTTAATAAACTTGACGAAGCCTGTATGCAACACGACATAGCATATGCAAAACATACCGACCTATCAAATCGTCATAAAGCTGATTTACAACTTCTAAACATGGCCAAACAAAGACTTAAGTCAAAAGATGCAGGCAAAGGCGAAAAACTTAGTTCATGGCTAGTAAATAAAGTTATGAAAGCCAAGATTAAATCCGGTGCTGGTGTTAAGACATTTAAAAATTTTGTATCTAAAATTAAATCTAAAATCAAGAAATTGAAACACAAAGATAGTAAATCCTTAATTAACGCTGCTTATTTAGTGGCTAAGAAAGTATTTCCAACCAATATGAAAATTCGGGTACCACGCGTAATACCTATTCCAAAAACTGGAGGGATTTCTGCCTTTAATTCCAATATTTGCTGGATTGTCAGCTCTAGGAACTTTAGCTGGCGGAGCGGCTGGTATTGCAAAAACTATTAATGATTATAAAGCAGCTCAAAAAAATTTTGCAGAGACGGAACGACATAATAAAGCAATGGAATCTTTAGCTTTAGGGAAGGGCTTATATATTAGGCCGTATAAAAATGGCAAAGGGCTATTTATAACAAGTTCAAAAAACTGAAAAATAAGCTACCCAATCGCCCTCTAACTAATATAGATATTCAAAAGCATGCAAAGGATATCCCATATTTTCGAGGAGTGTACATGAAAGATCAGTTACCAGGGAAGCCGAAGCAAGTTGAATGTGGCGTCATTAACTTGGATAACTCCAAAAATGAAGGAACTCACTGGGTAGCTTATGTTAAAATAAACAACTATTGCGAATACTTTGATAGCTATGGCTATATACCTAAAACCTCCAGTAGAATTGATGCGGTATTTTAAAAACTGTACTGTATTTTATAACTACACGAGATATCAAAATTTTAATACAGTAAACTGTGGGCACTTATGTTTGAAATATCTGTGGACTTTTTGGAATAAAAATGTATAAAATATATTGTATTTCTTTTATTTCACTCATTTACACAATGTCACTCACTTTGTCAATAACTGGAAATTCATCAAGTTTATCTACATACTTTCCAAATCCTTTACAATTAGATGGACAGTATGAATGTGCTTTAATGCATTTTTCAACATTTAATTCTATCCCAAATATCGATAACACTAATAACAAGTTATATTATGGCATGAAAGACGTTATTGAAATACCTGAAGGTACGTATGAATTGCAAGATATCAATGACTTTTTAAAATCTGAAATAAAGGATGCATCAATAAAAATACAGTGTAATAACAATACCCTAAAAACTACTATATACTGTACAAAAGACGTAAATTTTACCAAACAGGACTCCTTCGGAAAACTGTTAGGTTTTAATGAACAGATTTTGAAAGCAAATAAATGGCACGTATCAAAGTTTCCAGTCAACATTTTATCGACGACCGTGGTCAGGATTGAATGTGATATTGTGAGCGGCTCTTACATAAACGGCGATCCAAGTCACATTATTCATGAATTTGCTCTAAACGTGCCACCTGGATACAGAATCATTGAAATCCCGAAGAACGCTATATATTTTCCGGTAAACCAAAACAACATAAGCTGCATACATATCAGGTTATTGGATATTAACAATCGTTTAATCAATTTGCGTGGTGAAGAAGTACAGCTATATTTACACTTTAGAAGAAAAAATGATTGACTTTAATAAATATGAGAGGCAGCATATAAAGAATATTAGTTCCATTCGAGCAACCTATCAAGTAGGACCTTGCTCCAAGAAAAAAATTAAATTAACTAAAGACAATAAGGCATTCCTCAGAGTAATTGGGTTGTTAAAATGAATATATTAGACGTCTTATCAACTCCGAGTTACGACAATTCAATAGAAGGCATTGAGTTTCATTCTTACAAGCTTTATGTTACAAGTTTCAATAGAAATGATGAAATTCGAATACCTATCAACCAACAAGACTTATATATACTGCCTTCAGCTAGCACCCTGTATTTGGAAGGAACTGTTATAGTAAGCAAAAAAGAAACGAAAGATAAAGCTACTACTGTCCATTTTACGAACAATGCTCTGCTCTACTTGTTCCAAGATATTAGGTACGAACTAAATGGTGTGGAGATTGATAAAATAAAAAATGCAGGTATAACTACAACCATGAAATCATTAGTGTCATTGAATGAAAGTGACTCCAAAATGTCTTATGCCTGGGGCTGGAATATTGATGGTATAGAAAATATTAATGGGGGAAGTTTTTCTGCTTCTATTCCCCTTTGTAATATCCTCGGATTCACTGAAGATTTAAAAAAAGTCGTGATTAATAGTAAACATGAACTTATATTGTTAAGAAGTAACACTAATTTAAACGCTGTAAAACTGAACACTGGTGAAGTAGTGGAAGATGTTCAAATTAATAAAATCATATGGCGCGTACCACATGTTAAAGTATCAGACAGAGAAAAAATAAATTTACTAAAACTTTTAGAAAAAGATCAACCGCTTCAGATGATATTTAGAAATTGGGATCTGTACGAATATCCAACTTTACCAAAAACTACAAAGCATACCTGGTCTATCAAAACATCTTCTCAAGTAGAAAAACCTCAATATATAATTATTGGTCTACAGACAGATAGGAAAAATAATGCAAGTTCTGACATGTCTCAGTTCGATCATTGCTATATTCGTGACGTTAGAGTGTATCTCAATTCAAATTATTTCCCGTATGAAAATCTAAACGTTAGTTTTGCTAATAACAGAATTGCTTTATTATATGAGCAATACGTTCGATTTCAACAGCCGTATTACGGACGCCGCGGAGGATCGTTATTAAGTGAGAAAGAATTCAAAGATATTGCACCTCTGTTTGTAGTTGACTGTTCTAGACAAGTGGATAATCTGAAGATAGGTCCTGTTGTGGATGTGAGAGTGGAAATTGAAAGTGAATCAGTTATACCAGATAAAACATCAGCATACTGTCTTATTCTCAACGATTGCATTGTTGAATATAAACCGCTAAGTAACATCGTAAAGAAGATATCATGAACGCGGATACACTTATAGTAGATGTCCAAGGGTTTAAAGATATAAATAACAATTTTATCGTTAAAGAAGTAGCAATTGCAAGTCAGGAGCATACACAAACGTTTTTGGTGAAGCCACCATACTCATTTCATCATCTTACAGAAGTAGAAAAGAAACAAGTCAAGTGGATAGAAAGAAATCGAGGAATTACCTGGTGTGAGGATTACATAGACTATAGAGAGTTTCACCGTGTTATCGTACCTCACTTAAAGAATAAAAAGATCATTACAAAGGGTTTAGAAAAAATTAAGTGGATCAAAGATTTATGTGCGGACTGTGACGTAATAGATATTGGTGAAAAAGGATCTCCTAATTTTGCAACATTAAGAAGAAAATTTTGTAATTATATAACTGAATTTAATTGTGTACATCATAAATTGAATTGTGCATTAAATAATGTTGTGTGTATTAGAAAGTGGTATAATGATAATAATATGTATTTGTTTAATTTGTTTTTATCAATAAACTGATCATTTGTGATATACTATATGGTTATTTTATTTAAAATTCTCAAGCTACTCTATTCTATAGACTTGAAACTAGCTGCAGCAAAATAAAATTTAATTTTAAATTTGAGTAAGCTATACTTGTACTTAACAATTCCTATGTATGTATTGTATAGCCATAGTCCTCCGCACTGGGCCAGCGTGGTGGACTATGGCCTAACCCTTCTCACACTGAGAAGAGGCCCGTGCCCAGCAGTGGGACAGTTTAATACAGGGCTGATATTATTATTATTATTATTATACTTGTACTTAACAATTTATTGCAACTTTATTTTAAAGATAAATATATTTGCGATGAAGTTAATCTTATATAAATAGAGTAGTTGAAATATAGGGCATCCAGATCACAGTGTGATCTGGATGCCATATATTTCACTATTCGAAACGATACTTCTAATCAAAATCATTCTACATTTCACTATTCAAAATGATACCTCTAATCAAAAATATTCTATACTTCACTATTCGAAACGATACTTCTAAATCAAAATCCAAACCAATTTTAGTTCCATAGAACGGGTTTCACTTCTCGAGAACTGATGATTGGTAAAACTCTTAACTGTTTATATTTTTAACTGGTAGATTAATAGGTACCGGTTTATGAACAGCCTAAATGGAATCGTCTAATTAAGCTGTCGTGCATAGCCTGTTCCTATATATTAGCTTTCTTCTATTAAATCTATCAGGTTGTTGTAGATTCTAAATATTCGAGCCCATAACACAAGCCTTTTATAGCGAATTTTAGAGCATTTCTTGTTTTCTTTATAGCAAGGTATTAAGATTGCATTGTACTGCTCATGATTTATTATTTTTACAACATGCAGCCCACATAATCGCTTTTCTATTATCAATACCTGTACTCGGTCTCCTAAACTCAATGTCATGGTAACTGATGCAGTAACAATTATTGTATTTTCAAACACAATTATTTCTATAATACAATAATTTTATTCTAGCGAGGAATGGCACAGGTACTTATGAAATGAAACAAAATAATATATCATATTAATTTATATTTTATTATGAAAAAATGCAATTGTCCTGACACCACTTATACAAACACGATACATTTTTTAACGCACATATTTTTTTATGAAAAATACAACAAAAGATATTAGGACTTATATAATACTCTTCTTGAACCTTTGTTAAACTTGAACAATTATAATCTTCTAAGTTATATACATTATTAATACCAAACATTTTCTTCAACCACGTCACCTTTTCACATCCTTTTGTAAAAATATTCTTATTTTTTAAAAATTCTAATACAATATGCTTATAATTAGGGTATGGTATAAATCCTTCGTTCCATAATATTCCTCTATTTCTCTCTATCCAACTTACTTGTATGCGTTCTTTTGGAGTCAAAGTATAGAATGGATGCGGGGGCTTAATCAAAAATACGAATATAGACTTTTCACATTGAATCGCTATTTCTTTTGGAATAAACTCATTGCTTTCACTCTTAAAACCTTGTGCATCTATGATGACGTTCATGATAATTTTCGAATAATGTTGCTTAATGGTCTATATTCAATAAGACGGTGGTTTATGATCAGACAGTAAGCTGTTGTATTTGCAGGAATATCTTCTGCACATTCTATTTCTAAGCGAACATCAACTGGTCCAGATTTCAATGAATCGTTTTGTCTGGAGCAGTCTATTACGAATAATGGAGCTTTTTCTTTGAATGTCAACAGATCAAGCAGGGGATCTTTACTAGAGTTATAATATGACTGACGGAAATTGCAATACATTTCATATAATATACTGTATTTACCTTTATCAAATTTTAAGTTAAGTGAGTCATAAGGAAAGTATTGTGAATTTAAAAATAATTTAATGTTTGTTACTTGGCAATTATCAAATGTAGATGAACTTTTAGTTACATTATTTTGTCTATTAGTTTGTAAACCAAGTATCACAAATCTCGGCTTTTCTAGTTGTGAAGCTGTTTTAATGGACCATGAATGTTTTGTTGTTTTAGGTAATACTGGATATTCATATAAATCCCAGTTTCTGAATGCTAGCTGAATCGCTCGATCCTTTTCTAGGTGTTTGAGTAGAGTTAGCCTGTCACGATCACAAACTTTAACATGTGGAACACGCCATTGTATTTTTTGAATATCTAATTCTACATTATCATTTTTTTCTGTAATAACACAGTTTGAAATAGATCGACTTCTTTGTAATATAAGTTCATGTCTACAATTAACAATAATTTTATTATAGTCTTCTGCAAAGCCTAATATTTTGTTTAATGGGAGAATGACACTAAAATGTCCATCTCCTTTCTCGCTACCATTCAAGTTCCAACCCCACACTGCAGCGACTTTGCTTTCTCCTTCATTCATAGAAATGTAAGATTTTATAGAAGTTGTAATGCCAACATTTTTAATACGATCTATTTCCACACCATTCAGTTCATATCTAATATCTTGAAATAAAAATGAAAATGGATTATTTATAAACTGTACACTTTTCTTTAAAATTTTGCCTGTTACATCTTTAGAAAATACATTTACATATCCCTCGATGTAAATGGAACTTTCAGATGGTAAGATGTATACGTCTTGTTGGTGAATAGGTATTCTGATTTCATCGTTCTCCTTAAAACTGTTGTTATAAGGATTATAGCTATGGATCTCGTAACTTTCAATGGAATTATCATGATGCGGTAAGTCTGTGATCTGTATCATTTTATACTTTAAATCCAAGAGCTTGAAGGAATAATTTATTATTTTTAGTAATTTTTTTTGATGCACTGAACCGTCTGTCTTCTCTCGTTATTCGAGTTGCAATATTGGTTTTTCTTGGGGTGAAACGGTTTTTATTGAAAACAAGCATATTACGTAATGTCTTAAAATAAAGTCGTAATTATTTATATTAATTAATTCTAAATAATGCAATATTCTATAAACTGCGAGCTAGATAATATGATGCAATAGAATGAACCTCCTAATAAAAATAAAGCCCTTTTATACATAAATGTTATGTCGTTTCCAAAAGGACTTCAGGAATTTCAAACATAAATGCCCACAATTGTATAGATGATTTCCTTGATAATTATCATAGATGTAATACAAGTTTCGTCCTAAATACTTTATACATTCTTTCGGAGGTTTCAGATTACCGTAACTGTCAAAATATTCAATATAATTATTAATTTTTCCATAGGCTACCCAATGCGTACCAGGGTTATCAGAAGAATCCAGGTTAATAACTCCACATTCTAAAGATGATGGTTTTCCTGGTAATTCATCTCTCATAAATATGCCTCGAAAAAAGGGAATATTTTTCGAATACTTTATTATATCAATGTTAGTTAAAGGTCTTTTGGGTAGCCGGATATTCAGTTTTTTTCTTCGATATATAAATACCTAAACCTTTTTTATAAGGTTTAACATGCAATCCTCTACCTATGCACAAGGCTTCTATTTCTCTATTATGTCTTTCTAATTCAGCCAGTCGTTTTTTCGATGCTTTGTATTCATTTATCGCTTTTGTGATTCCAGCAACACCACCAGTTAAGCTACCGACCGCAGATAATCCCGCAAATATAGGCACTAGTGGAAGAAATCCACCAGTTTTGGGTATGGGTATAACTCTTGGTAATTTTATTGGTAAATCGGCAGTTACCTCTTTAGCAGCTGCAAATGCTAAATCTATTAGTGCCTTTTTACATTTAGGTTTTATGTTTTTTATATGTCTTTTTGTATGTGAAACAATATTTTTAAAAGTTTTTTTTAAACCTTTGCTGGATTTCTTTGAATTCATGATGTTTTTATTTAGACTGGTCATTAAGTCTTGTTGTCTCACTTAAATCTTTGAATGTAAATATTATTTCTAAGTGCTTGCTGTGTTGAGAACCGAAGAGTAATGAATTAAAATGCTTTAAGTTACTCGTTTATAAAGGTTCTTTCTCCAATCAAGTAGAAATCAACTTACTTTTTGTTAAGTAATCAAAAAGTATTAATGAAAAACATTAATTTACATTTTTCTTATCTATCAAACAATTTTCACTAGCTGGTAGGCCTAACCATTTCACGTACATTTTATTACCTTTCTTTTTCACAATTTTTTCTATGAGATATATGTTTGGATGATTGGTTTTTTGAAGTTCTTGAGCATAAAATGATCCTAAAATTGGCTGTTTTTTGGCATCTTCTAGTAAGTAAGTCGTTGGACGAGTATTTTGTACTCTTATGATTTAAAAAATTTCAGTTGACCAATTTGGAGTGAAACCCTTTTCAAAACATCCTTTATATTTACTGATTCTCACAAAATGACCAACTCTAAATCTTTTACATTTTAAAGTATTTTTAGCTTTAAAAATATTAACGTAATTTTGTGACACGGTTTCTTTATTTGTTTCATTTATTGAAGCAGGTGTCTGTTTGATAGTTCTATGGAAACTATTATTGTACTCATAAATTTTACTATCTAGCGTGCCGTCTGACCATTTATAGTTTCCTTTTAAACTAAAATCTTTATACAGTTTATTTTTTAATGTTCTTATGAACCTTTCTACAATTGAAGCTTTTTTAGTGGAATATGTAGAATAATGATTAATATTATATTTTTTGCAAACGTTTTTAAAATAATCATTATAAAATTCTTTCCCTAAATCGGTTTGCAAATTTTTAGGTATGCGTATATTCAATATAGTTTTAAACGCTTCAGATACAGTTGCTTTATTTTTATTTTTTAATGGAATAGCCCAAGCATATTTAGAAAAACAATCTATAATCGCTAGTATGTACTTAAAGCCATGGTTTATTTTTGCCATGACTTGCATGTCTATTAAATCTGCTTGCCAAAGGTCATCAATATCTCTAAGTATTACATTACGTCGAGGGAAGTTAACTCTCACATTTTTATGAATTTCATTAACAACGTCTACTTTGCTCATAATGTTTGTTCAACTGCCCTGCAATCTGCTTCAGTTCAATATTTTTTTCAATTGTCCGTATTCGATTGGTTATATTTTTAATAAGTTGGAGAATATATTTTATTTTCTCTAAAAAAATACTGTACATATAATCGAAGTAACTTTTAGCACTACTTCTAATAGGTTCAATATCTTTTTCAGATCTTTTAGTCTCATTTACTTCACTGTTCACATTAGGGGCAATTAAATGAACATTCATGTTTGATGAACTTTTAATAACTAACCAGTTCATTATAAATCCTATTCTTTTATAATTCCAGATTCTTTCAGTTCTTCAATAATTGAAACTATTTCATTATCATGGCCAGTATTACCAGCATTTTGTGATGCAATCAATAGTTTTAGTCTTTCGATCAACTCATTGGGATCATCCCAATAAACATAGTCTGTATTATACTTAAATTTTTTATATTTTGGAATATAACCACCAGTCTTAACTTTTTCTAATGCTTCAATATTGTCTTTTGCTGTAGGTAATTCGGAAAATAATGGTTTAATTATATTACGATATTTTACTCCTTTATCACCTTTTAATTGTCCGTTTGGGTCAAAGTTTCGTTTATGTGCGTTTGTATTGTAGAGTATATCTTTATAAACCAGTTTATCTTGTTCAGTAACTAACGTTAGATTGGGCTTCCTACGAGCCAAAAGTTCTTTTAAGCCAGGAGTAAAATTATAGTGTTTATTACAAATCGAGATAATGTACGGATTTTCTGTATTCGAAGCGTTTTTTGACATAGAAAACTTCACATCAGAGTTGCCCATCATTATTTTTTTATTTTCATTACGAATACCAAATGGTATGTTTATATTATCATAAATATCAATAAAATCATCTTTCTTTAGCGACTTTATCGTTTGGATACTACTACTACTACTACTACTACTACTACTACTTGAAGGGTTTTTATCTTCTTCACTGTAATATTCAGAATCGTCATTCGAATCTAAAGAAAATTGATTTTTATAGGGAAAGTAACAAGAAGATTTGATTTGATTGATCTCATCATGTTTGTTCATATTTTCAATTAATTTTGAAGTTGGATTGTCTTTCTCGTTTACTTTTATTAATGTCTGGATAGGATCTATTATAGGTTTGAATACTTTTTGATATTTGATATAAGCAGCATCTTCTTCATTTTGAATATGTTTTATTTTATTTTTTATACTGTTTACTGATTTTATCAATTGTTCTTTGATGACGGAATCGGTTTCCATTTTACTTAAGTCCTAAATAGGGAACTGATATTCACTAAGGCTTAACAACGAATGATATATTGGTGACAGTGTTAAATAATATATGAACTTTCTAAAAGTGAATGAATACGTCAAAACCCTTTCTGTACCTTCCCTTGTTAAGAGCACAGTCTTTGTTTATTAATAAGAAATTGAAATTATCTTCCCATATAGAAGAACAAAGCTTTTTAAATTGAAGCCAGTCTATATCAGTATTAACGTGTTCATTATATATATGCTTAAGATTAGTGTCATCTTGTTTAAAAATCATCAATAGGTTAACATTATCTCGCAATAATTGCTTGGGTATTTTAGAATACGTCTGGGATAGATAAAAACAATCAATTTGTCTATGTCTCCCCATCGCAAAGTAATTGCGAATATTTATTTGATTTTCACAAGCAACATCATCAAATATCATAACTGAATTTTTTAAAGCATCATTTGGATGAACAACCTCGTTGTTGTCATTAAATATAAACAATTTTGCTGCAGGAATTCGTTTCATCACTTCATTTAAGAAACAATACTTAGGTTGAAAAGCTGTTTTTGAATACAAATAAATATGTTTGAATTTAAGTCCATTTTCATGCAGCAATAAATTTAACATTATATTAGTTTTACCACAGTTTGATGGACCACATATGATGCATCGGATTGTGTTCGGTAAAAGGGTACTATGTTTAACTTTACGAGATTCATTGGTAAACTTTAAATGTTGCACTTCTAATGTGTGAGGCTGCTTAACGAACTTCATTGTGTTGTCTTATCAAAATCTAATGTTCATCTGTATCATAATAAAACTTTCTCGTATTTATATTTACACTAACAAATCTTATTTTTTCTTAAATGATAATTTAAAAATAAAGGTGGTTAAATGATAATTTAAATAATACAATTAATCAATGCGGGTATACATTTATTATATTACTTAATTCATAAACTTAATTTGACATTTTACATCACATTTGTCTACAAGTAGAGCATAATAGAATACAGTACATAGCTAGTAATTATTTCATACATTTAATTTATGCACATAAAACAGTATACAATACTATCAGAAATTATAATAATAGATACATATTACATGTCACTGGAATAATCTAAAAACATTGAATCACAGTGACCCCATGGTAATGTATGAATTTGATCTTGTAATACTTGAACTTTGTCATCGTTTCTTTCCAATACTTGTTTATCTACTTGTTGAGTATATAAAACATGTTTAATTGATTTTATCATATTCATTTTATATCTATATGCTTTATTGTTTGAAAGAACATTAATGTAATCATCTAATTTCAGGTCACTAGTAATGGATTTGGAAATACCTTTAGCTTTTTTAATTTGAGTCTTAGCACTGTTTATAAAATATAGTTTAGCTCTTAAACCGATAAATTCTGTAATTAAATCGTCACCCATCTCAAGTTTCCATAATCCAGGAATTTTAGCATTATGTTGTGGTATGTGATAAGGATTAGTTACTGCAAAATTACTGGTATCAAACTTAGTAAGATCTTCATGCATATCATGATAAAAATCATCTGTATAAATTAAATACAATAAGCTATCGGTATCAGTGTAGCACAGCTCAGCATTGTTTCCGTATTTACTTTTTATAAAATCATAATGAAATCTATATAAATGATGCTTAGAATATTCCAGCACTGTGAACCCAATATAAATAGGTCTATCTAAAACAACTTTTTCTCGATATAATTCCACAGCTACGACATTTTCTGAAAAAATTGATATACTTTTTAAATTTGGTTTAGCTATTAACTTTTCTGCGCTTAGATACTTATTGGTTTTGTTTCTGGTATCTCTCCATTTCGTTAATAATTTAACATCAGCTTGCTTACGTTTATTTTCAATGGTTTTTCCGAAAATAGCATTATTTAATAATTTAAAAAAGTCCTTCTCGAACGCTGTTTTGGAATTTTGACGAAGATTTGTGTTCAGATCAATGTATTTTTTGAGAAAGCTTTCTTGTTTGAAGCTTAGTATGCGATGAATCTTTTTTACAATTAAACCATTTCTTAAGCATTCTTTCAAGTGAACATAATGAATAACATAATTATGCTTGTCGTAAAAATTCGCAACCAATTTTGCTGACTTTCCGTATGGAGGTATTAATTTTTCAACTGCAAAAGGTAAATCTTTATGCTTATTATGTAAATAATTCGGATATAACAAGTCTACTTCCAAAATATAACCGTAATCATTATCATCTGATACATTATTTACTACAAAGTTATCAATTTCTTTTGGAGTCAAAAACTTAAATTCTAAAGTAGGAAGCTTTTTCATCATAGCGTAGCCGTATAAATTATTACAATCAAGATATATTAAATAACTACTTGGCTCGAACTCATTAAAATGTGGTAAGTATTTATTGTTCGCTATAGCATGACGGAGAGAACACTGTGCTAACCCACCACGTATTCCTTTTTCTAATAATTCATACATTTGTAGATCACTTATCAACTCAAGTTCAGTGCCGGTATATAAAAGCATTGCATCCCAACTTAAACTCGGTGACGTTACATAATAAGCTGGATCCAATTTATAGTACCGTAAGCTTATGTTTCTAAATTTTTCAAATATATCACATAGTAAAAGCACATCGCATTTTATGTATAAATCTGTATATTCACCAAGGGATTTAACTTCGAAAATATTCCAAACGCTTTGAGCATGTAAATATTCCTCATCAGTTATATGTTTCTCACTTAAACTGTTATAAAAATAAGACTTTGAGGGCAGTCTAGTATCATCAAATTTGGACCAAGAATCTATATAGTCATATGGGTAAACACCTTTTTTTCGCATTAAATCAAATTTTCTTTTATCGGTAAACTCTCTAGATAAGTTAATAAAATCGTTTTCTGATAAAATTTTACATAATGCATCAAGACTAGAACTGAGAAACTGAAAAGAATCAATGAATTTTATTTGTATAGGGTGATTATATTTTTCTGTCTTAATTACTTTCGTTATCGAAAGGTATTTTTCCTTGGTTTTTGGTATGATATTAATAGAGCCTTCATAATTCGCTAACTCTTCAATGAATAAATGTGAGTCATATCCGGACAAATTATGAAATACAACAGGAATGAATGAACAAACTCTATACATCAAATTACAATGGGAGTGTGCTGCCCCACGGTACTCAGATGTAATATGATCATGATCTCGAACTTTATCATTATATAATAATTGCTTACATATGTGACATAGAGTAGAATTTCGATAATCCTTTTCTTCCTCTACAGATAAAGGAGTCATTGGCTTTTAACTATTTAAAATTATATGTATACGTTTGATGTCCTTTATCAAACATCTAACAAATATTTTGACACAATCAGCACCTCGGTATGTAACATACTTGTTTAATTGATTATCATGTGTGCAACAAATATAATACGCGAAACATGAGGGCTGATGTAATTTTAGTTTCTGAGTATTCAAAGAGTTACTTTCATTACAGTTAATTAGCAAACATTCAAAATCAGCGTAAATTACAAAATTAATTTTTTGCTGCCTCTCATAATGTTTAAATTTTAGTTTTGAATTCTTTTCAGGTAAAATAGACAAAATCTTAGAGCAGTTATGTGACTTATATCTTTTTTCGTTACTAAATAGTTGTAAACATGTATCACATAAATAAACTTTACCTTTATAATGAGTGACTTGACGTCGTACCAGACGTATCAGATCTTTAATTAAACAATAATGTCCAATGGTATTGTTTTCAATATAAAGTAAATTAATATGATTTTTTCTTCTATTTTTCGATACATAAAGAGGTCCAGTCACAATATCATTTTGTATACCATATACAGGGTGTCCCAAAACTCAACGTCAAGCCGAAACGGGGTGACAGGATTGATCATAACCATCACGAGAAAAATCTGAAAAAAAATCTATCCCATGCAGTTTGAAAATTATGGGCATTTTAAGAAAAACCTAGAAATTTGATCAAACTGTACCATTTTTCGGTTATTGTGGTTATTATTTTTTATTTTTGTTCATTTGAACTTTAGAAACGTAATCCTAAATAACATTTCTAGAATCCCAATAAAAAATAATGACACAATTGCCTTAAGTTCCCGAGAATTGAGACTATTTGTTAAACTACGAATTTAAAATTTTCAAGATTCGTCGACTTTGACAGGCCCTCCTATAAAAAAAATGTACTAGAGTGCCTTGGCAAGTAGCATTAAAAGTTGGCGCATTTAATCAGAATTCTAAAATGGTACAATACTTGTTAGTTCCATACAATAGAAAAGAGTAAAAAAATTAAAACCTCAAGTAACCCGATTTTTGCTATCAGATTTTACTCAGTTAAAATGTTTTTAATTCGCACAAGCTCTAGGTAGGTTCTTAATTTTAAGGCAAAATGATGAGAGAGATGGATAATGGGTATGTTTGCCATGAGTGAGCGAGACAGATAGTGACGCCACGCATTGAGACGGAGATGCGTCGTTTAAACGAGTGCGAATGAAACAGATAGATGCTATGGCATCTATCTGTTTCATTCGCACTAGTTTCAGCCAAGCAAATGGCTACGCTACCAGTCCGACACCAACCAGTTAGTACGTTTCGCTCATTCGTCTACTGCGCACGTTCGTATTCGCTTGTGTTGATTTAGTACTGACAACTTTGGCTTCTCTTTTTGGACTTGAATCTTTGTGAATTGGACTTGTTGATAACATACCGGCAACTTTGGCTTCTCTCTGGACTTTTGTGTTGGCATCCTTTTTATCTACCATGCCTACGCGCTACACTTCACAAGAATATGCGAACATGCACCTCATTTATGGGGAATGCAGATGCAACGCAAGTGCTGCCGCTAGACTTTATCGTGAAAGATATCCAAATTTAGAGCGCTACCCGGATCACCGCGTGTTTGTTAATGTGCACCGTTCACTCACAGAGGGCGGCCATTTCCCGAATCAAATACAGGCTGGAGGTAGACCTGTGTTTCCTTTCCAGGAAGAAGTATTGCAAGAGGTCGCACGTGACCGAAGTATTTCCGTACGTGGAATTGAAGAAAGAACGGGAATACCGAAAAGCACTGCTCATCGTATTTTACAAAGAGCCGAAATGCATCCGTTTCACGTACAACGAGTTCAAAGTCTTCTACCTCGACATTATCAGGAAAGGATTTCTTTTTGTAGAACAATGCTACAGAGGCATAATGAGAATCCCCAATTCATCCAAAAAATTCTCTGGTCAGATGAATCGACATTTAAAAAAGATGGTTACATGAACTTGCACAATTATCACGAGTGGCATGTGGAGAATCCACATTTAATGCGAGAAGATAGATCCCAGTATCGTTTTAAAGTAAACCTGTGGACCGGAATTTTAAACGGTAAAATTATTGGGCCTATTGAACTGCCTGAGAACTTGAATGGAACTAATTACCTACATTTTTTAAGAGAAGATTTACCAACCCTGTTAGAGGACGTACCACTAGCAGATCTTCGCGACATGTGGTTTCAACAAGATGGCTGCCCAGCGCATTTCGCAGTGCAAGTAAGAGATTTCCTTGACCAGGAATATCCGGGAAGGTGGATTGGACGTTCGGGCACTATCTCGTGGCCCGCCCGTTCACCAGATTTAAATCCCCTGGATTTTTTCTATTGGGGAGTTCTCAAAGAAAAAGTTTACTCAAAGCCCATTGAGAACGTAGCCGACCTGCGTGAACGCATTTCTCAAGCAGCTGAGGCGATCAACTCTCGAAGATATGCCCGACTAATAAGTAGATCTTTTTTAAGAAGATGTAGGGCTTGTATTGAGGCTGATGGTAAACAATTTGAACATTTATTGTAATAAAAAACGTTATTTCTCTATCATCTGACTTTTATTCCAACAAACCTAATTATTTTACTAATTTTACTAACTTTTTTTCACTTTGGTAAAAGTGGCGTCACTATCTGTCTCGCTCACTCATGGCGAACATACCCATTATCCATCTCTCTCATCATTTTGTCTTAAAATTAAGAACCTACCTAGAGCTTGTGTGAATTAAAAACATTTTAACTGAGTAAAATGAGATAGCAAAAATCGGGTTACTTGAGGTTTTAATTTTTTTACTCTTTTCTATTGTATGGAACTAACAAGTATTGTACCATTTTAGAATTCTGATTAAATGCGCCAACTTTTAATGCCACTTGCCAAGGCACTCTAGTACATTTTTTTTATAGGAGGGCCTGTCAAAGTCGACGAATCTTGAAAATTTTAAATTCGTAGTTTAACAAATAGTCTCAATTCTCGGAAACTTGAGGCAATTGTGTCATTATTTTTTATTGGGATTCTAGAAATGTTATTTAGGATTACGTTTCCAAAGTTCAAATGAACAAAAATAAAAAAGAATAACCACAATAACCGAAAAATGGTACAGTTTGATCAAATTTCTAGGTTTTTCTTAAAATGCCCATAATTTTTAAACTGCATGGGATAGATTTTTTTTCAGATTTTTCTCGTGATGGTTATGATCAATCCTGTCACCCCGTTTCGGCTTGACGTTGAGTTTTGGGACACCCTGTATATTTAAACTAATGTGCGAATTGTTTTTCTCAAACATTTTAATATCATTTATCGTAGGAGGAAATGCCATTCCTTCAATATTTAAGACAGAGGTATAATGAGGATATGAACTTGTTCTGTATACATTAATTTTTGCCGGGTATAATCCAGCAACTATACTCCATAGAAAACAACAATTATCTTTATTTTTTATATTTATACAACTTTTAGAATATTTGATAGCTAACGGTAGTTCTATATGTGATCCACCTCTCATGGGAGAATATTTGTTAATATTAATTTCGAGATGATTCATAGAAATAAATGTCCAACCAGATTGACAGTGCTGAAACTCGGTTAATTTATTACTTAGTGTACTCATTACTTTCGTTAATAATTCATTCAAATCAGTGTTCTTATAAACAATATCATACTTGGTATTAAACGATTTTAATTGTTTTTCGTCTGATTTTGGTAGCATATAATAGGCAAACAATTCAAAATTCAATTTTATACAACTGTGTTCATTCAGTGACATATTTATCAATTCTATTATATTTATTCGATGATCACACAGGAACGCCTCTAGACTGAGGTACTCGTCTTCCTGAGTGACATTCAATCTGTATGTCATTATTCTGTTTTTAAACGCTGTTGCAATAATATGGATATCTCTGAATTTGGTATCTAATAAACAATTTGCTTTGTGTATATTAGTTCTCATATGATAAGAATATTTATTTCTTGGTATTAACATTTTACATTTCTGACAGTTTATTGACTTTCTAGATCTTGATAAATTGTTGCTGAGGTGTGTAACTGTGAAAAAAAAATTAAACAAATATGACGATATTATTTATTAATAATCATGAATAGTACTTGCTTGTGTAAGCAAGTACAAAATATTATCATAAGTGGGTACAATTATTATTCTTATTCTAAATATAGATACAATTATTAATAATTAATAGTTATACAACAGTCAAAAGTAAAATAATTATCAATCATAGGCTCCCAAGTGAGTGATTGAACAATTTTTAAAATCTTTCTGAGTCGACTTTACAAATTCTTTTATAATTTGCCAAGACTCCTTATTTTCATCCAATTTAGTTTTTATAGTAGTTATAGCAGAGCGCCATCTATTTATGGGTGTTATATTTTTAATTTCATCTGTGTAGTATATTTTCACCTCCACGTAGTACTTCCCTTCTTTGGTCTCACTTATCTGTCTAGAATAGCCCTTAGCCATTCTTCTCGTAAAATAAGAATAAAGAGGCGGTATATTACCGGTTTTGCTGACGCTTTGTGTTTGGGTGACATTTCCTTCACTATCGCTGCCTTCGCCAAATAATTCAGCGGCTGTAATTCGAGCTGGTAGTGTGACCGGAGGGATTGTAGGTTTCGACTTCTTTGCACTAGACCGTTCACTCGACTTGCCAGATCTTTCCCGCTTCGATTTTTTTTCCATTAATTTTTCTCTCGCCTTCACCTCTACTTCGGAGTCGTCACTAGAGAGGGAGAGGTCATTGGCGAGTAGCTTTGACCTGAGAACAAAAAAAATAAAATTATTAGAGCTTGCAATCAATCAATCAATTTCAAAATAATTGTAAGATGAATTGATTTACTATTGAAAATATTAATTTAGTTAAAGATAAAAAGCTAGAAAATAATAAATAAAAAGGTGAAATATTTTCATATGTTTTTCTATTATTTATTTTACACACATTATCAGACACTAGAATAAATTATATAATTATATCATGAATGCATTGGCCCACACAAATATCATATGTGCAAACACCAACATCTCAACACAACTATCATAATTATTATATGTATTCAGTACAGAAAGTCGATTGTTCACCTACTCCACTAAATAGAATGATAATTAATATTGTAATAGTAAGTATTAATCATTAACAACTATTTGAGCCGTCCAGGAATTGAACCCACGACAAGCAGCACCTACAAAGGGTAACAAAAGCCCATCATTGTATCTGAGTTGAACGTGTTAACTAATCAATATATATTGCATAAACATACATACACTCACGCCTGTATCCCGAAGGGGGCAGGCAGAAGTGTATTACACATTTGTATGTACATATGTGTACACCCACATTTCGCCAACTATGTTTTTCAGTCGCACGTAATAGATGGTGAGCCTATTACCGTCTACCGGTCACGTTTTTTGCAGACTCCGTGACACTTTGCCTAACCCGGGAATCGAACCTGGGCCTCATACATAGCAGTCGTATACACTACCTCTAAACCGTCGAGGTATCAATATTAATGAACTCTTTAATAGGTACTGGAATACATAATTATTTTTCAAATGAATATGTTATATAACAATTTAATAGTAGAATTTAATTATGAGTACTTACATTGTTGATGAATAGATAGTAGCTTGGTGAATTTCAACTCGAGATTTTCGACTCGTTGTTGATTCGTTCCAGAGAGGATTTGTGCCGGAGACTAATGTGTGAGCTGATTTTATAGGGCTAAAATCACGTCATTACATCCTTATTTGTAAAATTGCTTTGTTGCAAAAATTGACAATAATAATTACTTAGGTACACGAGCGTGCAAAACGCTGCGTTTTTGTTTTAGCGATTTTAACAGACAAACGTTAACCAATTTTGAATCTAATGTTCATAATAAATAAGAAATATGAAACTACATATTTAATAGGCATCAATGAAAAGTTTATTTTCAGATTAAAGGTAGCCGATGAAATAAACGCCACGATTTGCACGCTCGCATGCAACTCATAGCCATGTGTACGTAAGACGAGTCGAACTCTCATATTTCTGTGTAATAACAGAAGTTTCAATTAATCTTATTATTTTGAACCTTAATAACAAAATATATATTAAATGTGAACAGGTATAAAACCAGTACAACCAAAAAAAAAAAGCTCATTATTTTAAGATTTCTTCATCTATAATGTCGGTAAGTAAATCAGAACCTTTTTTTATTAAATAATTTTATGTTTTTCATATTTATAGAATTAAAATCTCTATGATTATTAATATGTAATTTATTAATATGTAATAGGTTAGATAATCAGTCATAATTTTATATAAATATTTATTTTGTTTTAGGAATCCGGCGATCTTTTCATCTCCCCTGCATCATACGCACTAAATTCAGCAGCACAAACATTACGTCAAAATGTAAAGAACTATTTGGAGAGAGAAATACCGTTCTCCTCATACTCTCCGATGTCACCACCTTTGTCTGTCCCACTAGAGAGGGAAAGACCATCCGAATTCGAAGTTAGAACCAATAGCAGCGTTAGCAACATCAATAATAAAAGACGGGGAAGCGAAATTACGTATTCGTATGTAAAAAAGTTTGTAAAGGGTCCACATGGTAAAATAATACGCATTCAAATCTTTGATGCTGGAAATTTCAATGAATCTAAAAATTGTGAGTGTAACTGTAATGCTGATGTATGTGCTCAACATATTGTTAAAAATGTATTTGATGATGATATATACATGTGTGCTAAAGACATGGTAAATAAAATGTTAAAGAAAATAGTATAGTTACTTTAATGTTCTTTATAGTTTACATACATATAACTATGTATAGGCATTTTGTTTAACTAGTAATAAAGCAAATCTATTGATAAAAGAAATGTTATTAATACTACATTGACAATAAATAGTTGCAACTAATATTTGACTTTCAATTAACATCTTAATTACAAATTATCTATCAGAGATAGCTATTATTTTAAGTAAGTATCTACCTACTTACTTTTAAATTCATTCAATGTCATACATTATTTGTCTGAAAGTTGGTATAGTTACCTATTGAGTAGGCATGTATCAATAAATATTTTATAAACACAATACGAGATTGAA
This sequence comes from Catocala sponsa, assembly GCA_963564715.1. Taxonomy (NCBI): domain Eukaryota; kingdom Metazoa; phylum Arthropoda; class Insecta; order Lepidoptera; family Erebidae; genus Catocala; species Catocala sponsa. The sequence goes on along the minus strand of OY751341.1, from coordinate 26,393,981 downwards.
TCACATTCGATGGTAGCAAGTCTCATATAAATATAAGTATGTACATATATCTGCATAGTTACAGAGGCACATGGCGGGTGCAGAGTGCGAACTTGAGATGGAATGCGTTCCGAATCCTTAATAGGAATATAGTAAGCAATCTAGCACCTCTGACAGCATTAAGTATGCACATTAAATAAAATATAGTTATTCGTATCATATACATAAGTACCAACCTACCTGTTGAAAAGATATTTGTTTAAATATTTTTTTTCAAAATGACGTTATAGTAAGTACTTCAGTCTCGTCATTTCGAAATTTGATTATAAGTCTCGTCTCGAGAATTTTATAACAAGATACCTTTTTATTATATTAAACGTACCTACATACATAATATGGATCTGCATTTACTTATACTATCTACTACTTATACTCTCTTAACACTATGATAGATTTCGAGTCCATGAATATAAAAAAATAAAGTCTTATTCATATTAATAATTTTGATTAGAAGTACCTATCGTTTCGAATAGTGAAGTATAGAATATTTTTGATTAGATGTATCATATCGAATAGTGAAATGTAGAATGATTTTGATTAGGAGTATCGTTCCGAATAGTAAAATGTAGAATGATTTTGATTAGAAGTATCGTTCCGAATAGTGAAATATAGGGCATCCAGATCACACTGTGATCTGGATGCCCTATATTTCAACTACTAAATAGAAATAAAACTACAATGATATTTGTTTATTATATACAATCATTTATTAAAAAATTTAACATAACATAACTTTCATACTTTTTACGATAGGTAAGTACTTAATTATTTACATTTAATTAAACTAGCTTTATATAATTATATATATGTCGCGGATGGAAACCGATTCCGTTCGTAAGATTGTTCATCGTCCGCCATATTGTGTACGAAATAAAATAAATGACTCAGTGCGTACGTCCGACGCGGTCGAGCTCCCGAAGTCAACAGACAGTGACAGAACGAACGAACGAGCTAATCTGTACCACCACTACTTCACTCGCTACAACGTTCGTTCAACTCTCACTCATTCACTGACGACGCTGACAGCGCCATCACAGACTTCCGCTCGAAACTACTGACTCACGGAAGTGAATAAATCTTAAATGAATTAATAGATGGCGCCACTTCGAGATGTCTCAAACCATTGATAGATGGCGCTACTAGATTCAATAATTCTCCGACACGGCCATTCTGACACTGCGCGCGTTCTCGAGCGCAACAAATACAAGATCAGTGCTACAGGAGTCGCCTGGACAGCACAAGATCTCACACGGCGATACTACACACTACTTACACTCAAATGTACCTTAGCTCATAGCCTTTAGCTTTCAGAGAAGAGTTACTGTTGTGCTAAGCGAAGCGCAGAGCTTCCAGCTCAAGACTCGAAGCACGAAGCGCGTAGCTTCTTAGGTGAAAACCCAAAGCAAGAAGCGCGGAGCTTCTAATGCAAAACACAAGCATGAAGCGCGGACCTTCCAATGCGTAATACACAAGCATGAAGCGCGGAGCTTCTAATGCAAAACACAAGCATGAAGCGCGGACCTTCCAATGCGTAGTACACAAGCATGAAGCGCGGAGCTTCCAATACGTAATACACAAGCATGAAGCGCGGAGCTTCCAATACGTAATACACAAGCATGAAGCGCGGAGCTTCCAATGCGTAGTACACAAGCATGAAGCGCGGAGCTTCCAATACGTAATACACAAGCATGAAGCGCGGAGCTTCCAATACGTAATACACAAGCATGAAGCGCGGAGCTTCCAATACGTAATACACAAGCATGAAGCGCGGAGCTTCCAATACGTAATACACAAGCATGAAGCGCGGAGCTTCCAATGCGTAGTACACAAGCATGAAGCGCGGAGCTTCCAATACGTAATACACAAGCATGAAGCGCGGAGCTTCCAATACGTAATACACAAGCATGAAGCGCGGAGCTTCCAATACGTAATACACAAGCATGAAGCGCGGAGCTTCCAATACGTAATACACAAGCATGAAGCGCGGAGCTTCCAATACGTAATACACAAGCATGAAGCGCGGAGCTTCCAATGCGTAGTACACAAGCATGAAGCGCGGAGCTTCCAATACGTAATACACAAGCATGAAGCGCGGAGCTTCCAATACGTAATACACAAGCATGAAGCGCGGACCTTCCAATACGTAATACACAAGCATGAAGCGCGGAGCTTCCAATGCGTAGTACACAAGCATGAAGCGCGGAGCTTCCAATACGTAATACACAAGCATGAAGCGCGGAGCTTCCAATACGTAATACACAAGCATGAAGCGCGGAGCTTCCAATACGTAATACACAAGCATGAAGCGCGGACCTTCCAATGCGTAGTACACAAGCATGAAGCGCGGAGCTTCCAATACGTAATACACAAGCATGAAGCGCGGAGCTTCCAATACGTAATACACAAGCATGAAGCGTGGAGCTTCCAATACGTAATACACAAGCATGAAGCGCGGAGCTACCAATGCGTAGTACACAAGCATGAAGCGTGGAGCTTCCAATGCGTAGTACACAAGCATGAAGCGTGGAGCTTCCAATACGTAATACACAAGCATGAAGCGCGGACCTTCCAATGCGTAGTACACAAGCATGAAGCGCGGAGCTTCCAATACGTAATACACAAGCATGAAGCGCGGACCTTCCAATGCGTAGTACACAAGCATGAAGCGCGGAGCTTCCAATACGTAATACACAAGCATGAAGCGCGGAGCTTCCAATACGTAATACACAAGCATGAAGCGCGGACCTTCCAATGCGTAGTACACAAGCATGAAGCGCGGAGCTTCCAATACGTAATACACAAGCATGAAGCGCGGAGCTTCCAATACGTAATACACAAGCATGAAGCGTGGAGCTTCCAATACGTAATACACAAGCATGAAGCGCGGAGCTTCCAATACGTAATACACAAGCATGAAGCGCGGAGCTTCCAATGCGTAGTACACAAGCATGAAGCGTGGAGCTTCCAATGCGTAGTACACAAGCATGAAGCGTGGAGCTTCCAATACGTAATACACAAGCATGAAGCGCGGACCTTCCAATGCGTAGTACACAAGCATGAAGCGCGGAGCTTCCAATACGTAATACACAAGCATGAAGCGCGGAGCTTCCAATACGTAGTACACAAGCATGAAGCGTGGAGCTTCCAATACGTAGTACACAAGCATGAAGCGCGGAGCTTCCAATACGTAGTACACAAGCATGAAGCGCGGAGCTTCCAATACGTAGTACACAAGCATGAAGCGCGGAGCTTCCAATACGTAGTACACAAGAATGAAGCGCGGAGCTTCCAATGCGTAGTACACAAGCATGAAGCGCGGAGCTTCCAATGCGTAGTACACAAGCATGAAGCGTGGAGCTTCCAATACGTAATACACAAGCATGAAGCGCGGAGCTTCCAATACGTAGTACACAAGCATGAAGCGTGGAGCTTCCAATACGTAGTACACAAGCATGAAGCGCGGAGCTTCCAATACGTAGTACACAAGCATGAAGCGCGGAGCTTCCAATACGTAATACACAAGCATGAAGCGCGGAGCTTCCAATACGTAATACACAAGCATGAAGCGCGGAGCTTCCAATGCGTAGTACACAAGCATGAAGCGCGGAGCTTCCAATGCGTAGTACACAAGCATGAAGCGCGGAGCTTCCAATGCGTAGTACACAAGCATGAAGCGCGGAGCTTCCAATGCGTAGTACACAAGCATGAAGCGCGGAGCTTCCAATGCGTAGTACACAAGCATGAAGCGCGGAGCTTCCAATGCGTAGTACACAAGCATGAAGCGCGGAGCTTCCAATGCGTAGTACACAAGCATGAAGCGCGGAGCTTCCAATGCGTAGTACATAAGCATGAAGCGCGGAGCTTCTAATGCACAGTGTATATTTTTTTTTTTAACATATGGTTTTATTGAAACAGCTGATACCATAATGAACAATGTCCACTTTATTATTAATCATTACCTTTTGTTTAGTCCACATAACATACTTCGTTGTAATAACTAACTAAAAAAAAAAAAAAAACAAACAGTCTAAACTGTAAACAGAAAAACGGTTACAATCATTATCATCATTCTTAATAAAGATAATTGATTACGTTAATCAAGCATGTTTTTAATTATTGTTGATACATCTTGCACTTAGCATACTAACATAATGTTTCGCTCAAAGTTTCCTCTGAATTAACTTCATCTAACTGTGTCGATAGTTCAGGTAAGCTACTAGGACATTTACGGAGCTTTTCATGACATACGTATTGCACGCGGCCACCAGCTATTGGCTCTACTTTATATCTGTCATTTGTGCAAACTTCAATAATTTTACATGGATTTGAAAATTTCTCACCTAATTTAGTTATTATTCTAGGATTTTTCTCAACTAGAACGATATCACCAAGACTGAACGGACAAATTTTGGCCTTACCCCTATCATAGCGCACTTTTTCGATGAGTGCCTGTTCGTCCATCCTGACTTTAGCTTCTTGTCTAACATTAAAAAGGTCTAAGTTTTCATATTCGTAAATTAACGCGTTAAGTCGTGGAGGGTTTCTATTGCAACCCATTAGCAATTGTAGGGGGCTTTTGCCTGTACTCCTTGAAACAGTGCAATTTAAGGACAATTGAACTTCGCCAAGAACAGACTTCCAGGATCGTTTTTCGTGGTTCTCAGCGATGGTAAAGCAGTTTGTAAGTACGGACATAAACCGCTCAACTTGGCCATTCGCCCGGCTGACCCCACTTGCGATCTCATGGAACTCTATTGACCACTCATTGCACAAACTCTGAAACTCCTGTCCAGTGAATGACGTACCCTGATCAGCTACTATCCTGACTGGAGAACCAAACAATGACACAAACACCCGTAGAGCATTACATGCCGACTTGGCTGTTAAGTCTTTTACCGAAGTTAAATGACAATACTTAGTAAATGCGTCAATGATCACGATTACGTATTCTTTAGTGTTGCGACTACCAGTAAGCTTGCCACTTGTGTCTATATGAAGTGTATGGATAGGTGCAGGTACTTTGTCAATAGGATGTAAGACTGACTGCCTAGCGCCTGAGGATCTCTTATTTATTTTGCATGGTAGGCACCTATCCACGTAAGTCCTAACGCATGTCGCCATGTTGGGGAACCAGAAATGTTCGCGGAGCTTGGTGAGCGTTTTATCCCATCCAAGATGTTTGAGTTCGTCATGGAAGCGCTGAATTATCTGCCAACGGTAATTCTTTGGGACGATTGCCCTACATAAGGTCTTTTTATTAACTTGAAACTTTTTGTAAAGCAAATTATTTTTCATTTCATATGTCGATCTCAGACTGGGTTCTAAGGTATCGTTTTCTAAAGCCTCAATTACTTTGTTAATATCTGGATCAAGGCGTTGTTCCGCCTGTAACCAATCATCTCTAATCTGAATTACGTTAACTGATGCTGAGCTAACATTAGAAGCGACCGGATTCCTACTTAGGAAATCTACGTGAGGGATCCTTTCACCCTTACGATACTCAACTTCGAAATCGAAACTTTGCATGTATGCCCACCACCTATGCACTCGGGGGGACAGATCTTTTTTATGTCGAGACGCCTTAAGACTATTACAGTCTGTTATAACTTTGAATCGCCTACCTAGTATGTAATGTCTAAAGTGTTTAAGAGCTTTAAAGACCGCTAACGTTTCCAGCTCGTAGCTGTGATAACGGCTCTCTACCTCGGACGTTCTCTGACTATAATATTCAATAACTCTCAGTTGGCTGTCGAATTTTTGGAAGAGAACTGCTCCATAGCCAAGAGCACTCGCGTCTGTGTGAATTTCGATTTCGCGAATTGGGTCAAATATAGTGAGCAGGGGCTCGGAAGTGAGATGCTTTATTACTGTGTCGCGTGCTTTCGTATGTTGGGTTTGCCAGTCCCATTTGGCATCTTTTTGTGTCAGCTGGTAAAGAGGACCCATTATAGTCGAGAAGTTAGGCACAAACTTTCTGAAGTAACCTGCTAAACCATTGAATTGACGCAGTTCTTTTACGTTAGTGGGAATTGGAGACCTGGCTAGAGCTTCTACCTTTTTGGGGTTTGGTTTTACTGAACCTTCTGAAATAATAAAACCCAAATATTCAACGGAACGTTTTAAGAATTTGCACTTATTCCAGTTAAATGAGAAACCAGTACCTGCGAGAGAATCTAAAACCTTTTCTAAATGTGTAAACGCTTCTTCTTTGCTCTTAGAGAAGACTAGAACGTCATCCATATAGACTGTAGCGATAACGTCTCTCAACGAGCCTAGTGCCTTATTTATGGCTCTTTGATAGACGGCAGGGGCGTTACAGAGTCCAAAGGGCATCTTTAAATACTCCCATGAACCATCAGGCGTCACAAACGCAGTCTTTTCTACGGAGTTTGACTTCTGAGAAATAGGTATTTGATAAAACCCGGACGCCATATCAAGGGAACTGAATACACAAGATTGCCCTAAGGTATCTATTTGCTCCGAAATTAATGGTAGAGGGTAGTTGTCGCGAACGGTATTGGAGTTTAACTCTCTATAATCGATACATAGGCGATCGGAACCGTCCTTCTTTTTCACCAAAATCGCGGGACTAGAGAACGGCGAAGAACTCTCGCGTATTATGTTTTTCGAAACCAAATCAGCAATAATACTTTTCATAGCCTCACGTTCAGCTGGAGCTAACCGATAAGGGTGGCGTTGTACTATTTTATTAGGATCTTTAAGTTTAATCTCCATCTCACCAGTAGTGACTAGAGATTGAGAATTGCCTTTCACAAAATTATCACTAAACTTAGTTATTAATTTTTGTAAACGAGATAAGTCATTGTCATCGGTCAGATCTGTGTCGATCGTGCTAATATCAAGGCTCTGCAAAAGACAAACATCGGCCTGGACTTCGCGTATAACGTGAACACCTTTGCTGTTAATGATCAGGCTTAGTCCCGGTCGCGCGAAAACATCGCGACCTATGATGACGTCGTGAGGAATTGCGTGTGAGTCTATGATAATAAAGCTAACTTCAATGTATACACCATGAATCTCTATCGGCAGACTTACTTTCGAGAAGGAGTACATAGTGTTAGAGCCAATACCTGTGAGACGCGTAGGTGTGAAATCTCGATTTCCAGACAAACTATCAGCAATTTCTTTACGAATAAGCGAACAATCAGAACCACTATCGATCAAAGCTTGTAATTCTAAATTATCAATTTTAACACGTACTAAAGGTGCGTCAGATTGTAAACACATGTTAACAGACTTCGAAGCACTCGATTGTTTAAGTTTTTCGTCTCTCCGTTTTGAAAAGCACACATCTTCAGCATGACCCATCTTTTGACAATACGAACACCGCGTATTCTTAACACTAGGCTTAGTGACAACTAGCTGGGAAGAATCTCCGGGAGCCGTTGCATTGTTAGACTGATTTTTAAATTTACAATTTCGTTTATAATGTCCCGGCTTACCGCAATTGTGACAATTTATGGAGGATGAAGTCAGTCGCCGTCGCTTAGGGTCATTAAGCGTGGAAGAATGATTATCAAGAGACCTCTTACAGTATTTAATTTTAGGATAAGTACCAAAATGCCTGTCGAGTGCTAAGAAATCGGCTGGGGTATTCTTTAATAAATCTGATCGTACCTGGTTGTCAGAGATACCTGAGATCACCACTTCAATCTTGTTCGCCTCGCTCCAGCTCGTCTCCAGTCGGTCAATCAACGCCAGCTTGTTGGTTGAATATTCTATGTAGGTAGAAGCTTGATCGCTTGAATACCGCACCATTTCTTGAAATAGGTCATGAAACCTCTTCGTAGACGCAAACTGTCTCGAAAGCCGCTCTTTTGCTTCGTCCCAGGTCTTGCAAAGGGGATACGACTTCGACGCCCACTTCCGTGCCCGGCCACGTAGATTCGTGAACGCCACGTTCCTGGTCTCATAGTCCGTCCACGAGTTCTGGACACGGTGGTGTTCTATCTCGTCGCACCATTGAGCAGCTGTAAACTCACAGTCGTCCGGATCAAAGGTTGGCACGTATACGTCGCTAGGTTTCATCCGCTTTTCCGATTTTGATGTTGACGTACTCGCTTCAGTGTGACGGAAACTCTCTGCCATACCACGAAAAAAGGATGCCCACATATCAGGTGACATTGCTGGTATTTGACCACCCGATTGTGAGAACGTATTTCGATCTTCAACCTGCGTATTCACTCGAGGGTTATTTTCACCACGTGGCACGGATGAATTGTCGAAATATTCTTCTTGCGTCGAAGCAGGATGTGGGTTCGACGCGCTGGAGGTGTTTTGTTCCAATCCCACCGCTGCTGTCGCGGATGGAAACCGATTCCGTTCGTAAGATTGTTCATCGTCCGCCATATTGTGTACGAAATAAAATAAATGACTCAGTGCGTACGTCCGACGCGGTCGAGCTCCCGAAGTCAACAGACAGTGACAGAACGAACGAACGAGCTAATCTGTACCACCACTACTTCACTCGCTACAACGTTCGTTCAACTCTCACTCATTCACTGACGACGCTGACAGCGCCATCACAGACTTCCGCTCGAAACTACTGACTCACGGAAGTGAATAAATCTTAAATGAATTAATAGATGGCGCCACTTCGAGATGTCTCAAACCATTGATAGATGGCGCTACTAGATTCAATAATTCTCCGACATATATATATATATATATATATATATATATATATATATATATATATATATATATATATATATATATATATATGTGTGTGTGTGTGTCATTCTACAATTATTTATTACCTACAGTTTCTTATTTTAATTATATTGTATTTGGATGAGTCGTAAGCCTTTTTTCTTTTGATTATTGATCACGTAAGACTGACAAATATTATGCTGCTTCCGCTTTTGAGGCTTTGTCCTTGATTTTTTATTGACCGGTTCTTGTACGTTTTCTTGTTCAGGAATATGCCAGCTCGGACTCGGGGTCGGAAATCCTTGACCGTACTGAGAGAATAATTCATTATTATCGATGATCTGAAACAAAGAATCTAATAATTATAATTATTTTATTTATATCACAAGGAGAAACTCATAATCATAAAATTCACGAAATACATATACTTACGAATTATTTGTTTCAAATCGATGTGACCACCACAACAAGCGTCAGCTTAATGATTAAGAAACTTATATTATTATAATGACGAAGCAGTAGTGTAACATAAACCTGTGATACAAGTTTGAACTTGTTTCTTGTGGACAATGAGCATGCGTGCGAACACCTGATTAGTGTTATATTTCAAAACTTTTTATTATTATATTTTATATACCAGTAAACTACTGAGATACAAATGCATGTTTTGACAGGTTGGAGCTTCTTTGCTTGACATGTAGGAATGAGAAGTACTATACCAAATCGAAAGCTTTATTATCGCGGGGCTCCTATTTCTGGGTATGGGGTCAAAAGAGAACCTACCGTGGACAAAGTCTTTATACTACTGTCGAAGGTCTTTGGTCAAAAATATTTGAAAGAAGGATTCGTCGACTTCTATCATACAAACATTCGATATTTGAACACTCGATGTATTCAGTGTACGATATATTAAATGTTCGATTTATTGCCCATTCGATCAATTGATATTCGACTGGCTTCGGCTTTCGATTTGGGGAAAGGACCCGTTGATCACTCGAGTTTCATCTCCTGTACCCGTTGATCTCCTCAAATATTTAAGGTGCCCGTTGATCACCTGATCTAATATATATATTAAAATACTTATATTTCCTATTCCTATTCTACATATTTAAATGTTTTTATTGGTCTCCGAAGCTCCGGTACAATCGATTACTAAAGGCTAAAAATAAAAAACCTTTTGTACAAATCACATTTATTTTAAATCATAAATCACAGGTTTTCATCACAGGTTTCAATAACGTTAAAATAAAAAAAATCTTTTACATGACAAACGATTAAATTCTTCTTGTCCTTTTTTATACATTTATTGTTTACTTTTAAATTCTCAGTAACATTTAGGAACAAAATAATACAGAAAATATTAGCACCTTCAACCAAGATCACTACAACTTTCAACTAACAATTCTTTATTAAATAAATCACAGTCATCATTTTTATTTTAATAAAAAAAGTAACAATCAGTCTTCTAGAAATGAATTATTTTAAACTTATAGAGATAGTGTAAGATGTCAACATCTATAGACAGTAACAATTACAATAAACAAAAAAAATAATATTTAAAGTATGTACCATCTTTAACAACTATAAAACAAAACATAGATAACAGTACCTACCTATAAATAAACCTAACCTACCTCTGAGTATGTATATCATGTTAAATCACAGTCATTATTTTCAATAAAAAAAATTGTAACAATCCGTCCTTTTAGATAGCATCGTATTGTTAGAATTAGCTATAGATTTAAAAACAGCTTTTTTTATTTGGTTATTTTTTGTTTTAATTACTCGTATTAATATATTATTGTTTATAAATTAAACATATGAGCATAGTTTTTCCAAGCAGTGACCTAGGGAAATCTGCTGTTCGAGAAATTGAGTTACAGTGCTATTTATTCTCGATTCATTATGTACAGATTCAGGCGTTCTATTATTTGTTTGGAAACCTCTTTGCATTTCAACTATTTTATTCTTTGACAAGATTGCCTCCTTTTCTAAAGTTTCTAGTAATTTTAAAATATTTGGCTTACTTCTGCCATTTAATTTTTTGTTTATTTTTGCATGCCAACTTTCTATCAAATTAGTAGTTCTATGACGTTGTTGATAAACGTTCCATTTTCTTAATGTATTTCTGTCTTCAAGCCAATTACTGACAAAATAGTCGTTAAATCTTGTAATTTTCTTATTTTCCGGGCAATCCTCCATGATATAGAGCCAACCGTCTTCTACGTGTTCTTCTGGTATTAAAGCCAGTGAGGCGCAAAGGGCAACATGTTTTTTATGTTGACGAGATTTAAGTCCCAGATCTTTAGCTTTCTTCCAGAGACACTTTAAAAAATTAAAATAGCACCCAGAAATTAAAGTATCTGGGTATATCTTTTGTGCTGCGTTCTGAATTGCCATTTCAAAATCCATCTTGAACTGACGTGGACGCCAATTGGGAAAACGAGCTTTCAGCAAATAAAATACAGTTTCATATGTCTTTTGCTTTTTATTTAAAAGCAGCCCAAATATTAATGGTACAATATTCGTGCTGGTAAGGGAACTTCCAATATCAGCGTGGATGGTAAACAGCTGAATAAATGGATTAATTACAAATTTAAAGGTCCCATCTACAAAGACTTCAGTAAATTTTGATATAGTTTCCTCATTTTCTAGGGAAAACATCAATATTCGGTCTGAATCATCTTGGTAATCGCATATCAAAAATTTTTCAAATCTTTTGGGCACTTCTACTTGTTCTGTGTTTTTAAATACTAAACGATTGGCACCATTTGTTTTTTTCCGCACATTATAAAGCCCATGTTTGAGGTTTTTGAACTCGGGTACCTTGTGAACTAAGTTTAATCCATTATCTCGGAATTGAGTCATTTCTTCGTCGTATATATTTTTTAGGGATTCATTTCTTTGAGAAGCTCGTTTTTTACACGAATCAATGGCTTTTTTGAGATCATTTCTAGTTATATTTGGTGTGCAAATGTGAGCGCTTTCTTTTAATATTCGGTGTTCGTGCACAGTAACACTTCCATGACAAGTTTTTTGAGTACATGTCCAATAAATTGAACCATTTTTGTATTCCTTTTTTTTATTAAATTGATACCCTCCACGTAATAAAATTAATCCACCTCGTCTAGAAGATACGTATTCTATTCCCGTCAAATCATTACTGCAAGATGGTACTTCAGACATTGTTCTGTAAGAGAAACGTTAATGGGTTTAAGCCAAAATAATTGTACATTTCTCAGATTACTTGTGAGAAACGTTTCTCACAAAATATTGTGTCGTTTCTCACAAAGGTGCGTTCACATTGCTTATTAAAAATACGTCAACTAGGTAAAATAATATTCAAGCAAAGAGGTAAAAAAAACAACTTAAGTTTAACCAATATTATTTTATTACAGAAAATATGACAAAAATTAAATATAATTTACATCGGGCAAATTCTCAAATATTAGTGCCCCTGTATTATGCACTTTCGGCTCTATTAATTCACTGATTATATTAGTTTCTGTTATATTATCTTCCTCTGCAAAATCACACCAATCAAAAAGTTTTTCCTTTATCCTTTTTAACCCCAATACTTTGTATGTGCCCCATTCAGCCGATATTATTTTTGCAATACAATAGTAAATGCCGCATTTGACTAAGACCCAGCTTCCTTCACTGAATTTGTTTCCGTTGGCATTTTTTTCCGTGTTAAATTTATTACAAGGATTTTTTATTTTATTTCTAATATCAGTAGTCTTTAGTGAAATTTTCCCTTTATATTTTTTTATATCAAATGGTATATTTTCAGTAATTATAGGCTTATGGATTGTTTGTGATGTGATCGTTTCAGGAACCGTTGTTGGGTTAGCAAGGGGTCTTATATTTTTGTTTGCTGCAAAAATGTAATTACTGACACTTTCAGCTGAGCATCTGGGTATTCAAAAGTTTGTTGCGCGGCGCACTATTTTCTCATACAAAATAAATGACGATTAGTGACGTTCTGTTTTTCATACAACCAAAGATAATATGAAATGTGACACAACCGTTACTACACGTCGACGTTTATCCATGTTGTGTCATATGCAATCCACGCATAGTACATGAATAGAGCACAGCGTCTAACCACGTTGACGTTCTTAACCGATGTGTCATATACTGTCCATATATATTAATAAATTGGGGAACAACGTCTAAACAAGTCGACGTTCTAAAACGTTGTGTCGTGTAACTATAAGGCGTTTATATAAATTGCGGGGCAACGTTTAACCACGTCAACGTATATAGATGTTGTGCCGTATACTATAAGATATATTTCGAAAAATTATAGAACAACTTCTTACCACGTCGGCGTTTATAAACGTTGTTTCATATACTTTTAGCTATTTCAATATAAATTAAGGGAGAACATCTGATCACGTCAACGTCCATAAAAGTTGTGCTAGATACTGTTATTTCTGTAGTATGTAACATAGAAAACAAAGTCTGTTAACGTTGACAGATGTTTGAATTTAATTTGAGAAAAGGCAATAAAACAGTTTTCTTAGTCGCTAGATATTTATTCAAATAATAATTAGTATTTTGAAATAAAAACGTCTGACTTCTGACTATAATCATACACTAGATATTGTAGTTATAAACTCACTAACAATTGTTGGTCTCACAATTCTACAGAAAAAAAAACACTTCTAACAATATTTGCGACAGTTTGACTTCGCTAAAGGAACATAATCTTAATCATATTTGGTATTTATTCATAAATCAGTCATCTCTTTTCAGTTGTCATCTCTTTGACTAACAATGTATCTTCCTAGATAAAGAACTTATCAAAGTAACAATCAGTCTTTATTATCACGTTTGATAATCATAATCAGCCTTATCATCTCTTATAATTAATGATTAATATAAGGAAATGGGGGAGACCTTTGCCAAGCAGTGTACCAATACAGAATGATAAAAAAAATAAAAAAAAATGTTTTGAAAAGGAACATAACTAATCAAATATTTATAATTGACTCATGCCACTCTTCAAAACAAATAGCACATAGTGCTGGCTTCTCTTCACATCCTTTGCATCGTATACTGGTTTCTTTTCTTATCTTCTTTTTGGTGCACATTTTACACTTCATGTAATATGAAGTCTTATTCGAGTTCATTCGTACGGGAATCTTTTCCGGCCAGTGCCCAAAATTGTCACGGTTTTCAACATCTCTTGATGGCACAACGTCAGCCCTTTCTTTCAGTCGATTATCGAATTTATTTCTGCTTATTAGTTTGTCGGGTTTTAGATTCAGAGGCAGCTGTATGAGTGTTTTTATTAAATCTTCTCTAAAGGTCAAAAAATTATATCGGTTGCTATTATTCTTGCAATACTTTTTGTATATAAAGAAGCTATTCCACACTGAGAGATCCAGTAAATGAAAGAATACCTTCTTGTACCACCTCAAGGTCTTACGGGGTGTGGAATAGTATGAAATCATTTGGTCTACCCGATCGATTCCCGACATAAATTGATTGTATATTGTCACTTCCTGCGGTTTCATACGTTTTTGTCCACGTCTGTTAGTAATTTCTACGAGTTTGGGATGATTTGACGTAGTTACCATAAGCACAGACCTTTTGTCTTGCCATTTGGACACATATACTTTATTTTTACGTACCCAAAAATGTTCATTTTTATTTAATTTCTTCGTTGTTAATTCTTTTGGGTTGTCTTTTCTGTTAGTGCGTAGAGTCCCTGTAGAATGAGTTTTTAAATCTAATAATTTTTGAGATAACGTAACTGAGTTGTAATAGTTATCCATGAACAAGTAATGCCCTTTTAGTAAATATGGTCTCATTAGTCGCATAACTATTTTTTCTGTCTTTTTTCCTGTTTCGTTTTCATCGTCATCATTTTTTCCTGCATACATAATCAAATTGAGAACGTACCCATCAGATGTTGTCAATTCATAAAATTTTATTCCATAGCGAGCCTTTTTAGATTTTATGTATTGTCGAAAAGACAGGCGTCCCCTAAAGAGTAACATTGATTCATCTAATGACAGTTCTTTTGTAGGCTTGTAGCATTCACGAAAATTCTTCGAAACCGCATCTATAAATTTAATAATTTTTTCTTGTCCTGTAGCTCCTAACTGGGACACATATAAACATCTCAAAATTTGTTCAAACCTACGCGCAGACAATGTATATTGAAAAATCGGATGAAAATATAAGGGATCATTGTATGTAAAAAGTTTACTTTTTTTAGGAATGCTTACTTGTCCCATCAGAAGACATAATCCTAAAAATTTTAGGATTTCGTCGCGGTCTACATCTTTATAACGGTAGCGTCGTGAATGTCTAGTGGTCGGTCTATTTGTGGAGCACAGTGCTCTTCCATAATTATTTGTGCTTGTCACTATGTAATCTACAATATGAGGAGGAAACATTTTGTTGAAGACGTCGATAACTGATGTATTTGAATCGATTTGAAACTGGACACCGACAGAGCTGTCGTCAAATTCAAATTCTGGTATATCTGCTATAGAGTTTGTCCAATCTGCTACTGGAGACGGTGTTCGGTTTCTTCGATGCCGTCGCGCGGTGTTCGAAGTATCTCGAGCACGACCGTGAGATGGGCCTGGTGTTGGGTTGTCCTCTATCGTAGCAGGTGGACGGCAGACAGGAGAAGCTGAATTACCGCCTAGCGCTATAAGTGGCGCCGGATCAGAAGTTACAAAATGGCCCACTAATTCTAAAGACAATGGTGGCTCAGGAATTGTTGGGTTGCCAGGGTTGCTCTCTGTGTCTAGAAGCGGTGGTGGGTCAGGATTTCTTGGCTTGCCTTCTATGTCTAGAAGCGGTAGTGGCTCAGGAATTCCCGGGTTGCCTTCTATGTCTAAAAGCTGTCGTGGCTCAGGATTTCCGACTCTACCTTCTATGTCTGCACGAGGCAGCAGCTCGAGAATTACGGGGTTTCTCCCTATATCTAGAAGCGGCAGTGGGTTAGGCATTTCGAGGTTACCCTCTATATCTAGTAGTGGTGGCGGGTCACGACTTTCAAGTTCGTTCTCTTGACGCGACTGTGGCTCAGGTGAGCTCATTGCTTCCGTATCGCGATCAGCACTATTGGAATGCTCTGTCATAGTTCTAGGTCGTTTTGATTTTCTGATGTCAAAAATACTTCCAGAACTTGCACTATGATCTGAAGTCTCGGAACTGGACTGATCGGAATCTAAACGTTTATCCTGGATTCTAGCTCGTGGTCTTCCGTGAAATAGTAATTCATTACTTACTGAACTATCGCTCCCATCTGACCGTTCTGGCTCCGGGTCATAATCTGCATCAGATCCATGTTCACCATCGTCACTGAAAGGATCTGGAGTAGATTCCCGTGACGCCGATGCCTCATCGAAAATCCTCATCGATCTTTGTTTATCTTGTTTTTTATCCATCTAAAACAATAAGTACCATTCTATCAATAAATTGGTAACGTATGATTTACATACCTACATAATATTACCTATATTTAATTTTATCATAATGAAATCACGATTATACGTACGATTTACATACCTACATAACAACACATACTACCTACATAATATTACCTATATTTATCATAATGAAATCATGATTATACGTACGATTTACATACCTACATAATATTACCTATATTTATCATAATGAAATCATGATTATACTTATTATTTTTACAAATATAGACGCAAACAACACACAAAATAATGAAATACTTACGATAATTCGAAGGCGTAATTTCGCAAAACTACGGCCGCGGCACTGCAATGCAATACTCTCCCGCTCACGGCGCACGGGACGACTGAAGTATGGGAGCGGGGTCATCGAGGGACGTATTACGACGTTGCGAATGTATGCGTAACTAGAATGTATGTGTGCGAGTAGCTTTATAAAGTGCACAAAAAAACTAACGCGGAGTGGCGCTAGCAGTCCCAAAATTTAAAGTGATACGGCGCGATGACGTAGCTTGAAGGAATTTGCATAAGTCTCAGCCGTTTATACACGTTCTTTGAAGAAAGACATATTTTTTACTGACGTGATTAAACGTTGTGTCAAATAGCGTTTATCAAATTTTACGTATTATAACGTTGCTCCGCTCAAAGTGTTAATTATAATATAATAAATCAACAAAACTAGCTTTCTCGATTAAGTTATCGTCGGCAAGAGAAGCCATTAGTAAATCTATGTTTTTATTTCTCATTAAGACCAACATTGGCCTGATTCGGTGTACCTCCGCCGACAGACAATAGAATGTATTGAGCCTGCACGGCAGCGCGTTCAACCACACAGAGGCTGAGTCCATGTCAAATTGAACGTGCTGTGCAGGATTGATACACGTTATTGTACGTTGAAGACGTCCACTTCGGTCGTCCACGTTTTTTTTAGGTTCAGGTACATTACATGTAAGACACTTAGATAATAAGCTCATTTTCTGATTTTCAGATTATATACTTACAACTGTCTCCTTGATCCAACAATCGAGCAAACTTGTTCCTGAGAAAGAATTTGCCATCTGATTTTTCTGAAATGTGAAGAAACGGAATAAATATCTAGTTCTACTAAAGATCAAAACAAATTTGGTTATTGCTGGTAAAATACCTGAAGGTCCAGGAATACTCAATTCAATCGCACGTTTCGATGTTTGTTCGATCATTTCAACATCAATGTTCTCGTCACTAATAGACAATATTTCCGGTGAATAAGGACTGTCATCTGATTCTGCATAAGTAATATCACTATCAGTTTCTGTTTCTGGTTCGATTACGTTTGCTTTGCCTCTTTTTGCTACATGTTTTTTACGTATGGGTATTTTTTTCTTTGTTGCAGTGTTCTGATTTGTATTTAATTGTTGCAGGAAATCTTTGATTAAATTGTGCGTTTTAACATTGAAACAGGCACAACTACCTCTTTGTATTCCGCAAAAGCAACTAATGTCTCGATACTTTAGTATATTATTGTCACTAATGATTTGGTGAATTGCAATTGTGCCTTGTATCGGTACTAAGTTTTCTGGAATTTGACTCTGTTTTTCTTTAATGTCGGAATCCGGGATATAGAATAGTCGTACGTTAGTAATATCCTTTAACCTTCCTATACCCGCGCCAAGTGTTTTAACACCTATACCCGCGCATGGTGTGACAGACCGTAACTTTGGCTCCTATTACCTGGTTGTTTTTCTATAAAACTGTATATGTTAATTTTATTTTACAGGGACTATAGGATGTAATAAAACAAAAAATATCAATTATTAGCATGAACTACTTATTACTTTAATGACTATCAGTCTTTCCACAACAGCCTAAAAAAGTCTCATTTTTTCTTATAGTCTAGGAAAAACAAACATAAAACTTTTTATTTTCAAAACAAACATAAAATAACTTTTAAATCTTAAAAATCACATATCTTGAGACCATTCTAACATATATTTAGTTAAATATTAAAGTTTGCAAAGCAGTCAGAACACACCATAACAGCATGCTCTAAACAAAAATATTTGGCACAAGCAGCGCAGTTGTACCGCGTCTTTCTATTTTTTTTTGATGCACAATATCCACAGCGACCAATTTTATTGTTGTCAGATGCAGCTGCAGGTTCAGGGCTATCTAATTTGCATATTTCAATGAGTCTTAACCTCAGGGTCCTTGGCAGAGAAAGAGTGAGAGCTCGTCGCCTGAGGTGAGGATTCAGCAAGCCGTAAGACAGTGTTTCCAAAAACGTTCTGCGATTAATTTTCGTGTTAGGATTATTCATTAGATATAAAACAAACGAATTTATTCCTGCCACGTTCATCAAACTGTAGAATATTACCATAGGCCACCTATTTGTGCCTCGAGCGACATTGTACGTCTCACACATTTTGTCGACCGTGTCAACTCCGCCTTTAGTCGCATTATAGTCCATGATGATTTCTGGTTTACCTGTCTCTTCATCAATATTTTCATCATCGTGCATGCTGGACAAAAGTAAGACATTCTTGCCTTTTTTAGGTATATACGATACAAGGCTGCAGTTGCCGCGATGTCCAAATACACTGGATTTTTCAGATCGACCTCGTAATTCAGTAAACTGTTTGGGTAGCTCCTTTTTATTTTTTCGCACAGTTCCAATCAGGCTCAGCTTATATTCGTGATCGAGCTTATCCAGCAGCGGAATACTTGTGAAAAAATTGTCACATGTGATGTTACGACCAGTGTTTCGAATACATTCACTCAGACGCAAAACTAGTTCTAAAGCCGAGTTATCAATTTTATAGGGGCCTTCAGGTTGTTTTCCTACATACACTTCCTAGTTTGCTGTATAAAACATCTTAGCGTCTGTCAAAGCGTAAATTTTAATTCCATATTTGTTTGGCTTTGATGGGATATATTGCCTGAAAGCACAGCGACCTCTAAAAGCTTCCAACTTTTCGTCTATTGTAACAAACTGTGACAAGCTGTAATATTTTTTGAAAGATTCTACAACCTCTTCAAATAACTCTCTGATCGGAGCAAGCTTATCCACTGCTGCGCGTTCTGCACGAGTATCTTTGTTATCAAACCGGAGACACCGTAGTAATAAATAGAATCTGTTCCAACTCATAGCTAGCCGAAATATTTCCGGGGAAGACCCGTCTGTTTTGAACAAGTCTTTGGCATTTAATCGACTATTTCTTCTTACTCCTGCAAAGAGTAAGAGACCCAACAACGCTTCAATTTCTATTGAATCGGTCTCTACGCAGTCCCTTTCTCGTGAAAAATTCGCTTTTAGGCGGTTTATTTCTCTATTCGTGCACTCAACAATCCGAATAGAAACACTTTCCGAAAAAAATAACCTCCATATTTCTAGCGGCTCTTTCTTGTTTCTAGCTTCACCCTTAGGACCTGGAAGTTGTGTCACGAGATTTCTTGTACGGCGCCTAACCTGGCTTGACCCAGGAGTCTTATTCCAACGCGTACGCCCGTCTTTTCCGATGTAATAATCTCTGTTACTTTCACGATTTTCTGACCCTGATTGAGAATCATCCTCGTGGTCCGTCGACTGAATTTCATCTTCAGAATCACGTGTTTCTTCTTGGGGTGGACTATAATCTTCAACTTCGCTATCAAATTCATCATCGTAATTAGAATCTGCACCTTCTTCCTCCAACAGCAATCGAATATGTTCATCATTCATTTTTGAATAATTTATAACCTAAAAATTTCATAAATCGATGTAGTAGTTGTAAACAATAAAATGCAGTTCAAATCTATACATAAAAACAAATATATAACATATAAATGTTCATAAGCAAAAACATATGACTTACGTAAAAAGTTGATCGTATACCCGCGTCGGTGTCACAGACCGATCAGTCCGTAGCAGACCTACACGTCCTGCTCGCACGGCTGTGTGCTGCGTACTAACCTGAAGCTAGCGCCAAATCATGCAGCTAGCAGAACGCGCGAAATCTCAAAGTTCTTGGAAAAAAAAATATTGACGAAAAACTGTATCGTCGGTCTCACAGACATGTGCGCGGGTATAGGAAGGTTAAAACATTCATCGCATCCATTGCATCAACAATGCTATTGCCGTGTGCTACTTCCTGATCCAGCAGCCGTTTAATTGCACCACCGACGCCATCAGCAGCACCTTTCCCATGTGCTGCTTCGAAAAATGACCATGTGCCGTAGGAAAATCCGTTTTGCTGTAGTAGTTGGCTAAATTGGTAAAAGTTTTTCTTCTGCCTGTATTGAGTTGTAGGCCCATCGGAAAAAATATGAAGCACTTTAACTTTAGGAAATGTTTTTTTCACATGGTCAATTACTGGTTGCAAATGGGCCCATATTGCCCCAGGATTGTGATCGTTGTTTGGGGAAATTGAAACGAACGAATTTGGCTTGAGGTTTTTAGAATAGATCACTCCAGTGTGAAGAGTGATTTGTGCTCTAGACGCACCAAAATGCATTGCTTGAATCTCGCAAGATAACTTACACTGATAGTTTTCTTAAAAATCAATCAGAATGCCCAATTCAGTTTCATTTAGATTATTTATAACCTCTCGATATTTTGAATATTGATGCTTTATATTAAAAAAATGTGTTTTAAACAGAAGAAGTTCTGTCGTGAATAAAGATATTAGCTCTGGCAGTGTGCCTGTTCTTGCTTCATTTACATATTTTTTCGTAGTTTTTTGTTGTTTTGTACCATCGTCGTTTTGTTTGGTGTATTCATATTGTTTACATTGCCATTCCAGCCATGAACATTGACTTTCATCAGTAATATCGAAGTTAAAGAAAGGCGTTTTGGCTTTACAAGACGAACATTTGGAGTACATGCACTCATAGGAATTTACATCACACGCAACAGACGTTACTAACTCTTCCAAGTCATGGGTTTGTATGATCTTTAATTTGTGTAATTTGATCGCCTTCAACGATAAATTACTGTGTTTAATACATACGCAGGTATCGCGGTCGCTCAGCTTTGGACGAGTCACATAAATAGGCTTATTGCGACGAAATGTAGAAAAAGATGCTTTACCGCCCTCAGCAACATACTTGGCATACAGTCTTTTTAGGCTTTGTAACAAAAATCTCTTTTGGTACCTATATGAGTTGACCTAGAAGGTAAAAATACAAAGCGAATATCGTTAGCCTCACACAATTCGATCACATCAGGATTAAGGTGGCTAGATAAATTGACACCAATAACTACCTAGTTTCTGTCCTTCAAGTTTGCTAGCCCACGGTGTAACTATTTTTGTAAACCAGTCTAGGAACATAACTGAGTCAAACCAGCCACTTTTCGTACGATTATAGCGTGCATCATTAGGGCCGTCTTTGCACCAGGCATCCCACAGACATTCAGATTTGAATACCACATATGGTGGCAGGAGAACTCCGTCAGCAGTTGCCGCAAACATGATAGAAATACAGCCTTTCGAGTGGTTCAAAATTCGCTCTGGGTATTTTACACCGCGACGAAAAATACATTTTGAGGAGCCGGGATTATCAGAAACGTTCGTTTCGTCGTAGTTTAAGATATTGCTTGGCGGTATGTTTTGAAGAGAAAATTCTAAATTTTTAAAATATTTCTTAAATTCTTCTAAAGATTTTTCGGCACGCGCTTTAGTAATGTTTTGAGTAGATCTTAGCGTGAGTTTCTGTGCCGTTCCAAAAAGTTTCTCACCCACCAATCACCGGGACCTTTGTTGTTGAATACCTAACTCAGCCGTTGGATGTAGCCTTTTTTGGGCCATTAAAAAAGGCCTGGAGACAAATTCTTTTAAAGTATAAAACCGAAAATCCCAGACAAACTTCACTCAATAAATGCCACTTCCCCCTTTTGCTGAAACAGTTGATGGAAGCTGCCAATATGAAAAAACAAAATATATTAAGCGGATTTAAAGCTACCGGAATACATCCTTTCAATCCCTATGAAGTGTATAAAAAAATGCCTGAATATGAAGATAATGGTATTATATATGATGTTGATCAAGCTCTTCTTGATTATTTCAAAGAAAACAAGCACCCTAATCCCATTAAACCAAGAAAGAACACCAAATTGAATGTATTACCTGGCAAATCTGTAAGTAGCATTGAGATTGCAGAATTATCTTTAAATAAAAGAATGAAAACAGGAAAAACAACCCGAACAAAGAAGAATTCAGAGCTTCAAGAACTGCCAATAGACAAGCAACAAAATAATAAGCCTTGTAGTTCAAAAGGACCAAGAAGAGTTCGTAAAGACACTCCCACTAGAAGCGCCAGTAAACAGAAGAAACTTAAGAGAAAAAAGAACTATGAGGACACTACTGATTCTAATTCAACCTGTTCTGTACCTTCTTGCGATTTTTCAGAGTATGATCCTAGAAATGAT
The DNA here is from genome assembly GCA_963564715.1 of Catocala sponsa. Taxonomy (NCBI): domain Eukaryota; kingdom Metazoa; phylum Arthropoda; class Insecta; order Lepidoptera; family Erebidae; genus Catocala; species Catocala sponsa. Next base: position 26,371,430 of record OY751341.1, on the reverse strand, counting down.
GAAGACTCAGACGATAATATGGAAATAGAGCAAGAGAATGAGAGCGGAATGCAAAGTACAGACAATGACAAAATTAAAAAATGCATGAAAATTAATAGTAAAATATTGATTGATATACATCAAGCAGAAGTGAAAGAAAGAGGAGAAGCTATAGATTGTAAGAGAAGTGACACAGAATATAAAATGAAAGCATTGAAAGGAACTAATGCGAAGACAGTGAGTGATAAGGATGATCAAATAGTCCAAGGTTTGAAAGACAGACATAAGGAATTAATAAGTGAAAGAGTAGATAAAGAAAATTTGGAAACACATAAGATGAAGGAAACCAAGAAACTAGGAAAAGAGATAGAGAAAAAAGTTACAGTATTATCTGAAATTATAAATGCACCAGAAAATAAACAATATTTTAATTTAAAGGAACACGGCCCCTTTTCACTCAGACCTGTTGCTAAAGAAAGTAAATTAGTTCTACTTACCTCTAAAGGTACAGAAAATTATAAAGCTTAGTCTGAAGAAAACCCAAGACTTAAACCAAATAAAAATTCTTCCGAATATGACTACAAAATGTCAGTTGAAGCTAATTCAGTCACAGCAGGTTGTAGCAAAGAATCTGAACAAAATAATTTGATCTCTTATAAAATTAATGACCAAATATTAGTAAGATATATATCAAGAAAGAAAGTTGAATATTTTGTTGGAAATATCATCGCGAAAGTGGAAAACAAATATAAGGTTTCTTTTTATAAAAGACAAGGAAGAAACGACAGCACAAAATTTACGAAACCTGTCAAAGAAGACATCGACATAATTGATGAGCAAATGATTGTTAAAGAAGTTCAATTGTTGAGTTTAAATGAACAAGACACAGAATTCGTTTTTTTTTAAGATGATGACTTAGTGTATTTCGATTATTAATTTGCTCCGTTTCGTCGAGTTTATATAGGTACCGTCAACTGTGGCAACATTACCGTATTTTTTGACGTTTTATCAGTTTTTTCGTTAACTATGGTACTTTAAAATATAATTATATATCTAGTCTGTAGCAAAGATATGTGTCTACATGCTCAACGGTTTATATCTACAAAAAGTTAAATAAACACGTTACAGTGTTCAAAAATATGACACAGGTAAAGTTGACATAGATTTGGCAACTTTACCTAAGCAATTTTACAAGAGAATATTGATCCCTATAGCCATCAGATGTAAAGTTAATTATTCTAGGACGTAAGGTTTTTAGGTAAAGTAAACAACGTGGGCATTTACGGCACAAATCCTACAGATATTGGATGTAAAGTAAAGATACCACACATTTTTTTGAAATTTCATACAAATGGACATATTTTGCCAGGGCTGGCACAAACTGTACAAAGATAGTAAAACAAAGTTTTTACCAAGGTATTTTTTTATTTATTTAATAGATATAAATTATTAGTTAGCCTCTAAAGCTATGGCACATGGCTTTGGCTGAAGTAATTGTAAACTAAAACAATCAAAATCAAGTTTACCTACAAACTTGTTGTTTCACAATAATAATAATCTTTCTAAACTCAATAAAAATAAAAATTAAAATTAAACAACTAAAATAAAATCTGGTGCTTCTAGTACCTACATAACATTAATTTAAAAAATTTTCAAAGAATTAAAAGGTTTTAATGTAAAAAAAACTAATGATGTTATTTGTTATGCCTATTCACTTAATTATAGGTACCTATTTGATTTTATGGTAAGTTTTTGTTTCTTTTTTGCCTGCTGACATACGAGTGTTATCATCACGATTGAAAAAATTGCGGATTTTCTTGGCTTCTTTGTAAATAGTTTGCTTTTTTGTAAATTTTCGGACTCTTCCTTTTAGTCCAAGGCCTTTTGATAGCTCACTTTTTAGTTTATATTTCTTTGTAACATCATTAGATACTACATTTTTCAAAACCCATCTGGTTTTATTGTCTGTTGCATTGTTATACTCTTCGCCCAAGGATTTGTTTAGTACATTAAGTTGAAGTATTTTTTTCTTGACCCGCTCTTTTTCCTTTTCTGGTACTTGTGGTATAGTATTATAAATAAAATAATTTGTCATAGTCATTGGGGTTAATTCTTCTTGTGAACTACTCAGCGGTTGAACCGAACTAGATGGTTCAGCTGATGCTAAATTTAACAATGTCGGTGACTGACATACTCTAATAGGTGTCAAGTGTTGTAATTTTTTTTTTCTAGAATGTCTAATTTAATTTTTCGTCTATACGCCATTTTTTTAATGCTTTTATTTTGCCGTGTTTTTATAACTTGTTCTTCCAAGTATTTAACTTTTTTTCGTAGATCTTGACATTTTTGACATTTTTTACTTTTTTCTCTCTTTTTTTTGTCTCTCTTTCTTTCGCTTGCCTTCTTCCATTGCTCTCTAAGATTTTCTTTTTCTTTTTCTGGTAAATCTTTCACAGAACATCTTACTGAACGCATATACTCTCGATGTTTTTTTTTGTTTCCTCATACTTTTCAGGGTTCTCTTTTAATCTGTTTCTATAATCTCTCAATCGTTCCGCATTTGTTTTTGGCATCTGAAAGAAATCAAATAATTTTTTTCTTAGAGCATTATGTACCTATTTTACTATTATTTATAAAATATGGTGAATCATGGTAATAGATTGTACAAAAAATAAAGAATTTGCCATGTTTTTTTGTAATATCTTTTAGATGCCAAAAACAAATAGGGAATGACTGAGAGATTATAGAAACAGATTAAAAGAGATTTTAGAAAAGTATGAGGAAACAAAAAAAGATGGAAAAATATATATATTATGTAAAATCTATTACAATGATCCACCATTAGGATTAGCATGTTGAACAAATAATAGTAAAATAGATAATGCTCTAAGAAGTAAATAAACTTTGAGGCTTTGACTCCCTACGACATAAAAGCTTGTCGCGAGGGTAATTGTTTTTGATTTTTTTTTTGTTATTATACAGCATTAAGTTCAGTAAATAAATCAAAAAGCCTTAGCTGGAGATTGTACCTACTCATGAATATGAAAAAAAAGTACTCTATCTCGAAAAAAAACAGGTATTACATACAAACTGTTAGCAACCAAAATGCATGTATGAAACTGATGAAACAGCTGTTTTTTTTTCGAGATACAGAGTTAGCCCTATAGGGAATAGGGACATTTGTAAATATTTATGAGTACAGTGAATACGTAAGAGGTTTTGCGTAATGAAACTAATTTAAAATTTGTAACAAACTGTGAGAAACGTTCCTGTGAGAAACATGAACAGTGTATACGTACCTTATTTTTCGACCGTTTCTCACAGGTGCAACAAAATGGACGTTTTATAGGATATCAACCAACATAACCTAAAAACTGTATGATTTAGAAACACATTTCTAGTAGTGTTAGGATTACCTTAAGTACCTCAATACTTTGTACTAGCATTTAGTATTAATAATACTTACCTTTCTTGATAAACGCAGCGTTTCTCACAGGACTTTTTAAAAATTTATCACATACGTCTCACATAAATTGTCCATAACTTTCACAGATAAAATGAAAGTTACATTTATTTTTTTTTAAATAATGTTCTCAGTGTTGCCAGTTTTGAAAAAATAATGAGATGACAGATTTAACAATTATAGTATGGTTTTATTAGCGTTTCTCACACATTATTTCTCACAGGTAAAAAATCGAGGAATATTCGTTTTTATCTATTTTTGTTTAGTATTTCCTTAACTTGGATGATAAAACATTAAGAAATTAGTAGCTGAGGTCTTAATTTAACGATTTGACTTAGTTTCGTTTATAATTTTTACTTCTTGGTGCTTTTTTACATCTCCATCCAAGCTTTCCATTATACCAGTGTGAATTGCTACAGAATTAAAGAATTTGTTTCGCAAAGTTAGGACTGTAAAACAACGCGCGCGGTGAAGGGGGAGCGCCGCCATTTTGAATAAATCCTCTTACGAGACGTATTCACTTACAAACGGGCGCTTTGCTTTAAATTTATCTACGCAAGTGTACTTTTTGACCTGAACATTGGCTAATTAGTTATTAGGAATTTAAAATGTAACCAGTAGACCAACGGGCACCTTAAAAATAAATTAATATTGTTTGATCTACCACCGAGAGATCAACGGGTACCTTTAAAGTAGATGAATCTACAACTTTTATTCCAGGGGATGAAACTCGGGTGATCAACGGGTCTTGACCCTCGATTTGGCATAGTACATCCGTAGGAATGGTAGGTATTTCACAAAAGGAATGAAAATAAAAGATGTTACATATTCATACAAATGTATTTATTTTCAAATAAAACTTATACAATAAACTTACATTTATTTTATTACATAGGTAACTATTTTTAGTAATGTTATAAAATAATAAGATTTATTTAGATTAGATTAGTACGAAATATTATATATTTATTAATCTGTATATTTACAGTAGGTACATTGAATTTATAATTGATTAACACGATATTGCTTACAATATTTTAAAATTAGATAAGTAAATTACATAAATATAGTTGCATTTCCCCAAGCTAAAGTAGATACCTTATCTGGTAATAGCAACCGTTTATCGTCATTGCTTGAAAGTGCTATTTTATTTACACTCTGTGTAAATATTTCGTGCTTTATTGACCTAAAGAGTAAATTCTTTTTGCGGATGACATTACAATTATACAAAACATTTTTATAATCTATCATATGTAAATTTTTCATTACACATTTTTTTGTTCCTTTTGCTTTCTTTATTGTTTTGTCTAAAGTTTTTATACAATAAAGCTTTGAACGCAGCCCTACAAATTCTTTAATTATTTTGCCTCCCATTTCATCCTTAAAAAGCCCTGGAACTTTTTTATTAATAATTGGCAAGCCAAACTCGTTATCAGAATCGTAATTGCTAGTATCAAAATATTGAAGAAAATATTGTTTAATATCTTTGTAAAAGTCATTTGTCTTTACATTACAAACTAGACTATCAGTGTCAGTATAGCATAATTCAACATTATTGCCATAAAATGGTTTTATTGTAGAATAGTGGAAATCGTACATATGACTCTTAGATAATTCTAACACAGCGAACCCTATGTATATTGGTTTATTAAGAATAACACGCGAAGGTTTCATTTGTATTGCTACCAAATCATCTGAAAATACTGAAGCGCTATGAAAATATGGGCTAGCGATTAACTTTTCAGCACAAGCTGATTTTTTTGTTTTATTATTTGGGTCACACCATTTGTTTACTAACTTTAAATCAATTCTATGCTCATTATTCTCCAGAGTTTTTCCAAAAATACTGTTGTTTAATAATTTAAAAAAATCTTGTTCAAACTTCGATTCGGCTTTTTGACGTAACTGAGTGTTAAGATCAATATATTGCTTTAAAAAATTACTTTGCTTAAATACGATAGCGCGATGGATCTTTTTCAGTATTAAACCGTGCCGTATGCATTTTTTTAAATGGACGTAATGAATAACATAGTTGTATTTATCATACAAATTTGGTATTAGTTTTTTATTCTTACCACCAGGCGGCAAACATTTTTCTGGACAAAATGGAAAGTCATTGTGTTCAGTGTGTAAACTCTCAGGGTATATTAAATCAACTTCAAGAATATAACCATATGCCGCGTTATCACTAATATCTGTCAAGTTCAAATGTAAATTATTTATTTCATTGCTTGACATAAATCTAAAATCTGAATAGGGCAAGGATTGACACATGCTATAACCATATAAATTGTTACAGTCTAAATAAACGATGAATGCATTTGGACGAGTTGGATCGTAAGAATCTAAATATTTATGATTGGCTTTGACATGTCGTTTGAAACACATACAAACACCTCCACGAATACCTTTTTGTATCATTCTAAAAATTTCTACATCGCTAATCAATTCTAATTTAACGCTTGTTTTCAAAAGCATTGCATCGAATGATAGACTTGGTGCTGTTAAGTAAAACGCTGGATCGAGATTATAGTACCGCTTACAAGTTTTTCTGAAACTTTCAAACACGTCTGCTAGCAATAATACGTCGGTTTTAAGATATAAATCTGTGTACATACCCATATTTTTAATATTAAACACTGACCAAATGGATTGCGCGTGTTCATAGTCATCATCAGTAATTAGCTCGTTTGACAAGGAGTTATAAAAATTGGTTTTATTAGGCAAACACGTATCTTCATATCGATTCCATTGTGACATATAGTCATACGGATACACTCCTTTACGAGTAAGGAGGTCAAATTGTCTTTTCTCAGGAAAATAAGATTTTAGTAATTTAAACTCTTGTTTTTTCATAGTATTAACCAACTGTTCTAAACTAGTTCCTAAAAACTTGAATGAATCTACAAATCGAACCTGGATACTTTCCTCCCTTGAAATAGGAATGAACTTTGTGAAAGAAATATAGTTTTCTTCTGTTTTAGGGATTACTTTTAAAGATCCAGGAGCTTCGCCCAATTCTTTTATGAAAAGGTGACAATCATAACCAGATAAATTATGAAAAAATTCTGGCAAAAATGTTGGTAATTTATATTGTAAGTTACAATAACTATGAGCTGCACCGCGATATTTACCCGTCAAATGACAATGGTCTCGGACCCTATCACCAAACAATAAATGCTCACAAATATGACAAGTTACCGCTATCAAAGTCGTGCGCATTAATATCGGTGTAAATCATAGGTACTTGTTTTTTAAAAATATTGTAAATTTTCTTTGCATCTTTGTAAATATAATTTACAAAATTTGATACACAATCCAAACCACAATATGAAACGTAACGATTATAATTTTTGTCTAGCGCGCACGTAATATGATAAGCGAAAGCAACAGGCACATGTCGCTGACGCGTTACAGTGCTCGCTTTAGTTGGATCAGGGTCACAAGACTCAAACCGTTCTAGCATTGTTTCGAAGTCTGCGTATATAACAAATGGTACAATTTGCTTTCTATTAAAATTTTTAAATTTAAGAAAAGAACCCTGCGGAGGTAGTTCCGTAGCGACACCTCCACAACTATGCGAATCAAGATCGTCGTATGTGTTAAAAAATATTAAACAAACGTCACAAAAATGCAATTTACCGTGATGTTTTGTAATTTGATTTTTAACAAGTCGCGGTAAATCTTTGATTAGACAGTAATGTGACAAATTATCGCTTTCTAGATAAAGTAAATGAATTACCTTTTTCTTTAAATTATTTGATTTATAGAGAGGTCCTACCACAGTACTATTTTTTAGCCCATAAATATAAACACAAATTTTAGGATTATTTACTTCAAACTTGGCAATATCTGAGAAAGTCAATGGAAATTCTATGCCTTCTATATTTAACACATCCCGGAAATCAGGGTAAGATGATACTCTTTCAGGGTGACTGTTGGCTGGGTATAAAGCAGCAACAATTGACCATAAAAAGCAATACTCATCATTATTTCGAATATTTACACAAGCTTTTTTAGATTTTATAGTAGCCGGCAACTCAATAAAGCCTGAACCGCGCAAAGGTTGATATTTGTTAATATTCACCTCTAAGTGAGAGCTACTCAAGAATGTCCAGCCACTATCACGATCCTGGAATTCTTCAACCTTTTTTGTTAGAATGCTTTTAATTTGGGATATTAAGGGCTCATATTCATAGTTTTGATGAAGTGTATAATTTTTTGTACAAAATGATTTCATCTCTTGAGAGTCATTTTTAAACATAAAAAACAAAGCAAAATACTCAAAGTTAATTTTCACGCAAGTATGTTGTTTAAGGGACAAGTCTATTAATGACTTAATTTTTTCATGAATGCTAATTAAAAATGAAGTCAAGGAACAGTTCTCATATTGATTAACAATTCTATAGGAAGCAATGCGATTTCGAAATGCAGAATTTATTAATTCAACACCATCGCAGAAATTAGAAATATTTTTGTTTTTGTGATTGGTGCTGCGTAAGTGACCTATCCAGTGCTTGCGCTCAACAGATGTATTACAGACAGTACAGAAAGGTATTTTAGAGAAACGAAAATTAGATCAGAATAAAAATTATTTAAGTGTTTCAATAAAATATAAGTGTTTTAATGAAAAACAATGATCTAATAATACTGCAAAAAGAACAAATTAAACAAAAAATAATTACATATATTTATACGAATGTCGTCACTATACTAAACAGGTCCTTACTAAGTAATTCATGCGCTCGTTGCATGAATTTTTGCAGCGCATTCCACTGCAGAAAGCCTCAGTGTAACTGTAATTTCAGTGTGACTAATGCTATAGTTTTGGCATGGGCTTTGATGTCTACATAAAATTCATCCTACATTATTATATATCTCAATAAAAATATAAGTGCATCAATGAAAAGAATGACGTACCTAATGATATAATCATAAAAAGAACAAATTAATCGTAAAATTATAGTACCTATTTAAAATTAATATTGTCACTGTAATACGTGGGCTCTGCGTCATTAAATAGTTCATGCGCTCGTTGCATGAATTTTTGCAGCGCATTCCACTGCACAGAGCCTCGGTCTAATTGTAATTTAAGCGCGACCAACGCCTTTCTCCACCGATCCTCACGAGGGATGGAGACCACGTCACCCTTAGCGTAAACCTTGATGTCTACGTAAAATTCCCGTGATAAGTCCACTTTCCTTCTCACCTTCCCGTTGTCGACACGGCTCAAGAGGGACGAACCGAGATCAGAGCACGAAGTAAGTGGCTGCTCCACATCCTCTTCTAAGCCGAAGAGATCTGAGCTGCGTTTCTTTTCGTTGTAATTTTTACTGTAAATATAAAAATAATAAATTACTATAACGAAAGAGGCTGTTTGCGTTGGATGCGGAAGACTTAAGGATAGGTTACACAGTGCGAGCAGCTGATATGACAGTAGACAGCTACTGTGCATGTGTACTCGTATGACAGTAGCTCGACTCGCCTCGCTCGGTCACACTATGCGAACTGCTGGCGTCGCAGGAAGACAGCTACTGCACCAGTGTACTCGCATAGTTCGTCTGTATCATGTCTCGTGCAATGTTGTCGCAAAATACACGTTTAATCACAGTGCATACCACTATAAAAGCAGTTACGAAAATACTTTGTGTTGAAATTGAAAGAGCTATACAAAAAAAGAAGAAGAAGAGAAGTGTTTGGGTCAGGACTTGGCTGCAAAGAAAAGGGGCAACGAATTCAATATTTAAAGAGCTATATGATGAAGATCCCCGAGAATATAAAGCGGTTATGAGATTGACAACTGAACAAGTGGAAATACTTTTAAATTTGATTGCTCCAAAAAATCAACGTGATGATACACTAATGAGGGATGCGATACCTGCGAGGGTGAAGTTGGAAATAACCCTAGTATACCTTTCTTCTGGGATATCGTATAGACTGTTGTCGGTATTTTTCAGAGTTTCAAAAGCATCCATCATTAAAATAATACCAGAAGTGTGTGCTGCTATCAATGAAAGTCTAAAAGATTATATCAAAGTAAGTATTTTTTTTTATTCATAATCAAATTCACAATGGTTTTGTAAAGTTTTTGTACATATTAAACGTGAACTTTACATATTAATACTTAATAACTACAGTACTACATAGCTTAGTTCGTTATTTTTTAATATTAGAGATTGATATTGCTGCAGCAAGTACATCATTAGATTGGGGTATAGATTCAAATTGATCCAGCAGTGGCGCAGAGAATGCAGATGTTGTAGGTTCAACAGGTTGATAAGCTTCAGTAGCGACCTCTACAAGCTGGTAGGCTACAGGCTGTGGTGATAGCGTACATTCATTATGGAGTATAGATTGTGAAGATTGTTCCACTTGCATAGAGAGTGCAGACATTTCATAATTTACTGTAGGCTGTGGTGATGGCGTACATTCGGAACTGTAATTAGAAGGTGTGTACACAATTCTACCAGAGAGGGCTCTCTTACGGTATCTAGAGAGTATCGCCTGTATTTCATCTGTCGCATCAATTCTATCAATCGAAGATAACTGTTTCAGCTGCAGTGCTACATGTCTTCCAATAACATCACATTCATCTTCTAATTCTCTTGTAATCGGGGCAAACACGTTTACTAAACTACTATTTAGTTCTTTGAGTTCATTTACGGCTGCTTGAATGTCAGACCGTTCTGATGATAATTTCGTCTTTAACTTTAGAGTTTTTGGTGGCTTTACCACTTTTATATGAGCAGCTTTGTTGCTATTGTCACTAGCATCAAGGTCCACGTTATTCGTGGCCTCCTCGCTTCCTGACGCTGATGCGATGTTGCTTCCTGACGTTGATGGATGATATGGTTCCTGAAATTAACATTACTCTTTTATTTTTCAGATACCGAATGTGGAAGAATGGCAAGATATCCAAATAGGATTCGCTTCGAGGTGGAATTTCCCTAATTGTTGTGGCTCTATCGATGGGAAGCATATAACAATTCAAGCACCACCAAATTGTGGCAGTGAATATTATAACTACAAAGGAACAAATAGTATAGTGCTCATGGCTGTTGTGGATCACGATTATACTTTCAGATATGTAGATATAGGCTCATATGGTCGTAACGCAGATGGTGGGGTATTCCAAAACTGCTCTTTGTATCCTTATCTAGAAAACAATTTATTGTTGCCTGAAAATGGTATTCTAGTTGGAGATGATGCCTTCCCTTTAAAACCGTATTTACTAAAGCCCTACAAAAATACATTGACCACCGCCGAAAAGATTTTTAATTATAGGTTGAGCAGAGCAAGAAGGATTGTGGAGAATGGGTTCGGCATTCTAGCATCTCGTTTTCGTGTTTTGGGAAAGCCAATTCAAGTTACAGAGGAAACTACGATAAAGATCGTCTTATGTGCTTGTACATTACACAACTGGTTACGTACTACTGCATCAAATACTTATACACCACCAGGAACTACAGATTATGAAGACATCATAAACTTTCAAATCATTCAGGGCCAGTGGAGGTCCGAAATTAATGAATTACCGAGTATTCGTCGCTCGAGAATTAATAATAGATCGAAATTAATAGCAGAGAAAATGCGTGATAAATATAAAAATTATTTCAATGACGACGGAGCAGTTGCATGGCAAAATTATATGATTAGGTAATTATAATTACCTAGTAGTAATTAGAATATAAAAGGGAAGAGAAAAATAAAGGATAGTAAATTTTGTGGACCCTGACTGGTTTGGAATGTGCCTTGTGCCTTTGTAATTATAATTTGTAATAAAATACTTACCAAATTACTTGATGTTTCCTTTTCTTTAAGATTAATTATTTTCATAATATAATCCATAGAATCGAACCATTTGATAGATGGTTTATAGATCTCATCAGTGCCAGATCCACTTTTTTTGCTCTTTTCAATTTTCAATAACTCCTGGTTATACGTTGAGCGTAAATTTTTGATTTTTTTTAACACTTAAATATCCACAACACACAGCACTAAAACTAGATATACAAGCAGTATTAAAATATTACCTCGATTTCGACTCGGAAGGCTTGAAAGTGCCTCGTGAATCCGGAGCTTTGCGCTTCGTCACCTTTTTCTTTAACTTAGCTTATGGTGCTTCATCCACTATGGAATGCGAGTATTCACTTTCGGAGGCAGACCTGCAAATAATACACAAAGATTATTATTTATTGTTACAATCACTATTCTTTTTTTCTTTTCGTGTGGTTAGTGATCAACCTGTTATCAAGAGTTGTTCAAGCCGCCCGTAGGCCTCTGACATGGCTTAACGACTGCTATCAATTTGACAACAACCGGGACCGACTTTTTACGTGCCCTCCGAAGCACGGAGACGCTCAAATGAAATACCACTAAGCGGTCACCCATCTATAGACTGGCCGCACCCAACGTTGCTTAACCTCGCTAATCGTTTACCGATCAGTGAGTGCAACTAGCTATGAGCGCCTCACAATCACAATTGATAATAACTCATTAGTTTACGACTAGGATTTGAACCTGCGATTGTTATTATTAAAGGAAGTTTAGACCAAATTGACTTAAAGTGAACAATACATAATATATCCACTGAACCACAAACATCCTTAATTATTTAGATAGCACTTACTTACATTTTTGTTGTATTGATGTCGGTTTTCAAGCGCGTAACGATAAGAATAAACACTTAGAAAATATTTTTTGAGAGTCAAAGAATTTAGGCAACTATCTTTCTCAGCCGGCAGGCAGAAACCAGGTCCGTAGCTGGGTTGTCTTGTCACATTAAGACAAAGGAGTGAAGTGATTTTTTGATCTAAATTGATCGGGTTTTATATACAGAAATCATCCATTCAGCAAAATTATTTTACTTTAAAAAATAAACTTTAACTTCTTTGTTTTAAAGAATTATGAGTCATTATTGTCAGTTACGTCCCTTTAAATTACATCGATGCCTATCGATTCCGTCAAATTGACTTTTTGCCCTGAGAAATGAAATATAAAACCATCGTTTATGCAGCGCCGACAAAGAAATGAATACATGTGTGCTTGTTCATAAGACATCATTACCTAAGCATAATATATATTATTAATAACTAGCTTTGCCCGCGACTTCGTATGCCTTGAAGTTCAGTTCTATTTTTCTAAAATTTATAGTTATATACCATTCGGAGTGGACAGGAATCATACAAATCAAATATCATAAAATCAGTCCAGCCATTTTCAAGTTATAAATTGTATTACTAACACAATTTTGTTTTATATACCTATGTAGATTAAATAATATTTGAGAGATTTTACGAGACTTATTTAAAACGCGTAGAAGAAAGCCAATTATAAGTAACAATTTTTAGTATCATATAACTAACACAAGCTGGTCAAACTCGTGAATTAAATTAATATTGTAAAGTAAAGAGCGATTGCGTAAGGAATTAAAACCTACCAAAACATTTCATCTACCAAAATTTACAAAATCATTGTAAGTATTAATTTTTGTTAGATTGTTTATTACTTAAAATACTACTATTATATTATATACCTAATACTAAAGATGAGTTATTGACTACAGAACCCTAAAAATGTGTCGTAATATGTAGCAGTAATTAAATATTTTATGAATGTGTATTATAATAACATTTTATTTGCAAAATAGTTTTACATACTGGTAGTGAAGCAGACATTAGATAAGTATATAATAAGTTTGAATACGTATGCCAACTACTCTTTATGAAAATAACTATAGAGACGTATAACAATTCACAAACGAAGTTATATTCAAAATTAGTGTCAGAATATTTTCCAGTTACCTATATAAAATAATGTATACCTACTTATTTTATGATCCTACTTTTGTTTGAATTATCTTAGTAAATTGTATAAGAGACAAATTTTAAACAAAAACTACAACATGCACGAATGTCATCTTTCTCATCGTATAAATATGTTCTCACGGAATTGACACATACATGCACACAGCTCACATACAACTTAATACGAAACTGCAAGTTACATTATGCAGTACAGCAGTTTTGTTAGTACCATTTAGCAACCTGTAATCCAGTATCATTACAAAACGTAACGTGAAAGGGATAAGTATTTAATTATATTATTACTCTCTAGTGCTGATATAATGGAGGTTCCGAATCTCCGCCCAACCTTGGTTGGTTTTCAGTTAGAACCTAGAAGTAATAATTTCGGTCGACGATAGGTAGTGAGTAAAGTAGTGTAGTGCAACAGTTATATTATTACTCTCTAGTGCTGATATAATAGGGGGTTCCGAATCTCCGCCCAACCTTGGTTGGTTTTCAGTTAGAACCTAGAAGTAATAATTTCGGTCAACGATAGGTAGTGAGTGAAACGAAGGCGACTGAGGTGAGCCGTAGGAACGACAGGTGAGACAACTTCACATGAAAAACATGCTGCGCGATCCAAAAATATTATTGGGCATTCTACTCCACCTTCCGTTCACTCCAGAAGTATTATTGGGCATTTTACTCCACCGGGAGAGACGGAGGCGAACGAAGTGAGCCGTAGGAACGGAAGGTGGAGTAGAATGCCCAATAATACCCTACTGATTGTAAATGAAAATTTACTATCGAGGTTCTCTCAGGAGATTACTGTGCCCGAGGTTACCTCGTTCTATGGTCAACAAATTGCAATTGAGAATATTCACTCTGAAATGTACTCTACTTTAATTGATGTATACATCAGTGACCCGAAACGTAAACAAGAGCTGTTTGAAGCTGTCGAGACTATGCCCTGTATTCGTAAAAAGTTTGAATGGGTGCGCAAGTGGATCGAAGATAAAGAATCTTCGTGTGCCACCCGTCTTGTTGCGTTTGCTTGTGTAGAAGGTATATTCTTCTCTAGTAGTTTTGCTTCAATCTTCTGGCTCAAGAAGCGTGCTCTTATGCCAGGTCTAACATTTAGTAACGAACTCATTTCTCGTGACGAGGAACTGCATTGTGATTTTGCATGTTTACTGAGCACCAAACTTGTCAAACCATTGGATGCTAATAAAGTCATTCAAATTGTTAAAGAGGCTGTAGAGATTGAGGAAGAGTTTTGTACTGAATCTATTCCTGTTCAAATGATTGGTATGAACGCCAAGTTAATGTGTCAGTATGTAAGATATGTGGCTGATCGGTTATTGTACGAGTTGGTCAAGGAAAAGATTTACAATGTTACGAACCCATTTGATTTTATGGAAAACATCTCACTTGAAGGTAAAACAAACTTTTTCCAAAAACGTGTAAGCGAATACAAAAAGTTTGGAGTTGGAACCAAGGAGAGCGCTCAAGAGTTTGTGACTAACGAAGATTTTTAAAAAAATATGTAAAACTTGTGTATCGTGCATGTACTCTATTATTGTGTTTGTTTTTTCAAAATATCTTTTTTTTCAACACAATTGTTCATATTCATACACCTCAAGTTTAAAAGAATATAAACTCTTTACAGAACATTGTTGCAGACTACATACTATACCGACACCTTCCAACACTTCAACGTATCTTCATTCCAACACTACAACTCTAAGATTTCAAAAAAATACAACTTTTAAAAGGACCGTGGCCTCTATATTTTTATAGAACACATATCCATTGTATTTTTTTTGAAATTCTCTATACAAGTGTAAATGTTCTCTACTCTTGTATTAGCGAGTCTAAAAAAATATAACTCTACAGAGACAAATGCCCCTTTACCTAAAGAGGCAACCTCCTCCTCTATACAAATAGGCAAACGCCTTATATCCGTGAGATGTACAAGTATTGTATCACAACATTAGTACATCTAATTATACTATGCCACGTAATAACGCAATACGGTATTGGTGTTGTGCATTGGAATATATTCATAGATTCTTGATATTATAAAGAAACTTTGTTTCGAGTCTTGTATTTTTTTAAATGAATATCTTTTTTTGATAGTATAGAGTCAGTCTACGAGTGTTTGTAGATTTTATATACTCACAATTTTCGTCTTGTTTTTGATTCTACAATGAGTGGTGCGATACCTACAGCCTCCGTTAAGGAGACAATCTATGACATTCCTGTAGTATTGAATAATTTACCAAGAGTAAATGTTGTGTATAGTAATGCAAAAGTGATTGGTACTAGGACAGTACCTCCTCCTCCACCACCACCACATTCTTCACCAAAATCTCAAGATTCGTCTAGCGCAATTGTGGTCCATAAGCCGCAACAACCATTACCATTACTCGAAGAGTCCTCCAAGAGCCAACTACCATTGCCCGAAGTACTCGAAGTTTCTTCCAAGAGCCTACCAGAGCAAAAATATAATCGTAATGATGACACTCCTTTGATTTATCAAGGAATGACTGAACCTATCGAGACTCACGACAATATACAATCATATGATTTAACTCCTCCCTCTGATACAGGATCGTTTGTTAAAGCTCTCCGTTTAATTACTGTGGAGCCCACCATGATTTTGTACATGATGGCATTTATGATCACCCATGTGTACGAACAATCATTTTATGTGTACAAGGCTTGCAGAGCAAATTGTCAACTTAGCGAAACTATATGTAGAAACTTGGGACAATACCCTCAGTATAAAACTGCCGTGCAAACGGTAGTTTCCAACTTTCATCAATGGAATGGTATTGCAACACATTTACCAACTATAATATTAGCCTTTTTCTTGGGTGCATACAGTGATAATTTTGGTCGGAAATCCATTATAATTGCCGGTTTGTTGGGTAAACTCTATTTTAGTAGCATGTTATATATAACATCCATGTTTGTCAAGTGGCCACTAGATTACATCTTTCTTATTTCTCATTATCTCATTCTTTTTCCATCTGTTTACGAAAGAACAGAGGACTGGCCTCGGTTTGTTACCTTCTATATTCCTTTTCCCTAATCGATAAATATTGTTTATTCCATTGTCTTCGATGTCAACATTTATGTTGTTTTTGAAGGTTTTCTTTATATTATCTATTAATTCTAATGTTGTTTTTTCTATTTCGTGCACGCCAATATATGTTGTTATTTCTTTTTTCTCTTTTCAAATATTTTATCTCTTTCTCCTGAGTTTCTATTTTTAACTTTAAGCTTTTGTTTTCCTCTATAATCGGGATTAATTTTTCATCCAGTCTAGACATTATGTTATTAGTAATGGATTCAGTAATTTCCGCAGATTGTTGTTGCATTTCTAATTTCATATTATCGAACAAAAGTTGGAATTGTGTCTCCATTTTGTTAAGTTTGCTTGAAACAAAACGTAATTGTAAACAATAGAATGTTTTTCAACACTGGCAACACTGACGAATATGTCAGTCGTTAGTTATCCTTAAGTTACTATTTTCTTGTATCTGTGGCAAGTTATCAGTGACTTCACTAGAACTGTCAAAGTCGAAGAGATATGACTTGTGAATAGTCTATGGTCTAACCTCAAAACGTTGTTGATATACTTTCTTCTTTGTTGTGGTGTAATGTGCAAACTACGCCTTCGTTGATATCTGCAACCCTTTCTGGCCTCCTCTTTGTTGTTGCACGGTATTATTTTGTAGTGTATGGTGTTTCAAAATAATTTTTATTTTAGTTTTAGCGCGACTTTATTGATGTTGATGTTTACACTTAGAAGACCGGAACCGGAAAAAAGCCCACAATATGGTATATATAAGTCCCGTATTAAGGGCGTTCAAAAGAAATTCATGCATTACTTAGATTACAAAGCGCAACAATACTCACATGACTACAATCACCGTTGTAAAAGATATCACTTTCTACCTTTTTTTATACAACTAAGGTGGCAAACAAGCATACGGCCCACCTGATGGTAAGTGGTCACCGTAGCCTATGGACGCCTGCAACATCAGAGGCATCACTTGCGCGTTGCCGACCCTTTAGGAAAGGACATGGGAAGGAAAGGGAGCGGGATGGGGGAAAGGGCGTGATTGGGCCTCCGGTAGTCTCACTCACCGAACGAAACACAACAGTAGGACTACTGCTATTTCACGTCGATATTCTGTGAGAGGGTAGTCCTTCCCCGGTCGAGCCGGCCCTTCATGCTGAAATCAGCGAGGCTCTACTACTTACTTACCTCTTGAATATAGACGGTACATCAGCGACATGTTATTTAAATTATGTGCAATATAGCTCTATGTCCAATTCGTCAGGCAATTGATTAAATGTCTTGATCCCTCGTTGAACGAATGCATTACGCCTATAGTTTGTCGTTGCCAAGGGTTCATAACCCATTATGTACTAGTGTGACCATATGGTAACACTAAACACCTTGTAAAAAAATAGCGACATTAAAAAAGTTTAACTACTGAACGACTTTTTTTAAATTTTACGTGTATCTGAACTTAATAGCCATCAATAAATGACATAATGATATTTGTTTTTCTTTTTTATTTTGGCGGGCAATGTCAAAAACTTTAAGTGATAAACTTCACTTCCGCAAAATGGCTAATCGACGCGTGTAAGTATAATTTTACTTTATATTTATAGTGATTTACAAGTATCTTGTGATAAATATATTCTACCAATATTGTACCACATACACACAACACCATCTAGCCCAAACTAAGCAGGTACTATGGGTACTAGACAATGGATAAACATACATACATACTTTGTTTTTTTTGTAAATACATACATATTATACATAGAAACAAAACACCCAGACCAAGACAAACATCAATGTTCATGCACACAAATGTTTGCCTTGTACGGGAATCGAACCCGCGACCTCAGGCGTGGCAGTCGGTTACACTAACCACTACGCCATCGAGGCCGTCAATAAAATTTATATAATTTGTGTTCTAATTTCATGTTTTGCTAATACCTTTGACTGAATTTGAATTATGTTTTAGATATAAACTGTTTTATTGAATGTGACCATACGGTTACGCTAGTTCATCGTGGGTACATTTTTCTACAAGTTTGTCTTATTTCGTTTTAGATTGATTGTTGCTGAGATGTTGGATGCTCTAGAGAATGATGGTGATATGGATGTGGGGGATATTTTCATTGAACCTCCCGACGTGGTGCTGTGTACTGATGAGGACTCAGCTGAGGAAGACGATGGTGGCACGGTGGAAAATTTGAATGGTCGGCAGCTCCAAGCTCCTGCCATGTTAGCTAGTACTTCGACTTCAGCCCGAAATTTACTGGACGAATCTTCTTCTGAAGATGAATTGGAAACTCAACCATTACGTAAGAAGCCGAGGACAATATATAACTGGAAAAGATGCGATCTGCCTGAGGTTGATCATTCTCAATTCATTCATGATTCGCAAGAAAAATATAAAGATTTGACATGCACAGATTTCTTTGAACTTTGTTTTGATGAGGATTTGTACAGCTTTTTTATTCAGCAAAGCACGAATTACGCCATGTTTTGTAACTGTCCCGACCCTAAAATATTATTAGAAGAACTGAAATGCTTCTTTTCAATTTTGATTATATCAGGTTACAATGTTCTATCCAGCAAAAAGTCGTACTGGAATTCTGCTGATGATATGAGAAATTACCTAGTATATAATTCTATGAGGCGAGACAGGTTTATACAAATAATGCGCTTTATCCATGCGCCGATAACACTACCTTGGATAGTAACGATAAAATGTCAAACCTGAGGCCCCTTACAAATATTCTAAAACGTAAATTCTTAGAACACCTTCCTACAGAACAGCAGTTCAATTACGATGAATGTATGATAGAATATTTTGGAAGGCATGGTTGCAAACAATGCATAAGGAACAAACCGATACGATTCGGCTATAAATGTTGGTATCTCAATACTGGATACTTAGCAAACTTCGAGGTTTACCAGTGTAGTATTCCAGGAGCCAATCTTCAAGAGGGAAAAGATTTTGGCAAAGCAACCGCTCCAATGCTCACTATGATAAGGAAACTACCAGACAGATTGAAAAATCAGAAACTAATATTTTATTTTGATAATTTATTTACGGGGCTTCCCCTTCTGGTCCATTTAAAAGGTATGGGATACGGCAGCACTGGTACACTCCGTCAAAATCGATTGCCTATGGAGTGTCCTATCACTAAAGCGGAGACAATGAAAAAACGAGCTAGAGGGTCGTACGAGTATGCCACGCAAGGTGATCTTGTTGTTGTGCGCTGGATCGATAACTCGGTGGTGACAGTGGCTTCCACAGACCATAAAGTAAACCCGGCTGGACTTGCTGATCGATACTCAAGAGTGCAAAAGAAGAAAGTCAAAGTCCCACGACCCCACTTTATTCGCGTCTATAACCAGTACATGGGCGACACTGACCTCATGGATGCGCATGTAAATAACTATCGTATTGGGATCCGAGGGAAAAAATGGTGGTGGCCAATATTTACATGGTTGATCGACGTAACAATAAATAATGCTTGGATTCTAATGCGGAAATCTGGGCAGAATATACCACAACTGAATTTTCGCCGTGAAATTGCCCAAACGTATCTACAATGATACCAAAATCCGCCTAAATCTGGAGGACGCCCATCTACCGGGAAACCTGGTGGTAAAGTGCTAAGTGGCGATGCGGTATGACGGTGCTAAGTGGCGTGCGGTATGACGCATGACGGTGCTAAACATTACCCGAGATCAGTAGAAAAGAGGAGGCGATGCGCCGGAGATGGATGTAAAATAATCGGCAGAGTGATCTGTGTCAAGTGCGATGTCGGACTGTGTCTAAACTGCTTTGAAACTTACCACAATGATAAATAATTATTTTATTTATATATTTACAAAATAATAAAAATATTATACACCGCTGTTTTTACATTAGTACAAAAAATGTAACTGGGCTCTAAGTATCTTTAATTAATCATATTTGTGTAGTTAAAAAATAAAAACACTAAGTCCCAAAACTGTCCACAAAAATACGTAATAATTGTTAAATGCTAAATAACTAAGGCCCGGCGCCCATTATCGGCATCGGTACGACTGAGGATTTTAGGTGGAAAATAGCAATATACTATAACATAATGGCAATAAAGTAGAAATTTCCGTGATATGTGGTCGTAATAACAAAAATACCGCTTCGGTATGCTTGAGGCTGGTGTATCGGCAGCCTTGAGAATGCTTCGGGATGCTTCGGCATCCTTCGGCAACCTTCGGTACGCCGCCGGCGCCGAGGCACCACTCGGGGGATAGTTTGCCCTGCGGGGCGAGGGGAGGCATCCGCCATTTGCATCATTTGACTCACACAACACAATCGAGGTAATCACTGTGTGTACCGGTTGTTTGCTGTCACATCGAATGTCATGGCGGAAGAAAAGCTTATTAATTTAGTTCGTCTACATGAGTGTTTATACAATATAAAATCGCGTCACTACAGTGACCAACACATGAAACATAATGCGTGGGAGCAAATCGCCAAAGAACTCAATAAAACACGTAAGTAAGCATCTTAAACATTTTATTTTTATTGAGTTATAATAAGTACCATCAATATGATAATGATTAATTACATTGACTTATAGATCGTTAGTATTTTATGATCTATTGACAATATTATTCTGCCAACTAACTGACCCATGTTCAGAGTTAAAATATTGTTTGAATTGATCTCTAACGACCATACCCTCGCACATGATAATATCGTTATCGCCTACTACATTGTTATCCACGGAACCTTCCGTCGTTGCATTGTTAATGATATAATTATGTAAAGAACAGCAGGCTAAAATGATGTTATCTATATATTTTGCTTGTACTTGCATTCTCCTCTGAAATATTTCAAACCTTGATTGAAGAATGCCAAAACCACTCTCCACGATACGCCTTGCTCGACTTAGTCTGTAATTAAAAACTCTTTTCTCTATATTTGCCAATTGATTCGCAGGGTACGGTCTCATTATATTTTTCGTTAGTGGAAATGCTTCATCAGCAACAAAAACATAGGGTAATTCTTCAGTTATTCCTCGTAAGCTCATATTTTGAGGAATATTTAATGTGTCGTTTTGCAATTTTAAACCCAATTTTGAATGATCTAATATACCACCGTCGCTATTTCTACCATAAGCACCTACATCGACAATGACAAATCTGTATTTAGCATCTGCTACAGCCAGCAGAACGATACTAAAAAATTTTTTATAATTAAAATACATACTTCCACTATTATTTGGAGCTCGTATCTTGAAGTGCTTGCCATCCATGGCACCAATACAATTTGGAAAATTCCATATTTCATCAAAGTCTTTAGCAATTATCTTCCATTGTGCTGTTGTTGGTTTTGGCAGAACGACACGGCCAAGAATATTCCAGATTACACGGCAGGTTTCATGGACTATACAACGAACTGTACTAAATCCCATTCGGTAATTGAATGCTAAAGTTTTGAAACTGACTCCTGTTATTAAAAACCTGAAAAGAAACATTATATTTTTAAATATAGCTTAGGTACCTATTAATATTATTAAAAATATTTAAATAATACCAATTTTGAAAAATTATTATAATTTTGAACATTTAGAATAAATATACCTAGGCACTTTTGATAATCATATTTTAAATCATACAATACTGATTACGAAACATTATACATAATATCACCTGTGTTGCGGGTGCCGGACACATACGTTTAACTAACAAACCATTCATTTATATGTTTATTATATTATTTTCAGCTCAAGAATGTCTCAAGATGTGGACGAATATCAGAAACAACTATCTAAAAGCGATGAAAAATAGAATAAGCAAAAGTGGTGATTCTGCAAAGCCACAAAGGCCTATAAAACACGAAAGAGAACTCCAATTCTTGAATACATTTTTACAAAATAGAGCGCAGGTATCTAATTTAGATTCTTCTTCCGAGGAGACACAAGATTCTTTCTTGGATTCTCCTCAATCACGGCCACAATCACAAATGTCACATTCAGATTCTCAAAAGTCGCGTCCTCGATCACAAAACATAACCACAGCTGAGATATTAAAAGAATATATAGATTCTAAAAATAACGAAGATGAACATCCTATAGATATATTTTTTAAATCAATGTCTGCTACGGTAAAATCTTTACCGAAAAAGTTGCAACTTCAAGTAAAAAGAGATGTATTGCTTCTTGTTAATAAGGCAGAAATCGAATATTCAGAACTATCAGAAGCACCACAGAATATTGAAACTACAAGATCTATTTATGAACCATCCACATCGAAACAAAAACCTTCTGTGAATCAATCAAACTACACCATGGACGATTTTTCTTATTACACACCCCAGAATATTGAAACCAATGATTACCAGAATTTGTAATTTTTTTTAACATTTTATTTTTTACCTGCAGCAAAGCTAATGTGATTAAAAATAAAGATATGATTCGAATGTCAACAACAATCGCTCCACGACGACAGTCCTATGACCGGCGCAGCAAGAAATATAGATTCAGACGAAATAGTAATGCAGTCTGCGATCTGAAGTCACCATTCGAATCATACCTGTACGAGTATATGTGAATTAAAAAATAATAAATATGATTAAACTTATTAAAGTATTTTTTATTACTCACCTCAAGCACACAGACAATCTTTCTTCAACATGTATAGGTGAGCGAAATCTTGATTGTTTTTTCTCCATGTAAGGTCGAAGCAAATGAACCAGACTTTCAAAATTTTCATAACTCATTCTATAATAATCATAAAATTTTCGAACGTCATAACGCAATTCATTGAATAAATTGTTGAATTCACCGGACATATATCGTTGCTTCCAAAGGTTGTTCACCCAAAATCTTCTTGATTGATTAGATTTCTCTTCTTCTTCAGCAAGAGTTGCTATGAACACTAGATCCCAGTCCACCATATTAAATACAATTCAGACAACTAGCTTGTAACAACTCTGAGACTGTTATGATGAGAAATACGATATTGAGACGCTTCGGCAAGCTACAGGACGGTGCGGCATCCTTAAGGACGCCTCGTCATCCCTAAGAACGTTGCAGCATGCCAAAGCATAATTGCCGATAGTGTGCGCTTGCATGTAGGATGCCGAAGGATCCTTTTCCTTGCCGATGCCGATAATGGGCGCCGGGCCTAAATCAATGACCGACACGCGTCCCTAGGTAGTAGGTACTATGTGTAGTAATTCAAACGTGCGGCGGCGTTTGAGTACCTACGCGGCACTGCTCCATTAATAAATTCCGGCAAACTCGCGTCGAAGCTCGCCACCCCCTATCCCTCTGCGCCCGCGCCGCGCCCCGACAAAAAACAGTGCTAAATTGTTAGCGGAAGTGTGCGCATGCTTTTTTTCGCTGCAACAGTTGTTTGTTTGCGTTTTCCCTGACGCGATGGCTTTTTAGTTTACATCACGGGAGTATGTAGCTATGCTTCGTGCGTACTTTTTGAGTGGAGAAAACGCGAGTGCAACTGTACGTATGTACAGGGAAGAGTACCCGAACGCTCGACAGCCAAATGTGCGAACCGTGGTAAATGCTTACCAGCGTTTACTTGATCGAGGTTCATTCCACGCACCGTCACATAGTCAAGGACGAGGAAGACCGGCGTTGTCACAAAATCTGTACGACGATGCACTAGCGTATTTTGAAGAGGATCCCCGGCGGAGTACAAATGACGCTGCTCGACGGTTTAACATCAGCCAGTCCTGTGCCTGGAAGATTGTTAATAAGGCTGGATTACATCCATATCACTACAAGAAATCTCAGGAATTAACCACCGTTGATTATGTAGCGAGGATTTCGTTTTGCACCTGGATACTGAACAATACCGAAGCAAATGTATTATTTTCCGACGAATGTTTGTTTACGCGTATTGGACTATTTAACCAACATAATGAACATTGGTGGCCAATTCGAAACCCGATGTTAACAAGGGAACACTCTTTCCAACACCGATTTAGTGTGAATGTTTGGGCAGAAATACTAAATGATAACATCGTTGGCCCTTACTTCATAGAAGGACGTCTGACTGCAGAAAATTATTTCAATTTACTTCAGACTATGGTCTCATCAATGTTGGATGATATCCTGATAGCCAACTTACGAGGCCTCTGGTTCCAACAAGACGGCGCGCCACCGCACTACTATAGCGCGGTTCGTGAATTTCTCACAGCGGAGTTTGGAAGCCAGTGGATCGGTCGAGGCGGGCCTGTAGCTTGGCCTCCACGCTCACCTGACCTCACGCCCATGGACTTCTTTTTGTGGAGTGAAATTAAGAGACGTGTGTATAGAAGTGAGCCGGTTAGTGTCGAACAATTAAAACAGCGCATACTGTACGCTTTTGACGAAGTGAAAAGATAGAGAAGCGTACTTCTCCCGCTAAAAAACAATTTAATGAAACGTGCCCGTCTGTGTATTGACAATGGTGCTGGACATTTCGAAGGACAATTGCAATACTTGTAAGTTTAGTAAATAATACCTATGTAAATAATTATTGTAAATAGCAGCTGATTCTAACTTCATAAATACGCCAAAATTACTCTTTTCTTTTACTACAGAATACCTTATTTTATTTTGATATTTGTTTATTGTTTTCTAATTACATACGTATTTAATTAATTGTAAAAAGGTAATTTTGCCGGTCCTAAGCCCGGATGAAGTATGAAGGAGAGGTTAGAATTTAGAAAATTAAATAAAGTAGGTAACTACTTATCATTTGTTCTTTTGTTTCATTTTATTGTCTAAGGCTACCTACGTCACAAGTGCGACAATACGAATGCGAATGAGTAGGATGGAATACTATCAATGAATTAGCGAATGGATTGTAAAATATGTCTATGATTTAAGTGAAACGTTTTACAATAAACAAATGATAATAACTGTGCTATTTATAGGTATTATGAGATTCTTTCGTCACATATATGATAATAATGTCTTCCCTAATATGTCCTTAAAGTTTTTGTACTAGTTAAAAAATAATGGTGTATAAGAAAATGGTGTCAATATTTATTTTACACAAACTATTTCAATCAGTTTGCTGTTATAAGCGTTTTTGTATTGTACTTTGGCCTAGCGTTGCCATTTGGTCACACCTAAAATCTCAAAAACACACATTTAAAAAAGAAAAAGATACATTATATTATTTATATAGATGCTTTATCATCCCCATAATCCAAAAATCTAAATAATATATCAAATAAATAAATTCCGTCCTTAATGGGTTAAGTATAGGACGCCGCCTTAATCCAATTAAATTGGTACGTACTTCTAGCTTTGCTACAAGCTCGGGGCAGTCAACTGAGCTATTTGCGATGTTAAAATATTGTGGTGTGTGTAATAGTATGTATGTGTGATAGGTATTAAGTAAATGTATTAATTATATAAGTATTCCAGTAATAAATGGGCTTTCATTGTATTCAGTTGTGTCTTTCATTTGATACCCATTAACACAATCTTAACAATATCACCGGTTCGGAAAAATGATCTTTCACCAGATGCGTCCTTATGAAGGTGTAGATGTAGGTTTGGTAATAGTTGTGTAGTGGTATGAAATAAACTAAGTCCATATACCAGCACAAGTAGTTTATTGTTTACACACGTCGCACAGAAGAGAAAGTTCCACACAGCACTATAGAACACATAGCAGGCGTGAAGGAGTAGCAATAGTTACAGCGATAGTAAGTATGTACAAAACGAAAGCACGCATAACTTGTACATATAATGCACGAGAATATGAGCGAGCGTTCGGTAAGCGGGCGGCGCGCACCTCGGACTGCGCACGCGCATTGTTCATAATCATAACCAAACTAGTTATGGCAGGTAAGTGAGTGCGTTTCCAATGCACGATATGAATGTTTTATAATAATAAATAAATAAGATGATATAAGTGTATGAGTAGGCCACAAAGGTTTAAACTAGTAATCATAGCATCATTAGTGGTAGCTTTATAGGGCCCTAACCATTCAATTATGTGACCATCACAACATACCATCATAAATGGTTTAACTAGATTATCCAGTTTCTGCAAACAATAAGTTTGTTTTTGAAATAAATAATTAGTGCTACTTTGCATAAATACATAAGTTGCATCTCACATAACTATTGCCGGTTTGGTATTTGGGGGCAAATGAGGATTACCAAATAATCTTTCTGGGATTATTATATTTCTAGAAGCAACATCTATGGTTAAATGATTAAATCCCAAATGAACTAGTACAAACTGTGTAGTTAGACAATCTCTAGCTGCATTCATCCGGCGTTCTAAGGTAGTTCGAGATTTCTGAAATAGTGTTGCCAATCTTTCATAGCTATCACCTGTTCTCAGTTTAACTAAATACAAAGCTAAAGTGGCATGAGGTACACAGTGTGATAGACTTGGAATAGAATTTAATAAACATAAAATTGAATAGAGGTCATACCTAACCAGTAATGACCTAAATATGCTGGCATAATTGCAATATTCGAAAAATCAATGTGGTATTTGGCAGCTCGCTGCAACATATTTAAAATGTTGTCAAACTGTGGACCAGTAAAATCTCTTAGTTGGGAGGTTAATTCATGCCACTGGCCATAATTTAAATGATAATTACATGGCGTAGTGGTTAGTGTAACCGACTGCCACGCCTGAGGTCGCGGGTTCGATTCCCGCACAAGTCAAATATTTGTGTGCATGAACATGGATGTTTGTCTTGGTCTGGGTGTTTCTATGTATAATATGTATGTATTTACAAAAAAAAAAAAGTATATATGTATGTTTATCCATTGTCTAGTACCCATAGTACAAGCTCTGCTTAGTTTGGGCTAGATGGTGTTGTGTGTATGTGATAGAATATTATTATTATTATTATTATTATATTCGTGCTCCTGGTGGAATATAGAACTTATGATTTAAAAGTAAAAGATCCTTTATAGCAGCAGGTATAAGTAAACGTTCTGATTCGAAACAGTCAACAAATATACAATGGCTAGCTGTATTAGCAGCACGCCTGTACACTGATGATGTCATTTTATCCCTTGCTGGAGAAGGATGCCAGACATGTTGTGTGTGGGGTGGTGGTGCAGGTACATTATAATCTCCACTCATTCCCACATCTGGCAGAATGGGGCGATTGGTATCATGATGATCTTGACGTCTAACTTCTCTATAAGCTGCCATCCAACAAGCACCACATACTCTTTCCAATCTTGAAACCTAAAAAAGAAAAAAAATAATACACATATATTCAGTATAATTGATTAGAATAAAATATCAAAATAGTATGTAATATCAGCACCTATTCAATATAATTATTATTTTTAGTGAGAGAACTATGAGCGTTACTCCAGCGTATAGATTATTATTGCTCAAAGTTAAATACTTTTATTGAAAACCCAATACAATCACTGGCTTTGATGCATTGGCAATTTTACTCACTGTCAGGAACACAACATAGTTGTTTTGCTGCAGTTTTCTGCAAGGTATAAAGTTCCCCAAGAATGAAGACTAGCATTATAGAAATATATAATAAGTAAAAATATATTTACCAAGTGCAGTGGAACATTTCTTAATATTATGTTCCTTCCTTGGCGGTCTGATCTCACAGTATATGTTCTTGATGCACGTAAAATAGATAGTCCACAAGAAAAGCATATAGGTACTTCTGTGACCAAAAGCAGGCAATGGTAAAGCACTTCTTTCATGATTAAATGTGTTTGCTCGATCTTGAAGTAATACCATACACTCTGTACAAAGTACACTTTCTGATGAAAGCTGAAATAAAAAAATAACTTTTTAATTCTGCTATATTTTCTAGACGTACTTAACTCAGGCTATACACCATTATAGTAATATAAGTATATAGCCTGTGCCCCGCTGTGTTACCCTAAACTAAACTACTAACAGAAAAACCTTCCCACTTTATTATATTAGTATAGATATACAGTACATCAGTATACTACACAGTATTGTACATTGCTGTATTTTCACATTTCAGTTTTACATGTACATCCTACTTCATTACTTTAAGATTTAGCTAGATTAAATTGAACAATCAATATAATACAATCATATTATGTTTAATGTAAACTCATTTTTATTTTTTTATATTATATATAGAGGTATTGTTTTGTGATTGTATACTTAATAGCTTAAATTATCTAAGGTTGTGTGTTGGTTGGTTTTAGGTTACCTAATTCACAAGATGGAAAATATAAATGTATTGCATTTCATACCTTTTCTGCGGCTTTTCTTAGGAATTCTTCTCAGATTAAGCATTTAATCAAATGCTTGTAAATAGCATGAGCAGGGAACTTTAGGAGCTATTATCACTTTTATCATCATGCACGAATCAAGTAATCTCATACAACGTTCACTATACACACTTCACAGATCTCTTAATCTTATAATTATGTATGATGCCAAGACTACAATATAATATACGGGTATGATGTATCTGCATTTTAGACAAATAAATACATAGTGCCAGAAACATCTTTTCAGACATGAGGCCATCTTATGACGCTCATTACGTCATGAGCGTCGTCCATATTATTTTTTTTACACGATTACATATAAGTACATATTCATAACTAGTATTTATTTACTTTATACTTACTTACCTATTACCTACTTTTTCAATGTATTCTTTTAACAAAATAGTATATATTATGCCATATTTTCTCTCGTGGCTATCTATTTATGTATTATTTATTTCTTTATTTTGAGTGCACTATTGGCGGACCAAACGTCAATAATTGTGGTGTTCGCTGAAAATCAGCGCTGTGTAGTGCTTGCAGCAATGCAAGTGCCACAGCATTATGCTGAGCGCATCACCGTTGTTTTTGTGCCGTCGGATGGGACGTGACGGTGTAAAATTTCTTTATACTTCCATATTTTTATTTACTTTTTGTTATACCCGCATTCTATTATAATTGATGATGCATGTCATGATGCTACAAAAATAAAAATCTTTCATTTCATTTCATATAACAATAATAATAAGTATTTATTTTCTCTCTTTCACAAATGTAAGTATACATAAGATAACACAGTACAGATATAACAAATTCTCAATCCTTTGTGGCGAGACTGGTGTCTATAGTAGGAAAACCTGTGTTACAGGTCACCAGGCGCCCACCGCTTGGACGTATAGTAGTTATAATGTAAACTAATTGCTGTATACAGGTAATTATCATTTGTTTACTACTCATAATGACTTGTGTTATGGTATCATAGGACGTTAGTTAGCTAGTCCAAAGTACAGGATGCTAGCATGTCTGATAATCAAGAAGTAATAAAATGAAACTTACCTCAGTAGGAGTTATCCAAGATCGTAATATGGTAATCATTGTCGTAGACGCTTGTTGCAAAGAATGCTCCTTGTGATTTCTGGGTATCAAAAGCGAACAATTGACACATCGGCTTCTCCGCATTACCACCGGTATTGGTTGATCAGGATCAAGCATCGACATGATTACAGGTAGACTCGAAGAGTTCACAAATATAACACATAAAACGCCCTGGCGTAATAAAACACAACTAAATATAAAAACGTCCTGTCGTAAGTTATATGAAACACACGCTAAGTTATTTAAAATAAACACTCAAACGGAGTTCCGTAAGTATTACTTATATAAGTGGAGAGATTATCGCAGTGACTATTCTACGTGTACGAAAAGGTTGTAAAAACTAAGAAAATAATTTCTATATTATTTTGATTTTGCAACATGAAACATTGCTAGATCACTTTAGGTCATTCTCCTTTACCATACTTAAATAAACTAAACCCGCTGTTCTTCTTATCGATATTGTTTTAAGTAATATCAATACCACGTTCAAAGACAAATTAATTTGGTGAAAGTCAAACATACCTTAACGTCTCTAAAATTCGGCTCGAAATGGCGTCCTCCAAGTTGCTCACAAAGCTGGGCGCGATATAACAACATATGTGCGTGGAGACGAGGCATCATCGCGGAATCGGCTGCGATATCATTGTTTAGTTTGTGAAATGCGTCACTTATGCGTCGACGTATTTCATTCGCAGTGTCGCATTCCGCTACAAACACCTTTTCTGTGAGTTGCGTTGGTTCCACATGCCACTCCTCGTATACGTGGACTCGTCTGTCCAAATTATACGCGACACAAAGTTAGGGATATACCGCTGCTGATTCACCAACCACCTGCAATAAACAAGACTACGATTCTCATCCCCAGGCACGAGCGCCTGAACTTTGTGTAACGCTACGTCTTAGGTAGGCGGTTAAAGCGAACGCGATTATGAAGCGGTGACACGCGAATTCAATGCGATGCGGTGCGACGCGGCGGCTATGTCCTACGTGCACGCGAATCATCTCGCACAGCCGCCACCGACGCCGCCGTTCAGTGGGCACTGTGCATTAGTCATGGACGGACGGAAACAAATATTATTAGAAAATTCATTTCTTAAATATCAAATACAAAAGAAGTATGTACGGCGAAGAAGTGGGACTAATATTGTATACTTAGAAAGGCATATTTATGGGGAATTTCACAATTTGTATGAGGAATTACGGACTCAACCCTTGTTATTCAAGGAATATTGTCGAATGTTGCCTACAACGTTTGACTATATTGTGCAAGCCATAAAACCTGTTTTGCAATTCACTAGTACCAATTGCCAGCGACCTATTTCTGTAGAAGAACGATTGATGGTGACTTTAAGATAAGGAAAAGAAAAAGAAATATCTCTTACATTTATTATTATGTATCATTAGTAGTAATAACTATGAATTATTTCAATATTGATTAGTTTTTCAATAATTTCACAAAGAAGTGTAATATCCATGTTGAGAACCGGGTTGTGGTGGATTTAACTTTGACAGCTCCGTTAGTAGAAGCTCCTGCATTTGCGTTCTAAAATGTAATTTGTTCATTGACGGTAACTGTTTCATTTATGGTAATATGGATTTGAACCAAAGAAGATCGTCATCAGTAGTATCTTGTCGATCCTGGCGAAGAATTTTCATCTTCTCTCTCTCGATATCGAGGAATGCTTCTAGGCTATTATCCTTTCTTTTGCGTGTTTGTCTTGTGATAGCTGGCAACGAGGGTGAAGGCGACGGCGCTTGATGTGTGTTAACCCGTGGAGTGCAAGCCTTATCAAAACGGATAATCCGGGTATCTGCCGCCATATTTTTAATTGCAATTTATTTAGAGGTTAAGTCATTGAAAATTGAAGTTTTATGGCACTATAATATAATTATATTGAATAAAATATACATCGTTGTGTTCCTACTGAAATTTCCAATAACATAGAGCTACTAACGCTTATATATCAACAGAATTTATTGTATAAATGTTGTTTTGAAAATAAAAGTTCTGTGCAGTTACCTGTTTACGCCACCATTTTTCACCATATATTCCATTCTCTGTCACTTTATTCACTTCAAAAACACTCTCACACTATCACAAATATATATCGGACCTTATCTAAACACACACAACACTAATTTGTAACACTAACACGCGATAGAATGAGTTTATTTACAAACACAATAATCTCGTAAAACTGCGAGCCATTCCGCCAGCGCCGTCGGCGCCTACCCGCGCTAACTGACCTTCATTACGTCACACGGCACCGTCAGCAAAGTAATAAATACAGTAAAATCCCTATAGCTCGAATGGCAAGGAAAAAATTAGAGATTTTAACTTACGCGACTTATCAAGGCGCAATTTCTAAGAACATTAATTTATAAAAACAAATGACCCAAGTAACTAATAATGGACAAACCCAAGTGACCAACAATGAAAACCTAACATCTGTGTTTCTTGGAAAGTTTAGTAGTCATTCATTGCACGTGTGCAAGTTATAGGTAAACAATAGATTAGAGGCCCCGAATGAATATTGGGATTCCCCCAACTCATAGTAATAATTTGAGTTGGGAGAATCCCAAGTAAGAAATCATTAGGTATATGTATTCTATGAACTACGACTTACCGAGCATTTTGCAAAGTTATAAATTATTAAAATGTACTATTTTACCTCGTAGGGAAATAACATTATATTCGAGTTACTTTCTTAGAATTAAGTAATTCAATTGTTTTTTGTTTTCGCCGCCCATCCGCACGAGACCCTTTCTTAGCTCTGTGTATTAAATATGCAGAGTACATACATATTTATTTCTATATTTAGATATGAGTAAAATATCGTGTGAAAGTGTGAGAATAATTGTAGAATATTGTTAAAATTGCAATCATCTAAATTATTATAATAAACGGAATGGTATTATGCTCTGAAATTAGCTATATAACTAACATTTTACAAGCTTTGTATTTAGTTTCACCTGTCCCGTTGTCTGTCTGTAATTAAATCTTGCAAGTTTAATTTGACCCACTTCCCGGTATCCGATTGAGCTGAAATTTTGCACGCATATGTATATCGCGTGACAATGTAATATTATGATGACATGGAGCTGGTCTGACGATGGAGCTGGAAGGTGGCCATAGGAACTCTGTAGGTAATGAAATGACGCAACTCCATCGAGTTTGGGCTCGTTTGATTTGTCTTGACAAGTACTATGTCTTTAGATGTAGTGAATATCAGACAGACAGCCAGGTATACTTACGTAAAGAAATGCTCGTTGCGAATGAAAGAATAGTTGAAGAGAGATATTTTTGGTACAAAAATAAAACATGAATAAAATAATAAGTAGGTGTATTTATATTTTTACAAATGTGTGCATAAAATATTTACAACAATACAATTATTTTATTTTAGACTTGTCCGTTGAAGATATTATGCCATTTATATCAAGCTTACGCGTTACATACGAAATTAGATATATCACAAAATATTTAATAAAAGCGCGCGACGAGCCGATGGGCGCTTCCATTGCCGCTCTGATTCGGATTCGGACCCGGACGGGGTCTGCGACCGCGACCTCGACCGCAGGCGAGCCAAACTGAAAGTACACAATACAATATAATAATAATAATATAATATTCTACACATACACACAACAACACCTAGCCCAAACTAAGCAGAGCTTGTACTATGGGTACTAAACAATGAATAAACATACATATATACTTTTTTTGTAAATACATACATATTATACATAGAAACACCCAGACCAAGTCAAACATCCATGTTCATGCACACAAATGTTTGAGTTGTGCGGGAATCGAACCCGCAACCTTAGGCGTGGTAGTCGGTTACACTAACCACTACACAATCGAGGCCGACAATACATTACAACTTTACACTTTATTTGAAAAACTACTCATTATGCAAAAAATCGTAAACTAATAAATAATCTATGTATGTACAAAATTACGATGTAAGATAAATTATTTAATATAATGTAACAAAAAAATTACAATACTTTTTCTAGTGGACATAAAAACTGAATGTGCTGACGGTATGATCATGAGGAAAAATTCGTGTCGTGTAGGTACCTATCTAATACTGCAAAATGGCGGATTTTTGTTAGACGTTTTTACCGTTTTCAAACCTTATTATTACATGATTATGTAATTATATGGGTAACTAATAACACAAATATTCTTTTAAATGAATTATCTAACTAATATAGGTGTTTTAAACCAAATGTAATAACATTTATTATAAAATTATGGCGGATAACGAAAATATTGATGATACATTATCACACACTTCTAAAGTTCAAGACGTTTTTCAATATCTTTTAGGCCATTTTTCGAATGAAATTCACTTCACACATAAACTTTGGACATTTCTCAGTAATTCTACATATAAATCAATAAAAAACACCGATTTCGTTGAAAACTCATTTTCAAAAGTTATAGATAGCACGCACAGTACACAGTTTCTCACAAGAATTTGATTGAAAGTGAATGTCACGATTTTTATTTTTTTATGGAGCTGTGTTACGTTCTAGTAACTTAAAAACTATCACAAATATTGCATAATGAACTGAACTAATGCTTCAAGTCGTTGTTTTGTACAGATCTGTTGTTGAACCGAATAAATTCACGACCAATCGCCGCGAACCGATTGCGGACAGGGTCTGTCCGCCCGACAGTTGAGGCCAAAATTTTTTGCGGACAGGGTATGTCCGCTCGACAGTTGACGGGTTAATATCTGTAGTTGTATTCTGTGGTATTTCTTGCAACATAGACATAGGTTCATGGAGTTGGGTGTAGTCATTGTCAGCCACGTTCGCGGCCAAATCGTCTTCCAAACTAGCAGCGTCTGTAGAATCCGACAGATTTCTTGAATTGCTATCTGTTTCTGGTACAATGTTTCCTTCTGTTTCTGGTACAATGTTTCCTTCTGTTTTTCGGGGTTTCAAAATTAGTGTTAAGAATGGCATGGACTCAAAATATGGCCACGTGCCTGTATACTTCGGCTCATTGTCGGCGTCAGCCCCAGAATGACTTACTACCTTACGTTGTTACCTAGTTACGTCACAAAGACGTCGGCAGACTTACCTATTAATCGTATAATGTTTGCAAATTTTAGATTAATGATGTAACCTTTAGGGTTTAGTTAGGAAGACGACAGGCCACGCTGTAGGGGCGTGGTGTCTTGAGGTTACTTTAAGCAGAGATGATTCAAAGATACTAGAGCAATTAACACTTTTATTATCACTGAGTATAGAACACACTTAAAGCAAGCGATACAATTATATAAATCAGGGCGTGGTTCACAAAGGCTTCCTATGTGGTTCTTGTTAGGAAGAATCACTTAACTTCATGTGCAGCTCAGCGGAAGGAAGAAGCCTGCCCCAGGACGCGATCCACTATATATAGGCCGCCGCCGCTCGGAGGGGGGCTAGTGGTGCCACCGTCTCGCTCGCCGCGCACGCAGCCGTGCGCCGCGAGTCGATTACGTGACACACCCCCCTCGCTGACAGAGAATTTTTCCTCGAGAAAATTCGGTCTCCCGAGGACTCCCTGCAGCCGGCAGCAGCCGCCGATCAGACGTGCACACCACGTAATGCAGTAGAGCAGCGTGCGTAATCCAACTCCCTCGGATACCCCACGCCGGACCCTCTCTATAAGTAATGTGAGAAACCATTGACCCATATTTCTGGGCCGCCCAAGCATTGAACCTCGAACCTCATAGGCTGGATTCCTAAGTTTATCCGAGATATCAGTGTTGAGTATGACGTTTAGATTTTGTACGGGCGGGGAGAACGAAGGAATCCATCTGTCACACACCGCCTGATCCGTGGCAATCTTCTTAAGAAGTTGGGATATAAGAATGTATTCAGATATGTAGCGTTCTACGTATTCGTCGCTCAAGCGTTGCATCATTAGATCAGTTACGGTAGGGTCGTGATAGCGGCGGAAGACATTAACTTTAAGGTTCCCCAGAGCATTGAAGATGGGGAATATCCTTAATCTCCGAGGCACCATCTTGTCTTTTAGCCGTATAGAAGTATTCAAAATTGCGTGCTCGCCATTCAATATCTCGAACAGTCCAAGGCCCATGTCACATTCGTCTGTAACTTCTAGATGTCCGTTCCACGGACTTGAGCGCAACTGCCTCATCCGTGATTCTGCGCGGTGCGTTCGCGCTTTCTTTACTGTGTCCTGCGTGGCATCACCCAAGCGTATTGGGTTCGGGTTGAGTGGGCGCTTAATCGCGGAGGAGACTCCGACAGCGCCTTTCCTCGCGTGTCTCAGGTAAATACTTGTAGGTTCCATTCTGCAAAGAGTCGAACTATTCTTCCCCAAATGAAGAAAGCTTAGTTCAACGCCAATAGCACTTAGCGTTGTCCTATGAACAAAAGGACATGTAGGTAGTCAAATATAAACGGCGGTTAAACAACTTTTTAAAAAACTTTATTTTACAAGTTGATGTGCTCAGCATGAGCAGTACAATGAGAATGACAATATTCTGAATACACATAGTTTATATAATCTTACTTGCTAAGGTGGGGGTTATACATGGGACCACCTCTGACATGTAACATGGCTATTGTCACTGGGTGTCGTCTGGTAACTACTGAATTAAGCCAAACTTAACGATGACCAAAACAATAACCATTAAACATGATATTGATATTTGTATACCTTCAGGCTACTGTTATGGTGCGAACGGTATGTTGGGACTGCATAACTCCTCCCTCCATAAGATCAAAATCATCATTTGAAGAAGGATGATTTTGTTCAAAATTACACAGAAATTTTGACCTGTATCGATACACAAATACAAACAATACAATTATTAAAATTAGGTAAATTACTAGAGTTCCTACACTGATGCTGTGCATATTCACTATGTTCGTAGGTTTTTCACTGTTTAACACTTCACTTTCACCTTTCAGTACGTGTGACAGTAACTGAAGATTTTCCATGTCGATTTCATCAAGGCTGATAGGTTTTCTCTCCAGGAAATCCGCTGGCGTTGTAATACTGGGTAGACGTATACACGGTGTGCTTCTAAAGGCGATCTGTGATGTTTGTAGCCGACGTTTTTTCAGGGTGATTGTGTCAATCTTTATTGTACATGTATCGTTAGGAGTGACGATATATGTATGTTCCCATGATCTCTTGTCGGGTGATGTCATTTTCACAATATTCTGTTAAAAATATGTGTGCGCCGATGTATACAATCCATGAGTCTGATTGTACAGGTTTTATCTTGACTTCAGAGGTTTCGACGGATAGTGGAAGGCATGATGTGATTCTAGTAGAGTATTTCAGTAGATCTGCTATGCACTTGTCTTCCTGAGTAGATGACACGCTGCTTTCATAACAAAGGTACTTCCCTTCGTCTATTTCTTTGCAGGGCTGTGACAGTGGTAATACTTTTGACCCTTTCGCGAGGATATAGGAATATTTAGGTGTCAAAAGGAATGTTCTATTAAGGTTAGGGTTGTACATAGGAAAGGGATGTAGTCTATAGTAGTTGTAAACATCTAATTGGATTATCGGTATTGATAATATGAAAGTTATTTGCCTGCCTTTTACATAAGCCTTAATGTCTAGAGAATGTTCTAAGTTAATAAGATTTTCTAAAGTTACAGGAAAAGTTAATCTATCGGTTTTCTCAATATCTTTAAAAATGGAAAATATTTCATTTGTGTCTAATATCGACTGGTGTAAAATGTTTACCCTACTGAAAGCTACTGCGGTTTCCACTTCATCTAGTTTTGTTAAGATTATTTGAAAGTTATGATTAAGTAGATTAAAAGTATTTAAGGCTAAACTTTTACTCCTTTGGTTTGATTCATAAAAGTTTCTATTTCTAACATAGATTTTTCTAACATAATAAAGTTATGTCTTGAGTAGTTAGTATAATTAACAAATGAACCGATTATTTCCGTCACTAATGTCATTTTATTTAACAGTGCATTTTGCTTTGATTGTATACTGTTGATTGTTTTATCGTATCTTATCGCATCCTCGTTATCCAAATTACCAGTTATTGCTTTTATCATTGAACCTACAGGGTTAACTAGCCCTCTTTTGATCCTAATATTCGGAATTAACTGATAGTACCTATCAATTGTAGTGTTCATAATATATTGAGTCTGTAAGTCGGCATCTATTAAACTATCATCTAAAGTATATATGTTTTCTAACCTATCATGTATATAACTGATAATTTCCTTATATTTTCCTATGTTATACTCTAGAGATTTACTCACTAATTCTAAATCTAATGTTTTAACTATATTCCAATTGTAAAAACTAATAGTGGCTTGACCTTCTTTTACTGGGAGAATCCCTGGGTTCTCTTCAAGTTGTCGAA
This sequence comes from Catocala sponsa, assembly GCA_963564715.1. Lineage (NCBI taxonomy): Eukaryota > Metazoa > Arthropoda > Insecta > Lepidoptera > Erebidae > Catocala > Catocala sponsa. The sequence continues at coordinate 26,333,409 of OY751341.1, read as the reverse complement.
GTTGAAGGGCCCGGCTTGGGGTCGTTAGTGTCACTATCGCCAGGATGAACCTGCGAAGGACGCTTAATGTCTTTAAGTGGAACCTTTGACATACGATTTTGTTTCTGAACTGTAACTGTATTTCTATTAGGGTTACTAGCTATTACAGCCTTTTGATAGCGTGGCTTGTCCTTACTACGCCTAATGTTAACGCCCTTAATAAAGACGTTGTCACCTGGCTCAATTTTAAACTGCTTTTCTCCGCCGCGCTTTTCCCTAATTTTCTCTTTAGATGCTAACATTCTTTCGGATAAATAGCCATATAAGTATTTAGTGCGTTTAACATGTTCTCTAACTAACTGTTGTGTATATTGTTTGTTATAGTCAACATCAAAAACATTTGACGAATCTGTATGACCGAACACCACTTCGAAGGGTGTGAGGCCCGTTGTGCTATGAATCGATTGATTGTAACACATCACTGCGTATGTCATCACAGATGCTGCGTCTGTGATCTTTCTCTCATACTTAGCTAACCTATATATTTCCAATATTGTAGAATGAAAACGTTCTACTAATCCCATAGAGTTGGGGTTGTGAGGGGTACTTATGTGTAGATCGATCTTGTAAAAACTAAGCATTTCTTTTAATAAACTATTGTTAAATTCTGAACCTGGGTCAGAACTAATTTTGCTTGGTACACCTTATAGTGAAAAATACTTAATTAATGCTCGCATTATTTCAGGCGTTGATCTACTTGATACTTCGAACGCTTGTCCGAGTTTACTGAATGCGTCGATTATAGTGAGAAAATAAGTTCCTTCGATTGAGAATATATCTATGAAAAGTTCTTCAAACGGTTTAGATTGTGTTTGAGTTAGTTGTAACTTTGGTTTCAATGGGTTCCTATCATATTTAATTTGTTTGCATAAATCACATGAATTTATAATGCTACGGTTTGACTCAAATTATTCCAGTAATAAGTTCTTTTGAGATGCGCAATAGTTTCCTTAATGCCGCGGTGGCAGGTTTTTCCTACGTGGTATTTTAAAACGATTTCCCTTTGCTCGTTTTCATCTTCCACATATACAACTCTTTCAGTACACTCGTATAACTGGATAGAATCCTTTTTAAAGAGGTTTATTATTACATTACAGAAATGTTCTCGGTGACGTTTATCCTCGAAGTATAAATAGTATTTAATTTTAGGACGTATGTACTCTTTTAAAAACTGCTTTATTAAATCTAAATTGTTTGTTGGCATGTGTACTTCTAACACTTTTTGTCGATCTCTAGAAAGGTTTTTAACACTAATCTCATTCTTATGCCATGTAAATACGAGAATTAGGTTTGGTTTCGTATCGATCGCCTCATGGAGTATCGGTATCTCCGATGAGTCGGTATTTTCTTCCGAATGTACGGTAGCTATTGTAGATTCAGGCTTTTCCGAAGCCGTAGCTGTTCTACTATCTAACGACATTATTGAATATGGAGAATGTGGTCTATTTGGGTTCACAGAGGGTATACTTTGAGTATCCTCTTACTAGACTTGGAGATTTCTTATCTATATTAACTATCATCGACTCATTTTCGTTGTTTAAAATATTAAGCTTTATACGGGAAAGTGCGTCCGCGTTGCAATTCTGTTTGCCTGGCTTATGTTTGATTTCATAATCATATTCCGCCAATCTTAAACGCCATCTCGTTAATCTACTACCGGGTTCTTTTAGCGAATGTAACCACGCAAGTGGTCTATGATCGGTGACTATGGTAAACTTATTACCATACAGGTATGGTCTGAAATGCTTACAGGCCCATACAACTGCTAATAACTCTTTTTCTATTGTACTATATTTAATTTCAGCATCATTTAATGTCCTATTTGCATATGCTATAGGCCGATCGCTGCCTACAGGACCCTGTGATAGTACTGCACCAAGCGCAAAGTTTGAAGCGTCTGTGGTCAGGAGAAAAGGTTTGGAAAAATCAGGAAACTGAAGTAAAGGGGCGTTAGTTAATAGCTCCTTACATTTTTCAAAAGCTTCCATATATTCTTTTGACATCACAATCTTTTTACCCTTTTTTAGACAATTAGTTAATGGCTGAGTTATTTTTGAGAAATCTTTAATAAATTTACGGTAATATCCTATTAATCCTAAAAAGCTCTTAATTTCCGTGGGCGTTTTAGGTAAAGGGAATTTCAATACTGCCTTAATTTTATCATTGTTTGGTTGTAAGCCATCTTTAGATATAGAGTGTCCTAGATATAAGACCTCTTTCCTTAAAAACTCACATTTATCTAACGTTACCTTAAGGTTAGTTTCCCTAAGTCTATTGAATATTTTCCTTAACTTATCTATGTGTTCCGAAAGGCTAGAAGAATAACAAATTATATCATCTAAATATACTAGACAGTGTATGCCTTGGAGGCCTCTTAGTACATTGTCCATTGCACGTTGAAATGTAGCGGGTGCCGTCTTTAAACCAAATGGCATATGCCTAAATTCATAGTGACCTGACTGTGTAGTGAACGCTGTTTTCGGTTGTTCCTCTTTTTCTATTTCGATTTGGTGGTACCCGGATGCTAAATCAATTGTTGTAAAATAACTTGCTTTTTCCTAATTTATCGAAAAGATCAGTGATATTTGGTAAAAGATACTTATCGTCTATAGTGACTTCGTTTAAGCGCCTATAGTCGATTACCATGCGAAACTTCTGTTCGCCTGAGGCATCTATCTTTTTTGGCACTAAATGAACCGGGGCACTACACGGGGAGTGGGATTCCCTAATAACATCGTTTTTTAATAAAGTTTCTACTTGTTTCTGAATTTCATGATTTTCACTAGGGGAATGCCGATAAGGGCGAATATAAATAGGATCCTCATTGGTTGTCCTAATCTTATGTTTCACTGAATTAGAAAAAGATAATGCTAACTGATCACAATAAAATATATCTCTATATTCGAAACAGAGATTAGAAATACATGCTTTTTCCTCTGGGTTTAAATGACCCAATCTTAACTTAGATAAATTTTGTTGTAATAACTCGTCCAAATTATAAGTATTATCGCAACTTGTCGTGTTTATGTGACAAGGTTCACTTTTATATGGAAAAACATCTAAAGGCTTATTAAATGAAATAATTGCTTCTTTGTTAGTTACATTCTGTATAACTGTTTCAGCAAAAGAGTTAATACATCTAACTAAGGCGTCTGGCATACGAAGGCCTGGATTAAACTCGGTAAAATGAAGTATACCTTCACCGTTTTCTAACATGGTCGGTACTCTAACGCGAGTTTCCGATCTAGGAGGTATTTTAATTTCGTAAAACGGATTATAGAATATTGGTATATTTGCAAAACGAGTTTTCAATATTTGAGTTTGCATATCAACGTTAGCTCCCAATTGTTTCAATAAATCAGAACCTATTAAACCATCATACTGTGGTGCTACTTTATATACGTAAAACTTATGACATAGATCCGTTTGGAATATGTCAGGCAATGGGATACATACAACTTCGTTATGTATACTACGACCATGCGTACTTATAACCTCGAAGGGCTCTAACTTCTTAAAATAAGAATAAAACTGTTCTACCTTTTCTGGGCTAATGAATGAACGTATACTACCGGTGTCTATCATAAAAATAGCTCCTATCTCTGGTATTTCAATATGCGGTAGTCTCAGCGCATCTGAGTAATTAATTTGAATTACTTCGTTCGATGTGTCTGCGAGGCTACTATAGGAAAATTTACATTGTTATCATAAGAGGTAGAGGGAAAATCCTGATTAACAGTAGATTCATTTACATAATACTGTTCATTTGAGTAATATGGTGAATCGTTTTCACTACTAAAATTATCATTAAAACTATCTGATGTATACATGTTATTGACGAACTGCGTATCATGCGGGTCCGACAACATATTGTTACGAGCTGTTCTCATTGAAACATCCGTATTCTGTTTCGGTGGCATCTGGTTAGAAATGCCGAAACGAAATTGCTGATTCGGATTGGTTTTAAAGAAACCAGACTGCTTGTAGTTGTTTAGAGTTTTAGGGAATTGTTGAGGTTGATTATTTCCCATTCTAAACTGAGGTTTAGCCAATGCAAGACCTTGTTGATTATTATTAAATCTAGGTACTAGATTCTGAGGTGGGTTATACCTCTGTGGATTATTATGGAAATTATTTCTAAATGGTTGATTCTGAGGTATACCAAATTTAAATTGATTTGGCGTAACAGGGTTAGACTTAAAATTATTTGTTTGATTGCTACTATTATTCCCTGTATTTATTTTTGTTTTATTTTTCGAATTATATTGTGTTAAGAAGTTTACTTCCTCCGTAACAACACTAAGAGCTGACTCGAGATTCGTACATTTATTCAGCCTAACAAACCTAATCATTTCTTCGGGTAAATTGTAAAGAAAAACGTTCAATGCGGTGTTATTGTAAATGATCATTTTTGCTGCTTTGATACCTTCATCAGTTAATAAATTTACTTTTGACATAAGCGAACTTCTGGTATTCTGGATACGGTGGCAAAAATCAATATATGATTCGCCGTGTTTTATTCTAATACTTTCTAACTCTATCCTCCTGAGTCCGAGGGTATGATATTGTGGTATATTGCCTTGATTTTTGCAACATTATATATTTTCATGATACAGATGCTAGGAAAAATAAAATAAAAATCATAACACATGGAAAACAGATTTTTCGCGATGTTCTGTATTTAGGACATTAGTTTTATACAACTATGGTCATGAATTTTTGATGTACTTAAATTAGGATATTCGTTTCTTATATCAAATGAAACAAGTTATATTGAAACACATATTTATTTGAAATAATCATTCTTTGCTCCACAAGCGGGTTATATTTGAAACGTAAATTATTTTTACTTTGGTATCTGTTCAGGCACGGGGTTCTCGGGTTCGCTCCTCCTCAAATGAATCGTTTATTAAAATATGTCTCAATGCTTTATTACTTGAAAATTACAATATTCGTTAAATTATTTATAACCGTACATGTCTCTCTATTCTATATGGAAGATGTAATGGCCGACGGACAAGATTTTGCGCCGCACCTGGTCGATTCCACGTCGTCAGTTGTCTTCCCGCGGCAATATAGACGGCGGTGTAACACACTTCGATAATTACCACTTGTAAGTAAGTGGTACTTCGCTACGACGCTAGAAGGCGCCAGTTAATGCGTAGACATGGCCCCGCCTTTGGAAGCACCTGCTTCCAACTCAGAGTGATGACTCATCCTTTGCTCCACCGGCAAGGGACATATGCGTGCGAATGATCTTCGTATTGTCCCTGACGCAGTACGTATGTCAGCAACGCGTGCGATGCCGTCTGCTCCAGGATATACACGTATTATTCGCCCTAGTTTCCACTTTAGGGGTGGTAAATTGTCCTCCTTGATGACGACAAGGCTATCCAGCTTAATGTCGCTCTGGTGCGACTTCCATTTTGTCCTTACTTGTAATTCAGATACATATTCCGTGGACCACCTCTGCCAGAAATGTTGACGTAACTGCTCCACACGCTGGTATCGGCTGAGTCGTGACGTCGGTTCATTTACCAGGCTGCCTGTAGCTGGGGCAGTCAACGGTCGGCCAACGAGAAAATGACCTGGAGTGAGTGGTGTTAGGTCTGATGGATCTGTTGACATAGGAGATAGGGGACGGGAGTTCAGGACGGCTTCAATCTGTGTTAAAACCGTGCTACACTCCTCATACGTCAGATTAGCATTGCCAACAATTCGTCTAAGATGATGCTTACAGGACTTTATTCCACTCTCCCACAAACCACCTTGGTGTGGTGAAAATGGTGCGATAAATGAGAATTTTATGCCATCGTTGGCAGCAAAATCAACTATTCGTTTATCATTTAAAATACTACATAATTCCTTTTGAGCGCCCACAAAATTTTTACCGTTATCAGAATAGATTATGTTTGGTTTACCCCTTCTACTAATAAAACGCTTTAATACTAAAATATAATCTTCACTGGAGAGACTGGCGGCGAGTTCCAAGTGTACAGCGCGGGTGAGAAAACAAACGAAAAGACATATATATGCTTTAATCAATCGTGCTCCTCTGCCCTTTCGATTTAATATGTACACCGGTCCAGCATAATCGACTCCAGCTCTCAAAAATACCATACCAGGGTCTAAACGATCTGAAGGTAAATCACCCATTAAGGGGGTTAACGTTGTACCCTTCATTCGCGTACAGATGACACATTCTCGAACTATTTTACGAGTAAGATTTCGCGCGCTCAGCGGCCACCAGCGTTCACGCAAACTCGATAGCAACAGCTGAGGACCGGCATGAAGTAATCGTATATGTTCGTATCTAACTAACAGTACACTAAAATGGTGCTTACCGCATAACAAGATTGGATGTTTCTTATTATAATCAAAACTGGTACTATTAGATAGTCTACCACCGACGCGTATAATATTATATTCATCTAAATATACGTTAAGACCAGAAATACGATTTAATTCTCTTCTATTTGTATTAAGAGACAGTTTCTTAATTAGTTTATCGTAAACACTCGTAAACGATTGTTGCTGTGCAAACCTAACAAGCATACGTTCGGACCCATTCAACTCATCCACTGATAACGAACCGGTATTTTGTTTACGGTTTGAACCGCTGCGAGCGGCCGCTATGAAACGTAGTACATAAGCACCTATACGTACCAACCTACGAAATGACGAATAATTCTCGAAGTTAAATAAATCATTCGAATTGGTTGTACACATCAAATTTAATGACTGTGTTTTTAACTCGGGTAAATCATTAGTGTGAGTAGGATTATCGCCTTTCATTAAATCATTAAGAAATTCATCGTTATTAAATTGCAAATATGACGGACCGTTCCACCACAAACTGTTCGTAATTAGTTCATTGAGTTGTACTCCCCTAGACAACAAATCAGCTGGATTTTTCTTACTGGGAATGTGTAGCCAGCTGGCATCACTCGTCAATTCATTAATTTCTGTGACTCGATTACGCACAAAAGTCTTTAATAAATGTGGTGACATACGCATCCAACCAATCACAATGGTCGAGTCTGTCATGAAGAAAGTTTTGGTGAACGACAATCGTAATGAATCAATTATTCGTTTATATAGCCTAGCACCCACGAGAGCAGCACTGAGTTCTAATCGAGGGATAGTAACCGACTTCAAAGGTGCAACTTTACTCTTAGCACACAATAACCTACTGAACACGCGTGAATCGTTGTTATATGTACGTATATAGGCGCACGCTCCGTATGCACCTTCCGATGCATCACAGAATATATGTAATTCGATATTTTGTACATACTCACTTATCACGTGCCGTGGTATTCGTAATTCGTGTAAACAACTTAGTCCGTCGATGAAGTTATGCCAAATTAGTGTAATTTCATGTGACACCGGGCTATCCCACTCAAGTTTACTAAGCCACAATTTTTGTAACAACGTTTTAGCTATTATTATCACTGGTGATAATAAACCTAACGGGTCGTATATCTGCGAGATGACGGAAAGCATTACTCGTTTGGTAAGGGGCAAGTTATAATTATTCTGAATTTTAGTGGAGTAATAAAGCTCATCTGTACCGCTTTGCCAACCTATACCTAAAGTTTTATTTTGTGTATTTTCATCTAAAAACGTAGTATTGCTTTGCGTATCTGTCGAATTAAACTTCTACTTTCGTAATGAGAAGCAACCTGATAGCAAGACTTGAGATACTTTCTCACAGATGGTGATTAACATTTGATGATCATTATGACCGGTGATTAAGTCGTCCACAAATACGTCGTTCATGATTACCTGCGCGACGACTTCATCATCAGTTTCTAAAGCTAGTTGACGTATGCAACGCATGCTTAAATACGGGGCTGACGCAGTCCCATACGTCACGGTATTCAGTTGATACACCCTCAATGGATCTGTGGCATTCTCGCGCCACAATATGAGTTGAAGTGACCTTTGATCGGGCTGTATCAACACCTGCCTAAACATTTTTTCTACGTCAGCGCAGGCTACGTATTTATACTGTCGAAAACGAATAAGTATCGAAAATATGTCATTCTGTAATGCTGGCCCTATAAACTGAATGTCATTCAGTGATTTTTGGGATGTGGTCACAGCACTAGCATCGAAGACCACCCGCAATTTAGTAGTAGTACTACTATCCTTCATTACTCCGTGGTGACAAAGGAAATAATGAGGGTTGTCCAAACTATCTATACGCGTCATATGGCCTAAGTTCTCGTATTCACGCATAAAATTACAATATAAGTGCTTATAACTAGGCGAGCGTTCAAGTTTACGCTCGAGGGACAAGAACCTAACTTTGGCCATATGCAAAAAATCGCCCAATACGTCTGGTGATTCCTTCAATGGGATACGCACAGAAAATCTACCATTTACATCACGTTGACTTGTTTTAGTAAACAAATCCTCACATATACGTTCATCTGCCGTGAGAGTATCGAGATGCTTAGATACATTTTCTAATTCCCAAAAACGTGTAAGTTGTTCATCAATAGACTGAACTAAGTTACAATGAACTTTATATGAATTATATACGCGTAGGCACTTAGTATTTAAAGGGCCGGACAACAACCAACCTAACTTGGAATTTTGTAGGTATGGGCCGTTGGCTAATCGCATCCTATTATCACATAATAGGTCCCAGAAGACGTCCGCACCTATCAATAAGTCGATCTCTGACGGTACATGATAGTCGGGGTCTGCTAACTGGATATTAGTGGGTATACGTATAAGTTCGGTATCAATGCTTGTCGAGGGTAAACTGCTTGTTATACGCTGCAAGACAAGGCATCGAATCTTTGCACTATAATCGCTCAACCTAGAACGTATAGTTATATCGCATGATATATTTGATTGTGTGACGGATTGTGCGACGCCACATATCTGTATAGTGGACTGTATAGAAGGCGCGTCTATTAATCGTCTTAATTTATCTGTGATAAAGCAGTGTTGACTACCGTTATCCAACAAGGCTTTAACTGTATGTATACGCTTATTTACGTCTAATATCTCTACTAACGCAGTACATAATAATACTGGCTGTAGGTAAACAGATCGCGCGAGCGGCGGTGGCCGCGCGCTCGTGTTCGTATTATATGTATCTATAGACATAGTGTGCAGTACAGTTGACGCAGTCCCGCTCGGGCCGGGCGCGTCAGCTGATCGATGACTATAAGTAGTGTCGGCATTATCTGTATGTAGCAACGTATTATGCTTGTTATTACACTGTTTACACGGGCCAAAAGAGCAATTCGAAACACTATGTCCTGAACGTAAACAATTACGACATAATTGTTTATCATCTACAAGTTTTAATCTATCCTGTACAGACAAATTTAAAAACTGAAAACACGAATATATGTTATGATTACCGTTACAAGTGAGACACGTACGATTCGCTTGTTTAGATTGCTTGCCTTTAGAAACGGCTGGAGGGGTACTTACTACTGTATTCGCTACGTAGTTATGTACCTTTTGCGACCTTTTATTTGAACAATCAACTGGCAGCGATTTATTTTGCGACTTATTTGCATTAATCATATCTAATGCGTCCGCCTTATTTTTAAGAAAGGTAAGCAAATCGTCTAACTTTATTTTTTTATTACAATCTGAGTAGATCGATCCAATATAATTTTCCCAATCGCGTTCAGTGGATGAGTCGAGTTTAGAGACCGTTAAGAAAATAATTATCGTATCCCATGCTTCGGTAGGTTCATCCAGCGTTTTAAGGGCACGAAGGTTCCTCAGTATGGTGTCTACTAGCTTCCTAACCTGTGATGCAGACTCATGTTTCATGCTAGTAATGGAAAATAATGATTTTATATGGTTATGTACTAGAAGCCGAGTATTATGAAACCTTGTTTCTAACAATTCCCAGGCATGCTGGTAATTAGAAGCAGTAAAATCTAACGCACTGATTACGTGGACAGCCGCACCGCTGAGTGAGCTTCTCAAATAATGGAATTTCTCTATTGGATCTAAGTCAGTACGAGAATGTATCATTGATATGTATGAATTTTTGAACTCGAGCCAGTGATCATACGAGCCATCGAAGACTGGTAGTTTAATCTGAGGCAGTTTTACGTTCTTTCGCGTTTTACAATATTGATGCTCCTCACCAGTCTCACCACCTGCGACCAGACTTTCAGCTAAAGCTAAAGCGCTAAAATATAATGATTCGAATGACTCGACATATTCTGTATTAGAAATCATGTCGACATCTGACAATAAAGATTCTATTTGCAATTCAAGGCCGTTAAATATCTGAAAGTGATCTTTAGCTGCCGCCATTCTAAATTTGATTTCACTAATTTGCAACTTAGAAGGAAAACTGTTTTGAAATGACTCTAAATATTTCCTAAACTGAGTGATCCTACCCCTCAATGTGCCACGCTGCCTTTTGAGGTCAATGAGGTCACATGGTTTTGATACGGGTGCGGAAGGCCCCGTCAATTTGTCGACACCAATCATCACAGGGCTTCAAGGAGAATAGAATAAAGTACTTACAGTTTTCACCGTTGTTTCCGACTGCTCGACCACGTGACAGCTAGAAACCGGCGCGGCGTCACACGATGCGAAAACGGCAAACACAAGCCAATCTGAAGTATGCACATAAATAACACGGTTTTAGCTCTGATTGATTGGAATGGGAGAAGACGGGATCGAAGACCTGACCGTTAAACTGATGTCTCCTCGTGGTAGGTACTCGTAGTATCCGTGATCCGGCTCGAAGGACCAATGTTCAGGCACGGGGTTCTCGGGTTCGCTCCTCCTCAAATGAATCGTTTATTAAAATATGTCTCAATGCTTTATTACTTGAAAATTACAATATTCGTTAAATTATTTATAACCGTACATGTCTCTCTATTCTATATGGAAGATGTAATGGCCGACGGACAAGATTTTGCGCCGCACCTGGTCGATTCCACGTCGTCAGTTGTCTTCCCGCGGCAATATAGATGGCGGTGTAACACACTTCGATAATTACCACTTGTAAGTAAGTGGTACTTCGCTACGACGCTAGAAGGCGCCAGTTAATGCGTAGACAGTATCTAATCACAACCCTTTACAAATTTTTGAAAGAAAAACAGTAATAACATACAAATATCAAAAACTTAACAAACTAATTACTTTACTTCACTTATCTTCTTGATGAAATAATTTTTGTTTTGCTTAACTTTAATCAGTCTTACAATTTTACATGATAGAGATCTTAAATTAATATTTACTCTGAATGGGAATCAGCGGTACACCCATGGAATTGAGCAAAACAATTCCTAGAGCTACACAAACATAAGTAGACACGACAAAAACGGCACTTGGCTGTCGTTTTCTTATTGCAGCCTTCCTTGCGACATCTCTGCTGCTTTTTTGTGAATTGTGGCATATGCCGTGCATTAGATGTTCTCTTTTGTAGAGTTGGCAAGGGCTTTATTGTAACTCGCCTTTTTTTTTTGCTGGTTAGGTAGATCTAAATGTTCATCACATGATTCTTCTTCAGCTAAGGATAGTGAGTTTTCCTCTATCAATTTAAAGCCTAACTTTAACTTGTACTCACGCAGCTGAGGTATTTTATGCAAGGGGTCATTCTGAAGCTTACGTTGCTCACGATATGTAATCCAAGAGTTTGACACAGCAATGTCAATCATTTGAAAAATTAACCTGATAGTCCACTTACGAGTTCGCGCCCGTATCGGGCAAACCGCTATCATTCTGTCTGCCAAATCAACACCGCCCATATTGGTGTTGTACATTTTGATAACTTCTGGGCGTGGAACTTGAACATATCTTTTAGTAATTTTATTCCAACGCTTACATGTGTCAACATTTGTGTCAGTTAAACAAGTTGACATTAGTAAAACAGCCTTATTGTCTAACCATTTCGTAACAGCAATTTTCCCATCTTGGGAAACACGAACTTCGGTAGTTCCACGACTCAGTTTTGAGAACTCATTGTCAGGTGTCATGACACAGTCGCGAGGCACACGATTCTTCATAATAGTTCCTGTAGCATTGAAACCACGTTGGGTTAGTTCTTGCATCAACTTTATAGATGTGAAGTAGCGATCAAAGTATAAATAGTGACCTGGAACTAATGCCCTTGTCAAGTACAAAATTGCAGAATCTCCTAAACTGAAACCATCAAAACCTGGAAACGTTGTTGCTCCCTCGTATACCTTCATGTCACAAATACATCCGTTAGGGTTGGCCAAAACAAAAACTTTTAAACCAACGGGATTGGGCTTATTGGGACAGTACTGCCTAATACCACACTGACCTGAGAATGGTATAATCATCTCGTCCATCGAGAGATGCTCGTACTTTTGTTGGACGTGACATCCTTCACAGATTCGATCAAACAGAGGTCTAACTTTCCAGATTTTGTCGAATGCACGTTGACTGTCTGAGACATCGTTATCAAAGACAACTTTCAACCTAGTTCTTATCATAAAGAATCTGTCACGGGTCATATTATCTGCCACTATTGGAAGTCGCCAAGCTTTCTCCCAATACATTTTGATTTTAGGATAGCCAATACTGGCCATGACCATATTAATTCCGAAGAATACCTTCAATTCGCTCAATGTGAGCCCAAGATTCTTTTGAGTCTTCATCATCTCTGTTTGGTTAGTCTTTGTCACCATTTTCTCTAATATGTTGTCATCTATGTAGTCTTCAAAATATTGAAACATTTCAAAATTATTAAAATCTCTTTGAAGATAATTAGGAGAAAGTAAGTTGTGTATGGTTGGATTAAAGACTCCTGTCCAAGTATTACTATTTTGATTGTTACCTTGCACAATCCTACCTCTTCCCCGTACTCGCATCAAACGCCCTCTACCTCTTGCATCACTACGTGAAGATTGCACTCTTCTTGCTCTGGACTCCCAATGTCCTCGAATAAATGAAGATGTTGAAAGCGTTGGTGACGAATGTGGTGGTGTTGTTAATAATCGACCATCATCAAGGAGTTGGGTTGATTTTTCTGAATCAGAGCTGTCACAGCTATCAGAATTAGAATCGGGCAATACTTCAGGTGGCTCATATACGTCGTCATCATCAGAAGCACTAAAATCACCCTCACTTCTGTCTAGCTCGTCAAGAATTTCATCTTCATATAAAACTGAAACAAAAAAGTAAACAATATCTAAGAACGAAAGTTCTAAAATAAGGACATCGATAGAAATCGAATCATGGAGTGAGGTTATTTGAGTAAATCGGTGAAATAATTGTGAGTAGTTTCAGTACGCACATTAGTTAGCCTGTACAAACTCCAAAAAACTAACAGTATGCATAAAAAAATATGATTGAAATGGATTTACTTACCCCGTCGACCCGACGCACGCCGCTGTCGTTGTTGCGACGCCATGATCAGTTTGACAGAAGTGACAGATTAGGGAGACACTTTTTTTAAATGAACTTAAAATGACAACGTTTCGTTTCACGTAAAAAATTTGATGCTAAATCGATACACTTCGGAAAAATATTTTATTTTTTTGGTTGTTCTAAATTTAGAACTTCAGTACTCAGGAGGCTATAGCAATGCACGCTTCCGATCTGGGATCGCCAAAATGCTGTACGAAAAGCTCCTTTAAGCCTTCCCAAGTATTAACGTTCTCTCTTTCACTAACCAATACTGCGGCTTTACCTACTAATTTACTGGTAATGCAGTGGAATACGTAAATCTGTTGGGCTGGGTTATTATCTCCCCTAAAAGTTCTTATTACATATTCACATTTAGATATAAACAAGCTTAACAGTTTTTCATCACCATCGAAGCGAGGGATAATGCTCTGAATTTCCTTAGGAATTAGTTGTATTTGATTCATTCTTACAGTTTATAAATTCACAAATAAGGCAAATAAATAACGTAAATATGGCAATGTTTGTCCAATTTTGCGCGAAACTAAATAACGTGTATTCCGGCTATGTTTGTCCAGTAATACCGTTCTAAACCTAACTATACGTGTCTTAGCTATTTTTGTCTAATAACACGAAAAAAATGCGTTAACTAGCGATGTTTAGTCCAATTAAACGCTAAGGATAGACACAGGAACGGAACAGTGCGAAAAAAGGTCTACTCACATTAAGCTGCCCGTTGCCATGCCGATTCTCGGATTGCTGCTGCTTGCTCGCCGTAGTTGACAAAATTTGTAAGTTCTTTTCGGATCCGCTGGTAAACGCGACGCTCGTACCAATTTTCGTGTATATCGAACGCGATTTACTTTATATGCGAAAAATCCGCCCCGACTGCGCCAGTCAAATATAAACGGCGGTTAAACAACTTTTTAAAAAACTTTATTTTACAAGTTGATGTGCTCAGCATGAGCAGTACAATGAGAATGACAATATTCTGAATGCACATAGTTTATATAATCTTACTTGCTAAGGTGGGGGATTATGCATGGGACCACCTCTGACATGTAACATGGCTATTGTCACCGGGTGTCGTCTGGTAACTACTGAATTAAGCCAAACTTAACGATGACCAAAACAATAACCATTAAACATGATATTGATATTTGTATACCTTCAGGCTACTGTTATGGTGCGAACTGTATGTTGGGACTGCATAACTAGTTAGATATGTAGTCGATCATCAAATAACATAGTGTTTCTGAGCTCATTAGGTAGGTAGGTAATTAATAAACTAAAAGAATTCATAAAACGTGTGAGCTGGTTTTGGAGCAGGTAGGTAGTGATACAGCGTAATAACAAAACTGGATAATTATGTACTTGAATTGGATGATGATGCATTATTTAATACATTTCATCAAATTTTACACCGCCCTCGTCTATCCTTCTAATAATTAAATTTAGTACCTACTTAACTTATCCACACACACATTATTGTTAACTTTCGCGCAACTTCGTATCACTTCGGAAATCTTCGGGAGCCGTAGGTACCGAGTTGAGCGAGCGTTCGCCCGCGCCGCTGCAATAATGTAACAACAATGTTGTAGCGTACGCGCACTACGCGCGACCGTGTCATTGTACTTGCTGCCGTAACAGCTGATAGTGCGAGTTTTCGTGTTCATATCTATATTGCTGTTTTTTTGAAAATTGTTTAATTCTTAGAATTTTATGAACAATTAAGTGCGGATCGACAATACTATTTCATTACATTATATGGAAAAAAAATGCTAAGAAAAATCGGAAAATGCATGAATTAGCTATACCAGCTCAAGTTCATAAATTAGCTATACCAACTCAAGTTCATGAATTAGCTATACCAGCTCAAGTTCATGAATTAGCTATACCAGCTCAAGTTCATGAATTAGCTATACCAGCTCAAGTTCGGTTAACAATAGCTTTGAGATACTTGGCAACAGGAGAGTCATATTTATCTTTAAGTACTCTGTTCACAGTTTCTCTACAAATAGTTGGTTCAATTATTTCTGATGTGTGTAAAGCATTGGTGTCAACCTTGTCGAGCTATGTAAGATTACCAGACACAGAGGAAGAGTGGCTTTCAGTATCACGAACTTTTATGGTAAAATGGAATGGACCTAATTGTTTAGGTGCCATTGATGGAAAACACATTCGTGTAATATGTCCAAGTAACAGTGGATCAGAATATTTCAATTACAAGTCATATTTTAGAGATCTTTCATTCTGCAGCGTGTCGCCGGTCGCATGCAGCGCTGCCGGTCGAGTTGAGCATTTCACAGTTTTGCGTGTGCACTCGACCGGGCTAGACGTGTACAGTCATGGATACAATTAATAAAAAAGAACTTATTTTGATTTCTGTGCTGTATCATCACAACAAAAAACGCTGTGCTAACCGAAAAGGAGAATTGTTCATGCACCCTATAACTTCCGAGCGTTTGTTGAGTGGTGCATTCGTATCGCTGTATTCGCAACTGCGAGAAGATGAAAATAAATTTTCAATTATTTTAGGATGTCAATCAGCACATTTGACGAACTGATTTTTAAAATTGAAAACAAAATAGCACATACTGGTTTACTCCGAATAGCTATAACACCTACGGAGCGCTTGGCAGTCACAATAAGGTATGTTTGGCAAACTTTTGTTACTTCAATTTAAATAATGAATTAGTCATAGGTATTTTACATCATCTTTTAATCACAAAAATAGTAAAATAAAATCAAAAGTCCGTAAAAGTGTTGTGAAATCAAAATTAAACGAATCTTCTGTATCATAGTTGTCGGTGGAGCACGATGATGCACACACAGGAGATACTTTTGAAGTACTAGGCATGGCTGGACCAGCACTTGTAGGTGGTGGACCCATGCTTTTAGATGGACCAATGCTTGTAGATGGCCCCATATTTGTAGATTGGCACGGGACTAAACTGGTCTGGTGGTGGTGGCTGTTGGTATCTTGGTTTATTCCTACGAGTAATTGTGAACATGACGCCGAAAAAAATTTTTTTTCAAATTATAGTCTTCTGACTGCAGGGAGGACTGAATTGAAGAATGCCACGTCTTCATCAAAAGCAAGATTGTTAGTGGAATTCCACATCTCAACTAACTGTTTCTCAAAAGTAGTCATTTGCATTTCCTGTGTATTTTCTTTATTATTTTATTCTTTATTTTCTGTATTAAGGACGTTCGACAAATCGTTTTCTGGCCCTCGAGAATCATTTTATGTCAATGGATTGTCAGAAGTTTGTGCATTTTCAACAGACTCGGATTCGTGAACATCGCTTAAATCGGTCACAGGGTCTAAAAATGACATACAGTCAGCAAAAACATATTTTCTTTTAGGGATAGCTCCAGAACCTGATTTCTTAAAGTTTACTGCCGTTTTGTAACGTACGTATTGATCTCTCGCACTTTTCCATCTCTGATGTATACACTTTACTGAAACAATTAAATTTATTCTGTTACAGGTACCTTGCATCTGGAAACACATTTACGGATCTACATTACTCTTATCGTATGGGGATTTCTACAATCAGTGGAATAGTGAAAGAATTATGTTTCTTTAAAAAACAAAGTCTTAAAGCTCCCGAATAAACCTAATGAATGGATTGAAGTTGCTACAGAATTTGAGAAGAATACAAATTTTCCGCAATGCGTTGTAGCCCTGGACGGCAAACACATACGCATGATAATGCCACAACACACTGCTTCACTCAATTTTAATTTCAAGGGGTATTTTTCAATCGTTTTACTAGCAATGTGTGATGCAAACTATAAATTTCAATATATTAATGTGGGAGCACCGGGAAAAAATTCTGATGCAGGGATATTTAGAGAATCGTCACTTATGAAAAAAATTGTGAATGGTACTATCAATCTACCTTCACCTAAGGCGCCTCCTGGAATGAGGACTCCAGTTCCGTATGTGATACTCGGTGATGAAGCATTTGGAATTACACGTAATATTTTGAGGCCTTATGCAAGAAAATATCTTAATTATAAGAAGAAAATCTTTAACTATCGTTACTGTCGTGCTAGACGGATGATTGAATCCACTTTTGGAATATTAACTAATAAGTTCCGAATTTTTCATAGACCTCTCAATGTGAACACAGACCTCGCAATCGTCATCGTAAAATGTTGCTGTGCATTACACAATTTAATTCGAGTAAAAGATGGTTACCAACATCAAGATACTTTGGTGATCCATGGGCTTGCAGACTCAAATAATTCAATAGTGAACAACTCAATTGGCAATTAAGTTCGTGATCACTACGCACATTATTTTATTTCAGAAGAAGGAAAAGTTTATTGGCAGGACTATTGCATTACATAGGCTGCGAAATATATAACTATGTTTTGTACTTACGTGTTTTTTCTTTTTCTCTCTGCGTCCAGTCGTCAACATTTTCAAATAACTGTTTCATTATTTCCACCCAACAACTCTGTTTCACATCCTTGTCTTTATACAACGGGTATCGTAAGTCCCAAAAAGCACGCCTTTTCTGAACTTCTCTTATTAATTGTTCTGTATCAATTGGCGCCATGATTGTACACAAAACGCACACGCGCACGTCCGACGGTGAAAGCTCACAATGCGGCACTGGCCCGCGCGCTGACCGGCTCACGCGGGGCGCGCGGGCACCGGTCAAGCATTTGCGCCGGTCGGACGTGTCGAAAAACGCGACCGGCCGCACGCGCTACAGTGAAACCCACCATAGGTTTCAAACAAATTGCGACACGCTGCAGAATGAAAGGAGCCTTAGTATTGTTTTGCTTGCCGCGGTTGATGGGAATTGTAACTTTTTATACGTAGATATCGGTTGTCAAGGGCGCATATCTGATGGTGGAGTTCTACGTAACACTAGTTTGTTTCAAATGATACAAGAGGATTCGGCACACTTACCACAACCACAAACGTTAGAAGGAAGAAATACGCCACTGACATTTTACTTCATCGGTGATGACGCGTTCCCTATCTCGCCCAACATCATGAAACCATTTTCAGGAAATCATGCGAAGGGGTCACCGAAAAGAATTTTCAATTACAGGATAAGTCGAGCACGCATGGTTGTAGAAGATGCATTTGGCATTTTAGCACAAACATTCAGAATTCTTCATACACGTATGAATTTACAACTTTAAAAATCAAAACAAGTTTTGATTGTGATGACGTGTGTATTCATAAATTTATAAGGCGAGGTAACAGAAATTTCACGATGGAAGTACCTATACATTTTTAATAATATGCAGAATACGGCTAATTTTAAACCAGCAGCGTTTATTAGAAATGAGCTAGAGAATTACTTTATATCTGAACAGGGTCGACTTCTATGGCAGCACCGAATATAATGTATTTAAGCTACAGCATATACCAAAGAAATAGACAGACAAACATACACATAATAATATCATATACATACATATGTATGTACCTATGTACTCTCGAAAGCATTACCCCCTTTCTAGGGCAGTCGGGTAAAAATTAACTGTAATCATATCGATACCTTTGGGTAGAAAGGTCGTATAAACCAAAACCCGACTTTTCAGGAGAGCAGAAAAACGTTTTTTTTTTACATAAAAATTCATAACTTTTTTGTTTTCGAAGTTATAAAAAAATGATCTATGGGAAAAGTTCTTACAATTTGCGAATGAAAAAGGTTGAATCATCAAAACCTGTCTATCCTCGTTAGTTTTAAAGTTAGCCTGGATTTACATCTAAGAAAACATCAATTGTTGGTTAATACACCCCATGAAAATGTACTTAAAAAAAAATGTATAGGTCGTATATCAATTTTTGGTAAGCATTCACTGGCTTTAAATCCCATAGATGTAGTTTTTATCGTATTAAAAACCATTTATAATCATAGATTAATTGAATTCTCAATAATAAACAGCCATGTTACTCTCAGAATTAGTAGGAACTCAATTATTATTATTCTTCTACCCAATAATGATCGATTCAAATAAAATAAAACTACCTGCAATACGAAATCAACATTTATTAGGTATACTTTGTAATCAACATTTACTAATATTTTAATAATTGTTCAACATACCTTACAGGTTTAAAATTTTTAAATTGAAAGAATATAACCACTTAAACTGAAAACTGAAATAAAACAATCTACTTAGTCATAAAAAACAAAAATTATGCAATCTTCTTCTAATTTAAACTAATCAGCCATTTTTATTATTTATAAAATTATGACTTGATCGATCTTTTTTGTACATACTTAAATGTAATTCAATAAATTATTGAATTAAGCCTTTGTACTAAGGCTTACTTTCTAAGTAATTTATTGAATTACAACTAAATAAAAAAAAACTATCAAGCACTAAACTTAACTAGCGTATAAACTAAAAAGTTACTTATTTGTGATTTCAATTTGTATTCATAATTAGTTTAAAATTATTTTAATGAATTGTTACCATAAATTATTGTAATTACTATTGTAAATTATTTTAAAACGAATTATATATTCGTTTGAAATATATTATTATTATTATTACAAAAAATAAATGTAGGTGACAAAGAATACAATCATTTTACAAAGTCTTGTTTTTTACTGAATAATAAATTTAGCTTACGAACAAAATATGAAATTACGTATATAAGAAAACCTATTATTATTTATATTTTTATAATAATAAGTAATTGAATTATTCAATTAGCTCTTTCTCGTCTTCTTCGTCGGTTAGAGTAAGAGAGTCAGTCACATTTCCATGGGGTAAGTCAAGATAATCATGGTGGTATCTTTTCGGTATGATTCCATTATCACATAGACGTTTTAAATCCTTATATTTTGCATCCGATATTTGCAATTTGTTTTTATAAAGTACAGTTGGGGACATAGTCATCACCCTTTTATGTGTATCATTGCTTACACCTTGTTCGGGTAATATCGCACGGCTTTTCGATCTTCCTTTACCTCTACCCTTACCTTTTTCTTTATTGCCAGATTTTTTAAATAATAGTACTTTATCAGGTGACGTCTCTTCTTTCATTGAATATTTAATGTACATTTCATTTGGATTCTTTTTCTTCAACGTTATAATTCGGATGTTTCGCATTTTCAGGGCTTTGGAAGTTTCATTTGTAAATGTCTCAGCTGTTATTTCATTCCAATTGAGAAAATCAGAATACTCCATTACATTAACATTATAAGGCCTAGGATTTTTTCTCGCAGCCTCAATGTATGATGGCCATTGTGTTGGACTCCAGACAGTAATTTTTTTAACTTCGCGTTCAATTGTTGCATGGACAGAGTCCACAGGCATGTAAGTGTGCCCTGGTAAAAGATAATTTATCTGTATCACTTCTAAATGCGTTGATTTCATTAAGAAGTAGTTCAGAACAGATAAGATAGTCTTATTTTTATTCTGACCCGGACAAGAGTCACAATAAAATAAAATATTTTTAATGCCTCTTTCATCTACAGACTTTAAATAGGAATATAGGCATGTAGCGATTTCGTTAGCTCCACGCTTTACATCGCACTCCCCCCATACATAGCAAAATACTTCTTGTGTGATACTTTCGTATAAAGTAAAATTGAATAGTGCGTACTTTCTAGAATAATATAATACTACACTATCACCATAAGGAGTATTTAAGACTTTTTGTAAATCAAAAGTGCATACTATAGTGTCATTTTTTATTGATGGCAACCTTTGATGCTGTTCAAATCTTTTATAAGTAGCCTGTTTTTCGTTTAAATGTTCCTGAAGAGCATTTTTGTCACTTTCACTAAGATCTTTGTTATTTTCTGCTTTGACACACAGTATACACTTATCCTTTTTAGGAACATGGAACGATATATTATACTCATTTTGAAATATACCTCTGAATAGGGATTCACTTACAAATTCAATATTTGAACTTTGACATTCTTTTAAATACAGTCTATAAAGATTAGATACGTTTTTTAATTCTTGGGGAAGGTAAACTCTATTTGTTCTCTTTCTATTATAGTGAGATGGGACGGCAGGCAATTTTTCAATAAACTGTTTAACTTGCGTCTTTGCAAAGTCGGAATACTTATTTGAAGTGTTCCGTTGGCGACGGTCTTTTTCAGCCACTTCATTCGCAGAGTTATTAAGTGTATACAATAAAAACTTTTGAGTTATATCTAAGGTGCTGATCAGAAATTTTTGGCATACTTTTTGGTGGTCATCACCGTTATTTACGTAATACTCATAAGTAAGGGTTCTTCTGCTTAAAATTGAATCAGTTCTTTTTCGTGCACAAGGCACAACGCGTGAACTTCGTACCAACCAATCCTTTCGCCGTTGCGAGTCCAAATTCCAGTAGAAATTGAATAAAGTAGCTCGTCTCTCCTCTGTTATATTGTAGCAACCTCTTTTGCATTTGTCGGGAATACAAGGGTTACTTTGAATCTTCTTCTCATTTACAACCTTTCCTTTATCAGTTTCATATTCTTTTCCCTTTTCCTTTTTAATTTTTCCTAACTTTCTCTTGTTGACTTTAATTATTTTTTGTCTTTTAATTAAATCTGTTTCTTGTTTCTTAAATTTCTTCAATTTTCTTTTGGTAGTCTTAGAAGTGTCTTCATCGCTTGATTCACTTGTATTTTCATGAACCCATTCGTCTGAACTCCCTGTAGAATAGTCACCAGTGTCGTCATCAGACAAGAAATCTAAAATATTTTTATGCATGGCACGTACTGGACGCTTTTTAGCTTTTTTAGCAGACAAACATGGACTTGCAACGTTAGCGTTCTTTATCGAAGAAATATCAGTATACAGATTAGTTTGTTTATTATAATATGCAGAAGGTGAAACCGGTCCTGCAGCTGCATTGTAACCTGAAGTACTTGCAGCGTTAAGGACGTTATGTGCATCAAGAGCGAGTAAAACAGAATCAGATTTGTTCATCAAATTTAGGTCAGTATTAATGTCAACTGTAGGAGATAAGCCTGAACTTGCAGCATCAACATTGTATAAAGAAGTATCCAAGTGAGTATCGAGATTAGCTGGAGTAGACAAATCTGGGTTTGCAGCATCAACATAGTATGTCAAAGGTGTTGCAACATTATGGTCAGTATATACCATTACTGGAGCTAGTGTATTTGGTTCTGTGTCGCTGACAACGTACTTTGAAGGTATAACGGCATTAAGGTCAGTATCGACATCCACTGGGGCATTGTTTTCATTCACAGTACTCGTGAATAAGGTGACATTTTTATCCGGGGAATTGTTTACAATAGTTATAGAAGATGATGGTAATACATTTTCTTTGTTACGTTTGGTACTTGACTCTTTAATAATTATGTTTGAAATTATGTTAATTTTGTTATTTGTGTCAGGTTTTACAGGACTAATAATCTGTATAGCATCGTCGTCATAATAAGGATGGGATTGTGAAGACGTATTCATAGATGTGCTAAAAGTATTGTCACTATAACTGGTAGTTGAATCCATAACGATTGTTTGTGATTTCTTGGCACGTTTTGCAGTTCGTTCAGAGTCACTGTCTTCTATAACGTCACTATCCGATAAAATACTCTGTTGTGAATGTTGTGATATATTGTGTGGAATATTAACTGCGGGCTCTTCTTGTTGGGTTGAGCTGAAAATAAGAAATAAAGTCACCGACAATGGTATAGGGAAATAGCTTAGATAAAAGTTATGGTTTTTTTTTATGGTGGGAAAAATCATCTTATGACAAATTCCGCACTTGGGCGGAGCGGGAGACAGTGTCAGACTTACTGACTAAACGACCCACCCCTTTCCTTCTTTGCCTTCATACCGGGGTCGGACTTTCCTTTCAGAAGCCGGACCGAGCCCCAGTAGGCTTCAGCCCGGCAGTTGGGCCTCTACATTTGCTGACATCTCCTTGAGGCGCGCGGGAAAAGAACGCGCAGTCGACGACTTGGCTTGGTCCGGACTGTTACCAGAAAACCGGACGGTGAGCTACCCATTGCTCGCCGTCCGCAAGCCCGCGCCTACGGTGGCCGAGATAAAAGTTATGGTTACTCTACTATAAATATTATCATACTGCAAAAATATGTTTCGTGTCGAATCCTTAAAAATGTTTATTGTATAATTTAAAATTATCTATCTGGCTACATTTTGAATTATTTTCGTTATTATCACCGTGGAACCAAAATGTTATGCCATTCAATAATGAACCTTATTTTATAATCATACTCGTTGTTTTATTATGTGCTCGGACCACTATTTTATTTTGCGTTTGAAGGGTTTTTAAGCTATCCCTAAAAAAAGCGTGAGTTGTAAATGCAGGTCTAATATTAGTAGCATACCGTTAGAGGGAAGAAAATAAAATATTTTAAGCGAAGAAGGTCGTAAAAACCATTTCCTGCAAGATAATGAACATTGTTTATAATTTATTTCTTCGTACTTGCTAGTCTATTATAAAGTATCATAGCTTGAAGGGTGTATAAACCATCCCATAAAATTGTTGAGTCGTTATGCGGATCCAGCATCCGTTACAATATGTCAAATTGAAGGAAAGAAAGAAAATACAATTATGAACGCAAGGAAGTATAAACAAACTGCAAACGATCAAAACTTTTTTAAATCAATAGGTACTAGGTTGTATAATTTTATTATCTTATGTCCATTATAAATAATTTAATAGGTATCCATAGCAGAGGTAAACGATCAATTAGTTATTTACATTTTAAATCTATACTAAGTAGTAATCATTATTTACCTATTCATAACACGAATTCATCTGCAATAATTGTTACCAAATAAGCTAACAGTGTAAAATTAAGTGTGTAGGTACTCACGTTTTCATAGGTTTTAACCGTCGACTTTCGTATATTGCACTAAGCACTTGCCTCCGTCGAAGTAAAGCATCCAGGGTTCCTTTTTTAGTGTCTCCCTCCATTTTACAGAATATAACGTTATTATTTAGTCACTACTTTATATTCATTTGTTGTAATAACAATAAAACTTGTAAACGAAACTTGTGACGAAACGCTCTGTGCGCGAACTCGCATCAAAGTAAACAAATGCGCCGGGTAAGTACTCGTATGTCCATCCCGCTCGCTCTTCGTCTTGTCGCTGTCCGCCCAAAGGCTTTTGTTTTTTGAAATGCGAGCTTGTGTGTTGGTCGTAAAGTGCTTCTTGCAATGAATATGGTTTATACACCAACGTCGCGACCTGCCTTTGGATTTACGACGTCGAATTTAAACTATGTTTAGGTAATGCATTTAACACGTTAGGGTGTATAAACCATTTACAATGAACGACTATTTTTACGCCCTGAGTTAATATTTATTATGGTCACTACATCATAACAAAACTACAAAAAAAAACTATTCGGCTTGTACACTGAAAATTTACCTTTTTTAAGAGGCTATGACCGAAAATTTCTAGGTCGTATTAACCATTTTTGGGCGAATTTCTACATTTTATATATACAGATCGATAGAGAAAAAAAATCTGAGAAAAATGGTATATATAACTCTATTTGGCCAAAATGGTTTATACGACCTTTCTACCCAAAGGTATCGATATATGGTATTAAAACTGTATTCACTCACATTATTAAAAGTGGCTCCTATTGTACAGACGCCAGCACATCAACCTACCACAATCTGTAAAATTTGCCCAATCGAACGTGAATCTTCTTTTATTGTGATAAAGTTTAAATCTTTTAAAGGAATTTGACAGATTGGGATAGCTTGATGTGCTGGCGTCTGTACTTAAGGATAGATTAATTAGATAGATTATTATTATTAGTCTGTATTTTATTTAACCTTTGATAGCTTAATAAAATAATGTATTGTCTGTGGTATTGTCCACATAATTATGTAAGTACATATTAATGAATAGAAAACTTACCGCATTTATTGTTTTTTTGCATTTATACACCGATCCAAAAAAAACTGTCCATGTAGTCATATGCAAACCAAATTGGACGATATACATACATCTTCCACGCCGGCACCAGATTTGATCGAAGCCTCTTTTTTTCTTTTGTATCCCCTATATGTGGCAACAAGAGACTCTTTCTTTTTTTTCAATTCTGATGTGGGTATTTTTAGGACTTCCTCGATACGCAACCAAGCATCGTTAACTTTTTTTTTATCTTTATAACTTCTCTCATTTGGATCCCAAATAACTGGTTCTGTTTGCATTGTTTCGAGGAACAAGAGAATTTTTTCTTGTGTCCATTGTACATCACTCATTGTTAATCGTGTTCGTATTCGTTAAATACGGAACGATGAATACCTACGTCATGTGCTCATGACGTCTCGATGCGAACTGAAGTAAGCCGAGTAGTGTAGTCAGACGCTTCGTGTTGGAACTTCGGGCCCTTTGACTCGGGCGCAAAAACCGACAACGACTCGAAGTCGCCCGAGGCGAGGTAAAGTTTGACGAGGTAAGCCGAAGTGCCTCTCTACACTATCGTATTCGCTCAACTTCGATCAACTTCGCGAGTAGTGTAGAGCGTGCTTATGGTTGTGTCTATCCACTGACGTCCGTCATAAACCTGCAGCGCCACCTTGCCACGACCATGAGCACTAATTGAATCGCTTGTTTTCCAAATAACATAAGTACAAAGTAGCAAGTTTACAGTATACATAAAAAACTGCATAACTTTAATTTCTCATATGGAATAAGTTAAATTATCTTGATAAGTTTATATTTTCCATTGTATGGAATATAGATACCTAGTAAAAAAATATTATAATTTTGTAAAATGCATATAAATAATATTTATTTAAAAATTTGGACTTGTATTGTTTGGAAAACAAAGTTGGACAAGTGTTGTTTGGAAATTATTTAACATACTAAATACCAATAAGAATCTAAAGAAAAATAAATCAATGTAGTAAGAAAAATCCTTTATTATACTTAAGCATTAAAAATTAATACAGAATTAATCATCTTCTTCAACATAATCAATATTAGTTGTAGGCCATTCCAATATTTGATCATAAAAATCTTTGTGCTTATCTGGAATGTAGGGCATCAGTTTTTTTATGTCTTGTAATTTTTTTGCATTAACCGTATTGACACCATTGTATGGCTTTTTATCTGATAGTCTTATTCTTGATGAAAAAAGAAGTTTGATATGACTTTTCACCACACAGTCAATGAACTCCAGAGCCTGAACTAAGCCAGGCTTTTTTGAGGAATGTCTATATTCCTTGAAAGCTGAAGGCTGGAAATGTATTTTTTGAGATCTGTTCACAGATCTGCCCTTTGTCTCTTCTGATATGGCAGTCTTTAGATAATAAGCAGGCTACCAACTAGTGATAAAAAATATCATTGTCCTGTAAGTAGACAATCTCCATATTGCCTGGCGTTGTTACAGATTGAGCCGTTAAAGAAACATATTCCATTGGTACATAGACACGATCATTTTGTTTCAAGCTTCTTTTTATAGTACCAAACACACGATCACAGGGGTTGTATGAATGACCTCGTTCAGGGAAAAACTGCCTTACATTCTTGAATCGGCCAGAATCAACTAGTGCAGCACAGAACCGTATCATGGCATGGTATTTATTTTGGCCTGTGCAACCATCTGAAATCAATCTTAAATTCTTTATAGTAGATGGCACGTAGTTTTGAATGTAATGACTCAACATTGAACAAACATCATTAGCATCCTTCTTCGCTATTCCTTCATGGTACTATCGGCTCCAGCGACGGATGACCATTTCAGAAAAATTTTCACTTGCACATGTTGATCAGTTGAGTTTGTATCGCCTTAGAATCAGTAAACAAATGTAAAGTGTAAAAGAACTCAAACAAAGAAAGGGGCTTGTCACGGGTACGGGTACCAAGTGTTGGCCTGCTATGCGATTTTAACCTTAGGAGTGGTCATCCGTCGCTGGAGTCGATAGTACATGTAGGCTACCGATACTGGTGGACTCGACATCTCTCGAATTCGTGATTGTGTGATCTCCTGAAATATTTACGTCAGTGCGATACATATACGTGAAAAGTTAGCATGTATTAGAAGTTTAAAATAAAAGAGATGTTCAAATTATAATTTAAAACGACTTGTGTAATTGTAAAAGGACATTTGCTATATTATGTTTATTTGCTTGGTGATTATAAAACAAAATACAACAATGGGTGTCTTTAATGTATCCACATATAACCTGTGAATCTTACTACTTACCAAATTAGGAATTAACTATAAAAAGTTACAGATCGCAAGCGAAGCCGCGAGCAAAAGCTAGTTTAATAATAAACTTATTATGTCGGTAGTAATTTTCAATTACTAATTTGAAAATAAAATACTTCACATGTGAAAGTAACGAAAAAGTAAAATTTAAAAAAGAAGGTACCTAGAAACGTCTGATATTATTCGATGTGATCGAATAGAATCGCGATGAATATTTATTATAGTAAATTATTCATCGTCTACATATTTTATTATTAGTAAAGGATAAAATATCCAGATTACCCTTTCCCCTCACATAATTTCATATCTTCAAGCATAGTTACTCTTTGAAAATGTGGGTAGCTAGTAGGTACCGTAACAGCGCTTATCCAATAAAAGCATGCACGTTGAGAAAAAAAGAGAAAAATTAAAAGTTAACGTAATTTACTTGCCTGCAATAATTGTTGGTCCATAAGTGTGACCCCTGGGTTAGAACTTTCATTTCCGCGTTCAATGGTTTGCGTGGCCCTGAGGTCAGAGCCACCGCTTCCTCATCTGGAATTGCGTCGATGGTGCCGCTTATGGCGACGCTTCCTCTTTGCACTCCTGGCTGTAGTACCACGATCGAGTCTCGGCCGCGATTTAGAGGACCCACTTTCTGAGGTGGTACTGCGCCGACGATGACGCTTATGGCGGTGAGTGCGCCGGGCACTACTTCGTGCATGTCGTTCATATTGTTCACTGTCGTCCTCGTTACCCATTTCTAATCTTATCCCACTTCTGATATAAAATCAGGGTGGCAGATTAAAACAAATTGTAGGTAAGTTTCCGTCTTTTTATTTCAATATTTTACTGACAATTCATGTAATGTGACTACTACCACTTGTTTTTAATTTTGCATTATAAATAAATAAATAAATTTAAAAAGCATCCTAAGTGTAAACAAATACGAACAGTACCAGCATATAATTTATGGTCAACCTCTAATTCTTACATGTGCAAGAGGTACTCACACTTGGCTGCCGAATTGAATCAACTTCTTGAACTACCTCGTGAATCCTTGCTTGCTGAATTGAATCAATTTCTTGCATTACCTCGTGACTCAAAGCTTCGATATGTACTTGCTGCATACCATTATCATGTTGAAGAGAAGAGCTAGATGAAGATGTTGAAACACGTCGTGTAGGTGCAACTGGTTCTACGTAGTCAGGATCGTTATCGGCTTCATCGGGGGAAAAGTCCTTACCTGAACGAAAAAAGAAAGCAAAAACATTTACAACACAGTCAAGCACACGACAAGAATAAATTACACAAGGGAACAACATTTTTGTTGCATGAAATATTATAACTAATATTATGCTTTCTCGGAGTGCTGATTTCAGATCTGAAGTCAGATTTTTTGTATCAGTTTTCGTTTTTGAGATATAATTAAAAGGCGTTTTTCAAGAAAAATCTATTTTTGTTAGGAAAACCATTAGAAAAACAACCACTACTTATCAAAAAAAATTCTTTTATAAGATTTTCTTGCTTGACTTGGTTCACGAGGGCTGTTTTTAATGCTTCGATTATAGTCCACCATCATGTGAGTATTCCAGTGACCCTGGTAACGTTCCTCCATAGATCGAATGTCTTGATGGAACCGTTCCCCTTGTTCTCCACTCAGATCACCAAGATTTTCAGAGAAACGGTCTAAATGCCTGTGGAAGCTCATTTGGATTATACTTCTGTACTCCTATTGCTTTCCAATAAACCAGGAACATCAGAACAAAAAACAAACTCGTCATTTTCAGAAAAGAATTAAAGTAATTCTGCCTCTCGGTTACGATAGTATAAAATTCTTGTTTCTGGGGTTAAAAGATTTCTTTGCTTTAATAGAGAAACTAGAATCTTGGATGCTTTTTTAAAAAGACCAAGGTCTCTGACTAATGCTCTGAGGTCTTCCTGATTAAAGGGCTGGGGCTCAGAAGAAATATCTGGGTTAAAATTAGTTGTCCCACTTTCATCACTTGAAGAAGAGCTTTTTCTTCTAACTCGTGATCATTTTGTGTAGATGAAGAAGCTTTGGGGTATTGTCGCATCGCCGGAGTACAGGACTGGTTGAGAAACAGGGAAGAAGTTAGGGTAAAACCATTTCGACAGGTTTCTTTTATTAAACTACACAAAATTAATAACAATAATCTTGATGATTGGAAGGTTCCCGCCACATAATTGGTGTTTGATACTTACAATGGGGTCTTTTCTTATTCGCCCATAATCTCAATGACTTCACACATATTTTACATACCACATGAGGGACCCAGTGCTTGTCACGGGTGTCCAAAGGGAATCCAAAGTACCTAATCAAAATACACCTGTTTTATGGACTCTGAATCTTATGTCGTGTGATTAAGGTTGATAGTCGTATGGACTCGGGTGTTATAAGCAAAACAAACGTGTTGTCGGCTCAAGTAAATATTTCGCACTGTTTTATTGAACACACTACAACATACAACAGATATGCATATCTATATAATTATAGAATTAGTTAGATGCGACCATAACATGCCGCCCACCAAAAGGGGCATGACCCTTTTAAAATCAAGTGAATGTAGTAAGACAAGTAAGTATATAATACAAATTTGACAATTGATGAGGATGAAAATATTATTATTATAATTACTTGTATATGTAAGTATTGTTTTAATATGAACTTATATACAACAATTGTATCTCTTTTATAGCTAATTAGAACACATTAGTGTCATGTATATGACATATAATATAACATCCTTATTCCTTGAGACGGAAATAATACAACAATGTGTAGGTACAAAATAATGAAAATATCATGCACGCAACAAAATCAAGAAAAAAATTAAATTAAGCCATACAGAGTCTGACTGATGTTGAAAGTTTACAAGTTAACACGATTGATATAACGTTCCAATTTAAAAACAATAAACTTTTTATATAAACCATACTCATTAAACTCACTCATTATATTTTATCTAAGGACATAGTTTTGTAACACATCGTTTAGTGACACTAGCACCGCTCTTAACACTATAGACTCGCGTTGCACCGTCCGGGCCAGGATGTTTCTCCGTAATACGACCGAGGAGCCACTTCCCAGGTGGAAGGTTAAGTTGTTTGATTAAAACGACATCGTTCAATTGAAACTCCTCTTCAGGTTTCATCCATTTCGGTCTCTGCTGTAATTTCGTCAAGTATTCTACTTGCCATTTGTGCCAGAAGTCATTGAGCAACTTCTGCGTAAACTTCCATCGCGTCAAATGGTTAATATTGACATCTTTAAGGTCTGGCGAAGGCATTGTTGTTGGTGCTTCTCCTATTAGGAAATGGCCAGGTGTAAGCGGATCTATGTTTTCTGTGTCATGGTCATCTATAGTGCTCATGGGCCGAGAATTCATGCATGATTCTATTTGACACAAGAAAGTTGTCAGTTCTTCATAAGTGAGATTTTTCGTCAGGATTTTTTTTTATTTTTTTTATTTTTTTATTTTGCTCGTCAAAATGACCACACTCCACCTGATGGTAAGCAGTCGTGTGGTCTAAGAGCAGTGACCTCCACATCGCCCCCACAGTAGCCGAGGCGATGTTGAGGTCTCTACTTTGACGGCCTGAGAAGATGCTTTTTCACGCCCCGCTTAAAGAACCCAGGATTGAAGGAAGAAGGAAACACGTGCCTTGGCAGATAATTCCATGCCTTGGTCGTTCGGCAGAGATATGAGGACCCAAACTTTTTGGTACGCGCTCTAATCGACTCTACCGTGTAAGGATGGCATCTGAGCCCAGAACGCGTTGTTCTGGATAGGAAAGGGGAGGGCGAGATAAGGTGGAATAACTCTTCAGAGCACTCCACGTGGTATATTCTGTAGAAACATGCCAATGAGGCAATGTCCCTACGGAGTTGCAGAGGTTCCAGTGAACTCGTGACCTCTGGATCTCCGATGATACGGACAGCCCGCCGCTGTAACCGGTCGAGAGCGTCCAGCAAGTACTGCGCGGAGCCATCCCAAAGATGAGAACAATACTCCACGCAAGGGCGCACTTGTGCCTTATACAATAGGCACAGTTGCCCAGGCGTGAAGAACCGCCTCACCCTGTTCAGAACTCCGAGTTTTCGCGAAGCTTGCTTAATGACGCTCTCGATATAGGTTTTCTGATTAAGGGAGCGGCAAAGATCCATACCTAAGATGGAGAGACTGTCACGTATCACCAGTGGAGTGTTCTTCAGAGAAGGGAAGGGTAGGAACGGAGACTTTTTTGTTGAGAACGCGCATGCCTGGGTCTTCTTGGCGTTGAACTCGACCAAGTTCTTGGCACCCCATTCATAGATGCGGTCCAAGGTCTGGTCAATTTCAACGACAAGATTCTGCCTTTTCCCCTCAACCTCAGCCTGTTTGGCCCCAGGATGTCCGAGATATCGCCCATGCACGGTACTGTCGTCCGCATAACAATGTATGTTGCCGAGATTCAAAATATCATTGATATGCAGAAGAAAGAGCGTAGGGGATAAGACAGAACCCTGAGGCACTCCTGCATTGACCTGCATAAATTTGGAAGCGCGACCGTCGCAAAGGACCCGAATACGACGCTTCTGCAGGAAACTTGCAATCCAGGTGCACAGTTAAGGGGGCAAGCCATAGGCCGGAAGCTTGGAAAGAAGAGACCGGTGCCAGACTCTGTCAAAATCTTTGGCTATGTCAAGACTGATAGCCAAAGACTCGCCGTGCTTGTCCATAGCCTCACCCCAGAGGTGCATGACGAACGCTAGAAGATCACCCGTTGATCGTTTAGACCGAAAGCCGTATTGGCGATCATTGATCAACGATTGATCCTCCAGGTAGCGGACAATTTGGGTGTTTATAATCCGCTCGAACACCTTGGAGAGCACCGAGGTGATAGCTATGGGTCGATAGTTGCTTGGCTCGGAACGGTCCCCCTTTTTGGGAATCGGTTGAACGTTCGCCTCCTTCCAAGCCTCAGGCACAATGCCTGCGGCGTAAGACGTCCGGTATAGGCGCGTAAGCGTGGGAGACAACTCCGCTGCACATTTTTTAAGGACCACAGCTGGGATGCCGTCAGGTCCACTGGCTTTCCGAACATCGAGAGACTGCAGTATCGCACGAACGGTTCGTTGCCTGATACATATATCAGGCATGGTGTAGCCGCAGTTGGCAATGTTAGGTGGCTGCGAACCGCAGTCATCGATTCGGGAGTTGGCCGCAAAGAGATTTGCAAGCAGATCTGCTTTCTCCTGCGGCCGATGAGCCAGTGATCCATTCGGATACCTCAGAGGGGGCAGCAAGGTCTGGCAGAAGTTGGACTGCACGGCTTTGGCCAGGCGCCAATAGCTACGACTGCCCGTAGGATGCGCCATGAGTTCCTGGCCGAACCGTGCGACGCGCTGGGCATCCGCTCTTAAGTATGCCCTCTTGCAGACCTTTGTGGCTTGGTTGAACGCTGCCTTCAGGTGATCCACGTTAGGGTCGTGGAGAGTGCGAGCCCTGGTCCAAGCGCGGTACGCTGTCTGTTTAATTCTCTTCAGATGGTACTTGAGAGATTTTACCGCAGCCTCCCATTAACCACCGAAATTTGGGCTATACGCCGGTATAAAGTGCCATTGGGTTCCATCACGTGCCAAAATATCTGCCACTTCATCTTTGAGTTCAAGTTGAGCTGCTTTCCATGCTTCTGTTAAATCTTTGTTTGCGGCGACAAAATTGCGACCTTGGTCACTGTAGATATGAGCACATCATCCCCTTCGACCCACAAATCTTTTGAACGAGCCGATGAAGACTTCAGCAGTAAGGTCTCCTACGAGTTCTAGGTGGACTGCCTTGACCGACATACAAACAAAAATTGCAACCTAGGCCTCACTTGTTTTAATTCCACGACCTTTAGACATTAGGATATCGTAGGGTCCAGAGAAGTCTACACCGCTATGTAAGAATGGTCGTGCTGGTGTTACTCGTACTCTTAGGAGGTCACCCATCATTTGAGTTTTCGATCTGGCTGCAATTTTCCTGCACGTGAGGCATTTTCGAAGGTAAGTTTTTACTAACGATTTTGATTTCAGGATCCAGTAACGTGTGCGAAGATAACATTGGACAAGCTGAACACCTCCATGGAGTGTTTTTTGGTGAGCATCAGCTACGACCAGGTAAGTAAAACTATTTTTATTGTGTAATATTACAGGGTGCTTGCTGCGCTTGCTGATCTATGCGTGACGCAACCAGCCACCCACTTTCAGAATGTCATCTTCATCAATGTAAGGATTCAATGTTTTTAGTTGACTTTTTCTTTTAACATGTGTGTGTCTTCTTATGGATTCTAGCTCTTCTTCAAAACTTTCTTTCTGTGATTTAATTATACAAATTTTTAGTGCTTTATCTAATTCTTGTGTTGTGATTGCTTTTGTTACAGGTACATTTTTCTTGAAGTTTAAGAATCGTATGCTATGAACTATTACTCTTAATAACTCATCTAGATTTTCATAATTTTCAAAGTCTAAAAATTCCTTTTCTGGTTTTATGTCCTCTGGTATGTTCAAGTAAGTTTTTATTGTCTTTCGCTTTTTTAAATCTGTTGTGTTATTATTAGGTCTCTTAAATTCAATGTTTCTTTCAGATAACCAATGCGGCCCATGCCACCATAACTGATTTTATTTTAGGTTTGTGATAGTTGAACCTCGTGAAGCTATGTCAGCCGGGTTGTGTTCTGATTGCACGTGGTACCATTGGCTATTGTTAATATTGTCTTGAATCTCTACAACTCTGTTGGCAACAAATGGCTTCCAACGATGTGGATCTCCTCTGAGCCAAGCTAAAGTCACTGATGAATCTGTCCATGCGTAGACTTGTGAATGTGGAATTCTCATTGCCTTGGCTATGTGTTCTAGTAATTTTGATAGGAGTACAGCTGCGCACAGCTCGAGCCGTGGTATTGATGTTTGTTTGACTGGGGCTACTTTTGATCTCGCAGCAACGATTCTGGTAGAAACAGTTTTATCATCCTGGATAACTCGGCAGTAGACTACAGCAGCCATAGCGTGCATTGACGCATCGCTAAAGCCATGTAACGTAATATTGTTTTTATTATATTTGTATGTATTCAGCCATCTTTGTATTCTTATTTCACGTATATTATTTAAATTTTCTCTCATTTTATTCCATTCTCTTTCTAGATCTTCGTTTATTTGATCGTCCTATCCAGTGCCTTGTAACCACAGTTTCTGTAGTAGGATTTTGACCATAACTACAGCTGGAGCAATCCATCCTAATGGATCAAATAATCTTTGTAAATCAGCCAGGATTGAACGTTTTGTGTAGAAAGTTGAAGATGTTGGTAGCGTTAATGTATAGTGAAATTCATCGGTTCTCAGATTCCACGATAGACCAAGGGCCTTTACTGTGCCATCCAGTGAGATATCTACGGTTGCTTTAGAAGATCTAGCATTTGGTTCAATGGATTTCATAAAGTCTATGCTATTGGAGCACCACTTTTGTAATTTGAATTTGCCCTTTTCCAATACTGTTCGCAGTTGTAAGCTCGCTTCTATTGCTTCATTAACAGAATGTGCTCCTAACATACAGTCGTCTACGTAAAACTCTTCGTGAATGATTCTCGCTGCTATAGGATAGCCTTCTCCTTCATCATCAGCTAGTTGCATCAATGTTTTAACAGCGAGGTATGGCGCTGATGCGGTGCCAAATGTGACGGTCAATAGTCTGTAGTGCTTAACTTCATCAGGAACGCGCTGTCGAAGGTACAGCGATTGGCCTGCATGGCTATAACAGGGGCGTCCCGACTACGCCAACGGCAGCGTTAGAGGTCCTGTTGGATCTAACGCCGCTACACATTGTTGTGGAGTCAGAGGCGGTAAAGGCGCTACATAGACTATCTGTGCATGGGCTGTGGAGCGTCAACATGCCGGTAACTCGACACACAAAACTGGAGACTTCAAAGGATCTCAAAAGGATTATGAGCATGGGATGCGACAAAATGCAACCATTGCACAAATTCAAAAATAATTTTAAAATAACGGTCCCCACGAGGGATGAATGGAGACAAGGTCTACAATCCCCTCACGAGGGTTGTCTCATCTGGTACACCGATGGTTCCAAAATGGAAACAGGATCAGGCGCTGGTATCTATGCCAGTGACTGTAAGGTGAGCCAAAGCATGGGCAAATATGCAACGGTCTTCCAAGCGGAAACCTACGCTATAAATGCCTGTGCTCAGGAGAATATCAACAATGGTGTCACTGACAAGACTGTGTATATTCTCAGTGACAGTCAAGCTGCTCTCAAGGCTCTGGACTCTTGTAGAGTGGACTCCAGACTGGTCCTCAACTGTGTTAAGATCCTCAACAAACTAGGCAGGAAGAACACAGTCAGACTGGTCCGGGACATGCAGGGGTGCAGGGCAATGAGGAGGCTGATGAGTTGGCCAGAAAGGGCTCGGAGCAGCTGTTTGTGGGCCCCGAGCCATTCGTGGGACTCTCTGAGAGCACCGTCAAGGCAGCTTTGAATGCACATGGCAATGACAAACACAGGTTGGAGTGGATGGCCCTTAAGGGTCTGGAACACTCCAAGAAGTTCATTGCAAAGGGAGCCACAGGCTTCACCCGGAAGTTCTGTGGATATAGCAAGAGCCAAATGCGCCTGCTCACAGGAGCGTTCACTGGCCATTTTGGCACCAACGACTTCCTGTGCAGATTGAGATTGGCACACAATTTGATCTGCAGGGCCTGTGGTGAACAGGACGAGTCCATATCGCACCTATTGTGTGAATGCGACGCGTTGGCTGGACTGAGGACGGGTCTGATGGGGGTGGCATATCCAAGCCCTGAAGACTTCAGGCTTCTCCCTCTGAATTGTACACTGCGGCTTATGCAGTACATTCATAAGGAGATAGCTAAGGGTTAAATCTTGGGGCCGACACAAAAGATCCCACTGGGTCGAAGTGTCGCCGGTCTGCACTGACTGGCCCCCACACATAAGATAAGATAAGATAACTTCATCAGATGTAGAAGTATTCTTTTTCCATAATACTCTCTAGAAGTTTCTGTTTTCATTTGTCACGAGGATCATCCTGTACATTTTTTCGACATCACTTGTGAAGCAAATTTTGTGCATACGCCATCTCATTATGATACTTCGTAAATCCTCTTGCAGAACAGGACCAGTTAACAATTCATCGTTAAGCGAGATTCCATTTGTGCCTTTACATGACGCATCAAATACTACTCGTGTCTTTGTAGTTTCCTTATCTAAACGCACAACAGCATGGTAAGGCAGATAAACTGATGCTCTCGTTAGTTCACCTTTTGGAACTTCTTCCATGTGTCCCATCTTCAAATATTCTTCAACTACTTCTTTGTATGTTTTCTCTAACTCTGGTGATTTTCGCAGTCTTTTTTCTAGTTGTTCCAGTCTTCTAAGTGCAATTTCTTCTGTATTTCCATCAGGTGATTGAATGTGTTGTGTTTTGAAAGGTAATTTGACTAAAGGTAATTTGACCTCCCCTGGTTATTTCTTTTGTAAGTATCTTTATACATTTTCTCGCATAGCTCTTCATCTTGTGTGTGTTTTCTTTTTGTGTCTGTGTCTATTTCCCATAGTGTTTTTAGCATTTCTTCCACGTCTATATTGTGATGCATAACTATAATTAATTCTTCTGGTTTTAAATGATCGTCTACCTTGCCAAATAAAATCCAACCCAGTGTTGTTTTTTGCGCACACGGTGAGCCAGGTCGACCCTTGATGACGTCATTTTGTAAAATTTGTGAATATTCATCAACACCCAGAAGGATATCAATGGATCCTGGTGTGTGGTATCTCGGATCTGCCAGGACTAGTCCTTTCAGATGAGGCCAGTTATTGGAAGCAAGTGATTTTGTAGGTATGTTAGTAGTCAGTTGTTTAGATATGATGTAAGCCTTGACTGTCATACTGAATTGTTCATATCTTGACTGTATTTCGACCTGAACTACTTGATTGAGTTTGGTTTTCATAGACCCTACTCCTACGACGCTTGCCTGTG
This sequence comes from Catocala sponsa, assembly GCA_963564715.1. Lineage (NCBI taxonomy): Eukaryota > Metazoa > Arthropoda > Insecta > Lepidoptera > Erebidae > Catocala > Catocala sponsa. The sequence goes on along the minus strand of OY751341.1, from coordinate 26,295,797 downwards.
TTGAGTATCTTCTCGCTTTTAACTGTTGTGCCGCTCGCTCTGTGATGAAACAACCCTGTGATCCCGGATCTATAAGTGCTCTCAAGACAGTAGTGTGTCCGTTTTCTCCTCTTGTTGTAACTACCGCCGTTGCTAGCAAGGTTGTGCCTCTTCTGGAAGAGCGCGGTTGTGTGATTGTATTTGCCTGGATTTCTTCAGTGTCTTCTGCCACATGTAATGACACCTTTGAGTCTGTTGACTGTGAAGCCTGCGTTGAATTTGTTGCTGTGGCAGTTCTTGTGGTATGAAGAAGAGTGTGGTGAGGTTTGTGACAAATTTGACATGAGTTGGATAGCCGACAACTTTTGAGCATATGACCAGGAACAAGGCAGTTGTAACAAATGGATTTATTCTTCACGAACTCTGATCGCTGCGCTGGTTCCATTTTTCCAAATTGTTTACAGTGGTATAATCCATGCTTCTCGTTACAGAGTGGACACGTTCTTTCGATAGTGGATATGTGGTAAGTACGTTCCTTTATTACAGGTTTCTCCTTTGACGTAGATGTTGTGACAAGTTCAAGTGTACGGAATCTCGACTGAAGGAATTTCTTTAATGAAGATAGCTGTGATAATTCATCTCCCTCTCTAGTGACACGCTCCTCCCACTCCTTGTGTGTAGTCGCGTCTAACTTTTGAACAACCAGGTGTATAATCAAGGGGTCCCATGATTCAATATTCAGGCCCAAGTTCTTCAAACTGTTTAAGCACTCACAAGTAGTGTCATGCAGTGATTTTATATAGCTCGCAGACTGTATGGTTGACTTCTTTTGATTAAATAATCGCTTGAGGAGTGAAGTTACAATAAGACGTTTATTGTTATACCTGTTTTTCAATATATCCCAAGCTAATTCATAGTTGTGATCCGTAACTTGTATAGACTTCAATAAGCTTTCAGCTTCGCCAGTGAGGCTAACCTTTAAACAATGAAGTTTTTGCATGTTGTTTAACGTTGTATTCGCATCCACCAATGACTTAAACAAATCTTGGAAACTTGGCCATTCCTCGTAAGCACCCGAAAATGTTTTTAACTGAATATTTGGCAATTTGACACGTGCTGGTATTGTATTCGTATTTTGTTCTTTTGACGGCGACCGTGACGTGATTGTAGAACTTATTACTGTTGATTCTATCATATCCATGATAACCGCTTTAATATCCATGACTTCTTCTTCGCATCTCGAATAGTCATCGTTGACGAAATATGCTATCTCTTTACGTTTAGCTTTAGGCACTAAACGCATCAACTGTTGGTTGGCAGTTCGAAACGAATCCTAATAGTCGTTTAAGCTCTTTAATTTCACCTCTAAGTAACCTTTAGTCAAGCGCACCTTTGGGGATTTCTTGAAGTTTTCTAACGCCTTCTTAATTAGTAGGTAATTATCTTCCAACTCACTAAGCAATTGTTCGGCGGTTTTCATTGTTTCCATGGCTATTTGATCACAATTTTTCGCGTAAAGTTAGTCCAATGTGTTCACGCACCGGTATTTCACTTAGTTCAATGTTTAAAGTCACTTAAATTCACTGCAAACTGTCCCAATTCAGCACATTTATATTCAGTTTCGAAGTATATCGAAGTTGTTTGCTACAAATCACTTTGTTTTTTAATATAATATTGCAAGTCATTAGCACGGCAGATGGGTTTTCAACGCGCTATTGTTCTCTAATCACTAGCTCGGACTCTGGAATCCGGCTCGAAGGACCAATTTATGAATCTTATGTCGTGTGATTAAGGTTGATAGTCGTATGGACTCGGGTGTTATAAGCAAAACAAACGTGTTGTCGGCTCAAGTAAATATTTCGCACTGTTTTATTGAACACACTACAACATACAACAGATATGCATATCTATCTATAATTAGTTAGATGCGACCATAACAGACTCCGACACACTTAGTCTACTATTTTTGAATGTATATTCACCACAGATGTTACAAAAATAGTTGAGATCGTTTTAACAGATATTTCTCGACGTGGATATTGTTAAACAAAAAGCTTTTTTAAAAAGCAGCTTGGTTGATTTGAAGTTTAAATGTGACTGGTACAAAAATATGTCTGATAGCTGTATCTCAAAAACTAGAGCTGCTAAAGAAAAAATGAGGGCAGATTTGAAATCAGCGACCTCTAATTACTAAACAACAAGCATTAAATACCATGCAACAAAAAAAAAAATTTTGTTCCCTTGTGTTATGTATATCTTTAGATACCTACCTGAAGATGTACTAGATGATGACGATGATGATGTGCTAGTTGACGAATATGTACCAGAGCTAGAAGAATCAGACCTTGGTCTGCTACTGGGTAGACAATTTTTTGTCGCTATCACAATCAAACCAGTACCACTCATAGATGTCACCGGCATCATCTCATTTTCTGGATGTACATTATTAACACCCACTAATTCTTTATAACATTTTATTGAAGGTGCGGCTGCGGTAGATCTCAGTTCTTCAGGAACAGCATAATTTATCAACAGTGGTTGCATCTCGTGGGGAGATTTGTTAATTTGCACAGTAGGTTCAAAAGTACACAAGCAATTTGTTGATTCAGTTTCTAAGCAAGATGGCATTTCAGGAACCGTTTCACGACTATGCGAATTTTCATTTACGGCATTATAAGCAAAGATTTTCATCCTGTGATGAAGCTTCTTCGGCTTGCATTGCAGCCACAATACGTTTTATGCGTAGATTTCTTAGATATGACATTATCTGAAGAAAAAAATATACTAATCGTAACCTTTAGAGAATATGTCTCATTATTATTCTAATAAATCTTAAATAATATATTATTATTGTTATCTTAATTACGTTGGGTGCTATCGGGAAGCAATTAAACTAGTATTTATAGTAATAAAAAGTATATTGAAAATGTAAAAATTTAGATTACATAAAGTTCTGACGAAATGTTCATAAAAATGTTCACGTAAAATGTCCACGAAACGTTCACTTTACAGAATATGAACTTTTAACACAAGAGTGATCCCGCCGAAGTTAGGCTTAAGACTTCCTGAACTTAACATTAATATGACGTAAACGGGGTGTCACGTCTCGTCCAGTCCCGCGGTTCTCGTGGGAACGTTATTTAGCTTACGAGGCTTTCTGCACTCGTAACACCTCCCCTCTAAAATGAGCAGCAATTTGGTGATATTGACGCCAAGAGCTGCGGCTCTTCTCTCTATTGCTGAAGCGTCCACATTCGCCTCAGTGTCTTGCGTCGCGATGTCTAGCTTGGCTTTGCGACGATTTTATACGATATATATAACAATCAGTGCGCCTGCACTTAGTAAAACCATGGTATAAAGCGGAATTGTAGTGTGGTAAACTGATGATAATTCCGAGGTCTCGATTTTAGTCTCCATCATAATCTGCCCTTGTATTTTATGAAGGCTGCTTAGATCTGTAGAATGGAGTATGAAATTTTGTGTATTATTCAAATTCTGATGGTCCTGCGATCCTAATGGTATGATTTCTAATGGCGCCCCAGCTATTTTGTTGTCTAAATTCACGATGGTTATTTCCTGAGATTTCAATTTGCATCCTATGGGAATGTTGAGTAGGAAGCTGCCTTGTAATATTCTATGTTTTTCATATCCACAAGATATTTGGACCTTGGTTTCAACGAGAAATGAAATTATATATCGGTAGCTATCCAGTTCGGTTAGAGCCTCCTTAGTCAGAGAGATAGGCGTGATTTTACACGTTACATCTATCTCCTGATAATGTATGAGTCGTTGAATACAGTCCGGTTTGACCTTGACCTGGTGGATAATCTTCTGCTCGCATAGGTGCCAGGACTCAATTCGCTGACATTCTGTCTCTAGATACACGAATTCCTGAGAATTAGTTGCTATAAATTGTGCAGGTGGTACTATAACATTACTATACTTATTGGGGACCGGGCAGAGTTTATATAAGTGATAAGAGGTACTAGATGTAATTGGAAATTTGATCACTACAACGACTTTCGACTCGGTAATATAAGAACCTAGGCTAAGAATATCATAGTAATTTCTTATATCTAAAGCCACAATCTGATCTAACTGATAAGTTTCTTTTAATTTAGTTAATACGCTATTTAAATCTTTAATAGAAAGTATTGAGTGATGAACTGACCTGTTTCGACTAAAAGCTAAGATGTTTTCTAGTCTGTTAATTTCGTTCAGAAGATCTTGTGCATTTTCGCTAATTATAGCGAAGACTTGCAGAAGTTGGGCAAAATTAATAGTACGCTCATTTTCATTGTTTGTCATGTTCATGACAAAAGAAAGAGCCTTCACTAATCTTCTCTGATTAATGGATAAATTACTGAGTATCTGGTTCTGCTGAATGGTCATTTCTTTGTACAAGGTTATATGATTATTAAATGTCTGCGATAAACTTTGATCATTTTTATTCAAAATTTGCAAGGCATTTTCGAATTTCAAGGCGTCATCGTTATCCAAATTCCCTGTAATACTTTTAATAATTGTGCCTAATGGGTTAAGCAAACCTCTTTTAAATCTGGTTGGTCTAAATGTGTCTAGCTGCACTAAAATTTTATTTAATTTATCAAAAAGGTGTTTAATCTGATGATTGAATAAAGTGTGTTCAACTTTGGATAATTTATATGTAGTGTCGGTGAGTGTGGACTTGATAGTATTCACATGTGACTCAATTCTGTCAAGGTCAATTTCTTGTAAAAACGTATGAAAATGGGAAATAATTTTTGTACGTCCAAGATTAAATGGTAATATGCCGGGTCTATTATCTAGGCTATCAAGTTGTATGTCTTGAGCATTGATCAGAATGCCGTGGAGTATTAAAAAGTACCTGTAACAATAGATATACATTCGGTTTTTAATTTTTGGTAGGTGTTTTTAATCGCGATTTTGCTACTGGGCCGCGGCTCTTTGCGGTGTATACGTGTATAGGTAAATTAGTAACTACGCGAACACGAATAAAACGGGGTGCTAATTTTTGTCTATCGGCTGCGGGGTTTCTCACAAATATTTCCTGATTGGGTTCGCAATCTAAAACCTCTTCCCTACTAGCGTTACGACGCGTCATTATTGCTTCACGTTCAGACATTGCAGAGTCATGAATAATTTTATAAACTGTGTCCATTTTACTACGATGTTCTTGAATATAACTTTGAAAATATCGGTCCGTCATATTTAAGTCTATGGGTTTGCGAGGGTCAAAATGGCCGGATATCAAATCAAATGGTCTACATTTAGTTAGACTGTGTATAGAGCTATTATAACCTATTAAGGCATATTGTATTAGAGTGCGTACTGGATCGTGCATATGCTGTAGTTTTAATAGCCGTAAATGTTCCGGTAGAGTATTATGGAAACGTTCTACAATGCCGTTCTCGTTGGGTGCATATACACTGGTCATGTGGTGCTGTATTTTATGTAATCGTAGGAATTCTGTTACGACTTGATTATTGAATTCTGTGCCCTGGTCTGTTGTCAAATTTAAGGGAAAACCATGATGTGAACTATAGTGTAATAGAGCTTTTACTATACTAGGGGCAGTGCAATCTGGTAGGAAATAAGCTTGTGCGTATTTGGAAAAAGAATCTACTATTGTTAAATACTTCTCGTGCTCAATTGTTAGTACATCTGCGTGTGCTAATTCAAGCGGTGTGATTGGTAGGGGTACGACTTTAAATTGTGGGCGCACGGGATTACGATCGTATTTTGCTTGACTACATGTACGGCACTCATTTATAAATTTTGTGATATCGGTTTTCATCTTGGGCCAGAAATAACGCTGCGATAACAATAAATAAGTTTCATTAATCCCGCGGTGATTTGTTTTTCCGTCGTGATAGTTTTTAATTATCTGATTCTGAGTAGGTTGATCGCTAATATCATTGATTATTGTTGTTCAGGCGTAAACACCTGTTCTAAATAAATAGCAAAACGTTGTGAGACACTTAACTATTAAAAATTGCATAGGCGTTTTGGTACGTATTAGTAACATTAAATGTCATCGCTTACTTGCCTTACAACCATTGTACGTGTAACGTCTAATTTGTACATTATAACTGATTTCGGTAATTTTCGGAGTTTTACTTTGATTGGCACCATTACATCCTCTAAAGTTGTAACATGGTGGCCCATGAGGGGAACTAGTAAAAATCGCGACTATTTAATGTAAAATCTACGAAATAACGAATTGGATTGAGGCATCGCGACGACGCGTGCGCGGCAGCAACCGACCTCAAGATTTGAAGCCTGCAGTGGAAGATCGAAAGTCCACAGGGTCCAGCGAGTGGGGAATTGCTGTCTGGACAATTCAAGAGGCCAGCCTCCGAGCCAGTGGTGCAGCTAAAGTATCACCTCGTGTGGAGCGTCAACGTGTCGTGCCAAAGTTGAGTGTCCATCCTTTGTCTATCCTTCCTATTACCTATCTATTTGAATATTGACTATTGCATTCCATTTGTGTGAATCAAGGTATATTCGAGTAAATTAAGTATTAAAAATTTTCTAAATATTCTGTTAATTGCGAAATCATACCTAAATATTTTTTTTTTCGTGTACCGTCAATGAAAATAAAATCTTATAGACGTTGCATCAGATCGATTAAAACGATTCTAATAATCCCTAATTTATATTCCACTGTTTTCAAATAACATCTATCCCTTTAATTCAGGAAAAAATATAAAATTTCATAAATTCATTTCATTTATGGTAACTTTGTCGTTCCGTTAATAATAAAAATAGGAACATCATAACAGCATTAATTTTTACTCAAATTAAAGCGATATTTGCCGACTATTTCAGATCTAATCACGAACGCGAGAATACAGATCGCGTGGGTCGCTTGCGGGGTCAAAGTCCTCCCACTAGCAGCGTTAGCGGTTGAGCGTGCTCGCCTAGCTTCTCTGCCTCTCAGGTGACACCGAAGCGAGGAACGTGAGCCCATTCCATTTATTACTTACTTAGTCAATCTTATTTTTCTTTATTTGCAATGGCTGAAAATACGCGTTTTAAAGAACTTTTTACGAAGAGGGCGTCCGCCAAAGGACAAATTACTAAATTTAAAAATTACCTCAGTAGTATTTCAAGTGAAAACGATTTAAATGAAATTCAATTGACAGAGTTGAACATAAAGCTTGCTAAGTTTGAAGCCTTATCAGTCAGGGTTGACGATTTGCAGAGTGAAATAGAGGTTCTGGATCCTGGTAACATTGATGCTGAAATTGACGAACGTGATAATATTGAAAGGGATATAGTAATTAATATAGCTACTGCTAAAAATTTTATATCCAAGTTTTCTAGAAAGGCTGAACTCGAATTAAGACGTCATTCCGTTCATAATACTACATGCTGTTCTGAAGATCATCCTAGTTTAGGTTTGAAGCTTCCTCAAATCCAAATTCAACGATTTAATGGTGATCATTTCCGCTGGCTTGAATTCAAAGATACATTTGAAAGTTTAATACACAATAATGATCGTATTCCAGATATTAATAAATATTATTATTTAAATTCATATTTGCAAGGCGATGCAGCCCGAGTCCTTTCGAATCTCGAGATCTCATCTAAGAATTACAGTGAAGCATGGAAGTTGCTTTGCAATCGATACGATAATAATGATATATTAATTAATCACCATCTCAACTCTTTATTGAATATAAAGCAGCTTCCACGCGAGTCAGAACGTTCTTTGAGGTACTTAGTCGATCATATCACTAAGAATTTACGTGCGTTGGTTAGTTTAGGTCAGCCAACGGATAATTGGGATGTCTTGATTATATTCACTTTATCAGCTAAGTTGGATGGTCATACTCTATTAAAATGGGAAGAGCATCGTACCAGTAATTTAAGCGGAAGACCAAAATTAGAGCATTTCTTTAAATTCATTATAGATCGTGCTAATGTGCTCGAGTCAGCAAACCGAAATAATAATCATGTTGATAATATTATGAGTTCTAGGACGCCGGCGTCTCAGCGTCCTACTCCCAACAACAACCAAACACATAAACATAGTCGAAATAAGACGCCAAGTAATAGCGTTAAGTCTTTTGCAAGCACTAGTAGTAATGTTAAGCATAAGGAACCAAAGGGTTTCACATGCATTGTTTGTGACGGCTGCCATCGTATCTACGATTGCCCAACCTTCAAGGCTAAGGGCATTGATGAGCGAATGTCAGACGTGACAAGGTATAAACTGTGCATTAACTGTCTGAGACAAGGTCATGCTGTTAGTAACTGTCGCTTTAGGTCATGTCAAGAACCTGAATGCAATGGAAGGCATAATAGCTTGCTACACCGTCCGCCAACGTTGACAACTCAAGTTGCACACGTTGAGGAATCAGGTGAGATCGTAGCTAGTTATTGCAATAAAAACACAAGTTATCTTTTATTATCTACTGCCATGGTCGAGGTATCTAACCCATTTGGCCAGCAAAAGGTCAAAATTCGTGCGTTGTTAGACTGTGGTAGTCAGTCTTCTTTTATAACCGAATCCCTAAAGATAAGGTTATCTTTAAAGTCTCATCATATTGACTCGCTAAAGGTCATTGGTATAGGCAACGCACAAGCAAATAATGTCACTGAAAGCTGCAACATTATATTGCAATCATTAAATAATTTTAATATAAATTGTTCATGCTTCGTTTTAAAGGAACTGGCGGGTCGTTTACCGAGAATTCCCGTCGATATTAGTGCCCTAAAATTACCAGAAAATATCCAATTGGCTGATCCTATGTTCAATCAGCCTGCCGGCATAGATGTTTTGATAGGCGCCGACATATTTTGGGACATTTTAGGGAACGAACAGATTTCTTTGGGAACCAATAATCCTAAGTTACGTAGCTCGCAATTTGGTTGGTTAGTATCCGGTCCCATTAACTCAATAACACCGCATCAAAGCGTACACTGTAACCATAGCGTAGTTTCTAAAAACAACGATGGCAATCAGGTTATTGAAAAAATGCTAGGTAGATTTTGGGAATTAGAAGAAGTACCCAAAAAGTCTATTATGAGTGAAAGTGAAATTTATTGTGAAAAACATTTAATTACTCATACACAAGAACTAATTCAGGTAGATTTTGCGTAAAACTACCCCTTAAGGATACAGCTGATTGTTTAGGTGATACCTACAAGTTAGCTAAGCGGCGATTCCTAAATATAGAAAAGAGATTTAAACGTAAATATGTTAAAAATAGAATATAACAAATTTATTAAGGAATACGCCGACCTAGGTCATTTATCTTTGTTAAATAATGAAATATTCATTCCTAATTATTATTTATGCCATCACGCAGTTTTAAAGCAGGAGAGTGAATCAACGAAACTTCGTGTAGTGTTTGATGGGTCTGCTCCATCTTCCTCTGGTTGTTCCCTTAATGATGTATTAATGGTAGGCCCCACAGTACAAGATACTCTTTTTTCTATTTTGTTACGCTCCAGGCAATACAAATATCTACTTACGGGCGATATAGAAAAATTCAATCGAAATGTGCTCGTACACAAAGATGATAGGAATTTGCAGCTCATTCTGTGGAGAGAGGAGAAGTCTAAACCGATTCAGACACTACAACTTAATACCTTAACTTACGGTACAGCGAGTGCAAGTTACCTTAGCACACGTTGCCTGTGGCAGGTAGGTCAAGAACAGAATGATGAACTAATTCGCACCATCATTCAGAAGGATTTTTATGTCGATGATTTAATTACTGGATCAAATAATCCACAGCAATTAAAATATATACAAAACGCCCTATCTGAGGCATTAAGGTCAGGATGTTTTAAGTTAAGAAAATACAAAACAAATCATCCGTCCATATTTGATAATGTTGCTATCAATGAACAGGATAATCTCATTTTTAGTGAGTCTTCAGGCACCCTAGGCTTGGGCTGGGCCCCTGCCACCGATACCTTGAGCTTTCCTATAAAGGGATTTTCCCACAACACTAATCATAACATTATATCTAAGCGATTTATTATGTCAAACGCGTTTAAAATATTTGACCCATTAGGTATATTAGGTCCCATTGTAATAAGGCCAAAAATAATGTTACAAAAGCTTTGGCAACTTAAACTTGACTGGGACGAGCCTGTCCCTCAAGAGATAAAGGAAGAATGGATCGATTTCTCTGAAAGCATAAAATACTTGCACGAACTACGCATACCGAGGTTAGTTCTAGGTGACTCACCAAAGGTCATCGAATTACACTCGTTTAGTGATGCATCCAGTTATGCGTATGGCGCATGCATTTATATGAGAACGATCAGCGCTAACGATGACGTCACGGTTAGACTATTGTGCGCAAAGTCTAAAGTAGCTCCACTAAAAAGCACTACCATACCACGTTTGGAACTGTGCGCCGCCTTACTCGCGGCTCAACTCGTAAAATCAGTGTTACATTCATTAAGGTACAAGCCAGACAAACTAATACACTGGTGTGATTCAAACGTAGTGCTGTGCTGGATACGTAGTAACGTCAGTAAATTAAAAATATTTGTAGCTAATCGTATCACGGAAATCAAAGAATTAACTTCATCTTCGGCGTGGCGATATGTACCTACAGATGTAAACCCTGCCGATTTATTATCTAGGGGAGTGCATGCTAAACGACTAACGTCGATATCACTCTGGTGGGCAGGGCCTGATTTTTTAATTTATAACGAAACCAAATGGCCTAAATCCAACCTAAAGGAAGTAGATACATTGCCCGAATTAAAGGCGCATCCGATAGTCATAAAGTCACCCATTATCGATTTTGAAAAATATTCATCGTTATCTAAGTTAGAACGGTCATTTGCTTACGTTCTTAGATTCATATTTAATTTAAAAAATAAACATAACAAACGAGTTGGTACATTGTCCGCTAACGAGTTGCGTGAGTCATTCCGCTCGCTTTGTCTTATCTCCCAAGGTCAATCGTTTTCTATTGAATACGACATGCTGGTAAATGGTAAACAATTAAATAAAAATAGTAAGTTATTAGCATTATCGCCTTTCTTAGATGAATACAAGTTAATTCGTGTCGGTGGACGAATCGATGCGTCCAGTTATTCATTTGAAAAGAAACATCCAATATTACTTCATGCAGCGCATACTTTAACAAAACTTTATTTTATTAGACAACATATTAACACCATGCATGCCGGTCCTCAAATGTTATTGGCTACTGTCAGAGAAACTATATGGCCAATTAACGGTAGGATACTAGCGAGGCGCACAGTAAATAACTGCGTACGCTGCAGGCGTTTAAAAGGTACAACCTTAAAACTTTAAAATGGGTAATTTACCGTCTCAACGAATAACGCCAGACTATCCATTTCTTTCCGTTGGCCTTGACTTTGCTGGCCCATTTTACATAGTAAACCGTAAAGAACGCGGCTGTCGCATTGTAAAATGTTACTTATGTCTTTTTGTTTGCCTTCGTTACAAATGCATACACCTTGAAGGCGTCAGTGACTTAACCAAGGATGCATTTATAATGTCATTAAAACGATTTATATCTCGTCGTGGCAAGCCAACTGAAATATTCAGTGACAATGGTACTAACTTTGTAGCTGCCGCAAAAGAAATAAGCTCGTTCATCAAACAGAACCATGAACCTTTAGTTGACTTTGCAAGTCAGCAATCTATCAATTTTAAATTCATTCCGGCTTACACTCCTCATTTTGGTGGCATATGTGAGGCCGGGGTTAAGTCGGCAAAACATTTATTACGACGAGTTTTAGGCGAATGTCACTTGACGTTCGAGGAACTTTCTACTTTATTCGCACAAGTGGAGGCAATCCTCAATAGCCGTCCCTTGTGCCCTCTCTCATCCAGTCCTAACGACCTCCTTTCCCTCTCCCCAGGACATTTCATCATTGGCCGACCGCTGATCGCTCTGCCAACACCAAACCTGGAAGACGTGAAGGAAGGCCAATTGCGACGCTATGAGCGCCTTGAGAAACTGAGACAACACTTCTGGAAAAGGTAGCAGAAGGAATACCTTTCTGAGTTACAACAAAGGACAAAATGGCGGACAAACACGGCAAATCTGGACGTGGGAGATATGGTGCTGCTAGCTGATGACAACGCGCCCCCTCTCGCTTGGAAACTGGGCCGCGTACTTCGCCTCATATCCGGACCTGACGGGATATCCAGAGTAGCAGACATCCTCACCACCAAGGGCTGCGTACGACGCGCCTATGTGCGACTCTGCAAACTTCCCTCAGCTGAAGACTTAAACGGTTGAAAGCTACCTTTCAACGGCTGGGAATATGTTCAGGCATAAACACCTGTTCTAAATAAATAGCAAAACGTTGTGAGACACTTAACTATTAAAAATTGCATAGGCGTTTTGGCACGTATTAGTAACATTAAATGTCATCGCTTACTTGCCTTACAACCATTGTACGTGTAACGTCTAATTTGTACATTATAACTGATTTCGCAAATTTTCGGCGTTTTACTTTGATTGGCACCATTACATCCTCTAAAGTTGTAACAATTGTTTTTACCAAAATTAGTTTTATGGAGCCGTTTATAAAAGTTTTTTGTTAAATAGGAATTATAAGATAACATCTTTTCTGTTGGTTTGACCAAAATCGCTGTCAGAGTTTTGAAATCTTTTTTAATATGAGTTTTTAGAGAGTAAATAAGGTTCAATTCAAGGTTATCCTCATGTATATCCACCGAAATTCTTTGGTAAGACGTAAAGAGTTCTGTTATATGCGGTTTATTGCTTATATTACTATTTTTTATGTTTAAAATTAGTTGTCTTTTAAATTTATTCAAAGGTTCTTCTGTTATAGGTATCTCTAGGATCGGGTTTTCATGGCTACTGTGAATGGTTTCTGCAGACGGAGGGTCTGGGTTTTCTTGTGCGTTTTGGGATTCGACATTGCAATCTAAATGAGCGGTAAGAGTAGATGATGAGGAATATACTGGGCTACCTGGGGCGGTTATAGTTGATGAATCTGACTGAGCGGACTGATAAACGAATAACGACATGTTTTCATTGTAATTTAGTTCTATGCGAGACAGAGCGTCTGCGTTAGTATTGGACTTACCTTTTTTTATGAATAATAGTATAATCGTATTCTGCTAATTTGAGTTTCCATCTTGTAAGACGCGACCCGGGCTCTTTGAGATTCATAAGCCACATTAATGGTTTATGATCTGTAATAATTTTGATTTTTCTACCGAATATGTATGGCCTGAAATATTTGGTAGCCCATACAATCGCGAGAAGCTCTTTTTCATGCGTACTATAATTAATCTCGCTGTCGTTTAGGGTTCTCGATGCGTAGGCTATGGGCTTGTCAGCGCCTATGGGGCCTTGCGACAGTATAGCGCCTATTGCTACATTAGATGCGTCCGTAGTTATGACAAACTCCTTACTGAAATCTGGGTATATTAAAATAGGGTCGTTCGTTAATAGAGTTTTGCAATGGTTAAAACAATTTATGTATTCGGAAGTTAGACTAATTTTCGCACCTTTTTTTAGGCAAGAAGTAAAGGGCTTGGTGACATGTGCAAAATCTGGTATAAAACGGCGGTAGTAACCTAGAAGACCTAAAAATGATTTAATCTGTTTAGGAGTTTTCGGAAGTGGATAATTTAAGATTGCCGATATTTTATCCGGGTTGGGTTTAATGCCTTGCGGAGTAATTATATGACCTAGATATGGTGTCTCATGTTTGAAAAATTCCGACTTGTCCATTTGAATTTTTAGGTTGGAATTTCTGAGTCGTTCAAAAATGGCGCGCAAATTAACTATATGCTCTTGTAAACTAGTATAGTAACATAATATATCATTAACATATGTAATACAGTTAGGTAATCCCCGGAGGACATTGTGCATCACACGCTGAAACGTGGACGGAGCATTTTTTAAACCCATGGGCATTCTTAGAAATTCGTAATGCCCTTTCTCTACACTAAAAGCCGTTTTAGAAATATCACCCGGGTTTGATTCCACTTGGTAAAATCCGGATTTTAAGTCCAAGGTCGTAAAATATAAGCATCTACCCAGTTTACCCAATATGTCACTAATGTTCGGGATCGGGTACTTGTCGTCGATTGTTTTCGCATTCAGTTGTCGGAAGACAATGACTAAACGCCACTTCGTCTTACCAGATGCGTCACACTTTTTAGGTACGATCCACACTGGAGCGTTCCATGGAGACGATGAAGGGCGAATAATTCCCTGATCAAGCATAGTTTTTATTTGATTTTGTACCTCTGATCTATGTATATATGGATACCGATAACTTCTACTATATACAGGTATATCGTCACTTGTATGTTTATGATGCTTGACGTCGTTTGTGAAAGTTAACGGCTCATTTTCAAGGTAAAATACGTCGTGATATTCTTTGCAAAGTGTATATAAATTGAGTGACTCCTCTGCGTTTAAATGCTCTGTGCGCAAATTAGATATGACCTTATGAATTCCGTTATCGTCCGTACTAGTGGTATTATGTTTCACTGGCATCGTTTGCTCGTTGTACATCTGTGCGCGTATCGGACTGAGAATGGGAATAATAACATCGTTATCCGTAGGGTTTGAAATTTGGACAATAGTATGATAATTTTTGGCTGTGGACAGACATTCACTAATAAAACAATCGGAAATCGATTGTTCTTCTACGTAAATATCACCATGACTTATATTAATTGGAACAGTAATAAATTGAGCTGTATGGGCAGAAATAGTTATTTCATTACATTTCGAACTTTCGGGTTGGTATAACATAATAGGTATTCTAGCCAATTTAATTGTCTCTAATACGTGAGCAGCAAGGTCAATTTTAGCATTCCATTTTTTTAACTGATTACAACCTATAAGACCGTCGAAAAAATTATGAAATTTATATATGTATAATTTCATTGGAGTACTGTCGTTAAATTCCGTAAAGCAAGGTATGGTAATGGAATAGTAGTTCTGCGTAGTAATATGTGTATTCGTAACTAAAAATGGATCATAATCCAGTGAGGTGTGTACGTAAAATTTTTCATGTGCTTCCGGGCTAAGAAATAACTCATTTGCACCCGTGTCAATCAGAAGTTTTAAGGGTGAATTATTAATTTGGATTTATGGTAAATGATGTTTACTCTGTAAAAATTCTATTCGGGGGCAGTATTCTTCAAATCTGGGCAAAAATGTAGGTCATCCGAAACGTCCAAATTTTCAAGGCCAAAGTTAGGTTCCATGATGGTATTATCAGGATCGTCACAATACGTTACATCTGAAATTGTTATCGGCGTTTGACCGTTATCATTGTAGTAATTATCATTATAAGATTCGTTAATATTCAGTTCTTTAACTATCGGTACGTTCTTGTTCGGTACATAATTTTCGCGTCGTCCGTTTAAATGAGTAGGCGGTAAAGTACGAGCGACCGGGTGGCTTATACCAGGTCTCGGGTATTTATTATGGAATTTTTGATGTGGTGGAATTTTAAATCCGACTGACACGTTAGCGGGGGGGTCCTTAAACATTTGTTGTGTTCTTGAAGGCCGTATGTAGGGTTGTCTGTATTGCGATGTGTGGCGAGGTGATTGAATCTGCGGTTTCGAATATGTTTGTAAGGTTTGTACAGTGTTCGGTGGTACGTATGTATTAGAATTCTGATTTGAACGAGAATAATAATAATAATAATAAATGCTAGCAATACAAGATCAGGTTGTAAATACAAAAAATTATAGTAAATTTATTATTAAAGACCCTAATACACAAAATGACAAATGTAGAAAGTGTCATCACGCATCTGAAACCATCCAACATATTACAGGAGCCTGCTCATCTCTAGCTCAAACAGATTACACCCACAGACACAACCAAATTGCTATTATCGTTCACCAAAAACTAGCCGTAAAATATAACCTAATACCAAAAACTGTTCCCTACTACCAATATACCCCAAAACCAGTGCTGGAGAATAGCAGCCACAAAATATACTTTGATAGAGCAATACTTATAGATAAAACTATACACAACAATAGGCCTGACATAACTATGATAGATAAATTAAATAAACATACATATTTAATAGACATAGCGGTACCCAATACACACAATTTACAGAAAACCATAACAGAAAAAATACATAAATATACAGAATTAAAAGAAGAAATAAGTAGAATATGGAAAATGAACAAAGTATACATTGTGCCCCTGGTGCTCTCCAGCACAGGCGTCATACCCAAACACCTTCTTCACTATTTACGACAGATAGAGCTACCCACCAATCTTTACATCACTATGCAGAAGGCCGCTATACTCAATACTTGCCGTATAGTTCGTAAGTTTTTGCAGGACGAGCCCCTTTTAATAAATAATGCCCCAAATGAACCCCACTTGGCCTAGACCCGTGGTTTTCAATAAATACCGAATTTTATTTCGAGAAAAAACAAATTAAACCAACCAAAATATTAATAATAATTGATTTATTTCTCACCACAATATAGTAACATAAAGGATCAGGTCTTAATCTCAGAAAAGAAACAAGGATTGACAAGTTTTACACGGATTTATTTAAATTATAACCTCACTGTTCAACAGTTCAATGTGGAATGAATGTCATTCTCTATATTTTAAAACTAAAAATGTCGGTTCACAGTGTTGCCATTTATATTTTAACAATCGGTAGAAATTACAGGTTAAGTATAATCAATTAGTAACCATTATTACAAATACTGACAATATCGATACAATAATATAGGTCAATGATAAATAGGATTAATTAATAAATAAATGATTGTACAGAGAGTGAACCTTACAGCTCGGCCATCCTGTTTTTAGTGAGTCCTCTCACTTGCATAGGGCAAGAAGTATCATAGCTTATTATAAGGAAGTAGTCACTGTCATCAATCATGTCAAACACTATTTTCAAAAATTTATACAACAATAATTATGCATTATCATATTACTTACAATATTAGATGTTATCAAAATCACTTTCTTATCAAATCAGTCAAGATTAGTCAAAATATTCATTTAACAAATTTGGATCTGATACAACTTCTCATCGCAATCATATTCAATCTTAACAACTAAATAACTGTTCATAATTTGTCACAATCTACATTCGTCTGCACTGCATCCGTTCACAAGATGCTGCACCTACCTCTCATGGCGAACCACGCTCGCATCATACAGACTATAAAGCAGCATCATCGATCTCGTTCTTTATATCTATCTTGCATAGTTTGTCACAATCTGTGATCATCTGTGCGGCACCGTCCACACGGTACACGTCGCTATCTGCACTGATCGCTCATGACAAACTACGCTCGCATCATACGTACCATAACGCAGCATTACCATTCTCATTCACTATATTATCTTGCACAGTTTGTCACAATCTACGGTCATCTGTGCGGCATCATTTGCATGATACACTTCGCTATCTGCACTGATCGCTCATGACAAACTGCGCTCGCATCAATAATCAGATTAGCTATTTTTGCAACCATCTGTGCGACATCAATTTATCGATGCCATTCTCTGTCTGCACTGGTTGCTCATAACAGTCGTAATGCTGTCAATATTCTTAGCAATAACACACACACACATATAAATACATTCATAATTACTCTGTGTAAGGAAATGTAGGCCATGATGCCCTCACAATCTATTTACACTACACTAAACTATTTATCACCTACTTCTGTGTCTTCGCTTTGATCGCTATCAGCACTCTCGCTGTGATAACCTTTGAAGTTCATCCAGGGGTGAATTTTATCTAAGGCAATTACATTTTCATACCTCTTGTTCCCTTTTCTCGTCAGAGGAGTGTCTACCACAAGAAATCTATCATTGGGTAATATTTTCAGGATTCTATAAGGACCATGGAATTTAGGGATAAGTTTCTTTGATTTACCTACGTGTTCTTTGTCAATTACTGTTCTCTCAATTCTAACGAGATCGCCTTCATTGTATGTTCTATGAGCCTTTCTTTGCTTATCAAACTTACTTTTAGAATATTCTTGTTGTTTTTCGATCCTTTCCCTAGCCTGTGACCTTAACTGCATTAAGTCCTCACCTTCAAGGCGTCCTGAGGTCTCAGTAATCACATCAGTAAGCAAATTCTCAGAAGCATTAACTAACTTACAACCAAATAATAGTTCAGAAGGACTTTTCCCCGTAGTTTTATTAATAGTTGTATTGATCCCTAATTGTATATCTCCTATGTGATCGTCCCATAGACTATCGTTCCCACCGTGATTCTTAGTACTCAAAGCATCTAATATTGTACGGTTAAATCTTTCGACCTGTCCGGTCGCGCTTGGGGTGGCTACTGCATTCAAAATGTGTTTTATTTTTAGTTTATCTATGAAGCTCTTGAATTTTACACTCGTGAAACAAGAACCGCGGTCTGTTATAAGACGTGAGGGTACGCCAAAGCAGCTAAAATGCTCCTTGAATACTTTAACTGCTGTTGACGTTTTAGTATCTCTCACGGCACGGCTGTTTAAAAATTTTGTAAATGCGTCTATAATAACTAGTAGGTACATATTACCTCTCTTTGAGCGAATGAACGGGCCCAAATGATCAGCGTGAAGCGTATGAAAAGGTTTCTCTAACTTAGGTATTGGGTGTAGCATTCCTTCCTTGGGGCCACCAGGCGCTTTATGATGAGCATTCTAAACAAGCCTCGACATATTTCTTAGTGAATCTACGCATCTTGGGAAACCAAAATGAGCCTCTTAAACGATTTAAAGTCTTTTCGTAACCAAAATGGCCAACGTCATCATGGTTCATACGCAGCACCTGCCACCTGCAGCCCCTCGGAACCACCCATCGCAACCCATCGTCTAATATTTTATACACGTGACTGCCTTTCAACTGGTAATTTTTACGAACTTCAGCAACGGACTTCGTCTCATCGTCCTCTAAGATCGCTCTTATGCGTCTTATCTCGCTATCATCACTTTGCACAGTAGTAATCCAGTCACGCATGTCTACCAGTAATACGTCGATAACGTGTGCAGTGTCCTCATCGGTAGGCTCAGTTACTGGGCAACGACTAAGGGCGTCTACATGAGCCATACGCGAACCCGGTCTATACTCGATTTCACAATCGTATTCCTGGAACTGCACCCACCAACGGGATATTCGAGGTATGAGATCCCTTTTGGTTAAGGTAGTACGTAGCGCGTTACAATCCGTAACTATCTTAAATTTTAGTCCTAACAGGTATACCCGAAAACGATTAAGCGAAGCAACGACAGCTAGGGTCTCTAACTCGAAAGAGTGAAATTTTTGTTCGTCGACAGTAGTTTTACGACTGTAGTAAGCCACCGGCCTAAGCAATCCATCTAAGCCTCGTTGCATTAGAATGCCGGCAATACCTAGCTTCGAGGCATCTGTATGCAACTCGGTTTCGAATTTAGCATCATATAGAGCCAAGATAGGACGCTCAATTAGCTTCTGTTTTAAAGCATTGAATGATTCAATCTCATTTTCTGTCCATCTCCACTCGAATTTAGTTTTTAGTAAGTCTGTTAAGGGGCGAGCTATTACAGCGAAATTTTGTACAAATCTACGGAAAAAGCTGGCTAAGCCGATACATCTTCTAACATCGTGTACATTCTGTGGAGTCGGAAAATTACTTATGGCAGATGTTTTACGTGTTCCAGGTCGTATACCATCTCCGCTTACGTGAAACCCCAGAAAGTCAAGCTCAGTGCAAAAGAAGTTACACTTTTTAATTTTTAGCGTAAAACCTGCGTCATTCAAAAGCCCTAAGACCTCTTCTAAACGAGTGATTCCCTCATCAAATGATCGCGCCGGAATCAGTACGTCATCCATATATACAATTGCATAGCTAACCTTTGATAGTATTTTATTAATTGCCCGCTGAAAAACGGACGGCGCATTTGGCAAGCCAAATGGCATGCGTTTAAATTGATATTGCCCGTCAGGCGTTACAAACGCGGTCTTGTCCTGAGATTTGGCCTCAACAGAAATTTGGTAATAGCCTGATGCCAGGTCTAGGCTAATAAACAGAGAATTACCCGCTAATCTATCCAGCTGGTCATCAATTAAGGGCAATGGATAATGCTCTTTTTTGGTTTTATTGTTTAGAGCACGGTAGTCTATGCAAAGCCTGCTGTCACCTGTCTTTTTTTTTACTAATAAGACCGGACTAGCATATGGTGAATTAGACTCGCATATGATATCGGCGTCGATCATTTCTTTAATCATAGTTCGAACCTTTTCGCGCTCTGGAAATGACAATCTATACGGACGATAAACTACCGGTCGTGAATCGGTTAAATCGATTTCCATCTGAACTACGTTAGTCAACCCTAAATCCATCAAATTATCAGAAAAACATGTCTTATATTTACTAAGAAGTTCTTTTAACGTTTCAATCTCATTATTGTTTAGCTGCTTTCCATAATTAAGGGACGCCAATGTGTCTGGGTTATCGAGATCTAGTATATTTATGTCCAAGCAATTTTTAACACAAACAGCACGGGTAATAAGAGAACCTTGTTTTAATACAAGTGAGTTGTTGCTAAAATTTTGTATCAATAAACTACCTTGTCCATTTTCTATATCGTATTCACCCGGCATTAGATAAAATTCATTAAGTGGTACACCGCGTAACGAACCGTGTACGCGGGCTGCACCAGAATAGTTATTAGTGGAAGTGACTGGTCATCTCCTTGGACGAGATGGTAACGTCATTTCGTAGTCTTAACTCTAGCTTGGTCAAATAATCACGGGAGAACGTCAGAGAGTCGGTAGTTTTTGTTATTACAATCCCTGGCTTTTCAGTAAAACTATGTCCTATCAGCACTGCATACTTTATGACGTCATCATGGACAACATACGCGGAAACGTCCTCCTTAATATCTTGAATTTCAATTGTCACGTTCGAAACACCTAATGGTATCACCACATTATTACCTATACCCCTCATTGTTGGCAAGTTACCATCAGTCCAATTGATACCCCTATTAATAGCTTCACTATGTCTAATCAATGTGCACTGACTCCCTAGATCCACATAGCCACGGGTAACTTCTCCATTAAGTTTAATATACAGTAAATATTTATCATCACTAGAATTATTGGCTTCAATACGCATTACGTCCTTGTCCTGACGATTGTCACCCTTGCTTGTCGATTCAGTCGGCAATCTAGGGCAATTAATAGTTAGGTGGCCTAATCTATTACAAACATTACACTTCAGTATCCGCTTTGTACACTTGAAACTAAAGTGTCCCGGTTCGTTGCAATTATAGCATACGATGGACGTATTGTTTGGTGGCCTCACCTTTTGCTGACTACCATGCGCAACTGGTCTAAAGTTTGAAGACGATGAAGACGCATTAGTGCTACTACGCTTATCGTAATTTAATTTTGACCTGTCTGGGTCACGATGCTGTTGCTTAATCGACTGAAAATATTTTAAGACCTGCTCAGGCTCTTGACACTTTGCTGCTTTAGCACCTAAACGCAAGGACCTATCCTCTATTCCATATAATATACAGTCAACTGCACGTTTACCGAATATTTCACATCGATTAAGTAAGTTAATTTTTTCATAGTAATAATGCTCTAGTGAATCATTAAACCTCACTCGTTTCGATAGCATCTCGGTTAAGAGTTCGGCATAATCATCACTACAAGGAAATGATTCCTCTAACTTTATTTTCCATTCATGCCACGAGTAAGACATCGTAGGTAGGGTCTGGTACCATGTTTTTGCAACACCCGACAATTTAGGTAAAGCGTAATGAATAATCTGGTCATCACCCCACCCATACAGTTTCTCACATTCATTAACCTTATTGATCCACATATGGATCGTCTGGCCTTTAAGCATGGGATCAAATTCAGGTATAACATTACCTAACATGGGAAATTTATTTCCTTGCTGTCGATTGCTTGTCAAAGTCTCCACTAACGTAGACAAAAAGGTTTGTGTGTCACTGCCAAGAACATTGAAATTACTCACATGACCGGATGGCGTGTAGCGCTCGCTGCTTACTCTCGACCTCGTACTGCAACCTCGCCCGTTGCGTTTTCTACCGCTACGCCGCCGCTTCCTGCTACGACTGGGTCGATGTTCATGATGAGATTCGTGACTGCTGCTCCTCTCGCGACGACGTCTCGCGCGTTCCTCGTCAGCGCGACTGCTTCCGCCATCCCGCGAATCCAGAGAGCTTTGGTTCGATCGCTGTCTTCGACGTTTCTGCTTTTCCAATCTAGTCGGCTTTGTCCTGTTCTGATCGTGGCGCCCGTTCTTCTTGCGCGCTCGACGCGAAGATTGTCGTCCATTACGACTATTTCGTTCACTTTCGTCATTGCTGCTTGCACCCATATTCCAAAGTCTCGTACAAAATGTAAGTGACGGTATTTCAATAGAGAAAACGCGTATAAATATTTTTGCGTCAATCAACGTTTCTCCAAAATAGTGAGCGTATTTGATCAATCCCACTTCTGAGATAAAGGATCAGGTCTTAATCTCAGAAAAGAAACAAGGATTGACAAGTTTTACACGGATTTATTTAAATTATAACCTCACTGTTCAACAGTTCAATGTGGAATGAATGTCATTCTCTATATTTTAAAACTAAAAATGTCGGTTCACAGTGTTGCCATTTATATTTTAACAATCGGTAGAAATTACAGGTTAAGTATAATCAATTAGTAACCATTATTACAAATACTGACAATATCGATACAATAATATAGGTCAATGATAAATAGGATTAATTAATAAATAAATGATTGTACAGAGAGTGAACCTTACAAACATTACATTTAAAAAGTACATGTGAGCCTTAATATTATATTGTGGGAGACTGGTGCCTAAGCTAGGCTCGAGGCCTGTGTTTCAGGACACCAGGTCTCCACCCCTTAGTTAGTTACATTTCAAGTAATATACAAGTTGGTCATTACTGCTATATCATACTTTTTTATAGAATAAAGTAATTAGTTTGTATTACATGTTGTTTCTGTTAGCATTTACAAGTTACACTAGACAGGTTTGCATAGATAAAAAGTAAAAAAAAAATACATCGAATAATATTGAACAATAGATGTTAGTTGGTTTATGAATGTGTATGCGTGTGTGATGTGTGTGAATGTGTGTGTGTGTGTACATGTGTATGTGTGCGTGTGTGCGTGGGTGTGTGTGTGTGTTTATCTCATGAAGAGTGACCAATTGCCTACACCTTAAACTGGTATGGAAAGCACAGCTTCAGTCTCATCATAGTTTAAACCTTTTAACCAATTAGTAAGAGTTCTCTTGCATGCAGCCTTGGTAAGATGGAATATGGGTATGGTTCGGTTTACCTTATTGTACAAGTAACCACCCAAGTGACAAAAAAATCGCTTGGAGTACTTTGTTGATAGCCTAATGCGTTGTACGGGATTGTAACGCCTTTTGCCGCTGGACAGCTTAGGGTTACAAGTCAGTTGGGAATGTTGTTTCAACAAGGTGTACAATATGAACAACTGGCGCACTGTCATAACCTCGCTCTCCCTGTACAACAATGCAGTAGGATAACGATATGGCCTAAATGATGAAACCTTTAGGATGGTCCGCTGAGCTCGCTCTAGATCTATTAAAGTGGTTTTTGGCGCTCCACCCCAAGTGGTAATGCAGTAAGTTACCACTGATTGAGCAAGAGCAAGGTAAGTAGCTTTCACCTGCTTTTGGTCTAGGACACATCTTATTGACTTGAAAATGTATATTAATTTACGTAATTTATTATTAAGTGCGTTTATATGCTCATGAAATCTAAGGGTATTATCTATCACAACTCCCAAATATTTCACAGTATCTTTTTTCTGTAAGACTGTACAGGTACACGTACTGCTGTGCGATTGATTACACGAGTGGGCTAGTATTTTGTGAGAAGAAGATATTGGTAGGGCTGTAGGGTTTTGTTTGAGTGAGAATGTAATGTAGTGTGTTTTATCATTATTGAGGGTTAATAAATTACTCTTTAGCCAATTAAGCACAATGTTGAAACCCGATTGAGCATTTTCATAAACTTCGCTCCACGTATTGCCGCTAAACAAAAGGGCAGTATCGTCAACAAACATTACAGCTCTGCCCTCAGGTAAAGTGAGCACACCCAGATCGTTAACATATATGAGAAACAAAGTTGGGCCAATGACGCTACCTTGGAGCGTGCCATAAGTGAGTGTACTCTCATCACTGAGGTAATCGCCTATTCTAACTCTCTGGGTACGCTCACTCAAATAATCTTTAAAGAGGTCAAGTGGTACGCCTCTGATGCCCAAGCTTTCCATTTTTGAAATAAGGATAGGCACAGAAACCGTGTCAAATGCTTTAGCAATATCCAAAAATATACCCAGGACCTTCTGCCTTCTATCCATTTCTATAACTATATAGTTGGTGAGTTCATGTACAGCATCAGAGGTAGATCTACGAGCTCGAAACCCAAACTGAGCGGGCGAAATAAGGTCATTTCTTTCTAAATAGTTAATAAGTCTCTTATTCATAACCCGTTCAATAATTTTTGAAAGGGCTGGGAGTATAGCTATCGGCCTGTAGTTATTAACACGGCTTCTGTCCCCGCCCTTATATATTGGGTGAATTATGGCTTTCTTGAATGCTTTAGGGAATTTGCCTGTTGAGAGTATAAGGTTGCAAAGGTGTGTCAGAGGAGGAACTACAACTATTTCGTGTTTCTTTAAAATAGCACTAGATATTCCATCCCAACCAGTCGCACAGTCATGACGAAGTGACCTTAAAATCATAGCAACTTCAGCCTCATCGGTAGGCTGAAGTTGCTGTGTTGACCCACATTCTTTTCCGCAAGCTGTTTACCAATATTAGTGAAAAAGTCATTAACAAAGTTTACAGAGCGCTCCGGCGAAGTTAGTGTAGTCAATAAGTGAGATGAAACATTTTCTTTGTTTTTAGACCTACCTGATATATTGTTTATGACTGACCATACCTGTTTAGAGTTATTGCCTGCCCTATCCAGTTCCTGTCTTTCGTATTCTATTTTAACGTTTTTTAACAATTTATTACAGTAATTTCGATACCTACAAAATGACATTCTTAAGACTTCGTTCTTAGGTGACATTTTAAGTTTTTTGTGCAAGTTATCTCTGTGCCTGATACACCGAAGCAAGCCGGGGGTAATCCATGGTTTTATAGTTTTTTTGCGGTTTGGAATTTTTACTAGCCTTGAATTGGAGTCAATCAAATTTTTTATTAGATTAATCATTATTTGTGCTGCGTCGTTAGGATCTTGCGTTTTATATACTTCACCAAAGTTAAGATGCTTAAAGTCTGCGTCTAATTGTTCATAGTTAATACGAATAGCATACTTCCTTGCAGTAATCCTTGTTATATTTTTTGCTAAATATAACAGAACTGTGTCATGATCAGTAAGAGAGGAATGCGCGACTAAAGTTGCAGCAGGCTGTCGGGTTTTCAATATGAAATAGTCAAGGCAAGCGTTTTGTCGAGTGGGGAGTGAATGAGCAGGTAGTAAGCCGTGTGATGCCAACAGGTTCAGATAACTATGTTTGTCTGGATCTCGGCAGTGTTCGTGAATGTTAATGTTAATGTCTCCTGTAATAATTATGTTTTTAAAGTAAGCGATTTTATTTAACGTGTCATTCAAAGATGATAAAAAATTAGTCACGTCTCGGTACCCTGGTGGTCGGTATATAGCTAGTAAAATAGTGTTTGCATCAATCTTTACCTGTAGACAATTTGCGTCGAGAAATGTGGGCTCTATCACAGTAACGTGTAGTTTTTTATGAACATAAACAACCGTGCCTTCATTTTGTGTAAGATTGTTCGTAGTATTAAAACAGTTGTAGTTCGGTAAGTCAGGGATGTAGTGTGTGTTAGGGAGCCAACATTCAGTCAGAGTGACAATATCCCAGTTGATATTAGTTCTAGCAAGAGTGGTCATAAAGCCTGCCATATTCTTTGTGATACTCCTTATGTTTTGATTGAGTACCTTAAGGCATTGGTTCGGTATGAAGTTAGATGGCACGCAGTGTTCTAAATCGCAGGTTAATGATTCAGACACAGAGACAGAGTCAAGGTTGTTTAAAGTATATTGTACACTATCGAATGTTATAATAGAAGAATTTCACAATACATTTAAAGACTATACTTTTTGTAATTATTGATGTATAGTAAAGAGTCCAAAAATGTAAACTTAAAACTACATGAATGGTGGCAACAACAATAATAATTGGCAGTGCAAGCTGACAACACAATACGCGTCAAGGGCAAGTAGGTCTGTATCGTAAGTTATTATTATGTTTATGTGAATGTAGTGTTTATGTGATTTCATGTGTGTAGTTTGTAACATTTGTTGTATATAATATGTAACAGTGTTTGTGTAAATGGTTTGTGTATATGTGTAGGTTATGTGAGCATTAAAATAGGTTATCAATAGCATAATTAACTTATTTGAATCCATGATATTTAGTTTAAAAACGCCTAATACATACGCACAGGGAACTAGTCACTTTCTTTGTCGTAATCTTATAATATCTTCTTCCGATTTTATAAGCCGACTAGGCGTTCCTTCCTTTTCGCGTACATACACCTTGCCATTGGCAGTCCAACATTGTGCGTAATCAGTGCTTTTAACAAATTCACGCGCCAGGTAATATAGGTGTTTCGTCATAGTAGTGAGCACTTCGGATACGTACAATGGTTGCTTAGGTCCTTTACTAGATAAATGGTTAGAGTTGAGTCGATTCTCTTTGTGTAGCTTGTTGTATTGTTTAGTCAAAGTCAAAAACTGTTCCTTAGGCTTTGCCGAAGTGAATTCCACCATAACTGTTCCTGGGAGGTCGGTTTTGCTCTTCATACGGAAGATGTTTTGTGTATTTCTGCTTCAGTCACACGCTGGTTCACGACACTACCCAATTTTATAACTGACTCGGTGAGTGTTGCACTGGTTTCCGGTATAGAGGCAGGTAAATTTTTAATTTCTATTGAGGCCGCTTTAATATACTTTTCCAAGAAGTCCACCTTTCCTTCTAATGCTTTTATAGTTTTCTTACTGCTGTTACATTCTTCCTTTAAGTTATTTATCTCCGTAAGAGCGTCATCGTACTTGTCCGACAAAAATGTAATGGTCTTTTGGATTTCATCGTTTTGCTGGCGTATTTCAGCATTTTGAGTACGTATGACTGAATTTTGGGATCTTATTTCATCCAGAGCCAAGTGCAACGAGTCGATTTTGCCACTCTGTTCGCTTTGTTTGGAAACCAACTGAGAAAACATGCCTTTCATCTCGTTCATCATTTGTTCCATTCGCTCCCAGTCATCCTCACCGCGCTTTTTTTTTCTCTGAGTAATATTAATATTATTATCATGTATAGTTTCCTTAGTGTTTATGGTTATATTAGGTTCAGAAGCGTAGTGGATACAAGCCGGGCTATTAGGAGGAGTGCGCTTAAGCATTGTAATTTTTAGATGTTAGCGGAAGCCGATCGTTCAAAAACAGAACTCAAAAACTTTTAACTCTTGAAAGACGCGTAGCGATTCTTATCGTAATGGTAAACAAACAGTTGTACTCACGCAGCTATGTGTGTTTATGTAGCGTTGTTGCGCAGGACTAAAAAGTGACTAATCGCATAACGTTGGAAGCACAACCGAACGTAGCCGATCGGGCGCCGGGGGCGCGTCCTTGTGGCACGAAGTTTGCCGAGCGGGGGCCGGTCGTTGACCTCGCTACGCTGTTTCGCTCAAGCTCGTTGTTACAGTGGCCGATGACTCATGCGCTGGAGTGTTGAATTTGAATTTGCTTGTGGCCGTTGTGGGATAATACCGTGATATCTTCGTTGTTTATTGGATGATTTGTAAACTAATTAGCACACCGTGAAGCCCATGGAATAGGCCACACAAAGGTATAAAGCGTAGAACAATAAACAAACTTTCAACATTAATAATGATTTTATAAATGCTAGTACAGAAAGACTGTGTTGCCGCCCTGAGTACCGCGGGGGGAATATATATAGGTGTATGATCATTAAAGTTCTGAAAATTCTTTTTAATAGGTAGGTATCGATTTTTATTTTGAAGATATATTACATTTGCTTCTTCTTGAGCGTACTCAAGGGCTTTTTCAAGGGTTTCAGGTCTCATACACCTTATTAATGTTCTTTTGGCCTCTATAGTAGTGCTTATAGTTTCGTGCAATTCGACATATGTCATTATGGTACACAGTAAATTTTGGACTCTTTCGTAGAATATCTGTAGTGTGTCACTTCCCTGCGTTAGCAAAGATAAATCAGTATATAACGAAGCCTCGTCTCTGTGATCTGAAAAGCTGTTCACTAAAGTAGACCTTATGCCATTCCAATCACTTGGTATGCCGTTAGTGGCCAATGTGCGTGCCGCGCTACCAGTAATTTTGTTCAAAATTCCATTAATTAGAGAAAGATTAATAAGTTCATTGCCTGTTGTTGGGCTAACAAATGTGGCAACGAGTTCATCACATAATTTTAAGAATCTTTAAGGACATGTGTGTTGCCATCGAATTGTGGAACTAATTTTAATGATCTATAAATTTGATCTATTTTATTGAATTGGCTTGTGCCGACGGTGGAGGCAGACGAGCTTGCTGTACTGCCGTCCATGTTTAAATCTAAGTTACGTCGAGCGTCGTTTAACGCTGCTCGTAATTGCGTTCGCCTTGAATCCCTTGAGGGGGACAAATCTCTAGACCCTTTTGGGTGAAAAATGGTGAAAGTTATAGTATCACTGCTTATTAAAAATGATTATAGCAACTAATAAAAAGGATTAATGCACTTACTTGAATACCATTGCCGGAGAATTTCGACTCATCAATTTTTGGATGTCTCGAACTCTGCTCTAACAGATAGTAGGTCAGCGGTTGCTCCTCGATACGCCTCCGGTAGGTTCTTAGCTCAGGGTGAAATTCAATGGTGTCCGATTCGAGGTCACACACGACTACACTTTTAAGTCCCGAGCTAACCACGACTGCGCCAATTACGTTGGGCGCTATCGGGAAGCAATTAAACTAGTATTTATAGTAATAAAAAGTATATTGAAAATGTAAAAATTTAGATTACATAAAGTTCTGACGAAATGTTCATAAAAATGTTCACGTAAAATGTCCACGAAACGTTCACTTTACAGAATATGAACTTTTAACACAAGACTGGTCCCGCCGAAGTTAGGCTTAAGACTGCCTGAACTTAACATTAATATGACGTAAACGGGGTGTCACGTCTCGTCCAGTCCCGCGGTTCTCGTGGGAACGTTATTTAGCTTACGAGGCTTTCTGCACTTATAAAACTGTCAGGTAACATACAGGCACCTAATGCTAATTGTCACCGCGCTAAATAGAAAACTGCATCTAACCTAAAAGTCACACTTTTGTAAGGGATTAAATATAATGATCATCAAAAATACTAATTGGTCAGCAAATATTGCACAGCATAACGGGCATCTATACGCCTCAAATCACTGCATTCCGTCTCGTAAGTGTTTTTTTTTTTTTTTTTTTTTCTCTAGTATTTGAAAAACTCCACAGACATGAGTCCGTGCCTTTTTTAGATTAATTAATTTTATTTGAGCTTACTTGGTGTATATAATTTTATTTCTCGTCGTATTGTGCGCCCGCCTTTGTTGGTGTTTTGCAGGCGACAACACAAAAGCAAATTTTTATTTTGTTTTATGATGACTCGAGGTATTAATTTTGTTTCTTAGATGATATTTTGGCTGAAGGCCTTATTTTGTGAGGCTGAAGACCTGTTGTAAGAGGGGGGCTATAAAATTTGGCTGATGGCCTAATTAATCGGCTGAAGGCCTTTTTTTAATTTGGCTGAAGGCCTATTCTAATTTTTTGACTTCTGTTTTTTTGGCTGAGGGCCTGAATTTGTTGGGCTGAAGGCCGTTTTGTTGGGCGTCTTGCCGTTGAGGAGGGAGCTGTATTTTTGTCATTTTGCCGTCGTGGTTGGTTTGGCGGTTTGGCTTTCTGCCTTGTTGTTGTTCAGTTTTACTTTGTCATGTCCGGTTTGTTGTTACTGATTTGTTGTATGTCGTTTTTGTCTTTGCCGCTAGTTTTACTCAGGTTTCCCGCTGGTACTCTGAATCTGAATCTCAGGGCTTGTCGCGCTTTGGAGTCCTGGATTTCCTCTGACTTCTCTAGATAGCGTTGTCAGTTTGTCTATGGTCTGGTGATCCCGATGTTTTATG
Source organism: Catocala sponsa (assembly GCA_963564715.1). NCBI lineage: Eukaryota > Metazoa > Arthropoda > Insecta > Lepidoptera > Erebidae > Catocala > Catocala sponsa. The sequence goes on along the minus strand of OY751341.1, from coordinate 26,265,605 downwards.
GCCATTTTGAGATTGTAGTCCAGGATGTTTTTGGCGGAAGATGTTGTGGCCCTTTTGATCAGATTTCCTGTCGCGTCGTTGCTTTCGTCGGTGTAATAGACGAACGTCTCCGTGTGACGCGACATTGCGACCACCGCATGGGGGACACTATCATGGATTCGTTGTCTTCTGCTAGCACACTTGATCAAGAGTACTTTGCTATATGTTTGTCCTTGGGCTTCATGTACTGTGAGAATGGTGGATCCTTCTCCTTTGCCGTACCCTCTTTCCAAGAGGGTTTCCTTCTCTGCCTGGCTGAAGGTAAGGTAGAGTGTATTTGGCTCGGATTGGGGGATCGAAGCGTTGGTGTAGGAAGTTATTTTTAAGGATTTGATCACTGTTTTGGACGAGTAGATGCTCTCGTAGATGGTGCTGAGGGCAAACGCCACGTCCATTGGGCATCTGTGTGTGCAAAGCAACTCTTGGTTTGTGTCAGTCAGGGAGTTTGGGCGGAGGTATGTGATTTTGAAGAGGTTTTCCCGGTCAATGTATGGTAGCTGGTTCACGTCGCCGATAAGCAGCAGTTCGCTGGCCCCTACGATACGCGATAGCATCAGTATTGCGCCGAAGTGGTTCATAAGTGCTTCGTCTACGAGTAGCCGACTGCACTGTTCCCGGTCTTGCTCTTTGACCCCGTTTACCAGGGTTGATGCCATCGTTCGTACTTTCCTTGCTGCGTCTGCCCCTGCTCGGCGAGTGATGCGCAGGACCAGGTCTCTCTGTGCCTCCTTGGTTGTGGTGACAACGATGTCCTTTGTGATGTTGAAGTTGTTTATGATCCATGTTGTCTTACCGCATCCCGGGACTCCGTTTACCCACGTGATTTTAGGCACTTCCCATTTCTCGGGCGGAACACTCTCGGACAGCTTCTGGGCTCTTTCGAGTATGCTGTCCGCTAGCCATATCTCCGTGTCTTGGGTCGTGACAACGATGGGGTCGTTTTGGGGGGTGCAGTAAGTGAAGTGTTCGGAGCGCTGCGTTTCTTCTCTGTCCAGGGGGACGATTCCCGCTGTGGCGCTGTAAGCCGCCATGTGTCTCGTCATCGTCCTTCCTTTTATGACTTTGGAGGCGTCACTGTCGTATATGGTGGCTTCTGCTTCCTCGAGTCTTACGTTTAGTAGGCCTTCTTGTTGGTATTTGAAGGCCCTCAAAATGTCAATACATTTCTTGATGGAAACGGTTTTTGTTTCTCGTAAGATTTGAGTATATTCGAGGAATGCGTTGGCCACGTGGTCTTGTGGAGTGACAGCCTGTTTGAGGTTTGGCGCCTCGACTATTCCCATGTCGGCTTTTGTTCTTGCAGTGGTCGCACCACCATTTCCGGCTCTCAAGGTTGTTTGTGAGGGAGTTGGCGCCGGGTGGGGTGGCGTCTTTTTCCCCCATAATTGTGAGCTGATGGTGTTTAGTAATGGTGTCATGGTTGAGTGTTTGGTTGGGGTTTCCCTTGTTGTGCGGGTCCTTTCTTCTAACAGCCTCTTCTGCAACTTTTCTGAACTAGTGGGGGGGTGGCAATTGTGATAGGTGTTGGAGTTGATGGCGTCGTGGAGAGATGAGTCGCAGATTGTCTGGATTTTGGTGGTCTTAAGAAACTGAGGTCTTGGTGTTTCCCTTCGTATACCACCACTTCGTGGTACTCGGCTGCACTGATGCTGCCGGTGTAGTCTGCGACCTCACCCTTCTCGAAGTCGGCCATCATGGCGTCCACGCTGATGATACGCGGTGTGGTGTTGTTTATTCTGCTTGCCTCTGATATCGCTTGGAGTAGAGAGCTTGCTCGAGTGAATGGGGACTCGTTGGCGTTCCAGTCTAGTAGCAGAATCGTCTTGTTTTTCTTTCGTACAAGACGACTCTTTTGTCCCGCAAATTCCAATTCACTGAGTTCCTCGAACCTTTTGCGCTTGATGGTGGTGCGCGTGGTGCTTCCTTTGATTATCAGGGCTGCTCCTGGTGAAATTGCCACTCTCTTATTCCCGGTTGCGTTGCGTTGTTGAAGCCGTTCATAGTTCGTGTTCATGAACAGGACCACGTTCCTTGTTCTTAAACCCGGGACTCCGCGCTCAGCATCCTCCAGCAGTTGGAGTTCTGAAGAGTGATGGACGCAGGGCGTGTTGGGTTTGTGTGGTCCTTGGCTGGTGGTGGGTGTGATAGTCGCTGTGGTAGATTGGTCCTGAGTAGGGGGAGGGGGAACGGTGTTTGTGTTCCCTGTGCTGTGTCGTTTGATAGCGGTCTTAAATACTTTTTCTATGAAGTTGAGGGTTTTCGCTCTTGATTCTTTGTTTTCTAACTGCGCTGGTAAGTTGGTCTCTGACAGCTTAATGTTAAGCTGGTTTTCAAGGTCATAGCGATGGTTTAGAAAACGGGGACAGTCTAGGATGTTGTGCAAAGACGTTTCTGGGATGTTGTCATCACACTCGCAGCCCGGGCTTGATATGAGATTGAACCGATGCAGGTATTCGGCTATACCTCCATGACCTGTTATCGCCTGCACCTGCAGCGGGGTCAGTTTTGTCCCTCTCACTATTTGATAGGTGGTGTTTATCTGGGGGAGGAACTTTTTGGTGACCCCTCCGGTGTTGGAGGTCTCATATCGGTCCTGCCATTTTCTGACGCTCTCCCGTCGGATCATCAGTTTTATGAATGACAGGCGGACTTTGTCATAGTCTAGCCTGGATGATGGTGTTAGTGCTGCGAGTTTCGCGAGCTCGTCTGCACGCTCGTTACCGATTGTGCCCGCGTGAGCTCGTAGCCAGAAGAGTCTTAGTTTCTTGCCTTGTTCTGTTATTTTCCTGATGTTTTGCTTAATGTCTCTTGACAGGGCTGTGGTATATTGGGGATTTCTCAGCAGCTCAAGCGAGGATCTTGAGTCGCTTAAGATGTTAATTGTTGGTTCGCTGCTAGTACTCGCCATCTCCACTGCCCTGTGTAGGGCGTACATTTCAGCTTGGAAGACAGAACAGTGTTTGTCTAGACTAAAGGATTTGGATGTTATCTCCTTGCCACCTTCCCACCACGTTAGGGCAGCTCCGGTCTTGCCCTCAATTTTGCTGCCGTCTGTGTAAATTTGAGGGCCGGTGATGTGGTGGGTATCTATGGTTTCGGGATCCATAATCTCGAGGAGCTCAAACTCGGTTTTTAAAAGCTCTGAGGGGTGAGGTTTGTGGAGGTAGCTCACCTTGTGCTCGAGTTGTTTCCCTGTCGGTAGGTAGTCTAGACTGATGCCCTTTTTGATCTCATAGAGACTTGCTGATTCCTGAATCCTCAGGTCTATTGGCAGCAAGCCTGAAAGGGCTAAGGCAGATGTTAATGAGACTGTCCGGTATGCTTTGCATATTTTCAGTGCGAACCCTCTTTGAGTAGAGTTGAGGATGTCCATTACGGTGTTTAGCTCCGTGGCTGGAGCCCAAACACTGGAGGCGTACATGATAATAGGCTCTATGAATGCTGTGTAGATTGTCCGAACTTTTTCTCCGTTGAGCCCCCACGTCACTTTGGCTGCACAGGCTAGTTGTTTGTAAATGTCTGCAGCCTTTTTGCAGGTCTTCTGCACGTGTGATGTGAAGGTGAGTGGGCGGTTGATGGTGAGGCCCAGGAGCTTTATTTCTTCCACGAGGTTTATTAGGTTGCCAGACATGTAGATCGCAGGGGGTCGAACTTTATCTTCTTGGTAAGAACCATAGCACTGGTCTTATGTGCTGCGAAGTGTAGCTTGTTTTTCTCCCCCCAATCTACTACAGTCTGCAACGTCTCGTTCGCTGACTGCTCCAGGGCTGTGGATGTGTGCTCAGAGATTAGTAGGACAACGTCAGCGGCGAACGCTTGACAGTTCACTCCTTTGCCAGTAAGCTATTGTAACAAGGAGTCCAGGATGATATTCTAAAAGGTGGGGCCTCCTATGGAGCCTTGTACGCACCCTTTGGAGGTTCTCTTCTCGCTTGTTATTCTGGCATAGTTGACGACGATACTGCGGTCTTCGAGGTAAGAGCATACCATGTTGTAGAGGTTGTACGGGCATTTCTTTTGCTTTAATTGACATTTCAGCGCTGGCCACCACGCATTGTCAAAGGCCCCTTCAATGTCCAGTGAGACTAGGAGTACTATCTTCTTATCTCGAATTTCCTCTCTGATCTGGTTCACTAGACTGTAAAGGGCGTCTTCCGTGCCGCGTTGGGGCATGAATCCGTACTGTTTGGAGTTCAGGGTTGGTAAGATGTGCCATTGGATTCTCCCTATCATCAGTTTCTCCACTATCTTTCCGATGACTGATAGGAGACCAATGGGCCTATACGACTTGGGGTGAGTATAGTCTTCTTTACCGGGTTTCCGTAGGATGACGACATGGGCTACTTTCCATGCTCTGGGGAAGTATGCTAGCTTCAGGCAAGCGTTTGCGAGTGCCATGAATACTTCCCTGTCGCAGGCGATGGCTTTGGTGGCGATGTCTGATGTGATGCCATCTGGGCCTGGTGCCTTTTTGGGATTGAGTGCTTGGAGCACTAGGTCGAGCTCCCCTGATGCAAAGGGAGGGTCGTCTCCTTTCAGTTGTCCCGGTTGACTCTCTTCCGCCATTTTACGGAGCTGAGTGTGATGTGGGGTATCGGTTTCCATGGTGTCGGTTGGGTAGAACGTTTCCGCCAGGAGGTCCGCCGAGTTTTGCGGGCTCAAGGTGTTGCCGCTGTTGTCTCGGAGGAGGGTGTCTTCTTGCTTCCTGGCGGTTCTTCTCAGTATCCTATAGATTCCGTCCCACATACTCTCTCTTTCCTGGGTCGTGCAGAACTTCTTCCAACTTTTGGTCTGTGCCTCTACTGCTTGCTGGGTGTACGCAAGCTTTGCCTCTAGATATTCTTCGATGACGCATTGCTTTCTGACTGTTGCCGCGTTTCGGATCCGTCTCTTCTTCCTGAGGACTTCTCGTTTGAGTTTTCCTAGAGACGGCGTCCACCACGGAGGCGTTGGTTTGCCTTTGTAGGATCCTAGTTTCGGAATTGTGAGTTCACATGTTTCCGTGATGGCGGTAATGTAGGTATCCCACTATGGACTCTAGTTCGGTTTGTGAGGTTACTTCGTTGATTCTGACAGGAGTGATGTTGTTTGCTCCCAGGGTCGATGTGAAGAGTGGAGTGAAGTTCAGCCAATTAGCCTTTTTCACGTTGTATACACGCGTCGTCTGGGGTCTTAGGGGTTGGAGAGCCCCTTCGACGCGTAGCGCGAATGTGATGGCGTTGTGGTCAGATGTAGTCAGATGTTTATTGACTTTCCACTCTTCTATCTTGCCTAGTAGCGTTGAACTGCAGGCTGTTACGTCGACAATGCTGGAGTACAGCCTGCCTCTCCTGTAAGTTTCGAACGTTGGTGTATCTCCGATGTTTAGAATTTGTAGGTCCATTTCGTCGATAAAGGCACTGTAGGTTGCTCCCCTCTGGTCTTCTGAGGAGCTTCCCCACCAATGACTCCAGGCATTTACGTCACCGGCCACTATGATGTTATTTGTGGACATCCTTATTATTTGATTTTTCACTCGACATATGTTATGCTCTATATTTTGATCCCCTTCAAAGTAGACTGATATTAGTCCAAGCGTTAGTCCACCTGCCTTCACCACGACCGCTGCTTCCGTTTCCGTTACCAGTTGCAGGTCGTGGATTGTTTCCAGCAGGTTGCCGAAGATGATGATAGCGGCTTTGTTTGGCTTTTGGCGGTTTAGGGTACACTGGATGGTAGTTGTCCCTTGATGGTGTTTCATTACTCCGTGCTTGCCCGTGTACGGCTCTTGCACCAGGGCGATGTGGATGCCTTGATACTCAGCCGCTTGGAGTAATTCCGCTGTTGCCAACTTGGATCTCTGGAGATTTGCTTGGACGATTTTTAGTTTTCTCGATGGTGTTGATGTTGATGGGGGTATAGAGCTGCCCTGTGTTGTAGAGACCTTAGCAAAGGTAAGAGATCTTTGCGCGGGCTATGGCGTCCCATTTCTGCCTTTCCGCACACTCCCCGCTGAAGGCGTTGTGGTTGGTGTCAGTGCGTTGCGGCTGTCCCGGTGGTGTTGGGACCTTTTTGCAGTTTACGCATACTGGGGGTTTCCCTTCCAATCTCTGGGTGCATTTTTCCCAAGTGTGTGGCTGGCCGCAGTGGCTGCATCTGCCGTCCTTCTCCTGGCAGAGAGCCTTCGTGTGCCCGAAGCCCAGACACTTTGTGCATTGCACGAGTGGGGAGTGGTCGTTGACCGGTCGCCTCTGTAGATCGATATAAAGTTTCCCGGCCTCCCTCCAGCATGTTTTTATGAATTACAGGGGACACCTCCAGTACCGGGTGGCACTCAAGGTTGTTCCTTGCCCGCTTTCTGTAGCGGACTCTGATGGTCCGCTCCTTTGGCTCGACGCCGTTGAGCAAATGTTTATTTTGCGCCAGGATGTGCTCCACGATCTCGGCGTCGAAATGGTACGCAAGCACATCCCTAATGATGACGAGTGGGTTGTTGTTGCGTGCCGTCTCTGCTCGAAGGGTCTTATTGGTTTTGAGTTTTTCGGAAATTAGGGTGAGATCAGCTTTGTTGTTGCAAGAGATGATTACTTTTTGGTTTCCAACCTTCTTGAGCCGGTCGACTTTGGCCCCGGTTTTCTTTGTATCTATGGCCTCGCGCAGGATGTTTACGATGTTATCCCCAGTCTTTGTTTTGTCGTGTGAGGAGATGATGAGGGTATGGTTCGGCCTCCGTATGGGTTGTTGGGGACGCTTTTTTGCCGCTGCCTGCGCGTAGGTCGTCGCACTGCTGGTCTGCGCTTTCAACATGTCCACCAGGGCCATTTTGGCCCCCAAACTTATCGATGTCGGTGGTGGTGCCTCTTTTTGATGTTCTCGTATGGTTTTGAGTTCTGAGGACACCGCTTTGAGCCTCTCCGTGATGGGCTGGAGGTGCTCACCGATCTCGATTTTGGGGGCTTTCTTTTCCGCCGAGTTTGCCGACTTCACGAGGTTGGAGATCTCTTTTAGGTGTTCTTTTAGCCCTGGGTGGAGGGGTAGGGCTTGGTTGGGGGGGGGGAGGTTGGGGGAAGGAATATGAGGGATCTGTTGGGGTATTTGGGAAGGTCTTGGTTTCCCGGTTTCGGAGAACCCGAACAGTAAGGGGTAAGGGGTTGGGGTTGAGGAGTTCCCTCGAGCGGTACCTGATGGTGATCAGCCGTAGCCTCAGGTCGAAGATGGCTCGCTGGAGGGTTCTTGGGGCCGGCTTTGGAGTCTTCACGTCTGTCCGTCGCTCGCTTGTGTCGTCACACGCCGCATGTATCGGTGTAGTACTTAACCTAAGTTCGGTACTTAACCTCTCTGCAGCACGTGGTGGCGACAACGTGGTCTTGAAAAGTTTGGCTGTTAATAACTTTTTGGAGCCTAGGACGAACTGGACGTGAGTGGTGTCGTTAGAATGGTGTTCTCGGCCTCTAGATGGTGGTGGTGGGGGTTTTATGGTAACTCTAACCTGCATAGAACTGTAGGGTGTTAAAGTTCTTGGTCTTCGACTCCTCGCTGCTGCTCTCCCTGGTGATGGATTTTTCTGCAAACGCTAATCCTGGTGAATCACACACTTCACTATCACTGTACTAATTTTTACGCGCCTATGTTGGTAATTGCCGCAGATATTAATTTTTAATTAGGAGCTCTTGTAAAGGCGATGCGTACTTTGACGATGTTATGTGCATACTTCTCGTAAGTGTTAGGTTATGTTAGGTTCCTTTTTTTAAACCCACACAAAAATAGGAGCGCCGCCAAGCGCGGCTCCGTCGACTTAGTTTGATCTCTTTAAAGTTTGCTGGCCATGAGTTGCTGATGAATTAGCTATTTCTGCTCACAGATTATATTTTTCTGCTCACAAAAATACCAATACTATGCTAACCATTTAAATAACACCCCTTTTGTAATAATCGAAACAATAAACTCTAGAATTTATTTACTCAAAAATGTTGCTAAGCAAATAATCACTATTTTATGCTAAATATTAATGTCATAATTTTATCCAGAATATAAATTAAACGGATTATACAAAAAGTAACAGTTTATCGTTCAACATTTGAAGAGTTAAAGTATACATTCTAAGTTAAAAACTGTGACTAAACCAAAAACCGCACTTTATCAAATAAAAATAAGTAAACAATTTACCTTAATGACAAAATCAGCCATACTTAAACAAATAGTTACACTTTTTTATAAAATTGTATGTCGACTCCATAAGTGCCAGGTGACAAGTGACAACTGGTGTAGTACCTAACGGTTTCGTCTGTATGTAAGTTTTAAATTTCAGTTTAGTAGCGTTTTAATTTAACGCCATCTACCACAATATTGGGAAACTAAATAAATCTGTCAAATTCATTCTGTTGATTTTGCCAATATACGTAAGATGGCGTTATTATCTCAATTTCGTGAAATTTTCGTTTAGTAACGGTTTCGAAATGAAGGTGCGATATGTTTGCTTGTCGTCCGGTGCAGATTCCCACGTGGAGGCGAAGTGTTTATATTTTACTACATAGTAACGACATCAAAACTTTTGTTATAACGAATTTCTCTGAAATGTTTTTTCCCATCTGCTTTAACTGATTTCTCATTTCTTCGATGTTAGATAGAAATGTGGACATATCTATTCCCTCCTCAAATTGAAAGAACCGTTGTTGGGCGATATGTATGATAGTTTCAGATGTTTGTTCGTAAACACTTGTAAGCTTCTTCCATATTTCTGCAGATGTAGTGCACGTTAGAATGTGCATCATCGCACTTTCTGACATTCTTGTCACAAGCCATGTTTGAGCTTTAGCGTCTAGCTTGTCCCATTTTTCTATTTCAGTCGCCTCCTTCGGTCTTACTTTAGTACCTTGAGTCACACCTAGTAGGTCTTGACTTGACTCCGTAGCAATATTATGGATTGAAAGGACATAGACAGATTCTGCCTAGTTTCTCAGTGGCATACATGTACATGTACATTAATAGACGCCTAATTATATATAAATAAAAATAAAAATTACAAATTATTTATATTTTTGTACAACTTCAGAATAAATATTTAAACATAAATAGTTGTTCTGCGTTTCCGGCGTATCGAGATAGCGCACCCACTTTGAAGAAACGTTCCATTCCCTGTAACGCTATAATAATAAAGCTATAATAAATGTTCCATCAGAGTTACATTAAAAATTATTTGGACCGTAGAATGATTATAATTAGTCATTATCGTAATCTTTGAAATTAAACTACTTTATACGCATTTTATCGCGTTGTTTATTTGACACTTTATTACAAAATTTTGAAAACTGTTGCACTACTATTACTATTAAACTTTACTAATTTTTAAGCTAATTAAATTATTGAAACTATAAAACTATTTATACTATTATACTATTTATATTTATACTTTCCTCGACGTTTTGGTTGCTTTTCAGCAGCCATGGTCACGGGGAGACTAAGATAGTAGTTGTCTCAATGTTCCAGTGTAGTTATTTCAAAGTACCCGAACATAATTTAATCATCTATTTACGCAGAATGAGCTCAAAGTATCATGAAGTCTAGCTGTGGTTTGCTTCTTCTTGGGTTTGACTATTTGAATTAGTGGATCCCAAGCTGGTGGTACATTCCAACCATCTTCTCTATTGAAATTAGGATGTTTCTTGATTTCAATAGCCTCGCGACGCATCCTTGGTAGGAATCGGTGTTTTTTAGCGAGCATCTGTGGTTTGTCAAAGACATCTAAATATTCGTTCACACGATTCTAACGAACTAATATTTCGATTAAAAAGTCTGTGTGCTGTTCGGATTATTTGATCGGTGATAGCGAGAGTGCCACAGAACATCTTTAAACAAACTTGCTGAGTCCCGAAGGTGGAATCATCCGTAGGCAAAGGTAAATAATATTTTGTGGTAAATTTTCGTCTAGACGGATTTTCAGTTGTCATCCTTTTTTTATCAAATCTTTTAGTAAATTTATTTATAAACTCCCACTGCTTAGTGTGGTCGGAGAGCTGCCAAAACTGATCAAAAATGTTTTTTCGAATAGAATCTGTAAAATCCTTAGTGCATTTCAACTTACAGGTTAGAGGACATGGTGGCTTCATGGATTTAGCGGGCACAATTTTACCTTTCTTGGAAACATATTGTAGCCCGCAGTTTGTCAATATTTTCCTACGAACATCGACCCAATCTTTGATGTGCCGTTTTCGTTTACGACCAGGGTCAGTTTTGTACGTCGGCTTGCGCTTGCGTGAAGAAGATGGATTAGGAGAGTCACAGAATTCATTGTCGGATATTGAAATTAGTGAACTTAAACTTGGTATGTTTACAGGGTCATCAGTTACGTTTGGCGTTGTGTCAATAGGAAGGTCTGGTCCAGAAGGAAGCAACTGCATCGGCGATCTTTCTTCATTTGGGGCGTCTACGGGGTCTTCAGACAGGGGTATACCGAAACTAAGGTCTTGTCCAGAGAGAGGTGATGGCATTGGTGTACCTTCTTCACTGCCGAGTATAACATTGTGGGAATCATTTGCCAGACTTTCATTAGACTTGTCTTCTTCTGGTTGTGAAGTAGGAAACACATCATCATAAATATTGTCCAAAAGTCTCCATTCTTCTTCGGTGTAGTCTTTATAATGAACAGTGGATTCTAAAATAAAAGAAAACACATATAAAACAAAAGAATAACTAAAAAAAATATCTTACATCTATCGAAACTGCCAATACAATAAGCATTCAGCGTAGAACAGTATAGTAACTGGTAGATTCGATAAATGTCGCCCGTAGAATACAATCGAAACTACCACATTCGATAATTCACTGGCTTAAATGTCCGATGTCGACCGAAATTATTACTTCTAGGTTCTAACTGAAAACCAACCAAGGTTGGGCGGAGATTCGGAACCTCCATTATATCAGCACTAGAGAGTAATAATATAATTAAATACTTATCCTTTTCACGTTACGTTTTGTAATGATACTGGATTACAGGTTGCTAAATGGTACTAACAAAACTGCTGAACTGCATAATGTAACTTGCAGTTTCGTATTAGGTTGTATGTGAGCTGTGTGCATGTATGTGTCAATTCCGTGAGAACATATTTATACGATGAGAAAGATGACATTCGTGCATGTTGTAGTTTTTGTTTAAAATTTGTCTCTTATACAATTTACTAAGATAATTCAAACAAAAGTAGGATTATAAAATAAGTAGGTATACATTATTTTATATAGGTAACTGGGAAATATTCTGACACTAATTTTGAAAATAACTTCGTTTGTGAATTGTTATACGTCTCTATAGTAATTTTCATAAAGAGTAGTTGGCATACGAATTCAAACTTATTATATACTTATCTAACGTCTGCTTCACTACCAGTATGTAAAACTATTTTGCAAATAAAATGTTATTATAATACACATTCATAAAATATTTAATTACTGCTACATATTACGACACATTTTTTAGGGTTCTGTAGTCAATAACTCATCTTTAGTATTAGGTATATCATATAATAGTAGTATTTTAAGTAATGAACAATCTAACAAAAATTAATACTTACAATGTTTTTGTAAAATTTTGGTAGATGAAATGTTTTGGTAGGTTTTAATTCCTTAAGCAATCGCTCTTTACTTTACAATATTAATTTAATTCACGAGTTTGACCAGCATGTGTTAGTTATATGATACTAAAAATAGTTACTTATAATTGGCTTTCTTCTACGCGTTTTAAATAAGTCTCGTAAAATCTCTCAAATATTATTTAATCTACATAGGTAAATAAAACAAAATTGTGTTAGTAACATAATTTATAACTTGACAATGGCTGAACTGATTTTATGATATTTGATTTGTATGATCCTGTCCACTCCGAATGGTAGAATAACTATAAAATTTTAGAAAAATAGAACTGAACTTCAACGCATACGAAGTCGCGGGCAAAGCTAGTTCATAATAATATATATTATGCTTAGGTAATGATGTCTTATGAACAAGCACACATGTATTCATTTCTTTGTCGGCGCTGCATAAACGATGGTTTTATATTTCATTTCTCAGGGCAAAAAGTCAATTTGACGGAATCGATATGCATCGATGTAATTTAAAAGGACGTAACTGACAATCATTACTCATAATTCTTTAAAACAAAGAAGTTAAAGTTTATTTTTTAAAGTAAAATAATTTTGCTGAATGGATGATTTCTGTATATAAAACCCGATTAATTTAGATCAAAAAATCACTTAATTCCTTTGTCTTAATGTGACAAGACAACCCAGCTACGGACCTGGTTTCTGCCTGCCGGCTGAGAAAGATAGTTGCCTAAATTCTTTGACTCTCAAAAAATATTTTCTAAGTTAATTCTTATCGTTACGCGCTTGAAAACCGACATCAATACAACAAAAATGTAAGTAAGTGCTATCTACATAATTAAGGATGTTTGTGGTTCAGTGGATATATTATGTATTGTTCACTTTAAGTCAATTTGGTCTAAACTTCCTTTAATAATAACAATCGCAGGTTCAAATCCTAGTCGTAAACTAATGAGTTATTATCAATTGTGATTGTGAGGCGCTCATAGCCAGTTGCACTCACTGATCGGTAAACGATTAGCGAGGTTAAACAACGTTGGGTGCGGCTAGTCTATAGATGGGTGACCGCTTAGTGGTATTTCATCTGAGCGTCTCCGTGCTTCGGAGGGCACGTAAAAAGTCGGTCCCGGTTGTTGTCAAATTGATAGCAGTCGTTAAGCCATGTCAGAGGCCTACGGGCGGCTTGAACAACTCTTGATAACAGGTTGACCACTAACCACACGAAATGAAAAAAAGAATAGTGATTGTAACAATAAATAATAATCTTTGTGTATTATTTGCAGGTCTGCCTCCGAAAGTGAATACTCGCATTCCATAGTGAATGAAGCACCGCAAGCTAAGAAGTTAAAGAAAAAGGTGACGAAGCGCAAAGCTTCACGAGGCACTTCCAAGCCTGCCGAGTCGAAATCGAGGTAATATTTTAATACTGCTTGTATATATAGTTTTAGTGCTGTGTGTTGTGGATATTTAAGTGTTATATACATATAAGTCCTCTACTAGTATTTGAAACAGATACCTAACACACCTATAAGATACTCTTTTTGTACAGTAACAACTTTAGATAAAATATGTGACTGTTCGCGAGAAAAGGTACCTTATGGACGTTTATAGTTTCGAAGATATTGAATGTTTTGTAAATTTTGCAAGAAATATAGATTTTTTTTTATTACTGTTTCGCAAAGCATAAGATCTGAAATTTATTTACCTATTATTATTTTTTATTTAATGTAAATAATAAGTCCATAATGTGGTCTCAAAGTTTAGTAGAAAAGGGACCTTATGGCCGCGTGTTATAAAACGCTAGATGCAAACACGTCGTGACGTGCTCCGCTTTTGACATTCATGCCGCTGCATCGTAGCAATACTTTGACTTTGCCGCCAGGCATCTGCACTGCTCTTACCTACGTTTTAAGCATAGTTTTCTGTCTCGCTCATCGCTAAGGACTAAGGATACCGTAACGGCACTAGTCATTGCTTGTTCGTTTATTCGTTCGTTCGGTTGAGTTAAAAGCATTCCTCTGTGATTTTAGTGTATTTATTAATAATTTTCAACACAATTTGAAATTAAAGTGCAGTATTTTGTTTGCATCGTGATAAATAATGGAAGGAGATAAAAATAATTATCCTTATAAGGAGGGTAAGTATCTATCTACTACTTATACGTCTTATAAAATTCCCAATAGCAGTATTTATTTCTTTGTTATTTATTATTAGTACACACATAAGCTATACTTAAATGAAATAGAGAGATGAACAGTTTTGTGTAAATATCGTTCAATTAATTTTTATCTTTCATTCCATTTCATAGGACGTCACATACTCGAAACGGAATCACAAGATATTTTCATGGAAGAGGAGCTATTGGGAACTGAGTCACAATCAGTTTTGAGTAAGTCAAATGTATACTATATTCGTATTACTCTACGGGCTTCTAAATCCGTATTATGATTATGGGCATAGTTATAGGTACATAATACTTTGTGAATTAAATACGTTTATTAAGGTACTATCGTCAACACTCAAGCATGCCCACCTTTAGGGCGAAATTCGCTCGCGCCAACTGCGCGCTCACTTGTGTGCATGCTTGAGTGTTGCCGATAGTACATACATCGTACGTCGTAAGACCAGGGGCACATTTGTCAAGAGTCAAGAATTGCAAAAATGAGTTTTGCTCTTGTTCTATCGAAGGTGAGATGTGATGCGTCATATCTATATTATTATAGGTTAGTATTATTATTATAGTAATTTTATTCTAGGTCTGTTGCAAAACGTCAATGATGATGGTGAAACGCAAAATGATTTCTCCCAAGTAAACCCATATTACTGTTGCGATGATGATACACAATGTGACACACAGAAAGATCAAGATACAGCGGACAAGACTCTGGATGAAGAAAGTCAAATATCAATTTACCATCGGTCCCCATCTCTGACAGTAACAGGTATATTTTACGGTTTATAATGTTTTGTCGGCCTCGATGGCGTAGTGGTTAGTGTAACTGACTGCCACCGCTGAGGTCGCGGGTTCGATTCCCGCACAAGTCAAACATTTGTGTGCATGAACATGGATGTTTGTCTTGGTCTGGGTGTTTCTATGTATAATATGTATGTATTTACAAAAAAAGAAGTATATAAGTATGTTTATCCATTGTCTAGTACCCATAGTACAAGCTCTGCTTAGTTTGGGCTAGATGGTGTTGTATGTATGTTATAGAATAGAATAGAATATTATTATTTTTTTTTTAAAGTAAAATAAAGTTTTATTTAGGTAAAAGTTATAACAATAATAAGTATTAAAATCTTTTTGCAGACAAATGTACACAATGTAATTTAAATGAAGTTGATGATTCACAAGAATTTGAATTTAATAACGGAGCCAAATATTTTGGATTAATGATATCAGTTGAATTAAGTAAACTACCAAAAATAGAGCAATTGTCGTGTATGCAAGAAATTCTAAATGCCCTAAAAAAATTTAATCAGTCATAAATGTAACTTCTTCCAGGAGTGCATGTAAAAGACGATTATGCAGCTGAATTTGAATTATTTCTCCGAGAATATAATTACAATGTAAAAGACATTGATCCTGATTCAAATGATTTGGACTTATTTGAACATACAATTACGGAAAGAAATATATTTGAGGACGATTTTTTCGAAGAAAACAATGTAGATGTGACAATAAACGAAGATATTTTTTTTAAGGAAGGTTGCGGTTGTGAACGACAATGTATAAGACTATTTCCTCGTGACGAAATACTTGCTTCTAGACTAGATTCCCAAAGCTTAAATGGTTACTGTGATCAACATATAAACCATCAAAACATTTTATTAATGGGGGCCTTAAACTGCTTGGCTAATACAACTCCTGAAACAGCGAAGAAAGGCCACAAATCAAAGACAAGAGATAGAGCAAATGTAGACTATAAATTTCGCGGGGTCTCGGTATGTAGATCTTTTTTTCTTTTTGTAAATGGAGTAGGCATGAAGAAATTTCGAAACATTTTGGGGCATATTAAAAAGAACGGAATTGAAGTCACTGCACACAAGTCAAGCAAAACTAATATCAAAACCCTTACATTACAACAGCGTGTGCATGCTGTTACGTTCATTAAGAACTTCTCGTTACAAAACTCACTCGTATTGCCTGGTCGAATGCCTTGTTATCGTGACGTTGATTTACACATCTTACCCAGCAGTATGAGCAAAACCTACGTATATGAGAAATACGTAGAAGCATGTACGAAAAATGAAACAAATGCCGTTGGACGTACCTCATGGTATCAAATCTGGAAAGATTTTTGCCCAAATATTGTAATACAGCATCCGCGTACCGACTTGTGCCATGTCTGTCATAAAAATGTAACAACATTAAACAAGATGGCTTCAATGAATGAAGAATCTAAGGCTAAGATTCTTCAAGAATCACTCAATCATCTAAGTAATGTTCAGACTGAAAGACATTATTACTCCAACTTAACAGCTGAAATAACTCCAACTGTAGTCAATATGGTTCTTGGCCCTCATGTAGCTTGTGATTTTGATGGTTTGATGCATTATTCGTTTGATTTTGCTCAACAGGTTCATTTGCCACACGATGCACAACAAGTTGGCCCTTTATATTTTTTGACAGGTTATAAGATCGGTCTTTTCGGGATTGCTATAGAGCCAATGCACAAATTTGTACTTTATGTAATTCCTGAGTCATGTGCGACAGGTAAAGGAGCGAATGTTGTTATTTCTTTTCTCCACCATTTCTTCGAAAACTTTGCTCTAGGAGAAACTAAAGTCGTTTGCCACGCCGATAATTGCGCTGGGCAAAATAAAAACAATTACGTTATACAATACGCATTATGGCGGGTAATGACATGGAGACACAAAAGTTTTCAGCTATCGTTTCTACCTGTAGGCCAC
The DNA here is from genome assembly GCA_963564715.1 of Catocala sponsa. Classification (NCBI taxonomy): domain Eukaryota; kingdom Metazoa; phylum Arthropoda; class Insecta; order Lepidoptera; family Erebidae; genus Catocala; species Catocala sponsa. Next base: position 26,249,082 of record OY751341.1, on the reverse strand, counting down.
ACCAAATTCGCACCCGACCAATATTTTGGTTTGTTTAAGAAGAAATTCCGAAAATCACAAATCAGTACGGTAAAAGACGTTTGCGAAGCAGCTGTAACAGCATGCCGAAAGACAAATTCGATTATGTCAGTAATGGTCGGTAACGAGGTTGGTAATACTGTAAATGTTAAAACATATGATTGGGTAAATTTTTTCAAAACCAAGAAACCGGCTACTGTTCCAAATTTACTCTCGTACAGCCATTTTAAAACAGAGTTATCTTTAGCTGGTCAAATTGCTTGCAAAAAGTCTGCCACTGGCGAATCTTGCGTCCAGCACGTTATATTTAAAGATAAATTTGGTATCGACGAGATGCCTGAAGTTATCCAATCATAAGGCCTCTCCTACGACAGACAAAAATATCTATTTGAAAAAATTAGACAATTTGTACCACCTGAATCCCAAGACATACTTTGCCCCAAACCTTATCTGCGCGCATCTGAAGATCCTTTAGAAAATCTTCCCGAAGTGCTTCCTACTCAGTCACAGCCAAGTTGTAGTGGTGTTCAATCTTTGCCAACCACAAAACGTAAAAAGCCTACATGCACCTATTGTGGTGAGGTTGGTCACAGAAACCAAGTTCGCGGTGGTGTCTATTTTTGTAAAAAAAGGCGTTCACAACAAGCAAACCTATAATATCATGTAACACGGCCATAAGGACCCTTTTCTTTACATAAAAAAATAATTATAATTTTTAAAGAGACTGTAAAAAAGAACTGATTATATTTGTAACGATTTATTAAAAATGATAGAAATAAAACCACTCACTTAGAAAAACCATTATCATCAATGTATAATCTTAATTTTATTGTAGTGACTGATTATAATTTGTTACATTATTTCCATAAGGTACCTTTTCTCAAATGTATGGAACAAAGATTGCTATTCTAATGTAAGTTTAAGTGACTTAAAAAGCTAAAAATTAGCCAGTAATGGCGATATTGTCAGTTTTATTTCAAGTTAATGAAAGATTTTCGTTGATTTATGTATGAAAAATTATATTGTTTGTTGAATTATGACTGAAATTTGTCAAGTTTTGTGATTTTGCATGAACATTATTAAAACTGATTTTTACCCCTAATTCTTGTTTTTATTTTGTCAAGATTTTTTTTCGAAATTGTGTTCTAATAGATCAGTTATAAATCTGTAGGTCTCATCACACGAAATTGACAAAATTAAACAAAACATTATTTTTTAGAAATTGGTCAATAGACACATTGATTGGTCCATAACAAGGTTCTGATTAGTAATACAGAAGTTGTCGCAACATTCTTTAAAAGACAGGAGTCCTGGGAATAATTTCTCGTTGGCCACTTACAACGGCAACATAGTGTTCGAGGTGACTGAACTTAAAATGTCTGTTTCTCGAAATTGCACAATTTCGCATATAATTTAAAAATATTTATATCTCCGTAATAAAACATCGTAGGAGGTTGATTTTTTTTTGATATCGACAGCGTATTAATCGCAGATTACTAGAGTATGCATAACTCCATATCGACCACAAGATACCTTTACCCGCGGACTGTCACAATTATATCTTCCCTAGGTATATATAAACATATCTACTGTCAATCAACTTAGTCTATTGCAATCTACTGTTGAACTACCTCAGTCTAAGCCTTCCGCATCCAGCGTAAACAGCCTCTTTCGTTATAGTAATTTATTATTTTTATATTTACAGTAAAAATTACAACGAAAAGAAACGCAGCTCAGATCTCTTCGGCTTAGAAGAGGATGTGGAGCGGCCGCTTACTTCGTGCTCTGATCTCGGTTCGTCCCTCGTGAGCCGTGTCGACAACGGGAAGGTGAGAAGGAAAGTGGACTTATCAGGGGAATTTTACGTAGACATCAAGGTTTACGCTAAGGGTGACGTGGTCTCCATCCCTCGTGAGGATCGGTGGAGAAAGGCGTTGGTCGCGCTTAAATTACAATTAGACCGAGGCTCTGTGCAGTTGAATGCGCTGCGAAAATTCATGCAACGAGCGCATGAACTATTTAATGACGCAGAGCCCACGTATTACAGTGACAATATTAATTTTAAATAGGTACTATAATTTTACGATTAATTTGTTATTTTTATGATTATATCATTAGGTACGTCATTCTTTTCATTGATGCACTTATATTTTTATTGAGATATATAATAATGTAGGATGAATTTTATGTAGACATCAAAGCCCATGCCAAAACTATAGCATTAGTCACACTGAAATTACAGTTACACTGAGGCTTTCTGCAGTGGAATGCGCTGCAAAAATTCATGCAACGAGCGCATGAATTACTTAGTAAGGACCTGTTTAGTATAGTGACGACATTCGTATAAATATATGTAATTATTTTTTGTTTAATTTGTTCTTTTTGCAGTATTATTAGATCATTGTTTTTCATTAAAACACTTATATTTTATTGAAACACTTAAATAATTTTTATTCTGATCTAATTTTCGTACCTCTAAAATGCCTTTCTGTACTGTCTGTAATACATCTGTTGAGCGCAAGCACTGGATAGGTCACTTACGCAGCACCAATCACAAAAACAAAAATATTTCTAATTTCTGCGATGGTGTTGAATTAATAAATTCTGCATTTCGAAATCGCATTGCTTCCTATAGAATTGTTAATCAATATGAGAACTGTTCCTTGACTTCATTTTTAATTAGCATTCATGAAAAAATTAAGTCATTAATAGACTTGTCCCTTAAACAACATACTTGCGTGAAAATTAACTTTGAGTATTTTGCTTTGTTTTTTATGTTTAAAAATGACTCTCAAGAGATGAAATCATTTTGTACAAAAAATTATACACTTCATCAAAACTATGAATATGAGCCCTTAATATCCCAAATTAAATGCATTCTAACAAAAAAGGTTGAAGAATTCCAGGATCGTGATAGTGGCTGGTCATTCTTGAGTAGCTCTCACTTAGAGGTGAATATTAACAAATATCAACCTTTGCGCGGTTCAGGCTTTATTGAGTTGCCGGCTACTATAAAATCTAAAAAAGCTTGTGTAAATATTCGAAATAATGATGAGTATTGCTTTTTATGGTCAATTGTTGCTGCTTTATACCCAGCCAACAGTCACCCTGAAAGAGTATCATCTTACCCTGATTTCCGGGATGTGTTAAATATAGAAGGCATAGAATTTCCATTGACTTTCTCAGATATTGCCAAGTTTGAAGTAAATAATCCTAAAATTTGTGTTTATATTTATGGGCTAAAAAATAGTACTGTGGTAGGACCTCTCTATAAATCAAATAATTTAAAGAAAAAGGTAATTCATTTACTTTATCTAGAAAGCGATAATTTGTCACATTACTGTCTAATCAAAGATTTACCGCGACTTGTTAAAAATCAAATTACAAAACATCACGGTAAATTGCATTTTTGTGACGTTTGTTTAATATTTTTTAATACATACGACGATCTTGATTCGCATAGTTGTGGAGGTGTCGCTACGGAACTACCTCCACAGGGTTCTTTTATTAAATTTAAAAATTTTAATAGAAAACAAATTGTACCATTTGTTATATACGCTGACTTTGAAACAATGCTAGAACGGTTTGAGTCTTGTGACCCTGATCCAACTAAAGCGAGCACTGTAACGCGTCAGCGACATGTGCCTGTTGCTTTCGCTTATCATATTACGTGCGCGCTAGACAAAAATTATAATCGTTACGTTTCATATCGTGGTTTGGATTGTGTATCAAATTTTGTAAATTTTATATTTACAAAGATGCAAAGAAAATTTACAATATTTTTAAAAAACAAGTACCTATGATTTACACCGATATTAATGCGCACGACTTTGATAACGCGGTAACTTGTCATATTTGTGAGCATTTATTGTTTGGTGATAGGGTCCGAGACCATTGTCATTTGACGGGTAAATATCGCGGTGCAGCTCATAGTTATTGTAACTTACAATATAAATTACCAACATTTTTGCCAGTATTTTTTCATAATTTATCTGGTTATGATTGTCACCTTTTCATAAAAGAATTGGGCGAAGCTCCTGGATCTTTAAAAGTAATCCCTAAAACAAAAGAAAACTATATTTCTTTCACAAAGTTCATTCCTATTTCAAGGGAGGAAAGTATCCAGGTTCGATTTGTAGATTCATTCAAGTTTTTAGGAACTAGTTTAGAACAGTTGGTTAATACTATGAAAAAACAAGAGTTTAAATTACTAAAATCTTATTTTCCTGAGAAAAGACAATTTGACGTTCTACAGTCATAGAAGTAATATCAAACCAAACACAATAAAGTTTTGGTATGAAACAAAAAGAGACTATAATGAGATGAATATCGGGAAATTTCAACAATGTCTATCCGCTTTAAGTTTTAACGAAGTCTATCAAGAAACAGACTGTAACAAAGCTTTTGATGAATTTCATGAATTATTTACTCTTTTCTACAATCTATGTTTTCCTGAAATACGAATAAAAAAGAGCAATAAATTAATAAAAAATAAATGGATTAGCAAAGGTTTAAGAATATCATGCATTAAAAAGAGAGCTTTATATTATTCGTATCAACATGATGCCATAAGTAAAAATTACAATAAGAAAATATATTTAAAGTACACGAAAATCTTAAAAAAGTGCATTGCTAACTCCCAACGAATAAACAACAATACTTATTTTTATAACTCTAAAAATAAATGTAAAGCCACATGGTCTATTATTAAAAATAATTTAAACAATCAAACTACGAGTAAAGAAATCAAAGAATTATCTATATTAAACAAAATAGTTGAAGATCCATATGACATTTGCAACCATTTTAATAATTATTTCATCGACCTAACACGTACAAATAAAAATATTGACTTAAATAATATTGACATTGACAATAATTTAGATAGCTTATTTTTGACTCCAATAAATAATACTGACCTTATAAAAACAATTAAATCATTAAATGATACAAATTCTACAGGATATGACGAGGTAACGACAAAAATAATTAAATTAAGTGCAGAAAATATATCTCCTGTACTCAGCCACATAATTAATCTTTCATTTGTAGAAGGTACTTTCCCTTCTAGATTAAAAGAATCTATAGTAAAACCATTATTTAAAAAAGGTAATCATGCTTTAATGAATAACTACAGACCTATTACGTTAATACCAATATTTGCAAAAATTTTCGAAAAAGTAATGCATGATAAAATATCTAGCTTTACAAATAAATATAATGTCATCGTAGATAGCCAATTTGGATTTAGAAAAAAATGCTCAACTTCCTTAGCTTGCTTTTCTTTAGTAAAATCAGTTACTGAGGCGCTAAATAATAAAATGGCCGTAACGTCAATATTTTTAGACATGAGTAAAGCCTTTGATTTTGTATCACATAAACGGCTATTATACAAACTAGACAAATATGGCATAAGGGGTAAAGCACATGATTGGCTCGAAAGTTATTTATCTAATCGCAAACAGAGGACTGTAATAACAAAAATTGAAAATAATGTTAGGGTGACATATAGTTCGGACAAAAAAGATAACAATAGAGGCGTCCCACAAGGAAGCGTACTAGGGCCATTATTATTTATCTTATATATAAATGACCTTAGGAATGTATTAAATCATGAATGTATACAATTTGCTGACGACACAACTTTGACAATAAAATGTTTAAACAAAATGGACTTAGAAAGTAACATAAACAGTGAATTAACAAGAACAATAAAATGGTTAGAGGACAATAATCTACAAGTTAATATTGATAAAACTAAATTAGTTCACTTTCAAACTCATAACTCGACATTCATTCCGACAATAATACGACACAACAATTCTATTCTACCACCTGTACAATCAACTTTATTTCTAGGCATAGTTATTGACAATAAATTGAATTGGAAAGAACATGTTGACAGAGTTTGTACTAAGCTTGATAAATTTGTATTTGCTCTCAGAAAGCTAAGATTAGTATCTGATAAAAAAACTGCCAAAAGTGCTTATCATGGATATGTTTCATCTGTATTACGCTATGGATTGACAATTTGGGGGAATTCTGTTGACATAAATAGAGCATTTATTACGCAAAAAAAATGTGTTAGAGCCATAAGTGGAGCAGAATATTGGGATCCTTGTACTCCTTTATTCAAAGAATTAAAAATTCTGCCACTTCCATGTTTATATATTTTTGAAATTTGCTTATTTGTGAAAAAATACTCTTACTTGTTCCCATTGAACGAGCACATATCAGCACGGCTACATAAGAGAAATCCTGGAAAGTTACAGGTACCTTGTCAGAGATTACATTTATATAGCAGAAATGTATATTGCATGGCAATCAAAATTTATAATAAACTACCGACAGAATTGAGAATATTAACATATAATAAATTTAAAAGTGGAATGTTTTCATGGCTCTTGGACAAATGTTTTTATTCAGTGAACGATTTTCTCAATTATAAAGATTGACGTTACATTCTGTTTATATTACAATTTTACAAATTCAATTTTAATTTATGTTATTATAATTGGTCATTTTTTTTTTTTTTTTTTTTTATGAAACTGACATTTATATAATCCGTAGTCTATAAGTATTTGTACGCCGAAAACGGTAGAATAATTTGAACATTGTAATAAATTTAAGATCCATTGTAACATTATTCTGACAAATAAATATTATTATTATTATTATTATTATGACCTCCTTACTCGTAAAGGAGTGTATCCGTATGACTATATGTCACAATGGAATCGATATGAAGATACGTGTTTGCCTAATAAAACCAATTTTTATAACTCCTTGTCAAACGAGCTAATTACTGATGATGACTATGAACACGCGCAATCCATTTGGTCAGTGTTTAATATTAAAAATATGGGTATGTACACAGATTTATATCTTAAAACCGACGTATTATTGCTAGCAGACGTGTTTGAAAGTTTCAGAAAAACTTGTAAGCGGTACTATAATCTCGATCCAGCGTTTTACTTAACAGCACCAAGTCTATCATTCGATGCAATGCTTTTGAAAACAAGCGTTAAATTAGAATTGATTAGCGATGTAGAAATTTTTAGAATGATACAAAAAGGTATTCGTGGAGGTGTTTGTATGTGTTTCAAACGACATGTCAAAGCCAATCATAAATATTTAGATTCTTACGATCCAACTCGTCCAAATGCATTCATCGTTTATTTAGATTGTAACAATTTATATGGTTATAGCATGTGTCAATCATTGCCCTATTCAGATTTTAGATTTATGTCAAGCAATGAAATAAATAATTTACATTTGAACTTGACAGATATTAGTGATAACGCGGCATATGGTTATATTCTTGAAGTTGATTTAATATACCCTGAGAGTTTACACACTGAACACAACGACTTTCCATTTTGTCCAGAAAAATGCTTGCCGCCTGGTGGTAAGAATAAAAAACTAATACCAAATTTGTATGATAAATACAACTATGTTATTCATTACGTCCATTTAAAAAAATGCATACGACATGGTTTAATACTGAAAAAGATCCATCGCGCTATCGTATTTAAGCAAAGTAATTTTTTAAAGCAATATATTGATCTTAACACTCAGTTACGTCAAAAAGCCGAATCGAAGTTTGAACAAGATTTTTTCAAATTATTAAACAACAGTATTTTTGGAAAAACCCTGGAGAATAATGAGCATAGAATTGATTTAAAGTTAGTAAACAAATGGTTTGACCCAAATAATAAAACAAAAAAATCAGCTTGTGCTGAAAAGTTAATCGCTAGCCCATATTTTCATAGCGCTTCAGTATTTTCAGATGATTTGGTAGCAATACAAATGAATCCTTCGCGTGTTATTATACATAGGGTTCGCTGTGTTAGAATTATCTAAGAGTCATATGTACGATTTCCACTATTCTACAATAAAACCATTTTATGGCAATAATGTTGAATTATGCTATACTGACACTGATAGTCTAGTTTATAATGTAAAGACGAATGACTTTTACAAAGATATTAAACAATATTTTCTTCAATATTTTGATACTAGCAATTACGATTCTGATAACGAGTTTGGCTTGCCAATTATTAATAAAAAAGTTCCAGGACTTTTTAAGGATGAAATGGGTGGCAAAATAATTAAAGAATTTGTAGGGCTACGTTCAAAGCTTTATTGTATAAAAACTTTAGACAAAACAATAAAGAAAGCAAAAGGAACAAAAAAATGTGTAATGAAAAATTTACATATGATAGATTATAAAAATGTTTTGTATAATTGTAATGTCATCCGCAAAAAGAATTTACTCTTTAGGTCAATAAAGCATGAAATATTTACACAGAGTGTAAATAAAATAGCACTTTCAAGCAATGACGATAAACGGTTGCTATTACCAGATAAGGTATCTACTTTAGCTTGGGGAAATGCAACTATATTTAAGTAATTTACTTATTTAATTGTTACATATTTTAAAATATTGTAAGCAATATCGTGTTAATCAATTATAAATTCAATGTACCTACTGTAAATATACAGATTAATAAATATATAATATTTCGTATAACATTACTAAAAATAGTTACCTATGTAATAAAATAAATGTAAGTTTATTGTATAAGTTTTATTTGAAAATAAATACATTTGTATGAATATGTAACATCTTTTATTTTCATTCCTTTTGTGAAATACCTACCATTTCTACGGATGGACTATGCCAAATCGAAAGCCGAAGCCAGTCGAATATCAATTGATCGAATGGGCAATAAATCGAACATTTAATATATCGTACACTGAATACATCGAGTGTTCAAATATCGAATGTTTGTATGATCGAAGTCGACGAAGCCTTCTTTCAAATATTTTTGACCAAAGACCTTCGACAATAGTATAAAGACTTTGTCCACGGTAGGTTCTCTTTTGACCCCATACCCAGAAATAGGAGCCCCGCGATAATAGAGCTTTCTATTTGGTACCTATAGTACTTCTCATTCCTACATGTCAAGCAAAGAAGCTCCAACCTGTCCAAACATGCATTTGTTTCTCAGTAGTTTACTGGTATATAAAATATAATAATAAAAAGTTTTGAAATATAACACTAATCAGGTGTTCGCACGCATGCTCATTGTCCACAAGAAACAAGTTCAAACTTGTATCACAGGTTTATGTTACACTACTGCTTCGTCATTATAATAATATTAGTTTCTTAATCATTAAGCTGTCGCTTGTTGTGGTGGTCACATCGATTTGAAACAAATAATTCGTAAGTATATGTATTTCGTGAATTTTATGATTGTGAGTTTCTCCTTGTGATATAAATAAAATAATTATAATTATTATATTCTTTGTTTCAGATCATCGATAATAATGAATTATTCGCCTGATATCATTTTCTCTCAGTACGGTCAAGGATTTCCGACCCCGAGTCCGAGCTGGCATATTCCTGAACAAGAAAACGTACAAGAACCGGTCAATAAAAAATCAAGGACAAAGCCTCAAAAGCGGAAGCAGCATAATATTTGTCAGTCTTACGTGATCAATAATCAAAAGAAAAAAGGCTTACGACTCATCCAAATACAAGTGATAGACATAAATGAACAAGAAACTGCAAGTGATAAAGGAGGTGATGATATATTGATAAGTGCGCAATACGTAGTGAGTGAACCGGTGGACAACATTATGGATGAAGTGGAAAGATTAGTAAACAAAATATCGAAAAAACTTTGTGAAGACTCTAGTTATGTGTAAATATTATTATTTAAATTCCATTTATTGTAAATAATTAAGGATTTACCTATAATAAAAACTATTTTGTGTAAAATATATACCATTTATTTCCTTTATAATTTCTTAAGTTTCAAGATAAATATGTACATTCTATATAATTTCCACTACATACATTACATTAAATAATAAATTGTTGTAAATAAAATACGCTATAATAAAAATAAGAAACTGTAGGTAATAAATAATTGTAGAATTACACACACACACATATATATATATATATATATATATAATTATATAAAGCTAGTTTAATTAAATGTAAATAATTAAGTACTTATCTATCGTAAAAAGTATGAAAGTTATGTTATGTTAAATTTTAAAATAAATGATTGTATATAATAAACAAATATCATTGTAGTTTTATTTCTATTTATATAAGATTAACTTCATTGCAAATATATTTATCTTTAAAATAAAGTTGCAATAAATTGTTAAGTACAAGTATAATAATAATAATAATATCAGCCCTGTATTAAACTGTCCCACTGCTGGGCACGGGCCTCTTCTCAGTGTGAGAAGGGTTAGGCCATAGTCCACCACGCTGGCTCAGTGCGGAGGACTATGGCCATACAATACATACATAGGAATTGTTAAGTACAAGTATAGCTTACTCAAATTTAAAATTAAATTTTATTTTGCTGCAGCTAGTTTCAAGTCTATAGAATAGAGTAGCTTGAGAATTTTAAATAAAATAACCATATAATATATCACAAATGATCAGTTTATTGATAAAAACAAATTAAACAAATACATATTATTATCATTATACCACTTTCTAATACACACAACATTATTTAATGCACAATTCAATTCATGATGTACACAATTAAATTCAGTTATATAATTACAAAATTTTCTTTTTAATGTTGCAAAATTAGGAGATCCTTTTTCACCAATATCTATTACGTCACAGTCCGCACATATATCTTTGATCCACTTAATTTTTTCTAAACCCTTTGTAATGATCTTTTTATTCTTTAAGTGAGGTACGATAACACGGTGAAACTCTCTATAGTCTATGTAACCCTCACACCAGGTAATTCCTCGATTTCTTTCTATCCACTTGACTTGTTTCTTTTCTACTTCTGTAAGATGATGAAATGAGTATGGTGGCTTCACCAAAAACGTTTGTGTATGCTCCTGACTTGCAATTGCTACTTCTTTAACGATAAAATTGTTATTTATATCTTTAAACCCTTGGACATCTACTATAAGTGTATCCGCGTTCATGATATCTTCTTTACGATGTTACTTAGCGGTTTATATTCAACAATGCAATCGTTGAGAATAAGACAGTATGCTGATGTTTTATCTGGTATAACTGATACACTTTCAATTTCCACTCTCACATCCACAACAGGACCTATCTTCAGATTATCCACTTGTCTAGAACAGTCAACTACAAACAGAGGTGCAATATCTTTGAATTCTTTCTCACTTAATAACGATCCTCCGCGGCGTCCGTAATACGACTGTTGAAATCGAACGTATTGCTCATATGATAAAGCAATTCTGTTATTAGCAAAACTAACGTTTAGATTTTCATACGGGAAATAATTTGAATTGAGATACACTCTAACGTCACGAATATAGCAATGATCGAACTGAGACATGTCAGAACTTGCATTATTTTTCCTATCTGTCTGTAGACCAATAATTATATATCGAGGTTTTTCTACTTGAGAAGATGTTTTGATAGACCAGGTATGCTTTGTAGTTTTTGGTAAAGTTGGATATTCGTACAGATCCCAATTTCTAAATATCATCTGAAGCGGTTGATCTTTTTCTAAAAGTTTTAGTAAATTTATTTTTTCTCTGTCTGATACTTTAACATGTGGTACGCGCCATATGATTTTATTAATTTGAACATCTTCCACTACTTCACCAGTGTTCAGTTTTACAGCGTTTAAATTAGTGTTACTTCTTAACAATATAAGTTCATGTTTACTATTAATCACGACTTTTTTTAAATCTTCAGCGAATCCGAGGATATTACAAAGGGGAATAGAAGCAGAAAAACTTCCCCCATTAATATTTTCTATACCATCAATATTCCAGCCCCAGGCATAAGACATTTTGGAGTCACTTTCATTCATTGACACTAATGATTTCATGGTTGTAGTTATACCTGCATTTTTTATTTTATCAATCTCCACACCATTTAGTTCGTACCTAATATCTTGGAACAAGTAGAGCAGAGCATTGTTCGTAAAATGGATAGTAGTAGCTTTATCTTTCGTTTCTTTTTTGCTTACTATAACAGTTCCTTCCAAATACAGGGTGCTAGCTGAAGGCAGTATATATAAGTCTTGTTGGTTGATAGGTATTCGAATTTCATCATTTCTATTGAAACTTGTGACATAAGGCTTGTAAGAATGAAACTCAATGCCTTCTATTGAATTGTCATAACTCGGAGTTGATAAGACGTCTAATATATTCATTTTAACAACCCAATTACTCTGAGGAATGCCTTATTGTCTTTAGTTAATTTAATTTTTTTCTTGGAGCAAGGTCCTACTTGATAGGTTGCTCGAATGGAACTAATATTCTTTATATGCTGCCTCTCATATTTATTAAAGTCAATCATTTTTTCTTCTAAAGTGTAAATATAGCTGTACTTCTTCACCACGCAAATTGATTAAACGATTGTTAATATCCAATAACCTGATATGTATGCAGCTTATGTTGTTTTGGTTTACCGGAAAATATATAGCGTTCTTCGGGATTTCAATGATTCTGTATCCAGGTGGCACGTTTAGAGCAAATTCATGAATAATGTGACTTGGATCGCCGTTTATATAAGAGCCGCTCACAATATCACATTCAATCCTGACCACGGTCGTCGGTAAAATGTTGACTGGAAACTTTGATACGTGCCATTTATTTGCTTTCAAAATCTGTTCATTAAAACCTAACAGTTTTCCGAAGGAGTCCTGTTTGGTAAAATTTACGTCTTTTGTACAGTATATAGTAGTTTTTAGGGTATTGTTATTACATTGTATTTTTATTGATGCATCCTTTATTTCAGATTTTAAAAAGTCATTGATATCTTGCAATTCATACGTACCTTCAGGTATTTCAATAACGTCTTTCATGCCATAATATAACTTGTTATTAGTGTTATCGATATTTGGGATAGAATTAAATGTTGAAAAATGCATTAAAGCACATTCATACTGTCCATCTAATTGTAAAGGATTTGGAAAGTATGTAGATAAACTTGATGAATTTCCAGTTATTGACAAAGTGAGTGACATTTTGTAAATGAGTGAAATAAAAGAAATGTTTATTTTATACATTTTTATTCCAAAAAGTCCACAGATATTTCAAACATAAGTGCCCACAGTTTACTGTATTAAAATTTTGATATCTCGTGTAGTTATAAAATACAGTACAGTTTTTAAAATACCGCATCAATTCTACTGGAGGTTTTAGGTCTCCATAGCTATCAAAGTATTCGCAATAGTTGTTTATTTTAACATAAGCTACCCAGTGAGTTCCTTCATTTTTGGAGTTATCCAAGTTAATGACGCCACATTCAACTTGCTTCGGCTTCCCTGGTAACTGATCTTTCATGTACACTCCTCGAAAATATGGGATATCCTTTGCATGCTTTTGAATATCTATATTAGTTAGAGGGCGATTGGGTAGCTTATTTTTCAGTTTTTTGAACTTGTTATAAATAGCCCTTTGCCATTTTTATACGGCCTAATATATAAGCCCTTCCCTAAAGCTAAAGCTTCCATTGCTTTATTATGTCGTTCCGTCTCTGCTAAATTTTTTTGAGCTGCTTTATAATCATTAACAGTTTTTGCAATACCAGCCGCTCCGCCAGCTAAAGTTCCTAGAGCTGACAATCCAGCAAATATTGGAATTAAAGGCAGAATCCCTCCTGTTTTTGGAATAGGTATTACGCGTGGTACCCGAATTTTCATATTGCTTGGAAATACTTTCTTAGCCACTAAATAAGCAGCGTTAATTAAGGATTTACTATCTTTGTGTTTCAATTTCTTGATTTTAGATTTAATTTTAGATACAAAATGTTTAAATGTCTTAACACCAGCACCGGATTTAATCTTGGCTTTCATAACTTTATTTACTAGCCATGAACTAAGTTTTTCGCCTTTGCCTGCATCTTTTGAGTTAAGTCTTTGTTTGGCCATGTTTAGAAGTTGTAAATCAGCTTTATGACGATTTGATAGGTCTGTATGTTTTGCATATGCTATGTCGTGTTGCATACAGGCTTCGTCAAGTTTATTAACACCTTTGTCACCTCGCAGTAATCGTTTTTCCAGTTTTGTACCAGGTCCGCAATAATTATAACCAGGCAAATGTAGTTCAACAGGCAAATTATCAATGATACTGTTCAATAGTCCACCACCTTGCATCGCTTAAATTATAATGACAGAAATTTGGCTTAAACTTTATATTTAATACAAATTAGCATACAATCGCTGCTTTGTTAATCCAACTATTTTCATCATTTCTGAAACCTAACACTTAACAAAAAATTTACTACCTTTCTTTTTTAAAATTTTTTCTATCAAGTATACACCAGGGTATTTGGTTTTTTGTAGTTCATGTTCATAAAACGTTCCTAATATAGTTTGTTTTCGTTGATCATCTAAGTGATACGTAACTGGCGCGGTATTATTGATACTTTTTATCGTAAATAGCTCAGTTGACCAATTCGGAGTATAACCTTTCTCAAAATGCTGTTTGTATTTGCTTATTCGAACGTAGTCTCCAACTTTAAACTTAGGCTTCCGCAGAATTGATGTATGTTTATATGAATCTATTATATTTTCCTTTATTTGTAGCTCATTAGATTTATTGACATCGATTGGTTTACATTTAATAGTGCGATGCTTTGTACTGTTGTACGTTTTTACAACATCTTCCAATAATCCAAGCCAGTTATAGCTTCCATTTAAACTAAAACATTTGTATAGTTTACTTTTGATAGTTTTGATCAATCGTTCTACTATTGAAGCTTTTTTTATAGAAAATGTTGAGTAATGATTAATATTGTTAGTTTTCATTAGAGCTTGAAAAGTTTTATTATAAAATTCTGTTCCTAAATCAGTTTGTAGATGAATTGGTTTACGATAGCTGATGAATAGTATATTCTCAAATGCATTAGCAACATCAAGCTTATTTTTTGATTTTATTGGTACTGACCAAGCATACTTTGAAAAGCAGTCAATTACCACTAAAATGTAGTTAAAGCCTTTGTTAATTTTTTCGAGACTCTGCATATCCATCAGGTCTGCTTGCCATAAATCATCTATCCCTTTTACTATAACTGAACGTCGACAAAAATTTCTTCGTGCCTGTTTGTGGATTTCGTTGACTATTTCTTGTTTCGTCATTGCGAAGATTTTATAAGGAATTTATCAATCTCTGATTTTGTGTAGAACTTCTCTTCTAAATGAATCAAAGATTCTGATATCTTTGCTTTTATAGTAGCTTGAACAAAATTTTGCACATCTGTCATGATATGTGAACGCAGGGCTGCATTCAGTTTATATAATTCTTTTATTACATTTTCTTTAAAACGGTATACATAATCTTTGTTTACAGCTTCATCTGCGTCCACAGGGGATCTAATACCTTAGAGTTTAGAGGATTTTAAATCAAATTCCCCGCTTGCGGTTTTGTATAGTGCGTTTTCATTAAACTCAAACAATTCTGATAAACGCATTCTTTTATGAATATAGTGACCGAATTTATCTACATTCATGCTTAAAGTCTACTGTATAGTATATATAGAGGTTGAAAGTGAAATGAACTTTATAAGAATGAAATTTGATTATTTATAATCCCACTTTCTTGCAATTCTTCAACAATAGATATTATTTCATTGTCTAATCCAGTGTTACCAGCATCTCGAGATGCGATTAGTAATTTCAACCTTTCTACTAATTCATTTGGATCATCCCAGTACACATAATCGACATCTTTTTTCAATTTTTTATCAATGGTAGACCTTTTCCCTTTGATTGATTATCTTTAAGTGAATTTTGAAGTTTGAAGAGAGGTTTAATAACTTGCAAATATTTTTGACCCTTATTACTTTTTATAGGTTTATTATATGTAGCACTCAAAAGAGGAACTTGCTTACTAGTACTAGCAATCAAACGGAGGGGTTCCGTTACAGGTTTGAAAACAGATTCCAATGCTTGTTTATTATCCATCTCAACATCTTTCATTTTTCGTACCTTTTTCTTTACAGCTTCTGCTGCATTTACAATTTGTCTTTTCAATGATTTTTCCATATTAATATAGTGATCCTTATTGACTAAGTGATCGCTCTGAATTATTAATATTGAGCAGGTGACTGCCTTATATACCGATTTGCGTTCTTAATCAAAGACAACAAAAGTGTCAAACGAATCTCTGTAACATCCTTTGTTTTTGGGACAATCCTTATTAATTACAACGTAACTGAAAGGTTTGCGCCATATTTTTGAACACATTTCACGAAATTCAGACCAAGTCATGTCAGTGTTGACATGTTCTTCATAAACATGTCTCAAATTAATTTCGTCTTGTTTAAAAAGCACGATTAGGTTCGCATTATCTCTTACCAACTGTTTAGGAATTTTACTATATGTTTGGTTTAAATAAAAACAATCGATGTTTTTGTGTCTTCCCATTGCAAAATAATCACGCATATTATTCTGATTTTCACAAGCAACATCATCAAATATAATAATTGAATTTGGTTTAGCATTTTGAACACTCAGTACTTCCTCATTCTCATGGTATTTTTGAAATGAAATGCCAGGTACTCGTTGGAACACTTTTTGTAAAAAAATATACTTTGGTTGCTGTAAAGTTTTTGAATAAACATAAACATTTTGAAATCTCAACCCGTTCTCATGAATGAGAAGACCGATTATTAAATTCGTTTTTCCACAATTTGATGGTCCACATACGATGCATCGCAACGAGGTGGGTAATAATTTTCCATGACGTAGACCAGTCTTGCTAGACTCCACACAGATTTTGTTTACATGTAATGAATGCGGTTGTTTCACAAATTTCATTGTTACTACTTAAAAAAGTTTGTTAATAATGATTCAGTTTCGTTGGTGCATTGAAATAAATAGTAAATAGAACCCTTTAATCGATAAGTGCCGATTTTATAGAGTATCCAGAAATATTATTGAGCATTCTACTCCACCTTCCGTTCACTCCAGAAGTATTATTGGGCATTTTACTCCACCGGGAGAGACGGAGGCGAACGAAGTGAGCCGTAGGAACGGAAGGTGGAGTAGAATGCCCAATAATACCCTACTACCGGACATAACGATTTGAGTTTGCTTTTTTGACTCACTCTGCCACAAGTTTTTATGTTTTTTATGTCTTGTTCAAACTCATGTTCTTGAGATTTTTTTATGCATATCTCAAGGGCATCGCTTAGCTCTTCACATGTCAGGTAAGTGTGATTTTTTCTATTCCCTTTTAGAAACCTTCTACAATATGCCACTACTCGTATTAATCTTTGTAATGATGAAAAATTGGTCCACAGCTGATCTTCGTGACTCAAGGCTACATGTACTTTTACAGATCTTATTTCTAAATCAGTTGAGATTGACTTCGGTTTAGTATAATCTACTGTTTTATTCGTGAGCCACAAAGACCCATGAAACCACAGCGAGGATTGTGCAAGTTCAGAAGGTTTCATGCCCCTGGATGCTATATCCGCTGGTTTGAATGACTATCTCACATGTGCCCATTGCGAACTCTTGACTAAAGATAAAATATCTGAAACACGGTTTCCTACGAAGGTAGTCCATCGACTTGGGTGACCACTAAGCCATGCCAACATAACTGTTGAGTCAGTCAAAACATAAGGAGTATCACAAAGAATATGGCAGGCTTTATGACCACTCTTGCTAGAACTAATATCAACTGGGATATTGTCACTCTGACTGAATGTTGGCTCCCTAACACACACTACATCCCTGACTTACCGAACTACAACTGTTTTAATACTACGAACAATCTTACACAAAATGAAGGCACGGTTGTTTATGTTCATAAAAAACTACACGTTACTGTGATAGAGCCCACATTTCTCGACGCAAATTGTCTACAGGTAAAGATTGATGCAAACACTATTTTACTAGCTATATACCGACCACCAGGGTACCGAGACGTGACTAATTTTTTATCATCTTTGAATGACACGTTAAATAAAATCGCTTACTTTAAAAACATAATTATTACAGGAGACATTAACATTAACATTCACGAACACTGCCGAGATCCAGACAAACATAGTTATCTGAACCTGTTGGCATCACACGGCTTACTACCTGCTCATTCACTCCCCACTCGACAAAACGCTTGCCTTGACCATTTCATATTGAAAACCCGACAGCCTGCTGCAACTTTAGTCGCGCATTCCTCTCTTACTGATCATGACACAGTTCTGTTATATTTAGCAAAAAATATAACAAGGATTACAGCAAGGAAGTATGCTATTCGTATTAACTATGAACAATTAGACGCAGACTTTAAGCATCTTAACTTTGGTGAAGTATATAAAACGCAAGATCCTAACGACGCAGCACAAATAATGATTAATCTAATAAAAAATTTGATTGACTCTAATTCAAGGCTAGTAAAAATTCCAAACCGCAAAAAAACTATAAAACCGTGGATTACCCCCGGCTTGCTTCGGTGTATCAGGCACAGAGATAACTTGCACAAAAAACTTAAAATGTCACCTAAGAACGAAGTCTTAAGAATGTCATTTTGTAGGTATCGAAATTACTGTAATAAATTGTTAAAAAACGTTAAAATAGAATACGAAAGACAGGAACTGGATAGGGCAGGCAATAACTCTAAACAGGTATGGTCAGTCATAAACAATATATCAGGTAGGTCTAAAAACAAAGAAAATGTTTCATCTCACTTATTGACTACACTAACTTCGCCGGAGCGCTCTGTAAACTTTGTTAATGACTTTTTCACTAATATTGGTAAACAGCTTGCGGAAAAGAATGTGGGTCAACACAGTAGACCAACTAATCCAAATATCATACAATCTAGCACACATTCCATGGTAATGCTGCCTACCGATGAGGCTGAAGTTGCTATGATTTTAATATATTTTGTATGGCTGTTTTTCCTTGAGAATATACAGCATTGTCTTAATAGGTCTCTATACTGATTGTATTTATTTCTAGTGCGAATACTATGAGTATATTTAAATTTGTTATACAGATATCGTTTAGTATTACAACTTATCTTTAGCCCTTTTGTCAACCATTTTGATTTACGAATGTCTATGTTTGCTACTTTTATTCGAATAACTGGAAAGCACATATAATAAAACAAACAATATAAATCGTGAAACGCTTTAAAGGACTCATTTGCTGAAGTTTCTGTTATTACTTTTTGGAAGGATAATTTGGCAATATAATATAAAAAAAATTTGATGTTTTCAGCACAATAGTCTCTCCTAAATTCATACCACCATTTTACAAGAGATGTTCGAGGTGAGGTAACCGACCATGAAAATGTTTGCGCGGTGTGATCAGACAATCCTAAATCATGTACCGTTGCGCATCCGTCCATAATATTCGTAGAGATGTGATCAATACAAGTCATCGTATCAATTGTCATACGTGTTGAAGTTGTGATGACTGATGTTAGGTTATGGGCTTCTAATATATTCTTGTACACAATAGTTTCTCTCGAGCTTTTCAGTAAGTCAATATTCATGTCACCGCATACAATTACAGCTTTGCGTTTGTTACGACATATCTGAAATAGCAAACTGTCAAACCTCTCAAGGAATTCATTAGTATTGGAGGAGGGAGTTCTGTATAAACATAATAAGATTACTTTGTATGTAGTTAGCTCAATTCCACAACACTCGAAAACACAGGGCTCGCAAAATTGCTCAACTTCCGATAACGATTTAACTTCAATGTCATTCTTTATCAAAATCATTACGCCTCCTCTCTTTGAATGTTTTTTTGAATAGTGTGCTACGTTACTAAAACCTTTAAGGTGCACATTTTTTTCTGTTCCTTCTAAAAGAAAAGTTTCACTGAGACAAATTATGTCTATATCACACTTTTTATCTCTTAGGTTTTCTAGAGAGCAATATATCTCATCTATTTTACTTAGAAGACCCGCTATATTCTGATGCATGATTGTTAGTTTGTCAGTGACGAAAAAAATTATCATTATGTATATTATCTTGATCAAAATTGTCAATGTCATTTGGAGTATTCATGTCAATGGATTGTATGTCAAAAATCATTCTATATATGTCCTTAAAAATAGTTCGTAGTCCAGCATTATTTATCGCGCCTGTGCGTTTGTCAAACATGGTAAAATCAGCCATCAAATTTTTATTGGAATCTAAAACATATGCATGCTTGTGAGTCATCACGTCTAAATAGAGTAAATTATTAAATGTCTCAATTCTAGAATTATATAAGTTGACGTAATATCCAAATTTATAAGTAGGCGTGCATATAATAATATTTGTATGTTACATTTCTTGTAATTCTTTTCTAATTTGTAGTATAATGTCCAAGTATTGGTTAGCTGATCTAAAGTCTTCTCCGCCGAGTAAAAATATGCAATGGTAAAATGCCTGATTTCATGCGCCAAATTTTTTAGCAACATGTTTATATTGCCATGAGGTATCAGATAATGACAGAGTTCAGATTCATTTAGTGTACTCTTTGCAATATGTAATAGCTTATTTCTATTTTCTGTGCTTATTATACATATTTTATTACGTTTACACGGTTTTATCTGTTGATATGCCACTGGCGTATTTCCTTGTTTCCTAGGAGAAGTAGTAGTAATACTTTTGGAAGGGTTCGTCGTTTGCATGGTGTCAGTTTGAGTCTCTTTAGAGCTCATTTTTACCATGTTTCGATCTTTATTATTTATCTTTTTAATACTAGATTGTTGAAGCTTGGCAGGACTACTTGTTACTTTTTTCATTAATGTATTTTGTTTCGTGAGATTATTTATTTGTTTCTTTAACTCCGAATTCTCTAAAGTTAAGTTATCGATTTCTGAATGAGCACTTTGCAACCGTTCGGAAAGGTAAGCAATTTGATCCTTCATTCTTTTACCATCGTAATCCTCGTCCCCCGACGACTCATTTAAACCAATGATGGTGTCATTTAGAATTGAGTCGGATTTTGTTCTGGTACGTCGGAATGTAACGTTTTCTTGATCAGCCATTATTTATTTATTCTATAATAATATATTAATAAATTTATACTATAATATTGTTAGCAATATAGTTAAAATTTTCGGAATCCTCAATATTTGTAATGCATTTAATGCTGATATATTCACAAAAAGCGCTCAGTTGAGCTCAGGTTCGATCTTGCGGTCACTCGTTTGTTAGACCGAACGTTCTTACACGTTGGGCTATGGGTATTCTTATTCAAATGGTCAAACTTGGTGATCTATTTCGTCTGTTTAATTGTTCTCAGATTAGTCAATAGATGTCAGCACGTTCCAGTGTTGTCCAAGTCCGTTTTACCAATTGTATTCGATACATGGGCAAGTGGGCCAGAACGACGATACGAAGCAGGTACTACCACATGTCTATGGTTTTTTGTGGAATAAATCTGAAAGAATTTATGGCATATTTTTACAAATTGTACTGCGATTTACATTCAATCAATTAAATATTAATCTCGACCCGGAATTCATTATCACAGATGTTGAGTTAGCTGCGATAAGAGCTAGTGAAAGTGTTTTCCCAAATGCAAAACACAAATGTTGTTACTTTCATTTGTCCCAAAATATTTGGAAGCATATCCAAAAGGAAGGATTATCAAAAAAGTATGTTGGCAACAGTAATTTTGCGCATCAAATGCGCCATCTAGCGGCCCTTGCTTTTTTAGATCCGACTGAGATACCATCCGCATTTGAAATTATTCGCGAGCAAATTATACCCGAAGAAGCAAAAAAGTGACTGACTGGTTTTCTGAATATTATGTTCATGGAGTTTATAATGTAATTAATCGAAAGAAGGTGTCACCATTGAAATTACAGCTGAAGAAGTCGGCCCCAAGATTTCCGCCTCAGATATGGTCCGTATTAGATTGTGTGAACGCTGATATCCCAACTACCCAACACAGTATTGAAAATGGGCATAACCGTTGGAATAACTTGCTGAACAGGAAAATATTAAATATCTATAAATCGATGAAAGAATTGCAAAAAGAACAAAAAAATACAATTTTGGAGATTGAAAGAATTAATGCTAATATAAAGAAACGTAAATACAAAAAATCATGCCATATCCTAAAAACCAGAGAACAGTTATTAAAGAAGGATAACGTAGATTTAAAAGAATACATAAGTGGTCTTGCGCACATAGCGTATATGAAGATTTAATTTTATATACAAAACTGAAATAAATTAAATTACTGATACTATAATACATATTTAATCTAAATGATGTTTTAATAACATTATGTTATGTAACGCTCCAAGCGCATTTTTTTTGTTTGGTTCTGGTTTAATTTGTTTTTTTCTTTTTAATAATTTAAAGATATATATATTTATGAATGTGTTTTGTTTATTACCTATTACAATTGTTCCAATAGCGATAATGTCGATATCGAACTCAGAAAGCATATTAGTGCGAATAGTCCTATTGCACTCGTATGCCTTCTAACTAACAGTACGGAGGCATTTCATACTTCGTAACAGGGTAATTTCGAACTGGCGTACATCGCACTCGTATGCTTTCTAACTAACGATACGTCGGCCTTGCATACTTCGCTCCAGTGAACTTTCGAACTGGCGTACATCGAGATCCTTTACTTTAGAACTAACATACGTCGACATTTCAAACTTCTACATTCAGTAGCGGAGTCAGATTTGACGTTGTTCGCACTTGGAACGTACCAAATAAAAATTGCACAAAGCTACTACAGCGAACGCGTACGTGATGGTGTATATCACATTGAAATCGCAAGAAATGCAGTGCATTAAATGTCATCACCGACTTTGGAATTGAAGGCGACAATGCTATGTTGCTACGCGTAAGGATACAATCCAGACATGCACGTGCGAGAGTGTACTACACGTAACACGTGTGTACTTGTGCACGGCAACTTAAATGGTCGAGAAGCAATTAACAATTATTATTGTTCTTGTCTTTCTGGCATGCGAACATTAGGTTACATTAGGAAGGTACATTAGGTGCACACGTCATGGTTATCATGTGGTATTTTGGATGGGCGAGACACCAAACCACAATCAGTCTACCAGCAGCAGATCTAGATACAATAATTGTTGATGATTATGCATAAGACATTTTTTGTATGTTCATTTGAATAAAACATTTGTAAAGATTTTTTATTTTCTTTCGAAATGAGAAGTTGGATGCAGTCCCATCTACAGCTATAAACTAAAAGCTAGAGACTGGTTAATAGTACCTTTTTACTTTTTGTTTAACCTCAGAATAGGAACATGCAGGTTTAGCTGTTCTTGGGCTATAAAAAATAGCTATTAACTTGTAGTTTGTACCTCTGGATAAGGCTGCGCTCTTAAGGTTAGTTGACGTAACCAAGTGGTTACGTCAACTAACCTTAAGAGCGCAGCCTACTTTTCCACTAGGGGGCATTCAAAAATATTATGTCAGTAAAATTATAAAAGTAAATAAAATAATTATAAAAGTAAATAAAATAATATATTTTATTTACTTTTATAATTTTACTGACATAATATTTTTGAATGCCCCCTAGTGGAAAATGTTTACTATTTAATAGACTATTTACCTACATAGGTCTAGTTGGTGATGGAAATTTGGACCAAGTCCCATACATTTTTGGGCATTGTCCTTTATATCAACAAAAAATTCATTTAAAGGAAAATGTTACACCCTCTTTTATTAAACCGTATAGATTACCTAGGTCACAAAAGCAGGAAATATCCTATTTTCCTTATACCAAAGAAAAGCGAAGATTCTAGTAAGAAATGGCGTGTCGTAATAGTGTGGTGGCATGGTATATTGTTTCAGGGTCATTGCAGTGAAAACAACCGTTCTTGTTGAAAGTTGGATTTATTCTCTCAGAAACAAAGTACATATTTAAAATAAAACTAAGTAAATGCTTCGTAAGCTTAACGTGACCTGTTATTGTATCAACAATGTGACGTTATCATTATATGGATCGGTAAAGGCTTATCCTTATACCTCCCCTGAAAAGTTTGACCATCACCTCCCCTTATTGGGTGAGAGAAAAAAAAATTGATATAACAACAAGTCACAATTTTTTTTTCTAACTACTTACTATAATAAAAATCAATGAAACTTATATTTAATTTTATACGAATTACAATCATTATATTAAAAACAAGTCTTAACATGTAAAAAAAAAAACCCTCAAGAATACAATACAATTTAGTAATGAAATAATTTTGTAAGGTTTTTATGTATTACATATTCTTTATTATCTTTTATAACTTTAACATTTGGTGGAATGTCCACTATCACCTTGTATGGACCATTATAAATGTTATCAAGCTTAGTACCGACTTGATTTTTTATTAGAATTAAATCACCTGGTTGGTAATTAATACTGTTTACATTTTTGTCACAAACACTCTTTCTTTTCAACTTACTTTTTAACAAATTTTCTTTAGTATCAGCATGTGCTTTTTGTAACCTATATTTTAGTTCCTTAGGATAACTTTCAAAATTATACAATGGGTCAACAATGGATGTTAAATTGCTAGGTAAAGTACATAGTTTTCCAAACACTAATTCAAAAGGAGTGTATTTTGTTTCAGTGTTTACTGAAGTATTATATGAAAAGCACCAAAATGGAACCCAGTCGCTCCAATTATCTCTATTATTACTGCACTGAATTCTTAGATAAGCCCCTAAATGTTTATGAGAATTTTCGATTGCGCCTAATGTTTCATGATGATAAGGAGTGCAGTTTATTTTTTTAATTTTTAACAATTCGCAAGTTTCTTGTAAGACGGATGACATAAACTCGGTACCGTTATCTGTTAAAATCTCGCGTGGAATTCCGTAACGCAAAATAAAATTATTCACGAATGTTCGTGACACAGTAACCGTATCTTTTCGTTGTATAGGATATGCTTCAATATACTTTGTTAATTCGCATTGTATCGTTAAAATGTACTTATTGTTATAATTATCTAATTCTAAAGGGCCCATTATGTCTAAACTAATCCTATCAAAAGCGGAACTAGGTGTCGTGGTTATAACCATTGGTTCCTTAATATTTTTATTCGTATATTTTTGTAATTGACAGCTTTTACACTGTTTAACGTACTTGGCTACGTCCGTAGACATGCCTGGCCAAAAATAATACCTTTTTATATTGTTTGTCATACGATTAACCCCCGCATGGCCACTGCTGGGTAATAGGTGATAATCGTTCAATATAACCCTTTTGTCATCATCGTCGTAAATTCTTTTAACACCTCTTATTATTACAAAACGAGGTAAATCGAGTTGCAATTTTTTATTTTCGTTTAATAACGATTGAATAATGCTAGCATTTTTATTTTTAATTATTAGCAACTCTGTTAAGGCTAATTTTTTACAAAATAGTTCTAAATCCCTCGCTAACACATCTATAGTAGATAACGATCGGGAATCTAGATAAATCGCTGAATGCGACGGAACATATATACAAAGCTTTGCATTTGATATAATATTATTAGAATTTTTTAATATCTTCTCCTTAAAGTCAGAAAATATAAGTTCCACTACTTCGTTTGGTCTTTTGAGTAACTCGACAGCAGCAGGTTGATCAGGCCCGCAGACTGATGGAGTCTCATTCGTGAGTCTGTCATTACTACGTGTCAATGTCAGATTTTTACGTTGTTTTCGAGTCAACACATTGACAACTTGTTCTTGCATGTTTTTTAAATCGTTACAAGTTACAGAAATTCGACTTAATGCGTCTGCAGCTACATTAGTTCGACCTGGAACGTATTCTACCTCGAAGTCATATTCCTCAAGATATAAACGAAACTTTGTTAACCTACTAGAAGGGTCTTTTAAACTAAATAAATAAACAAGTGGTCTATGGTCAGTATAAATTTTGAATTTTCTGCCATACAAATATGGTCTAAAATGATTTATAGCCCAAACTATTGCAAGTAATTCTAATTCTATTACGGGGTATCTCGTCTCAGCAGGTTTTAAGTTACGACTTGCGTACGCAACTACATGTCCGTTACTGTTAGATAATACTGCACCTAAGCCTATTTTTGATGCATCTGTTTGCAATTTAAAAATATTATTTTCCGTAAAATCAGGATATTCTAAGACTAGGGGGTTCATGAGTGCTAATTTTAATTTTTCAAAGGCTGATTGGCATTCAGATGACCACATAAACTTAGCACCTTTTTTACACAACATATTCATTGGATGTACAATATCGGCAAAACTTGGTATAAACCGTCTATAATAATTAGCGAATGCAATGAACCGTTTGACGTCATCGGCACAAGTAGGTGTTGGATACTTGCGCAATGTATCAATTTTTGCTGGGTCTGCATAAATACCTCCCGATGTTATTTTATGACCTAAGTAAACGATTTCATGTCTTAAAAATTCACATTTAATGGGGTTTAATTTTAAGTTGACTTCTCTTAAACGGTTTAGAACGCTAATGAGGTTTTTATTGTGATTCATTAATGATTTTCCTATTACAACGCAGTCATCTAAATAAATAAAACATTTTTTATAGTTAAGACCGGCCATTGCTATGGTCATAAGTCGTGAAAATACACTGGGACTTGTTTTGAGACCCATTGGGCAGCGTTTCATTTGATATTGTTTACCGGCCGTGAAAGCTGTACATTTACGTGAATTTTCGTTCAAAGAGAGCTGATACATTTTATTTAAACTGAATGAAGTATATTTTCTGGAATTTTCGCTAAGTGAGAGTTGATAATAACTTTGAGAAAGATCTAATTTTGAAAAATACATACTACCAGACAAAGAATCTAATATTTCGGTTATGTTCGGTAATGGAAATTTATCGTCTTGGATTTTATTATTAAGGTGGCGGTAATCAATTACAAGTCTCCATTTTTTTCATTGGATTTATCAGCTTTTTTTGGCACGAGCAACACCGGGCTCGACCACTCAGATGTGGTTTCCTCAATAATATCGTTGTCTAATATATCCTGAATTTGTTTATCTACTTCTTTTTTAAGCGAATGTGGAATTCTATACGGCTTTACATAAACAGGAGTTACGTTATCTTTCAACGTAATAGAGTGTTCCATTAAATTAGTGACGGATAGTTTGTCGCCGGGCAAGTGAAAAACGTCAGAATATTTCGCACATATGTTCTCTATACTAATCTGTTCTTCCTTATTCATATACGTAAAATCCAGTAAAGAAAATAATGTCTTAACTCGGGCCGTGGACTGGCTTTCCTCGGCAAAATTACATACATCAAATGCATTAAGAGAATACATAGATAGATTGGATAAGTCAACATTAATCTCCTCTTCTCTTGTGTTTAAAATTCGTACTGGTATATAATTATTGACAGGACTTGTTATTGAGCCCCCTACAAAAACTCCTAAGTTAATTTCGTTCGCTAAAACTACAACGTCCTCGCGAAACCTACAAGGAATATGCCTAATCACCTCACAACGGGGTGGAATGGTAAATTGAAACTCATTACACGGTTCAAAATTAATTACAACCGTCATATTATTATTTGATAAACTTAAAATATTGTTTTTATAATCAATTACGGCTCCATACCGCTTCAAAAAATTATGACCTATAATAGCATCAGTAGAACAACATAAATTTTTAAAAACGTAAAATTGCTGCTTAAACTCTATACCATCGCAAATTAAATCTAAATAAACATATCCCTCGGACACTAATTGTCCACTAACGCCTTTTATCACTATCTTATCATAACATATCTTACTAATTAAATACTCATTTAACCATTCATATTTTAAAGTACATATAGTAGCACCACTGTCTACTAAACATTTCACAGAACTACCCAAACCTACTTTTAAGGAAACGATACTACTTTTACTATAATTGAAAACGTCATTATCATTCATTAAAGGGACGAAAAAACTCATTGCTCGTACTTGATGTTATTTCTGTAGGTTCTTTCGATTGTTGCGAAATAACTTGAACACGTGGGTGTTGTATGGCGCTTCGCGGAAATCGTTGCGCGCTGTGACTTCCAGCGCGATGAAATCCGAAACGAGGGCCCCGTGGTATTCCACGATTCCCACGATTATTATAGGACATAGGTGGCATGTATTTATTGTTATAATAATACTTATTACTGCTATTAGGAATATGTTGACCTTGACTATTTGATTGATAGTTATTTGGATTTGAACCAAAATATTTAAAACCTCTATTGGTATGTATATTACCACGTCGAATATAAGGCTGGGTTTGATTTAAAGGCTTCTTAAAATTTAACACATGTTCATCATTTGGTGATAATGTATGTTCATCCAATGCTGTACGGATAGCTGACGGTAAAGTCTCAAACTGGCGCGAGGCTATAATTGTACTGAGGCGCGTGTTACTTAAACCATCCGAAAATCGTTTAATCGCCATTTTTTCATTAATTGGTCGTAAAATATTAAACTTTGAATCATCTCCATCGGCTTGCGTAATAGTTAACTGAACGAAAAGTTTCTCTAATTCACTACCAAACTGTTCTATGGACCTCCGGCCTTGATTACTACTTAAAAGCTGTGACTGAATTGCTACAGGAGATTTTTTTTGGATCAAAAATGTTCGCATATCATTAATCAAACTTTCTATTGTGTCATAAGTTGACTTTAAACGAAGTTTGGCTCCTTCAGACAATCGTGTCTTTAAAACAAACTCAATTAATTGACGTTTTGTGTCGTTATTGATCATAGAACTATATAATTGAATACCATCTATTAAACGCAAAGTATCTTGTTCCTTACCAGTCATTATAGGTAAAAGCGCAATGGCTGTTTTTAAGTTAAAAGAATCGGTTGCCGGTTGCATTTTTGATGACGTATTTGTAGACTTTAAACTAATAATTTTAGTATAGAAAATATGTATAACACTAATTATAGAATTAATTGATTTTAAACTATCAGGGCTTAACTCAGAATTTTCGATTTTCCTTCGTATTTCTAGCAAAATACACTCCAATTTACAATATTCTCTTTCAGCTAATAATATCTTTTGTTGTGCTGTATCGGAGGTTTGTCTCCGTGCAGGACCGATTTTTATGAGATAGTCCTTAACTTCTTTTAATGGATTCGATATTAATAATAAATCTTTTAAGGTCATTACAATATAAGATAGCTAATTATGTAATATTATATAATTATACCTAGTGATATTAAAGTTAAAATTAAATATTAAAAACCTTATTTCGTGGAGTCGAAGTCGGCATCCCTGG
The DNA here is from genome assembly GCA_963564715.1 of Catocala sponsa. Lineage (NCBI taxonomy): Eukaryota > Metazoa > Arthropoda > Insecta > Lepidoptera > Erebidae > Catocala > Catocala sponsa. The sequence continues at coordinate 26,219,863 of OY751341.1, read as the reverse complement.
TGGTGATAAACAGGAACCGCAGCTCATTTTTCTACGACGATGCGCTACCGCTGGACTCCGTGTTGTTCTGGTACTGATGGGCCGGGCTATACCCTGGACTCCGTGGGCCGGGCAATCCCTGGACACCGCTGCTACTAATTTCTAGACGTTACTTGAGGAGGGGAAACGCCGCTAAAGGTACTAGCGTGAAGTTCTCTTCTTAAAACGTTGACTGCTTTCTTCTGGCACTTTTTCATGACAAAATAGCACGTTCCAACAAGTAAAAGTGTCAAAATTACTGTTAGAAGTATTTTCTCGACGCTGATTGATACTGTGAAAGTTTGGCTAGTCGTGGCATTGGCTTCTCCGTTTGCGTTTTGTGCTATTACCACTTCTTCTTTGGAATAGGTCTTCCCCATCTTCTATTTTCTTTCTTCTGTCTTCTTTATGGATTTCTTCAATGTTCTGTTTTCGTATATTGTTTCAGGGTCATTGCAGTGAAAACAACCGTTCTTGTTGAAAGTTGGATTTATTCTCTCAGAAACAAAGTACATATTTAAAATAAAACTAAGTAAATGCTTCGTAAGCTTAACGTGACCTGTTATTGTATCAACAATGTGACGTTATCATTATATGGATCGGTAAAGGCTTATTCTTACAATAGATTATCGAAAGTGAATGAAAGAATTATGGATGATTTTCCTTTACCAAAAGTTACCGAAATTCTATATTCACTCTCTGGTGCAATTTATTTCAGTCATTTAGATTTATCACAATCGTATTATTAATTTTTACCCGACTACGGCGAAGCCAAAAGGAAGGGTAATAACTTTAGCAGTCTGGGTATGTATGTTTGTATGTTCCACCGTAGCGCCTAAACTACTAAACCGATTTTAATGAATGAGGTGTCAATAGATTCGTAATAATGGCTCGAGTGACATAGGCTACATAAATTTTAAATTTGTCCATTTTGACCCCTTTTTTACGTAGTCGGGTTAAAGTTTTAAACTTTTATATTAGATCCTGAAAGCTTTTGCAACCGATAAGCAATATCAACTAAAAATGTTACCTATGGGTTTAAAAATTAGTCCGAGTGCTTTTAGCCGTTTAATGACAGTCGCTATGGCAGGTTTGAATTATAAAAAAGCTTTAATTTATTTGGATTATTTGATCTACTTTGGGAGAAGCCTAGATATTCACAATAAAAACCTAATAGACATATTTGAAAGATTGAGAAAAGTAAATTTAAAAGTAAACCCAAGCAAAGGTCAGTTTAAAAAAAATTGCTATATTTAGGACATTTGGTATCATCAAAAGGTGTGCAACCCGATCCTAATAAGACTAAAGTCATAAAAAATTACCCAAAACCTCAGTCTAGTGATGAAGTTAAACGCTTCGTCGCTTTTGCGAATTATTAATTATAATACAAGCCCAAGACAATTTGAGGAGCTACGCAGATTTGTTAGGATGATAAACTACTATCGCGATCACGTTCCCAACGCGGCAACTCTATAAACACTGTTACATTCATATCGCTACAACATTAGGAAAAAGGACAAATCGCAAATAACTTGGACCGACGAGGCAACACAAGCATTCACGCAGTGTAAAGCTAGCTTCATACCAGCAGCTTTACTCGCTCACCCATCTCATCCCGCCAGCCTCGCCTTATTTTCCGACGCATCGAACAACGCAGCCGGCGCCATACTAAAACAGTACATAGTCGAAACATGGCAGCCCCTAGGAAACTATTCAAAGAAATTTAACGACGCACAAAAGAAGTATTCTACCTACGATCGGGAACTCCTTTCTATATACCTATCCGTCAAACATTTTCGCAAGACATTCGAAGGACGCCATTTAATTATGTAAGCGGTAAACATAACATCGTTGCCGACGCACTCAGCCGCATAAAATCTGTTGGTTCCTACTTCAGACATTCTGGTCAACGCACTGCTGTTTTGAAAGATAAAATTCGGTAGCAGTTTCCGGCTGATCATCAAAAAAGCCTGCTTGCAATGTGTGAAACACGATGGGTTCACAAGTATGACGCCGTTATGAGATTCAAGGAAATTTATTCAGCGATTGTGAATGCTCTCGAAGAACTCCAATCTAGCCACAATAAAGAAACATCGCAACAACTCGTCCAAATGCTTAATAAATACACTTCGATCTTCCAATTTTGTTATGTGCCTACTGCCTAGTGATTCTTCAGAAAGTCATGAGCTATACATTGTCGCTATCAAAACAACTGCAAGCAATTAACACCGACCTCATAACAGCATTCAGCCACGTGGATAATATTACAAATACTTTGCAACTTTTGAGAAATAAAGTTGACGAAGAGTACCTTCATCTCTATGAAGAAGCAAAGGTGTTGCTCGAAGAAAATGGTGGTATACTGCTAATGGCACGTATCGTCGGAAGGCAGTTGCATCGCTCTAACACTCCTGCGTCGGATATATGCACGTATTACAAAATAAATGTATTCATACCATTTCTAGAATATACAGTTCAACAATTGATTGAGAGGTTTACGAAACACCGTAAAGTAGTATCGGCACTATCTTGTGTGTTACCTTCTTTGCGGCCAGTTCTGAAACTGAAGAGGCAATTTGTATGTATTCGGCAGTGCTGCCCGAAAAAAGTACATCCGTCGTCAAAGCAGAACTTGAAGTTTGGAAAGCAGCTATGACTATCACCTGCCCTATTCCAAAATCTGCTTTGGAATGCTTAGATAAGTGCAATAAAAAACTATACCCAAATATTTACACATTGTTACAAATATTGGGTACCATACCAATTTCGACTGCTACCCCAGAAACAACTTTTTCAAGCCTGAGGAGACTTAAAAACTACTTGCGGAACACAACGAGTGAAAACAGACTGAATGGCTTGGCTCTCATGACTATTCACTATGCGATAGAAATTGATGCGAATGAAGTAGTGGATATATTTAAAAAGAAAAACAGAAGATTAGTTTTGTAATGAGTATGTAATCAAATGAACCTGCTGTTTTTTTACATCTTTTATGTTTTTTTTTCCATTTATATATTACTATTATTTTCATTTATATATGACGACTCGATGGCGTAGTGGTTAGTGTAACCGACTGCCACGCCTGAGGTCGCGGGTTCGATTCCCGCACAAGTCAAACATTTGTGTGCATGAACATGGGTGTTTGTCTTGGTCTGGGTGTTTCTATGTATAATATGTATGTGTTTACAAAAAAAAAAAATTACAAGTATATATATATGTTTATCCATTGTCTAGTACCCATAGTACAAGCTCTGCTTAGTTTGGGCTAGATGGTGTTGTGTGTGTACGGTGAACCCGTACATTACTACTTGTATGTAGTTTAAACGATTAAGCATTTGAGCGTTCGGTCGTTTACATCGACCTACTTTAATATTACATACTTATAATAAATCAGTGATTATACAGCACTCATCGCGGAACGTTTTATTTATCATCTCCGTCTCTATTAACTCATCAATCATCATACCTTTTTATCATAAATGTAAGACCCGCAGTCTACATTTTTTTTGGTCCTTCGACAATTTGGGGAACCACCGGGATTTTTTTTCGTGATTAAAGATCTCTTATTGAGTGCTTCGCAACAGTCCCGTCGGCTTACTAAATTTATAACTAAATTCAGTGTTAATTTGTGTGACAAACATCGGTCGAGCGGTCAGCAGCAGCAGGTCGCAGATCAGGTTGTAACGCGTGCGGCAGTTTCCAAGTAAGATTGTTCCATTTATTTTATCATAATGGCAGCATCTAGCTCTCGTCAGGCTGAGATTTTGGAACATATCAACAAAATTAAGGTCAATTTTGGAAAGGATCCGTTGTCTAGGAAAACTCCGGAATATATCGAAAGGAGACTTGAGACACTGGATAACCTTTGGGGAGAGTTCTAGGAAAACCATAAAAAGTTTCTGAACAACCGGAAAAAGAGCCTAAGTATTTTGGTTCAGACTATTATCAACAAGGTAAGGAGTTTTATCAAGCTACCCGTACATTGTTATCCTCCTTTATAGCGAAGGAAAAATCAACGCAATCCTGTGGCGAGGCGGACGAATTAGTGTCGTTACAGAGAACCAATTTTAGAGCTTTTAATAGGTTAGTAAAGAGCATAGCAGTGGATACAATTGATGAGAAATGGGAACTTGAGGATGAGCTTAAGAGTATTCAGAGTAAATGGGATACGATTGACAGTTTACATCTGCGCATAGATCATATACTTCAGGGGACAGACGTGTCATACGAAGAGGAATTTAATGCGCTTGAGGTTATTTTTAAGAGCACAAAGCGAGCCTTAAATCAGAAAATATCGTCCATGGTTCATGTGCAGAAGTCAACGCCAAAACTGGAGATACCTACATTCACGGGTAAATATAGTCAGTGGCCAAGTGGTGTTGATTTTACGGGACATGTAGAATTGAAAGCAAATAAAGGACGTGGTATTAAGACTGTTAAAGGATATGTGGCAGTATTTGTATGCATGTCTACGAAGGCAGTCCACCTGGAACTCGTTTCTGACTTAGGCACGGCAGCTTTCTTAGCCGCTTTCCGTCGGTTTTGTGCTCGTCGTGGATCACCTAGCCATATGTATAGCGACAATGGCAGTAATTTCGTTGGTGCTAACCGACTCATGAAAAAGGAGTATATGGAAATTATTCATTGTATTAACTCAGACTTCTTCAATAACATTGGCGAGATGAATATAAAGTGGCATTTCAACGCACCTGCCTGGCCCAACGCTGGGGGTCTCTGGGAAGCGGCGGTAAAGAGCCTAAAATATAATTTAAAGAGAGTCCTCGGTGATCAACGGCTCACGTACGAAGAATTTTCTACATTGCTGTGCCAAATAGAGGCATGTCTCAATTCCCGGCCCCTATGTCAATTATCAGAGGATACAGACGCGCTTAACTGTTTAACTCCTGGACACTTCTTGGTAGGAGGACCGATTATGTCGAGACCTGCCACCGATCCTGGCTCAATAACCCTGAAATCCCGATGGCAATTAGTACAAGGAATGATACAGCATATCTGGAAGAGGTGGTCATTGGAATACCTTCAACAATTACAAACCAGAACTAAGTGGCGACAGTCTAAGACTAACGTCGAGGTCAATGACATTGTCTTTATTAAGGAAGAAAATTTAGCTCCTGGTAAATGGGCTATGGCTCGAGTGCAACAGGTTCACAGTGGTAAAGATGGTTATGTAAGAGTTGTTACTCTCAAAACAAGCAACAGTACTTTACGACGGCCCGTAAACAAACTCGTTCCATTGCCCATAAATGAAATTGAAATGTCATCAAAATTGCCTTCACAACAAGATCAGTCTGCGTCGTCATCGGATCAGGTAGAAAATCAAAATCGCCCCGCGCGTCCTCGTAGAAAAGCACCGTGGAAAGCTTTCATGATAACAGCGCTCTTCCTGTTTACATTTATATCACCCACCGTACAACAAACGGTGACGTCATACAACATAACGCCAATTACCACTACCCAAGGCCTTTATTTCGATAGAATGTCAGGCCTACAAATTATCAAAGACGATTGGAAACTAATTGTGTATTATAATATGTCTACATACTATCGTGCAATAACTGACATAATCAATTATGTTACCCACTTAAAGAAAACAGCTGATAATATGGGTCACCAATACGACAGTGTTATATTACAATTAGAACATGAAATAAAGGAAATTAAACACTATTACTCATTACTTCAGAGTCCATTTTTAAGTCGATACAAGCGTGGCTTAATTAATGGTGTTGGCTACTTGGCAAATTCTTTATTTGGTGTATTAGATGAAAGATTTGCCGAACAATATAAACAGGATATAGAAAGGATAGCACAAGATGAGAACCACGTACAAAAATTACTTCGTAACCAGACACTTGTCCTGGAATCAGAGTACAACATTTTGCATCGCAATGAAGTAAATATGAACAAACAGTTCGACATTATAAATAATCATCTTCGTAACGTTTCGTCAGAATTGAATAGGGTGACCATGGATAACAGAAATAGCATATATGTCACATCAACTGCACTCGCAGCGAGTATAATACTTTCGAATCTAATGCGCATTCAGCACATACTAATCGACACAGTGACAGATATTAGTCATGGACGTATCGACCCTTATTTACTCTCTCCGGAACAGTTATCCCTTCAAATCAATATTATATCGGGTCAATTACAAGGTAACCTCGATATTCCTGTAGAAAGCTCGAATTTATCGGAATTGTATAAAATAATAAAAGCGTCTTCGAGACTGCACGACAATTATTTAATTATTGAAATAAGAATTCCACTCGTAAGCAGCGATATTTATGAATTAGACAAAATAATTTCTATTCCTCAGAAACGGGACTCGAATCATGTCCGAATTGTAACCACTTCGCCTTATATCGCTTACAACGTGCAAAGGGACACAGCTCTGCTCTTATCAGACATGGATCTACAAGCCTGCCTTCACGTCTCCAATGACGAAAAGATCCTATGCTCTTTAGACAAGCCTGTTTACAATCTAAAAATAAAACAGTCACTATGTGACTTACAATTAATTAGTGGTGAGACTACATGTAAACAAGAAATATCCACGTGTCATAATAATTGGTTCAAGTTACATAATACAAACTCGTGGCTATATTCTTGTTGTGAAATATGTCACCTTCGCTTATTTTGCAACTCCGATTCCACAACTACGATACTTAGAGACAATGGAATCATTAACTTAGGTCATGGTTGCACACTGAAGACAGACGACTATAGTGTTCACGCTCATAATAACTTCTTACGTCAATTATATATGCAACCAAATATCGAAGTCCCGAAGGTGTCAGTTCTCAATTCCCTTATCAACACGACCTTGCCTGATCATCTTGTTGTACCAGAAAACCACACTGAAGTTTGGAATCAATTGCAGGAGCAAATAAACAACCTTAAGGAACAATCTTCCACTGAATTAAATGTGCACGACATTCATCATTATTCTGTCGTATATTTAACGCTGGCCTTGATGGTCGCTTTCGGAAGCATAGGTTTTTATATATTCATGAAGAATAAGAACAAGGGCACGGAACAGCCACCGCGAAGTGTCGCGATAGTGGCAAATGTGCAGAGTCAGCATTCGCCGCCGGGGAAGGCGCGAGTCGTCCTAACGGACGCCTCCGAGAGTGTAAGTGAAGGTGTGCTAGGGATGATCAGTGCGTGTCGTGAAATTAATAAATCGGTTATCAGTGTCGATAAGGGAACCTCACCTATGGTTGCCCATCGGTCAGTGGATCTGAGTTTTCTAAATAAGTGTGAACAGGACTAAAATAATAGAGACTTTAATGTTAATTTTAAGCAAAATAATGGTATCACCTTATAATATCATTCATTCACATCTTATAATAACATTCTCATTTCGAATTAATAATCATTTTATACAATTAAACTTAACTATTATGATCATTTAGATTTAAATTTTATCTTTTCTGTCTTAGAGTTGGCAGTATGTACGGTGAACCCGTACATTACTACTTGTATGTAGTTTAAACGATTAAGCATTTGTGCGTTCGGTCGTTTACATCGACCTACTTTAATATTACATACTTATAATAAATCAGTGATTATACAGCACTCATCGCGGAACGTTTTATTTATCATCTCCGTCTCTATTAACTCATCAATCATCATACCTTTTTATCATAAATGTAAGACCCGCCGTCTACAGTGTGTATGTGGTAGAATATTATTATTATTATTATACTGTTTATTTCATGCACTTTTTAGTAGTTTTATTTTCTTAAATATAGATCATTGATATATAAAAACCCTAGATACACAATCCCGTACAAAACTTACACTTAAAACTGTCCTCAGTTGCTTATAAGTAGTTATATTAACTATATTAACCTTCATTAAGGCAAATTAAACCTTAACACCTTAACTTTAAGTTGAATATACAAGGCTATCCAAAAAAGGTAATAAAATTTTACGAGCACGGTTCGCGAGAATGAATGGAGTCGAATATTGTTTTTATAAATTTTAATGTATATTCTGACTTAATTATGTAGAGTTTATAAAATGCATGTGAATGTGTGTTATTAACACATATTTGTTTTTACTTTTACCTTAATATATAATAGATAATTAATACGCACGTAAATTATATTACGAGTATGTTTCATTGCTGTTCATATATTTGGTTGCCCGACTTTGAAATTATACGTGTTTGAACATTACGCGACTGATTGTAAAGTAAAATAAAACGATAAAACGAGAGAGAAAATTAAGATTTCAAACTTGAAAAGATACTACATAATAAGATTTTTAATTAGCTTGAAATAAATTGAGTTATTGTATAATCTTCTTTTTGATGGATTTTAATTTTTTTCGTATCTTTCTTTGTTATATTATAATGCAATCTTATATTTATATATCTCTCGATAATAGATTTAATAATATTATTTACATGATTGTTGTTTGTTAATATGGCACTTTGAAGAATATAAGCTGACTCCCAAAAATTATGATAAGTGTTGTTGTTGCTGTGCTTGCTAGTGATCGTTGCTGTGCTATGAACGATATCCATTTTGCACATCGCACGGGATCTCACAGAAAGCTGAATGATGCCAATATAAGTATGTAGATACATTTTATAAATATCCCACTATAAGGATACCGTAAAGATCATTTCAATAAAATATTACGCGAATACTATTATGGTTTGTAATAAAACAAGTCTGGTAATAAATAATATATACAATCGCATTATCATTTTAAATCAAATAAAATATATTTATTTTAAAAAGTAACAGCGTCTTTATTAATATTAGAACAGAGTCAACATATAACCCGGACTAATCAAGTAGAAATACAATAGTATGATTAATACGTTTAGTAAGTGTTCATTTAAATGAGCCGTGTTATATGGTCGCTCTTTGTTACTAAATAAACAGGAAAAAAATATTTTACGTTGATTCATTGACGCAATAATCAGTATTATAATAATAACATTATTACTTACCGAAAATATGAAACACCGTCCTTTTTTAGTGTCCTGGAAGTGTGATTTTACAAGTTTTAAACGAGCTTTGCGACATGTTTACTCTCGGAGCGATCGAACGGTACTAAATTAAATGAGCACCCAAATGTTTAAGTGGGTGCCCATTTGGTGAGGACGTTTTTTGACGCTGATTGTGTATCTAGGGTTTTTATACATCAATGATATAGATCAAGGAAAATAAGTAATTTTTCTTTTTATTTATTCTCTGACACATAAAATAAAATATAGTTTCAGAGGTCAATTTTAACCTAGATATATAACTCATGGAGTGATAATCTGTGTGAGAGACAGGTTTCTGTTCTGAATCTGTATGACAGATGATAGGAAATAAAGTACTAGTAGGAGGAAAATAGTCAATAAAATTGAGACGGTATTTGTTTTTTCATGTTTAAATATTATATTTTTCTTCTCGAAGCCTCCAAGTGTATAAAAATTATAAAATAAATATATATTAATTATGCTTATCGCTAAACATAGCAGTTAATTGTGTCGTCGACTGTACACGCTTTGGCAGAGTTTTACGTTTTGTTACAGTTTAGAATGATTGTACTACCACATTTTATTATTATTAATTGATAGGTCGTCATCAGCATGAGATTCATTGCAATAACGTTACACAATCAGACAAGGGAGATAGATTCTTAATTAAATGCAATCAAATACGAACGAGACGAGAGTCCACAATAATTAGGTAGTTGTCTCTCTCTCACACGGTCAAGTTACGATCACACATCAGTCACTCGTACTCGACAGACGGCACACGGAGCTACTTCACGTAAGGGCGCGCGGCCCAGTATCTTTGGTGTGAGCGGGGCGGGCGGGTGCCGTGGAGGCGCTAGGCGTCGCTGTCGGCGGAGCGCAGCGTGCAGCACGTGGCGTCGTTGGGGCGGCCCAGCGCCAGCGTGCGGCCCGCCGCCTGCCACGCCTCCGCGCGCTCGCGCCGCACGCGCAGGCGCCGCGCCGCCTGCTCCGACTGCAGCGTCACGTTGCGGCGCCGCCAGTGCGCGTCCGTGCGCGCGCGCACGCACAGCGCCACGCCCGAGTAGAAGTCCAGGTCGGCGCCGATGCGCAGGCGCGGCGCGGCGCGGGCGGCGGCGCGCGCGCTCAGGTGGCCCCAGGCGGGCCGCAGCGCCGCGCGCACGTCCAGCAACGCGCCGGCGCGCAGCTCCAGCTCGGCACGCGCGCTGCGGTACCACAGCGACACCTGCGCCTGCGCGTCCAGCGCCAACGCCAGCGCAGCGCCGGAGCGCGCGTGCAGCGCGGCGCCGCCCGCCAGCGGCACGACGCTGCGCACCAGCGCCAGCGGCCGCAGCGCGCGCAGCACGCTAGTGGGCTCGCTGGCCGTGCCCGCCCACACGTGCCCCAGCAGCTCCGCCTGCATAGTCATTCAAATTACGTTTATTTGCTAAACACAGGTTCAAAAGATGTCACAAAAAAGTTAAAGGTTCAGTTCTGTGCCTTGTCAATATGGCGTACAAATATTTACATACTAATAAAAAACTTAAGTAAAATCAAAATCACAAAATATAATAAAAGATCTATAAAATAACAAAACTTAACAAAATTTTAATCTAACATATCAAAAGACACCAACATTTTTAAATTGTGTCGTTAAGAAAGTCTGTGATGCTGATGGAATAGTAACATTTTTCAGCCAACAATATTCTTAATTCCTTTCTAAAAAGGCTTATGTTTAATGTTTTAATTATCTCTGGCAGTTTGTTAAATATTTTCGGCGCTAAACAAAAGACACTTTTCCACAAAAGCGCCGTATTAACCTTACGAATACATAATTTGTTTTGACGTGTATTGCGTATGGCAACATCTGACAAATTATTAAATAGATGCGGATTTGTTTTAACAAATAACGCCACTTCAAAAATAAATAAAGATGGAAGTGTCAAAACTTTATATTTAGTAAAATACGGTCTACAGGTATCCGTAACTTTAAGGCAAAACATAGCTCTGACACATCTTTTTTGAAATTTAAAAGCTATATCCTTGTGCGTAGAGTTGTCCCAGAAAAGAATGCCGTATCTAAGAATGGATACAACAAAACCATGCTAGGCAGTTATAAGCTCTTCTGTATTAGCTACAGCTATATGTTTCTAATTTAACTGACTGTCAATGGTCAAACTAAACATTTTTGCGTGATTTGTGGTGCATATATAATTGTACTGGTAATGAATTCTCATTGTGTAATCAGTATATTGTCTTTCAAGTGCATTATTTGAATCTTGTTTAAATTTATCTTTAAATTATTATTTTCGAGCCATGATATAATTGAACAAAGTGTATCATTCATGTCAGATTCGTAAGCTTCCGGTTTTCTGTCATCAGCGAATAATGTTAGGGGATGTTTTACTGCTTTAGATGAACAAAAGTGGACCCAAAACACTGCCTTGGGCACCCTGAATTATATCAGGGGTCTAATAACAAAGGCGGCAAAGTCCCCTAAAATGTGAAAGGACTTTGCCGCCTTTGTTATTAGACCCCTGATATATTACGCTTTCTAGACATATGTTTCTTCTCTTTTAATTCTGAAATTTAGTTTTTTTATTGCGACTAATTGTTTTCTGTCTTTTAATTAGGATTTTATTAAATTAAGGAGGCATCAAGCTTATTAATCAAAATATTGTGATCAACCTAATCAAACGCTTGTGTCATATCACAACACACAGCAGAAATCGATATTCTACGATAGTTATTACTAAATATTAAATGTCATAAAAAGCCATGTTTATAGATTTTCTTTACGAAAGCCTTTCTGTTCCTCACATAAAATTTTGTTTAATTCAAGATATGTATATATTCTATTATAGATATACTATTCAAATATTTTTGAAAAAATTGGCTGTAGTGAGATTGGTCTGGAATTTTGCATAAGAAAGACCTTTATCATCTTTTTTATGTAACGGCTTATCAATAGACGTCTTAAGCCGTTCAGGAAATACACCATGGCTAATGCAGAGTTTTAAGATATAGCTAAGGTGGTCACATACTCAGTCAGCTACAAATTTTATAATTTTTGTAGAGATTTCGTCATTGCCTACACTGTTTTTATTTTTCAAATCGTTAATAATTTTAAATATATCATTTCATATACTGGCATCCATAAACATTGAACTGAAATTGTACGGGTTACTTTAACTCAGTACATATAGGAAAGTTTATAGTTCATATAGTTAGTTGTTATAAATTAAGGATAGTTAGGAATTACACGAATTCACCTTTTAAAATAGTTTATTGCTAGTTAGTTTTTACACGAATAATAATTAGGTGAGTCTGACTCACACGCGTTATTATTCGTCGGCAGGTAGTTTTGTACTTTATGATATGTAGCACATGTGTTGTGACGGTTCTAGGCCACGTGCTCACGCTTACTGCTTAGTGCACAAGTGCAGTGAATGTACGTCATCGTACATAAATTGTTAACTATATTCCTCGTAGAATTTTTCCACGTTCAGAAATTGGTATAATTTTGTCTATGAAGTAATCATTGAATTTTATTTTATTCGCTATGATTTGTGACTCATGAAAATTTTTGTCATTAATGACAATTTTGTTTATAGTATGGTTAGGGACATTTATTATTGAATAATTTATTATTTGCCACGTAGTTTTATTAATATTGATAAAATTTTTGAGACTGTATATATTTTGAGAACGTTAAGTTTTTTTTTTAATAATTTCGTGTTTCTATTGTACTTTAATTTATTACTAATTGTAGGTTTAAATCTAGCTTGCCATAACAATTCGCTTTCTCTTAACCTACATAGTGTAATACCTCGAGATATCCACTTACATTTTTATTCACTCTTATAGTAACAACTTTAACCGGGAAACATGTCATAAAATAATTTGAATGTTTCAAAAAAGGAGTTATATGCTTTTCATCATCATAATGATTTCATTACACTTTACAATTTAGTACATATTATTTACTAAGTAAATATATTAAATAGAAGATAACAGAGATGATCATATCATATCATGTTTGCCTATGTTTTGGCAATAGGTATAACGAGACTCAGATGGTGTTATAGTCTGTTTAATTTCAGTAAAAGTAAAGCTTATATACTAGTGTGGCGCGTGTATACATTTGCATGCGTGTGCATTTTTAACTTATCTTAAGATGTGCTTTATCGGAATACGTGTAATAATGTAGTCGCTACATCATGCTATTCCTATTTTCTTTTTTCAACATGTACGCATTGACGCGTACCTCTCCACGAGAGAGGGGAGCGGAGATGTTCACACAACATTACGTCACCCGGCAGGACAACATCAAGTTAACATAGCTGATTCTGAGCGGAGTCAAGTAGTACTAGAAATAGTACCTACTCATGGTAATCAAAATACCGAAATAAAGGCCGAAGTTGAAAAGTATATTATATATTAGCATAGTAACGTTCTGCTGAACAGCACGGTCAGCTTAAGAGAAGACATGGACGAAAATGGATGGCTGCATTTAAGTTGGCTTTCTGTAATATGGCTACCGCGACCAAATGTATGTTGCGGGTATGAACAGCGCGGTAGAACAAGATAACAAGTCTGACGCGGGACAGCGTGGATATCACCATCCCGTCCCGCGGCAGACTCGTCGAACCCACGGCGCCGCGGCGGCGCGGGCGGCGAGACCCACCTGTCCCTCGAAGAGTGAGATGTCGCGCATGCGCGCGCCGGCCACGGTGAGCGAGAGGCCGCCGGCGGCGTCCTCGGGCGGCGCGTCGTCGGCGTCAGCGCCGCCGCCGAAAGCCTCGAGCCCGCGCGTCCACACGCGCACGGCCAGCACGTCGGCGCCGGCGCCGGCCGCGTGCTGCGCGCGCAGCGTCACGGCGCCGCGCCGCAACAACCCGCCGCGCGCCAGCTGCACCGACTCTAGCGCGCCGTCCCACCCCGCGCCGCCCCAGCCCAGCGCGCGCACCAGCACCGACGACGTGCCTGCGACACAGGGAGCCGGCTAGTTCACTACTTGATACTCATTCATTACAACCAAGTTATCGTCGGGACGTCATGCCGCACATGCGCACTATGTTATGTTGCAAAAATACCTAGAACTGCTGCAGGAACTGAACCTCACATCTCATATCCATTAGTTTTGTTGTGTTTTACTCCGATGTATGCATATTTTACTGTAGTAAAACAATTTTTTTTATTTAATTTTATAAGTTTTTCGTTTGTTAGATTCTTAAAGAGCACGTAAGGCCTCTGAGATCCTATGGTCATAGTTAAAGGATAAATTCAGCGATCAAAACAGCGGTGCGTCACGACCGAGAGCATATTTCTGACGAAACTAAATTATATTAGTTGTGTGTGGTAGTGCTGACCGTTGTGGGCGTGCGCGTCCCAGCCGCGCAGCACGGGCTCCAGCATGGAGGGCAGGCGACGCAGCTCGTCGTGGTCGGGCGCCAGTGCGGCGATGCGCTGCCACAGCACGCGCCGCAGCTCGTGCGGGCCGCGCGCGTGCAGCGTGTACGCCACGCGCGCCAGCGGCGCCGGCACCGCCGCGCGCCGCCGCACCAGCAGGTCCAGCGCGGCGCCACGCAGCTCCAGCGACGCACGCTCATCCAGCGCCAGCGTCGTCAGCCGCTCCAGGCGCGCGAACGTCAGTGCGGCCGGCGGCGCCGCACCCAGCGCGTCCAGCGCCGCCAGCGCCGCGCCCGCGTCCGACCGCGCCGCGTGCTCCAGCAGCAGGTCAGCCGTGTCGCCGCGCCGCAGGTTGCCCAGCGCCGCCAGCCGCACCGCACGGCAGCGCTCCTCCTGCGCAAAGCGCTTACTCTTATAATATGTGAACGGAGTGCCACTGAGTCGACGAGCAGCGAGCGCGTCACGCACCTTGCAGCGAGCGAGCGAGCGCGCGAGGGTGTCGCGCACGGTCTGGCCGAGGTCGGCGGAGGGCGCGGCAGCGGCGGCGGCCGCCAGCAGCGCGCTGTCCGCCAGCTCGCCCACGCGCGCCTCCTCGCCCAGCCGCAGCATCTCCAGCACCACCCACTCCTGCGGCACGCACGATACACAGTCACGATTAGAGCGCGTCCTCGCTGTGACACCACCGTGTACAAGCGGCTGTGAGGCGCGGGTACTCACGTCGGGCTCCAGCGCGAGCGCGAACGCGTCCAGGTAGGTGTGCGCCAGCGCCAGCAGCGGGTCGCGAGAGTCCAGCGCCGCGAACTCGCGCACGGCCACGAAGGCCGCGCGCGTCCCCGCCAGTCCCAGCGCGCGGCACAGCGACGCGCTGCAACGTACCCACACTGTCACATGACGCACGTGCTCACTGCGCTACTCACCGCTAACGTGCGACGCAGTACACGTGTACCAGCGTGCACTAACGTGCGACGCAGTACACGTGTACCAGCGTGCACTAACGTGCGACGCAGTACACGTGTACCAGCGTGCACTAACGTGCGACGCAGTACACGTGTACCAGCGTGCACTAACGTGCGACGCAGTACACGTGTACCAGCGTGCACTAACGTGCGACGCAGTACACGTGTACCAGCGTGCACTAACGTGCGACACAGTACACGTGTACCAGCGTGCACTAACGTGCGACGCAGTACACGTGTACCAGCGTGCACTAACGTGCGACACAGTACACGTGTACCTGCGTGCACTAACGTGCGACACAGTACACGTGTACCAGCGTGCACTAACGTGCGACACAGTACACGTGTACCAGCGTGCACTAACGTTCGAATACGGACACGTACTGGTAAACGGTCAGCGCTAGCGAGACATAAAAAGAAGAAGTCTGCTTCCTGTTATTACCTTCGACTCGTCAACCTTATTAGCGAAGAAGATCACATGAGGTATTACATGAGAAATACTTCTGTGAACGTGAGCAAGAGATCGTGCAAAATGAAGAAAATACAATCGGACAGTGAAGCCTGGCATAGGCCGGCGATAATATAGTATGCGAAAGGACAGACCGGTGAGCGTGCAGGTCCTCGCGCGCGAGCAGCGCGGCCAGGCGCGCGTGCGGCGCCGCGCGCAGCGCCGGCAGCGCCAGCAGCAGCGCCTCGGCCGCCGCGGCCGCGTCCGCCTCGTCGCCCGCCGCCGCCTCCGCGCCCTCCGCGGCCTCCCCGCTCCCCGCACCCTCCGCACTCCCCGCGCCCTCCGCGCTGCGCTCCAGTGCCGCGTCCATCACCGCCAGCGCGCGCACCAGCTCCTGTGGCATGCCATACTTTTTAATGTTCAACAACAAACAGTAGCGATGCAAAAGACGATCATCTTGGTTATCGCCTGTCGCTCCGTGGGTCCTCTTACTCCGGGTGCATATAATCTCGCCGCACGCGTGCCCGTCGGCCGTTCGATACCCTGACGTGATTCGCCGGGCGGTAGGTATCCCGCGCTCGCATACGGTGGTGCGACGCGCTCCTTATCTGCGGGTCACATTCCGCGCGAGGGTCACGACCCGCCTTATCTGGCGGCCGATAACCGTGCCGCGGGAAACAAGCTCCGAGATAACTAACCTCATCGTCGAGCGCCTCCTCGTCGACGTCGGCGGCCGAGGGTGTCAGGGTGAGCGGGAGCGGTTTGAGCGCGGACGGTAGGGCCTGCGCCGCCGCTCGGGCGTCGGACGCGGAGAGGCGGTGCGCGGCGGGCGGCGCGGCGGCGCGGCGCGCGAGGCGCGTGAAAGCGCGCGCCTTGAGGCCGAGCGCGGCGTCGCCGAGCACGACCAGCTCGTCGGCGTACAGCGCGTCCAGTGCGTCCAGGGCCGCGCTCAGCGTGTAGCGCGCCACGCGCCGCGCCTCCACCACCAGCCCCGCGATGTCCGACGAGCACGATCGCTACATCACACACACACACACATGATTTCTTACACTATAACAAAAATGTAAGTTAGCTGTGCCTATATATATTACAATATACGTATATAAAAGGATATTTATAAAGCACATGTTAGTTTGCTGCCTGCACACTCTCCTGCTGCCAGCACAAAGCCTTCTTAAAACCCACAATATATCGATTTTTGATATTTCTCTGATTGGGATATTTCAGTATAAATAATTTCTAAGGTTTTAGTCAAATGTTACTGCATCCTGCCACTCTTATTAATTTCGTAAACATGATCATTATCAACCACAATTGATCATACATAGGTCATGATAGGTCTCCATTTCCACAACAATTTTAATTGTGATGTTTTCATCCAACAGCTCCTTATCATCATCACCACCCATCATGGATTACATGGATGGATGGATGATCTAATGAAATTATAAACAAAATAATTACAAATTCTACAAACACTCACCTTAATTTTACGGAATACATTCATAGAAATGGTTTCATAGAGGACCGTGCATGGCCCGGACACATCTGTTTCATTGTACTCACCATCCAGCAATTGAAACTAAAAAGAAACATCTCGTATAAACTAAGTCCTTTTAATTCTCACTCCACAGTTCAATAATAATGATAATTATTTCATTGAGAGCCATAATTAAATACCATAAAATTTTATTTTGAAAAGAACTTGATAAGTTTTCTCTGACAAACTTTGTTTTCTGTA
Source organism: Catocala sponsa (assembly GCA_963564715.1). Taxonomy (NCBI): domain Eukaryota; kingdom Metazoa; phylum Arthropoda; class Insecta; order Lepidoptera; family Erebidae; genus Catocala; species Catocala sponsa. The sequence goes on along the minus strand of OY751341.1, from coordinate 26,202,296 downwards.
AGAATATTAACCGTCAGTGGGTATATTATTGTATGTGCACATGTATCGGTGGCTTTTAGAATATTTTAACTCATATGTTGAAATAAGTAAGCAAGTTGAAATTATTTAGTTCTTATTAATATTTCTTAAAGGAGAAATTGACTGAAATAGGTATTATAGCATAGTACAACCTAAGTAATGATTTTTCGAAATTATATCTCTTACATGTGTTGATAAATCATTTAAAATATGCATAAACAAAATGTTGAATGGGATTATTAAGTAAAAACTTCTAAGAAATACTCTAACAGTAACACATGTATTACAGTGTTTAATTAAAGTGTGAAAAGTGAAATGGGTTTCAAAGTATATGATTGTTATACCATTATTTTAACCTATTGAGAGCTGCCACTCATGGGCACCGGCACATGGGTAGCCAGATACAATAGCATATATAAGCATTCCAACAATGGTCAGGTTAAGTCACTTGAAACCATATGAAGCTATTGAGTGGCAGTGCCACAGCAGCCGCCAAACACAATAGGTTTTTAATTATGTTTGGCATTCCAATAATTGACAGGTTAAATTATTTGTATAATCTCAAATATTTACTAATATTCAAATATAATTAATTACTATAAATAAAATAATATAACAAGTACCTGAAACAAGCTGGCTAGGGACTTTTTATAATTGACTATATCCACAAGTTCATCAGGGTCCAAATAAGCTTCTTGGATCACTCCATTCTTCCAGTGGGCATAGAATGTGGAGTCTGTATATGAGTCCCATACCGACTCATATGGCATGAATTCAGCAAGTATATGCTTACCTCTCAAGTAAAGCTTGGGAGAGTGCAGCTTAAATAAAAAATAAAATTACGCTTAATATTGGAAACAAAAAGTAGGTAAGGTGCTAGCACCCTAATTGATATTCAGAACAGGAACTAATTTCCACTGTAGGAATTTCATTATGTCCATATAGGTAATCACTGAATATGTTTATAGGCGTTGAATGCAGAATGCAACAGAGAAACATGCATTTACATACACACCTGAAACTTTAAAAGAAATTCAGTTTGTTGGTGGGACCAGACGGGTGCCACATCCATGGTGGCCATGATCTTATATCCGACCTCCTGGTCGTTGCGCGCCACGTCGTTAAGGAGCACAGTGGTCTCAACGTCGTAGGATGCCGGCGCGAACAGGCTCAGCTCGCCGGGCTGCGCCCGCGGCACCGCCGACGTCAGCCACGCACACACCGCACTCACCAGACACACGCACACGTACTGTCTACCCATCGTACATGAGCAACTCTAATATACTACATTAAAAACGATATCCTAACGCCGGCTACCGATCTCGCTTTTTAAACGAGTGATGTGTCACTGACCGGCTGACATTGACGTTTGACAAGTAGATGCGCAGGCGACGGTGAGGTGCGGGCGAGCGGCGCGGGGCGGGACACACCGCTGCCGCCAATGAGAGCTCGCCGGCTCTTACGACCCATATTTGATGAGTATACAATAGATAAAGCGATCCATTCGGTTCAGAACGTAGATTTCATTAATTATAACTTTACATATTGACATCATAATTATTTTATTAAGTACCTATATCTTAAATTTTAATTCTTAAGTATTTTTAGAGTTAGATGCAATAACGGACTGTATTCATGAAATTTCATAGAAACGTTAATAAATGTGTAACTTTAAGTAGCTTCCCGGTCCCAGAGCCGCAAAACTGACGTCATTTGAACAAAACTTCTAGATGTGTAACATAGTAGCACACAATTATTATTGTTATAATGTAGTATGCAGATAACGAGGTCACGTTAAATTTGATATACTTAGCTCTCTCAGTTGAATCTTTAAGTGTCGGCTTGTCTGTCCTTTTCTGATATAACGTTAGGTAGATATGTATGTAATGTACTACACAAATTAGTAGGTAGGTATATGTCGAGAGCAAAGATAATTTATATTGCACATGGGCTTTCTCTTGATTTTAAAATAAATACTTATTATTTATAAAATGTAAATAATCATCGTGTTTTTTAACACAGAGTTTAAGCTAATAATAATACTTAATAGTTTTCTACAAATAATTGTATTGATTGCTTTTAGCGACTCAGTAATATCAGTATTAAAGATACAAAATTAAAACCTAATATCCCCGAACCTGAATCCAGGGTAGGCAGAGATGTAGATGTTGTATTACACCGCCCGTCTTTTCGCCAGCTGACTTTAGGTACCTATCTACAACGTAATAAGGTGCGAGCCTATTACTGCCTTCCGGCAACAGTTCTATGTAGATACCGTATACCGTACTGCTATTGAGAACTTATTGACAGGAAAACTCAGTACGTATACGTATACATAGGTACCACTTAATTCGACCTAGCAGTCAAACAAAGTACCAGATCAGTCGCTTTGCTAACGTGGCGCTAGAATAATTTAAATATAATACTGACCCTTCAGCGACCTGAGCTGCAGCGGCTGGCAGCCAGACAATCATTACAGCAATTGGTAGATTATTGTAAATTTGAGTCAGTAGATAGAAATAGGTATTTAGCCGCGTTCTATCCACGAGCAGTCCTTTTGGGGAAAACTAGCAAATTGTTTTGTGGTTTTGTAATGAGTGAGCTAGGTATCAGAGGTATATCTGATACAGATGCTGCGCCGTCCGCTGTGGGTCCCTCTCATCTCGTGCACACGTAGCGCAGGGCCTCCTTATCACATCGTCGCTAAAAAACGTGTGACAAGTAATGCTGCAAGTGTCCATAGACTACGTGACTACGGTAACCGTTACCATAAGGCGACCCGTCTCCGTTTGTAACCTTTATTGTACAAGATAACTGTTCTAGGTAATCGTGTCCCTAAATATGACGTATTCGTCGTTGGTTTGTGATTAGGTAGGTTACGGCACTTGTGCATGAGTCTCGTGAATTAGACAAATATTAGATTCATATCTGATATTGTTAACAAGTGTTTTTGATATGGTCTTTAGCCGACGGGGCGGCGAGTCACCGAGGATGCTTTTAATGAAACAATGATCAGCGCCATGCAATACATTTATTTGAACCATTACATTCTATTGAATTGGAAGCGTCGAGGAGCAGGCGCGCGACAGCAGGCGTGCCACACGACCAGTGATCCGTGCCACACGGCGTGCCACACGGCGTGCCACACCGCGTGCCACACCGCGTGCCACACCGCGCGCCACACCGAGTGTTGCACTGAGTAGCTACGAGCTAGTGGCAGTACACAACACTTCACGACAACGATCATTTATCAACGATTAAGAAACACAATATTTAAGGGTAAAGTTAATAACAAAAACAACAATTAACTTACAACAAATAACAAGATAAATAAAATAAACAACGTAAGTAAATATAATTATTGTATAGCATTGTTACTGCCCAGTGTTGTTTACGCGACATCAGATAGCTCGTCGTTAACTAACGAGGCGCTCGGGTAATGTTGTCTGTGGTACGTCATATAGTCTCTGGCACACATCCACACACACACACATACACACTCACACACATACACACTCACACACATTCTCGCAACACAGCTCTGCGCTGCGCACGCGCCTAGATAGGTACTGTATAATAGGTATAATATCATATAATTGCACACATCAATAAATAGCACCTGTCTACACTGTATCATTCATTTATAATTAATTAAATTAGTACAAGTAACTAGTAGAACAATATCACATCATGTGCGCGTGTGCGTGTCACACACACTAGTGCACAGTGTACGTACGCACCAAGCTTTGTACTGAACCTCCGGCGATTTGGAACGGATATAATCTTTGGTTATCGTACGATATATGAGCTCGCATCTCCAACAACGTCCTGCACGAGCGCCGCCCGTGCGCAGGCGCGTGTGCGCGACTGTACCGAGACTACGTCCACAGTACAGTCGCGGTACACGCAGCAGCGGTCTCTGGGAGCGACGCAGGCATGAAAGACAACTAAATAACATTAAGTAACACCTCGGAGCGGCCGCTCGGAGCGGCGTCGCCTTTCACGAGTAGATCGTCATCAGGATCATCTGTAAAGAGATATAACCTTAATGATGATGAATCCATATCTAAAAGCATCTATTAGCGCAGCTCTCGAGTTGGCGAGCTGGCACCAGTGCGTACAGGAGTGTCGAGTCACGTACCTCTTCCAAAGACAGCGGGTTAGATTTCATCTTAGTGTCGAGACAGCGGTAGCGCTCTGTAACATACGTTGTACATGAGTTCAGCGCTCGCGGGCGTCGGGCACACAGCTCGCGGGCGGAGCACTACGTACCGTGAGCGAGGTGCAGGCGCGCCAGCGCCATGACGTAGGCCTCCTCGCTGAGCGCAGCGCGGCGCGCGAAGCGGAGCACGAGGCACTCCAGCACCTTGTTGGAGGCCGTGACGCCGCTCGCCCACAGCAGCGCGCGCAGGCGGTAGGACGACACGCGCGGCGACGCGCCGCAACGCCGCGCGGCGAGGCGCAGGAACGCGGCGCGCCAGTAGGCCAGCAGCGCCAGCAGCGCCGGCACGTCGCGCGCGCGCATGGCGCCCGCCAGCGCCGCGTCGCGCAGCGCCACCAGCGCGCGGCACAGCTCCAGCGACGGCGCCGCGCACAGGCATACGCGCCACACGCGCCGCAGCGCGCCGCGCAGCGCCGCCGCGTCCACCTGCGACACAAGCACTTGTACCACCACACCGCGCACCACACACACCGGACACACCAGGGGCACTCACCTCGTCCGACTCGCGCTCCAGCAGCAGCTTGCTCGCCGCCGCGCGCACCTCCGCCTGCAACCAACGCGCGCATGTCACCTTCACTCTGTCACACACAGCCTGAGCCCCTCAGCACGTAGGTACATTCGTACGTATGGTAAACTCTGAGACGTCACACGGATCAGAATATCTTGTTCAATACAGAGAGCCGAGTGTGCGTGAGTAGGTAGAATCGAGACGACGACGTACCGGTATGGCGCGATCGTCGTCTTCGAACTCGGCAGAGAGATCGCGCACGATCATGTTGTCCTCGTTGAGCTCCCACACGTCGGTGTGGTCGTCGGTGAGGATGCGCAGCAGGAAGGCGGCGTCCGTGTGCGGTTGGCGCGTGTGCGGCACCACCAGGTAGCGCCCCGCCGGCAGCGTGAAGAACGTGACCACCTCGCGCGCGCGGGATTCGTGCGTCACGTCCAGGGCGCGCTGCAACACAGGGGTCGTGATGAGTGGTGGTCACTCGCGCGACACGGGAGCGGGGCGGAGTGCGGGCGGTACTGACGAGGCCGTGCAGCGGCTGCGCGTCGCGGCGCGGCGCGGCGCCCGGCGGCAGCTCGTACACGCAGAAGCCGATGGCGCGCAGGCGCGAGGCGCGCGCCAGCTCGTACTGCTGCGTCACCGACACCACCACGTGGCACTTGCGCGCGCCGCCCGTCTCCGCGCGAGGGATCTGCACGTGGAACTGCGGGTTCGTGCCCGTCGTCTCTGTAATATTAGAATTAACTTGACGTTAGATCACGCCTCGGTTCAACAGACAAAGAAAAACAGGAGGCGGCATACCGATGCAGTCGGGTGGTCCGCCCGCATTGTAGCCGGTGCGCCAGCGCCTGCGCGCTAGGACGGCGCGCCAGGGCCGGCGGGCGTGCAGCGCCGGCTCGCGCAGCCAGTCGTCCGGCCCCACGTGCACCAGCTCCAGCGAGCTGAACGCCAACGCGAACTCGTTGAACGACATCCTGCGCAGTCCTTCACCGTTAGCACAGATGGCATTCAGAGCACTTGAGCCCGGTTAGAGAGCATATACCGACCAGAAATCGCCCGGCTCGTCGGTGCGGTCGGCCAGAAGGTCCCTGTCGGCGGGCGGCAGCGCGCGCCACTGGGTGCTGTGCGGCGCCCAGGCGCCGGCCCACAGGCCGCGCCCGCACACGGCGCGCAGGCGCACCAGCGCGCCCGCGCCGCCCGCGCCCGCCGCGCCGCTCGCCTCGCGCACGCGCGCCAGCCCCGTTACACAGTACGCCTGCCCCGCCAGAAGCCCGTTGCGCGCTCGCTTACCGCTCTCCTGCGAAACGTCTGTGGCCATTAGTCTGCAGGGGCTCAGTGCGCGCAGGGTGCGCTGTATCCGGGTGAGTAGGACGTGGTCGTACCGCAGCGAGAGTGGCGACGAGCAGCGTGGAGCGCGGCACGGCGGAGTTGAGCACCTGGAAGGTGAGCGCGTGCGGCTGGTGGCGCAGCGAGAAGCTCTGCACGATGGCGCCGGAGAGGTCCTGCAGCGCGCGCGCCGCGCCCGCGCCGCGCAGCGCCGCGAAGCTACCGTGCAGCTTGGCGTAGGCTTTGTGCAGCAGCGCCAGCGTGAAGTCGTCGCGCAGCGCCGAGCTGGCGCACAGCAGGCGCCCGCCGCGCGTCGGCAGCCGGTCATCCACCACCACCTCGCGCCACGTGCCGAACACCCAGAAGCGGAACCTGCACATACAAATACGCTCACTGAATAACTCCTCTAAGAATTTTTTTTATCTATTAAATAGACGAGCCGTTTTGCGGAGATAGTCATCATCGCGTCAGACAATAAACGTCCACTGCTGGGCTATATAATGCTATGACACCAACTATTAGTTGTTCCGCGGTGAGGTCTAGTGAGCGACCACAACTCTGGTTCTGACGTCATCACTGGCGCCACACACGGCTCGTTCGTCTTGCGACACGGCGAGTCGGCGATGTATCGCACGCGTAGGCATGTCGAATCGTTCCAAACGCTGCCTAGCCGAGCTGGATTCGACGACGGACCCCTGTCTCAAAGCTGGCCTTACCTAATTGAATAATTTGTGCCAGGTATAATATACATATACTTGTCGACATCTTCGATATTGTACTTATTATTCCTTTCACCATCCATGAAATCACCATATCAATTATTTGTTTTTACAGAAGCAAAATACTGTATTATTTATTGTCATTGAAAGTAATGCAAGCTTTTCCTTACAGGCAACCGTACAAATATTCATTATTACTAATTAATTGTATTAATAGAACACAATGTATGTGCAGGTTAGGGTTGCCAACATTTTTTCAGCGATATACAGTATTTTTCAAAATAAGCTATAAACAAATATAGTACACTTCTAAAAAATATAGTATTTTATGGAAAAATTAAAAATAGACAAAGATATATTTGTTACTTATTTATTTTTATAAAACTATTTCTTTGCACTTCTTGCATTTTTTAACAATATTTTGTCTGAAATAAAAGTGTCAGATGTTTTATTACATTCAATTGTTAGATTAATATAAATCAAAAGCTCATTTTGTATTAATGAGATACTACTTCTGTTTCTCTCTTCTCGCCATTTCAAATTCATAACTGAAAAAATCCTTTCTGTAAATGCCGAAGTGGCGGGAATAGAAAGCAGGAATGAAATTACTTTAAATAAATTGGGGAAGTTATTTTCAGTATTTTTTAAAATATGCTGCCATTTTTGCCCTGTGGTTTTTTCAGTAAACTCACTACAATCTTTTACTTTTGCAAAGATTTCATTCAATGTTGTTGTTTCTGAGTAAAGATTGTCCATTTCGATGCTCAATTTTTCTCGTAAATTTAGAATTTCTAATATTGTCTTACAGTCATTAAAGGAAACCTCTTGGTTTAATTTAAAATTTTGAATTTTGAATAACCAAATGCTTTCACCAAAATCAAACCATTTATTAAGATACTCTAAACATCTATCAATAAATAACAAAAAATTATTTTGAATTTTATAACTTTCTGTAGGGGAATTTAGCTACTGGCAACATTTTTTAAAATATTTTTGGTTTCATAACCAAAAAAAAGTATGTTTTTCCGCTGTTCTAGCGCTGATTTTAAAGTCGACATAATATTATACACACCTAAGACTGTGATATTGTTTCCTTCAAGTTGTTTAACAGTTTTATGAAAGTTATGTAAAAAATGGCTAACAAAATGCAAAAATATTTGAACTTTACTATTCCCATTGATTTCATTCATCATCAAAATATTTTGAATATGTGTAGGACACTCCTCCTTTAAACTAAAAAATAATCACTCAAAGCCATCCAATTTAAAAGTTTGTTGTCCACACAATGAAAGCCACCTAGTACCAACATGTCGTTTCAGCTCATGCCATTCACCTTCAATAGCAGCAACAAATTTTTAAAGCTCTTCTCTACGGACTGCAGAAACGGAGAAATGGCTGTAGATTTTTAAAATTATATTTTCAACATTAATTTAAAAAAAAATCATTGCATGCTTGACTGTGTTGTGAACTATGTGTGCGTGACAATTGCCCTTCACCAAGTTAGGAACTACTTGTTCAATATTTCTATAAAGAGAATGGTGAATACCAAAATTCGCATTGGTATTGTCTGCACTCAGACCAGACACTATCAAAGGAAAGGATGTGGTGGGATAGTAAACTGTTAATAGCATCAAACATTCCATTTGCAGATTCATCTTCTCATAGGCTCTACCCTTTGCCTGAACCTAGCAACTAACCTAAATGTAGCTTCAGTAACTTAGTAAACTCACTAACCTATATACTTTGACGTTCATAAGTGTTACTTTGTGACCTAAATGAATAAATGATTTTTGACCTTGACTTTGACTATTCATCACAATTTTCGTAAAAGTCTAATAACTGGTTTTGTATCCCATTCTCAATATCAAACTATTGTACAACTAAAGGAAATAGTTTTATATTTTTTCTATTACTTGCATCAGTTTGCAAACAAAAATATAAATTAGGGGTGTTTAAATCATTCAGTAAAGTTTGTAAGGCATAAGGTCCTAAAGCATTGTTAACCAGTGCTTCCATTTTAGTGCGTCCTAATTGTATGTTCAAAGCGGTTTTAGGATCAACATAAATGATTTTGTTTAGTTTTACACCACAGTCCATGCTGTTATAGGAAAGATTGTGCTTGGCAGTATGGTAGGTTAAAGCAAGTTCACTGGCTGATATTTTGTCATCACAAGTATTTTCACGAGGAGCAAAAGTAGAAGAAGAGTCCAATGAACCAAAAAAGCCATCTAATATAGAAGTTTTCTTGCAAACTTCAGCTTTGAGTTTGTGTTTTTTTGTTTCACCATGTTGTTTAATCTGCAGTTAAGTAGAAGACATCTTACATACCACTACCACCACCCTTCATGCAATTCAATTTAAAAGACAATTTCATTAATCGGTTACACGAACTCGCCTCACTCAAAATTTAATGTAAAGGAGCGTTACTTATTTTTTTAAATAAATATTTGTTTGTTAGATTTCGTTCGGTGTTGAAAATATAGTATTTTGGCGTACTATATATTTCTTCAACAGTATATAGTACGCCGACCCGAAATATAGTACAATACTATATATTATAGTACGGTTGGCAACCCTAGTGCAGGTGCGTCTATACACAAACGCTATACCTATCGCGGTATGCTTGTACGCGCTGCTGAAAGATCACTGATCCTTATTGGTCACTTAACTACCCCGTAGCTTATGATAAAATGAATGATACGATAATTAGTACAAATGAGTACCGCTGATTATGAACTGTGATCGCGTATTGGTTTTGACGTACTTAACTTATATGAGTGCTGATGTCAAGTAGGCGCGCGTGTCATGTACGATGGCTGTAGGTGTGACTCGTACAACACCTTAGCGCAGGGAATATGTGCTATATATATATGTATATACTTTTAAAATACGTCGCAACGGCTCGGTGGATGGCTCTTTAGTCAACTGAGGCCGCTCGAACTTATCCCGCGGGATCAGTTGACCTAACGAATGTTTTGAATCGGGCAACTGATCCCATTAATAAATTTTATGATTTATACAGACACGAAAAAAAGTGTTACGACTGTGTTTTATGGGTAGTATTTAACTGCACAGCAAAAAAACACTAATTGCACAGCAAAATATATTTAAAGAGATCAAACTAAGTCGACGGAGCCTCGCTTCGCGGGGCTCCTATTTTTGGGTGGGTTTAAAAAGGAACCTAACATTCTTATAATTCATATAACTTCCGAGACGGAATGCAGTGATTTGAACCGTATATGTGCTCGTTATGCTGTGCAATATTTGCTGTGCAATTAGTATTTTTGATGGTCATTATATTTAATCCCATTTTTTTATATTGAACCTAATCAAGCGATGGTGTGTAATTTCTTTCTCCAAACACTTTTGCTCACGTGTGTACATATTTATATTGTATATATATAAATAATATTCTTCTTTTTAAAGTGAGAACAGTTGCCCGATTTAAAATATTTTTTAGGTCAACTGATCCCGCGGGATAAGTTCGAGCGGCCTCAGTTGACTAAAGAGCCGGTGGATAATGGCAAAAGTATTCGCGAGCACTGCCTGATTACAGCTGAACCGAAATGTATCAAATGTTAAATATACAAATATTGTAACAAATATGTGTTCCGTGGGGGGATGAGACCCGCACACTGGGGGCATCGACCTCCCGAATCACTACGCTATTCGTACATTCTAAAAATAAGCTACAACTAAAATATAGTATCAGATATGTGTAGCGCAGGCGCACGCAGTGCAGAGTGGATGTGTGAACGAGGTCACGCGACTCGTGGCAGACGCGCCGCGCGCACGAGTCGCCGCGCCGGCGCCGCTAGGGCTGACTACTGCCACCCGACGTTACAATAAGCAATTTAATTAAGCAACGTCTTCAGAGCCACCCACAAGCAGCTCGGTACCTGGAAACAAGACAACCCGTACAACTGCGACTCTTCAGGACGTCACAGCTGATAACATTCAAGCGATCGAACTGTCGTCGTGTACTACGGAACGTCGAGTAGATAGAGCGAGCTCACCTGTCGTCAACTGTCAGGATTAATGTAACGTTAGTTAGTTATAGCTCGTGTCCTGCTTAAGTCGGGAGCTTGTACGAACTCGTAAGTACAATGTACGCCGCGTAAGCTAATGTGGCGCCTGCGCACGTTATATATTGAGTTCAATCTGTCATATGTTTAGTGAACAATAAACACTCGTTACATAAACATGATCTATCTTTTTCTACATAACAACAATATTCCATGTTGGGAAGACTACAGCTCCAACAACTTGCACACAAATATATCTGGTTTTAGTTTTTAAAAAAGCTCGTCGTATATTTCGATGTGTTATGTAAATACCTACATACGTAAATACAACAGTCAGTTTTATACTTCGTGCTACAGCTAAGTTCGGCCACCAGTGGCAATCGTGTCTAACTTGTACATGTTTAGTATGCACACTATGTGTAGTAGGTAAGTATCTATACTCGTACGTGCAGTATGTAGTGACAGCCAGCCCTGCGGGGCGGCGCGGGCGCACGCGCGCTGTCCCACACAATGGCGGTCCGTCACGCGCAACTTGACTTTCATTCACATAAATCTGTAGCAGTCGTTCGTCGTACGATACTCGTACATTGTACTGTACACTGTAGTAGACACCGCGACCGCGCTAGGTACTCGCATTGTTTTGTTACTGAAGCAGAGACTGCGGCGCCGGCGCGGGCGCACTCACCGCAGCCTTTACGCCGCGGACAACTCGCCGCGCCGCTGCCAAATACCTTCTAGCACCAGGGTGACCAATTGGTCACTATTGTGTTGTGTTCGCCGACCTTCTGCCATTGTCTGCGTAATTATATTTAGTTGCCGATTACCGCCAAAATGGTGCCGATCTTAAATAATGGCCTCTAAAAATAGCGCTATAATTTACGTTCTGGCGATTTCAGAAGCTAGTTTTTTAAAGTTTGAACATTGCTTAATATCAGTAGTAGGCACAGAGTGAGGTGAGCGGGGCGGTACCTGAAAGCGCCGGAGTAGCGGTGCGCGAAGGAGTGCGGCGGCAGCGCGCGGTCCAGCAGGCGCGGCGCCGGCGCCAGCGCCGCGGCCGCCGCGCACACGCTCGCGCCGCCCAGCGCGCCCGCCTGCACGCGCCACCTGCGCCACACACTCGTCACACCACATAGCACTACTACTGCACTTACTTACGTTATGTCTTCAAGCGCTTACAACATCTTAACTACACAACAAAACAAGAGTCCATTAAAACAGTTACAAAATACGACAGGGCGCACAAGGTTTGCAATGTCAGACCTCAACACACAACGAGAGTGTCACTACTAACACGTATATATAGCTATATAATAATACGGGCCCGGCCCGCTCAAACACATCGTGACCGTTTGATCTGCATTCTGACCAAAGAGGAACATATAGAAACCGGCATTGTTTCCTTTTTATTGATTCATGTTCAGCATAAGTATACATTAGTTATGCTGAACATGAATGAATCAGTAAAAATCATCTCTGTAGGGAGAGAAGGCAGATGAACGTCGGTGCGTGCATAACAGTAAGCGTTGCAACATCCCAACTTGTACTTGTCATTAGATGCAGTAATCAGGATATCAATAGGGGGCAAGTAGGTACATGAAAGTGGCATGCCTACTCTAATTAGGAGCAACCTGAACTGCGCGGGTGTCCCGCACCGCGGATAAGCTGTTTCACTCTACAGAACATGTCAATAACATAAACTTGTAATGTAATCCCCTACGTAAGGATTCAAGAGTATTTGTGCTGTACACTGTGCTGTCTTCAAGGGCATTGATTTATTCCCGCGCTAGCAGCACAGCGATTCCTTTTTACAAGGTGAGGTAATAGGTGTAAGGGCTCGTGCACATAAACACGATACGACGGCGACGTCGCATCGTGCTACGACGCGGCGTAATAATATATAACTACTATACCTATTTTTTCGTCGTAGCACGATGCGACGTCGTATTGTGTTCACGTGTACGAGCCCTAAAGCACGATACCTTTGTATCGCAAGTGTTATTATTGTTCAGTGAGCACTTAACATCAGATGGGTCATATACTTGTATGTTACGTTAGCTGTTAAAACTGAAAGCATGTAGGAGGCAGCGTCGGGCGGAGGAGGTGGTGGAGCGGGGTGGGGGAGGGTGGTGGGTACCTGGCGGGGTCGTCGTCGTCGTCGTCGTGGTGGTCGGCGCTGGCGGGCGCGGCGCCGGCGCTGGCGGGGGACGCGGAGCCGCGCGCCGCGCGCTCGTCACCGCGGTACCGCGGCCGCGCGCACAGCTCCTGCACACGACCACTCCATCAACATCACCATCGACATCGACACTCATCCGGGACAAAAAAGAAAATGTTTATTACATGGGCAGTGTATCAAATAGACTGTAAACACTTGTTATCTTCTCATCACAATGTGGATAAATCTACAAACGTGGATGTACTCATTCTAATCAGTAACGATGGACCCAGTAGGTACTATTAGTATTTACCCATCGTGATGTATTTATGAACTCCCCGCTGATCCGGGAGGACAGTGGCGGGTAACGTCACGGCACGTCAGTGCACCGTTGCATGTTCCGGAGAAATCGTTCGACATGTTGGCACGGTTTCTGGCGAGATCGTAGTTCTAGGAAAGCGATCACTCGTGTGAGTCGCTCTGACACACACCGAGTCCGCAGCGCGACTCATGGGAACCGTTACAGTTGAATATCGTGCATCAATTGTTCTAGTATGTAATGGCAAGTAAGTAGAAGGCCCGGCCGCCCTACGAGCCGTCACGTCGCGCGGGTCGAGGGCGGTCGGCGCGGTGTCACGGCGTGCGGACATAACTGCACTCGTAATATCATTACGTGGAGTTATGTCCATCGACGCCGCGCGCTGCTGCCCGCTCGTGCACGCGACCTTCCACTGCAGACACTCCTCACATCTCGTCAGGGAGCGTGACGAGGCAACACGAGTTACCACCAATGTTCCTTGCGCACATTCAATCTATCTCTTAATAAAAGTACACGAAACAGTTTAGCATAGAAACAATTATGGTGTTTAAATTATTAATAAGCTGTTGAGCGAGGACCATAAGTTAGGGTGTCAGGCGTCAGCTGCAGAGCAGATGAGATGCAGTGTGCATGCGCAACGACGCGACGGCGACTCGTGCTGAGCGTCACGAATGACGGCGGCGCCGTTAAACATGACACGTGCGCGTACGCACTCGCAGTTTTCGTACTCTCTCTAGTTTAAATATTTAAGAAGAAAGTACAAAGTCAACCGAGCCGGCGCTTTCCCCAGTATCCGGGAGCGCAGCCGGGGCGCCGGGCGCCAGCACTGCTGCTGCTCCACACACCCGCACACCCCTCCATCCTTTAAGCGTTGGCCAGCGAGCTTAACCTTCGCTTACTCGTTTTAATTTGGGTGTAACGGTTGAAACGCTGCGGTCAGTGGAAATCTGCGGTCAAGGGCGCGCCGCGCAGCGTGACGCTCTCCTAACGGTGTCCACGATACAGTTTCATTCGACGTTATGAGCAGTCCCTGCGGCCGCCGCGCCGCGCGCCGCCTGCTAATACACTTAGTTTTAATAGCAAGTTAAATTTGCAAACATATCAGTAGTATGTGTTGTGGCATCCCAGTGCCAGCGATCGAGTGTTCCTCTAAGGGAGGCACACTCAGTATTTCAGTGAAAAGGCCAGACATTGATCAGGGTCAGTGGTCAGTGCCCCTGTCGCTTTCCACCGCAGCAGTAGCTTTGCACTTTGGTTTCACCGACATTATGTAAATGCGAGCAATCTAGCCGCTATTAACTGATTACAGACAAGTATCGCAAATGCGTCCACCGCGACGGGCGGCGGGCACGCCCGCGCGCCGCTCGAGTGTCCCCACAGACACTCGACTCACAGTACTGGGGCACCCAACGTACAGTGTATATTGTCCTGAAGAGATTTACTCAATATCTATGTCACATTAGACCCGCTGAAACAAGAGTACTGCAGACTGCTAATTATTTGGTCCTTGTGCCATAAACAAGTGCACGAGAACTAACAGTTATTATTTGCCACGTTGGGAAGACATGTTGAGTTTTAATATTATCGTGTAATTAAACCTGTGTGAGTGGTCGGCAGCACCACTACACCGCACTCGTGCTGTTATGTGGCACTTATTATACTCGCCGAATGAGCTGCTTCATCATTTTGTGACCAGCCGGTCTGGTGGAACCTATGTTACAAAATTTGTCAGTCTGGTCGATGAGGACGACTATGTAGAAATGTATAGATGTGAAATAGGTGGATACATATGTGCGCCCGCGCCGCTAACACGCAGAATATTTCAACATAATTGAGATTTGTAAATATGAACGGCGACACCTGCTGCACGACAGCGCGCGCCGGGGGTGCGTGCGGGGCCGGGGCCGGGGCGCGGGGGGGACAGGCTCTATCAACACGCAGGACCCACTTTCAGTACACACATGTTTGAACAAGTGCGACCTCGTTCCGCGCAATGTTTGTGTTGGTACAAGACGCGGCGCACGCGCAGCGCGCCGCCGACGCGCGTAAGTACTGTCGCGGCTACTTCACGAAGGCGTCCGCGATGGGCTTACCGATGTAGCCATCCCTCTTGCCACGCACACTCATTGCTTGGTCGGCAGGTGCATCCCTATCAGTCGCCAGGGACTCGGACAAGCCGTCGCTGGCGCCGCCGGCCGGTGTGATCGATAAATCAGATAAACTGCAGATAGTAAACTGTGTAATGTGCAACTATCACGACATAACTATACGTCGAGTTTTATTTAGGTCACAACGTATAAAGCTACAGTAACGTGACTTGCAAAGCAAGCAGTAGCTCATGACAAATGTGGCGCATGCGCGGTACGCGGTACGCGGGCACGAGCGGCGCGCGTCCACGACGCACTACACACGCTCACTCCTTACACACCCGAACATTCAGATAATGATCTACAATTGAAACGATACGATACTAATATAAAATATTTTGGTTGTGATCATAGCCTCGGTGATGATGTACCATAAGTGTGCGCGCTCACGCATCTGCCGATCGCGAGACACCGGCCTTTTTCATTATTTATCAGAAATGTTTGACAGTAACACGGTATGGAGGAATACCACAGCTTAAAGGCGTTGATAGTGGCGATAGATATGTAGTGAAGCTAGAAGTGTGATGATATGAACAACTAAGACGTTACATTGACTACTACGTACGATGAACTAAAAAGATAGAAATCGACGAAAACGACGAAGATCGATCGAAGGTCATCATCCATGAGATAAACGCTTTATAAAATATATGTTATAGATATATTAGATTAAGAGAAAAATTGTTAAATCAAATGATGAAAATAAATTATTATCAAATACAAAGATTGTAAATTAACAAATCAAGGATCGCTCTAGACTTTGGCTCTAATGCTCAGTCCTGGGTCACGCGCGAATTAGCAATATCCAGACTCGGAAAAATATTGATAGGTTGCACGAGTGCGATGTGCCGAAGCTACATTCGAAGCATTGGCTGTGACGAATGATGTGGTGTGTTGACTACAAGATCGCGGTGTAGCTGAGTCGCCGGGTGTCGGGAGGTCCACGCCGCCGCCGCCGCCGGCGCCCGCCGCGCCGTGTCGACGACTCGCGCCGCACTCCGTTACTCGTGGACCAATCCCCGCAGCGAGTAGTCTAGACGCAAACTTTTACCTAATTATCGAGCGCGCCAATTACACACACTGTGTGTGTACCACGTGTGTCAGAAAGTATGTAGTAAATACAAGCTCAACACCTGCCTCACGGAAATAATAACCCTGTATTAAACTGTCCAACTGCTGGGCACGGGTTTCTTAGTGAGCAAAGGGGTAGGCCATAGTCCACCTCGCTGGCCCAGTACAGGTTGGCAGACGACACATATCTTCGAGAGCATTATAAAGAACTGTCAGACATGCAGGTTTCCTCACGCTGTCTTCCTTCACCGTTACAGCGAGCGATAATTAAATAATAAATACACACATAAATTCGAAAAGTCAGAGATGCGTGCTTTAGGGATCGAACTCGAGGCCTCTGCGTGGCAGTCCAACGGTCTCCCACCAGGCCATCGCTGCTGTGTGCCCCACGGTAAGCCGTGGCAGAGTTCTACGGAGGTTCGCGAATTCTGTAGGTAACCCTAGCAACTGTGATTTATTCAGGGGACCTATAGTAAACAAGGCGCATATTGCATGTCTCCCAAACAAAGCACATACAACGACAAGAAATAATAAAATTTTCATGATTTCTAAATACATTAAAAATTGTGGTTTTATCTTTTATCGCTGTATTTATAAAACATACAGGCAGTATCACTACATATTATAAAAGAAAGTCCTTCGCAGCATCTATCTGTGTGTCTGTTCGCGATAAAGTCAGAAACTACTGAATGGATTTTCATATGGTTTTCCACTAATAGACAGAGTGATTCATGAGGAAGGTTTAGGTATATGATTTGTTAAGGTCTTGTACTACCCGTGCGAAGCCGGGGCCGGTCGCTAGTTGTGTATAAAAATGCTAGAATGCATATTTATTAACCAGTAGATATGCTGCTGCCGTTACGTGACAATGATGACGTGAATAAATTCATCTCAATACTTTGAGATGAACCTACTGGTCTCCGTAGGGACATTGCCTCATTGGCATGTTTCTACAGAATATACCACGGGGAGTGCTCTGAAGAGTTATTCCACCTTATCCCGCCCTCCCCTTTCCTATCCAGAACAACGCGTGCTGGGCTCAGATGCCATCCTTACACAGTAGAGTCGACTAGAGCGCGTACCAACAAGTTTGGGTCCTGATACCTCTGCCGAACGACCAAGGCATGGAATTCTCTGCCAAGGCACGTGTTTCCTTCTTCCTTCAATCCTGGGTCCTTTAAGCGGGGCGCGAAAAAGCACCTTCTCAGGCCGTCAAAGTAGAGACCTCACTATCGCCTCGGCTGCTATGAGGGCGGTGTGGAGGCCACTGCTCTTAGACCACACGACTGCTTACCATCAAGTGGAGTGTGGTCATTTTGAAGAGCAAAATAAAAAAAGAAGGTAGTAGGTAATTATATCTGTTAGAAACTATTCACACTCCTTGTGTACTATTAAGACCAATGTTTGTAATATGCTAATCTATTACACAGCTCAACAAAAAAATACTTATGATGTTTTTCTCGGATATGTTTGTAGATATAGGTAGGTACCAGTGCCCCGACGCCACACTTGTCATTCGTTTTTTGCTAACAGCTCTAGTTTTTGCTAACAGCTCTAGTTTTTTAATAATTCACAACTACCCTCATTTAGAGTTTATGTGCAGTCATAACTATTTAAATTAACACGGAATCATTGTTCTACTAATTGTCGCTATGTCTAGGACTCGCAGACGTTCTTTACATAATCCGGATGGTTTTTGTTTATATCACAGATAATTATCTGTTTTAGTACCTACTGAGTAAAATAAAAATAAAATAAAATATGGTAGCCAAAAACATGTGGCGATCATCGGCACGTTGGTACGAGCTCACGTCGTCCCTGTACTTACTAAATGCAACAAAGGCGATCGCGATGCTTTGAGTGCGGTAAAAGGTGAGCTAACAAAAACCACTTGTACAAACGACATAACATGTTACAACATATTTGTACCGACGTAGGTCCTGTGTGTCCCCGAGGCCCCGCTGTGGTTGTACACACATTTAAGCCAATTTAGGTCTATCGTAATAAGAGCAGCGATAGCTCAGTGGGGAGACCAACAGACTGCAATGCAGAGGGTCTCGGGTTCGAACCCACGTCGCGCACCTCTGACTTTCGGAAGTTATATGACTTTTCGAAATTATGTGCGTATTGATTGACAATTATCGCCTGCTCCGTGCCTCGGAAAACACGTTAAGCCGTCGGTCCCGGCTGCCATGAACATATATTATTGCAGTCGTTATTAGGCAGTGAGTGCCCTCTAATATCTTGACACTGGTATAGCCTTTTAGGGTATCGTTAGCCTTCGGGTTGCGGAAGTCAGATGGCAGTCGCTCCGTGTAAAAACTGCTATTCAGTCAAATCCGGTTAGACCTGAAAGCCGATCCCAAGTGACTTGGGAATAATAAAGGCTAGGGAGAAGAGGTCTATCGTAATAGCGCGCGATCCTATTGCTATCAACTGAGGACAGTTTCTAACTAAGTATTGCAAAATAAGCCCAATCACCCCCTTTCCCCCTTCCCACTCCTACTCCTTCCCACTTCCTTTCCTAAAGGGTCGGCAACGCGCAAGTGATGCCTTTGGTGTAAAAACAAATACGAATTACAAAAACGGTTCTCGACATCGTCACGATACGATCATTAAACAGTTAACAACACCGGTGAATCAAAGTCATAACAATAAGAAATTCTTCGTAACACCTGGAGTCACTGATTCAACAAGACAGGGTTCGTTCTTCATGATGGGACCCAAATGTTATGATGTAAGTGTTAATATAGCTCTGTCTAGTGCTTGTGGATTATACAACAGGTATGTGATGTTATTTTAAATGGGATGAGCAGTCGCAAGTAGCAGACGTACGTAACATAGGAGGAGAGTGTGTGCGCAGCGCGCGTCGATGTCTTTAGTATGTGAGGGCCGCGGCCTTCGGCTGCCGACGAGCTGTGATTGACACGCGTGACGCGCGACGCGTGACGCGCGACGCGTGACGCTGCGCTCACACACACGCCCGACCCTGGCCTGCTCGTTACGGCCACCGTCCGCCACCGGGATCATATATTTGAACGTGTGTAATATTCAAATCCGTAATAACATTATTGCTGCCTAATGTTAGATTTGATTTGACGGTCAAGCGCTAAGGATGCATAGACTACAATACAATGATGTTGCCACGTCACACAGTGAGCGATGTCGCGATTATAGGAACGTATAAAGCGTTTAACAAAAAGATTTTAGACTCTTGCAATTTGTACATATAACACAATATTAAATAATGGTTCTTAATCGCGTTGATATATGTATATTTAAACACTAGATGTGCCCGCGGTTTCACCCGCGTTTATCGTTACTGCGCCGCCCGCGTGGGTCGTAGCGGGATGTTATATAGCCTATAGTCTTCCTCGATAAATAGGCTTTCCAACGCTAAAAGAATTTATCAAATCGAACTAGTAGGTCCTGAGATTAGCGCGTTCAAACAAACAAACTCTTCAGCTTTATAATATTAGTATAGATTTAAATGCTATTTATTATTCGACGTTACGACTGACTCGCATCGACCATGTGACATTGATCGATCAGATAACCCGTGACCACTATCTATGCAAGTCGGTTTCATGTTATAAGGTCCTCCAGATCTAAAGGAATCTGACCATCTGCACAGGACATATTTATAAAGCACAATTGTGTGCGCAAACACAGCTGCAGTCTCTATTCCCTCACTCCTATAGTCCGATAGGAGGGCAATCCGACACAATCTGGGAGAGATCAGAAGCATGACCAACCGAAACAATGTTCATGTTAAATGTTATATTACAGTAGTAGAACTTGTGAGGCGCCGCGCGACGTTACACTAGTGCGTGGTGCGGTGCAGTGCGTGCGACGCGCCGCGTACTTATCGTTCTGTGACGCGTACTGAGGCTAATTATTGCCCAACACACTCACAGCAGTATTAAAAACCTTTGAGTATTACAATATGTATGTGGCTTGGCCGAAATCGTTACTACAAGAACTATTGTATAACAGAAAAGTAATGAACAGCATTGAACTATTACTAGCGGTCGCCTAGTGCTCGAAATTCGACCAAAGTTTGCCTATAAGATATTGCTGGTATATGTCATTATATATTGATATATATGTATATGTAACCATAGTTACGCGCTTCGACTGCGTGTGTCAAATGCATGGTTGTGTGCGTGTAGTGTTTTTTCATTAATTTAAAGTATTTATAATACATATTTTATATAAATATTGGGATTCGCCACTCCTTCTCCATATAAACTTTAACTGTGCTAAATTTCATTCTCCTCCGTCCGCGCAATTTTCGTAAAAAGGAGTACAAAGTTTTTGCTTCACGTATTAATATATAGATTACTACTATTGTATTTATTGTTTAATTATTGATTTGTGTTATAACTTATTAGTATTCTTGTTAACCTCTTCAGTTGAGCTAGATTGTGTCAGGAGTGAGTCGACCTCAATAGTGCAATGGACAGAATTCGAACTCACGATATTTCGATCTCAAATCTGAGGCTTAATGAAGGCCTTTCCCATCAAACTAACATTAGGTACTTAGATTTTAATACACAAGAACATGCGCTTGTGCTTGGTTATCGGAGGAGAGTTGGCCAGAACCTATGTAGTGATCACTCGCTACGATCCTGACATTACTTCCTCGCACCATGATGGCAACGCGCGCTGTGTCCTTTACACGTCACTGGTCTTTGTCGTCTTCCACAACGTTCATCCCTCTTATCACATCACAACACATTCAAGCCTTGAAAACACGCATACGTCTCAATCAATAGGTGATGTAAGCTAATCCATATATAATGAGATCGTATATCTGATCGCATAGGTGTGCTATGTCCGCAGGTGGCGGCGCGGCGCGGGCGCGCCCGGAAGCAGATCCCGTTGTACGCACACGCACGCACACACACACCGAGGCTGCCGCTGTCAGCAGCGCATGACGCTGATATAAATAGGAACGGTAGCCACACACTGTGATGTAATCGTACTAAGTATCGGCGTAGCGATTTCGATCCGTTTCGATTGCCTACGTCACATACACTCGTGTGAGTTACTGGTAGTCGTGCCACGTGTGACAGTTCAGTATGAGTAGTGCTTCAATATCTTAAAGACTCTGCCAGCCACACAGGAATAAACTGACTTTGGATCAATGTATAACATGATGGATAGATAGCCGTACTTGAACCGATGCACCGCACTGTGGTTGCTGCAGCGCGTCATAACATCAGAACATTCATTGTTTATAAGGGGGCGAGGACTGAGAGCTGTCGCTTCAATGTAGTCACAGGGACAAGGGACGGCGTACTATGTAGTCACAGTGACAAGGGACGGCGTACTATGTAGTCACAGTGACATGGGACGGCGTACTATGTAGTCACAGTGACAAGGGACGGCGTACTATGTAGTCACAGTGACAAGGGACGGCGTACTATGTAGTCACAGTGACAAGGGACGGCGTACTATGTAGTCACAGTGACAAGGGACGGCGTACTATGTAGTCACAGTGACAAGGGACGGCGTACTATGTAGTCACAGTGACAAGGGACGGCGTACTATGTAGTCACAGTGACAAGGGACGGCGTACTATGTAGTCACAGTGACAAGGGACGGCGACGGGTGACGATGGTAACCAATATTACTTAGCGTTAACTTCATACTTACAGAAAGATGACTAATACAAATAACATAATAATAGCTATAGGTGACATACAAGAATGGCTGGGAGCTGACAATAAAGCAACTGAAAGCAGACTTATCGATAGGTAGTTTAATTTTATTTTTAAAAGACTATTTTCGCACTAGGATAGGTGTATTATAATCCGTGTGATGAGAGAATTAATTCACGTTAAAACTACACAAATAGCGCGAAACTTGCAGGCGACGACGCGGGCTAAGTCTGTTATTAATTCATATTGTTTGTGAGTGTTACTCAATGGCGATGCGCTTCTATTACAAATATAACATTACCTGTGACGTCACGACAGCCGAGCGAGCGACCGCTGAGACAGCAACACTTATTTACGTAACGTGCTTAAATGTTTAATCGCAGTATTTAGTGCCTGACTAATATAAAATCGTAATAATTGCATCATTATATAATTTTATGATAAGGCAACAAAATGCAAAAACAACGACAATATTTTCTTTTTGTTTTTTTTATACAACTAAGTTGGCAAACAAGCATACGGCCCACCTGATGGTAAGTGGTCACCGTAGCCTATGGACGCCTGCGACACCAGAGGCATCACTTGCGCGTTAACGACCCTTTGGGAGAAAATGGAAGTGGGAAGGAGAAGAAGCGGGAAGGAGGAAAGAGGATAATTGGACTTCCGGTATTCTCACTCACCGAACGAAACACAACAGTAGAAACACTGCTATTTCACGTCGATATTCTGTGAGAGGGTAGTCCTTCTCCGGTCGAGCCGGCTCATTCAAGCTGAAATCAGCGAGGCTCTACTATACAAAAATACTTACACATAGTCGCACACGATGTATTGTATTTACAACAAGTAAACTTGTGTGATGACCATATAGTACAGAAAACCCAATGGCTTAAATATGAGCCATGTGCTAGCTCGATGGTAGCGGTTGCTGTGGTGTATAGCCGACACGTGCAGTGATGGCGTCACTCGTGCGGCGCCCTGTGGAGCAGGGAGGCACTGCCACTGGCAGCGGCGCAGAGGGCGACGCGCGAGGTACGATGCAAGAGATGCGAGCCGCGCTGCCCCGTGCCCCGGCGTGGTCTGTGCGTCGTGAGTCGTGCGCTACTCGTCGCAGCCGCACGATGCGTTATGTGGCTGAGACCTTCTGCGGGCGCTACAGTGCCGGTCGGGCTCATACAACGCTGGGATGCCTAACTTCAGAATGTAGTTCATATCCAGTAGGATAAAATCTGTGTGTCCTAGCTTAGTCAACATAACTTATTATTGTTGGCGCTGAACACACGTCTGGTGTGAGCAGCGACGTGGGCAGGAATGGCACTCGCAAAAATATGAAGTTGTGTGTGTTCATCATTTTCTTAGCCTTTTTGTTTAACTTTTCTCTAATTAGATGATAGTGCTATTTATTCAGTAACACCTAAACGCCGCAAACCAAAATAATACAAAGCAATGTTGCAACTAATGTATTAGGTTGATCGTTTATCACAAAACAGATACAATAATTGTTATTTCCGCGCTGGTACCGATCGCGAGATGGTCATCGAACTGTATCGCGATCGGTAGCAGCGCGCGGATGACGTCACTCACTCGTCTTGTGCACAACCGATGATGCGCGCCGTGACGTCATCGCGCGGTGCATAATGTAAGTGTGGCTCGCGACACACAAACACATCGCTACAGCCGGCGTGTCTCTGTTGTCTGTGGCATCCATTAATGCTCGGCGCGGTGGTAGTGGTGGCGCGGTGGTAGTGGTGCCGCACCGCGACTAGCTGTCATCAGTGTACGTGTGTACGTGTGTATGTGTGTATGTGTGACTCGTGTAGGTACAACCGAGTATCGGTGGGTCGTCACGTGCGCCCGCGCCGCCGCCGCCAGTCGTGCGGGGCGGAGGACGAGCCGCGTCGTGTGGGCGCTCGCAAATATCATGTACTAACAGATATTATTAATATTTGACACCACGTCAAGGTGACTACCTATTGTGGAGCTGGCAATGAGTTCGATTAGCGCAACAGTAGGTTCCAAACTTTTCAAAGTCATGTATTTTGTAACCTACTAATACTAGCGTTTCGATGCCTTGTCTAGCCTTCATAAAGGCACATCATGTAGAAGAAAACGCGCGAATTTAAGATGGAGTCACCAGAAACGACTACCTACTATTGAAATAAGTTGAAGCTGGCTAAAATAAACCTATGTTAGGCGATTTTGAGAAACATTATGTTTAATTTGAAAGTAAGGTAAAGCTAAGGCGTGTGTTTCCTCGGGTGGTGTCTGGTGGTGGTGGGTACTCACGTGGGGGCGCACCCAGCGCACGCCGGCGGCGAGTCGCTTGTCGCCGAGCGCGCGCCACGAGGCCGGGAACTGCGCGTCCTCGAAGAGCGCGCCCGCGCCGCCCGCCGAACCCTCCGAGCCGCTGCAGTGCCTGCGCACGCACATAAACTTACATGATACGAACGTGTGGTACTCACCAAACTTTTTTGGCTTCTGTACAGAACCAGACCAAGAGCTTAAGGATCCGTAGTCGTTTCTAAGTATATGTATTCTTTTGCAAATTTGACTCACCTGGAAAGCGTAGAGTGCTGGTCGTCGCGGCGCGCACCCACACCATCTGTTGACAAACACATCTCATTGTCGACATATGTCACATGAACATAGCGGAACAGTTGCTCCCTTCTGCACGCGTGTATGGGATGGAGTTGCCAAATACAAACTCAAGGGTATAGAGGCTATAGTAAGACGTGCCAAGAGGATCATCGGCGAAGATGCGTCGTTCGGAACAAGCCACTGTACCTTGAACACCGATGCAGGATTAACCTAACGGCTTGTTATCGGATGCATTCTAGCGAGTGTGCAATAGCTATTCAAAGTTTAATTCCTGTAATGCTAATATTCTACCCTCAGACGAGAACCAGGGGAATGGTTAGGCTCACGGCGCGTACGGTCCACTTTCCCTATAACGTGGTAATCAGCTTGATATTTAAATCTTTTTACCCAACGCCCAGAATTAAATATTATCAGAAGTATAAACTTGACACCCTGAATCACCACGTCAATATCTACAATCGATATACTGATCAGTAAAGCAGTCAACATGGCAATCATGGCATATACAACAGTCAGCTACAGTACGCTCGTCTGTGAATGCCATTGTCGCTCGCATCCACTGCTGGTAGTCCTGCGCACTCGACGTCTTGCACCCGGCGCGGCACGGGCGTTCGTAGCGGTGATGTGCTCGCGCTAAGTGTTAGGTATAGCTCGTCGTTAGCACGTGCATAAGGTGAGCGACAAGAAGTGGTTGCGAGCACTGCCGGCGCATGCGCAGTGGTCGCCACGCCGCGCCGTGCCGACGCGCTGCTTGAACTAATTGGTCGACGCACCGCTTCCGCAGTCCCGCGCCATTAGCGTTACGGGTACTCAACGAGTTGGACGTGCACCGCCCCTGCTCTATGACTTGAAGTCGCCTCTCCTCCTTTGCCAATGGCAATGGCGATGTGTCTTTGGTTCCAATCGACAATTAAACATTACTAGCGCCTACCCCACCGAATATGCCTACTTTAATGGCGATCACATGAGTAGCACTAACATCATTACGGTTATTGAAGCTGTCGCCTCATGTACGTCATTGCGAGCGTGAGTGTCCCGTGTGAGCGGTGGTGCACATGGTACACTTCACTATGATATACTCGAGCACTAAAACTAATAACGCAAATGCAAAATCAATGATCACCATTCATGATATACGATCAGTGTAGTATTTGCAAACGATTGGTCGTGCTGTCGGTCGAGCTTGTGAGAAGGGACGTGTTCATGCGATTGGTCTGAAGAATACAGACTAGACTAGACTGGATCGGTTGAACGTTGCATTGTCAAAATCTTGTAGTCTAACCTGAATCAATACCGATTTGTCAATGATTGGAATTTATAAGTATTTTGGTAATTTGTCAAGCCGAGATGAAATAATGGAGATACTTGGGTAGGCTACTAAACGTTTTTCTTCTACTCTTGTTAGACCCAAATGCACCCTTGTGTATATCCAGAATTTTTGGGTCTAAATAGTGCACATATTGCGTACCTACTATGGTCACCTGTTTATACATAACATGTAAGTTCTTATTCTCAATCGTTAAAGCAGAGGCGAGTGGAGCGTGAGCGGTAATTGACGACGACGTCACTTTCAGTTTCGACTACCACACGAGATCTAACGTTGTTACAATACGAATAGCCAGCTCTAAGCAGTGTACGGCGGTACTGGCGTGATCTACTCGGTGCAGGACGTGAACAACAAGGGTTATACTGACTGGCGTGTCCGTTGGTCTTGTGCGCGTGTCCGTTGAGCGGCTGGTGGTGTGCGAGCGACGCGGCGGGCGTGGGGGGCGCCTGCGCGCGTGTGCGCATGAACTTCCTCATGGCGCGCGCTCTCGCTCCTCATCGCACGCCGCCGCCCGCGCTGCGCTGCAACCAACACACCACTCGATCACCATCACATGTCAACACACATTATCACAAGTCACCACATCATCATCACACATAATCACCGGTACCACTATTATGGCCAGAACCTGCGTTACCTGCCGCTGCCATTGTCTTATCCTCTATGATGCATGAAAAGCGATTTACCAAGAGCAAATATATTTACAAATTTTCATCTTCGTCTTGTGTGGGTCGTGGCTAACCCAACGACATTGATGTTCGCATGCCCGCAGGTAGCAGTCTGACCTTAGCGGCCTACTCGCCTCATCGCCGTCAGGTCGGCCAGGTTGAGTAAACTAACTTCATCTAAAATCGATTATGATAGATATTCATGACAAACAGAATCAAGTGCTTTACGCCATTAAGTATGACTTTGGGACTCAGTGATTAAGCACCACCTTTTATTTACACTAAACCAAACCTGTAGTCAGTCGTAGACGGTGCGAATGTCATGTATCGGCGATCGGTGATAATTATTATGACCATTGAACATAAAATCAGATACTAGCATCAATCCGTGATATATTATGCGAGATACCTGACAGGCAATAATTATTTTGCACATGAATCTCTCGGTTTAGGGATCAATACCCGGATCGGGCAGAGTAATTGTTATTGCTTCTTCGGGGACACGTGCGCCTAGAGACTATATGTCTGTCTGTGTAATGTTTTATTTAAATATAATCATTTATGTTATAATGAGGAGATCGCCGGAATGGCCGTAACAGCAGAGCAGAGAGCGTACTTCGAAAGTATGAATGACAAAATATAAAACAAATAAAAAAATATATGTTAGTGTATTTTGTAATATTCGTTTTGTAATGAACATTAGAAGTGAGTTTTGTTTTATAATTCGCTCTGTTATCTAGTCCAGTAGTACAAACAGCTTATACATTATAAACAAATGATACCGATTATTTTAATACTTAGATTAATCATCAGTGTAGCGCAGGCGACTGACACAAATGTTCAGCAATGGACACGAAGAATACTCATATGTTTTTGTCGCATAGGTAGAGGGATCAAACCCAAACCCCACTCCGAGTGACAACGTCGAGGTAACAAGTATGTAAGAAAGTAATATTATTTGCAAGAAACATGGTGAGAAAATACAGATGGTACATAAAGGTTTGTCATTTAGAACAGCAGGTTCACCTTAATATCGGCATGCCAATTATAATAACTTTACACTATTAGCAAAAAATATGCAAAACAATCAATCTTTTTATATTTATAATTATAAGTTTATAACCGAACTGCAATTATCAATATAAATTACAAATACACCATACTGAACTGGAACTCGATCATAATAAAATAGATACCTACTCTTTAAACATAAATTAACAATACAATCGATATATTATTTATTATTATAGTACCTAGTACCTACCTAGTTATTATGTAACATTGATTATATATCAAACAAGTCAAAATAAAAAATACTCAAATAAAACAATAAATTAGGAGTATAATCAAAATGAATGTCAAAATAATATTAATACATTTTTTACATTATATCAAACGAATTAGATCATGAATTGTCATTATTTATCTTTCCAATTTACAAATTCTCCTATAGTGTAAAACAGTTATCAATAAGCGCATGAATTAATTTTGTTAGAGGTAATTCTCTTATACTTAGATTTTGGTATTTTGTTATACACTTGGATGCACATGCAATGGCTATTCTTTTTAAGTACTGAAAGAAATTGATATAGCACATAGGTTTAGTCTAGTATCCTCTTGATAAAAATGTCCTGTTCTCATTTGTTCTTTGGAACAGGTCACGGCGATTCCTTACGAATCGGGCAATTTTCAGAATATATATCGAGGTAAATGTTAAAAGCTGAACTTTTCTGAAAAGGGGTCTCCACGAGTCAGGTGGAGCAGCGCCGCAAATCGCTCTGACACATTTCTTCTGAGAAACGAAAAACGAATACTTGGCCAATATCCTCATAACAATATCCCATACCTTATAACTTTTACGTAGAACATTATTCTATACAGTTTCTTTGAAAGCATATATAGGTATTAACATTTATACACACACTTTCTTTACAAGCTAAGTAGTCGCATGCTGTTTGTGAAAAGAAGTAGGTGAGGGGAACTTAGAGCTCTCTTTACATCGCGACGTTATTAACGCTAGCACTTTGCATGGTGCACTGTGCAACTCACATTATGTGTAAGTAAAGTGCTACAATGAACGTGTTTGGCTTGTTGGCAGCTCCACGCCCGCAGACATTTACTATTTATATTTAATGTTCGGGAACAATATTGACTGATACAATACAGACATGACGAAAACCTTTGCGCACGTATAAACACAATAACTAACAGGCTGATGCGGTCACACAACAGCCAGAGACTGCTAGTTATTATACCGTGATACAAAGATTAGCGTCGCATGTACCTACTACCGATCCACAATGATACGTACGTACCATGATATATTCCTACCAGCTGCCTATTACACTTACCGTGTCTAATTATGACGTTACGTACGCGTGTGTGTGTGTGTGTGTGTGTAACGTGTTCCTCGCAACTTGGCGGGATCACTAGTTATCGTCTGTGTGCTTCATTATATACGTAATTATCTAGTTATGAGTTACCTATTACGATCGGTGTGGGTAGTGATGCAACGATATATCGAATATTCAATAATATCGACCCTAAAAATATCGACATTTTATAGATATCTAACATCATCGATACGATATTATCATATCGACAAGAAATTAAATATCAATATCGAACGATATATCGAATATTCGATAATATCGACCCTAAAATATCGACATTTTTATCGATATCTAACCATCATTGATTGAATATCGATATAGAAATATTTTAAATAATGTTTGGTAATATTTATTATTTGCTTCTTATTTACCCACTTCTACTACTAACTTGAAAGTTCTGAATTATCGATAATATCGCATTGAAACTGTCGATATTATCGATCATCGATGTAAATATCAATATTTTCAGGTCTACGATATAAATATCGATATTTTGGTGTCTTTGCAACCCTAGGTGTGGGGCGGCGGCGCAGTGGCGTAACGTGAGTAGGTACACCGTGTTTTGTTGTGTTCCTGGGTTTGTTTACAACGAGACTAGCAACATGTCGCTGCTATAAAAGTTTCTAAATAAAATATAATAATATCAGGATGAAAATCATGTGATTCGAACTGCATTAAACCTCCCAGAATAAAAGCGAGGGAGAGACCGCCCGCCGTTGACCTGGTGGAGTTCCATTGAAAGAGACCTCAAGAAAGCCCAGTTGCACGAAACGACAACCCAAGATCGTTTGACTTGGCGCAGGAAAGTGAGGAGACCCGACCCCAAATAATGGGATAAGGAGAGGAAGAAGAAGAATATCAGCCTTGTATATAAACTGTGTTCCTGTTGATCATGGACCTCTTCTCAGTGCGAGAAGGTCAGGCCACACTCCACCACGCTGGCCTAGTGCGCCTTGGCAACCTTCACACATCATGGAGAATTCTCAGACATGCAGCTTTCCTCACGGTATGTATTTTAGTTCTAGATCTTGAAATGTATCCAATAGATGGCAATAGGGTTGCGTAGATTAGTTATTTTCAAGACAGCCAAGATGACGACAGGCCTACGGACTGTCTAATGTTAAGCAGTAACTGAACCTTTAATACAAACAATAATGAGCGCTTTATTGACCCTTCAAATAATGAAAGGCACCACAGTAACTGTACATACCTCTGCTGACAGCACAACACACAAGAAGCCTGGCAACCGTCCACACCGCGACCGCAGGAACACAACACGACACGGTTTAGCTGCGATCTTCTATTCAGTAAGGCGTTGGCCTACATCTCATCTGGGTATATACAGTCCATCGACATAATGTGCAGATATACCAATGAAGGCGCAATAAACACAGGCCATGTCAGTGCCAGAGTCATTAACGACACCGCGCGACGCCGGGCGGCGGGCGCCGGGCGGCTCCGTTAGCAGGTAACATAATATAATTATCTAGTGTAATAAGTAATAACTCTGGTATATTATTAACACGAAACTGTGTTGGGGCCGCGAAAGTTTAACAACAATTAAGTGGAAGGTTCGACGTCTACTTTCCTCTATTGTTCACCGGCGGCACCGCCAGCGGTACGATGGAGTCACATAACTAGGTTTGTGTTCCTCGCTCCAAACACTTCACAACGCAATCAATGAATTCATGCCGCCTGCATCGTGAAAATTGCAGCTTTACATATACAGGCGTGAGTGAATGTGTGTGTGTGTGTGCTCAAAGGGGAGGTAAGGATGTGCTACACCCACATGTCATCGTTATCATTTAAGTAATGCAATACCTATATGACAGAGAATTTCTCATCATAGCTTAGTATTTCACATTAGAATCGCCGGCAAACATAAGTGCAAAATTATGTCACGGATCCAACGAAACTATTAAAGCATTAAATATACCTACTAAAAACCGTAGGTAGTTGTAGTTCCCACTGAATATACACGTTTATCCCTAATATAGTATCAAATGATGTTTGTTGATTCCACCCGAAAGGATTGGCAGGCAAGGATACCCACAATCTTAAGGTACCGCGCAAAAGAGGACAAACCTATTGTAGTTTGCTGAACAATATGTGCAAGCAAACAGTGCCGGCTGTTTTGCTATTGAGAATTGCCTGTCAAAAACAGGCATCACTTTACGGGCACCGCGCCGGACACCTCACGGTCTATATGCATTTTCCATGTTACGCTAACGGGACTGCATCAATAAGACGGTCTGCTGAGTATACCAACGTACTATGACGACCTGTTGTCGCTTTATCCGCAATTTAATAATTTATGTCGACTAGACTGGGTAATCGGTTTCTTGTGCGTCCGACATGTAACGTTACATTCGACTAATTATAGTAGTTCAGTGATGATGACCCGCACACAACGAGCACGTAGCTGCGGACGTGACGCGCGCCTGCGCAGGCGCCTGCCTTATCTGTACTCATCGTTTAATATTTATGTAAAGTGACAAACATTCATGGTGACCAATGTTGTGCTCCATGCTCCTGTATGTGATCACATAGATTCCCACACAGCCCATAGGTCCCGGCTGATTACCTACTACCCGCCACCGGACAACGTATAGAGGTATCAGGTAGCTCACCTATTTGTGACGTAGGTATATACTTACAATCTGAGTAATCGTCTTTCGTGATGAGATGTCGGTGCTCCCAGTGGCACTAAGAACATGCTGCTCGTTCACCACGAGAGTAATGGCACGGTACTATGTGTATCGCTGCTCACTGTGTTCCGTTAGCCGCCTGCCTCCGTGCGCCTGGGAACACGGCCACGGCCCTCGGCGAGCGCGTCGTCACAAGTGCACGCTCACTATCATCACAGCACAGGCGGACAGGCCCTGGGCGCGCGAGGGATGCGCTCCGACGGGAGGTAAACAAGCGGGACGTCCGCGCGAGTGGAGCTCGGCTCCGGCAGCAGGACACGGCGTGCTCTCGGCGCAGCGGCGGAGCGCGCACTGAGCGCAGTGAGCGCGGGCGCACAGTCGCGCACCGGCGCGCGCACCTGTCGCCGCCCGACGGAGCGCCGCGCGCCAGTTTCCGCAGTACACATTAGCATACAATCGCGAAGCCTCCTCAGCGTCCTGCCAAGTGCCAAGTCACATCACTTGCACCCGTGTCCTTAATAGGAAGCTAAGCTACTTACATATGACTTGGCAAATCTACCCTTTTCATATTGGTTAGCAAAAAATATGTAGGTTCGTGAACTTAATACTTACCTAAATAACATAGAAATCTATTTTAATTTGTGTCGTATTGTAGCGATCGCGTCTTTATGTAACAAAGGGATGCGGATATGGGAGGTCCCTGGGGATAGACGTAGGGGTCAAGCACACCGTGCATGATTGGAATGAAAACAACAGGGACATGCAGGATCCTGAGCAGGGTACCGACCTTTCGAACGTACCGCCTGGCGCTCGTGCCTGGCAAATAGTAGCATGTGGAGCCGTTACTGTTCCACCATAGGAACACATACATATTTAAGTACATGTGCGGTCGTTGCCAATAAAGACCAATAGGCAATAAAAATCAGCATGCAGTGATTTTGTTACGACATCGTTCTGTGCGCCTCTGCGTTCGATAGCGAAATGGCAATCACTCGCTTTGCCACCTGCATCGAATCCACATTTAGTTTTTTACCGACTTACCGGCTAACTATTTAGATTACATTAGCTGCTTCAAAGTGACCATTGCACCGATGTGGTACATGGAACTGTGCGTATTGGAACATTTAATAATTGCGTCCAGTTTCCGAAAACCAACTAAATAACCGATTACCTAATATCCGATCCGACTCGAAGGACCAAAAAGATATTTGGTACTGTACCAAACATCTTTTGACTGATATGATGATATAGAATGATACGAGGAGATACGTGGATTAAAGAATATGTTTACTGCTAGTTCTAGTGCTACGTAGAATATGATAAATTGGTAGAATGATAGTGAGTACACAATGATGACCGGTAGTCAACTAATTTCTATATAAATCTAATAAATTACGAATGCGTACTGGCGAAAATGCTGACATGATAATATTGTAATTTTGAGATGCACGGCTGCACCGTACGTACAGATCTGAGTTATCTTCGACACTTCGACCCAGTGGGATCTCTTGTGTCGACGCTCTCCCAGTAACGACTGCCATAGATGTTCATGGCAGCCGGGACCGACGGCTTAACGTGCTCTCCGAGGCACGGAGCAGGCGATAATTGTCAATCAATACGCACATAATTTCGAAAAGTCATATACAGATCTGACTTAAATGCCTGTCAAGCTCTTGCATGGCATGTTTTTTGTGAACTGAGCATTTGTTACTAAAACCAAAGTTCTTCACGTTCTTCAAGAATCTTTGTTCCATGGAAAGTAAATTTATTAAAGCAAGTTTGTACATATAATCACAATTCTTTAAAAATGACTTATACCTAAAATATTATAAAACAAAGAAAAAGAAAACTAAAACCCTCTAATAGGCGTCATAAAATTCCTCCGCATCACAGTCGACCGGTAGTGTGCCCAGAAGACTTGCAGCATTGCCACGTTGAATGGCAATGCTTATTCTTTCTGCAAAATAAAGCCCAGCCCTCTGGTCACGGAAAGCGTCGACTAACCTTTTTGCTATGTCTCTATAGAGCGCACGAGCACTGGGACCCCATGACCCTAGCGTTTCGACCCCAAACGGCTCAAAAACATAATCCCCTACCAGGTTTTTGTATTTGCGCCGTTTGAGAGTCTCCGCAGATGCAGCAGCAGCACCAGCACAACCCGCCGTGCTGGGAAGATGTAATGGCGCAAGGGTGTCGACACACGTTGCGTCCCACACCAAGGGCCTATCCATTGTTTATCTATCCAGTTGATTGTGTATATGCATTATCCTTAACTTAAGAGATAACCACGCCACATGAGTTATCCTTAAACAGGAACGAAGAAATTACGGATGTAAAGAAAGTATATTACAAGAATATCAACTACTCATATAAATAGTAGACCTCTACGTATTGATGAGCAGTGCTGTGGGTAAAAATATCATATAATAATAAAATTGTGTGAAACAACTGAGGTGGCACACAAGCATACGGCCCACCTGATGGTAAGTGGTCACCGTAGCCTATGGACGCTTGTAACACCAGAGGCATCACTTGCGCGTTGCCGACCCTTAAGGAAAGGTAGTGGGAAGGAGAAGGAGCGGGAACGGGGAAAGTGAGTGATTGGGCCTCCGGTACTCTCACTCACCGAACGAAACATAACAGTAGGAACACTGCTATTTCACGTCGATGGATGATTTGCTTTTTTTTCTTTTAAAAGAAGACAACTTCCGCAGTACGAATAACTCCTATGTGCTGGAGACTTTATACACATTCAAGCAACGGGCACAGAGAACACCCAGACTCGCTACAACCATTCGTGGAACATACAAATGGTTGTCCCGTGTGGGGGTCGAACGTAAAATAGTCGCAGCGGCAGTGCCGAGGCGATCACTTAAACCAGTACGCCATCCGTGCAGTCATGATGATAGTTATGATGTAGTTATGTCAGTTATGATGACCAACTCCATGGTTGAACCACACGGGTGGTCCACGGACAACAGATCGCAGAAGGTTGGGTTTCTTCGGGAAGGAGTCCCTTACACCAGCCTGACTGGAGACGTAACTCCACTGTTCAGACGCTCGCAGCCAAATGGACTGGTCTTGTTCGTGCGGTAAGTTGAATTTCCAGAACTGCTTAAGTTAGCTTCGTTCGTGATCTTACTGAACCTGAGTCACAGTGTTCGCCTTGTCCTCTTCGCTGCTCCGCATGAAGCCCAGTGGCGTAGCTAGGCGTGGGCGAAGTGGACCTTCGCCCACGACCTCGCACTTAAAGGGGCCTCGCGAGGCCTGTTTAAATGCGATGCCACCAGACTTAAATCCTTACTAGAGGACTTCTGTAAAGCAAAAAGCCGAAGAATACTACTTTTGAAAAAAATGTAATCACTAAGTTACAAAATAAAACCTTTTTCAAATCTATATGCTTTTCAATATTCTCCCATGGTGCATTTATATTTTTTTACTATCATAAGTAGGTACGTCGTGTCAAAGCATGTTTAGTAAGATAGATTCATTGGGTAGATCTTGGGAACGATAGAAAAGGGGCCTCGCTGATGCGACTTTGCCCACGTCTATATTAGTCCACGCTACGCCACTGCATGAAGGAGTCATCTTTATTGCTGGACCGTCAACGCGTTTATTACCGTCAGTCAAGCGTCAATAGACTGAATTAACCGTTTATCATCGAACAGTTTTTAATCTTGCATAGACAGTGAATAAAAAAGAAACAGAAATATCATTTTTAATGGGACAAGAAAGTATCCAGTGAAAATACAAATTGGATTCGTTTAATTACGTGAAAATGCCAAATCTGGTGTTAAACAATAATTAAACTTATATTGGTCTTAATTACTTCATAATGAACTCTGCTACGGTGTCAGTACCTTCCGATTGTCGAACAATTGCAAAACGTACCGAGTCAAACAGTTTCTGTGATCAGTCCCAGTGAAAGAGACGGTAGACTACGCAGACCGATGCAAAGGTTCTCCGTAGCTGTAGCGTCGCCAATCCGATATTGATATTGAAATGATCGACGATTCGAACGGCACAGTATTGCAGTCAAGTGTATTAAGCTAATATTTGGGGCTCCTGTCCAAAGATGTGCGCAGTCAGTACGCCTCGTGTGGCTGTACGTTGACCTAATATAAGTTATTTCTTGGCTCTGCGTAAAACGATCACTTTTGCTTGCTATTTGGCTTTGCCCTTTGACCTCAAAATTTGACTTTGCTGGAGATTTGAACACCGAGGATCGGAAGGCTTTCGGAAATACGAACAATTACCTACTCTTTGGAAATGTGGCGCTTCGATATCATTATATCGAAGCACCACATTTCCAAATAATGGTTTAATCCTGATCCGATCTGATTCTGCAAAGAAGGAGCATTCTCCTTCTTTACAGAATCAGATCGGATCAGGATTAAACCATTATTTCAATCTATTAGGTGGCACACCCTAGACCAGAGGTTCCCAGACTTTCTTTCTCATAGACCACTTTCAAACTCTAGCTGGTTCCGGTGGACCGCCTGCAGCTAAACAAGTTCATGCAATTAAAAAATCAGATCTCTACGGATTGACCTTTTTTTCTTTAGAAATTCTCGAGATTGAATCTATACCACGGAAAAACCGCTGGACTGAATATGGAATATACAAGTTTTTACAAGTAACAGTCACAGCTGAGCAATAAATTTTCCTGGACTTACGAATTGTGAACCCCCATTTTTGTCACGCCAACGTAGACCCCCGACGGACCACTTTGGGAACTAATGCCCTAGACAGTCGTTTGTCCTATGAACGATAGTTCGAGGGACTGTACGATAGTTCGAGGGACACTTCTACGGCAGTTACACCGCGCATTCTCTCATCTGACGTCTGCATAATGCTCGTTCTCAATTGACAACAACTCATTGATACATCGTCGGAGTGCGCACTAAGCCTTGTGGAAAGCCAGCATTATTATTACGCAAAATAACAATATACTAGAAGTTTAACTAGTACCTACACTTGTTAATAACAATATACTAGAAGTTTAACTAGTACCTACACTTGTTAATAACAATATACTAGAAGTTTAACTAGTACCTACACTTGTTAATAACAATATACTAGAAGTTTAACTAGTACCTACACTTGTTAATAACAATATACTAGAAGTTTAACTAGTACCTACACTTGTTAATAACAATATACTAGAAGTTTAACTAGTACCTACACTTGTTAATAACAATATACTAGAAGTTTAACTAGTACCTACACTTGTTAATTTTATACAACAAAGATGACAAGATGGCCTACAGCCGCCACTCACTGCGCTTCGCTAGATCAGCCATCAGCCCAGGCTCCGTTCCGTCTCTGTCCCTTCTTATAGTGCCCTAAGTCTTCATTAGAGATTTTTAATGAATATACGCAGGTATGCGCAATTCAAGAAAACTTTTATCAGAAAAACGCGGTCAATTCTAATTCGATCAAAATTTGATTGTGTATTGGTACTTAATTGACTGTCGTTTACATTTTAATATAAGCATGTTGATTTTTACGCTGTATCACCATGCATATAATAATAATAATTCATATAAAATTACATGAACGGACGGGTAAAAAAAACCTCTTAGACAATGGAATGAATTTTTATTAGTTAACTTACATATCCGGTACG
This sequence comes from Catocala sponsa, assembly GCA_963564715.1. Classification (NCBI taxonomy): domain Eukaryota; kingdom Metazoa; phylum Arthropoda; class Insecta; order Lepidoptera; family Erebidae; genus Catocala; species Catocala sponsa. The sequence goes on along the minus strand of OY751341.1, from coordinate 26,164,866 downwards.
AGGGCGCACTACCGGTAGTCATCAACAACGAGTAAAGAGTATTCGCAGCACTAGCCTAGTGCGGCTCTGCGGCGCGGCGCGCGGCGCCACTACGCTAACTATACAAAAATAACGACACATCGAGATTCATAACCGCGCACTTCGACAATATCACTACTTATACCTACGGAGAGGTGGCCGGGGGCGCGGGGCTCAGGCGTCGTCCTCGTCCTCGTCCTCGTCCTCGTCGTCCTCGTGCGGCGCGTGCGGCGCGTGGGGCGCGGCGGCGGGCGCGGGCGTCGAAGGGCCGGCCTCGGGCTCGAGCGCGGGCGGCAGCGGGCGGTAGCAGGGCGGCGCGGCGGCGGGCAGCAGCAGCACGCAGGGCGGCAGCGCCAGGTCGCCCAGCGACACGCGCAGCAGCGGCGCGCGCGCGACGCGGGGCATGGTGCCGCCGCCGCCGCCGCGGGACGCGCGCGCGCCGCCGCGGGCGCAGCGCTCGTTGAACTCCAGCGTCTGCGAGCACCAGTATCCGGGCGCCGGCTCAGCCGAGCGCTGCAGCAGCAACGGGCGCCAGCGAGCGCCGCCCGAGTACACGCTGACGTTGGCGTAGCCGGGCTCGGGGCGCGGCGGCGCGGGCGCGAGGCAGCGCGCGGCGCGGGGCGCGAGGCAGCGCGGCGGCGGAGGCGGCTCCGCCGGCGCGCGACATCACGCGACGCCGCCGCGCTCCACCACGGCCACGCCGGCGTACGAGCGCCCCACCGACATGGTGGCGCCCAGCATCGTCCACGAGTCCGTCGCCGGGTCGAACACCTGCACACACCCGCCTGTACTTCACACCGACACCCACCTCTCGAACATGGAGCCCTCGTTCTTAACCAACCAACATAGTATCGGATGTCACCCAAACCAATATTCAGTGGTATCAATATAAATAGTGCACTTTTATATACCTATTATAATACACACGACAACTGACTCTGCAAGTTTTGAATTAACTGCAAATCAAAATATCGACCAGCATACTTTTTCTTCACCAACAACAAATTATAAATAAAATGTTATACTACTATGATTATTTTAACTTTTAAGTAATTGCATCATTAAGCTCATATTATCATTATTACAAAGAAAAAGAATATAATTTCTCTGTCAATGTGATACGATAAAAAAATAGAATTAGGAAATGTTTATAGTGTCATGCCAAAGGGCCCCTTCACACTAGCATTTGTCCAGCGTAGGTGTTCGATTACCGTAAACGCAGAGAAAACGCCGCACGCGTTGCGTTGTTGCGGCGTTTCCCTGTAGTTAATTGAGCACTGCGCTAGCGCGGAGCAGACGTCATAGAATTTCTTTGTCATTTCGATATTATCATTAACAAAATGGATTCCGACGAAGAAATTCTATTGATGGCTTTGCTTCTAAGAATAAATTTGTGCGACAACGAGAAAATAAAAAGGATATGGGAGAATACATTATGGAGTGTGCTGTCAAGTGAGAGTGTATCTTGTGCTCTATTGTCAACACTTAACATAAAATACAAAATATTATTGCAAATAATACAAAGTGATTACCTTCCTCACTTTTTTGTTTCGAAGTTTTCGTTGAAAATCTATACTAATATTATAAAGCTGAAGAGTTTGTTTGAACGCGCTAATCTCAGGAACTACTGGTTCGATTTGAATAATTCCTTTAGTGTTGGATAGCCTATTTATCGAGGAAGGCTATATAACATCACGCTACGACCCACGGGTGCGGCGCAGTAACGATAAACGCGGGTGAAACCGCGGGAACATCTAGTCATGAATAAATTGATTACAAACTTCAGCCAATACTTTATATTTATATCACTGAACGTTTGTGTATGGCATGAACAAACATATCGATGTCATTTTACGTTGTATTACTTTGAACAGGATTGTACAAGACACCGAAGTAACGCGGCGCATGCGCACTTAGCGCAGCGTACTTATGTGGCGCAACTGGACAAACGCTTGTGAAGGGGTTCGAAGTGTGGAGTGACACGCTAGCACGTATGTCGCGTGTGTCGCGTGGGTGCAAGGGCCGGGACGTACCTCGACGGTGTTGAGGTTGGCGGCGCCGTCGTCGCCGCCCACGACGTAGAGGCGGCCGTGGTGCGCCGCCACGGCCGCGTTGCGGCGCGCCGTGTGCATGGGCGGCGCCGGCGCCCAGCCGTCGGGCGCGCGGTAGCGCTCCACGGAGCGGCGCACGGCGGGCCCGTCGTGCCCCCCCACGGCGTACAGCGCGCCCTCCACCACGCCCACGCCGCAGCCCGACCGCCGCGCGCTCATCTCCTCCACGCTCTCCCACGCGTCCGCCGCCGGGTCGTAGCGCTCCACCGTGTGCAGGCACTGGCGCGACGCGCCGTCGTAGCCGCCCACGGCGTACAGCCGCCCGCCCAGCACCGCCACGCCCACGGACGAGCGCCGCGTCGACATGCCGGCGATGGGCCGCCACGAGCCGTCGCGCGTGTCCAGCGCCTCGGCCGAGCTCAGCCCCGTCGCGCCGTCGAACCTGCGACCGGCACACGCGCACCGTCAGACCGTCAGCCACGCTCACCTAGCGCCCGCCCCTCGCCTCTCGCCCCCACTCACCCGCCGACCGCGTAGATGGAGTGTCCGATGGCCGCCACCCCCAGCGTGGAGCGGCGCGCGGTGAGCGGCGGCCCGGCGCTCCACGTGTCCGTCGCCACGTCGTATATGTCCACGCTGCGGACGCGCAGCGTGCCTGCCGCGCAGAGCGATATACAGATTAGCCACCGAGGTGATCGACCGATATCGAGAAAGCGGTCCCGGTCATGGGGTGCGATACTCACCGTTAAAACCCCCCACGACGTAAACTTTCCCCTGCACTGTAGCGACGCCGGCACGACAGCGACGCGTGGGCAACTCGGCGGCGCAGCGCCAGCGGCCGCACTCCATGTGGTAGGCCTCCACGTCGCGGATGGCCTTGGGCGCCTGCCCGCCCACCACGAGCAGCACCTTAGGCGAACGCGGTGGCTGTCGAGGGCGAGCGCGCGCGCACGTGGCGGCCGCCGCTAGGCGACGCTCGGGGCGCATTAAATGGAAGGACAGCGCCTCGATCACCAGGTCCTGCAACGAGACGGCGCGGTACATGTAGCGGACGGTGCCGGTGCATGCACCGGCGGGGCGGCGGCGCGCGGCGTACCTTGACGCGCAGGCCGGCGCTGGCGAGCGGCTCGGCGGCGGCGCGCGCCACGAGCGTGTCCTGCGCGAGCAGCGGCAGGCGCACGTGCTCCAGCAGCGCGCCCAGTTGTGACGCGCGCGTCTCGGGCGTGTGCTGCATCCAGCGGATCACGGCATCCAGCACCACCTCCTCGTTGGGTACGGTGATGCGGTCGCTGTCCAGCAGCTGCGCCAGCGTCTCCGCCTCCAGGGCCAGGAACTCCTCCGTCTCCAGCACCTGCGCACACAGCGATCGGTTGAGAGCGGAGGTCTACGAGCAATGTCGCGGTCGGTGGAGGCGCGCTCACCTCGACGAAGTGCGTCTCGACGAAGCGCTGCGCGCAGAGGCACAGGTCGGTGCAGGCGTGCAGCTCGGCGAAGGCGCGGATGCCGAGCGCGTTGTCGGGCGACAGCGCGCTCGCCAGGAACACGCAGCACGCCTCGCGCACGCCGCACACCTGCAGCAGCGACGCCGCCGACAGCAGGCTCTGCGACACACCACACACAAGCGCAACGTTAGTATCCACGTGTACTCTCTCTATCAGCTCACACTACACCGCCACGGCTCACCTGGACATTATCTTCGGTGATGACGAGGGACTCGGGTGTGTACACGTATTCCACTATTGCCTCGAGAGCGGCCGGGTCAACATTCTGAAAGTATAACGCTCGGATATAAATTTACGGATCACACAGCAGGGAATCGGCTCTAGACGATAGAAATGGGTCCATAAGTTAAAAAGTTATTAGAATGTACGTAATATATTTGAAAGAGTCTGGATGGGTGAGCGGCACCTGTATGGTGATGGTGGGCTGCGTGCGCTCATCGAACTGCGTGAACATGGCGTGGAAGTAGGGCGAGCAGGCGGCGAGCACGGCGCGGTGCGCGCTGACAGAGTCGGAGGGCTCGGTGGCGGCGTCGGTGCGCGCGTGCAGGCGCACGTCGCACAGCGTGGCGTCGCGGCGCAGGCGCGCCAGCGCTTCCAGCAGCTTGCCGGCGTGCTGGGCGCCGCCGCCGCCGGCGCTGTCGCCCGGCGCCGGCCGCTGCGACGACTCGTCCAGCGACGACTGCGACGCGCAGCGCACCATCATGCTGCACACACACACACACACCTGTCACTGCCATCACCACCTGTCCAGCACCTGTGCTGTCTCACTACTTCTATTATATTTCATAATCATGTTCGGAATAATATCTGGGGCTACTCTAAAATTGTCTATCAGGTTATAAGGATAACTTAGTAAATAATAAGTGCAGTTCACACTAGTAGTCTATAATATCTTCTGCGCAGAGAGCTAGTCTCCGTTGAGATTAGCGGCTGCAACCGAAAGTACAGTAGATCACCATATACTCCTCGGAAAATTAGAGCATTATCGAATTAGGAATAATGTGTTAAATCTGTTCTCTTCATACTTAAAAAACAGGACACAAGATGTGGAAATTAAATCAGTATTAGAAGGAAGGAAAGTAATGCACAAATCGAAAGTGATACCGGTAACTAGAGGAGTGCCCCAAGGATCGATACTAGGTCCTGCATTCTTCATTACATTCCTAAACGATCTGACAAAATATATTAGTAGCATAAGCTCAAGTTCTCAGCTGGTCATATTCGCAGATGACACAAATGCGATGATCTCTGCAAAAGATATCAAATCAAATTTCCTTTTCGACGGGAAGGAAATTTGAGACGACCAGAGAAAGAAGCAGGACCTACCACTTACGTGATTGTCAAGGCAAGGCGGCCAATATTTTATAAATAAACATCAATGAGACAAAGTGTATGTTATTTAAGTCTACAACAAAAAGTAATGAACATTTAACTATTGTCTCGGCATCTAATCAGGTAGAAATAGTAGTAAATAGTAATTTAAAATTTCTTGGCATACAAATAGACGCTTCACTTAATTGGACCAGAGCTGACAGATATAGTCAATACATTGAGTTCATCCTGCTTTGCCATTAAAAGCTTGAGAGAGGGATTGACTGTTGACCAGTTAAAAATTGTCTAATATGCTCTAGTGGAATCCAAACTTAGATATAGTATCCTGTTATGGGGAAATAGTTATAAGTATAAATTCTTTTATTTTGGATATCTTATTTATCGAGAAAGGCTATAGGCTATATAATATCACGCTACGGCCCACGGGGGCGGCGCAGTACTCACAAACGCGGGTGAAACCGCGGGCACATCTAGTTGATAATAAACTTAACTTAAAACAAAACGTTGCAGATATTTTTGTAATTCATTAAAGTCATCTAAACTGTCAGGTAAAAATTTAATATCGTCGGCAAAGATGAGTACCTATATCATAATCATAAAAACAGTTTATTTTTTACTTGAATAATAACTGTACTGTCTATTAGTATTTAGGTGACATGGGTTTTATTAAAGGCATAACTTGATAATATCCATAAAGAGATCAAATCTTACAATCTGTGTGTTGATAAAAACACGTAGCCGTAGTGCGTTACATAATAAACGTAAATATATCATTAAATAGAAGTACCCACTCATGTGCAGTAAGTACATTTACATACAAATGCCAAAAGCATGCCCGCTTTTGGCATTTCGCAATAAAAATAGGTATATGTATCTGTGCGCATACAAACTGATCACAAAATCCTGCTTTCGATTAACAGGTTACAACCAAGTGTCATAGGGTTTTCCTTTCAGACCATGCTCAATAGCAGTTTGGAGAATTCTAAACAATATTAGCAAAAGTTTAGTATGATTTGGTATTTAACAGTAACAGATAATTATATTCATAGAGTACATGGAAAAGCACCACAATTATAATTATATTCAACCTATGATACACTTTTACCTTTGCCTATAGTGTGTAGCATGTTCAAAATAAAACTTACATTAATTAATTACATTTAAAATCCTCAAAATATTTGCAGCATTGTCATTCATAACAGGCCACAAGGCTCTCATCATGTATAGCGAAATATTTCTGCAGGGCTGATTTCTTTTAATGGTAATGCTGCCTTTGCTCTAAGGATCAAGCCCTCTGTCACAAAGAACTTTCTCTGGAGCACACAAATAATTGTCACATATGTGATTGAATCCTCAACTCTACCTCACTCATCCATGCAGTAATATTGCTATCAAAGTATCTTTTTATTTGATGATGTTTCTTAAATGATTCTTGTTATTAATCATGATTTTTTATAGTTTGTATTTTTTTTTTCTTTATAAGACATTCCAAGCGTTTAACTTGGACCACCGCACAAATTATTCATAGTTGTGGGTATCACATAGTTATAATATTACCTTTTGTTCTGTGTTTTTGTTTTGATACCTACATAATATAATATGTATTGTGTTAACGGACTAATTAGTGTAATGCATTTGTTTGTATTTTCTTATGTAAGCGACATGTAATTGTCTTTAATAAGAAATAAAGAAATATTGAACCGAAAAAATAAATATTGAACAGAATCATAACAATTAATATTTATTTACTGAAACTGAATTACAAACAAAATGCTTATAAAGCCTAGAAAAGCTATCCTATATTCCATACAACATAGCTTGGGTCCTCTGAGACTTATGTTGAGGGCTGAAACAATGTTGATCATATTGTATAGTATTGTTATAAATTATTGATTAATGTTATTATTCTCATTGAAATTTGTATAATTATTTTAATTAAATATATGCATTTTTTAATTTATATTTGTAGGTATTTTCACACACAATACTTTAAGTAATTTCAACGTAATATTCTTTTCTTGTATGCACATTATAAATAAAACATTATGATCAGAACATTCTATACTGTCTTCCGAAATACAGAATTTGTTGAGTGTGATATAAATTACTTTTGTGACGGGACCCAAGTTACAGTTTACGGAATATAGCAGTTATTATTAACAAACAGCTTTGTTTGTTAATATTAACTGAAAATAATGACTAAACTCCAATGTTGAAGGTGTAATAAGTAATCTTATCTTAGTTGTTCTACTTAGATACAATATTGTGTATAGGTCTGTGCTACAAATTGTTAGCTCTCAACTTGAACCTTGAACACATTGATAATTATATTACTAACTAGATGTGCCCGCGGCTTCACCCGCGTTTTCGTTACTGCGCCGCCCTTTTGGGTCGTAGCTTGATGTTATATAGCCTTCCTCGATAAATAGGCTATCCAACGCTGGAAAAATTTTTCAATTCATACCAGTAGTGCCTGAGTTTAGCACGTTCAAACAAACAAACAAACTCTTCAGCTTTATAATATTAGTATAGATTAGTATACACCTGCTGGCTGTTATGCGTAACACACCTGTATCGTCCTCTGTCTCCATCACCTTCGGCTGCACTGTTGTCAACCCCCAAACTGTAATCAAACATTAATTTTTATGTTATTGTAGACAGTTTCAAACTTATGGCTAGTTATAAACAATAGTCATCTACAGGGTTTAGGTACGTGGCAAATAAAAAAAATTGACCACAATATCTGGGGACACATTGAACATTCATTGAGTATTTCTATCAAAACATAATATAACAACAGTAACATATTCCTGTCACTCACAGGCTCCTGTCCCTGTCCGCGTCAGGTTGGCCGTCCATGGCGCGAAGTGCAGTTCCCGCGTCTGCAGCAGCCGTAACCAGCTCCTGTCGCCTGCTGCTGCACCACAACTACCTCATTTAATCGGCACTCACACTTATCCTACTACATACATTACACTATTATACTTGAGGTCAACGTTTTTACTGTTTTATCCTTAAAACATCATACTTGTGTATACCAGAACCAAATAACAAAGCACAATGTTCATGGGTTTTCACTATAAAACTTACAAATGTTATTGACAAATAATTATGCTAATAAATAAATGTCAACACAGTCAGATGACAGGGATGTCAGCCTTATGTCCTTTGTGTTATAAAGCCTTCAAAAACAATTTTTGGAACAGGTAACAAAATAGAACAACTGTAAAAAAGACATTACATCCACTTAAACATCGAATTATTTTATTGCAACCGTTATTCTTATTATGTTAATGTTACACATACGTTCATAAAAATATATAGTATTTTCGAAACTACCAGCATCATGTAACTAGGTTATCATAAGCAGTTATTAGTTGTAGATATAAAACATAGATGGCACTCTTGTAAATTTTCAAAACTTTAAAGCAAACTGTTTATATTTCTTTATTTTCAATCTTATCATGATTAAAGTATGCCTCAGAGAAAATCCAAGCTATAAGAATTACAGGAACTGGAAAATACTAATAATATCATTGTATTTTACTGCTATAATGATATATATTAGTATTTTTGCCGTAGAGTAGACTTGGCCAGGTTACCGATAAGTGTGTGCCACTGGCAAAGCCACCAGCCGCAGCTGCTTTTAAGGTATAACATTAGGTATCTAAATAAACATGTGGCTATACGCACTGACCAACCATCAATTAATACGTCAAGTTAAATGATATTTATTGTCAATAAAGCCTCGAATTATATGCGGCTATAAATCCGCAGATAATGTGAGGTAGCAGCCTCATTAGTGCTTGCGGTTAACAAAGCAATTAGCAGATAACTATTATTATAATTTATTAATGTGTTGATACTATGATTGATTCTTAAGGTGGTACAGAAAAGCTTAGCCTTTCTATTTAACTATTGCCAGTCTAATAAACATAGAATAAGCGCAATTGAGTTTATTTGCCGTGTTAAAAATGCGGTTGTAGGGTTATGCACGCAACGAGTACCAATGGGAATCTACGACTAGGCTTACGTTGTCTGCCTGTCTGACAGTCTGACTGACTTTTAATCGGCTCTATCTTAAGAACCATTATAGGTAACCGACTGAAAATTTCACAAATATGGTGGACTTCCTAACAATTAGGTATAACATAAAGTGGAAATTTAAGCGAAGACCCTGTGCAAGAAATATATTTAATCAAGGCTTCAACTCAACTCATAAAAACGGTAATTCATAGAAGTTTAATAATTCTTGGAATAAAGTCTGATAACGACAAATACAAATTGGTCTAGTATAAGTACGTCGTGTTTGCGCTATAAATACCTACTTACTATTACTTATGTAATTATATTAATTTAAAAACATAAATACTTAATACAAAATTAGGCTATCTACCGAATATTGTCAGAATTAAATGAACCTTCGCTTTTGTAATATTAATTGACCAGATAATTTATTTTCTTCTTTACTAAGTAAGTACCTATATGTTAAATTAATTTAATAATTTGAATGTAAAAAGCGTGGGGTGGGGGTTATCAAAATATCTTAGAAAGCACCCACGCTTTTTTAGATTAAAATTATTTTCTAATTTTTAGTTTGGTTTTTTAATAAAGCGTGTATTTTATCATATTTTTTTCTATATTATTGTATTGTCTTCGGTCCTCGATAAGTGTGCAAAGTTTTAAATCAATCCGTCGCCGCGTCGCGCGTCGGTCGGTTTGAAAGGGGTGAAAATCACGTTCACAGATTGCGTTACATAGACACATAGATACATACATCCCAAGCTAATAAAAGCGTGTTAAAATCTGTGGAATACACGTTGTCTTCTAAAGTCCTCCACATTAGAAGACAATGTGTAGGTACATTTGCACAATGTAAAAGTTGTTTAATGGCAATCCTAATCCTAACTAATATTATAAAAGCGAAAATGAGTTTGTTTGTTTGTTACCTTTTCGCGCCTAAACCACTGAACCGGTCATCCTGAAATTTTGCATATACGTAGACAGGTGTACAAAAACGGACAAAGGCTACCTTTCATCCCGAAAAAAATTACTGTTCCCGAGGAAAACAATAATAACGTTCTTATGATAATAGATGGCGCCACGTGTCTTTCGAATCATGATTGAATTATACTTATTATTACAAGCAGCGTACAACCCGAATTGATTGTCAAATTCTAAATTAACGCGAGCGAAGCCGCGGGCAAAAGCTAGTACCCAATAGATTTTTATCAGCTCGACCCGGGATTCCATCCCGGTATCTCATGACCAGTAACGAGCCAGTCAGGCGCAGGTTAGAGGTCAATAAGGAACTACAAGTTGTAATAGTTTTAATAATCATCATTTAAAAAGTGGCTGCTATGGGGCTGGCATGAACCTTGATTGGTTAAAAGTCCCTATTTAACATAAAGTTATAGAAGTTGCTGCCAAGGAAGCCAGAACTAATAGCTAGAAACCATGACATGGAAAACGTCGCTCGAGAAAATCTTTATCGTAAATAAGAGTCATGATATCTAGTACTGAGGGCAGTGAGGGCTCTGACGTTATGGAGTTGTTTAATGAAGAGGTAATAGGTACCCAGCTAAAGATAGCATATGTTGTGAATGCATAATATAACACCGGGGTGTAGTTTATTGTTGGGATGCGGTGCAAGGTACAGTGAGCACTTGCTTGAGCAACGAGGGCACGCCGGCGCCGCGCCGGGGGCTGGGGCGGCTGCAGGCGCGCGGGGCGGGTGGGGTGCGGTGCAAGGCCGCGGGGTGCGGTGCAAGGCCACGCGGGGGGCGGGGGGCATCGATCCGCGAACAGCTGAGCGGCCGCCGCGCCGGCCGGCGTGCTGCCGGCACGTACCGGCGCCGTGTTGGTACGGGACTGATGCACCTGGAACCGCGGCGGTAGGCAGGCCACGCCATCAGTGAGCCTCCTCGGACTTTCACAGAGGCTGAACTATTTGCAATCGTCATTAGTTTCTTTATTGATGAACAAAGAGTGCATGATGGGCGTGACTCCGTGCCGCCGGCGAGGGAGAGCGATGCAGCGCAGCGTGCGCGTGTGACGGAGACAAGGAGAGTGCGGCCGGGGTGGCGGGCGGTGCGCTCCAGCTGATTTTGACTGTTGCTAAGCGCGCGGCGGGTGCCGGCGGGGGCGGTGCGGGGCGCGGGGCGCGGGGCTGGGGTGAGGGCGCGCGGCTTCATTATAACCGAGGGCTGGAAGTTGCAGCGATATGAATATGTATGGAAGGTGTAATTTTTGACGTTGTTCTCGGGGCGCTTGGCTCTCGTCGACACTCGCTTATTACAGAGATATTATGCTAAGCTAAAGTTGAAGCATGTCTCTGTAACAACTTGAGAGCTTAACATTTCAAACTAATATCTCCAGACTTACTTATAAGTACCTAATTGTCGTAATATCATGCCACTACAGGTGCTCACTGTGAACTCTGGTCGTACATAGAACTTAGCGGATTGAATAATATAGTATAAGAAGCATTATTTGCATCGTTTTCATATCATCTAATCATTTGTTCTCATTCACCTATCAGAATACTTATCTATAACAAAGCTCGTTAGTTCGTGTTCGTAAATTAGCTACCCTACGTCCATCTCCAGCGATCACACAGTCATCTCCATGCAGTAAGTACAATTTAAAACGGTTTAGCAATTCAGCCACGGAGACGTTGCAGCAAACAGCGAAACCTTAACATTCCCTTTCAGTAGTGTAGTGATGAAGGATTTGGACTGACCAGCTACCTATCCTGTTGTTGACTGGAGGAGGCTGTTGGACTGGAACGCTTTAGGAGCTTCATGGTGTCCATTGCAATATGAGCAACTCGGCCCTGACCGAATAGCTAGTAATACGGCTGGATAGTTTGTTGTACATTGGTGTTCGTTTCGTGCGGGCGAGTACGAGTAGGTATGAGCCGGTACCTACTTACCTACACTACTTACTTCAACATATTATACTATTACTAGCTGTCCCGTCAGACGTTGTCCTGTACAAAAGAGAAAAAAAAGCATATCTAAACTTGAACACACACAAAAAGTTTCATTCAAATCGGTCCAGCCGTTTAGGTGGAGTTCACTGTCAACACACGTACAGAAGAATTATATATATGAAGATGTACTTACATTGTACATACATGGGTAATAGTTTGTAGGAAGCTAGTCGAACACTTAGTAAGTGCTCTTCTGAGAGACTATATTATTAAATAAGTTCATGTTCGTTATTGTTTACAATGCTTTCAGTTTAGCATTTTATTTACATGTTTATAATTAGACTAGCTGTGCCCGCAGTTTCGCCCGCGTTTATCGTTACTGCACCGCCCTCGTGGGTCGTAGCGTGATGTTATATAGCGTTTAGCCTTCCTCGATAAATAGGCTACAGAGCTGCCAACACAAAAATAATTTTTCAATTCGAACCAGTAATTCCTGAGATTAGCGCGTTCAAACAAACAAACAAACTCTTAAGCTATATAATATTGGTACCTATAGATTTAGATTTCAAATAATGTTTATGAATCTAATTTTACTATTGGAAATTGTGACGTTTGAAAGATATTTATAAAATGAGTTGAGACAGGTACCAATCATAACGTACCATAATGTCCATTCGATAATTGTGCCACTGTTAACGGAGACTGGCCATCTGCGCAGGACGTATTATAGTGCACAAGTATGTGCGCAAACACAAGAGCACTCTCTGGATTCGAACCCGAGACCGACACGCCCGGCAGTCACATTCACTACCGCTGCGCCACAGAGACACTGATACCTTAGAAAGTGCGTATCATACGTTACTGACGCTATCCAGCCTCAGATCGCTGATAGTGCTGGTACAGCTGGATGTCTGGTGTGCGCGCTCACTATCATGAATATACGTATATCATCATAGTTACATCACTATAATTACCATAGATAGTGCCAAGGCAATTGCTAGCGCTATGATGATAATCTTTTAAGTGTTGTTTAAAGCAGCAGTTCTACGCGACTATTCAAGCAGGTAAGTAGTTTTTATTAGTAAACAACACACAACTTATAGCGGCATGGGGTAAGAGAGGTTTCAACAAATGTAACTTAAAATGTATGATGACAGCATCGAGATGCGCGCGACGGCAGCGAGCCGGTCCGCGCGCGCGGATATGAAACTTCCTAACAGGTATACTAATCTATGAAACTTCCTAACAGGTATACTAATCTATGAAACTTCCTAACAGGTATACTAATCTATGAAACTTCCTTCCGAAAGTGCGAACCTCTTTATTTTAGACGACATGGCAGGCGCGACCCGCGGCCCAGCGGACCTGATGAGAAAACTTTGTGATATACACTTTATTCATCAATATTTTTATGAAGTTTCTTCATGTTCGTGACGGACAGAACGTATCCGCTTAACTTACAGGTACCTATTGAGTGTGGTTGTTATGTTATCATATGCTGATACCTAGCTACTTAACGTTGCTTTCGTACACGGTTTGATTGATCTCATAGCTCGTTAGCCCAATTTTATTTACTTATATTCGTCAGTACCTACCTATACATACCTATGTATAACGACATTTATAATTAATAATTATTGTTAAACCATATTGATAATGGGTGGCCTATAAGTTATAACTGCAGGCGAGTCACTGCTATCATATAAATAAGCCGGCTCGGCGCTCGGCGCTCGGTGCGGTGGCGGTGTGCGGGTCACGTGGACGGAGTGTCGAGGCGCCGGAGCGCGGCGCGGCGCGGCACCGGGGCCGGGCGCCGGGCCGGGCGGCGCGGGGCCGGCTGGCGCGGCGTGCGGCGTGCGGGGCCGGCGCGGAGCGGGCGCCAGCGGCGGCGGCGGCGGCGGCGCTCCCCCGCGGGGCCGCGCGCCGCTCGCCGCCGCTCAGTGTGCGCCGCGAGCCCGCCGCCGCCGCCGCACCGCCCGCGCCGAGCCCGCACGCCGCCGCGCCATGGAGCACTTCATCGAGACCGTGCGCAAGTACCCGTGCCTGTGGAACACCACCGCCATCGAGTACCGCGACCAGGAGCTCAAGGACGCCGCGTGGGCCGAGGTCATGAAGGAGACGGACCTAGCGTCAGGTGAGCAGTGAGCGCGCCGGCGGCCGAGCCTCGAGCGAGGCGCCCGTACCCCGCACCCCGCGCCCCGCACACACACACACACACACGCGCGCACACAGCGCGCGCCGCTATTGTGTCGTATAAAGCATATAAAGGAAAGTAGCTCGTCACAGCAGTGATTGCGATATCAATTGTTTCATAGCTAAGCGGTGGGCACTGGGCGCCGGCGCAGCACGGCGGACACTACGGCCGCGGTGCTACTGTAATACTTTATTAAGTAGGTAGGTCTGACAGGCGTCTCACCAGCGTCACTCATCGATATTGCCGGTTGCTTTGGTAGTCTCCGTATTCACTCACCTATGGATCACAATATGTTTCTATTGAAGTACTCAGGTGTCAATAGAACCTCAGTCACGCGTGCTCAAAGGATGTAGTAATATCATATCCTTGTTGATTATGGTGCAATTTAAAAACATAATTAGTTATGTAAATATGTTCATAATATAGAAATATAAAAAATTTGATAAACGGTATCCTTGACCTACTTCAAATTTTCGTAACTATCAGTGACCATGAGTATTGACGTGTGTTTTGATTAGTTTCGAATGCACGTCTGGCGTAGTGGTTTAAGAGGTCCACAGTTCTGAGTGTTGTTTGTGGGTTTGAATCCCACACGGGTTTGAAAATTGTGTGATCCACAAATGGCTGCGCCGAAACTGGATGTTCTTTGAGTCCGTTGTTTGAATTTTTGTGAAGTTGCCCGCGACACAGGAATTGTTCCCAGTGCGGAAACAGTCTATAAAAAAATATATTAACGTTTTTGCTAAAGCAATGTATATTCCCATTCTGTAGTTGTTTACAGCGCGTAAACAACTATAGAATGGGAATATATTGTACGAATGAGAAAAGGATGATCATTGACAATGTCAGTAACGGCGACTCGTAAGCAGGTACCTGTCACACACAGCGTGTGTTGACACGAAGTACCTACAGTCTACATAGATGAAGTCGTATCAAGGCTTTATTGTTTGATAAGACATTAATACTATTAATGCATAACTAATACTTGACCACAAATATGCACATTGTACCCACAACCCTGAACCCACATACAGGCACCTGTACCTACCTCGAGTTTTCGAACAATACTCACTGACAGTGTGCACATAACAATAGTTTGCCCACAATTATGTATGTGGTATTAAATAAATAAATAAATAAATAACAATAATAAAAATAATTATAGTGAGAAGGTTCCTCTTTCAGGACCCCTTACCATTGGTCTCCATAATTTTTATATTTTTAAATGTGTTTTTTATATAAATATATTTAAAAATGTAATTTTTATTGATTAGTAATAACTAAATGTAAATAATAATAATATCATTTATTGCGTCAAATATGGTATGGTATAAAGGTATTACAATTATTTTGTATCGCATATTTGGCCGTTATACAGCATGCAACAATAAAGTTCCAAATTGATTCACTTCGATCAAATATATATGGTATATTTGATCGAAGTTGATACATCTTAAATTGAAAAACACGACTGTTAATTCATTAGTAAGTTGTGCTTTCAGTTGTGCTCAATGAACGTTCCAAAACAAATAAAACCTGCATGGACTTTTTTGCAAAAACTCTTCAACCGGATAATAACATTTCTGTAACAACCAGCTACGCAATGCAATATAACATTTTTGATAAGGTAGTTGAGTTATTGTATTTGGCAATGAGTTGTAAATTAAGAATGCTATATAAACGCAACTTTTGCAATACCTTTTTTTACGTGGGGGAATGCATTGACACATACACCTCCGCGGGGGCGGGCGAGGGGTTGTCGGACTCACCGGGGTAAAAGAGAAAGATGGAATAAGAATAATGTACCTCCCGGAATACCGACTAAACCTACCACGGTGTTCCTCGACAAAACCACTATCGGCGGGGCCGCGCGAATCACTTGCACATGCGGTCGCGACCCAACTTTTGCAATACCTAATTCTAATTTAGGAACAGCAGTTTTAAAATCTAACTGATTTGCTATTATTATAATAAAATTATAAATTATATAGTTTTTTTAGACATACATAGATTCACGCCTGTTTCCCAGAGGGGTGCCTACGGAGTGGAGACCACATGAGTAGATAAACGTTTATCTACTCATGTGGTGGTTCCCATTTGCTACATTAAGTTTTGTTTATAATGTAACATTATGTTTGTGGGCACGACTGGAGCAGTAGGTAGCTTATATCATTACTATGTTTAGTTGTCCGCACAAACTCAGGTATATTGTACGTACAATAATAAGAAATGCAAATAAGATCCATCCAAAACTTAAGTACTTTGCACTTGTCGGTGTAGCAATCTCCATCTATCTCTTTCAGTTCCTTATAAGTTACAACTTTCACAACTTCTGTCAGTCGACCGGTGTACCTTCTTCTTGGTCTTCCTTCTTGCTATCTTCTCTGCCATTATATTTGTGATAAAATTGTCATGTCGAATTAGGTGTCATATCATTCTATCCCTTCTGTTCTCTATGTGTTTCAAAATTTCACGTTTTTCATTTAATCTTGTCAATATATCTGTATTAGTAAATTTTTCTGTCCAGGGCACTATATCTCAAAAGCTTCCAACCTTTGCCGGTCTCTCTGTCTTAAGGTCCACGTTTCGCAAACGTATAGAGCAGCTCCAGATATAAGACTTAATTAGTTTTTCCGGATATCTTTACTAATTTTTGAAGTGAATAGATGTTTCTTTTTGTGGAAGATCTGTTTTGACTTTTGCGATCCCTATTCTATTTTTTATGTCGTCTGATGGTCTTGTGTTATTAGGTACACTACCAAATATAATATGTATTTGCAAATTTTCACTATGTCCTAAACTATCCAAAAAGGTATAAAAGTTTATATGTTTGCATGTACAAAACAATCACAACGACTTGAGTGTCTGCCTGGATGGCGTAGTGGTGTAAGTGATGGCGCCGCTACTGTCGCTACGCCGAGTGTTGCGGGGTCAAATCTTATACACGACAAAATTGTGTAATCTACAGAAAGTTCTGCCGAGTGTAGGTGTTTTTTGTGTCCGTTCGATTCCCGGGCCGGGTGTTACAGGATATTTCTGTCAAATTCTTCATAACATTACGGATGCTGGCAGTGTGCCCAGTAAACAACAACTATTTGTTGGAGCCTAACAACATAGCAACATGTGGGTGGAGTACATAGTAACAGTGCACAGTGCTTATATTAAATTAATAACAAAGAAAGAAAATACGTTTATTTGCCACTATACATACAGTAGGTACAAAGAAAATAACTTAACATAAAAATAGGCAAGTAAATGTTATGAAGCATAGACTATGCTTGGATGTTTCGGGTATTTTATAAGTAATGACCTAACTATACTTACAGAATCAGAACTAATAAATCCAACTCTCACTAACCATACTACGCAAATTACATAACATATTATTATTATTTTATTTTTTTGTTTGTACTTTCATTTCATCTTATTCTATTGTCGAACTATTGTATTTGAACCAAAGAGACTAGACCCCACAACACAGGGAATCCTCGTGTGGGTCTGGGGCCTCAACCCATGTACCTATTGCTTGTTTTTATGAGACAATAAACTATTATTATTATTTGTTTTTTGTTTTTATACTCAATTAATAGTCGGTAGAAACCAAGTAATCGTCATCTAAGATGGAGTTGGGAGATTTTGTTCTATATTAAATGTTTCACTTTCGTCACTCTGCATAAATTTTCGGTCAATCCTACATGTTGTTAGTATTGCTGCTTTTTGTATATTAATAAATGTATTTGGTGATAGTTCATTATTATTATTATAGTTTTGTTTTATATTTGGTCTCCCTTTCATTTAAAAGGGGTAAAAACCTGACACACAGGCCTTAGCTAAGTGTGCCAGAGGGGTAAGAGTTAAGAAGTAGATGATGCAAGAAATTTACGTGTGAGGCGACATATTGTGTTAAGAAGAATGGCTTTTTGTATAAGTGTGATTGTGGATTTCGGCATGTCAAGTACGCTGAGGCTATGTAGAAGTGTCTTAGGGACTACGCCGGTTGTCGATATGACAATAGGGATGATTTTTACAGTGTCTACCTGCCATTGTCTTTTTATTTCGGTAGCTAAATCAACAAACTTCGATATTTTTTCCGCATGCGTAGTGAGGAGATTATGTGTGTTACATACTGCGATGTCTATTATGAAAACAGTTTTTTTTGTTTTGTCTAGTATAGTTATGTCTGGTCTATTGTAGTGTATGGTTTTGTCGGTAATAATGGTCCTATCCCAGTACATTTTAGAGGAATATTATTAATAAATTGAGCGCGCGTTTTCATAAGTACTTAAGTACCACCGCGCACATTACAAACCTTGATACTTGACACACGTAGGGACGCAACAACACCTGCAGCTGGCTGTTCTTCATATGTACTTACCACCGCGAACATGACAAACATTGATACTTGACACACGTAGGGACGCAACAACACCTGCAGCTGGCTGTTCTTCATATGTACTTACCACCGCGCACATTACAAACATTGATACTTGACACACGTAGGGACGCAACAACACCTGCAGCTGGCTGTTCTTCATATGTACTTACCACCGCGAACATGACAAACATTGATACTTGACATACGTAGGGACGCAACAACACCTGCAGCTGGCTGTTCTTCATAAGTACTTACCACCGCGCACATTACAAACCTTGATACTTGGCACACGTAGGGACGCAACAACACCTGCAGCTGGCTGTTCTTCATATGTACTTACCACCGCGAACATGACAAACATTGATACTTGACACACGTAGGGACGCAACAACACCTGCAGCTGGCTGTTCTTCATATGTACTTACCACCGCGCACATTACAAACCTTGATACTTGACACACGTAGGGACGCAACAACACCTGCAGCTGGCTGTTCTTCATATGTACTTACCACCGCGAACATGACAAACCTTGATACTTGACACACGTAGGGACGCAACAACACCTGCAGCTGGCTGTTCTTCATATGTACTTACCACCGCGAACATGACAAACCTTGATACTTGACATACGTAGGGATGCAACAACACCTGCAGCTGGCTGTTCTTCATATGTACTTACCACCGCGAACATGACAAACCTTGATACTTGACATACGTAGGGACGCAACAACACCTGCAGCTGGCTGTTCTTCATATGTACTTACCACCGCGAACATGACAAACCTTGATACTTGACACACGTAGGGACGCAACAACACCTGCAGCTGGCTGTTCTTCATATGTACTTACCACCGCGAACATGACAAACCTTGATACTTGACATACGTAGGGACGCAACAACACCTGCAGCTGGCTGTTCTTCATATGTACTTACCACCGCGAACATGACAAACCTTGATACTTGACACACGTAGGGACGCAACAACACCTGCAGCTGGCTGTTCTTCATATGTACTTACCACCGCGAACATGACAAACCTTGATACTTGACACACGTAGGGACGCAACAACACCTGCAGCTGGCTGTTCTTCATATGTACTTACCACCGCGAACATGACAAACCTTGATACTTGACACACGTAGGGACGCAACAACACCTGCAGCTGGCTGTTCTTCATATGTACTTACCACCGCGAACATGACAAACATTGATACTTGACACACGTAGGGACGCAACAACACCTGCAGCTGGCTGTTCTTCATATGTACTTACCACCGCGAACATGACAAACCTTGATACTTGACACACGTAGGGACGCAACAACACCTGCAGCTGGCTGTTCTTCATATGTACTTACCACCGCGAACATGACAAACATTGATACTTGACACACGTAGGGACGCAACAACACCTGCAGCTGGCTGTTCTTCATATGTACTTACCACCGCGAACATGACAAACCTTGATACTTGACACACGTAGGGACGCAACAACACCTGCAGCTGGCTGTTCTTCATATGTACTTACCACCGCGAACATGACAAACCTTGATACTTGACACACGTAGGGACGCAACAACACCTGCAGCTGGCTGTTCTTCATATGTACTTACCACCGCGAACATGACAAACCTTGATACTTGACACACGTAGGGACGCAACAACACCTGCAGCTGGCTGTTCTTCATATGTACTTACCACCGCGAACATGACAAACATTGATACTTGACACACGTAGGGACGCAACAACACCTGCAGCTGGCTGTTCTTCATATGTACTTACCACCGCGAACATGACAAACCTTGATACTTGACACACGTAGGGACGCAACAACACCTGCAGCTGGCTGTTCTTCATATGTACTTACCACCGCGAACATGACAAACATTGATACTTGACACACGTAGGGACGCAACAACACCTGCAGCTGGCTGTTCTTCATATGTACTTACCACCGCGAACATGACAAACCTTGATACTTGACACACGTAGGGACGCAACAACACCTGCAGCTGGCTGTTCTTCATATGTACTTACCACCGCGAACATGACAAACCTTGATACTTGACACACGTAGGGACGCAACAACACCTGCAGCTGGCTGTTCTTCATATGTACTTACCACCGCGAACATGACAAACATTGATACTTGACACACGTAGGGACGCAACAACACCTGCAGCTGGCTGTTCTTCATATGGCGGTCTATTTAAAATGTATGTGATTCATAATGATCTATGTGCGAGGTGGTAGTCGGTAGTGGCAGGTGCACTCACACCGCTGACCGAGACGATCGGCCGCACTCTACAGTTCTTTGACGAGTTTGTTTATGTACTCACTAAAGTGTTCACAGAAGCACTCTCACTCTTACGTACTCAATTACTTGTAACTAAGTTTTGCGTCCTTGTTTGTTAAATACATGTGAAATGAACCGTCGTTAATGATTGTTACAGTGAAGGAAGTGAAGCTGAAGTGGAAGAAGCTGCGCGACAGCTACCGCGACGCGCTGAAGCGCCAGAGCGACATGCTGGCCAAGGACCTGGCCGGCAACCCCGCCAAGAAGAACTACCACTGGAAGTACATGGGGCTGATGCAGTTCCTGCAGCCGTACATGAGCAACCGCAAGAAGCCGACGGGGTCGCCGCCGTCGCCCGCGCCCGCCACGGCCGACGCCGCCGCGCACGCGCACAACGGCGTGGAGCAGCACTCCAGCGACGACTCGGACAGCGACGGCGACTCCTCGCCCAAGCGCAAGGGCTGCGAGCAGCTTACCGTCATCGACCGCAAGCTCGACTACCTGTGCAAGGCGAGCGCTAAGCGCCACTGCGGTGAGCGCGAGCGCGACGCGCCCGCCGAGCGCAAGCACGACGCGCCGCCGCTCACGCCGCCGCAGCCCGACCCGCTCGACATCTTCTTCAACAGCATGTGCCAGTCCACCAAGCGCTTCCCCTTCCCCACGCAGATCAAGATCAAGCGCACGCTCTTCAACGCCGTCATCGAGGCCGAGGAGGCGCTCATCGCCGAGCAGCAGAGCTACGCCAGCCTGTGGGCGCAGGAGGCGGGCAGCTCCTCCAGCAGCGACGCTGACGACGACGACCGCAAGGACGCCGCCTCCTGAGCCCGCCGACGCTACCGCGCGTGGCAAAACTACGCGCGGTACCTGCAGTACGCGCAGTACGCGCAGTACGCGCAGCACGCGCAGCCAGCCACGCGCAGCAGCGCCGACACGCACTCCGACTAGTGGACTCTTGACTATTTATACAAACCGTGTGGTGTGACCATTTGATGGTGTGGTGACGCTTAATAACCTACAACACAAGTATGTATGTAGGATGTGCGCAAGCCGGCCGCGCGCGCCCGTCAGCCTGCGCAGCGGCGCAGCGGCGCAGCACCTCGGAGTAAGCAATGAACGCGAATGATACCGACAGTGCCTCACTCTTCACGCTCTGTTCACAAACGCACACCGCCAGTATTATGTGTGTTACTACAGAGGACAATTACAATGTGCTTAGCTTTCGACTGCGTTGGAGGGCACTCTGATATCATAGAAGAACTCTTCGACGTACGGTATAGTCAGGAGCTATAGAACCAAACTCTAGGGGAACAGACCATGCTTTGATTTATTAACACTTAATTTGGCAAGTAGCCGTTAGAAATAAAGATGACTTAAGGCCGGGACTCCACCAAAGCGGAGACGAGACGAGCGGAGAGGAGATGTTTTTTAAACAACCAATAGAATTGTGTTATTGACACGTCATCTCCTCTCCGCTCAGCTTCAGTGGAGTTCGCTGTGCGGCGATGTGTAATATTTGTATGGCGCGATGGAAGCGGAGATGTGAGCGGCGTGCAGTGAGCGATGTCACTCAACGCCTCGCACCCGAGCTGAAGAACATCTCTTCTCGCACAGCACACAGCACACCGCACACATCTCCGCTTTGGTGGAGTCCCGGCCTTATGATGAATGTGGAAGGAGGTTGTTATGGATCATCATTATCGTAGCACAGCCAGCACGTCTCACGTCATACGATAGATCTAAATTAATCATTGTATGTAATTAGGAAAAATGACTGAAATTATAAATAATATCATTACCTATATTCATTATACATAGACATTGTGTAGGTACCTAGTAGTATGTTATGTAAGTGTCGTACATAGTCGTACACGTCATAGATATCTATGACTTATTTTATAATGAATACAAACGATCTCTAAAATAATAAAGATTTTTTAAGAAAGTTGTTATTGAATGTTTTTATACAATAAGTACATTGTCACAGAGATGCGGAGACATTTGCTGGCTGCCCTAGATCCAATACCGCGGTGTATAACGGGGATTTGTGAACTTTATGTTGGTTTTTGTCCAGAAATCCCCATTGCTAAGTTAATGATTGGTCAATGGGGATTAGTGGAGAAAAAGTTCACAGATCCCCATTGATGGGGATACTCAACGGGGATATATGTGGAACAATCCCTCTTTGTGAACAAGTTTTCTCCAAAGCAGATATTGCGCTAAGCCTGGTTGTTCTTCGTCGGGTGTTTCAAGTCTCTAGCACAGATAATATAATACTATAGTCTCTAGTCATTCGAAACACAACGGACTACTAACCGGCCAGGGGCATTATTATGTGACAACATCTATCTATGAACTGACATATGATGGTTCCAGGGCTTTGCTCGGAATGAATTGAAAATACGTCGTATTATAAATACGATTTGTATCGAGGTACGTCTCAGACATATTATACCTCTTCCCTACAGAAAATCGCCACAAGAGAACATCATGTTGTGTTCGAATGATGAGTAGGTATGGCAAACCAGGAGCTCTTTAAGCAGGCGTTGTGCTGGCAGCAAACACCCATCTCATATGTAGTCGGTGACGAGTGCCTGATGCAGGTGTCGCAGAGATGTCAAGTGATCGAGTCACTTTGATATATTTCTTCAGGTTCCCTCTTTAGCTGAAGGATTTCTTTTGCTCACTTGGATTTTTAAGTAGATTTTAAAGAATAGAGCAGTAATAGTTCACATCTTGCCACTCTGCCAGAGTGACGGCTCTAACCGGTTCGATTGCCGTGCAGTAAAAATATTTGTGCGTTCGTATCTCTATAGGTTCTACTATATGTGACATGGATAACGAAATATGCGAATGAAGCCACCATGCCTACAGCTGGATGTTGTTTGTGTTTAGGGTGCTTACAGTTGACATCTATCAACACTAATCAAACATAACAGACATATCTATACTAATATTATAAAGCTAAAGAGTTTGATTGTTTGTTTGATCGCGCTAATCTCAGGAACTACTGGTTCGAACTGAAAAAATGTTTTTTTGTTAGATAGCTTATTTATCGAGGAAGACTATATAAGATCACGCTACGACCCACAAGGGCGGCGCAGTAACCATAAACGCGGGTGAAACCGCGGGCACATCTAGTGTATGTATAACGCTGACCGGCAAGCGATCCGACCGTGACCATGACCAGAAGCCGCCAGTTTCAGTTGGTATATTACATAATGTGTGACAATAACTATCTCGATCTGCGAGCGGTGACTAAAACTGTTTTTATGAGTATAATAATAGCAGGTAAGTTTGTGTAACATTTAGGTTAAGGAACAGTAAACCAATAAACTGTGGCGGTAGTGCGCCTGCGCCTCGGTGCGGCGACCGCATCGCACACGCCGCCGCCGCGCCGGCAGGCAGCGCATCCGCCCGCGCTGCGCCGACGCGCCGGCGCCGCTCGGCTGATGTAACGTGCAGGGTTGGGGGTGGGGGGTAAGGACGCATGTCATTAATACATTCCCGGAACGTTACAGCTGTTTTCTGTCAAAGGAAACATATGCTAGTTGCCTACGTAAACACCGGCCATACGGGATTCGCAGAAAACGACGGGATTTTTTTTAGTTTCTTCCGATTTTTTATACAAGTTTTAACAAAAAGCTGCCGCGGAGCCGTTACAACACGCGTTGTGGCAAAGACAGTAAAAAGAACGGAAGAGAACATTACGATAATACCTACGCTGAGATATTGTACAACATCTCAAGGGCATCGCCAAGGGGGGCAGGGAGGGGCAGCTGCCCCCCCCCCCCCTCTCCTAGAGATTGTAAAAAAGCTTCATGTGCTCTCGACTACAATTTATACTTTTCTCATTCTCCATATCAACATGCCCCCCCCTTGGGCCATCGGCTGGCGACGCTCTTGTCTGTTACTGATACCTCGTCACTGTGAGTTGTTCGACTGCCGAATTCTAAATCGTAGTGCGAAGTCTCTTTCTTTGGACAAATGTCGTTGTGACGTAACCGATGAACTGAAGAGGCACTCAATGTTGTAGCATTGAACAACCTATTCGTGTCACAGCCCCCGACACTTTCGCAGTTAAACACAGCCTCATTTGGCTCCACAAACGCAACGGTTAACTGTGTATGTGCCAACAGTTATATTGTTATTGTTCATGTAATTGATTGAAGTAAGTACCTATTGTAAGTATCTAAACATCTATTAACATTTCTATCGTAACATTTGTTGACCACAGATCGAATAAGTACTTGTATGTGTTGATTTTCTATTTTAACATTATTTTATCATCTATGGTCTAGCTATGTTTATGGCCTAGTGGTCTGTGTGACAGTTAAAGTTAAAGCTTTGTTTAATCGTGTGATGACAACAGACAACTATAATGAAAAGTAAGAATAATAAAATAAATATTCATCGAATATTGAGCAATGATAAATCAACAGCAAAAGAAAAAAACGATTGTTGTCTAGAAGTAGTTGTCTTCCAGTAACAGTAGGTTTTGGCAATATAAATTTAATATCATTTTCTTTGACATATTATTATGAAAGATCCGGCTCATTCGGCAAGTTAAATTTATTTGACGCAGAAACCTGATGTAATATTCAAAATTTTCATTACGATCTTCTAGCAGTTTACCGACGCAGTATATTTTTGATTTCTTCGTGGCAAATTCAACCAGAATATATTCACAGTGGCATTCTTAAACAGCTTTCAGTTAAAGGTGTACGATCATTTTCGATTTCTTCACCAGGCCAATCATAGTCCTCATCAGATGTTTGATACTGCACATGAACGGCTTCTTGCCTTTCCTCTTCTTCTGACTCACTTTGGAGAACTTCCTTTGATATTTTCCTTTTTTTAACTTCATTTCGCTTCTTAGACAAGTTATATTGACTGGGGTCATGACTTTTAAAAACGCATCCCCAATAATCTCGCCAGTATCATAAATAGAAACTGGCCTCCCAGGATTTCTAAGCATCCAAGAATCTATGCCTGCATTATAGTAGGACTTAAATGGTTCATATACTCCTATATCCAGAGGTTGCAATTTGCCCGAAGTATGAGGATGAAGAGTAAGTATGTGGATACCTGATGCTTTGGCAATATTCAAAGATTCTATGGATAGATGAGACTCATGATTGTCTAATATTAATATGCTCGGATTCTCGGGTGTTGTATTACTGTGTGATAAAGTGATTAATAACTTCAGGAAAAATGTTACTGTTCATCCATCCTGTAGGAGATGCAAGCCCTAATGTACCTGGCGGTGTATTTTTATCATGAAATCTTTGAAGTTTTTCATGGGAATACCATAACTGGTGGTAACGCTATTCCACTGGCACAAATAATACAACAAGTAGTGATTAAAGTGCCTTTGTCGCCACTAGTCACTTTTCCTATATGTTTCCGGCCTTTTGGTGCTATGACTTTTTGATGCTTTTGCACCGTAGTAGTGGAAGTCTCGTCAAGATCGTAAATTCTTGTTCCATCTGCAAATGTGGTGCTTCTTATCATCAAATTCTCTAAGTTGTTATGAAATCTATCCACGTTTGTTCTATTAAATGCTGTTGGTCTCGGAAGACTACATGCCACCGGTTTTCTTAGGGTGAGTTCTGGATTTCTCTTTCAAAAACTCAAAAGCCATTCTATTCCAGCCATTTCCCTTTCCACCCACAAAACTGTCATTTTTAAATTATTGATAGGTACGTGCCGTTTGAAAAGCAATTCTTCGACATTCCTTTACACTTAGTCCGTAAAATATCAAAGCACAGTATTTATAATAACCTTTTAACATAGCCTCCCGCTTTGTAGTTAAAACGTTATTAATAGTATAATTTGGAGATAAAGAAGTCTCATCTAGATTTAAATCTTTGATCTTAGGTAATAGTGTCTCAAGGTAGTGAAAGGTATAAGTACCTACCTCAAACTTGGGAGGCTCTTCTCACACTCATTCCGTTCTTAATATTATTTAATGCGTTTTTCATATCGTCAGTCAGCGGTATGATTGCCGATTTTACGTGGCTTCGCTGGACGAGGCATCCGTAAAATGCAAAATAACAGAAATTGATTATAAGTAATATTCATTTTTAGGACAACACCCAACCTACGCTAAGACTCATATAAAAATATAATTCTTAAACGTGACATAACACATCTAAGACGACATGATTTACCTACTATTAATATTGTGCGAGTATTATAGTACACAGTGGCTCATGAGTCATGATCCACTGAGTACACAAGTGATTTGAGCCGCTGTGTACTTGACAGCCATTTTGGATTGAAGTCACGCTATATGCAACAATAGTAACCACTGGAAGCTGCATTACACATAATAACAACCTCAGATAAACTTAGTTTCTACTAAAAAACATCGATAAACTGATATTACAAAAGGTTAGAGAATAAACACAAAGTATTTCTTATCCACAATTTTAACACGCTTTTATTAGCTTGGTATGTATCTATCTATGAATTTATGTAACGGAATCTTTCAACGTAATTTTCACCCCTTTCAAACCGACGCCGACGGATTGATTTGAAACTTTGCACACTTATCGAGGACCGATGACAATAAGACATAATTTAGAAAATAAATAATAGTTTAAAAAGCTTAAAAACACGTTTTAATAAAAAAAGTAGTAAATAATTTAATAATTTTAATGTAAATATGCGTGGGGTGGCCGGTGGGGGTTATCAAAATATCTTAGAAAGCATCCCACGCTTTTTACATTAAAATTATTAAATTATTTACTACCTTTTTTTATAAAGCGTGTTTTTTAGTTTTTTGAACAATTATTTATTTCATGTATCAAAACAAAAACTATCCTACAGCACGTAAGACTTCTGTCGCGGGCGCACGCTGCGGGTCACAACTAGTGCGCATACCGTGAGCTTTCTAACTGCGAATGCGACAGCCAGATATCTGTGTCACTTTCTTACTAAAGGCCAGTGCGCCACTGTTGCCGCTCTAGCCACTGTTATCCTACATATTGTACTAGGGTGCAAATAACTCAAGCGATGCTAACAGCTGACAGCGGCAAGTATCACGCCCAGGTATCACTGAAAAGCTAGCTAAAGATGTATAGATCAGATAGAAAGATATTTGGGTCTGATACTAGACAACAAATTAACGTGGAGACCCCATATAGAACACCTCAAATCAAAAATCTCGCCACTAGTTGGAGCAGTACACCGAATTAGAAACTGTATCCCACACAATATACGCCCACTTATATATAACTCTCTTGTAAAACCTCACTTACAATATTTAGTTAAGGTTTGGAGAAGTGCAGCCAAAACAAATTTACTTACATGAAATCCAAGTTATACGAAATAAACTAATTAAAGTACTACCTATACAACTATGACTACTTAACATCTACCAGTAAAATATACAAAGATACAAACTAAATATTAAACAATTAGGTACCTATACACTTACAAAACATGCATACTTACTGATAAAGAAAATCATTACAAAAACAATAGGTACACTCACAACTAGAACTCAATACAAAATCACACACATACCACATACGACGACGCGCGACGACAGCACAAACTACAACCACAGCGTAAAAAGGTCATAGGCTGTGCTACGACTATCTACACCCGGAACTGACTCTGGTACAAAGAACATATTACACGAAGGAGCACAGCTGTACAACAAATTATCAGATGAAATAAGAAACACTAAAACCCTATCATTGTATAAAAACCTTTTACTGGATTTTGTCACAAAAAATTATTAAGTAGGTACTTAAGTAAGTAATTTATCATTTGTTACCTTAACGTAACTAAGACTGTATTTTATAGAACTCACTAAAATTATATAGAATCTCAATATAAGTGAACTGTACCTGTTCGTTTTGATAATAAATGAATCTTTAACCCGAGATCTAAGTCATGCTTTGTCGGTTTGATATGTGTACATAATTATTATGTTTTACATGACAAATGCAAATGTTTTGCTATCTACCGGGCACAGCTTCAGATTCATGTGTATGTTTTACGATACAGAAATAGTAAGAGTCAGCTCTATCATACAAACTCACATGCATTCACGCACGATTAAATATTATTGAAAGATTTACTGATGTTTGCAATACCTACATGAATACATCCATCACCACTGTGATCGTCATTAGCAATTTATTATTCCTCCTCAACAACTTACGTTGGTAGATAATAATACCTATATGTTGTAGTGAATTGTATGTGTGTCGGTGTGTCCCGTGATGCTAACTAGGTTCAAACCGTAGAATGTGTCTCGTTGTGTCGCTCCGTGGTCGCCGGGGGTCGCGCGCTCGGCCGGCTGGGACGCGCCGCGAGGACTGCGGCGCGGCGGGCAGGGGGCGCGGGATGAATGCGTCGCTCGTAAAAATGATGCCAATTTACGATAAAAAGCTGATTCGTTCATTCCGCCAGGACTCCAGGAGTCACACGACTCGAGCCGACGTTACTCGTAGCGAGCGTCGCCGCGCCGCCCTCGCTCCATATACAAGTGCGAATTTATCGCACAACTTTCTGGATCGTTGTAAAGATAAGAGCTTTTAAAAAGTGTCGTAAAACGCGCATAACGCGCAACTTTACGTCATAATTAATTATTCAAGTTGGAGGTCCATGTGCAAACTTGTGCATTAGGTAATAGGTGCCATACTTCATTATGCTTGACACGCAGGCCGTTTTATAAATGAAAACAAACTATCCATTACCGTTCTGTGAATGGTGTTTACCTACTCTCCAAACAAAACAGTTAAGCACGCTGAATAGTCTGAATACTCCATTACCTGACTAACTTATCGCCAGCATAGAATTTATAAAAAACAAAATATATCCAATGACAATAAATGTGAATGTAATAACACAAGTACACGAAGGTGAGGTCTGTGCGCTTCCGTGGTGGAATACTCGGAGGGCTAGTAAAAATAAAGCAGCTGACACATTAGAGCGTTCGAGTGGGATTCAAATCGATAGCGAGCGTTAAACGTGTTTACGAGAGCGGTGTGTCGGCGTCCTGTGGGGCCGCGGCGCGGCGCGGCGAGGCGCGGCGCGGCCGCCGCTCAGCAGTGCGTCCCCGAGCCTCGGCGAACAAGGGCCGCGTCTGTCGTCTACACGCTTCGCATCAAGCTCACAGTCTCGCATTCCCGCTCTCCTGCACAACCCCCGGATCAAGTAAGTACCGATATATTTACCTTACTCGTTCGCCTATTTACTAGTTATTCTAATTATTCCGTTGCTTAAAGTATTGGGCTTCGTTTTGTATACAACGCTATTGATGGCGTCGCGTCGCGTCTCGTTTAGGATGTGGTCCAAGTGCACATCGTTTTTTAACAAAAAAAAAGTCGTTATCGATCGTACGAAATATATGTACTTATAGCTCTGTAGGGAGATGTATTGTTTACGTTTGTGTAATTATTGTATATTGCTTGCCACCAGATATGATGGAAAAGCCGAAACGCCCGATGTCAGCGTACCTGCTGTGGCTGAACAGCGCGCGCGCGCAGATCAAGGCGGACCACCCGGGGCTCAAGGTGACGGAGGTGGCCAAGAAGGCGGGCGAGCTGTGGCGCGCCATGGAGGACAAGACCACGTGGGAGCAGCGCGCCGCCGCCGCCAAAGAGCAGTACACGCAGGATCTGGAGGCCTTCAACGCCACGGGCGCCGCGCCCGCTGCGCCCGCCAAGCGCGCGCAGAAGCGGGCGCCCAAGGCGCGCCAGACAAAGCCCAAGAAAGAACGCGTCGCGCCCAAGAAGGAGCTCTCCGAGGACGAGGCCGATGACGACGACGCCGACGACGACGACGCGGAGGACAGCGAGTAAGCGCCGCTCGTCCCCCGCGCCCCTCGCGTCTCGCGCCCTCCGCCGAGTGCCCAAACATTTAAGTAGTGCGGTCCAAACAAGTGCGTTATCGTCGGAGTGGAAGCGGTGCGCGTGTTCACTAATGAGTGCATGACTCAATTTATAACGATAAGTGTCATTTGCTAATGCTGTAGCTGTAGTTATTCATTTATTCGCATCGTACATGTGTAAGTCTGTCGTACCGCGTACGTAGGATGTCCGTGTCGCTGTACATGGTACATTGACATTATAAATGTGTAATTGTTTAGTACTTTACATACAATTTATTTCAATTTAGTTTATCCTTATTGTGCCTCCGATTTCCAACTGATACACAAATAAATTCTTATTATCCACTTTGTGTCCACAAATGTAAGATGTAGTGTTTAACTTAACGATCATATTATTGTAAATAATAATATACTTATGCACTTGTAAGTTGTACGATGTATTACGAATATATTGATAAGTGAAGAATGGCAGTTTTTGTTCGCGACCGTTATTATCCTGCTACAATTGAAAATTCACACGTGTAAAAACTAAGCTGTATAAAAGCTACGCGCAATAATTACGAGGGGTTTAAAATACATGGGGTCGGTCGCGGTCGGGCCCCCGGGGGGGCGGGCGCTCTCGCCGCGCGAGGGGTCGCAACACTCGCTATTCGCATAACTTCGTGGAACTCGACTGCAGATTAATTGATATTCAGATCAAATATTTCACCTTCCGACATAATGTTTGTGATTTATGGTAATTTATCAAGAGTCGATTTCTGACGTTTTGTATAAAAATATAATAATATAGACCTACTAATTTATATTCTAGCGTCCTGTTTTAGAATTAAGTATCAGTGTCACGTAAACTCATATTTTATGAGCTCTCCTCGAGTTCAACTGGTTTTTGAGTTGTGTCGGCATCTTTAAGTAAACTTTAATAGTTTTAATGTCGAATGTGTTGGGACGGTAGTGGTAATAAACCGCTGGAGGGTGAGTTGTCGCTCGCCGCTCAGCGCTTGTGCCGCGGCCTGGCCGCGCTGTCTCTGATAACGATGGTAAACAAACTGAGAATAACCGCGGAGGCGCGGGCGCGTCACACCGCCCGCCGCCCGCCGGCCGGCGCGACGCACTCGCCTCCACCATTCAAGTCTTTTTGTGAGATACACTTATCGTGCCTCGACTACCTGACTACCTGCTCCGTTTTGAACTCGTTTCGGCTCGCACAGTCGCAGCCTCGTGTTGTCAACCAGACAATCATTAAGTAGGTACCTACTTATATATTTTTGGAGTTTTGTATGAAAACTGCTATGATTTTCAAGGCTCATTGATCTACATACTTTAACTCGAGACCTCACCTAATAATCTCATCGAGGTGTGCTACTTACAGACATAGGTTATCTCAATACGCATTATTATTTTATTATTATATACCTACCTGTCTTTATCTCGCTTTGTAGATCTGCAAACAGATAAAGGTGTACCTACAGAGTGATTGAGATGTACTTATTTCATAGACAAATGCACGTTTTAGGCATCGGAAGATGAGAGCAATCAGAGTGAGCCAAAAATAACTGTTTAATAGAAAAAACGTAGCGCACGGCGGCGGCGGCGTCCGAGCGCCGGCCGCCGAGAATCGATAACCAGCGATGTGGAATTTATAAAAGTAACCGCGCGCCGAGCGACCGGCCGCGCGCCCCGCGCCCCGCGCCGCGCCCCGCCGCAGAGAGCGTCTGCGCTCTTGCTTTTTCACGTGTTTTCGTGTCTGGCCCGCTCGCTCGGCGCGGCGCTGCGTGCGTGCGAGCGAGATGGGCGCGTTTGCGCGCTTGCTTCCCGCTGCGCGTGTCTGTCTGACGCTATGCGCGTCGTCGTGTTTGCTCCGCGCCCTCGCTGTGGTGTGACGTGTATAGCGCGATATTTATGTACAAGCTTGCTCGTTCCGCTTTTATAACGCGCTAGTTGAATGTCGCGGTCATCGACCGGTTGCCGGTAACCGCTCGGCGAACACGCGAGTGTCGCGAGATGTCGAGCAAGCGCAAGAGTCGCTCGCCGCAGATGGCGGTGGCGGCGGGCACGGTCAAGGTGATCAAGGAGGCGAGCGCGGCGGCGGGCGCGGGCGCGGGCCTGGGCGTGGGCGTGGGCATGAAGGTGAGCGCCGCGGACGTGGGGCGGCTGGTGGACTCGTCGCAGGCGGACGACCGCCGCATGATCCGGCTGGTGCGCGAGCGGCCGCTGCTGTACGCGCGGAACAACATGCCCGTCGCGTCCTACTACTCGCAGGTCAAGAAGCTGTGGCACCAGGTGGCCAACGAGATGGGCTGGACCGGTACGATGCACTCACACGCGACACGCGACACGCGACATCATTTAGGGAAATGCATTACACAGCGCCGAGTGACTCGTGTCACGGCTCAATGCTCACTGTCGAGGGACGCACTTGCGAATTATTTTGAACCTTATAGTCTTGTATATAGAGCTTAAATTCATTTGGGATGATAATACAGAGTAAGCGTTACCTAATTTGATAAGAATGAGTGAGTCGTGTCTGTAGGAACTAGTTACGTATACTCGGTGCTGCTGATGTGATGTTAGGTTTGGTCGACTGCTACGGCAGCGCAGTGGCTCAAGCGCACCCCTCACTGGTAGCCCGCGATACACAGGTGTTTGGTTCGATCCCACCGGGTTGGTTTTGTGTAATACGTACTAATGTATAATAGGGTGATATGGGAATTAGGTACGCTGTGTTTGAGGTTTCGTGTTCAGTTCCCGGGGCGCACAAAGTGTGGGCTTTTCTTTCCAGAAATTATTAGTATCAGCAAGTCTAAAACTTTGGTCAGTAGACGACAAGAGGCTCACTTACTTGAGACGTAGGACTATACCTGGTGAAATGTGGTAGTAATTCAGTTTGACCTGTTCCTCCGCGGGTGTTGACATGAGACTACTAAGTATTATGTAAACAGATAATGTCTCTTGGCAGCCTATAAACTATTTATCTATGTATTAGGTACTAGCTATTGCTCGCGACTTCACTCGCGTAAAAGTAGTATAGGTTATATTAGTAGGTACTTACTTTCTTTTTTTAAATAAAATGTATTCTATGTTACTCGGTGATAATATAGCTTTCTAATGAATGAATGAAAGAATACTCAAATAATTTTTAAAATGGGTTGTGTAGCTTTTGAGTTAAATCATTACAAACAAATAAAAAAACAATTAATTATTCCTCTTTATAATATTAGTACGTATAGAATATAGATGTAAACAATCACGTTGGTCTGTACTGGCGTGGTAGTCGTAATA
Organism: Catocala sponsa; assembly: GCA_963564715.1. Classification (NCBI taxonomy): domain Eukaryota; kingdom Metazoa; phylum Arthropoda; class Insecta; order Lepidoptera; family Erebidae; genus Catocala; species Catocala sponsa. The sequence goes on along the minus strand of OY751341.1, from coordinate 26,131,032 downwards.
GTAAGTTAGAAAAGGCAGTTTTAAAAAACAGCGCGCAAAGATTGTGTTACAGCGTTAGCGTTTGTGATAAAGCTATATACTCGATGTTTATGTTCTATATGTCAAAAGAAAGGAGAAAATATGTTGTTTACAGTACAGAAGCATTCCAAATCAGTAATTTACAAAAATGGCCATCTTTGACTTATTGCCCTCTTGATTACCACGGCCGGCAGTGTAGCTGCGTGACGGACAAACCGACACACGCACTTCCGCCTTCGCATACAACTCCACACCGAGCGAACGTGTGAAGTTGCGCTCACGTACACAGTCGAGAATTCCAGGTTTCGATTCTCGTATCGGACAAGCTGTTATTGGATATTTCTTAGTCGTTTTCCTGTTCTGAAATGTGCAGTAGAAGCACGACATCTACAATCGTACTCACTGCGCTACCCGTTCACTTACTAAACTACTAAAGCACAGTTTCTGATCTACTTTTGTCGGTGGTTTATCAATTCGTTAGCCCCATTGGTTCAATAACTTATGAAAGAAACAACACTTTTGTCGGCCTCTATGGCGTAGTGGTTAGTGTAACCGACTGCCACGCATGAGGTCACGGGTTCGATTCCCGCACAAGTCAAACATTTGTGTGCATGAACATGGATGTTTGTCTTGATCTGGGTGTTTCTATGTACCAATCTGTCACTAACACACAAACCCACATAGTGTTTGCATTAACCTCTGAAGAAGACTCAGAGGTTAATGAACTAGACCTAGTACACAGTCAGTGCGATTGAGAGTTCGATAATTCATTTAACAGAGAGTTCGGTATAGACCGAGTTTGATAGACAGAGTGCGATTGAGAGTTCGATAATTCATTTAACAGAGAGTTCGGTATAGACCGAGTTTGATAGACAGAGTGCGATTGAGAGTTCGATAATTCATTTAACAGAGAGTTCGGTATAGACCGAGCTTGATAGACAGAGTGCGATTGAGAGTTCGATAATTCATTTAACAGAGAGTTCGGTATAGACCGAGTTTGATAGACAGAGTGCGATTGAGAGTTCGATAATTCATTTAACAGAGAGTTCGGTATAGACCGAGTTTGATAGACAGAGTGCGATTGAGAGTTCGATAATTCATTTAACAGAGAGTTCGGTATAGACCGAGTTTGATAGACAGAGTGCGATTGAGAGTTCGATAATTCATTTAACAGAGAGTTCGGTATAGACCGAGTTTGATAGACAGAGTGCGATTGAGAGTTCGATAATTCATTTAACAGAGAGTTCGGTATAGACCGAGTTTGATAGACAGAGTGCGATTGAGAGTTCGATAATTCATTTAACAGAGAGTTCGGTATAGACCGAGTTTGATAGACAGAGTGCGATTGAGAGTTCGATAATTCATTTAACAGAGAGTTCGGTATAGACCGAGTTTGATAGACAGAGTGCGATTGAGAGTTCGATAATTCATTTAACAGAGAGTTCGGTATAGACCGAGTTTGATAGACAGAGTGCGATTGAGAGTTCGATAATTCATTTAACAGAGAGTTCGGTATAGACCGAGTTTGATAGACAGAGTGCGATTGAGAGTTCAATAATTCATTTAACAGAGAGTTCGGTATAGACCGAGTTTGATAGACAGAGTGCGATTGAGAGTTCGATAATTCATTTAACAGAGAGTTCGGTATAGACCGAGCTTGATTGACAGAGTGCGATTGAGAGTTCGATAATTCATTTAACAGAGAGTTCGGTATAGACCGAGTTTGATAGACAGAGTGCGATTGAGAGTTCGATAATTCATTTAACAGAGAGTTCGGTATAGACCGAGTTTGATAGACAGAGTGCGATTGAGAGTTCGATAATTCATTTAACAGAGAGTTCGGTATAGACCGAGTTTGATAGACAGAGTGCGATTGAGAGTTCGATAATTCATTTAACAGAGAGTTCGGTATAGACCGAGTTTGATAGACAGAGTGCGATTGAGAGTTCGATAATTCATTTAACAGAGAGTTCGGTATAGACCGAGTTTGATAGACAGAGTGCGATTGAGAGTTCGATAATTCATTTAACAGAGAGTTCGGTATAGACCGAGTTTGATAGACAGAGTGCGATTGAGAGTTCGATAATTCATTTAACAGAGAGTTCGGTATAGACCGAGTTTGATAGACAGAGTGCGATTGAGAGTTCGATAATTCATTTAACAGAGAGTTCGGTATAGACCGAGTTTGATAGACAGAGTGCGATTGAGAGTTCGATAATTCATTTAACAGAGAGTTCGGTATAGACCGAGTTTGATAGACAGAGTGCGATTGAGAGTTCGATAATTCATTTAACAGAGAGTTCGGTATAGACCGAGTTTGATAGACAGAGTGCGATTGAGAGTTCGATAATTCATTTAACAGAGAGTTCGGTATAGACCGAGTTTGATAGACAGAGTGCGATTGAGAGTTCGATAATTCATTTAACAGAGAGTTCGGTATAGACCGAGTTTGATAGACAGAGTGCGATTGAGAGTTCGATAATTCATTTAACAGAGAGTTCGGTATAGACCGAGTTTGATAGACAGAGTGCGATTGAGAGTTCGATAATTCATTTAACAGAGAGTTCGGTATAGACCGAGTTTGATAGACAGAGTGCGATTGAGAGTTCGATAATTCATTTAACAGAGAGTTCGGTATAGACCGAGTTTGATAGACAGAGTGCGATTGAGAGTTCGATAATTCATTTAACAGAGAGTTCGGTATAGACCGAGTTTGATAGACAGAGTGCGATTGAGAGTTCGATAATTCATTTAACAGAGAGTTCGGTATAGACCGAGTTTGATAGACAGAGTGCGATTGAGAGTTCGATAATTCATTTAACAGAGAGTTCGGTATAGACCGAGTTTGATAGACAGAGTGCGATTGAGAGTTCGATAATTAATTTAACAGAGAGTTCGATATAGACCGAGTTTGATAGACAGAGTGCGATTGAGAGTTCGATAATTCATTTAACAGAGAGTTCGGTATAGACCGAGTTTGATAGACAGAGTGCGATTGAGAGTTCGATAATTAATTTAACAGAGAGTTCGATATAGACCGAGTTTGATAGACAGAGTGCGATTGAGAGTTCGATAAATAATTAATTTAACAGAGAGTTCGATATAGACCGAATTTGATAGACAGAGTGCGATTGAGAGTTCGATAGTTAGTTCAATAATTATAGAATATAAATTATATTTAATAGAGAGTAGTTGTAGACTAACGAGTTCGATAGTGAGCCGATAGAGTTCGATAATTAATTCGATAGAGCTCGATAGTGAGTAAGACTGACAGTTCGACAGTGAGTTCGCTATTGAGTTTGACGGTTAGATAGGTGGAATTTGATTTAGAGTTGTTTATTTATTTTATGGTGTAGATCTGTTACAAACCATTCTTTAAATGTTTTGATGTCTGTATTACTTGTTAAAGATGACAATGTATTAGTTATTAACCGCGTGTGTTGTGTGCCAGTGGCGGACGTGCGGCGCAAGTGGTCTCACATCCGCAACTCGTACTCGCGGCACCTGCGCAACGAGATGTACGGCGTGCGCACCGGCCGCGGCCGCATCGTCTCGCGCTGGTACCTCGCCGACGAGCTGGACTTCCTGCGCGAGCACATGGCCACCGACACGTGAGTGAACGCCGCGCACCCAGGTGCCTCCACGCACCGCGTCCACGTCACACACACGCCCCCTCACGCACGGTGTTGTCCGCAGGCGGCCCTCGCGCTACTCCTACACGCCGCTGTACCTGGACATGAAGTCGCCCGGCGAGCGCGCGCCCAGCGCCGAGCCCGTGGACCTCGAGCCGTTCCTGCCCAACCCCTGGTTCACGGCGCTCACGGGGCAGCAGGAGCACGACCGCGCCGCCGAGCCGCTCGTCAAAATCGAGGAGTCCACCAGCCCCAGGTCCTTCGACCCGGACGAGAACTCCGCGTACTTTCAGTTCTTCCGAGGCATTTACAACGACTACCAGGAGCTGCCCGCGAAGAAGCAGCGGCTGTTCCGGCGCGAGTGCCTCGGGTTCCTGCACCGGCTGCTGGACGAGGAGGACGCGGCGGGCGCGGAGGAACGCGAGCAGCAGCGCGACGCCATGAACCTCAGCAGCTCCGCCGTCGACAGCGACGACGAGCGCGACTCCAAGCTGTGCGTCATCGAGGCCGTCGCCAACAGCGCCTATAACATCCTGCCGCACTAGGCGCCGCGCCTGCAGCCTGCGCTAGCAGCGCATGCACTCTCGAGCAGCAGCGCGACGCCATGAACCTCAGCAGCTCCGCCGTCGACAGCGACGACGAGCGCGACTCCAAGCTGTGCGTCATCGAGGCCGTCGCCAACAGCGCCTATAACATCCTGCCGCACTAGGCGCCGCGCCTGCAGCCTGCGCTAGCAGCGCATGCACTCTCTAGCTCAATGACTGTTACTCAAACGAATCGAACGTTGTCTGTCGATGTACTCGATTGTTATGTATAATGTGCATCAACAATCGTAGTGTACATATTAGTTAGCCAGTTGTTCAGCTCTCATAAAGTAAGAGTTTTATTATTTAATAGTCAAGTTACTAAAAGTCTCTATACCTTCAAACATGCTAATTTTAATATCGGTGATAGAAGCTTCAGTTTATTTCTTGACCTTTAATTCTCTTATTTTATAAAATAAACGCAAACGATTACATAAAAACATCAATCATGCGGCCGAGATCAAGTCATTTTGCCAGCACTTGATGCACTAACAACAATATAATGACAGCCCAGCAGATTATTAATTGATTTCAGATTTGTCACAATAAAACAATTCATTAATACACTAATAATAATTAGACTCATAAAGTCGCCAAGGAGCTCTTCGCGACATGAAATGCTGCATGACGTCTTGGTGACCTACTAGATCGATCGCAATAAGATATTAACATTTAAATTTAAAATAACATTTAATAAAATATTAACAGGTTCCCTGTCCGATGAATCACATATGATACATAAAAATAGATTTTCTATTGTGTCTATCACGGGACGGCGAATGGGTTAATTTTAAAATGCCGTGATTTGACACTGGCAATAACCCGTCATCTTGTTATATATCGAACTTATAGGATTGCGATAACGTGATGCAGCATCGATGCGTTTACTGAATATTGCCGATGTTAAAAGCAGCAGAGTATTTGTTTTGATCCTTATATAAGAAACAATGCATTCCTATCGTCTTGTGTTGGTACACTTAGTATAACGGCAGGTGTCGAAGATCACAGAAGTATAACTGTAGTGTGCCTGGCCGCTGGCGACGCGACGCGCGGCGCGGCTGGTGGACAGTGGACATGGCATGATGATGGCGTGTGCGGAGTGACGCGAGGACTCGCTGTGACAATAAGTTCCTACTAGTGTACTGTGATGCCTATGCATATGGTTGTGCGCTGAGACGACTCTGTACATAATTGATGTAAATATTACTTAAATAAACAGACTGTCTCACTCTCTATCTATTACTGAAGCATTCAATTGTGGCCGGAATGTGTTAAATATCTGTTAATAAATGTAAAAATATGTAAATGATGTGGTATTTATTTTGTTATTTGCCATCACAAGTAAACCATGTACTTAGCATTAAATAAAAACATGCATTAGGTACATAAAATCATACTGCTTTACATTTAATATCTATTAAAATTTTATAATATAAAGTGTTTCAATGTAGATCTACAATGTCACCGCTCGCGATGTTGTGCTGACTTTTTAGCAGCCATGTCCATGGGGAGACTATGATGGTTGTCGTCGCAATGTCTTTAACTAACCATACACCGAATACACATAGTTTAAGACACTAAGGCCCGGTTCCTAACAAGTAACGAGTCATTAAGAGGAAGCGCAAGGGCCGTGTTTCCATACAAACCTAGTCCCCTGTTTTCTCCCTGGATAATGCCAGTAAAAAAATAATTTTCCAAAAAATGTATGGCCTCTATTGGCATGTTCTTATATTTTCTTTTTTTTCATAAATTAATTATTAAAAGAGACATGAGCCTTCAAAAATTGGCCAGATTTCCCGCTGTGTTCATCCAGAAAACAAATTTGACTAAATTATATAAAAAAAGGTAAAAAGGAACACGGCCAAGGCCTTTCTTTAATTTTTAATGGAAAAGTAGTTAAATCGGTCAAGTTTTGGAGAAGGAATCAGGGGACTACGAAACGTTGATTTTGTGTACTTTTAATAGGTAATTTCGGTACAAGCTGCAGTTGTCTCTATCGCGCTCATGATACTATACACGGCACTGCGCGACAGCAATAGATTTTACACATACCTATTTTTCAATTTTCTCGCCCTTAGTGTTTCCTCGTAAATGTAGCTACGGACAATTAAATGTTGTCATATTTTTCATAGAATGTGTCAAAAATGAACTGTCCGTAGATATGTAAACCGACTTGTATCGTGGATAAAGGAACAGCGCGTAACAAGTGTACGTAACGATTTCGATGATAGGTGGTACGTATGGCTTAAGCTTGCTCGTTTATAGTAACTCGTAGACAGACTTACATGTCGTCAGTATGCTATTAGTGCCTAAGAAATATGTTTAGATACTGCTTTTGGTAGTGGGCGAGCGATAACTCGAAACAACTATTAGTGACTCCAGTATGTATCCTGGATGATTCTGAATTTGTTTATTAGCTTTGTTATGTGCGACCAGATCACACATTCAGTTTGTGCTATAACGCTTCACTCGCGACGAACTTTGGTGCGTGTAGTTGAGCACGTCGCGTCGCGCGTCGGCGTCGTTGCCAGGCGCACAAGTTCCTCTTGAGTAACACAATCTCTGAAATCAGCTTTATATTAGCTAACAGTTCGCTGTCAGTTAAGTGACTTAAGTGATACGTACTCACAAACAATAATAAATTGCTGACAGTCGTAACCGACAACAAATTATTTAATGTACCTAATTATTTAAAAACAACTTACATATTTTTGCTTGCTAATAAACCTACAAGTGTACAATTAAAAGTTACCTACCTAGTACCTGCCACTAAACGAACCACAGCTGCACACAAGATACAAAACATCATAAGTTCATAACATAACATAATATGCTAATGAATAAAAATATTAACATTGATAGGTTTACATACATAAAAGAATTGTTCCGGAATTTAAAAGAAAACTGTACCCTACGTACTCACTACACAAAAAGAATAGCATTCATATATATATATATATATATATTTATTATCTAACATGAGAGCAGCGATAGCTCAGTGGGGAGACCAAAAGACTGCAGTGCAGAGGGTCTCGGGCTCGAACCCACGTCGCGCACCTCTGACTTTCGGAAGTTATATGACTTTTCGAAATTATGTGCGTATTGATTGACAATTATCGCCTGCTCCGTGCCTCGGAGAGCACGTTAAGCCGTTGGTATCGGCTGCCATGAATATCTATGGCAGTCGTTATTGGGAGAGTGTAGACACAAAAGATCCCACTGGGTCGAAGTGTCGCCGGTCTGCACTGACTGGCCCCCACATAAGATAAGATAAGATCATCTAACATAGTATCGCCTAAAATCAAATTAAAATGTTTGAGATATTGTTTTCTGAAGCATATTACAGTTTAAGAATGGAGCGCCTTCAAAAGGATAATAAATTGCGAAATCGAAATATCTAACATTATTGTCTGAAAGGCAATAAAGGCAGATATTTCAATTTGCGAGTGACAATCTCACCCGGCCCTACCTGCATTGTTGCTGTGTCTCGGGCAGCACACGGGCGGCACGGCGGGGGCACGTGCACACGAGAACCAATATCGAACAATGAATGCTGCATTTCGCGCCGAAAACCAATTCTGTGTTGCATGCAGGCTGTGTGCGATGTTGCAGCTAGGCAACAGTACATACTAGGTATATGTACATGGACTTACCCCGGATATTGGAGTACCTGTACCGTTCGGTGACGAAGCTGGACGTCGCGCATGCGCATGGAGCAACAACGCAAGTAGTCATCCTGCCCTAAGGCACAAAGATACCCGCACATCATTAATTAGGTATAACATAATATATGATTTCCTATACGTGTGCCATTTAGTTGATGAAAATAAGTGATGCCCTACATACAAGGTACCTACATGGGTAGTACAGTAGGGTAATGTCTTGTTAAACTAGTAAAGAACTGAAATATATAGATAGGTACATTTTATTATTCGTTGCGGAGAGTACACAGGGCGAGTGACTCGAAATTTATAAAAAGTGACCAAGTTAAGAAGTGACCATTTAGATTATTTATAATTTCGTAGGGAATCCGTCAAGTTGTTCGCTCGTGACCGTCCGCGACGCGCGTCGCGTGGATGTCGCTCGACGGCGCGTTACGCAACAAAGAAAAGAAACGCAAATTGGTCGCGCCCCGCGCCCCCTCCCCACAGCGCCAGCCCATAGTTGGGATAAATTGAAACGTGACGTCATTTGGCCTGTTTAAAGAATCTATTGTCGGACGGACCTTTTTGTCCCTCGGGAGGACCAAACTCACTTATTTTGAGGAAATACCTACTCGCTTACCATACTCGAGCTCACCTAATAAATATCGAAGTAAATATCAGCTGTGTTGCCTTAAAATAAGGCACATATTTATGTGTATCTTTTTAAACGACAATAATGCCCTTGGGCGTGCGGGGGGAGGTGCGGCGCGCGCGGGGGCGGCACGTCCCGATAAATCAAATAGAAGCCTTCCCAATAGTACATTTAAATGAGACGACAGACAGAATTTGCATGTTTGTATGTGTGTCTGTGTGTCAGCGGGGACTGTAGGGACGAGTTGAAGGTGACTCGTTGTAGAAGAGTGAAACAATGTCATGTATGTATGTATAATAATGTTCATTACAGGTTATAGCTACGAGTGACGAGAATATCGAAGTAGGCACATAGATGTCATGTTGTATTAGTGACCAACATAGGACTTCTAGACGATAGCTCAGTGGGGAGACCAACAGACTGCAATGCAGAGGGTCTCGGGTTCGAACCCACGTCGCGCACCTCTGACTTTCGGAAGTTATGAGTTTTAGAAATTATATAGGTATTGATTAAATTATCGCCTGCATGCATCTATGGCAGTCGTTATTGGGAAGTCAGTGCCCTCTAATATCCTGACACTGGTCTAGCCTTACGGTATCGTTAGCCTTTGGGTCGCGGAGGTCAGATGGCAGTCGCTCCGTGTAAAAACTGATATCCAGTCAAATCCGGTTAGACTAGAAAGTCGACCTCAAGTGACTTGGGAATAATAAAGGCTAGGGAGAAGAAGATAGGACTTCTAGACGTGTTAGAACTTCCGAAATTGAATTTTATATTAAAGACGAAATGGAGTATATTTTATCTGATGCTGTAGTTGGAGTACAGAAGCCCTGCACCGTTCAAAGTATATTATATATTATATAGCATCTACGCGTTTGTACCTTCATTGTACTTAATATTTAGGCGGACATTTTTTTTATACAACTAAGGTGGCAAACAAGCATACGGCCCACCTGATGGTAAGTGGTCACCGTAGCCTATGGACGCCTGCAACACCAGAGGCATCACTTGCGCGTTGCCGACCCTTTAGGAAAGGAAGTGGGAAGGAAAAGGAGCAGGAAGGGGAAAAGATGGTGATTAGGCATCCGGCACTCTCACTCACCAAACGAAACACAACAGTAGGAACACTGCTATTTCACGTCGATATTCTGTGAGAGGGTGCCTTATTTGTTTGGGCTCAGTATTACCTTATTTGTATGTATATAATACTTATGTATTTAAGTACGAGCCAATTGCAGTATATAATTTAAAGTTGTTATTATTCTGTTCGATAGAGTACGTAGTAAATACATAGGACGCGGCTACTCCACTCCGCGGCTGCTTGGACTGGTCAATAAATTCTTTTCAATGAGACCCTTTCAACACGCTGTCCAAATTTCATTCAATGAAAAAGCTTTTCATGTGACAGTGCTCGGGTCGTCTGCCGGTCCCCCGATCGTCGCAATATGACTGATTGATAGATTGACTAATGTTTTGTCAAAGCGCGTGTTAATTCGTCGCTTGTGTGTCGCTCGCGTTGCGAGCCACCTCGTCGCATCAATCACGGCGCGGTGGCGGTGGTGATTCATCAATTATTGAGTTGTTCATTAACGTCTCGGTCTCTAGGGCGCTTGTCACGTCATAACATTAAGCAACATATTCAAAACAACGTGCAACAAGCTCTGCAAAACGAATCACATACACGGTAGATGGCACATTTCTCAAACCACTGCAACTGGGCCAAATGTTGCAGATTCAAATGACGCATAGAATTACTATAGAAATTTTGCGTTCATGATGATCGGTCGAGTAGTTAAGGCGTGTAAGCATAACAAACAAACAATCTCATATTTGCATTTATAATATTAGTTAGGATTTTGTAAATCAGTTCTGCAAGGAGAAAGAAAGAAAGAAAATTAATTTATTTGGCCTAATATTATAACATTAACAGGTTAAATCTATATACTAATACTAGATGTTCCCGCGGTTTCACCCGCGTTTATCGTTACGGCGCCGCCCCCGTGGGTCGTAGCGTGATGTTATATAGCCTATAGCCTTCCTCGATAAATAGGCTATCCAACACTAAAATAATTTTCAAATCGAACCAGTAGTAATCACGCGGAATAAACCAGGAGAAACATCGTTTGTACTATGTCTGTAATGGGTAATTATTTTGCTGCAATGTTATTTTAAAACTGCGAAATCTCCTAAGATATTCATTGAAATCAAATGATGTAAAGGGCAATTTTTAAATTAAATACTTGTGATGAATAACGTATTTATTTGGATAAGGATTAATATCATGTTTATAATAATACCTTCGCAAATAATGCATTATTTTAGAACAAATTTGGTTAGCATAAAAATGGTTATAGTGAGCCAACCTTAAAAGATAGACATATGCTGTCGCGGACTTCTTTTTAGAACTTTTAAAGGTGAACAATTATGTCATACATGATTTTTGCGAAACTTTAACTGTTTACGCAGCGCACGCAGCGGAAGCTCTCAAAAGGAAAAAATACCCTCCTATTTTGAAACATTCTTCATTGGTGCTCAGCTCCTATTGATCTTAGCGTGATGATTTATAGCCTATAGCCTTCCTCGATAAATGGGCTATCGAACACTGAAAGAATTTTTCAAATCGGACCAGTAGTTCCTGAGATTAGCGCGTTCAAGCAAACAAACAAACAAACTCTTCAGCTTTATAATATTAGTATAGATTATTATAAAGCTGAAGAATTTGTTTGTTTGTTTGAACGCGCTAATCTCAGGAACTACTGGTTCGATTTGAAAAATTATTTTAGTGTTGGATAGCCCATTTATCGAGGAAGGCTATAGGATATATAACATCACGCTACGAGCCACGGGGGCGGCGCAGTAACGATAAACGCGGGTGAAACCGCGAGAACATCTAGTATAACATAAAATAAACAAATGTTGCCAAGTTCAACTTATGCCAGGCTAAGGAAGCCTGGCGCTGGTATTCACCTAGATCGAGCATTACGCCAGTATACTATTTACTACCCCTAATACACTTAAACAATAATTAATATATACCTAATAGTAATTTAGAACAGGAGCATCCATTTTCATGCACACTGATTAAAAATACCCAGGGGGATCACTAGTGCCTCACTGTATTTGCAGATAATAAAATGTCCGCTACACTCGCGGCCTCGATGGCGTAGTGGTTAGTATAACCGACTGCCACGCCTGAGGTCGCGGGTTCGATTCCCGCACAAGTCAAACATTTGTGTGCATGGACATGGATGTTCGTATTGGTCTGGGTGTTTCTATGTATAATATGTACGTATTTACAAAAACATATATGTATGTTTATCCATTGTCTAGTACCCATAGTACACGCTCTGCTTAGTTTGGGCTAGATGGTGTTGTGTGTATGTGGTACAATATTATATTATTATTGAAGGGGTTACAATAGACCAACACCGCTGCCGGGCCCTGACAGCAAGCGCGGGGACACTCAGTGTGAAGCACTTCGCTGGTCGGCTGGTTATACAATTTATTGAAATCGGAGGTTTGAGTCACCATTTGTCCCTTTGAGCTGAGTTAAATATGGTTAAAATATTGTGCAACACATATATCTTAAAAACAACTACACATAGATTCACGCCTGTTTCCCAGAGGGGTAGGCAGAGACTACGGATTTCCATTTGTTACGATCATGACACACTTCTCTGGCTTCATTCATTTTCATCACATCCCTCATACACGAATACAAACGTGGTACTCTACTGCCTGTTAGCTTTATAGGCACTATGCTTTATTTACAAGAACTTGGTACTTATTCACAAATTGATTTTTGTGACGAGCAACTCTAAAACACTTCACACAAAAGTCCAGATAATTTGAATTAAACTCTCATTAACGTCATAAATGTCTGCTCTCTATGTGGCCAGTTCGAGTGCCAGGCTAAGTAACAAGTGTTCATAGATTTCTGCCAAAAATATTGTAATAGCACTGAGTCTCGGAATAAATAGGTTTATATATATATTTTTTTACACTACCATGATGTAAAACAAGCATTCGGTCCGCCTGATGGCACGCGGTTTTTATAGCCCACGAGCCGTTGCCATGCTGGGGGTAATAACACGCGCGTCTCCAATCTTACAAAACGAAATATAATGGAAAGAAATGGTAAGATAATATTAACCTCCGTTATCCGTTACTCTTGCTCACTGAGCGACAAGCACATTGTGAAGTGTACGGTTGTTACGGTACGCGCCGGTTCTGTGGGCCGGTGATAGTCTGCTTCGCTGTGCGACCTCACGAGTAATTGGAAGAGACAGGCTTGTGCGCTCGAAGCTAGCTGACGAAATACCAACGTGGTACCTACTCTACTGCCTGTCTGTAATCCTTAAGAACTTCACAGGCACAATGCTTTATTTATTCTATGTTTGCCGTATAATGAATTCAGCGATCATTCAAACGACGGCTCCCGAAGTTCTTCATGTTACATTTAAGATAAGCGGCTGAACCTCTTTGTTCGCAGATTAGCGTGCGAACCTTCACAATAGAGTATTGTGACGAAGCGAACACTTCCCCATGCAACGGGAGATGGATTCGTTTGAACGCGTTCAGTTCGTACGCCCCATCATTCAGATTAGTACGTTAATCCGTTGTCACCGAATACTCTGGAAGGTCTCGTACTAATTATCACGGTCGATTATTGTCTTGCTTCTCTCTCTGATGATTACACAGTATTATGTAGACGAGTGTAGTATTGTTTGTTATCTCTAAGTCAAAGCGAGGTAAAGTGAAATTAATGGTAATGTTTTTTGTCTCTCGCAGGATTAATACCATATGCTGTTTCGTAGCACACGGTCGTAGCCTGTAGCTACGAACTATTGCTACCGTGAAAGCTCTTGTTACCCTCTAACTACATATATCCTTAAAAGACGTTCATATTATACAGTAACGTGGTCAACAACCCTATTTCTCGCCTGTTGGTGATCACGTAGCACAAGCTGTGGCGACTTGCAAAACTAAAGGTACAATCAGCGCATTACCGACCCTGAAGAAACTCATAATGCGCTGTTCTCTGAACCCAGGAAAGGGAAACATGTGAGCTTCGTTTTATATGGCGGGAGACCTAAATTTATTTTTGGATTTTCGTGGATGATGTATTTAATCAAGCTCGATTAAATACAAGCCTAATTACCATAATATATGTTAGGTATGTAATTATACGATTATTTTGTTTGTAAATGTAAATAAATAAGTAGGTATTTGCCGGGCGTGTCGTGAACGCGCGCACAAACGTAGCCCGTGGAGCTCCAGCTGTGCGCGCGCTCTACACGAAGGGAGGACTGCGTGTGCGGCACACGTAGCGCAACCTCACTATACACATCATTATGTATTATTATATAAATATAAACCGTGACATAAGAACATAAGAGATGTGTTGGTCCAAGTGGACCCGAGTTTGGCTTTGTGAAGTGATATTATGTGTATCAGACATTTTTCAGCGTGTCTTCACTTTTACTTACTTTGTAGTATGTTTGGCAGTTTGTGTCTCAATCGTAATTTCTTTCTTTTCTTTTTCGTGTGGTTAGTGGCCAACCTGTTGTCAAGAGTTGTTCAAGCCGCCCGTAGATCTCTGACATGGCTTAACGACTGCTGTCAATTTGACAACAACCGGGAGGGACTTTTTACGTGCCTTCCGAAGCACGGCGACGCTGATGAAATACCACTAAGCGGTCAGTGAGTGCAACTGGCTATGAGATACTATCATATTATGGTGATTGCTTATATTGATTGCATATATTTTATTACACGTAATATTATTTTAAGTAGCAGCTCTTTGCGTGTCTGTACGAATAGGTATTTAATTTGTTTTATTGGTTATATGTTTATATTTTACTCATTTACGACTATTTAATACATTATTTAAAAGCCCATCAACGTCTAATATTTTACTCGACAACAGTTGCCTTTGATTTTGTAACTTTCGTTCACGGACTAGGTATATTGAAATTAAACTACTATATACGGATTTTATCGCGTTGTTTATTTGACACTTTATTACAAAATTTTGAAAACTTTTACACTACTATTGCTATTAAACTTTAGTAATTTTTAAGCTAATTAAATTATTGAAACTATTAAAACTATTTATACTATTACTATACTATTATACTATTTATATTTATGTATACACTTTCCCCGGCGTTTCGGTTGTTTATCAGCAGCCATGGTCACGGGGAGACTAAGATAATATACTTTAAATAACGCTATAAAATATTTAACATACATAATTATATTTGAGTCGATGAGGTGTTCTGCCACTGTGCTTCGTTTCGTGTTTCGGCAAGTAAAGTTAATAGTTAATGCTAACACTGATCGCAGGTAGGACAGAGGCGTCGGCGTCGACAGTGCGCCGCGCCACAACGCACACAATAACACGTATTTTATCAGCAGCTCACTGCTAATGTCAACAGCGCATAATAGGCGCGCTGCCGACACCCTCACTCACGTGTCTATGTACATACATATACGTTAATGTGGTTCTGTTTACTAATGTCTCTTTGTTAGAGCACAACGCGCGGCAATAATAAAATAGTCGTAAAGTCGTATTCAGCGGGTGCTTCATTAATACGCGTCGTAAGTGCGCCACGTAACGTCACCCCGCCCGCACACACACACACACACACATATACAATAAGCATTAATAAATAATAGCAAAACAGCGTTAAAATAATTATTTCAAATATCATAAATATGTAAAGCACCTCTACAACCAATTAAAATATCACGTTGAGTATCGATAGAATAAATTCTTCTAATAACGATTGTGACAAAATGTTGTTAGATAATTTTAAAATTATAATATTACTCTTGTATATTAACTAGCCCACTGCTGGGAACGGGCTTCTTCTCATTTTGAAAAGGGTTAGGCCATATAAAGCTTTAACAAACGACACTAAGAATTAATAAAAATATAGTCTCATTTATAAATTATTCCACACGGAATTATTTTGCAGTATGAAAAACATAAGTTTACTGGAAAACGGACAAACAAGCGAGTTTCAGAACGGTGTTGTTGACGGCACTTGATAAATGTCAATAGTGAGCTCGCACTCGACAGTTCTGTGTGGCAGTTCAGTGTCCACGCAGTAAGTCACCGTGGCTCCTGCACTACCAGTGGCTCCCCATTACAATGCACAGTGAGTCACTGTTCAACTGTGCTAAAAGTTAAAATAAATATTTTCTGAAGTCTCATTAACAACTACTAGAAAAATATAAGATCTTAACACTTCACAATCGACGTAAACTTCTCGAATCAATGTTGCTCTACGACATATGTAATAACTAGATGTTCCCGCGGTTTCACCCGCGTTTATCGTTACTGCGCCGCTCCCGTGGGTCGTAGCGTGATATTATATAGCCTATAGCCTTCCTCGATAAATAGGCTATCCAACACTAAAAGGATTTTTTAAATCGAACCAGTAGTAATCACGCAGAATAAACCAGGAGAAACATCGTTTGTACTATGTCTGTAATGGGTAATTATTTTGCTGCGATGTTATTTTAAAACTGCTATATCTCCTAAGATATTCATTGAAATCGGATGATGTAAAGGGCAATTTTGTTTTAAATTAAATACTTGTGCTGAATAACGTATTTATTTGGATAAGGATTAATATCATGTTTATAAAAATACCTTCGCAAATAATGCATTATTTTAGAACAAATTTCGTTAGCATAAAAATGGTTATGGTGAGCCAACCTTAAAAGATAGACATATGCTGTCGCGGACTTTTTTTTAGAACTTTTAAAGGGGAACAATTCTGTCATACATGATTTTTGCGAAACTTTAACTGTTTACGCAGCGCACGCAGCGGAAGCTCTCAAAAGGAAAAAATACTCTCCGATTTTGAAACATTCTTCATTGGTGCTCCGCTCCTATTGATCTTAGCGTGATGATATATAGCCTATAGCCTTCCTCGATAAATGTGCCATCTAACACTGAAATAATTTTTCAAATCGGGCCAGTAGTTCCTGAGATTAGCGCGTTCAAGTAAACAAACAAACAAACAAACAAACAAACTCTTCAGCTTTATAATATTAGTATAGATAGATATGATTGCCCGTCTATAGTTAATCAAATTTGTTATAGAATACCTACTAGGACGCATTGCCGTAACCCTTGTAAGCTATTCGCAACAGCCCGCTGTCGTACTAACGCAGGTAAACGTTCCCCACTATACCGTATAGTTAATTCTTATAATATTAATTTCAACTCTGTAGATATTGCGGCGATTCGTCCTAGCACCTTTAAATGTGATATCATGAAGCTCCTAATATAGTTCTTATAGTTTTTATCATATTTGTTTAACGCTTTAAATATTGCAATATGTAAGCTGTGGTAATCGGTGTTGGTGACACAATTGTCAGCACCTTGTGCAAATGACTCCTTGTCTATATGTATAGCTGTCACTGTTTGTTTACCCAAATAAAGAGAAAAATAATAATAATAATAATAAGTTGTATAATTTCAAGCCACATACCTTAAGATTGTCGATTATAAAACCGCAACTAATCATATTTCGTGGCGGTTCACAGCATTCAGTGCCATATTCGTGTGTCCGTTCAGTCGCGGCGAATTAAGTAGTGTTCAAGTGTTGCATACCGTTCTTACGTGTAGGAGAGGAAGGCGCCAAGCAGTCTGGCGCGTACTCCCACATACTCACTGTACACACACTCACACACTCACACCGTGTGGTGCTGCACAGGCACAGAGAGCAGTCTGCCCGGGTGCACCGCCGGAATACTCGCACACGTCGCCCGCTCAGTCGACGACAGGATGCACGGAGCACAGTGCAAGTAGCCTGCTTCATATGGTAATGTTCGCGCGCCCTGAGCGCCTCCTAAATCATGTCGTGTCGACTGTGTACGGGCGCAGCGCTCAAATCTCTGTCATACACATATATCATATGATTTATGTTAGTTTTATTCTTAAACAATAACGTTTGTTCCCATATAGGATCCTGGATCACTATTATAATAAGGTTGTATTATAATATGTTAGACCTTTGGCGGTTCGTTCAACACGAGATAAAACTTGTGTGATCCACAAATATTTAGTTGTGTTCGGTCTGCGTGTTGTGTTCCCGTTGTTAGTTTGTAAAGACCCCCGCGACACAGGAATTGATTATCGTCCAGGATTTGCGTCTGTAATAAATAATAAATTAACTAAATATATATATGTACTAGATGTGCCCGCGGTTTCACCCACGTTTATGATTACTGCGCCACCCCCGTGGGTCGTAGCATGATGTTATAATAATATACTCGATAAATGAGCTATCCGACACTAAAATATTTTTTCAATTCGGACCAGTAGTTCCTGAGATTAGCGCGTTCAAATAAACAAACAAACTCTTCAGCTTCATAATATTAGTATAGATGTATAGCCTCAATCTGGTGTAAAAAGATGTCGTATAGGATCTTGGACTCTTGCCCAAGATCGTATACGACAACTTTTTACATCAGATTGCGCTGACTCTTGTCAGCGCAAGTGTAATAGTAGAACTCGTAGCGCATTTTGTCACTTCTATAGGTACAGTCAAATATATTATTATAGCTAATTAATAATATAATTGGTATGTCTGTTTGATTGTGTCGTGTAATGTGATATTGTTGATGGCTGAGGAGGTCGGCTCTGACGCTGACGCTAATACGCAATTGTCATTAGTGATTGGTGGGGGAGATAGCGATGATGGCTGCATTATTGCTCACCCGGTGTCGTATTTGTCTGCACGAATGGCTCAGTGGGTCCAGCTCGCCGTGTATCGTATGTTCAAATACAACACGGGACATTATAATACGTGATTTATCAGCGCATAGCTGTATTTTTGCGACTGATAATTGTACATGTGAACATTATTTCACAATTTGACACTATTATTAATTTTTTCGACATTAATACTAATTATTTAAACTTGTGACATTAATTTTGATTAATTATTATTTATTTTATATTGTATCAACCAATTTTATATGCACACTATGTTTGTTATTTATAAGTTGAAACTTAATGGTTTAGACAGAAAGTTATGATTTTGTTGTTGCATGTACCTTAATATACATATAATACTTGCACACTCCTTTTGAGGTTATAATTCAGCATGATCTATATTATATACCTACCTACTATGTACCAAGTTTATGTACTTGAGTTATGCAAATAAGTGTTTGATTTGATTTGATTTGTGCAACAGGGGACCAACCACTACCTGAGATTTGATAAACCACAGATGCTCGCTAAAGAACACCGATTCCTACCAAGGATGCTTCGCGAGGCTATTGAAATCAAGAAACATCCTAATTTCAATAGAGAAGATGGTTGGAATGTACCACCAGCTTGGGATCCAGTAATTCAAATAGTCAAACCCAAGAAGCAGCAAAACACAGCTAGACTTCATGATACTTTGAGCTCATTCTGCGTAAATAGAAACACCCATGATTAAATTATGTTCGGGTACTTTGAAATAACTACACTGGAACATTGAGACAACTACCATCTTAGTCTCCCCGTGACCATGGCAGCTGAAAAGCAACTGAAACGTCGAGGAAAGTGTAAACTTAGATATAAATAGTATAATAGTATAGTAATAGTATAAATAGTTTTAATAGTTTCAATAATTAAATTTGCTTAAAATTAGTAAAGTTTGATAGTAATAGTAGTGTAACAGTTTTCAAAAATTTTGTAATAAAGTGTCAAATAAACAACGCGATAATCTGGCATTCCAACAATTTACGGACTATGTAATTGTGGATTGAACTGGACACTCTTTTAAGCGCTGCTCACGGCATTAATTATATCACAATGACTTTGTAGTACCTAATGCTATTCTTAAAATATACAATCTGTTCCACTTGTACAAAAGTGTGCGGAGCGGTGTGCGGGGTATGCAGGGTGTGTGCGGGGTGCGGGCGGCGCGAGGCGGGGAGGGGTGTCGCGCACACTGCTGGACGTAATGAGTGTGGCCACAGCTGATCTGTGACGTCGATTGTGTTTCACACACCTGCACGTGATGTATGAGTTGTGACGAGCTGACACTGACTCCACATACAAGCATATGTCGCAGGCAATTGGTATGATTCCGCGTTTTACAAATGGCGTCGTCCGTTTAAAATCGCTCGTTGATTGTTATAGTAGGGTGACCGTCGACGGAACCCAGCTTCGCGGGGCTCCTATTTTTGGGTGGGTTGAAGAAGGAACCTAACGTAACCTAACCGTTCCGAGACGGAATGCAGTGCTTTGAAGCGTATGGGTGCTCGTTATGCTGCTGAGTTGTCTATCAAATGTTGTGGCATATTATAAAGTGACAAGGCAATTTACATTATGCCTTCGGCATATTTTAAAACAGCGAGCGTTTTTAAACGGACGACGCCGTTTGCAAAACGCGGAATCATACAAATTGCCTGCGACACATATATCACATTCATTCTATATCTATACTAATATTATAAAGCTGAAGAGTTTGTTTGTTTGTTTGAACGCGCTAATCTCAGGAACTACTGGTCTGAATTGAAAAATTATTTTAGTGTTGGATAGCTCATTTATCGAGGAAGGCTATAGTAGGCTATATACATATATTATACTAGCTTTTGCTCGCGGCTTCGCTCGCGTTAATTTAGAATTTGACAATCAATTCGGGTCGTACTCTTCCAGAAGTGAGAAAGTTTTGATACAAACTTTATCCCCCCTTCCGCCCCTTTAGGGGAGAGTTTTATCCATTTCACCTACACAGATATTTTTCAATTGTAATCGAAAACTTATGTACCAATTTTCATACTGCTAAGTCCAGAAATGAGAAAATTTCGTTACAAACTTTACCCCCCTATTTCACCCCCTTAGAGGTGAAATTTCAAAAATCCTTTGTTAGTACACCCCTACAAATTAAAACACATATGCTCTCCAAATTTCAAGTTCCTACGACCAGCGGTTTAGGCTGTGCGTTGTCTCTAAGTCAGCCAGTCAGGACATCTTCCTTTATATATATACATAGATACACAGCATCTCACGCCTCTATCCTCAACTGGGTAGGCACAGATACTCACGTATCACTAATTATACATTTTATATATATTACTAGATGTTCCCGCGGTTTCACCCGCGTTTATCGTTACTGCGCCGCCCCCGTGGGTCGTAGCGTGATGTTATATAACCTATAGCCTTCCTTAATAAATAAGCTATCCAACACTAAAATAATTTACAATTCGAACCAGTAGTTCCTCAGATTAGCGCGTTCAAACAAACCAACAAATAAACTCTTCAGCTTTATAATATTAGTATAGAATATGAGTAAGATTACATTATAACTAGTATTTTTTGTTTCTCGGACCACAGGAATAGATTGGCAATAATTTAAAACAATTACTGAATGACACAAAAAGTCTTAAGATTAGCTAAAATGTGTATTAAAACCGAGGTTTGTCCCGTACGAGAATGGAAGCCGCCATATTGATTTGTAAAGCCGCTGCGCCTTCCGCAGTATATAACTTATCTGAAGTTCCACCGCGCTCCGTATCGATGCAAAGTTGATGAGTTTAGAGTTTAAGTACGAATATAAAATTCATAACGGTATAACTCCACTTATCAATTTGTGGAGAAGTTGCAAGGGAGGGCGCGGCGGCGCCCCCTGTCGGCAGATAACGCCAAGTTTCAATCGAGTGAAAAAACGGCTCAAAGTTTGTATTCACTTATGAATATTTAGAAGCGCACTTAGCACTCGCCCCGCACACGCTGATAACAGGTTAAGGTGCCGTTCCGTAGAGCCTCGCTTACTCATACAAACATACCTGTAATAAACATAAACTAACTACTGGTGTACAGCTTTTATGATTACTACAATGTAGTATATGAGATTTCCCTCTACATGCTGCGAGACTGACTATACATGCTGCGAGACGGAAGAGATATTTTTTTTAAATAGAAATTTGCAGAAAACATTGATACAGTGGTGTTATAAATCGTTAAGTGGCATGCAAATAATAATAATTAATTAATATTACATAATTATATTATATTGATTAAAATGGAATGTCATCTGTATAAATAGGAATAAAACAAAATTAGAATAGATTGACCCTTACGCTGTCCCGTGATAGACACAATGGAAAATCTATTGTTACTAGCGGTCGCCTAGTGCTCGAAATTCGACCAACTTATATATATTATGTCATGTCATTATACTCGTATATTGATATATGTAACCATAGTTACGCGCTTCGACTGCGTGTGTCAAATGCATGGTTGTGTGCATGTAGTGTTTTTTCATTAATTTAATGTATTTATTATACATATTTTATATAAATATTAGCATTCGTCACTTCTTCTCTGTATAAACTATAAGTGTGCGAAATTTCATACTCCTCCGTCCGCCCAATTTTCGTAAAAAGGGATCCAAAGTTTTCGCTTCACGTATTAATATATAGATGTGTCATATGTGATTCATCGGACAGGGAACCTGTTAAGATAAAAATTAATAAATAAACAACTAAAATAAAAAATAGCAAAAATTAAATTAAAATTACAGAATGTCAGGTCAATTTAATAATAATAAAATCTAAATCATTATACAAAATTAGTTTATTGAAATATATCTTTTTTTTTGTTTTAATACAATTTGTCATTGTTTATTGCTGTTTACTATAACTTAACCAAGTGTCACACCTTGAATCCTTCATGATTTTAGGTTAACATGTCTCATGTACACATACAGCACTACTGTTGTCTACATAACAGCGACAGAGCCTACGCCGCTGACGAGTACCCAGCGTTGCCGCTGGCTATACAGATATTGTTCCTATATTACACTCAACAGTTCTTTCTCCAACCTGATAATTGATTATTACAATCGATATCTGTACTAGCTATACAACTTATTTCAATTTAAGAGTATGATTGTTTTTGCATATACGATGGAAAATACGTAAGGAACATGCATTTTGTTATATCGATACTGTGGTGTTTGCACGCGAACGGCGCTTTTATCTCGGGTACAATTTACGAGTGGGTGTAACGGACTAAGTTTTAATGAGGAGCAAGTGAGTGCGCGGCGCGAGCGAACGACTCGAGCGATCGACTACACACTCACAGAGTAGCACGTCTTACTCACATGTTGAGTGACTTCTAAGCACGCACGTAGGGAGGACATATGAGTGAACAGCTGATCGGTGTGATGGACAAAATTCGAGCACGGCTCATCAGGCGCGCACGTCGCCAGCTGTCGAGATGTTGATGAATTACCAAACGCGTTTGAAGAGTTTATTTATTTACCATTATTATGCAGCACATAATGCGTGAATTTATAAAGTAGACACAAAGAACATTTAAACTTGGAAAATAAGTGGTAGGTGTGAATCAATCAATTTTGTACTGAAGTTCGACCCACCGAATTACATTACTACTATCAAAATTATAGCATCATATCTGCTGTTCTACTCACATTGACAAACCCTCCTCTTACAGCACGGTCTGCGCCACACGACCGGTGCGACGGAGTCTGGTACTTAACGCAAAGGACATGTGAATTTAATCGTTTTATAGATAACAATACTAATACTTCCTTTCTTCCTTCAATCCTGGGTCCTTTAAGCGGGGTGTGAAAAAGCACCTTTTCAGGCCGTCAAAGTAGAGACCTCAACATCGCCTCGACTGCTATGAAGGCGGTGTGGAGGCCAATGCTCTTAGACCACACGACTGCTTACCATCAGGTGGAGTGTGGTCATTTTGACAGGCAAAATTAAAAAAAAAAAATACTACCCACTCACAATAGCTTTTTACGGATTTATTGTTACACGCTGTCATAGTTACGGCCTCCTACGTACCCTGTGCCATGTGCTGGTATGAAGAGACCGACACCCCGCGTGGCACTAGTGCCTACACGTAGTATTGTTCCAGTAGCACGCGCACACAGGGGGTAGGTACCTGTAGATGGTATGGAAAGTTGAAGTTGATTAGTTCTATTGGTATCGACGACATATCATGTGTGAACATGTTGTTTCAAGAGAAACATAGTAGCGATGAAGTCGTTGTATATTTTAGTTGTGGCCGCGAGGTAGGCCTGCTCGGGGGGAGGTAGCACTGGGGTGAGGCGAGGGGGAGGGAGGAAGAGCGAGTTATTTATGACTTTGTTTCATTTTCAGCCGCCGAGCTCTCCTTTATGTTCTTTTGCAATACGGTGCCCCGTTTGAATGTGCTAGCTTTATATAACACCGGCTTAATACGGAGAAAGTCTCATAGTTTCATACTACAGATCAACATGTCAACAAATTAAATGCTGAGGTCATCTATGCTATGGTTCTACTATCATATAAAATAGTTTAATTGATCGTGGACTCTACCCTGTAACAAGAGTGGTGATGTTTACAGCGTAGCTATTAAATAAATAATGCTAGTAATCTTTCTATGTGCAGTGCTCGACATAGGTTACACAACGTATAAGTAGGTTCCATACGGTACTCTCGTAGGTGCCACCGAGTAACTCATAAAATTTTTGCGTATTCGCCAGGAATGGATGGCGCCCTCCAGTTGGAAGAATTGTCTGAACCTAGCAACTAACCTAAATGTACCTTAAGACACTTAGATAAACTCACTAACTACTCAACTTTGATGTCCATAAAAGAAACACACTTTATGAATAAATGATTTTGGACTTTGACTCCTTTTCTCTATGCTTAGTAAAAAACAGAGGGACTCCAGTTTGAACTCACGTCGCGCACCTCTGACTTTCGGAAGTTATATGAATTTTCGAAATTATGTGCGTATTGATTGACAATTATCGCCTGCTCCGTGCCTCGGAGAGCACGTTAAGCTGTCGGTCCCGACTGCCATGAACATCTATGGCAGTCGTTATTGGGAGTGTGTCGACACAAAAGATCCCACTGGGTCGAAGTGTCGCCGGTCTGCACTGACTGGCCCCCACATAAGATAAGATAAGATAGTACTATCTGTGTGGCAATCCAACGGTCTCCTCAACAGACTACAGCTGCTTGTTGTCACCTGAACTCTATTAGATGTTGAACGTTTTTAATACAAATCATTAATATTATTACTAACACAAGTTCGAAAGTTCATTTCATGGAATCTTACTAGCATGATAACAAGTTTGTTATCAATATTTCATTGATGTAATATCAATTATAATTTTGAATGAACAATCACATAGATCCCAGTGCAGAGCCGATGTGAAGGAGGCACCGCGGCGGCTCTTCCACTGGCACATTTATCAGCGGTGCGCTGTTATTAAATCGACAATCATTAATATCGCCGCACTACACACAGCGACCGTCTATATCAGTACAGATAGGCGGACGCATTGTTGCCGCTCGCCACTCGCGAGCACGAGCCGCACACTACAGGCATTATTGATTCATTACATTACATCTCACTCACGGATATTTTTTACGAATAGATTCGTGATTAATTAAGTGTATGTGTGTATTCGAGTTCATCGCTTCGTGAACAGTGTCCGAGATTACCGCCTGTGTTTGTACACTCTCATTAAGTTCACTTCTTCAGAAGCTCGAATGCTTGCACGTATAATTTGAATAATATGAGCCGTGAACAGCTTAGCGTAGACATATTGTACACACTTTAATTTACTACAAATTACAATGTACACTAATTATATTTTGACAAGTCTCTATAATTCATGCTGTTTAGTGTTACAGAAACGATCGTAGAAGCAAAATTAACAGAAAAATGATGTTATTGATGTGCCCGGTGGCAAAAGCTGCGGTGCATTAACAGGCCGCAAGTGACGTATGCACTCTATGTGTTTGTATGCTCTACGCGCATATGTATGGCTGTTAAGAAATCTTTCGTGATTTGTGTAGATTATTTTATTTTTGAGTCGAGAAGTAATAAATGAGCAGTCATCATCAAAAGGAATTCAGAGCAGCGATTGTCCATTGTGAAGACCTTTGTTAGTGAGATGAACAATATATCAGCAAGAGCGTTCTAAATTAAGTGTGTTATAAAAACCTAATTTTACTTCGGTTAAATGGTGGATAAGCTGTTTATTAAAACCATTTAGTAATGTTCTCGTAAATGTCTGACGTCAGCAAACCCGTACTTCGTCATCTTTGTAGACTACGGTCTTAATTCTGAGATATGATATACATAGGTATTATATCCTCAAATGGCTATCTTGAGTGTTCCCTCTCCGGTTGCAATACATGTGATATGCGACCCTCAGTTCTCGAGGTAATTATGCGTGGTGACCTGCCTGGGTTAAAATCATATTTAATACACCCGTATTGCGATAGCTCAGTGGGGAGACCAACAGACTGCAATGCAGAGGGTCTCGGGTTCAAACCCACGTCGCGCACCTCTGACTTTCGGAAGCTATATGACTGTTGAGGAGGTCAGGTGGCAGCCGCTCCGTGTAAAAACTGATATCCAGTCAAATCCGGTTAGACTAAACAGCCGATCCCAAGTGACTTGGGAGAAAAGGCTAGGGAGAAGAAAGATTAAGTATAATTTTCTACGATTGGCTGCTACAGCCATTCCTGTTCTGTTATCCTACAGAGTGCAGCGACTTGTTGGTTGTGTTGCCTCGATATTGTAATCTGTAATGCAAGACATGAACGTTTATATTATTTCAGTAACCAGCAATGAACAAATGTCGTATTCGTTGATTTGCTCACGTGGGCTATATGCTGCAGGTATCAGGCTGAATTACTATACAGAAAGCCACATTCACAAATGAGTATTCTGTGTTAGACACAGTACACATAATATACATAGCGTACGTGGTTTTCTAAAATACTTATTCGACTCGAGGTGTTACTTGTGTGCGTTGTTTTGATGTATAGTAAATGCTCTGCGACACAAAACGTAGCGTAGTGTTAAGAGGTGTCCTTACAAGAAACAAGCATAAATGAAATTGACACATGTGTTACGACAGACATTGAATATATTCTGTCACGATTGTCATGAATCATGAAGAGATACAACATATAAGGAAGCAGGCAGTATTGCAAGTCGTAAACTTGTCGCGTACTCATGAAGCACGGCGACACTCTCCGTGATTGAAAACTGTTATCGCGCCTCCCGTCCCCGCCCCGCACACCGCGCCCCGCCCCCGCGCGCCTTCCAGCTATAAAATATGATTATCATACATATAGGAGCAGGAGCAGTGCGCGCCGACTGCTGGAGGGTAGCAGAGTGGGCAGTGGCAGCCGGGGCAGGCGCCTCACCACGAGTGAGCAGAGACAATAGAGTTCGCGACATCTATTTATGCAGTGTCCACAGTCGCGCATCACACGACACGACAAATACTTACAATTTAATAAACATTGACGAATACTGGTGACGCTGCTGGCAGCTGGTGTATGGTGAAGAAGTAAGAAAAACATTTGTGTGATCCATAGATATGTGCTGTTTCTATGGTAATATTCTCATAACAAAGGATTTATATTTTCATAGCACAATCATTAAGAGTTATGATATTGTTAGGAATCAGATGTGAAACAGCTTAAAAAAATAACAGACGCACTTTAACCTTTAAATAATCATTGACTTATTCAAGAAATGCATTAACAAATAAAGTAAGAAATAATTGATATCACCCAACAGCGATCACACAGCACGTCCGTTCCGTCCGCCGCTCGATGTCAAAGTGAGTCATTGCGCGCCGAGCGCGCTCTTATAGCACGCTCGATCGGATGATTCGTGACGTTACTTGTTTACGTCGCATTCCGCAACTAACAATATTTTGATCTTTAGTAAGTGGTAATTAGTGATAGAGAGATGGATATATGGCGTCCTCGTTAAAACATGGAGCTGTCAATATTTGTTATTGCCGTCGAACAGAAAAATCTTATCTGGTATCTCTTAAAGTTAGTCAAATCTTTGTTGGTGACTCAGTAACTTATTAATGTTATAGGTGTCTATCATAGATCAAAAGCTACTATCCACTTATCTAATAAAATTACTATCCAAAAATATTCACGTGTCCTTCCAGTAATGATACGTTTGTATAGAAGGTGATACATATTCGGAATACAATGGACACATGCAAACATGATGTAATAAAAATATCGCGACCGAGAGACGCGCCGCGCCGGTCATGTATATAATATATATTATGTATGTAAAACAACTTACATATCATTATACCTTATACATATACTTTGTTTAGTAGGCAGAGATGTATCTCATTCACGTTTCGCGAGATAGGTTTAGGTACCGAAACTTTAACATATTTTTCGAATTAACACCATATGCGCTCATTCCTATATTACCTGTATAGCCAATTTAAGGGCTTATTCCCGTGCGCTCCAAATCTATTGTTCTCCAAACTTCATATTTCCATACATTCATTACCAGGAGCTCCAAGGATTTTTATATTCAAATAATTAATAAAGCCTTATTTACCAATTTCGTTCCCTACAGCTCCAAAACATTATCTACGTACTTTGAGATTTTATTCCCAGCAGCTCCAAGAAAAAGTCAATCTTTCAATATAAAAATCGTTACCACGAGCTGTCGGGAACACACTAGTAAGTAGGTCTTTATTTAATGTTGTAATATAATTTGGAGCTCCTGGGAATAAATGTATGGAGATCAGAGGTTTTAAATAAATAAATTAACATAAGCTTTTGGAGCCCTTGGGAACGATTTAAAAAATAATAATAATATTTAATTTTAGTTTTGGAGCGCTGGGGAACAAAATAAGCGGAGCGGGCGGGAATAAGCCAATTTAAGCAGTGGTGACTATGGCAACCACCGAGTTTGTAGGTTTGTTTGTTTGGTAAACCCGTGACGTCATAGGGAACCTTATCTTGGAACCCAAAACGAATTTAGATAAACTTAAGTTAGAAAGACTACTATTAATATATATATCCCAAGTTGCTGTAATCATTTTATCGAATAAACTAGATGTTCCCGCGGTTTCACCCACGTTTATCGTTACTGCGCCGTCCGTGTGGGTCGTAGTGTGATGTTATATAGCCTAAAGCCTTCCTTGATAAATAGGCTATCCAAAACTAAAATCATTTTTTAAATCGAACCAGTAGTTCCTGAGATTAGCGCGTTCAAACAAACAAACAACCTCTTCAGCTTTATAATATCTATGTATATATTAATACGTGAAGCAAAAACTTTGTACCCCTTTTTACGAAAATTGCGCGGACGGAGGAGTATGAAATTTGGTACAGTTAAAGTTTATATGGAGAAGGAGGGGAGAATCCTAATATTTATATAAAATATGCATTAGAAATACATTAAATTAATGAAAAAGCACTACACGCAAACAACCATGCATTTGACACACGCAGTCGAAGCGCGGAACTATGATTACATAATTTCATCAATATATAATGACATATTATTATATCAGCAATATATATCTTACAAGCAAACTATGGTCGAATTTCGAGCACTAGGCGACCGCTAGTTATTATAGATGAGGCGTCCTTCTTGCTACAAGAGCCGCATAATGTACAGTTACGAAAGTGACGATGACTTGTCCAACATAATGTTACGTTCCACTTGACTAAATCTACACGTCTACAGAATGTGATGGAGTATTTGCAAATCCGGCACATTTAACTGCACGGATGGCGTAGTGGTTTAAGTGGTCGCCTCGCCGCTGCCGCTGCGGGGAGGGTCGTGGGTTCTATCTTCACATGGGACAAACAATTTGTGTGATCGCCAAACAGTTGTCTCGAGTCTGAGTGTTATTTGTGTTAGTTGTTTAATAATTAATAATAATAATAATTTGTTTATTGATTACAGTGGTAAAACCTGAATACAGTCCATAAAGCACTTAACATAGGCAATATAATAGCGTGCCTGTACTAGGTACACCTGCGCCACACGCGTTAAGGGCACTTACAATATACTACTAGGAACTAAGTTACATACAATATAATAGCGTGCCTGTACTAGGTACACCTGCGCCACACGCGTTAAGGGCACTTACAATATACTACTAGGAACTACGTTACATACAATATAATAGGGTGCCTGTACTAGGTACACCTGCGCCACACGCGTTAAGGGCACTTACAATATACTACTAGGAACTAAGTTACATACAATATAATAGGGTGCCTGTACTAGGTACACCTGCGCCACACGCGTTAAGGGCACTTACAATATACTACTAGGAACTACGTTACATACAATATAATAGGGTGCCTGTACTAGGTACACCTGCGCCACACGCGTTAAGGGCACTTACAATATACTACTAGGAACTAAATTACATACAATATAATAGCGTGCCTGTACTAGGTACACCTGCGCCACACGCGTTAAGGGCACTTACAATATACTACAAGAAACTAAGTTACATACAATATAATAGGGTGCCTTTACTAGGTACACCTGCGCCACACGCGTTAAGGGCACTTACAATATACTACTAGGAACTAAGTTACATACAATATAATAGCGTGCCTGTACTAGGTACACCTGCGCCACACGCGTTAAGGGCACTTACAATATACTACTAGGAACTAAGTTACATACAATATAATAACGTGCCTGTACTAGGTATACCTGCGCCACACGCGTTAAGGGCACTTACAATATACTACTAGGAACTAAGTTACATACAATATAATAGCGTGCCTGTACTAGGTACACCTGCGCCACACGCGTTAAGGGCACTTACAATATACTACTACGAACTAAGTTACATACAATATAATAGGGTGCCTGTACTAGGTACACCTGCGCCACACGCGTTAAGGGCACTTACAATATACTACTAGGAACTAAGTTACATACAATATAATAGGGTGCCTGTACTAGGTACACCTGCGCCACACGCGTTAAGGGCACTTACAATATACTACTACGAACTAAGTTACATACAATATAATAGGGTGCCTCTACTAGGTACACCTGCGCCACACGCGTTAAGGGCACTTACAATATACTACTAGGAACTAAGTTACATACAATATAATATGCGTGCCTGTACTAGGTACACCTGCGCCACACGCGTTAAGGGCACTTACTATATACTACTAGGAACTAAGTTACATACAATATAATAGCGTGCCTGTACTAGGTACACCTGCGCCACACGCGTTAAGGGCACTTACAATATACTACTAGGAACTAAGTTACATACAATATAATATGCGTGCCTGTACTAGGTACACCTGCGCCACACGCGTTAAGGGCACTTACAATATACTACTAGGAACTAAGTTACATACAATATAATAGGGTGCCTGTACTAGGTACACCTGCGCCACACGCGTTAACGGCACTTACAATATACTACTAGGAACTTAGTTACATACAATATAATAGGGTGCCTGTACTAGGTACACCTGCGCCACACGCGTTAAGGGCACTTACAATATACTACTAGGAACTAAGTTACATACAATATAATAGGGTGCCTGTACTAGGTACACCTGCGCCACACGCGTTAAGGGCACTTACAATATACTACTAGGAACTAAGTTACATACAATATAATAGGGTGCCTGTACTAGGTACACCTGCGCCACACGCGTTAAGGGCACTTACAATATACTACTAGGAACTAAGTTACATACAATATAATAGGGTGCCTGTACTAGGTACACCTGCGCCACACGCGTTAAGGGCACTTACAATATACTACTAGGAACTAAGTTACATACAATATAATAGGGTGCCTGTACTAGGTACACCTGCGCCACACGCGTTAAGGGCACTTACAATATACTACTACGAACTAAGTTACATACAATATAATAGGGTGCCTGTACTAGGTACACCTGCGCCACACGCGTTAAGGGCACTTACAATATACTACTAGGAACTAAGTTACATACAATATAATAGGGTGCCTGTACTAGGTACACCTGCGCCACACGCGTTAAGGGCACTTACAATATACTACTAGGAACTAAGTTACATACAATATAATAGGGTGCCTGTACTAGGTACACCTGCGCCACACGCGTTAAGGGCACTTACAATATACTACTAGGAACTAAGTTACATACAATATAATAGGGTGCCTGTACTAGGTACACCTGCGCCACACGCGTTAAGGGCACTTACAATATACTACTACGAACTAAGTTACATACAATATAATAGGGTGCCTGTACTAGGTACACCTGCGCCACACGCGTTAAGGGCACTTACAATATACTACTAGGAACTAAGTTACATACAATATAATAGGGTGCCTGTACTAGGTACACCTGCGCCACACGCGTTAAGGGCACTTACAATATACTACTAGGAACTAAGTTACATACAATATAATAGGGTGCCTGTACTAGGTACACCTGCGCCACACGCGTTAAGGGCACTTACAATATACTACTACGAACTAAGTTACATACAATATAATAGGGTGCCTGTACTAGGTACACCTGCGCCACACGCGTTAAGGGCACTTACAATATACTACTACGAACTAAGTTACATACAATATAATAGGGTGCCTGTACTAGGTACACCTGCGGCACACGCGTTAAGGGCGCTTACAATATACTACTAGGAACTAAGTTACATACAATATAATAGGGTGCCTGTACTAGGTACACCTGCGCCACACGCGTTAAGGGCACTTACAATATACTACTAGGAACTAAGTTACATACAATTAGCCATACTTATTATATAAATATTTAATATATGCAAAAATAGGCCAAGTTGTTGTTTGAATGTTTATTGAGATCCCCGTGATACAGCAATATCCCTACCTACCGAGGGAATGGTCCTAAAAATGTAGGTCATCTTTTGAAAATCGGTAAGTCAACTCGCTTAAACTAATTTGTTTGTAAAGTTATTATGACCCGTGAGTGGACAAATGTGGCAGTAGAAGCCAACAGGCCTGACCGCCGCTACATGTAACATTATACATATATCTATACTAATATTATAAAGCTGAAGAGTTTGTTTGTTTATTTGTTTGATCGCGCTAATCTCAGGGACTACAGGTCCGATTTGAAAAATTCTTTTAGTGTTGGATAGCCTATTTATTGAGGAAGGCTATAGGCTATAGAACATCACGCTACAACCCACGGGGGCGGTGTAGTAACGATAAACGTGGGAGAAACCGCGGGAACATCTATATAGTGTATTATATACAGCAGGCGCTTGTGAAAGTAATACAGCTCTACCTAGCTTTTTGTATATACACAGGCTTGATACTGTGTTGCTTATGTGTATGTATTGATATAGTTGTAGGTATACATTAGCAGGTTGTTGGCCCCGGCGGCGGCGGCGCGCACAGCGTGCTCGGCGCAGCATTACGATGATTGAAACGTTATCGCGCTTCCACCGAGTAATTAGCTGTCCCTCACACTTGTTTGCGTACCCCAATATATATGTTAACGCCGCGGCTTGGCGCGGGGGTAGACAGCGCGGCTAATGTCGGTGGGGCCCTGCCGACCCCAGCGCGCGCTTGCCGTGAACTACCCCACGTAGTGGAGCGAATATGGTGCTGCGCGCACACGATAACATGTCCCCCTCCATTATGGGACATTCCTCTTGTGTAGCGCTCAGATACGCTAATGAGGCGGAGTTGTTTGACATTTGATGAAGGATTGCCTCATCGGTATCTGAGTTTGAGTTAGCCTGTAGGTTAACTATTGATAGCGAACACACACACACAGGTTCATTCTCAGGTCAGGTAACGTGGGCGGACTACACCCATGTTTCGTTGTCTGTACCTTCTTGATGATATATGTAGGTATGTAGGTACCTACAACATATGCCGGCGCGACGTGGGCGTGGCATGTATGTAGTGTAGCTACGTACGTACCTGTACTGTCAATGCACTGCTATAAACAGATTGTGCCAAATGGTTTAAGCGTAGTTACGTATAACGGTTTATTTATTTATTAGACACTCAACAGCTTGTTTCCTAAACACATGAATAAGAAAGTAGATAGCACTAGCAACATTGAACAACGCCTTACGCCAACGGTTAGTTAAAACGTATAACAAATGCTTTATACGCTTTATTAAAACTGATATATTTGCCTTACCTCGACATGTATTTACGAAAGCCATAGTAGATAACCTTAACTCTCTAGAATAGTAACAACAGAATCAGTAACTACTAACAGCTCATAGATAGATCATGTTTAGTAAGTTAGTGTACTAATACCTCACTGTACGTCTCCTTACTGAGTAGTAATATGTGAACACGTAGTGGATTGTATATGTACCCATTGTTATACTTGTGTTCCAGTTTGTAATATACATTGTACAATTGTTTATTTTCCTATGAAATAAAATAAAATAAATTAACGCCCACTGTGCCTGAAAAATATTAAATTTATTATTAACTAGCTGTTACCTGCGACTTGGTCCGCGTAGATTTTAACTAAAAAGTGTTTGTCTCCGCGGAACCCTATTGTTTTTTCTAAAATCAAAGTAGCCTAAGTTACTCCTTATAACATCAGCTATCTGCCAGTGAAAGTCCCGTCAAAATCGGTTCAGCCGTTTCGGAGATTACCCGGAACAAACAGACAGACAGACAAAAATTTTAAAAATATATGTTTTCGTATAGGTACCTTATATACTTTCATATGCATCAGATAAAAGCTGTTATTTTGACATTACAAACAGACACTTCAATTTTATTTATTTGTATAGATGACAACATTTGGTTACGAGTTGTTTATTCTGCAGCTGTATTTCAATATAAGGCTGCCACATACCAAAACAATGTGAACAATTAAATTACACAATACACATGTTGCCAACAAAAATGTTCTCTAATTTGGTTCACTCTGATTTATTAACATTGGAAGCCTCAGTGATTCCGACCAAATTATACTTAAACAACATATAATGTTATTATTTCCGTACTGCCTACGATTGACTTTATTTTAACAACAAGTGCCGCTCAAATATCGCGTTTATTACATTTGAAATTGAGTACGAAATCTTATGCCGTTACCGTCAAGCGTATATTACTAAGAAATTGTATGGTTACATTTTCGTGTTGCTGAATTGAATTCTATGCGATAATAATAAGGTTGATATTGTTGTGGAGGTTAGAACAAAGACAGGAAATAAGAAGTACTGGAGCTATGTTCGGTGAAGTTTTTACAGGGGAAAGTGAATTTTTAATGGCACAGGCGACAGACTCAAAGGATGGTATTGAACATTGTTACAATATATTGTTGGGGAGTGTCGTCGCGGCTAATTGACGTGTTAGTGCTGGTGCCGCCGCGCGGCGCTGTCTGCTGTTTGTTGTTTGATGTTGTGTGCGCACCGGAGCAGCCTCGTTACAGGTCGGGCTGTGCTATGAACGCGCTGTTGGATATCGTACAGTGTAAGGCCGCGGTCTCACTATGCAAACCGTTCGCGACTTACTATTTGCATCAGCATCAGCTTGTATTATTTTAGAAAGTGTCAACTTACGCATTAGAAATAAATAATCCTAGTATACCTAACGGTGACGCATTACGAACATTTGGGACGACATCCACAAAGTACACATAACATAAACTCGAGATAATTAAGCTATCTCTGTATCGCGTTAATATGTATTGCGCGCAATTTAAACTTATGTACCTCGTTGTATCTTATCTTATCTTATGTGTGGGGGCCAGTCAGTGCAGACCGGCGACACTTCGACCCAGTGGGATCTTTTGTGTCGGCCCCAAGATTTAACCCTTAGCTATCTCCTTATGAATGTACTGCATAAGCCGCAGTGTACAATTCAGAGGGAGAAGCCTGAAGTCTTCAGGGCTTGGATATGCCACCCCCATCAGACCCGTCCTCAGTCCAGCCAACGCGTCGCATTCACACAATAGGTGCGATATGGACTCGTCCTGTTCACCACAGGCCCTGCACATCAAATTGTGTGCCAATCTCAATCTGCACAGGAAGTCGTTGGTGCCAAAATGGCCAGTGAACGCTCCTGTGAGCAGGTTGTAAGCAAGTCATACAATTTTAATGAACAATGTTTATAATAATAATAATGTGACTTGAGAATAATAAAGGCTAGGCAGAAGAAGAAGAAGATTCTATCACATACACACAACACCATCTAGCCCAAATTAAGCAGAGCTTGCACTATGGGTACTAGACAATGGATAAACATACATATATACTTTTATTTTTGTAAATACATACATATTATACATAGAAACACCCAGACCTAGACAAACATCCATGTTCATGTACACAAATGTTTGACTTGTGCGGGAATCGAATTTGATTTATGTAACAAGAATAAGCGGAAATGGTCCAATAGAGATAACATTTCAGGTGTTGTCTTTGGTTCCGTCCGAGGCCACGTTCCTCCACAAACGCATAGCAGTAATAAAATAATAATTCAATTTATTCGGATAAAAGGAGTACAATGGTGAACTTAAATCAACTTTAAATTAAATCTTAATATCTAACAATAATTTAATGCCTTAAAAAGTTTATACATACATACATAGATTCACGCCTGTTTCCCAGAGGGGTAAGCAGAGACTATGGATTTCCATTTGCTATAAAACAAATAAATAAAAAATAAAAAAAATTCGTTCACAACCGAAATAATAGTCATAGTTATGGCAAGATAGGATACTTTAATACCTTTAAATTATTATCAGCTACTTGCCTGAACTAGGTTCGACCTGTGTTTCAGGCGATCACGTGACTACCTGTTTTTAAAGTGAACATTTATTTAAGTAACCTGTTGGCACATTAATATGACTAAATATAAACTTAAGCTAAAACTGCCTGTAGGTATACGTACGAGCAACTGTGTCACAATAAAATGCTTAGGTACCTAAAGTATAATTACATCATTTTAATATTTGTAACAAAATCTCTGTATCTGCATAATTGAGTTTACCCAAATATTCCGTTATCATCAATCAGTAATGACGAGATCTTATAATAATAATGGCAGACACCGTTTTATCATCCATAGTTACCAATATACCAGTCCATCAAACACCCATACTCATAGCCCATATATTAGAATCCATACGTAGCAATAGTCCTACGCCTGCTGCGGCTAGTGCCGCTGTAGTTATTCCATCCCACCTTTGATTAAAACTCTCGAAGGGCCTCTTCACGTTGGACCTATGTCTCCGTGTAAGCCTCCCAAAGGGCCGGGTATTTTCCTAACGTATTAGGAATATACCCGTGAAAGAGAAACATATAATAATAATTATTATTTATTTGCAGACTGTTAGATTACAATACGTTAGGTTATAATACATTACATTACGAATGTTCAAAACTAAATGAAAATAAATCTTTAACTTATTAAGGAGCAGCCCGCCGGCGCCGGTAGCCAAACACAATAGGTTATTAATTATTTGTTTATTTATAATTTATTTCAGACTAGGTTGTTGTGTGTGGATCATGACTGGCGTGCACATAAATTACAACTTTAACTTGAATCAACAGATTTTAATAATTTTAGTAGTTTAGCGTGATACGCACACACTATTTTCTCCGTCGAACGTAGGCGCACGTTCATTCCACCTGACGTGAAAAGGTCCTAACCCGCGCGACACGTCACTGTTGACACGATGACAGACATATCACGATATAATATATACATATTAGGTGTACCCCGGCAGGCGGCAGGAGGCCGCGGCGCGATCTAATCTAAATTGAAATGGCGCCTCGAGGTGTACTTGACATTACCCTCAACGATATATTCTAATGGGCTCTATATCTCGTAAAACCTCCATATAATATTTAGCGATCTGCCGATGTTTTTTTCCACTGAGGTAATCCGTGGCTCGTAATACCAAGGGTTAACGTGTTGTCAAGCCTGCAAAACAGCATCACTGGGTTAACAGCGCCAAGAACTGAATGGTTTCTACGCTGACAGCACATAATATGTAGATTTCTGGCGATATTGTTCGCGATGGGAACATAACATAAAGTTATTTGACTGCAGAACCGTACTGGGTAGTAAATGAAAGCACGACACATTATTTATTATTTACAAATGAAAACTGTGTATTATTGAACAATGGAGTTCAACCCAAGGTTTACTTATCATTTGTGAACCTGCTGTTTGATGGTATTTGGTCAGGCCAGTGAAGAAGATATATCCGGGTCAACTATTCTAATACAAAAGCCACTCAAACCCTTGGCGGCGAGTGTATCTAAGAGGCCTGATGGAACCACTAACTACTAGAAGTTTTGTCTAACAGTAAATTACTTATCGTTAATTCCGGCGGTGGTGCCTGTCCCCCTCCCCCCTGTGCCCCGCACGTCTCCTCGCCCCCCTGTCGCCAGTTTATCAAGTGGCAGAGAGACGGAGCAATTAACATCAGATGCGTTTCACAAACTCAATTCATTTATATCAGTCATATTGCTTAGAAACGGAATCCGATGTTTACGTCGAGCGCCGGAGCGAGGCCGGCTGAGGGATGGGGTGTCAGTGAGCTGTTTGTTTATGGTAGTTGTACGAGACCGACACATTACTGAGAGCAAGACTTTCAAAGACCGGACACACGGAGCACAGAGCCGCTATACACTTCCGTACTCATCAATGCACACTGGTGACTGCTTGTCTTACATAACCTTTTAGGTACATATGCTTTTCATTTCAAACTTTCATTATTCGTAAACGATTCACTAAATATTTCGTCCTACTTTACTTAATACTTATTAAAACGAAATAATATATTCTTGTTGTGAGTTTGTTGTCGGTCATAGCATGCTGTTTGGTAAAAACTGCCGAGTACGTTGAATCACGTTGTATACGTTGCTTATAATGAATAATTATTATTAAATACAATATCCGTGCTAGGTTGATCTTACATCAGTATATTAACAACATTATTGGATCAATTTCAAATATAGCATGTGTATGCTATAATTAAATTTGGTCAAATAATATACAAGTATGTTTCTACAAAGATTTCCTTTGTTCTATTGCCTTATGTGTAAAATATCTATTTAGATAGTAACGAGTGTGTGTGTCAGTGCTACGTAGCATGTGTGCTACGTCGTGTCTATGCTACGCATTGCCGAAGCTACGTGATTGCCGCGTAGCTGCACAGCTACGCAATTATCGCTAGTCTGTCTCAGTAACGTCGTCGTATTACTAACAATTAATATGTAATCAAAATAAGCTAGTATATTTATTTTAACTAGCGGTCGCCTAGTGCTCGAAATTCGATCAACTGATATATATTATGTCATGTCATTATACTCGTATATTGATATATGTAACCATAGTTACGCGCTTCGACTGCGTGTGTCAAATGCATGATTGTGTGCGTGTAGTGTTTTTCATTAATTTAATGTATTTATTATACATATTTTATATAAATATTAGCATTCGTCACTTTTTCTCTGTATAAACTATAAGTGTGCGAAATTTCATACTCCTCCATCCGTCCAATTTTCGTAAAAAGGGATCCAAAGTTTTCGCTTCACGTATTAATATATAGATTACATAGAGACGTCAGCTTATGATACAGTACCAGGCAATCGTGTTCAGTCAAACATAAATAACTTGTATATTAGTATGTACCTATGTATTCTTATTATTTGTATTAATTTAAATTACATTATTATTTTTATTTCAATTGATTTAAATTTAAATTGTATATTTTGTTTATCTATTAATTACAACTTGTTTTAATATTGACTAATTTGACTATTTTGATACACATATGTACTTAATTGATCACTTATGAGTTATTCTAAAACTATTTTATTTTAATTAAATTCCTAATAATTATATTTGTACACCAGTTTTGGTTAAACATGTTGATACAACTGTTATTTACCACCTTACCTTATATATCACAATAATGTATAATTATATTCACACATGTTTTAGCAAATAAATGTATCTTTATCTTTACTAGGTGCTTATAAAAATGATATCATACACGCACATAGTACATGTGGCTTTTTGTTAAATGAAATCCTTTCTAACAATATAAATTTGAAAGTAACTCTGTCTGTCTATTACCTATTCACGGCTAAACCACTCAACCGATTGGGATGACATTTGATACAGAGGTAGGTTAAAACCTGGGAAACGACATAGGCAACTTTTTTGTAAGTACCACGCGGACGGAGCCGCGCGCAAAAGCTGTAATACGTAATCAATCGGTACGTACTGTATAATGATGTGCGCTCACTAAACTACAGTGCATTTAAAAGTACTTGTGTAAGTACATTATATATCGTTAGATCTGCAAACTAATACAAAAACGTTATACATGCAAGTACATATTTATTTTACCAAACGATGTTTGTTTCATCATAGCCTTCGATCAACAAATCATAGCGTTTAATAAGTGAATGTGAGTTCTCTTGATAAATCGTTCTGATTTAGGTTTTTATTTTTTGGCTTTAACATTCTACTCTATATGCTCTAGCGCGATGAGTCCCTTTATTTCGTTATGTACTAAATAAAAACTAATCGTAAGATACGTTTTATATATATCGACTATTGCCTGTAATTTTAGATAGGAATACATACATACATAGATTCACGCCTGTTTCCCAGAGGGGTAGGCAGAGATTACGGATCTCCATTTGCTACGATCCTGACACACTTCTCTGGCTTCATTCACTTTCATCACATTCGTCATATACGCCCGTCGGTTCAAGGTGCTCTTAACCTGGCCATTGTCCACGATGCCTCCGATCTAATCGAGAAACATTCGCCTAGGTTTTCCTCTTGCGACTGTTGCTTTCACACTAGCCTTATAAACTTTCTTAGTCAGTCTTTCCTCGTCCATTCTTTCTACATGTGCAAACCAGCTTAACATACCATTTTCTATTCTTGTCACTATATCCACTTTCATGCCGCATGTCTCTCTAATCACACTATTCCTTATTCTATCTTTCAGAGTCACGCGAAATAATAATATGGGTTTTGAGTATTTCTT
This sequence comes from Catocala sponsa, assembly GCA_963564715.1. Lineage (NCBI taxonomy): Eukaryota > Metazoa > Arthropoda > Insecta > Lepidoptera > Erebidae > Catocala > Catocala sponsa. The sequence continues at coordinate 26,090,678 of OY751341.1, read as the reverse complement.
TGCTTAACTCTTATAATATTCTTATATTCCTACGCGTGAATAAAGAGAAACGAATATATTGGCAAGTTATGTGTTAAATAGCCTGTGATAGAGAACTGCGCTATTGCTATACTTACAATACATTTTGGGACTCTGTACTATCACTAAGACCTCACTAAAACACTGTACTATGAGATTTGAACCTAACACCTCGCGGGCAGCCGTACAAACAAGCGCAAACTTATGCTACAATATCGAAAGAGGCGACCATTTAACTGCCACGTGTGCAGTCGTGAGTGCACACAACTGTCAACCATGTGATGCTCTGGCGTCTAGCAAAAAGTTAATGGGTTTGTGTATCCGCCAGTTATCTGTGCGAAGTCTGGGACGGTGTCCAGAAGATGACGATAAGATTGAGCTTTGTGATGACTGATGAGACACATTCATGTATAGGTTGGTCAAATATAATAATAATATATAATAATATTCTACCACATACACACAACACCATCTAGCCCAAACTAAGCAGCTTGTACTATGGGTACTAGACAATGGATAAACATACATATATACTGTTTTTGTAAATATCTACATGTTGTACATAGAAACATACAGACCAAAACAAACATCCATGTTCATGCACAGAAATGTTTGACTTGTGCGGGAATCGAACCCGCGACCTCAGGCGTTGCAGTCGGTTACACTAACCACTACGCCATCCAGGCCATACAGTTTGTGTAACAAACGTGGACAACTACATACGTAACGCACTCAGGTTAGGAGGCTTGGATTGGACATATTCTTGATTGTGCATTGTGCCTTCTTCGTTTCTTCATTTTAAAAAGACAGCTCTCTCCCTCCCGCACTAGGTTTAATTCCTGTGTCGCGGGGGCTTTACAATCGTTCAAACAACGGACACAAAGAACATCCAGACCAGCAACAACTATTTGTGGATCACACAAATGTTAGCTCCGTTGGGGATTCGAACCCACAACACTTGGCGCAGGGGCAGTGGCGATACGGCCACTTAACTACTACACCATCGGAATTACCTGACAGTTCGGCTCGGAACATTACAGTCGTTAGCTGTGCTGTCACTGACACTAGTAGACGTATGAGGCTTGGCTGCTGTAGAATGTACAACAAATATTGTAGTCAATAAACTGTCCTTTCTCCGGTCTGTCGGCGCGCTCGTTAGAAAGTAACTAATGCTCCTGACTCCTTTTACGGCTGCTCCGAGTGTGCGACGTGCGACACATACTGAGGCGCGGGCATCACACCGGCCGACGCGCGACACATACTGAGGCGCGGGCATCACACCGACCGACGCGCGACACCTACTGAGGCGCGGGCATCACACCAGCCGACGCGCAGCCATGCTGACCGTTTAGATCACCTGATTTTCATATCACTTAGCCTTGTGTAGATAAGATATTATGTTAACTGTCTCATTGGTCGAGGAGTAAGCTTGTATGTATAGTAAATATCGGAGGCCTCGGATTTGACTGCCGAATCGGAGAGTGGTAGGGCGCTTTCAATTTAGACGGTTGGTGCCGGACTGCTGTAGTCCGGGTATCGTACTGCGCACGGGCGGTTATGATATACAAAATGACTCGACGCAAGGACCAAACACCAACGGACGCGCGCCGCACTGCTCTCGCACGATCTTACGTCGAGTCATTTTGTATGAAAAATCATAACCGCCCGTGCGCAGTACGATACCCGGACTACAGCAGTCCGGCACCAACCGTCTAAATTGAAAGCGCCCGTAGTCTTTGTTTGATTGCTTAGTAGAAGTTCAGAGTTGGAGTGTCTGCCCGGTAGATAGCAACAGGCTTAGATTGTGTGGAATTTAATTTAAGAAATGTTACCTTTAAAGACTTACTAGGTAGTATGACGAGTATGGGTTTATGTACCTATTTGATTTAGTTACGTGCTACTAACTACTATATATGGACGATAGCTATCATATACAGATCTTTTATTTAACATAGATCATTATAGTACATTTACGTATTTTACATTAAATGTACAAATTTAAAGACGATGTTTCAAATAGTTCTGCCGCTCACCATACAAAATAAATAACATTTTTGTGATCCACTGGTTGCAGGTCAGATGTTTATAAATGAGCGTCCCGAATTCAGAAGACGAATTTCTATAAAATCAAGAATACAACGGCAATTGGCAATATGTGGACGTAACTGTGTCTGTCTGTCCCATCAGATATATTAGCGTTAGACTATGCATGTTAAGTATAGTAACATTTTGTTATGTATTTGAGTAAAGTAAGGGTTTAAGATGGCTTGAGCGCTTCAGTGCAGTTTATATTAATATTCAATGGGATTAAATATAATGACCACCAAAAATAGTAATTGCACACCAAAATATGCTTACTAAAATATATCATAACGAGCACATATACCTACGCCTCAAATCACTGCATTCCGTCTCGGAAGGGTTAGGTTATGTAAGGTTCCTTATTAATAATAATAATAATAATAATAATAATAAATCTTTATTTCGGAATCTTTACACTCCATATTTTACACAGAAAAGGAACAAAAAGAGAATAACATATCCGTATTAAAAAGAAAATAAATGAAGTTACATAACAAACAAAATGAATATATATAACCTCTCTACGCTATTACTAAAAATGACGCTATTAGATACAATTATTACGCCGCAATCTGTAACCATTTATTGTACATTGTGGTAGTATACAGTCTTTCAGAAAACTCTTTGATAATACTGTTCGTACACGAACCAACCCTCGACATGAATCCAGCGATTCGTTTTCTCTGGATGGCATTAAACGTATCCAGCCCAGCTTCTGCGAACATACCCGACGCACTACAATGCGGCGCAAGACCCATTAGCTGTCTAAATATGTTATTGTACTGGACACGAAACCCACCCAAAAATAGGACCGTCCGTCCGTCGACTTATTTTGATCTCTTTGTTGTGCAATATTAATATTTTTGGTATTAAAATGCGGTTTTAATTTTGGTGATCATTTACTATTTTTGACTGTTATATTTTACTATATCTGGTGATAAGATATCCATAAGCCATATTCAATTCACCATACCTCAAACCCGATTCATCAAATTTTACGACAATGCCCGAAAAATAACCGCAAACACGCACAACACGCAGTTTTATTAGCTACGAGTCATGTAACAGTGTATATAATTGTGCGCACGACGCTCACCGCACCGCACCGCACCGCACCGCACCGCTCCGCGCCGTGCCGCACCGCGCCGCACCGCACCGCACCGCGCCGCGTCGCCGTTGATTCGCCGCTGTCGCCACGTAATAGCCATCGCAGCATATATTTAGAGGTAGTTTATACAAATTGGATATCCACATTTAGTGGCAACCATTCCGGTCATATTTAAATAGCGAAATTACTATAATTAGACTTTAAAGGGAATGGAGACATTAAATAAATGGAGGCGCGCGATCGAGTCGCCCGAACGAACATTATAATAAGTGGTCACACTCCCGCACTCTACGCGCATGTACTGGAGTGAAAGCTACTGGGATACGTAAGTATAATTAAAGGTCTGGTCAACCATCAAACTGCCAAAAACATAATATTACTTATAGAGAGGATATACGACTGCAAAGTACATATAATATCACGATTGTATGACAGTTAAAAGCTGTCCATAGTTCTTACGAATACTTTATGAGATTTAAAGTATAATATTATTTAGAATAGTTGTAGCACCGTGACATTTATTCTCACAACTGATAAATTAATCATATTATGCACTCGATCAGATCGCAAGGTAACATTCGTAGAGCTTTTAAATGTCAAAGCTAAACTCTACTTAGAGCTACAACACCGTTTTGTATTTGTTATACTTTATTCGGATGATTTATTTAATTATTAAGTAATAAGTATAAATGCATGCGATCGTGATCATTCCCGATCAGTGCAAACTGGCTGACACGTCGCGCGTACTAATTAGGTAATATCTAAAGCACGATGACATCAAATCCTGTTACTTATTATCCTAATCCTATCCTAATCCTAACTATCCTAACTAATAATATTATAAAAGCGCAAATGAGTTTGTTTGTTTGTTTGTTACCTTTTCACGCCTTAACCACTGAACCGATCATTCTGAAATTTTGCATATACGTTGTCAGGTGTACAGAAACGGAAATAGGCTACCTTTTATCTCGAAAAAATTACTGTTCCCGAGAAAAACAACAATAACGTTCTTATGATAATAGATGGAGCCACGTGTCTTTCGAATCATGATTGAAGTATATTATTACAAGCAAAGTACAACTCGAATTGATTGTCAAATTCTAATTTAACGCGAGCGAAGACGCGGGCAAAAGCTAGTATTATAATATAATGTATTAACAGTATTTGCAAAGTAAAGCAAAGGGCTCAGCTATGAAGCGAATCTAGGCAAGAAACCCACGCATGTTGGGCTGCTGACCTCAGCGCCGGAGTTTCTCTGTTCTGTTGCTGACAAAGCTATGTTGCTTTATTTGTTAGATATTACTTATAAGTACCACTGTCCACAATTATACATAGAAACATCCAGACCAAGACAAACGTCCATGTTCATGCAATGTTCTATTGTTAACTTGGAACTTATAATACTGAGAACGCGTACAAAGACTTACTTGTACAAAGTTTTTATGGAAAATCAAATTACTTAAATATAATAAAGTGAAACATTGGTACTTAACAAATGTACAAGTTGGTTGCTGGTTCGATGCCGAACAAAGGGCAACTTTCACCAATTTTCACTGACGTACAGCTCAAACTACAATTTACCTTAACAAGCTACATATAAGGTTCTAAATAGAATATCAGGTAAAGTGACTTAGTGCAAATAAATGCCACTCGATTTTGATCCCTAAACACTGGAGGATATTGTCGAGTATTGCGTAACTATGAAACAACAAAGGGAGTAAGCAGTAACAGATTTCTAGGGCATCATTATTTGGGCACAATTTCGCTACATTTGTGTTCAACAAGTATTTATTTAATGTGATGTAATGAGGCCACAATTAGACTAATAACTAACTCGTATCTGGCTACGATCTATAATTTATTTGAGCTGTGAACATTTTGTATGTTATTAAGACGTTCTACAATGGCAAGTGAAGGGATCTTGTTCAATTAGGCGAAGTAATGTTTGTTTGTGACCGATAAGGTGTGAATGCGCGCTACGCTCTCCGCAGTGCTCTCTCGGATCTCGGACTGCTCAATGAGTCTTCAATTGAGTACCATAATACTAAATGTAGTATTATGGTACTCAATTGAAGACTCATGATGACATAATATTGAGAGTTGAAGCTTAGATCGCAGTTATATCGCATTTGCAAAGAATCCCTCTTAAAATCATGAACGATCAGATAGGTTTCAAATTTTTATTTAATAAAGTTATATATATAGAGGTGGAACTATTATAATTATATACATACTCGTTTATTAACCACTTAAATAAGCGCAAGAGAATAGCTTTGGCGGTAAACCTACCTATATGTACACATAATACAATGTAGAACGGTATTATTCTCAAATAAATAAAATATGTTATCATTCAATAACTATGATAAAGAAACGTGTAGGTATACTAAAGTTATCTATTTCCTACTCATTTAGTCGCTTGTTAACTAAAGTTCAAAATAAATATCATATCTTGGGATAGATTGAGACCTACTACTAGAAATTTAAATTTGACACACGTATAAGTACATACGTGGGGCGAGCGTAATATTTTGCGCGCGCCACGCCAGGAATCAAAACACAACTTTGGCAATTGACGCATGCGTCTGAGAGATGATAATGTATGTGAAGGTAATCATTCTATACCATAAACTCTGATTATGCATACATAATAATTGGCCACCGAGAACAATACACGCAACGCTTCCGCAGCCCTACACGCAGTTCCGTGCGACGTGACGCCTCACGCTCACGCTCGCCGGAGGAAGCTGCCGCTAATGATGACGTAGCACCTTCACCACCACCAACACCGCTGACATCCGCACATTTTCAAACTGCACTGTGCGAGAAATATACGAGCAAATCAGCGTGACGTACCAAATTGAGGAAAAAGACAATGGGTTTATCATTGTTACTCATGTATTGGAGATTAAAAGTAAAAATATATTGCATTAGCATATATTATGTATATCTATGCGCTTTAAAGACGTTTCATAATAAACAATTATTAATTTGCACGATAAAAGTGATCGGTTAATGCCTGGTTATGGCCATAGCTAGTGCACTCGAACTACTTCAATCATAATCTATGAAAACTTGAATCGGTCAGAGAAAAGCTTTCGTTACTTACTCATGAAAAGTATGCGTTTATACATTTTCTGTAAAACCAAATAAGTGTGTTAATATAATAATAACATCAGTCCTGTTTATAAATAATGTGACGGCTGGACACGGGCCTCTATTCAATAGCTATAGGCAGGGTTGCACCACTTCCATTATCCAGCGCCAGTTGGCTAACTTCACACATCTGCGACAATATTGTATAGCTTCTGTCATGATGTTTCCTTCACCGTTAAAGCGAACGATATTGACTAATTTAATACGCACATAACTTCGAAAAGTCAGTAGTGCGCGCCGAGGGATAGAGATCGAGACCTCTGCGATACAGTGCAACCGGTTGCCGCTACGCTAGCACTCTTATTGAAGGCTTAAAGGCGCGTGTTGATGTGAAGCATGATCGCGTATCACATAGATTGCAAATTGCACATCTGTTAAGTGCAAATTTTACTTTATTAAATTCTTTTCTTGAGAAACTATGAACATAGGCTCACTATAAAACTCCGGTAGGGTATTCGGAGGTGTGTACTCATCATATTTCGCTAGTCATGTTTCAAGTAGGTATTACTTAATAAGGGGTAACCATGCTCTGATAATGCGATTATTTTAATAGAAAATCTTAATAACCGACCCCAAACTAATGCCATGAAACGAATGAGCTTAACTTATTTACATCTACTAGTATATTCACCGTAAAGCAAGTCATATGAAATATCGATTAGGTACAAAACTTTGTTGCCTACACATTTACACATGTGCGAAGGATGTCGTAGACTCGCCATCACCTTTTGGTGTAGTAGTGCGTCGTAAGGCTCCGACAGCTGCCGTGTGCCGAGACTGCCGTAATTGACTTCCTGCGTCTGCACAGAGCACATAACACGTAGTAAAGGAAACCTTTACATAGCAATGTTTGGTTCATAACAGTGCTTTCTTGTAAACATGCAGCCATGGCTTATCGATATACATGTATATTCATTGAAATTAAACTACTATATACGGATTTTATCGCGTTGTTTATTTGACACTTTATTACATAATTTAGAAATTGTTACACTACTATTACTATTAAACTTTATTAATGTTTAGTTTTTGTTTAGTGTAACAGTTAGACAATATTATAATAATAATAATAATAAATAATATTATGTATATTCATTTAGACAAAACGTTCCAGTCTCCGGACTATCGTCTTACCTGTAGAAAAACGCGATAACAATGGCCAAAACTGAGAAATGTTTTTGGTATTCCCAACTAGCAACCCTCCAGTAACTGCGTCGGACTCTCGTAGCAATAATAATACAAATTCCCACGCTTATATCTTAGAAGAGGCAGGAAGGTGCGTATTACCCACATATTGTTATCATGATTTAAAGTTTTACGTAATAGGGCGCCTTGGTCTAATGTCTTGTACTGGGCACAGTTTCAAACTCCGTGATACTGAGAATCTCTTGACAGAAACATCAATAACTCATTGCCTTATTCGGGTATCGAACCCGAGACTTCATGTACCTACAGCAAAATATTTTAATGAGCTTATTCCGTAATATAAGCTGCTGAGAACATCGAGTAGGTAATATACACAGCGATACCTTAGATTCCTCGGCTAGTCTTATAATATACTCGTAAGTTTGCACTTAAGATATTCCATGTAGATCCGTGTCCGCCCTTGTAACAATCAAAATGAGGTTGTGTTTTCCTGTCAAAACAATCTCAATGATAATATGACGCGATGCTAGCAAAGCTTTACGTACCCTACATCGCGGGTCGTAAAACAAAGCTGGCGGTATGAATCTTCACTTCTGCTAAACCATTCCAAAATATGCAGGCGTGATATTATAATATAAGGATAGGGAATGGTGTCTCAGACTAGCAGTTAGCTTGTAGCCTCGGTTGTTCATACACTCGGTGGTAGATGATTTGTTCACTAATTTGATGGATCCCCTCTCCCTCTGCCCAGCCACTACCTAGGGGTAAACGAGGCCCCTCCCTCTTATTATTTGTTGAGCATGAGCAGTAAAACGAGGCGTTTTTCGCGGTGCGTTTAGTAATGCGTATGTTGCCAGCATCTCCAGCGACTGCCGGCGAAACGGTAATTGAATTATTCGATGCGCCATTACTTGCCGCATATAACATTAGGCATATTCATAGAAATATAAAAAAGAGTTGTTGTTTATTATATCTATGGGCATATTGTTATAATGGCCATATTTGATGCTCCACGATCTACGAGTAACAATATATAGCCATTGGAAGAAGTAGGTATAAGTTGATAGGCAGTAGTTCCATTAGCCACTGCGCCGAGAAAGATGCTTCAAGCAAATGCACTTTAGGCTAAGGTAGATGTACTTGTCCCCTCTGCATGCTCGCTATGCCCTCGGCCGCTACCAGCTCGAGAATCGATGTGGTTGCCTCCTCGGACGAAACAAAAATATCCGTATGAAAATTTGAGAATCGAGTAATAATTAAGTGTCTATTTCAATTTAAACCCTTTCATCGCGTATGAACAAAAAAATGCCCTGTTTCGTTTGTTTGCGATGTTCATAATAGTTGATATACTTAGTAAACAAAAGAAATGCAGAAGTTTCTCCGTGTTGACAACAGATGGCGCTAGGAGTATCGAATGAACACAACGCCCGCAACAAAGGTAGCGCTCGGCAACAGCTGATCCGCACACAGCGGGCATTGTTGCCTGCGTCACTACACTGTGTTTATAAATAACATTTACTTTGTTTGAGTGACAAAACTTCAAAACAGTTTACATACATACATACATAGATTCACGCCTGTTTCCCAGAGGGGTAGGCAGAGACTACGGATTTCCATTTGCTACGATCCTGACACACTTCTCTGGCTTCATTCACTTTCGTCACATTCCTCATACACGCCCATCAGTTCAAGGAGCTCTTAACCTGGCCTTTATCCAGAACGCCTCTGATTTGATCGAGTTTAAGATTAATGAAAACAGTTTAGAATGAAATAAAGTACTCTCGGAATAAATCTTTAAAATCATAATACCACATATAAAAATAATTAAAAAGACAAAATAAAATGTATATAAAATAATAAAAATAGTTGTATATATCATATTGATTTATTAGTAAGTAGGTATTTATAGTATAAGAATATCGTTAAGTAACATTTTTCTTAATTGGACGTACTTTCTGAAAAACGTTCCAACCCACAAAGTTAACATTTCGAGATAATCGTGATTGAAGTTCAATCCCGTATTGCTTCTTCATACATGTGGGTTGGGCTACTAAGTCATGATTTCATATTTAGAGTGATAGTACAGCTACCAAATTTTTCCAGCTAGTAAATAGTAACCCCGTGACTAATTTGCTAATAATAACTCGATTTTGACCCGAGTGTGGGTTGGAACGTTTTTCAGAAAGTACGTCCAATTATGGAAAGCATTAATTTATTTATTTGTTACTAGCTATTCCATCCGGCACAGTACCTACCTACTTGTCGTCTTGGTGAAAGGTACGTTTTCTGTATCCCTGACAAAGTGTACGAGTTTCATGTTGGTCGGTTGAGTAGTTAAGAAGTGAAAGCGTAACAAACAAACTCATATTCGCATTTATAACATTAGGATAGTATATTTATTCAAATTACACTTGCTTGTACTTTGTACAAGAAATTAACGCAAATATTATTAATTAAATAAATATAGGTTCCTAATCTAATCTAAATCTAAGATTTTAGAGTATGTTGAGATGGTTTAACGTTGCCTATGGAGCAGGTCTCCTCTCAGTGTGAGGAAGTCAGCGCGATGGACGGCGCGGCGGCCTAACGCTGTAGTCCACTCACCCACTGTTGGTTGTCATACTTTACACATCGTTGTCAATGTTTTAGAGAATTTTAGACATGCAGTTTCCTTGGAATGGTTCTCTTCACCCTTTATGGCATGCAGTTTCCTTGGAATGGTTCTCTTCACCCTTTGTGGCATGCAGTTTCCTTGGAATGGTGCTCTTCACCCTTTATGGCATGCAGTTTCCTTGGATGGTTCTCTTCACCCTTTGTGGCATGCAGTTTCCTTGGAATGGTTCTCTTCACCCTTTATGGCATGCATTTTCCTTGGAATGGTTCTCTTCACCCTTTATGGCATGCAGTTTCCTTGGAATGGTTCTCTTCACCCTTTGTGGCATGCAGTTTCCTTGGAATGGTTCTCTTCACCCTTTGTGGCATGCAGTTTCCTTGGAATGGTTCTCTTCACCCTTTATGGCATGCAGTTTCCTTGGAATGGTTCTCTTCACCCTTTATGGCATGCAGTTTCCTTGGAATGGTTCTCTTCACCCTTTATGGCATGCAGTTTCCTTGGAATGGTTCTCTTCACCCTTTGTGGCATGCAGTTTCCTTGGAATGGTTCTCTTCACCCTTTGTGGCATGCAGTTTCCTTGGAATGGTTCTCTTCACCCTTTATGGCATGCAGTTTCCTTGGAATGGTTCTCTTCACCCTTTATGGCATGCAGATTATTGAAATTGTCGTGACATATACCTATATACTTACAGAGCTAGCTTTTGAAGAAGATAGTAAAAGTGTTTTCCATTATAAATAGATTTGTCTATTTATTATAACCATGTAAAGATCATTACGTACGTCTACATGTCTCTTACTCTCTGTGTATTAACGAGTTCGTCGACCCCGCTACTCGGTTTAGGTAGTATCTACAATAAAAGTACCAGGCTCTCAGCGAGTCGAGGAGGTTAACTAACATTAGAGTTAGCAGGCGGTGCTTCCAACTTAGCGGTCTAGCAAATGTGGTAGCGGGCGATGTTACGCAACACGGGGTGCATCGACCTCACCCACACACGGACGCGCGCGCTCGCGAACAACACGGAGGCCGCGGGCACCGCCTAGCAACTGGCGGCGCGACCGCCACCCTGACATCTCACCTCATTACACATGTACCTTAGCGGCTGCGAGGAGGTTCAACCGAGCGATCTGACACACACTCAAAACAAACAAAACAAACTATGCATTACAATATATTTTCTTTATTAAAGCAGACAGTCGCGGAGAATTTTACAAACATTTAATGATGTCGGCCTCCATGGCGTAGTGGTTAGTGTAACCGACTGCCACGCCTGAGGTCGCGGGTTCGATTCCCGCACAAGTCAGACATTTGTGTGCATGAACATGAATGTTTGTCTTGGTCTGGGTGTTTCTATGTATAATATGTATGTATTTACAAAAAAGAAGTATATATGTATGTTTATCCATTGCCTAGTACCCATAGTACCCATAGTACAAGCTCCGCCTAGTTTGGGCTAGATGGTGTTGCGTGTATGTGTTACAATATATATTATTTTAACAACGATCACATAGAATAGCCAGAATAATAACTACTACTGGTTACATATATTATTGTCACGTATGGATATCGAACCCTATTCAGCGCAGTGGCAGTGCCGAGGCGACCAATTGAACCATTACGCCATTCTTGTATGTCTCCATTAGACTCCATACGTAATTTCAATCTGTTGAAACAGTTGACACAGTAACATCTACCTAAAGAAATGTTACTGTAGAGCCCCAATGAGACTGCCCTAGTTTACCAAAGGGTAAACCAGAGTGGTGTTATTGGGGCTGTTTACCTTCCTGGTACTGGGGCTGTGGCTAGCTGTTAGCTGTTCCTTTTAAGCATAACGCCATGCTGTTCAAAATAAACATACAGAACACTATTTTTGTCCCTTGTGCTGGCAGCACATCGACTTTTCGCAGAGTTAGCCATAGATGCACGGTGTTGCAAAAGAACGGTATCAATTGGCTTCTGCTTATTTGCAATACTATTGATATAAAAAGGAGGACACATCGAAGGTACACAGCTTACGTCACGCCAGGGCTGTGCCGGCGGCGGCTGTCAGCGCCACTCGCCGCAGACGCCCGCGCGATACCTCTGTCCACCTCGCGGACACCTTGTCAATCGCACTCACTGAGTTTCCATGATGATGTAGAGCGCCACAAACTACTGATATTCCACTAGAGTTTGGTTCATAATGATTATATATATACTTTTGGTTTTAAAAATACAACTGCCCTGGGCAAAGTTCCTGTATCGTTTACAAATATAAGAAGAACGGCCACAAGGACATCCGGGCTCAAAACAACTATATGTGGGTCACACGCATGTTTGTCCCATGTGGAGATCAAACCCAGCATATATGCAATCATCGAGGCGACTATTTAAACCACTGCATGCGTGCAGACAGTTGCTGTGGAGCAGGAAGTCATCAGAAAGTGCAGAATGTATCATATACCTATACAATACATTGTCTCTTGAAAGCTTCGTTACTTAATTACCGGATAATACATTATTAACAACGAGATGGGAGTAAAAACCCAGGATTCAACCTCTTCGTCTTAAATGTAAAAGTAATGAAAAGAAATTACCCCTATACAGGGCCCATATTCAAACTCGACCGAGGTATGCCCCCAAGGTGTCTGCACACCAAGTTACGAGTCAATATTTAAAATATATGTGAGCTTGTGACTTTATCTCGGGGGTCTCTTGATCCACAAGGCCCATATTCAAAGTCGACCGAGGGATGCACACCAAGTTACAAGTCAATCGATCCAGGGGTTCCGGAGTTATGCCGGTCACTAACAGACAGACACAGACCCACAAAGTGTGTTCATTAACCTCTTCGAAGGAGACTCAGAGGTTAATAACATAATATTAGTTATGGTCTGCTAACAAATGAAATAATAAATACATAGCATTACCTGCATACAGGCTTTGCAGAAAGACTTATACCGAACTATAAGCAAGCACTGCATGCAGTTCAGTTTGTATAGCCTCAGGTAAGCGTCTGACAGATACGTATGCCACACCATCATTAACTAATCAAGTTATCACGCTTTCCTTACCGGATATTGATTTCGTGATCTTACGGTCCGCAGTACGCAAATATACAGTCTACAGGGTTACAGCTCTACACCAACCAAGAAAATTAACGGCGCGTGATACACAACACGCTATCCCAGGGATACACAGGTTACATCCCTGGGTTAGCAAGCAATGTACCACTACCATTTAATTTGTAATTTTAATTATTTTATTCTATTTAACACAGATTAGAGTAATAAGATAAGATACATACATAACATATTTGAGTTATCTACCTTTGAACTATAATCAAATCACGATACTTACTATCGTGCACTAATTGAAGGAGCCTCCTCAAAGGTAATCAATCATGCGGGAATATTGTTTGATGATGGAATATTGTTTGATGATGTAATATATTAATGCAATCAAACATAGAACCGTGTTATAGAGAGAGGAGAGAGGCCCCGCAGTTAACTGCTCATCCTAACCACCCCTAGCTGTCGCGGAACACCGAGTTATATATAACGAATTACTTATTTAGAGTACCGAGTAGCGACACATAAATAATTCTGGGCGCCTGTAAGCGGAGCTAAATCCTGCCGTACGTACAATCATTATTAACGAGAGGATCGCTCGGCGACAACGTCTGCAACTTCGACGAACTTTGCGTGAGCCGAGTCTCGAGAGCGAACATTCACGGGACAAGAGGATTAAGGTCTAGTGTTATGTAACTAATAAAAATCTAAAACTTGTGTGTGTTGTGTTGTCTTGTGCAACTATTACGGAAATAAACAACATATTTATTTTTAAAGTTGAAATTAATATACAGCTGTCACAGAAGATGTGAATCAAATTTCACCTTTCAAAAGTGCTAAATAAAAAAATTATGTTGTGTTGTTGGTCAAACGTACAAGATTTAAAAATACATCAAAATAATGCTGCGATTTCAAAACTACATCTGTTTTAAAAAAAATCTTTTGTAGTTTGACGAATCAATCCTTCATAAATAATAATAGTGAAAAAAAATGAAAATTAGCCATAAACGAAGCACCTGTAGTTAAAAGTCTGCAAAATGTCGTACTTTTTAAAAATATGATTTTTTTATTTTAACTAAAGGTCATAATTTTTTATTTAGCACATTTAGAAGGTCCTTACCTAAGGAATCTCTCGTTACAATTTGATTCACATCTTCTGGGACAGCCTGTATATGTTAGAACGATATTTTCACTGCCTTACTAATCTAGTAATCACGGCATATCGATCATCAGGTTTCTATTGCAGCATCGAGGTATTATAGTTCAGTGTCAGAGTCTGAAATGTATCCCGGTTATAGCAATAGAATACGACGATATTACGTGGTATCTAAAGACTGTGGGTATGGTACACATTCGCCTAACCCTTATGGCACGTATGAGCGTGGGGTTAAATAACGGTAAAGTCCTTTCAAGGTCCTAAAAAGCTTTATTGGTGGCACCCTACCGAACCATTAGAGCAGCAGGCCGAGGCGTCCCGCTGCCGCGCTCCGTGCTCCCTCGTCGCTCAGTGTTTAAGTGCACGTGAATATTGTGCAAACGAGCTTGTTATTCACTCGCTTTTTATTCAAATCGACGACAATTTAATGTTGATGCTCTAGATACACAATAACGGCTGGTTCACTTGTAAAACCCAGCGACATTAAAGCTGATGCCTCGGGTCTCGCCTCGCGAATAATCGAGGCGCGCTCCTGATTCTCTCCAGCGCCCGGCGGAATTGACTCGAGATGCTTCATCTGTGGCTAATACGATTAAAAATTGCGTCTAGTTTATCGGTATTAGTTATCTAGTTTATAGTATTATTATCCCCTCCCTTCTCTGAAGAACACTCCACTGGTGATACGTGACAGTCTCTCCATCTTAGGTATGGATCTTTGCCGCTCCCTTAATCAGAAAACCTATATCGAGAGCGTCATTAAGCAAGCTTCGCGAAAACTCGGAGTTCTGAACAGGGTGAGGCGGTTCTTCACGCCTGGGCAACTGTGCCTATTGTATAAGGCACAAGTGCGCCCTTGCGTGGAGTACTGTTCTCATCTTTGGGATGGCTCCGCGCAGTACTTGCTGGACGCTCTCGACCGGTTACAGCGGCGGGCTGTCCGTATCATCGGAGATCCAGAGGTCACGAGTTCACTGGAACCTCTGCAACTCCGTAGAGACATTGCCTCATTGGCATGTTTCTACAGAATATACCACGGGCAGTGCTCTGAAGAGTTATTCCACCTTATCCTGCCCTCCCCTTTCCTATCCAGAACAACGCGTGCTGGGCTCAGATGCCATCCTTACACGGTAGAGTCGATTAGAGCGCGTACCAAGAAGTTTGGGTCCTCATATCTCTGCCGAACGACCAAGGCATGGAATTCTCTGCCAAGGCACGTGTTTCCTTCTTCCTTCAATCCTGGGTTCTTTAAGCGGGGCGTGAAAAAGCATCTTCTCAGGCCGTCAAAGTAGAGACCTCAACATCGCCTCGGCTACTGTGGGGGCGATGTGGAGGCCACTGCTGTTAGACCACACGACTGCTTACCATCAGGTGGAGTGTGGTCATTTTGACGAGCAAAATAAAAAAAATAAAAAAAATCGCAAGAAATGATATTATAAGTAGCTAATCGTGATATCTCAAAACATTGATCTGTGTTGGCACACTCATCGCGGTGCGAGCAAGCGAGTGATCACATGTGGATTAGTTGTGGGGAGACGCAATTTGATCCGTCGAGGGTGAGATCACGTATATCTGGTATACATTATACATAGAAATTGAAATTACGCACTAGGTATACATAGCATATCTAATATTTTCCTAATTTCGTTTACCGATTGTATAACTATGTTTGTATTCAAGTGCTGTTGATTGTATGTTTACATAAGTGCATAAAAAAAGAACGGGTTGCACTCCGGGAGTGCCGGTAGAAGTGAAAACTTGAATATTAACGTTGTGCATTTTTTATATTTTGGAATGGTTAGGAAATAATTTTGCACGAATTGCTTTAATTATCAGTATAAAAGTACTATCATTTATGTGATAAAATACAATATTCATTTATTGCGCTATCGTACACAAACATGACAATTCTCCCTCCGTCTTACGAATTTTCGATCAGGTCACGTGTCTTGACGCGAGTTTAACTTTTTTAACCCATCACAAAAAGTGCACAACGCGGCTAAAGAAGTTTTCACTTCAAAAATTCTAGACATTTTCTTAATAAATTTTCCCTAATTTTGTCTTCTGTTTACGCGAATGTTATTCATTGAAATTAAACTACTGTTACTACCGTTGGACTTGCACTTGACCGTGCTGTGTACTGCTCTCCGCTTCAAGTTCTGTTCTGTTTATTTACCTTATTTGAGATTTTGGTTTATTTGCTACCTCTGAGTCAATGTTGTGGTTGTGTTTTTACACATTCCGAATGCATTCGAGAGTAAACTTCATCACGTCAAATAAATGAATTCGAACAGGTGAGAGAGGCAATACGTCCCACGTCACGGTGATCACATGACGACATTCCTCCAAACACGACGTGATTGCACAAATCGAAACTAATCAGCGCAAACTTGCCATGAATAAAAATGAATGATCAGTCGTCGCAGGGCGGGGCAGCGAGGCACGCGGGGATCTCACAAAAATGAATGATGTCGGAGATGGCGGCCATTTCCGGTGCCCGCTCAATTTCCTCCACGCATCGATCATGGCGGGCCCGCGCAGTATTGAGGGTACAACGAATTCATCTCGATAACGTACAGATTGCACGCGGATTTTGTATTAGCGGACATTTGTCAGGTGCCCCGGAAATGACCAGGGGATGCTGACGCAGCCGGGCGCTATCTACCGGCTATGTTAACTATATACGTACCACCCTCTCGCCCTTGTGTTTCTATATATATATATATTATGTTCCGTGCAATCACGACAAAGAGTTCAAGACGTACATATACGAATGTTTGATCAGTTATCTGTGTAAAGTTATTGTAACACCTTGAGCAGCGACAGCTCAGTGGGGAGATCAACAGACTGCAATGCAGAGGGTCTCGGGTTCGAACCCACGGCGCGCACCTCTGACTTTCGGAAGCTATATGGCTTTTCGAAATTATGTGCGTATTGATTGACAATTATCGGCTGCTGCGTGCCTCGGAGAGCATGTTAAGCCGTTGGTCCTGGCTGCCATGAACATCTATGGCAGTCGTTATTGGGAGAGTGTCGACACAAAACATAGGCATATCTGGATCAGCCCATAAATTACTAAAATCATACCTAGAAAATAGAACGCAAATAGTACAAATAAATAAGTACTCAAGTGACTCCCGGGACATAGCTTGTGGCATTCCGCAAGACTCGGTGCTAGGCCCTTTACTTTTTGATTTATGTTAATAATATAAGCAAAATTGGTTTGACTGGCCATATTTTCATTATATGCCGATGACACGTGCCTTTTTTATTATGGAACAGATATACAAACCTTAATTTCTGAAGCGCAAGATGATTTAGTTAAATATAACACCTGGTGTTAATGTAACTTACTTACAGTTAATACAAAAAAAACATCCTTTATGATATTCAGTGCAAAAAATAAAAGATTTTCTAACTTTACACCTTTAACAATTGATAACGATGTACTTAATAGATCTCATCAGGAAAAATACTTAGGATTACTTTTAGATGCTTATGCTTGCTTAAGCTTACGTGGAAACCACATATAGATAAATTAAAAAACAAAATAATTTGTCTTATTAGTCTATTACGTAAAATGTCTTATTGTGTTCCACATAAAACGAGACAAATGATTTACAATGCACTCGTCAAATCTAACATAGATTATTTAATTGAGGTATGGGGCTGCGCTCCAAAAACTAGTTTAATGCCCTTACAAACCGCTCAAAATAAATAAATTAAGGTATTATTCCAATATGATAGATTTACACATATATACACCAATATTATATAAACAAACAAAAATATTCAACATAAAGCTAACATATACGTATACTACATGCATTCTAATTAAAAAAATATTATCGGGACTCATTCACACTCAAACAGTTTTAACTAAAAGAACCTTCACTTACAACTTAAGAAATACAGATAAAATTACACAATATTTACCTAGAACTGAATATGGGAAGAGAATTATTTTACATGCTGGTACAAAAATATTTAATAACTTACCAAACGAAATAAAAGTTTGCGAAAGTATGTCTCTTTTTAAAACAAAATTAAAGACATTCGTAAGAGAAAACGTTTAGAAATAAAAGAAAGCCTTGACATTTCGTTTCTTCTTTGGATCATTGCCACTGTCTTAATTAATGTAATTTATATGTAATTTGTAGATAGTTTATAAGATCGAACTACCTCCTAATTACTTAATATATAAAAATGTATTGCTCAATATTTAAGTAAACTGTAAAGTTTGTTTTTGAGTAATAAAGTTCTCTAAACCGAAAGATCCCACTGGGTCGAAGTGTCGCGCTGACTGGCCCCCACATAAGATACAATATTGTAACATCTTGGATTAATGGCCAGTCCCACATCTAACTAGTAAAAATTATCCGTAAGATAAATCGCATGCTGTCTCACTCTTGTTAATTTAAAGAAGAGAGATGGCGAGACTTTTATCTTATAGATAAATGTTATTTGGAGGTGGTGTGAACAAGCCCTTAGTCAACTATTGCGTTGAGTACCTATCGGAATCTGAAACTTGGTAGTACAGACCCATTCCTTATTATGTGAAGACTAAACATAGGTTTCGAATTAAGGTCAGGGACCTGTATGCATTGGTATATGGCCAGCACTCAGATGAAAATGATTTTTAACAGTTGTGTCAGCGGAGCTGTCAGGTCGGACGTACAGCAGTCCGGGAGGCCGCCAGGCGCGTCACATCGGCAGCTCTTTGTGTGTACATTATATCATATATTACTTACTAATAACTAATTATGTTTAGTGCCAGCTGACGTCATACCAATCATTACATACTGTTCAAAATGTATTTCACTTAAGAGTTGCACGAAAGCTGTCTGTAATGACCTGGGTTCCATTTTGTAATCAGCCAAGTATTATTGGAATTTTTATTTATGTCGGTGGGATGTAAATTTAAGAGACAGGTAACGGTAGGTATATAATAAACTGTCCTGTATTAAACTGTCCCACTGCTGGGCACGGGCCTCTTCTCAGTGTGAGAAGGGTAAGGCCATAGTCCACCACGCTGGCTCAGTGCGAGTTGGCAGATTTCACATATCTTCGAGAAGATTATGGAGAACTCTCGTCTCTCAGACATGTAGGTTTCCTCACGATTTTCTCGTTCGCCGTTAAAGCGAGCGATTAATAACTATTTAATGTTACCTATCTATACTAATATTATAAAGCTGAAGAGTTTGTTTGTTTGTTTGTTTGAACGCGCTAATCTCAGGAACTACTGGTCCGAATTGAAAAAATCTTTTAGTGTTGGATAGCTCATTGATCGAGGAAGGCTATAGGCTATATAACATCACGCTACGACCCACGGGGGCGGCGCAGTAATCATAAACGCGGGTGATACCGCGGGCACACCTAGTAATAGTATATACCTAAAATAGTATAATATATAAATAGTATAGTAACCCTTGTAAGTATGTACGTATGTATGACACATTCTTAAGGGTGATTCTAGTAGTCAACGTGTATATCATGAATCGGTTGATCGCCACAAGCAAAAGTCTTGTGAGATCCACAGATTGCTATTGTAAGACTAAAAGTGATTTGTGATTATATGGGCATTACCTATTTTTTTTATACCACTAATGTGGCAAAAAAGCATACGGCCAACCTGATGGTAAGTGGTCACCGTAGCCTATGGACGCCTGCAACATCAGAGCGCTCGCACGTTTAGGATAAAAAAGAAGTGGAAAGGAGATGGAGCGACACATGATCTGACCAAGATTATGTCTGGACTTTGAAAGAGACTGTGACCTCTTGAGTTAGTTTCAGCCTTTCTTCTCAGAGTAGTCAGATACGAAACGCCGGCCTCATCTAGTTTTCAAAATGTGATTGACATGTAAAAGTGTTTCTACAAACCTACTTACAGAAATAAATCATTATTATCATTAGCGGAAAGGGGGAAAGATGGTGATTGGGCTTCCGGCACTCTCACTCACCAAACGAAACACAACAGTAGGAATACTGGTATTTCACGTCGATATTCTGTGAGAGGGTAGTACTTCCCCGGTCGAGCCGGCCCATTCATGCTGAAATCAGCGAGGCTCTACTACTCAAAGACATGTGTATTGTTACATGTACGCCCATAGTCTGTTGTAGAACTACCAAATACAGAATACGAATACCTAGGTAGCGCAGTGGTAGTACATGCGCAGCGCATGGGGTTACGGGTCAGGAAATGTAACCCTAAACCTCAAGAGTCGGGAAAACTGTTATTGGGTTCGTGTGACCTGAAATAATAGTTTTCTTTTTATTTTTTATTTTTTTATTTTGCTCGTCAAAATGACCACACTCCACCTGATGGTAAGCAGTCGTGTGGTCTAAGAGCAGTGGCCTCCACATCGCCACCACAGTAGCCGAGGCGATGTTGAGGTCTCTACTTTAGTTAGCGAAACGTGGTTGTAATACAACACTGTTTGTACCTTAGAGTATATAGGTGTGATACTGCACATGCATTTATGATAAAATATTTGATCAATAATTGGATAAGAAAAGAATAAGCATTTAACAAATTTCGATAAAGTACTTTGTTTCTACACCTCAATGAATCTGGGAATCATCGTTTATGACCACATTTGTTGAATTGTTTGGTTTTTTTATACTTCTAAGGTGACAAACAAACATACGATTCTATTGATAGTAATTGGTATCCGGAGTGAGCGAGACACGTGAAATACGACGAGTGATATGCTTTTTGTTAGTCACGCGAGGACTCGTCGCGATGTCGTTACAAGAGAAGGCGACCCGATCCTCGATCCTTACCCCGACACAGCTACAAAACCCGCCGCAAACTCATATATTACTCCTCGCGATCTTCTGCAATAAGGAGATACTTTTCAAGTCTTCAAGGCACCGAAGGCGTACCCACTCCGAGGAGCGCTACCTAAATTAGAAGCTAAACATTCATGCTGGTTAAATAATTCAAGTACCTTCTAGTTGTAAATGCAGGTGTTTATATGAATTGGCTCAATATTCTGTTACTCCATTACTATGTTTACCTCACACAGTTATTAACAAACATTAACGTTATTAAAACCAAAAATAGTGAAGCGAGGTGACCTACAGAGTGCAGCTAATATAGGCGACGTTTGGTTTACATCAGCTGAGAGCGCAGAACTGTGAACAGAGACGACGCGGCACGCGGGTGCCGGGCGCGCGCTACAGTTGTGCACAGATGACCATCATCAACTGGAGAAGCAATCGTGGACTGAGGTAGGGCACAGCGCTCTACCTGGTCAAATCTGTAACCCGAATGGTTTAGTATTGTGTATCTACGGTGACAAGGGTTGCCGAAATATTTGTGCATTTGAGAAGTCTGTGTCTTTGAGAGACCAAAGGTCTTTACCACATTATTTAAGTGTTACAAATGTCCGTAGGCTGTATCACCGCAAGGTGCCAGTATCATCCAGGTCTACTTCTTGCCAACTCAATAAAATGGTTGAACGCATAAATAAACTGGCTTATCCGAGTGGGTACAACACTGTTACATAATACCGGCGTAAGAGTAGTACCACAGTTATTGTGATTTAACCGGTAAGTAAAAGTGACGCAGGCAGATTTTTTTTTCTAGCGTTGGCACAGCGCGAATAATCTCTTCTTTTCTTTTACGGCCTCGATGGCGCAGTGGTTAGTGTAACCGACTGCCACGCCTGAGGTCGCGGGTTCGATTCCCGCACAAGTCAAACATTTGTGTGCATGAACATGGATATTTGTCTTGGTCTGGGTGTTTCTATGTATAATATGTATGTATTTACAAAAAAAAAAGGAAATATTTAATTATGTTTATCCATTGTCTAGTACCCATAGTACAAGCTCTGCTTAGTTTGGGCTAGATGGTGTTGTGTGTATGTGGTAGAATATTATTATTATAACTTTGTCGTTAACTCTTTAATTATCATGTCACAACATTTTCATGTATTTTCTGACGTCTTTAAGAACCAATTCTTCTTACTAACTTTACTAACCTGAAGACAACCACGGCTACTGATTATGTGTGTCTGTAAGTCAGCATTAACCAACTCAAATCACATATGACATAAATCAGACTAGCGTACTACTTAGAATGTTTTATTTTAAATGAATATCAGCGACACAGGTTCTCGTACTTACAAAGTGTAATGCCAGCTCCACGAGGCTGGCCGGCTCGCGGCTCGGCGTGCGCGAGCGCTTGGCACAAACCCGGCGTCTTTACGAGCGCTCGGTCACCTTCCACACAGCGCACGACTAAAGGTGAACTAATACATAACAACGCTTTATGTTTACTCGGTTCTTTTACTGACAACGCTACTTACTTGTTATACTTATTGCTCTCTTGTCCTGCGAGTCCAGCACGAGCCTAACGCTTGCTCGCGTCGTGATTAATTGTTCAATACTCGATCGCTGGAGCTGACCCTATATACCATCATTTCTGTATATCACTGAGGAGTTAGAGATAGTATATGTATCGTGATTATCCATTTAACGCTTGCATGTTTAGGTCCTGAGTATCCCTGTTCGAATCGCAATGGGATTCAAAGTATAAGGGGGTGAATTTTTGTACTAATGGCGCTTTAGTTAAAGTTATCGACTTACCATTATCAGTGCGCTTCGGATGTGCGACTGCCTCGGTATGATCTTTGCGAACGCAGATCGCGGTTTCGAATACCGGGTCAAACAAGTTTCATTAGGATTTCCAATCGAATTCAATTCTCAGCAATAGGCTCGCAGGCTATAATTACATACTATCGCTGTTGAAAGGTAACTGAAGTATTCCTCTGGCTGTACCTTATCGGCGATGTCGGCGTCAAAGCTTTGATAAACAGAGGGATTAACACATTCGATATACATAGTGTATGTGTTAAGCTCTGTTTATCCGAGTTTCCTAAAGCAATACCGATGTAATGTTGGGGATTTTGGATATTAATAAATAGACAACCACGTTTGATTTTTTTATACAACTAATGTAGCAAACAAGCATACGGCCCACCTGATGGTAAGTGGTCACCGTAGCCTATGTACGCCTGCAACACGAGAGGCAGCACTTGCGCGTTGCCGACCCTTTAGGAAAGGAAGTGGGAAGGAGAAGGAGCGGGAAGGGGGAAAGAGGGTGATTGGGCCTCCGGCACTCTCACTCACCGAACGAAACACAACAGTAGGAATACTGCTATTTCACGTTGATATAATATTATTATATAATTTAAATAATAATAATAATATTAATAATATATTCTATCACATACACACAACACCATCTAGCCCAAACTAAGTATAGCTTGTACTATTAATGATATGACAATGAATAAACATACATATATACTTTTTTTTTGTAAATACATACATATTATACATAGAAACACCCAGACCAAGACAAACATCAATGTTCATGCACACAAATGTTTGACTTGTGCGGGAATCGAACCCGCGACCTCAGGCGTGGCAGTCGGTTATACTAACCACTACGCCATCGAGGCCGACAATTTAAATAATAATAATAATATTCTATCACATAACAATATAATACAGAATGGACACAGTGTTGTACATTAGCTAGGGCTAGTTAGGAGTAAAGCTAACTGTGGAGCGGCTAATCACGGCGGGATCCCCACGCCGCACGCCGCACGCCGCACGCCGCGTGCCGTCACCGCCAGAGCCACGCTGGCGCGCCGCCAGGGCCCGCGCGCCAGCCCGCTTGGCACCGCGCGCCGCGCGCCCGCGCCGGTCAGCAAACTGTCACGGATATTGCACAACACTCGCTTGCAATTAACGCGAACCCTACATCTGATTTATTGCACAAACGTATTAAGAAAATGCATGAATATAATTGTAGAAACTAAAGTAATTAAAGGTTGAATTGCAGGTGTGAGAGGCGCATGGACCGTATGGTATGTCAACGAATAAAAAAAGGGTACAGGAGTAATCAAATTATAGCTCGATCTGCTTGAAACTATCATGTGTATGATATACGTACAAGGATAGAAGTTTCTATGACTTAATAATATGATCTGCTTCTGTCTCCAAGCTGGAACAATGCGAAGAAACAGTCTCAGTTATTAGGAATCGAACCAACATCTGTTAAGTCTGGCAATGCCTCAAAACTTATACGTTATCTACGCCTTCACATGTACAAGTAAATATTATTAGCTGGTAATAATATTTACCTACTTATATTATTGATAGTAATTAACTGACCGCACCGTAGAGATGTACATCACTGAGCGCAGCATACTTGGGCACAGATAACATTCATACCAGACAACAATTTGACAGATAGAATATGTCAAATTGTTGCCATGAAATCTATGCGTAACCATAATCAGGCAACAGTAACTGAGAATTTATATCAGTTCGCTAGTGCCTCACAAGTCGCACTTGAACTGACAAACAGTGTAACGATGAGGCAGTTAAATAATGATAATGGGAGAACACCGTAGGGTAAGGTGAAGGTCTCCGGCGTGCCGTGTGAGTGACACACGGACGTGCGTGAGTGTCCGGCGGGCGCGCGAGTGGAGCTCCGCTGACTGACAGGCGGGCGGGCTGTCACGCGCGTGACGTCACAACACATTAAACACGACAAGTGGACAAGTGCGAGCGAGCTGCCCAAATGTAACAACCTTGAGGACCACTCGTAACTGTGAAGGAACCTACACAACGGACAGATTGCCTGTTACTCGAGTTATATCAGCAAACCCACCTCTATGCCAAAATTAAAATATCTCTTATCTGCGTCAAAGGATTTCCTAGAAAACGGCAATGACAAGTAAATGACAACGCGCTAATCTCAGGAACTACTGGTTCGAATTGAAAAAAATATTTTAATGTTGGATAGCCCATTTATTGAGGAAGGCTATAAGCTATATAACATCACGCTACGACCAATAGGAGCGGTGCAGCAATGAAAAATGTTGCAAAAATTCTCTTATATGAAGCAGACGAAGTTGCGCGGGTCAGCTTTAATCACTAATCTCTGTCTTGTCCGTACAATGCCTGCATGTTGCTGCACTAGCATTATTTATTTTATTTCGTTTTTATTTACTGTTTAGGTTTTGATCCCAGGAGGTCTCGTCTGTTATTTTATTATAAACGATTATAATGTTGTCTTCTTATTGATCAATTACGCTCTCCCTAACAAGGTATACAGAAAATCTGTAGAAATTTAAAAATAGTTATGATGTAAATCAGTCATTAAACTAATTACTCGTAGCCACATTCTTGTTACAATAATATAATAGTATTACTGTAACCGCTCATTTGTGGCGTGGCTCGTGGAAAATACCCAGTTTTTGTGTGACACCTACAGACAGATGTAATCAATGACTTTGTTATATGACGCGTGACTCATTAGGAAATTTCCACTGTACTCCTCATATTTACTACCTAGACTAGATTAATATATTTAAAATACCTTCTAGAAGTACATGCTGAAATGCGAAGTAAAGTGCCGAAGATTTTCAGTAAAATGCCCAACGATTTGAAACTGACTTTAACACGATAGAATTGACTTGACAGAGTATTGTCGCCAAACACCCTGGTGTTGTTCTTAACGTCGAAAAGATTCCCCCAAATTCCTGGAGGAGTTGCGATCATCTATACTAATATTATAAAGCTGAAGAGTTTGTTTGTTTGTTTCTTTGTTTGTTTGAACGCGCTAATCTCAGGAACTACTGGTTCGATTTGGAAAATTACTTTACACGGGGGCGGCGCAGTAACGATAAACGCGGGTGTAACTGAGGAAACATTTAGTAATTATATATTTCGCAAACAAACCGTTTGTGACTTTAGAAATGATTTTAAAATGCAAATTGATTTCAAAGAGGTAAATAACTAGAATCATAAGTGGTGTTCGAGCAGAGAAACGATGGACAAACCGGCAGCGGGGTAGGCAGGTAAGTAACCCGGCTATAACCTACATAATATAACATATTGAGAAATTATTTAATTCATTTTATCTGTCTCTCTTGTTGGTTCTTAGTCAAAATCTTGTGAGTGCTCTGTTCTTATACCGAGATTCAGCATAGTACATATTATTTAGTTCAAAAGCTATCTTATCATAACAATGTTTAAATAAATAGTCTTCAAAATGATAACGTGCTTTTCAAACCCTAACTTTAATATTATAAAAGCGAAAATGAGTTTATTTGTTTTTTTGTTTGTTACATTTTCACCCCTAAACCACTGAACCGATAATCCTAAAATTTTGCATATACGTTGACAGGTGTACAGAAACAGACATAGGCTATCTTTCATCCCGAAAAAAATTACTGTTCCCGAGGAAAACAATAATAAAAATTTTATGATAATAATAGATGGCGCCACGTGTCTTTCAAATCATGATTGAATTATATTATTACAAGCAGAGTACAACCCGAATTTATTGTCAAATTCTAAATTAACGCGAGCGAAGCCGCGCGCAAAAGCTAGTGTTTAAATAAATAGTCTTTCAAAATGATAACGTGCTTTTCAATTATAATATATTTGAGTGAATTATAAGCCTCTATTTAATTACACCTGCAATTTGTGTTAATTGCGTAATTACTAATTCGTTTATAATGATGATCTTGCCATTTGGCAGACGTTCTAGCTAGAGAACTCTAAATTCAGACAAGCTTACAAACTCCTTAGTGATAGTAAGAGAGATTTTTGCTGCCGTCACCACAAAAACCTTAAATATATGTATTCATCCGTGCAGTCATTTCTTGGTAGATTTAATCACATCGTGTGTGAGATTCTGTTGGGTTTTGCAATTCTTTAGAAATTGAAATCCAAGTAATCTTCGATGTTTTGCATGTTAAATAGCTTTCCATAAAAAAAAATTGAGAAAGATGTTTTGCAGTCCCACTGAAATCTACCGTGGTAGACCAACCATTATCCGTATTTACTGAGTCTGTATAAATGCAAGCGTGGTAGCCCGCTGACAGTGCGAGCTTCTGATTTACGACCAATAAATCACGAGGTGTCCAGCGATAATTCAATTTAGTGCCGAAAAGCTGCGATTGCGGCGCGATAGTGTCGGATAGCGGTGCGGTGCGGTGCGGCGCGATACGAGCGCGCCACTCGCGGGCGCCGCGCCGCCGAGCAGTTTACGAGCGCACTATCGCTCTCTGATTGCGTTTTATGGCGCGCTTTAAAACACTATCTTGGAATTGATAGAACGTAATGTGGGCAATCATTGTGACACAGATACTAGGTTCAGGGCTCGGACGCTACTAAACCTTGCTGAGTTCACGTACATGTACGATTCCATCAAATAAGGCAAACAACGGTAGCCTAATAAAATATTCTTTGAGACTGCTTTGGGTAAAAGTTCGGCTTGTTTAGAAGCCGCTCAGAGCGTCGGCGCTAGACTGAAGCTAGACAGAAACCAGTTGCCAACATGAGTTACCAACAAGCACCACGGTGAGTTACAATAACTCGTTGGGTTGTTGAGATTCAGCTACAGGACGTAATCTGAGGCTGCCGCCGCGTTGATGCTAGTGGGCATGCAAATGTAATAACTGATATGGATCATCTACTAAAATATTGGTTTGACTTGTCAAAAGTAAAAAAGAAGTACCGAAATGTCAAAGGCCTGTGAGTGAAAATTCTAGCATTCGGTTTGCTACAAACCTATTCTAAGCCGATATACAATATGTGTTGATATTTTCGGAATAGTTTGTTTCTTCGAATATGGAATATAAAGTATGTTTTCTCAAATAAGCACGTCCGAGTCCAGTGGCGGGGCCGATGTCTCTGGGAGGCACCAGTGCGCTATGGAATAACAAGATTATAGGCGGCTCTGATAACTGAAGTCACTAACTCGCGTGTGCTCCGCATACTAATTACACGGAGCCCCGCCGCCCGTGATTACATGCGGGGCCCCGGGGCCCGGACATCTACCGGCTAATGGCTGCCGAACTTACCGCGCATACATTACGTTGGCCCATGTTTATGGAACGAACCCACATTAGGTGTCTGATTAGGTACCGACCATTCATTCGTTTCCTTAAAGATGGTATAAATTACACGATTTCGTAAAAAATAAACAACAAACGACAGTAGGCGGGTGGTACAAGTGAGTGGCGCTGTGATTTATCCTTTACGGTCACATTGTCGCGGCCGAGAGGGACGTGAGCGGGTCGCGAGCACTCAATGTTTTCCTCAATTTCCATCACAGAGAGGAAACTCCATTAACAAAAAGCCAAGATTTATTTGTGCGCTTAATTTATTAATCGTCCATTTCAGTTCATTTTACAAAACTCCGTATATATTAATTAATGAGAGCGATTTATTTTCTTCCACGACGAATCAATAATGTTAATTGGCGCAGTGTGCAGGCAGCGGGCAGCGGGCCGGGAGCGCTCCACAACATTCTTCTCTCTCTCACGTCACGTGACGCAACAGGAAAACGCAACTATTGGCGAAGCAGGAAACTTTGATTCATTTATAACATTTCTAATGCACAACAGGGCGCTCCCCGATGGGCGTATTAACCCAGATCTGACACGAACATTTATAATAGGAGAGCACACCGCCCCGCGCCCGCCCCGCGCCCGCTCCGCGCCCGCCCCGCCACCGCTCGCTCGCGTACACACAGTACACACTGCTCATTTCGGACGACTAATGAATACTAATAACTTGTACTAACTACATAAACAAGGAACACGCTAAATCTAAGTCAGTACATCATTAGTTCTTACACGTCGACACATAGTACGTATACTAGTACAGCAATTACAATACACAATTTTGTACAAAATTAGCATTTTTAAATTGACTTTTTTTTAACGAATATCTGAATAACTGATATTTGAGAAAAGCATATGGGTAAAACAAAGCTAAACAAACATTAAAATCCGAAATAAAAAGTGACGTAAGTGATGGTTGCGCTCGCGCTGAGTGAGTTTATTCTTGAGCTAGTTGCAGAATAAGGACTACCCGATATATTCATTTAATCTATACTAATATTATAAAGCTGAAGAGTTTTTTTGTTTGTTTGTTTGAACGCGCTAATCTGAGGAACTATTGGTTCGATTGGAAAAATTCTTTTAGTGTTGGATAGCCTATTTATCGAGGAAGTTTAAAGGCTACATAACATCACGCTATGATCCACGGGAGAAGCGCAGTAATCATAAAAGCGGGTGAAACCGCGGCCACATCTTGTCCATACAAATAAATAAAATTGAAGTGTCTGTTTGTAATGTCAAAATAACAGCTTTTTATCTAATGCATATGAAAGTATATAAGGTACCTGTACGAAAACATCTTTGACGACCTCTATGGCGTAGTGGTTAGTGTAACCGACTGCCACGCCTGAGGTCGCGGGTTCGCCGCACAAGTCAAACATTTGTGTGCATGAACATGGATGTTTGTTTTGGCCTGGGTGTTTCTATGTATAATATGAATGTATTTACAAAAAAAAAGTATATATGTATGTTTATCCATTGTCTAGTACCCATAGTACACGCTCTGCTTAGTTTGGGCTAGATGGTGTTGTGTGTATGTGATAGAATAGAATATTATTATATCTATTTTTAAAATTGTTGTCTGTCTGTCTGTTCTGGCTAATCTCCGAAATGACTGAACCGATTTTGACGGGACTTTCACTGGCAGATAGCTGATGTTATAAGGAGTAACTTAGGCTACTTTGATTTTAGAATAAAAAATAGGTTTCCGCAAAGACAACCACTTTTTAGTTAAAATCTACGCGGACGAAGTCGCAGGTAACAGCTAGTCTGACATAAAATAATAAACGACATGGAATAACTACGTATCCGAGCTTCCGTGTAGCGCGCTGTGTCGATATCTATATTCTCAACACATTAGCGCAGTAGGAAGTTTATATTTCACATCGACGAATCTTGGCAATATGTCTCATTACAAGAATAGGTACCTATTTAAATTAAGAATGATGATAGTATGTAAAATGATGGCCGGTCACTAACTGACATTGTTCCAAACACATAAATATAATATACGGATTTTTGTATGACAGTTGTCACGTACGCCGTGCTTCTGCCGCCTGTCGCACCGAGTCGTGAGGAAAACCAAGGTGGCTTATAGCCACCATGTGCGGGGTATCGTACTGAACAGCTGACCATCATTTACTCACCTTACAGTACCTAACTATATCCTTATTCGTAGCGGTTGTAAAGTATTGGATTGGATATGCAACCGAAATGTAAATACATACATACATAGATTCACCTCTATTTCCCAGAGGGGTAGGCAGAGACTACGGATTTCCATTTGCTACGATCCTGACACACTTCTCTGACTTCATTCACTTTCATCACATTCCTCATACACGCCCGTCGGTTCAAGGGGAAACCGAAATGTCGTGTCTTTGAAACCCATGTCATTGCGCTATCAAAGTGAACTCTCTCCCAATACAAACATTCTAGCTCAGCTTGAGCGGTTAGCAAGAACAGAGGGGTTAGTCATTTGTAATTTAAAAAATTATATATACTTATATATAACCTTAACAGTTTATCTATGGTAAATTGAATAGAGTAACCGGAAAACCTTAGGCTTACGGTCACGATGGCGTAGTGGTTAGTGTAACCGACTACCACGCCTGACGTCGCGGGTTCGATTCCCGCACAAGTCAAACATTTGTGTGCACGGACATGGATATTTGTCTTGGTCTGGGTGTTTTTATGTAATATATGTTTATCCATTGTCTAGTACTCATAGTACAAGCTCTGCTTAGTTTGGGCTTGATGGTGTTGTGTGTATGTGGTAGAATATTATTATAAGGAGAATCGACCTGAAGGAAATCATTGATTGCGGAGCGCGCAAGTTTGGGCAGTATGGCGCAAATTGAAATAGCTCTGTGTCCAGCAAAGGAGTGCGATAGGCAGATTAGTGGAATGTATATCGGCGACACTGGTGTTTGTACTTGTGAAGCTTATCGCAGCTTTCATCGCTCTTTCGTGTCAGTACTCCGGGATGTTAGCGCTACAGCGTGCAGGGGCCGGCACGTGGCACGCCGCCAAACGGTCACTCATACACAAGCAGCTTTATTCCCCGCCTTTGATATATACATATCGGTCACTGACATGTGAGATTAATGTGGACATGTCACTCTGCGACTATACAAGCTCGCCGCACACCGTATCTTTGGCACTATGAATGCCTGCCTACTTTTTCTGGGAACGTGAATAAAAGGCACGTGGCACTCGCTCTCTACATCCTGGCGCGACTCGCGGCTGCTGGCGGGTGATCTGATGAATCTAGAAGAACTTGACTGTGTTGTGTTTGTACTATCATTTTAATAACACAATGTTGATTATATGTACGTAAATTACTAAAACGTTATGTATGTGCGAAATAACCATTTCACTAGGTATTTTCTTGTATAAATTATAATGTTATTATTCTAGAAGCCTTATTCGAAGAAAAATGGAAAAGAGTGTTCACGCAATATTCTTACAGGTTTGTGTCCTTCACATTGAATGCCAAGTTACAGACACAATAGAATTTGTATTGTGTCTGTATTTACGTTGGCGTGACAAAAAAATGGAGGTCTACAATTCGTAAGCGGGGGTCCACGAGAAAATTTATTTGCTTTCGATAGTGAAGAACTAAAATGTTGGCTGGACTTCAACTATCTATGTAGGCAGATCATATTTTAAGAAGCTCAGCGACTGAGGTTACTTGTAAAACTTGCACATTCCATATTCAGTACCGGTGTTCTCGAATCTACCGAATTGTCGGTAGAGAATTAAAAAAAGTCAGCCCGTAGAGAATTGATCTAATTTTTTGGAATATGGTAGGGGTCAGAAGGTCCACCGGAACCAGCTAAATTTTGAAAGTGGTCTGTGAGGAAAAAATTTCTGGGACACTCTGACCTATACTATTTTATATACGAGGCTAAAGGTATTGGATCATAGAGACATAGTCACGATATATTTATTTCCTGTACTTGCTGCGCCCGCGCCCCGGTAAAGTATCAACACTAGCAAACAACAGATTTCTTAGTACGAAGGTTATGTCTTCCGTATCATAAAACATTTATGTGAAAATTTTAGAAAATGTAATTACCTCACACTCAACATTTAACAGGGCAGATTTGCAAGCTGCTAGGCAAACCTACAGTATGACACGGACATTGTATAACACATGTATAACATATGTATAACACATGGTACCAACGGCCCCACTCCTGGTAGACACTCGATACGGACTTATTTAGCTTTAACAATAATTCAGACAATTAGTCAATTCTTTAAACTTACTCAGGAGCAGCTGGGTGAAAAAGCAGGTCGCAAGTAATGGTGTTTTTCATACCCACGGTTGTTATAATGTGTGAGTTATTGTTATGATAGAATATTATTAAATCAGTAAAGTATTGTTGGCAGCGATGCGATGGTGCGCGACACAGTGTCTGGTGTGCCCACCGCACTCCGCACTCCGCACTCATCAGTGTGTGAGTGCCAATGATGGACACGTGCGAGCGAGACGGCGGTCGTGGCCAGTGGCGTGCACACGCCGGTCACCGATGACAGCTATGAATAATTACCAACATGTTCACTAATTACGAGCGGAGCGTATTTTAAACGAACAGGAAATTGTCTTTTGAAATCTTTTGTTCGAACTTTAGTAGATACGATAGAAATTGAACGAGACCCAATAAATATTTTGAACTATGATGTCAACTTTCGACTGTAGTTTTGGCAAACATACATTGTCTGTGTGGCGTGTATTGTGTTAGACTTGGGTACAGCACTCTTCGGACACGGGTGTTTGGGGGATGTTCACACAGTCGCGACTATGCGCATAAAGCTTATTTATTAATACAACACATGCAGATTACACAATTGCAGTTATATGAAGGATAGCTCGAAGCTACCATTTGCCACGATAAAGATATGTACCTACATATAATACTTTATTCAAGAAAAAAAATTGTGTGTATACTGTAGACAAAATCGTCCACACTAGGCTAGGCCTGTCTCGTGGAAGGTTTTACAAGAGAATTAACAAAATGTAAGATTGGTACACAGTTCTAAGTACTTATAATCTAAACACAGGTAATAAAGTTACAGTAATAGAAGAAAATTGTTTTACGGATTATTAGGAAGTTGATTCATTAATGCATTCTTACCTATTTCTTTATGCATTCTTTAAGTACTATAGGTACCTGAATTCATGTCGAAAGCAGTTATTTTAGATGTCTTGTTTTATTTATTAATGAAATAAATCCTGCGATCGTTCTATACGCATGAGTAAGTGGATCTTGTTTTAAACGTTGCTTACATTTTCAATGTCCATAAACTATATATTTTTACATAAAACATCCTTTATACAACAATTTGAACTAGGATCTCAGGCTGATATGAAGCAGCACAGCAATACTATTTCAACCATAATAAATATTACATTATAATAACCAATTCATAAATGTAGTTCTAAGTTTTGTAATTTACCAACGTACATTTTATCGGATCACTTAGAAGGTGGAATTTTGTATTTTATAAGAATAATATAATATTTTACCACATACACACAACACCATCTAGCCCAAACTAAGCAGAGCTTGTACAATGGGTACTAGACAATGGATAAACATACATATATACTTATATTTTGTAAATACATACATATTCATAGAAACACCCAGACCAAGACAAACATCCATGTTCATGTACGCAAATGTTTGACTTGTGCGGGAATCGAACCCGCGACCTCGGTTACACTAACCACTACGCCATCGAGTCGTCGGATTTTGGATACTATGAAGGTACAAGTATCTAACAAACCCTCTTTTGGAGTCAGTGGTCGCTTGGCGTTAAGCATTAAGAACAGGTCACGGACATGGGTGTGCTTCGTTGGTATCAAGCAAAATGTACTCTCGGACATCATAAACGTGGTTAAATGCCGCTTAAAAAGTTTGTTTGATAACCACATATACAAGTGGTCACTGCTTACTTATTCATCGTTGTCAGCTCGATGTAACTGTGCGAGAGTCGCTGCAAATAGACGTCGGGTCCCTCGCTGTTGTAGGTACATTTAGATTCATGTGTTAGTAAATATGTGTACGATACACTAACACAGGTTACCTATATATATTCATGAAGCGACCTAACTGACATAAAATAAATCGTCGTTCAGGCCGAGAGACATCTTGAAGTATTTGTGTAAGGAAAACAAACAACAGGTGAGCATAAGAAAAATGGGGTCCCTTGAAAGCCTTAAGCCCTCGGCTCGGACCTTACAAAGCTCATAAAAGAAGCATTGGTGTGGACCTCAGGGGAGCGCCGCTCGGCGTGAGCGAGCAAGGTCGCAGTATTACAAGTCCGCGGGGAGCGCTCGCCGCGACCACCGGTCGGCGCTACTGATTTGATCGTTTCATTACAACGAAAGGTATGTCTTTCTGCTTTTAGCTGATGATTCACAACTTGCTTTGTATACTTTGATACATCACGGCAAGTAATATGAGCGGGCCAGCGTGCTGGTACTACTTTTAGATGATTCATTATTATGGTTTTTGCTTCATCGGAGTGGGCTACAAGCTGACAGTGACGGCGAAGTGAAGGAATGATTTAGTTAATCCAGAGATTAAGAACGACCACTCCTTTACATTTTGTATTGAGTGCAGATCCTAGCGACACATAGAAGTTGTCCTACTGTCGTGCTCGCTGGCGCGGGCGGTGCACGTCGCGCAGTATCAGGGGGTTACCTATATCGGCCGCTAATCCTAGCTTACCTGCACAAAGGGCCGGCGTGCCGTTTTATCCAGCCTCTCATACCGTCACCTCCAGTTGGGAAGGTTTCGTACTCTAGTTGTCTTACTAAATATAATAAACAATGATTTCTGTAAGGTGTTTTAGGAACGTAACGTACACACAGACACACTTACTATGTTGTAGTAGTTTTTTTAATTACTATAGCGTTACTGTTGATTGACTTCCTCGATAACATAATATATATCATATAAGGAAAAGAATATATCATTGAATTGTATTGATGTAAACATTTGGCGATTGAAAAGAGTGGCCATGAGTTTCTTGCCTGCTTCTTCTCATGAAAGCTCTACTCCTCAAACAGGCTTTTTTCAAAGCTAAATTTTTTTCCATTCTATTTATTTTTATTATTTTTTTATTAATATAATAGTGAATTGACGTGTCCAAGAATTGTTTCCACATTTTTATGGAAATAAAGATTTTTGACTTTGACTTTGACTTTGATAGCTCAGCGATACTAAAAGCGACAGCTATGCGTACGTACCGGAGGCCCAATCACCCCCTTACCCCCTTCCCGCTCCTTGTCCTTCCCACTTCCTTTCCTAAAGGGTCGGCGACGCGCTAGTGATGCCTTTGGTGTTGCAGGCGTCCATAGGCTACGTCCGTATGCTTGTTTGCCACCTAAGCTGTATAAAAAAATTAAAAGAAAAAGCATTCCACTGTAGTTTGAGCAAAAGTCTTTCACACTAGTTGCCTTCGACTAGTGTGATTTTTGTCCGCCGTGCAGGACGGACTGTCAGTAGGGTACCTTACTATCAAGCAGTTCGTGCGTTTGTATGAAAAAGGAACAAATTAGATGTGTCGTCACTACGTTAGACCGTAAGCATCTCTTCGTTTGATTCCAAGCAACCGTTATTTACGCTATAATATGAGAAATAAAAGTCTCCAGCTCTCTAGCTGAACAGTATAACAGTTAAAACAGAATGCTTTTATTAGTTTCACTTGTATGTTTGTCTGTATGTAACCGACTCCTTGGAGCTCGATTTTGACCCGCATCAAACGGTCAGATTTCATTTAAACGTTGTAGACTTATCGTGGACCGATGACAATACAATATTTAAAAAAAAAGAATAATAGATTAAAAAAACTAAGAAAACACGCATTATTAAAAAAAAACAAACTAAAAAGTAGAAAATAATTTAATAATATTTAATGTAAAAAAGCGTGGGGTGCTTTCTATTATATTTTGATAACCCTCCGCTTTTTTACATTAAAATTATTAAATTATTTTCTACTTTTTAGTTTTTTTTTTTTAAAGCCTGTTTCTTTTTAGTTTTTTTAATCTATTATTTATTTTTTGTTTAGTTATGACAATGAGAATCATAGCTGTGGTATTATACGATTTATCAAGCGTAACAAGTACTGAAGTAATTCGTACATACGTACATGTCATACCAAACAGCGTACCACACACTACAGCTGGCTACTAAGAGTGGCCGTAAGTACCATATTCGAGTAGTTTAATAGTATTTTTGTGCGTCCAGTACACACGCAAATATCGAGCGTTTAACACAAAAGACCTTTAATTTGAAGCACAAGAGGTCTATAGCAAAAGTTAAAGAGTTTGGCCAATATTGGAGGTCCAAGTTTCTAGTTTTACATAAAGCCATACCGTTGTTGGTCTCATTGCCTTGCGTTTCGTATAGATGGCTGCAGAATGATGCAATTTCAGTATTCACGTGTCCTTGGTGAATAATATGAAATATATATTTAATATGAAACAATGTAAGCACACTTTTATTGTAAACTGAATGGCTAAGCCCTCTGCCCGGTGACCCGGGCTGCGTGGGTGACATTGGCTGTCGTTGTCCTAAGCTGTACCAATGTAGGTACTCTTTGGTACACATATTTACATATGTTTGTGGGACACAATATGGTATTATTACATAAGTTTATTAGTTGTGTAAGCTTTTTACTGCAAATAGTGTGAACCTAGGTTGGTTTTTGGGACTGGATCGGGTGATATATATTTTTCCAAGGAATTTCTCAACAATAACATATTATTTTAAACTGTGCCGAACAGACGATAGTGAATTGTTAGTATCAGTTGTCAGGCAGAGATCTACTGACTCTTCAGAGATGTTCAGCCGGTGCTTGGTATCTGAAGCAATAATAACTTCTGAGCCGGTCGCGTTGCCACCTCGCTACTCATACCCAAAAGCCTATGTTGTAGTATAGACTTAAGTTATTAGCAAGTTGTGCGAACCAAACCGTTACTAACCGACGGAACACAAATTAACGTTGCGAACTAACTTCGCGACTGCCGGCATCCCTGTCAAATTTACCCTCGCCAGATATTACAACACACCTGCCAAACAAAACAACACCTTACTACCTTTACTTAAAGTAGTGTTCCATCTGATCGTGGAGCAGAAAGTTGTCGGATGAATTAATCCGACCAATTTAGATTGGTAGATGTTTGTGGTACGTTAGGAGCTATAGTGTAGCTCGTTCATCTGATCAAGGTGGAATTCTGTTTGTGTACTTTGATATAATTATTCTTTATATTACGTTACGATCCTAACGTCTACACGTGTTTTAGTACAAACAAATTATATTTTTGGCAGACCTTTTAAGGGCTGTATATTTTTATTGCCTTTACGAGATACGGAGTCTAAGTAATCAAATCCCCCTACCTATCCTCTAAGTGTCGTTAAATCAAGTTCCACGTGAGCTAATGATCATGATCCACAAAAGTTTGTTATTTTTGCACTTGTTTCAATGTCCGTTATATTCTCCACAGCAGAAAATAGTCTTCTTTATAAGAAAAGCTAATTTTGTTAAATTCTGATTAGTATAGAACGTTTCGCGACAAAGGGTTTGAGAAGGGGTCTGATACTAAAGTAAATATATAAGTAAAGTTGGATGTCTCTGACTGTGCTGTCGATACAGAGTAAAAATATGTATTCTAACAAAGGTTGTCGGTTCAGGTTTCTTTTGCGTATACTTATTGACGTCAAACGAAACTAAATATGGTAACAAGCAGACGGCACCTACTATTGGTCCATTTCTTCGAGTTCAAAATAATCTGGCTGTAAATCTTGTACGACGTAGTGTGGTGAGCGTGTTGAGCGCGAGGCATGTAACAGATTCTGAACAGACTTGTCACCTTGGCACGGTGACAGTCGTCACAAGCACTTCGGGAGGAATTCGCGCGTCAATGACTTGAGCTCTTAGTGGATTAGGGATCACGCAGATGATATATTCGGGTTTATTTATAATGTGATGGCTTTATTAATCTTAAAGCTTAAGTTTGGTGATTTTCCGCTCCCGCTCTTCTTGTATCCCGGGGGACTTTACAAACATTTAAACAACGGACACAAAGAACTTCCAACCTCGGAAGAACCATTTGTGGATCACACTAATTATTGTCCCGTGTGGGACTCGAACCCACCACACTCGCCGCAGTGGCAGCGGCGAGGTGACCACTCAAACAACTACGCCATGGTACTCCTAATTGATTGTCCGAAAATCATAATCCATAACACGTTTGCTATAAACTTCAGTACCTAACCATAATGTTCAAAAATGTCTTGTTACATTATTATTTTTACTTCTAAAACTATTCTGCCATAATATTGGGTACCTACTATAATAATTTAATCTCCTAATTTTTAGTATAGATATGGTTAAACAATTGCCAGTTAGGGCTTCATGAAATATCAATATTCTGTGTCTAAAGGAATTAGCGCTCGGGAAATATCGTGGTAGTTAGTTTATTTAAGAATCTGTAGAAGAAACTAGCCCAATTATTAGAATGACTGTGACGATGGTACCGAGACTAATAGGTCTTCAGAGCACTCCCGTGAGAGAGACATTAGAATACCAGACGCAGATTCTCGCATATCTCTTTGGGCAAATACAGAAAGAGAATATAAAGTAAAAAAGGTGGAATGTATCACTTCACAAATATTTATTACTAGCTTTTGCCCGCGGCTTCGCTCGCGTTAATTTAGAATTTGACAATGAATTCGGGTCGTACTCTGCTTGTAATAATATATTAATAATATAATTCAATGATGATTCGAAATACACGTGGCGGCATCTACGAACGTTATTGTTGTTTTCCTCGGGAACAGTAATTTTTTTCGGGATGAATGGTAGCCTATGTCCGTTTCTGTACACCTGACAACGTATATGCAAAATTTTAGAATGATCGGTTCAGTGGTTTAGGCGTGAAAAGGTAACAAACAAACAAACTCATTTTCGCTTTTATAATATTAAGTTAGGATTTTAGATAGTTGTTGTTGTGGATTATTCTAGTTTGTATTGGTTTGTAAAAGGGATACAAATACTGTTTGAAACATGGGTGTAAGAGCGAGATCGCGACATGGTCCCCGTGGACGGACCTTCAATCCGTCTGTGTGTACTACCCTTAACATGCTCAAAGCCACTTTTGCTCTAATTAAAGTATCTGAGAGAAGTGACTGAATTATTGAACAGTTGCCAAATGAGGAGAGAGGTGGCACGATGAGGGGGCACGAGCGAGTGCCAGCAGAAAATCAACCAACTATCACTCACACGCGTTCAAAGATCCAATACTCAGATTATAGATTTAATAGAGCGTGACATCACCATCTCGAATACACAAACATATACAATGTAACGCGTTCTGAACCCCATGTTGCTCAACATTGCGTCACTGACCCGGCTGTCACTCCCCATGTTGCTCAACACTGCGTCACTGACCCGGCTGCCACTCACCACCGCAGCAGAGTACACACCTGCAATTTCCTCATGCAGTATTTAATCACCATGTTTCTTACATATAGACGTTACAATGAACTACTTGCCCTGATCTATCCGAAATGTTCTATGAGGTTTCCTGTGTTTAACGCGACTTTAAATAGAGGATCGTTTTATTGGTACGTAGCGGCGTGGATACCTCAGACATTCTTGAGGTCCATGAGCAGCGATTACTACTTCTCATCAGGTGCCACAGTAAAAACTGTGTGTCCAAAACATAAATAAAAATAATTTCATAATTTTTACTACATAAACTGATGCTTTGTAGGATTATGTAATGGGAATCACATAGATCTCTGCCTGGGGCGGCAATCGAACTCGTAACAGTAGGTACATGGCAGCCACTTCGCCGGCTGTCCAGTGTCCTATCCACTGTACGTTATTCGCAGCACAACTCTTATCTAAACATAATCTGTAATGTAATCAATTCATGGCATTAAACATCACTCGTGGCTATAAATGTTTTTCTAATCACAAGCGAGCTGTCTGGTCTCACCATACAGAGAGCAATCGTTTATTTAAACATTCACATCATGGTGTTCACAAAAACTCTGGTATTGTGTGCTAATATAAACTATTATTTAGTTTAACTCGGAGTCAATAGTGAGATGTTGTGATTAGATAGAGATAGCGAAGCGTCGAAAATAAATTATTTGGAGAGGTGACTGTGATTTTAATATTTTGGTTATCAAACGATGCCATTAAAATCAAAATGTTATATAATCACCCCTGTTTATAAGCTGTCTCCCTGCTGCGCAAGGATCTATTCACAGAAAGGTAAGAATTAGACCATCTACTTCGTAGACCAAGGCAGGTAAACGACATGTGTTTACAATATTACAGAAAACTGAAGATACGATCCGCAGAAACAAAATTGAGACCTCTGACATGGTGATACAGCGGCCTGCTTACGTGGCCCTGTCACGCGCACCACAATATAATGATTTATTTTCCTGTTGTATTGTATTGCACCAATCATAGCAGCGATAGCTCAGTGGAGAGACCAACAGACTGCAATGCAGAGGGTCTCGGGTTCGAACCCACATCGCGCACCTCTGACTTTCGAAAGTTATATGACTTTTTGAAATTATGTGCGTATTGATTGACAATTATCGCCTGCTCCGTACCTCGGAGAGCACGGTAAGCTGTCGGTCCCGGCTGCCATGAACATCTATGGCAGTCCGTTATTGGGAAGTCAGTGCCCTCTAATATCTTGACACTGGTCTAGCCTTAGGGTATCGTTAGCCTTCGGGTTGCGGGGGTCAGGTGGCAGCCACTCCGTGTAAAAACTGATATCCAGTCAAATCCGGTTAGACTAGAAAGCCAACCCCAAGTGACTTGGGAATAATAAAGGCCAAGGAGAAAATTGCATAAATCATCTCAAAATAGCTGGTGAAATGTGGGTGTAACTCTTCCCAGATATAAAGACGTAATACTTTAATATGTTATGTCAATTAGACAGCAGGTATGTCACTGTGTATTTCTCACAAGCTTGGCAAGGAAATCGAAAACTATGGCTTGAGCTCATAATAACTCACAATTCTATTAAAATCTTAGAAACAAAATAACCTGAGCGACGCTACGGGCATAATCTAATGATTCATAAATCATCTGCAAAATGTCGGAATACATTAGAATGATGCGAAGCACCATGCCAATAAAGTTGTGCGACGTCGCGCTGGCAACAGCGCCGCGATTCAGCGAAGGCACCGCGCTTTTAGACAAATTGCCAGTTCAACAATTATGCTAAAATATTGTATAATGTGGCATCCTTAAATCGTCGCTTACATCATATTTTATTTATGGGTTGGTCGCACGCGAGCTCGTGCATAACAGAATAAGCACCTTATTGCGGTGCAGTAAGGTCTGACCGTGCGGTGGAGGTGGTGGTCTGGGCGCGCAGACGGGCCGGCGCGCGGTGCTCTCGCGCCAGAGTGACGCGCGAGGCACCGCGGCCCCGGCACGCGGCCAATCACTATGTGAGACCGGTGGTCGCTTGTCGCTGGTCGCTGGCAGCACCTCACGTCGCCACGTGTGCTACAGGTACTACATGCTGTAGTAGGTATATTTTAAATTTTCTATTTTATGCTTTGTTGTTATATGTATGTGCACGCTGTGGTCTCCTAAACTGAAGGAGTACACTATACAAAACTAATGTCCATTTATTTGTGCAATTTTGTGTATATTCTTTGTTGGAGATCCTTAATAAATAAATAAATATATGCTTATTACATCAACTTTATTTTTACAGTCCCTTTGACCGACTTTCGTACTCTTAGGCTCCTTGACGATGCTCAACGCCATCAAACAGAACAGCCTTGCTTGGGAGCTAACGTATACTTACCATAGCATACATAACAGATATATGGATGATA
Source organism: Catocala sponsa (assembly GCA_963564715.1). Classification (NCBI taxonomy): domain Eukaryota; kingdom Metazoa; phylum Arthropoda; class Insecta; order Lepidoptera; family Erebidae; genus Catocala; species Catocala sponsa. Next base: position 26,048,512 of record OY751341.1, on the reverse strand, counting down.
ATAATGAATTAAGTACCTGGGAAATATCTTTGTTAGCCATTAACATATTTTTCGCACGGGCAGATACAATTTATCGATCTGGAAGTTCTAACATTAATATTGTTCTGCAGCTTCACAGTTGAACTATGTATAAAGTCTATCTTATATCGTTCAATATGTATTCATCTACGACTAACACCTCTGCCTAACCCCCTGCTTTGCATATATGAAAATGCAAGAATGTTGTATTTGTAGTTGTAATGTTGTATGTCTAGATGGCGTAGTGGTTAGTGTAACCGACTGCCACGCCTGAGGTCGCGGGTTCGACTCCCGCACAAGTCAAACATTTGTGTGCATGAACATGGGTGTTTGTCTTGGTCTGGATGTTCCTATGTATAATATATATGTATTTACAAAACAAAAAGTATATATGTATGTTTATCCATTGTCTAGTACCCATAGTACAAGCTCTGCTTAGTTTGGGCTAGATGGTGTTGTGTGTACTCGTATGTGGTAGAATATTATATTATATTATTTCTCGTCAATAAGGGATAATTGGGCCTGATAGTCTAAGATCACCCTCATCCGCCTAGGTCAACCGGTCAGCGACGGATCCTTCGAGCTATGTGGAGAAAGTGTAATTTTACGCACAATGGCCCAATTGTGGGGCTAAGTGCGGATAACATACGTCCAACTAACTAACTAAGTGTAATTTTCAAAGGCATAACTACGAGGAAGCACTCGACAGGTGACCGTTTATACTACCAGACTCGCGATGTTAAACCAGCGCCGCACTGCTAGATGCCATACTAGCTGCTCAAACCAGTGCTGCCCGCTGCCGATTTTATGTTAAACTTTGTATGCCTGATCAAAGAGTTGACATAGATGTACGGCGATATACGGATATATCTCCTAGGCATCCGCATACCACACTCATATTTCACCAGATGTATTTCAAATCGCATGTATTAACTAGAAAAGTATTATTGTCCTTGGACTTAATGATATGACTAATAACGACTTAGCTGAAATCTCAATGCCACTTCCCAATCCAGGAATCAAACCTGGGACCGCATGTTCGTAAGCATAAAGCCAACGAAATAGTCCAGATTTTATTTTTCTACCACATATGCAAATATTCAGAAATCATGACTGCTTACGTGAGTAATACCATGCAAAATTAAAAAGGGCAATCCTAATCCTAATTCTAACTAATATTATAAAAGCGAAAATGAGTTTGTTTGTTTGTTACCTTTTTACGCCTAAACTATTGAACCGATCATCCTGAAATTTTGCATATACGTTGACAGGTGTACAGGAACGGACATGGGCTACCTTTCATCCCGAAAAAAAATACTGTTCCCGAGGAAAACAATAATAACGTTCTTATGATAATAGATGGCGCCACGTGTATTTCGAATCATGATTGAATTATATTATAACAAGCAGAGTACGACCCGAATTGATTGTCAAATTCTAAATATACTACATAACGCCTGCCATAGACAATGGTTAAAGCTAGAAGCGATGGCTTCGTGTGCTATGGTATTCGGTTATCTATGTACATAATAATGTCCTCCAGACCGAATTTCGGCCACGGCGGCCAATCTTAACGGAGACTGGCCATCAGCACTGGAGATATTATACTGCACAAGTATGTGCGCAAACACAAGTTCACTCTCTGTTCCCTAACCCTCATGATCCGATGGGACAGATAATCCGACACGACCGGAGAGATCAGGCGCAGGACCAACGGCTTCACGTGCTTTCCGATGCACGGGGGTGTCTAATACCGCCAACTTCCTGACTGCGGGCTCGTATTGAGATTTCTTAACAGAAAACTCAATAACTTTCTGTTGGCCCGACCCGGGATTCGAACCCGAGACCTCATGCACAACAGTCGCATTCACTACCGCTGCGCCACGGAGGCAGTTCTATCTATATACGTACTTGTATGTGAGTGCTAAATAAGTATTCTTAACTCTTAACCTCACAGATAGATGGAGTGCGGTCTCCTCTGCAAAATGTATAATTTATAGTAAGTACATAAATTACAAAATCGATTGTATGTCGCGCGATGCGCGTGCGCCGGTGGCCGGGAATAGCCGCGCGCAACCCTGACACCGTCCGCCCGTGAACCGCACGCACGCACTGTACACGCTCGTAATAATGATGTAGGTCTGACAGATGAGAGACACGAGACATTACATCATAAACGAACGATTACTGTATCGTTTATTCAATGTAACATTTTTAACTTACAGTTGATATCACAGATGGCGCAACGGTTGTAGGTATCAGACTACGATCAAGCGACTGTCTGTAAGTTGTTGTAGTATAGTCTATATGTCCTTTGTGACTATTGTTTTATAAAATCCCAACAATGACAACTATTTCTTCAATGCATGCATGTATATAATTATGATTGTAACTATCATTTACTTACATAATTTCACATCTATGCAGAGTTGATTGTACATTTCATCAGGTATGGTTTTTAGCTTCAGGTAATAAAACGCGAGCATATTGTTCTCTCATTATTATATTAGAATAAATCTTAACATTTGATCATGAATCTAATTCATATACGCGACTAATTGATAGCATCTTTGATTTCAGCATGCAGGAAGTAGGTATACTACCTTCACACAAAATATCGACACAAAGTAGCAATACACGTACTATTTCAGTAAGTGAAAGCGTCGCAGGCGCATTCAACACCCCAGTCTTTTCTCTATTCTATCCCCTCCACCCGTCCTTTTCCCATGGGAGTAGTTACCGAAGTAACTCCTTACCAGCAGGCAGCAGACCATGTGCTTGTTTATCACCTACATCAGCAGTGTCTTCGTTGTGTTTACTTGGAATTATTTTGAGATGCTAAGAAAACGTAGTCATCTTCGCGAGCGGATGTAATGTGTATTACCAGAATCAAAAATAAAAATGTCGTCAGTCACTTCTAGTAGCTGATAATAATATATATTGTAGTAATAGTGTCACCTTAAATAATATGGATTGTAGTAATAGTGTCACCTTAAATTATATGGATTGTAGTAATAGTGTCACCTTAAATTATATGGATTGTAGTAATAGCGTCACCTTAAATTATATGGATTGTAGTAATAGTGTCACCTTAAATAATATGGATTGTAGTAATAGTGTCACCTTAAATAATATGGATTGTAGTAATAGTGTCACCTTAAATTATATGGATTGTAGTAATAGTGTCACCTTAAATAATATGGATTGTAGTAATAGTGTCACCTTAAATTATATGGATTGTAGTAATAGTGTCACCTTAAATTATATGGATTGTAGTAATAGTGTCACCTTAAATTATATAGATTGTAGTAATAGTGTCACCTTAAATTATATGGATTGTAGTAATAGTGTCACCTTAAATTATATGGATTGTAGTAATAGTGTCACCTTAAATTATATGGATTGTAGTAATAGTGTCACCTTAAATTATATGGATTGTAGTAATAGTGTCACCTTAAATTATATGGATTGTAGTAATAGTGTCACCTTAAATTATTAATCCTTACGGATAAGTAACTGCTGTTTCGAAAATATTTTAAATGCACAATTAGTTGTATAACAGTGGCGTGCCTCCCGTAAACTTCTGATAGATGTTCCATTGTGTATTGTTTTCATATTTGTAAAACTCATTGAGATATAGGTATTGTCTTTGAAGCCAAAGGAGCCCTTTTATTTTTATTTAAATGTTGTAACCAGAAATCTTGAATTAGTTGCGAAAATCTTGATGTCATGTGTCTAGCAAACTATTATTGGATATTTACCGCTCATTAAGACACCTCATTCCTAATTGTTTCTGTGTAGCGCTGCCACTGGCGGGGACTTTACAATCATTCAAACAACGGACACAAACAACAACCACACTCGAAACAAACATAATGTTCTGTTACGTTTACGCGAATATTATACATTAAAATTAAACTACTTTAACGGATTTAAAATAAACAACGCGACATAAAGTATAAAGTAGTTTAATTTTAATCGAAATAAACATTTGTGGATCACACATTAAAATATAAAAAGCTGTTTAATTGGAACTTGGAAGAAGCTGTTTTACTGACAGTTTATAGTGCTATCTATTGATTGTCACGTGTATTTTTTCGGCAAAAAGTATTATAGTGGTCTGGTGGGAACTTCAAACTTTTCCAATTAGGGGCCAATGTCACCCCTCTGGACTAAAGTCATACGACCTTACGGTACATAAACCGACTTGTAATTCAAAGATTAAATAAACTGCGCAGGTACGTACACAAGTTTAGACTCTACGTGTGTAGTCGCCTCGTAGTCCTCGTACTTATACTATGTATTGGGTGTGTAGGTGGGTACAAAATAAAACAAACTCAATGGACGTACGTTCATTTGATGTCTCTTATAACAAAACCTTGTAGAGATTTCCGTCTCCTCAATAAATAATTATTTTGTTCGATTACTAAATACAATTTAAACTTCAAGTACAATTGTTTGATATAATCCAAGGGAAAGCACTCACAAGGCATTTTAAAGCTAACGGATTGAATAAAGTGTAGTAGCCCTGATATAGAAACAGTACAGTATTTTTGATGAAAATAATCACGAAATTTTGCTTCTAAACTTCTAATGAACTCAATGAACACATCAGGGACTGATCTGCCGATTCTCACACCTGAAGTGACATCATCTGAAGGTAGCATGTTGTGCTTAGAGGCATCGTCAACACACGTGAACTTGTTCATATATTGGCAGTCACTGTGTTGCTCGTGGCCTTTGTTCAACAAGTACGAAGCCAAATAATTTAACTGTTGCCCTATCGCAAGCTTCATTACACCGAAGTCCTTGCTAGCGCCATCACATAAATCTACAAAATCTACCTTAGGACGCTTCGGTTCATACACGTTTATGTTCGGCATTTGCCTAAGGTGCAACAAAAGCATCTCCAGATCATTCGAACACCGTTTCTTATTGTTATATTGAAATATATTGAATATAGGAAACGTTTTTATACTTGTTGTCATTTGTTCAGTCGTAGGATATGCGTCGTACTTTTGGCGAACTTTGATGAAAAACTCGGTGAGACAATCATTAGTTAACCCAACGACCGGGTACAGCAGGTTTTCAGCTCTTAAATCCTTGCATAATAGTAGAAAAGCGATGATTGTCATTTTAAAACCTTCAATAAATTTGGCATCTTTTGTTTTTTTTATATCAACACGCTGCTCTGAATTGATTAAACGCAACTTAAGAAATAGCTTATACAAACTCATTAAATCATAATCCATCTCAATTGTATCACCTGATAACACATCTGTTTTATCACTAGGAGGATAAAGTGTGCTGAAGTTAAGCATTTGTAGCAATTTATTCATGATTATGATCCATTGCTTCGTTTGCCACGCAGCTGGATTGAGCAGCTTCATGTCGATGTAGAAAGCGAGCGCCGTGGCCGTCGACATACTGAACACGTCTGCAGTCAGCTTAAGCTCGCCCAAGGCTGCCTTGGCGGGACGGATGTGATTAAACGTCAAATTGGGGGCGATCCTTAACAATTCCTTTTTATGGTCGTGCTGGTACATTTTATCTATGTAGGTCCACTTAGCTACCAATCTGTCATCGAACAGAAAGTTATGATTCTCCCAGTGGTCGCGGAGGTCCTTCATTAAATAAAGGGGATCATACATGTAATATATTTGTTTATTGTTAATAACTATAAATGGCTTTACGGCACTCAATTTTCTTTCGTTCACTTTTGTGAATTTGTCTCCTTCTAGATCAGACATAAGAGCGCGTACATTAAGTCCTATGCTAAACAATTGGCCTATGATATCGTCTATAAAAGGGCTCGTTTGTGCAAAGGACTGGATATTTGCCGAATACGCGAAGGCAATCGCTTGTTTCCAGTTATGGAATAGTCCTCGCACTATTACCACGAACGCGGTCCTGGCAGGTTCTAATACATGAACAGTGTTAACTTCGTGGAAGCCAGTAATCTTATCGGTTTTAGGATCGTATTGGATATTTGGTGTTAATGTCAAAGTACCGACACACACGACACATTGCTTCTCTGCTGCCGTCATACTGTGAACTTTCAGCTTTAAAGCATTTAATACGAGTGGACTCAACTCGGTCGTGGACGGTATGCATAACCTGTATAATGTTGATATCCGTGGAAGGTTGAGGGATCTATGAGCAACTCGGTAAGCTAATGGATATTTAAAATACAAATACAAAGCTGACATCTTGAATTGGACAGTATATGTTTGTTTCTGCGGCTTTTCATTCAATTCGTTTAGATATTCACATTTTGGTATAAATTCTCCATCTTTGACCAATAACGTTTCATCTTGATCATCTTCATCATCTTCACTTAATAAAACAGTTAAGCTTTGAGGATATTCTTGAATTCTGAGAATTTTGTTTTGTTTGTGATGTTCAAGATTAGGTTCCTCTAGTCGCCGTTTGGTCGAAGTCTCAGAGACGTGTGAGCTATTGCTGGCGACAGCCGGCTCGCCGGGCGCGGTCTCCGTGCCATCAGCGATCGACAGTATTGTTGGCAGAGCGTCTGTAAGCAGTCGCTTACAAGTTTTGTTATTTTCCACTATGCATTGTACGTGTCTCTTCTCGAAGTGATTCTCGCATACGAAATGTGGTTCGTCGTCCTGCTGCAACTGTTTCAGCCATAACGTTGACCTATAACAATAATAACTTGTGAGAAATACACTCGTCCAAATCATTAAACAATGGATCATAATAGTAAAGATACGTTTATCTGTTAAATTATGTCAGTACAAATAACAAAAAAAGTAAATATATTAAAATCATAATATTATATAAGTTTAGGTGCGATTTTGTTAAAGTAATGAAATTGCGCATACACGATGTCAGGGAAAAAGAAAAAGACATAGAGAGAGAGAAATAGACAAAGACCTTTCATCAAGAAAATAGTATTGTTACTAGCCTAACCTACATTTACGCGAGCGAAGCCGCAGGCAAAATCTAGTATTGAATATAAAAGTAGACGTTTAGTGTACTGTGTACCTGCATCAAACTTTAATTCACCGTTACAGATATAGCTCGTTAAATATAGTGACAAGACGTACATAAGTGCTACGCCTACTTATGAGTAGGGCGCTTACTTGTTTGGCTGGTACATCCAGCGTTGGGTACATCCAGGGTGGCGAATGGAATATTTTTTTGGGAAAATGTCCCATTCGCCACCGGAGTGGGCAATGCTGGGTGGGGCGAATGGGACTAACCCCAAAACGCGATAAGGCGCGGCACGACGCGGCGACTTTATCTTTAGTTTAGCGGACCATTCCACTTTACAAATAGAGTAAACCATATTTCATCCAAGGTGCACATCTAAATGGGTCTAGCGTTCTTAAAGGTTTCAATATAATTTAAATAATACGTGGTAAGTACTGCTAGTCAAACATTTTCTTCCTTTTGGGCACCAATTATTAAATTTAAACATTCTGTTCGAGTACTTTTGAAATAACTATACTTACCTACTACAAGACAATGAAACGACTAGCATCTTGGTCTCCCCGTGACCATAGCTACTGAAAAGCATAATAATCTAGTGTCTTTTTAAATAAATCGCGATAAAATCCTAAAACAATAATTTAATTTCTATGACTCTTTTAATAACATTATTTTGTAAATTCTGCTGTAAAGTTATCTCCGTAGTTGTTAAGGAAGCGCCTTTAAACATAATATTAAGGTCATAGCTCATTAGAGCCACTGAGCCACCCGGCGCCCGACCAGCACCGCCTCGCCTCGAGCGGGTAGTATTCTTTGTATGGAATACTATGGGTATACGCTCACTACATCAACTCCGGAGAGCCTAGTCTGCGGGCTGACCGCCCGCGGACGACGACAAGTGGGCCACTCGGTGACCACCCGTTGCCTGCACGAATGCCTTGCGTTACCCACGCGCAGTTACCTTGGCGCTCATAGCCAGTTGCACTCACTGATCGGTAAACGATTAGCAAGGTTATGCAACGTTGGGTGCGGTCAGTCTATAGATGGGCGATCGCTTAGTAGTATTTCATCTGAGCGTTTCCGTGCTTCGGAGGGCAAGTAAAAAGTCAGTCCCTGTTGTTGTCAAATTGACAGCAGTCGTTAAGCCATGTCAGAGGCCTACGGGTGGCTTGAAGAACTCTTGACTGTTGTCAAGAGTTCTTCAAGCCACCCGTTGGTTGTTGTCGTTCAACCTGTTGGCTGGCCACTAACCACATGAAAAGAAGAAGAAAGAAGTTATCAAATGGATCGCGCGCCGTCCGCGTGTGGTTCACGCGCCGTGTGCGAGTGGTCAGCCCGCAGGTTTCATCAAGCATGAAAGCTATGAGAGCGAATTCTCGGTTTGTAAAGTTAGACATAACGATATACACGTGTAGAGCTAGTGATGATCCCTGATAAACTACTCATCTATTCGTCACGGTTGCCAACCTTAGAACTTTATTTCTCGTACAGAAGCAGGCAAAAACTTCGTAATTTCGATCATAAACCTTTACAACAATCTATTTTCCGGGAGAAAATTACTAAAAAAGAAAGGTCAGCCCGCCTACCATGCTAGGTATACTTCCGAGAATTTCTAAAAAAAAAAGGTAAGCCCGTAGAGATTTGATCAAATGTTGCCTGCAATGTGAAATCATGTTATTATTTTCACTAAGTATATCAAAATCTTGTATTTAACTGTACGAGGCTGACAGTGTCCTCGTACCTCGTACGGGATACCGCAAATCTCGTATTTGTACGAGGAACCTCGTATGGTTGGCAACCTTGCTATTCGCTGGTAACGCAATGTCAAATCGTTGACCACGCGACGTTCAGTGGTTGACACGTGGCCACTAACTGTGGATCACCTGTCGTCAGCGAGTGCACACCGAGCGACGAGGCGGTGCTGCTCGGGTGCCGGGTGGCTCTAATGACACGTGGCCACTAACTGTGGATCACCTGTCGTCAGCGAGTGCACACCGAGCGACGAGGCGGTGCTGCTCGGGTGCCGGGTGGCTCTAATGACACGTGGCCACTAACTGTGGATCACCTGTCGTCAGCGAGTGCACACCGAGCGACGAGGCGGTGCTGCTCGGGTGCCGGGTGGCTCTAATGACACGTGGCCACTAACTGTGGATCACCTGTCGTCAGCGAGTGCACACCGAGCGACGAGGCGGTGCTGCTCGGGTGCCGGGTGGCTCTAATGAGCTATGACCTTTGTGTATATTTCATAGTGTAGGATTCCATATCACCGAGCTGTAAAATCAAGCGACTTATGTAAGTACCGGTAACTTCGTATGATTTTAGCCCTGAGGGGTGACATTGGCCCTTAATTAGAAACAGCTGTTTAATTGGAAGAAGCTGTTTTACTGACAGTTTATAGTGCTATCTATTGATTGTCACGTGTATTTGTTCGGCAAAAAGTATTATAGTGGTCTGGTGGCAACTTCAAACTTTTTCCAATTAGGGGCCAATGTCACCCCTCAGGGCTAAAGTCATACGAAGTTACGGTAACTACATGTATTACTTTTTAAAATAAATCGATTGATAATAATTAATAGTAAATCTTTACAAATTTCTGATTATGTACTTAGATAGGGTATTAGTGGTTACAAATAATTTACAAATGTATCTAACTTACCGTTCTTCATCTTCGGGTAATCGAAACAAGCCAAGCTCTGGCGACGTGTTGGTATTGCTTAAACAGCCACGAACACCGCAAGTAATATAAAGATCTCCGGCATCCATCGTGGCGAGTTAATACCTACTTAATAAGTTATTTGAGCAAACACTAACAGTGTAAACATTATAGTATTCTTGAATAAATGTAATGATGGCCGCGAGCGCGGCGCGCGTGCACTTGCGAGGCCGGCCGGTAACTGAGCCCGTCCCCCGGGCCCCGCGCGCCGCACCGCCCGCGTCAGTGCCGCTTGTTCGATATCATTCGGTCGGGTCGTCGTCGTTAGGGTTATAGCGTTGTTAATTCGTTACTTCTCAGGTAAACCTAAATTGTTGACGATCTTGTACTTTACTGCTGTCTAATATCTATTAAGTATTAATTTAATATACTTAATCGTGTAAAAGTGTGGTTCAAATACTTACAACACGAATTTACCACACTTTCATACACGTCTAGGATTGCCAAGAATTTTTTCAAAAAAATATTACATATTAGTAATAAAATATGTATATAACCAAACTAAGTATATTACATAGCAAAGTAAAAGTATTTTTAAAAAATCATATCCTTTATGCTTCTTATACAGGGTGTGTCGTAAATAGTGGTCCAGAGTAAAGGAGTCGATACACTGTATTCTTATGTATCGCATACCGAATTTTAAGCATTTTCAGTTAAGGGTCTCCTAACAAAAAATAAAAGTTCTTTTTTAAAATTTCTGCACCTTGCTTCACGAATTTGGCTGTCATTTCAACAAATATCAATATTTTTTAATTCTGTTTTTTTATTATTACTCTTGAATATGTGTACTATCATATCCAAACCCTTTTTTATGTTTTAAAGTCAAAGGTACTTATAGAAATTAATCTGTTTCCAATTTCAATACTCATCTTCAGCAAATCATATGACTTTAGGGGCATAAAAAAATGGTTAAAATTTCGGTATGTGATTACACTGTATCGACTCCTTTACTCTGGACCACTATTTACGACACACCCTGTATACATACATACATACAAAGATTCACGCCTGTTTCCCAGAGGGGTAGGCAGAGACTACGGATTTCCATTTGCTACGATCCTGACACACTTCTCTGGCTTCATTCACTTTCATCACATTCCTCATACACGCCCGTCGGTTCAAGGAGCTCTTAACCTGGCCTTTGTCCAGAACGCCTCCGATCTGATCGAGAAACGTTCGCCTAGGTTATCCTCTTGCGACTGTTCCATTCACACTAGCCTTATAAACTTTCTTAGTCAGTCTTTAAGCTTCTTACACAACTTAATAATTTGTAGTCATTTGTAAAATATTGCCTATAAATGTACCTTAATATAAAGTTTAAAATGTGATCGCCTCTTCACATTTTAAACTTCACACTAAGGTACATTTTAGGAGCTATTTTTATAAAATAAATGAATAGAATTTCTATGTATGTTATGTTGCATTTACCTACTACAAATATTACTGTCTCTGTAAAGGCTAAAGTGACGGTAACATAAAGTAGATAAGAGATAACTTTACAAGTATATTGTTCTTCATTCTTTATTGGACTTTGAAATGCGTGGCAGTGATACTGATACTGATGTCGTGTCCGGTGTCGGACTCACTCGCACACTCGACTTTTGACATTGACGTTTTCGTTGTGCATTGAAATTGTTTGTTGCGTATCACTATGCGTTAACAAACAGTACCAAACATGTACCTATATAGGTGTAGGTAATGTCTAGGTGATACTCGGGCTCGATTTGTTTGTACAGCCCTAGCCGTGCGATGCGCGATGTAGCGTGTGGCGCGTGGTGTATTCGGCGAGCGACGCGCGGTGGAAGATGCCGCTAGTGATGTGCGAGTCGAGTTATTTGATTCGAGTAACTTGAATCAAACCATAAACGAGTCAATTCGGTTTCAGTTTTTAACAACTCGAATCAACTCGGTCGATCGAGCGCATACCGCACGGGCGGCGCGGCGTGCGCCGGGCCTCACGAGTTGACGAGTCACACCGCGCGGCCCGCCAACGCCGTTCATGTTGCATGATGCATTGCATCTCACTCAACTCGCATGGAGTTGAGTGAAATAGAACTCGTGCTGCCAGCTGAGTCGGGCTCGCCCGGCCAGGATTGGCACCTATTAGCTTCGAGTCGAGCTGACTCGAGCTCCCCGAGTCCCCTTTCTTTCCCTACAGGAGACACCGATTCGAGTCAAACTCGAGTTGCGGCGCGAGCGGCTGCCCCGCGCACTACTTAGTACTTGGGCAACCGCCGCTGCGACCAGCAGTTAGATTTCTACTTCTAATAATTTGTATTTCTTAGTATAATAAAATAACTATGGCTAATAAAAGTAATCATATTAGATAGGAGCGACTCTTTGTGACCACACGAGCTATGTTTTTTGGCAATACATATATTAAATGCAAATTTACAGCTGCTGTTTTGGGTCATTTTATTAATTATGTAATTTATTTTATCCAATATATTATAAAAACAACTAAACTAAACACTCAAACATACATTATTTATACAGAGCATAAAGAAATTAACGTCTATCGTGACGTGTATACTTATATGACAAAAATCCCATTAATCCCATTAATGCCCTACCCAGTAATCGACCTCGAGACCTCATGCGCAGCAGTCACAATTACTACGATTACGCCACTTAGGCATTTTAATATTTGTATAGCTGATTTTAATTATCAAGTTTATATACATATTTTAAACTGTTTCTTTATAATTAAATCATAATAATTATCATTACATAGACAGTACCGCGGCACGGTAATGTTATCTATCAGTACTCGGCCCTGTCACGGTAATGTTATCTAACAGTATTCTATCTTCATACAAACGGTCGGAACGCGAGTCATCATACCTACGCGCCTCGAGGTTGGTATGTACTCAGTACGCAATACGCATCCTGGCATTCAGTCGCGAATGCGCCGCAGCCATAGAGTAAAGTAATACATTGGGAATAGAGAGCCCACACGTGGATTTCGTTGCAGACCTCATATGTCAATTGATAGTGCCATCTATTAACGACATCCGTTAACATTTTATCAATATAGATACACGTATGTATATCTATATATATAAGCACCCATATTATTGTATACCGTACTTAATATTTGAAATAATATGTTACTTTCTCACTAATTTACTTGTTTTATATTAATAAAGTGTTAATATTATTTTCTTGTGTCTATTTATCTATGGTAAAATTATATTAAGTAAAAACAAGTAAATTAGTAAGAATGTAACATACTATTTCAAAACCTGATAGAACCTGGAAAATTCAACTCAACCCGATTAAATTTCAAAAGGAAAAGCACAAAATGATACGAAAATAACATGCGTGTACGCCGGTATCTGTCGTCATTTTGTGAAGTGTTTTTATTTTGTAACCACAGGTACCACAGCTTATATATGGCCTGCCTGTCAATGTACAGAAACTAAAAATTTTACAAATAGGTAATGCGCTAATTTTCCTTATAATATGTTTAATAAATTATAAACAACAATTTAGCAATAAATAAATAAATAATTCATATTTTTTGTAACAATAATATATTTTAACGCTATAATTGCCATCTACGGTGGCATAAAGTAACTAATTGTTCTTGAATGGTGATCATAGATGGCGCAATTCTAAAGAATCGCTTTCGTGTCTGTCACTGTTCGATCTGTCCAACCCCTGGCCGCAGCGCTGAACAGACGGTGTGATGGTTTGGTAAGCATTAAGCGTGCGATTTGTTAATATTTGATTGAAATAAATACAAGTAGTTACATAATAATTATATGGCAAAGTGCAATTGTAAACAAAAGTATTTTTATTAAAGTTTTTATCCGAATGCGGATTTTTTATACTATTAAATTTAACAGTAAGCTTTTCGTACGTCTCAGTCGAGAAGCAAATATTTTTCAGTCTCAAATATATTTAAGGTTGTTTTTTATGAAATCTACTAATCAAAAAACATACATGATTTTTATTGAACACTTCCTATTTCATTATCAACAATTTTTTTTTTGTTGGACAAAACACAATATTTACAATCACTAAACTAGAAAGAAACTCAAGTATGTAGATGAAATTAAAATACTGTAGGACCTCTCGCGCGTTCGCGGACAACGCGGCTGTCGGTAATTATTTCAAGGACAGAGCCGAGTTACAATACTGTTAGATAACATTACCGTGTCCCAGTTATACTCATAGACAAATTCCATATTGTATTATAGGCGAGTCTTGGGCCACAACTAAACATTAAACATAATATTAATTACTACCTCGATGGACCAGTAATAGTTCAGAACTGCACCTGGGAGTCGACAATTAAATCGCGCCTTATCACGTAAATCCTAAAAGCATTGCTGATGAAACCTCTTTTTACCTTGTTGGAGATGTAGACGTGAAACTATGTATAAGTATGATATATAAGTATGTATATAAATAAAATATAATATTCTACCGCATACACACAACACCATCTAGCCCAAACTAAGCAGAGCTTGTACTATGGGTACTAGACAATGGATAAACATACATAATTATATATTTATTTTTGTAAATACATGCATATTATATAGAAACACCCAGACCAAGACAAACATCCATGTTCATGCACACAAATGTTTGACTTGTGCGGGAATCGAACCCGCGATCTCAGGCATGGCAGTCGGTTACACTAGCCACTACGCCATCGAGTCCTCTTTTGTGGTGCCTTGCTCTGGCTACTAGACAAGTGCTAAAAGTAGCACTATAGCCTACCTACAACACTGTTTAGCAGTTTTAATTTAACAGGTGTCGCTTCGCACTCGTTTCGATATAACAAGCTGTAGGGAGCATGTTTACAATGCCTGTAGTCGTCCTGCAACAACAGAGGGACAGTCGAACTTAAAGGCAGAGTAATGAGATGTACAGTGACAGGAGGTGGGAGACGTCAAGTGCGGTGCGCGCGCCGCGGCAGACAGAGCGGCGCTGGCGCCGGCCCAGGGTCCGCCCGCCGCGCGGCGCGTCACTCGTACAAAGGGTTCCTTAATTATAGCCGGTTTTGTCGACGTTACGTCCGAGCTCGCGCCCGTCACCACGCGCTTTGATGTCTAAAATAAAGTTCCCTTTAATTTAGAAAGGGTTGCGGCTTTGTATCGTTACCTCTAATGAACAACGTACCGAAGTCTTCCGGAGCCATACCTAATCTGCTTGTCCTAATTTAGCGACTAGTACGGCAGAACCGAGGAATTTGCATAATAGTTACCTCGACGACTGATGTTCGCTCAACTATTAACGTTTTAAAGTATGGTATGCATTATTATAGCTTAATATTAACGTATAGTCACATAAAAAACAACGGGTTGCACTCCGCGAGTGCCGGCAGAAGTGAAAACTTGAATATTAACGTTGTGCATTTTTGATATTTTGGAATGGTTAGGGAATAATTTTGCACGAATTGCTTTAATTATAATCAGCATAAAAGTACTATCATTTATGTGGTAAAATACAATATTCATTTATTGCGCTATCGTACACAAACATGACAATTCTCCCTCCGTCTTACGAATTTTCGATCAGGTCACGTGTCCTGACGCGAGTTTAACTTTTTTACCCATCACAAAAAAAGTGCACAACGCCGCTAAAGAAGTTTTCATTTCAAAAACAATTTTACACGGCGAAACGAGATAATATGCCAGTTCGTATCACGATTCAGAAGCTACTCGAAATTTCGTGAACAGGCGCGGCTAATGAAGTGCGGCAATGCTGGTTTTGTCGCTAAAGCTAAGCAAGTATATATGTATAGGACGAGGAAACCTGACTTTATGATCCAGCTAAAGCTGTCAAGGGAAGTTAATATTCCCAGTACCAAAGCCCAGTACGATTGCAAAACAAGAAGCAATAAAGCAGGGCCGTGTGCAAGCGTTGAGTTGCACTTCATTTCTGTAATTAGTTAAACTGCACGTCGCGCGTCGGTATGTAGATCATAGAAGTGTTGCTCAATGAAGTAGCAAATGGCCATCGTTCACAGTTCGTTAAGCGGCTCGAGCAGTGCCAGGGGAATTATTTATATCTTTGTAGATCACTATTGAGATTCGTGGAAGCAGCGCGAGTGACGACAGTGGCGGGTGTCATGCGACAAGTTCACGGTCACCTCGGAGTCGCACTATTCTCGGCACCCGACACACTCCACATGTTCTCGGGGTTTTGCCAGACTTTGTACACAAACGAACCGACGCACTTATTAGTGTTCGTATTTCTCTGAACATTATAAATAACAGAAACATGAAAGACGACACACCTACTCAGTAATTAGTAAATAATATACCTTTTTTTTCCTTAGAACAGATTGTATTAGTCTACATAATTATAATTATCTTTATATGTTAAATATACATCTATACTATTATTATAAAGCTGAAGAGTTTGTTTGTTTGTTTGAACGCGCTCAGGAACTACTGGCTCGATTTGAAAAGTTATTTTAGTGTTGGATAGCCTATTTATCCAGGAGGCTATAGGCTATATAACATCACAACACGATCCACGGCGGCGGCGCAGTAACTATAAACGCGGGTGAAACTGCGGGCACATCTAGTATTGAATAAAACAAATTATTGCGACACAACTGGCAATGAATATCGATGATAGATTTGGGAACTAAGCACATAAACCGGAATAATAATTCGTTAGATCGATTCAACGACCGGCACACGGCGGCGGCGCCGGCGTCTACACTAAATTAACAGTATCTTTAGAATAATTCCTACACTAGATCTTCCGATAGATACTTGTGTCGCGGAGGAGCACAAACATAAAACAGAAAGAACACCCACACACGCACAATTATTGTGGACTAGATGTACCCGCGGTTTCACCCGCGTTTATCGTTACTGCGCCGTCCCCGTGGGTCGTAGCGTGATGTTATATAGCCTATAGCCTTCCTCGATAAATGGGCTATCTAACACTGAAAGAATTTTTCAAATCGGACCAGTAGTTCCTGAGATTAGCGCGTTCAACCAAACAAACAAACAAACTCTTCAGCTTTATAATATTAGTATAGATGATAGCAATTGATGTCGCGTGTGGCAATCGTATTGACAACACTCGCGCGCTGACAGAGATGTGAGGTGACTACTCAAACTTCTGCGCCATTCACAGCTACTGACCATTCGCTAAAGAAATAAAAATACACGCCAACGTAGTATTATTATTTACTAGCTTTTGCCCGCGGCTTCGCTCGCATTAATTTGGAATTTGACAATCAATTCGGGTTGTACTCAGCTTATGATAATATAATTCAATCATGATTCGAAAGACATGTGGCGCCATCTATTATCATAAGAACGCTATTGTTGTTTTCCTCGGGAACAGTATTTTTTTTCGGGACGAAAGGTAGCCTATATCCGTTTCTATACACCTGTCAACGTATATGCAAAATTTCAGGATGATCGGTTCTGTGGTTTAGGCGTGAAAAGGTAACAAACAAACAAAGTCATTTTCGCTTTTATAATATTAGTTAGGACTAGCTGTTACCTGCGACTTCGTCCGCGTAGATTTTAACTAAAAAGTCTTGGTCTCCGCGGAACCCTATTTTTTTCTAAAATCAAAGTAGCCTATGTTACTCCTTATAACATCAGCTATCTGCCAGTAAAAGTCCCGTCAAAATCGGGTCCGTTTCGGAGATTAGCCGGAACAAACAGACAGACAGACATACAAAAATAAAAAAATATATGTTTTCGTATAGGTACCTTATATACTGTCATATGCATTAGGTAAAAAGCTGTTATTTTGACATAACAAACAGACACTTCAATTTTATTTATTTGTATACATTAGGATTACATAAGATGTAAGAATTAGTAGTACATAGTTGTATAATACGTATGTTCGTTACAAAGTAATTCCTGGCCGGTCAGGTACAATAAAACGATCCATTTGTTAAGACAAGTTCTGCAGCGAGCCATTAATCGCGCCAGTAATCCGGGCTCCGGGGGGCGCGGATCTCTCCTCGCCCATCATTCATCTCCGAGTGCAGGCCAGGCCTGAGGCGGGAGCAGGGTAGGGGGGACTCATTTTAAACTTAATTTCAAGAGATTACGACGAGTTATGTCTTATTTGTTAATGACAAATACATTCATGTTGATAATTATTTTAAACCCTGGAGGGTTACAGCTAGTTGATCGAGTACCATAAGTGTCGCTGCTTCCGTCAAAGTACCACTTCAGCTGCCACTATGTAAGTGCCACGCCACGTCCTGATCCACATGAGAATTCAGCTTGAGTTTTATATTAGTTCCGTATTTCTCTCAGTAAATCTCTGTAACAGAATGAGGCTCATATGTTCCTAGGAAATAGGGTTGTGTGACCAAACAAAGCAGTCCGCTAAGATGTGTGGATGGGCGTCTATTAAGCTGCCCTCTGTCTTCACACAATATATGTATGTATGTATGTGTAGAGCACAGCTCTGTCGTGTTTTTTGATGACAAAGAATCAACAGCCACATGAAGCAAACTTCTCGGTTTTAATTATGTTGTTTCAACTTATCTATACTAATATTATAAAGCTGAAGAGTTTGTTTGTTTGAACGAGCTAATCTCAGGAACTACTGGTTCGATTAATAATATTCTATCACATACACACAACACCATCTAGCCCAAATTAAGCAGAGCTTGCACTATGGGCACTAGACAATGAATAAACATATATACTTACATAATGTTGTCTTCTGTTTACGCGAATGTTATTCATTGAAATTAAACTACTATATACGGATTTTACCGCGTTATTTATTTGACACTTTATTACAAAACTAGATGTTCCCGCGGTTTCACCCGCGTTTATCGTTACTGCGCCGCCCCCGTGGGTCGTAGCGTGATATTATATAGCCTATAGCCTTCCTCGATAAATAGGCTATCCAACACTAAACTAATTTTTCAAATCGAACCAGTAGTAATCACGCAGAATAAACCAGGAGAAACATCGTTTGTACTATGTCTGTAATGGGTAATTATTTTGCTGCGATGTTATTTTAAAACTGCTATATCTCCTAAGATATTCATTGAAATCGAATGATGTAAAGGGCAATTTTGTTTTAAATGAAATACTTGTGATGAATAACGTATTTATTTGGATAAGAATTAATATTATGTTTATAAAAATACCTTCGCAAATAATGCATTATTTTAGAACAAATTTTGTTAGCATAAAAATGGTTATAGTGAGCCAACCTTAAAAGATAGACATATGCTGTCGCGGACTTTTTTTTAGAACTTTTAAAGGGGAATAATTCTGTCATACATGATTTTTGCGAAACTTTAACTGTTTACGCAGCGCACGCAGCGGAAGCTCTCAAAAGGAAAAAATACTCTCCGATTTTGAAACATTCTTCATTGGTGCTCCGCTCCTATTGATCTTAGCGTAATGATATATAGCCTATAGCCTTCCTCGATAAATAGGCTATCTAACACTGAAAGAATTTTTCAAACCGGGCCAGTAGTTCCTGAGATTAGCGCGTTCAAGTAAACAAACAAACAAACAAACAAACTCTTCAGCTTTATAATATTATAGTATAGTTTTTTTTTTTTTTGAAAACTGTTACACTACTATTACTACTTAACTTTACTGACAAGATTGGCTACATCTTGAAGCGAGCTTCAATCAACACATACTTCAAGCCGCCAACGAAGATAAGTCAATTTTTACCATCCGTCAAGTGCCAACTACCTTTACAAGATGCAGGGGTCTATAACATAGATTGTGACTGCGGACTCTCATACATTGGTCAAACCAAGAGAAGCATAGGCACCCGCATAAAAGAACACATAGCTGATGTAAAACACCAACGCTCGTTGAAGTCTGCTGTGTGTGAGCATGTGCAACAGGGGACCAACCACTACCTGAGATTTGACAAACCACAGATGCTCGCTAAAGAACACCGATTCCTATCAAGGATGCTTCGCGAGGCTATTGAAATCAAAAAACATCCTAATTTCAATAGATAAGATGGTTGGAATGTACCACCAGCTTAGGATACAGTAATTCAAATAGTCAAACCCAAGAAGAAGCAAACCACAGCTAGACTTCATGATACTTTGAGCTCATTCTGCGTAAATAGAAAAAACCCATGATTAAATTATGTTCGGGTACTTTGAAATACCTACACTGGAACATTGAGACAACTACCATCTTAGTCTCCCCGTGACCATGGTTGCTGAAAGTGTAAACACAAATATAAATAGTATAATAGTATAGTAATAGTTTTAATAGTTTCAATAATTTAATTAGCTTAAATATTTGTAAAGTTTAGTAGTAATAGTAGTGTAACAGGTATAAAAAAAAATTGTAATGAAGTGTCAAATAAATAACGCGATAAAATCCGTATATAGTAGTTTAATTTCAATATATACTTACATATTTTTTTTATAAATATATACATATTATACATAGAACCACACAGACCAGGATGCACACAATGATTTGACTTGTGCGGGAATCGAACCCGCGACGTCAGGCGTGGCAGTCGGTTACACTAACCACTACGCCATCGAGGCCGACAAATATATGAATGGCACTAGTAATTAATAGATAGACAAGAAAGATTATATTGTACAAATTGAACATTACAATAAAGCCACTAGTTACTGCAAGTATTGATTTCATACGTGTTTTCCTTTATGCTGTTGCCCAGGGCGATATATTGACGAGTTGGCGATGCGCGACGTGCCGACAAATAGATAACAAAATAGAGACCGCAGTTAAACTTGTCACGTACTTCATCCATAATCAATGTTCATGTGGTCACACAGATGTTAATTAACTCAATGTCTTCGTTAGAAAATTATTACAAGTGACTATACAGGCTCTAACCATTTGTTTGACTACTTACTACGCCAAGTGACCGAAAAATATCTTGCGCTATTGGTATATTTTGCTTCGCTATGGGCTTCTACAATCCGTACTAAAAATAAATAGCGATAGAATCCATAAAAAGTACAAACGTACGCACTCTTTACGGCTCACGTAGTATCGAACATTCACGTGACTGTATAATACTCTTTGTATA
The DNA here is from genome assembly GCA_963564715.1 of Catocala sponsa. Taxonomy (NCBI): domain Eukaryota; kingdom Metazoa; phylum Arthropoda; class Insecta; order Lepidoptera; family Erebidae; genus Catocala; species Catocala sponsa. The sequence goes on along the minus strand of OY751341.1, from coordinate 26,027,811 downwards.
ATATGAACAAGTTGTTACCTGCGACTTCGTCCGCGTAGAATTCAACAAAAAAGATTTAATCTTATCTTCTCGGAACCCAATTTTTCTTAAATAAATGTAGCCTAAGTTATTCATTATTATAATATCAGCTAACTGCCAGTGAACGTCCCGTCAAAATCGGTCCAGCCGTTTCAGAGATTAGCCGGAATAAACAGACACACAGACAGACAAACATTTTTGAAAATTGATTTTTGATATAAGTACCTTATATACTTTCATATGCGTTTAGTAAGTAGCTGTTATTTTGATATTACAAACAGACACTTCAATTTTATTTATGTGTATGTATAGATGTGACGGATTGTAAAGATGTTTGAATGTTAGTAACTCAATCGCGCGTAAAGCGATCAACGAATTTGGGTAAAATAAAACTTGGTACACAAATAGTCCGTGTTCTGAATGAACACATAGAATTAGTTTAATACCTTTACATCCCGGTACATGTTACTGCTAGTATTTATAGTATTTATATAGTCAATTTCAATACAACAAAATCAAAACGTATACAAACGGTTTATTGACATGACCATAGACATTTTAGTGATGTCCAATTGTAGAGTCAATTGTAAATCAATTAATTACCTAATCGAATCATGCGATTTGATGCAGCGAAAGACTTAGAAATGAAATAAACACTGCTACAATTATATCTTACCGCGCTATAACTGTGCCCATCATTCGATCTCCGCAGTTGACCAAATAGGATATAGTAGACAGAAAAAAAAAATTTTAAAGGTATATAAATTTGGTTTTGCTAGTCAACATAGAGCTCAAAAAAGCCGCGATAATTAGTCCAGGTCGCTGTCATCGCAAACGGTGAAGAGGACTATATGATGTCCTCCTCGACGTATCCGTCGACAGCGACACCCTGGCTATATTCTGTCATGTGCCCGGATGTGACCAGCGAACCCAAACTAAGTGTTGAAGCAGCGGTTGCAATCTAAGCAGGACAGTTGTCCCGCAGCGCCATAGGTGTAATGTTAAGTTAGCTTCGGCCGGGTTGTCTAAGTTGGCGTTTTGCGTCCAGTGCGGGTTGGCAGAATGGCAGCCAACGTTATGGAGAACTCACGAAGTTTTCTTTTACCGTTAATGCAAGCGATACTTAATTAATTATTTAATACGCACATAACTTTGAAAAGGCAAAGGTGCCGTATATGTGGAACTAACGAGACCGATGATTATGTCTACCTCCCAAAAATAACATTAATTTGCTTCATTCAGTCGCTAAAGGACCTGATGCTTCTCTCCATAGAACTTGTTAGTTCTATACCCACTACGAGATAAGTGGGAACTATTTACTACTTAAAATAGCTCCAGCTTCGTAATTAGACCGACGTGTTTATACAAACATACGACTGCACTTCCTATTTCTGATACTACCTACTCTTAAACTCCATTTTCCTTATTCTCGATGTTCAGATTAACTTAGCTGAATTGAGAATTATAGACCACGTTCATAGGAATATGGAACTAGTCCTGTTTATTTTAGAATAGTATTTTGTTTGTGTGTTGTTTGTTGGTCGATACGGTGACATGCGCAGTGCGCGCGGCGGCGTCGCTCGCCGGAGCAGTCGTTCGATTAGTCGTGCGACTAGTCGCTCACGTGCGTTCCTTAGCAACAATCAGCTGTTTCCTGCTATATTCAACGTGCTTGTTGTTTAGATGGGTGACCGGTGCTTTTCCACTATACTCAGTAAGCTTCTTCCGCACCAATGCGCCTATTCTGCAAGATCTAAATATAAAAACCAGAATACTGGAATTTTTCGGACACATTGCCCGCAAAGACGGTCACAACATCGAACACCTGATGGTGACAGGCAAGGTTGACGGCAAAAGACCAAAGGCCGCAGTCCAACGAGATGGTCGGACCAAATCCGTTTGTCGCTTAACACCAATCTCCACAAAGCCCTCCACGAAGCAAAAGACCGGAACAGATGGATGGAGATAGTCAATGAGAAAGTGATTCTGCGAGGGAGTCACGACCCTCAGTAATGAGGAATATGACGCGAGGAGGAGGAGCGGTGAGCTTCGACATATATCATCGTCAAAATGAAGTCCGAAGAGTTCGATTGATTAAACAACTGTGACACAAGGGTAAAGTCATACTATAGGCATCGCATCTACTATGCTCTTTTTTCTTTCTTACTAACGTCACTTACATTACATCATAGTCATTGCTTGAATACGAATCATTCTCGTCAGAAACCAATTTCAATTCATACCGATCACCAGTAGGAGTAACTCTTGTTATGTTGTGTGTCATGAGAGTTAAGATACATTAAAACAAAACATTGACATAAAGAAAACACATCTACATTCATATACACCTACATAAATACACACATCTATATTCATATACACCTACATAAATACACACATCTACATTCATATACACCTACATAAATACACACATCTACATTCATATACACCTACATAAATACACACATCTACATTCATATACACCTACATAAATACACACATCTACATTCATATACACCTACATAAATACACACATCTACATTCATATACACCTACATAAATACACACATCTACATTCATATACACCTACATAAATACACACATCTACATTCATATACACCTACATAAATACACACATCTACATTCATATACACCTACATAAATACACACATCTACATTCATATACACCTACATAAATACACACATCTACATTCATATACACCTACATAAATACACACATCTACATTCATATACACCTACATAAATACACACATCTACATTCATATACACCTACATAAATACACACGTCGATATTCATCCATATCTCCGTACACAACAATTCGACCCATGAGATAAAACAAATTGCCGTGGCCGGAGATCGAGCCCGCAAATCTGTAATGAGTTTGTGGCCATATGACTTTATGCACTATCTGTGCAGTCAAACGTGGCACTTCATCAGAATATCGTACTGTGTTATACCCTTATGCTTTTTACATGGTTTAGCGCTGGTGGCCATCATTGCATTTGTAAACTATAATAATAGCATCATGAATATATGGCGCTCATAGCCAGTTGCACTCACTGATCAGTAAACGATTAGCGAGGTTAAGCAACGTTGGGTGCGGTCAGTCTATAGATTGGTGACCGCTTAGTGGTATTTCATCTGAGCGTCTCCGTGCGTCGGAGGGCACGCAAAAAGTCGGTCCCGGTTGTTGTCAAATTGACAGCAGTCGTTAAGCCATGTCAGAGGCCTACGGGCGGCTTAAACAACTCTTGACAACAGTTTGGCCACTAACCACACGAAAAGGAAAGGAAGGATCATGAATTTATACCTACCATTCATTTTTCTAAACAAGTTACATTTTTTACGTTACATGTAGGACTCATGTAATATCGAAGAAATACATCGATAGTAAATATTTATAACAGAGTAAATTACTTCAGCACAGTTTCAGTCTTAGTATTAACTTATTAAGAGATCTCTGAATTGTGATTTGCGATTGAGGCATATATTCCATTCATATCTATATACAATATAGAAAACCCATTTAAAATAACTACATAATATATATTTAATAATATCAAAGCTATCACGCAAACATTACGCCCATTCAACATACTCAAATATTCATTATACGAAGTTATATTAAGGTCATTACGTGAAGCTAAATTAGTGGCCACTGGCCGTTGTGTAGCAAAGCGTACTGCCACAGATTAATAATAATAACTTACAGATGAGTTGCTAATATTATGCTAGATACTTAAAATGAGTGCATTACGGCGTGGGCGTCGATAACGTTACGTTACGTAGCAGCGATAGCTCAGTGGGGAGACCAACAGACTGCAATGCAGAGGGTCTCGGGTTCGAACCCACGTCGCGCACCTCTGATTTTCAGTTATATAACTTTTCGAAATTATGTGCGTATTGATTGACAATTATCGCCTGCTACGTGCCTCGGAGAGCACGTTAAGCCGGCGGTCCCGGCTGCCATGAACATCTATGGCAGTCGTTATTGGGAAGTCAGTGCCCTGTAATATCCTGACACTGGTCTAGCCTTAGGGTATCGTTAGCCTTCAGGTTGCGGAGGTCAAATGGCAGCCGCTTCGTGTAAAAACTGATATCCAGTCAAATCCGGTTAGACTAGAAAGCCAACCCCAAGTGACTTGGGAATAATAAAGGCAAGGAGAAGATTTTCTAAAAGTGTAGGCAAATTTATATATGATATCTGTAAAAAATAAAGAGCTTTTTCTAAGTAATGAGTGCCTTTTAAGGAGATATCTGTTGAATGATCGAGTGGTGTTCCCTGCGGGCTCCGTGGGCCCCGCGCTCGATATTCGCTCCTGAGTGTCGCGAAGGCGTATCGATCCGCGCCGACCTTGGCAGTGACTGAGGACGACTATTTATAACACGTAGGTACAGTTGCAGGCGGGGCCTCTCACCCCCCCAGCCCCCTCCCTCCCTCACACCCGCGCCGCCCGCCCCGGGGCCCGAGCCACCCCTCGCTGATTATGAGAGCTTACAGAATATCACATGAGCTTTGATGGAAATTAGTTTTTTGTTGTTTAGTTAAACGGGTTAGTGTTACCACCACGAGTTCGTTATTGTTCTACGTGACAGCGAAATAGAACAGTATCATTATGTATGTTATGGGTTATTAAAAAAATTGGCCAGCTTGTATCAGTAGATTATTATCTACCACCCACCTATAATTTGGAAGAAATTACGATATAGCCTCTGATAATTTGTACTAGCTTAGGCATATAAAAGCATTAGACTGCACAAAAATTAAACAATTGCAAATTTTTATTCTTCACTCTAAATTGTAATATGTGTCATTTAAATATTCATAATGGCCTATCCACAATAACTGTTCATAACACGAAAAAGCATCGATCTTCATATCAGAGGTCACACTTACATCGAGCATACGTTGTTACTGCCTGAAGCCTATACAAATGTGTGCTACAACAATGTAGCATACGTATATCTTGAAATTTAAAAGAGATAAGGACTTGTAATGTCAAATACATGACAAATAGTCCTAATATACGACATGTTTTACCCATAGGTGCATAAGCGCTAAGAGATACATATTTATTTATGTAATTATGTAAATAAATAAACATACTCATACCTTATACAAGGTTATTCTTAGTAAAATGAAAGTTTCTCAGGGGTTGATTATACTTGTTATTATGAACAACTTTTGTCCTGGGACATTGCCGAAATCGAGAAAAAAAATCAGCTGTTCCATACATTTTGGCGAGGTCAAAGTCCAATTTTGTATGGAACAGCTGATTATTTTTCGTGATTTCGGCAATATCACAGGACAAAAGTTGTTTATAATAAAAAGTACAATCACCCCCTGAGAGGTTTTCACTTAATAAGAATAACCTTGTATATAATATATGATACCTATTTATTATCTATCTCTTTTAGCCACTTATATAATGTTCTCTGTGGTATATGTAAAGTAAACAAGGGAAAAGTGCTTATTTCGATAATAACATTGGTACTTGCTGACGATTCGATGTATTTTACACAAAATCTCGATGCAATGATTCTACGAAACAATAAGAGCATTACATTTTCACACGATACACACATTATCATATATGATATTTTCATTTGTTGTAATATCGCACCTCTCACATAAATTATAAATTTTACTATTCGGAGCGTATCAAAGTTAAATTTATATATAAATTATAAATTTAACTTTGACAGTTAAGAAAAGTGGTGCTTTGTGACTTCATTCAAACTTTGGGAATAAAATATTACCTACTTTTATTTTCGGTTTTTATATGTGTAGTTTTAGTATATCGTTGAAAGGAAGCGGTCATTTGAGGCGTACATATTTTCAGTGCCATTACATTTCATCAGAGTACTATTTGTACAACGACGAAGGATTTTATTATTGTGTCTCTTAGTTGGACTGTGTTGTAGCACCGGCTCATCATATATTTCTGTAGAATATATATTCCAGCGTAGTGGATAAAACTTAGGTTTAGTAGGTGGTAAGTAAACTTTTTATAAAGTGAATTTGACTTCGTGAGAGTGGCTCACCAATTATACGTAATGTGTGAGTAAGTAATATTGCATTTGCGAGAGCTCTACAGTCAGGTTTTAAAGCTATATGCAATAGCTAGTGGGTTGCTGCAAGAGTACCTCGAACATCACCGAACAGGGACAACTGCCTCTGCTAAGAGCGACTCTTTACCAGTACCTTAGGACGTGAAACCAAAAAAGGTTTTGATGTCTTTCCTTTTCTTATATTTATACATCAGTTCCGCGGACCGATTATTTTACAATAGTAATTGTCTATCGTAGCTCAGTATATCAGCGATAGCTCAGTGGGGACACCAACAGACTGCAATACAGAGGGCCTCGGGTTCGAACCCACGTCGCGCACCTCTGACTTTCGGAAGTTATATGACTTTTCGAAATTATATGCGTATCGATTGACAATTATCGCCTGCTCCGTGCCTCGGAGAGCACGTTAAGCCGTCGGTCCCGCCTGCCGTGAATATCTATGGCAGTCGTTATTGGGAAGTCAGTGCCCTCTAATCCTGACACTGGTCTAGCCTTAGGCTATCGTTAGCCTTCGGTTTGCGCAGGTCAGATGGCAGTCGCTCCGTGTAAAAACTGATATCTAGTCAAATCCCGTTAGACTAGAAAGCCGACCCCAAGTGACTTGGGAATAATAAAGGCTAGGGAGAAAAAGAAGTAATCAGCTATCGTTTCATGATTTGATGCACTAATCTTTAAATTTTGTTTTTAGTTAAATTATTCTTTCTCATAATGCAGAGATCTTCCATTAATTATATTTGTTTGCGAATAACGTTATACAATGTTGAGTATCGTATCGGAGTTAAGTATGGTATCGGGTGTGAAAGAGTGGTTTCGTGTCAGGGCGCACTCTGTAGTTCAGTTCCATAGCTGTCGTGATGATTGCAGTGATATCTACATCAGTAAAATATGAAATGGGACGAGAATAGAGCCTACTAGCTCGCTAGTTGTTGCTGGGCGGGCGGCGATCGATGCCACCTGCGGGGCCTGAGGTGCGGGGCCCGCGGGAGGGCGGCCCGCTCCCTTACCCCCCACGCCCTCTCCCTGTCCTTACAGCCTCGTAGCGAACACAGTGAATGCGAGCGAAGAGATTTATTTTTAATTTTTGCTACGTGATGTGAACGCTGAATGGTGTTATTTAGGGAGCTTGTCATACGGATGTTGGTTTGGAAGGGGTGCATGGCGCCTGTTAACATCTCAACGGGGTATCAACTCCATCCGAAACTGCAGTCATTTAATTACCTAACACTTTTATTTTGTCAGACTACTTGGAAATTTGGTTATTATCCCTTTAGGTTTCTTTGTGATTGTCTATTTACAATATATTAAATCCCACCGATATGTGTGTTGAACAATACGGATATATGATACCTAATTAAGATTGAACATCGCTACGTTAGCTAAGATATATAATATTAGTAAGTAGATACTATATACCAAAAAGTACTACCCAGAATCTAGTAAGACAACATTTTAAAGAGCGTTATTTAATAAGAAGAAGAAATGAGTTAAATACTAGAAATACAAAACCCAACCAAATAAACGAATAAAAGACACGACGGTATATTATGAAAACGAAACATTTAAGAGCAGCATTTTCTTGTAAGCGTAAGTCTCTTTTCTTATATTTTATTTAAAATCAAGTAAGTGCCCCTCTATTCTATATTAGGGTTTAGTGAGTCTAGTCTAGAATAGAAAATGTCGAAAATGTCAATTGAACGCTTTCGTACTTTATCCTAAACTATTTTATTTATTGAATTGAATTCGTCGCGTTTATTTTCTAGCCACTTTATTTCATTTAAAACTGATTTCGGAACAAATAGGTACACCTCGTAAGTTTTTAATGCGAAACATACAACTTAAATTAAATTAGGAACTTTCAAGTATTTAATTAGAGCATGTTTTGCTTATAATTAGACAGTATGCTTGGCAACACGGGAAGCCATAGCCTTGCATAAACTTATGTCTGTATAGGAGTAGGTTACACAGGATGTAGGTAGTACCTATGTCTTAGTAGATACCCACCTTACGCCAGGCATACGTTCGTAGTCTACGGTAATCATTTACCATCTGGAGGGCAGTATTCTTGCTGGATACTTTAGTTGCATAAAATAGAAAGAGTCCCTAAAGTTGTGTTAAGTACAATTAATCACAATTTATATTCAATTGTAGTGTCATTAGTTGTTAACTAGCGATCCGCCCCGGCTTCGCACGGGTACAACACCTAAAGTTCCCTCATGAATCGTAAAATCGTATGAAAATCCGTTCAGTAGTTTTTGAGTTTATCGCGAACAAACAGACAGACGCAGCTGAGTACTTTAAAATACGTACTTAGTTGTTATTCATGAAGTAATTGGTTGATTTTTGTGATAGTTAAATTATGTAAAAACTATATTTATGAGTCATATCTTATCGTTTTGTTGCCGACGTGAGGCAAGGACAAGCTATTGCTAAAACGAGCTGTAAATGTTAGTGGCTGATAACAGCGGCTTAATTATAATAAAGTGTTATTGAGCATTAAGCTCATTAATTGGCAGTGTTTATGAGTGGAGCCTCGTGCGGCCGTCACTGCTGCAGTGAGCATGTGCCCGGCGCACTGCGAGCTGGTGGCGGAGCAGTGCGAGCTGCAAGCCGGCTAGGAGCAGAGCTACCCTTTACGACCTGGACTATAGCCATTGATACTCTTCGCCTACTTTTGAAATATAGCTTTAAACAATATATTTTTGTTGTCGTCGTAAGAATGTGGATGCCAATACTACTCTTATGTAAGTTTCATAATACTATGTGTATATTTTATGAGAACGCAACATGGATAATAACTCATTCTTAAACCTGTTGAATGTGCAGAATATGTGGCCTAAACGAAATCGAAGAGTCAGGTCAAAAAACAGTTGACCTCAAGCTGTTTTTTATCCTGACTCTATATTATACCTAGACTGCTTATTGCATTAGAGTTCCATCCAGCAACTCAATGTGCATTCGAGTTACCGCCTGATGTGAATTTTCAGGACATATTTTAGTTATATAGTGACGTGTCGATGGTGTAACTTTAAATAAATACAGTCGAAACCGAATATAACGACATCGTTTATAACGACGGATCGGTTATTACGACCGAATGGCAAGGTCCCGGCCGAATCCCTATACAAACAATTAAGTAAGTATCTCAAGATATCATGTCACAAGACGAAAGTCTTTGACCAGTGTGTGTTGCCAGTGATGACTGACGGCTCAGAGACGTGGTCGCTCACTATGGGCCTTATCAGAAGGCTCCAGGTCACGCAAAGGGCGATGGAGAGAGCTATGCTCGGGGTTTCCCTGCGAGATCGAATCAGGAATGAGGAGATCCGCAGAAAAAGTAAAGTTGCCGACATAGCTCTCCGGATAGCCAAGATGAAGTGGCAGTGGGCAGGGCACATAGCACGCAGAACCGATGGCCGTTGGGGCAGAAAGGTTCTAGAGTGGCGGCCACGCACCGGAACACGCAGTAGGGGTAGGCCCCCCACAAGGTGGACGGACGACCTGGTAAAGGTCGCGGGAAGCGGTTGGATGCGGGTGGCCCAAGACCGGTCTGTGTGGAAAACCTTGGGGGAGGCCTATGTCCAGCAGTGGACGTCTTTTGGCTGAGATGATGATATTGATGACCGCCTATAACAACATCGGATACAGCGACATATCGCTTAAAACGACGAAACTTCATCGATATTCATCGGCTTTAGCGACCAACCGTTTTACTTGTTCCAGCAAACCAAAACAATACGAACAATTTAATTATTAAAAATTTAACTTATTCCAATCTATGAAGGAATATTTTAAGCTGAATACAGCTTATAGACTACACTTAGCATATAGGTACTATATATAAGTTTTTTCAGAATAAACATTTTTATTTCTATCTTCGACATTTTATTTGAAAACAAGTTCTTAAGCATAACCTACATCCATACTACATAATTGTACATATTTATTGTACATTCTAAATTAATATGACTACATACTTGTGTATATTGCTTATAACAACTATCGGACATAACGTCTGAAGTTACATGGTCACTTCAATGTCGTTATATCCGGTTTTGACTGTATAATAAAAAAGAAACATTGTCACGGAACAATGGTAGTGAAGAGTGCTGGCTATACCTATCACTCGTAGTATGTGATCAATAAAAGATTGCTTTATGTAATAATAGGTTAGTTGGAACTCAAAAGAATCGCTACATTACTACTTATTATCAGTTAATAGATGCTGATGTACAGCGCCTCCATAATTAGAATTAGAAGATTATTAGGCTGTGATAAACAATATAATAGAGATTCTTCTTCAATTAAACAGGTCCAGGTTTCTAAAGGTAATCGTCAGTATGATCTTGGTCTCTTGCGCTGGCAGCACGACTTGTGTCCGTTTCGATCAAAGGTTTCGACTGCTCGGACAGTGTCGTAGAGGAAAAACGACTGCGTCAACATTACGAAGGAATTTGTGAAACACTAACAATGAAAGTCGCAAACTCGTAGATCCAATATTCAGAAAGTTGTAAAGGTTTAACTATGGCCGCGCAGTCGAAACGGAACCCAAGACTTTCATGTTGAAATGTTGGCAATGCGCTAACGATAGGTACCTCTAGTGTTACAAGCAGCCATAAAGTACGGTAACCACTTACCTTCCAGCACGCGGTTTGTTTGTGGCCTTGCTAGAATAAAGCCAAGCTTTAATGTCTATATAATAATGTTGCTATTATCTGCAGGTTTATGTTTATCAGACGCAGTCCGCCAGAGTTTTATAATGCTACGTGACGAGAAGTTCGAGGGGCCGGACAGGCGAATCAAGGAGGAACTGGAGCGACGCTGTAAGCCGCCGACCGACCAGATGGATGCGCTGTATGCGATGATTAACCAGAGTATGTCCCGCCCGCTGCCCCGCACCAGACGCACCGGCAACATTACCAGCGAACAACTCAACAAATATATCAATATGACCGCGTTACGATCAGGGCCGCAGAATCTAACATCTAATGCGACCGCACTGATACTTATGGATCCTCAAAGACGCATGGTCTCAGACCTAATCCTGTTTCTAATATACAATGTCAAGCGGAGACTGGCAGACATACGTCCTATACTGGACAAGTACGAGATGGACGAGAGATTTCGTTTAGGCCACATATTCTGCACACTCGACAGGTTTAAGATTGAGTTATTAACGAAGTTTGGGGATCTAATCCGGGTTAAACAACGTTCAGTGGCCGGCCACATTATATTCTATGAACATCTGTGGGCTAAGAACGTCGATATCACGTACACCGTAGAGTTTCTCGTTTACATAGAGAACAAGCAACAAGAGCAACTGGATAAGATGTTGAAGCAATACAAGGCGTCTAAGAAAGACTTTCAGAGATACCAGGAATATGCAAATAAAAAATTACCGCAACGTTCAAGAAGTTGAACGGTGTTCCGAATGAATACATGACATGATGATATATATATGTTTTTTAAATAGTTATGAGTAACAATAATGTTCACTTCACAGATAAATTAACCATCTAAACAGGAGGCACGTACCTATAATAATATCAGCCCACTGCTGGGCACGAGCCTCTTCTCACTGAGAAGAGTTAGGCCATAGTCCAACACGCTGGCCTAGTGCGGATTGGTAGATTTCACATATCTTCGAGAACATAATGGAGAACTCTCAGAAATGCAGGTTTCCTCACGATGTTTTTCCTTCACCGTTAAAGCAAGTGACGATCAACTATTTAATACGCACATAACTTCAGAGTCAGAGATGCGCGGCTTGGGTTCGAACTTGAGACCTCTGCGTGGCAGTCCAACGGTTGCCCACTAGGCTATCGCTGCTTTGTAGGAGGCATTATAGTGCATAATTGTGTGCGCAAAGTTTGCGCATCAAACACAAGTGCTCTTTCTATTCCCTCATTCTCGTAGCCCAATGTGTTCAGATGCAACTCGAATTGCTCGAGGCAAAGGAATGAAACATCCAACATCTTTCTTACTGTGGATCGCTGATGCGACATGTTTTATAGAAAATTTAATAAGTAAGATTATATTGTGTATACGATGGACAGTGTAATCTCGATATTCCGAAACTGAAGGGAATTACAAAATATTCGTTATACCAAGTAATTCGCTACAATGAGGTTTGTTGTATACAGGTTAGGTTGGACTACGATTCGTTTTAACAAGGTAAGGAAACTTGTTTATTAACTTCAACATTACGTAGATACTCATCTGCTTACCCTGTTAAAGCGAACGATTTCAAATAATAAATGGAAACACATTTTAATGAAAACACTGTGTCTGAACCTGTCGAGACATGAATTATTGTGGAATTGAGAGAGAGATAGGATACGTTATGTAAAGGTTATAAGTTGACATAATTAGTTTAATATAGGTAAATAATACTTTCTATATATATTCTGCAATGCTTGGAAATTCGTTATAAAGAGGTTTTTGGGTAAATGTATTTGTTATGTAAAGATATATTTTGCATTAGCTCTTACGGGCAGTTCTAGGGGATTTCGAAAAATGAGTTAAATCGAGGAAATCTTTATATTGAGGCTTGTTATATTAAGGTTACACTGTATGTTATATATAATCCGGTATTCGAACCAGAAACCTCATAATCAGTTACAGTGTACTGTAACCAATTAACAAGCCAGTGAACGTATGCCACGATGCAAACGTTTCAGAGACGTTGTACGGCATCTGTGCAGTCAATGAGCCACATTCGTTGTATAAAATAAATGATTAATTGTCTCATAATTATAAAACTACTACGCTAAAACCATAGTGTTCTTCATGTCCGTCGTTTGGATGTTTGTAAAGATGCCCGCGATACAGGAGTAACTAGGGCGAGAGAAGCTTAAATAAAATATTTTGTAAGAACTTAGTTCATACAGTCGTAATACTGTAGTCCTAATATAAGAAAGAGGAAGAAAGGAGGAGAATGATCTTTCGTTGCTTTATGCCGGGCGTCTTAATACGCACAAACCTTCTACTCATAGAATCTGACTATGGCTACCAATCTGACCGAAGGCTCTTTAATTTAATCAGTCTGACCAACGACACAAAAGAGTGGACGTGGTCAGATTGATCTAACAATGCAATCTAGCCACGGATACAGGAGGTTCTGTGCTACGCTGTTCAAGTGGGCAGGAGTCTACAATATATTGAAACACATGTTGCAAATTGTAAATTTAGTAATACTTTATTACTAAGTTTGTTTACAGTTTAGTTGGTCGTAGCAATCACTGCGCCCCTATGAGCGCGCCAAGCGCACTACAGCCCAGCACGGGGATCGAGGACCCAGTAGGTCATAAACTAGTATCAGTAGGGTTTGATCCCCGCGTTGGGCTGTAGTGAGACGCCATTTTGTACCTATGTGTATTGAGCGATCGCATTATACGTATAGATGCAACATTTGAGCACAATATAATGAGGTTGTACATTTTAAAATTCAATAAGAAGCTATATTGTAACATGTACTTAATGTATAATGGCGCTTATGAGACATTTCACTCGTTCATTTTTCTTTATCCATCAGGCTGAGGCTACATTAGTCCGCGACACGACCTGCGATACGTAAGCGATAACAACAAATAGTTCATATTCACGTTTATAGCTACACCGTACGCCATATATCGCTATTAATCTTTGATTTGTTTATGCGATAGAAACAACATTAGTGTAATCACGGCATCGGCTACATCAACTTGTCAGCGAAATTTAAGCGAATTCATTAAACATTTTCGCTTATAATGTAGCCATTCCATGTTTATATCGTTTCGCTTTCAGTCGCATCGCGAATCGCTGCCTGCTGTAGCCTCAGCCTCAAAGTTAGGAGCACTGCGCGGCTTGACAATAAAGCTACCTTAAAATATTATAATTATTATTAATTAATATTAATATATTGTCAAACTGGTAAATAATAACTTATCTGTATAATTAATAATACAATCATTACCTAACTTAAACATATCGGGTTGCCATAGCCAATAAGGGCAAAAGCCTCAAAAGAATAACAGCAGTACCTTATAAGTTATAACGGCCTTACGACGTTGCACGTACATATATATCCACAAAGCGTCAACTTTTAGATATCTATAGTACATACTATTGAAAATAATATTACTGTCAGTATCACAATATGCCACAATTCAACTTAGTTCTGTACAATATTCTTAAAATTTCAAGATTTTGACAAGAGGATTATATGCCAAAATAGCATTAGATGAAGACCTTGTCTAATTGAATTCATTTCAATTAAAAATTAGATAGTGCAATTTTAGAACTAATAGTAATTGAATAATAGCACTTGTAGACTACACGAGATCGTTTCATGCACTCAATACATTTTAGACTTAACTCATCCTATACTCAATGTGATTCTCCTTAGAGTTAGGTTTTTTTTTTTTTTTTTTTTTAATTTTCTCGTCTAAATGACCACACTCCACCTGATGGTAAGCAGTCGTGTGGTCTAAGAGCAGTGGCCTCCACATCGCCCCCACAGTAGCCGAGGCGATGTTGAGGTCTCTACTTTGACGGCCTGAGAAGATGCTTTTTCACGCCCCGCTTAAAGAACCCAGAATTGAAGGAAGAAGGAAACACGTGCCTTGGCAGAGAATTCCATGCCTTGGTCGTTCGGCAGAGATATGAGGACCCAAACTTTTTGGTACGCGCTCTAATCGACTCTACCGTGTAAGGATGGCATCTGAGCCCAGCACGCGTTGTTCTGGATACGAAAGGGGAGGGCGGGATAAGGTGGAATAACTCTTCAGAGCACTCCCCGTGGTATATTCTGTAGAAACATGCCAATGAGGCAATGTCCCTACGGAGTTGCAGAGGTTCCAGTGAACTCGTGACCTCTATATCTCCGATGATACGGACAGCCCGCCGCTGTAACCGGTCGAGAGCGTCCAGCAAGTACTGCGCGGAGCCATCCCAAAGATGAGAACAGTACTCCGCGCAAGGGCGCACTTGTGCCTTATACATTAGGCACAGTTGCCCTGGCGCGAAGAACCACCTCACCCTGTTCAGAACTCCGAGTTTTCGCGAAGCTTGCTTAATGACGCTCTCGATATAGGTTTTCTGATTAAGGGAGCGGCAAAGATCCATACCTAAGATGGAGAGACTGTCACGTATCACCAGTGGAGTGTTCTTCAGAGAAGGGAGGGGAAGGAACGGAGACTTTTTGTTGAAAACGCGCATGCCTGGGTCTTCTTGGCGTTGAACTCGACCAAGTTCTTGGCACCCCATTCATAGATGCGGTCCAAGGTCTGGTCAAGTTCAACGACAAGATTCAGCCTTTTCCCCTCAACCTCAGCCTGTTTGGCCCCAGGATGTCCGAGATATCGCCCATGCACGGTACTGTCGTCCGCATAACAATGTATATTGCCGAGATTCAACATATCATTGATATGCAGAAGAAAGAGCGTAGGGGATAAGACAGAACCCTGAGGCACTCCTGCATTGACCTGCATAAATTGGTTACTTTAACCACTTAAAAACAACACAATATTAGATCGGTTGTAAAGGTTTGATACTGATTAATGTTTACCTATATTGTCGGATATCAAATATGTTCATAAAAGTCGCACTTTGGATGTTTGTAAATTAGCCAAGTATCAATTTGTTGACCGCGCTAATTTAACTTGGACGTTGATGTCTAGCCGTACTAGCCGATCACCATTTTGCCTCGAGTCTTTATATATCTAATTATTTACAATGACTATAATTACTATTTACAAATGAACTAATATAAAAGTCTTCGAAGCTTTGCTATTAAGGAATGTCAATCGAAGTAAATTATGATTAGTCGAAGTCTTTGTTGAGGTCAGCCTTGGAGTCTTCAGCGGTCTCCCACTCCTCCTCGACCCTGAGGAGTACGTCGAGGACCTGTCGCTTGACGGAGGCCTGCAGCTTGTTTGGCAGGCGCTTGGTGCTCTGGCACACGCTGGCGAAGAAGAGGTCGAGTGAGGAGTGGCCGGAGCCGGCGTGGTGCGACGCGTCCCACACCTCCGCCTCCGGCCGGTCCTCCTCTACCTCCGATACTTCTGTCTCGTCTAGTTTTAAGTCTTCTTTTATCTGCCGTTCACTGCAACAACGGGACTTATCAGCGAGAACAGCGAATTAACCCCTCAGTAATCTACGTGATAATAATGCGGGGTACTTAGTCGTTTCGCAACGTGAGTTATTCGAACCGCGGTGCGATTCGCCCAAGTACTATTTCAGAATGGGACCGCTCCAACCACTACGGTGCGAATGGCCCAAGGTGTGTTTGGTATGGCTCGATGCGGAGCACGGAGCGCAACTGCCCAGTACTCACATCGTACACTCGACACCCCAGATATTCAACATAAATCTTCACAAATGAGCACTTCTTAATATTTATAGAAAATCCACATAAATATTATTTTTGCTTGGAAAACCATTGCTTGGAAAAATTAAGATTTTAGTATAAGTTTACATTTATCTTTGTTGAATTTTCAAGTTTTGTACCTGTGATTTTCCATGTTTAACTAATATAATAATAATACACTGGACCGCAAAGAAAAAGGGTTGGTTAGAAAATCTTCAATATCTTACCTGACCGAGCTTTATGAAATAAAGACTAAATTAAAGAATATTTAATGCCACATAAAATAATATATTATTGGTATCATTTTTACTCAACAGATGTTTATCTTGTTTATAGTAAGATGGTTAGTACTCAATCTGTGATTATGCCACGTTTATTTTTTTTATATTTTAAATATTACTTTAAATTTATACAAGTATATTGTGTATATTTTTAACATGATTATTACAACGCATTTTTTGTTTGTTTTTTACTAACCACTTTTCTTATCGTCTGTACGAATAAATAATTGGAATCCTAAACTTTTTGATATGAGTTCATATCGAATGTAGATATGAGTATTGGATAGTTTCGCTCCGTGCTCCGAATCGATCCATACTAAAGATACTTTGGGCCATTCGCACCGCTCCAACCACTGCGGTGCGAATGGTCCCATTCAGAAATAGTATTTGGGCGAGTCGCACCGCGGCTCGAATAACTCGCGGTGCGAAACGACTAAGTACCCCCAGACAACACTATTGCTTATTAACAATAAATTAAAAATGTCAAATATGTATATACCCTCTGTTTCCAAAGCAAGACATGAAAAAAACATATGTATTTGATAAATATTTGAGAAAAGCAGCCTTCCATACCTGGGGAAGTTACATCTAATCTAGGTGTTTTGTTAGTTAGCCTCACAGAGTACGGAACCAAGTACCTACCATGCTTTGTGATTTGCACTAGAAAAAAGATACATTTAAATCATAGATATACAGTCACCTCTTTGGTCGTTAAGATATCAACTAATACATCATGTTAACATGACATCTGAATGATAAATATAGTATTATCATGTACCTATTACGCTCCGCATTCATTTAAAGTGAAAATTAAAAAAAATATCAAATTTGTAAGCTTACTCTTTTAAAAGTGGTCATTTTTTCGTGAACAAAATGTGACCACACTTACCGAAGTACATACGTGCACATACATATATGATATGATTTAAATCATTGGAAAATATGATTAACTTTGATTGATCTAGAGCAGTGGCCGGTACCTACACGACAAGAGGCTCGCTCCTTATTACGTTAAATCATTAAATCTAAGCACGTGTGCCCTTTTAGCTCGTTAGGTCATTATGTTAATGTTATACTAGGTGACTCGCGCAACCTCTTCTGCTTCATATAAGAGAATTTTCCCCGTTTATGCAACATTTTTCATTGCTGCTCCGCTCCTATTGGTCGTAGCGTGATGTTATATAGCCTATAGCCTTGAGCTATCCAACACTAAAAGAATTTTTCAATTCGGACCAGTAGTTCCAGAGATTAGCGCGTTCAAACAAACAAACTCTTCAGCTTTATAATATTAGTATAAATTATCAGAATTTGTTGTCGTTTCTATAAAATAAACAAGTCCTGCACTAAGGCCTAGCTCTGTGTTGCGACGCCGCGGCGCGGCGGCGGTCTTCACAAACATTGAAACAACTTACATAAAAAGAAAACTCAGACTCACAAATGTTTGTCCCGTATGGGGATCGAACCCACAACATCGCGGTGTGTAGCGGTAAGGCGATGGTAATCGGCAAATAGGCTCGCGTCTTATTACATACAACCAGCAAAACCACAGCCGTGGCCAAGATGTGGATACCTCTGGCCACCTTCTCAGCAGGTAGACGAGTCTATGCAATGTCATCAGTTTATCAACTTTCCAGCTTACCGTCTCATGGTCATGTAGGGCAGCAGAAAGGCCATGCGGCTCTGGAAGCGCCACTTCTTGCACGGCAGCCCGTTCTTGGTGGTGGCGCCCTTCTTGCTTCGCTTCAGCGCCTGACGCATCGAGTCGCGCAAGATCTTCCATTCTCGCTTCAGCACCTCACCTGATGCAAACACAAGTACAAACTGGAAGTTACAACGTACACAGTTCTAGGGTACACATCGCTCTGATGGCGCAGCAGCGCTAGTGCTCGTTGGGCACTTGGCACGAGCAAGTGTCGTGTCAAGTGTCCAAGTCAAGTCCTTACATTTGATACCCATATTGAGGGAGTTATGAAAAAATATGTAATCTGCCATTTTGTGACGGCGGCCATCTTTGACCGATTGTCATCAAACGAGAATACTCCCGACTAATTCGGATTTCAACAAAAAAAAACACGCACACACACACACACACAGACACGTTAAACTTATAACAGCCCGTTGTTTTTGCGTCGGGGGTTAGGGCGCTGTCATGCGTATTTGAAGGATTTTTAACGAAATTCAAGTGATAATCACGCCTAAATGAATCATGTCACCAATTTGACAAAAATATATGTCAAACTAGAACATTTTCTTAATAATTTGATATGCGAATATTTTCGATTTTGTTTTTAAAAGATAGTGAAATAAATATGCAAAGTGATGTCTAACGTAGACAAAAAAACGACAATGGCACTAACACTATCCAACGGATTTTTATAAAACTTACACTATTTTAAAGAAAATTTAATTATCTATCTTTTGATATAAGTCTTTTTTATTTTAAATGGATATATTTATTGTAATTAATCGATCTTTGTGCGCAAAGTACAGATCGCGCAATCTACGATGGCCGGACTGAACATAGCGTCTCCGAATTGTTGCGCATGTACAGTCGCTAAGACGCGTAACGCCTCCGCCCCCTGTCACCAAAGAGACCTAAAACTTGGCAACTGCGACGCCACTCGCGCGATGTTCAGACCGGTCATCATACAGTGCGCGATCTGTAACAGAAATGCTACAAGCGGGTGCGCGAGCGACGGGCGGCAGTGCATCGCTGACCACTGTCACGGGTGGGCGCTATCGCGGTTGCACTAACATTGCGTTCGTAGCAAACACACGAGTATATAGCATTTAATAAATATTAGTTTCGCGCCATAATGGCTGGAAAATCCAGACTATTGAAAAAGAAACGTCTCGTACTAGAAAAAAATAGAAAACTAAGGTAAGCAGTCTTCTACTTCTATAAAATATAAGTAATTTACTATATCGTCAAATATTTACAATACTTAATTTATTTTTTATATGTAACATTTAATTGTAAATTTGTAATGAACAATATCTATCTATGATAAATATGTAATGAATAATATTTTTCTTTCAGGAGTTTACGAAACAATGATGTCTGTCAAGAGGTGAATTCCGATACCAGGTGAGTGTTATGGAGTGTTATGTTTCTAATCTATAACAAATTTAAAAATATATTTTTTTTCCAAATGACTGTATTGACCACAAAGCAATCCATAAAAAAATTACCGTGTTGTTGTTATACGTAACCCGTCGCTCTGATTGATTACGCCTGCGTCACAGTTGTACCTACTCGTAGTAATAAATGTATGGTTCGTCGCGGTCGCGGGTGCTAAGAGGCCTAAGATACCGCTCGCTCGCTCTTTGGTCAACAGCGCTAAAATGGTGCATTCGCAGGATATGTATTTATTGTTTTCTTTTTTATCGGTGTGTTTTTTTTTAAGACGCTAGGATAATATTTGGTAGCGTAAAGTTGGATATAGTGAAATTAAAGTATAGCTCACGTATTATAAAATTATTGCGTTTAATTAAAAATCCTATTTAATTTCAATTTCAAAAAAATTGTTATTGAATTATAAAATATTATTTTATTTTATTTTTAGGCAAGATATGCCAAGTGTTTCCACATCGCTCACGCTTATGTCAGCAGTAAACCCAACATTGACAGATACGGGATCTACCTACATAGAACATCTTGGGTATGAATTTTTAAATATTAAGCTATTCCTTGGAAATTAATTTAAATTTGAATTTACTACTCAAAATGTAAGAGGAGACAATGGCAAAGTAAAATAAGATTGTTTTTGTTTTGTTTTAGAAACATGGACAATAGTGAAGCACCTAATACTCAGTCGGAATATCGAGATGTAGATTCATTAAGATATCAGTGAGTACCGAATGAATTCTTTAAAACTAATTTAGACAAATACTTTGCTTGACTTTAAAACAAATACTATGATGTTATTGTATAAAGTGCGGTACATCCTCCTATTGTTACTGTAATAATTAAATATGAACAACAATACTTGATAATAGGGTTGCCATCCGTCCAGGTTGCCCCAGATTTGTCCTAGTGTAGAGGGCATCCGGGGAGCGTCCGGGCGGGGCTACATTTGTAGTCCAGGCTTAAACATTTAGTCTTGTGCCGCCCGCGACGCACGCACGGTGCCCGCACGCCGCGATCAACCGACGAACCGACTCGCTAAGTTCACCGTCCCGTAACTGTATTTATTACACTATGTTTAAAAAATCCTGTTGATACGCCCGGGTTCTGAGCTCTAAATCTGGGGTTTTCACGCGTCTTGTCCTGGTTGCCAAATTCTAGAGATAGCAACCCTAGTTAGGGTTGCCACCTTTATTTCGAACGAATAGAGTACATTTAGTAACTGAGGTAAAAAAATAAAGTAGGTATTATATTTATTAAACCTGCTTTTTTGTTACCGTAATAATTATGTTTATTGATGCTAGTAACATTTAACAAATATTTACTATCAAGGAACGTGTTCATCGGATCTTTACGATAAACAATTGATTTTATGCAATTTAGGAAGTCTCTAAAGTGTTGTTTTAAGTAAACAATGAAATAAAACCTATAAAAGTCGACATAGATAAAATAAAGTATTTTCATATGCTTTATTTTCCTAATAAAGTATAAAGTACTTACGTTTACCCGAAATAACGTACAATACTTTATTATAAAGTGCGGTTGGCAACCCTAAACCTAGTTGTTAATGACATTCTACAATATTATACATCTACAATTCTTACCTCAGCACCTCATATGATAGGTAGTTATTTATTTAGATACCTATTTTGAATTAATTAAGTGTCAAAGTTGTAAATAATATAGGTACCTAACTACCTAAATTGCGAAAACATTCGTGGGTCCCCGAGCTTCTTAAAATATACATTGATAGTTGAAGTCAAGCCAACATTTTAGTTCGGAAGCAAATACATTTTCGTGGACCTCCACTTACGAATTATAAACCCCCTTATTTTTTGTAACGCCGTCGTAGACCTGCGTCGAGTCTCCCGTGGACCCCTGGGGGTCCACCTCAACCACTTTGGGAACTAAGGGTGTAAATAGTTTCGTTTCTTAACTTAAATTATTATTATTAACATAGGCAGGTATAAACATGGGACTCCTAAACTAATATTGAGAAGCCATAACTCTGTCACGAAAACGACATCTTAAACAATTTTCTGTTGATTATTGTTTAATTGTGCTGGAGATCGTAACCAATGAATAATGACCCTCGCATATCTCTAACGCTATATCTAATAACAAACTGCTATTTGGAATTCAACCTTATTTACACGACATAAGGTTTATATTAGTGTGCATCGCGACAATTGCCGAGGCGTCGCTGCTCACTGCTAAGCTATACTTTATTATGACCGAAACGGAGCGGTCGGCTGAGATACGTACTGTTAGCTCCGAGCCGCTCGGAGATCTCGAGCCAGCAGCGGTCTCTGACGTCGATGTCGCGGTGGTTCTCGTTGCGTGTGTCGTACAGCACGGGGTACTTCTTCACTTCGTCGATGAGCCTCTCGCGGTAGTTCCTCGAGTTCATGTCGGTAAAGTATTAAACACACGTGCGGTCGGGCGATGAACGCGGCCTCCCGAAGCGACGCCGAAGCTACACTGAGAGAGGGAAAGCGATACGCGACGTTGCCGTTCCGCGGCGTCGCTTCGCTCGCGCTCATCGCGTTCGGTGGGCGCCGTGGCTTAACATAGAGTGACACTCGTGTCGCAATTCGCGCGGATGCGATACTACTCGTTTAGTCGCGAGCCGTGTAGGCACTAACTACCGATGCATAACTGTTACCTACTGTATCGACTCGTAAATCTATTTTAACTTACCATTTTATATTGGTTAGGGCCTGAAGTAAGTACTTACTAATACAATTGGTAACTGGTTGGAAGTGGAACAGCCATCAATGTGCGCTTATAATTATTTACGCATGCGTCATATTAAAGTTGATAACGTATGAACCTAGTTTCTTATACATAAATGCAAGCTATACATTGATACTTAGTACCTACGATTTTTGATAAAATAGCTTACGCACGCTGTTTCGCCTGCATGAAACTTTAAAATCTATACTAATATTATAAAGCTGAAGAGTTTGTTTGTTTGAACGCGCTAATTTCGGGAACTACTGGTTCGAATTGAAATTCTTTTAGTGTTGGATAGCCTATTTATCGAGGAAGGCTATAGACTATATAACATCACGCTACGACCCACGGGGGCGGCGCAGTAACGATAAACGCGGGTGAAACCGCGGGCACATCTAGTCATAAATAATCTTGCTATCATAGGTATGTAGACTATAACTATGTATACAAGTAGGGTTATATACTAACTATCCTGGCTGTTAATAAAAAATGCAAAGCAAGAAAACCTATCCTAGCTACCTGCCACATATGAGAAATTGCGTCGATGAAACTCCTCCGGACCACCTGTTCCATTGGGCAGTACCATTGATGGTACAAATGACACTGATTTATCCCACTAGTATCATTGTACAAACAATTTGATGAAGATAATAATAATAATAATATTCTATCACATACACATAACACCATCTAGCCCAAACTAAGCAGAGCTTGGACTATGGGTACTAGACAATGGATAAACATACATATATACTTTTTTGTAAATACATACATATTATACATAGAAACACCCAGACCAAGACAAACATCCATGTTCATGCACACAAATTTTTGACTTGTGCGGGAATCGAACCCACGACCTCAGGTGTGGCAGTCGGTTACACTAACAACTACACTAGTACTTACTCTTTTCTCCTTCGTAATACGATTAAGTATTAATTATTTATAACGAAGATTTTTATGAAAGCAGAAAGCAAAAACATCTTTAAAAGCTACATTTAATTTAGGATAGGTAGGTAGGTACAAGAACACCCGGACTTGGAACGATTTGTGGATCACACGAGATCGAACCCACTACCCTCAGCGCAGTGGCAGCGGTGCATTATACAATAGTAAGCAATTAATTGAAATAAAATATACTTAAATAAGTACATAGGTACCAAAAAGACACCTTGAGAAAGACTTGCCTCTGCTCGCGATCTACATCACTGCTTACCACCAATCGGAATGTAATCATGGTGGGGGAAAAAAAATAATACCCTGGGCTAGTAAGTGGTACCATAATATTGTCTTCTGTTTACGCGAATATTATTCATTGAAATTAAACTACTATATATTATATATACTATCTTAGTCTCCCCGTGACCATGGCTGCTGAAAAGCAACCGAAACGTCGGGGAAAGTGTAAACATAAATATAAATAGTTTTAATAGTTTCAATAATTTAATTAGCTTAACAATTTGTAAAGTTTAATAGTAGGTAATAGTAGTGTAACAGTTTCTGTACCTAATAAAGTGTCAAATAAACAACGCGATAAAATCCGCATACTTATAGTAGTTTAATTTCAATGTAACGCATTACGGTAAAAGTTCAACAAAAAGTAATATTTGTAAGTAGATATTGATTATTGCACGTTGATGGATTCTAGTCGTACCGTTAGTGCCTACATGTCTAGTCTGCGCGCATAGGCTGGGCGCGGGCGCTGCCAGCTCGCGCGCCGGCCGGTGCCCGCCGCCGCCGGCCCGCGCGCCCCACAACACAACACAGGAGCGCTGTTTACATTCCTAATTCGAATGCATTGTGATTACGTCACATCTATCAGTTTACAACGCTATCTCAATTCCAAACTCACTTGAAAACAATATTAAGTAGGTACCTATATGTTTCTATCAATATTAGCATTGATAGCTTAGTAAGGGAACGTCGGACTGCCACGCTGAGGTTTCGAGTTTAATACCAATGATAGACCTCTGACTTTTGAAATTATGTGCGTATTAAATAATTAATTATGGCTTGCTTGAACAAGAACAACCATAAAGGAAAACATCGAGAAAACCTGCTAGTTTGACAGTTCTTAAAAATATGTGGTCTAATCTATGGTCTAACAATGAGAAGACACCCTTGATCTGTCATGGGTCAGTTTACATAAAGGGCTGGTATAATATTTATTTAAGTAAGTCTTGTATCTATATTATAATAAAATTCTGTAATACACGTGCACCATCATAATATATGCCATGGATAAACAAATAAATATACTTTTTTTTTTGTAAATTCATACATATTATACATAGAAACACCCAGACCAAGACAAACATCCATGTTCAGGCACACAAATGTTTGACTTGTGCGGGAATCGAACCCGCGACCTCAGGCATGGCAGTCGGTTACACTAACCACTACGCCATCGAGGCCGACAAGGCCGAGGACTGTTTATTGTGCAATAAAAATTAGGTAATTTTTGGAAGTACCTACAAAATTATTTTTAATCGCACTGGTATCCAGAGCCAAAGATAACATTTTATTTAACAGAGAGGAGACAATAAGTATATAAGTATCCAAAATATTAAACAAATGAGGGCAATACTTTGTCACGGCAGCGGTATTCTATCTTGATCGGAACGTGAGTCATTCATACGGCATACGTCTTCGCGCCTCGAGGTCGGTAATACCGAACTCGAGGCGCCGAGTACCGAGTGTATACCGAATACCGATACAGCATACACTCGGTACACAAGTACACAACCAGTCGCAATTGCGCCGCAGCGACGAGCGGACGGTGTGTTGATTAGTGAGCAGTAAGTGAGCGATTTGTGAATATTTGATTGAAATAAGTACAAGTAGGTACCTACTTACATAATAATTATGGCAAAAAGCAATTATAGAATCTATTGTGCTGTTGATGGTTGCTTAAATTCTTCAATAACGCACCCAGGGATGTCATTTTTTAAATTACCTGAAAACTCCGAAAGGTAAGACAATTTTAATTTTAAAAGGTAAATTTTATATACTTATAATAATTTGTTTATTTTTTTAATAGGTAGGTATTTTGCTTTTTCCACCGAGTATAATACCTGGATTAATAAATAAATAAGTTGATAGGGTGAAAAAGTGACACACGACTCACGAGTGACCTACAGAACTACGCTCGCGTTAAAAGCACTAGTAGGTAGTTGCCTAGACTAGGCTCTCTACTTATGTACTTACATATATGTATGATATATTTATATATTTCGTCTAATTCAATAATATATATATTATTGAATTAGACGAAATGTCACTGTGAAATGATTACGAGAGTAATAAGTAGTAGATAGATACCTACCTAGCTAGTAAAATTTACATTATAATTTACTTTTTAAGTAAGATTTTGTAGTAGATAGAGGCTTTGATTGGTGTCACACGCGATGGGATAGTAACGTTTACAGCCGTTCGACATCAGATGGGCGACCAAAAAAAAATGTTATTTCATGTTGCTCCGTGCTGTTGGTAATGAGATGTTAATAAGCTGAGAAGAAGAAAATATTATAATTACTCGTCAACTGTTTCTTGCATTTTGGTTGATTAGGTAGGCATTAAAGTTTGTGAGGATTGGAGTTTGGTGACCTTCCGCGACAGCAGTTTATTTTGTTAGGTACCCAGAATAAAGAGAAATCTATTTTTATTTCAGACGCCTTGAATGGCTGGAACTGATTTGTCGAAATGATTTAGAAAACAAACGAAACTCTGCTGCCTACCGGGTTTGTGCAAAACATTTTAAAGTGGACGACATACGACAATCATTAAGTCGAAAACTGTTAAAAAAGAATGCCCTGCCATCATTGATGCTGCCAAGCTTACCAAGTACCGTTCCACGAGGTTCTCGGAAAGAAGACAAACAAACACAAACTGATCTGTCGATTGGAGTTGAAAACAGTACACAGACTGTAAATGCAGCGAATGAAAGTTGTGCTCAACCCTCTACGAGTCTCTCTTGCAACACTCCAAGGTAAAGAAAACTGAAGGCTGAACTCCTCCAACGTAGAAAATAAGGGTATTTTTTATTGTAAACCTACTAACCAAAAACAAAACATGATTTTTGTTGAACACTTCCTATTTCATTCACAAGTAATTTCATTTTTTTAAATAAAAGATACAATATTTACAATCACTGACATAGAAAGACACTCAAGTAGGTACATTAAATTAAAATACTGTCGGCGAACAGCCCTATCGCGTGTCCGAGTTACAATACTAATAAATAACATTACCGTGACTCTGTATTATGATATGATATTATAATAATTTTATTATAAGTAAAAGTACTTTAACACATTTTCCGTGAATTAGTTTAAAATATATAGGTAATTAAAATAACAGGAACATTATTGCTGTTATCGCTATCTAGTTATTATTTCACTATAACCACACATACTACGGTGTACGCATAACAACAACTGCGCACACTCATAATAATATACTTACGTAGTATCAACTCGCACACAAGCGTACAAACAGCCGCGATGTCATCGCACACAAACATGCAAACTTTATAAACAGACACTAAACCGGCCAGTCGGGCTCGGGCCGCGATAGTGTACGGTGGGCTTACGTCACAGCGCCGCACGCGCGCCCCGCGTCCCGCGCGCGCCCCTCGCTCGTCCTATAACTCGCGCTATCGCTAGGGTTGTACAAAACAGCTATTGCGATACATATTCGCTATGGAGAAGAAAGTTGTGTCAAAGAAAAAGCGTATTCGCTGCTGTATCACGAGCTGTCAGAACGATAACTACACAAATACCGATCTCAATTTCCACACTATACCTTCAAACGCTGAAAGGTACCTGTTGATATTAATATTATACTTATATGTATCGCCTACATTTTAGTCTTCGTGAGATTTCATTGAACAATTCCTGTTTTGATTTGATGTTAGATAAAATTATTTTATGATGTTCTGAAATTACATTCAAATTAGCTTAACCACATAAAAACGTGTTTGAAGATTTATTTTAGAAATATTATAAAGCTGAAGAGTTTGTTGGTTTATTTGTTTGTTTGGTTGAATACGCTAATTTCAGGAACTACTGTTTAGAATTGCAAAAGGCTATATAACATCACGCTACGACCAATAGGAGAAGAGCATAAATGAAAAATGTTGCAAAAACGGGGTATTTCTCTTATGTGAAGCAGACGAAGTTGCGCGAGTCAGCTAGTCCTAACTAATATTATAAAAGCGAAAATGAGTTTGTTTGTTTGTTAGTTTATTTGTTACATTTTCACGCCCAAACCACTGAACCGATCATCCTGAAATTTTGCATAGGTATACGTTGTCAAGTGTACAGAAACGGTCATAGGCTACCTTTCATCCCGAAAAAAATTACTATTCCCAAGGAAAACAACAAAAACGTTCTTATGATAATAGATGGCGCCACGTGTCTTTCGAATCATGATTGAATTATATTATTACAAGTAGAGTACAACCCGAATTAATTGTCAAATTCTAAATTAACGCGAGCGAAGCCGCGGGCAAAAGCTAGTATAATATAAATGTACGATATTTTAATAGCACCTCATTATTATAAAACATTAGTTTTATAGTTGGCGTAGTTGCTAAGTTATTATAAATAACCACGTGCGGTTTAATTAGTTGCATGATGCGATAAGGTGACATAACAGCCCAAGTAAGTCTATCCTTTTAATGTTGCCTTTTTTTCAACTATATACATGGTGTAGCGGTAGTGAATGCGACTGCTGTGCATAAGGTCTCAGGTTCGAATCCCGGCTCGGGCCGACAAAAAGTTAGTTTTTCTGTTAAGAAATCTCAATACGACCCGGAGTTTGGTAATTGGCGGTGTTAGACACCCCCGTGCCTCGGAGAGCACGTAAAGCCGTTGGTCCTGCGCCTGATCTCTCTCCGGTCGTATCGAATTATCCGTCCCATCGGATCATGAGTGTGCACTTGTGTTTGCGCACATACTTGTGCACTATAATATCTCTTGCGCAGATGGCTAGTCTCCGTTAAGATTGGCCGCCGTGACCAAAATTCGGTCTGGAGGACATTAATAATAATTTTGATTGCAAAGGTCTTACTAATAAACTTTAATATTTTTTTAACCATAACAGTTTTTATTTATACTGTAGTTATCGTTTCAGAATATTCCATTCATGGTATAAATAAGAATTAAGCCCACGATAAACACGATACAATTCTACAATAAAACTACAAATTACTACATTTTTGAGTATTTGTTATCTCTCAATATGATTTCCAATCACATGGTTATGTAAATAAAAAGTCCATCACGGCGACTCAATTAACTAATTACAAAAGTGGCAATCCTACCATAGCAGCATTATTAGGAATTAAAATTCGGACAAGCGTGAGCGCGAGCGGCGCGCAGTGCACGCGCACACACGCGCGTGTTGCTGTTCACGCACACGTCGACAATCGACGACTCGTCGACGTCAAGGTTAGAGCGTCTTGCTCTCACTTCAAGATACATTTGTCAAAAGCATTCGTGGTGTTTTATAGTAAATAGATATTGATTATGACGATGATACTGCTCCCGGAGAGAGCTCCAGAGTGCTAGCTCGTCACACGTGTCACATGAGCTGTGCGTATTGTGCGCTGTTGGTACTTCAGCGCACCCGAAGCGCACTGCATGTGTAGATAGATCATTAATTTGAGTCCAGTTCAGTCAGCTATTTAACTGGATTCATATTATCGAGATTTGTTTTTGAATTATTCTATAATACAAATGACAAAATAATGAACATTCGCCATAATTATGTAAAAGAGTTAGTATAGTTGGTACGGGATATTTTATTAAATGTCACTACATAACTACAAAATACAAACATGTTATTAAAGTTTAAATAACTTTGAATGCATAATTTTAGACATTTGAATATATTATGTAAGTATAATTATTTGCTTGGTTAGTGTTTTAGTAACTTACATAATTATTTTATTACTAGCTTTTGCCCGCGGCTTCGCTCGCGTTAATTTAGTATTTGACAATCAATTCGGGTTGTGCTCTGCTTGTAATAATATAATTCAATCATGATTCGAAAGACACGTGGCGCCATCTATTATCATACGAACGTTATTATTGTTTTCCTCGGGAACAGTAATTTTTTTCGGGATGAAAGGTAGCCTATATCCGTTTCTGTACCTGTCAACGTATATGCAAAATTTCAGGATAACAAACAAACAAACAAAATCATTTTCGCTTTTATAATATTAGTTAGGATTAGGATTAGGAAGTTAGGATTAGGATAATTGGTATGTAGGTACTATCGGCTTGAGCGACGGATAACCATTTCAAAAAAATTTCGCTTGCACATGTTGACCAGTTGAGTTTGTGTCGCATTTCGCTGGTAAATAATAATAAACTCCGAAATATTTAATTGAACCTCCGAATTCTAATGGACACAATATACCTTCGGTGATGTATCTCCCCGGTGTCCATACGAACAACGTATCCAATGCTTCAAAATGATAAATCCGCGCGACCGTCGACTGGTACAAGATCTCATGTTCTTTTATAAATTAGTTAACAATAAATTGGACTGTAATAAATTAATTGAACAAATTGGAATAAAAGTCCCATATAGAATACCCAGATATCCCATTACCCATTTATCCCACACTAAAGTTTCCAACACAAATATAGGAGAAAACTCACCTCTCAATAGGCTCAGTAAAGAGATGAATTCCTATGTTAAATCAAATCCAGATGTTGACATATACCATAACTCTATGAATATCTTTAAAACCCATATATTAAATCACAAAGCTCCAAAGGATTAATTACATAGTTTTACAACCTCTTGTCTATAGAATTATTAGTCTAATTTTTCATCTCATGTTTGTTTAATTTTATATAATAGATATATTTATAAATATTTTTTTTCCACTTAATATCTAGTACATTAATATCTAGTAAATTAGTTTTTAGTTTTTAGCTTAAGTTATCACTTATTTTGGTGAATGTTGGCTCACCTGTTATTGGCAACTGTATAAGCCTATTACTTATTGCAACTTTATTTTATAATTTATATACAGAAGCTGTTGGTGTACCTTTATTAAATAAATAAAATAAAATAAAATAAGACACCAATAGGATATCACATTTTATCTGTACCGGTACCGTTAGTAGCGGTATACTACAATTAGGTACGTTTAAAAAGTGGTATAATAATATAATATAAATGTATGCGTATTTATAGAACTGGTTCATAATTTAAAAGCCAATATGGAAAATTGTAGAATTATAAAACTGTGCACAGATTGGTCTATAGTGTATAGGTACACAATTAAATGTCTGAACGTCGTAAGATTACAACTCAACGAAAATGAAAGCGTTATATTGTCAATTATTTTCCGGGGAAACTTGGGATGAGGTGCGCAATACTGCAGAACTAGGCTTATGCACAATTAGTCATTGGCTTGTGGATAACCTGCTTACACTCAACATATCTAAGTCCGTATATGTACAATTCACCTTTGCTAAAACTAAGCCCATGGAACTAAATATTAAAGTACACTCATGCTTACCTCCTAGTGGTCTTTCCAACCGTAATACCCAGTGTTCATGTTTGCCAATCGGTAGACAAGCGACAGTAAAATACTTGGGTATCATTTTAGATGAAAACCTTACTTGGCGCCCCCATATAAACCTCACCACCTCGCGCGTTAGAAAGCTTATACGGGCTTTTAAGAGACTTCGACATGTAGCCGAATACCAGCTTCTACGATCAATATACTACGCCCTAGCCCAGTCTATCATAAATTACTGCATCACTATTTGGGGTGGCGCCTGCAAAACCACCATCATTCAGCTAGAGAGAGCCCAAAGATCACTGCTGAAAGTCATGACATTTAAACCATACCGTTTCCCTACTAAAAGCCTTTACGAAAATTGTGGTATCTTAACTGTTAGACAATTGTACCTATTTAATATAATATCGAAAAAACATCGTGTCACTCCGATTGACCATGCACACTTATAAAACGAACTGCTACTAATGTTTGCACACCCGTAAAATGTAGGACCACAGCAGCTAGACATCAAAATGTCTACCTGGCCACCTATATTTATAATAAAGTGAATAAAATCCTTATGATTAACCCAACAACTACAAATGAAGCACAAAAGAAGATTAAGAAGTGGCTTCCATCACTAGATTACACACAAACAGAAAATATTTTACTTTAAATTATTATTAACAGTCATTTACTCATAATTTAAGATTGGCAGGGCACACATGTTACTTAAACCACATACACACTTAGATGCTTATACGTTAAAATACACATGCACACACCACTCACACATACATACAACACATACGACACATACACAACATATACACATACACTTACACAACATGCACTAACATATTATTTTATTTTATTCATAGTTACGTAAATATGATTTTCCTGCGAAGACACTGTCTCCTGTAACACAGGCCTCGGCCTAGCTCAGGAGTCAGGGCTGCAATTTTTTTGTACTGTACTTTTATTATCAATAAAAATTTATTATTATTTTATTATTAATTTTATAGACTGTTCACGATATTCCGTCAGTTCATAATTAGACTACATAGTTATATTATAAACAAACAGTTCTTACAACATTACTGTGACATATACTCAGTGGGTACGTTCAATAGATATCACACAAAATGGTCTACGTATGATAATGTTCCTTTCTATATTCGATTGATCCTCTTATGCGAATACTTATGAGTACGTTATGCCATGTCTAACATATGATCATTTTTTACAGGCAAAGTTTATGGCTGGAGAAGATCCAGGTGCCGAGTGACCTTGACATAGACTATTCAAGAATGTACGTGTGCAGCAAACACTTCGAGGAGAAATACATAAATCACACGAACGAGCGCAAGCGACTACGGAAAGTAGCCGTGCCGACTCTCCACCTGCCTAAGTCCGTGGTCACGAGCGCACCGGGTGAAGACACGCTGGACGACCCGGACGAGTCGGATGTGGATGAGCCAACCGCGCATGTGCCAGACTTCGCCACCACCAGCATACATACCCACGTCACTGCCGTCAAGAGGCCACTAGAACAAGATCCTGAACAGTCTCAAGAAATCCAAGAAAAAGTAGTTAAAATAAAAGAAGAGCCCCATTGTTTAACTGTCTTTATAGCAGAAAATCACGAGGAAGAAGAAGAACAACAACAGACAGAAGTAATGGATACTGATCAGATAAAGACGGAAAATGCACCCGAATTAGAAAATCAACCCAGTATCATAGAAAAGTATAAGAAGCAAGTATATACAATGGCGTTCAAAATGTTAGCTTTAGAATTGTATTTTAGAACTCCAGTTTCGTATCGAGTTCTACGCAATTCTTTTAAGCTTCCTCAGATCTCTACAATATACAGGCTATGCATCCCGAAGTCGACTGAGTTAAGTCAAACCGTGTTAGATGCTTTAAAGACAAAAGCTGATAGTATGACAACAGCGCAAAAACAATGCGTCGTGTGCGTCGGCACGATGAGCTTAGCACCAAATATCCACTATGACGCCAAAACCGATAAGATCACCGGTTTTCATGAGGTAGATGGTGTCCAAATATTAGAACCAGCAAGAATCGCATTGGTAGTCATGGTGCGTGGACTATTTCATGAATGGAAACAGGCGGTTGCCTTTGCATTTCTAGCAAATTTTCAAAACTATTCACATGTAAAACTATTTATTGACGAAATTATTAAACGAGTATTCGACGTAGACCTTAATGTGCGCGCATATATGACTGATGTCGAGACAGATTTGGTGACAGGAGGTAACGAGAGAAAATTCTGTGCGAGAACTCCTTATATACATATAAACAATAAAAAAATTTACTACTTGTATGATCCACTATATTTAATGAATAACATCCGTGACTACTGGGTCACTCATAATTTTGTATTTCATAGTGGATTAGTAGCTAAGTTTCAAAACTTACTAGAGTGTTACCAGCAGGATCAAAAGAAGCAGTCCTTAAAACTCGCTCCTAAATTATCTCTTAGTCACGTGCGTCCCATCAAGGACACCTTGGACGAGCTGGGCGCCACTGTCGTGGTGTTCAGCAGGGCCACCGCCACGGCTGTCTCCGCGTACATCGACATGAAGGCGTTGCTGCCCCCCGCGCGGGACACCGTGCAGTGGATCGTCACCATGAACAAACTGATGGAAATGCTCAACTTTAGTTCATCCCATCCCCCCGAGGATAAGAGTCTCGTGTTTACTGGTGAAGCGTCGCAAGTAGACTTCTTAGTTGGAATGCTGTCATTCTTTTTTAACTTACGTGCGGTGTCCACAGACAAAATTAACGTAAAAGCGCCAGAATCAGTAAAACCAGCATGTACAGAAAATGTCCGAGTTACAATCAACGCTATTCTGCTGTTATACGGCGACTTAAAAACTGAGAACTGTTGGTTTCCAATCGTCGGGTTAACTCGTGACTGCCTTACCGATTTTTTTGACAAGGTTCGTCAAAAGTACGGCGCCCGGACAACAGCTAAAGATTTGCTTACGTGTATAAGTAAATTTCCTATTTTTAATATTTTTCTGTACTCTTGCAAGAAAAGGTGCCCCAATGACCTGGACACATTTATGACGCACGCAAGACAGATGACAGATATGGAAATGTATGAGGAAGAGGCTGCCGAGCCGCTTGTGGACGTTTGTTCCGACGCATGCGCAGAGTTCAGTATAATAGAGCTGCCAACTGAGTACAGGCTGGACCATTTCGCGTTCTACTTGTTACATAAAGGGTACCAGCAGCACAGAGACTGCGACGACATGGAGAGATACGCCTGCAGCTACGAAATGATCAAAAGCGATACATTATATATTGGTCTTACACCTAGCGATGAATATGTTAGAAACTTGGTACCTCGCGAGTTTGTCGAGTTTGTAGAAATATTAGAAATTAAGTTTAAGGATTATTTTAGAGAAAATCGTTTAATGCGCTCTATATCCGGGCTTCTAAGCTTTGTAAGGAATGTTACGTTTGAGATGCCCTGTGAATGTTTCCCCGTAGATTATATCAAGCAGTTGTATTTGAGATGTAGGTTGCATTTAGTGTTGAAGTATAATAATAGGTTATTTAGAAGAACGACTGATAAGACAGAGTTTGTAGTGAATGACTTGTGATCCTTGGTGCTTAAATATATTTAAAATAAATGGTTTTTATTGGTCTTTTATTTATCTCTTTCACTTACTAATGTCCGTCTATGTATTGTATATATTTGTAGGGACACACACACATACATACTGTGTAAGTGCACGTGCATGGCTGTGAGTACAAAGTGTCATCTACACGATTTCCCGTCTTGCCGATTTTATATTATATTCAGTCCATTTCAATCGTTTGTTAAGTTAACACGTAATAGGGAAAATAATTATAAGTGAATATTGTGGCCTTGGAAATACATATAATTTTCGGTATAGTTCCTCTTTTATTTATCTCTTGCTAATCGGACTCAACTGGACAATTTGCTATACAACAGGACATAATTCCCTATAATATTATATGTACATATTTAAAAAGATAACTATAGCAGTAGGGATAATCTCTATAAATCACGGGCGAGCTTAGAAACCTTTATTATATAAATAACTCCCAGATCCTATAATTTTATGACCAGTATGGGGATGAGCAGCGATAGCCTAGAGAGAGACCGCTGGACTGCCACGCAGAGTTCGACCCCAAGACACGCACGTCTGCCCGTATGCCTTTTCCAAGTTATGTGCATATTAAATAATTAATGTTTATTAATCGTAAAGTGCATAAGACCTGCAAGAACATAACAAAAATAAAAAAATGTGGCATTGAATATAATTAAAAAGATCTCTTCCAAAATTGGCTTTTACACATCTTAACATAGGTTGTACCAAAGGGTTGTACCGTAATTTACCTAAGCAATTTCAGTTCGATTTTGTTTCTATAATTTTATAGAAGTCATTGATGACATCTAATAGTCACGAATTGCTTTTAAAAAATTATTTAATGCCGGTATTCGAGGAAAAGCCTTAAACATGATACAGTCGTACCTTGCGAATAGATGCCAAATCGTAAAAATTCACAATACTCTTAGTAAACCTGAATCTATTACATACGGGGTACCACAAGGTTGCATTCTTGGGCCTCTGCTTTTTCTCATTTATATTAATAGCATTAATGACTTAAATCTATCAGGAGATGTAACCTTATACACCGACGATACCAGTATTTTCTACTTTGGCAAAGACATCCAACAAATTGCAAAACGAGCACAAGAGGATTTAAACATCTTAAATACATGGTTTCATTACAACCTACTAACTATTAATATAGCAAAGACGAACTACATATTTTTTTGTGCAAAAAACAAACACATACTGCATTTCCAACCGCTAAACATAAATGGAGAATCGTTAACAAAGGTGAATTCCGAAAAATATCTTGGCCTAGTACAGTCTTACTT
Source organism: Catocala sponsa (assembly GCA_963564715.1). Taxonomy (NCBI): domain Eukaryota; kingdom Metazoa; phylum Arthropoda; class Insecta; order Lepidoptera; family Erebidae; genus Catocala; species Catocala sponsa. Next base: position 25,991,738 of record OY751341.1, on the reverse strand, counting down.
ACTTACAGTACTTGGCCTAGTAGTAGTCACCTCACCTGGAAACCACACATTTATATACTACAAAAAAAGCTATCCAGTTTAACAGGCATACTCAGAAGCATAGTGCGATGTTTTCCTAAGTCTGTGAGCTACATAATATACAATTCACTAATAAAATCTCACCTATCTTATTTAATCGAGCTATGGGGTTCGGCATCTAAAACCAATCTAAAGGATCTACAAGTCACCCAAAACAAATTAGTAAAACTACTATTCCACATGAATTATTTAACCAGAACAAACATTGTTTACAATAATACCAAAATAATGTCAATTACACAGCTATACAAATACAACACATGTATCCTCATAAGAAAAATAATAACAAGAAATATCCATACCCAAATAACATTCACTAAAAAGTCACAGATACAGCATTGTATGATGAGAAATGCCAATAGTCTATGTCTCACTGTACCGCGCACCAACTATGGCTTAAGAAATATTAAATACGAAGGGGCTCAACTTTATAATAAACTACCAAACGATATAAAAGAAATTCAATCGATGGCTTTATTTAAAAAGAAACTCAAATACTACATTCAAACAAAGCAAAGAAAAAAAAAGCAGTTTATAATATTATTACATTTACAAAAGGTGTTATACCTTTTATTAAGTAAATGTATTCAGTTCAGTACTTACCTAACCAATTAATAAAAACTAAATTAAAGTTTACATAATATAACATGATGTGTGTATCGAACTGCACAGTTACACTAATTAAACCCAAAATATTAATATACGCGTAAACATTAAAATAAAGTAACTTATAAATAACTTGTAGCATGCATAAAATAGCAAACAAATAAAATTAAATAAAAAACACACCTTACCATAATAGAAAGAAATAGGATAGCAATTGCTTTCAAGCACGTAATATGGAAATAGTTGTTTACGACATAACAGTGTGATTCTCAGAACGCGCGGGTCCGACTGGCTTTTGTTTAGTAGTTGCTACTCTCATTAATGATTATTTAGTCATTAGAATATGATTTGAGTTACAAAACATAGTGTATTAAGTATTAATATATACATATTATATTCTTTCTTTTTCCACTGTACTGATTAGCCGCTCTGGCACTTGTATTTCTTATTATAACTTATATTGAACTTGTGTTTTTCAAATAAATGAATATTGTATTCTTTTTGAGAAAATAAATATCTTAAACCATAATTATAGTCGGTGCAAAAAATAGAAACTGTAATTCTAGTTTTAGGTCACACGTAACAAGTGAGTCTAATGCCCGTCACACTTGTAGACTCCGCAACGCTACTAACAATTTCTTGACTTTTGGCATATTTTTGTTTGTCCATGTACCGTCACACACCGTGAGTGTAGTTTGTGACGGTACATGGACAAACAAAAATATGCCAAAAGTGAGGGTGAATCAAAATTCTTCTGCCTCAAAACGGAGACATGACATCACGGCACCAGTCAGCTTGTGATCACGGCTGGTGTAACCTGGTCGAAACGTCAAGCCTATAAAAGGTAAACATTATGCATGATCGCATTAATACCCGTTACCTATTACATATTGTTCCCGGTATAAAAAATTCTTTAATTCTTGGTATGGATTTTTGGAGAAATTTTGGTCTGTTTCCTAACCATTTGGAATCGATCTTGTTCCTAAATAAGTCTCACGCGCACGTCGCTGAACTACAGTCAAATGTCGGTTTCCACCTCGTCTCCTATGGTCTTCTAAACAGCCAATCAGAGAGCTACCGCCAACAATATTGTCTCAAAATTCATCGATATTTCTTATCAGTCGCGGGGTCTCGGTTGCACAAACGTTATTACTCATTTCATAGATACAGGTGATTGTTCTCCTATTCGGCAGAGATTTTATCGCATGTCTCCTGATAAACAACGTATTTTAATTAAACATCTCGATGAAATGCTCGCGGAAGACGTGGTAGAACGTTCTGAAAGCCCTTGGTCGAAACCTGTTATTCTAACCCCTAAAAAGAAATGGTGAATTACGTTTTTGTTTGGACAACCGTAAATTAAATTCTATTACAAAAAAATAGGCTTATTGTTTACCTTATATTGCGGAAATTCTAGATAATTTAAGAGACGCTAAATACCTAACTAGTTTGGATTTATCTAAATCTTTTTGGCAGACGTTAATTAGAGAGGAAGATCGTTGTAAAACAGCCTCTTATGTTCCTACACGTGGTACATATCAATTTAAAAGAAAGCCATTTGGTCTTACTAATGCACCTGCCACTCAGCAACGATTGGTCGATACCTTGTTCTGGTCCTTAATTTGAAATAAAGTCTTTTGTTTTGTCGACGATATTATATGCATATCGTCATCATTCGAAAATCATATTTCGCTTCTCTTACGCATTCTCGAAAGATTAAAAAGTGCGAACTTAACTACTAATCTTGAAAAATGTAAATTCTTTAGAGATAAATTAAAATATCTAGGCTATGTTGTTGACTCTAATGGGTTACATCTGGACCCCGATAAAGTAAACTCAATGAAAAATTTGTCCACTCCTTCTAATCTATACTAATATTATAAAGCTGAAGAGTTTGTTTGTTTGTTTGCTTGAACGCACTAATCTCAGGAACTACTGGTCCGATTTGAAAAATTCTTTCAGTGTTAGATAGCCCATTTATCAAGGAAGGCTATAGGCTATATAATATCATCACGCTTAGATCAGTAGGAGCTGAGCACCAATGAAGAATGTTTCAAAATCGGAGGGTATTTTTTTCTTTTGAGAGCTTCCGCTGCGTGCGCTGCGTAAACAATTAAAGTTTCGCAAAAATCATGTATGACAAAATTGTTCCCCTTTAAAAGTTCTAAAAAAAAGTCCGGGACAGCATATGTCTATCTTTTAAGGTTGGCTCACTATCACTATTTTTATGCTAACCAAATTTGTTTTAAAATAATGCATTATTTGCGAAGGTATTATTATAAACATGATATTAATCCTTATCCAAATAACTACGTTATTCATCACAAGTATTTAATTTAAAACGAAATTGCCCTTTACATCATTCGATTTCAATGAATATCTTAGGAGATATCGCAGTTTTAAAATAACATTGCAGCAAAATAATTACCCATTACAGACATAGTGCAAACGATGTTTCTCCTGGTTTATTCTGCGTGATTACTACTGGTTCGATTTGAAAAATTCTTTAAGTGTTGGATAGCCTATTTATCGAGGAAGGCTATAGGCTATATAACATCACGCTACGACCCACGGGGGCGGAGCAGTAATGATAAACGCGGGTGAAACCGCGGGAACATCTAGTAAAAAATATATTCGTCGTTTCTTAGGCGCTACTTCTTGGTACAGACGTTTTATTCCGAACTTTAGCTCAATCGCCGCACCTTTAAACAAATTAACTAGCCAAGGTAAACCTTCTCCTTTTTCTTGGTCTCATGAGGCTGATTTGGTCTTCAATAAGTTAGAGAATTGTTTGGTGTCTTCTTCTGTTCTTTCTTGCCCAGATTATTCTGAGCCTTTTGAAATACATACTGATGGCAGTAACTTTGGTATCGGCGCTCTTCTTTGTCAGGTCCTGGACGGACAAGAGAGAGTTATAGCTTATTACAGCAAATCGCTTACTAGCCAGGAAAAAAATTAGCGCGAGGCTATAGCAGTGATATGTGCTATCGAGCATTGGCGTTGCTACGTTGAAAACGGAAACAAAATCACAGTATACACCTACCATGCCGCTCTCGAGTGGTTTTTAAAGCTAAATAACCCTACATTTCGTTTAGCAAGATGGGAGTGTTCGCTTACCATGCCATAATTTCGAAGTGAAGCCCCGTCGGGGTTCCGATAACGTGGTACTTGATTTGCTTTCTCGATCGATACCTATTTCTACTATTTCAAATGCCATTAATGAACATACTTATTGTTCTTCGGAGTTCCCAGTTACTAATGATTCCTGGTACCTGAATATCTATAACGGGTGTGTTGGTTCCCCTACGTCGTTTATCGATTATCAGGTCGTAAACAACAAAATATATCGTTTTAAAAAAAGTCTTAGTCCTCTCACTTGAGATTTTCAATGGAAAGAAGTCGTTCCGTTTGATCATAACTGAAACCATTCTTCGCCCACAGCTGGCCATCTTGGTATTTTTAAAAACTACAAGCGTCTCTCACTTAATTACTACTGGCCGGGCATGTACTCTGTCGTCAACAAGTTCGTGAACTCGTGCGATTCTTGCATCGCTCACAAGCATCAAAATCATTCCGTCTTGGGTCACAAGGGCCAACCTAAATCATGTCAGAAGCCTTTCCAGATGATTAGTATTGACTTAATCGGACCATTACCATCTAGCAGGAGGCAAAACACCTTTATATTTGTCGTCAGTTGCTGTTTTTCTAAATACTGTTTGCTCTTTCCTATAAATAATATAATGTAGTAGAGCCTCGCTAATTTCAGCATGAATGGGCCAGCTCGACCGGGGAAGGACTACCCTCTCACAGAATATCGACGTGAAATAGCAGTATTCCTACTGTTGTGTTTCGATCGGTGAGTTAGAGTGCCGTAGGCCCAATCACCCCCTTTCCCCCATCCGGCTCCTTCTCCTTCCCACTTCCTTTTCTCAAGGGTCGGCAACGCGCAAGTGATGCCTCTGGTGTCGCAGGCGTCCATAGGCTACGGTGACCACTAACCATCAGGTGGGCCGTATGCTTGTTTCCCAACTTATATAAAAAAATAAAAAATAAAGCGGGCTATCGCAGACATTGTAACAAAAATTCTAGAAGATAATGTATTTTTAATGCATGGCATTCCATCCACTATTGTCTTGGACAATGGTAAACCACTGTTTTTCTTTTTTTTTCTTAAATTCCAAATCTACATTACACACCTTTGTATTCTCTTCACGTAAACTTGGTCGAACGTTATAACAAAACAATAATGATAGCTGTTTCTACTTTTATAACTTCTGATCATCGAATCTGGGACACACTAATTACAAAAATTCAGTTTGACCTTAACTGCTCTTTTAACGAGACAACCGGTTTTAGTCTAAATTTTCTTGTTTATGGTCGTGAGCTTATCACTTGTGGTTCACTATACGGAGTCAGCGATTCTGATCCCAATATAGTACATATGCCTCATGAAAACTTCGCTGAGAACCTTGGCTATTTATTTTCTATTTTGGAGAAGGTACAAGCAGCACTATTGGTCGCTCATCAACGCAATTGTAAATCTTATAACTTACGCCGTAAACCGGTTGAGTTCAACGTAGGTGAAATTGTTTGGCGAAGGACGTTTTACCTAAGCGATAAAGATAAATATTTTTGTAAAAAGTTGGCTCCTAAATTTATTAAATGTAAAATTGTTTCCAAGAAGTCACCGCTAGTTTACATACTGTCCGATATGTCTGGCAAACCCCTCGGCGAATGGCGTATTAACGACTGGCATATTAAATTAATTAACTATAAGGAATAATAGTTCCTAGCGTACGACTAGAAAGTATACTTCATGGCGTTCATGGCAATGTTCTATTTTTTTTTTGTAAGAAAATTATTTTCTTAGACTACACATTGTGGCTTAAATACTTGTAATAACATTATGCTAATTCTTGCTTTCTAAATTTCTAATTGAAATCTAAGTATATCATATTTTTACCCTATGGTTCTGTGGTTAAAAGGTCACTACGAAGTCGGTCTATAAGTTCGATTCTTGTCTTTTGATGTTTTCTTTTGCAGACATACAGCTCTGCATGTCTGTCTTGTTTGGCGAACTAATCGCTATACTCTGTTCTGTGGTCTAACAATAATAACTATGGTTGTCGTCTCCTATAACTGCATAATTATTAACTAATTAAGGTGTAATATTATATTATCATTATAACACATGTTTTCATCTTATGGTTCGCGGCCGAGCTACATACCAAGCCAATAACGCATCTTGTTTACATCGCAGGCCGTAATGTTTTATAGCTAATCGTTTTGTTTACTTTCATCGTGCTAACTCGTTGTCGACCTTGCTATAACATGCTTATCAGGTTCTGAATAATTTAATACATGAAACTGACACCACTTTTCCTACATGTTCCAGGGTGCCGGTCGGTAGCTGCTGCCGGAGGAGCAGGGAGTCCTCGGGACACCGAATTTTCCCGAGGAAAAATCGTTCCCTATTGAGGGGGGTGTGTCACGCGGACCGGTCGTGCTGGCGGCTGCGTCGTGCGGGACGGTGGCGCTCCCCTCTCTCGATCGCTCCTTCCGAGCGGTGGCCGATCGCTATAAAAACTGAGGACGCCCTGGTGCCGCCCCGCTTCGTCTGCTGCAGTGAACTAAGATAAGTGGTCCACTGTGCTGGACCACGTAGCGAGCCTTATAAAAACCACACCTGAGATTCTGCTTCCGTCTAGTCAAATATTATTATATGTAATTCGGGTTTTTTTCTGTACAAGTTGTAATCTAAAATTACAAACCTTTTAATTGCGTAGTATATGTTTTAATTATCTCCGCTACATAACTACCCTGGTCAATCTAGTCCTTAAAACTAGATTGACTAAGCATAACGTTACAATACTTAATTAAAAATAGATACATAAGTAAAATAATTATTAAATATAATGTAATAGTTAATAAGAAATGAAAATTATTAATAATGATTTATTTATCAATAATTAATAAACTTTATATGGCGTGTTTTTGACCGGGACTACCGGTTGACCTTAAATGATGCTCTAACCGCGCGCTCTCTGCCCTCTATGTCGAAAACGATTCAACGTATAAAAAATTTTTTACTGTTCTCTCTACAATATTGATAAGAACTACAAATAGCGAAATACCCATATGAAACGAGTTATTTGCAAAAAATGTGCAAATAATCGATTTTTTAACCCCTTTGACGTTAGATTTAAATAGTCGCGTACACCCTACCATTTATGTAGGTTTTGAGACAACTTCTAGAATGTCAAAATACAAGTTTATACGAGTTTATAGCTGGTTATGTCAAATTCCGAGGTGAACTTACTAAGATGACTGGACTAAAAAGTACTTTAATTAACATTGCCGTGAATTAGTTGGTTTAAAATATATAATTAACAGAAACATTATTGCTGTTATCGCTAGATAGCTGTTATCACCACACATATTATGACATACTAATATACTAAAATAATAACATACTTACGTACTTACGTAGTATCAACTCGCACACAAGCGCACAAACAGCGATATCATCGCACGCACACATGCAAACTTTACAAACACACACTAAAACGGCCAGTCGGCACTCGGCAGTCACTCCTCCCTCCAGTCGGGCTCAGGGCGCGTTAGTGTACGGAGCTTCTACGTCACAGCGTCGCACACGCGCCCCGCGTCCCGCGCGCGCCCCTCGCTCGTCCTATAACTCGCGCTATCGCTAGGGTTGTACAAAACAGCTATTGCAATACATATTCGCTATGGAGAAGAAAGTTGTGTTAAAGAAAAAGCGTATTCGCTGCTGTATCATGAGCTGTCAGAACGATAACTGCACACATACCGATCTCAGTTTCTTCACTGTACCTGCGAACCCTGAAAGGTACCTGTTGATATATTATACTTATATGAATTGTGTAAACTTTAATAATTTTTTAACCATATTAGATTTTATTTATACTGTATTTATCGTTTCAGAATATTCCATTCATGGTATAAATAAGAATTAAGCCCGCGAAAGCCGGGGTATGCTTGTTTGTTAGGGCGGATATTTGCTGTCGCCGTCTACAATGCCTAGAGGACCCTTCCTTCTCTGTCCTTTGGGTACACGTAGATCATGGCTCTTTCAGCCAAATCTACATGTGCCTCTACCGATCCCATTCAGGAGACGCTGAGACAACTCGACTCTTCAATTACCTGAGTCAGGCGGCAGACGACGCGCAGGAGCGGTTTCCGAACGCTGAGTTGGTGTTCTTGGGAGATTTCAATGCCCACCATGAGACCTGGTTGGGTTCTCCCAAAACAGACCACGCGGGACGAACTGCCCATGCGTTCGCTCTCACGCATGACCTGTCTCAACTGGTACTCCAGCCCACCCGGATACCAGACATTGCAGGTCAGGCGCCCTCTCTGCTCGATCTGCTGCTGACGAGTAACCCGAACCGGTATAGTGTGTCGATTCGTGCTCCTCTGGGCACCTCAGACCACTGTCTGGTTTGTGCCACAGCTGTTTTTGTTACGCCCCCACGACCCGAGGAGGCAAGACGACGACTGTGGCACTACTCGTCGGCAGACTGGGATGGAATGCGGGAGTACTTTGCGGGAGCTTTGAGAACAGGGATCCATCAGAGAGCGCTACTGCTGTCGCTGGTGAAATCACCCTGGGTATGGAATATTATATTCCATACAGTGATGTCACGAGCGGCGGCAGGAAAAGGCCCTGGTTCGGTCGTGAATGCGCTGATGCTGTTGAACGCAAACAGACAGCGTACCGCGCTTGGACCAGGGCTCGCACTCTCCACGACCCTAACGTGGATCACCTGAAGGCAGCGTTCAACCAAGCCACAAAGGTCTGCAAGAGGGCATACTTAAGAGCGGATGCCCAGCGCGTCGCACGGTTCGGCCAGGAACTCATAGCGCATCCTACGGGCAGTCGTAGCTATTGGCGCCTGGCCAAAGCCGTGCAGTCTAACTTCTGCTAGACCTTGCTGCCCTCTCTGAGGTATCCGAATGGATCACTGGCTCATCGGCCGCAGGAGAAAGCAGATCTGCTTGCAAATCTCTTTGCGGCCAACTCCCGAATCGATGACTGCGGTTCGCAGCCGCCTAACATTGCCAACTGCGGCTACACCATGCCTGATATATGTATCAGGCAACGAACCGTTCGTGCGATACTGCAGTCTCTCGATGTTCGGAAAGCCAGTGGACCTGATGGCATCCCAGCTGTGGTCCTTAAAAAATGTGCAGCGGAGTTGTCTCCCACGCTTACGCGCCTATACCGGACGTCTTGCGCCGCAGGCATTGTGCCTGAGGCTTGGAAGGAGGCGAACGTTCAACCGATTCCCAAAAAGGGGGACCGTTCCGAGCCAAGCAACTATCGTCCCATAGCTATCACCTCGGTGCTCTCCAAGGTGTTCGAGCGGATTATAAACACCCAAATTGTCCGCTACCTGGAGGATCAATCGTTGATCAATGGTCGCCAATACGGCTTTCGGGCTAAACGATCAACGGGTGATTTTCTAGCGTTCGTCACGCACCTCTGGGGTGAAGCTATGGACAAGCACGGCGAGTCTTTGGCTATCAGCCTTGACATAGCCAAAGCTTTCGACAGAGTCTGGCACTGGTCTCTTCTTTCCAAGCTTCCGGCCTATGGCTTGCCCCCTCAACTGTGCACCTGGATTGCAAGTTTCCTGCAGAAGCGTCGTATTCGGGTCCTTTGCGACGGTCGCGCTTCCAAATTTATGCAGGTCAATGCAGGAGTGCCTCAGGGTTCTGTCTTATCCCCTACGCTCTTTCTTCTGCATATCAATGATATGTTGAATCTCGGCAACATACATTGTTATGCGGACGACAGTACCGTGCATGGGCGATATCTCGAACATCCTGGGGCCAAACAGGCTGAGGTTGAGGGGAAAAGGCAGAATCTTGTCGTTGAACTTGACCAGACCTTGGACCGCATCTATGAATGGGGTGCTAAGAACTTGGTCGAGTTCAACGCCAAGAAGACCCAGGCATGCGCGTTCTCAACAAAAAAGTCTCCGTTCCTTCCCCTCCCTTCTCTGAAGAACACTCCACTGGTGATACGTGACAGTCTCTCCATCTTAGGTATGGATCTTTGCCGCTCCCTTAATCAGAAAACCTATATCGAGAGCGTCATTAAGCAAGCTTCGCGAAAACTCGGAGTTCTGAACAGGGTGAGGTGGTTCTTCGCGCCAGGGCAACTGTGCCTATTGCATAAGGCACAAGTGCGCCCTTGCGCGGAGTACTGTTCTCATCTTTGGGATGGCTCCGCGCAGTACTTGCTGGACGCTCTCGACCGGTTACAGCGGTGGGCTGTCCGTATCATCGGAGGTCCAGAGGTCACGAGTTCACTGGAACCTCTGCAACTCCGTAGGGACATTGCCTCATTGGCATGTTCCTACAGAATATACCACGGGGAGTGCTCTGAGGAGTTATTCCACCTTATCCCGCCCTCCCCTTTCCTATCCAGAACAACGCGTGCTGGGCTCAGATGCCATCCTTACATGTTAGAGTCGATTAGAGCGCGTACCAAAAAGTTTGGGTCCTCATATCTCTGCCGAACGACCAAGGCATCGAATTCTCTGCCAAGGCACGTGTTTCCTTCTTCCTTCAATCCTGGGTTCTTTAAGCGGGGCGTGAAAAAGCATCTCCTCAGGCCGTCAAAGTAGAGACCTCAACATCGCCTTGGCTACTGTGGGGGGCGATGTGGAGGCCACTGCTCTTAGACCACACGACTGCTTACCATCAGGTGGAGTGTGGTCATCTTGAAGAGCAAAAAAAAAAAAAAAAATGATAAACACGATACAATTATACAATTACAAATTACTACATTTTTGAGCATTTGTTATCTCTCAATATGATTTCTAATCACATGGTTATGTAAATAAAAAGTCCCTCACGGCGACTCAATTAACTAATTATAAAAGTAGCAACCCTACCATAGCAGCATTATTATGAAATTCGGACAAGCATGAGCGCGAGCGGCGCGCAGTGCACGCGCACACACGCGCGTGTTGCTGTTCACGCACATGTCGACAATCGACGACTCGTCGACGTCAAGGTTAGAGCGTCTTGCTCTCACTTCAAGATACATTTGTCAATAGCATTCGTGGTGTTTTATAGTAAATAGATATTGATTATGACGATGATACTGCTCCCGGAGAGAGCTCCAGAGTGCTAGCTCGTCACACGTGTCACATGAGCTGTGCGTATTGTGCGCTGTTGGTACTTCAGCGCACCCGAAGCGCACTGCATGTGTAGATAGATCAATAAGAGGAAAAACAGAATATACCACGGGGAGTGCTCTGAAGAGTTATTCCACCTTATCCCGCCTTCTCCTTTCCTATCCAGAACAACGCGTGCTGGGCTCAGATGCCATCCTTACACGGTAGAGTCGATTAGAGCGCGTACCAAAAAGTTTGGGTCCTCATATCTCTGCCGAACGACCAAGGCATGGAATTCTCTGCCAAGGCACGTGTTTCCTTCTTCCTTCAATCCTGGGTTCTTTAAGCGGGGCGTGAAAAAGCATCTTCTCAGGCCGTCAAAGTAGAGACCTCAACATCGCCTCGGCTACTGTGGGGCCGATGTGGAGGCCACTGCTCTTAGACCACACGACTGCTTACCATCAGGTGGAGTGTGGTCATTTTGACGAGCAAAAAAAAAAAAAAAACTATTCAAAGTACACAAAATCAGCTTTTTTTTCATTCAAATTAAAGAAAGACTTTGGCTGTTTTCCTATGTTTTCCTTTTTTATATAATCTAGTCAAATTTGTTTTCTGGATGTTTGAACACAGCGGAAAATCTGGTCAATTTTTGAGATTTTTTAAGGATCATGTCTATTTTAATAATTAATTTATGAAGCAAAGGAAAACATAGGGACATGCCAATAGAACCCATACATTTTTTTGAATAAATTATTGCTCTACTGGCATTATCCAGGGAAGAAACAGGGGACTACGTTTGTATGGGAAAACGGCCATTGTGTTTCCTCTTAATTTAAGTCCAGTTCAGTCAGCGATTTAACTGGATTCATACTATCGAGATTTGTTTTCGATTTATTCTATAACTAGATGTGCTCGCGGTTTTACCCGCGTTAATGATTACTGCGCCGCTCCCATGGGTTGTAGCGTGATGTTATATAGCCTATAGCCTTCCTCGATAAATGTGCTATCCAACACTGAAAGAATTTTTCAATTCGAACCAGTAGTTCCTGAGATTAACGCGTTCATGCAAACAAACAAACAAACTCTTCAGCTTTATAATATTAGTATAGATAACAAAATTATGATCATTCGCCATATTTAAAAGAGTAAGTAAGTATTAATAGCCGGTAAGGGATCATTTATTAAGGGCTTGTCCCACCACCGCCAAATACCATTCATCTATAAGATAAAAGTCTCGCCATCTGTCTTCTTTAACCTAACAAGAGTGAGACAGCTTGCGATTTATCTTGCGGATAACTTTTACTTGTTAGTTGTGGGACTGGCCGTAAATGTCACTACATAACTGCAAGATAACTGGTGGGACTGGCCGTAAATGTCACTACATAACTGCAAGATAACTGGTGGGACTGTCCGTAAATGTCACTACATAACTGCAAGATAACTGGTGGGACTGGCCGTAAATGTCACTACATAATAAAATTACTACTTAAATTATTTTAAATGGATAATTGTAGACATTTGAATATCTTTTGGCTATTTTAACGCATTAAACAGTCAGACAAATAAGTAATTATTTTCTTGGTTAGTGTTCTAGTTCCTTACATAATTATTTTATTATAATTGGTATGTACCTAAAAATACACATTTGATAATACATGCTGACGTCATGATTTATGTGAACACAAATTAAATTAAAGTTTTAAGCATATTATGAGATAAGCATGCAAATGTGTGTTTCTTTGATAGTCAGTTTTTCCTTGATTTCGCTGATAAATAATAATAAACTCCGAGATATTCAATTAAACGTCCGAATTGTGATATCAGCAAGATACCACGTGTTATCTATGTATTATAAATAGGTACGTGTACAAAATAGTATATAATGTATGTATACGTATTTATAAGCAGCGATAGCTCAGTGGGGAGACCAACAGACTGCAATGCAGAGGGTCTCGGGTTCGAACCACGTCGCGCACCTCTGACTTTCGGAAGTTATATGACTTTCGAAATTATGTGTGTATTGATTGACAATCATCGCCTGCACCGTGCCTCGGAGAGCACGTTAAGCCGTCGGTCCCGGCTGCCATGAACAATTTAAAGGCCGATATAGTAAGTAACATAGAACATTGTAGAAATATGAAACTGTGCACAGATTGGTCTATAGTGTATAGGTACACAATTAAATGCTTGGACGCCGTAAGATTACAACTCAACGAAAATAAAACCGTTATATTTAATAGATATCACACAAAATGGTCTACGTATGATAATGTTCCTTTCTATATTCGATTGATCCTCTTATGCGAATACTTATGAGTACGTAATGCCATGTCTAACATATGATCATTTTTTACAGGCGAAGTTTATGGCTGGAGAAGATCCAGGTGCCGAGTGTCCTTGACATAGACTTGCCAAGAATGTTCGTGTGTAGCAAACACTTCGAGGAGAAATACATAAATCACACGAACGAGCGCAAGCGACTACGGAAAGTAGCCGTGCCGACTCTCCACCTGCCCGAGTCCGTGGTCACGAGCGCACCGGGTGAAGACACGCCGAATAAATCAGACGTGGATGAGCCCAAAGTGTATAAGCCAGACTTCGCCACCACCAGTATACATACCCACGTCACTGCCGTCAAGAGGCCACTAGAACAAGATCCTGAACAGTCTCAAGAAAATAACCAAGAAAATGTAGTCAAAATAAAAGAAGAGCCCCATTGTTTAACTGTCTTTATAGCAGAAAATCACGAGGAAGAAGAAGAACAACAACAGACAGAAGCAATGGATACTGATCAGATAAAGACGGAAAATGCACCCGAATTAGAAAATCAACCCAGTATCATAGAAAAGTATAAGAAGCAAGTATATACAATGGCGTTCAAAATGTTAGCTTTAGAATTGTATTTTAGAACTCCAGTTTCGTATCGAGTTCTACGCAATTCTTTTAAGCTTCCTCAGATCTCTACAATATACAGGCTATGTATCCCGAAGTCGACCGAGTTAAGTCAAACCGTGTTCGAAGCTTTAAAGATAAAAGCTGATAGTATGACAACAGCGCAGAAACAATGCGTTGTGTGCGTCGGCACGATGAGCTTAGCACCAAATATCTACTATGACGCCAAAACCGATAAGATCACCGGTTTTCATGAGGTAGATGGTGTCCAAATATTAGAACCAGCAAGAACCGCATTGGTAGTCATGGTGCGTGGACTATTTCATGAATGGAAACAGGCGGTTGCCTTTGCATTTCTATCAAATTTTCAAAACTATTCACATGTAAAACTATTTATTGACCTCATCATTAAAAGATTATTCCGCCTAGACCTCAATGTGCGCGCATATATGACTGATGTCGAGACAGATTTGGTGACAGGAGGCAACGAGAGAAAATTCTGTGCGGAAAGTCCTTATATACATATAAACAATAAAAAAATTTACTACTTGTATGATCCACTATATTTAATGAATAACATCCGTGACTACTGGGTCACTCATAACTTTATGTTTTATCGTAACCTGGTAGCTAACTTTCAAATCTTACTGGAGTGTTACCAGCAGGATCAAAAGACGCAGTCCTTAACATTCGCTCCTAAATTATCTCTTAGTCACGTGCGTCCCATCAAGGACACCTTGGACACTTTGGACGAGCTGGGCGCCACAAAAGCGGTGTTCAGCAGGGCCACCGCCACGACTGTCTCCGCGTACATCGACATGAAGGCGCTGCTGCCCGCCGCGCGGGACACCGTGCAGTGGATCATCATCATGAACAAACTGATGGAAACGCTCAACTTTAGTTCATCTCATCCCCCCGAGGATAAGAGTCTCGTGTTCACCGGTGAAGCGTCGCAAGTAGGCTTCTTAGTTGGAATGCTGTCTCTCTTTTTTAACTTACGTGCGGTGAATCGGAAATCGGAATTAATAAAACCAGCATTTAAAGAAAATGTCCGCGTTACAATCAACGCTATTTTGCTGTTATACGCAGACTTAAAAACTGAGAACTGTTGGTTTCCAATCGTCGGGTTAACTCGTGACTGCCTCGCCGATTTTTTTGACAAGATTCGTCAAAAGTATGGCGCCCGGACAACAGCTAAAGATTTGCTTACGTATATAAATAAATTTCCTATTTTTAATATTTTTCTTTACTCTTGCAAGAATAGGTGCCCCAATGACTTGGACACATTTATGATGCACGCAAGACAGATGACAGATATGGAAATGTATGAGGAAGAGGCTGCCGAGCCGCTTGTGGACGTTTGTTCCGACGCATGCGCAGAGTTCAGTGTAATAGAGCTGCCAACTGAATACAGGCTGGACCATTTCGCGTTATACTTGTTACATAAAGGGTACCAGCAGCACAGAGACTGCGACGACATGGAGAGATACGCCTGCAGCTACGAAATGATCAAAAGCGATACATTATATATTGGTCTTACACCTAGCGATGAATATGTTAGAAACTTGGTACCTCGTGAGTTTGTCGAGTTTGTAGAAATATTAGAAATTAAGTTTAAGGATTATTTTAGAGAAAATCGTTTAACGCGCTCTATATCAGAGCTTCTAAGCTTTGTAAGGAATGTTACGTTTGAGATGCCCTGTGAATGTTTCCCCGTAGATTATATCAAGCAGTTGTATTTGAGATGTAGGTTGCATTTAGTGTTGAAGTATAATAATAACTTGTTTAGAAGAACGACTAATAAGACAGAGTTTGTAGTGAATGACTTGTGATGCTTGATGCCTAAATATATTTAAAATGAATAGTTTGTATTTGTCTTTTATTTATCTCTTTTACTTACTAACCGCCTATGTATTGTATATATTATATGTACATACATATAAAAAAGACAACTATAGCAGTAGGGATAATCTCTGTAAATCACGGGCGAGCTTACGAGCCTTTATTATATAAATAACTCCCAGATCCTATAATTTTATGACCAGTGTGGGGATGAGCAGCGATAGCCTAGAGAGAGACCGCTGGACTGCCACGCAGAGTTCGACCCCAAGACACGCACGTCTGCCCGTATGCCTTTTCGAAGTTATGTGCATATTAAATAATTAATGTTTATTAATCGTAAAGTGCATAGGTAAGACTGCAAGAATAAAACAAAAATTAAAAAATGTTGCGTTGAATATAATAAAAAAGATCCCTTCCAAAATTGGCTTTTATACATCCTAACATAGGTTGTACCAAAGGGTTGTGCCGTGTCTTGTGGTGTAGTGGCCTGCCGTTTCATACGGTGGGCCGAAACCTCGACGGGGTCGCGACCGCATGTGCAAGTGATTCGCGCGGCCACGCCGATAGTGGTTTTGTCGAGGAACACCGTGGTAGGTTTAGTCGGTATTCCGGGAGGTACATTATTCTTATTCCATCTTTCTCTTTTACCCGGCGAGTCCGTCATAACCCCTCCGCCCGCCCCCGTGGAGGGGTATGCGTCAATGCATTCCCCCAAATAAAAAATAAAAAATAAAATAGGGCTGTACCGTCGGGCACGCCACAATCGTGGCGGTAAGACCTGTACTTAGAGAGTGGCTGGAGAGGCGTCATGGCGCCCTCACGTTTCGTCTGACGCAGGTGCTGACCGGCCACGGTTGTTTCGGTCGGTACCTGTGTCGAATAGGCAAACAGGTTGTCATCACTGCGGCGACTGCGGCGTCGTTGTCGAAGACACGGCGTTGCACACATTGGTAGGTTGCCCTGCTTCGGCCACGCAACGCCGTGTTATGCACGCAGCAGTCAGTAGGATCGTCCTCTCGCTCGAGAACCATGGACAAAACCATAGCGGTTCTGTCCATGGTTTCGAGCGAGAGGTCTTGGAATGCCGTCGTCTCCTTCTGTGAGGAGGTGATGTTAGTGAAGGAGGCGGCGGAGTGGGAGAGGGAACGTTCAATCCCTCTCCCTAACCGCAGAACCGAGCGCAGGAGGGCGCGAGACGACCTCCAGCTACCTTGAGTAGAAGCCTGCGGGCGGAGGACCCATTGGGGCCGTCCACCGCCCGATCAGCGCAGGTCCGAGTAGGCGGCGTTCGTGTTCCGCGCACGCCTCTCGATCGGAAGGGGGAATAGGTCCCCCGCTTTGCCGTCGGGGACTAGATCTCCCAATTGTATTGTGTGTGATGGTTGTGTGGGACCCGCCACGGCCATCGGTGGGTCGAACCTTTGGCGGGGTCGCGATTTGAATGCGAGAGCGATCCGCGCGGCCCCGTCATAGGGGCTGTACCGTAATTTACCTGAGCAATTTCAGTTAAATTTTGTCATTGATGACATCTCCTGATAGTCGGTGTTAAAAATAGATACTGCATTCTAGTGTAGGTCGCACGTAACAAGTGAGTCTAATGGCCGTCACACTTGTAGACTCCGCAACGCTACTAACAATTTGTTGACAGAAAGTCTACAAGTACTTGTGACTGCATGTATGACGTAGTGGTTTACGACGCCTCGTCACTACTCGTGCGCTGAGGGTTGTGGGTTCGATCCCGACACAGATAGTAGAAGTTTGTTGTTCGTTGTTTTAATGTTTATGAAGTTCTCCGCGTGACAGGCTTTCGCACTAATTATTCATAGTGCGAAAGTCTTTTAAATATAAAATAATACTTTTCCTTTAGATAATACTACATTCAGGAATCGAGCCTAAAATCATATGCTAGCTCCGCTCCACTTTATGAAAGAGCACACGTTAAAGTGTCATGCATATTAATTAGAAAAAAGAATTAATTAAAATATTAATATAATTTATAAAACTAATGACATCTTAACTTTGTTATGTCAAGCAGAAAATACCTTCTACCAACGCTTTCAATTGATTTGCAGTTTGGGGCCAATGTCACAAACCTCAGCCCAGCATCCCTTTGGCAAGACAAATGAACTGCGCCTTTCTTAGGCCCGTCGCCCACACGAGCTGGAGTCGAGGTGGTGTCGAAGCGCGGGCGCACGAGCGGCGCGCCGCTTCTATGTTTCCTTCAGGAACAAATAGCAGTGCGCTCACACACTAGAGTCGCGTCACAGGCGAGGTGGAGACGAGGCGGAGGCGCAGCGGCGGCGCGGCGGGGCGGTGTGCTCGACTGCGCTGCGATTCCATCGCCATTTTGTCATTTTGTTTCTCTTAAGTTTAAGTAAAATCTTCTCCTATCTCTCTCCGCCCTCGCCTCGACTCTACATAAACGCCACGCCTCGACCGTGCCGCGACGCCACCGCGACCGTGCCTCGACTTACCAGTGGGCAACGCGCCTAAGAACACGGCTTAAAGAAACATAAATGAAGTAAATTAAAATCAATATTGTAGATGTTCTTTACTGCTTGACATTTTGTTAAATAAATGGTTTTGGTGCGGCATAAACAGCGGATGGGTAAGCTAGCCGTGTTTTAACGTCTACCTAGCAAAAACATCGACTATTACCAACATGCTTAAAATAATAATAACATTTTATAAGAAATAAATAGGTACCTATGTAATACACTTAGGTACATGGTCTCAAGTTTCTGTTCAAGGGGATAGAGCAGACGTGTATTATAAATAGGTACCTATGTAATAAACTTAGGTACATGATCTCAATCTTCTGTTCAAGGGGATAGAGCAGACGTGTATTATAAATAGGTACCTATGTAATAAACTTAGGTACATGGTCTCAAGCTTCTGTTCAAGGGGATAGAGCAGACGTGTATTATAAATAGGTACCTATGTAATAAACTTAGGTACATGGTCTCAAGCTTCTGTTCAAGGGGATAGAGCAGACGTGTATTATAAATAGGTACCTATGTAATAAACTTAGGTACATGGTCTCAAGCTTCTGTTCAAGGGGATAGAGCAGACGTGTATTATAAATAGGTACCTATGTAATAAACTTAGGTACATGGTCTCAAGCTTCTGTTCAAGGGGATAGAGCAGACGTGTATTATAAATAGGTGCCTATGTAATAAACTTAGGTACATGGTCTCAAGCTTCTGTTCAAGGGGATAGAGCAGACGTGTATTATAAATAGGTACCTATGTAATAAACTTAGGTACATGGTCTCAAGCTTCTGTTCAAGGGGATAGAGCAGACGTGTATTATAAATAGGTACCTATGTAATAAACTTAGGTACATGGTCTCAAGCTTCTGTTCAAGGGGATAGAGCAGACGTGTATTATAAATAGGTGCCTATGTAATAAACTTAGGTACATGGTCTCAAGCTTCTGTTCAAGGGGATAGAGCAGACGTGTATTATAAATAGGTACCTATGTAATAAACTTAGGTACATGGTCTCAAGCTTCTGTTCAAGGGGATAGAGCAGACGTGTATTATAAATAGGTACCTATGTAATAAACTTAGGTACATGGTCTCAAGCTTCTGTTCAAGGGGATAGAGCAGACGTGTATTATAAATAGGTACCTATGTAATAAACTTAGGTACATGGTCTCAAGCTTCTGTTCAAGGGGATAGAGCAGACGTGTATTATAAATAGGTACCTATGTAATAAACTTAGGTACATGGTCTCAAGCTTCTGTTCAAGGGGATAGAGCAGACGTGTATTATAAATAGGTACCTATGTAATAAACTTAGGTACATGGTCTCAAGCTTCTGTTCAAGGGGATAGAGCAGACGTGTATTATAAATAGGTGCCTATGTAATAAACTTAGGTACATGGTCTCAAGCTTCTGTTCAAGGGGATAGAGCAGACGTGTATTATAAATAGGTACCTATGTAATAAACTTAGGTACATGGTCTCAAGCTTCTGTTCAAGGGGATAGAGCAGACGTGTATTATAAATAGGTGCCTATGTAATAAACTTAGGTACATGGTCTCAAGCTTCTGTTCAAGGGGATAGAGCAGACGTGTATTATAAATAGGTACCTATGTAATAAACTTAGGTACATGGTCTCAAGCTTCTGTTCAAGGGGATAGAGCAGACGTGTATTATAAATCTCGCATAACGCTTTGATTGAGGTCCCAAATATGTAATAGAACAAGTCTCATGCCGCCTACTGATATAGCACCAGACTGTGTGCTATTGAGAATTTTTGTGACAGAAAAAGCCAATACAACTGATCGACCTGGGAATCGAACGCAAGACCTTATGCACAGCAGTTGCATATTACCACTACGTCAACGAGCCTGTAGGATACGTAAAGTAGGTAAGTAAAACAATTGTTCAAGCTTGCTCATTATTAGTTATCTCCTATGAGTGCGCTGTACTAGAATAAGTAAGTACGGATTTACCCTAGTAGGTATATTCCAGAAAGGTGAGCGGATGTGTACCTATAACGCCCATATTTTAGGGTAACCCTAAAATATGGGCGTTATAGGTACACATCCGCAGGTACGTATATCTATCACGCCAACCAGACGCCGTGCTGTTCTTGAAGAATGTTCGACAGGGAAATCGAATCCAGGGTCTTATGATCTATCGAAAGAGTCAACGTTAAATAAAGAGGCTGTTTACTATTATGTTTAATATTTTGAAGTAACTAGCTGCTACCCGCGACTTGGTCCGCGTGGAATTTTACATAAAACTCCTCACTTTTTAGTTCGCGGATACCATTTTTTTTTCTATAATAAGTTGCCTAAGTTATTCTTTATAACATCAGCTATCTGCCAGCCTGAAGCCGTTTCAGAGATTAGCCGGAACAAACAGATAAAAAGGTAAAAATTAAAAAGAATTACATTTTCGCAATACAAACAGACACTTCACTTGTATTTATTATTATATAGATTACGAGCCCAAATTATTTCACTTGGTTGCTCAATAATAAACAAACATGACGTGCCCAGCCGCCATTCTTCGTTACCCAGCTAATAATTAATCCAATCGACTATCTGTTTGATCAATAATGCGATCAACAGCGATCCTTTGTTTTGGATCGGTGCAGTTGATTAATATGCCCGGCACTCGGCGTGCCCGGGTTATCCGGGTGAGATATGATCCCGGTAATAGCGGCGGAACGAACGATCAATATACCTATTTATTTGATATTCATTAATTGTGGATGGCGCACTGCTTATTGGACAGACAATAATTCAACACGTGACGTATTCATCTACATAATTATGTAGAAGATAATAAAGATGTTTGGTTGTCTGTTACACTATCATATGTTAGATAGATATGCGTTCCTGTAGTATTTAATCGAGCGAAGCTGGAGGCAGAAACCAGTTCGCGGTACCGTGCATGAGACGTGTGTGAATATATCTAATAGTAGTCTCCTTCTTCTTTTCGTGTGGCTAGTGGCTAACTTGTTGTCAAGAGTTGTTCAAGCCGCCCGTAGGCCTCTGACATGGCTTAACGACTGCTGTCAATTTGACAACAACCGGGACCGACTTTTTAGGTGCCCTCCGAAGCACAGAGACGCTCAGATGAAATACCACTAAGCGGTCACTCATCTATAGACTGACCGCACCCAACGTTGCTTAACCTCGCTAATCGTTTACCTATCAGTGAGTGCAACTGGCTATGAGCGCCTCACTGACAATAGTAGTAACACGAAATTTCAAAATTTCTAGTCAGAAAGCAAATCTGAGACTAGGGATATCTACACTGACATTTTAAATGATTAATTTATAAATGTATCTGTTTTCCACAACACATTGTTTAATCGTTAGGTGCTATTACGATACAACACTTCAAATTGCACCAAATATTCCTCATTATGAAACTGCTAGCTTAAACTACAGAGACCATCAGATACCTACATCATATGCTGTTTTTTATTATACAACTTAGCTGGCAAACTAGCATACGGTCCACCTGATGGTAAGTGGTCACCGTAGCCTATGGACGCCTGCAACACCAGAGATGAAAAGGGAAGTGGGAAGGAGATGGAGCGGGTAGGGGGAAAGTGGGTGATTAGGCCTCCGGCATTCTCACTCACCGAACGAAACACAACAGTAGGAATACTGGTATTTCACGTCGATATTCTGTGACAGGGTAGTCCTTCCCCAGTCGAGCCGGCCCATTCATGCTGAAAGCAGCGAGGCTCTACTACTCTTAAAACTCTTGCACTCTTCATTCAGCTGTTAAGAAATCATACTATGTTTCCCTAAAACTATAAATATATTGCACATCTGGCGCAGTGGTTTAAATGGTCACCTCGCCACTGAGACTGAACCTAGTATTGCGAGTTCGATACTTACACGGACAAAATGTGTGCTCTATTGAGAGAATGTGAGTGTTTTTATGCCTGTTGTTTGAACGTTATGAAGTCCACAGCAATACCGAAGTTATTCTTAGTGCTAATAGGTTTATTATTTCATCATCATCATCATCATCAGGCTATAATAGTCCACTGCTGGACATAGCCCTCCCCCAAAGAGCGCCATAGCGCCCTGTCTTCAGCTTGCCGCATCCAGCATCTGCCTGCAGTCTTTCGCAGATCGTCATCCCATCTGATCGGAGGGCGTCCTACACTACGTTTACCGAGTCGCGGTCTCCACTCAAGAACACGCTTACCCCAGCGGTTGTCGGTTCTTCGCGCGATATGGCCAGCCCACTGCCACTTCAGCTTGCTAATTCTCTGAGCTATGTCGATGACTTTGGTTTATTATTTACAATTACAAAACCTACACAAATGAAATTAGCAATAGACACACCTCAAAAGTTAAAAATAACACAAGAATATTTGTATGTCATGCCACGGAATAAGGAGGAGTGTAGAAGTGGCATATAGTTGCCATTCGCGTGTTACAAACCTGTGCAGTTGATCATAATAGATAAAACTCATGCTGTGTAAATATTATGTCAGATGAGTAACAAGCAGCTCTCAGCATTATGCCTGTACATGTCCGAAGAGCAAGACAGCCTGCAGCATCCATATTTTGATAGCCATTTATTGACACCAGTAGTAGTTTTAAATTTTCTGCTTCTATTGAGAATTGAGACATTAAACTTGTATTTCAAGTAAATAAAGAGCTATCTACACCATTAGCAATCAGGTGGTAAAAGATAAGTAACATTAAAAAAAAAATTGGGGCTGTCTTTGGGGACTACCGATAGAAGTGAAAACTGTAATCCTTGATCATAAACACTTCTTTATAAACAAAAATTGTTTTATTATTCTAAAATAATAAAAAAATGGGACGCGTGGAAGCGTGACGATGACGCGAGTTCTATGATTTTTTTTCACCCAAGAAGTGCTCAACGCGCCTAAAGAAGTTTTCACTTCAAAAATTATACCTATAGTAAAACTCTACTTTTGGAAATATAAGATATCTGATCTAAATTAAATAGGTTTTATATTACTTAACTGAGAATTTAAAGTGTAATTAAATATTTTGTGTGACTCACTCATTACCTATAATAAATGTTTATATTTGTTACGAAAGTAATTCGCTAAGCAACCATTTTCGATGTTTCTGTATCTTCCACTAAAGAAGTTTAAAACCATTTGCTTCGTGTTATTTTATAATTTCATGGCTATGCACACACGTCAGGCAGTTCTAGATGTTTCGCACATTAACACAGTGTTTATAGAGAGAGATGTAACGTAAAATGAACAGCTCTCGAATAGTAAACTAATAGTTCTGAGAAGTATGAACTGGCGTGGCGGCGTAAACAAAATCGTTATGAGAACAATAATAAAGCTTGTAATATCACGGTAATGTTATTAACAGTATTCTATATTCATACAAACGGTCGGAAGTTCGGAACAGAAGTCATACGTACGCGCCTCGGCGTTGGTATGCTCTTGGTTCGCAACCAGTCGCGAATGCGGCGCACGCGCAGTGACGAATGGACGGTGTGATTGTTTTGTAAGCAGTAAGCGTGCGATTTGTGATAATTTGATTTTATTGAACACTTTATATTTCATTAATTACGAATTTTATTTTTTATAATATAATACATAAAATATAATATTTACAATCACTAAACTAGAGAGATACTTAAGTAGGTAGATAAAATTAAAATACTGTAGGCGGGCAGCCCTAACGTGTATCTACGAACCGCACGGTAATTCTAGGTACCTGTAGGTAGTAACCGCCTGTTGTAGGTAATTATTTCAAGGACAGGGCCGAGTTACAATACTGTATAGATATCATTACCGTGGTCATATGTTCATGTGCGATTCCTCCCGCCACGACCGCGCCCGCGCCGCCCAGTACTCCATCACATCGACTGCTGTAACTACTAGAGCTATACTCGTTTTTTTTTAGTTATTTAACTAAAGGTAAACTATCTTGATGTGTCTTTTTTATCTTTTATCTAAAAACTCAGTTTCAAAATAAAATGCTGCTAAAGATCAATGTAAATACAACAGTAACGATGACTAAATCAGTTGAACCGTTAGTTTAAGCACTAGTTTATTTGTTTAATATGTGTTTGTGTAAAAAGTCACATAAAGATTGTTTACCTTTAGTTAAATACCTAAACAAACCGAGTATAGGTGAATTCTCTCGACGACTAAACACAATAATAAAGATAATAAAAGAGTAGTAGAGGCTCGCTGATTTCAGCATGAATGGGCCGGCTCGACCGGGGAAGGACTACCCTCTCACAGAATATCGACGTGAAATACCAGTGTTCCTACTGTTGTGTTTCGTTCGGTGAATGAGAGTACCGGAGGCCCAATCACCCCCTTATACGCTTCCCGCTCCTTCTCCTTCCAACTTTCTTTCCTAAAGGGTCGGCAATGCGCTAGTGATGCCTCTGGTGTTGCAGGCGTCCATAGGCTACGGTGACCACTTACCATCAGGTGGGCCGTATGCTTGTTTGCCACCTTAGATATATAAAAAAAAATCGGCGTCATGGATTAAAACAAATTAAAATGAGATAAATATCGGTTTATTTATAATATGTCGGCGGCACAGCGCGGCGCGCGGCGGTATTGAATGTGAATGCGATACTTGCACTTAGGGACTTAGGTTTGATTTTTAGGTCAGGCAAAGCGTTAACTTCGTTCTTAGTAGCGAACAAGACGTCTTACACCGTGTCTGGTAAACTGCAATAGGCTATTACGTGGCACCAAAAGGTTGAAGCGGTTTTTGCTGACGATCATGCAACCTATAAAAGGACTGGCATCTGCCACACAGCATGCTTTCATTAAGCGTTGGCAACATTCGCTGTGAGCACGGCCTTACCCCGGCTCAGGTGAGGTGCAGGACATGGTGTACTGATGCCTAGAAACCATCATCTGTCTAACTCGGTATATAAAATCGCCTCGTACCGACTGTGTCAACGAAGCAATTATACATAAGTTTCGACCGCATGGTTACAACATGTAGGGCGCGTCGAAATCTTTGAGTACTTTGCGTCACCATGTACGTAGGTGTACATAATGTTGTAGGTACGTCGATGAGTGTACCTAGAGTATAGGTAGTTGATTCACGCAGCTTTGCTGTACACGTCCGAGGAGTGGCAGTTTCCATGACATTGTCCGAGGGCACCTCGCGAAACGACCGCAGGGCTGTCTTCACTTAGTAATATTGAAATTTTCCACTAGGTTTTTAATGTTGGTGTAAGGTGGTGACAAAGATGATGACAGAAGAATATAGATCACTTTTTTTTATACTTCTAAGATGGCAAACAAGCATGATGGTAAGTGGGCATCGTAGCCTATGGACACTTGCAACACCAGAGGCATCACTTGCGCGTTGCCTCCCCTTTAGGAAAGGAAGTGGGTAGGACAAGGAGCGGGAAGGGGTAAAGAGGGTGATTGGGCCTCCGGTACTCTCACTCACCGAACGAAACACAACAGTAGGAATACTGCTATTTCACGTCGATATTCTGTGAGAGGGTAGTACTTCCCCGGTCGAGTCCATTTATGCTGAAATCAGCGAGGCTCTACTACTCTAAGAATATAGGCGTTATGGAGCTATCAAGAGCGCAAGGGATAAAGCAATGGCCACCTGCTCGCAATGCAAAGTCTTCTAAAGATGCTCTGTAGACAAAACAAGTCGTAGGTTATGTAGATGCCGTATTTTGCTAGGCGGTTTAGGTGCCATGGCCCACTCATTAGGATGGGACTACAGCCTTCTACCGAAATTAGGTACCAAGAAGCATAGCTGTGAAATCTGGGAGTATTAAGGCGTTATGTCGCCATTGCCATTTCGCCAAGAGTTGTTGGATCCCCACATGGGCAAAACCAGTGTGAACCACGATAGTAGTTTCAAGTTCAGGTCTTTCTTGTGTTTGTTGTTAGAACGATGATACAAGAGAATTATTTGTGGACCTAATATACAAATGATTGCACAAAGTCTGGGTGTACCTACTTTGTTTTTGTTTAGATTGTATGTTTGTGAAGTCCCACACCACACACGACTTAATAGGTACCCAGTGCAGATGCTGTCTTTCATGAAATAGAAATAAGGAAATATATTTAAATACTAGATGTTCCTGTGGTTTCACCCGTGTTTATCGTTATTGCGCCGCCCCGTGGGTCGTAGCGTGATGTTATATAGCCTATGCCTTCCTCCATAAATGAGCTATCCAACACTAAAAGAATTTTTCAAATCGAACTAGTAGTTCCTGAGATTAGCGCGTTAAAACAAACAAACTCTTCAGCTTTATAATATTAGTATAGATATATGTATATGTTTAAATTTGATAATAGCTAGGCCTCTGCCTATCTTTTTACAGATATTGACATGCTCTATGACGTAGGAAGATTCACCAAGCCGTGAGGTGGCGCTTGGCAGCCCTACCGCTTGACTCGCATGTCCGCTGGTCGCGTCTGAAATGTTTGTACTTCTAAATTTAGCAGCGCCTTTGGATTGTTATAACGAAACTAACCAACTCAATATTGACGCTGGACGGACACCCGCATAAATATTATACCTTAGTTGCCAGTCCTACTGCCACTTTAGCTTGTCATTTAGATCTATTAGTAAAATACATTCACGAGACATCTCAGCTTGTATCGCCCCAAGGTGCGGCAGTGATGTACACACGTTGACCAGCTATATTTCTCGTTCGTGTTTACTGTTCAGCCATGTGGAATCCTCCCTACAACACAGGGGATTTATGAAAGTTGAAAACATGATCACAAAGGGCACTCGGGTTACTGCAGACAATCTATGGATTACAGTAATTGTTGTCTCGTATGGGGATCGAACCCCAACGGGCGTTGGTAGTGAACGCTGGGTTAGAAATAAAACGTGGGGCATATTGCAAAATAAAAATACATATAAATAAAAGGGCTTCTTTCTAAACGGGCGTTAATTTTACTGCAATATGCTACGTGGCAATAACAGCCATATTATATTAAATAATAATACACGTCAATATTTTGAATATGGACATCCTAAAAGTACGTTTGGAATAGCGGATGCGTTCAAATGCTTTGGACGTGGCTGGGCAATAGATGAAAATATTGCAGCCAATTATTTTAGCAATGTATTGGCCATGTAGCCCCTTGATAATACTAAAATATAATTTCTTATGGAGTTTGAATTACAATTGCTTGTTATACAATACTAATGTCGTGAATTTCCGCTAGATGTCGATAGGGTTGCAACTTCATGACATGACGCTGGACTGAAGTTCTGGCGATAGAACAATATATTTATAATTCTAAAGGCTGTATCTATACTTAATTCTAAGCTTTTATAAAACTATAAAGTAGCTATGTCTATACATCAAAAATATTTATAAAATATGTGATTAGGGTTGTTTTTGAGACGAAATAATATTTATTTGCATGTATGTGTGTAGCTAAATCGTGAATATACAAAGCACACTTCTAAGAAAAAGATAATTGAGTACTCAAGCTGCCTTAAAGTCATCGCAAAAACAAAAATACTTAAAATTGTAACTGATTATTTCAAAACCGCCTCTCACGAAGCGATAAAATAAACTTAAAGATTTAAATCACCATTTAACAGCCCATAATCACATGTGCAGCGCATTTCGCGAGCACTGAACCCGTGACCTGAAAAAACACTCCAGCGCATCCCGATGTAGCGCCGTCTTTCTCGCACTAATCGTAAACACATCTGGTGTTTCAGTCGCAAAATAAAATGGTACGCTAAAATGGTGTGCGCTCGATTAATATGGAAGCTCGCCTCATGGAATAATGTTTGTCGACGAGCGACGTAATGATGCCGAGGAAATGTTTTATACAGCCGATGCACGCTTGTGTAATTATCGTGAAGTTTCAGTACGAGCGATGAGGATCAATGAAGCTGCTGGGACTGGGACAAGGGCTTCGTACTTGCCATGTGAGACTTGTACGTTGGAATACCAGTTTCGAGATATAGACCCGCTGGATTGCTCATTATTACATTATTGTTTCAAGTTACTTACGAAACTTACACGGATATATTTTAAGACAAGCCTCGATGGCGTAGTGGTTAGTGTAACCGACTGCGACGCCTGAGGTCGCGGGTTCGATTCCCGCACAAGTCAAACATTTGTGTGCATGAACATGGATGTTTGTCTTGGTCTGGCTGTTTCTATGTATAACATGTACGTATGTACAAAACAAAAGTATATACCTATGTATATTTATCGATAGTCTAGTATCCATAGTACAAGCTCTGCTTAGTTTGGGCTAGTTGGTGTTGTGTGTGTGTGTGGTAGAACATAAAAAAAAAATGCTAATTAGTACAATATTGCACTTACGAGTAGTGGTAGCAGGAGATCGTCGGCCTGGCATGCAGAGGATCTCGCGTTTGATTCCAAAACTTGTGACTTTTTAAAGTTATGTGGTGGACATGGCCTAAGGCTTCTTATATTGTGGAGGAGGAGGAGGAATGACGGAGCCCGACAGTGGGACAATTTATACATATATGTATTAGTATCTACAATATTCAGTCGATTTCATTCTCAATTGGTCGTGACGTTTTAGAATAAGGTACCTATTAACAACTTTGGTTTTTTTGGTAGGTATTTCAATCTTAGAATCTATTCATAAGCGAAGTTTTCGTAGTAATGTCGATCGTGGAAAAGGATTGTGAACAACACATCTTAGACGTGAGTGGAGGCTTTTAAGCTCGCTCCTGCGGTCGGTCTCCGGACGGATAACATACAATATTTCTTTTCCACGACACGTTTGAGCCGACTTTAGGTCAGATTTCGGTCAACAAACTGTTTTGTGAAAAAGGTACAACGTAAGAAGGTCCGAGTTGAGGGCCCGCTAGGGTTGTGACTGGCGAAAAGGGTGCAAATAGCTAAAGGGCACCTCGGGGGATGTATTCTAAGGGTCTTATGTACATGCTTGTAGGAGGAAAGATGCGATTCTTTGGGAAAAAATAGTATAAAATGCATTGATGTATCAATGATAAAATGTCTCTTTGTGTACGCAGATGTACTGCACTTCGTTCAATATTGTCTTGACATGGTTATACTTAACACTTCGTCGTTATATTAGCGGTATTTGAATGTGTTCACAACATTAAACATAAGTAATAGTCCATACAAATTGTGCATTTGAATATCATTTGAATGCAATTTTGCGTATACTTGCGTTTAATATTATGAATAAATCTGTGCGAGAGTTTTCCATATCATAGAGAAATTCAAATAGCGTGTGTTGGCCAGTTATGTGGAATACGGTCGTATCACTTTTATATGCTTAAATTCATAACCAGCAACGAATCAATTGCAGTCTGCTTAAAATTTGTGTGTACTATACATTAGCTATGAATTCAAATGAAATGTCCAATAAATATTATTCTAATGAGAGACAAGACATTATTTTAATATAAATATTTTTGATAGTACCTATACTTAATGTGTAGATTATCTGAAAGAATCTGCGATTTGGTTTAATTTTAGTATGTATTATATTAAACTGTTATCCACTGGTGTTCACTATTTCGATGTAAGTTTGGACTTATAAACACTATTTGGATATGTTTTAAATAGGTCGCCTGTCTTTACTAAGTTAGTCAAATATTCAGTTTATACAAAACTTGTACAAAGTTGGTACTTCACTTCAATATAATTTAGTAAGTAAGTAAGTAAGTAAGTAATTTTATTTTTCAAAATATACGTACACAAAATACAGACAAATATTATAACACAGCAAAAAGCAAAAAAGAAAAAAGTACATACATAATGAAAAACGAGGTTACCACTCAGGTTTATTGTTGGTTTGCGGTTAATACCTCAAACCGACCCTGATGTTATGTGGTAACCCCAAGTGACGCCCGGACGTACATCAGCTACTCTTTAACAACTTCCACATTCAAAAAATAAAAGAAATAAAAAATACATACGTAAGATATATATATATATATAAATTATAATTGATGAGTATGTAATTGATATATATCAAATATAAATTAAATAAATTGGTGCAATAGTATAATGTATATAAATTTAATATTCAATAATAATAATAATAATAATAATAATAATTTTTACTTGTATGCTCTGATTAAAACTCATATGTTTTGATGCCATAATTACATATAATCATCTGTGTATTCTAACAGATGTAGGCTTTTTGTTTGACCAACCGCTCAAAGGATCTATGCGATGACGCTGTTGGACTGCCTCACTCAGTAAAACAAAAACCGAAATATAGGTCGATCACGCTTTCAAAGTGACCTATGTACATAGTTTCAGATGCTAGCAATATTCGATTTTATTAAAATCGGTTCATCAGTTCAATTTGTATAGATTAAGTTGAAAAAGTTACCATCATTTTCGATAGATGGCGCTGACATACATATTTATGTAACCGAAGACTTGCAACATAAAAAAATTAACGAAAGTTAATAATTTTACTATAATCCCTATTTAGATATGTTAGTGCTGCACATAGGTCTTGTCTGATAATGATGTAGGAAATACTTACGACGAAACTTTTTTAATATTTTCAAAAATGTGTGAATCCTGCAAACCCGCACTTAGCTAGCTACCTCCGACCAAAGAATGTGGCCTTACCATTGTCATATTCAGACAAGACCTAGCACGCGATAATTAACACTTTTATGCACACATCACTTCAAAAAGTCAAAGGTGCGTGCCGACCTGAGACTTCTGATATGATAATGCTAATGATTAGTCACTAAGTAATCGCATCTCATGTTAAAATGAAGTATTTTTAGATGTAAGTAATATTATATTATAGTAGCAAAAAGAACAGAAGCTAATCCAAAAGAAACATGATACTTATCAAGTGATTGATATTTGATAAGTTAAAGTTTTTGTGTGGTTTCATGTTTTCGCATCATTATAAATATATTTGGTACGTCGACAAAAACTAGCTTATATTCTTTTTATAACGCTTTAAAAGTTATCGTGATATAGCATCATGTACGTACCTACATCTCGAAGGGGGTTGGCAGATGTGTATAATGTTCAAATTTTGCTAGCTTCAGTTAAGTCTTACGTAAGCGGGGGAGTCTATTATGAACCGTCTACCGAGCACAAGGGAGGTCTCGTTATAGTAGGAGGGTTATTTTTGTGGTAACGTCAGTATTCCTCTTTTGCACAAAATATGCAACCCGCTGAACCTAAATTAAATAGGATAATAATCATTGAACAAGTTTATATTAGTATACTAGATGTGCCCGCGGTTTCACCCGCGTTTATTATTACTGCGCCGCCCCCGTGGGTCGTAGCGTGATGTTATATAGCCTTCCTCGATAAATAAGCTATCCAACACTAAAATATTTTTTCAAATCGAACCAGTAGTTTCTGAGATTAGCGCGTTCAAACAAACAAACAAACTCTTCAGCTTTCTAAATTAGTATAGATATACTAATATTATAAAGCTGAAGAGTTTGTTTGTTTGTTTGAACGCGCTAATCTCAGGAACTACTGGTCTGAATTGATAAATTATTTTAGTGTTCGATTTATTGAGGAACGTTATAGGCTATATAACAGCACGCTACGACCCATGAGGGCGGAAACGCGAGTGAAACAGCGGGCACATCTAGTTATGTATAAAGGGTGTGATACAAGTGCCACTCATGTGTGCCCATAGTTTTACTAGCTCTTCATTACGTTAAATATATATTTATATAAATATCTATGCATATTAGCATATTATTATACCTATAGGCGTTAGCTTATACGCCCAAAAATCCTTTCGAGCGTATAAGCTATCGGGTGTATTGTACATACCCACATATCGCCTACCGATGGTTTTTAGGTCCCATCTAATAGGAAGCGAATCTATAGTGTAACTCCGTCAACCCGTCGAAAGTCTTGAGTTCACTTTTTAAGAAGAGTATTACATGATAGTTTTTTTGACACACCAATATACTCCTCTAATTCTCTCTCCTCTTTATTAGGTGCCGGGACACAAAGACTAATCAGACTCTGTACCTAACCACAAATATTTGTGGATCACACATCATTTAGGCTCAAAGTCAAAGTCAAAGTCAAAAATCATTTATTCACTTAGGTCACAAAGTAACACTTATGAATGTCAAAGGGGTTAGTGAGTTTGTTACATTTACTGAATTTACATTTATGTTAGTTGTAAGGTTCAGGCAAAAGGTTGAGCCTATGAGAAGATACCTCGAGTGGTAATAGAACCTATAACTCTACGGTGTAGTGGCAGTTGCAAATAAGCACTCAAACTACTGCGCTATTCGGACAAACAAATGTTTTGTTGTTGAACGGAAGGCTACTTTGTATCAACATACAAAACGTTAAAATAAATTGTAAAAATCTGTTCAAACATGTTTTTGCATCTTTGTGTAAGCGTTAGGTATTTGCAACGCTAAGAGTGTGACTGATGGAATAAAAAACTTTAGGTATAACATTATTCTTATAAAAATATCCACAAAAACTTAAAATAAATTCTCTTGACAATAGACGTAGTCACGAACGTGATATATCGACAACGTGTCAGCGAAAAATACCTTTTTTTGTACGTCCACAAAAAATGTTAAGGACCCACATAACAATACCACGCAAATATCAACTCTATTACAATGCACTATAGCACAAATTGTATTTTCGAAATATTCTACCTCCAAGATTTTGTCCTAAATATTGACAATTTGAAATATCCTTTGCTGCTAACAAATTTAGAGTCGATATTGGCTCAGCAAAATATATAAGGTGAGGACCCATAACAATATTACCTGCAGAATATCCGTTAAATAGTTTTAGCGTAATCCTGCAAGTGCCAACCTGCCCTTAACTGCTTTAAATAGCGAAATATAAAAGATATTGGACAAATGAGAGCAGGTGGTTATTTTTTATCGTATAATATAATAATAGGCATGGTGATCCTCCATGCGTGATCGGGGAACGCCCGAACACCGTTGATTGTGTACTGTGTAGGCGGGAGACATGCCGGAGCGAGGATTTCAATAGTGCGATATGGATCTACGAGCAGTACCCACGAGCTGAGCTAGTGTGCGCTGTGCGGTACGCGTACACGACCACACAATTAGATGGCGGTGCAGGATTGAAAGCGACGATCAGCTGATTTACTTTAAACTTGTCGTGACGGATAATACATACTATTCAGCCGTGCGTGTTAGTGGAAAATTTCCTCACACTAATGTGTGAGTGTGAAATTAGCTACGTGTAGTGTGTGGTTCTTTGAATGTATCGGTTTTAAAATTGGTTATTTTTGTCTGGTTCAAGGTTGAAGACATTTCCAACATGGGCTAGGTACTAATCAAGATATTTCTATGGTGACAGGTTTGTTTAAGTTTCGCCTAACAGTCCCAATTGCTGCCCACTGAGGTATATTCTCGAGACTTCGTATCATACATTCACACATAGATTCACGGCTGTTTCCCAGAGGGGTAGGCAGAGACTACGGATTTCCATTTGCTACGATCCTGACACACTTCTCTGGCTTCATTCACTTCGTATCAGGTTGTGTTTTTTATACTATGTACCAAGTTTACTTTGATCTGATGACGTTAGCAACGCCAGGTAAGCCGAGTAAAAACTCTGGCATTGCCGATCGCAACAAAATAAAAATAAATGGTATTATAGAAGAAAGACTAAAGGAGAATGTATAGGAAAGATCGGCAATTGAGCCTCTATGTAGTAATACCTACGTACAATTTGCCCGACGTGGATGAAACCTAGGAAAGCATTAAACCGACGCAACGCGACCAATGTCCGTGAAATAACTGACCTAGTACTTGGTAATAGGTAAAAAAATATGCATTGAGTTAGAACTAGTAGATTTTTAGTAGATTTAGAGGTAGTAGATCCTCGCTGGTTTCAGCATGAATGGGCCGGATCGACTGGGGTAGTACTACCCTCTCACAGAATACCGGCGTGAAGTAACAGTACCAGTACTGTTGCGTTTCGTATCGGTGAGTGAGAGAGCCGGAGGCCCAGTTACCCCGATCCTTTTCCTATCCTTTCCTTTGTCCTTTCCCTCCTTTATTCCTTTTTAAAGGGCTGGCAACGCACTTGTAACTCCTGCGGGGTTGCGGGTGTCCATGGGCGGCGGTAATCGCTTACCATCAGGCGATCCGTCTGCTCGTTTGCCAACCTATGCTATAAAAAAAAATAAAAAAAAAATAAAAAAAAATAAAAAAGACTAGGCATATAAAAATAAACCCCAAATGTTTGACTCACAGCTACCCCTTTCTGCAGTGATCTTACTGTTCAAACAGAGGGTGCAGTATTACGGTCTACGGAGCTGGTTCCTCGCGCGGCACGACCGATATTACGGACCACACAGATATCCCGTGTCTACGTATTCATTACACTCGTTGTTGAAACATTTGTTAAATTTTTTTTTGTTTGGTAAGATTATTCCTGCACTCGGAATAACTCCTGTGTCGCGGAGACTTTACAAACATTCAAGCAACGGACACAAAGAACACCGAGACTCGGGACTACTATTTGTGAATCACACAAAGTTTTGTCTCGTGTGGGGATCGAACCCACAGCACTCAGCGCAGTGGCGGTGGCGAGGCGACTACTTAAACCAGTACGCCATCCGTGCAGTAGAAGTCCATGCGATACCGGCACTGTTCGTAATGTGGAAGTTATATGAAACAAGAGGGTTCAGAGGAAGGTCTTACTCAAGAAGGCCCGGGTCCGAAGGAGGAAAGAGTTCCTATCTTCATAAAATTGTTTGTACAATGGTACTAGTGGGATAAATCAGTGTCATTTGTACGATCAATGGTAGTAGTGAGATAATTCAGTGTCATTTGTACCATCAATGATACTGCCCAATGGTACAGGTGGTCCGGAGGGCTTTTAACCTAGCTATGAGTAGGAGGAGACTAATATAGTATGAGTATGTAGGTCGTGAGGCAAACCCAAGGCTAGGCTATTTACTAAACGTTAATTAGTAATTACCTTCTCTAGACAAACGTTTGCATCTTGTCTCGTTACTGTAACACATGTTTACACTTGTGTCTCATTAAAGGGAGGAACTATTATACCTACTCGGTTATATACGTACATAGAATATCTATTTATAAGGCTTAGTAGGCGTTTCGGCCGCTGAGTTTCGTTCGATCCGGTCGAAACAGGAATTTCATTATTGTTAATATTTTTGAGTTGACGTGTCTTTGTCTTGATGTGTCTTCTTTATCTGAAAACTCAGTTTAAAATAAAATGCTGCTAAAGATCAATGTAAATACAACAATAACGATTACTAAAGCAATTGAACCGTTAGTTTAAGCACTAGTTTATTTCTTTATTATGTGTTTGTGTAAAAAGTCACATAAAGATTGTTTACCTTTAGTTAAGTACCTAACCAAGTGGAGTATAGTTACTTCATAGTGACGGATAGTTGGCTTCACAATACCTCATAGAAACATTATGTTAAACGGACAAAAGGTCAAACTCAAATATAATGACGTACAGTTTAATTTAAACGAATACCTATTGTGTGAACAACAGTAATGACTATAATGAAACGGTTGGTTTATCATGGCGTGCGTGTGCATATCTCGTAACTTATCATAACATTACATGTTTCACCTGCAAATTGCAAAATAATTACACTTTAAAATAGACACAGAACGTTTGAAGGACACGACAACGGTCGGTGTTGCCCTCTCGCTCCACTGCCTACGGTAAAGCGAGACGGGCGGTATGACGTGATACTGTTGCTAAGTTTGCTGTCCTTATCTAACTTGTGACTGAAGCGTAGTGGCGTCCTTGTCGTTGGCGTCGGTAGACAGACTGTCGCCACTGAAGCATTGTGCCGTGACATTGTAAGGGCAAGTCCTCACCGGCGATTCTCGGAATTTTACAATTTTTTTGCAAGTTTGCTCATTTTATTATAATACATGTCATGCGGTCAGCTTTTTGTCACGTTTACGTTACACTTCTGGTTATGTAAATATTATACTTTAGTTTTGTTATCGTTGTACAACAAATATGGCAATGGTGAATTAGTATGTCGTCTTTATTCGCAACACTAATTAAATTGTACTAATATGGAATGACTAACACGAAGTTTAGATTATTCAAAGTGGTTTGCGTTAAGTATTAAAGTCTCAAAATTGATTAATTTATTTAAAAAGTAATTCTGAACATGATTGTATTCTTGAGCAAGGATCTTATATATTATATAGCTGCAGGCGTGTGTTTGTTGAATTGAATTTGTGTTTTTAGCTTTGAATAATAATTCAAAGCTAAAAAAGTACGAGTCGGCCACGCTTAACTACTTAAGATTAAGTAAAATAAGCTAGTTCAAGATTATTGCTGTCGAGTACAGTCAAGAACTTAGTATATTAATATTTTGAATTCTTTAATATAATTATTATAGATAGGTACAATTTAGCCTACAGACATATGTATATTTGGAACATATACAAGTGACTTCAAATAGTTATCTACTTATATTCTGTAAAGAATGTTATGTGTAACTATTGTAATAAGTAATAACTAAAGTCGTCTATCATTTTCCGAGACCCGTTTCAACCACAGCTATTTATTTAACGATTATTACCGGCTTTTCAATTACTTAGAGAAAATTTTCCATACGATGGTATCATTAAGTTAATGACAGGAAAAATGTTATGATATTTTATTGACTTTGTTACGTTTTTCAATCAGCCCTGTAGTAAAGAAATATCGACCATAACACTATTGGAATACGTTTTATTTTAGTGTAAAATGTAACTTAATTACCATTTGAGAGTATAAAAACGTCTGATGGCCGCTGACGGATTGTCTCCGTGAGTTCGGTTGACGATTGCATCTGTAGAACAGCGACAAAAACTAAATGAACACATCGTTTAAGGACATGTGCTGTATATGTAACGCGAACTGAATTAAAATTAAATCTTTAGTGCAATTTACATCCCACGATTTTAGCATGAAAATCGAAAACTATATTTTATCTATTTTTTGCTCAATATAATGTATAAAAAGTACTTAACTTTTATTTAATTTGCTTTTAATAATATTTGGTATAACCTATGTGTCGCTGACGATATAAAAATAAAATTAAAGAAGTTCTGATGTAGGCAGAACTATCACTAGGTCACATGAAATGATAACCACGCAGTAATTTTGTATGCCACTTACATTACATTAGCAGTGGAAAGAATATGAACGAATTTACCACGTGGGTGATATTGTACTAATAAAATAATAATAAAAATATTTATTCACCAAATAAAGAAATACATATTCTCAGATTTTAATTAATAATATAACTAGGTAAGGAATATAATATTTTGTTTTGCCAAAGACTTCCTACACTAGACTAGGCCTGTCCTGTAGGTAGTCTTTTTATTCACATTTACCATTAATTATTCTTGACTCGACGTAAATATATATATCATATAAAATGTTTACAATAATTAATTACTGAAATAATATTTTGAACAATATGACCCACTTGGTCGATATAAGCCATAGTCAAGCTTGCCTACAAGCTACTTTAAACAATACGTAACATTTTTAATACTTTGTGCATTACGGCTATAGATATAAAGATAGAAAATAAAGTGCAGTTCTTTATCACAAAAAAACTTTTTTCCGTCACTATATTAAACAAAATAGTCGTTAGTTAGTCGTGTCGTGAGGTCTGAACGGTCGCAAGGGTCACCTCTAAGCGTAGGCAACCTTGCAGCGTTGTGTGCGCGGCCTAATATCAACTGCATCGCTATATTATAACTGGCTTCGTGTTGCCATCCGTCACACAGCGCGCGCGCATGAATCATGGCTGCAACTGAATACACTTTATATAACACCAAGTTAATGTTAGAAATAAATCAGCATTCGATGGAGCGAATCGTCGAGCCGGCCTGACAGGTAACGTCTGACTCTTTGCCAGATATGTATATTATGCCGAAGGTTAACTGTGATGTTAGACATACATGACATGACACAGTATCACGTCTATATACCCCAAGGGGTTGGCACAGGAATATCACACTCACATTTCACTACTTAGTGATCATTTTAGATCTCACGTAAGAGGTAGCGATGGTGGTAGCTTTTTAGACACCTACTAGACATTGGCTTCATTGGGGACCTTTAAGCATAAAAAGAACAATGGCAGAACCCCATACATTGTTTTAGCTGAGATTAAATTCCTGCGTCTTGAAATAAAAAATATCTAGTTAAACTCAGCGTCATCTTCTGAATTAATTGGTGCAAAAATTTTTGTTCGAGAAGGCCGAGAATAATATATATTCATTCAGTCATGAACTTTTGTAGTTTATGTCTGCAGATAACTTTCAATAACATGTTTAATATATAATATTATTCAATTTCGAGGGATTAAAAGGCAATATCGCATTAGTATTTCCCTTACCTAGTTATTTCAGGATAAAATGTCTTGTGAAATATTTTAAAGTAGGTAGGTCTGTAGGTAAGTCCAGTGATAACACGACAACAACATAACACGATAACAGACGCTCAAATGTACGTTACGTGCCATTGTTCTTTATTTGCCAAGACCTCGGATAGAACAGTTTCACAGATCCACTTGGCCGTCTGACCGTTATCTTACCTGATGTTAAGTGAAGATGCAGTCGACGATGGAGCCCGCTAGCTTAGAAGATACCTATTCACTCGCGACTTGAAGCCACTCAGATTGTACTCATCGGGAAACACAGACTTAAGTAGTGAGTTCTACTCCTTAGCGGTACGCATTATAAAAGTGGAAGCAAAGCGCTTCGTGCGTACATGTGGTATATCCATCATGTACCAAATATGTATAAACATAAACCTGGTCAATAGGGCTCATCTTTTGTTACGTGGTATCTATACCTACTTGTTACATTGATCGTGACACCTCTACTTAGCCCCTCGAGCATAAACAAACTTGGTGCTATATAATATTATAATTTATTTGTAAATACAAAAGTAAAGCATCAATAGATAAATGTTCCATTCATGTGTTTCCTGTCGTCGCGTCGTGCTTGCAAATTACACTTTCGGTCCGTCCAAGGTGAGACGATATATTGTCGCAAGGCGATACGGAACTAACGCCCGCCATCACACACTCACGGAGCGAGCGAGTAGCGGAGAATAAGAAAATGCCTATATGCATACCTACTACTTATTTAATAATATGTTTTGGGGAGATAGAAGCACAGTGAGTAAGATCCACCACGATTCATGCCGGTACTGTAAGCATAAATATATGTTTACTAGCTGACCCGCGCAACTTCGCCTGCGTCACCTAAGAGACTTTTACCAGTTTTTGTAACATTTTTGATTGCTGCTCAGTTCCTATATGCCGTAGCGTGACGTTATAATAATATAGCCTACAGCCTTCCTCAATAAATGGGCTATCCAACACTAAAAGAATTTTTCAATTACAACCAGTAGTTCCTGAGATTAGCGCGTTCAAACAAACAAACAAATTCTTCAGCTTTATAATATTAGTATAGATTTCTTGACTGTGCTTTTCGAGATGCTAGCTCAGCTAGGGCAGTTCCTACTGCTCTAGCTGAGCTGCAACAATTCAAAGCTCCT
Source organism: Catocala sponsa (assembly GCA_963564715.1). Classification (NCBI taxonomy): domain Eukaryota; kingdom Metazoa; phylum Arthropoda; class Insecta; order Lepidoptera; family Erebidae; genus Catocala; species Catocala sponsa. The sequence goes on along the minus strand of OY751341.1, from coordinate 25,952,141 downwards.
GCTTTATAATAATTGCAGTTAAATAATCATGTGTATTCCTCCCTTAGGCGACGCTATGCTGTTGCAGGATGCGTGTACCGGCGGGTGGTTTGATTAATCACTGGCGCTAATGGCTCAGCTGTTGTAGGATTGCATTGCACATGTTATCATATTTTTGAAAGAGTCCATAGGAAATAATAACCTTTTATAAATAACTAAGCACGACATTAATTGTTCAAAAATAAACACATACTTAGCTCGGCCCGGGAATCAAATCACACAGTTACACAGCAGTTTTGCATACGCAAACATATGGCACGTACTAATAACTCGTTGGTTCCTTTAGTACTGGTAATTAGATTTATAAAAGCCGCGCTCCGCTGTGATGTCCGTCCCACACGTCTCAGGTCCCGGCGCCGGCGGAGACGACGTATTAATTCGCCAGTTGTTGCTATAAGGAAATGTTAGAAAACTTCGAAATACTAGACCTTCAACTACTTAGCGTCTCTCTGCTGACCACGTCGCCGTCGTGTGATATTTGGCGATATCTTATCACTCGTCTGCTGTTAATTACAAGATCCGGTTTAAATATTGCCTCGGCTGTCTTCTTAGTAATATATAGATTCACAATTGTATTCCTATAAGGGGTAATGTCATCTTGCTGCAACTAAGAATTTCCTAACAGAGAACTCCATCTATACTTTCTCCAATCCGGGAGTCGAACCCGAGACCTTGTGAGAAGCCGCTAAATTCTACCACATTACCAACGAGTCAGAACCCTCTTCGTTATGAAAGTTACGCAAGATCAATATTGATGGCTTACGGCTGACGGGTTGCTCCCAAGTTTCCGCCCGGTTGGTGGTGAAGGGCGAAGGCTCGAGAAGGTCCGGACCCCTAAGTTTTACAATTACTCATGTGCGAAGTAGTAATCGCTTATGTGTTAACTGCTCGATAGTATCACAAATCACTTGATACTAATAATTGCTCAAACTGAAAGTCATTTATTCATTTGGGTTACATAGTAACATGTGAACTTTAAGTTTATTAATTAGTGAGTTTAGTCAAAATATATTTATAGTTATAAATATATTTTATATTTTAGTCTTATTAGCTGGTTTGGACATGTAGAAAGAATGGACGAGGAAAGACTGACTAAGATAGTTTATAAGGCTAGTGTGAATGGAACAGTCGCAAGAAGAAAACCTAGGCGAACGTATCTCGATCAGATCGGAGGCGTTCTGGACAAAGGCCAGGTTAAGAGCACCTCGAACCGACGGGCGTGTATGAGGAACGTGATGAAAGTGAATGGAGTCCGAGAAGTGTGTCAGGATCGTAGCAAATGGAAATCCGTAGTCTCTGCCTACCTCTCTGGGAAACAGACGTGAATCTATGTATGTATATTTATAGTTGCTAGATTCAGCAAAGGTTTGTTTACAAGAACTGCATGAGAGTCATGCTCATCATCACTATATAAGCATACATAGGTAATACGTGATCAAGTATAGGCGACAATAAAAAGATAGATTTATTTTATTTGATGTCCCCTCAGCTGGGCCCTCAGAATCAATTATCTACACCAACTCTGCATTGTTGCTACGATTTACTAACATACTTTGCGACCGAAGAATTTAGTAAGGAATACCTACTTAATATTGTCTTGCTGTGAATTAATAAAAACTTTTAAATATTTTGGTCGTCGTATGACACCTGTATCGATATCACTATAGAGAAAGAAAAGAGTCATGGACACGATTGGATTCACATCTGATGTGCGAATGCTATGTTTTAGTTTTCCTGTAGTTTGTTAGTAGAAGCTGGTTACATGGTTCCTCCATTAAATATATCAGAGTTGTTAATTTAAAACTAATGAAAGAATCCTTGTACGAAGTCAGGTGGTGACCGAGATACTTGTGTGCGATGCCGTTCTGCCTAACCCCTCAACTTCATACAATCATGGTATTATTATACGAAACTGCATTTGATTAGCTAGTAGGTTAGGTAGCTTAGAACCTGATCCTGATCTGATAACGTGGAGTATTTGATAATCAGTTATACTTGGCGATGACATCACTCCGTCTATGGCACAAAAACATAACGACCCGCTGTTCGTGCTGGGGTGACCACGCGTTCGAGAATGGTGTCTAGAATATTCTACAAAAGTCAGCCCACCCTGATTATACTTAAGCGAGCCGACCAGGAATTTATTTCTACCCTGTACAAGGTATAGTTTTAATCTGGTACTTCAAGAACCCTGTGTTGTAACCATTTAAATTATAGTATTCATTCAGAGTATAGTGTCCATTCAGAGTATAGTATCCAGTCAGAGTATAGTATCCATTCAGAGTATCCATTCAGAGTAGAGTATCCAGTCAGAGTATAGTATCCATTCAGAGTAGAGTATCCAGTCAGAGAATAGTATCCATTCAGAGTAGAGTATCCAGTCAGAGTAGAGTATCCAGTCAGAGTATAGTATCCATTCAGAGTAGAGTATCCAGTCAGAGTATAGTACCTATCTATTCAGAGTAGAGTATCCATTCAGAGTAGAGTATCCAGTCAGAATATAGTATCCATTCAGAGCAGAGTATCCATTCAGAGTAGAGTATCCATTCAGAGTATAATATCCAGTCAGAGTATAGTATCCATTCAGAGTATAGTATCCATTCAGAGTATAGTATCCTTTCTGGCATCCAGGCCTCCTTACGTGTATTATTATGCTACTGGTTTAGGACCTGCGTTGACATCCCAGCCACTTGCACGCTTAGCAATGCGTGGTTATGATGGTATCCCTTGTGTTGTTACCGTTCGATATGCTAACCCACTTAGTTCAAGTAGGTCGTGATTTCTTCAAGTATAAAAGTAGGCATTGCTGACTTTCGATCACAATAGCGAAGTGTAACATGTTATGATAGTCACAAATATCGTCACATACTCGTACCAACATCTCGTGTATATTCCTACAACAAACACCCAATTTTTGAACTAATTGCATACTAATTTTTTTCCTTGAGCGGGATTAGAATCAGATTCTTCTGCGCTGTGACAGTAGCGAGTTGCCCCATCCGTGCAATCGATCGAGTATTGTTTTGTTTCCTATAATGTAGGACGTAACAGTATCTACAATTATCGACAAGATGGAGTCCCTAGCTGGCCGGTCGGTAGGTAAGTAAAAACGAACATTTGTGCATTTGCAGCGTCACGGCGATCAATTGAGTGTGGAACATTAGAACTGTATCCTTTGTTATAAAATAATTATACACGCTTTTGTCTTTACAATTGCCTCCACGTATACATACACACCAGCCACTCATCTGTTAGTTTGTATCGTGATTATAACACTGAGAAATAACACTTTGTTGTAGTATTGATTTAGTTCCTTATTAGTGTGCAGTTTAGTACCGAGTCGCTACCTACTCGAACTTACGTTGCTAGGCGTTTACTCGTGTCGTTTTGTTTATAATTTTGGATATCGGATTGTATTTTCTATTTGACTAAAATAAAACTATACGGTTTCATATTACAATACAATATTACAATACAAAAAATATGTAAATTGAAGAAGCAGTTAAATGAACTTCTTTAATCATCGTGATTTTAATATGTCTTATTTGTTTATTCATATATGTACGCTCTTCCCTGGTTCGTCACAAATGAACAACTACATAACGACCTGAACATGACCCCAGTCAAACAGGAAATTCTCTTCCATACAAACACCTACAAGGAAAGAATTAAAGACCATCCGAACAGCCTGGCTGGAGTCTTGATGGAAGACAGCAGTATAATTCGCAGATTGAAACGAAAGATGCCCCAAGATACACTTAAAATGCAACAGTGAAGTAAAGTAGGATACGACACAGGTCGTATACCGAGCATGCCAATCAGAAACCCAACCAACCCACTGATAAATGTTCCTGTGGTGACAGATTGCAGTGTAAGGGGAGACAAAAAAAAATATATGTAGCTATTGCACTTTATACATGTTTTGGTTATGTAACACATCATATTTTAAATAGCTTAACCTTTTAATCTTAGTTGTAAATTTGCCTTTTATTATTGCATGCTGTGGTCTCATATAATTGAAGAAGTACACATTTAAAATACTTATGTGAAAAATTCTGTGTAAATTGTAGTGTATAATTCTTTGTTGGAGATCCCAAATAAATATAATAAAAATAAATAAAAATATGTTACAAGTGTATTGTCACTTAGATGTTAAAAATATTTTTGACTCTACATGTGAACTTTCTACACGCAATCTTTGGTAGACTTAATGACAACGATTGATTGCAACATTATGAACATAATATTTTGTTACACTATTACTATTATTGAACTAATTTTTTAAGTTAAATTTTTAAAACTATTTTAATTAAGTACACTTTCCCCAACGTTTCGGTTGCTTTTCAGCAGCCATAGGATATTCAAGGGGATTTTCAAAATTATGTAATAAAGAGTTAAATAAACAACGCGATAAAATCCGTATGAAGTAGTTTAATTTCAATAAGTAGCATTCGCGTAAATATAAGACAATACTTTCCTATCTTATTCTAATAATTACGCCCCAAGGCGAGGTGTCATACGGCAAAAATTAGGGTGCCGCCGCTTTAAAAAAGGTTAGATGTATTTCTATATAAGGATTGACGTCGACACTTTTATTGAAGTTATTAACGCATGTCCACAGTTTCTAACAATATTATCTAAAATCGACTTCTCAACTGTTAATCCCACATTGTCCTATATGCTGAAGTAATGTTAGAGCCCGTAGCTCGTCACGAAGTCTTTCTTCCACCACTATTAAATCGATAAGGTCTGTTCACCCTTTAGGTCATATAGATTAAAATGCAAATCGCGTCGACCTCACACAACTATTGATTTTAACTTTTATACCAATAGAGTTTTAACTGGATGCATCTTTTATAGCTATCAAATATTATAGATTTGAATACATTTTCACATAGGATTATGATAGCACTTTCCCTTTGCTGGAAGCTAAATTGCTGCTAAAACTTGGAGTAACGGAAGAATTACTTTTAACCTAAAAAATACAGTAGGTACTCGTCTGAGCTATAAAACGCTGTGCTGTCAACAGGGATGCAGTGCTCCATACTCCTTACACTAGCGTGGCGAATCTTTATTTATGTGATTACTTTAAGAATGATCGCAATGGATTAAACATACCTCGTGTTGTAAATCCACGTCCATACCTTAAATCAGCTGTTTACCATCAGGTGGGCGTAAAACTATATACTCCGTCTTCTTGTATAAAGAAATATGAAATATATAATACTAAAATCTACCTGCGTTTTAGCTTTAGGATATAATATAGGATAAATTAATATAGTGTGTATAATTATTAATCCAGGATATTATGTCGCACCCTTGTGCCAAGTTTCATGCAATTCCATTAACTGGTTAACGAGTGATCGAGTAACGAATGTCCAAACATGTTCTTAAAGTTACACATTTATTATAATTGGCACTAATAATGACAAGGTCTCTAGCCAGCGGCAAGATGTTGACAGTCGATATCCACCAGGTATAGAAGTGTTCTAGAGTTAACCTTCAATAAGCATTGGTTGGTAACAGTATGAAAGAATTCAATTATGGTTGTGGCGATGACATAATCGCGGGGCTTCGAGCGCGGCCGCCACACTGATCGGTCGCGCTGATAACACCTAATACATTCTCGACAATGGTCCGAGCACGGGGCGGGGGTGCGGAGCGAGGGGCGATCACAACGCGCCATGAAAACCAATGACTCTATAGCGATAGCATTAGAGAAACGTTTACAGATATCCTAACATAGAACAATATTTGCAATATGTTAGAATATCGGCCATAATGAACCAAAGGGGTCCTGTGCGAGGTCGCTCTTATGTTTACAGACGATTGTGAGAGCCCATGCTAAGTGGATATATGAGTATCTTCTCAGGAAATTCTAAGTGGCAGCATGAAGTCTGGTAATGTGGCCGTTTGACTTTAATATTATTACGCGAGACCTTAAAATATAGCAAACATGGATGCTGGACATCTCTGGTTACGGCCTCCGGCTTACGTCTTTGTATCAGGTGTGAGTCTAAGTATATTATGGAGATGTTTATGTTGCTGGGTTATTACTAAAATGACAAACAAACCTTTTTAGGAAAACATCCCTCGATGGGTTTTTGGCACAAGGATGTTTAGGGCATTTACCGATACTGAAATGATGCTGCATATGTATCACCCATAAGACTTAAGGAATGAATACTGCTGGCACTTCATTTATTAAGCAGCAAAAATGTTGTCCTTATCGCTCTGCCATTTTTTCAGTCAACCTTGGCATGAATATTATTAAAGAAAATAATTAAGATAATGTATACCTAATGTATTCAGTTAATAACATTTCTGCATTTATTTAATTATTAGTATACTTACATTAATAATTAAATTAAATTAATATAATATTGGTTTGTGCTGCCATGGTAACCGCGCGATGGTTATTGATCAAAATGATCAATGTAGACCTATATTGATGAATAAGCATCTCATGGAATAATTGGAAATATAATAATAATATATTCTATCACATGAGTACACACAATACCATCTAGCCCAAACCAAGCAGAGCTTGTATTATGGGTACTAGACAATAGATAAACAGTCATACATATAGTTTCTTTTTGTAAATACATATTATACATAGAAACACCCAGACCAAGACAAACATATGCATGTTAGTGCCGCACAAGTCAAACATTTGTGTGCATGGACATGGGTTCATGCACACAAATGTTTGACTTGTGAGGGATCTAATCAAATTGGTAAAACACGTGACTGTAACAAATCCCGGTGACGAATACCTAAAATGTTCGAGTTGTATTTCAAAGCATTTATTTGTTTATGAATTGTGCATACGATGTGCTTAACCGCGTCAGGTTCGCGTCGTCCACTGAGTCCCTCCCGCCCGCTCCGTCGGCGATGGAATTAATTTGTAAAGATATTCTTCTCACAGATCTATTCCGCCGCCTGCTTGTGCGAAATTTCCGCAGAAGGCATCCTGCTGCGGATCGCGTGTCATTTCCTATATGTTGACCATGGCTTTGATCACAGCCGGCACCGAGGGGTCAATCATTTACTACAACTAACTAGCAACCGTATTCAGTTATGTGCTAAAACAATAGTGCTTATTACATCTGCGGCAGAGACGACTGTTACACTCGAGTTTGATGACTAGCCTAGTATTTCTAGTAGGCGGTGTCTTCTTCCATTCTTGGAACCGTAAACAATTGATACAGTTACCAAGCATAATTGCTGGCTCCAAGTCTTACAAGGGAGTTCCATCTAACGCGTCAGCCCGTGCGGCAGGCGTGTATTAACTTAGGTGCCATGACTCTCTATGAAGAAGAGTCCACCGGTAGTTCAAGGTGTCCATCGTTAAGCCATTACAGCATCGTAACCGTTTATCACGAGACTAGTCTGTCAACGAAAGTGCAAAAAAAAACGATGACGAAAAAAATAAAGAAATCGAAGTGTTCATAGTACAAGGTCAATAGCGTGACACATGCAGACATAACTCGGCGTTGCATAAAGAGGAATGTGGCGTTATCAGTGACCTTGGCCTTGCCGCTATCGCATTTCTGCCGCGCACCGAACCGGGGACCACGCGCTACACAGGGCTGTCTCTACCACAACTGACACTACCACTTATTAAGGAAAATACATTTTTAAGGTAATTGGTAATGCATCTATGGCCTTGTAATTGATGCGACGATTCTGCCCAAGGTTCCGTCTATTTTCAAGTTCAAGGCTAAAATTATGCGATTTAAATATGCTGATTGAACACGTGCATTTTCTCAGTTATAAGCAAATGTGTTCATTTACAATTACATACATATCTTATATATTTGCACGATTGGACACAGGCAGGAACATTACTCTAAAGGGCTTAAAACGTGCCTCCATTGAATAGCAAAATATCAGAACTGCAGTTTGAATCTAAATAGCCTTTTGTCGTGGTCTTACAGTGATTAGGTTGAAGTTAAAATAAAAGAGTCTCCACTAACGGTTTGGGTTTATTGTCACTCACACGTAACACACATATTACACAGGTTAGAAGGTGAATGAGATTTAGTAATGATACGGTAAACATATACCAACAAATTATAAAATATACACCGATCTATACAAATAATAGTACAAAACTGAGGGTTCGTACCGCTGACGCATCGAGCCTAGAATATTCTACCTTTTTGAATATTGAATTCGTGTTCCACTATTCTAGCGACCAGCAAGCACAATAATACATACATACATACATAGATTCACGCCTGTTTCCCAGAGGGGTAGGCAGAGACTACGGATTTCCATTTGCTACGATCCTGACACACTTCTCTGGCTTCATTCACTTTCATCACATTCCTCATACACGCCCGTCGGTTCAAGGAGCTCTTAACCTGGCCTTTGTCCAGAACGCCTCCGATCTGGTCGAGAAACGTTCGCCTAGGTTTTCCTCTTGCGACTGTTCCATTCACACTAGCCTTATAAACTTTCTTAGTCAGTCTTTCCTCGTCCATTCTTTCTACATGTCCAAACCAGCTTAACATACCCTTTTCTATTCTTGTAACTATATCCACTTTCATGCCGCATCTCTCTCTAATCACACTATTTCTTATTCTATCTTTCAGAGTCACACCACATATGCTTCTCAACGCTCTCATTTCTACAGCATTTATTCTGCTCTCATGCTTCTTTTGCCATACCCAACTAATAATAATTGTGCCACTAATATACTGTACACAACATATACAAACAGGTGTAATTACAAATGTTAAAAATATCACCGTAGGTAGCCTACAAGGTTTTCCAGTAATATTTTACGAGGTGCAGGTGGAGACATAGACAAATCGCTAGCTCCTCTTCCGACGTAGAGACAAGTACTACACTTATCTTCTGCGCTTGTACCGTAACTAATGAATTCATGTATTAACATTGATAAAGTTCCATCTGACTTTGTAATATAAACTGAAGAGTACCAGCCCTGAGAACTAGTACACGCTGATTGTTGTTTACAGCATTGCGCTCTTATTTGTCATCGCTGGACTTGATTTATAGGGTTTGTTGCCATCGATTATGTGCTTACATACGGGCCACAGGTCTGTGTGGGTTTTATCAAAATAAACATAATATATAATAGCTCTATAGCATCGCTGAGAGAAGCAAGGCTACTAAAAGAAGTAAAATAACAAAGTAGAAGATGTCAAAAGAAAAATGAAGAAACTGAACTATATGATGAGGTCAGGAATAGATAAATGGATAGATAAAAGGTAATCCAATAATGAGCAAAGACAAAGAGACGGACAATACCAAAGATAGGAGGACAGTCCACCATCGTACCTACTCGTCAAGACAAGTCAATAATAATACACACGTATGATACACGTGTCTCATTCGAAACCATAAGTATAATCAGTAGACATTACGCAACGAGCAACGATTGTGTATTGTTCACCAGTATCTGTGCTGATGATCTGAGAGTAAGCTTCGATAGCGTCTCACACACTAACTACCAACAATACGTGAAATGAATCGTCAATATTTTTAATAAAAAGTCTTTGCTATTTGCTGATCTCTGACCATCCTAACTTAATATTATAAATGCGAAAATGAGTTTGTTTGTTTGTTTGTTACGCTTTCACACCTTAACTACTCAACCGATCAACATGAAATTTTGCATACACGTTGTCAGGGGTAGAGAATAGGACATAGGGTACCTTTCATCCAGAAAAAATAACTGTTGCAAATCTAACCTAACCTAATCTACATTTATGCGAGCGAAGCCGCGGGTGAAAACTAGTTATGTTATAATTATGAAATAGCTTGAAAACTTATGACATGTAATAACTACGCTGATGACGACTATCAAATGCTTACGTCACGTCAGCGCCTATTTTGTGAAAGCTTTCATTTAAAAAAGATTTCCTGCACTAAGATCAATCTTTGTTGCGGCGGACTTTACGAATATAGAATGTTCGTAAAGTCGTTATCGATCACAAAGTATATGCAGTAGAACAATAGTTTGCAGATCACATAAACAATAGTTCCGTGCGGGGTTCGAACCCAACATTCAAGACAATGGCATCAGTGAGGCTATCGCATATCTTAAAACAGTATTTTTCCAAAGATTATAATTATCCGCGTCGATGCTCGCCTAATCTCAAATTAACTCATTAGTCTAGTCACTAACGAGTTAAATGACAAGATCATTTAACATCAATCATTTACTATATTATGTCTATTATACTTAAACACATAATTACATTTTATATGTCCAGTGCTACAACTGCTATGTGAGAGTTTCCACAATAAGCACATCTAACTTTTTAAATAATCAATGTGCTTATTATATTAGTTGCTGTAAGGTTAAACAAAACCTGTACATCAAAGGGTTATATAAAACGTTCTCAAATATATGAGAAGTTTTTAAGCCCGTAGTTTGTGCTTTGTCAGTTACCTAAATTATAAGCCGTATCATACTGTCGGGATGCCCGTCGTAGTCGGTTAGCTTACAAAAAGGCTTTAGTTATATTATATCTGTTACTAGATGTGCCCGCGGTTTCACCCGCGTTTATGATTACTGCGCCGACCCCGTGGGTCGTAGCGTGATGTTATATAGCCTATAGCCTTCCTCGATAAATGAGATATCCAACACTAAAATATTTTTACAATTCGGACCAGTATTTCCTGAGAATAGCGCGTTCAAACAAATAAACAAACTCTTCAGCTTTATAATATTAGTATAGATTTAGTAATAGAAACTTCGAGAATAAATGTTCCGTTTAACGTAGTTTCCACGGCGACAAAAACTACTTGTAACTAACTCTTTCAGCTGACCTTCACGGTGACACAAATTACAGCAGAACTAATTATTTTATTTTACAAGTGCAGGGTGCCAATCAGTTTCGACTTTGTGCATTTACTGACTCGACTTAAAACCTAGTATGTAGGTATCTATTATAAATATATCACGGCCATTATAAAACTTTTTATATATAAAAAAATACACCGTCTTCGGCCATAGTTTTGTAAGCTCCACATATGGTTGTGTCACTTATGACTGTTTAACAAAACGAAGTATAAGAAACAGTACTAATATGTTTTAGGCGTGATATCAAAATCAAAATACGATATACTTAAATTTGATCATTATCTATAAGTACATCTTTCTGATAATTTATCTAGTATGACATTATCGTGGTAGCTTTTTACTAAAGAAGCTTTAAAATATGTCATCAAAATTAAATTTAAATAGAGGATCAGAATGATTTCTCAAAAATTAATAATTACTTACGTGTAGTTTCTGGAAAATAATAATTTTAATGTTTTTGAGCTTTATACTTCAATACATAATAAGATATGGTCACGTCTTACAGATATTCATACATTCAATTCACACGAATATCCAGTGTTATAACTGCATGTGCTGGCTTGAGAGCTAAGATGTTCGTCGGCAGATGGCGCGGCGCGCGGCGCTATAAAATTTTAAAAACAAATTTAATTAAGTATGAACGTTTATTACGTGCTAAACTTTCAATAGCCTTCGACATTTTTTCTGTTCTCCTTCTAAAAAGTATAGTAGTCGGCAAAAACATTAACGGAACAAAAAAATTGGACACCGTAAGTAAATGTCAATTATAAAACCTTTTTTTGTCCCAAGAGTTGTTGGGACAGTTGTACGAAGGAGACCCAAGTTTACACGACCCGAAAGATTGGAATAAGAAATTAACTAGGATTGATGGAAGCCATATCTTTTGTACTTACTCTCTGTTATTTTATGTATAATGTAAATGTTATACGAGCGTATCCATGTCTCCAAGATAATATTTTGATTCCTAATTTCATTATAAAAGTGGTTTATTCAGTCCTTCGGCAATTTAGTGCTCTGCATTCAAGACACACTGGGAGAATATTTGTAATGCATAAAATCACGTTCCTTTGTATCAATTTGTATACTAAACTGTGACACAAGGATACCTAATTCAGGTGTGGCCCTTGAGAAAGAAAGTATATAATTACTAATAGTATTGCTCATTTCTTGAGCTATGCCAATTTTTTATTTAATTTTTTTTTTATTATTTTGCTCGTCAAAATGACCACAATTGGGAGTTGGTTACAGTTCACCCGGTGTCTCATCAGCATGCCGGTCGCTCGGAGGCGCGGCGTCACTAAGCAGCGCGAGATCGATTGGGACAACGCGCGACGGCACCGCACTGCTAATGGCGTCGCCGGTCGCGTGGCTCGTTCTAACAATTAACAATAGATGTGCTTCATGGAATCGTCGCACATCATGCCATTGTTTCATGAAGACCAAATCAATTTTATACTTACCTAGTAGGTAGTTACTAGCAGTACTTATAATGTTTTCTGGGCGTAGGTTCCTGGGTATCGGTCGCCCTCAGCTTTGGCGATGTCAGAATTTTAATCTGAAGTAGCGTATTAAGGGACAAGCTTATTGCCGGGCACTTTGGACTTCTGCCTGTGTTAGACATTTGCCAACAGAAAAGCCCAATAATCTACCTATATATTAATACGTGAAGCAAAAACTTTATACCCCTTTTTACGAAAATTGCGCGGACGGAGGAGTATGAAATTTGGCACAGTTAAAGTGTACATGAAGAAGGAGTGGCGAATCACAATATTTTTATAAAATATGCATTAGAAATATATTAAATTAATGAAAAACACTACACGCACACAACCATGCATTTGACACACGCAGTCGAATCGCGTTCGTAGTATTTCGGCGTTGTTCATCTGACGTCGTACAATTCTTTGTAGCTATGGTTACCTTATTTAAATGTAATATAGAAAAAAAGAAAACAAAGTAGCAAGCTTAGAAATATCGCCAATGAAAAAGTATAGTCAAGTAAATACATAATAATTTGTTTGAAAAAGTATATATATCTGTATAGCCTTGGCGAAATCTAAATGAAATGTGATTATAAGGGAAAAGTTATAGACAGTAACTTTAATAACGATCGAACTTAAAATTTAAATCAATTATGATCGAATTTTGACCACTAGGCTCTCGTGCATTGAGCCCGGGACTTATGACCCGCAAAAAACATACGTGCAAACTTGAAAACTTAACATTAGATCATGAGTACATACCTACGTAACATCAGACTCGTAACTACATATTATATCTGCAAGGCAATCATTAGTTAGTAAATTAGTAGGTATTAGAAAATGAACTACATATTAGCCAAAACGAAGTATGAGATTATCTTCACACACAATTTGGATACATGCTGCTCATCCCCCCTAAGCTTCACCACAAACAACATAAAAGCACCATAAACTTACCCACGATAAGTATAACAAGCACTCATGGCGTAGCTGACGTCACTCCATGGTAATGAGAGACCAAGAAACATGTTATCAACTTTTTTCGCCCACAACTATTAATAATTTCTCAGTAAACAGGATACAGAAATATATTTCAACATGCGAAATTACAGACCACAAAAAATGTGATTATTATTAAAGGAAATGTACCATCATTACGACATCCTATGGACTGTACTCTCGCGGATTTTTTTTAACGAGCAAAAAGTACTGTTAGACTTCTGCCGCTGTGATAATGTATACTCAAACTTATTGTCTTCTACGTAAGGTCGAAGTTCGTTTGCTTGTTAGGTTCGTGAATGGCAAAGTTAATGTTGCCAAATAATAGTACCGCTCCAGCTGAGAGTAGGCACTAGAGGCATGACATAATGCTGCAAAAAACTAACAAGTCAAGGTTTCTGCCAAATCACAGTTGATGCAAAAACTGTAGCCATGGCAACAGGCGAGCTAACGGGCAAGCAGCGAGCGAGCGCAGAGCGCAGCGGACTAGGCGACGTTTAGTTCACAAGCCTTGTCAATAGATGGCGGTACTAGTATTCGTTTTTGATTACATTTAGGAATTAGCTCGCGCACTAACGGTTCTCAATGACCTATCTATATGTGGTTTGTTACCATATGATTATTGTTTGCTTAAAGACGTGTATAACTACATTTCTGTGTATAAGTATAACTCAAAGTTGCGAATTAGAAAAATGTGTATCGGGAGATATAGAGCTCGATAATATTATGATTTATCCGACACATTTCCAGGCACCGTGTTCTTTCATTCAGAAAAACCTGATATCATCTCGCCCAAGAATCTTTCATGAAATCGGGTGCAAAGATATGCCACGGGTGCAAAAAGGCATTTCACGTGTAATAAGTTATAACTTTTTTATGTGATAGTTATAGTTAGCAGTTAGATTGGTTCGGTACAGGCAGCGAGGCCGACAGTAGCTCGCGGAACTTGAACAAAAACTGCGAACAAATCAATTTAGTTCGGTCACTCTGAACGATTTACTGTGTGGTACCGTTTTTTAATGGCGCTCAATATGCCTATCATTTCGAGAGTAACAATAAATAATGTTGATAGAAGAAATAAAACTTTTTTAATTATATTTTCGTTTTGTTAGTTGCGTGGGATAGCATCGATGTGTTGAGTATCGCGTGTTCAAACCCCCTTGAAGGAAAACTACGTCATCCCAGTCGTCAGTCTATGCATTAATTTCACTCTAAACAACGTGTATCCACTGGAATACATTTGGCATACATTTCGGCTCAAATTTAAACGAAATTTAAGCCAATGGTCTATACAACGCCCTGCTTAAAAACACGTATAAAAGAAAACACTGATATGTTAGTAACGGGTTCCATGTTTTTATAACACGACAATTAATAATGATAGGTGTTGATCAAATTAAAGGCGAAGTAAAAAATAATATTAATTCGTTACACACACACTCACACACTACACCGGTGTGATTATTAAAGTTTTAGTAGAGCTGTAGTGTTGCTGAAGCTAAACGACAGTCTTAATGAATGAATGGCTTCTTTATTTGTCAGAAATATGGTGAATACCTGGTAAAGAAAGAAAGAAAGAAATTTGTTTATTTCGTACAGAGCACACACAATTAATTAAAACAAAATAAACAAAAATATTATACATATTAAAAAACAAAATGTGTATGCTCTCGCCGAAAACAGTCACCACCTCAGCATTAGCTGGGCACCCAAATTGAGTGCACCAGCGCTGATTCAAGCGCTGGTAGATCTCATATAAAGTCAAACAGGGCTATATACTTAGTTTAGCATGAAAAAATATTGTGGAAACCGACGCGACAATAGTTACAATTATTATAATTTTTATTTATTTTTATTCAACTAATGTGGCAAACAAGCATACGGCCCACCTGATGGTAAGTGGTCACCGTAGCCTATGGACGCCTGCGACACCAGAGGCATCACCTGCGCGTTGCCGACCCTTTAGGAAAGGAAGTGGGAAGGGGGAAAGAGGGTGATTGGGCCTCCGGCACTCTCACTCTCCGAACGAAACACAATAATAGGAAT
Organism: Catocala sponsa; assembly: GCA_963564715.1. NCBI lineage: Eukaryota > Metazoa > Arthropoda > Insecta > Lepidoptera > Erebidae > Catocala > Catocala sponsa. Next base: position 25,936,733 of record OY751341.1, on the reverse strand, counting down.
ACTGCTATTTCCCTTCGATATTCTGTGAGAGGGTAGTCCTTCCCCGGTCAAGCCGGCCCATTCAAGCCGAAATCAGCGAGGCTCTACTACCTACAATACCTACCTACAATATTTAGAATATAATAAAATGTCCATAAATATACGCTAAGCACTACTAATGCCTTATATTTGAAGAAGGCTAGAGGACTGCTTTCACCTTGAGTATTATTCAGGCGTGAGGCCAATACCACATAACATATTTGTTACAAGCCGAACCTGAGCCCGCTAACCACAAGACTGCAAAGTTAAAGAGCTAATGTATAGTTTAATGGTCACTTTTAACTTTGTACTGCGCGTGCGGTGTTATGGCCTCACAGTCGGACACGTTATATTTAACACGTCGTAAATCAACACGATTCCAAAACGGGAGTCCGGCTATAAACCTAAAACTGCTTCACTTCTTACATTCAGTCCGTATATCTCTGGCAAACACCTTTACCAAACGACAAACACATATAACAAAGGAAAAGCAACATTATTTTATGGGGATAAGGTTGGATGTCGCGTGTGTGATGCTGGTGTATAAGGCATGTGCACACTAGACATGGCAACGCGATACTAGATTAAAGCGTAAACAAGTCGCTGATATAGACACGTGTTGATGTATGTGGCGTAGCGAATGCGATGCTACGCAGCTATGCGCGCGGTGCCCACTGTTATATAATTACTGCGCTGAAAAATGTAATTGTTTGTAATTATTTTTTGTTAAGCCACGAACTACAAGAAAGATAAATTGGTAACTTTTGTATGGGAAAATAGTTTTTATATGGGATAGTGATTTTTTATTGAGCCGCGCTTAAAACAATATAATTAAGATTATTAAAATACGTAATTCAGAGTTAGGAACTCATCCGTGAAACATTCAAAGTCGTGTTGAAAATCTACACAATCTGGAGTTAATTGCTCACCTGTTGTATTTGTTATCCGACTTTAAAAAGCAAATCGAACCAGTAGCTCCTGAGATTAGCGCGTTCAAACAAACAAACTCTTCAGCTTTATAATATTAGTATTGGTAACTTCGTATGACTTTAGCCCTGAGGGGTGACATTGGCCCTTAATTGGAAAAAGCTGTTTAATTGGAAGAAGCTATTTTACTGACTTTTATAGTGCTATCTATTGATTTTCACGTGTATCTTTTCGGTAAAAAGTATGATAGTGGTCTGGTGAGAACTTCAAACTTTTTCTAATTAAGGGCCAATGTCACCCTTCAGGGCTAAAGTCATACGAAGTTGCGGTACTGCTATATTCAACGTGTGTGTTTCTTTTTTGGGTTACGAATAAAGTGAAGGCAGCTCCCTAATAGTAAACAGCTAAATAGGTAGGATATTTAAATGTTGAACACTCATATTGGGGTACATTTGAATGTACAAACTAACGTAACGAACTATGTATAATATGTATGTATTTACAAAAAAAAAGTATATATGTATGTTTATCCATTGTCTAGTACCCATAGTACAAGCTCTACTTAGTTTGGACTAGATGGTGTTGTGTGTATGTGGTAGAATATTATTATTATTTAATTCGTTTCACTGGTCACCCAAGTTAGTGGATAAGTTGATGACCTTGGTAAAAGTCACCTAAATGTGTAATAAAACATTTTGCTACAAAAGATCCTTTTTAAGAAGTAAAAAATTTATCCTTTCAGGCTTTATTAGTCTCCCAATCGAATCTAATCAATTTGCAGTCGCCTAGACGGTGTCAAAAATAAAGATAATTAAATAACCTAAAAAACTAAAACTAAATTAAACAGCAACTTTGGCACAGGTAAAATATAGTTTGGCATTCACTCCAAATTTGGTAGATTCAATTAGTTAGTAAAATCAATAAAGATAAATATATATGTATAGGTCTGCTTTTTAGTCTATTTGACGGATATTTTTTTTTTACACATACACAACACCATCTAGCCCAAACTAAGCAGAGCTTGTACTATGGGTACTAGACAATGGATAAACATACATATATACTTTATTTTTTTTTTTGTAATTATGTATTATACATAAAAACACCCAGACCAAGACAAACATCCATGTTCACGCACACAAATGTTTGACTTGTGCGGGAATCGAACCCGCGACCTCAGGCGTGGCAGTCGGTTACACTAACCACTACGCCATCGAGGCCGAGATTCAAGATTTATTTTTTGCTAAAATGTTTATTTTTCAAAACGTTCGGTATGTGCTCTAAGTAAATATTTTTATTTTATTTCGTATGAAGTGTTATAGACAGGTAAAGTGTACAACACTGCGTGTGTGTTTTGTCATACAACAAACTAAAAGAAAGTTTGTTGTTGTTTCCTCACAGGCTGTTAAATCGCTTTTAATGTAACTCAGCACACGTTACTGTTAACGATATAAAACGCAAGAAAACCCGCGATTTATACTTAGTATTTGAATATTTTAGCTTCCAGTGTAGTGTAATCTTTGTGTTCCAAAACCGGCCTGATGTTTGTTGTCGGTTACACACACACACACACACACACTGTCAGGCTCACGCACACATGTGACACGTGACCGTACGACTCAGATAGCCCTGTACGAGTTTAGAATTAAGAGTCCTCCAAACAGACTCGGCGGCGGCGGCGGCGGCGGCGCAGGCGCAGCCACGAGGAAACGCGGTCATCAAACAACTTACTAAATCTACTACACTCCTTCTCATAGGATATAAAGATTTGCTCGTAGGGAATTGAGAGACGAACTAGCATAAAAGTAAGATGAGAAATACGTAAAAATATATACATCCATAGTCTTATATGCTTGAAGGCAAAGATGACATACATCTACATTTGGGACAGGCACAGTTCCAAGCTCCTCGCTGCTGCTAAGAGTTTTATGACAGAAAAAGCCAAGATTTTGTTTCAATTGAAAATCGAACCCACGATAGCACAGAGTTCTTTATTTACACAGAAGCTTTCACAATTAGCTAAAATTACTTATTCTGTTATTATCCTGAAGGTTTTATACTTATGGATAGTTGTCGATAGAATAGCCCATTGTTAAATACGATCACAGTAAAAGTCCTTACAGTAACGCTGAAGAAGCCGTAATGCGTGATACTTTTAATAGTTAAACTTAATATGGGATGTTATTTCTTCTTCCCCATTATTCTGTTAGGATGAAGCAGTTGTAAAATCATGCGATTGACTTCGCCGCTTAAGACATTGACCGCTATGCCGGTCATAAATGACCGCGAACAATACATTTTCTATTGTGTCTGTTACATGGCAGTCAATGTGTTAAGAATGAAGTGTTAAACTGCTTCACAAAATATAAGCACAGATTCAAGATATTTAAACACTGAAATGATAACGTTAGTTATTAGTGGTGATCAGTATTATTATGATGGTGTTCTCTAGTCTCTTCTTCTTCTCCCTAGCCTTTATTATTTCCAAGTCACTTGGGGTCGGCTTTCTAGTCTAACCGGATTTGACTGGATATCAGTTTTTACACGGAGCGACTGCCATCTAACCTCCGCAACCCGAAGGCTAACGATACCCTAAGGCTAGACCATTGTCAGGATATTAGAGGGCACTGACTTCCCAATAACGACTGCCATAGATGTTCATGGCAGCCGGGACCGACGGCTTAACGTGCTCTTCGAGGCACGGAGCAGGCGATAATTGTGAATCAATACGCACATAATTTCGAAAAGTCGTATAACTTCAAAAAGTCAGAGGTGCGCGACGTGGGTTCGAACCCGAGACCCTCTGCATTGCAGTCTGTTGGCCTCCCCACTGAGCTATCGCTGCTTGGTGTCGGTGTTCTCTAGTCTATTATACAAAGCAATAAACCGCATCTGGTCATCACCATATCCCATGGCTGCTACCATTGCATGGCGCCGTGGGCATGCCGATGCGTGCCGTTTTAGTGACGCAATATTAATAGTTTGGTAACACATGTGCAGTTGCAAGACAGCCACTGTCAATGCAATGAAGTAAATTAAAATATCAAAGCGCTAGTAATCCAAAAGATTAGGCAAAACAAACTCCTATATTTATCCAGCTATGTTCACATTTAATAGACGCCTCGATGGCGTAGTGATTAGTGTAGCCGACTGCCACGTCTGTGGTAGCGGGTTCGATTCCCGCACAAGTCAAACATTTGTGTGAATGGACATGGATGTTTGTCTTGGTCTGGGTGTTTCTATGTATAATATGAATTTAAAAAAAGAAAAGTATATATATATGTTTATCCATTGTCTAGTACTCATAGTACAAGCTCTGCTTAGTTTGGGCTAGATGGTGTTGTGTGTATGTTATAGAATATTAAATATAAAAAAAAATATAATCAATATTATTAAATTATAATTATTAAACATTAAAGGATTGTAAATAGACTGTTTTTATCGGACACAGTTTTTGGTTCAATGTTGCTTCAGGGAAAATGTTGCAGATAACACCAAATCGATCCATTAAGTGTCGACGCGTAATATACTATATATATATATATATATATATACATATATATATATATACATCGACATATATGTATATACGTCATAAGGCTAAATCAACACATAATAGGGTATTGAAAAGTCACCGTCCAATATTTAGTTCTATTCTGACTTCGGTCGTCTGTCCCGTACAAAGTGTTCAATAGGCAGGTAAACAAATCGTACAGTCTAGACTCTATCTAGTGCATATAGAGTTGTGAAGTGCATGCATTGTATCTGGTTACCGTGCGCCTTGCAGCGATTGTGACTCACGGAGTCACGGCCCGCCTGCCTCCCCCCCGTCCCCCCTCCGCCTGTTCCTTCCCCGCGCCCTGCACCCCCTGGCGCACCCGCAGACAACTCGTCGCCGGTCTCACGTGGCCGACTCGCTGGCTGCACGACTGCACTCGGCTAAAGGTACATGCACAATATCTTTAGACTATAAATATCAGCAATATTTTATTTAGTACATAATACTTGTTGACTGAGCTTACTTATACATACATAGAGTCACGCCTGTTTCCGAGAGAGGTAGGCAGAGACTACGGATTTCCATTTGCTACGATCCTGACACACTTCTCTGACATCATTCACTTTCATCACATTCCTCATACACGCCCGTCGGTTCAAGGTACCCTTAACCTTGCATTTGTCCAGAACGCCTCCGATCTGATCGAGAAACGTTCGCCTAGGTTTTCCTCTTGCGACTGTATCGTTCTGGCTTACTTATAAATGTAACAAAACACGCAGGAAAGGTCAGGCACTTCGAAATAGCTGAGTATCCCCCACGAACACATCCACAGTGGCTGTAACGAGGAACTATCACCATACAGATCATTGCAGTCTAATAACATGCCTACGGAGATGTAGTGCTCTAATAGTCAGCTGTGGGACGACTGGTTTGGATCTATGCATCGGCAACGCAACGAATTCCTTTCTCAGAGGGTCAGCCATTGCTGACACTCTGAAAAAGGAATTCGTTGCAGTTAGGGATACCGTCTATAGGTTACTTTATTTATTTATTTAAGGATTTCCAACAAAGGAATATACAATAACATACATTATATAGCAATAATAAAGTTGTTAGCAAAGTTGTTGTTGTTGTTGCAAATTATAATTACAACTAAACTAAAAAACTTAATTAAAGAAATAAACATGAAAAACATAAAATTTTTAAACATAAAATTCTGCCTCTCGGGTAAACTTTGGAGTAAAACAATAATAGCTTATTAGATAATAGAGTTATATAAAATGTACAAATTTAATTAAGAAAAACAAGTGCATGTAAAACTAAGATAACTATCTGCGAAGAGTTTAATTAATTATCATCAGGTAGGTAGGACAACTGTGGTGTAGCAATATATAATATAAATATCTATGTATATTATTGTAATGAATATTACCTTAACTTACAACCATTCATCTAAAATCGATTACAAACACTTCTCTCCTTTTTAATACGATATTTTGAGTCTGAATAGGATCTGGCCAGGTGTAGTATCTGAGGATGTCTTGAAGCGAAGAAAGGTGCATCAGTACATTTTTTTTTTCGTTTAAGGTGGCAAACAAGCATTTATGGCTCACCTGATGGTAAGTGGTCACCATAGCTTATGGACGCCTGCAACACCAGAGGCATCACTTGCGCGTTGCCGATCCTTTAGGAAAGAAACTGGGAAGGAGGAGGAGCGGGAAGGGGGAAAAGTTGGTGATTGGGCCTCCGGCAGTCTCACTCACCGAACGAAATATAACAATAGGAATACTACTATTTCGCGTCGATATTCAGTGAGAGGGTAGTCCTTCCCCGGTCGAGCCGACCCCATTCATGCTGAAATCAGCGAGCCTCTACTGCACATAAAATACATTATAATGTAGCTGGCTACTTTATTTACAGATAGATGATTTGTCGTGCTAGAGTTGTCAAAAAGTATGTAATTGAAGATGTGTGAATTCGTAGAAATGACTGATATACAAATTATTATAGATCATGTTTTTGACATGGTTACTTATATTAGTTGTAATGTTCGGCTGGTTTCTTCGTCGTAGTTGCAAGATAAGCGGATAAAGTAAAACGCCTCGATATATAGATCGCTTTGGGTAGGCCTCGCTGTATATCCAAAGGGGTCATGTAAATCGTAATTGGTCTTATACTTATGCTTATTTTGTGGATATTACTAGTATCCACAAAATAAGTAGACTCGCCTGACGAGGTGAGCGATCTTGCTACGTTAGCTTGCCTAAACCATCCAGATAATAGTGAGCGCATTTTGGATATCACCTAGGTTCATTCCCCATTACGTGAGCCCTAGTTGTAGATAATATTCTTGCTATATCTCTGCCGAAACTGTAGCAAAATATAGGCGTGATTATATGTTATTTGATCAACCAGTCCGTTGTGCAACTGTCTTAACATGCATGACGACAAACTGACAATAGCCACTCACGATCGCTCTTTGCAACAATCTAGACAATTCTACTTGTGTTTATAAATATAATAATGATATACGAGTACATTGTACGTTGCTTGTTATAACGTCTATATATTGGGGTTGTTCTGATGTAACCAGATTTAACAGAATATGAGTTGTCAACGACTACTTCTAAACGATCTTTCAAGAATTCAAGAAAAGGTGATTGCATCTAAATTGTTATACAATTATAAGTAACGATATAAAAATGGAATGTTTTATAAATAATTGGGTGCACAGATGACGCGGTAGTTAAAAAAGTCGTTTGTTAGAACCGATATCGTAAGGTTGTCATTTAAAGAATATCTCTTTGAATGGTAACTTAACAATCAAGACGAATTATTAGTAATAATAATAATAATAATACCCCTCTGGGACAGTCGTTGTCTCCTCATGAGACTAACGCGATACCGGAGGGCATAGTATACTAGCTTTTAAACTACCACCTTCGCCTTGTGATATAAACAAAAAATGTATCACCAGGTTAAATAAAAGCGTACAAACCGCAGGGCAGCTTGTGGCGAGCTGAATGTGAGTGGTGACACTGCGGTCCTGAATGCCTCAGAGAGTCGGTGAGGGCCTCGTCCCCAACTTGCCGTTACTGGTTGGCTGGGGTGAAACTTCAAGAGCGCCCGTAGGACTCAAAACTCTGGCTTGCCTTGATCGGCCGGTCAGAGGGGGGCCGCTAGAGCTACATGCTTGGGGGTGGAAGTGTCATTTTCAAGGGCATAACTACGGGGAAACCCGCTCCGGTTCTCCGTTTTCATGAGACCCATGATGGTCAAACCGTCGCCGCACCGCTCGACACCCCTAGCCGCTCGCACCGGTGTTGCCTTCTGCTGCTGGCTTGTATGCCTATAGTGGCTATTCAGGGAGCCCATCTAGTGAGTCGGCGAGTCACCGTCTGTCCATTCGATTGATGCTGTTAGAGTTTTCAGGGCAGACGCCGTTTTATCATCCATAGTTACCAATGTACCAGTCCATCAAACACCCATACTCATAGCCCATATATGTATTAGAATCCATACGTAGCAATAGTCCTACGCCTGCTGCGGCTAGTGCCGCTGTAGGTCTTCCATCCCACCTTTGATTAAAACTCTCGAAGGTGCTCTTCACGTAGGACCCATGTCTCCGTGTAAGCCTCCCAAAGGGCCGGGTATTTTCCTAACGTATTAGGAATATACCCGTGAAAGAGAAACAAATAATAATAAAATAATTTATTTCTTCTCTCACACAGAATATAGTTAACAAAAATCAATTTTAACCTAGATATACAATTCAAGATGTAATAATCTGTGTGAGAGACTGGTTTCTGTACTAGGTAGAAACCTGTATGACAGATGACCAGCCTCTCCTAACTCTAGACAAGTAGGTACTAGGGTAGTGTCGTGTAATCTGTAGTATAGATTCTGTGTAATTTTTAACAGGTGAGATGAATAAATTAATTAACAAAAATATTTTAGTGTCCATTAAACTATTACTTTAAATATAAATTTGGTTCAAAAATATAAAAATAGATTTACAAGTGTAGGAATTGTAATTGAAATTAAATTACTGTTTACGGCTTTTATCGCGGTTATATTATCTAAAGCACCGTTCTATTTAAATAACCGAGATAAAATCCGTAACCAATAGTTTATTTTAAGTGTATACATTTGCGTAAACGTAAGAGAATATTATAAAATTATATAAATACTAGCTTTTGCCCGCGGCTTCGCTCGCGTTAATTTAGAATTTGACAATCAATTCGGGTTGTACTCTGTTTGTAATAATATTTCAATCATGATTCGAAAGAGACGTGGCGCCATCTATTATCATAAGAACGTTATTATTGTTTTCTCGGGATTAGTAATTTTTCGGGATGAAAGGTAGCCTTTGTTCGTTTCTGTACACCTGTCAACGTATATGCAAAATTTCAGGATGATCGGTTCAGTGGTTTGGGCGTGAAAAGGTAACAAACAAACAAACAAACAAACTCATTTTCGCTTTTATAATATCAGTTAGGATTGAATAGGATGCATATCATGAGTTGTGATGATCTTAAAATTCTAAACGGGTATTGTGTTCCTGCAATGTGTGACCGCATTAACGCTGCCAGGAATAGCTCCCACACAGTGCAATGCGCGGCAGTATTATAAGTATGGATCAGTTGTGTAGTCAGATAAAGGCAAGATCGACGCTTTAAATTGCTGATTAGCTGGCCGGACTATAGCTAAAATATTGCGGACACATATTGCAATAAAAAAAATTATCTACTCTATATATTAGGTGTGATTAGAGAGAGATGGGGCATGAAAATGGATATAGTGATGAGAATAGAAAAGGGTATGTTAAGCTGGTTTGGACATGTAGAAAGAATGGACGAGAAAAGACTGACTAAGAAAGTTTATAAGGCTAGTGAATGGAACAGTCGTAAGGGGAAGACCTAGGCGAACGTTTCTTGATCAGATCGGTCAAGTTCTGGATAAAGGCCAGGTTAAGAGCACCTTAAACCGGCGAGCGTGTATGAGGAATGTGATGAAAGTGAATGAAGCCAGAGAAGTGTGTCAGGATCGTAGCAAATGGAAATCCGTAGTCTCTGCCTACCCCTCTAGGAAACAGGCGTGTATCTATGTATGTATGTATATATTAGGTCTTTAAATATAAAATTTAATTTAGATTTAATTTCGTGGTTTCTGGACATAGTGCAATGGTTATTTTAAAAATTCATTTATGTTTCGCGACTGGACTATATAATATATATATATATATATATATATATATATATATATATATATAGATTATAAATAACATGTATTATTAATAATAAATATCAATAACCTATTATACAATTTGTATATAAAGTTTTATTGCTTACTCCGTATTCGTTGTTTTAATTCGCCGTAATTACATGATGGTTGATGTTTTTGTTAATTTAAGACAAACCATAGTTGTCCAAATACAAGCAACTATACATGAAAATAAAAACATGGAATTCCAATTGTCCATTTAAAATATTGATGATATAGTTCATCTGAAAAACCACAATGTTACCGATTTTCTTCGCACAAAGCGACAACTTCAAATTTAAACCCCTATTTTTTTAATCAACCATAGAGAAATAATATTGACGTCGCGGTTCAAAAACTTCTTAAGTCTTTTTGACCATCGCTCTAATTACCGGTCAATGGTCATATTACTGATTACTTATCAAATCACTTATTTATTTTTATTTTTATTATCTCTTTCCACCCTGACGTTGGCAGAATCATCGCTACCTATTCGATGGAGCCATTCGACATTGAGAAAAGTTGAAGTTGAAGTCTTTTTGACACGCTGTCAAAATGGCGTTTTTAATATGTATGGATTTATATTTTGTACTAATTTTAGAACGAACAGTAAATTGTAATTCACTGCCTGTGTTTGATGAAAGGAGGGAGTGGCACGTGGCACCACCGAAGAGCGTTCCGCTGCCGAAAGATCCGTATGAGCATTTGCTGAGTTATCTACCTGAAGTTGACGAACAATGGCTGACTTCATATAGAACAGTACAAACAGCACTGACCCAAACCACCAGGACTGAAGCGCTCTATGACAGCTACCTAAATAATTACAAGGAAATAACATCTGCAGAGCAGCAGACTATAAATTTTAGCCCCATCACCACACATCGGACCACTATCACCAAAACCATTGACTACCAAAAATATGACGAGCATGTGTTACTCTCAAAGCTTCAGGATATACAAAAAACCAAAGACATTGACTCCAACAAGAAAGAACAAGATACATATTATAAACCTCCTAAGAACTCATTCTGGCATGCCTTACGATCAGCATTTGAACATGTGTTGTATTATTATTATTATTATTAGATTATGATCGTAATGAAGCCTGTAGTGAGATAATTAGACACGATTGGAATCAGTTAGATCAGAGGTTCCCAGAAATTTTTCTCATAGACCACTTTCAAAATGTAGCTGGTTCCGGTGGATCCCCTGCAGCTACATTTCTACCATATTCCTTGGCATTCGTATTTATATTGGTGAAGAATCAAACAAGTTCATGCAATTAAAAAAATTGATCAAATCTCTACGGGCTTCTTTTTTTTTAGTAATTCTCCATCGAAACATCGGTAGGTACGAAACCACAGGTACTGAATATGCAATATGCAAGTTTGTAACAGTCGCTGAGCTTCTATCTCTATCAAAAGCAATTAAATTTTCGTGGACCGGCGCTTACGAATTGTGAACCCCCATTTTTTTGTCAACGTAGACCCTCGTCGAGTCTCCCGTGGACCCCTGAGGGTCCACCTAGACCACTTTTGGAACTAATGAGTTAGATAATAGATACAACTATGAGCTAGTAAGTACAATAATAACTGTATAATGTATATATCTCGTACATAATATGTTCCGTGACGAAAGCCAACGGAAACATGGACGAAAGATGAAAGGAAAAGGATACCTAACTTTAAAATCTTTATAAAAACGATTTTCCCGCGAAAATAAGCTGATATTGCCATTTGTGTATCTTGATCACATCACAAGAAATATTTTTGTATGCTCTTATAGTTAGTATAGAACGCTTTCTATATAAATCCTTACTATATCCTAACTAATATTATAAATGCGAAAGTGAGTTTGTTTGTTTGTTACGCTTTCACGCCTTAACTACTCAACCGATCAACATGAAATTTTGCATACACGTTGTCAGGGGTACAGAATAGGAAAGGATACCTTGCATCCAGAAAAATAACTGTTGCAAACCTTTTTTTTTCTTTTTTTTTTGACCCAGGAAAGTCCTTTCTGGATACCCCCTATTGGTAGCGTGATGTTATATAGCCTATAGGCTATATAGCCTTTCTCGATGGGCTATCTAACACTAAAATAATTTTTCAATTCGAACCAAGAGTTCCTGCGATTAGCGCGTTCAAACAAACAAACACTTCAGTCTACGTATTAGATGAGAGGTAGATCCTTTGTAACACGCGTTACAGTACATGGTTTTTAATTCACTTAGCCGCAATGGGTTTACTTGTTGACTTTGAGTGCACAACATATGAAGGCACTATTTGAATATTACAATTTTGCACTTAAAAGTGCTCAAATTAAGTGAGTTAGTAAGCAAGCGAAGTTCGCGTCCTTCCACAACACATTTACGCATTTCGTTCCGGACATACGGACAAGTCTCTTCCAGTCTCGATGGCTATAGGTGTCAAAGAGAAGACGGAACCAGGAAATTTTGATTTTTAAAAAGACAAATTCCGCACTGGGAATAAAGTGTTGCGACGGACTTTAAAAACATTCAAACAACGAACAGAAAGAACACCCAAACTCGGACCAACCATTTTTTGTCGCGTATGGAATTCGAACCCACAACACTCGGCATACTGGCAGTGGAAAGGTGATCATTTAAACCACTACGCCATCCGTGCAGTCACCACCATATGGAGCACAGAACCACTATGATCGCAGAGTCGTGTGTGTATCGCGATCATTCCATCGCAGATCATTAGCTCACTTTAAACTGATGTCGGTGTTCATTAAATGTGCTGTCCATCATAATGAATAGACGTCACTGTAAGGTTGACCTTGGGTAATCCATCAGTTCATCGAACTCGGCTTTCATTACTTGGCACATCCAGCTCTTATAGATGTACACTCATTATTATTATAGTTTCGAAACTGTGTATAGGTATGTTGTTTCATCCTTGGCCACAACTGATCGACGTGATATCTGAAGCACTGTTTAATTTGGTACCAGCGGTCCCTTTCTATCACCGTACCACTCGACAACGAAGCAGGGTTCATCCATATCACCTGGAAGCGTTCAAATCCAAGACGGTACGCTTTCAGCGATCATCTCTCCCACGTACGTGCAAGCTCTGGAATGAACTGCCAGCTTCGGTGTTTCTCGAGCGCTATGATATGTCCTTCTCCAAACGAGCTTTAAAGAAAGTTCTTCTGTCACAGTAGGCAGAGGCTTTGCTGTGTCCTGACAGTGGTGAAGTCCATGAGCAGCGGTTACCACTTTCCATCAGGTGGCCCACTTGCTCGTCTGCCACCAACGGCAATAAAAAAAAATGTGCTGCAAGGTTCAACTTTTTCAGTAAACTGGTATAAGGTGCGACCGATGAAGGCAGGGTCCCAGGTTAGATAATAATATAATAATAATAATATTCTACCACATACACACAACACCATCTAGCCCAAACTAAGCAGAGCTTGTACTATGGGTACTAGACAATGGGTAAACATACATATATACTTCTTTTTTGTAAATACATACATATTATACATAGAAACACCCGCAAGACAAACATCAATGTTCATGCACACAAATGTTTGACTTGTGCGGGAATCAAACCCGCGATCTCAGGCGTGGCAGTCGGTTACACTAACCACTGCGTCATCGAGGCCGACATATTATATAAATACTATTTTAAATATAAATGTAATGCCACTCGTTAAATACGCCGCATAAGGCGAGGTCGCTGTATACTAGTATATCTAAAAGGTCCGATGATACTGGTCGGTTTCATTACACGTGGGTCAATTATAGGTTGAATGAATCATGTCGGGCGTGGACCGCCATAGAAAATTTCCATTACGTTTGTGGCATTTACCTAAGTTATACATCTTCTTCTTTTTTCTTCTTCTTTTCGTGTGGTTAGTGGCCAACCTATTGTCAAGAGTTGTTCAAGCCGCCCGTAGGCCACAGACATGTCTTAACGACTGCTGTCAATTTGACAACAACCGGGACCGACTTTTTACGTGCCCTCCGAAGCACGGAGACGCTCAGATGACATACCACTAAACGGTCTCCCATCTATAGACTGACCGCACCCAACGTTGTTTAACCTCGCTAATCGTTTACCGATCAGTGAGTGCAACTGGCTATACATACATACATAGATTCACGCCTGTTTCCCAGAGGGATAGGCTGAGACTACGGATTTCCATTTGCTATAATTAATTAAATCTTTGCTAATTGTTTAATTAAGACTTGCGATCAAGAGATCGTTGTTACAGATCACACTCTTTGCACTACTGATTCCACTCCTACACGAGCATATTAGTTTATATGGAGGGGTTAATAATAATAAATTATTAAAATTACGATTAAAAAGAGTGGCCATGAGTTTCTTGCTCTTTCTTCTCATGAGCCCTTACACACTTACTTTGATGAACGCGGCAGTAAATGTAAATTCACAGAAAAAATTAGTGTAACTTTGACATTCATAAGTGTTACCTTGTAAACTAACTTGAATAAATCTATTTTTGATTTAATACTAGTAAATAATAATAATAATAATCGGAGCCGTAAGTCTCGTAGCATTCGCGAGCCCTACACGGCTCTACGGACCACTACGGACGTTTAAAGTGCACTCTACGTTTGTAGAGCCCTCGACGAGCCCTTTGTGTCGTCAACTACGTTTTAGGCTTTGTGAGGCTCTATTTAGAACTCTATTTTTAGTCTGGCTCGCAGAGATAATGACCGCGGTTTACTGTTGCGAAACGAACTTTAAATTTCTGTCACACACAAAGGGGGCGGGGGGTGTGTGAAATTGTTCATCTAAAACGTGAACTTATAACGATAGCTGTAGACGTACATACATACATAGTCGCACAGAGTCGACGGGGTAGGCAGAGACACGCGTGCGCTGCGTGCGCTCAACACGTTGGCTCACATAATGGATCTCTTTTCGTGTACACTGAACGAATTCACACGGTCCGCTTATTGTATAATTTCTTTAGTTTAGTTTATTATTGAGTTACCACATTTGTTTTTGAAGTGAAAACTTCTTTAGCGGCGTTGTGCACTTTTTTTGTGATGGGTAAAAAATTTTAAACTCGCGTCAGGACACGTGACCGGATCGAAAATTCGTAAGACGGAGGGAGAATTGTCAAACTCGCGTCAGGACACGTGACCTGATCGAAAATTCGTAAGACGGAGGGAGAATTGTCATGTTTATGTACGATAGCGCAATAAATGAATATTGTATTTTACCACATAAATGATAGTACTTTTCTACTGATAATTAAAGCAATTCGTGCAAAATTATTCCCTAACCATTCCAAAATATCAAAAATGCACAACGTTAATATTCAAGTTTTCACTTCTGCCGGCACTCGCGGAGTGCAACCCGTTGTTTTTTTTTTATACTTATGTACATAGGCTATTGCATTAGATAGTAAGTATCTGCAATAATAGTTTTGTGTGTGTGAAATAAATAAATAAATTTCACCAACATTTCGCCAACTATTGTTTTAGGTCTTATTTCAGAGGGTTCGAGTCTTTAAAAATGTGCTGCTACAAAAAAGTTCTTGATATAAATTGTAATGCCCATTTGTCCGACCTGGGATTTGATCTTGAGACTTCATGCACAGCAGTCGCATTCTCTATCGTTGCACAAGCTAGGCGGCCATTAGTTAGTCGATTTGTATGTTTTAATACTAGGGACGATAAAGTGATACTAGCCTGATGGTTAAAGTATCAGACTTCCGATCCAGATATCGTCGGTGTAATCGCCGCCCATTACACTCCTAACGCAAAAGCAAATGCTCGGATGGCGTAGTGGGTGAAGTAGTCGCCTCGCCACTGCCACTGCACTGGGGTTCGAATCCCACGCGGGACAAAACTTTATGTGAGCCACAAATGATTGTTCCGAGTCTACGCGTTCTTTGAGTCCGTTATCTGAATGTTTGTAAAGTGCCCCGCGACATCGGATTTATTCCTAGTGCGGTAGATATACTTTTTAAAAAGAAAGGAAGGGAAGGAAGGGAAGGAAGGAACCACCTGTTAGTAATCTTTAAAAATAATTTTCAAATAATAAATCTAGCTTCTTGCCACGGCTTCACTTGCCCGGGAACAATACTTTTTTGGATGATCGGTTCACGGATTCACGATAATAGGTCATCTAGTTAAGACGTGAAAGCGTAATAAAGAAACAAACTCACATTCATATCTATACTAATGTTATAAAGCTGAAGAGTTTGTTTGTTTGAACGCGCTAATCTCAGGAACTACTAATTCGATTTGAAAACATATTTTGGTGTTAGATAGCTTATTTATCGAGGAAGGCTATATATATAACATCACGCTACGACCCACGGGGGCGGCGCAGTAACGATAAACGCGGGTGAAACCGCGGGGACATCTAGTATATAATATTAGTTAGGATAGTTACGATATTTTTTTACTTTTTTATTTTTTTTATTTTGTTCGTCAAAATGACCACACTCCACCTGATGGTAAGCAGTCGTGTGGTCTAAGAGCAGTGGCCTCCACACCGCCCTCATAGCAGCCGAGGTGATGTTGAGGTCTCTACTTTGACGGCCTGAGAAGGTGCTTTTTCACGCCCCCCTTAAAGGACCCAGGATTGAAGGAAGAAGGAAACACGTGCCTTGGCAGAGAATTCCATGCCTTGGTCGTTCGGCAGAGATATGAGGACCCAAACTTTTTGTTACGCGCTCTAATCGACTCTACCGTGTAAGGATGGCATCTGAGCCCAGCTCGCGTTGTTATGGATAGGAAAGGGGAGGGCGGGATAAGGTGGAATAACTCTTCAGAGCATTCCCCGTGGTATATTCTGTAGAAACATGCAAATGAGGCAATGTCCCTACGGAGTTGCAGAGTTTCCAGTGAACTCGTGACCTCTGGATCTCCGATGATACGGACAGCCCGCCGCTGTAACCGGTCGAGAGCGTCCAGCAAGTACTGCGCGGAGCCATCCCAAAGATGACAACAGTACTCCACGTAAGGGCGCACTTGTGCCTTATACAATAGGCACAGTTGCCCAGGCGTGAAGAACCGCCTCACCCTGTTCAGAACTCCGAGTTTTCGCGAAGCTTGCTTAATGACGCTCTCGATGTAGGTTTTGGGATTAAGGGAGCGGCAAAGATCCATACCTAAGATGGAGAGGCTGTCACGTATCACCAGTGGAGTGTTCTTCAGAGAAGGGAGGGGAAGGAACGGAGACTTTTTTGTTGAGAACGCGCATGCCTGGGTCTTCTTGGCGTTGAACTCGACCAAGTTCTTGGCACCCCATTCATAGATGCGGTCCAAGGTCTGGTTAAGTTCAACGACAAGATTCTGCCTTTTCCCCTCAACCTCAGCCTGTTTGGCCCCAGGACGAACGCCAGTGGACCTGACGGCATCCCAGCTGTGGTCCTCAAAAAATGTGCAGCGGAGTTGTCTCCCACACTTACGCGCCTATACCGGACGTCTTACGCCGCAGGCATTGTGCCTGAGGCTTGGAAGGAGGCGAACGTTCAATCGATTCCCAAAAAGGGGGACCGTTCCGAGCCAAGCAACTATCGACCCATAGCTATCACCTCGGTGCTTTCCAAGGTGTTCGAGCGGATTATAAACAACCAAATTGTCCGCTACCTGGAGGATCAATCGTTGATCAATGATCGCAAATACAGCTTTCGGGCTAAACGATCAACGGATGATCTTTTAGCGTTCGTCACGCACGTCTGGGGTAAGGCTATGGACAAGCACGGCGAGTCTTTGGCTATCAGCCTTGACATAGCCAAAGCTTTCGATAGAGTTTGGCACCGGTCTCTTCTTCCCAAGCTTCCGGCCTATGGCTTGCCCCCTCAACTGTGCACCTGGATTGCAAGTTTCCTGCAGAAGCGTCGTATTCGGGTCCTTTGCGACGGTCGCGCTTCCAAATTTATGCAGGTCAATGCAGGAGTGCCTCAGGGGTCTGTCTTATTCCCTACGCTCTTTCTTCTACATATCAATGATATGTTGAATCTCGGCAACATACATTGTTATGCGGACGACAGTACCGTGCATGGGCGATATCTTGCACGTCCTGGGGCCAAACAGGCTGAGGTTGAGGGGAAAAGGCAGAATCTTGTCGTTGAACTTAACCAGACCTTGGACCGCATCTATGAATGGGGTGCCAAGATCTTGATCGAGTTCAACGCCAAGAAGACCCAAGCATGCGCGTTCTCAACAAAAAAGTCTCCGTTCCTTCCCCTCCCTTCTCTGAAGAACACTCCACTGGTGATACGTGACAGCCTCTCCATCTTAGGTATGGATCTTTGCCACTCCCTTAATCCAAAAACCTACATCGAGAGCGTCATTAAGCAAGCTTCGCGAAAACTCGGAGTTCTGAACATGGTGAGGCGGTTCTTCGCGCCTGGGCAGCTGTGCCTATTGTATAAGGCACAAGTGCGCCCTTACGTGGAGTACTGTTCTCATCTTTAGGATGGCTCCGCGCAGTACTTGCTGGACGCTCTCGATGGGTTACAGCGGCGGGCTGTCCGTATCATCGGAGATCC
This sequence comes from Catocala sponsa, assembly GCA_963564715.1. NCBI lineage: Eukaryota > Metazoa > Arthropoda > Insecta > Lepidoptera > Erebidae > Catocala > Catocala sponsa. The sequence continues at coordinate 25,918,516 of OY751341.1, read as the reverse complement.
AGAGGTCACGAGTTCACTGGAACCTCTGCAACTCCGTAGGGACATTGCCTTATTGGCATGTTTCTACAGAATATACCACCGGGAGTGCTCTGAAGAGTTATTCCACCTTATCCCGCCCTCCCCTTTCCTATCCAGAACAACGCGTGCTGGGCTCAGATGCCATCCTTACACAGTAGAGTCGACTAGAGCGCGTACCAACAAGTTTGGGTCCTCATACCTCTGCCGAACGACCAAGGCATGGAATTCTCTGCCAAGGCACGTGTTTCCTTCTTTCTTCGATCCTGGGTCCTTCAAGCGGGGCGTGAAAAAGCACCTTCTTAGGCCGTCAAAGTAGAGACCTCAACATCGCCTCGGCTGCTATGAGGGCGGTGTGGAGGCCACTGCTCTTAGACCACACGACTGCTTACATTAGGTGGAGTGTGGTCATTTTGACGAGAAAAATAAAAAAAATAAAAAGAAAGAGCAACCATCCTCCCTGGCCTTCGGGTCGACTCGCGCCACCCACACAATGACTCTACGGATACTCTGCAGGTCCCTCATAAGCTGCGAGAATCGTCACCTCATGCTTAGGCCTCCGGGGCTCTCATTCACCGAACGAAACACAGCAGTGAAACACTGTTGTTTCACGTCGATTTTCTGTGAGAGGGTAGTACTTCCCCGGTCGAGCCGGCCCATTCTTGCTGTAACCAGCTTGGCTCTACTACCGAATAACCCATAACCATATACACAGATGTGTGATGTGAGGTGCATCAAATAATATTATAACATGAATAGAAGGAAGCCACTTTGGGCTTATTAGATCCATTGTAGGCCATGATTTGAATTAGAATTCTAGCAATCTTTAGGAAAGAGTACTTTCTGAAGTATTTCCAGAAATACGAAAAGACTTTTTTTTATAGTGACACGGCAAATTTATTGTAACGGATCTGATGGAAAGTCCAATTACAGTCCAGAGAAAGTGACGACGAGGAGAAGATAGGTGTCTTCTAGCCGTGGTCAGTATCCTTCACACTACGATAGAAGGACCCAATGTCATAGAAAGCAGGGAACACATGTGCCGGAAGACCATTCCAAAGTTCCAAAGCTTGGCCTTACTGTTACTATGAGCAGAGGGTCTACACCAGGCTTTGTTGTATACAGATGTGAAACTCTTATTGTTGCAAGTGTCAATAGAATACTCTGACCGTCCACCATTAGACAAAGCGTTTGCTCGACTGCCACCTTTGAGATTTGTAAAACATAAAGAATACTTGACTAAGAACAAGAACAAAGAACTAATGAATAACTGCTCCCGTCCTAACTAAAGTGACTAACATAAAAATTCTCGAACGAACTATTTAAATACAGAAGTACATAACAGTGAAAACAAAGTGTTTTGTTAAATAATTTTATTCGTAACTAATACTTCATTATTCCTGCATCTAAATTTAATGAAATAGTTCTTAATTATGTGGATATAAGGATTACATAGCTAGCAAATCTTATATTGTCAATCGACAAAGTTATTCGTTCTTAAATGCAAGAGAATTTCAACTGTGTGTTATAAAGAATAGGGTGTATGATAGCAGAAAAATAAGTTGGTACAATTTAATTACTTGAGTATGTAAACACGTGTTATAAATTGCGGTGTTTTGTTTGATTGTGAGTCATCTCTTTAACAAAAGATATTGAACGTTTATCGTTTGCGAAAATGCATTTTGAAACGATTTGGAGTTGATTGATGGAGGAATAATTATTGCGATTTGTAGAATATTTCTCGCGACTGTGACGCATGTTACGATTTTGTTTGAGCGCAATCGTCAGGTTTGATTGCTGGATTCTGCAAAGTGTTGTTAGGTTTTCCGGATATAACATTTTGTATAAGTTTAGTAGCAGCACAAAGTTTGGAAATGTGTTTTGGCATCACAATTATGCATAGCCAATTGTGGATATATAGGATTGAGTCTATGTATGGACAAAAGTATCGTACCGATGCTGTTAGGTGTTACACCTGTTTGCCCTTTGCCAAATAGGTGTATAGGATTTTCTGTTAAAAAACTCTTGTATTCAGCACGGAGTCTGGAATTGTGCCCAAAAACGTGACCTTGAGACCAGAGGTCATGAATATTTCGGCGTAAATCGACTATGCTGAGTCGAATGGCGTCGACCGCGAGTCTCTAGCTCTTACGGTTCTTGAGTTGAAAGTTGTATAACAGACGGACAAAGCTGCTGTATAAGAGTTGTTTTGAACTCTAAAATATACAATAACAATCAGTTGCACAGAGTACACACATAAAGCGACCCGGGACGCGGAAGCTCTTAACCGCTTACAGATTATAAATGTATTTTATTTGTCTTGTACGTATGTCCGTTAATCGGATGTGGCTGACGAATGATGAAGTGCCTCCCGACGACTTGAGCCTCTCATAAACAACCAGATAACTGCATACACGCCGCCATTTACACTGTATTACTTTGTACTGGTTCCGTACAAATTGGTTCGCGGGTAACATGCCGTGTGAATTCTTCGGTTCTTCACGTATAGAGAAAAATACAAAGTAATAAGATCAGTATTCTCTTTTGCCTGATGAAGTAAGTTTTCGACTTAAAGGGATCACATGCAAATAGACAACAGAGTCAGTAGAGATGTCAGCTTACCACATAAGATAGAATCTAAGCGTTATTTATCTAGTTAGTAGAGCCTCGCTGATTTCAGCATGCAATTGATGATTTCAGCTCGGCCGGGAAAGGACTACCCTCTTACAGAATATCGACGTGAACTAGCAATATTACTACTGTTGTGTTTCGTTCAGTGAGCGAGAGTACCGGAGGCCCAATCACCGCCTTTCTCCCTTCCTGCTCCTTCTCCTTTCCTAAAGGGTCGGCAACGCCCTAGTGATACCTCTGGTGTTGCAGGCGTCCATAGGCTACGGTGATCATTTACCATCAGGTGGGCCGTATGCTTGTTTGAACTTAGTTGTATAAAAAAAAATATATGGATAGAACATTTTATTGTGAAAGACATTGAGGGTACTGTCACGTATAGTCTGGAGCCAGGGTGTTGATAGGCCCACGTCAAAAGCTTTTCATGTAGATCTTAGTTGAAATTTGAAGGATCAGTGTGGCGAGGCTACCGCCTCAATTAACTAACTATGGATAGTTTGGCGTAGTTTTAGCATATTTATTTTCTAGAGAATATAATCTCTGAATTAGAAATAGCATCATGTTTAACATTGTCTCAAATTATCAAAACGCACTTTCAGAGATTATTGAAAAATCGTCACCATAGTGCTTAAGCTAATTCAGAATTGCCTAGGAAATAATTCAAACTAGCGGTCGCCTAGTGGTCAAAATTCGACCAAAATTCCTAACCTTGCTACTTTGTTTCCTGTTTTTCTCTATTACATATAAATAAATTTGTAACTATGGTATAGGTAACCATAGTTACAAAGGATTGTACGACGTCAGACGAACAATGTCGAAATACTACGAACGCGATTCGACTGTATGTGTCAAATGCATGCATGTGTGCGTGTAGTGTTTTTTCATTAATTTAATGTATTTCTGATGCATATTTTATAAAAATATTAGGATACGCCCTCCTTCTCCATATAAACTTTAACTGTGCCAAATTTCATACTCCTCGGACCGCGCAATTTTCGTAAAAAGGGGTACAAAGTTTTTGCTTCAAGTATTAATATATTATATATAATTCAAATAAATCATTATTTATAACCATCGATGTCTATATCCATGACTTGAATAACTGCTATAGTTCTACTGTTTCGCAAGTAGCAGTAGGCTGACATCATTATAATACTGTAATATATTATAGTCTGATGGCAAGAATGGCCGGAACACGACTTGGTGATCTAGTCCAGGCGACGAAAAACTGAGATAGAGACATGCAAAACCATCTACACTATAGTCAAAATATTTCATATAATTTCTGTATCAAAAAGAAAATAAGTAACATAAGTTATTTGTTTTACGACCGACAAGAAAAAAATAAAGGATAAAGGATATCGAGGCAACGTATATGCTAACGACTTATATTGTCACCATTAAGCCTATCTCGAAGATTTTACAAACGTGTTAAGGTTTTATTTAGAGTAATAAGGAACCCTAGAAACGAGCTTTCGAATTAAAATTGATGGAGGCACCAAAAAATATAATAAAAATGCAACGTAGAACTTAAAGGTGCGCGCTCACTACACCGGTAGGAGATATCTAATATAATTACAGATATAAGTAACAAAACATTTAACGAGATATGTTATAGAAATATATTTAAGCAGTGCTTTCCATTTAACAATCATCCACTTTCTTTACTAATTTAAGCATAGAATACAAACATTTTTTTAAATGACAAAAATACTCTATGTCACTACTTTTATTATTTCCATAGTATAAGAATGCTTTATCCGAGCTCGTAACGTATTAGTTACGAGCTCGAAGATTTTATCTTCTAATTGTAGTAGGTAGTGCTGGATCCCATCTTTATAAAAATAAAGAGAAATGATCACGGCAGCTAACACAGAATTGTTTTTACGAGATTTTAATATATGTATATATATTAGACTTATAATAAAGTTATAAATATATTTCAAATCGTTATAACAAATCTATTTTTGAACTGTATAACGAATATAAAGTAGTTTTAATAATAACTAAAATATCGTCGTCAACATAGATTACGATGATTTGGCTATTTTTATTTGGTTTATTTTTCTAGGACTAAATCATTTGCCTTCATTACATTTAGCTATCACAGAACAGTATATTTACTGCCCCACCGCTCATCCCCTTTATTTATTAATCAACGAAAACTAACTGTTAAAACCTCTCTGAACATTCTGTCTGAATAGTTGGTTACGCTACAGTGGAGCACAAACCTTGCGTTGAACAAGATAAACGATAAAGCTATGGCTATTAATTCTGCGGGGGAATAATAAAAATAAAAAGGAGATGTATAAAAGACAAGAGAAGTAAAAAGCTGAGGCTCGACCGGTTGGCTACCGGACAGCGAGCTCGCTCAACCACGTTTAAGGCGCAGCACACATAGATGTCTGATTTTAGGCAATTATACTACTGATGTTGGACACTGTACAAAAAATTATACTATGATACGTAAGTAAGTAAATAAACTTGATTTATTATTTGAAACTACCAGATATGAACTTGTCTAATCTAATTTACGTATCCATTTTTATTTAGTTACAATATAAGTGATATTGCAGATGCCCAAGAACATTTTTGTAACTTTCGAATAGTTTTGTTCAGAATCAGCATTACGAATCAATATCGCAAGTGTTACAGTGATTTGACGTGTTGTAAGAAAGTTTAAATCTAATGAAATTATTTTAACATTTTGAAAACGCTTGCTTGGTCATCATAATATTATAAAGAATTATATATATATTAGTCGGACTCAATGGCGTAGTGGTTAGTGTAACCGACTGCCACGCCTGAGGTCGCGGGTTCGATTCCCGCACAAGTCAAACATTTGTGTGCATGAACATGGATGTTTGTCTTGATCTGGGTGTTTCTATGTATAATATGTATGTATTTAAAAAAAAAGTATATGTGTATGTTTATCCATTGTCTAGTATCCATAGTACAAGCTCTGCTTAGTTTGTGCTAGATGGTGTTGTGTGTATGTGATAGAATATTATTAAAGAATTAGCTGTCCCGCGCAACTTCGTCTGCTTCATATAAGAGAATTTTCCCTGTTCTTTCAAAATTTTTCATTGTTGCTACGCTTCTATTGGCCGTAGCGTGATGTTATATAGCCTATAGCCTTCCTCGATAAATGGGCTACCTAACACTAAAATAAATTTTCAATTCGAACCAGTAGTTCCTGAGAATAGCGCGTTCAAACAAACAAACAAACAAACTCTTCAGCTTTATAATATTAGTATAGATAATATATTTACGTAAAATTAACCCTATCCCAATAAAATGTTTATAGGTAGGTTTTTTAAAGACTTTTCCCGCACTTGTCTTAATTTCTGTGGCGCTGGGGACTTCACAAACTTCACTTCACACCGCAGACACAAATATCGGCTTGTACTATAACAACCATTTGTGAATAACGCATTGCAAGTAGCTGTACACGTAAACGACAGCGCTATAGCTAAGACAGCTACATTTCAATAAACAATCTCCTAGGTTTATGCCGCATTCGACCCTCATGTTTCGTCACGAATGTAAAAATCCGCATTCGCCCCAAAAATTATTCCTGATATGCCCCGAAATTAAAATAAATATTAATTTCTTAATGTAATTCCTTTATTCGTCCTAAATTATGTTCTTTTTCTGCCCTTGTTTTTTCTGTGTAGAATTTTTGTTGTACCGTTGTTCCTACAACGATGTTCTCGCGGCAAAAAATTGTGTTTATGATTGCATGACATAACGAGCTAGACAATGAAAAGATTTAAAATAATTATTAAACATGTTTTGTATTGCTAACCATATGCTCAAAACAGAAGGACGAAAAAGGAATAATTAAAAAAGAGGGGCGAATGAGGCACTTTTTGGAATGTGGGACGTAATGTAGGGGCGAATGCGGAATAAACCATCTCCTAATGCACAAGAGCCAAGTCTCTGCCTTAACAGACGCTTGTAACCCAAACGTTTCTATTATTTTCGTCTCAATTTCCTCACGATTCCTCGTCTACGTCGGGTGGTAGGCAGGACCCGGGCCATCAATCTTAAGCCAAGTGCTTGGTGGCGTAATCAATAACTCATTGTTCCCATCTCCCAGCAGACCCACCTACTTTGCAAGGAAACGTTCAACGTTTGGAAATTTAACTAAATTACGATTTTGGTTACCTTTGTTTGGAATGGGTGTTGATTATTTTTATTAGGAGAATTTGTCGAGTATATAGATGAATCTATCTTATCTTATCTTATGTGGGAGCCAGTCAGTGCAGACCGGCGACACTTCGACCCAGTGGGATCTTTTGTGTCGACACTCTCCCATAACGACTGCCATAGATGTTCATGGCAGCCGGGACCAACGGCTTAAAGTGCTTTCCGAGGCACGGAGCAGGCGATAATTGTCGATCAAAATGCACATAATTTCGAAAAGTCATATAACTGCCGAAAGTTAGAGGTGCGTGACGTGGGTTCGAACCCGAGACCCTCTGCATTGCAGTCTGTTGGTCTCCCACTGAGCTATCGCTGCTCTTTAGATGAATCTATACTAATATTATAAAGAGTTTGTTTGTATGTTTGTTTGGACGCGCTAATCTCAGGAACTACTGGTTCGATTTGAAAATTTATTTTAGTGTTGGATAGTCCAATTATCGAGGAAGGCTATAGACTATATAACATCACGCTACGACCAATAGGAGCGGAGCAGCAATGAAAAATGTTGCAAAAACGGCGAAAATTCTCTTATGTGAAGCAGACGAAGCTGCGTGGGTCAGCTAGTCGTTTATAATAAGATTCCGTGAAGAAACAGCCGTATACAAAATGTTTGACTGTAATAAGGGTAGGAGAATGTAAAGTAATAAACTGTTATGTATAACAGCCTCGGTAGCGCAGCGGAAGTAAATGCAAGTACATGGGGTATCAAGTTCAAAACCCGGGCTTAGTAACTTACCCCGTCGATAATATAGGCGGTGTATTATGTATGTAAAGTGTCCTAATATACCTAACATTATTACTTTACAGTAAAAAATTATAATATTGTCTTAATAGTTTAATATTGACGGCCTCGATGGCGTAGTGGTTAGTGTAACCGACTGCCACGCCTGAGGTCGCGGGTTCGATTCCCGCACAAGTCAAACATTTGTGTGCATGAACATGGATGTTTGTCTTGGTCTGGGTGTTTCTATGTATAATATGTTTGTATTTACAAAAAAAACAGTATATATGTATGTTTATCCATTGTCTAGTACCCATAGCACAAGCTCTGCTTAGTTTGGGCTAGATGGTGTTGTGTGTATGTGGTAGAATATTATATTATAATTAATTAACTACGAATAAAAATAAAATGAATCAGTATTAATAACAGGTAAGTACCTACCTAATGAAACTAGACTAATTTGTTAGAACGAATACATTTACCCAAATTTAAATAAACATAAACATGAATGTATTGTAGGTGCTATATTTGGATATGTGTGGGATATAAAAGAGATTATCGCTTGCCAGAAGGTTCAAGGCGAACATTATTAGTGTTACCTTGACACATAAAAAAAGAATATTTATATTATTGTATCCAGTTTACCTTTAATATGACCGCATCTTGTTGTTTCTTATTATGTATAGGTACTTAATTTATATATAAATATATTGACTACTTTAAATATAACGGGTCACTTTTTAATACTGAGATTAAGGAATGGCTGTGAGTTTTCTGCATGTATTTCTTTTTTTTTATACCATAATAGGCTTGCGTTTGACCGCGATCTCACCTGATCTTAAGTGAAGATGCAGTCGACGATGGAGCACGCTTGCCTAGAAGATACCTATTCACTCGCGACCTAAAGACAACCAAATTGTACTCATCGGGAAACACAGACTTAGGTAGTGAGAGTCTACGCCAGAGTTACTTAGATGAAGTAACTTATTTTTGAAGTGAAAACTTCTTTAGGCGCGTTGAGTACTTCTTGGGTGAACAAAAATCATGGAATTCGCGTCATCGTCACCGAACGCTTTCCATTTTTGAATTATTTTTGGTTTATAAAGGAGTGTTTATGATCAAGGATTCAAGTTTTCACTTCTATCGGCAGTCTCCAAAGACTGCCAATTTTTTTTGTCATAATAAGAACAGAAATGAACTTTTTGGCACATAAATCGGATTATATAAACTCTTTGCATAACTAAATATTGTAAGTATAATTCTACAGAATAGAACAATAGTTATGAAAAACAAATCCTTTACTCCTTGTTAGCATAATGAGAATGAATGCCATCTGTCTGCCATATTATTATTGTAGTATTATTGTGACAACGACTAAATTAAAATAGGTTATGTTTGATAAATTGAGTCATAGGTCATCTTGAGGTCAAGTGATTAAAATCAAAGCATTAATTAGTTCAAGTTATTATGATCGATCGAAACATAATTAGGTAAATTCTCGTCATAGTTGTTTTATCACCGTCATCCGAGGTGAGATGTTCAGGTACAAGTAGCTTTGAACGATCCAGAACTAATGGGATACAAAGGGATATTTTGTGATTGTCACGCACAGCTGTTGTAGATTTTATATATCTGTGAGATCATTTCTAGTTCATTTCGTCGGCCTCGATGGCGTAGTGGTTGGTGTAACCGACTGCCACGCCTGAGGTCGCGGGTTCGATTCCCGCACAAGTCAAACATTTGTGTGCCTGAACATGGGTGTTTGTCTTGGTCTGGGTGTTTCTATGTATAATATGTATGTATTTACAAAAAAAAAGTATATATGTATGTTTATCCATTGTCTAGTACCCATAGTACAAGCTCTGCTTAGTTTGGGCTAGATGGTGTTGTGTGTATGTGGTAGAATATATTATTATTAGTATTTAGAAGCTCTCTTCCATGTTTCAGTCTTCGATACACACATCCTGATCACCGGAGGGCTAAATAAAGCTTTATTATTTATAAACATGACGTTGTGAGTTTGATACCTTATCTCCAGAGAAATCTTTCTTTACTAATCTCATTTCATTACTCAGTTTATAAAATACTAGCTTTTGCCCGCGGCTTCGCTCGCGTTAATTTAGATTTTGACAATCAATTCGGGTTGTATTCTGCTTCTAATAATATAATTCAATCATGATTGGAACGAAACGTGGCGCCGTCTATTATCATAAGAACGTTATTATTGTTTTTCTCGGGAACAGTAATTTTTTTCGGGATGAAAGGTAGCCTATGTCCGTTTATGTACACCTGACAACGTATATGCAAAATTTCAGGATGAGCGGTTCAGTGGTTTAGGCGTGAAAAGGTAACAAACAAACAAACTCATTTTCGCTTTTATGATATTAGTTAGGATAGGATTACGCAGCACCTTCAAATGGTAGTTTCGTGGTTAATGGTATTATCGTAAAAGTGCATAATAAAAAGTCATTGGACAAAAACTACAAATTAATAGTTTTGACACGAAGGTTTGATAGGTACTTTATTAACGTGTATTGTTATTATAATAACAAGTTGTGAGTTAAAAATACTTGAAGGTCTACTGCCGCCATGCCCGCCGCCGCCGCCGCCGCCGCCCGCGCCGTCAGCCGTGGCGAATCGATTCAATTTCGATTTCATATTATTAACACAATTGAAATACGGATATTTTAGTGAACAAACCCGTTAGAGCGTCGACATTGTAAACATCAAGTTTTATGAGTCGCAGTCCTGTTTACACATTGAGTAAAAAGAAAGATTAAACATGAGCCCATGTGTGTGTACTTTTCTTGAAAGTTGCTCGAGTGTGAACCGTCCTCGCTCGCCGGCGCGCGGCGCTCTCGCAAACAATGTGATCAAATAATGTGACGTTTGAAGAAGCTTTTTTGACAACTTTATAGGGACCTCTTCTAAAGGGTAAACACCTGAATAACTTGTATGTTAGGTACTTATGTATGGGTGGAGCAAGGTCTGTTTCTCTTCAAGCGATAACAATGAACGTAGAGATACTTTAGAGGACACTACGCAACTTATCGAAATCGTGCAACAACGATCCCTTGATTATTATTTTTTAACAGTTAATCCTAATAGCATAAATGCATCAATTAATCAATCAGACTGTTGTAGTCCACTGCTGGACATACTCCTCTTCCATTCTGCGCCACATCATCCGGTGAGTCTGCCTTCCGCATCAACTCTAAATCGTCTTAAATGCATACATAGATATGTATGTACTATCGACTTCAGCGACAGATGACCACTCCTAAGGTTAAAATCGCATAGCAGGCCATTTGGTACCCGTACCCGTGACACGCCCTTTTCTTTGTTTGAGGTTTTTTGCACTTTACATTTGTTTACTGATTCTAAAGCGATACAAACTCAACTGGTTAACATGTGCAAGCGAAAATTTTTCTGAAATGGTCATCCGTCGCTCAAGCTGATAGTACATATATCTATATATTAATACGTGAAGCGAAAACTTTGGATTCCTTTTTACGAAAATTGGGCGGACGGAGGAGTATGAAATTTCGCACACTTATAGTTTATACAGAGAAGAAGTGACAAATGCTAATATTTTTTTAAAATATGCAGTAGAAATACATTAAATTAATGAAAAAACACTACACACACACAACCATGCATTTGACACACGCAGTCGAAGCGCGTAACTATGGTTACATATATCAATATATTATGACATAATATGTCAGCAATATCTTACAGGCAAACTTTGATCGAATTTCGAGCACTAGGCGACCTCTAGTACATTTAGATCGGAGTTCTTTAATTACGTTCTTTTACTGTGTGGTGAGCCATATGCTGTAAGTTTAACGGTGGGATCAATAAAAATGTATATTTATCACTTACGCTACTCATCACACTTAAATAGTACCACCAATATTTATTAATTTGGTATGATACCTTAAACAATGGAAAATGAAGCTTAACTTAATATATGCGAATGAGGTCACAGATGGTATTATAAACATGACGGCTTGATTGAAGGCAGTGCATTTGAGTTATTTGTATGTAAGTATTTGTATATAGCATTGTTCAGTCAAATAGTTGACCGAATTTTTGAAGAAAGCATTAGCATAATGATTTATATAACCTATACAAATATTATAAAGCTGATGAGTTTGTTTGAACGCGCTAATCTCAGGAAAAACTGAAAAAAGAAACTGGTTCGATTTGAAAAATTATTTTAGTGATGGTCAGCCTATTTATCGAGGAAGGCTATAGGCTATATAACATCACGCTACGACCTACGGGTGCGGCGCAGTAACGATAAACGCGGGTGAAACCTTGGGAACGTCTAGTATATTAATAAAAGTAAATTGTTAAATATTAAAAAACATTCAATTAGTTTAAGTATGCACCTGTACTTTATTGAGTATTCAAAGTACAAAATGGGCGCTACATCTTTTATGCTACATTATTTACATAATATGCTTTTCTTTTGTATCTACATGGGTTTTCTTTTTTCACTTCCTCCCTTTCCACATGTCCTAACTGCATGGTAGCTGTTCAGCTAGACGTCTACAGGCTCCGTAGTACTACATTACTACATCCACGGAAAAGAATACAGGAACCAAGTACTGATAATACGAATTTGTATATATTGGAGGTTTTTTGATATACAGAGTGTCCGGTAATTAATGGATAACCTTGAAATGTCTGATGGCCGTTCAGAAAAAATAATGAAAAAGATCTATCCTAACCACTACCTGAGATATGATATTATTTTAATTACGATATTTAACTTTCTTGTACACTACGACCATATATGAATGAATTCTATCGGTTTTTTGTTGTTTTATTATTAAACACTAATTATGCTAATAGATAGACAGTCAAAAGTCTGACTAGCTATATATTACTATAAGACATTTCAAGGTTATCCATTAACGGACACCCTGTATGATTGAGATAACAAATCTTTTTTTGTTTTTCAGTGGTAGTTTTCGGTTTTTATGCGAGGTAAGTAGACATGACAAAACCTGCTCCTTCCTAGCTACTTCAAAAATGATGTTTGAGGACTTATTCACAAAAGATCCAATCAGTAGTTACAGTATAATTTTGTAATTATATATTAATATATATATGATAATAATAATATATATGATTCTTATTAATTAGTATTAATGTAATAAGGGCCCATAGTATTGCCTCATCGAGCTCAGCAAGTCAGCAATAATCGTAAACAATGTTGAGAGACAGGGACGAGTCACTTACCAAACATGCGGTCCCGTACATTCAATAATTCCTTTTGAGACAAACGGAACAAGCGTTTATTATATTTATTGTTGTGATATAATAATATATATAACTAATCACAAATACCTACATATAATATTATACTAAAATATTATCTTAATAATATTTAGAAATTATAATATTAATAAGATAATATAATATAGATATGTATGTAACTTTGTTTGCATGTTTGTTATTGATTCACACGAAAACTACTAAACAAATTTGGCACACAAATAGACCCGTTCCTGGAGTAACACATAGGATAGTTTTAATCCACCGGGATTAAAGTATACTATGTGTATGCGTCCTCATAGGATACATACGGGCGAAGCCCCGGGGCGCAACTTGTAGCTTATGAAAACAACTTTACTGAAGTTTTTAAAGTAATATAGGCACTTTGTTGCACCAAATATGGCGCGGCTTAATGCACATCTGTTTGTTTAACTCGACATTGTTGCACAAAGGGCCTGCATGTGGCGAAGTACTCGCTTCAAATTAATTTAACTGACATACGAGGCCATAATGTTCGGGAGTTTATTGAAACCGTGTGTGATACTCCATGAGACCTTGACTGAGCAGGTCTGTGCGTATATTTAGTGTTATCATATATTTAGTGTTATCATATATTTAGTGTTATCATATATTTTATTACGGACTGTTGTTCTTTTGTTATGAGAATATGATTGCGCTTGTTTGAAGTGTGTCGTCCCGGGACAAATATCAGCGCGGCCGAAGTTTGATTGGGTTTTTGTGTTGGAATATTGTTGTTGCCAATACGGTGTTTGAAAAAAAGAGAGTAACTCTCTGTACCTACTATATATATTTCCTTTATTGTCCAAAAACAGACATAGTCTTACGCGTACGTCTCCAAACGAGTACGCAGTGGTATATTCCACCGACTAGGTATAGTCAAGCTTCTCGTGATAGTCTATTGCTAGCTCCTAGGCTCAATTGCAGACACTGCTGTTACCAAAATATCCTAATAGAATAAACCTAACTAGCGGTCGCCTAGTGGTCAAAATTCGACCATAATTGATTTAAATTTTAAGTTTGATCGCTGTTAAGGTTTTATTGTCTATAACTTGACCCTTATAATCACATTTCATTTAGATTTCGTCAAGGCTGTACAGGTTAATTTACCTATCTTTTTTAAACAAATTATTATTTACTTAACTATACTCTTTCATTGATAATGCATATTTCTAAACTTGCTACTTTGTTTTATTTTTACTTTATTACATATAAATAAGGTATATAGAGGACTATTAGTGCCCACACTTATGTATGGAAGTGAAAGTTGGGTATGGCAAAAGAAGCATGAGAGCAGAATAAATGCTGTAGAAATGAGAGCGTTGAGAAGCATATGTGGTGTGACTCTGAAAGATAGAATAAGAAATAGTGTGATTAGAGAGAGATGCGGCATGAAAGTGGATATAGTTACAAGAATAGAAAAGGGTATGTTAAGCTGGTTTGGACATGTAGAAAGAATGGACGAGGAAAGACTGACTAAGAAAGTTTATAAGGCTAGTGTGAATGGAACAGTCGCAAGAGGAAAACGTTTCTCGACCAGATCGGAGGCGTTCTGGACAAAGGCTAGGTTAAGAGCTCCTTGAACCGACGGGCGTGTATGAGGAATGTGATGAAAGTGAATGAAGCCAGAGAAGTGTGTCAGGATCGTAGCAAATGGAAATCCGCAGTCTCTGCCTACCCCTCTGGGAAACAGGCGTGAATCTATGTATGTATGTATGTAAATAAGGTATATGTAACCATAGTTACGAAGAATTGTACGACGTGAGACGAACAATGCTGAAATACTACGAACGCAATTCGACTGCGTGTATCAAATATATGGTTGTGTGCGTGTAGTGTTTTTTCATTAATTTAATGTATTTCTAATGCATATTTAATAAAAATATTAGGATTCGCCCCTCCCTCTCCATATAAACTTTAACTGTGCCAAATTTCATACTCCTCCGTCCGCGCAATTTTCGTAAAAAGGGGTACAAAGTTTTTGCTTCACGTATTAATATATAGATAACACTTTGCCATTCATTTTATCTGGGAATCGGACACAAGACCTCATTAACAATATTCAATACAGCTGCACTATAAAGCCAGTCAATCTGAGTTACCATTGACTATCCCTGATATTTTTTCCAGCTATGCTGGACCTAGTGTTACAAATAGGTGCACATTTTTAGTGCCAAGGCTCAATGGCACTTGAAACCACAACCTTCCGATCGCAAGTGCGATACCTTCACCAAACAATTTTGATTGTATAAGATGTAAGGGACTCTCTTTTCAGTCTTGTAGCTAATGCAACGCTTTTTCATGCCGTCAGAACGTCTCTGAAGTAGTTTTTAATGGCAGCTTAATGTCAAGAACCTCACGGCGCTTGCCAGGGTAACGTATTGGATACACGTGTCACAATGTGTAATGTTTTATATTTTGCACACAATATGCACTCAGCTCAGTAAACAGTATCCTTGAACTCACATCAACGTGCTGAACATTGTTTAACAGCTGTCTTAAGTCATTTGTCGATGCATTAAAATGTTTTATTATCACTCAAAATTAACAAAGAGTCGCATCAATTTCTTAACTTAAAATATTTGCATAATATTGTCTTCTATTTACGTGAATTTAATTCATTGAAATTAAACTACTATATACAGATTTTATCGCGTTGTTTATTTGACACTTTATTACATAATTTTGAAAATGTTACACTACTATTAAACTTTACTAATTTTTAAGCTAATTAAATTATTTAAACTATTAAAACTATTTATGTTTATGTTTACACTTTCCCCGACGTTTCGGTTGCTTTTCAGCAGCCATGGTCACGGGGAGACTAAGATGGTAGTTGTCTCAATGTTCCAGTGTAGTTATTTCAATTAGTAAAGTTTAATAGTAATAGTAGTGTAACAGTTTCTAAATTATGTAATAAAGTGTCAAATAAACAACGCGACAAAATCCTTGAACGTTTAAATTTCAATTAAAATATTTGAGTAATTAAGTGATTTTCTTTTTTCGTTGTTTTTTTTTTATATAAAAGAAGAGCTAATATCAAAAAACAAATATCAAGCAAATATCAAAAAACAAATTTAGATTAGCGCACTTAGTAAACTGCACAGAAATATTGCGCAGAAAGAGTCTCCTAGAACCACAGAATACATAACGGTAGCTCTAGAACTATGTTTGTGCCGGGAAAATACGATACACACAAACGTAAGGTAGTCACACCGTGGCTAGAATCTAGACTGATATTAAGACGTATCTGGGAAGAATGGATAGCCGATTTAACTTTGATTGAAATGTTAGGAAAAAGAAATGCCTATTTTTCTCGGACTTTTGAGCGATCTCCAAATAAAATTTTCTTTAATGAGATTTAGCTGTCTAAAGTAAAACATAATAAAACACATCACATATAGCATTTATAGTAATAAGAGGCATGGATTTATTTATCATACTCTAACTACGGAACCCTAAACCTTCAACTTGTTCCTACAAACCTTAACTCGTCTGAACCGGTATCGTAGGTCCCTCTTACTCGCGCCGATGAAGTAAGGGACACCGATAAGAAGTGGCTGAACGAGTCCTGTAGGAGATAACACGCTTTGTTTCGTGTAGTCGTGTTCGTCGTTTTTCAACTAACATATGAGGTAATCTCCGAAACTGCTGAGTCGTTTTTTGTGTTCTTTTGATGGGTGAAATAGAAAGGGCTTTGGGAGAATGTAGCAATGGGTGACTTGATTATTTTAGGGTGGAATGTAAATTTATAACAAGGCAATAGACTATCCGTGTAGCAGGACTTGAACCTGAGACGTCACTTTGCAAACTAATCTATATTAACATTATAAAACTGAGGATCTAAGGCACTACATGTTCGAATTGAAATAATATTTTAGTGTTAGATAGCCCATTTATTGAGGAAGGCTATAGGCTATATAACATCACGCTACGACTAATAGGAGTGAAGTATCAATGTGAAAAGAAGGAGATGAAGTTGCGTGGGTCAGCTAGTCTTTTCAATATCCTGAGTTGGAATTTGCTGCTGATAAAAAAGCCTTTAGCTTATTAAGTTGTGATGTTAAAACTTAAAACACGTTGACAGAATGAATAATTTTAATTATTATTTTATGAAATGAAATATAAACGCTTTTAAGCATTGACTAAATCTTTTTGCTTTTGTAATCCTTTAGGTTAGGACGCCTCAGGGAAGAAAACCGTAGAATTTGTTTCAGACAGAACACGAAACAGTACGAGAGGACCGTGTAACGAGCATGAAGTATTATTATAAACCCCTCGTAAAGCCTTTTTTATACTAACAAGCACATCCCTAGCGGTCGCCGCAAATATTGAATACATACCTACTAATATTATAAACTAGCTGAGCCACGCAATTTCGTTTGCTTCATATTATAAGAGAATTTGCCCCGTTTTTGTAACATTTTTCATTGCTGCACCGCTCCTATTGGTCGTAGCGTGATGTTATATAGCCTATAGCCTTCCTCGATAAATGGGCTATCCAACATTAAAATATTTTTTCAAATCGAACCAGTAGCTCCTCAGATTAGCGCGTTCAAACAAACAAAATCTTTAGCTTTATAATCTTAATATATGTATATATATAAATTACGTGTCACGTTGTTTGTCCCCTACTCCTAGACTACTGAACCAATTTTGATCAAACTTCGTAACCATCTGTAATTTGGTCCAACTTAACAGATAGGATAGCTTTTTTTTAAACAGGAACAAATTATCTATTGTGAAGCAGACGAAGTTGCGCGGGACAGCTAGTATTAGTATAGATAGGCAGATACTGTAGTATTTTTGTTACGTTCCAAAATCGAAAGACATGGCTACCTGTGATTGTGTGATGTACTAAGTATGTAATTAACAGTTATTTTTTTAAACTGTTACTTGCAATTTGGGTTCTAAATTACTAGCATTCTTGTTAACCCCTCTAGGTAAGCTAGAATGCTTGTGTTAGGAGTGGGTTCACGTCGGTAGTGCAATGTGTGGGGTTCGAACCCGCAATCTCTTGATCGTAAGTCCAACGCCTTAATCATTGGGCTACCGCCGTTCAATTATAAGTCGTCTAGCGTTAATATGCAAATTAATAAAGCCATACCTTTAGAATGCGAAATACGCAAGACTATTTCTTCCTAAAATGTGTATTATTTTAATCTACTTTTTCACAATATTGTCTTCTGTTTACGCGAATGTTCTTCATTGAAATTAAACTACTATATACGGATTTTATCGCGTTGTTTATTTGACACTTTATTACAAAATTTTGTAAAACTGTTACACTACTATTACTATTAAACTTTACTAATTTTTAAGCTAATTAAATTATTGAAACTATTAAAACTATTTATACTATTACTATACTATTATACTATTTATATTCATGTTTACACTTTCCCCGACGTTTCGGTTGCTTTTTCACTAAATGGATGATTACTTAAAAGTTGTAAAGTGATCGTTAACACGTATATATAGATTAAGTTAAAATCAAGTTATAGTTACTCGATGTTAGTTAACTCCTTCGTCACAGGTGTAGACGCCCATTAGTTGTTGAGACACATGTTCATTAGTTTGCAGTGGTGACACACGGGTATATTCCTCGACCGAATTTATATTGATAACTTTACCGCGATACAAGCCTCGAGCTTAGTGCGGAAACCGCTGCCAATTATAAAAATGTGTAATGTAGTAAATAGATAAATAAATTGTGCCCGCGGCAAACGGAGCAACATTAAAAGATAGTTTGGCAGCGATCTGTAGCATCGAGGTCCTCTTCTGAGCCAGACTTACGACGTTTTAGTATGAACAAAAGCCTGGGCTTGACCGGAGACTCACATGGAGCCCTACGTCCTTATTTACCTCCTTATAGTAATAATAATGTCCTCCAGACCGAATTTCGGTCACGGCGGCCAGTCTTAACGTAGACTGGCCATCTGCGCAGAATATATTATAGTGCACAATCGTGTGCACAAACACAAGTCCACTCTCTGTTCCCTCACTCTCATGATCCGATGGGACGGTAATCCGACCGGCAATAGATGAGGGGCAAGACCAACGGCTTTACGTACTTTCCGAGGCACGGGGGTGTATTCACCGGCAATTTCCTAACTCCGGGCTGTTATTAAGAATTTTTTGGCAGAAAAGTCCAATAACTTTTTTTTGGTCAACGGTAACCCGAGACCTCATGCATAGCAGTCGCATTCACTGCCGCTGCGCCACGGAGGCATTTAAAAAGTCTCCTTATAAGTGGATATTGAATCAAGTTTTACAAAATTTAATTCAATATCCATTAAACTGTAATGATTTTCTTTTTTTTTATTGCCATTGGGGGCAGACGAGCAAGTGGCCCACCTGATGGAAAGTGGTAACCGCTGCTCATGGACTTCAGCAATGTCAGGACACAGCAAAGCCGCTGCCTACCGTGAAAGAAGAACTCTCTTTAAACCTCGTTTGAAGAAGGACATATCATAGCGCTCGGGAATGTTGTGATGCGCAAAGGGCGAAGTAGTCAAGTGGTCGTGACCGCTTGATCACATCAGCACTTGCGCGGTCGTCTCGCCGAAGCCACGGCGCCGAGCGTTGCGGGTTTGAACACAGGACAAGTTCTAAGTCTAAATTCACTTTATGTCCATGAATTGTTCCTTTGTTAAGTTCCCTTATCTTATCTTATGTGGGGGCCAGTCAGTGCAGACCGGCGACACTTCGACCCAGTGGGATCTTTTGTGTCGCCACTACTCTCCCAATAACGACTGCCATAGATGTTCATGGCAGCGGGACCGACGGCTTAACGTGCTCTCCGAAGCACGGAGCAGGCGATAATTGTCAATCAATACGCACATAGTTTCGAAAAGTCATATAACTTCCGAAAGTCAGAGGTGCGCGACGTGGGTTAGAACCTGAGACCCTCTGCATTGCACTCTGTTGGTCTCCCCACTGAGCTATCGCTGCTCTGTTAAGTTCCCTACAAAACAAGCATTTTTCTAATTTCGGAGTTATCTAATAAGAAAGACTTTCATTTCTTTAATAAGAAATGTATTCAATTACCCATTAGAGCGTAGGCAGTACCCTCCGTACAACGTAACCTTTGATCCGTGAGTTCTCACTACAATAATATAAAACGAGGAAATTGTTATTTGGTCTGGCAACTCACCCGTCATACAACTACATGCGTACAACCTTTTTGTGTTGCCATACAAATATATTTATTTTGTTGCCAGACATTGTAACTGTTATTGAATTTATGCTTCTGTGACCGCAGCCTACGTTTTGTATAATAATAAAAAGGAAAGAAAGGATTATTGAATAAAAAGGTTACAGCCAGCAGTACGGCTTACTTCAAGTAAATGAATGACTTGCCAAATGTTTACCATCTATATATACATAAATATTGCTATAGAACTGTGGGAGGCTGTACATTTATACTTACTCGTATTATAAAGAGGAAAGATTTGATTTTTGTTTCTTTATTTGTAAGGATTTAACTCAAAAACTACCCAACCGATTTAAAAAATACTTTCACCTGTAGTGTAGTGTATACATGCTCCCTTATATTAACAAATAAGTAACTATGCTCCTTAACAGTAAGTCTCAAGTTATTGTCTACGTTGCTTTATACCTTAACCTATGTGTTTTATAACTTTATAATATAATGATTACACTTTGAACATGGGACCCGAGCAGTAGTCTGTTATGTCTTGACCCGAGCCTTCACCCATCTCACACTATTAGAAAGCTATATTATCAGCGAGGAGCATAGGCTAAACTGTCGATCGGAAACTTTGAGTCGAAGGAAACCAACTTATAAAGAAGTTTCATCGGATTTCTTTATTTTAAGATAACATGATTTCGTTATTCGGACTGCTTCATGAAAGGGTTTAGAACAATCATGAGGTTACGTACCGAAATTTAGGATGAATTTCGAAATAAATGTGTTTCTCGGTACAAACAGTCAGCCCGAAACTTCGGCATTTACGTTTCATGGTAAGCCTACAGATTCTGATGCGATTCTCACATTGTTGTAGTTTGGAATTCAACTTACCAACTATCATCTGATCCTGTACGTGCGACCATTGACATGAACTTGTGATACACGTACTCGTAGTCGCGTGAAGTGGCGGACAATTTATAGTGTGTTACAAACGGATCTTTTAGTAAAAAATTTAACTGGAATACCGAATAACACTTTGTTCGATTTGGATTAAACACGGGATCTTAGAATCCATCGCAAAGATAAACGAAACAGACTAGTATAAACGATTAAAGTTGTTTGGTATTTCTCAGCATATTACTAGGTAATTATTGTTATGTTGTGTAGAACATTGACATCATCCCTTAAGACACACAATGGCGCTGTCCAAACAGTCCTAAGTACCGCCGAACTTTGGCGCCCTTTAACCAAATATTAGACAGGTAATCATTACTAATAGCACTTGCCATAATCGTTAGGGTCCCGAAGGCCGGCTTCCATCTAACTTTGCCCAACTTTGGGCAAGTTTAAACTAGTTTAGTTAGTGGCGCCCCCTGGCGGCTGTTTGGAGAAATTTTTAGATTTATAGAAAGGGTTCAAGTTGTGTCAAGTGTCGCCGTGGGAGCATCAGCGACTAGTCTTGCAAATAGTTTTGTATGAACTTCTACTGGCTACTCGAATATATAATAATTACTTCTGTTATTAGATCTTTCGGGTGTACTCATGACTCATTGACAGTAACCAATTAGTCAGGTTCGATTCGGTATAAAGCCTGGAAACAAGTTTCAAATTGCAAACAGCTGTTGCAAGTTAAGTGTGAGAAGGCTCTCATTCGTTTTCTTTCATTCAATCTTCAGTTCCCATTTTTCGTGGGTTTGTGACGCGGGACTGATACCTCTGCTATTACAAGGATTATGGGTCTAAGGTGACTACTTGACATCAGTCGGGTCTCAGCAGTACAACTAAAACACTATCACTATTCCCTTGTACATAAACTCAATACTCGACTTGCATGCAAATATCTTTTCTGCTTTACTTGCAAACCATCACTCTTGCAGAGTGATCAGTAATTAATGAAGTGGTTAAAAGTAATTACACGAGCGAAATTAAAATAACTTATTGCTATCTATTATTCCGTTAGAGTACTTCCATTAATTAAATTAAATCACAATTTCGCTTAAGATAAGAAGCTCGTCTAATAAAAGCTTGTTTCTCCGATATTGTACATCTAGCTAAGAATTCGTTGACCTCAACAACATCAGTTGTCAAAAGCATCTCTTGCCTCCGGCCACTTCAATATTACTTCACTATTTTCTCCGACCAGGCCAGGCAGAGCGATGAACTTTGCTCGTGCTTTTCACAATTAAGCCAGGCACTAGTCGCCGTACTGAGAGATCGTACAGATGTTTAACTGGTAGTCGACAAAAAACTGTGGAGACAGCCGGGCACGTCACGTGCAATAAAAACATAATCAAAGCAGTCGCCACACCCAGCCCAACTTGGGCACTAATAGAGTGTGCTAACACACACACACGCACACACAGGAAGATACACGTGCGCGCGCACGCACACATGCACGCATGTATCATTTCAATACATATTCAATAGACGTTGTGCCGTGTACAGAAAAAGAAGCGTAAGTCGGTAGCAAAACAACAAGCTAGGGCTGCCAACACCGACGACATATAATTGAATCATGGTGAAGAGTTATAAAATAATGTTTATGGTGAACACTCATGGTATGTTGTAGTTGCGGTAATTATAATAAAAATAATAACGCCTGAATTTTTATTGATAATTATATTGTTTGTCACATTATATTAGGACTAGATGTTTCCGCGGTTTCACCCGCGTTTATCGTTACTGCGCTGCCCCCATGGGTCGTAGCGTGATGTTATATTGCCTATAGCCTTCCTCGATAAATAGGCTATCCAACACTAAAATATATTTTTAATTCGAACCAGTTGTTTCTGAGATTAGCGCGTTCAAACAAACAAACAAACTCTTCAGCTTTATAATATTAAGTATAGATACATATGTGCAATTATCTTAAGATCACATTATATTAAGATTTATATTCATCTACTCAAAGAATCTGAGAGCACACTGGGTCAGCGTTTTCACTATTAGTCAATAATATTTTTTATAACTTACAAATTAAAAAGCACTGCCTACCTACACTTACAGTAAATTTGAAGGTAGTAGAGCCTCGTTGATTTCAGCATGAATGGGCCGGCTCGACTCGGGAAGGACTACCCTCTCACAGAATATCGACGTGAAATAGTAGTATTCCTACTGTTGTGTTTCGTTCGGTGAGTGAGAGTGCCGGAGGCCCAATCACCCTCTTTCCCCCTTCCCGCTCTTTTTCCTTCCCATTTCCTTTTCCTTTCCTTAAGGGTCGGCAACGCGCAAGTGATGCCTCTGGTGTTACAGGCGTCCATAGGCTACGGTAACCACTTACCATCAGGTGTGCCGTATGCTTGTTTGCCACCTCAGTAGTATGAAAAGAACTACTCCATGATATTATGTAATACTACAACTGTGTAAAATAATTATGTAATTACAATTTATAGCTGCTTTACAAAGCTAGAGTAAGATGAACTGAGGTAGTTTTTGTATCTATATCCACAAACCGCATTAGCTCATCAGTGAGAACTCACAAGAAAACACTTTATCACAAATAAACTTTAACGCACTTCTATTAAGATAGTAAACACATTAAACTCTTTAATAAAATAACCAAAACACACAAATGGCTTTAAGTAGTTTAGAATATAAATAATTGTTAATGTAAAAGGCTTTTTGCCCTTATAAGTAAGGACAAAGCCCTATAAAAACTATGTTAATATCGTTTTATGTGGATCTCAAGGTAACTCAGAGCTATTCAACAATTTAACGCATCACAAAAATGTGTAAACAAAAGAGAGAAACACAAAAAATGCGGCAAATAAGCCTACCGACACTTAAGGAAGTGATCGTGTTAGTTATCGATCATAAAAAAAGTAATGCTCAATTTTTAATAATAATTAATATTATGTTTTTTATAGTTGGTGACCCTGAAACGAGAGGCAAGCCTCCAAACGCAACCGGTTTTTCGAGTTTCTTGGCGCTAAACAGAAATTTTGAACACCATATATTAACACGATAACCGAACAAAACTGAACCTTATCACATTGATTTAAAATAAAATGTTCATTATTCAACCTTTCTGTATACAGCCTTTTTGAATAAAGATTAGGAAACTATCTTCAATTCTGTCTAACACACACAGGTTGTATAATTTCGTCTCTTTCATGACAGCTGTCAGAGCCAGTTTTCACAATTGAAACTTGAAAAGTTGTTAGGTAGTATACATTCATAATGTACCGGTTTTGTATGAATTTCCTTTGAATAACTCTATTAGGATTCTAGAAATAAATGTGTTTTGTTGTCTTTATTGTTGAAAAGCCTTTGGAGGCTTAATAGGAGAGCTCTTGTTTATAACGTGCAATTATTTCTAATGATAAGTAGTCTTTAGCTCGTTAGTGAAATAGCATAAATACGTTCGCATTTACAGATATTATTTGTAAGGTACTGAATTTGGTAACTGGCTTGAGTATTTTGGGTTTTTCGGCCAGACAATTCTTAGTAGCAGTATCAAAGTCAAAGTCAAAAATCATTTATTCATTTAGGTCACAAAGTAACACTTATGAACGTCAAAGTATATAGGTTAGTGAGTTTACTAAGTTACTGAAGCTATATTTAGGTTAGTTGCTAGGTTCAGGCAAAGGGTTGAGCCTATGAGAAGAAACCTGCAAGAAACTCACGGCCACTCTTTTAACTCGCCATCAATATATCAATTTTCAAGGCTCCTTTTCGCTAAGTTTTGAACAAGGCGTGGTTGAGATGACTCTCTGCCTAAGTACATGATTGTGTAGCTTATATAGACAATGATGTGGGTGGAACATCACCGAGGTCGTTACTAAGGCTCTTGATTTTAGGGTTCCGTACCTCAAAAGGAAAAAATACGGAACCCTTATATGATCACTTTGTTGTCCGTCCGTCTGTCTGTCAAGACCCTTTATCTCTGGAACGCGTGGAGGTATCGAGTTGAAATTAAAACGATATACTCAGGTCTACAGTCTCTTGAAGTTGTGAATAATCAAACTTCTAAGTTAACGTAAAAAAAAGATACGGCCGTTTATGCCGCAAAAAACGTATATTTCGACACTTTCAAGGGAATCAAAATTACTATGAAATTTGGCAAGTAATACCGTCTTATACTACAAGTATAGGAAAAAATCTGAAAACTATACATTTGTAATTAAATCATAAAAAACAGGATCTTTATGCAAGAACAAAAACTTGTTATAATAATAATATGTACCTACAAATTTGTACAGAATCCTCGGTGGGTGAGTCGACTCGCACTTGTCCGGCTTTTTTTATTGTTAGTGACAGATGGACCAGCAGGTAAGTGCTGGTAAGCATTGTAAGTGGTAACCGTCACTGTCGTGTCGTGTTGACCTGACATCACAGCGGCAATGAAAATGAAACACACTCCCAAGCCGGTACTTACCGTCACCCACATAGTTGGCTGACCAGCACACGGTATGCCTGATGATGAGCTGTCACTATAGCCTTTGTAAAGGGGACCGGTGGAATAGGGTAACAGAAGATAGGAAAGAAAGGGAGCAAAGGCTTTTTGGACGACCAGCACTCTCAAAATTAGATAATAGGTACTGATAGATTTTTTTTAATACTACTAGAGTGGCAAACTACCATACGGCCAACCAGATGGTAAATGGTTACTGTAGCCTATAGACGCCTGCAACACCGGAGGCATCACTTGCGCGTTGCCGACCCTTTAGGAAAGGAAGTGGGAAGGAGAAGGAGCGCGAAAGGGCAAAGGGGTGATTGGACCTCCGGCACTCTCACTCACCGAACGAAACACAACAGTAGGAATACCGCTATTTCACGTTGATATAGTGTGAGAGGGTAGTCCTTCCCCGATCGGGCCGGCCCATTCATGCTGAAATCAGCGAGGCTCTACTACTCTAGAAATACATACATAGATTCACGCCTGTTTCCCAGAGGGGTAGGCAGAGACTACGGATTTCCATTTGCTACGATCCTGACACACTTCTCTGGCTTCATTCACTTTCATCACATTCCTCATACACGCCCGTCGGTTCAAGGAGCTCTACTCTACTCTATTACTCTAGAAATATAACCAAGTTAGCGAAATACAAGCGTACTATCTTCTTGATGGTAAACCGTTACGTAACTTACTATTGGGCCTGCTAAACGTCTTAGCCGAACTAACTAAATTGGGAATGTCAACCATCTATGGACCCTTGGTGGAATGAGCCTATGGACTGGTTACTTCTTTAAAATACCTAATTATTATTTTAAAATATGCAGCAATGCATTTCTTGCTTCTTTTATTTTTTACTACTGGCTCACAAAACCGCTTTGAAATTAAGCTTCAAGACTAAGTTTGATAGTTATTTGTCGGATACAATAAAGTTATTGAAGTTATGTCACCTAAAAACATTAATCCGTTTATGATAAGGCTCTTATTGAAGAACAAAAAATCACAGATAATATTATAAGTTGTATGAGATTAGTCATAGATAATTGTATTTATGAAATGACACGTCACTTTTGATGTATAGTACTTACCTAAGCAAAATTGTGAGCGCATGTCGATATTGGACTACTTTGCATAATACTTATGAGTGTTGATGGCTCCCTATTCAAATTATATTGTACACGGCTTTTGACTTTTTGTTAAGTGTTTTTAGCCAATCATGTAGGAATGACTCTAGTATATATTTAACATAATAAAATAACAAAACAACGTTAAAGTGATTCTGATATTTGTATCAGCTAGTTAATGCTGACCTCTAGCTATATTTGTTACCCTTCCTTAAGGAAAAGGGACGAGGCTCTTCTCAATATAGGAAGGGTTAAAGGGTTAACCATTTTCGAGAGTTGGACTATGGTTTAAACCATTACTTCCCAAAGTGGTCCAGGTGGACCCCCAGGGGTCCACGGGAGACTCGATGGGGATCTACATTGGCGTGACAAAAAAATGGGGGTCCACGAAAATGTATTTGCTTTTGATAATGAAGAACTAAAATGTTGGCTTGACTTTCACCTATCAATGTAGGCAGATAATATTTTAAGAAGCTAAGCGACTGTGACCTGTAAAAACTTGCATATTCCATATTCAGTACCAATGGTCTCGATTTTTCGGTAGAGAATGCCTAAAAAAGAAGGTTAGCACGTAGAGATTTGATCAAATTTTTTAATTGCATAAACCTGTTTGATTCTTGACCAATATAAATACGAATGCCAAGGAATATGGCAGAAATGTAGCTGCAGGGGGTCCACTGGAACCACCTCCATTTTGAAAGTGGTCTATGAGAAAAAAAGTCTGGTAACCTATGGTTTAAACCATAGTCACACAACAATATGTTTCTCTCTTCGCTATCGCAATTATCATGTAAGATTTAATACAGTTTTAGGTCTACTTTACCTTTCGACAGATAACGTTGTATCACGCTTGTTCCTCTCCAAAAGGATAGGCAGAGCCAAATGTGAATTTTACACTAACAACATTTTCTTTATTTTTTTTTGTTTTTTTGTATTTTCTTCTTGTTTGTATGTTAATATGTTGTGTTTTTGGTGTGTCTAAAAGATTACTTATCTTTCTTTCATTCTTCTTGCAATTATTTTTGTAGAAAGTGGTATAATTTAGGTCCCACGGTAATAATAAGCAAAGTCATTGTCAATTAATAAGAATTTCGACAAATCCAATTATAATTTACTCCATTGAAGAACCGAACCCGGCATTTCAGAATCCCCGAAATTTTATAGCAAGTTCGGTTATAAAAGGAAAATTGTTTCAAATTTGTTTCTGTTTAGCTTACCGTCGTTTCTATGGTCCTAGTGATGATTACAAGCAGCTAATCTATTAACATTTGTTAAAATGTGACAGAAATACATGCGGTATTTATACTGTAAGTCCTTATTATGCAATTATTTAAATTCAAAACAAAAGCCTTGCTCCTATTTAATAATACACTAAAAAACGAGTAACAATACGGTGCTGGGTACATAAATAATTCGTCCTAATCTCACACGTGAGGCTCCAACTCATTTCAGAGACACGCCAAATAATACTGTGTGTTACCGCCGACCCTACTTCTCACTAAACAACCGACCAACCATTCTCACACAACTTTCAACCTTATCTTCAACTACATACGGTGCTAGTCTAGGTTAGAAAAGTGCAGATCTGTTGTCAAACTAATGGCGCTCTCAGTAGCTTGATATAAATTTATAAGTACATATTTTTTACAATGGCTTTGTACAAAATGGTTTGTAATTATTAAAAGGTCGAGTTTTATAGTATCGTTGTTCTTACAATATTGAAATTCAAATATACATTTACATTTATTGTATTTGTTTATAGTTATTCATATGTTTACATTTTAATAATTATCATTTTAAACAGCTGGCCGATCGATCTATTAGATAAACGTTGCCAACGTCATACTCATAGATAGTACACATTTACAACAAGCCAAGCCTTTGGAGCATCCGGCCTACCCTTAGAAAACTATTATCCCTTGGGTTGCCAACGGCATGCAGCAGCCGCTAGCCAAACTTGTATTTAACCGAAATATAATCGATCCCGATACACTTAAGGCTATTTATAGCCTAAATAATCATCATCATCCTCTTGCCCTGGACCCAATCTATTTGGGGTCGGCGCAGTATGTCCTGCGCTTCCATACTTCTCTATCACCCGTCATCTGATCATTTACCCCTTTCCCTTTCATATCCATCCTCACACAGTCCATCCATCTTTTCCTTGACCTTCCTCTCCCTTTTCGTCCCTCTACCCTCATATTCATCACTTGCTTACCTACATACGTATCATCTCTTCGTATTACATGTCCATAACAAGCCAAATATTTTATAAATATTATAGTCTAACTAATAATAATACTTATTCTAGCCTAGAAAAAGGTAATTGAAAATTCAATTTTATTTAGTTCTGCAACACCATTTTGTAAAGAGGGTCTAGATTTGGACCTCTCCAGCAGCTAAGAGGTAGTATTGTCCTCCCAGTTGCTTGGGACCTACAGTCTACACGGCTTATCTCCTTTAGGATGTTGCTATATATTTTTTTTTATTTTTCATAGCTACACTATGCTTGCCACTTTATTTTCGTAGAGGTATGATGTCATAAGTTTAAAAATACTTTTATTGTTCTACAATAAGTACAACGCTCTTGTTAGTTTTAGTTTTTAGTATTTCTTCAGAGTGTCAAGTGTCCATTTACAAGCATGACTCACTATAAGGAA
This sequence comes from Catocala sponsa, assembly GCA_963564715.1. NCBI lineage: Eukaryota > Metazoa > Arthropoda > Insecta > Lepidoptera > Erebidae > Catocala > Catocala sponsa. The sequence continues at coordinate 25,889,304 of OY751341.1, read as the reverse complement.
GAATAAAAGTTCATGCAATAAAAATAATAGTGGCTCGTATGTGTGTCACTTCTATAATAAAAACCAACATTATTAAATAGTCCACGAGTTGTTTTTGTCGTTCCATAATAAGGAACCTTGGTAGTTTTTATTTGGTATAATATAATAATATTCTACCACATATACACAACACCATCTAGCACAAACTAAGCAGAGCTTGTACTGTGGGTACTAGACAATGGATAAATATACATATATAATGTTTTTTTTTTGTAAAGACATACATATTATACATAGAAACACCCAGACCAAGACAAACATCCATGTTCATGCACAGAAATGTTTGGCTTGTGCGGGAATCGAACCCGCAACCTCAGGCGTGGCAGTCGGTTATACTAACCACTACGCCATCGAAGCCGACAAGTATTTGGAACTATCCTAATATATGTGCATTAGACGACAATATGCTCTCCCCCTATTATGCGGTACGTAAACCATACATGGCGAATCCTGGTAGTAATATACTTCTTTTTACCTTCTTTTGGAGATATATGCGTAAAACTACGAATGTTTATATGTTTTTGCTAATGAGTGTGACGTCTAAGGTAACAATTCTGATTTGGGAACTTCGTAAAGAGCTATAAGAAACAACACACTCTGAAGAAATGTTCATTACCCATCCCAAACTAAAATATTGTCTTTGTTATGGTACTTACAGCAGATGTCATATCTGTGGACGCTTATAAATAGCAATTGTTACTGCACATTTTGTCTTATATATGCATATAAGACAAAATGTGATTAGTCTGTAAGCTTTCTAAATAAATAAATAAGTAAATATTACCCTTTCACTAATAATAAACCAGCAGAAGAATTATCAAACAATGTTGTAACTACACATTTATCACAGAGCCCATTAACTTTTTACGTTACATTGAACTGCACGTTACAAGGGTTATAATTCAAACAAAAGGTCAATAAGTAATGGAAAGGTTTGCTGCAGTTTTTAAGCACTCCTCAAAGGGCATGAGAAGTGTTCGCCTTGATATTTATTGACTACATTAAGACCTTGCGTTATGAAAGCATAGAAACTTAATTACTTAATTTAACGGGTGTTTTAAACAATGTTATTTAAACTTAACATAGCGTGAGATTTATCTCATCCAGATTTAGCATTTTGTGGTTTAGTTTGTTTGTTTGAACGCGCTAATCTCAAGAACAACTGGTTTGAATTGAAAAATTATTTTAGTGTTGGATAGCCTATTTATCGAGGAAGGCTATAAGGCTATATAACATCATGCTACGACCCACGGGGCGGCGCCGTAACGATAAACGCGGGTAAAACCGCGGGCACATCTAGTTAAATATATGAGTATGAGTACACAAATTAAAATATCGGCTTAATAGAACGTCGAACAGCGCGGGTCTGTCATTAATCAGGATATATTCTAATGTAGCGTGACATGTTCTGTCGTTCTATTTATACAATCACTCCTAAACGCACGCACGCACAATCTTTGCCTACGTTTAGGCGTGTAGTATTGAGATGACTAAAAGAAAAACAGCGTGGGGTACTTTCTAAGATATTTTGATAACTTTTTTAATAAAGCGTGTTTTTTAGTTTTTTTAACTATTATTTATTATATAGCTATTGTGTTTTATTCCTTAACATATCTTATCTACTAATTTTCCAAAATTATAAACACGGTTTGGCCTGTAAGAATCACGCTAATCCGTATATTTTATATTGTTCTTTTTCTAATAAACTGAACCTGTTGGTGCTTAAACTTTTATTAATTTACATCATAATTACCTCATTAGTTTACAAAACTGGACATATGAGACAAATTTTATGTACCTACATGAAAAGTACAATGCATTTTATTAAATGTTGACATATAAGTTAATTCAATTTCAACTTACTATGTAACTTTCTTTAATTTATATTTTTGTATTTTAAGCCTCAGTGTCAACATATCTGTGAACCCAAGGGTACGTACATGACACTTCCTTTGACCCTACATTCTCGTGGTTGATTTATTTAGTCTCACGTAACAGGTCAAGTTTACTCCCAGCACAGTTCCCGTCGACCATCGTCATTAAAATTCGACTTAGTTTGGTATTGCGCTCTTTTCCCTTTTTATTATAGAGAACTTCCATTTTGGAAAAATGCCTGTATCGCGATGGACTTCACAAAATTCAAACAACGGACACAAAGGACAACTGTTTGTAGATCAAACATATTTTGTCTGTGGAAATTGAATCCACACAACACTCGGCGTAATGTCAGTGATGAGGCGACCACTCCAACTATTTCACCATCCGTACAGGTAATCTACTGCCGTCATTAACGAGTTTACATTTATTTATTAACTTAAGGACGCGATGGGTTACAACAACAATACATGAGTATAAATACGTGGTTGTAGGTTTTTGTTGGTTGTTTAACCTTTGAAGGCAGGCACTGCATGCACTAATAGAGCTAAAGCGCACAAGAGCAGAAACCGAAATGAGTTTACTTTATTTATTTAATTCGGACAACCAACAAGGTATCAAATTATTTATTTCGTTTTTCAAATTATTATTTCGTTTTAACCATACATATGCTTAAGTTAGTTTGTGGAGTCTCCTTTTAAATGCGTGTTAGGAGGTATACACTGTTACATGTTCTTATGGCTGGTACTTATAGCTAGTGTTTAGTGCTACCTTACTTAAAGGTTGCCACGGCACGCACATTGTACACTTAGAAACAGGTATTATAAGTATATACTATACTTCAATATAGCAAAACAATGATACTATATTATAAGTTAAACAGAAATAAATTATGCAGGTCTTTAAATAATTATTTTAGAGAAAACAATTTATTATTTTTTAACATTTCTGTAAGCTGTATTTAGAATTATTGTGGCCTTACTTTATGACCACCTTTATGATACCTAGGTATCTAAATATATTGTCTCTAATATTAACAGGTTCCCAGCTATCCGATAAATCACATATGATACATAACAATAGATTTTCTATTGTGTCTATCGCGGGACAGCGAATGGGTTAATTTGAGAGCGGCTATTGAAAAGGTTAATTGCACCAAATACATTTTAGAAAATAATTTAAGTATATCTGATGAGTATACATATATGTATGTTTGATAAGGAGTATGTATGATGAGGACTTGTTCATGCCCTGGGTCCGAAAAAATATTGTTAGACGTTTGTGTTAATTAGTACTCAGTAGCAAAACGGAGTCTGACAATATGCTTACTGTTCTTTACATCACGCGTAAATTATATGGCGTGATGAATGACTCTAGTGGGTTAGTAACTGGTATGATCGACTGTGAGGCTGCACGTGTAAGCTTATTTACGCGATGGCTCATTCTGTTTACATGTCACAACAACAAGATAACCGCTCAATAAACAGGATAACTACTAAACCACAAATAAATACATAAATGCATAATTTAAAGTAGGAATCGCATGTGTATGCTCGCAGAGTAAGACACATACATACAGAATATCCCAGAAAATGTGAATCAAACTGTAACGATAGATTCCTTAAGTAAAGACCTTTCAAATGTGCTAAATAAAAAAAATAAAAATATATGTTGTGTTGTTGGTCAAACTTACAAGGTTTTATTTGGTGCAAAAAAAATACACCAAAATAATGTTGCGATTTCAAAACTACGTCAGTTTAAAATAATAATCGTTTGTAGTTTGATGAATCAATCGTTCACAAATAATAATAGAGAAAAAAATTCAAATTTGCCATAAACGAAGCACCTGTAGTTAGAAATCTGGAAAAGTCGTACTTTTTTAAAAACTTAGATTTTTTTTATTTTTACACAAAGGTCATAATTTTTTATATTTTTTTATTTACACAAAGGGCCTTACCTAAGGAATCTCCCGTTCAATTTGATTCACATCTTCTGGGACACCCTGTATGTTACACTTACATTTACTTTCTGTTATAAAGACAAGTCTCGCACTAGGCATCAGACCTTAGAAACATTCAAACATCGCAGTCAAGGAACACGCAGACTCGGAACAGCTACATGTGGATCACACATGATTGAGTGACAGTGCTGGAGGCCCAATCACCCTCTTTCCTCCTGCCTGCTCCTTCTCCTTCCCACTTCCTTTCCTAAAGGGTCGGTAACGCGCAAGTGATGCCTCTGGTATCGCAGGCGTCCATAGGCTACGGTGACCACTTACCATCAGGTGGGCCGTAAGCTTGTTTGCCACCTAAGTCGGAAAAAAAAGGTTAAAAAGGAGTAGTTGCACTGCTAGCACTAGTAAATGGTACAGCACAGTACGCTAACAGCGCAGCACCTTAAGGGTAAGGAGCCTGAAAACGCCAGTCACTGCAGGATCACAAGAGGCCCAAGTACCCCTTTTCCCCCTTCCCGCTCATTCTCCTTCCGACTTCTTTCTTAAAGGATCGGCAACGCACAGGATCACCTGCGCGTTGCCGTCGCCTGCAACACCAGAGGCCTTTGGTGTTGCAGGCGTTCATAGGCTACGGTCATCACTTACCATCAAGTGGGCCGTATGCTTGATTGCCACCTAAGTCGTATAAAAAAAAAATGTAGACTGTGCTGCTACGGAGAATTTCTTGACAGGAAGCGTATGTCAAACGCTTTGCATGACCCAGACATCGAACACGAGACTTCATGCACATCAGTTACATCCACTACCGCTGCACTACCCAGGCGAGGTTCAAATTACATCATCTATTACAATAAGAAGCGAACGGGGCTCAAACGTAACAGCATAAACACTTTATACTCAACTAGATGTGCCCGCGGTTTCACCCGTGTTTATCGGTACTGCGCCGCCCCCGTGGGTTGTAGCGTGATGTTATATAGCCTTATAGCCTTCCTCGATAAATAGGCTATCCAAATTTAAAAGATTTTTTTAAATCGAACCATTAGTTCCTGAGATTAGCGCGTTCAAACAAACAAACAAACTCTTCAGCTTTATAATATTAGTATAGATATACACACGTACCCTAATAACGAAGATCATACGACGTCATACGATCTTGCTGTAAGATTGAACATTTCTACATTTGTAGTGTTCGACAGTGGCCATAACCATAAACTGAGAGACATCGGACGTCCATTCGATGTAAATTTATCGACCAACTCTCAAGTGCCAGTGAAGGAAATGGGCGCGTTTGAACGTCGCACCTACTCGCGCCAGTAGCTCGACTCGGAACTGTTTTACGAGCGCTGTCACTATAATGGAGTGGGCTGAGTAACTAAGTTTTTAGGGAAAGAAGCTGTAGATGGTCAATGTATTATTTCTTAAACTTAGTCAAAATTTTTTGTTAAACAGAAACTGTCACTGACTGTCTTATAAGGTTGCTAGAGTCGACGAAATGCGAGATTTTTTAAAAACTTTATGATATTTCTCTTGTTATTGTAATTTATAAATGTTCTATAACTACTATAATAAATATAAAAACTGTGCCTTGTTGTTTTGAGAGAGTAGGTATAGCTATCTGTCCCAACCGTGATACGTTTCATACAGTGTTTACAAGTATGCTATATTCACTTTTCTTAAAGAAATGTTACCCTGATTATCAAAATTTTTTTTTTGGCTTAGTTGGCAAACGTGCAGACGGATCGCCTGATGGTAAGCTATTACCGCCACCCATGGACACCTGCAACACCAGAGGAGTTACAAGTGCGTTGCCGGCCTTTTAAAAAGGAGTACGCTCTTTTCTTGAAGTGTTGATATAGCTAGCCGAGCGATATGACCGGTATCAAACGAGGCTCAGTATTTGGGGCGTATACCTGCTCACGTGCACTGCGTGGGCGCATATACCTGCTCGATTACCACTTAACCCTCGCTTTTTTACCCGGGGCTCGAACCTCGCACCGGCACGTACGCCATGCATTATTTATGTTTTCTACTAATTTATGACTTTCTGTAATTATAGTTTAACTTGTTAGGAGTGCTGTCGTGTTATTAACTATCGACTTCATTAAAGTTTTTCTTTCAATGTGAATCTAATCATATTTATTGTAATAGGCTGAAATATTTGGCTTTATTTATTAGTTACATTAATTAGAATCAGACACGGTCTTAGCCTATCCATAACTATAAGGCACAAATAATATTGTCTTCTGTTTACGCGAATGTTATCAATTGAAATTAAACTACTATATACGGATTTTATCGCGTTGTTTATTTGACACTTTATTACAAAATTTTAAAAACTGTTACACTACTATTACTATTAAACCTTACAAATTTTTAAGCTAATTAAATTATTGAAACTATTAAAACTATTTATACATACTATTACTATACTATTATACTATTTATATTTGTGTTTACACTTTCGCCGACGTTTCGGTTGCTTTTCAGCAGCCATGGTCACGGGGAAACGTCGGGGAAAGTGTAAACACAAATATAAATAGTATAATAGTATAGTAATAGTATAAATAAATAGTAGTGTAACAGTTTTCAAAATTTTGTAATAAAGTGTCAAATAAACAACGCGATTAAATCCGTATATAGTAGTTTAATTATAAGGCACAATCTAAATCTGTATAACATATCGAGGTATAGGTGTCTGTATGTCTCGAATGATTAGGCAAAAGATAATTGCACCTATCTATACTTAATATTAAAAAACTGAAGAGTTTGTTTGTTTGAATGCGCTAATCTCAGAAACTACTGCTTCGATTTGAAAAATTCTTTTAGTGTTGGATAGCCTATTTATCGAGAAAGACTATAGGCTATATAACATTACGCTACGACCCACGGCGGCGGCGCAGTAACGATAAACGCGGGTGAAACCGCGGGAACATCTAGTATCTTATATTGTTATGTTTACGTCCCATGAGCGAGCTATAACGTCTCGGTAACTAACAAAATACGTCAAAATGATTAATAATTACCTAATTCTAATTGTGCTTAGGAGGATTACGTCAAAATTATTAATAATTAGCCAATTCTAATTGGCTTCTTTTGTGTTCTTAGGAGGATTGCTTCGGTGTCGCGTCAGTGTATGCGACTGCTGTGCGTGGGAGGTTAGTGTCGATTCTCAGGTCGGATAAAGTGTTCTTGTATCATGCCGTCAAGAAAATTTTCAGAAGAAGCACATAGTCTGGAAATGTGCCCATGAAAACGTAATAGGCTCAGCCCTATTACGTCCGACCTAAACCATCGTAGAAAACAGTGAGTGTCATACACTTTTGCCTAGCCCTGAAGTATATATATAGTCCTTTGTTAGATAAAGATAGTAACAAAGAACTATTTTTATCAGTAATGAACATATATACGGTACTTAAGATAATTGAGCCTATCTTTATATGCGTATCAACAAACGACACTTGAATACAAAACAGTCTGAGAGGCCCTGAAGACAATGCCTACACAATGATGTATGAAGTGTAGCTATCTTAAGAACTGGTGTCGTAGCATCGCACTTGCGTTTTCTTAAAGGATTATTATATAATTATATTATGTGGGCACCGAACCCACAACATAGGCGAAAAATTTTTTGAAGTGAAAACTTGTTTAGGCGCTTTGAGCACTTCTTGGGTGAACAAAAATTATAGAACTCGCGTCATCGTCACGCTTCGTCATCGTCACGCTTCCACGCTTCCCATTTTTGCATTATTTTAGAATACTAGGGGCTACCTGGTGCTCGAAATTCGACCAATAATATTGCTGATTTAATATATTATGTCATTATATATTGATATATGTACCCATAGTTACGCGCTTCGACTGCGTGTGTCAAATACACGCTTTCCATTTTAAAATTATTTTTGGTTTATAATTTGGTTTATAATCAAGGATTAAAGTTTTCACTTCTATCGGCAGTCCCCAAAGGTCGTCCCATTTTTTTTTGGAATTATAGTAATTGGAATTACAAATTACTAGTATTATAAGTTACTTGTTATCTCTTCCAGCTAAGTCTTTGTCTTTCTGTTAGGAAAAGGTTCATGTTGTTAGTGCAGTCAATGAGACACACATCCGGATGGATAAGGCATTGGTCTTTTAATCGGGTCGCTGTAGGGCTTGTCCACAACACTGCGTCACGATATCGTTAACGTAGAACGGTGCGGTGTCGCGGCGCGACACGTTGACGTGACGTGTACGTTACTATGTCATAAAAACACACGTCACGATGACGCAACGTTACAAATATTTCGACAAACATCCTTTCAGCCTTCGATTTTTGAGTGCTTTTCTTTAAAATCATCTATTGTCTTGTCCTAGAGCAGTGGACGTTCCTCAACAAGTGATATCAATAAATCCGAATCAATAATTTCTATAATACATCTCTTTTGCATAGTAGCCACGGGCCGCTTCCGACACCGTCCGACACGTCGTTCCGCGGCGACATTGCCATACCGTGCTTTATCACGTCACGTCGACGTGTCGCCGCGACCCCGCACCGTTCTACGTTAACGAGATCGTGACGCAGTGTTGTGGACAAACCCGTGGGTTTCATCCGACATTCGACGTGAACCCACTTCTATATTAAGATTAATTTACTTGGAGGGTTTAACAGGAATACTGGTGTTTTGCAACCCATACTGTTAGTACACGTAAAAATCTTAATATATCGTAATCCTAACTAATATTATAAATTAATGTGACTTTGTTCGTTACGCTACTCCACCAATCATCATGACATTTATACACGTTGTCACGAGAACAGAAAAGGACATAGGGTACCTTTCATCCAGAAAAATACTGTTCCCGAGAACACAGCCTCGATGGCGTAGTGGTTGGTATAACTGACTGCCGCGCCTGAGGTCGCGGGTTCGATTCCCGCACAAGTCAAACATTTGTGTGCCTGAACATGGATGTTTGTCTTGCTCTGGGTGTTTCTATGTATAATATGTATGTATTTACAAAAAAAAAGTATATATGTATGTTTATCCATTATCTAGCTCTGCTTAGTTTGGGCTAAATGGTGTTGTGTGTATGTAGAAGAATATCATTATAATGAACATGAGTTACGCAAGAAAAGCCGCAGGCAAAATCTAGATTATTTATTTACACTAATTACAAATAAAAACTACAATAATAACAAATAAAAATTACAGCAACTATAAAAAAACATAAAACAGCTAACAATTTTAAACTAAAATAAACCCATTTAAACTGACAAAGGAAATTACCAATTAAAACAAAGAGTATATGGCCAGAGATAAGGTTCACTGAAAGACTTATAGTCTAGAGTTCTAGACTTGTCTATGACATAACAGAGCCACGTGTCACACTTGACGTGGAGGGCTGTTGAAACTAAGAGAGCTATTGAGATGCCCTCTTTCGCGTCCTTAAGCGTGTGGAATTTTCCTTCTGGTTTTCACCCTCCTTGAACATACTAAGTTCTGTCTTGGTGGCGCAGCGGTTGTTAATGCGACTGCTATGCATGAAGTCTCGGTTTCGAGTGTCAGGTCGGGCAAAGTGTTATTAGACCATTTTGGCATTCCTACGCGACAGAATTTCTATCCCCATCATTTAGATGGTTTGCAGTCCACAACTGTGCGTTTTTCCAGAAATTTTCTGCCTCGCACGACTAAACTGTGGAATGAACTGTCGCCTGCGGTATTTCCGGACCAATACGACCTACAAACCTTCTAGAAAAGAGCGTACTCCTTTTTAAAAGGCCGGCAACGCATTTGTAACTCCTCTGGTGTTCCGTCTGCTCGTTTGCCGCCTATCTCATAAAAAAAAAGGATTTTCAGTCGAGAAATTGTCATTAGTATTAGCCCTCAATTAATAAATAATATCTCTAGAAATGTGTGTTGTTTACCTGGTTAAGTCTGTCTGCCAAACAAGGAATGTAATACTACTTATCAATCTAATCGTTTCATTAGTACGGTGGTATTATCGTGAATACAATAACGACTTCTGATCATCAGTCTCTTTTCACCCTAAATCTGACCGCATCATAAACATTTTTAAACTGTAATAAGCTCCTTAAATAAAAAAACGTGGGCAGTAGCCCAATGGATAACTTGTTCGACTTGTGATCGAGAGGTCAAGGGTTCGAATCCCACCCATTGCGCTACCGACATGAATCTACTCCTTACACAAGCATTCTATCTTAGCTTTGGACTCCTCTAATTAAGCTAGCTTAACAACAATACTGATAGAAACAACAAATAAAGAAAACATTGGTTAAATGTGGCATTCACACAATTCCTCCCAACCTCTCTCGAGATAGTGACAATGATATGTTACTCACATTTAAAACAATGATACTTCCAGAAGCTATCAATATAAATAAAATTAAGAATGATTAATAAGACAAATATCGGTCGACTCGCGAACAGAAGTCGTGACCGTTAGTTACACGACGTATTACTAATGGACTAATAAAAATAACTATATTATTGATGACTAACAAGTTTCGCTACCGGAGCGGCTCGCCATTAATCATAGAGAACAAACATGGGCCATGGACCTCGCGGACAGACCATTATTGTGAGCAATTAAAACTAATATTGTCACTGACACAATGTTTTTTTTAGTTTTTAGTTTCAGAAAACAATTTTTACATTGTATGCGAATGTTTTTTTACAAATTATAAATAACTAGCTGTTACCTGCGACTTCGTCCGCGTAGATTTTAACTAAAAAGTGTTTGTCGCCGCGGAACCCAACTATATTTCTCTGCCCAAGTTACTTAAATGGCGTAGTTTTTAAAGTGTAAAGCTAGATAATGGCATGGCTTACTCAAAAACAACATTTAAATATGCGTCGTTAGATTACACGCTGTCACAGAATGCGTAAGAAAAATAAAGATTCACAGCTCGTCCCTCGTAGATCACCTACTAGCGTGATAATATGTAGCCTATATGTTGACCCGACCTGTTAGTAATATTCATGCAAAATTTGAAGTAAATCCATGCAGTACTTTTTGAGTTTAGCCCGGACATACATACAGACAAACAGACAAAAATTCTAAAAACTATATTTTTGGCTTCGATATCGACTGTAGATCACGCCCCAAGTATTAATTTAAAAAAATATTCAATGTACAGTTTTGACTTTCCTACGATTTTATTATATGTATAGATTAAAGAATAATAATAATCATAATTTGGTAAGTAACAATATCAGCAATATAAATTTAATTAATTAAGTACAATAAACATTGATGACACCACAATTAAAAACATGAAAAAGAAAGGATAAGATGTCAATTAATTAATTATTCATTAGTAAAAACTAATAAAATCAATCAAATGTCAAATATTAAGAAAAATAATCATTTAAATTAAATAGATAATGTTCCCTTTTGCCCGTACCTACCTACTATTTCTGTATCGCAGGAGTCTTCGACAAAATTGAAAGAACACACATGGTCTCAAGCCTGTGTGCTCAAAAGGGTAACTAGAGGTGTATTTGGCTTATTCCCGTGCGCTCCAAATCTATTATTCTCCAAACTTCATATTTCCATACATTCATTACCAGGAGCTCTAAGGATTTTTATATTCAAATAATTAATAAAGCCACATTTACCAATTTCGTTCCCTACAGCTCCAAAACATTATCTAGGCACTTTGAGATTTTATTCCCAGTAGCTCCAAGAAAAAGTCAATACTTGAATATAAAATTCGTTACCACGAGCTGTCGGGACACACTAGTAAGTAGGTCTTTATTTAATGTTGTAATATAATTTGGAGCTCCTGGGAATAAATGTATGGAGATCAGAGGTTTTAAATAAATAAATTAACATAAGCTTTTGGAGCCCTTTGAACGATTTAAAAAGTAATAATAATATTTAATTTTAGTTTTGGAGCGCTGGGGAACAAAATAGCGGAGATGGCGGGAATAAGCCGTGTATTTCGCTGCTATGCTTTAACCTACGTTATAGGAGCCTAATGCCAGACAATACGTTAGGCGAGGGGTCTAAACACAATCACCCAGCAAATTTTAGGATTACCCGCTGCTAGGAATTTACTGAACACTATGTAACGTGCTTCGACTGTTTAAATAGCGTAGTTGTTTAAATAGACGCGTCGCTTCTACCACTGCGCTAGTAATGGAAGTTCGAATCCCATACGAGACAAAAAGTTTAGATTGACATATATTTGTTCCGAGTCTAGATATGTTAATTGTCAGTTGTTCGAATGTTTGCAAACTGCTCTGCGGCACAGGCCTTATTCTTACAGCTAGAGTTGTATTTTTAAATAAAATTGCCAGTTTTGTATTTTTGTATGTTTTTTGTATGTTGCCAGAATTGTATTTTTAAATAAATAACGTATTTTAAAATAAGAAAATTTACCCAACCCGACACTTATTGACTGATGTCGCAAATTGTTCATTGAAACAAAAAGCCGATCAGCTAGAGCTCAAGTTCATAATAATTTTAATTACTGTCCATCACCAGCCTAAAGCTTGAATACTAAAACAATAGGGGTAACGTAATATATGTGCGAGGGACAGGTGTCTGCTTACCCCTAAGAAATGGCAAGGAGCCCGCATTGAAGTGTAACCGTCTCAGCGCAGCTGATGTTCGTGAACTAGCTCCCGTGTTCAAGGCGGTGTTCAATATGCTAACGACAATATTATAGAATTATAGGTAGAATGGTGTAAGTGTTTGAGGAACTGCTGTTTGTGAAGTTCTATGTTCGATATCCGCGATTTTTTTGCAGGAATTTTGCAGTAGCAGCAATATTGAACTGCTGGTGTTTCGGGCGGGGCGTAAGAGCCGCTCATACGTACCGCCCGTGACACTAGCGGGGAAGACGTTAAATAGGGTTGCTCACTTTGTGTACCTAGGTCATGTAGTTAATGAGGACCTGACTGATGAATCAGACATGGAAAGGGAACGTAGGGAGTAACGATTCATAATATTCTGGCACGCAGATTTTCCCGATGCTTTAAAGATGTAAAGAAGACACTTTTTAGGGCATATTGTCAGTCTTATTATACATGCAGTCTGTGGACAAACTACATGCAGCGGGTCGTCAGTGCCCTGCGGGTCCAATATAACAATGCTTTCAGGCTGCTGATGGGATTGCCTCGCTTCTGCAGTGCGTCAGCGATGTTCGCTGAAGCACAAGTGGCCGGCTTTCACGCCATTATACGTAAGAGAGCAGCATCGCTGATGCGAAGGGTGAGGAACAGTCCCAACAGCTACCTGAGAGTTATTGCCGAATGCATCCATAGTCCTATTTGGAGGCACTGGATAAGGATGCATATTCTGTAGGACACTTGTTTTTATTTTTTATTGTATTTTATCTTTTTATTTTTCTATTGTATGTGTGTAAATTACTAACATAGTTTTAAGTTATCATATCCTGTCGTACTACTAACACTCTCTGGACCGAATAGCCTGAAAATAAATGATTTGAATTGAAATGAATTGAAAAAAAAAAGATTCTGATGACTACTGTCTTAACTTTTCCGGATATAATTAATAATAAAAATATTATTATAGGTACATTAGCTCTTAATGATGTCTAATGATACTTTAAACTTTACGGTATTTATTCAGTTATTTAAGGGCTATCTACTACAGGTTAAGTTAGAGCACATACGACGGAGAGGTTTCTAATCAATTAATAGCATTTGTTTTATATTTCCATATTATGTATTTTTGCATACAAACTATTTTTTTCTGTTTTATAATATTTCTACCATATATAATACCATTGTAATAGAAATAAAGCCTTTGCCTTTGGGATCTTTACAAATATTTAAACTATGTTTCGCTCGCCTAATTTTTGTCCCGTGTAAGGATCGAATACAGAAGACTCGACACATTGGCAATGGCAGAGCGACCATTTAAACCATTACGTCATCCGCGCAGTCAGTGTTATATGATTATTTACAATTGGATTATTATGTTCAAGCCTCACACCCACACTCACATCCGAAAGTCATACAATTCACTTGCATGTTTTAAGAAGAAAAATATGGGTTTTCATATCGGTTTGAGAATAGTAGAGCCTCGCTGATTTCAGCATGAATAGGCTGGCTCGAATAGGCTGAATAGGCTGTTTAGTTCGGTGAGTGAGAGTGCCGGAGGCCCAATCACCCCCTTTCCCCCATCCCACTCCTCCTTCCCATTTCCTTTCCTAAAGGGTCGGCAACGCGCAAGTGATGCCTCTGGTGTCGCAGGCGTCCATAGGCTACGGTGACCACTTACCATCAGGTGGGCCGTATGCTAGTTTGCCACCTTAGTTATATAAAAAAAAAGAAAAAATACCAGGCTACTTCTAAGTTTTTTGATAAAAAAAAAATAATAATACTTGATTCAACCAATAATAGAAACAGGGACTGCGTTATCGATAGTTATACTTATTTACAATATTCGAAAAAGGAAATTAATACTAAAAATAAATGATGCATATACTAATATTACATTTCAATATTATCGAAGGTTTAAGCAGGCGGATATCGAACCCATCATCTATACTAATATTATAAAGTTGAAGAGTTTGTTTGTTTGTTTGGTTGAACGCGCTAATCTCAGGAACTACTGGTCCGAATTGAAAAATTATTTTAGTGTTGGATAACGCAATTATCAAGGAAGGTTATAGGCTATATAAAATCACGCTACAACCAATAGGAGCGGAGCATTAATGAAAAATGTAGCAAAAACGGAGAAAATTCTCTTATGTGAAGCAGACGAAGTTGCGCGGCTCAGCTAGTACATTATATATATGCACCTAATAATAATCTAATGTTATGCTTCTCTCATTTAAAAGGGATCGAACATATTGCTATACGTATCTAACGCACACATTTCCGCCCATAAAAACCCAATAATATTATACTCGAATCGGAAATTGAACCCCTAAACCTCACGATCAGCAGACGCGTTTGCAGTCAATAAATTGAACCCGTAAACCTCACGATCAGCAGACGCGTTTGCAGTCAATAAATTGAACCTGTAAACTTCACGATCAGCAGACGCGTTTGCAGTCAGTAAATTGAACGCGTAAACCTCACGATCAGCAGACGCGTTTGCAGTCAATAAATTGAACCCGTAAACCTCACGATCAGCAGACGCGTTTGCAGTCAATAAATTGAACCCGTAAACCTCACGATCAGCAGACGCGTTTGCAGTCAGTAAATTGAACGCGTAAACCTCACGATCAGCAGACGCGTTTGCAGTCAATAAATTGAACCCGTAAACCTCACGATCAGCAGACGCGTTTGCAGTCAATAAATTGAACCCGTAAACCTCACGATCAGCAGACGCGTTTGCAGTCAATAAATTGAACCCGTAAACCTCACGATCAGCAGACGCGTTTGCAGTCAATAA
Organism: Catocala sponsa; assembly: GCA_963564715.1. Taxonomy (NCBI): domain Eukaryota; kingdom Metazoa; phylum Arthropoda; class Insecta; order Lepidoptera; family Erebidae; genus Catocala; species Catocala sponsa. The sequence continues at coordinate 25,874,063 of OY751341.1, read as the reverse complement.
ATTGAACCCGTAAACCTCACGATCAGCAGACGCGTTTGCAGTCAATAAATCAATTGCAGGATAAAATACCTACTTATAGTATTTGCTTAAATAAACATTGAGCGCGTATCTTTGACATTGGCATGAAAATAAATATCTACTAAACAAATTTTATCGCGGACTATTTGTATTAAATTTTTTATCTGCACTTTTACTCAATTTTCTTCTACTTTTCTGCAGCCATGGTCACGGGGAGACTGACTATGCTGAAGTTTTTATCGCCAATAGAACAAACAAACTTATGTCATATTTCTATCGTTTGTTCTCAAGGCTCTGAAAATCCCTAGGGAGGCGTTGTTGTAACCAGTATTCTGTAGAGGTCCTTTGCGCTAACATTACATGTAGGGACTCCCGTTAAAAAGGTGCACGTACGTATTACGCCTGGTATTATAAGTTGCCATTAAATATGGTACCTTACTATTACCTAATTATGGTACCTCTTATTACTATACTATTTTGCCCTTATTTTATGAGTGATCGTTTGTTTTACAAGAGAGTATGAGTACTAGAGCCTCGCTGATTTCAGCATGAATAAGGCCGGCTTGACCGGGGAAGGACTACCCTCTCACAGAATATCGACGTGAAATAGCAGTATTTCTACTATTGTGTTTCGTTCGGTGAGTGAGAGTGCCGGAGGCCCAATCACCCTCTTTTCCTCTTTCCGCTCCTTCTCCTTCCCACTTCCTTTCCTAAAGGGTCGCCAACGCGCAAGTGATGCCTCTAATGTTGCAGGCGTCCATAGGCTACGGTGATCACTTACCATCAGGTGGGCCGTATGCTTGTTTGCCATCTTAGTCGAATAAAAAAAATAGATATACTGTTACCCGTTGAGCGATCTAAGAGGGGTAGGGGTTGCTGATCAAAAGTCCATACGCCATATGAAATTTCGTTTAATTGTGCATTATCTTTCTCTTAGAGTATATAGCTGCTGAATAACCTCATATTGCCTGAGAGGTCCATGGGAGTGCTGAGAAGTTAGCAAGGAAACAGCTTTTACTCTTTTATACTAACAACGTGTCGGCTTCATTTCTTTTGGACATACCGACGCGACGCAAGTGAAACCAGGGGGTAGGGCTCTACCCCTTGTATAGCAATGGTTCATAAGCTATGGTAACCGCTCACCATTAGGCAGCCGTAATCTTGTTTACCATCACAATAGTATAAAAACCCGAATGCGATAATAGTATATATGTTTGAACAGTTATCGCATACTTGGGTGTGCGCAAATACTTCATCCTTTCCGTGTTTGCGCAGCGTTAGATAACAACTAGGTAAACAGTCTGTTAGCAACAGCTGACATACATGTGTACCGCCATTTTTGTATGGTAGAACGGGCTTTAAGTGCGGCCATATGAATTAATGGTTTACGAATAGCATGGCGAGAAAAAAGTACGCATTCAGAATAATGTTGAGTGTTTACTTTTATTCTAGAAGGATTGAAAGGAGAGCACATGCGTTGTATATTTATCAGTCTGCTGTAAAAATAAGGCTTATGTTTAACTTATCACCAGATATAGTAAAATATAACAGTCAAAAATAGTAAATGATCACCAAAATTAAAACCGCATTTTAATACCAAAAACATTAATTGCACAGGAAAGAGATCAAAATAAGTCTGAGACTTATTTTTGGGTGGGTTTAAAAAGGAACCTAATATAACCTAACCATTCCGAGACGGAATGCAGTGATTTGAGGCGTATAGGTGCTCGTTATGATATATTTTAGTAAGCATATTTGACTGCGCAATTACTATTTTTGATGGTCATTATATTTAATCCCTAAAAATAATTTGTTTTGGATAAAATCAGTTGCGTTGCTATACGAGATATAATTAAACATTTATTTTTTGTTGAATGATGGCAAGCAAATTGAAAGAGGGGCGAGACCGCGCGCCAAAACTAGCACTGTACAATTTCAATTTTACAAAAACTGTATGGTACAGATTATTGTGTCTGACATCACAGCTCTGCTACCCGGGGATCTGTTTGTTGCCAAGAAGTTCGTTGTCGTTATTATAATCTTCCTTTGAAGAAACAATGGCCGATATTTTTGGCGAAACACATCATTTTCTTTTTGCAGCTTTGCTTCAGTTTACTTGTATCGTATTGAACATTTATTTAAAAAATACTTTATGCCAGTGGAATATTCTCGAAGATTCAGTTTGACGTAACTACGAGTCTCCTTTGTTCTATTAAGATAGTTTTGATACAACAATGAAAGACTGTACTTGTTGAAATGATCCAGGTAGTACAATTATGCCTGTTACCTCGAGCAATGCACAGTTGATAAATTCCTGGTTAGAGGACGTTGCCATCGACTCTATCAGATGTTTAGTTCTTTTTGTACAATAGGTTACAATAAGTTTTTGAGGAAAACATGGAAGTACTCAGAAACTCAGGAAATAAGTAATTAAAGGTATGCAGAGAAAGAAAGTACATGTCATCTTATTATTATAGAAGCCGGAATGCTGCAGAAAGTTTCCACACAAAAAAGGCCAAAAATATTTATAATATTTACAGCTAGCGGAACTCGCTAGAATGTATTATATCATATAAATAGCCCAGTTGTTTATATATCATGATACATACACGGGTATAAATTATATCTGAAAAGTCATACATAGGACAAAGATCGTACACAACAAAAATGATAAAGAGGCATGTAATCCAAATTAATGTTGATTAGTGATAGTTAAGTATTACGATATATTAATGATAAATAAATTAATGCAATATATCGAACTTTTGTCTAGATCCTGATTTCATAACGTAGATACGGACAGAACATGAGATAGATATGAACGTAACACGCGAGTCCTTGAGTCACCGACCAAATCGGTAAACAAAGAAAGACTTATACCAGATACACTATCAATTTAAAAAAAACAGCCACTTTGGATAATGAGTTGCATGATTGCAATCAATCTTTCGATGTCCACAGCTAAACGAGGTCCTCACCAGTGCCACACAATATCCGATCGTCCGCTTTTGGCTTCCACTGAAAAGTTGATTGCGGAAGACTAAATTCCAAAAGCCTGTATATTCTTATGGCTGTGCAGATTATTTTTGTATTTGTTATGTATATCACGAAGGGTTATGTAGCAATGCAGCTCTAAAACACTCAAAATTTGCAAGTTAGTTTGATATGGTGTACCTATTGCGGCCGGGCACAGTTCCAGATACCGAGCTTCTGTAGAGTAATTTCTTATAGAAAGTACTATAATTATGATAGAATTACGATTTGAAATTATAATGAGGCAAAAGTGCAATATAATGATGCTAGACGAGATGAGGTCAAAAAATTCAGAATTTAAATGTTGTTGTTGTAGCGATAGAGTCGAAAAAACGAAAATCCTAAAATAGTAAAAATGCTTTTGATATTGTAAATAAATTAAGTAATATTCCGTATTTTCTATGAGGCTTTGAGGGAGAATAAATAATTTGTATTTTGAAAATACCGTAAGGTCGTATGAATTTAACCCTGAGGGATGACATTGGCCCCTAAATGGCCCCTAATTAAAAAAAGTTTGAAGTTCCCACCAGATCACTATCATACTTTTTGCCGAAAAAATACACGTGGAAATAAATAGATAGCTCTATAAACTGTCAGTAAAACAGCTTCTTCCAATTAAACAGATTTTTCCAATTAAGGGAAGGGTTTCTAGTTTTATTCTTCTTAACCCCTTTCTATGAGCTGTTCCTACGCTTGTGTTAGGAGCGTGTTCAAAGTCGAGAATGTACATAGACGAACCTCTTGAGAAATCATATAAAAAGTAATTTAATTACATATTGTTATTGTTTTAAATATAGTGTTTCACTAGTCTTCGTATGGCTGTTACTATCGATTTATAGCTCCCCGTGTTTGAGGAATAAATTACGTGAGTTTGAATCCGACATGATGCAGATTTGAAACGGGGTCAACAAACGTTCAGTGTAGTAACAAGATGATATGGTTAGAAGTGGTCGGTTAGTCAAATGCGGATATATTTAACCGTGATGAGCGTGTGTTTGAAATTGAGCCAAGTATCTGATTTAGTTTGCGTCTGTTACATTACTTGCTGATTCTAGAATGTTCCACATAAACGGTGAATAGATGTACACATTGTATTGCAATATTATGATCAGACATCTCTCATATTCTATTTCTTTTTGTACTACATATGAGGACTACTTTTAACATTACGTATAGGCCACGTACGTACGTTCTACAATAATTATCCAACACAATCTAAAAACCGTTAAAATCGAATAAATGTTCTTAACGTCTTAAGGAACAGTGAACCGCCGGCGGTCAGACAGGTTTGTCTTCCAATTACGTCCAGCAAATCAATCATAAAATAGATTACTTATTAACAAATGTGTCTAATGATGATTCAGTGATTAGGTGCAAAACTATCGATCTTTTTAAGAATTCAACAGTGTTATTCGCGTTAGTAAATGATTAGCATCTATACATATAATAAAATCGTAGGAAAGTCAAAACTGTACATTTAATATTTTTTTTAAAGAATACTTGGTGCGTGATCTACAATTGATATCGAAGCCAAAAATATAGTTTTTAGAATTTTTGTCTGTTTGTCTGTATGTATGTCTGGGCTAAACTCAAAAAGTACTGCATGGATTTACTTCAAATTTTGCATGAATATTACTAACAGGTCGGGTCAACATATAGGCTACATATTATCACGCTATCACCTACGGGGGAGGAGCTGTGAATCTTTATTTTTCTTACGCATTCTGTGACAGCGTGTAATCTAACGACGCATATTTAAATGTTGTTTTTGAGTAAGCCATGCCATTATCTAGCTTTACACTTTAAAAACTACGCCATTTAAGTAACTTGGGCAGAAAAATATAGTTGGGTTCCGCGGCGACAAACACTTTTTAGTTAAAATCTACGCGGACGAAGTCGCAGGTACCAGCTAGTGTTAAATAAAATTAAGTAATAGGCCTTTATTGGATAGTAGAACTTTATTCCAGCTGCCGCAGTACAGCTGTGATAGACAGTTATCCAACCCTTTGGGGTTGAATCCTAACTGATCACACCAAGTGCAAGGTTATGTTAATTTTAAACAAGCACTTCTAATTGTGATGATAATTTTGAGGTAATTCTATTTTATTAAATTGTTTTTGTGATGAAAATGGCAACACTGTTTTCATACTGGAGTGGGGTTGATTGATGAGACGGCAGTATAAAAGCGGGAGTTGGTTTGTGTCCGGGTTCAATCTTTCATGTAAATCAAGAAATATAATAAATATTGTGTAAGAGAAATAGTGGATTTTATTATACAAAATTAAATAAATAAAAGAATTTGCTAGTTGCCAGTAGTCTCACACTAGGCAAACCAGTCTTGTAAGTAAGTAAGTAAGTATTTTTATTTTTCAAAATATAGGTACACAAAATACAGACAAATATTATAACACAGCAAAAAACATAAAAAGTACATACATAAAGTACATACTTGTGGATGTTATGATTAAAAGAACCCACGTCACTTATTTGCCACAACTAAATATTTTAGTATAAAATTCAATCTTTGCATACTCGTTAGATGCTCCACTAAATCTCCATGTAAAGATAAGGTGATCATTTACAGACGCAGTTAGCAGTGCGCGTGCAGCTCGTAAGTTATCTAATGTGATACATGGTGTTGTCTGGCGTCTGTAGCGCCCATGCGTATCTAATGTGATACATGGTGTTGTCTGGCGTCTGTAGCGCCCATGCGTACCTAGCCATGAAATGTTGTTGTCAAAATACCCTGAATTATGGTAAAAGATATTTTGCCAACAACATTTCATGGAAAATAGTCAACAATTCATATAAAATTGTCATGTGAAACCGGGGCGAGTCGCAACTTGTTCAGGTTTGACTGTATTCGACTAATACCTTCATAATTCGTGTAGTATCCACATTTTTCTTAGATAAACTTCGGGAAAAAGAAGAAGGTGATCGGTGTGATATCCATTGTGAACTAAATAAATATCCATGTTGTAGTTTCTGGTATTAGCGCGTACAGATAGATATACTCCAAACATTCGATTCATATTATTTCATTGCCTTTCTTTACCCGTTTTTGTTAAAGTCTCTCACAACGTTGAAATTAAACTACTATATACGGATTTTATCGCGTTGTTTATTTGACACTTTATTGAAAAGCAACCCAAACGTTGGGGAAAGTAAACATAAATATAAATAGTATAGTAATAGTATAAATAGTTTTAATAGTTTCAATAATTTAATTAGATAAAAAATTAGTAAAGTTTAATAGTAATAGTAGTCTAACAGTTTCTAAAATCCGTATATAGTAGTTTAATTTCAATGAATAACATTCGCGTAAACAGAAGACAATATTATGTCTCTCAAAACAGTAGTTGACATTTAGTGTTTTTCTGCCTCTCACCTGTTCTGAAAGGGCTTTATAAACGTTAAAACAACGGACACAGGGAATTCCAGATACGGCTCAACTATTCGTAGATCACATCAATAAATGTTAAAAATCACATGCACATCAATACTACTCTTCTGAAGGTTCTCTGAAGAGTTTAAAGGTGCTAACCCTAAGAAGAATAACTGGCACAATATTTCGATCTCACAAAAGAAAGGAACTTTACTTTGTGTTGTTATGTTGTGGTATCAGCAGGATGGCAACTAGGTTAAACCGCACTTTGGTAAGCCAGCTATTATCGTCTACCGCAAACTGTACAATTGTTTTGTTTTTCGACCAGAACTCAATTAATTCCTGCCCCACAAATCGAACATGAGACTTGAGCTACAGTTTCTTGCTTACGCTTACACCTCTGCACTATAGAGGCAGGCATTGTTCTATTGAGTGGCAGTGGCTCAACATATTCAGTCACGTCTGGTATTCCAAGAACTGACAGGTTAATACGTAGTAAACACATAATAATTATGTCAGTATTATTGCATTCGGCGAGATCTCGTCAACTGGAGTCGGTCAGTGATATATTTGCATTAACAATTTACATATAAAACATTAACCACAAGCGTGAACAACAAATTAGCAACAGTTATAAATAAATCGACGCTGTATACCTACGCTAGGTGCCACACACACCGCAAGCTGGCTCTTCTTAATACTTACTTCAGAGCTGTGCTCTTATCAGTGGAGTATATGTCATCTTCCTCGATCTTTGGCCAAGACTTTGACATCCTTACAAAGCATGAACTTCGCTTCTTTTTTGAGTTGTGATTGCTCTTCCGGGTCGGCCCCTTACTTTTTTTTCTTCTATGATGTTTTTGAAGTCGTCACGTCGCATAAGCTGAGCGAAAATCTTTTCCCTTCTGTTCTTAATTGTCTCCAAAATGTTGCATTATTGTATTGTACTAATCTATACTAATATTATAAAGCTGACGAGTTTGTTTTTTTGGTTGAACGCGCTAATCTCAGGAACTACTGGTCAGAATTGGAAAATTATTTTAGTGTTGAATAGCCCATTTATCGAGGAAAGCTATAGGCTATATAAATCAAGCTACGACCAATAGGAGCGGAGCATCAATGAAAAATGTTGCTAAAACGGAGAAAATTCTCTTATGTGAAGCCAACGAAGTTGCGCGAGTCAGCTAGTCAGTTATAATAAGTAGGTGCATTATATAATTACTAGATGTGCCCGCGGTTTCACCCGCGTTTATACTTACTGCGCTTCCCCTGTGGGTCTAGTGGTAGCCTACCTCGATGAATAGGCTATCCAACACTAAAATAATTTGTCAAATCGAACCGGTAGTTCCTGAGATTAGCTCGTTCAAACAAACAAACTCTTCAGCTTTATAATTAATATTATAAAGCTGAAGAGTTTGTTTAATAAAAAAGCTAATGTATAGATATCTTTTGATGTACTACATGCTTTACTTTTAGAATGCGTTGGTGGCGCAGCGATTGTGAATGCGTTTACTGTGCGTAAGATCTAAGATGACATTCCCGGGACGAGTAAAGTTTTATGGGATGTTTTTGTCAAGAAAGTAATAGCGGTGTAGGGGTAATCAGATGTGTTGTTGTGGTTGGCCAAATGAAATGCTTCATGATAGACATGGATATTTGTATATTTATCACCATGGATATAGGTACCAATTAAGTGTGTCCAGGTAGGTAATAGGCTTGTGGAACCTACCATAGATGGCAAAACTTTTACGTAATACACCTTTGAGGACACAGGCATGAGACTATGTATGAAATATCATTAAATAACTAATTATTTAGAGAGATATTACGTCTAAGAATAACGTTTACATATTATAGTAATAACCATTCGATTTTTGGGTTCGATTCTCAGACAGGACAAAAATTTGTGTGATTTACAAATTATTTGCTCCGAACGTTCAATGAGCGTTTTGTTTTTGTAAAGGTGATTATTTATATAGCGGTAGTTTTCTACTTATATTAAAAAATAACATCAAAGTCCTAAGAAAACTGACGTTTATGCCAGTATGATTTTCAGGTTACACCATATTAACATTTTGTCGACCCAATTTGGGAACTTAGTCGTTTCGCACCGCGCCGCGGTGCGACTCGCCCAAATACTATTTCTGAATGGGACCATTGTTTACCGCAGTGGTTGGAGCGGTGCGAATGGCCCAAGGTATCTTTGGTATGGCTCGATTCGGAGCACGGAGCGAATCTACCTAATACTCATATCGTACATTCGATATGAACTCATATCAAACATTTTAGGATTCCAATTATTTATTCGTACAGACGATAAGAAAAGTGGTTAGTAAAAAAATAAACAAAAATGTGTTGTAATAATCATGTTAAAAATAAGAAAAGAAAGAACAAAGACTGCGAAGGGGTAAGGATGCAGAAGTCTATGTCACCTACACTTTGCCAGCCATGGTTTTATAATGTACCTAATATCCTATTACTGTCTATCAGGCACTGCTTCAGGCTCCTTGCTGTTACTGCAAATTTCTTGACAGAAAACTAAATATCTCATTTGCCGACCCGGGAATGGAACCCGAGACCACATGCACAGCAGACACATTACTATCGTTGCGCCGCTGAGTCAATCTCGTCAGTTTCATATGTCAAAATAAATATTATTATCAAAATATCTAGTTATATGATAAGTATATAATAGATTATACTAAAGTAAACAATGACGCAAGCGATGCAGCTTGGCACGTGGAAACTTATAGCCGCACCATGAATATAACAAACATCAAGTAGGTGGTTACACATGTAATCAACCCACATGAACAACAAAAATACATAGTATTAAATAGCAAGCGAAACACGAGGGCGGCACTCTGTCTTCACGCGGAGACGGCGTGGCGCGGCATGCGCGTGGGCAACTACGCTATCGTAGTACTAGTAAACGTGCGCGCGCGCAGGGCTACAAGGACACGCCAACAACAGAGTGTTTTTGTTGTTACGATTGCTAGCCTATGGTGTATTTAGCATCTGTTATGGAATGTTTTTTTCAGTGGTTTGATTGATGAGTTTTTATTGTATATTTTGCCCGATGTAACATTTTGAAACGTTGGAACGAATCGCTTCTAGTATGATCGTGCAGCTTTTTTGTAACTTTGAATTTTATTACGCGTTTATTTTCAAAATGTTCAATAACTATTTTCAAACGTTTGCAGTATAAACACAACACGCTGGATTACATGACCTTACGTTAATGACATCAAATAAATAATCGTAATTATGTTGGCAGCTCTCCTGTAAACTCAGGTCATTCTATGTACGTAGATACTTTAAATACATGTACGCCACGTGGCTTCTATAAAATAATGCACGTAGAAGTCTAAGAATAAATATTTTGATTTGCATCGATAGTGCAAACTTTATACGAATGAACTGGAAACAAGCACATGAAACGTCTAAGCGGCTACCACAATCGTAGGCGTCTCCAGCTCACATTTAAAGTGTCTATTGCAAATAGCTGCGGCTATAAAAAAGAAATCGTGTCGCTAAATATCATGAATTCTAGTACGGATACCATAGCTTCTCTCTAAAAAGTGGGATTAGAGGTAGTAGAGCCTCGCTGATTTCAGCATGAATGGGCCGGCTCGACCGGGGAAGGACTACCCTCTCACAGAATATCGACGTGAAATACCAGTATTCCTACAGTTGTGTTTCGTTCGGTGAGTGAGAGTACCGGAGGCCCGATCACCCTCTTTCCCCCTTCCCGCTCCTTCTCCTTCCCACTTCCTTTCCTAAAGGGTCGGCAACGCGCAGGTGATGCCTCTGGTGTTGCCGGAGTCCATAGGCTACGGTGACCACTTACCATCAGGTGGGCCGTATGCTTGTTTGCCACCGCAGTTATATAAAACGAAATGTGCTCCTCTAGTCAGATAGTATTGTTATTTGCATAGTTAATATTTATCCAAATAATATTATTAATGTGATAACTTGTGAAGATGTCTGTTACACAATCAGTAGAAAATTAAAATATATATGTGTTGCCGTGTTTTCACGCGGGTAAAGTCACGGGCATAATGTATTAGGTATATGTACATTTCTATTTTTTTGAAGTGAAAACTTCTTTAGCGGCGTTGTACACTTTTTTGTGATGGGTAAAAAATATTAAACTCGCGTCAGGACACGTGACCTGATCGAAAATTCGTAAGACGGAGGGAGAATTGTTATGTTTATGTACGATAGCGCATTAAATGAATATTGTATTTTACCATATTTTTATTCTACTAAGATGGCAAACAAGCATACGGCCCACCTGATGGTAAGTGGTCACCGTAGCCTATGTACGCCTGCAACACCAGAGGCAGCACATGCGCGTTGCCGACCCTTTAGGAAAGGAAGTGGGAAGGAGAAGGAGCGGGAAGGGGGAAAGAGGGTGATCGGGCCTCCGGTACTCTCACTCACCGAACGAAACACAACAGTAGGAATACTGGTATTTCACGTCGATATTCTGTGACAGGGTAGTCCTTCCCCGGTCGAGCCGGCCTACTCATGCTGAAATCAGCGAGGCTCTACTAAAAAGATATGTTAAACAATATGTATGTAACAGTTTTCTGTATTGTAGACCGTTTGACGCCTCAGACAGTCAATATTGTAACAGCACGTTATCAGTGATAAGCTGTTGGTGTCCTTACATGTGTCACACGACTGTCGGGTGATAGTGACATTATCACCACACACTCCGACCGTCTTAAAGGCCTACTGTTATCAGTTATCAAGTTTGCAGTAATTATTTCAGTGATAAGAATAGCTCATCACTCATAGATAAGTAGATTAAAAACTTGCAAACATGTTTTGAAAACATATTTAGTGTTTTGAGAACACTGTGTGGTCACTGGAACAGTGAGTTGGTCTTAATTCTGGTTTGGTTGTGGTGTTTGTGTTGGGCCAACTTCTATTAGACATACTAATTTATTTATTTAACTAGCTGACGAGCGCGACTTCGCCTGCTTCACATAAGAGAAATTTCCCCGCCTTTACAACATTTTCAATGATGCCCCGCTCCTATTAGTTGTAGCGTGATAGCCTATAGCCTTCCTTGATAAATGGGCTATCCAACACTAAAAGAATTTTTCAATTTGATCCAGTAGTGCCTGAGATTAGCGCGTTCAACCAAACAAACAAACAAACAAACTCTTCAGCTTTATAATATTAGTATAGATATGGCACACAGAACGAAAACATGTGTATGCACTTTGTTTAGTTTTGTATATGGTATGCCATATAAACATAAAAATATATTATTAATTGATTTGGTTTAAACTATGATTTTCAACTATGATTTTAACTATCATGATTATAACATAGATAATATATGTACAAGTTAGTTAATAGCTGCTTTATTTTTTTAATCCTGATAAATAAGTTTTAACTTGATCATAATTTATGAAAATATCGATGTCTCGATGACCTTATGTTAACAATCACTTTTATCTGTGATTTTTATATTTCCACGTTACATGATTTATATAACAAAAAACGAGAACTTCGAAAATCATGCTTAGATATTTAAACACCTTTTTGAAACAGTAGACGTTTCATCTAGGTTGCACTGGCCGTAGTCATAAGCATATTGATTATAGACGTGCGTCGTATTTATATCTGTTTGCTGTTTTGTAAATTATGATAACAAATAACTAATATAATACAAGCAGTTACCCTCAATTTCGTCTACATGAACGACGGTTTGACCGCGATTTCATTTACTCTGATTATACTATGCACCATATGTGTAGTTCCCTAAAGAAATCACATGAAACGTGACTTAAATTTTAAGTTGACCACCAAGTTACTAAGCCTTGCAAACTGCATAAAATCTGACCAGTGGTTTTTGTGTGAAAAAAATCAACGGGTTGCACTCCGGGAGTGCCGGCAGAAGTGAAAACTTATTAACGTTGTGCATTTTTGATATTTTGGAATGGTTAGGGAATAATTTTGCACCAATTGCTTTAATTATCAGTATAAAAGTACTATCATTTATGTGGTAAAATACAATATTCATTTATTGCGCTATCGTACACAAACATGACAATTCTCCCTCCGTCTTACGTATTTTCGATCAGGTCACGTGTCCTGACGCGAGTGTAACATTTTTTACCCATCACAAAAAAAGTGCACAACGCCGCTAAAGAAGTTTTCACTTCAACAATCAGATTAAAACACACAATTGTTTTAGTAACCCTTATATTGTCCATCTTAAGTAGATGTAATACATATCTACAGTGCGCATAAACAACCTCGTTACTGCTTTACAGTTGATAGATTTACACTTTGTAAGTAAATTAGAATATCGTTTATTCGACACCAGAAATATTATAGTCGATTTCAAAAATCGAATTAAAACAGTAAAAATTGACATAGCGATAAGCAAATATTTTTATGAGTGTTGACTTTGGTGGAAGTTAAGAATATTCAGGTTTATCGCATAAATTAATTTTCCATAATATAAAGTAAACATTGTAAGCTTACATGTGCAGGGCCGCTGAACATAATGTACTGTGTTCGCAACAAACGTTGCCCACAATCAAAACAAAGTGAAAATTTTCAATTTTCCACGCGAAGGCGTCGGAAATCGGAAATCTGTATTCCGTTCCAAAATTGTGGATCGCGATTTTATTAAAATCAAGGGGGAAAAGGAATATTCTTATTTTGAACGGCGACTTTTTTAAATTGCATCGCCTAGGGGAGGGACAGACAGTGACGCCATTTGCATTTTTATGCGATAATTAAGGACCATAGAGGGTGGTTTCACAAAGACGAGAGGTGGATTAAATTTATATTTTTTTGCGCTATTAATTTTGTCTTGTTATGTGGTTAATTGTTGTTTATATTTAGGCCGCGGATAATTTAAAGATAATGGCTAGCAATTATCGCACTCTCTGCGGACGTTTTTGAGCGTTTTAGACAGAAATTGGTGAATGATAATTTCGTCATTACGTTTGTGGGGATCGTTTAAAGCTTTTTAAAACAAAGCATATTTTAACAAGGTACGTTCTTTTCGTGGATCATTAAGAAAAACGTCCATTTATATACGGGTAAGTCCTAATAATACCAACGATAACTGAATATCCGACACAACGAAATATTTTTATTTAATATATTATTATAATTCTCATTGTAGGGTGCTCTAATCCCAGCTTATGACACATAAAACAGATTTAGCAGTTGACAAACTAGTTCAAACGTTGTCACACATGTTGAAGAGAACACATAATACCCGCCTATCGCCATTTTATCGCACTATAAAATAAGCAGAGTTGTGTGTGATACGGGCCAGCCCTCTGCATAGTACCAGATGTTAGGTAATTACGTATTTTTACGATTCATTCCAATCGTAAAAGTACCTTTACAATGGTGAATTTTATTAAGCAGCTGTAAAATATATGTAATCATATACGGTTTTATGATTCCAAAAGGTTTTTGGTGATGCATAAATGACTTTACAGTCGGAAAGATAGTAGCCAAACAATTATAAACTCTATTACTTTGTGAAAGAACCTACAGTCTTAATGACATAGTTATAAAGAGTTTGGTGTTACTTGTATTTTCTGAAATCGTCACCTTTCCTTTGTGATGTTGGTTTTATTAGTTTTTTTGTGTGTTAAGTACGGTTAGCATTTTATTATATTAGTCGACTGTTAGTTTTACGACGTCTTATTGTTGTATGAAATGGGATTTTTGCGATAAAAGTTCGTGTTGAGGTATGTCCCACGGTACCTGCCGCCGCCATAAATTACAGATTTCCATAACGTATCGAATTTATATTTAGTCGTGTAATAAAATGTGATATAAACATAATAATAAGAAGTATATTATGTGTAGCAGTCATTTGTTATTAATATTATGTGACTATGGCTGCTGAAAAGCATTTGAAACGTCGGGGAAAGTGTAAACATATAAATAGTATAATAGTATAGTAATAGTATAAATAGTTTTAATAATATAATTAGCTTAAACATTAGTAAAGTTTAATAGTAATAATAGCATGACAGTTTTCAAAAAAAAATTTGTTATAAAGTGTCAAATAAACAACGCGATAAAATCCGTAGGTATATAGTAGTTTAATTTCAATTACAAAGGTCGTTATATTCTGACGCTTTAATTTCTTAATGAGGCGCTCATAGCCAGATGCATTCCCTAATCGGTAAACGATTAGCGAGGTTAAGCAACGTTGGGTGCGGTCAGTCTATAGATGGGTGACCGCATAGTGGTATTTCATCTGAGCGTCTCCGTGCTTCGGAGGGCACGTAAAAAGTCAGTCCCGGTTGTTGTCAAATTGACAGCAGTCGTTAAGCCATGTCAGAAGCCTACGGGCGGTTTGAACAACTCTTGACAACAGGTTGGCCACTAACCACACGAAAAGAAGATTTCTTAATGTATTCGCCAATTCAAATATTTCACCTGTCTAGTCACATTAATACAATTTTTTATTGCTACTGTCAGTAATCAGCCCTCCTGATGAAACAATCACTTGGCTGTTTTTTTTTTGATATCACAGAAGCAATTCCAAGGTGAGACAAACAAACAGCTGCTTACAGTAAATCAATGCTATCAAGTAGTTAACAAGCACACTCTGTGTACTGTCTGATGATAATCCGTTACTGTAGCTTATATGCAAAGCGGAAAGAGAAAAAGGGGAGTCAAAGGAATGGAGGGAAGGGACCGAGGGAGTAATTGAGCTACAGCCGTACTTACTTGCCGGACCAAATTCGCCAGTACGAATATTGAATACCGATATCTATGAAATGGTAGTTTCACCAGTACGAATATCGAATACCGATATCTATGAGATGGTAGTACTTTTCTGATCACCAAACAAACATCCTTTTTTGGTAAAATGACAGCTCTTGTGTCACGGGCGAATATAGAAATACTCAAACAACGGACACAAACAACAGCCACACTCGGAACAACCATTGGTGAAACACACAAGTTTCGTCCTCGAGGATCGAACCCATCTTCGGCGCAGTAGCAGCCACCAGGCGACCATTTACACCATTAGTTAGCAAAGTGGTTTAGGTGGTCCACGGGAGACTTGACAAGGGTCTAAGTTGGCGTGACGAAAAAATGGGGGTGCACAATTCGTAAGCGGCGGTCCACGAAAATTTATTTGCTTTCGATAGTGAAGACTTGCATATTCCATATTCAGTACTAGTGGTTTTTCGATTTTTGGGTAGAGAATTACAAAAAAAAAGGTCAGCCCGCCTACTGTGCGTGGTAGGTTCAGATACGAGAATTTCTAAAAAAAAATAGGTTGTCCGTAGCTTGTATGAACTTGTTAAGCTGCAGGGGTCCACCGGACCAGCTAAATTTTGAAAGTGGTCTATGAGAAAAAAGTCTGAATACCTCTGATTAAACCAATACGCTAGTTACGCAGGCACAGAACAATATTTTAAATATTTTTAAATACCACATTTTTAGAAGGATAACATCGTGAGGAAATCTGCATGTCTGAGAGTTCTCCTTAATGTTCGCGAAGTTATGTGAAGTCTGCCAACCCAGTGTGGTGGACTATGGCCTAACCCTTCTCACACTGAGAAGAGGCCTGTGCCCAGCAGTGGGACAGTTTAATACAGGGCTGATATTATATTATACAACTTCGTCTGCTTCACATAAGAGATTTTTTTCTGTTTTTGCAATATTTTTCATTAATGCTCCGCTCCTATTGGTCGTAGCGTGATGTTATATAGCCTATAGCCTTCCTCGATGAATGAGCTATCCAACACTAAAATAATTTTTCACATTCTCACATAAAACAACATTCGCATTTATAATATAGTTACAAGTAGTATTTAATAATAGTTTTGATAGTCTAAGTGTAGTTTTAGGTTAAGCTAACATTTATACGCGGCTGTGTGTACAAGGGCTTGGCTCAAGTCTAGCCGCACCTAACACAACAAGATACCCAGTTAGTGTGTGTCTAGCGAGCTGGGGAACAGACTCAATGATAACAATATTGCTTAAATAAAGGCGAGGAAAAAACATTTGATACCGGTGTATGGCAACTATTGGTGGGTGTTATTGAATATTATATTATGCTATTGCGCCAATTTATTTATTATAAATGTTATACCTATTCTATTCATCGTTTATAAATTATATGTAGATATGTCGTAAGTATAATTCTGTGTATGTGTAGCTGATGTAAGTATGTCCGAGCGTCACTTGGGGTTACCAAATAATATCAGGTTTGGTTTGAGGCATAAGATGCAAACCAACAATAATCCTGAGTGGTAACCTCATTTTCATTATATATATACCTACTTTTCTGTTTTTCTGTGTACCTATTAAAATATTCGTGTAATGTGTACTTATGTTTTGAAAATAAATACTTACTTATATAGCTTACAAGGTTTGGCACTATATACGAACGAACATGTAAAATATTACAATAAGATTTTGTTTTATATAAATTAGTAAGAGCATGGTGTCCGTGGGAGGGAGTGTTAGGACACAACTAAAAATTCATAGGCTTAAAATAAGTTGCTGAGCTTTTAGTAACATGGCATGGTAAAAACTTGATGGCACAGTGGTAATGAATGCGACTGCTATACTTAGGGTCTCCGGTTCGACCCTTAGCTCGGACAAAGAGTTATTTGGGATTTCCTGTAAAAAAAACCTCAATATGGAGTTTGAAACTGTACCTGATACTCAGCAATGGGCAGGCTTACCCGAGGTGTTTACTCATAGCTCACGAAATTTGAGTGTATACAATTCTGCTTACCCCTTTGGGAGTACAAGCGAGAGACTATGTTAGTGATATGATATTTAGCTATATGATTCCAACACGAAATCTACGTCGATGATAGCATGATATGTCAACAGTCTCATGTGATACATGTTTAATGTTGGAAGAAAACCTTAGAGAAGTTCAGCAATAATAAATGAGGTGTCGTAGCTTATGCACCCACCACCAGCACTCGACCAGCCTTACGTGATGGTACCTCAATATAGGCAGAGAGAATAAGACGCACAAATCAGTGTTACCATGTGTTATGGTATGTATAGACAGGTGATGGGCTGTGGCTTTTTATATTACAATATAGTACTTTTTATATTACACTATAGTACTTTTTATATTACACTATAGTACTTTTTATATTACACTATAGTACTTTTATATTACACTATTGTACTTTTTATATTACACTATAGTACTTTTTATATTACATTATAGTACTTTTTATATTACACTATAGTACTTTTTATATTACACTATTGTACTTTTTATATTACACTATTGTACTTTTTATATTACATTATAGTACTTTTTATATTACACTATAGTACTTTTTATATTACACTATAGTACTTTTTATATTACACTATTGTACTTTTTATATTACACTATAGTACTTTTTATATTACACTATTGTACTTTTTATATTACACTATTGTACTTTTTATATTACACTATAGTACTTTTTATATTACACTATTGTACTTTTATATTACACTATTGTACTTTTTATATTACATTATAGTACTTTTTATATTACACTATAGTACTTTTTATATTACACTATAGTACTTTTTATATTACACTATAGTACTTTTTATATTACACTATAGTACTTTTTATATTACACTATTGTACTTTTTATATTACACTATTGTACTTTTTATATTATACTATTGTACTTTTTATATTACACTATTGTACTTTTTATATTACACTATACTACTTTTTATATTACACTATTGTACTATTTTATATAACAGTATAGTACTTTTTATATTAAGCTATAGATTAATAGAGTCTGATATTACTTAGGGAGCTTAGGACATTTTGTTTTCGAATAAAATGAGATTTTGCCTGTAGCTCGCGTTAATCTAAATTTTGTCAATTAATTTATATGCATCGGCAATAATCCTTTTGTCGAGATGAAAAGTGAACCCTATGACCATTCCTGTATTCTTAACAATGTGTATGCAAAATTTCATGATGATCGGTTAATAATTTAAGGCGTGAAAGCACAAAAAACAAACAAACTCACTTGCGAATTTATAATATTAGTTTTGATGTCGAAAAAATATGATATAGTAATCATAGGCCTCTAAAAGTTGAGATAGTGATTGATTTACATTTCTCATTTTTAGCCGATGTTCTACATAAAACTACTGCCTCGTTTGCTATGTGTGCGATAGATCACGAGGTCCCGGACTCGATTTCAAAGCCATACGAAGTCTTGTTGAGTATATTTGTCAAGATTTTCTGAGCAACAGCATAGAGTTTGAAAATGATAGAATAATGGCAATTGACACTAAAACATCAGGCAACATTTGGATCCTTAACTCTTGGCCTATCTATTCGAGGATGTACATACGTGAGTTTAGGCATGTTATTCTACAAGAACACATTCAAGGCTGGAAACCAGTCACCAGGGAAACAAACCGATGATTCAAAGTTCTGTAGAAATTGTCACAGCGCGGCGCTTGATAACGATGTTGGCACAGTCGTGTAGGCACACGTCGCATTATTGACACACTCGTGATAAATGAAGCATTTTCCTAAAATTTGAACATCTTACACGGCGCTTCAGATAGAATCCACTTTGTATCTCGATTCAGATGAAAATGAGTAACCGTAATGTGATGTAATCTAAAATTTTAGGGTGGCTTAAAGTTAATACAATGTATATAAATATATTTATTAAAAAAAATTACGAAGTCCTCGCACTAAGAACGAGATGGGTGTAAAAACCCAGGATTCAACTTCTTCGTCTTAAATGTAAAAGTAATGAAAAGAAGTAACCCCTATATCTCGGGGGTCTTTTGACCCACAGGGCCCATATTCAAACTCGGACGAGGCATGACCCCAAGGTGTCTGCACACAAAGTTACAAGTCAATATTTTGCCATTTAAAATACATGTGACCTAGTGACCCCTATATTTCGAGGCTCTTTTGACCCATAGGGCCCATATTCAAACTCGATCGAGGTGCGACCCCAAGGTGTCTGCACACCAAGTTACAAGTCAATCGGTCCAGTGGTTCCGGAGCAATGCCTGTCACTAACAGACAGACACACATACCCACATAGTGTTTTCATTAACCTCTTCGAAGAAGACTCAAAGGTAAATAATTTGTGTATCGCGGGTGACTTTATGAACATTCAAATAACGGATACAAAGATCACTCAGACTCCTTCCCAACTTTTACCCTGTGTGGATTTCGGACCCACAGTACTCGGCACAGTAGTGTAGCGTAGTAGTGAAGCGGCCACTTAAACCACTACGCGACCCGTGCAGTCGACATTTAGCTTTCAGGCTTGGAGTCAAGCCTGAAAGTCGATTGAAATGTGCAAATATATATATATTTTTTATACAACTAAGGTGGCAAACAAGCATACGGCTCACCTGATGGTAAGTGGTCACCGTAGCCTATAGACGTCTGCGACATCAGAGACATCACTAGCGTGTTGCCGATCCTTTAGGAAAGGAAGTGGTAAGGAGAAGGAGCGGGAAAAGGGAAAGAGGGTGATTGGGCCTCCGGCACTCTCACTCACCGAACGAAACACAACTGTAGGAATACTGCTATTTCACGTCGATATTCTGTGAGAGGGTAGTCCTTCCCCGGTCGAGCCGGCACATTCATGCTGAAATCAGTGATCAAGATCAATAAGGCTACTCATAAATATATGTATCCTGTAACTAAACCACTTTTAAGCTCATGATCACGCTATCAAGTATCTAATATACCTAATATATTAGGGTAGCCCTCTACTAAACGAAAACTATTGAAGCATGTGTCTCTACGTACTTCCTTAAAGAAATGTAGGTATAATATCGATGACCTCGATGGCGTAGTGGTTAGTTTAACCGACTGCCACGCCTGAGGTCACAGGTTCGATTCCCGGACAAGTCAAACATTTGTGTGCATGAACATGGATGTTTGTCTTGGTCTGGGTGTTTCTATGTATAATATGACTGTATTTACAAAAAAAAGTATGTATGTATGTTTATCCATTGTCTAGTACCTATCCATAGTACAAGCTCTGCGTAGTTAGGGGTAGATGGTGTTGTGGGTATGTGATAGAATATTATTATTATAATAATATTACCACATAAGTAAACAAAACAAACACCAGATTGGATGCTATAATAGAAGCAAATAACAAAAAACATTGTACATTATTATCACATATTTCTCACGTTATCGTTATCACCAGGAGGTCGCGGGGAGAGGGACAGGACGCCAAGGGGAGGGGGAGACCTGCGAGTCACGTACGCAAACACATTTACCATAACATAAAGAAAATGTATTATTATTTAAGCTACATACATTTTGAAAAGTAATTCATTACATAGCCTCAAGCCTGATGTCACCCAACGGGGTTAGCAGAGGCACCGACATGACGTGAGTTATGTTTTTTGAGTGTGACGTAGTAGAACTGTAGAGGGCAAGCCTAATTTTTTCCTTTATCTTTAAAAGACAACATCCGCACTAGGAATAATATACCAACCATTAAAACAACGGACACAAAGAACATCCAGACTCCGAACAACCATTTGTGGATCACACAATTTTTTATCCCGTGTGAGATTTGAACCCACAACCCTCGTCGCAGTGGTAAGGCAACCATTAAAACCACGCACTTACGCCATCCGTGCAGTCAAACGTATTAACGTCTACAAGATTCAAAATTTGTGTGTCTGCAGGGAATTGGCAAAAAATCAACGCAATAATATTTTGTCTGACGTGACAATCGAACCCGAGACCTCATGCATAGCAGTCAATACATTCTTGCTGCGCCACCAAGAGAGTTCAGTAAATAATATATTAATAAGACAATGTAATAAGATTATCATACTATTTTAATTGCATCCTAAAACACAAGCGCAGGGTAATCAACCTTCCCACAAAGTTAACAGCCCATAAAAAAGCTCCTCAATCGGCTTCAAACCTACTAACAAGCGTCATGTTCCTCGCTCGGGACTCGCAAACCCGTAAAGTCGTAAACCGGTAACGAAGTGGCTATCCTCGGAGGTATCGTTGTGCAGTGGATGATTGCGCTCCTTTCGCGGCAGACTTGATCCTTCCCCCGGGGCGTGTAACTCGTCGAAGCGCTTCGGTGATGGATGCTGGTTTAATCTGTACCATAGTTAACTTAACTCTTTACTAGTTTGTAAAAAAGGTGCTGTGGTTTAAGGATTCAATTTAAATTTTAATCTTTATTGCTATCCATAATGTATAGAAGATCTTACAGTTAGGTTTGGTAACACAGCTACAGTAGGAGAGAGGAAGACTTCACTTTTAAATAAAATACTTACTTAATATAATAATAATAATATATTTTTTATTTCCAATTTGTGTTACAAATGTTCTCTTATTGTATTATAATTAAAACCAGACATTAGTTGAACTTATAATAAGAGGTTGCCGTCGTCGACCGTACTAATATTAATTGTGTTACAGTCGTCAGCGTCTTCCACCCTAATACAAATGGTTTCATATTGAAAAATGATTACATATTAGAAAGTTCTTCATAATAATTACAAAAATAATAAATTATCAAATAGATTAACAATATTACATTATAAGATTTAAAAATAATTTATAAGCATAGAATTTAATTACGAGCTAAAATCTGTGAAGTATTTTATAGATCAATTTATTATTTGGAGATTAATTATAGGTATAATAATAAACAGCTAAGTATGTCACTGAGCTTCCATTTACCACAGTCGAGAGTTGTGTGAGTGTATGTCAGGGTGTGTTTGTGTGTGTGTGTGTATGTGTGTGTATGTGTGTGTATGTGTGTGTGTATGTGTGTATGTATGTGTGTGTATGTGTGTGTGTGTGAGAGAGTGAGTTTGTATGTTTTGTAACTATGTGTGTGTGCATGTTTTAATATAACCTATAAATTTGTTGAAATTAAACTACTATATACGCGATAAAATCCGTATATAGTAGTTAAATTTCAATGAATAACATTCGCGTAAACAGAAGACAATATTCTATAAAGTTTGTGACTTTCAAACTATAAGTGTTTATATTTAAGTGAATAAATAATTTTAATATAATTAGCTAATATTTTAAACTTTGCCAGTAAGTTGTGTTACAGATGACTAGTAATATTGTTGACCTCTCCAGCTTTGCTAGACTGCTTGTGTCAGGAATGGGTTCACGTCGATAGTGCAATGGATGAGATTCGAACCCACGACTTCTAGATGAATGCCTTATCTACAGGGCTATGGCCGCAACAAAATGTTGTAGGTTTTACTTAATCCCACATGACATAATTTGTATGAAGTGAGATACCGAGTGAGCGTACATAATATGTACGCTTGTATAATTTATGTCAAAAAAACCACCTCTTTTATTTACGCCAATTTATCAACTTATGTTTCGTTCAATGCGTCAAACGAACATATAATATTATTTCGCTATATTGCCAACTCAATTTATAAAATAAAATAAAATAATTTGTTGTAGTACTTTGTAAGTATAATATGCAAACACAAAAATATGTCCAAAGAAAATGAAATAATACAATTAAAACTGCCCTCGGAACTTATAAAAGCACCTATTCAAAGAACGATATTGCCGTGAACAGTAGCGGCGCAAATTGAGCGTTCTCCAATAATTGCTGGTAACATTTTCAAAGGAAATTGGACCTTAAATCCTTGAGTTTGTTCCCACAAAAAACGCTAATGAAATTATGTTCCACTACGGTCCGCTTAATAGTTCCATTTTTGGAAATGCTTCGAGTTCTCGTATACGTACTTACTTTAATGAATAATAAAGGGGTTTTAGTTCTTTTACAGGTTTATTTTTATTCAGGCAGTCTGGGAAATATATAAGTATTTTTTGTAGGTGATGTTAAAATGTACGTACTTTTTGTCACTAAGATTCTTTTAAGAATCTTGTCGATGGACGAGACAGGCATATTGTTTGAAGTTATAAACGAGGTATTTTGTGGGTAACTAAGAATATTCTTACTATGCTTATAATTAATTGTATTAGTTCAAATTATTTGTAAATATATACTTAAATGTATCGTTCAAGATGGTTAGTAATCTTACATATCGTCAAAAACATTGTTCCTAATTAGGAATAAAATATTTCGAGGGTAATAAATTGACAATCGGGGCTATACAATTTTGAAACCATATCCTTTTTAATCCTTTGAATAATTAAATTTAACAATAATTTGACTGACTTTCAAATAATAGGAGACATCACAATCAATATTTCTTAAGTATTATTTTCTTAATGAACGATTTATACTAAAATATCTCTCGATGTATATTATAATTAAACAAATAAATAAATACAAATAAATTACATTTTCAAGGTATATGGGCATAAGCATGAAGCATTACTTGACATTTCCATGTATTGTTAATTTAATGTTCCAGCTATTTTCTTTCTTTTTGTTTTTTAATATAATATTAGACATGTAATAATATAACAAACATTTATTGTATATGATTATGTATTTTGCACGCCACATGTGGCAGAATATGCTGTACATTTTTATAAAACGACCATCCTGTATACTTGACCATATTCTTGCAAATAAAGTTATGATTATGATTATGCTTATAATTAACAGTTCTAGATTTGGTATTAAATACAGTAAATATTCCTGACATTCATTCAATTCACATAATAAGTGTTCTATACCTTTTGTCACCTTTTAGCATCAAAACACCAGTAGGTACTCACCGTAATTTGTTCTGCGTCATCCAATATCTGTCAAAAACATACAACATTACAGCGGAATGAAGGCTGACGTTTATTAATCTCACATGATATGAATGCGAAGCCATATTCACAAATCAATGGTAGACGGACCAATTTATTTTAGCAATTTAATTTTTAATAACTTCATCGGAAAAATCATAAAGAGAGCTCAATTAAATTTTATAGATTGTAATAGAAAGGCTCTTTATATTAAAGATGGTGCTATTAAAAAAACGAACGTCGATTGGAGCTTGAGTGCCGTAAATAAATTTGTGTACGAGTCTTTTCAATGGAGGAAATAAAAATTAAATACCTGACTCCAAATGATTTATTTGCCTTTCAAACATTATTCATTCATACAGGAACATAAGTTACGTACTTAGTGTTAATTTAATTATTTATTTATTATGGTTTATCAACAGCAAATGTTTACAAATTCACATCAACTAATAAAATAATTTATTTATTTATTAATTATAAAAATACCTATTTTAAAATAGTATAGACACGAGTTTTACCTTTCAATATGCAGATTATGATAGAATTACCATAAAATCTATTCGTCCATCTGTTAAATATTTTGTTGTAGAAAAAGGACTTAAGTCCAAAATACGAAAGTATAAGCCTTGATCATATTAAAAATATCTACATCTAAGTACAACATTGAAATTTAATCAAATTTTAAATATTTATAATTTTGTTTATTTTAATCATGTTTACGTAAGCATTGATAAAATTTTTATTTAAAATAAATGTAACGTGTATTAACGAGCTCCATAAAGAATAAATCAACATCTCAATACTCATTACAGCGGTGGCGTTAATTGCGCAATTATTTCCTATTGGCAGCTCCTTTGAACTCCTCGTGCCTCGCGCCTCCTCCGACCTCCTCTGCCCATCAACACTCCTCCGCAACACCAAGACTTCACTTTAATACTTATGTAAAGTCATTACGCAACTTTCTTAATGATGCCATTTTTGTTTCAAAGGTTTTGCAATAAGAACTTTATTTTAAAATTTGTGAGGCTCGAATGGTTTGTTTAATGGCAACTTATTTATTCTTTAATAATTTTCATTTATTTATTTTTTCCATTTTAAGTTATAATTATAATTTCAAATAATATTAATAATATTTAATAATATTCTACCAGATACACACAAGGTTGTTGTTCTTCTGACCAGATTCTACCGATCATTTCGTACAATCGTGATTGCAGTGCTACCCCTCCGTATTTCCATTCTGTAGAATCTGGTCAGAAGAACAACAACCTAAAGAGTGGAATGTAGGCATTATTTGCCCAATACACAAAAAAGGGTGTAGAAAAAAGTGCGGCAACTACAGAGGAATTGCGCTACTTCCGACAGCATACAAGGTGCTCTCATATGTTCTTCTCGCTCGCCTAGAACCTTACGTAGAGCAAATACTTGGCGACTATCAGTGCGGCTTTCGCAAAAATCGCAGTACAGTGGACCAAATGTTTCTGCTGAAACAAATTATGGAGAAACGGTGGGAGTTCGCCCAAAGCGTTCACTGTCTGTTTGTGGACTTTACTAAAGCATACGACAGTATTGACCGAGAAATACTTTACCGGATTATAAGATCTTTCCGAATACCGGAAAAACTTGTGAGAATGATTAAAGTCGCCACAAGCATAAGCAAAATGCGAGTCAGAGTCGGAGGAAAATTAACTGAGGAGTTCGAAGTTGTTACCGGACTAAAACAGGGAGACGCTCTATCACCTATCCTATTTAATTTAGCTCTCGAACACATCATTCGGAAAGTCTTGCTAATAGATGGGGGGATAGAACTTAATGGGAGACACAAAGTTATAGGGTATGCTGATGACCTTGCAATCCTAGGGCAATGTGAGATGGAAGTAATGAGCATGGCAGAGATATTGGAAATGGAAGGCAAGCAAGTGGGTCTCAGAATCAGTCGCGAGAAGACTGAGTATCTCCATATGAAGAGATACAAAGATCACAGAGCAAATAGAAGAGATCTTATAGTCAGAGGCACAACCTATAGAGGCGTCAACAAATTTAAGTATCTCGGGTGCACGATCACGGATACAAATCAAAGGGAGGACGAAATAACCATCCGCATCGTCAACGCGCTAAGGTGTACTGCAGCTCTTCATAAAGTGTTAGTGTCTAAGTTGATAAGCAGAACCACAAAAATTCGCGTCTACAAAACAGTAATTAGGCCGATTTTAATGTACGGGTGCGAGACTTGGACATTGACACTGAAGGAAGAAAATAGACTATTAGTCACGGAGCGAAAGATATTCCGTAAGATTCTGGGACCGACAAGAGGAGAGAAGGGGGAGTGGCGACAAAGATTTAATAGCGAGATTGAAGATCTAGTGTCAGAGCCGAATATCATCGGGGAAATAAAAGCTACCCGACTTCGCTGGCTCGGACATGTGGAACGAATGGGAGAGGATCGAGCTGCCAAAAGAGCATATCTCGGGCGTCCCACCGAGCGTCGTCCGGTGGGTCGTCCAAGGTACCGCTGGAAAGACGAAATAGCTAAAGACCTGAAAGAGATGAATGTGCTCGATTGGTCTGACTTGGCACAAAATAGGAAAGAATGGCGCACTTTAATGTCGGAGGCCAAGATCCACTTTGGATCGCTGAGCCAACGAAGTAAGTAAGTAAGATACACACAACACCATCTAGCCCAAACTAAGCAGAGCTTGTACTATGGGTACTAGACAATGGACAAACATAGGTATATATACTTTTTTTTTGTAAATACATACATATTATACATAGAAACACCCAGACCAAGACAAACATCCATGTTCATGCACACAAATGTTTGACTTGTGTGGAAATCGAACCCGCGACCTCAGGCGTGGCAGTCGGTTACACTAACCACTACGCCATCGAATTGTATTTTTATAACACAAGCAATTTTGTATTTTATTTTATAGTTTGATTTAGGTAATAATACACGGGCGCATATTATGCGGTCGAACGATTTGTAATCGCTATTATTCTTTCTAGGATTCGATTCTCGGGTGGGAATCGGGCAGTGTTAGCAGAATTTTCTGCTAAGAAATGTTCAAAGCGGAATATGGTCGCAGTACCATCAACTGTGGGGACTAAATGGAAGTGAGCTCGCTCATTTCACGCGGGGCCTAAAAATAGCGAAATGTAATACATCTCTACCTAACCTTATACGGATATACGCGTGAAGCTATATTTAAAGTGTATTGTGTGTTAGCACTCAAAGCACTTCAATGTAGTATTACTCTCAACTTTGTTGATACTTTCAAGTGGGGACATGTTTAAGTGATATAATGTCTAATTCTGTGAAGGATTATCGATATGGCGCGATGTCGAGCGCTGACTAATGACGACGATCTTGAAGGGTATTGCGTCAATGTCCGATCACTGAGCAGACAGATGGGCAGCAAGCATTTATTCTAATATTGTAATGAGTGTTTAGATAGTGGTACTAAGTACCGTCTTTAACTTAATAGCTGTTTACATGTGTAACTCTGTGTCCATACAGAAGATTGCAGCTAATAATCTGTCGTATTGTGACATTATGTCTTGTTTCTAGAATATTTGTGCGCAATAACACTGACAGAGTTCTTCGCTCTTTGCGCTAACTCAATGACTTCTATTACACAATTTTTTATCTATATTTAATAATATAATCTATACCTACTAATATTATAAAGAGAAAAGATTTGATTTTTTGTTTGTTTGTAAGCGTTTAACTCAAAAACTACTCAGCCGATTTAAAAATTCTTTTAACATTAGGAAGTTATGTTGTCGCCGAGTAACATAGGCAATATTTTACACGGGCGAAGCCGCGAGCAAAAGCTAGTAATATTATAAAGAGGAAAGAATAGATTTTTGTTTGTTTGTTCGTAACGATTTAAACCAAAAACTTCACAACCGATTTTAAAAAAACTTTCACCGATAGTTCGCTATTTTATCACCGAGTAACATAAACTAAACGTTTTTAAAAACGTACTGTTACTAACATAAATTAACCTAATCTATTTTACGCGAGCGAAGCCGCGGGAAAAAGCTAGTTACATTATGAAACAAGTGACACCTTTTTTAATAGTAATAGGAGGATGCTTGAGGAGGCACTCAGGAGTAGACATTGGGTTATGTGTGCTTCTTACTAAGGGCGCTAACGGAGAGTCGCGGGTAAAGAACGGACGCCCCAGAGTACCTCACCACAGCCTAGCAGCTCCCCTCAAGGTTACTCACCTGCCACCCAACAAACAATGTAGTAGTATTGGGCGACCACAGTCCCATGCATCTCCTCTGGGTTGCACTGTTGGTATGTGGTCGACCAGAACTCCCGCTGCTGGCCGACAGTGACCCAATGAACCATTTCAGTCATCTCTTACGACAGGCAAGTTTTTGCCTAACACTACAGAGTTGACGAGTGCTACTCCTAGTTTATGGTAATACATAGAACATCTTTACGTGCAAGAAAATGAAATACAACGAGATGGGTGTAAAAACCCAGGACTCAACATCTTCGTCTTAAATGTAAAAGTAATCAAAAGAAATGACCCCTATATCTCGGGGGACTTTTGACCCACAAGGCCCATGTTCAAACTCGACCGAGGTATGACCCCAATCAAGTTACAAGTCCAGTGGTTCTGGAGTTATGCCTGTCACTAACAAACTGTCACTAACAGACAGACACAAGACCCACATAGTGTTTTCATTAACCTCTTCGAAAAAGACTGAGAGGTTAATAAGCAGGATTGTAAAATTTGTGATTAATTAGAGTGGCTGTGAGTTTCTTGTCTGTTCTGCTCACTGGTTCTCCGTCCTTGCTTTGCTGAACGAGGCAACAGGTAAATGTAAATTCATATTATAGTTTAGTTGGTGTAACCTTGACGTTTATTATTTTCACTTTGTGACTTAAATGAATAAAGATACTTTGAGTTTTATTTGATTTTAAGTTTCTTTGTAAGGCTATAAGGATACCATAGATTTCCAGCGAGTTATAAGACAGGCTTCTTCAAAAATCCACCACTGGATAAAGTGCAAGTAATACCTAAAGTATTGCTATCACCATAAACCACAGGACCCGCTTACAATCAAAACATATTTTGTTATCGACACCTCTATAATGTCCTCCAGACCGAATTTCGATCACGGCGGCCAGTCTTAACGGAGACTGGCCATCTGCGCAGGAGATATTATAGTGCACAAGTGTGTGTGCAAACACGAGTGCACTCTCTGTTGCCTAACTCTCATGATCCGATGGGACGGATAATCCGACACGACCGGAGAGAGATCAGGCGCAGGACCAACGGCTTTACGTGCTTTCCGAGGCACGGGTTTGTCAAACACCGCTAACTTCCTAACTCCGAGCTGCTATTGAGATTACTTAACAGAAAAAATAACTTTTTGTTGGCCCGACCTGGGAGTCGAACCCGAGACCATACATAGCAGTCGCATTCAATGACGCTGCGCTATGGAGGCAGTTATAATAAAGAAAACAAAGTGTTCCAGCAGGTGCTAGATTTTTAAAACTAAATCTCAAGTACCAGATACAAGACTTGAGTACTTATTTACGCGTCAAACTCTCCCCATAAACAATGCCAAACTAAAACTACAGTTAATCCTGACAAATGAAGGAGGAGTATAATCCGACCAGATTGTAGCGATTACTTGACACAACCTTCAAGGGCTGGCTTTTGGTGACGTCATAAGGCATGCGAGCTTAGTCTCCAATTTGGCGCTACATACGTAAGTAAGCTTGATAATGTCGGCGGATCAGCTCCGTAATCTTCGACATGTAAATTAGATGTGTATCATTATGTACCTTGTAGAATAGTGTTGATGAGTTTTTTTAAGATTAACGATTGACATGCTGATTAATAAAATGAATTCACAAGTTAACAAGTAGGTACTCGTACTTTATTGATGTTCTTTATTTGGCGAAGTTTTAAGCCATTCAAAAACACGTACGGTTGGTGCAAGATAACGTGCTCTCTGTGCGATTTTTTACTCTAACATGATCTGATAGCATGTAGATACGCTATGCATGACTTAGTCAATATTAAAAATTACAACTAGGTACATATTGTATTGTACTTAAATGTATATCAGTGTTCAGTGCAGAGAGAAATATATATATATTTTTTAAAGGATCAATATTCTGATATTATAGTGCAACAAATCATGACGTTGCGTTGTCTTAAGTTTATTTATTTATTTATGCGAATGTTACCTCATTAAAATGACGTTCGGGTACTTAGATATAACTACACTTCTAGACAATGAGACGTCTATCACTCTAGTCTGCCCGTGACACCGGCTGCCGAAAAGCATAGGTATTTTTTTAGCTTAACTTAATTTCATTTTCAAGTCGTCAAATTAAATCTATGATGATAGTTATATACGACTAAGCAATCACTAGAAAAAGTTCGTATAAACTTCTGTTCCATGTCAGAGATCAGCACGAGACGAACTTTGACAGACAATGATGTGTGATTGACAGATAAATAGCTGCCTGCATATTGTTTGTATACATGGTTTCAGAGGAAATGAAAAAATTATTATCCTTAGAAAAGAAAAGCAATTCATAAGAAAAACAAACCAGAAGAAATTCATTTCATATTCATAACTCTATTAAATGGAAAATACTTACATTTATATCACACGAGCCTCTGCAATAAAAACACAAAGCGCATTAGTCAAAAGAGCACTATTAATATCTGTATCTCCAACGAATAAACACTGACTCATGAGCCCATCATTATATCGCGTGATGAAGTGTTAAGCAACGAAACCATTTCACAACACATGGACATAATACTTCAACATTTGAACTTTCATATAATCTTACATCTGAAACACTTTTTCATTTTTTACCAACCATATTGCAATCGAAAACGAATCTTACGTGCTCGTAATTAACGTTGACATTCCTTTATTGTCCATCAACAACAGCTCTAATTTCATTTTAATTAATGCCTTGCACTTTAATAATAAAACCATCCACTTGTCTCTTGAATCTAAATATAGACTGATCAGTTATACAAATTTGAATTTTATTACTAAATGGTTTAGTTTCAAGTTGTGTTGTCGGGAGTGTCGGTTGAGTTGTTAAGGGAGGTCTGGCGCACACGTGTTGGTACATTATCTGTCGACAAGTGGAGCACTTCACTCTCACAGTGTAAGGGCTGCAGCATCTTCTATAATAGCTATATCGATTATAATTATTATTACACTGATAGTGTTAGAATCGATTCCTATACAAAGACTGAAAGAAAAAGAAAATTCGTCGATTTATTGCCTAAAAACTTGACTGGAGCAATAATTCAAATTTACTCCAAAATCAGGCGATTATAAATATTCTATTTACCTTAGTATGCGTCTATTTATACATGAATATAAATATCTCTCACCCTAACTTACCTACTTTCTTCCTACATTATCAGGATAAGAAGTATTCTATGTTATTCCAGGACACGGTCTATCTGAGTACGAAGTTTTATCCAAAACTGATTAGCGGTTTATGCATGATTGTGCAACAAACATCCAAACATCTTTACAAATTTTCACATTTATTATAAATACTTACTAGATTTTGTCCGCGGATACGCTCACAAAAATGTAGGTAAGTTTAGGTTTTTTTTTTTTTTTTTTTTAGAAGCACCCGTCGTCACAGGGTGTTGAGCCCAACCTCTGACATGATCAGAGAACTTTCATATCTCCTTTTCATTCGTCACACTCATACATCTCATGGTTCGGAAATTTATTTATTAATTTTATACATTTTTTCTTATTCTAACTGTAAATTATTACTATATTAAATAATACTTATACTCTAACATTTACTATACAATAATGGACGCTAGTTACGGTTTTTTGCCCTATTGCACAAGAGCAGTTGACTTTATACATGACTTACCTATAAATGCTGGTATACCATATTATAGAATATGTGCATCCACATTTCCTGCTATTTATTTCTTTTAATAACTTTCCCTACTACTCTTGTGCAATAGTTCATAAAATGCTGTCTTGTTATCGGGTCCACCATGAGAGTGTGCAAATTGTCCGCTCTGATGGTGTCCCCCATAATCTGTTCCGCGTTGTAGCGGTCCATCGCGTGTATTGGACAGCGACACAAAATATGGAGAACGGTCTCCTCCAATCCCGGCTCGCAGGGACACGACGGGTCCTCCTTACATTTAAACCGGTGTAAATATTCAGAGAACCCGCCGTGTCCTGTAAAAACTTGGGTCATCACTGGAGACATTTGG
This sequence comes from Catocala sponsa, assembly GCA_963564715.1. Classification (NCBI taxonomy): domain Eukaryota; kingdom Metazoa; phylum Arthropoda; class Insecta; order Lepidoptera; family Erebidae; genus Catocala; species Catocala sponsa. The sequence goes on along the minus strand of OY751341.1, from coordinate 25,841,632 downwards.
ATCTTGCGGACCAACCCATATGCCTGCAGTGCATCAGGAAAGAACATTTTCGTTACTGACGCGGTTTCCCCTGCTTTGTACCGCCGGTTCCATTCGTCAAGCGAATCCTGGCGGATCCGTCGCTTGACGAATGATACCGGGTACCCATCGTAATGCGGCGCAGTCTTTAATTTGAGAGCGGCTTCCCTCGCCAGTTGGTCGGCTCTTTCGTTGCCAGGATGGCCTGCATGTGCTTTTATCCAGAACAAAGACACTTCTTTGTTCTGAATCCTCGCATCATGCAGGTTTTTTCGGGCCTTGACCGCTAACGGGTGGGGAACTTGGTAGTTCACCACCGTCTGCAGGGCCGTGCGTGAGTCGCTAAACACTCCGAAACTCGTCTCGGAGCGCTTCACAATCTCTGCTGTTGCCTTCCATATGGCGAGCAGTTCTGCCTGGTACACCGTACAGTAGTCGGGCAGCTTTAGTTTGAAGGCTCGGTTTTCGGTCGCATTTATCCACACGGATAAAGCGGCTCCAACCTTGCCCTCAATCTTGCTACCGTCGGTGTAAATCTGTACTTGTTGAGTGGCGTTGTGTGTCACCTCTTCCGGGTGTATCAGGTGTATGAACTGCATGCTCATATGGTCGGCGGGATGCAGGTTTGCTCTGTAGGACGCCATTGTCTCTACCTCTCTACCCCCCAACTCCAGCCGCGGTACTCCCTTCCTCGCCTCGAACAGCGCTGCTGCCTCCTGTATCCTGAGATCGAGTGGAAGCATCCCGGCTAAGATCAAGGCTGCATTGAGGGAGACGGTCCTGTATGATCTACAGAGCTTTTGTGCGAAGCCTCTCTGAACCAGGTTTAGTTGCTTCTGCACTCCCTTTTTACTCACTGCCGGTGCCCATGCACTAGCCACATACACGATTATTGGTTCAACCACCGCCGTGTATATGCATCTGATGATTTCAGGATGGAGGCCCCAGCTTATTTTAGCCGCTCTCGAGAGTGACTTATAAATTGCTAGGGTTTTCCTGACCGTCTCTGTGACGTGCTTGTTGAAGGTAAGTTTATCGTCGATAGTGAGGCCAAGTAATTTTATGTCCCGTGACATTTCGACGTTGACGCCGCCCATGTCTAGGTGTGGGGTGTCATACTTCAGTTTGTTCGTAATAACCATCGCCTTGGTCTTGTGTGGCGCAAACCTGAGCTTATTTCTGATACCCCACTCCCGGACATGTGCGAGGGCAGCATTCGCTCTGGTCTGGATGTCCAGTGCCGAGTCGCCCGTGAACACGAGAACTACATCATCGGCAAATGCCTGGCTGTAGTCCCCGCGCTCCTCTAGCTCTCTCAGCAGTGGATCCAGGAGCAGGTTCCATAAAATTGGCCCCCCTATCGACCCTTGCACGCATCCCTTCGATGTAGATTTCCGGTGTTCGTGACCGGCGTACCTCATCCACACTTCACGCTGCCAAAGGTAGCTGTCCAGCACCCGCGTAACGTTTACTGGGCAGCCCTCCTCGGCCAATCTCACCCTAATGGCAGGCCACCATGCACTATCGAAGGCGCCCTCTATATCCAGTGAAACCACTGTGATCAGCTTCTTCGACCTAAGCCCATCACGTATGTGGTTCACAAGGGCATACAGGGCGTCTTCGGTGCCCCTTTGTGGCATAAACCCGTACTGGTTTGGGCTTATTTTTGGCAGTACTTGCCATTTTACGCGCGCAATCACCATCTTTTCAAGGATCTTACCCATCACTGGCAGTAGTCCTATAGGTCTATAAGATTTTGGGTGGCAGTAATCTGTTTTGCCTGGCTTTCTTAGGGCAACTACGACCGCAATCTTCCATGCCCTAGGAAAGTAGCCTACTTCAAGACATTTATTTGCCAGTGACAGGTATATCTCAGGATCCAGCATGATGGCGCATTGGCATATGTCCGCTGTGAGCCCATCGGCCCCTGGTGCCTTCTTTGAGTTAAAGGAGGACACTGCGGATCTTAGTTCCTCCATCGTGAACGGTGGGTCCAAATTTTCAATTTGTGCCAGCGCGTTCACTTGTTCCGCACTTCTCCTGATCCTTTGATGTACATCAGTGTCCTCCTTTTGCTCATCTTCTGGGTAGAACGTGTTTGTCAATAGCATCGCTGATTCGCCCTCGGTCAGGCACTTACCCTTCCACATCAAAGGTAGCTCTTCCTTCCTTCTTTCTGTCCTTCTTAAAACCCTATAAATTCCCTCCCACATGCCTTCTCTATCCTGTTTCTCACAGAATGCCTTCCATGATTTAATCTGCGCCTTCTTCGCTTCGGATTCATAAAGGTTTTTTGCTTGCAGGTACTCATCGACGACCCTGGTTCTTCTCGACGGCGCTGCACACCGGACCCGGCGCCTCATGGTAACCGCCTTCCTTTTGAGTGAGGCGAGTGCTTCGGACCACCACGGTAAGTTTAATTTTGAATTTGGTTTTTTAACCGGTATATTTCCGTCACACGCGTCTTTTATAGTTTCTATGTATTTATCTACCACTAAATCCAAACTTGATGCTTCTTTAATTTTTTCTATTTCGATTTTGTTTATTTTGTTTTCTACCGCCAACTGTCTCAGTTTCTCACGAAATTGAGTCCAGTTAGCTTTTTTACAATTATAGATACGCGTGGTTCTTTTAATTTCGGTGCTTTCTGATTTTCTTAATCTAATTTTAAATGTAATAGCGTTGTGGTCCGAGCCCGTCAAACCATCGTCCACCTTCCAGTTCTCCACAAGGCCCAGCATGTCCGTAGAGCACGCCGTTACGTCAACGTAACTCGTAAAGGTTCTATGACCTCTCACGGTATCAAAGGTAGGAGTGTCTCCTTCGTTGAGCACCTGCAAATTTATTTCGTGGAGCATGTGGAGTGTGGAGCGTGGTCTTCTCCTCTACGATCAGTCGTTGGGCTACTCCACCAAGCACTTCTGGCATTCGCGTCGCCACCAATGAGTATTTTGTGTGGGCCTAAACTTTCAACTATCTTTGTGAGCCGCTCCAGGCACGGTTCTATTGGTGAGTCTGGCTCTAGGTAGTATGAAACCGCTACCATCTCCCAGACGGTTGTCCTTATTTTTACCACGACGATGTTCTTCGTGGTGAAATTCGGGCATTGGGTGGTAAGTTTAGGTTAGGTTACTATCAGTTCTTTTTTTTTTTTTTCTTGGTGAAAGGTATGTCCTTTTCGGTACCCCTGCCTGAACCTGCGCCTGGGATTCCGGCCTAGCCTGCTGGGGTTTGTTGCCCTTCTTCTTCGGTTTCCTCCGGGGAGAAACCAGGGTCCATTTCGGCTCCTCAGGTTGCACTGGGATAGCGTTCTTAAGAGCCGACAGTTCAATTACCATACCAGTAGACGAAGCCCTTGCGTTTATTTCATGATGATCGGTCGAGAAGTTACGACGTGGAAGCGTAACAAACAAACAAACTCACTTTCGCATTAATAATATTAGTTAGGATTGGTAGGATCGTTTTAAGTTATAACAAGACATTAAAGACATGTGATGATGTAACGAAAATAAGCCATTGTTTACATATGCATAGCATAAGATTTTGTTTATTTGTAAATCAATAAACGTTGTTGGGTCATTCGAGGACATTGACTCTGTCTAAGTCGACAAAGACTTAGTCTAATTGATATGATAGTGTTTACGATATAAGTTATCGATCTATATTAGCTTGCAAGTGACAGGTGTAATCTTAAAATCGTTAAGGGAAATGAAATCGTAAGTACTATATCTATTTATTAGTTTTACATTCATACATAGTCTTACAGGTTTATTATATCCACAATTCGCCAACTATCTATACTAATATTATAAAGCTGAAGAGTTTGTTTGTTTGTTTGAACGCACTAATCTCAGGAACTACTGGTTCGAATTGCAAAATTCTTTTAGTGTTAGATAGCCTATTTATCGAGGAAGGCTATAGGATATATAACATCACGCCACGACCCACGGGGGCGGCGCAGTAACTATAAACGCGGGTGAAACCGCGGGAACATCTAGTCTATATTAAAGCTGAAGAGTTTGTTTGTTTGAACGCGCTAATCTTAGGAACTACTGGTTCGAATTGAAAATTATTTTAGTGTTGGTTAGCCTATTTACCGAGGAAGATTATAGGCTACATAAAATCACGCTACGACCCACGGAGGCCCCGTAGTGAAACCGCGGGCACGTCTAGTGTCCTATATACCACATTATAAGAGGGAGCCAGTAGCTATCTACCAAACAAAGTTCCAAGCACTGTGTTGCTATGTACAATGCTGCTAATAACACTTTGCCTGTTCCAGAAATCGAAAGCCAGACTTCGTGCAAAGTAGTCGCTTCCATTGCTGCTGTAACACCGAAATAATTAAAGAAAACTAGCAGTAATGACAAATAAGGGCTAATTTATTTTTCTAGTCTCTGCATACCCCTCTGGGAAACAGGCGTGAATCTGTAATATGTATACGTATGTATGTAATTATTTATTTTCTAACTGTTAGCGCTTTGCTTCCACTTTTATAATGCGTACCGCTAAGGAGTGGAATTCGCTACCTAAGTCAGTGTTTCCCGATGAGTACAATCTGGGTGTCTTCAAGTCGCGAGTGAATAGGTATCTTCTAGGCAAGCGTGCTCCATCGTCGACTGCATCTTCACTTAAGATCAGGTGAGATCGTGATAAAACGCAAGTCTAGGAAACGTAACAAAAAAAAATGTTAAAAACAATAACATCTAGTACAGTCTTGTACTTCGGCAATTCGTAAATGATAAGGAGTAAAAATACCTATACCACATAGGTATTTTTACTCTTTATCATGTATAAAAGTATAAAAAATGTTAAAAACAAACATTAACATCTAGTACAGTCTCGTACTTTGGCAATTCGTAAATGATAAGGAGTAAAAATACCTATACCCTATGGGTTATAGGTATTTTTACTTCTTATCATACCCACGGTGGGTCAGGCTGTAGTGTCACTATTATTTCTTCAGCTCTATTAAAACCTTGATAGGTTTTAATAAATGATAATATATGACCTGATGATATATACCACTTAATTGACCATGAGCTTATAGTCGTCTACCATTCATGACATCGTTCATCATTCTAGAAAAGTTCTGCTGAAAATTTCCTCTTCCAATAATTCTCTAGCACTTTACCGAAGCGGGTACCTAAAAGGTTTGTTCACTAAAAAGGTTGCTATAAAAAGTACTTGAATGTTAGCATTTTCCAAAGCTCCCCGAATTGTTTTTAAAAGCATTCTTTGGTACTATTTTAAGGACAACAATGTTTGGTATTTAACTAACATGGCTACTTTTCCAATTTAAATCGCTCGAATAGTTTTACTAACTAAATATTTTTGGAATTTGCAGTAGAAAATATATTTTCTGGTATTCGATGAAGTTGCTTCTTTTTACATTTTTGAAAGCAGAATGAACAATTATGTAGTTTATTTTGTTATGTTTGAACACTCATTAAAAATAATACATTCCAGTTTTTAAATACTGCTCGAACAATGGCAAGGTATATAGTATTGGTAAACCTGCCAGATAGCTATTAATTCCTACTATATGAATGTTAGATTATTATATTTCGGTTCATTTCTATATGAAACATACGACATCGTATACATAGTGCCGTGACAACCAATTAAACCAACACGCCATTAAGTAAACCACATTTATATTAAAATATATTTTTATGTGTAAAACAAGTTCATCAAATTGTACCAAATGTGACATAGTAGAAGATGTGAATCATATTTTGATGGAGTGCGTTCGAAACGAGGCAGCAAGAATAGAATTTGTTAAAAAATACAACATTAATTTATTTATTTCTATGATCGGTAAATGTAATGACATTCTAGCTTTTCCGTTATCAGAGGAAGCTGGGATATTAATAAAATTAATAAATCTTTGTATACAACGTAGAAGGTGATTGTTAATAAGTGTCTCTTCGAGGGTGACATAATCATTTTGATTAAACCCTTATTAATATATAAAGATTTTAAAAAAGAATAGCTACGTACTTATTCTCTGTTTTGTAAGGTATACAGAAATTAGGAACCTCGGTTGTATAGTTTTATGGGATGTACTATACGATACTTATGAAGCGTTAGAGTAAATTCTTCGTCGTCATTCCTGGACATACAAATAGAGATGCGCTGGTTTTCTGGAGACAGGCACAACGAAATTTTGTGATCACATTATACAATTAAAAGCAAGCTTGTGAATATACCGTACTCTTAGACTTCTTAGAAACTAACGGCGACGATCTCTTTATCAAAACGGAACATATTTAAATATGCATGTAATATGTCAAGCCTTGCCATCACCGTTTTGGTAAAACATTAATTATGTTCAACAGATAATATCCTAGACACCTGATGTCATCCGCTCGTAGCTATAACGGTTAAAAGTACACAAACATATTAAAACCCAAAACTTGAACAAAGTTTCTTGATTAAATCCAACATCAACCCTTCCTTGCTTAGCGTCACACCGAATTAGCTAATGAGCTCCCGTCAAAACGACTGCTGCCACCAAAGTGACGGCGCCTGTCAGAGAGACGGCCGGGAGACGTCAAACCAGAGTCTTAATGCATTAGCCTTGTTCTCTAAGTCATTGTACACCTCTCCTCGTCAATTAATGAAGTATTAAAAACGAACTTAGTGTTACGATGATAGATTGAGTCGACGCCATTTTGGTTCGTCGCTCCGTATCCGTTTCTGCTGGCCTCCTTAATTTAATAAAGCCTTGATTTATATGACGAAGTTTAGGTTTGTTCTGGGCAAAGTTTTTAAGATATTAAAGGCAGGTATTCATTGTTTAGGAAGATAAATCATACTAATTATAAACTCGAAAGTTTTAAGGTCGCTTTTATTTTGTTTAGTATTATTTTTGCATAGTTATATAAAGTGACACACACTATAAATATGTTTATTCGTTTATTAATAAAATAAATATGTGCTACATTATAAAAAGTACGTTATACTTAAGACTGCGCCGAGCGTAAGACAGATAATGACAGAGTTCGTGCGGTGCATATTCAAATCGGCACGCGGCCGTCATAGTAAAATTGTATGGAGGATTTGAAGTGCTTTTTTAAATAAATATGTATCTTTATTGTCAACCAATAACTTAAATATTTGGGACGGACAAATTGTAATATAACTATTTATATGTTTCGTTTAAGCTATAAAATATGATAGATTTCTACTGTTATAATCTAAAAATCACGTAATACGAGCTTACGTTTTTGCATTTTTCGTGCAAATTTACGTAATTTTGTAAGCGATAATATTAATTATTTTAAGTTTTTTACACGTAGTAATTGTAAACACATTCATTGTTATGGTAAATGTATAATTTATATTTGTATTAAACAATAAGTGTTGATTTTATTCACTTAACTGTGGCCGCCTGTTTTGGCACATTTCGCTCGGTGCAGTCTTAAACTGTATTAAACTACTTTATTATAATTATTTAAATAGCCATTACGATTATAAAGAGATTACGATACTGTGACCGAATATGAACCCAAATCTCTCGATAATCAAATTAAACGATTGAATGCTCGATTGATTGATTACGCACTTGATTTGAACATACTTGCCATTTGATAGTGTATGTCAAACTAAACATTAAATATTGATCTTATTTTATATATCTTTTATTTTTTTTATATTTTTAAATTAATGTCTTGATGGTTGCTTGATTTTACAGTTAAAGAATACATTTTGTGCAAACTTCCATGAAGTTCCATGTGATAAAATATGACATCTTTATAACTTTTTGAAGATCTAGGTACTACTCTCTTCCTGAGGGCAGACTTAATTCTAGTAGTTTATAATATTATCTTACTTTAAATATCTGCAATAAACAAAAACTAATACCTGGCAACTAAATGTTATTACAAACATTTTATAACATTGATTAGTTCACAAGCATAATTTTCTCGTGATCATCGCTGCTTTAATTTTCGCTGACGATCACCGTTGTTAACAAAAGCAGCAGCATGAAAATTTAAATATAAATGGCACAAGAAATATTACTAAAATAAACAGTAAAAATTGAATAACTTTAAGGTGTTTATTTAGTAAATTTTCTTTTAACAAGGATATCTATTCAAGGATCACCCTAAGATATTAGATTGCTAATAACCTGTATTTACATTATAACTAATTTAGATCAAACAAATCGAATAGCAATGTAAACAAAATAACGCACTGATTTCTATAATTACTTCAAAATATGAATTACACGAATGTTATCGATTTTATATCTATTTTCCTATGTCACGTGCTGTTATAATATAAAAAATTGATTAAAGCAGTGATATTACTAAACTGACAACCGACATTTATTAATTATGTAATGAATAGGTATGATATTTAAGACCTTGTCACTAATTGATCCACGTGTAAGATAGCACATACTTGAATCCATTGTAAGACTTTATTAGACGCAGGATTAGAATTCGTGGTGATTTCGAATTCAAGTCTGTTCAAATCCTGATTTGGGTAAAGTCATTTGTCTCACTTAGTATGAAGTGATTCTTATACAACTAACATTCATAGTATTAGGTAAGTAAGTTATACTTTTTTGGCATTAGTTATGAGTCATCAGAGATTTTCACTTAATTCATGAAAGTTAGTTACTTATAATTTAAGTTACTTAAAATTGATGAGTAGTAGAGCCTCGCTGATTTCAGCATGAATGGGCCGACTCGACCGGGGAAGGACTACCCTCTCACAGAATATCGACGTGAAATAGCAGTATTCCTACTGTTGTGTTTCGTTCGGTGAGTGAGGGTGCCGGAGGCCCAATCACCCCCTTTCCCCAAACCCGCTCCTTCTCCTTCCCACTTCCTATCCTAAAGGGTCGGCAACGCGCAAGTGATGCCTCTGGTGTTGCAGGCGTCCATAGGTTACGGTGACCACTTACCATCAGGTGGATCGTATGCTTGTTAGCCACCTTAGCTGTATAAACAGAAAAAAAAAGAATGTGCTGGATCTAGCTTTGCAATACCTAGCAGTAGTAATTAATGCAACTGCTGAATACAAAGTCTCGGATTTTTCTATCAAATAATTGTCAGAAACGACATGGAATTGAAAGCTGACGTTGTGCCCATTACTTGGGACCTAAGATACTGTTGCCGAAATGTGAGCATAATCCTAATCCTAACTAATATTATAAAAGCGAAAATGAGTTTGTTTGTGTGTTTGTTTGTTACCTGTTGTTCACGTCTAAACCACTGAACCGGTCATTCTGAAATTTTGCATGTACATTGTCAGGTGTACAGAAACGGACATAGGCTACCTTTCATCCCGAAAAAAATTACTGTTCCCGAGGTAAACAACAATAACGTTCTTATGATAATAGATGGCGCCACGTGTCTTTCGAATCATGATTGAATTATATTATTACTAGCAGAGTACAACCCGAATTGATTGTCAAATTCCAAATTAACGCGAGCGGAGCCGCGGGCAAAAGCTAGTTATAATATACATCTGCCTACCATTCCTCGGATAAAGGCGTGAAACTATGTATGTATGTTAGAAGTCATAGTTCAATAATAAAAGGTACGTTTTGTGCTATAACTTCTTTTATGGCTCCTGCTTTGGTGTAGGACATAAAATTCTTCATTCAATTGATATTTCATCATATCTATACTAATATTATAAAGCTGAGAGTTTGTTTGTTTGTTTTATAATGAAACTCAATCGTTTAAAATATTATGTGACTATATTACCAAACTCACAGCAATTACACGGACTATTGAGAACGTCTTACTCAGTTGAATGCTTGTTCCTTACTGCTGAGCGATCTTTCGCCGAGAGAACGAGTTATTTTTCCCCTCTACAATAACCCCACTATTTAAAAATTATAGTTGGCTGTGTTGCCAATTGAATAAATAAAAACTCCCGAACAGAATTATTAACAAAAATAAGAAATCATGACAGTTTGAACGCGCTAATCTCAGGAATACTGGTTCGATTTGAAAAATTCTTTTAGTATTGGATAGCCTATTTATCGAGGAAAGCTATACGCTATATAACATCACTCATCAATAACGATAAACGCGGTTGAAACCGCGGGAACATCTAGTGCAACAGTTATTCGGATTCGGCTTTCTCTGGTTTGACGCTAGCTCTCATCTGAGGTCATATGCATTATCCCACCGCTAGATTGATTGCATATGATTTTATCATGACGTTTATTCTTGTTTTCTGCTATAATTAGTAATAACAGCCGAGTTAATTAATAATATTATCATTATTATTATACCAATCAATATTTATGTTAATGCTTTTTAAATGCCAGTACCCATAGGTACTTTTGCTCTGGCTTTAATTATAATTTCAGCGTGACTTAGCCCGTAGAGCAGCAATTAATATGGTAATATCACATATACCCTTCTGACAAATAAGGTTTTAACTTTGTTTTGATATAAGGTATTTAATTAAATTAATATTTGAAAGGCCTACAGTGTAGGTATAGAGTCAGTGACCACATTTCGAAAATAACACAGATTATGGAAATTTTATTATTTTTATGATCATATATTGCATTCATTATGAACTGCAATGAACCAGTATTCGGACATGTTGTTTGTGATATTTTAAACTCTATGTTTAAGGTGGTAAAGTTAATATTTATCTGTCAAGATAATCACTGATAATGGCTGATGGATCAACTTGTTTTTTAAGATAAACTTGTGTTTTTAAATGATTCACGTGCACGTGTAGCACACTGTCAAGTTGAATACACAGTAGTTTAACATCGACGTTGTGTTGTTTAACCTATTGAGTCGCGGCGGCACACCGGTGGCCAGACAATAGTTTTTTATTTCAATAGATATTCTAAGACTTGACACAAAAATAAACTTATTGCCTTGTCGTTATATTGCATACCTAGTTTATTAACCTCAGAGTCTTCTTCGAAGAGGTTAATGAAAACACTTTGTGGGTCTGTGTGTCTGTCTGTTAGTGACAGGCAACTCCGGAACCACTGGACCGATTGACTTGTAACTTGGTGTACATACATCTTGGGGTCATACCTCAGTCGAGTTTGAATATGAACCGAGATATAAGGGTCACATATTTTAAATGGAAAAATATTGACTTGTTTACCTTAATAGTGTATGCGACTGCTGTGCATTAGGTATCGGGCACGATTCCCTGGTCGGACAATGTGTTATTGGGTTCTTTTGTAAATTCTTAGTAGCAGTATGGAGCCTGGAACTGTGACTGTAGACGGCAATGGGTTTGACGTCTATGTCTATACGTAGGACCTAAAAACATAGTTGGCGAAATGTGGCTGTACAACTCAGCCTGGGGGAGGCTGAGTTGTATACAGGGATACAGGTGTGGGACTGTGTATGTAATTATATAGTTATTATGATATAAGCAGCGATAGCCTAGTGGTAAAACCGTTCGACTACCACGCAGAGGTCTCGAGTTCAAACCCAAGACTCTGACTTTTCGAAGTTATATGCGTATTAAATAGTTAATTATCGCTCGCTTTAACGGTGAAGGAAACATTGTGAGGAAACCTGTATGTCTGAGAGTTCTCCATAATGTTCTCGAAGACATGTGAAGTCTGCCACCCGGACTAGGCCAGCGTGGTGGACTATGGCCTAACCCTTTTCACTTTGAGAAGAGGTCCGTGCCCAGCAGTGGGACAGTTTAACACAGGCCTGATATTATTATTTATGATAATAAACTTTCTAAAGCCTTTAACAATTATATTAATTTTAAAAATTATGTGGTGTCGTGGGACACCAGGTAGGAACGAAGTTCCTTCGGCTAATGTAGAATCGACACAAATTGCAAAAAAAATCGTGCTCAATTCACTAAATAGAATAAAGAATATTCATTTATACCAATATATTTAAATGATTCCAAACATTTAAATATATTGGTCATTTAGTGATTTCTGATATCCTGGTATTATACACTACTCGCTTGTGTATGCGACTGTCACGCCTGCGCACGTCTCATTTAACGGTTTTATTCCACGCACTTTTTTCCACGGATTTTTTCTTACGGTTTTACTATCACATTTTTTTCAGTTCGGTCGCGCAGCAAAATCCCTATCCCCTCCAAGCCTGCCGTAAGGAACTTCGTTCCAATAAGGGCTGTAATCTTTGAGTGAGTGGAACCTTTTTAAGTCGCCATTGCGTCAGTGAAATTCTAAACCAATAAACGAATGTCATTTTAGTTGATTTTTATTTCTTTTACACTTTACTTCTTTGAATAACAGCGCCAATAATTTGTAACTGTTGAAAGTACTCCACCCCTATAACCTAAATATTATTGCAATTTTAAATATTCTCGGGACCCCGCTCTTTATCTGGAAAGCTTCGGAGTGACCACAGAAAATGGACCAAGGTCCCGACCCACTTAAGAATAAATTCTCCATCGCTCTTTACCGTAATCATAATAAATCACATTATTTTCCAGAATAATGTTTATGGTATTAAGCTGAACCTTTTAAACTTGCAGAGAACGCAATATTAGGGTAACTGCGATGGCACCGCTCATATTTCACGTTAGTTGTTCTAGTACTTTAACTAAAATAAAGCTCTCTGATTACATCTATACAAGTAGATAAAATTGAAGTGTTTCTTTGTAATGTCAAAATAACAGCTTTTTACTAAATGCATATGAAAGTATGTAATTTTTTAATTTTTGTCTTTCTGGCTGTCTGTTTGTTTCGGCTAATCTCTAATGGTTGGACTGATTTTGACGGGAGTTTCATTGGCAGATAGCTGATGTTATAAGAAGTAACTTAGACTAATTTTATTTCAGAAAAAATAGTGGCGTCAATTTGAATATATTTTTTAGATATGTAATACTGTTTAAAACACTCAATTTTATAGTAATTTTTGATGTCTGTCTTTGGTCTGAGACACTATGGAGAATAGGTAGGTATTCCCGTTTGTGTTATCAACAAATTGTTGTTTTGAGTCTGGGTATTTAAAAAATCCCTAGCTTTTAAAGTCCCTCACAACTCAGAAATTATTCTTTTTCTATTAAGCATATTGTATTTAGATCATATACATATATGGCAAACGTGAAATATATTCATAAACCTAATTTTTTTCTTTAAATTTAAACTTCCCTGTAAAGTTAATCTTCTGCATCGCCTGCCGTGCACACTCGTATGTTCGAGGTGATTATCCGACAAAGTGAAGTGTAAACACAACGCTGTTGCTACCCGGCTGCTCGTTATCGTCGCCCTGATAACTGATAACAAGGGCGAATGGTCGTAGAAAGTGCCCTTGCGGGAACTGAACCGGGCACCGCGATATATCATGATTAGTTGAAGTAACGCCCGTAACCGATGAGTCAGGACTTACGACAGATGTGTTCGATAAGTTTCGGCAATTTTATCGCCATCTTCCAACTATAAGGTGTGGTCATAAGTCATAATAAGTAATTTCAATATCTTCCAGATTAGTTGACATGTTTTATCCCCATACGTGCCGTATTCCATAGGCAAGATTGTCTAGATGTATTGTTAATTTTCTCCATACATATTTATAGTAACTAATATTTAAATATCTAATTAAATATAACACGTAACGGAATAACAGGCTCATGTTGGGTATTAACGTATCTTTTATAAAGTCTGTCTTTTCGGCTGGGTTGTACCTACCGGTCGTGGTCAGCAGACATAATAATAGATATCTATGTTATTATAATACTACATAGCATAAATGTAGTTATATGCATATTAGATAAATCATGCAACGCGAAAGTATAAAAGTGATCATAATAATATGAGATAAAATTATTTATCAATTTTATTATTTTGCTATGATTTTCGATATTCAGTTAGTTTATATGATACGCTATGGTCACTTGAATATAACTACACGTTTTTTGTTACACGTCCTACTATCATAATCATTTGATATTTCCAGTACTGGCAAAACGCTTTCCTTTTTAATTTCATAATCTAAGTATGATTACTCAAAGCAAGCGGAGCTGCAAAATATTATAAGTACCTTGCGTAAATGGACTCAGTGATAAATCTACTAATTTGCCGACTTACTACGTAAATGAGAAGTCAAAGCAGAGGCAATAAATGACTCATCTCTAACAGACTTAATCAAGAAGGGAGTCGAGATGAGAAAGAAATGTAGCAAAATGTTGATGAAGTACTGCGAGCGAGCCTATCAAATTACTAAATGTTTTAAAGATGTTACAGTGACTCGCACCTCATATCAATCATACTGAAACTTGGGACCCCACCGACCAGTCGTCGCTGATACCTGCCAATCAACAAACCGCGCCCGTTTCTTCTAAATCCTTCGATATTTTCAGGCGGGGGGAGATCGTGTTAAGTTGGTTGTGCCGAATCAGGGCTGCTAGCAATTTCGCGCAAGAATTCCCATCCGTTTTAACTTGAAATGTTTGAAGTATACCTTTTGAAGGGTATTGAGATGTTTTTATGATCCGATGAAATGTTAGAATTCGTTTCAGTAAATAGCCTGAGTTTTATCGTTATACATATATTTCATATATAGCACTTAAAATATAACAACTTTAGATATTTACATATCCAATGGATAGATGTCTCGGTATCTCTGAGTGTAGTAACTTGATGAATATTACGATGATGTACGGGTTAATATGCGAGTACTGGAATTTCTTACTTACCTTAGTACAAGAGAAATGGCGTAAACATTTAGTACTGACGATCGCTAAGGGTATTAGGTATCGACTATAAAACATAGACCTCAGTTCTGAGGTTCTACATTGGGTGTTCATCCAATGTAGAAATAATATCTGTATCCTGTCTTTTTTTACTAGAAGTCCGAAAATACATATTTTTAGAAAATTAATTTTCTTTTTCATCCAACTCGCGTTTAATCGCGTGATATTTTTCGAAACCACCTCGGACGTAATTAAATTGTTTTATATTAAAAATACATGAACAGTAAATCTTGTCGGGCGGTTATTTCCATTCTGCTGAGATTTATTTAGTGCTGAGTGTTGAATATTCAAGCGGTCAGATTGATAGCGGTACCTAACCTCTTTGCCTACACACGTTACCGTTACTTTCGTGAATGTTACTGCAGTTTAACGTTACTTTGTTCTATATTAACTATTGTATACTCGCCATTTATAAATTCTTGTAACATATGTGTTAGATTACTGCTTGTTCCAAGCTTCTAATGTCTTCAAAGTAACATTAAGCTTCTACTCAGGTTGCCACATAAACTTGTGTTGTGTTACGTCGAAGGACATGGTTACTGCTTATTCTAATGTGTTAGAATCAGGACGATTCATTTTCTTCTTTAGTGTTGCGAGTGTCTATTAGACGAGCCGCGCTCTTGTTAGCCACCCTAGTGGTATAAAAACATCTATCTGGGAGTGTGTAGTACTATTTACAACTATTTGTGGACTACATATTTTTATTTCGCGTGGGGATCGAACCCACAACACTCAGCGCAATGGTAGTGGTAAGGCGAACACTTCTAGAGTAGTAGAGGCTCGCTGATTTCAGCATGAATGGGCCGGCTCGACCGGGGAAGGACTACCCTCTCACAGAATATCGACGTGAAATAGCAGTATTCCTACTGCTGTGTTTGCCGGAGGCCCAATCACCCCTTCCCCTCTCTCGATCCTTCTTCTTCCCACTTCCTTTTTCTCTTCTTCCTTTCCTAAAGGATCGGCAACGCGCAAATGATACCTCTGGTGTCGCAGGCGTCCATAGGCTATGGTGACCACTTACCACCAGGTGGGCCGTATGATTGTTCGCCACCTAAGTTGTATAAAATAAAAACTTAAGACTATCTAGGTACTGTAGGACCTCACGCACAGTAGTCGCGTGCCACTGCGCCACTGCGCCACTGAGCCAGTAGTTAAAACGCTTTAAACGTTTAAGCTAACAATATACATAAAGCGAGAATTGGTTCGTGAATTGATTTTATACGATGCAGTCCTGGCTCGTTAGACCCCGGCCTTGTTCTCCGACCGGTTTCATTTTGTTTACATCCACGTGGTATTATGTGAACATGTTCTATAATATTGCATCATTACACTGTATAGTTTTATTAAAATCACCCTTTGTTAAATGGAACGGAGTTTTTGTTCGTCGACATAAAAGAGCCCTTTATAATTGTAGTTCGGTCCTAATGTCCAGTGGGGTGGTGTGAATAAGTTCTAAAAGACTGTTGTAGAACCAATTGTTTGATGCCCATTGCAATGTGTGAAGCTTTTATTATTGATATGTCACTGAGGACATTTTGTGAGAAGGTGTTGGACATAGACCATCACGCTGAGATTTTGCACATCTTCGAGAGCGGCATGTAAAGTTTTAGATGTGCAGGTTTCTTCACGATGATTTTCTTCACCATTAAAGCGAGTGATAATTGTTACTATAAATAATTTATGTTATTCTTTGTTACAAAAAATGTGGTTTTATTAAGCTTTGAAGTCTTTTTATTTTTATACTACTGAAGTGGCAAACAAGCATACGGGCCACCTGATGGTAAGTGGTCACCGTAGCCTATGGACGCTTGCAACACCAGAGGCATCACTTGCGCGTTCCGACCTTGTAAAAACCTTTTAACGCCCTTTTTGAAGGACCCCATACTGTAGCCTTGTGGGAAAACCTGGACAGGGAGTTTATTCCACAACCTGAGCGTCCGCGGGAGACAGTATATGTAAGCTTTACGACATATATTATAATAAACTCAATAGTTTACTTTTTGTAATGGTGCCCAAGACACAAGCCTGGCCTAGTTTGAAACTAACACAATAACATGTCTTGTAACAAACTTAACGTTACTACTGTTATAATATTGTCTTGTAGTTGTTTTTAGTCCGTACTGATTACGATAATATTGTCTTATGTTTACGCGAATGTTATACATTGAACATACGTAGATACACGCCTGTTTCCCAGAGGGGTAGGCAGAGACTGCGGATTTCCATTTGCTACGATCCTGACACACTTCTCTGGCTTCATTCACTTTCATCACTTTTCTCATACACGCCCGTCGGTTCAAGGTGCTCTTATCCTGGCCTTTGTCCAGAACGCCTCCGGATTTTATCACGTTGTTTATTTAGTTATTTATAAAATCCTATAATTACATAATTTTAAACTTTAAACTACTATTGTTAAACACTTTTATTAGTTACTGTTTATTTATATTTAAGTTGTTTAAATTATACAACTATTTAGATTAAATTTTACACTTTCTCCGACGTTTCGGTTGCTTTTCAGCAGCCATGTTCGCGGGGAGACTAAGATGGCGGTTGTCTCAATGTTCTAAGTATAGTTATTTTCAAAGTACCCGAATATAATTTAATTTACTTGGTGTTTCTATTTACGCAGAATTACTATTAGGTACTAGTACTAGGTATATGATATGAACTTCAACTTAATAAAATTATCAATATCAATATCTCCTGATTTATTTTATGCCATGAGTAGCACATAGTATTATATTACATACTAAACATATTAATTAATATTTCTCTTTGAACCGTTAGGTACAGTATTACGAATGTATCTTATACTAGTTGACCCGCGCAGCTTCGTCTGCTTCATATAAGAGAAATTGCCCCGTTTTTGCAACATTTTTCATTGCTGCTCCGCTCCTATTCGTCGTAGCGTGATGTTATATAGCCTATAGCCTTCCTCGATAAATGGACTATCCAACACTAAAATAATTTTTCAATTCGATCCAGTAGTTCCTGAGATTAGCGCGTTCAATCAAACAAACAAACAAACTCTTCAGCTTTATAATATTAGTATAGATATCCACATTCTGTAAGTTTTTGAAGGCTCGATAATAAAGGCGAGTCTTTGGTCTCTCTAGCAACGTTCCATAAACTACTCTGCTACAAAAAATGTCTATGTAGTAAATATATACTCATGACAGATGACAAAGAGAAAATATCCTGCCTGGTTGGTCTAACCATTAAACTGTCACACTGAGTTAGAGATACACAAGCGATGTCGGCCTCGCTGGCGTAGTGGTTAGCGTCACCGACTGCGACGCCTGAGGTCGCGGGTTCGATTCCCGCACAAGTCAAACATTTGTGTGCATGAACATTGATGTTTGGCTTGGTCTGGGTGTTTCTATGTATAATATGTATGTATTTACAAAAAAAAAGTTTATATGTATGTTTATCCATTGTCTAGTACCCATAGTACAAGCTCTACTTAGTTTGGGCTAGATGGTGTTGTGTGTATGTGGTAGAATATTATTATATTATATTATTATTATTCAAAACAAACTTAGCAACTACCTTATTTAAATGGTCGTCTTACCACTATTGAATTACTTGTAGGTTCGATTCCAGCTCGGCAGGAAAATTTGTTAGATTCGTTTGTATATAATCGCCTCTTTGATAGAATTATTATTCGCAGTACCGAAAGACCTATTCCTTAAAACAAACTATTGCACACTTGACAGTAGTATCTCATAATCACAAACATGGATTTGCTATTTTATATAACGTAAGTGCTACTGTTGAATAAAATCCTAAGTAAACAGCGAGACGTCGCAACCGCACATTTGTTATTTATTTAGAGAAAGAACCGCAGTGCAATAAAGATTTAATAAAACATTCAAAACAACATAAAATATATATGTATTAGAAGTCGAATAAAACCGATACGTTATCCGCGAAATCTAAATAAAGTCATCAAACAACCCAAATTTAAACGAAACCCACATATTTATATTATATAGGCAACCGTAAACGGTAAAAATAAACCTAAAGTAACCCTATAAAACAAGCGGAACGTATCGTCCGATCTCCCGCGGTCGATTCGACCCGTAACCCGATCTTAACTACCCACTGACAAAACACCGTGGCCCTTTAATTTCTTTTCTTTTTATATTCGGTATACGGGCCCTCTGAAAATGTTGTTCTATGAGGGCCTTTATGACCCTTGTGGTGCATTTTACGCTTGGTATTGAAAGGGTTAAGAGAAACTATTGAATTTTGATGGTATCTCCGAGTTTTTGAAGTGGTCAGATGTGCATATGCATAATGTGTAATTTCTGTGCCTATAAGCTTTTGGTACGTGTGAAAGTCATGACTCCTATATTGTAGTATAAAATTTACATCGTTTAGCAGCGATGAAGCGACTAATTTGATTATTGAAACACGACTTTATCGTATTTGCATTTGAGTGAAATTCGTTTAACAATCGCTCGTGGAGCTTAAAGCGCGCGTAATGATTTTGTAGGGTAAACTAATTTCGGCTGTATGCAAATGTGATAACGTTCATTTTAAATTATAATCGAATTACTCACTTAGTCGCTAGTCATTTAAGTTTAATTAAAACAGTCATATTTATTGTAACATGTGAATGTTACATTAACGACAAAGGAAATTATAATTTTAATAATCTACACGCATGGCGCCGTGGTTAGTTGATCGGAGTTTGAGTAGGGGTGTTCCTTGTAGCTGTTGGTATTTTTTTGCTAACATCTTTAAGATACGTGGGGTATCCCTAAAATGCAAAATGTCCTTAATATAATCCTAATCCTAACTTCCTAACTAATATTATAAAAGCGAAAATGAGTTTGTCTGTTTGTTACCTTTTCACGCCTAAACCACTGAACCGATCATTCTGAAATTTTGCATATACATTGTCAGGTGTACAGAAACGGACGTAGGCTACCTTTCATCACGAAAAAAATTACTGTTCCCGAGGAAAGCAACAATAACGTTCTTATGATAATAGATGGCGCGACGTGTCTTTCGAATCATGATTGAATTATATTATTACAAGCAGAGTGCGACCCGAATTGATTGTCAAATTCTAAATTAACGCGAGCGAAGCCGCGGGCAAAAGCTGGTAGTGTATATACGAATTTTGTATTACTAATCATATACGGTGTCGAGAATTATAAATTTAAAAGTTTAATTATAAATTACTGAAACATACATAGTCTCACATCTAAAACTCAGACAAGGTAAATCGAAATGTATTACACTCATATTTCGGCAACCGTAGTTTTAGGTCATATAGGGTGAGCCAATTGCCGTCTGCGGGCACAGTTTCTCAGTAGCACCACGGAGCAAGGTATCTGAAAGAAAATTTCTTGTCGGAATGCTCAATAACTTTGAGCTTGTACACAAAACTGCGAATCGGCGCGATGCGAATTCGCAACGCAGAAAACTGCGACACGAATTGCTGCGATGCGATTTCGTGTGGCAAGGCGTCTCCCTTCCACGATTCGAAAAAAATTCCAATGCGCGATACGAATAAATTCGCAAGTTCTTGCGATGCGTCGTGGGAGCTCGTAGATTTTTATGATGCGACGTCGCATCGCAGTTTTGTGTACAAGCCCTTTATCCTACACGAAATTAAACGCAAGACCTAAAGCACTGCAGTCCCATTCGGTATTTCTGCGCCACCGAGCCAGATAATGAAGTCGATAATACCTCACTACTAGTTCACGAATACAACTGGATTGAAATGGAAATGCATTTTAGTAGAGCTATAGACCGTGAAGTGTTTGCCGAATAATGCGCAGTGAAAAGCAGTAATATGACAATCTGAGCTAGACTCCGATGAAATAGAGTGAACTTAGATTACTACGGAAAGATATAATAGAAAACGTTAACATTTCTCGATCAGATCGGAGGCGTTTTGGACAAAGGCCAGGTTAAGAGCTCCTTGAACCGACGGGCGTGTATGAGGAATGTGATGAAAGTGAATGAAGCCAGAGAAGTGTGTCAGGATCGTAGCAAATGGAAATCCGTAGTCTCTGCCTACCCCTCTGGGAAACAGGAGTGAATCTATGTATGTATGTATGTATAATAGAAAAAGGAGACTCCTGTTCTATACAACATAGGTTCATAATAAAAATAGCAGTGACTCTCGTGGTGCATTGCCGGTATTCTACCTGGACATTATAAGCCTATGTGATGGAGATTAGATATTCTTGTCTAAATCTTAAGCACACAGCCAGACAAGCTGAAATATGTTATACCTTATCTTAAGGTTATTGACCTAATGCCGTGTGTGATAACAAGTGACAAAAATATGTCGCCGGCGTGTCTAAGATCCGGTAATCTGTAACAATACAAATATAAAATGATATTCTAATATCGTGCCAGTCCAGCCCTTTAGTTTTTGTGAAAAGATACTCATTTAAAGCAACTATGTACCAAAATTTATTTATTTCACTAATTAATTGATATACATAAACCATCTTCGTGCTAACCTTTTTGGCTCGGACTTAAATAAGAAAAGTCAAAAGCAAGATGTTGCAAGACAACATAAAATTGCGTCGCTTCTTCCAATTCTGGAAGAATAAATAAAGTAATTATTTTGAATCAAATGAGTTTTTTAAACCTACCTGCACTAGATAATTAATTATTATAATCTCTGTATCCGTAGGGCACTTCATAAACATAAAACACAATGAACAGAAATCACACCCAAACTCTATAGACAATCTGCAGCTCATACATTTTTTATTCCGTACAGGAATCGAACCTGCAACACACGGCGCAGTGGCAGAGGGAGGTGGCCACCTCACCACTGCTCCACTCCACTAAGTCATCAGTAGTCAACATTCAATGGTATCTTCTGAAAGGCTTAACCCCTTGAACGTAACAAATACCTAGCAATCATATATCTATCTCTTAGAGCCAGTCAAAAAATGATGTAGCCATTTGAGTGCGTTATATCACAAAATGGTCCGCTATATTTTAGGAGTAGTGTGCGGAACATATTTTATCATCTGATATCCTACATTTTGACAGAAGCTTATATTTCATTGCGCTATGACGTAAGGGTGTGGCGCAGTCCCGGGGCACGGCTCGAGCCGGGTCCGTCCCGGTGGAATCACGGGTCATTACGTAAATTCACGCTTGTCCAACAAAAGGAAACACTCTCCAATATTTAAGATGGTTTATTATGTATTGCACTTCTTTGGTTGTTTGCAACCATGACTTAGTGGACAGACATTTACAGTACCATAACTTATGTTTTAAGTTTGATAGCACATACTTCTCACATTTTAAAAAAGCTTTAAATATCTGTCTGATGTCTGTGAAGCTCTCTATAATGTTTTTCAAACTTGGCGGAGGCTTGTGTCCAGCAATGGGACTCTTTATAAGGATTGCTGATAATTTTTATCACTTTATCATTATTTGATTTTTGCTTGGTTTGTTAAATGTCTGCTGAATAATCAAAGTAACCAGAACACTTTATTGCAAGAGAGATGATCATAACTAGTTAGTTCATGTGTTATATAATATATTTTGTTTGTAGTTAGACCGAAAGGTATTACATACATCTCACTTATGTTAGGGCCACAAAAATGTCTATAGACATATAACAGTCATAATTCAACATTAGGGCCTGAGACATACTTACAAATAAATACATATCAGAAGTGTTAAGCAGTTGTGATTTACATTTCGCTAAGTATGATTTTCTGTCCAGAATAATAGCGCCTATTGCCGCCTACCAAGCATACATAGAATCATAATCAAATCATTCAAAGTTCGTGCTGCTACCGAGAATTTCTTAATTCTTCTTTTTCTTTCTTTTTCATGTGGTTAGTGGCCAACCTGTTGTCAAGAGTTGTTCAAGCCTGTCAGTTTGACAACAACCGGGACCGACTTTTTACGTGCTCTCCGAAGCACGGAGACGCTCAGATGAAATACCACTAAGCGGTCACCCATCTATAGACTGACCACAGTCAATTTTGCTTAACCTCGCTAATCGTGTACCGATCAGTGAGTGCAACTGGTTATGAGCGCTATTTCTTAATGAAAACCCCACAACACTGTGCCTGACCCGAGAATTCAAACCCAAGACTTACCACCACCGGTAACTACTACCAGTAACATTTACAACCGCTGCGCCACTGAGGATAAAATAAACTGTTTAAGAATCCACTTCTGAGATTAGTTTGCCTAAGTCCACACAGTGAAATTTTTCTCCCACCGAGGTTGGACGCAAGTAGTATATAATATCTGCATAAATTTGCATTACCCGGAAGGATTGCGTTTCTAAGAACCAAGTAGATTCGGATATTCGCATTAGACTGGTAGTTAGGCACAGCGGGCACGGCTCATTGCGCACGGTAAGTTCCGGATACTCTTCCTGTTTGCGCCTCTTTAACACTGCGAGGATGTAAGGGTACTTTTAGCGTTGCTTCACTGCGCCTGTTGTGTGAGGTAAGTGTTCCACTGTCGGACCCAATCAGCCGTCACAAGTTTGGGTACATACACACTATATCATACATATATATGGGAAGGCTTTCTGATTCTGAATATAGGGTTGTAACAAAGGGCATTGGAAAGGAAAGTTTTATGTATTTCGATGATAAGTTAAGTCGAAGATTCGTTTTATCATCCTAACTAATAATATAAAAGCGAAAATGAGTTTGTTTGTTACTATTTCACGTCTAAACCACTGAACCGATTATCCTGAAATTTTGCATTATACGTTGTCAGGTGTACAGAAACGGACATAGGCTACCTTTAATCCCAAAAATAACTACTGTTTCCGACGAAAACAACAATAACGTTCTTATAATAATAAATGGCGCCACGTGTCTTTCGAATCATGATTGAATTATATTATTACAAGCGGAGTACGACCCGAATTGATTGTCAAATTCTAAAATAACGCGAGCAAAGCTGCGGGCAAAAGCTAGTTAGGTTATAACTTACAATGTTCTTGTTTGGTTTTTAAACGATTTGAAGAATGGCGGGTGGATTATTCAGGGCACACATTAGTTCTGCCGCTTATCGCAAGTATTCAAGTTACTTAGAAGGGTAATATGAATTTTATAAATATAATTGAAAATCGAAGTAATTTTTGAAATGCTACATTATAGGGAATTAAATGGACGTACTCTCTGAAAACATTCTAACCCACAAAGTTAACATTTTGAGATAATTGTGATTGAAGTTCAATCCCGTATTGCTTCTTCATACATGTGGGTTGGGCTACTAAGTCATGATTTCATATTTAGAGTGATAGTAGAGCTACCACATTTTTCCAGCTAGTAAATAGTAGCCCCGTGACTAATTTGCTAATAATAACTCGATTTTGACCCGAGTGTGGGTTGGAACGTTTTTTAGAAAGTACGTCCAAATAGAGAACCAGGTTTAAAACTATTATATTATTACATGCACACCGTCTTCGCGGCGCAGCGGTAGTGACCTCTGCACTCAGGTTCATATCCCGGGCGAGCCAACAGAAAGATTTTTCTGTCAAGATATTCTTAATAGTATCCTGGATTTAGGTAATTGGCGGTACAGTTGTACAGCTCCGTGCCTTGGAGTGCACGTAAAGCCGTTGGTCTTGCACCTGATCTCTTTTCGGAAGTGTCGGATTGCCGTTACATGTACTTAGTACTAGAGCAGCTATTTCCGTAAACACTTGTGCACTATTCCACTCTACATTAAGATTGGCCGCCATGCCTAAAATTCGATCTGCATGTACACGATATACTTTAGAGTAGGTACATTTATATTTCACGAAGAATATAAAAAGGCAAATGTCGTTCCACGAGTCGCAAGGCATTTTCTTTGTAAAGCTTAGAACCTTGAATATTCGCCAGCTTATTGTTCAAACTTACAATAGAAATGTCTAGTAACAGAGGTCACGTGAGTCATTTAACTTTGTTCGCTTTCATAATGGAATGAAAATCTACATATCTATTTTCACCTTTTATTGTAAAAGGTTTTTACAATTTAGTTTAATAGATGCTGTAAAGATTTTATTATGTTTTTACTACACATGCTATGGATGTGCCAGTTTGTTACTAGTTTAGTTTGTAATACCCGGAGAAAGAAGATTGAACGTCGTGACGATCCTTCAAAATAGTTATCATAGTGCCCCCACCACAAGTGCAAACAAAGATCACAGCAGTGGTCTCCAGTTCTGACAGCACAGCAATTCAAATTCTGGTGAATCTATGTACCGCAGAAACACTATAGAAGATTGTGTGATGCGATGATGCTGTGTAGTACAGAGGCACAGCCAAAATATTTGAGTAAAACCCAGCTCTCGCTATTCCTTACCTCTTTTTCTGTAAAAGAGTTAGTATTACAATAATATACTATGATACTCGTTGAGTAAAAATAGTATCATCATAAAAACAACAATATTACAAACTCTGAATAATACAAAGATATATCTGCTTACAACGGGTCTCTGTATAAACAATTTCGGTAAAATCTGAACATATCCCTGTGGATATTTACAGGGACTGAGCCAATTTTTTGACCCAGTAACTTGGCATCCGGCAGATAAACAGTGTACAACATAAAAATTCAAAAATAACACCGACTTCATAAGGCTAGCACAAATTCACTGGCATGAACAAAATATTCTTGTAGCTTGGCTGACTTCATGAATTTCATCAAGATACTCCATCCTTTTCTGTCCTATCCACACGTCTCTGTTATACTCAATCTACATTATAACGATAAAGCGACATTGAGCGTGAGATTGCCTGGCAAGGATCTCTTCATATTTGCGCTCCCAAATAACTTTTTGCCACCCAATTTTAACCTTTATGTGACAACACATAAGGAAAATTTGGGTTATGTTTAGATGAAAAATGTAGTTGGTGGTTGGATAGGGAAGTGTTTTCCTTAGAGAGTAAGTCGGTATCTTTAGAGTGTTGTCAGCTGAAGCATCAAGACACATCATATTCATAGAATATGTTCGTAGAGGCGACACTCGCGAGATGATTACCTATGGCGTGTACCGCGGCGCGCGGCGCCCCCTCGCGGACGACATACGGCATGGGGATGCTTACATCTGTTTCAGGCGATATGTCTTTGTATGAAGTATCTTGATTTAAAATCCTGGTATGTTAACAGTACTAGTATGTACAGACTACAGACTACACACCTGAAAATATGGTAACATAGTTTATTAACTCAATACTCAATACTCAATACTAACCTCTGAGTCTTCTTCGAAGAGGTTAATGGAAACACTTTGTGGGTCTGTGTGGCTGTCTGTTAGTGACAGGCAACTCCGGAACCACTGGACCGATTGACTTATAACTTGATGTGCAGACACCTTGGGGTTACACCTCGGTCGAGTTTGAATATGGGCCCTGTGGGTCAAAGGACCCCCGAGATATAGGGGTCATTTCTTTTCATTACTTTTACATTTAAGACGAAGAGGTTGAATCCTGGGTTTTTACACCCATCTCGTTTAATATACATGTATATGTTCTACAGGCCATCGATGTAATCCCATCGTCTGTCATTTTATAGATACAATAAAAAATCTATTGTAATGTATCTCCTGGAGATTGAGTAACGGTTAAGCTATCTTAATATTAAAAGCTATTTCCTATATCTAATGGCATTTTCTAGCTAGGCGAAACTTAGGATTGTGTTTGGTCTTCTGTTGTCCAAGTAAACGACCGCAGTTCATAAGGTTCTGATTCAAAATGTAAACAAGTTGAACCAGGTTTTGTTCACCGTTAGTTACCTCGTCAAGTTGTTAGAGATCAATGCTATGATAAACCTTATGTAGCACTACTCTCGTTTGAAAACGTGTGTCAGTGTTGTTGCTTTATAATTATGTATTGTTTATAACAAAGGCGCCTTGTAAATACACTTGTGTTTTTGATAGCATTTTTGATAGTACAGCCGTCGTTAAATTATCTATATATTAATACGTGATGCAAAAACTTTGTACCCCTTTTTACGAAAATTGCGCGGACGGAGGAGTATGAAATTTGGCACAGTTAAAGTTTATATGGAGAAGGAGGGGAGAATCCTAATATTTTTATAAAATATGCATTAGAAATACATTAAATTAATGAAAAAACACTACACGCACACAACCATGCATTTGACACACGCAGTCGAATCGCGTTCGTAGTATTTTGGTATTATTCGTCTGACGTCGTACAATTCTTCGTAACTATGGTTACATATACCTTATTTATATGTAATAAAGAAAAAATAAAACAAAGTAGCAAGCTTAGGAATATCGTCAATGAAAGAGTATAGTTAAGTAAATAATAATTTGTTTGAAAAAGATACGTATATATATCTGTATAGCTTTGGCAAAATCTACATGAAATGTGATTATAAGGATAAAGTTATAGACGGTAAAACCTTAATAACGATCAAACTTAAAATTTAAATCAATTATGGTCGAATTTACTAGGCGACTACTAGTATATTGAACTTTGCTAATACTCTTCGGTTATTAAATACTTGACGATAAAAAACAAGAGGTAGTGAGTTTTGTTTGCTTCGATAGAGTGCTTATTGAAATTCCATGGTTGAGTAGCCGAGAACTTATTCTTTAAAAGTATTTGAGGGTGAGACGGTGAACCTGCTATATCTAGAGAAATACTATATTACATAAATAACTACAGGGTTTAAATTTGAATTTATAAGTTTTGTTTTTCAAAATGGGTATCTATACCGGTACCGGTAGTCGGTAGAACAGCAGTGGGGAACGAAACTGCTGACCTGGTCTCAGTTTCGATTCCTTGGTCCAGAAAAGTGTTATTGGGCACATAAATGGCAATAAGCTCGCTTATTATATGGAGCTTAACATAGCTGATAAATGTGAATGTTATACACATCTACTTACCCTTGGATTAGTCGTGAGGCTATGTATGCATGTTTACTTAGTGAAATTGACGGTATATCTCCCACATATGAACGTAGGCGATATTAAAACATATCAAATTTCAAGTTTGTGGGCGTAATTTAGGGCTTATTCCCAAGCGCTCCAAATCAATTGTTGTGTAAAATTCATTTTTCCATTCATTAGTTATCAGGAGCTCCAAAGATTTTTATATGAAAATAGTAAATAAAGCCATATTTACCAATTTCATCTATTATATCTGTAGGGACAGCTCCAAAACATTCTCTAGGTACTTTGAGATTTTATTTCTAATCAAAAACTAATATTATATTATTACATATTTTAATTCTGCTAACCATACAGTTTGTTTTGGAGCTGTCGGGAACACGCTAGTAAGTAGGTCTTTATTTATTTATTTGTAATATAATTTTGAGCTCCTAGGAATAAATATATGGAGATCAGAGCACTTACAGAAAAAAAAATCATAAGCTTTTGGAGCCCTTGGGAACGATTTTACAAAATAATAATTATATTTTATTTTAGTCTTGGAGCGCTTGGAGCGCTTGGAAGCAAAATAGCGGAGCGGGTGGGAATGAGCCAATTTAAGTTGTATTAGTTCCAAACCTATGGAGATAAATGAGGAGTGATAATATTCAGAATGTTTTCTTTTTAATAATGTTTAACATATAAATGAAAGCTCTACATATGTACAGCTTTAATAACAATCTAACTAAGAGTCTAATTAGTAATTTAATGTTACTCCGTAACGTTGAGTCGTAAACATAACAATTCCAGGAATGGAATCTGATATCGCATTTCCAAGTATTTGTTAAAGCTTACAAAAACATTTAACTTTGTTTACGTTGTGTTATTAATTAACTACATGTTTCATTATATTATTCTATTGCTGTTAATTATATAACTTTATATGTATATATTGTAATCTTCTTCTCCCTAGCCTTTATTATTCCCATGTCAATTGGGGTCCGCTTTCTAGTTTAACCGGATTTGACTGGATATCAGTTTTTACACGGAGCAGCAGCTACCTGACCTCCGCAACCTGAATGCTAACGATACCCTAAGGCTAGACCAGTGTCAGGATATTAAAGGGCACTGACTTCCCAATAACGACTGCCATAGATGTTCATGGCAACCGGGACCGACGGCTTAATGTGCTCTCCGAGGCACGGAGCAGGCGATAATTGTCAATCAATACGCACATAATTTCGAAAAGTCATATAACTTCCGAAAGTCAGAGGCGCGCGACGTGGATTCGAACCCGAGACCCTCTGCATTGCAGTCTGTTGGTCTTCCCACTGAGCTATCGCTGCTATATTATATGCTACAATGTATATATTGTAATATAGTATATAATTATAATCCTACTAGATTTTGCCCACGGCTTCGCTCGCGTTAATGTTAAAATAGATTTTTAGTAGCCTATATGTTATTCCGCTTAATAAACAATAATACTGTAAAGTTTCATCAAAATCCGTTCAGTAGTTTTTGTGTAAAAGAGTAACAAACATCCATCCATCCTCACAAACTTTCACATTTATAATATTAGTAGGATGTAAGTAATATGATTATAATCAAAAGATAATTCAAAATAAGCTATCTAATTTACAAAAAGAAGTTGGTTGGCATACATCACCAGCAAGGGTCCGCTATTGCCTTTATTCAAACCCAAGAAGAAGCACAACATTGCAAGACTTTAAGATATATTTTAGCTTTTTCGGTGTAAATAAATAACGTTTGGTATTTTAAAAAGCTTGAATATAATGAGACGACTAGTATCTGAATTTCCCTGTTACTATGTTATTTTTTATTTATTTATTCATTTCCAATACACTTACACTGTTTAAAACAATGATATATCCGTATACGAAAACCTGCAACACTAAATGTCTGCTGAAATCCAACCGTAACGCCTGGACACGGTATCTGTGTATAATGAATGAATATTTCATAATTAGTTAAAAGAGAAGAGTGTCGAATAAGACGCGATAAATTCTGTAGGTATATAAATATTTACTTTTAGTGGCGAAATGTGAATTCAATACACCTCTAACTACTTCAAGGATATAATCGTAAAATTATGTATGTATAGGTGTTAATTAAATCGTTGTAGGCAAGCGAACCGGCAAACAAGTACTGCGACAGCAAATCCGAATCGATTACACTTTCAAACCAGTCATATAAACAGTCACAGGCACATTAGTTCCAATTATTCGCGATCGCGGCGCGACCAATCAATAGCTGTCACCCAGTACTTAACCCTCCACTCGACGATGACACGAGCCCCCACGGTACGTAATACGTAACTCGCATCTGCGATACACTTGCACCTCAATTACAGCGCTTACATTCGCGTCGTTTAACCATCAAGTTTGGGATTGGAAGTCGCTTCAATGCGCTGTGATGGGATATTGTTATGAGGCGTAGGACGACAGCGAAACCAACGAAGGATAATTTTCGCGAAATTACATTTACGGTTTATGCTTGAAACAAGTGGCTTTATATAGTTTCATGTAATTTAAACGTGATATTGAGCATAGTGGAGACAGTCAAAAAATATAAAATAAGATTGGAGCTACCTCCAAATATACTGGCACATTACCTTATGGACGATGAAATATTCGCAAGCACCCGGAGACTAAAGAAAAGGGTACCACAACATTTACTCTAATTTAAAAAATTATAAGGGCTTGTCATTGGACAAGTACCTTGCACAGTCATTAAATTTACAAAAATATTGCCGAATGTCCCACATGACAGATACAAATATATAAAAAAAAAGCATTGATTATACGCAGTGATGGCTAAGTCTCCCAACTGATAAACTACCATACATAAGCTGTTAGTTTGATACGGTATGGTACCGTGACTTTTTTATCGTTGTTTTTAATAGTGGCAATAATCATAGTGAAGGAACCTGCACCTTCGAGGAATATTTGAAGTTTACCAGTCTGCATTGATCCTGCTTTGTGGACTAGAGCCTAACTATCCTTATACTGAGAAGAGGCCCGTGCCCAGCCGTGGGGTAGCTTTTGCACGGGGCCGATATGATATAATGTGTCGTAGGTCCCATGTCAAAAATTTATTGGAGTTGACCCTAAACGTAGTGTAGGACGCCCTCCGACCAGGTGGGATGACGATCTGCGAAAGACTGCAGGCAGATGCTGGATGCGGCAAGCTGAAGAAAGGGCGCTAAGGCGCTCTTTGGGGGAGGGCTATATCCAGCAGTGGACTATTATAGCCTGATGATGATGATGATGATGACCCTAAACTTTCCGGTTCGATAGCTGATTTGACTGACGGTGATTGCTGATTTTGGGCATTTCTGTAAAGAAATTCCCAGTAACAACACGGAGTCTGAAACTGTGCCTGAAAGCAGACAGTAGATTGCTCCACATATAGTTCGCGGTGTAATTAATCATGTTTTCACCGCAACTTCACCCGGTGCTTTATCTAGTTACATATTGTGTTTGAGACGCTTTCCAGAAGTTTCTCCGGTAGTGTTCGGTACTCCAGAGCGTATCAATGTGTAAAGTGATATCGCAAATAATTGGCGGAACGATGTTCCCCATCTGGCTTTGTACCCATTCTCAATTAATTAGCTGTTCAAGGGGTACGTTTGTTTAGTTCATATTCATTTCATATAACGTATATTTTGACGTTCATAAGTGTTACTTTGTCACCAAAATAAATAATTAATGATTTTTGAGTTTGAATTTGATTATTTTATAGACAAAATGTTGGATCACCAAGTAGTAGTCTTTTTTATTGCTAAGCTGCATACATATGTACATTTAGATTAAGTTTTAGTACATCTTCTATTACAGAATTAGTCATTCTTGTATCGCGAAAGCTTTATATACATGTATGTATATTATTATATAAACAATTCTCCGCATACAGCAATTAAGTATCAGTGTATCATTATAATTATAGTTCTTACTCTGAACACATATAATAATATCCTCCAGTCCGAATTTCGGTCACGGCAGCCAATCTTAATGGAGACTGGCCATGGGCGCAGGAGATATTGTAGTGCACAAGTGTGTGCGCAAACACAAGTGCACTCTCTGTTCCCTAACTCTCATGATCTGATGAGACGAATAATCCGACACGACCGGAGAGAGATCAGGCGCAGGACCAACGGCTTTACGTGTTTTCCGAGGCACGGAGGTGTCTAACACCGCCAACTTCCTAACTCCGGGCTCGTACTGAGATTTGTTAACAGAAAAACCCAATAACTTTTTGTTGGCCCGACCCAGGATTCGAACCCGAGACCTCATGCACAGCAGTCGTATTCACTACCGCTGCGCCGCGGAGGCAGTTATACTTCATACGTATGTATATATCTCTATAGGGGTAAGCAGGAGTGTATTACACTCACATTTAATCAACTTGCATGTTTAAGTCCACATCATAAAAAAACGAGCTTATTGCCGTTCATTGCAGAAAGTCATGTTGTGCTTGTAGGTATGTTAAGAAATGTGTGACGATTTCTTAACATACCTACAAGCACAACATGACTTCAAACTCGACTAAAACCTACCACAGTCGGGTCTTGTCTACAAAAGAGTTGTTCTAACAATACTCTAATATCTTCTCTCTAGCGTTTATTATTCGCAAGTCACTTGGGGTGGGCTTTCTAGTCTAACCGGATTTGACTGGATATCAGTTTTTACACGGAGCGACTGCCATCTGACCTCCGCAACCCGAAGACTAGCGATTCCTTAAGGCTAGACTACTGTCAGGATACTGACTTCCCACTAACGACTGCCATAGATATTCATGTCAGCCGGG
Source organism: Catocala sponsa (assembly GCA_963564715.1). Classification (NCBI taxonomy): domain Eukaryota; kingdom Metazoa; phylum Arthropoda; class Insecta; order Lepidoptera; family Erebidae; genus Catocala; species Catocala sponsa. The sequence continues at coordinate 25,809,231 of OY751341.1, read as the reverse complement.
ACCGACGGCTTAACGTGCTCTCCGAAGCACGGAGCAGGCGATAATTGTCAATCAATACGCACATAATTTCGAAAAGTCATATAACTTCCGAAAGTCAGAGGTGCGCGACGTGGGTTCGAACGCGAGACCCTCTGCATTGCAGTCTATTGGTTCCCCGCTGAGCTATCGCTATCTAATAATACTCTAACATACGACTATAAGCAGCTTAAGTCCAAAGTTTTCAATTGATTCGAAAACTCTGACACATGATTGTAAAATACAGTATATTTCTACAAGTCACCTAAACTGAACATATTCACAAGTCATAGTAAAAACTGGTACGCTTTCCGTAATAAACACAGCTTATATATTCAAAATCCTTTAATATCAAGCGAGGTTTTTTAAAAGAGATAAGAAATGTTGATATTCTACGTGTTTGCATGAGGGGTATTCAAAATACCCTGGCTCGTGGCTCGGGGAGCTCCAATCACTCCCGCCCCCCTAGGGACCGCGTGAAGGAATGTTATAATTCCCGTGATGTTTTAAGGGTTAGTTTTTGTATGTAGTGTTTTTAATACTACGCACGCTCCATGTATGTAATGCGAAGCTTTAAAATTATAAGTATAAAATACTTAGGTACTTTGTATTACTATCTCTGGATTATATGAATGAGTACATTAACAACGAGGATAGAGCCATAGCCTCCATAGAGCGCCTTGTGGTACAAGGAAACGTCGAGGGCAAACGAACACGTGCTAGATCGCCTATGCGCTGGACCGACCAAGTTAAGGCAGCATTAGGCAATGGTCCCTTGTATGAGTGCACCAGAAAGGCAAAGGTGCCTGGAGAGTGGCGACGGATTGTCAAGTATGCTACACAACCTTAAAGATGATCACGACCACTCTGTCAAGAGTGAAACGACGTAGAAGATATTAACAAAGCCAGGTGCAATTATAATGTAATTTATAATATTTTTATGCAATTTACGCACTGTAGACGTAAAGCTCTCGCAAGCTTTTGCGCCGTGTAGGTATCGAATTCACAGCACTTGGTACGCGTGGTCATGGCGATGTTTAACTAACCTACTGAGCCATAGTCAAAACCAAAAAGCTTCTAAGTGACGAACCCAAAAGTACCTATCTCTTCATAAATTATAGGTTTCTACCATAAAAATGTGATATATAAGAATTGTATTATAATTATAATTAACTGAAGACTAAGAAAAGTAAATTATAATAAATTTCAAAGAAAAACATGTTTATATTAAAAATAATGTTATCGAATACTCTTCATAAGGAAACCCTACGCTATAGGCTTCGAGGCGGTTACCGACGTTTCCGGATATAAATAACCCAACGAATAAAATTAACCTAATTTTGCATATATCATTTGTTTAAATTTGTATTTCCGCGAGGGGAGGATGCAGATCCTTTTTTTACTTTTTGTTTTATCTGACGAGGATACAATACGTGTCGTATGAGACGAGGAGCATTACGTATGAGTGCACTGTATTGTTTACATTATATACAATAATTGTAAATGACTGCCTCAATGGTAGCAGTAGGTGTAGCAGACCTTTGTCTAAAAGTCTAGGAGTTCGATCCAGCAAGCAAATTGTTATTGGGATATTCTGACATAAAATTCTCATTAGCAGTTCGAGGTACAAAATTGTGCACGGGAGACGGCACTAGGCTCGCCCCTACTTCGTGGGATCCAAGAACAGAGTTGGTGCAATGTGGATGTGTAAGAGGTACACTAGGTATTCCTCTGCTTCCCTCTTTAAGGATAATGACATAAGACTATGTAAATAAGCAACTGTAAATAAAAGGCGACAAACTGCAACCTCTACATAAAGCACTGGGGATTTTATATGATACTAGATGTTCCCGCGGTTTCACCCGTGTTTATCATTACTGCGCCGCCACCGTGGGTCGTAGCGTGATGTTATATAGCCTATAGCCTTCCTCGATAAATAGGCTATCCAACACTAAAATATTTTTTCAAATCGGACCAGTACTTCCTGATATTAGCGCGTTCAAATAAACAAACAAACAAACTCTTCAGCTTTATAATATTAGTATAGATAACAAAGACTACGCCTGCATATCCCCAAAAAAATAGTGGTGTAATTCACCCACTTTATACCAGCTATCGTTTTAGATATCACGTAATTATGGTGAGCATATTATCGCAGACATTGCATAGGTTTTTCACTGGTACTGGAAATTTCCTTCAATCAAAATAACCAAAAAAACACTGCTCAAGCCGTGAATAGAAACGAGAACCTTACGATAGCACACAAATAAAACCGTACACTTATGCCACGGGAAGCAATCCCAATTTTATAAAGACCTTTATTGCTATTTTTGTTAAGATTTTACTATACAAACTCTAATATAACACAGCTGTAGTATTATCCCCGAACGTCTCACTACTCATTCTCATATAGCCTAAAACCAAACCCGCCCTTTAAATCACAACTAAAGTAATCTGTCCCTATAAACGGTCGCACCATCCATCAATACATATCTCAACTAAAACTGTCCCTACACCGCTCCAAACCCACTTACTTGTGATGCCTAACCCTAAAATACGCCTTTAATATTTATGTCCCTCCACACACATATTTAACCCCCTTGAGGGATTCCGAACCGCTCGAAATGTCAATTAATGTCAGAACGTACCCATGTCCTACTAAATATCCACGGAAATCGAGGGTTTCTCATACACGCAGATTTAGAAGTATAACGGCCTATTTATAAAGCGTCGCTACCTATTTCTGAATTAAACAAAGCCAGTTAAGGTTTCCGTCAATATCGGCAATAGATAATGAAAGACAATATAGGGCCTTATTTTACGCATGATATCATGTAGGGCAGTGGATTACGTGATTAGTTGAGTGGAAAGTAACGATTGGAGTTTCGATCACTTCTTCTCCCTAGCTTTTATTATTCCCAAGTCACTTGGGGTCGGCTTTCTAGTCTAACCGGATTTATTTATTTGATTGGATATCAGTTTTTACACGGAGCGGCTGCCACCTGACCTCTGCAACCCGAAGGCTAACGATACCCTAAGGCTAGACCAGTGTCAGGATATTAGAGGGCACTGACTTCGCAATAACGACTGCCATAGATGTTCATGGCAGCCGGGAACGACGGCTTAACGTGCTCTCCGAGGCACGGAGCTGGCGATAATTGTCAATCAATACGCACATAATTTCGAAAAGTCATATAACTTCCGAAAGTCAAAGGTGCGCGACGTGGGTTCGAACCCTAGACCCTCTGAATTGCAGTCTGTTGGTCTCCCCACTGAGCTATCGCTTGGAGCTTCGATCCCAATACATGAACAATTGTGTTAATCCTTGTAAATGCTGATTTGTGTCAGTGTTGATGTTTCTGAAAACTCTTCAAGATACTTGGATTATATTCATGTGCTATATTAGGACGAGTTTATTGTTGCCTATCACACACAGATCTAAACGCTGATCTATTAAGAATGTGCTAAGAGTAATTTATATTCAACTCCTTTGAATGGTCCGATTGTCACATTAACTGACTCCGTAATCGAACTTACAATTTTTACAGCTATACCAGCCAGTAACTCTCAACAAAAAGTTACAAAGTAATCGACGTCCTACCGTCAATTATAAACTTATTCTGACATTGTTCCCAATGTTCTGCTGCTCAATGCTCGTTTTATAGACAAAATTATTAATTCAAATTATGAAAGAACAAGACAGAACCGAGTAAAAGGTATTCGAAATACGGCCATTAAATTATTGAGCTATTCAAAACTTTTGTCTGTCGACGCGTACCTTAACGAATTTTCGTTTCTAATAACATCTGAGCGATGCAGTCAGCTGACTTCCTGCCACCCTATCATTACACACATGCAATCTAAAACAGGCTTTATTGAAATAGTATAAGGTGTATTTTCCATTATTGAGGGGTTTCTCAAGGGTGTACCTACGAAACAATGAAGGAATCAGCTGTTCTCGACGCAATTTCTAAACGTAGAGGGTGAGATTTTTAATAATTAATTACTTTCGTAATTTGTTTTCGACTACAAAAGCTTCCGCCATAACATTTTAATTTACACTAATACGTTATTGTTTAAGAACGAACACACAATTGGTGCAAAACCGAACAGGGATCTTAATTTACAATTCGAGTGTTCATTGTTACTGTTTCGTGAGGAAATAAAAATGGATATCGAAGTACTTACTAAACGTCGAAATACCCATTCATGACCAAATAAAAATATTACTTTATGTTAAAAATATCCAATAATCCCGCATAATATTTGTATAAAAGGGTTAAATTACGCATTCCGGGGGGAATATAAACGGCGAAATCCTCCGATGAACTGTTCGTCGCCGGCATGCCAAATATATGCTGATAAAACAATAAAGCGAGGAGCATAAAAGAAGACTTTTTACGTCGATGCGTTAACATACAAAACACTAGTGGATATAAGCATAGCATACCTACGGCTTTTATGACACTTACACAGTCTTAATATCAACAGCGATAAAGGCGTTCTCCCCTTCGTTATTTTCACCCCCTGGATACCCAGTGCCTCATAAACATACACGGCACAATTTTTATGTTTCACGCATAAAAGTAGCAATGAGGAGCTAAAGAATTGCAGCTGTCAACTGCCAACTACTCAGAGTCGTTTGTATACGAGTGATGGAGTGACGGATTCAATCTGCGAGTAAATGTTTCCAATTGCTTTTGTAAATTATTTTTGCGAGTTGTAATTGTAAACTGCGTCTTGTAATCGCAAATAGCGTTAATCGTTTACGTTGGTATTGCTCAGGGATCAGAAAACACAATAAAAAATCTGATTAATGTCGTTGTGAAAAAATATTCAAAAGAAATGTTTCAAAATCGATTGGTTCTGTTTTTTTGTAAACAGCCTACCCGCAGAGTCTATGTGCCGCTGAACTCAATCAACGAGCCATTATTGCTCTAATAACACTTTAGGAAATGTTCTCAAAGCTAACAATTTTGGCTCACAAAAACGATGATTAATGAATAAATTAAACCATTTCTAAAACTAATTTTACGACTTATTTTACGATCCACGAATAAAATTTCTAGTTTTCGTTCATTTGAATTTATTCATATTTAAAACACGTAAAAGGTTAATAGGCCATTATGAAAATTTATATTCTTAGCGATACAATAAAATGTTGTCTACCCTATTGGATTTAGTGACAGCGGGCGCCCCACGAGTCGTCGTTATAGTTTTACACCGATTACTGCCATTGACTGCAACACTTTAAAAGCTATAATTTTGAACAATTTTTGTGATAAAAGGCAAAGTTTTTGGGAATAAAAAAGTTATTATGTATTTACGATCTTTGAGGGAATCAAAGGAAGTTGATGAACGGCTTCAGGAAAATAATAAATTTACTTGTGCTATTTTGTTTTCCTAGAGTAATGATAAAACAGCCGGCCATTTTGAAATTGTATTTGCGGTCATTTGTAACAAATTACTTGAGTTATCTATAATAAAGTCGAGATTGTTTGATATCTTTATAACAACAACTAGCGGTCGCCTAGGGGTCAAAATTCGACCAAAATTCCTAAGCTTGCTACTTTGTTTTCTTTTTTCTTTAGTACAAATAAATAAGGTATAGGTAACCATAGTTACAAAGAATTGTACGACGTCAGACGAACAATGTCGAAATACTACGAACGCGATTTGACTGCGTGTGTCAAATGCATGGTTGTGTGCGTGTAGTATTTTTTCATTAATTTAATGTATTTCTAATGCATATTTTATATAAATATTAGGATTCGTCCCTCCTTCTCCATATAAACTTTAACTGTGCCAAATCTCATACTCCTCGGTCCGCGCAATTTTCGTAAAAAGGGGTACAAAGATTTTGCTTCACGTATTAGTATATAGATTTTCGTAATTTAAATAATGTGTTTGAATCTCACCCATTGCACAACTGACGTGAACCCACTCCTAACACAAGCGTTGTAGCTTAGCTGAAGGGATCAACAAGAATACTAGCAATTTGAAACACGAATTGCTAGTAGTCCTTTAAAAAAAACTTGAATAATCGCATGTTTACTCGAGATAGAGTTATATCTGAAGCTAACGAAACCTCTTATGTACTCTTTTATGGTGAAAAAGCTGGATCCTTGAATATAACACATATATCATGCATTTCAGTACCAGTACACCTACATTTTGCTAGTTATATATGGGTACTAGATGTTCCCGCGGTTTCACCCACGTTTATCGTTACTGCGCCGCCCCTGTGGCTCGTAGCGTGATGTTATATAGCCTATAGCCTTCCTCGATAAATAGGCTATCTAACACTAAAAAAAATTTATAAATCGAACTAGTAGTTCCTGAGATTAGCGCGTTCCAACAAACAAACAAACTCTTTAGCTTTATAATATTAGTATAAATTAGTTTCAATGAAATCGAATGCTGCTATATAGAATTTCGTAACAAAATAACCCAATAAATACATTGCTTATACTCGGAATAGGATCTGAAACCTCGAGTTTCCCCTTCAACATAACTGGAAACTTATGTCACGGGAGTAACGAGACGGTTAATACAGAAGTATATATGAAATATTGATAAAATTAGTACCAGCACACAGTCATTATATTATCTATCGCGACAAATAAGAGACTTGCAATATAGAATTCATACATCATAAAGAGATTGATGTAGTGCAAAAATCTGCGGCGTTCTTCCTGTAGCTCGTTCAACGTCAGCTGTTTAATATATTTGGCAAGTTGAAGAGTAAACAGTGAATGAGGGAGGGTGCAGAGAGGCCGGAGGGTTGGTCGGCTTACTGCGCACTACTGGAGTGGTGACTGGAAATCGTGGGTGGATATACTGCGTGGTAACATGCTTCACGCTCTCAACTGATATGCGTGGTATCATAATTTGAATAACGTCAAACTAGCGATATCTGATTTTCGATTAAACCCATGATTGTACGAGTACCTCGATTTATTGAATGCAACTTTTAAATGTATCGTTAATTTTGTTGGTGTCATTTATATTAAAAAACTACCGCTCTTGAAACAATTACTGTCCAAAAACGGACACAAAGAAGAGCCAAACATTGATTTTAGACATTGTCAATATTTTGACCCTTGTGGGAATCGAACCCAGAAGGATCGAAAGGTCATCGCCTTTCATACAGCCTAACATATACATACAGTTTCAAGCTCTTAAGTATATTAGCGAGGGTACATAGAGGTAACCCGACATTTCGTCAATTATACCCGGTTTGTAAAAGGCTAATCAACAACGTGTGAAAATCAAACTTATGTCAAATGATTTGATTGGCTATTGCTAATTTAGTCAGTCAATCATAACAATTAATATGCGTTTGACCGTCTATTACTTTATGTGTTTCTTTCCGAAGCCGAGCGCTAGATTGCATTGTTGGCACAAGCTTGCACTTACGCTACGGAGTCTTGGAAGTAAACCATGACAAAATACGATTAAAGTTCTTTATTTTTAAAGTATAAAACGTAATGAATCGTAACTCGTGTCCGGAGTGGCATTGTGTGTTTGTATGTTTAGACGGTTGGAACCGGCCGCGGCCGGGCGGACGCAGCGACCGCCCGAACGCTAATGGCCGGAGGTAACGTCGACTAGTTCCCAGAGATAGGTATATGTTTGTGTATTTATGCTGCACATCCTCGTTGGAAGACAAACGAACTCTTTACATCATAAATATGTAAACTATTATTAATGGATTCTAAGTTGCTTTAACTACAGTTGAGTGACCAATGTAGCAAGCTTACCCACTTAATCGTCTTGTGAGTCTGTGGTTTCTATTTCCAATACAAGCAGAAGCGTTATTAATTTTCTATCGTGGGAATAATTAGTCTCTCCGTGTTTTTACTGATAATTTATAGAAAATCTGAAACATTGTTTACTAAGAAGATGGTTATCGGCCCTTTCCCTATAATTGGCAAAACATGAGATAAATCCTGATCTAAATTCAAGGCTGTCTGTGATCTTATATTAGGTGTCAAGCGCTTAGTACCAAGACTCTAAGTAATATTTGAGGCAAGAGTTTCATTTGGCTCAAACTATCGAGAAGACATACGAGAGGGGACAAGGGATGAGTCCAAGCGAAAAGTCGTTCAGTAAATTCCTAAACATTTTTTGTACTAGAGATGTGGAACAATGGCGTACAACCGGCCAATGATAAGCGGTTACCATAACCTATAGGCGCTTGCACACTAAGTGGAATCATTGGAGCGATGCCAACCATCTCAAAAAGAAGTTGCTTTGTTGCCAACATAAGACCATACATTGACTTTACTACTGACATACTGTCACGACGAGGAGTCTGGAACCCTACTCACCGCAGAAACACAACACAAGAGTATTCTGCTGGAATCTTTAGTAGAGTAATGCTAAATCTTTAGTACAATAATTCTAATTGAGTTTTGTTGTATCTTACCTTACAAAAGCCACACCATTACTATATACTATTATATACATGCATGCATAATTTCATGACTATGTATATACTTAAAGGAGGAAGCAAACCTGTAATGTACATAAATTTTGCCAGGTACTAGACGTAATAGAGGTCAAGAGGAAACACTAAGGGCGAGAAAATTGAAAATAGGTATTTGTAAAATACATTGCTGCCGCGCAGTGCCCGCAGAGCGCGATAGAGACAACTGCAGCTTGGACCGAAAATATCTATTAAAAGTACACAAAATCAACGTTTCGCAGTCCCCTGATTCCTTCTCCAAAACTTGACCGATTTAACTACTTTTTCATTAAAAATTAAAGAAAGACTTTGGCCGTGTTACTATGTTTTCCTTTTATTATAATTTGACTACATTATATAATTATATAATGTAGTCAAATTTGTTTTCTGGGTGTTTGAACACAGCGGAAAATCTGGTACATTTTTGAGGTTTTTGAAGACTCATGTCTCTTTTAATAATTAATTTATGAAAAAAAGGGAAACATAGGGACATGCCAATAGAGGCCATATATTTTTTGGAAAAGTTATTGCTCTACTGGCATTATCCAGGGAGGAAATAAGGGACTACGTTTGTATGGAAAACGGCTCTTTTTTTTCCTCTTAAGTCTTTTGCTGTTTATCATCCACAGCTCAAGACTCTGCTGCTAATTAGAATTTTTAGCGAGTAACGCCTCGTCTACTCGCAGCTACTAACTGCTTCTAGGTATATTATGTAATAAACAGTTTCAGGCAAATGCGCATGCAGTACAGGTACTTTGCCAGCTATGCTTAGATCTGACGTAATAGGACGCGAGTCTATGGCCCTCTTTCGCGCACAGATTTACAAAACGTCTTGCTCTACATACCAAGTAACTTAAGATGTCAGCATGGTGGTTGCGCAAAAGTTCGACGCTAGGCTAACGAGGTTTTGATGAGTGCACAGCGGGTATTAAAACTGTAACAGCACAAAACAAAAAGTATACTATTACAAAATACAATCACACTTTTCGCGAAAACATCGTAGGCTTGCTCTGTTTTACGATAGTGCCATTCTCGAGCGGCACTAAAACGTCTATCTCCCAAAAATAAAAAAGTTCTACCAATCATAGTAACGAGTCCTTACAAAAATAAAGCAAATCGGGAGCGACATCCGTCCCTCGCGGCTGCCCCTCCCCCCTCGCGCCGCCCGCGCCGAAACAATGAAACGCGAATGTTCGCACAACACATGCACTGCACTTAAACATTTACTGCTGTTCCGCACTAGGGCTGTGAGGGCTGCGACGCGACAACCAATGCGGATGTATAAGCTACTAGCTTTTGCCCGCAGCTTCGCTCGCGTAAAAGTAGGTTAGGTAAGGTTATGTTAGTAACAGCACTTTTTTAAAATAAAATATCTGCCTTATGTTACTCGATGATTTCCATAAAATATTTTTTTAAATCCGTTGAGTAGTTTTGAGATAAATCCTTAGAAACCTTATTATCTTATCTTATCTTGTGTTTCAGTGTGGGCCAGTCAGTACAGATCGGCGACACTTCGACCCAGTGGGATCTTTTGTGTCAGCCCCAAGATTCATCCCTTAGCTATCTCCTTATGAATGTACTGCATTAGCTGCAGTGTACAATTCAGAGGGAGAAGCCTAAAGTCTTCAGGGTTTGGATATGCCAATCCCATCAGACCCATCCTAAGTCCAGCCAACGCGTCATATTCACACAGTAGGTGCGATATGGAGTCGTCCTCTTTATAATATTAGTAAGTATAGATAGTATCGACGAACTGAACTAATAGAAAGAAAATTTGTACACAGATCTAAAATGTGAGGAGAAAGAGGATTATGTCTACTGTAATCGTAATTTATTTACTTTTGATTTAAGATTTGATCGTTGAAAATAATCTTTTGAATGTCTCAAATCATTATTAGGTACTAAGGCAATGTTTAGTTTCTTCGTCAGACACACCTATTGTTGGAGACTGAAAAATTAACGCTGTCTAATCCTAAGCTATTAAGCCATAGCGTAGCTCACCAAAGCAATTCAATAAGCTATCCTTTAGCATACGGCTACACTAACTGCGGCTACTAAATTAATAATTCAAAAAGCTGTAAAATATGTAAAACAGCATTTAATTTCATTATTAAAAATTTTTAGAACGTAACCACGATTGGCCGAGGGAGAAGTGCTGTGGAGCTGAATTACGGGATGCCAACTAACATAGAATTGAAATTATGGCTTTCCTGTGAAATAAGCTAGAAACAAATAAATTATGTCAATAAGTTATTTGTTATTCTGTACAAAGAAAATACTATAATAAATAATGATACGCTACGTATCTTAAAATAATACAGTGTCCGGTAATTAATGGATAACCTTGAAATGTCTTATAGTAGAACTGATGGTCGTTCAGAAAAATATATGAAAGAAATCTATCCTAACTACTACCTAAGATATTATTATTTTTTTAATTACTATATTTAACTTTCTTGTACACTACGACCATAAATGAATGAATTCCATCGGTTTTTTGTTGTTTTATTATTAAATACTAATTATGCTAATGGATAGACAGTCAAAAGTATGACTAACTATTGCACTTTTTTAATAAGTATATTTTTTTTTTCTGAACTACCATCCGTTCTACTATAACACATTTCAAAGTTATCCATTAATTACCGGACAGCCTGTATATGGCGTTATGATTTTACCACGAAATGATCTTTGATTGGTACCTCTCGTCGTGATGAAATCTGAAATGAAGATATCTATGAAACAACCAAACAGCTCTAATAATAATCAGCAAGTAGTCTTACAAAAACTATTAGAAAGAATATATTCTTGAGTGACTATATAGACTAAAAGCGCATCACGATTAATTATTCAATTATTTGGTACCACTACATACACGAGAAGAAATTTAAAATAATATCTTTAGTTTGAAGAGTTTTTTAAGTTCGCCATATATTAACCGAATACTCAAAAATACGAACACGAACTCGAATAAGACTTACGAGAGCGAATGTTGGGCACAGCCCTAGCACCACCCACCGTTTACGACTTCCACTCATTGAAAGTAAAAACTCTGTCGTTTCCTCCGCCGCGCCCGCCGCGCCGCGCGCCGTCAGGATGCGACGCTCGGCTGCTACACATAAAATCCCGCTTTATCCCTCACCAGTTAAATAGTTACAATTACTAGAATACTTGTGCTGATTTGCTTCACTTCGCCGACTACTTCCGTAATACATTTTGACTAGATGACGGCAACAGCTGTAGATAACAAGGGGATGTTTATGACATGCGGTTAGTTTTAAAAGACTTCTCTCTGGCTAGATGCAATTCCTTTGCTACGAACAGCTTTATGCAGATGTTAGGAAAGGACACAAAGAACTTTATATTAAAACTAGTATTTCGCGTGGTTGCGCAGAAAAGTTTGATTTAATAAAAAATCTCCCGAAGCCAAAAATTACCGATGACACCGGTGACCTTTTCTGGAAAGAACTCGTCGTCCTCTATGACATTTGTTCGAACACACCCCACCTATCTGTAACCGTTTCGGAGATACTAGAGGTCAAAGTTTGTATGGTGACCATGTTTTTTGTAAGGAAGCCATGTTTTTTCACCCCCCCCCTAAAAGTTCCCAGGGTTTTAGGAAGATTTTGTTGGAGAACGACTCCCGTAGATATCATCGTTTCTGAGATCCGATGGGGTACCACCACCAAGACCTGACCTTCCGAAGGTCAGGCATATTTACCGGACCTTCTGAATGATTCTCTATACAACGCTGTATTTACTTTTTCCTACGACTCCCCCTTGTATAATTTTATATAATATGAACTTACCGTGATCCTTTAGAAGCTTGCAGCTAGACGTTGTGTATATTATATCCTCGAATCGGGTTTCCTAGATCCTTAAAGAGGTGTAATACTATGAGCTGCTAACACTGAGACTCATTTTGTGAAGGATCGAGGATCTTAAAATGTTACAAGTGTCTATAAACATAGGGAACATAACATCAAGCGAGTCGTATGCTTATTTGCCACCCCAGTGTATAAAAAGATCTTAAAACAACTACGAGCGCAAACAAATTTTTGTTTCGCTTAGGGATCCCCCTCAGTCGCGATTTCTTTGTTACGAAACGAGTTGTTCCAAAATCTACAAAGCAGCCCATCGCCGTTTGTTTTATATTATCAGTGTGTGACATATTTCATTTATAATCAGCAACAGCCTTAATATTTCAGAAAATAAGAATCACTTTTCCTTCCGTACGCAAGCCTTAGGAAAATTTTCAGCGATATAAGGAAAAAAAGAATACATTAGCCATCCTTTGAAAACAAAAGCTTGATACGATATTTAAGGAAACAAGCATCTGGGTGTATTTATAACAGATTTATTATGGCCCGCCCGTGACCCGGGTGCGTACGGAGCTGAAGGCGTTATGCTCTATCTGACGGCTTTGGAACAATGGATGCTCTGCATTGTGTTTAGGTATTTAAGGGTGACAAACATTAGGGTGCCGAAGCTTCCGGGGTGTTATCTAGGCTACACGGGGTGTAATTATTGTTTTAAGCTTCCTGTATTTCTCTGAAAGCTTAGTTAGTTGTGCAGAATATGAATATTATGATAAACTGGTTTTCGCCTGTGCCTTCGCTCGTATTAATGTAGATTATGTCAATAAATTTATATCCCTCGAGCACAATGCTTTGTTGCATAAAACGTACCCTATGTCCTTTTCTGTACCTCTGACAACCTGTATGCAAAGTTTCATGATGATCGATCGAGTAGTTAAGGTGTGAAAGCGTAACAAACAAACAAAGGGGAATTATATTCTCCATAGTGTCTCAGGCCAAAGACGGACATCAAAAATTACTGTAAAATTGAGTGTTTTAAGATCTTAATAGTATTACATATTTATCTAAAAAATAAAGTCGGCCTCGATGTCGTAGTGGTTAGTGTAACCGACTGCCACGCATGAGGTCGCGGGTTCGATTCCCGCACAAGTCAAACATTTGTGTGCATGAATATGGATGTGTGTCAAGGTCTGGGTGTTTCTATGCATAATATGTATGTATTTACAAAAAAGAAGTATATATGTATGTTTATCCATTGTCTTGTACCCATAGTAGATACAAGCTCTGCTTAGTTTGGGCTAGATAGTGTTGTGTGTATGTGATAGAATATTATATTATATTACATATTCAAATTGACGCCACTATTTCAGAAATACCTATAAAAACAAAGTGTATTGAGATTATTTTTCTATTCGAAAATGTGTCTGTCTGTGAGATAATTCAAAAACATCTCTTTTCTCAATGCTCTATTATTTAATTATGATAGGAGGTATGTTTGTAATACATTTTTATCTAGATATACTTAATAGGGTATGAAAAAAAAACACATTTGTTATTTTAAACGTATATATTCTCTTCATTGTCATATACTGTTAAGAAATCATCTAGAAAAGGCGCAGGAGGGCATATATTGGACTCATATCTTGCCCAATAGACTTACTCTATTGAATTATTTTTTGTAAATTGCAGCGGCGGCGTCAATTTCAATGAAAGTAAATACATATTTTTTTAGGACAAAATCAACTGCAAACTATTTTTTTCTCTAGCCTCTTGTCCACTCGTGGCCCCAGATCGGCGTTCCGCATTTATATTTTTAGTTACGATATGTATGGCGTTGCCTCATTCTAACGCATGCAATACCTTAAAATGATAGGAAAGGTTCATGATATAGCAACATTAATTTGTATTCGAATGTACTACGCTATACATAAGGGAGACTGTACTCGAACGTCTTTTAAATAAAATTATACGCATCACTACCCCTTACTACAGTTACACTTTTAATTTAATTATCGTTTTTAGTATTTCATTCTCGATTCTGGTAATTCCGAAAAAGGTTCTGTACAAAGTAATTAATTATCCTTTTCTATAAATAAGTAGAGACAAAAAACGGTCAAATGCTTGTTCATTACGCCCACAGTTAAATACCGAAGCTAACTTTTAAGATATGTAATTAAATTTGAACTTTATTTAGTTGTTCATAAAAGCTATTTTATGGTGAAAATGTCGTTGTACAGTATAGATTCTTAGAAGCAAAATAAAAGATCTATATTAGTTATACTTTTGTTATTTGATGACTGATACAAGAAAAAGCGTCTTTGTCCCTTATTAAAGGGTAAAATAGTGGTCTTGGTGGCGTGGTGGTAAACGGGACTGCTGTGTTTGAGGTCATGAAATCCATAGGCATATGGTGATAGTCGACAGTTTCAGGGTTATCCATTATTTACGCCACACCCTGTACACGTATGTTTCCAATAACATCCCACATTGTAGAGTTCAAGGATCATTCCAAATATATGTATTGTATTTTCTCTTTAATACATATTCTCTATACGGAGGAGGAGGATAACGCGGAAATGTATTACATCCCACATGTTTATCGATTATCTTATGTAAGTACAAAGTAGAGTTACCGATAGAGTATTGTTACTAAGAATTCACCGACAGAATTCTAAATTATAATTTTCACAAGCAAGGTGTCAAAATTGGGTAGTTGTGCCTCTATTCACTATAATATATGTGGCTTATCAAATAGATAATAATAATAATATTCTACCACATTCATACAACACCATCTAGTCCAAACTAAGCAGAGCTTGTACTATGTGTGTGTACTAGACAATGGATAAACATACATACTCGTATATACTTTTTTTTTGTAAATACATAAATATTACACAAAGAAACACCCAGACCAAGACAAACATCCGTGTTCAAGCACACAAATGTTTGACTTGTGCGGGAATCGAACCTGAAATTGCCAGAATCATAATATATATTGTGCCAGGTAATATAAATTGAAGCATGGAAGCCTAGGAGAACATAATAATGCTTATACTTGAAAAGTTTTAAGCCATGTTTACTAAATAGTGATCTGTCATAATTATTTAATGCATACGTAGTGCGTATTGACAATTATCGCCTGCTCCGTGCCTCGGAGAGCACGTTAAGCCGTTGGTCCCGGCTGCCATAAACATCTATGGCAGTCGTTATTGGGAGAGTGTCGACACAAAAGATCCCATTGGGTCGAAGTGTCGCCGGTCTGCACTGACTAGCCCCACATAAGATAAGATAATACATACTTATGCTTGCGCCTAATTTGTCGAAAGGGTAGTAGAAAGAGGATTATTACACCACGCTTTTATTTTTAAAAACTTGCTTCTCCAAAATAATATATTTGGAATAGCAACACAGAGTCTTCTAAAAAATCCTGATAGAATACTCAATAACGCTTTATCCGACCCGGGAGTCAAATCGAGGTACCTACCTAATGACTAACGAGGCAGTTATTAAATTAAATTAACCTTGAAATATTAATAAATTTAATATAACACATTACTGAATTAATTAATGTTACAACCAAAATCGGTTAATAATCTATTAAAGATAAATCTAAGATGAAATCTATCAAACTTCATGCCTCATCAATTAGGGTGCGAACTGTTTAGATAAAAGGATAATACATAATTCAATGGCGACCATTCGTAATCCGTAATAAACTAGCCGGGAATCGAACTCCGCACCCCACGCGTTCCAATCAAATAAAAAAGGTATAAAAGAGCTTTAATTTGATCGAGGGTTCCGTAGCTGGTTAGTTTTTTTACGACGCACCGCGCTTTTGTTGTTCGTTTGATTAGAGGTTACTTTTTGTTATAGGGAAGGCAATAGTTTGATATATTATGTATTAGACGGTTAGTATTATTACTTAAATAGTTTTGATGTAACACAGATAGCTATTAAGTTTATTCAAGGTCAAACATCACTATACATATATGGATAGCTAAAATAACGAGATGGGTGCAAACGCCCAGGATTCAACCTCTTCGTCTTAAATGTAAAAGTAATAAAAAGAAATGACCCCTATATCTCGGGGGTCTTTTGACCCACAGGGCCCATATTCAAACTTGACCGAGATATGACCCCAAGGTGTCTGCACACCAAGTTACAAGTCAATCGGTGTAGTGGTTCCGGAGTGATGCCGTTCACTAACAGACAGACACACAGACCCACAAAGTGTTTTCATTAACCTCTTCGAAGAAGACTCAGAGGTTAATAATGCACGTGTGGTGGTTTAATTGGCCGACTCACCATGACCACTAAATTGAGTATTGTGGGTTCGATACCCATACGGGACAAAAATTTGTGGGATCCAAAATTACCCTATTCTTTAAATGTTTCTAGTTTTTCGCTACACAGGTTTTACTCCTTGCGGGAGTTGTTTTTTTAATTTAATTTATTTATTTAATCATCAAGAATTTTTACATCGTGTTTGATGCGATGATTTTAAGACAATTGTAGGCAAGATCTACAGATAATACGAGACTTTTTGTCAAATAGTCTTAACACATACTACAGCTTTATACAGCAGTGTTATTTCTAAATTTTCAAATTAGTTAGAGAATATATGTATATAATATGTAACGGGTATTAACGCGTTCATGCATAATGTTTAGCTTTTTTAGGCTTGAAGTTTCGACTAGTTTACACCGGCCGTCCAATACCTACCCAGTCGAAACGTCAAGCCTAAAAAAGGTAAACATTATGCATGTCGCGTTAGTACTCGTTACATATTATATATATGTCATGCAACGCGAAAGTTTAAAAGTTATTAATTAGAGAATAATCCCGAATATACTGAAGATAGATGTTTGTTTAGGGAACCCTGATCTCTCTGTCCCGCACAAAGCTATTCAATTGAGTCGGGATGCTGTGGGTGGGTCCCAGTCTCCCACTAACAATGCCTCTAATGACAATTAATAAAAAAACTGTACGGACTAATGGTGAACAAAAAATCGCAAGCTTAAACAAGCGTGAAAAAGTATATAAAAAACGTTTAGAAAAAAAGTTTCTATCGTGTGCCGTACTGCCTTTATATAACCAGTTATGAGGTCATATCTTAAGTTCTTATTATATACCTCTAGCTGACCCGCGCCACTTCGTCTGCTTCATATAAAATAATTTTCCCCGTTTTTGCAACATTTTTCATTTATGCTCTACTCCTATTGGTCGTAGCATGATGTTATATAGCTTATACCCTTCCACGATAAATGGGCTATCCAACATTGAAAGATTTTTTCAAATCGAACCAGTAGTTCCTGAGATTAGCGCGTTCAAAAAACAAACAAACAAACCCTTCAGCTTTATAATATTAGTATAGACTAGCTGTTACCTGCGACTTCGTCCGCATAGATTTTAACTAAAAAGTGTTTGTCTCCGCGGAACCCTATTTTTTTTCTAAAATCAACGTAGCCTAAGTTACTCCTTATAACATCAGCTATCTGCCAGTGAAACTCCCGTTAAAATCGTTTCAGCCGTTTCGGAGATTAGCCGGAACAAACAGACAGACAACAATTTTAAAAATAGTTCCTTGCGTATAAGTAACTTATATACTTTCATATGCATTAGATAAAAAGCTGTGATTTTGACATTACAGACACTTCAATTTTATTTATTTGTATAGATTAAGTACTACGATCCTGACAAATCTCTTTTGCTTTGTTCATTTCCAAAATGTTCTTTATACGCACTATGCGGTTAAGCATAACATCAAATTGGCTCGTATCCAAAAATCTTATCTCGTTTACATTTACCTATTATTCACTTTGGTCTCTATAATTTCGTTGTGAATTATTGTATGCTTATTTTTGGCACACCACTGTAACCAACTCCCTCAGTTCTTGTATAAATATCTATTTCTTCCACACTGCCTATATATGTATATATATATATATAGGCAGTAAGTTTACACATAGTAAACACTATCTTTTTGTCCAAAATATCTTGTTGATGTGATTTCTCGTTAAACAAAGGAAGTGTCTTGGCACATTAATTAAAGAGATAATTTGCTCCAATAAATAACGGAACATCGTGTACACAAAGAGAGAAAATTGGGGATGTTAGATCATTTCCGGATTTGAGGGTAGTCGTGGAACAAAACATTATTTGTTGGCGGTACGGATTCTAGCCGTGCCGGCCATGATGGAATATCTCACTAAAATATTGATTATCATGCGACCGTATTGCGGACTGGTATTCCCATGCGACAAAAATGCGACATCCAGACACATTCATGTCCCTGTTGTCCACTGATATAATACTCGTTAAGTAGAGCCGTGTTCGTAATGCGCAAAAGTCTTTCTTCTTCGATATCTAGCCAAAGATGTAGTCGTATAACGTGTTACTCTGCCAACATATACTTGACAGGCGTGATTTTTCATTTTTTTTATTTTGCTCGTCAAAATGACCACATTCCACCTGATGGTAAGCAGTCGTGTGGTCTAAGAGCAGTGGCCTCCACAACGCCCTCATAGTAGCCGAGGCGATGTTGAGGTCTCTACTTTGACGGCCTGAGAAGGTGCTTTTTCACGCCCCGCTTAAAGGACCCAGGATTAAAGGATTGGCGTGATGAATTAATGGATTTACTTTTATGTTCATGGTTCCTATGCAAGTCTAGCAGTTGGACAACTTTGAGGGATATCATGTTTAAAGAAGCGTCATTCACATGTTGGGCAATGGTGCCAATTCTGTTGTCACAAAATTCTCTAAACTTGACTAAAAATCACTAACATTTTTTTTAGTCCTGTCACTTTTAACGATTTCAGAATACGAAATGTCATTTCAGAGGACTAAACTAAATTTTAGTGATTTTTAGTTAAGCTTAGAGAATTTTTTGACACCAGAATTGGCACCAATATCCGTCAAAGGCTAAAAGAAGAAAATTACAAAAACAAAATGTGAAACAAAACTTAAATTTTATTTTAGGATTTGAGTATAAGTTGACAAAGACAAAAAGAATACAATGGTAATCATCGGGTGTTAATTTGCTAATGATATACAGTTAGGTAAGTTAAAGGTGTGAATACCTTTACGGCACGACTAGGCCCATTGTCTAATTTAGAATTATGAATACAATTGCGAAAGACTTAAAAAAAAATTTAAATACTAAGAAAAATAAAACCATTGTGATTCTTTTTCTTTGGGCTAACTTGAATATTTATGAATTGTAGGTCCGTTTTGACACTGAAATATGACTAAACCTTTGTGCTGACACTGATTAAGTAGATATCCTACACAAACTTCACTTCACTCACTTTTGATATTACTCCTTGATTTTATTTTTCCGCATTATGTTATCAGCGCGACTACCAAGATTGTGAACTAAAAGTATTACCAATTAGATGTTCACGCGGTTTCACCCGCGTTTATCGTTACTGCGCGGCCCCCGTGGGTCGTAGCGTGATGTTATAGCCTTCCTCGATAAATAGGCTATCCAACACTAAGATAATTTTTCAAATCGAACCAGCAGTTCCTGAGATTAGCGCGTTCAAATAAACAATATAGTATAGATTAAAGTTTAATTTATTCAAACTGTATGCAATGAACTGACATACTTTAAAAATGGCAGTAGTTAGTCAAAGTCATAAACATTTATCAATTGATGTCAAATAACATTTATATACATACGTCAAAGAGTTAGTGAGTTTATTAAATTTTCTGAATTTACATTTAAAATATCTGGAAGAAATACGTAGCTTTTTTATTGCCTATGGATAAACATTATAATTTACATTTGCAAGGTGATTACTACGGAATACAAATCTAAATAAAACACACGTCATGCTATTAACAGAATGAGTAGAACCAATGGTCAATTCAACAGACTTGTGATCGAAGTAGCGAAATTGCTGTGCGTTCGTTTCCTACTGACAAAACAAGCATTTTTATGCTGGCAGTATCATTAGCCAATAAGTTTAAAAAACAACTAAGTTAAAACTAAGACGTACTATGTATATTTTGTCATTCAAAGCCAACTGCAAGTTGTTGTGATCCCATGACGCGGCTGTACACCATCTGAGGACTTAGTTAATCTTTTTTTATTGCAATCTACTCTTCACAATTATTTAAATATGCACTCGTAATTAGCAACCCAAAAAGTAATAAAAGCGATAACCCTGTCACTTATTGGAATGCCCGACATAATTGGAAACATATTGTATCTGGCCGCCGGCGTGCCGCTGCCACTCAATAGACAATAGGTTAAGAAGTAATAATAGATCCAGCTTATAGTATAACAATTTATTCGCCCTAGAATAGGGCAACATCATCACTTTGTTAATAAATAAGTAGGTACCATAGCAACTGACCCTCGCTCGCACACGCGTGAACCTAAACAGCTGATGTATCTACTTAACTTTTTCTTCATAGCCCCACAGCAAAAAATAACGTTGCGGATCAAAGTAACCTGCACGAGTATTGCGTCATACACTTGTATGATGTCATATTTTATTTAGGTATCGGGCAACACAGCCGAATGGACTCGTGAGGATAGTGGCTAGAATTTATCTACAGGTTCTTTGGTTTTGTATGTCTGTTGATAATTAGGTTTCTTGCGTTGATAGAAGAAGCTTAAGAAGAGCATACAAACAGAACCTCAGATCTATATGTTTTCGAAGAAGTCGATAAAAGAGTATTAGGACCATATTTCAGCAGCTATAGTTTTAGGTCTACCGTAGCATGGGATGGGTTTATATATTATGGGTTTATGTTTATCGTCTACATTGCCAGACTCCGTGCTACTACTACGATTTTTTGTCCGAATAGACCAATAACACCTTACCCGATCCGGCTATCGAACACAAAGGATGCGTTAATAAGGCAGCCTTTGTAGAGACAGTTTACGTTCAAAAATACACGATTAAAGATCCTTAGAGCTATAACAACGGAACCGTCGGTAAGGCCACTTCGATATATTTCTATGAGAGCTAGCCAGACAGTAAAACCACTCTCATCCTACAGAAGGTCGCAGCCAAATAAACTGTTGTTTGCCGGAGGAAAGTAGTTCCAGAAATTCATAATACGGCGCTGCTAGAAGACCAAAGCTCTTTATTCTAAACTATGATGCCGCAAAATCTTTTTGCCTTAATCCGCAAATGGTTTACATTTATATTTTTCTGAAGACATTTCTGTCACTAGGAATAACAAGCATCCACCCGACTCTGAAGAACTATTTGCGGACCACACAAGTCTTTGTCCCGTACGGGGATCGAACACACTCGACGAAATGGCAGTGACGGAGCGAACACTTCAACCACAGCTCCATCCATGTAGTCAACAATTACTGGTGCTGCGTTCATATCCTACGGTCACTGTTTACGTATGTAGCAACGTAAGCAGTTACCGCACATTACTCGTATAAAAATAAATAACAGTAATTGAGTACGAGTGGTGTAAGACCTTGTACTTATAACAATAAAAGCTGTCGGAATGACATCATCGATTAAAGCCTTCGATGGCGTGATACTAAACTTATTATTATTGTTATATTAAGTGACATGATTCATTACGTTTCTTTATTTATTTTATGCACGTATACATCGCCGATCGATCGTGGAACTCTCGAGTTCGACTCCAAGGCACGCCCTGACTGAGGTAATTATCGCTCGCTTCAACTGTGAAGGAAAACATCGTAAGTAACGTACATGTCTGAGAGTTCTACACGATAGCACTAGTAATAATTCCTGTGTCGCGGGGATCTTTACAAACAACGGACACAAAGAACACCCCCGACTCTGAAGAACTTCTCCACACAAATTTTGTCTCATTTGGAGATCAAACCCAAAACACTCGGCACCACTGCGCCGAGTCTTAACTCTTTTGAGCGAGGCAAATTCTTAAGAGGAAACACTAAGGCGAGAGAATTGAAAAATAGGTATTTTTAAAACCTATTGCTGTCGCGCAATGCCATGTATAGTATCATGAACGCGATCGAGACAACTGCAGCTTGGACCGAAAATACCTATTAAAAGTACACAAAATCAACGTTTCGTAGTCCCCTGATTCCTTCTCCAAAACTTGAACGATTTAACTACTTTTTACATTAAAAATTAAAGAAAGGCTTTGGCCGGTCCTATGTTTTCCTTTTTTATATAATCTAGTCAATTTTTTTCCTGGATGTTTGAACACAGCGAAAAATCTGGCCAATTTTTGAGGTTTTTGAAGGCTCATGTATTTTTTAATAATTAATTTATGAAAAAAAGGAAAACATAGGGACATGCCATAGAGCCTATACATTTTTTGGAAAAAAATTATTGCTCTACTGGCATTATCCAGGGAAGAAACAGGGGTCTACGTTTGTATGGCAAAACGGCCATTGTGTTTCCTCTTAAGCCATCACTACGCTATCCATACAGTATAATTATCATGTATACTAGTTTTAAGCCTCGTATTCACTCCCGTGGACATATTGAAAAGTAACTATCCCACAAGAACCATGCATTTTATTACATTAAAAGTATACTCTCTATACCTCCATACAAACAAACTTATTTAGCCGTTACTACGTTAAAGATGGATAATAGTCCAACAAATGTCGGCCTCGATGGTGTAGTGGTTAGTGTAACCGACTGGCACACCTGAGGTCGTGGCTTCGATTCCCGCACAAGTCAAACATTTGTGTGCATGAACATGGATGTTTGTCTTGGTCTGGGTGTTTCTATGTATAATATGTATGTATTTACAAAAAAGAAGTATGTATTTATGTTTATCCATTGTCTAGTACTTTGCTTTGTTTGCGCTAGATGGTGTTGTGTATATGTGATATAATATTATATTATTATTATATAAATACACATTTATATTAATAGCATTGACTTTAACTAGCTTTTCATCTCGATTGTCTTTTTGTGTAGTATTCGAATTCGCCTTGTAAGCAAATAATGACTGCGACAAGTAACTACTCTCTTCTATAGCAACACTAAAATATTATAACAATACATTTTTTTAAACTTGAACAAAGATACTTAATGCGAATAAAATAAACTAGTTTTTGCCTGTGGCTTCGCTCGAGTAAATGTAGATTATGTCAATTTCTTCTTTTTTCTGGATGTAAGTCCTATGTCCTTTTCTGTACCCCTGATAATGTGTATGCAAAATTTCACGATGATTTGTCGAGTAGTTACGGCGAGAAAGCGTAAATAAACAAACTCACATTTATGTTATAGTAATAGATGGGATTACAAAATAATTTAAATAAGTTACTTCATTAACATTCATAATCAGTTTCAGAACAGTGTGAATTATTTATTAGTAAGTCCAAAGCTAAAATTAGCACCCCATCCCGCCCTTAAGGGAAACTCTTCGGTACTAAAATAAGAAAACACATCAACCCTTGCCAATCTCCGGGGTGAATCTTGACGGCCTGTCAAACTACCTCCGACCATAACTTATAAATATTCGGGAACAATAGAACACGGTGAGGACTCGAACCCAGGACCCCTCATCATATTTTTTTCCCCACGGACCAGACACTACATCTAATATTAAACGCGCACGAACAAAAAAAGACTCCTGCGTTTCTTTTTTAAATTATTTGTGATTGATTATTTAATATGAAAATGCTGATGTTAGACTTGGTTATTAAATGGGTTAGGTCTGCTATTAACCTAAGTCCATTTTGATGCCTAACAGAATAATAAACCCATGAATAGGGCGTCATGGTTCGATGCTTGCACGGGGCAAAAAATGTGTGATCCAAGTCTTTTGAAGTTTGGCTATTTTATGTATCTATGTAAAGTTTCTTGCAACCCAGGCTTCACAATTAGAGATTGAGTTCTAACTGTTTATAAATGCGAATGTGACTTTGTTTGCTCATTTGTTACGCCTTAACTTCTAGACCGATCAACGTGAAAATCGCCCATATGAGTAGGTAGGTTGTCAGAGATACAGAAATGGACATACCTTTCACCCAGAAAAAAGTACTGTTCCCGAGGCATAGCTCGTAACATCATAAGGATATAATATCTTTTAAACATATTATTGAAGTGAAAACTTCTTTAGGCGCGTTGAGCACTTCTTGGGTGTACAAAAATTATGGAACTCGCGTTATCGTCACGCTTCCATGGTTTATTTCTTTTTTTTAGAATATTAACAATATTTCAGAAATGGTGCGTCCTACGCAAAAATAACGAAATTTTGACCCACTTAATAACCTCTAAGAGAGTATCAGGAACTAGCGTCCGATCCGCCCCATTTTTTTATTACTTTTTTTGTTTATAATGAAGTGTTTATGATCAAGGATTAAAGTTTTCACTTCTATTGGCAGTCCCCACAGACTGCATTACCTACAATAACTATTTCTACTGATCATGGAAACTGAGAAAAGTTGATAATACAATAACTAACACATCAGCAGTATTGTTATTCCACTTTCTATATTACTATGTAAACCGATAATAAACACTTATTAATAGAACAGTAAAAATAGGACCATCAGCGCAAGAGGTTCCTGAGTTTTATTATAAAAGATAACCGAATATAGGTATGTAGGTTACGTTCCTGTATAAATAATACTTAGATATTCTAATTACTAAAGTGATTCAATTGCGTCAAATAAATTGTTTTTAGTAATATAATTTGAATATTTGTATACTCTAAGGGTAAAACATGATGAGCCGCTAATGTACTATAACATCATGCATTTTATGTAAATGTACTCGTGTTTCATACAAATAAACTGATCTTTATCTTTATATTTAACAACTGCACTTTAAGCGGTCACGCACAAATTCCCTCATGGGACAAAAATTAGCGTTATCCGCAGATAATTGTTTTGAATCCAGGTGCTCTTTAAGTGCACTGTTCCGTAACCACGGCATAACAGTGACATAAAAAAGATAAAATACCTTAGTACATCTTATCTTATGTGGGGGCCAGTCAGTGCAGACCGGCGACACTTCAGCCCAGTGGCATGTTTTGTGTCGGCTCCAAGATCTATCCTTTAGCTATCTCCTTATGATGGTACTGCATCAGCCACAGCGTACACTTCAGAGGGAGAAGCCTGAAGTCTTCGGGGTATGGATATGCCAATCCCATCAGACCCATCCTCAATCCAGCCAACGCGCCACATTCACACAGTAGGTGCGATATGGACTCGTCCTTTTCACCACAGGCGCTGCAGATTAAATTGTTTGCCAATCTCAATCTGCACAGGAAGTCGTTCATGCCAAAATGTCCAGTGAACGCTCCTGTGAGCAGGCGTATTTAATTTTGGCTCTTGTTATACCCGCAGAACTTCCGGGTGAAGCCCGTGGCTCTGTTTGCAATGAATTTCTTGGAGTGTTCCAGACCCCTAAGGGCCATCCACTCTAGCCTGTGTTTATCATTGCCATGTGCATTCAAAAGCTGCAGTGACGGTGCTCTCAGAGAGCCCTACGAATGGCTCGTGGCCCACAAACAGTTGCTCGGAGTCCTTTCTGGCTAATTCATCAGCCTCCTCAATGTCCTGCACCGCTGCAATTTTTTTATTTTTTTTTATTTTGCTCGTCAAAATGACTACACTCCACCAAGAGCAGTGGCCTCCACATCGCCCCCACAGTAGCCGAGGCGATGTTGAGGTCTCTACTTTGACGGCCTGAGAAGATGCTTTTTCACGCCCCGCTTAAAGAACCCAGGATTGAAGGAAGAAGGAAACACGTGCCTTGGCAGAGAATTCCATGCCTTGGTCGTTCGGCAGAGGTATGAGGACCCAAACTTTTTGGTACGCGCTCTAATCGACTCTACCGTGTAAGGATGGCATCTGAGCCCATCACGCGTTGTTCTGGATAGGAAAGGGGAGGGCAGGATAAGGTGGAATAACTCTTCAGAGCACTCCCCGTGGTATATTCTGTAAAAACATGCCAATGAGGCAATGTCCCTACGGAGTTGCAGAGGTTCCAGTGAACTCGTGACCTCTGGATCTCCGATGATACGGACAGCCCGCCGCTGTAACCGGTCGAGAGCGTCCAGCAAGTACTGCCCCGGAGCCCACACTAGTCTGACTGTGTTCTTCCTGCCAAGTGTGGTTTGGTTTTACCTTAGTACATAGTTGTAATTATAAAAGAAAAACTGTGTTCATTCAAACAAAATAAGTTTATTCATTTGATAACTTGAATTTTCTTGCTTCGTTAAATAGCTAACAAAAACTGTGACTCCTAAATGCTTAAATAAAAACTCGTGTATTTGCACGTAATAACTCTGTCTAATGCTATAAATCCTTTATGATTGATGTCCAAACAAAATGCATCCAGTGGAATTTAGACTTTGCGTGCACGGAATAGGAGTGTATATCGATTAGACACGTCACTTAGGCCAATTAATGAAATAGTACATGTATCGTTTGTATGGCGATAAGTACTAAAGTTTTTCGCGTAAGTTGCGATCAATAACTTTTTATTAACGGTCCAAAATGAACTTTATTTTGATTAAGATAAGGTGTATTGTGGTTTGGCAAGGGTGCAGTGCTTTCATTCGCCTGTTGCCAAGCGCGCTCAGCGGGACGAGCTCCAGGGATCGTCAACCTTTTATTAGGCCAACCTGTTCTAGGACTTTCACCTTTTTAATATTACTCCTCATGAAATTTAGATACATTTCTTGAAATAAAAGTATATAAGTGGGCTAAATTATTATAATTTATTAGCGTCTAGCTTTAGTACATACGATGTTTTTTTATCATCAAATTTATGTAAGTATAAGTTAATTTTATTATACCTTTTGCGACATTATGTAAATAATATGCGGTTGGAATACGAAAACGAATATGTAGAAAAGTTATTCGCATACCAAATATACTTAAACATTTATAAATAAAAAAGCAAATAAAACTGTCCTCAAATTAGATTTCTGTTTAACGAACAATACACAAATCTAAGTAAAGATACTGTTTGCGCTACACAATAACATCACTAATGTATCGTTTCAATCTCACAAAGTATTATTAAACTGGTCGTAACAGTTATTCTCACATTAATAATAGAAAAAATAAAGCAAAAAGGTTGGCAACTCGCGAACGCTGCCATAAATGCACTCGCTAGCGCAACGGGGCTATTACTTACCTCGACAACGAATAAACCCAACCACCATCGAACACAAATTTTCAAATTGAATTCTGTTCAAAAGGCAATAAAGGCGACGGATGTGTTCATTTCTTTGTGAAGGTCGCTGTCGGATACGGCGTTTCATTGCCGCGCGAGGACTTAACCACGAGCGCGCGTGTGTGCGAGCCTGTCCGTGTCGATGAGCAGAGCCGTGTGCCTGTGTGCGCCGGTACACTGCTTCGGTCACGTAGGCTCGTTTAGTTGCTTCTACTGGCGAGTTTTTAGGACGTATTCGTGTGTAATCTGCTTTTCTTTGTTCCACAAACTGATGTTCCATGTGTTTCTTTGACTTTTTCGCCGAAATTTGCACAAATTATATGAGATGTGGCTTATTATAAGTAGAAGATGCCCCCAAGTATTGTTACATATTGAAAATATAGCAAATTAGAAAATAGAAACAAATTATGCCATAATTACACATTTCGTTACAGAACCTTCTGATAACCATATAAAACATCGATTTAAATAAAAAACGAGGTATTATGTATAATAACTTTCTACGAAACATGTCCGCTTTGCTCTCAAGCAACTGCACATAGCAACAGTTCGCGTCAGCTGTGGCGGAGTTAGCCGAGCGACGGCGGAGATAGCCGAACGCGCACGATTGATTGGCCGATACCCCGTGAAAGTACTGTTTACTTATTTGTGATGCTAGTTCATGCCTTACATTATACTTTATATGCATTTTCAATATATCGGAGCCCAAGTTTAGGAAGATGTGTGGATGGTCCCAATAGATTTATACCGTTTCTCTATAAATCTATTGGGACCGTCCACTTTCTTTGTAAGAAACCATGGTTCTTTGTGTTTTCTATGGTGTGCTCTGTATAACAAAGGAGTAGGTATCCTATTGATGGGAAAGTCGTAATAAAATATAATGCAGATTACCATAGAAGTAAGGTATTGAAGTGTATACAAGACTTATTTCTTATTCATAGCGGTTTAAGTAAAATCTTTTCTAAAGAAATCTTTTGTTAAGAAGAAAGCTGAACTTTTAGGGTATGTTCTGCTTTACAGAAGTATCTCTATAAGACTGGGTTGGACTGGAAACAGATAATCTATCTAAGTATTTATAATAATATAATATAACAATATTCTACTACATACACACAACACCATCTAGCCCAAACTAAGCAGAGCTTGTACTATGGGTAGGGTACTAAACAATAGATAAACATACATATAACCTTTCTTTTTTTTTGTAAATACATACATATTATACATAGAAACACCCAGATCAAGACAAACATCCATGTTTATGCACACAAATGTTTGCCTTGTGCGGGAATCGAACCCGCAACCTCAGGCGTGGCAGTCGGTTACACTAACCACTACGCCATCGAGACTGAAATTTATAGTTATAACGTTTTCCGTACTGAACAATAATGTTCGCCTCTCAAACCGTCTTTAACAGAATCGATTGATAGCTATCTACATGAAATAAATATAGGACTAGTCCATTATATATAGGTATCTATTCGATATAAGGGTACGTAGATATATCACGGACATATCAGTGATAAGATTGATTCAGTTAAAACTATTCGTACATAGGCGATTTCGTCCGTTGCTATTTTTACTAGACAACAATTGGATGGATTGTCGTTTCTTTTAAATCTAGCTTTGACTTAGCTTACTTTCTTAGAGACACTAACATTAGTGTCTGTGTTTTCATTTCTGTGATTATTTCCTAAAGCAAAAATGTCGGCCTCGATGGCGTAGTGGTTAGTGTAACCGACTGCCACGCCTGAGGTCGCGGGTTCGATTCCCGCACAAAGCAAACATTTGTGTGCATGAACATGGATGTTTGTCTTGGTCTGGATATTTCTATGTATAATATGTATGTATGTACAAAAACGAAAGGTTATATGTATGTTTATCCATTGTCTAATACTCATAGTACAAGCTATGCTTAGTTTGGGCTAGATGGTGTTGTGTGTATGTGGTCGAATATTATTATTATATTATTAATAATCATTGCGGAAATAGGTTTATTTATATGTCTATTTATAACGTTTTTACGAGTAAACCGCAGTATATATTTTGATGAAATTTGGTATAGGGATAGTTTAAAACCAAGATTTTAAAAGAAGCGCGATCAAAGTCGCTTATAATCACTAATAAGTCCTGCTAATATTATAATTGTGAAAGTTTATTAAAATATCTTTGGATGTCTGTTATTTAAGCGCAAGTCAACAGTTTGGGTTTGTATAAAAGTTTGCACATAAATATATGTTCTATAGACCATCGGAATCGTTCTGAATTAGCATATAGGATACTTTTATTCCGGTATGCGTTTCCGTAGTAATCAATCGGGTGAAGCTGCAGGCGAAAACTAGTATCTATAGAATAAATTTGCATACATAACTTCGATGTTTATAATCCTAACGTAATATTATGAATGCGAATGTGAGTTTGTTTGTTACGCTTTCATGCCTTAACTACTTGACCGATCATCATGAAATTTCGCATACAAATTGCCAGAGGAACAGAAAAGGACATAGCGTACCTTTCATACCGAAAAATGTACCGTTTCTAACATAAACTTACCTACATTTACGCAAGTGAAACCGCGGCCAAAATTTACTATTACTTAAATAGGTTAACTATATCAATGGAGCTTAAATACTTGTTCAGATCACTCAAACGCAATCGTACTGACTAAACAGTTTGTTCTAGAAGCCGAGCCTGTTTTCTACATTTAAGGTAAACAACACACTTAAAAGCTGAGTAATAAAGTACTCAATCAGTGGTGTGAGGGTCCGTCTGTCTATTTCACCAGTACTTGAGTGCAGTTTGATGTGCCACGATCACTTTTTCAACAAGGGGGAACGCAGGTTCGCACATTTGTATGTAAAGTTGATTGTTATCAACATTCAGCTATTTCTACTGTAATCTAAAAGGTTGTATTTCTTTAAACAATACTATCAATTTGGGTTACAAGACAGTATTTTTATTAACATCTCCTGTTGAGCTAATATGCTTTTGTTAGTAGTGAATGATGCATCACGTCTGTAATGCAAAAGGTATATTTCGTATTCACGTCCTATCGATTGCAAGTCTAATAGTTTATATACTAATATAACACCACTTATCGTAATAAATAAATTGATTTTATTTGAAAAAGATGATTAGGCTATATTCTGTGACGCGGGGAACTTACTTATTTAGAGTTGCCAACCGTACTTTATAATAAAGTATTGTACGTTATTTCGGGTAAACATACTTTATTCTTTATTAGGAAAATAAAGTACGTGAAAATACTTTATTTTACCTATGACAACATTTACAGGTTTTATTTAATTGTTTACTTATAGCAACGCTATAAAGATTCCCTAAATTGACTAAAACAATTGTTTATCGGTTTTATGCGGGTAAGATAATAAATATTTGTTAGATTTTACTAGCATCAACAAAAATATGGTAACAAAAACGCAGATTAAATAAATAATACTTTATTTTCGGAGCTCGTACTTTATTTTTTTACCTCAGATAGTAAATGTACTCTATTCGTTCGAAATAAAGGAGGCAAGCCTATGCTTATGACAAGCAATGGACACAAAAAAATACCAAAACATGGATCAAGTATGTGGATTATATAAATGTTTGCTCCGTACGGGAATCAAACCTATAACACACCGCACAGCGGTCATGATGGCATCTTAATTGGCAATATTAGGAAGTTGGTATTTGTAACGTTTTTATAGCTGTCGTTGTTATAAATAAGGCCACATTGTGTTTACTATTAGGTATACAGCTTTATAAATAATTATTTTGAGATATAATAGAGACAACAAAACAGGTTAATTAAAAATAGCTCTGTTGAGGAAAACAGTGTATTATCTAAATTTGTTTTCGTTTTGATAATTCCGTTTATATACTTAAATGTGTAAGTATACACCTAATTAGATGCAAAGCTACCTAATTAAGATTTTTATCAACCACAGTATAAAAATACGGAGTATTCCGCTTACGGCACCTATGGTTTCGGCACCTAAGCTATTCCACTTTCAGCACCAATAGGTATTTTTGCTTGGTGCCGAATGTGAAATAAAACACCTATTGGTGCTGAAAGTGGAATAGCTTAGGTGCCGAAACCATAGGTGTCGAAAAAATTGGTGCCGAAAGCTGAATACTCCAAAAATACGGTTTCTTTACATCCAATGTGCTAATTAGTCATAATGTTGTTTTTATTTGTGTATCTATTACTCAAAGAGCAATTACTACGAGCCCTCAAATACTTTTTACATCATTTTGAAAAGATAATATCTGGATCGAAGTCTTATAGGTGTTCTAGACTTTACTAGACGGAAGTAGTGTGGTAGCAAAAGATTGGGAACCAAAGCCAGCTTGATTAGGTCGTCTTATCAGTAAACTAGATGTTCCTGCAGTTTCACCCGCGTTAATCGTTAATGTGCCGCCCCCGTGGGTCGTAGCGCGATGTTATATAGCCTATAGCCTTCCTCGATAAACAGGCTATCCAACACTAAAAGAATTTTTCAAATCGAACTAGTAGCTCCTGAGATTAGCGCGTTCAAACAAACAAACTCTTCAGCTTTATAATATTAGTATAGATGAAGCAAAATCGAACGATCCCCTGAATATCTCTTTAATTTAATTTACATTTCGTGAATGAGTTCCCTAAAAGAGTGCTAGAATGAATGAAAATAATATTTCATTCATTCTAGCACAGTTCAGTTTATAAACTGTGGTACTCCACTCCACATCTCACCCCTTGTTACCAACTCTCACTAACCATACTACACAAAGTACATAACATATAGTTTTTTTTTGTACTTTCATCTCATTTTATTCTATTGTCGAATTATTGTAATTGAACGAAAGAGACTATATCCCACAACACAGGGAATCCTAGTGTGGGTCTAGGACCTCAATCCATGTATTGCTTGTTTTATGAGACAATAAAACTATTATTATTATTACTACTGTTTATAAGCCACTGCTGGGCACAACTTGGTTCTTTTCCCAGTGTAAGATCGTTTAGTACACCACGCTATCTCAGAGCGGGTTAGCAGTCTTCGTATGCCTTGAGAACAATCACGAAAACTCTCTGACATGCAGGTTTTCTCTCGATGTAATCCTTTACAGTTAAAGCGATCGATAATACTTTTATACTGCGATATAAGAAGTTAAATCTTGTCCATGCGAACTATCTTTTGACATTTAATACAATAAGCAAGAGCTCTTTAATAAATAATTTTCTTCTCAAAGATTTATCCAGAAGCGTATGGAACGATCGTATCTAGAAAACAGCTATATAGACATGACTGTATAGCCGCTTCCTTCGAAACCTGTTGATGGTTGCCGGCCGGCGCACGCGCAGTGTAGTGGCGGCCGCGCAGGCCGGTAGCCGCGCACACCCACGGTCCGGGAGCGGCTCGCTACTGTTCACGTATTGCCTGCCCCACTCCCATAACGTCATAGCGTTATTAAATACTTAGTAGATGCTTTGTAAAAACAGATCTTTAAATTGTTTAGGTATGCTATTTGATTAAGTGGTCAGTAATGTGCTTCATGTTACGGGTTCGATTCCCACGTTTAACAATTTTTATTTTTTTATTTTCGCTCAACTGAAAGTAGGTTAGGTTAGTAACAGAAGAATTTTTAAATCCGTTGAGCAGTATTTGACTTATATCGTTACAAACAAACAAACAAAATACAATTTTTTTTTCTTTATGATATTAGTATAGATGACATCGAAATTTAGATTTTGCTAGTGCGGAATCTGTGAAGATAATTCGCGCTTAGTGGTTTTTCAATAAAAGTATGATACCTAATATAAAGTCAAAATTATTAGGGGTCAAAACTGTTAGAGGTATTGTGCTAACCTCCAAATCTTATTTTATACTAGCTGACCCGCGCAACTTCGTCTGCGTCACATAAGAGAATATTCCTCGTTTTTGGAATATTTTTCATTAATGCTCCGCTCCTATTGGTCGTAGCGTGATGTTATATAGCTTATAGCCTTCCTCGATAAATAGGCTATCCAACACTAAAATAATCTTTCAATTCGAACCAGTAGTTCCTGAGATTAGCGCGTTCAAACAAACAAACAAACTCTTCAGCTTTATAATGTTAGTATAGATTTATATATTTATTTATTATCAGGTCATAATCAAGTTTGACCAACTCTTCTATAATTATACGAAATATTTTAAAAGTGTAGTTCCAGATGAATTACACTCAAAATTCGTCAGCTATGTATAAAGCGAACCTATTGCCCTCTATCAAGCACATTTAATTTTCCAAACAGAATATCGATTCTGTAAATTTTCTACCAAACTTTCGACGCTTAGTCAGGCTTGATCATCGAAACCTGGATACTCAATGGACCACACGCATACTCACGCTACATAATCAATAAGACAGTCATGTCTTTCACATGTTGTTAAACACATAAAAAAACTTGAGTGTAAGATTTCTTACCGTTTAACAAGTATCTTGGCTACTTTGTCGTGGACCTGTCCAAGCCTGTTTGCGAAGCCTCCTCAATAGTCGCCTAGCTAGCATTGCATCCAAACTAGGGACTAGGCGTGCTAGGCAACTGAAGTTACTGCAAAGGGCATAAAGAAGTTCTACTAACACTTACTATTACTCGCGACTTCATTCCTGTGTCTTTATTAATTAAGTAATTTATATGGTCAGTTTTCAAATAATGGACAATGGTGATGGACAGCCACAAACAAAGAAATCTTTTTTTTTCTGTCACATACACACAACACCATCTAGCCCAAACTAAGCAAAGCTTGTATTATGGGTACTAGACAATGGATAAACATACATATATACTATTTTTTTTTTGTAACTATATACATATTATGCATAAAATAAATAAAATAAAACACCCAGACCAAGACAAACATCCATCTTCATGCACACAAATGTTTGACTTGTGCGGGAATTGAACCCGCGAACTCAGGCATGGCAGTCGGTTACACTAACCACTACGCCATCGAGGCCGACAAATTACTGTTAAGTTCTCTACTAAAGTTAGTAATCTATACTAATATTATAAAGCTGAAGAGTTTGTTTGTTTGTTTGAACGCGCTAATCTCAAGAACTACTAGTTCGGTAGTGCAATAGGTTGGATTTGAACCCCTCACTCGCAAGTGCGATGCCGTATCCATTGGGCTACTGCCGTTTGTATTACAATAGTTATTCAGCAATGAACTACCGAGATATAAAATACCGATATTATCAAAATAAAGTAAGTATACCTTTTAATATCAAACAAAATACATATAAAAACTAAATCGCGGTGCATTGTTTTCAAAACTAAGTGGAACATTAACTTTCTCCAACATTGAAACAATAGCGAAAACTGTACCATAGTGCACCGAGTCTGACAGCCTGCGCCATAGATAAACAGATGAAAAAACCGCCATCATTAAAGCCATGACTTTTATTACGCATGCCCACATCATTTATTTAACATAACTTATACTAGTAGACGCACACAAGTTTGCCCGGCTCGATGAAATAAATTATAAACTTCTGTTGATTTCCAAATGAAATAATTTTGTGTCGAAATAATTGAAGTTACAGACTTTTTATATGTTAGTAAGATTAAGTGTAGAACTAACAATAAATATAGCTAATAAGATTGTATATTAATAAATAGTCCACTGCTCATTCCCTTAATATTCCTAAAATATTGCAACAAGCTTAATTTTAATTATTGTGACATAACGCTTGGGATGCCTAATAAAAATCGTTTCTAACCATTGATGGTTGAGGTATTAATACCTTTTGGCATGACACGTGAAATTAAAAAAATGTGTTTTTTGATACCAATCGAATGATGCATGGGATATTTATATGGCTAATTTAAAAAAAATAGTGCCTTCTAAATTGAAGGCTGATTTTATCCTGTCTTTATCCGATGAGTAGTTTTAAGAATACTATTCATCGTTTTCCTACAACGTTTATACACAGACAGATACATCTGGTAATACTATAGATGGGTATATTTATGCGTAGAGGCATAACTCTTATAGAAGGCACAAAAAGTACGTACGGCTGTTATCTGGACTGGTCCCCATAAAAGTTTATGGTGTATACTCTACCCACGTCGTGACGGACCCGCGACCACGGCTCGACGATGGTAAATAAAATAAATCTCACATTCTCCGCGGTAAAGGGTTCCTATTGTCTCCGCTTAGAGATTATGTCAAAAGAATTTTAGAAAATAACATTGGAACTTCAGTATCATAATAATTTAATAACCATAAATATGATTTAAAACAGTCTAAACTATGCACCGAAGTTTTTTCTAGCATTATACTGACCATTAATGTTGTCAGGTGGTATTTTTTTACTTGCATAATACTTAACTAACTGGTACTGCTTTTAGTGGTACTGTAATAACGGTGTATGTATATAACCGACCTAAGTTGATTTCCGAGTATTATTAACATGCCTATCCACGATAGGTCTTGCTGATAAATGGATTTTCCTTCCCGTTATTAACAAAATATATTCAACTTTGCGTGACAAAAATAAATTAATTACTGAATAAATATATTATTACTTATTTGATGAGTATCATCGGTTCAGTTGCATCATTCACCCATAACTGTGTCGTTAATTTTCCCAGGCAAAAGTAGATTGACCCGGAATCGAGGTTTGCCGACAACAAATATAGCGATAATGTTTATAGCAAATAAACGTTTGAAATAAAGTTTAATAGCTCAAACAAATGATAGCGCAATAAAAACATGAAAGCAAAACGTTTAATTGGCACGTATTAAGTTTAGTAATGACATGACATCCGACTTTATTATAGGAATCATGTTGTTATTAATCTGAATATAATAAGTTATATACCTATATTTGATTGCAGGAAACCAAAGTATTAAACTTCAAATGCTAGAAATATTATATTTATTGCATACCATAAAGCTAAAGAGAAGTGATTCTTTCCAGAGCAACTACCTCATATTGAGTGTTGCTCATTGTTGCAATGTAAGCTTAAAAAGTAATAAGAAACTATATGACCTTGATAGTCTAAGTGAAGAAGAAAGTTAGATAACATTTCGTGTAGACGATAAAGCCATGTCACCGTTGAAGGGTCTTTCCATGGCTCCAAATAAGAGGGGGAAACAAAGGTCCAAAATCACGTCGCCGTCAATATACTGGGCCTGACTGATGACGAAGCTTACCAGTGGAACATATGGTGTCTCAGGATTAGAACAGCCAACCCCAAGGAACGGGAAATAATGTGAGAAGATTAGTTAGGATTTTGGTTAAATGTCCTCCACTTCATCACGTCAAAACGACTGAGCTGATTGGGATAAAGACTAATATGTATATAGTATTTCTTCTGGCAGTATAATATTAGATAGTGGCCCTCCAATTAACCAAATTCGTCACGCCAAATTTATTTAAACAATTATTTTAATGAAATGTACCTGAACTTACTGTATACTTTGACTTTTTGGCAGATGTTAATAACCACTTCCTTGGAATGACCACTTACCATCTTTTGACACAAAAAGCAACCGTGGTGCTAAATTGTATACTTCCTGCCTTTTGAACGACGACAAAAATACCTCTTGACGTATAAGAAATTCACGCCACTTATTTTGGCAACAATATGAATTGGGTTTCGAGTACAAAGACGATGCATTTAGATATTGTGTACCTAGATTTTATAAAACTTATTTTATATAACGCATTTTATATTTTTACTGTCATTCTAAATAAGCCTTGTTATTTAAGGAAGGTAGAACTGTATTTATCCACCTAATAAGCTGAAAAAGGTAAAGATTGAACTATAGAATTTACATTAGATATGGTATATTTTTACCTATGGGCAACTTTTTGATGTCGATTCTATCTTTTACGACAATAGGTTGCCGACCTATTTTCGGTCAGCTGCTGCCTTTGATAACACACAAGAACTTTTGATTGGTCATAAATTATACCCTTTCATACATCAATAAATAACTCAAACCATACAATCTGCAAATTATTATTAGCTAGTCAGTCACAGCACAAGCTCCCTACGATTTCATCATCCATCTAAAGATGCAGCTGTATTGGAAAATAGCCCTTAACTTTTTGGTTATAAGGTGCATGAAGTCATTGCATCTCTCCTGCAGGGGTGCTCAGGCTATGATTACGTCATAATTTAGCCCCTTTTTAGGGAACAGAGTCAGCAATATATTCCTCTCTCACTCTAAACATGGAAAGGTACTGAAGTTCTTTGTTCGTGACGAGTTTTTTCTTTCGACGTCAGGTTTTCGGATAATGGATTAAATTGCGTCATACATTTGATTTTTGATATTATTCCTTTGTTCGGTTACGTATTTATAGGGAATGCGTTATTACGTAATATGAATACTTAGGTACCCCTAAATGAAGTTGGCCCGGTATGGAGATTGTATGTGTGCTTATCTGTGAACGCAGAGACAAAGAAACATGTAGGCACGCATAAGTGTTTTGCGATATTAGCATTTTTATACTGGGAATCTTTATAACTTGTAAAAGTTTATTTATAAGATTGAATTAATTTATAATGAGACTTGCGTAGTTACTTGATTGGCGTTTCTACCTTTTTTTGGTAGATGTAGATAAATAAACTTGCCTCATATTGGGAGTCATATCAGGCAATATATAATTTACCTTTACCTAATCTTTTTGCCTTGCCTCCTCTATATTCCATAAGAGAGCAATGGAAAGCTACCTACTATTTATTATTTAAATGATTTTTGATTCTTTAGTCTCGACTGACTGATTTACGTGCATATAAGAGTACAACATATTATAATTATTATTAGAATCCTCATATCACAGCACTGAATCTTAATCCTATCCTTTTATGACACGATTTGTTCTACTAAAGATTAAAGCTATAGGACAGTTATTGTCAAACACGTTTTTTTATTAAATAATGGTCTCCATGGGGGTCTATATTTATAGAAGAAGTATTGAAGAAATGCGAGATGACGATAAATATTCAGTTTTAGTTCACAGATGGTGAGAAGATGTACCGAGGGTTGGATCTGCGGGCTCTTCGTGGGAGACGATTTGGACTGTCATAGATTCAACAAAGGAATAGTGTTTTAGTGGTTATATTAAATATGAAATAGACTTTCATGTCTGAAAATACACCTAGAGTTCCCACAAGAAGACTTCAAATATCTATGCTGGTTCAAATTATGATCGATATCATGGGCCTAGGAGATGAGAATTAAAATTAGATTACGTTTTACGTGTCCTATCTCGACTTTTCAAGTTTTATACACTTATCATTATTGGTTAAGTCTTAACATGCGTGTGAGAGATAGAGAGAGAGATATATATTATTTTTCTTTCTCGTTCTAGTAGTATTAGTTTTAGTGCCCAACATTTTTTTTTATACGTCTTAGTTGGCAAACAAGCATACGGCCCACCTGATGGTAAGTGGTCACCGTAGCTTATGGAGGCCTGCAACACCGGAGGCATCACTTGCACGTTGCCGACCTTTTAGGAAAGGAAAAAGAACAAAAGGAAGTGGGAAGGAGAAGGATCGGAAAAGGGGAAGAAGATGATTGGGCCTCCAGCACTACATTTGTATCTATGCCACTAATATGAGTTATTAGTATATTTGTTTCTCAATTACGCAGAAATCGTTAACTCGTCACATGGATAGACTATGCTTAGGATTAACACATAGGATATTTACTGCGTTCCCGTGTAATTGACGTAGTTAAAGCCATTGGCAGGAACTAGTTCCTTATAATATTTAAATACCAATTAAAAAGACACTTATATTTGGGACAACTATCAATAGATCGTAATGATTTCGTAGACGGCGACGTTGCAAAAAAAAACGATCACAAATATTACATTTCAAATAGGCTATGGTGGAACATCACCCAGTAAAAACATTGTGGTTCCTTTCTCGAATAGTTCAGCCATCGTATCTGCGTCGACCAGTTATAAGCTCCAAGCCAAAATTAAATGGGTTTGTTTCCTCGTCTGGAAGAACCACGTGAGGTGGTCTTTTGGAAAATCAAAGCGATTAGGACGCAGTGGAACCGACCTGATAAAGAAACAGTTCAAGCGTTAAC
Organism: Catocala sponsa; assembly: GCA_963564715.1. NCBI lineage: Eukaryota > Metazoa > Arthropoda > Insecta > Lepidoptera > Erebidae > Catocala > Catocala sponsa. Next base: position 25,769,723 of record OY751341.1, on the reverse strand, counting down.
ACTGTATGCCTTGGAATTATTTAGTTTGTTGACAAAGTATTGAGTCAAAATATTTTCTATTTGGCTTCCTTGTTTGATAACGCCTGATTTCTTAGCGTTTCTAAGCCCGTTGCGGTGTCATGGCCGATAATATGAGATATCCGTGGCCAATATCAATTATTATCAGGGCTTAGCGTCTGTTTACCCAAATATTTGTATTTAAACTTACATGGCAGTGAAATATTATAGTGAATTGTCACTTTACAATCACGAGTTTATTTAAAATTTATCTTCGGATTAAGTATTATTCTCGAGAAGCTTCTGAGGCCGAGAGTATCTCGGTGGTGTAGCGGCAAAGAATGCGACTACTGTAAATGAGGTTTAGCGTTCGATGTTCGTGGGCAAAATAATAATATTCTATCACATACACACAACACCATCTAGCCCAAACTAAGCAGAGCTTGTACTATGGGTAATAGACAATGGATAAACATACATAATATATACCTTCTTTTTTTTGTAAATACATACAGTCAAAACCGGATATTGTTTGTATAGGGATTCGGCCGGGACCTTGCCCGGTCGTAATAACCGATCCGTCGTATAAACGATGTCGTTATATTCGATTTTGACTGTACATATTATACATAGAAACACCCAGACCAAGACAAACAACCATGTCCATGCACAAAAATGTTTGACTTGTGAGGGAATCGAACCCGCGACCTCAGGCGTGGCAGTTGATTACACTAACCACTACGCCATCGAGGCGTTATTGGGTTTTCTGCTATTCATTCTCAATAGAAGCATGGAATTTAAGTATGTTCGCGTAAAGGCCAATAGGTTCACCCCTATTACGTAAGACCTTAATCCTTAGTTAGCGATGTGTCGGTGGAATACACGTTTCCTTACACCTTTGGAAATATTGGTGTGAGACTATGTATGTAAAATATACGCAGAACATTTATACATAAAAGCAATTAAGTTATCACTAAAAGAAACTCGATTTTCAAACCACTTCACTTCACTTCAAACTATGATAATAAAACTCTACCATGAATTGCAACATTATAGCTTTGACATCTGACCTCGCATAAGCAGTAGTAGTTTATTCAATCCCATTATTATTATGTATATGTATGTATGTAACATTATATATGTAGATATATAAAATATTTTCGGCTGGCGCCACCGAGTATCTCCGACTTAAAATGTTGTCTCCGGCGCCGTGCAACGTAATCATATGTAAATTTATACTGCATCACCTATATAGTCGATATTTTGAATATTTATCGGTCTCTCTCAATCATAGTTCACTTTGTGAAGAAAATCGTGAACGACTTATTAAGTTTCTCTTTGTTTAACATGCGGCCCGCCTGATGTTTGGGACTCGCTACACGACCAGTAAAAGACAGCTGACCTCTTCTGAAAGCGCAACTTGATGTTAAAGAACTTTGGCAACCCTAACAACCATACGAATATAGTAAAAGGTTATTCGGTTGCGATCTTCTTCAGGGTGAAAGTATTCAAATCAATCAAATCAAATCAAAATATATTTATTAATTAAGGTCACTAAGAACTATGAACGTCAAGGTAAACTAACTGTACTATAAATTAACATTATTTTAGTGGTTACAGCAGAACCAACGACTCCTAACCTTTTTGTCGTGGTAATTCACCGATATTAGAGTTCTACTAGACAATAGAACTCTAATATTGGTGAAGATGGGTCACGAAGTCGCGATTTACTAATACGTATGTATGTTTGTTGACGACCCCATCTGAATTAAACGCGTGTGCTCTAAGTGGACTCCCGTCAATAGTTAAGAGTCGAGTCTCATCCATTTGCTAATGGATGTACTACGGAGCATGTTTGTGAGTTTGCAATCTAAAGACCCCAACCATTCCACATTACTTTAGGGCTAGGGGTACCAAAACTCTGTATATATATTTATCCAAGAAAGGGTCCAGCGGAATTATATTGCATACACATTTCGCTGGCTGTTTTAAGTCACGTAATAGACGGTGAAGTCACTGTCAGACACAGGACACATTCGGCATTAGACTCCATGCCGCTACTGAGATTATTTTTAACAGAAAAGTCAATTAACTTAGACCCTGACCTAGGAATCACTCGAACAGGGAATCCAAACTTACGATCCGTAACATAAAGTCCAAACCTATGCCAGGTTCAACGAGTCAACAGATACTAAGTACGATTTCATTAAAAAAATTAAAGCGTATTTAGTATCAGTCAATATTTAAAAGATAAGTGTATACATATGCTTATCTAGGCAAATCCAAAATAATCTGAAGGTAATGTCAACAGCTGATCGTGAACCTCAAGTGTAGTAGTGCCGTCCCATTCGCCCATTAGATTCCCAAACTCAAAGCCAGTAGCCAAAGAAACGCCAGCAAAAACCTGGTGACGACCTCAAATCTTCTCAAGTTACACATGTTATCTACCCAAAATAGAAACGAGTAAACACTTAACCCATTTTTTTGCATAGTCGGATAAACATAAATCTTCACTTTTTCTCTATCGGACCTCTGAAAGTAAACCTGCACAACAGTGCGTATGCATTTGAAATTGATACAACCGAAAACCGATCGTAGCACAAACAAAATAGAGTTCAATTTAATTCATAGATAGGCTTCATGAAATTGACATTGAAATCGATGCATTAAAATCCACGATCAGTTAAAACTAAACTCTATTTCAATTGAAATAGAAATCAAAATTCCATTACATGATATTTTATATAGCATTTTTAGGGTAAGTGCTCCATAATGTATATGTGATAAGGTTCAAAGTCCGATGTGTAGTTTTGTTTAAACTAGGGCTGGGATACAAGGGCGAGGGGCTCGGGTTGCTATGCAATCGCTGGTGCGCTCCACTTGGGGCCCCACGAGCCGATCCACTCGTATTTTGAGATAATAGAAAGTGAACGTAGGCGCACAATTGTTTTTGTAATTTTACTATTAATAGTTTTGATCGGCTGATTTTTCTACACGTTGTAAAACTTTCTTTGTGATTAATAAAGTTAGTTAACAGTAATTGTTCATGCAGATAATCATCATGTCTATTTTTATCGACATTTATATCAAAAAAATTGTCTTTTATATTACCAACAAGTTTTATGCCTGTAATATGCATACGGTGTGTCGAAATTCAAAAAGACAAAGAACTCGTATTCTGGCATTTTAGTTCTTTTTATTTTTCTTTCTTTCTATAATATAATGAATGAAGACAACTCCCGCACTAGGAATGAATCCGGTGTCGCAGGGGACTTTACAAACATTCAAACAACGGACAGAAAGAACACGCAGACTTAGAACAACCATTTGTGTATCACACAAAATTTTGTCCCGTGTGGGATTCGAACCCATAACACTCGGCGCAGTGGCATTGGCGAGACGACCACTTTATTTAACCACTAATCCATGCAGCCATCCATGCAGGTACTAATTATTACAGAGTATAATTTTCTCATAAACTTTCATCACAGAAGGATCCATCGTGTTTGTACTAATCCGTCCAAAATTTACTGAAAGGTAACATAACCCGGTTTCTGAAAAACAGATCAATTTGAAAATTATTTTACATAATATAATAATAATAATAATAATATTCTATCACATACACACACAACATCTAGCCCAAACTAAGCAGAGCTTGTACTATGGGCACTAGACAATGGATAAACATACATATATACTTTTTTTTGTAAATAAATACATATTATACATAGAAACACCCAGACCAAGACAAACATCTATGTTCATGCACACAAATGTTTGACTTGTGCGGGAATCGAACCCGCGACTTCAGGCGTGGCAGTCGTTTACACTAACCACTACGCCATCGAGGCTATCGCCATAGTGTCAAATGTATGTTACCTGCTGTGAGTGACTGACTAAATTAGCAAAAGCCAATCAAATAACTTGACATGACTTTGATTATGACTATTTATGACACGTCGTTTATAAACCTTTCTAAATTACCTATTATAGTCAAACAAAGGGTTCAGAAAATACTTAATTACTACAGAAATTACTAAATACTCGCATTCACTTTTCTTATCACAATTGAATTATAATTTTATTATTTGACTAGCTGTTGCCGGCAGCTTCGCTCGCGTAAATGTACGTTAGGTTATGTAACTAACAGTTTTTTTAAATAAACTTTGGGCTATGTTACTCTGTGATAATATAGCTTTCTAACGGTGAAAGATTTCTTTTCGGTCGGTTGATCGGTTAAGTAGTTTTTGAGTAAACTCTTACAAACAAACAAAAATCAAATCTTTTCTCTTTATAATATTAGTGGAGATAACTCTTTGTATGTAATTTAATAATATGGTATAATGCCATTGTACCATATATGTATTACTAATAATGAACGTCGGCCTTGATAACGTTGTGGTTAGTGTAACCGACTGCAACGCCTGAGGGTGCGGGTTCGATTCCCGCACAAGTCAAACATTTGTGTGCATGAACATGGATGTTTGCCTTGGTCTGGGTGTTTCTAAGTATAATATGTATGTATTTTCAAAAAAAAAGTATATTCTTATGTATGTTTATCCATTGTCTAGTACCCATAATACAAGCTCTGCTTAGTTTGGGCTAGATGGTGTTGTGTGTATGTGGTAGAATATTACTAAAAAAAAATGATAATTACATAAATCTAAAAAAAACACTATCTTTAATCGTATAAAACAATTTAAGTTCTGTAACAATATTTAACAGTAGTAATTAATAATAGACAGTAGCCTAGCATTACTAGAGTAATGCTAGGCTACTGTCTATTATTAATTACTACTAATATCCGTGAGGTATAGAACCTCACGGATATTTTTATGACTCCACAAATCTTCTTACAACATATTCTTCTGTCAGTTGACCATATCGTCGTGTGTCGTGTACATTGCGTAAATAGAACGACGTGTGTCTACCTTCATTCTCCATTGCAATACTTTGTTTACCTACTTTACTTTTTAAATAAAATACTAGTTTCGATAGTAGTTACTCGATGACCTTTAAAGTTTAGTCAAGATAACATCTTTGACCATTCAACAGTGTAAGACGCATCCAGTCTAAGGTCACTTGAGCAATATTTAAATTGAACTCGTACTCTGCACGTATTTCGTGTGTAATAGCTAAAAATATAAGAATAAAAATATGAATTACATTTGTAATATAATAGAACCTCTTGACTGTACAGATGGTGCAGTAGGTTAAGAGGCCTATCCTGCGCTGAGTGCTTCGGGTTCGATCAACGATCAAGATAATTTTTTTTATACAACTCGATTGGCAGACTAGCATACGGCCCACCTGATGGTAAGTGGTCACCGTAGCCTATGGACGCCTGCAACACCAGAGGCATCACTTGCGCGTTACCGAACCTTTAGGAAAGGAAGTGTGAAGGAGAAGGAGCGGGAAAGAGGTTTCACGTCGATATTCTGTGAGCAGTCCTTCCCCGGTCGAGCCGGCCCGTTGTGCTGGACTCAGCGAGGCTCTACTACTCTATACATCTTTATGTAATTTTCAAATAGTTTTCTCAGTCTGGGTGTTGGGTGAATTTTGTTTTATTGTGTGTAGAATCTTCGCGACCCTGAAGTATATCTAGTGCAGCAGTAGTCTATAAAATACAAAAATAACCTTTGTCTACCCCTTGGAAGACATAGAGGCATGATTATAAGATGGGGCATGAGTATAAGAAATTGTAGCCCTAGGCTGCAGCTGAATATTATCTACCGCAGGCATGGAATCTGATCATATAATATCTCAGTACTTTCACGACCGCTAGGTAGGTAGGGTGAAAATATTATTTTATTTACTTTTGGGTACCTAATCAACTGTCCAATAATCCAGTGTTATAAGCTTTCGTTCACACTTATTACCGAATAATTTTTATTTCGGTTTATAATTTGACCAAAATGTTATTAAAAGTTCTGATAGTTAATTTTCAATAGCAGCAAGAAATTTAGCAAAGTCTAGTAAAAATAGGATCGCCTTTAATATATGGTTGTGTACCTACTCCTTTAACTAATCTCGTGAATACATAATACGAAGCATGCATATAAGATAAATAATTGGATTAAATATAATGACCACCAAATATAGTAATTGCGCAGCAAAATATGCTTACTAAAATATATCATAACGAGCACCTATACGCCTCAAATCATTGCATTCCGTCTTGGAAAGGTTAGGTTATGTTAGGTTCCTTCTTAAACCCACCCAAAAATAGGAGCCCCGCGAAACGGGGCTCCGTCGACTTATTTTGATCTCTTTAAATATATTTTGCTGTGCAATTTGGTGATCATTTACTATTTTTGACTGTTATATTTTACTTTATCTGGTGATATAAGTTAAACATAAGCCATAAATAATTATGTATATCAGGTAGTAATAACAGCCAAAATTATGCACAATCGGCCATCTGGCCTAAATTCACCCTTGCAACAATTAGGAGCTTAAGTGTAACGTGACCGACGACGGCAATATGCCACGAGCACCCGTTCCCGTGGGACGGTATACATTCAGATTAGGAACCCTAACACTAAATATGAGTATTAACAACAGGGTTCCTAGCGGCCTACACCCTTGTTGAGTCTGGATGACAAGCTCAAACGAACTGACAGCTCACGAAGCGGAGTTGATTAAAAAGTGACACACAAATAGACTCGCTCTTGTATAACAGGTGGGACGATCAGATGGAATATTAACCTTAGCAATCATTATATACTACTGTTTATTACTTTTATCAATTGTACAACTGCAAACGACTGCACGGATGGTATAGTGGTTTAAGTGGTCGCCTGCCCACTGCCCCTGCGACGAGTGTTGTGGGTTCGAATTCCACACGGGACAAAAATTTGTGTCTGTTTAATTTGAGTCTGGTTCTTTGTGTCCATAGTTTAAATGTTTGTAAAGTCGCCCGCGATACAGAAATTATTACTAGTGCAGGAGTTGTCTTTTAAAAAAAAGAAAACATCTATTTTCTGCCTGCGGCTTCTCTCGCGTAACACCCACAAGAACGCATTACCGGGACAAAAAGAGTATCCTTTGTGTAATGCATGACATGGTTTATGTGTTTGCCAAGCTTAATCCAAATCTGTTTAAACAATTTACGAGTGATTGAGTAACAAACATGAAATAGTCATCATATGCGTTCACATTTATAACATTAGTGAAACAGTCATTATACCATACTATAACGACTGCAACAACTTGTAAATATTACTTTTAAATTGCCACCCACAATTGTTATAAGCCTCGCCACTGCCTCTGCTCACTTATGGGTTCGAATCCCATGTAAAACAAAAACAATTGAGAGCCACATATAATTGTTCCGAATCTGGATTTTCTTTATGTCCAATTTTTTGTGATAAGGTTCCCCGCAATACAGTACTTAATCATAAGGCGAGAATTGCCTTTAAAAACAAAAAGAAAATGACTCATAGATATTATATTTAAAGTTAGCTGCTAGTTATATAACCCACTAGATGTCCCCGCGATTTTACCCGCGTTTATCGTTACTGCGCCGCCCCCGTGGGTCGTAGAGTGATATTATTTAGCCTGTAGCCTTCCTCGATAAATAGGTTATCCAACACTAAAAGAATTTTCAAATCGAACCAGTAGTTCTTGCGATTAGCGCGTTCAATCAAACTCGTCAGCTTTCTAATATTAGTATAGATTTAAGCATATATCTAGTAGCTAACTTAAATTCAGTAACTTTAGCATACTCACTAACCCCTAAACTTTACTTTAGAGAATTATTTTGTGACCTGAATAAGTTATTTTAAACTAATATGAGTAAGTATATACAAAGTAAAAAGGTTTGCCCTCTCAAAGAAAAGAAGATAGCTTAAAGAATCCTAACTAATATTATAAACGCGAATGTGAGTTTGTTTGTTTGTTACGCTTCCATGCCTTAAAGACTCGAACACTCATTATGAAATGTTACATACATGTTGTCAGGGGTAGAGAAAAGTACCAGCAGAAGTACTGTTACTAGCCTAAGCTAACCTACATTTGCACAAGTGAAGCCGCGGGCAAAATCTAGTATAATGATCTAATATCTGTATTTATATTATAATTTGTGAGAATGTATGTTGTTTATCGAGTGATGTGTGTTATGACGTAGATTGGCTGAGGTCTATGTCCGGCACAAGGCTGCAAAAGGCTGTATAGCTATTTATCCTTAGAATTACGGAGCGAAGACTCGCTTAGAAGACAGTAATCATTTCATTATCATAATGATTTTGTTTACTCAACTGTGAAATAAATGAGTACCTTTTATAAATGTTTTGATCCGATCTGATGTTGAGTATTATTAGTTTCAATGTTGCTAATGCTGGATAAGTTTATAACCTAAAAAAGACGAGGTTTTACGCGTATACTCGGAGATATTATATTTATAAATAACAGACTTTTAAAAGTTATTGTCCTAACTTCAAAAATGGATCCAGCAGTTTCAGATCTTGTTTAGTTAGCCATCCATATTGGTATGAGGCAATAACATTTTATACTTGGAAATAACTAAAGGTCACATCAAAATGTACCTTTAGGTTAAGCGTAAACTGCTATAAAGCTGGTTTCTGTATCTTATAGATTCCTCCGCTGTTCCGAGGTATGAGTTTGTATTTAAATTTGCAAGAACTTTAAAGACCCAGTTTTGGGTTCTGGATGAGAAAACTGTTACTGGCTTTGAAGCTAGCAAATTCTCAGTAAAAGTCCGCTATATAACACTAGGTCCTCCGCCAAAAGTTAGACCTCAGACTAACTTTTCGTGGTTTTATTACAAAGATGTAGTAAAACCACCTTGCTGTTTTCGCTGAAGGACTAATACCTTTCGGCGTAAGGTAGGCGTAAGTATAAATCATGCTTATAGATATGGTTCAGCCCTTTAACATAATAGAAGTTACGAGTTCCCAACAAAAGGACAAGATTTTAGTTGAAATATAGAAAAACGAATTGTGTTTTGTAAGCCTCTTAGTATCAAAATCAATCGCCATGGTAAGAATAGGCATTACTTCAAAGAAACGATTTTTATATGAATTAAGAATCAAAAATATTGTGATATAAATCAAATTATCTATGCAAATATGTACTTCCACCAGCGTAAGGTCTATGCTCCCAAAACAACAAAATGTACTCATCTTGTTTGTCTATTGTTTGCTTTGACTAAACCTCTAAAACTTAGTCCAATAAAATTTGCATAAAAACAGCTTAAAACCTTCAACAATAGGGCCGGCGGGAGCCGGATTTAGAGCCCCTCACATACTATCGCGACGCCCCGGCTTCGTACACAACACGGAGTTAATTTGCACCCGAGCGGTCACACCTATTTTCGGGCACACATCAATCTTGCTAAGCTTTCAAGTTTTTCAAACGGGATTATTAAATTCTACTGAGCACTTTATACAAAATGGGACGAATACGCGCTTTCACTGAATAAAATATGTTTCAGTATTTATTTTATATTTTTTACATATATTTTTTTGAAGTGAAAACTTCTTTAGCGGCATTGTGCACTTTTATTATGATGGGTAAAAAATATTAAACTCGCGTCAGGACACGTGACCTGATCGAAAATTCGTAAGACGGAAGGAGAATTGTCATGTTTGTGTACGATAGCGCATTTATTGCGTTATATTGTATTTTACCACATAAATGATAGTACTTTTCTACTGATAATTAAAGCAATTCGTGCAAAATTATTCCCTAACCATTCCAAAATATCAAAAATGCACAACGTTAATATTCAAGTTTTCACTTCTGCCGGCACTCCCGGAGTGCAACCCGTTGTTTTTTTTATTAGGGCCTCTATATTAGAATAGATGATAAATTCATTAATATAGTGATGATGTAGTTACAAGCAAAAGTATAATACTAAATCTTAGAGCAGGGTACTAAATGTCAAAAGCATATAGAACATTATCTAAGCTCTGATAAAACCGAACCATTTGTATTATTTATTTCGTTATTAAATAATATATGTCGAGTAGTGGGACAATTTAATACAGGGCTGATATTTTCTTATTATATTTCTAAATAAGAACAGCATTCTTATCTAAAGAAATATATTTTTATGAAGACGTTTACTCAAACTTGGTCTAATAAATTTTCATACAACTATGTAGAGAATAACAATGTCCTTTGTTTAACTACCTGTCGGTGACACAAATAATTTCCAATCTTTAATAATAGAATGAAAATAAAAATTAGAAACGGCTACCTACTTCCCTTCCATTGTCCACTTCATCCGTACAGTAATTTGTAACCCTTCACCAAATCTTAAATATTTTCAAATTCAGCAATTTTCGAGTATAGCACTCACAAACAAATAGACAGTCGGTGTAAACTTGCGCAGTGTAATTACGTAATAACCTCGCTCGCACTGCTAATGTGTCCCTTAAGTAACGAGGGGACTTAGACAGGATTATTTTTAATGAGTCCAGGCTTACGCGACCAGATTTAAGAGACTATTTTAGGCAAAGATATTATTAAGATTTATAGTTATGTTAGAACTAATTAACAGCTTCATGTTTACAATCGGTCTTGTTTCAAAATGTCTACAAGTTCTGGTGTAATCTACAGCTTTGGTGTAGTATTCATTTACAAAAAAGGAAGCTGAAATCTTATGGCAGAAATGTTAAGAGTTCGATTGTAGGACTGCGCAGATGCCTTGACTTCGATACCACAGTAAGTAACTCTGCCTTTCGAAGTTATGTGTGTATTTAATGAATGTAAATGCCAAGTATTTTAAGATGTTATCTCGCCACTGATATTGCGTTAGGGGTTATTGTGAGCCCCTTTGATTTCATTATGCGACAAAAATATACATTTAGTTATTCCGAGTCTGAGTCTCATTTATGTCCGTTGTATCTAAGCTCGCTTCAACGGCGAATGAGAAGGCAGCCAAAAACTGAGAATTGTTCAGTTTCAGGAATATAACGTACAAGCTAACAATACGCTTAGGCAAGCGTGGTGTAGTGCTTTCAGGTCTGGGTAGTTCTTTTGTACAGAGGTTTGAATGTTTGTAAAGAGCCCCGCGATACAGGATTTAAGCCTAGTGCCTAGTATTTAAAAAAGCAACATAAAATTTATAAATAAACTCAATATATACGTAAACAAACGAAGATTTTAATGTTATATAATTATCTGCTTGCTATAAGTCATGTTGCCGTCAAAACGCGTTAAGGAAAATCCTCTTTAATATCTTTATAATGACCCTTAATATGTAATCTTTAAATAGTCATTTAAAGTACATCATTATGTAAATGTCACCTAATTAGTGCAATATAGTATCGCGATTAGATACAACTTATCAATGATACGGTATCTTGAATAGATGAATTATGTAACTAAATATATTATACCAATATTTTGTATTATATAGGTCATGTTATATATATGTGACGCTCTACCGACATATGAAAGGCTATTATATAAGTCATGTCTGACGTTTTATCGACGGCACTCGAAGAGCTGTAGGTTCGATTCCCATCTTTTGACCTATTGACATTTACAGCACAGCCTTTTCTTGAGTACAGAATTATGTGACTAATTTTCCTTTCAGTCAAACATGGTACTTCAACAAGCTGATGGCCTAGTAGTTTACTTCCGCCGAGTGCTGTGGGTTCGAATCTCATAAAACAAAAATTGTGTAATCTAAATTAGGTGCATTATATCTTAGCGTGTGAGCGTGTGAGATGTTTAAAATATAATCCTTACTAATATTATTATAAATTCGAAAGTAACTCTGTCTATCTATCTGTCTGTCTGTTACCTTTTCACGGCTAAACCACTCAACTGATTTAGATGAAATTTGGTACAGATATAGTTCAAAACCTGGGGAAGGACATAGGCTACTTTCTATTGATGTAGGTACCACGCGGGTGGAGCCGCGCGCAAAAGCTAGTTCTTAATATATCAAAAAATATTGTGCCGAGGCTAGGTGTCCATTGTGGCCGTTGTTTGAATGTTTATAAAGACCCTTATGCCAGGGATTATCTCCAGTTCGGTAGTTGTATTATAAAAATGAGCAAAAACGTGTCCCTTTAAATCAATGGTGTGACTGTAAATTCAATTGTGTTTACCGATCGGGTGGTCCTGGGCTTGAATACTGGACTGGGTAATTGCTATTCAGGCATATTATAAAAAAAATACTAGTATTGAAGAAGTACATATACTTTTTCTTTTTTTTCTTGTGGTTAGTGGCCAACCTGTGGTCAAGATTTGTTCAAGCCGCCCGTAGGCATGGCTTAACGACTGCTGTCAATTTGACAACAGCCGGGACCGACCTTTTACGTGCCCTCCGAAGCACGGAGACGCTTAGATGAAATACCACTAAGCGGTCACCCATCTATAGACTGACCGCACCCAACGTTGCTTAACCTAGCTAATCGATTACCGATCAGTGAGTGCAACTGGCTATGAGGTAGTTATAAAAGAGGTTTTACGAACCTTAAAACTTGAGATTGCTTATAAATGTGCAACTCGCTGTCACGTATTTCCATAAAAATCACCATCAAAAATACCACCATGACTAAACTAAGCATTGCAACGTCATCAAATAAAGCTAGAGATCTTCCAGCCGCTTGAGATATCTGGCATGATTGTTCACAAATCATACAAATAGAACGCCAAGAGCCTACTTCCCGTCTCTTACCTAAAAATATTCACATTTAAACTGACCCAAACATTCACTTATCCCTAAAAATATCGCGTTACAAGATTTCCTTCTTTTCTGCGTGAAATTTAGGGTCCCCGGGACCTTAGGGGTCAGTGGCGGCTTTTGTTACCGCGGGCGATAAATAAACATGGTCAAAAGGACCCGATACCTGCAGTTGACGTGGTAAGTAAGATAGGCCCTTTGTTGCATACGGGTTAGGATATGGGATCGTATTGATTATCGGTCTTTCTGGTCTATTTCTGTGAGCATTGGAGGGTTAGAAGCTCTTTTATGTGTGTGATACGTTGTTTACTAAGTGAAAATGGAGTAATATTTATATAATAATAATAATAATGTCCTCCAGACCGAATTTCGGCCACGGCGGTCAGTCTTAATGGAGACTAGCCATCTGCGCAGGAGATATTATAGTGCACAAGCGTGTGCGCAAACACAAGAGCACTCTCTGTTCCCTAACCCTCATGATCCGATGGGACGGTAATCCGACACGACCGGAGAAAGATCGGGCGCAGGACCAACGGCTTTACGTGCTTTCCGAGGCACGAGGGTGTCTAACATCGCCAACTTCCTAACTCCGGGCTGCTATTGAGATTTCTTAACAGAAAAACCCAATAATCTTTTGTTGGCCCGACCCGGGATTCGAACCCGAGATCGCACGCACAGCAGTCGCATTCACTACCGCTGCGCTACGGAGGCAGTAATCTTTATACTAATATTATGACTATCTTGGTCCTGATTAAAAAATGCGAAGTGCGACGTAGTTCCTTCTTTAATTGGAATTTTAATAGACCTACATTAAAATAATATGGCCAAGTATGGATTACCATCTCATCAAACGTTGACGTTTCAACGATATGGTCACTGTTATCTGGCCATATCTATACTAATATTATAAAGCTGAAGAGTTTGTTTGATTGCTTGTTCGTTTGGTTAAACTCGCTAACCTCAGAAACTATTGATTCGAATTGAAAAATTCTTTTAGTGTTGGATAGTCGATTTCTCGAGGACGGCTATAGGCTATATAACATCACGGTAGGACCCACGGGGGCGGCGCAGTAACCATAAACACGGGTGAAACCGCGGGCACAGCTAGTCATGATATACCTAATATATATATGTAATATGTACCATTTCATGAAATAGTCGGCCACAACTTGAAGTGATCTATTTTAAGCTCTAAGAAGACATATGTATACATACTTACGACATATTATACCTAGATCTTTCTTCTTCTTTGGTCTTTCTTTCCTCGATGGCGTAGTGGTTAGTGTAACCGACTGCCACGCCTGAGGTCGCGGGTTCGATTCCCGCACAAGTCAAACATTTGTGTGCATGAACATGGATGTTTGTCTTGGTCTGGGTGTTTCTATGTATAATATGTATGTATTTACAAAAAAAAAAGTAATATATGTATGTTTATCCATTGTCTAGTACCCATAGTACAAGCTCTGCTTAGTTTGGGCTAGATGGTGTTGTGTGAATGTGGTAGAATATTATTTTTTCTTTTTCGTGTGGTTAGTGGCCAAGAGTTGTTCAAGCCGCCCGTAGACCTCTGACATGGCTTAACGACTGCTGTCAATTTGGCAACAACTGGGAATCGACTTTTTACGTGCCCTCCGAAGCACGGAGACGCTCAGATGAAATACCACTAAGCGGTCACCCATCTATAGACTGACCGCACCCAAAGTTGCTTAACCTCGCTAATCGTTTACCGATCAGTGAGTGCAACTGGCTATGAGCGCCTATAATACGTATATAATAATAATAATAAATCATTTATTTGCATAGATTGTAAGTACAAAACAGAATACAGATGTTAACATAATTTCAGACCCTTACACAACCTGCCTTAGCCTAGGCATGCAAATATTTATATAAAAAAAATTGTATTATTATTTATTAAAAGATGTCAGAATTTAAATGTCAGAATTAAAATACAATTACAAAATGTCTTTTAAGAAGTCATCTATGGTATAATAACATTTTTCCAGCAACAATGCAGTCAGTTTAGTTTTAAATAATTGAATCGGAGCATTTTTTATAATGGCCGGTACTTTATTATAAATTATGATACTCATGTTAAAAACACTTTTCTTTAATAAAGCTGTATTGTGGGCGTTTACATGTAGTGTGGTTTTATATTGGCTCCTAACAGGCCTTGTTCTATTTTCTGCTAGAGTTGTGTAATAGTGCTTATTAAGTTTTACAAAAACAGCCATCTCATATATATATAATGATGGAAAGGTTAATATTTTAAGAGACTTAAATTTAGGAACACAACTGTCGGTCATCTTCAATCCACACATGGCCCTTACACAACGTTTTAATATAATACCACATATTATTTCCTTTTAAAGATTTTGCAATTACAAAATTGTAATGTTAAAGGAGATTGCCCATCTTTCTTAGGGCTGCCATTGCGCAGCATATATTTAAGTATAGCAGCAAATATTAGATATATAAGAGGAGCGATAATGTACTTTTAAAACAAATAAAAACAAAAATATTTAAATATTTTCAAATATAACAGAAGTCTAACCTTATGATGATATACCATCAGTCATCATCTAGACATCACAAAAACGAAGGAGACAGTCAAATATTATGTAATCCAATTAAAATTCTGTTGACTAAACATATAAATTTGTAATACAATGCCTTTTATGTTCGCCAATGATTAATTAATTTTGAAATATAAATCAAAACTTGACATGTATTTGAAATATTATATGTTTGAGATATTTTGGATAAGATTTATTGGTAATTTAGCTTATATGTCATTTTTAAAAATATATTTCTTCATACATACACAGACTCATGCATGTATTCCTAAAGGGATAGGCAGAAGTATAATTAAGATCATATTTCGCTAGTTATTTTAGGTCCAATATTATATAGAGAGCAAATTAATTTCTATTTCATATTGCTATTGTAAATCGTCAAAGGTACCCACAGAACAGGCTTGCCTAGTGTGGGGCCAAAGGATACTACGTAAATATTTTTTTTTATTCTGGTAATAAAAGTATTTTTTGTTCTTTTTTTTTTATATCTCTAAGAGGAGGAGGGGCCTGCACAAAATATTATGCCTGTATTTTAAAAACATTGCATCTACTCTTATAACACCCAAACTCTGTGCAATTATTTATTTATTTATTTAAGGATTTCCAACAAAAGAATAAACATTAACATACATTATATAGCATACATATACATTATATAGTAATAAAGATCTTAGCGTGTATAGTCCCTCAATTATAAGAAACTACAGCTTGCAAATTATAATTACAACTAAATTAACAACTTAATTAAAGAAACAAACAGAAAACATAAAATTTTTAAACATAAAATTCTGCCTCTAGGGTAAACTTACAGAAACTCACAAACTCCGAACCCACAATACTCGATGCGGTATAGTGCAAGATAGCTCCGGCAACATTGTGGCATTTTATGCAAAAATAAAATCTATCTTCTCTGTGCTGATGCCATGTTCTAACAGAAGCATCGAGTAACACTTTGATCAATTCGGTGCTCGAACTGGGGACCTTGCAAGCCTCGTAAACGCATACTAATGCCGGGTCCAAATACTAAAAACTCCCTATAATTAAAACCTGTAATAAAATATTAAATTTTTGGCTGACGAGAACATACATATTCATACCCACAATTTTATCTACAACAAAGCGTTACACATGGTGTACGGCACAAAAGTACGAAACTTTACGTAACAATAATTAAATTATCATTTTGCATGTGTTAATTTAAGTTCACAACTACATTCGCACCTGGCCCCCTACTCACTCAACTTTGACGAGCTGAGATACATATCACGAAATAAATAAAATCACTTCGCCGCCCGTCGTCATGGCAACGCATTCAATCGCTTGTCCACGCACCGCCAGACAATTAGAATTTTCAAAAGAGTGACCCTAACAATTGGGACGGCAAATGCACTAATTCGACCCCCTGGGTTCTGTGGGGTCAGCCTGTGGAACGGCGCGGCGAAGCCAAATTAGCATGAATTACTGTGCTTTGTATATAAGTTGTTTGTGTCACAGTGTAGATACATGCAGTATCCTAAATGACACTACTGAACATTTAAGAAGAGCAATCGGGCTTACATTTGAAGAGGTTTCTTCGGCACTCCAACAGGAGACTATTGATGATTGATTATTTTGGACAGGTGCAGAATATACTTACTTTTATATAAAAAAGACGTCTCTCCATCAGAAATAATTCTTGTATCGATAGTGACTTTACAATCATTGAATCAACAGGTACAAAGAAAACAACGAGACACGTCACCAAGATCTAATCGATCATAAAAAAATGTCACGTTAGGGTAACGAATTTACTACAATTGGCGCACAAGCAATGGAAAAATCAAAATTCCTGGCCTATTCATACAATCAATCATTTGTTGTAGAGTTTGTAGCAATTTAGGCTACATGATTTACTTTTAACTGTATTCACATATCTACATAGTCAGGTCATAAGTTCTGTTACATGTTTAATATGAAATAATTGAGACATGTTTATTATTGATGTAAACATTTATATACCAAAATGAACTTAATAAAACACAGATTCGTATGCTAATAAAATTTATTCAAAATGACGCCCGCGATTTTGAATACAGGCCTTCAACCTGCGCGGCCAGTCGTCTATCGCAGCACGAACGAGGTCCATGTCGATTTCGGCGGCTGCCTTAAACAAGGATGCCTTGAGTGACTCCAAATCAGGATGACGCGTTGAGCAGGCCTTTTCCTCCAAGTGTTGTCATATCTTGTAATCTAATGGACTCAAATCTGGACTGGAGGAGGGCCAGTCTTCGTGCCGGATGAAGTCAATTTCACGCGCCGCCAGCCAGTCTTGAGTGCTTTTCGCTCTATGAGCTGGCGCAGAATCTTGTTGGAATACCCAGCGCCTGTTATTGAACATGGTATGAGAAACAGGTTCCACAAGCTTCGTGAGAACTGTATTTTGATACACAACTGCATTCGTTTTTACGCCTTTCTCACAAAAATGTACCTCAGTTAGGCCCCAATAAGAGACTTCCAACCAAACCATGAGTGAGGATGGAAAATGGCCTCGTTGCACACGCGAAACACGGTTGCTCGCTTCTTCACTGCTGTGTGCGTACACCTTATCATTTTGTTTGTTGTAGCTCTCTTCCATATTAAAAATTATTTCATCCGAAAAAAGAATTTCTCGATGCTTGTTGCCCGCGTACCGCTTCAACAAAGCACGACATCTCTTCAACCTCAGGTCCATTAAACGAGCGTCCAAACGATGTCCTGTTTTTCTTCGATATGCCCGAAGCCCTAAGTCTTCATTTAACACCCTTTTCACCGTGGTTCTGCTTAAACCCATCTGAAGGGTCAAAAGTTTTGGCTTACATATGGGATTTCTTGGAATTCGCGCCTTCACAGCTTTTATCACTGCTGGAGTCCTAACAGAGCGAGGGCGACCACATCTTGACCTGTCATCTAAACTCGAGTCTTCATTGTATCGTTTGATGGTCCGATAAACGAATCTTATGGTTATATTAAAATTTTTCAATATGTCAAAAAATCTGAATTGGCGCGTAACCGCTACGATGCAATGCAATAACCACAACACCGTCTTCTTTAAGTGTCCACTCCATATTTAAAAATGAGTAAAATTCTAAAAAGTACACATTTTTATATTCATGAAAAATTCGAAATTCTAATTCAATAAACTTTTTTGTGGCCAGCATTCTAAATTCTAAAGTTTTTATTATGTGACAGTACTTATGATCAGACTATGTATTTCATGCAATCCCTATTGATGTGCGATTTAGATTCAATCCGTTAGTTTACCTGTTGATCTGAAGGCCTCTATCAATCAATCTATCAAAGTCAGAACTAAATAAGTATTTCGATTGGTAACACATAAATTACCTTAATTATTTACCTTAAATTCAGGTACTTGGATAGAGTACCAAATGATAAACCAAAAGCAGCTAAAGTCAAAGTCAAAAATCATTTATTCACTTAGGTCACAAAGTAACACTTATGAACGACAAAGGGGTTAGTGAGTTTGTAAAATTGGCTTGCTATTGTCGTTATTAAATGCTAAAAACTAATGTAAGATACAGCAATACTAGGTTAACACATCCAAACGCAGGAAAGATAGCAGTTGTAACCTTGTAGGATGTTGTTTTTCTGTATATTGTTACTCTGTGACAAGGCTACCCGAAATAAATGCCTTAATTCAAGTGCGTGGGTCCGGCATTATTGTGTTTTAATAACAAAAGGGTTTCAATGTCCAATCTACGAGTAATGATCAAAAATTTATACCATTTTTGTACTCCGATGGGTGGGCAAACGAGCGTTATAATTTCTAAATTAATTTATTACGTTTGAGCGGATGTTTATCTATGGTATTATTATATAAAGTACTTTTTTATCTGTGCACTCAGATAAGAAATGAAATAAATTCATGCTGCAGATTGTTTTATAAATTACCATGGCTTTAAGAGGTCGTTAAACGTAAAGTGTTTGCATGACAACATACATGTTCACTTATTCCGGCACTTCGCTTACTTTTTAGCAAATATCATTTAAAATTTCGTGACAAGTCAAGTTTAATAAAATTGGAGACGTTTAACATTCCATGATAATTAGGGATAGACTTATTAAAAAAGAAGTTTGAGCTTGATACAATTGGGATACAGGCTATCTACTTTGTATCGCTGCTACCAATATAAGAATTTGATAGGAAAATTTGTTATCCGGTAATATTATTTTAACGATAATTTACTCACCCCCTTTCCCCCATCCCGCTCCTTCTCCTTTCCACTTCCTTTCCTAAAGGGTCGGCAACGCGTAAGTGATGCCTCTGGTGCCGCAGGCGTCCATAGGCTACGGTGACCACTTGCCACCAGGTGGGCTGTATGCTTGTTTGCCACCTTTGTCGTATAAGAAAAAAAATAAATAATGATTTACTTTGTTTTGGTTCGTTCTAAATTTATTTTATTGTATTAACATACATTATTATTATCAGGTACATTATTATTAACATAACCTAAAGTGCATTAGCATAATATGTCGTTAATGGATTGACAAATGTAAAAGTGTCCTGCAATAATTTTTAATTTATATAAGTATTTTATTGTTTCATACATGTGGTTTTATTAGTATTTAACAATAGTAACCTTGAAAAAGTCAGTTATGGCTAACATACATAAACAAGTGTGTCAAATGTTTGCTTCATTGCTTACATACCCATTTCCAAGACAGACGCTCTACATAGCCCCTGGGATGAAAACATTATGATGTAAACAACTGGCGGAAAACACGAAAATTTCCCAACCGATTAATATCCCATTAAAGCAATAATAAAGTGCAAAATGGCAGTTTGACTTTCAGGAACTGAACAAGGTTTTTTCCAGTGTCAACTAAAACAAAAACATGTTTATCATTAACGATAACAACAAAGTAAACAGCCAAAATAATATGAAAACACGAGCCACTGAGGGCAGCTAAGGGCGCGGCCTAACTAGGCGAAGAGTTTGCAGCAAGACTGTCACACGTTATTGAGTACACTTTTTTATGATTACTAGCAAAATACTGAACGTACATAGTATTTAGTTCGACCTTCAAAAGCAGCTACTCGTTAAAGACATAATATACTAAGACTTACAGCTGTATATCTATCCATATTTATATAGGTCGCACGTAACAGGAGAGTTGAGCTTATTGCTGGCTGGGCACATTGTCAGGTGCTTCTGAGAAGTTCCTAACAGAAAAATTCAATAACATTTTGTCCGGTTCTGGAATGAATCTGAGACATCACGATCGCACATACATGTTTACGCTGCGAGGTTAAAGGCAGTCGCTTAGAGAACTCCTTTCTTCATTCAATGGTTATCTATTTGCTTTTGTCTAACTAACAATTAGCGTTGCTAAAATTCCTATAGGAAGCTTTATTTTGATGTCACGAGCTATCCTGTTGCAGTTTCCCGGACAAAGGAGCAGTGCAGTTATACCATGCTACTACTGACAATCTTGTGTTTGACAACCCATTGTCAATGAGTTTGAGCCGGGACCCTCTGCACTGCAGTCTGTTGGTCTCCCCACTGAGCTATACAATCATACTATATACCTTTATAATATTGGTGTAAAGGAAGATATTAAAATAAATAGAACTATATTATGAAATATAAATTATGAAAATAATTATCCAATCTGGATATTAAGCCATCTCTGTATGAATGAGGCAATTATTCAAGAAAGTTTTTTTCAACATCATTTCTTCATTTTGTATTTAACAAAAATCCATAAATATTTAACATTTCTTTAAATCAATGTGGTGAATCTAATGTTGAATAATTTTAGCGCATACAATACATATACATAATTATATACATCATTATATACTTAATAGATTTTATTGAATACGGAATGCTATTTTAAGTTCTCGTGTTGATTTACCAAATAGAGCTATAATTTATTTTAAATAGCCAATTACTAAATCCATGGCTATTATCCTCTGTGCTATTCGTCGAGCGAATAATCTAAGGCCCGGATTCTTTATCTAGAAACGAGTCCTTATATCATACGTACAATTAAATTTTAACATATTTGACTGCACGGATGGCGTAGTGGTTTAAGTGGTCGCCTCACCGCTGCCACTGCGTCGAGTGTTGTGGGTTCGAATCCCACACGGGACAAAACTTTGTGTGCTCCACAAATGGTTGTGCCGAGTCTGCGTGTTCTTTGTGTCCGTTGTTTGAATGTTTGTAAAGTCGCCCGCGACACAGGATTTATTCCTAATGCGGGCGTTATCTTTTTATGAAAGAAAAAAAATCTAAATAAAAGTCCACAGGATATGTGTCAAAAAGAACTGTTCGAAGGTTAAACGACTCGTTTCAAAGTGAAAAAATATTTATTTATTTAGGTCACAAACTAGCACTTCATCATCATCATCATCAGGCTATAATAGTCCACTACTGGACATAGCCCTCCCCCAAAGAGCGCCATAGCGCGCTGTCTTCAGCTTGCCGCATCCAGCATCTGCCTGCAGTCCTTCGCAGATCGTCATCCCAACTAACACTTATTAACGTCAAAATATATACGTTTGTGAGTTTACTAATTTACCGAGTTTTTTAGATAGTTTTGTGTTCTTAGAACCAAGCCTTAGATATAGATACCTACGTTTTAAAACTGTCCCCCGCAAAATGTTGGCACATTCAGCACGCACCCTACCAATGTAGGAAGGAGCAAACATTAAGTGATCGGGCGACACCGTGTCGCATACATCCCCCACTTTACTGTACATTGCGTCTATTGTTTTGCACGTGGTTATAGCTATACTAAATTATGAGATAATGGAAGTACAAAAAGCTTTTAAAAACAAAACGGACGTGGGTGATACTGTTAGATAGTCTAGCCATGTTGTCATTAAGTTTTTGTGTTAGTAACAAAACAATATTAATGATAATAAATTTGTATGGACCGGTTCTCGTTTATGAAATAGAAATATAACTACTTAGTTACAATAAATTATAAGTATACGATGGTATTAAAATTTTAAGAGATTAAATATAATGACCACCAAAAATAGTAATTTCGCAGCAAAATATGCTTACTAAAATATATCATAACGAGCACCTATACGCCTCAAATCACTGCATTCCGTCTCGGAAGGGTTAGGTTATGTTAGGTTCCTTCTTAAACCCACCCATAAATAGGAGCCCCGCGAAGCGTGGCTCCGTCGACTCAGTTTGATCTCTTTAAATATATTTTGCTGTGCAATTTGGTCTCATTTACTATTTGGGACTGTTATATTTTACTATACAAATTTTTATTTATATTATAATAACTTGCTAAACAATTTTAATCAAAGCAAAATAAACCGAGATGGGTGTAAAAACCCAGGATTCAACCTCTTCGTCTTCATGTGACCTTTTTTTTATTAGCTTTTTGTAATGTCCCACTGCTGGGCAAAAGCCTCTCCCTTGGATTTCCAAATCACTCTGTTGGTGGAAATCCCCTGACCTTATGGCACGGGGCCCATATTCAAACTCGACCGAGGTATGACCCCAAGGTGTCTGCACACCAAGTCACAAGTCAATCGGTCCAGTGGTTCCGGAGCTATGCCTGTCACTAACAAACTGTCACTAACAGACAGACACACAGACCCACATAGTGTTTTCATTAAACTCTTCGAAGAAGACTCAGAGGTTAATAAGATCCTTGGCTATGCACCAGATTCACCTGGGGTACAGTGCATCCTCATGCACATCACAAACCATTACTACTGTTGTCATGTTCCACGTAGTAGAAGATGAGTCTATTTTTGTTTACTGGGCTCATTTGCAGACACTGTGCTGCACTTTGCTTGACCCTTGGATTCCATGGACCACAAGGTGGCAGGCAAACATAAGGACAAATTTATGACACGGAACTGAAGGAACATTTATTGGTTTTGTGTATTAAGTACCCATTTAATGGATTCATTATCTATATCTACTAATATTATAAAACTGACGAGTTTGTTTTCTTTTTGTTTGTTTGTTTGAATGCGTTAATCTCAGGAACTATTGGTTTGAATTAAAAATTCTTTTAGTGTTGGGTAGCCTATTTATTGAGGAAGGCTATAGGCTATATAACATCACGCTTCGATCAATAGGAGCAGGTCAGCAATGAAAAATGTTGCGAAAACGGAGAAAATTCTCCTATATGAAGCAGACGAAGTTGCGCGGGACAGCTAATATTCTATAAAATAAATTTCGTTCTAAGTAAAATTCACACATAAGTATTGATTTAGGAATTATACAATCTATACCTACTAATATTAAAAAGCTGAAGAGTTTGTTTGTTTGTTTGAATGTGCTAATCTCAGGAGCTACTGGTTCGATTTGAAAAATTATTTTATTTTGTATAGCCTGTTTATCGAGGACGGCTATAGGCTATATAACATCACGCTACGACCCACGGTGGCCGTGCAGTAAACATAAACGCGAGTGAAACCGTGGGCACATCTAGTATTCTATAAAATTAATTTCGTTCTAAGTAAAATTCACACAAGTATTGATTTAGGAATTATACATTTAGAAATAAAATCGCAATAGAATTTTGTAACAAGTAATACGTAAAGTTGTTTTAAAAAGAAAAGTAGATACCTTTTACAGAAAATGTTTTAAGATAAATGAGAGCGGAGCGCGAGTCAGCGAAATATATCAGCTCAGCCCCGGGCGACTAACATCTGCGACCGGGATAACAATATTTTTAGGTTAAACTAGTTACCGGTCACTTACTTGTACTCCTGGTACTATTTGTAACATGCGAGCCACATCGGAGTTCTGCTAATTTAAAAATACTCGTGTGTTTTCTAAACATTTCTTGGGCACATGTGCAACCTTTATTTTTTTTTAGAGAGTCTGAGAATTACACGATCCCTTTGTAAATATTTCATGCACAAGTTATTAGAAACGAGTTCTATTCTCGAATAGCTTTGGAACTTCTCGCAATCTATTTTTTTTCCTACAATTTCCTATAAACATTAGATTTTTTTGACTTGACGAAATTTGGATGTCATGCATAACATCAAATTTCATCATCGGCATCACTGACAGTCCCCTATGTCGAGGCTGCATGGAGACCGAGGAGACACCGGCTTACGTGCTCCTACATTGCAAAAGCGTGAGCAACCAACGGACGAAACTTCTGAACAGTCCAGAGACGATGCAGGAGGTACTGCGCAACATCGGTCCCCTATTATCTTTCTGGACGGAGCTGAGGTGGTATGAGTAACCGAACAATTTTCGCGTCGCTCACTTACGCACAATGGCTCAATTGTGGGGCTAAGTGTGGATAACACACGTCCAACTAACTAACTAACATCAAATTTCGTCAAGTGTAGTTTAAGTTCGCACGTAATAGAGGTCAAGGCTATTGCCACTCTGAGTTCCAGATTCGATGCTGCTATTGAGACTTTACAGAAAAATCCCAAAACACCTAACCCAACCCGGGAATTGAACCCCAAACATCATGCACAGCGGTCGCATTTACTGCTGTTCCACCGTGGCAGGTACCATATAATAATAATAATTTATTTATTGATTACAGTGGTAAAACCTGAATACGGTCCATAAAGCACTTAACATAGGTAATATAATATGCGTGCCTGTACTAGGTACACCTGCGCCACACGCGTTAAGGGCACCTACAATATACTACTAGGAACTAAGTTACATACAATATAATAGCGTGCCTGTACTAGGTACACCTGCGCCACACGCGTTAAGGGCACTTACAATATACTACTAGGAACTAAGTTACATACAATATAATAGCGTGCCTGTACTAGGTACACCTGCGCCACACGCGTTAAGGGCACTTACAATATACTACTAGGAACTAAGTTACATACAATATAATAGCGTGCCTGTACTAGGTACACCTGCGCCACACGCGTTAAGGGCACTTACAATAGACTACTAGGAACTAAGTTACATACAATATAATAGCGTGCCTGTACTAGGTACACCTGCGCCACGCGCGTTAAGGGCACTTACAATATACTACTAGGAACTAAGTTACATACAATATAATAGCGTGCCTGTACTAGGTACACCTGCGCCACGCGCGTTAAGGGCACTTACAATAGACTACTAGGAACTAAGTTACATACAATATAATAGCGTGCCTGTACTAGGTACACCTGCGCCACACGCGTTAAGGGCACTTACAATAGACTACTAGGAACTAAGTTACATACAATATAATAGCGTGCCTGTACTAGGTACACCTGCGCCACACGCGTTAAGGGCACTTACAATATACTACTAGGAACTACGTTACATACAATATAATAGCGTGCCTGTACTAGGTACACCTGCGCCACACGCGTTAAGGGCACTTACAATATACTACTAGGAACTACGTTACATACAATATAATAGCGTGCCTGTACTAGGTACACCTGCGCCACACGCGTTAAGGGCACTTACAATATACTACTAGGAACTAAGTTACATACAATATAATAGCGTGCCTGTACTAGGTACACCTGCGCCACACGCGTTAAGGGCACTTACAATATACTACTAGGAACTAAGTTACATACAATTAGCCATACCTATTATATAAATATAAATATGCAAAAATAGGCCAATATTATAATTATTATCATGGAACTTATTCAACATTAATAACGACGTTATAGCTGCAATTTTTCGGACGGTGTATGTATTTAGATCAAATCCTAAATTTTGAAATAATATTGTAATAACATTTCTAATAATAAACCTCTCAAATATAGAAACTAGTCAATTTTATAATAAGTACAATAGTTCCTAGCTGCTTTAAATATAGATACATATTATGTTTGATTTTTGTGATTTTGTAATTTTTCTATAACATAATTTTATTTTTAATTTGATTTTGTTAGCAAGTAAGATACATTCTATGTGTTATACCTGAAATAAACGATTATTATTATTCTCTTTATTTACACATTTTTCAATAGTAATTACATTTTTAAATATATAAAAAAAACACATTTAAAAATATAAAAACTATGAAGACCCACCGGCATCGGGAACTAGGTCCAAGCTACCGGTGGTTAGGGCTCCAGCGAGAGGAACCTCCTCACAATGCGTGCCGTGTCAAGCAATACGGCCTTCTGCATCAGAGACTTAATCCAGCCGTCTAACGCGAGCCTCTTCAGATTGTGATCGAGACTCTTGGCAATCAGTCCATGGACTGATACGACTATCGGTACAATGATCGCCGAATCCACATCCCACATGTCGACAATCTCGTGCGCCAGATCCAGATATTTAACTTGTTTATCCTTTTCAGCTTTCACGAGATTTCCGTCATGGGGAATGGTGATATCGACGATCATTGCACGGCGCTCTAATCGGTCCACCACCACAATGTCAGGTCTATTGGCTACAACAGTCCTGTCAGTAATGATGGACCGATCCCAGTACAACATTGCATGACCATTTTCGAGAACAGGGTCGGGCACATACCTGTAGTACGGTACTTCTAAGTCCACGAGATCGTATTTTAAAGCAAGTTGCTGATGTATAATCCTGGCCACTTGGTTGTGTCTATGCAAGTACTCGCCATTAGCAAGACGAGAGCATCCAGAGATAATATGTCTGAGGGATTCTCCGGGCTGGTGACACGCCCGACATATGTCAACCGTACCATCCTTTAGGATATATCTCCGGTAGTTATTCGTCATCACTACTTCGTCCATAATTGCACAGACAAAACCTTCGGTTTCGAATCGTAACCAGGACACGGACGATATTAAATCTACGTCGGGTCCATATAGAGCCCGATAAAACCGTCCGTGTAGCTCCTTGCTCTTCCATACAACCTTGCGATCCTCAGTTGTAAGCACCACCGGTTTGCGCCAGTTCTCTTTAGCCAGAGCGAGCGGGGTAAGGCCAGTATCCACTGCCACCACATCACGATGAACATCCACGTTATTGTGGAGAAAATATTCTCGGAGATTGCACACCTCACGGTTATGGAAGGTCTTGGCACATAAAAAGCCACGACCCCCACATTTCCGCGGGATGTACAACCTCATTACAGAAGAACGTGGATGGTGCATTCTGTGAGAGGTTAGCAGTGACCGGACTTTTCTGTCCAGGGCATCCAGTTCTGATTGAGTCCATCTGAGTATGCCGAAGGAGTAAGCAAGGACTGGCATGACCCAACCGTTACAGGCTCGCACCTTATTGCCGCCTGTTAAAAGACTTCTCAGTACTTTCTTCAGGCGGCCAAAGAAACGCTCCTGCAACGCTTGTTTCATTCCAGCCTCGGAGATATTTAATGCCTGCGACATACCCAGATATTTGTAGGTTTCGGTTCCAGACAGAGATCTAAGTTGTATGGAATCTGAGAGTTGCACCCCAACAGATTCCATAATCTTGCCTCGCTTCACATGCATAACTGCACATTTATCCACACCAAATTCCATCCTGATAGAGTTACTAAAGGTTTCGGTTACCTTAAGTAACGCTGCCAGTTGCAAATTGCTGGGGGCAAACAATTTTAAGTCATCCATGTAAAGGAGGTGGGATATAACCTGACCATCTTTCCGTAACCGATAGCCCAGCTCTGAACTCTCTAAAAGAGTGCTTAAAGGGTTCAGAGCCAGACAGAACCACAGCGGACTCAGACTATCACCCTGGAATATACCTCGCTCGATCTTTATCGGTACACCATAATCCTGAATTTCTCGACATCCTGGATAGCAAAGAACAGTCCGCCATTGCCTCATACATGTCTTCAAGAAGGTGCATAGGGTTGTATCAATCTTATACAACTCCAGCACCCTCATAAGCCACGTATGTGGCACGGAATCATAGGCCTTCTTATAATCTATCCAACATGTCGACAAATCCTTTCGATTACGGCGAACCTGTTGGCTAATAGTCATATCAATAATAAGGAGCTCTTTAGTACCACGGGCCCCATTCCTACATCCATTCTGAGAAACAGATATAATGGAATTATCACTAATATGCTTAGATAATTTTGTTCTCAAAATGGATGTAAGAAGTTTATAGACCGTTGGTAGACATGTAATTGGTCTATAGTTTTTGGGATCCAGGGTACTACCAGACTTATGAAGTAGGTGGGTGATGCCAGTTGTTAAAAAATGTGGTAGCGATCCTGATTCTAAGGATGATTGGAATTGAGATGCCAAATGAGCATGTGAGCTATAGAGCCATTTTAGCCAAAAATTGTGCAGTCCGTCCGGACCCGCTGATTTCCAATTTGGTAACGAACGGACTGCACTGGCTACGTCATCTGTTGTTATTATAATTGGCTCCATTATAGGTAATTGCTCACACACTCTTTCTACATCCCGTATCCAATCACCCTCTGTGTGGCAGACAGGTGTCGACCAGATGCTACGCCAAAAAGTGCTAGTGGCATCATCATCCGGCCGACATCCATTACCCACGTCAGAATCAGATCGCTCCCACTTTCTATACACCCACCTTTCATCCTTTTGGAATGTGCGGTTCTGGCGATATCGATCCACCCGTTTTTTATAACGCCGGATACGGTTTGCCCACGCATAAATCTTCTGTTTCAAGAAGTCAATGCGCTCTGTGACTCGAGACGTATAATCTTGCGTACTGATCCCAGTACCTGCAAACGCCCGAACCACAAAGCGCATTACTCTCGGGCGTGTATTGCCCGACCTGAAACATATGAGCTTTCCGATGAGTGCTCTAGCCTCAGCAATACGACGCTCAATCCTGCACTGCCAAGCTGGCACAACAGAGTTCAGTCGTGTAGCAGTTTCATTTGATGGTAATTTAACACCAGCTACACGACATACTGCTACGGCCGCACAGTACAGGATTGAATGTGTATCACCGAGATTCTCACTATTATCTAAATAACTAGACAATAGTGAATCCAGAGCACTCACCAGCGCTATATTCTTTTTATGCGTAGGCAAACGTGGCAAACGAGGCCTTACATTTCGTTCCATGGATCGATATTCCGTAATGGCACACTCCAAAGCGCTCCTTAATTGGCTGTTGTAGTGGGTATCTACATGAACAGCCTCTCCATCTGCCACTCCATCAGCAGGATTACACTGTGGTTGTGGTGCAGTTGTTATTACCGGTGCCACAGTTTGCGACGAAGAAGCGATGGGAAGGCTACCCTGCACGTCAGAGCGCAACCTCTCAAGTACAGTGTCATCCAACAGATGGCATCGTTGGATTGCCCGCACTTGATCTGATAGTCGCTGTGCCGAAACGTTGACAGCTGGCTCAAGTACCTGAAACAAAGGCAGCATGCGATCACGATACGCACTAAGGTTTGTTCCCCCCTCTGTAGCCACAAAATATGCCCGCATGACGTTCTCATTCATTGAGTTTGTCCATTTCATGCGGCGCACATTACCACCAATAGCGGGGACCCCTCCCGAGGCCGGTTGGCCTCTGGGTCCCAAGCAAGGCGGTGGCCGGCCTCTTCCCCGCCGACGTATAGGTGTTGGCGACGACGGCGGAGAGAAGTACTCGTCGCTGCTCGACGCCTCTGCAGTGTCCGGTGGCGCTGATGCGTGTCCTGGTGACTGCGAGGCGGAGCTATGCGACGAGTTCGGAGATGGAAGGCGTGCTGTAAGTGCTTTGGCCTTAGCCCTGGTCAACATCTTAATTTATTTGCACATGTCATAGTTAAAATAAACTGTTTTGGAATTTTCTCTTGTGACGTACCACACTTGTCACACATGTCATTTTGTAAAAATTATATTAAATACCAGATTCTCCAAAGAGTTCCATCAAATACACATTCCCACTGCGACCCCAGACGCTTTATACTTATTTACACAAACCCCCGCTCCGAAATGTTGAAAATATATTTAAAAAATTCATAAAATAAAAGACCCGATGCTGCTTGTCAGGGTTGCCAGTTATTATTATTATTATTAACAACAATCAACAAATTTCAGTATCCTCATAATTTAAAGTTTGTAAGTACCGACAGACTATCCGCTTAGATCTTACATAACTTAGGTCATATATAGCCGTTCGTTTATTTATCTTGTTATAAAGAAAACATAATAATATAGATTTTTTTTTATACAACTGCGGTGGCAAACAAGCGTACGGCCCACCTGATGGTAAGTGGTCACTCTAGCCTATAGACGACTGCGACACTAAAGGGTCGGCATCACTTGCGCGTTGCCGACCCTTTAGGAAAGGAAGTGGAAAGGAGACGGAGCGGGATGGGGGAAAGGGGGTGATTGGGCCTCCGGCACTCTCACTCACCGAACGAAACACAACAGTAGAAATACTGGTATTTCACGCCGATATTCTGTTAGGACTACCCTAGTCCTTCCCCGGTCGAGCCGGCCCATTCATGCCGAAATCAGCGAGGCTCTACTACTTATAAGTGTTTAATATCACCATCACATAAAGTGCAAGTGTTGTTAATAAACGGTAGGTATATAAACAACAGGCGTCCGGGCCGTCCGGGTCTATTGTGACAATCACGGCCGGGAATCGTGACATGTACCCGGAACAAATTAATTACGCTTTAACTACGTATACTTTTTAATTTCGCCATATCCCATGGCAACGACACCATTACACTGGACACGGCAGGGCTATCTGTGCTATAGGGAAGAGACACGCGGATATGCGGATATTAATATCCTTGTAACTATAACAGATTCTGTAATATTTTAATATAGGCATGTTGCAAACAGTTTGTGCTATGTAATAAAGCGTTTATATAAACCTAACCACTTTACTTGACCTGCTATTAGAGAATCGATCATAGTAACAGTAATAGCAAGTTATCAGTTATCACTGACATTAATGCAAGTTTTACAGTGTACAGGGAATCGACTTTCATAATATATTATTTTCATGAAAAATTAATATGTCATTGGATTTAATAATTATATGAAAGATATTTTGATGTTTGTTTTATTATTTTATAACGTTCATAGTTTTCTTCATTGTGAACAGTATGCAATTTATATTAGCGTTGTTCTCCCAAGTGCTAGTCAGTAATGTATCCTACACACCCTTCATCAACCATGTTTGGGATGTTTGGTTGCCATAACACAACATATCAGCGCCAACTAATAGTTGTCTCCTAGACTTAATTTCAAACACCAAGATTAACAATTTCACATTTTCTCACATTAGGACACCAAGCCAAAAGCTTCAGTGTCGTTCCAAAATATATCCGCGTAACAACGACACCTTCAGAATATTCTCGGATAAATTCGACTTGTACGGTCCCATCCCTATTTCATAGCCATATTTTAATGTCCATAAATTGTAGTAATTGGAGAGCGAGTGGCCAACTGACATGTCGTTCCGTGTTACAACATCGCTGTCCGGACATTCGTGAGCCCTTTGTGGACACCTAGTTAAAAATTGAAGCTTCGATGGCACTCGTAGATTAGGTAATTTATTTTGAACGTGATAACAGTCTATTGTTGATATCTACGTTTGTGAATAAGTTAATTTTAGCTTTGTTTTGTTGATATGATTGTTGGTGTAAAAATTATTACTTTCATTATAAGTTACTGTATATGTTTAATGTTTTGTGTGCTGCTGTGGTGCTAGCTACCGGCCTGTTTATAGGTATTGTTTAGGGTATGCTTATGATCTATATTTAACTGGATTACTGTATCTGTTTAGTTATTATTATAACTTATTTATTTTATTTACTCACGAAGAACCTAAAAATGGATTTGCAAGAATACAGCAACAAAATTAGCATTATAAATTAATGGCATCACTATAACACAAAAAATTAATGGCATCTTTGTTTGCGAAACAAAAATTTAACAATATCCTTTGAATACTAACCCTGAATGAAAGTTGTTTATTATCCTAGTATATCGCGCATAATGTTTAAACTGTCCATGAGTCCAAGTCGGAGTGGGCACATGCCCCAGCAGTGTGCTGGCCGTATTAGGCGCCTAAAAGCTTCCGGAATAGACTATGCCCAAGAGATACATTTACTTCCCAGCCAACAGAATATATGTGTAAGTAAGTAATACGAGCGATTTATTCAATATCAAATATTGGTCAATATAATTTGTAGATACGTTGCAGTAGTATGCATAGGGTTTCAGAATAAGGCCTCAATCTGTTCTGTGGTAAAAGGCAAACATTATAAAAACTTGCGTATTTAAGATTTCTCTACAATATTTTCGAATATGTATAGAATTATTATCTTGAAATTAAACTACTTTTATATTTTAATCGCGTTGTTTATTTTAAAAACTCTGTTATTACATAACTTTAAGACTATGAAACTGTTAATGTTAAACTTTACTACATTAAACTTTATTAAAGCTACTTGCATTATTGAACTATTTAAGTTTACACTTTCCCCGAACCGTTCACTTTGCCGTTGCTTTTCAGCAGCCATGGTCACTTTACTCTCCGTAAGGCAATATTATTATCTGTCAATACAGTGAGATAGTTTGATAGAGTCAATATTATTATCTGTCAATACAGTGAGATAGTTTGATAGAGGCAATATTATTATCTGTCAATACAGTGAGATAGTTTGATAGAGGCAATATTATTATCTGTCAATACAGTGAGATAGTTTGATAGAGGCAATATTATTATCTGTCAATACAGTGA
The DNA here is from genome assembly GCA_963564715.1 of Catocala sponsa. Taxonomy (NCBI): domain Eukaryota; kingdom Metazoa; phylum Arthropoda; class Insecta; order Lepidoptera; family Erebidae; genus Catocala; species Catocala sponsa. Next base: position 25,736,901 of record OY751341.1, on the reverse strand, counting down.
GATAGTTTGATAGAGGCAATATTATTATCTGTCAATACAGTGACATAGTTTGATAGAGGCAATATTATTATCTGTCAATACAGTGAGATAGTTTGATAGAGGCAATATTATTATCTGTCAATACAGTGAGATAGTTTTATAGAGTCAATATTATTATCTGTCAATACAGTGAGATAGTTTGATAGAGGCAATATTATTATCTGTCAATACAGTGAGATAGTTTGATAGAGTCAATATTATTATCTGTCAATACAGTGAGATAGTTTGATAGAGGCAATATTATTATCTGTCAATACAGTGAGATAGTTTGATAGAGTCAATATTATTATCTGTCAATACAGTGAGATAGTTTGATAGAGGCAATATTATTATCTGTCAATACAGTGAGATAGTTTGATAGAGGCAATATTATTATCTGTCAATACAGTGAGATAGTTTGATAGAGGCAATATTATTATCTGTCAATACAGTGAGATAGCTTGATAGATTTTGTACTCTGCCATGGTGCGACCTTCTCATTCTGAGAGAAGACCCGTATATTAATGATGAAATTTGGATATATGGTCATTGCCTGATGTGAGGATCTCCGATATTTTTCAAAAAGCAACCGTATGCAGGACCAATGAAAATTGTCTTTTTTACATCCTAACGCCATTATAACCATAAGGGCCTAAATCAATACGTCCATAGCCACAACCTGCCAAGCTATACGTAACGGCAGGAAATACTTAAAGAACAAAGGGCTGTAAGCACAAAGTTTCACTGAAGTTGGTCTATTATCCTGGCATTAGGGCCACACAATCAACTCACAGAAAACTTTCTATATCGTAATGTGGAAACTACGCGAGGTAATCGTATGCCCCGCGATCATACTACGATATGGTGGCCATGGTTTACGGGAAACGAACTACAATCCTACTACTGACATGGACTGCATAAGGATACCCCAGGTTAGGCTTGCTTAGTGTGGGGGCAACGGTGATGTACAATATTGTAAAGTTATTTGACAATAACGATATTGTATGTTATTTTATTTCTTTATATTTATACGCAATTATTTATCTGGTGGCTTTGCCTCTATCCATGGGTTGAATGCTATGGGTTTGAGAGCATAATATTTGTGTTAGTTTTTACAAAAAATGTGGTAAAATGACCTGCGGTACGGCTACTGGACGGTACTGGTAGCCGGCTACCTACTATAATCGCTTGCATCATCCGTACGTTGCCAATCATAGGGAAAACCAATCTTTACCTAGTTTTAGAAGCTTTCCTTTCCGCAATATTCCTTATAGCAAACTGGCCTAACAGTAGTCTTACACCAGTTTGCTGTCAGGGTGTACTTCCCTCAAGCCGGTATCCATGCATACATGCAAATAATTGACAACGGCGGGCTCTCCCATATAAATAAAATATGCTGGTTAGTATGCTAGATTTCTTTAACTATGCTTCGGAGAGTATCTACGAATGCATTAATTAGCAAAGCCATTGAGATTTCCTATTCTGCCACCGGTTATCGGAGGTGTGAAAAGGTAGTAGAAGAGCAATACCTCGGAAGAGGGTCAGGTGACATTGATGGCAGGTGATGCCAGGGTTGCATACCAGGGTGACTTGTAATATAATCGGAAAGGTTTTAATTAGGATAACCTTTCTTACAGATTATTACTAGATTTTGCCCGCGGCTTCGCTCACGTAAATGTAGGTGAGGTTAGATTAGGAACAGTACTTTTTCCTATAAAAGGTACCCTATGTCCTTTTCTATTCCCCTGACGACATGTATTCGGAATTTCATGATGATCGGTCGAGTAGTTAAGGTTTGAAGAAAACAAACAAACAAACTCACATTCGCATTTATAATTAATACTAGCTTTTGCCCGCGGCTTCGCTCGCGTTAATTAAGAATTTGACAATCAATTCGGGTTGTACTCTGCTTGTATAATAATATAATTCAATCATGATTCGAAAGACATGTGGTGCCATCTATTATCATAAGAATGTTATTGTTGTTTTCCTCGGAAACAGTAATATTTATCGGGATGAAAGGTAGCCTATGTCCGTTTCTGTACACCTGACAACGTATATGCAAAATTTCAGGATGATCGGTTCAGTGGTTTAGGCGTGAAAAGGTAACAAACAAACAAACAAATAAACTCATTTTCGCTTTTATAATATTAGTTAGGAAGTTAGGATTAGGATTAGGATTAAGTTAGAATTATGGTATAATGCCCTACGATATAACTATTTGATGTAAGATGTCTCTCTATCACACCGAAGTGTGGTCACCATGATGTCAGTAATAATAGGGCACGCACAATACTCGGGATTGGGCCATAAAATACGCAAGTTATCGCGAGGCTCACCGCACGAGCCAACTAGCGAGCGGCGCCAGTCACAGGCGCAAGCGTAAATTGATGTAAGTTACGTTTTCATTGTTTATTAATCACTTGTTAGAGGCATATATGTATATTTGGCCTAATCACACTGATAATAAATGTATACTACTGAAAGTTTTGTTTGTTTGTAACTGATAAACTATGTAACTGCTGAACCCATTTTAATGATTCTTCATAGTAGGCTACTCTTCACCGTTGGAAAGCAACTCTATCTATAAGTAACATAGGCTATATAATCACGTTACGAGCTACAGAAATGAAGTTGTAAACATGAATGTGAGAGAAACCGCGGTGTAAAGCTAGTATTACTAGCTCTGCACCTCGTTGTTTATTTTTCACAGTTGCTTAAATCTTTTTCGTCCATCTTATAACTTAAACCACAAAAGAAAAGTTCTATGACGTCACGAGCTGAAGAAAAACACTGAAATGTAGCACCGCAGAAGTTAGCCACAAAGGAATTAATGGTTTTCTTTAGCATTGTTTTACAAACCAGCATGTACGAATAAATGGCCAGCGCTAACATTGTACGCTGGCTTTGGATGACGCCGCGAAGTTTTACTAAGTATAAGTATTTTGGCAGAGTACTTGTAAAGCCGTTAGTTGATTCTTCTTCTCCCTAGCCGTTTATTATTGCCAAGTCACTTGGGGTCGGCTTTCTAGTCTAACCGGATTTGACTGGATATCAGTTTTTACACGGAGCGACTGCCCTTTGACCTCCGCAACCCGAAGGTTAACGATACCCTAAGGCTAGATCAGTGTCAGGTTATTAGAGGGCACTGACTTCCCAATAACGACTGCCATAGATGTTCATGGCAGCCGGGACCGACGGCTTAAAGTGCTCTCCGAGGCACGGAGCAGTCGATAACTGTCAATCAATACGCACATAATTTCGAAAAGTCATATAAGTTCCGAAAGTCAGAGGTGCGCGACGTGGGTTCGAACCCGAGACCCTCTGCATTACAGTCTGTTGGTCTCCCCACTGAGCTATCACTGCTTCTATTTTAATAAACTTTAAAATAGGTATATTACCTAATGTGTAATGATACATATAGGTATGTAGATTAGAGCACTGACGTCATCCCGACTTTACAACATAAGTATTTTTCTTCAGCCGTACTTTAACTAATATAAAAACATCTTTGTAATCAATCTTCATTTCAATCCGACTGACAAGTGGAGCCTTTTCCATATTTTTTGTACTTAGATCATGAACTGGATTATTAAATTATCCGTCAAAACCAAATTACTACTTATTCATACTAGACATACTTATTTAGTCGGACAAGAAACAATCAGACAGCTTAAAAAGAACCTTATTCTGAAGAGATAAGAACAAAAATTTGATTGGTAAGTAGTTTTATGGACTGCGTTGTAACTTTTGTCAAGTATTTTCACATTATCAATGTAGTTCCTTTGTGTTAATAATAAAAAGAGCTCGAATAGCTTATTACGGTACCGTTTATCATTGTCGGACTCATGTGTTTGTCTGCAAATAAAAATTCAAATTTTGGACGTTGCGGTAATGAGGTATCATTTGATGCTCAAGTGCCTAGCCATTTGCTTTGATGCATATCAGTAGGCAAAGCGTAAAGAAATATATTGCTTTCTCAGGTATTGTATGAAACAAGATTTGATTTTATGAGAATTTAAGTAGGTAATTTCTTCATGTTTGATTATGCTTTAGTTTTCTCCTGTATCTTCTTCTCCCTAGTCTTTATTATTCCCAATTCACTTGGGATCAGCTTTCTAGTCTAACCGGATTTGACTGGATATCAGTTTTACACGGAGCGACTGCCATCTGACCTTCGTAACCCGAAGGCTCACGATACCCAAAGACTAGACCAGTGTCAGGATATTAGAGGGCACTGACTTCTCAATAACGACTGTCATAGATGTGCATGGCAGCCGGGACCGACGGCTTAACATGCTCTCTGAGACACGGAACAGGCGATAATTGTCAATGAATACGCACATCATTTCGAAAAGTCATATAACTTCCGAAAGTCAGAGGTGCGCGACGTGGGTTCGAACCCGAGATCCTCTGCATTGCAGTCTGTTGGTCTCAGCATTGAGCTATCGCTGTTATTTTTCTCCTGTATAAGGGCACATATTTAAATTATTTGAATGCTATCAATTGGTGTCACTTAGCATGTAAAAGATAAGTTAAAATTCGGAGTGTAAAAATCTTCACCGATCAGGGACCGATCAAAGACCATTCGAAGTTACAAACTTTAGTTTGTAACATGGAATACTAGCGCAAACCATAGATGCTATTTATAGCATCTATGGTTTGCGCTAGTATTAAATGGACTCTATATAATATACTAGCTGTATCTGCCACCAGTTTAAGACGAAGGGAACTCTTTAAATATTAACGATTACAGTAGCCTTAATGTTATTCAAGTAAGCACAAATCCTCGGGCAACATAATTATGTATATCTCAAGTTTACCTTGAGTGACAGATACATTCGGGAACTACTCTCTTATAGGCAACCGGAGTGTGAATACTAAAACTCTTAATTCATTTTACCGGTGAGTAAGTGTCACAGGCATTATTTTTTTATTTCATCCCATCTTGAAACCCTGTCCTTTGGCGAATGGAATACGCAAGTGAAATTGCTAGTATTGCAACCATAATTATAATTATGTCTTACGATCAAGATCAAATAAATCGGATATACGCTGTTGATTTCGTTATGACTTTATAAGTATTTTATAAGACCATTTCCGCACATGGTTTCGCTGTGTTGATAAGAAATACATATATTTATTACCGACTTCAAAAAAAGGAGGAGGTTCTCAATTCGACTTTATTTTTTTTATGTTTGTTATCTGATAACTTTCGACTGTATGAACCGATTTTGATGATTCTTTTTTATTTGAAGGTTTGGGTTTCCCGTGTGGTCCCATTTAATATTGATCAAGATTTGATCATTCGTTTTCGAGTTATCCTTAATAATGCGTATTTGGTTGATTTCGGCTACATTGACTATGTTCTTATTTTTGGCAAGATTCACTAAAAAACGAGAAATAAACAAAATTTTAACAAAAAAGAAAACCGACTTCATAATAGAATATTCTAAAACTTAAAATGCACTAAAAAGTTAATAAATAATTGCATATTCTTGTGAATAATTAAATTATTGTTATTTTTGGAGTCGGTGTCAGCCGCCCGCGCCGCGTGCTGCGTCTATGTGTGTAATTGTGCATGCCAATGTTATGTTATGACTATAGTAAGACATCTCATGTTTAATTAGTTACAAACCTACCTTGGCTGACACCGACTCCATTAATAACAATAATTTAATTATTCACAAAAATATGCAATTATTTATTAACTTTTTAGTGCATTTTAAGTTTTAGAATATTCTTTTTTGAAGTCGGTTTTTTTTTGTTATTTTAAATATTATTCGTAATTTGTGTTTCAAATTACTAGTATTCTCGTTAACCCCTCCAGCTAAGTTAGAATGCTTGTATTAAGAGTGGGTTCACGTCAGTAGTGCAATGGGTGAGATTTGAATCTCTCTCTCGATCGCAAGTTTGCCTTATCCATTGGGTTACCGTCACTTATTTTTACAAAGTACACTCAGACTCAGGGCAATAATTTGTAGATCACACAAATAATTGCCTCGTGTTTCCACAAGAGGCACATGTAGTCACAGTGAACACACAACACTCAGTCCTATATCGGACAAGGGGCACATGTAGTCACAGTGAACACACAACACTCAGTCCTATATCGGACAAGGGGCACATGTGGTCACAGTGAACACACAACACTCAGTCCTATATCGGACAAGGGGCACATGTGGTCACAGTGAACACACAACACTCAGTCCTATATCGGAAAAGGGGCACATGTGGTCACAGTGAACACACAACACTCAGTCCTATATCGGACAAGGGGCACATGTAGTCACAGTGAACACACAACACTCAGTCCTATATCGGACAAGGCGGATATGTAGTCACAGTGAACATACGACCCTCAGTTCTATATCGGACAAGGGGCACATGTGGTCACAGTAAACACAACACTCAGTCCTATATCGGACAAGGGGCACATGTGGTCACAGTGAACACACAACACTCAGTCCTATATCGGACAAGGGGCACATGTGGTCACAGTGAACACACAACACTCAGTCCTATATCGGACAAGGGGCACATGTAGTCACAGTGAACACACAACACTCAGTCCTATATCGGACAAGGGGCACATGTGGTCACAGTGAACACACAACACTCAGTCCTATATCGGACAAGGGGCACATGTGGTCAAAGTGAACACACAACACTCAGTCCTATATCGGACAAGGGGCACATGTAGTCACAGTGAACACACAACACTCAGTCCTATATCGGACAAGGCGGACATGTAGTCACAGTGAACACACGATCCTCAGTTCTATATCGGACAAGGGGCACATGTAGTCACAGTGAACACACAACACTCAGTCCTATATCGGACAAGGCGGACATGTAGTCACAGTGAACACACGACCCTCAGTTCTATATCGGACAAGGGGCACATGTAGTCACAGTGAACACACAACACTCAGTCCTATATCGGACAAGGCGGATATGTAGTCACAGTGAACACACGACCCTCAGTTCTATATCGGACAAGGGGCACATTTAGTCACAGTGAACACACAACACTCAGTCCTATATCGGACAAGGCGGATATGTAGTCACAGTGAACACACGACCCTCAGTTCTATATCGGACAAGGGGCACATGTAGTCACAGTGAACACACAACACTCAGTCCTATATCGGACAAGGCGGATATGTAGTCACAGTGAACACACGACCCTCAGTTCTATATCAGACAAGGGGCACATGTAGTCACAGTGAACACACAACACTCAGTCCTATATCGGACAAGGGGCACATGTAGTCACAGTGAACACACAACACTCAGTCCTATATCGGACAAGGCGGATATGTAGTCACAGTGAACACACGACCCTCAGTTCTATATCGGACAAGGGGCACATGTAGTCACAGTGAACACACAACACTCAGTCCTATATCGGACAAGGGGCACATGTGGTCACAGTGAACACACAACACTCAGATCAGATCAATATCCGATATAGGACTGATGCTATATCGGATATTTTCCTGTCGGGTGATTCCTGAAACCGAACTCAATAGATGGCAATTCATTTGAATAATTTCGCTGAAACCTGAAATAGATAAAGAAACGTTGGTGTAACAAACATCCGTCTAGCTGTTAATTTTTTATTCTCTTTACTTTTATTCAAAGGAAAAGTAATCATTTCCCAACGCTATTTCTTAAGAGTAAATTGAAGCTAAAATAGCACCAAACAATCGTAGACGATCTTATCTTGATTTCTGCGAAACTTGGAAGTCCATCAACAAAAACAACTTGATTCCTGTCATTTTGTTTACTAAGCGAAGCTGCTTTTTACGATATTTTCCCTTTTCTTTTAGTATCGGCTTAGAAAGACTTACTTCCTCCAAATAAGGAGCTCCCCCCGCTTTATGTAAATTAGATATTTGTTTACCGAACTGGTTTATTTACTTTTTATAATATAAACAAGTGTCACGTTTCATTGCGTTACTTTTACGACGTTGTCGATAACTGTACGGCAGCAGTAAAATCACAGTAAAATTGTTTGGAATGTGAAAATTGGAAATTTGGGTATCTCATTGCCTCCGGTGCTGTGGGCGACTCGGTGGGGTCCAGCGCGGATCAATACGTCGGCTTAATGCGTTATATGATTAAAGAAGGGAGTACTAGATCGTCAGTACCTACCGCCCTCGACAGTTTAGCCTTATGAGTATTTGGACTGACATGTTACACATCATTTGTCATACATACATACATACATAGATTCACGACTGTTTCCCAAAGGGGTAGGCAGAGACTGCGGATTTCCATTTGCTACGATCCTGACACACTGCTCTGGCTTCATTCACTTTCATCACATTGCTTACAAAACTATGGAAATGGTATATGAGTTAAAATTCTAGTGGTGTGAACTTAGGTATAGGTAGGTACAACATAGGTAATGTTTATAGGTATTTAGTTATAATATCTGTACCATAATTTTGTTAGTACTTAAAATCTCGAAGGCATTGCCATAATACAGAATGTGTACTTAGTATTCAAATATCTATAATTATATACTCCTTTTTACGAAAATTGCGTGGACGAAGGAGTATGAAATTTGCCACAGTTAAAGTTTATATAGAGAAGGAGTGACGAATGCTAATATTTATATAAAATATGCACTAGAAATACATTAAATTAATGAAAAAACACTACACGCATACAACCATGCATTTGACACACGCAGTCGAAGTGCGTAACTATGGTTACATATGTCATATATGATGACATATATCAGCAATATCTTACAGGCAAACTTTGGTCGAATTTCGAGCACTAGGCGACCGCTAGTCTATATAATTATATTAATAGGTGAAACAAAAACTTTGTATCCCTTTTTACGATAATTGCGCGGACGGAGGAGTATGAAATTTGGCACAGTTAAAGTTTATATGGAGAAGGAGTGGCGAATGCTAATATTTATATAAAATATGCATTAGGAATTCATTCAATTAATGAAAAAACACTACACGCATACAACCATGCATTTGACACACGCAGTCGAAGTGCGTAACTATGGTTACATATGTCATATATGATGACATATATCAGCAATATCATACCGGCAAACTTTGGTCGACTTGCGAGCACTAGGCGACCGCTAATTAGAATAAATTAGCAGTAATAATATTTCTAAGATATTGATTATAATTTAGTTGTACATGAGATCCGGTAAAACACGTGCTGAGCTGCGACTTTCGTGCTCACTTTATCAATATAGTAAACCGTGGCGCAGCGGTAGGGAATGCGACTGCTGTGCATTAAGTCTTGGGTTCGAATCCCGGGTCGGGCCAACAAAAGTTATTAGGTTTTCTGTTAAGAAATCTCAATAACAGCCCGGAGTTAGGAAGTTGGCGGTGTTGGACACCTCCGTGCCTCGGAAAGCACGTAAAGCCGTTGGTCCTGCGCCTGATCTCTCTCTGGTCGTGTCGGATTACCGTCCCATTGGATCATGAGAGTTAGGGAACAGAGAGTGCACTATAATATCTCCTGCGCAGATGGTCATGGTCAGTCTCCGTTGAGATTAGCCGCCGTGACCGAAATGGGTCTGGAGGACATTATTATTATCATTATTATTAAACAGATATGTATCTCTACTAAGATTGGTGGTAATATCTTTTACATAGATTGATTAAATTCTAATTATTAAAAAAATTTAATAAATTTACATTTCATAAGCACTGTATCTTAACTGCCTATAAATGAATTCAGTCATATTTTCAACAGTCATGTTCACGGGGAGAACATGTACGTGCGACAAAATCCGTATAAACTAGTAAACGTAAGACAAAATTAATACATACATACATAGATTCACGCCTGTTTCCCAGAGGGGTAGGCAGAGACTACGGATTTCCATTTGCTACGATCTTAATACACTTCTCTGGCTTCATTCACTTTCATCGCATTCCTCATACACAAAATTAATATTATCAGATAGGTACTAGATATGTAGATAGGTATCTATATATAGTTTACTGACAATATCAAAACCATTTTTGCGACACAAAAAGTCTCCAATATCGACATAACACACCATTCGGGCACAAAATCATGTCTATTGGCATGTTTTCCTCGAACACCTCAAATATACAATCGTACGAAATAGCCGAGCCGAACCTCGTGTTGATTGGCCTTATTCACGGAAAATTTACCGTCGGCCTAATAAAAAGTACGTAGCCAGGACCAATCAATAGCTACCGGAAACCATGAAAGTTCTATCTGTCGAATCGAAGTAGAAGGGAAGGAAAGATTTCATCAAAGAAATGAATAAAGTGTACGTTGATTTAGTTGGCAGTAAACATGTTGACGTAGCCATTCATCTCGCTGTGGTACATAGGAGGCTGGCAGAACAATTGATCAACAATAAAGGAAGTTATCTCAGTAAAGTTTATTTTGTTTTGGTGCTTCGGGGTGTAGGGAGACGATGATAACGCTAACAGAATGGCCATTGTACTGTTATAAACTGCGCTCACGTAACTCGCGCTGTCGGCATATTCATTTGAAATAGAAACTTTAGCTATCAGACATTTTGGGGAAATGTGACTGCAGCTATTGAGAAATGATATGGCTGTTATATAATGGACCAAGTATTGCGAATTTTAACTACTTGCGATAGAAAACTTGTGTCTATACAACGTGTAATATATTAAAAGCACTTCCTGAAAGTACTTTGTCCAGAATCGGCTACTGATCCATTTCTGACATTTTAATATAGGTATTTTTTTTTGTCCTAAAATAATTAAAACAACGTAATTTATAGTCATCCTTTTCTTTGAACAGTCGAAATAAATGTATCATAATTCAAGGCAATAAGGTTTTTGATGCAATAAAGGCAATAATGTAAGATTTATTGTAATATACCCATACTATCCGCGCACAATAAGAATTAATTCGTTAAATTAAAATATTCAAGTACATTAAAGTAACATTTTAATGATTATTCATATGCCTGAACGATTTCTGCTATATTTTAAGCTACCATGTCATTTTAAGCATTGAATTACAAACTTTAAATAATTATTGCTAATTTTATTTCCTCATAGTCTTCGTTCGTTGTGGGTATATAAATAATACCCGGTATATGGACATAATTTTAGACTTCGTGTTTTTACTGAAAATTTCTTGACTGAAGTCAATAAAACACTTTGCTCGAGCTCAACATCGAACTTCGACCTCATGAGAGAGATTTCAAGTTCAATCATGTTTCATCTTGATGTCAAGTTCAATCATGTTTCGTCGCCTAAAAGTCGAGTATTGATAATAAGATATTATTTTTGTTAAGCCGACTAAAATCCGTAACAATAAGAAATAGTTGGTAGGTCGGTTTACGCATACGAAGTCGCGGTAAATACTAGTTAAGTAATAAGCAAATTTTACCTCTTTTGCTTCTTCCGAAATCACACAATATAAACTCACTAGATGTTCCCGCGGTTTCGCCCGCGTTTATCGTTACTGCGCCGCCCCCGTGGGTCATAACGAGATGTTACATTATAGCCTATAGCCTTCCACAATAAATAGGCTATCCAACACTAAGAGAATTTTTCAATTCGAACCAGTAGTTCCTGAGATTAGCGTGTTCAAACAAACAAACAAACAAACTCTTCAGCTTTATAATATTACTATAGATTAGCATACGTAACTAAGATCATTGATTACAATGAACTAAGAGTCAGAAGGGAACTAGCGCTTGCTACACACCTATTTAAAATACTGAGGGGTAAATCTGACAATGCTAGTTTGCTACAATTATTACGGCTTAGAGTCCCCGACAGATATGTTTGGCGTCGGCGTCGGCCAGCGCTGCTGCAGCTGCCGAGCGCAAGAACCAATTTATTAAAAGAAGCTCCGGTAACGCGAATTCTACGCATTATGAATAATATCCACGAGACTTCGGATTTGTTTGCATGTACTTTGAGTGAATTTAACAGAATAGCTTTAATTGTAATTTGTTATAATAAGTATACCTTTTAGTTAAGTTATAAGATTATATTGTCTGTAACGGCTTCACTATCGTATTGGATTGTTTCTGTAATGGTAGTTGTAAGTTTTGATAAATAAATAAATAAAAATAAATAAATAAATAAATAATGTCCATATGTCCATCCATCGTAAAGTAGAAATGTCACCCTATATGTCATGCAGACTTCACATTAACGATGTGTACTGGTGACATAGCCCCTGGACATAATTAATCATGATAATCATCATTTTGATCACTACTTCGTTAGTTTGTGGTCTTGACCTTAAGGTCAACTAAATAGGGCCTTTGTCATAAATCACTCAAATTAGTAGGTATCTACTTAACCTTACCGCGACGTGGACAATCTTCTTTGGGCATCTTGACTGCAAGATTCGTTTGTTTAATTTGACTGCATTGTCATTTGAGTGGGTTAAGTCGTAAACTATCTCCAGATTCCATTCGGGGATAGAGTGTACATAGGTTTCTGTCAGGCAATTGTAGAATGGAATTTACATGTGCCTGTTTGATGACAATCGGTGCATTTTAAGCACTGCACGATAAATTACATAAATACAGTAGATGTGCCCGCGATTTCACCCGCCGTCACTGCGCCGTCCCCGTGAGTCGTAGCGTGATGTTATATAGCCTATAGCCTTCCTCAATAAATAGGCTATCCAACACTAAAATAAATGTTCAATTAGAACCAGTAGTTCCTGAGATTAGCGCGTTCAAACAAACAAACAAACCCTTCAGCTTTATAATCTTTATATATATAATTCTTCTGTACGTGTGTTGACAGTGAACTCCTCCTAAACGGCTGGACCGATTTGAATGAAGCTTTTTGTGTGTGTTCAAGTGGATTCGAGGATGGTTTAGATATGCTTTTTTTTTCTCTTTTGTACAGGAAAGCGTCTGTCGGTACAGCTAGTATTAGTATAGATTAATTCATTATCAATGATTTACGCAAAATGGCGTAATTGTAAGGCTAAGTTGCATGTTGAATACCAATCGTAATATAGATTGAGATAAATATATTTCATATTAACTAGATAAACTTGGGTGATAAGTAAATATTTATTTATATTTAAAACTAGCTGTTACCTGCGACTTCGTCCGCGTAGATTTTAACTAAAAAGTGTTTGTCACCGCGGAACACTATATTTTTTTTAAAATCAAAGTAGCCTAAGTTACTCCTTATAACATCATTGAATTTTGTCATTTATGTAATATCAATGAATAAACTATTTAAAAAAAAACAGCTATCTTCCAGTGAAAGTCCCGTCAAAATCGGTTTAGCCGTTTTGGAGATTAGCCGGAACAAACAGACAGACAGACAGACAAAAATTTTAAAAATAGATGTTTTCGTATAGGTACCTTATATACTTTTATATGCATTAGATAAAAAGCTGTTATTTTGACATTACAAACAGACACTTCAATTTTATTTATTTGTATAGATGTAAAGATGCGTTTGTGTTTTTTAAAGCATTAGTACTTTAAAAGACACAAATGACAACCGTTATATAATAACTCATATATAAATTGACAACTTAACCCACTAATCATCAAACACCTGGCCTATGACCAACACAAAAGAAACCTTGACCATATTAAGAAACTACCACAAACAAACAAACCGCCTTTTTATTGTTCACATCTAACTAATTAGTCGTTAGTAGGTATTTGTCACTAACAGATAATGTGTAAACAACCAGCTATGATACATAATACTTATATTATTATAGGTTAACCGCAGGCGGCGCGCGCGCAAGGACAGCGCTCGCGTTAAATCGCCGTACAGACAGACAATGTGACTGCGGACGATAAGGCTCAGCACTCACGTTTTTATTCATTACATTTATTTATATATTTTAAACAGGAACATGTATTATTTCCGTCGTGCCTTTTACTGCCTCCTTTCAAAATGGCCATTTTACCCGTCCGCCATTTAATTACCAAGATCTTAGTCTTTTCCTACCTTCCAGTCTTTCTTTGAATGCCAAACCGCACGATCGAACTCGAGACCGCTGTGTGGTCTCGAGCTCGATCATTACACCTCTGAGCTTATGGAGTTATGTCCTTATTAAACAGATAATTAAAACCCGTGTTCAACAGTGGAATAGTTTACATACACCCTGCATTTGATCTTATAACAGTCGTTTACATATATTTGCGTTATTTAAAACTAGCAGTACCCGCGGTTTCACTCGCGTTTATGGTTACTGCGCCGCCCCCGTGTGTCATAGCATGATACTATATAGCTTAGTCTTTCTCTTAGTCTGTCGTTAGTCTTTCTCGATAAATAGGCTATCCAACACTAAAATAATTTATCAATTCGAACCAGTAGTTTCTGAGATTAGCGTGTTCAACCAAACAAACCAATAAACAAACTCTTCAGCATTATAATATTACTAGATGTGCCCGCGGTTTCACCCGTGTTTATGATTACTGCGCCTCCTCCGTGGGTCTTATCGTGATGTTATATAGCATATAGCCTTCCTCGATTGAAAGAATTTTCCAATTCGGACCAGTAGTTCCTGAGATTAGCGCGTTCAAACAAACAAACAAACAAACTCTTCAGCTTTATAATATTAGTAAGTATAGATTGCTGCCAATCCGTGCTGATGAATAATCGGATGGTGGATCAGAAATGACTGATTGGTGGCACAACATACTTGTAGCGACTGCTAAGCATGTGGTCTCGGGTTCGATTCCTAGGTCGGGCTGTGTTATTTTATTTTCTGACAAGAAATTCTCAGCTACAGCACTGAGTCTAAAACTGTGTACGATAAACGGCTATTACGTCAAACCTAAAAGATTAAAACCTTAGTTAATTGCGATAATGTAGATGTGATACACCAGTGATATCTTCGAGGATTAGGTGTGAGGCTACGCACGTATATATGGATACATATTATGTGGAAGGGCAGAGCCAACTGTTGGCAATTATTTAGTGACGCAGATGTCTTGTAAAAAGGTGGAAGCCGCTTGGCTCATATGTAATGTACGCCAAATAATTGGCAACGTGAATTATTTAGTGACCATACGAAAGAGCCTGCTCACCTGTAGACGTAAAATCCTCTTACAGGAAAACTACGTAAGAATTGTAGCTGCTTTTGAGTTTCGCTTGATAAATAAGAGTTCGGGAGGGCTAACATACCCACCTCTCCCATTTCATTCTGTTTATTTGTTATTGCAAGCGATGCACAAAAGTCTACATGATCTCTGTGTTATAATACTCAGTATATTTCAGTGATATTTCAGCGATCGGAAGATCTCTAACTTAGATAACCAAGTGAGTTTAACTGACTATATTCGTTTGTTAACAGTCGTATTACTTAACATAGGTACATGAAGCTTCCGCTTAACCGGTTGGTGATGGTTGCGTGTGTGTGCGCGCGCACCTTGCGTTAGTGTGTGTGAGCAAGTCTTCCGTCCGTGTCGCCACAAATTGCACTTCCTCGCACAGGCTGCCTATAGGAAGTCTGTAATATACCTATTTGTGTTCTAGCACGTAACTTGTTGCCACGGAAGATAATAAACCGATCTTTGTAATGACTACCTAGTAGGTATCTACAGAAAATCATTAAGATTAAATGTGGAAAGTTCTGATGTATCCATTTATTAGTTTACTAGATGTGCCCGCGGATTCACCCGAGTTTATGATTACTACACCGCCCCCGTGGGTCGTAGCATGATGTTATATAGCCTATAGCCTTCCTCGATAAATGAGCTATCCAACACTAAAAGAATCTTTCAATTCGGACCAGTAGTTCCTGAGATTAGCGTGTTCAAACAAACAAACAAACAAACTCTTCAATTTTATAATATTAGTATATATAGATAGCTATAGAACAGGTTGTTATTGTAGACACTGATGAGATGATCTCGGAGGTCGGGGGTTCAATTTCATAGTGTAATGCTAGCGATTAATCTATAAGAAGCAATACAGTAATCCCAATCCTAATCCTAACTATTAATATTATAAAAGCGAAAATGAGTTTGTTTGTTTGTTACCTTTTCACGCCTAAACCATAGAACCGATCATTCTGAAATTTTGCATATACGTTGTCAGGTATACAGAAACGGACATAGGCTACCTTTCATCCCGAAAAAAATTACTGTTTCCGAGGAAAACAACAATAACGTTCTTATGATAATAGATGGCGCCACGTTTCTTTCGAATCATGATTGAATTATATTATTACAAGCAGAGTACAACCCGAATTGATCGTCAAATTCTAAATTAACGCGAGCGAAGCCGGGGCCAAAAGCTATTATATAATAATATCAGCCCTGTATTAAAATGTCCCACTGCTGGGCACGGACCTCTTCCCACTGTGAGAAGGGTTAGGCCATAGTCCACCACGCTGGCCTAGTGCGGGTTGGCAGACTTCACATATCTTCGAGAACATTATGGAGAACTCTCAGACATGCAGGTTTCCTCACGATGTTTTCCTTCACCGTTAAAGCAAGCGATAATTAACTATTTAATACGTATATAACTTCGAAAAGTCAGAGATGCGCGCCTTGGGTTCAAACTCGAGACCTCTGCATGCCAGTCCAACGGTTTCCCACTAAGCTATCGCTGCTTACATACAGTATATTTTTATTTTTCTGAATGTGCCACGCCAAGGGTCTTATTGTAAGCAGTATATTGTAAAATATTATATTTGATGTGCCGATATAAAGTAAAGTCTTTGACCAAGTCGTGCAGTATTGTTGTTTCTTATAACATCACGTAATCCTGAAATGCAACGCGTGATATAACTAACAGAAACACTTAAGACAGTCCATAGTATTGATGACTAGGCAGGCTGTTTAGGACACAAGTAAAAAATATATTATATAGATTCTGTCATAGTAGGTACCGCAGCAATAAAATGCAACCGATGTGCATATAATCTCGAATTCGAATCTAATAATAATAATATTCTACCACATACACACATCACCATCTAGCCCAAACTAAGCAGAGCTTGTACTATGGGTACTAGACAATGGATAAACATACATATATACTTTTTTTTGTAAATACATACATATTATACATAGAAACACCTAGATCAAGACAAACATCCATGTTCATGCACACAAATGTTTGACACGTGCGGGAATCGAACCCGCGACCTCAGGCGTGGCAGTCGTTTACACTAACCACTACGACATCAACGCTGACCAATCTGGCAAGCGTTTTTAGATTTTCTCTCAAGAATTTTTAGAAGAGTCACTTAAATGTGTCTAATACTGCGTTGCACCTAAAACATTACCTGACGTAATGTAAGTGTAAATACATCAAAGTGTATCCAGATTCAGCACAACTACTCGGATCACGCATAACGGCCATTCCCATCCCCTGTAAGAGTCATTCCTGTACGGCGCGCGGGACTTTACGAACATTCAAACAACGGACATGAAGAACATCCAGTCTCGGAACAACCATTAATTGTATGTCACACAATGTTTTATCCCGTGTATGTTACAAACCTACAACAAACTGATTTTTAAATTAAAACACAGATTCAAACCGCATAATTTACAGAATAATGATAATAAAAAATCATCCCTATTGTCATATCGACAACCGGCGTAGTCCCTAAGACACTTCTACATAGCCTCAGCATACTTGACATACCGAAATCTACAATCACACTCATACAAAAAGCCGTTCTATTTAACACATGACGCCTCACACGTAAATTTCTTGCATCATCTACTTCTTAACTCTTTCCCCTCTGGCACACTTGGCTAAGGCCTGTGTGTCAGGTTTTTACCTCTTTGAAATAAAAGGGAGTCCAAATATAAAACAGAAATAATAAAAATTATTTATTTATTTCAAGGAAGCATTAAATACCCTAATTTCTATGATACAAATACTTAACAGATACAGCTTAACAATAAACACCATTCAGTGAACATCTATGTCTGAACTAGATAACTTAATATCTGTGCTTCAGACAGCAGCGCTCTTCCCTTGAAGATTTCACTGTATACAAGACAGATCACAAATCAATTATTAATTAAGACTTGTGCAGTGTAGGTAAGCCTCCTTGTGTGTAGTAATGAGAGAATACCACTGCTTACCATAAACATACGTCTATATAAGCGTGATACTATCTATGTATGTATGGTATAAATACATATATGTCTGTATGCTAAAACATATACATATGTCTGTATGCTAAAACATTTACGAAACTTATTTTACCACTATACGTTCATTAGGTACGACCTCTCGTGTCAGTTAGCGGAGACTTAGACATTATATTGAATGCATCAGGGCTAACAGCCACAGCGGGTCAATGACCATATATATTCTCACAGTATTGACTAATCCTCTATTGTATAACAACTCATTGTCTTAACTCAGTGTTGCTAAGCGAAATAATCTACGTTTCTTTAGAAGGCTGGTATCAATTCTATTGTGGCGAGGTAAATATTTTTTGTTGATTTTCTAACATTGATCTTCTGAGAAACTTTCTTTTACATATCATTGCTGAATTCTTTTCTGGGTAATGCTCTGTCTGCAAACAAAGTAATCGTTAATTCCAGTTCTTTTGCGGATTTGATCGCGGTTTCCTTTTTTAGAAATGTTTATTTTATTTAAACGTGTTTTGTGACGCTTTGGATATATATTTTCTGTATTTACTGATACTTTATTTCGTGTGTGTGTGTGTATAATGTGATGTATCCTATTAACATTAGACAGGCATTAATAAAATATTATAAAACGGATTATTAACTTCTTTTTCATTAATTACTTGAAAATAACACTTTCACAGCATTCTAAATAAAAATTCCAAATGGTTTTTCATTCTAAAAAAGTCAGCTCACGCACTACGTTGAAATCCTGTGTTGGGATTTAAAAATCGTTTATACAACGAACAAACAGAACACCGAGACTCAGTTCAACTACTGGTGAAGTACTTCATGTTATACAGCCTGGTTGGCAAAGTACTAGTGAATAGGACGGTCTCGTTTCGAATCTTGGGTCGGGCAAAGTGTAACTGGGTTTTTCTGTCAAGAAATTCAAAGTCTAGAACTGTGCCCGGGAAACGACTATACTCTCGCCCCCTTACGTGGGATTAAATAGCTGGTGAAATGTAGGTGCGGTATGGTTTTCCTTACCCCTTCGGGGGATATCGGCATGAGATTATATATAGGTAATAATATTATATCACATACACACAACACCATCTAGCCGAAACTAAGCAGAGCTTGTACTATGGGTACTAGACAATGGATAAACATACATACATATTATACATATGTACATACATATTATACATAAAAACACCGAGACCAAGACAAACATCCATGTTCATGCACACAAATGTTTGACTTGTGCAGGAATCGAACCGGCGACCTCAGGCGTGGCAGTCCGTTACCCTAACCACTACGCCATCGAGGCCGACTAATATGTAACTATATAATATATGTATATGTATGTGATAAATAGGTAACTTATGTATGTCTAAGGCGTAGAGTGTTGAAATGTGTTAGTTATATGACTGTTGACTGACTTCCTTTTGTGGCTCTGGGAATGAGGCTAGTCTTACTATAGGCATACAAGCATGTAGCTAAGTCAAATATTCTGTAGCACAGGAACTCTTCAGAGTAGTAGAGCCTCGCTGATTTCAGCATGAATGGGCCGACTCGACCGGGGAAGGACTACCCTCTCACTGAATATCGACGTGAAATACCAGTATTTCTACTGTTGTGTTTCGTTCGGTGAGTGGGAGTGCCGGAGGCCCAATCACCCCTTTCCTCTTGCCCGCTCTTTTTCCTTCCCACTTCCTTTCCTAAAGGGTCGGCAACGCGCTAGTGATGTCTCTGGCGTCGCAGGCGTCCATAGGCTAAGGTGACCACTTACCATCAGGTGGGCCGTATGCTTGATTGCCAATCTAGTTGTATAAAAAAAAGCAATAAGGTGTTCCGCCTACTTCATTTTTGGTAGTCTTTCTACAATCAAGTAGCTATCTAATAGTCATCAAGTGATAAAATCGTAAGGATATAGGCTTGAGATTATGTAATTATCTACTTACAATTCTATGTCCCGTGTGGAGATCGAACTCACGATACTCAGCGCGTAGCCAGTGGCGAGGTGACCGGGTAATCCACTACGCCATCCATGCAGTCATATTATATCATTTAATAGACATAGAAACAGAATATAATATTTAGTATCTATACTAATATCCTTCCTAACTAATATTATAAAAGCGAAAATGAGTTTGTTTGTTTGTTACCTTTTCACGCCTAAACCACTGAACCGATAATCCTGAAATTTTGCATAAACGTTATCAGGTGTACAGAAACGGACATATGCTACCTTTCATCCCGAAAAAATTACTGTTCCCGAGATTTATAACAATAACAACGTTTTTATGACAATAGATGGCGCCACGTGTCTTTCGAATCGTGATTGAATTATATTATTACAAGCAAAGTACAACTCGAATTGATTGTCAAATTCTAAATTAACCCGAGCGAAGCCGCGGGCAAAAGCTAGTAATATTATAAAGCTGAAGAGTTTGTTTGTTTGAACGCACTAATCTCAGGAACTACTGGTTCGATTTGAAAAATTATTTTAGTGTTGGATAGCCTTTTTATCGAGGAAGGCTATAGGCTATATAACATCACGCTACGATCCACGGGGGCGGCTCAGTACTGATAAACGCGGGTGAAACCGCGGGCACATCTAGTAACGAATAAACACATAAACAAATACAAATAAATGATTACGTTAAAAGCTTTATCATTAATAACGTTAAGAAGCCATAGTTGTGACTAAAATTGCTTCCTGTAATCATTTATCATAATCAGGTGGCAATTATGAGTAAAAGCGTCGTCTCGTCCACCGCTCTGCTTATACATTGTGGTATGTTGTCGTAGTGATGACTACGTTTAGGCAAAACATAAAGGAAATATTATCTATACCGATATTATAAAGCTGTAGATATTTACAATACAATACAATACAATACGCTCTGAAACTATTTTGTTAATTAATAAAATATATTATATTTAGGAAGACTATAGGCTACCTAACGCCATGCTACGACTACACTGTTAGGAGCGGCATGGATGAAACCGCGAGGCACAGTTATATACTATACTAGATGTTCCCGCGGTTTCACCCGTGTTTATAGTTACTGCGCCGCCCCCTTGAGTTGTAGTGTGATGTTATATAGCCTATAGCTTACTGCGATAAATGAGCTATCCAATACTAAAAGAATTTTCAATTCGGACCAGTAGTTCCTGAGATTAGTGCGTTAAAACAAACAAACAAACTCTTCAGCTTTATAATCTATACTAATATTATAAAGCTGAAGAGTTTGTTTGTTTGTATGTGTGTCCTTATTGAGTTCGTTAACGTTATTATAAGAGTGAAGACAATAGCACTAGATCCTTCGTAACCTTCAATGTATCTAGACTACGTGTCGCAATCTAGTATTAATGGATGTAGCCTCTACAATCAATGGAAGATTGTTCAACATAAACGTTGCCTATTTTACTATTATGTATGTATATTAATTGAAAGAAAGAAAGAAAGAAAATACATTTATTTGCAGCAGAATTATGCACTACATACATCAGACACAGTTAATTACAAAAAAAAAAGAAAAAGCAAATCTTACTGCAAATTGGTCGCAACTCAGCAAAATGCTAGTTTTGAAAAAAATTGCGCTGGTCTTCCGTTGCGACCATGTTTGTAGATAATAATAGGTACCTAATAAACTTAACACAAGTAATACAACAGACGATATAAAATAATAATAATAATAATATATAATATAATATTATAATATTCTATCACATACACACAACACCATCTAGCCCAAACTAAGCAGAGCTTGTACTATGGGTACTAGACAATGGATACACATACATATATACTTTTTTTTTGTAAGTACATACATATTATACATAGAAACACCCAGACCAAGACAAACATCCATGTTCATGCACACAAATGTTTGACTTGTGCGGGAATCGAACCCGCGACCTCAGGCGTGGCAGTCGGTTACACTAGCCGCTACGCCATCGAGGCCGACAATATTTTATATTATTTAATAATTGCTCATTTCCTACTTAATTATATTTCTCTAGTTCAACTAATAATTTACTAAGAGATCGCATTCTTCGATAAAATTATCTTTATTTATTAATTAAAATAAATCATTATTCATTTTACATACTATTACAATAATTCATTCGGTAGGGTAAATACAAGTTGCTTATGGTTAGTTATCTTCTTTAAAAAGCGGGATATTTTACAGCCGGACAAAATGAACACCAGTCTTGGAACAACCAATTATGGGTCACAGAATTTTGTGTCCTGTGTGGAATTTGAACTCACAACATTCGGTGTAACGACAGTGGCGAGTTGACTAATTAAACAACAACGCATGCAGTAAAGTGAATTATATATGAGAGCAGCGATAGCTCAATGGGGAGACCAACAGAGTGCAATGCAGAGGCTCTCAGGTTCGAACCCACGTCGCGCACCTCTGACTTTCGGAAGTTATAATATATGACTTTTCGAAATTATGTGCGTATTAATTGACAATTATCGCCTGCTCCGTGCCTCGGAGAGCACGTTAAGCTGTCGGTCCCGGCTGCCATAAACATCTATGGCAGTCGTTATTGGAACAGTGTCGACACAAAAAACCCTACTGGGTCGCAGTGTCGCCGGTCTGCACTGACTGGCTCCCACATAAGATAAGATAAGATAAAGTGCATTATGCGTAGCTTATAAAGACACAATTTACTTTGCAACAGAATAGCACTACGAGTGTTGCAAATGAAGCAAAATACTTTATGCGATCCAATAAGATACTAACGCGAGATAGTAGCGCGAGTTAACGTACACCAGAGGTTCCCAGACTTTTTTTTCTCATAGACCACTTTCAAAATTTAGCTGGTTCCGGTGGACCCCCTGCAGCTAAACAAGTTCATGCACGTTCATGCAAAATTTGATCAAATCTCTGAGGGATGACCATTTTTTATTTTAGAAATTCTTGGAACTGAACCTACTACGGTAGGCAAGCTGGCTTTTTTTTTTAGTAATTCTCTATCGAAAAACATAATGGAATATGCAAGTTTTTACAAGTAACAGTCAAGCTGAACAGTCGGTAAAGTCAAGCCAACATTTTAGTTCTTCACTATCAAAAGCAAATAGATTTTCGTGGACCCCCGCTTACGAATTGTGCACCCCCATTTTTTGACACGCCAACGTAGACCCCCGTGGACCTTTGGGGGTCCACCTGGACCACTTTGGGAACTAATGGTTTACACAATGTTACTCGCTTTGCGTACTACAAAAGCTATTAGCAAAATAAAAACTTATATAATATCAATTCTATATCTATACTTCTATACTAATATTATAAAGCTGAAGAGTTTGTTTGTTTGGTTGAACGCGCTAATCTCAGGAACTACTAATTCGAATTAAAAAGTTATTTTAGTGTTGTGTAGCCTATTTATCGAGGAAGACTATATGCTATATAACATCACGCTACGACCCACGCGGGCGGCGCAGTAACCATAAACACGGGTGAAACCGCGGGCACAGTTAGTTTGAAATAGTAACCATAATGAGGCCAGCGCTGGTTATCAGCTCGTTCTCGTTCTGTATCACAGTGACGCGGTAGAAAATAATAATATATATTCGTAGACGAGACGAGACGCTAAAGATAAATACATAGTAATAAGTGTTTATGACTATAAATAACGTTAGTAATAACAAAGTTATCGGTGTCGGCAGTGGAGACTGGAACGGTTATCAGGAGCGATAGTGAGCCGGCACCGGCGCGAGCCGGTTCGTCGCGTGCGCCCGCGCACACTAAACGACACGACGTTTATTACGTTAAATTATTGTGTTTTCTTCACACTTCAAGTATGCACTTTTTGTGATACAAATGAATAATTAATAACCAGTTTTCTTTGGTTTTATTTAATAGAGCGTTGTATTTACTTAGAAGGCAAAATGAATCTAGTTTTTTTTTACATTCTTTTGTTAGAAATCAGGAGGAAATCAATGTTTATTTTTAAATGTTATATATGTCATTATTAGCATACAATAGCTGTATATTACACACTGTATTAGAGTTTATTATATAATTAAAAAAGTGGGTCAGTTATCCCATAATAGTAATTCATATAAATAAATGGTCCATTATTTAGATTATGATTCATAAACAAAAGTAATCTCAGTTTTCTTTATAATAACTTGCAAAGGAATTGAACAGAATCAGTGTTGCCACAGAGAATTTTCTTACAGAAGAGTAAAATAATACTTTGCTCGGCTATGGAATCGACTCCATGCACAGCATATACCTACTACCTCTGCGCTCGCTACTGAATACTGATGCTGTATTACTTAGCAACAGCTCATCAGATAAATATCATTTGACACGAGTTTTGATTTTGACATGTTTTGATTACTCTTTCAGAAATCAGGGTACAGTCACGTGTGTATCTCACATCTTCCACGACTGTCAATCAGTACGATTAGGATTATTACTTAGCTACATGTATTTATTATATAATGTAGGTAACTAACTAATCTAAATCGGTGTACACATTTAGATAAATAATGTGATATTAATTCCTTATTAATTACTGTAAATAAGGTCATGTTAAGTGTGTTTAGTTGTTTCTAGCAAAATACTATCAATAAAGAATAAGAGGTGGAGCATAGCGGGATCTCTGGCTTCAACCTGGGAATATCCTTATACTAGACTAGCTGTTGCTCGCAGCTTCGCTCGCGTATTTAAGTAGGTTAGGTTATGTTAGTAAAATAATTATTTTTTAATAAAATATAGCCTATGTGACTCGGTGATAATAAAGCTTTCTGATGGTGAAAGAATTTTGAATAACGGTTGAGTAGTTATTGTGTTAAACCCTTTCAAACAAACAAAACATCAAATCTTTCCTTTTTATAATATTTGTATAGAAGAGTTCGATTGGCGCAGCGCGGAAGGAAACAAGACTGCCGTGCATGAGGTCTCAGGTTTGATTCATGGGTCCGGTGAAGAGTGATAAGTTACTCTGCCGTGGTCTGTGGATCAATTAAGGTCGTTAATATGAGATGTAACTATGTGTGGTTTCAGTTGCGCTTAATAACGTTTATGGTTACTGCTCTGATCTTTTAGGTCATAGCTTGATTTTATATAAGTATATATTTTTTCATGTAGGTAGTAGCCGAAGGGATAAAGCAAGACTCTTCCTTGAACTCTCAGCCTCTCGATGGCAAGATCGACAAATTGAGAGTTCGAAACCCACCCATATTTTTTGGAATGTAATTTGTATGAAATGATTTTATTTCAGTTATTATCAGTAATCTTCTAGGATAAAAATATTAAGCTTCCTAACACAAAAATAATTTACAAATTCAAATGATAGTCTTGGTAAAAGCGCAAAATATATACAATATTTTGGAGGTTTACCTATTATTATCATAAAAGATATTATAACCCTCCACAATCGATGCCATACATATGCAATAACATAATAAACAAACAAAATAAGATAGCAGATACGAAACTATTCCACGAGCGCAGCTGCTCGCAACACCGGGTAGGCCCCAGTTTATCAGTTTCATTCATTTCCGCAATATTTTCCTGTAGTCATTCATAGAGTGACAAATTTTCCGTCAATAAATAATGATTGTTTGCCGAGCATGGTTGCGTCAGCCAGCCGGGCTGGCCTAGTGCGATGTTTGGTAGATATTGCATCAGGCAGTAGGAGGTTGTACCCAAACATTTTGGACTGAAGGTGAAATGTACCGCGATTTTGAAATGGGGGTCAGAATATACATGACTATAATTTTGCAGGTTATACGTTTCACTGAGTAGTAATTGTTTCTGAGGCTGTAATGAGGTTAATAGGTACTTAATGTAACATGAAGTCTGGTTGTTATACATTGATTTTAATCTCTTATAACGTTAGCAGCTCATCTTTACATACATGTATAATTCTTCTGTACCTCATTGACCGATTTTAATGAAATTTTGTGTGTTACATCAGTCCCTGGATGGTTTGGATTTAAAACCAGATCTCGTACAGCGGTGTGTCAGGAAACTGCTATTTTTGGATTTGCTAGTTGTGAATAAAATGTAATATAAAAGTTGAAAAACTGAAATTACGACATTTTTATAAAACCTGTTTCAGACCCAAATGAAAGAGTAATAATTTAGTCACGACTCACGGTAAATGGTTTACTTTTGAGTAAGTCATATATTGTTTTTAATGAGTATAACATGTATTGCAATCCTATAACGATACTAACGATGTGAGCATATCGATTATAAAATCGATTTTTTTAATTCTCAAACCTAAAAGGAATATTTGAAACATTGTTTAGTATTTGCGTTACCTAATCGGTGAAATAGATTGAATATTTGATTAAGCATTAAGCTTAATAAATACGAATATATTTACCGCCAAGTTACAAAACATTGAAAATTGTCAAGACTTTCGTCCACAGGGTATCGTCAGTACGTTTATGATTTATCATGGCTTTAAGAACATATAATTATCGATTACCCGAATATCAATAATTGTACCTACATAGTGATGTAGGTATAAGTACCTAGTGACTTATGACAACTATCTAAGGTTACTGGTTGTTTCCACTTAATTAATTCGTACATGTAAAGGTACTTGTATATAAGCAGATATACAGGCTGTCCTAGAAGATGTGAATCAAACTGTAACGGGTGATTTCTTAAGTAAGGACCTTTCAAATGTGCAAAATAAAAAAATAAAAAATTATGTTGTGTTGTTGATCAAACGTACAAGATTTTCGTTGGTGCAAAAAAAAAATACACCAAAATAATGCAGCGATTTCAAAACTACGTCAGTTTAAAAAAAAACATCTTTTGTAGTTTGTGAAAAAATTAAAATTAGCCATAAACGAAGTACCTGTATTTAAAAGTCTGAAACAGTCATGCTTTTTTAAAAACTTAATTTTTTTCCTTTTAACTAAAGGTCATCATATTTTTAATTATTTTTAGCACATTTGAAAGGTCCTTACTTATGGAATCTCCGCGTTACAATTTGATTCGCATCTTCTGGAACAGCCTGTATAATATTCACCTACACCTGTATATAATGTACTACAATATACTTTAATAACGATGATGTCAATTTGTTTATTCCATTGTTCCGGTACCCTCATATTTACATATTACTATTAGCAGCAACACAGCATAATAGCTGATTACAATTGCTAATTAGTTATGCCTACATCTGTTTACATCTTTGATAAAAAATCAATATTTTGTACTCAAAATTATCATAATTATACTAGCACGCACGCCACGTCACGTTTTCAACTGAAAACATGTTTTTTAAACCCAAATATTATCAGTCAGTGTCTTAAGTTTATTGATAAGTTAGTTGGTAAACATATATACATATTTTATTGCTTATCAAAATTGAGCCTTATGTGTAAGGCTTAAAGTCAAAAATTGCTTGATATATAGTCGTTATAACTTATTCAAATTTAAACTTTATTCCTTTGTAATAAGGAACTAGTGAAGTAGTAATAAGTAGTAAAATTACATCATGAAGCAAGATCAAGGGTGAACAATAACATTAACCTTTTTTTGTAAAATCTAGTTTACTAAGTTTTTGGTACTTATGGAAAGTCCATACTTTTTTGTTGTGTCTACGTGAAAGCCGAACATTTGAAAGTGGTGATGAGCACAGGACGGTTATCGAGGATGGAATATTGAAAGTGGCCCAGGAAACACAGTGCCTCGTATAGAAAAGGTGATTTAAGAAAGGCATAAAAAGGAAAGCTCTTCTGCTTGACTATAAGATTAATTGTTTACATAAATCATTATCTTAGTATTTCGACACCAGCACTGGTAATATGTGTGAACCAATGTTAAATATATATGACCCTATCATATATGTTTGAACGATATTTAAAATAGCGCCTATGCGTTACTAGTCACTTGGAGTCAACACAACCCACAAAAAATTGGTATAAATGAACTAGATAGACTGAATGGACATAAGTTAGATATGTAGATAAAATAGGCGTATTGTGTTTAAAACTATAATAGTCATGGTTGACTACAGTCACCGCTTACCATCATTCTAGTCGCCACTTATTTACCTATATTTAGCGTATAGTATTCCCTAATTGTCAGTAGACAAAGTCAGCATCTTTTAAAACAATTGATTTTGTAAAGTGACGCTTCGTCACGTCGACACTTTTAGTTGTTTGATAAATTTATATCTCTGATCAACTTGGTTTCTTTACAAAGAAATTGTAGTAATAACTATCTGCACAAAATGTACGCGATTAGTCATAGCAACGTCCAAACTAACTTTCTAACGATCATCAATCTAACTGTAATGTTGCATCATACAATAAGGAGGTTGTGTTTCGGCTTTTAGCAAAATTAATGCTGCGATCATTCACCCAGTTAAAAGAAGCCTCCAAAGCCTCTGATAGAGAAGAAGATACCATGATAGTACTGACCACCATTCGCTATAATAAAGTTTTTAGAACAAGGCGTTCATAGGTTATCTCATAAAAATCGACAAATAAAAAGTAGATTTGTGGTTAATTTATAATTGGGGGAGTTTAGGGACTGAATACTTTGTTGACACTAAAGTAATTGTTGCTACATTGTCACAAACATGTTTTAAATAGATATCTAAACCACTCAAACAGAACTTTATCGTCTGCGGCTGTCAATAAGGAAAATTACCATTCTCACAATTTCTGACGATAGCATTCATAATATAATAGTCGATTTTTGATAAGTTCCGGTAGCAGTCTCTCTTCGAAGACTACTAGACGCAAATACTGTAAGAGTTTTGCTGATCATAAATATGAAGATTAGTGAAGATATTTGAATACTTATAGCTCAATCACGCGTAGTTAATTAAACTTGTCACAAAAAAATAACACATGGGGCACTTTTACACCGATTTATTATATTCCTGTGTGTCATTAGTCAAGTCAGCTTGTATAGAATAATAATTTATCACAATATTTGATCAGTCTAACCTTGTAAACTGTCCTTACGCAAAACTTATATAATCTATAACGTCAATAATAATGTTTTGATTCCGCAAAATAATTTATTTCAATGAAGCCTTTATTATCCATTATCTTCTGTTATTTAATCTTTTTGAAACTGGTTATTATTTATTTACGTAATGTATATATTTTTTAAGACATTAAATATGCGTAGATTATTATATTACCGCTTAATTAAAAACTTGATATTCTTTTTTTTTATACTACTAAGTAGGTTGATAACCACGACCTATCTTATGGTAAGCGGTTACTGTTGTCTGTAATCGCTCACCATGTCAGGAATATCACTTAGGCGTTGCCAACCTTAGGGAACTCATGTGAGGAAGGGATATGGGATTGGTAGCCATGTAAGCTTGATCTCACACTCACCATGGAAAATACTAAACAATATTAGGTACTACTTACTACAGTTGCTTTCATGAGAGTAATACTTCATATGTAAGTAGGTCCATTGATACTTTAACTACATAAGACACATTAACGGGATTTTACATTAGAAAATATGTAAAATTTGTTAAAAACTTTGAGACAATTATTACTCTATTAATTGCCTAAAATGTTGCGCAATACGTTTTAAATTAAGATGGAAGTAGACTAGTAATATCTGTTGTCTATTGCATCAGTGTCAGGCGATCAAAGATTCCCCTCTATGGGAGAGGCCCAAGACGATCAGAGAACGTCTTTCCTTCTCTCCTTTCCTCCATTGTGACGTATGTTGTGACGTAAGCAAGTACATATTCCGTGAGAATTTTTCCCAGCGGACGTACGAAGCTATGTTTTGTAAACTTCTCCTCGCGATATCCCAAACAATGTGTCCGGCAAATAAATAGCGGACATGTTACTCGCGTGTTTGTGATGTACCCACGGACAGACAGACTAAAGTATTATGTGTGTATGTTCACCGTCGTCTTGTTGTTCAGACAACTGAGTAGAGAAACACTGCGACAGTATTTACTTACATTTACTTCAGATTTCTGGATGTTGAAGTAGTTTTGAATCTTTAATTGATACAATCCTAATCCTAACTTCCTAATTAATATTATAAAAGCGAAAATGAGTTTGTTTGTTTGTTTGTTACCTTTTCACGCCTAAACCACTTAACCGATCATCCTGAAATTTTGCATATACGTTGTCAGGTGTACAGAAACGGACGTAGGCTACCTTTCATCCCGAAAAAAATTACTGTTCTCGAGGAAAACAACAATAACTTTCTTATGATAATAGATGGCGCCACGTGTCTTTCGAATCATGATTGAATTATATTATAACAAGTACAACCCGAATTCATTGTCAAAGTCTAAATTAAAGCGAGCGAAGCCGCGGGCAAAAGCTAGTATTGAATAAAGATTTTAGAAATTGAAATGCACACATGGATAAAGTTAAACTAAAAATACGATGCTAGGTAGCAAACTTGTTCACAGTTTTAAATATACGAGTATACCTACAATCTACATATATTATGTTTATATAAGTTCACGGCTATATTAGATTAGAAGGCTAAGGTTTAAAGTATATACCTAGATTTAAGTCCCACTTAGAGCAGCGATAGCTCAGTGGGGAGACCAACAGACTGCAATGCAGAGGGTCCACGTCGCGCACCTCTGACTTTCGGAAGTTATATGTCTTTTCGAAATTATGTGCGTATTGATTGACAATTATCGCCTGCTCCGTGCCTCGGAGAGCACGTTAAGCCGTCGGTCCCGCTGCCATGAACATCTATGGCAGTCGTTATTGGGAGAAATAAAAGATCGACACAAAACATCCCACTGGGTTGAAGTGTCGCCGGTCTGCACTGACTGGCCCCCACATAAGATAAGATAAGTCCCACTTAATAGAGGTGAGCTTATTTCCAGATTCCGACTGCATTCTGCTACAGAACATTTTCCAACAGTATAACTGAATAGAACTTGGAATGAAGAATTCAAGAATGAAATTAAGGACCTAACCTTTTAGGGCAAAAAATTAACTTATATTTTCTACACTTTTAGAGTAACCTAGTATTAAAATACTACACTAATACTAAAATAATATTAAAACCATGTTTATTGCTGTGAAAACAACGTCTATGAGCATATACGTTGTTTTCATAGCAAGGTTGATAGCTGACCCATCGAACAAGATGAGTAGGGGTCTACTCATCTTGTTCGATGGGTTAGCTATCAACCTATCAATGTACGTGCTCGGAAATAAACTACCTTTTACGGTGTTTGTCGAGCGCTATAACGTTTTTCGTTGATCGTTAAAATAGATGGTGACTTGCGTTGCATTCATGACGATTGCCGAACACTATAAGTCCGCTCCTTAGCCTTTATAATTCCCGTCACTTGGGGTCGGCTTTCTAGTCTAACCGGATTTGACTGGATATCAGTTTTTACACGGAGCGACTGCTATCTGACCTCCGCAACCCGAAGGCTAACGATGCCCTAAAGCTAGACCAGTGTCAGGATATCAGAGGGCACTGACTTCCCAGTAACGACTGCCATAGATGTTCATGGCAGCCGGGACCGACGGCTTAACGTGCTCTCCGAGGCACGGAGTAGGCGATAATTGTCAATCAATACGCACATAATTTCGAAAAGTCGTATAAGTCCGAAAGTCTCCGAAAGTCAGAGGGGCGCGACGTGGGTTCGAACGAGACCCTCTGCATTGCAGTCTGTTGGTCTCCTCACTGAGCTATCGCACTATAAGTGATGGTTACTAATTGCTATCTGCTAGTTCATCTGTCATTAAAGGCATAACTTAAAATCGTAGTAATAAATGACTTCCATACTAACTAGTAATGAACTATTGCATATTGAATGTAATACAATATCTCTGCAGTTCTTCAACCAAGAACCTCGCGCATATTGCACGTGGTCGACCAATTATCCTTTACGCGGATGTTACGTGATTCTGATGTAACGAACCGGACTCGAGCCCGCTGTGCTGCCACACATACGTACACATAAGCCGTACCGACCTACTGAGGCATCATGAAGCCGGACTTATAGTGCAGTGACTTGTGGAAGGTTTTTAAACTAATAAGATGGCTATCTCGCATACGGTTGTATAGTGAAGGGGTCACTTGGCATAGACTCTTGTATTGTCAGAGGCATTATTCGGTCGTCACTGCACTCTCCAAAATAGGAGACATTCTGCTTATGACCCAAGTTAGTGGTCTACTACTAACAGTATCCTAACTATCCTTATCCTAATCCTATCCTAATCCTAACTAATATTATAAAAGCGAAAATGAGTTTGTTTGTTTGTTTCTTTTCACCCCTAAACCACTGAACCGATCATCCTGAAATTTTGCATATACGTTAACAGGTGTACAGAAACGGAAATAGGCTACCTTTCATCCCGAAAAAATTACTGTTTCGTAGGAAAACAATAATAACGTTCTTATGATAATAGATGGCGCCACGTGTCTTTCGAATCATGATTGACTTATATTATTACAAGCAGAGTACAACCCGAATTGATTGTCAAATTCTAAATTAACGCGAGCGAAGCCGCGGGCAAAAGCTAGTAATATATATAGCACTTCCGTAAGGAACGTGGAAACCCTACAATAGGAACACAACAATAGGATGTTTGGTTGCTATCTTCTATACAGTAGAGGTATGTCCTCTACGGGGTCCTTTATTCTGAGTGGAGCTGTGTGTGTAACCTCTCTTATCTTGTATTTTTTTTATACTTTTAAGCTGGCAGACAAACATATGGCCCACCTTATGGTAAGTCGTCATCGTAGCCTATGGACGCCTGCAACACCAGAGGCATCACTTGCGCGTTGCCGACCCTTTAGGAAAGGAAGTGGGAAGGAGAAGGAGCGGGAAGGGGGGAAGAGGATGATTGGGCCTCCGGTACTCTCACTCACCGAACGAAACACAACAGTAGGAATACTGCTATTTCACGTCGATATTCTGTGAGAGGCTATCCTCTAAACTGCAGTGGCGTCAATTTGAATGAAAGTAAATACATATTTTTTACGAAAAAATCAACTGGAAAGTATTTTTTTCTCTAGCCTCTTGTCCACTCGTGGCTTCAGATGGGCGTTCCCCTTTAAATAGATCATTCGACAACCTTGGTGTTGATCGGTTTTAATTCCTATGTAGTTCCATAGGTAGCTTCGTTTCGTATGTACGTGGTTACTTTGGTTCTAAGGATCGGTGTAAATTGATAAGAAGCGTAGAATTTAAAATGGCCACCACAAGTAGCAACACAGCTCTGTCTACCCTTTCAGCTGACATATGTTTGACGTTTCGTTATTATTCTACTCCGTGCCGATTTTAATTTAGTTTTTGGTTAAAGTTTGATTGTTGGTTTTTGTTATACAAAACCCAATTAAAACTAGTTTTTGCGTGTAAATTTAGTTTTGAAAGTTTTCACAGGCCATGTAATTAGATTTTGAATAGTTGGCTGGTTTTTGAGAACTGTCTGAAAATAATATAATAATAAATGTTTCAGCCTTACTAGAAGACAAATAAAGTACGTAAATACGTATACGTACGTTAAATATATATATATATATATATTTAAAAGGTAAGGCAAAGTTGTTTAAAAGTTTGTTGTGTTTTGTGTTAGCAATGTATTAGGTCACAAGTTATAGAGGCGAGGTCATAGTTGACTATTGGGTCCATTTTCAGTCATCATGTGCCATTGAGAATTTTCTAACATAAAGCCTAATAATTTGATCGACCTGGGGATTGAACATAGGACGTCACGATGGGACGCAAGGAAGTGTGCGTCATTATACAATGAAACAGGCGAAACGGTCCGCGTCATTACTTTCAAAATAAATTAATGAGTTTACGTATTAACTTTCAATCATATATAACTGGGTTTGCTAAATGACTCAAGCTAAAATTCTGATAGAATTTGAATACAGGTCATGAACTAGCTAATGACGTATTCTATACAAAAACAACAAGTTGGTTAGAAGAATGATTATAATTACGTGTCAAAAGCAATATCGAACCTTGGTGAACAAATCATGAATTTCACATAATAATCAACAGCTGTCGTGCGCCAGCGCAGCTTGGTGAACCAATATTTAAAGCATATTATTTTAAGAGATAGGTTATGGGTTTATTTAACCATTATTCGGATATATTCATCTTTATTTAAGTGTTTAAGGCTTAAGAATTTATTTTATTTTCTTTATAAAGTTTGCACATTCCCTAGTCGGTAAATATTTACACCCATATATAGCCAGATACGATTTAGGTCACTTTGACTTCATTCTGCTACTGAACATACAGTTACACGAAAGAAAATCAATAACAACTTACCCGATCCGGGAATAGAATCCGAAACAATATTTTAAAACTGTATTCCAATATTTACAGCCTAACCACGCTAATGGAAGAAACATGCATAAACGACACGAATTTTCAGAAACTGTTATTCTACCATATTTAACATCTGGTCGTAAGTTAATGACTAACAGCTTTAGACCTGGTCATTACCCGTAAACTGGTGACGTCAGAAGAATCCACTACCTATTCAGAGCTATAGGGAAATGTTTGTTACAAAACAGAGCATGACTTTGTAAAATATCCGGCAGAAGGAAAATTTATATTAGGTATCCTACCTAACTTATATTAATTGGTATTATGAAATAGGTTTGTTGAGGGAAAATAACAGCTGATGGTTTCATTAACATTGTCTCGTGAGCCACAGGTTATGCTTACGTTTGTAGTCGATGACTAGGTCTATAGTTTGATCTTCGGGTGACAAAGAATACGCAGACTTGAAATAACTGATTCTGGATCAGACAATTTTGTGTCCCGACCAGCAAACTTACGACTTCAACCTCGTATTCAATCACTATTGTCTGTTGTACGCCAGCAGAAGCCCTTTGACACGTAGAATGTACAATAAATATATTATATCGATATAAAAAGTTATATACATACACATCTCTATAATACAATTTCTGGTATAATTAGGTTTTTTTAAATTTTTTATGGTATAGGAGGCAAACGAGCAGACGGATCGCCTGATGGTAAGCGATTACCGCCGCCTATGGACACCCGCAACACCAGAGGAGTCACAAGTGCGTTGAGTCCCAGGAGGTGGGTACCTACATGAATACATGGTCGCATGTCTAATTACCGAAAATTTGGCTGAAGGATTGTTGGCAGCTTTAGTTTTAGTTATCACATCATAGAGGGCAACTTTATTGCGTCTATGTGGCGTAGTTTCAGACTCCGTGCTATTCCTGACTGTTTCGTCACAGTATAACCCAGGGCTCTTTAGTTAACTGATCCCGCTCTAAACTGATCCCGCAGGATGAGTTGACTAGTTGATTTATTTTATTATTTATCTTTTGTCAACTGGACCCGCTTTTAAATTAGGCAGAACTCTATTGTATATTTTCAAATTTTTGTACAGACGTGCAGAAAACGTTTAAGAAGCACCTACTATAAAAACAAAGTGCATAGTGGCCATATAATGCTTCCTCGCTCACACAAGTGCATAAAAAAGACTTGCTGCCCAGCGGCAAACTCGTGTCTTTGATGCATGTAATTGACTGAATCCAGGTATTCGTATTCTCACAATAGGACTATTTGACCTTTTAATGTACTTGACATGAGTGCGATGTGTCTCGGCTTCGTAGTAATTAATGTCTTGGTCATATTAATATTATTAATGTATAACACTTTTCTCCGTGTTTGTACAAATTATAAAATTATGAAACGGGATCAGTTGACCAATTCGAAATGTATATTAGGTCAACTGATCCCGCGGGTCCAGTTTAAGCGGAAACAGTTAACTAAAGAGTCAACCCAGAAATAGGAATGGGAAATCCTGGGAATCAAAGCAATGATCGCAAGCACAGTCACGTTCATAACTGCTGTATTAGCAAGGCAGTCAGGATACAATTAAATGAGTAAATTAGCTAGATATATAAAAAGCCGTCATACTTAACCATTGTAGGGGTGATATTAGACATGCTATTATTAATTCTCAGAACATATGGTAACGGAAAATAATTGCATTATAGAAAATAATATAATTGCACACAACATGAGTCACTCGTGCAGTTTCTCTTGATAGTCGAGCTAATTTGTTATTATTGAACAAAGCCGACGGGTAAGGCATTGTGCATGATGCTGCACTTGACCTACTATCGTTATGTAGTACTAGTTTTTGCCCGCGGCTCCGCTCGCGTTAATTTAGAATTTGACAATCAATTCGGGTTGTACTCTGCTTGTAATAATATAATTCAATCATGATTCGAAAGATATGGAGCCATCTATTATCATAAGAACGTTATTGTTGTTTTCCTCGGGATCAGTAATTTTTTTCTGGATGAAAGTTAGCCTATGTCCGTTTCTGTATACCTGACAACGTATATGCAAATTTTCAGAATAATCGGTTCAGTGGTTTAGGCGTGAAAAGGTAACAAACAAACAAACTCATTTTCGCTTTTATATTATTAGTTAGGAGTTAGGAAGTTAGGATGAGGATTTTCCATTATTAAGTGGTAGTGGCCTAAAACATAATATATGAGTTTACGCAAACATCAATTTTAAAGCTATGACGATCTCTATGATGCAGCGGTATGGTGACGGTATGATGGCGATTGTTGTGCATGAGGTTTTTGGTGCAAAACCCGGATATGTATCATGAAGTTATCCTGTTAAGGAAGTTTCGATGACATCTTCAGGAACTGTGCCCGGTGTATACGGCAATAGACTCGATCTCTATTACGAGGTAACTAAGACTATAGGCGGCTAAATGCCTGCCTACCACTTTGGAGAAATATGTATGAAAAAAGAATTTCGTATAAAGTTTTGTGTCGCTAGGATAATTTTTATAAGTGGCCCTTTCCTCGATAGATACTAAGAATTCTGTTCTGGCTCACATTCTGTTGTTCTATGTATAATATGTATGTATTTACAAAAAGAAAGTATAAGTATTCCATAGTACAAGTTCTGCTTAGTTTGGGCTAGATGTTGTGTGTATGTGATAGAATATTATATTATATTATTATTAATAATGACATTGAATCGCGTCAAAGCTATTTTCGTTGTAAAATCTATATGCTTTAAATGATATGAGTCAACATTTCTATACCTTTTCTTAAACAAGACTATAGCACTTATTATAATTCCCATATTGTTAGGGACTTTACACTAACATTGAAAATATAAAGACCAGCATTATTTGTGTAATCCACGCTTGAACAAATAAACTTAACATAAAACATTACTCTATTATTTACACAAATTTGATATTCACGGAAGTCAAATTCGTGACCTCAAGGCCAAAAGGTGGTAAATTTCGCGTCTGCACCATTTGCTTAGTATTTTATTTACAATATAAGTTATATAATATTGTATAATACAATATAAAAGTCATTCCAAATCGGTGGTACGAGTCACCTTCATTGAAAACTATTAGGCAAGAGATCAAAACACAAATTATCGTAACGCCGATAATTTCGCAAACGAGTTTAGTACCTTTGTTAAATAAATATACCACCTTTATTTTTGTTTAAATCAAACATAATTAAGCGCTTATTTTTGCACCTGTTTTAAGTACGAATGTATTGTTTATTGAGAACTATGAGACCTTTGAATGACCGGCTGTCAGTATGCCACTGCGAAAGGCATAACTGCGGTCCTATTGTGCTTTCTAGATGGAAATGTTTAGCTACAAATAAAAGAGGTGTGATGATTCGATATTTTTTTTTAACTACATTGGTAGCAAAAAAGTATACGCAAAGCGGAGATCAGGTGGATTAAAAGGAAAGGAGTCTGAAGACTGGGTCCCGAAGGCTCCCGAAATTAATAGATAGGTGTGTAAGACGTTATATCGACGTGGAATAGCAGTAGTCCTACTGTTGTGTTTCGTTCGGTGAGTACCGGAGGCCCAATCACCCCCATCCCGCTCCCTTTCCTTCCCACGTCCTTTCCTAAAGGGTCGGCAACGCTCAAGTGATGCCTCTGGTGTTCCAGGCGTCCATAGGCTACGGTGACCACTTACCATCAGGTGGGCCGTATGCTTGTTTGCCACCTTAATTGAATTAAAAAAAATAAAAAACTGGGACAAAATCTCTTAGTTTTCAGGGTCGTTAAGGATAGGGTTGCTTAGCACAGAGAGCAGCGACTATGGTTATCAGGAGGTTAGTCATATTTGTTAATGGCGCTGGAGATTCTGGTATTACATGGGTCGATGTTCAACAGTAACAGCAGGCTATCGGTAGTCCGATGATCGGAATTACTAGGCTTTGTCATCTTAGTAGCCCGAAAATGAGATGTTTCTTTTAATTTAACCAGTTCTGCTATTAATAGCTTGATTACTTCGAAGTAAAGTAAATTATGTCATTATTGGCTGAACATTGTGTACAAAGTCTTACTTTCAAGTGATACAATTGTCTACGGCATGAACGTTTTTTCCATGTATCGCACGCTCGACCAGAGCCCACGGCTCAATCAAAGCGACCGAGCCAATTAAATCATATCTTGAATATCTAATATTCGATGGAAGTTTTTCTAGGCCTATAAACTGTGGAAGAATACAAACGTCTCATTTTCCTGTAATTGTCCTTCTATTACATACATACATACTTCGGAGTCCGTTCTTATTCCGAATTTTATCAATATTATATTGTTTAAACAATCTTTAATATAAATATCAATAGGCAGAGATAGGTCTAGACATCTGGTGAATGGATTCAGAATAATTATTATGTAATGTTAATACTATCACGCTCAATGATGCAGCTTCGCAGATGGTGAGCTTTTTAAGGCGGTTGTCGACGTTCTTGTTTATTTCATCTACTAGCATGTGAGAAATTGCATTTGAATGCATATTTTAATGTGTTGACCACACTTTACATGGGTGCTGATGATGATGATTGTCACATAAAGTAGGTTATGCGTATTTGATTATCATTTGAATCCAATTATGGACATCACTACCGTTGACTACGATAAACAAATGATAAATGAATAATTATTATATCCCCATAGCATTACGAAACCGTAGATTTGTAGAATATGTGTCATCCACAATTAGCTGTTTTGATTTTAGTTCTCAATGAAATTTCTGTTGTCTACAAATTGCTAGTAAATTTGAATACAGTCAATATTACACGTGAATATATTATTATATTTATTTTGTGCCACCATAAACACGTTACATCTCTCTGTTACGTCGTACGTTTCATATTTTCACTTAAAACACAAAGCATGCCTGCTTTCTTTTTCATCATGCTAAAACAGACATGTTTTTTCAAACGTTATACGAAATTTAACAGAAGCATGTCAAAAGTGGCATCGTAACAAGCTGCTAAAAACGTGTGTCAATATTTTGCACCGACGCGCGGCGGCGGCGCTTGCGCATGTTTTCTTCCACCGCGGCACTGGAGCGATGGACCATTACGAAATGTTTTAAAAATCCAAATATACACAGTCATGTAAATATTGAGAAATACTAACAATATAGTTTTCGATTGTAAATAATTATGTATCCTTGTTAAAAGTACTATGTTGGTATATTTCAAGAGGAACAGAACCAGTGACCGCGCATTGGCTTCGTTTTAAAGATCAGGGAACTTATTGACAAAAGGCACCCAAACATCCTTACTTACTTAATTATAAATAGGAATGTGAGTTTGTTTGTTTGTTACGCTTTCACTACTACTTGACCTTTCGCATACATGTTGTCAAGAGTACAGAATAGAACCTAGGAATTATTATAGATTCATCCCGTCAAAAGTGGCGAGCGAAGCCGCGGCCAAAATCTAGTACAATGTAAATTTATTAGGTTTTCTATTCTGTAAAGTATTACGCTCTAGGTGTTAAGGGTTAAGCCATACCCTTTCCTTCTTAATAAGTGAGTTAAGTGACCAGACTATGACTTGCAAAGCGTATTGACTTGAGTCAAATAAAAGCCGTCGAGAATTTTCGATATACCTACTGCACGTTCATCTTACCTGAATTTTTTCTTTACTTGGAATCAGAGTGTAGATAAAAATAGTTATAACAGCGATGATAAGTTTTAGAGTTCGAAAAAACTCTTATACAACAGCTTTGTCCGTCTGTCTGTCTGTTATACAACTTTCAACTCAAGAACCGTAGGAGCTAGAGACTCGCGGTCAACGCCATTCGACTCAGCATAGTCGATATACCCCGTAATTACTATGACCTTTGACCTCTGACCTCAAGGTCACGTGATACTATTTATTCGAACTCTAAGATTTACGGCAATTCGTTGCCGTTTCTCACTTGTTTGTTGAGTCATATTTGTCTATTTTGAAAGGTTCAAGAAAGTTCTAAGACTGACCTGCTAGACTTTAGTTACAAAAACTCAGTTTACTTTTAACCTTGGAAAACCGTAATGAATTGCTACTGGGTACATAATGGTTTTTAGTTTCAATACGAATATGACAGTATTTGATTTATTTTAATACCTACTAAGATTGCTTATGTCTGGTGTCAGGCTATGAGTCAGCAAGTAACTTGCTAATATACCGTTTTTTTGTAATTACAATATATTTCATTAATATTTTAGCGATTGGTCTGAGTTGGCACAAAATTAGAAGGAATGGCTTTGGGTCGCTGAGCCAGCGAAGTATGTTAGTAAAGTTTTAGCGAACGATTTTTCAAAAGAATTGACCGTTATGCCACAAAGATGACAAACATCCATATGGCATAGTAACAAGTTACCATAGCATAGCATAAAAGAAAAAGTATGTAAGCTAACTATAATCTTTTCCGGTAAGTCTTACTACTCGTATGCTCATTTCCTGTAAAATGGTGGTACTTTTCTACCAAGCAGGCTTCAGCTGACACCAAATAATTTACTTTTCGATATAAATTTAATTGTATTCAAGAATCATTAAGGTTGCCCGAAGTTTCGACCGACATGCATCCGTTGCGGTGTTAGGCGAGACGTGT
This sequence comes from Catocala sponsa, assembly GCA_963564715.1. Taxonomy (NCBI): domain Eukaryota; kingdom Metazoa; phylum Arthropoda; class Insecta; order Lepidoptera; family Erebidae; genus Catocala; species Catocala sponsa. The sequence goes on along the minus strand of OY751341.1, from coordinate 25,695,935 downwards.
CAACTCGCCGGTTGACACGTCTCGACTGAAACCAAAACCAAAGTCAAAGTCAAAGTGTTTATTGCGAACTAAGTGTAGATACATAAGGTGTTTAGTAAAATTATAGTGCTTAGAACTTAGTGCCTTTTACAAGCATTGCAATATTATTATTAACATCATCATCATCAACTGAACCATCGATAAATAAATAGGTATTTATACCTTTAAATACGTACCAATTTTCAGACCCTTTTTTTACACAGCATACAGATGATCGAACCCCCCACGGACAAAAAACTGGGTGGATGTTTTTTGTATCCGTTGTTTAAATGGTTGTAAAGTCTCCAATGACACAGATGACAGAAGACCTAGTAAGTAAGTAACCTATTAAAAGGGGAAAAAAGAGAGAAGTGTTGTCTAAAATCTTAATGCCGCAATATAAGCCCTAAGTAATAGGAGATTAATTATCTGTAAGCGTATGACTTTGTCAGGCTGTTAGTATACGTTAATGACGTAAGCATTAATAGTAAACGCATATAAATGCGCAAAATGCATAATTGCAGCGAAGCCGCACAGGCGAGTCTGATCCGCGCCTAGACCGCGCTTACTCCGTGACGCTAAGTGGATTAGAGCATGTAAGCATACGTCTGCTGACCATACAAGTATTATTTTAATATATTTCACTACACTCCTGTGTTATACTACTTCTAGTACACACACACATACATACATAGATTCACGCCTGTTTCCCAGAGGGGTAGGCAGAGACTACGGATTTCCATTTGCTACGATCTTGACACACTTCTCTGGCTTCATTCACTTTCATCACATTCTTCATACACGCTCGTCAGTTCCAGGAGCTTTTAACCTGGCCTTTGTCCAGAACGCCTCCGATATGATCGAGAAACGTTCGCCTAGGTTTTCCTCTTGCGACTGTTCCATTCAAACTAGTCTTATAAACTTTCTTAGTCAGTCTTTCATCTTGCCCTATTTTCCCTTCAAAATTTTACTAGGCTACGCGGCGCAGGACTCTTCTCAGTATAAGAAGGGTTGGGCTTTAGTCCATTACGTTGGCCCAGTGCAGGTTGGTAGATTTCACCCAACTTTGAGAACTTTATGGAAGACTCTTAGATGTGCCAGTATTCTCATGATGTTTTCCTTCATAGTTCATTTTGTTTCTTTCTTTGTTGCCAATTTTTACTAGCATTAATGATCTTTTTTCTTGCACGTGTAGTAAAATGGACCTCCCGGAATACTAACCTACCACGGTGTTTCTCGACAAAACCGCGACGGGGCCTCGCGTATTACTTGCACATGCGGTCGCGACCCCGCCGAGGTTTCGGCCCGCCGCGTGCCGTATGAAACGGCAGGCCACTACACAACATCCCAACTATTTCTCCCTAGAGGTCGGACACGACACAGAGGCGCGCGTGGGAACACGCACGCCGCCTCTCGGACTTGGAGCTGATCGGATGGCGGGCAGGCTCACGAAGCCCACCACCTCCACCGTTAATGATCTCACCAAACCACTCATAAGGCATGATGATCATTGATCATTTTAAATAATCATTGAGCATACATTTGGGCTAATATAAATATACCACCAGTGGTATCAATCACCGTTTATACTTCAATTATTATATACATAGATTAGTAAACACGCAGAATTAACCAAATCAAGGAGTATTTTACGTATGTGTCACAACCTTTGTTTGGTCTAGGTTCATAGTTTTTTGTTTATTGCCATTGGTGGCAAACGAGCAAGTGGTGATGATGCTGATGGAAAGTGGTAACCCCTGCTCATGGACTTCAACAATATCAGGACACAGCAAAGCCGCTGCCGTAAAAGACGAACTCTCTTTAAACCTCGTTTGAAGAAGGATATATCTTAGCGCTCGGGAAACAGTAAGTCTACATTATCGACCATTAACAGAACGTGGTAGACGGCTATAGGCTAAATGCGAATATCATGCTCTGACTATCACCTTAGGATTAGCAACCGTGATGTAATTTTATACGTTGCTAAGCACCTCAAAACAAATATTATGCTAAATAATATTCTGTAAGTGTTTCGACACCACAGAGTGTAACAAAGAAAAAAACAATAACACCAGAAAAACGGTACGCGCCGCCGCGCGCCGGTACAATATGTAAATTGCGACGAAATTTACACAAAAACATAAATATACATACAGTACGAATCTAAATAATACTGCAGCAACGAACGCCGCTCGTCTCTCAAGGTTCCGTACAAAACAATTAAGAAGGCGTGCTTTTGGTTCCATTTCCAAGACCATTCTTAATTTAGGGATAAGCCCCGTGTCGCAGTACAATCATAAACTTTAAGACAAAAGATACATTGGCAGGGATTTCATTCTCACACCTTACAACCTAATTGGTGCCGCACCAAGCGGTTCGAAAGGAATTTTCTTTCGCGGACGCTCGGGTTGTGGAATAAACTCCCTGTCCAGGTGTTCCCACAAGACTACAGTATGGGTTCTTCAAAAAGGGCGTTAAAAGGTTTTTACAAGGTCGGCAACGCGCAAGTGATGCCTCTGGTGTTGCAGGCGTCCATAGGCTACGGTGACCACTTACCATCAGGTGGGCCGTATGCTTTAGCATTAACGCATTCTACTCACAGTACCTCATACATTCTAACAATAATACTTTCCATTCATCCCCAAAAATATCAACTTCTGGGATGAAGTCCAAGAGAGCGTTAAACTGCTTTGACCGAGGTATGAGTGAGTTAGAGTACGGCATGCTGGAACCCCCAGCAAACGGTGCTTTCTGCCACGACAATAGTTGCAAGGCACAAACAATTTTCAACATTTGTCGTGAATAATCGGTGCCTTGATCATACTCTTTAAAATTTTACAGGTTCCAACCATCTGATCGTATGTGTATGTCTGATGCTATATTATACTTAACACACAAGAGGTATAAAGGTTTCAACAGTTGCTAACTGAACCCTAAGTCCACGTTTAGTTGGAGCGGAACACTCGACAGGGTTGGCAGTTGTTACTTTTGTACGGCGTATAATTAAATATTATTACCGCGAGGCATTGTGTTCGATCCCGTGCGAGGCTATTGTGCTCGGCTTTCTTTTTTCACTTTATGCTTGTCGCTGCTAAATGGATTTGTGATTGATAAGTAAATGTTTAATAACGGCTTCAGCTGCTACATGATCTAACTTGAAGCTTTAGTTTAGCCATAAACCTTTTCACTTGAGTACAATTTGTAACAAAGAGATTTTTGACTTATCATGGCCATATTAGAATATCACCCTCGTCCGTCGACTATCGCAGCAAAAATACCTGGTGTATTTTCCATTTTTATATAACAGAGATAGCTAGAAAGCATGTGGCTTGTAACCTATGATCACCTGCTGAATTGGTGGTAACATTCATACTCAGCTGACACTAGAGAGAAAGTATTAAAGGATGGAAGAAAATTTATGAGACTGAAAAGGTATATGAGCCGCTGCAAGTTTTACTTACCAGGCGAGAAGCAGTAAGTGTAAGTACTCGTATGTCGGATTTTGTATGAAGGTGGTACCTATCCGGGCGAGTCGGCTTTCTCTCTGTTTTTTATACTAATATAAAGGGCTTCTTCCACTCTAAGTAATGTTGACTCTACTCTAATAATGGACATAAAGAACACCTTGACTCGGAACCATTGTGTGTCGTGTCGTGTGCCGGGCATCAGACACTTCAGTGGCAGTGGCGAGGCGAACACTTAAGCTACTAAGCCCTTCGTGAGGTTCACTTAGTAGTGATAGTAGATTGGCATCGCTGAGCTCTTTCCCTCATGTAACCTGCGGTGAGGACTGTGTGTCTAGAGATTTTTACGAAAACGACTTACAGCACTGGGGGCTGACTGTCCTGTCTCTTCCACTAGGTATCAGCAAAGTGACTCCAATTTCTTACTCTGGGTAGGCTTGCCTCTAAATTGATGCTAAAAGACGATGTGGTCAACGATAGAACTCGTTTGCCTAGAACAGAGGTTCCCAGACATTTTTCCTCTAAGACCACTTTCAAAATGTAGCTGGTTCCGGTGGACCCCCTGCAGCTACATTTCTACCATATTCCTTGGCATTCATATTTATATTGGTGAAGAATCAAACAACTTCATGCAATTAAAAAATTTGATCAAATCTCTACGGGCTGACCTTTTTTTCTCTACCGAAAGCTTCTTAAAATATTATCTGCCTACATTGGTAGATGAAGTCAAGCCAACATTTTAGCTTACGAATTGTAAACACACCATTTTTTTTACATGCCAACGTAGACCCTCGTCGAGTCGCCCGTGGATCCCTAGGGGTCCACCTGGACCACTTTGGAAACTACTGGCCTAGAAGAGACCACTCGCGACTTGAATACGCCCAGATTGTACTCATCTAAAAAACAAAGAATATATTTGGAATATCAACCATAATGCGTATATGTGGTATATCCACCATATACCTGTGCTCTTTTGCAAAGTCGACAAAGCACAAGCGATAGCCCTGGTTTTGCAAGCTGCTACATGTGATAGCAAGCGATGATAGTAATAGCTTACCATGAGAGCCTTGTGCTCATTTGCAACGTAAGTAAAAAGATATCCATCATGTAGCAACATCCAAGTATACAGGAAAATATGTGTTTTCTTATTTTGCTTGTATTTTCTTTATTTTTGTAGGTGTACACGTTATCTCTTGAGTGACGTGTAAACCTTTTTTATTTCAGTATAAAACATTTACTTTTATATCCTCTCTATATTTTTGATCTTTGTTTATTACACCACCTTGGACTAATAATACATAATTAATTTAACCAGTAATTGCATATGGCATATTAGATAAAATAAAATAAGTGTAAAAATAACCATAGAAAGAACTCGTAACAACTAATCGTACATAGCATGTTAATGGATCCATGTGGAGTCAAACCCATATGTTACGGTGAATAACGGGCATCAAAGTCATTTTTACTGAAGGTAATTTTGTCCTAGTTTTGTTTAATTTAATTTGCAGTTTGTTTAATTTTGTCGAGCCAAATAATCTTGCCAGTCGTCTGCCCAGCGTCTTTTTGAGCAATTTTACACTTAATACGAAACAATATAGTAAGTTAACATGTAATGTGGGAAGGAATGTTTCCTGAGCTACAGGTTAATAACTTAGTTCATGGGACAGTGCTTCTATGTAAAAGTGTTATTGATGGCTACAATAAAGATTAATATTATTATAAAAAAAGAAAAAAGTTTATTTCAATCTCGGTGGTGCAGTGATAGAAAATTTTTCGATGTCGATTCCTAAATCGGACATATTAGTTTTTTTTGTCAGAATATTCAGCGTTAAAAGCATAGACTCTGTAAGTTGCCGGCCTTAAGCTGCACCCCTCATTACGTAAGACCTGGCATAACACCTGGTGAAATGTAATAATACACCTGTGTCTAACCCTTTGGGAATATACATTTATATAAGTACTAACACCCATAGCCTGTTAAATTTATTATCTTTCCTTCCCAGTCGCATAATGAAACAACATCCATACATATTCGAGCAATCTTTAATATGTTGGTAGGTTCTCATTTTATTACTCATACGAATTCATCGCCGGCTCATTGGTGCTGCAATAAAGATCGGAATTAGTTCGACTCCCTGTCAAGCTACAATGAGGTAATATCGTAATACAAGCCCCCGTCGAAGCGGTATACAATTGTGACTTATCGAATGCCGGCTATAGCTCTAATATTCTTTACTTTTTCTATAGTATATGGTAAGAGTAGATGCGAATTACTTGAAGCCATGCCCAAGTCAGGTTGATAGCAAGCCTATCGATAGTAGTTCAGAGTCTAATCTTCTTGCCTTATGTTTAACTTATCACCAGATATAGTAAAATATAAACGTTAAAAATAGTAAGTGATCATCAAAAATAGTAGACGATCACCAAAATTAAAAACGCATTGTAATACCAAAAATATTAATTGCACAGCAAAGAGATCGAAATAAGTCGACGGAGCCCCGCTTTGCGGGGCTATTTTTTAGTGGGTTTAAGAAGGAACCTAACATAACCTAAGCCTTCTGAGACGGAATGCAGTGATTTGAGGCGTATAGTTGCTCGTTATGATATATTTTAGTAAGCATATTTTGGTGTGCAATTACTATTTTTGGTGGTCATTATATTTAATCCCGATTTTCTTTATGTCCGCCGTTTCAATGTTTGTAAAATCCTTGCGACACAGGACCAATACTCAAGGCGGGAGTTGTTTTTTTAAAATCAAAACTACGACAAAGGACCTGGCCTGTGAGATTGTCAAAGTCCATGATTAGGGATTGGTGGTGAGTGTTATGTATGAACATTGTGGCACGCCCCTTACTGTACATACATAGGTACATAATTTAATCTGTCGCCTATATATCCAAAGAGCTATGGCTATGGTTTTTGGATCTCAATACAGTGGGTGCAATGCCGAACTTAGTGCTGCTAGCATATATTATAACCCATTAAATCTTAGCTTTCGCTCCGACTTTGGAATTGGATATATTAACCATAAACACCTGCAGCTGGAACGGTCTCTTTCGTACTTTCCTTTGTCCCCTTCACTTAGGCTAGAACAAGTATTGTAACAGCTTACCACCAGGTAACAGACCATGTGCTTATTTACCACCTATCTGGTTTACTGTTGACAGAGACATAATTGTGTTTCCTCAGATTTGCTTCTGTGATGTCAAGAAAACAAAAGAAAGTCCTTGCTGCATTATCCCTTAACATCAGGTGGCTTCAGATTATACCTACAGAATTTTTTTTAAAAAATATGGCACAGTACCAACGAGACTGCTTTATACCATAAGGTCGACATCGTAATGAGTATCGTAAAGAAAAAATAAAGAAAGAGTGCCAATAACGTTTATAACTAGACGTAAAACAGTGCATAACAATTTACACAAACAGCAAGATAAAACGGGTCGGTGAGTAATATAAAAGTTTGGCGTTAACAAGAAGAGGTTTTAGAGCCAAAAAGCCATCAAGCTGGGTGTAATGTGAAGTGGCAGTAATACTTCACGCTAATATTCAGCCGTCGCGTCCCCGTCGTCGACAATTCTTGCAACTGAGGTAGTGCCAACAACTTTATATATGCAATGAGTAAGGCAAGTATTCTTGACAAACACTTACCTTACGAAATTTATACCTGCTTGGTTCTTTATTCTTTTTGATAAAAACCGGTCAAGTGCGAGTCGAACTCGCGCACGAAGGGTTCCGTACCATTATCTATAAAAAACGGCAAAAAAATCATTTCTGTTGTATGGGAGCCCCCTTAAATATTTGTTTTATTTTAATTATATTATTTATTTTTAAATTGAATATATAACTAAATATTCTGTGAATATTTCAAGCGTCTACCTGTTCATCATCATCATCATCATCAGGCTATAATAGTCCACTGCTGGACATAGCCCTCCCCCAAAGAGCGCCATAGCGCCCTGTCTTCAGCTTGCTGCATCCAGCATCTGCCTGCAGTCTTTCGCAGATCGTCATCCCACCTGGTCGGAGGGCGTCCTACACTACGTTTGCCGAGTCGCGGTCTCCACTCAAGAACACGCTTACCTACGTCTACCTGTTGCCGTTGTCAATATCGAGCAAAAAAGTCACGTTTGTTGTATGGGAGCCCCTTAAATATTTATTTTATTCTGTCTTTTAGTATTTGTTGTTATAGCAGCAACAAAAATACATCATCTGTGAAAATTTCAACTGTCTAACTATCTCGGTTCATGAGATACAGCCTGGTGACAGACGGACAGACAGACGAACAGCGGAGTCTTAGTAATAGTTCCGTTCTACCCTTGGGTACGGCACCCTAAAAATGGTAAACATTTAGTATTATCGCGAAGGATAGATGGCAACCACCTTTGGCAAACTGTTGGATGGAATTGAATTGGATCGTCTAAGTACCACGTTATCCGAAGCGTAGTAACATAATCAAAACACTTAGTACGATAATAAATCCGCAGAACCTGGAATATATCTTAGAAGTTATATCCAATAAGGATCAACCTTATGATGCATTTACTACAGTCTTAGCGATATAACTCTATCTTCTAATCTTAACTGAGTAGTAAACGCAGCTTAATTTTACTGCTATTTTACTCACTAGCCTTACTTATCCCTTCGCAATACTTGGTTACTTGTAACCACAACTTAATACCAACTTAGTTTTATCTCCGAACCTTGCATATACTACAGAGCTCCCTTATTATACAGGGTGGGTCGTAAACTCGGTCCCACCTATTTTGCACTCGTAAAAGTGGCTCGTAAATTTCACGTCACAAATGCGTCTCATTGTTGGCTGGCAGCGGAGATAGGCAGGATCGAATCCCGGCTTCGGCGAGTAATCTCGACGCTCCGCGATAAGTCGAACATCCTTGCTTGCTGATCGACTGTCGATTGTACTCGTAGTACAGGGACTTGTCGACATCGTTTCAAAAAATTAATTTATATATAACATTGCACTTTTGGAAATGTAACATTGGGAGACCATGCACGTAACTTTTGGCTCTAATGCATAGTATTAGTAAGATATTTTTGCATACAGCCATTTTGTATAAAGAGCCTCAAAGTACTTATTAAAATAATATAATTTATATCTATAAATTATATTATTTTAATAAGTACTTTTAATTATTATTTATTTAAGTATTATTTTAATAGCCTTAGGGTATCGTTAGCCTTCCGGTTGCGGAGGTCAGATTGCAGTCGCTCCGTGTAAAAACTGATATCTAGTCAAGTCTGGTTAGACTAGAAAGCCGATCCCAAGTGACTTGGGAATAATAAAGGCTAGGGAGAAGAAGAAGAAGAATTTATAGATAATTATAAGAATGAGAAATTCCAGCAATTGCGATAAGAATACTTAGTACCGATATCAAGTGAGTAAAGTTGAGACCTTTACGTAGCAGGCTCTTATTTTTATAATTATATGATAATTTAAGAATTCAGTATGAAACTAAAGGATTTCAAAAAGGCTTATCAAAGTTTACCGTTTCTAGATTTAAAGATCTTAAAATCTAGTTGTTTGTGTAGAAGGCGTTACTCGCTAAGCTATTTGAAGCCTCTAATACTTTAAAGCATTCAGTAAACATAAACCGTGTCACTTATGAAATCTCATATAAAAAGCTTAAACATAATCCGTGCAAGATAACGCAATAAAATCAATATAGGCCTAGCAAATATGCTCCAAAAACATGTGTTTGAACACGTTACTTAAAAGTGTTGGCGGTAGATTTTGTGTGGCTGCTATGTTTCGTAACAAGGTGTAACACAGCGTTTTATACATTCTGTATGTTGCGCGCCATAAAGTGACAAAATAGATAAGCTTAGCGTAAAACCAAACACGTCCCGGAATATTTTCGAGCACGTACCATCAAGAATACAGCCTTATTATTACAGTTTCGTGTTACGCGCCGATTAACGAAATTACTTTGTCGTTGTATAACAAATTATGCAAATGTAACGATCCCCAGTTTCAGTGCACCTGCGGCAATGTCACACCTGTGGACAACGGCCACGGTGACAGATTGTGACAGTGTTATATGTGAAGTATTTTGGGACATTACTTGCGTGTATATTACATGACATATCTGTAGTGAGGGCGTCAAGAGACCCATTCGTTATAGTCAGCGTGTGATGTTAATCAACCCGTAAATGTGAACTACTGAATATGCACCGTGTGGTTTTTGGGTAATAATGAAGTGATTAACTGAAGACCACAGAATTATAATTATGCTGCCATGTGTATTTTTATTTCACAGAAAACAACCACATGTCCAGTGTTAGTGTACCTGATGCACGATACAAGTTTTGCTGTTGATTGTATCGTACAAAGTGTACCTGTAAAACAGCGGCATTTTTTTATTAAAGTGGTAATTTATCATCCACCGGGCAGTATTAAAACCCCACGCATTACTTTTGCGTAAAATACTGAAAATAAATTATTCACCTGTGAATCGTGTTCAGGCAACAAATCTATGTGATAGTTTGAGACACAATATAGACAGCGTTTCTGCGGTGTAACGGCTATAATTAGACCACAGAATGGATGTTATTGGAGATCCTATTTTATGTGAATACCAGGTCTTACGAGACCTCGGGGAAGCCATATGGTTCACCAGCACACAGTATTTTAGAGTCAGTATTTTACAATTAAGTGGCACGCTATAAATCTCACAGTCCTAGTGTTGGCGCAGTTTCAACTATTCCCTAGACCGCAAGAAAATAAATAATGTGACATTAAACACATTATTATAATGTTTATGCAGCATATTTTATATAGTTCTAAATTGCAAAATAATCACATCGTAATAATATTAAATAACAAGCGGTGAAAGAAAAATTGTGAGGCATATTTTTTTAAATATTTACATCTTTTAGTGGGCGTTAAGCTAGATTATCGTCATAAATAATAATTAAAGCTTTGAATTTATTATAAATAAAATTTCTATTTTAATATAATTATGCTCCCTGCAGGCTACCCGAGATTTTCTCTATACTACTTTAAGGTATCAGTTGTTATTGAAAACTTGAATAGTGTTTCAAATCGAACCATTAGTTCCTGAGATTAGCGCGTTCAAACAAACAAACTCTTCAGCTTTACAATATTAGTATAGATTATTATAAACTAATTGCTTAGCTGACTTATGACTGAATTCTCCTAACGAGCAGTTCTAGATATAAGCTTGCGGGTTGCAACTGCGCCAAGTATTCGTAGATCCGTTTTTATTATAATAGGGTCTTGATAGACCTAATCGAAATATATTAGTAAAATTCCTTATGGAAAAATACTGCCGTAATTTTAAGACAAATAACGTTATATGGTAATATGCACATTAGATTGCTAATTAGCTGGTGTTATGAATGTATTTACAAACTTATTAGTAAACGTAATACCTGTATAATATATGCGTACTTACTAAAATATACCTCTTTAGTTATAATCGCCTGTATATCTTCGAAGGGTTAAGCAGAGACTAGTGATAGTTTAAGCTTATCTTATGTGGAGGCCAATCAGTGCAGACCGGGTAAACTTCGACTCAGTGGGATCTTTTGTGTCGACACTCTCCCAATAACGACAGCCATAGACGTTCATGGCAGTCGGGACCGACGGCTTAACGTGCTCTCCGAGGCACGGAGCAGGCGATAATTGTCAATCAATACGCACATAATTTCGAAAAGTCATATAACTTCCGAAAGTCAGTGGTGCGCGACGTGGGTTCGAACCCGAGATCCTCTGCATTGCAATCTGTTGGTCTCCCCACTGAGCTATCGCTGCTCGATAGTTTAAGCTTAGTGCTTTTTATTGAGCATATTCAGACACTCTGTTGCTACTCAACATTTAATAAAAGAATCTTTAGTTACAGACCGCAAACATAATGACGATAAAATATTTAAAAATAAAAAGCGATTAGTTAGTTTTATTCACGTAATCGTAACACAATATCAGTCATGTAATTCAATGAATTATAGAACTAATTCCAATGGCCACATTAAAATGCAAATATTTAAATCAAGGTAATTAGTAAATTTAAGTCAGGAAAAGATTTCACATATTATAAAACTATCTATATTTATATCAAATCCATCCAAAAATAATCAGGCACCGAAATGCTATTCGATAAACTCTATCGATACGTACGGAGTACGGCACTAAAACTTTGGCATAATCTTTCGTTCACCCATATTGTTTTTTAAGTTACGACACTTTTGGACAATGGCTCGGAAATCCGCACCGTTACTGTTTCCACTCAGCAACGCCAGAGGGCGCCCCACTCACGACTCGCGACCATCAAATGAAAAGAAATTGATTTTTGCACCATGCTGTATATGACAATGTATATGGTGATTTTATAGATACGTTTCTTTATGCACGACTTGTTCAATATTGTATTTTTTATTGCACTCTTTGATGGCGGTTATTTTTTTGTATTAAGGGTTTTATTAACCGAATGTAATAGCTTATGCATTTCTGTTTAATGTGGCTCTTGTATAATATTTAGCGGCAAGCCCAATGATTGAAGCATTGGACTTCTGATTGCGATCTTGCGATCTTAGATTGGATTTGCAGTTCTTGCATTACCGTTGTGAATCCATTGCTATACATTTCTCTTGTATGGAGAAATGAGTTGTCTAATCCGAAAAGCTAATTAATTTATATATTGAAATTAAACTACTATATACGGATTTTATCGCGTTGTTTATTTGACACTTTATTACAAAATTTTGAAAAACTGTCTCCCCGTGACCATGGCTGCTGAAAAGCAACCGAAACGTCGGGGAAAGTATAAACATAAATATAAATAGTATAGTAAAAGTATAAATAGTTTTAATAGTTTCAATAATTTAATTAGCTTAAAAATTAGTAAAGTTTAATAGTGATTATAGTAGTGTAACAGTTTTTCAAAATTTGGTAATAAAGCGTCAAATAAACAACGCGATAAAATCCGTATATACATAGTAGTTTAATTTCAATGAATAACATTCGCGTAAACAGACGACAATATTATGAATTTATATATTTTAATATGAATTGAGCTTTCAGAGTCTAATTTCTTATAATGTAATTAAGAGTTAGGTACTTCTTATGCGTATAATTCGCATCTACATAAATTATTTGAATATAATAAGATTAACTAAAATTAATGGTTTTGTGAAGATACATTTGAACATTAATTTAATTATTTATTATGACTGCAGCGGTTGGTGAACAAGGGATATCAGAAATAATGATGGATATTCTCACGATAAAATGTTTAACTCAATAACAACCCCATAGTGAACGTTTACAAAGTTGTTGCAATAAAGATGATGCATTTAATTACGCGACAACTGAACACAATTTATCTACAAACATAAATAACGATCAAATTAACGGTGTCCTCAGAGAAAATAGAATTTCATTAATTTCATCACGGCCCCACGGGCAACCTGCCCTCCGACAACAAAACGAGAGGAGACCTCGCCCTCCCACCCTCTCATTCACGCAGACTCGCGCTGAATGGGACGCACCGACCACAAACATCGATCCCTTGTACAGACACACCCTCCTTCAAACACAACGAACTTGCCAAGACATCGCAGCTCAACGTACGCTGGTCTCAGTGCGTCTTACAACAGTCAAACTTACTCAGAGCTTCCAACTTAAAGATTTATAGCTCAGTAATAGGTCTCGCTAAATGGACGATGTTTTATGCCCAGTTTCTTTGTTACGCAAGTATTAAAGGTTTTATTTAGGAATTTTGTTTTAAATTGTATAAAAGGAGATCAACTATTGTAGCAAATTTTACGAGGGGACGTCGAAAGAATACTGATCCTTTCCACCCGCTGGGAAAGCCGCTCGTAAAAGAGGGATACGCAACGATCGCTCAGTAGGCATAATGTTCTGCCTGGCCAGCTACCACCCTCTTATTGAAGTAAATAATCATCTTTTATGGCGATCCTTTGTTCGTAAACCTGGCCATCAAACCTAGGAGCTCGCACACCGCACTCGACTGTAAGGCCACGTAACTTACTTCGAACCTAAATAGAAAAGGTTAAAGCGGTCAGGGCGATAGGTGGGCGTGTGTGCGTGCATCACATAGTTACGTACCGCTGCGAGTGTGCAGCGCGCGCCGAGCCGAGCGCAGCCATGCGAGCGAGCGGATACACCCGAGCGCGGCCGAACGTTCCCGAACCGGGCGGCGCCGTCCCGCAGTCCCCGCTCGCTGCGCGCGCGAACGAACGCATTCGACGCACGTTCGCCGTTCGGTTATTTAAAAACAGATTGCGATCGAAATTTGAAAATATATTTTAACGTTCGGTGTGATCGCGGTTGTTAGCGTCCTTGACATTGTGTGCGAGTGAGACGGAACATGGCGGAGGTGGATTGGACGACAGAGTCGGCGATACGTTTGATGGAGGAGTACAGACAACGTCCGGAGCTATGGGACTCTACCAACGAACTGTACCGGGTGCAGACGGCGAAGTACGAAGCGTGGTCGGACTTGGCTCGGGTGTTCCAATGCGACATCGCGGACTTGCGAAAGAAGCTGAACTCGATATTCGCGTCGCACCGCCGGGAGAAAGCGAAGATTCGCTCCGGCGGCAGATCCACGTGGTTCTTGTATCCGTACATGAGGTTCTTACCCAACCATCTGGAGAATGAAACTAATACTGAAGTTATTGTGGTAATTATCGGATCGATGACTTCTTACCTACCTACTGATTAGCGCACTAAAGTGTGTTCACTTCGGTATGATGATATTAGCTCTGACTAAACTATCTGTTAGGCACAAACTTGTCTTATTATGAGAGGTAGCTGTTTCTCTTAGAATTAGACACGTTTGAAGATATTCATAGTATTAAGAGAGTAGCTGGCAGAGTTAACACATTCTTAAGAACATAACAAGTAATATGGAACTAGGATTACATTGGCAGCGCTGCTGTATAGCAGTCACATATGCTACCGCAGCGGGCTCGATTTCTGGGTTTTCTATTTAGAAATTCTTTATAGCACCACGGAGTGTTGATCTTTGCCCGGTAAACGACAATAGGCTCCCCCACCCGGACCTATACATATACTTCTGCCTGTTCCATCTGGGCAAGAAGAGTGAGACTAGTAGTAGTAGTAGCTGATACTTGCGTCTTCGGAGCTCAAACTATATTTATATGGAATCATCATAATTGGTCGCCATAGTCTCGCTCGAAGGAGTTGGCAGACCTGTACAATAACCACTTTCGCCAACTATTTTTTTAGGTCTAACATGATATGGCTGAACCTGATGCTGCCTACCGGGCACAATTGCGGCTTAAGAATTATCAATCCTAATACCACTGCCAAACCCGGGCATCGAATTCGACATGTCGTGCACAACGTATACAGTCGTATTCACTACCGCTGTGCCACTCAATCAGATAGTGAGGTTATAATCTATATAAATAATAATCAACCCACATGTATGACGGAGCATCACTTAAGAGGAAACACAATGGCCGTTTTCCCATACAAACATAGTCCCCTGTTTCTTCCCTGGATAATGCCAGTAGAGCAATAATTTTTTTCCAAAAGAGATATGGGCTCTATTGGCGTGTCCTGTTTTCCTTTTTTTTATAAATTAATTATTAAAAGAGACATGAAAATCCTCAAAATTTGACAAGATTTTCCGCTGTATTCAAACATCCAGAAAACAAATTTGACTAGATTATATAAAAAAAGGAAAACGTAGGAACACGACCAGAGCCTTTCTTTAATTTTTAATGAAAAAGTAGTTAAATCGGTCAAGTTTTGGAGAAAGAATGAGGGGACTACGAAACGTTGATTTTGTGTACTTTTAATATGTATTTTCGGTCCAACTGCAGTTGTCTCTATCGCGCTCATGAGACTATACATGGCACTGACTGCGCGACAGCAATAGATTTTACAAATAAGTAACTATTTTTCAACTCTCTCGCCCTTAGTGTTTCTTCTTATGAACGGCTTGACCGAATTGGCTTATTCGCAAAGTTTCTTTAAACCTTGTCCTCACATTTACAAACACAGCAAAATTTTTTTGCAATTATTTTTATTTAATCCGCGGAATATGTAGAAAATTTAAATGATACTGTTATATGAAAAAAATTGATGACGTTTTAATTACGTGAAATGTATTTTTGTATAGATTGACAGGACAAGGACTGTCGGGTCAGCTAGTAATATATGGATGTGTCATTAGTATCATATAGCTTATTACGGTATTGTCGTCAGCAGATAATGCGAGAGTCCGTAGATTTGCGAGAGTTATTGTTTTGCAAAAGTACGCAATTATCTTAAATCACGTTGGATGTTTGCCAGCTGACTGATCTTTGATCACATTAGTTACACTTTCTTGTACACCAGTTTTGGTAATACATACGTCATGCATTATGGACTATGTGATAATAGCTTATGCCCGCTGATTCGCTCGGGAACATTAGGTACTCTTTTGTTTTAAAGGTATCTTTGACCTTTTCTGTACCTGTTCGGTTTGTCTATGAAGAAATCATCCAGGTACTGTTTCTAAACTTCGTACTGCTACGGAGAATTTCTTGTCTTTGCCTACGCCTGCGGGTAAATATAGGTGTAAGACTATGTATGTGTGTAAATAACTTTAGTCTCTGCTTCCTGGAAGCAAGAATGTATGGAGGTATGTAAATGCAATTTGAATAAACAGTAAAGAATACTTATTTGTGGTGACTCGAGGCCTGGATATCTTTGTTGGTAAAGTGAGGACGGTAATTCCCGACGACTAAGCTTTCCGTACCTCACTTTATAAAAAAAACATATGCTTTTTGAAAAAATCTCGAAACAACTATATTAAAATACACTTGCTTTAAATGTTGCAGTAGGTGATATTAAAATTGGAAAATGTTCAAATGCTTATCTTTTTGC
Organism: Catocala sponsa; assembly: GCA_963564715.1. NCBI lineage: Eukaryota > Metazoa > Arthropoda > Insecta > Lepidoptera > Erebidae > Catocala > Catocala sponsa. Next base: position 25,679,543 of record OY751341.1, on the reverse strand, counting down.
CATAACAATGTAATATTGTTGCAAACCTAGAGCTAAAATTACTATCTGTCGATCATACAACCGAGAATTCCGCCATGATCATGACCACTTACATAACAGTACCACTAGTGCCATATTTTAAAATTACATAAAATTAATTAAATCCCAAATTCATATAACAAGCGTCCACCAAAAGTAACTGCTTACCATCATGTAGTAAAAAAAACCTTTGTAAAATGGCCTTGTGCCATTTCTGGACAGAATTTATTGTACGGGAATATTGTGTATTCAAATGGTAAGTAAGTAGGTCATGCAGTAAATCATAAAATTAAATAAAAAGGTAAATTACGTTCGCAAAGAGTCTAGGGACAAAAAAAAACGTCCATTTGTCTTATAAATTCGGTCATTGTAACATTCATTATAACCTCGATTGAGTTCGCGGCTTGCCAACTATTCTCTGTCTCTTTATATGTAATACATTAGTAATAATTTGCGACTTCAATCGTATTTTAAAGAAGCATATGTCCTTTTCTAGAATAATGCTATCATTTGAACCAGTTCCGCAGTTTAAACGGGAAAATAAGTCAAGCATACGAAGATTTGCTCCCGTTTAAAGAAATAATAGACATAGAGATATTATTGAAAGTAGGTGACCCACATTTCGCAAGTTAGGGTTTTAGGTTCAAGGGTTGTTATCTAAGGGCACAGATTCAGACTCCGTGCTGCCACTGAATTTTACAGAAATAGCCAATTTTTCTTTGTCCGACTTTGAAATCGAACTCGAGATCTCATTCAAAGCAGCCGGATATGCAGTGTATGTCCTGTAGTTTGGGCCTGCAATTGGAAAAAGGCCTGAAAAAATTACTAACTCTGTGATAGATTCTATTTAAAACCGGCACCACACTTTCAACTAATGAAATTAGAGTTGCCATGGTTTTTTGCGGGATAGACTACAACTCTTTGTCTTATAATAAAATCCACTATTTCTCTTACACAATATTTATTATATTTCTTGATTTACATGAAAGATTGAACCCGGACACAAACCAACTCCCGCTTTTATACTGCCGTCTCATCAATCAACCCCACTCCAGTATGAAAACAGTGTTGCCATTTTTATCAAAAAACCAATTTAATAAAATAGAATTACCGCAAAATTACTGTCACAATTTCAAGTGCTTGTTTAAAATTAACATAACCTTACAATCTGAACGTAGGAACTAAACTAAATGTTAACTTTAGCGTTCATAAGTGACCTAAAGATTTTAACTTTGACTGTAAACTTAAGGTCAAACAAACCACTGGACAAAAAAGCTTAATAACTAAAATAGCCAAACTTTTTAAAACAATGATCAAAGAAATGTCATTATTCATGAAAACAAAGTGTTCCTTAATATCTGGTTGGAAAACAAAATCTTAGTTCGTTTGCAGGCAACGTTTGGAACGTTGCCTAATTGATAAAAATATGTCTTTGCTCTTATATCTCTGTGATGTACTAGACCGAGATTCTCTTAAGCGTTCATCCATGTGTGAAAAGAGTAAAAGAAACTATCCATTATTCACTAAAAACTTCTCGCTATGAATTCGAAGTAAAAGATTTTCTTTCTCCATTTCTTAGTGATTTCTGACTAAGCTTGAGTTTATCTAATCTTAACCCTTTCGCTGTCCCGTGATTGACACAATAGAAAATCTATTGTTATGTATCATATCTGATTCATCGGACAGGGAACCTGTTAAGATTCTCGATATGTTGAACATCGATGGTAAGCAGAAGTGTTTTACGGTCTTTTCGCCAGCTATATTTTAGACCTATTGGCAAAATACAATAACAATTCGCCCGACCTGCATCACCATCGAACGCGGATCCTCGGTATTCGTCACTAAGTGCCTTATTGTTCGCCTAAGGCACACCTTTTCTGATTAAAGTTATTTATTTATTTATTATTAATTAAGTTATTTAATTACAACGGTTCAATAAACCAATTACAATAATTCACATAGATTACAAACTGATAACGATAATAACATAGATTAAGTACAAAAATACAAAAATTGCTAATAATAATAATTTATACAAACAATTAAGAACTAATACGGCACCGTAGAATCTCTCGCATATTTTTTTTCGCAGAACACCAATCATACTCTCATAATTTCATTCCACCTGTCAGCAAAAATATCACACTCAGGGTTGTCAATCAGGAGCGCGTTGAGCACTTCAGAAGTGCCAAACACTGGAGACTCGGCTCTGGCTACTGTGTGACACACTGGCTGCGGAAACAACCTCTGCCGACGGCTCCGGCAATGTGCAGTATAGTTGTTGGGCACAAATAAACGACTGAATAGGTTATGGAGATCAGAACAGTCTATTCTTCCTCGAAGGATTTTACAGCCAATGAAAAGCTGATCAAGGCCTCTTCTAACCTCCAGTGAATTGAATCGTTATGGAACGATGAAGTCAAACAGATACTGTTTGTTATTGACTAGCAATACAAATTGTGCATTCATAGTTATATAAGTTAGTAAGTTTCACGTGTATATCCCCAAAAGGGTAGGCAGAGGTCTAGTACACCCGCAATTCGCGAGCTATGATTTTAGACCCCAAGTAAAAAACGGACAGGTCTATCGCTCTCTACCGGGTACAGTTCCACACTAATGCAACTCGTCACGGTGTCTAAGTCTGATCTGGGAATCGAATGCAAGACCTCATTCATTAACACTGCACTACCGAGACAAAGGTGACATAGCAATCGTCACTAAATGTCTTTTTAAAAACGAAAGATGTTATTGCAAACAAGAGCAGATGGCTAGATAAACATAACACTTATTTTGATGTTTTAAATATGTTTAATAACGTCAATGCGACGACAAAGGCCGGCGACTGGTCATGCCTCTGATATCAACATGTTGCCAATTCTTAACACACGTTATGTACTTACGTCTGACACATTATATATAGATATATCATGCGTAATGGGGCGTGGTTTATGTGAGTTTATGAAATATTTATATTTTATTACATATGTATTTTTTATTTGATTTCTTTTATGTTGATACTACCTGTTTATGTGGATTGTGAGACTACGGACCGAGTTTTATGGGACTTGTTTTCTTTTTATCTATACTAATATTATAAAGCTGAAGAGTTTGTTTGTTTGAACGCGCTAATCTTAGGAACTACTTGTTCGATTTGAAAAGTATTATGTTGGATAGCTTATTTATCGAGGAAGGCTATGACCTATATAACATCACGCTACGACCCACGGAAGCGGCGTAGTAACGATAAACGCGGGTGAAACCGCGGGAACATCTTTTGACCCACAGGGCCCATATTCAAACCGACCGAGGAATGACCCCAAGGTGTCTGCACACCAAGTTACAAGTCAATCGGTCCAGTGGTTCCGGAGTTACGCCTGTCACTAACAGACAGACACACAGACCCACATAGTGTTTTCATTAACCTCTGAAGAAGACTCAGAGGTTAATAAATAAAAGTGTTGTGGGTTTGACCCCCACAACTTTCCAACACGGAACAATAAATGAGTGCGATCCACAAACAGTTGTTTAAATGTTTTTAAAGTTCCACATGACATATAAATTATTCGTTATTTAAAAAGTTAGAAAAAGATAACACGAGCCGTGTCTAAACCCCACGTGTTTACATAAAGCAGTTGTCGTGAAGTCACAATCGCGGCGCTATTGGCATAGCTCCGGCCGGCGGCCCACGTAATCACCAAGGACTTCGCTTATCACCTACAAAATTAAATTGCGGAAATAATTGAGTTTAGTTGTTGCGAAACACAAGGGCGTCCAATTCGCGTTATCGCCGACTTACAAAACGATTTTATTGTTTAAAATAAATGATTTTGTTCGTAAATAAGTCATTTATTGGTTAAACGGCGCCGGTGGTATTTGTAATAAATTAAATTACGCACTCAACTTGCCTTGTATTCTAATGGCATAAGCGATCGTTAGGTGTTGGGTTCGATTCCTGAGACGGCTAATGTTTTATTGTAGCATACATGACATGAAAGTATGTCCCAAAATGATGACAGAGGTGTTCTATGATAACATTTCGCCAGCGATATGCTGTTGTAACAGCAGAAGCAGGCTCAGCCTGCTAGACAGCTATAGGACTTCGTGTTAACAATTTTCTAATTGAACAAACCGCGTAGTAATTTGCTCGGCCCGGAATCGAATTGGGTAGGTACCTCAAATTCTACCATAATTATTGAAACTGTCAGTATTTTAATCTACTATTAATTGAGCATTAAGAGATCTGTCAATCAACGGTTTGTTCCTTACCGACCGTGGACCCAGATATGCTCTCGCGTGGTGATTTTCCATCCCGCCAAGCCGCTCGATCCAACATCGATCATCGATTTGCTGATGTACTACTTTCAACCAATCATCTGCAGTTATCACATCACAACACAACTAATCTGCAGCAATCAATGACATTGACTACCGGTCAGAATTAAATCAATCTAATCGAAAATCTTAAGATATAATAATTGTTCTGAAAACAGTCACATTTTAATCTTAAATCTAAAGATTATATTAAATACTAGATGTGCCTGCGGTTTCACCAGCGTTTATCGTTACTGCGCCACCCCCGTGGGTCGTAGCGTGATGTTTTATTGCATATAGCCTTCCTGGATAAATGAGCTATCCAACACTAAAATAATTTTTCAATTCGGACCAGCAGTTCCTGAGATTAGCGCGTTCAAACAAACAAACAAACTCTTCAGCTTTATAATATTAGTATAGATTAATTGTGACCATGCGACATAATATGGTCGATCGAGTTGATGTGATACCTATTCCCTAGTATAAAAGTATAAAAAAGATTTCAGTTCTATTTGTCCGTTTACAAATTAGCTTGAAATTTAATCAAGGCTTTCAAATTACAATGCTTAAAGAACAAAAAAGAATGCCTCTCTTTCTAACTAACGTATATGATTAGTTATATAGACATTATTTACCTTAAAATTACATTTAGTAAATTTTTCGCACCTGCCTTAGCATAAAACTTATTTTAAAACCATACATTTATTGTTTTTAGACTGTATTTGATTTTTTAATAATTTTAATAATATTAGATTACAAAAAAAAAATATGAATCGTAGTGAAGGGTTATGTACTGTATATTCTCTTTGGGTACCGGTACATCCTTCTTGTTTACCTACTATAAGGTAATGTTAAAAAATATAGACTAAATCATTTATTGTACAATTTCACTTTTGCTAGAACGTCGTAGGTATGGAAAGTGTAGGATCTTAGTTTATGTACTTTGTAGGTCTACTTTGTTTTAGTATTAATAAGGTCCCTTAGCAACAAGAAGTACCTAATGATACTATTATTATAGATAATCCTCTTGTTGCTAAGAGGTCTATAAAAAACACATGTGATCACGCATTCAGTAGCCGATCACACTTCGATACGGAAGTATGCCAAATATAAATAATTGCTATATTAACATTGATAAGCAAAACATGTTTTTAAACATTCAAGCGTCACGTTTTAGATGACGATAGATAATGATAAATTCTTAAATTTTATCAGATTTTATCCATTAGCTTCAGTATTTAGCTCGCAAATCTACCAGTAGGTCACTGGTCTCTTCAATCTTGGGTCCTTTAAGCGGGATGCGAAAAAGCACCTTCTCAGGCCGTCAAGGTAGGGACTTCAACTTGACAACTATGAGGATTGTGTGGAGGCCACTGCTCTTTGACCACATGAGTGCTTACTATCAGGCGGAGTGTGGTCATTCTGACGATCAAAATAAAAAAAATATAATGAATAATAATATAGGTTAAATTTCTATTTCAAGTGGAAATCCGTAATTTCTGCCTATCCTTCTGGAATACGGGCGAATACGGGCGTGACGACGTGGTCGACTCTCAAGAGATATTCAGAAGCGGCAAGAAGTCTTAAACTGACTCTAGGGGAGGAAACGCCCCAATTAGGCAGGACTTCAAAATATCTGGCACAACGCTCTAAGTAAAGGTTAAGTCGAGATGTGCTTCTGCCTTATACTATAGAGATACCGGCATAACGATATGATATCAAAATTCACAGGGGCAGACCAGGAATAAAGAAACGCAACCAGTTTAGATTTTATGGTATACTTGATTGGCAGCAGAGGATAATGTCTGCATACAAATGTACAATATCATAGTTTTATTGCAAAGAATATTCGCAGGAAATAAAATTTAATTTATTTAATATTTTAGCATAAATTGCAGTGCCCTGAGCACTCACCATACAGAAAAATAATAATAATAAGTATTACAGGTGTATTTAAAATAATTTATTGCAATTTTCTGTATGGTGAGCCTGAGCGCTTACGCGAGGGTTACTTGTCAACCTAGATTTGTCTGCCGGGCTACTTACCAAATTGCCCGTGGCATTCAACTTGCGTTGGTTCAGTTCGTTAAACTGCGTACTTGCATACCGTAATCAGGCAACCCATTCGCCAACATCCTTACTTAATATTATAAATGCGAATGTGAATTTGTTTGTTACGCTTTCACTCCTTAACTACTCGACCGATCAACATGAAATTTCGCATACACGTTGTCAGGGGTACAGAAAAGGACATAGGGCACCTTTCATCCAAAGAAAGTACCGGAGGGTTAGAAAATTGCAAAATCTATTAAATTTATATATTTAATAGATGCAATGCTGCTCGACTTTTGAACACGTTACCAGTTGATAACGATGCTGACGAAATCTACGACACCTAAACCAGTTTTGTAAATATTTAGTATTGTAATTATTAATAACTTTATTGTTTTTTGTCTTTTTTAATACATGCGTAAACATATAAGCATAATCAGTGTAGGCATAATGAATAATGTATATTATATTGTGAATAAATGAATTATCTTATTTAAATATGTATTGAAACATAGCACGTTATTATCTATCTACAGAATAATAGTAATTAGCTATCTACAGAAAGCAGCGATAGCTCATTGGGGAGACCAACAGACTGCAATGCAGAGGGTCTCGGGTTCGAACCCACGTCGCGCACCTCTGACTTTCGGAAGTTATATGACTTTTCGAAATTATGTGCGTATTGATTGACAATTATCGCCTGCTCCGTGCCTCGGAGAGCACGTTAAGCCATCGGTCGTAGCTGCCATGAACATCTATGGCAGTCGTTATTGGGAAGTTAATGCCCTCTAATATCCTGACACTGATCTAGCCTTAGGGTCTCGTTAGCCTTCGGGTTGCGGAGGTCAGGTGGCAGCCGCTCCGTGTAAAAACTGATATCCAGTCAAATCCGGTTAGACTAGAAAGCCGACCCCAAGTGACTTGGGAATAATAAAGGCTAGGGAGAAGAAGATCTATCTACAGATTGAGACAAAAAAATATGAAATCCTCAGATAGAAGAGAACGCGTGACCACAATTGATTTAAAAATATTTTCAATGTTTGTGAGCTTATCTAAGACGATATTTATTTATTTAGTGCAAGTTATTTAAAGAAACGTTCTATTATATAATCTAATGCTTATCAAATCAAATTAACACGTTCGCAAGGTGTGTCATCAAGTATTGTTTTATCCAATATACTTAATAGATTCTGTTAGGATACTCTCATAGCCGTTTGTTGTTTTGAAATGTGTCTAACGACTATGGGATGTTACATGGCAATCAATACCAATTTAAAAATGCTTATATAAATAAAAAATCTGATACAATTTCTACATTTGTTGTTTGTTCAGTTTTAATGAGCATCTAGCGATACTGCTAAACTATTATTGAAACGCTACAGTTTGCCAAAAATTACATCATCATTAAATTAGGCCAATCGGGTACGAATCAGTATTTTAATTAACAACACTTTGACACGTGACTGTCGTTTCACAACAACATTTCCTGGTCGCATTCAAGGTTGTACAACTCTTCCTGTTTCAAAATAGGGAGACATTATGATATTGAAAACCACAATAAACATACTGACTCAATTATTATAAACCAATAATATGATAATGAGTCCAATAAAGAGTATATTAAAATGGAATCATTGTTTATTAGTACCTACGCGATAAAATTAAATTTAATTGTAAACGTAACATAGAATACTCACGTCTACATGTCATGAGTATTAATTGTGTAAATGCAGTAATTCCTGGCGTATCTGTCTAAAGTAAAATCTTTATCTTGAATATTAAAGCGTGTGTCATGGAAACTAATGTTAACTCTTCTCTTCCACAGCCAACAAAGAACGAAGACCCTCAATCACAATCAGAAGAATCAGATCAATCGTCAGAAGACGACGATAGTGATGATAATGCTGATCAAGATATGCCAGTAACGATCAAACAGGAACCTGCCACAGACACATACGTTAAAGATAATCGGAAAACAATTAAACGTACCAGAGTACTAAACAGACCTCGTATCATTAGACCTTTATTAAAAAGACGAATTGTCAAAGAAAGTAGTAACAATATAAATACTAACACTAACAGCCTTGACAGTCGACTTTTAGAGACATTGAAGCTGCTAAGAAAGTCAGATTTATCAAAGAAGAAAGACGAATGTGATAGCTTTGGAGAATACATAGCGATATCATTAAGAAAACATGATGAGAGGACTCAGAGTATGATAAAACAGGCGATAAATAATATATTATTTGAACAGGAGATGAAGAAGTACAGCACGGGGCAGTACACTGTGGTGATCTCAGGCGTGGACGAGAATCCACTCGTTATTGGTGACGAGAAGTAGAACTGTGGCTTCCGACTTGTTTGTATGTACGAGAAGACTGATTCATTACTTTGTAATAATAAAATTAAGTCTTAAAGGGAAAAGTAATTGTAATAAAAAATAATTAAAGAACAGTCATTTTATTTCAGATTACCATTAAAACAAACAATTATTTTTGACTTGCTAAGTAAGGAAAAAGTTAATATTACCACTGGCTGAAATATAATACTGGTCTGATAATAATAGTGTAGATAATTTTACTAGTTATCAACAATTACAGTTTTCCTTTTGCGACGCAATGCTGTTTATTATAATTGTTCCATTATTATATAATATTATTATAATTCATAAAGTCGAAGTAAAGTAATATAATTGTGCTACATACCTTACATAATTAGTGAGTCTTTTAATATGAAAACGCCCGATACAGTGAAGTAATTTTAATGACGTTTCTGGCACTAGGAATAAATTCTGCGTCGCAGAGAACTTTACAAACATTCAACAACGGACAATTAAACACGCAGACTTAGAACATACATATATACATAGATTCATGCCTGTTTCCCAGAGGGGTAGGCAGAGACTACGGATTTCCATTTGCTACGATCCTAACACACTTCTCTGGCTTCATTCAGTTTCATCACATTCCTCATACACGCCCGTCGGTTCAAGGTGCTCTTAACCTGGCCTTTGTCCAGAACGTCTCCGATTTGATCGAGAAACGTTCGCCTAGGTCTTCCTCTTGCGACTGTTCCATTCACACTAGCCTTATAAACTTTCTTAGTCAGTCTTTCGTCCATTCTTTCTACATGGCCAAACCAGCTTAACATACCCTTTAGAACAACAATTTGTAAATCACACAAATGTTTGTCCCCAGTGGGGATCGAACCCCACTGCGCCGAGTACAACACACGGCGACCAAAACCACTAGGCTAGCCGTGCAGTCATTGTCTGCATGCATCTTCGCCTACTGATTTCTCTGTAACAGAAAGTGCTTCAAAATACGACTGTATTTGGTACAACGAAATAAAATTACGGCGAGCGACTCAAAGCGTGGTCATTTCATTTCGTTGTACCAAATACAGTCGTACTCTGAAGCACTTTAGGTTGAATTTAAATTGTTACTGAATTAGTCTCTTCGCCGCCACTCCGTCCGTCGGCGCTGACCCTAAAACATTAGGTACTGTGGTGGTAGATGTCAATAAATTACACCTAGACACGGCTCGTCAATTGTGACGATACATTGCCGGCTAGTCCTTCTGAGACAAAGGTCTGAATAAATAAGTAAGTTTACTAACTCACTAGATCATAAAATAATAGTTTTATACAAACAGAGAGTATTCTTTTTATTTATGTTTACCTTCCGTACATAATACTCCACCGCAGTACTAACGATTGAAATAAAAAACAATAGGTATTATTTATCTGCCTTTACCATAGTATCTATGTAATATTATAAAGTCGTACTAACAAACAAGTTTCATATAATGTCGTATAAATGCTCTAGTTAACTAGAACATATTGTATAATTAGCCCTTACTCTTTATAAAACAGTTAACTAAAACACAATACTAGGAAAATCCGCAGAACCGTTCGGCGAACGATAATTAAATCGACGAAAAAATAATAGAATAGAAAATGGAGGTACATTAACACAGTCATGTATCGTCAACTGCATTGAAACAACTGCATTGTGCTCGCAGCCATTTTTTATTTCATTTTTTATCCCATCAATCAATTATTTAGAACAAGTTGTCTACGTGCCAAGGCACACGATCTACTCAGCCACTGCTGAGTTATTATGCTATCTTTTACAACTTCAGCCTTCACAATTATCTTGACTACCTCAATTCCATTGCTGTTTTTATTAGATAGCTGTAGTGGCACCTAGAAATAAAACAGCGATGTTATAGTTACTGTTCTATCTTTGCGTGTATCCATTTCAATATTGGTTATTATGACTGTCTGTTGCAGTTCTAGAATTTTTACAACGAAATCTTCTCACGCGTTGCATCAATTGCGGCTTATGTACTAAAGTATTCTTACTTGTTTGTTCTGGCGTAGCGTAATGTACACTACAGGTAACAATTAAGAAGTGTCTTGTATTGAGTCTATGGTACGATGCATCACGCCACATTCGTCACAAGGTGTGGTGTGTATGTGTTTGTTTCTTGCGTGCAGTCTACCGGTGCATTTGCATTTAATTGAACTCACAAGAAATTTTTGCTTGAGGTAAACTGGTTGTATCATTCAACCCAATTGTTTCTGCGTGTCTTATTATTGTATGTTGCTTCGTTATTTTCACTATGACTGTAATATGTATTACTAGTCTGCTTGAATATGTATGAAGCTTTGTTTCTTTCGTCAATGTATTTACGTAAATCACAGCACGTAAAACATTACCATGAATCAAAAACATTTTTGACACTTCTGACTCAGTAATATCATGATTTATTTGGCTCATTATCAAATTCAATTGTGACCTGAGCTGTATTGTTTAACCCCTTTTTAATTCTGTAGGATGATTCACACTGAGTATTTGTTGAAAGCGATCGACCATATGTTGTGTTCAACGTAAGACTTACTCAAACTTAAGAACTATTGCGTATAATTAACACTTTGTTGCTAAGAGGGTGTGTCTTATCAGGTGATCCATGTGTCACGCTACAACTATATGTCTAATACATACAAGGAGTGCTTTAAGGTTATCAGAAATGTTTGAATAGACAATGATATTATTTATACCTACCCACCTTGACTATGATAAGCTTAAAACAAGACCATATGAGTGTATTATGAGAACTGCCTAGCAACTGGAAGTAACAACTACTTATTAATGTGTTGAGTGACGTTCGTTTCCTTACCTTTAGAGACCAGGTGGATAATGATGACGTCAATAAATATTTTGCATAACGCTACTTCTGCACGCCAGCTAAGAAGTCTAAGTAATTCATAGACAAGTAAGTATGGTACAGAACGAACCAGTAAATGTAAGTTGTCCAGTACCAATGTGACCATTTTAACGACAGCATTATAATTGAAGCCGAAAATAGTACTTAAAGTCAAAATGAAGAATGAATGTTAATCCATTAACATTGACATAACATTTTGATCTGAATGACATTTGTTTAATGAAGATTTATTTTTAAACTAAAATTGCTTGGTGTAAACATCGGGTCAATTTGGACGTACCTAGTCAGTTGCGCTGATTCTGACATTCGTCAATTTCCACGTTTGTTGTAGTCGTAATTCAATAGTTTCTTTATAATACCAATGAACGATAAACGCTATTAAATTTTCATTTATACATTTCCATTTCTGCCAAATTGAGATGAAGGCTTATTAAGATTTATTTACAATCAGTTGAAGAGCAATGGATTAATGGAATTTGAATAAAGATTAATTTATAAGCCAGAAAATGATAAACTGTATTTCAATCAGACAACAATGGAGAACTCCTGTTGTTTTTCTAAAACCATGGGATCACCGCCAAGTGCAAAAAGCTGAATGCAGTAAAAGCACATTGTATTCTCTAGGTATACAATGTGCCAAACCTACCACACAAACCATAATTACTGCTAATTCTATTGTTAATCAAATACCTACTTTTATGTGACTTCAAGTGAGTATTTTAAAAAATTGTCTTATAAACTTTCTAGCTTTCAATATAAGTATTACCTTAAACAAATATTATTAACATCAGAACAATTAAACCTTAGAATACAGAAAGACACACTAAAATAGTCTTTGAGAGCAAGTGCAGTCCTGTCTTGGTCTTGCTTGCTTTAAAAAACTTGCCTCGTGTAAATGGACCTTCAGTAAAGTCTTTATAATGATGTGATAAGTTGATAACAAGCATACCATTCAGGCAATATTCACATAGGTATCTATACTGTTTGATACTGATATTCCCAAATAAATTCAGCAAGTAATAAGCGACGCAGTAATCCTAAATTTAGTTTCATAAAATGGTTAACTTCAGCACTATCTCCGTTATTACTGTCGTAAGCGGTATTACACTCTCCAAACATTGTCATTATGTAACGATTACACTATGATTCATGTAGAAAAGCGGATTATTGTTGCTGTTAGGCCGTGACCTTATATGCGGTTAAGGCCAGCTCCTTAGAAAACATTTTATGACAATAACAATGAATATGTAAGTTATAAAACAAATCTACCATTTATTACCTGCCGACGGCGACTTTGTTCAGCGTGGTAACACGTTTAGAATTTTACAAGCAAATATATTTTGCATTATTTACGGTTTATTCCGCATTCGACCCTTATGTTTCGTCCCGAATGTAAAAATACGCATTCGCCCCAATAATTGTTCCTCATATGCCCCGAAATTTAGATAAATATTAATTTCACAACATAATTCCTATTTCGTCCCAAATTGTGTTCCTTTTTTGACCCTATTTTTTTTGTTTAGCAGATTTTGATGTACCGTTAGCCGAAAAAAATTTAAAATACCTCCTTGATCTCTCGGCGAAACTTTGGCTTATGAATTATGATTACATGACATCACAAGCCCGACATTGAAAGGACAAATAATTTTTAAACATGTTTTGTTTTGCTAACCATATGCTCAAAAATGTAGGACGAAATAGGAATAATTAAAAAAGAGGGGCGAATGAGGAACATTTTGGAATGTGGGACGTAATGTAGGGGTGAATGCGGAATAAAGCTTATTACCTACCTTTTTCGGTGGGACTATTTTGAATAAGGGTAAGTAGAATATATTTGACAAGGAAAACTTCTGTTAAAGTTTTATTGGTAAATTTGTTTGAAGTATGAAGTGCGTACAATAGACATTTCTGAGTAACAACACAAGAGTTGCAATGACTGATGACATGACTATCATGCCTTAGGTAACGCTGCAGTAATGAATGCGTCTACTGTCTTTGACATCTCGGGCTCGATTCCCAAACTATGCAATGCTATTGGGGTCTTACAACATTTTCATAATATTATCATAAAGTCTCAACCTGCGCCCGGTAGACGACAACAAGTTCACTCCCTATCATGTAGGCCTTCTTTCCTTTCCTTCCTGATATCACTCCTTCAACGGGTATACCTATGGACATGAGACCATGTACATACATATGTCTGTAATAATCATGGCTAGTGCCGTACTATGAAACATTTTACTAGATTACAAAATATATCCTTATAAACGTTACCAATGTATATTATAAGTTATAACATATGTTGACCTTATTACGGTATACCTACTTCTGTTTGGGCTTTTATGTACAGTAGATATGTATCCGAAAAGGCACGTTTAGCTGTTCATAGAGGACTATTAGTGCCCACACTTATGTATGGAAGTGAAAGGTGGGTATGGCAAAAGAAGCATGAGAGTAGAATAAATGCTGTAGAAATGAGAGCACTGAGAAGCATATATGGTGTGACTCTGAAAGATAGAATAAGGAATAGTGTGATTAGAGAGATATGCGGCATGAAAGTTGATATAGTGACAAGAATAGAAAAGGCTATGTTGAGCTAGTTTGGACATGTAGAAAGAATAGATGAGGAAAGAGTAAAGACTGACTAAGAAAGTTTATAAGGCTAGTGTGAATGGAACAGTCGCAAGAGGAAAACCTAGGCGAACGTTTCTCGATCAGATCGGAGACGTTCTGGACAAAAGCCAATTTAAGAGCTCCTTGAACCGACGGGCGTATATGAGGAATGTGATGAAAATGAATGAAGGCAGAGAAGTGTGTCAAGATCGTAGCAAATGGAAATCCGTAGTCTCTGCCTACCCCTCTGGGAAACAGGCGTGAATCTATGTATGTATGTATGTAAACTCCAGTTATCAGCGTGGTGAACTATGGCCTTAAACTATCGGACACGTGCTGAGTGCTGAGCGCCAACAGAGACATTACTGTCTAGTTTGGCGAGCTATCTATCCACTATCGCTTGTCTACTTCCGCGTCAAGTGTCACACGTTACTGCGTACATGTTGCGTCAGACTCGCGTGTTGCCTGACGATGTTGCATCATGCCAGCTGGGTAAATTAATAACCAAATTGAGGCAAATATCACCAATTAAAAATATTTCCACGGTAAAAGGAAAAATGTTGATTTATTTTGTTTCGGGTAATTCCTATTGCTGTTTTATTTTATATTATCTGTGTCTCATACAACAGAATTGTTCGTTATCTGGAACTAAATGTAGCATTTATAAAATAATGACGGTTTCTATCAGACTATACGTCTACAGTCTCTAATCCATGAACACCTTTTACATGAGACCATTTTTACTTTTTGCAAACGAAGCATTAAGCAAATACAAAATGTAAAGTATAATCGATTAAAATAGAACTTTGTACAAACAAGTAATTAGCTATGTGAGGGAACTTACAACTAACTTAGTAGCACATGCCTGTAATTATAGCTCTACTAGCTATTGCGCGCGGCTCCGCCCGCGTGGTACCGACATCAATAAAAAATAGCCTATATCCTTCCCCAGGTTTTAAACTATATCTGTACAAAATTTCATCCAAATCGGTTGAGTGGTTTAGCCGTGAAAAGGTAACAGACAGACAGACAGACGGACAGAGTTACTTTCGAATTTATAATATTAAGGAAGGATTCCAACAGGTAAGTCATAATAATTCAACCAATTATAAAATCGTTCACTTCTTTCTACTGCACACAAAATACAAATATGACATTAAGACGTTTCGTACCTAAATATATTAGAGGTATCATGGATGTTGTACAAAGAGATGACATATTTTTCAGAGATATTAGACAACGAGATCGCTTTTCAAACCCTGGAAAGCCCAACTGCGGCAGTATCTTCACCCTACAGAAGAACAGAGTCATTTGATATAGTGCCGTGCTCCAGGTGAAAAAGAAGAGAAAGTACTTCTAGACCTGCTTTCATACTGTACTATCTGCAAGACGAGGAGTCTGTGTCCAATGCGCTGTTAGCTCAGTGACTCACTTTTTATACCTACGACCAGAATCGCGCGAATGATATCCCTCATTTTATTGGCTCCATAGGCTATTTTAACCGATTGCCATCAGCTGGGCTGTATCCTTTTTTACCTGCCGGAATAGAACAAAAAATAGTAAATTCAGCTGTTCGTTATAACCTTATTCCGTAAAACATACCTATCTTAATTTCTTAAATAAGTTAATAAAAAAATTAACCCTAAATCACGCAGTAATAACATTTCGTTAACAATTTTCTTACAGTCAATGTTTGGACGAAGCAGACACTATGTCGCCCGATCTAAATATACATCTGACATACCCCCACAATAAAGTACAGCCACAACCGGATCTCCACCTTAAAATAAGCTTCTTAAAGTATATTTTCACATGCACAGCAATACAATATCAGCAGTAGCATTGACATTGTGATTTGAACCTAATGACGTTAAGTTAAGGTTGCAATTTTAATGCGTTGATGTACAGATAAGGTGTGACCTCCAGTTATCAGTTCTAGACGTCAATACTGTTTGTTTTTACTCTTTATATCTTGTTATCAGGATAATAGCGGTCTTAGGTAATGCCTAATCTGTCGATAAGCTGACAAACAGCTGTTGATATGGGTGACACATTGTAATGTACTGACTTTTTAAACAGAAATTGTTTAGTTTGGTCTATGTAGCTTCAAGCTTGTTGCCAAAGAATAGGCAGTGACATATATGTACACCAAAACTTCACTAATGTCCCACGTAACTCTGATGTGACAATTGTTTTTGTTTGACACTGCCGTACTACAAAATTTCTCTGATATATAGCAAATAAACACATTCCTCTGCTATTGAGCCTGATACCTGAACAATTACTAGCGTCAGGTTCATTATACTAAAGAAATGATAAGTAAGAAAACAGGGCTAGAGAGGACAACAAGAATCTTGTTTAAGCCTAGAATTGTCCGAAGTGCAACGACTCGACCTGAGAATTAATTCTAGCCTAATACCAATAACCACATAACGTGACTAGAAGTTATATTAGGTGATTTGTTTTAGTCATCACTGGATCGCGATATACTATACAAACTACGACCCTAAGGAAAGTAAGTAATCTTCAATTGCAGATCACTTAAATTTTCGTTCTATACAAAGAATCAGCAAATAGCAAAAGTAGACAATGGCGAAGCAACTTATGGCTGTAAGAAAATATCTAAATAATTGGTGATCTGATCAGTTAAAATATCTAAATAACTGGTTTCTAGATACACAGCAGAAAATTGATAATATTTGACTACAACCTTTTTATTCTTTGCGTATCTCATCTCTTAAATTAGTGTTGTCTTTCGATTTAACGATACGAAATTTCTCAGAAGTCAGACCTCAATTATGTATGTTTTTTGTAAGACATTATTCCCAATTAAATAACAATGAATTCTATTGCGTGTCTCCTCGCAATCCAGCGATGTATTATCAACAAGGCCTAGACATAAATCTAGAAATAGCCTCTATTTATCTCGTATGAAGTATTAAAGAGTAATTATGGTGATAACAATTAGCAGTGCTGATACTTGAGTACTTTCGTCTGGCGTTCGAGAGCCAGTACTCGAGATTGTTTCAAGGGCACCACTGTCGCTACAGAAAGTTATTGCTGTTTGTTTATCACATAAGTTTTATATAGAATATGATAATATCGGTTCTGTTTACAAATAGTCCTACTACTATGTTATTAGAAGCAGCTATATTTCGATCACAGAACTAACTACTCAGTTGTGCATGTTTTATCTTAAGTTTCAAAGCTTCTGGCCTGTATATGTGGCCTTGAAAGGCAGATAAGTTTAGGGTGTTACCAGACCAATCGATCGATCGTCGATCGACGGCATCGATCGATGGTAGAATGGATTAGTCGACGTAGATCGATCCAGTAGAAACTATCGACACCCACATTTCATCCACTATGTTTTCAAGTTCCACGTAATCGGGGGCACGTCTATTGTTTACTGGGCACATTGACCGAAATACTTACTGCTGCTTAGAATTGCCCTCCAGAAAACCCAAATTGATCGAACTCGAAATACAACATGCAAAGTTATTATTATGGCATCAACGAGGTAGCCAAAGCTTAAAAGATGTATCTATCAGCTTATGTACTATCAGGCGTGGGTAAGACCTGGTGTCAGGTAAAAGTTTTTATATGGACAGTGACATAATATGGCATAATGACTACAACACATGGTACATAAATGAGTTGTAAAATACTGAAATTATAATTTGATGGTGATTTAAACGAGTGAGTGAGTCCTTGAGTTTATGGTAGGCCAGGTATCTTCTCATAGGCTCAACCTTTTGCCTGAACCTTGCAATTAACATAAATGTAAATTCAGTAAATGTAACAAACTCACTAACCCCTTTGACGTTCATAAGTGTTACTTTGTGACCTAAGTGAATAAATGATTTTTGACTTTGACTTTGAAAAAAGAACATAGTTTCATGACGTAATTGGTTTTACAATATGGCGAAAGTTCTAGAAAACGTAGATAAGCATAGCAATAACTGTATGACAGAGATGAAGACAGGTTAAAATATCTGAGAAGTCATTGTAAACAACATATGTGTTTAGATATTCTTGTTCGGAGGCCGGGCAAAGCGTCACGTAGCCACCGCGAACATAAATTAAACCAAGATATCATGCATACTTCACTCGACTATCACCTTTGTGTAAATGGTGTTATGATTGAAAATTGCTTGTTAATGTTGGATGATTTGTGGCATATTGGGGAGTAGGTTGTGATGGCAAAATGTAATTACAACGTTGTCATTGGAGTCAATTTAAGGGCTGTATACATCAACTGGTGTGTTACGTTTCCTGGTAACGATAAAACATGCCTGAAATACCTATGCCATAATTCTTGCAATTTTTATCTCGTATCCTGGTATTTATCAATTTGATATTTATCTTGATATTATAAGTAAGCACTTATTTATCACAGGAAAGTTTATTTCCTCATCCATCTTTCGTATCTAATCTAGTCAGCTGTTTGATGCCTATAAAAATATTTGTTAATTCAAAAGTTAAAAAGTATACATAGGTATTATACAATAATACCTTGGTTAAATAATTTTTCATGGTAGATAATTCTTACCTGTAGGATCCTGGGTCACTGTGATTTACAGGTAGGTATTGAAACAGATGATGAAATTAATTCCATGACTCCGAATTATATGACATATCGATCAGATTCTAAATAATTGTCCTTTGCATATCGAACTTACAACAAAATGGCTAACTGATACCGCCTACGGAAACCTTTTAAGCCGTCCTCTAAAATTGTATAATTTTATTATATTTCCTATACCTACAGAATAGACAAAAACTAGAACCTTTATTTATACCTTTATAGAAGGCTCTTTGTCTCTTCAGCCCACATGAGTGTTAACCGCGCTCATCACAAATTGATGACGGAATAATCTGTATCCAACCTTTTCTATCAATGATTGCCCTCACCGCCAGTCACCGCTAGCTAGACTTTTGTGAAAGAGGTGGAGCTATTTAAAGTCAAAGTCGAAATTTATTTATTTATTTACACAGAACATAAAGTTAAAATATGTAATTAGCGAGTTAATTAATTGGTTAGACAATGGCCTAAAACTCACGGCCATTATTTTGATATAGGCATAACATTGAGATTTTATAGATTTTTATTATGTTGTCATTTAATTATTAACTAATTGCTGTAATAAAATCAATGTAGCATGCAGCTTGTTGCACCTTGGCCTCTGAGAAATGTGTTCATAAAAATTGGCTCACGGGTTGTAGAATAAACCTTTTTTAAACGGTCGGATAAATATCTTACAAAAAGTGTTTATGATTCACAAATTAATCAGAATAGTGATAAGAGAACTTCTTCAAAACATTGACACAATGACGTAAGCTTACATCTCGAAACATCCGTCAACATTGATCTATATGATAACGTTGTGTTATCAGGTTATCACACAAAATACATATTCTCACGTAATCCATGAAATATTAAATAAATAATCAAAATGTATAATTGTATCCGCAAAATCTTTAGGTAAAGTCGTGTTACTTTAGATAACTTCTGAAAGATTAACACTTGGTGTCTGAACAACAGATCACACAAAAACAAATTGTTATAAGACGGTCAAATGAATGTCAGATGCTGTAATTGGCCGATTGAATCAATAACAGCCAATCAAATATTGATAATAATTTGACACGTCGTTAATTAACCTTTCAAAAACCGGATATTAACGCTCACATAATTATAAGCGATGACTTTTCAGCTGGTAAATCTATCACTAAACACCTCTTTACTGCAAATTGTAATTATTAACTGAATATTATCATCTTACCATATTTCGGTTTTTCCTGAAACAATAAATAAAAAAATAAAAAGAGTGCTTAACAACAGAAGAACACAAATTCAAATCATTAATGTCAATGACTAAGTGAAATGAGCTGGTGAAATCTGTTCACATTTTGCAATGGCTGAGTAACTTGACGCTTTAGTGGTATATCAGAGCTTCCTGCCCTGGAAGTGGTTGGAATTTTGGTCTCCTTGGTATTCTTTTAAAAGGATATGAAATATATCTAAAACAACCAAAAGGTGTTGCAAAGGTTATTCTCGTTACCTACTTAAGCCTAATGTTCAAGGTCGTCATAGGAAGACATACATCAGCAATGTTATTGATTGAGGCATCATTCTTTAGACAAAATGGACACTTTTAAATAGTCAAAGTATATAAATAAATTATCTACTAAAATTTGTCGATAGTCGAGTATAAAAATAATTTAATACTAAAATACACTTTGCTATATACACGAAGATTTCATTTTTGTATGGTCATCAGTACGCATGCAGTGTGGTAAATGTTTTTAACGGTAGGTAAATATTTATCATCAGTATAATGTATAAAAATAAATAGGTATAATAGAAAACGTATTGATAATACATCCATTATTTCTAGAAAACAAACTGGTTTTCTTATTACGATATCAATATAGAAAATATTTTTTTTATTTGGCCGGTTATAGGTATTTGGCCGTGATTCTTGTTAAGGTCAGGTTAAAAATAGCGTTATGTGTATGCCATGACACTTGTTTTATCGGCTCCACTCCCATAACAACATATATGTATACATATATACATAGTCTCGCGCCTGTGTATCGTTGAAAGTATAGGTTGAGGTGTCTTGTAATTGTCTGTAGAAGGTAGGGTTGCCAACATATTTTCGATGAAATATAGAATTTTTAAAATAAGCTATAACAAAATATAGTTCATTAATAAAAATATAGCATTTCATGGAAAAACATTTATTTGTTATCTACGGCTTTTTTAAAATATTTTCGACCTTGTTAATTTGACATCACGGACAGGTTCGCAACGGATTATGTACGGATGTATGCTTTCGCATCAGTAGTAAGGGAGCGTCGATAGTCTTTTTTAAAAAAGGTTTTAGTTTTTTGTTTCTCGTTGTTGAAATATAGTATTTTAGCATACTATATATTATATTTCTTCAACAGTATATAGTACGCAGACCCGAAATATAGTAAAATACTATATATTATAGTACGGTTGGTAACCCTAGTAGAAGGCTTAGTCCTCATATTGTCATCAATGGATTGTAGTATTTTATCATTGCGCACTGTATGAAGAAAATGTAAAAAACCATTGGGTCCGACCGACAATATTACCTGCTTCGGTGTTTCCCGAGCGCTATGATATGTTGTTCTTCAAACGAGGTTTAAAGAGAGTCCTTCTTTCACGGTAGGCAGCGGCTTTGCTGTGTCCTGACATTGCCAATGTCCATGAGCAGCGGTAACGACTTTCCATCAGGTGGGCCACTTGCTCGTCTGCCACCAAAGGAAATAAAAAAAGAACTATACAACCTGATGTTCTAGACATATCCGAAGAATTATTGCACACATATTCCACGAACATAGTTTAGGTTCCACGTAACGGAAGATTCTATTATTATCATCGACCCGTTTCATTTACCAAATTTGCGATGAAATTTAGAAAATGTGTTATGATTCAATAGTCCACGCAAGAATCAAACCCAGACCTATATATACAATCGGCTATTAATGTAAACGCATATACCTATATGGATTGATGAGATAACCATAAATAGTCACACCTTCACATTCGGGTGCCAAAGTGCAGGCAGTGATATATTTTAGGCAGTTTGGACTTAGGTCTCACTTAATAATGGGTGAGCCTTTTATCAGCACCAGACACAGTTGAAGACGACGTGCTGCTACTGAAAAGTCCGAAAAACCCGATAACACTTAGCTCAACCAAAAACCCGAGACCTTGACCACAATTTACCTCAAATATATAGGCAAAAGCAGATTTATGAAGTGTATAATCAAATACATTTAACAGACAATAGCGAGAGGTTAGCCCACTTCCTAGATAGAAGTGTGTCATGTAATCAGTGTTAGTTTCATGAATCGTTCAGTATTCAGTTAAGTTTTTCCTCAACACGGTTTTGAACTGGCGGCAGTTCGCGAAATCTCTCGCGCGATGGAAAAAAACTAATTGCACGCTCTCGTCCGCGTACGTGAGTCCCGGCACACCACGCTCACACATTCATTATGATGAAACGCTTACTGTTTTTACGTAAAAATTAAAAAGGTAGCTGCCATTTTTTATCGTAGATAATCATATTAATCTTTCAATGTTGGTCTGTCATTGTTTAATTGAAACATCGAGAAATATGGATTTGATGTCATAGTAATTTGAGATGCGCTATTATTATAAGTACGTATAAATTATAACTTTATAGTTATATTAGTAATATGTTATTAGTAGATAATATTACGTATTATAATGTAGTATTACGTTTGTGTATTGCATAAGAATTAAGCAGAAGTGCAAAAGCACGCACGCACTTTTCACTGATCGCGTTTTAGGTGCCACATAAGGTCGCTCTTTGTTACGAATTGTGTTATTACTTACTTAACCTGATTAACGATTTAGACGTCTAGAGAATCGAACCCGGTTGTTTCTTCTGACTGACTTACTTATGTGATACTGATTATATTTGCGTAACAGTTTACAGACAAACGCAGCATATATGTACATGTGTCTAAATAAACATCAATGTTATGTACCCAAAGGATAAAATATAAAATCAAACGTTACTAAAAGGCATGTTTGACCTAAACAGATCATGACGATAAAATTTACTTACTTATCTAAAATTATATAAGTGCTGGGTAAATATTACAACTCTACTAACCAGTAGGTACTAGTACCTATCTTCTTTAATATATAAAAATCTCGTGTCACGATGTATGTTCGGGATAAACTCTGAAACTAATGCAACGATTTTGATCAAACTTCGTAACTATCTGTAATTTGGTCCAACTTAAAAGATAGGATAGTTTTATCTTAATTTTGTTTTCTTTTATTTTTTTCAGTGTGTACGTCTGTCGGGACAGCTAGTAAATTATAAATTTGAAAAGGTGATATCATTTCCCCTAAAGCTTTATGCCTCCCTGCAACTTGTATTTCGCCACTAACCAAACTTAGAACAAGAATTATTTTCATTAACTAGGTACTTATAATGTTTTAAATCTCACGATAAAGGTGTGAGCCTTTCGCCGTCCATTGTTGTCTTATAGAATAACCTACCAATCGGAATCTTACCCAGGACTTGAATATGGTATCTAAAGATCGACAGATGGTAATCATTAACTACGAATAAAGCGATAATAACCAAAAAAAACGTAGATACGTACATTTTACCTACTTTAAATTTTAAAGCAAAATTTAGTTATTGTATTGCCACAAGCAGCATTAAGAGTTTATATTATTATACAAACAACAAATAACTAAATAAAATATCAAATGACATTAGAACAGACAAAATATTTCCAACAGTCGAGCCGTGCAAAATTATAATAAAAAATGCGCTGCCGGGTCCCTTTTTTCCACAGACTCGTTAAAATGACCGGCTGTCGCCAACCATCCGTCAGTTTTTCAATTATAAGAATAGAATATTTTTGCCCAAAAGACTTTTGTGGCACAACATTTGGGAAAGCATTTAAAGAATTATTTTTTGTATTGTTGCTCCAGACTTGTATGAACACAGTAAGACGTAGACTCTACAGGAGGCCGACAGGGGCAAACACCAGTGAATTATGAGTTATGAGGCAAAATAATATTATTCTATCACACACAATACCATCTATCAGATTATCGTTGCATTACAGTCAAATTCATGATATACAATACCTAAATCAAAATTAAGTGTTTATTTTGCAATATCATTCAGTCACCAACTAGGGTTGCCAACCGTACTATTATATATAGGTAGTATTTTACTATTTATATTTATTTATATTTCGGGTCTGCGTACTATATACTGTTGAAGACATATATAGTATGCTAAAATACTATATTTCAACAACGAAAAACAACAAACAAAACCTTTATTCAAAAAACTATCGACGCTCCGTTCCTACTGATGCGAAAGCATATATCCGTACATAATAAATATACCGTATAAATTAAACAAGGTCGAACATATTTAAAAAAAACAGTAGATCCTTACTTCCTTACTTATGTTATAAATGCGAAAATGAGTTTGTTTGTTTGTTTGTTACGCTTTCACGTCTTAACTACTCAACCGATCAACATGAAATTTTGCATACACGTTGTCAGGGGTACAGAATAGGACCTAGGGTACCTTTCATCCAGAAAAAAGAACTGTTGCAAACCTAACCTAACCTACATTTACGCGAGCGAAGCCGCGAGTGAAAACTAGTAACAAATCAATCTTTTTCCATAAAATACTAGGTATATTTTTATAAATGTACTATATTTTGTTATTGCTTATTTTATAAATACTATATTTCGTCGAAAATATGTTGGCAACCCTATCACCAACATAAGTAGCTGAACATAAACCAAATTCGTGAAAGTATTTTATGAATTAAAACCGAAATAATTATTCCGTATTTTTGCACAGTTTAAATCATCTACCTAACTTTTTATATTACTTTTACAAAATACTAACATCTGTTATGATTTTGAAAGATCGAGACAACCGAAATCTCGCAATTGTTTATTGAATGATATTGCTGGACGTCAATGTCCAGGATATTTTACAATTAATTTAATACGTTTGGCTTATAACAATCAACTATACCTATATACCAATAAATAATGTTTATAATGACACTTAATCTATACTCTATACAAATAAATAAAATTGAAGTGTCTGTTTGTAATGTCAAAATAACAGCTTTTTATCTAATGAATATGAAAGTATATAAGGTACCTATACCAATACATCTATTTTTTAAATTTTTGTCTGTCTGTCTGTCTGTTTGTTCCGGGTAATCTCCAAAACGGCTGAACCGATTTTGACGGGAATTTCACTGGCAGATAGCTGATGTTATAAATAGTAACATAGGCTACTTTGATTTTTTTAAAAAGTAGGTTTCCGCGGAGACAAACACTTTTTAGTTAAAATCTACGTGGACGAAGTCGCAGGTAACAGCTAGTTAAATATATAATCATCACATAATACGATACTCATTTTTCATTTAGGTTTATATTTGTAGGTTAGAAAATACTAAAGTCAAATCTATGCTATCTACATCTAGTCACAGATATAACACACAACCTCAAACACCCCAATTAGATTATTAAATCGTAATAATAATATAATCATTAAAATGTTACTTTTATGTACTTAAATATTTTAATTTAACGAATTAGTTCTCCTTATTGTGCGCGGATAGTATGGGTATATTACAATAAATCTAACTATTGCCTTTATTGCATCAAAAACCTTATTGCCTTGAATTATGATACATTTTCGTTTATTTCAGCTGTTCAATAAATGGGTCACTATAATTTAATTCGTTTTATTTTAGGGATAATAACATGACCTATATTAAAAATAGCTGGAATTGATTCAGTAGCCGATTTTGAAGAAACTACTTTCAGGATGTGCGTTTATTATGGTACATGTTGTATACTAATATTATAAAGCTGAAGAGATTGTTTGTTTGGACGCGCTAATCTTAGGAACTACTGGTTCGAATTGAAAAATTATTTTAGTGTTGAATAGCCCATTTATCGAGGAAGGCTTCAGGCTATATAACATCACGCTACGACCAATAGGAGCGGAACAGCAATGAAAAATGTTGCAAAAACGGGGCAAATTCTCTTATGTGACGCAGACGAAGTTTCGCGGGTCAGCTAGTCTAAAATATAGGCTATTAAAAATAGTGGGCAAACAAACGTGTAATCCACGTCGATATATTGTGTTTACAGTTATCTAGATATTCTGCGTTCATGTTATTATGGAGCTGTCGACGAAACAGGTCAGTGGTAACACGTTGGAACATGTCCAAACAGGTACGGACGGGTGGACGGATGTTAGTCCCGTTCTTTCAGTTCACTGTACAAGATTATGATAGGGCTCGTCTATAACTATATTTTATAGTATTCGCTTTTTAATTTAGTTTTTTCATTGGTTTTTCGTTGTCTGACTAAGCGTTTTACTTAGTAGTTACTTGGATTGCAGGTTACTAGTATCCTCGTTACCCCCTTGGAGCTAAGCTTTGCATGTTTTACAAGTGGGTCACGCAAGTCATAAAATGTCTTATCCACTGGCTATAGTTACTTCATTATTGTTATTTTTCGTTATTATTGACAATAATCAATGGTGCGATTTATCGAGAACTGCCGCTATAGCTCGCCTCTTAAGAGATGGGTTGCGACTCGTACATATTTCATACTAGATGTGCCCGCGGTTTCACCCGCGTTTATAGTTACTGCGCCGCGCCCGTGGGTCGTAGCGTGATGTTATATATAGCCTATAGCCTTCCTCGATAAATAAATTCGTTTTGGTTCGAATTGAAATATTCTATTAGTGTTGGATAGCTCATTTATCGAGGAAGGTTATAGGCTATATTATTATCACATCACGCTACGACCCACGGGCGCGGCGCAGTTACGGTAAACGCGGGTGAAACCGCGGGAACATCTAGTTAGTTATTATATTAGTATGCAAAGGCAAGGCAAGTGTTCAAAAAATGTTAGAATCTTTTCTAATACCTACATATAATTGCCCATTTTATAAAATAATTTACCGATTCGACGTCACCCAATGTAAACTTTCCGTGTTCCGATTTGAATCACGGATACGACAAAGTGTTATTGGGGATTCCCAACAACAAATTCTCTGTTACTATGCCCATTACGACAATAGGCTCGTCCCTTTAACGTGGCACCTAACAAAACTGGGGCAACGTGGGTTTACAGCATCCCTGCCTGCCTTCTCCATATCATACATAACAGATACGAGTTTTTTAAATAAAGTTCAGACTATAAATAAAAATAATATGTATCCATATTAAAAATATCTATTGTCCTCTTCTCGTGACATTATAATTACATAAATATGTTTATTTCAATAATAAATAGTATTATTACCTCACCTAATGCACCGCAGCTGTTTTAACAAACGATTTCAATAAATTTATTATTCCGTTTAATTATATTGTAAACACATTAACCTACTTTTGACTTATATATGTATATTCATAAGTTTATATGGCAGAATGGAAATAAAATTTTGCTGTGATGAATCCTAAATAATATTTTAAATGCAAATATGAGTTTTATACATCTAAGGTGGCAAACAAGCATACGGCCCTGATGGTAAGTGGTCACCATAGCCTGTGGATGCCTGCAACACCAGGCGAATCACTTGCGCGTTGCCGATCCTTTAGGAAAGGAAGTGGGAAGGAGAAGGAGCGGGAAGGGAGAAAGAGGGTAATTGGGCCTCCGGCACTCTCACTCACCGAACGAAACATACCAGTAGGAATACTGCTGTTTGTCAAACTTTCCGTCCCTAACTACTCGACCGATCATCATGATATTTCACATACAGGGGTACAGCAAAAGGACACAGGGTATCTTTCATGCAGAAAAACGTCCTATTCCGCAGGGCAAGGCAGAAATGTATTGGCAAAATCTACATTAACGCGAGCGCAGCCTTGGTCAAAATCTAGTATTTATCTATACATATAATAAAATCGTAGGAAAGTCAAAACTGTACATTGAATATTTTTTTAAAAGAATACTTGGGGCGTGATCTACAATCGATATCGAAGCCAAAAATATAGTTTTTAGAATTTTTGTCTGTTTGTCTGCTTATCTGTTTGTCTGTATGTATGTCCGGGCTAAACTCAAAAAGTACTGCATGGATTTACTTCAAATTTTGCATGAATATTACTAACATGAATATTACTAAAAAAATCTCATTCCTTTGTGAGAGGCTGGTGTCTATAGTAGGTAAAAACCTGTGTTATAGATCACCAGGCTCCCACCTCCTGGACAAGTCTTAGTGGTGATTTTAGTTTATTAGGGCATATACTTAAAAACTACCTATGCATATTTTGAATTCGAAATAAAATTGGTGTGTGTGTGTTTGTGTGTGTATGTATGTGTGAGTGTGTGTGTGTGAGTGTGTGAGAGTGCAGGCGTGCATGTGCTACAGTTTCTGTCATGCATTGAACTTGTGTGATTTGTGCATAAATTAAATTAATTATATTAACGGAATAAGTAGGGCTTCAGTATTAGAATATGATAAGTCTTGTAACCAAGACGTTAATACTTTTTTATTTTGACTTTCTAGGGATCTATGGGAAGATATATATTCCATAGCATTTTCTAGAGATAAGAAGTAACCTATGTCAATCTGCTTAATAAATAAACCATTTCCATGCAAACTCACGTCGCCGCGTCGACGCGTTCTTCCGCTGCTGCGTGGCACAAGGACAAAACCACAAACACAATTAATACTAATACTATAAATATAAAAGTTTGTATACTTACATACCACGCCTGAGGTCGCGGGTTCGATTCCCACACAAGTCAAACATTTGTGTGAATGAACATGTATGTTTGTTTTGGTCTGGGTGTTTCTATGTACCTATAATATGTATTTACAAAAAATATATATATTATATATATATGTATGTTTATCCATTGTCTAGTACCCATAGTACAAGCTCTGCTTAGTTTGGGCTAGATGGTCTTGTGTGTATGTGGTAGAATATTATTATTATGATTATTACCTGTTTAGGTGTTTATTACATACAAAGCACCTAAAGGCGTAGGCGACTGGCGAAGGCATGACAATATTTTGCTAGTTATGCTTTAAGGTTCTACATAATACGTGGCAAGCCTAATACTGTTCTGAGCAAAAATCCAGTAACACTTTGCACGACCTAGAAATCGAACCCAAAAGCTCACGTACAGTAGTTCCTTTTACTCACCTCGCTTTCGATCACTAACTCAATCATCTGCACATAAACATTTTAATTGTTTTTAAAATTTCTTTATACTTACATATTTTCATTTAATTTTTGTTATAGGTACCCGCATTCTATAATAATTGATGATGCATGTCATGAATGTCATGATGGTACAAAAATAAAAATCTTTTCATTTCATTTTCATTTCATTATGTAATAGATTTGGATAAATCTTAGCTGATATATAACCAAGTCTTGTATCAGCACATAGGATGCCTGGTTATTATTTCGTTTTTATGGGCTTTAGGCGGGCAACAAGCAGAAACTTGTTTATAATACATATTAGTAGGTAGTACTCATCGATATTATTGCATTGTTGATCCTGCAGAAAAGAAGACGACGCTTTGCCAATGTATAGACCAACTCATAATCTTTCAAATGATAATACAGGTGCTTTATAATATCTTCTTTCCGTAAGAACATTGTCCTATCTCAGTTTGCGGCCGCGTACCAATATTGATATTAATAAACAATGTCGTACATGTCGAGAGGAAAATTTTCTTATCTATAGACAAAGAGTAGATACAACTTTTGTGCTGCTGTGACCTAAATTCAGTTTCCTCATACACTGATCTGCTCTTTCGAAGAAGTTTAGTCATGCTGTTTCGTTTAGCCAAGTTCCTCTAATTAATCTTGAAAGTGTGCGGATTGCAATGGTTACTATCCATTAATTATAAAAAATATTATTCTTAAGTAGCGTCATGGATTACACATAACTCCTACATTTATAGCAAGTTGAACATGTATGTGAACTTTCGCGAGTATATACGGCGGTAACTAATTACCATTAGGTGGTCAACTTATCTGCAACTAAAGACAATAAAAAAATACAAAGGTACAGTAATTCTTAGCACATACATTCTCTCTATTTCCACAGTCAATCTAATGTTAATCCAGACAGCTTGTTAACGACGGCCAACGTTTGATGACAGACAACGTATGTACTGATTTACCAAACAGTTAGTCGGTTCTTTCCTTCTCGTCTCACCTTGCAACCTAACGCGATTGTTCCAAATTGTATGAATAAGTTTAAGCTCGATTGTATTCTGTTGAAATAAAACCACAGTATACGGATATTATTGTTAATTTAAGAAAACACTACCTATTTTAATAGGTATACTTTGCCCGACGTATCGGTTGCTTTTCAGCAGCCATCATCACGCGGAAACTGAATTCGCTTTAACGTAACACAAAACTTATTATTGACTAGCTGTTACCTGCGACTTCGTCAGCGTAGATTTTAACTAAAAAGTGTTTGTCTCCGCGGAACCTTATTTTTTTTCTAAAATCAAAGTAGCCTAAGTTACTCCAGCTATCTGCCTGTGAAAGTCGCGTCAAAATCGGTTCAGCCATTTCGGAGATTAGCCGGAACAAACAGAGAGACAGACAGACAAAAATTTTAAAAATAGATGTTTCGTATTACCTTATATACTTTCATATGCATTAGATAAAAAGCTGTTATTTTGACATTACAAACAGACACTTCAATTTTATTTATTTGTATAGATTGCCTTATTTTTAGGATGATAACTGATAAAATGTAGATGTGTTACACTTTTGCCTACCCTTTGTTGAGAAACTAGCGTGACGTTGTCTCATTATTATTAAAATAACAACCCAAATGCAAAATATCATAAGTAGTTCATAGAGTGTTCAAAGCTGTAATGTGAAAGACTTCTATTATTAGATTAAGGAAAATTCTGCCGCCGCGGCCGGTTGCCTACGTGACGTCCGTCAGACGTGTTGAAGAGAGATGCAAGACAACGATCGATAAGGGAACGAAAGGGATGGCCAGAGGGGTGTGTCGAGGGTTGGTACCTGACTTTGTGGAGGTCTATTTTAGCTTTTTAATTTTGATCGGTTAGTCTATTGTGTGTATTTATTGTTCGTGCTAAAATGGCGTCAACTTTTTTATGTTGAAATATGGATGATGAAGTAACTGTTTTATTTTTGTATTATTTGTAATGACTAAGTTCCGGTTAGTAATTTTATTATGAGATTATTCCCATGAGCTTGGTTCAAATGCAAATCGGTGTTAACACGTCCATCGGCATAAAGACGCCGGAGTTTAGACTCAATGATATTATCATTATGGTTCTATATAGCTTTTCAATATTGTCCTGACGGTTAAGTGATCAAAATAGCATCATCCACACTGCTAAGTGCTAACGTACCGTGCCGTGTGCCGTGCGTCTGGTAGAATCTAACAGGCTTATTTTTACGATAAATTTGTAGCCGTCTATCGGACACAGATACCGATGCCGTGTTATTAACTTATTATGTACAACTTATTTTATAAACATTATATTCATACACTCACGAGAGTATCGTCAAAGGGTTGGCCAGAGGCGAATTACATTCAAATTTTATTACCAATTGTTTTACGTTTCACAAGAAAGGGGGGCGAGCGCAGTGATAACTACCGGGCACAGTGTTAGCGCTTCAAGCTACTACTACGATGTCTGATAGAACACAACTATCTGCAATCAGATATATCTGGCCTGTGATCTTCAATGGTTGTGTGTTAAATTATGAAACTTTATCTGGCAAAAAACTAAAATCCTTTCACGATCCCCAGTAATTGAACACCACTTCCTAAATCAATAAGGTATTTTATAAACATACATACATTACACTCATATTTCCCAGCGATGGTTTTTCATACTATGAAATAGAGGGAGCGAGCCTATATAATAATTAGACTCCGTGCTACTCTGAAACTCTGAAATTCCTGACAGGATACAACCTATAGGATACCAGGATACTTAATTTATGTGACGAGTTAAAAACAATAATTTTTGATTAAATATATAAAAACTTTGCAAGGCTCAGCGATAGAACACCACATCCATCCCTGTGACCTCTCCCAATTGAGTCATTAAACCATTAAAAATCTTATAAACATTAAATGTAAGATAGTATAAATATATAAAAGAAACGGTACAAAAACATCGTGAGGAAACATGCCTGTTAGAGAGTTCTACATAATGTTCTCGAAGATAACTTAACATATTATGTTAAGTCAGCGTGCTGGACTAACACTTCTTACAGCGAAGAAAGGTACCTCTCTTCGCTCTGAGAAGAGTTAGACAGAGTGTCCAGCAATGAGTCCGTTCATATAAGGACAGGACTGATATTATATTATTGTTATATGTAGTATAAATAGATAAGTATTAACACCTTGGAGCGGTAATTTTCTATATAGATATGTATATCCAACCGTGCATGCATGATCGCTGATGGCGACGACAAATGTACGAGTATGGCGTGTGCGTGGCGGTACACACACGATGCACGAATATGTGTGGCGCAGACGTCAAACGTATTAAAACACATATCACACGACAGATATAACATTGATACCGTGACTTTATCTTCTTATTAAAAAAATACCAACTCCTGCTTTAGAAACCATTCCTGCATTGCGTCTTTACAAAGATTCAGACAACGGGCGCCCAGACTTAGAACAACTTTTTAACCGTGGGAGAGCCACGCTTCAGCACGAATGGGCCGGCTCAACCATAGGGAGACCACGGCCTCACAGAAAACCGGCGTGAAATAGCGTTTGCGTTGTGTTTCGTCGAGTGAGTGAGGGTACCGGAGGCCCAACCGTCTCCCCCTCTCCCCCTCTCTTCTGGTGAGAACAAATTTAAACGCAACGCACTTGTGACTCCTCTGGTGTTGCGGGTGTCCATGGGCGGCGGTAATCGCTTACCATCAGGCGATCCGTCTGCACGTTTGCGTCCTATACCATAAAAAAACAATTTGTGGACCACACAATTTTTTGTCACCTGTGGGGGATTAAACCCATATTTAATACTCACCACACTGGAAGTGAGAACACTTAGACCAAAACTTCATGTAAGACGTGATGATATGGTGAAAAGCATGATCTTTTTAAAGACCCTAAATTACCCATGTCCAATTTAAAAAATGCTTAGTATCAAATGAAATTGCATGACTGGCATGATGATAATAAATAAAGTCTACTCAACCTACCAGAATTCATAAATTGTTACGTATCGATCAGTAACAATTATGTTCAAGTCTTTGCCTGGATCTAGCAACAAAACTAAATGTATACTTATTTAATAATAATATAATAATAATATTCTACCACATACACACAACATCATTTAGCCCAAACTAAGTAGAGCTTTTACTATGGGTACTAGACAATGGATAAACATACATATATACTTTTTTTTTGTAAATACATACATATTATACATAGAAACACAACCTGCCTCTTTCTGCCTCGCACAACAAAACTGTGGAATGAGCTGTCGTCTACAGTATTTCCGGACCAATACGACCTTCAACACTTCAAGAAAAAAGCGTACTCCTTTTTAAAAGGCCGGCAACGCACTTGTAACTCCTCTAGTGTTGCGGGTGTCCATGGGTGGCGGTAATCGCTTACCATCAGGCGATCCGTCTGCTCGTTTGCCCCCTAACCAATAAAAAAAAACACCCAGACCAAGACAAACATCCATGTTCATGCACACAAAGGTTTGACTTGTGCGGGAATCGAACCCGCGAAGGCGTGGCAGTCGGTTACACTAACCACCACGCTATCGAGGCCGACGGAATATTTTTTCTCAGATGTATTTACCAGTAAATTTTCTCATAATAATTGTACACCCTGTCATCTATGTGAATAAACGATTGGAACCTTGAATCAAGGGAAGCCAGGCAAAGCGTTCTGCCCAGAGCCATTCGGGTCACTTTATAGGCGTGATAAAGACTTACAATTGAATGAAGGCCGATCGGATATTGCGAACTGTTAGGTACGTGATTGATTGAAGCCTTATAACCACCTATTGCTTTAGAAATTGGAGTCCAATCTTTTTACCTTCTAGTAAAAATTTGATATAACTTTGTTGCCAGTGAGTTTTGTACTTGATGTAAGTATGATTAGATAAAAGACTGCTCGCTCTATTTTTATAATAAAATATTCAATATAAAGTTTTTAATCCAAGCATCTAGTCTCAGTTTATTAAATAATACAAATGGCATTCTTTAAAATTAAAGTCAACATCAAATGTGTTTTAATTGCCATTCATTTTACATTTGACATATACAAAAGTATGAAGTCTATTTTGAATAATATATTTTATTCCCAGAATTGGCATTCTGATTGGCAATCATACCCGCAAGCTAGAGGAATGAGGCAATTGGATATATTTGAAGAGATATGTATTTAGTCAGTAACATAATATTGTCAAACCAGCGGAATATTTTTTCTCAGATGTATTTGTAGCTGCACAAGGAAGGTTGGCAAAAAAAGCTCTAAGCTGTAGAAAGAATTCAGAAAAGTTTTTGGTAAAATACCTACTTTGCATAAACAAGATTTTAAGATGATCGGTCGAGTAGTTAAAGCGTGAAAGCGTAACAAACAAACAAACTTTTCATTTATAATATTAGTTAGGAAATCAGACAAAAGAAATAGGTTTTAAGAATTTTAATATAAAATTATTGTTAAGTTATCAAATGTATTATGATTAGTTACTTTTGAACGCAGGTAACAATTAAATTACATATTATGCCATACAGTGGTTTAAAGTCATTATGATGAGTACAAAAATAAGTATACAACCTCATAGGAATGTTGGTATTAATCCAAGTCGTCTGTATCTCATCGGGTAATATGTTTTCCTGGTACTGTTGGAATAAATTCGATGTCGATATAGCTAACGAATCATCAAAATAATTTGATTGTCCCTTAACAAATTATGTCATTTTCATTGAGATTCAATTTCAGTATCAGTGACTTCCTCTACACTAACTGATACTATTAGTTCCACGATTTTAGGTTGCAGCATCAAAGCCTTTTTAGGAGGCAAGGTCCTCAGTAACGAAGCTACGTAAATACCAAAAGAATCATAACAATCTCTTTGACTTAATTCCGCTTTTGATACCAATTCCTTTTCTGGCGTCTTTTTCTGAATGGTATTTACATTTTCGCCATTTTTGTCTCGATTCTGATCCAAGGGTTCTGCATTTTCGCTAAATCTACGCAAAAATTCACTTCTTTCAAACGATTCTTCAGATAGTTTTCGTTTTTTTACATTAGGCTGGTTCAAAGTTTCTCCATTTTCGCTGCGAGATTGTTCTGAAATCATCGGATCAATTTGCACTGAACTGGAACAGGATGCCTCACTCTGTGTAACGTTCTCCACAGTCCAGTCATCAGGCTCTTCATCACTATCTATTTCAGTCTTTATATCGTATACTGGCTTTACTTGTGATATAACCTGCGGAAGACATACACGAATGAAATAAGTTGTACCCACAATTCGCCAACTATGACCTTAGGTCCTGAGATACCATAGCTGGGACCTAATAAGGTGCTAAGTAATAGAGTGGAGTCTATTGCAATTATTTCGCCGCACCAGTCAATTTGTGACCACGGTCAGTGTAACCTGGTTGAAAAGTGAAGCATTGAAAGGTAAACATTACGCATGATCGCTTTTATATCCGTTACTACGTGAGGTTATTAAAAATCTCTTGATAGAAAACCGAATAACACTTTTTACAACCCAGGTAACAAATCTGAGACCTCACGCACAGCATTCAACTAATACCACATGTCTATACTACCATACATTAGTAGTCTCCCATGTCACACACAAAAAATTGTAAATCATGTCATGAATAGTCATGATGTAACCCAAAAGTCGTTAAATATAAGCGGTGTTCGACTGGACACGTTTGCTGCATGCCATATGAGCTTTAGAGCCAAAATTACAATGGACTTGATCTCATACGATGCTAGTGGATAAATAGGCTGTCTTAAGAGGAAACACAAGGGCCGTTTTTCCATACAAACATAGTCCCCTGTTTCTTCCCTGGATAATGCCAGTAGAGCAATAATTGGAACGAAGTTCCTTACGGCAGGCTTTGAGGGGATAGGGATGTTGCTGCGCGACCGAACTGAAAAAAATGTGATAGTAAAACCGTAAGAAAAAATCCGTGGAAAAAAGTGCGTGGAATAAAACCGTTAAATGAGACGTGCGCAGGCGCGACAGTCGCATACACAAGCGAGTAGTGTATAATACCAGGATATCAGAAATCACTAAATGACCAATATATTTAAATGTTTGGAATCATTTAAATATATTGGTATAAATGAATATTCTTTATTCTATTTAGTGAATTGAGCACGATATTTTTTGCAATTTGTGTCGATTCTACATTAGCCGAAGGAATTTCGTTCCTACCTGGTGTCCCACGACACCACATAATTTTATTTTTCCAAAAAATGTATGGGCTCTATTGGCGCGTCCCTATGTTTTCCTTTTTTTCATAAATTAATTATTAAAAGAGACATGAGCCTTCAAAAATCTCAAAAATTTACCAGATTTGCCGCTGTGTTCAATTCATCCAGAAAACAAATTTGACAAAATTATATAAAAAAAGGAAAACATAGGAACACGTTCAAAGTCTTTTTTAAATTTTTAATGCAAAATGTAGTTAAATCGGTCAAGTTTTAGAGAAGGAATCAGGGGACTACGAAACGTTGATTTTATGTACTTTTAATAGGTATTTTCGGTCCAAGCTGCAGTTGTCTCTATCGCGCTCATGATACATAGCACTGCGCGACAATAATAGATTTTACAAATACCTATTTTTCAATTCTCTCGCCATTAGTGTTTCCTCTTAACTCTTAAGCAAAGTTGGTGAAACAAACTCATCTCCTACAGAAAACTATCTCGTAATGTATTAAAAATGGACTTAGTTGATTACGGTGGTCGGCAACCCGCGACTCGTGAGCCGTATGCGGCTCTTTTTTTGACTCCTCGACTGTGGCTCTTCCACGAAATGTTTAGTGCAGGCACGGGATATTACTTATTATCTTGCCTTATAAATTATATAAAATTTTATTTTATTTACTGTTAGTAAGACTTATTTGACAAAGGCAAGCTCGAGAGTGTACTTTTAATACTATTTTACCGTAAATCCCCTGATAAATCAAAGCTTAAGTTAAAAAAGGGCTCTTTGAATAGATTTCATCTGTGAATTGTCTATATTTGGCTCTTTTGGACGACAAGGTCGACCACTGCTCCAAAATCCGATGGAATTCATTCATTTATGGTCGTAGTGTAGAAGAAAGTTAAATATGGTAATTAAAAGGAATCATATCTCAGGTAGTAGTTAGGATAGATCTCTTTTCATTTTTTTTTCTGAACGGCCATCAGTTCTACTATAAGACATTTCAAGGTTATCCATTAATTACCGGACACTATCACTGGTTTATGTTTAGTCCTCAAGTATAAAGGGGCATCGTATTGACGCCTTTCAGATATTTATTCAAAGATCTGTATTACTTATAAGTCAATTTAAGCCTTTGCATAGTCACAAAGTGTAAGTGTATGCGCCATCATGCCATCCTACTGTCTATTTTAGATTTATATTAAATAATATATCTTAGCTCAAATTATTTCCTCTCTATAATATTATTAAGTTATTATTGTTATTATCTTTAGTTTTTATAGTCAGTAGTATATGGCATAATGGCTGTAACACCTTGTTAATCTGAGTTGTAAAACACTGAAATTATATTTAACTGGCGATTTAAAAGAGTGGCCGTGAGTTTCTTGCAGGTTTCTTCTCATAGGCTCTACCCTTTGCCTGAACCTAGAAACTAACCTAAATGTAGCTTCAGTAACTTAGTAAACTCACTAACCTATATACTTTGACGTTCTTAAGTGTTACTTTGTGACCTAAATGAATAAATGATTTTTGACTTTGACTTTGACTTGACTATACCCTAAAAAAAATAAAATTGCCTGATCAGGGGCTCGAACCCACCACCACACGCAAACATAAGCCAGTAACCATAATATAACTATTTAATAAGACCAGAGGTTTCATCACCAAAATTGAATGCATTGTTGTCCCATAGGCGAAAACGAAACAACGCATTACAAAGTGTATAGCCGTCTCTTTCTCTCGCGTAGTATTGTTATTTTGATACGGCCCCAGGTAATTATTCGTGGTGCCAATGATTTCGTTCTACTAGCACTTATTAACTTGTCAAAGACTATTTACAAAGGTAATATCAATAGTGTTACGCAGAGAAACTGAGTTTAAAAAGGTAATAAGTGACATATTTATGTATATGTACTTAATTAAGTCAATAGGTAGTAAAGTATGCACTTAGTAAGCTAAATTATGGAATAAAACCATCGAAATTAAATATACTAGCTGTCGCTTAGTGCTCGAAATTCGACCAAAATTTGCCTATAAGATACTGCTGACATATTATGTCATTATAATATTGATATATGTAACCATAGTTACGCGCTTCGACTGCGTGTGTCAAATGCGTGGTTTAGTGCGTGTAGTGTTTTTTCATTAATTTAATGTATTTCTAATGCATATTTTAAAAAATATTAGCATTCTTCAATTCGTCTCTGTATAAACTATAAGTGTGCGAAATTTCATACTCCTCCGTCCGCCCAATTTTCGTAAAAAGGGATCCAAAGTTTTCGCTTCACGTATTAAATATACATAGTGAAAATCTGGAAGCACGTGCAATTTTGGAATTATTCTAATTTCTCATGGCTATATATATATAAACAAGGGCGTAGTGGTTAGTGTAACCGACTGCCACGCCTGAGGTCGCGGGTTCGTTTCCCGCACAAGTCAAACATTTGTGTGCACGAACATTGATGTTTGTCTTGGTCTGGGTGTTTCTATGTATAATATGTATGTATTTACAAAAAAAAAAAAAAAAAAAAGTATATATGTATGTTTATCCATTGTCTAGTACCCATAGTACAAGCTCTGCTTAGTTTGGGCTAGATGGTGTTGTGTGTATGTGGTAGAATATTATTATTATTATTATTATTATATATAAACACGGGCGTCGCCATGGGGGGCCAGGGAGGGGCAGCTGCCCCCCCCCCCCTACCAAGAGATTCTAAAAAAGCTTCATGTGCTCTCGACTTTACCTACAATTCATACTTTTCTCATTCTCCATATCAACATGCCTCCTCTTGGGCCATCGGCTGGCGACGCTCTTGGCTATAAATATATCTTTAATTAATAAATTGCACATACATAAAAACATGACCCTTTACTTTACTTAGCAATAAAATCGTTAATCGTTCTTACATATCGAATAAAGTGTCAATCAACGAATTGATAATCGAAATTTTAAGTTACTGCAGTTACTAGATCCTTCTGTTAAAATCGAATACCGTGAGGATGGGTTTGTGGTCCAAATACTCTGAAAACATAATAGATGTGACATACGGACGATTAGATAAACGAACATGCCTAAATCTGCCATCAACATGGCGATTTAAAACATCGTTTACTCGAAAATATATTTACAATA
Source organism: Catocala sponsa (assembly GCA_963564715.1). Lineage (NCBI taxonomy): Eukaryota > Metazoa > Arthropoda > Insecta > Lepidoptera > Erebidae > Catocala > Catocala sponsa. The sequence goes on along the minus strand of OY751341.1, from coordinate 25,640,188 downwards.
AATGCTGTATACTATTATTTATTTATTTCAAATTTTAATTGAAATCTTTATTGCTTTGCCACAATGTAGTAAGTATATAATAAATTAATAATAGATGGTAGACTTATAGCTATAAACGAATTGTGGACCCAATCGGACATGGGTTAGTTATAATTAAATTTTTAAGTTTAAGTAAGTTCATTGAAAGTACTTTCAGCAAACCATTATTTTATATCTTCTTAATGTCTATTGGCATCGCTTCAGTCAACTTGAGTGATGCATAGAGAGTTAGAGCATTTATTGAAGTGAAAACTTCTATATGTGCGTTGAGCACTTCTTGGGTGAACAAAAATCATAGAACTCGCGTCATCGTCACGCTTCGTCATCGTCACGCTTCCACGCTTCCCATTTTTGAATTATTTTAGAATATTGACAATATCTCAGAAATGGTGCGTCCTACGCAAAAAATAATGAAATTTTGACCCCGTTATTTAAAAGTAGATACTAAATATGTAATAAAATTATTATAATATAAACTAAGTATATAATAATAATACTACTCATATACACATATTATTACATACATACACAAATAATATTATAAGTAAAGGAATCCTAATCCTAACTAATATTATAAATGCGACAATGAGTTTGTTTGTTTGTTACGCTTTCATGCCTTAACTATTCAACTGATCAACATGAAATTTTGCATACACGTTGTCAGGGGTACAGAATAGGACATATGGTACCTATCATCCAGAAAAATAACTGTTGCAAACCTAACCTAACCTATATTTACGCGAGCGAAGCCGCGGGTGAAAACTAGTAATAAATAATTCCTAGGCGAACGTTTCTCGATCAGATCGGAGGCGTTCTGGACAAAGGCCAGGTTAAGAGCTCCTTGAACCGACGGGCATGTATGAGGAATGTGATGAAAGTGAATGAAGCCAGAGAAGTGTGTCAGGATCGTAGCAAATGGAAATCCGTAGTCTCTGCCTACCCCTCTGGGAAACAGGCGTGAATCTATGTTATGTTATGGAATAATAAACAAACAACAATTAACATTCAAAATTTAACTCATAAATAAGGATACTAACACACTGAGGTAAAGATATTTATACAGAGGTTCACACACATCGATCACATACTGCGATCAATACTCACGCCTACTTATACACGACGAGGTAGGCAAAGATACATTAAGACAATTCATTTTTAGGTCTCATTTAATAGAGACTACGCTATTTTTGTCTACCCGACACAATTCTAATACCCACGACCTTGACCATTTATTAGCAAAAATTCTAATAAAAAAATGTCTGGTCTGTAATCGAACCCCAAACCTTGTAGTCACAGTCACTATCGCTGTGCCACCTTGGCAATCCCATAGATACGATCAATTTTAAATCTTTAAATATTCTAGAAATAAATAATATATTTTGACGTTCATAGCTCATAAGACAAATAACAAATAAACAAACAAACGATTTTGACTTTGACTTTAATAAAGAAGTTGTAATACTTACTTTACTATTATCTAGGTACGAGCTTATCTTCTGCAGATGTGGTCTGAGGAACTTATCCATATGTTGGAACCAAAACACTTTCGGTCTATACTTCTCATCGGCCGCCATCTTCTTCAACTCCTGACAATAAGAGTTCCTCAAGTTCTTAAACTTCATTGCCACATGTTCCTGACTAAAGTTAGGTAGATCTAATTTTTTTGCAATGATTCCTGTAGCGATCAATCTTTCTCCTTTATTTGGATAATCTTCTAGATTTGTGTTCCACAAGCATTCTTGTTTCTCCCATTCTTGTATTAGTTGTATGGTTTTAGCGTCGCTGATGCGCAGTATGGAGTTGCGCGTGATTTCGTAGGGGTACGCGCGGCGTGCGCTGCCGTGAGAGGCGTGGGGGGGAACGGCACGTGGACGCATAGCATCACCCGTCTACTCGGCTGGCGTGACCACGCCTCACTGATGCACGCGCCGTAGAACTCGAGTCGTATTATACTCAATCATGCACCGACGCATTTAATACGGACTTAGATTCACTTCACATTTTAGATCATTGATTTATCTTTACTATTTTATGTTTAGTTTGTTATTATATTTTAGTTATTGTTGCGTATTTAAAATAGTTTTTCCAATTTAGATGTGGTGCCATCTAGCGTGGTTATTGTGAGTTATTTATTTGATGTTCTAGAATGTAGAAATAGCGCCTACGTCTTTTTAAACTATAGGCTGCGTTAGATAACCTATAAAGATATATATAAATAGTAAATAAATAAAACAGCAGCGATAGCTCAGTGGGGAGACACAACACAACAGACTGCAATGAAGAGGGTCTCGAGTTCGAACCCACGTCGCGCACCTCTGACTTTCGAAAGTTATATGACTTTTCGAAATTATGTGCGTATTGATTGTCAATTATCGCCTGCTCCGTGTCTCGGAAAGCACGTTAAGCCGTTGGTCCCGGCTGCCATGAACATCTATGGCAGTCGTTATGGGAGAGTGTCGACACAAAAGATCCCACTGGGTCGAAGTGTCGCCGGTCTGCACTGACTGACCCCCAGATAAGATAAGATAAATAAATAAATTATTTAAATTACATAAATGAACAGTTACGTCTTATTCATAAAAAATATCTTACCAAAGACTTAATACGATAGGTAGTTAAAAAAAATCAACGGGTTGCACTCCGGAAGTGCCGGCAGAAGTGAAAACTTGAATATTAACGTTGTGCATTTTTGATATTTTGGAATGGTTAGGGAATAATTTTGCACGAATTGCTTTAATTATCAGTATAAAAGTACTATCATTTATGTGGTAAAATACAATATTCATTTATTGCGATATCGTACACAAACATGACAATTCTCCCTCCGTTTTACGAATTTTCGATCAGGTCACGTGTCTTGACGCGAGGTTGACAATTCTCCCTCCATCTTACGAATTTTCGATCAGGTCACGTGTCCTGACGCGAGTTTGACAATTCTCCCTCCGTCTTACAAATTTTTGATCAGGTCGCGTGTCCTGACGCGAGTTTAACATTTTTTACCCATCACAAAAAAATGCACAACACCGCTAAAGAAGTTTTCACTTCAAAAAACTTAGTAGGTACCTATGTCTAATAAATCCATTGTAAAAATACTTTATTCATTAAACTGTAAAGCTTTACTATATTACAGCACAGTTACTAGACAAACTAGCAGTCTAATGCATTATTATGAACGTTTAGAATTATTAGTTATAATTATAAGTTATTTCTTCTCTTGTAAGTTTTATGAATAAGGCAGCTTATGTTAAAAATTGAAAGAAAGAAAAAAAGAAAATGTTTTATTTGAATTTCCATACATACATAATATTAAAAAATAATAATAAATACAATTAAGCAGAAAACGGTACATGGTGATCAAAGGAGATATGCAACAAACCCATACAACTTCGGCCTCGCATGGACAAAAATAAAACTGTATGTTTTACGAAGAACTATTACTATTCTATAGCCTTGTGTAATTTCAACATGCTATCTAGTTGCGTTTCAGATATATAAGGCATCCAAAATGAACATAATTGCGCCGGTGATACTTTAGTACAAAGCAATATTTTCAAAATTAATGTATTAATTATACTTGTTTCTGTCTAAAAACCTAAAATACGTTTATATAGCTGGTTTACAGAGCTCACTAGGGTAGAACTAGTTACTTTACTGAACTCAGGTAGCAGTGCTCGCTCTGCAATGCAAGCACCCATCAAATAACTATAGTTACTATTCATTTATTGTTAAAGCTTAATTAATAGTCCAACAAACAAAGGCTAAAGTAAACAATAGTATATTTTGGTATTAGTTTATTAGTCTCCAACCACTTCATTAGCTTCATTATGACTAAACATACTAACAAGGTGTGGTGCAGGAGGTGCTACATTATTTTGAAACCTTGCCCAACATAATTACCATAATATTATGGTGGGCAATATATGTGCACAGCAGTCTACTTTTCTTCTGTCTACTATGTAGTTACAGAAATGCTGTATAATAGCATTTCTACCTCTTAGAGGGTTATCAATTAAAATGTACACATAGTATACTTTACGGCTTACATGCCTGGATTGTATTTTACCTCTTAAAATCCAGGGATTTGTACTTTATAGCTCTCTCATAACATTGTCACATCACGAATGATAAATGACAATGAAGATCGAGTGTCCAACGAAAAGTGTTGTCACTACCACATATTGAATAATGCCATTACATTGAATTGGTCAATCTATTGATTAGTAAAATAAATCACAACATTAATAAATTGATACTATTACATCCCTGTTTAATCCACATAATATGTGGAGTTTTTACTAAAACAAGTAATATTATTACTTGTGTTAGTAAAAACTTAATTTAATATAAATAATAAAGTTTCGTAATAATTTCACTTCTTATAAAAAATACCTTTTGTTCAACACTAGCAATGTTGTCCCAAGCCACAATGGTTTACTGAATCAATAAAATGTAAAAAAAATCCTTTTTACCGCTAGGTTCAGTTAAAAGAAAACGATGGTGACAAATAAAATATTATGAGACATTTTTACAATAAATTATATTATTGTCCACTAAGGCCGTAATTTGCACACCTCCTTAGCTTAATTAATGAATTATATTAAATTACCGAAATTGAGCTTAGTAAGTTTACTAAGCTCAATTTCGGTAATTTGTTATTACTCAATTAAAAAATGCTTTAATGACAAAAAGTTCACATAGATTTATTTATTGTATAAATTAATATAATATGTTTTGCGTAATATTTAACTAAGGAATATAATATTATACTAAATTTATTTAACTTTCTAATCTGTTATGTAATATTTTACGGTATAAGTTAGTTTATATAAACTAATACACACAATACTATTGCCACGTCTGAGGTCGCGGGTTCGATTCCCGCACAAGTCAAACATTTGTGTGCATGAACATGGATGTTTGTCTTAGTCTGGGTGTTTCTATGTACAATATGTATGTATTTACAAAAGAAAAAGTATAATATAAGTATGTATGTTTATCCATTGTCTAGTACCCATAGTACAAGTTCTGCTTAATTTGGGCTAGATGGTGTTGTGTGTATGTGGTAGAATATTATACATGGATATTATAGAATATTATATTAAAGAAATTTATCATATCACATTTATTCTTGCTAAACATGTGAACATTGTCAGGTGTAAGTAGATTCTCCAATCAATGTTTTACCATTTTGGTGTGCAAGTGTTTTCTTACACTAAACAAAACACTTATTACGCATTATATACATATTTCCTTCTTCCTTCAATCCTGGGTTCTTTAAGCGGGGCGTGAAAAAGCATCTTCTCAGGCCGTCAAGGTAGAGACCTCAACATCGCCTCGGCTGCTGTGGGGGCGATGTGGAGGTCACTGCTCTTAGACCACACGACTGCTTACCATCAGGTGGAGTGTGGTCATTTTGACGAGCAAAATAAAAAAAAATAAAAAAAGCATATTTTAATGGAATAATCTAATTATATTGAATTGATCGCACCGACGGCGTAGTGGTTTAAGTTGTCGCCTCGCCAATGCCATTGCGTCGAGTGTTGTGGGTTCGAATCCCACACGGGTAAAACTTAGTGTGATGCACTAATGGTTGTTCCACGTCTGGGTGTTCCTTGTGTCCCTTGTTTGAATGTTTGTGAAGTCGCCCGCGACACAGGAATTACTCCTAGTGCAGGAGTTGTACTTTTAACCGACTTCAAAAAATTAATTGGAACAGTACCTACATTGTCATATAAAAGTTCATTTGTAAAAGAGATTTCATAAGGTATTCTCGTATTCCTATTGATAGGTATATTGTCGTATTACCTTGGCTGCCACCGACTCCAAAAATAACAATAATTGTACATTATATTTGCCTACTAATTTGATTGTCTTTTAAGCAGTCTACACAAATATATTTAAACATTTTTGCTTAGATGAACTCTAAATAAATATTTTATTTAAGAACAGAAACAAAAATTGCGGTTTGTTTTATTCAACCACTTCGCCAGCCTTAAAGTATCTATGACTAGATGTGCCCGCGGTTTCATCGCGTTTATCGTTACTGCGCCTCCCCCGTGGGTCGTAGCGTGATGTTATGTAGCCTATAGCCTTCCTCGATATATAGACTGTCTAACACTAAAATAATTTTTCTAATCGAATCATTAGTTCCCGAGATTAGCGCGTTCAAACAAACAAACTCTTCAGCTTATATTAGTATAAATTCTTGCTTCGGTGAACTAAATAAATATTTTATTTAAGAACGGAAACAAAAATTGGGATTAGTTTTATTCAACCACTTCGCCGCCCTTAATTATCTCTTATTTAATTGACTTAAGTACAATTCTTAATGTCCTTCATAATAAAACAATTATCTGTGACGTCACTTAGCACTAAGGAGGTTATAACTGGAATGGTGACACCATTTCTGGCGATGGTCGTTATCTAGCTCACACAATGTCATACGATGTTATTTGTTTGATAGCCGCTGATAGTGCTCTATTTGTAGGACAGCTTGTGTGCGTTCCTTACGTAGGTAAACTAATAGTTATAGCTATGACAATAATACTCAGAGGTACATTAAGGGGTGATTAAGTTTAGGGATCGTTTTTTTGTTTATAGTGACACGTAACGGATCTGGGCCCTATGCAATAAAACTTACAATTTACAATTACAGGTGACAGGTGACATATTCACAAGTTTCTGTTCAATAAAAGATTCAAGTTACAAATTTGTAATGGTGGAAAATTTACATATTTGTCGAATTGTATATACAATTTTACATACTTCTGTTCAGTTAACATTTTCGTGTGACAGGTGACAATTTTCAATATTGTCGGAAAAACTGCTTTATTGAACGCATGATTGTGTAGTACTAGTTTACATATTTATAGAATTGTCATACATTTCTGACAGGTGACCATACCTTCGGTAAAACTACCTCGGCATAATATCTTATTAATTGTGTAAGTGTTGTTTTGTTTTAGCTGCTTGTTTAGTCGATGAGAGTAGTGATAATGATGAAAACATGCTAATTTTTATTTTACCCTCATTACTGTTTTGTATCATACAATTATATGTAGAATTACAATAATATGTATAAATATAAAATACCATGAGATACTTGTAAATGTTTAGAATTAGTAAGTTTTATTGAACGGAGTTTACAAGCGCGACAATTTACAATTATTTCTCGGTATTTTTTTTACATATTTGTAGGTTTTATTGAACAACACATGTAGGACAATTTGACAATTAAGTCACTTATTGACAAAATTGTCGGATTGTAAGTTTTATTGAATAGGGCCCTGATGGAAAGCCCAATTACAGTCCAGAGACAGTGACGACGAGGAGAAGATAGATGTCTTCTAGCCGTCGTCAGTGTCAAGCTGGCCTGACCAGATGTTCTTCACACTACGTTTGAAGGACCCAATGTCATAGAAGGGAGGGAACACATGTGCCGGAAGACCATTCCAAAGTTGTATGGTACGGCTTAAGAAGGAATTGCTAAACCTTTTGATGTGAGATGGGATTGTGCTAACCGTCCATCCGTGGTTACGAAGACCGGCACGTGTGATCCTCAAAAGGAAGGGGGAAGGTGGGATGTAGTTGAGCCTTGCTGATTTCAGCATGAATGGTGCGGCTCGACCGGGGAAGGACTACCCTCTCACAGAATATCGACGGGAAATAGCAGTATTCCTACTGTTGTGTTTCGTTCGGTGAGTGAGAGTACCGGAGGCCCAATCATTCACTTACCCCCTTCCCGCTCCTTCTCCTTCCCACTTCCTTTCCTAAAGGGTCGGCTACGCGCTAGTGATGCCTCTGGTGTTGCAGCCGTCTATAGGCTACGGTGACTACTTACCGTCAGGTGCGCCGTATGCATGTTTGCCATCTTAGAGGCATAAAATTTGTTTTTTTAAAGTTTCTCTTTGGAGCATTTGCCATGATAGAGGCGATAGAACGAGACGAGAACGAACACTAAGGGACGCAATGTCTCTACGAAGTTGTAGCGGTTCGGTGTCCTTCGTAACCTTCTGGTTGTCGATTATCGTGGTTTATTCTATAGATGGCGCTGTGGTTTTAGTAACCGCTATAGCCAGCCGTGTGTTGTAGGTTCGTTTCCCGCGCGGGGCTAAACGTTGTGTGACCCACAAATAGTTGTTTCGAGTCTGGGTGTTCTTTGTGTCCGTTGTTTGAATGTTTGTAAAGTCAAATTATTAAAAATAAAATTGGGGCAATCTTTGGGGACTGCCGATAGAAGTGAAAACTTTAATCCTTGATCATAAACACTTCTTTATAAAGAAAAAATAATTCAGAAATGGAAAGCGTTCGGTAACGATGACACGAGTTTCATGATTTTTGTTCACCTCAGGAAGTGCTCGAAGTGCCTAAAGATGGTTTCATTTAAAAAAAAACAAGAAAATGGGCCGTACATTTACTTTAAAAAAAAGCAGGTCTGGTCGGATGCTAGTTCCTGATACTCTCTTAGGAGTTATTGAGTGGTAAAATTTCGTTATTTTTTGCGTAGGACGCACCATTTCTGAGATATTGTTAATATTCTAAAATTATTCAAAAATGGAAAGCGTGGAAGCGTGACGATGACGCGAGTTCTATGATTTTGTTCACCCAAGAAGTGCTCAACGCGCCTACATAAGTTTTCACTTAAAAAAAAAATATTCTTAGTGTGGTAGTTGTCTCTAAAATCCTGAATAATATTATACCTAAATGTGAATGTGAGTTTATTTTTTTTGTTACGTTTTCACGCCTTAACTACTCGACCAATCAACATAAAATTTTGCATACATGTTGGTTGGGGTACAGAAAAGGATATAGGCTATGTTTCATCAAGAAAAAAGTACTGTTACTAATCTAAGCTACATTTACGTGAGCGAAGTCGCGGGCTAAATCTAGTGATATATAGATGTGCCCGCGGTTTCACTCGCGTTTAAGGTTACTGCGCCACACCTGTGGGTCGTAGCATGATGTTATATAGCCTATAGACTTCCTCGATAAATGAGCTATCCAACACTAAAAGAGCTTTTCAATTCGGGTCAGTAGTTCCTGATATTAGCGCGTTCAAACAAACAAAGAAACAAACTCTTCAGCTTTATAATATTAGTATAGATAACGACCACTTCTATTTATAGTTGCAATAAAACCTTAATAACGATCAAACTTAAAATTTAAATCAATTATGGTCGAATTTCGACCACGAGGCGACCGCTAGTTATACTAATAATAAAAGACAATTATGGTCGAATTTCGACCACTAGGCGACCGCTAGTTATACAAATAATAAAAGACAATTATGGTCGAATTTCGACCGCTAGGCGACCGCTAGTTATACAAATCTATATATTAATACGTGAAGCGAAAACTTTGGATCCCTTTTTACGAAAATTGGGCGGACGGAGGAGTATGAAATTTCGCACACTTATAGTTTATACAGAGAAGAATTGACGAATGCTAATACTTTTTTAAAATTATGTGTAAATATACATTAAATTAATGAAAAACACTACACGCACACAACCATGCATTTGACACACGCAGTCGAAGCGCGTAACTATGGTTACATATATCAATATATAATTACATATATCAGCATTATCTTACAGGCAATCTTTGGTCGAATTTCCAGCACTAGGCGACCGCTAGTAATAATATATACACAATCCTAACTAATATTATAAAAGCGAAAATGAGTTTGTTTGTGTGTTACCTTTTCACGCCTAAACCACTGAACCGATCATCCTGAAATTTTGCATATACCTACGTTGTCAAGTGTACAGAAACGGACATAGGCTACCTTTCATACCAAAAACAATTACTGTTCCCGAGGAAAACAACAATAACGTTCTTATGGTAATAGATGGCGCCACGTGTCTTTCGAATCATGATTGAATTATATTATTACAAGCAGAGTACAACCCGAATTGATTGTCACATTCTAAATTAACGCGAGCGAAGCCGCGGGCAAAATCTAGTTCTAAATACAGAAGCTAAATTAATGATATTGTAAACATACTAAAATTATGTTTACAATACAATTCATCATTAAGTTTATTTTTTCATACAGTCATTAAACTTTTTGTTTATATTAAATTTGTAGACAAATTTAAACGTCATATCAGTACTCTCGAGAATCGCTACGTTTACAATTCTTTGAAATTATCCTCTACATTAAAAACATGATTATAAAAATAATAACAATTATACTTTAGACACAGATTCATTATACGACGTTTAATTAAATAACCACAATTTATTATTACACGCCGTATAATAATTAATAAGGCACAAGAAACAAATGCATTAGGTTTACTTTAGATTGTTGAACGTTTGGACGAGTTTATTCTAGATGATATAAGCTAAGAGATGTCACATCACCGTTTGAAACGTCTATCGTCATTTTCATTCTATTATAAGCTTACAAATATCCTAACTAATATTGTACATGCGAATGTGAGTTTGTTTATTTGTTACGCTTTCACGCCTTAACTACTTCACCGATCATCATGAAATTTCGCATAAGTACACAGTGTCAAGCAACAGAAAAGGACATAGAGTCACGTACTCTTTGTCCTTTTCTGTTGTCCTGATACTGTGTTGCATCTGAAATTTGCATCCGGAAAAAGTACTGTTTCTAACCTAAACTAAATTTGCGGATTTGCCAAATCTAGTTGTAATTTTAAGGAGGTTTGGAAAACATCGAAAAATAAAAAATAAAAAACAAAAATTCTTTATTTTCAACTATTACAAGGTAATATTAATAGGGTTTGAACAATAGATTTTTTTATTTATTTATGGGTGGTCCCAGTTGCCGGAAGAAAAATATTAAAATTCAATGGATCCGGCAACTGGGACCGCGGTCCGAGTTAATTGCGGTCCCAGTCGCCGGAATCCTCCGAATAACACCCTGGCTCGCAAGTCGGAACAATAATAATTAATTATTATTCGTGCATATTCTTTACCATGTCGTACCTACCTATCACACTCGATGCTATGGCTGTGAGGCGAACACTTTATCCATTTCGTCATCCCTGCAATCCTTCTATCTTTTTTAATAGACGACTCCCGCTCTAGGAATAAATCCCGTGTCGTGGTAGACAAAACAAAAATAAAAAAACGGACACAAATACACCCGGTGCCGGCACAACTATTCGTGCATCACATGTTTTTACGGTGTCGAACCCATCGCACTCGGTATAGCGGCAGTGGCGAGGTGACAAATCAAACCATCGCCATCCATGCAGTTTTAACCTATCACGAGAATAAATCAATGAAACACATTAGTAATTATGTATTTAGGTATACTAGCTATTCCCGCGGTTTCACTCGCGTTTATGGTTCTTATCTTATCTTATGTGTGGGGGCCAGTCAGTGCAGACCGGCGACACTTCGACCCAGTGGGATCTTTTGTGTCGGCCCCAAGATTTAACCCTTAGCTATCTCCTTATGAATGTACTGCATAAGCCGCAGTGTACAATTCAGAGGGAGAAGCCTGAAGTCTTCAGGGCTTGGATATGCCACCCCCATCAGACCCGTCCTCAGTCCAGCCCACGCGTCGCATTCACACAATAGGTGCGATATGGACTCGTCCTGTTCACCACAGGCCCTGCACATCAAATTGTGTGCCAATCTCAATCTGCACAGGAAGTCGTTGGTGCCAAAATGGCCAGTGAACGCTCCTGTGAGCAGACGCATTTGGCTCTTGCTATATCCACAGAACTTCCGGGTGAAGCCTGTGGCTCCGTTTGCAATGAACTTCTTGGAGTGTTCCAGACCCCTAAGGGCCATCCGCGTTTATGGTTACTGCGCCGCCCCCGTGTTTCATTGCGTGATGTTATATAGTCTATAGCCTTCCTTGATAAAGGGATTAAATATAATGATCATCAAAAATACTAATTGGTCAGCAAATATTGCACAGCATAACGAGCATCTATACGCCTCAAATCACTGCATTCCGTCTCAAAAGTGTTAGCTTATGTTAGGTTCCTTTTTTTAAACCCACCCAAAACTAGGAGTCCCGCCAAGCGGGGCGCCGTCGACTTAGTTTGATCTCTTTAAAGTTTGCTGGCCATGAGTTGCTGATCAATTAGCTATTTCTGTTCACAGATTATATTTTTCTGCTCATAAAAATACCAATACTATGCTAACCATTTAAATAACACCCCTCGATAAATAGGCTATCCAACACAAAAATAAGTTTTCATTTCGAACCAGTTGTTCCTGAGATTATCGCGTTCAACCAAATAAACAAACTCTTCAGCTATACAATATTAGTATAGATTACATCAGTAAGAGTAGAGGCGTTGCCCAGATAGCAAACTCTCGTGATTAACCTTTAATCCTAACAACGACAACATTATATTGATACAGTTACTTATGTAATTATATAACTGGAAAGTACATTGCTGCAATCACTATATATTTACCCAAACAAATTTTTCCTTACACTATTTTCCTCAAATTACTTTCGTCATAAATTTTCTGTATCGAATATGGATGCTGTAACCTACCCATTGTGGATATAAAGTATATTTGTAGTACGTATGCGGTAGTAAATGCGAGTACGCACGAGGTTTCAGGTTCGATGTCAGCGTCATGCAAAATATTATTAATTGACACTACTTAAACTAATTTAAGTATATGAATTTCTTAGAAATAATACCAAATCTATATAATATAATATTCTACCAGATACACACAACACCATCTAGCCCATACTAAGCAGAGCTTGTACTATGGGTACTAAACAATGGATAAACATACATGTATGTATATTTTTTTTTGTAAATACATACATATTATACATAGAAACACCCAGACAAGACAAACATCCATGTTCATGCACACAAATGTTTGACTTGAGCGGGAATCGAACCCGCGACATCAGACGTGGCAGTCGGTTACACTAACCACTACGCCATCGAGGCCGCCATTCTTAGTAAAAGATTTATTTAAAAGATATATTAAAATTATTATATTTTCCCTGACGATTCGGTTGATTTGCAGCAGCCGTGGTCACAGGAAAACTGAAATGGTGGTCGTTTTAATGTTATATGTGTAGTTATGTAAAAGTTCCAAACTTTGATTAATACATTTTCATTACTGTAACGATTTATGTAGAATCAGCTAAACGTATCATGAAGTCTTGCTACATTAGGTGGCGCAACGCTAGCGAAAGTGTCTGATGTCGGGAGGTAACAGGTTCGATTCCCTTAACTGACAAATTCTTATTAAATATTCCTGTCAAGAAATTCTCAGAAGCAACACGGAGTCTGGAATTGTGCCCGGTAGACGTTAATAGGCTTTTCTCGTATTACATGTATACCTAAACCATGCCTGCCTAACTTTTTGAGGCATAAGCGTGAAACTATGTATGCAGTAACATTCTATACCCAGAATTTAATCTAGAACATTCCACCTAACTATAGAATATATTTATCGAACACCTATTTAACTTTACAGTGTCCCTTACCAGTTAATTATATATAGCTTGTAACTCAGTAGCTATCTAATCAATTTTGTTATCGCTAGGTATTACTACCCACAAGCCTGGTCAGACATCACGGCACCTTGTGCCATGTGTCATGAGCAGTAGGCAGTGTGACGTCAAATCGTACCATACAATGATGCAATATATATGAGTAATTTTACTACTCATAAAACGTTATTTTCTACCTTATTTCCCTGTAAACAGCGGTATGTTTCCATTTACACGACTATCTGTGTAATTACATCAGAAATATTGTGATATGATAATTGTAGTATCCGTATTATGAAATATCAGCCCTACTTTTAAAATATCGGTGATTAATGCCTAGCTACCTAATGAAATGAAAATGAAAATGAAATGAAAAGATTTTTATTTTTGTACCATCATGACATGCATCATCAATTATTATTGAATGTGGGTATAACAAAAAGTAATTAATAAGGTAAATAAAAATATGTAAGTATAAAGAAACAATTAAAATGTTGACGGCATAAAAACAACGGTGATGCGCTCAGCATAATGCCGTGGCACTTGCACTGCTGCCAGCACTACACTGCGCTGATTGTCAGCGAACACCACAATTGAATAGCTCTGAAGTTCTTGGTTAGTGATTAATTTTGATCAAAGGCCCGCCGCTGTTATTAAACTATTATTTAATTGACACTCATTGCTGAGTATCGTATGTAGATGAGTTTTTTCTAGAAGTCTCCTTAAATATTTGAGAGTGTTTTATAAGCATGGTCATTAGAATTTAGCACGTGGTACTCAAAAAGAATATTTATTGGTGGATAAAATTGGTAAATATTCAAACAGAAGATTTTCAGTTCTGATTATTATACGGTTCTGATCAGTTTGATTAGTATCGTATAATTGTAATAAATTTTGGAAATCTATGGTCTCTGCCTACTAATCTGGGAATCAGGTGTGAATCTATGTATGTACTTATGTAATTTTAATAAAAGAAATGGCTTCTCTCACACTAAGATTAAAATCCTCCGTTCATTGTTAGAATACTTGTAAAGCCGCCCACTTAACAAACATTCAAACAGCGGCCACAGAGAACACGTGTCCAAACACCTATGTCTATGTCCTGTGCCGGGATCACAACCACGAACCCGCCGGGAGGAAAGTGAGAAAGCGACCAATTAAACCACTACACCATCCATGCAACATTGATCATTACTAAATCAGTAAATCATACACTATAAAAAATAAATGGAGGAATTCCATTGTAATGACTAATTATTCATATTTATTAATGCAAAAGTCACACTGTTCGTTGTTTTATACAGTTTTAAGCCAAAACTATTATTTATGTAACATCAACGGTACACATGTTTTTACAAATAAACAAATCTTATCTTAAAAAACTGCTTACCTAATTATAATGCAATTAGGCATGCAGATAGTTTTAAACTTGTTCAAGGAAAATACAGACTTCTAAATACTTTACGAGAATAGGTACGTACCAGTTCATTGTTACGTTTCACAAAGTAGGTAGATATGTAAACTGTAAATACAAATTCCCTAAAATGGTCAATAAGTATGATGACGTCAGGTCATTCTATGTAAATAATAAATGACTGGTAAAGTTTTACAATTCTAGTAAACTAGGGATTATCCACATCCCATTTAATAATTCTCTATAATGTTTAAAAATCTTGTGTTATCGGGCAAGTATACGTGACAAGCACAATGTACGCAGATTCTTTACGAGATTGGTATTCAGACTTGGACTTGATAAATTGAATCGACATTTTTTATTGCACGGATGGCGTAGAGGTTATTTTGGTCACCTCGCCACTGCCAGTGCGCCGAGTGGTGTGGGTTCGATGCCCACTCGCGACAAGCATTTGTTTGATCCACAAATGGTAGTTCTGAGTCTGGGTACTCGTTGTGTCCGTTCTTTGAATGTTTATAAAGTTATCCGTGACACAGGTATTACACATAGTGTGGAAGTTGTCTTTCAAAAAAGAAATTAACAATATTGATATTTATACATAATATATATTTATTACTACTTACTAGTTTAGAAAATTATTAACATACATACCTATTTAAATCTCGATTAATATGACTATTTTGTACTTAATTAACTTACTTGTTATCCCTTCCGAATATCCAATTCAAAAGATTTTTATAAAATTTAAAGATTTTATTGCCTATTTAAGTTAACCATCAGAAGAACTCAAGACCGTACGATACGGCCACGACTAAAAGCGTACAAATCTAAGTTACGGGACTAACGACGCAGTTTATTACGACACTAAAAATACACACACCGTTTCACGCTTATATTCCCGAAGAGGTGTATCATACCCATGCTTCACTAACTATGCTTAAAGACCCGATATTACCCTCATGATGCTACTAAGAGTATCCTAACATAACTATAAATTTAAATTTAGAAATCCCCTGACACAAAATAATAAAAATTGTAATCCGCCATTTTGCGGTGGCGGCCATCTTGGATTTGAAATTTATCATAGTGTGTAGTATTCTGTCAAGCCCTTTCCTTTGATATCCATGTTAAGGGGGTTGTGAAAAATATGTAATCCGCTATTTTGTGGCGGCGGCCATCTTGGACCGATTTTAATCAAACATAGCTAAGAACACTCCCGACTAATTTAAAATAAAAAACTAAATCAAAATCGGTTCATCCGTTCGGGAGCTATGACGCCACAGGCAGACACACACACAGACACGTCAAACTTATAACACCCCGTCGTTTTTGCGTTGGGGGTTAAAAAAGCCCAATAACACATTAGACGAGACCTCACAATCCAACGGAACCTTATGCCACTAAACCAACGAGGCTAATGATAAAACATCGAGGGTCGAATTCAAAATTAAGACAGGATATTAAACCTGCACTGCACATTGATAAGCATTCAGTAAAAACATTAAATATTCGTCCACGTGTATAATTGCCTTCATGAGTCATTACTCATTACATTACATACATTATGTATGTATGTATGTGTATGCTTTCACTAGATAATGTATGATTCAACGCTGCATTAGATAGTGAATCATTTTCATAATTAATCATATTAATTTTCATCGGGAGTTGCATCAGAATAAGTCTTGACTTGCTAAAGATGTTTTCTGATGCAACAAGCATACAGAACTATGGTAGGCACATACATATGACTAGGTAGTGCTTACCTATGACGTCGTCCTTATACATATACAAGGTTATTCTTAGTATAGTGAAAACATCTCAGGGGGTGATTCTGTTCCATACATTTTGCCAAGGTCAAAGTCCAATTTTGTATGGAACAGCTGATTCTTTTTTCGCTATTTCGGCAATGTCCCGGAACAAAAGTTGTTTATAATAACAAGTACAATCACCCCCTGAGAGGTTATCACTTTACTAAGAATAACCTTGTATAGTCCCATGCCAATATCTTCAAATAGGTAGTCAGATATGTTTTTACGTTTCACCAGCTATGGTCTTTGGTTAATTTATTTTTTGGAAAATTTATTTATTTTGTTAGTAATATACCATTTACAATATATTTACATTATTAATTTTGATACTAATTAAACATATATATTTACAAAAGTAGGTATTAGAAATGATAACATAATTATATAAAATACTAATAAATATAATACTAAATATTTACAAAAATGGTTTAGGCGTTGGTCGTAGAATTCGTCAGCACCGCTATCAACTGGTAACGTGCCCAGAAGACTAGCAGCATTGCAGCATTTTCTTCGTGACATTTTCCAAGCGTTTATTTATACATTTTTTAATTTTTCGTTTCTTTTTCAAATATTTTAATAATTAAATTGTATCCTTAACTGTGAGTTAATAGCAATAAGCATTATAATGACATTCTATTTTATCTCGCAAAAAGTTTACATAATAAATTTACAAAAAATGTGTAAGCCCATCGGGTAGATTTCCGAGTTCACTAATAAATTGTAGGTAACACATTATTGTATCACCAAAAATCACACGAATTTGTCACAAACAAATTGATTGCCACGTTGAATGGCAATGCTGATTTATATTATAATATTAAAGCAATGAAAGGCCAATGGCTTACCCTTTCCTTATTATTAAAAAGCTGATTGATTTGTTGACTACACGAAACAACAAAAAGTATTAATAGTTTTAGTGACCGCTTTGCTTATTCATCTAAGGACTTTCCCGAATCAAGTCTATTCTGAAAGCCAAAGATTTAAATCATGACGTTCAACATACCTAGATTACACGAAAAAGTGTCCACGCTAAGAAGAGTGATCTCAAACATTAGGTACATTTACGTAAGTACATAGAAAACAATGGTATACAATTTTGAATATCAGAGGACATGCTAATTCAAATGTCATTTTGGCTTTGAGTGATCCAGAAAGGAGACTGTATTTGTAGGAGGGCCCTATGAATCTACGATTTAGATCTTTGCTAGAACCAACCAAAATTAAATCTATACATAGACAAATAAATAAAATTGAAGTGTCTGTTTGTAATGTCAAAATAACAGCCTTTCATCTAATGCATATGACAGTATATAAGGTACCTATACCAAAACATATATTTTTAAATTTTTGTCTGTCTGTCTGTTTGTTCTGGTTAATCTCCGAAACGGCTGATCCGATTTTGACGGGACTTTCACTGGCAGATAGCTGATGTTATAAGGAGTAACATAGGCTACTCTGACTTTAGAAAAAAAATAGGGTTCCGTGGAGACCAACACTTTTTAGTTAAAATCTACGCGGACGAAGTCGCAGGTAACAGCTAGTAAATAATAAATATTAAGTCATTATCATTACACTACAAAACATAGTTCCAATGTTTGCATTAGTGCAAGCTAGCAGTAATTTTCCAAGTTGCCTCAGATTGCCTTATCGAATTTAGCTAGTACATTATTGATACGGAATTCCTTCACCAATAAAATAGGTAAGTAGGTTAGTAGTTTTTCGATGCATCACACTCGTAAATCAAGTGTGATAGCATCGGTGCCTCTGTGACCGATACAAAGCCAAAAACTCGAGCGCCGAATTGGTTGTATTATTTAGATCTTATATGCGATCCCGGAATTGATACTTCTTTTTCAGAGTATATTTTTCTCTAACAATTTATATGATATCCTTAGTAATGTTATAATTGCGAATCTGAGTTTGTTTACGCATTAAGACTGCACTGAGCGTAAGACAGATAATGACAGAGCTCGTGCGGCGCATATTCAAATCGGCGTGCGGCCGCCATAGTAAAATTGTATGGAGGATTTGAAGTGTTTTTTTGATAAATATTATCTTTATTGTCAACCAATAACTTAAATATTTGGGACAGACAAATTTATGTTTTTAACCTGTAAAATAGGATAGATTTCTACTGTTATAACCTAAAAAATACGTAACACGAGCTTACTTTTTGCATTTTTCTGCAAATTTAAGTAATTTTGTAGGCGAAAATATTAATTATTTTAACATTTTTACACGGAGTAATTGTAAACACATTAATGGTAAATGTATATTTTATATTGGTATTAAATAAAAAGTGTTGATTTTATTCACTTAACTGTGACCGCCTGTTTTGACACATTTCGCTCGGCGTAATCTTACTATTTGACCGATCATCATAAAAGTACCTTTCATCCCGGAAAAAGTAGTATTCCTGAGGATTGGAAATTCATTAACACAATTTACATTCACTAGAGCGAAGCCGTGAACAAAATCTAGTTAGTTATAATTGTAATCGTATAGTTAAATATTTATACGGCAGACCGCGCTGAGTATTGTGGGTTCGAAAGCCATACTTTTGTCATCGTCTGGGTATACTGTGTTTCCACTAATTAAATATTTATAAAGTCCTCCAATGCGAAGCATGATCCTTAGCTGTGTTTTCAGAACCCACGTAAAGGAAGGCAAGTATATTGCCGTCAACTAGACACATTTTCAGTACATACTGCATCTGACAATTTTATAAAATAAATATGCAATAAAAGACTGACCAAGAAAGTTTATAAGGCTAATGTGAATGAAACAGTCACAAGGGGAAGACCTAGGTGAACGTTTCTTGATCAGATCGGAGACGTTCTGGACAAAGGCCAGGTTAAAAGCACCTTAAACCGGCAAAACTGTGTCAGGATCGTAGCAAATGGACACCCGAAGTGTCTGCCTAACCCTCTGGGAAACAGGAGTGAATCTATGTACATATGTATGTGTGTATATGCAATAACACTTTGTCCAACCTAGGAGTCAAATCCGAGACCTCACTTTACATAAACTTGGGTTTCCCCGAACCGTATTCATAAAAATTTCGATCCAATTATAATTATTGCATCAGAACATCCACGTGTATCGTCAAATGATTCCGATATACACTTAAGCCCAAGATAAGGTTGTCGCCGCTGTCGGTTGATTCATGTAATACCTACACAATTATAATCAATGGTGCGACTGATGCCAGACACCGCGGTGCCCACGTTTCGCAACCCAGCATAACCGGTCACATCCGTATGACTAATTATTATTTTTGCTAACTAAACGCTTCAGACAGACTGAAATGAATAGACATTTTAACGCTGACGATGTTTTGCAAGCGTCTAGACTGAGTAACCGATATTGTTTCAATTTAGCTTTATTTAAGCTGACAAAGTATTACTATTAGTTAGTGTAGGTACATTACAGCCATTCGTATGAATATTACTTACTAATGTGAAAGTAACCCTGTCCATATTTTATGTTTTTGCAGTTGACCTGCTGAGCTGCAGCGGCACACCTTCATATATTTTTTTCGTGTGGTTAGTGGCCAACCTGTTGACAACAACCGAGACCGACTTTTTACGTACCCTCCGAAGCACGGAGACGCTCAGATGAAATACCACTAAGCGGTCACCCATCTATAGACTGACCGCACCCAACGTTGCTTAATCTCGCTAATCGTTTACCGATCAGTGAGTGCAACTGGCTATGAGCGCACCGGCGACCAGACACAATAGGATTTAAATATGGCTGGCATTCCAACAGGTTAAACCACTAAGTCGATATTGATGAATTTTGTTGTAAAGATAGCTTGAAAACTTAAGAGAAACAGACGCTACTTTTGAAGACGACCGTATTATGTAAATAAGTCGCCTCCGTTAGTGTTAGGAAAAAAATATAATTAAATATTTATCTCCCGGGTAGACTTGACACATCCAGACTCGAAACAACCATTTGTGAAACACACAATTTTTGTAGCATATGAGCAGCGACCCATAACATGTAAATTATAACGCAATCAATGAAATCTAAGTAAAATAAAACTAACTAGTAAGTAAAACGAAATCGCAGCGATAGCTCAGTGGGAGACCAACAGACTGCAATGCAGTGGGTCTCGGGTTCGAACCTACGTCGCGCACCTCTGACTTTCGGAAGTTATATATGACTTTTCGAAATTATGTGCGTATTGATTGACAATTATCGCCTGCTCCGTGCCTCGGAGAGCACGTTAAGCCGTCGGTCCCGGCTGCCATGAACATCTATGGCGGTCTTTATTGGGAGAGTGTCGACACAAAAAATTCCACTGGGTCGAAGTGTCGCCGGTCTGCACTGACTGGCCCCCACATAAGATAAATAAAAAATAAATAAGTAAAACGAAAATATTCAACAAACCTACTTAGCTTTTCGTAATTATTTATAACAACTTCAACACAGTTTGCTACTTACGATTATAGCAAAGATAAGCCTCCACGTACCTCACACACCATAAAACATTCTACAAAATATGAGAATCAGCCTAAAGGCGTCTCAACGTTATGAAGGTACACCTTAATTTCGCTCGTCTAATTCAGCAAATACACTCATACTTCATTTACATGATCTTTCAGGAAACGGCAGGCATTACAGGCCATAACTCATTGCGATACTGCGCAATAACCCCGAACCCCATTTTGGGGTTACTTATCTTAAGACGGGGTGTATCCGCACCCCCTTATGATAGCTCATCTCCAGTTTACGAGGACGGAGTTAACTCGCGTGCGACATAAAACTGGTTTTAATTAAACATACACTAATGTACTAGCTTGAGGGTTTGAACTGTATTTATAATTTATATTTCTGTTTGTCTGTGTGTTTTAGACTTTATTTGTAGTCTTAGTCATGAATAAGCGATCAACCAATCGCGAGATGGTAAGATTAGGTCAAAACATAGGAGCAATTTTATCAGGCAACTAGATGTTCCCGCGGTTTTACCCGCGTTTATCGTTACTGTGCCGCCCCCGTAGGTCGTAGTGTGATGTTATATAGCCTATAGGCTTCCTCGATAAATAGGCTATCCAACACTAAAATAATTTTTCAAATCAAACCAGCTGTTCCTGAGATTAGCGCGTTCAAGCAAACAAACTCTTCAGCTTTAATTAGTATAGATTTAGCTTGAAACTGTTTGTCATAGCCTGCGTAAAAGCGAGACAAAGCTACACCCAGTAATGTAATGTCTGATTCTCGCACATTTCATAAAAATGTTTTAAAAGATGGTAGGTATAAATTTTCTGTTCACTCGGTCTTTGTTACGTGGTACTTAGCAATGGTAGGCGGAATTTGCCTGTAATATACTACCTAATTTATACCTAATATATTGTATTTTATCAAATTACTCTGGACACTTAACGATTAATGTTCTTCTCTAAACACATCTCCATTTATATACACACATAAACATGTGTGTATATAAACAACAACTAACCACACGAAAAGAAAAGAAAGGGTAAACACCCTTTCTTTTCTTTTCGTGTGGTTAGTGGCCAACTGCTATCAAGAGTTGTTCAAGCCGCCCGTAGGGCCTCTGACATGGCATAACGACTGCTGTCAATTTGACAACACCCGACACCGACTTTTTACGTGCCCGGAGACGCTCAGATGAAATACCACTAAGCGGTCACCCATCTATAGACTGACCGCACCCAACGTTGCTTAACCTCGCTAATCGTTTACCGATCAGTGAGTGCAACTGGCTATGAGGCAATCAAATCTTTACCAGTGAAGTATAAAAGGCTAACAGTTATCATTCTACAATAAATAACTGTTCATAAAATGAAGAAACAACAGTTAAATGTTATTTTCAAAATTCATCAATAACACAATGATGATTTAAAGGTCCCACTCCCTAACTCGATAGTAATAAATCATTAGAATTGATTAATTCTAAACAATAAATTATTTACAAAATATGTTGACATACGCAATTTCGTACGGGTCTTTGTCGGAAATCAATCGGTTGGATAGAATTCTAATAAATAATGTAATTTTATCTTTTGCGTAGTGAAAATATGATGATATATATATGTATATATTTTTTTTTTGGAACTTAAAGACTGCTTTTTTGGCACGTCGGTAGTTACTGCTGTGCATAACGTTTTGGGTTCGAAACCCGGGCAAAGATTTATTGGAATTTTCTATACAGAAATTCTCAATAGTAAAACGGAGTTTGGAAGTGTACGCGGTAAACAGCGACTACACAGCGCAAGATTTTTTTTAATGACAGTTTTTGCCTGCGCTGGTCTAGATTTTGTCAATAAGTATCTACCCCTCGGAAACAGTATTTTTCTGGATGAAATGCCATTTATACTTTTATATACCCCTGGCAACGTTTATGTGAAATTTCATGATGATCGGTCAAGTAGTTAAGGCGTGAAAGCGTAACAAACAAACTCACATTCGCATTTATAATTTTAGGATAACCAACGCCGTGTACTGCGCAGGATTTTCTTAAATTTAATTATTTATGTATTTCTTTGTGTATAGTTGCCATGAATATATTATAAATTTGACCCAGCACACAAAACAATTTAGGAAAATTAACAAGTATTTAGGTATTCAAGTAAAGTGCAAAATGTATTGTTTTCCAATGTTAATGTGGGCTAAATAAATAATGGTAATGTATGTGACGGATCAGGTTGACCGGTTTTTCTGAACATGTGTACAATTTGCTAATGCAAATTAAATACGTTATATGTTTAAGGTGAAATCTTCTATTATCACGCCTATATTCTCAGTTAGGTTCGGCAGAGATTATAGTTTGTTTCGGTTTCGATCTCGATCATGAAGGTTTGATAACCGGATTTGGTTTCTGTTAGGCAATTAGCGAAATAAACTCGCCCTTCTAACACGTGGCCGAAATGAAGGCGTTTTGCACCTCTGACCCTATCCTTTGAGATACAAAGGTGACAATGGCATACATAATATGTATGATTAAAGTGGTAGTTCAGCGATTCAATAATTGTCAAACATACAAATAATACAAAAAATATTCAGAAAAATCCCTATCATCCAGGAATTACATAATCCCCACGCTGGGCTTGGGAATCAATATCCACAACACTTGGCGAATTGGCAATGGCCAGGCGATCCCTTACATAATCCAGGCAGTCAAAACTAAACAGCATACGGGTTCAAAATAAGTTAGGTTACTCACAATCAACACTTTGGCCAACTGTATGCAAGGCACGGTTCTTAACAGCCCATGCCTCAATAAAACAATATGGCTGCCATTGAATAAAAGATTGTACAAAAACGGGTGCTAGAATAAAATAATTCAACAAAGAAAAAAAGCGCGTTGAACGGAAGCCAACCCGGAGCATACGCCTGCACGTTATATACAGGGTGGTCGGAAATAGCTTGGGCTATAAAACTGGGACGGTGGCGCCACCTGTGCACAGAGCCTCGTAAATTCTCGAATCATTTGTGTGATTGTTGGATGAACATAAACAGACGGGCGTATTTTTGTTTATCTAACTTCAGATTAATTGTTCTAAATATTACTCATGGAGCAGTCAATACACGTAAAAAAACATCAATACATTTTCATGTAATCTAGTACGGAAATAGCTCGGCAGCTGTTTATTACTCTAGCTAGAGAACACTTGCCATAACAGAGGTAGGATTCGTGTGTAAGTGTTTGCAAAAAAGTAGTTCCTGCTTTGCCACTGCAAGGAGCATAGACCATTGGTCTTAGACCTGGTGCGCAATGTGATAGGGAGTGTGGACAGCTCTACTCATAGTAGATCTACAAGCTGCTGTCAAATGGTAGCAGTTTCCCAGTCGATCTCCGTAAGTAATTGAGAACATGCCACTGTATTTCTTCTTACATGTAAACATAATTTATATAAGTGGATGTTTTGAGCATGACACTGACAATCTTAACATCTTGCAAACATTTACGTAGACGATAAGACAAATATTATTTATTGTATAATAGATTATATATAATGTGAATAACTAACAAAATCTGAGTTCAACATAATTCTATCACAAACATCCCTTCATGAGTGCTTCACGACGTTTTCTTCAAACGTGCATGACTCATATTCTATCCATATATTTGTTACTAAGTACTCATTGGTTGCTAGTTTAGAGTCAGAAAATTTCAAGCCGTCCCAGACTAGCTTAATTGCCTATCTTTTCTTCAAAATGTTGAGTACTGACCACTCACGGCAGTCGGGACGATGTTATGTATTTTTCGACTCGCTTTTTATGATCGGGAATTATGTTAATATTATACATTATTAACATAGTTAACGAAATATGAGTATAAAATACCTTAGCCTTGGGCGAATTTGTGGTATATACTGACGCAATGATGAGCAATTGCACTCATTGTAGGGTCATATCACGTCAAGAACTTAATTGGAATATTAGTGACTGTTAACCGCAAGAAAACCGCAGCATTTGTGCCGCCCGTTTGTGTAGCTCCCAAGGTACCAACCCTTAAATACCGCCTACTCATCGTGGCAGCCGTGATGATGCAATACCTTCCAATATGAGGGTCGTGAGGACGTTAGGTGACGAGGGCGCAAGTTTCGGCTCTGTCAATAAGACGGAATAGTTTAAAGAAGTTTGTGTTACAAATGACTTCGGGCACTGGTGTTCTTCGTCATATCATTCAAGAAGTTGTCGCCTTTGTTTGAGATTCCTGAACAAATTACCCGGCGTTTTCCTTCCAACTTATAAGACAAAATATTTGATGTGTACCTTTTAGTTATGCACCAGGTCTTGTTTTACGTAGTCTCTAAAAAGTACCTTGATGACCGTCACTAACTCCCGAAATCACATTTCTTTTTCCTGATTTGATCCAGTGCTGTCATAATGAAAACATATTATGACAGGTATTTGACCGACTCGGGAATCGAATCTGAGACCTTATGCACAGCAGTTACAACTGCTGCATGACTGAGACATTGTTTGAATAATTTAGGTCTTTTGCTAGAGTGTGTTTTTTTCAGAAAGATAAAACAGAATACAGTTTAACATTGACCTCAATATAGGCAAGACTGTATCTAGGTAGCCAATATAGAGGGTTAAACAATTTAAGCAATTTCAATAATGATTAAAATAAACTATAGCTTAGCTAAAATAAATTTAGAACATATTAATTAAATCAGAAATAAATATGTACATATAATCACAATTCTTTAAAAATGACTTATTCCTAAAATATTATAAAACAAAGAAAAAGAAAACTAAAACCCTCTAATAGGCGTCATAAAATTCCTCCGCATCACAGTCGACCGGTAGTGTGCCCAGAAGACTGGCAGCATTGCCACGTTGAATGGCAATGCTTATTCTTTCTGCAAAATAAAGCCCAGCCCTCTGGTCACGGGAAGCGTCGACTAACCTTTTTGCTATGTCTCTGTAGAGCGCACGAGCACTGGGACCCCATGACCCTAGCGTTTCGACCCCAAACGGCTCAAAAACATAATCCCCTACCAGGTTTTTGTATTTGCGCCGTTTGAGAGTCTCCGCAGATGCAGCAGCAGTACCAGCACAACCCGCCGTGCTGGGAAGATGTGATGGCGCAAGGGTGTCGACACACGTTGCGTCCCACACCAAGGGCCTACCCATCTTCCAAGGCATCAATGACATACCGTCCGGTCTCTTCCCATCGTCACGCGCCAAGCCATTAGGTTCGAGATGAGCTGGCACGCCGGCGGTGACAAGAGCACGACGGATAATGTCGTTAAGATTGGCGTGCCGCGAAAAACGACCGGCACTCCTGCTACATGATAGGCCATGGTGGCCAAGGCCATCGACGGCTTCCCCACAGTGACATCGATGCGGAGAAACACATGGAGCACCTAAACGAAGGCAAGAAGCGATGCGGAACGTTGTATCGTCCAACATAGTGCCTATGTTGGACGAAGGGAGTGCTTGGAGCCAAAGACCCGATTCCCACTCCCCCACAGCCAATAAACGGGCACGCTCAGCAACATTAAGAGATGTGTTTATGAGATGTTCTCTCACCATGTTGCAGAGCGGCCCATCCCACCGACTCTGAGAGAATAGATCGGATGGCAAATCAGAGCTTGGACAGATCATTTTCCAAGCGTTTACTGCGTCGGACTTGCACGACACTTCAGAATTAACCAGTGTGGGAGCTAAAATTTTCCTGGTCAATTCTTCAGTGCAGTGGACCGAAGACAGGAACGCCGGTAAACTGACATCACTAATTTTGCGAACGCCGAGGCCACCCAAGCGAACTGGTAGGGTTGCCTGGAGCCACACTCGGTCGTTCATGGCCAAATTTAAAATTTTACTAAGTGTATGCCGAATAGTATCGTCGATTTTTTCCAAAAGTATTAAATGCTTCCAAAATTGAGAGGATCGGAGGGCATGTGTGAATTTAGGAACGAAGAGGCAATAACGAATGATTGTATAAGCAGAATGAATATTAATTTTGAGTAGTCGGTCTGAAACTTCACAAAAATTTTGGATCTTTTCATCTATAAACGACTCGAATGCCTCCTCCAATACAGGAGACCCAAGAAGGCGAAAAGAATCTTTTTCAATAATTTTGATGTTTGGAGCCAACGAATTGAATTTTGATAGGGCCCAAGACTTATCTATTTTATCGTTAATAAAAATTTCACATTTGTTTGAATTTAGTTCTAAACCAATCGAATTAAATTTATTTTTTAAAAGTTTCAAATCTTGTAAAACCGTTTCTATGTCACCTCCTAGGGTCCCATCATCTAGGTACCAGATGTTAAATTTTGAATTTAGTTGAAAAAAAATAAAAAAAATTATCTTATCTTATCTTATGTGGGGGCCACTCAGTGCAGACCGGCGACACTTCGACCCAGTGGGATCTTTTGTGTCGACACTCTCCCAATAACGACTGCCATAGAGGTTCATGGCAGACGGGACCGACGGCTTTACGTGCTCTCTGAGCCACGGAGCAGGCGATAATTGTCAATCATACGCACATCACTTCGAAAAGTCATATAACTTCCGAAAGTCAGAGGTGCGCGACGTGGGTTCGAACCCGAGACCTTCTGCATTGCAGTCTGTTGGTCTCCCCACTGAGCTATCGCTGCTCTTTTTGATTTAACATTAACTTTGACATCTAAATTACGAAAAATAAGTAACAAAGCTAATCACAGAAATGTAGAAATGCAATAAAATTAAACAAGATAAATATACTTAAGTACAAATATATATAGATGAGTGTGTGATACAGATAATGCATGTGACAATGTTTTTGAGGATATTTGAATATAGTGCTGCAGATACAGCTGACGGATCCTATCGCCTCGTGTGACAATGATTTGTGATGACAGTATGTCATGCACGATATCACGTACACGTTTTATTTAATTCCTTTGTGCAATTTTCAACAGTTTATCAACACC
Source organism: Catocala sponsa (assembly GCA_963564715.1). Taxonomy (NCBI): domain Eukaryota; kingdom Metazoa; phylum Arthropoda; class Insecta; order Lepidoptera; family Erebidae; genus Catocala; species Catocala sponsa. Next base: position 25,612,048 of record OY751341.1, on the reverse strand, counting down.
GACGCGAACAAGTTTGACGTCACAATCGATAATGTTAGGTAGGTAAGCTGATCACCTTCGGAAGCACGTTTTGCGGTTCGTAAAGGTATTCTTTTAAGTAAATTTACGCGTTTACACAATGAACTTTACGATAATCTTATGACAATAGGTCAACTAATTAACGTAGTACTATATACATATTGGTCTGGGTGTTTCTATGTATAATATGTATGTATTTACAAAAAAAAAAGAAGTATATACATATGTATGTTTATCCATTGTCTAGTACCCATAGTACAAGCTCTGCTTAGTGTGGGCTAGATGGTGTTGTGTGTATGTGATAGAATATTATATTATTATTATTATTATATTATCTGCATACAATATACGTAGATTCACGCACCTGTGACAGTGTTTCAGCGACAGTGTATGCGACTGCTTGCATGAGGTCTCGGGTTCAATTCTCGGATCAGCAAGGTGTTATTGTGTGGTTTTGGTAAGGTATTCTTAGTGGCAGCATGAAGACTGAAACGGTGCTCGGTAAACTACATAAGGCTGTTCTATTTTCCCATGTTCCTATGTAATAGTACAGTCTAATGTAGTTTATAATTATAGGTGGCAAATATAGATGTGATACAAGCCTACCCTTTTGGGGATAAGGTTGTGGGGCTATGAATATACAGCCTCAAAGAGGAGGCAAAAACAATTCACCCATATTTGAACAGTTATGTATTGGTACTACAAAATAATACGCTCATGGAGCTATTCTGAATTATCTGACAGAAAAGCCATCACTAGGCATTAAACCTGGTAATGAAGATCTGTACAAACTAACTACAATTCAATACTCGCTAAATAGTCAATGACTAAGTGCTAACCTCGAATATCCTAACAAATGACCTGACATTATAAATTTGCGGTAAAAATATGCTACTTGGCAGTCGTTTTATGGAAAAATGGGAATTCTGTCAAGTCCAATTAAACTAGAATCCTAGGCAGGACATTTTTAAATAATAAGACAAAGGCTAAGAATGCCAGCTGCCTTGTAGTGGAAAAGGCAATTATCCATAGAGAGTCGCGTGACTCCATTACTGCAGGACAGATAGACAAGCTGTAAACTTTATAATATTATATATAGCATGTATTAAGGAGAATGGCTATAATTAGGGGTCGTCCACATTATAATGTCGGCAAAGATGTTTGAAAACAAAACTATTTTGTATCAATTTGTATAACAAACTAGATGTTTCCGCGGTTTCTCCCACGTTTATCGTTACTGCGCTGCCCCCATGGGTCGTAGCGTGATGTTATATAGCCTATAGCTTTTCTCTATTAATAGGCTACCCAACACTAAAATAATTTTTAAAATCGAACCATTAGTTCCTGAGATTAGCGCGTTAAAACAAACAAACAAACTCTTCAGTTTTATAATATTAGTATAGATTACTAGAACTCTTGTTCACTCCTTCAGCTGAAAGCTTGTGTTAGGAATGGTTACGTCGATAGTGTAATGAGTGGGATTCGAACTCGCGACATCTCGAAATTGTTTTTTTATATTGTTTTAAATGTGAAACCGAGTAATCGTATTTAATATAGTAATTTAATTGAAATTAAACTACTTTATACGGATTTTATAGCAGCTTATTTAAACAACACAAAGTTAAGATAATTTTGAATCTTTTAAACTACTTATATTATTAATACAGAATATAAAACAATTTAAAATTACACCAAATAAAATCCGTATAAAGTATTTTAATTTTAATGTATAACATTTGCATAAACATACGATAGTATAATAGTAATTAAATTTTATTGCAATTAACGGTGCAATAATTTGATGACATATCTGAATATTTCATGACAATCTCTTTGTTTTCGTCTGAGTTTTTGCTTTTGATTACGATCATGAGGTTTCAGGTACGCATTTCCAGACTGAGAATTTACCAGCAGAAAATCTCTATGACACTACAATACCCGGGAATCGGACCCAGACCGCACCGGAAAGAGCAGTCGTATGTGTTCTCTACCGCTGCATCACAGGCAGATAATATTACATATTGTATATAACAATAATAATTAATTATCTAAGGCTGACGTAAGATACAACATAAAACTCAAACAGTTTAATTAAAATTAATATAAATTGCAATAAAAGAAATCAGGCAGTGGAAACGTTAGACTCAGCACTCAAATAAAATATGACTTTAACTACTGACGTCCTGACCTCCTGATTGCATCTGCAAACGTATTATTAATGTAATAATATTAGTAGCTACCATGTATATACGGCTCGCGCAAGTCCCTGCACACGCATCTAGTTTGTTTAATGGTACGCGGTTACTTAGCATGGACACTTGCAAACTTCTTCTCCCTAGCCTTTATTATTCCCAAGTTACTTGGGGTCACCAGTGTCAGGATATTAGAGGGCACTGACTTCCCAATAACGACTGCCATAGATGTTCATCCGGGACCAACGGCTTAACGTGCTCTCCGAGGCTTGGAGCAGGCGGTAATTGTCAATCAATACGCACATAATTTCGAAAAATCATATAACTTCCGAAAGTCACAGGTGCGCGACGTGGGTTCGAACGCGAGACCCTCTGCATTGCAGTCTGTTGGTCTCCCCACTGAGCTATCGCTGCCTTTTTGACACTTGCAAACTATGCACTTATAATTAAAATACTAATTCAGATTTACAAATGATTCCTGTGTCGCGCCGGTCTTTAGAAACAATCAAACGAACACAACATGTGACTACTTCTGGATCGATGGAACTCTGCCCTGTGCCTTATTACGTATGACCTAAGACTACTTGGTGAAATGTGGGTGTAAAAATTGTACATAGATGGCCTACTGGTGTACTTCTTAAGAGGTCGCCTCGCTGCCGCTACAGCGTCGAGTGTTGTCGGTTCGAACACCACACGGAAAAAAAATTTGGTAATCCAGAAATAGTTGTTCAGAACCTGGTTGTTCTTTGAGCCCACTGTTTAAATGTTTGTAAATGATCTTTGTGAGCATAGTCTGGTCCATGAACAGTTGATCAGAGGCTACGTGTTCTTGGGTCTGTTGTTTGATCGTTTGTAAAAGATCCTCGTGACACAGCATTGTTCAACACATACAGGATTTCAGTAGTAGAGCCTCGCTGATTTCAGAATGAAGGACCGGCTCGACCGGGGAAGTACTACTCCAGAATATCGACGTGAAATAGCAGTGTTCCTACTGTTGTGTTTCGCTTGGTGAGTGAGAGTGCCGGAGGCCCAATCACCTTCTTTCCCCCTTCCCGCTCCTTCTCCTTCCCACTTCCTTTTTTTCCTAAAGGATCGGCAACGCGCAAGTGATGCCTCTGGTGTTACAGGCGTCTATAGGCTACGGTGAAAACGTACCATCAGGTGGGCCGTATGCTAGTTTGCCACCATAGTTGTATAAAAAAAAATCAAAAGATTGCACTCCGGGAGTGCCGGCAGAAGTGAAAACTTGAATATTAACGTTGTGCATTTTTGATATATTTGAATGGTTAGGGAATAATTTTGCACAAATTGCTTTAATTATCAGTATAAAAGTACTATCATTTATGTGGTAAAATACAATATTCATTTATTGCGCTATCGTACACAAACATGACAATTCTCCTTCCGTCTTACGAATTTTCGATCAGGTCACGTGTCCTGACGCGAGTTTAACATTTTTTACCCATCACAAAAAAATGCACTACGCCGCTAAAGAAGTTTTCACTTCAAAAAAAGAACTTGTTGCTAAACACTCAACGGGTTAAATTATTTTTAAAATGTGTTTATGTAAGTACTGCCATAGACAAGTTATATTAGGAAAACCTAGCATAATTACATCCCCCTCCCTCCTAGTTTACGGTACTTAAACGCTACTTTCCATTTCTAGCCTGAATTATATGTCTAGCACAAATTACAGACATAAAAACTAGTTAGGACACTTTCTAGCGAGATCACTGCAGGTCATGCGTGTGCGCAATGAGTACATAACCACTTACGGGGCAACTTTTTACTATACTAAAATGCAAAAGTAGTCTGCTTATGTCCTCTCTACAGTTTAGGATACTGCACGGATGACGTAGTGGTTAACTTGTCACCCCGCTATTGCTACTGCGGAGTGTTGTGGGTTCGAGCGCAACACGGGACTGTGTAAATTAAAAATGAAATTAAATATAATGACCACCAAAAATAGTAATTGCACACCAAAATATGCTTACTAAAATATATCATAACGAGCACCTATACGCCTCAAATCACTGCATTCCGTCTCGGAAGGGTTGGGTTATGTTAGGTTCCTTCTTAAACCCACCCAAAAATAGTCCGTCGACTTATTTTGATCTCATTGCTGTGCAATTAATATTTTTGGTATTAAAATGCGGTTTTAATTTTGGTGGTCATTTACTATTTTTGGTGATCATTTACTATTTTTAACTGTTATATTTTACTATATCTGGTGATAAGTTAAACATAAGCCTTTAAAAATTGTTGTTTCGACAAACAGTTAACACAATTTTTTGTCCCGTGTGGGGATCGAACCCACAACACTCGGCAGTGGCGAGGCGACCACTTCGCCATCCGTGCAGTCATGTTATGATTATGCATGTTATATTTGTGTAACTGTCTCTGAGGCGCAGCAGTAGTGAATGCGACTGCTGTGCATGAGGTTTCGGGTTCGAATCCCAGGTCGAGCCGACAAAAAGTTGGGCTTTTCTGTTAAGAAATCAAAATTGCAGGCCGGAGTTAGGAAGTTGGCGGTGTTAGACACCCCCGTGCCTCGGAAAGCACGTAAAGCCGTTGGTTCTGCACCTGATCTCTCTCCGGTCGTGTCGGATTATCCGTCCCATCGGATCATAAGAGTTAGGGAACAGAGAGTGCACTTGTGCACACGCTTGTGCACTATAATATCTCCTGCGCGGATGGCCAGTCTCCGTTAAGACTGGCCACCATGACAGAAATTCGGTCTGGAGGACATTATTATTATATTTGTGTATATTGTTTCAATAGTCGGTACAGCCCCCCACAACACAAAGATTAAACCTGTCTCGTTAGTAATGTTGTATTAAAAATAATTAAATATGTCTGCAGTTTTACTTAAAGGACCTTCAGCACCTTATCGTGGTATCTGAACGTTTTCCTTGCAGTTAGCCTCGCATTCAGGCTAACACATGTTTTCCTTCAATCCAGCTGTATATCTTAGACATAGCAACAACGTGACTTTGGATGCACTGTTCCGAAGGTCTTTGTTAAGTTAAAAATAACAGCTACCTTATTGGTTAAATTTTCCGAAGCTATGCTAAACGCTAAATAGTTCTTGTTATTCCAAAATTTCTTTAGGTTTCGTTCGTGCATATAGAGATGGGTATTGTTTTAATGTTTGTACATCATAAATATTGAAGATCGGCACCAACACCCTCACTAGAACAGTGATTAAGCATTCATACCTTTTACTTCACTTAACTTTTTTTTTATTCATCTAAGGTGGCAATCAATCATTCGGCCTACCTGATGATAAGTGGTCACCGTAGCCTATGGACGCCTGCGCCACCAGAGGCATCACTTGCGTGTTGCCGACCCTTTAGGTAACGAAGTCGGAAGGAGAAGGAGCGGGATGAGGGAAAGGGGGTGATTGGGCCTCCGGCACTCTCACCCACCGAACGAAACAGAACAGTAAGAATACTGGTATTTCACGTCGATATTCTGTGAGAGGGTAGTCCTTCCCCGGTCGAGCCGGCCCATTCATGCTGAAATCAGCAAGGCTCTACTACTCTTAAAAATGTGGACATAGAATATAACCCTGCCTCATCTTCCCAGAATATACAGTCACCGTACCATATTTTTATATACATTTTACTGATCTTGCGGTCTTCTGTTTGATTTCCAGGATTGATAAAGTGGTATTGCTATTTTCTATAAGAAATACTCAATAACAACACGGAGTATAGAAATGTACCCGGTGGACGACAATAGGCTTGCCTTCCATTTCATGGGATCTAAAACCGTACTTGGAGAAATATTGCTATAATAGACTTCTGCCTACCCCATCAAGTACATAAGCGTGAGACTATGTATGTCTGTATGTTTTAAACTGCGCTGTCGCATAGTTAGCAACGGTCGTTCCATACTCAGAAACCAACCAATGCTCGTCCCGCGGTATAATTTACAAAACACTCTCTTCTTGGAATCGAATGTTTTGTAACAATACCGATTGAGAATCTGCTTCACGATATATCGATTATTCAGATCAGCTGCTCGATAACGTGACGATTTAGGCACGAGATGTGCCTGTAATCGTACGATTTTGCTCGCAAGCAACTATTGTGACATAGATGACTGTAGAAATTTTCCTTTCACACAAATAAGTAACACTTACGAAGAAATAAGTATCTAATAATGAGTAGTATAGACTATTAGACAGTGGACTACCACGCGGAAGTCTCGAGTTCGCTACCAAGGCCCGCACCTCTGAAAGTTATGTGCAAATTACATAGTTAATTATCGCTCGGTTTAATTTTGCGGTGAAGGAAATCATTGTGAGCAAACCTGCATGTCTGAGAATTTTCCATTATGTTCTCGAAGACATGTGAAATCTCGTACTATGTCAGCGTGGTGGACTATGGCTCTAACCCGTCTGAACTGAAAAAATTCAAAAGCATAGAACATAGCGACTTATCAGTCGGGACCCATTAACATATAGACCGGCTTAAATCGTCACAATTATGTCACCTATCTAAGAACACTTGGACTAATGAGACGAATCTATCTTATCTTATGTGGGGGCCAGTCAGTGCAGACCGGCGACACTTCGACCCAGTGGGATCTTTTGTGTCGACACTCTCCCAATAACGACTGCCATAGATGTTCATGGCAGCCGGGACCGACGGCTTAACGTGCTCTCCGAGGCACGGAGCAGGCGATAATTGTCAATCAATACGCACATAATTTCGAAAAGTCAGAGATGCGCGATGTGGGTTCGAACCCGAGACCCTCTGCATTGCAGTACGTTGGTCTCCCCACTGAGCTATCGCTGCTCTTAAGATACGAATCTAACGATACCTTAATTAAAGAAATCCATCGAGTGGTTTGGTAGATATGAGGGAATAAAGAGTATTACAAACAAAGATAGGCGCGAAAAACATAGCCTTTTCCATGCAGTCGGGTAAATAGGCCTGTGCCCAGCAGTTAGACAGTTAATATATAGAGCTGATATTATAGAATAAGAAATATAGCTTATAATGCATTCCTAATATATGGTAGTACTGACATGGTTTTTTTATAAACTCGCTGAATAGAAACTGTTCTATAACCATTGGCATTATTTCAGCACTACGCAAGCGAGAATCTGGCTTATCCTACCCCACCGTCATCAGTTGTAAGTACATATGCGATGACTCTGCATGAGGTCTAAGTTTCAATACCCAGGTCTGGCACTATTACTGAGTTTCCTACAACATGTGACTGAAGTTCCATAGTACCTACACATAAACTCGTTAACAGGAAGTAGGGAGAAAAGACACGTGTGACTACAAATATATGACAAATAATTCGTCTTAACAAGATCGCACTCGTATCACCTACTAACCCTAAATTAAAAGATAACCGTTTAACATTCAAACGCTTATCATTTCTACAGCATACCTACATTGGTTTAAGTGCCATTTAATGCCAACATACGATAAAATAATGTGAAATAGTGACTCAAAAGATGTGAGCGACAATACCGACATTCCTGAATATACTCTAAGCTTTGTTACCGTTAAATGGTGCAATAATATATTTATTGTGCAATAAATATAATAGAGCATACATGTATGTACATGTAGCCACATGTCTATACGTGAAAATGTATAAAGTTGTTTTACATAACTGTAAAAGCCATAATTAAAAACAACATGTGGTGAACGATCAGCCAAAAACACGACACAGATAGATATAATTTGGTTTGGATTCTTCTTCGAGATGATACTTCTCTAATAAGGCTATTACCTTATTAGAGAAGTATTTATAGTAAGAATCTTCTTTTTCTCTTCTATAAAGTTTTTTTTTTTTAAACTATCTATTTTGTTTTGTAACTTCCGGAAATAGCACGTGTTCGCCTCGTGGTAGATGTTGCATGTGACATTAAAATTTATTTTAATTAGCGAATTAAAAAATGACAGTTTTATTATGATTATAAATATCAGTATCAGTAAAACATCTTAAACATGTAATATTTATACAATAGGTAGTGACATTTATTTATAGCCTGGAAATAAAACGTTAGGGAAATATCATATGAATGCTGTCTTAGTTTCCATGTGACATTAAAATATTATTAGGTGAATTGAAAATGACAGTTTTATTAATATTATAAGTACCAGCACAAACCAAAAACCTTAAAAGTCTAATATTTAAAAAAGATATGGATTAATTTATTAGATATAACTCGATTATAAAAAATGTGAAATATTCCCCAGATGCTATAATTAAACCAAGATAAGTGTGATAAACTGTAGTACTTTATTACATACAATAATGTCTTTTGATGACACTACGCATACTTATATTGTCAGAAAAATACCATTTAAAAAATAATCATAATCGAAAAACCCATACGGACTACTTAATAATGACTACTTACCTAAAAACCGTATTATGACTATACTGAGAGAAAATAATAATCATGGAACTATCGAGAACTATTACGTCATATACGCGCGACCCCAAACTATTACTCTACATTATAAATTCAACGGTTTTGATAAGAAATGATTTATTATACCTACCTATTTTCATATACTACTCATACCTATAACATTTAAACATCGTGATGAAACACATGAATCGTTTTGCGTTGACGACAACGAAATCCGTTATTGTGCAAAGTGACTCATAACTAGAACTTGTCGAATCAGGTCCGTTTTATTTTAGTTAAATATTCATGCACAAGTCTAACGTTCGTTTCCCGCGTCAGATGTTTTTATGTAATAGCGTAAAGCGGTGAATCATCGAATGAATTAATTTTATTATAATGTGAATTTTAGATTGTGATAGTTTTGTTAGGTTACTTTGGCAATTAACATTAAATTTGCTTATCTTGACAACATGTTGAAGATGTCTTGTTTCTAATTATAACATGATGGATACATTTTTTTATATTACTATAGTGTCAAATAACCGCTTAGATAACTTTATATTGTCGCTTTCTTTTAACACAATCTATACATCTATACAAATAAATAAAACTGAAGTGTCTGTTTGTAATGTTAAAATAACAGCTTTTTATCTAATGCATATGAAAGTATATAAGGTACCTACGAAAACATATATTTTTAAAATTTTTGTCTGTCTGTCTGTTTGTTCCGCCTAATCTCCGAAACGGCTGAACCTGAAAGATTTTGACGGGACTTTCACTGGTTACTGATAGCTGATGTTGTAAGGAGTAACTTAGGCTACTTTGATTTTAGCAAAAAAATTGGGTTCCACAGAGTCAAACATTTTTAGTTAAACTCTACGCGGACGAAGTAGCAGGTAACAGCTAGTTTATACTAATATTATAAAGCTGAAGAGTTTGTTTGTTTGTTTGAACGCGCTAATCTCAGAAACTAATGGATCGATTTGAAAAATTATTTTAGTGTTGGATAGCTTATTTATCGAGGAAGGTTATAGGCTATATAACATCACGCTACGATCCAGGGGGGCGGCGCAATAAGGATAAACGCGGGTGCAACCGCGGGAACATCTAGTAAAGGATATAGCCTAAATAAGCTTAAAACAGCGATATCTTAGTGGGATAACCGTTAGACTGCTTCGCAGAGGTCTAAAGTTCGATCCCAAAGCATCCCAGGCGTTTTGATGTTATGAGCGTATTAAATAGTGATTGATCCCTTTTAGTGGTAAAGAAAAACATCATGTGGAAACCTGTTTGTCTGAGTAGTTCTCGAAGATATGCAAAGTCTGCCAACCCGCATGGGGTCAACTTAATAGATTATGGCGTAACACTTCTCGCACTGAAAATATGCCTGATACAACCGACTCGGTTACCATCTGTGGTCGCGGTTTCGATTCCCGCACAAGTCAAACATTTGTATGCATGAATATTGATGTTTGTCTTGATCTGGGTGTTTCTATGTATAATATGTATGTATTTCCAAAAAAAAGTATATGTATGTTGATCCATTGTCTAGTACCCATAGTACAAGCTCTGCTTAGCTTGCGCTAGATGGTGTTGTGTGTAAGTGGTAAAAAAAAAATTGTCCTACTGCTAGGCACAGGCGGCTCAGTTTAAGAAGGGTTATGCCATAGTCTACCACGCTGGTCCAGTGTGGGTCATATCAAAACAAATACATTTGAATATTTATAAATTTATAATGTGAATATCGAGTAATCAACTCCATTTTGAAGTACTCTTAGCATCTATTAGTGCCCGTACTCAAGTCTGGAAATGACTCAGGCTGATGCAATACCCACAGTAAGTGTCAAGAATCATACAAGCCTGCCACTATGAAGAGAAAGGTGTCCGTCAAACACATTACTACAATTATTGAAACACTTGAATATTAATTTTTATATGCTAATAGGTGCAAACAAGCATACGATTCTAATGGTCAGTAGTTGCTGTAGTTGGTCTGCACGGAGGGCGTTGTGGTTAAAGAGGTCACCTCGCCACTGCCCGTACGTCGTGTGTTGTGGGTTCGATCCCAACACGGGATAAAAAATTATGTGATTTTTTTGTGTCCGTTGTTTGAATGTTTGTGATACAGTTACAAATGACAGTGTGGGAGTACTATTTAAAAAGAAAACGAAATTCTCCTCGCGACCATTTTTTTTTAGACAACTATGGTGGCAAACAGGCATACGGCCCACCTGATGGTAAGTGGTCACCGTAGCCTATGAACGCCTGCTACACCAGAGGCATCCCTTGCGCGTTGCCGACGCTTTGGGAAAGGAAGTGGGAAGGAGAAGGAGCGGGAAGGGGGTAAGGGGGTGATTGGGCCTCCGGCACTCTAACTCACCGAACGAAACACAACAGTAGGAATACTGGTATTTCACGTCGATGTTCTGTGAGAGGGTAGTCCTGCCCGGTCGAGCCAGCCCATTCATGCTGACATCAGCGAGGCTCTACTACTCGGCAAGTACGCCGTGTGCTGTGGATTCGATCCCAACGCGGGATAAGAACTGTGTGATTCACATTTAGTTGTTTCGGACCTGGGTGTTCTTTCTGTCCGTTGTTTGAATATTTGTAAAGTTCTCTTCTGCCTAGCCTTTATTATTCCCAAGTCACTTGGGGTTGGCTTTCTAGTCTAACCGGATTTGACTGGATATCAGTTTTTACACGGAGCGACTGCCACCTGACCCCCGTAACCCGAAGACTAACGTTACCCTAAGGCTAGACCAGTGTTAGGATATTAGAGAGCACTGACTTCCACATAACGACTGCCATAGATGTTCATGGCAGCCGGGACCGACGGCTTAACGTGCTCTCCGAGGCACGGAGCAGGCGATAAATGTCAATCAATATGCACATAATTTCGAAGATTCATATAACTTCCGAAAATCAGAGGTGCGCGACGTGGGTTCGAACCCGAGATCCTCTGCATTGCAGTCTGTTGGTCTCCCCACTGAGCTTTCGCTGGCTCAGTGTGGAAGTACTATTTAAAAAAAAAGGAAATTAGTATTAGTAGCACCTCAGTGCTTGGAACTGTGCACGGTGGACTGCAATAGGTTCGCCTCCTGGAATATAAAATCATAGTTGGTAAACAGTGGGTGTCCCACTGCTGTCCCACTGCTGGGCACGGGCCAGTTCTCAGTGTGAGTAGGGTTATGCCACAGTCTGTTGCTATGTACGTTATAAAAAATGGCTTCACGCTTAAAAGCCTTATTTGATCGAAATACATTAAAAACACATCGAGCAAAGTAAATATGTACAAATTAGAAACAAATAAATTAATCACAAGCTATTATTATATAATTACAATATGCTAAACTGGTCGTAAATGGAGTCAACGTCGTTATTGCGACAGACTAATGGCTTCAATCATTAATGATATGGCGGCTACGTGACTTACGACTTGTAGACTTTTAGTCTTCATCTAGAACAGAGGTTCCCAGACTAATTTTTCTCTTAGATCTTTCCAAATTTAGCTGGTTACGGTGGACCACCTGCAGCTACATTTCTATTGATCAAAATAAATTTGATCAAATCTCTACGGGCTGACAACTTTTTTTTTAATTGCCGGTCTGAGCCTACCACGGTAATCGAGCTGACCTTTTTTTTTTGTAATTCTCTACCGAAAAGGTTCGATACTACTGGTACTGAATACTGGTGAAGTCAAGCCAACATTTTAGTTCTTCATTATCGAAAGCAAAAATATTTTCGTGGACGCCCGCTTACGAATTGTGAACTCCCATTTTTTGTCACGCCAACGTAGACCCACGTCGAGTCTCCCGTGGACCTCTGGGGGTCCACCTGGACCACTTTGGGAACTAATAACACGGAACAGGCTTGTTTTCTACTAGAGAAGACCCACTTGACATATTCTATACAATTTAAGTGTGTCAGTGTCACACAGGCAATACAAATACGACTCTTATGCTCGGTGGCGTGAGCATGAGGTCTCGGATTCGTTTCCCGGGTCAGTCATACAACTTAGTCATAGAACAAGTAATCCTAAATTATAACCTAACCATAACTTTACGCATTACCTGAAAGAATACTGATTACAAAACTGAAATGTATAATGTGATGAACATTTCATCATATAGCTACGTCATAGGGTTTGAAACATTTGTAGTCTACCGAGCCCAGTGGTGAACTTCCTGGCTGAAAAATCCAGAAATAATCAAAAACTGCTAATTATAAAAGTAGGTAAAATTATATAAAATATAAATTTTTCTACCTACTCATTAAATATATTGACCAAATTCGCCGAAACCATAGAAAGATGACGCAGCAAAAGTGATGTGGAAAATCCAATATGTCGGCACGCGTTATTTCTTGTAGTTTCACAATTTCAGCTCATGCTCTCGCGCATAGCAACAGCGTCGATAAACCAATGAGTCAACGTCTCAGTCGTCACACTACACGTGCGATTAAGTCGACTCTCAGACCTAGCACGGCGCTACGGTAAGACAAGACACACCCGTTCGCGATTGGCTAGTGAAAAACTTGGTGACTATGCCAACATGTTTTTCAGTTTTATTTTAAAACAATTAACCGACCTCAAGTGTAATTTTAATATCGGGAGTAGACTAAGATCCCAGAGCCGTTGTAGATTTTCTACAGTACATATTATGTACTATTTTGCTAACTGCTAAATGCATATTCGCTAGTTAAAACACTGAGCTAAAATGTACTATTTTCCATTTATAATAATTACGATTCGAAGGGCCCCGTGTGAGTGACTTGGTTTTTTGTTTGGCTAAAGGATTACACATATAGCAAAAAAAAACCTAAGACACCAATTAATCGGTAGCCAAAGAACTCTTTACTGTTCTACCATGACATATCTGTCGTCACGATAGCTCACGCTAGGCCTGCCGTTAGTCCACTTGTAATAAAATTAATCATCATTTTCTCTGTCGGCGTTGTCATGACTTCATATTATTTGCGCATGTTTTGCGTATGTAATAATTACATAAATAATTAATCTACATTTCGACTAAATAATAGTGACAATTATGACAGAATATTCCTATTATTCTCGAATTATTCATTGTTGTTGGCATAATCTCTTGTCTAGGATGGATTATGCCTGTCACAAGCTATGAATGTAATTATGTGAAATTGTACGTTTCTTGGAATATTTAATAATAATAATATAATATTCTATCACATACACACAACACCGTCTAGCCCGAACTAAGCAGAGCTTGTATTGTGGGTGCTAGACAATTGATAAACATACATATATACTTTTTTTAATACATACATATTATACATAGAAACATCCAGACCAAGACAAATATCCATATTCATGCACACAAATGTTCGACTTGTGCGGGAATCGAACCCGCGACCTCAGGCGTGGCAGTCGGTTACACTAACCACTACGCCATCGAAGCCGTATTTGGGATAACTCTATTTGTAAAATAATTACCTACGTAACACAGTTAGATAGAATTAAAATACATAATTTATTTGAAAAATAACTCTTACTCCTGCGTTATGAATAATTCCTGTGTTTCAGAGAACTATAAAAATGTTAAAGTTAAGAACGGGCGCGGGCGGTGAAAATACTTGGATGTCTGTTATTGAATCATGTTGTAAACCTCTGAACGAATTTCGATTAATATTTTTACCCACGACCATCTTAGACATAGTAACCTTTTTTTTTATAGAGCGACATAGAAAACCGGGTTTTAAAAAATTAGGCTACTTTTTATCCCGGTAATACATTTCCAACGATTTCACGCAAGCGTAGCGACGGACAGGCTAGCTAAATATAAATTTTAACCGTCAACAAAAGTCACTATACAGAATACTTTCTAAAACATTTTTTTTAGTTTGATGAATAACTATCGTTCGAAATAAAACAGAGAACATTATTTCAATTGTTAATTGTTCAACGATGACGTCATAATCATAAAGAAGAATTGCGTAACATATTCGGTTGTTGGTTTTCAGCGGCGCGGCGCGGCGGATGTTTGTGCAGCCTGTTGACACTGGGGTTGGCGGCCATTCATTCGTAAACTAATTACCTGCCTTCTATGTAGCAGACGTAGTGATACGGCCATAAACTCAAACGCATTAATAAATCACATCATGAGCAGAAGTTTCTTGAATGAAACACGTTTTTTTTATAGAATTCAAGCAAGCTAGCTTACCTACCTACCTGCTGGTAAGCGGTGTAAACGGTTACGGCAATAATAGCAAAGAAGCATACATACCGCGTCCGCCGATCCTAGGAAAAGAATTTAAATAAGATGAAAGGCAAGGAATGAAGGAGCCAGATGCGAACTCTCCGAGCTAGCAGTAATATAATGGCTACTAGAAAAGTCATACTATACCCTTAGGGAGTTTCTACATTAAACGATTTATGATAATATAATTATTACAAAATTATTTTTAAATAACAGTGTCACTAATTTAATTAAATTACCTATACAATAAATAGAATTATTTAAAAAATGTAAATCATTTCGCGCATGCCACACTGTGACTTAAATGGAAGAGCTAAATGTATTACTTATACCACAACGTCGTTAAATGTACTCCATTTTTGAAATAAATATCATTTATCATTTATCAATATTGCCATTAACATTCTGATCTAGTACTACTATTTTACGCCAATTTTCTGGCCCGAGGTGACCTGGCACATTCGTACTATTTCCAAAGAACTTGCAACTTGCAACAGCTGGATTTTCCATTTATACCCAGTAGTATCAACGCGTTACGACCAAAGAGCCTAATGCAGAACCCATTTAATCTTCAGGGCAAAATTTGCGTGACCGTCAGAATGTCGGATCTATACCCAGAGTTAACAACGTTGTCCAAATGCCGGGTGGTAGAATTTACGAGAATATTATGGAAAATTTATTTATAGCAAGCGGTGATTAAAATTCTATTTTTTTTTATACAACTAAAGTGGCAAGCTAGCATACGGCCCACCTGATGATAAGTGGTTACCGTAGCCTATAGACGCCTGCAACACCAGAGGCATCACTTGCGAGAGTTGCGAGTTGCCAACCATTTAGGAAAGGAAGTGGGAAGGAAAAGGAGCGAAATTTTTTTCTGAAATGGTCATCCGTCGCTGGAGCCGATAGTACATAATATGATCCGTGAACAGCAACGCATGCGAAATAACCGACGAACGCAGTATAAAACATACAAAACAAAAAAGCATTGAATTAAATAGTTACGTTAAAAACTGTCATTTATTACACACTAACGTCTAGAATGATAATGCCATCTTTCCTTTTTGTCACGTATGCTGTATGCACCGCACCAATCAAGACAAAGGCGACGTCATGACGCAACGTGTTACTAAGCGACCGTCACGTTGCGCACGCGCACGCCGCCGCGCCACCGTCATGCTCGATACTTGCTGTGCACATGATTTTATATAACTGCAAGTATTTTATAGTTAAGTGATGCTGAAGGCTCTCTCTCTGTAAAGGAAATAGGAAAATGTTTAACTAGCTGACGTGGTTCGTTCGTGTGTTGAATCTACATTTTATTCTTTGTTTGTTTTTTTAATGACGCTACTCCCCTAATAGGACTCGCTTTGGAGACTTTACACGCCTTGAAACATCTACCATAAAGGACATCAATATTCAGGATAACTAATTATAGATTACTAGCGACCCGCCTGGCGCCCCTACTTCGCACGGATAGTACAAGACCTTAACAAATTACATTACCTTAACCTAATCGCAGCAGCGATAGCTCAGTGGGGAGACCAACAGACTGCAATGCAGGAGGTCTCGGGTTCGAACCTACGTCGCGCACCTCTGAGTTTCGGATGTTATATGACTTTTCGAAATTATGTGCGTATTGATTGACAATTATCGCCTGCTCCGTGCTTTGGAGAGCACGTTAAGTCGTCGGTCCCGGCTGCCATGACCATCTATGGCAGTCGTTATTGGGAAGTCAGTGCCCTCTAATATCCTGAAACTGGTCTAGCCTTAGGGTATCGTTAGCCTTCGGGTTGCGGAGGTCAGGTGGCAGCTCCTCCGTAAAAACTGATATCCAGTCAAATCCGGTTAGACTAGAAAGCCGACCCCAAGTGACTTGGGAATAATAAACGCTAGGGAGAAGAGAGATACCTAAACCTATCTCCTGACTCTGTCTATTAGTGAAAACCGCATAACAATCCGTTAGTAGGTTTTGAGTTTATCGCGAACAGACATAGACGACAGACAGACAGACAGACGCGGCGGGAGACTTTGTTTTATAATATGCAGTGATATGAAATTCTTTACACTCTCTCGATAACGCAGCTGTAGATTGCTGTATATGGAGTCTCGGGTAAGGTAAAAATAAAAAATATTCAGTAGCAGCACACAACTGATAAGTGTGCCTGATAGATGGCAATAAACTAGCCCACTTTCATGTGGACCTAAAACATAACTGCAGTCGAAATGTGATCATGTGAAACATTGTCGGACTCGATGGCGTAGTGGTTAGTGTAACCGACTGCCACGCCTGAGGTCGCGGGTTCGACTCCCGCACAAGTCAAACATTTGTGTGCATGAACATGGATGTTTTTCTTGGTCTGGGTGTTTCTATGTATAATATGTACATATTTACAAAAAAAAAGTATATATGTATGTTTATCCATTGTCTAGTACCCATCTTATCTTATCTTGTGTGTGGGGGCCAGTCAGTACAGACCGGTGACACTTCGACCCAGTGGGATCTTTTGTGTCAGCCCCAAGATTCATCCCTTAGCTATCTCCTTATGAATGTACTGCATTAGCCGTAGTGTACAATTCAGAGTGAGAAGCCTGAAGTCTTCAGGGTTTGGATATGCCAATCCCATCAAACCCATCGTAAGTCCAGCCAACGCGTCGCATTCACACAGTAGGTGCGATATGGACTTGTCCTGTTCACCACAGGCTCTGCAGATCGAATCGTGTGTCAATCTCAATCTGCACAGGAAGTCGTTGGTGCCAAAATGGCTCTTGCTATACCCGCAGAACTTCCGGGTGAAGCCTATGACTCCGTTTGCAATTAATTTCTTGGGGTGTTCGAGACCCCTAAGGGCCATCCACTCTAGCCTGTGTTTTTCATTGCCGTGTGCATTCAAAGCTGCCTTTACGGTGCTCTAGTACCCATAGTACTAGCTGTGCTTAGTTTGGGCTAGATGGTGTTGTGTTTATGAGATAAAAAAAAACACCTTACCCCTTTGGGGTTCGACAGTTTAAGTACCTATTATCTATGTATTGACAAAATGTAAGTATGTATTATACATGTTCGCTTGACCATTCACCGACATACAAGCGTGTCTACGTAACCAATTTGTGATCTTCTTCTTTTCGTGTGGTTAGTGGCCAACCTGTTGTCAAGAGTTGTTCAAGCCACCCTTAGGCCTCTGACATGGCATAACGACTGCTGTCAATTTGACAACAACCGGGACCGATTTTCTACGTGCCCTCCGAAGCCCGGAGACGCTCAGATGAAATACTATTAAGCGGTCACCCATCTATAGACTGACCGCACCCAACGTTGCTTAACCTCGCTAATCGTTTACCGATCAGTGAGGGCAACTGGCTATGAGCATCTGAATTTGTGATAAAGTCGGTAAAACTCCAGTGAGTTCTTTAAGTTGCCTGAATACTTGGCACTTCGAATTCAAGTGCTGTATAGTGATGGTACACACTACCATTTAGTTGCATCAGGAGTTAGGCCTACAAACCCGGTAAGGTTCGAACTAAGATGAACAAAGCCATACTAATTTTTATTTACGTAAGTTACATGTGAGTTTACGCGTTTTCTAGCAGACTACCAAGGGCAAATGAGACAGTGAATATTTAATTACATTTTTATTAAAAGTGACGAATAATATAATTCACTAACTGTTACCCGCGACCGCGTTGAATGTTTTTTTTATCGCGGCTCGCTAATTTTTTTCTAAAATAAAAGTAGCCTAAGTTGCTCCTTATAACATCGGTTTATCTGCCATTGAAAGTCTCGTCAAAATCGGTCCAGCCGTTTCAGAGATTAGCCGGAACAGACGGACCGAAAAAAAATTAAAAATTGATTTTTTATATATCGTATGTACTTTTATATGCATTTAGTAAACAGCCGTTATTTTGACATTATGAGCAGACTTCAATTTTATTTATTTGTATGTATAGATTGCACGTCACGAATTGATCCTTAAATTTAATATTTTTATTACATGTACTGCATTATACATTTTTTATTCACAAATGATGGTTGTGTTCACGTAACAATGAGCCATCAGTCGCATTATTTCCTCATTTGTGAACTAATAGGTCAGGGGCGTGACTCGTGGCCTGTTATAACAAAGGATTCCTGAAGATGAGATCGTCTAAACTCATAATATATTTGAAACAATGCTTTTCAGTGTTTACAATAATATATATATTATTATCATAGAACGTCTGCAGTGCATTCAGCTTGTTTAGTCTCAGTGACTGTTATATTTCACAGCCAGTAAGGATTTTCCCTTTAGGAGTTATGAAATTCATTCATATGCTATTTACCATAACTATCATACGCGAGACTAGTAGAATTGTTACCATGTTCATGGGGTCTATGCAAAATTGTATCACGCGACTGCCAGCGCAAGGACGGTGGTAATATACATAAGTATACTTATCAAATCCTACTACATAGGAACATTCGTCGGCCTCGATGGCGTAGTGGTTAGTGTAACCGACTACCACGCCTGAGGTCGCGGGTTCGATACTCGTCGATACAAGTCAAACATTTGTGTGCTTGAACATGGGCGTTTGTCTTGGTCTGGGTATTTCTATGTATTCTATGTATATATTTATAAAAAAATATATGTTTATCCATTGTCTAGTACTCATAGTACAAGCTTTGCTTAGTTTGGGCTAGATGGTGTTGTGTGTATGTGGTAGAATATTATATTATTAGGAACGGAACACTAGAAAGTAGAATATTTTGCAATGGTCTTCTGTAAGGAGGATTTAAATATTTGAATGGAGAATCCACTGTTTTTGCCGAGTCTTGAGCAGTGCAAATGTAATCAAAGACTCGGTAATAGAATCCAAAGTCTGGTGCGTCTTGATAACAGTACTTAGTATAAGACTGACATTTCTTTGAGATTATGTCGTACAGGTTTCTTAGGTGGTATACTTTTGACACGTAGCTGAAGAAAGGCGGATGGATCCACAATCTACCCCTTCCGAGATGCTCAGGCGTGACTTTTATATTGAATCTCGGGCTTTATCGCAGCTAAATAAACTTCAATTATTTATTTTCCTAGGGTGATATTGGTTGCGAGATCTTCTGAAAGCCATGCCTTGGTGATAGCAGCAGGACTGGTGGACTTTGTATCGTGCGGAATGACTCCTCATTCAATGACCAAACCTAAAAATTATATAAACTGTATTTTTAATTAATGAAGTGATTTTGATCAAATACATACATACATAGATTCACGCCTGTTTCCTAGAGGGGTAAGCAGAGACTACGGATTTCGATTTGCTATATTCCTGACACACTTCTCTGGCTTCATATATTTTCATCACATTCCTCATACACGCCCGTCGGTTCGAGGTGCTCTTAACCTAGCCTTTGTCCAGAACGCCTCCGATCTGATCGAGAAACGTTCGCCTAGGTTTTCCTCTTGCGACTGTTCCTTTCACACTAGCCTTATAATCTTTTTTCTTTTTTTTTTTGACCAAATATACAGACACAAGTATTATCTTAAATTCTCAAGTTCGTTATTATCTTTCTAATATACAAGAATAAATCATGAATACGACTAATGTTTAGATCAGTTCATATATTTTCGACTGATCGGTCTTTGACAACACACAAAAGAAATTTGTAGGCTTATATGAATAACAATATCATTCATACATTGAATAGTAAATAGGATTAATTTTCTATTTTCGTAACCGAAAACATGTTTTCCTTAGACAGATTACGAGTGGTATATGGTCAGACAAAAGAGCACAATGGCGGTACGTCGCCTACACGAGCGATAACAACGGGCCATATAAGCGACACGTTTTAACTAAACGACGTAGCTGTAAAAATCGCGGTGTAACTCAAACAGTAGCAATATGGACCCGGTTTAAGTATTACGATGTAGCGATGAAACTATTACTAAATTTACTAAAGAAGAAAATGTATGCCAGCACCCTGGTGCTTAGTCTTCCTAATATTGAATATATAATTAATTTGTAGAAGTAGAGCCTCGCTGATTTCAGCATGAATAGGCTGGCTCGACCGGGCAGGACTACCCTCTCTCAGAATATCGACGTGAAATAGCAGTATTCCTACTGTTGTGTTTCGTTCGATGAGTGAGAGTACCGGATGCTAAATCACCCTCTTTCTCCCTTCGCGTTCCTTCTCTTTATCCCATCCCGTTCCTTCTCTTTCCCACTTCCTTTCCATAAGGGTCGGCAACGCGCAAGTGATGCCTCTGGCCTTGCATGCATCCATAGGTAACGGTGACCACTTACCATCAGGTGAGCCGTATGCTCGTTTGCCACCATAATCGTATAAAAAAAAATTCACGAAGTTGTGTGAAGCCAGCCAACTCGCAGAGATGCTAGCGTGGTGATCTATAACCTAAATCTTTTTATTCTGTGAAGATTCGTGCCTAGTAATAGGAAAGTAATTTAAATGCCTCCGTGGCGCAGCGGTTGTGAATGCGACTGCTGTGGATGAGGTCTCGGGTTCGAATCCCGGGTTGGGCCAACAAACAGTTATTGGGTTTTTCAGTTAAGAAATCTCAATAGCAGCCGCAGTTAGGATCTTGGCGGTGTTAGACACCTCCGTGCCTCGAAAAGCACGTAGAGCCTGGTCCTGCGTCTGATCTCTCTCCGGTCGTGTTGGATTATAGTCCCATCGGATCATGAGGGTTAGGGAACAGAGAGTGCACTTGTGTTTGCGCACACACTTGTGCACTATAATATCTCCTGCGCAGTTGGCGAGTCTCCGTTAAGATTGGCCGCCGTGGCCGAAATCGGTCTGGAGGACATTATAATTATTAATGGGAAAGTTTTTAAATAGGGCTGATATTATTTATAATGTATATCTATATATATATATGACATGACTAGAGACGCAGTATACTAGCTTTTGCGCGCAGCTCCGCCCCCGTGGTACCTTCATCAATAAAAAGTAGCCCATGTTCTTCCCCAGGTTTTAAACTATATCTGTACCAAATTTCATCTAAATCCGTTGAGTGGTTTAGCCGTGAAAAGGTAACAGACAGACAAACAGAGTTACTTTCGAATTTATAATCTTATAGTAAGGGTAAGGATTAGTAAGGATTATACTGTAGGTACCTATTATACTGTAAGCCATTCGAATAGTAAGTGAAGGTATGATTGACAAGATCATACTTTCACATACTATTCGAATGGCCTGACGGAATTAGGTAATAATCTTAATCAACCAGAAAATACAAAATATAAATAGAGAGTCGCAATAAATAAACTTTTTAAAAAGAGGCTTACATACATACTATCCTCTCCCATACTTTCTTTTCACAGCAAAAAATACTAATTGCGCAGCCAAAAAAAGCTAATTGATCAGCAACTCATGGGCAGCAAACTTTAAAGTGATCAAACTAAGTCGACGGAGCCCCGCTTGGCGGGGCTCCTATTTTTAGGTGGGTTTAAAAAAAGGAACCTAACATAACCTAATCCTTCCGAGACGGAATGCAGTGATTTGAGGCGTATAGATGCTCGTTATGCTGTGCAATATTTGCTGACCAATTAATATTTTTGATGATCATTATATTTAATCCCCTTTTTTTTATTACCCTCTTTAATTCTTTAGGCCGTGTGAAATATCCGGTATGGTAATATTTCAAGACATATAGGCTATGATTACCACTCGTGGGATCGGCTGGTCTGCCCCCATTGTAGTATCAAAAACAAACGTAATATCTGGATGTACCTCTCCGCTGGTATCTTATAACTAATACAGCCAACATCAGTGGGTGTGTTAGTTCGTAGTTTTAGTGTACAAGCACCGTGGCTGGTCCGTTAATTATACAGGTCGCGCGTGTGGGAAGACTCGTCGTCATAAGTTACGCTCATCTGCAGGTAACACACGACGCGAGAACTTTGAACTTGTGGCGAGCTCATCGTGTTCCCGTAGCAGCATATCTGCGGTGTCCCCGAAGGGGTAGGTTAGCAGATACATATTATGTTATGTTTATAAGTATTTGTATAAATGTCTGTAGTGTGTTTGTCTGTGAGGTAACTCGGGCCTTGGAATAAAAGTTGGTCATATGCACTACTTGTTATTTATTTCAAGCGTCCGTCTACGGACCGAGCGTAACAATGACTGACTTACTGACTGGCGACGTAAAGCTAATTTATTATAGAGTAATGAAACATTTGTGTCCCTACACATACATTATGTACCGTAATAACTAATAAGTCTTGAACAAAATATTTCTAGATCGGACGGAGAAAAATTATATACAGGTTGTTAGGCACACGGTTGTCCAAATGAAATAGAGGTCTGGTTTGGGCTATTGCCAACGCGTTGGACTCAGGCAAATTAAATTTTGTCTCACAGTTTCGGCGATATGATGTTTTTTTAATTTTTAATATAAAAGGTCGGAAATTGGGACTAAAACTGTAAAAATGTTAAACGAATATGGGTTTAGCTGTCATGATGATATTTTTTATTTTAGTTAACTATTGCTACATTTCATTAAAATTATTATTTCCCATAGAAACTTGTAAAAAAATTATAACAGGCTGTCAGTTTCGGAAAGAGCTAAAAACAGAACAAAGATCGACCGCATGATTAAAAAAGAATAATAATAATATTTAATTTGCCCGAGTCCAACGCGTTGGCAATAGCCCAAACCAGATCTCTATTTCATTTGGACACCCGTGTGCCTAACAACCTGTATATATATATAAGGTTTTTATATACGATATTTTCACTATCTCGTTGAACTACTACTAGGTGATAGTAAAATCCCGGATTCAATACGACATCACGTTCAAAAAATTGTTATTCAGTTTATCTGCTAGGATATTCAATAGGAATTTGCTTTTTGCCCGATAAACGGTAATGAGTCACCCCTATTATGTTGGACCAAAAACATAGCTAGTTAGAGACTGAGAGACTAGAGTCTAAGAATCCGATCTACTTATCCCGAAAGGGTACCTACGTATGTGTAAAATTATCACAGTACCTGGATAATATCCTCCATTAACTTTGAGAAAACGATCGCTCAAAGTTCTGTTATTACATTTAAAGACCACGCGGAGATCCACGCTCAAAGCTCTGTCATATAAAGACCACGCGGAGATCCACGCTCAAAGCTCTGTCATATAAAGACCACGCGGAGATCCACGCTCAAAGCTCTGTCATATAAAGACCACGTGGATCTCAGCGTGGTCTTTAAATGTCCTAACGGATAGCATTATTGAAAATTTCTAACGGCAAGCATAAAAGCATACTACAATTATTCTCCATTTTACATAGACCTACCTTGCAATAGAGCACACAAATAAATAAAGACCAACTAAGAGTAGTTGTTATGAGACAATACATCCAATCTAGGTAGACCTCTGGCATAAAAACGTGTTTACGTAACTATAGCTCCACTTACACTGGAATATATTAAGCCTGCTGTATTCAGTAAGTAATTTTTAACTCAAGTAATGTTCATTGCTTAAGTAAAACTAAGTTATTTCATAAAATTATGAAGACAATTAAGGAAATAATTAACTTAAGAAACGAGCAGGGTATGTAGGTTTCTAAATAATTTCAACATTTTGGTGCTGAAGTATTTCTATAACCTTTTAATGAATCATTATAAAGATGAAGTAAGGTTTCACTTACATTTATGTTAATACATAGTTGACATGTAAACCAATGCTAATGCCATTTTCATATAAGGATACAATAACGAGATCATATCGATATTGTTCCGATTACATGTCGATAGCATTCCTATATCTATATATTGAACTGAAAATTTAACGAGATCTACGTTTACAATAAACATGATTCCTTACTCCTGTAACCCTTCAGTCGTCCTCACAGATTCGATTTGCGAGCAGAGCACGTTAGGGTTATATGTCAGAAAATGTATGTAGGATAAAATATAGGTAGGTACAGTACTTATTGGACGAAAAGTTATTTTGGAAATTAAGCGTATGATCTCTGATCCCCGTACGAGACAATTTGTCTGTCCCAATGATCATAAGTTCCACGTGTGCTATTTTCGTTGTTTCAAAAGCAAAGCAGAGAATATGATCTCTATAGTTAGCATAGTCATTTTAGGTTAGAATATCTGATTAAAATTAATTAGTCAGTAATTTAAGGTATACTCGCTGTAACACATTACTGAGTTAAAATATCGAAATACAATGGCGATTGAATTAAAAAGTTACTTGCAAGAAATTCATGGTCATTCTTTACAATTAATTTTTTGCAGGTATCTTTTTATAGGATCAATCCTTTTGCCTAAACCTAGTTTAGCTACTGACCATTATACTCTGACGTTCATCAGTGTTACTTTGTGACATAAATGAATAAAAATGTCTGACTTTGATAGAACATTATATTGTTCATTGTCAATATGTTAACATATTGACAATGAAATAGAGGCGCTCATAGCCAGTTGCACTCACTGATCGGTAAACGATTAGCGAGGTTAAGCAACGTTGGGTGCGGTCAGTCTATAGATGGGTGACCGCTTAGTGTTATTTCATCTGAGCGTCTCCGTGCTTCGGAGGGTACGTAAAAGGTCGGTCCCGGTTGTTGTCCAATTGAAAGCAGTCGTTAAGCCATGTCAGAGGCCTACGGGCGGCTTGAACAACTCTTGATAACAGGTTGGCCACTAACCACACGAAAAGAAAAAGAAGAAGAATATTATGTTAACCGCCAATAAAGTTATATGTATGGACTAATGAACCGAACTAAAAACTGCACCTTGCTATACAACGAAAACCAGTTTTAGTCAGGAAATACTGCATTTTGTCCGAATTCAGACATATGTAGTGTTTCGTCCAATTTGGTCAATAATCGATCGATTGGTCAATCAACAGTTGTGACTGGTAGACAGCAATCATTTAAAAATAAAGCAAACTCCATGGTTACAGATAATAGCGGTCTTTTGAAATCAAATTATAGATTTTGGCACGATTGATTTGTAAAAAAACGGTGATGGAAGCCAAGCACAGTCTTTAAATGTCTCATTATGCTCGTAACATAAATTTATGGTCGTTAACAATTTTAATATGACGGATGCCCAGGTCGAAAATTATATTTAAATTTTTTGTTCAGAAACTCTCAATAGTAGTTCTCAATAGTAGTTTTAAAATATAGCTGGCAAAATGTATGGCAAGCACGCCTCCTTTTTTTTAAGTTTGGAAATGCATTGGCGCATACCCCTCCGCGGGGGCGGGCGGAGGGGTTATGTCGGACTCACCCGGGAATAGATGGAGATATCCCGGTAATACCGAGTAAACCTACCACGGTGTTCCTTCGCACAATCTATGGTCGGGGCGCAGGGATCACTCGCGCATTCATCCTGCAGTCCCGGCAGAATGGCACGCAGCCCTGACTTTTTGAAGTTATGTGCAAATTAATTTGTTAATGATCGCTTGCTTTAACGGTGAATAAAAACATCAACGAAACCTGCATATTTGAGAGTTCACATAATGTTCTTGAATATATCTCAATTCTGCCAACTCGCAGTGAGACAGCATGGTGGACGATGGCCTAACCCTTCTCACATTGAGAAAGAGACCCGGGCCCAGCAGTGAGGCAGTTATGTATTATACATCATCATCATCATCATCAGGCTATAATTGTCCACTGCTGGACATAGCCCTCCCCCAAAGAGCGGCATAGCGGCCTGTCTTCAGCTTGCCGCATCCAGCATCTGCCTGCAGTCTTTCGCAGATCGTCATCCCACCTGGTCGGAGGGCATACATATACATATATGGCTGTTATCATTACATTAGGTACCTACCTGTATTTAACATTTTTTGCAAAGCACGTCATATTTTTACCTTTTGTTGAAAACAGATGCTTGCTTAAACGCAAAACAAATGCAAAATCGTTGATAAATAAGTATGGATGTTTTGTTTAACATTAATTTAAGGAATCGTCAAAATGTCAAGACCTTTACTTTGCAAGTAATGCTATTAATATGGAAGAGTTCTCGGAATCGTTTCTTATTCATCAGCATAACTTAATTACTATCGCCACTACGCTTCGATGGCGTATTGGTTAGTGTTGCCGACTGCCACGCCTGAGGTCGTAGGTTCGATTCCCGCACAAGTCAAACATATGTGTGCATGAACATAGACGTTTGTCTTGGTCTGGGTGTATCTATGTATAATATGTATGTATTTACAAAAAAAGAAGAAGTACATATATATGTATGTTTATCCATTGTCTAGTACCCATAGTACAAGCTCTGCTTTGTTTGGGCTAGATGGTGTTGTGTGTATGTGGTAGAATGTGGTAGAGTAGAATATACATGCATAACATATTATTATGTATATAACTTTTTTTTTAAACTCCCGTTCTGTACGGATGGCGTAGTGATTTAAAGTGTAGAGATAATTAGTAAGAAGATAAGTACCTCAGCTTATGCTCTACGTAAACTATCATTGATACTTAACACAGATGCTTTGATTACAGCATACTATGGAATGGTGGAATCAGTGCTAAGATATGGCACAATATTTTGGGGGAATAGCACTGATAATAATGTAGCATTTAAAGCCCAAAATAGATGTCTCAGAGCGATGTTTAATCTGAAGAAAACAGATAGTTGCAAACCTTATTTTAAAAAATACAAAATATTAACGTTGTCTTCACTTTACCTACTAGGGAGTGCAACATTTGTTAAAGCCAATCCAAATTTATTTGCAAGGTTATCCGAAACGTTCCCGAGAAATAGACGCAATACGAATAAACTCTGTCTTCACGAATCAAAGACAACATTAATGCGTAAAAGTATCTTTTGCATGGCACCAACAATATACAATAAATTACCAAAATCGTGGCAAAATATGTCCTTTGATACATATAAAAATAAATTAAAAAATTATTTTACTGATAAAGCTTACTATCAGATATCAGACTTTTCTCAGAAAAGGATTTTAATTGAATGAGTGTAAATTGTAAATGTAATTTATTGATTATTATCTGGATTTTAGTGTCATTGATTACCCTTACCTATATAATTTATTTATTTCTATTGTACATGTAATTTGAAATTGATTAGCGAAAAGACTGTAATTTTATTAATGTTGACATAATCTCTTATTTGTATTATTATTATCTGATTTTAATTCTCATTATTTAATATTGTTTCCTATGCTATACAATTTTACATTTACCATGATGTCACACTTATGAACTAAGAATTCTCGGACAAAGTTCTCGTAATGGCTCGTAGCACTATCTCTCTTTTTGTACGCCACTGTGTGAGGCTGAACATGTACGAACTAAACACTATTTGTAATAATATCTTGCATTCAATGTATGTATACCATGTTCAAACAAATAAATGAATTCTTATTCTTATTCTAATGACTACAACACCTGGTACATAAATGAGTTGTAAAATACTGAAATTATAATTTGATGGTGATTTAAAAGTGTGGCCTTGAGTTTCTTACAGGTATCTTCTCATAGGCTCAACCTTTTGCCTGAACCTTACAACTAACATAAATGTAAATTCAGTAAATGTAACAAACTCACTCACCCCTTTGACCTAAGTGAATAAATGATTTTTGACTTTTGACTTTGACTTCGACATATCTATCACATTCGCTTTTATGAACGCCGAGCGGCGAGTCTCTGTCTGCGACTTCAAAAGGCATCAAATGAATATGCAACTAAGTGCCAATTTACAGTATGACGCACATCACGATATACTTATTTTTTAATAATACTTAACAGTTTATTATGTGTATGTATGTAGACTCACGTTTGTATATTTAAAAGGGTAAGCTGAGGTAATTATATCCTCGTTTTGCCAGCTGCCTTTTTTGTACCGCGTAGGGGCCGAGCCGGGCACATTTGTAGAAAAATAATACTTAGCTCGAAGCGGGCATCGAAGCTTAGACTTATTGATAGGCAGTTAGTGTAAGTTCAAGTTTAAAGGTCATAGAACTGATAAGGATAATCATCAAATCAATATTCAGAATATTGATGAATTTATTTAATTTTTGAAAAGCCAGGTTAAGAGCTCCTTAAACCGACGGGCGTGTATGAGGAATGTGATGAAAGAGAATGAAGCCAGAGAAGTGCGTCAGGATCGTAGCAAATGGAAATCCATAGTCTCTGCCTACGCCTCTGGAAAACCACCACGCAGCCGTCACTAGTCTATCGATGAACTAATGCGCGGCAGTAGCGCGGGCGCAGCGCTCCAGTCGCGCGTTTTTATTTATATGGATTTACAAAGCAGCGTGGCCGCAGCACTGCAGCCGCGCTGTTATACATTGCGGCAAATTTGAAGGCGTCATAATTGAGCGAAGCCGTGGGCATAGTCTAGTAATGTATAATAGATACCAAGTTTAAAATCAATCGTTTACAAATAAAAACATTGGGTATTATTAAGAGCCGTTACGCTCTCGAGTATAGTCATACAGTAGGTATCGACAAATGATCATTATTAAAAAAAAAACATTTCCTGTAACTATAATTATTATTGTCGGTTACACAAATCGATTTTGGAATCGATTCCCGTTAGTCGAATCAGTTTGGTTAGCAACAGCCGCTGGGGCGTAATTATTTTTGAACTAGTCGCCAGTATCGCGGTTTTACTTGCTTCTATATTTGGGAATATCGATAAGCTATTTTACATTTCCTTGTTTAACGTTTTTATAAACGATTAGTTATGATTATAGGTAGATGTGTCTAACAACTAATTATTCACATTTATGTTTAAGTTCTATTGTCTCTTGC
This sequence comes from Catocala sponsa, assembly GCA_963564715.1. Classification (NCBI taxonomy): domain Eukaryota; kingdom Metazoa; phylum Arthropoda; class Insecta; order Lepidoptera; family Erebidae; genus Catocala; species Catocala sponsa. Next base: position 25,582,498 of record OY751341.1, on the reverse strand, counting down.
CTATTGCCATTCACTGGGCACAGTTCGTGACTCCATGTTGCTGAAATTGCTAATAAAACTAACAGCATAATTATAGCATATTAAGATAAATAAACTTAATACCTAATGTTAATATTAGATACTAAATCGGCTGTTTATCAAACCAAAAAGGAAGAATGTAACACCTTACTTTCGAATCATAATTTATATTTAATAGTTTCCATAAAACATTCGTATTTAATAAAAATAATTCGAAATTCAAATCAATCCATGTAGAACACACAGAATTGGCAAATAATAAAAAAGTATCACAATGAAATTCAAATATGGAACTTTAGAACGCCCTTTCAAACGGCGTAGAAACAGCAGTTATTATTAATAATAGATTTTATTATTACGCTCAGCTGCTCCCTTGGGGTGACTCTGTCAGTTGTCAGCGCTGTGACCTTGCAAACTATCCTTGGCAACGGTGTAATAACTAGTTACGTACCGTGCGTAGTTAATGATGCTTAATGCTTCGCTGAGTTAGGAAAATTACTGGATTAAACCCGCTATACATGTGCCCACTTTGTTGTTGCCATGTGAGAGTTGATACTTTGTTGTATCAAATAGGCCAAATGCGTAATATTATTATCAATTGAAATTCGTATTTTCGTCATTGATTTTCTTCTTGGACTGCAAACTGTAAAGCGGGCTACGATAAACGTTTACAATCGAATACTAAGCTTGCTCGTCATATTGCAAAATCAAAATTCATTTAGGTCACAAAGTAACTCTTATGAATGTTAAGCTTATATTAACTAATCTTACTTGGCATCTTATCTTATCTTATCTGGGGGCCAGTCAGTGCAGACCGGCGTCATTTCTACCCAGTAGGATCTTTTGTGTCGACACTCTCTCAATAACGACTGCCATACATGTTCATGGCAGACGGGACCGACGGCTTAACGTGCTCTCCGAGGCACGGAGCAGGCGATAATTATCAATAAATACGCACATAATTTCGAAAAGTCATATAACTTCCGAAAGTCAGAGGTGCGCGACGTGGGTTCGAACCCGAGACTCTCTGCGTAGTTGTTGGTCTCCCCACTGAGTTATTGCTGCTTTTTTCAGACTACTTGGCATAAATAACATGGAAGTACAGTAGGTGCGGTATAGTTGCGAGTTCTATACCCGGTTCAAGCAAAAATTAACAAAATTTTACAAACGTACGCTTATGATATGTCCTTCTTCAAACGAGGTTTAAAGAGAGTTCTTTCACGGTAGGGAGCGGCTTTGCTGTGTCCTGACATTGCTGAAGTCCATGAGCAGCGGTTACCACTTTCCATCAGGTGGGCCACTTGCTCGTCTGCCAAAAAGGGCAATAAATTTTTTTATTTAAGATCTAATTGCCTACGAAATATTTTATATAAAATATCAGAATACATACAAACCTATGTATGTATAATTGAGATAAATTACAACAAAAAATTATTATATCTACATAACAGTAATACGGCTATGTTAAATTATAGCACAAAAAATGCATGAATGTAACATTATTACGCCAAAATTGTCGATCCCATTGAAGCCGTAATAATCATTGGATACTATTAAATCATCATAATGGCTCATAAAGTTACTTACCTATTTATTGATCATTGCCCTTTTAATGGACATCACTAGTAATAATGGCTGATGTAATTTTTGTACAGTCGAGAACATTCGCGCCGAAGTTGGGTAACATTGGTCACAACATAAAGGTAAATGCACATTTCCTTTTTACTCTTGATTGTTACATTTTAGTTTAGAGACTGCCCTGCAGTGTTTTCCGAGGTCTTGTTTGACGCGGTTCGAGCAAAGTTATTGATTTTTCTGTTTAATCTGTCTCAATAGCAGCTCGGTGTCTATAGCTCGGCCTCGACGGCGTAGTGGTTAGTGTAACCGACTGCAACGCCTGAGGTCGCGGGTTCGATTCTCGCACAAGTCAAAGATTTGTGTGCATGAACATGGATGTTTGTCTTGGTCTGGGTTTTTCTATGTATAATATGTATGTATTTACAAAAAAAAGTAATTATTTTATGTTTATTCATTGTCTAGTACTCATAGTACATTCTCTGCTTAGTTTGGGCTAGATGGGGTTGTGTGTATATGGTAGAATATTATCTATATCTGTGCCTGGTAAGCGGCAATAGGCACAATCCTTATATGGGAGTATTAACGCTTTGTTCGATCAGAATATTTAGGAAAGCCCAGGATTTCATGATCATCCAACGAAGCAATCATTTGAATATTAACGGTAATCAAATAACACTACCCAAAAATTATCTACAATTACTAACATAGGATCTAATATACACAACTTACATATTAAAGCTTGTAGAGAGCGAACCTAAATTGTAACAAAACATTAAATATGTAGAGGGTATCTATTCTAAGCGTTATTCTACACCTAACAAAGTCGGAAAGCAATTTAGAAGTTGCAAATTGAAAGTCCAAACGTAATACTAAACGCTCAGCCGATTTAATATTTTGTGTCGTACCCCATTTTACCCCACCCTCGTCGCCGATAGAGGGAGGTAGGGGACAGATGCCTGTTATTTTTTTCACGCAACGCTTCCAACCAGATTGGTTTGAATATTTAAATAATTGCTATAGTGAAGTCACGGCTTGTGAATTTTTATTTATTTATATTTCATGTTAGTTGTTTAGGAAAATACAAAGAAAATCGTGCTTATATTATAAATGACATCACCCATTTTGGTACAAATTTGAAAATGACAGCCAAAGAAAAATACAATAGGTATTCTGTTAGAACTTGTTCTCCTAAACATTTTTTATTATGGCACCAAAACTGTGGGACCGTTGCCCCCGGTTTTATTTGACTTCAAAATCGCACACATTTTTGGTAACATAAATTATCAAAACAAAGGATTTAGCTTGAATAAAAACTTAGAAATGATAAATAAAAAAATTAATACACACATATTAGCAGAAGTGGTGAATCGCCACAATTATAATCGCAGACGAGCACAGTTCACCCTCATGACAGCAGAAATGCCAGTTTGCAGATTTTCCGAGGCTGAATGAAGATGATCTTTTGTTATTCGCTTTTAGAACAAGCCAAAGTTACTATAGAGAATATATCCTCCAAACTGGATCATTTTCAATAGAGCTAAGCAATGAACTGTCAAATGAACACTTGGAAGAGTTAGGAGGAACCGGTCTGTGGATCATACGAGGATGACTGGAATCTCGACATGTCCGAGCTCGCCAATATTATAATCTATATCGTAATAGAGAGAACATTATCCGATCGAAGTACAATTCGTCACTATTATTGCACGTGCATGACAGGAAAAAGAACGATTGGGTGCTGTTCGCATATTATGTGCATAATATGGTACATGAGCTACGCTCGTCATTTACCCTTTAGGTGCTTGGGAAAATACGGGTTAATGTTATTACCCTCGGGATTAGAGAACATTATTGTAGATCCAGACGAGGATGATTAACAATATGTAATGTACTTGTAAAACGTGCGTGTACTTTTAGAAATAAAGGGTTCATTAACCATTGAATGTAAGATAAAACTGTATTTTTATTTTTAGAAAAGCCCATAAGACACAAAAATAAAATAACAATATAAAAGAAACACTACAGGCGGGCTGTATTTTCTCAATACCTATTGTATTCTCTAAAACTATTGTAGCATTACAATAGTTCAAAAATCCTTCTTTTATACCTTAAAAAAAACTATACTGCATTATAGTTTTTTTAAGGTATAAAAGAAGGATTTTTGAACTCAAATAAAACCGAAAACAATGGTCCCACAGTTTTAGTGCCCTTATAAAATATGTTAAGGAGACCAAGTTCTAACACAGAATATTGTATTTTTTTCTTTAGTCGCCATTTTCAAATTTGGAGAAAAAATTTATGGAATGTGGGTCCTTTGTATAGCTGTGAACATGCACATGTTTGCATATTTGTGACCTGACAGTTAAATGTTGTTATATTTTTCATGTGTCAAAAAATAACTGTCCTTAGGTAAAACGACTCGCTCCGCGCTTTTTTTTTTGGAAGGAAATTAGAAGAGACAATTTTTTTTAAAACTGCTCTCGCACTAGGAATCATTTATGTGTCGCGAGACTTTACAAACATTTAAACAACGGACACAAGAAACACCGAGACTCGGCACAACCATCTGTGGATCACACAATATTTTGTACGAAGTACGAACCCACAACACTCGGCAGTGCCGAGGCGACTACTTAAACCTCTACGCCATCTGTGCACCTTTAACACACAATAAATAATAGTTTAAAACTAAACAACACGCTTTATTAAAAAAAGTACAAAATAATTTAATAATTTTAATGTAAAAAAGCGTGGGGTTATCAAAATATCTTAGAAAGCACCCCACGCTTTTTACATAAAAATTATTAAATTATTTTCTACTTTTTTAATAAAGCGTGTTTTTTACTTTTTAAACTATCACTTTTCTAATTTTTTTTCTAAATTATTGTATTATCATCGGTCCACGATAAGTGTGCAAAGTTTCAAATCAATCCGTCGGTTTGAAAGAATGAAAATCACGTTCAAAAATTCCGTTACATAGATTCATATTTGCTGCGTTCAGCATTTAACGTCCAACGTTACGATTTTGTAACAATCAATAAATCGTAACGTTGGACGTTAAATGCTGACCGCAGCAAATGTATGGTCGTTGGCCCGTACAATAGATACATAGACACATACCAAGTTAATAAAAGCGTGTTAAAAAGACATGACATGTCTTAGTAAAATAGGATAATTCTTGTGCCGGTATAATAAATATGTGTAATAAATTACATAATCAGATTAGGTTTATTTAGGTGATAAAATGGTAAAAGAATATTATTCTTTAGATGCGTGGGTTTCGTTTCCTGGATTGGGTTAAATGACATTGGTATTTTCGATAAGAAAATTATCTATAGCGGAATACACGAGAGACCTAATCATAAGATCTACTTACGTAACTACTGACGATTAATTAAAAAACTGACGTTATAAATATACTCATGTATTAGTATTATTATATAATATATTATAATATAGTAATAGCTAAATTACTACTTTCCAAGCGAACCAAAAAACAAAAACGCTGTTTTACTTTTTTTGTGTTTTTGTTTTGGATCATAGTTTTTTTAGCTCATTAGGTACTTATTACTCTTTACATGTTCTATAAGTAAAAAAATATATTTTACAGCATTTGTGGTGAGATAAAGTAATATTTTAAGTTTTATTCTTCGCCATTTTCTGGGTAATAATACAATTTTTTAATATCATCATTTTAAATACGCAGGTCGAAGCAGCTCGAAAAACTGAATATTGTTACATCAAAAACCAAATTTCGCCATAATAGTTTTTACAACATTTCATCCTCGAAGGGTAGATAGATTTATGCCTGTAGGTATAAGTACTCGCAAAGGAACAGGTTGAGGTGTACTTATTCCACATAATAGCTAGCTTTGTATTTCTTAATTCTACTTAACCATAAAGTCTTAAAAACCTGACCCACTTAAAATTAATTCCATCCAATCCATTATTAAACACTCAAAAGTTGAAAACAGTGCGTGAATTGGTTCAGCCGTTTCTGAGATTACCCCGAACAATGGAACAAAACACAATAGTGCCACTTTTGTCATAAACCATTATACGGGGTTTCATGTAGTGTATACGATAATTAGACACAGCTATTATTTTATCTGCATAGCAACTAGAACACGTACAATTACCGAGCTACTTCAATTATATGTGACGTCACATTTGAATTGTAGATTGATAGATAGAAAGCCGAGTGCAGCGCTGGTCATGCGACTTTATGCGTGAACTGTTAAATTCCCGTGTCAGAATGTATTTGCTGGTAAGAGTTTTTATTAATACCACTAATTGTTGATTTTTAGGGTGCCGTACCCAAAGGGTAAAACGGGACCCTATTACTAAGACTCCGCTGTCCGTCCGTCTGTCACCAGGCTGTATCTCATGAACCGTGATAGTTAGACAGTTGAAATTTTCACAGGTGATGTATTTCTGTTGCCGCTATAACAACAAATACTAAAAAACAGAATAAAACAAATATGTAAGGGGCTCCCATACAACAAACGCGATATTTTTGCCGTTTTTCTAGATGATGGTACGGAATCCTTCATACGCGAGTCCGACTCGCACTTGGCCGGTTTTTAAATAGTACGAATACTATCTTGCAGTCGGTCGTAGTGTCTTAAGTTTGAAAACCGAGTCAACCGAATTTTTCCTTTAGATATACATAGACTCGGTAGGCAGTACGAAGTCTGGAAGTCCGTCTACCAGTTACAGGGGTTTATTCCGCATTCGACCCTCATGTTTCGTCCCGAATGTAAAAATACGCATTCGCCCCAAAAATTGTTCATCATATGCCCCGAATTCTAGATAAATATTAATTTCTTAACGTAATTCCTATTTCGTCCCAAATTATGTTCCATTTTTGACCCTGCTTATTTTTGTATAGCAGATTTTAATGTACCGTCAGCTGAAAAATTTTTAAAATACCTCCTCAAGGAGCCCAAAGTTTCGGCTTATGATTTCATGACATCACGAGCCCGATATTGAAAAGACTTAAAATAATTATTAAACTTTGTTTTGCTAAACATATGCTTTAAAATGTAAGACAAAAAGGAATAATTAAAAAAGAGAGGCGAATGAGGAACATTTTGGAATGTGGGACGTAATGTAGGGATGAATGCGGAACAAACCGTTACAGGACCGCCGGTAGACGGTTTTAGGCTTGCCCCCTATTACTCGAGACCTTAAACCGTAGCGAGTGAAATATATAGGTGTTATATACGTCTGTCTTTCGCGGATATAGGTGTGAGATTATGCATGTTAGTGATAATCTAGAACTTTCGGTATACATTACCTTGGACCTTGCTTTCACATGAACCATAATCAAATAAACAGATCAGCTGTAAACTAGTGAGGAGATCTTAAGATGTACTACAGCGAGCTCTTGCTTAAACTTTAAACAGATGTGGTTTGTTTTTCTTTTTTTATACAACTAAGGAGAAGGAGCGGGATGGGGGAACTCTTTCCCACTTTCTTTCCTAAAGGGTCGGCAACGCGCGAGTGATGCCTCTGGTGTCGCAGGCGTCCATAGGCTACGGTGACCACTTACCGTCAGGTGGGCCGTATGCTTTTTGCCACCTTAGATGTATAAAAAAAATGTAGAAGGAGCGGATGGGGCAAAGGAGGTGATTGGGTCTCCGGCACTCTCACTCACCGAACGAAACACAACAGTAGGAATACTGCTATTTCACGTCGATATTCTGTGAGAGGATAGTCCTTCCCCGATCGAGCCGGCCCATTCGTACTGAAATGAGCGAGGCTCTACTACTAAAGGGCTCAGCTCATGGACTGTACGATTGCTTACCATCAGACAGGGTATAGTCATTTTGTCAGGCAAGAATAAGACAAGTGAGAAACGGCAATTAGTTGCCGTAAATCTTAGAGTTCGAAAAAATGTTTCAAGTAATATGCAAAGGTCACGTGATAACACGTGACCTTGAGGTCAAAGGTCATAGTAATTTCGGGGGCATATCGACTATGCTGAGTCGAATGGCGTTGACCGCGAGTCTCTAGCTCTTACAGTTCTTGAGATGAAAGTTGTATAACAGACAGACAGACGGACGGACAAAGCTCTTGTATAAGAGATTTTTCGAACTATAAAAAATTGTCACACTAGAACAGTTTTAGTTAGTAGTTATTTTTTTCATTTTCTTTATGGTTACAAAGATATTGACCCCGTGACGAAGAAATTAGGACTAGGGGTAATCCCTAGTCCTAATTTCTTTGTCACGGGGGACTTTACAAAACATTCAAGCATTCACAAAGAACACAAAACCCATCTTATCTTATGTAGGGGCCATTCAGTTCAGACCGGCGACACTTCGACCCAGTGGGATCTTTTGTGTCGACACTCTCCCAATAACGACTGCCATAGATGTTCATGGCAGCCGGGACCGACGACTTAACCTGCTCTCCGAGGCACGGAGCAGGCGATAATTGTCAATCAATACGCACATAATTTCGAAAAGTCATATACCTTCCGAAAGTCAGAGGTACACACACACTCCACCCATACTCGGAACAACGATTTGTGGATCACACAATTTTTGTCCTATGTCGGCAATATTGAACTCTATTCTGTTACATAAGGGTATAAAATTAAATAACCTTTATGTTTTATTGCAATTAATAAGAATTGTAGTTTTCAGTGTCATTGTGCGTGTACACCTCGTGGTGGAGTGGTTGTGATGGATGATAGGTAGTAGGTTCGCCACCTTTTGATGACAGATGCTTGCACACGCGTTTGGTGATTATTAATTGTTCAATGACGGATATAATGGCTTCAAATATTCAACAACGGCATTCTTTGAATCACGTACGAGGTGAATTGTGTTTCAATGCTTAGCTTGCAGATTTTGTGCTGTATATTTCTTTACTAATATTATAAAGAGAAAAGAATTGATTTTTTGTTTGTTTGTAATGATTTAACTCAAAAACTACACAAACGATTTTAAAAATTCTTTCACCGTTGGCTATAATTATTATTAGTTAGGCTATACCTAATTGAACCATAACTACTTTTGCGCGAGCGAACCTGCGAGTAAAAGGTAGTATTTTATATTTTTAAGTAGCGCAATGAAATGGTCAGTAATAATAGGTATAGTATGGAAAACTCAGGGTAAAATACAAAGAATATATTTTTGTTTTCACCCTAATTTTATTTTTCGACAAAACTGGTGTGTTTTTTTTTTGACATAGCTCACCCTCTAGGTGTAATTCGTGAACCATGGGGGACTTTTACAAACATTCAAACAACTGCCACAAAGATTATCTAGACTCGAAACTACTATTTGTGGTTCATATATTTTTTTATACTATTTGGATATCGAACTCACGACACTCGGTAGAAGTATCGATTGAATGATCTCATTGCGGAGGCCAACAGACTGCAATGCAGAGGGTCTCGGGTTCAAAACCACGTCGCGCACCTCTGACTTTCGGAAGGTATATGACTTTTCGAAATTATGTGCGTATTGATTAACAATTATCGCCTGCTCCGTGCCTCGAAAGCACGTTAAGCCGTTGGTCCCGGCTGCCATGATCATCTATGGCAGTCGTTATTGGGAGACTGTCGACACAAAAGATCCCACTGGTTCGAAGTGTCGCCAGTCTGCACTGACTGGCCCCCACATGAGATAAGATCGAGGCGATTTAACCACTATGCCATTCGTGCAGTCGAAGCTATTCTAAAAATAAACTGATAGAGTAGTTAGAAACTACGAATTTTCAACAGCACCGCCATGCAATTCATATTTTACCCACGATCAAAAAGAGAAAAGTCCTGCTCAACCCAGGAATCGACTTCACAACCGACAGTTACACATGCATTCCACATCGACACTTACTCATAAATTTTTGCCTATTGAACAAGACAATCTATTTTCACCGAAACTTTTACCCCTACCATTTACGTTTACGTCGCAGTCGCGCGATCGTACGAGCGCGTCGGTGGTAGGGGCCGTTAGCAACAGTGAACAGTAGCTCCATTCTATTGTCAACCGTTCGTGTGTTTTTTTGTTTGTCACTCGTGCGTGACTTCGGTTCGCTTCGGCACGAATCGCGGACGATTTTGATCCGTACCGTTTTAAATGGTGCCGTTTTTTGTCTCCTTTGATATTGAACTATTGAAAAAGTTGATAAATGTAAAAATTATATTTGATATCACTTTTCAAGGACAATACTTGCTATAGATACCTACTATCTTTTTTTATATACAAGTAAGTACACCAATACATCTAGAGTGTTAAGTTTGTATAATTGAGCGCGATGATATCAGAAATTGCTAGAGTGATCTGGAAAAAACTTTTGACTTTAGAAGAAATTATTACATCACGGTATGTTCGAAAAGAGCTGAGTAATAATTTAAACAGTTTTTAGTGCTCGTATAAGCAATGGGTACAGCTAATATAAATGGAAGTATTATCACATATACAGGATGTCCGGTAATTAATGGATAACCTTGAAATGTCTTATAGAAGAACTGATAGAGGTTCAGAAAAATATATTTAAAATATCTACCCTAACTATTACCTGCGATATAATTTATTTTAATTACCATAGTCAACTTTCTTGTACACTACGACCATAAATGAATGAATTCCATCGGTTTTTTGTTGTTTTATTATTAAATACTAATTCCGTGTAAAAACCGATATCCAGTCAAATCCGGTTAGACTAGACAGCCGACCCCAAGTGACTTGGGAATAATAAATGCTAGGGAGAAGATTCTAATAGATAGACAGTTAAAAGTATGACTAGCTATTGCACATTTTTAATATTTTTAATTTTTTTTTTCTGAAAGTCCATCAGTTCTGCTATAAGACATTTCAAGGTTATCCATTAATTACCGGACATCCTGTATAAATCATAACATAACTTAACATCACGCCTATAAAACTCAATAGGTAGGCAGTGATATGTTACACTCATATTTTTCAGCGTTCTCTAGGCCATACATAATAGGAAGAGCCTGAAGTACTGCCCTCTACTGCTTACATTTGCAGCCACTATACTGCTTAAAAGAATTTAGAAACACAACATCCAAATAACACATTTCTCAAGAGCACCGATAGCTCAGTGGGGAGACCAACAGACTGCAATGCAGAGGGTCTCGGGTTCGAACCAACGTCGCGCACCTCTGACTTTCGGAAGTTATGACTTTTCGAAATTATGTGCGTATTGATTGACAATTATCGCCTGCTCCGTGCCTCGGAGAGCACGTTAAGCCGTCGGTCCCGACTGCCATGAACATCTATGGCAGTCGTTATTGGGAGAGTGTCGACACAAAAGATCCCACTGGGTCGAAGTGTCGCCGGTCTGCACTGACTGGCCCCGACATAAGATAAGATAAGATAAAACACATTCCTCGATCCGCGAATCCAATCCAGTACCAAACATACGCAACCGTACTACCGACACTATATAACAACTCAATATATAACACATAGTTTACCTACACGTACATAAGACATTACCGACTAAAACCAAATCCACAACCATAATTATATACCGCTTAACTCACAGAGTAACAGCAGAGAGGATACGAACAGTAAATCATAAAATAACTATGAATATTAGTAATTGTATGCCCGCGAGGGGTGTGTGGACGGGGTGGCGGGAGGCTTTTTTACCAAGGGGTTAAGCGATGTGTGGTCCCCAAATTTGACCACCCTTTCGGTTCCCGGTTGTGTTAAATCTGTGTTAGTCAAATAAGCAATGTCCCTGCTGGGTATTGATTTTGTGATTTGTGGTTATTACATCGTTATGTGAGTGTGTGTGCGTGTTTGGTGCTATGTTGTGGTAATGTCCAATGTGTTTGATATAGGTGTATTTATACGTATGCAGATTGGAATAGACTTAATGTAGTGTCAAATCAGTTTTTGAAGTGCAAACTTCTTTAGCGGCGTTGTGCACTTTTTGTGATGGGTAAAAAATGTTAAACTTGCGTCAGGACACGTGACCTGATCGAAAATTCGTAAGACAGAGGGAAAATTGTCATGTTTGTGTACGATAGCGCAATAAATGAATATTGTATTTTACCATATAAATTATAGTACTTTTATACTGATAATTAAAGCAATTGGTGCAAAATTATTCCCTAACCATTCCAAAATATCAAAAATGCACAACGTTAATATTCAAGTGTTCACTTCTGCCGGCACCCCCGGGGTGCCACCCGTTGATTGTTCGTGGCACCTTCCATGTGCATGTCTTCTCGTGATGGCTGGCGCTAATTTCATTTAGATTATTTATACTTGGATTAATTGTTTCTAGATGTTCTGTGTGCCGTTATAAAATGTTTGTGAAATTCTCTGCGATACAGGAGTGATTCCTAGATTTCCTAGTGATACTTCACTAGGAATCACTCCTGTTAATGTGAAAATAAACAAAGTGTGTGTACCATCAGCTTGGGATCCAGTAATTCATATAGTCAAACCCAAAAAGAAGCAAACCACAGCTAGACTTCATGATACTTTGAGCTCATTCTGCGTAAATAGAAACACCAATGATTAAATTATGTTCGGGTACTTTGAAATAACTACACTGGAACATTGAGACAACTACCATCTTAGTCTCCCTGTGACCATGGCTGCTGAAAAACAACCGAAACGTCGGGGAAAGTGTAAACATAAATATAAATAGTTTTAATAGTGTCAATAATTTAATTAGCTTAACAATTAGTAAAGTTCAATAGTAATAGTAGTGTAACAGTTTCTAAATTTTGTAACAAAGTGTCAAATAAACAACGCGATAAAATCCGTATATAGTAGTTTAATTTCAATAAAAAAAGCCTTTGTTATTAGTTAGGCAATATTTATGTTCGCGGCCAATCGTGAGGACCCGTGTCCGTTTCGTCCCATTTGTAAATTCTTAGTAGCTTCTTGGCTTTTGCCTAGAGGGCGGGCTTACTAACACTACTAATATAGACTACTAGATATTCCCGCGGTTTCACCCGCGTTTATCGTTACTGCGCCGCTCCCGTGGGCTGTAGAATGATGTTATATAGCCTATAGCCTTCCTCGATAAATAGGCTATCTAACACAAAAACAATTTTTCAAATCGAACCAGTAGTTCCTGAGATTAGCGCATTCAAACAAACAAACTCTTCAGTTTTATAATATTAGTATAAATAAGTACATTCTGTTATTAACCCATTATTACACAACCTATGGACTTTTTATGTACATATCGATGTACATTAGTGTCCGAAATAAAGAATATTTTTTTTTGGATATGCATCTGGGTAGACCATCGTAGGCTTGTCCTATGAGAACCTAAAAACATAGCTGCTGTAATGAGGCAGTACTAAACCTCTGCTTTTACCTTCGGGGACATACATAGGCAAGACTTCAATGTACTTGGGTGAGCTTATTCACAAATAGAGTAATTTTTCTTTTTTCGTTTCTATTTTTTTTTAGTGGCCAACCTGTCGTCAAGAGTTGTTCAAGCCGCCCGTAGGCCTCCGACATGGCTTAACGACTGCTGACAATTTGACAACAACCGGGACCGATTTTTTACGTGCCCTCCGAAGCACGAAGACGCTCAGATGAAATACCACTAAGCGGTCACCCATCTATAGACTGACCGCACCCAACGTTGCTTAACCTCGCTAACGATCAGTGAGTGAAATTAAAGAATAAAGAGCTGATTGATGGTTTTTCATTCTGAAGGCACTGTATAAACAAATCCAATTTACTATCTGCACCGCTATCAAAACTAACGATAACTAGTTATATTCATATATCTAATAAATATTTATCGATTCTTATCGTTCATGATATAATTCGATTTCGTTATTCGCTCACATCGACAGCTGATCAAAGCAACCCTTCTGTACAATCTAGCAAGCCACTACCTTCTAATTTAGTGGAATAATACGATTTAAGAACCAATTTGGTTTTAAATTGGAACCAGTATTGGATATATAATAAAACAGTTTTTTTATTGTAACAATATTACATTGGGATGCGATTGGGTATCGTTAAGACATTGAACTCGTGAGCGAAAGGTTACGCTTTTCGAGTATAACCGAGTTTAAAACAAGTTAACTTTGATAAGCGGAATAAAAAAGAGTTTTAATATATTTAAGGTGGCAGACAAGCATACATCGTAGTTTATGAAAGCTTGCATCATCGCTGTTTTGTTAGCACAAGAGACAAAAATAATTGGACCTCAACTAAACCATAATCGTCATAGAAACCTAAATACAAGGGTATTTTTTGGCATGTTCTGGGGTGTCGAGTAGTTTCATAATAAGTTTGAGTACAATCTTAGGTTCGAATGTGAGCTTAGCTCCAGTCTATTACTTCTATGTAGATTTAAGTATCAGTATCAGTAAAGTTACTTATATTGCCAGCATTAGCCACGTATTATAAAACTGAAGAGTTTGTTTGTTTGCTTGAACGCGCTAATCTCAAGAACTACAGGATCGATTTGCAAAATTCTTTTAGTGTTGGATAGCCTATTTATCGAGAAAGGCTATAGGCTATATAACATCACGCTACGACCCATGAAGGCGGCGCAGTAACGATAAACGCGGGTGAAACCGCGGGAACATCTAGTTCGTTGATAAAATAAATTAACGGATCAAGACAAATATGTTTTAACTTTTTACTTAATTTAATATCTACTGCTTATTTTTAATATGTATTGTCTTCTAAGGCGTTCATTAGAGAAACCACAATGTGGTTTAAAAAGAGAAACAGCATAACAAATAAGTACTAAAACTTTTAGTCCAAGGATAAATACAAACCAAGGCATTAAAAATTCTCGTTTACTAGAATCACTGTGACGGGCACTAACCCAGCTGTTTTCAACACATAAATAAACGATTTGCTTCTAAAATATTCAGCCCTAAACGAATCAATAATGGTGAACAGTTTTACGACTCACTCAAAGGGTGAAGGGTTGGTTATTGGCGGTATAATCGTTTCTGTGCCAATCTTCAGCCCTTCCGAACAAAGTCGTTTCAAAAACTCATTCCTAACTTTCTAGTTGCTGGTATTCAACAAAATTGCTGGCTGATTGCTTTCCTTCGTAGAAATTAACCATTATAAAACAAAAATAGAATGCTGTTTTTAAAAATAGAATTCTAATTTGAATTTTAAATAAATGTAGATTAAATAAAATAAGGAGTTTTATTTTAGTTGCGTTCATGAGTATGATGTGTAAATGAGGAGGTATATTAACGATAAATATTTCAAAAGATATTGTTATTTCTGTCGTGTCCGTAGGTGTAAACGCTAAAGGCCATGTTCATATGTGAGTAAAGCTTCAATGCCTGGTGACGTCAAATCGTTATTTTCCAGAAAACAGACATAAAATTTTATTGTTAAGCTTTTGTTAAACATGTTATTTCAATATTATGCTTTGATGCAGTCAATGCGAATTTAAACAATGGAATTTTATAATTTTATGCTTTTAATAACATACCTGATCAAAGATTGTTTCTATTTTAGTAATAAGTAGGTACTATGTTTCAAGTATATTTTGATCTAAGAAGAGGAAGCGCTTGCATGGAGCAGCGATCTAAGTATTGACTTCCCTTAGTCGCCCAATGTTGTAGGATCAAACCCCACACTGTAACTCACTTCTCATCATTTACCAAGTATTCTCTGAATCTATATCGACGACAAAAGGATTAGATTGAATGCAAGCGTTATCTTTTTAAAACCGGTATAGCCGTATCAATAACTTTAGTGGGAAACCAGTTTTTCTATCTTGTGCATTGAGTATCTAAATACATCCTTTGCACACATGAAGAATATTAATACATCACGTGAACGAATAATTTGGTCACACTTAAGGATTACTGGTTTTCGTGTTTCTTTGTTATCAATATGGCGGGAGGTGGGCGTGGCTGGCTGTGGCAGATTTTCGGTTTACTTAATCCTGTATTTTTTTGTTCTACGGGTTTGTATTATTATCTTGAAGAACATAAAAAATGTGATTATTCGATTTTTTGTGTTGTAATATTATCTTATAGAATACAAAAATTTCATTGTTTTTGACATCTATGCACTTATTGTACTAGGTTTATGTATTTACTATGGTACTTCTAATATAATGGTATATAGTTTAAAACCTGGCGAAGGACATAGACTACTTTTTATTGATGCAGCACTCGGGCGGAACCGCGCGCAATAGCTAGTATAAAATAAGTAAGTATTATATATATTATGAAAATATAATACACTCAAAGTTAAAAAGCATTTATTCATTTATGTAACAAAGTAACACTTATGAACAAGATAGAGAGAAAGGCAATACACAGATGATACGGGGTAATAAAAGATTATGAATTTATTAGATGAAACTCTATATTTCTGCCTACCCCTCTGGGAAACAGGCGTGAATCTATTTCTAGACGAAAGGTACCCTATGTACTGTTCTGTACCCCTGACAACGTGTATGCGACATTTCATGTTGATCGGTCGAGTAGTTAAGGAGTGACAGCGTAACAAACAAACAAACTTACTTTCGTATTTAGTTAGGACTAGCTGTTACCTGCGACTTCCTCCGCGTAGATTTTAACTCAAAAGTGTTTGTCTCCGTGGAACCCATTTTTTTCTAAAATAAAGGCAGCCTTAGTTACTCCTTATAACATCAGCTATCTGCCAGTGAAAGTGCCGTCAAAATCGGTTCAGCTGTTTTGGAGATTAGTCGGAACAAACAGACAGCCAGACAGACAAAAATTTTAAAAATAGATCTTTTTGTATGGGTACCTTATATACTTTCATATGCATTAGGTAAAAAGCTGTTATTTTGACATTACAAACAGACACTTCAATTTTATTTATTTGTATAGATAGAAATAGGTAGCTGGGTCAGGCTGGCTGCGGAAGGCGGAAGACCGGATGTTGTGTCGTAAAATGGGAGAGGCCTATGTCCAGCAGTGAACTGCGGTGGGCTGATTGATTGAAAAGACCGATAACGGCTAAGCCACTGGGCTAGTCCACTGTATCTAAACTCATCATTATCGAACATTTGTTATATCTAAATTGCCAAATACTGTGTCACGGAGTGCCTTAATGACCCGAGATAAACGACGGAGATAACCTATATTTCATATTATCTTACAATTTAATCAAACTTATTTTGTGTAGGAGTAGCGAAGAGAACACGTTCCTCTTCTCTGTACCATGCGGATCAATGTTTCTTATCTGTTTTTTTAAATAAATATTAGTTTAAAAACTTAAAAAACACGCTTTATTAAAAAAAGTAGAAAATTATTTAATCATTTTAATGTAAAAAAGCGTGGGGTGGAAGTCATCAAAATATCTTAGAAAGTCCCCACGCTTCTTTACATTAAAATTATTAATAAAGAGTGTTTTTAGTTTTTCAACTATTATTTATTTATATTTTTTAAACTATAATTTTTTTTTTCTAAATTATAGTATTGTCATCGGTGTTCGATAAGTGTGCAAAGTTTCAAATCAAACCGTTGGTTTGAAAGGGGTGAAAATCACGTTCAAAGATTCCGTTACATAGACATATAGATACATACATATACCAAGCTAATAAAAGCGTGTTAAAAAGGCAACTTCCGCAGTAGGAATAAATTCTGTGTCGCGGGAGACTTTACAGACATTCAAACGACGGACACAAGGGTCACCCACACTCGGATCGACTATTTAGATTTTAGATATTATTATACTATCGCATTAGTTTAAGAACCTGTAATGATAGATTAATAAATAAAAAATAATTAAAGATTTTGTCAAACAATCACTTTCCCTCGGGAACAGTACTTATTCCTGGATGAAAGGTACTCTTTGTCCTTTTTTATACCCCTGACAACGTGTATGCTAAAGGAACAGCCGGTATTAGGCCGAGAGGTGCACAAGAAATTGGCTATAAGTACTAAAAAAATATATTAAAATTTATCCTAATTCTTCCTTGTATTTATTATTTTGTACAAGTCGGTAAATATTTTCTAAAAATATTAAACAAGAAAACTACTAAACTACCTATGTTACCTATGGAAGTTGCAAGCAAGTACATTAACGTGAAAATGTTGCCTTTACACAAAATATGATGACAGGTAATTAATCGTAAATAGTAATTTACCATTGCTATATTATATAATTATTATTTTAATGATTAATTTCATTTTTTATACAAAAGTAATACAAAACTAATCATTATTATTATTTTTATCTCTGGATTATCTTAAAGTAAGTCTGTCTATTGTCGATGTATCGAGGTTTTGTGTTTATTATGGCAACACTATCTCTAACTTGTATGACGCCGGAAAACATAAATGTCAATATCATTGCTTGTTTTGCAACTCCATTGTGACCGTCAGTGTTTATTTATTGCAGTTAATATCGACGACTTTCACCTTTAAGCTATACAACTGCAATGTATTCTGTTTTATATAATTCCTAATTGGTTGTAATCATTAATAAATTAAAATAATGTATAAAATGATATAGCACATATTTAAAATAAATTGTATTAATGAGATATAAGAAGATTTGATAACTTTAGAATGCCAAGTTTTTGTAAATCACTTCTTATGCTAATTAATTATTGGCATTGCTTATTATCATTAACTTTTATAGGTGTGCACTGTGGGCCTGAATTACTAAGGCGTCTTGGCATGCCTCTTCATGATCAGTCAAGTAGTTAAGGCGTGAAAGCGTAACAAACAAACTTACAGTCGCATTTATAATATGAGTTATGATTTGCGTCGTTGGCGCAGCGCTGATGAATGCGAATGCTGTGCCTGAGTTCTCTGGTTTGATTCTCGGGTCAGGCAAAGTGTTATTGAGTTTTTGTGTCAAGAGGTTCTCAATTGCAATGGTGTGCACACCTTTAAGTGATCTTTTTACTCTGCATCACAGATAATAAATGTGTAATATTAATTATTTTGTAAAAATGTCGTTGGTGTACCTTGAATAAATAAATTGGAGCATTGAATCTGGAAACTTGCCCGGTGGACGGTTAAAGCTGGCACCCTGCTACGTGGGACCTAAAAACTAAAAGAAATGTAGGTATGGTAATATACCTTTGCTTAGGTTCAAGGTGTGTACCCTCACTCCTGTTTATCATCGAAGGGGTAGACACAAATATATTAGCTAGCCAAATGTAATCCCAACTCCGAATATTGTTTTAAGTCTTACATTATTCTTCTCCTTAGCCTTTATTATTCCCAAGTCACTTGGGGTCGGCTTTCTAGTCTAGCCGGATTTGACTGGATATCAGTTTTTACACGGATCGACTGCCATCTGACCTCCGCAACCCGAAGGCTAACGATACTCTAATGCTAGACTAGTATCAGGATATTAGAGGGCACTGACTTCCCAATAACGACTGCCATAGATATTCATGGCAGCCTGGACCGACGGTTTAACGTGCTCTCCGAGGCACGGAGCAGTCGATAATTCTCATTCAATACGTACATAATTTCGAAAAGCCATATAACTTATCTTATGTGGGGCCAGTCACTGCAGACCGGCGACACTTCGACCCAGTGGGATCTTTTGTGTCGACACTCTCCCAATAACGACTGCCATAGATGTTCATGGCAGCCGGGACCGACGGCTTAACGTGCTCCAAAAGCACGGAGCAGGCGATAATTGTCAATCAATACGCACATAATTTCGAAAAGTCATACAACTTCCGAAAGTCAGAGGTGCGTGACGTGGGTTCGAACCCGAGACCCTCTGCATTGCAGTCTGTTGGTCTCCCCACTGAGCTATCGCTGCTCCAGACTCATACAAAGTTTTGTCCCGTGTAGGATTCGAACCCACAACATTCGGCCGTCACCGATCCGTGCAGTCTTAAACTATGTATTATAATACTACCCGATCCGGGCATCGAACCCGTAACAACACGATCGGGCGCATTTCTAACCACGATGTTAACGATATTTTATTAATCTTCTATTAATAGAACTCGGAAGAATAGGTATACCTAAGTTGTGGTGCGTTTGATCTCAAAATAGCTTTATTAAGACTTGAACTAAGTTTGGTCTGACCTTAACTAAGACACTAACTTAATTCTATAATTATAAGCTTTGTTATCAAGTTTTCATTGTCATTGATGTCTGTAAGTAACATGTAGGTTATTAACAACTACCATATAAGTACCCAAGTTGCGATAGACTAGCGGTAGACCATTGGCCTGCCACGCAGAGGTCTCGAGTTCGAACCCTAAGCGCGCATCTCTGACTTTCTGAAGTTATATGCGTATTAAATAGTTAATTTACCACTCGCTTTAACGGTGAAGGAAAACATCGAGAGGCTTCCTCTCGATGCGTGTCTGAGAGTTCTATATAGTGTTCTCGAAGATATGTGAAGTCTGCCCGCAATCGACCATCGTGGTGGACTATGGCCTAAGCCTTCCGGCCCATGCCCAGCAGTGGGACAGTCGAATACAGGGCTGATACTGTTATATTAACTAACAACATAATACATACTCACTCGAAGGGTTAGTACAGAGTATACAGCAACTCGTTAGTCTGCCTCGGTGGCGCTGCGATAGTTAAATCGACTAAATAGCATGAGGTCTCCGTGCCTCGGAGAGCACGTTAAGCCGTCGGTCCCGGCTACCATGAACGTCTATGGCAGTCGTTATTGGGAGAGTGTCGACACAAAAGATCCCACTGGGTCGAAGTGTCACCGGTCTGCACTGACTGGCCCCCACATAAGATAAGATAGCATGAGGTCTGGGATTCGATTCTCGGGTACAGATAACTATTATTGGGATACACATTATCCACAGTAACAATAGCAACACGGTGTCTAGTTCTGTTGCTGGAAGATGACAATAGGTTCCCTCCCTATTACATGGGACCTAGAATATAACTGGCGAAAAGTGAGTGCAATACACCTCAATCTACCGTTTTAGGCATATACGCGTGAGTCTATACTTTTATGTAGGTATCGTTTTCTATGGTTTTGAGTCGTATGTAATGAGAAATGTCGTGAGCGAACCTATTATCTTCTATAGGGAACATTGCCAAATGCAGTGCAGATACTGAGAATTTCCTAAAAGAAAAATCTTTAACACTTTTCTTGATCCGGGATTCGAACCCGCGACCTTACGACCGCATGCAATCTTATGCTGCGGGACTACCGAGGCAGTGTGTTATTAGCATTGTAGCATAAAGTCTCATATTTCAAAGAGGTAAGCAAAAGTGAAACTCGTTTATATTGAACTAGATGTTCCCGCGGTTTCACCCGCGTTTATCATTACGGCCGCCCCCGTGGGTCGTAGCGTGATGTTATATACCCTTCCTCGATAAATAGGCTATCCAACACAAAAATTATTTTTCAAATCGACCCTGTAGTTCCTGGGATTAGCGCGTTCAAACAAACAAACAAACTCTTCAGCTTTATAATATTAGTATTGATAGGTATATAGTTACATATTAAGATAGCATGTTATGTGTTCCGATTTCGGACTAACAGACCCCTTATTGTTACAAAAAATATATTGTCGATGGTATGTATGGTGTCGAACCCAGAAACATTTAATTGGAAGCTGCAATTAAAACAATAAGGCGATTCTACTTGTTTCTTAATCGACAAATAATAATTGGCGGCCTCGACGGCGTAGTGGTTAGTGTAACCGACTGCCACGCCTCAGGTCACGGGTTCGATTCCCGCACAAGTCAAACTTTTGTGAACATGAACATGGATGTTTGTCTTGGTCTTGGTCTGGGTGTTTCTGTGTATAATATGTATGTATTTACAAAAAAGCATATACGCATGTTTATCCATTGTCTAGTACCAATAGTACAAGCTCTGCTTAGTTTGGGCTAGATGGTGTTGTGTGTATATGACTGAGTATTATTATTATGAAAATATTATTTCCAGGCACAGCTTCAGACTCCGAGCAGTTACTTAGAATTTCTTGACAAAAGTCTAATATCACTGAGCCGGGGAATCGAACCCGCGACCAGACGGCAACACAGCAGTCGCATACAATACGGCTGTGCCCTCGAAGCGGTTCATTATTCAATAAAGTATAATTCTAAATATAACTGAAATACAGCTAATTCTTTGACGATACAAACGATTATATTATGTAAACATTGAACTGTACTGAAAAGACTCAAAGTGCTAATTTAATCAGTAAATCCTTCTTGTATATCTTGCAGAAGCAAGATTTAATCATAAACTTTAATAAAAGAGACATTGTTGTCTTAAAGGCATTGTTCCCTTTGAACACTTATCGGGGTAATAATTGAATACAATAAAAATACACAAGTACAATATTTTACAATCATTTATTAGGTACTTTTTAGTTACAAACATACACTTTTGATTGAACAATAAAATTGTTCAATAACCAAATTCTGCAGAAAGTTGGCAATTCATTTTTAAATTAACGCATACGTACACAGTTAATAAAAGTAAATAAAGTGTAATGGTAGTCGAGCGATGCTTATCATAATGAGACAATATTAGTACTAAGAGATACATTTAAATGCTTCCAAGGCCACCTTGTGGTTCAAAACAATTGTAATAGGTACAATACAATAGAATACACGTGCACACAAGTAACATAAACAGAGATATATTAAAATTGCTAATGAATCGTTGCCTAAACTTGGCATGAAGTATGCACGAGCGTGGAATACTGATTACAGCAAATATTGGTCGTATAAATCACGTAAAACCCGATCAAATGAAAATGTTGTCGATACAAAGCATTTTATTTACAAACTGTGTTATACGACTGCGGCTGAGTTACACAAACGTTGGACGAATGTTTGCAACAGTTAGAGCACAAAGAATAATAAGTAATCTACAGTGACAATTTTATTTATAATTATATTTTTATTTTCAGTCTTAATGTACTCTTTACTCGGTCCCTTTAAATTAAACACCAAATTGTAACGAAGGGAAATATTACATTTAATTACAATTTAATACATTTTATTTCTTGCACTCAGAAAACCGATAGTTTAATGTTGAGAAGTGTACGTATAGATTGTACCAGCACAGTCTAGTTGGAACAGGTGGGGACATGTTAAAGATACACGCGTACGTTGCTAGGTCCTATTGTCCCTTTGTTAAAGGGATTGTAAGAATAAGAAGGGAATAAGGGATGTATTGTGTGGAAACGGGAATCTCACGACAGGTTGGTCTCCCTTTTAATTTCCGTTGGGTTTTATTTAATCTTCCTTTTAACATTACATTTTACCTCATCTCTATTTTCTAAGGTTTTATATCTTTCTTTAGCCTTTTGATAGAGATATATTGTAAGAATGGCTGCGTTTTGACATTGTTATATTTAAATTAAGATTACCAGTTTACAAAGATGAACAAGGATTATAGAACAGACTTTCTTTGTGTAGCTATCTCTATTTTCAGCATACCTATTTTCTATTTAAAAGTACGATCTAAATAAAGAAGCAATATTTGTAGCAAACGTGTGATTAGTGAATAATACCTTCATCAGAAAAGGGAACGTTAAAAAATCATGATCAAACAATTCGAGTTGTTTAACCATTGCTTAAGAGTTATCAAGAGCAAATAGTCATTTAACTGATTATTCCCAAGGTTTTGAACGACGCAAGCCAGTCTGAAGTTATCTTAAAGATATTCAATACAAACACTAGTTTATTGATTTATTCACCAAATCGATACACAATGGAGCAGCACGCATCGTTAATAATCACGGCGGACGTTTGTTTAAACAATTACATCATTTTCTCATGTATGAAACAAAACTACACAAGCGAACTCTTTATTTTATCATTTATTTACTTTATTATAAGTGCAAAGATAAATTATGTGCGGAAGAAATAACGATAACGGTGACTTTATTAACTCATTAAACTTCTCATTCATAATAATGATAATATTTTCGTTAAATAAGTATTTTTAAGAACAAATGATAACCTGCCGAGACCTGTCGATCCGAATAGTATAAATGCAAAGATGGACGTAAATGAGCAAACCGCTCAGAAGCAAGATGTGTAGTAATAACATGAAGTGGCAAATCCAGTTCGTACAAATATAAACAGAACTAAATCGACCCGTGAACTTTGATTAGATATGAATTGGCATTATCGTTATGAGCATTGAGTTATAGTCACGAACATGAGCGAGTTAGTGGTATGAGCGATTCGGCTCGCTTGTCAATCGTGAGTCACGTCCGTCCAAGGCCAACGCGCCGGCCGGCATCGCTTGGCAACACGGCCAATTTTTTTCTCCATTTCTTTTTGTCCAATTGTTTTTGTGCCTCTCCAGTTATTACATTCGAAATCGTTGTTTTCTTCACTTGTATCGCTACTTTTTTAATCATGTTTTTTTTTTGCTTCTACCTACTTTTCCCGACGTTGCTATGATAAAAATCGGTTGGAACCGGTAAGATTGTAGAAAAATGTTTGCCATTTATGCAAAACGTTCGTCGAGCGATAAGACAGACGATAAAGAAATCAATCTCTATTTACATTAAACATTATTTTCATAATAATTCAACATTGATGTTTTGCTTTAAAAAACGTTCTAGTACTTACAGATCAACTTTTAATCATAATTTAAAACGAGATTGAAGAAAACACTTTCGAGAAAAGTCTCGAGACATTATTACCAATTTGAGACGGTAATCCCGTAAGAGGGGCGATTTTTTGTGCGATCTTTTTGCGAGAGAAATTGTGGGCCAGAGTTTGGCTGACGCAACATTATCTGAAACTACATCATTGTTTTTACAAAAAACAACTTCTTCCAATGCTTAATCAGTATATTTATTACATTATATCGTAGGTACATTACTTATTTTAATCGGTAAACAATTTTATTGGCGTACGTCTATAAACTGCTTCGAATCTATTTTCTATTTGTAATGAATGCAGTTCTCATCCTTTTTATTGTATTTCATTAGCCGGCTTGTAAATCAAGCTGTTCTATTGTCTAGCGTTAGTCGGATCGTCACGTAGGCCACTTTTTACACCACTATATTTAAATATATTGAGTGTGCGTTAATATTCAAGACAACTCTTCAATTTTCATTTGCATACATTACTTAACTGAGCCGGCTTTTTATCGACATGGACCTATCGGCCACTCGTGCAATATTTTATTTCTCTTTACATGTAATGTTATCTTGTTTTATCCGTTTTGTTATTGAAGTAACCTGTTTATTTCTAACCTAGTTTTATTGTATTGATGGTTAATTTTTATGTTTTTTAATAGATCTTTTATGCGATTTTTGTAGCATTATTTGTTTTGCCTTTGTTTTTATTTGATGATTCATTGCTTTTTAGTTCTGCAACTTTATAAATGAGATGTTTGATGAATTTCAAATATTGTTCTGAGATGTTGCCAAGTGTTTGAGCTATTAGAAGATAGCGATTAATCTCATAAAATATTTCCTGAGTTTTAACATTATTGTTTATTTTTACAATGTTAATATTTGTATTGTTTACAAAATTTAGGCATTTTATTTATTGTGATGTTTATGAGTTGTTTTATGAATGAGTTTACAGATTATCAACGAAAAATTCTAATCCTTATAAAAAAGAAACTTGGACTTAGAAAGATCTCACACATATAAAAAGTAAAGTATTTACTGCTTCTTATATCTGCACAAGGGTATAATTTTTGTTTGATTCATTGCAGTTAAGTGCAGTTGCTACCGATGCGGTAATGCTTTTTTTTATATTGTAGAAATAGTTTATTTGCTTTTAACCGGTCATAAGTAAAATCAAAATTTTATGGTCATCATTTTAGTTACAGATAACTAACTGTTTCTAGATAGCGACAATTATCAACTGCTCATATTAATAATATAGCACCGATTCAAATATTAATCACATTGACTTGTAAAAATTGTAAAAAAATATAATTTTGTAATTAATGAGAATAGTTTTACTAACTTGCAAGAAATGTCTATATAATCAGTATTCCATACTACTTACCTAATTACAATACATATTTATAATACAAATACCATATATCTAAGAACAATACACATAGATTCACAGTAAAATAACAATCAAAATCTTAACTTTGTGAACGTTTATCGTATAATACAGAATACATAGCGGTCTAGCCGATTAAACAGCAGATACAAACGATTTGTATAATCTACTGTACAGCGCTATAGTTACAACATACAACGTATACGTTCTAGCATTTTCTGTAACCCTCGGAGCTACAGACACAGACAAAGAACCTAATACAAAAATCGGAAAACTTAACATAGCACACGCTTATCGACCGAAATATCACTTTTATATTCGAATATCCCGAAGCGTCCCATCGGTGGGACACGAACAAAGAAGCCGGCCGGCTTTATACGGACGCCGGTACGGAGCGACGTGGGGACGACCGGCTTCGACCGCGACCCGGCGTAACTGGCGGGCGGAGCCCCCTCTGCCGCCCGCGGAGTGTCCCCCCGCACCCCCGACCGCGGCCCTCTATATAAAGTGCGAGGCTTCCCAATATCGCCAGTCCGTCACAGAGAGCGACAGGGTTGGGTGGGTCGAACAGTGAGCCGAGGGCGAGTGACGAAGCCCTATGGTTACGAGATCAGATCTGATGCGATCGTGAGCTTCGGACGTTTTATCAATTTCCTATCGATCTCTCCACGATAACTAGTCGCCGGTGGTGTTGAGCCGGTTGTTCAGTGCGCATTCGCAGTACAAAAGAGACTTGTGATATTTTTCTAGTAATATTAAGTTCCGCAGCGGAACGCTTTAATTTTTTTGTCGTTTTAAAAAGTGTACAATATAAGTAAAAATTTGGAAAACATGGAGATCCTGCCGGTCACCAATCAGTTTGTCGGATTCAATAGCGAAAAAGGTGAGTTGACTTTCTATTCGGTGTGAGTGAGGGAGGGAAATGGCTTTCTCACCGGCTGACGATTGTTGCTATGCGGCGCGCGCAGCCGCCCGAGTGAGATGCCCATTGCTAGATCTCGAACAGCTCTGTTCTACTTGGCTCGTTACATCTGCGGCACAGTTAGCGGCCGGCGAGGATGTGCTGGAGAGCGGCGGGGCCGGCCGGGGCCCAAACGTCAAGTACAGCTGACGTGTCAGCTGTTTTGCTGCGCCGCACAGCTCGCCCTTGGCTGCGCACTACTACTAATTTATATATCTGCATTAGATTTTATTCTAGTCGATATTGAAATCAAAGCAATTAAATTCTATCATCTTACATTATAGTAATTTATTGCAACTTAGTTCTTGGGTAGGACTTTAAATATTATTTTTTTTAAGATTTAAGGTTTTATGAACTGTATAACTAAACTGTTTTCTATTTTGTTATAGCATGGAATGGGCCTACATGGCGGGAAGCGCCGGTGCCGGTGCCGACGGAAGCGGCGCTGGCTCAGAGGCTCGAGAGAGAACTACGAGCAGCCAAGGGGGCCAGCGAATTGGCCACCGCCGAGGTCTTAGTCCCTGCAGAACTCCTCGCCAGGGCTTCAAGGCAAACCCTAGCACTAGCAGAGGGTGAGCCTTGCGGGTCCCGAGGCGCGGCCGTCATAGTTGACGTCGCGGGGAGAAGATTAGCAGCTTTCAAAATAGACCCCAACACATTAACCACGCACGAAATACATCTACACCTGGAACACGACGCCACGAACTGGACCAGCCTGTTGCCGCAATTCTTAAAGTAAGTGCAGCTTCGTTATCGCAGCGATACAACGAACGCTTCATTCATGAGCGTTGCGTCAGCTTGGCAACAGCGCAACAACGACTGGTGCTAACGGCTGTTCTCTCTTGTTACAGAAACTTAACGCGAGGCGGCACCATCATCATCAGCCCCCAGTTCACGATAGAAAAGAAGAAATTGTTCAGGAGCCAGGCGGAATGAAGAGGCCTGTGATTACCGCGTGATGCGAGCGAGCCGACTGACAGCCCTCCTCGATATCTACGTATCGTTATTTTAACAAATATCATATTATTATATATATTATATTAATTATTATATATTTTTAATAAGAGAAAAAAGCACAGCGTGATATGTAACGTATAGTTGTAGTATAAGCGCGCGGAAGAGCGCAGGTTTTAGTTGCGCGGGCGCCGGCCGCGCCGCGGGCTCGGTCGATAGTGATGCGAATTGCACTTTGTTATCGATAAAGTGTCGATATTCGGTCGCGTGTCGACGGTGCCGGCGGCGCGGGGTGCGCGCGCGTGCGGCGGTGCGCGAGGTGAGCGTCGATCTCGCTAACCCTTCACCTCTGCCCGTGATCCTCGATCCCGCTGTCCACTCGCTGGTGTATGTGCCCACCGCTGCGCCCGCCTCCCGCGCCGCCTGTACTTATGTTAATCATTGTATGATCATTGTTCGTATTTTATTATTGGATATTTTAATGATTGTGAGTCGTGCTGGTTGTCCGCGTGAGTGGCGCGGCGGCGTTGGTGCGCCCCCATGATCTCAGCCGCCGCCGCGCGTGTGATACTGATACCCTGAACGATGTAGTCTTAGGTATTATTTTTTGTTTCGAGTTCGATTCTATTCTGAAGTTGTGTAGAGTTGGTATTTTCATGTATCGTAACTGTATTTATTAGAGGCGATCTCTGTAGAGGTCCGATATGTGTACGTTTTCGTAATTGTACTAGTTTGTACATTTGTTTGTGATACTACTTTTGTAATGTATAAAATTTAAATGCGAGAAAATATTACTTTTTATGAATGTGAATAACATGAATGCAGATTTATAAATATTAGAGATGTGTATCATAGTGTGAGTGTAGGGAGGCAACACCGCTGCGGGGCGGGGCGGGGCGGGCGGGGGGACTCCGGCGCGCCGCCCCGCCTCTCGCGCTGCAGGCTAAAGATCTCAGGTTATATTATTGATAGTTATTAAAAGTATTAAGTTATTTAAGTTAATATAAAATTGAAATTTTTTGTAAGATTATTTTGTATCGCTGCGCAAAGCTGCGTTGCTATAGTCCAGTGGGTGATAACAGATACTTTTGTACTAACAGTACATATAAAATGACGAGATGTTTAATATTGCAGAATGCATTTTCTTCATCCAGTGTAATTACTACATTAAATGTAAATCAATAGACTAACCGTTTTTTAAACGAAATCTAAATGTTTGTAGGGTCCAGTGTTTTGAACGCACAATATCATAGTACTAGAGTTCACTTTCATCGATAATAAAAAGATTTTAAAAAGCTACAAAAACATTTTACTTCTAAAACTTGAAATGTCGACATATACAAAAACTAACAATAATAATAAATGTATCAATTGTTTATAATTGATATTTATTTGATAGACCGTAAAAAAAGAAAATGTAGAAATATTGAAGAAAAAAAAATACATAGTTTCAAAATGGAAATTTATTGTTTCAATAACCCTTCCCTATCCAAATCTATACCTGACGAGAAATATGAAACAAACACAATCACACTACACGAACACATAAGCATACACAGTATAGTAGCTAATAAAGAATATTAAATATTCTACAGAGATGACAATAAAAAAGAAAACAGAACATCGTTTCCATACATTAACATAAATTTGAGCTAGGTAAAAACAAGCTGACAGGCGAAGCAATATTTTAATAACACCGGTTTGGGACCGGTCCGTGCTAGAGAGTGGTGCAACCCCATCTTCATGTTTTCATATGCTGCCGCACCTAAAAATATACATATTACATGAGGAACGAATCTAAATGCTGACTCTGAAGTCTCGAGATACGCTACGATAGTAGATATTTGTCGACAGTGCCAAATAGCTTCGATACGCTAGAATAGATTTAGCTGAAATATCAGCTTTAATGTAATTTCTGAATTTGCTTACGGCTATAACTTTGGACTGCTTTTACGATCGTGTGCTATCACGCTCAATCTTTTTATTATCAAGACTTCAGATTATCGTTTTATAAACACGAGATAGGTAATACATATGAGCGTACTGTATCCTCGCCTTTCATATTATAACCACTAATTGTTTCTTCAAATTGTGAAGCAATCGCCAAAACTGGTACCTTGTTTTTCTTATTTTTATGGACTTGTGAACGACTTTATGCTTATATATGTGAAAACATAAAAATAAATTCGTTTCGTTCGAAGTAAACAAAATATAGAGAGAGGTCTTTGTATCGGCTCTAAAGAAATTGGACCAGTCGACGTAGCAACAAGTTTTCGGGGAAACTTCCAACCAATTACAGTACCTACACCTTCAATAATAAAGGTGAGAATAGCGTGTATTAAGATGTAACTGGATGTTGTTGCCGAATATAAATTATCGCCTTTAATCTGCTAAAGAACAGCAAACTACTTCCGAATGTGTGACTAAAGAATTATACCTTGTATTAGAATACATATTTATGACTCGAGAATTGATTTATTTGACACCTTACAAATACAAAAATAAAAAGTAGGTATCTCTACGTATAAAATAATAGCTATAACTCTTGAAAGACAGTTTCACAATAAAACTGCATTTAAAGATAATAACAAGTGGATAGAAGCCATTTTATAAGTAGATACTGAACCATCTAATAAGGCATAATAACATTATAGTCGTTGAAATCCCGCAATTTGTGCAATAGTTAATTTTATACCAAAACAAGGGTTTATTTCACTTTCTAACCGCGAACGAACGACATGATTGTACAACGATCGTGACCGATGTCGACTAAATATAGCACAACTATCGATACTTCAGTGTATAGCACATCACTATCAATATAAATTATTTTCAATTAACGCGATAGGCATCAAACAACATTACTCGATGTTAAATAATGAAATCTAGATTATGGAAACGCACTACATTTACGCACTTTAATGTTTATTAAGTCAGTTATATTAATCCATTTGGTATATTAAAGGTAAATTGCGAAGGACTGTAAACAAAAATCAATTTAGAAAGAGTTGGAAAGCATTGATTATTTGTTGTTGCTAGGCGAGGCAGTTAGTGCCAGTGAGACTTCTAGCGCCATCTGTGGCCGCCGCTACGAACTATCCAACTTAGGAACAGACCCACTGAAACATTGTTTACCGTTATTCTTACAGACACGGATTAAAATTATCGGATAATAATATTGAAAAATATGTGTTCATAATAACTGTTAACGTTCTAATCGATTATCGATTTTATTACGTTTGTATTTGGTATAATTTTCGCGTGTAAATGTGAGGTAAAGATGTTCTGTAGTAATTGTTGACACAAATAAGCTAATATTGGTTCAAGTGTCGCTAAGGCCGCTATTTATGTCGATACGATCACAATTATAATTAATGTTATTCCGGATTTATTTTTCTAAATCTTCACGAACTTGGCTATTTCTTTTATTTATTGAAATAAAGGTGGTGTGTTGACATAAACTAACCATGATTCATCGAAAGAACAAAATGCAGATTTCCTATATAAATCTATTGTTATGGTATTCGTATTGTTTAGTATACATTTTAATAGACACACATTCTATGTCCTAAGGGGTAGGCAGAGACCATCAATCTTTCCATTATCTGTAATAGTGATGTCTCGGTTGTTGTCATTAAATTCATCATGTACGTTTGTAATATACATATCGATATTTATAAGAGAATTAATTAAGACCAATGATATTGCCTTGGTAGCGCAACGGTAGTAAGTGCGACCGTTGTGCATGAGGTCTTGGGTTCGAATCCCAGGTCGGGAAAATGTTTTTTGTTTATACAACTAAGGTGGCAAACAAGTATACGGCCCACTTGATGGTAAGTGGTCACCGTAGCCTATGGACGCCTGCATTACTAGAGACATCACTTGCGCGTTGCCGACCCTTTAGGAAAGGAAGTGGGAAGGAGAAAGAGTGGGAAGACGGAAAGAGGGTGATTGGGTCTCCGGCACTCTCACTCACCGAACGAAACAGTAGGAATACTGCCATTTCACGTCGATATTCTGTGAGAGAGTAGTCCTTCCCCGGTCGAGCCGGCCCCACTCATGCTGAAATCAGCGAAGCTCTACTACTATAAGTTTGTCATTGGGTTTTACTATTAAGAAATTCTCAGTGGCAGCACGGAATCGGGCACAGTCCGTCTGGTCCGTAGGCCCGAAGTACGAGAGAGCCGGACATAACCCTCTCGCCCTCCCCTTGTGGCGAGGGGGTATGCATCAGGCGCATTTCCCCAGGTAAAAAGAAAAGTTTAAATTAGTAACAAGCCTTTTTGCTGGATGAACTGTTCATCCAAAAAAAAGAAAACAAATATAAAAGTACATAGGGTACTCCCTATGTCCTATTTTGTTTTCCCGATAACGTGTGCTTATGCGAAATTTCATGAAGATCGGTCAAGTAGTTAAGAGGTAAAAGTGTAACAAATAAACAAACAAACTCACATTTGCACTTATTATATAAGTTAGGATGTTAGGTAGGTATTAAATTTACACACTACACGATTTTGGGTTTCACTTATACACTCTATCATAATAGAATGATACATAATATATCTGCTTCCTTTTTCCTGTATATCATTAAGACGAATTAGTTATCAAAGAAAAATAATTATTATTACGCAGTAATCCTGGGAAATGCATCATATTAAGTGGAATTCGATCATAACAAAATTATCTAAATCCTGTTTACAAAATTTTGGATTTGATAACAGCAGAATTGTTGACAAGGAAAATTATAAATGCAACAATTACGTTGCAAGAAATATTCCACAAGGTCTCTCTTTAATTGTTCATGACTGCTTCGGTAGCTCTGTGAATGTGCCTGCAGTGAGATCTTAGGTTCGATTCCTGGATCCGACAAAATTAACTGGAATTTTCTTGTTAGAATTTTTAATAGCAACACTACGTCTTAAGTTATTCCCGGTAGATGGCAGTAAAATAAGGATAGGATAAACAGTAAATTACCAAATTTATTTTTTAAGCTAGATGCCCCCGCGGTTTCACCCGCGTTTATAGTTACTGCGCTGCCCCTGTGACTTATAGCGTGATGTTATGTAGCTTATAACCTTCCTCGGTAAATAGGCTATCCAACACTAAAATAATTTTTAAATTCGAACCAGTAGTTCGAACGCGCTAATCTCAGGAACTAAAGACTAAAGGTTCGATTTGAAAAATTATTTTAGACTTGGATAGCCTATTTACCGAGGAAGGCTATAGGCTACATAACATCACGCTACGACCCACGGGGGCGGCGCGGGGCGCAGTAATCATAAATGCAGGTGAAACCGCGGGCATATCTAGTGGTATATATATTCGGACAAATATATAAATTATCATCTATATGTTATGTATTTATCTGGGATATTGACAGAGTAAACAATATTTATAATAGGATAATATATTATTTACGAACACAATCCGAGAACAATATTTTTACGATACGAGTTGCCAAGAGGAAAGATCACTCAGTTATTCTGATTGTACAAATACCTTAAATATATTTATTACTAGCTTTTGCACGCGGCTCCACCCTCGTGGTTCTTCTTCTCCCTAGCCTTTATTATGCCCAAGAGACTTGAGGCCGGCTTATTCTAGTCTAACCGGACTTGACTGGATATCAGTTTTTACACGGAGCGGCTGCCACCTGACCTCCGCAACCCGAAGGCTAGACCAGTGTCAGGATATTATAGGGCACTGACTTCCCAATAACGACTGCCATATATGTTCATGGCAGCCGGGACCAACGGCGTAACGTGTTCGCCGAGGCACGGAGCAAGCGACAATTGTCAATCAATAAGTACGCACATAATTTCGAAAAGTCATATAACTTCTGAAAGTCAGTGATGCGCGACGTGGGTTCGAGCAAGAGACCCTCTGCATTGCAGTCTGTTGGTCTTCCCACTGAGCTATCGCTGCTCCGCCCTCGTGGTACCTACATCAATAAAAGTAGTCTATGTCCTTCCCCATGCTTAAACTATATATGTTCAAAATTTTGAACTACCAAAAAAAGGAATAGTACTTTTGACAATCCTGTTTCATGCTATACTCAGACTAAATTATTTCCCACAACTGTGGAAAGTGTCCACTATAAACATGGTTGCCAAACAAGGAAAGCCTCTCACAGAAGTCACATCATATAGACCTATAAGTCTCCTGTCATTAATGTCAAAAGTTCTCGAGAAACTGATACTTAGGCGCCTAACCCCAGTCCTCCAAGAATAAAAAGTAGTACCAGATGACCAATTTGGGTTTCGTGCACATCATGGAACAATGGAGCAAATACATCGAGTAGGTCACACAATACGGCAGACACTAGAGAGGAAAGAGTACTGCTCTGCTGTTTTCCTTGATATACAGCAGGCGTTTGACCGTGTGTGGCATAAGGGTCTGCTGTATAAGCTAAAACTTCATCTGCCAAACACTGCGTATATGCTCCTGAAGTCCTACTTACAACACATAATGTTTCAGGTCAAGTGCGGAGACTGTCTTTCGTCCATATGTCAAATAGAAGCAGGAGTACCTCAGGGTTCTGTACTGGGACCAGTGCTGTATACAATTTATACCGCTGATCTACCCGTCTCAGAAGAACTGGTAACTGCAACTTATGCAGATGACACTGCAGTCCTCTCCTGTAATAAAGATCCTAATATAGCATCAATTAAACTGCAAAACCACCTGAACAAAATTGAATCAGTGGAGAATAAGAGCTAGTCCTGCAAAATCGGTGCATATAACGTTTACACTAAAAAGAGGAGACTGCCCACCTTTGACACTTGAGGGAGCTGTCTTGCCAGAACACACGACAGTTAAATATCTGGGTATGCATCTGGACAGACGGCTAACATGGCGAGATCACATAAAGATGAAAAGGGAACAGTCAAATAAAAGTTCATGGACTTGTACTGGCTACTGGGCAGACAATCATCACTAAGTCTGGAAAACAATCTCCTTATATACAAATGCATCATAAAACCGGTATAGACATACGGCACACAGCTATGGGGATCAGCAAGCCACTCAAATGTAGAAATCCTCCAGCGCTTCCAGAACAAAGCATTGAAGACTGTGAGCAATGCCCCATGGTTTATACGGAACACGGAAGTGCATGAATATCTTCAAATGTGCACAATAAAAGAAGAAATAGAAAGGTACTCCAAGGCGTATAAACAAAGACTTGGAATACACAGAAACGATCTTGCCTCATCACTTCTGAACACCAGCGACTGTATTTTCCGGCTGAAAAGACCACGATTAGCCTCAATCTAGTCTAGCAAACTAAATATGAGAAGACATGTCACTGGATGTGCATATCTCAAAATCAATAACATACATTACAACAAATCTGATTATGGCTTTCGGGCCAATCGCAGATAGTCAAAATATTAAAAAAAAAATAAAAAAATATCTAAATCGGTTCAGTGGTTCAGCCGTGAAAAGGTAACATACAGACAGAGTTACTTTCGAATTTATAATATTAGTAAGGATTATTTTTTAGGCTAGAGTCCTGAGATGGCCCTTAGGGGTCTGGACCACTCCAAGAAATTCATTGCAAACAGAGCCACTGGCTTGACCCGGAAGTTCTGCGGGTATAACGAGCCAAATACGCTTGCTCACAGGAGCGTTCACTGGACATTTTGGCACCAACGACTTCCTGTGCAGATTGAGATAGGCACTCAATTCGATCTGCAGAGCCTGTGATGAACAGGATGAGTCCATATCGCACATATTGTGTGAATGCGACGCGTTGGCTGGACTGAGCATGATTGGCATATCCAAACCCTGAAGACTTCAGACTTCTCCCTCTGAAGTGTACACTGCGACTGATGCAGTACATTCATAACGAGATAGCTAAGGGATAGATCTTGGGGCCGACACAAAAGATCCCACTGGGTCGAAGTGTCGCCGGTCTGTACTGACTGGCCCCACAAGATAAGGACACACAAGATAAGGATTATTTTAAATATTATTTTTACTTGACATGTATACCTATGCCAGCAATCGAGAGGGTTGCATTCCCGGGTGTGTTATAAGTTTACCAGTGAAGGATTTGTCAGTAGCACCCCGTTATAAAGAAATGTGCACGGTAGACCTAAAATATAGAAGGTTTCTTTGCCTAAGTTTAATGAGTTCAAATCCCAAACGCTGCATTAAAATGTATGGTGCGCTAATAGTTTTCCGAGTCTGAGTATCCTTTGTGTCTGTTCAAATACAGGCAAAGTTCTCTGTATACAGTAATTATTAAAATAACCACCTTTCATCACCATCATCTCAGCCGAAAGACGTCCACTACTGGACATAGGCCTCCCCCAAGGTTTACCACACCGACCGGTCTTGGGCCACCCGCATCCAAACGCATCCCAAGAACCGCCTAAAAAAAATTAAAATCGTTTTACTTTGTGCTTCTGTGATACCATATTATTATTCTACATCATTTTCACTATAGAAGCTAGTTTCGTGTCCTAAGTTTTAAAGGGTAGGCCATATCTTCAAGGGTTGAGATCCCAAGCAGTTTAGATTAGAGCAACGGTTGCTAAGGACTGATAACCTATAGGATATCTTGTGTTACCCTGTTATTGTGTTATATGGGCACTTTTATTGCTGAAGATAGGCTTTTTGGGATGGGATGAAGGCAGTAATGTTCTTTGAAAGGCTTTACGTAACTCCAGGAATTAAACAAAACCTTTAATAGAATTAGTACGTTATCTGTGTGTATGTAAACGTCATTTTTCTCAAGAATTAGTGTAATAAATTGATATTAACAAAATTAAATTATATTGTCTTTTATTTACGTGAATGTTATTCATTGAAATTAAACTACTATATACGGATTTTATCGCGTTGTTTATTTGACATAATTTAGAAACTGTTACACTATTATTACTATGAAACTTTACTACTTAATTTTAAAATAGTAGTGTAACAGTTTCTAAATTATGTAATAAAATGTCAAATAAACAACGCGATAAAATCCGTATATACCTAGTAGTTTAATGTCAAAAAATTAATTTATATAAAAATTACAATAAGATACGATATATCTTATTAGACAGTTATAAAAAGAATACTCTCATGTCCATATACTCGAAGGTATAGGCAGATGTCTAATAGACCTTAATTTAATATGTGTAGCTGCCGACCTTTGCCCTCTTGGTGGCAAGAAATAAGAAGTCTAACGGCCCCAATTCCTGAATCTGTGCTCCAAATGACTTTCTTGACAGAAACTTTGAAAGCACTTTGCCTGTACCGGGTATCGAACTCGAGGCATGCACAGCAACTGCATTCACTGCGCAACTCGGCTGATGCCATTGTGATAAATCTTAATATATAAATTACGGGTCACGTTGTTTGTCCGCTATGAACTCCTAAACTACGGAACCGATTTTGATCAAACTTCGTAACCATCTGTAATTTAGTCCAACTTAAAAGATTTTTTGCTTAGACACAAAATTTATCTAATTTGAAGCAGACGAAGTTGCGCGGGACAGCTAGTGGTGCCAATTCGGTTGTCACAAAATTCTCTAAACTTAACTAAAAATCACTAAAATTTAGTTTAGTCCTGTCAAACGACATTTCGTATTCTGGAATCGTTAAAAGTGACAGGACTAAACTAAATTTTAGTGATTTTTACTTAAGTTTAGAGAATTTTGTGACAACCGAATTGCCACCATTATCTTATATATGAAAGGAGAATACCTATTTAAAATACTAAATTAATAAATTAAATGGCAAACTTTTTTGAATGCGAATTTTATTTACGTTTGATAGATGTAATGTGCCACAGGAGGTGAAAGTCTGGTCTTTAGCAATATTGGAGGGAAGAGAACATATGGCTACAAGCCAACTAGATCGCCTGACTAAGAGAAAACGCCAGCTCATATACAAAATGCGGTCAGAAAGTAAGCTTCAAATAGGTTTGTCGCATTTCATATTTACTTACTCAGCTGATGCAGCTCCTCAATGAGGATCTAGGAGTGTGTATGGTGTTCTTCTATATAAAAACTATGATTAATATTAACCTTGTTGATAAATTGCATGACTACTTAGCACAGGTCTCTTCTTATAGTGAGAATCGTAAGGCCTCTACCCTGGCCCAGTGCGAAATGGCAGACTTTACATATCTTTAAAAACATCATGGAGATGTTTCTCTTCAAAGTTTAAGCGAGTGATTAATTGACCATTTAATAAGTACATTACTTCACAAACTCATAGGTGCGTGCTGTAGGATCTAAATTTCTGCACAGGCCCTCTGCCTGCCTCTGAGATCTTTATTTAGATCATCAGTTCCCAAAGTGGTCCAGGTGGACCCCCAGGGGTCCACGGGAGACTCTACGGGGGTCTACGTTGGCGTGACAAAAAATGGGGATCCACAATTCGTAAGCGGGGGTCCATGAGAATATTTATTTGCTTTCGATAGTGAAGAACTAAAATGTTGGCTTGACTTCACCTATCTATAATTCACCTATCTAGGCAGATAATATTTTAAGAATGCTTAACGACTGAGCGACTGTTACTTGTAAAACCTTGCATATTTCATATTCAGCACCAGTGGTCTCGAATCTACGATTTAGCGGTAAAGATTTGATAATTTTTTTTAGAATATGGTGGAAATGTAGCTGCCGGGGTCCACCGGAACCAGCTACATTTTGAAAGTGGTCTATGAGAAAAAAAGTCTGATGCTAAATTAGAGGTTCCCAGATTTTTCTTTTTCCAGACTTTTTCCTACAGCAGCAGCAGTTCACCTGTTTGTCACTCACCGTTTCCCTCAGCATAACTAAGTAAGATGTTGTTTCCACTTGTTTTTTTGTAGTAGGTTCTTTATCTGTATTGTAATATTTTTTTAAATCTTTTTTATACCATGAAGGTGCTACACTAACATACCGTGCCCTGCTCAGCGGTTTAAAGTAGGAAGATAAAGCTAAGTTTATTTTACGAGATGAATGTCAATACATTCATTTTGCAAAATAAACACGTAATATTTTGACGATAAATAGATGATGCTATGTAATTTTTTGTTTAATACCATTACATATCAAATCCACAACATGACTTACTGATATCTCTGATATGACATCGGCAGACATTTTGGGACCTCCAGATATAAAGCGACCGCCTTATCACATAGTAGGTATATTGTTCTCGCTATATGTGATGACTTTTATATGAAGAACGAGTTTTTACGTTATTTGGAGGTCATAGGTGACTGATTATAAAGAAGTGGGTGGTATGCTGTCGTAAATTGTGATCTCTTTAGAAAAGCCGTTATGATATTTCTTTCAGGAAGCGATCTTTTGGCACGAGATTGATTAAAGTTAAAAATGATATTTGCTAGTTGATTCTGAAGACCTAGAGTCTTCTTCTGTTGTTTGTAGGAGAAATATAGGTATGTATTATATGTGAAAAGCAGAAGAGCCGGTGTTGAGGCGCATATTAGAAGATTCCTAGAGATATTCAGCAGTAGACTACAATATGGTGCTCATTTAAGATATAAAAGGTATTTCTATAATGTCGCAGAGTTTGGACGGCAAACTCACTTTTGACATGATGAAGCAACAAAATATAGGCGTGATATTATACTTCGTATGTATACTAATGATAGGCAAGTACAAGAGAAATAAAACGATAAAGGTTTACTGTGATTATCTCTGATTTGATCCGTAACGCAGCGAGTTCGTCCACCGAATGTATCCGCACACGAGTCTCCGGCGCTTATATAACGTCAATATGACACTGACAGTTACAACTGTCACTCCAACTGACACATTGGATCTATGGCGACCTCACTAAAGCTTACGCTTGACGTTCCGAAACAAACCAATAGATGGCGCTTTATTCAACTCCAATTACAGAAATAAATTATATTGCAATGATTATTTTCTTAACGCTCTGACATATTTATTATTCATTATAATGTTAAGACCCCCATTATGTACCAACTCCACACTTACCTCTAATGTGGAGTAGGTACTAGGGAGCAACAAGTTCACATATGTTTAATGGTAAACACAAAAACATACACAAAGTCTACGGTTTTATGTTACTCAAACAATAAAAAATAATTCTTAGTAACAGGCCGATGCCTGATACTAAGAATATAACAGAATATATAAGAAATATTACAAAAACAATTAATATTTCCAAAAACAAATAGCTCCAAAATGGCGGTTCGTTCGAACAGCCCGTTAAGCTAAGGTCCATATTTTGTTCAAAGCCCAACTGCACACTTTCCAAGTTTTAAACTCTTTAATGACAGCAAACGTTACGGAGCCCATATTTAATTCTAACATCAATATTTACAACGATTAAATCATAAAATTGCCTACCGGAACAGAAATAAAGCCAGGCATCAAAGAGCTTGATCACTGGGCAAACTTTTCAAATTAAAGCAAATTACTTTTAGTTGGCAGTCTTAGGGAACTAGTAATTATATATTAGAGTTACGCCTCCAAGGTATTTACTTGGTAATTTTATTACTACAACTTAGGAAATTACAGTTTCCCTGGCCCGTGTGGAGTGTTCCACATTTGGTATCATAATATTATGTTGTAGAAGCTCTAATTGTATTAATTACAGGCCATTATTTCATTAAGGGCAGTGTGTTGGAAAATCGCGGGGCGGACCACACACGACGTGGAGTAAGAAATGGATTACATATTATAATACTAGATGTTTATCGTTTATCGTTACTGTGCCGCCCCTGTGGGTCTTAGCGTGATGGTATATAGCCTATAGCCTTCCTCGATAAATGAGCTATCCAACACGAAAATAATTTTTCAATTCGAACCAGTAATTCCTGAGATTAGCGCGTTCAAACAAAAAAAACAAACCAACAAACTCAGCTTTATAATATTAGTATAGACTAGCTGTCACCTGCGACTTCATCCGCGTAGATTTTAACTAAAAAGTGTTTGTCTTTGCGGAACCCTATTTTTTTTCTAAAATCACAGTAGACTAAGTTACTCCTTATAACATCAGCTATCTGCCAGTGAAAGTCCCGTCAAAATCGGTTCAGCCGTTTCGGAGATTAGCCGGAACAAACAGACAGACAGACAAAAATTTAAAAAATAGATGTTTTCATACCTACCTTATATACTTTCATATGCATTAGATAAAAAGCTGTTATTTTGACATAACAAACAGACAGTTCAATTTTATTTATTTATATAGATGTATAGATTTATATCACACATAAAACTAAGTCTAGAAAACTTGTATTATGTACTGACGTTTAGTACAGTTTACAGCCTTCATTTATTATCTAACGGCAACAGATACAATTATCATCTGTTGGCGAAATAAAAAACATTGAAACCGGATCTATCGCATTTATTATTATTATGAACATAATAACAATGGCTCGTTCGATAACATGTTGTTTTCGCGTTGTGCGTTCGTTATACCAGACACGTGGCGACATATAGCACCCGATTTGCCCTGCGGCTTCTATTGGAAAGATCCTGTTATCCAAATAACCGGTAGCAATTCTGAGATGAAATCAAACTGGAATTAGGGTAAACTACCTAATTATTGACACTTTTAGATGTTTATTGACAACTTAAAGTAATAAAAACAACGATATCACGTTTTTAAGAAGTGAAAACTTCTTTAGCGGCGTTGTGCACTTTTATGTGATGGGTAAAAAATGATAAACTCGCGTCAGGACACGTGACTTGATCGAAAATTCGTAAGACGGAGGGAGAATTTGTCATGTTTGTGTACGATAGCGCAATAAATGAATATTGTATTTTACCACATAAATCATAGTACTTTATACTGATAATTAAAGCAATTGGTGAAAAATTATTCCCTAACCATTCCAAAATATTAAAAATGTTCAACGTTAATATTCAAGTTTTCACTTCTGTCGCCAATCCCAGATTGCAACCCGTTAATTTTTTATTTGTTATTTGGGTCTCGTTACTTCTAATATATCCATCTACATATTTTTTATAAAGCTGGGCCGTTACTTTTTGTAATTTTGAAATAATACCAAATTTGTAAAGTGACTTTCAATGTCCTATTATTGACATACAAATACCAATTAATGGCACATAATATTCTAAATATTGATATAGTGCCAATATTTAGAAAATGTTGTGTCATTAACTGGTCGTAAATCTAGATAGATTATTAATTGTATTTAATGGGAAGATAAACCAATAAGAAACAGATTTCTAATTGAGAAAGTTATATTTAAAGAAATAAATAGAAACAAATAATTCACTCTAAATTAACATTTTACTCTGATCATTTGGTCCAGGCTGTTTCCTTTTTAGGCTTTAGAAGACTTCTTCTAGTTCTTAAGATATATTGGCTAGAAATTAAGGTACTTACTCGTTTCCCGTTTAGGGAAAACGGTACCGAATAGTTTACCTATTTTTCGATTCTAAGTAAGAAATACCTGAATTGGTATTTAGGATACCTTTTTCTTGTATTAATAGTATTTCTTCTAGATTTTGCAGTCCTTTTTTAATACCATAGTATACCATTTAGTTTATAATTCTAGTAATATCAACGCCTAGA
Source organism: Catocala sponsa (assembly GCA_963564715.1). Classification (NCBI taxonomy): domain Eukaryota; kingdom Metazoa; phylum Arthropoda; class Insecta; order Lepidoptera; family Erebidae; genus Catocala; species Catocala sponsa. Next base: position 25,540,568 of record OY751341.1, on the reverse strand, counting down.
CTTAATAAATAATTACATTAGGACTAAAATATAATACTTAAAATTTTAACTACATCCATTTTCCTCTACTTAGCTTCTAACATCTCCTTTTACAGCTTAAAAGTACTCTAAGTTTATAATATCAACAAATAATCAAGCAAAAAAAATTGCTGCAAACGATCCTAAAACGGCCATAAGTGAATATTTCTTCCTTAACGAGATGGCCGTTCATTCATTTGGTAAGTACATAGTTGCCCTCAATTCCCATCATCATAGCAATTTTTTTCATACACCTAACAAGCCCACTTGTTTTTCTAAATAGGAAAAGTAAATTGGACTTGCTCACATGGCAACGAGCTAAATAAGTCCATATGCTTACACGGAAAGGAGACACGAACGAAAAACTCGCACTGTGCTACAAATATACGAAGGTATTTGAACACTGTGTCCGTAGTTGGAAAGAGAATCAACGTCAATTGAAACTCCGGTCTTAATTGTGTTGTTTACCACAAGCAACTGACAGCAGTCTGGATTTACTCCATACCCCTGTACTGTGTAATAAATCCTTGTAATAAAACTGTAGTTTATTGCGTAAGAAGAGTGGCCATTGACGGTTTTGTTCAGCAGATATTTTGAAGCTACTATTTCTAGTTTTCAATGGATGTTGATTGGTAAATAGAATGTTAGTTATCGACGAGGTATTGATATAGCATAATGTAAACGTAAGTCAGCCTGTTATCATTAAATTTTACAATGTTTATTCGGTTATTTTGAGCGCAAAATCTCACCGAATGGGGTCTTAATTCTAATTCTGTGTTATTAATCGAAATTCGACTTAGAGTGATGTTACTTGGTAAGAGATGTTTGAAAACATCGAAATTTTCTGAATTAGAGTAGTGTTCTCGAAGAAGTTGGTACCTACGGTGCTTATTTTTACCAGTCTATATTGTTTATTTATTAAAGCTGATCGGGTATAAAATGGTTTTATTCAGTGTTCTATTGCGTAGGTTGTCTACACGTGTTGCATTATAGGTTTAATAATAGTAATTCCTGAAAAATGTTTGTTTAACATTATATCGAGATTGTTTAGATGTATGATGTGATCTTTATATTATATAAAGCATCGATATAATATCTACAAATTCGTACAGATAGTGGGTTTGACTGCTTTATTGGTTAAACTTAAACTGCCTCCGTGGCGCGGCGGTAGTGAATGCGACTGCTGTGCATGCGGTCTCGGGTTCGTATCCCGGGTCGGGACAACAGAAACGAATTGGGTTTTTCTGTTAAGAAATCTCAATACGAGCTCGGAGTTAGGAAGTTGGCGGTGTTAGACGCCCCCGTGACTTGGAAAGCACATAAAGCTGTTGGTCCTGCGCCTGATCCCTCTCCGGTCGTGTCGGATTATCCGTCCCATCGGATCATGAGAGTTAGGGAACAGAGAGTGCACTTGTGTTTGCGCACATACTTGTGCACTATAATATCTCCTGCGCAGATGGCCAGTCTACGTTAAGATTGGTCGCCGTGACCGAAAACTCGGTCTGGAGGACATTATTATTATTGGTTAAGTAGCAAGTTATGTTTAATTATCAGGTTAGGGCTATGAATGGTCGTTCTTTTGCCAGTGTCAAACAATACTGAGTTGCAGACGAAATCAAAAGCGGTTTCTGGAAGAAAATAATATTCTCGAGCCAACATTTCCTATTGGAATGCATTGGCGCATACCCCTCCGCGCGGGCGGGCGGAGGGGTTATGTTGGACTCACCCGGGAAAAGATGGAGATATCTCGATAATACCGAGTAAACCTACCACGGTGTTCCTTCTCACAATCTATGGCTAAGGCGCAGGGATCACTCGCGCATTCATCCTGCAGATGAATGATTCGACCTATAGTATTAACTGCATGGATGGCGCAATGGTTTAAATGGTCGTCTCAGCGCCGCGCGTTGTGGGTCCGATTTTTATGTGGGACAAAAATTTGTGTGCTCCACAAATATTTGTTCCGTGTCTGCGGGTTCTTTGTGTCCGTTGTTTGAATGTTTGTAAAGTACTCCGCGACACAGGAATGTACTCCGTGACACAGGAATGAATCTCCCATTATCCATCTCCTGCATTAGCAATACATAATTCCAATGTCGCGTATTTAATAAACAAAGAAGACTAATAAAAATGAATGCACAAAATGATGTAGTGAGATTAATTAATTTAGATTGTACTGTTTACACTGACAGACGGACATTGTTAGTAAACTGAATAGATTGCAAAGCATGTGTGTAATTATTGTTACAACATATACTTATTCATTAGTGGACATCGTTACTACTGTTATCGATACTTGTCGGCCTTGATGGTGTAGTGGTTAGTGTAACCGACAGCCACGCCTGAGGTCGCGGGTTCGATTCCCGCACAAGTCAAATATTTGTGTGCATGAACATGGATGTTTGTCTTGGTCTGGGTGTTTCTATGTATAATATGTATGTATTTACAAAAAAAAGTATATATGTATTTTTATCCATTGTCTAGTACTCATAGTACAAGCTCTGCTTAGTTTGGGCTAGATGGTGTTGTGTGTATCTTATAGAATATTATATTATTATTATACAAATATTGTAAAGCTGAAGTTTATTAGTTTGTTTGTTTGGTTGAATGCGCTAATCTCAGGAACTATTGGTTTGAATTGAAAATTTATTTTATTGTTGCCAATTTATCGAAAAAGGCTATAGGCTATAATATAACATCATGCTACGACCAAAACAGGAGGGAGCACACCACAGGAGCGCAGCATCAATGAAAAATGTTGTAAAAGCGGGGAAATTCTCTTATGTGAAGCAGACGAACTTGTGCCGGTCAACTAGTTGATTTATATATTAGTCGGCTAGCTGTTTTATTAGCGACCAAAATGGAAGAAGACACAAATTAATACCACCATTTGGTAAATATGTAGGTATTTTAATTTGCTGTTTGTACAATTGCTTATACATAGACATTCCGAACGGTGAAGTATATTCAGCCTCATTTTGCGACCAATGGTTTAAGAAAATCTTAGTAGATGACGAGAAACAGGGAAACAGCCGAGGATCTATGTATGTATGTAGTAGGTGACGAGACTATTGCCATTTACTGGATACATTTTCCAACTCAGTGCTGGTAATGCATTTTTATTTATCGGGCTCAATTCCCTAGTCAGGCGAAGTTTTGTGGTCAGTGGATTTTGTCTATAAATTTTGTCCCACGGGAACAGTACTTTTTCCTGTTTGAAAGATATCCTATGTCCTTTTCAGTACGTCTGACAACGTGTATGCAAAATTTCATCATAATCGATTAAGTACTTAAGGTGTCAAAGCGTAACAAACAAACTCACCTTCACTTTTATAACATTAGTTAGGATTGTGCTAGAAATTTCTTAGTTTGTGTCTGGAAACATACCGGGAAAGGGCAACAGGCTTGTTACATAGAAACTAAAACAGCTAGCGAAAAGTGTCTGTAATACATCTCTGCTTACCCTATAACATTAGTTTCTAAAGTGGTCCAGGTGGACCCCTAGGGTTCCACGGGTGACTCGACGGGGGTCTACGTTGGCGTGACATAAAAATGGAGGTTCGCATTTCGTAAGCCTCGAAAATTTATTTGCTTTTTCTAAAAAAAAGAAAATAGGTCGGCCCGTAGAGATTTGATCAAATTTTTTAATTGCATGAGCTTGTTTAGCTGCAGGGGGTGCACCGGAACCAGCTAAATTTTGAAAGTGGTCTATAAGAAAATGTTTGGGAACCTCTGCCCTATAAGGATACGCAGGTTTGAGACTATATTGCATTGTGATACCGTTTTTCTTTTAAGGCACTCTCATAAGCGAGCTCATTGGTACTGTCGCCAAAACATTAAAAGTGCGGTTTCTTCCAAACCTATACCTAAAAACAGCAACTAGATCTTGAAACCATATTTATGGATAAACATGTCCAGTATGCAAATCGAATACAGCGCTTTTGTTCCCTTGATAAGAGGCAACCACTTAAAATGTTTGTAATCCAGGCTGTCTTGATTCCTGGCTTTATTCCAAACCACCGATCCGTATTCCAGCAATACAGAACATTTCTTACATTCTGAAAGTTAAAACGTTCTTTCGAATGTTGACAGGAGAAGGGTTCCAAAGTAAACGCTGTGTGAGCGACAAATTAACAGAGATTACTTCTTTAAATAAAAAACATAACGTCTTTCTGTCCGTTTGTGCGTTTACAATTAAAAAACTGCTAACCCGTTTTAAATTATTATTTTTCGTATGAATATAGATTATCTGACCAGCAGTTACACACACAGAAGCCTAGATCTCCGAAGGGGTAGACAGGGAAATATTACACAAACATTTCGAAGAGTTTTAGTTTAAGAGTAGTAGAGCTGATGTCAGCATGAATGGGTCGGCTCGACCGGGGAAGGACTACTCTTCCACAGAATATCGACGTCAAATACCAGTATTCCTACTGTTGTGTTCCTTTCGGGGAGTGAGAGTGCCGGAGGCCCAATCACCCTGTTTTCCCCACGCTCCTTCTCCTTCCCACTTCCTTTCCTAAAGGGTCGGCAACGCGCAAGTGATGCCTCTGGTGTTACAAGCGTCCATAAGCTACGGTGACCACTTACCATCAGGTGGGCCGTAAGCTTGATTGCCACCTTAGCCGTATAAAAAAAGTCTATGATTTTAAGTGTATCTTGCAAGCGTATACCCTCCACAGGACTACTTCCCGTGCTACTTTGAAGAATCATAAACAGAGAAACACAATAACTCTTTAGATGACACAAGAATCGAACCCGAGACCTCATTCACAATAGTTACATTCACTACCGCTGCGCCACCGATACTGTTAGTATACATTTAGTTACGATAGGTGACCTAGGCTATTGATGGTAGCAATAATGTATCAAGTCAGAAGTACACCGTTAGGCGGCGCGTGCGCACTACGACTATCAGTAATAGTCCGCGCGAGCAGTGCCGGAGGTATTGTTAGTATAGAATAAGCTCCGACTAATCCTAACTAATATTATAAAAGCGAAAATGAGTTTGTTTGTTTGTTACCTTTTCACGCCTAAACCACTGAACCGATCATCCTGAAATTTTGCATATACGTTGCCAGGTGTACAAAAACCGACATAGGCTATCTTACATCCCAAAAAAAAATACTGTTCCCGAGGAAAACATCAATAACGTTCTTATGATAATAGATGGCGCCACGTGTCTTTCGAATCATGATTGAAATCATTATTACAAGCAGAGCACAACCCGAATTGATTGTCAAATTCTAAATTAACGCTAGCGAAGCCGCGGGCAAAAGCTAGTTTCATGATAATTAGACAAATAATATTTAACTTGATATTTATTTGAGAAACGTGTCAAAGTCAAACTCAAAAATCATTTATTCATTTAGGTCACAAAGTAACACTTATGAACGTCAAAGTATAAGTATTGTGTATTACTCACACCATTTTCATTAGTAGTCGTGATAATTGGTAGCAGAGAGATTGTTTGAAACACATCATTGCTTGAAACTAATATCGTGATATTTTCAAACTGGCTAGTTATAATGTTTTTTATAGAGGAAATACCATGTATGCGAATCTCTTAATACTTTGTCCAGCCTGAGATTCAAAGCTGGATAGTGGACTATCGACAAAAGCTTCTAGAAAAGCAGACGTGATAATTTGTGTTCTATAAGTATAAAAGCTGTTGTTACTTTGGTGAATGGAACAGTCGCAAGAGGAAAACCTAGGCGAACGTTTCTCGATCAGATCGGAGGCGTTCTGGACAAAGGTCAGGTTAAGAGTACCTTAAATCGACGGGTGTGTAAGAGGAATGTGATGAAAGTGAATGAAGCCAGAGAACTGTGTCAGGATCGTAGCAAATGGAAATCCGTAGTCTCTGCCTACCCCTCTGGGAAACAGGCGTGACTCTATGTATGTATGTACTATCGACTCTAGCAACGGATGACCACTACTAAGCTTAAAATCGCATAGCAGGCCAACACTTGGTACCCGTACCCGTGACATGCCCCTTTCTTTGTTTGAGTTTTTTTACGCTTTACATTTGTTTACTGATTCTAAGGCGATACAAACTCAACTGGTCAACATGTTCAAGCGAAAATTTTTCTGAAATGATCATCCGTCGCTGGAGCCGATAGTACATTGGGGTAAAAATCAGACTACTCGAAGCAAAGGTCTAGTTTTCAATTCTGGTTTGATCAAAGTGGGTTTTCTTGGGTTACAATGAAACAAGAAATTATCTACCTTTTAATATACACTTCAGTTTCCCAGCAATAGCAATTAGGTTGGCGACCTATACCTACACCTGGAATTTAGCAGTTGCTTATTTCCACACGGAGTGAAGCCAATTTGGCAGGCAAGACGAAAAATTTACTTGCAGTTTATCACGTAGGTACTCAGTTCTTTACAAATGCGTACGTGACTAAACAAGTATAATTTATTCCCTCTTTTAACCTACATATCTGCCTCGGTCCTCTCACAACAAGCGTTCCGCATATCCTACTCTTAATTACTAAAAAAGATCAAAATAGATTTTTTTATTGTGTGCAAGGTTAATAACACCGCCTGCTTTAATTCTACCTAACACATCGCGCTAGGTCCACTAATTCAATCTAATGGCCACACACACATGCTCACAAACACACACATACACACACACCACTCCTAAAAATAACACCAAACATGAAGGGCCATTTACTGTACTTACAAATTTATATACACACACCAAAAACACAATAACATTCCTTTTGCCTTTCGTAATAAGGCTCATTTTCGTTTTGGGTAAGTGTATGTATATTTATGTCAGTATGAACAATTTTATTACGGCCGGTTAATTTATTTGTTTGTTCGTTAGTTGTCGTGACACGAGACGTTGCTATAGAAGTAGGCATTTAATGCTCTTAGTGCATGTAATAAAAGATTTTACAAGCCATATTATTATCTGTGAAGAGTTACATGTAAAAATAGAAAAGAGTAACATTTCATTTTATTACGTACTAGCTTTTGCCCGCGGCTTCGCTCGCGTTAATTTAGAATTTGACAATCAATTCGGGTTGTACTCTGCTTGTAATAATATAATACAATCATGATTCGAAAGACACGTGGCGCCATCTATTATCATAAGCACGTTATTATTGTTTTCCTCGGGAACAGTAATTTTTTTCGGGATGAATGGTAGCCTATGCCCGTTTCTGTACACCTGTCAACGTATATGCAAAATTTCAGGATGATGGGTTCAGTGGTTTAGGTGTGAAAAGGTAACAAACAAACAAACTCATTTTCGCTTTTATAATATTAGTTAGGAAGGATTAGGATTAGGATAATGCATCATATATAGGACACAAGTATATCCAACGCGCATATATGTAAGGTATCTGAAACGATTAGAAACAATTTGAAAGATTCATATTGCAAAGAGTTTGCCATGGGTGAATATAAAGCCGAAGGTTTCATTAACCTGTAATATAGAAGTTATTTGGCTTTCCGTTTACTTTTTGGTTCCCTTCACTATGCTAAGTGCCGTAATTTAAATTAAAATGCGAAAGAATATGGCACCACCTTTTATCAAATTCTAGATCTATACTTAGGTATTATTGATAAGCGAGTGATGATGTCCAGATGATAATGATATTAACATTATAAATCTCTCGTTACAAGACTTTTCATATACAACTTACTTAGCTTACACCGCGACTTTGCTCACGTAGGAAATCATTGAAACTAAGTTTGTACTAGTTACGATTAGTGCCGGTTTTTAGTATTGATATTTTTTAGTATTGTAATTTTTTAGTATTGATATTTTATAGTATTGATATATTTTAGTATTGACATTTTTTAGTAATGATATTTTTTAATATTGATATTTTTTAGTATTGATATTTTTTAGTATTGGTATTTTTTAGTATTGATATTTTTTTAAATTAGTTCATCCGGTCCATAGTTTACCCACTACATACAAACGAACAAACTTTATCTGTTAATAATTTTGTGGTGCCTTTAAAACACTGTAACCAGAGACAAAAATATTTACAGAAAGTCTAGATACAAAACATAAATATTTCAAATAAATTACTGTACACTGAGGAAATCAATCACGCCACACAATGCATTAATAGTTGGCAAAGTAACCGAATTACTTGTTAATGCACAGCGCGCGTAGTGTAATTAACGGAATATCTTCTTGTAATTCTTTAAAACTATTATTTTAAGGTATTTAGGTTATTCTACATATATCAGTAATCAATTAAGTGGCTCAAAGAAACATATCTTTTTTTAAAGGTACCTCGATAATAATTTCTGTGTTGCAGAGGATTTTACATACACTCAAAGAATGGACATTAATAGTACTCTGAACTAGAATCAACTCTTTGTGGATCACACACATTTTTAGACCATTAAACTTAAACTATCCGTGCTGGTAAATTTGATAATGGATAACTCGGATAACCCGTGGAAGAACGAGATATGGTGTTCCTCCAACATAAAGGCAAGATCCCCTAGCCACCCTGAGTGATCGTGGCTAACGGGTAGCAGCTCAGCGATTGATGGTGCAAACTTGCATAATTATGTTAATAACTCGTAAACTTTGCTAGCGTGATTCAGACTCTAATATCTGTCTTTCCAATGATTATATGATTATGATGTCCTCTAGACCGATTTCGGTCACGGCGACCAAGACTGGCCTTAAGCATACAGACCATCTGACAGCAAGCAAACTGATTTTGCTAGCAACATAAGAAGTACTCGTGGCAAAGGTCAGAGATACTGAGCGTCCACAACAACTCCATAGCGTAAACAGATATAGAGAATAGCGTAGCATCTTCTTAAGAAGGTCTAGAATCACTCTGTCATAGCAGGAGTACAAGACAAAGTAATTTGACGACTATCTTCTCGCAGCATGAACGGTCTTTCCTTCAGGACACTATGGGTTTGAGCTGAATAACTGCTGCGGTCAAGCAAAGATTGAACAAATTTAACATAAGATATAAGTGTTGTGGGAAAAAAATGTGTGATCCACAAATGGTTGTTCCAAGTCTGGGTGTACTTGTTACATCTGTTTGAATGTTAGTAAAGTCCCCCACGACATAGGATCCATACGAAGTGCAGGAGTTGCCGGCTTAAAAAAATATATACTTGTATTCCGTTAATATGTTTATCCAGCAAGCCCTCCATCCAACTCCTGACCCCGTAATAGAAAGCACACGCTGAGATCTAATTGGCGCTAACACGATTTCCCGGCTCTATTTATAACGGCACAATTAGCCAATCTACTGTATCTGTCCAATTGAGGCAATTCAACCAACCTTACTCCATAATCATCGTCGTCTCTTCATCCGACCAGAATATTGCTAGGTATTACTACACTCCACGTAATTTGAGATAAGTGTCTATTTAACCGTCGTTTAAGGGTCTATGCGGTCTATGACTTAGCCTTGCACGGTTATTATTAAGTTAAAATATAATAAATTGATGTGTATTTGGAAGTCGATTCATTCGGTATCGCTGATAACGAATCGAATGCTATCGAATAATTAGAATAAAATTCGCACTTCCTTCCACTGGGTACAGATGTTAAAAGATTATAAGTAATATCTAATTACCAGTTTTTTCTTTGATGAGAATTATACCAATTTTATTTGATACAATCATGGTGACAAATTATCACGCGCTCCACCTAATTGTAAGTGGTAATCGTAGCTCATGGATACTTGAAACACCAATGCAGCATGATAGGCAAAACTGATCTGTTGCCAACCCTTCTAAAAAGAAAGTCAGGGCAATGGACATAGATTACTGGAGCTATACTGGTAACACAGCGCCTCCTCAAAAAGTTTAGAACCGCTTGTTGTCATAGGAACGCAACGAAGGTTGTTTCGCCGCGATCTTCTGTAAGGTCGGAGGTACTATCTCAGCCAGACAGCTCTAGCTTTATGTGTGTACAAATCTTAAACGCAAATCTAGTTGTGCCATACCTACCTGGAAGTTAGTAACTTGAATCAAAACATGAAAGCCATTTTTCAACATTAGCTAACGTTAATGACAATAGTATATTGATCGTTTTATCCGCAGCAGGGGTGTCAAACAAAATGCACGGCCGCGTTAATTTCTATTACATATAATATTACTTTTTTTGTATTCTATAAAATTAAATAAGACACTACAGCGGGATATTAAGCAGCGATAGCTCAGTGGGGAGACCAACATACTGCAATGCAGAGAGTCTCGGGTTCGAACTCACGTCGCGCACCCCTGACTTTCGGAAGTTATATGACATTTTGAAATGATGTGCGTAATGATTGACAATTATCGCCTGCTCCGTGCCTCGGAGAGCACGTTAAGCCGTCGGTCCCGGCTGCCATGAACATCTATGGCAGTCGTTATTGAGAAAGTCAGTGCCCTCTAATATCCTGATACTGGTCTAGCCTTAGGGTATCGTTAGCCTTCGGATTGCGGAGGTCAGGTGGCAGTCGCTCCGTGTAAAAACTAATATCCAGTCAAATTTGGTTAGACTAGAAAGCCGACCCCAAGTGACTTGGGAATAATAAAGGCTAGGGAGAAGAAGAAGACTACAGCGGGATATTAACACCCTCCCCGCCAAGCCTCAATCGAATAAAACTCAATTTTCACCATAATTTATTTTTTGCGCTAACATAGGTCATAACCCAAACCCAAATATACCATTTTGTTCGTGCAGTCCAGGACATTTTATTTCTTGTACAAAAAGTATGAAACTCGAGTGCATTTAAAATACACAATGTGCCAAACATTATGGGCCCTGTGTATCATTTTTGATATACAATGTTATAACAAGTGTGTGCAAAAATGATACACTGGCGCTGAGGGTGTTAAATCATAGATGTATCAACATTATTTATTAGGTACTCAGTGATATCATTGATGCTGTACCAACAATTTTCATTACAGCAATTGTATAATTGTACGAGCAAAAACATTTTCACCTGAACTACTTGACACGTCGCAAACAATTTAATCGATGAGGTGATCGCTCGGGGAGGGGGTGCGCGGTGCAAGGGGAGGGTGCGCGGGCGCATGGCACAAATAGATCTTGGCAGGGGCATACACCCACACATGCAGACGACATTGGACATGTGTTTGTGATCATCTCGAACACCCTTAGTGCATTATTTGGTGCCTAAGTGTTGTACAGTTCAACGAAAAATATGTTTTTGAAAACTAAACTTTTTTCAAAATCTGGTCTTATTTAACTCTATCTTTATACATATAAACGTGGTTGGAATGGTTTGTTACTGTGTTTTAAGCAACTTGACCGATAGATTATTTGTTTTATCCAGACTATGGTTCATTGTTATGCGGTTCGATAAGAAGATAAGGGCAGGTCAAAATATAATGATGGTGGTTACGGTTTTTCTAATCGATCATCAGCTGTAACTATTATTTAAGGAGATTAGTGATAACCATAGGTGATACCAAGACAGTTACACCAGACAGCTCACGACGAATCTCTAAGCAATGTATAGATATTTATTTTTGTAATTGACAAGTCGTTGAACTTTTTACAATCAGTCCAGTCGCCCGATACGTTGATGTTTTGACCTCGAAAAATCACGTTTTATGACATATTTGATATATTAAGCAATTTTATAACATATAAAATGTATACAAAATTAATTGAACTGTATAGTAAGCAAAAAAGATGTCTGTCTTATCGATTAAATTTAAAAAAGCACGTGACACTGGTAACGTGATTATTGTATTTTTTAATTGCATGCCGGTACAGTGGCGGCAGTAAGTGGTTCGTGTACTAAAACAATAATATAACTTGGCATAGATAAGTCTCCAAGGATTAGATTGAGGGTTCTTATAAAAACTTTATCGGTTAATGGACATATACCGAGACACAAAAATAATAAATATAGGCCATAAGCTGGGCTCTAGGAATAGGTGTTTGATGGGCTGGTATAATGAAAACTATGGAAAAAGTATGATTATTTATTATTATTAAAATAATAATAATTTTTTCATTCATCAACAGGAGAGATGATGACTTCTGTGTAAGACGAATCTTTAGTATAACCAATATGAAATAAAAAAAATACAGTTTCGAATCCAAAATAACATCGTGATGAGAAGCCTGCATATCTAAAAGTTCTGGGTAATGTTCTCGAAGATTTGTGAAGTTTGCTAATCCCTTACCAGCGTGGTGGACTGTGGCTTACACCTGTCCCACTGAAAAGAGGCTCGGTCCCAGCAGTAAAAATTAAAAAATAATTAAAAATGTTTTATTTCGATATCACATTCATAAGTACTTATATCTAGGGATGGGAGGTATTCTTTTAAGTATTAAATGATACCTGTGTTAGGATACCTCCCTCTTCCATAACAAAGATTACACAGAGCAATGATGCCGTGGTTTAATATAAGTAACAGCTTAAATTATAATAAGTTTTTAACTAAGCTAATGTGTTTGTGTGTGTGTATGTGAATGAGTGTGCGCGCGCGCTCGCGTGTGTATGTATGTGTGTGAGTGTGTGGTGTGTGTGTGTGGACGCGTTAGTGTGCCTGGATGTGTGTATGTGTGTGTGTGTGTGTGAGATCGTGCATGTGATTTGTGATATATAAATTCAACTACGTGATACTATTCATGAGTGCTTCAGTCTCGTCATAATTTTTTGTATTTTTTTTTTATACAACTAAGGTGGCAAACAAGCATACGGCCCATGGATGCCTGCGACACCAGAGGCATCACTAGCGCGTTGCCGACCCTTTAGGAAAGGAAGTGGGAAGGGGAAGGAGCGGGATGTCGGAAAGGGGGTGATTGGGCCTCCGGCACTCCGGCAGTTTTTGACCAAACTATTAATGCCTTTTTACATTCATGGTAATTCAGATGATAGTAGTAAGTACAGTCTATATAAAGGGCTGATATTATTATAACTTTAACATAATGACAGTTTAACTAAATATTACAACTGCCAGTTTAAGAGTTTAGGGCTCAGACTGATGGTACCTACTACACGTAATACTGCATCTGGTTAGGGACCTCTAGCTTCATCAGCAATGTTATGTAAGAACGATGTCTTATGTACGAACATTATTTTTTACGTAAAGTACTCTAGATCTAAGCTAAATTGCAGTTACGACATACAACCGGTTGTTACTGCATTCGAAATATTAATTGCAAATCTGTGTATTACATAAAATTATACGAAACAAGACATAACTATAGTAATATCAGAAATCATTGACAATAATTACCCTAACTCGTTTGTCAGGCAAGGAAAGTTTCAATATTACGTTTTTTTCATACTTATATTTATACTAGCCACTACACACTACTGGTACCTAAAATCTGTACTTCTATACTAATATTATAAAGAGGAAAGATTAGATATTTTGTAGTTTTGAAGTGAAAACTTCTGTAGGCGCGTTGAGCACTTCTTGGGTGAACAAAAATCATAGAACCCGCGTCATCGTCACGCTTCCACGCTTTCCATTTTTGAATTATTTTAGAATATTAACAATATCTCAGAAATGGTGCGTCTTACGCAAAAATAACGAAATTTTGACAAAGTGCATGCATATAGAATTTTATGGGAAGAAGGAGATATGTGCTCATTTTATGTATCAATTTCGAAGGTAAACTATAGGAATCCTATGTATATGTTAAAATAAATGCAAAGATGTGGAAAACAAATTCCTCGTTTTTATCACTGTTATCAATCAACATAGACGTCGATGTTCACTGCTATCTATGTATATTCAGCATTAGCAGATTTACCAAAGGGTGTTAACAGACCAATCGATCGATCGTCGATCGACGATCGATCGATGGTAGAATGGATTAGTCGACGTCGATCGATCTAGTAGAAACTATCGATCGAGGTCGATTAACCCATTCTACCATCGATCGATGCCGTCGATCGACGATCGGTCGATTGGTCTGGTAACACCCACAGATTTTATGATTTACTACATTTTTTGTTGCATGATATACCTATAGTAACAGCCGTGTAGGAGGTACATATTTAAAAAAAAACTAAGTTGTAGAGGTTTGATGTGTTTGAAATCAAAATAATGATTTTTATTTATGCAGGCATCATTTTATAATCACTGATCGTATTTTGATGTAATTTTTACAGTTGGCTCGAAATTAACTTAAAATCTTTTACATTTTATATATTCTGTACAGTAGAACTGTTGTTATAAGATAACAGATAAACAAAAAATTACGCGAGCAAAGACGCGGCCAAATCTTAGTATGTATATTATAAAATCAGAAAATTCTGTCCAATAGCCCAATATCTCAAAGATTCTAGATCATTGATATTGTAAAAAAAATACTGTTATTTACTCCACTACGATAGAGCAAAATAATTAATCACAGAAAAAAAAAACATTATGTAATTGAGTGTACACTCACACTAGCGCACACACTCATACAATGAGAGTTCATTCACACAGGACCTTGACATGATTACGTTCAATGAAATTTTGTGAGCGCTGTGCATACACACATACACACATGCGCGCGCACACAGACGCGCGTACGCTCATGCGACACGTGGCCTGATGCGCACGATTCGTTATGTAAATCCTTTGACATAATAACTTTATAATATCTATTTGTCTTCGTTCCTTTATTGAGAAGTCAATGACTGACATGTGTATATTTATACCAAAGTACTGACGGTATAATCGCGTAATTAGGAAGTACTGGGTCAATGGGCTGCCGTTTGATTATCGATGAAGTCTATTTACAAAATGATCAGGTTTCCCGTGGAACGTAAATGCCGGAGTTTCAGACCGATTGTTTGTGAAATGTATACCATGAAATATATTAAGTAATGTTTTGATCGTACTAAACTCTACCATTAAGTGGTTCAAGCAACAGACTTGTGTCACTCTTAAAAAAAAATATTGGGGCAGTCTTTGGGGACTGCCGATAGAAGTGAAAACTTTAATCCTTGATTATAAACACTTCTTTATAAATGAAATTATAAACAAAAAATTATTAAAAAATGGTAAGCGTTCGGTGACGAAGACACGAGTTCCATGATTTTTGTTCACCCAAGAAGTGCTCAACGCGACTAAAGAAGTTTTCACTTCAATAAATCTAAAGAAGTCAGTATTCCTAATTTTTCGTTCGCTACGAAATTTCGGAGAGAGATTTAGCGAGTCATAATCTATTTGGAGGTAATTATTAACTGACCCTGTACGTATATTGGGTCTATTATAATATTTAAATTCACGTTACTTCTGTAGTTTTGGTCATACATCGCTGTATTATATATATATATATATATATATATATATATATATATATATATATATATATATATATATATATATATATATATATATATATATATATATATATATATATATATATATATATATATATATATATATATATGTATATGTATATTATTTTTCTTATCAAGCATGTAGGAGGATGATCTTATTAAAGACAGATAAAATCAACAACAATATTCTGAAGCAAGTTATTACTTAATCCTAAGAGTATTTCTTCATGTTACTTAGATTCTTTTTCTAAAACCGTTTTCAAATACCGTTTTCTAATAATTTTATTATAAACGTTTTATAATCTACGTAAAAAATAAAACACGCAATATTATCCAAGAGATTATGGAGTTTAATTTACCATATGACACATAGGGCTAATTAAATTGAAGCAATTCTCTTCAAGATAAACAGTGACATAATCTTTTATCACGCTAACCTATAATAGGTCTACAGAATCTCCTTCGTAGCCATTCTTAGTAAAATACATACATACTTAATCATTAGCGCTATTGTAAATTCAAGAGAATATGAAATAAGACGTTTGTATAGAATACACAGGGACGTTTACATAAACTCTTTCAAATATGAATCATTGCAGACTTAACAATAAAATATGATTTAGTTGGCACACTCTGAAGTGCTCAATAAGAGTATATAAATAAGTATATAGTGAACAATAACCTTACATAAAAGAACACAGAGCCTTGAGCCGACCAGGAAAATGACAGGGAAGGTTAACGAGCGGCGCAAAGAAAATCGCGCACAGTATTACACTTATATACTAATGCAAACATTATAATACATCAGTATATATAGACCGCATTTCCATTTACTGCTATTTACTTTCATGGCTTAAAAATATCAAGCCGTCAGACAATGTCAAACTTAGCTTTATGTGTTGGTGCAAAGATCTTTGAGGTTACTGATTCTGTATGTCGATTGTTAGTAGCGCGTAAAATGGCTTTCAAATGATATTCGGATACTCGTCTGCCTATTCGAATATATGTTTCGAATGTACTTTTCTTTGGGTAGTATTTAACTGTTCCTCAATTTTTTGCCTTTGTTCCACCAAAAATACTAATTGCACATCAAAATATGCTTACTAAAATATTTTAAAGAGATCAAACTAAGTCGACGGAGCCCGGCTTCGCGGGGCTCCTATTTTTGGGTGGGTTTAAGAATGAATCTAACATAACCTGACACTTCCGAGACGGAATTTTATTTTATTTTTATTTTTATTGAATAGGTACAGTAACAGACTACAGACTAATACATACACACATAATGTTAAACAGTATACAATACTCACATCTGGAGTCCAATTATAACTATACACATCATTTAGTTAGAGAGAGAGAACATGTGAGTGAACATTCGATATAAACAATCAGTAATGTTCATGCACTTATTATATAAACATAAAATAAATAAATATTGATTATTGATTAATGCAGTGATTTGAGGCATATAGGTGCTCGTTATGATGTATTTTAGTTAGCATATTTTGGTGTGCAATTACTATTTTTGGTGGTCATTTTATTTAATTCCCTTTTCTTTGTTTCTTTTAGATATTTGTTATGACTAGGATCGTAATATATATCCGATGTTCATTATGAGATTTTGTATTGGTATTAAGTTTCATATTTTCACGCCTATACCCCCAAAATGGTAGGCAGAGGTGAACCACGTATATATTCAACTAGGTGTGGTTTTAGGGTCCACGATACAGAGGGAAAGACTACCGCCGTCTACCAGGCGCAATCTCAGACTCTGTTGCTAACGAGAACTGCTTGTATGTGGTACCAAGTCTCCTACTTAAAAAGACAGTAAAACTGTCAACTCTGGCTCATGTCAAGCGTTTCTTTCCATGATCTGAGCATCCATTGAGCATTTTATTTAAGTCTAGCACCGTGCGTTCATCCTGGCAACGTCTTGTAAATCTTAACGTTAGTATGCTACGTCAAATCTATACTAATATTATAAAGCTGAAGAGTTTGTTTGTTTGTTTGAACGCGCTAATTTCAGGAACTACTGGTTCGATTTGAAAAATTATTTTAGTGTTGGATAACCTATTTATCGAGGAAGGCTATAGGCTATATAACATCACGCTACGACCCACGGGGTTGGCGCAGTAACGATAAACGCGGGTGAAACCGCGGGAACATCTAATGTAGTATAAACTCTTGTCTGTTGTTTAAATACTTTAGACGCGGCAAACTAAAAATAATACAAAGAAAACACTTACAAAACAATGCGTAAATTGCAATATAAAGAAATGTAGGACAGGTTAGTGCGTATATTTTTTTTTTCACGTAAACAGTTTATTTTTGAGGGACGTGTCTAAATAGATTATGCGTATATTAACTGATTTGCGCGGCTAGCGCAACTCGTGATCACGGCGGGATATCAGCGTGACGTTTGGTATCGCTATTGCTATTTTCAACAAGGTAATGGATGATGTTACACTTTTCTAATTGGGAGTTGAACCCGAGACTTCACGTAGCACAAACTTACGATACGATACTTACGAGTCATAGTTACATAGTCTGACCCTGTATAGGTAGCTATTTATGTACCTATTATTATACCCACATTTCGTTGCCTATGTTTTATCTCACAATCCTATAAGTTGCGAGTCGTCCTCGATGGCGTAGTGGTTAGTGTAATCGACTGCCACGCCTGAGGTCACGGGTTCAATTCCCGCACAAGTCAAACATTTGTGTGCATGAATAATGAACATGCATGTTTGTCTTGGTCTGGGTGTCTGTGTATATAATATGTATGTATTTCGAAAAAAAAAGTATATAATGTATGTATGTTTATCCATTGTCTAGTACCCATAGTACAAGCTCTGCTTAGTTTGGGCTAGATGGTGTTGTGTGTATGTGATAGAATATTATTATTATTACTGCGGTCTACCGCGCTATAGACTCCATGATATTTCAAAGCATTTCGTGACACAAAACCTCTCACTTTTCTCGACATCGACTGGGCATCGAACCTGAGCCTCGTGCACGGCATTCGTGTTCACTGCCACTGCACCACTGGGGCAATTATTTAAAATTGTATGTATGTATTGTCTGTTCATTCTTCTCTCTCTATGAGTAGCTATTTCGTGTATTCGCCTTGAAATATTTATATGAACCAACTTTCGTGTCTTACTATTACATTAAAAATCTAATTAGATAAGCGAAAACATCTATGTGACATTAAACAAGATAAGTATACCTTCATTTTCTAAATGCACAACATTTAATATTGACATACCTCCGTTTGTTACTGTCAAAAAGCTTTTTAGATACAACTGTTAGTGTATTTAGCGTGCCTAAGATTTATAGTCTAGGCCTGAAATCGATCTAGACGGGTTTATTCCGCATTCGACCCTGATGTTTCGTCCCGAATGTAAAAATACGCATCCACCCCAAAAATTGTTCCTCATATGCTCCGAAATTTAGACATATATTAATTTCTTATCGTAATTCCTATTTCGTCCCAAATTATGTTCCTTTTTTGACCCTGTTTTTTTTGTATAGCAGATTTTGATGTACCGTCAGCCGAAAAATATTTTAAAATACCTCCTTGATCTCTCGGCGAAATTTATGATGGCATGACATCACGAGCCCGACATTGAAAAGACTTAAAATAATATTTAAACATGTTTTGTTTTACTAACCATATGCTCTAAAATGTAGGACGAAAAAGGAATAATTAAAAAAGAGAGGCGAATGAGGAACATTTTGGAATGTGGGACGTAATGTAGGGGCGAATGCGGAACAAACCTCTAGACGATACACATTTCTAGATTTTCTTTATTTTTTCGCCCAGATGTTTTCTATTGATTAATGGTAAAGACATGCTATTAAGATTGCCAGTTTGTGAAAATATATGTCGTGCAATGTGATGTTGATGACACTTAAAGTATTGTTGAATCCCAAGATCCGTACGTGAGGGTATGCATTTGTGGTACATTTTATTAATATATTAAAATGTACATAGCTTTTTTACAGTGTAAACTTTACATTAAACAATGAAATAATGATTACAACTTGTCCGAGGTTAGTTTATAGTTGACAAAAAGTAGTTGTGTTAATATAATATTTTTTTTAAGTGAAATCTTCTTTAGGCGCGTTGAGCACTTCTTGGGTGAACAAAAATCATAGAACTCGCGTCATCGTCACGCTTCCACGCTTTCCATTTTTGAATTATTTTAGAATATTAACAACATCTCAGTAATGGTGCGACCTACGCAAAAATAATGACCCCCTTAACAACCGCTAAAAAGAGAGTATCAGGAATCCGACCTGCCCCTTTTTTATGATCAAGGATTAAAGTTTTCATTTCTATCGGCAGTCCCCAGACTGCCCCAATTTTTTTAAATGTTTTTCTCGTCTGCCTCAGTATCGATCGAACCCAAGACCTCCTGCGCAGCAGTCGCATTTAACATTTTTATGAATTGTTATTTTGTTTATTATTTTATGAGTACCTAATAAGATATATCTCGATACAATTTGGACTACATTGCAGTTTGTCGATAGTATTCTCGTGGATACATCAATTGATGTGATGTGATTCTATTTTTTAGCCACGTAACGTAATGAATTAGCTACTAAACTTAACATTTTAAGTACAGTGGATTAATTAATTAATTTATTAATTATAAACAAATGGACAACATAACAGTACACCCCAAATCGTTGTACAACTTAAAACTTATATCTAACATTATATACATTAATATTACCAGACATAATATACAAGGTATATATAAATTATTATTACATCTGCTTACATGAGTACAATAAAAGTGCACATAATTTCTCCTTCTTCTTTTTAAGGAGAGTTCTGCTTTTAGTCTTGAAATTGTTATTGTGTCGTTTCATACAACCAAATTATATTTTGCTTCCCTTCTTTTCCTTTGAAAGATAGCTTATTTTATCGTTTGTTTCAAAGGGTAAACAAAATAGCGTCACTGACAAGACCAGTTCTTAACTGAAAGATTATTTGACAATGTCATAAATGCGCCAACCATGTTTTTTTTTTATACTGCTAACGTGCCAAACTACCATACGGCCCACCTGATGGTAAGTGGTCACCGTAGCCTATAGACGTCTGCGACACCAGAGGCATCACTTGCGCGTTGCCGACCCTTTAGGAAAGGAAGTGGGTAGGACAAGGAGCGGGAAGGGGGAAAGGGGGTGCTTGGGCCTCCGGCACTCTCACTCACCGAACGGAACACAATAGTAGGAATACTGTTATTTCACGACGATATTCTGTGAGAGTGTAGTACTTCCCGGTTTGAGCCGGCCCATTCATGCTGAAATACGGATAAGCCAAATATTATGCTACGCAAGAGTGAATGCCAAGGCCTCGTATATCAGGATATCAAGTAATTGTTAATCCAGAGCTAATGGTCTATCTTTGTACCAAATTTCTTCCAAATCCGTTTAAAGATTTACACGTCACTGACTAATTAACATCTGATACTCCAAACTTCTTTAAAAATAATTTTATTGTATATAGTCACATTCCCATAATATTAGAAGTATACCCTAGACAATTCATTGAATTTAGGAAATCCTAATCCTAACTAATATTATAAATGCGGATGTGAGTTTGTTGGTTTGTTTGTGACGCTTTCACTCCTTAACTACTTGACCGATGCTCATGAAATTACGCATACCCGTTGTCAGGGATACAAAAAAGGACACAGGGACCTTTTATCCAAAAAAGAATACTGTTACTAAACTAATTTAAACCTTTACGCGAGCGAAACCGCGGATTTAGTTAAATATAATTTCCATCGATTTTCGAGTTTTTCAGACTCTACTAAAGAGCACCTTGAACCGACGGGCGTGTATGAGGAATGTGATGATAGCGAATGAAGCCAGAGAAGTGTGTCAGGATCGTAGCAAATGGAAATCCGTAGTCTCTGCCTACCCCTCTGGGAAACAGGCGTGAATCTATGTATATGATCAAAGATTATTAATGTGTACATTTGAAACGTGGCATTTGTGGCGCAGGGCTATCACTTGTATTAAATAATTTTTATTAAATATTAGCTTTTGCCCGTGGCTTCGCTCGCGTTAATTTGGAATTTGACCATCAATTCGGGTCGTACTCTGCTTGTAATAATATAATTCAATCATGATTCGAAAGACACGTGGCGCCATCTAATTTATCATAAGAACGTTATTGTTGTGTTCCTCGGGAACAGTAACTTTTTTCGGGATGAAAGGTAGCCTATGTCCGTTTCAGTACACCTGACAACGTATATGCAAAATTTCAGGATGATCGGTTCAGTGGTTTAGGCGTGAAAAGGTAACAAACAAACAAACTCATTTTCGCTTTTATAATGTTAGTTAGGATTAGGAAGGTAGGATAGGATTAGGATTAGTATGTATATATCCTCTTAAAAAATGTACATAATATTTACATGATATTGTGAAAGATATTGTGTTTTTTAGAAATAAAAAAATGTTTTCTTTCTTTCTACTAAAGATTCAAGAACATCGCATAAAATACCTAAAATGCTTATATTGACATACTCGATAATGCCACACCTAGCGTCCTTGGTCCCGTCCTTCGTGCCAATCACTATCTAATGCGACTCCAAACACCGCGCGACGTATAAAAACATAATAAAAAAATAACGTACATATCACGTAGTCACCGCAAAGAAAAATATTCAATGTTATAACAGTCAACAAATAATTTACTTATCGTAAATAGTGTAAACATACAGAAATATCGACTAAATTCTTGTGAACAAAATTATTATGTACCTACTAGATTTTTGCCGCGGCTTCACTTGCTTTAATATCGATTTTGTCAATACTTTGTCCTGGATGAAAGGTATCTTCCTTTACTGTTCCCCTGACAACGAGTATGCGAAATTGCATAATGATCAGTCGAGTAGTTGAGGTGTAGCGTAACAAACAAACAAACTCATATTCACATCTATACCAATATTATAAAGCCGAAGAGTTTGTTTGTTTGTTTGGACGTGCTAATCTCAGGAACTACTGGTTCGATTTGAAAAATTCTTTTAGTGTTGGATAGCCTATTTATCGAGAAAATCTCAAGGTTATATAACATCGTGCTACAACCCACGAGGGCGGCGCAGTAACGATAAACGCGGGTGAAACCGCGGGAACATCTAGTTTATAATATTAGTTTTTAAATTATCTATACCTACCGTTACAAAACTATAACAAGGTTGTATAACATTAAAGATATTATTAAAAACTAATTAAGATCTTAATATTCAGAGGCTCGTCATCCGAAATGATGAGATTTCAATAAGTATTTTTTTCCTCCGTAGGTTCGTAGCAATAGTCTAGTGGTATATTGTTTCACTGCTACGCAGAGGTGTCCAGTTCAATCCCATGGCACAAGCTTCTGACATTTCAAAGTTAGGGCTCATTGAGTAGGTACTTAATTGTCGCTAGTTTTACAGAGAAGAAAAGCATTGTGAGGAAGCCGTGAAAACGATATTTGAAAGTCCTTCACTTTTTTTGAAGATGTGTATGATGTCTGTCAACCGGCTTTAAGTTAGTGTGGTAGAATCTTATATTGAGAAGACGGCAACGCCCTATATTACGTGGGATCTAGAAACAGTTCTGGATTTCTTCTTATTTTTCGTGTGGTTAGTGGCCAACCTGTCGTCAAGAGTTGTTCAAGCCGCCCGTAGGCCTCTGACATGGCTTAACGACTGCTGTGAATTTGACAACAACCGGGACCGACATTTTACGTGCCCTCCGAAGCACGAAGACACTCAGATGAAATACCACTCACCCATCTATAGACTGACCGCACCCAACGTTGCTTAACCTCGCTAATCATTTACCGATCAGTGAGTGCAACTGGCTATGAGCGCCTCATTCTGGATAAAGTAAGCTTACAACACCTCAGCCTACCCTTTTGAGTATATCCCGCATGTATTCATTTACAATAGAACATCACAAAATGGCCATCTGTTTAGGTGACTACTATTTATTAAATTAGTCCCTCAATCTAGACAGCTAAAGAATAAATAAATTTCTTGCCCGACTTAGCCGTAAATATAGTAATCTACTGCCTCCGTGGCGCAGCGGTAGTGAATGCGACTGCAGCTGTGCATGAGGTCTCGGGTTCGAATCCCGGGTCGGGCTAACAAAATGGTATTGGATTTTTCTGTTAAAAAATCTCAATACGAGCCCGGAGTTAGGAAGTTGGCGGTGTTAGACACCGCCGTGCCTCGGAAAGCATGTAAAGCCGTTGGTCCTGCGCCTGATCTCTCTCCGGTCGTGTCGGATTATCCGTCCAACCAGATCATGAGGGTTAGGGAACAGAGAGTGCTCTTGTGTTTGCGCAAATACTTGTGCACTATAATATCTCCTGCGCAGATGGCCAGTCTCCGTTAAGATTGGCCGCCGTGACCGAAATTCGGTCTGGAGGACATTATTTTATATTATTACTCTACTGCGGCAGTTACATCCAGTTATCATCATACATTGACCTAAAATCGGTAGCGCTACCTACTATTTAACAGATAAAAGGTTGAAGATACTTAATGGCCACCGATAACACGGCACAAAAACCTAGCGATAGTCTTAATGCGTTCGAGTAGGTTTAAGATAAAACTGTAGATACAAGTACCATGCCCTATTACGTAGGGCTTGACGACAATGATAAAGTAAATACGAGTGTATTAAGTGCAATTATCTGATAACTTAATACTAGAACTTTAGTATCTATGGGGATAAGAGTGGGGCGTAGGCTTTGCACCTGTCTAGAGTTTGCCTCACTAAGCACAGAATACGATAGTTTCCTATCAAACACTCTCCTCCTTATATTATGTACAATAGTGACGACTATGCAGTATATGTGATAATATCCTCCAGACCGATTTCGGCCACGGCGGCCAGTCTTAACGGAGACTGGCCAACTACGCAGGAGATATTATAGTGTACAAGCGTGTGCGCAAACACAAGTGCACTCTCTGTTCCCTAACTCTCATGATCCTATGGGACGGTAATCCGACACGACCGGAGAGAGATCAGACGCAGGACCAACGGCTTTACGTGCTTTCCGAGGCACGGGGGTGTCTTACACCGCCAACTTCCCAACTCCGGGCTGCTACTGAGATTTCTTAACTGAAAAACCCAATAACATTTTGTTGGTCCGACCCGGGATTCGAACCCGAGACCTCATGCACAGCAGTCGCATTCACTACCGCTGCGCCGCGGAGGCAGTTACAGTATATGTATGTGTACAATATAACATGTAAGTATATTGTTAAACAGACAATGCACGAATGGCGTAGTGGTTTAAGTGGCCGCTTCGTCACTGCCTCTTCCGAGAGTTGTGGGTGCTAATCCTAAACGGGACAAAAATTTGAGTTTTCCACAAATAGTTGTTTCACGGCTGGGTGTTCTTTGTGTCCGTTGTTTGAATGTTTGTAAAGTAAAGTAAGTATTTATTTATCAAAATATAGGTACACGTTCTTATACAGATATTATAACACAGAAAACAAAAATAAAAGTACATATATAATGAAAAACGAGTTTATTACTCAAGTTTGTTGTTGGTTTGCGGTTTATACCTCAAACCAACCCTGATATTATGTGGTAACCCCAAGTGACGCCCGGACGTACATCAGCTACTCTTTAATATTTTACAAACACAAAAAATTAAAAAATACGTACGTAAAAAGTCTCCCGCGATGCAGCAATTATTCCTACTACGGGTGATGTCTATTTAAAATGAAATGATACGAACAAAATACAGACTGCCTACGCTCAGGGCTAAGTTCATTCCATAAACATTGAAATGTAAGATATTATATACGGATTTATTACTATTTAAAAATATAATTCATTCTGCTTTTAGTACTTGTACCTAAGAGAATTCGTTTTAATTACTCAATAATAGCCATGAGTTATGACTCAGCACCTACGATGAAGCTATGGCTTCATCGTAGGTGAAAGCGGAAGAGCGGCTGAGGTGACATTACAACTCAATCCTAACTTCCTATCCTAATCCTAACTATATTGTAAAAGCGAAAATGAGCTTGTTTGTTTGTTTGTTACCTTTTCACGCCTAAACCACTGAACCGAAATTTTGCATATACTTTGTCAGGTGTACAGAAACAGACATAGGCTACCTTTCATCCCGAAAAAAATTACTGTGCCCGTGGAAAACAATAATAACGTTCTTATGATAATAGATGGCGCCACGTGTCTTTCGAATCATGATTAAATTATATTATTAGAAGCAGAGCACAATCCGAATTGATTGTCAAATTCTAAATTAACGCGAGCGAAGTCGCGGGCAAAAGCTAGTTACTCAATAATAGCCATGAGTCATAGCTTCATCGTAGGTGAAAGCGGAAGAGCAGGTAAGGTGACATTACAACTCAATACTATAATATATTTCCACGAATCCTATACAAGCGTTGGGCTCTTTGACAAAGCCTCCGCATAGATACAAGCCAGGCAATCGTGCTCCTAGTATAAATACGTATTCCTCAGACACCTCCGCCATTCTGCTGATGGGTAAATAGACTCCTCATACCAGGAAACGTGACCTTTGACACAATTTAAACACGTTCATATTTTAGCACATCACTATCTTATCAATGTTTGCTATTGTAAGCGGTTTGAAGCGAACATATTATGAAGAATTAAGTATATTTGACGAATATACTGAACTACAACTGAAATGTTTCAATTTTAATGTCCAATGAGCATGACGCCTGAGTTGGGTTTTTTTCTATCTTTGTATATTTTTGTATTGTATTTATTAGTTAGAACAATCAATGCTGTTAAAAGTAATGATTAATGACCGCAAGTTTAGCGGTAAAGAAAACGCGTGTCAATCAGCCAGAAAATCCGAAAGGGTGTATTCGTTTCTAACTCAGACGAGAGTCAAACTAATATTCTTTAACATAGTCTATTCAGTAGCATTGAGCCTTCTTACGGAGCGTTTCGAGAAAGCCCTTTTTAAGGAAGTCTCCACTTTGGTACGTCCTTTTTAGGGAAATCCCTATAGAAATCCAAACGGGGTCTGTAAATTGTAGTTCTGGTTTACTGCAAGGAAGTAGTACTTCTCTTTCTTATTTTTAAGTTATAAGGCAATTTCACAGTGGCAGCGGTATTATCCTAAAAGATGTTTTCATGCAAAAATATGCAAGTAGGTACCTTGGTGGCACATGTATGGTGGTCAGTATCAATACGATTGTGTTTAACTTCAAGGTTAAAAAAAAGAATTATTGGGTTGTCCTGTCAAAAAAATCTTAGTAGAAAAAAGGAATAAGACCTGTATATACATTACGGAGTGCAATAAACGAATAGAATTGAATTGAATTTGGAACTGTGGCCAGTAGATTGCAATAGGTTCGCACCTGAAAAGGCGTAGGTAAAATGTGGCTGTCATGAACCTTTGCACTCCTTCATGAATGGAAGCGTGAGGCTTTGTATGAAGTTGGTATGCTAGTAAGATATCAAAAGGTAATTTTCCATAGATAGAGATACAAGACCACACACCGTATATTTTCATGTTTTAATTATTATTATCAATATTATGATACAAAAATTGAAATTGAACCGCTTGAAGGAGATAACGTATCGGTTGAATTAAAAAAATATGTTACGTAAGCACAAGTATCGTAAACATGTTATTTTTTATGCATATGATTCGATAACATGCTAATACCAACATAAGTATGCCGTTGCATATTGCCTTATAGTTACTGACGTAAGGTTTAAAATCGTTTTAATTTTCGACACGATGTTTTTGTCGGTACCAAGGTTAGCATTGAAATTTTCTCATAGTGTTAGGTTTAAAATTCAAAACCAACTGCATGCTAGATTCCTGGTCGCACGTTGTGAAAAACAAGTTTAATTTATTGCTTGTTTGTAGTAGGCAGGACTCAAAGTGTCCACCATTTCTGTGACATGACAATTATGTATGAACAACAGCAAAGAGGCGTTACTTGTTTTTCATTGTATTCCAAAAATATGTTCATGTAAATATTTGACATAGAATTAGGATATTTTCTTGACGTATTAGATATGTTAATGTATTATTGCACTGTGTTGTATTTATAATTTATATTTTTGTAGCTGTCTTTTAAAAAATATCAATCCTGCTTTGTCACATTCCATAGTGATATAGACACTTAGTCTAAGAACAGTATCTGTGGTCATAAACAAAAACATACTTATCTTATTTATTTCTTATTATTTACATATTTTAAATAGTAACATAGCTTATTATAATAGTAAGTTTCAGTTGTTGTTTAACAATAGTTATGCTTTAGGTCCACCAATTAATTCTCCATCTGAGTATACCGGTTGTCCTCGTACATAGGTTTGCATGACTTTACCCGTCAATACGTGGTTTATGTATGGGCTTATCTGTAATAAAAACATATAAATCAAATCAAATCAAATCATTTATTTCGGGCTGCATAGGCCCATATATAAATTCTTTAACCGAAATTGACATATTATATAACTTTATAATACATACAACACCATATAGCCCAAACTAAACAGAGCTTGTACTATGGGTACTAGACAATGGATATACATTACATATATACTTTTTTTTATTGTTTTATACATACATACATATTATACCTACATAGAAACACCCACTTGCACATGCTTTGTACTTGTGGGCTTATAAGTTTGATTACAGATTGTGAAGTTTCGCTTTTGGTTCCTGAGTTGGGTAATAGATATGCCTGTCAGGTAAAGAGACTCGTCAAGAACATATGTTTAAAAAAATGTTGGCAAAGATTTCATATAATTTTTTTTTAAATAGTCCGAGATTATATATCGGTGCCTTATATACTCTTCTATCTTGACACGAGGGTAAGCAGTGTGGCTGATGTCTCTGGTAGTTCAATTAATCATAGGGTTCGGTAACCACTTACCATCATGTGGGTATGTTTGTTTGCTACCTTTGTAGTATACAAGAAGCAGACTGCTTCCGTGGTGCAGCGGTAATGAATGCGACTGCTTCGAATCCCGGGTCGGGCCAACAAAAAAGTATTCGGTTTTTCTGTTAAGAAATTTCAATACGAGCCCGGAGTTAGGAAGTCGGTGGTGTTAGCCACACCATAACTCAGAAAGCACGTAAAGACGATGGTCCTGTGCCTGATCTCTCTCCGGTCGTGTAGGATAGCTGCCCTATAGGACTATGAGAATTCGGGAACACAAAGTGCACTTGCGTCTGCGCACACACTTGTGTTTTATAATACCGCGCTTGTATTTCAGTTCCTTTATCCATACTGTTCTAGAATGAAACAATGCTCAAATATATTAAGTTTGTGTGAGTTAGTTTAAAATTTGCTTATAGTGTGTAAGAGTGTGTGTATGTGTGTGTGTATGTGTGTGTGTACATCTATACTAATATTTATTAAGCTGAAGAGTTTGTTTGTTTGATCGCGCTAATCTCAGGAACTACAGGTCCGAATTGAAAAATTCTTCTTGTGTTGGATAGCTCATTTATCGAGGAAGGCTATAGGCTATATAACATCACGCTACAACCCACGGGGGCGGCGCAGTAATTATAAACGCGGGTGAAACCGCGGTCACATCTAGTATATTATAATGACAAAGAAAATATTTGCATTAGTGTGATGTAATTGTTTACTTCACCTCATCTTAAAATGTATGTTTGTTACTTTGACATATTATTATTATGTTTTTCTACTCTATTGTTGTGATAAGAGACTAACGGCGATAAACAAACTTGTGTCATGTGACAAAGGCTTTATAAATATTAAAGAACCTACTTCAAGACACACGAGAGTCAAAATCAAAATACATTAAATACATAGATTACATAGATTCACGCCTGTTTCCCAGAGGGGTAGGCAGAGACTACGGATTTCCATTTGCTACGATCCTGACACACTTCTCTGGCTTCATTCACTTTCATCACATTCCTCATACACGCCCGTCGGTTCAAGGAGCTCTTAACCTGGCCTTTGTCCAGAACGCCTCCGATCTGGTCGAGAAACGTTCGCCTAGGTTTTCCTCTTGCGACTGTTCCATTCACACTAGCCTTATAAACTTTCTTAGTCAGTCTTTCCTCGTCCATTCTTTCTACATGTCCAAACCAGCTTAACATACCCTTTTCTATTCTTGTAACTATATCCACTTTCATGCCGCATCTCTCTCTATAATAATAATAAATAATAATATTCTATCACATACACACAACACCGTCTAGCCCAAACTAAGCAGAGCTTGTATTATGGGTACTAGACAATGGATAAACATACATATATACATTTTTTTTTTGTAAATACATACATATTATACATAGAAACACCCAGACCAAGACAAACATCCATATTCATGCACACAAATGTTTGACTTGTGCGAGAATCGAACCCGCGACCTCAGGCGTGGCAGTCGGTTACACTAACCACTACGCCATCGAGGCCGTCAAATCTCTCTCTAATCACACTATTTCTTATTCTATCTTTCTTTCTTTTAAATATCTGGATCAAATCTAGGGGGGGCTGGTGATCACACAGGGTCTCCCTACTACGGACTCCATTCTCTCACAAAGGATATTAACACCTATTATATCTACTGTAGAATGCATATATACGTGAACCTTTGTGATGTGGGAAATAAAGTTTATTATCTATACTAATATTATAAAGCTGAAGAGTTTGTTTGTTTGTTTGAACGCGCTAATCTCAGGAACTACGCGTACGATTTGAAAAATTCTTTTAGTGTTGGATAGCGTATTTATCGAGGAAGGCTATAGGCTATATAACATCACGCTGCGATACACAGGGGCGGCGCAGTAACGATTAACGCGGGTGACACCGCGGGAAC
The DNA here is from genome assembly GCA_963564715.1 of Catocala sponsa. Taxonomy (NCBI): domain Eukaryota; kingdom Metazoa; phylum Arthropoda; class Insecta; order Lepidoptera; family Erebidae; genus Catocala; species Catocala sponsa. Next base: position 25,510,437 of record OY751341.1, on the reverse strand, counting down.
ATCTAGTTTTTATTATAAACCTGTTCCTTGAACCGACGGGCGTGTATGAGGAATGTGATGAAAGTGAATGAAGCCAGAGAAGTGTGTCAGGGTCGTAGCAAATGGAAATCCGTAGTCTCTGCCTACCCCTCTGAGAAACAGGCGTGAATCTATGTATGTATGTATAAATCTGCATCGACGCATTGCCTCTGATGAATCCATTATACCCACTATGTCATCGGTGTAGTCAAAACTAAGTAGGTATACTGATAACAGTGATAAAGCTCGTTCCACTAAAAATATAATCGTTATCAGGGCGACCGCTCGTCTACGATAGTATATCAGTGAATCGATAATAGAGTGACTCAGTGGCACTTAGCATACAATGAGGGGTCACCGGTTCGAAGCCCAGGTGTAACACGGCCCTGATTGCGCAGTATATAGAGCAGGTATGAAGGTTCATTGTTTAATTTCTATATTGAATTTATTTATGGTTGTTGGAAATGAATATCAATTTTCTATTTTTACTCAGGTATACATACACAGATTCACGCCTGTTTCCCAGAGAGGTGATAATAATAATCTAAGCACCGGTGTTGCCTTCTGCTGCTGGCTTGTATGCCTATCGTGGCTATTCAGGGGGCCCATCTAGTGAGTTGGCGAGTCACCGTTTGTCCATTCGATTGATGCTATTAGAGTAATCAGGGCAGATGCCGTTTTATCATCCATAGTTACGAATATACCAGTCCATCAAACACCCATACCCATAGCCCATATATTAGAATCCATACGTAGCGATAGTCTTACGCCTGCTGCGGCTAGTGCCGCTGTAGGTGTTCCATCCCACCTTTGATTAAAACTCTCGAAGGGACTCTTCACGTTGGACCCATGTCTCCGTGTAAGCCTCCCAAAGGGCCGGGTATTTTCCTAACGTATTAGGAATATACCCGTGAAATAGAAACAAATAATAATAAAAACTGCCTATTACAAATATAAGCCTAGTACTGTTTAGAGAATAATTCCTTTAAAATGTACTGGGATAGGACCATTATTACCCACAAAACCATACAGTACAATAGACACGACATAACTGTACTAGACAAAACAAAAAAAACTGTTTTCGTAATAGACATCGCAGTATGTAACACACATAATCTCCTCACTACGCATGCGGAAAAATGTCGAAGTATGTTGATTTAGCTACTGAAGTAAAAAGGTAATGGCAGTTAGACACCGTTAAAATCATACCTATTGTCATATCTACAACCGGCGTAGTCCCTAAGATACTTCGACATAGCCTGAGCATACTTGACATGCCGAAATCTACAATCACACTCATACAAAAAGCCGTTCTTCTTAACACAATATGTCGCCTCACACGTAAATTTCTTGCATCATCTACTTCTTAACTCTTTCCCCTCTGGCACACTTGGCTAAGGCCCGTGTGTCAGGTTTTTACCCCTTTTAAATGAACGGGAGACCAAATATAAAACAAAAATATATAATAATAATAATAACTTTATCCCCTAGCTTTTCGAAAAGAATAATAAATATTAGGTTTAAATATTACACAATTATTGTATAATACATTTGGCTAGTTCAGACTAGGCAAAACTAAGTTTCAGTTTGGTTTTAATTATATTTCACAGTTATGTTTATTTCATTTCAAATATGTTCTCGATTAACTGATTTGGCTTTTTTATTATTCAATAGTCTAATGTTGATGTCTGTTTATTAATATTTTGATTAATTCCATTGTATCAAATTTTAAAAAATAATATACTGAACTCCTCAAGAATAAAGAGCAAATTAGCTATGCAGTATATTTTGGAAGTATTTTATGGTATTATGGATATGTATAATAATAGATATACATAATATTACGCCTGCTTATTCCTACATTAATATCTATGCGTTTTTATCTGCCAAGTCTTATAATAGGTACTAGACATAATTAAAAATCTATTGTTTCTGGCCACCGGTGTACCGCAGTGACTAGGATAATAGTATTAAAAGTAGATTTTGTTAAAAGAATAAGTCGGTGTTGTGTACTATACAGTACCGTATATTATACAGTAATAATCTCCACGTTATCAGTATTTTAGAGTAGTAGAGTCTCGCTGATTTCAGCATGGATGGGCCGGCTCGAACGGAGAAGGATTACCCTCTCACAAAATATTGACGTGAAATATCGTGAAGGTCGATCACTTTGTTTATGTTTCACTATGCGCATAATATTGTGTTATCAGTACCTATTATGCAATGACATTTTTATTTTTTATTTGTACCCACCTTCTTAAATTTTATTTATTTGATGGTGACGTATTTTATTTTTACCCCTGTTCTTGTATTTTTAAATGTACCGAATTTATAAACATAATTTAATATGCCCTATACGCTGCCCTTGTGCATGTATGTAGCAGAACCACATTTATTGTATTTTTGTTGTAATGTTAAGCATTTGCCTCCGTCCGTGCACCGCTGGTGCACTCAATCTGGGTGCCCAGCTAATGCTGAGGTGGTGACTCTTTTCGGCGAGGGCATACACATTTTGTTTTATAATATGTATAATATGTTTGTTTATTTTGTTTTAATTAATTGTGTGGCTCTGTACGAAATAAACAAATTTCTTTCTTTCTTTCTTTTTTCTTTCAAATAGCAGTATTCCTACTGTTGTTTTTCGTTCGGTGAGTGAGAGTACCGGAGGCCCAATCATCCTCTTTCTACCTACCGCTCCTTCTCCTTCCCACTTCCTTTCCTAAAGGGTCGGCAACGCGCTGGTGATGCCTCTGGTGTTGCAGGCGTCGGATAGGCTACGGTGCCCACTTATCATCAGGTGGGCCGTATACTTATTTGCCAACTTAACTGTACAAAAAAAAAATTCGCTGGTTCATGTTTACTAACAAATAAATAAAATATCCAGACGTTTACTGATATGATCCACAAAATAAACAATTATTTATATCGTGTGAAGGCGAGGACACGTGTTCGTATATTATTTGTTTTTGAAATGGAATATTACATATTTTTATTCGATAAGGTAACTTAACGCTGATCAACAACAAGGGAGATAAGTAATTGTCAAGGTCTTACTAATGCAATAATACGTCGTCCTAATCATTATTTATCTAATTTAAAAAAGAAAATGCTTGTTGATGCTGACTTTGAGCAAAAGGCTGTTCTTTATTTTGCATAAAGGATAAGCATTGCAATTCAAGGTGACTGTGTTTATTAGACTAGATGCGCAGAAATTCTACGAAGCCTATACATTTATGGCTGCTTTAAAGTTATTTATTTATTTTATTTTATAAGTTAGCTATAATGTACCTGCATGGACATATTGTGTAAATAGTTGAATACATTCTCTTCGGTAGGTTGAATCTCTTTTAATGTCTGGATCTTTTGTGTCGACACTCTCCCAATAACGACTGCCATAGATTCAGACATAATTAGTGATGACACGAAACCTGGCTACGTACCCAGTTGTCCAAAATCTGTTTTGGACTACTGGGTACGTAGCCAGGTTTCGTTGTTTACCCTTGCCGTAAAACCTAAAAAAATAGATTACGAAATGTGCGTGTATTAAACGTTTACCTTTTTAAGGTCATTTCGATGTGAACCTATGTATTACTATTATATAGAGGTCACATCGCTCAACACCAAGAAGTATATCCACTTTATATAAGATCCATGCAAACGCGCTTGTGTTACATTGGGGCGATATTTCAGACTTAAGAGGAAACACAAGGGCCGCTTTTCCATACAAACGTAGTCCCCTGTTTCTTCCCTGGATAATGCCAGTAGAGCAATAATTTTTCCAAAAAATGTATGGGTTCTATTGGCATGTCCCTATGTTTTCCTTTTTTTTCATAAATTAATTATTAAAAGAGACATGAGCCTTCAAAAACCTCAAAAATTTACGAGATTTTCCGCTGTGTTCAAACATCCAGAAAACAAATTTGACTAGATTATATAAAAAAGGGAAATATAGGAACACGGCCAAAATCTTTCTTTAATTTTTTATAAAAAAGTAATTAAATCGGTCAAGTTTTGGAGAAGGAATCAGCGGACTACGAAACGTTGATTTTGTGTACATTTATAGTTATTTTCGGTCCAAGATGCAGTTGTCTCTTTCGCGCTCTGCGGGCACTGCGCGACAGCAATAGATTTTACAAATACCTATTTTCAATTCTCTCGCCCTTAGTGTTTGCTCTTAAGGACGCGGTGTATCAACGTACCAGTGATATAAGTCCCTTGCAATGGCAACACACCAATTCTTTTTTTAAGCGAGTGACTGAGACTCGTTTGTGTCTCAGTCACTCCCGTAATTACTGGCCGTATTTGCAAGGCTAGGGATTTTCCAGGACTAGCAAATAAAAAAGATTTCTACAGTTTATCAAAAGATTTCTATAGTTTATCAATTACAAAGTAAGACAACAAAATACTCTTTGTGTGATGTATTATTTCCACAAGTACCGCAGTAGGTTACGCACAAAATCCATCTATTGCAGGCGTTACGTAACAAGTGGCGTACAGACGAACTAACAACACACAGCGTCCACAAGTTCGTGTTTGTTGTAGAACATCACTTTATCTGCTTGACGTGACTTACTGATAGCGATGTACTGTGGCCATGATGCTGTGAAAAACAGGATATTTGTTTCCCTATTTGTTCAATTTGAATACGAAATATTTGTGTTAAACAGTTTTGAATATACAAATATTTTCCAAAAAACGTTGTCGTGAATATTAATATTAGTATTATTAATGCTTACGTCAATATTTTCGAGAAGTTGTTTTTAATATGTGTTTTGTTGACTAGGTCAGGTTCTGCCACTCTTTAGAAGATACGCAGCCAAATAAACTTGTGTTGATTGTTATCCAATGTTAGATTGTGCTATCAGATCGTCTGCTCAGTTCTGCAGTGTCTCCCTTTTGCAAAGGAACATAGCGATAAATAATAATGTCCTCTAGACCGAATTTCGGTCACGGCGGCCAGTCTTAACGGAGACTGGCCAGCTCCGCAGGAGATATTATAGTGCACAAGTATGTGCGCAAATACAAGAGCACTCTCTGTTCCCTAACTCTCATGATCCGATGGGACGAATAATCCGACACGACCGGAGAGAGATCAGGCGCAAGACCAACGGCTTTACGTGCTTTCCGAGGCACGGGGGTGTCTAACACCGCCAATTTCCTAACTTCGGCCTCGAATTGAGATTTCTGAACAGAAAAATCCAATAATTTTTTATAGGCCCTACCCGGGATTCGAACCCGAGACCTCATGCACAGCAGTCGCATTCACTACCGCTGCGCCACGGATGCTGATGATTTTTGGACGGACACTACATGATTTGTGGTTTTACCTTAGATATAATATGTGTTTATACTTTCGCAAGACTTCGCTTTTCTTGTGAATGGCAAGTCTTCCCAAAATTACTTGATTAGAGAACTTTCACCTAGATTTTCCCCATCCGATTGCCCATAAACATTGTTTTATTTATTATAGAATAATAAATTATCCACTGATATCCACATAATTTATCCACTTATATTTTTAAAAAACAAATATAAATATTCTTTCTTATGTTCCTAACGTATGGTCACCGTACTATTCCCATATATATCTCGGAGTTGTTTACGGTTCACCTTTTGTGTTGGTTTGTTTTGCGGCAACTTTCTACAGAACGGCCCGTTTTGTCATCTTCGGACAATTAGTTGTATCCATATGTGCTGGCTATTTGTTACTTACAAGTTTGACAGCCGAATATTTGTTATAAACTATAATGGGGTTCAAGTTACAAGAAACCAGTCAGCCATTTATTGATTTCCATACAGAGATAACCGGAGTTGAATGTGGAGGGCTGTAAAAATGTTTGGATATTTATAACTCGATTATGCGTTAACCATTTTGATTAAACACAAATGGACAATGCTCTACGCAGCAAACCAGGTAAAATGTTGCTATTCCTGAGAAGAAGAGATGGATTTAACGAATAAGACGGCATGACTAAGGACCTCCTTGGGCTTGGTACTCATTACAGTCCGGCAGGAATCCGGCGTAAAAGTACTGTTATTAACGTCTAAGTCTTCTTCAGAGGTTAATGAAAATACTGTTGGTCTGTGTGTCTGTCTGTTAGTGACAGGCATAACTCCGGAACCACTGGACGGATTGACTTGTAACTTGGTGTGCAGACACACTTGGGGTTATACCTCGGTCGAGTTTGAATATGGGCCCTGTGGGTCAAAAGATACCTGAGATATAGGGGTCACAAGGTGACACGAAAACGAAGAGGTTGAATCTATTTATTTATTTATTTAATAAGGCACACAAGATATAACAGTTTTGGTTTAAACTATGGTTCTAACTATGTGTACACATCATGATTATTAGATATAGATCAGTACAAGATGACGCTACAGAGTTCTAATCTATAGAAATAAATAAAATTGAATTGTCTGTTTGTAATGTCAAAATAACAGCTTTTTATCTAATGCATATGAAAGTATATAAGGTACCTATACAAAAACATCTATTTTTAAATTTTTTGTCTTTCTGTCTGTTTGTGCCGGATAATCTGCAAAACGGCTGAACCGATTTTGACGGGACTTTCACTGGCAGATAGCTGATGTTATAAGGAGTAACTTAGGCAATAGTGATTTTAGAAAAAAATAGGGTTCCGCGGAGACAAACACCTTTTAGTTTAAATCTACGCGAACGAAGTCGCAGGTAACAGCTAGTTAAAAATAAATACACAAATAATAACAATTGACTTAATCTTACTAAGTATATTACAACACGTTTAAATAAGATATCGCTGGTCCAATATTATAAGGATCAATGTTACATTTTTGAAAAAAATTAGTTATGAATATTGCATGGTGCTATATGTCATTCCTTTTTATTTAGACTAATATAGTAATAGATGGAAGCACTTAGCACCTCACAATATTAAATCGCAAATAGTTCTAAGTTACTTCTTCAGTTATTTTTGCTATATGCAAATTTTAAACCTCATTTCCCCAAAGTTAAAAAAAAAACATAGAACCTTGTAATAGTGAACCAGCGATATGTAGGTGTGTTAGAATTCTGGGTTTTTACACCCATCTCGTTGTTTTTCAATCGATAAACAGGTGTTTCAGAGACTCACATAACTACTTTGTTTATTACTTATATAGCTGTACAATTATTCAGTAACAGCGAAATATTGACTTGGTATACGTCTGTACTGTATTTTTCTGAGCCTCTGCCCCACTTCTCAAAGAAATATAGTCGTGATGATAATATATTATATGACGTGTCAAACTATTTATTTAGCAATAATATTATTTTCTTAAAAGCGTGTCCCGTCCTACACACACATTACAATATATTTATTCAAATTTAATGATTCGCGTATTTATTAGCTGACATGGAACATTTCCGGACAAAACCGGACGTTCCATCAGCACCCTCAAGGTTTATTACATATAGTTAATAACGGATATGTCAGTTTGGGCTATTCGTGGCTTCTATGATTAATAAATGGTATTCAGATAGCGTAGCGGGAGACCGTTGAACTGCCACGCAGGAATGTCGATTTCGATCCATAGACACTACTCTGACTTTTCAAAGTTATGAACATACTAAATATGTAGTTAGATATCGCTTATTTAAACGATTAGGAAAAACATAGTGAGGAAAGGAGCATGTCTGTAAGTTCTCCATGATATTACTCAATGAAAAGTGAAGTCTGCTAACTTGCACTGAACCAGCGTGATGGGCTATGGTCTAACCCTTCTCATATGGTGGAGAGGCCAGTGTACAGCAGTGAGACAGTTTATACAAGGTTATTTTTAGTATATTGAAAACCTCTCAGGGGGTGATTATACTTATTATTATGAACAACTTTTGTTCTGAGACAATGCCGAAATCGCGAAAAGAAAATCAGCTGTTCCATACATTTTGCTGAGGTCAAAGTCCAATTTTGTATGGAACAGGTGATTTTTTTTGCGTTTTCGGCAATGTCCCAGGACAAAAGTCTGAGAGGTTTTAACTTTACTAAGAATAACCTTGTATACAGGGCTGCTATTATTATTATATCAGTACATCCCAAAGGAGTTTGCAGAGGTTTATTAATACACCCAAATATCAATTATAATAATAATAATAATAATATTCTACCGCATACACACAACACCATCTAGCCCAAACTAAGCAGAGCGTGTACTATGGGTACTAGACAATGGATAAACATACATATATACTTTTTTTTTGTAAATACATGCATATTATACATAAAAACACCCAGACCAAAACAAACATCCATGTTCATGCACACAAATGTTTGACTTGTGCGGGAATCGAACCCACGACCTCAGCCGTGGCAGTCGGTTACACTAACCACTACGCCATCGAGGCCACACGTCCTAGAGAATAATTGATTGCCCGTCTACTAAACTCATTTTCAGATTGATTAGTAAAGCCTTGTTAATTTTATTATAAATGGACCAGCTCGACCGAGAAAGTAGTACCCTCTATCAGAAACTCCAAGTAAAGAATCAGTACTGCTGCAAGTCTTTCATTAAGTGAGAGTGCCAAAAGCCTAATGATCCCCTCAGTTCACTCCTTCAGTCTGATACCACCCATTCAGATGGTAACTTCTTACCATCAAACAGTAGACCGTATACTTGTTTGCAACCTATGTAATATATAGTAGGCTTGGTTGTATTTCGTTGGAATTCTGTGTGGCCAAGAAAACGTGTCCATAAGCGCCAGTTACCGCTTACTATCAGTTAGGCTGATATGCCACTTATAACAGTACAGAAGTTCCAAGCAGAAAATCTCATGGAGTCATACAATGTGTTGGATCTTTGTGATGTGTGATTTCAGTTATATTGTTGCAAGCGCCAATACTACTAGAATTCCTTCTTCCGAATCGCTTCATATTTTGTGTTTTAAGCCTCATACATTCTCTAACTAAGTCTTTTAAAAACAGTCGGCCATATTATATTTAACTGCATGAATAGCCCAAATAGTTTTAGATGTCATTTCGGCGCTATGCCTCACCAATTGCTTAGGGTCCGTTCCGTACTTGGAACGAAATGTTGTGTAATGTACAATAGTTGTTCCAAGTTTGGGTATTCTCTACACCCATCGTTTAAATGTTGGCAAGTTTACTTTTTAAAACTAGAAATAAAATGTATTTGCAAAGAGATACCAGTATAAATCGTAAACAACAAATTTAAAAAACAAGTAAATGTATAAATTATGTAAAGTACTTATTAATTTTATTGTCTTTGTGTCCGCGTGGAGACAAAACACCTTATGTAATTTATTTATCTTAATCGAACTAAAATATCTTCTGTTATTATGATAATTTGGTATTTTAATTCAAAAATTATTGCCGATTATAATAAGGACAGTTTTTTAAGCAACTGTGACGTAGATCAAACGATACATACATACATAAAGAGCCTCACGCCTATATCCACTAGGGTGTAAGCAGAGGTGCCAGGAAAAGTTCCACGATCCAGGATTTTGATAAAGTTTGCTGCAGTCGAATTATCTTATTCGGTAACGATCTACTAAAATCTATTTTAACTTCAGAAAAGAAAATTTTCTATGGACGTATTTAATCCACTTAGAACTTCTTATGTAAAAAATTATCCTGATTGGAACTGCCTGGTTGCAGAACATAACAGGTAATCCGGGTATGCGATCCAGGCTTTTCAGACTATCTTAATCGCACACTGCCTTGTATGCGGTATTGCTATTTAACTCTGTTATGCACTCTACGGCGGCAATAGCCTTAACATAGACCCACTGGCTCGCCTGCCACCACAAACTATTAAAATAATAATTAATTAAACGCTCACTTGCCGATAAATTCTAAGCCATAAACGTAGACAGGCATCTCAGTTTGTCTACGGAGTGACTACCACCAAAAGACCCACCCAGACGTAAAAAGGTCAGTAATATTTGTGCCTTCCGTAGTCTCTGCCTACCCCTCTGGGAAACAGGCGTGAATCTATGTATGTATGTATGTATTTGTCCCTTACCCTGGCATTGCAGTTTCCTTTTCACACATACCTAACTTTTCAAACCGGCAGGAAAATGCGACTTTAATAACAAACAAAAATGCAAAATAAGCGTTGTATTACATGGCTTTCACTAATCTTAAGTCTCTTTTAGCGGTCACCCATCATAATCCCGGCCGCGTTATCACCGCTTAACCTCGTTGTTTAATGGAAGTAAAACAGGTTTCGACTGGACACAGATGTTAGTAAGTTCATAATATCAATACTATCTGTACTCTTGCTTGAGATAAAGCGCCGTTTGAGATAACTCTCAAATTATTAAAATTTGGGTTACACGTGCTACGTTGTTTGTTCGTTTCCAAAGTTGATTGTGACGTCACCGCTGTATCATATAATATGTTCATGTGTGTATTTAAATAAGATACAGAATACTTTTGAATATTAATTTTCTGAAATGAAATGCTTTTGTATTCGGGGTTGGCAGATTTTGAAGTTATTCGATGGGTATCCGTGGTATTATATGGCGATGCTATGCACCATGAACTTGCTGGACCAGTAATTTAACAGAACAAGCTGTTTATCATATGGCCGCACGTTCTATAGAACTAACCTGGGACCATTCAAGTCAGGCAAGATTTGAAATAATTTTCTATAAGTGTTAATTAGATTGCTGGTTTTACATAAATACATACATAGTTTCACGCCTGTTTCCCAGAGGGGTAGGCAGAGACTACGAATTTCCATTTGCTACGACCCTGACACACTTCTCTGGCTTCATTCACTTTCATCACATTCCTCATACACGCCCGTCGGTTCAAGGAGCTCTTAACCTGGCCTTTGTCCAGAATGCCTCCGATCTGATCGAGAAACGTTCGCCTAGGTTTTCCTCTTTTTTTCTCTTTTCAGGTTTTATCTTTTGAAAATCACATCGTCCTTAGTCGATATCGATAGGAATCCTGAACAATTGATAGGACTAATGCAATGTGATTATCTACTCGATATCTCTGGCAATTAAAGTCGGTCTCGATGGCGTAGTGGTTAGTGTAACCAACTGCCACGCATGCAGTCGCGGGATCGATGCCCGCACAAGTTAAACATATTTTGTGTGCATGAACATGGATGTTTGTCTTGGTCTGGTTGTTTCTATGTATTTACAACAAAAAAAGTATATATGTAACATACATATATGTATGTTTATCCATTGTCCAGTACCCATAATACAAGATCCGCTTAGTTTGGGCTAGATGGTGTTGTGTGTATGTGAAAAAAATATCAAAAGAAGATAGCTGAAGAACTAGAAAAGAACAACAATATATACATTAGGAACTCTGTTTCCGTGGAGTGGTGTAGGATAACCAGTCTAACTTGATCTTTTACTGCTATATTAGTGTCTCTTAATTAAAGCTACACCTAATTGATTAATAATAGATTAAAATGTTAATTAAAACATATGTTATCAAGAATTATCATTATTATCAAACTAAGTTATACCCATATAATTAACCCATTTTGCATTTTCGGATTGTCTCGGCAAAACAATTATAGCAATGTGACCATAGTGCATGTGGTGTCAGTTTTTATTTCCGAGTTGGCCAAAGAGTGAAATTAGTTTGTGAACTGGGGCAACTAAGAAGGAGAATCGGATGATTGAGTATTGAGTATCATGCCAGTTTCTGTATGTGATGTGGAAGGTAGGGCATATTCAACCAGCCCGGTCAAAGCGGCTGCAATACGACTAAGAAAGTACTTCCATCCGACAGAAGATCGCAGTCAAATAATCTTGGGTTGTGTTCCAGCAGTATTAGCAGAATTACTTATGGAAGTACTATGATTTCAGTAGACCAACTAGGCACGGTTACGACCTTTGTCTTTGTCTCTTTTTTAAAGGGTTAACTAATAACATGAGCGGCTTACGGAAGCCTTTTACCATCAAACCACCATATGCATGTTTGTCAAACATCAATGATCTTGGCCTTCAAGTAATCTAAATACTTGTTACTAGCAATGTGGTACATCAGTTCCGGTATTACTCGTAATCTATCAAATAAAAAACATACCTATCTGGCAGATCAACAAGGTTGCCCAGGATGGGCTATCTAACTATCAGACACTTTATAAACATTAAATTATATTATTAATACAATAAACAGACTAGTCGAGATAAGACCGAAGTGACCTCCATACTGAATTTATATTATCACGAGAACTAAAATATTATTTGAATAGATTAACTTTTAGAAACATAACAACCTAAGTGTAACCAATACTGCAATCAAAACACAGTTTTGATAACCGTGCGATAAAATACATATTTGTGTGTACGGTACAGTTGATACTGCAAACGATTTGCAAAAAGGAAGATAATAAAGTAGGTTGATATAACCAGATTGAACTGGTTTTAGGCACATGTGCTTCATTACGTGTAGAACAAGGCTTAGTATTGTTATGTAATAGCGAGTGCCTTTATTGGTCATCAAAGGTGTCTTTGAATATATGACATAAGGAGAAAGCTTCAAATGTGGACAGTAGTTCAAAGCGATTTGTAAGACACATATTTTATCAAAGTTTATTTATGATATAAATAAATTTGCATCCGACATTTCGTCACTAGTCCTGTGGTTCAGTTCAGTTCACGATTATTTCCAATGGATTGGAATCCCCATTGGAAATAATAGTGACCTCACGGGTAATTTTTTTAATTTTGTGTAATGTTGTTGGCTCGTCAATATACCAAACCATGACGCACATGGCTTCTAGACACATGTCTTAGGGTAGAAAGCTGAAACAAAATAGAAAGATATATTGTAGCCAATAGTTAAACAGATAAAAAAATAACAAAATTTTATATCTGGGAGAGCTATTTGGAAGATTCATACATTCATACATAGATTCACGACTGTTTCCCAGAGGGGTAGGCAGAGACTACGGATTTCCATTTGCTACGATCCAATGGAAGATTCAATTATGTATTAAATGTATAGACAGTATTTTTTACACGCTTAAATCACAAAGACACAGGTTAGAATTATTAAAGTGATCGCATCATTATCTCATAGCAGTTGATCGAAAAATTTAAGCGAATGAATTAAGAAGTGTATTGCATATGATGAACCCTATCCGTTTGTTTGTTAAGCTTTCTCGCCTAAACTACTCGACCGATCAACATGAAATTTCGCATACACCTTGTTAGGGGTATAGAAAAGGACATATATAGGGTACTTTTCATGCAGAAAAAAGCACTGTTTTCGAGCGCATCCACGAAAGCTAGTAAGTTATATAGTTAAATCGTTATATGCACATTAAAAGGACAAGGTGTGCGCCTTAGATGAGAACCCAAGACTAAAGATAAAGTTAGCAATTAACAGTAACGTAGCTCATTTATCCGCTTCAAAAGTTCTAAAATGGTTAAATTCTAATTTATTCAGAAAACGTATCGTGCAGAAGTTTTATCTTTAAACTCGTAACGTTCAGTAATTAATTAATTTAACTTTACTTCAGCTTTTAGTTCTCAAGTCACCGGTTTTTAGAAAATTAAACTCTTAGAATTATGTTTTAAGTTGCTTTCATGAGAGTTAACTAACCGAACTCAACAAGTTTTGGTAAAATATAATTTTGGTTCAAGTTTCTTTCATAAAATGTAAGTTGAAAATATCACAGGTTAAATTCTTGGTATCTTTAATAATTAGTAACTTTTGCGAAGAGTTGGTAAACAATATATTATTACTAATTGCACAACATATTTTCTTTAGAAAACATTGATGTTGATTCTTGTGAAGATGCTTTGACAACAATACATTTTCTTAAACATATTTTAGAATGCCAGAGGCAAATTTAACATTGTACAATTTTTACGTCAACGTTTTTTAGTTACATATTGTTCTGCTTTTTATTTTGTATTTGTATTTTTGTTCTTGGTTTTTTTATTTTATTTTATTTCTTCATGTTTTGGGTGTGCTCTTTTGTGTGCCAAAATAAAAAGTATTTCTTTCTTTCTTCTTCTTTCTTTCTAAGTGAGACGTTTTATAACTGTCTCGTTGGTTCTGCGGTATAATTTTGTACTTATCACTTATGTTTGCGTTTTTGTTTTCGGCTGGAGCAACGAGTTATTTTGATTTTCTGCTAGGAAATTTTCAGTCAGCAAATATCTAGCTCATCATAAAAACATAGTTGGAAGTCTTCTTCTGTCTACCATTTCTGGGATATACAAAATCTTAGACCATGTATAATTTTTTCATGAGCCTTTAGTTATATATATCAACTAGCTTTTGCCCGCGGCTTCGCTCGCATAAAACTAAGTTAGATTAGGTTATGTGTAATAGTACATTTTTTAAATAAAATATAGTCTATGTTACTCGGTGATAATATGGATTTCTAATGATGAACGAATTTTAAAATCGGTTGAGTAGTTTTTGAGTTAAATCATTACAAACAAAAATCGGTTTGTTCCGCATTTGCCCCTACGTTACGTCCCACATTCCAAAAAGTTCCTCACTCGTCTCTCTTTTTTAATTATTCCTTTTTCGTCCTACATTTTTGAGCATATGGTTAGCAAAACAGAACATGTTTAAAAATTATTTTAAATTTTCTTAGTGTCCAGCTCGTGGTGTCATGCAATCATAAGCCCAAAGTTTCGCCGAGAGATAAAGGAGGTATTTTAAAATATTTTTCATCTGACGGTACATCAAAATCAGCAATACAAAAAAAACAGGGTCAGAAAAGGAACATAATTTGGAAAGAAATAGAAATTACATTAAGAAATTAAAATTTATCTAAATTTCGGGGCATATAAGAAACAATTTTTGGGGCGAATGCGTATTTTTACATTCGGGACGAAACATGAGGGTCGAATGCGGAATAAACCAAAAAAACAAATCTTTCCTTTTTATAGTATTAGTATAGAAAATATGACGAACAAATAAATCTTACCATTAAACGCCCTTATCTAGATTATAATTAAACCAAAGAAAGAAACAGGAAAACAACAAAACCTCGTAAACATTTTTTACTTCTCACAGCTGATAGAAAGTGACTAGTAACGAGTGTCTATCGCGATAGGCTAATGGCTATGGTCACACGCAATGCGTGCCGATACTACGAAATGGGTCAAACCGATTAACGGCGTGTAAGAAATAGATTTCAATTGTGTTGTTACTATGAATATCCACAGTTTTTATTATACATACTGTACGCATAAAGGGGTGAACAGAATGAACATTATCGAATGGAAAGGTGTGAAACACATGTTTTTTATTGTTTTTTTTTTATATTGACACGGCGAAGTGATTGTAACGTGAATTACAGTCCAGAGACAGTAATAATAATATTAATAATAAACCCCTCTGGGACAGTCGTTATCTCCTCATGAGACTAACGCGATACCGGAGGGCATAGTATACTAGCTTTTAAACTAACACCTTCGCCTTGTGATATAAACAAAAAATGTATCACCAGGTTAAATAAAAGCGCACAAACCGCAGGGCAGCTTATGGCGAGCTGAATGGAAGTGGCGACGCTGCGGTCCTGAATGCCTCAGAGAGTTGGTGAGGGCTTCGTCCCCAGCTTGCCGTTACTGGTTGGCTGGGGTAGAACTTCAAGAGCGCCCGTAGGACTCTCAACTCTGGCTTGCTTTGATCGGCCGGTCAGAGGGAGGCCGCTAGAGCTACATGCTTGGGGATGGAAGTGTCATTTTCAAGGGCATAACTACGGGGAAACCCGCTCCGGGTCTCCGTTTTCACGAGACCCGTGATGGTAAAACGGGC
Organism: Catocala sponsa; assembly: GCA_963564715.1. Classification (NCBI taxonomy): domain Eukaryota; kingdom Metazoa; phylum Arthropoda; class Insecta; order Lepidoptera; family Erebidae; genus Catocala; species Catocala sponsa. Next base: position 25,494,679 of record OY751341.1, on the reverse strand, counting down.
GCCGCACCGCTCGACACCCTTAGCCGCTCGCACCGGTGTTGCCCTCTGCTGCTGGCTTGTATGCCTATCGTGGCTATTCAGGGGGCCCATCTAGTGAGTTGGCGAGTCACCGTCTGTCCATTCGATTGATGCTATTAGAGTATTCAGGGTAGACGCCGTTTTTCATCTATAGTTTGCAATATACCGGTCCACCAAACACCCATAGGTACCCATAATCCATATATTAGAATCCATACGTAGCAATAGTCCTAGGCCTGCTGCGGCTAGTGCCGCTGTAGGTGTTCCATCCCACCTTTGATTAAAACTCTCGAAGGGCCTCTTCACTTTGGACCCATGTCCATTACCGTGTAAGCCTTCCAAAGGGCCGGGTATTTTCCTAACGTATTAGGAATATACCCGTGAAAGGGAAACAAATAATAATAATAATATTGTATCACATACACACAACACCATCTAGCCCAAACTAAGCAGAGCTTGTACTATGTGTACTAGACAATGGATAAACATGCTTGTTTGCCACCCTAAGTAGTATAGAAAAAAAAATGTAATACTGCTGTCAGTTTAGCTGTGAAAATATCACAGAACCACATTCACACTAATAATATTAACATGCAGGTTCTTCACATGCTTCGATTAGCTTATCTTGTAACAAACTAATGGCCTATGTAATCAAATTTTGAAGTCCATATTTACCTTTTTCTTATTGTATGTAACTATATGTAATCCGGATGACAATATACAGTAGGCACAACGATAAGCAATGCAACTGCTGTGCATGAGCTCTTGGGTTTGATTCCCGGGTCAAGAATTTCTCGTTCTGTATCTTGCCCGGTAGGCCGTAATAGGCTTGCCTGCTATAATGCGGAATACAAGATCATAATAGACAAATGATTAATATATTATAATCTTGTCTTATCTTATGTGGGGGCCAGTAAGTGCAGACCGGCGACACTTCGACCCAGTGAGATCTTTTGTGTCGACACTCTCCCAATAACGACTGCCATAGATGTTCATGGCAGCCGGGACCGACGGCTTAACGTGCTCTCCGAGGCACGGAGCAGGCGATAATTGTCAATCAATACGCACATAATTTCGAAAAGCCATATAACTTCCGAAAGTCAGAGGTGCGCGACGTGGGTTCGAGCCCGAGACCCTCTGCATTGCAGTCTGTTGGTCTCCCCACTGAGCTATCGCCGCTCAATAGTATTAATAATATTCTATTACATACACACAACACCATTTAGCCCAAACTAAGCAGAGCTTGTACTATGGGTACCAGACAATGGATAAACATACATATATACTATTTTTTGTAAATACATACATTTTATACTTAGAAACACCCAGACCAAGACAAACATCCATGTTCATGCACACAAATGTTTGACTTGTGCGGGAATCAAACCCGCTACCTCAGGCGTGGCAGTCGGTTACACTAACCACTACGCCATCGAGGCCGTCACAGTATATGTACCTATGAATGATACACTACTTTACCAAATATAACAAAAATGCAGTAATTAAAATAAAATGTTCTACGGATGGCTATAAAATGTCACAATCAGTCAGAAAATTCAAATAAACCAGTGACTTAAAATTACGTTTCTATACAGGTTGTCCGGTAATTAATGGATAACCTTGGAATGTCTTATAGTAGAACTGATGGCCGTCCAGAAAAAAAAAGAAAATATAAGTAATATTAAAAAAGTGCAATAGCTAGTCATACTTTTGACTGTCTATCTATCTATTAGCATAATTAGTGTTTATTAATAAAACAACAAAAAGCCGATGGAATTCATTCATTTATGGTCGTAGTAGTAAAAACAAATCATATCTCAGGTAGCAGTTAGAATAGATATTTTTCATGTTTTTTCCTGAACGGCTATCATACATTTCAAGGTTATCCATTAATTACCGGTCACCTGTATATGAGACCTACTAGATATGTCATATATCACCTACAACCATAACTGGCGAAATGTGGATGTAATACTCAGCACATAAGTACGTATCACACGAGCAAAGCCACAGCATTTAGCTAGCCAGTTTCTCTATGTTACAAGTGTAAATGTGTATATGATGACTGTATTGCATACAAAAGATGGTAAATTGCATTACCTACAGACGGCATGAGTCATCGCAAGCTGGTTCAAAAAGTACTTACCCGGCAACACACACAGAACTTGGTACTGGCGGCTGATCGCTTAGTTCTCTGAACTGCAAGTAGTATTGGTGCCTGACTTAAGGGTTTTGTGACTCAAAGCCTTTGTTTTTGGTGTAAAGAGTGTGTGTGTAAAACATATAACATGACAAATTAATTTAATAATTATATCTCTCTTCCTCTCTCCTACTATTGCTGTGCCCGACAGGGTCCATGATTGTTCTCATATTTTTACTATACCACCTAAGTATATACATTGTGGAATGCAATAAATGAATGAATGATTGATTGATATATTGTCATCGGTATAAATAAAAAATATTTTATCTCAATAAATTTTATTTAATTAAATTCCTTGATTAAGCATTTGTTGACATACATCATCATCATCATCAGGCTATAATAGTCCACTGCTGGACATAGCCCTCCCCAAAGAGCGCCATAGTAATGTTTAATACGCTGCTGTTTGTTATCCCTAAATAAATAAATAAATAGCGCCCTGTCTTCAGCTTGCCGTTAGTGACATTGGATACTAGAATTTAAATATAGTTTTAAATATGGGTACTCATAGCCAAAGTCACTATGGGTAGTAGGCATTCCCCTTTATTTGGTGGACTGTCTCGTTGGGCCTACGAAATGCGAATGCTCTGCAGGAGGTCTTGGGTCTGCCAAAGGGTTGTTAGGGTTTCTGTCAAAAAATACTCAGTAGTACAGAGTCTGGAGGCTTTTATCAGAAGTGAATTTAGGATTATAGTCTACTAGCTTTTGCCTGCGGCTTCGCTCGCGTTAATTTAGAATTTGACAATCAATTCGGGTTGTACTCTGCTTGTAATAATATAATTCAATCATGATTCGAAAGAAACGTGGCGCCATCTGTTATCATAAGAACGTTTTTGTTGTTTTCCTCGGGAACAGTATTTTTTTCGGGATGAAAGGTAGTCAATGTCCGTTTCTGTACACCTGACAACGTGTATGCAAAATTTCAGGATGATCGGTTCAGTGGTTTAGGCGTGAAAAGGTAACAAACAAACAAACTCATTTTCGCTTTTATAATATTAGTTAGGATTAGGATAAGATTAGGATTAAGTGTGAATCGAATGTTGACTTCTGAATGGAAAGTCAAATGTTTCAGCCATGAGGCTAGCACGATTTTTAGCTATTGTGCCATCCTAAATATGCTGTTAGCTGACATTCTGATATAATATACGCTATAATGCTTAAATTATAAGCTTAATAACGCGCCATAAAAATCACAGGCACCTTGGCGAAGTGTATGCGCCACATATTATCTTCCTCTTCAACAACAGTATGACTAATCCACCATTTTGTTCAAAACATCTGCCACAAATGTTTGGCACACCTGATCAATGAGACTTTAATCAATTTCCATTCACCATTGTTTGTCGCCACCGACCTTTGGGTATGTTGGACACTTGGGCAAACAAATATTTTTCTCAATACGAATTTTTCGTCTGACAATACAAATATTATGAGTCAAATGGTTTCCTTTGTTTCTACCTACTGTTATAATATCAATCCTCTTTTATTCCTGCTGAAATATGCTGTCTTTCTGTAAATTGTTTAGATTTCATTTTGGTTGTCTGCTTTAAGTAATCGACCACGGGGTTTTAATGTTAGCTGAACTACAACTCTTCTTCTCCTTAGCCTTTATTATTCCCAAGTCACTTGGGGTCGGCTTTCTAGTCTAACCGGATTTGACTGGATATCAGTTTTTACACGGATCGACTGCCATCTGACCTCTGCAACCCGAACGCTAACGATACCCTAAGGCTAGATCAGTGTCAGGATATTAGAGGGCACTGACTTTCTCAATAACGACTGCCATAGATGTTCATGACAGCCGGGACCGACGGCTTAACGTGCTCTACGATGCACGGAGCAGGCGATAATTGTCAATCAATACATAATTTCGAAAAGTCATATAACTTCCGAAAGTCAGAGGTGTGCGACGTGGGTTCGAACCCGAGACCCTCTGCATTGCAGTCTGTTGGTCTCCCCACTGAGCTATCGCTGCTATTTTAAATTCTGATCTTTTTATGTGATAAAGTAACGTGTGTTTATGATCTAATTTAAATAATTTGTGATGATTTATCTATAGTTACTATCATCTGCCAAATTGAAATGAATATTTTAACCGTAATTAGCGTCACATGATGTTTAAGTTCTACTCCTACCTTTAATTAATTAGTTTACTGATATACTCATTGGATCGACTGAGAGAGAAGAACATTTTTATATGAATACTCAAACTACAGAGCAGGGAACTCAATCTCAACGCTATAGTAGGAAGCGAGTGTAATTTGGTGCTCTACTCTGTGACTTAACCCATATGCATTGCCCCGCATAGCTAGTTGCACTCACTGATCGGTAAACGATTAGCGAGGTTAAGTAACGTTGGGTGCTGCCAGTCTATAGATGGGTGACCGCTTAGTGGTATTTCATTTGAGCGTCTCCGTGCTTTGGAGGGCACGTAAAAAGTCGGTCCCGGTTGTTGTCAAATTGATAGCAGTCGTTAAGCCATGTCAGAGGCCTACGGGCGGCTCGAACAACTCTTGATAACAGGTTGACCACTAACCACACGAAAAGAAAAGAAGAAGAATTGCCCCAATGTCTGAGACAAGTTATGAACTATTATGACCTTGGGGCAGCTGTAAAGGCCAACTCAACCGAGGAAGTTCTACCCTTTAAATAAACACCAATATAGTAGTGTTACGTTTCGTTCGATGAGTCGGAGTGCTGGCGGCGCAGTCCGCTCCTTGGGCTATTTTTTCTCCAACGGGTAGCTTTCCTATCTTCATCAGTGGCAACGCTTCAGTAATAGCCCTGGTGTGTCACATAGGTTAGTTAAAGTAAAAAAAGAAGAAATCTTCATAACAACAGACCGAACTATAGCGTTATCTCACCGGCACACAAAATTGAAAAAGTCAATTTTCCGTTATTTGCTGCATAAATACGCAAAATATGAAATTAAACTACTATACGGAATTTATCGCGTTGTTTATTTGACACTATATTTTCAATAATTTAATTAGCTTAAAAATTAGTAAAGTTTAATAGTAATAGTAGTGTAACAGTTTCAACATTTTGTAATAAAGTGTCAAATAAACAACGCGATAAAATCCGTATATAGTAGTTTAATTTCTATGAATAACATTCGCGTAAACAGAAGACAATATTACGCAAAACATAATTAAATAGTAATACTATACGTAGTTAGTAGTACTAATGTATTTGTTAGCTACGTATTCCTTAATAAATGATTTAGAAGAAGCTCTATGCAGACGAAGCAAATACAGGCGCAGTGACTCAACGTTCTATGTATAATTTTATTATTTGTTCAACAATTAATATCGCACCACCTCGTTTACTGTCAAATTAAAATCAATTGTTATCATTTATTAGACACCGCCATTGTTTCCGACAGATATTAAGGCCAGGCTTTAATTTACGACCAAATATTAACTGTATGAGAATAAATTGTTCGAGATTACAGCGCTTTCCTGTTTGGCTTTAGGTATACTTGCCGTTCCTGAAAGTGTGTTATAAAATAATTTATACACTTAAATAAGAAAAGAATATTTAACAAAGTAGTGCATTCAAAAGACCAGCCAATGTGTGTTTAACCTGTCAATTAATATTTAATAATAATAATATTTTATGACATACACACAACACCAGCTACCCCAAACTAAGCAGAGCTTGTACTATGGGTACTAGACAATGGATAAACATACATATATACTTTTCATTTTGTATATACATACATATTATACATAGAAACACCCAGACCAAGACAAACATCCATGTTCATGCACACAAATGTTTGACATGTGCGGGAATCGAACCCGCAACCTCAGGCGTGGCAGTCGGTTACACTAACTACTACGTCATCGAGTCGTCTAGAATCCCAGACATAATTTTAAAACCTATTGTGTCTAGCCGCTGGAGTGCCACTGCATCTCAATAGGTTAATATTACATGTACACGCATAGTCTCACGCCTATATTGTTGAACAGGTAAGCAAGTGTATATTAGATCCACATTTACCCAGCTGCATATGGTTCAAGTGGCAAGTAACAGACAGGGAGCCTTTTGCCATGTGCCAGCTAAACTTTCAAACTCCGTGCAGCAACTTAGAATTTCTGTCCCAAAAATTTCATAACACTTTGTGCGCCCCAAGAATCCAACCCGAGACCTCATGCACAGCAGTTACTCACTGATGCTGTGCCATCTATCCTAACTAATATCATAAATAAGAATGTGAGTTTGTTTGTTTGTTATGCTTTCACGCCTTAACGACTTGACCCATTATTATAAAAATTCGTATTCGTGTTGTCAGGAAAACAGAAAAGGTCATAGGATATCATTTATCCAGGAAAACGAACAGGCGCTAACCTAACCTAACACAACGGGCAAAAATTTGTGTAAATGATAAAAACAAAAGTATTTACATATGTTATAATTGCTGCGGAAATTACGTCATCATACATAAAAAACAAGGGAAAATGTAAATAATCAAATAATCAATTTATTTACTTTAAAAAACCTGTCTAACATATATCTACTTATATAAATAATAAACAGCAAAACAACCAACAAGGTTTCATATACAAATAAATACATAATCAAGCTAACACATAATAATCTTTTTAACAATATTTTTTATAAAGCTAGTATTTAAATTACAAAGCAAATTATAATTAAGATATTCAAAACGTTACAATGATCGGAAAAAAGCGCGAAAACAACTTGTCCATGACATTATGCAGATACCTCTTTATTCAGAATACGATATATGAGGCATATAAAATCAAAAGCAGTGCCACAAGGTAAAATTTTAAAGAGATAAAAATATCGTCTTGGGACTCATAGCAAAGAGGTTCTATATGTTTTGAATTTAGCATGTAGAATGATTGAAATTTTTTTATTTTTTTTAATGTCGCCAACCTACTGTAATATTAGAAACCAGAATATTTATTCGCAAAAATACTGTGACAAATGTTGTTACAAAGAAATGCATTCAAGATTCAAGTATTTTGACCAGAATATAGCGACATGCAAATATTAATCCTATCCTAACTAATATTATAAAAGCGAAAATGAGTTTGTTTGTTACCTTTTCACGCCTAAACCACTGACCGATCATTCTGAAATTTTGCATATACATTGTCAGGTGTACAGAAATGGACATGGGCTACCTTTCATCCCGAAAAAAATTACTGTTCCCGAGGAAAACAATAATAACGTTCTTATGATAATAGATGGCGCTACGTGTCTTTCGAATCATGATTGAATTATATTATTACAAGCAGAGTACAACCCGAATTGCTTGTCAAATTCTAAATTAACGCGAGCGTAGCCGCGGGCAAAAGCTAGTTAAGTTTATAAAATTAAAATAATTAATTATGTCAAAATCAAACAATATTAAATCAATATAAATATAAATAATTAGATTGTCTGTCAGGAGAAATTTAGAATAAATATAATAATAGTATAAAGAATAGTCATAATCATTATAAAATAAAAAAATAAAAAACTTACAAATAAAAAAGGTAGTATATGTAGTGTCTTAACTGACGTCATAAGGAAAAAAGACGTACACGCCAAAAAAAAATCATTCTTTTTAAATATACTGGCAGATTTGTCTTGTTTTACTGATTCCAAATATAATAAAGATCTTAATTTCGAAAAGAACGGTAATTAAAGGGTGTTTTTTTATATTATATTCTATTAATACATGATATTTTTGAATCCAGAAGTTTTTTTTTAAATTATTACTTTTAACATTTTTTCTTTTGACTGTACTGTTTTTGGCATGAACAATAGATTTTTGTATTTATTTATGGGTGGTCCCAGTTGCCGGAAGAAAAATATTAAAATTAAATGGATCCGGCAACTGGGACCGCGGTCCGAGTTAATTGCGGTCCCAGTCGCCGGAATCCTCTTAGATACGTCTGTTTTCCTTATGACGGCGGTATAAGTAATAGGTGGTTGCAAATATAGTTTGTACTTTTGCTGCCTCATATTATATTATGTAATAAATACGGCGAAGGCGTAGTGGTTTAAGTAGTCGCCTCGCCGCCGCCACTGTGCCGAGTGTTGTGGGTTCGAATCCCACACGGAACAAAAAAATGTGTGATCCACAAATGGTTGTGCCGAGTCTGCGTGTTCTTCGTGTCCGTTGTTTAAATGTTTGTAAAGTGCCCGCGACACAGGATTTATTCCTATTGCGAGAGTTGTCTTTTTTAAAAATAGTAAAGAGTAGAATAAATAATAAACTTAACTTTGACGTCAAAGTAGAGACCTCAACATCGCCTCGGCTACTGTGGGGGCGATGTGGAGGCCACTGCTCTTAGACCACACGACTGCTTACCATCAGGTGGAGTGTGGTCATTTTGACGAGCAAAATAAAAAAAAAAAAAAAAAAAAAAAACGTTGCGATATGTAGACAGAACCAGAGAATTTTTTTACATGAAGCTTGAGTCTTATTCGAATTATAGTGGTCGCTTACCTTATGCTACTAAGACTAAACCCTTACTTACGTGTCGCGGCGTGTCGTGACGCGCCAGAAGCGTATCCGTTTCATACATTTGATATGGTTAGGGACATATTTGCATGACGTGTCGTGTTGCGATGCGTTCTATGAAATGTACGAAACCGATATGCTTCTGGCGCGTCACGACACGTCACGACACGTAAGTATGTTACTGATACTGTATGATACTGGAATCATTTCGGCTTATTGGTTGTTTCGCAAAAACCTACTTGGAGGAATTGTGAGAAATGACAATTTTAAATTAATATTTCTTTTAGTGTCGATTCCCATACCTTGTTTTTCAAATCGGTTCGTTTCGCACTCAAATTAAATGGACGTGTGCGAATCGTCACTTAAAAAATAATTTAAGAAATTCAGTTTCGCACAATTCGTTCGTACAGTTACGTGGGAAGCGACCAAACAGCTATCATTCCTAGTATGGAAGCTCTCTTTAACAAAACATAAGAAAAACGAAAGAATGCTTAAACAGTCATGGCCTAAATTTAGAAAACATCTGCACAAACTCAGTGTTTTCGATAATAATATGACTATACAATTGACAAAAACCTGAGTAAATTTACATAATATAGTATTATGCAAAGTATAATGATGATATAAAGGCCAAAAAGTGTTTAATAATAGAAAGCTTCTAGTCAATTGATGACTTTTTTCTTAACATTATATGAATACATTATAACGCATTTAATTTTAAAAAGTTAATATATTTTTACATAAGCTAGATTATAATTTAAATTAATTTAGTTATTGTATATTAAATACATAATAATTTGGTTTGCATATCGGCGCAATGTAACATTAGTTAAATACATTGTTAAAATTATTTATATAAGTAAATGACTAACCTTAATTTACATAATTATTATTTATGTGCCAATGATGTGTCTGTAGTATAAAATAAATGGCATCTATTCCACATATGGTGCAAATAAACTAATAAATAAATTAAGTAAATCTTAAATTATTTGCAAATCTATCTCCTCAACTAATGATATTAAAATATGTTTAATTATTACCTAACTTGTTAGTTGTTATCTCGTCGCGTAAATCTGCACCAATTCCATTCTTTGTTCGGTTAAAAATGTTATTAAGGTTTTCTGTAAGGAATTTTGCAGTAACTGTATCAGTTTGAAAATGTGTCCAAAATAAGATAGTCAGCTCACCTATTATTACTCTCTCTCTCTTCCTGGGTATTTATCTCACATGCCTTCTTTATTTTTTTCTTCCACTTCGCCCTGTCCTTGACGTCTTTGTCAGAAGCATTGCATGCTTTCATGTCTCTGCGCATCACATTTATCCACGTGGTCTTGGTTCTATCTATAGTTCTTTTTCCAGGGATAGATAGTTTGGTTTCCAACAAAATCTGGTGTTCCTATCACGCGGCAGCTAAAACATGCCTAACGAAATTTTGATTTGATATGCATCTACCAGCCCTTTCGGGGTTATATCTAAGTGAGTCGATAATACTGATACGCGCTGGGTACGACGGATAAGAATGTAAACAATATTACCGACTAAAACACGTTTTATTCTAGCATACAATTAAATTTCAAACACAACAAACACTATACTACATTTTTCCAGTGAAACTGCTTCAAACTCCGTAGTGTTTTCGCTTCCGTTCGCTTCGATGAATACTTGACCGCTTACGATTGTAAAACTGACCCGACGAGCGCTGGCCTTGCTCTTTCATACGCGGTTAAAGCGTTTCTGGAGTTTTCTAGAAACGTCATACCCGGTATGTAAACAGTACGAAGATTCGAGAATGTTCTAGTGTTATTTCTACTATTCGCGTACCTACTACGTAGTTCCGTAAGACATCAATAGATGACGCTGTAATAAATTATTAGATGGAACTGCCGAGTCTTCCCCACAATGCCGAGAGATGGCACTGGCTGTAACAGTACTATCAAAGGAAATAACAATTATGTATTTTAATTACCCATCTATAATATTATTCGGAAGTATCGTATATTTTAGTTTCCAATTTTCTGACGAGTATCATTTGCTGTCTATAATATTCGCGTGACCTCACCTGTGAGTATCAAGATATTAATTGTATTATTTGTATTATGCCGAGCGGATCCGACGAACGTGCATTGTGCAAGAGCTATTATTGGCCATTATTATTAGCGCGTAAAGTTGCAACATTATGGAAATTGCGTATAGACTAAGAGCTTAACGGAATGATTTAGCCAAACTAATATTATAAATGCGAATGTGAGTTTGTTTGTTTGATAATCAAGAAATTTCGCATAGGTATACGTTGTCAGAACTATAGAAAAGAATATACCTTTCATGGAAAAATCTAAATGTTGCTGAGGAGTGCATCTGTGTGTATGTCCCTGAATTCCTCCTAAAAGGCTGGACTCAATTTGATGACATTTTTTGCATGTATTTTAATGGATTTGATGGGAAATGGTTTAAATTCACAAATGAACTCGGTAGGTGGTTCTGCGATCGCGATCGAGAAAAGATAGCCAACGTGTGTCAGCTCCACTAGTTATATAATATATAACCTTTATTAGTGATACTAAGTAATATTCGCAACTGCGCTTATGTATTTTAAATTAGCCTACGCCATTCTCCAGGATAAAAGTTATCATCAATCATCAAAATATTATCAAAAACGATTCAGCAATTTGGCTGTGAAGACAGACAGAACGACAGAGCTATATTTGCATTTGTAATACTATTCATCATTTATTTATTTATTTACATTCAATTACTCACTACACTCACAGTTTCCCAACACGTGCAGTGAGCCATTACATTTGATTATGTATTTGTACAGAAACATTCACAAATTTTGGTAATAGTAGCTTTTTTTGTAAAAAACAGATCAAGTACCGGATACTGAGCTATCAGGGCGTTGAGCAGTGCAATCGCTCGATTAGTCGGTGCATATTGGGCGGTGCACGTTCGTACTGGCGGTGCGGCCAGAAGACGGCGCGAGCGTAATCGCGTATACTGGTTAGGCACTGATAATGAGCACCGAGACAAACAACACGGGTTGTCGATTTTATTGTTCATCAGTAAATAATAGTGCAATACTAATGCACATTTGCGGCGTGTTTCAAGCGTGTCGATGCCTACCATTCCAGATATGAAAAGAGACGGATAAAGATAAGGATAAAATCCATAAAGCTTCTTGTACAAATAACGAGCGAATTTGCGCTGAACGCGTTCTATCATTATGCTGTACTTAGCCTCGTGCGGGTCCCAGACTATTGAGTTATACTCTAAGATACTCCGCACAAAAGAAAAGTACAGCACAACGACAGCACTCCTGCTCTGAAATGGTGCGGATTGCCTCATTACAAAGCCCAATGCTTTCAAGCTTTGACTGCAGATGCTTGTGATGTGCATGTTAAAAGTTAGGCCCGAATCCACAGTCAGACCCAAGTCACGCACAAATAACATGATGATATGGCGAGCGAGATCTTGTCAAAGTTATGGTTTTACATTTGTTTATATTAAAGTCCAGTCTGTTTCGGACACCCCAGGCTACAACACTATAGATGTCCCGCTGAAGCATTTCACAGTCTGCTACGTTACTAATACCCAAGAACAGCTTCAAATCGTCCGCAAACATGAGACATTGCGATGCTTTAACAACACTTGGCAAGTCATTGATCATTATTAAAAATTGCATCGGACCTAAAACGCTGCCTTGGCTCACGCCAGAGCGGGTGACATATGCGCTAGACTTGTAATTACCTAGCTGGACATACTGTGTGCGGTTCGCAAAATAGTTGGCAAACAATTTTAATAGATTAGGAGTAAATCCAAATGCAGCGAATTTTTGCAGAAGTATACCATTGTGGACACGATCAAAGGCTTTTTTGAAGTCGAAATATGTCGCATCCACCTGCCTATTCTGATCCATTTCGCTTACACAGTAGTCAACAAAGTTAATTAAATTTGTAGCTGTTGACTTACCGGCACTAAAACCATGCTGACATTCACTTAGCTGCGATGTAATCTGTCTAGTGATATGTTTGTTTAATATATGCTCAAATACCTTGCCAAGCGCTGACAACACCGCAATGGGTCTATGGTTTATAACTTCATACCTGGAGCCATCCTTGGGTACAGGTGTAACGCGTGAGACCTTCCACCTAGCTGGATAAGTAGCAGATTTCAAAGCTAAATTTAATATATGTAGAAGAGGTTGCTGGAGTACTCTAATACAGTCCTTGATAATAAAAGCAGTTATGCCGTCAGGTCCTACAGATGATTTAGTCTTTAACTGTTTGACGGCTAATAACAAATCAGACTCATCGATAAAATCTATTGCAATTCTCGACGAGCAGAGATTTCGTCCTCCGTCAGAGTCCTGTGTGATTTCTGGGTCAGATGTTAGTTCATCAACTAATCATAATTAAATACAAATGCCAAACCTACTAATGACTTGCACGAATGCTTCAGAGAATTAATTACGAACGCGGATCAACATTTACGCGATATTCACATAAGCGGGCTCGTTGGCGTTGTGGTTAGTGTAACCGACTGCCACGCCTGAGGTCGCGGGTTCGATTCCCGCACAAGTCAAACATTTGTGTGCATGAACACGGATGTTTGACTTGGTCTGGGTGTTTCTATGTATAATATGTACGTATTTACAAAAAAAGTATCTATATACGTTTATCCATTGTATAGTACTCATAGCACAAGCTCTGCTTACTTTGGGCTAGAAGGTAGTGTAAAAAAAAATTGCCGAGCCTGTAGGTATTGTAAGGTTTACTAATAATAATTATGGATGACTATATCTCAACGACAAAAGATAAAGATTACAATGAGAGGTCTAAATGTCTATCACTACTACTAGCAAACTAACAAACAAGCATACAGCCCACCTGATAGTATCTTATCTTATCTTATCTTATGTGTGGGGGCCAGTCAGTGCAGACCGGCGACACTTCGACCCAGTGGGACCTTTTGTGTCCACCCCAAGATTTAACCCTTAGCTATCTCCTTATGAATGTACTGCATAAGCCGCAGCTGTGTACAATTCAGAGGGAGAAGCCTGAAGTCTTCAGGGCTTGGATATGCCACCCCTATCAGACCCATCCTCAGTCCAGCCAACGTGTCGCATTCACACAATAGGTGCGATATGGACTCGTCCTGTTCACCACAGGCCCTGCAGATCAAATTGTGTGCCAATCTCAATCTGCACAGGAAGTCGTTGGTGCCAAATGGCCAGTGAACGCTCCTGTGAGCAGGCGCATTTGGCTCTTGCTATATCCACAGAACTTCCGGGTGAAGCCTGTGGCTCCGTTTGCAATGAACTTCTTGGAGTGTTCCAGACCCCTAAGGGCCATCCACTCCAACCTGTGTTTGTCATTGCCATGTGCATTCAAAGCTGCCTTGACGGTGCTCTCAGAGAGTCCCACGAATGGATCGGGGCCCACAAACAGCTGCTCCGAACCCTTTCTGGCCAACTCATCAGCCTCCTCATTGCCCTGTACCCCTGCATGTCCCGGAACCCAGACCTTCTTTCTGCCTAGTTTGTTGAGGATCTTAACACAGTTCAGGACCAGTCTGGAGTCCACCCTACACGAGTCCAGAGCCTTGAGAGCAGCTTGACTGTCACTAAGAATATACACAGTCTTGTCAGTGACACCACTGATAGTAAGTGGTCACCGTAGCCTATGGACGCCTGCAACACCAGAGGCATCACTTGCGTGTTGCCGACCCTTTAGGAAACGAAGTGGGAAGGAGAAGGAACGGGAAGGAGGAAAGAGGGTGATTGGGTCTCCAGCACTCTCACTCACCGAACCAAACACAATAGTAGGAATACTGGTATTTCACGTCGATATTCTGTGAGAGGGTAGTCCTTCCCCGGTCGAGCCGGCCCACTCATGCTGAAATCAGCGAGGCTCCACAACTCACATCTCCTAACACAAGTATATATCCTATCTAGAAGTAACATTCGTAGCGTTACTAAATATTAAGGTACGCATGGCTTAGTGGTCGTCTCATCACAGCTACCGCTCCGAGTGTTGTGCATTTAAAAACCACACAAGACAAAAAATGGTGTGATCCACAACTGACTCTGCCAGTTTGTCTGTTCTATTTGAGTTCTTTATGTTTGAGTGTTTACAAAGTCGCCCGCGATACAGTAATCTATATATTAATACGTGAAGCAAAAACTTTGTACCCCTTTTTACGAAAATTGCGCGGGCAGAGGAATATAAAATTTGCCACAGTTCAAGTTTATATGGAGAAGGAGAGGCGAATCCTAATATATTTTTTAAAAATGCATTAGAAATAGGTTAAATTAATGAAAAAACACTACACGCACACAACCATGCACTTGACAAACGCAGTCGAATCGCGTTCGTAGTATTTCAACTTGGTTCGGTTAATGTCGTACAATTCTTCGTAACTATGGTTACATACCTTAAGTACCTATTGCAATTTCGTAGTATATATAATAACGATCAAACATAAAATTTAAATCAATTATGGTCGAATTTCGACCACTTGGCGACCGCTAGTCTATATTAATACGCGAAGCAAAAACATTGTACCCCTTTTTACGAAAATTGCGCGGACAGAGGAATATAAAATTTGCCACAGTTCAAGTTTATATGGAGAAGGAGAGGCGAATCCTAATATTTTTATAAATTATGCATTAGAAATACATTAAATTAATGAAAAAACACGACAGTCGAAGCGCGTTCGTAGTATTTCGGCATTGTTCGTCTGACAATGCTTCGTAATGGTTCGCAATGGTTACATATAAACCTTATTTATAGGTAATAATAAAGAAAAAAGAAAACAAAGTAGGAAGCTTAGGAATATCGTCAATGAAAGAGTATAGTTAAATAAATAATAATTTGTTTGAAAAAGATAGGTAAATTAACCTGTATAGCCTTAGCGAAATCTAAATAAAATGTCATTATAAAGGTAAAGTTATTGACAGTAAAACCTTAATAACGATCAAACTTAAAATTTAAATCAATTATGGTCGAATTTTGATCACTAGGCGACCGCTAGTTATAACAAATACGGGCGTTGTCTTGTTAAAAAAAGAAGGTTGTATCACTTGACCCTTGAATAAATATTCTGGGAGATTTCCACTGAAATCAAATTATTAAAGCAATAGTTCAATAAAATAATGTTTTATTAATACAACTCTCACGTTCAGAGAATTCCTAGGACGCGACCTTAAACCCAGCATTAGTTGGAAAAGTTCTGAATAACATCAAATTACACAAACAGTTATTTGTAATAAAAATGATAATACATACACTTAGGCGTTTGTAATAAAAGCGAGAATTATACATCATATGCACTCATTTAAAATACATAAAGGATTTTTCCATTGATAGTAAATACCGTTGGAAAATTATTTAAGATTGATATCATTTATTCATTAAGGCAAGAAAATGCATAAATGATTCGAATCTCGAAAAGTCATCATTTACTAAATCGTGTGAATGGCGCTGGCAAGAATAGCTCGGCAATTATTTATAATTTGCCAGAAAATTACAATGTTCCCCAGTCGTTTATGTAATAGCATTTATGAATAAAGTGCTGTGAGTATTGCAATTTATAAAAATGTTACTAATGCAGTCAGTTGTGAAAATGGGATCATCTTTAACTGTTACAATTTAGTACTGCAAGAAGCATTTATGATAGTTCACAACTTAAACAAATATCTAAAAGTTATTCCTTATTTCCTTACTTATATTATAAATGCGAAAGTAACTCTGTCTGTCTGTTATCTTTTCACGCTCAATCCGCTGAACCGATTTAGATGAAATTTGGAATGGAGATAGCCTGAGACCCTGGGAAGGACATAGGCTATATAATATCACGCTCCGGATCACGGGAGCGGCGCAGTATACAAATACCATTGACGCGGGTGTGACCGCGGGCACAGCTAGTAAATAAATAAATCAATTTTGCGGTTTATTCGTAGACTTTTTTATGGAAAAATAATTTTCCTACTACGTAGAGTATGTTTCCTGTATCCCAAGGGATTTAACAAAGCACATCCAGATTCTAATAACCATTTATGGATCGCACAATTTTTTGTCTCGTATGAGATTCGAACCCACAACACTCGGGTCAGTGGCAGTGGCGCGGTGTATACTGCTCGCACTTATCTAGATTTTTTCAATAAATTTCAATACCTCGTCAACAGTTCATCTATAATTAAATACCTGTAGAAATTCGACGTAATACTATAAACATATTTAAAAGCAAATTGAACAAATTATTGGTTAATAAGACTTACTATTCTATTGATGATTTTCTAAATGATAAAGACTTAAATAATATGTGTTAGTCTGGATTTTATGTAATTACTAGTTTTCACCCGCGGCTTCGCTCGCGTAAATGTAGATTAGGTTAGGTTTGCGACAGTTATTTTTTCTGGATGATAGGTACCCTATGTCTTATTCTGTACCCCTGACAACGTGTATGCAAAATTTCATGTTGATCGGTTGAGTAGTTAAGGCGTGAAAGCGTAACAAACAAACTCATTTTCGCATTTATAATATTAGTTAGGATAATAAACTAGCTATTGCCCGCGACTTCGCTCGCGTTAATTTAGAATTTGACAATCAATTCGGGTTGTACTTTGCTTGTAATAATATAATTCAATCATGATTCGAAAGACACGTGGCGCCATCTATTATTATAAGAACGTTATTGTTGTTTTCCTCGGGAACAGTAATTTTTTCGGGATGAAAGGTAGCTTATCTCCGTTTCTGTACACCTGACAATGTATATGCAAAATTTCAGAATGATCGATTCAGTGGTTTAGGCGTGAAAATGTAACAAACAAACAAACTCATTTTCGCTTTTATAATATTAGTTAGGATTATATAAAACTAGATGTTCCCGCGGTTTCACCCGCATTTATCGTTACTGCGCCGCCCCCGTGGGTCGTAGCGTGATGTTATATAGCCTATAACCTTCCTCGATAAATAGACTATCCAACACTTAAATATTTTTTTAAATCGAACCACTAGTTTCTGAGATTAGCGCGTTCAAACAAACAAACTCGTCAAACTCGTCAGCTTTATAATATTAGTATAGATTAATAAGGATGCACTGCTTACTACTTTTTTTCTTGATTCTTAATAAAACACAAGAACATGTACTATTGGATAAGAGTTAAACAATATCTCAATCAGAGTAAATAAAGCTCGCACACGAATCCTGATAAATCAACACTTAGTTCTTAACGTCACGAGTATATAATACAATTTAATAACATAATAAATTCGCGTGTCACGTTATCTCCTAGACTAGTGATACGAAGCCCGGCGCGCGCGCATAGGACATAAATCATCGTGTTATCTGAAGTTTACATGTACGATAGCTTTGGGGCAGGTCATAGACCTGACTCTATCAGGGTAAACGGCTGCTTGTTTACGCCGTGTAGGGCTTTTGGTTGTCTGCCGGGCTGCAGGATGAATGCGCGAATAATCCCTGCGCCCCGGCCATAGATTGTGAGAAGGAATACCGTGGTAGGTTTAGTCGGTATTACCGGGATATCTCCATCTTTTCCGGGGTGAGTCCGACATAACCCCTCCGCCCGACTCCGCGGAGGGGTATGCGTCAATGCATTCCCCCAAGAAAAAAAGAGGGCTTTTGGTTGTAAGGTAGCATTTATGAACATACTTAGAAGAGTCCCTCCTTCCTATTGGGAAGATCGTTGAACTTGGCAGTTCAACCGTCTTCCTAAAAGGGTCTCTCCTGAAACCAGGTAAGTGACCGTAGACGTCTCCGGTTCGTTCGTAAGACCTTTGAAATTTCGAAGTTATGTGTATATTACTTCAGTCGCTCGGGAAGAATACCATCTCGACGGAACCTGCATATCTAAGGGTTGTCGTTGGCAGAGGCTTCCATTCAATTCCAAATCATGCAAAACTCAGTGTGACTTATCTAATTTATGTGCGAACTAAATCACTCGCTTAAATGGGAAAGTCTAACATCGTCAGGAAAGTTGCTCTCAAAGATGTGTGAAGTCTACCATCATGCTCTGGGCCATCGTGGTGGTCTATGGTCTAAACCAGTAGTTCCCAAAGTGGTCAAGGTGGACCCCCAGGGGTCCACGGAAGACTCGAAGGGGGTCTACGTTTGCGTGACAAAAAAAATAGGGATCCACAATTCGTAAGCGGGGGTCCACGAAAATTTATTTGCTTTCGATAGTGAAGAACTAAAACGTTGACTTGACGTCACCTATCAATGTATGCAAATAATATTTTAAGAAGCCATGCGACTTTTACTTGTAAGAACTTGCATATTCAGTCTCGAACGTACTGATTTTTTGGTAGAGAATGACTAAAACCAGCTTAATTTTGAAAGTGGTCATCTCATAGTAAGAAGAAGCCTATGGCCAGCAATGGGCATATCAAGAAGACTGTTATTATTAGATTAGGTAACCATATAAGCATTTTGTTAAAATTGGAATAGACTGATGAAGGAGGGAAGGAGGCAGCTTAGGCAGCTTTAAGTATTACTTTACAGAAGATCGTAGCCAAGCTGATTGTGTAATGTGCACGCTGCGAGTCCTAAGTTCGACTTCTTACCCATGTTTTCATTCATTTACGTGTGACTTTGTATTTGCTATTGATAAATTTTGGAAAAAGAACCAATAATTCTATTCGGAATTATTCTAGTTTATCAAAATTTGTATAACAATCGATACAGGAAATAATTTGTCTCAAAATATCCCAACGTCTAATCAAACTGGTAAACTAGGTCAGCGGTTTGCGGATGATTTGAAAAAGTCTGTATTAAACTAACCTTACTAGAAAAATCGTGGAATACTTTTGGAGACTTGTTTTGAATTCTAAAAAGAGAAACTATTAATAAACCTAACAAAACAAGTTGTAAATAGACAAAGATGTTAAAATGCCTATTAGATACACTTGGCGACGAAACATAAACGTTAATAAGATATTTTTACTTTTACATACATTATGGTGAACAAAAGAATATTTTACAAACATGTCACAAAGGAGCAATAACCTGAAAACCATGTATAAACTAATTATACGATTTGAACTTCCATATCAATAGGAACATAACTATGAAAATAATTTTTTTCCTGTTTACAATATGCGCCATGCAATAGATTAATAACATTAACTTAGTGCATTATTATTTCCGCTCATAAAACGTTAAACTGCCATCATAAATATAGATAAAGTAGAGAACATTCAAGACCTAAGGTAGCAGGATAAATACAGAATGTTTAATATCTAAGATCCTAACTAATATTATAAATGCGAATGTGAGTTTGTTTGTTACGCTTTAACGCATTGACTACTCGATCGATCATCATGAAATTTTCCATACACGTTGTCAGCGGAACAGAAAAGGACATAGGGTATCCTGCAAAAAAAGTGAATTATGCGTAATATGACGATTTTATTTATGTACCGATTAACTCTAAGATATTTATAGATCCATTTTCTCGATCATATTCGACGCGAGACTTCTTCGTGAGAGGTTTGAATATTATTTGTAAAAAGATATCGATCGATGAACCTTTCATAATAAAAAATTGGGGCAGTCTTTGGGGACTGCCAATAGAAGTGAAAACTTTAATCCTTGATCATAAACACTTCTTTATAAATTAAAAATAATTCAAAAATGGAAAGCGTTCCGTGACGATGACGCGAGTTCCATGATTATTGTTCACCCAAGAAGTGCTCAACGCACCTAAAGAAGTTTTGTCTTCAAAAAGTACTGTTAGTAACCTACATTTATGCGAGCGAGGCCGCGGGTAAATTCTAGTAGAGAGATAAATAAAGAACGTTTAATATCTAAGATAGTGGGATAGATAGAAAAGTTTAAGATTTTAGATAGCGGACACCGTTGGCACCTTTGTAGGAACTTGTGTGGTGTGCAGGCTTTACCATGACAATATTATATTACAACTTGACTGATATCGTAATTATGACTGCTCGGATGGCGTTGTGGTTTAAATGGTCGCTTTGCCACTGCTACCGCGCCGAGTGCTGTGGGTTCGATCCCCACACGGGACAAAAATTTGTGTGAACAACAAATTATTGTTTCTATTCTTTGTATCCATTTTTAGAAAGTTTGTAAAGTTAACAGACACATGAATTATTACATACGTACATACATAGATTCATGCCTGTTTCCCAGAGGGGTATGCAGAGACTACGGATTTCCATTTGCTATGATCCCGACACACTTTTCTGGCTTCGTTCACTTTCATCACATTCCTCATAGACGCCTGTCGGTTCAAGGAGCTCTTAACCTGGCCTTTGTCCAGAACGCCTCCGATCTGATCGAGAAACTTTCGCCTAGGTTTTCTTCTTGCGACTGTTCCATTCACACTAGCCTTATAAACTTTCATCTTAAACGTCCATTCTTTCTACATGTCCAAACCAGCATCATGAATTATTATTAGTGCGAAAGGTATCCTTAAAAAAAAAGAACTCTGTGATAGAATCTGGTAACAGAATTTGTTTTTATTTATTTATCCAAAAATATGCTCTACAATCGGTTTTAAGATCAGGTTCAATTTCTAAGTTGATCAAAACATTATTATATCACGAAATTATCTGAAATAACTACAGATTCGGTGATGCTGATTAATGCTGAATTGTGCTCATTATACAGAAAACAAGCTTACCTACAATTTCGATAGAGCTTAACATAAATAGTAAATTTAAGAAGCTGTATTTATCAGTTATTGATTACAATATCTTATTTTAAGAAAAGAGTCCTTCAGGTTGTTATTGTTTTCATATTTTCCTTATTGTGTTTGTATTATGTAGTCTTTGTTTATAAAGAGTTCTTTATAAGCACCGCTAAATTAAATTAGCAGACGATCATTTAGCCTACTAATAGATATCGTGGCCTACGAATGCTGGCAACACTGAAGATTAAAAAAGAGTCAGTGTGTTGCTAGCGCAAATAATGGAGAACACTAGTCCTCGTGCAAATAGCACAACAACAACATTTTGGTCCTGGAAACCTTTTTTCTGTTTGATAGTCATGACTTTCTATGAATAAAAGTATTTTAATTACAGAGCCGCAGGCTAGTCAATTGACCAACGGCAGACCAAAGCTACTTATGAATATTCAGTTTTATATTTATCAAAGGTCCCTTTATAAGATAAAATAATAACAAAATTAATGTAATTCAAACTATAAACTTCCAAAGAGATTGTATAATAAAACGCTTATTTATAAACAATGAGGGCTGTGTGTGTGCTCATGCGCAGGTGTGCGTGCGGCCGTCACCTACTTAAGAGTCATCTAACCAGCAGTTATCGACACGGACTTATTTGTTTATTAGATGTTTATGTTAAACAATGTTGTTTACTTTACTTGTTATATGCTAATCTGATGAATTGTCGACTGTATAGGTTAGGTATATTTTATGACTGAAATTAATGACATCACTCATCATATTTCTTAAGTATATGTTATTGGCAGGCCTGGCAAGTAAACTAATTGTTTAATTTATTATGCCACGTGTATTTGTTTGTTATATTTAAATTACTTGTTACAACATACATATTTCGATGTGACCATGGATGCCTAAAAGTGTCTGAAATGTCCGTACACATATACATATATCTACATACATATGATGTAGATCTGTATATAATTGTAAACAAAATATGTAGCTCACAAAATACGAGTATAAAGCGATATGAAGTACTGTAATTTTAACGATTTATAGGTATTGTTTATTAATTAACGTTCTAGAAGGCAATCAAAATGTTCTCTAAATAAATTGTCGTATTATAGTTGTTTATAATTTATTTTTAGAATATCATTAAGTATAATTTTCGAAGACGTTTAGGATATGAAATTTCCAAAAATAACATTTTCTCTGATCATCAAAAGCGATAAAAACCTGCTTTTAAAACGACTATAAATATACTCAAAGCTTTATATAAAAGACTTTAAAAAGATGTGGTCATCGTCTTAGAAAACTTGTTTGAATTACATACATACATAGATTCACGCCTGTTTCCCAGAGGGGTAGGCAGAGACTACGGATTTCCATTTGTTTGAATTATGTCTTAAAAAATAAATATCAAGCTATATTTTGGATCCTAAACTTCTTATAGCCGCCGTTCCATTATTACAACTTCTCCAAAAATAACGTCTATAACAGAAGTTATTTGAATAACCACAGTAAAGTCTGTTTTTTGCAAAACATACTAGCACAAACAAATAAAAAAATAACATTTCAATTCAATTAAGAAAAACACCATACAATCAGTCACAAAAGAAAATTATCGGTGATTGTTCTATAGTTTTTCATTTGGCATATCTAATTGATAAACTATACCTCCATTCTTCAATGCAAAACCGTCTTTAGCGAAGTCTTATTGCCTTCTACGTAAGGTTCAAATTGCCTTGTGATTGTGTATCCTTGAGGTCGGTTAGTGACCTGGCAATGCAATCTCTATGCAACAGCGCTCTCGGATTGAAAACTATAATATGTTCATGCATGATGTACTGTAGTAAATGACTATTAATGCCTTCTGTTCGTAATGTAGGTAAGTCATACTGTGTGCGTTTTATGTGGCCATATTGTTTTGTTTCTATGCGGTTATATGAAGTGTGAAGACAGATTATGTTGTTCGTTGTAGTAGGTCAGTGTTATGTAACTTTACTTGAGGTGGAATATTCTGGATTTTACATACGCTTCTATGATAGCAAGCTGCTCCTGTAGCCTAGAGGTAATTGCTACATCGATAAGATAATCATTTATCTGGTAGAAATTCCGAAAGAAAAAGATCTTTGCTGGCACTAACTAAAGATCAGTGGCGAGTAACTAATTTGTATATGATATTTTGTAGGGCGGATGTGTTAACCTAGTAGGCCAGCTTTAAGTTTACGAATAGAGCTTCGACTGGGCTTAACCTGACAATAGAGATCAAGCATCCTTAACAGGACACACTGAAAAAATGCACTGACTTTCATCGAATAGTATAGGACTATGAAAGGACCAATTAATCTAGAATTTTGATTTAGGTAAATTCATATCTTTAACTAGAATTTCCTAGCTCAAAAACACGATATTGTGATTTTGACTCGAACATAATTATTTTCGAAAACAACTCTGAAAAATTACTATTTTTGAAATTACAAGGAAGTTACACTATCATTATGCTTAGGAATTACTCAAATATATTCGTAACATCAATATTAGTAATTTGCTAGCTCATTGTTTCCATAACTAAAACCAATCATTTTAAATAATATTTACGATTTTAACAATTTCTAAGCGCTCTCGATCATTGCGGGCGCATCGCAATTTTAGACCTTATGACCGCTCTTTAACGATTGATACACAATGAGTGTCAATGAGTACGGGCGGGCGTTTTCGCGGTGTCCCCTTAATTGTAGTATACTTTTATATATCCTGATATATAATTGAGCTGATGTCATTAATTTTATAGACAAAAAAAAATACAGTTTTATTTTGATATTATTTAATTAGATTAGATTTTGTATATGCATTTTATTTTTTAACAAGAGCCAGGCGATATTACAGTTCCTGAATTTATCAAACATGACAAGTGTAAAACCAACTTTAGGGATCCAATCACCTGCGATGTTATCACTACCTAACATTTAAAACTTTCTGTAAGAACATTATATCTAGATATCAAATCGGATGTACTATACTGATGTCGGCCTCGATGGCGTAGTGGTTAGTGTAACCGACTACCACGCATGAGGTCGCGGGTTCGATTCCCGCACAAGTCAAAAATTTGTTTGCATGAACATGGATGTTTGTCTTGGTCTGGGTGTTTCTATGTATAAAAAAGAGTATATTTGTATGTTTATCCATTGTCTAGTACCTATGGGTACTATGGTACACATAGGTACATATTATACATAGAAACACCCAGACCAAGACATACATCCACGTCCATGCACACAAATGTTTCACTTGTGCGGGAATCGAACCCGCGACCTAACGCGTGGCAGTCTAACCGACTGACACTAACCACTACACCGCTTGATACATAAAGATATACTTGTATCATAATACAATATCTTTATCACCGTCAAATGCAGGAAGAGATACTCTCATGTAATCTCAGCCAAGATAGAACATTTTATTTTCGCATACCCAATAATTTATTGGACAGTTCGGCGAAATATCGGGAAACTTGTTTATTTGTTGCATGTTGAACGGCACAGTGCGACGTGTTTACGTAATATCGCTGTGGCTAATCTTCATTCGACATTTGGCGTGGGCGCATATTAGCATCGTGGCTGATTTAAATGCGTATTGTAGATATGGTTTTGGTGAAAACAAGTTGTTTATGGAATATTAGGTCCATCTTGTATGTCACCATTTATGTGTCCATTGCTTAAGAGGTTAAATGGACTATGAGAACTGGAGGCTGAAATTTAATTGCCCTGAAAGGATAGACGGTATTTCACCTACATGTAGCTAGTTGTTTTAGGGTCCCATTTAATAGAAAGCGAGCTTATAGTCATATATCTAGCACAAAAGTAGACTCCTCTCTGCTACTGAGAATTACATAACGAAAATACTCATTAAAAACCTGGTAATCGGACCTAAAACCATCCATTCAACCATCATGAACTGATACAAAACTCGTTGAAATCAGAAGTAGCTGGCAAAGTTAAAGTAACTGAATGCTATCACCCAGAGGCAGAACTGCTATTTGTGGATCACGCAAACTTATGTCACGTGCGGGGATCGAACCGATAACCTACAGAGCATTAGTAGTGGTGAAGTGACCACCAGAATCAATACGCCCTGCGTGCTGTCTCTAAATGGTCCATCAAAATCGCGAACTCATCTAACTATAAAATATATCCAATAATATCGACGATCTTCCTTCCATCCCACGCATTTCCCCGAACAATGGCTAGTAAAAATAAACGCTTACAGTTTTCAAGATTCGTCAAATGAAAATAAATGTAGTTTTTATGATTTTCTTGGTGTTAAAGTGACGATTAGGTAATTATGGTTCAATGACACTATATGCATACGAGGGCGTTGCGTCTGGCAGACGTCCAGGTGCCGTAAGAGTTTCTAACATGCCTACTTCCCTATTGTACCGTGGCGTGGGTTATAAAGAGAATGAGCCGTTTGTTAGTGTGGACTGACTTGTGACAGTAGTATATTTTACTTCTGACCTTAGCACCTTTTCTGCCATGCAAGGCTACGGTTATATATGTCTCCTTATTAAATAGGAATTTCGACCTATTTTGGTGTTGTGCAAATTAGAGTATTTTTTTAGCAATTAGGTCATATTCTTATTCTTCTTCTATGTCAGACAGCGCTTGATAGAATAGCGTCGATGGAATAGGTTTTATTAAGTATGCTGGTCATTTTGTGAGAGAAATTCTTACTAATATTATATAGCGAAAATACATTTGACTGACTGCTTGATACATTTTAAAAGCAATCCGCTGATTTATTTTAATGAAATTTGGTGGGAAGCTAGCCTATATCTTGAGACAGAATGTGGAAATAGTTGCTAGTAACGGCTAATTAATATTAGTATCAACTTATGACACTTAGTGGCGTCGCCTACCGTCATTTATAATAAAACTTTCATTTTCACTTGTGTATGGATTAATTCTCATAATCAATCTATTATTTTTTCCTATCTATAGCAGTGACTAGTTTTAAATCCATGAATGATTACATGCGTTAAATATCAAAATTAACCTTCACCTCATCAACATTTATTTCGATTTTTTACGACTTTCTCAGCGGGGTTCGAAACCCGGAACCCTGACACAGGAGCAGTGGGTGGGAGACGCGAGTAATTATCGGCGCGCGTACGTGCGCAGGCGCACGATTGTTGCGGCAGGTCAATAACATACGAGCTGGATACTAACTATAGTATATGGCGTCGCTTGTGACATATTTAAATATAATTTCCGAACATTTAATTTATTTTGTGTATGCAAAAGGATATTGTTTTATAAAATATGTCGATTTTGGATTGTTTTAAGTCTCTCCATTATGCATGTATCAGTAAAAATCTAAGTATAAATCGTATTAGTATTAGATCTTATTAAAATATCATCCGTGTCTTCTTCGCTTGAGTTTATCTCACGGAACGCATACCGGGATAACACGTCAGTCCTGTCTTAATTCAGGACCTATTTGTGCGCCAAGAAATTCATTGAGCGGTTGCGTGGTATCAAACAGGCAAACATATTCACAAACTTTCACATTTGTGATATTAGTAGGATGGACAGAGAGAGACAAAAAGGAAATTGTAAATTTCATGTTTTATTGAATATTTTATCCATAAACAGAGACATGACATTTTTAACAGATCTTGTTAATAATTATCTCGTTAAATCACTTCACACATGGAGACTTGTCGTCTTACACGCACTGTCGGCTAAATTATGATGTTTCATTAGTATCCAGCGACCAATATTTTGGATATTGTATATTTAATATTAGCTGAAAAGAGAGACATTGGTGCCAATTCTGTCACAAAATTCTCTAAGCTTAACTAAAAATCACTAAAATTTAGTTTAGTCCTCTCAAATGACATTTCGTATTCGGAAATCGTTAAAGTGACAGGACTAAAAAAAATTTTAGTGATTTTTAGTTAAGTTTAGAGAATTTTGTGACAACAGAATTGGCACCAGTGTATTACACTCACATTTCGCCAGGTCTAGTTTAAGTGAATCTATACTAATATTATAAAGCGGAAGAGTTTGTTTGTTTGGTTGAACGCGCTAATCTCAGGAACTAATGGTTCGAATTAAAAACATATTTTAGTGTTGGATAGCTCATTTATCCAGGATGGCTATAGGCTACAAAGCATCACGCTACGACCCACAGGGGCGGCGCAGTAACGATAAATGCGGGTGAAACCGCGGGAACAATTTATCGAGGAAGGCTATAGGTCAAAGTCAAAGTCAAAACTCATTTATTAATTTAGATCACAAAGTAACACTTATGAACGTCAAAGTTAGTGAGTTTACTAAGTTACTGAAGCTACATTTAGGTTAGTTGCTAGGTTCAGGCAAAGGGTAGAGCCTATGAGAAGAAATCTGTAGGAAACTCACGGCCACTCTTTTAAATCGCCTATATAATAGGCTATATAACATCATGCTACGACCCACGGGGGCGTCGCAGTAAACACAACCACGGGTGAAACCGCGGGCACAGCTGTGTATAATATAGGCTCGCTATTGCCATATTTTAAGCAGTTCCAGACTCGTACGAAACCTGGAACTCTGGCCGATTGCTTTTCAAAATTGATAGCACCGAATACCAGTTTGTCCAAACTGGCAATCGAGCCCGATACCTTATGCATATCATTTGGATTCACTAACATTGAGCCACCGAATATAATGTTATAATAACCACAATATTGGTGCCAATTCTGTTGTACAAAATTCTCTAAGCTTAACTAAAAATCACAAAAATTTAGTTTAGTCCTCTCAAATGACATTTCGTATTCTGAAATCGTTAAAAGTGACAGAACTAAAAAAATTTTAGTGATTTTAGTTAAGCTTAGAGAATTTTGTGACAACTGAATTGGCACCATTATCTATTAATTTCGTTACTTCATTTTTATTCTAAACAAGATAAAACCGTATTATGTCTGTCAATGTTACGAAGTCAACAACAAATTATTATTATCAATCAAAATAATGAAGTCTTTGATAAAATCTGTAGATTTTATCTTTGTATTTAATTAATTAATTCACCTTTCTATAACACAGGAGATAGGTATAGTCTTTATATAGATCAAGACCTTGGCAAGACCTAGACAGATGTTCTGATACGACAAACAGATTACTGCACTAAATCTAGAAAATCTTGAAATATTAAGATACTAAATCACTTTGGATGCAAACCGAGCAACTGCAATTTGTTCCTGCACAATATATCTTCTGAATTTTTATTTGCTTGTTATTCGGTGGAGACACAAATTCTTAAACACTTATAAATATATCTTTATAAATAATATTTAGCATTTTAGTCCGCACAACGACTTAACATTATTAAGTTAAAAGTTAATATTTGCTTCTAATGTTTGTTTATTGCTAAGTTTAATACAACAAGTATTCGAAACTTCGACCTCATTCTGAGGAAATAGACAATATCAATCGATGGTCGGTTAAGAAGATTACTTATAAAATAACCATCTGAGTCTTCCTATTGAAGTAATAATAATAAATAATAGCTTATTATTGAAGAATATCCCAATATATATTAAAATGTAATCAATATAACAACAAAAAAATATTAATAAGACATTTAACTTCGATGATATTTCGTAACATTTTCCGTAGGGCGAGATATTATTTACTTAAATACGCGATCTTCTACGCCTCTAATCAACTACCTCGGTGGTGTAGCGGTAGTGAATGAGACTGCTCTGCATGAAGTCTCAGGTTGAAATCCCGTGTCTAGCCAGCAAGAAATGATAGAGTACATCGAAGAAACTCTTACTTTCTTAATACCAGTCCGGAGTTAGGTAGTTGGCGGAGTTGTATAACTCCGTGTCTCTATCCTAATCTGTATCTGGTTGTGATGAATTACATACAAAAATCTTAAAGAAAATTGTCTGTGACAAACAGACAGCTGGACCATACAAACACGTAGTGAGATTCTAGCCAGAACGTTTTGCTATTTTTATTTCAAGTACGGATCACTAAGACTAATGTATGTATACGTATAATCAAACATTTAATAACACGAGACTTGTGTCACGATAATGAGAAAGTTTCCGCAGTAATATCTCGTTTAGTTGCCAAATCACGTGTGGAATACAAATGAATGTCGTTTGCTATTCTGTGTGTCATTTGCCAGCATAACGTATATTAAGAGTAAATCAATGCGCAAAGTCGTTCGGACAAGTAAGGGCAAAGCTTTCGGCTACACTCCACGTTGACTCATTTTTTGATAACCAAAATATGTATTATATATTTATACTAATATTATGACACTGAATAGATTTTTCATTTGTTTGAACGTCCTAATATTTGGCACTACCGACCAGATTTGAAACAGCATTCTGCTTTTTAAACCCGTTTTATTAAAGAAGGGCACTAACATCACGCTACGGGTCTTAGGACCAAACCAGAGAGAGAGTACTTTTACAAAGCTGTACCGAGGATGTGTCTGTACATCATATACAGTTGAATGTATATATGTACAGACATACATACATACATTCAACTGTATATGATGCCTTTATCAGCGAACCACTGAAAAGATTTGACGCGAATTTACAGCTTTAAGGCTCCTACACACAATGCCGGCGGCACGAGCCGCCGGCTTTTGCGGAACGGCACGTGCCGCCGGCTTTTGCCGGGCATTTGTGTATCATTCCAGTTATGACAGTCGTGTAGAACGCTAGCCGCGCGGTACGCCGGCGGCTTCTTTGTGCGGCAAAACTGGCGGCTTTGTATGCCGCCGGGTGCACCGCGGCTTGACCGGCGGCAGTGCCGATGGTAGTGCCGCCGGCACTGTGTGTAGAAAGGAGCCGTTAAAATTCAATCAGAATCTAAGTACACGTTGTATGTGACATTTAAATATACAATATAATTATATAATATATAATAATAAATATTTAATGTATAATAATGTACAAAGATGACATAATTTAATTATTATTAACAATTCTAATTTCATAATTTGTATTTATATAATAATAGAACTTCGATAATAACATAATTTTCCTAGAATAGACTGTAAATTACAAAATTATATAATAAGACTTTTTGCACACCATTGTTATGGTAGAATGTACAGAACCATTATTGTAATTATTGACATCTGTTGTATGTACTACATTCTGGCAAATAAACGAATCTGAATCTGAATCATGTAATTTAAATCACTGGTAACAGATGATTACAGTTAATTAACCGGGACTGTGTTTCGGCAAAATTATGATTAATTTGCAGATTTATATAAGTGTCATAAAAAAAACTTCAAATTAAGAAAAGATCTCTGTCACCAGTACGGAAGGTTTTCGTTTGAATCATTTTTAACCTTGAGATTCAATTCGGGAGTGAAGAAGAAGCTATACATTTTTGGCACGACATTTTGCTTCGAGAAGTCAAATCTATGTACCTGTCTGTCCCAATATAGCAATGGGTTGGTAATTCTAGGGTTATATCAGACTTTCGTATTTCTTGTCATTAAGTGGTTAGTAATACCAAAACAAATATGTATTTAATAATATCTATGTACGTACATTTGTCTTAGAAGGGAAATAAAGCCGTAAGTTCCACCAAACAAACACACATACAACCGAATAAATTTCTCATATTTACTGATAACTTATTTACAAACAGTGCACTCCAATTACAGCAATGCACACACCTACATAGATAATAAATAATTAATAAGTATTAATATAGCAAAAATAACATTGTTTACTCTGAACCCGTATTGTACAAAGGGCATTGTCGAGTTAATTTATACGTTTTAATAATTCACATCATGAAACAGAAAGTTGTGGTCCTTTAATATAACATCACGTTTGTAGCGACTATTTATTTCAAACTGAGAGCTCACTGGGTGGGAAAATAATGACCACCAAAAATAATAATTGCGCAGCAAAATATGCTTACTTAAATATATCATAACGAGCGTATATATGATACGCCTCAAATCACTGCATTCCGTCTCGGAAGGGTTAGGTTATGTTAGGTTTCTTCTTAAACCCACCCAAAAATAGGAGCCCCGCTTCGCGGGGCTCCGTCGACTTATTTTAATCTCTTTAAATATATTTTGCTGTGCAATTTGGTGATCATTTACTATTTTTGACTGTTATATTTTACTATATCTGGTGATAATAACCTTCAATTATATTCTTGCAGTAAGTAGGTTTCCCATGCGTCTTGAGGATTTATTCAAATTCAAATCAGTTACGCCGCTGTCAGTAGAGAAATTACTAATCAGAAATTGCAGTATTCCTACTGTTGTGTTTCGTTCAGTGAGTAAGAGCGCCGGAGGCCCAATCACCCTCTTTCCCTCTTCCTGCTCCTTCTTCGTTCAGTGAGTGAGAGTGCCGGAGGCCCAAACACCCTCTTTCCCTCTTCCCGCTTCTTCTCCTTCCTACTTCCTTTCCTAAAGGGTCGGCAACGTGCAAGTGATGCCTCTGGTTTTGCAGGCGTCCATAGGCTACGAGTCTACGCTGACCACTTACCATCAGGTGGGCCGTGTGCTTGTTTACCACCTTAGTAGTAAAAAAAACTGAAATCAGAAATCTGTATTTGTCTGTCTAATGGTCTGTGTCTTAGGCAATGCTTATTTGGCATTTGTAGATTTGCAAACCTTTATATACTCCGGCTAGCGCTTACAGGCGGGGCCTACGCTTGTTTGATATCTAAGTGGTACACATGATAATTATGCACATGAAGAGTATAAAGTATAAATAATTTTTTTTTTAAAAACAGCACGACGTCTTATTTCACTTGAAATGTATAGATTTGGTAAAATACCAGACATAAGGATTTTGAGCCTTGGTTTACCGTGTAAAATTAAAACTTCTTATAGAAACTAAAGAGTTATCTATCAGTCAATGCATTTGCATCTGTTCTAACGCAATTGCTGTAGAAAAAGTATAATAATAATAATAATCTAAGCAGATATACATAGTTGCGCTATCTCTATATCTCGCTATTTCAACGAGAGAAAAGGCTTTGTAGTAATAATTTCATATATTTAAATATTCGTCATCGTTATTTTAATAACACTAGATACAATTAGAATACATGAATTGTTGATTAACTATCAATTAGATATGTATATATACAGTTAGAAGTTGATTTGAATCTAAATACCTAATCCAAAGCCAAAAAACCCTGATCAAACGAAAGAGATATGATAAAGATACTTTAATGACAAATTAATTATGAATAAATTCGAATATACCATTGTCATTTGATTGAAACCAGAGACAATGTCAAAAATCGACAACGCGTTTTTTCTATGTTCGAATCATTCGGTTTCTTTTTGGGTACCTGTTAATAACCACGGAAAATTCCACCAGTATTAAACCATTAACTAAGTGGACTAATCTTGGATATTGTGTATAACGGGTAAACTAAAAACATCAAACAGCCAGCCGAAATCAATCTAGGTCATACAAACATTTGTCTTTGAACCAAACATTTCCTCAACGACAGCCGAACGCTTAGGCTTTATTCACACGTACCACAACCACACCACATCGACGCGACAAAAGGTGATCAAGCAGTGGTTACGTGTGAACAGTGTCGCTGCAGCTTTTTGCAGTTGCGTTGTGGTTCCTGCAAAATGTGGATGTGGTTGAGTTGTCGTTAGTAGTTGCGATGTGGTTGCGACGACGCAATGACTCCTACGAGTGCAGACAGACATTTCGACACCGGTTTTCGTTGAGGCAACACGCCTTGACTGAACAAACTCATGGAATTCGAAGAGGAAAGATTGTTGTTGCTATCCTTGCTATGGATTTTATTAAGAAGAAGAACCACGCAGCACTACAGTACAATGCAGAATGAATGACGAGGGAGGGCGCAGGTGTGCGTGCAGTGTCGGTGCGTTGACGCAGCGTTGTGTCTGCGATGTGGTCGGACGCAGCGTTGTGTCTGCGATGTGGTCGGACGCTAGTTCGCGGTGTCGCTGGTGGTTGCGATGTGGTCGGTATCACCCAACATGGTCGATAATGACGGCAAAATATGGTCCGTGTAAATTCTACTATTCATGTTCAATACAAAATTGCGCTCGCCCACGTGGTGTGGTAGTGGTACGTGTGAAACAAGCCTAAATGTATTGGAGATTCTTGAAAGCATCTCTTAGCGAGGTACTGCTAGACCGAGCAATTGAATTTTATGTGACGTTTAATAACGTAATTTAGTATTATAGCATTGAAGTTTACATTTCAATTATTATATTCGTAGCAACTAAACATAGGTTCTGGCATGTCGTCCCTAAGCTTAAAGTAGCATTGTTCAAGCCAATACTAATGTTCTTGCTAAAATGTTGACTTTAAATGCAAAGTTATACATTATGTAGTATTCGTGACCTACACAGTTCTTTGGCGTGCTTTCCTAACTTATGGGACAACACGGCAATGGATGCGCAGGATCTAAAGGTGTAATCGTCTCGCAATGACATTTTAATAAAAATATAATAATATTCTATCACATACACACAACACCATCTAGCCCAAACTAAGCAGAGCTTGTATTATGGGTACTAGACATCGGATGAAATACATATATACTGTTTTTTTTGTAAATACGCACATATTAACACTCAGACCAAGACAAACATCCATGTTCATGCACACAAATGTTTGACTTGTGCGGGAATCGAACCCGCGACCTCAGGCGTGGCAGTACTACGCCATAGAGGCCGACGATTATCATATCACAGAACGATTCAATAGCAAAATATTTATTTGGTGACTATCTATTTCCGGCATTTTAAAGTAAACAGAAGTGGTATTCCTTCGCTTCTGCATGTCTATAACAAATCCTTACTTCTGTATCCTTATCCTTACTAATATTATAAATTCGAAAGTAACTCTATCTGTCTGTCTGTCTGTTACCTTTTCATGGCTAAACCACTCAAGCGATTTAGATGAAATTTGGTACAGATATAGTTTAAAACCTGGGGAAGGACATAGGCTAGGTACTTTTTATTAATGTAGGTACCTCGCGGGCGGAGCCGCGTGCAAAAGCTAGTTTCAAACAAATCGATCAAGTAATTACCCTAAATTGATTTTATTGATCGATCTAACTTGTTGTCCTAACTAATAAACACTGATTGCTCGCATGGCGCAGTGGTGTACGTGAGCACCAGTTCGTCATTGCGCCGGGTGTTGTGTTCAATCCCCACATGCACAAAACATTGTGTGATCCATTTGTAGATGAAACAAATTTTATATTTTGTTCCGAGTTTGGAATTCCTTTGTGTCCGTTTTCAAATGTTTGCAAAGTCACACAGTATTGTATAAAAAAATTCAGTTATTGAATCCACATATGTGAGATGTTATATCTTTTGAGAAAAAAAAATCAACGAGTTGCACTCCGGGAGTG
Source organism: Catocala sponsa (assembly GCA_963564715.1). NCBI lineage: Eukaryota > Metazoa > Arthropoda > Insecta > Lepidoptera > Erebidae > Catocala > Catocala sponsa. The sequence continues at coordinate 25,459,901 of OY751341.1, read as the reverse complement.
CCGTCAGAAGTGAAAACTTGAATATTAACGTTGTGCATTTTTGATATTTTGGAATGGTTAGGGAATAATTTTGCACGAATTGCTTTAATTATCAGTATAAAAGTACTATCATTTATGTGGTAAAATACAATATTCATTTATTGCGCTATCGTACACAAACATTACAATTTTCGATCAGGTCACGTATCCTGACGAGAGTTTAACATTTTTTACCCATCACAAAAAAGTGCACAACGCCGCTAAAGAAGTTTTCACTTCAAAAAGAATATGTATAATATTAGTAAGAATCGGTGAGAAATAGAATAAAAATACTATACTACTAACGTTATTTTTTTAAAGTATTTGCCTCTCCGCCTTTGTTCCTCTCCTTATATAACATTTATGAATGTGCTAGAACATAAACATGTATTCTAGCAAATAAATAAATGTAAATCACTACGGTGAGGTCTTAATGTTTGGGTGAATGCATTCAAGCTGCATGTAGGCGCGTTTATTAAATAGCAAGGTTCTTGTAATATAGTAATTTTCCAGAAGCCATTCCTTTACGTTTAAATTATATAGTTATTAAGATTTAATTTAGACAATACACACCATTTGAGTATTATTAAACTGATATCTTCTGATGTCATATCTCAGTAGCTCTGACAGCTTGCCACAATATTTTGGGAATAATAAAGCTAAGACAAAGAAATAAAGCATTATTTTCCATAGACGGGCACATTAATGAAATACAGGTCTAAACCTAGTTCAGACAATCACTTAATAAAACCTAGAGCTTGAAATTAAATTAGAATGCACAATGTCGGCCGACTAAAGTATACCTAAGTAAAACACGTACCATTATTGTAGTATAATATGATTTTAAACTAATAGCAAAAATGTATAGCCATGTATTATTATTATTATTGAATATTAAATAAATTATAAATTAAATTAGGTATACGCTCATAGTCCACCTTGCTAGATAACTATGGATTTGCAAGTACATATAACATTGAGAACATTATAAATATCTCGAAAGCACGTAGATTGCCTTAGAAAATTCGCGTGTTATCAATCGGAAAAGCAGTAGGTCTAATAAATGAAAACTACGTGATAGTATGCTGCCAATTTTCTTGCAATCCTGATACTCTGTTCATCACAGCGACACTATACGAATGGTGGTCACAACTAACAAGAAGATAAAAGATCACATTCTCTAGTGCCTTAGTTCCCAAAGTGGTCCAGGTGGACCCCCAGGGGTCCACCGGAGACTCGACGGGGGTCTAAGTTGGCGTGACAAATTTAAAAAATAAAAAAGGTCGGTCCGTAGAAGCTTGATCAAATTTTTTAATACGAATGCTAAGGAATATGGTAGAAATGTAGCTGCAGCGGGTGCACCGGGACCGGCAAAATTTTGAAAGTGGTCTATGAGAAAAAAGGTCTGGGAACCAATGCTCTAGTGAGTAGCAGTATTTATAAAGAAGAAAATATAACGCATCTGTTAAAGATATGGAACTATAATAATTTATATATAGTATATTTATATAATAATTGCCTCATTAGTCCTCTAGCATAAAGTGTGCACTGTTAAGATCAAGACCTTAAGGTTCGATGCTGAGGTTAGGCAAAGTATTATGGGGTGTTTCAGTTAAGAAATTTTAAGTAGCGACACAAAATTTGAAAATTGGCTGATAGACGGCAATTCGCAACGCTTAGTTAGAGAAATTTGGATCTAGTACATCTTTGCTTACCCTCTCGGAAATACAAGGGCTCTATGTAATGTAATTACTGCAGTTTTGTAAAGTTTAATGCGTTCATTTCATTGGTCTGTAAGATCACTTATAGGTAATTAGTATAGCTGGTGCCGTGTCTACAGCTAATAACTTAAACGTGCAGGCACATTTAAAGGTCGGTACGTGCACATGATAAATAATTATGTCAGCCTGAAACAGGTCTCAATATTTATAACATTTTTAAAATTCACATTTCACTTATTTTTATAAAACACTAGCTTTTGCCCGCGGCTCCGCTCGCGTTAATTTAAAATTTGACAATCAATTCGGGTTGTACTCTGCTTGTTATAATATAATTCAATCATGATTCGAAAGACACGTGGCGCCATCTATTATCATAAAAACGTTATTGTTGTTTTCCTCGGGAACAGTAATTTTTTTCGGGATGAAAGGTAGCCTGACTACGTATATGCAAAATTTCAGGATGATCGGTTCAGTGGTTTAGACGCGAAAAGGTAACAAACAAACAAACTCATTTTCGCTTTTATAATATTAGTTAGGATTAGGATAAGCAAATAATGACAATGTTAAGTCACAGTACTATAATAAATTATCAAACAAAATTGAATTCAGTGACTTTTATTATTGTATTGACCACTTGGAATATTAAATCAACAAAAGATTTCTAACGAGCCATTTCCTTGCCAGTTCTTCTCAGTAGACTATGATGTTTTGTAAGCATTTAAGGAAATATATACATACATATATAAATACATAGATTCACGCCTGTTTCCCAGAGGGGTAGGAAATTTATTAACAATATCAAAATTATTTAAATTTAACATCCATCAGATTTTTCTATCTGATTATTTCTTGATTATTCATGATCCATGAGATTATTTATTGATTATTCATAAGTTTTCCATAATTTAGCCTGAACTCAGTACAATAAATTTAGTAACTTTAGTAAACTTATTAAGTAATACAATTTCAAATCAAGTCAAATCAAATCAAATAACGTTCATGTATTATTTTGTGACATAAATGAATAAATGATTTTCGTTATTAATTTTTTTCGACTAATATGTCAATTTTACGGCAATCTCATATCTACTACTTAATTATATAACGAAAATAATATATTAATGACTGGAAAATAATATTTTGCGAGAAAAGCTATATATTTTCATGTGATTTTATTTTATCTTTTTACAACCCCTAAAATTACTACATTTTACTGCAATACGCTATATAGCTAAATATACAGTAGGTACCTAATGTACAGTAAGTATATGTACTTAAAGATTACATAATATTGTCTGTTGTATTTGTAATTTACGAGTTTCTCCTCAGTTTATTTGTGAAGGACGGGAGTAAGCCGATTACAGTTAAGGACTTACCAAGTGCCGGGAACAGGGGGAGAGATCTCATTTATAAATTAAAAATAAGGATCTAAGTACCTTTCAATATTTGTCTGTTTTTTTTTTCTATTAGATTTTGCCCACGGCTTCGCTCGCATGAATGTAGGGGTACGGTTAGTAACAGTACTGTTTTCTGGATGAAAGTTACTCTATGTCCTTTTATATTCCCCTGACTACGTGTATGCAAAATTACATGATGATCGGACGAGTAGTTAAGGCGTGAAAGCGTAACAAACAAACTCACATTCACATTTATAGTATTAGTTAGCGTTAGGAATTTAGCTTTTTTTTTTCTTTGAAATTAAACTACTATATACGGATTTTATCGCGTTGTTTATTTGACACTGTTACAAAATTTTTTGAAAAACTGCTACACTACTATAATCACTATTAAACTTTACAAATTTTTAAGCTAATTAAATTATCGAAACTATTAAAACTATTTATACTATTATACTATTTAGATTTATTTTTACACTTTCCCCGACGTTTCGGTTGCTTTTCAGCAGCCATGGTCACGGGGAGACTAAGATGGTAGTTGTCTCAATGTTCCAGTGTAGTTATTTCAAAGTACCCGAACATAATTTAATCATGGGTGTTTCTATTTATTTATAAACACCCATGAATAAATTATGTTCGGGTACTTTTTAATTAGCTTAAAAATTTGTAAAGTTTAATAGTGATTATAGTAGTGTAACAGTTTTTCAAAAAATTTTGTAACAGTGTCAAATAAACAACGCGATAAAATCCGTATATAGTAGTTTAATTTCAATGAATAACATTCGCGTAAACAGAAGACAATATTTTTTTTTCTTTTTTTATTGCCCTTGGCGAGCAAGTGGCCCACCTGATGGAAAGTGGTAACCGCTGCTCATGGACTTCAGCAATGTCAGGACACAGCAAAGGCGCTGCCTACCGTGAAAGAAGAACTCTCTTTAAACCTCGTTTGAAGAAGAACATATCATAGCGCCCGAGAAACACCGAAGCTGGCAGTTCATTCCAGAGCTTGCACGTACGTGGGAGAAATGATCTAATCAATGGTTTGCTAAGCATTCGCAATATACTCGAATGTATCACTGTTTCACGCCCATATGACATAACCCGGAAAAGATAGGTATATAAGTGTAAAGCATTTAATTTTTTCCGAAATATGGTTTAAGTCATACGCTATAGAAAGAGAGCCGATTGCCGTATACCGGATACATTTCCATACACCTTGCTGCTATTGTTTAGAAAAGTGTGTTGAAACTCTGTATGTTGGAAAACGACTTTGCTTGACCCGGGAGTCGAAACAAGCACCTCACAACGCAAACTTATGCAACAGGACATACTCGGCAATATTTACTAATTTGATGGGCTTAAAGTACATTAACACACCTTCAACCATATCGTTGCAAAAACCACAAAGCAACCAACCATGACAAATAATTAATCGCGAACAATACATGTGCTACTACAAAGGTGTTGATAGACTTAAGCATTCACTTCTAATAGAACATTGAGGATTAGTCGTTTTTAAATATTGTCGAACTGAACAACGAACAGAGCCAAGCATAGAGGCAAATATGGCTACAAACAATTTCACGATCATACTGGCGAACGCTCTAGTCAATGCTCGTCAAACAATATTCTTCACGAAGATGTCAGACTTGATTGTCGCGTGTACTGCATTTGTACATGACAGAAAGGGTTGGCTTGGCAAAAAAAGAAAGAAAGCAAATTTACTGTTCTTTCGCTAGAATGCTCGCTAGAACGCTCGCTAGAATGCTCAATAAAACACTACCGTTTATTTTTCTGTAATTTAAGCCTAGTGGGAAACCATTTGACTGCCACGCAGATGACTCAAGTTTAATCCCAAGGCGTGCATCTCTGACTTTTCGAAGTTATGTGTGTATTAAATAGTTAATTATAGTTTGCTTTAACGCTGAAGGAAAACATCGTGAGGAATCCTGCATGTCTGAGAGTTCTCCATAATGTTCTTGAAGACATGTAAATTCTGCCAACTCGCACTGGGTCAGCGTGGTGGACTATGGCCTAACCCTTCTCACATAGAGAAAAGGCCCATGCCCAGCAGTGGGACAGTTTAATACAGGGCTGATATTATTATTATTATTCTATATATCTATATTTCCTAACTTTACAATAAAAAAATATTTTTAAATTTAAAAACGGCGAATGCTCGATGTTCTGTTACAAGTGAACGCTCAAGTCTATCAGTACCTTTAGGTCGACAGGAAGCTGTGCACAAACAGTGTTATTAATTAGCTTTATAATAATTATTACAAAACCGCTTCAATTATTATTATTGTTCTTGTTTAATCTCGTATTAAACAATATTGTGCCCGTTTTAATGTTTTGAGCGGAAGTGTTGATTTTATCTGACAAGTTGTACTGTTAATTTTTTTATTTGTTTTGTTGTAATGTAGGTCACTAGTGGTTTACTATTTATAGACTTTGTTTGTCGTTTTGTATGAAATAAGTGTTCGCCTCGGTGGCGGCTGTGAATAGAGCTGCTGTGCATGAGGTGTCGGGTTTAATTTCAAGTTTAATTAGTAGTAGAGCCTCGCTGATTTCGGTATGATTGTGCCGGCTCGACCGGGGAAGGACTACCCTCTCACAGAATATCGACGTGAAATAGTAGTATTCTTACTGTTGTGTTTCGTTCGGTGAGTGAGAGTGCCGGAGGCCCAATCACACCTCTCCCCTTTCCCGCTCCTTCTTCCACTTCCTATCCTAAAGGGTCGGCAATGCATAAGTGATGCCTCTGGTGTTGCAGGTGTCCATAGGCTACGGTGACCACTTACCATCAAGTGGGCCGTATGCTTGTATGCCACTCTAGCTGTATAAAAAGAAAGTCGGGTTATGTGTTATTGGGATTATCTGTCAAGAAATGCTCAGTAGTAGCCTGCTGCTATTACCAAACTTTTTAAAATATAACAGTAGACAACTCCTGCGTTAGGTATGATTCCTGTATCGCGGGGTTAAAGTTACAAACATTCAAACAACGGACACAAAGAACGCACAGAATCGCAACAATCATTTGTGGATCACACAATTTTTTGTCCCGAGTGGGATTCGAACCCACAACACTCGGCGCAGCGGCGGCGGCGAGGCGACCACTTAAACCACTATTCTATCCGTGCAGTCCACATTTTAATAGAACAATAGTATATTTAAACACATACATAAACTAACCAATAACAATAGGTTAGTAGTCACCCTAATTAATGACCAAGCTTAATTATATTATCTCTGTTGGCTGTTGAACTGGCACTAACTACAAGTTAGATTTAATTAGATAAAGGATACATTATATTGTCTTCCGTTTACGCGAATGTTATTCATTGAAATTAAACTACTATATACGGATTTTATCGCGTTGTTTATTTGACACTTTATTACAAAATTTAGACAGTCTCCCCGTGACCATAGCTACTGACAAGCAACCGAAACGTCGGGGAAAATGTAAACATAAATATAAATAGTATAGGTAATAGTATAGTAATAGTATAAATAGTTTTAATAGTTTCAATAATTTAATTAGCTTAAAAAAATAGTAAAGTTTAATAGTAATAGTAGTGAAACAGTTTCTAAATTTTGTAATAAAGTGTCAAATAAACAACGCGATAAAATCCGTATATAGTAGTTTAATTTTAATAAAGGATACATATTTGTATACCCCGAAGGGTGGAAAGAAGTGTCATATTCTATACATGACTGCACGGATGGCATTGTGGTTGAAGTGGTCGCCTGGTCAGTGCCAAAACGTTGAATGTCGTGGGTTCGTTACCTACACAGGACTATAATTTGCCTGGTTCCTGATAGCTGCAGCTGTGGGACACATGTCGAGATGTTTATTAAAAATATTTTATGTTACTGAGTTTTTATTTTTTCCTTTTTAGTTATTATTTTTTTAAATCTTTATATCTTTATACACATTTTGCCCAGCTGTATAGCAATAAAGACTTCTTTCTGATTTTGTGTTGTTTCCAGTCTGAGTGTACTTCGTAGTCATCGTTTAAATGTTTTTAAAGTGCATCCCAAAACACAGCAATTATTCACAGTGGGGGAGTAAAATAAAAAAAGGTTTTTTGTAACGATCGCAGTATCGAATTAGCTCCACTCTCATCAGGCTATAATAGTCCACTGCTGGACATAGCCTTCCCCTAAAGAGCGCCATCGTGCCCTGTCTTCAGCTTGCCGCATCCAGCATCTGCCTCAGCTGCTGCTGCTCAGCTCCACTCGATGTTTCACAATTAAATTGATTATGTAAGTACACACGGAAGCTTGTGAGAAGGGTGTATTTATGATTGTATGACATTCTCTTACCTTTAAAGTTCGGTCGCTAAGTGATAGCTTCCGCTCAATACCTAACGTAATGTTATTTGCTTACATTTCCTTGTGCAATATTACTCGTATCGATTGCAGTCATTATGTATTCACGACAATAATGATTCTTATTATAATATATCGATTTATAGTTACCGATGTGGTGATAGGATCACATTGGTCGACAGAGAATTTTTACTTTGTATTGTTACTGCCGACAGGTATGCTTGGTCAAGGACATAGATATGTCTTCTGTGATGCACAGACAGTGTCTGCTATCTGTGCATCATAGAAGCACTTCCAACTCCAACTCTTAACATAATTAAGTCACCGCCTGTAAGAACTACAATCAATATCACAAAGTGCAGCAAGCATCCTCGAAAAACCCTGAGTGGTTTGCTCTCACCGCCTGTTAGATTTAGTACGTACATTATACTAGCTTTTGCCCACGGCTTCGCTCGCGTTAATTTAGAATTTGACAATCAATTCGGGTTGTACTCTGCTTGTAATAATATAATTCAATCATGATTCGAAAGACACGTGGCGCCATATATTACCATAAGAACGTTATTATTGTTTTCCTCGGGAGCAGTAATTTTTTTGGGATGAAAGGTAGCCTATGTCCGTTTCTGTACACTTGACAACGTATATGCAAAATTTCAGGATGATCGGTTCATTAGTTTAGGCGTGAAAAGGTAACAAACAAACTTAACTCATTTTCGCTTTTATAATATTAGTTAGGATAGGATTAGGATTTGATCTTTAACTTGTTTCAACCACGTAAGACTAAATATAGCTAACGAAGCGTGTACCGCGGCAACACAGCAGTAATCCAAATGTAGGGCTGCGTTTTACAAAAGGGGGAAGCAACGGTCAAAAAGGAAAGTTTCCAAACACCTCTTTGGGATTACTTAATAATTAATTCGAAAAGTGAGTGGCGGGAACTGGGGAAAAGTTGTTAAAAATACGATGAGAAAAATAAGTGAGTTTGGTCTAAATGGGACAGTTCGGCGAGGAGTTAATGTTATCGTTAAAAAGTCTATTCGGTTATAACTTGGGCTAACTAGATGATTTATGATTCGTTTGTAACATTACATATATATCTATAGCTCTAAGGTAACGATATAACGAAAATTCATATTTAGAAGTGATATGTAGTTACTCTTATGCGTTGTAACAAAACCATTCTTGTGCAAAAGACCAATATAAAAGTTAATATTTATCCTTTACTAGCTTTTGCCCGCGGCTTCGCTCGCGTTAATTTAGAATTTGACAATGAATTCGGGTTGTACTCTGCTTATAATAACATAATTCAATCATGATTCGAAAGACACGTGGCGCCATCTATTATCATAAGAACGTTATTGTTGTTTTCCTCGGGAACAGTAATTTTTCGGGAAGGTAGCCTATGTCCGTTTCTGTACACCTGACGTATATGCAAAGTTTCAGAATGATCGGTTCAGTGGTTTAGGCGTGAAATGGTAACAAACAAACAAACTCATTTTCGCTTTTATAATATTAGTTAGAATTAGGAAGTTAGGATTACTGGACAATATACCTGTATACTTATATAATCTAATATAGCAGGGTACTCGTATAGTACTGTTTCGTTCTTCGCCCAGATCGGAGACATTTTAGATAAACTTTGTTTAAATGTACTTTCAATTTATACGTGTACTAGAAGCTATCAATGCGATTGGAGACAACATGAGCGTTAGGCCGGGATTGTAGTGTAAATTCGTAGTCTCTACCTACCCTTCGAGAGTTCATCTTAAGTTCTTAGTCCAACACTAATATCATCATTACGAAATAGAGATGTCAACCTAATCTTCGTAGTAGACATGAAGATCAAGAATACTTTAGCCTTTCATTATAATTGACGATACAATTATTTAGAACCTACAGATTATATGAAGGAACCTGAATCTAATGTTTACAAACGAGTTTTCTGAAGTCTTCCTTGTTGTAAAAATGCATTATGACACGATGTTATGCGAGTTGGTACAACAAGCTGTACAAACAATAGACGTGGTTTTCTGTCAGACTTCCATTCACAATACCAAACATAAACATAATTTCTACCGAATCGTTTGACCCTAAAAATGTTTAGTAAACTTCCTTACTGGTAAAAGCTGCACCATCAAAATAGAAAACAACATTCGTATGAGTTGTACCACCATACGGCTAAAAATAAGACCTTTGTAATTGGAACCGACATCACCAGATGTGCGAAAGAGTTAGTAGATCAATACCATATGGAAGAGTGAGATAAAAAACAGTGTACAATTACTATTGTATAATGATAAACAATACAATTGGGTCAGGTACTTAACCGTGACGTGTTGTTTTTTTTTGGCTCTTATTTCGCGGATACGAAGAAATTGACTACACTTTACTAAGTGCATGTTAATCCTAATCCTAACTAATATTATAAAAGCGAAAATGAGTTTGTTTGTTTGTTACCTTTTCACGCCTAAACCTCTGAACCGATCATTCTGAAATTTTGCATATACATTGTCAAGTGTACAGAAACGGACACAGGCTACCTTTCATCCCGAAAAAAATTACTGTTCCAGAGGAAAACAACGATAACATTCTTATGACAATAGATGGCGCCACGTGTCTTTCGAATCATGTTTGAATTATATTATTACAAGCAGAGTACAACCCGAATTGATTGTCAAATTCTAAATTAACGCGAGCGAAGCCACGGGCAAAAGCTAGTATTAATATAATCATATGTTTATCCTTTATGTAGTCCAGTATAATATATGCAGCGAAATCGTCACAATATTTATGTTGAAGTAAGCTGAAATTCATGTCAAGTCAGTTTCCGCTTGGAACTTCAAAATATTGTTTGACATAATCGTTCGGAACATGCTTTTAGCCTAGCTTGTATCGAGGTGTTAGGCACAAACTTGAATAATATGTTTATTTTTCTAGTTTGTGGCATATCAATCATGCTTATTATTCACAGGAATAATGTTGTCTTTTTTGAACTTTTATTAAACTATTTTAACACATCCACAACATTGCTACTAATACTATCTGAACTACAAAACATTAGGGTATCGTGGATTTCGAAATGAAAATAGCTTAAAAATTAATTTATTTAAAAATTTAAATTTAAATGTTGTTAAAAAATATTTTTTTTCAAAATATACCGCGGCAAAATCCGTATCAATAGTTTTTCAATTCACAAGAATATTAAAGCTGAATTTTCAATCTAATCAGATTCTGCTGAAAAGCAGTTTTCCACGAAGCAATTAAGATAGTTAATAGTACATATGAATAACAATATTCTAGCATTACTCTTCTCCCTAGCCTTTATTATTCCCAAGTCACTTGGGGTCGGCTTTCTAGTCTAACCGGATTTGACTGGATATGAGTTTTTACACGGAGCGACTGCCATCTGACCTCCGCAACCCGAAGGCTAACGATACCCTAAGGCTAGACCAGTGTCAGGATATTAGAGGGAACTGACTTGCCCATAAGGCGATCATAGACGGTGATCGGCGAGTACAGCCGAGTATGCCCACTACACGATTGTGCTCACGCGTAATCGTCTGTAATCGCCAAAAATGTAGAGGAGCCATTAGAGAATAATGAGACACTTGTAGACTATCGTCTACCACGCTGCCCCAGTGCGGTTAGCAGACCTCACATTTCTTGAATCATGTAGAACAGTTACACACACATGTAAGTTTCCTCGCGATATTTTTCTTAACCGGTAAAGCGAAGGATAATTATTGTTTTTTTTTACAACACCATCTAACCCAATCTAAGCAGAGCTTGTACTATGGATACTAGACAATGGATAAACATACATATATACCTTTTTTTTGTAAATACATACATATTATACATAGAAACACCCAGACCAAGACAAACATCCATGTTCATGCACACAAATGTTTGACTTGTGCGGGAATCGAATCCGCGACCTCAGGCGTGGCAGGCGGTTACACTAACCACTACGCCATCTAGGCCGACCATCGGAAATTCATTTTCATACGCTCATAAGTTCGAAAAGTTAGTGGTGCATGCCTTAGGATCAAACTAGAGATCTCTGCGCGGCAGTCCAACGATCTTTCATTGGGCAAAACATATATTTTGAAAGGCTACCAAGCGAGAAACAGTCTTGTTGAAATTAAGGATGGATATAGCGTAATAAAATTATGTAAAACGATGTCCGACAAAGGCATACTTAGAGAGCATACCCTCTCCTAAATTGGAATATCACTATGTCGAGGATATTGTCTTATATCCGCCATTTGCATAAACATCCAATTCTTGTTACGATGAATTGCATTATCCATTTTGTATCTCCTTCACTCCTCACCAATTTCATATTTGTCTTTCATTCTAACCAATCATGCGGTCCCTTCATTAATGCAAATGCTGCCTGACCGTAACTCATGTGAGTTAACCCCAACGTAACGCAATAAAAGGTTTCTCCCTCCTTTGGTCGTAATACATTACTCGCTGACAACCGTGCCTGCCTTAACAATTTATAGCTTCACGCATCGATGGATTGCGTCCTGTGTGTACTATGGGCTTTCTATTGTAGTTTATATTTAAACAAAGATAAAGCTAACGAAAAGTACGGAGGGCATTGCATGAATTGCATCACACTGAACTGATAGGTAGTAGAGCGTCGCTGATTTCAGCTTGAATGAGCCGGCTCGACCGGGGAAGGACTACCCTCTCACAGAATATCGACGTGAAATAGCAGTATTCCTACTGATGTGTTTCGTTCGGCTAGTGAGAGTGTCGGAGGCCCAATCACCCTCTTTCCCCCTTTCCGCTCCTTCTCCTTCCTACTTCCTTTCCTAAACGTTGGCAACGCGCAAGTGATGCCTCTGGTGTAGCAGGCGTTCATAGGTTACGGTGACCACTTACCATCAGGTGTACCGTATGTTTGTTTGCCACCTTAGTTGTATAAAAAAAAAATAGTCTGTTATCTTCGAATCCTCGCTCTATATACATAGATAGAGACTACGGAAACTAATTCCACGTTAACATACTAAGTAAAACTTATATATACTACTCATAGCATACATATATATTATCCCCGAACAGGAAGGCATAATTATATTACATCCATATGTTACCATATAAGTTTTTGGGTCCCACGTAATAGGGGGCGAGTCTATTGCCAGCTACGAGGTACAATGCCAGACTCCGTGTTACTACTGGGAATATTTTGATGGCATAATCCAATAACACTTTGCCTAATTGGGAATCAAAACCCGAGACCTCTTGCACAGAAGTCGTAATCACTATCGCCATGCTACCGAAGCAGTACCTAATATTAAAAAGAGGAATTTTTTTTGGTAATCTCTTCAACTCTTGAACTTTAGGAAACAGAATAGGAAATAATTTCAAAAATATATGAAAATCAGCTTAGTTGTTCAAGTAACATAAGTATACATTTACGGGTCTTCCTGTTAAGAGATTTTCAGTAGCAGCAAAATCTTAAAATGCGACTTATGTAATGTGTGACTTAAAAACATATGTGTCAAAATGTGGATGACACAAATACATTTCTGCTTACCCTATCAAAGATAATATACACTAGTTAGTATGTATGTAAAAATATAACCAAATTGTTTTCTACACTCGCTAACGATTTATACACAATGTTAAATGTAGGTTGGACCGTATTGTGAAATAATAAAGACGCAGGATTTACAGTGCTTGGCGACTTGAGGTCATTGCGATACATGGTTAAAGTTGGCCTCTAATGAAAATTTATTTCAATGTGTTTGGGTGTGAATAGACGTTTTTATTGGTGGTGTCACACCGCATTTATTCAGTCAACCCTTTCTGAATGTGTGTACAGAAAATTTGTGAGAGGGAAATTAACTTTTTGATTTACAGCGGTGCAGTAGCTGTGCATCAGGTCACGAGTTCGATTTTCTATCAGGGAAAAGTGTTATTGGGTTTTTGTGTTAAGAAATTGTCAGTAGCGTGATGTCAGGCACTGTGCTCGGTAGACGGTAATAAGCTCACCTTTTATTACCCTAGTGGAACCTAGATACATCATCATCTCAGCCGAAAGACGTCCACTGCTGGATATAGGCCTTCCCCAAGGTTTTCCACACAGACCAGTCTTGGGCCACCCGCATCCAATCGCTTCTCGCGTCCTTTACCAGGTCGTTGGTCCACTTTGCCTATCCCTGCTACGTCTTCCGGTGCGTGGCCGCCACTCCAGAACCTTTCTGCCACAACGGCCATCGGTTCTGCGTGCTATGTGCCCTGCCCACTGCCACTTCATCTTGGCTATCTGGAGAGCTATGTCGGCAACTTTAGTTTACCCGCGGATCTCCTCATTTCTAATTCGATCCCGCAGTGAAACCCCGAGATACATATCTAGCGAAATGAGAGTATAAGATACGAGTACATCTGTCTACTTCTTCGGAAATATTGACATGAAGGTCTCGGATCTGATTCTATTCCTAGGTCAGGTACAGTGGTGATATTGGATTTTTCTGTTAGGTATTCTTAGTAGCACATGAACTTGGGGCAATAGGCTTGGCTTAAGTTACTTGATACTTAAAACCATAGCTAGCAAACTGACCTGACGTGAAAACAGGTAGGATGCCTTTTATATGCTTTCATATTTTTTAAAATGGTAGAGTTGCTGATACGATAACTTTAAAGTTAACAAACAGACACTTCGACATTTTTATGTAAATTTTATAAACCTACATGCGCGGCCGTGACCAAGAGGTCAATATTATATAATTGTAAAAAATCATTGGGCTTGTACTCAATTTTAACATTAAATTACAGGTACATCACCTGTATTTAAAAATGTTATTGTATTCGGAATTACTGTAATTTTTGCTAAATTTCACTTGTACAAGTTTTATTTTTGCCAATTTCATGGGTTTAGCATAAGATTCCGTGTTGGCCAAAACTCCTGTTCCTATGTATCGTTAGCATAAAAAACTGCAGTGCGGTGCAGACTCTGCCGTGCCTTATGGACATCAGTAGGCTTGGCGCTCTATTACGAAGTGGGACTTCAATCACAGGTGGCTTCCTTGGCCTATAAAATTTGTCTGCACGAAAGGTAGAAGACAGGTAGTGGTTATCTTGCTGCTGCTCAAGTCCAGCCAAGTATATGTGACTTTAGTATTAATTGTTGTTACAGTTTGGGATAATCCTTAATTCGAAAATTAATGACATTCGAAATACAATATGAAAGTTGACATCTAAATGAATAACGCAGATTTTAATCTTCAGATATTGATTATTGATGATAAATAAAGCATTTTATATATTTGCTGCATCGGCGTAGCCTAATAAAGATCAAGTTCATAAACCCACCAGAATGTTTGCTTACGAACGCACATAGAACTGTAAATAACAAACAATATAAACACTATGTACAATTATATAATAATAACAAAATAACAACAACCTACATTGGAAACGTTTAGGTACTAAAATCATATTGTTATGTAACAAGTATATATGGCTACTTGTAGAGTCGTTGTATTCTCAAGGTGAACTGTACATGGTTATGCAAACAATTGCTTTTTTTATGATTTAATTAGTAACACCCAGACGTTGACTAAATCTTATCAGGCCTTAGTACTTATAAACTGTGGCAGAACTAAAGCCTTATTAATGGACTATACCTACTGCGATTACAATTCTGATCGATAGAAACGTCAAATTTGTCACAGTTTGACATCAAAAGTCTTGTCAAAATGTGACAGAATTGTCGCCGATTGAGAGCGATACATACTACGCGCTCTCAATCGGCACAATGCGACAATTCTGTCACATTTTATAATGTAAGGAAAACATTATAATCGTTAATCCTCACCAATATTATAAATGTGAATATGACTTTTTTGTTACGCTTTCACGCCTTGACTACTCGACGAATCATTATGAAATTACATAAATGTCAGGGTGTACCCCTGAGGAAAGGACACAGTGTATTTTTTATTCAGAAAATGTACTGGTTCCGACGGACTGGAAATTGGCATAATGTCCTTAATATATCATTTAGGCGAGCGCCGAAGCCGCCGGCAAAATTTAGTAAAAAATAAAAAGTGCCGTTGGGCTCTGGTACCCTATCTGGTACCGTTACCGGTACCAATTAATATATGCGTTCTGGAACTAGAGTAGTAAAGGGTCGTAAAAGTAGCGCTCATGCAGCTAATGGTCCTCAAGTTGCCTTCCGGATCCCACGTCAGGCAAAGCGATATGATATTTAATCAAAACATAGAAGTTAATGACTTGCTTAAACAGAAAACGAATACAATAATAATGGTAGGAATACTTTCTTAAATCACAATTATTGCTGTTCTCTAATATATTCAAATGTATCAGTCAAGCGACTTGTTATATACGTTGTTAATATAGTTTAAATCTACATAATATGAATATATAGCAGCAAAATAGCTTAAGGCTACTTTCACAGTTGTTTATACCATAATAGTCGTAAACAAATGTACTGTTACAAATCCCTATTGTACCCTAATTTCCTTACTCAGTCCAAAATCCCCTATACTCGACAGAAAAATGCCTGAAAGTCCCGTGTCAGCACTTTTGCCTTCATCCTAAGCGCAGTACTAACATACACCAGTCTGAGCACATCCTACGCCGCGAACGCAACTTACTTATTCCTAAGAGTCATTTCAGATAAGGCGGAAAAATGCTCAAACATTTTTTAAGTGGTAATCAAATATTAACCTTATTCTATTTTGATAACGCCGAAAATACTATACAACATTAAAATGTTATCCCAATAAGACAGTAGCGCGTGTTCGAACATCCTCTCCGCGTCTGCGCGAGCATGCGCGAGCACACGCGGGCCCGCTCGATCACGTTTGAACATGAAAGAACGCGCGCGCAACGCGAGTTTTCGAGCATGCGCGAAACTGTTCGAGTATCCGTGCGCTATTTGCGCTAAGTGTGAATGGCGGACAAGAACAAGCTCAAACATACGCTCATTTCCGCCAGATCTGAATTGACCCTAAGTGTGCCAGATACATTTCTATATAATTATACTATTTCTTTATTTGCACGAGGTTTCAGGTTCGAATTTTACGCTGGGTTAAATAATATGTTATTGTAATTTTATGTTATCAGCGATAGCCTAGTGGGAAACCAACCGTCGGACTGCTATGCAGAGGTCTCGAACTCGAACCCAAGGCGCGCATGTCTGACTTTTCGAAGTTATATGTGTATTAAATAGTTAATTATTTAATACACATATAACTTCGAAACGGTAAGCTTTAACGGTAAAGGAAAACATCGTGTGGAAACCTCCATGTCTAAGAGTTTTCCATAATGTTCTCGAAGACATGTGAAGTCTGCCAACCTGCACTAGGCCAGCGTGGTGGACTATGGCCTAACCCTTCTCACTTTGAGAAGAGACCCGTGCCCAGCAGTGGGACAGTTTAATACAGGGCGGATATTATTATAAATGTTATTTAGATTTTCTATCAGAAAGTTCTGAGTAGCCGCACGCAACCTGAACTCAAACACACTTTGACGACTCGATGGCGTAGTGGTTAGTGTAACCGACTGCCACGCCTGAGGTTGCGGGTTCGATTCCCGCACAAGTCAAACATTTGTGTGCACGAACATGGATGTTTGTCTTGGTCTGGGTGTTTCTATGTATAATATGTATGTATTTAAAAAAAGAAAAGTATATATGTATGTTTATCCATTATCTAGTACCCATAGTACAAGCTCTGCTTAGTTTGGGCTAGATGGTGTTGCTTGTATGTGATAGAATATTATAAAAAAATAAAACTGGGGCAGTCTTTGGGGACTGCCGATAGAAGTGAAAACTTTAATCCTTGATCATAAACACTTCTTTATAAACAAAAAAAAGGGGGCGGGTCGGATTGCTGATACTCTCTTAGAAGTTATTAAGGAGGTCAAAATTTCGTTATTTTTTGCGTAGGACGTACCATTTCTGAGATATTGTTAATATTCTAAAATAATTCCAAAATGGAAAGCGTGGAAGCGTGACGATGAGGAACCGTGACGATGACGCGAGTTCTATAATTTTTGTTCACCCAAGAAGTGCTCAACGCGCCTAAAGAAGTATTCACTTAAAAAAAAACATTTCTGATTGAAAGTTAAGGCTCACCTTTTTTTGAGGATTCCGGCGACTGGGACCGCAATTAACTCGGACCGCGGTCCTAGTTGCCGGATCCATTTAATTTTAATATCTTTCTTCTGGCAACTGGGACCACCCATAAATAAATATAAAAATCTATAGTTCAAGCCGAAAACAGGACAGTCAGACGAAAAAATGTTAAAAAGAAACTCCTATGTCTAGGATAAGTAAATTATAAAATGATATTTTTGAATCTAGGAGTTTTTCTTTAATTATTACTTTAAACATTTTTTCGTCTGACCGTACTGTTTTTGGCTTGAACAATAGATTTTTGTATTTATTTATGGGTGGTCCCAGTTGCCGGAAGAAAAATGTTAAAATTAAATGGATCCGGCAATTGGGACCGCGGTCCGAGTTAATTGCGGTCCCAGTTGCCCGAATCCTCCTTTTTTTGACCCACCTTAATTCCGTGGAGCCTAAAAACATACGAGTAGTTGATGAATCGAAACGTAGGTATAATCTACTGCCTACCCCTCCAAGGATAGAGTCGTGTGACTACGTATGTATGACCTAACCTTCCCTAACAAAACAGTAACGTACTCGCATGGTTATTCACAATAATATTACCTATTAATACGCGGCTGGCATGTTTTGGCGTCTCCTTCGATGTGTAGTCTACAAGAAAACTACATTAGCTCAAGGTTTTTCAACAAATCTAGATCGGAAACGAGACCTAGGCGAACGTCATGCACTGACTCACGAGGTAGGTAAACAACTTTACTACTGTCTAAGTGGTGCATGAATATATTTGTTGTGAACATAAAATTACACTGGGGAACAGTTATTTTGTGGCGTGGTAAGTTGAAGTCAATTTTTTGTAAGTTCAGTATGCTGAATACGAGAAAATATCAGATTTGTTAAATTGACTCTAGTTTATCAGATAAGACTGTATATGACAGAATGAAAATCGAAATAAAACTACAATTAAGTATTAAATATATATTTTAGAAACGGTTATATAATAACGACAAGAAAACTTAATACATTATGCTATTAACAAAAAATCATTAAAAATATATATTAAAAAAAACTTTACCTGTAAGCTTTTATATTGTGTTTATGTTCAGGACAATCCTTTATTAAACTCAAGCAGTTGTATGCCATCATATTAATATGGCTGTCCCATCGGCCTTGGTATCTTTCTTTCGTTGTTCTAGTGTCCTGATGGAACCGTTCTTTATGTTGAATATCTCAAGAACTTGAGTCAATCCATACAAAGTAAATACATTTCGGGTATGAACGACGGTATTTAAAACCAGTAACAAAATTAATGCCGCAGAAAATTTATATTTTTTTGTTCCCCAGTGTTGTGTTTATATAGTCCTACGACGTTTAAAAAGGAGTGGCTATGTTTTATGGTCTTGTTTTTTATATACTAATGTGGCAAACCAGCTTATGGTCCTTCTGGTAGCGGGTACGGTAGCTCATCATTATTTGCAAGACCAGGGGTGGCACACGCGTATTGCCCATGGGCAAAAGGAATTAAAGATGGGACGAAAGGGTAGGAATAGGTAAGGTTAGGAATGGAAGTCTGCAAAACTGGTACATAAGTCATTAACTAAAAAAATTGGCGATACATGAACCTACATATATCGCCAATGTTTCTCCTATATGTCCGAGAGAGATCTCATCTTATCTCATGTGGGGGCCCAGTCAGTGCAGACCGGTGACACTTCGACCTAGTGGGATCTTTTGTGTCGACTCCCTCCCAATAACGACTGCCATAGATGTTCATGGCAGCCGGGATCGACGGCTTAACGTGCTCGCCGAGGCGCGGAGAAGGCGATAATTGTCAATCAATACGAAAATAATTTCGAAAAGTCATATAGCTTCCGAAAGTCAGAGGTGCGCGACGTGGGTTCGAACCTCTGCATTGCAGTCGGTTGGTCTCCCCACTGAGCTATCGCTACTCGTTTCCGAGAGAGATACATGTGTATCTCTCTCGGACATATAAAAGTTCCATATGTGTGTATATTTCATAATCTATTACAAGTATCAGTAAACAATTTCAAAACGTCTATCAGTGAGGAGACAATGATTTTATGCCTTTTTTAAACGTGCTGAATAACCAATATAATCCCATCACCAAATTTGGCTACCTAACACATGATGAGAATCGAGTCTATTATCATGTAACGGGCATATTTTCGTGCTCCGTGCTGCATACAGCTGAAAAAAGATTATATCTAATTTAAAGGCTTTTTTAAATGTGTTGAATAACAGCAAATTACATCTAGTCGTGTCGTAGATCAATTTAATATGGTAGTAATTTCATCACCACATTTGACTAGCGACGTTTTAAGTCGTATAATAGGAACCGAGTCTATTGTCATGTATCGGACATATTTCCATGCTTCATGCTGCATACAGCTGAAACTTTATTCAGTGGCGCAGTCATTAGCCTTTATATTTAGTAATCGAAAACATTTAGTTTCAGAAGCGATACGATTTGAATATACATTAGCTTTAATACGAAAGGAAATGATAAACCATCTCCATTTTCTTTTCTCTGTTCCACTCTTATCTATTGTGAATGCAGATAAAAATACTTGATATCTATCTGCACGTATCTTCACGATGATTTAAGCACAGATACCCGACAATTTCGAACATTCGTGAGGGAGTATCGGCTGAGAGCTTCCTCCGGCGCATTTTGCGAACTGGCATCAATCATCGAGGCTTCCTTCCGTTGCCATGACAACCGGGGAGTAAGGCCTTACACACACCCGTTGTTATGCAAGAGCTGCGAAAAATTACGTAACCATTTGTGAGATGCTTTTACACGGTTTTCACAAAAAGGCGTAGTCATATGATTGCATTGTGTAGATATGTTTAATATTAGGTCGGCTTAAGTACATCTATATTTACCTACATATATATGTAGCCTATGATTGTTTTATTTCAATCATATTTATATTTAAACATTAATGATTTTATTTTACACCTTACCATTCATCATCTCATTCTCAAAATATTTCAATAACAATTAAATTTTAATTGACAATTACATATTTTAGACATGTGAAACGAGGCAAAATAAGCTGCAAATTTAATCTTTATTTAGTGCTTTAAAACATTGTATCTACAAAAAATAATTTTTCAGACGGGGTAATTTCTTTTTATCAAAAATATATTTATTTAAGTTAGGTTACAAGGTAACACTTATGAATGTCAAATTATTAATTATCATTATCATATTTACTACTAGATGTTCCCACGGTTTCCCCCGCGTTTATCATTACTGCGCCGCCCCCGTGAGTTGTAGCGTGATGTTATATAGTCTATAGCCTTCCTTGATAAATAGGCTATCCAACACTAAAAGAATTTTTCAAATCGAATCAGTAGTTCCTGAGATTAGTTCGTTCAAACAAACTCTTCAGCTTTATAATATAGTATAGTATAGATAAAAAAGTCCTAGTTCATCTTTTGTTTAAATTTTACTCATATTAATTTAACGAGTTATGAAATTATACAGAGACAAAAAAAATTACAGTTACTACATACAAGTTTTGAAAAGAGTAAAATTTCTAACCGTCCTAAAATATCAGTCCCTATCGAAGCTTATTTTAGTAATGTTACTTAACATGACGTTGTTATAAATTCGTGTTTACTTTTGCGCAATATTTGAAGTTGGGTTTGTGTGTTATGCAGTGTCAAGGGAATAACAAATGGTTATAATACATATGTGGATATCTTCTGATGTTCTAAGAAATCTTTTAAATCACAAGCAATAAAGATATTGAAAGATAGGCAACTACGCCCAACTTAATTTCATCTCTTGCTCTTCTTATATGTATAACCAATGTGTTTATTTTTATATTTATAAACTCACTAAGTTTGTATTATATTCCATGTTTACATAAGAGGTTGTAAGCAGTAACCTATTTATACGCAGAATTTGTTTAAATTAAGTTATATAAGGAAACCTGTTATTGGCCATATAGAATTGTACTATACTCGATTTGTTAAACTGTATCGCTGTTGGTTTTCTTAATAAAAATAAATAAAATAAGGCATTTTTGATAGGAAATGCTAAGCAACTTCAGGGGATCTGGCAATATGCTCGGCAGACGCCAATAGGTCACCTCTATACATGTGCCTTAAACTTAGCTGCAGAAAATATGTAATACACCTAGCCCTTAAGATATATCATATTAGTAAAAATCACATGACTTTTTGAACTTAAGTTATATTTAAATAATTTAATATTATATTATTGTTTTTATCGCTGCTCACTGACAATATTAGCTTTGACCTGAATGGATGGACGGTGTGGTGTTGACAGTGAGCAGAAATTTAAATTTAAATTAAATTACAGTGTTAGTTTTTATTATTCTAGATTTTTTATTGTTCTGTTTTTTATTTTTATTTTGTAATTTGTATACTTTTTGAAGTGAAACTTCTTTATCGACGTATGGGAGAAATTTTGTAGCAGTGTAAAAAAAATCGTCGCGTTTTTCGGTTACGCGCCATGTTGCTTTTTTTATCAAAGTTTAGTATAGTGACGTAAAGAATATAATGTAATATATTTATAATAATAACAACAATATATTAGTTTTGAAGTTTGGTTTGAAATAAGAATAACAATATATTAATTTGAAAGGGATAAAATAAAAAGACTTATTCAAATTTAAGTGAATTTACAAGAAAAGTGAGAGTGATTATATATTTCGTTTTATAAATTCAACACGTATGAGCATGATTTTAATATTTATTTGAGGTTAACCTCACTTTTTGATTGTAAGTATCAGTGAATGTATATAAATCTGTTAAAATTAGCAAGTATCAATAAATATGACTGTAAATCTAGTGAACATTATTAATTCTATAAACAATAAAAAATATAAATTAAATAATAATTTAAAAATAAAACAAAACACGATTAGAAAATAAAAATATGTATACGTACATCTTTTTTAATTATTCGTTTTTAATGATTTATTTATTCATTTTTAATTTTATAAAATCGTTGCATTTCTACAAGATTAACTGTCATCATATAATTGTATTACTTTGAAAAGATAATTCCAATTATTTATTCATAACTTGTGTAATTGATTAAGTCATTAAATATCTGCTTTGAATTATTTTTATTAAGTTATGAAATAAATATTAATATTAAAGTTAGTTAAATAATTTTTGTTAACTAATTAACTAATTAATGTCGTAAAGAAGTTTCACTTCTTACCTGTGTACTCTGGTACACACACACATTTTTTTTTTATTTCTTCGTGTTTTGCGTGTGCCCACAGGGGCATATTTATTTTGGCACTTGTGTGTACACAATTGGCAATATTATTTTTCTTTCTGTTCTTTCTTTCTAAAATGAAAATCACAATACTCCACTCCATAAAATATTAACACAAACTCTTAAAACATAAGGGTGTGTGCACACCGCCCAAGTTGGCCCGCTGTAAGTCGGTGTAGTGGAAACATTCAGAGCCATACGGTTGATTTATGATCTCCGCAAATAATATCGTGAGGAGCATAGGTTGCTGCTTCAAATAGGGATGGGACGAACGTACATCTGAAATCCCGTAAAAAAACCAAGCGCGTAAAAAATTACCAGCTAGCGCTAGTCATTTGTTTTAAGTAGTTGGATTTTCTGAGCATGTTTGCAGTAAGTGTAAAAATATCCTGAAAATGCAATTATCCTTAAAATGTGCGTTAAATGTCTGTAAATGAAAGCCTCATAAAATATGCAATGTAAAAACGTTTCAAACGTCTTGTTTAAATAACCTTCAGAAATAGATTTTCCGTTAGTTGTCGTAAACTGCAAATCTGCCAATGGAGTACTGTGTTGCAAAGAAAGGTAGACTGAAAGGTACAGAAGATCCCTCTATGTAGCATAAAATAAATATTTTTATTTTAACGTTCTTCAGATAGACACCTATTAGTTTATGCTGCTGTTTTTCTTTTGTTATTACATTATGTTCCTGTACGTAACTTGCTGATTATGAATCTCTTGTACCTACACCACTGCTATAATGTCAACTAACTACCTGTATAAATTTATTTTATATCATTGAAGTAATAAAATTTTATTACTCATTAATGTGAATACCAGCAATTTCAAAGGACAATTTTAAACGTATAAATCAGTAAATTACAAATCTCGGTAAATAAATAACGGGACAGCGCCCAACACTAGTTGTTTTCGCAACAGCAAAAGTTCAGCGCAACCTTAGCAAATGTCGGGCACCGCCCTACATTCAAATAGTTACCAATTAAATATTATATAGCTTGATCACAGAACACACAGCCACAGAACGCACTTATGCATACAGTGATCTCGTCAATCATAATATTGTCGTCTGTTTACGCGAATGTTACTCATTGAAATTAAACTACTATATACGGATTTTATCGCGTTGTTTATTTGACACTGTTACAAAATTTTTTGAAAAACTGTTACACTACTATAATCACTATTAAACTTTACAAATTTTTAAGCTAATTAAAAAGTACCCGAACATAATTTATTCATGGGTGTTTATAAATAAATAGAAACACCCATGATTAAATTATGTTCGGGTACTTTGAAATAACTACACTGGAACATTGAGACAACTACCATCTTAGTCTCCCCGTGACCATGGCTGCTGAAAAGCAACCGAAACGTCGGGGAAAGTGTAAAAATAAATCTAAATAGTATAATAGTATAAATAGTTTTAATAGTTTCAATAATTTAATTAGCTTAAAAATTTGTAAAGTTTTATAGTGATTATAGTAGTGCAACAGTTATTCAAAAAATTTTGTAACAGTGTCAAATATACAACGCGATAAAATCCGTATATAGTAGTTTAATCTCGTCAATCATGCCAATCAAACAGAAAAATTGGCTTCGTTAGAATGACAGAGAGCCTGGATCCCCCTGTGCATTCTAATGACTCTTAAGATCACGTAGAACTTTTTGAATGGTATCTTTACCTTTCTGACATCTTAAGGCTTAATACAGCAACAACAGAGTTTTCTTTTCTTCTTGATAACATTCTCATCCGCACGCTAGCATCGAATGGTATGCTTTCAATGTCTATTTATCATACACTCATGTAGGGTAATAAACTATCAGTCACGGTATTTCTCGGGCTCTGAGACATGTTAAAGGAGATTTAAAGAGAGTATTACAAGTAGTATTATAATCGTAGGCAGAGTCTTGGTTGTGTTATACCTCTGACAAGTCCATAAGCAGTGGTCACCACTTACCATGAGGAAGGCAAATAGCTCGCCTGCAGAAAAAGACAAAAAAAAATAGTTTTTATAATTGCAGCGATAGCTTAGTAAGGAGCCTAGTATAGAAGACCGTTGGACTACCACGTAGAGGTCTCGAGTTCGGTCCAGAGGCGCGCATCTCTGACTATTCGAAGTTATATGCGTATTAAATTGTAAATTATCACTCGCTTTAACGGTGAAGGAAAACATCGTGAAGAAACCTGCATGTCTAAGATTTCTCTGTCATGTTCTCGAAAATATGTGAAGTCTGCCAACCCGCACTGCCCCAGCGTGGCTATGACCTAACCCTTCTCTTACTGAGACGATGCCCGTGCCCAGCAGTGGGACAGTTTAATATAGGGCTGATATTATTATAGTTATTAAGATCCGAAATCGCTGTACCAGTGTGCACACGCATTCGTTTGTGTATGTTATTAATTGGCCATTCGTAGCTAAGTGTTTTGTAACCTTATGTTATTGCTTCGAGAAAAGCCTTCAACACGAATGACATTTCTTTTATAACAGTTCAAATGTCAAAGTAATAACAACTGACAATTATGGGCGATTTAGCACCTTTTGGTTGTTTCAATTTTGTTATATCCAATTATATGCTGTAGTTTGAAACAGCTTTCTACAATATAAAAAGAAAACAGATACACTGTATTCGTCCTACAAATATTTAACGTATAAGCAAATTTTAAAAATACCTTTAGTTATTCCTGATTAAGATTTTAACGCCAAGCATTTTCGTGGTAAAATTATAAAATAGGTGAACGATAGATTAATCTTGATGTAAGATAATGAGTGTTTCATAGCTTTGATAGTGAAACGCGTAAGGTTTGTATAGTTTAAGCTGTGACATATCGGTCTTATTTGTTATAAGGTGTCTCGTTAGTCCTGACATAAGTTTACTTACTAGGCCGGGGAACAAGCGCTTTAACAGGTTCCCTGTCAAAGTATGGCATGGTATTTTCTATTGTGTCTATCACGGGACAGCGAATAGGTTAAGTTTAAGACACCGGGTTTGAATCTCGGGGCCGTAAAAGTGTTATTGGATGTTACCATCAGTAATCTATCAGCAGCAGATATGTGATCCAGGCTTGTATCCAAGATTTGTCAAGCCTAAACATAGTACACATATTTTTAACTCCTACATAATAACTAGTGTGAATGGAACAGTCGCAAGAGGTCTGCCTAGGCGAACGATTCTTGATCAGATCGGAGACGTTCTGGACAAAGGCCAGGTTAAGAGCACCTTAAACCTTAAAGCTCGTAAGATACAAGAAGCGGGTTATGCACGTCAAATTAATGGTAGATGAATGATAGAATGACCTTTTATTAGCCATTGTAGACCCTGCATAGCTGCAGGCGGAGGACATTTTGAACACTTAATTTAATTTTATCAATCTTTTTGCTTCAAATGCCATTGTTTTTTTTATTAATGTGTCTTGATAACAGTTGAATATCCTAATTAAATAAAATCTATCCATGCTGTTACAAAGCTGAAATCCTGTTATGACACATTTTTTTGAAAACTCAGATTTCTGAACTTGGTAAGTACTTTCGATTCTGTCGCCAGTATTGTTAGTTAATTGTAATACCTTTTTAGAATCTGCATAAATTAAACATGTTTTTGAGATAATGGGCAGCTATCATGCAGTAAATTCTTTTCCACAGTCGATGGATAAAAGATGAGGTAAAGAAAAAATAAAAAATTGCCTAAAATACTAATTTTGATAATGTTTCACATTAATAACGCCCAAAATGGTAATTTAGTTAAATAGTACAAGTATTAAGGTGTACAATACAATAAAAATCAGGCTGAAATGTCTTAATTTGAAGAAATGGCAAAAAATATAAGTAACAACGTATCTAAATTCTGAAAAAATTAAAGTTATACACCATTTTCAGACCGTTGGCAACCTTGGCTAAGAAAAGCGATTTTCTTACAGCCTGGCCTCAGGGCTACCACCTACTAACTGGTTATCAATTATTTACGGCAGACCCTGTATAATTTCTTTTTTCTACTCTTTTACATCCATTCATTATAGACTTTTATATGTATTTAAGTACAATAAAACACATTGAAGTATCATTGTAATAAAAATGGATTGAAAATTTGATTGACAAGCAGAGAAGAAAAACTAACTGTCTTGTCTTTGCGTATTTATATATATAGACTAGCTATTGCCCGCGGCTTCGCTCGCATTAATTTAGAATTTGACAATCAATTCGGGTTGTACTCTGCTTGTAGTAATATAATTCAATCATGATTCGAAAGACATGTAGCGCCATCTATTATCATAAGAACGTTTTTGTTCTTTTCCTCGGGAACAGTAATTTTTTTCGGGATGAAAGGTAGCCTATGTCCGTTTCTGTACACCTGTCAAAGTACATACAAAATTTCAGGATGATCGGTTCAGTGATTTAGGCGTGAAAAGGTAACAAACAAACAAACTCATTTTCGCTTTTATAATATTAAGTTAGGAAGTTAGGATTAGGATTAGGATAACAAAATATTGCAATACATACGTATTTCTTTCAGTACAGATTTCGTTATAAAGGCAGCTTATTTAGTAATGTTTTGTTCCAAATACAGTAAATAAAGATTATAACGTTAAACGCTCAAATGTAGGGTAACAATGATTTCGTAGTAGAACTGTATCGACCGAGGAAAGGTTACGAGTGGTCGTGATCTACTCAAATACTAAACCTGTCTCTGAGTGCGATGTTGCAATCTACACCATTATAGTTCTTTGCACAAAGTTACGCTTTATGAGATAAATAAGTTTTGACCGCGGCTTTGTTTGCTGTGGAACAGTCATTTTTTTGGTTGAAGTTTTGTTCAAGTGTAACAAACGCTCTCACATTCACATCTATACTAATATTATAAAGCTGAAGAGTTTGTTTGTTTGGTTGAAGGCGCTAATCTCAGAAACTACTGGTTCGAATTGAAAAATTATTATTAAAATTATTATATTATTAGTGTTAGATAGCCTATTTATCGAGGAAGGCTATAGGCTATATAACATTACGCTATGACCAATAGGATTATTTCCTCCCTATAATATTATTAAGTTATTATTTTTATTATCTTTAGTTTTTATAGTCAGTAGTATATGGCATAATGGCTGTAACACCTTGTTAATCTGAGTTGTAAAATACTGAAATTATATTTAACTGACGATTTAAAAGAGTGGCCGTGGGTTTCTTGCAGGTTTCTTCTCATAGGCTCTACCCTTTGCCTGAACCTAGCAACTAACCTAAATGTAGCTTCAGTAACTTAGTAAACTCACTAACCTATATACTTTGACGTTCATAAGCGTTACTTTGTGACCTAAATTAATAAATGATTTTTGACTTTGACTTTGAGATGAGCATCAATGAAAAATTTTGGAAAAACGGGCAAAACTTTTTTTATGTGTTCACATAAGAGAATTTGCCCGTTTTTACAAAATTTTGACGAAGTTGCGCGGGTCAGTTTGTTTGTAATATAAATTAGGCAGTACTGACAAACGATTAAATTCGTGCCCATTTTTTAAGTTATGTTATAAAGATATAAGTTATGTACACTGGTTAACATGGTCGCCACGCCATTGTCACTACGCCGAGGTATGTGGGTTCGATCCTCGCACGAGACATACAGGTGTCCGGTAAAATTAATGGATAACCTTGAAATATCTTCCAGTAGAACAGATGGCCGTTCAGAAAAAATATGAAAAAAAATCTATCCTAACTACTACCTGAAATATGATTTCTTTTTTAATTACCATATTTCACTTTCTTGTACACTACGACCATAGATGAATGAATTCCATAGGTTTTTTGTTGTTTTATTATTAAACACTAATTATGCTAATGGATAGACAGTCAAAAGTATGACTAGCTATTGCACTTTTTTTTCTATTTTTTTCTGAACTGACATAAGTTCTACTGTAAAACATTTCAAGGTTATCCATTAATTACTGGACAGCCTGTATATGTATATGTGTGATCCACAAATACTTGTTCGTAGTCTAACTGTTCTTTGCGTTTGTTATTTGGATGTTTGTTTGTTTTCCCCCGCGACACATGTTTTATTCTCAGGGCGGGAATTGTCTTTTCGTTTAAATGAAAGAAAAATAGTATAGTGTTCTGTACCTAGGGAGAATGCATAGAGCCATCTCTTTGCATTGTCTTTAATTCTTGTTGTCTCTATTATTTGAGACTAACTTTTGCCCGCGGCTTCGCTCGCGTTAATTTAAAATTTGACAATCAATTCGGGTTGTACTCTGTTTGTGATAATATAATTCAATCATGATTCGAAAGACACGTGGCGCCGTCTTTTATCATAAAGACGTTATTATTGTTTTCCTCGGGAACAGTAATTTTTTTCGGGATGAAAGGTAGCCTATGTCCGTTTCTGTACACCTGACGTATATGCAAAATTTCAGGATGATCGGTTCAGTGGTTTAGGCGTGAAAAGGTAACAAACAAACAAACTCATTTTCGCTTTTATAATATTAGTTAGGATTAGGATTTCTTTATTTTTTTGTTTGTTTATATTACGTAATCTAATCGGCAATGTAAAGTAGTGTAATTTTTATTTTTAAATGATTTCATTTAATAATTATTTTTTAATGTAATTTAAAATTTTAATTTTTGCATTCCGAATCATGTAATGAAAACTGTGAATGGTGTGCACACCTAAAGGTGTGTCACTTAAAAATGATGTTTTTACTCTGCATCCCACTTAATAAATGTGTAATATTAATTATGTTGTAAAAATGTCGTTGGTATACCTTGAATAAATAAATAGAATAAATAGAGGGCTATGCACAATAGTAGATGTAATATGAGTGAGGTATTTGATAGTAAATTGGCTCATCGGTCCTGCAACATGAATATGCGGTTTATCGCGAAGTCCTGATCTTGATTCCCGGATCTACCAAACTATCATTGCATCTTTTGTTATGACATTCCCAGTAGTTGCGTCTAGACATTTATTATAATAATAAAAATAGTCTTTATTAACAGAAATTAAGTTACAATAATTTAGAATTCTCTGACCTCTGCACTAGTAAAAACTGTTTTGCAGGAGCTAGGCAGCCATTATATATATAATAATCCAATTAACACTATTCCCGACTCGGGCATCGAAACTGGGGCGTGGGATATTTTTGCGTTACATTGTATAAAATTGTTGTATTTTTCTAAATCATGTAATTACTGTGTAAACTGTAACTTTATATATGCTTATATTTGCTATAATGTAATTTGCAGTCATTAACAAAGTTAATATGTGACACCTTTTTACATAGTATATAGTAGACATCACTGATGTGATTAAGCATATTAATAATAGAACTGATCCTCAATAGTAGAATAAAATACAAAAGTATATAATCAATTTTATCAACCAACATCTTAAACGGTTTCTAAATGGAATATCATGATTAGAAAACAATCCAAGTAGGCCTTACAAAATGAGCACTGAAATGTGCTAATGAAAATTCGATAGCACCCAAAGTTCTTATCACGTCGATTATACAATACAGGCCCAAACAATATCAGGGCGTTATCTAAAACGATTGTAACTATTTAGAAACGATATAAGGATTGTCATCAAAAGTGTATAAATTTTAATAGCATAGAAATGCGGCCAAGATAAGTCCCGGTAATGCTCCCGGTTCTAATGTACTCAGTAGTCCCGGGTAGGCTGGCCACACGTTTGTAAATCCAGAGATTTTGTTAAAATTATCCTTATCCTTAGTTAATATTTTAAATCTAAATGTGTAGTTTTCTTTGTCCTTCTCTCACGTAGTTAAATTGACGTGACTTTTTCATATATCTTCTCCCTAGCCTTTATTATTCCCAAGTCACTTGGGGTTGGCTTTCTAGTCTACCCGGATTTGACTGGATATCAATTTTACACGGAGCGACTGCCATCTGACCTCCGCAACCCGAAGGCTTACGATACCCTAAGGCTAGACTAGTGTCAAGATATTAGAGGGCACTGACTCCCCAATAACGACTGCCATAGATGTTCATGGCAGCCGGAACCGACGGCTTAACGTGCTCTACGAGGCACGGAGCAGGCTATAATTGTCAATCAATACGCACATAATTTCGAAAAGTCATATAACTTCCGAAAGTCAGAGGTGCGCGACGTGGGTTCGAACCCGAAAAGAGTCTCTGCAGAGGGCTGCATTGCTGAGCTGTCGCTGCATGTGTGAATTTTTCCATTTATTTATTTTATGTTATTAGGGATAATCTATTATGTGTAATTGTGTAGGTCGCAACATTTTCCACGTTTTATCTACTTATTATATCATTTGTGAACTGAAAAATATGAGTAAATGCGACATAAAATATATTACAATGTATCCATATATATATATCTAATATATGGATAAATTGATAATGAATGTAAAAGTTTCAAATTGCACAGATTGTGTTGTCCTTTTATGATTTAAGTTAATGTTTGTAATACTATATATTAGAGTACGTTATGCCTGATCTTACTAAAAATATGGGAGCAAAGCTGCGAGCTAAGCTAGTCTTTATTTAATTTCGGGAAGCAATCCATAAGTTGAAAGATACATTTTGTGCAATGATTGCTGTAGAAATAAGTTTGAAACATAACTTGTCTGGTATAATAATGCTTTTGAATATATGTATAAAAACATCCACGCTTTAAATATTGCGATTTTCGCATATTAGTGATCCATTAATTATACAATGTCTTAATGCAATTACATATTGATACGAAACGGAATTTAATAGTAATATTTTTTAATTTTTTTTGTAATAATTCGATGTCCAAGATGCATATGGCTTCAACCTGATGGCTCAGTGATAGTGAATGCGAATGCTTTGGTGGTAAGGTAATAAGGTATCGGGTTCGATTTCTGGGTCTGAAAAAGCGTAACGAGCTTTTCTATAGAGAAAATCTTATTAGTAGAATTGATCCGGCACTTTGCCCCGATAGAAGGCAATAGGTCCGCCATCTTTTAATGTAGGTGTTAAACTTTACCTATCCGTCTAAGAAACCGTAAGACTCTGAATGGATGGAGTTCAGATTTGATACTAGATGGCGTAGTGGTTAGTGTAACCGACTGCCACGCCTGAGGTCGCGGGTTCGATTCCCGCACAAGTCAAACATTTGTGTGCATGAACATGGATGTTTGTCTTGGTCTGGGTGTTTCTATGTATAATATGTATGTATTTACAAAAAAAAAAATGTATATATGTATGTTTATCCATTGTCTAGAACCCATAGTACAAGCTCTGCTTAGTTTGGGCTAGATGGTGTTGTGTGTACGTGGTAGAATATTATTATTATTATTATTTGGAAACTGTTTTAATACTCGGCTAAAAGCCGGTGTTTAGATGACGGTTACGGGTTGACGCCAAGTAGCCGCCATCTAAGATATAGTATGATCGTTTTGTTCTGTATTTTGCGGTTCGGTTTCATCACTCTGCATAAATTTTCGTACTATTCTACATGTGTTTAATATAGCTGCTTTTTGAATATTAATATACGTATTTGGTGTTAGGTCGAGCAATTTTAGACTATGGTGTAAATATTTTGGGATTACCCCGGTGGTGGATATAACAATCGGCACGATATAAACTTTGCTAACTTTCCAAATCCTTGTTATTTCTTCTTTCAGTTCAGTGTACTTGTTGATTTTCTCCATAATTGTTTTTAAGAGGTTATGGGTGTTCGGTACTGCTATGTCAATGATGTGTGCTGTGTTTTGTGATTTGTTGTGTATTGTGATATCAGGTCTATTAAAATGTATAGTCTTGTCGGTGAGTATGGCACGGTCGTAGTACATTTTGTGACTGTTGTTCTCTAATACGGAATTCGGGTTATATTTATAGTAGGGAGTATGTGTATCCTGTATAAGTTTATATTTAATTGCTAATTTTTGATGGATAATATTTACTATTTGGTTGTGGCGATGTGTATAATCAGTTTGCGTGAGGGTTGTGCATGCTCCTGTAATGTGTTGTATAGTCTCAGGCTGCCTGTGGCATTTACGACATCTGTCATCTGTTAAATTAGTATCTTTAATAATATATTTTCTGTAATTTCTAGTATTAACTACTTGGTCCTGAATCGCTATGATAAAACCCTCGGTTTCCGGGAATAGATAACCGCTCGTGAGCCATCTGTTTGAGGCTTGTGAGTCTACATGCAATTGTTGCAGATCGTGTGGGTGACGACCATGCAGCACCTTGCCTTTCCATTTTTCCATCTTATCTTTTTCGGGATCGGTCGGTTGGTTTCTTATTTGTAAGTTGTTAGGGCTTTCTGCTAAGTTAAGAGGGGTAAATTTAAAATCATTACTAACAATTGTTCTATGTAAATCACTTGTGTTTGCTTTATCAAAGAAGAATGACCTGAGATTAGTTATTTGCTTTTCCCACAGCCAAGTTATGTCTATGAGGCCTCTACCACCTTTTATGCGACTAAGGGACATTCGTTCTATAGCTGATTTTGGGTGCAAATAGTTATTTCTTGTAAGTGTTGTGCGGGTTTTTATTTCAAGGCAATTTAAATCGGTCTTTGTCCATTTAACTATTCCAAATGAGAATGTTAGCATGGGGATGGCATAGGTATTAATTGCTTTAATGAGTCTTTTGCTTGAGAGCTGCGTTTTACAGATTCTAATTAGTCTATTTTTGTATTCTTCAGCGAGTGTCTTCTTTATAGCTGTGTGATCTAATTGTTTTGATTGATAATAACCGAGATATTTATATAAATCATCTGGTTCCATAGCTGTTATAGTTTGTCCTTCTTCTATTGCATAATCGCCTGCCATTATTTTTCCTTTTTTTATATTTAAAATCTTACATTTATCGAGTCCAAACTGCATTTTAATATCTTTACGAAATAGAGCTGTAGTATCAATTAGTTTCTTCATGTTTTTTGCTGAGCTGCTGTAGAGTTTAATATCATCCATATATATCAGATGTGCTATAGATGTTACATTAGTGTTATACTTTAGTCGGTATCCTACGTTCTGTTTATTTATCATGGCAGACAGTGGGTTGAGAGCTAGGCAAAACCAAAGTGGGCTAAGCGAGTCACCTTGATAGATACCTTTTCGGATCTGAATTTCTCGTGTTATAATGGAAGTATGTGTATTGCGTAGGTGTATATTTGTTTTCCAGAATGACATAATATCTTTCAAAAAATGTACGAAATATGGGTTGATTTTATAAATATTTAAGATTTTTAGTAACCAACTGTGTGGAATACTATCGAATGCCTTACGGTAGTCAATGTAAGTGCAATGCAAGTTCCTTTTATTTGTGTTCGCGTGTCTGTGTATAGTAGTATCTATTACTAATTGCTCTTTACATCCCATGTGGTTCCGCCTGCATCCTTTCTGTTCCTCCGATATTATACTGTTAGCTTCAATATGTGCATTAATTCTGTTAGTAATTGTAGCTGTTAAAATTTTATAGATTGTCGGAAGGCATGTTATTGGTCGGTACTGTGATGGATCATTTGTATTTTTGCTCTTAGGAATTATATAAGTTATTCCTTTTGCTAAAAATGGCGGTATTGCTTGCTTTTTCAGTATAATATCAGTGAAACAATTCGCTATTGATTTGTGTAGTGTATGTAAATATTTAAACCAAAAGTTATGTAATTTATCAATACCCGGCGATTTTCAGTTATGAAGTCTAGTGGTAACGGTCTTAATATCAGCTTCCTCAATCCCACTAAATCCCATTTCATCTATTTCTGACCACCTTAATTCTTCTTCTTTAATCCAAACTGCTTTTTCATTATGAAGGCTTTCTTTTTCCCATATATCTGACCAAAATTCTTCTACTTGTTCTTTAGTTATTATTGTTTCCATATTATTACTATTATCAAGTTTGTTATCTTTCAATTGTCTGTAAAATGTTTTTTCGCTAGTGGCGAACAGTTTATTTTGTTGTTTTCTTTGAAGTGCTTTCTTATACCTAGTTAATCTGTGTGCTTTAAGCGATAGCTTTTGTTTAAGGGTGTCAAGGTATTTTTCTGGCGTTTTATTATTATTTTCATGTCTCGTGTGTACTTTGCAATTTTTAAATATCTTTTCTACCGCAGCCTCTATTCTTTTTGATCTATTGCCTCTAATGTATTGTGTAAGTCTACCTATATCTGACCTTAACCTAGAAATGTCTTTCTGTAGTCTAATTTGCCACGGGGGCTCGAAATATTCTTTTTGTGTTGCGCGATTAGGTTGAGTGTATATTTTGTAGCCTAGTTCTTCTGTTATAACACTTGCAGTGCAATATATCAACGTGTGAATATCAGTTAGTAGTATATTTTCTGTCAAAAATCAGTCCAGTATGTTATTGTTAAATATTGCGAGTAAGTTAGTTATTCGTTTATTATAAGCTAATTTTGGTAGTTTAGGCCTCATGATGGGATCCATTCCACCATATTCTAGTAGCTTAGATTCTAATTGGTCCTTCAATTTAATTACTATTGCATCGTCTAGTGGGTCCTGTTCTAAGATTTCTAATTCAGATTGTAGTAGTAAGTCGTAAGTTAATGTTGTTTGTGTAGATATATGAGAAATATGAGTAGTAGCTGTGTGATCTAAGTGAAGTACTGATTGTGCTGAATGTAATTGAGAATTCTGTTCTGAGTAAGTTGCCGCGATGGTATTTGATAGAAGATCACTCATGATGTCTATTTGAGTAGATGATTCTAATACTTGATTATTATTTTGTTGGTGCGTATTTGACAAATGTTTCTCGACTTCCTGTTTAATCTGATTCAGTAGTTCTTCTGATAGATATTTGTTTCTAACTATCATGCGTCTCTGGTCTGAAATTCTCTGTTCTGTCACTTGGATTTCGGGATATTGCTTTACGAACAATTGGTGCAGTGTTTTCCTATAGCAAGTCATATCGGATTCTAGTATGGTAATCAAATAATAAGTACGCATTATGAAAATATTAACATCTTGTGGCCATTTCATGCGTACTCTAGTTTTTCCAGCCTTAGTGGACGCAGGTAAAAAGGTATTGACCTCCTGCGTAACATCTAAAGTTGGAGTAGGTGTACCGCGTGAGTTTTCATCTACGGAAGACACCGGCGTTGGGATATATGAAACTGTAGAAGGGCTATAAGGCTCTGCTATTGAAAGGGGTGTTA
The DNA here is from genome assembly GCA_963564715.1 of Catocala sponsa. Lineage (NCBI taxonomy): Eukaryota > Metazoa > Arthropoda > Insecta > Lepidoptera > Erebidae > Catocala > Catocala sponsa. The sequence continues at coordinate 25,423,913 of OY751341.1, read as the reverse complement.
AAGAATTTATACTATTGCTGTCATTGTCAGTCTGTCTGTCTGTGGTTGGCTGTAGTATTTTCGGGTGACCCGGAGGGAGCCCGCCTATTCAACTCCTCTCCGCTGACGGTTCCTATGCTGTGACACCCAGCGTCAGCTCCAGGTGTGCCCCGGCGATCGCCCCCGGGAAGCGGTCCTAAACGTTTACTCCTTAGAATCATCTCCATAATCATGGGTTCCCAGAGCCATGTTAGCCGTGCCAGTTATAATAAAGTATCACGTGTCCGCCCCCCACGTGAGTCAGGTGTTCAACTCGGACGTATGGTTGGATTATAGGGGGCTTATTATTATTATTATTATACTGCAAATTTTCAACTTCTAGTGACGGAATCCGAAATTTTCGTTCATCGCCCGATTAAGATAGTACCTACCTATCCTAACTAATATTATAAATGTTAAAATGAGTTTGTTTGTTTGTTACGCTTTCACGCCTTAACTACTTGACCGATCATCATGAAATTTCACATACACGTTGTCAGGGGAACAAAAAAAAGGACATAGGGTAAGATTTATTTTAAATATGTAATTTTTCGGTATGAAAGAGCGGAGCCTCCTAACACGCATTAAATGCTTAAAAGGAGACTTCACAAACTTGCTCAAGGATATTTCTTGTTAAAACGAAATAAATAATTTTCAATTTAATTTAACTTTAATTCATCCAGAATGAAGTACTGTTACTAACCTAACCTACCTTTATGCGAGCGAAGCCGTGGGAAAAATCTAGTTGTTTATAATAAAGACTATCCTTGGTAAACCTGTAGACAACGCCACCCTACCCCCGATATCTTGTGGTATCCACCGGTTCATTAGTTGTGTAACAGCCGCGCTTAAATTAACCATCCCAGCTAATGGCACGGGATGAACTGTAGTGCTGATCGTTCTACCAGATTACACCATATTAGGGGCAACAGGGATGAGGGATGCGCGGTGATCTTTAGTTTAAAGGTCATTAAGTGATTAATTCAATTTATTTACGATAACTAGATGTCTGAACAAGTATACTGCATGCCAAGGATAGTTCAATCAAGATAAAGATATATTATACTAGATCGGATCTACATCAAAGTGTTTTTATTATACGTTAAATAGGTGTAATAAATTATCTTATTTATTGTTTAATGCAATTTTTGAAGCGGGTTCGCGAAGGTAGTTTTAGTTTTAAGGTAATTTTTTATTATGAGTGAATGTCATATTTTTTTTTTATACTATCAAGCTGGCAAACAAGCATACTGATGGTAAGTGGTCACCGTAGCCTATGGACGTCTGCGACACCAGAGGCATCACCTGCGCGTTGCCGACCCTTTAGGAAAGGAAGTGGAAGTGCTTGGGCCTCCGGCACTCTCACTCACTGAACGAAACACAACAGTAGGAATACTGCTATTTCACGTCGATATTTTGTGAGAGGGTAGTCCTTCCCCGGTCGAGCCGGCACATCATGCTGAAATCAGCGAGGCTCTACTATACATACATATGTTACTATACAAGAGAATAGAGGTCTCATGACCACCAATTCTGAGGTTTTATGGTGTCTTACACCTATATTTTGTTATCTATGTAAGGGTCAGCCTTTTATTTCTACCGAGGACTCTTACAGTGGCCGTGCTGCTACTGTGGATCGTCTAAAATTAATAATACTTTAACCGACCCCGGCAGTGAACCCTAGACCACATTATCTTCAATGCAAATTTATGCCACGGAACTAACAAATTAAAAGGAATTTACTTCATTTATTTTAGTAATATAATAATAATAATGTCCTCCAGACCGAATTTTGATCATGGCGTCCAATCTTAACGGAGACTGGCCATCTGCGCAGTAGACATTATAGTGCATAAGTATGTGCGCAAACACAAGTGCACTCTCTGAGTATGTGCGCAAACACAAGTGCACTCTAACTCTCATGATCCGATGGGACGGTTAATCCGACACGACCAGAGAGAGATTAGGCGCAGGACCAACGGCGCAACGTGTTTTCCGAGGCACGGGGATGTCTAACACCGCCAACTTCCAAACTCCGTTCTCGTATTGAGATTTCTTAACAGAAAAACCTAATAACTTTTTGGTTGGCTCGACTCGGAAGTCAAACCCGAGACCTCATGCACAGCAGTCGCATTCACTACCACTGCGCCATGGAGGCAGTTAAAAAGTAGTTACAATAAGTTTTAGTAATGTATACAACCTTATTAAAAAATGAACTCGGCGTCGTTAAGATATGAGGGCGTGCCAACTGACTGAAGACGAGGTCGAAGACAGAGGGAAGTGGAGGCAAAACATGCCGCCGCCATGTGGGACTTAAACTAGGAGGAGAGAAAGAGAACTCACCGTTTTAAAATCTAACATTTATAGAGTAAACTTTAGAAAATATATCTCACCATCGAGAACCCCAATCACTTCGCTCAGAATTATACTTTCAGATTTCCTTGGCAATAGGTATCATTTGAACGTTAATTAGCTTTCCATTATCTGATGTAGCATAAACTAGTTCCCACAAAGTGTTGGAATGACCCCATGACCATTTAAAAGGGTTTTTTCATAGCATCGCGTGCTCGCGCGTTGTGTGTCACTGACTTCATGTTAATTTGGACGGCTGACTATTACTTTAACTGATGGCTCTCTGTATTTATAGCTTTACGTTGACTAATCTTGTTTATTGGATTTTTGTATTTTTGTTTAAGTATAATTTAAAATGGAACCTTGTTTAGGATGGTTTTTGGAATTATAGCTTGCTACTCGGGAATTTATATATACTGGCGGTCGCCTAGTGCTCGAAATTCGACCAACTGATATATATTATGTCATGTCATTATACTCGTATATTGATATATGTAACCATAGTTACGCGCTTCGACTGCGTGTGTCAAATGCATGGTTGTGTGCGTCTAGTGTTTTTTCATTAATTTAATGTATTTATTATACATATTTTATATAAATATTAGCATTCGTCACTTCTTCTCTGTATAAACTATAAGTGTGCGAAATTTCATACTCCTCCGTCCGCTCAATTTTCGTAAAAAGGGATCCAAAGTTTTCGCTTCACGTATTAATATATAGACATAGTATTCATGACCATTGTTAGAAGTAGTCTTGCTGATTTTATTTATAACTAAACAGCGTTAATATAAAAAAATAATTTCTGTATTGTGGAGGATTTTACCAACATTTCAACAACGGACAGACTCGGGAAACATATTTGTTTGACCCACAAATATTTGTACAGTGCGGGATTCAAATCCACAACACTCGACGTAGCGGTAAGGGCGAGATGACAACTTAAATTCTAGCCAGCTCTACCGGTAGAGTACTACCTTCTTATAGAGTATCGACGTAAAGAAGCAGTATACATACATTATATATTCGCATGTCTGTATATACCCGAAAGTGTAAACAGAAAAATATAGCCATATTCAGTAGCTATGGTCCTGCCCCTCACGTACCTAATAAGCAAGCCTGATGCCGTATACCGGGCTTATTATCGGACTGCATGGAGCTATCGAGAATTTTTTATTTTTTTTTATACAACTTATGTGGCAAACAAACATACGGCCCACCTGATGGTAAGTGGGCACCGTAGCCTATGGACGCCTGCAACACCAGAGGCATCACTAGCGCGATGCTGACCCTTTAGGAAAGGAGGTGGGAAGGAGAAGGAGCGGAAAGGGGGTAAGAGGGTGATTGGGCCTCCGGTACTCTTACTTACCGAACGAAACACAACAGTAGGAATACTGCTATTTCACGTCGATATTCTGTGAGAGGGTAGTCCTTCCCCGGTCGAGCCGCCCATTCATGCTGAAATCAGCGAGGCTCTACTAGTCAAAAATATTTTCGAAAACACTGTTATACGCATTAATACTATGTCCAGCCAGAGAATCACGCCTGCGACCTCATGATCCCACGAAAAAATCGCTATATTTCAAGCCCTAGACCAACCAGGCATTAAATTATATATCTTAATTATAATTGACAAATGATCGACTCCCATGATCGTTGGTTCCCAGAGTTACGTGACTAGCAAAGTCGTTTCATGTTTTGATTCTATAATTTGTTGTTGTTTTTGCTGCCTCCAGTATTACCTAGTATTATCACGAAATGAATATGTATATGGTTAGTAATATTCTGTTGCTACATAATAATAAAATGCATTTGATATGCACTAAATAGTCAACAATGTTTTGCACTGTTTCTGCGTTACTAAAATAAATTATAGTGTATCTAATTGGTTATATACCATTCAATAAAATAAGTTTCTTGGGTTCCATGAATAAAAAAATCAGGATTGAACACCTTTCAAAAAAGTATTGCTTCTGAGCGAAGTAACGGGCAAAAGCTAGTAAAAAAGTGCGTCATGTGTTTTAATCTCCTTAGAGGAAGGTGGAACACTTTTGCATCTACACCAGCTATGACTTGGATCGCACATCATACATGGACGAGTCTATGGTCTTTTGAATGGCAATTAGTATACAGGCTGATTGGTAAAAGACTGGACATAGTGAAGGAGGGTATTCAGTACTCGGTTCTGGACCCGAATATCTAACAAAATAGGTACTTAAAATTTGACCTAGTTATCTAATAAAAACTTAATGTGCGGACACTCTTGCGCATATACCAAAGCTAAACAAAACCTCCTCTCACTCTCCCGAATTTGCACCCCCACACTTCCTTTTCTTATCAAAGGTGTGTATGTGTGTGTGTGCCTCGACAGCTATGTGCGCCCAGTGTCCACATTTTATGGATATTTCATACAAATTTTCATAAAGGTTTTCTTTGCAGGTTATACAGTTTCTTTTTTTATACGTTACTTCTAACCATAAATGCCATCATGTCCTTAAGTATGTACAATTTTTAACCAGTCACACTGTATACTTCAAATCACAGACCCTGGTATACAATGTACAGTTATATTTTGCTAGTATTGGTACAATAGTGAGGATGGTAAGCGTCGTATAGGAAACGTAACATGCAGTGATGGCGGTGCATAGCAACTCGAGTTGTGTCGTAACGATGCAATTGTTGCGACGGGTAGCATGACAACCAGCAGTTAGTTGGATTTTTGTTGTGTTGGTACAATGTATAAGGGATTGGAAACAAATTGATATGAAGCGATGACAATAGTTATTGAAGTGAAAACTTCTTTAAGCGCGTTGAGCACTTCTTGGGTGCACGCTTTCCATTTTTGAATTAATTTATAATATTAACAATATCTCAGAAATGGTGCGTCCTACACAAAAAATAACGAAATTTTGACCCGCTTAAGAAGACCTTAGAAGACTTAAGAAGACCCCAAGAGAGTATCAGGAACTAGCATCCAACCCAACGTACTTTTGTTTTTGACGTGAAAAATTCTTTAGGCGCGTTGAGCACTTCTTGGGTGAACAAAAATCATGGAACTCGCGTCATCGTCACCGAACGCTTTCCATTTTTGAATTATTTTTGGTTTATAATTTTGGTTTATAAAGAAGTGTTCATGATCAAGGATTAAAGTTTTCACTTCTATCGTCAGTCCCCAAAGACTGCCCCAATTTTATTATTAAGTAGTGGTCGTCTAGTGACAACATTCGACCGTTACTTACTGTTTTCTCTTCACCTATTCATACATTATTATCCGGGCATCTTTCTTGTATGATAATTTGAGAATTATTTATTTGGATAGCGTAATGGAACTGGTTTCAGAAACTGGTACAGAAATTATCCTATTAATGCGGGAGTAGTTCTAAAGGTCAAGTCAATCTTCTGAAATATTGTAAGTACATATAATCCAAATACCTTCAAGAATGTATGGTCACGACGTCGTCCTTCACTGCTAATTAACTAATAAATACATTAAAACTGCTGAATAGTCAGAATTACGAGCCTAGAAATCTGAAACTGGAGACTTCAAGAACGCAACAATCTTCCTTCTATCAGAAATCTGCCAACAATAAATTAATGATCATCATGTCTGCCGAAAGACGTTCACTGCTGGACATAGATCCCAAAGATTTTCACACAGACCTGTCATGAGACGCCCGCATCGAACCGCTTCTCGCGATCCTTAACACGTCGACAGTCCTTCTGGCTGCATGTAATCAATAAATTGCTCTAAACTTTTATTTTCTTAAATCATATAATAGACACTCAAATTATTATGTCATACATTATCTTATCATATCTTATGTGGGGGCCAATCAGTGCAGACCGGCGACACTTCGACCCAGTGGGATCTTTTGTGTCGACACTCTCCCAATAACGACTGCCATAGATGTTCATGGCAACCGGGACCGACGGCTTAACGTGCTCTCCGAGGCACGGAGCAGGCGATAATTGTCAATTAATACGCACATAATTTCGAAAAGTCATATAACTTCCGAAAGTCCGAGGTGCGCGACGTGGGTTTGATCCCGAGACCCTCTGCATTGCAGTCTGTTGGTCTCCCCACTGAGCTATCGCTGCTCTTATGTCATACATCAGTATCATGACGAGTCTTTCACAACTACATGAATTGATTCATTAACTTTGGCTGGCACTCGTGAGTTGCCGCACCCGTTACCGCCCGTCGCTTGCACCACACCTATCTTGATTACAATTTATTACCTGTTTACGTGAACTTAGACAACAATCGTTGCAATTTCGCATCGATTAAACTTGCAAATGTGTTGAGAAACTGATCGACTGTTTGTTAGTTATTCTAATTGTTGTTTTGTACTAGTTCCTACGAGTAGTTCAGCCGCTGGGCGCGGCTCGCTCTATTTATAATTATGATGTTTGTTTTTCTGTTATTTTATTTTAGTGTTTGATATTTAAGGCCAGCATCTGGTTTTTTTACGTGGGAAAATGCTCCTGATGCATAACCCCTCGCCACAAGGGGAGGCGAGAGGGTTATGTCGGGCTCTCCCGAGACTTCGGGCCTACCAACTAAAACCACCACGGTGTACCAGGTCGCTGCTTTGTATAGTGGGTGGGTCGCTGGAACTGAAGGTCAAAGTCTGCCTACATTGAGTCAAAAGTCAAAGACAAAAATACTAATACGTGAAGCAAAAACTTTGTACCTACCCTTTTTACGAAAATTGCGCGGACGGAGGAGTATGAAATTTGGCACAGTTAAAGTGTATATGGAGAAGGAGGGGCGAGTCCCAATATTTATATAAAATATACATTATAAGTACATTAAATTAATGAAAAAACACTACACGCACACAACCATGCATTTAACTCACGCAGTGGAAGCGCGTAACTATGATTACATATATCAATATATAACGACATAATATCAGCAATATCTTACAGGCAAACATTGGTCGAATTTCGAGCACTAGGCGACCGCTAGTACTAATTAAAGTTAAGGTTTATGAGTTTTGAGAAGTCACTGGATTTATATCTACGATAGTCACAAGGTTTAGGCAAAAGGTTGAGGCGAAAGAAAGATTAAAACAAAACATCTACCAATATCTTCACCATTGGTAGATGTTTCTATCATTGTGATCAGGGCTTGAAATGAGATGCAGTTACGATGAAAAGTTTCTAACACATTATTTAATACTGTTTCACTGTTGTGTGTTATTGTATTGTGGTACATACATATATAATATGTAGTTTCACACCTATATCTACAGGTGTATCAGTCACATTTCGCTAGATTTAAAACCCACGTAACAGAGAACGACTGGACGACTCTATTGCCGTCTACCAACACTGATTTCAGTATGAATGTGCCGGCTCGACCTGGGAAGGACTACCCTCTGACAGAATATCGACGTGAAATAGCAGTATTCCTACTGATGTGTTTCGTTCGGTGAGTGAGAGTACCGGAGGCCCAATCACCCCCTTACACCCTTTCCGCTCCTTCTCCTTCCCACTTCCTTTCCTAAAGGGTCGGCAACGCGCTAGTGATGCCTGTTGTGTTGCAGGTGTCCATAGGCTACGGTGACCACTTACCATCAGATGGGCCGTATGCTTGTTTGCCAAATATTAAAAAATTTCAGGAGAAAAGCCCAATAATACTTTACCCAATCCGGGCATCGAATCCCAGATCTTATGCACAGCAATAACATTCATTACTGCTGTGCCACTGAAGGAATCTTAAAATGTACGTAAAACAGGGTTTCTGCGATCTTCTTTAGGGTGAAGTCACTTTCACTGAAGGGCTGCTCAGTATACCATGGTAGTGGGATAAATAATTGCATGAAAATTTATCATTCCCAACAACATCCCCTAGCACCGACAAAAAAGAAAGTAAACAAATTTTTATGCATAATTTTTGTTTCTTTTTCCAAACGAAGTCGACTAAAATATTATGCTACAGCAAGTACCAGTAGTTTTATACGAAACTGTGTAATTAGAGAGATAAAAATATGTAGAATGTGTAATATTAGCAGTAATATCGCAGCGGGGGCTCGGCGCTTTCTTTATGCTTTGTTTGTCTCTAGCGAGGCCTGTTTACTAGCGAGCTGTACACTGCGGGACACAGTTAGGTGGACAGTTTTATAACACAACTGTCGCGGTTATTGTTATGAATGAACAAAACGGGGACAGAAATGTGAGGATAAAGACCGAACAAAGCGCAGTGGCTAAAACAAAATCACTATTTTCCCAACACTGTTAGAAAAGAAAATTTTGTTTTAGCTTACTTTTTAGATTGTATGTACTTATAATTTTATTGCAATAGTTTTATTAAATTTAATTATTATATAGTTATTATTTTCATTATCTTCATCAGAATATGATTTTTTGGAACATAAAACTTGAAAATCCCAGAGTAGTGTAATATATCACCGTCAATCGTAAAACATATTTAGTTGCGATTACAATTGACAGAATGGTTGAACCAAACTATTACGCACCAGCATTAAGAAACTATTTAATACAGAATCCTGCCACCAAAGATGGAAGGAAGATTCCTCTTCCTTCCATCTTTGGTGGCAGGATTCTGTATTAAATTATTATTATACCCTTCCGGGTATACTAATAATTTGGATAAGATAGTGTGTATTATCCAATAGCTCGAAAATCCAAATCCGAATCACCTGTACTTCAACCAGGTCACAATCAGGATAATTTATTTAATACAAACCTTGGCATATTATTATAACAAGCTTCAAGTGCCGTACAGCTGCAATATTCATTAATTGCGGTATTACAAAATATTAAACCGAGAAAATTTAAACAGCCATATTTTCCTATTATTAACAGCCTTTAAAAACTTCAAGCTGTCAAATTACAAAGATTAACTCGAGTTGTTGGTGATAAATTTCTTTAATGACGTCATATGGCCTTCTTGACACTTTATTTGTAAGCGCACACTTGCACCATGCCCAATAAACCTGTTCTCAATATACCTATATTTAAAGTCAACCTTACGCCGATCTTTACTTCCTGACGGAAATTATCGTTTGCATGAAAACTGCGACTAGTTTATTGCTGTTTCTTTATTTTTATTTACACGTTTACTTACTTAAGGAGCCTGTAGCGGACTGCACATATTATCCCACGTAGTAATTTAACAAAATCAGTTTTTGGTTTGTTCCTGTTACATTTTTGTATTTCTCTTTGTGGGCTCCCGGCGTTCTGTGTGTCGTGACTCTGTCTGTAACAATAAACATGTCTACTGCCGGACTTCATTTATTTTTTGTTTAAGAAACTTCTTTTAGTTTTTCTGTGTCTGAATACATACAAGCTTTTTAAGGACAAATCTTTTATTTTTTTATTTATGAATCGATTATGTATTATATATCATATCAAGCAAGGGAGGAGCGCAGAAACTATTTTATTTTTAATAACATTTTAGAATATTGATGAATTTACTAAAATGGATGGACAACGTCATACCCAAAGTGAATTCTACAATACTAAATGAACAAGAATATTATCTGTTACATTTCTGTTGTAGGGAAGTGTAATAGCTTACCAGTGACGTCAGTACACCACGCAAACGGAAGTGCGTAATAACTTTTTTCAGCGCAAACTTCCGCTTCTAGTTAATAACTTCCATAATGTTTATCTGAAGTTTTACTTGTTTTTGTGCATTCCACGCCCCATGGTGGCGTAGGTAATGGGAAATTTATGGGGTGGGAAGTTAATGGTGCAGTTATGGGGTAGACAGAATAAGTACCTAAGTGCTGGTATCATGTGGGCGATAAATTATATGGATATTGAGTAGAATTTCCAACTATCATAACTGAAATGTATTATAGCCATTCATCATTTTATACAAAAATCGTTTTTATTTTATTTTGGAAATCTTGTGATGTAAGGCTTCTCATAACGCGGAGGTAGTGAATTCGATTGATGTATAAGGTCTCGGATTAAATTTCTGGGTCGGGAATAGTGATATTGGTATTTCTGTCGAAAAATTTTCAGTAGCGGTACGGAGTAAAATATGAGTGTGTGCCAAGTGACTGAAGATGAGGTCGAAGATAGAGCAAAGTGGAGGCAGAATATCAGGAAAGCTGACTCCACCACCGTGTGAGACTTTAGCTAGGAGGAGAGAGAGAGAGTACGGAGTCTGGAATTAGGTTTGATAGATAGAAATAGACTCGCCCCATATTGCAAGGGACCTAATACCATACTTGGCAAAATATACCTATATTTGTTTTGTATTTAAAATATACCTGTATTTGTTTTCGGTGTGAGACTATGTTTAAAAATAATGATAGTAACCTAGCCTTCTTTGAAATGTGATGTTAACTAGAATTAAACCCGTATATTTGGATTTAGCTTGTTTTATAATATTCTACAAATGTTATAAATGTGCATGTAATGATGTTTGCATGTGTGTTACTCAGTCACACGTATAGCTCAGATTAACATACAGGACAGTCAAAGTCAAAGATTAAATCGTTTGTTTATTTAGGTCACAAAGTAACAATTATATACCGGTAACTTCGTATGACTTTAGGCCTGAGGGGTGACATTGGCCCTTAATTGGAAAAAGCTGTTTAATTGGAAGAAGCTGTTTTACTGACAGTTTATAGTGCTATCTATTGATTTCCACGTATATTTTTCCGGTTCAAAGTATGATAGTGGTCTGGTGGGAACTTCAAACTTTTTCCAATTAAGGGCCAATGTCACCCCTAAGGGCTAAAGTCAAACGAAGTTACGGTACGTCACGGTTTATTAGTTAATAAGTTTAGTGACGTTATTGAATTTGCATTTGTGCTAGTTTCTGGGTTTAGGTAAAGAGTTGAGCGTACCTGCAAGAAAATCACGCCCATTCTTTTTAATCGCCATTAAATTATAATTTCAGTATTTTACAACTCATACTTCTTACCCCGGTATTCATCATTGTAAGATTAACACGAGCGAAGCCACGGTCTGATTCTAGTAAAAGTAGTAATATTGAACTTAAAGAGTAATCAATTAATCTTTGATCTTCAATAGCAAATTATGTTGATTCACTAGCGTGTTTCTAGAACGTTCGATGTAATGTTTTCCTCCGTATGTAATCAATCAGTGTGTGCCCTTGAACACTTTTACATGTTCCCTTTAGACTCGGTGTTGTTATCTGAAGATTTGGCTTACCTGGTACAATAATTGGATTGGGAGGTGCCCTTGAAGAATGAGATGGTCTAAGATACAAGAATTAGCATGAGAGGAAGCGAGAACGGTTTACTATACGTTCAATACTTTTAGCTAGTACTAACAGGTTATAAAATAAAATAAATGTCGTGCAGACCGATTTCGGTCACGGCGGCCAATTTTAACGGAGACTGGCCATCTGCGCAGGAGATATTATAGTGCACAAGCGTGTGCGCAAACACAAGTGCACTCTCTGTCCTCTAACTCTCATGATCCGATGGGACGGTAAACCGACACGACCGGAGAGAGATCAGGCGCAGGACCAACGGCTTTACGTGCTTTCCGAGGCACGGGGGTGTCCAACACCACCAACTTCCTAACTCCGGGCTGTTATTGAGATTTTTTAACAGAAAATCCAATAACTTTTGTTGGCCCGACCCGGGATTCGAACCTGAGACCTCATGCACAGCAGTCGCATTCACAATCGCTGCGCTACCGAGGCAATATTATACTAGACTATTGGACTGCTATGCATCGGTTTTAAGTTCCAACCCAAGGGGCGGGGTAATTATCACTTGCTTTATCGGTGAAGGAAAACATCGTGAAGAAACCTGCATATCTGAGAGTGTTCCATAACGTTCTCGAAGATATGTAAAGTCTACCAACCCGCACATGGCCAGCGTGGTGGACTATGGCCTAGCCCTTGGCACACTGAAAAGAGGCTCATTCCCAGCAGTGGGACTGTTTAATACAGGGCAAATATTATCATTATTACTAATATTAGTCATGGTATTATTTTACGACCGATCATAAAGGTCATGGGTTTGGATCACGGGCTGGCTAAAGTGATATTTTTTCCTGCCTACTAAAACATGGCTGTCGATATACAGGGTTACTGGTAACTCGACGTATTCCCGGCAATAATAGATAGAGGAGCTAAAATGCAATAAATTTAACGGAAGAAATTAATTTAATTTAATTTATTTTATTTTATTTTACGAAGCACTTTAACTCGAGCAACGTTAAAATTATCAATTCGATTAAAAACATTTTTAGTCATGGTTATTGTTTATTACGCATTTATGGGTATTTTTTAACTTATGGATGTTTTTTAACTTATGGGTATTTTTTAACTTATTTAGGTTCTTTATAAATTAAAATAACATAAAAAGACATCCAATGAGCCAATTTTTTTTTATTATGTCGTACGGGCAAAAAAGTGGATATTTTAAAAATCGTTAAATTCAGCATAATATCTCGAAAACGGTTAACTTTCTGCCATACATATGATGGGTTAAATTTATTTCATTTTCCATAACCCTGGATATATTTATATATATGCATGTAATTCACCTCCGCTTACCTGTTGAGGATATAGACGTCTTAATTTATTTTAGTTTACATAACGCTTCTACATTATCAATCAACAATTGCATTAGAATATCACTTGACACTAGTCGAATCATATGAACTTTCGTATAATTAGAATTTAGGCTTGCAACACCTGAGATGAAATTATCCTTTCCTAAAAGGAGGCTAGTGTCAATGGAACAGTCGCAAGGTGAAGACCTAGGCGAATGTTTCTTGATCAGATTGGAGACGTTCTGGATAAAGGCCAGGTTACGAGCACCTTACCTACCGGCCAGCATGTATGAGGAATGGTATGAAAGTGAATGAAGCCAGAGAAATGTCTGGATCGTACCAAATGGAAATCCGTAGTCTCTGGCTACCCCTCTCAGAAACAGGCGTGATTCTATGTATGTATGTATGTAAAAGGAGTTGTTGCGCTAAAGTACAACGATACCTTTTTTAAGGTTTAGTTACCAGTGTGTGACACCCCTCATGTTGCTAGCTTCCATAGGCTATGACGACCGCTTGCCATCAAGTTAGTATCTGTAGTAAGAAACAAAGAAAGAAAGAAATATTTATTATTTTGGCTCACACATAAGAGGACACCCAAAACATGAAGAGATAAAAAAAAAATACAAAATAAAAAAGCAGAACAATACGTAACTAAAAAAAATAAAGCAAATACTAATACTAACACTATAATTATTTCATTTTATTTCTGCTCACTGGCAACACCACACCCATCCCAACAAGTCAGGGCTAGTATTGTCAGTGAGCATACAAACCAAAAATACAAACAATAATATTCAACTATTTCAGTTTGATAATATTGTCTTCTGTTTACGCGAATGTTATCCATTGAAATTAAACTACTATATACGGATTTTATCGCGTTGTTTATTTGACACTTTATTATTACACAGTGTAAATAGTTTTAATAGTTTCAATAATTTAATTAGCTTTAAAATTAGTAAAGTTTAATAGTAATAGTAGTGTAACAGTTTTCAAAATTTTGTAATAAAGTGTCAAATAAACAACGCGATAAAATTCGTATATAGTAGTTTAATTTCAATATTTAAGTTTGACTTAAATTTTAAAAGTAATATGTAAGTGTGTGTCCCATCAGTGCCAAAATTTGGACACCGCTCAGCGTACGTTCCGATTGTTAAATCACAACACTGATATTCTGCGAAATCCAATTTAGTGACATCATCTCATTACTGTAAAATATAGTTAGCAGACAATGTTGTACTCGCTTCAGTATATCTCTTAAGCCTCCACCTAGGTACGCAGGTGTAACCGAGGCAGCAACTGATTCCATCAACTGGGAATTGATTCGGCGTCGACCCGTCTATAGAGCAAACACCTTCAAGCGTCTGCAATGCTAGAGCAAACAGAGAAAACCAAGTACTTAAAAAAAAAATTTAACATAACACAAATAAAATAATCTGCTTGGATAGCGTTTTAGGTTTTTGTATCATTTAGCCTTGCAAAAAGTCGAGATGGTTAAAAAAGTGTATGGGTGTGAATTAAAAAAAAACGTGTTCTTAAAAAAGTTTTGCCGATCCTAAGTGTTCTTTTTGTTTGTTCTTTCAATGTTTATGTCTCGCCGATTCGAGTTTATTCCTAGTTTAAGGTTTCTTAAAAAGTAAAAACTGAAAATATTAAAATTATATCTCATAAATTATCTAATCAATGGCTAATCAATCGTCGTTCTTAAGTTATATCGATATGATAATTATTGTTGTTACTGTTCATTTTGTTGATGCAATTAAAAATTCACATAGCCGCCAATAGCTTCATTACACGCAAATGATAAAGACATAATGACTATCCTACATTACTCCTTAATTCACGTGTTCAACAAATATTTACAATTTGCTTTTGGATTTCCCCCAAATAAGTCATAGACTTGTTATTCCAAGTTTATGACTATTTTATCTGTGCCTTACACATTTTAATCGTATACTGAACCCATAACACTTGACACTAAGCGACTACTTAAACCATTGCATCATCCACACAGTCAATAAAACATAAAGAAGAAATGTCTGAAGTTACGGATCATTAATCAACTCTTATTATTTAATATAAACAAACAGCAGCAATAATAGTTCCAAAGATATTATCGACGACGAAATTAGTTTACTTTTTGCTCGATTTAACACATAACCAATCCGCACAGGAAGACTATTGTTTCTTCAACCATGCTAGAATGCGACACACGTATAAATGTGGCGAAAGTGTGAGTGAGAGGGGTACAGTCTTTGTTTTATAATAACAATAGGAGGTTGGATTTATGAGCTTGAAGTTTGGTCTATTGTTGAGGTGTCGTAGAACAATGCGATAGCGGATTTTGTGACCGCGTCGCTTCGCTTGTCATAGAAAATGTTTGGGAAAATATTTCAGTTCGACATCGTGTGTGCTGTCTTTTGTGGGGAAAGTTGGGTGTTATGGGATATAGGGGCCGCTGGGGCTTTGGTAATCATTAATATTTATGCCTGTAAAGAAACTATCTTTGTACGAAACATGTTGGAAAACCGTCATGTGACTTAGACTAGTTTGATGTTGGTACTTTTATTCGAGTCTCAAGTTGGACAACATGTTATAAAAAAATACAGGATATTAGCAGTAGCAACCTCTGTTTAAACTATGTTTGATAGACAACAATAGTAGCAAGACAATAATATCTTTATTTTTATTTTTACACTTTCCCCGACATTTCGGTTGCTTTTCAGCAGCCATGGTCACGGGGAGACTCAATATAAATAGTATAATAGTATAGTAATAGTATAAATAGTTTTAATAGTTTCAATAATTTAATTCGCTTAAAAATTTGTAGAGTTTAATAGTAACACTTATAAACAACGCGATAAAATTCGTATATAGGTAGTAGTTTAATTTCAATGTTTTCCTTTAGATTAAATATAGTTTGAATGTGAATTTAATACAATAAGTAGCCTGTAATGTGTTTTGTAAAGACTTTTATTTATTGAATAAAAATGTATTATTTATTATTATAATAATAGCTAGACGTGCTAATTTAGAAATCAGAACTGAACATTATTATGATGACTGCACGTGATAGCATAGTGGTTTAGCTGGTCACCTCCATGTCACTACTATTGCGCCGAGTATTGTGGGTTCGAATCCCAAACGGGACAAAACTTTGTGTGATTCACAAATGTATGTTACGAGTATGTACGTTCTTTGTAACCGTTGTTTAAATGTTTGTCCGCGACACAGGAAATTCCTAGTGAGGGACATGTCTTTAATATACGATAAATATCGAATAGTTTGTACATAGCAATTTCGGATGCAAATATTTTCTTGTTTCATACTTTTTTTATGATGTACCTACGATCCACAAATATATATGAAATGAATATGAATAGATGTTCATGGCAGCTGGGACGGACGACTTAACGTGCTCTCCGAGGCACAGAGCAGGCGATAATTGTCAATCAATACGCACATAATTTCGAAAAGTCATATAACTTCCGAAAGTCAGAGGTGCGCGACGTGGGTTCGAACCCAAGACCTCTGCATTGCAGTCTGTTGGTCTTCCCACTGCGCTATCGCTGCTGATCCTGCTAAACCTTTCCATCCAACGTTATAAAATTTCATCCACATGGCAGAACGTAATTAATTGAAGTCCTGGTTTTCCATACAATACTGCCTTACCAACTTAAACAATGCTTTCGAGAAGTCATAAAGCAATGGTTAATATGGCCCACCATACGCAACTGAAGCACGGATATATACAGTTACATTAATCATAAATCACATATTAATTAATTATTCATATAATAACAATGAATTAATTGTTGTTTTATAACCTCTTTGTTATCAAACGTATGGGGTTACAGATAATTATGGCATCTGTGTTTGAATATTTAATTATCAATTTTATGAAACATAGAGCCACGCTATAGCGCTGCTTTCAGTTTGGTTTCGGTTGTTCGGCTAAAGTAATATTTCAATTAGCTAAATATTATTTATCGACATTATTTATCAATATACATGGTTATTAAATAACTTTAAATATTTCTTAGGGATATTCGACATCGTGAACACTTTTCCATACTTGTTACTTAATAGGAAATTAAAACAAGTAGTCGAAATGTTTCGCCAAAATACTTCTTTATTTTAACGTACTACTTCAATCTGGCAACCATTATAGTTATATAACACACTAGATGTGCCCGCGGCCTTTATGATTACTGAGCCGCCCCCGTGGATCGTAGAATGATGTTATACAGCCTTCCTTAATAAATGAGCTATCCAACACTAAAATAATTTTTCAATTCGGGCAAGTAGTTCCTGAGATTAGCGCGTTCAAACAAACAAACAAATAAACTCTTCAGCTATATAATATTAGTATAGATAACATCTGATAGGTATGTATCTGTTTGAAGACATTTAAATTGATTCAATCAGTGACGAGGTGCTGTTTGTTCACCATACAAAAATCGATTCACAGTTACACAAATTATTTCAGAAGTAAAAGCAAACAAATTGCGCGTTCATTACAAGATATTGTTAATTTCATTATTATGTTATGCTTTGTAATGAATTTCAGCCTTCTACAATGTGACTGGTTAAAGATTGTACATACTTACGGACATGATAATTTATGGTCAGACGTAACGTATAAAAAAGAAATAGAAATAAAATCTGTGTAACCTGCAAAGAAAACCTTTATAAAAATTTGTATGAAATATCCATAAAATGTGGACACTGCGCACACAGCTGTCGAGATTAATGATTCTTGATAAGAAAAGGAAGGGCGTGGGTGCAAATTCGGGAGAGTGCGGGGTGCGGTAGCTAGGGGTGCGGTCGGAGGTTTTGTTTAGCTTTGGTATATGCGCAAGAGTGTCCGCACATTAAGTTTTTATTGGATAACTAGGTCAAATTTTAAGTACCAATTTTTTTAGATATTCGGGTTCATAATCGAGTACTGAATAGCCTCCTTCAATATGTCCAGTCTTTTACCAACCTCTCCTCGATGGCGTAGTGGTTAGTGTAACCGACTGCCACGCTTGAGGTCGCGGGTTCGATTCCCGCACAAGTCAAACATTTGTGTGCATGAACACGGGTTTTTGTCTTGGTCTGGGTATTTCTTTGTATAAGATGTATGTATTTACAAAAAAAAAGTATATATGTATGTTTATCCATTGTCTAGTACCCATAATACAAGCTCTGCTTAGTTTGGGCTAGATGGTGTTGCGTGTATTTAAAAAAAAAATGTATAGTATAGTAAACCGGTATCAAACGGAACTGGAACTTGACCGATACTATAGTATGGATCAGTCCTATCTAATGTAAGTACTATAGAAGCAAAAGTTACGCGTAATATAATGCCTAGCCTTTTGTTATTGGATATGTTATGAATAATAATATCTATGGTGATATGAATCATAGATCTGTTTGTTTGTTCCGAGTTATACAAAACAACTTGTACTAGTGATGTTTAGTATTAATTTATAGCCAGTAATTGCCAATAAATTATGGCAGTATATAATTCCGTTTGGCTCGTACCACTTTTATGTAATACTAGCTGATCCACGCAACTTCGTCTGCTTCATATAAGATAAGATAATTTACCCCGTTTTTGCAACATTTTTCATTGTTCATGCTGTACTTATTATTGTAAAATCTATGTACTTACCTTTTTGAGAGAAACAAAACAATATTATTATCAAACAAAAATTGTTTTAATTGCTGCTCCGCTCCTATTGGTCGATTGGTCGTAGCGTGATGTTATATAGCCTATAGCCTTCCTTGATAAATGGGCTATCGAACACTACATTTTCAATTCAAGCCAGTAAGTTCCTGAAATTAGCGCGTTCAACCAAACAAACAAACAAACTCTTCAGCTTTATAATATTAGTATAGATAAATGGTATTGCCATTCTGTTGTTGTTTGTTGTTCCAAATAGTAAGCCGGAAGTAATGTTTTTGTGATATTAAGCATCGATGCCTATTTTATTTGATACAAGGTCGATTTATTCTCAGATAGATTAAGAGACTTCTAAAGTGGTTTTATTTCTAATACAAAACCATAACATGCATTCATCAGTGAACTTTTTGACTGTTGAGTAAATACTCTTTCACGGGGAGTGCTCTGAAGAACTGTTTGATTTGGTACCAGCGGCCCCTATCTATCACCGTACCACTCGACAACGAAGCAGGGTTCATCCATATCACCTGGAAGCGTTCAAATCCAAGACGGTACTCTTTCAGCGATCATCTCTCCCACGTACGTGCAAGCTCTGGAATGAACTGCCAGCTTCGGTGTTTCCCGAGCGCTATGATATGTCCTTCTTCAAACGAGGTTTAAATAGAGTTCTTCTTTCACAGTAGGCAGCGGCTTTGCTGTGTCCTGACGTTACTGAAGTCCATGAACAGCGGTTACCACTTTTCATCAGGTGGGCCACCTGCTTGTCTGTCACCAAGGGCAATAAAAAAAAACTCAAGTACATACAATAATCTTTGAGTGTCGGCTGAGCACCCTTTTTGCCACTCTGTTCAGGATTAAGGTTTATCTGGTAAAGGCAAAGCACCAAACTTTATATACTTAGTCATTATATTAGGACTAGATGTTCCCGCGGTTTCATCCACGGTTTTCGTTACTGCGCCGCCCCCGTGGGTCGTAGCGTAATTTTATAAAGCCTATAGCCTTCCTCGATAAACAGGCTATCCAATAGTAAAATAATTTTTCAAATCGAACCAGTAGTTCCTGAGATTAGCGTGTTCAAACAAACAAACACGCCCGAGGTCGCGGGTTCGATTCCCGTACAAGTCAAACATTTGTGTGCATGAACATGCATGTTTGTCTTGGTCTGGGTGTTTCTATAGTATGTATGTATTTAGTTATTTACGAAAAAGAAAGTATATAGGTATGTTTATACATTGTCTAGTACCCATAGTACAAGCTCTGCTTAGTTTGGGCTAGATAGTGTTGTGTGTATGTGGTAGAATATTATACATAGGTACACTAGATGTTCCTGCGGTTTCACCCGCGTTTATCGTTACTGCGCCGCCCCCGTGGGTCGTAGCGTGATGTTATATAACATATAGCCTTCCTCGATAAATAGGCTATCCAACACTAAAAGAATTTTTCAAATCGAACCAGTAGTAATCACGCAGAATAAACCAGGAGAAACATCGTTTGTACTATGTCTGTAATGGGTAATTATTTTGCTGCAATGTTATTTTAAAACTGCGATATCTCCTAAGATGTTCATTGAAATCGAATGATGTAAAGGGAAATTTTGTTTTTTAATTTAAATACTTGTGATGAATAACGTATTTATTTGGATAAGGATTAATATCATGTTTATAATAATACCTTCGCAAATAATGCATTATTTTAGAACAAATTTGGTTAGCATAAAAATGGTTATAGTGAGCCAACCTTAAAAGATAGACATATGCTGTGGCGGATTTTTTTTTAGAACTTTTAAAGGGGAACAATTCTGTCATACATTTTGCGAAGCTTTAACTGTTTACGCAGCGCACGCAGCGGAAGCTCTCAAAAGGAAAAAATACCCTCCGATTTTGAAACATTCTTCATTAGTGCTCAGCTCGTATTAATCTTAGCGTGATGATATATAGCCTATAGCCTTTCTCGATAAATGAGCTATCTAACACTGAAAGAATTTTTCAAATCGGACCTGTAGTTCCTGAGATTAGCGCGTTCAAGCAAACAAACAAACAAACAAACTCTTCAGCTTTATAATATTAGTATAGATACATAGATTCACGCCTGTTTCCCAGAGGGGTAGGCAGAGACTACGGATTTCCATTTGCTACGATCCTGACACACTTCTCTGGCTTCATTCACTTTCATCACATTCCTCATACACGCCCGTCGGTTCAAGGAGCTCTTAACCTGGCCTTTGTCCAGAACGCCTCCTATCTGATATTATATTATATTATATTATTATTATACAAAATTGTCGGTTTATTAAAATGTTTTTATAGAAATTAACTTTCCCTTTAATTGTTGTTTTATGCAAATTAAGGCTTATCAAACTTGTTTATATACTTATCAACTGGTATTTTTCCGAACGCGATATCTTACTCGACCGGACCGAAAGTGGTCCGCTTTAATCTGTGGTATATTAAAGTAGCTAAATTAAAATTGTTGACTTAGACTGGGTACTTTAGTCGAACTTACAAAAGAGGAACCCCACCTCAGCCTCAACCGATGGGTTTACATCGATAGTTGGAAATGATGGTATTGTAATGATGAGCTTTGCTGGCAGATCATTATCAAGTATATTAGTAACTAGATTTCCCCGCGGCTTCCCTCGTGTAAATGTAAGTAAGGTTAGGTTAGTAACAGCACTTTTTTCTAAATAAAAGGTACCCTCAATCCTTTTCTGTTCCCTTGACAACGCGTATGCCAAATTTCATGATGATCGGTCAAGTAGTAGTAGTGTAAAAGTAACAAACAAACAAACAAATAAACAAACTCAAATTCGCATTTATTAGTAACTAGATGTTCCCGCGGTTTCACCCGCGTTTATCGTTACTGCACCGCCCCCGTGGGTCGTAGTATAGCCTATAGCCTTCCTCGATAAATAGGCTATCCAACACTAAAATATTGGTATAGATGTAGAACCCAAGTACTTAAACAAATAATATAAAAAAAGAGTGCCTTAAATTTGACTTTACAATCATTTGAACATCGATCACAATTCCGATGACAAATTCCTTGGAATATTATCACAAATGTCGAGGATTTCCGACTAAAGTCAATTAAAGTATAATTATTCAACATCAGACTGATAATTTGGCACTAAGGACGTCCGCTTGGCTAAGAAAGGACTTTATATGTCGTAATGTGTGCAAGTGCACTTATGACCTATGACACGGAGGCCTACATGCTGGTGTGGCAGCGTGACCTGGGACCTGGAAACGTCCATAATGAGACATTATCTGGATATTTATCGCAGATGCGTTCATATGTTAGTGAGATACACATCGAACGGTGGCAAACTCTGACTCCAATGTAACACGTCATTTATATCTTTATATAACTACTATATAAATCTTCTGTGCGTGTTTGTAATTAAACTCCTCCTAAACGGCTGGACCGATACTGATGAATTTTTTTTGTGTGTTCATGTGGATTGACGAATGGTTTAGATTTGTTTTTTGTTTGAAGTGAAAGCTTCTTTAGGCGCTTTGAGCACTTCTTGGGTGAACAAAAATCATAGAACTCGCGTCATCGTCACGGTTCGTCATCGTCACGCTTCCACGCATTCCATTTTTGAATTATTTTAGAATATTAACAATATCTCAGAAATGTTGCGTCCTACGCAAAAAATAACGAAATTTTGACCCCCTTTTACTTTATAAAGCAGTGTTTATGATCAAGGATTAAAGTTTTCACTTCTATCGGCAGTCCGCAAAGACTGCCCCAATTTTTTTTTCTTGTTTTCACGACGTCTGTCGGGACAGCTAGTTTATTATAAATATAATAATAAATTATAATATCAGCCCGGTATTAAACGGTCCCACTGCTGGGCACCGGCCTTTTCTCAGTGGAAGAATGGTTGGGCCATACATAGTCCACCATGCTGGCTCAGTGCGAGTTGACTTCACATGTCTTCGAGAACATTATGTAACATTATTATTAATAACTAGATGTTCCCGCGGTTTCATCCACGATTATCGTTACTGCGCCGCCCCCGTGGGTCGTAGCGTGATTTTATATAGCCTTCCTCGATAAATAGGCTATCCAACACTAAAATAATTTTTCAATTCGAATAG
The DNA here is from genome assembly GCA_963564715.1 of Catocala sponsa. Taxonomy (NCBI): domain Eukaryota; kingdom Metazoa; phylum Arthropoda; class Insecta; order Lepidoptera; family Erebidae; genus Catocala; species Catocala sponsa. The sequence continues at coordinate 25,401,251 of OY751341.1, read as the reverse complement.
TAGTTCCTGAGATTAGCGCGTTCAAACAAACAATCAAACCCTTCACCTTTATAATATTAGTATGTTATTTTAGCATTATATAGCACATACTACTTTTGAATAAAGAATTTTGGATAAAGTAGCTTACTAATGATGAAAAATTATTGAAATCCGTTGAGTAGTTACAAAGTTTATCAAGACTACAAACAAACAAATTTTTCCTCATTACGATATCAATATAATTATGTACGGTTATCTAACCGTAACGTTACATATATTCTCGGTACAATATATAAAAAAAAAACAACTTTTAAAACGATAATTTCAAAATATAACCAACAAGACGTATCGTGTAACAACGAAAACAGTAGATAGGAGATACAGTCGGCTGGACACTTTCCACTTACCTTTGTGCGCCACAAGTGGGACGGTAAATTCAATTTATCAACACCATCGTGCATGGTAATTGTTACGAACTATGGCCTCGCTTACCATAACATTCCATACTGCTGTAATTGTGTACAATCATAGAGATCCTAAACGGCAAATTTAGTATGGGATTAAATATAATGACCACCAAAAATACTAATTGCACAACAAAATATGCTTACTAAAATATATCATAACAAGCACCTATATGTCTCAAATCACTGCATTCCGTCTCGGAAGGGTTAGGTTATGTTAGGTTCCTTCTTAAACCCACCCAAAAATAGGAGCCTCGCGAAGCGGGGCGCCGTCGACTTAGTTTGATCTCTTTAAATATATTTTGGTGTGCCATTAGTATTTTTTTGCTGTGCAGTTAAATATTTCCCATTAAGTATCCACACTTCCTACGTAAATTTGTTACTTTAGGGGCGTGAATGTATATTTATATAATTATTAACCTAAGGTGGAATTGGTTTTGTGTATGGTTGGTCTGGTGAACAAGATGTCAGATTATTATCTGAGACTAGATGTTCCCGCGATTTCACCCGCGTTTATCGTTACTGCGCCGCCCCCGTGGGTGGTAACGTGATGTAATATAGCCTATAGCCTTCCTCGATAAATATGCTATCCAACACTAAAATAATTTTTCAATTCGAACCAGTAGTTCCTGAGATTAGCGCGTTCATTCAAACAAACAAACAAACTCTTCAGCTTTATAATATTAGTATAGATATTGACTTTGTAGTCAATACCTCAGATAATCTGACATCAGTCTCAGCTGTCATGACCGTATATGTTATTGTTCATATACGTTCATGATAGCTGAGACCGAATATGACACCATGCTAGACTTTGACTTGATATAGGTACCTATAGATGGTTGCCTATTCATAGTCATGACTGGTATTACATAGTTTGGAATAGTAGCTTACCGCTTCTCATGGAGTACGGTAACCGCTTACCTACCATCAAGCGGGCTGTTTATGGAGACCGAACATTAAACAAACGTATCCCTTATATACTCAACAATTTACCAGATGAAATCAGGGACGAAGAAATAAAATATAAATTTAAGAATAAACTAAAAAAATATCTACTCAGTACACTGCCATAACTTGTCTATATGTATATATATGTGTGTATGTGTGTATATATGTATATGGGTGTGTGTATGTATGTATGTGTATATATATATATATATATATATATATATACCTAACAGTTGTTTTTCTATTACTATTTTGTTTTTATATATTAATATTACTATACACTTTCATAAATTATATTAAACTATGATTGTAAATCGATCCAACAGACAAACTATGTACATATAGTTTTGTTGGACTTAGTGTTAAATTGTAAGAACTACTATGTACCTTTATTAAATAAATAAATAAATAAATAAATAATAAATACTACATTTATCACAAGCTTTTACCCACGGCTTCGCTCGCGTAAATGTAGGTTAGGTTAGTATCGGTACTTTTTCTGTATAAAAGGTAACCTATGTACTTTTCTGTTCCCCTTTCAAGTATGCGAAATTTCATGCTGATCGATTATGTAGTCACGCCTTGTGAAAGCGTAACAAACAAACAAACTCACAGTCGCATTTATAATCTTAGTTAGGATATAATAATAAGTCAGAAACTAACTAAAGAACTAATCTTTAGTACGCAGGTGGCTAAACTAAGTCAGAGGCCTACAAGTGCGTTGAAAAATTACGGCATTAAACTAGGAATTAACCACACGAAAAAGAGAAAAACTAGGCAAGGAGGCTAATTCTCACGAAATAGACATTTTTGAAGCAGCGATAGCCTAGTAAGAAACCGTTAGACTGCCACGCAGAGGTCTCGAGTTCAAACCCAAGGCGCGCATCTCTGACTTTTCGGGCCTTTTCATTGTCATGCGTGTTTGCGCCCGCATGCAGGCCAGGCACGCAAGCGTGTTCCGGGCCGCACGCAGAGCAGATATTTTTCGCCCCGCTGCCCGTGCGCCGCGTGCATGTGGCGCGCATGTCAATAAAAACATGTATGATACGATAGGTTGCGGGCATCACGCATGCGTGCCTGGCCTGCATGCGGGCGCAAACACGCATGACAATGAAAAGGCCCTTCGAAGTTAAATGCGTATTAAATAGTTGATTATCGCTTGCGTTAACGGTGAAGGAACATCGAACATCGTGAGGAAACCTGCATGTCTGAGAGTTCTCCATAATGTTCTCGAAGATATGTGAAGTCTGCCAACCCGCACTAGGCCAACGTGGTGGACTATGGCCTAACCCTTCTCATAGTGAGAAGAGGCACGTGCCCAGCAGTGGGACAGTTTAATACAGGGCTGATATTATTATTATATTATAGACATTTTTGATTTAGAGGAAAAATGCTTGCCAAATGCGAGCTTGGCAAAATACTTAATTATTTAAACTGTTTGGATGATAATTTGTTAAACGCTGTCATAAACATTTTTGTTTATAATAATTAGGTTTTATTTTTTTATTCGTCTACATAGACCTATATCAAAACGACGGGGAAAGTGTAAAAAGAAACCCATCAAAAACATAAATTTATAAAAGGTCCAAGCGTTGACGGTGTTACCGACAAGAGTTGAGATCTAAATGGGCGGCAAGTCAAAGGCACTTTCTCAAATTATAAGTAGTCATGAAAACGATTATATAAATTTCACAAGTTGGCAATTTTTAATATAAATATACAAATATTATTTTTTAAAAATTTAAGCTGAAATTTGCCAAGTTATCTTATCTTATCTTATGTGGAGGCCAGTCAGTGCAGACCGGCGACACTTAGACCCAGTGGGATCTTTTGTGTCGACACTCTCCCAATAACGACTGCCATAGATGTTCATGGCAGCCGGGACCAACAGCTTAACGTGCTCTCCGAGACACGGAGCAGGCGATAATTGTCAATCAATACGCACATAATTTCGAAAAGTCATATAATTTCCGAAAGTCAGAGGTGCGTGACGTGACTTCGAATCCGAGACCCTCTTCATTGCTTTCTGTTGGTCTCCCCACTGAGCTATCGCTGCTCTTTGCCAAGTTATTATGTGTATACTTGTACCTAAGCAGTTCATAATAAACATGCGAAATAATAAGTAGGCCTATTAGTTTTTTGTTATGGGAGAGTGAAAGAAGGTCAAAATGGTTTGTGTAGGCAAGTACACACTTCTTACAAAACTTGGCGGACACACAGCCGTGTTTCAATAGTATAAATAAATAAAAATCCTACCATTTCGTTTCGACATAGACTATTAAAACAGTAGATATTGTGTTAACAGTTATGTCGAAACAAAATGATAGATTTTCCATGAGAATCCCCCCTGGTCTTCAGATGTCATAAATCCGTGAATTGTGGATGTTCCTTCAACCTTCAAGGTATTTATTACGTATTATTAATTAATATCAACTGTTCTTTCTGAAGATTTATTACGTTGACATTTAATATGTCCATATTTTTGTATTTTTAAGTTTCATCATATTACATGACATTTTCTCGTTGGCGCAGCGGTAATGAATACGACTGCTGTGCGTGAGGTCACGGGTTTTGGGATTCACAGGTCAAAATGTTATGGGGTGATTTGTGTAGTCATTCTCAGTAAAAGCAGTAGGCTCATATTTCATGGGGGTTAAAACCATAGCTAGCAAATGTGACTTTAACACATCTCTGTTCCAAACGCCGCGCGCCACGTTACTGAGACTCTCTTAGCAGAAAACTCCAAAGGCGCTGATCAACTCGAGAATCAAATCCGAGACCTTATACACAGAGATGGCATTCCCTACCACAGCATTACTGGGACACTCATCTATAGATAAATCATAATATAATATCAGGCCTGTATTAAAATGTCCCACTGCTGGGCACAGGCCTCTTCTCATTGTGAGAAGGGTTAGGCTATAGTCCACCACGCTGGCCCAGTGTGGGTTGGCAGACTTCACATATCTTCGAGAACATTATTGAGAACTCTTAGATACGCAGGTTTCCTCACGATGTTTTCCTTCACCGTTAAAACAAGTCATAATTAACTTTTTAATACGCACGTAACTTCGAAAAGTTAGAGATGCGTACCTTGGGATCGAACTCGAGACCTCTGCGTGGCACCAACGATTAAAAAGAAAAACGAAACAGTAGTAAATTCATAATACGCTTTATTATCTATATATTAATACGTGAAACAAAAAATTTTTACCCCATTTTACGAAAATTGCGCGAACGAAGTAGTATGAAATTTTGCACAGTTAAAGTTTATATGGAGAAGGAGGGACGAATCCTAATATTTATATAAAATATGCATTGGAAATACATTAGATTAATGAAAAAACACTACACGCACACAACCATGCATTTGACACACGCAGTGGAAGCGCGTAACTATGGTTACATATATCAATATATAAAAACTTTGGTCGAATTTCGAGCACTAGGCGACCGCTAGTATATTACAAATACATAACTGTAAAATGGGTATATTATATTACGTACAAGTGTCTTACATAACTAAAATCTGAAATATTATACCGGTTTAGTATTTTGTATACCCATCGTATAATGCCACGATTAATTGGCGTTGTCTTCACCGACAGATCTATGGTGAAGTGCTTATTACGCCATTATCTAATGAAGTTAATCTATTAACTGATGAGCCGTGCACATTGTATGGTATGGCCTGTTTCATATTATACGATATACCTGCCTGTATTGTATGTGAAAAGATATTCATCTACAAGATTATTCGAAGAGAATAAGCCATATAAGAGTTAAGTTAATATGGATGATAAATTTAGAGGCAAAACAATAGTCGTTCATTGAATAAAATAGAAATATAATCAATAAAATATACCACTTTTACTAGGAACTAGTAAAAAAACATACATTAAAAATATTTAAATGTTATAGTATCTTCTCCTTTATTATTCGCAAGTCACTAGAGGTCGGCTATCTAGTCTAACTAGATTTGACTGGATATCAGTTTTTACACGGAGCGACTGCCATCTGACCTCCGCAACCCGAAGGCTAACGATACCCTAAGGCTAGACCAGTGTCAGGATATTAGAGGGCACTGACTTTCCAATAACGACTGCCATAGATGTTCATGGCAGCCGGAACCGACGGCTTAACGTGCTCTCCGAGGCACGGAGCAGACAATAATTATCAATCAATACGCACATAATTTCGAAAAGTCATATAACTTCTGGAAGTCAGAGGTGCGTGACGTGGGTTCGAACCCGAGACCCTCTGCATTGCAGTCTGTTGGTCTCCCCACTGAGCTATCGCTGCTCCAATAATAAATACTTTAACTTTTCATCAAGGTTTTGCGCGTTAGTGGACATAAACTAATATGAAATAAGATATGTACTAAAATAAAAATAAAACTTATATAATTTGCCCCATTTTAACATAAGTACATTAAAAATAAACTATTATAATAAAACGTTCCACTACAAAAATAGATTTCATTTTGACCTTAAAGCAGACCCCGAGAACAATACACAATTTTTATCAAACCAATTTTTTATTATGTAACGAAACCTTGCTCCGGTCTGACGCAACCTGACAGCCACTTCCATCATGGCGTCGCTACAATTACAATCAATTTTGTTAATAAATCATCGCAAATTACAGTGTTATTAGACCGGACTTATCCTGCCTACCATCGACAATTTGCATTCATTAATAAACAATTGCAATGTTGATCTGTTAAACTTTTTTATTAAAAGAAAAATCTAGCAGAGTTTATTGTCTTTTGAAATAAGGTCAGCATAGGGTTGTCAAAACTGAGACGTGATTTAAAAGATATAATTTTTTATACAGTATAATATTGTCAGTATTGTTATTCTAGTAGCGAATTTAATTATTGCACGGTTTTTCCTTACCTTTTTGTTATCCCACTAATGGGCAAAAGCCTCTCCCTTGGACTTCCAAGCCACTTTGTTCGAAGATATCCACTGCCAGTCCCTACCCAGTCGAAAAAATCCATGTCATCCCGCTATCTCCGTTTAGGTCTGCCCCGTTGTCATCGGCTCGCTTTTGGCACCCAGTTGGTCATGATTTGTGCCTACCTATCTGGTTATTTATTAGGTGTTCAATATATATATACATACATAGTCTCACGCCAATATCCTCAAATGTAATACATCCACATATCACCAAGTATTATTTTTTAATGTTTTAGTCATCACATTAAAATCAATACCTATTACCTATACAAAAGCTATTATAAACCAAATATATGTACGATATTAACTAAACAAAAAGTTAATCGTCTATTATAATATATGTTATCTCCCTAGCAGAATCTCAACGAAAGATAGTATCTTTATCTTATTTACATAACGTGCAATCAAGGGAATCATACCTACATACGCAGACACATGCTTGTACATATTATATGTATCTCAAAAAAGTAGATATGTATTACCCATATTTAATCAACTATTTTTCCGGTCCCAGGTAAAAAAGGGCGATCTACAACACATATACAGAAGGTCACAACTTCAAACCTACTGAGAATTTACTAAAAGAAAAACCTATAGGTATACACTCAGAAATTGAACCTGCTACCTCAAGATACCATGCAAACATAACGGCAAATTTATGCCATTAAAGGAAGCATTCAATCAAGATAAAAAGGTGCGGCATATTTTCATTAAATATTACTTTTGCACTAGATTTGTATCGCTAGAGACTTTAAAACAATTAACATTAAAACAACGGACACAAAGATCACCCATCATACACTAACCTTAGCAGGTTCCCTGTCCGATGAATCACATATGATACATAACAATTGATTTTCAATTGTGTCTATCACGGGACAGCGAAAGGGTTAAAACATGTTTCATTTGACCACATTTTCTATTGCTAGCTGTATTCATTTAATGTTTCACCCACTGCCACATTTTGTCCGAATTCTTTGCTCTTCATTCATAAAATATCAACATGTACATTACTGTTTAAAATTGTTTATGACACGTGAAACACAAAGAGATGTTAACATTACTCTTATTATTGTGACCCAGTTGAGATCAAGGATCGATGACATACAATGAGCATATGGCCAAAGTATGGCTTCAAATAATGTTGATAGATTTCATACTTTTGTACTACAGATTAGAGGGTCGGTAATCTCGTTTTTCTATTGCTGCGAACAAGCCAGAGGCCCTTGCTTGGACATAGCTGTGTTCATTTGGTAACACAGAAACGATTCTAAGGGTATACAACCAAGCTATGAACCACATCAAGCCCTCCAGACTGTATAGAGACTGGACAGGAGATATTTGTTATATATTGTAGTGTGCGTACGTCGCGGTCACCTGTGTGTGTGATGCGCGTACGATAGATCATTAGACAAATAAATGAGTATACAACTGACTCGTGGTTTGACTGCATGTGCGTTTCCCCGCTCCACATAAATTCATAACAATATGTATTATAAATTATTACAAGTATGTAGGTACGCAAACATAAATTCACTCCCTGTTTCCTAACTCTCATAGTCCGGACGAATGCAACACCGCCAACTGCCTGATTCCCTTGCCATTTGCTATCAAAAAATTATAACCTTTTTTTTATACACCTATGGTGGCAAACAAGCATACGGACCACCTGATGGTAAGTGGTCGCCGTAGCCTATAGAGGCCTGCAACAACAAAGGCATAATTTGCGTGTTGCCGAGCCTTTAGGAAAGGAAGTGGGAAGAAGAAGGAGCAGAAAGTGGGAAGGAGAAGGAACGGGAAGTGGGAAAGAGGGTGATTAGGCCTCCGGCACTCTCACTCACGCAACGAAACAACGTATTTCACGTTGATATTCTGTGAGAGGATAGTCCTTCCTCGGTCGAGTCGTCATAAAAACGCAATAACTTTATGCTAGCCTGACCTGGGATTCGAATCCATTTGACATCATGCACAGCAGTCGAATTCACTACTTGTACGGTCTTAGGACCGAAGCCCGACTCGGTCGAAGTGATATTGGGTTATCTGTCAATAAATCTCAGGAGCAGTAAAGAGGCTGGAGCTGTGCCCGATGGACTGTTAGGTTCGCCCTTGTCACATAGAACCTTAAATAGCCATGGAATACACTTCCTGTCTTTGTTTCCGTCTTTGAGTGATACGTGGGATTATATTTATTTTTTTGCTGCTTAATACATTTACTAAATAGAACTAGCTAGAAAAGCTTTTTTTACGGGACAGCATTTTCATCCCCATCTTTAGATGGTTGGCTGTCTTCAAATGTGCGTTTCTCCAGAAATTTTCTGCTTTACACAACAAAACTGTAGAATGAACTGTCGCCTGCGGTATTGCCGGACCAACACGACCTTCAAAACTTCAAGAAAAGAGCGTACTCCTTTTTAAAAGGCCGGTAACGTACTTGTGACTCCTCTGGTGTTGCAGGTGTCCATGGGTGGTGGTGATCGCTTACCATCAGGCGATCCGTCTGCTCGTTTGCCCCCTAATCCATAAAAAAAAAGTAAAAAAGGCATTTGCTGATAATTTGTAAAAGTACGATCACTGTCTTATCTTTGACAGTCGTAATACTATTTCACTCTAGATAGTTTCAATACTGAATCAAAATAGAGTCAACTAGTAAGTCATATTCGTTTAATTAGAACTAAGTCACGGATAACAACTAGTGCTTATCTTATTTAATTATTATTATATGTTACAATTTTACAGTATTAGCACCAATATGGTCATAAACCAACAAGGCTTATGACCATATTGCTTACCTTCCAACTGACTCATTTTACGCTCATATCTTGCACCATGTTTTGATCAAGATAATGTCCCTACGTCAGTTCTATTTGCTTTTAAATCTAAGATTAGTTAACCCTGCATAACTCGTATAACTAAATGAGTCGTGTGATCACTGACGCAAATGTACTGCCGTTAACAACAAAATGTACGTAAGTGATATATATTTATTCAGATCCGGTGTAAACACAGTCTGTTGACAATAATAAGGTTACTATTTATAATAATTATTATTAATAAATGTTGTGCTTATCACGAAAGAAGTGTGTTTATGTAAATTGTAGTGTGATGATTAGATGGTAAGCGTCATCTAGGTTAATAGTGAAGCCAATGGATGAGTGTCACCGTTTTGACGACTAAGCAAAACTGTAAGAGTTTGTCGTGTGTGTCGGTGTCATTAAACCTTACTTTTTTTCTTTTTATACAACTAAGGTGGCAAACAAGCACACGGCCCACCTGATGGTAAGTGGTCACCGTAGTCTATGGACGCCTGCGACACCAGAGGCATCACTTGCGCGTTGCCGACCCTTTAGGAAAGGAAGTGGGAAGGAGAAGGAGCGGGATGGGGGAAAGGGAGTGATTGGGCCTCCGCCACTCTCATTCATCGAACGAAACACAACAGTAGGAATACTGCTATTTCACGTCGATATTCTGTGAGAGGGTTCTCTTCCCCGGTCGAGCCGGCACAATCATACCGAAATCAGCGAGGCTCTACAGAATCTTAGTGAAATTCTTGGTGGGGCAACGATAGTGTAAGCTGTGCACGAGGTGTTAGGTTGGTCGAAGTCTAAGTGGGCTTTTTTGTCAAAATAATTTCAGACACAGCACGGAGTATGGAACTGTGCGCAGTAGATGACATTAGGCTCACCGCCTGTTGCGTAAAACCTAAAACTACATATACTTGGCGACACGAGGGTTAAGGTTACGGGGATAAAGATGTATGGATGTCTCTAATGGTTCGCTTAATTGTGAATTTAGTAAACCTATAATGGAAGTTCACATGCAAATTGTTGAAATGATGCCATAACATGACACAACGAAATAAAAGTCTAGACTCATGCTGGGGTAAGCAGAAATGTATTAAACAAATATTTCGCGAGCAATGCTTTTAAGGAGGACCATCTCCCATTTACGGGGAAGGGTTTCATGAATCATACTTTTTTATTTCTGACCATCGAACCCAGGACCTCGAAATCAACAGACGAACTTGTCCTAATACCACTAATCAGAAACAAATCACGTGTGGCCAAAAGATGCTGATATTTAAAATAAAGCAACAAGCTAATTATTCTACAATTGCTGTGAACATTACTCCGAACGGGACCAAATGTTATTATAATTAGTTCTAAAGAATATCACATTTATGAAGCTCTTTCGCAAAATTTCTTATCAGAACTGCTGGAATGAAACAACTTTACGAGATAATTATAATTATACAGTAAAATAAAGAAAACTCAGAGTACACAAACAGACCGTACTCAGCGATAAGTGGCGTCAATACTCGACAAAATGGACGCCAAAAATAAAATTATATCGCGACTCAAGGAAAAATAAATATAGACATTTTCGTACAATTTTTCATTTTTCCTCATTGAGCCCAAAGGTAAAGAATGTAAATTCAGTCCAAAGATGGGGAGGGTCCGGTTTCTTACTGGACCGAAAATGATGGTTCTTCGCGGTGTACCGTCAACAACAAAAGTGTTTAACAATTTAGTACAACTACATTTCACACGCTATAATATTTACTCGTTTCAATAATTTTACTTATATCTCAGAAGTGCTTCATTTAAATATCTAATATCACAAAATTGATATTGTTACAAAGTGGAACATCAATCAATGTTGTATAACGTAAATAAATTCTGTAATTTTCCGGGTTCTGAAGCCAATTCCGGTCCTGTGAATGTGTTGTTACTTTGTTTGAAAAATGAGAGATGGTGGTATATAACTATATATCCTACTTACTATCAAGCGGACAGTATGATTGTTTGTCACCTTGTTAGTATAAAAATATTCCCTTTTTTATACTTAATATGTCTCGGATTCGATTCTAGGGTCAGGCAAAGTTTTATTAGGCTTTTCTGTTGAGTATTAGTAGCAGCTGGAAGCCTGAAAATGTGCCCGGTAGACGATAATAGGCTTGTAACCTATTACGTGGGCCAGAAACCATACCTGGTGAAATGTGGTTGTAACACATGGTTATACAACTTCGCTGACCCCTTAGGAGATTTAGACGCGAGACTATACAACATGTAACATAATAAACGCACATCCTGAAAGTAGTTTGTTCAAAATCGGCTACTGAATCAATTCCAGCAATTTTAATATACTTAGGTAATTTTTTATCCCTAAAATAATTAAAACTAATTAAATTATAGTCACCCATTTACTAAATAGCTAAAATAAACGAAAATGTATCATAATTCAAGGCAATAAGGTTTTTGATGCAATAAAGGCAATAACGTTAGATTTATTGTAATATACCCATACTATCCGCGCACAATAAGGATAACTAATTCGTTAAATTAAAATATTTAAGTGCATAAAAGTAACATTTTAATGATTATTTTATTATTACGATTTAATAATCTAATTGGGGTGTTTGAGGTTGTGCGTTATATCTGTGACATGTTGTATATGCACTGTCTTTATATATTGATACGTGTGTTCCTACAGAGATATATCTTTCTTATCCACGGCAAAATAATTTACATTTGACAGAATCATAGCCACTAAAGTTTAATTCATTTATTTATTACTAACATAATTTATGATCTCCTATTAAGTTTAGCTTGTGTTAAAGGATTCCAAGACTATATTATTGATTTTAATTTATGAGTTTTCAGAGAGTTGTGGAGGCGTCAGTACGCGGGCGCCACCGACCCCGCTGACATTGATACCTGCAGCTATCTAATGTTGCCGAGTCGCTGCTCGCGCTGATACGACATGAATTATTGCTTTTTATGCCATCTACTATATTTTCTACATCAACTAACTTGAAAGGGTCCCTATTTTTGAAAATGGGTTATTAAGTTTGGACTAAATAATGTTTGTTATGAGTTTTCTGCTGGAATCAGGTAAGACGACGTACATAAGACAACCCTTATGTGATGAACAGTTTTATGTGGAATGATAAACAAATGCTTAATGCTGCAAATTGTAAATTTGATTTCCATTTTTAGCAGGTTCTGCAAATTTGGAATATCCAAAAGAATCTATGGGAACTTGGAAGCGTTCAAATCCAAGACGGTACGCTTTCAGCGATCATTTCTCCCACGTACACTTCGGTGTTGCCCGAGCGCTATGATATGTCCTTCTTCAAACGAGGTTTAAAGAGATTTTTTCTTTCACGGTAGGCAGCGGCTTTGCTGTGTCCTGACATTGCTTAAAACCATGAGCAGCGGTTACCACTTTCCATCAGGTGGACCACTTGCTCATCTGCCACCAATGGCAATAAAAAAAAAACAAAGAAGGTCCTAAGATAGGAGACGGCTAAAACAATAATACTTATTACATTATATTTAGGGCTCAAATATATTGCTAACAGCAGCGATAGCTCAGTGGGGTGACCAACAGACTGCAATGCAGAGGGTCTCGAGTTCGAACCCACGTTGCGCACCTCTGACTTTCGGAAGTTATATGACTTCGAAATTAAGTGCGTATTGATTGACAATTATCGCCTGCTCCGTGCCTCGGAGAGCACGTTAGGCCGTCGGTCCCGGCTGCCATGAACATCTCTGGCAGTCGTTATTGGGTAGTCAGTGCCCTCTAATATCCTGACACTGGTCTAGCCTTAGGGTATCGTTAGCCTTCGGGTTGCGGAGCTCAGATGGCAATCGCTCCGTGTGAAAACTGATATCCAGTCAAATCCGGTTAGACTAGAAAGCCGACCCCAAGTAACTTGGGAATAATAAAGGCTAGGGAGAAGAAGAAGAAGTTGAATGAAAATTGATACTTAATTGTTACCCTCTTCAGCTTTAGTACTTTTGCCATCTTACTTAATAAACCAGTTGTGTGTGTGTGTAGATCACAATAACACACATTCATGTTTTGATAAAAATTAGAAATAGGTTCACACTTGTATTTCATCCTATCCCAGCCCGGTAGAGTAAAGGGTTTATAGGTGGTAAACCAACATTTCATAAGGTATTTTAAAGTGCTACGAACATCATAGCAAACGTGACTATAGCAGTCAAGCTGCTACGTTTCGGTGGAACTATGCAGGCTGATTGGTAAAATACTGGACATATTGAAGGAGGGTTTCAATACCCGATTCTGGACCCAAATATCTAAAAAAATAGGTACTTCAAATTTGACCTAGTTATCCAGTAAAAACTTAATGTGCGGACACTCTTGCACATATACCAAAGCTAAACAAAACCTCCGCCCCCGCCCCCAGCTACCGCACCCCGCACTCTCCCGAATTTGCAACCCCGCCCGTCCTTTTCTTATCAAAGGCTATTAGCCTCGACAGCTGTGTGCGTAATGTCCAGATTTCATGGATATTTCATACAAATTTTCATAAAGGTTTTCTTTGTAGATTATACAGATTTTATTTTTATTTCTTTTCTATATGTAAGTACGTTACATCTGATCATAAATTATCATGTCCTTATGTATGTACAATGTTTAATCAGTCACACTGTATACCCTACAGGCCTGTAGCGTACGATATACCTGCAGACAGCTGGGAGAAGCGTATACGTCTCAGATCGGAATGGCGGCGTACCATCCATACAAACGAAAAAAATAGGTATGAAGAAGAACGACTCCAAAACCTTGAAACCGTGCGCCAATTACGTAAGACTCGACCCAAACCACATTACGACATATACAATTCGGCGGGCCAGCTCTATTGTGGGCCTTGTAATCAAACTTTCAAAACAAAGTTCGGTTTTGCAAGTCACATACGCGCCCACCGCAACTACAATCCAGACTAAATTGAAGGAGTCGCCGTCACCGGACACGGTGAGGAGGACATGATACCCTACAGGTCTACAACATCATAACTACCTCATAAGCGCAAACTTACGATGCAGTCTATACAACGTGTAAAATAATAAACGCACAACCTCAAACACCCCAATTAGATTATTAAATCGTAAAAATAATCATTTAAATGTTATTTTTATGTATTTCAATATTTTAATTTAACGAATTAGTTCTCTTTATTGTGCGCAGATAGTATGGGTATATTACAATAAATCTAACATTATTGCCTTTATTGCATCAGAAACCTTATTGCCTTGAATTTATGATACATTTTCATTTCAGCTATTTAATAAATGGGTGACTATAATTTAATTCGTTTTAATTATTTTAGGGATAAAAAATTACCTATATTAAAAATTGCTGGAATTGATTCAGTAGCCGATTTTGAACAAACTACTTTCAGGATGTGCGTTTATTATGTTACACGTTGTATAAAAACTACGATCTTATGTAAACTTATACATGTGCCATACAGCACAGCACCAGAATATAATACATCTTCCACGATGTTTTGAACATCATATTAACTTACACAAGCGAACAACATCGCTCCAAGCTCCCCACGGGACGCGCATACAACATAGCACTAATGTTTCAAACAGGAAGGTACTGTTTGTTTATCTTAACACTGTTTTATCTTTACATGATGAGTAGAGTTCTCGGTAGAGAGAATCTTGACAGTTATCGCTTCTGTTCACAAAGTAAGTTCCATTTATGGTGTAACTATTCATTTGATTCTAATGTTTTGTTTAGTAATGGTGGGCGGTAGCTTCTTTGTATTTCTGTCTTTCGTCGTATTTATTAATTTTACAAACTACTTTCCTAGTTATATGGGTTGTCAAAATACTAGTATTCTTCGCCGAGCTCATGTGCTCGTGTTATAAATGGTTTAATACTGCAATGGGTATGACGATAGCTCAGTGGGGAGACCAACAGACTGCAATGCAGAGGGTCTCGGGTTCGAACCCACGTCGCGCACCTCTGACTTTCGGAAGTTATATGATTTTTCGAAATTATGTGCGTATTGATTGACAATTATCGCCTGCTTCGTGCCTCGGAGAGCACGTTAAGCCGTCAGTCCCGGCTGCCATGAATATCTATGACAGTCGTTATTGGAAAGTCAGTGCCCTATAATATCCTGACACTGGTCTAGCTTTAGGGTATCGTTAGCCTTCGGGTTGCGGAGGTCAGGTGGCAGCCGCTTCGTGTAAAAACTGATCAGTTAAATCCGGTTAGACTAGAAAAGTTGACCCCACGTGACTTGGGAATAATAAAGGATAGGTAGAAGACCGGTAGTGTAATGGGTGATTCGAATCCCCGAATTCCCTATTAATTATAATTAATAAAATAATTATATTTTTATGTTTGTTTACTGTTGAAATTCTAGTGACTCTATATAATGTAGGTCCTAAAACATAGCTGGTAGAAGCGTGATTGTGATTAAAAATCTGTACCTACGCCTTCGGAAATATCCTAAATTCCAAAAAAAGTAAATAAATATGTTTTATTATATTAAAGCAAGTAAGTTTATGATTAATTTGCAAATTTACTGCACGGATTGCGTATAGTGCAAGCAGCCATCTTGCTTCTTCCGCAGTCTGAGTTCGAATCCTACGCGGAACAATAAAACTGTTATATGAGCCACAAATAATTATTCAGAGTACGGGGTATACTTTGTGTCTTCAAATTGTAAGTTTGTAAATAACGCCGCGACACAGGAAGTCTTTTTAAAACAGTTTTCAGTGTTTCAGTTTAATACAAAAAAGCGTTATACTTACCTATACAATAATTTTTCATGTCAGTTTCATTCAGTTTATATCTTTATCATTTTACACGGATATTTCCTGATAGGTGCGGACGTTCAATCAACATCTTCTAGATTTATTACCAATGGGAAATTTACAGCTTATTCACTCTGAGAAAAGAAATTTAATATCGACCTTTTTAATAATTAAAGAAGTACAAGCAAGTTGTTATGAGAATGATAAGCAAAACTAGGTGCGATAGCCTAGTACGCACAGATATGGACTTTTCGTAGATATAGGCCAGCCAGTATGATTCTACGAGATATTTTGCCATAATAATTGTGTTTATTTTTCCTTTCCTTAGGTTAACCTTAATGTACGTAATTTTTTGTACTTATAATATTAAAGTATCCTTCTGTGCAAATTAAGTATAACTATAAATACTAGCGGTCGCCAAGTGGTCGAAATTCGACCATAATAATTGATATTAAATTTAAGTTTAATCGTTAAGTTTTATTGTCTATAACTATACCCTTATAATCACATTTCATCCAATTCCACATGTAACCATAGTTACGGTTACGAAGAATTCTACGACATCAGACGAACGATGCCGAAGTACTACGAACGCGATTCGACTGCATGTGTCAAACGCATGATTGTGTGCGTGTAGTGTTTTTTCATTAATTTAATGTATTTCTAATGAATATTTTATAAAAATATTAGAATTCGCCCATCCTTCTCTATATAAACTTTAACTGTGCCAAATTTCACACTCCTCCGATCGCGCTATTTTTGTAAAAAGAGGTACAAAGTTTTTGCTTCACGTATTAATATATAGATTTGTTCATTATAACCATTTAAGGAAACATTGTGGGTAAACCTGCATGCCAAAGACATTGATTGCACGGATAGCGTAGTGGTTAAGTGGTTGCGTTGCCACTGCCGTCGCGCTGAGTGTTGTGGGTTCGATACCCCACGGGACAAAAATTTGTGTGCTCCACAAACGGCTGTTCCGAGTCTGGGTGTTCTTGTGTCCGTTGTTTAAATGTTGAGTCCACCGCGACACAGGAAATTTATAGTGAGAGAGATGTCTTTAATAGACGATAAATATCGAATAGTTTGTACTATCGGCTTGAGCGACGGATGACCATTTCAGAAAAATTTTCGCTTGCACATGTTGACCAGTTGAGGTTGTATCGCCTTAGAATCAGTAAACAAATGTAAAGTGTAAAAAAACTCAAACAAAGAAAGGGGCGTGTCACGGGTACGGGTACCAAGTGTTGACCTGCTATGCGATTTTAACCTTAGGAGTGATCATCCGTCGCTGAAGTCGATAGTACATAGCAATTTCGGATGCAAATATTTTCTTGTTTCATACTTTTTAGAGCGTGATTTTTCAGTGGTCGGCTTTTACTTTTATTAGCATACTATTCGTAAAGTATCCCGCGACACAGAAATTACATTTATATTATAAAAATATGAGCTGTGAGACAGTTTATACTAAGAAAGCTGATTTAAAAATATCAGTTAAGTGTGTTACTGCCAGGGTTTTCCGTACTGGAGTTCAAGTATAAAACCCGTAAGTTTGCGATATTAGAAACCATACGTTGCATAGAAAAGATTCTTGTTACATTATTAAAGCACGCTTTGACTGTCTCGTAGCATAAGCTTACACATATATTCATTGAAATTAAACTAGTATATACGGATTTTATCGCGTTGTTTATTTGACACTTTATTACAAAATTTTGAAAACTGTTACACTACTATTACTATTAAACTTTACTAATTTTTAAGCTAATTAAATTATTGAAACTAAAACTATTTATACTATTACTATAGTATTATACTATTTATATTTATGTTTACACTTTCCCCAACGTTTCGGTTGCTTTTCAGCAGCCATGGTCACGGGGAGACTAAGACGGTAGTTGTCTCAATGTTCCAGTGTAGTTATTTCAAAGTACCCGAACATAATTTAATCATGGGTGTTTCTATTTACGCAGAATGAGCTTAAAGTATCATGAAGTCTAGCTGTGGTTTGCTTCTTCTTGGGTTTGACTATTTCAATTACTGGATCCCAAGCTGGTGGTGATCCGTATATAGTAGTTTAATTTCAATGAATAATATTCGCTTAAACAGAAGACAACATTATGTAAAACATGTATGTATGTTTAAAGATATACGTATAATTGCCGGGTAGAACAGAAAATACTATTTTATTAAAAAAAAGAATGAAGGGTACATTGTTGGATGGAATTGTCAATGAGCTATGAATATATATTAGTATAATGATAATGCTTTTGTTGCCCTTTATATTTTATTGCATAATGTTTGTTAATTTCAATTACTTAAATTTCATAATTTTACTATTATTATTCTTATTTGTGTAATAGTAAGCAATACCTAAGACATCCTTACCTGAATCCATTTAATCTAAGTGCATTACGTATTATTGACACGTTTTATAATTATATAATTATTAGTACTATTTATTTTTATCAAATAAATGACATTTTCTAGGTACATTTTATCTATTTCCATGTATAGTTAATTTAATGGATAAGCTAGACATAGACATAGACATATATTTATTGCATAAAACTGTGTGTACAATGGTGTTACATAATGTTCGAATCAACAGTTACCCATTTGGGTATTGCAACTTTACAGTAAACAGTAACTCTAGTAAACATCAAGAAGTACCTACTTAAAGACTATACATATTATTTATTATCCAAAAATTCCCTTAGACTATAGAAATCATTAATAATAAGCCACTTCTTTAAGGCATTTTTAAACATATTGCCATTTAATTGTTTTATGTATACAGGGATATGATTAAACACCCGTATAGCAGTAATATAAGCGCTTTTATAATAAATATCATTGTTTATAATAGGGAGTTTAATATTATATTTATATTTACTGCGAATATTTTAATTAGTGTCTGCCTTAAAATTAAAAAAATCGGTGTTACATTTTACAAATAGGCAGAGCTGCAGTATGTTTATATCCGTTAATGTTAGAAACCCTTTGTGTTTGAATGTATTGCGTAATGTGTCTGTGTTTTGCATGTTGTATATAATTCGCAAACATTTCTTTTGAAGCACAAATGTCGAATGTACATTAGTGGAATTTGCCTAATAAATGACATTGTATGTGAGTAGGGGATATACATAGCCGAAGTATGCGGACTTGGCTGTAGAAATAGAAGTAGTTTTGACTAAAATGGAAAGAACATAACAATAACTAGAAATTCTTTTATTTATTGTTTTGATAAAAAATTTAATTAATCTTTATGAATAACCTTTTCAAATATCTTTGAGAAACTGGGTAATAATGCAAAGGGTCTAATTGTCACATGCTATTTAAAAAATATATATTGTTAGATATATAATAACAAAAATTTATTAATATAATATTCTACCACATACACACGACACCATCTAGCCCAAACTAAGCAGAGCTTGTGCTATGGGTACTAGACAATGGATAAACATACGTAACAATATACTTTTTTTTGTAAGTACACACATATTATACATAGAAACACCCAGACCAAGTCAAACATCCATCTTCATGCACACAAATGTTTGACTTGTGTTGGAATCGAACCCGGGACCTCAGGCGTGGCAGTCGGTTACACTAACAACTACGCCATCGAGGCCGTATGTATAAATGTATTTTGCACGCCACATGTGGCAAAATATGCTGTACCTTTCGATAAAACGACCAACCTGTATAATTGAGCATATTCTTGCATATATTGTTATGATTTACGATTATGATTTATAGTATACTAGCTTTTGCCCGCGGCTTCGCTCGCGTTAATTTAGAATTTGACAATCAATTCGGGTCGTACTCTGCTTGTAATAATATAATTCAATCATGATTCGAAAGACACGTGGCGCCAATTATTATCATAAGAACGTTATTGTTGTTTTCCTCAGGAACAGTAATTATTTTCGAGATGAAAGGTAGCCTATGTCCGTTTCTGTACACCTGACAATGTATATGCAAAATTTCAGAATGATCGGTTCAGTGGTTTAGGCGTGAAAATGTACCAAACAAACGAACTCATTTTCGCTTTTATAATATTAGTTAGGCTACTGTAGTGTATATAGTAGACTAAAGAGCGCCTGTCGACGTTAAATAATTACATTTGACGAGTATGAACTAAATCAAAACTGAATCTTATTTACTACTAGTTTTCACCCGCGGCGTCGCTCGCGTAAATGTAGGTTAGGTTAGGTTAGGTTTGCAACAGTTATTTTTTCTGGATGAAAGGTACCCTATGTCCTATTCTGCACCCCTGACAACGTGTGTGCAAAATTTCATGTTGATCGGTTGAGTAGTTAAGGCGTGAAAGCGTAGCAAACAAACAAACTCATTTTCGCATTTATAATATTAGTTAGGATTGTAAAGACTAAAACTCTTGTTAGGTATCCCTAATTAGAAATTCGTAGTAGCAGCATAGTGTCTCAAAATGCCTTCTATAACGCAGGACCTCAAAATCTCGCAATATGTGTGTATAGCCTGCCTACCCCTCGAGGGAATATAAAGTCGTGAGTCTATTTATTAAACCACGTGTACCCATTAGACTTATTGTTCTAATTTTCAACGGAGAACACAAATACAGGAACGTGCAACACTCCACGTGTACGTTCGTACGTACGATGCGCGATGGCTACACGAGGCCTGCGCATGGGCAGCGCGCACACAATTTATGTGTTTATAATAACAACGTTTGATCTCGAACGGAATCGAACGTGGTGAAGAATTAAACAGTATGTTTTACACTTTTTCGCAGAATTAATTATGGTTATGTTGGTATAAAAATACGTTATCAATGGAATACATCGGTTTGTTTACGGGATTCATGATGGCCGCCATGTGTTGCTGTTTACGTTTGGTGTAACTGGGAAGTTAATTGTTATTTCCACTCCTAATTATTACAGATTTGGAATAAAACTAGCATGATTAATCTGGTAGGATAGCCGGATATCTTTATGGATATACTGAGAGTCGAACCAAACAATTCTGCCTTGTAATCTGTTCCTATGCAAAGAAAGAAAGAAAGAAAAATTATTCACATACCACAAACACATAATAACAAGTATAAAATAAAAAGAAATACTTAGATACAAACATAAACTTAACGAAACTAAACCAAAACAGAAAAATAAACAAAATACATATAAAGTGTCAACAGTAGTGTCAAATAGGGCCCAGTTCAGCATGTGTCAGACGAAAGCCTGACGCTGGTTTTCCACCGGGTCCTTTAGTGACTCACGGATATAAACCATCTATAATATAATCAAAGAAAATATAAAAAATGCATATAATATACCTATAAACAGAATAATATCAACTTTATACACAGACACAGATAATGTACCTTTTTTTTTTTTTACGCGGGGAAACGTGCTATCACATTCCCGGTTTTGGGGCGGGCGATGGGGATATGTCGGGATCCAGCCCCTACGATGGATTTGGGCTGAACCGACTAAAACCACCGCGGTGTTCCTCACACCTTTATGGCGGAGCCGCGCGAATCGCTCTCACATTCGAATCGCGACCCCGCCGAAGGTTCGACCCACCGATGGACATGGCGGGTCCCACACAACCATCAAAGAAACAAAAGATTGGGGGACCTAGTCCCCTACGACAAAGCGGGGGACCTGTTCCCCCTTCCGTCATCGAGAGGCGTGCGCGGAACACGAACGCCGCACAGATAATGTACCTAATACAAGATCACACAACACAAAATTATATATATAATAAAAAATAATAATAAGACATAATAAAATTTGTAAATATGCCTTTTACTTCGACTGCACGGCTGGTTTAATGTAAAGTGGTCGCCTCGAAATTACCACTGCGCCGAGTGTTGCTGGTTCGATCCCCACACGGTGCAGATATTAGTGTGCTTAACAAACAGTTGTTTCGAGATTCGGAGTTCGTTGTGTCCGTTGTTTGAATGTTTGTAAAGTGCCCCGCGACTCAGAAATGATTCCTAGAATATTGTCACTTTTAGAAAAGAAAACGTAGATATTGCTTTGCACACAACTGTATTCGAAAATCATCTGAGTCCATTATTATCAAAGTAGTACCACTGTAATTTCGTCATTGAATCCGGAAGTCGTTACAGGCAAAGGTAAAGAGATACAGACATGTTCTTTGGCGGCCTCGATGGCGTAGTGGTAAGTGTAACCAACTGCCACGCCTGAGGTCGCGGGTTCGATTCCCGCACAAGTCAAACATTTGTGTGCATGAACATGGATGTTTGTCTTGGTCTGGGTGTTTCATGTATAATATGTACGCATTAACAAAAAAAAAAGTATATATGTATGTTTATCCATTGTCTAGTATCCATAGTACAAGCTCTGCTTAGTTTGGGCTAGATGGTGTTGTGTGTATGTCGTAGAATATTATATTATATGATATTTATTTAATTAATACAATATAATACGTATCAATTTGTAACTGAACCATAAATTGAACTCCGAAACGTACACGCTTATCTACCTACCCAGCTAATATCTATAAGAAGTAAATGTCACCACAGTTGCTAACCATCTGTGTGGATGTAAACAAAAGATAAGAAAGCTCTTTGTGTCTTTGGTGGCCGACTCCGGTCGCAATATCTGCATGGGATTTCTAAGAATTTGTTACAAATTATTCAATAAAAACAGTCGCTACACCCAATCTCGGTGTTACATCCAAAGTCGCTATAGCGATAAATTTTGTATTCAAGTATGCTTTAAATTCAACGGAGTTAGACTGGCCATCTGCGCAGGAGATATATAGTGCACAAGTGTGTGCGCAAACACAAATGCACTTTCTGTTCCCTAACTCTCATGATCCGATAGGACGAATAATCCGACACGACCAGAGAGAGATCAGGCGCAGGACCAAAGGCTTTACGTGCTTTCCCAGGCACGGGGGTGTCTAACACCGCTAACTTTCTAACTCCGGGCTCGTATTGAGATTTCTTAACAGAAAAACCCAATAACTTTTTGTTGGCTCAACCCGGGATTCGAATCCGAGACCTCATGCACAGCAGTCACATTTACTACCGTTGCGCCACGGAATCATAAGACCTCTACTTACTATGTAAGTAAAGGTCTTATGTTCAAACATGAGACCATTGCAATTTTTATTTATATACTGTTTGCAAATAACTGATTGGATAGTAAAAACTTCATCAAACATATTAAATAGTAGCTGTAAATATCTGCAAATTCACTTTAGAAATAACATGAAAACAAACAAATTATTCTCTCTAATGAATAACGACCATAATAATAGACGACAGTGTAGTAATTCAAACATTATACAATAGTACTTTATTTATAATGTCACTGACAGACACGACACGTGTCACTCGCTGCGCATGGGCATCTCGCCAGTACCTATGACGTCACCAACCTATGACGTATGCAGATACATATCAACTTTTTCATTACAAAACATTGCAATTATTTTGGCCGGCTTGGGATAAACATGTTTTGATAGGATCGCAAGTGGATAACAGGGCTCTCGCGAAAAATATCTGGTGAACCGATAAATAGATTAATGTTTATGGATAGGCAGTTGGCTCGTATCTCGCTTGGATATAGCTATGTAATATGGTTGTGTAGAACATACACATGTAACGAACCCCTGGCTTTAATGGTTACCCATCAAAATATATGAAGCTTCTCATAATATGGGCTGCATGGAGTATAATTTCTCGAAGCTGTGGTCAAATGACGTCATAAGGTTTAAGGAGCCTAGTTACGTAATGAAGGGGATGGCTTCCTTACATCAGTTGCAGCCGTTAAGCTAAGCATTCCCTAATTCTAGGGACACAATAGTCTTGACCAGATAGAGAATTTATGTGCGATTGGTCCACTTCTTTTTAAAGAGAGTTGCACATTGCGATGTAGGTATAATAATAATAGAATATAATAATATTTTACCACATAAACTAAGCAGAGCTTGTACTATGGGTACTAGACAATGGATAAACATGCATAATATACTTTTTTTTTGTAAGTACATACACATTATACATAGAAACACCCAGACCAAAACAAACATCCATGTCCATGCACACAAATCAAGGTATGAAATTTATATGCAAGTAATTTGAACATGGAAATAGATGAATATTTCTTGAAATATTTCTACATGTCTACCTAATCTAACGAATAAATACATTATGGTCATTATACGGTAACAGTCATTTTGGTAACAACCTCGTTCTCATTAAATCAATCAAGCCCTACATTGTGGTACTACACTTTAGCTAAGCCCAATCCGGTACCAAGGTATATTAAATTTAAAAAGACTAAACTCCATCATACGGATTTTATCGCGTTGTTTATTTAAAATTATATTGCATAATTTGCAGTGTGTGAACATGTGCAACAGGGGACCAACCACTACCTGAGATTTGACAAACCACAGATTCTCTTTAAAGAGCACCGATTCCTACCAAAGATGCTTCGTAAGGATATTGAAATAAAAAAACATCCTAATTTCAATAGAGAAGATGGTTGGAATGTATCACCAGCTTGAGATCCAGTAATTGAAATAGTCAAACCCAAAAAGAAGCAAACCACAGCTAGACTTCATGATACTTTGAGCTCATTCTGCGTAAATAGAAACACCAATGATTAAATTATGTTCGTGTACTTTGAAATAACTACACTGGAATATTGAGACAACTACTATCTTAGTCTTCCCGTGACCATGGCTGCTGAAAAGCAATCGAAACGTCGGGGAAAGTGTAAACTTAAAAATAAATAGTTTTAATAATTTAATTAGCTTAAAAAATAGTAAAGTTCAATAGTAATAGTAGTGTAACAGTTTCTAAATTATGTAATAGTGTTAAATAAACAACGCGATAAAGTTCGTATAAAGAAGTTTAATTTCAATGAATAACATTAGCGTAAGAAGACAATATTATATTAAAATGATATTTAAATAGGTATATTGTATTTGGTGCTGTGGTTTGCAATACGCCGATTTGGGTAAAATTTTACAGATTTCTTCAACGGTTGCTAGTCCATAAACAAAAAATATATTGGGTCATATAGTTTTTATTTATGGGTCAGCAACCGTTCGTAAATTATATCCAGCACTTAGATACTATAAAAAACATGAAAGGAAATCCTAAAACTATTAAGGTCACAAAAACATAATTTGTTTACAACATTTGACTTTGGATATGTTTGAATTTACAGATTTATGTACGCGTGATATTCAGTTAAAATTTTACTTGTCTTTCATTTTGTTCTTGACCCAATAATCCTTCGGCGTAGCCTCAACCTTAATGCAAGCAATGTATTTATGAAGATACTATTTTTCCAATAAGACTGTAATACTGACCAACATTGCTGTAAAAAGTGGAGCAATATTATTCTCAGACATTTCCTCTTTGTATGATAAATACTTGTCATATCTCCAGTGACACTTAAAAATTTGCTACTCGAATAATCTTCCGTAAATTCACTCAAATCTATAAAAAAATATTTTGGCATTTCGCCAGAAAATTAGAGTGTGATCAATAGTGACTGGCTTCTAGATGTGATTGTTAATTACGAGCATCTGTTTAAAGGTAGTCTTTTATTTAATAACAAATTTGCTGCAGGAAGTTTGGCTAATGAGTGCCCATTGTGATTACCGTAGGTTATATATAACTGTCATAA
Organism: Catocala sponsa; assembly: GCA_963564715.1. Classification (NCBI taxonomy): domain Eukaryota; kingdom Metazoa; phylum Arthropoda; class Insecta; order Lepidoptera; family Erebidae; genus Catocala; species Catocala sponsa. The sequence continues at coordinate 25,375,641 of OY751341.1, read as the reverse complement.
CATGATGTCAAGTGCCTTTCGTAGAGATACAGGATCTTTTGCAAATTAGATAGAAATGTATTTCAATTCCATTTCATTATTTATTTTTAGATATAAGGTAATTAGTTTTTTATGATTTAGTTTATAGTAACTAGCTTGTTTAGTCACAGCAGAGTGTTCTCTTTATTGTTGTTGAAATTAATATACTTCTTTTTCACCGTCAACGTGTGAAATTCAAGGCATGTTAGTTGACTTCGAGGTGCATGAGTGTTACTCTGAGTCTATGCAATCATGGCTATTTAACTAGCTAGATAATTAAAATCTTTATCTTATCATCATTATGTAACTTACAAAACGTAAAATAGTTATTTTACTTTACATGTTTTAAAACCTTTTTACAGCCGCACTCAGATATGCAAGAATATTAAATCCCTAAATTTTTAATTACGCTCAGAACAAAGGCATCAGTGGTTTAACAAAATATACCCTAAAGTATGCGTATTTGACACAGGATCAAGTTATTTATCGACTGCGATAAATATATCGTGTGTTTGCACATCTCGAGTTTTCAAATAATTTGTGTTTTGCATTTACACAAAACATTTGTTAGTTATGTACAAGCCAGTTGTTTGTGCAGAATTATAACTCCAAGAATAAATATTAATTTTCAAGTACGTCGCCCTCATATTAGGTAGATCTTTCGGTATTTCTTATAAAGTTATTTAGGATTCTTTTGACGCATTCGCGTCATTATTGCAACAAACAGGAGCGATATAATTGTACATACGAGTAGATAGGTAGCATCTCTAGATCTATTTAGAATCTGTGCTGATAGGACTTTTGGGAAGATAACGTATTGAAAATCGTTATACCTATTTATATTATTTTGTGTTGGCAGCTTGTTTACTCTCTTTCTTAACCGTTATACGTATAAATATACCGGTACTCACGCTTTTAGAGAAAGGTGAATTATACACTTTTTCACTAGCTAAGTGTTGAATACCACATAATATAAGGCGCGGCAACCGTTATTTATTGGATAAAATGCCAGACTTCATGCTAGAATAACTTATCAGAAAATAGGATCACTAATATTTATTTTATTTTATATTTTATGGTTTTAATGCTATCATAACATTTTATATTATCTATTTTTCTTATTGCAGCTAGTTTAACCTTCTCTCTCGAAGTATCCATGATGGTTCTAGGTATAATGGATTACTAACTAAATGCGACGAGCCATGCGATTAAAGTCACGATCTAGAACAATAAGTTACACACCTATATCTATTTAATAATGAAGTATTTTTAGTACAAGTTCCCTTACTTGGTCAATGTGCAGTGATACGAATAAATAGCCAAATAATTTCAAACCAAAATGTCGACAACCCATTCAGAACAACACAATTATTCTGGCTCTAGTACCGACTTCCTAATTGCCCTCTCATCACGAGTGGCTCCGTGTCTTATCTCTTTAAGCAGCTGTTGTTTCAATGGTTGTTAGTAACCTGGTTGAACAACCGGTTGAGTTCACAATTCGGGTGTTTGGCATTTTGACACTTGCAACGCGTCAGTTGAATATAGAAAGCTCTCGAGTTGATGAAGAGCTTTTTTGTTGGAAATTTTGGCGTGATGCCGTGCCGTGATGATGGAAGTAGTTGATTTGTAATTGTATTTTCAAAAAAGAAGTGCATTATCTTTTGCTGTTTCCAAAAACTTTAAAAAGTATCCTGTCTGAAGTCACTTCATCATCTTGTCAATCTGAGTTAAAATTTATACTTTACAGATAACTCAGTAATTTTTTCATTAGTATTTCATCTTAATAATGAAATACTAATAAAGTTACTAATGTTATAAAATACTGAAATTATATTAAATTGCCAATTTAAAAGAGTGGCCGTGAGGTACTTGCAGGTTTCTTCTCATAAATTGCCTCAGGCAAAGGGTTGAGCCTATGAGAAGAAACCTTCAAGCAACATTTAGGTTAGTTACAAGGTTCATACCTAGCAACTAACCTAAATATACATTCAGTAACTTAGTAAACTCAATTACCTATATATTTTGACGTTCATAAGTGTTTTACCGACTTTTGACTTTGACTTTGAAATAATGCAATGGGGATTCAAGGTTGGGAGAGCAATCTACAAAGTGTTGATCGTAAATCTGATCGGAAACCTGTAGCCATTATGGCACCATGAGGTTTGGGTGTGCTTCATATTCGTGATCGGTATAAGTTTATAACCTATAAGAAATATCGATTGACAGTGAACACGTCGTCAAATTTGTGATCTTCAAAAGAACCGAAATGTTCTGGTCAAATCGCTAAACACGTGTAACATAAAAAGACTTGAAGGAGAAACTACAATGCAATAAAATACCAATAAAAGGCTACATAAACACCTTAATTAAAGTTCTCGTTACGCAAATATTATTCAATCTTTCTTCTTTTATCCGCATGGCAACATAAACGTTTCACCAGGTTCCAAGGTCTTGCCAACACAACGACAAAGACTAATGAATTTCGTAATTCCATGCCCTTCCAGTCCATTTTATTCCATCCATATCGTTGGCACTCTTCCAACACGCTGTTTTCCGTCCATCGGCGCGCGCGCAGGCTACCCGACTATTTTTAAATGGCCAACCCGATGTGCTCCGAAATGTGACGGAGATTTACGAGCGGCTAATAGGTAATTAATTCGCGGTTAACATGTGTTGGATTAATATGTTGTTTTTTAGTTACGCTCGAAGGTTAGAAGGTACTAAAAGCGATGGAGAAAACCGTAGCCCTGATCGTTTATTACAAATAATTGTGAAAAAAGTTTTACAGGGCTTCGCTTTGGATTAGATGATATCTATTAAATATTTGATAGTATTATTTTGGATTTATTTATTTATTTATTCGTTGGTTTTATTTTATTTATATTTATAATATGTATGTATTTACAAAAAAAAAGCATATAATATGTATGGTTATCCATTGTCTAGTACCCATAGTACAAGCTCTGCTTAGTTTGGGCTAGATCTTGTGTTGTGTGTATGTGGTAGAATGTATCAAATATATAAAATAATTTCATCTTAATTTGACTATACGAAAGTTGTAGCAGCAATATGCAGATTATTGTGTTTGACAGTACTAACTTTGTGATCCACAACTTTGTTTTTCAGTTTATGTGCTCTTTGTAAACGGTGTGTTAATGTTTTGTAAAGATACCCGTTATAAAAATTATCTATGCCTTATAAATGAATAACATCAATAGACGTACAACCGCTACACAAGTCAGTTTTAGTCTATCCACTTTAAAATTTAAGCAAAATCTAAAGAACTCTCTAGAGCAAACATCTCACATAACTTATGTAAAATATGATGATATAAAGAAAAATCACGTCATACTTGTTTGTTTTGGCAACAGTTGAGTATTCAAATTCGTTTGGGAACGTTTGATCGTCATCTATCAGAGGTTTTTTAAACTTTTCCTGGTCACTAGCTTGGCAACAGCTTGGAAAAAACAGGATATAATGAAACAGTAAGATAAGTCTCACGTATCTTGTATCAGTACTAATAATTTTACTGATTTTCTGCTTTTAATAACTTTAGTAATTTCATCTCGCATGATTTTATCATAAAGCATTCCAAAGTACGTACCATGGAAGCGTCAATCATCCCAAGAAGGTAATTTATTTTACCTATTATATTATTGCTTTTATCTACAGCTTCATTATCCAAAAACAGTATCCATCTACCTACTCTACAACCTAACATTATGAAATAGAAATCAAATATAATTCTCTGACGACCTTTCCTTCGACGTTCCTTCGTCCAAATTTTAAAAGAAAGTTCCCAAATCTTTCTATCTGCCTTTTATTTATAAATATCTCAAAATAACTGTACAATATTAATAGGACACATGTTTAGTAGCGTTTATTTTGATCTACTGAAGCTGCACGTGGATGCACCCCGCGCTGACACTGTTGGCAGCCATCTTGTTCTTCTTGACAATTATGACAGTTCGCGTTTCGTTCAGTATTTATTACGCTAATGCGTGACAGCCGACGCAATATTTGACTCGTGCGCCCTTCAGATAATTAGAATATTTAAAACGAATATAACGCGACAGTGAAATATTTATGTCATATATATGCCATAATTTTATTTTCTTGTTTTTGCGACTAAAATAGATCTGCACACTGTTTAAAATATAAACAAGCTATTCAAACTGAAATTTAGACAAACAAATTGTTATTTATTTATTCTTAGCACCAAGGACTTTGCATTAGCTAGGATGCCTATTGTCGCGACTCGTCTGGTAACCAATTAATGTCATAGACAAGTAAACAGTTCCTCATCCCTGTATAGTAATAATAATTATTATAATAATATATCAAAAATGTAAAACATCTTATACCCTGTATTTTTTTATACAAAATAGTACTACATAGTATTTCTGTTCGAACAACCATTCCTAACATGAACCAAAACGACTATAATTATACTTCCGCAATATTTTATGCGTAACTCCTTTGTTTTGAAACAACAACCGCTAGCGGCTTCGTAAAGGACTTCATTAATATACAAATCATGTTTACGGAACGGTTAGACCCCAAAAACTATCGGTGGGTCACTTATAATGGATCCAAACGAGGATAGAAGCTGCTACACACAGCGTATGGATTGTGGTGACCTGCATAATACTACCCATGCGGATATGTTTTCGAGTCGATGTATTGAAATGTTATTGTTCTACATAATCGAAATTAAAAGCTTATTTTGCGCACATAATGGATACACGAATACGTCGTTTATTCATTGTGTACCCGAAATAAGAAACAATGTATTTTAATAGAGATTCTCTATTTTCAATGGCATTTGAGAAACGTATCATCTTCAATTTAAGAGCCAAGCTCTTGTCGGTGGAGTCTCTTCCATAATGTCCTATCTTCAGCCAGCGCTTTGACTTATTGATACAACGTAACTTATAAGAGACGAGAAACGTATAGGCAACAAGAATTCAATTGGCTTAAAAATATATAAAAATAGGTTACAGTGACGATATTTTCCTGTTAAGATTAAATTATTATGTTTCGATTTATGTTTAGATCTTTGCCTGTATCTTTGAACATAGACAGACAGAGGGCAAGAAGATTGGTATCAACCTATCAGTTTCACCATTATCAAGGCATAGTGATAAAAGTAATACGTCTGAACGCCGGCGTCCGTACACCGATAGATGAATTAAAGAGAATAAAGAGCTCTATCTTGTCGGCCTTGATGGCGTAGTGGTTAGTATAACTGACTGCCACGCCTGAGGTCACGGGTTCGATTCCCGCACAAGTCAAACACTTGTGTGCATGACCATGGATGTTTGTCTTGGTCTGGGTGTTTCTATGTATAATATGTATGTATTTACAAAAAAAAATTATATATGTATGTTTATCCATTGTCTAGTACCCATAGTACAAGGTCTGCTTAGTTTGGGCTAGATGATGTTGTGTGTATGTGGTAGAATATTATTAATATTATATAGCTCTATATGTTTAACCATAATAATTATACACCGAAATCTGTGAAAATGTAAAACAATGTAAAATGTAATACTTTTTTTATAAATGAGCCTGTACTAGCCTAATTTTCTTACATTATTACTTTGAAAATTTTCAGCTGTCTGGATTTGTGCCCATGGGTTAATTATTACTCTATTACGTAGGGCCTAGAAGCAGCTGACAAAAACTGGATGTATGTATTTCACCTCGGTTTACTCTTTGGCAAAAAACATCTAATAAGATGCGATTCTTTGGCCGAAATTTTGTTACAATAATTACATATACTACAATTCACAGTGACTGTGAATTGTCGACTGTCGACATTGATAGACAAAGAAAGACTAAATTATATTGAATAAAGTACTAAACTTAGGATTAAGTATACTCATATTTTTCAAGTGATATATACATATTATACAAAGTTTGATGTTTAAAGTGTATTTTCAAAATGTCACAAGCATATTATGTTAATAACTGACGCTGTATTGCCATTCAACTGCCGAATATCGTGTGAGGTCAATAAGACGATGGGTGATCAATTCAAATTCAATACGGGAGAGTAAACATATTATTCATATCGTTTGAAAACACTTTCTGCTGAGTATTTTTAGTTTCCAAGTATATTTTAGAAGCAAAACAAATTGTAAGTGGATAAGTGAATTTATTTTTATTACGTATTCAGTATTCTCTGTGAGTATAATGTTGTATTTATACCTATATCTGTAAGTTTGTTTGTTATGAAACAGATGTTAATTTAGCTTACTTTTTTGGGAGTATCTAATATTCGAGAATAGTACAAGCTACCTACTTTGCTATTCAGTTGTATTTCAAAATTCTTGTTAACAAAATCTTTAACATTTATGAAGCTTTAGATTTGCATAGCTGTTTCGGTGGTTTATGTTTGCATGCGATTATAAGTTACCGGGTTCGATTCGTAGGTTAAAGAGTGTTTCGTATTTTATGTTGCACTTTAAAGTACTTTGTTACTAAATTCATACCAAACTGTTAAGAAACCTGTAAGTGGGGCCTGGTACCCATAAACACAACACAAGTACACAAGTTAAATCTTACCTTGGGTACCAGTGTTCAATAATTACTGTCTTATTTATTTTTGTTTAATAAATTTCAATTTCAATGGTTAAAAATTCTGTAAATTTTGAAAATGGATGTTGGAAGTGAGCTCTATAGAGGAGCTCACCTCCTATTAAGTGGGACTTAATAACATAGGTATCAAGATGTGCGTGTGGTACACTCAGAACGGACCCCCCCTTTGGGGTATAAAGGAATGAATCTATATCATGGTATGCGGGGCTACGTCAACGAGTCAAAGGCAAGAACGCATTTTTGGAACAACGACTTATTATATCATCATCCTCTTGCCCTGGTCCCAATTTATTTGGGGTCGGCGCAGTATGTCCTGCGCTTCCATACTTCTCTGTCACCCGTCATCTGATCATTTACCCCTTTCCCTTTCATATCCATGCTCACACAGTCCATCCATCTTTTCCTTGGCCTTCCTCTCCCTTTTCGTCCCTCTACCCTCATATTCATCACTTGCATACCTACATACGTATTATCTTTTCGCATTGTCGGCCTCGATGGCGTAGTGGTTAGTATAACCAACTGCCACGCCTGAGGTCGCGGGTTCGATTCCCGCACAAGTCAAACATTTGTGTGCATGAACATGGATGCTTATCTTGGTCTGGGTGTTTCTGTGTATAATATGTATGTATTTACAAACAAGAAGTATATATGTATGTTTATCGATTGTCTAGTACCCATAGTACAAGCTCTGCTTAGTTTGGGCTAGATGGTGTTGTGTGTATGTGATAGAATATTATTACTATTATTATACCAAGCCAAACGATTTCCTTTCACCTTCTCGTCTATGGGCACTACTTTCAACAACGACTTATTATATAATTCCCCAATTTATTAGTTTGGTTACGTTACTGCTGATTGAGATGTTTCACGTTTGATTCCCATCGTACGAGCAAAGTGTAATTGTTTTCTTTCGCAAGGATATTTTCATTGAATCCTTTTCACAAGCAAAATGTGTCCGTGAAAAATGAATTTCAGACATATGCGTAAACGTAAATGTTATTAAATTAAAATGGTCTAATCGCCGGCGCCGGTAGTAGTCGCATGAACTACTTTAACCATCGCACAATATTAAAAATTTTGTAAAAATAAAGAGTGATACATTGGTGGGATTAGTTCCACATTAAATAGTTAAACTAAATTTACAACTGGTTATAAGAAGTAATTTAAATAATGGATAAATCGTAACGTAGATTATTCGTCTGATTTTCTGTTTAACCGTCCATAGGTGTTTGCAGGCGATAATTTGCCGTGAGATAGCTCAGTAGGGAGACCAACAGACTGCAATGCAGAGGGTCTCGGGTTCAAACCCACGTCGCGCACCTCTGACTTTCGGAAGTTATATGACTTTTTGAAATTATGTGCGAATTGATTGACAATTATCACCTACTCCGTGCCTCGGAGAGCACGTTAAGCCATCAGTCCCGGCTGCCATGAACATCTATGACAGTCGTTATTGGGAAGTCAGTGCCCTCTAATATCCTAACACTGGTCTAGCCTTAGGGTATCGTTAGCCTTCGGGTTGCGGAGGTCAGATGGCAGTCACTCCGTGTAAAAACTGATATCCAGTCATATCCGGTTAGACTAGAAAGCCGACCCAAAGTGACTTGGGAATAATAAAGCCTAGGGAGAAGAAATAAAACGTCATAAGGATTTTGATGATGAAAAATAGAGATACATGAAAATTCTCAGAAATTTGTCTAGGAATTTCCATGTGTCTTTTTTTATACACGAATTACTTTTTAGACTTCTGGACTTATGCATCTACATCGACATCTATTAATATTATTGTTATAATCTCTTAACGAGGATAATTTCGAGGGGCTTGTTCTTCTTAGACAATTTTTAAATACTACACATGGAAACTAACAAATCAGGGCTATAAGTATGGGTTTTCAATAGCTCGGTATAATGGAAACTATGGTTTAAGACCGGCGTCTGCCCTTAATACTTGTAGTATAGCATCAGGTTGGATTGGCAGACGGTGCCTTGCTGACATTATATGTATCCATTGTTTGAATGTTTGTATAGTCGTAGCACGTTATAGGAAATATCCCTAGTGCGAAGTCATTTATTTATTTATAAGGTATATTAACAGAGTAAACAGATACATTTACATTATCACTAACTAAGACAAGGCCGTGTGCTTACGCCAATTACAAATATGCACAAATAGGTATACATAATAATTAAATATACCTACTTAAGTCTAATAATGATTTTACATAATAACTAACACAAAATTAATAACAAAACAAATAAGAATCCTAATCCGTACTTCCTAATCCTAACTTCCTAACTAATATTATAAAAGCGAAAATGAGTTTGTTTCTTTGTTAGTTTGTTACCTTTTCACGCCTAAACCACTAAACCGATCATCCTGAAATTTTGCGTATACGTTGTCAGGTGTACAGAAACGGATACAGACTACCTTTCATCCCAAAAAAAATACTGTTCCCGAGGAAAACAACAAAAACGTTCTTATGATAATAGATGGCGCCACGTATCTTTCGAATCGTGATTGAATTATATTATTACAAGCAGAGTACAACCCGAATTGATTTTCAAATTCTAAATTAACGCGAGCGAAGCCGCGGGTAAAAGCGAGTTATAGAATAAAATTATAACTGAAATAATATAAATATGCAAATTGAGATTAATGAGTCATATTTATAATAAAGAAAAATAATTAGGTATTACGTAATACAATATCAGCCCTGTATTGACCCACTGCTGGGCACGACCCTCTACATGGTGGCTCAGTGCGAGTTCGCAGATTTCACATATTTCCGAGAACATGGAAAACTCTAAGACTTGCAGGTTTACTTACGATATTTTCCTCCACCGTTACAGCGGGCAATTTTTTATTAAAAGTCGAAAATCAAAGCACGCCCTTGGGGCGAAGGCGAGTCTGCGTCCAGTGCAGTCCAACGTCCTCTTACAAGGCTACTTTTTATACATATGTTTAAAAAACATCTAAAACCTAATAGTTTGTAACAAACAAGACGCGATCACAATACAACACATTAACCCTCGATCGCTCATGCATTATTGAGCGAGCACCTAGAGCGTCCAATTGAATATTATTGCATATTGAACGATATCTCGCGAAGACGAGGTCTTCGGAAGACGCCATTTGCAAATATAAGAGGGAGCAAGGACCTCTGCACGTGAGACTACGGGGGAAATTCCATGTTCATCTACAAGTACGGTTCAAACTTGTACTATGTTAGTGTATAGGTAGAAAACCTATACAGTAGGGTCCTTCAGACCAAATTTCGGTCACGTCGGCCAATCTTAACTAAAACTCGCCATCTGTGCAGGAGATGAGTGCGCAAACTGAAGTGCACTCTCTACAGCCTACCTCTCACAGGCTGATAAGACGGCGATCCGACCAGAGAAACCAGGCGTAGAACCCAGACATCTTACGTACTTTTCATAGCACAGCATGTGAAATTCCAATTTGCGAACTCCGGGTTGCTATTGAGAATTCTTTGACAGCACAATGCAATAAATTTTTTTGTGAACCCTAGTCGGGATTCAAACCTTACAGCATGGTCACAACCAATGCCGCTGCGCCGCTACGAGTGTATTGAGAGTGCATTTGTGTTTGCTCACAGACTTAAGCACTATTATTTCTCCTACACATATGCCTAGTTCGATAACATTGACCACCGTAACTGAAATTCGGTTTGGAAAACATTATTCATTATTTTCCGAATAGAGGAGAGATCGCTGATTTCAGCATGAATGGGCCGGCTCGACCGGGGAAGTTCTACCCTCTCACAGAATATCGACGTGAAATAGCAGTGTTCCTACTGTTGTGTTTCGTTTGGTGAGTGAGATCGAGCCCACGACCACTTAAACCACTACGTTTCGTGCAATCGCCCAAATACGCAGGATTATAGGGTATCACAGAGGACAAAATCTAGCAGAACTACTATACCAAAATTTTCAGAATCAGTATCGAACAAAGTCGGCCATCTTTATATATATAAACCTTCTGTGCGTGTGTTTGTAATTAAACACCTCCTAAACGGCTGGACCGATTTTAATTGATTGTTGTGACTCTGAAGAATTTTTTTTTGTGTGCAGAACAACGTCTGTTGGGACAGCTAGTTTCTTATATTCTTTGCAGCCTTGACAAAAATTAAACATGGACTCATTGAGTACACAATACACCAGTTGTGCATACGGATGTGCACCTGTCGTACTGATCTGCTTACACACCTTGTGCTGTAGCCGTCAACATGTTTATTACAATTGGTGATCGAGACACCTACACTACATTCATTATAAATACCGATGATGATTAATCATCAAAATCAATAGTTATTATATAAAAACAGAAGTCCTGACTCACCAACTTTTTTATACAACTAAAGTGGCAAACTAGCATACGGCCCACCTGATGGTAAGTGGTCACCGTAGCCTAGAGACGCCTGCAACACCAGAGGCATCACTTGCGCGTTGCCGACCCTTTAGGAAAGGAAGTGGGAAGGAGAAGGAGCTAGAAAGGGAAAAGGGGTGATTGGGCCTCCGGCACTCTCACTCACCGAACGAAACACAACAGTAGGAATACTGCTATTTCACGTCGATATTCTGTGAGAGGGTTGTCCTTCCTCGGTCGAGCCGGCCCATTCATGCTGAAATCAGCGAGGCTCTACTACTCCAATTCCCGTCATGACGTAACATAATTCCCCACAGGGTAGGGCAAGCATAGGATTTCTGCTTTTATGCTTTTTCAAGCAATAGTAAATGCAGCTGCCGTACCTAAGGTTTTGGGTAGCATTCCCAGGTTGAGCAAAGTGTTATGAGTTTCTTCTGTAAGAAGTTCTTAGTGACGGCACGAAATTTGAAACTGTGTCTTGCAGGCGGTAATAGGCTCGTCCCTATTACGTGGTACCTAAGCCATAGTCGCTCAGCTATGCTCGGAGATTCTCTGAAGATAGGATTCGTAACGAATACATCCGACAAAGAACCAAAGTCCGATGACTTTGGTTCTCTGTTTACCCCAGCGGTTGTCGGTTCTTCGCGTGACATGGCCAGCCCACTGCCACTTCTCTTCTCCGTTCTATGTCGATACATAGCTTAGAGAATTAGCAAGCTGAAGTGGCAGTGGGTTGGCCATATCGCGCGAAGAAACGACAACCGCTGGGGTAAGCGTGTTCTTGAGTGGAGACCGCGACTCGGCAAACGTAGTGTAGGACGCCCTCTGGCCAGGTGGGATGACGATCTGCGAAAGACTGCAAGCAGATGCTGGATTCGGCAAGCTGAAGAGAGGGCGCTATGGCGCTCTTTAGGGGAAGGCTAATGTCCAGCAGTGGACTATTATAGCCTGATGATGATGATGAAGCCATAGTCAGGGAAATGTGCTGGGACGTTAGGCTATGCATGTTATTTACTTCCTTAACATAGCATACAAGTAAAAGGCTATTATTCAGAGCACTCTACATAATATATTATACGAATTATACCATACATCTTCGATCCAACCCCTCTTCCCACGAGCATACTCACAATTATCTTCTATAGTACAGCTATCCAACATCGCCAAGTTTGTTTGTGTGTAAAGCAAGGAGTAAAGGTACAAACATCATTTCTTCAAAGTCGGTTAAGGGCCGTTAACTGTTATTGATGCGGTAGCGGTGACGTCACACAATAAACTCAACCCCGGGGGTTGCCGCACTCCTAGTGACAGATTGCACGCGAATAATCCAGACGTAGGGCTGGCAATACTGGAAAAATAGGTAGTACTGTTTAATAGTTTTGTTTATTTGAAAAGTAATACTTTGCTTATTATAGTCAATCAAATATATTTTTAAAGACTTCTTTCGATAACTCCTTTATTATCAATTAAACAATGTATTCAAAGAACAGCTGTTACTATTCTCATAATAATTATTTACTAGCGGTCGCCTAGTGCTCGAAATTCGACCAAAGTTTGCCTGTAAGATATTACTGATATATGTCATTATATATTGATATATGTAACCATAGTTACGCGCTTCGACTGCGTGTGTCAAATGCATGGTTGTGTGCGTGTAGTGTTTTTTCATTAATTTAATGTATTTCTAATGCATATTTTATATAAATATTAGGATTCACCCCTCCTTCTCCATACAAACTTTAACTGTGCCAAATTTCATACTCCTCCGTCCGCCCAATGTTCGTAGAAAGGGCTACAAAGTTTTTGCTTCACGTATATATAACACTTTTTGTCCCGTATACGGGTCGAACCACTTAATGCGCTGGCTCTGACAAACACTTACGCTACTGCGTCATTCGTGCAGTTATTTTCAACGTAATATATGCCTACTCTGATATTGTCAAGCCTGTATATCTCTTTAGTATTGGAATTTTTAGGGTATGCTATGACATGTAATGGTATGTTTAGGTAGTAAAAGAAGGTTGGAGTTCTCTGCCGAAACACGTGTTTCGTTCTTCTTTCGAACCTGGGTCCTTCATGCGGGTGTGAAAAGCACCTCTTCAGGCCGTCAAAGTAGAGTCCTCGACACCGCTTCAGCTGTAATGAGATCGTGGTCTGATAGACTGCTCTTGGGCTACAAGATTACCTACAGGAGTAGAGGGGTATTCATTTTGACTAGCAATTATGAAAAGTAGGTTGAACCTATGGACGTTTTCAACCATAGTTTCCGACTCCAATTGGTACTAAGCTCTAAAAAAAACAACGGGTGGCACTCCGGGAGTTCCGGTAGAAGTGAAAACTTGAATATTAACTTTGTGCATTTTTGATATTTTGGAATGGTTAGGGAATAATTTTGCACGAATTGCTTTAATTATCAGTATAAAGGTACTATCATTTATGTGGTAAAATACAATATTCATTTATTGCGCTATCGTACACAAACTTGACAATTCTCTCTCCGTCTTACGAATTTTCGACCAGGTCACGTGTCCTGACGAGAGTTTAAAATTTTTTACCCATCACAAAAAAAGTGCACAACGCCGCTAAAGAAGTTTTCACTTCAAAAATCCTAACAAAATGCCCAGTAACGCTTGAACTAAATCCATAATAGAACTAAAGATTTTTAGGTAAGTCAGTTAGTTGCATATACACTTATGCTATCATCGAATCTCCAACATTATTCTGGTATACCCGTATAATATCTTCAAATTTTACATAGTTTAATCCTAAAAGTGGAACAAACAAAGACTTTCGCAATAACCATTTTAATATATTAAAATTAAAATAACAAATACGAATGATTCTATAGTCAAAACAAGATAAATTTATTTTAAAATCTTCACAACCAGTTGAATACAAAATCACGTTTCGTATAATTAATTCAAAAATAAAGAAAGTATTAATATTGGCTTTGGTTTTTTATTTATTTTGCCTTAAGTTATGAATCTTAAAGGCTTTTTAAAAATAGTGTTATTGAGTTATTTTTAATACAAGCAAGGTGGTAAACAACAACCTTCCTAATGGATAGCGGTTAATTAAAATCAATACCGTACGACTATTAATATTTGCGCGTAGCTGTTCCTAGAGAAAATGAATGAAGGCTTCGCCGCTGCCACTCCAAGTGTCGTAGGTTCGAATCCCAGACGAGACAAAAAATGGTGTGATCCACAAACGCTTGTTTCAAGTCTGGGTATCCTTTGTGTCCGTTTTGTAAATGTTTGTAAAGTCTCCCGTGATACAGGAATTAAACTTAGTGCGGGAGTTGTCTTTTTTACAAAGATAGGATAAAAAGAAAGGAATGGAAGTGGTAGGTATGTAAGGTTTCAAGATTCTTTCTCACCGAGTAAACACAATGGCAGTGTTGTTAATCTTGACATCGGATTCCTGTAAGATGAAGGTATGTGTATCTTCAGGCAAACCGGCTCATTCGTACTGTTACCAAGTTATTTACAATGGCTGGCTCTTCTATCCTAGTTGTACCCCTCGGTTTCACACACGTTTATGGTTACCATTCCGTTCTCGTGGCTCGTACTGTGATGTCATATAGCCTTCCTCCCGTGACCATGGCTGCTGAAAAGCAACCGAAACGTCGGGGAAAGTGTAAACATAAATATAAATAGTTTATTAAAATTATTGAAACTATTAAGTTTCAATAATTTAATTAGCTTAAAAATTAGTAAAATTTAATAGTAGGTAATAGTAGTGTAACAGTTTCTAAATTATGTAATAAAGTGTCAAATAAACAACGCCGTAAAATCCGTATATAGTAGTTTAATTCCAATAGCCTTTGTTCCTTTTGGGTAAAGCAACTTTCTAATAAAATATATTTAAATCGGTCCTCTAGTTTTCAGTTTATTTATCTATATCTATACTAATATTATAAAGAGGAAAGATTCGATTCTTCGTTTGTTTGTTTGTTTGTAAGGATATCACTATTAGAAAGCTCCATCACCAAGTAACATATTATATTTTATTATCATTTAGGCTATATATTTTTTTTAAAGAAGTGTTTTGCATAACTTACTTTTACGCGAGCGTAGCCGCGGGAAAAAGCTAGTTACAAACAAAAATACAAATATTAGTATAGATATAGATAAAATCTGCCCTGTTTATAAGCTAGTACATTGCTGGGCCTGGACTGCTACTTAGTATGAGATATGTTAAACTAATATACAAGGTTATTTTTTAAGTTTTGTATGGCACCCAGAATATATAACCATTTACCGAAACTAATACTAAATGAACACAACGTTAAAATATTTAAAAATAAGTTAAAAAAGCTATTACTAGAAAAATGTTATTACACTGTAGGTGAATATTTATGTGATAAACTATAATTATAATTTACAATAAGCTATTTAATAAAGTACCTACAGTCTGTTTGTTATTATTAGATAAATTAGTTTTAAGTATTATGTGTAATTGCATGCCGCAAGACAAAATACAGTGTTCCCTAACTATTAAGTACTTAACAACCCATGTACCTGTATTTGCAATTGGAATAATAAATAAATAAATAAATATTTTTAGTATAGTGAAATCCTCTCAGCGGGTGATTATACTTGTTATTATGAACAACTTTTGTTCTGACACATTGCCGAAATTGCGAAAAGAAAATCAGCTGTTCCATACATTTTGCTGAGGTCAAAGTCCAATTTTGTATGGAACGTTACGAAAAGTTGTTTATAATAACAAGTACAATCACTCCCTGAGAGGTTTTCACTTTACTAAGAATAACCTTGTATACCACGACATTTTTGTTTCTTGTTTCTCTTCCTTCTTTTGTGATACGAGCCAAGATTTCACAATAGCAATACGCAATTGAAACAAAAGTAATCGAATCAATCGATGGTTTCAGTCATTCAGCATACATTTAAAAAACAATCAGTATTTCTCGTATAATCGAATCGAGTTTGAAATTATTGGTACCTAAATATAGATTTATTTCATTAATATCAGATATTATATTATAAGTAATAATATAATTCGTGCCAACCCTGAATCAAGTGACAATATTGAGTGAGCAAGGCCTACCCCCGCGAGCAATCGCAAATAAACCCCCTGGCATCCCGCAGCCTTAAATCTAACCAAAATATTACCTCTGAAAAACAACAAATAATATCCATATATCAATATATTAAAATTATCATCTGCGGGTATTTCTCCTGGTTTTATTTTTCTTAAAGAACTATGAATGTGTAGGTATCTAGTTCAGCCTCGATGGCGTAGTGGTTAGTGTAACCGACTGCCACGCCTGAGGTCACGGGTTCGATTCCTGCACAAGTCAAACATTTGCGTGCATGAACATGGATGTTTGTCTTGGTCTGGGTGTTTCTATGTATAATATGTATGTATTTACAAAACAAAAAGAATATATGTATGTTTATACATTGTCTAGTACCCATAGTACAAGCTCTGCTTATTTTGGGCTAGATGGTGTTGTGTGTGTGTGATAGAATATTATGTTATTATTATTCTTGGCCCAAAAATATCCCTCAGAATTTTATTTTAAAATCTTTGTGTTTTATGTAAAAGTAATTTCTGTGTCGTGGGAGACTTTAGAAATAATTAAATAACGAACAATAAGAACATTCAGGATCGGAGAAATTATTTGTAGATCACACATTAACTATTTTCCCGTATTGGGATTTAATCCTTAATACTCGACTCGTCAACGATAAGAAAGTTATGAGAAGTAACCGGTGAATTTAACCCTTAATACTCGACTCGTCGACGATGTGAAAGTTATGAGAAGTAACCGGTGAATTTAACCCTTAATACTCGACTCGTCGACGATATGAAAGTTATGAGAAGTAACCGGTGAATTTAACCCTTAATATTCGACTTGTCGACGATATGAAAGTTATGAGAAGTAACCGGTGAATTTAACCCTTAATACTCGACTCGACGACGATATGAAAGTTATGAGAAGTAACCGGTGAATTTATGCATCCTATTATTTGTGCAGCCTGGAAGTACTATCTGAATCTATTCCAATTACATATACAGATTTTCAAAAGCTAATCAATGAAGCGTTTATACAGACTCATATCAAGTGATTTTATTGGTTGTTGCTAATTTTGTCATATGCTTTTTTCTGCTAATCTGCCTTCCAGCAACTGGGTGTAATCAATCAAAGAAACAAAGTTAAATGTAAAAGGAATTCTTACACAATCGAAAGATATCAAATTGATACTTGAGTTTCAAAGTAGCTCTCAGTAAAAGGTATACAAATAAACGTCCTTTCCGCCTCTGCTGTAATGAAATCCAACGTTGAAAAGGGTTTCTACGTGAGTCCACTACGGTGTAAATTTGGATAAAAGAGTTAAAAAGATATAGTAAATAGTACTGGTAGCATCTACAAATGAGCAATGTACCCATTTCTGTTTATAATTGAAGTGGTTGTGGTGAAGCCGTCGGTCCCAGCTGCCATGAACATCCATAGCCGTCGTTATTGGGAAGTCAGTGCCCTCTAATATCCTAACACCAGTGTCAGGATATTAGAGGGCATTGACACGAAGGCTAACGATACCCTAAAGCTAGTCCAGGCTAGCTTTAGGGTATCTTTAGCCTTCGGGTTGCGGAGGTCAGATGGCAGTAGCTCCGTGTAAAAACTGACAGTCAAATCCGGTTAGATTAGAAAGCCGACCCCAAGTGACTTGAGAATAATTAAGGCTAAGGAGAAGAAGATTGAAGTGGTTGTAATCACAGAACATAAACATAGTTGGCACGATGACATATTAATAATAATAATAATAATAATATTCTACCACATACACACAACACCATCTAGCCCAAACTAAGCAGAGCTTGTACTATGGGTACTAGACAATGGATAAACATACATATATACTCTTATTTTTTTGTAAATACATACATATTATACATAGAAACACCCAGACCAAGACAAACACCCATGTTCATGCACACAAATGTTTGACTTGTGCGGGAATCGAACCCGCGACCTCAGGCGTGGCAGTCGGTTACACTAACCACTACGCCATCGAGTCGTCTAAATTATCGTTATTATGTGTGCAGTACACCTAAATCTCGCCAGTGATGTTTTTACTTTACACATAGTACGAGGCGAGCCTCTGAAGGTCTGTAGTATTGGTCACATATCCAGATAAAGTGTTCTTTCAGAAAATTCTTACTAGCGACATGAAGTCTTCTATTGTACGGTACACAGCATTGTTTAGCCTCGTGATTTTTATTTATGACTAGCTGACCCGCGCAACTTCGTCTGCTTCATATAAGATAAGAGAATTTTCCCCGTATTTGCAACATTTTTCATTGCTGCTCCGCTCTTATTGGTCGTAGCGTGATGTTATATAGCCTATAGCCTTCCTCGATAAATGGGATATCCAACACTAAAATAATTTTACAATTCGAACCAGTAGTTCCTGAGATTAGCGCGTTCAACTTAACAAACAAACTCTTCAGCTTTATAATATTAGTATAGATTTAGACTCTTATTATGACGTGGCATTTTAACATATAAGAGACCCATGAAAGCTATGTCGAAAAGTACTCTGCTGAAAATGATATTTGACTCCTATACTACCAAGAAGGCTAACAATCATACGACCCAGGAGTATCATTCCCACGTTGCAGACTAAAGCCTAGCGCGCACTGCCTTGCGTTTCTTTAACGCATAATCTGTGAAGTATATAGTTTTATAGAAGTGCGCGCATTGCGGTGAAATAAACGCAATGGGTAAAGTCGTCGTTGGCCTCCCGCTGCAAATTTGCGGTGAATCTACCGCACATATTTTTGTATCGCATAGAGATCTCAAAAATTGAGAAAATACGTCATTTTAAAACTAAATATTAAATTTTCTATATAACGGCTGATATAGGTATTCTGTATGAAATTTATACTAAAAAACATGTACTATTTAACAATGTGTATTGTTAATTTTCACTTATTTGTTTTAAAATTTTGTAATAATCAACAATAAAATAAATCTTTACAAAAGTCCCCGCCAAGCAGCCCCGCTACTCCCGTGTCGCTTACTCGGGACTGCAAAGCCCAGATCTTCAGGGTCATTGGGCAATGTAATGCCTTTGTCCCATTACCTATCTAAAATAAGACGAGTTTGTAGCATAATAAGACATTTGAGACTATCAGTATCCTTGAAGGTCCTACATGCTATGACTATTTACAGTGTCATTTAAAACAAACATTATTGAACAAAGTATTTCATGTTCAACACAGCCGACCTCGATACGATAATTAAATAGGTATATAGTTGTTTTTGTGCTGTTATCTAACTAAACACAATGTTTTACTCTATTTTTACTTTATGGTGTGGTAAATTGATACCACTTTTTGTTGTTATTTTGCTAACCTTACAATGGTATGATGGCGAAGGTACATTTATAAATAGATACTTATACAAGTAGTTTCCAAGGGTGCGTGATTTTAACGACGAGCTTGTGTGTGAGTGTCCGTAAAAACACGCACCATGGTAAGCTATGATGATCCACGCACAATCAAGCCGCCTCTATAAATATTATCCATTATTATATCTGACCAGATGTTACCGCGGTTTCACCCGCGTTTATCCTTACTGCGCCGACCCCGTAGGTTGTAGCGTGATTTTATATATCCTATAGCCTTCCTCGATAAATAGGCTATCCAACACTAAAATATTTGTTCAAATCGAACCAGTAGTTTCTGAGATTAGCGCGTTCAAACAAATAAACAAACTCTTCAGCTTTATAATATACTAGATGTTCCCGTGGTTTCACCCGCGTTTATCGTTACTGCGCCGCCCCCGTGGGTCGTACAACAAACTCTACAGCTTTATAATATTAGTATAGATAAGTATAGATTAAGTGTCTGGTGATTACTAGAATAGTGGATTACAACCTAAAACAATTTTACTCCAATAAGTCATTTCAATATCATTGGTTAATTAAAATGTACCGCATAGGCATCGAACTAACATCACTCTGAATATTAGAAGTTGAACCTAAGACCTTAAGCACAGCATTTAAATACAATACCTCTGCGATATCGAAGCATTCGAATTACATTGTATTTATGAAAAAACATTGTTTACCTGTCACCTCTCCTAATCAAAACATTTGAGTAAAACTTTCTCGACGAGATGTGATCCCATTGCATAAACAGGTTATCAGAAACAAAACAATACATAACATTCAACAACAACACGTATTTGGAAAACACACCAAGTAAAATATCTCTCTTTACACTTACATATATGCGGCTTACATATATTATAATAATATTTGTGTGTTTACCTGTACAGCTTAGTTATATTGAAATACATTTTTTTGTATAATATCTTCATTAAGAATGACAAACAATCATACACACTACTTGATGATAAGCTTGATAGTAGAATATGGATGCATTTTTCCAGTCATACTTATATATTATATATTTATATATAATTTATATATTATTATAATATTATACATTCGAAAGTAACTCTGTCTGTCTATCTGTCTGGCTGTCTGTCTGTCTGTTACCTTTTCACGGCTAAACCACTCAACCGATTTAGATGAAATTTGGTACAGATATAGTTTAAAACCTGAAGAAGGACGTAGGCTACTTTTTATTCATGTAGGTACCACGCGGGCAGAGCCGCGCGCAAAAGCTAGTAATAATATAATAATAATAATTTATTTATTGATTACAGTGGTAAAACATGAATACGGTCCATAAAGTACTTAACATAGGCATAGGCAATATAATAGGGTGCCTTTACTAGGTACACCTGTGCCACACGCGTTAAGGGCACTTACAATATACTACTAGGAACTAAGTTACATACAATATACTACTAGGAACTAAGTTACATACAATATAATAGCGTGCCTGTACTAGGTACACCTGCGCCACACGCGTTAAGGGCACTTACAATATACTACTAGGAACTAAGTTACATACAATATAATAGCGTGCCTGTACTAGGTACACCTGCGCCACACGCGTTAAGGGCACTTACAATATACTACTAGGAACTAAGTTACATACAATATAATAGCGTGCCTGTACTAGGTACACCTGCGCCACACGCGTTAAGGGCACTTACAATATACTACTAGGAACTAAGTTACATACAATATAATAGCGTGCCTGTACTAGGTACACCTGCGCCACACGCGTTAAGGGCACTTACAATATACTACTAGGAACTAAGTTACATACAATATAATAGCGTGCCTGTACTAGGTACACCTGCGCCACACGCGTTAAGGGCACTTACAATATACTACTAGGAACTAAGTTACATACAATATAATAGCGTGCCTGTACTAGGTACACCTGCGCCACGCGCGTTAAGGGCACTTACAATATACTACTAGGAACTAAGTTACATACAATATAATAGCGTGCCTGTACTAGGTACACCTGCGCCACACGCGTTAAGGGCACTTACAATATACTACTAGGAACTAAGTTACATACAATATAATAGCGTGCCTGTACTAGGTACACCTGCGCCACACGCGTTAAGGGCACTTACAATATGCTACTAGGAACTAAGTTACATACAATATAATAGCGTGCCTGTACTAGGTACACCTGCGCCACACGCGTTAAGGGCACTTACAATATGCTACTAGGAACTAAGTTACATACAATATAATAGCGTGCCTGTACTAGGTACACCTGCGCCACACGCGTTAAGGGCACTTACAATATACTACTAGGAACTAAGTTACATACAATATAATAGCGTGCCTGTACTAGGTACACCTGCGCCACACGCGTTAAGGGCACTTACAATATACTACTAGGAACTAAGTTACATACAATATAATAGCGTGCCTGTACTAGGTACACCTGCGCCACACGCGTTAAGGGCACTTACAATATACTACTAGGAACTAAGTTACATACAATATAATAGCGTGCCTGTACTAGGTACACCTGCGCCACACGCGTTAAGGGCACTTACAATATACTACTAGGAACTAAGTTACATACAATATAATAGCGTGCCTGTACTAGGTACACCTGCGCCACACGCGTTAAGGGCACTTACAATATACTACTAGGAACTAAGTTACATACAATATAATAGCGTGCCTGTACTAGGTACACCTGCGCCACACGCGTTAAGGGCACTTACAATATACTACTAGGAACTAAGTTACATACAATATAATAGCGTGCCTGTACTAGGTACACCTGCGCCACGCGCGTTAAGGGCACTTACAATATACTACTAGGAACTAAGTTACATACAATATAATAGCGTGCCTGTACTAGGTACACCTGCGCCACACGCGTTAAGGGCACTTACAATATACTACTAGGAACTAAGTTACATACAATATAATAGCGTGCCTGTACTAGGTACACCTGCGCCACACGCGTTAAGGGCACTTACAATATGCTACTAGGAACTAAGTTACATACAATATAATAGCGTGCCTGTACTAGGTACACCTGCGCCACACGCGTTAAGGGCACTTACAATATACTACTAGGAACTAAGTTACATACAATATAATAGCGTGCCTGTACTAGGTACACCTACGCCACACGCGTTAAGGGCACTTACAATATACTACTAGGAACTAAGTTACATACAATATAATAGCGTGCCTGTACTAGGTACACCTGCGCCACACGCGTTAAGGGCACTTACAATATACTACTAGGAACTAAGTTACATACAATATAATAGCGTGCCTGTACTAGGTACACCTGCGCCACACGCGTTAAGGGCACTTACAATATACTACTAGGAACTAAGTTACATACAATATAATAGCGTGCCTGTACTAGGTACACTTGCGCCACGCGCGTTAAGGGCACTTACAATATACTACTAGGAACTAAGTTACATACAATATAATAGCGTGCCTGTACTAGGTACACCTGCGCCACACGCGTTAAGGGCACTTACAATATACTACTAGGAACTAAGTTACATACAATATAATAGCGTGCCTGTACTAGGTACACCTGCGCCACACGCGTTAAGGGCACTTACAATATACTACTAGGAACTAAGTTACATACAATATAATAGCGTGCCTGTACTAGGTACACCTGCGCCACACGCGTTAAGGGCACTTACAATATACTACTAGGAACTAAGTTACATACAATATAACAGCGTGCCTGTACTAGGTACACCTGCGCCACACGCGTTAAGGGCACTTACAATATGCTACTAGGAACTAAGTTACATACAATATAATAGCGTGCCTGTACTAGGTACACCTGCGCCACACGCGTTAAGGGCACTTACAATATACTACTAGGAACTAAGTTACATACAATATAATAGCGTGCCTGTACTAGGTACACCTGCGCCACACGCGTTAAGGGCACTTACAATATACTACTAGGAACTAAGTTACATACAATATAATAGCGTGCCTGTACTAGGTACACCTGCGCCACACGCGTTAAGGGCACTTACAATATACTACTAGGAACTAAGTTACATACAATATAATAGCGTGCCTGTACTAGGTACACCTGCGCCACACGCGTTAAGGGCACTTACAATATACTACTAGGAACTAAGTTACATACAATATAATAGCGTGCCTGTACTAGGTACACCTGCGCCACGCGCGTTAAGGGCACTTACAATATACTACTAGGAACTAAGTTACATATAATATAATAGCGTGCCTGTACTAGGTACACCTGCGCCACACGCGTTAAGGGCACTTACAATATACTACTAGGAACTAAGATACATACAATATAATAGCGTGCCTGTACTAGGTACACCTGCGCCACACGCGTTAAGGGCACTTACAATATGCTACTAGGAACTAAGTTACATACAATATAATAGCGTGCCTGTACTAGGTACACCTGCGCCACACGCGTTAAGGGCACTTACAATATACTACTAGGAACTAAGTTACATACAATATAATAGCGTGCCTGTACTAGGTACACCTGCGCCACACGCGTTAAGGGCACTTACAATATACTACTAGGAACTAAGTTACATACAATATAATAGCGTGCCTGTACTAGGTACACCTGCGCCACACGCGTTAAGGGCACTTACAATATACTACTAGGAACTAAGTTACATACAATATAATAGCGTGCCTGTACTAGGTACACCTGCGCCACGCGCGTTAAGGGCACTTACAATATACTACTAGGAACTAAGTTACATACAATATAATAGCGTGCCTGTACTAGGTACACCTGCGCCACACGCGTTAAGGGCACTTACAATATACTACTAGGAACTAAGTTACATACAATTAACCATACTTATTATATAAATATATGCAAAAATAGGCCAATATTATAATTATTATCATGGAACTTATTTAACAACAGTCAACAAATCTTCAGTATCCTCATAATTTAAAGTTTGTAAGTACCGACAGACCGCTAAACCATATCTCTCAATATACATTCTCTCAATATTCATAGACATAATTGTCTTTGCCGATGTGCTTTCAATTACCGATTACATTTTGATCTTGTCAAGCAACATTTTTATTTAGTTTGTTATTCTACAATAATTACTTACAGCAGGATGCATGAAATTTTATTCAGCAAGAGTCTACAACCTAGCCTGTGCTACACAACCCTCTTGATAGCCAAAATAGCCTATGCTTGCTTGTTTGCTTGTACTGGTATAACTTGAACGTTGCTGATCTTACAGAAAATGAATTTCTGCGTTGCAAGGGAAAATAGAAATAGAGTCACTGCACCACCTTATGATTTTTTGGCCTATCTACCCACCGGTGTCGACACAAGGTTAGTTGGCTATCTGTAAGATGTAGTACTTCTCTTATAGGCTTGCTCATAGTTTAAAATGCGTCTTTACCGTGCCATTCATCTGTTAAACACCTTAAATAAACCAGATATTCAGTTTGCCTTTTCCAGAAACTACATTCATATATTACTTCCATACAAACACATGTACAAAAAGCCACATAGATTATACAAGTATCAAATAAACAACTGAGATTGCAGATGCAATAGCAAATAGGTATAATAGTGAGGTATTATATTATGTAGTGTTGTGAAACTTTAGATCAGAGGTTCCCAGACTTTTTTCTCATAGACCCCTTTTTTTTAGTAATTCTCTACCGAAAAATCGAAAAACCACTGGTACTGAATATGGAAGTTATTTACAAGTAACAGTCGCTGAGCTTGTCGAACAGTCGGTGAAGCCAACATTTTAGTTCTTCACTATCTACAGCAAATACATTTTCGTGGACCGCTTACGAATTGCGAACCCTCATTTTACCCCGTTCCAGTCTCTCGTGGACCCCTGGGGTCCACCTGTACCACTTTGGGAACTAATGCTTTAGATGATCATGCGCCGCGCACCGGACATCTGCGGCACGTGCGTACTATTCGCATAATGTAACATTGATAGTGGTGCGCCAGCGCAAATTATATCGATTATTGTTTAATGTACTTTAGAGCTTTGTGTTATTCGATATGTACTATCAAAAGATACATAACTAAGTTCAGTTACACAAAGGCGATACTTATTTTAACTCCTGCAATCACTGATCGGTAAACGATTAGCCAGGTTAAGCAACGTTGGGTGCGGTCAGTCTATAGATGGGTGACCGCTTAGTGGTATTTCATCTGAGCGTCTCCGTGCTTCGGAGGGCACGTGAAAAGTCTGTCCCAGTTGTTGTCAAATTGACAGCAGTCGTTTAGCCATGTCAGAGGCCTACGGGCAGCTTGAACAACTCTTGACAACAAGTTCGCCACTAACCACACAAAAAAGAAAAGAAAGATTGTAAGTCCGTATAAATAATGACATAAACCGATTACGCATTTTCACAATGCCAAAATAATGAGTCCCTCGTTGTGTCATGTCCGCCAGTTTTGAACTCACTTATGGCAACGACCGACGCAAGACAATGCCATAAACTTAGGTTATGAAATTAAGCTCTATGCAAAATGTATGCAGTAGCATAGAGCACATATTGGTGCATAAAATTATATACTATAGTATTAATATGTATTCTATGTCACAAGCACTATTATAAGTAATTATGTTTTCCTTTTATATTATAATTATATATATATTTTTTTTTATACAACTAAGATGGCAAATAAGCTTACGGCCCACCTGATGGTAAGTGGTCACCGTAGCCTATGGACGCCTGCGATACCAGAGGCATCACTTGCGCGTTACCGAACCTTTAGGAAAGGAAGTGGGAAGGAGAAGGAGCGGGATGGGGGAATGGGGCTGATTGGACCTCCGGCACTCTCACTCACCGAACGAAACACAACAGTAGGAATACTGCTATTTCACGTTGGTATTCTATGAGAAGGTAGTCCTTCCCCGGTCGAGCCGGCCCACTTATGCTGAAATCAGCGAGGCTCTACTACCTCTGTATATTTTTGCAATAACAAACCATTTTTACTTTACTTTGATGTATTCAACAGAGCGAAGCGGACCTACTTTACCGCGGGGCAAAAGTTGCTTGTTTACAAGTCACCAAGCAAGTCCGACCGCTCACAAAACACTGCCGGTACTCTGTGCATTTGGTTACCAGTTTGAGATTTTCGGTTGGGTACAAAGATGGGCCTTGATAGTTTACGATTCGAAACTCATAAACAGTATGTAGTCTTACGAGAGATTTCGCTTTTCTATATTTATTCCACCACTTGCATAGTAGACGTTGTTCTGAAGACCTTCTCAAAATTATGTCCATTGCTATATTTAATTGCTTCTCATTGGCAGAGGGTGCATACCTTCAAATCTTATCTTAGCTTTTCGCGAAGTAAAGTCTGATAACATGACGTAATCTCTGTCTGAAATGTGGGTAAAATACACCTATATATACGCCTTCGGAATATATGCGTGAGACTGTGTACTTAACTTAAGAAAACTACGACACGAAAATGATCCCTTATTCTGAACTACTTTACAACAAGCTGATGCGTGCAGCATGCTGTAATTTTCTTCTGTTTGTTTATATAAGGGCCTTCTCTTTCCCATTTCCTCTCCTAAAGGGTCGGCAACGCGCAAGTGATGCCTCTGATGTTGCAGGCGTCCATAGGCTACGGTGACCACTTACCATCAGGTGGGCCGTATGCTTGTCTGCCACCATAGTAATATAAAAAAAAACAAAAAATCGAAGCTACCCGCCATCCTAACGAGACAATCCATAAAAGCAACTGCACTTCGTTCCGTTTTATCGACAACAACTGTCGTCTCTAACTAGGCCTTTAACAGTCGCATACATTTGAATGTAATGTGTGTATAATTCCCGGTTCATGGGAGGACAGTCGGAGCACCTGCAGAGAGACAGGGTGACACCTTTTTTCTCAATACGCTAGTTCAGTGTCCTCTTTATGTGAATTTCAAATGAAGCATTAAAAAGTATAATTACATTTAACTTTTATTGTTTTTGTTTTGTGGTAATTGCTTTATAGTCGCTTCAGCATTACTGGAAGTAGATTCTGATGTGGTATTCAAAACTGATACATTTTAATCGTAGAAACTATAAATATTATTGTAGAATGTATGTGTATTGACGCATTGCCTGATTGAAAATTTATTAGAGAAATTTTTGCGTGGGAGAGCCCCGCTTCGGCATGAATGGGCCGGCTCGACCGGAGTGATAACACGACCTCACAGAAAACCGGCGTGAAATAGCGCTTGCGTTGTATTTCGTCGAGTGAGTAAGGGTACCGGAGGCCCATACCCCCTCCCCTTCTGGGGAAGGGGGCAAATTTAAAAAGGACGGCACCGCACTTGTGACTCATTTGGTGTTGCGGGCGATCCGTCTGCTCGTTTGCCTCCCAAACCATAAAAAAAAACTTAAACTTACATTTGATGTAGCTTTTTAATAAGTAGCTTTTTGGTGCCTTAACACCAATTTATAAAGTCTTGTAGTACGGTTAGCGGGGCCTTTAAGGAGGCTCTATACTGTCAATTTCCGTGTGGACTTTGTCACAGCATACTCTTATTTATAATATTATATTAATAGTACCTTCTTTCTTAAAGTATTAGCCTGTAAAAGTGATATTTCTGTTGTTATAAACGACCGTAAGTAATGGTAACTGCTTACCACCAAGAAAGTCATACGCTGGTATGCCACTTTAATAGTCTAGAAAATCTTGTTCAACTTTACGACTTACAAGCAATAATAAAATTAATAATAGATATTTTCTCGTGTATTTTATTTCAAAATCTATCAATACTGGCCTTATCTAACACATAAAACTAACACATAACAGACAATAAACCATAGATACGTAAATTACCATACAAACACCATAATCAGTGGGTTTCGTAAGGCCATATACTATAATAGGTAGACCATAAACCATAAAATAACCTCAATCGTTGCGCAAGAAAATAAATCATATGAATACCATTGTATGTAAGAAAGTTTGTTTATGACATGTGTTAAAGTTCATACTAAAACGGCTTACACGTTTTGGATGAAATCTTGATAAATGAATATCTTTTAGTATTTATGGGATAACATAACACGCATCGCGATGAAAGTCTATGAGAGAAGTTGTTGTTGAATGACCTCCTCGTCAAGGCTTATTTAATTAACTACAACATGGGCTCTTGAATAAAGATATATAAAAATGTTGGCGATGTTGAAAATATACGAGCTAGGCTGTAAACGTTTGGGTGGTCATCAGGTGGAGGGACCAGATTTATTTGCCACGATAGTGGTATTAAAACATCCAGTATTGGAGTATATACGACACTAATGATATGTAATGAAAACATCACCAATATTTCGCTTGCCTTTGCGTTTTTCTTAGACATATAATATAATATACTTTGTATATTAGTATATGCATATTAATAAGACAACTCGCACTTGCCTTTAACAAAAACTAACCCTTTAGCTTTAAATTATAAAGGAGATGTTTCACTTTCAGAGAGGACTCCGGCTATAACTTCTACATCCTCAGGAAACCTGGGAAATGTATCCCTAAATACATTTAGTTAAGCAATTAATATTTTTGGCTGATAGTACATTTCATAGCCGAAAATGAAACATCTCCTTTTCTTAGATTAACCGGATGCATTTCAAGATGCAAGAGTGCTACTCAAAATTGCCTCAAAAACATTTTACCCGAAGTTAAACTACAGGAACAACTAGACAGTAAGAAAATAACTATTACTGCTTTATATTTCCCTTGCTCAATTACCCGGTCATCTCATATACATATATTTACGAATATTCCACTAGAACAAAAAACATCGGGTCCTGTAGACAATTATCCACAGATAGGACACAGAAGTGCCAATATAGAGGCAGTGTGTTTCACACGAGGCAAAGGCGTGTCGGTCATTCAGCCTCATCGTTAACTGCATGCGAACCCTTACTAAGGGTAGTAAAACTATCCCACTTTAAAAAAAAACGAATATAATATGCCACTCCACTTTGAATAGGCTTTTGAAATCGTGGCATTGTTCTTATAGCTCGATTATACGCTTTTATCATATGATAACTATATCGCTGATAGAGGTGTTATTTTGACAATATATGGTACTCCCTTTCTTGTCCTAAAATTGTTTATCAGAAAATCATTATCCATAACACGTATGCTATAAACTTCAGTAACCATAATGTTCAAAAATTCGACATTTTATTTTACGTCTTTATTTCTGTTACTATTCTGTCATAATATCGACGACTATAATAATTGAATCTCCTAATTTTGCATGAAATAAAGTCATATGGCCTAAGTATTGTATTATATAAAATGTATTATTCCGAATGTTCATTCTTACTATTCTTACTAATCTTACTAGTCTTACTAATATTATAAATTCGAAAGTAACTCTGTCTGTCTATCTGTCTGTCTGTTACCTTTTCACGGCTAAACAACTCAACCGATTTAGATGAAATTTGGTACAGATATAGTTTAAAACCTGGGGAAGGACATAGGCTACTTTTTATTCATGTAGGTACCACGCGGGCGGAGCCACGAGCAAGAGCTAGTTTATAATAAAATTTTTAGTCCTAGAACATTTGCTAAAAATTAGGTTGTAGTGACAGAAACGAATCGCTGTGAGGATTCACAACGATTTGTTTCTGACATTTGACGATTCCACGCAGTCTTGTCTGCCCTACCCCCAGAGTGAAATTTAGAATCGCGTAAGCTAGTAGGCCACGTATCCAAAGAACCACATTCTTGGAATTCGACATCGACGACCAGCAATGGCTCCCATATTTTATTATGTACGTATGTTATGTAAAATGTTGTTGAGAAACGATAAAGACATATGTTGGAAGACAGGCTATTACGTCACCGTGACGTAAATTTCCGTAACCACCATGACGTATGAGAGTCGACCGCGTGAATGATATACGAATTTTAAGCTATTGATTTATTTACAACTGCTTTTATTGATACAATTCTTCACTTCTGTAATGTTTAATAAATTTCAACATCTAAGAGCTGCTTCTTCTTCTTCTTTCTTATTTATTATTTCACTGCAATGTGTGGCTGTAAAATACTTGCCGGCAACATCAGTCAAATTGTGGCATATACTTCAATATTTTGCATATATGTATGTATTTTGTGTAGTAGCTCGCTGATTTCAGCATGAATGAGTCGGCTCGGCCGGGGAAGGACTAGCCTCTCACAGAATATCGACGTGAAATAGCAGTATTTCTACTGTTGTGTTTCAATTCAATTCGTTTATTGCACTCCATAATGTATATACAGGTCTTATAAATGTAGAGAGAACAATTATGGACCCCGTCGGGCACGGCAAAATTAGAAGAGAAGATTGTTTGGTACGGCGAGTGAGAGTGCCGGAGGCCCAATCACCCTCTTTCCGCCTTCCCGTTCCTTCTCCTTCCCACTTCCTTTCCTAAAGGGTCGGCAACGCGCAAGTGATGCTTTTGGTGTTGCAGGCGTCCATAGGCTACGGTGACCACTTATCATCAGGTGGGCCGTATTCTTGTTTGCCACCTTAGTCGAATAAAAAAAAAGTTAAAGAAATATGTTTGGAATAGGCGATGCATTCAAATGTTTCTGAGCTGGAGTATAGATGAAATCATTATAGCTACATGCAAATATTTTTGTTTAGATTCAGTAATGTGCCGAATTATAGATATTTGTGGCCGTATCAGGGTACAACTATAGACTCACTCTAAACAGAAATTATACCAACAGAAACACATAAAAGCACTGAATAATCTTATGAAATAAAACCCAGGATCTCATGATAGTCATATTTGGTGTAACACCTAAGTATATATTCCAAACAATAAGTAACTATTGCCTGTTACAGAGCACAGCTATAGCCTAACTCTCGACAGAAATTATACCAACAGAATCACTTAAACCCACTGAAAGACCTGATGAAATAGAAACCGGGTTCCCATGATCACCATACCTAGTGTAATGGTTACACGACTACACTTACTAAGTACTATAGGATACTATAACTATAATTTGCTGTCGACTTGAAAGCAATGACCGTGAGTTTCTTCACATAATTATATTCATTCAACATATAATTCGATGATTGAATAATGTACGACCAGTATGTTTAATGGCTGCTCGTATTGATCCAACTAATGGATAAATAAAGGGTGCACAAATGGAGGGATTATGGAAATCAGGTGGGGGCAATATCGTTCATATGATTAAATTATATCTCATATCTGAATATGACCAAAAATTTTATATATGGCTGATGTTATTTGTTTGGGGTTTCACTTTATACTTAGTGACAGTTATCAGTTACCTTATCGTTAGTTGTGCGCTGAGTGTGTGTGTTTGATGCTAGTAAGGGTCAAAAGAGTCAGTAAGGGTAGAGTGGACTAGAGCGCGTAACAACAAGATTGGGTCCTCATACCTCTGCCGAACGACCAAGGCATGGAATTCTCTGCCAAGGCACGTGTATCCTTCCTCCTTCAATCCTGGGTCCTTTAAGCGGGGCGTGAAAAAGCACCTTCTCAGGCCGTCAAAGTAAAGACCTCAACATCGCCTCGTCTGCTATGAGGGCGGTGTGGAGGCCACTGCTCTTAGACCACACGACTGCTTACCATCAGGTGGAGTGTGGTCATTTTGGAGAGCAATAAAAAAAAATTGCAA
This sequence comes from Catocala sponsa, assembly GCA_963564715.1. Lineage (NCBI taxonomy): Eukaryota > Metazoa > Arthropoda > Insecta > Lepidoptera > Erebidae > Catocala > Catocala sponsa. The sequence continues at coordinate 25,343,555 of OY751341.1, read as the reverse complement.
ATATTCAATTTTTAAATAAGTAAAATAGGTAATGTGTATATTTTTACGAACCTGCAAGTACATATATTTACCTCTATCTGCAATAAAAGAAAAAGTATGTTTAAATTTCCAATTATGATATCAAAAAGACTCAATCTTAAACTCAGTTGTTGTGTCTAGTTGACAATGAGTAATATAGTTATAACAATGAGGCTAAAGAAGAAAATACGCCAAAAGTAGCTATGTATCTTTAAATTATCAGAGAAACTAAATTGACGCGGATAACATTTTCGCCATCTGTCAATCCAAGAAATGTTTTTTATCTTTGCAGTCTTATCGAAATGCATTCAACGGTTTACGCCCAATTGAGGACCAAACATCCAAAGCTCTTTACACACATTCACATCCTAATCCTTCCTAACTAATATTATAAAAGCGAAAATGAGTTTGTTTGTTTGTTTGTTACCTTTACACGCCTAAACCACTGAACCGATCATCCTGAAATTTTGCATATACGTTGACAGGTGTACAGAAACGGACATAGACTACCTTTCATCCCAAAAAAATACTGTTCCCGAGGAAAACAATAATAACGTTCTAATGATAATAGATGGCATCACGTGTCTTTCGAATCATGATTGAATTATATTATTACAAGCAGAGTACAATTCGAATTGTTTGTCAAATTCTAAATTAACGCGAGCGAAGCCGCGGGCAAAAGCTAGTATATAATATTAGCAGTATAAAACAGTACTATATTGAATATTCCATACTAAGTCCACTTCACACCTCTTGACAGAAACCCAAGTGCTCTCCTACCGTAGAGCTCAGTAGTACAGTAATACGCTTCTTAAAGTGCAGCACTTAGAGGCTTACAGCTAATTGCACCCTCTTTGCACCCTTCACAAGTCAGTTGCATCAAAAGATGGCATGCACGATATGTGTGGGGATGTGTGTTTATAATTAGGCAAACAAAAAGCCAATTAAGAAACCGCAAGATTAGCAATACCCGATTTCCCGAGCGCTATGAAATGTCCTTCTTCAAACGAGGTTTAAAGAGAGTTCTTCTTTCACGGTAGGCAGCGGCTTTGCTGTGTCCTTACATTGCAGTAGTCCAAGAGCAGCGGTTACCACTTTCCATCAGGTGGACCACTTGCACGTCTGCCACCAATGGCAATAAAAAAAAACATGCTACAGTAAAATATAAGTCGATTTTCGTGTACCCAAAGAGTATATAGGTACGGGTTAAGATGTTAGGTCCCAGGTAATACGAGGTGAGCCTAATAACGCATTTCTAGAGTCTATACGGCTACTAGGAATAGTGTGATTAGAGGGAGATGCGGCATGAAAGTGGATATAGTGACAAGAATAGAAAAGGGTATGTTAAGCTGGTTTGGACATGTAGAAATAATGGACGAGGAAAGACTGACTAAGAAAGTATATAAGGCTAGTGCGAATGGAACAGTCGCAAGAGGAAAGTCTAGGCGAACGTTTGCCGATCAGATCGGAGGCGTTCTGGACAAAGGCCAGGTTAGAAGCACCTTGAACCGACGGGCATGTATGAGAAATGTGATGAAAATGAATGAAGCAAGAGAAGTGTGTCAAGATCGTAGCAAATCGAAATCCGTAGTCTCTGCCTTCCCATCTGGGAAACAGGCGTGAATCTATGTATGTATTTATGTATACGGCTACTGAAATTTTTTGGACAGAATTTCTTATAACTCTGCTCGAACCGCAGAATTTAAGTCGAGCAGTAACATTTATTACCCTTACGCCAATGCGCCAATCCACACATACAATAAAATGATATTTGAAGAAAGCTTTTAGTTTTTCTCCCTATTATATAACCCAGAATTTAAAGCAATGACGACATTCTACTATGCTACTCTGGTTTCCATTCCACCCAAAGGTCTTTAACATATTCACTGATCGCAGTCTCCTGATTCATTCCGCCAGTTCTACGTAAATGCAATCAGACCGGTTGCAGGAATATTAAAAAGATATCAAGTCCAATAAAATTAATCATAAAGTAGTAGACCTAACCGCTACGTGAACCGTTATGTTACGAGCTGTGCGTGTGTTTTATAGGCAGCCTGTTCCAGTCTTACTAGATTTTATACAATCTATAACCAGTGTGTGTTATCATGTATAAGGGTCGTAACGTATATTGAAATTGAACTAGTTTAATACATCGGTACAATAAGGTAATCGTTTTCATTGCCTAGTTGTACAGATGTACAATTATCGGTTAAATTAGAAATATTCGAAGTTTTGAACCAATTGAAATAATAACTTTTGCGTTTATGATATAGATACTAATATAAAAATAAATGAGAATATGACTGTGTGTTTGCATGTTACGCTTTCACAACCTAACTACTCAACCAATCATCATTAAATTTTGCATACACATTGTCAGAGACTGAAAAGGATATACGGTACATCCAGAAGAAGTACTATTCCCAAAATTTCCAAAGTAATAGAACTTTATTAACAGAGTATACATAATATTGTCTTCTGTTTACGCGAATGTTATTCATTGAAATTAAACTACTATATACGGATTTTATCGCGTCAAAGTGTCAAATAAACAACGCGATAAAATCCGTATATAGTAGAGTATACATTATCGCGAGCAAAGCCACGGGCAAAATCTAGTAATTATATGTATAATCCATAACAGGTATTAACGCGAGCATGATCGATCATGAACTCCGGTGCAACCTGTTCAAAACGTCAAATATCAAAAAGGTTAATATTATGCTTGATCGCGTTAGTAATACCCGTTACGAAATACATAATTATATAGAAAGAAAGAAACATTATCTGTCAAAGGGAGACATAACAAAATAAAAACCGGCTTAAAATATGATGAGTTACATAAGTGTCCATAACATATAAAAACAAAATATTTATCATGAATGTGTAAAAATAAAAAATAAATGTAAATATTCAAATTTAGATAACATTTCGAATACATTAAACTTTGATATTGATTTATTATTCGATTACGTATTAGTTTTAAGTATATACGAAAGTAGATACCGCTCATCTTTATCAACGACCTGCCTATTAAATAACGTTGACTGCACAGATAGTGCAACGGTTTAAGTGATAGCCTCGCCACTGCTACAACGCCGAGAGCTGTGGGTTCGATCCCCACACGGGACAATTTGTGTGATCCAGAAATAATTATACCTAATCGGTTTTTTTATGTCCGTCATTGAATATTTATAAAGTCAACTGCGCTACAGAATTAAAGCGTTGTCTTTAAAAAATGTTTAATGTATTTAATCTCGTGATCATGGACAGTTCCGTAAAGTTTTCTTTTGAGTTTTATTTAAATAGTTAGATTAAACTACGAACTATAATAATAATAATAATATTCTATCACATACACACAACACCATCTAGCCCAAACTAAGCAGAGCTTGTACTATGGGGACTAGACAATGGATAAACATACATACATATTATATACTTTTTTTTTTTTTTTGTAAATACATACATATTATACATAGAAACACCCAGACCAAGACAAACATCCATGTTCATGCACACACTATAATCATGCCTTGTCTTGATTATTTATGTACATGTAAGTGGATGCTCCTACTTACCATACTGCTGCTTTAGAGGCTACCATCAAATTTGATTAAATGCTTGAGTATGTTCAGTAGTAATTCATGGAGAAATGGTTGCACCTTACAGTTATGATTTGTAAACAAAATGTTATTGTAAACTTGGCGAATAAAAAGAGTGGCCATGAGTTTCTTGCAAGTTCTTCTCATGAGCCCTACACCCTTGGTTTGCTGAACGTGGCAGTAAATGTAAATTCACAGAAAAATGTTGTGTAACTTTGACATTGACTTTGACTTGTAACCTAACTTGAATAAATTTATTTTGTATTTTTATTTTAATTCTATTTTGAATCGATCAGTGATGTTGAATCGATCAACATTAGGACGCGAAATCGTAAAATTTCGAATAATCGAATTTCTTTCGAAATAATAACACACCGGTACCTTGTTAGTCACATGGTCCAATTTTGCGCTTATTAATACAGCCAGCCGGGCTCATCACACGAACCAAGTAAAGTGTTAGTAAGTTTTCTATCGCTCAGAACCAGAATCGACATGATTCTTGTTGAGTCCAGTGGACTACAAATGGCTCCTCATAGTTAAGACTTCTGGCGAAATGTAGATGAAATATATAATGGTGATAATTTGTAGATACTAGAATTTAAGAGCGTGTCTCGCCGTTAAACTTAACGTTTGGCGAGTATTATGTATAATGTTACTGAATTACCACTAGATTGTACTTAAAAAAAATAAAAAAGAAATATCGCTGCCTCCCCTTCAAGAATATAAAGACGTGACTCTATGTTTATATATATAGGTAATTTACATACTTGCAACCATAGCCGTGGCGAGCGTGACCTGTCGCAATGATTTTGAAGGAAATTCTTACAAATTAACCTACACTGATTTATTACTAGTTCAGTTATTGTTTACATAAAATGAGCTTATTTTATATATGTAGTAGCAGTGATAGCTCAGTGGGGAGACCAACAGACTGCAATGCAGAGGGTCTCGGTTTTGAACCCACGTCGCGCACCTCTGACTTTCGGAAGTTATATGACTTTTCTAAATTATGTACGTATTGATTGACAATAATCATCGCCTGCTCCGTGCCTCGGAGAGCACGTTAAGCCGTCGCTCCCGGCTGCCATGAACATCTATGGTAGTTGTTATTGGGAACTCAGTGCCCTCTAATATCCTGACACTGGTCTAGCCTTAGGGTATCGTTAGCCTTCGGGTTGCAAAGGTCAGATGGCAGTCGCTCCGTGTAAAAACTGATATCCATCCAGTCAAATCCGGTTAGACTAGAAAGCCGACCCAAGTGACTTGGGAATAATAAAGGCTAGGGAGAAGAAGCTTAGTGTATATTTATGTCCCTGTTAGCTCTGTGTAGGATAAAAAGTATGAAACAAAATAAACCACAAAGAATAAACGGATGGCGCAGTAATAGCGCGTTACTATAGATTTTCTATTGTGTCCATCACGAGGCAGTGAAAGGGTTTATTTATTTGCAATAAGCATAGGTATAGTTTTAGTATTGTCTACATAGACATTATTCAAGATACATTATTAGATCCCTACATGTAGCCTTAACCGCGATATGCAATGTTTTATATAAAAACGCTCCCTTTGATTTAAAAGTTAATTAATTTCTTCGACTTAATTTCAAGTACCTTCAATGTAAAAGTAATACAATTATGAATCAAATTAAATTTTATAATTCTATGATTATTACAATATAATGGTTTATGTTTAACTTATCACCAGATATAGTAAAATATAAAAGTCAAAAATAGTAATTGATCACCAAAAATATTAAATGATCACCAAAATTAAAACCACATTTTAATACCAAAAAATATTAATTGCACAGCAAAGAGATCAAAATAAGTCGACGGACAGTCGAAAATAAGTCCTATTTTTTGGTGGGTTTAAGAAGGAACCTAATATAATCTAACCCTTCCGAGACGGTATACAGTGATTTGAGTCGTATAGTTGCTCGTTATGATATATTTTCAGTAAGCATATTTTACTGCGCAATTAATATTTTTGGTGGTCATTATATTAAATCCCAATAATAATTGATACTACACAAATGGCGTTGTGGCTTCAACAGCTGCCTCGCCACTTTGTGTTGTGTATTTGATTCCCACACGAATCGACGACTGAAGACAAGCATATCAAGTCAATTATTATTGAATTAATAAGATCTTGCGTAGCCTATATTCTCAGATTTTGGCAAATCTCCAAGTAAACCATTATAAACATGTCTACACCTTTTAAATACAAAGTTGTACATTAATTTGTATTTGCAATAGTATTTAGCAAAATCTCACACGTCTCAAACACAGAGGCGTAATGCAAAAATCCTAGTGTATAAATAGTAGCGGCCAGGCTGACGATGTGTAGTGCGTAATAAACAGTTGGCCAATATTCTACAATGGACCGTTGTGTGCCTCTTGACTCTGATTGGTATAAGAGACAAGATGAGGAGATATAACTACAACTACTAAGCGGTTTGAGTCTGACTGCCTGTATAGCGCAGCGGTTGTATTCGACTGCGTGAGTTCTCAGATTCGATATCCGTGTCAGCAATGAAATTTGCCTTACAGGTAGATGGACTATCGGTAAGGCAAATTTTTGTGTGCAATATATTAAAATGTTCTAGATATTTTTTATGATTTTGTTACACGTACGGCTACCGTGCTATTCTTGCAATTAAAAGTTGCCAGCGTTGGCAAGGCTTCTACTGTGTAGTTATCTACGCCATTGAACTTAAGTAGTGAGCTCGTGAAAGCTTCCGAATAAGTTAAATCACTACAAGAGACCACGTCAGTAAAGTCATTAACGATACAGAAAGCATTTCTGGTACACAAGTTTATTTTTCCACAAAAACAATAAGTTAGTTGCTTGTAACATATTAAAGCGACGACGGTAGACCTATGGATAAGACATTGAACTCGCGATCGAGATATCATTAGTTCATAATAAGCACTTCATTGTCCGTCTGTCTGTTTGTCTGTCTGTCTATATCCTTTTTCTCAGGAACTCATGGAATATATCAAGTTGAAATTATTATCAGACACTTAGAACTGCAATTTCTAGGAGCTGTGAAAATCAAACTTCCAAGTAAATGCAGTCACAAGATACGGTAGTTTATGTCCCATATTTTGACACTGGCAAGAGAATCAAAACCTATAGGTTACTTCACGTTAATAAAAAATCATGAAAATAGGCAAGAAGCAATGTCTTATAGCATGGCATATAAGTATAAAAAAAAACTGAAAATCAAAAATGTTTAATTACCTAAATCACGAAAACAAATATATTTTTCTATACTAATATTATAAAGCTGAATTTATTTATTTAATTATAACGGTTGTATACCAATTACAATAACTAAAGAAATTAAAAAAGAGATATAAAACAAATATATAATTATATAGGTAATCATTAAGACAAACAAAATCATCTCTTCTCACAAAATCGCTGACGCTCTAACAATATATTCTGCTATCCATCCGCAAACAAGTCACAGTCAGGATTGGCGTACAGAAGACCGTTGAGAGCAGAAAGCGAGCGCGGTATGTGTGACTCAGCGCGCGCTACGGTGCGACATGATGGTACGGCAAACATGTCCCTTCGTTTGCGGTTTGTTTGTTTGGTAGAACGTGCACGCACAAATTTTTAGTGTTGGGTAGCCCATTAATCGAGGAAGGCTATAAGCTATATAACATCACGCTACGACTAATAGAAGCGTAGCATTAATACGAAATGTTGCAAAAACGGAGTAAATTCTATTATGTGACGCAGACGAAGTTGCGCGGGTCAGCTTCTCTACTGCTTTATCTTATAACTTAGTCCACAGTGTAAAGTAACACAGTATTGCTTAATCCTGTGTTGCCACGCGCCCGCTCGCGCTCTGCACATAAATGACACTCTTTGTGTTGTTATCGCCACACTGGCTATGGGAAACACGGTTTTCTCCACACAATACTACATACAACTACTTGCTAATACGTTTGTATATACAGTCGGTAACAACTAATGCAGGAGAGATATAATATTGCATTGTTTTGTTAACAGAATAGAAGATTAGTTAGAAATGTATAATAAAGGTATATACATAAAAAAAGGTATATATAATAAAGGTATATAAGCAGCGATAGCTCAGTGGCGAGACCAACAGACTGCAATGCAAAAGGTCTCGAGTTCGAACCCACGTCGCGCACCTCTGAGTTTCGGAAGATATAAGACTTTTTGAAAATTGTGCGTATTGATTGACAATTATCGCCTGCTCCGTGCCTCGGAGAGCACGTTAAGGCGTCGGTCCCGGCTGCCATGAACATCTATGGCAGTCGTTATTGGGTAGTCAGTGCCCTCTAATATCCTGACACTGGTCTAGCCTTAGGGTATCGTTAGCCTTCGGGTTGTGGAGGTCAGATGGCAGTCGCTCCGTGTAAAAACTGATATCCAGTCAAATCCGGTTAGACTAGAAAGCCGACCCCAAGTGACTTGGGAATAATAAAGGCTAGGGAGAAGATATAATGAAGGTATATATCCTAACTAATCTGCTATTGCACGGATGACGTGGTGATTTAAGTGGTCGCCTCGCCACCGCCACTGCGCCGAGTGTTGTGGGTTCGAATCCCACACGGGACAAAAATTTATGATCTTATTTTATTTTTTATTTTTTTTATTGCCATTGGTGGCAGACGAGCAAGTGGCCCACCTGATGGAAAGTGGTAACCGCTGCTCATGGACTTCAGCAATGTCAGGACACAGCAAAGCCGCTGCCTACCGTGAAAGAAGAACTCTCTTTAAACCTCGTTTGAAGAAGGACATATCATAGCGCTCGGGAAACACCGAAGCAGGCAGTTCATTCCAGAGCTTGCATGTACGTGGGAGAAATGATCCACTAATGGTTCTAACGAGTCGATCTTTGTACCCGTTGTTTGAATGTTTGTAAAATCGGAGGAAATAGTAATTTTTTTAAATAACCAAAAATACAGTGAACGGTCTTGGCTCGAGCGCTGCGATGATATTGACTGATTTACAAGTATGTTAGTGCTGAATTTTAACGCCAATGCGATATCAGAATAAATTACTATCGCTTGTGACCATGGCTGCTGAAAAGCAACCGAAACGTCGGGGAAAGTGTAAACTTAAATATAAATAGTTTAATTAGCTTAAAAATTAGTAAAGTTTAATAGTAGTAGTGTAACAGTTTCTTAATTATGTAATAAAGTGTTAAATAAACAACGCGATAAAATCGTATATAGTAGTTTAATTTCAGTTGTATTATTAATAGCTATAGATATATTTTTATGTGAACCACTGTACATGTCACTTGACTACACACACATCTATACAAACTAGCGGTCGCCTAGTGCTCGAAATTCGACCAAAGTTTGCCTGTAAGATATTACTGATATATGTCATTATATATTGATATATGTAACCATAGTTACGCGCTTCGACTGCGTGTGTCAAATGCATGGTTGTGTGCGTATAGTGTTTTTTCATTAATTTAATGTATTTTTACGCATAATTTTAAAAAATATTAGCATTTGTCACTTCTTCTCTGTATAAACTATAAGTGTGCGAAATTTCATACTCCTCCGTCCGCCCAATTTTCGCAAAAAGGGATATAGATAAATAAAATTTAAGTGTCTGTTTGTAATGTCAAAATAACAGTCTTTTACTTAATGTATATGAAAGTATATACGGTACTATTATATATGTAATATTAAAAGTATTTTATCTGTCAGTCTTTCTATTTCTTCCATCTAATCTTTGAAACGGCTAGAGCGATTTTTACGGGACTTTCACTTGCAGATAGCTGATGTTATAAGGAGTAATTTAGGCTACATTTATTATAGAAAAATCTTTGCGAACTAAACAAACCACGCGGATAAAGTCGCGGGTAACAGCTAGTTTTAACCGACTTCAAAAAAAGGAGGAGGTTCTCAATTCAACTGTATGTTTTTGAAGTGAAAACTTTTTTAGGCGCGTTAAGCAAATACTTATACTTCTTGGGTGAACAAAAATCATAGAAGTCGCGTCATCGTCACGCTTCCAAGCTTTCCAGTTTTGAATTATTTTAGAATATTAACAATATCTCAGAAATGGTGCGTCCTACGCAAAAATAACGAAATTTTGACCCCCTCAATAACCATTAGGAGTGTATCAAGAATCCGACCAGCCCCCTTATTATTTTTTTTTATCCGAAAACTGTCTTAGGCTTGTTGAGCACTTCTTGTGTGAACAAAAATCATGGAACTCGCGTCATCGTCACCGAACGCTTTCCATTTTTGTATTATTTTTGGTTTATAATTTGGTTTATAAGGAAGTGTTTATAATCATGGATTAAAGTTTTCACTTCTATCGGCAGTCCCCAAAGACTGCCCCAATTTTTTTTTATGCGGTACACACATAAAAAACAATTATTATAATATATAATATCATAATTACGTAACAATCGGTAAGTATTTATAAAACTAATTTAGAATCGTACAAAAATCGTGCCTTATTATACGTCTAGTAACTCTCATGCTCTGTTTCCTTCCATTAGAAAATGACAGTACCTCAATTTACGTTGAAAATTCTTAATACAATAAATATGTCGTTATTGGAGACTTTTATTACAGTACAATATCTAAAATACATACATAGAATAAAGGTGTAGATATAGGAGATTTTCATTCATATTTAGATAGAAAGCCAAACATAATAATATAATTTATTTTCTTCCTTTTTAACATCAGCAGTAAAAACCTCGTTTTGTAGAAGATAGAATACTGTTAGATTACATTACCGTGGTATTAGCCTTACACCAAAAAGAATTCGTCACCACCATTACGAAACATCGCTTCATCGACAAACGTCAAACACGGTCGATTGACTCATCATTAAGTTTAAATATTCGATTATGCCTCAAATCATAATTAGAGACAACAAAGTAAGCAACAGTCGAATGTGCGGTCATATAGTTATTGAATGCTGTTTTAATACAATGACCCATCGCTAAACCTAGTCATACTGATGTCATAGGTCAGAGAATTTCAAATGGGGCTAACACCTTATTTTTAGCTATTTTAAGAATTTAGAGCAAGCTGGCAAAGATCACCGACTGCCACGCCTGAGGTCGCGGGTTCGATTCCCGCAGAAGTCAAACATTTGTGTGCATGAACATGGATGTTTGTCTTGGTCTGGGTGTTTCTATGTATAACATGTATGTATTTACAAAAAAAAAGTATATAATATATGTATGTTTATCCATTGTCTAGTACCCATAGTACAAGCTCTGCTTAGTTTCGGCTAGATGGTGTTGTGTGTATGTGATAGAATAGAATATTATTATGTCTGTCTCGCCTACCTACCGGGTTTCCAATCACCTCTTTGTCTGTACAAAGGTCAGAAAACACTTATCCCTTTGTTAATACCCGAGAATCTCCTTCAGTATCCGAGATACCCTGTTCTGGTCTGTCATGTAATACAAGTCTAATTTACCTACAATCTTCTCTAGAAACGTTTCTAGAATCTACTATAGATTTGAGTACTTACTGAACCTTATCGCTCTTTTCATTTCATACATATCAGTTCCATGCAAATATGATTTACCTAGAAGATTTTGCAAATAGTTTTCGATCAGTGAATCATCTTTAAAGCCCGGAAGAAATAACACGGTTCTATTTCTATCTCAAAACAAGATTCATTTCATACAGAAATAGTTAGCCCAGATCCCGAACTCCTGGTTTAACATACATTATAATATTAAAGCTAATAAAACAACCGATAACTATATTCGCAACGAAAACAATTTACAATTTATGTTTTCATCAAACAACTGCTTATCAGGACTGCTTGACGACGTAAATTTTAGTATTTTGTTTACCATAAAACGTGCATACGATAACAGAACGTTTCCATTGTAAAGTAAGGGTTATTTTGCCATGCATACAGAAAAGTGCTTATGTATAGAAAACGTGACGCCGAGCCATGACCAGCGCAACTTATCGCGACGCTAATTCTTTTCATTGTCAGTGAAAATTGAACATTACTTATAAATACATTCGTTTTGCTCGCACTGCGAATCATGTTATGAACGGTTCGGTTACAAAGTTTTCGGTTAAATAAGAACAATATACGACATCAAAGTTGCCGCTTTTATTGAATAAGCTATGAAGCAACCATTGTATTCTCATATCATACCATCACGGCTCTAATGCGCGAAAAGTAAGACAGATATATAGAACAAACAAATTTCGTCAGCTGATTTCATTCTTTTGTATATGAGCCCAGTCTAGGTACCCTCTGACCACATTTGTAGAATTCTTATTGCTTTGAGATTTAGGTAGATTGGGCAAAATATTATTAGCCGTAAGAGTGTTTTTGAAACCAAACGAAGAGCCAAGGGTAGGTCAGTATACTATACCAGGTGACTATATTTTAACCAAAGTTAAATGCAGTAATAGAGTTGGATCTCCGGCTTCAGAGACCAAAACTAGTTCCTTATAGAGATAAATAGAGACAACGGTCCTGGCAGACTTGCTACATTCTCCTCTTACATTTTAATGTTGATACTATAACCAAGGAAATTTGAAAATGGCAAGCAAGATAGTAAAATTTAAGATAAGCAGAGAGCGAGCCTATTGACACGGTAATGTTATTAACAGTATTCTATCTTCATACAAACGGTCGGAACTCGAGTCATAGCTACGCACCTCGGCGCCGGCGTTGGTCCGCGCTTGGTTCGCAACCAGTCGCGAATGCGGCGCACGCGCAGTGACGAACGGACGTTGTGATTGTTTTGTAAGCAGTAAGCGTGCGATTTGTGGATATTTTATTGAAATAGCTATATAAATAACAATACAATAAAGCTTGTCGTACGTCTCGGTCGAGAAGCAAATATTTATCAGTTTCAAGTTTATAAGGATGTTTTTAGTTAAATCTACAAATCAAAAAACACAACATGCTTTTTATTGAACACTTTCTATTTCATTCACTACGAATTTCATTTTTTATAATATTATATTATATTTACAATAAACTAGAAAGAAACTCAAGTAAGTAGATAAAATTAAAATACTGTAGGCGAGCAGCCCTAACGCGTTTCTATGAACCGCGCTGTTGTAGGTAATTATTTTAAGGACAGGCCGAGTTACAATACTGTATAGATATCATTACCGTGTTATTGATGACTACCGAGAACAGTTCCAGACTCCACGTAGTCAAAATGATTTGACCGAAAATCCCAAATACATTACCTAGGTATATATTAACTAGATATGCCCGCGGTTTCACCCGCAATTATGATTACTGCCCCGCCCCAGTGGATTGTAGCGTGATGTTATATAGCCTATAACCTTCTTCGATAAATAAGTTACCCAAAAAAAAAAAATTCATTTCAAACCAGTAGTTCCTAAGATTAGCGCGTTCAAACAAACAAACAAACAAACAAACTCTTCAGCTTTATAATATCTATATATTAATACGTGAAGCGAAAACTTTGGATCCCTTTTTACGAAAATTGGGCGCACGGAGGAGTATGAAATTTCGCACACTTATAGTTTATACTGGGAAGAAGTGACGAATGCTAATATTTATATAAAATATGCATTAGAAATATATTAAATTAATGAAAAAACACTACACGCACACAACCACGCATTTGACACACGCAGTCAAAGCGCGTAACTATGGTTACAATATCAATATAAAATGACATAATATATCAGCAATATCTTACAGGCAAACTGGTCGAATTTCGAGCACTAGGCGACCGCTAGTTAGTATAGATAAGTGAACAGTAAACTTTGGACCTCTTTTTAAGTAGGTATATTGCGCGTATGCAGGATTTTGAAATTCAGCAGTTACAGTTGACATAGAGAAGGAGTGCATAAAGCTATAATTATGTTATAAACAACGTGAATTACAGCCGAATTACGACCACTAGGCGGCAACTAATCATTGTAATTATTAGTTTCGCTATCAGACTATGAACTCATATCGATCTATTGCAAAACTGTTTTGAGTTCAAATTAATCGCCAGCTAGCAAAATGTTTGTTAATCACAAGGTTAGAGCAAATTGTTATTTAGTTGTTCTGTCACGAACTTGTTAGTACGAGCAGCATCCAACAATGTGTCCGGTACACGAAAATGGGCTTTAACAACGTTACATGGGGCAATGTAACATTGTTAAGCCTATTTTATGGGGCCTATTAGCGAAATGTTCGTGTAAAATCTCTAATCTTTCTGTGTCAGACAAGCGTAATGTTATGATATCAAAGACTTCTCATTGTAACATCAAAAGATTATTAATATCAGAACTGTGTTAAACTGTCTCACTGCTGAGCACGGGCCTCTTCTCACTATGAGAAGGGTTAAGTTATAGTCCACCACGCTGGCCCAGTGCGAGTTGGCAGACTCACATATCTTCGAGAACATTATGGAGAACTCTCAGACATGCAGGTTACACGATGTTTTCCTTCACCGTTAAAGCAAGCGATAATTAACTATTTAATACGCATATAACTTAAAATAATCAGAGATTTATATTAGTAGTAGTAGAGCCTCGCTGATTTCAGCATCTACCCTCTCACAAAATATCGACGTGAAACAGCAGTATTCCTACTGTTGTGTTTTGTTCGGTGAGTGACAGTGCCGGAGGTCCAAGCAGCCCCTTTCCCCTTCCTGCTCCTTCTCCTTCCCACTTCCTTTCCGAAAGGGTCGGCAACGCGCAAGTGATGCCTCTGGTGTTGCTACATAGGCTACGGTGACCACTTACCATCAGGTGGGCCGTATGCCACCTTAGTTGTATTAAAAAAAAACGATGCGCGCCCTGAGATCGAACTCGAAACTTCTGCGTGGCAGTCTAACGGTTTCCCACTAGGCTATCACTGCTATTCAAAAGATTACATACAAACAAAGTCAGACCCTTGTATTCCCGAAGGGGTAGGCAGAGATGTATCACAGTGACACTTTGCCTCCTATGGTTTTAGATACCATGTAAAGGTGGCGGGCCTACTGTCGTCTACCGAAGATATTTCCAGACCCCGTATTACTACTGAGATTTTCTTCAGAGAAAAACGCAATAATATTCAGCATGAAGTACAGCAGTCACATTCATTACCATTGCCCCGTCGATGCAGAAGGGATGATTATCTATACCTACTTATATTATAATGCTGAAGAGTTTGTTTGTTTGTTTGTTTGAACGCGCTAATCTCTTGAAAAATTATTTTAGTGTTGGATAGCCTATTTATGGAGGAAGGCTATAGGCTATATAACATCACGCTACGACCCACGGGAACAGCGTAGTAACCATAAGCGCGGGTGTAACCGCTTATTAAACAATGGATCATTAAACAATTTATAGATTTTGCATTAAAATGTTAATCAATTCGTTTATAAATTCGAAATTAATTTGTAAATACATATCAGTTATATACGATTCGATCGAGAAATTGATGAGTTGTGCGGAAACCTGCATGTCGAAGATATTATGTGAAGTCTGCCAACCCGCATTAGGCCAGCGCGGTGGACTATGGCCTAACCCTCGTCACAGTGAGAAGAGCCCCGTGCCCAGCAGTGGGACAATTTAATAAAAGGCTGATATTATTATTATTATTAAATCATTTCCAGATTGAAGATTAAAGACTTAATAGATTGACCTCTTGTACTGAGTGAAAACCTGGCTATACCTTACCTACAGAATTATTAACAATAATTTTAATAATCGATGACATTGATCGATTATTTAATTACGTATTATGTAAAAGGATAACGTTATCAACTAATCAATCAACGTCAATAATAAATAAATAATTAATTATCAACGTTTCGAATGATTCGATTAAGTACTATACTATAGGTACTTCACTCATTTAAAGTAAGTTTGCTATTTAAAACGTAACAATTTAATTTTTTTCTGGTAACGTGTAGATTGTACTGATATTATGATTATAATCTATTTGTGTATATAAATATTTAATTTACTTTATATTATTTATTCATTTACCTCAGTAGCGTGGCGGCAGTTAATGCGTCTACTGAGTGTGAGTGCTCGGGTTCAGTACCCATAGCGTATAAAGTGTTATTGCATTTAACTATCAAGAATTTTATCAGTACCAGCATGGATTAAGAACCTATGTATGTCTGGCAGGCGGGAATGAGCTTATCAACAACCAATGATAGCGTAGCGCAAAATAAGGCTGTATTACAACCCTGCCTACCTCTGCATATATACCTATTTATTTATTTACAAGGTGTTCTCGCGGTTTCACCCGCGTTTATCGTTACTGCGCTGCCCCCGTAGCGTGATGTTATATAGCCTATAGCCTTCCTCGATAAATAGGCTGTCCAACACTAAAATAATTTTTCAAATCGACCCAGTAGTTCCTGAGATTAGCGCGTCCAAACAAACAAACAAACTCTTCAGTTTTATAATATTAGTATAGATTTATTAAATTAGAACGGTTACAATTCAGATATTTACATTATATAAATTTATGATAGCTTTTCATAAAAAGCATTGCAAACATTCATCATGACTCACAAGTCGTCAGCAAAAATATCACAGTCCGGGTTGGCTTCCACGAGAATATTAAGTGCGGAGAGTACACAAGGCACCGGTGATGTGGCCCGTGCCACCGTGTGGCACGTGGGCACAGCGAGCACTCTGTGACTAGATATGTGTAATTAATACACTTTCCCCTCCACTGTGTCTCCAAGATCATCCCACAAACGGTACAGGTCCAGCTTTAACCTTTACGACTAAAATATTCTTCTCCCCGTCACGTGTTCCCCTGCGTGATGTTTGACGCAAGCCTGTTGCTAGCTCAGCCATCTTGGCATGATGTCGTAAGCCCTCACCGCCGACTGAGTGAAGCAAATTTTTTGCAAGTTAAATAAACACGATCATGCGTTTTAGATTTAAATCTGTGTTAATTAAACGCTAATGTGTGTTTTTTTTAGTTAAATGTTTGAGAGAGATGGATTTATTACCGATCATATTTACAGTGCTATAGTGGCGTAGCGTGCCTTGGAGGGGCCCTTTATCAAAATTAGTTGGGAGGCCCAAATGAAGGGTAAAGATTTCTCACAAAAGTCATTTCTGAAGTGAAAACTCTATAGGCACGTATGACAGCTTTTTTTATATGTTTTTCCGGGAAGCACGAGATTAAGGGCCACTTGCATGACGACTCACAAAATACATTTAGCACTAAATATATTTAAAACATCGTGGCATCTCAGTCACCCTTACACGGATGACTGCGACAGCACGATTTTTTAAATCTATTTAGTGCTAAACGTATTTTGTGAGTTGTCGTGCAAGTGGCCCTAAGTGACATTGTGGATAACATATTACTAATTTTTGCTTACACACGTTAGGGGCCTCTGTAGCCCGGGGGCCCCGTATCATTGATACGGCTGATACGGCGATAGCTACGCCTCTGCAGTGAGTGCTACCTATATACAAGGAGAAAAGCCTGGCTTCCAATCTAGATGAAAATTTTCTTATTTTGTCTTTTGATAACACACTTTCCGCACTAGAAATAAATCCTGTGACACGAGAACTTTACAAAAACATTAGAAATCAGACACAAAGAATTTGTAACAAATTTTGTCCAGTGTGGGGATCGAAACCACAACACTCGGCGTAGGGCGACCACGTAAACCACTACGCCATCGCCATTTATACAATGAAGCCAAATATGATGAACTATCAGTGTAGTAGAGCCTCGCTGATTTCAGCATGAATGGGCCGGCTCGACTGGGGAAGGACTACCCTCTCACAGAATATCGACGTGAAATAGCAGTATTCCTACTGTTGTGTTTCGTTCGGTGAGTGAGAGTGCCGGAGGCCCAATCACCCCCTTTCCCCCATCCTGCTCCTTCTCCTTCCCACTTCCTTTCCTAAAGGGTCGGCAACGCGCAAGTGATGCCTCTGGTGTTGCAGGCATCCATAGGCTACGGTGACCACTTACCATCAGGTGGGCCGTATGCTTATTTGCCACATTAGTCGTATAAAAAAAAAGAAATATATGATGGTTCATTATATTCAACCTTGAATGGAAGCAAAGAATATAGGCGGTGGTAGCTTAATTGACAATGCAATGGACTTGCGATCGAGAGTTCCTGCCATCGAATCCTAATCATACCATTACCTTCGTGAACCCACTCTTAAAATAAGCATTCTAGTTTAGCTAAAGGGGTTAACAAAAACCCTAACCGTTAGTTATCTTATAAGAAAAATTTACGAATAGCTACCCTTCAATGTGCTCTGAAGAGTTGAATTAATCAAATAAGAAAACATAGAGACTACAATATGTATTTCATCCCATAATTAAATTAAAAACATATAGGTATTGCTCTCGTGTTACCCTAAACTGAACATGCGACTGCATATTATTTTCATTTTGTTTTATTTGGTTTGCCAACAGTAAATATATCTTCTTCTTCTCCCTAGCCTTTATTATTCCCAAGTCACTTGAGGTCAGCTTTCTAGTCTAACCGGATTTGACTGGATATCAGTTTTTTCACGGAACGACTGGCATCTGACCTCCGCAACCCGAAGGCTAACGATACCCTAAGGCTAGATCATTGTCAGGATATTAAAGGGCACTGACTTCCCAATAATGAGTGTCATAGATGTTCATGGCAGCCGGGACCGACGGCTTAACGTGCTCTCCGAGGCACAGAGCAGACGATAATTGTCAATCAATACGCACATAATTTCGAAAAGTCATATATCTTCCGAAAATCAGAGGTGCGCTACGTGGGTTCGAACCCGAGACATGCAGAGGGCATTGCAATCTGTTGGTCTCCCCACTGAGCTATCGATGCTACTTACTGCCAACAGTAAATATATAATACACTAAAATAATAAATGTGACAAGAAAATGAAAATTCTCACAAACACATTTAACAATTGTAGGCTCACTAGCACTTATGCATATATATTGAAATTGGCCGTCAAAGTAGAGACCTAGACATCGCCTCGGCTGCTATAAGGGCGGTGTGGAGGCCACTGCTTAGACCACACGACTGCTTACCATTAGGTAGAGTGTGATCATTGTGACGAGCAATATAAAAAAAACTACAAAAAACATATGTAGTCGTAAAAAAAGCCTTTGTAAACTGTCTATAAATTAACCACTACAAACTTACGATCACCATGTACGGTGTCAGGCAATGTGTGAGGGCGATCAAATTTTTTTAAATATTCCTGACATTTGTGTCAGAATATTCTCAATAACAGGACGGAGTCAAATGATCTCGGTAGGTAGATATCAACAGGCTCGCCTTCAATTACATGTGACCTTAAAACATAGCTGGCGATGAATAGTCGTCTGCCTACCCTTCGAAATAACGATTCATACATTTTCTTCTAAAGTACAGCACCGTTATTGCGCAAGTCCGAATCGCACTTGACCAGTTTTTATTTATAGCGGATCAGTAAATGCTAGTGACGGATCAATAAAAGTATATTTGAAACCTGCTACCTATAACCTGCCTTTCATCCGACTTTACCACTGTTCAGTTTTTAATTCCATATATATTTTTTTTTATTCTGCTCGTCAAAATGACCACACTCCACCTGATGGTAAGCAGTCGTGTGGTCTAAGAGCAGTGACCTCCACACCGCCCTCATAGTAGCCGAGGCGATGTTGAGGTCTCTACTTTGACGGCCTGAGAAGATGCTTTTTCACGCCCCGCTTAAAGAACCCAGGATTGAAGGAAGAAGGAAACACGTGCCTTGGCAGAGAATTCCATGCCTTGGTCGTTCGGCAGAGGTATGAGGACCCAAACTTTTTGGTATGCGCTCTAATCGACTCTACCATGTAAGGATGGCATCTGAGCCCAGCACGCGTTGTTCTGGATAGGAAAGGGGAGGGCGGGATAAGGTGGAATAACTCTTCAGAGCACTCCCCGTGGTATATTCTGTAGAAACATGCCAATGAGGCAATGTCCCTACGGAGTTGCAGAGGTTCCAGTGAACTCGTGACCTCTGGATCTCCGATGATATGGACAGCCCGCCGCTGTAACCGGTCGAGAGCGTCCAACAAGTACTGCGTGGAGCCATCCCAAAGATGAGAACAGTACTCTACGCAAGGGCGCACTTGTGCCTTATACAATAGGCACAGTTGTCCAGGCGTGAAGAACCGCCTCACCCTGTTTAGAACTCCCAGTTTTCGCGAAGCTTGCTTAATGACGCTCTCGATATAGGTTTTCTGATTAAGGGAGCGGCAAAGATCCATACCTAAGATGGAGAGGCTGTCACGTATCACCAGTGGAGTGTTCTTCAGAGAAGGGAGGGGAAGGAACGGAGACTTTTTTGTTGAGAACGCGCATGCCTGGGTCTTCTTGGCGTTGAACTCGACCAAGTTCTTGGCACCCCATTCATAGATGCGGTCCAATGTCTGGTCAAGTTCAACGACAAGATACTACCTTTTCCCCTCAACCTCAGCCTGTTTGGCCCCAGGATGTCCGAGATATCGCCCATGCACGGTACTGTCGTCCGCATAACAATGTATGTTGCCGAGATTCAACATATCATTGTTATGCAGAAGAAAGAGCGTAGGGGATAAGACAGAACCCTGAGGCACTCCTGCATTGACCTGCATAAATTTGGAAGCGCGACCGTCGCAAAGGACCCGAATACGACGCTTCTGCAGGAAACTTGCAATCCAGGTGCACAGTTGAGGGGGCAAGCCATTTCGTCATGTTCATACATTCTTATTTAAAAATAATAACGCCCGCGTTAGGTGCAAGGTACTTTCAAACATTCAATGAACGGACGCAAAGAACAGCCTGACTTGGAACAACTATTACAAGATCACACAATTTTGTCCCGACGGGAGCTCGAACCTGCCGAAAATGCCGAGGCGACTACTTAAACCACCATACGTGCATTGATATCTGACATTTGTGAAGTCTCAAGGACAGTTAAACTCTCTTGGCACCCGCAGCGAACTATATCAGAAGTATATTGAAGAAGTTAGAAAAAGAAGCCCAGAGTGGGCATCTTTCGTTAGTATATTTTCAAAGACATGTAGTCACTAAATGTTCCCGCGGTTTCACCCGTGTTTATCGTTACTACGCCGCCCCGTGCGTCGTAGCGTGATGTTATATAGCCTATATCCTTCCTCGATAAATAGGCTATCCAACACTAAAATAATTTTTCAAATCGAACCAGTAGTTCCTGAGATTAGCACATTCAAACAAACAAACAGACTCTTCAGCTTTATAATATTAGTATAGATTAGAAAAATAAGCACCATGGACGCAATCTATAAACTGCCGATAGTCTACTAGTTAGGTATGGGACCTACGATACACAGGTCATGGGTTTAATCCATACCCAATATGTACCGTTTTCAGCCCAATTCTAACACGAGCAATTAGCTTATATGGATGAACCAACAAGCATACAAGTAAAAAAAGGAATCTTAATTGTAAGCAATCTCAAAAAGATCGTAGTTCAATGTGCAAGATGGGACTTAGCTATCCATATTCTTACTACAGTAGGTCTTAATTAGCATAAATATTTAATTACCTATTCAAAAAAACGTAGGTTTCTTTTAAACATTGTAATACGGTAGTTAGCACATTCTCACACCGCTCACGGCCTATTCGCTAAACTTTTATGAAATCTCATCGGACCAGTATAAAAATCAACAAATTACATATCCATATGAAAATGCAAATTAATACCTCCGAGAGAAACCTTAGGCGATCGGTGTTGCAAGATCTGCGGTTTTTTAACTAAGAATGCATTTCTAGACTGTTTTAGAAAACCTAGTATCGTCCTACAAGGCGAATGTATCCGCCATTTAAAATATAAGCCCATGTGCCAACATGTTTTTACTTTATAACTGCTATATAACCTAGAAAATAGATCGTAGTTCTATGAACCGGTACTGAAGATCCAGCTCACAGCGATTTTACAGTAATTTGCTAGTACGTTACCACTTATATTCTATGTAGAACTTTGGTTGTCCGTTCAAAGCCAGCAATGGTTTGTATTGGTGTTTTGTTGGCAAACTGTCAGATGGTTAGCTAATGAAGGGCAGTGTAGTAGATCTTTCTGCCTTCACTTCGGTTGCTAAGCGAAGCTTATGCTTGTGTGAGTGAGTGCAGTGCCCGAGGCTGTAGTGACGTACTATTGTTGTTATCGACTGTTTTTCTTATCGATATTCTACCTTCACGGGCCTCTTACAGAATGGTGTACAAGGGTAATTTAATATGTATAGTGTATTAACATTATTTTGATGCATATTAAAACTAAAATTTAAAGTATGTTATAATTGAAATTAAATATAGTAACTAAAATTTAAAAAATCAACAATTAATTTCACTGTAGTAACGAGTATGCAACATTTTCGATGAGCCTTCATATAAGAGTTTGTTGATCCCAAAAGGTTAAACAACAACAGAGCAATCATCCACCAATTAAATCCCTTAGCCAATTATAAAACAAACCAATTAAAACAAGTTTCCTAACGTACCTTTTACACGCGCAATCTAAGCGATACCTATATCTTATAATCAGTTTCGACAAAAAATTTCGCAATTCTTTCCCAACACTATTATTATCTTTGAACGGCACGCACACATACGCAAACTGCATTTGATTATGACAAACTACAATGTTACAGAATGCAGTTCTAAAATTCAAATGTAAGCGAAAATGAACCTTATTATTAAGAGAAAATAGTTTCGAGGTTATTAATAGGTCGTGAGGTTAGGTTTGTTGGTATAAAAGTGACGTTTCGTAGTGGTGTGCGTAACATGCAGTCATCGACCCGTATCTAGGCGAACCTACCCCAACGCGAAAAATATAAGTATTTCCGAGTGGTAAACTACCGACTAGTGTTGTAACCATCCGCCAGTTTTTGCGCTACTTTCTAAAGTGACGTGCGTAGATAATACTGACGTAATTGTTTTTTCTTTATTTTCGACAGCTGCGAGTATGTCGAATTCAGATGAACTCTTGAACAGGGTTAGTCAAACTAAGCTTGTATTTCTCGCTATTTATTTCGTCCGTCGTCGACATGGCTCACCGCAGCTCCGCTAGTGATAAAATGAGTGGCAGTCAGCTTTCTTTTTTAATCGTAACTATTCTACTCCAAACACTCCCCCCCCATATTCAAGTAATCTCCATTCTTTGCTTGGGGTTTTGGGTTTTAACAGAATTTCGATTTGCCTTAGTTTGCTGTCTAGTATATTGGGTACTCTCCAGCTGATAATTTTAGACCACTGGACTAGCTGAGATGTTTCACCCAGTTTATCAATTAAGATTTAGAGTAGCTTCCACGATTTTAGCAATCAGTACGTATCGGGTTTTGGTCTGCTTTGTACGTCGAGCCCCTAAAATGCTGCATTTTTCAATTAAACGATCGGACGACCGAACGATGCCGTCATCCATTATGTCACATTATCACATAAATATAAAGCTTTCATAAAACAAACTGCAAAGATGGTGCAGTAGTCCAAGTGGTTTGACACTCCCAGCTATCATCGCATCTTTCACTTTGGGTTCGATTCTCACGTAAGACAAAAAGAGATAAAACGAGTGTCGTAGATAGTTTTTATAATTTTAGGATGCTTGGACGTGATGTCACTTTTATTTTAAAACAACACAACCCAGAACTAAGGTTTCACGGGGCAATTTACAAGTACTGTAATAAAGGACCTTACAGGCAAGAAATGCTAGACATACCTACAATTTTTCAACCAATGTAGATCGAATCCTAATCCAGTGTGATGTATTAACTATTTAAACCATTGCACGTTTCATTCAGCAATTCTGACGTTCATAACTAATTTTGTGACCTACATGTTGACTTTTCTTTCTTTGTCACAAGCGGGCTGTCCGTATCATCGGAGATACAGAGGTCACGAGTTCACTGGAACCTCTGCAACTCCGTAAGGACATTGCCTCATTGGCATGTTTCTACAGAATATACCACGGGGAGTGCTCTGAAGAGTTATTCCACCTTATCCCGCCCTCCCCTTTCCTATCCAGAACAAAGCGTGCTGGGCTCAGATGCCATCCTTACACAGTAGAGTCGACTAGAGCGCGTACCAACAAGTTTGGGTCCTCATACCTCTGCCGAACGACCAAGGCATGGAAATCTCTGCCGAGGCACGTGTTTCCTTCTTCCTTCGATCCTGGCTCCTTCAAGCGGGGCGTGAAAAAGCACCTTCTCAGGCCGTTAAAGAAGAGACCTCAACATCGCCTCGGCTGCTATGAGGGCGGTGTGGAGGCCACTGCTCTTAGACCACACGACTGCTTACCATCAGGTGGAGTGTGGTCATTCTGACGAGGAAAAAAAAAAAAAAAAAAACAAGGATCTGCGGTCCCCAACTGGTATACAAGTAAACGGTATATTCCATAAACAAGGTTCGCTTTAATGTCCATCTTGAAACAACTTATCGTATATGGACTCCTTTATTGCATTTCTATTCAAAATCGAAACCAACTCGGTCTCAATGACCATAGGTATAAGTGCGTGGGTTACCTTTTCTAACCGTTCGATGATAAGTACTGAGACTTAAATAGGCATTATTGGTATAACCGACCATCGGTGCGATCGTGCAGAGTTATTTATTTATGAAAACGTAGTAGGAGAGCATCTCTTCTCGATGAAGTAGGTTTATAGATTTGAGTAATATTTGGGCAGCTAAGTTTATGTGAGTTTTCTCTAAAGGCCTCGAGTTATTACTAAAATACTTCCAACTATCGCTGTGCTTCGAAACGAAGAGAAAGAGAATGAAAGTAATTTATACGTTGTGAAAAATAAGTATTAACAGAGGTTCAAAAATAGCAATACCCGTATTCGACTTATTTTCTTTTGATGCATCTGTATATATTTTATAATTATTGTCAGATTCGTCGACCTCGATGGCGTAGTGGTTAGTGTAACCGACTACCACGCCTGAGGTCGCGGGTTCGATTCCCGCACAAGTCAAACATTTGTGTGCATGAATATGGATGTTTGCCTTGGTCTGGGTGTTTCTATGTATAATATGTATGTATTTACAAAAAAAAGTATATATGTATGTTTATCCATTGTCTAGTGCCCATAGTACAAGCTCTGCTTAGTTTGGGCTAGATGGTGTTGTGTGTATGTGTGGAATATATTATTATTATATTTACTATTAAGAAACAAAGAACATGTTTCGCGTAGTAAACTAGATACATAATTCCTCTTACCACGTCATATGCTTTCGATGTTATACCTAACTATATGGCTTATTTCATAAAAGCTACTCCAGTGGTATTTTTTCTTTTTATTATATACTCGTATATAGTCCCACGTCAATATCCGTAAGGGGTAGGCAAAGCTGTTTAACATACATATTTCTCCAGGTATATTTTTAGGTGTCAATAGGGGGCGAGTCTGTTGACATCTACCGGGTAGACTGCCAGACTCTGTGCTGCTACTAAAAATACCAATATCACTTTGCCCGAATCGGATATCGAACTCGAGACCTCATGCAAAGCAGCCACAGCTTCTTCGCCACCGAGGAGGTATCCAGTCTTTTTAACTGCCTCTGGAAAATTTATTTTACTTTAAGTGACATATTTCGCACTAAGAATAATTCCTGAGGCGCCGCGCGCCGGTCACTTTACACACATTGAAACAACGGACACAAATAACACTCAAACCAGGAACAACTATTCCTGAATCATATGTACTATCGGTTCCAGCGACGGATGACCATTTCAGAAAAATGTTCGCTTGCACATGTTGACCAGTTGAGTTTATATCGCCTTAGAATCAGTAAACAAATGTAAAGTGTAAAAAACTCAAACAAAAAAAGGAGCGTGTCACGGGTACGGGTACCAAGTGTTGGCCTGCTATGCGATTTTAACCTTAGGAGTGGTCATCCGTCGCTGGAGTCGATAGTACATTGTCTCGGGTTTGAACCTACATTATTCGATCGACGTACTTATTAATGATGACGTTACGAATACTATGCTTTCATGCCTTAACTTAACGACCGATCATCATGAAAATTCGCATACAATTTTCATGTAGAAAAATTACTAACCTATCCTTACCAAAATTTACGCGAGCGACGTCGCGGGCAATATCTAGTTCTGAATAGTTTTCATCAATTGGGTGCCGAGTGCGAATTGTTTTTATGTTAACGCGATCGAAAAGTTAACCGCGTTTGGCTCTCTGATTGGTTAAGAGGAAACACAAGGGCCGTTTTCCCATACAAACGTAGTTCCCTGTTTCTTCCCTGGATAATGCCAGTAGAGCAATAATTATTTCCAAAAAATCAATGGACTCTATTGGCATGTCCCTATATTTGCCTTTAAAAACCTCAAAAATTGACCAGATTTTCCGCTGTGTTCAAACGTCCAGAAAACAAATTTGACTAGATTATATAAAAAAGGAAAACATAGGAACACGGCCAAAGTCTTTCTTTAATTTTTAAAGAAAAAAGTAGTTAAATCGGTCAAGTTTTGGAGAAGGAATCAGGGGACTACGAAACGTTGATTTTGTGTACTTTTAATAGATATTTTCGGTCCAAGCTGCAGTTGTCTCTACCGCGCTCTGCGGGCACTGCGCGACAGCAGTAGATTTTCCAAATACCTATTTTTCAATTTCTCGCCCTTAGTGTTTCCTCTTAAGAGCTTAGAGCGGGCCAATCGGAGCGCCGAACGTCATAAACGTGTCGATCACGTTAACGTCAGAACAACTAGCACTCGGCGCCCAGGCAGCGTGAGTCTGTCACTGCAAGTATAGTTTCTTTGTGTACCATTTACATAAATGTAAGTAAATTTAGATTTATGCATAGATCAGATACAATGTGGTACTGACTAGCCTGGAGCTAACAACCGGCAACAATGTTGCGCGTGCGTTTGTCAATAAATTGTTGTGCAACCGAGCCTCGTTGTTAGGATATCCTGTGGTCACATCTTTGCCAATTTTGTTGTCTATTATAGCACTAGATTATGCTCGCGTGGTTTATAGTTTTTTTTATACTGCTAATGTGGCATATAAGTATACGGCCCACCTGATGATAAGTGGTCATATAGACGCCTGCAATACCAGAGACATCACTTGCGCTTTGACGACCCTTTAGGAAAGGAAGAAAAGAAAAAGGAAGTGACAAGGAGAAGGAACGGGAAGGGGGAAAGAGGGTGATTGGGCCTCCGGCACTCTCACTCACCGGACGAAACACAACAGTAGGAATACTGCTATTTCACTGCTATTTTTTTTTTTTTATTAATATTATAGTGAATTGACGTGTCCAAGAATTGTTTGCACATTTTTATGGAAATAAAGATTTTTGACTTTTACTTTGACTTCACATTGATATTCTGTGAGGGGGTAGTCCTTCCACGGTGGAGCCGGTCCCATTCATGCTGAAATCAGCGAGGCTCTACTACTCAAAAAAAGTTTAGTCGCTACATCATTTACGTGGACAGCCATCATGGCGCTCTCCACGAACCAGTCTGATAGTTTTATGGCCAGAGAGATGGTCTTGATAATAATTTGACTGCACGGATGGCGTAGTGGTTTAAGTGGTCGCCTCGCCAGTGCCAGTGCGCCAAGTGTTGTGGGTTCGAATCCCACACGAGACAAAAAAAAAATGTAAATGGTTGTGCCGAGTCTGGATGTTTTTTGTGTCCGTTTATTGAACGTTTCTAAACCCACGACAGGAATAATTCCTAGTTAGGGAGACGTCTTGAAAAAAAGTTAAGTACTTATTTATTTTATAACTAAATAAATTCAAATTCAAATTTTTATTGCTTTGCCACAATGTAGTATGTAATAATGGTAGACTTATAGCTAAGTATCAATTGTGGACCCTACATAGTGTAGAAATGATATCAATTATAATAAGCCTGAAAAGAATACATTAATGATTATAAACTAAATGTTACATTAGTTATACGCATTTTTTTCTATGAGTTATGTCAGATACTGACGTAGGTATGACTATGACTTTCTAAAAATATGTCATGTCAGCATTAGTCTCTCACTACACCGAAAGTAGTAGACATAGGTACATTGAAATTAAACAAACTCTATACGGATTTTATCACGTTGTTTATTTTTTATAAAACACTATTATTACATAATTTTGAAACTTTAAACTACTATTGTTAAACACTTTTACTATCTAGTTACTGTTTACTTCAATTTAAGCTATTTAAATGATACAAATATTTAGATTTAATTTTACACTTTCCCCGACGTTTCGGTTGCTTTTCAGCGATTTGAAACTACACTACACTGGATTTAATTTCAATGTATAACATTCGCGTAAACATAAGACAGCAATAGGTATGTTATTTTTTAAACATCAGCCACCTAAGTGTTGAGGTCCACATAGTAGAGAGCGAGCGTACTGGACCGGAGATAGTGACAGACTAAGAGTTTTTAAACATCAGCCACCTAAGTGTTTAGGTCCAC
Source organism: Catocala sponsa (assembly GCA_963564715.1). NCBI lineage: Eukaryota > Metazoa > Arthropoda > Insecta > Lepidoptera > Erebidae > Catocala > Catocala sponsa. Next base: position 25,315,545 of record OY751341.1, on the reverse strand, counting down.
ATAGTAGAGAGCGAGCGTACTGGACCGGAGATAGTGACAGACTAAGAGTTTTTAAACATCAGCCACCTAAGTGTTTAGGTCCACATAGTAGAGAGCGAGCGTACTGGACCGGAGATAGTGACAGACTAAGAGTTTTTAAACATCAGCCACCTAAGTGTTTAGGTCCACATAGTAGAGAGCGAGCGTACTGGACCGGAGATAGTGACAGACTAAGAGTTTTTAAACATCAGCCACCTAAGTGTTTAGGTCCACATAGTAGAGAGCGAGCGTACTGGACCGGAGATAGTGACAGACTAAGAGTTTTTAAACATCAGCCACCTAAGTGTTTAGGTCCACATAGTAGAGAGCGAGCGTACTGGACCGGAGATAGTGACAGACTAAGAGTTTTTAAACATCAGCCACCTAAGTGTTTAGGTCCACATAGTAGAGAGCGAGCGTACTGGACCGGAGATAGTGACAGACTAAGAGTTTTTAAACATCAGCCACCTAAGTGTTTAGGTCCACATAGTAGAGAGCGAGCGTACTGGACCGGAGATAGTGACAGACTAAGAGTTTTTAAACATCAGCCACCTAAGTGTTTAGGTCCACATAGTAGAGAGCGAGCGTACTGGACCGGAGATAGTGACAGACTAAGAGTTTTTAAACATCAGCCACCTAAGTGTTTAGGTCCACATAGTAGAGAGCGAGCGTACTGGACCGGAGATAGTGACAGACTAAGAGTTTTTAAACATCAGCCACCTAAGTGTTTAGGTCCACATAGTAGAGAGCGAGCGTACTGGACCGGAGATAGTGACAGACTAAGAGTTTTTAAACATCAGCCACCTAAGTGTTTAGGTCCACATAGTAGAGAGCGAGCGTACTGGACCGGAGATAGTGACAGACTAAGAGTTTTTAAACATCAGCCACCTAAGTGTTTAGGTCCACATAGTAGAGAGCGAGCGTACTGGACCGGAGATAGTGACAGACTAAGAGTTTTTAAACATCAGCCACCTAAGTGTTTAGGTCCACATAGTAGAGAGCGAGCGTACTGGACCGGAGATAGTGACAGACTAAGAGTTTTTAAACATCAGCCACCTAAGTGTTTAGGTCCACATAGTAGAGAGCGAGCGTACTGGACCGGAGATAGTGACAGACTAAGAGTTTTTAAACATCAGCCACCTAAGTGTTTAGGTCCACATAGTAGAGAGCGAGCGTACTGGACCGGAGATAGTGACAGACTAAGAGTTTTTAAACATCAGCCACCTAAGTGTTTAGGTCCACATAGTAGAGAGCGAGCGTACTGGACCGGAGATAGTGACAGACTAAGAGTTTTTAAACATCAGCCACCTAAGTGTTTAGGTCCACATAGTAGAGAGCGAGCGTACTGGACCGGAGATAGTGACAGACTAAGAGTTTTTAAACATCAGCCACCTAAGTGTTTAGGTCCACATAGTAGAGAGCGAGCGTACTGGACCGGAGATAGTGACAGACTAAGAGTTTTTAAACATCAGCCACCTAAGTGTTTAGGTCCACATAGTAGAGAGCGAGCGTACTGGACCGGAGATAGTGACAGACTAAGAGTTTTTAAACATCAGCCACCTAAGTGTTTAGGTCCACATAGTAGAGAGCGAGCGTACTGGACCGGAGATAGTGACAGACTAAGAGTTTTTCGACAGAAGTTTGCCCAGCGCAGGCATCGTACCCAAGACCTCATGTACAATATCGTCACTAAGACTTATACTTTTATTTACAAATAGATTCTGCCCGCGATTCACTCGTGATAATTTAGATTTTGTCAATAAAATTTATATCCATTGGGAACATCTTTTCTAATCATCCTTGGAATCCTTTTTCTGTATGAAAGGAACCCTATATCCTTTTGTGTACCCTAATAACGTGTGTGCGAAACTTCATGCTGATCAGTCAAGTAGTTGAGGCGTGGAAGTTAACAAACAAACTCACATTCGCATTTATAATATTAGTTAGGATGCTCATATTTATTTGATGTATTTTATATTTAACTAGATGTTCCCGCGGTTTCACCCGCGTTTATCGTTACTGCGCCACCCCTGTGGGTCGTAGCGTGATGTTATATAGCCTATAGCCTTCCTCGATAAATAGGCTAACCAAAACTAAAAGAATTTTTCAATTCGAACCAGTAGTTTATGAGATTAGCGCGTTCAAACAAACAAACAAACTCTTCAGCTTTATAATCTTTATATAATTTTACTGTACGTGTGTATGTTACTGAACTCCTCCTAAACGGCTGGACCGATTTTGATGAAACTTTTTGTGTGTGTTCAAGTGGATTCGAGAATGGTTTAGATGAGTTTTTTTTTGTTTTTTTTTTTTACTTTTGTACAGGACAACGTCTGTCGGGACAGCTAGTATTAGTATAGATTATAGAGACTAATATGTATTAGCATATTTCCAACTAGATGTTCCCGCGGTTTCACCCGCGTTTATCGTTACTGCGACGCCCCCGTGGGTCGTAGCGTGATGTTATATAGCCTATAGCCTTCCTCGATAAATAGGCTATCCAACACTAAAAGAATTTTTCAAATCGAACCAGTAGTAATCACGCAGAATAAACCAGGAGAAACATCGTTTGTACTATGTCTGTAATGGGTAATTATTTTGCTGCAATGTTATTTTAAAACTGCGATATCTCCTAAGATATTCATTGAAATCGAACGATGTAAAGGGCAATTTTGTTTTAAATTAAATACTTGTGATGAATAACGTATTTATTTGGATCAGGATTAATATCATGTTTATAAAAATACCTTCGCAAATAATGCATTATTTTAGAACAAATTTCGTTAGCATAAAAATGGTTATAGTGAGCCAACCTTAAAAGATAGACATATGCTGTCGCGGACTTTTTTTTAGAACCTTTAAAGGGGAACAATTCTGTCATACATTATTTTTGCGAAACTTTAACTGTTTACGCAGCGCACGCAGCCGAAGCTCTCAAAAGGAAAAAATAACCTCCGATTTTGAAACATTCTTCATTGGTGCTCCGCTCCTATTGATCTTAGCGTTATGATATATAGCCTATAGCCTTCCTCGATAAATGGGCTATCTAACACTGAAAGATGTTTTTAAATCGGACCAGTAGTTCCTGAGATTAGCGCGTTCAAGTAAACAAACAAACAAACAAACAAACTCTTCAGCTTTATAATATTAGTATAGATATGTACACATAAGCTATAGATTGTTTCTATTTCTCAATAACTTCTACGTCTACTGATTCACTGAACAGTTCATCTAATCTGCGCTTTGTATTATTGGGAGCTTAAAGCTAACACCAGAAGTACTATGTAACCTGTTTAGACTAATACTTTGTCGGATACCCCTACTAGCTTTCCAATCTACACTTGTAACTACTCCGAGCAGAAAAACGTTGAAACTCATAACTAAAAGCAAAATATTTTCGTTTTCTACTAGACCAACATCAATTAATCAACTTATATGTATATTATAATAACAGCAGCGATAGCTCAGTGGGATGACCAACAGACTGCAATGCAGAGGGTCTCGGGTTCGAACCCACGTCGCGCATCTCTGACTTTCGGAAGTTATATGACTTTCCGAAATTATGTGCATATTGATTGACAATTATCGCCTGCTTCGTGCCTCGGAGAGCACGTTAAGCCGTCGGTCCTGGCTGCCACGAACATCTATGGCAATCGTTATTGGAAAGTCAGTGCCCTCTAATATCCTGACACTGGTCTAGCCTTAGGGTATCGTTAGCCTACGGGTTGCGGAGGTCAGATGGCAGTCGCTCCGTGTAAAAACTGATATCCAGTCAAATCCGGTTCGATTAGAAAGCCGACCTCAAGTGACTTGGGAATAATAAAGGTTAAGGAGAAGAAGATGTATATTATAATCGTATCGATTGTCACAAAGTTCTGGCTGATAATCAACACTGTGACGCTAGACTTTGCATTGTGTCTTAGCACGTTAAGCTAAGCGATGGCCATTTTGTGCTTGTGTAATGCTTACTCATAGCTTTGTATCTTTTATATCTCTTGTTCTGTCGTCTTTCTTATAAGTGTAGGGACTAGAATATGTTTCCTCCAGAAGTCATTGGTCTTTCGATACATACGAGTATAGCTTTTTTTTATACTTCTTAGGTTTCAAACAAGCATACAGCCCACCTGATGGTAAGTGATCACCGTAGCCTATGAACGCCTGCAATACAAAAGGCATTACTTGTGCGTTGCCGACTCGTTAGAAAAGGAAGTGGGAAGGAGAAGGAGCGAGAAGGGGGGAAAAGGAGGTGATTGGGCCTTCGGCACTCTCACTCATCCAACGAAACAGCAGTAGGAATACTGCTGTTTCATGTCGATATATTTTGTGAGAATAGTCCTTTCCCGGTCGAGCCGGCCCATTCATGCTGAACCCAGCGAGGCTCTAATATTCTAATTTAGCTCGCTCATTACCAATTTAGCTCGTTTATTTTGAGAGATATTTCGGTGAGTTCGATTATTCAAGTTTCGGATTCATATAACTTGACTGTTGTGTATGAGCTCTTGTTCGCTTCCGGAGTCCTTTAAAATGTAATTTAGTTTTATATCAAAAATCTCTTCAAAGAAACCTATTCATAGTTGGCTTACGATGAATGGACTTCGTCGGATACTCTTCAGTTTATTATTGATAAAAATATTCAAGATTACTTCAAAAATAGATCTAGATACTAAAGTAATATATGTCAACGCTTATTAATAATTTGATATTTAGGCTTCTGCCATAAGCTTGGTCATGAAACCAATCAGAAACCTACCATATCGCCAACAACTGTGTCAGAAATTTCACCACTACACAAATCTGTAAGTGTGTAAATTGTCGCTATGGATGAGTAACAAGGAGTAGGGGTCGCTAGGGTATACAAAGATCTCCAATCACAACCTGTTTATAGTAACAGATTGTTTATTTACATTACAAAGGAAACTGCAACATTGTATCAGGCTGTTTGTGTGCCCTTGGCGATACACTCAGAGATACAGTGGGCCCTTTGCTCTCAGCCCAAACGATTGTTATTTATTTGCTCTTGCAACATACACGTACTTCAAATTCGATAGTATTAAATGTTTCGTGGGCAATTAATTCTATGAGAATGTCACCTTGTTCGTTGTATGGCATGATTTAGGCATTGCGGCGTGTCATTTTTATGATTACCATTATTGCAGGCTTTTCCGGAAATGACTGAAAGTTAAGATTATAGCAATGCGCTTACAGTTGTCATTTGTGCATACATACATTCATAGATTCACGCCGGTTTCCTTATGGGGTAGGCAGAGACTAAATATTTCCACTTGTTACTATGCGAGCACACCTTTCTTGCTTCAAATATGTTCAGTATTTTCTTTATGCATGCTTTTCTGTTAAGTGTACTCCATAATCGTGTAATGTAAACCAACCTTTTTTCAAAATGTCTCCAATGTGATTAGAAACGTTTGCTGTGGAATATTTAGGCGATTATCACACGGCACTGCGCACCGCCGCGGAGGGCGGTGGCGGTAAAGCGAATTTCGTAGCGGTGCTCCGCGCGGTATGGCGGTTTACGCGCCTATCCGCGTGGATGGATTTAACGCGGTTCTGACCAATTTGATCATTTTTAAATTGCAACACGTCCTGCAACAACGATGATCCGCGCGGTTATGCGGCGTCCCGTGTGTGAGGCGCCGCCTCTCCGCGCGGACGGCAGCGCGGCGGAGCGGTGGCGGTGAGAGCACCGCTCGACCGCGCGGTGGGGCGGTGTACGTGTGTTAGGTATCAACGGATTTAGTAGAGGCCAATGCGACATGAGATCCGCTTCACCGCCTACCGCGGCGGTGCGCGGTGTCGTGTGTTAATCGCTTTACAAAGGAGATACTGTAACTTGAAACTAACAAATTATCTACAAAAAATATTAGTAAACGTTGTGTAGAATTGCATCATTTTAATAAGATTACAATGATGTTGCTGTAATCACGCGATTGCTGTTTTACACGTTCGTTTCTGCTTATCGTCTATCTTAAGAAGTTCTACTTTTAGAGAGAGCTAAAACTGTTAATTTTTTTGGTCTATATTACGGTCTGCTCTCAGTTTGTCTGAAACTTGTATATGATTGTCAAGTGTCGCAATGAGAAGTAAAATTGAAAAGTTGAATCAAACTGAAGTTGAACCAATAGTTATAAGTTACTATAACATCCGATTCGAGCTATAAATGATTTACTAAATAGAAAGATACTTGGTGTATGTAACTTAGTTCCTAGTAGTATATTGTAAGTGCCCTTAACGCGTGTGGCGCAGGTGTACCTAGTACAGGCACCCTATTATATTACCTATGTTAAGTACTTTATATAATAAGTATGGCTAATTGTATGTAACTTAGTTCCTAGTAGTATATTGTAAGTGCCCTTAACGCGTGTGGCGCAGGTGTACCTAGTACAGGCACGCTATTATATTGTATGTAACTTAGTTCCTAGTAGTATATTGTAAGTGCCCTTAACGCGTGTGGCGCAGGTGTACCTAGTACAGGCACGCTATTATATTGTATGTAACTTAGTTCCTAGTAGTATATTGTAAGTGCCCTTAACGCGTGTGGCGCAGGTGTACCTAGTACAGGCACGCTATTATATTGTATGTAACTTAGTTCCTAGTAGTATATTGTAAGTGCCCTTAACGCGTGTGGCGCAGGTGTACCTAGTACAGGCACGCTATTATATTGTATGTAACTTAGTTCCTAGTAGTATATTGTAAGTGCCCTTAACGCGTGTAGCGCAGGTGTACCTAGTACAGGCACGCTATTATATTGTATGTAACTTAGTTCCTAGTAGTATATTGTAAGTGCCCTTAACGCGTGTGGCGCAGGTGTACCTAGTACAGGCACGCTATTATATTACCTATGTTAAGTACTTTATGGACCGTATTCAGGTTTTACCACTGTAATCAATAAATAAATAAATAATTATTATTTGTTTCTCTTTCACCGGTATTGCCCTAATATGTTAGGAAAATACACGGCCCTTTGGGAGGCTTACACGGGGACATGGGTCCAACATGCAGAGGCCCTTCGAGAGTTATTATTATTTTTATTATTTATGAGGTCAAGTAAATAATGTTTTTAGCACATTTTTATGAAATGGTAGTTAGTCTTTTATATTTTTGTGTCATTTAATTTATTTTGAATACACTTACGCCGAGCGACATGGTTTGTCCACACGGAAACATATTCGTGTTATCCAAAAGCAGTTCTTTTGAGTCTGGGTATTTGTATCAATTTTTTTGGTAAGATAAGATCATTTATTTGCGTAAACATGTGTATACATACAGAAATATTATAGAATGCATGAAAGATGTTATATAATTTTTGTCCCAACATGTTTGTGATATCAGGCACATGAACATTGCTTCGCGAAACTGAGTTTATTCCTGATGTGTCGGTATGTCTTATTTAACCAAATTAAAGCAATTAAAGAGTACCACAACAATGTTTCAATACTACAAAGGCTTCGATACATAACTATATGAATTGGGACGTAGTCAATCACACTAAGTAAGTTATAGTTATATATATTAACGGCCTCAATGGCGTAGTGGTTAGTGTAACCGACTGCCACGCCTGAAGTCGCGGGTTCGATTCCCGCACAAGTCAAACATTTGTGTGCATGAACATGGATGTTTGTCTTGGTCTGAGTGTTTCTATGTATAATATGTATGTATTCACAAAAAAAGTATATATGTATGTTTATCCATTGTCTAGTACCTATAGTACAAGCTCTGCTTAGTTTGGGCTAGATGGTGTTGTGTGCATGTGATAGAATATTATATTATATTATATAGGCAGGCTTCATACACGTGTAGTCCAAGATGGCGTAAATGTCGAGTGCGCTTCTGAAAAGTACCATGAGGACATGTGCGTGCTCATATGGGTGCTATATTTTGTTTCTGTAATAGCGGCCGGTTTTCTTTCTTTTCGTGTGGTTAGTGACCAACCTGTTGTCAATAGTTGTTCAAGCCGCCCGTAGGCCTCTGACATGGCTTAACGACTGCTGTCAATTTGGCAACAACCGGAACCGACTTTTTACGTGCCCTCCAAAGCACGGAGATGCTCAAATGAAATACCACTAAGCAGTCACCCATCTATAGACTGACCGCACCCAACGTTGCTTAACCTCCCTAATCGTTTACCAATCAGTGAGTACAACTGGCTATAAGCGCCTCTAAATAATAGCGACCGGTGGTGAACTATTAGGAACGTACAAAACTTTGAGACATCGGAGAGGCATACCTTTGTCTTAGGAGATCTTCATTATAATGCTTGGCTTATGACGCATGACTATGTTTCCAGGTAATTAGTAAGCCCAAAGTAAATAGAAAAGTAACTCCTGTATTTGTTTTCTTTATTTAAGACTAGCTTTTGCCCGCGGCTTCGCTCGCGTTAATTTAGAATTTGACAATCAATTCGGGTCGTACTCTGCTTGTAATAATATAATTCAATCATGATTCGAAAGACACGTGCCGCCATCTATTATAATAAGAACGTTATTGTTGTTTTCCTCGGGAACAGTAATTTTTTCGGGATGAAAGGTAGCCTATGTCCGTTTCTGTACACCTGACAACGTATATGCAAAATTTCAGGATGATCGGTTCAGTGGTTTAGGCGTGAAAAGGTAACAAACAAACAAACTCATTTTCACTTTTATAATACTAGCTTTTGCGCGCGGCTCCGCCCGCGTGGTACCTACATCAATAAAAAGTAGCCTATGTCCTTTCCCAGGTTTTAATTTATATCTGTGCCAAATTTCATCTAAATCGGTTGAGTGGCTCAGCCGTGAAAAGGTAACAGATAGACAGACAGAGTTACTTTCGAATTTATAATATTAGTAAGGATTAGTTAGGATTAGGTTTACTAGCAATTTGTGTTTACAAAATTACTAGAAATATTGTTAACCCCTTCAGCTAAGCTACAATACTTATATTAAGAGAGTTTACATTGGAAGTCGTGCATTGTGCATGGGATTCGAATTCACGACATTTCTATCGATCGCAAGTCCAAAGCTCCATTGGGCTACCATGGCTTACTTAGTCCGTTGTTTGTTTTACTGACTACGATGAAATTTGGTATGAAGTCAGCTTAATCTTTTTAAAACACGATCGAAGTTGCAAGAAACAGCTTCTTTATTATAAAACGAATCTCTTTTTCTCCGATCTCAACGAAGAAAATTCTAGGACACAGCCCAAAACGTGGACAAACTCGCAAGTCAAACATTGTTACATGACTTCATACTCTTACGAAACTCCATACACTTACAGACCCAAACAGAATCACATAACAAATATAAATATTACGTGTGCTCTTAGAATGTGACTTTTTAAAAGGTTCCTTCTAAAAAGAGAACTGCCACACTAGGAGTAATTCCTGTATCGCGGCGGACTTTGCAGACATTCAGACGAGACAACCATTTGTGGATCACACAAATTTTTGTCCCGTGTGGGATTCGGAACCACAACACAGCGCAGTGGCAATCCACCATGACCACTGAAGTCACTACGACGTGCAGTCAAAGGTTGGTTGAAAGATGGCTTGGGGTCTATAGTGATTGGTTGTTTGAAGGTCTGGTGACACAATAAAGTTGGACGCAACGGTATCAAGGCGCGTGGAGCGGTGTTGGGCCCGACGGAGGTGCGACCCGTCCGGCGTCAGACCGGTGTTGCTAGCCGGCGAGCTCTTGTCCTACAAGCTGGTACAAGCGAACACAATGTTTTTTGAAATGTATGATGGTTTGTCAATTTTATTGAACGGTCGATAAATAACGTGAATATACAAATGTCTTTAAAAGTGATGTTCGCTCATTTTCCTCGCAAATTTTATTGACTGTGTGTGAAATAATGTGGTACTACGAAAGATCTCTTGGTAAAAAAAATATTTAGAAACACCTGAAGCTTAGTCCAGTATCTCTAATACATTGATACTGAATTTTATGCTAACTGCTATAAGTGCCTTTAGGGTAAAAGAACCAGTTACTCTTTTAGATATAGAATTTGGAATATCATAAATGTAGCTATGTCTGCACTTAAGTTTGTACTTAACCTACCGCCTTTTTGCAGGATCCCCTAAATATTCTGAATATTATCATTTGACATAATGAATCAAACTTAGATGTTACTTGCCAATTATCTATCGTAAAATAACCAAATTTTATCAAAAGCCTTTCGGCAGTTGAGGCAACTGTCGAGCGGACATACGCCGGTCCGCAAAAAATGAGTCATTAAAAAAAAAGCGGCAAACGCTCCACACTTGACTCGTTAAGAGTCAAGTGTCGAGCGGACATACGTTTGTCCGTTTGTGTATTGTTTGCACAATGATTTTTTTATTATTTTTTCGTATTTCCCCTTGACACTCAAGAAGTTAAGCAATAAATATCCAAACAACCAAATATTTACATTTATTATTTTCGCCCAAATCATTCTCCAAATCCACGCCGAAATACGGTATTAGTTTATTTTCTACGTCAAAACAACTGCACTACCAATAATAAAGCTAACACTTGTGTCATCGAGTGTACTCAGTCGATATTAGAAAGCGAGTTGGCGCCAGCGTGGTGCTTCCACTCTTCGCCTTAATTATACGCCGCCGATATATGAAAGTTGTCTCTATTCGTACTATCTATGTGTTGGTGAGCTAAAAGCTCTCGTCGTAAGCTGTTACTACGGTGCAAATTATCAGAGAAACTATTAAAATTAATATGTACGTAAACACACGCCTATGTCCCTTAAGTGGTAGGCAAAAGTGTTTTTCACGCCATTCATGGTTTAAGAGCTACGTAATAGAGGATACATACATATTATTTTAAGAATAAAACTCTCTAACTAGGCACAGATCCTGTGTCGCGGGAGAGCCTCGCTGATTTCAGCATGAATGAGACGGCTCGACTAGGGAAAGACTATCCTCTCACAGAATATCCACGTGAAATAGCAGTATTCCTAATGTTGTGTTTCGCTCGGTGAGTGAGAGTGCCGGAAGCCCAGTCACCCTCTTTCCCCCTTCCCGCTTCTTTTCCTTTTCACTTCCTTTCCTAAAGAGTCGGCAACGCGCAAGTAATGCCTCTGGTGTTGCAGGCGTCCATAGGCTACGATGACCATTTATCAGGTGGGCTTGTTTGCCACCATAGTCGTATAAAAAAAAACTCTTTACAAACATTCAAACAACGGACACAAGGAACACCCGGACTCGGAACGACCATTTGTGGAGCACACCAAGTTTTGCCCCGTGTGGGATTTGAACCCAGAACACTCGGCGCAGTGGCAGCGCCGAGGCGACCACTTAAACCACTACGCCATCCGTGCAGTCAAATATCCTATCCTATATTCATTGCCCAGCCAATGAACATAGGGAATAACATACATTTTCAAACTTGATATTGCTACGACGTCTGTCTCAAATAAAAATGACATTAAACTTCGCTTAACCCAGGAATTAAACCCTCGAGTTCATAATCATCCGCAGACATAGGAGCAAAATATGTCATATGACCAAAGAAATAATTTGATAAAAATTAATGGATTATAATTTTGTATGTATTACGTTGGTCACTCATAGGCCTACACGAATCCTGGCTACATTTAACATTGAAGGAAAACATCGTGAGCAATTTGTATGATTGTTAAAATTTTATTGAAGCCTTGAACATATGTGAAGATTGCTAGTAGTAATGCATTGTTGTCGTAATTCTATTGAGTCTAGACTACTCTGGAGTAGACTTATCCAGTATTTTCTCAGACTCAACAGGTCAACAGTGGAATAGCAATTACTTATTACCTAGTAGATAAAATAATTTTATGATCGTATTGTCAATTGTATGATTACTACTAAATTGTACTCCTCTTGCACATTTAGAGAGCTGAACATACAGTTTTATCGAACATTTACGAATTACTTCGTTCTAGAAAAGGGAGTGCAGCCGTCAAATAATATTGTGTTATGTACCCACGTAACTGGAATAATAATATCGACCCAGTACATAAACTGATCCCCTGCTAAACACTGGAATCTTCTTAGTATGACAAGGGTAAAGTTTATTATACTGTCACAATATGGATGAGCACATATCTTCGAAAACAGTATATAAAACTCTGCGATATTCAGATTTCGACGCTATGTTTACTTAACATCGTATGGAAACTATTTATGGCATGAGCATGGGAACCAGAGACACCGTATGTACACCACAAAAGGTTGTTTTTCTGCGATCTTCTATTCGGTGGAACTTCATTCCTAGCTGGACCAAAAATTACAAAGTTTCAGGTTTTAACAAGCACCCTGCTTCTACTCAAACTCTCATATTTACGCTCTTTCTATTCACTTTCTCAACGGTCACAGAGCAATCCTATTACGAGAATAACCCTTTACAAAAATACAACAAGAAAAATCAAATGAATTCGTGACCTGACTGCGCCAACCAGTGTGCGACCATGCCTCGTGGAACCCAGTTGAGCCGCCAAACACAGCAAAAGTAAATATGTGAGGCATGATTGTGGTAATAGCCGTGTCATACGTACGTATATCATGCAACACAACAGTTTGCCAGTAAATTTGAGCGATGCTGTCGAAGTAGATTAATTTTAACCATCAATATTTTTCGAGAAAGCATGTTAAATCTGAAATAATTGTAAACTCGCTGTTAATCTTTGAGGTATCCGCACTATTACATTGATGATTACAGTGATCTTTACATGTTTTTATATTTTGGACAAATGGCTTAGAAACTGTTTATTATTTATATAATAAAGGCAAAGGCAAACAAGCATACATACCGCCTGGTGGTAGACGGTTACAGAAGACTTTGATCGTTTGCAATACCATAAGCAACATTTACACGTTTCCAACTCTAGTCATAATCATCATAGAGGTGAAGATGGAATGGAAAAGGAAGGTACATTAGCCTTTTTTATTTTAAATGACCCTCTGACAGGAGCAAGAAGACAATACTTCCCAGACGATTAGGCTCATCAGTACTTTCCCCAGATAATTGGTTACAGCGGGCTCTTCCACTCATATATGGCAGTAGACCATCTCAACTAGCGGATTGAATTACTAATATCTTGCATATGTCAGTTTGACATGACAGCGCCTTAGATGCTTAATAAGGATAATTTAAACTCGAGAGTCAAAGCCATGCATGGCTTGGTATGTGGAAAGGCCGCGTGGTTTGCAATGATGGCGATTTGAGACATAGCTTCTCAATTCAATTTTTCTTCTTCATGATTTAGTAGAGAAACAAAAACTATGAAAGTAAAAACATGCACCACGGCACGTGGTCTTCTTTGTCGCAGTCAGTCCATATAACCGAAGATCGTCTTACATCCACAAACCTCTACGCTAATAGAAACAGCTCACATAATATTAATTTAAACTTGATCTTTTGAGCTGTTTTTAAGAAAAGGGTTTCGATTTCACCTTAGCATACTCACGCCTTTTTATCCCGAAGTGGTAAGCAGAGGTGTTTACCATATTTTCCTATCTATAAGAGTCTCGAATAAGAAAAATAAGATAATAAGAGTCCTTGTAGCAGCGATAGCCTAGTGGGAAACCGTTGGACTGCCATGCAGAGGTCTCGAGTTCGAACCCAAGGCGCACATCTCTGACTTTTCGAAGTTATATGCGTATTAAATAGTTAATTATCGCTTGCTTTAACGGTGAAGGAAAACATCGTGAGGAAACCTACATGTCTGCGAGTTCTTCATAAGGTTCTCGAAGATATAAGAAGTCTGCCAACCTGTACTAGGCCAGCGTGGTGGACTATGGCCTAACCCTTCTCACACACTAAGAAGAGGCCCGTGATCAGCAGAGGGACAGTTTAATATAGGGCTGATATTATTATAAGAGTCTCTCTTCTGAGAGTAACGAACGAGTAGACTCTATCATGAGACCTTGCTGGTCCTTTACAATCCCAACAAAGACAGAATCTTGTATGGCAAAGATACATTTGTAGACCACAGCTCAAACCTAGATCGCAGAGCCACCGGTACACTTATTGGTATAGAATTGAACATGTAGTTATAAATAGTTGAACTCACAGTTCGAGGGTGCGCTGGCAAACAATAAACTACAGTATAGAAAGGCAGAACCGGGCGTGTTTATCCTACTTGTATAAACAGTCTGTCTGTCCGTCAAAACGATATACTGACGTTACACTGTATTTTGTTATAAAACGTATATACAGTCCGCATAAAAACAAACGGGCAAATTATTTATTATATTGTTATCTTAATATATATAAATTACGTGTCACGTTGTTTGTCCGCTATGGACTCCTAAACTACTGAACCGATTTTGATCAAACTTCGTAACCATCTGTAATTTGGTCCTACTTAAAAGATAGGAAAGGTTTTTTTAACTTGCAAAAATTATCTAATTTGAAGCAGACGAAGTTGCGCGAGACAGCTAGTAGAATTATAGGTTTTGAAAAGGCTATTCAAATTAGGAAAGACATAGTTGCTTTTACACCTGTTGTACCAGGCTTAAACCGAGGTGTACTTCACCCAATTCTGCCAACTATGATTTTAGGTCCCATGAAATTAAAAGCGAACCTATTGCCATTTACCAGATACAATTACAGACTCCGTATCACTACTAAGAATTTTTTGGCAGGAAAACCTATCATCACTTGGGAATTGAATCCGAGACTTCATGTACAGCAGTCGCTTTCTCTACAGCAGTGCCACCAGAGCTGTCTGACACTTTCTCTTAAATTATATTAAGTGATCAGTCATCCAAAGTTTGACCTCACCGAATATTGCTTAACCCAACTAATTGTATAACCAGATTTCTGAGTCAACATTATGTAAATATTTGCCACTAATTAATTATTTCAAAAATACAATCTCTTCTATGACGCTACTGTCTACTAAGGTCAGTGATCTCCATTAATTTTGTTTAATACAATTCCCACTTTCTTATTTATTCTTGCGTCCTGCAGGACTTTACGAACATTGAAACACGGACACAAGAACACACTTCCAGAATGACAGTCTGCGAATTTCACAATGTTTTTGTCCCGTTTGAGAATTGAACCCACAACACGCGGCGCTTGTAGTTGCCAAACGATCACTTAAAGTATTACGCCATTATCAGTTATATCCTTATTTCATCAAAATCTTTCAGTCAGCGATAACAGATGCGTGAATACACTGCTAGGTCACTTGGTTTCTATGAGGCACTTAAAATATAATTCAATAATAAATTATGAAAAGCCAATGCCAAGATACTACGTACATATTATTTTTATTTTGTGTTTGATATCTATGAAAACAATACCTACCTATCAACGGTTCGTAGAAAACATTATTTAATTTCTTTGGATCTCGTATTGCTGATGTTATATTTAATTTTCGAAGAAACGTAGCTGGAGAGAAACTGACATAAAAAGAACTTTTGCTGTTTTGCGAAAAAGAAAATTCATTACGTAATGAATTTTCTTTTTCGCAAAACAGCAAAAGTTCTTTTTATGTCAGTTTCTCTCCAGCTACGTTTCTTCGAAAATTAAATATAACATCAGCAATACGAGATCCAAAGAAATTAAATAATGTTTTCTACGAACCGTTGATAGGTAGGTATTGTTTTCATAGATATCAAACACAAAATAAAAATAATATGTCCACAGTTTATAGCCGGTAGGAACAACACAGTTATGACATAACGTTTGAACCTTTTAATCTGTAAAGCCTCTACTAATATATTAATACTAGCTGCTACTTCGTTTGCTTCATATAGGAGAATTTTCCCCGTTTTCACAACGTTTTTCATTGCTGCTCCGCTCCTATTAGTCGTAGCGTGATTATATAGCCTATAGCCTTCCTCAATAAATGGGCTACCCAACACTAAAATATTTTTCAATTCAAACCAGCAGTTCCTGAGATCAGCGCGTTCAAACAAACAAACAAACTTTTCAGCTTTATAATGTTAGTATAGATTAACCAAATAATGCTGCAACATCGTATTTAACATTATAAATGCGAATAAGAGAGAGTTTGTTAGTTTGTTACGTTTTCAGGCAATAACTACTCGACTGCTCATCATGATATTTTGCATACACAATGTCAGTGATATAGAAAAGGACATAGGGTACCTTTTATCCAAAAAAATGCTGTTCCCGAGTGAAGCCACGGGCAAAAGCTAGTGTTATAATAAATGATTACTGTATTGTTCACAGCGACTTAGTGCAGCGACGGATTGTGTTGAATTATACGTATTTCTGTAGTAAAAACAAAACAATTATTGCAACGCTATATTATGGAACAGTCGCAAGAGGAACACATAGCCGAACGTTTCTCGATCAGATCGGAGACGTTCTGGACAAAAGCCAGGTTAAGAGCTCCTTGAACCGACAGGCGTGTATGAGGAATGTGATGAAAGTGAATGAAGCCAGAGAAGTGTGTCAGGATCGTAGCAAATGGAAATCCATATTCTCTGCCTACCCCTCTGGGAAACAGGCGTGAATCTATGTATGTATTAAAAACATATGGGACCATATTAAACAGTTTCTGAATAATATAGAAGTACATAAAAGTTATGTGTGAACTCTGTACTTGTTAGCAATTATTTGTCGTCGTCAAAATCTCGCAAATTGAAAAGCACCTACTAGCGTCCCCAAACAAGCTAGACTCTATAGACTTGGGCTACAAAGTCAACAGAGAGTTCGTCTTGCAATTTGCTCAGTAATACATTTTTAATTAAAAGCCAACTGTTTCCATTTTTCGATTTCGTTTCTAACTGTACTTTGTCTATATACCAAAGGTGATTTGCTCTGATATTTAATAAAGAAAACAATTATTTGTTGGTTTCGAATTCGTATACCTTTGGGCCTTCAGGTTACACAACAATCTATTTTAACAACTTTTATTAGTGTGCCAATGTATCAAAATAATCATTTACCCACATACGTCCCATTAAAAAGAATTAATTTGTCAAACAAAACTATCGCAAGTCATAAATTTGAGGGAAAAGGATTTAAAAATGACATGGAAAAGGTTCGTGTGTGTTCGGTAACGTTCGGGGCGCTTCGGGCGTGTTCGGGCGCTGGGCACGGGTCATTGGTCTGACCTAGATCTGCGCGCGCGCGGAGAAGCACTGCTGTTACTAACCGCGTATTTATTCTATTATTTCTGTAGAGCGTTGCGTGTTCACGTTTAGTTTGTTATAAAATTACACATAACTACATGTAACAGCCTGTTTTTATAACCATAACAAAGTAGAAAATGGCAGATAACACGCGAAAATAAACACCGTGTTTGTTAGCTTTATTCGTATTGATTAACCACTGATTTAATTCATCACAACATCCTGATTATACCTACAATATTATATCTAAAATAGACCTTTTGTAAACACATATAATAATATTGAGGAAATAATTATAATAGCAAATATTTTTCAAATAATGTAGTTACCAATGAAGCCTCCTATTGCTTATAGATATTAAGATCATAACAAATAAGAGAGCAAAAATGTGATTTTATCTTATTTTATTTAAATGTAAGATTGACAGAAATGTACAGGTAATCAAAGTAGAAACATATTAGGATCATCTCATCATAATATGTGTGTATCAACTGATGGCTTTAATGACATACAGCTTAACACATTTATTTTATACCTATATTAATATACTACTTTACTATAATACTACTTTTGTGAACAAGTATGTAATCATTTTGATTACATAATAATATTTTTTTCGGAACACGATTGTTCTTAGACTACAGGTATAGTATACATGCCGTAACACAGTTCAAATTGACACAGCCGTCAACGACAACCTTTTATTTTATACAGATATCTAAGTATTTATATATATAATATTCTATCACATACATACAACACCATCTAGCCCAAACTAAGCAGAGCTTGTACCATGGGTACTAGACAATGCATAAACATACATGTATACTTTCTTTTTGTTGTAAATACATACATATTATACATAGAAACACCCAGATCAAGACAAACATCCATGTTCACGCACACAAATGTTTAACTTGTGTGGGAATCGAACCCGCGACCTCAGGCGTGGAAGTCGGTTACACTAACTACTACGCCATCGAGGCTGTTTTGTCTACCTTAAGTTTACTTATATATATCTAAAATAAGAGCATTTTATAAATTTTTATGAGTGACAATAAACATTATAATTATTATACATAATATATAGAAGATAGTGGTGTCTTGCACCTATATTTCGCCAGCTAGGGTTTAGGTACATACGTAATAGGGCGCGATAGAGCCAGCGTAAGAGCGAGCCTACTACTGAAAATTCCTTCACACAATAACCTAGCACTTCCACTTTGCCTAACCACCAAATCAAATGTAAGACCCCGTGCACGACAGTCACAATCAATTTTACAAAACAGTCACTAAAAGTAAAATTATAACCACCTTAAATTTGAAAATGTGTTCAAAGTATTTAGGTTAATTATTCACTAGTCAAGATTGAGTTATATTTTAACAGAGGAGCCGGTCCGATAGAATTGTTTATATCGCAACAATATATTTTGCGTTTAGCAATTCGTAACAGCTACCCTAGGTTGATTCTGGTTTAAAAAAAAATTGGGGCAGTCTTTGGAGACTACCGATAGAAGTGAAAACTTTAATCCTTAATCTTCTATACAAACAAAAAAAAGGGCGGTCGGTTTCCTGATACTCTCTTAGAGCTCTTATTAAGCGAGTCAAAATTTCGTTATTTTTTGCGTAGGACGCACCATTTTTGAGATACGTGACGATGACAAAGCGTGACGATGACGCGAATTCTATGATAATTTTGTTCACCCAAAAAGTGCTCAACGAGCCTAAAGAAGTTTTTACTTCAATAAACAACCTTTGCACCTAGGTGTTGTATAGTTCTTAGAAGCAATTACAGAACGGACAAAAAGAACACCAAGACTTGAAACAAATATTAGTTATTACACTAACTTTAGTAACTTTTGTTCTGTCGTGAAATCGAACCCAGAACACATTGATAGTGGCTAGGCGATCTATTATGTCATCCGAGCAGTCAGTGTAGAAATATGACTAGTCAAAATCAGAAGTCATTTATTAATTTAGGTCATAAAATAACACATATGGCCGTCAAAATATTTTGATTAGTGAATTTAGTGAATTTTATTTTATTTTATTATAACGGTTGTACACCAATTACAAGTTACGTTTAGGTAGTTACTAGATTAAGGAAAAGATAAATCCGACTTTTAAGAATATTTATAGCCGATGGCCTAGCGGGGTTATCGTCGTATTGCCACGCAAAGGTCTCGAGTTCGATCACACGGCAAGCAACTCTATTTATTTTTGTGCTTCTCAAAATGTTTGTTATCGCTCTCGCGGTAACGGTGAACAAACATGTCGCGAGGGCAACTGCACATGTGAAAGTCTTACACAATGTTCTTGAAGATATTTGTAGTTTTCTAACCAGCGTTATGGAGTATGAGCTAACACTTCTCGTATTAAGAAAATACCTGTAGCCAGCATTAGGTCATTTTATAAAGAAGGCTCTTCATATTATACATAAGTATGTATAATATGACGAGCCTCCGTGGCGCAGCGGTAGTGAATGCGACTGGTATGCATGAGGTCTCGGGTTCGAATCCCGGGTCGGACCCACAAAAACGAATTGGGTTTTTCTGTTAAGAAATCTCAATATGAGCTCGGAGTTAGGAAGTTGGCGGTGTTAGACAACCCCGTGCCTCGGAAAGCACGTAAAGCCGTTGGTCCTGCGCCTGATCTCTCTCCGATCGTGTCCGATTATCCGTCCCATCGGATCATGAGAGTTAGGGAACAGAGAGTACACTTGTGTTTGCGCACATACTTGTGCACAATAATATGTCCTGCGCAGATGGCCAGTCTCCGTTAAGATTGGCCGCCGTGATCGATAATTCGATCTGGAGGACATTATTATTATGTATATATGTCTATTTCCCCTAAAGGGGTGAGCAGAAGCATGTTACCCACATTTTGATAGCCATATTTTTAAGTCCCTCGTTATACAGAGCGAGCCTATTGTCGTCCACCAGGCATAGTTCCAAACTCCGCACATATAATAAGAATTTTAACAAAAAATCCATGAACACTTTACTCGACCCGAGATTCGAACTTGAGACCTCATCATGCACTCACATTCCCTATCACTTCGACACTGAGGCAGTCAGCGAGGCAATCAATAATACATACATACATACATAGATTCACGCCTGTTTCTCAGAGGGGTAGGTAGAGACTACGAATTTCCATTTGCTACGATCCTGACTCACTTCTCTGGCTTCATTCACTTTCATCACATTCCTCATACACGCCCGTCGGTTCATGGAGCTCTTAACCTGGCCTTTGTCGAGAACGCCTCCGAACTGATCGAGAAACGTTCGCCTAGGTCTTCCTCTTGCGACTGTTCCATTCACACTAGCCTTATAAACTTTCTTAGTCAGTCTTTCCTCGTCCATTCTTTCTACATGTCCAAACCAGCTTAACATACCCTTTTCTATTCTTGTAACTATATCCACTTTCATGCCTCATCTCTCTCTAATCACACTATTTCTTATTCTATCTTTCAGAGTCACACCACATATGCTTCTCAACGCTCTCATTTCTACAGCATTTATTCTGCTCTCATGCTTCTTATATTCAATAATAATATTATATAATTATAATTCCAACAAATATACATGCAATTTACTTCATGGTCAAACAGTAGGTAATCTACATAATAAAACGTATAACAATTTCAATTGAACATCGAAATTAAATGTAGTAATAATGCTCGATGATGGTCCAAGGTTCCCGTTCTGTGTGGTCTCGTACTTGATACAAATAGATCGATAGCTTTGCATGGGTATCGAACCGAAAATAAAACAGAAGCTAACGGTTGTAAGAGAGATAGTCTAGTAGGAAAACTGTTAGCTGACACGCAGAGGCCTTGAATTCGATTTAGATCGTGCATGACGATTGAGAATAGTTTGATTCCTGCGTCGGAGAGTGCTCAGTAAATACAGCTTGACTTCATCATACTTTGAGCTCATTCTGCGTAAATAGGAACACAAATGATTAAATTATGTTTGGGTACTTTGAAATAACTATACTTCAGAACATTGAGACAACTACCATCTTAGTCTCCCCGTGACCATGGCTGCTGAAAAGCAACCGAAACGTCGGGAAAGTGTAAATTTAAATATAAATAGGTTAATTAATTTAAATAGCTTAAATTGTAGTACAGTTCAATAAATTGTAGTGTATAACGCTACAATGATTGAACTGTAGTTCCTGAGATTAGCGCGTTCAACAAACAAACTCTTTAGCTTTATAATCTTTATATATATAATTCTACTGTACGTGTGTATGTCATTGAACTCCTCCTAAACGGCTGGACCGATTTTGATGAAACTTTTTGTGTGTGTTCAAGTGGATTCGAGAATGGTTTACACATGTTTTTTTTTCGTGTGTGCAGGACAACGTCTGTTGGGACAGCCAGTATTAGTATAGATTTCATTTTGGAAGAGCTAATTCCCACGTTAGCAGTAATTCTTGTGTCGCGGGGGACCTTAAAAACATTCAAACAATGGACACAAAGAACACCCAGACTCGGAAGAAACCATTTGTGGGTCACACAATTTTTCACGCGTGGAATTCGAACCCACAACTCTCGGTGCAGTGGTAGCGGGTAGGCGACCACTTAAACCGCTACGCCAGCCGTGCTCTCAAATATAACACATGTAATACGCAAGACTAGCTAGCGATCCGCCTATCCCTTAGGGAATTTAAACATAAGACAATTTTGTTAAAGATACTGGCAATCTTCTTCTCCCTAGCCTTTATTATTCCCAAGTCACTTGGAGTCGGCTTTCTAGTCTAACCGGATTTGACTGGATATCAGTTTTTACATGGAGCGACTGCCATCTGACCTCCGCAACCCGAAGGCTAACGATACCCTGGCTAGACCAGTGTCAGGATATTAGAGGGCACTGACTTCCCAATAACGACTGCCATAGATGTTCATGGCAGCCGGGACCGACGGCTTAACGTGCTCTCCGAGGCACGGAGCAGGCGATAATTGTCAATCAATACGCACATAATTTCGAAAAGTCATATAACTTCCGAAAGTCAGAGGTGCGCGACGTGGGTTCGAACCCGAGACCCTCTGCATTGCAGTCTGTTGGTCTTCCCACTGAGCTATCGCTGCTTAAAGATACTGGCAATATTCGTTGCAAATTACTATAATTCTTCTTAACCATCCAGCTAGAACCCTTGCGCAGTGAATTTACGTCATTAGCACAATGGCTGGAATTCGAACCAACAACCTCTCAAACACAATCCAACACCTTACCCATTGAGCTAACGCCTCATTATGTCGCCACGTAAGTACATAAGTTACGTAAATATGATGTAGCGTATGCAGATTATCTTATTTTAGCATAAACATAAGGCAGAAAATACTTTCCTTACCAACAATGGCAGCGGAATACCGCTAATGGCACTCGGGCGCCGCATTAGAAAGGGCTTGCCACCTGCCAAGTACCTAATGACTATAGCGTTATACAACATCAATTGTTTGTGAATGTGACTTTTAAAAGTGTAATGTCTTGGCTGACAAGATGATGGTGTAATGGTAGTTACTGTGTAATATTGTCTTCTGTTTACGCGAATGTTATTCATTGAAATTAAACTACTATATACGGATTTTATCGAGTTGTTTATTTGACACTTTCTTACATAACTAGCTTTTGCGGTTTCGCTCGCGTTAATTTAGAATTTGATAATCAATTCGGGTTGTACTCTGCTTGTAATAATATAATTCAATCATGATTCACGTCCGTACAATTTAAATATTTTCTATAACAATCATTCAATAACAGATACACATACGACAAAATTTTTAGGTTTAACTATTGATAAACAATTAAATTGGAAAGATCATACAATAGAATTATGCAAAAGGATTAGTAGCTCTGCATATGCATTGTATAAATTAGCTTCAATCGTAAGTATTGAGGCCGTACTCACTGCTTACTATGGTATTGCGGCATCTCTGCTACGGTACGGTATCATTTTTTGGGGTAATTCAACGAATAGGGAAATTGTATTCAAAGCACAAAAAAGGTGTATCCGAGCCATGTTTGGTCTTCAGACAGATGAAAGCTGTAAACCATATTTCATCAAGCACAAAATTCTAACGCTACCGTGTTTGTATATTCTCGAAGTTGCAGTATTTGTACATAGCAATCCTCAATTATTCCCGCACTTATCAGATTTTGTGAAGCGTAATAGGCGCAACAATAATAAATTGTGTTTACAAAAGGCAAAAACCAGCCTTATGAGCAAAAGTTTATTATGTATAGCACCTAAAATCTATAATAAAATACCTGTTGACATAAAATCTTTAAATATTAATTTGTTTAAAAATAAAGTAAAAAATAATCTATTAAGAAAATGTTATTATAGCTTGAATGACTTTTTTTGTGATAATAATTTCTGTATTTGCTAAAGTATTGATTATAATTTACCTCTATTTTATATTACTTTGACATTAACCTATATTTGTGTTTTTTCCGCTCTTTGAAATGTTGCATCTTAATTTATTAATGTAATCTTGATGACTTTGTAATACAATTTATCTTAAAAACAAACTTAATTCATACACCTCTTCAGGTAAATTTTGGTGAAACTTATTTATATTATATCATCATGTAACACCCAAAATTTTATGAATAAATGATTTTGATTTGATTTGATTTGATTGGATTCAAAAGACACGTGGCGCCATCTATTATCATAAGAACGTTATTGTTGTTTTCCTCGGGAACAGTAATTTTTTGCGGGATGAACGGTAGCCCATGTCCGTTTCTGTACACCTGTCAACGTATATGCAAAATTTCCGGATGATCGGTTTAGTGGTTTAGGCGTGAAAACGTAACAAACAAACAAACTCATTTTCGCTTTTATAATATTAGTTAGGATAGGATAACTAAATATTACTCTATTTCCAATAAACAACTTGGGTATCTGGTTTTGCCCACGGACTATAAAAAACGTTGCTCTAGGAAACACTGTTTTAGTTCTCCGTTAGTGAGGAATAACTTCCAAAATTCGACACACTAGACTTACGCTGAACAAAACTGCAGTGCATAAATAAGGTCACGGGTTAATTATTCTCTAATCGAGCAAAGTGAAATTTGAATCTGAACTTTGCATGAAGTACGGAGTACTCGAATTGTGCTCAGTACAGGACAACCGACTTGGCCCCTATTAAAAGGCACTTAAAATATAACTGGCTTAGTAACCGTGTATACACTCTACAATCCCATTGACGATTATAGTCGTAAGACTACATAAGTATCAAAAGAAGACATTAATTAAACCAACATACAAAACGACCACTAATATTCCCGAACAATTTTTCCCATTAAAGCAATTAATTCATTCATACATTCCCATTTTGTAGGAAACATTGTATTTATGACGTACCTTTAAAGCTTTTAAATTAATTAAGAAGGGCCATTAGCCATAAATCATGGCGGCCTTACTAACAAACGGCCACTCACGTAATTATGTTACATATATTATAATTTTCCTTATTTATTTATTGTTATGATTATGTCATAATTCTTGAGGATCATCAATTATGAAATATGGAGGGGCTATATTTTGAAAATATAATTATACAAACTGTCTTGCCTTGCAGTGATAATATATGCGACTCCATTCCCATATGGGAAAATTGTTATTGAATTTTCTAATATGAAATTTTCAGTAGCAGCACGGAGTCAGAACAGAAAAACCAATTGACACTCCACCCGACCCTCACAATCGCACGAACGCCTCAAAGACCTATATCTCGGGATCTACAAGGCAGTTCCGATTGCTAAGCCTAAAACAGTCTTATACAGAAATCGAACCCAATATGGATGCTAGCACTTATGCTGCTAGCTAAAAAAGATAGCCAGTTTCATTACATGTCGTAAAAATAGCTCAATTACACTTATCGCGATGTCTTTTACATAATAATCATAATTATATAGTCTTTATCTCCGAAACAGTAGGCAGAGATACATTACATCTACGTTTCGCTAACTATAGTGTTAGGTCACACAACAGTAGGGAGCGAGCGAGGTATTTCTATCTAATGCCGCGGCTACACATTGGATTCAACTTTGCGTCCAAGCTTGGTTCTAATTTGGAATGGCCAATATTGAATCAAACTACTGCACCACACATTGGCAATCAATACCAACTTTGCAACATACATTCTGTCCAAGATGCCCGCGCGCACTCCCCTTCCATTGCCCTCGCCTTTGAACTTGTTAAAAAAACCGACTCTTTGCGCGTCGGTGTTGGTAACAAGGCGGTGAATGAACGCAATGTTCACATTGTGTCAAAGACTGAATTGGTTGAAATTTTAAGTTGGCTCCTACATAATGCTTACGTGTTGTAAACACTGTTAAAAACATCATTGCTTAGCAAGACTACTACTCTCGACATCTGGCACTAAAAAGTACCAACTCTTACTACAACTAGTGATGATATTGGTACTTTTAGGTACGGAGTGTCGGTGCTGCGTGGTAGAGGCTACGTGACGAGGTAATAAGGGACCCGAGGCGCTACCATGACTTGCTGTTGTACGCAGTGTAAGTACACACAGTAGATCCACTTGAAATATAATTACATGGTTATACTCTAAACAATAATTGGAATTGGAATTATAATACATACTGGAGGGAAGAGGACTGTTAATCCTTACTACAGATTAATAACTAACCTATCAAGGGTAACAGAACTTCAATACTACAATTACTATTTAAAAATGACTTATTCCTAAAATATTATAAAACAAAGAAAAAGAAAACTAAAACCCTCTAATAGGCGTCATAAAATTCCTCCGCATCACAGTCGACCGGTAGTGTGCCCAGAAGACTGGCAGCATTGCCACGTTGAATGGCAATGCTTATTCTTTCTGCAAAATAAAGCCCAGCCCTCTGGTCACGGGAAGCGTCGACTAACCTTTTTGCTATGTCTCTATAGAGCGCACGAGCACTGGGACCCCATGACCCTAGCGTTTCGACCCCAAACGGCTCAAAAACATAATCCCCTACCAGGTTTTTGTATTTGCGCCGTTTGAGAGTCTCCGCAGATGCAGCAGCAGCACCAGCACAACCCGCCGTGCTGGGAAGATGTGATGGCGCAAGGGTGTCGACACACGTTGCGTCCCACACCAAGGGCCTACCCATCTTCCAAGGCATCAATGACATACCGTCCGGTCTCTTCCCATCGTCACGTGCCAAGCCATTAGGTTCGAGATGAGCTGGCACGCCGGCGGTGACAAGAGCACGACGGATAATGTCGTTAAGATTGGCGTGCCGCGAAAAACGACCGGCACTCCTGCTACATGATAGGCCATGGTGGCCAAGGCCATCGACGGCTTCCCCACAGTGACATCGATGCGGAGAAACACATGGAGCACCTAAACGAAGGCAAGAAGCGATGCGGAACGTTGTATCGTCCAACATAGTGCCTATGTTGGACGAAGGGAGTGCTTGGAGCCAAAGACCAGATTCCCACTCCCCCACAGCCAATAAACGGGCACGCTCAGCAACATTAAGAGATGTGTTTATGAGATGTTCTCTCACCATGTTGCAGAGCGGCCCATCCCACCGACTCTGAGAGAATAGATCGGATGGCAAATCAGAGCTTGGACAGATCATTTTCCAAGCGTTTACTGCGTCGGACTTGCACGACACTTCAGAATTAACCAGTGTGGGAGCTAAAATTTTCCTGGTCAATTCTTCAGTGCAGTGGACCGAAGACAGGAACGCTGGTAAACTGACATCACTAATTTTGCGAACGCCGAGGCCACCCAAGCGAACTGGTAGGGTTGCCTGGAGCCACACTCGGTCGTTCATGGCCAAATTTAAAATTTTACTAAGTGTATGCCGAATAGTATCGTCGATTTTTTCCAAAAGTATTAAATGCTTCCAAAATTGAGAGGATCGGAGGGCATGTGTGAATTTAGGAACGAAGAGGCAATAACGAATGATTGTATAAGCAGAATGAATATTAATTTTGAGTAGTCGGTCTGAAACTTCACAAAAATTTTGGATCTTTTCATCTATAAACGACTCGAATGCCTCCTCCAATACAGGAGACCCAAGAAGGCGAAAAGAATCTTTTTCAATAATTTTGATGTTTGGAGCCAAAGAATTGAATTTTGATAGGGCCCAAGACTTATCTATTTTATCGTTAATAAAAATTTCACATTTGTTTGAATTTAGTTCTAAACCAATCGAATTAAATTTATTTTTTAAAAGTTTCAAATCTTGTAAAACCGTTTCTATATTTATTTCGTTGAGGTGGTTTTTGACTACATAATGAGAATGAAATACTTAACCTAAAAAGCTCGGCAAAATTACAAACCTTAGAATCGTTGCCAATTATTCGGCAATAGAATACATAGGCTGGCACGCCCAAAATAGAACCCTCTTTAAGGGAAACTGACGGTAAGTAACGGTTTCGTAGACTCACATTCCAATCCTTCTTTTTCCTTTAACTTTTGTTAAGATCGAATAAGTAATCGCTTTTTATTTAAATCGTTAAGTTCTCTTATAGCGATAATTACTATGACGCGTTACGTCATTCAAACTGAAATTCTTAGCCTCGGAATGCTATTGTGGATCACACAATTTTTTGTACCGTGCGGGATTCGAACCTCCAACATTCAGCGTAGCCGCATTAGCGAGACGTCCTATTACTTCTTTTCAGCATTGATGCAGTTGCATTTATTTACCATTAAAAGATTTTGTGTAAGGAGTTAAATAATATCTATTCAAACTAGTTCAGTAGAACAATGACAATATTTTGTATAATGGAAACAAAGATACCACAAGGTAGATTACAATATTTTTGAAATAAAATTTCCAATTATCCTTAGGAAAAATTGCAATAAAATTTGATTGGGGTTAAAGACTAGCACTTTTTAATCCCGTTTCATTAATTCCATAAGATTAGTAACGCACGACAACATATTGACTGCGAGTCAGGCAAGCCACATACAAGTTTATCACCATAATGTATAAAAAATCTGACTGTAATAATACCAACTGCCTTATCCTTCACTAAATCTATGTATAAAAAAGACTTTGGGTCTCTCTGCGTGTTCTACCGACTCTTTCACGGGGAGTGCTCTGAAGAACTGTTTGATTTGGTACCAGCGGCCCCTATCTATCACCATACCACTCGACAACGAAGCAGGGTTCATCTATATCACCTGGAAGCGTTCAATTCTAAAACGGTACGCTTTCAGCGATTATTTCTCCCACGTACGTGCAAACTCTGGAATGAACTGCCAGCTTCGGTGTTTCCCGAGCGCTATGATATGTCCTTCTTCAAACGAGGTTTAAAGAGAGTTCTTCTTTTATGGTAGGCAGCGGCTTTGCTGTGTGCTGACATTGCTGAAGTCCATGAGCAGCAGTTACCACTTTCCATCAGGTGGGTCACTTGCTCGTCTGCCACCAATGGCAATAAAAAAAAATTAAAATAGCTGGTGGCTTAACAAGAACATTAGTATTTTCTATCCAAATTGTCATTCCTTTTTTACATTGGTGTTTAACATAATATGACTATCTGAAACCATTGCACGAAAAAGAACGGTACATTAATTTTTCCAAAAAAATAATTCTAATAGAAAAAAATATGTTCAGGGTTATTCTATACCATCAGTAGAATGCGTGGTTAAAGGGAATACACGATTTCAAAGTCAACCTGAATATAGTTGTATGTAGTAGTAGCACATTACACATACATACACACACAAACACATACACACACACATCCACACACACACAAACACACACACACATCCACACACACACAAACACACACACACACACACATCCACACACACACAAACACACCCTTACACACACATATCTACATACACACTCACAAATATGTCATTATTATACACTAAAACTTGTTCCTGTTTACTCATTCGCAACTCTTACGTACGCTTTCCACATGTTGGCAATCCATACAATGTTATGAAATGGGAGGCCTGGAGATCTATAGTACAGGCTTCGGCTTAGTTTAGACTCCAGATCTCCCACAAATTACGAATTACTGGCAATTGTTCGTGTCAGCTATATACTATATACCATGATGTAATTTGTGGAGATGAAATAAATATTACTATTATTATTATTACACCTTCCACGCTATCTTAACCTACTGCTGGTTTCTCTACACAATGACACACCGATAGTAGAAGAACTACAAGATTCATCTCGATACATCTAAAATAGCCTGCAATACAAAAACTACATGTATCAATATCAATCGTACGGTTAAAAGATTGCTTTCAGTAAAAACACTAATAGAATTCATTATTAAAGCAGTCTGTTATAACTGATGCGTATCCTGGGCGCGTGAAGTGCTTCTGTAATGAATTCTTTTATAAGATGGATGATATTAGTGGGCACACTTATGTATGGAAGTGAAAGTTGGGTATGTCAAAAGAAGCATGAGAGCAGAATAAATGCTGTAGAAATGAGAGCGCTGAGAAGCATATGTGGTGTGACTCTAAAAGTGTGATTAGAGAGAGATAATATTCTATTCTACCACAAATACATAACACCATCTAGCCCAAACTAATAATAATAATAACACTTTATTTCGGACTGTGGTATCCATAATATACAAGGTCGACACATTTTTTTTTTTTTTTAATTTTTATTATTTTGCTCGTCAAAATGACCACACTCCACCTGATGGTAAGCAGTCGTGTGGTCTAAGAGCAGTGGCCTCCACATCGCCCCCACAGTAGCCGAGGCGATGTTGAGGTCTCTACTTTGACGGCCTGAGAAGATGCTTTTTCACACCCCGCTTAAAGAACCCAGGATTGAAGGAAGAAGGAAACACGTGCCTTGGCAGAGAATTCCATGCCTTGGTCGTTCGGCAGAGATATGAGGACCCAAACTTTTTGGTACGCGCTCTAATCGACTCTACCGTCTAAGGATGGCATCTGAGCCCAGCACGCGTTGTTCTGGATAGGAAAGGGGAGGGCGGGATAAGGTGGAATAACTCTTCAGAGCACTCCCCGTGGTATATTCTGTAGAAACATGCCAATGAGGCAATGTCCCTACGGAGTTGCAGAGGTTCCAGTGAACTCGTGACCTCTGGATCTCCGATGATACGGACAGCCCGCCGCTGTAACCGGTCGAGAGCGTCCAGCAAGTACTGCGCGGAGCCATCCCAAAGATGAGAACAGTACTCCACGCAAGGGCGAACTTGTGCCTTATACAATAAGCACAGTTGCCCAGGCGTGAAGAACCGCCTCACCCTGTTCAGAACTCCGAGTTTTCGCGAAGCTTGCTTAATGACGCTCTCGATATAGGTTTTCTGATTAAGGGAGCGGCGGCAAAGATCCATACCTAAGATGGAGAGACTGTCACGTATCACCAGTGGAGTGTTCTTCAGAGAAGAGAGGGGAAGGAACGGAGACTTTTTTTGTTGAGAACGCGCATGCCTGGGTCTTCTTGGCGTTGAACTCGACCAAGTTCTTGGCACCCCATTCATAGATGCGGTCCAAGGTCTGGTCAAGTTCAACGACAAGATTCTGCCTTTTCCCCTCAACCTCAGTCTGTTTGGCCCCAGGATGTCCGAGATATCGCCCATGCACGGTACTGTCGTCCGCATAACAATGTATGTTGCCGAGATTCAACATATCATTGATATGCAGAAGAAAGAGCGTAGGGGATAAGACAGAACCCTGAGGCACTCCTGCATTGACCTGCATAAATTTGGAAGCGCGACCGTCGCAAAGGATCCGAATACGACGCTTCTGCAGGAAACTTGCAATCCAGGTGCACAGTTGAGGGGGCAAGCCATAGGCCGGAAGCTTGGAAAGAAGAGACCGGTGCCAGACTCTGTCGAAAGCTTTGGCTATGTCAAGGCTGATAGCCAAAGACTCGCCGTGCTTGTCCATAGCTTCACCCCAGAGGTGCGTGACGAACGTTAGAAGATCACCCGTTGATCGTTTAGTAATAATGGTTAAAATTAGAATTAAAAACAAATTAAGTGGCAATAGCCATCCATCGCCTGTACGTTCCAGTCTGCAGCAGAGCTTGTACTATGGGTACTAGACAATGGATAAACATACAAAATATATATTTTTTTTTTGTAAATACATATATATTATACATAGAAACACCCAGACCAAGACAATCAATGTTCATGCACACAAATGTTTGACTTGTGCGGGAATCGAACCCGCGACCTCAGGCGTGGCAGTCGGTTACACTAACCACTACGCCATCGAGGCCGACAACGGATGCGGCATCGGGTATATTTTAAGCCTCAGATAGATGGCTTATTATTAATAGTAAAATACCAAAGCCGTGTTTACTGATATTGTTATAAAAAATAATATTCCCATAAACGCATACACTCTAGAGGTATTCTATACCTACTTTACGTGAACTAGTCTTAAACCCATGTAATAAGTCATGCTTGCCATGCCTTTTTGAAGGAAAACCTTTAACGCTTTGCTCGACCCCGGAATCAAACTTCATGATCGCACGAAAACAAATGGTCCCAGGAAATTATATTAACACTAGTTATGCCCGTGGTTTCACCCGCGTTTACAGTTACTGCGCCGTCCCTGTGGGGCGTAGCGTGATGTTATGTAGTCTATAGCTTTCCTCGATAAGTAGACTATCCAACACTAAAAGAATTTTTCAATTCGAACCAGTAGTTCCTGAGATTAGGGCGTTCAAACAAACAAACAAACAAACTCTTCAGCTTTATAATATTAGTAGAGATAAATAAAGATATCGACAGTATTCAGAGGCTAACACAGCCCACGTGTATTTAGTATAAATAATAACCTTCAGGCTGTTGACGGAACAATCCGTTTGTTCCGGAATATTCCATAAAAAATATGATTTATTAATATTATGAAATTTTACGATTGTCAATTCCTATTTTTAAAAGAACATTTTAAATATACGAGTAAGTCTATTTTGTTTTTCGTTGGTCCTATACTATTGTGTATATATGCGATCATAAGGTTCAGGATTCGGTGTACGGGCCTGGCAAAGTTCTATTGAGTTTTTCTGTATAAAATTTCTCTGTTGCACGTAGTCAAGCAATAGGCCCGGTAAACGGCAAGTCTCGCCTGATTTATTAAAGTGAGTCCTAAAAATAAGCAGCGATAGCCTAGTAGGAAACGGTTGGACTCACATAAAGCTGGCTGCTGAAATGCAACCGAAACGTCGGGGAAAGTGTAAACACAAATATAAATAGTATAATATTATAGTAATAGTATAAATAGTTCTAATAGTTTCAATAATTTAATTAGTTAAGTTTAAAAGTAATAGTAGTGTGTAACAGTTTTTAAAATTTTGTAATATAGTGTCAAATAAACAACGCGATAAAATCCGTATATAGTAGTTTAATTTCAAAGAAAAAAAAGTATTTTTGTTTGTAATGAGTAAACTCAAAAACTACGGGACCGATTTAAAAAGTGTTTCACTATTCGAAAGCTATTTTATCCAAATTAATATTCGCTATATATCATAACGCTAAGAGCCAGAGGAGAGTAGCAGTAATAACGAGCTGGATGGATGAAACTGCGGCGGATGGCTAATCTATACTAATATTATAAAACTGAAGAGTTTGTTTGTTTGAACGCGCTAATCTCAGGAACTACTGGCTCGAATTGAAAAATTCTTTTTTTGTTGCATAGCTTATTTATCGAGGAAGGTTATAGGCTATATACCATCACGCTACGACCAATACGAGCGAAGCAGTAATCATAAACGCGGGTGAAACCGCGGGTACATCTAATCAGTTATACAAGACAAAAGCTAGACTAAGACGGAGCAATGCTTACTCGTTCGAAGTCGTTGCCAAAATCAAGTTGATTACACATGTTTAAAAGGTACTTTTGATTCAACTCACTGCTTCAGTTAGGAGCCATCACGCAATGACATCGTTACACGCCAGCCGGGCAGCCCTGCGGTTACATTAGTCCTACTAAATATAATTATATTGTTTTGCAAACGCAATGAGGTAATTATTAGTTATAATGCCCTTTAATTAGGATGAAGGTTGTTTGCGGAGGACGAAATTGTTTAGTTTCGTTTGCTGAGTTGAAATGGGTTTAATCTCCACTGAATGTTTATAATATAATTAAACAACATAAACAGTAAATTGCGAAATCTGTTACCAGAGTTCAAATAAAATTGTTTCTGAAATTTTATTTACAGTCAAGGAATACAAAGTGAATTTAAATGTTTACAAAAAGGTCATATTACTAGCTGTTTCGCGCAGTTTCGATTATAATTAATTAGTATAGATACTCTGCGTTTGTGGCTCGTATTAGCAATAGCTCAGTGGTGAGACCAACAGACTGCAATGCAGAGGTTCTCGGGTTCGAACCTACGTCGCGCACCTCTGACTTTCGGAAGTTATATGACTTTTCAATAAGTGCGTTTTGATTGACAATTATCGCCTGCTCCGTGCCTCGGAGAGCACGTGAAGCTGTCGGTCCCAGCTGCCATGAACATCTCTATGGCAGTCGTTATTGGGAAGTCAGTGCCCTATAATATCCTGACACTGGTCTAGCCTTAGGGTATCGTTAGCCTTCGGGTTGCGGAGGTCAGGTGGCAGCCGCTCCGTGTAAAAACTGATATCCAGCTAAATCCGGTTAGATCAGTACAGCCGACCCCAAGTGACTTCCTTGACTTGACTTGACTTGACTCTCCGAGGCACGGAGCAGGCGATAATTGTCAATCAATACACACATCATTTAGAAAAGTCATATAACTTCCGAAAGTCAGAGGTGCGCGACGTGGGTTCGAACCCGAGACCCTTTGCATTGCAGTATGTTGGTTTGCCCACTGAGCTATCGCTGCTAATAGTTAAAACACATAAAAGAGGAAAAAGCGCTTATCTTTTTGTAGGTACACTCTTACATCCCTTTCTAATGAAACAGATAACTCAGAGCCTCAATGAGAAACAAATGATCGCGTGCGTATTTCTAGATATGTCGAAAGCATTCGACTTTGTCTGCCAAAAAACTCTACTTTCTAAGCTATATAACTACGGCATACGGGGAGTAGCTAACGATTGGTTAAAGAGTTACCTGTGTGAAAGACAGCAATGTGTAGAAATCACTAAGACTATTAAATCACAGCAAAAGACTTACAGATCAACGTATAGCAAAAATAATTACGGAGCCCCGCAAGGTAGTTTGTTATCACCTTTGCTATTCTTATTATATATAAATGATCTTCCTGATGCTTTAAACCATGAATGCGTGTTATTCGCTGACGACACAACCTTAATTATTAAAAGCGAAAATGAAATTACACTAAGAAATGACATATACGAGACTATAAATAAAACCATTACATGGCTTGAAAAGAATAATCTAAAACTAAACATGACCAAAACAAATATAATTAAATTTCAAACTTATAAATCAAACTCTATCAATCTCAATATATCATATAAAAACGAACCTTTAAAAGTTGTGAATGACTGTGTCTTTCTAGGCGTTACAATTGACAAACATTGCAGCTGGAAGCCTCATATAAATAAAATCATAAGTAAAATAGATCGGTATGTATATGTTTTAGGGAGAATAAGACAAATAGTAGACCTCCAAACCGCTACAACTGTATATCACGCATATGTCTCATCCATACTTCGCTATGGAATTATTTTATGGGGAAACTCGGTTGACGTGGACATAGTATTTCGAGCACAAAAAAAGTGCATAAGAGCAATGTGCGGGGCCGACCATCTAGATAGTTGCAAACCTTTATTTAGTAAACATAAAATTTTACCCTTACCATGCCTATATATTTTCGAATTATGCAAATTTGTGAAAAAACATCCTGAATTATTTAATAAGTTGGGGGAAGCCGAAGGTAGTAGAACTAGACATAAGGACAGACTAAAGCTCCCCCAAATCAGATTAGAACTATATAGGAGAAATGTGTTCTGTATGGCAATAAGAATTTTTAATCATTTACCAAAGGGCCTCAAGACATTGCCTATTTCGGTATTCCAACGCAGACTGTTTAATATATTAATAGGGAAACAATATTATTCTATAAACAAATATTTTGAGGACAAAATCACATTTGCAATGTAATTATAAAATATTTAATTTCAATTACTTAAATTCGATCATTATTTTTATTTAAATTTATATTAATCTTATTTATTGCAATTATCGTGACACTTCTTATGTATGTAATATTAACAATAGATACGACATTCTTATCTGGATCCATTTAATCTAAATGACATGTTTTATAATTATATAATTAGTACTATTTATTGGTATCAAATAAATGACATTTTCAAGGTATATGGGCATAAGCATGAAGCATTACTTGACATTTCCATGTATTGTTAATTTAATGGACCAGCTATTTTCTTTCTTTTTGTTTTTTATTATAATATTAGACATGTAATAATATAACAAACATTTATTGTATATTATTATGTATTTTGCACGCCACATGTGGCAGAATATGCTGTACATTTTTATAAAACGACCACCCTGTATACTTGACCATATTCTTGCAAATAAAGTTATGATTATGATTATGATTATGATTATTAATTTTTTTTTCTAAAAGCGTAATATTTTTCGTCCGACAACCGCAGTTTGATTGTCAAAGCACTCTCGTGCCACAATATCAATAAAGCAACCAGTGCATTTAAATATACCTACATATAATCCACCATTATTGATCTCTAAAAGACCTCTTACTTGTGGTGTGATCAACACTTAAATATCAAGGTAAGTTGTACGTAGTAAAGTTGTATCAATGTTGCCAGATTCAAAAAAAGCAAGCCATTAGTACGTGAGAAAAACGCTTGCGAGTAACTCACGGCCACTGTGCATTTACTTATTCTATTTATACATAGCATACTGCTGTCATAAGAAAAATACGAGTCAGCGAAATTTAAATATACTAGCGGTCGCCTAGTGCTCGAAATGCGACCAAAGTTTGCCTGTAAGATATTGCTGATATATGTCATTACATATTGATATGTGTAACCATAGTTACGCGCTTCGACTACGTGTGTCAAATGCATGGTTGTGTGCGTGTAGTGTTTTTTCATTAATTTCATGTATTTTTACGCATAATTAAAAAAAAATATTTGCATTCGTCACTTCATCTCTGTATAAACTATAAGTGTGCGAAATTTCATACTCCTCCGTGCGCCCAATTTTCGTAAAAAGGGATCCAAAGTTTTCGCTTCACGTATTTATTAATATATAGATTATACTGGCCGATGCGTCTTATTTTGCTGATACCAAATATGTAATTATATTAATGTCGAAAAAAATTGTAGATACGCCTTTTTTCTGACGGAAGCATACAAGCTGCGGTACCCTAGTGGGAGACCGATGGTTTGCCATGCAGAGGTGTCCAGTTCGATCCCAAAGCAAGTCTGTCTTTTCGAACTATGTGCGTATTTATTAGTTAATAAACTTTAGCTTTAACGGTGACGGAAAACATTGTGAGGAAACCAGCATGTCTACATAATGTTCTCGAAGTTGTATGAAGTCTGCCAACCCGCACTGGGCCAGCGTGGTGGACTATGGCCTAACCCTTCTCACACTGAGAAGAGCCCCGTGCCCAGCAGTGGGACATTTTAATACAGGACTGATGTTATTATACATTTTTATACATACATCGTCTTCCTCTCTTTCTTAGATTTGCTGTACATAAGATCTAGGGTTCGATTCCTGGCCCGGGTAAATTGGTAATAACCTCTCTCTTTATAACGTGGTACCTAAAACCATATGTTGCAAAATGTGTGTGGAATACACTTGAATCTATACCTTAGAAGATATGGCGTGAGACTATGTCCAGCCCTGTATTAAACTGTCCCACTGCTGGGCACAGGCCTCTTCTCAATGTGATAAGGGTTAGGCTATAGTCCACCACGCTGGCCCAGTGCGAGTTGGCAGAGTGAGACTATGTATTTAGTTTTAAACAAACTAACTTCCTAACTTCTCTATTTAGATGACCTCTTAATTATTGCGTCGAGATAACGAAGTAGGTTGCGTCTATTTTAAACACGTTTACTATTTAAATAACTTGTAAACAGTATGTAAGGTAAATAAACTCATAAAACTCTTATAATTAGTTGAATACGATTACACCCAGAAAACTATTTAATATATTTCCTTGTATTTTTTGTATAACTTATATATTTTGTTCTCATTATACATATATCTACTTCTTTATATATATAAATCTTCTGTGCGTATGTTTGTAATTAAAATCCTCCTAAACGGCTGGACCGATTTTGATGAAATTTTTTGTGTGTGTTCAAGTGGATTCGAGAATGTTTAGATTTGTTTTCTTTTTACTTTTTTTTCGTGTGTACAGGACGTCTTACGGGACAGCTAGTTGTTATATAGGTATATATAATATAAATATTAAGGTAACACGTTCCTAAAATTAGCTTTTTCCTTATAATTTTTATTCAATAGTAATATTCATATTCGTGATTATTAATAAATCTTCTAAATTAACAATTTTTTATACAGCTTGTGTTCAAAATAAGGTCTTCCCGGATTCATTAATTTAACTCGCCATAATTACATGTTAGTTGTGATATGCTATCTGTTTGAAATTCAATTGCTGTTTACGTATTGTAGGAGCCAGTTAGTTTTCCTACACAGAAAGAACCACAAGTTACGTTTAAAAGTTAAAGTAAAATGTTTACAAGTTAATTAATAAGTGTGATCTTTCTCTCGGCGAGTGTATAGTTTTATAGTGATTATGAATTACAGCAATATGAGGTAAATTGCAACGCTCCTGTGTGCTGCCCATTTTGGTATTGCTCCATCGACAAAAAAACATGTACGGTAACCAAACCGTACACGTATTTTATCGCGGTTTATTTTAAAAAGTCGCAATTTTGTTTTACTTTTTATGTTTATTATAATTATTATATTATAAAAAAATTGAGATTATCGTAAACGTAACACAATATATTGTTATATATAACAATATATTCTTGAGTGGAGACCGCGACTCGGCAAACGTAGTGTAGGACGCCCTCCGACCAGGTGGGATGACGATCTGCGAAAGACTGCAGGCAGATGCTGGATGCGGCAAGCTGAAGACAGGACGCTATGGCGCTCTATGTGGGAGGGCTATGTCCAGCAGTGGAATATTATAGCCTGATGGATGATGATGATGATGAAGACAATATAATGTGCTTTATTTATTAATTTTAACACAAACTTTACTTAACCTAAAGTCAAGTACAAGCCTATTCATCGCTAGTATCAAATATTCATATTTTTAAATTACATGCACTATTAGTGTCTTGTTCACCCACCAGGCTAAACTAACTGCTTATATTATTCGATAATTAATGTTCATAACAGAACTCACGACATATCAATCGTAAGATTAGTAGAGCGAAACCATTGGAGAACTACCGGTTGTAGGCGAAAATGTACTTTATTTAAATATCAGATTTACTGCAAAAACACACAACCCTTTTTCTTCTTTATTCAAAATGGAACCTATGCCATGGCTAGATATCTCAAAAATTATAGAGGAAAATTTTACTATAAGATTTCTGAACCATTTCCGCAATCTGATGTAGGTACAGAATAACAGTACGTGATATTATTAATATAAGACGTGTACATTAGCCGAGAATAGTACAACCTTGAGAAAAATAGCAGTATCTATTTTCCGTGGGTGCTGAGAAAATAGATACAAGCTTTCTTGTAATATGTTGAATATATTACGTTTTCGCTGCAATTTTATCCACAAAACCTATATCACTGATTCATTAGTCCTGTAATACAATTTTACGCTTATATTTGTCTGGGGTTCGATTCCCAGGTAATCGAGTTTTCTTTAAGGAAATTTTCATTAACAACACGGAACCGTATGCTAGATTGACATCTTAGTTGTGTAATAAAAATCCTAACACCACGTCATAGCTTGGTCCTTTAAAGATTTAGTCAGCTCAAAATTAGAAAGAAAGAAAGAAATAAAACATATTTTTATTTTTAAAAAACACGGAAGCTTTCACAATATTTAACGTGTAAATATGTACATTTTATAAGAAGTACTCTCTTAAAAAATGTACATATTACAACCCTGCGCCACAAATGCCACGTTTCAAATGTGCCACCAGTACATATTAATAATCTTTGGTGCCACCCGCTTACGCTACGAGATTGCCATGAAGGTCTAGATAAACATTTTTACATTTTCATGTTTTTAAATCTCCTACTAACTACAAGAAGATTAGTGATAAGAGATATTTTGAGAGGCTTGCTGATTTCAGCATTAATAGGCCGAGCCTGACCGAAGAAGTAATACTCGCTCACAAGATATCGACGTAAAGTATAAGTACTTATGCAGATTGTTGCGCTTGGTTTGGTAGGTGAGTGTGCTGGCACGTGGCAGTGCCTATCTTTTCTCGGTCCCTTCTCCTACATTCTTTCTCCCATCCCCCATATAGGTTTACAGGACGAGTTACAGGCTATGGTAGAGCAGCGATAGCTCAGTGGGGGAGACCAACAGACTGCAATGCAGAGGGTCTCAGGTTCGAACCCACGTCGCGCACCTCTGATTTTCGGAAGTTATATGACTTTTCGAAATTATATGCGTATTGATTGACAATTATCGCCTGCTCCGTGCCTCAGAAAGC
Source organism: Catocala sponsa (assembly GCA_963564715.1). Classification (NCBI taxonomy): domain Eukaryota; kingdom Metazoa; phylum Arthropoda; class Insecta; order Lepidoptera; family Erebidae; genus Catocala; species Catocala sponsa. Next base: position 25,275,827 of record OY751341.1, on the reverse strand, counting down.
ACGTTAAGCCGTTGGTTCCGGCTGCCATGAACATCTATGGCAGTCGTTATTGGGAGAGTGTCGACACAAAAGATCCCTCTGGGACGAAGTGTCGCCGGTCTGTACTGACTGGCCCCCACATAAGACAAGATAAGATAAAGGCTACGGTAACTGCTTACCACTAGGCAGACAGTGTGTTTGTTGACCATCTACGCAGTTTGCGGTAGTTTGATTGTACTTGCTTAGAAGGAATTAAATACTTCTGTTACAGCTTACCAGCAAGTAAAACGTATGCCTGCCACTAGCAGCAAGACAAAAATATGGCTTTACCGGTGTAGGAGATTGTGAGGCAACCAGCTTGCAGCAACCAAGAGTTTTCCATATTGTTCTTGAAGATATGTGAAGTCTGCTTGGCCGTACTCGGTTACGGACTAAGCATGCCATAATGACAAGAGACCTATGCTAACCAGTTGGACAGTTAATAAACCAAGCTGCCTCTTATTATTTTTTTGGGTCATTACTATTAAATGACCCCATGTCACCTAATTCTCGTTTCGTAAATTGCACAACATTTCACATTTTATTACAATCTTCGCAATCTTAAGTTTAATGTCTAAATAAAATAATATACCAACGCTGAAGGAGTAGGGGGTGTACCCACGCGATGCTGACGTCAGCAAATAACTGCGATGTCGTCGACCTCTTTATTTTTATTGAGCGCTCCCTGTAGTGCTAAGCGCACAATATACTGAAACTACTGAAAAAACAACTTGAGTAATTATTTTTACTTAGCTTCTGTCCGCTGTTTCGCTCGCTTGATTCCTACGGGAATGCAGACTGGGGTAAAAACTGTTGTATGTGTTAATCAAGGATATGGATATGTTACGCGTGATGAAGTAACTATTGAAACAAAAATCAACCAAAATTATATTCATTTTTAATATTAGTAGTATGTCTACTATCGCTACTTATCTACTTAGCCTTAGGGTATCGTTAGCCTTCGGGTTGCGGAGGTCAGGTGGCAGCCGCTCCGTGTAAAAACTGATATCCAGTCAAATCCGGTTAGACTAGAAAGCCGACCCCAAGTGACTCGGGAATAATAAATGCTAGGGAGAAGAAGAGTATCTATGTCTACTATCGAAAACGCTGAGTACTGAAAGTTCAAAATATTATTTTATACCTATTTTATTATTGCATTATTTATGTTAATAGCAATCATTTTATAAGCAAATCGTAGTATAATAACATGTAGATGTTTAAACAGAAGAACAGTTAAAGAATATAGGGAATTTCAAAAAATAAATTTGGTGCATTTTTTGCATGTATTCTAAGTTCCAAAGGCTAACTTTTTTATTAAAGTGTAGATATTAATTTCACTAAAAGATATCACCATCAGAAATATTAAGAACGGCTTGTGTCCTGTTCGGAGTGAGAACATCGCAAATAAGCGTTTTATTTTAAATGTTTTAATTTATTTGGGATTTATTTCCGCTCTATAGACTAAACTAAATGTGTTACATAAATAATTAATGGCATATAATCATGTTTGTATTTCTTTGACTATGCACATTACGCATCAAAGTTTAAAAGACCAATATTTTGCATAGTAAAATTGGTTACATTTTAAACCCCCAAAGTATAGCACATATTTGCGATGTTTCCATTCATAAGGCTACAAGGCGATCTTAATTCAATCAATAAAAATATTACGCTAAAAACTAACAAAAACAAATTTCCAAAGTTTACGTATTCTTTGATTAGAGTTCGACAGACGCCATGTGTTCTTCTCCTAACCGAGAACCACGTGGTTTTGAGCACAAACTCATAAATTGTACTAGATACATACACACACTAACGTACACATATCAAGCATCACAATTCACAAAGGCTTAAGTGCCTTTTTTGTGCCAAATTATATACGCAATCTACTAGCTGTGTCGCTAGAATTTTTATCATCTGCCTATCCCAACATACTTTAAATTACCATACATTTTTTATTTTTAATCATCCAATGTAAAGTAAATAAAACGCTGAATAAGCTTGTTTAATGCCAGTCTTAAAGCCTAGAAATAATATGATTAAAATCTTTTGCTGAAATCACATTCAAATTGGTGCAGCCTTTATGGAAATTAGCATACAGCAACGTAGAGATAAACAAACAAAAACCCATTTATGATTTTATTATAAATGATTTAAATTAGTAAAGTGTTCAGACTATTTTACTTATTTTAAAATATACTGGGCGTAAGGGACCTTTCTATAAGTACTTATCACGACGCAAACTTCAATTACTAAAAAAACGCAAGATTTAAATGTAATGTAGATTAACATTATTACGCGGTACACAATGGATTGCTACCAATACATCGCACTCGACGAATGAATTGTAGAAAAATGTGACTGTCAGAAAAATGAAAAATTGCAGAAAAGCAATTGTGATGGTTGAAAAAATTTCCAATGATTTTTAACTCAGAATAATGGTCTGAATCTACTATTTCAGTTTTCGGTACACCGTCCCTTACACCCAGTATAATATAAAAACGTTACACAAAAGTATTTGCGGATACGCCATTCTGCCAATGTTCCGTTTAAAAAATGTAGGCGAGGATTTGTGACCTACGTGCGTCGTCCAGACGGAATGACGGCCGGACCTACCGTATTATTTTTGAATTAAACTAGTATTAGTTTTAAAAATATAATTTGCCTGCTCTACTCAGCAGACCAGTCACCTCGTACTAGCAGAAGCGAAAAGAACGTGTTAGTATCAAATTATGCGTGAAGTGGCCGAAATCCATTGTACTAAAATTACTACGAAGGAATCCAGCGCACATCCTCGGATTGCGCACCACAACTATGCAATAGAAAAATGTATTAATATGATATGTGAAAAACTGAACTTCTCAGATACTCTAATTCGATATTGTCGACCTTTCAAGAATATGTTTTTCTATTTATACATGGTAAGCGGTAACCATAAACCTGTGAACTCTTGCAACCCCAGACAATCACTCGCGCTTTAACGATAATTCAAACAAGAGCCGATACGCTGCCTAAGATACAAATGTTACTCATAAAGAGCTTGAATACACAACTTACCCCAGGAACTCAACACCAGGCATACTGTATTTCTATTGACGATCTGCAGAAAATCTTCGGCAGACGTGCTGTCATACACAGGTGTAACCCTAGCACAGACTACAAGTCTCTCACAAAGGTATAAACAAGATATATATATGTATTTAAATTTTAAGATCATGGGCCGGCTCAACCGGGGAAGAATTACCCTTTCACAGAATATCGACGTGAAATACCAGTATTCCTACTGTTGTTTTGTTCGGAGATTGAGAGTGCCGGAGGCCCAATCACCCTCTTTCCCCCATCCCGCTCCTTCTCCTTCCCACTTCCTTTCCAAAAGGGTCAGCAACGCGCAAATGATGCCTCTCTTATCACAGGCGTCCATAGGCTACGGTGACCACTTACCATCAGGTGGGCCGTACAGTTGTTTGCCACCTAAGTTGAATAAAAAAATGTCATAATACCTTTGTGAAGAAAAATAAATAAACTTATTGTACATGGATGCAGAAACGTTCTACGTCAGGCGGCTCCATTTTAAGCGAAATCGTAGGCGTCCGGCTGTATTCGTCAGATACGACTACAACAAGTATTTTTAAGATTCCATATATAAATATTCAAATACAAAGTTCCAAACAAGGAGTAGCGGAGTAGCAGATACGCGCGTATAGTGTTTGTGCAGACTGATCTGCACAAACACTATACGCGCGTATCTGCTACTTCGATGAGAGGCGGTAAGATGGTACGGACATACGCTTTAAACACTTCCACGAATATATTACTACGACATTGGCAGAAAGATAGTATTTTACTATTCAAACATTTATTTGCGGATTGACATACAAAACGCCCACTAAAACCTCATTCAAGACCATTCAAATAAAACACAATATACGCCACACGAAAAGTACTGAAAAAACATAAATATCTTTCAGCAAAGTCCTCGTTTATGGTTAGTACTGACGTGTTGACGATAACACGACGAAATCACACACTAGTCTAATTTTTATTATATCTTTATTATTAGCTAGTTAGCCCAAAAGTGGGCCAAAGATAGTTAGCATATTTGCCGAACGTTGTCATCGCTATTTTTAAACAACAGAAATAAATTAAAAGCGTGGGCACAATTCGAATTTTATTATGGAGGTGTCATTTCTTTTTTATTTCATTCCTGGTGAAAATTGTTTTGGATTTTACCAACATAAAAATTTCACGTGCTCGGAAATAAAGTTAATTAGATATTTCCTGGGCACTAACACGCGAATGTAGATGACTTAGGAATAAAAGTCATAATAAATGAACCAGGCATTTAAGTGGTGTGCTGACTAATATCTGGAACATTTATTTTTCTCACTGAAAAGCTTTTATGATCTAATAGATTCGGATGTTTTTATGGCACGGGTCATATCTATAAGTTTTCTTACATTGACGTTTATTTCCGCTTAATAATGTTACTTCGGCGTAAGTTTGTATTTAATTATGCGGCCACTTCCCAATCGTTAGAAAACTGGTCGAAAATTATATAAAATGTGTTGCCATCGACACGATAAGTAAGTAAGTAATCGTTAGAACACTTCCAGGGCAAACTCAAGATGGTAATGCCATTACAGAATTTGCTCGGAAATGTACAAGTATATACATTAATAGCTAAATTACTTGTATTGACATGTAAACATGATAATAAATTGTATATACATACATGTAAACATGATAATAAATTGTAAATACTAGATATTCCCGCGGTTTAACCCGCGTTCATCGTTACTGCGCCGCCCCCGTGGGTCGTAGCGTGATGTTATATAGTCAATAGCCTTCCTCGATAAATAGGCTATCCAACACTAAAAGAATTTTTCAAATCGAACTAGTAGTTCCTGAGATTAACGCGTTCAAACAAACAAACAAACTCTTCAGCTTTATAATATTAGTATAGATTATAAAGCTGAAGAGTTTGTTTGTTTGGTTGAACGTGCTAAGCTCAGGAACTACTGGTTCGAAATAAAATTTTGTAATTTTATGAAAAGAAGAAGTTATATTTCTTGTACACAAATCAGATTACGTCAGTGCATATTTTCTTGTGGGAGACATTGATGGCCATCCTCATGAAATTTGCATTCCATTCCTATCGGCGTTTGCTATTACTCCGTGAATCTGACAGTCCATCAAAGCTAAAATCTGTTGAAATGTTTTCCAAACAATATTAGCAATTTTCACATATCTCACGTACAAAAGGAATGTAGATAATGTCAAGTAAAAAATACATCCAAGGAAACCAGAGTTAAACAATTGAGGACAAAGATTACTTACAAAATTGAAAATATCTGGCGAATTGGAGAGTGGCCTTGAGTTTCTTGCCAATTTTCTTCTCATAAAATGAAGCCCTTACTTGTAAATCTGACAAGTGGAACACAGTAGTGTCACATCTGACGTCCGTAGTTGTTACTCTGTGACCTAAATGAAAAATATTAATGTAGAAGCGTCCGATATAGTGCTGAAGTATATATGGGACTAATTAAAAAAAAAGATTAGTATCTCAATCTATATATTTTAAAGCTGTGGTGTAACTGGTTGCCTCGCTTCTGCTAATGCCGAATAATATAAATAATAATAATAATGTCCTCCAGACCGAATTTGGGCCACGGCGGCCAGTCTTAACAGAGACTGGCCATCTGCGCAGGAGATATTATGTAGCAAGCAAAGCAGCAAGCTTAGGAATTTTGGTCGGATTTTGACCAGTAGGCGACCGCTAGTAAATAATTATTGACACTGTTTCTAAACTATCCACTACTTACTTGACAGATGTTTTCATTCATGCGGAAAGGAGTAAAGTCATACTCACGTGGCTAATTACTAATTAGCAGATTTCAGACGACTTAGAGAACTTTTATAAACATTCATATTGCCTCACGATAATTGCCTACATATTTCGAGATATTGAAACGAATATTGAAATTATTTTATTTTATTTTATTGAATAGTAGTAACAGACTACACATAATCTTAAACAGTATACAATATTAAATCTGGAGTCCAATTATAACCATATACATCATTTAGTTAGAGAGAGAGAACATGCGAGTGAAGATTCGATATAAATAATCGGTAATGATCAAGCACCTATAATATAAATATAAAATAAATATTACAAAAGCTTTACATAGGTACTAGTTGATTAATCTTACTGTAGCTTACACTCTTCCGGTAAAAGTCTTTTAAATATATTAAGTTTGTTATAAAATATGTCAACCCGGGAACATACAGCATTACATTGGTTGCACATTCGCGAAATCGGATTGTTCTGTGATACATTATTGTTGCTAAACGGTATACTAAATAATTGTGGGATGCGCACGGATCGCATTGGTATTTTAAAATTCAGCTGGCCAACAAGTTGATACACCTACAGTATGAACAAAATGTTAGGTTTAAAAACTAGAAGATTCTGGCACAAGTGGATTAGAAATTCAAAAATCCAAAACGTTGATCATTACAAAATATCAAGCTCCAATTGATATGCAAAACATATAATCATAATAATGTGAGAACAACTAAGTATTTAATTTAAGGTTGAAATATATTGTTATTTTTGTCGCGATTTCTATTTATTTTTATCTATGCGTATCGTAAACATATTCACGGTCAATTCCTGGTATGTCACCGGCAGTGATCAAGGAATTTGGTACATACGTCATCAGCTCGTGTTTGATCGTGTTATTTTCTTAATTTTACGTAGGTGTTTACGTAAGAAATGTAGGAAGAATAGCAAGTTAAATCTAATATCAAATATACTTTATTGGAATGGTATAAAGTGGCATAAGCTTGCCACTTATATATTCTAAGGCCGTATATTGATATTAGGTTATTTTTCTAGAATTTTTAGATAAAAGGGACGAAGTTATTGCCGTCTATCAAGCATACAGTCTGTAACTTAGAATTTCTTGTCAATATAATCAATAAGCCTTTCTTACCCTGCAAATCAAAACCACAGACACTACGAGGAAAATATTATAAATGTGAATGTGAGTTCGTTTGTTTGTTACGCTGTCACGCCTGAACTACTTGACCGATCAACATGAAATTTCGCATACACGTTCTCAGGAGTACAGAAAAAGACAAAGTACTTTCTTCAGGATAACAGGTACCCCTGGTATCCTGAAAGATGTACTTTTACAAACCTAAACCTAACCTCCATTTACGCGAGCGAAGACGCGAGAAAATCATGTTATAATATACAAACAAAATCAATTATTGTTTAATAATTGTTATTCAAAAACTAATCACCATAACATCTGATCATGTCTACTTATAATCTTATATATCGTTCGAATCTATTATTAGCTCATTAAACACTATTCTGGCTTTCTGTAAACAAGTTATCGAAATCAAATTTTGACTTGATATCAACACGATGGCAGTGACTAGTATGGAGTCATCATCTTAATTATAAAATTCAAATGATATTACACATTGAGTTGGAAATGCCGGTCATTTATTGACACTTAATAACACGTTTCTAAAAGACTTTAAGATAGTCAAATGCGATACTCTTACATATACATAATGAGAGTATAACCGCAACTTCGCTCTCGTAAAATTTTCTGGTGAAGGCCAAACAATCTGATTGGTTGAGGGACCAGTAATATTTCGTTGTTTCCTTGGACCAGAATTAATTTTTAATTTACCTTTAAAATCCTTCTCACCGTAGGGACATAGAAATGGCTTAGATATTTAGAATGGTAGAGCTACTTTATTTTCTTTTAAATATTCATTGTGAAGATCACAGGGTTAACAAAGAGTTCACAGAAATTGTATACTGTCTCCAGTGACACTAGGGTTTGTACGGCACAGCTCCCTTTGCTTGAAATATTTCAAACTTAAGCAAGATAGACTGCGAGTTAAGTTGGTACATACCTTCTGGACCTTTATAATGCTTATACATGACGAAAATATTTGATGTAAGCTACATGCGAAACTCTTCGTTCTCTCGAGGTTATTTGCACAGACCGAAGACAATACTGACTGAAGCCACACGTTAGGTGAGTCGTCTATACGAAGCACGCAACCTGCAAATGCATTATGTACTTCTTACCCGTCATGTCAAAGTTCTAAACTGCAGAACCAGACAACTAAAATGTAAATACAAACCTCGCTCAATAAAGACTAAACAATTTAAATCACTAGACGAACAGAAAACACTTGTACAACAGATGACCCAATCATCATTTTATTAATTGACTTTATTCTTCACTGGCATCCGAGAAATCTAAACTTTTAAAAGTTTTTAGCCGAAACTATTAATTATAGTGAAAAAAGAAAACGTTTTCTTTCGTGAGCTGTAAGTGGGACAGTCGTAAGTGATCATGCGCGCACGCTTCGTGACCTATATCGAATCGTGATCTGGATTAAATCAAATCAAAGATTAAAAAGATACAGACATGTTTTATACCGAGATTTAGTCAACTGCCAACTAAAGTTCTTAAGATTTTTGTTAATATAGCTTATCTTTTATATGTGATTACTTAATTTATCAACTAAGATGGGGTATAATTTGTCGCTTCTGAAAGTAGCTTTTAACATAAAAATGTCATAAAATAAATATGGTAGAGAAGACAAGCAGCAATTTGTTTAAAATCCCTTATTTATATTTTTCAAATCACTGTTGTTTAAACTTTTTTCATATTACTTTAAAATGCATTTTTGTAAGCTGACATTTGATTTAATTAATTTACATGCTGATTGGTTAGCGCGGCTTCATCTAATCATTAACAAAAACGAACCTATTTACGGTATATAGCACTTGAGTAAAACAAAGCTTGTAGAAAAATGAAGCATTTTGATAAAACCGTTTAAATGTGATAACAAGGGGATGCAGAGTCAGCCAAAATGTTTATATACCTACTATAATCTTGGTTACAATACCCAGACATTGCCACCACGATTTTACTATAAACACTGCTTGGTTGGTTGTTGAGGTAGTCACTACCTCAGTAATACTATCAAGACAAAAATAAATAAATATCTCCATGCAAACATACTATACGAATCCAAACAGTCATATCAAACTTTTAATACCATTTCTTCAAATAAAAACATTAAAACCACTGGCCGCAGTATTTATTGTGGAACCCAGCAATGGTCTCGTGCAAGCAAAACCACGGGCCAAAGTCAATAGCGTATAATATGTATGTCGACGTCTCGGCAAGGCCTAGTATTGTTTAAACAAAACGTGCTTGCTTGATTTATCAAGCCTCGCTGAGACAATCTTAATGGGGCTTTCGCCATCAGAAAGGCCAGCCCATAAAACTTTATGATGTACTTACCTTCGTACTTTTAAACTTTTTATCTATCGTTGTAATAGTATACTAGTAATAAACATGGAAGCAATGATTTTAAATGAGCTTGTGCTCTCTCTATTTGTGTTTAACGTAAAAGAAATACATCTCTCCACAATTTTGGTTTAGAAAAGAAAGTATGATGGATTTTTTAAAATAGAATACTGGCTTCCAAAAGTTTTCTTGGGTAGTTAATAAAACTAGGTTAGGTTTTTTGCAAATATGCTAAAAAGTTTTGGAGATAAAGATGAAAGTAAGGGTAATCGTGATAGCTTCAATAACTGGAGCTGTTAAATGAAATTGAAAATTGTTTTTTTTTCAAATGCAGGTTTATATAAGATTACCGCCCGTGTGATGGTAAGCAGTTATCGTAACATATTATCGCTTGCAATACAAAAGGAAAGTGACTTTCGTGTTGGTGACCTTACAGTAAAGATAATTAAAGTTGTGATGATAGTCAGTAGAAGATAATATATGTATCCAATTTTCCAGAGTTCATTCCCACCTGGTGAAACACAGTGTTTGTGTTTTTATTCTTACATAGGTTTTTCTGTTAAAGTTCAACCAATTTTCCTCCAACCAATTTTTCTTACACTCAGAAAAATATGTTATAATGTGAAGGTACATTATTTTGACACACGTTTAACACACAGCTTCCCATGTAAGGAAGATAAAAGTAAAACGAAATTTAATAATAATCAACATTGAAATTTAATAATGATTAGAAGTGTAATTATATTTACACTTAGTGAAATTATTATAAACATATTTTAATTAGGGAAATTACCTCACGATATACAAACAAACACTGTCTGTGTTTCTTTGTATATCATGAGGTAATTTTTACTATATTTAACTGTAAAAAAATGGTCACAATCAAAATAAAAGAAATCGCTCTATCATAACCCAGTTCCTGGCATCACAGCTATTACTTTTTCAAACAAGTTTGTCTAAAATTAAACCAAATCTCAATTCGTCGGTCTCAAAACGCGATGAAGGAAGCACACACGCACACACACATATATAAAACACCGGTCGTGTGTATTTGTCAACGGTTGCACAAAATTATTAACATACACAATAAATAATGTCATCTTATGTCTGATATTAACATATTTATTAAATATTGATTATGATTCAAATAAGTATTTTCTTGTTTCGGAAACTCAGCAAACACATTTGGTGTATTATTTTTTTATTTATAGCCAGAAACTTATTAGGTATAATCGTTGGGCGCCTACCTTCGCCTCGACAAGTAAGATTTATGTCTGATTGAGAAATGAACGTGTGCTTGGAAAGTTTAGCATAGGGCCTCTTTCGACATTTCCTTTTGAAACGTGAATTTCTTGTTGGAAGTGCACATATACATGGTTATAAATGTCGGTTATAAAACCTTACGCTTAAGCTACAATAATGTAGCAGACGATATGTAAAGTCAACAGTTCATACGTAAGATTCTATGGAATTCTAACTAATATTACAAATACGGAAGTAATCTTATATGTGTGAAGATATTTTCATGACGAAATATAGCGAAATAAACGACTTATTTTATTACTGATTTTACTGGCGTTGGAGATAAATAAACCAGCGGCTAATTTAAAAGTAACAAGTATCCATAGATGTAGCCCATAGGCATTACTTAGTTATTTTTCTTTGTAAATGCAATGTCAAGACACAACACACACATACACACACACCTTTATTGTCTTGTTTGTTTTATTTTTATTTTGTTTACTTTATTTTCATTCTCCGTAACTGTAAATTTTGCATCGTCAATGTATATTTGAAATGGGGCCTGGTTATCCAACACACAGGTTTTTAACCTAGTTTGGAAACCAGTCTCCCACTGCTATGTCATCAAAACAGTATACTTATTTTTGTCAAATGGGAGAAATAAATATATTAAATACTAGTTATCACCCGCGGCTTCGCTCGCGTAAATATAGGTTAGGTTAGATTAGGTTTGCAACAGTTATTTTTTCTGGATGAAAGGTACCCTATGTCCTATTCTGTACCCCTGACAACGTGTATGCAAAATTTCATGTTGATCGGTTGAGTAGTTAAGGCGTGAAAGCGTAACAAACAAACAAACTCATTTTAGCATTTATAATATTAGTTAGGATTAGATTATTATTTATATCTTTGGCAATAGGCGATAAACCTCGATGAGTATAAACCAATTAAGGCACAAACTACTAAATATGTTAATGTGCCGCTTCTGCCAACTGGTATATTATAATATCACGTGAATACAATTGTAACAATAAGTAGCAACGTTTATTTATACTCGTACGGTTCACGACCTACATACACATATGTGTTATATTTGCCGCCAGCTATATCTACTCAAATATTAATATTCGTTTCTTCTGAGGCAGTTATTTTTTTTATACAACTATAGAGGCAAACAAGCATACGGTCCACCTGATGGTAAGTGGTCACCGTAGCCTATGGACGCCTGCAACACCAGAGGCATCACTTGCGCGTTGTCGACCCTTTAGGAAAGGAAGTCGGAAAGAGAAGGAGCGGAATGGGGGAAAGGGGGTGCTTGGGCCTCCGGCATTCTCACTCACCGGACGAAACTCAACAGTAGGAATACTGGTATTTCACGTCGATATTCTGTGAGAGGGTAGTCCTTCCCCAGTCGAGCCGGCCCATTCATGCTGAAATCAGCGAGGCTCTACTACCTCTTCTTCTCCTTAGCCTTTTATTATTCCCAAGTCACTTGGGGTCGGCTTTTTAGTCTAACCGGATTTGACTGGATATCAGTTTTTACATGGAGCGACTGTCATCTGACCTCCGCAACCCGAAAGCTAACGATACCCTAAAGCTAGACCAGTAGACCAGTGTCAGGATATTAGAGGGCACTTACTTCTCAATAACGACTGCCATAGATGTTCATGGCAGCGGGGACCGACGGCTTAACGTGCTTTCCGAGGCACGAAGCAGGCGATAAATTGTCAATGAATACGCACATAATTTCGAAAAGTCATATAACTTCCGAAAGTCAGAGGTGCGCGACGCGGGTTCGAACCCGAGACCCTCTGCATTGCTGTCTGTTGGTCTCCCCACTGAGCTGTCGCTGCTAAGATAGATATAAGCTAGTAATACATACATAATCTCACGCCTCTATAGTCGAAGCCCGTGAACAGTCGTTACAATTTTGCAAATTGCCGTCTACCGGGTTTCATTTTTATTATAAAAAGACAACTCCCGCACTAGAAATAAATCGTGTGTCGCAGGAAGCTTTACAAACAACAGACAAAGAACATCCAGACCGTAACCATTTGTGAATCAGACAAATTTTTCCCGTGTGGGATTCGAACCTACAACACTTTTTTTTTTTTTTTTTTTATTTTGCTCTTCAAAATGACCACACTCCACCTGATGGTAAGCAGTCGTGTGGTCTAAGAGCAGTGACCTCCACATCGCCCCCACAGTAGCCGAGGCGATGTTGAGGTCTCTACTTTGACGGCCTGAGAAGATGCTTTTTCACGCCCCGCTTAAAGAACCCAGGATTGAAGGAAGAAGGAAACACGTGCCTTGGCAGAGAATTCCATGCTTGGCTAATTACTAGTTAGTGGATAGGCGACCACTTAAACTACCAGGATATCTGTGCAGAATTGACATATTACGAGCTACTACAAACATGTTCTTAATAGAAAACCTCAACAACACTTTGTCCGCAGGAATTCAAACTCAACCTATAGTCTGTTTCAAATACGAAGTCCCATTTGACAGATCGCTTGGCAGCAATAGTCAAGACACCGTTTCATTGACACAGCACGAAATCGATTACCGATTAATTTTATAAACAAACTGTAATCGTGGGTTTAGAATCGAAACAGAAATGATAGAAACAGAATAACAAAATGGAGGCGTCAAACCAAGTCTGACATATAGAATACCGTAATACCGTGTTTATTTGTAGATCTATGAGATATTTAAACTATAAGTCCAATATCGCTTCCAATTCATTTTTTTATAAAGAATATATATATATATATATATTTTTTTTTTTTTTTCCTCCCAGGGGTAAAACCGCCCTAGGGGGGATTTTATTGCGACGTTATGCGCTCAATTCTGCTATTTGATACAGAAGTGCAAGGTGAGTACAATCACTTATGTTACTGTTTACATATAGGTCTGCTAATTAAACTTGTAATATAAATTATTTACAAGGTAGTCGTCGCAACAATTTGGGTGTTGTGTGAGTGTAATTAAGGGGTTGCTGAATGGGATTTAAGGTACGTTGCAACCTAACCATATTAATACCAAATACAATTTTACAAAAGTATTGCCCGTTCAATTGTTTTTAGCTCGAGTTATATCAATTTTATCCGATTCATAATGTCGCGTCAATATGTCTGAAAATAAAAAAATACCATAGTGCATAACCATGGTGTTGTAGTAAAATGTTATTTTATTTTGATGTGTAAATTATTTAAGACCAATATCAATGGAAATTAATAATTGGTTATATTTGTGAAGCAATTATGTCATGTTTTGTATAGATTCTAATTATTTTTAACACATTCAACGCCACGTGTATATGTCATTATACACCCTAATGCAAGTCTCACAGGCCAGTGTATATCTGGTTATACACCTGGAGTAGTCAACTTTAGAGGTCAGTGTATCATTGAATATACACCGCGCCGAACATTTTATACCCCAGATACACCAAACGATTTGTGAGGGCCATTCTTCATATAAAAGACAAGCTAAAGTTGCCTATCTTTTCAAAATCCATGGTGTAATCGATGGTAAAAAGAATAATCAAGGCAACTCTAGTTTTATATATTGCATACATCTTCCAGTGCAAAAGTTTTTCATCGCAAAAAATTTGGTAATGATACAAATGAGCCAGACGGCTATCCCTCTTCACCCTCTTTCAAGAAACCGGTGTAAGTGTGGTTCCTTGGAAGAGGTAAAATAAGGATTCCAGAGACTCACATACAGACCTCTTCTATCCCTTTCCTTACGTTCCACTTTTAGTCGTTATTCCCTAGGGTCGCCAATAACATAAATGATACAGTCTAGTATTCCAAGCGATCAATGCTACGAAAACCGCTTATATTACAAAAAACATTACTAAATGGCTTTTTGCAGTGTGGGAAACACAAGGTTGAGCGTCAGCATTGCAAAGGGAAGAGGAAAACTGCTCTGAGCCCCGAAACGTCACAAGGGGCACGAGCAAAAAGTGATTTATGCTCAGCTGAGACCACCACTCATAATACAGATAAAAGTTTCGCTTTTTACAAGATAGCCAGAGAGGCACCTCATAAAAACTCGCTGCGTTAAAGATATATCGGGATATTATAATATCAGAGTGCCTATTTTCTTTTTCCTGTAAGCAGAAACACAGCCTTAATTGCTATAGGATTTGATACCTCAGTGTGACTGTGTGCATTAGGTCTCGTGTTTGATTCCAGGATCGAGCAAAATACGGTTTTTCTGATACTGAGTCTGGAAATGTATTTGGTATACGGCAAATGGCTCGCTTCTTTCGTGTGGCTTAAAACTATAGTTGAGGATATGTGCATACTCCTTTGGGGGTAGACGTCAAACTATGTATCTATGTATGTTGATATGTATTAAATCTTTTAAGTAAAGGTACGATAGCTCAGTGGGGAGACCAACAGACCGCAATACAGAGGGTCTCGGGTTCGAACCCACGTCGCGCACCTCTGACTTTCGGAAGTCATATGCCTTTTCTAAAATTATGTGCGTATTGATTGACAATTATCGCCTGCTACGTGCCTCAGAGAGCACGTTAAGCTGTCGGTCCCAGCTGCCATGAACATCTATGGCAGTCGTTATTGGGAAGTCAGTGCCCTCTAATATCGTGACACTGGTCTAGCTTTAGGATATCGTTAGCCTCCGGGTTGCGGAGGTCAGATGGCAGTTGCTCCGTGTAAAAACTGATATCCAGTCAAATCCAGTTAGACTAGAAAGCCGACCCCAAGTGGATTGGGAATAATAAAGGCTAGGGAGTAGAAGTAAAAGTATATTTTGAGAAGTTATATGTATAATGTTATATTCTTTATTTATTTTTTTTCAACCAGCAAAGCTAAATGCATGTGTTAGGCGTGGGTTTACATCGGTAGTGTAGTGCATGGGGACCGAGACCATGACATCTTCATCACAAGCTAACCTAACCAGAGGGCTATCGCAGCTTAAATAAACAAGTATTCAAGAAATCAAAAATTGAAATCAAAACTCATTTATTTCGGGCTGCATAGGCCGTAAATATCTTAACCTAAATTTACATCATTATAAAATTTTATAATACATACACACAACACCATCTAGCCCAAACTAAGCAGAGCTTGTACTATGGGTACTAGACAATGGATAAACATACATATATACTTTTTTTTGTTTTGTAAATATATACATATTATACCTACATAGAAACATAGACGCATAGATAAATGCCTTATAGACTAACATACATACAATTTGTCTTAGTATTTATATAACGTATTAATTAACTATATTAGTACTGCTTCACTTGCACTCTGTCGTTATGCGTTCATGTGGCACTTGTCCGCGGAAGCGACGGAACACCACACCCTTCGGCCAAAAGTCCTCTTTCATGAATACGTGCAGAAAGCAAGTCGGGACTCGCACCACATGGACCTTATGCAAAAGATGAACCTGAGAATGAAATCCCAACGTTTCAATCACAAAAGCTAAATAACCTATTAATATATAACCACTTTAGATGTCATAGTTGACAAACTTTTAATGTACAGAAAGCATTCTCTTCAATGAAACATTTCAGAAGATCTAGCTCAAACTAATTCCGACTGTCATTAGGAAAATAATTCAGCGAGAATTTTGAGGTCGAAGCATTTAAAACATCTGTCTGCCTTTTCGTCTGCGAGTTGCGACACAGATAGCAGTCGCGAGATTTTTATTACGTAAATGAGGCATATCTTTGTATGAAACGGATTTTAATTAACACTGTTATACATTTGTATGTGTATGTTAGAGATTGAAATTTATTGCGATTTTGATAACTAGTTGTAGGTAAGACCTCGTGGTTGGCAATTTAAAATGGTGGTTTTCTTATAGTAGTCGTGTATATTAAAAGCGGCAATAGCCCAATGAATAAAGTTCTAGACTGGCTATCGAGAGGTTCAAATCATATCCATTGCAATACCGACGTGCATAACACAAGCATTCTAGCGTAGCTGTACGGTTTAATAAGAATATACTATTTGTTACATATTTTGGCACTTATCTACACAAAATAGTGCCTATTATATATTATCTTACCGGTAATTAATTAGACTGTAAGTTTCTTGCCATGCATGCCTGTCATTTGTAGGATTACTGTTTTAATGTTATAACACGCACTTTATACATATATTTAAGAAGAATTTGTAATTGTATAGTTGGTGTGCAAAAATATAAAACTGGAGACCTTTTCAAAATAAACATATTTGGTCCTGATTACATACATAGATTCACGTCTGTTTCTCAGAGGGGTAGGCAGAGACTACAGATTTTCATTTGCTACGATCCTGACACATTTCTCTGGCTTCATTCACTTTCATCACATTCCTCATACACGCCCGTCGGTTCAAGGAGCTCTTAGGTCCTGATTATCCATAGAATAAAGGCTCAAGTTAAAACGGGGAATTCGCAATGTTCTTTTACGTACTCTAAATAATAAAATTTATATTAAACAGAATTATGAATGCACAAAAACAAACATAATCTTATTCAGAATGTATAAAAGATCCTCTTTGATTAAGAAGCACAGAACAAATTTTAATTCAATGCACACTCTACATTTACAAGCTGTAAAAAACAACTTGTAAAAAACATAAAAAGGCTAAAATGTCCGAGTTTATTTGAATTCCCGGTAAACTGAGCGAGGGTCTATCGGTACCCGTAGGGGCCCGGGCGCCAAATGGGGCCTTAGGGGGGTCAAGTGGCTGTTTAGCATATTTCACTAATTAAAGATTCCGAATGACTGCCGGATTTTCTTTCGTACGGTGACGAAAAGAAGATATCTCGAAGACGATTAAAACTTTTATTTGTTAGAATACAGAATACAAAAAAAATTTAAAGTAGGGACGAAGCGATGCCTGTTTAAATGCTCCCTAAAGTAAGAGTTTCGGTACCCGGACAGATATAAAACCTCTATACTCTCTTGACTTTGCTCGGCTCATGTTGGGGAATAGCTTTTATTAATGTGGGTAGGTACTCGTATTTTGAAGTGATAACTTCTGGCCGGCAAGCTTGCAGATATAAAGCTATGTACGCACCTACGTATTGTATAAAGCTCAAAACTTACCTATTAAACTTATATCCAAATGTGATACATTTATTTAAAACAATAATAATGTACATATAACCACAATTCTTTAAAACTAACTTATAACTAAAATATTATAAAACAGAAAGAAAAAGAAAACTAAAACCCTCTAATAGGCGTCATAGAATTCCTCCGCTTCACAGTCCACCGGTAGTGTGCCCAGAAGACTGGCAGTATTGCCACGTTGAATGACAATGCTTATTCTTTCTGCAAAAGAAAGGCCAGCCCTCTGGTCACGTGATGTGATTGACAAAGTCATCAAAGGTAAAATATAGGTAAATCATAAATTGAACTATTGAAGGGTTAACATACTGGAATTCTCGTTTGCAGGTGGTACTTAAAAATCTATTTCTAGGCTGCTAAGTTACAAAACAAGCATAAAGCCTCTTATAAGAGTGCAGTTATCGTAGCCAATAGTTGCTTGTGATACCAATGTTATCATTCAATACCATTCAAGCGTCGATCCCAGATAAAAGAAATTAAATATTTAATGATTCCTTCATTACATTTTTATTTCATGTTGCCTGGAAAGGAACGGGTTAGTCGGTATTATTGATCTTGCGCCGGCCCCTGTAATAGAATCTTGGTACTATTAGTAATGATAAGAACGACATGATTCATTCTTATCATTGAAATGATAATTAGCAACGGCGATTACTATAAAATAGCATACTACTGCGCATGTATGTCCTTCAAGTGATAGGCAGAAGAATAAAATATTCACTAACTAACCTTACCAGGCATATTCTGATGCCTTCATATAAATGTATAATAATAATCCCTTTGTTATAACGAACGACGTCTGTTTCAAAATAGGAGCCAACCTATGGTTTGCGAAGTAACACAACCCTCCAATACCTTTGTTTCATTATTCTCGCAATAAAAACGTAAAATTGTTGACGTTTTAGAGCTATTTAAGAGGCATATCAAATTAGCATAAGTGCCTTGAGAGGAACAAAATGGCCGACGCTCCAGAGAGGGGCAATCAAAGGAAATAATTACATAAATCCGATGTAAGTGGACTCCAATTTATATGTCTTATCTTTTTAATACCATTAGCTGCGATGTTTTCGAGATATTTTTTGTAATATTAGGAGTATTTGAAGTGCTGTTTTTCAGGGAAATATGGATGAATTTTTCTTACTTATTTACCAGTGATAGCCTAGTGAGAAACCGTTGGACTGCCACGCAGAGGTCTCGAGTTCGAACCCAAGGCGCGCATCTCTGACTTATCGAAGTTATGTGTGTATTAAATAATTAATTATCGCTCGCTTTAACGGGAAGGAAAACATCGTGAGGAAACCTGCATGTCTGAAAGTTCTCCATAATGTACTTAAAGATATGTGAAGTCTGCCAACCCACACTGGGCCATCTATCTATGGCCTAACCATTCTTGCACTGAGGGCTGGTATTATTATTATTATTAATATTTTGATGAGAAAATAAATTTTGCTTGCTGCCATTTCGCTATACCACTAATTGTAAATTAATGCTTACTTATAACGTTTATAAATTTAATAGATCATAAATTTTCAAATGTCTTTTTAAGATTACTTTTCATTCATTATTTTGAAAACTTTTTTTTTTGTCATTTTAAACATAACTTCAGACATAATAGAGAACAGTTATGTTGTTTGTACTTTGTATTAAACAAGCTGATGACATTTTTATATAAAATAGCTGAAAATATTTTGCCATTGCGGTTTTTAGTGTTCCATAGACCTAAAATATTTGGCTACACTTAATACAGAGGCTAAAACGAACCTCAAACCTATACCAGCTCTTGAGCTGCATCATCATTTTTATTCCTTCTATACAATAAAGAAAGATAGTTTTCTCCATCTTTCCTGACCCTATTTTGTACTTAGTATTTTCTCACTATCTATGAGAATATCAATTATTGTAACCATTTGTGAGGCTTAAATTCATGTTACTATCAGAAGCTAGCCCTGGCTTCTAAGATACAGGTCCATACCTAGTTTAGAAGTCAGGGTCTCCAGTTTGTCATGTATTCCTTAAGCCCTAGTTTTGTACTTAGATTAAGTGTTTTTCTTATGAAGTAATAAACTTATCTTATCTTACTTATCTTATCATAATATACACACATATTGTCACACCTCCATCCTCGAAGGTATAGATTGAGTTGTATTGCACCCTCATTTTCACCAACTGTGATTGTAGGTTCCATGTGAACGAGGCGAACCTATTGCCTTAGTGAGCCCAGTCCCAGACTTCTTAGTGCTACTGAAAATAATTCGACAAATAGGCCAAAATACTACTTAATACTTCTTGGCCTCGATGTCGTAGTGGTTGGTGTAACCGACTGCCACGCATGAGGTCGCTTGATCGATTCCCGCACAAATCAAACATTTGTGTACATGAACATGGATGTTTGTCTTGGTCTGGGTGTTTCTATGTATAGTATGTACGTATTTACAAAAAAAAAGTATAGGTATATGTATATAATATTGTCTTCTGTTTACGCAAATGTTATTCATTGAAATTAAACTACTATATACGGATTTTATCGCGTTGTTTATTTGTCACTTTATTACAAAATTTTGAAAAACTGTTACACTACTATAATACTATTAAACTTTACTAATTGTTAAGCTAATTAAATAGTTTTAATAGTTTCAATAATTTAATTAGCTTAAAAATTAGTAAAGTTTAATAGTATTATAGTAGTGTAACAGTTTTTCGAATATTTGTAATAAAGTGTCAAATAAACAACGCGATAAAATCCGTATATAGTAGTTTATATCAATAGGTTTATTAATATGTTTATTAATTGTCTAGTACTCATAGTACAAGCTCTGCTTAGTTTGGGCTAGATGGTGTTGTGTGTATGTGGTAGAATATTATATTATTATTATATTAGTACGAACCGAGTCTTTATGCAGTTAAATGTTATCGTGTTTTTGAGATAGGGATTCCTTAGCACGACTTCTTTAACTTGTCATTCAATTTTTGACTGCACGAGTGGCGTAGTGTTTTACTTTGTGACCTCGCCATTGCCTTTTTGGGTTCGACCCCCTCATGGGACTAACATTTGGAACCCATAAGTTATCGTGCCGACTCGGAGTATCCTGTGTGTCATTGTTTGAATGTTTGTAAAGTTCTACGCGTCAGGAATTATACGTAGCACGGGAGATATCTTTAAAAATGTATATAGTAGGCTATAGACATGAAATAACAAAAACACAAAAAGTTTGTAAACAAGTAGCTTTTAATCATAATACCATTATGGCCATGTGTGAGCCATAAACAACTAAATTAGTGCTGCGAGCCACGGAAGGGCATAGACAATATAAGTCAATATTAAAATTATAATTAGTTGAGCAACAACGGAACACGGAAATTGAAGGTACGGAGCCCTTTATAAACAACATAAGGTCGAGTGCACACGAACAACTAGGGACCTTCAAATGTTCGCACCTCACATTGTGTACTCTTAGTGTGTACAAGGATTTATATTGTGGTCTTGAACCAAAATAAATGTTTATTTTTGTTGTATGTAGTCTGTTTGTTAAAGAGCGATGTTATTAAATTTATAATTAGAAGGAAAATTATTTGTTATTTGGTTTTTTGTTACGAAATTTACAGTACAGTATAGTAACTGGATTACCCTCTAGTGCCAACGTGGAAAATTTGTATTAATATTATAGCCCTGCCTACCTTTGGGGATACGTAGAAGTGAATTTAGTATATACTTGATTCATTAAGGTCTCATCTGCGAGTTCGGTGTCATATCCGTAGTGAATGCGACTGCTGTCATTAAGGTCTCGGGATCAAATCCCGAATCGGGCAAAATATTATTGGGTTTATTAGTCAAGAAATTCTTAGTATTTTTTTTATGCAACTAAGGTGGCAAACAAGCATACGGCCCACCTGATGGTAAGTGGTCGTAGCCTATGGACGCCTGCAACACCAGAGGCATCACGTGCGCGTTACCGACCCTTCAGAAAAGGAAGTGTGAAGGAGAAGGAGCGGGAAGGGGAAAGAGGGTGATTAGGCCTCCGGCACTCTCACTCACCGAACGAAACACAACAGTAGGAATACTGCGATTTCACGTCGATATTCTGTGAGAGGGTAGTCCTTCCCCGGTCGAGCCGGCTGCTATGCATGCTGAAATCAGCGAGGCTCTACTAATCTACAAATTAATTGAAGAGTTTGTTTGTTTGTTTGTTTGAACGCGCTAATCTCATGAACTACTGGTTCGATTTGAAAAATTCTTTTAGTGTTGGATAGCTTATTTATTGAGGCAGGCTATAGGCTATATAACATTACGCTACGACCCACGAGGGCCGCGTAGTAACGATAAACGCGGGTGAAACCGCGGACACATCTAGTAGGCTATAATATTATTATAGCCTATTTAAATCCTAGAAATAGAGCTCGAGTATTGCCGCTTATCAGTTTATGCAGGTGACCAGTAGACAGCCTATTCATTGCCTCTAGATAATCACACTTCTTAACACTGTGCTGTGACTGAAAATTTGTCAGGAAAACCCAATAACCGCTTTGTCCAACTCGAAAATCGACGCTGCATGCTTAGCAGTCGCATTTGTTACCCCTGTACCACTGAGACCTTACAATACTTGGATATACTGATTACAAATTATGTATTTTAATTTTACATCGTCATATTTTGACTTTATAAAAACAATTTTCATTTCTGTCATGTTTTGTTAAATATTTAAATAATAATGTCTTACATATTATAAATTAATGCATGGTCTATTTTTTTTTGGTACTTTGTATGTACTTTAGATTGCATGCCTAGAAGGTAGTACACCTTTGTTCCGCAAATAAATAAATTTGAGTTTGAAATAAATTTGAATTTCAAAATAGAAGATAGAACCCAGCCCAGTCCCTTGGGATCCCAGTAGGTGAGGAGCGTAACCCAGATACCTACAGCCACATGTTCAACAACACATGCCTACTTAAATCGGTCCGCTTCATGATTTATTGCGTTGTAAACGTTCTGTTGCGCACTCGTTGTGGATATAATACTGATGGACTGCTTTATGTTGAACAGAAGCAAATTAAAATGGTGTAGCAGCCTTTTAAAATTGATCGTGAAGTCCCAGGTATGAAGCCTGGGTCGGGCGATGAGTTGTTGGATTTTCTGTCAGTAGCAACACGAAGCTTTTTTATATAGCACTTGCGTGTTGCCGACCCTTTAGGAAAGGAAGTGGCAAGGAGAAGAAGCGGGATGGGGTAAAGGGGGTATTTGGCCCCCGGCACTCTTACTCACCGAACGAAACACAACAGCAGGAATACTGGTATTTCACGTCGATATTCTGTGAAAGGGTAGTCCTTCCCCGGTCGAGCCGGCCCTTCATGCTGAAAATCAGCGAGACTCTACTACTCTAATGTATTAATGTATTTAAATTATTAAACTGTACTGCTTTTCAGCAGAAGTAGTTTAATAGTTTTAAATACATATATGTAATAAAACAACGGGTTGCACTCCGGGAGTGCCGGCAGAAGTGAAAACTTGAATATTAACGTTGTGCATTTTTGATATTTTGGAATGGATAGGGAATAATTTTGCACGAATTGCTTTAATTATCAGTATAAAAGTACTGTCATTTATGTGGTAAAATACAATATTCATTTATTGCGCTATCGTGCACAAACACGACAATTCTCCCTCCGTCTTACGAATTTTCGATCAGGTCACGTGTCCTGACGCGAGTTTAACATGTTTTACCCATCACAAAAGAAGTGAACAACGCCGCTAAAGAAGTTTTCACTTCAACAATACATGTAAAGTATTCTTTGCTGGTTCTTTACAACATGTGTCCATCGAATCAACTAGGTCCAAAGGGTGAAACATTTTACACTCCAGACCTACCGGTATTAGGAACGTTAGCAGCAATGATATTTATACTGTTATTATTTTATTTGTATACACAAACACTGTGTTATGGGATATAACGTGAGATGTAATCGTGCTCTCATCGTAAACCTGAACTATTACATTCATACTAAGTGCTGAAATCTGTTCGATGTACGACTACATTGCCCAATCTGTACAAACATATTTAGCGTTAGATCTTATCTTATGTGGGGGCCAGTCAGTGCAGACCGGCGCGCGGCGACACTTCGACCCTGTGGGATCTTTTGTGTCGACTCTCTCCCAATAACGACTGCCATAGATGTTCATGGCAGACGGGACCGACGGCTTAACGTGCTCTCCGAGGCACGGAGCAGGCGATAATTGTCAATCAATACGCACATAATTTCCAAAAGTCATGCAACTTCTGAAAGTCAGAGGTGCGCGACGTGGGTTCGAACCCGAGATAGTCACAGTTACTAAATACAAATCATACAAGAACTATTTCGTCCGTCACATTTTACTACCGAGTGTAAATAAACACGGTTGCCTCGCGGTGCCGCCTGCCTTCTTGTCGTACAAACAGGCTACTAAGTTAAAGAAAGCCGCCTTATCAGTTGATCCTATCAAACAGATGATAAGCGAGCTACGTCTTGGGTAACCATGAACTAGCTATAAATATTACTGCAATATACTTTACTTTACTTTACTATATATTTGAAGACAGAGAAGTGTGTCAGGATCGTATTAAATGGAAATCCGTAGTCTCTGTCTACCCCTCTGTGAAACAGGCGTGAATCTTTGTATGTATGTATGTATACTTTATTGTACCTATCAAAGTAAGCGTAACAAATATTTTTAAAAGTTCTTCTGGTTTATACTGCCTTCCGCTAACTAAAGGACATAAGTGCTATGGAGCGCATATGGCTTAACGTCTTTTTAGCTAGCGGAGCAGTATGATCTCTAGGATATCTCTTCTCTGTAAGGTATTACAAGTACTGAGACTCTTAATTCATCCAGGTCTAGTAAAGTAAGTCTGAACTTATGTTTAAGTTCTTGTGAGATCCAGGGCGCATTGGTGACTGCACGAAAGGAGTGTTATTTATAATTATTAGTGGTTTAAGTAATCTCATCACCACCACGTCGAGTGTACCTAGTGGAATCCCACAGAGGACAAAAAATTGTGTGACCCACAAACAGGTTGTGGCGTAAATAATGGATAACCCTGAAACTGTCGACTGGCCAGATTATCATCTATCATTTACCCCACTTATATCGCTATTTTAAAATTAAAATGTGCTATCTTAAGTGATGAAAAAAATTAGAGACTAATAAATACATTTAGCTAAACTCCTATTAGATTATAGAAGGTATTTCGCCAATTAAAATGAACCAAACTCTACTCTATTTTGCGAAATACAGTAAAACTAGCCAGAGCTGCAATATACAACTAAAGACTAACAACACAATGAGATATTTTTACTACGAACGGAAGCTTTACATTAAAATGACGAAATAAAAAAAAAAAAAAAAAAAAAAAAAAGTAATGAACGTCGAGATAACAAATCCATTATTTTAATAATAGCTCTATTATTAACGCTGTCAGCGCGAAATATAACTAGTTTATTATTATATATTGTAGGTAATTTACTCAACAATTTAAAGTTTTATTAAACTACAGGTATATAATTATGTAATTGCTCTATGATACATTGTTATGTCAAAATCTACGTGTTTTTATCTGTAATTATTTGGCGCTTAGGCCCAATTGTCCAGTTATTAATAAAGGCACGGTTAAGTAACCATCGACGCAATATGTCTGTGGATGGGTATATGTTTGGTATGGACAATAAAATATAACTAATATTATAAAAGCGAAAATGAGTTTGTTTGTTTGTTACCTTTTCACGCCTAAACTAATGAACCGATCAGCCTGAAATTTTGCATATGCGTTGTCAAGTGTACAGAAACGGACATAGGCTACCTTTCATACCAAAAAAAATTACTATTCCCGAGGAAAACAATAATAACATTCTTATGATAATAGATGGCGACACGTGTCTTTCGAATCATGATTGAATTATGTTATTACAAACAGAATACAACCCGAATTGATTGTCAAATTCTAAATTAACGCGAGCGAAGCCGTGGGCAAAAGCTAGTATCAAAACTCACACGAGCTACATGTGTATGCTACTCGCACAGGCGACATGATACATAAATGATGCTTGCATACGTCGCAAACAGAGGTACATTTGCAAGAGACTCGCGCAGGCTACATATGTAGGCTGCTCGAACGGGCTACAAGTGAAAGCTACTTGCGTAGGCTATTTGTGAAATCTACGCGGCTGAACGCGAATATACGCGAGTTAATCGTAAGGATTACTTGCACTGGTGGCTCGCGTCGGTTATTTAAACGATTCTGTATGAAACGCACGAGTGCCTCAACATGCACAAGTTCGTCGTCTTGTACAAAAGCCATTAAAGTCAGTCATACATGTCCAATTCTTAAGAATTTGTTCTTTGCTTTTGAAGAGTAAAGTGTGCTAGTTTGGGATCTCAACAAAATGATATTGGGATAGCATGAAAAACATACATACATACATACATAGATTGACGCCTGTTTCCCAGAGGGGTATGCTGAGACTACGGATTTTCATTTGCTACGATCCTGACACACTTCTCTGACTTCATTCGCTTTCATCACATTCCTCATACACGCCCATCGGTTCAAGGAGCTCATAACCTGGCCCTTGTCCAGAACGCCTCCGATCTGATCGAGAAACGTTCGCCTAGGTTTTCCTCTTGCGACTGTTCCATTCACACTAGCCTTATAAACTTTCATGAAAAACATGACGTTTAATTTAAAATATCGAATACAAGATGGTAAATTCAAACTCAAAGTCAAATATCTATATTTCCATAAAATTGTGTAAACAATTCTTGGACACGTCAATCAACTAATAATATATTAATAAAAATAAATACAAGGAAATAAAAATTCAGCATTGAAAAAAGCCTGTTTGAGGAGATGAGGTCTCATGAGAAGAAGAAAGCAAGAAACTCATGGCCACTCTTTTGAATCGCCAAATGTTTATCAACAATATAAATCAATGTTATATTATTATTCTTATATGAGCTGCTGTGTATAATCGTAACAATAGTTTATTTCATTATAATTTAAAAAGTAAAAGTTTGGTAAATCTCAGGTATATATTAATCCTAATCCTATCCTAACTATCCTAATCCTAATCCTAACTAATATTATAAAAGCGAAAATGAGTTAGTTTGATTGTTTGTTTGTTACCTTTTCACGCCTAAACCACTGAACCGATCATTCTGAAATTTTGCATATACATTGTCAGGTGTACATAAACGGACATAGGCTACCTTTCATTCCGAAAAAAAAACACTGTTCCCGAGGAAAACAACAATAACGTTCTTATGATAATAGATGGCGCCACGTGACTTTCGAATCATGATTGAATTATATTATTACAAACAGAGTACAACCCGAATTGATTGTCAAATTCTAAATTAATGGGGGGGGGGGGGCGCGCGGCAACGCGGGCAAAAGCTAGTAACAAATAAAGTAATAGTGACAGCAACTCATATTTACAATAACTTAATAATAGCCTGAGAGTGAAATCAACTCAATCCCAAGCAGTTTTATCTTCTATATTCTCTTATTTTTCTTTCTACTCTTCTATAATGAATAAGAAAACCTGTAGTTAGCTCTTGGACACGAAAACATAATTTATTCACCTAGGTCACAACGTAACAGTAATGTATGAAACACTAATTTACACTAAGTTATAGTACAAAATTACATTGACCTGTTGCGACATTCATCAAGCCAGGGCGTAGTCTATGAGAAGAACTGACAAGAAACTCCCAGCCTCTCTTTTGAATCTTCAAGTTAACAATTACACTTGTTTTACAAAGAACAATAATTTTTAAACTACATTGTATTTGTAATTTGCGGCCAATATTATAGAAGTTTTGATGATATTTTGCCAATTGACTGAACGTGGTCTTGACAAACAAATAAGCTGATCCTAAGATCAGCGTATGCCTAAGCATATTATAACTTCATATCTTAAAGGGCTCTACATTTACCGCAATTTATCCCTAATATTTTATCGTCGATCTACGTCGCTTTCGTAAGACACCATAAACGTCATAATCGCCATAAACATTATAGAAATATGTTCAAATTATACCATAGTCGACCATGGACCAACACGGGACACCATAACGAGCCCAACGTTGCATAATTTGCTATAATTTTTTTGTTTCAACATAATAGAAGCTTTTCGTATAGCCATACTTATTATTATATAAAGTTCTTGTTATTTGATATATAGCAAGATCTTGCGATAGAAAATGTAAAAGTTGTTTGTTACGATCAAGGGCCTGGTTCAAAATCGCCAAATAAAAATACCAAGCAAACACAGCGAGAATTCAATATAGAGTAAGTTCAACTGCGTGAATATGGTGAGCCGTAATCATATAATCTTCTTCTTCCTAGCCTTTATTATTCCCAAGTCAGTTGGGGTCGGCTTTCTAATCTAACCGGATTTGACTGGATATCAGTTTTTACACGGAGCGACTGCTATTTGACCTCCGCAACCCGAAGGCTAATGATACCCTAAGGCTAGACCAGTGCCAGGATATTAGAGGGCACTGACTTCCCAATAACGACTGCCATAGATATTCATGGCAGCCGGGACCGTGCGCTCCGAGGCACGGAGCAGGCAATAATTGTGCATCAATACGCACATAATTTCGAAAAGTCATATAACTTCTGAAAGTCAGAGGTGCGTGACGTGGGTTCGAACCCGAGACCCTCTGCATTGCAGTCTGTTGGGCTCCCCACTGAGCTATCGCTGCCATAATAATATAATGATGGGTGATTTATGACAACATGGTATTTACACATGGGGATTAATGCATAACGTAAGTTGTAAGTCCGTTAGTGTTATCTTCAAAACATAAATTACAGCTAGTCTCCTATCGGACAGAATGTATTTTTAAATAATAGTATCTAACAACGCGATGCAGATAAAATCCGCATAAATTTATTTAATTTGAATGAATAATATTAGCGTAAACATAAGATAATATTATAAATTAAAACATTGTTACTACCTATTATTTAAATCACGATTTTTCATGACATAATAAAGTTTTACGTAGGTAAGTACGACCTCGATGGCGTAGTGGTTAGTGTAACCAACTGCCACGCCTGAGGTCGCGGGTTCGATTCCCGCACAAGTCAAACATTTGTGTGCATGGATCTGGGTGTTTCTATGTATAATATGTATGAATTTACAAAAACAAAATTATATAATATGTATGTTTATCCATTATCTAGTACAGATAGTACAAGCTCTGCTTAGGTTGGGCTAGATGGTGTTGTGTGTATGTGGTAAAATGTTATTATATTATTATCATATTATATTATTATAATATTATATTATTATTATGTTTTGTTGTACTAGATCGAGTTGATGTACTACCCATTAAGATCTTGATGAATCAAAGATGCATTCAAATATCAACACGCTGCTAATTCTGGGAATCGAAACGAGAAACTTACGATGCTATCAAGCAATCCAAGTATGATTTAAGAAGCAAGAAGAAAATGCAAATAATATAATAATAATAATAATATTTTACCACATACACACATACACAACACCATCTAGCCCAAACTAAGCAGAGCTTGTACTATGGTTACTAGACAATGGATAAACATACATATATACTTTTTTTTGTAAATACATACATATTATGCATAGAAACACCCAGATCAAGACAAACATCCATGTTCATGCACACAAATGTTTGACTTGTGCGGGAATCGAACCGTGGCAGTCGGTTACACTAACCACTACGCCATCGATACTTAATATACTTAAATGTCACGCATAATTACGTAATAAATTAGGTGCGAGTTCTCTAAGGTGTCGTGCACACGTGCGCGCAACATAAAGCTGCGTACACACCCGCGAGTTCGCGACTATTACACAACGAGTGCATAAGTTTGTTTGTTTACTATGAGGTCGGTTCGACGTTTGCCTTCAACCCGAACAAAGATTACTGTACAGACGCGATTTACGATGTAACTTAAATAATACACCAGTAAGGAGTATAGGAGTATGAACCTACACTGTTAACCTATTAAGTCACAGCGGCACACCGGCGGCTAGACGGAATACCGTTTTTAATTATGTCTGGCATTACAACAATTGACAATTTAAGATTAAAATACGATAAATGGATTCAAAATAAGAGCACTGAGAAGTAAATATGATGTACTTTATATAAGAAATAGTGTGATAACAATTTATATGAAGAAAATAAATTGGCATCAATTGTATAAAGTGTTCTAAGATGGTTAGAATATATGCAAACGACACGATATTAGTAATAATGTCAAAAATTGGTTAAAAACAGTATAAGGCTAATATAAAAGGTTGGAAGGAGCAAACGTTCCCTGACCAGATCAGAATTCGAAATAAAAGCCAGATCAAGAGTATCTTATACCAACGAGCGTACATAAAGCAATATTTAGCAACAAGCATATGAGGGTCAATAAAGAAAGAGAGATATACTAAGATATACTAGCTTCTGCCCTGGGACAGAGACGTAAGTCTTTGAATATATGAAAAATGTTGCGACTTTCAATAACGTCTACACGAGTTGACGTAGTATTTGACTTAGATATCTAACTATATATATATATTTTTTATTATAATTTCATAACAAAAAATATTTTGTGTCGAAATGTATACAGATAGATAATTTACAATAAACCTTAAACATTATAAAATTAAATAGACATGCACATGTCAATAACGGTTCATTAGCAGATGTCAGAAATATAAATAATTAAAATTACACAATATCTATATTTCTATATATAATAATATATCTATATTACTAAGCAAATTTATTCGCTCAGATTTGGTTTTACCTTTATATTCATATATGGAATAGCATAATGCAAATTACATCCGTAAATCGATTCAGTATTAAGCAGAGGTGTATTGCAAAATAATGGCATTGCTCACTATTCCAGTTTTGGGCACAGTTTGATTTCGAACATTTCTTGATACTGTGACCCAAAAATTATATTCATTCAGCGTAGCAACAAACACCGGCGTTTATCTCTCAACTTTGTTACGAAAACACAAAATAAATGTTTGAATTAACGACAGATTAGAAAGAATGTCTTGTAGGCAAAAAGAGCACAAAGCATTAAAGATTTAGTAAGAATCTTCACATCTGTGATAAAATAATCTATGTTTAAACTTTATCCATGGCAACTGGCATTACCATACAACAAGTGTATATGTATTGTATGTGTGTATGTTTGTACGGATCGACAAACAGC
The DNA here is from genome assembly GCA_963564715.1 of Catocala sponsa. NCBI lineage: Eukaryota > Metazoa > Arthropoda > Insecta > Lepidoptera > Erebidae > Catocala > Catocala sponsa. The sequence goes on along the minus strand of OY751341.1, from coordinate 25,244,862 downwards.
TACAGCCTTGTAATAATTTGACTGAACATCGGCGCCAACACAATTATTGCTTGAGATAGATGACAAATAGCTCTAAGATGATCAGCAAATGTTTCTTTTGGACCAATATTTTGGTTCCATTCGACCCACTTTAGAACAAGTGCTCACTATCCTACACAAAGTACTTCAGTAAGTAAGTAAGTAAGTAAATATTTATTTATTTTCAAAACATAAGTAAGTACACATTATTACACGAATATTTTACAGTACACAAAAAAACAGAAAAGTAGGAACATATGTAATGAAAATGAGGCTACCACTCAGAATTATTGTTTGTTTGCGGCTTATGCCTCAAACCAACCCTGGTATTATTTGGTAACCCCAAGTGACGCTCGGACGTACATCAGCTACACATATGTACATTATAAACGATAAGTATATATACATATATAAATATATATATATAAATTAAAATAAATATAATATAAGTAAATTGTATTTGTTATTCGTTTTCATTCAGACAGTGAATAAGATTTGTTGCATTATTAATTAAATATGCGAGATCGAATCAGAAATGAGGAGATCCGCAGGAAAACTAAAGTTGCCGACATAGATCTCCGGATAGCCAAGATGAAGTGGCAGTAGGCAGGGCACATAGCACGCAGAACCGATGGCCGTTGGGGCAGAAAGGTTCTGGAGTGGCGGCTACGCACCGGAAGACGCAGCAGGGGTAGGCCCCCTACTAGGTGGTAAGGGTCGCGGGAAGCGGTTGGTTAGAGGTGGCCCAAGACCGGTCTCTGTGGAAAACCTTGGAGGATGTCCAGCAGTGGACGTCTTCCAACTGAGATGATTCTTTTTCTTTTTTTTATACGCCTAAGGTGGCAAACAAGCTTACGGCCCACCTGATGGTAAGTGGTCACCGTAGCCTATGTACGCCTGCAACACCAGAGGCATCACTTGCGCGTTGCCGACCCTTTAGGAAAGGAAGTGGGAAGAAGAAGGAGCGGGAATGGGGGAAAAGGGGTTATTGGGCCTCCGGCACTCTCACTCACCGAACGAAACACACCAACATACTGGTATTTCACGTCGATATTCTGTGAGAGTAGTCCTTCCCCGATCGAGCCGGCCTATTCATGCTGATCTACATTTAATAAAGTTCTTCGTAATTTTCTCTAAGATACATACTTCACATGAAGTCTGCCTACCCACACTGGGCCAGCGTGGCAGACTATGGCCTAACCCTTCTCACTTTGAGAAGAGGCCTGTGCCTAACAGTGGGACAAGATATAAAAAGGGTTGATATTATTATTATATTAATTTAAGCAGTAAACAGTAGGCAGCCCACATACTGACCGTACCTAATATTGTTTGAACCTTGATATATGTTTGGACAATGAACACTCCTGCTTGTAAGAAGCCCTTGGTTGTTATGTATTTTAAATTAACCTCGGTGCAGATACGTTTCTGACGTCACAATGACCGCCATGTTGTAATAAAGTTATCACTATCTATTGTCCTATTGGTTTAGTCAACCGGATTCGCAAAAAATATCTGTGGATACTACAAATTTTCATAGACTGTAATATCTGGCACGAAGTTTAAATGTAACTGAGAGTAACTATAAGTGTTACGACTAAAAGGCGTAATAGTAAAATCACGCCATTTTTGCCCAGAGTATTTGTATAATACTAATCTTCTCCAAGCGTAAGCGATCTATTCTAAGCATCAATAAGCATATGAAGAGAACGTTGGACTGCCACGTGGAATCTCGAGTTTGATCCCACAGCACTCAACTCTTAATTTTATATACAAACAAGTTATTCCTCGAGAACAGTTGTTTTTTCTAGATGAAAGTTATCATATGTTCTCTTTTATACCCTTGACAACGTGAAACGTCATGATGGTCGGTCGAGTAGTTAAGGCGTGTAAGCGGAACAAACAAACAAGCTCTCATTCGCATTTATAAAGTTAGTTACGAATAAATAGTTAAATATCGCTTGCCTTAAAAGTGTAGGCAACTGAGGATAAAACTGCATATCTGAGCGTTTCCCATAATATACTCGAAGATGTGGGAGATCCGTCAAACCGTACTGGGGCAGCGTAGTAAATCTATAATCATATGTAGTGTAGTGTATACATACTCCCTTATATTAACAAATGAGTATGCTCCTTAACAGTAAGTCTCAAGTTATTGTCTACGTTGCTTCATACCTTAACCTATGTGTTTTATAACTTTATAATATAATGATTACACTTTGAACATGGGACCCGAGCAGTAGTCTTTTATTTCTACACCCGAACCTTCACCCATCTCATATAAGTTAACTCTTACCATTGAGAGATGAGGTCCTTGTTCAGCAGTGGAACCGTTTATAAACAGAGCTAAGTATTATTATACCAATCTTTTCGCGTCTCTCTTAGAGACTAATGATAAAATCGTTACGTTATGTTAAAGTAAGTCAATGTTTTTTATATAAGTACTAGATGTACCTGCGGCTTCACCCGCGTTTACCATTACTGCGCCGCCCCCGTGGGTCGTAGCGTGGTGTTATATACCCTATAGCCTTCCTCGATAAATAGGCTATCCAACACTAAAATAATTTTTCATTTCGAACCAGTAGTTCCTGAAATTAGCGCGTCCAAACAAACAAACAAACTCTTCAGCTTTATAATATTAGTATAGATTATATTAATATCTAGTATACTCTTTACACTCATATTCATTGGTACTTCTTGCTATAAAAACCTCATTTTTTACGTAAATATTGTTTACTACAGCTATTTTGCCCACACTTCATCAACTACAATGTACTGCACATATTTTAGTCCACTGTATATTTTTTGTACGATAAACCAGCCCACTCACCGATCTACGAATGAAAATATACATATGCATAACAATTCAAAGCCCATCATAAGTAATGCAAAACTTATTAAAATTTATCTAAACCATGAAAAATAATAAACAGATTATAATAATATACGGCTAGTGTTAACTACCTATAAAGAAGTATTATTGTGGATTGAAAATAAAAAAATGCAGTATCTGGCAATGGTTCAAAACAAAACTAACCTCGTCCCATTTGAGATGGGACATTATAAATAAACGCATCTAAAACGCGGAAGTATCTAAACGAACCAGTATAATTGTATCCCTAAAGAGATCACAGAACGAAGAATTTCTACGCTAAGTGGGGTTTGTGATGGGTCTCGATATGTTGGTCTAATTCCCGTGATGGCCCGTCGTAAATTTCTCCCAAAGACTTTATTTTGTGCGAACGTGTGTGACTTAGGCTTAGTGTAGAATGTGCACAAATAATGTAGAATATTAATGTTGTCAGCACGTTACTTTAAAGTGACAACGACCAAGGCATGGAATTCTCTGCCAAGGCACGTGTTTCCTTCTTCCTTCAATCCTGAGTACTTTAAGCGGGGCGTGAAAAAGCACCTTCTCAGGCCGTCAAAGTAGAGACCTCAATATCTCCTCGGCTGCTATGAGGGCGGTGTGGAGGCCACTGCTCTTAGACCACACGACTGCTTACCATCAGGTGATTTGTGGTAATTTTGACGAGCAAAATAAAAATTAAAAAAAATAACAACATGTCGTTAGCTTCACTACATTGCTTCAAACATTCTTGCTACTCACTCTACATCTTCTTCTCCTTAGCCTTTATTATTCCCAAGTCACTTGGGGTCGGCTTTCTAGTCTAACCGGATTTGACTGGATATCAGTTTTCACACGGAGCGACCGCCATCTGACCTCCGCAACCCGAAGGCTAACGATACCCTAAGGCTAGACCAGTGTCAGGATATTAGAGGGCACTGACCTCCCAATAACAACTGCCATAGATGTTCATGGCAGCCGGGACCGACGGCTTAACGTGCTCTCCGAGGCACGGAGCAGGCGATAATTGTCAATCAATACGCACATAATTTCGAAAAGTCATATAACTTCCGAAAGTCAAAGGTGCGCGACGTGGGTTCGAACCCGAGACCCTTTGCATTGCAGTCTGTTGGTCTCCCCACTCAGCTATCGCTACTCACTCTACATAATATGTTATGTTTACAAGATTCTTGCATCTTCTGTAGCATTGCAGCCTCACATTTCGCCAACCATAGCTTCAGGTCTATGGAAGCCTATTGCCTTTTACTAGGCACAGTTCTATCTTCTTATATATTGCTACTAAAAATTTTGTGGCGAAGAACCTCAACCTCTGAGACTTCGCGCACAGTAGATTTATTAACTACTACAGTTCGAACAAGAGAGTATAGCACATTATTAATTTAAATCATTAGTTCCCAAAGTAGTCCAGGACCCCCAGGGGTCCACGAGAGACTCGACGGAGGTTTACGTAGGCGTGACAAAAAAATGGGGGTTCACAATTCGTAAGCGGGGGTCCACGACTGTTCGATAAGCCTAGCGACTGTTAATTTAATAACTTTAATTGCATGAACTTGTTTAGCTGCAGGGGTCCAACGGAACCAGCTAAATTTTGTCGGCTAAATAAAAGTGGTCTATGAGAAAAAAGTCTGGGAACCTCTGATTTAAATGATTAATGCAAAAGATATTCTATTCAATAATTAATATATTCTATAATTAATATTGTAATGCAATCGTTTACTCAACAACAATTAATGTTAGTTCTATTGTTCTATTTATCCTGCCTATTGGAAGGCATTGGCACTTGTGACACTTATAAACATACTAGTACAGGTGCAATGTCTTCTTTCGTGTCGTTGACTTGACTCTTCATTAGCTTATATGAATTTGCTTTATGTGCTGCCACGCTTACCATATTCAAACAATAGTAACCCTTGTTTAAAACCATTGGGCATGGGCCTCATCTCAGTGTTAGATGGGAGGGACATAGGCAACAACGCTTTTTTTAATTTTTTTTTACTTGGGGAATGCTTTTATGCATACCCCTCCGCGGGGGCGGGCGGAGGGGTTATGTTGGAATAACACACTTAACATTATATTTGGGAATGTTATGGAGAACAATCAGATAGGCAGATTTTTGCGATATTTTCGTTTACCGTTAACGCAACCAATAATTAACTATTTAAGGTCTCGAGTCTTTATTTAGTAATCCAACGGCTATCAAGTCAAAGGTTTGATCAAATTTTAGATAAATCGAAACATGAATCAAAAGTCGTTGCTGAGAAAGCAACATTTACAAGCACCATCATGCAGTATGTTTTTGAGACATTTTTAGCAGTTTTGTAAAATTTATCTAATTTCTAATTTACTTTACCAGGCTCAGAATACTTTTAACCTTTATATAATAGTAATATTTGTTTAAAATATTCGTACATCTTCCTTTTGTTATTTGTTAGTATTAAGCGAAAAAACTTGTCAGTATTTTAAACTATTTATATTTATAACTAGCTGTTACCTGCGACTTCGTCCGCGTAGATTTTAACTAAAAAGTGTTTGTCTCCGCGGTATCCTATTTTTTTTCTAAAATCAAAGTAGCATATGTTACCCCTTATAACATCAGCTATCTGCCAATGAAAGTCCCGTCAAAATCGGTTCAGCTGTTTCGGAGATTACCCGGAACAAACAGACAGACAGACAAACATTTTAAAAATAGGTGTTTTCGTGTCGGTACCTTATATACTTTCATATGCATTAGATAAAAAGCTGTTATTTTGACATTACAAACAGACACTTCAATTTTATTTATTTGTATCTCTAGATGTATAGATATTTTGTGGTATACGCTTAAGTTATTTAATAACTGTTACTGAGTTACGCATGCCGTACAATAATCTATGATTATTTTCTATGAAGAGTCTGGCTCATAAACACCAAGAACCTACATATATTATAAACTTGTTGACAAAAACATTGAAAAGTATCTTTGCTAAGAGGTCACCAGACACTTCAAGGGTGGGCACAGTCCACTTGGACTCCCTTATATACGCAAATGACGCCACTGGTAACCTTTAAGTAAGGAAGCACCAGACTCTAGCTAAACATTCGAACTAATCCAATTGAACATGAAACGGTGTCCTAATAAAATAAATGAAAGAAAAGTGAAATATCAAGATTGCTCGCTCTTGTGAGCACGATGCTTTAAACTTACTATTTTATACCATTCATATTGTGAAACACTCGCGAAATATATTATTGACAGCTAAAAAAATGGCAAATAATTTAATGATTGCCTCGTTTGTTAATAGGCATGTTGTGTGTGTAAAAAGCAACTGTCGATCATAAGGTTTCGAGTTCAATTTCCGTATTGGCTCAAGTCGTAATGAGTCTTTTTTGCAAGAAGTGCTTATTCCTGACTGCTACCTGCCCATATCAACATTAATAATTTATGTGGTTTATTTTCAATTATGTTTTTGGAAATATTAATGTACCGATTTTTTTCGTGAAATGATTTCAGATAGTCGTAATTATGTTTACCACCCAATACAATCTTAATATTTTACTAATTAAAAAGAAATAACATAGCAATAACTGATGTCGTAAATAATAAGGGGCAATAAAAAGGACCGCCCGTTATTATTTACGACATTAATTATTGATATGTTATTTTTCTATTTATTTGTAAAAAATTAAAATTGCCGCGGGTGGTTTACATATGACTATCTGAAACCATTTCATGAAAAAATGGTACATTAAATTTTCCCAAAAAAAACAAATTTAATAAAAAAAATATGGTCAGGGTTATTCTATACCACCAGTAGAATGCGTGGTTAAAAGTAATAACACGATTTCAAAATCATTCTGTATATTCCTAGTATACATAGATATATACATATCTCTGAATTGATAATTGTATAAGTAAGATACGCAACACTTTCATTAGTATTTGGCAACGCGAATCCACTGCACCAATTGTGCAACAAATAAAAATCTTCAAAACACGTTGTGTCAATCAAGAAAACTTATGACAAATATTATAATATTACGTATCATTACGAAATATAAGTAAAATATATAAAATCTGTCTTTGATGTCAGTGCCAAGACAAACAAAATGATATTTTACAAGAAAGTAATTAATTACCGGATTATAGCGCATCTTAATCAAAAGAAATATGTTTTGTACGTAGATTCATTAGTTTGTAGTAAGGCTACGTGGTATATTTGAACTATAATGGGGGTAGCTTTATCATAGCAGACTATAAGAAAACCTAGTTGGCAGAACAGCGCTTAAAAAGCCTGGAGCAACTCGCTACAAGAAAACAACGTTAGTTTGACTACGATCTTCTGTAAAATGGAGACAGTTCTCCAGCTAAGCTGGTACAATTAATCTCAAGTTTGAGCAAAATCCCACATTATAGCATGAATCCCTACATTTGTCAAATTAAACAACTACATATAATACTAGGATTCCAGCTCAGTATCCCTAGATGGAACTGCCCGACGCTTAGTCACTGGATATAACTTAACAAGGATATAGTGTCTTAGATTCACTTTGAAATTTTATATATTTTAATACAATTAAGTACTACAGCACCCTGGTCCACCTGCCCAGCCCTGGGACAGATTCGGGCAGTAAGCACCGCGAATAAAAACAGGATGTACGATATCGAAGATATTAGTATCGTCGTAAGAGCAGCAATAGCTCAGTGGGGAGACCAACGTACTACAATGCAGTGGGTCTCGGATTCGAACCCACGTCGCGCACCTCTGACTTTCGGAAGTTATATGACTTTTCGAAATTATGTGCGTATTGATTGACAATTATCGCCTGCTCCGTGCATCGGAGAGCACGTTAAGGCGTTGGTCCCGTCTGCCATGAACATGGCAGTCGTTATTGGGAGAGTGTCGACACAAAAGATCCCACTGGGTCGAAGTGTCACCGGTCTGCACTGACTGGCCCCCACATAAGATAAGATAAGATCGTCGGCACATTTTCTAAAAGCTCTTCTAAGCTAAATAAGAATAAAGCTAAGATAGTCAAAATGTACGGAAAAACGTGGCGACATACAAATATTTCGAGATGCTACGAAACTCATAACCGTCTTGACCATTAGAATATACTCTAGACCATTAGTTCCGAAAGTGGTCCAGGTGGACCCCAGTGGAACACGGGAGACTCAACGGGGGCTACGTTGGCGTGACGAAAAATGGGGAGTACAATTCGTAAGCGGGGGGTCCACGAAAATTTATTTGCTTTCGATAGTGAGGAACTAACTAAAATGTTGGCTTGACTTCACCGACTATTCGACAAGCTCAGCTGTAAAAACTTGCATATTCCATATTTAGTACCAGTGATTTTTCGATAGAGATTTACTAAAAAAAAATAAGGTCAACCCGCCTACCGTGGTAGGTTCAATTACGAGAATTTCTGAAAAAATAAACAAATGTCAGCTCGTAGAGATTTAGAGATTTGATCATATTTTTTACTTGCATGAACTCGTTTAGCTGCAGCGGATCCACGGAACCAGCAAAATATTGAAAGTGGTCTATGAGAAAAAAAGTCTGGGAACCTCTGCTCTAGACAGATAGACAAGAGTTTTAGTAATAGGCGTGGTCACAAAATATAATCATCATCTATTCTTCTTCCAAAACATAAGGCGTCATCTCATCATTGAGTTCTGTTGAGTGTTGACTTAGGTTAGTATTCTTTTTTGTCGCTGATGTAGTTTCAGTTCTAGCGGCCCAGCCACCATTCAAGCCAGCGAGTTGGCTCGCCGTGGTAGGTTTAGTCGGTAGTACCCGGGACGTTACATCTTTCCCCGGTTAACACCGACATAAACTCTCCGCTCCCTTTTGCCCGCAAAGAGGTATACCTCAAATAATGCATGCCGTCACGTTAAAAACAAACAAAAAAGGTTTGTGTTCTTGCCTATCACTTTTATACATTCCATCCATCTTTTCTTTGGCCTTTCTAGCAATTTTATTTTTACTAGCGGTCGCCTAGTGCTCGTTATTCGACCAAAGTTTGTCTGTAAGATATTGCTGATATATGTCAATATATGTTGATATATCGCTGGTCCAACATTACAAGGTACAATGTTACATTTTTGAAAAAAAAAAAGAGTTATTAAGAAAATGAGATATTGCATGGTTTTATATGTAATTCCTTGTTGTTTAGACTAATATAGTAATAGATGGAAGCACTTACCACCTCACAATATTAAATCGCAAATAGTTCTAAGTTACTTCTTAAGTTATTTTTACTGATATGCAAATTTTAAACCTCATTTCCTTAAAGTTAAAAAAATAACATAGAACCTTGTAATAGTGAGCCAGCGATATGTAACCATAGTTACGCGCTTCGACTGCGTGTGTCAAATGCATGGTTGTGTGCGTGTAGTGTTTTTTCATTAATTTAATGTATTTCTAATGCATATTTTATATAAATATTAGGATTCACCCCTCCTTCTCCATATGTCTAAACTTTAACTGTGCCAAATTTCATACTCCTCCGTACGCGCAACTTTCGTAAAAAGGGGTACAAAGTTTTTGCTTCACGTATTAATATATAGATTCGTAACATATGTATTTACTTACTCACAAGTCATCTTGTAACATGTTGTTCACGGAATATTATAATATTGCAGGTCATAATGCACATTTTTATCGTTGACCCACCTTACCGGTGGGCTATAAGGTATGTATTGACAATTTATTTATTTATTTTATTTTATACGTTCAAATAAATCATTTATTTATATTGACTATATCGTAAATATAAGAAATACGGGATTGTAGACATGGCTTGTGTGACAACTGCGTGTTCAAAGCAGGGTTTAGTTGAAAACCATTCAGACCCAAGCGGTCTAGCAAATGCTGAGCTGAATATCTTTTGTAATCCTAACTAATATTATAAATGCGAAAATGAGTTTGTTTGTTTGTTACGCTTTCACGCCTTAACTACTCAACCGATCAACATGAATTTTTGCATAAACGTTGTCATGTGTACAGAATAGGACATAGGGTACCTTTCATCCAGAAAAAATAACTGTTGCAAAACCTAACCTACATTTACGCGAGCGAAGCCGCGGGTGAAAACTAGTATCTCATAATCTGTATCCATTTGTACCAATTTAAGTTGAATAAATGATTATTATTTATTATTATAATCTTTTGTTTGAGACTTGCGATTGAGAGGTCGTAGTCGAATCCCATCCATTTTTCATTGCCAACGTGAACCCACTCCTAAGTCCTAGCACAAGTATAATAGCTTAACTGAAGTACTAGTAATTTGTTAACAATTTAGGCAGCAAAAGCAAATTAATGTTTTTATACTTAGATATTTTTTGGTTTTGGTATAATACCAATTATGTCGTCTTAGTCTCCCCGTGACTGCTCAAAAGCAACCGCAACAATTCCAATAAGCCGCGATAAAATCCATATAAAGTAGTTTAATTTCAATTGACGTAAACGTAAGACAATATTGTTTTCTTTTATTCGTTTTGTGTTATACCGAGCAATCAACGTTAATTTCTTTCATGCTGTACCTTTTCAAACAGTGTTGAAAGATCCGTCGGTATATTATCACAACACAGCTGTCGCGAACTTGTTCACTAATTATCATGCGCAACGTTCACCGTTGGACCAATTCCATCAAATATTTGTGAACCATTCCAAACGTTTCCACCTCTGGCGCCATCTACCGTCATAAATCTAAATTATTTATTAAAACAAGAACATTTAATAGACAATCATACCTCATAACATGTGTTTTTCTGTAGCTTTATATAAATATCTTCAATGTAAAAAAGCGACCTTTGTAATAAAATTATTACTGACGTTCACAACTTCTATATATACTTGAGTATATTTTTACATATATACATAGCCTTTTGTTTGTATCTCAAAAGCGGTAGTCTAAGGTGTTTTACTTCCACATTTTGCGAAGGATGCTATATGAGCAAGCCTAATGCCATCCACTGAGAACAATTTCAGACTCCATGCAGCTAATAAGAATTCCTTGATGGAAAACTCCACAACACCATACACGACCTGGCTATTGAACCTGAGACCTCATGCACTACAGTCACTTTGACTGCACTGCTGCGACACCGATTTGTGTCAAATCAAAGAAATAATTTTTCCGAATATGGATGTCCTTTATATGTTTGTAAAGTTACCTGCGATGCAGGCATGGTCCTTGTGTGTTCATACAAACACGAAGTTCCTTTCATACCATACAAAACCCAGACAAGAATATCGGATACACGTGTCTGATGTTTTATAAGCCCATACATGATTCATACCAATAAAAAACTAAAGCAGTTTAATTTCCGAAATAATGATAACGGTAACTATCGATACCAATCAAATAACCGTATATAATATAGCATTACACGACCAAATTAATTACATTAATATTCAAACCGCGGGTCGATAACGAGTTTAGGAAAACTATTAATGAATAAATAAATAATCTTTCTTTCTTTTACGTATGGCTACTAACGAACTTAGGTCAGATATTTTTAAGCTGTTAGCAGCAGACTGAGCTTCTGTTTGTCAGAATTAACTAATCCTACCGTATGTATACGTATATAATACCGTGTATAAAATGAATCTTTGAAGTTAAACTACATGATACAGATTTTTATAGCGGTCGGTTTATATAAACTTAATTTGAAAGGCATGGCAATACATTCGCGTAACCGTAGGACAATATTAAAATAGATCTGCTTTAAGGTCGATCTTGTTACCCTGAAACTCACTACAAGACAAAGACCTGCCCACTCTCGTTGGGTTGCCCTACAGGGTTCTACAGGGCACTTTTCTTTAATCTCTTTTAATCTGGATTCGCTAAGGAACAGTCATTGTTAAACGAGTATTTATACCTATTAGGTATTCCTCTTAACGATCCACTATTCAAATCCCGGGACGATGGCTTTACGTGCTCCTTCCAGACAAGAAGAAAGCCCTAATGTGTTGACATTGCCCAATGCAAAATTTAACCCCGAGGCCTATCAGTAGTTGCCCAAACGTTTACACTACTTTTGAACTAACAAGGCAGCCAACGAATAAATAAGTAATAAAAAAATCAATAATGAACGCTACATTATACGTTATCAAGAGCGGTGTTGTTCACACTTATCGTACAATCTGCCCCTCCCGAACTTTCACGTGTAACTGACAACTTATCTTTTTTATATTACGTATCTATCCGCGTTTCCCTAGGGCGAGCTTAGGCTGTGATTCGGAGTAGCGGGGCGTAGAGCGGGCGGAGGATCTGCAATTCATTCGGTGGTAGTCAGAGTAGTGAGCCTTGCTGATTTCAGCATGACGGACTAACTGGACCAGGAAGTGTAGCGGTATAGGTTTTGGTGCGTTTTGCTCAGTGAATCAGAACGCTTTCGCGGTTTGTTCACTCACAAATATGGTGTTTACACAATCTAGCTAACAATTACAAGTTGACCGAAGTTACGAACTATATATATTATAATATTGTCTTCTGTTTACGCGGATGTTATTCATTGAAATTAAACTACTATACATTGAGACAACTACCATCTTAGTCTCCCCGTGACCATGGCTGCTGAAAAGCAACCGAAACGTCGGGGAAAGTGTAAACATAAATATAAATAGTATAATAGTATAGTAATAGTATAAATAGTTTTAATAATTTAATTAGCTTAAAAATTAGTAAAGTTTAATAGTATTATAGTAGTGTAACAGTTTTTCAAAATTTTGTAATAAAGTGTCAAATAAACAACGCGATAAAATCCGTATATAGTAGTTTAATTTGAATATATATATTATGCTAATACAAAAGCTGTATTTCTTTACGATTATTTATAGCGAGGAAATTTAATTTCGCTTAACGCCCCGCTTGTTCTCAATCTTTAGTCTTATCCTAACCAACACTTGTTTACCCAAAACTATTGTTCACACAAATTCCTACTCTATCTTTCTTAGGGTAAGACCCAAATTATAGTTTCAAAGGGCAAGGTGTTGCCTGTAGTGTAAATTACCAATCAGTTGACGTTAGTGATCCGGTAAAAGTAAACTGGCTACTTTGAATGTTGCTTCGAAAAATTACAGTCGCTTAGTTTTATTTTAAGTCATATTCCACTTTGAAAAAATTGCTTTAAGCTGAACGCAGATATCGTCCAAAAATATTAGATCTTGTAACTCACTTTAAACTTTTGCTCGGTCTAAATTCGGTACTACATTTCCTTTAGCTGCTCGCAGCTGCGCAGTGAGGAACTGCGCGCAGGCGAAACCTGAAAGCATGCTAGCTATCTAAGAACTTAGGCTTGATGTTATGAAAAGACAGAAAGATAAAAAGCAATCTAATTGGTCGGTCTTTATTATTTAGAAGCATATTGTATGCATCGAAATATTTTTATAACCAGGTTTCCTTTCAGAACTGTCTTTTAAAAGATATTGTATCATATCAAGTGATCCATTTTCTTGTTCATTTTCACTTCTAGGTTTCTTAACAGCGTTATTTTATTCAGTACTAGTAATATTTTACACGTCTTTGATCACCGTTTATTCAAAGTGGCAGAAGTCTTTTCACATCGTTATTACATACCCAATTTCACTAAAGTTTGTACAACAGTTAAATATATATTTTAGAATGAACTCGTATTTCGTTTATAGTTAATATTATTGCATGTTATACCAGGGACATCAAGCATTAGCGAACCCTAACGGTCTTTTCCTTCTCAATAAGTAATTTAGAAGTAAAGATAGAAAATGTTCTCTTTACTTCAGATTATAAGATTGCTAGGATAAAAAGAAATAAATAGCAAAATTAGGTATCTATATATTTTTTTTTCATATCGGCTGAATCTCTTTAACTAAATTTAGACTCCTAAAATAAAAGTACGAGGTATTAGCCGAATTTTACAGTTTAGATACCACGAAAGGTCTTCGCATACGTCAGCACCAACCTTTCAATATAGTAACAAAAATGTTACAAATTAAAATAGCTATAGGTATCTGTCCTATAGTAAGATAATCGAGCTAAATGTAGCCTGGACCTTTACCTGATATTTACGTTAGTAATCGATGATTTGTTTACGTAGAGGGTCACAAATAGATACTCAATCTATTTTTGTAATTTACCTCAATAGATGGATCAAGTATTTAATAATTTTTTATTCAATTAATAAAAGTCTTTACAAAACATATTACAGGCTATTTATTGTATTAAATTCACATTAAAAAACTATATTTAATCTAAAGGAAAACATTTACAATTTAAATTTTGTACACATAAAAGTCTTGTTTATAAAGTCTGTTTTTACATTTTATTACTAGGTCAGAGACCTGTGTTTCAGGCTGTTTCTAATATTACATTGTTATTCTATTGTTGATAAAGTAAGGGTCTACAAAAAACATATTTGGTTTCTTTTGGTTAATTTCACTCTACTATTAGATACAATATTAGATAGTTTAGGGAGTATACGAGAGGTATTTGACGTCGTACGCCATTGCCAACTACGGTGATGGTAGAAATGTTCATTTAAGCAAGTAGGTACATCCCTCTTAACATCGTTTTTGCGTTTTCTACCATCAATTATTACCTAAGCCGCGGACACGACAACACGCGAGTGCTACTTATTTATTTTTCGATTCCTGGATTAGGCAAAGTGTTAATGAATTTTTTTAAGTTAAGAAATTTATAGTATGTGCACGGAGTCTGGCAATAAGGTCGCCTCGTTGGAAGTTTAATAGATGTCAATATAAAAAAAAAAATGTTTATAAAGTTTAAGTTGACACAAATATGAATAACAACAGGTCTTAAAAATACTTAAAATAGGATACATTACTTTGGACGCCTGTACCTGTATCACAGGCGATAATTATGTACTATTATTGTGTAATAGGAAGAGCATTCTTAACAATATTTAACGGATATAGATTGTTCTATAATAAGTTACTTACACCTTTGGAAATATATGTAGACTAGCTGTACCGACAGACATTGTCCTGTACACACGAAAACAAAAAAAAAATCTAAACCATTCTCGAATCCACTTGAACACACACAAAAAAAATCATCAAAATCGGTCCAGCCGTTTAGGAGGAGTTCAATTACAAACACACGCACAGAAGATTTATATATATATATATATATATATATATATATATATATATATATATATATATATATATATATATATATATATATAAAGATGTAACTGTGTATGGATGAACAGATAGCTTCTTGACGAAGGACATAGCCTACTTTTGATAGGATAGCCACTTTAACGAACTCAAAACAAAAACTAATTGTAAACAAACTTCGTCGAAAAAAAGCCTTAAAAAAACAAAGGTCTCATTGCTTCCGTGCGCGAAGTGGCTCACGATGGAAATTAAAACGTAACCACCATGATTCATGGCGCCGGGGCGACATAAAAAACCTTTGTCACGACATTTGTATCAAACTACCTTGTGAAGTGCTCATGGTTTATATGCTTCGAAAATATTAAGCTTTTTATTGTTATTAGACTGCCCTTCGCTTGCGTACGTGTTTTTATGAAGACTGTTTCACAATAGAGTTATAATTATTCAACATATAAATCTCGGTTAGGCCCGTCACAATTATCTATGTATCATCATATGGCCTAAGGCTGGGACTCCACCAAAGCGGAGATGTGTGCGGTGTGCTGTGTGCTGTGCGAGAAGAGATGTTTTTCAGCTCGGGTCCGAGGCGTTGAGTGACATCGCTCACTGCACGCCGCTCACATCTCCGCTTCCATCGCGCCGTACAAATATTACACATCGCCGCACAGCGAACTCCATTGAAGCTGAGCGGAGAGGAGATGTGTCAATAACACAATTCTATTGGTTGTTTAAAAAACATCTCCTCTCCGCTCGTCTCGTCTCCGCTTTGGTGGAGTCCCGGCTTAAGAAATGTTACACATTGAAATAAAAGGACATTCGGTTTGTCGCGGTTTATGTAATAAACCGCGACAAACCGAATGTCCTGTCAAATGTAATGTTAGCACATTTACCCGCAAACCCAGCCCTATTGTACACACTTATAAGCTCTTAGACTCTATTTTAGCAAGAGTGAGTACGATAAGGGATCTCGGGATCACTTTTGATGCTAAACTTTTGTTTGATGCGCATATAGAAAATATTATAAAAAAAGCATCCCGTTCGCTGGGTTTCGTCTTTAGAGTTTCAGCAGATTTCAATAACATTAAAACTATAAAAGTTCTATACTGCTCCTTCGTTCGCAGTCACCTTGAATACGCCTCTCAAGTCTGGAATCCAAATTATAATATTTATATAAATCGCTTAGAGGCCATACAGAGGAAATTTCTGAGGTACATTCAATTTCGATCTAATTGCTATATACCCAATTATTATAGCAGGTGTAAAAAATTTCATCTTCTTCCACTAGAGGAAAGAAGAAAAGTTGCGGATATCTCTTTACTTTTAAGAATCGCGAATGGGTCGATAGACGTTAGTGAACTGGTGAGCAAAATAGGGCTGCATGTGCCATCTGCATTCCTGCGCAAATCACAGCTACTACATACACCCAGCTAGTACAACCTACAGGCAAAATTCATTTTTAATTCGAGCGAGTCGCATGTTCAACACGGCATGCCAGAGTGTTGATATAGACTTGTTTAACTATAGTAACAGCCAAGTCAAAAAAATTTTGTGTAACTCTTTCTTTGTCTAAAAACCAGATGTGTGTCTATTTTTTGCTGTTATCTTGTTGTTTAAATGTCTTCTTCTATTATTTACACTTTACTCTGCTATCTGTGAAAACTTTTAATTGGCCTTCTTTTTTCGTATCAAATCTGTCTATGATACTAATTTAGCTGTAAGTTTGCCTAAAATTGTAAAATAAAATAAAATAAAAATAATTGATTGACAATTATCGCTTGCTCCGTGCCTCGGAGAGCACGTTAAGCCGTCGGTCCCAGCTGCCATGAACATCTATGGCAGTCGTTATTGGGAAGTCAGTGCCCTCTAATATCCTCTCACTGGTCAAGCCTTAGGGTACCGTTAGCCTCCAGGTTGCGGAGGTCTGGTGGCAACCGCTTCGTGTAAAAACTGATATCCAGTCAAATTCGGTTACACTAGAAAGCCGACCCTAAGTGACTTGGGAATAATAAAGGCTAGGGAGAAGAAGACATTTAACCATATTTCTTTCGTCTTTCTATGGTTTAAAAAGACAATTCTTATAACACGAAACCTAAATACTCGGCATAGTAGTATCACCGAAACCAACAAAACCAAAAAACCTAAATATCTTTATTAATTTAGGTCACAAAGTAACACTGAAAACGTCAAAGTTACATTTACTAAACAATAATATGAATTTACATTTATATTTACACGTTGCCGCGTTCAGCAAAGCAAGGGCGTAGAACAAATGAGAAGAACGCGCAAGAAACTCACAGCCACTCTACTCTTTTTAATCACCGATTTTAAAATGCTGCTTATTTTACAAATAAATTTGTAAGGAGCTGCAACCATTAAACCATTAAGCCGTCCGTGTAGTCAACTATTTAAGTATTATTTTAGGACTACTTATATTGAAACTTCCCTTGAGCTTTCGTCCGACATAATAATCCATAATCCACTTACTCAAGTAATGAGTAAGTGGATTATGTACCCAAGGAGAATCAAAATACAAGAAGATTTGATGATACTTCGAGATCATCCTGCATAAATAGAGAAACCAATAATTAACCAATGTTCGAGGATCAAGTACTTTGAAATAACTTCACACTTTAAGGTACCACCTTAATCTTGCCGTGTCGATCATTGCTGAAAATCATTTAATTCAATGTCAGGTAAAGTAGGTTCTCAAATTATTTAAAAAGTTGTAACAAAATCCCTGCAAAGTGTTTAATTTCAATGGATCATATTCAAGACCAGCAAAATACTCTCTTATATATAAAAATATGTGATAAAAACAGTTCAAACCTTTTTCTATGACAAAAATAAGTTCTCGTTTCAAACAAATCAAAGTCATTGAAATGAAAATTAAAATGAATAATAGTTTATTACAGCGTTTAACAAATTAGAGAAACTTATAAGTCTAAAACACGTTATAAAATTAAGTAAGTTATTTGCCAAGCGCTGGTAGATTTAAACAAAAATACTTCTGTAGTTCTCACACTAGGGAAGCCTGTACCGTGAAACCCCAAAACAATAACATAATACAAAAATGTATATAGAAATTAAAGAGAAATATAAATAAAATTATAACGCAGCATCACATTGAACTAACAATGCAGACACCAAACGGTACCCAAGCTATCGATTTCAATAACAATGACCTAGAACAGCATACAGGAAACATCAATAAAAATAACATATAATTAACATTGAAAATATTACGTTACGCCGCCGTATCGCGCGGCTAGGGGTTAGATGTCGCGACTCGGGGCGATACGCGGCGACCTCGCGAGACGTATTAAAAAAATATAAATATTATGTGGCGATAACTTATTGCACTAATTGATACGGAGGTGTTATCGTGTCGATATATAATACATAATGTATACTCGCGTGTATGAGGAATGTGATGAAAGTAGGCTTCTCTGACTTAATTTGTCAGAGAAGTGTGTCAGGATCGTAGCAAATGAAATCCGTAGTCTCTGCCCAACCCTCTGGGAGACAGGCATGAATCTATGTATGTATGTATACTCACGCCTATATACACGAAGGGGTTCGCAGAAGTGTATTATAGCATTTTACCAGATATAGTTTCAGGTACCATGTAAGACGGACTTATTGTCGTTACTGGAAAATCATTCAAATTGGGGCAACTTGTCTGCGGGTACACTCTAGATTATTGAAGACTATTCTAATGGACTTATACCTTCAGCTTATATGTGTCGCAGGTTTGATTCCGTGACGGCCAAATGTTGTTTTAAATTTCTCATTGTCAGCACGATATTCAAAAATGTGCCCGATAGCACATTTTTAAATACTATTTTACGTAGCATCTAAAACAGCTATCGAAATGTGCGAGTACCTAATAGAACTTTGGCTTCGGACATATACAGGTGTATTCGACCAAGTGTGAGTTGGGTTATATAGTATAGAACTCAAGGTAAATCCAACTTTTCTATTTGTCATAAACACATTTCGACACAAAATATATTTATAAAATAAAATCTAGAACTTTCAAATTCTTTACATTTTGCTCGCTTTGTTAATTAACGCATAAAGCAATCGATAAGGATAACTTGCGATCGAGAGGTCATCGGTTTGAATCCCACTCATTATTAACCCATGAGCCCTACACCCTTGCTTTGCTGAACGTAGCAGTTAGTGTCACAGAATTTTTTTTTGTGTAACTTTCATAAGTTGTAACCTAAATTGAATAAATTTATTTTTGATTTTGATTTTCATTCCTTAGCTGAAATGTTAGCTTAGCTAGAATGGTTACCAGGAATAATAATATTCTTTAACCCAGATTGCCCGTAATCATTTTTAAACAAAAGGAAACTTTGGCTACCTCTTCGAGCATTACTCTACTGCGGTGTACCATATCCATATCCTTCCATACCACTAACGCAAACGTTTTTTTTATTTCGTATATTCATTGTTAAGTATATCATAATACAAAAACAAATCTCCTCGCCAAGCTACATAGCTTGTACCGCTTGTCAAAGCAACCAAGAGCATGTCCTCACATCGATATTGTATAACTGTCACCAAATAACCGCACCGTTATTGGTTATAAACCGCCACAACCAACCGCAACCGGCCATCATGGCGTAATAAAAGGGTGGTACTTTATCGCTATTATTACCTATCAGCCGATATTAATATTGAATTCGGTGGGTGGCCGAAATAACACATAAAAGAGCACTATGAGACCTGTACCAAAAATAAAATAAAAGCATTGTAATTTATTGAGGAAATGGATTAATTACAATGGGTTGTTTCTAATTTATAGTCGAATGCGACGTGGAGAGACTAATGAAGTTTAGAGAATCATGTTTGAATGCATGGTTTCTGAGAGTGGTTTGGTGGCGCCGCGGTAGTGAAACGACTGCTGCGCATAATGTTTCGGGTTCAGTATCAGTTCAGTGTTATTCGATTTTTCAGGCATGAAGTTTTTAGATCATTGGACATGTAGAAAGCATGGACGAGGAAAGACTGAGTAAGAAAGTTTATAAGGCTAGTGTGAATGGAACAGTCGCAAGAGAAAAACCTAGGCGAACGTTTCTCGATCCAAAATTTGCTTCTCTCCATGTTATACAAAATGTAATGTAGGTACTTATTTTGTATCCACACTGTTTTGACAGAAACCTTGGCTGGCTTAGGCGTGCATCAATCTTACCAATGGTTCATCACAAATTGATAAAAGATTTAGGAATACATAAGTTACAAACAAACAAACACAAATTTTTTATACATAGTTGAGTCATAATTATTTCAGAATAGTAAAACAAAAACATAATGTATACCCATATAAAAAATGGCATTGAAGTCCCATTGTCTTTCACTATGGCGCAGCGGGAACATACATAAATATACTCACGACATAATATCCCAACAATATAGACAGAAGTGCATTGCACCCATATTTCATCAACTATTTTATAAGTACCATGTAATAAGGAGCCGAATACCATCCATCGGGTACATTTCTAGAACCAAACAAGGTGGTTACCCAGGAATCGAATCTGTTTCATCACAATAGACCTCTAATATACGCAACGGACGAGACAGCAAAAACACGTTAAGCTAAAAAGACAATCAGGTCACCCATCAATAAACTGGCCTCATCGAGATTGCGTAACCTCTCGTTCACTGACTGAATCAGTATGAATGACAAAAAGCAACACAATACTAAACAATTTTTAAACTAAAGGCCAAAATGAATAAACCTCTCCGTCCGACGGTGCAACGGTGGTGATTTGATAGTTCTGCATGTGGTCTCAGGTTTGTTTCTCGATTCAAGCAAAGTGTTATTGACTATACTGTAAAGAAATTATCAGTAGCAACACGAAGTTTGGAACTACACCCGGTGGAATAGTAGTTTCGTCTCCTATTACTTGCAATTTAAAACATAGCTCGCAAAATGAAGACGATACATCTCTGCCTTCCTTTTCGGGAATATAGGTGTGATGTTATAAATGTATGTTACGATAATATTAATTACAGAAGATAGAATATTGACTTAAAGTAATTATGCCCTAAGATAGATTATAAATTCTGGCCTTAAAAAACATACTATATTTGACCTCCTTGAATAAACTAAGTACGAGAGCCCTGGTACCCACACCACAAGTTCAATCTTAGCTTGGGTAATGTTTAACAAGTGGACTGTAAAATTATTTGTATACTTTTATGTGTTCAAATGACTGTATCTTTTAATGCTAATAAGCTTTATTATTATTATTATAATCTCTATAAAGGTGAAAGTTTGTGGGGATGGATGGATAGATGGATGTTTGCTACTCTTTCACGGAAAAACCTAGATTCCCCATGGCAGGAGGCTGGAGACCCCACGGCATCGGGACTTACACGGGTGAAACGGCGGAGCACAGTCTGTACAGACAGAACTTCGAAAAGTAAAAGCCTTGTGATCGAACTAGACACATTTGCGTGGTACTCAAGCGTCTCCTACTAGATTATCCCTGCGTCTTCTGCCTAGCCTTTATTATTCCCAAGTCACTTGGGTCGGCTTTTCTGGTTCAACCGGATTTGACTGGATATCAGTTTTTACACGGAGCGGTTGCCACCTGACCTCCGCAACCCGAAGGCTAACGATACCCTAAGGCTAGACCAGTCTCAGAATATTATAGGGCACTGACTTCCCAATAACGACTGTCATAGATATTCATGGCAGTCGGGACCGACGGCTCATCGTGCTCTCCGAGGCCCGGAGCAGGCGATAATTATTGTCAATCAATACACACATAATCTCGAAAACTCATATAATTTCCGAAAGTCAGAGATGCGCGACGTGGGCTCGAACTCGAGACCCTCGGACTGCAATAGTCTGTTGGTCTCCCCACTGAGCTATCGCTGCGTATATTATATAAATAAAACAACAATAATTCAAATTACATGCTTGTCTTAACTAAAACATCGCGCCACTGCATTAGGAGGTGGGCAGCCCATAAACAATGTGTTGTTTACGTTCAGAACGGGCCTTGAGCGGAATCGAACCCACTTGCGCAACTATCGACGCTAGCTAATGCTGTTGCTACGGGCCATAGACTATGAACCTTGCAGAAGGGTTCTTTGATATAGATAGGTAATTTACCTTCAAGTGGTAGTCGAAACATTTTAAAGGGTTTTGTTTTTTACTTTATTACTTATATCATAATACTCAAAGACATTAGATATTACTATTATAAATGCGATAGTTTGTGGATATATTTCAATGTTTGTTTCTTAACAACTCATAAACCATTAAAGGGATTTGAATGAAACTTAGCCCACAGATAGACTACGTCCTGGATTAACACATGGAATTTGGGATATTTTACCCCGGTTATGTTTTCGCTGGGTTTAAATGCGGGCGTACCCGCTGGTAGAGCTCGAAAGGTATTAAATAATTCCTTTAAAATGACCTACTGCCGTATGCAAATATAGCCATAATACACAGTTTTGTGTTTAGATTGTTTCCATCTCAAAAAGTGCGAAAATTTCACCAGATCACTAGTTATACGAGAACTACATATTAAAATTAGTACCATGCCTCTTATGTCAATAATATCAACTTATAATGAAATAGCAACAGCAACGTTTTATAACTATAACTAAAGAAACAATTTTTCTAATAAGTTATACCGATAACATCGTTAATAACTAGCAACTGAATTTATTCGCATATTAATCAGTTTACTTACATTCATCTACCTTTTAATATGTATAATACCTACTCTGTATATTTAACCTATATGGGCGGCACAAAGCCTCACCTAGTTTAGGCACTAACACAAAAGAGAAAGGGCCCATCTGCTCGCATATTCTATGCACAGTTCGTCGACCCCCGCTCGAGGCCTACCGATTCAACAACAACCAGCTGAGCGTTGCACTAACACACACTCACACACATTACACACACACTAACAGCACAGTTTGTTTAGAAGCAGTGCGTGTCACGCACACATACGCACATCGTACGTGAGTACAATGCGTTTGACACACATACGATATTACGTTTGCATGTGTGCGCGGTGCGTGTGTCGAAACACAATTTGAACGAAGTTGTTTTTAAATTAGAATATGTAATTGAATTTTTATGTCTAAGTACTTCATTAACTGAGAACCGATCGGAGATAAGTATTATTAGAATGAGAATAAATAATATAGTATGTAGTAATGAGGATAAATATATAATAATAAAGTGTTTGTAGGGTACATAGAGAAAACAGGTGAGTAAACGAAAACATAGAGTTAGAAAATCAAATATACATACTTTTTTTAGAATCCTTTTGAGTGTTTGACAAGACATGTTTTTATGAATTAAGAAAGTTAGTGCCTTGTATGATCAGTGGTCAAAGTAACAAGAGCTACGACGAATATTAAGGACCTAAGTTCGATAATAAAAAGTAACATTGAATTATTGTTGCCTTTCTGCTAATATCTGCATAGATTTACGGTTGTATATATTTAATGCGCAAACAGAGGTGTAATAACATCAAATATGGACTCCTCCTTTTTTCTTGTTATAGATTCTACGTAACACGGGATCAAGACTATTGCCGTTTCTGGACACTGCCAGGCACAATAAAATGCTTTTGTCACAGTATTTATAAACTTATTATGGTGGCAAGCGGGTATAGAATCCGCCTGTAGGTACGATTATATCTTACTAGCTTTTGCGCGCGACTCCGCCCGCGTAGTACCTACATCAGTAAAAAGTAGCCTATGTCCTTCTCCAGATTTTAAAGGAGAAGGAAGAAATTGAAATTAAACGACTATATACGGATTTTATCGCGTTGTTTATTTGACACTATATTACATAATTTAGAAACTGTTGCAATACTATTACTATTAAACTTTAGACCATGGCTGCTGAAAAGCAACCGAAACGTCGGGGTAAACGTAAACATAAATATTAATAGTTTCAATAATTTAATTAGCTTAAAAATTTGTACCTGAAGTTTAATAGTAGCGTAACAGTTTCTAAATTTTGTAATAAAGTGTCTAATAAACAACGCGATAAAATCCGTATATAATAGTTTAATTTCAATGAATAACATTCGCGTCAACAGAAGACAATATTATGAGAAGGAAGGAAGTTAAGGAATTACTTCCTTAACTTACGATACTTGAATTACACCTCTAATTCTTACGAATTAGAGGTGTAATTCAAGTATCGTTTGCCAAAAAACCAAAGCAGTGTTTGTGATAACAGCGCAAGGAGCGAGCATTTTACTGCAAGAATGTTGTAAAAGTTTAAGTAGTAGTATATCAGTCTATAGATGGGTGACCGCTTAGTGGGATTTCATCTGAACGTCTCCGTGCTTCGGAGGGCACATAAAAGTCGGTCTCGGTTGTTGTCAAATTAACAGCAGTCGTTATGCCATGCTAGAGGCCTGCGGGCGGCTTGAACAACAGATTGGCCAAAAACCACACGAAAAAAAAGGAAAAAAGAAAGAAGTAGTAGCTCCGTTATTGCCAATGCGCCGAGTGTTGTGGGTTCGATACCCAAAAGGAACAAACATTTGTGTGCTCCACTAATGGTTATTTTACGTCTGGGTGTTCTTTGTGTCCGTTGTTTGAATGTTTGTAAAGTCCCACGCGACACTGGCATTATACCTAGTTCTATAATAAATAAAAAATAAAAAGAAATTACATGTTTCTCTTACAATACATAGACATTTAGAAATTTATATTTGAATGTTATATACCTACTTCTGGCTTAACTTATATGATTATATAGTCGTGTTATGTATTATATGATTATATTCTAAACTAGTATTCCGCGTGGTTGCGGTTGGTTTGTCTTTAAAAATTTACCTTAAAAATGACCTTTCCTGGAAAGATCTCGTCGACCTCTGTGACATATGTTCGAACACACCCCGCCTATCTTTAACGGTCTCGGAAATATTGGAGGTCAAAGTTTGTATGGCGGCCATGTTTTTTTGTATGGAAGCCATGTTCTTCCCCTCCCTCCCCTCCTAAAAGTTGCCAGGGTTTTAGAAAGATTTTGTTCGAGAACGACTCCCGTAGATATAACCGTTTCCAAAATCCGATGGGGTACCACCACCAAGAGCTGACCTTCCGAAAGTCAGGCATTTTTTCCGGGCCTTCTGAACGATTCTCTATACGAAACTATATTTACTTTTTTCTTATGACTCCCCCTTGTATGACTTCTATTTCTCTAAGTCAGTCAGTCAGTCAGTGGTAATTTAAGTTTATATAATGGTAAAACATGTTCACATGCCTACACACATAGGTAAGGTAGAATTTATTTGTTTATTCTATAAGGCACACCAACGACATATTTACAGACAAATAGTTTTACATTATCATATGCCCTCGATATAGTGTAAATACATCACTTTAAAGTGTCAGTGGCAGAACGGTTGTAAATTCGACTGTTTTGCTCTGCCTTGGGTTCGATTTATGAGTTGCGCAAAGTATTATTGGATTTTGACAGGAGCGTTGATTTCATAAACAAAATGGGATTCTATGATGTTTGAAAATGAATGTTTGTATGTAGATATTTGTAAATTACTTTATTAATCTATATATATAAAACTCTTTCGTTACTGAGTGACTGACAGCCAACGCACAGCCGAAACTATTGGGCGCAAGAAGCTGAAATTTGGCATGTATGTTCCTTGGGTACTGTAGGGGTGCACTAAGAAGGGATTTCCCGAAATTCCCACGGGATTGGGAAGAAATGGATAAATAAAAAAACATGTGCGGGCGAAGCTGCGGGCATCCTCTAGTATATAATATAATGCTGAAGTCGTCTCAACCTGTCATCTCTTGTAATACCAGACATAATAGAAAACCTTAATTTGTCATGAAATAGCAATGATGAAAACCATCGAATATTTATTTTCGCCATTGGTCATATAGTTAGTGCCAATTACTCAGGCACCCAGGATAAATTGAGGGTCTCAGTCCTTCCCAGAATAGTATTGGGAAGGCTTGGGCGTCCCCAGGTCCTATGGTCTCAGTAAGCAAGAACTATGCGTTGCACCGCAATACGCTTGCCATATATTTTTGTTTGGGTCCTAAAACTATGACAGGGTAACGTTGATGCCTACGCTTTCAGGTCTTTAATATTATAATAACATCAGTATTTATTTCATAGAATATTAATGATCCTAAAGATGAACAATCTAAACATAAATAAATATTCAAAACGTCGTATTTATCGGACTTTAATTATTACTAGCGGTCGCCTAGTGCTCGAAATTCGACCACAGTTTGACTATAAGATATTGCTGATATAATAATATATATTGACATTATTATGTCATATATGTAACCATAGTTACGCGCTTCGACAGCGTGTGTCAAATGCATGGTTGTGTGCGTGTAGTGGTTTTTCATTAATTTAATGTATTTCTAATGCATACCTTATATAAATATTAGCATTCGTCACTTCTCTGAATAAACTTTAAGTGTGCGAAATTTCATTTCTCCGTCCACCCAATTTTCGTAAAAAGGGATCCAAAGTTTTCGCTTCACGTATTAATATATAGATATATTATCGTCCATGCAACCGAAGACCGTATTCCATTACACCATGATAAATAAATCACGAACGATATCACGGAGAGCAGGGGGAACCGTAATGATAACTTACCCTTTGGTTAATTCAAAACTTTATCGTTATCAACAACTCGTTACCCCACCGCTGGGCAGTGGACAGATCCTAGTCCTTTGAAAATAAGAGGGTTCGTGTAACGTGGGCATGCAATATTTATCAAAGATTTAGACTTGCCATTTTTATTTTCCTTTATTTTTTAATAATAATAAATCTTTATTGCCCCACTTATTACAAGTAACATATTAAATATATAGGTTATTGTACAGAAAAGAACATCATTATAGTGCTTTGCTGGTACTTAAAATAGGATATCCTGTGCTATAAGTACCAGCAGTTTTATTTATACTATAGAGAAACTAGGTAACGAATTAAGGTGCAAGAAATGTTCCTGTATCTATACATAGACTCACGTTTATGCTATATCCCTGAAATGATAAGCAGTGGCGTATTACACGCACATTTTGCTATGATTTTAGGATCTACGGCGCGTCTAATTTCGTCTAAAAGCCAGAGCTCTGAGAATTTGCTGTTCGCAAAACGCAATAATACTTTACGTCGGAATCGACTAGACAAAATGTAAGACTGTGCATTAAGCCTTGGTTTCAATTCCTTGACATTTCCAATACGAATGTCCTCACCACAGTTTTCACACCCGTTGTGCTGCTGAGATAATTTAATTATAGATATATCCGCATTTAAGTTAAGCAGCGATAGCTCAGTGGGGAAACCAACAGACTGCAATGCAGAGGGTCTCGAGTTCGAGCCCACATCGCGCATCTCTGACTTTCGGAAATTATATGACTTTTCGAGATTATGTGTGTATTGATTGACAATAATTATCCCCTGCTCCGTGCCTCGGAGAGCACGTTAGGCCGTCGTTCCCGGCTGCCATAAACATCTATGGCAGTCGTTATTGGGAAGTCAGTGCTCTCTAATATCCTGACACTGGTCTAGCCTTAGGGAATCGTTAGCCTTCGGGTTGCGGAGGTCAGATGGCGGTCGCTCCGTGTGAAAACTGATATCCAGTCAAATCCGGTTAGACTAGAAAGCTAACCCCAAGTGACTTGGGAATAATAAAGGGCTAAGGGAAAAGATATCCTCATTTAAGTTTACGAAGTAGTAAGCAGAAGTATATTACATCAAAATTTCGCTAACGATGTTTTAGGTCCCACGTAATGAAAAGCGATCCCAATGCCATCTATTACTCAGATTTACATAATCCATAATGTTATTAAACATTTACTTAGAGAAAACTCGAGCTAGATCTCGAACTCTATACCTCACAATCGCACCTAAACAAGCGCAAATTTATGCCAAGGCACCAACAAGACTGTGATCTTATATACTTTACGATTACGATTATAAACCAAAATTATCCTCATTATTCAACTTTCTTGTTTTACCTATCTAATTATACATCCATAATAAAACTGTAATTTAATTGACAGTTCAAAACAATCTGTCCTTATTTTATTGCCTTTGCAAGAAAGAAACACAGCGATATCAAAATTAATTCAGCAAGATGTCCATCAGAATGGTTTCTAGTATATAATTAACATCCATATCACGTACTAAAATCCAATTATACATGAGTAACCAATTAAAATGAACATGTCACAACCAGTAACTAGTTGAATTGTACAAAAACATGAATGTTTATACAGTCAATGAAGCTAATTTTGCATGAGGCGTACTGTTTGCTGCAAATTTTTGAAGTGAAGACTTCTTTAGCGGCGTTGTGCACTTTTTTGTGATGGGTAAAAAATGTTAAACTCGCGTCAGGACACGTGACCAGATCGAAAATTCGTAAGAAGGAGGGAGAATTGTCATGTTTGTGTACGATAGCGCAATAAATGAATATTGTATTTTACCACATAAATGTATGTATGTACTTACTTTTATACTGATAATTAAAGCAATTCGTGCAAAATTATTCCCTAAAAATTTCAAAATATCAAAAATGCACAACGTCAATATTCAAGTTTTCACTTCTCCCGGAGTGCAACCTGTTGATTTTTTTTATAAGTTTTCAGGCCTAACGATTAATATAAGTGTCGCATGTCGTAGGGTATACAACTATACAAAGTTATTTAATCTGTTATCATAATAACTTTACAACTTTTCAATTTTGATCCACAAACAGCAGATAATTATTTTAATGAAATGTGTTGCGGAAGACTTCACAAATATACAAACAGCGGACACTAAGAACACCTAGACTCTAAACAAAACGTTTGTGGATCACACAAATTTTTGTCCCGTGATTGAACCTAATCCAGGTGATCATTTAAAGTCAGAAGTTCCAGACTTTTTTTCTCATAGACCACTTTCAAAATTTAGCTGGTTCCGGTGGACCCCATGAAGGTAAACATGTTCATGCAAGTGAAAAATTTTAATCGAATATCTATCGGCTGACCTTTTTTTTAGTCATTCTCTACCAAAAACCACTGGTACTGAATATGGAATATGCACTATTATATGTTTTTACGAGTAACAGTCGCTCAGCTTGTTGAACAGTCGGGAAAGTCAAGCCAACATTTTAGTTCTTCACTATAGAAAGTCAAGCCAACATTTTAGTTCTTCACTATAGAAAGTCAAGCCAACATTTTAGTTCTTCACTATAGAAAGTCAAGCCAACATTTTAGTTCTTCACTATAGAAAGTCAAGCCAACATTTTAGTTCTTCACTATAGAAAGTCAAGCCAACATTTTAGTTCTTCACTATAGAAAGTCAAGCCAACATTTTAGTTCTTCACTATAGAAAGTCAAGCCAACATTTTAGTTCTTCACTATAGAAAGTCAAGCCAACATTTTAGTTCTTCACTATAGAAAGTCAAGCCAACATTTTAGTTCTTCACTATTGAAAGTAAATAAATTTTCGTGAACCCCCGCTTACGAATTGTGCACCCACATTATTTTGTCACGCCAACGTAGACCCCTGTCGAGTTTCATGTGGCCCCCTAGGGGTCCACCTGGACCACTTTGGGAACTAATTAAACCATTGCGTCATCCGTTCAACCAAATCGTTTGATGACTATTTCTATCAGTGACAAATCCTACGTCTGAAGGCTCTTTGACAAAAGATGATTTTCTTGAAGCAAGTATGATGTTATTACTTTTTCCCCACCAATTAAGAGAAAGATAGAACGACATTTACCTAAAGATAATTTCCTCTCGTAGGTTCAGTCTAAAATGTTTAATTGCATGTTTCTATGTGAATCTCGGTATAACAAGTTTTTAAAAGCGCTCATATATAGAAACGCAAAGTAATTCAAAAAATAATTTTAATACATTGTTTACACGAACATACGGTAGCAAAATTTTTATATATGAAGATTATAAATGCGAAAGTAACTTCATTAATTTTTCAGCGTTTCACTACAAAATGGCAGAGAACAAGAAGATAGATTGTGTCCTAGGGAAGGTTAGGCTTCTTTTTATACCAGTATGTGTTCCCGTGGAATTTCCAGAATCTAGTGTCGAATTTATGCGTAATTTATTTAAAGTGTATATTGCACAACAGCAACCGACACACACACACACATATGTAAAATAATACTAGAGCTTACAGTGTTGCAACTAAGCAGCCATTGCACTGTCTAATTGGTACTTAAACGATTAGCGAGGTTAAGCCATTATTAGCAAGGTCAGGCAACGGATAAATGATCACCATGCAATTTGTTTATAACGGCTTAGACGTTCAAACTATCGCTCTGAAGAGGTTGGTAGAGAGTGTATTACGCTCACATTTAGCTATAATTGTAGGTCCCAATAGTTATATAATTGTAGGTCCCAATAGTTATATAATTGTAGGTCCCAATAGTTATATAATTGTAGGTCCCAAAAGCCTATTGACGTATACCGGGCATCGGTATAGGCTCCGTGCTGCTGAGGCGTTTGTGACAGAAGAACATAATAACACTTTGCATGGGTCGGGTATCGAACCGGAGTCATAGTCAGTAGATGCGTTTAACACCGCTGTACCACTGAAATTAGTATCTTAACTGCACAATAAGAAAAAAATACGGTTCAGATGAACCCAGGTTATTATGATCAACAATGTCATTGCGATTTTCAATCAAGAAATTTTCGGTAGCAACATGGCGTCTGAAACTGTGCTCCATAACCAATAAACAATAAGCTCTCCTTTTTACGTAGGGCCTGAAACCATGCCCAAAATGTGTGGTAAAATGTACATAGGTCTAAAACATCTCTATGTACCAACAAGCTAACCGTAAGCCACAATCTATCTGCCTAGTCAAACAGCCATAAAGTTTTAAACCAAGGTCGATAAGTTGATTTGCATAGGCTGTCATAATTGTCTGTGACACGCGACTAACCCTTTTCATTATTCTGTGGTAATAGCGCTACTCTATAGTCTATTATAACAAATATTTAATTTACTATTATTTTTCTTTGTTATGGCAGTATTGTTTGCAACAAAAGCTCTTTAATAATTAAGAATTATGTACATTGAATAGGTACCATGGATTTATACAATAGCTCTTTCCATGCCTTGTTGAATCCGTTTTCTTTTTTATATTTGTGGACGTCGCCGACCGACGTCAGGTGACACGACACGTGGTTGGAACTGAAAATCAGTACTGGGGTGGGTTATGCCCAGCACAGTGTATGCTGAGCGTCCATCCAGATTTCTTGAACACGTATCTTTCGCTATTAACTTTGATTAATATTGTTACTATTCTTATAATATTGGGATAAATAAGTCTTGAACATAACCTGCTGCCAAACTATGCAGTTGACAGTTGATACGTGGTGAACGCCACGTAGATATGTACAAGTTGCCAGCCACGTCTGAGGCACAGATTAATTAGAAAAACTTAAAAGTCGATCGCGCGTAACGTGCATTCTCCATGGAGGTATAGATAAACAATGATTATCTATACCTTCATGGAAGTCTCGTAGCGTAAGCGGATTTTGATTTGAAACGTGGCATTTGTGGCGCAGGGCTGTCACTTTAATTTATGTTTATTTATTATTGTGTATATGTGTGTTCTAGATATTGTGAAAGATTTAGATATTGTGAAAGATTTCGTGATTTTAGAAATAAATATGTTTTCTTTCTTCTTTCTTCTTCTTCTTTTCTTTTTATTGTATACTACATTTTACCCGTGACTCCGTACGCGTGATATTTGGAAAAGGTACCTACCTTTTATATTTTTTCTTTGCATTTAATAAGAAGCTGATTTACACACAATTTTGACATCTAGGCGCTGTATCAAGATGACACATGCACCAGATTGCAGATATTTTCAGAATGCAGTTTTCACATTTGTATAGAGCTCTGACTATAAGTCAGAGCTCTATACAAATGTGAAAACTGCATTCAATTTTGAGCAGTAGGTACGCATATAAACATACAGATGGAGATACAACCATTCTAAAAATAATTGTTTTGGCTTCTATGTATATCTCTTATAAAGACCCTTCACAATAATTTTCCTTAAATAACCCGTATGTATAGACATCGACCAGTTATAATTTTATTTTATGTATAGATAATAATCATATTGATTCTTTATCAATAATTGCTTTGATCGCTCAAGAACCTTTCATCGCTCAAGAACCTTTCATCGCTCAAGAACCTTTAATCATATATACATTTATTGTCACGTCTTTATCCCGGAACGGGTAGGCACAAACATATTCTAATATCCACATTTCGCCTGTTAACAATCGCCACATTAAAACGAATAATTAGTAACAATGCATAAATCGTTATCAACCAAAGAATTCATTATGCGCTTTTCGAATCATTCGAATATCTGTTTCGATATCAATCGCCTCTCTTGCTTAACAAAGATTATTATCAGTTCCAGAAAACCAGTTCAAAATATAAAATAACAGAACTCCATGGTGCTCTTATTTTATACTTTATAGCGCCATCACTATGAATACTTACATAGCTCGTTATGTATCTAGGTATATGCTAGATATACTAGCAACTTGTTCAAAGAGTTGCATCAGCCTTTAACTGACAGACATGCTACAGAAAAACTAGAATAATAATGGATGCTTATGGAATATATAATTAAATTAAATAGCAAAGCGATTACACGTGATTATATTAATATTCTGTGCATTTATATACATACAATTACTCTATGAATAGTCATTGTTTAAGATAAAAATTTATGATAGGATTTAATTGGAACTCTTTGAAATGTAAATAAAAGACTTTATATAATCTATTTACTTTAGATCAGATAAAATATTGAACAAGTTGCAAAATTAAATATAATCCATAATCCAAGATTGACGGTAGTGAATACGACTATGTCCATGAGGTCTTTGATTCGATGCCCGAGTTGAGCATTAGTTTACCTACCGTGCCTCTTAGACAGCAACAAGCAGCTCAGCCCTTATTATGTGGGACTTACTGGGTATAATATAACTTGGTGTAAAACTAAGTATGTATGTACAAAGCCGCCTAAATCTTTATCATTTCTTTTTTATATGTTACCACATAAACACGAAATTAACCTGAAAATCATTTTACTCTATAAATAGGCTAACGAGCTATAAGCCACACGATACTCACATAGTAACTGGATGACCTCCAAATATAGGACGTTCCAGGAACAGTAAATTACGATCCTAATGTTGAACATTTAAATCATCAGCTATTACTGAAAGCTGTGAGATAAAAAGCGAGTATTTCAAAGGAACTGGTATAGTCTATAAAATGGCGTTACATAGATAAATAATAATAAATCAAGCAATTAACGTCAACACAGCTGAAAATACTGGTGTCCCGTTAACTGGACGTGCGTTACACCGTAGTGTAACTTATCACTTACTTAATTATTAGTTGAAATAAATTGAGTGGGTACAGTTCGATTTAAGGATAGATTATTGGCATAGTAGCAAAATAAAAACTGTCCAGTGAATGTAGTAGTAGAGCCTCCCTTTTTAGCATGAATGGGCCGGCTCGACCGGGGAAGGACTACCCTCTCACAGAATATCGACGTGAAATAGCAGTGTTCCTACTGTTGTGTTTCGTTAGGTGAGTGAGAGTGCGCAAGGCCCAATCACCCTTTTTCCCCCTTCCCGCTCCTTCTCCTTCCCACTTCCTTTTTTTCCTAAAGGGTCGGCAACGCGCAAGTGATGCCTCTGGTATTGCAGGCGTCCATAGGCTACGGTGACCACTTACCATCAGGTGGGCCATATGCTTGTTTGCCACCTTAGTTGAATAAAAAAAATCCCCTTTGTTATTTATAATTTTATAATATATTTATTATAGTATTAACGGCAAAGATGCCCCCTATACTTGTGACTGCTGAAAAGTATAAAGAAAAAAGTGTTTATCAATAAATTATGATCAAGACTGGGTTGTTAAGAAATCGCCGAGGGAGGTATGTATCCAGCAGTCGACGTCTTTCAGCTAACATGATGAATTATTTACTCATTATCTCAGCAGAAAAACGCCAAGTCGTGTGCCTGATAAATAGTTTTACTGCAATTTAATTAACATTTTATAATAATATATAAATATATGCGTTAAAAATTGTATAGAAAAATAAAAATAAATATTTTTCACGTTAAGTATACGTTTTAATTTCATAGTTTTTAAGTCTCATGTAATAAAATAGTAAATGTTATTATTCTAAAACTTGTATTATCATAATATTTAACACAATTTCAAGGCTCGTTAAATACGGAACGCTACTTATTAGCATAATGATTATATTTTATGAAAAACAAACAACAGGTTTGCGTTCTAATTATACTAAATTAAAAACATATGATTGACATATTTTACAACGTTTTGCATATATTAAATTATTTTTATTGTCAATTTTATTAATATATTCATGTTTTCTTGCATTGTATAATTAGTTATGGTAATAATAGATTTTGAATATACATACATATTTTTGATGACATTTTAATTATAACCGATTTCTATTCAAATGTTAATAATAAAATTCATTATAGCTTGCTTATTCGTACATTAGCATTATTACGAAATTAGTTTCATCAAAATAACAAACGAAGACTAGAATTTCAAATTCACGTGTCTTAATCTGACAATAGAAGAAAAACAAGGCCTTGTTTCAAAACGGAAAAATAGTGATGCAATTCATATTAACTGCTTTGTAATTATTCTCTTGTAAATCTCCATAAAAGTTTTGAAAATATTGTTTACTACGGTTTGCTACAAAAAAATTGTTTGTCTTCATCTGGGTATATTTCTGCTTAATTATTTTATTAATTAATTAGGTACGGCGGCAAGCATACTACGAAAACTACACACATTCAGGACAGGCCATCCTGATTTTGTGTAGTTTTTATTACGTATACGGTGCACGCACGCATAAGCTACCAGCTCTCAATGTAAAGATTTAGTTGCTACGGCTTCTTTATATAATAATAATAATAATATTCTATCACATACACACAACACCATCTAGCCCAAACTAAGCAGAGCTTGTACTATGGGTACTAGATAATGGATAAACATACATATATACTTTTTTTTTTGTAAATGCATACATATTATACATAGAAACACCCAGACCAAACATCCATGTTCATGCACACCAATGTTTGACTTGTGCGGGAATCGAATCCGCGACCTCAGGCGTGGCAGTCGGTTACACTAACCACTACGCCATCGAGGCCGTTCTGGAGTCTGAATACCCAACTATCTGCAAGAATATAACAATAGGTGGTTTAGCTACGATCTTCTGTTCGGCGGAAGCGTTATAAAAGTTGAGCTGCTTAAATTTAAATAAAGAGGAGCATACACTAGATTCCTAAGACCATTTTTTTTAGTTATAAACATTACAGTCATACATAATCGCATCCTTATATCTTAAAGAGGTAAGCAGATGTGTTTTGCACAACTACAATTCGCTAGCTATGGTTTTGAAATCTCATGTAATGTGGAGGAGGAGGTGAAGAGCCTATTGTGGTTTCAATAACATGGCTGAAAAATCGAATAATCGTTTAACTGACCCGGAAATCAACGCAAAACCTCAATCACAGCACAGCAGTCGCAGTCACTACCGTTGCGTCACTAAAGCAGTTATTTAAGTCAATATCTGTCAAATATATACATAAGTAAATGTTATTATTACTACTAATAATATTTATTTCTGTACGTACACATAAAATGCTAGAAAACCGTTATTGGTCCTCCCGTCCGTTAGCAGGGAGCTAATAATAATATACTTTCCAAATAGTTTTTAATAGAAAATGTATTTACTTAGGTCTTTTACCGTACGCAAGTGATTAAATTTAAAAGCTGAATTTTAATCATATTTTAATATTAATAATTAATTTGAATTTATTCAAAGAATAGGCTTCAACCTCAAGGTCCTGTTATGTACAAAGAAAACAAGGTGACTTTAACTTCATGATATAAGCTCGATCAGCTAAATAAAATCACCAACCTGTTTGGATGTAATAAATGGCAAGCTTAGCATCAACTAAATACATTCCAACTTGCAGCTATATGTAATAAGAATATTGTTTACAGTTTTTTTTTTAAAACAGTTATTGCCCAATTCGGTCGTCAAATCCAGGATACTTTTACTCAATTTATACCAATAAACCATCGAGACATCATCTATCGCCTACTTACGTAATTTATAAAGCAAAAAATATTTATGAAATGAAATAAAAGACAACGCTCTTTCTAAGATTCCTGTTCGGACTGTAGAAACATTTTAATGTTACAAGTCTGGGTAAAAGAGTCGCAGGACACGCAGACTTGCCAACCCACGGCACTCCACGTAGTGGCCGAAGCGAAGCAATCACTTAAACCATCACAAAATCATTTAGATTTTACTTCCGCTCAAACAACACTTCGGTGTAAACGCAGCTCAATTTGTAATACAAAAATAAACAGCACTAGAGGCGTGTGGTTTTTGGAAAGTGGTTCAAACAGTCGGTGCTTCGTGCTTGTGACTCGACAAGCTTTGAACTACAGAGGTTCTCAGAACAAGTTTATGTGATCGGTAAGGAGAATACGGAACGTTCTATAATCACCCGGTTTATTGTTACAAAAAAGACTATATTAATGCTATTAATGATACAATTTGTATGTTTGTTTATTTTAGGAACTGCTGGACTCGTTTCGACGTAACTTGCCAGTTAGAAGTAGCATGACTAGGGTTTTGATACAAGACAAGCCTAGTAGA
Organism: Catocala sponsa; assembly: GCA_963564715.1. Taxonomy (NCBI): domain Eukaryota; kingdom Metazoa; phylum Arthropoda; class Insecta; order Lepidoptera; family Erebidae; genus Catocala; species Catocala sponsa. The sequence continues at coordinate 25,208,092 of OY751341.1, read as the reverse complement.
TTGTTTATTAAACTCATATTACGACTCGCCACTACCATTCCGCCGAGTGTTTTGGGTTCGAATCCCACACGGGACAAAATTTAGTGTGATCCGCAAATGGTTGTTTCGAGTGTGGATGTTTCTTGTGTCTGTTTGTATGTTTGTAAAGTCCTCCGCAACATAGGCGTTATTCCTAATGCGGAAGTTATCTTTTTAAAAGAAGAAAAGGAATATTATGCCGTCGATGGTTTATAATTCCAGAAACCGCGCTGAGAGCAGCGCAAACCCAATAACATTGCCCCACTGAGGAATCGAACTCATGACTTACTTGCGCGCATGTATACTGAGACACCACTGAGGCATACCTAACTAAATATTAAATATATATTTAAATAAAATACACAGTATCAAGACATTATCATAAAAATGATGTTATTTGAATATCATAACTAAGAGTTCTTTATAAATAAAGCATATTTTTTATCTCATTTCGTTTGTGTTGTTACACAAAAGGACTCACAAAACTAATATTGTTTTATACCGACTGTCAGCTTGTTTTAACATTTTATCTTATTCTTATTTACAAATGTTATCTGCTGTGTTTGTTTTGTTTTATCTAGAAGGCGAACTTAAAGATTGTGTTCTTATACTTCAGTATTTTAAAGAAATATATTCTTATAATAAGATATGAAAACCTTTATTACTCTCGCGATTTGTATACATTGTACAAAGATTGCCATTGTACAATCATATCACTGTCGGCCTCGATGGCGTAGTGGTCAGTGTAACCGACTGCCACGCCTGAGGTCGCGGGTTCGATTCCCGCACAAGTCAAACATTTGTGTGCATGAACATGGATGTTTGTCTTGGTCTGGGTGTTTCTATGTATAATATGTATGTATTTACAAAAAAAATGTATATATGTATGTTTATCCATTGTCTAGTACCCATATAACAAGCTCTGCTTAGTTTGGGCTAGATAATGTTGTGTGTATGTGATAGAATATTATTATTATTGCCTCCGTGGTGCAGCAGTAATGAATGCGACTGCTGTGCATCAGGTCTCGGGTTCGAATCCCGGCTCGGGCCAACAAAAAGTTATTGGGTTATTGCCCGGAGTAGGAAGTTGGCGGTGTTAACCACCCCCGTGACTCGGAAAGCACGTAATGCCGTTGGTCCTGCGCCTGATCTCTCTCCGGTCGTGTCGGATGACCGTCCCATCAGATCATGAGAGTTAGGAGACAGAGAGTGCACTTGTGTTTGCGCACACACTTGTGCACTATAATATCTCCTGCGCAGATGGCCAGTCTCCGTTAAGATGGCCGCCGTGGCCGAAATTCGGTCTGGAGGACATTTTTATTACAAAGATTGTCACGATGGCGCAGTGGTAGTGTATACGACTGCTGTGCTTAAGGTCTCAGGTTAAATTCCCGGGTCGAGAGGTATTGAAGCGTTTGTGGGTATTTCTGTGAGGAACGGTCTTCCGGCACGTGTTCCATCCCTTCTATGACATTGGGTCCTTCAAACGTAGTGTGAAGAAGTATCTGTTCAGACCAGCTTGATACTGCGACGGCTAGAAGACATCTATCTTCTCCTCGTCGTCACTGTCTCTGGACTGCAATTGGGCTTTCCATCAGGTCCATTACAATCACTTTGTCGTGTCAATATAAAGAAAAAGTAGTAGAGCCTCGCTGCTTTCAGCATGAATGTGCCGGCTCGACCGGGGAAGGACTACCCTCTCACAGAATATCGACGTGAAATAGCAGTATTCCTACTGTTGTGTTTCGTTCGGTAAGTGTGAGTGCCTGAGGCCCAATCACCCTCGTGCCCCCTTCCCACTTCCTTTTTCTCTTTTTCCATTTCTAAAGGGTCGGCAACGCGCAAGTGATGCCTCTGGTGTTACAAGCGTCCATAGGCTACGGTTACCACTTACCATAAGGTGGGCCGGACGCTTGTTTGCCACCTTAGTTGCAAATAATACAAATTAGACAACGGCTCAATGCAGTCAAATCCGTGAACAATTACGGATTTGACACTGATGGCGTAGTTCTGTAAGAGATCACCTTGACACTGCTGCGCCGGGTGTCGGGTTCGATCTAATATCGAAATCGGAATATTATATATTAATTTTTTGTCACGTGAGGGCATCGAACCCACAACACTCGGCGCCAAGACAGTAGCAAGGCAGCCACGTAAACTCCTACACTAATCCACCGACTCTAACCTATAGCAGTATATTAACATTCAAAGTGCAGTACACATATACATGTAGGTATATATACCGATGTTATGTTATGGTCACAAACAACTCGGTTAGCATATTTAATAGGCACTTCATTTATATTTTTAGCTCGAACCGGTCCCAACGTGTTTGTTGAAGAACAAGTAACAACATTTAGTAAAGGATACCTACAGGCGTTTATAACAATGATAACATCACGGCGAATCTCTCTTTTTATTAAACACTAGATTTTGCGCGCGGCTCCGCCCGCGTGGTACCTACATCAATAAATAATAGTCTATGTCCTTCCCCAGATTTTAAACTATATCTGTACCAAATTTCATCTAAATCGGTTGAGTAGTTTAATCGTGAAAAGGTAACAGACAGACAGACAGATAGACAGACAGAGTTACTTTCGAATTTATAATATTAGTAAGAATTTGACAGTTTTGTAGCCAAGCTGCTGCGAGCTGCCCGCTCTGATTTCGCTCGGATTATTATTCTAAATCCATAAACTGCAAGACCCTGGCATCTATGCATATTGTTTTATTTTTCGACGCGGTAGAAAGGCACTTATGAGTAGGTATCTCTCCACCGGTAAGAGGAGAGGGTATGTTGGGCTCACCCGGGAAAAGATTATCACACCGATCATCATCACCCGACTAAACACACCACGGTATGCCAACTCACTGCCTAGCATTGCGGGCTAAAACTGGAACTACTTCAGCGACTCTCCCAGCAGGCGGCTGTTCACTTAGCCCAATAGAAGCACCTGAAGAGACCTTACCCGCTACTGTTGGTCGTCATAACCCTCAGCCATGAGGATATGACGGAGAAGAAGAAGAGTTAAGCCTATGTCATCATCATCATCAGGCTATAATAGTCCACTGCTGGACATAGCCCAAGCCTATGTCTGTGTACTAAATTTCATCAAAAGCGTTCAGCGGTTTACGCGTGATTGTGTAACAAATATACATACATCTTTACAAACTTTTACATTTATAATATTAATAAGATTGCAGACATTTTAAAACACTATAACGCAATGCATTTTATAAACAAATACTGAACGTAAATGTTTGTAGTTTATGATAAACTTTGGTACTCAAGATAAGATTTAACTAAAGTTCAGTAAACATAAAATATATAATTAATGGTTTTTATATAATGTTAGTTTATTTACGTTATAGATAAAAAGGAGGAAGTAAGAATAGTTTGTTTTAATCTATATATATAAAACTCTTCCGTTACTGAGTGATTGACAGACAACGCACAGCCGAAACTATTGGGCGCAAGAAGCTGAAATTTGACATGTATGTTCCTTGGGTACTGTAGGGGTACACTAAGAAGGGATTTCCCAAAATTCCCACGGGATTGGGAAGAAATGGATAAATAAAAAAACATGTGCGGGCGAAGCTGCGGGCATCCTCTAGTAATATATATTTGTAGTAAAAGTATTTAATTGTTGATTCGGTATAATATAGCTATACGGCGCAACGGTAGTGTGATGTGATTGCTTCGCATGAGGACTTGGGTTTGATTCCCAAGTTGAAAATCAAACCAAAGACATTATTGGGTTTTTCTGTTTAAAAATTTTTAGCAGCACTGAGCTAGAGCTAAGCAAATAGCTGGTAATACATCTTAGCCAACCTTTGGGAATACGGGGTGAGACTATGTATATCTTTCGGGCAAATATCTATAAGTGCACTTTGTGTAATTGTTAAGATGCAATTGTAAAATTGACAATTTAAATATATCAATTATTATTATTATAATATATAATTATACTTATCTAATTTTCACCGGAATGGACCCTCGTAAGCAAATTCAACTTGCACTTGACCGATAGTTTTCTTTTAACAAATCAATTCACAGATTTGGAATAATTTCTATGTCACTGAAGACAAACAAAACCAACGGGCAAAAAGGACATCCAGACTGCATTTGTGAACAAACTTTCTTTTTCTGCGGGGACTGAACCGAAAACACTCGATGCACTAGCAAGCACGTCATCAGTGCTGTCATATTTTTCTTTGTTGTCGACAGAGCTTCCGTTAGAAATTAAAAGCCCTTTTAAGCCATCAATGCGGTTGAATGAGGAAGTCCAACATCCCATACAAAGAAGTAAACATGAATGCTCTGTGGTAAGTTACTGAGAGATGCGCGTTGGATGCATTAGTGATGTTTGTGGATGTTATCGTTCAATTATCGCCTGCATTGATGCAGCGAGATGGATGGTAATGGATATACTCGTTTATAACTCGTTGCCGGCTGCCTTCGTGGCACAGTAGTATAAGATTCGGATACCGAGTGTAACGTCTCTGATTCGATTCCCGATATGCATTTTTGGAGTCTTCAAATTCGTAGTTATGATTTGTTTATTATTTAACACGTTGCACAATAAATAAAGTTAACTTTTGTAATCCAAATATTTATACAATGTGGAACGGCCTCGATGGCGTAGTGGTGAGTGTAACCGACTGCCACGCCTGAGGTAGCGGGTTCGATTCCCGCACAAGTGTAATATTTGTGTGCATGAACATTGATGTTTGTCTTGGTCTGGGTGTTTCTATGTATAATATGTAAGTATTTACAAAAAAAAAGTATATATGTATGTTTATCCATTGTCTAGTACCCATAGTACAAGCTCTGCTTAGTTTGAGCTAGATGGTGTTGTGTGTATGTGGTAGAATATTATTATTAATTGTTACGAAAAAAGAAATACGTATATTCGAAAAGGGTATGAGTCAATATCCGAATGTTGATCAATTCGAATAGGTACTTAATAATAAAATATTTTTAACTTTATTTAATGAAAACATGATTGATAAATAGGTCGTGGTTGACCGTGTTGACGATACGAACAGAAGACAATAATGTTCTCGCATGATAGTAATGACCTCTTATAACACTTTTTCAATAGATATTAATATCTATATTCGAATAAATATAAATGTCTCGAATATTTTAATAATAATAAAAATATTCTATCACATACACACAACACCATTTAGCCCAAACTAAGCAGAGCTTGTACTATGGGTATATACAATAAAGACAATGGATAAACATACATATGTACTATTTTTTGTAAATACATACATTTTATACTTAGAAACACCCAGACCAAGACAAACATCCATGTTCATGCACACAAATGTTTGACTTGTGCGGGAATCGAACCCGCGACCTCAGGCGTGGCAGTCGAATACACTAACCACTACGCCAACGAGGCCGACTTTTGAATTTTAATATAAAAGGAGACACAACTCATAACAGATATTCTCTACTAGCCAACCCTAAGATGATTAACCACGTAAGTGGCTTCGGAAACGAACAAAAGAAATGTTATTAATAAAAATCGAATTCAAGATAAAAAACAAATATTGAAAGATAAAATAATAATAAAATATAAGTACGTACATAATTATATTATATAAATTACTATCATAAATATATGATTACACATTATATTATAATAATGACCATAAAAACACATACAATTATATTAATTTTATTGTTTAAAGGCCTATTCCACTAAGGATATTTATCATGGATTATACAAACGTTGAAACAATGGACATTAAGTAAGAGTCAGAAAAACTACGAGTATTCGTGGTTCGTTGACATTACAGCTAAAAGGGTTGGTAACGAATAATTGACAACCCTGGTGTTGCGCTCGTAACCTACAGTCACTGACTACACTGGGGAACAGTCATTTTGCGACATGGTAAGTTGACGTCAATTTTGTGTAAGTTCAGTATGCTGAACACGAGAAAAATATCAGATTTATTAAATGGACTCTAGTTTATGAGATAATAATACTTTATAGCTATTTGAATGCAAGAAGGTCGAAATAAAAATAAAAATACAATTACATATTAAATATATATTTTAGAAGCGGCTATATAATAACGACAACTATACTTAATACATAATATGCTATTAACAAAAAATCATTAAAAAAATACTATTTGAAAACTATATTTGTAAGCTTTTCTATTGTGTTTATGTTCAGGACAATTCCTTATTAAACCCAAGCAATGGACTGCCATCATATGGCTGTCCCTTCGGCCCTGGTATCTTTCTTTCATCGTTCTAATGTCCTCATGGAATCGTTCTTTATGTTGAATATCTCAAGAATCTTAGTCAATCCATACAAAGTAAATACATTTTGGGTATGACTGATTAAGTTGTTTATTAAAACCATTAACAAAATGAATGCCGCCGAAAATATATACTTTTTTGTTTCCCAGTGTTATGTTTGCTATATATATTGAAGTCCAATGTCGCGCAGCACTTTACGAATATTTGAACAACAGACACAAAGAATATCCTGACCTGGAACTACTTGTGGATCGAAACGAACGAACGTTAACGAACCTACAACACTCGGCCCAGCGCCAACGGCCAAGCAAACACTTACACCACTACGCCGTCCGGGTGTTGCCGTCTATCGTAAGTTACGGCAAACGCATTAATGCTTGTTTGCTACTTCTAAAAGTACTAAGAGAAATAAAATATAAAAAAATAACTAGGACTAAAGGCCCAGGCTATCTATCACTCGTGCATTGCCAATCCTCGAAAAAGTATTGCAGTGCAGCCAGCACAATAGGCATTAACACTGTTAGCACACCGGTTCCATAAGAAACCTAGAAATCCTACCCACCGCGGAAACAACTCTAGGTTGTTTGGTTAAGATCTTCTACTTTATTTTTATATTCTTTAGTTGTGCTTCTCCAATTTGAGTGAAATACCAGGGTTAGACAATAACCTCGTTATGTCCTAGCTCGCAAATCAAATTAATTTATTTGCTACTAAAATCATCGACCTGTTTTCTATGTTTACCATTAGAAACAAATGTATTATTAGTTACTGGAGGAGTGCCTAACGCCATCTACCGAACGCGATATCAAACTACGAGCCTTTGTGAGTCGACAATTACATACAAAAGTCTCATAATATTCCGTATTTAGGACATTATTGTAAACTTAGTTAATAGACGACACAGTGGTTTAAATGATCATAACGAAAGTACTGGGTTGGGTTCAATCTAAAAACGAGCAAAATAATTCTTTTTTATCCAAATAAGTTATAAAAGTCTCATATTATTCCGTAATTTAGACATTATTATAAAATTAACGGACGGCACAGTGGTTGAATTGATCATAACGAAAGTACAAGGTTTGATTCAATCTTAAAAAGAAAAGGAGAGCAACATAATTTTTGTTTTAAATTAGAGTTTTATACCCTTTATCTTAATAAAGACTTAGTTTTCGACGACACATATAAGAAATTCTTATAAGCTGGTTTTTATTAAAGTAGTAATTGAACCTTAGATCTTACAGTCGCATCAGTCACACTTGCATCCAACCAACCCAAAGAGAAAACGTAAACATTAGATTCTTCATATTATTATGATTGATATAAGATATATGAAAAGCACATAATGATTACTATTGTAACTTTGGCCCGCGATCAATTGTACAAAAGCACGCGTTGTTCAAAATCATTGGCACACAACAGCTGCTTTCACTGCCCGGGCTCGAACCTGCGACCTTTCGATATTTACTACGTTCGAATCACGATCGGATACGTACAAAACAAATTATAACTAGTATTGAGTGTGTTTCCAATGGACTACACGACTTTATGTATTTATTGTCATCTAATTGGTATAAAACGATTCCGATTGTAGCTTTCTGAAATACTAGTTCTAACTTCCTAACTAACATTATAAAAGCGAAAATGAGTTTGTTTGTTTGTTACTTTTTCACGCCTAAATTACTGAACCGATCATACTGAAATTTTGCATATACGTTGTCAGGTGTACAGAAACGGACATAGGCTACCTTTCATCCCGAAAACATTACTGTACCCGAGGAAAACAATAATAACGTTCTTAGGACAATAGATGGCGCCACGTGTCTTTCGAATCATGATTGAATTATATTATTACAAGCAGAGTACAACCCGAATTGATTGTCAAATTCTAAATTAACGCGAGCGAAGCCGCGGGCAAAAGCTAGTTTATAATAATTTTAAGTGAAAGTTAAATCTGGCATGCATGCATAGTTATGTTAAGCCGTGGCAGTGGATCGGTAAGGCATTATTTACGACTTGGCCACCGGACATTCGCTGCAGCGAAAATTCGCGCGGTGCGAACGGGCGGGACGTATTTCAACTAAAACAAATGTATGGCAAAGTACTGGGCATGTCACGCGTAGCGGCGATCGGCGGGACGACCGGCGAAACTTGCCGAGCGAATCGCCCGAGCGTCGGGCGGCGCGGCGGGTGACAGAAACAAATGTATGAAAAAGTACGGCGCATGCCACGGTGCGAGCGGTAGAAGCGGCGAATAGTGTGACAACCAAAATAGTTTAATTGTATTCATCGCGAAATAATGAACACTGAAACTTTTATTGCAGAAATATTAGCTAGACCAGCTACTTGGAAGTTTTCTAGGTATAGTCTGTATTGTTCGTATTTCTTGTCGAATTCTCCGTTTATACCCCGATTTTTATTCAAATCATATACTCCAAAATCTCTTCCAAACATTATAATTCGAACAAAAATCTACTACTCTCCAAACAATGTCGAGACAACGTTGATAAAGACATCTCAAATCATCATCAAAGACATTATCTCGGTCTATGCTGGTCGCGGCAGTAAACGCAACTGCCTGTGGCGTGCAAGCTGTGCCGCGTGGATTGCCGCTTCGCCTGCCGCACCGCCGCCGTTCGCGACGCCCGTTCCCGTCATCCGAAAGTCATCAGATTTGCGATTGAAAGGTCCCCATTGAACCCACCTCTAAAAAAAGCATACTAATTTCGCTAGAACTTGGAATTCGAATACCAAATTTCTATTAATCTTAAAAAACGTGCTTTATCTTTAAATAGGCAATCCAAAATTAACTTTTCTAAGTAAGCTTTTAATTCTTATCTGGTCTGATTCGCAGACACTTTCTGAAAAACATTTTGATATATATTTCTATCATTTTAAGCTTATGTTGAGATTATATTGTAAAGATTCTGTAAGCACTGATATTTATATACATATTATTAACATAAATTAAAATAATCAACAAAATCTTCAAGTTTTGTAAGTGCACAGCTGCAACTAAGTCGATCGAAACATGGCGATAAAGATTATCTAGAAATTGACTGCAGGCGAAATTACTCAAAAGTTGCAAATCTACATCAGTTATTTAAGTTACAGCCCCTGTCGATATAATAAACGACATTATACTGATTAGGTTCTGATCTTTGATATATAAATATAACTTTTAACCAAACATTACCTATGCCTCTTGCCTTATGTGTGAAGGAATAACAATTAAAGGTGTATTGCAATCACATTTTGCTAAATAGGTATGTTTTTAGAAGTAACATTGACAATAGCGGGTGAGTCTACTGTTGTTAAACAGACATTTTTCAGACTCCTTGTTATCACTGAGTATCTGAATTGCTATCTGGAGACTTTTCCTAATTGTTGGCTCCTTGACATAACTAGCAATCCAATATATGAAAGCGAATATTTCTAGTGATACTTGTTGATATTTGTTACTCAATAACGCGTACACTGTCGACCAGATTCCTGGATTTATAAAAAGGATACTTTCTATATCAGTACGCATTTCCGTATGATCTTATGAGTAATATCATAGGCAGGATCTAGTTAAATAAGAACACACATACAAAAATATATACGGTCGAATTGAGAAACCTCCTTTTTTAAAGTCGGTTAAAAATTTATAGGTATCTTATATCTGTAATGGTGTACACAATTGGTCTCATTTTAAATTCAATACGCTAATGGAACCAAACTCAATATCAAACGCGTTATGGTAATTATAGAACCAGTATAGTGGGCGTGCCTCAGAGGCGCACGCGCACCGCTAATTGTACAGCCTCTTTGTTCGGCGACGTTCGGCTCGCTTCGGCACTTCTCGGCGACACTCGGCTATCCTCGAGGACTAAGTTGACGTCATGCGACTCCGAAGAATCGTGCTCAGATTTCTTAGAACTCTTTATCCATGAGTAATCATAATACAAGTTGTTTTTGTATTACCTAACTTGAATTAGTCAATGCTAATTTTAGAAAATAAAACTTGTTTTTCGAGGACGTTTTTGCTAACATAATATGTTGCTTTGTTTGGATCGCAACTGGAAAATTGCCATCATTATATTACCAGAATGATTTGCACATGAGCTCTGGTGCTTGACAACAGATTATGTAATCACAGACCTTTGTCAATAAACAGTTTGATACTGCTACTTATCCGGATAATATCCTAACCTTACCATAAGCAGGGTTTACGATCTTTTTATTACTGATGACATCCATAAATTATAATCTCTTGCCATAAACTTGATTAAGATAAATGAAGATTAAAAATTTAAGCCAGGAAGGATAAGTAGGATCCCTTCGTGAAAAATATTACAGCTGCGAAATCTCAAGATTTTTACCTTGAGTTATTCCGGGAAAAGAAGACAATAAAGAAAGTGTTCTGGTAGGCTAGACAACATTTATTCTGTGACAAAACTAACTTTAGAGTAAGTATTGCTCGGCAGCCTCGATGGCGTAGTGGTTAGTGTAACCGACTGCCACGTCTGACGTCACGGGTTCGATTTCCGCACAAGTCAAACATTTGTGTGCATGAACATTGATGTTTGTCTTGGTCTGGGTGTTTCTATGTATAATATGTATGTTTATCCATTGTCTAGTACCCATAGTACAAGCTTTGCTTAGTTTGGGCTAGATGGTGTTGTGTGTATGTAGTATCTTATCTTATCTTATGTGGGGGCCAGTCAGTGCAGACCGGCGACACTTCGACCCAGTGGGATCTTTTGTGTCGACACTCTCCTAATAACGACTGCCATAGATGTTCATGGCAGCCGGGACCGACGGCTTAACATGCTCTCCGAAGCACGGAGCAGGCGATAATTATCAATCAATACGCACATAATTTCGAAAAGTCATATAACTTCCGACATTCAGAGGTGCGCGACGTGGGTTCGAACCCGAGACCCTCTGAATTGCAGTCTGTTGGTCTCCCCACTGAGCTATCGCTGCTCGTATGTGGTAGAATATTATTATTATTAAAATGTATGAAAACGATATTTGCTCGATTAAATCGTTATTCCCACAAATAGTTATTTGTACCTTGTCTGAAAGTTTTTTCTATTCGTTGCTTCAATATTTATAAGTCCCTCGTGACACAGGTCATTTAGGTGTCGCACATTTAGGTGTCGTTTTCATTTTCCTTGGTTTAAATAAATTTCTAGCTAAGGACAAAACTTAGTGTGATCCACAAATAATTGTACCGAGTCCGAGTGTTGTTTGTCTCCGTTGTGTGAATGCTTGTAAAGCCTCCCGCGACACAGGAATTATTTCTAGTGCGAGAAATATCTTTTAATACAAAAACTCATGTAGTACGTTGAAGATCCTTCAGACCCTCACTTGCATCATAATATAGCTGGTGACATAACCGCAATATCTTTGATCACTAAAATACAACTCTTTCTAAGAACCTTTCTCTCCCACTCAGATCTACTTTCAGATTTTATGCGATCCATACACGACTGGCGGTATTAATGCGCGTACGTCGCTTACTATCAGCATACTAATGTGAACTGTGAAAGTGCACACTTGGTGGCCCTGTGGAGACACTTAGGCCACAGAAATTAGAAGTAAAATCACAGTTTCGTCAAGACAACAGAGGCGACCACCCATTGGAGTCGTAAAAACAACCGAGGCACACCGTTACATTAAAAGTAGGGTGTAACAGTATTTTCACCTTATGCTATGTTTTTTGGAGATGCCTGATGCAAGATTGAGAATAACGAAATTTGTATGTAATCAAGAAAGATAGAGAGAAAGAAATATGTTTTATTTGAATCTCCATACATACATAATTTTAAAAACAATACTAAATACAATAAAGCAGAAAACGGTACATGGAGATAAAATTAGGCAACTGCGTCAGCTATTGTTACAGTATAGACTGCAACGCTGGTTTTCTCGCAGGCCTACTACCATTATCAAATGTATATTTCGATCATAATTTTATCCCAACCTGTTCAATAAAGACCCTTGTGATTCTACACGATGCAAGTAACTGGCTACATGCGCAAGTATCTTGAGCGGACAACTTGCGTGGACTACATGCGCAAGCTATTCGTGCGAGCTACATACACAAGTTAATCGAACAAATTACTAATGCAAGGCGCCTGACTCGCATCGTCCGTTTACATGATACATATCCTAATCCTAATATTATAAAAGCAAAAATGAATTTGTTTGTTTGTTTGCTACCTTTTCACGCCTAAACCAATGGACCGATTATCCTGAAATTTTGCATATACGTTGTCAGGTGTACAGAAACGGACATAGGCTACCTTTCATCTCGAAAAAATTACTGTTCCCGAGGAAACAACAATAACGTTATTATGATAATAGATGGCGCCACGTGTCTTTCGAATCATGATTGAATTATATTATTACAAGCAGAGTACAACCCGAATTGATGGTCGAATTCTAAATTAACGCGAGCGAAGCCGCGGGCAAAAGCTAGTAAATATACATATACATCCGCGTTACTCTGATTGAGTACAATAACAATTAAATGCAAGCCAATTTTTTTTTTTTTTTTTTTTATGAGATAGGAGGCAAACGAATTGACGGATCGCCTGATGGTAAGCGATTACCGCCGCTCGTGGACACCCGCAACACCAGAGTAATGTTAATGTTAATTCCTAACACTTTTCGCTTAGAATTGGCAAATAGTAGAGGCTGTAAAATAAGAACGATAATTTACAATCCATCTATCCCTGTATATATAAGATCTCTTGACTTTTTATTACCAAAATCTCTATACTATACTGATAAGTATAGTATGTGTAAGAGCACCGATAGCTCAGTGGGGAGACCAACAGACTGCAATGCAGAGGGTCTCGGGTTCGAACCCACGTCGCGCACCTCGGACTTTCGGAAGTTATATGACTTTTCGAAATTATGTGCGTATTGATTGACAATTATCGCCTGCTCTGTGCCTCGGAAAGCACGTTAAGCCTTTGGTCCCGGCTGCTATGAACATCTATGGCAGTCCTTATTGGGAGAGTGTCGACACAAAAGATCCCACTAGGTCGAAGTGTCGCCGGTCTGCACTGACTGGCCCTCGCATAAGATAAGATAAGATACTGATAAGTAGGTTTCAATTAACAAAAACACATACAATTATATTAGGTACTAGATGTGCCCGCGGTTTCATCCGCATTTATGATTACTGCGCCGCCCCCGTGGGTCGTAGCGTGATGTTATATAGCCTATAGCCTTCCTCGATAAATAGTCTATCCAATACTAAAAGAATTTTTCAAATCGAACCAGTAGTTACCGAGATTAGCGCGTTCAAACAAACAAACCAACAAACTCTTCAGCTTTTTAATATTAGTATAGATAAGTTCTACCATAAAATTTTATAGGAAGACACTCAACATTGCTCTATACGTAATAAACAAACCTCTAACAAAAGATTTTCAAGCCATAGTACAATGTGTGTATGTGTGTGTGTGTGTGTGTGTGTATGTGTGTTGTGCACTGATACTGGCATCTTTAAACAAAGTCATCGCACTTAACTTTGCCACTAAGTTTATTTAATTCAATAAACGCTTATGCATATGTTTGGCTCGCGTGTGTGTATTTTATGTATTGCTAGCACAGAAACACGTGATCGGAATTTTAGCGTAACCTTTTCAAGTTCTAAATTAGCGAACTGGTCAGCTCACGTATAGCGAGTGATTGTTTTTGACAATTATCTCAAAAACAGACGAAGTTCGAAGTTGCGCCACTATTATTTATTAATAGATGTTCCCGCGCTTTCACTCGCGTTTATCGTTACTGCATAGCCCCCGTGGGTCGTAGCGTGATGTTATATAGCCTATAGCCTTCCTCAATAAATAGGCTATCCAAGACTAAGAGAATTTTTCAATTCGAACCAGTAGTTCCTAAGATTAGCGCATTCAAACAAACAAACTCTTCAGCTTTATAATATTAGTATAGATTAGGCATATTAATAGAATAAACACATTTCCATAATTATTATCTAAGGCCAGTCGTGTGCCTACGCCAATTACAAATATGCACAGCATACACTTAGAGACAACATCATAATTATAGTCTAATAAAGATTTTACATAATAACTGACACTAAATTATCTAGATATATGAGTGTAAGAAATATCTATATTATTGTTAGAAAGTTATATGAGTAGTAGAACCTCGCTGATTTCAGCATGAATGGGCCGGCTCGACCGGGGAAGGATTACCCTCTCACAGAATATCGACGTGAAATACCAGTATTCCTACTGTTGTGCTTCGTTCGGTGAGTGAGAGTGCCGGAAGCCCAATCACCCTCTTGCCCTCTTCCCACTCCTTCTCCTTCCCACATCCTTTCCTTAAGGGTCGGCAACGCGCAAGTGATGCCTCTAGTGTTGCAGGCGTCCATAGGCTACGGTGACCACTTACCATCAGGTGAGCCATAAATGCTTGTTTGCCACCTCAGTCGTATAAAAAAAAAAAGTAAATTTGTTATATATACGTACATATTTTCATGTAAGTTTTTGAAGATATTAAGAATCAGTCTAAATATTGGTCATTATCACATGAGTACCCAACTGGACTAATTAAAAACAAGGTCCAGATGGTTCATACAACTATTATTTCATATTTTGATTGTAATTAAAACAATATCATTATTTTATTTAACATTACAAGCCTGCCAAGGTTAACTGTGTGTCTTGAAATAACATTAAAAATATTTTGAGAGCGCTTTATCTGGCTTTAATTAATGATATATTAAACTACTATAGTTAAGTTCAAGGAGATCATATCACAAATGTTTGATAGCAATTTTATATTTAACGCTGTCGACATAATTTATATCTACTACAAACGAATCCTTATAAGCTCCAAATAAATTAGATGACAGTCCATTGTATGTAATCTATACTAATATTATAAAGCTGAAGAGTTTGTTTGTTTGAACGCGCTAATCTCAGAAACTATTGATCCGAATTAAAAAAATATTTTAGTTGGATAGCTCATTTATCGAGGAAGGCTATAGGCTATATAACATCACGCTACAACCCACGGGGGCGGCGAAGTAATCATAAACGCGGGTGAAACCGCGGGCACATCTAGTTTGTAATAAGACCTTCCGCACTTTGGACATACATAGTCAACTTAACAACTAAAACAAATAAAAATTAAACTAGTTTAAATGAGAATTTAGACGCAATTAATTTTAATTTAAACTTTTAACTAATTTAGAATAAAGTAAACTGTTTATATTTATACTTTGTCCGTCATTTTAAATGCTTTTTAACAACTATAGTTTCCACGTGACCTATGTAAATATTTCAAAATATTACTAAGTTGGTTATCATTTCACTTTAAAGTAAACCGCAAAGGAATCCGTATAAAGTAATCTAATTTGAATATGTTACATTCGCGTCAAGTAAGACATTAACTAAAGCCTAGGACCTACATTAAGAAATGAATAGTTTCAGCTACGAAAACTTAATTTTTTATATATTTTCCATAGAATATGCGTCAAAAATTAACTAGGTATACCTAGGTAAAACGACGCGTTTCTTGATATAGGAAGCGAGCCTTAAACGAACTCTAATAAATACAACTCCAAAAACAAGATTCTAAAATATCACTATTTGTAATATTGTCAGTATGTTTGCTGTCGTAAAACCTCTTTTAGGAAGACGTGTAGCGACCAATTATTAATATTGATGAACAGCAACGTAAGTAGATAGCAACAAGCCTGGTCGAGGAGTTGCATAAACCGATCAGGTGGTGCAGACAGGGCCGGCATTCTGATGTGGTATTGTTTACACGAGCGCTCGTACGCGGCCTGTATGCTATAGCGGCCTAGCGAACGTATGTAGGCCAGGAGCTGGGATCGACAGACTTTGAGTTTAGTACTTTAAGCGAATAAGGTGTTGAAGTTTCGATCGAGAGTTGGCGAGTTCCATGCATTGCACTACTGACAACCTACGGCTAATACAAACATATTAGCTTAAAACATCATTTTTCCAGTTCAGACAATTTTGGTTTAAAACTTAACTTTTATAAATGGAAGATACTGCGTTGCCTGTTTTTCAGTGAAGGTACGAGTAATTATTTATGTCAGCTTACCCGGTCAGGTGGCACGTTATAGTAACTTCACTGTTCCTGCCCACCCAGTAAATATGACTTCTTAAGGAGTTTTCATTCGTTTTTACAGGATCGGCAACGCGTGAGTGTTTTAATTTGCTTACATTCCAATATTGCAAGCATTGATACCCGCTTCGTATAAATCAATCCATTCGCTTGTTGACCTTCCTAGTACAAAAAAGAAACTCTTTCAATTACACAGATAGTTTGATTGCATAATTTTTTTTTCTCTTTATTTGGTTAAACAAACAGTGACAGTAATACATATAGACAAGGAGTCATTTGCACAAGGTGCTGACAATTGTGTCACCAACGCCGTTTACCACAGCTTAATAAATTATTATAAAGTGCTGCCTTCAATATTATTATATGTAGTGTCCAAATACCAGTTCAAACCAGTTTTGTAAACCAGTTTGATACAAATAACAAAAAAGAAACCGTTTTAATTATAATTTTACCTATTATTATAATATCATCTTATCACGTGCCATGGTCTCGCTAGCGTAGCGGTATTAAATGTTACTGTTGTGTCTTAGGTTTGATTTCGATGTCAAGGAAAGCGTTTTTGAGCATCACTATCAAGAAAGTCGTGATAGCGCAGAGGCGGCAATTTGCCAGCCTATATAAATAAATAATAGCGATAGCTCAGTGGCGAGACCAACAGACTGCAATGCAGAGAGTCTCGGGTTCGAGCCCTCATCGCGCACCTCTGACTTTCGGAAGTTATATGACTTTTCGAAATTATGTGCGTATTGATTGACAATTATCGCCTGCTCCATGCCTCGGAAAGCACGTTAAGCCGTCGGTCCCGGCTGCTATGAACATCTACGGCAGTCGTTATTGGGAAGTCAGTGCCCTCTAATATCCTGACACTGGTCTAGCCTTAGGGTATCGTTAGCCTTCGGGTTGCGGAGGTCAGGTGGCAGCCGCTCCGTGCAAAAACTGATATCCAGTCAAATCCGGTTAGACTAGAAAGCCGACCCCAAATGACTTGGGAATAATAAAGGCTAGGGAGAAGAAAAATCTAGAAGAAAAACACACGGAACCTTTCGTAGATATAGGCACACGACTTTGTAAATATAACAAATCGGGCTGCATTATTTAAGTGTGGGCTCTAACTTAAATGACAACCTTGGTGCTTAAACTTGAGAAGTTACAAGCTCTCGCTGGATTGCAGAATCATAGCAGTCAAACTAACATTAATGACTATTCGTATAATGAGAAACTAGACATCCTATTTGTAATCGTTTTTACCATACAGTTCTACATACAGTTCAGTTCAGTTCTGACAGTTCGACTACAGGTATAAGTTACAACATAGGGGTTTTTGTGGTGGCCTTGGCTCTGCCAGTGCACCGAGGGTTCAATCCCCACACCAGACGAAAATTGGTGAGACCCACAAATAGTTGATTTGAGTCTAGGTGTTCCTTGTGTCCGTTGTTTTAATGTTTGTCATGCCTCGTGACAAAGGGATTATTCTTTAAAGTCTTTCCTTAACGAAAAGCGAAAATGCTGATCATTTATTATAGTGGCTTTTAAAGGACATTTATTTAAAAAGCAAAGACCAAACGCTTAACTTAATAAACATACAGATAAAAAACGCCTTTATTAAAAAATAAATAAAAAGCAAGTCCAGCTCCTGGTCCAAGCCAATATTTATACACAATATGACGTGCGCACACGCATCGAATACGAACGCGATAATAACCGAGCGCGAGCGAAGATGGCCGATCGAATAACTTAATAATTAATATTATTATGCAGACAGTGCGGTAAGGTCAACGGAGCACAAAAACAATGGATTAGTAATAAAACTGTTAGTACAAGGATTACCAAACAATCGGCATATTAATATAATTATGTAAGTTGAAGTGGGACTGGGCCGGACACGTCAGCCGCATGCACCCAGAGAGGTGGGCACCAATCGTCACCAGGGTGCCACGAGACAGTGGACGGCGACGGGGCACACCTAAACGGAGATGGCGGGACGACTTAAACACATTTGATAGAGACTGGCAGGGGATATCCACCAACAGAGTGATTTGGAAGTCCAAGGGAGAGGCT
Source organism: Catocala sponsa (assembly GCA_963564715.1). Classification (NCBI taxonomy): domain Eukaryota; kingdom Metazoa; phylum Arthropoda; class Insecta; order Lepidoptera; family Erebidae; genus Catocala; species Catocala sponsa. The sequence goes on along the minus strand of OY751341.1, from coordinate 25,189,602 downwards.
TTTGCCCAGCAGTGGGACATTAAAAAAGCTGATAAAAGAATTTAAGTATTGCCAGAAAGAAGACACAAAAGATTATACATGACTATATTTGCGAATAAAATCGAAAATATTATGAGGCCTTCGTCGTGGTTTGCATACTAAATAGCAGCCATCGCTTATTATTCCTTCATAGTGTAAGCAACGTTTTGAATTGTTAAGTACTTAAGCTAAAATCCTCTTTGAATAACATCTATGCGGGTGAGGTTAAAGGTCTTCGCACATTACACCGACTCAACGCCGACTCCACTCCAACTCAACTCACAGTATGACATTGAAATGTAAGCTTTATGTTCTATTACTTAAGATTGAATTTGTCAACTTCTAAGTTGAAACTACACGACGCGTGTACGACACGTGGTCCTCGCGTCGTTCACCTATTGACTGTCACCGACCCGTTTGCCTCTCGTTGTCGACAAATCGGGCACGAGTCGACACTGTGCTTTTTTTTATATATCTAATGTGGCTAACAAGCATACGGCCCACCTGATGGTAAGTGGTCACCGTAGCCTATGGACGCCTGCGACACGAGAGGCATCACTTGCGCATTGCCGACCCTTTAGGAAAGGAAGTGGGAAGGAGAAGGAGCGGGAAGCCGGAAAGGGGGTGCTTGGGTATCCAGCACTCTCACTCACCGAACTGCTATTTACTTATTTTATACTGCTATTTCACGTCGATATTCTGTGAGAGGGTAGTCCTTCCTCAGTCGAGCCGGCCCATTCATGCTGAAATCAGCAAGGCTCTACTAGCGGGCGACGCGTTGCCAACTAGCCCTGGCCGGGCGCGGGCGCCCTAGTAGTTGAGGTCGAGCTAGTTGACAACACGTTTCCCACTCATTGACGAGGCGTTGCCCACCCATTGACGCCAAGTTGTCCACTGATGACCGACGCGTTGATCGCCTAGTTGACGACTCGTTGATACCGAATCGATAGTTCTAGTTAGAAGGGTATTGGATTAGCGTTGAGTTGGTGTAATGTGCGAAGACCTTAAGTTGACAAGTAACAATAGTTTTCTACATGCAGAGGCACCGTTCTACTTAGGACTACTTCGCACGTACCATTATCTCTCTAAACTTACTGTTTTTCGCCTGATGAGTAAAATACTATACGATACACGAATTCTTGCCTTCGTTTTTTTTATACATCTAAGGTGGCTAACAAGCATACGGCCCACCTGATGGTATCTTATCCTATGGGGGGCCAGTCAGTGCAGACCGGCGACACTTCGACCCAGTGGGATCTTTTCTGTCGACACTCTTCCAATAACGACTGCCATAGATGTTCATGGCAGCCGGGACCAACGGCTTAACGTGCTCTCCGAGGCACGGAGCAGGCAATAATAATTGTCAATCAATACGCACATAATTTCAAAAAGCCATATAACTGCCGAAAGTCAGAGGTGCGCGACGTGGGTTCGAACCCGAGACCCTCTGCATTGCAGTGTTGGTCTCCCCACTGAGCTATCGCTGCTCCACCTGATGGTAAGTGGTCACAGTAGCCTATGGACGCCTCCAACACCAGAGGTATCACTAGCGCGTTGCCGACCCTTTAGAAAAGGATGTGGGAAGAAGAAGGAGCGAGAAGCGTAAGAGGGTGATTAGGCCTCCGGCACACTCACTCACCGAACGAAACACAACAGTAGGAATACTGCTATTTCACGTCGATATTCTGTGAGAGGGCTACTCCTTCCCCGGTCGAGCTGGCCCATTCATGCTGAAATCAGTGAGGCTCTACTACCCTATAATCGTTTCCTTACAACCAATCTAAAATTTCTTATCCTGGGACCGACAACTCACGAGTGATATTACAAACTATCATAGGCTACGGTTCGTACGATATGGCATTCATAAAAAAATACTATATTTAACATACAAAACTGTATATGCAGCACGTCTATCGTGCAAGTAAATTTGTAAATGAAATAAACATAGTACTCGTATTATAATGTACGGTTATATACACCAGAGGTTCCCAGACTTTTTTTCTCATAGACCACTATCAAAATTTTGCTGGTTTTGGTGGACCCCCTGCAGCTAAAATTTTATCAAATCTGTACGGGCTGACCTTTATTTTTCTTTAGAAGCTCTCGGGACTGTACCTATCACGGTAAGCGGCGGGGTGACTCTTTTTTTTATTAATTCTCTACCGAAAAATCGGTAGATTTGAGACCACTGGTACTGAATATGGAATAAGTATAATAAAGTCAAGCCAACATTTTAGTTCTTCACTATCGAAAGCAAATAAATTTTCGTGGAACCCCGCTTACAAATTGTGAACCCCTATTTTTTTGTCACGCTAACGTAGATACCTTTCGAGTCTCCCATGGACCCCTGGGGGTCCACCTGGACCACTTTGAGCACTAATAGTCTAGACAGAGGTTTTTAACACCCACATTTTGTCAGCTTTGGTTTAAGGCTCCACCTAATAGTAGGCAAACCTATTGACGTTTACCGGGCACGATTCCAGACTTCGTTCTGCTACTGAGAATTTCTGGATAGAAAACCCACTGATATGGAACTCGTTGATTTCGGTCCCCAGCATACGCTGATATCGAACCTGAGACCAACACCAGCACAGCAGTCGCACAAAGTAAGAAGGTACGATTAAATCACGTAAAAACATCTAATAGTAGGTACCTCCGTAACTAAAACACAGGGTCGTTTTTATGACTCAACTAATTACCTTCACGAAAATAGGTCGCCCTTTTAATCCCCCAGCAGTTTTTAATGTCATAATTTAATTATGAAACCTGATTTAACTCTATAAAAAGCAGCTATTCGATGGTCCCACCCCGCCGTAAAACACGAAGCGCTATGGGGGTATAAACTTTAGAAAACTGAGTGAAAACCCCATAAAAGATGGTATAAAATATCCCAAGATTTACGAGCGTTCATTTAATAATGCATTTTACGAAATGTTCGAGGGCATGGAGGAAATCTCTCGCAGTTCGGTCACAACCACACTTTTAATTACAAGTTTACATTAACGAACTTTACACTGATACGTTTCGTCATCAGTTTGTATTATCATAAACCTACAGATCATTTCATTAAAACTGTCTTTTGGGTGCGTACTTCGTTATTATAAGTATGATATCTATTTAAATTACGTGTAGGGCCTGGCCTGTTTATCTAGAAAGTGACATGCAAAAGAGTATTCCAGAGACTTTTTGCAAGCTTTGTTTAAGATCCCTTATATTCCGTGAAAATTTTTTGGCTTATCCCTTGACTCTGTTCTTCTGCTGACAATTTTCTTACATAAAAGCCCAATGATACTTTGCTGAACATAGAATCAAACATGGGAGACAATTATAAAAGTATATGTATGTTACACAAAAAACAAGAAATACTGTTTTAAAATATCAATGTGACACATCAATTATAATTATGTTCAACTAGAATTATTCGTCGATTGCAAATCTTGAATAGGTAATTTAATGTATACTTTAAAACCATCCATCCAAACCTTTACTAGAAAAAAATGTGATTGAGCCTAAATGTCAAATTATAATAATGTAATTTAAAATATAAAACATAATTCGGTATCAATAAGACTGGGTCATTGATTAAACGCATCTATAAAGTCTTAACTTTGATTCCCAGGTGAGGTAATTTTGGTAACAAACCAAAGGCTAACCAGCAATGGTACCGTAGTAGTACAGTAGACTCACCCTTGCCATCTAAATATAAATGGGGAACTAAGGGTGTGGTTGAGGGTGGGCTCTCTAGAAGATTCTAGGGTGAATAAAATTTTACGTTTAAGTATTTTCATCTGACGCTACAAGAAGTTTATATTTTGGTAATTTCGTTGTTATTTATTTATTTATTTTTATTTAGCATGTACCATCCCACTGCAGGGCAAATCGAAATCTATCTATCGAATAAACGACATTCGATCTATAATTATTAATTTCGTTAATAAAATAAATACATATTTTTAATTACGTAATGGCATTTTTATGCAGTTTTATTTACAATAAAAACACGTGTTTATTATTATTGTTAAACACAAAATTATATTTCTTATAAAGTAAAAATCTCAGCGAGGAGTAAAGATATTATCAGGACATCTTTGGCGTTAGGAACGTGAGGCAAATTAGATAGAGAATTACATCCATAGTAAACATCGTAATTAAATTATCTTTTAGCGACGAATTAGACAATTTAGTAAACAGGTTGAATATTGTGGGTGGAACTGAGAATGCATAACCACCCACGCCTGTCCATTCCTACAAGTTTGTTGTGTTTCGGTCCCACATAATAGGAAACAATACTGTCGCATACATTAAATCGCTATTCGGCAATTCCTATCAGAAATACCTAATAACATGTTTGCCCGGTCGGAAATCAAACCTCACGTTTTCATCTATACTAATATTATAAAGCTAATGAGTTTGTTTGTTTGTTTGAACGCGCTAATCTCAGGAACTACTGGTTCCATTTGAAAAATTATTTTAGTGTTGCATAGCCCATTTATCGAGGAAGGCTATAGAATATCACGCTACGGCCTACGGGGGCGGCGCAGAAACGATAAACGCGGGTGAAACCGCAGGAGCATCTAGTATAATATAAACATCAAACGTCACTCTTTTATCACTCTTTTAAAACCCTAAGGATAGATAGAGGTGATAGCAGCGATAGCCTAGTGAAAGACCGTCGGACTGACTGTCTCGAGTTCGATCCCTGGCGCGCATCTCTGACTTTTCGAAGTTATGTGCATATAAAATAGTTAATTATCGCTCGCTTTGACGATGAAGGTAAACATAGCGAGGAAACCTGAGAGCCATGAACCATGTTTGAGAGCTCTCTATAATGTTCTCGAAGATATGTGAAGTCTGCCAACCCGCACTGGGCCTATGGCCTTCAATGCGGCAGTCGCTCTTAAATCAGATATAGGAAAAATCTGTATAAAATCTGTAGGCAGATAAGATTTCAATATTATCTCAAAATAACTATTAATATTAATCAAGATTGTTTCGTACCAGGCACTAAAAACCTCATCTACATATTTATTTCTATAGACAAGCTGCATCGTATGACTACATCCAACTCGAAATAGATACAAAAACACATTTAAAAGGAAACAAACACTTAATATGTATCATAAATTTGTCAAAAATAAAAACATGTCAAGATCGCTCTATGAGTTGTGAAACTAATGTTATATAAAGATTTGACCACACTGATTGTTTCTTTATTTCTTTTAAATCTCCTAACACTATTTTAAATTTGGTTTAATACTAAAATAATATAGATATCTTGCAGTTTGTAAGCTAAATTAACATTAATTATTTTATCTAAATATACATCTTCTGCACTATAAATAATTGCTGTGTGCAAGGAACTCTATAAACATTGATATGATGGATACAAAGATAATAATATTCAGATTTTCACATGTGGTACTCGAACCTACAAACAATGGCGCAGTGCAAGTTGACCACATTACACATTGCGTCACCTATGCAGTCGTTTCGGATACTAATAATCATATAGATATTAGTATATGCACTGCAATTGCTGATTTGCTAGTCTACCAGTTCTTCACAGCGGCGATATGTTCTTTGACCGGGACACCGTGAATGTAGTTTGTGACGGTACATGGACAAATAAAAACATGTCAAAAGTGAGGGTGAATCGAGATAAATAAAAAAAATCTATCCTATCTTTTAAGTTGGACCAAATTACAGATGGTTACGAAGTTTTATCAAAATCGGTTCAGTAGTTTAGGAGTCCATAGCGGACAAACAACGTGACACGTAATTTATATATATTAAGATATATAAATCATGCAACGCGAAAGTTTAAAAGTTATTACTAATAATCATATATCTAATTACACACACAGTAAGGCCCTGTTTCTTTTATGGGATTATAATTAAAAACAAAATACAAATTTATGTTTTACCTATAATTGAGAGCTAGTTGTTGCCGTTTTAGTCACAGTTTTCAACTTCGTGCTCAAACTGAAAATGTATTGACATATAAACACACATCGCTCGACCCGAAAATTTAACCTGAGACTGCATGCATATCAGAACCATCAGTTAAGCCCCCCCAGATTTGAATATAATGAGACTGGAAAAAATAGCTACATGTATAATAATATATATACTACCTACTTATTACTAAATTTCTCACATATAAAAGATCTTTAAAACCCAATATTTTATTTTAAATTTCAAAACACGTATCTTAAGCTATTTATGACAAAAATTCAAACAACAAGGAATCAACCTCAATGTCGGTATGTGACGGCTTGTGGACTCGTTAAATATCATAAAACACTTGCACACATACAACATGATGGTGGGTCAACGTTTTTCTAAATTAAATATCGCATAAAAACGATTAAAATCATTTTTTCTAACTGAAATTTGATGTTAAAGTAAATTCCATTTAGCTGATCAGCAAGATAAGTACAGCATTGCATCTCAAAGCGTAAACACAATTCATTGATAAGACACTGGAATTGCGATCGAGAGGTAGTGGATTCGAATCCCACCTATTGCATTACCAATGTGACAAGCATTTTAACTTTGCTGTAGGGGTTAGTAAGAGTACTATTGAGCAGCGATAGCTCAGTGGGGACACCAACAGACTGCTATGCAGAGGGTCTCGGGTTCGAACATACGTCGCGCACCTCTGACTTTCGGAAGTTATATGACTTTTCGAAATTATGTGCGTATTGATTGACAATTATCGCCTGCGCCGTGCGTCGGAGAGCACGTTAAGCCGTCGGTCCCGGCTGCCATGAACATCTATGGCAGTCGTTATTGGAAGAGTGTTGACGGAAAAGATCCCACTGGGCCGAAATGTCGCCGGTCTGCACAGACTGGCCCGCACATAAGATAAGATAAGAGTAGTTCTTTACTATTAGTTACTTTTTTAGAAATATGTATAATCTTTCTTATCGAACTAACTTTATTATGATCTTTTATATTAGTAAGGTGGCATGGCAAGAGGTATCCTCTGAAATACTCAGGCATAATGATGAAATAATGTTTCTCGCCTCTAAGATGGAAGCACTCCACTCTTGAAATGGAAAAATAACTATTACCCAATTTCCTATTTAATATAATAATTTGACTGAACACTTAGCGCTAGCACGCGGAACAATGAAACTTGTTCCTCACATAAGACATCAAAGTGTGATACAAGGATTGTAGTAGATGCTTGACTGAGTACATTTTGATGATTTGCTGTTAAAACTGTATTAGTTCTGATTTAGTTAAGTCCTACAGTAATAAAGGCCACTATTCCAATCATTGTGAAAGTGTCATAGTAGTAGGTATCTTGTTTGAGGACTTAAAGACACTTTAATCTATACTAAATATACTATTTGTAAGCTGATTCGATATTCGTAAAATCATAATGATATATGTAAGTAATGTAAGTTAAAGTACGCTCGAATCCCATGACACTGTCCGCTGTCGGAGGACTACAATATTGTCAATCTTATTTAGGTATTGCAATATTTGGGGTGGGCCAATCCAAGACTTCAAGGTGGGTACTTACCTCTCTTCCATATTATTAGTTTAGAAAACCTGCAACAACAAATATTACCACATCTCTTAAAAACATCTTGGTAATACAACGATTATTTATACGTGCCTCTACTCAATGTTAAATGTAAGGCGGTATCATGTAGTCGCCGCTTCATAAATATGGCGCCTTAATAGTAATATTTACATGCAAACGAGTATAAAAAACGAAGGTTAACATCATCTCCTTGATTATACTCACTTTGGAAACAGATTTTCTATTTAAGCTCATATCATATAATGAAGTATACAAATAACACAAAGTTTACTACTCATTTTATGGCTTAGGAACGACATCAGACATGTGGAGAAATCGTTTGTCGTGATATCGATTTGTGACGTGTGACTTACCGAAAAAGAAATCAATAATTCGAAATTTGTTTTTTGGAATGTCGACTTTATTCTTGGCCGCTACGTTAGATGCCATTAGATTAGACATACTATAGATACTAGAAAAATAACATCGGTTCCTACCAAAAATTCGGAGCAAAGATATAGAAATGTAATAAAAAAACTTATAACAACGGATGCACCAACAGCTTGGGATTCAGGAAACCAGGTAGGAATCCTGAATCTTGGATACCCAAAAAGAGGCCTAACATAGGCAGACATTATGGTACTTTAAGCTCATTTGGCGTAAATATATAGAAACATTATAATTAAGCAATATTAGGGTACTTTTAATATACTAAAACTCCATTGATAAGCACACCAAGTGATCCCATAACCATGGTTGCTAGGAAAATTGTCGAAACGTTGGGCTTTCCCAATAATAATTATGTCTTGTTAAATTTGCATTAAGTTCTTAATTTATGTTTAATTTTTATTCTTTATAATTCTGTACAGAAAATGTTTTATTTTCAGCTTATGTAAAACGATTTTGTATAATATGTATATCGTTGATGTAGCTTAAAATAAATCATCATCATCATGTCAGCCAAAAGACGTCCACTGCTGGAAATACGCCAAAGGTTTTCCAAAAAAATAAATAAATTTGTTAATTAATATAAATGGTTCCGGCATAAAAAAATATTATAAATTTGATTTAAATTTCCAATTTACACCACCTTTGTGAAATCTGGAGAAATTGGTTAATTTAAAAAACAAGAAATATTATGAACAAATTATTATTTAGTGGTTACTCTTATAAAATATTTATAATTATGAGTATAAATAATAATATAAATGTAAATATAAATATAAATGTTTAATTTACCCTTAATTAATTATCTAGTTAAATGCATTCAACATTCGATATATATTCAAATGACGGAAACGTTCACATAATTCCAATACTTTTTCGGATAATTTCACGTCGCTGGCACGAACCTAATGCCGCGTAAAAAGCGCCGGGCGAATGATTTAAGGAGAACGTTAAATATAGATGATAATAAGAGTAGAGGGAAAAGAAAGAATACGGCACAGTCGTTTAAGTAGTCGCCTCGCTATTGCCGCTACTCCGAGTGTAATGGATTCGATCCCCACGAGACAAAAATATCTGTAAACCACAAAGGATTGTAGGGTCTCCCGCAATACAGAAAGTAATATGTACTGTTAGAGAGCAGCGATACCTCAGTGGGGAGACCAACAGACTGCAATGCAGAGGGTCTCGGGTCGAACCCACGTTGCGCACCTCTGACTTTCGGAAGTTATATGACTTTTCGAAATTATGTGCGTATTGATCGACAATTATCGCCTGTTCCGTGCCTCGGAGAGCACGTTAAGCCGTCGGTCCTGGCTGCCATGAACATCTATGGCAGTCGTTATTGGGAGAGTGTCGACACAAAAGATCCCACTGGGTCGAAGTGTCACCGGTCTGCACTGACTGGCCTCCACATAAGATAATATGTACTAAAGAGAGCGACATGTTTAAAAAAATAAATCTCTACAAATATATTGGGTAAAAATTCTTTAAGTACTCTATTCAATGCAAATGCTTTCATATAAAAACTGTGTAAACTACAAATAATATTTTCTGGATTGGTATTTTCAGTGTCTATAGTTCCAATATGATTAAAGTCTTGCGCAAATCATATTTCATCCTTGAAGCCGGAACGTTTTATTTCATTAACTTTAATATCAAAGTTCTACACGACCGGTAAAAAAACTTTACAGGCACTGCGGATAAATTAAAAGCATAAACAAACATTATTATCCGGTATCTGTTTTTTATTACAAACACCGGCCTATGAGAGAAAATTGCTCACATTCGCCGAATGAAACAGCCGAATAACATGCGCGCAGTGGAAAAATAAAACGATTACTCGATATTACCATATAAATAACATAATTCCATGGGTATTACAGCAAGCATTAATGCAAAAGATTCTTGCCCACCCCTATTCCTACGTACTGAAATTATACAAATTACAAAATAGAATTTTACGAGCGTTCCTAATGACTATATGCGTTCTCGTATAGGCAGTATATGAGGTTGTGGGATATTATCTGCTCCGTTTGGTGGTTCAGCGCTCATGAAAAATGTATGGCGATCACATTAATTGATAACCTCGCTGTAATGTCTGAATGTATGAGATTAATAACACGTATTTAATGACAATTCTATGTCGGCACTACTTCGGGGCTTTGTGTGTTTATCGAGCTTCAGCTTATACGTTTTCACATAATGAAAAAGTAATTGAAGAAAATATTAGTTTAACCCATTCGCTGTCCCGTGATAGACACAATAGAAAATCTATTGCTATGTACCATATGTGGTTCATCGGACATAGAACGTGTTAAGACGTTTATTTTCGTTAAAACAAAGTGATATTTTCACTGAAATTATAATTGAAAAGATTGATAGGTTACGTTAGAATGATCTAAGAAAGTGTCTCTCGGCCAATAAAGTTCACGCAGTTGACCGCCCCTATTGCGACGGTATTTCTATAGATGAAAATACTAAAACGTATGACGTAACACGTATATACATTTTATTACTTTTCATACTGCCAATTGCAATCGTAGTAATGCTTATACACGCCCACCGGTACACTTACCTGACATTCTTGCACTGCACGAGTCCAGTGCCTGGAGAGGCTGGTAATCTGTCATACAGGTCGAGCCTAGTACAGATACTAGTTTCTCACATAGTTGCGAATATATATATATATATGTCTAGATTAAGTTTCTTATGTGCAATTTCTTATTATGTACCTATGTGAGAGAGAAACAATAAACTATTATTATTCTTATTACGATGTACATAGGTACGTGTTTCACGCCTGAAGAGAACGCGATGGTATATTACACGCAAATATTTCTATAATTTTTAGCCTATTTTAGTCTAACGAGCATAGCTCTAGAATCCTTACTGCTTCTGAGCATTTCTAAACAGAAAATCCTAGTAACACTTTTCTCGACCCAGAAATCGAACCCATGACCTCATAGCACAGTTGTCACATTTCCCGCCGCTGCACCACCGACACATCTTATTTAAAGTTTCTATAATAATTTTAATTATTCCTATGACATAAACAACTTGTATTAAACGAAAACAGGAAACTTCTTATCGTATACAGACTGGCGCCTCTTTAGGCCTTCCAAGGCCACACCGAAAACAAACAACTAACCTAACCAATTTTGATGAGATTGAGCGTGACTTGAACCCGGGAAGTCGAAATTAAGCTCTTGTCTACTTAATTATGAAAAAACTAGTTAGAATGATGGCCTTGGCACACATACTACTTAAGTATTCATGAGACATGTTGCCGAAATATAAATTCTGCCATGTATTTGCATTGGCAACGCAACTGTACAAATAATTCTAGCGTTTGAGGTTTATTTTTAAGTGTGCGTCACGCTGTTATGGTGTGATCGTCAAGGCTGTTTGGTTGCTATGGGTTGTTATGTTTTGTAGTATTATTTATGTTATATATGGGTCATATTTACGGTATTATTATGATCGCTTGAACACATTTGCGGTTTTACGAATAAATTTGATGATACAGAAGCGTAAATATTTGTTTAGGCTAAAGCTTCATCATCATCATCATCATCATCAGGCTATGATAGTCCACTGCTGGACATAGGCTAAAGCTTAAAGTAAGCTATTTATTTTTTCATATACATTAAAAACAGTTTCAGTAAACCGTAAGTGTGAATATACTATAACTCCTTATTTTAGGTTGTTAAGTATGACTACCCCAGCTATTGTAGTAATTACAATATGTGCAATCCACTTATGTTTGTCCCGATCGTGTCTTCGATTTCCAAGTCGAGTAAAGGGTTATTAGATACTAGATGTTCCCACGGTTTCACCCGCGTTTATCATTAATGCGCCGCCCCCGTGAGTCGTAGCGTGATTTTATATAGCCTATAGCCTTCCTCGATAAATAGGCTATCCAACACTAAAATAATTTTCAAATCGAACCAGTAGTTCCTGAGATCAGCGCGTTCAAACAAACAAATAAACAAAAACTTCAGCTTTATAATATTAGTATAGATTTAGAGGAAATTGTTTTTGGAATAAATGTGTCTCCAAATAGTCCTGTCTTCTGTTACAAGGGCTCAAAAGACACAATATGGACGCAAATACTTCTGTTTTCCGTGATAGACGTGAGAAATATCTTATATGACTCTCTCTCTCTCAATCTCGTAATAAAATATCCAATATAGACTTCAAATCTAATCTCAGGTTCATAATTAGCACAAATGGTATTTTCCTATATAAATGTCAAATGTAAATTCCACATATGTACTTGAATTCTACTTTAACCGGTTTGGAAATCTATTTTGAAAGCATTTTATTACAAGAATTGGCCCTCCGATAATAATATTAGTCGAAATTCTTACAAAGACGCCCCCTATGTTAATCGTGTTATATTGTCAGGTTAAATTGTCATCCGCCACACAAAGGCAACATAACGTCGGAAACACTGAATTATAATTATTTGAATTAGCGTAATTGTACATGTATCTGTATTATATTATTATACTAGCTTTTGCTCACGGCTTCGCAAGCGTTAATTTAGATTTTGACAATCAATTCGGGTTCTTCTTGTAATAATATAATTCAATCATGATTCGAAAGACAGGTGGCGCCATCTATTATCATAAGAACTTTATTATTGTTTTCCTAGGGAACAGTAATTTTTTTCGGGATGAAAGGTAGCCTATATTCGTTTCTGTACACCTGTCAACGTATATGCAAAATTTCAGGATGATTGGTTTAGTAGTTTAGGCGTGAAAAGGTAACAAACAAACAAACTCATTTTCGCTTTTATAATATTAGTTAGGATTATCACATTAGCGTAGCGAGACTCACGGCCCAAGATGGACCCTCAAAATTACCTTGTGGGGAGGCCACAGGGAAAAAGAGGAAGAGGAAAACCACTTACACGATAGGAAGATGAAATTAAAAAAATTGCAGGCCCACATTGGGAAATTTGGGCATCTTTGGAGGAGGCCTTTACACACCCGGGGTTCTTGACATAGATTTAAGTTAACTTAGGAAGTAGTTTAATATTATGTAATTTACTAAGAACAAATAGAGAATTTCTTTTTAATTTTTTTTTATTTTCACATTATAGTTCTTTATCATGTAAATGTAATGTGTTAACTTACTGTTCTCATATTTGGCTTTTTGTGCAATCTAAGTACGTTAAGCACATCTAAGTATGCTAGCGGTCGCCTAGTGGTCAAAATTCGACCAAAACTCCTAAGCTTGCTAGTTTGTTTTCCTTTTTTCTTTATTACATATAAATAAGGTACTATTTATTGTAATAAATAAAACTTGTTACTATGGTTACATATAGGTAACCATAGTTACAAAGAATTGAACGACGTCAGACGAACAATGCCGAAATATGTACTACGAACGCGATTCGACTGTGTGTGTCAAATGCATGGTTGTGTGCGTGTAGTGTGTTTTCATTAATTTAATATATTTCTAATGCATATTTTATAAAAATATTAGGATGTGCCTGTGTATTAACTGTGCCAAATTTCATACTCCTACGCCCGCGCAATTTTCGTAAAAAGGGGCACAATGTTTTTGCTTCACGTATTAATGTATAGATTTACAATTAAAGTATCTCTATCTGAAGAAATATATTTAATTAAAATACATTTAATCAAACAATGTTCTTTCGTCCTGCCGTGTCACAGATTACGTTGCCAACTTTTAATTAGTCCCCACGGCACATCTTTACCCTGTCTCCGTGTCTTCCAACAAGATTTAATTTCCTGTAAGCTTTGTAGTCAGGAAAAGCCAGTGTGCTTAAGGAGTGGAATTTACTCGAATTTTTATTTAGTCACTTCTTTCTTTGCAAGGAAAGTAAGCCGTAGGGCACTGATAATAGGTATTTTGTTTGAACTTTGGATTCCAGTTGGCTGGAAGGTTAAACGAAATTGTTGATTAAACCCTCAGGATGTTGATGAAACGTCGAGCTTCTAAAGTTAGAAATAAAGGATTATACGAAAACATGATTCCCGTTTTACAGATTTTATCGCGGCTTATTTTGCTTACAAGTTTTATCTTCTTTACTAAGCAATTAATTTACCCTACAAAATAGAGTAAGACTCGAAGTAACTGGATGTGTAAATAGCTATCCTTATTGAACGAGATAGTACAGTAATACTTATGCTGGTAATTCAAGATGTTGATTCAGTCAAGTTGGCCTGAATGACGTAGGGGTTTAAGTGATTGCCTCGCCACTGACCATGCGCAAAGTGTTTTGGGTTCGATGCCCGCACAGGCCAAAAATGTGTGCGGTGTATACAAAGTTGTTTTTATTTAAAGTACAACCATTGAAACAACGGACACAAAGAACATCCAGAAACTGGACAACTATTCGTTGGTCACTCAATTTTTTGTCCAGTGATCACCAGATCGAACAGACAGCAGTCGGTGCAGTTGCAGAGGCGAGGTGACGACTTAACCTTCGGCATGTTCAATGACTCACTCTCTTCTCACTCATCAACAGCCGCTATCGTTGCGCGTCCGTGACTCCTACGGGAGCCAAGAAAACTCGTTGTGATTGGTCGCGAAAAAAAATACCAAAGATTTTTGGCACGTGTCAACGTCCATGACTCCTACGGTGGAGTCATGGACGTTGACACGACGACATTTCAGAAGTTAATCTACTACACCATCTGTGCCTTCAAACCTATAGGGCGAATAGCAGTAAATATAAAGTTAAATCAAAACATTCCATACAAGTTGTAATACATAATAGCCCTGTATTCCACTGTCCCACTGCTGGGCGTAGGTAACTTCTCAGAGTGAGAAGGGTCAGGCCATAGTCCAGCACGCTGGCCTAGTGCGTGTTGGCAGACTACACATACCTTCAAGAACATTCTCAGGTATAAAGGTTTCCTCGCGATGATTTCCTTCACCGTTAAAACGACCTATAAATAATTAATTAACTATCGCGCATAACTTCGGAAAGTCAGAGATGCGATTGTTAGGATCGAACTAGAGGCCTCCGCGTGGCAATCCAGCTGACTCCTACTAGGCTATCGCTGCTTATTCTACAAGTTGTATACATAATAATTTTATTAGATACTAGCTTTTGCCCGCGGCTTCACTCGTTAATTTAGAATTTGACGATCAATTAGGGACGTACTCTGCTTATAATAATATAATTCAATCATGATTCGAAAGACACGTGGGGCCATGTATTATCATAAGAATGTTATTGTTGTTTTCCTCGGGAACAGTAATTTTTTTTGGGATGAAAGGTAGCCTGTATCAGTTTCTGTACACCTGACAACGTATATGCAAAATTTCAGGATGATCGGTTCAGTGGTTTAGGCGTGAAAAAGTAACAAACAAACAAACTCATTTTCGCTGTTATAATAGCTGTTATAATATTAGTTAGGATTAAATAATGTACCTATCATTAAGTTAACATTTTACGTAAAGATACTTATCTTGAACAAGTAAGTCTCAATTAAAGGTAGGAAATGTTTTAAGCGTTCATACAGTAACGGCTTTCTAACTAGTTCTACAATTTCCTTCTAACTTTCTATGAGTTACTTACTTTTAATAATTATTCAATAACATAACAAGATGTAAGCAGCAATAGACTAGTGGCAGACTATTGGACTACCTACCACTCAGAGGTCTCGAATTCGATCCCAAGGCGAGCATCTCTAACTTTCCGAAGTTATGTGCGTATTAAATAGTAAATTATCGCTCGTTTTAACAGTGAAGAAAATAATCGTGAGAAAACCTGCATATCTGAGAGTTCTCGATAGTGATCTCGAAGATATGTCTGTAAGTCTACCAACCCGCACTGGGCCAGCGTGGTGGACTATGACCTAACCCTTCTCACACTGAGAAGAGGCTCAGCAGTGGGACAGTTGATAGGGCTGTTATTATTATTATTTATAACAAGATTTGTTAGTTCCGTAACTAACTAACTAACTATTAAGCATACCTATATACATAGTCTCATATCCCCTAAAAGGTAGGCAAAGGCAAATTCCACTAATATTTTACTTAAAGTCTAAAGTCGCACGTATGGGACGAGCCTATTGTCGACCACCGGATCCATTTCCATTTGCTATAGAAATTTTCTTGACCTAAAAACCTAATAACTTTTTGCACGATCCGAAAATCAAACCCATAACCTGACGCCCCTGGTTGAAACAGTGCGGTAACTCTTACAGTCAATCGTGTGGTCCCACGCACAAGTCCTAGGTCAGGCAACGTGATACTAACGTGGTTTGTTTTTAAGAAATTTTCAGTAGCAGCTGAAATATGCTCGGCAGATGTCTTGCTGAATAGCTGGCACCCACTTACGTCTGACCTAAAAACAGCTGTCTAAATATGAGTGTGAAACACCTGTGTGTACACTTTAGGAGATACACAGACGTAAGGCTATGTATGTATACCAAGAAATATGTAACCAACCATTACAGTCGGCAAATAATATGATAGATGTGCCCACGGTTTTACCCGCATTTATCGTTACTGCGCCGCCCCCGTGGGTCGTAGCGTGATGTTATATAGCCTATATCCTTCCTCGATAAATAGGCTATCAAACACTAAAACAATTTACATAAAACACTAAAAAAAACAGGTTTGCCCAGTGCAGATACCAGTCTCCCACAAGGGTCTTTTGTTTTTATTTAAGTATTTCAATTATATTTTAAGTTAGCTTTGTGGAAGAGAAAAATAAATCATTATTATTTTTCAAATCGAACCAGTAGTTCCTGAGATTGGCGCGTTCAAACAATCAAACAAATTCTTCAGCTTTATAATATTAGTATAGATTATGTAGAAAAAATCTCTTATCGCAGGGAACTTTACAAAGATTCAAACGGACACAAGCAAAAGCCAAGCTATGTTGTAAGTACTACAGTGCCCCCCTCGCAGAGAAATTTCAACCAGTCCAGCTTGGTTTTGGTTCGAAGGGGGGCTGTGAGGCTGCCATTCACGCTCTCTCCACGTACCTTGGCTGTGGCGAAGCTGAGGTCATCTTAAAGGTTGACTTGAAGAACGCCTTCAATTCTGTGAACAGGGACACCTTGCTGACGCAAGCTAAATTGGAAACCCCCAAAATTTTTAATTTTTTGTGGCAGTGTTATAGACACCCATCAAAATTAATTTATAAAGACAACCATTTAGAATCTGCAGTTGGGTGTCAACAAGGTGACCCTCTTGGACCGGTCATTCTTAGTCTAGCCATTCACCCAATTATTGAACAACTAAATTCAAAATTTAACATCTGGTACCTAGATGATGGGACCCTAGGAGGTGACATAGAAACGGTTTTACAAGATTTGAAATTTTTAAAAAATAAATTTAATTCGATTGGTTTAGAACTAAATTCAAACAAATGTGAAATTTTTATTAACGATAAAATAGATAAGTCTTGGGCCCTATCAAAATTCAATTCGTTGGCTCCAAACATCAAAATTATTGAAAAAGATTCTTTTCGCCTTCTTGGGTCTCCTGTATTGGAGGAGGCATTCGAGTCGTTTATAGATGAAAAGATCCAAAATTTTTGTGAAGTTTCAGACCGACTACTCAAAATTAATATTCATTCTGCTTATACAATCATTCGTTATTGCCTCTTCGTTCCTAAATTCACACATGCCCTCCGATCCTCTCAATTTTGGAAGCATTTAATACTTTTGGAAAAAATCGACGATACTATTCGGCATACACTTAGTAAAATTTTAAATTTGGCCATGAACGACCGAGTGTGGCTCCAGGCAACCCTACCAGTTCGCTTGGGTGGCCTCAGCGTTCGCAAAATTAGTGATGTCAGTTTACCGGCGTTCCTGTCTTCGGTCCACTGCACTGAAGAATTGACCAGGAAAATTTTAGCTCCCACACTGGTTAATTCTGAAGTGTCGTGCAAGTCCGACGCAGTAAACGCTTGGAAAATGATCTGTCCAAGCTCTGATTTGCCATCCGATCTATTCTCTCAGAGTCGGTGGGATGGGCCGCTCTGCAACATGGTGAGAGAACATCTCATAAACACATCTCTTAATGTTGCTGAGCGTGCCCGTTTATTGGCTGTGGGGGAGTGGGAATCGGGTCTTTGGCTCCAAGCACTCCCTTCGTCCAACATAGGCACTATGTTGGACGATACAACGTTCCGCATCGCTTCTTGCCTTCGTTTAGGTGCTCCATGTGTTTCTCCGCATCGATGTCACTGTGGGGAAGCCGTCGATGGCCTTGGCCACCATGGCCTATCATGTAGCAGGAGTGCCGGTCGTTTTTCGCGGCACGCCAATCTTAACGACATTATCCGTCGTGCTCTTGTCACCGCCGGCGTGCCAGCTCATCTCGAAACTAATGGCTTGGCGCGTGACGATGGGAAGAGACCGGACGGTATGTCATTGATGCCTTGGAAGATGGGTAGGCCCTTGGTGTGGGACGCAACGTGTGTCGACACCCTTGCGCCATCACATCTTCCCAGCACGGCGGGTTGTGCTGGTGCTGCTGCTGCATCTGCGGAGACTCTCAAACGGCGCAAATACAAAAACCTGGTAGGGGATTATGTTTTTGAGCCGTTTGGGGTCGAAACGCTAGGGTCATGGGGTCCCAGTGCTCGTGCGCTCTACAGAGACATAGCAAAAAGGTTAGTCGACGCTTCCCGTGACCAGAGGGCTGGGCTTTATTTTGCAGAAAGAATAAGCATTGCCATTCAACGTGGCAATGCTGCCAGTCTTCTGGGCACACTACCGGTCGACTGTGATGCGGAGGAATTTTATGACGCCTATTAGAGGGTTTTAGTTTTCTTTTTCTTTGTTTTATAATATTTTAGGAATAAGTCATTTTTAAAGAATTGTGATTATATGTACATATTAAAATTTTTAGTGCCCACCATTATATCCTTACTAAAGGAGGGACAAACTAATAAACGGACACATAGAACACACCAACTTGAAACAAAAATTTTTGGGAGACACAAACTTTTGTCTCGTGTAGGATACGAGTCCTAGACTGGGCGTAGGGGCAGCAGCGGAGCCATTACTTGAACCACTACGCCATTCGAATAGTATTTTAATTAGTAGATCAGTAGTTGAGATATTGAATGCGCAGTAGATCAGTTGTGAGTTCGATTCACACGTTCCCTAAGTGGTCCAGGTGGACCCCCAGGGGTCCACGGGAGTCTCGACGGGGGTCTACGTTGGCGTGACAAAAAAATGGAGGTTCACAATTCGTAAGCAGGGGTCCACGAAAATTGATTTGCTTTCGATAGTGAAGAACTAAAATGTTGGCTTGACTTCACCTAGCAAGTTGGGCAGATATTTTAAGAAGCTCAGCGACTGTTACTTGGAAAAACTTGCATATTCCATATTTAGTACCAGTGGTCTCGAACCTACCGATTTTTCGGTAAAGAATTACTAAAAAAAGGACAGCCCGTAGAGATTTGATCGGAATATGGTAGCAATGTAGCTGCAGGGGGTCCACCGGAACCAGCAAAATTTTGAAAGTGGTCTATGAGAAAAAAGTCTAGGAACCTCTGATCTAGAAGATTAATATTATACAAAATCTAGTATTTTTATACTCAATAAGACGACTCCCTAGAAAGCGGTGGTAGCTCAATGGTTAAGACATCAGATATGCGATCGAGAGGTTGTGGCTTCGAATGCCGGCCATTGCACTACCAATGATACAAACCCATTCTTAACACAAACACATTAGGTAAGCTGAAGGGAAAAATACTAGTAATAACATGCCAATTCCTTGTAATCTTTTAAATATACATCCAATAGCTTTAACCCCCATCCGGGCAACGAACACAACCTTATGCTTGCTTGCAAACATGTACCAAGACCATACATACATAGATTCACGCCTGTTTCCCAGAGGTATAGGCAGAGACTACGGATTTCCATTTGCTACGATCCTGATACACTTCTCTGGCTTCATTTACTTTCATCACATACCTCATACACGCCCGTAAAAGAAAAAGGAAAAAGGACCAGAGGCACTTTACCTAAAATTGTCATTCACAGTACGAAGAAGAGAGATTACGGACAACAAACTTCAACAAAGACACTCACTAAATACTCCCTAAGCTAAAATTCAAATTCATAACGCCGTCTATTAAAGCAAAAGTAACACAGTACAGCAGTAACAGACAGGAATTACTCCTTAATAGTTTAAAACGTAATTGTCTATTCAAAACGCATCCGAACTCGTACTCTGTATACTCGGCGTCCGACGAAAGCTGTGTTTAGAGAAATGTCTTGCATTTATTACGAATTATGATTCGGCGAAAGTTTTACTGAGCGTGGTATGACACGGTACAAAGCTTGAGCGGACAGCGTGCTTAGGAGGCCAATGAAATAGTTAAAGACAGCTAAATTGTGCTCCTAGTATTGCAGTAGACATTGAAGGTGGAATGGTTTGAGATTACCACTACCTGTGCCTGATTTAGCGGATTCGATTTTGCCACAGGGCAATATTTTCTGTGATCCATGGCTGCCCCGAGGCTGGGTCTTTGTGTCTTTTTCCAATGTTTGTTAAGTTTCCCGCGATACAGATATTATCACTAGTGTGGGAGATGCCTACTGATATGTATGACTAGCTTTTGCCAGCGGCTTCGTTCGCATAAAGGTTAGGTTAGGGTATATTAGTACGCGAGATGAACTCCAGCCACCCTGAGGTTTGACCTGGGGGTGGTAGGCTTCGTAAACCTACCCGCCATCCGATCAGCACCAGGTCCGAGAGGCGGCGTGCGTGTTCCCACGCGCGCCTCTGTGTCGAGTCCGTCTAAGGGGGAGACAGTAGGGTTTATAGTGAGTACGTGCCTTTGGGTAGGTGTTTTCGTGTAGTGGCCTGCCGTTTTATACAGCGCGGCAAGCCGAAACCTCGGCGGGGTCGCGACCGCATGTGCAAGTGATTCGCGCGGCTCCGTCGATAGCGGTTTTGTCAAGGAACACCGTGGTAGGTTTAGTCGGTATTCCGGGAGATCCATTTTCATCGTTTCAACATCTTTATTTACCCCGGTGAGTCCGACATAACCCCTCCACCGCCCTCGCGAAGGGGTATGCATCAATACATTCCTCCACGAAATAAAAAAATAAAGTTTATTTTAGTAAAAGTACTTTTTAAAAATAAATATAGCCTATATTACTCGGTGATAATTATAGCTATCTAATGGTGAAATAATTTTTAAAATCAGTTGAATAGTTTTTGAGTTAAATCTCACGAACAAAAACTCAAATCTTTCCTCTCTGTAATATTTGTAGAGATAGTATAAATAAACGTGCAAGGTTTGAGATAATTATATAACATTCGCGTAAACAGAAGACAATATTATAATTATTGTCATTCAATCAGGCGTTAACCTTTGAACGGGTTTGGATAAAACTTAGCACACATATAAACCATATCCCAACAAGATCTCGTTCTTGTAAGAAACACGCGAGCGAAGCCGCGGGCAGGAACCATTTGTATTATATCCAAACAATTGGCTGTCAGATTGGTGATCGCAGCCAATTTTTTTGTTCAGGTGCCAAATATTTATATTTGTTTTGACAAAATACATGATGACAACCAGCTGTTGATAACAGATCGAAACTTCGTAAAAATACTCTAAAAAACAGGAAATACTCAAATATTATTGTTTTCAATAAAGCCGCTCTCAATGGAGAGGGGTGAAATGAAGATCCCAAGTTTGTTATATAGTTAACTAGATTCTGATTCGGGTTCTCTCGCGTATGTCCCAACGGTACGCATATCAGGATACAAAGTATCCTATGTGTTAATCCAGAACACGGTCTATCTGTTTGCCAAGTTTCATCCAAAACTGATTGACGGTTTACTCGTGGTTGAGTAACAAACATACAAACATCGTCATAAACTTTTACATTTATAATATTAGCTGAAACTACGTAAAAATATACTAAACAGTTATTTACATAGTACAAGCTCTGCTTAGTTTGGGCTAGACGGTGTTGTGTGTATGTGATAGAATATCTACATATTAATACGTGAATCAAAAACTTTGTACCCCTTTTTACGAAAATTGCACGGACGGAGGAGTATGAAATTTGGCACAGTTAACGTTTATATGGAGAAGGAGGGGCGAATCCTAATATTTTTATAAAATATGCATTAGAAATACATTAAGTTATTGAAAAAACACTACACGCACACAACCATGCATTTGACACACGCAGTCGAATCACGTTCGTAGTATTTCGACATTGTTCGTCTGACATCGTACAATTCTTTGTAACTATGGTTACCTATACCTTATTTATATTTAATAGAGAAAAACAGAAAAAAAATTAGCAAGCTTAGGAATTTTGGTAGAATTTTGACCACTAGGCGACCGCTAGTTATTATTATTTAATAGGGTTATGGACCGATAACTGGCTACATTTTCAATTTTCTTTTTATAAAGATCTAAAATTAATAATTATGAACGACAAAGTTTATTAGGTAATGGTTGAGCTAATGAGAAGATATTTGCCAAAATTCAAACTCCCCGTGAGTTTGAATTTATTTATTAGATAGGTAGTCATTAAATTTAAATTGCAGCATTTTACAACTCATATGAATAAGGTATTGCAGTCATTGTACCATATAATACTGGCCATATAAATCTAATATTAACAATATATACTAAATAATATTAGTGGATTAAATCAATTCTGCTTCACTTACATATCAAACAAACGCAAACAAAGTCACGGACATGAGTTAGCAAATGTATATTCTATGTTCGTCAATTTGTACTGTTTGCATGTGATTATCCTTACAACCGTGTTTGGCTTTCAAAAGCCATTCGTCTTCTTAAAAGCCCTTTTATCGCCAGTCACGTGCCTGGTATGCTCCAGGGAAAGGGCCGATTCCTCGAGGGACCTGCATCTGTATAACGGCGGTACATTTGTACCGGGATTTCATCTTTGACTGCCTTGTTGAAATAATAAAATGTTAATGGCATTTTCTTCTGCTGTTTGCAACCGCAAACATCAGCATGTTTGCGGTTGCTCGAGATCTTGGGTTCAATTTTCGGGTTGAGAAAAATTCTCCTAGATATTTTTGTTGGAATGTTTTCAGTGTGGAGTCTAGATTGTGCACCTTAGATGGCCATAGGCTTATCACCTATAAACTTGGGCTTAAAATCCGATGTAGATACTCACGTCTGATCGCTAAGATAACTGAACGATCCTGACTATAGATTTAAAATATTATATTAAATCTATGATCTTTACAATAACGAAATAATTGTATTTCTTAACATTTAACATTATTTAGTAACCTACATGATCAATTATTTTAATCAATTATATTGTCAAGTCTTAATTCACAACAAAACTATTATAATAATATACCAGTTACATTATCTCTACACAATCATGCAAAACACATGGAGCGTATCTAAAAAATCATCGCTACCGGCCGTCACTCACACCGCAGCGTAACTTGAAGTCGTCGCGGCCCATTTGGCACCGCATGATACGCGAACACGAGCAACTTAGCGCGTAAATGACGCCTCCCTATCGCCCTCTCGCTCTACCCGCTCACTCCTCTCGTGTGCTCGTACAGTTAAACTTTTAATCTGCCATCTTATCCGCGATGTTAAGTTTGTGAACTAATTAAAAGATGTTTGTACTCTGATATGTGAGTAAAACGTTTGAGTATTTGAGTTTTTCATATATTTTGCGATAGTTATATTTTCAGCCTGTTTATCGCCAAAGGGTAGGCAGAATTTTAGTAAATCCACATTACCTTAGTTTTGGTTTAAGTGCCATGGGGGCGTTAACCAGGCATGGTATTTAACTTAGAGAAAATCCTTATTATTACCGTACACAAAAAAGCGTAAAATTATGTCAGGAGTACAAAGTCAGGCAAGTAGAATTTTGAAGTAGTAAGTAGAATTTTGAAAGGTCTAATACAATCCTTACTAATATTATAAATGGGAATATGAGTTTGTTTGTTTGTTTGTTACGCTTTCATGCCTTAACTACTTGACCGATCATCATGAAG
This sequence comes from Catocala sponsa, assembly GCA_963564715.1. NCBI lineage: Eukaryota > Metazoa > Arthropoda > Insecta > Lepidoptera > Erebidae > Catocala > Catocala sponsa. The sequence goes on along the minus strand of OY751341.1, from coordinate 25,165,610 downwards.
TTTTGCATACACGTTATTAAAGGCATTAAAAAAGACATAGGCTACCTTTCATCAAGAAAAAATACTGTTATTACCCTTAACTCAGAGGTACCCAGACTTTTTTCTCATAGACCACTTCCTAAATTTAGCTGGTTCAGATGGACCCCCTGCAGCTAAACAAGTTCATGCAATACATTTTTTTATGAAATCTCTACAGGCCGAACTTTCTTTTTTTAGAAATTCTCGGGGCTGAACCTACTACGGTAGGCGGGCTGACCTTTTTTTTAATAATTCTCTACCGAGAAATCGAAATACCACTGGTACTGAATATGGAATATGCACGTTTTTACAAGTAACAGTCGCTGAGCTTGTCGATCAATCGTGGACCCCCGCTTACGAATTGTGAACCCACCACTTTGGGAACTAATGCCCAAACCTAACGATATCGCTTCGCTGGCGTTTACGCGAGCGAAGCCGCGGGCAAAATCTAGTTACATATAAATATGTGTTTGGTCTCTCACTAACTAAATAAGAACAACTTGGTACTTCACATAAAAGTCATTATGGTACCTATAACTGAATCAATGTATCAGCAACACGCAGCTGGCAAGCATATTCACGTAAGCTAATTCCTAGAACAGAAGCACCAGTAAGCTTATTTGGGTAATAAAAACACTAATAACGTGCAACGTACTCGTAATAATCATATCCCACAGCTGCACCAAATGTTTGTCTGGTTCAGTGCTGCACAAATAGTCCCTGACTATAGTTATATGGTGTCAATTAGAGCGCATATTGAGCGTAAGGGAAGAGACTCGATATGACCACATAAAAAGTAAAACGATAGTTACCAGCTCACGACTATCTCATATCTATAAACATGGCAGTTAGGACAAATCTTATCTTATTTGGGGGCCAGTCAGTGCAGACTGGCGACACTTCGACCCAGTGGGATCTTTTGTGTCGACACTCTCCCAATAACGACTGCCATAGATGTTCATGGCAGCCGGGACCGACGGCTTAACGTGCTCTCCGAGGCACGGAGCAGGCGATAATTGTCAATCAATACGCACATAATTTCGAAAAGTCATATAACTTCCGAAAGTCAGAGGTGCGCGACGTGAGTTCGAACCCGAGACCCTCTGCATTACAGTCTGTTGGTCTCCCCACTGAGCTATCGGTGCTCAACTAGTTAGGACAAAAGTGCGCTGTATGATTTTAATATTAGGTTGTGCTTAATTATTTATGTAAGTAAAGTAAAGTAAGTATTTATTTTTCAAAATATAGGTACACATTCTTATACAGATATTATAACAAAGAAAACAAAAATAAGTACATATATAATGAAAAACGAGGTTACCACTCAGGTTTGTTGTTGGTTTGCAGTTTATACCTCAAACCAACCCTGATATTATGTGGTAACCCCAAGTGACGTCCGGAAACTGGAATAAAAAACTGGTGAAAAACACGATGTATAACCTATATTCACTTAAATACATATAAGACAATTAGTCAATTATTATTTAATTTATTTTCAGATGTTTATGACAAATTAAACCATGTGTTGCTCTGTAAAACAAAGTTTTATTTTAGCTTTCACATTTAGAAAAAACACTAAGTACTTAAACGTAATGTTACAAACATTACCTGTAAAACAAAGAATCGACATTTTAAGTTTATTTGTCGCTCTTTTTTACACTAAACAACAAATGAAATAATTTTTCCAATATTACTGTGAGGTAAATGAAATGTTCTTGTGGGCGATCAAATAAAATAAGTCTTGATAGTGTATATAGATATAATATTACCAGTTATAAATAACTAGATGTTCCCGCGGTTTCACCCGCGTTTATCGTTACTACGCCGCCCCCGTGGGTCGTAGCGTGATGTTATATAGCCTATAGCCTTCCTCGATAAATAGGCTATCCAACACTAAAAGAATTTTTCAAATCGAACCAGTAGTAATCACGCAGAATAAACCAGGAGAAACATCGTTTGTACTATGTCTGTAATGGGTAATTATTTTGCTGCAATGTTATTTTAAAACTGCGATATCTCCTAAGATATTCATTGAAATCTAATGATGTAAAGGGCAATTTTGTTTTAAATTAAACACTTGTGATGAATAACGTATTTATTTGAATAAGGATTAATATCACCTTTATAATAATACCTTCGCAAATAATGCATTATTTTAGAACAAATTTGGTTAGCATAAAAATGGTTATAGTGAGCCAACCTTAAAAGACAGACATATGCTGTCGCAGACTTTTTTTTAGAACTTTTAAAGGGGAACAATTCTCTCATACATGATTTTTGCGAAACTTTAACTGTTTACGCAGCGCACGCAGCGGAAGCTCTCAAAAGGAAAAAATACCCTCCGATTTTGAAACATTCTTCATTGATGCTCCGCTCCTATTGATCTTAGCGTGATGATATATAGCCTATAGCCTTCCTCGATAAATGGGCTATCTAACACTGAAAGAATTTTTAAATCGGACCAGTAGTTCCTGAGATTAGCGCGTTCAAGCAAACAAACAAACAAACAAACTCTTCAGCTTTATAATATTAGTATAGATACACCACCGACCTAACTCAGTTTTTGCAGGGAGGCGACTGCCGCGCGGCGCTACTGTATACATGCTCCTGACTACACAAAACTGTAGCGTCAGCAGTGTCGCTACGATTACAATGACTCCAATGTCAGCTACATAAAAACCATAATGCTGTTTTGCCAATCTTCGGTAGTTGACGCCATCTATTGAGTCAGCTAAAACTTCTTCAAATATCAATGGTATTTGAAAAGCGCACCATTATATAAAACATAACGGGACCCTAGGCACCTCTAGGTATTCCTTTACATACATATGTAAATTTATAAATAAAATAACTGGTTAAGATTATGACAACAAAAGAAAATATTACATTCAATTTTATAAAGCTGGCCATATTACTGCATGCTCGAGATGAAAATATATTTTATCTGAACCTATGATGTACTTTAATCTTAGCCGGTATTTCCTTATTTAAAATTTTTAATGTCTCTGTTTATCTGTTTATTTGTGAATATAACTTAGGTATATTTACCTACTGTCATCGAGAAATAAATCTCAATATAGTACGACAGAGATAATGCGAACTTGTAACGATTACACTATCTGGTTCGATAACCGCAATTACTTGTACGATAACCTGAAATAATGTAACACAAACTAGACTGCATATTATATGTAAAACCGTAGACAGACATGTCATGTATTGGCAATCGGTGTGGCCGGAGGATAAAACTACCAAAATGTTGACCCCAGATACATCCCACAATTGAACGCTCTTATAAAGCAACATGATTAGAGCATCAGATATTTGCGATTTAATCGCTTTTCGGTAGGTCTTTCGACAATAACTGAACTTCAAACCCAGCATACTTTTAGCATCGGTATTGATTAGTGATTGATAAACTTTTCGGCAGCTTTATACAACAGTTATTCATATCGTTATCAAGTGCAGCGGGCTACAAAACCAGTATGGAGTTTAGATATTTTAATCACTCGATCTCGAATAATCACAATGCGGCATCAATGTTGCTGAAAGCAATATCGATGATTGGTAAGTAGCTTGGCTGTATTAGACCTAAAGAAATTCAGATCTCCCAAGGATCAAAGATTGAAGTCAAAAGTCAAACATTTGCAAGTAAACAATGCTATCTTTGTATTGTCTCTAAGAACAGTCTGTCACACGTGACGAACGCTCACGAGATTCGGTGTGATGGATGACAGTATTATTGTATTTTTATTGCAATATCACTTACGTATATATTTACAATATTATGATAATCATATCCATCACATATGGAGCTCGTCACGTGCTAGGTATACTAGTTATACGAGTTTGATATAAACACTATATGTGACAAAAATGTATGTTCATATGATATGTAAATGATCGAAAAACCTTTTTAATAGTTACCAGTCAAACTTGATCTTAGTAGTTAGTTTTGTTTATTCAAAATGTATGTAGCTTAACATATTTATCATATGAGACTAAGTTGGTTTGATGGCCTCGATGGCGTAATGGTTAGTGTAACCGACTGCCACGCCTGAGGTCGCGGATTCGATTCCCGCACAAGTCAAACATTTGTGTGCATGAACATGGATGTTTGTCTGAGGGTACATATGTATAATATGTATGTATGTATGTTTATCCATTGTCTAGTACCTATAGTACAAGCTCTGCTTAGTTTGGGCTAGATGGTGTTGTATGTAAGTGATAGAATATTATTATATATTATTATAGAATATTAAGTATATTCATGTATGTAATCAAGATTGCAAACAGAAATATGATCCGTTTGCTAGCGCATTTTTGTTTTTCTACCTTTCTTTTATAAAACCAGATCCACTTCCCTTTATTGCGATACAGATTCGATATAACTATGTGTGTGACAAATTTTTTTCACAGTCGATCCGCAACTCTGTTCGCATTAGCAATAGTTTGATGACCATTTCAACCACTTCGTCATCTGTTGTACTAGCAAAGTATTAATTACAAGGTCTTGATAGTATTGATTACCACATAATTCTAAACAGACATGATCATTTTAATACACATAGTTATGACATTGTATACCTATGACCATAAAGGTACGCAAAACCGCATGGCACTCACATTTTGCCTCCTATATATTTTTTTTTATACTACTAAGGTGGCAAACAAGCATACGGCCCACCTGATAGTAAGTGGTCACCGTAGCCTATGTACGCCTGCAACACCAGAGGCATCACTTGCGCGTTGCCGACCCTTTAGGAAAGGAAGTGGGAAGGAGAAGGAGCGGGATGGGGGGAAATGGGTGATTGGGCCTCCGGCACTCTCACTCACCGAACGAAACACAACAGTAGGAATACTGGTATTTCACGTCGATATTCTGTGAGAGGGTAGTCCTTCCCCGGTCGAGCCGGCCCATTCATGCTGACATCAATTATCTTTAAAATAAGTATATACCGGTTGCTGTGACACCCGCGTGACTCGCAACGCCATCTAGCGAAACGTTAACACAACGTAGGCAGCCTTTTATACACTGTATTCCTTTCAATATATTGAAAAATAATGTTGTGTCCTTGTATATTTTGTTATAAATCTTTATTAAGGTCTATTCCAATGTGAAAACCCGCCGTTGCTAATAATCTGGTAACGCTTGGTGAGCATGCAGTACCTCTGTCTTGCAAGCAACCGGCAATAACCAGCTCACATTGTATTATTACTACATTTTGCTGGGTCAATAAGAACTCTAGATACTGACATAGCTCTGCCATTAAAGAAAGAAAATTGAAAAGAGAACGAGATTTAAAACTAGCATAAAGGTACCTTTGGCCTTTAATCCATCAAAAACAGGCCTACAGTCAGTTCTAAAGAAACAATCAGTTAAATGGCCTTCTGCCAAACACTGTCCCTCAGTCAGAAGATATAGGCCTTCAGCCCATCTTAAGAAGGTCTCTAGAATAACCGGCAATAACAACATAAGCCGAAGATATGCCATCAGCCTATAAAGTGTTTTTAAAGATTTACTAATTAACTCGTGATGCTGCCTAGTACATAAAAATGCAGGCACATCTACAAAAAACTTGATCGAACAAATAAATAAACACTCTTACAAAGGCACGGACACAAGCCTATGGAGTGATAAAATACTAAAAAAAAATGTACCTTTGCATACCGTAACGAGCAACTGCAAATAAAGCAAATTTTTACATTTCCAGGCTTATTAATTTGTGCCCACAGACAACAACTTTCAGCAGACACACAATCATCTGAAGCGGGCATGAACTCTTAGCAACTCGTATATAAATAACGGTTACCGTTTAACCAATACTTCAATTCTATTTTAATATACCAACCGTTCAAACAAAGCAGTAAGGTTAATTGATCTAAAAATCTCCAATAAAACTTAAATTACCATATATTCTGCGTAAATAGAAACACCCATGATTAAATTATGTTTGGTACTTTGAAATAACTACACTGGAACAATGAGACAACTACCATCTTAGTCTCCCCGTGACCATGGCTGCTGATAAGCAACCGAAACGTCGGAGAAAGTGTAAACATAAATAACTTCTTGAACGTCTAGTGGAAATAGGTAAAAAAAAAAAAAAAACATTGTGCAAACAATACACAAACGGACAAATGTATGTGCGCTCGACATACATTTGTGCAGCGGACATACATTTGTCGTTTTTTTTTTGATTACTCATTTTTGCGGACAACGTATGTCCGCTCGACAGTTGACGGGACAATAGTATAGTAATAGTATAAATAGTTTTAATAGTTTCAATGATCTAATTAGCTTAAAAATTAGTAAACTGTAACAGTTTCTAAATTTTGTAATAAAGTGTCAAATAAACAACGCGATAAAATCCGTATATAGTAGTTTAATTTCAATGAATAACATTCGCGTAAACAGAAGACAATATTACTTAAATTACCAGTCAAAAATTCCTCACGGGACCTCGGCTCAGATTCGCAGAATTCCCCCCATCTTTAAATTTCAAAACTATTTCCGAACAGGTTTGAAGTAGGGGAAGAAAACAAAGACTTCTTCGTATATGTCTGACATTTTTAGTTTTTACGACTTCTATGACTTTTGTAGGCACTAAATATCAATGTTTATTTGTAACAAATGTTCTATTGATGCGACAATTTACTGACACTAGTGTGCTTGACTGACAACTTGGAAGTGACGAACATACGAACAACTGATTTATGTATATATACGGATTTTACGAGGGTGTTTATTTTCAATGTTTTTATTTAGAAAGATGGTGAAGTTATATGTTAAAATGTTTGGTAATGTGTCTGTGTTTTTATTTATTTGGGAATTATTTACATTTATAATAGTTCGGTGAGGCGCTCATAGCCAGTTGCACTCATTGATCGGTAAACGATTAGCGAGGTTAAGCAACGTTGGGTGCAGTCAGTCTATAGATGGGTGACCGCTTAGTGGTATTTCATCTGAGCGTCTCCGTGCTTCGGAGGGCACGTAAAAAGTCGGTCCCGATTGTTGTCAAATTAACAGCAGTCGTTAAGCCATGTCAGAGGCCTACGGGCGGATTGAACAACTCTTGACAATAGGTTGGCCATTAACCAAACTAACTACCACTATCGACTAACGAAAAAAAAATAGTTCGGTGGGCAAATCAGAATCGCATAACTGAAGAAGTACGTAACTAACTTATTCCAAATATTTAATCACATTGTAACGAATACATTCACATTGGATATTACTTTAAATAAACATATTCTACGAGTAAAAAAGTAGTAGTAATCCAAAATGTATTGAATAAATTGTTTGTCTGTTGATCTGTGTTAGATTATCACAAAAAAGAGGCTGAATTCAAAACGTTTTTACAAGCAATGAAAAAAAAAAGTATAGTAACTTCGTATGACTTTAGCCCTGAAGGGTGACAATGTCCCTTAATTGGAAAAAGCTGTTTAACTGGAAGAAGCTGAACTGACAGTTTATAGTGCTATCTATTGATTTCCACGTGTATTTTTTTCGGCAAAAAGTATGATAGTGGTCTGGTAGGAACTTCAAACTTTTTCCAATTAGGGGCCAATGTCACCTCTCAGGGCTAAAGTCATACGACCTTACGGTACTTAACATTTTAAAATCGTTTATATCCTGGAATCTGAAATCCTGAAATGGAAATAATTATATGATATAATTACGCAAACAAAATGGCAAGCATACTGAAATACTCATAAATAAAAACAAAGTATTGGTGTGGGTAGGTACCTATTTATCGTTTCTCAACTTTAGAATCGAACCCGTGTCTTCCCAATTCTAACATTCTGTTACATTCATTACCATATTTCTTTCACGTAACAAACCACTACAGATAAATCGATTTTTGTCGACAACAAGAGAATCTTATAAGATACCAGATTTCATGGCAGTGTGCAACTTTTTCTCATTAGTACTCCCCTCGGTGACTCTTTTACGTGACGAGGGACTCTAAGGACTCCACAGAACTGTATTACCCTTATATTATGCCCTCAGGCACTCCAGAGAGAATCATTTCGAAACGTTACACAAGAATAAATGAAAAATTCAGTAAGCATGTTCGTATTTTCAATGAAAATATTGATTTGAGACACACAGCGAATGAGTACGAAAATAATTTATTCAATCAAAGTAAATATTGTCTTCCGTTTACGCGAATATTATATCTACATTGAAATCAAACTACATTATACGGCGCGATAAAATCTGTATAAAGTAGTTTCATTTCAATGAATATTGTATTTAAAGTAGATCGATAAGACTACATTAATTTCAATCTATTCCTTACCTGTGACTTCGCTTAAACTTTTAAAAGTTCTTGTCAAATGAAGTACTTATAACCTTAAAAAAAAGCTTTCTAGCGACAGCACGAATAATGCAGTGGTATAAGTGGTCATCTCGCGTCTGCCATCACTATACGGTACAAACATTAATTATATAATCTACAATGTGTCGATTGAGTCCAATGTCAAAATGGTAGCGAGCTGTAGGATACCAGTAGCACGGTAGCATTAAAAAATCTTTAGTAGAAGTTCATATTCAGTTGTAGACATGTAGACATAATATCAACGTCATAGATACGTAGACACATCTCATGCCTACATCTCTGAATGGGTAGGGGTAGAGGTATAAATATTATACCCACATTTCCCCAAGTATAGTTTTGGGTCTTACGAAATAGAGAGCAAGTCTATGGCCGTCAACCGGTCACATTGCCAGAGTCTCTGGCTGCTACTAAGAATTTCTTGACAGCAAATTAACAACAATTTTCCTGATCCGGCAATCGTACTTGAGACCTCACGCATAGCTGTTTCACAACTGTCATTTTATATTCGGAAAAATATTCCAATTGATGAACGTGAAAACTCTTAGCGATGCGACTGCTCTCTTTTATCAATATTTATATTTAATGAAAAGTTAAATTTTATATAACATGGCATGCAGACGAACCCGTGAACATTTCCTAGTATGTCTCGACCACACACATCTCGGATGTAACTGGCACGGGTGTCCCATACCAGTTTTATGAGTAATAAATGTTAAACGACATACTGACTACAAAGATACTAGATATTTTCGGATTAAAGAGTTCATAGCGATTTACGAGTGAAAATAAGTCAAAATATTTGTATAAAGGTTTTTTATGATAAACAAAAAATATAAAAAAATATTTAAGATGTTTTTATGTCTTTTTTAGCACTGATCCCATGAGAGGAAACCGCAATCAAACTAAATTTATATATTTTCATCATCAGTTCACAATTGTATGGCGACACAAGGCCGAAATTATGCAAGAGCGAAAGATATAATAATTTTTAAGTACGTTCTCATAAATTCCTATCAAATCTAAATTCAAATTAGAACATTGTTATTATTTCACACATACAGCTCTATCACATTTGGTAAATACTAAGGTATGCAAATATTGAGATAGTGTGTTTAAATTATTTTATATGAAGGCTAAACAAGCATTGATTCGGCAGCTTATCTTTCTAGCGACGCGGCGACAGCCACTCCGTTTTCGTTTAAAATCTGGATACTTAAGATGCAGCTAGATACAACACATACTACAAGCTATCGGTAGTAAATTCTTATCATAATATATCAGGTGTTAAAAAATATCGAAGAATAAAATATGTGTATGAACACGTGCAATAAGGGACCGCTTTCATCTTGAGATTTGATAGATCACATATATTCGGCAAACAACACCGATCCGCCGATCAGTCTAAAAGTAGTGTTTTTTTTTTTAATAAGCCGCGGTAAAATTCATAAAAAGCGTAAACCTATGACTATTTCATTCGTTATTATTTGACAATCGTGTACCTCTAGTTAAAACACAAGACCGCAGGCAAAACAACAAGTTCTCAAGATATGTACATTGAATCCATGCCGAGTTCTGCCACAAGAAACCAACCTCTAACCTTTACGCCATTTAGGTCATATTATTATTCAATCCACAAGACATTTGCTTAAATGATATTCTACATCGGTAAACCATTAGTTAGTGTCGAATTATTTGCTTCGTCATTATTTATAGATGTTAAAACAACTGTGTGGGCTTAGCAGAGACTTGTTAGACGCGTTAATAATACATTTTCACATTAGAGGTGTGTTATTTAACTAAATAATTTTAGTGACTCACCGTTTCATCCAATGGTTTAAGTGGTTTGGACTGCGTGTCGTATAAGTTTTTTGTAATGTAACACTCGGCAGAAACTAAAATTGTTTTTGTTTTTTAATATTACTAAATCGTCTGCAAAAGCTTTTAATAATAATATCCTTCAGAGCGATGTTTTTTTTATTAAATACGAATATACAAAGTACTTTCGTGACCCTACTGAGAAGATACGGTTAAGGTTACATACAAAATCAACCACGATAAAATCTGTTTAAACTATTTTAATGTTAATGTTCTTGCTCCTTTTTGTTCACAAGAATAGAAAAATCAAGAATATTATAATATTTGGTGGTCCCTCAGTCGAACCCTATAGAATATTGGACCTAAATGTAATTAGCAAAATGCGGGCGGGACACCTCTATTCTTTTTAAATAAATTTTAACGACTACATAACTACAAAAAAAATATTAGTTTAAATTAATACGTGTATAGAAAGCTTTTAAGCAATTACAAATTAGATGAACGGAAAAATGAGACTTGACATAATTAAAATTTAAAATAGAGAAAGAGTGCAACAGCTTATATTATTTACAGAAAGAAAACTTAAATCTATACTAATAATATTATAAAGCTGAAGAGTTTGTTTGTTTGTTTGAACGCGCTAATCTCAGGAACTACTGGTTCGATTTGCAAAAATATTTTAGTGTTGGATAGCCTATTTATCGAGGAAGGCTATAGGCTATATAACATCACGCTACGACCCACGGGGCGGCGCAGTAACGATAAACGCGGGTTAAACCGCGGGAACATCTAGTAGTTCATAAAATGCAGTCGAATTTCGACCACTGAGCGCCCACTAGTGTTCATAAATGTCACAGTGAGTTTCTCTTCAAACTAAAGAACTGGATAAGTTATATTCATTGCAGACATTTAAAAAGTTCGTAACACTCGTGTAAAAAAGAAAGAATAACTAAAAAGCTTTTAAACTCAACCTTTTCCATGAATGCACTAAAAACGAATAAAATATGTACTTAATGATAATGTTCACAAAATAAAATATTTATAAAGGGCAGACCCAAAGTGTTTGGTTTACACCGATTTAAATGTAAGACGCTCTTGTTGATAAAATATCAGTAGAGCAGGCCGTGACTTCAATTTATTTTTCATACTCTACTTAAGCGTCCCTATGAGCATGACCTAAGACGGCTCTGATAAAAACTCTCTAAAGTTTTAGAAGTACATGTAAACGAGTTTTTGCCGCCTTAATATGAAAAGATCTTATCAGTAATTTATTCTAAAATGTTGAGTGTTTGTAACGATAGACGACTGCACCGGGCTGCGCGGGCGCAGTGATAACTTGCACGTCACTGCTGTGCTTAATGTATCGGGCTTGCTTCCCAAACTATCCCAGCTAACTGTCACTTGTTCTTTTTTGTTATTACTTACCTATATATTCCGTGGGACCTATAAACCCGCGAAATATGGGCTCTTTAGCCAACTGAGGCCACTCGAGCTTATCCCGCGGGATCAGTTGACCTAACGAATGTTTTGAATCGGGCAACTGATCCCACTTTAAAAAGAAGAATATTATTTATATATGTACAATATAAATATGTACACACGTGAACAAAAGTGTTTGGGGAAAGAAATTACACACCATTACATCGCTTGGTTATACTCACATACAAAAAAAATGGGATTAAATATAATGACCATCAAAAATACTAATTGCACAGCATAACGAGCACCTATACGCCTCAAATCAATGCATTCCGTCTCGAAAGGGTTAGATTATGTTAGGTTCCTTCTTAAACTCACCTAAAAATAGGAGCCCCGATTCGCCGGGCTCCGTCGACTTAGTTCAATCTCTTTAAATATATTTTGCTGTGCAATTAGTATTTTTTTGCTGTACAGTTAAATACTACCCATAAATCACAGTCGTAACACTTTTTTTCGTGTCTGTCCCTGATCCCATTGATACATTTTATGATTTATCATAAAATGTATCAATGAGATCAGTTGCCCGATTCAAAACATTTGTTAGGTCAACTGATCCCACGGAATAAGTTCAAGCGGCCTCAGTTGACTAAAAAGCCAGTTACGGGTGTACAATACACCTCAGCCTTCGCTTTTGGAGACATAGGCATAAGACAAAAATGTATTTAAAAAGTAGCCTATGTCACTCCGGCCTATAAACTAACACTTATTACAACTTTACATCAATACATTGCTTTATTGGTAAGTGAAGTAAGGACAAAGTAACAAGCACTTTCTCTTATTTATAATTTTAATAATGACAAAGTAAATTCAGTCCTGAAATTTATATTAAAATTAATACATTTTAATAAAAGAACAGTCATTTATTAAATCACTAGCTTTTGCCTGCGGCTTCGCTCGCGTTAATTTAGAATTTGACGATCAATTCGGGTTGTACTCAGCTTGTGATAATATAATTCAATCGTGATTCGAAAGACACGTGGCGCCATCTATTATCATAAGAACATTATTGTTGTTTTCTTTGGGAACAGTAATTTTTTTCGGGACGAAAGGTAGCCTATGTCCGTTTCTGTACACCTGACAACGTATATGCAACATTTCAGGATGATCGGTTCTGTGGGGTAGGCGTGAAAAGGTAACAAACAAACAAACAAACAAACTCATTTTCGCTTTTATAATATTAGTTAGGATTAGGATAGTTAGGATTAGGATTAAAAATAATGGAATTAAAATTTCGCCTCAACTGCAAACATCTTAAGAAACTATTACGAATTAATCCCAAGGTCTTTTTCACTTGTATTATAAAATGGGAGGATGTTAGTTGAACATCCGGATGTGACCGGAACACCTCGTGTAGAATAATAAAGATGGAACTCGATTGATATTGAGATACTGAAATACAAGTCTTAAAAGGCTCGGATAGCGTAATGGGTTGCCTCGCCTTTGCCAATGCGCCGAGTGATTTCAGTTCGAAGAATGTGGTTCAATAGTTGTCTCGAGTTTAAGTAATCTTAATTTGCATCTATTATTTGAATATTTGTAGAGATTCCCGCGATACAAGAATGACTTCTAGTGCAAAAATTACTTTTAAAAGGAAACAGGAAGAAAGTTAAATTATTTCAATACAAGATTTGGATTTTAATAAGAATATATCATAATGCCTATATTTTAGTATAAGGCAGCAAGTATTATGTAGCCATATTTCTACAGCTAACTATTGAACCATATTATTGGGGACAAAGCCCTTGCCATCTACCGCCTGCACTTTCAGCCACGGTGCTGCTGAAAACTCTAATAAAAATGTTGCTCGGGATCGAGTCCAACACCTTTAAATCGTCCGTAAGTATTATTAGCGACAAAATCTACTTGTTTGTCAGTGAATCGAAATATGACGCAATATTCAAATTCTTGCTGTAAATAAACGAATATTTATTCATATGAATATTTAAAATAAAACAATAGGTAATATATTTCTCTTTGTTTTAATAACTTTATCAACACACGTATATTACAGGTATTATATTATTTTAAATCCTATCCTAATCCTAACTAATATTATAAAAGCGAAAATGAGTTTGTTTGTTTGTTACCTTTTCACACCTATACCACTGAACCGATCATCCTGAAATTTTGCATATACGTTTTCAGGTGTACAGAACCGGACATAGGCTACCTTTCATCCCGAAAAAATTACTGATCCCGAGGAAATCAACAATAACCTTCTTATAATAATAGATGGCGCCACGTGTCTTTCGAATCATGATTTAATTATATTATTACAAGCAGAGTAAAACCCGAATTGATTGTCAAATTCTAAATTAACGCGAGCGAAGCCGCGGGCAATAGCTAGTAATATATATACAAGGAACACTTTACATAATAATATATAATAATAACCTACATTCGCAAATAACTCGTGGTTAGATTAAATAGGTAATCGGTTTATATGTTTGTTTGTCTTCGTTAACGACAATAGCGGTGGAGTCAGCTGTAGTATTACTCATTTTATAATTATTGTAAATACGTCTAGAATATGTGCCAAAAGGTTATAAGCGTTATTTATTTTTGAGTAGTAGAACCTCGCTGATTTCAGCATGAATGTGCCAGCTCGACCGGGGAAGGACTACTCTCCCACAGAATATCGATGTGAAATACCAGTATTCCTACTGTTGTGTTTCATTTGGTGAGTGAGTGCCGGAGACCCAATTACCCTCTATCCCTCTTCTCGCTCCATTTCCTTCCCACTTCCTTTCCTAAAGGGTCGGCAACGCGCAAGTGATGCCTCTGGTGTTGCAGGCGTCCATAGGCTACGTTGACCACTTACCATCATGTGTGCCACCGTAGTCGTATGAAAAAAAAAATTCTTCTTACAGCACGCGGCTTCGTTTGCGTGATACTTCATTGAAATATGGCCTGTGGTATTCAGGAATAGCGCAGCTTTCTACTAGTGAAATAATTTCTGGATTAGCTCAGAGTTCCAGAGATTAATGTCTAAAAACAAATTTAATACCTATTAGCTGTGCTCCGCAGTTTAATCCAGTTAAATAGTATTTATGTTTGACTATAAAACCTCTCTTGTTGGACATAGCGTACTGTTATACGTATAGCCCATAACTTTTCTCAATTAACAGATCAGCTAAACAAAAAATTATATGAGACTAGCTGTGCCCGCGGTTTCATCCGCGTGACTAGCTGTGCCCGCGGTTTCATCCGCGTTTATGGTTACTGTGCCGTCCCCGTAGGTCGTAGCGTGATGTTATATAGCCTATTAGCCTTCCTCGATACATGGGCTATCCAACACTAAGAATAAACAACCAACACAACAATAAGAATTTTTAAATTCGAACCAGTAGTTCCTGAGTACCGCGTTCAACCAAACAAACTTGCACAAAATTCTAACAGTATGCCCGGTATATGACAGTAAACATACTCACACATATACATATATTATCACGACCACATTTTTTAAAGGGGGTAAACAGAGTTAGGTATATTACATACTTTCCCAGGTATGATATTAGTTCCGCCATTATAGGATTAATATTGTCAAACAAACTCTTCAGCTTTATAATATTAGTATAGATAAAAAAGTAACAGTGCGATTCTCAAACAAAACAAACAACATGGATTCCTTGTAAAGCTATTACTATCATGAACTAATATCAAAACAAAGCCAACCAGCTCGGCATGTCATGGTTCACTCAATACCTCATGGTATCGGGTATCAGTATGACAGTCACGTAATGATGCATTAAATAACACAACAATGACTATATACCAGTACTCCATACCACTGTCATAATACTACATGTGGTTCGCTCCTATATCAGCTGACCTTGAACGACAGAATAAATACCAACAGCAAAACTACATTTTCGAAAATAACAACCTGTATCACACACGAATAAGGATGGTTTTCAAATGACTGATTGTGTTTGAAAGATTGTCTAAGCCAAACACGTGTTAGTCATTATAAAAATTTAAAAATTCGATTACTGTTCTTATTAGCTGCTGAATAACGACTGTTTTCCCGTATCCCATTAACTGAATCGCCTTAGTGTACAAATTTAAACTTAATCATGTGTAAATAAGGTTGTATTTTCATTGTAGAAGGTTGATAAACAACATTTTTGCAAATATACCAAGGCCATGCTTCCTGGTTCCACTTAACAACAAAATATATTACGCCATATAGGTATACATTATTGAATTAATTGTTAGTGATAAAATTATAAGAATATCTAATTGTTTTTTTTCGTATATGGGTAGTAAGGTAATATTTGGTCTTGATGTCACGAGATACGATCTGTGGTAATTTTTTCGTTTTGGCATTACTCGGTAGAACAAGTTCAGACTAGACAAGTTAGACTAGTTAAAAATAGGACGAGTTCTTATTGTAACAGTAATTTAGCATCTAGATTTGCACAAAAATTGTTGCACAGCAAAAATTTTTGAAATGAATTTGAAAATAATTTAAAAATATGTCATTTTGTGTAAGTGTACGTGTAATGATACAGATAATAATAATTGTATCATTATATAAATGGTGCAGGTCGCAGCGATAGCTCAGTGGGGAGACAAACAAACTGCAATGCCGAGGGTCTCGGGTTCGAACCCACGTCGCACACCTTTCGGAAGATATATGACTTTTCGAAATTGTGCGTATTGATTGACAATTATCGCCTGCTCCGTGTCTCGGAGAGCACGTTAAGCCGTTGGTCCCGGCTGCCATGAACATCTATGATAGTAGTTACTGGGAAGCCAGTGCCCTCTAATATCCTGACACTGGTCTAGCCTTAGGGTATCGTTAGCCTCCGCGTTGCGGAGGTCAGATTGCAGTCGCTCCGTGTAAAAACTGATATCCAGTCAAATCCGGTTAGACTAGAAAGCCGTCCCCAAGTGACTTGGGAATAATAAAAGCTAAGGAAGAAGATATAAATGTTATATGTAAGGATACAATATATCAACTGTATACACGAGACTTGAGACTAAATAAATTAATTACGTACTTGATTCGGACTAAAAGTAGTTTGCATTAGTTTGCGTGTGATCGTGGAAACTCGTGTTCGATGCCCGAATCGAGCGATGAGTTATTCGATTATTAACTTTGATTCCTGTAGTAGCGTTCTCTATGACGTGAGTTCTAAACAGAACTATACTAGTGATCCCACCTGCCTAGCACTGACATATAGGTATATAGGTAAACCAACAAGATACGCAGTCGTACACAGCCTCATTTCGCTAAAGATACTTTAGGTAATATGGGAAAATTATTCCCAGCTGCTAGAAAAATTGCCAAACTCCATCTGGCTATAAAGTTAATGATTTTAAGGCAATTGATTAATTATTTTATTTTAATTATAATTTTATTTTGACATCAATTTATACCTACTTGACTTAAGTATATAATAATATATTGACTACTACTATTGTGGACAAATTACATTCTGACATCTAATATAATTATTATGTTAATTAACTATTGAGACATTGGCATTGTTGTATAAATTATAAATTATCTCAATTATTTTTTAATGTAATAGGTAGAATAAAGAGAATTGTAATAATTAAATTACATCTATATACACCTTTATTCAGCAATTAACTGCCTCCGTGACGCAGCGGTAGTGTATGCGACTGCTGTGCATGAGGTCTCGGGTTCGAATCCCGGGTCGGGCCAAGAAAAGTTATTGGGTTTTCTGTTAAGAAATCTCAATATCAGCCCGGAGTTAGGAAGTTGGCGGTGTTAGACACCCCCGTGCCTCGGAAAGTACGTAAAGCCGTTGGTCCTGCGACTAATCTCTCTCCGGTCGTGTCGGATTATCCGTCCCATAGGATCATGTGAGTTAGGGAACAGAGAGTGCACTTGTGTTTGTGCACATACTTGTGCACTATAATATCTCCTGCGCAGATGGCCAGTCTTTGTTAAGACTGGCCGCCGTAACCGAAATTCGGTCTGGAGGACATTATTATTATTATTATTCAGCAAATAAATGGATTTGATTTGATTTGGCTATTATAAACTTTTTGCCAAAAATCCTATATTAATTTGGGCAACCTGGACCTCGAGCCCGAGACCTCATCCTATCGGACAATCGATATAACCGTCGTTATCTTCGTCAAATAATCATAAAAAGAATACTTATCACATATCGTGTTACAGAAAATAACCATTTAAGTCTTACAAACAGAAAGGGCTTCCTCCATTATTTCAGCAAATTAATTAAACTTATTAGGAAACAACTTTATTTAGTGAAAAACACCCAAACAAACAACACAAAACTATCCTTTATTAATATGATAATTCGCCATCACACACCAACTTCCTAACAATGTCAACCAACTTAGAAACACCCTCTCTGTAAATCAGACTGAATCATCCCTCGCCACCCCATCAATACCCACTTATAAGTTTGTTGATCAATCCTGGATGACCCTTCAATTAATTAGTTGTTCTACCATCGTTATTTTAGGGTCGTTCCGCTTATAACTTCATCGGATTCAATTAAAACCGAAATGGCGAAAAGTAAGATGAGTTAAAAATATTCAAGCCATTTTATACACAGAACATTGACAGCCAAACTAATAAATATATCGCTAACTCAGACGTAGCTTCCTCACAATTGAATAGCTCTCAAATTCTTGATCAATGATTAACTTTCCATAGCTAATTTTGTATTGATCTACCTTTCAGAAATTCGATGTAAATATTTAAATTGGCGGTAGACTAATGGATTAGGCATTGATTCTATTGTTACCCGTCGCACTACTGACGTGAACCAAACCGTAAGAGTAGTAGAGCCTCGCTGATGTCAGCATGAATGGGCCGGCTCGACCGGGGAAGGACTACCCTCTCACAGAATATCGACGTGAAATAGCAGCATTCCTACTGTTGTGTTTCGTTCGGTGAGTGAGAGTGCCGGAGGCCCAATCACCGCCTTTCCCCCATCCCGCTCCTTCTCCTTCCCATTTCCTTTCCTTAAGGGTATGTCAAAAAGCGCAAATTATGCCTCTAGTGTCGCAGGTGTTCATATTCTACGGTCACCACTTACCATCAGGTAAGCCTGTTTGCCACCTTAGTTGTATAAAAAAATAAATTAAAAAGCCTCTTTTTAGAAGATTTTTTTTTTAATATTAATTCTTAGTTAAAAGAGATGTTTATTTTAATTTAAAAGTCATCTCTCGCATTAGGAACTAACTCTGTGTCGCGAGTGACTTTACAAACATACAATAATAATTAACAGATACAATGCCCACAGGGTTAAAAAAAAAAATTAATAGATGTTAAAAAACGATCAAAAACGATTCAATCTTAAAAAACGATGCGATATTGTACTTCTATATTGAAAAACATTGTTAGGTGTCCCAACAGCTAGTCTAATCTAAGAATGTTGTTCTGTTATTCTTCAGATTAACAAGACTAGATGAGATTTGAATAGATAATAAGCACGGCCGTAGCTACTAGCTTCCTATTTAATGCAAATTACTCTTCCTTTATATTTATACTAGTAATCCTTTCCCCAAAATGAAAATTACGAAACTCAAATCTGAGTTAGATTATCTTGAGAATTAATTAATTATTTGGCGCAGCCGGCGGTTACGGCGCGGTATCGCCATCTATTGAGCAAATGAAGAGTTCATTAGCAGTACTGTAGGCGCCGATAGCGGAACGGCAAACTTTGCCGCAAAAATATTCATGGACGAAAATTTTCTACTGAGTTTGGAATTTTGTGAGAAAATAAGTTTCTTCAGATATTACGCATAGACAATGAGATTAAAAGCAAAATGCAGAAAGGTGTATTAACAGAAAATAAAACGTAATTTTATTCTTGAAAAGAGATTTTTGTTATTTTCTCACTAGTATATTTGAGTGAGCAATTCCTGTTACATATTTATTTTGCTTATGACAAGAAAGTAGCCCCCGCAGTAGGCAAAAATCTTGTGTCGCGGGCTTCTTTACAAACATTCAAACAACGGACTAAACGAACATCCAATCCCTGAACAACGATTTGTGGACACAAATGTTGTACCATGTCGAACACACAACACTCACTTTTAAGCGTCAACTTTAAATTTGCACTTATGTGTACCTACGTGTGATCCTGAGGCTTGGGATGTCGAGCGAGAAAATTTGATTATCTGTCAGGAAATCTACAGTAGCATAGAAGCATAGACTCCGTGCCGTCTTAGAAAAGGGGCCCGGTAGACCATATCAGGCGCGCTCCCTTAAAAAGCAATACAGCTTGATTCACAACTTGCAAAAAAAGGGGAGTAGATAGGCAAGTTTATGATCCTAACAGCATTTCCAAGCGTTTTCGTTGAATGACCCCACGATTCTGAAAATAACGGGAGTAAACATTACAAGTGATTTTAATACTAAAATTGCGTAAGTGTCTGTATTTTTGACTATAATTAAGCGCACTCTATCACAATTATATAATACTTTTCCTAGTTTTTAGAACAACGCCTTGCAGGAGCTCGCTGATGGTCACACATTCCAGCATTGAAAGAGTAAAGAATTTGTAAAAATGTTACGGATCTAAATTGGACGTAGTTATGCAAAATGGATTCAACCCCACAAAACACTTTGTTTTAAATGGTATTAATATATATATATATATATATATATATATATATATATATATATATATATATATATATATATATATATATATATATATATATATATATATATATATATATATGTATATATATATATGTTTTAACCAAAACACTTTGTTTTTAGGTATAGTTATAAATGGTATTAATACCTAAAAACAAAGTGTTTTGTGGGTTGGATCCATTTTGCATAACTACGTCCAATTAGAAAACTGTTTTCTCATAAATAGCCATGTAAGTAGTTATTTTTAAAAAGGCTATTCCTGCACTAGTTGTAATTTCTGTGTCGCAGAAGACTTTACAAGCATTCAAAAAACGGACACAAAGAACACGAGACTCCAAGCAACTTTTTGAGGATCACATAAATATTTTTCTCGTGTGGGGATCGAACCCAAAATACTCGACGCAGCGGCCACTTAAACCACTACGCCATCCGTGCAGTCAACATTAAAATAAACTAACTATATTCAATAGACATTTCCACTATGACAATCCTAACTAATATTATAAAAGCGAAAATGAGTTTGTTTGTTTGTTACCTTTTCACGCCTAAACCACTGAACCGACCATCCTGAAATTTTGCATATACGTTGACAAGTGTACAGAAACGGACATAGGCTACCTATCATCCCGAAAAAAAATACCGTTCCCGAGGAAAACAATAATAACGTTCTTATGATAATAGATGGCGCCACGTGTCTTTCGAATCATTATTGAATTATATTATTACAAGCAGAGTACAATCCGAATTGATTGTCAAATTCTAAATTAACGCGAGCGAAGCCGCGGGCAAAAGCTAGTATAAAATACTTTCTAGGTTGAAATATTTTAAGTTAGAGCGCTGATGCCGAAATGCCCTGCCTCTCTACAGTTTCAAGAATTCTTGTAACGGGTCCACCCAGATATCCCTCCATTTTGAGAGCTTTACGAACATCATTTATGCCTTTATTTATATGTATATTCAACAAAGTCATACTTAACGCATAAATCGCTCGCTACATAATTCAGAGATGCGCATTAATAAACAATAATAAATACAACGCGGCGTGAAATGTTATATTTGTTGGTTTAAGTTATGGCGTCTGGTGTTCCTCCACATTAAGTGCCGCTGTGTTAAACAATGTACATGTTATGATAATAATAGTGACGTGAAAGGTACCCTTAAGTCACAGGATAGAATAGATAGGCTATTCTATCCTGTGACTTAAGGGTACATTTCCATGATTTTTTAAGTGAATGAGCTCTACCGTCAAATATTTGGTGACGTTTGTGCCATCCTACGAGAACCTGTACCATTAAAACACTATTAATTTAATCTTTACTTATATTATAAACGGGAATGTGAGTTTGTTTGTTCCACTATCACGCCTTAACTACTCAACCGATCATCAAAAATTTGGCACGCGTTGTCACAGGTATAAAAAGGACATAGGGTAAGTACCTTTCATCCAGAGAAAAGTACTAGAATAGAAGCCGAGAGCAAAAACAAGTTTTAAATATAAATCCAGTCTATTTTCCTCATCAAGCATATCCCAGCCTACCTCCATATATGTACATACATACCATTTGAGTGCCGGAAGCCCAATCACCCTACTTTCCCCTTCCCGCTCCTTCTCCTTCCCACTTCCTCCTTTCTTAAAGGGTCGGCAACGCGCAAGTGATGCCTCTGGTGTTGCAGGCGTCTATAGGCTACGGTGACCACTTTACATCAGGTGTGCCGGGCCGTAGCTTGTGTGCCATCCTAGTCGTATAAAAATACCAATCTTATCAAAGACCAACGTAAGAGATATTAATCTGCACAAATGTATCCAAAAACGCAAATACTCTCTATTTCCCCATTCTCATAATCGATGACAATAAAACACGAACGGAAAAAAGTGCAAGCGCAGAACCAATGGCTTTACTTGCTTTCCATGAATGTAAACGCCAACTTCCTACCTTAGATAGGCTACTAAAAATGCATTGTCAGAAAAACCCAATAACTTTTTGATGAAACACGGAACTGCATGATCTGCATCCGTTTATACTGGCTATTTCAGGGACGACACAGTAATTATAATATTTAAAATAATGTCCCAGTATTGATGGTGACCTGGCCACCTGAGCAGTCACAAATAAGCAATGATCCCGCGCAGGATACCGCGGTCGGTGGACGCCGCTTCCCGCCATAAACTTACTTTCTACAAACATTACATACGCACACACATCGTTGTTTCATAACTTCGTTGTACATACATGTGTAGTTTGACCACCGATAGGTGAGCCCTGCTAAAATGCTTGCTTTAAATGACGTCACTGTGAGTGTCAAAAGGTTAAATGTGATATTAATAATAATAATAAGTTTATTTAGTTCATGAAAAATATACAAGTTACACAAAAGTAGTTGTGACCTGAATCCTGCACTAGGATACCCTGTGTTGCGGGATCCAGTCTCTTTCGACTGATATTCTTACAGTAATTGCATTAGATAGAAACAGTTATTATATTAAATGGTACTTATACAAATATATTATGCTACTTAATAATAACTATATAATATGTAGATGATGATAATTACGTGTTCTGTATGCTAGTGCGTGTTTGCAAGTGTATTTGTGTTTGTGAGTGTGTGTGTGTGGATGAATATTTGTGTCTGAGGGTGTGTATGAGTGTAGGTGTGTTGGTTTGGGTGAGGACGATATAATTATTAACCATTATAATTCATAGAATTAAAACTAGCATCTATTGTTCTAAGTCTATTTATAAAGATAAATAATTGGCTACGAAATAAAAGTACTATTTTTATGTATTAGTACTTTAATTTCGTGGCCAAATCTAACTAATCCTTCCTAAAATTATAAATGTGAGTTTATTTGTTACGCTTTCACGGCTTAACTACTCGCTTTGCGCGGATGTTTAAACAAAACGCAGCTAGATTTCTGTAGGTGGACGTAGACCTTTGAGGTGCATGGAGTCTGGAAATGTATCAGATAAACATGATACATTATACATCATTATCTTAGATTACATCACTTAGTATCACATTCTCGAGACAGGCATAACGGTACCTACTATTCGGGAATTGTTAGTAGCATCACAGAAAGGTTATATTTTTATGTACAATATATAATATAATAATATAATATTCTACCACATAAACACAACACCATCTAGCCCAAACTAAGCAAAGCTTGTACTATGGATACTAGACAATGGATAAACATACATATATACTTTTTTTTTTAATTACCTACATATTATAAATAGAAACACCCAGACCAAGGCAAACATCCATGTCCATGCACACAAATGTTTGGCTTGTGCGGGAATCGAACCCGCGACCTCAGACGTGGCAGTCGGTTACACTAACCACTACGCCATCGAGGCCACCAACTAAGATTACTCACTACTAGGTGACCCGCACAACGTCGTCTGCTTCACTTAAGATAATTGTCCCCGTTTTTGCAACATTTTTCATTGATGCTCCGCTCCTATTGATCTTAGCGTTATGTTATAATATGTTTTGGTTGAACGCACTAATCTCAGGAACTACTTGTTCGAATTGAAGAATTCTTTTAGTGTTGGATAGCCTATTTATCAAGGAGGGTTATAGGCTATGTAACATCACGCTATGACCCACGGAAACGGCGCCGCAATAATAAACGCGGGTGAAACCGCGGACACAGTCGCGGTCTAGTTATTTCATATTATGCTGTTTCATCGGCCGTCAGATAGAACATCCAGAAATTAACAAATCATTTCCTCGTCAAACACATCAATATTCGTTTTGCTCACAAATATACAGATATATTATCTACTGTAGATATTAGACACGTGTGTGTGTCTGTGTGTGCAAAACAAACAATAAAAAAGTAAACGGCACTCCCTCGCTATCCGCGCAAACAGACGTCCATGATTCATATGGATGGGCGACTAATTGCCAATATAAATAACCGCACATACATTAGGATCGATTACTCGCACCCCCGCCACTTGGTATACTCGTATTACATAAAAACATCAATGTTTCTGCTTCACTGAAACATCGATGTTTATAATTACGAACTGTTAAATAAAAAGGAAACCTTTATCATGCACGTTTTACCGGAAATATACCACTGATGTTATACAAGATAATAAAATATGAAATTTTGATTTGGAACACCAAATCAAAATATATATCCAAAAAACTTTTATTCGAATTTGTGTATTTGTGACTGTGTATTTGTGTTATTTGTCCCAGCAACACACAAAAATAATTTAACGGTTATTGATCCTGTTTTCTCAATTCAGTAACTTGGAGTTCAACTTGAATTCTAAGCAACGATTCTATTGATTGGAGTCGGATAT
The DNA here is from genome assembly GCA_963564715.1 of Catocala sponsa. Lineage (NCBI taxonomy): Eukaryota > Metazoa > Arthropoda > Insecta > Lepidoptera > Erebidae > Catocala > Catocala sponsa. The sequence continues at coordinate 25,141,008 of OY751341.1, read as the reverse complement.
ATAGTCAACATAAATAAAATTGCGAGCGAACCACAGTTCTGAAGACAACACAGATGACGTAGTGGTTTAAGTGCTCTTCACACCACTGACACTGCGCCGAGTGCAGTAGGTTCGATCCCCAGTCGAGACACAACATTGTGTGATCCACAAATAGTTGTGTCGGGTCTGAGTTGTCTTAGTGCTTGTTGTTTATTAAAGGTCCCGCGACACAGGATATATACCTAGAGCAGAAGCTGCCCTATTCCAAAAAAAATATAAACGTAAAATAAAAGTTCAGACGTACACAGTCGCAGACAAATGCTAATCTAACAATATATGATTAGAATAGAATAGAATAGAATAGAATCTTTATTTGCTAGAAATGTAGGTATTACAAAAAGGTGTTACAGTAATTATTAATTATTATAAACATTACAAAAACTTACAACTAAGATTTACTTTAAATTTAGTTCTTAAGTAAATGTAATTTGTAGCTCAATTTTATTATTTACATTTTATCATTATTTATTATTTTTCAAATTATATAGATTACTAGATGTGCCCGCGGTTTCACCCGCGTTTATGATTACTGCGCCGCCCCCGTGAGTCGTAGCGTGATGTTATATAGCCTATAGCCTTCCTCGATAAATGAGCTATCCAACACTAAAATAATTTTTCAATTCGGACCAGTAGTTCCTGAGATTACCGCGTTCAAACAAACAAACAAACTCTTCAGCTTTATAATATTAGTATAGATATAATGTGACTGTTAGATAGAGATAGATATATATAGTTGGAATAGAGAAACCTATTCTATAGTCTAACTGCACCCATACACTTCTGATTTAATTCGTTGCAGGTTCCAAGACTCTCCCAAGACTTCACAAGTTTCACCTAGTTTTCCATCACTGTGAATAGCGTCTTTTATGTCCAGAGTTGCCATGTGTAAAAATACTATCATTATGAGTCTGTGAGACCGCCTGCTGCAGACTGGAACGTACAGGCGATGGATGGCTATTGCCACTTAATTTGTTTTTAATTCTAATTTTAACCATTATTTAAGTATGTGTCGACCTTGTTTATTATGGATCCCAGAGTCCGAAATAAAGTGTTATTATTATTATTATTATTAAACACACCCACAAGCGCTCTCTGGTATGAGTGAAAAAAGACTGTGTAATGAATCTTATTTTTTTTAAATTACATCATCGTTTTATTGTTTTGTAATGGATTTAAAACCACAAAATCTTATGTACGCACACCGAACTTCTGTGGAATGCAAAAATATTTACTTCACTCGGCTATTGAACCTGATCATGCGGCTCAATGCCGATCGCTTTTCCATTCATAGTTATACTACAAGAGCAAAAATAGCTCTATCTATCATACGTTTTCTCAGATAAATTGTTGAAGCGATTTTATTGCAGTTTGCTATAAAGATAGCTCTAGAGACAGACAAGAACTTACGTTTCCTAGACTTGACAAGAGAGACAAAGAGAAAATAAAGACTATCGTAGAGTTATAATTTCTTAATATTGTCTTCTGTTTACGCGAATGTTATTCATTGAAATTAAACTACTATATACGGATTTTATCGCGTTGTTCAATTATAATTTCTTTCAAAACTACAAAAGGCTGTAGTTTCATAGCCTTTTAGTTTTGCTTTAGTGCGCAAATTAACCAAAGAATTACCATCTATACTAATATTATAAAGCTGAAGAGTTTGTTTGTTTTTGTTTGTTTGTTTGAACGCGCTAAGCTCAGGAACTACTGGTTCGAATTGAAAAATTGTTTTAGTGTTGGAAAGCGCATTTATTGAGGAAAGCATATTTCATATGGCACCTGTAATATATAATAAATTACCAATTGACATAAAAGCAATGAATCTTAAATTATTCAAGAAAAAACTTAAAATCTTATTACTAAATAAATGTTATTATGATTTAGATGATTATTTGAATGATAATCTTAATTACAATAATTAATTATGTTTGACTAGGTATGACTTTAATTAATGATTAAATATGCAACGAATTTATTTTAGTAATGTGTTTTTAAATATGCAACGAATTTATTTTAGTAATGTGTTTTTAAATATGTAATGAATTTATTTTAGTAATGTGTTTTTAAATATGTAATGAATTTATTTTAGTAATATGTTTTTAAATATGTAATGAATTTATTTTAATCAAGTGTTTTTTCTAAATATGTAATTAATTAAATTTATTTTATATTCTTAGTAAGTACATATAAAATCTATGTGAATTTTGCATGCCACCAGGCCGAAACACTTGAGACTATATATGAACTTGTTAACATCATTGTAACAGTGTTTTCTGCGAAAATAAATCATTTCATTTCATTTCATTTCATTTCATTTCAAGGCTATAGGCTATATAACATCACGCTACGACTAATAGGAGCAGAGCAGCAATGAAAAATGTTGCATAAACGGGGCAAATTCTCTTATGTGAAGCAGATGAAGTTGCGCTAGTCAGCTAGTTTGGTATATATGTAGGTAAGGAATTTACTATTTGTTGAAGGAAGCGCTATGATGTGAATTGCACATCGAGTGCTTTGGTGTTTCTTTTGTTAGCAGTGCAATGTTATGGGATCGACAACGACGACAACAAAGCATATTTGAATCGATAACTAGGGTTACCATAACTAGTAAATGAAAATCGGAATCACATGACCAGCGATGCTTGAGTTACTGTTTGGGACTGTGCAGCAAGGATATACTCGATCTGAAATCTCTAAATCAACAAGCATGCAAATAATTTCATAAAAGTGAGCTAAGCAAAAGATACTATAAGTCAAATCAAATAATTTTGTTTATAAGAAATGTGGTACATACAGATACTGCGTAATAAAAAAGTCATTTTTAAAATTGATCAGCTTAAACTTGCAAATCTAACAGTAATTATATGATTACAATTATTATTATCAATTATTTATCTAATTTGAATTATAAACCATAACTATTTAAAAACTCAGTGGACGAGCAGCGGTAGCTCAGTGGGGAGACCAACAGACTGCAATGCAGAGGGTCTCGGGTTCGAACCCACGTCGCGCACCTCTGACTTTTGGAAGTTATATGACTTTTCGAAATTATATGCGTATTGATTGACAATTATCGCCTGCTCCGTGCCTCGGAGAGCACGTTAAGCCGATGGTCCCGGCTGCCATGAACATCTATGGCAGTCGTTATTGGGAGAGTGTCGACACAAAACATCCCACTGGGTCGAAGTGTCGCCGGTCTACACTGACTTGGCCCCCACATAAGATAAGATAAAAGCCCAGTGGGCAAAGCGTAAATGGAATTTTCTTTTAAAAAAATATCTAATAAGCATAGAATTGTGCCTAGTAATCAGCAATAGGGCCCCTAACTATTATCTTAGACCTTAAAGCGTAGCTACCAAAAATTAAGTAAATAGGTACACATCTGCCGGCCCCTTCGAGTAAGTAACTTTACATGTTTGTAAATAAATGTTACACATCATATAACATTATTTCGCGTCAGGCACATGTCCTTTCATTCTTAAACCTTCAGATGCTCCAATAAATGTTCTTTACAATTCGATACAAGTAGCATCACGAAGACTCCAACATGTCTGCCAAGCCCGCATTGTGCAAAGATAAAACCGAATACATACAATACAAACAGAGTATGTATAAACATAAATATATACAAAATACATGTATATAAACATTGCATAACGATGAACCACGTGTGGCCTTGGACGATATAGTATCACTGTGCTCACATGCACAGACACACATGCCCACACATACACATTGCATATACACAAACACACACACACACACACACATGCTTATATATGATTGTTAAAGCTTCCAACGTTGTTTCGTATAAAGAATATTCTAGATGGACTAAATTTGAACAAATAATTAATTATGTAAATAAAGTTAATCTGTTTATATCATAAATCTTAATTGTTGTCGGATTAAAATGTGGAAAAATAATATATAAATAAAACGAGTTACATATAAGATTTAAATAACAGTGGTCAAGTGCGAATCGGACTGACATACCGAGGGTTTCATACTTTAGGAGAAAACGTATAGAAATGTATCCTAATCCTAACTAATATTATAAATGCGAATGTGAGTTTGTTTGTTTGTTACGCTTTTACACCTTAACTACTCGACCGATCACCATGAAATTTTGCATACACGTTATGAGGAGTACAGAAAAGAACATAGGGTACCTTTCATCCAGAAAAAAGTACTAACATAACCTAACCTAAATTTACGCGAGAGAAGCCGCGGGCAAAATCTAGTATATCTATAAATTCTTATGCCTCTATCGTCGAAAGGGCTCATGCCTATATTCCTGTAGAAGTAGTCAGAAATGTATAGCACCCATATAGTGCCAGCTATGCTTTTAAGTGCCTATGTGGCAGGCATGGCAGGCCTATTAATAATTGCTGTCTACCAGACACAATTCCAGATGTCTGTACTGCAGTGAATTTGATAGTAAAATCACGAAAAAAAGAAAAAAAACATTATTATTATTACAGACAGTGGACAGTAAAACCTAAAATTATAATAAGATCCAGGAATCGAATCTGCATGCGCTATTGCTTCGCCATGCATAACAGTCACTTCGTACATCACATGACTAGAGCCAGCGACCATAGTAGGTGTCTGGAGTTGACCAAATCGAGTAAATAGAAAATATATATGTACTATTATGGCATAATTACTGACTAATATGGCATCACTGCATGCATATACATATATAATATTCTATCACATACACACAACACCATCTAGCCCAAACTAAGCAGAGCTTGTACTATAGGTACTAGATAATGGATAAACATACATATATACTTTTTTTTGTAAATACATACATATTATACATAGAAACACCCAGACCAAGACAAACATCCATGTTCATGCACACAAATGTTTGACTTATGCGGGAATCGAACCCGCGACCTCATGCGGGGCAGTACGCCATCGAGGCCGATTTATTGTGACTTACTTGGCTTATTTAATAAACATATATAGCGTACTGGGAGTTAGAGATTATACAAAGAGTTGTCATCCCTATTTATTGAAAAAGCAGTACTTGAATGATTTTATAATGAATTGTTTGTATACCAAATAAAACAAGAGATAAAATAATCGTATATACTGTGAATAGCCAGCCATATTATAAAGCTGCAGAGTTAATTTGTTTTTATTTGAGCGCAATCCTAAAACGGGATAAACATTAGTGTAATCCTCAAATGGCTGTTCCCCGACCGCGTGGTCTTTGTGTCCGTTGTTGAAATGTTTTACCCGCGACACAGGAATTAAGCCTAAAACGGGCAATGTCGTAAAATTCAAACAAATCACAAAAGGGGGATTCCATACATTACGTCACTCGTTAAGGGGGAGGGGGTTGACGAAGTGTGTAAACTTGGCGATTAAAAAGAGTGGCCATGAGTTTCATGCCCGTTCTTCTCATGAGCCCTACACTCTTGCTTTGCTGAACGTGGCAGTAAATGTAAATTCACAAAAAAAATTTTGTGTAACTTTGACATTCATAAGTGATACCTTGTAACCTAACTTGAATAAATTTATTTTTGATTTTGATTTTGATTTTGTGATATTGCATGACAAGGGGTGGGAGGGCTCCTGAATTTCTTGACATCACATTTCAAAATCTAATATATTATCTAAGGACAGTAATACCGCTTACGCAACGAAAAGTGAAAATGACGAAATGAAAATAAAACTAATTTTGGAACTGCTGGCTGTTTTCAGTTAATGATTTCTAGATGTAAAATTGCAAAATTTGTGACGTCATAATAGGAAGCGGGGAGTCTCACAAATATGACCAGCTGTGACAAGAGGGAGAGGTCAAAAAACATTAAATTAGTGTGACGGAATTTGTGGATGACCCAAAAATCCGACGGCTGATGTTTTTTGATATAGCCAAATTCTTGAGAAAGGCTATATAATATCACGCTACAAGCAAACGAAAGCAGCCTCGCCGCCGAGGTCGGAATACGCGTCGCGATACCGTTAATGCCGTAGATCACCCTAGATCCACGTAGCCGACAACACCCCAAGCCGATGTCCGTGGCAGTCCGCCCTTGGAGGTAACGTTGTCTAGTTTCATTTACTTTTTAACGGGTTGAGAGCCCTCTGCGCTCACCCACAATCCGTGTAGAGTCGTGAAGGCCATCTGAGGCCAACAACAAAAACAAACGAAAGCATAACACTAATCATAAACGTGAGTGAAACCACAGGAGACAGCTTGTTTGTATATACACACACATTCGTACTGTATCGCTATAATCTCACACAAACACAACAAGTCAACTAGTCGCCACGTGCGAGCGACTACTGGCAATTATATATTGTTATTATTACTCGTTATACTGACACGTATTCATTATAATGTTATACTACACTACATGTGCCGCTGGCTTCGCCTGGAGATATATCAAGTAACCATACCTAGAAACGTCTTTAGTATTTGTAGGGTAGTATTTAACTGCACAGTAAAAAAATACTAATTGCACACCAAAATATATTTAAAGAGATCAAACTAAGTCGACGGAGCCCCGCTTGGCGGGGCTCCTAGTTTTGTGTGGGTTTAAGAAGGAATCTAACATAACCTAGCCCTTCCGAGACGGAATGCAGTGAGTTGAGGCGTATAGGTGCTCGTTATGATATACATATTTTAGTAAGCATATTTTGCAGCGCAATTAATATTTTTGGTGGTCATTATATTTAATCCCGCATTTGTAACGCTTTTGGGAGCCGATGCATGATTATAACGGAAAAATTGGAATGATATATTTTTACCAATTCTTAATGAAGTTTATTTAAACTAATATTATAAATAGGAAAGATTAGATTTTTTGTTTTGATTGTTTGTTTGTAAGGATTTAACTCAAAAACTACACAACCGATTTAAAAATTTATTTTATCATTAGAAAGCATTATTATCACCGAGTAACATATGCTATTTTATATATTAAAAATAATGACTATTAACCTAACGTACTTATATGCGAGCGAAGCCGCGAGCAAAAGCCAATCTATACTAATATTATGTATAAAGTTTGTTTGTTTGAACGCGCTAATCTCCCCCTAGAGGTCCACGGGAGACTCGACGGGGGTCTAAGTTGGCATGACAAAAAAATGGGGGTTCATAATTCGTTAACGGGGGTCCACGACTGTTCGACAAGCTCAGCGACTGTTACTTGTAAAAACTTGCATATTCCATATTCAGTACCAGTGGTTTTTCGATTTTTCGGTAGAGAATTACTAAAAAAAAGGTCAGCCCGCCTACCGTAGTAGGTTCAGTCCCGAGAATTTCTAAAAAAAGGCCAGCATGTATAGATTTTATCATTTTTTTAATTGCATGTACTTGTTTATCTGCAGGGGGTCCACCGGAACCAGCTAAATTTTGTAAGTGGTCTAGTGAAAAAAGTCTGGGAACCTCTGGTCTAAACATTCGGGTATGTATAGAATACGAAGTATATAAATTAACTATTATTAACCAAAACATGTTTCGATAACACCTCGTCAAAACAAACAACATTATTATTTAAACGATATCGCCTGACTGCTCGGGGGCCCGGCTGATATCTCCGCTGTGATAAAGACTGACACGCTCCAAGGCTCCTGGCCTTGACATAACACTGACTTTAAGTACGCATCAATAACATACAAGTATTTGAGGTAAAGGAAACATTGAAATTAAAATACTATATACGGAATTTATAGCGTTGTTTATTTGACACCAGTAATTCAAATAATCAAACCCAAGAAGAAGCAAACCACAGCTAGACTACTTTGAGCTCATTCTGCGTAAATAGAAACACCCATGATTAAATTATGTTCGGCTACTTTGAAATAACTACACTGGAACATTGAGACGACTGCCATCTTAGTCTCCCCGTGACCATGGCTGCTGAAAAGCAACCGAAACGTCGGGGAAAGTGTAAACATAAATATAAATAGTATAATAGTATAAATAGTTTTATTAGTTTCAATAATTTCATTAGCTTAAAAATTAGTAAAGTTTAATTGTAATAGTAGTGTAACAGTTTCTAAATTATGTAATAAAGTGTCAAATAAACAACGCGATAAAAACCGTATATAGTAGTTTCATTTTATTGTATTTTATTTAAAGTTATTTGCATATTAAGCAATTTTTTACTATTATTATTAATCATCAGAATTATATATAATACAGCAGCGATAGCCTAGTGGGAAACCGTTGGACTACCACGCAGAGGTCTCGAGTTCGAACCCAAGGCGCGCATCTCTGAGTTTTCGAAGTTATATGCGTATTAAATAGTTAATTATCGCTTGCTTTAACGGTGAAGGAAACCATCGTGAGGAAACCCGCACTAGGCCAGCGTGGTGGACCATGGCCTAACCCTTCTCACAGTTAGAAGAGGCCCGTGCCCAGCAGTGGGACAGTTTAATACAGGGCAGATATTATATACTTTGACGTTCATAAGTGTTACTTTGTGACCTAAATGAATAAATGATTTTTGACTTTGACTTGACTTTGACTTTGACTATTATTTATATAATTAATCCCATGATGATTATAATTTTGCATAAATAATATATTTATGTCATGCTAATAATAAACTCTAATTTTATGATTATTGTTTGAGATTATAATACCTAATTAAGCTAGTTATAAAACACGTTTTATATCCTAATCAAACACAATAAAAACTTAAATTAAAATCAATAAATATTAACATTTATGAATGAGTGAGAACTGAGTTATGTAATACTCGATTATTTTTGTTGTAGATATTTATTGCTTTTTGTTCATTGATTAAATATATACTAAGTACTAGACAGCCAAGGGGAACCGTTGGACTGCCACGCAGAGGTCTCGAGTTCGATCCTGAGACACACATCTCTGGCTTTTCGAAGTTATGTGCGTATTAAATAGTTAATTATCGCTCGCTTTAACGGTGAAGGAAAACATTATTACGAAGTATGCATGTCCGTGAGCTCTTCATAATGTTCTCGAATTTGTGAAGTCTGCCAACCCCCACTGGGCCAGCGTGGTGGACTATGGGCTAACCATTCTCAGACTGAGAGAAGCCTGTGCCCAGTAGTGGGACAGTTTAATACAGGGCTAATATTTTTTTTATTTGTAAGTTTTATTACTATTCTGTACATTGATTTAATATATACTAGGTATTAGAGGACACAAGTGGCCTAGATTGTTAGTAAGACACGATAAAACTGACTAGATTGTTAGTAACACGCGTTAGAATTGACTAGATTGTTAGTAACACGCGTTAGAATTGACTAGATTGCTAGTAACACGCGTTAGAATTGACTAGATTGTTAGTAACACGCGTTAGAATTGACTAGATTGCTAGTAACACGCGTTAGAATTGACTAGATTGTTAGTAACACGCGTTAGAATTGACTAGATTGTTAGTAACACGCGTTAGAATTCACTAGATTGTTAGTAACACGCGTTAGAATTCGTGCTCTTTAACTCACTTAGTCTGAGCTAGACGTTTACTGCAACGACGACGACAGACGTTTGGAAAAATACCGCAATACAAATAAAAGCATATTTTAAATACTAACAGCCTAACTATCCTAACTAATATTATAAATGTGAATGTGAGTTTGTTTGTTTGTAACGCTTTCACGCCTTAACTACTCGACCGATCATCATGAAATTTCGCAAATGGAAAAAGGCGTATTTTACATCGAGAAAAAAGTTCTGCTTCCAAGGGATAAAAATATATTGACATAATCTAGATTAAAGCGAGCGAAATCATGGGCAAAATCTAGTTTTACATAATTTAAGTACCTACCGACTAAGTGAGTTAGATAATATAATTGAGTTATCTCGACTGCGCCGAGCGAAATGTGCCAAAACAGGCGGTCACAGATAAGTGAATAAAATCAACACTTTTTGTTTAATACAAATATAACATATACATTTACCATAACAATGAAAGTGTTTACAATTACTCAGTGTAAAAAACCTAAAATAATTAATATTTTCGCCTTTAAAATTACGTAAATTTGCACGAAAAATGCAAAAACGTAAGCTTGTGTTACGTGATTTTTAGATTATAACAGTAGAAATCTATCCTATTTTACAGCTTAATCGAAACATAAATAGTTATATTACAATCTGTCCGTCCCAAATATTTAAGTTATTAGTTGAGAATAAACATACATATTTATCAAAAAAGCACTTCAAATCCTCCATACAATTTTACTATAGCGGCCGCGCGCCGATTTGAATATGCGCCGCAAGAGCTCTGTCATTATCTGTCTTACGCTCGGCGCAGTCTTAAATACGTTAATTCATAATTATTCAATCTATGATTATTGTTGATTTTTCCAAGTGTGTTATTTTGATACCGCTTTATTTTATTGCTTGTATAACTGACCTCAACTCCAGTACTCAACGGAAATCACACTTCGACAAAATATTTGTAGACTCAGACGGTCTATTGGCTGTCAGAGATGTTTATGGCGCCAGCTGACGGTTTTACGTGATCTTCAAGGCACGAGATAGTAGTTATTTCATGTTTTATTTCACTTCCTCAATGATCCATTAGCATAAGTATAAGCGTTTTGATAAATATAAACCGTTAAGTTCAGAGTTCGATCCGTGAGTCAGACAAAGTCAACTCAATTCATTTCGTTTATAGTACTCCATAATGTACACATAGGTCTTATAAATGTAGAAAGAAATAATTATGGACCCTGTCGGGCACGACAAAATTAGGAGAGAAGAACGAACATTCTATCATTTATAAAGCATATTGAAATATATTTTAGTATATCAATTAAAATTGTTGTATGCAGCGATAGCTCAGTGGAGAGACCAACAGACTGCAATGCAGATGTCTGGGGTCCGAACCTACGTCGCGCACCTCTGACTTTCGGAAGTTATATGACTTTTCGAAATTATATGCGTATTGATTGACAATTATCGCCTGCTCCATTCCTCGGCGAGCACGTTAAGCCATCGGTCTCGGCTGCCATGAACATCTATGGCTGTCGTTATTGGGAAGTCAGTGCCCTCTAATATCCTGACACTGGTCTAGCCTTAGGGTATCGTTAGCCTTCGGGTTGCGGAGGTCAGATGGCAGTCGCTCCGTGTAAAAACTGATATCCAGTCAAATCCGGTTAGACTAGAAAGCCGACCCCAAGTGACTTGGGAATAATAAAGGCTAGGGAGGAGACGAATTTAAATTGTTGTATGCAGCTGGCCTCACGTTCCTACGTAGCGGTGGTCTCCATAAAAAATCAGCGTTGCTATATCACGTCAGTATTATCGCAACAGCAATGCTGAATGGAGACCAATTGTTGCCACTATAGCAATAAATTTTTTTGCAAACTATATATTTAATAGTCGTTTTAATTATTTTGTTCTATATTATAAGAAAAATTATGTTGTAAGTCTCTGTGGGAATAAAGAAAGTTTTCTTTCTTTCTAAATACGTGTACAAGCTGACCCGCGAACTTCGTCTGCTTCACATGACAGAATTTGCCCCGTTTTGTAACATTTCTCATTGATGCCCCGCTCCTCTTGGTCGTAGCGTGATGTTATATAGCCTTCCTCGATAAATGGGCTATCCAACAGTAAAATATTTTTTTTTTATTAGTACCAGCGATTTCTGAGATTAGCGCTTTCAACCAAACAAATAAACAAAGAAATTTCAGCTTTATAATCTACTAGATGTTCCCACGGTTTCACCCGTGTTTATCATTACTGCGCATCCTCCGTCGGTCGTAGCGTGATATTATATAACCTATAGCCTTCCTCGATAAATAGGCTATCCAACACTAAAAGATTTTTTCAAATCGAACCAGTAGTTCTTGAGATTAGCGCGTTGAAACAAACTCTTTAGTCGCTCGTAGTTCTGAAATATACCTATCTATCTAATTAACTACAGAGCTAACTAGAGCTACGTCCTATAACATAAAACCAAAAAATACCTGAGGTAACACGAAACTACTAAATCCCAAAATACAAGTCGTAATACTATTTTAACTCCATATTTGTAAAGATAACAAGAAAACGTAACAGCGTCAGACAAATCAAAGCTACTCCATACTTTTTGTGTATTTATGCGGTTAAGAAAAACAATCCATGAGCTATGATGGCGCGGAAGCTATAAAAATCAATGATGCTATAAACTATATCTGCTTTCTCTCATTGGGAAAGCTAGCGTGATTGTTCTCGAGTGTTTTTGTATGTACTATCTTTATACTTGAGCACGCACTATTGACTCAATGGGTATTTCGAACTGGAACGATGGGTGGTCCCGTTGAAGCTAACATAAGAATGGCTGTGACAAACTTGAACTGGTAATGCTTTGATATAGAAAAAGGTTTTAAATTATTGACGACACAAGCGTAATAAAATTTATCTTATCTAGGCGGCCGCGCTTCGATTTGAATATGCGCCGCACGAGCTCTGTCATTATCTGTCTTACGCTCGGCGCAGTCTTAACAACTACTACTTACTATAGAAAGTGTTAGCCAATTTCACACTTCATTCGTAATTAGACTTATTATCTGTAAACGAGCATGTTATTAGACAATTACGAGTTCTGTAGATATGGGTAGGAATTATTCATTGTAGTTATATAACGAGATGGACTGCACATTTGCAATTCAAATGCTCTATGAATGTACAATGCATGCCTTGTATTAAATCCTAACTAATATTATAAATACGAATGTGAGTTTGTTTGTTACGCTTTCACGTCTTAACTACTCGACGGATCATCATGAAATTACATATACGTTTCCAGGGGTACAGACAAGGACATAGGGTACCTTTCATCCAGAAAAAAGAACTGTTACACACCGAACATAACCTACATTTACGTGAGCGAAACTGAGGGAAAATCTTGTATATTATATTTCTTACATGCATTAAAGGGAAAGGCAGAGGAGTATGTTATTCACATCTCACTAACTGCCTCCGTGGCGCAGCGGTAGTGACTGCGACTGCTGTGCATGAGGTCTCGGGTTCGAATCCCGGGTCAGGCTAACAAAAAGTTATTGGTTTTTTCTGTTGAGAAATCTCAATAGCAGCCCGGAGTTAGGAAGTTGGCGGTGTTAGACACCCCCGTGCCTCGGAAAGCACGTAAAGTCGTAGGTCGTGCGCCTGATCTCTCTCCGGTCGTGTCGGATTACCGTCCCATCGGATCATGAGAGTTAGGGAACAGAGAGTGCACTTGCGTTTGCGCACATACTTGTGCACTATAATATTTCCTGCGCAGATGGCCAGTCTCCGTTAAGATGGCCGCCGTGACCAAAATTCGGTCTGGAGGACATTATTATTATTATTACTAGCTGTACTTTTAGGTCCCATATAATGAGGGGCAAGTTTGATAGCTGCTACAGAGAATTTACTGCAAGAACTTGTTATCAGCTCAAACGTACTTGAGTGAAACTATCCAACTAATAGGTTAAAGTACTACTAACAATTTAAAGTGATAATTTTGCTACATTACTTGTTGATTAGACAGACGAACACTCGGTTTATAAAAGGCTAATTTTAACGATTTATCGAATTAAAACGCATGTGAAGACTGCACGAGCGAAATGTGCCAAAACAGACGGTCACAGTTCAGTGAATAAAGTCAACATACAAATATAAAATATACAATGAATGTGTTTACAATTACTCCGTGTAAGAAACTTAAAATAATTAATATTTTCGCCTACAAAATTACGTAAATTTGCACGAAAAATGGAAAAACGTAAGCTCGTGTTACGTGATTTTTAAATTATAACAGTAGAAATCTATCCTATTTTACATCTTAAACGGAACATTACGCGTTATATTACAATTTGTCCGTCCCAAATATTTAAGTTATTGGTTGACAATAAAGATACATATTTATCAAAAAAGCACTTCAAATCCTCCATACAATTTTACTATGGCGGCCGCGCGCCGAATTGAATATGCGCCGCACGAGCTTCGTCATTATTATCTGTCATAAGCTCGGCGTCATTGGTTGTCGTTAATTCAGTCGTTCAAGCACAGCAGTTATTTTCTGTGGTGATCTGACTTTCAGGCACCGAGAAATAGTGTATCAGACTTTTTAACAGACTAACTAGAATTATACCTACAGTTTAAATATGAAGTTCAAACAAACTTGGATTTCACCATATTCCATGAAATCCGCGGTTTAATAATCAGTTTGAAGCGAATCAAAGCGCTTCCTAATTGGTTATATTTACCGAAACGACCACCCCGGTTAGTGCGTGTGTGTGTGTGAGTATGTGTGTGTGCGTATGTGTGAAATAAACATGTTAGTGGGCGGGCGTGTCAACTGAAAATTATAGCCCTGCGTGGTACCGGAATATCGGTCACAAAAGTGATTTTAGATTGCTAGATTTACCAAGCTCTGCATGGGTGTTGTGGGTGAAAGTAGCTCAAGGTTTGTCTCCAGTAACTCTAAGTTTATTTAAGCACCAATATATGGGCTGTTCTGATGAGAAGATATTTTTAATCTAGTTACCATGCGAGAATAATTAATCAGACGACATATGAGTAAATGTTTGCAATGAAGGCCACTCAAGGTGCAGCATTCATATATTACCTATAAAAAAATTCAATGCGGTACTTTATATGTAGATGCCATAAAAAATATGGCTTATGTTTAACTTATCACCAGATATATCAAAATATAATAGTCAAAAATAGTAAATGATCACCAAATTACACAGCAAAATATATTTAAAGAGATCAAAATATCTCTAGAAGGGACCTAACATAACCTAGCCCTTCCAAGACGGAATGCAGTGATTTGAGGCGTATAGGTGCTCGTTATGATATATTTTAGTACGCATATTTGCTGCGCATATATCAAGTAACCATACCTAGAAACGTCTTTAGTATTTGTAGGGTAGTATTTAACTGCACAGTAAAAAAATACTAATTGCACACCAAAATATATTTAAAGAGATCAAACTAAGTCGACGGAGCCCCGCTTGGCGGGGCTCCTAGTTTTGTGTGGGTTTAAGAAGGAATCTAACATAACCTAGCCCTTCCAAGACGGAATGCAGTGATTTGAGGCGTATAGGTGCTCGATATGATATATTTTAGTACGCATATTTGCTGCGCAATTACTATTTTTGGTGGTCATTATATTTAATCCCAAAAAATATTGCTATCTGTACGAATCTGCATCCAATGGGCAAACTATTTAATAATTAATAGTACGTATAAATATCATATTGTTCGACTCACGAATAATATGATATTTATACGCAATTATATAAGTGAACTACGACTACGACTAATTCGAATATTTATTCAAATAAGAAATCGTTACTCTGCGCTGCCATTGTTACCAGAATAACGATAAATCTTTTCTTATTCCCTAAAAGTTAAAGCCATAAGTAATTTGCCTGACCAGTGAACCGAACTCAGGATCTTACATTACACAAGTACTTTTACCACAGAACCAACGAGACAGCCTTTACCACAATAGTAGAAAAAAAAAATTAAGGGAAGTCCTTGGGGACTGCCGATAGAAGTGAAAACTTTAATCCTTGATCATAAACAAGGGGCGGGTCGGATGCTAGTTCCTGATACTCTCTTAGGGGTTACTAAGAGGGTCAAAATTTCGTTATTTTTTGCATAGGACGCACTATTTGTGATATATTGTTAATATTCTAAAAATATAATAAAGCGTGGAAGCGTGACGATGACGCGAGTTTTGTTCACCCAAGAAGTGCTCAACGCGCCTAAAGAAGTTTTCCCTTCAAAAATAGTATGTTTAGCAACTATACCGCGTGACTGTACTCGGGATCGTTTGATGCAACTATGGAAATCTTTTTTATGGTGTCAGAAAATAAATATACCATCATGCACATCGTGTATGTGTCGGGTTACCAAACATTGTGATAGCTTTATATCGTCGGATATAGCTGGGCTACATCATACGAGGCTAAAAATAACGCAGTCATAATAAATACATCAATTCGTGTGCATTAGCTCTCAATGTAAATAGAAAATTTATAGAAAGTTATCGAAGCATTGTTCTTGTAAAATAATGATTTTAAAAGCATGTGTAGGTTCTTTTTTATTATCTAGGAGGCAAACGTGCAGACGGATCGTCTGATGGTAAGCGATTACCGCCGGCCATGGACACCTGCAACACCAGAGAAGTCACTAGTGTGTTGCCAGCTTTCTAAATTTCCCTATTCGACCTATTTCTGCCCATCTATTTTTGAACTAGACCATAATTTCTATTACATAAATGTCACTGCTATAGTGTGTTAGCTACAATATATAAGGACTCTTAATAATATGAAAAATAGAGAGACATAACGAAGGACAATAAAAACACTACATTTATACAAAACACACAATAATCGCGTACGCCGTCGGTTATAATTCACGTGGCGATACCAACGGCGCGGTGGGGACACGACACAAAGTTATCCTATCGGGATACTTTACTCTCTTCTCCCTTTAAGTAATGAACTCGCAGGGCTGACAGCCTGCCACTAATACTAATGTTATCGAACTCAAATGCAAAAATCATTAATTTAAGTCTCAAAGTAAGACGGACGTTGAAATCTATCGGTTAGTGTGTTTATTAAATAACTGAAGCTACAATTAGGTTAGGTGCTAGGTTCCGGCAAAGGTTTGAGCCTATAAAAACTGCAAGAAATTCTATATTACAGCCATTTAGATTTACCACATAGATTTACGCCTGTTTCCCAGAGGGGTAGGCAGAGACTACGGATTTCCATTTGCTACGATCCTGACACACTTCTCTGGCTTCATTCACTTTCATAACATTCCTCATACACGCTCGCCGGTTTAAGGTGCTCTTAAAGATTTCTATGTGAAAGTACCTAATTCTAGACAATCTTGTAAATATTTTAGATGGTATTGCATTGGATGGTAACATTTTTTAGGATATATGGATTGTTAATACCATCCCCTATACCTACCGTGATATTTTTTTACTCAGGCTGAGAGAAATCAAAGCGAATCTATAAATCATCATATAAGATCGGAAAGTCGATAACTTAAAATTTCATTGGACACCTAATTGGCTCTTTAGTGTAAAATAGTCTTCATTTGACGAAGATTACTATTATATATTACTAGCTTTTGCACGTGGCTCCACCCGCGTGGTACCTACATCAATAAAAAGTAGCCTATGTCCTTCCCCAAGTTTTAAACTATATCAGTACCAAATTTCATGTAAATCGGTAGAGTGATTTAGACCTGCAAAGGTAACAGACAGACAGACAGATAGACAGACAGAGTTACTTTCGAATTTATAATATTAGTAAGGCAGTAAGGATAAAGATTTTATTTTTATTTGTAACTAGATGTTCCCGCGGTTTCACCCGCGAATCACCCGCGTTTATCGTTACTGCGCCGCTCCCGTGGGTCATAGCGTGATGTTATATAGCCTATAGCCTTCCTCGATAAATAGGCTATCCAACACTAAAAGAATTGTTCAAATCGAACCATTAGTAATCACGCAGAATAAACCAGGAGAAACATCGTTTGTACTATGTCTGTAATGAGTAATTATTTTGCTGCAATGTTATTTTAAAACTGCGATATCTCCTAAGATATTCATTGAAATCGAATGATATAAAGGGCAATTTTGTTTTAAATTAAATACTTGTGATGAATAACGTATTTATTTGGATAAGGATTAATATCATGTTTATAATAATACCTTCGCAAATAATGCATTATTTTAGAACAAATTTGGTTAGTATAAAAATGGTTATAGTGAGCCAACCTTAAAAGATAGACATATGCTGTCGCGGACTTTTTTTTAGAACTTTTAAAGGGGAACAATTCTGTCATACATGATCTTTGCGAAACTTTAACTGTTTACGCAGCGCACGCAGCGCAAGCTCTCAAAAGGAAAAAATACCCTCCGATTTTGAAACATTCTTCATTGGTGCTCAGCTCCTATTGATCTTAGCGTGATAATATATATAGCCTATAGCCTTCCTCGATAAATGGGCTATCTAACATTGAAATAATTTTTCAAATCGGACCAGTAGTTCCTGAGATTAGCGCGTTCAAGCAAACAAACAAACAAACAAACTCTTCAGCTTTATAATATTAGTATAGATTTAACAAGAAGACTAAGATGACAAAATCCATAACCCTTAATATAAAAAAAGTTACACGATATTATTTTCTGAGACAATATTTTCTGATAGTTTTCTACGAATGTTTTACTTTCCCAAAAGCCAGACACTAAATTGAATAACTACATTTGCTCTTTACTAAGGAACAATAATTATAGGCAATTTATAATTTATTTACTAACTAGTTGCTATATGCGTCCTTACCCGTTTTTAGAATAATTAGGATTCAAGCTATACCTACTAAATTGCATTAAATTCCGTGTGAGCGTAACATTTAGACAAAAGTAATACTGAATTATTACTTTTAGCATGAATACAAGTTTC
The DNA here is from genome assembly GCA_963564715.1 of Catocala sponsa. NCBI lineage: Eukaryota > Metazoa > Arthropoda > Insecta > Lepidoptera > Erebidae > Catocala > Catocala sponsa. The sequence continues at coordinate 25,122,552 of OY751341.1, read as the reverse complement.
TTGAGTGCGCCAACCCTGACCAAAAATAGGAGAAAAGTACAATACGCAAGTTTTTATGTTTTTGTAAGAAACACACGATTTTTTGTTCGGGCCCAGTAACTTATACACTTAGTTGTTTATTTTTATTATTGTTCGTAATTTTTGCGGCCACTAGAGGGCGCCAGCGACGACTCGGCCGACAAACTTCCAGGGATATCCTTCAAGGAAGATTGTTACGAAGTTTTGTGAGACAAGTAAGTTTTTTTACCTGGAAATTGTGAAATACATCAGGGGACTTCGGCTTCAGCGATCTTCTACGTATATATCCCGTGTTGATTCGGCGTGAGGTCGGCGGCCGGGTGAAATATGGAAAAAGTTATTTCTTCGGTCGCCTACGGATTCATCTATTGGATATGTACAATGAATTATATGGTACACTGTTTAATGGAAAATGGCCGCCTCTCTAATTGGCAACATACAGCGTGGTTGATGCCCGGTGTCAAAATGTGTGATCCACAAACAGTTATAATGTTGATGAATTGAGAATCTATACCTAGAGCTTGTCTCGGGCGTGCCTATATTTCAATGAAAGAATCCGCTGTTGCCATTGTTTGGTGGTGGTACGAATAAACCGGATGGCCAGGGGAATTGTCACTGTAGTTTAACGACTTATAAATTAATATACATAACATAAGCTCTGTATCCATTTGTACCAATTTCAGTTAAATAAATGATTATTATTATTATTATTATAAATTACTGCATTACTTACCTAATTAATTCCTTTTTATAGGGATAGCATCTGGTACAGTACGCGATCATGGGTTCCAGAAGCTTTCAAACCTACCTCTACGTCACATTTCCCTTCATTCTATCTTTAACTCCTTTACTAAACTTTTGACGGCCTCGATGGCGTAGTGGTTAGTGTAACCGACTGCCACGCCTGAGGTCGCGGGTTCGATTGCCGCACAAGTCAAACATTTATGTGCATGAACATTGATGTTTGTCTTGGTCTGGGTGTTTCTATGTATAATATGTATGTATTTACCAAAAAAAATTTATATATATGTATGTTTATCCATTGTCTAGTACCCATAGTACAAGCTCTGCTTAGTTTGGGCTAGATGGTGTTGTGTGTATGTGATAGAATATTAATATTCTTAAACTCTTGGTATTACAATCGATCATAAGCTGTAGAAACCGCAGGCACTGTTTGCTACATAACAACTCTGTTATATAAAATATCATAGTTTTTATACATTGCTTGACTCGGGAATGAAACAGCACCTCACGATCGGTAACCGTTAGTGCCAACCAAAGCCTTTAGACTCACGAGGTATATAGACCGGTTATAATCTCGGATCACACAAAGGGCAGAGCCCCGCGGCGCAGTGCGTACGGAACTGTACTCAAAAGGTCACGAGTACGATGCCGCGCCGGATTACTGCTTATAAAGAATGGTATTGTTGCCGAGATGAGTGAGGTTAATGGTCAAAAGAATCAATAATACTGACATCTCTTATCGATTTATGAGGCATTGTGTAACTTTTGGTTTGGTTGGATTTATAGCGCAATAGTTAAGTGGTCACTCACGCGCAGTGTAGGTCCGATCCTCACACGAGACAAAGAATGCTATACCTAGTCAAGGTGTTCTTTGTTACCGTTGCTCGAACATTCCCATGTCCATCGCGGTATAAGTATTCTATTGGTTATACCCGAAATAAACATTTATACCTGACTAGCTTTTGCCCGCGGCCTCGCTCGTATTAATTTAGAATTTGACAATCAATTCGGGTTGTACTCTGCTTGTACTAATATAATTCAATCATGATTCGAAAGACATGTGGCGCTATCTATAATCATATGAACGTTATTATTGTTTTCCTCGGGAACAGTAATTTTTTTTAATTATTTTTTTCGGGATGATAGGTAGCCTATGTCCGTTTCTGTATACCTGACAACTAGCTTGCTACATATATTAATCCGTGCTGACAACGTATATACAAAATTTCACGATGATCGGTTCAGTGGTTTAGGCGTGAAAAGGTAATAAACAAACAAACAAACTAATTTTTGCTTTTATTGGGAATACATAAGGAAATTTAAATTAGTTTGTTTAGAGAAATGGAAACCTCATTTTAATTATATTTCTAAAGAGAAAGGTATCTGGTATAAAGAAATTCAGGATAAGCCTTCTCGTACGCCGTGGTTTGATGATGATAATACTGGCAGAAATTATGTTAAGTTAGCGTTAAGACTTCGTTCTGGGCACTATCCATCAGCAAAGTTTGCTTTTCTGATGCGTAAGGTACCATCAGCATTTACTGATGGATTGTGTCAGGAACAGGAATGAAAGGGAATTATTGATCAGTAAATTCAAATTGAATATTTTGGATGTTGGGCTTAGTCAAAATATTTTGGCGAATCCAAAGTCGGCAATTATTGCAATGCGGTTTTGTGCTTTGGTTGAAGTCTGCCGCTTTAATCGTCAATTATCTGGTAAATATTAAGATAATGTTGTATTGTGTACGATAATGTACGATGAGGTTGGCGTATCCTTGTGGATAAAAACCCCTTATTTAAAAATAGATTATAAAAAAATATATATTATTATATCAATTGCGAGAGCAAATAAAAATTATCTACAATATTTAACATGACTGCTTAGCTAGTTATAATGGTTTTTATAGAGATTTATCTGAAAGATGACTCTTTAACTATTTACACTAATTATATTCACCAGCGTTTTTACATAGATTTGTCAGTCATAATTATGTCTTAGCCCCCTGGATAGACACATACGAGACTTTTAGGTATTTCTTGCGAACGAAGCCGCGGTCAGAAACTAAAACGCTACTACAATATAATTAAAAACCGAAAATTTTCCAACAATCTGACTAATCTGACATATAGGTGCCTACATCAAATATCAACAAGCGCTCACCCATCTCCATACTCACCACGGCAAACATTGCTTAACCTCGGTGATTGTTTACGAATCAATTAGTGCGACAATATTGGCCTCGTCATGAGGTTGGTCTTTTAATGTCGGCAGCCCAGCAGGTGGCAAGTCAACTCTTATTTATGTGACAGTCTAAGACTAATAATATTTAATCGGGCCATCAGTTAAGTGAAAATAATTTTATTGCGAGCGATACGAAATAAAATTAAACTGCGACATCGATAGTTATAATAGGGTTGGCACTACTGTCTATTTATCGATCTTATCGGCCATATCTATTTCGTGTTGGGGTAGAAATGAGCTGATTAGGAACTCCCCTACGCTATGCCACATTTGCCCATACTTATCGGCTGAAGCAGCGATAGCTTAGTGGCTACCCCGCATGGGGATCAAGTTCGATCCTTAGGTACTCTAACTCTTCGAAGTTATGTGTATATTAAATAGTGAAATTTCTGTACTTGAGTCTTCAAAACTATTGTGAAGAGAGAATAAATTATTTTATTATTATTATACTCTTTACAATACATACAATACATTTTTCATTTTTAAATATACATATATAAAAAATAGTTTTTTTTATTTTTTTTATTTTGCTCGTCAAAATGACCACACTCCACCTGATGGTAAGCAGTCGTGTGGTCTAAGAGCAGTGACCTCCGCATCGCCCCCACAGTAGCCGAGGCGATGTTGAGGTCTCTACTTTGACGACCTGAGAAGATGCTTTTTCACGCCCCGCTTAAAGAACCCAGGATTGAAGGAAGAAGGAAACACGTGCCTTAGCAGAGAATTCCATGCCTTGGTCGTTCGGCAGAGATATGAGGACCCAAACTTTTTGGTACGCGCTCTAATCGACTCTACCGTGTAAGGATGGCATCTGAGCCCAGCACGCGTTGTTCTGGATAGGAAAGGGGAGGGCGGGATAAGGTGGAATAACTCTTCAGAGCACTCCCCGTGGTATATTCTGTAGAAACATGCCAATGAGGCAATGTCTCTACGGAGTTGCAGAGGTTCCAGTGAACTCGTGACCTCTGGATCTCCGATGATACGGACAGCCCGCCGCTGTAACCGGTCGAGAGCGTCCAGCAAGTACTGCGCGGAGCCATCCCAAAGATGAGAACAGTACTCCACGCAAGGGCGCACTTGTGCCTTATACAATAGGCACAGTTGCCCAGGCGTGAAGAACCGCCTCACCCTGTTCAGAACTCCGAGTTTTCGCGAAGCTTGCTTAATGACGCTCTCGATATAGGTTTTCTGATTAAGGGAGCGGCAAAGATCTATACCTAAGATGGAGAGACTGTCACGTATCACCAGTGGAGTGTTCTTCAGAGAAGGGAGGGGAAGGAACGGAGACTTTTTTGTAGAGAACGCGCATGCCTGGGTCTTCTTGGCGTTGAACTCGACCAAGTTCTTGGCACCCCATTCATAGATGCGGTCCAAGGTCCGGTCAAGTTCAACGACAAGATTCTGCCTTTTCCCCTCAACCTCAGCCTGTTTGGCCCCAGGATGTCCGAGATATCGCCCATGCACGGTACTGTCGTCCGCATAACAATGTATGTTGCCGAGATTCAACATATCATTGATATGCAGAAGAAAGAGCGTAGGAGATAAGACAGAACCCTGAGGCACTCCTGCATTGACCTGCATAAATTTTGAAGCGCGACCGTCGCAAAAGACCCGAATACGACGCTTCTGCAGGAAACTTGCAATCCAGGTGCACAGTTGAGGGGGCAAGCCATAGGCCGGAAGCTTGGAAAGAAGAGACCGGTGCCAGACTCTGTCGAAAGCTTTGGCTATGTCAAGGCTGATAGCCAAAGACTCGCCGTGCTTGTCCATAGCCTCACCCCAGAGGTGCGTGACGAACGCTAGAAGAACACCCGTTGATCGTTTAGACCGAAAGCCGTATTGGCGATCATTGATCAACGATTGATCCTCCAGGTAGCGGACAATTTGGGTGTTTATAATCCGCTCGAACACCTTGGAAAGTACCGAGGTGATAGCTATGGGTCGATAGTTGCTTGGCTCGGAACGGTCCCCCTTTTTGGGAATCGGTTGAACGTTCGCCTCCTTCCAAGCCTCAGGCACAATGCCTGCGACGTAAGACGTCCGGTATAGGCGCGTAAGTGAGGGAGACAACTCCGCTGCACATTTTTTAAGAACCACAGCTGGGATGCCGTCAGGTCCACTGGCTTTCCGAACATCGAGAGACTGCAGTATCGCACGAACGGTTCGTTGCCTGATACATATATCAGGCATTGTGTAGCCGCAGTTGGCAATATTAGGCGGCTGCGAACCGCAGTCATCGATTCGGGAGTTGGCCGCAAAGAGATTTGCAAGCAGATCTGCTTTCTCCTGCGGCCGATGAGCCAGTGATCCATTCGGATACCTCAGAGGAGGCAGCATGGTCTGGCAGAAGTTGGACTGCACGGCTTTGGCCAGGCGCCAATAGCTACGACTGCCCGTAGGATGCGCCATTAGTTCCTGGCCGAACCGTGCGACGCGCTGGGCATCCGCTCTTAAGTATGCCCTCTTGCAGACCTTTGTGGCTTGGTTGAACGCTGCCTTCAGGTGATCCAGGTTAGGGTCGTGGAGAGTGCGAGCCCTGGTCCAAGCGCGATACGCCGTCTGTTTGCGTTCAACAGCATCGGCGCATTCACGCCCGAACCAGGGCCTTTTCCTGCCGCCGCTCGTGACATCACTGTATGGAATATAATATTCCATACCCAGGATGATTTCACCAGCGACAGCTGTAGCGCTCTCTGATGGATCCCTGTTCTCAAAGCAGCGTTGAGCCCAAGGGATGGATGCGAAGTATTCCCGCATTCCATCCCAGTCTGCTGACGAGTAGTGCCACAGTCGTCGTCTTGCCTCCTCGGGTCGTGGGGGCGTAACAACAACAGCTGTGGCACAAACCAGACAGTGGTCTGAGGTGCCCAAAGGAGCACGAATCGACACACTGTACCGGTTCGGGTTACTCGTCAGCAGCAGATCGAGCAGAGAGGGCGCCTGACCTGCAATATCTGGTATCCGGGTGGGCTGGAGTACCAGTTGAGACAGGTCATGCGTGAGAGCGAACGCATGGGCAGTTCGTCCCGCGTGGTCTGTTTTGGGAGAACCCAACCAGGTCTCATGGTGGGCATTGAAATCTCCCAAGAACACCAACTCAGCGTTCGGAAACCGCTCCTGCGCGTCGTCTGCCGCCTGACTCAGGTAATTGAAGAGTCGAGTTGTCTCAGCGTCTCCTGAATGGGATCGGTAGAGGCACATGTAGATTTGGCTGAAAGAGCCATGATCTACGTGTACTCAAAGGACAGAGAAGGAAGGGTCCTCTAGGCATTGTAGACGGCGACAGCAAATATCCGCCCTAACAAACAAGCATACCCCGGCTTTCGCGAGGAAACACTCCTCTAGCACGTAGCCGGGATATTGCAGGTAGTTCGTGTCTGCAGGACGGCGTATTTGTGTTTCCGTTAGAAAAAGCATTGCCGGCCGAGCCGTCTCCAGGTGGTGATGGACGGCATTAAGGTTAGCGTGGAGTCCTCTGATGTTAATAAACTCCACGACACAGGAAGCAGCAGTGGGGTTACGGCGATTGGCTGCTGTTGAACGACAATGCTTTGTTTGTACTGCCATAGAGTGAAAGGAAGGGGAAGCGTGAAAAAAAGAGGCGGCTATTCTCGCAGCAAAGTGGGGCAAGGCGCAGAGCAAGTTTTGTCATATAACTGTATGGTATGGCGATAGCCGATCCGACGGACGAAAGGACCCCCGTACCCTCCCGAAAGTGGTCGCCGGGACCCACCCTCCGGTCACCATCCGGCACGACGAACCACCTCGAGATTATGCGCGGCATGATAAGGCAGCCAACCTAGTTGGTTAGACTCGGTTGGGCCTCTGGACTATACCGCGGGCGGCCAGCAGAGCACCGTTTCTACGGCTCTCCCTGGCCGCCGGGTCGACTCGCGCCATCCACACAATGACTCTACGGATACTCTGCAGGTCCCTCATAAGCTGCGAGAATCGTCACCTCATGCTTAGACCTCCGGCGCTCTCATTCACCGAACGAAACACAGCAGTGAAACACTGTTGTTTCACGTCGACTTTCTGTGAGAGGGTAGTACTTCCCCGGTCGGGCCGGCCCATTCCTGCTGTAACCAGCTTGGCTCTACTACCAACAAAAGAACATAAAATATACGGTACCCCACCGCCATCGGGAATAGGGTCCAAGCTACCGGTAGTTAGGATTCCAGAGATAGGAACCTCCTCACAATGCGTGCCGTATCTAATAGCACTGCCTTGTACATCAAACCCTTGATCCAGGCACCTAACACGAGCCTCTTTAGATGGTGATCGAGGCTCTTGGCTATTAGACCATTGACAGATATGACTATCGGTACAATGATTGCCGAGTCCACATCCCACATATCGACAACCTCGTGTGCTAAGTTCTGATATTTTAACTGTTTTTCCTTCTTAGCTTTCACGAGGTTGCCATCATGAGGGATGGTAATATCGACAATCATTGCACGGTGCTCTGATCTATCTATTACCACAATATCAGGCTTGTTGGCAACAACAGTCCTGTCCGTGATAACAGATGGATCCCAGTACTTTTCGAGACCTAGAATTATTATTATTATTAATTACTGCTAGCTTTATAGGTGAAGAAAATAATCGTGGGGAGACCTACATGTCCGGAAGTTCTCTATGATGTTTTCGAAGATATTTGAAGACTGCCAACCCGCTTTGAAACAGCGAGAAGGACTATGGTCTCTTCTTAAGCCACTAAAAGACCAGTGTCCAGCAGAGGTACAGTTTATACACAGAGCTGATTAATCATCGTTCTATTTATTTGAGATTACTTCTGACCAATGATAAAGTGGAATGATGAAGTGCAAGAAAATGCCCTACTGTGAGAAAATTTTAAGCGAGTCTATTGCCGTTTAGAGCACATTCTGAGACTCCGTCTCACAAGAAATCAATATACACATTGCCCGAACTGAGAATCCAGCCCGAGCATCGTATCATCAGTCGCATTCTGTTCGTTTGCACCACCGAAACAATTGACCACGTACGAAATAGCAACATGAAAAGAGCTTTAAAAGCACCACACATTACCACAGGAACACAATACTTGGTTTCAAAACGTTGCTGCGTCGTTAGCAAATATTCGGAAGTAAATATATTTTTAAATATCCACTTACCAATGCGATTAATGTGTCAAGTCTTAGAATCTTCTCCCTAGCCTTTATTATTCCCAAGTCACTTGGGGTCGGCTTTCTAGTCTACCCGGATTTGACTGGATATCAGTTTTTACACGGAGCGACTGCCATCTGACCTCCGCAACCCGAAGGCTAACGATACCCTGGCTAGACCAGTGTCAGGATATTAGAGGGCACTGACTTCCCAATAACGACTGCCATAGATGTTCATGGCAGCCGGGACCGACGGCTTAACGTGCTCTCCGAGGCACGGAGCAGGCGATAATTGTCAATCAATCTGTCAAGTCTTAGAATACCAGACATAATTAAAAATCTATTGTGCCTGGCCATCGGTGTGCCGCTGCGATTAAATATGTAAAGATTGTATTTATGTGTACAAATGGCGAAAGTCTAAAAACATTTACTTGGTTAATTAATTCTGATTACCTTCAGGTAGGGCACAGCCCTAAGTAAGATTAACTTGTCCGCTCGCTCGCACTTTCTTCAGCGGCGGCGCCGGCGCCGACAATCATTAGAAAGGTAGCCGGTACTGATGACGACCACCTCCCGCGCCGCACACCGCACCCCTCCCGCGCCCGCGGCTCTATAACCACTAGCATTGATATAATAGCTGTGGCCCTTTTAATAGCGTATAATTTACGCATTAAATAAAATGTTTATTTGGTTATTAAAGAACCAGTACAAAATGACGTTTCTTAATAACGCTTCGCTTTTCCAGTGGCCTAAATGTTTGTTGCTTTTAATTCTAACAGTAGCGAGCCCGAATTTTTTATATTGACACGGCAAAGTGATTGTAATGGACCTGATGGAAAGCCCAATTGCAGTCCAGAGACAGTGACGACGAGGAGAAGATAGATATCTTCTAGCCGTCGCAGTGTCAAGCTGGCCTGACCAGATGCTTCTTCACACTACGTTTGAAGGACCCAATGTCGTAGAAGGGAGGGAACACATGTGCCGGCAGACCATTCCAAAGTTGTATGGTACGGCATAAGAAGGAATTGCTGAACATTTTGGTGCGAGACGGGATTGTGCTAACCGTCCATCCGTGGTTACGAAGACCGGCACATGTGGTTCTCAAAAGGAAGAGGGAAGGTGGGATGAGGTCAAATAAAAGAGTTGTTTTGCCCGAACGTTGGCATGCAACACGAAAAGCGCCACCTACTGGATCAATTGCCAATCTATAAGATCCCACAATGACCAACACAAAGTCTTTCATTTCTCAAAGTCGGTCCAGCTGTTTAAGAAGAATTTAGTGACATACCTACATACGTACAGAATTAATAATATAATGTCAAATCTATTGAAGACGGAAACGGCTTTGAAATCTCTATCTCAAATCCAGACTTAAGTAAGTTTATCACATCTGTTTTTACATTAGTATGTGTAATATGAAATTATTAAAATACTTATTAAATTATTAATTAATTATCACTCGCTGTAGAAAAACATCATGAGGTAAACTATATGTTTAAGAATTCTTCTCTCTCTCTCTCTCTTCTCCCTAGTTTTTATTATTCCCAAGTCACTCGGGGTCGACTTTCTAGTCTAATCTGATTTGACTGGATATCAGTTTTTACACGGAGCGACTGCCATCTGACCTCCGCAACCCGAAGGCTAACGATACCCTAAGGCTAGATCAATGTCAGGATATTAGAGACTGACTTCCCAAAAACGACTGCCATAGATGTTCATGGCAGCCGGGACCGACGGCTTAACGTGCTCTCCGAGGCACGGAGCAGGCGATAATTGTCAATTAATACGCACATAATTTCGAAAAGTCATATAACTTCCGAATGTCAGAGGTGCGCGACGTGGGTTCGAATCTGAAACCCTCTGCATTGCAGTCTGTTGGTCTCCCCACTGAGCTATCGCTGCTCTTTTAAGAATTCTTCATAATGTGTAAATGAAAATCCGTCAAAGATATGAACAGTGTGCTAACCCGCACTGTGCCTGCAGCGTGGTGAATATTGTCGTTTTCATATTGGTGAATATCCTTTCTTACTTAGTGAAACATAATAAGTAACTATAAAGGTATCACTACAGCGGTTTTCTTATAAGAAAGTTGTAATTCTGCGATCGAGCTATCTTTCACTCAATCAAATAACTGCCAAAGGCTAACTCTTAAAAGCATTACTGCAGCAGTATTATTTCATTAACAAAAGGTAAAAGTATAACACGTCAAAATACAATACCGCAGTGGACACATAAACAAAATTCAGTTACTCACAAAAATATACGAACGTAAGTAGAATTATCCGTGAATGTTTTTATATAAGTAAAACAAACCAAATATGCGCGTTATATTTTAGGGCCATGCTTTGTTACACCCCCTTAGGGGACGAGTTGTGTTCGCGTCCATATTTAAATATACTAGCTTTTGCCCGCGGCTTCGCTCACGTTAATTTAGAATTTGACAATCAATTCGGGTTGTACTCTGCTTGTAATAATATAATTCAATCATGATTCGAAAGAAACGTGGCGCCATCTATTTTCTTAAGAACGTTATTATTGTTTTCCTCGGGAACAGTAATTTTTTTCGGGATGAAAGGTAGTCTATGTTCGTTTCTGTACACCTAACAATGTATATGCAAAATTTCAGGATGATGGGTTCAGTGGTTTAGGCGTGAAAAGGTAACAAACAAATAAACAAACTCATTTTCGCTTTTATAATATTAGTTAGGATTAGGATAGGATTAGGATTATATTCATAATATCATTAATACTTATTAATTTATTATAAATGGTAACGGTTTGTGTTTGACAGTAAATTATTCATACAGCTTTCAATTATAATAGTTTTAAAAAGTATAGTTAGGACTAAGAATAAAATGTTTAAATTACCTACATACATACATAGATTCACGCCTGTTTCCCAGAGGGGAGGCAGAGACGGATTTCCATTTACTACGATCCTGACACACCTCTCTGGCTTCATTCACTTTCATAACATTCCTCATACACGCTCGCCGGTTTAAAGTGCTCTTAAACTGGCCTTTATCCAGAACGTCTCCGATCTGGCCAAAAAACGTTCGCCTAGGTCGTCCCCTTGCGACTGTTCCATTCCACTAGCCATATTAACTACTAGATGTTCCCGCGGTTTCACCCGCGTTTATCGTTACTGCGCCGCCCCCGTGGGTCGTAGCGTGATGTTATATAGCCTATAGCCTTCCTCGATAAATAGGCTATCCAACACTAAAAGAATTTTTCAAATCGAACCAGTAGTAATCACGCAGAATAAACCAGGAGAAACATCGTTTGTACTATGTCTGTAATGGGTAATTATTTTGCTGCGATGTTATTTTAAAACTGCTATATCTCCTAAGATATTCATTGAAATCGAATGATGTAAAGGGCAATTTTGTTTTAAATTAAATACTTGTGATGAATAACGTATTTATTTGGATAAGGATTAATATCATGTTTATAAAAATACCTTCGCAAATAATGCATTATTTTAGAACAAATTTCGTTAGCATAAAAATGGTTATAGTGAGCCAACCTTAAAAGATAGACATATGCTGTCGCGGACTTTTTTTTAGAACTTTTAAAGGGGAACAATTCTGTCATACATGATTTTTGCGAAACTTTAACTGTTTACGCAGCGCACGCAGCGGAAGCTCTCAAAAGGAAAAAATACTCTCCGATATTGAAACATTCTTCATTGGTGCTCCGCTCCTATTGATCTTAGCGTGATGATATATAGCCTATAGCCTTCCTCGATAAATGGGCTATCTAACACTGAAAGAATTTTTCAAATCGGGCTAGTAGTTCCTGAGATTAGCGCGTTCAAGTAAACAAACAAACAAACAAACTCTTCAGCTTTATAATATTAGTATAGATATTAAAATTATCAACTATAATATTTATATATTCGACATACATAGTCGCACGCCTATTTCAACGAAGATGCAGGTTAGGTTAGGCGTCAGAGGTGCATTACAACCACATTCACATGGTGGCCTCGATGGCGTAGTGGTTAGTGTAACCGACTGCCACGCCTGAGGTCGCGGGTTCGATTCCCGCACAAGTCAAACATTTATGTGCATGAACATGGATGTTTGTCTTGGTCTGGGTGTTTCTATGTACAATGTGAATGTATTTACAAAAAAAAAAGTATATATGTATGTTTATCCATTGTCTAGTACCCATAGTACAAGCTCTGCTTAGTTTGGGCTAGATGGTGTTGTGTGTATGTGATAGAATATTATATTATTATTATTATATTATTCCAAGGCTACGCTTTTAGGTCCCCCGTAAAGGAATCAAACGAATGCTGTCTACAGAGGACATTTCTTAGCATAAAACTGAGTAAAACTTAGTCGAAAGCGGCAATCGAACCCGAGACTTCGTAAATAGCAGACAGAGACAACTATTGTAACAAACACGAACTTAGACGTTACACTACCTATTATTTGCCTAACAGAAATATCCAATAACACTTTGCTCATTCAATACTTTTTTATGGCATAGGGGCAAACGAGAAGACGGATCGCCTGATGGTAAGCCATTACCGCCACCCATGGACACCCGCAACACCAGAGGAGTCACAAGTGCGTTGCCAGCCTTTTAAAAATTTAAATTTAAATTCCCCTCCACCTCTAGGAGAGGGGAGCGTTGGGCCTCCGGTACCCTCACTGACTCGACGAAATACAACGCAAGCGCTATTTCACGCCGGTTTTCTGTGAGGCCGTGGTATCACTCCGGTCGAGCCGGCCCATTCGTGCTGAAGCGTGGCCCTCCCACTGTATATAACACAAGCTATGGTAGTTTATAGTAATTTTAAGCGACAGAGTGCTAAAAATATACATCCCAGTAGCCCTCCCGATATGAATGTTCAGTTAATTGTATTTGTTCCGCTCAGTGTCAACGTGAGCAATTTCCTATAGAGTAACAGCTTTCCGAATAAATGTTTGAACGCCTGACAAAATTGTTATAGCAATAAATGTTGTAATGCAATTTGGTTGCTGCGTGTTTTGCGCGCGTATTTTATCAAATTACTAAATCTATTTTAGTAAATTGCGGCCCGTTGACATAATGCAATTTATCTCTAGAGTTTTATTGTTTAAGTGTGAATGTCAAAGGTGAGAAAATACATACATATTGTAGGTACATAGTTTAGCCACATAACATTAATTGAGTATAGTTTTAGCTTAAATTGTATTTAACTAGCGGTCGCCTAGTTTAGTGGTGACCTTAGGGTAGGTCTCTTCGTGTAGTGGCCTGCCGTTTCATACGGCGGGCCGAAACCTCGGCGGGGTCGCGACCGTATGTGCTAGTGATTCGCGCGGCCTCGCCGATAGTGGTTTTGTCGAGGAACACCGTGGTAGGTTTAGTCGGTATTCCGGGAGGTACATTATTCTCATTCCATCTTTCTCTTTTACCCCAGGGAGTCCGACATAACCCCTCCGGCCGGAGAGGTATGCGTCAATACATTAGACAACGAAAATAAAAATAAAAAGCTGTCGTCTAGTGGTCAAGATTCGACCAAAATTCCTAAGCTTGCTACTTTGTTTATGTTTTCTTGTTACCGCTAGTTAATAATAATAATAATAATAATTTTTATTAGCCAAGAGAGTCCTGTGTTATAGGGGCCATCCTAGAAAATCCTGTGTTATAGGGGCCATCCTAGAAAATCCTGTGTTAGTATAGATATATCCACTCCGCTTAATTCTTTATTATATTTCCATACACAAAAAAAACTTTTAATATAATTCCTTAATTTACAAGCTTGTATTTATCGTGTCCATTTTGCAATTAACTAAGCCAATTGATCGATTGATCATAAAACGAAATTATACCCAACAGAGTCCGGTCAAACAAGACTGCTCGCTACTTGGCTCGGCTTGTATCGGTGGAAAATTGTAAAATTACACGCACCGTTTAGTATAATGAAGCCATTACTGCCGACTGGTATAACTCTCTTTTCCTTGGAAAATAACAAGTCGACTAGCTTCATTAGGTACGGGCCGCAGGCTCGGTGGGTTGTGGCTTGTTAATTTTCAATGTAGCTTAATATTTATTACTAGATGTGCCTGCGGTTTCACTCGCGTTTCTGGTTACTGTGCCGCTCCCGTGGGTCGTAGCGTGATGTTATTTAGCCTATAGCACTTCTCGATAAATAGGCTATCCAAACCCAGAAGAATTTTTCAATTCGAACCAGTAGTTTCTGAGATTAGCGCGTTCAAACAAACAAAACTCTTCAGCTTTATAATATTAGTGTAGATTCTGTACTGCAGCAGTATACATAGTTCAGACTTTACAAACATAAAAGCAACGGCTACAAAATACATAGACTCGACAATCATTTGTGGATCACACAAATTTTTGTCCCGCGTGGTAATCGAACCTGTGGCGAGGCCGACCACTTAAACGACTAAGCCATCCGTTCAGTCGACAAAATTGCGTTTCGCATTTCTACAGATGCCCATCACACATTAAAACTGCCATAAATTTTAATTACGAACGTAAAAAACAGAAGGCAAGTTATAATCAAATAGTGAACACCCTGCGTTTGGAATTCAGGGTGTGGCACGCGCTGTCAATCAATAATATTATTGATTTATTGGATGTGTTTGCTGGTATTGAGCGGTATTGCATTACCAATGTAATAAAAACTTAGATCATATAAGTAAGGAATGGCAATGACAGTATTTAAAAGTTCTTTACACGGTTTAAACTATATTGAGTATGGGTTTAATGACCTTTACCTATTAAAGCTTAGTGCTATCAAGGCTGCTGTGGGTTCGATTCTCGCACTGGGCAATAATGTTGAATTCAAATGCTTTTATGTACACGCATATTGCCATGCTCCAAATGCGAAACTGCTCTTATAACCATATATTAAAATCCTTACAATATTATAGATCTAATTTGAATTCTGAATTGGTAAAGTAACACCCCTAACACCATTTGCCCCTCCCGTGAATTGAACCTGAGCTCTCATGGTGGTGTAGCGGTAGCAGCACGGATTCTGAACCTGAGCCTGGTAAATGCCCGTTATTGACTTAAAACTATAACTGGCAAAACATGGGTGCAATACACACCTAACTACCTTTTCAGAAATAAAGAGTGACACTATGTACGTATATTTGTAAATAGCGATAGCTCAGTGGGGAGACCAATAGACTGCAATGCAGAGGGTCTCGGGTTCGAACCCGCGTCCCGCACCTCTGACTTTCGGAAGTTATATGACTTTTCGAAATTATGTGCGTATTGATTGACAATTATCGCCTGCTCCGTGCCTCGGAGAGCACGTTAAGCCGTCGGTCCCGGCTGCCATGAACATCTATGGCAGTCGTTATTAGGAAGTCAGTGCTCTCTAATATCCTGACACTGGTCTAGCCTTAGGGTATCGTAAGCCTTCGGGTTGCGGAGGTCAGATGGCAGTCGCTCCGTGTAAAAACTGATATCCAGTCAAATCCGGTTAGACTAGAAAGCCGACCCCAAGTGACTTGGGAATAATAAACGCTAGGGAGGAGAAGACTATACGTATATTTAATGTATCCTTACTAATATTATAAATGCAAAAGTGAGTTTGTTTGTACGACGTGCGCTTTCACACAGTCACTACTCGACCAATCATGAAATTTGAGATACACGTTCTCAGGGGAACAAAAAAGGACATAGGTACCTTGATCCAGAAAAAAGTATCTACCGTTACTAATCTAACCTAACCTACCTACATTTACGCGAGCGAAGCCGTGGGAAAAATGTAGTAGCTAATATAAAAATATGTAATACTGTAAAGCATGAAGTATGTTACGATTGCTATCTCGCTACATAATCCAAGCCCCAAAGTTGAGGGTCCTGAAATCATATATTTATTTTGAGTGCGCGCCCTTCAAGGGACATCGTAATTGCATTCTTTATGTAATAGATGACGCCGGGGGATTCAATATAACTCGCTAACGGCAACTGTTACATTACAGGATATTAAATAGAAAGATGTTTTATTAAATTCTTCTATTATTGATGTTATTACTAAGAGTTTTATAGCAGGAAACGTTAAATTGTACATTTTTAAGCAAGGGTTTTTAATTGTATAATTGGTTTTGAGTTATTTCAAAAATTGCCGGAGATATCGCAGCTAGTAAAAATGCCTTAATCCAAAAGTGTTCGAATTGATAAAGAGTACATAAGTCATCAGAATATCTGTACCCCGAGTGTGAATATATACTAATATTATAAAGCTGAAGAGTTTGTTTGTTTTTTTGAACGCGCTAATCTCAAGAACTACTGGTTCGAATTGAAAAATTATTTTAGTGTAGGATAGCCTATTTATCGAGGAAGGCTATAGGCTAGATAACATCACGCTACAACCCACGGGGGCGGCGCAGTTACGATAAACGCGGGTAAACCGCGGGCACATCTACTGTTTTTATAAAGCAACCACAATCTAGAAAGTTATCGTAACGAGTAACAAATGTATAAGAACGTACAAAGCGCCCCTGGCGGCAAGTATCGTAACTAAAGACAGCGAGTGCGAGATATTTTGCACTACTTCAATAGATGCGAAGCTTGACGTAACAAGTAGATTAGCAAATGACACGAAACTTACACTCGCGCTTCTGTAGTAACTTCTAAGGAACACTATACTATTATTTATACACTTAAGTGTGTATGCTTGCAACGGTGAGGTTTCGGATTCGATCTTAAGAGCAGAGATCTTAAGAGAGAGAAAGATTGAAGTAGTAGGGCCTCGCTGATTTCAGCATGAATGGGCCGGCTCGACCGGGGAAGTACTACCCTCTCACAGAATATCGACGTGAAATAGCAGTGTGACACAGGTCACATACTGAGCGAGCCAGCGATAACACCAACTAACATACTTCTGAATGTCCCACGGAGGAGTAGTAAATGAAAAAATAAAAAAAAAATAGCAGTATTTCCACTGTTGTGTTTCGTTCGGTGAGTGAAAGAAGAAAGAAAGAAAAGAGTTTATTTTGACCTCTACACTGGCATAAAACAAAAAAAGCAACAAAAAAAAAGGTGTTAGATTTTTTGTGAGAGTGCCGGAGGCCCAATCACCCTCTTTCCCCCTTCCCGTTCCTTCTCCTTCCCACTTCCTTTTATTCCTAAAGGGTCGGCAACACGCAAGTGATGCCTCTGGTGTGGCAGCCGTCCATAGGGTACGGTGACCACTTACCATCAGGTGGGCCATGCTTGTTTGCCACCTAAAATGCGCCCGATAGACGACAATAATCACGCCCCCTATCACGTTGGATCTTAAAATGACTTACATAGCCTCACGCTTATAGACCTGAAGGGTTAGGCAGAAGTGAACTACACCCATATTTCGCATTATATGTTCAGTAGATATGCTTAATATGCTTTCAAGTCCTATATACAACAGGGCGAGGTTATTGCCGTCCAGGCACAGTCTCATACTCCGTGCTGCTACCTACTGAACATTTCTTGACAGAGTAACCTAAAAACACTCAGTCCTGTCAATCAGAGATGTTGCGGATGCAGATTTTTTGACTTCCGCGGATGCGGATATGGATTTTTGAAGACTCACATCCGCGGATGCGAATACGGATGCGAATGTCCAAATCGATGCGGAAGCTCCGCAATTGCGGATGTGGATGCGAATATTCGCAACATTCCTGCTGTCAATCAATCCAGAAACTATTTGTGGATGACACAAAGTTTTGTCTCGTGTGAGGATCGAACCCACAAAAGTTGCCGCGACGGCAGTGGCGAGGCGACCACTTAAAAAAAGAAATAGAAAGAAATATTTTTTATTTCGGCACACACAAGAGCACACCCAAAACATGAACACTACGCCATCCGTGCAGTCGACAACATCTAGAACAGAGGTTCCCAGACCTTTTTTCTCATAGACCACTTTCAAAATTTAGCTGGTTCCGGTGGACCCGCTGCAGTTAAACAAGTTCCGGCAAAATAAAAAAATTGATGAAATCTCTACAGGCTTAACCTTTTTTTCTTTTTTTTTATAAATTCTCGCGACTGATCCTGCCATGGTAGTTTTTTTTAGTAATTTAAAATTGAAAAACCGCTGGTGCTGGATATGGAATATGCAAGTTTTTACAAGTAACAGTGGCTGAGCTTGTCCAACAGTCGTGGACCCCCGCTTACGAATTGTAAACCCCCATTTTTTGTCACACCAACGTAGACCCCCGTCGAGTCTCCCGTGGACCCCTGAGGTTCCACCTCGACCACTTTGGGAACTAAGGTTCTAAATTAACGCAAGCGAAACCGCGGGGATAATCTAATAGCTAATAATAATAATAATACCCTGCCAGCTCCTCGGAAGGTTAGCAAGCGTGAGTGTATACCTATCAAAACCTTCCCACCATAAACAAAATGGAAACAGCTACCGAATAATAAGTTAATAACACCATGAACAAAGCAGCCATTATAATAAACTACGTTTAAAACTATGGCGGGCCGTTTCGTTAGCAGTTCAAGGTCGAAAAACATATAAAAATATAATAAAAAAACAGTAACAACCACCACATCGCATGATGCTATCTATACTAATATTATAAAGCTGAAGAGTTTATTTGTTTGTTTGTTTGAACGCGCTAATCTCAGAAACTACTGGTACGATTTAAAAAAAAATATTTTAGTGTTGGATGGCCTATTTATTGAGGAAGGCTATATAACATCACGCTACGACCCACGGGGGCGGCGCAGTAACCGTAAACGCGGGTGAAACCGCGGGAACATCTAGTCATAATATAAAACTAATACTTTTGTTTTCGCTACATGTGAAACGGCTATTGATATAAATCAATGGGATATCCTACTTATATTTACAGGAGAAAATATGGCTTGCCTATTGTAAATGTGAATTAAAGCTTGTGAAGGTGTTTGTCACTCAATTACGAGTAAACTGTTAAACGAATTTGGATGAAACTCGGCACAGAGATAGACTGTGTCCTGGATTGACACATAGGATATTATAAATGCCTTAACCTTGCAATTAACAAAAATGTAAATTCAGTAAATGTAATAAACTCACTAACCTCTTTGACAATCATAAGTGTTACATTGTGACCTAAATGAATTAATGATTTTTGACTTTGGATACTTTTTATCCATATACGTCTGTGAGATGCATGCATGCAAAGCCGTGGACTGAAACTAATTTTACATAAGTAATAATTATTATAATTGCCACGTGATATAACTACACTTAAGTTTGCGATCGATAGTGAAAGCCTGGGTTTGATTCCCGACTGCGGTACAGCGACGTTGACTATTCCGTTTCCTTAAAGTCAGCAACTCGCCAACATTACTTGGCTATTTTAACCGCTCTTTTCTTTTTTCACTATTTTCCTATGCAAGTTTACCACTTTTCAAGTATAATAAACGATAGAATGCATATCATACCTCTATGACCTACCATGACCTACCTAACAAACACCATAAACTCATTATTCTAAATTAACACTATAGCTTCAATGGCTGCCACTAATTTTACTTCACATAATAACTCCGAAATCCTTCATATTATGTACCGCAGTGGATTACTAAATAACAACTAAATAGCGAGCCGGCTATCCTCGAGTGCTTAATTAAGTAAGGAATTAAGTGCGATTGTAACCCAAATTACTTGTGAAAACGGCCTTAGTATGGGCTATACGTTAAATAATAGCCTCTATTAATTACAGGCGAGACCAGAACTAGCCAATAACACGAATCTTCTGGGGTGGACATACGGGAGCGTGGTCGGGGCGCGACTGCCGTCATAAGTCTTATAACCCGGGTGTACCTTGTTTAAATCTTTGTGATGACACAAAAGATCCCACTGGGTCGAAGTGTCGCCGGTCTGTACTGACTGGCCCCCACACACAACATAAGATAAAATCTTTGTAAAATTTCCCACGAGTCCCTGTTGCCCATAATTCCTCGTAGGACAAAGCTACTTAAAATTTTTTTAAAGATCTAATTCAAAGATAGATAATAATAATGTCCTCCAGACCGAATTTCGGTCACGGCAGCCATCTTAACGGAGATTGGTCATCTGCGCAGGAGATGTTATAGTGTACAAGCGTGTGCGCAAACACAAGTGCACTCTCTGTTCCCTCACTCTCATGATCCGATGGGACGGTAATCCGACACGACCGGAGAGAGATCGGGCGCAGGACCAACGGCTTTACGTGCTTACATGCAAAGATAGAAAGGAATCAGTGAACTAGGTGTTTATACCGCTGAGACTTTTAGAAACGGATCATCAGTGGCACAGTCAAAGGATAATTGTGTTACTACTGATACTATTATGCTGATTTCTTGGAATAGCAAGCCAACTTATTCTACCACCAATTTAGTAGGGACAGTAGAAGGTTGGCAATTGGCGAAGGTGAACTGTTCTTCAGCGTCTTTACTACAAAGATTAAACAAACTAATAGCTATTCTATCTCTCTTGCTCTCACTCTTTCTGTCCTTTGATTACCCGTCTAAACCTTTAACCATGTCTTTGATTAACCACACAGATAGATCAATTCGCACAGTCGCTAGTCGTACTCAACCGAACGAGTCTTCTCCCTAGCCTTTATTATTTCCAAGTCACTTGGGGTCGGCTTTCTAGTCTAATCGGATTTGACTGGATATCAGTTTTTACATGGAGCGGCTGCCACCTGACGATACCCTAAGGCTAGACCACTGTCAGGATATTAGAGGGCACTGACTTCCCAATAACGACTGCCATAGATGTTCATGGCAGCCGGGACCGATGGCTTAACGTGCTCTCCTAGGCACGGAGCAGGCGATAATTGTCAATAAAAACGCACATAATTTCGAAAAGTCATAACTTCGTAAAGTCAGAAGTGCGCGACGTGGGTTCGAATCCAAGACACTCTGCATTGCAGTCTGTTGGTCTCCCCACTGAGCTATCGCTGCAACTGAGCCAATCATAAAGTACAAATAAACGTATACCAGGCATTACGTTCCTATACAAATTCGCCTGCCTTATATTTCCCAAAAGCGATAAACCTTTTCATCCACATTACATTCAGCATTTACGACTATAACTTCCAAAGTTCCTATTCGACGTCCATTGCCGGTTATACATTCAAACACATTACTAACATTATTCAACAACCAGTGATGGAGATTGAATAAGACAATGTAATAGTAAACTTAAATGCAAACGAACAATATAAATTATGGCACAATTTGACAAATGGGCGAATATAACATAATGGATAACAATTTATTAAATTTTGAATCCCCAAAACTCGGATGGATGCGGACTGCCTCCCAGGGCACGGTATAACGACTTCCTTACCCCCTCCAGCGCAATTGCGGCTTAATAATAGATATTTCGTTTCATTTTCAAGGCTGGGTCCTAATTGGTAGAATTTCTAAACAATTTACGGATAACAATTTGCGATGTATTTTATTTATGTTAAATTTAACGTTTTTGGAGTTCGTTAATAAATTATATACGTTTTGATTCGCTCTTTACTTTATCTTTTTGGAATATGAAAGCCCCAAAATACTTTGCATATTGTTCTACATGGCATTTCCAGCATTTTAGCCAATATCCTAATTAACATTATAAATGCGAATGTGAGTTTGTTTGTTAGTCTTTCACGCCTCAACTACTTGACCGATTATCATGAAATTTCGCATACACGTTGTCAGTGGAACAGAAAAGGTTATAAAGTACCTTTCATCCAGAAAAAAGTACTGCTACTAACCTAACCTACAAACTATATAGTTTGCGCTATTACCGTTGCAACAATACAATTATTATATTAGTTACTAGCTTTTGCCCGCGGCTTCGCTTGCGTTAATTTAGGATTTGACAATCAATTCGGGTCGTACTCTGCTTGTAATAATATAATTCAATCATGATTCGAAAGACACGTGGCGCCATCTATTATCATAAGATCGTTATTGTTGTTTTCCTCGGGAACATTAATTTTTGTCGGGATGAAAGGTAGCTTATGTCTGTTTCTATACACCTGTCAACGTATGTGCAAAATTTCAGGATGATCGGTTCAGCGGTTTTAGGCGTGAAAAGGTAACAAACAAACTCATTTTCGCTTTTATAATATTAGTTAGGATGTACTTACTTTAAAAGTTACCATCTGGCTCCTGTCCAAATCTTATGAAGATACAGAAAATTTAATTAAACTAAGTACACTATAATTCAACATGCAAACACCTCTCTCACACACACACACACAAACACGCACACGCATACACATACACACACACTTGCAAAATATTTATATATACAATATATATTATAATTATAATATTAATATGAATATTATATATATATATATATATATACACCGTGAATTTGTAGTCGTTTTGGAACCGAAAATCCTATACTCTATATCAATCATAGAATCGATAAAAGTGATTATTTTAATAAAATAAAAATATATTTATTTATAAACATTAAATTTAATGTCGTTTACGAAAAATAAATGAGAACTCGTGGTAACGCCACTCAATTTCACGTACTACGATTACGCGTGTCACTACGATCGATATCATTCATGTTTAACTAAGCGGTAAAACATTTGCCAATAACAACACAGAAACCGCCGCGCCCGCGCCGCCCGCCAATCCGCGTTCACTAACTACCCTAATGTACCCCAGACGCGAGGCGCCTAGGCACGGCGGCGAGCGCTCCCGACCCCGCACCCCGCCCGCCCTTCAGTACCGCGGCAACCGACGCGCGAAATGGTTGCATAATGCATTGTTTATTATCACGCGAAAATTACATAGTCGTCAGTACGAAAACTCTTTGACTACTTGGTTCAGCTGTATGCTGTTGCCAATTACAATTTGGAAGAGGCCAGACGGTTGTACTCCCAGCTGAAGCATTTGAATGTGCTGCGGCTACGAGGGATTGAAAGTCCTCAAGTTCCGACCACTCCCACCATCTTAGCTGCAACTCAGCGCCTTCTCGACCATGGACAGTTCCGTACGCCGACTCATGCGCAAGAACGAGGACTCCTGAATGATCCCCGGAGATCGAAGAGGATATTAGAGCGGGATCCGCGGCGAAGCACGAGAATGGCGGCTCGAGAATTTAATATTAGCCAATACTTTGTATGGAAAACATTAAATACTAATAGATTACACCCTTATCATTTTTGTCGGGCTCACGTAATTAACAACAACGATGCACCAGCAAGGATCGCCATGTCAGTGGTTGTTAAATAATACGAATGCGAACATACTGTGGACAGATGAGTCATTGTTTACTCGAGTGGGACTGTAAAACGCTATAATCGCAACGCTGTAAACCCTCACTTAATACAGGAAGACCACCTCCAAGTGAGGTTCAGTGTGAATGTTTAGGGCGATATTATAAACGACCATTTAATAGGGCCTGTTTTTATTGAAGGTCATCTAACGGGCAGCTCGTATTTAGAAATGTTACGAACTAATATCCGAACTATTGGAGGAAGTGCCGTTATCAATACACGATATGTATTACTAGCACAACGGCTGTCCCACTCATTATGCAAGTGCAGTACGTGCCTACCTCAACAATCAGTTTGGTGATACGTGATACCTATCACATAGGTACACGATAGGCCGCGGTGGTCCCGTGGCTTGGCCGCCGAGAAGCCCAGACAAGCCTCAATGTCGGAAATAAAAAGACTTGTGTATTTTCGTGAACGTAAAAGTCGTGAGGAGCTACGTAGTGCAATAGTGGAGGCCTTTAATAAACTGTCCATAGGTATGTAAGTTAATTATTTTGTAAATAGCTCCAATTTTTGAAATACGCCCGAAATACTCACAGTTAGTTCACCTGTGTTTATTTTTATTACATAATAAATAAAGTTAGCTATTTATCGAAAAGTAATGTTCAGATAAAGTATTTCCGACGGTCCTAAGCCCGTGTAAAGTATGAAGGAGAAATTGGAGTATCCATTTACGTATTAATTGTGATGTTTCACAATGCAGAAGTTACATAGTAAAAGAGAAAACGTATTGCCTCGTATCAGCTGATTCTGAACTGTGATATGCCTATTATCAATTTCGTCGCTATTGCATTTACCTAATTTTATAATACTTGTGTAGCTTCACTAGTTTTTAAATTACGCATAGGACTCGGTCGTGGTACACGAGGTTCTGGATAGGTATCAGCTGATATACGTAGTTACCTATCGTGCGTCGTTCATAACTTCGACTGTGCGCGGCGGCGCGGCGCGGCAACGCGGCCGCCGCGACGGTGACGTATGCATGCGTTTGTGAATGAATTGTCCGTGCGTTACTACGATCAAACTCGAATAAGTGAAAAATATTATTTATATTCCAACTTTTTTACTATACACAGTACAATTATTTTACTATTTTTTATTGATACTACTAATTATCCTAAGTTACCACTTTTCGGTTCCAAAACGACTACAAATTCACGGTGTATATATATATATATTGTTAGTTGCGGAATGCGACGTAAACAAGTAACGTCACGAATCATCCGATCGAGCGTGCTATAAAAGCGCGCTCGGCGCGCAATGACTCACTTTGACATCGAGCGGCGGACGGAACGGACGTGCTGTGTGATCGCTGTTGGGTGATATCAATAAGTCAATGATTATTTTAAGGTTAAAGTGCGTCTGTTATTTTTTTTAAGCTGTTTCACATCAGATTCCTAACAATATATACTATATTTATTATCTTTACGAAACAATTCAGCACATGCATATGCACCTACGATACACTATACTTTCACATGAACTACTTGTTGCAATTAATTACGAGAGCCCTGGTAACCATACCACAAGTTAAATCTTACTTTGGGTACCAGTGGTCAACAAAATTGTTGTACATGTTATTTAGTTTCTTATTCTTTTGTAAGTACCTTTTTGGGTCAATAAACTATTATTATTATTATTTAACATGCAAATGTAATTGCATTTCGCCATTCTGTGGCAATAAAAAGCTACTCTGTAATTCTCTTGCCCTTTGTCCGTTTACTGCATCAATTCTGTAAAAGAATTTTCTATATACAATAAAAAACACATAAAAAGATATCTAAACGCGATGTCGCATATCTTACGGTCCCTTCTACCCATCAGTAGTTGTAATAATATGTCTGAATATGACTTTTATCAGTAGCCGAATAGGAGCATTGTCTTGTCCCAATGTCTTTGAGCTGAAAGTTTTTAGTGATAAGATCTTGTCAAGGATACTTTTCTGCAAACCGAGGCCTGGGATACAATATTTTTCATCCAAATCTGTAAGTAAATAGTGATGACATCCGGCTGCGTAAGAACAAGTTTAGATCAAAATATGGCTGTACCTATTCTAGTACTTACAAAATGAAATAATGTAATGATCTAAGCATTTATTTTCAGAAAAAACAATGACACTGCCTGACTCGGTAAATAAACCATGACCTCAGCAACTGAATTTTTTTACCGCTGCACCAATGCAGTCAATAAGTAGATATTCAATGTAATAATAATAATAATATTCTATCACATACATACAACACCATCTAGCCCAAACTAAGCAGAGCTTGTACTATGGCTACTAGACAATGGATAAAGATACATATTATATACATTTTTTTTTGTAAATACATACATATTATACATAGAAACACCCAGAGCAAGACAAACACCCATGTTCATGCACACAAATGTTTGACTTGTGCGGGAATCGAACCCGCGAAGTCAGACGTGGCAGTCGGTTACACTAACCACTACGCCATCGAGGCCGTCATAAATCAAATCGTAATAAATCAAAGTTCTTAATCATTTATAGTAAATTATAAGTGGGGTTTCTATCATAACTATGATTGAAAGCCCCTTATCCTCCCTTTAACCCCCAATATGTAACAGAAATGATTTCACCCTAATTTTGCATAACTCTACAAAATACAGGTCCACAAAAATCCTTATATTATCGACAATAAACTAGAAATGACTGTCCAGTTTTATCAAACAATAACAAAATCGATTATGTGAAAACCGAAAGTAAATACAAAGTGAGTGTGAGTGCAGTATCAGTGCCTGCCATCTAAAGCAATAATGGTGGACATAAATCGGTAGCGGTGTTTATACGTAATTGCTTATGTCGTATAATTGCTGGCCGGTTTAGGAAACCGCTGGCGGGTACGTGCCACGGCACGATCACGTTGACTCACGATATTCGAAGATATTTGAACGTGCTTTCTGAAAATCGATCCAACTCACACTCGGGTCAAAATCGAGTTATTATTAGCAAATTAGTCACGGGGTTACCATTTACTAGCTGGAAAAATGTGGTAGCTCTACTATCACTCTAAATATGAAATCATGACTTAGTAGCCCAACCCACATGTATGAAGTAGCACTACGAGATTGAACTTCAATCACGATTATCTCAAAATGTTAACTTTGTGGGTTGGAATGTTTTTCAGAAAATACGGCCATTTAATAATATTATTTATACATATAATTGTTTTAAATACCTTCGCATAGGTACAAACAATAATAACAACCCTGTTTTTAACTTTCCCATTGCTTTCCACGGATTTTCTCAGTGAAACGGTGAAAACGGTTAGGCTACAGCCCTCTTCGCTAGTACTCTACAGGTTGGTAGAGTTCACGCGATCATCGAGAACAATATGATGAACTCTCAGATATATAGCTCACCTCACGATTTTAATTGTTCACTGTTAAAGTGAGCGATATTTATACGAATATAACTTGAGTCTGTAAACAGACAGAGATGCATGGCATGGCACCCATCGATTTTGAGATATCTGCGCGGCGATATTAATACTCTATTTGTACAGAACGGGTATATTTTCGCATATACCATTGCCAAAAATACTATGATTTATTCATTTTTTTCTATAATTAATCAAAAAATAATAATGGATGTTGTTATTTCATTTTGCTTACAAATAAGGCAGCATATGCAGACAGGAACTACGGATTTCCACTTACTAAGACATCTAGCACCTCTAATGTTTCATTTACTCCTATAATAATGTTTATGCCCACTTTTCGGTTTTGGAAACTCTTAATTCCATTCCATTCTTCACGTCATTGCTACAGTATCGTGTGAAAATGGATACGCGCCCGCATCGTGATAGAGAACAGTAAGTCGACCGCGATAACATCGGCATGGAGGCAATTATGAATTATCCCTGCGTCTCCCGAGACTCCTTAGTTCCATGAATAACGGCGACCTAAGCTAACGGAACTTTATGAGAAAAATTGCGGTTATCTGCGACTTGTGTGTGCCAATATATTGGACTTACCCATCCTTATACGAATGATAAGTCTTCGTGCTTTTGGCTCGGTAAGACGATAACAAGTTTTAGATGACACACTTTAGCCCTTTTTTTAATTTATCCGGGCTCTATGATCTGTTTGAGAGATAAGTAGAAAAAGGTAGCTAAGGAAGTTTACCAGGTGACAGTTTGAGGTGAGGCAGAAAGGAAAATTACCTTAGACATTATAGTTTACAGAGAAGCGGATATAGATAACTAGCTTTTGCGCGCGGCTCCGCCCGCGTGGTACCTACATCAATAAAAAGTAGCCTATGTCCTTCTCCAGGTTATAAAATATATTTGTAAGATATTTCATCTAAATCGGTTGAGTTGTTTAGCCGTGAAAAAGTAACAGACAGACAGACAGATAGACAGACAGAGTTACTTTCGAATTTATAATATTAGTAAGGATATTTATTAAATTGTTACAAAAATATTTGTATATTGTAAACCAACCGAATTTTTTTCTTACCTCATGTTTAATTATAATTTATCATATTAATTTCTTAATGAATGCTAAGTTTACTAAGGTACTTCTTGCGTTGTTATAGTTCTTATAACTAAAACAACGCAGAAAGTGACACCACTGTTTCTCTATCAACAACACATCTCTTTCTAGATTCCTCAAGTGTTCTGCGTACCAAAAAGGTATACCATAGACCTGCGTTAGATACGTGAGTCCTTGAAACTCTGGTTTGCAGTGAAAGGGTGGCTCCTACAGAATACCAGCTTGCACGGGGTCAAATAAAATATGCCTATTTCTATAGACTTATATCTCATACAGATATATCCAGGTATAGATACTATTAAAACCAAAAGGTACGCTCTCAGTACCTCTCTAAACAGGGTATAAACACAGAGGCAGAATATCAAAAGCTCCGTGCACTTTAAGCGGCATTTTTCTCAATAAGCCAACGACACTTGATTATCTAGAAGCCGGCTTCCCTTCTCATAAATTTGTGAATCTATGGCGTCGCGTACAAATCATGGCGCTGGGCGACGTCACGTGCCCGCTTGATGGCCAACGGACGTGACGTCATACACCTGACTAGGGTGCACGTTTATCCGGTAGAATATTGAGGTTGGATAGAAAATTATGAACTATTTTTAGGCTTCTTTCACCACACAAGAAATACCTACGTATTTCCTGTACCATATTTGGATGTGAACTTATTTTGCATTTAGAACATATTTTTCACTAACAAAAGCCAGCGGCTCACCTGAGGCACCTTCCCAACTAGGCATAGAGAGAACTTCTGTCAAGAAAACACAGCATAACCACTATAACCATATGGAAAGAGGAAGCCTGAATGCAGCATCAGTCGGTACTCAGACACGGTTATGCACGCGCCCAAAGTCTTCCGACAGAGAACACCTAAAATTGGAAAATGCATTGCAAGGATAGCACCTAGTAAATATTAAAACGAGAGAGTCATATGATTTAAACTTCATCATAACAACTTCATGCTTATAATCCAACATCCAATGACAATGGACTAATTTCACAGTTATAAAAGCCTTCTATCTTTTACTTATCGCAGCCATTAAAAGAGATAAGTGAGATTAGTTCGCAACGACAATAGCCATAACACAAAACAGCTCATAGTAATCAGAAGAACAAAACATTTGATAAGAAAACTTCTTCGTAAGCCCGTAGGTGGGGTCGCCCCACGCATTTGTCAATGTCGTCTGAAAATCGTCGTATATATTCGAGATATTTCGCGAAATCTTTTCGCCGTGAATGGAAGCGCATTACTGGGCCCTGACGAAATCTGATAGCATCCCGATTTCAATACAGCCTTGCCAATATCACGAGGGAAAAGCGAAGCCTCCAAGAATACGAATGAATAAAATTCTTCGATTGACATGTCGAAAATGAAATGAATCCGAAAAGGGTTAGTCAAGGAGCACATTTTTTTTAAATTGACTTATTTATATGTAAAGCTTAGCTGAGAATGGAGCGCCCCTTCAATCTCGTGTCGTACGAGGTATTAAGGGATCTTGTCAGGTTAGCACCACCGTTTTCCTTTTGTACTCAGTTACTCACTGATCATCGAGATCAGCGAGATTAGGATATTTGGTGTTGATGCCAGCTGAATAAATCTATGTATCAGACAGAAGTCGAAAATAAGGATCCTCAACTTTGGGTCAATGTATAGCAATCGGTAGATATATACATATATTGATATACCAGGGATCTTACCAGCATCTGCAACTAAAGGTTTCTCATAAGAAATATGTGTAAACTTACCATCCCATTTTTATAGCGTAGCCATAGTACCAACCAAAATCTTCTTCTACTTAGCCTTTATTTTTCCCAAGTCACTTGGCTTTTTAGTCTAACCGGATTTGACTGGATATTAATTTTTACACGGAGCGACTGCCATCTGACCTCCGCAACCCCAAGGCTAACGATACCCTGAGGCTAGAACAGTGTCAGGATATTAGAGGGCACTGACTTCCCAATAACGACTGCCATAGGTGTTCATGGTAGCCGGGACTGACGGCTTAACGTGCTCTCCGAGACACGGAGCAGGCGATAATTGTCAATCAATAGGCACATAATTTCGAAGTCATATAACTTCCGAAAGTCAGAGGTGCGCGACGTGGGTTCGAACCCGAGACCCTCTGCATTGCAGTCTGTTGGTCTCCCCACTGAGCTATCGCTGCTGCATAGTACCAACCAAAATACTTTATTAAAATGTAGTAAACAAAATAAATTCGTAGATATGAGTCATTTACTGTGTGTAAGCTCAAGAATTGGCTCTTCAGCTTGCATTTTACTTAACGGCAAACAGGAGAGGCTACGATTATAAGCTATAGTAAGAGTTTTAAATCATAAGAAGCATTGATAGAAAAGAAAATTCACGATAAAATACTTTTAGAACTGTAATCCTAAAATTCTGTGTTGAAAGAAAGAGATCGCATGTTACAGTGTATAACTTTGTTCCGTTTTTGCGGCTGCAAATAACAATACTTTAAGAGTTAGTGGTAAGACCCCAGATCAGTTGCTTTCTGAAGAAAGACCAGTTTAAATGTTCTTTCATTTGTGAGAGCTTTTACATGTAATCTCTAAAGCGGCAAACATGCCTTAAAATGTGAGGCTGAATGGAGCAACAGACTAATGCCTGGATGCAAGTGAGAATGCATAATATCTGCCTCAGAGCATGCAACTTGTGCGACACGTTTCTACGCGTTGAATTTAACATAATTTGATTTCGTGCTCTGTAGACTCGGCCTATATCTGCAGAAAACAGGCCTGACTGTATATATACAGTGTGACTGGTTAAATATTACATATTTAAGGATATGATAATTTATGGTCAGACATTACGTATAAAAAAGAAATAAAAATAAAATCTGTATAACCTGCAAAGAAAACCTTTATGAACATTTGTATGAAATATCCATAAAATGTGGACACACAGCTGTCGAGGCTAATGACCTTTGATAAGAAAAGGACGGGCGGGGGTGCATATTCGGGAGAGTGCGGGGTGCGGTAGCGGGGGCGGGGTGGAGGTTTTGTTTAGCTTTGGTATATGCGCAAGAGTGTCCACACATTAAGATTTTATTGGATAACTAGGTCAAATTTTAAGTACATACCTATTTTTGTTAGATATTCGTGTCCAGAATCGAGTACTGAATATCCTCCTTCAATATGTTCAGTCTTTTACCAATCAGCCTGTATATGGTAACAAGTCAATTTTACACTTAACTAAAAGACATTAGTATGACAGAGTGACGAAGACAGCAAATATATGGTTATAATATGAATCAAAAGGTATAAATAACGACGGCTGTCGGCGGCTACACAAATAAATAACATTTCAAATAACAGGACGAAATCTACTTCGATCGATTCAGCTTGGACAGGAAATAAAGGCCCACGTGTCCCTTCCGGGTACCTCACTGATACGAAGAAAAGGTAGATAGATAGATATATTCTATTCTATTCTATCCCATACACACAACACCATCTAGCTCAAACTAAGCAGAGCTTGTACTATGTGTACTAGACAATGGATAAACATACATATATACTTTTCTTTTTGTAAATACATACATATTGTTCATGCACACAAATGTTTGACTTGTGCGGGAATCGAACCCGCCACCTCAGGAGTGGCAGTCGGTTACACTAACCACTACGCCATCGACTTGATATATAACTTATGCATACTGTTCGTGTAAGGTTAATTTTAAGCCTATGCGTTAAGCCTCTAAATAGGCTCGCTACTGGCTCAGCGGTTAGTTAGTTAGTTAGTTGGACGTGTTATCCGCACTTAGCCCGACAATTGGGCCATTGTGCGTAAGTAACCGACGCGAAAATTGTTCGGTTACTCATACCACCTCAGCTCCGTCCAGAAAGACAATAGGGGACCGGTGTTGCGCAGTATTTCCTTCATCATTTCTGGACTGTTTAGTAGTCTCGCCCGTTGGTCGCTCACGCTTTCGCAATGCAGCAGCACGTGAGCCAGTGTCTCCTCGGTCTCCATGCAGCCTCTACATAAGGGACTGTCAGTGATGCCGATGTTGAATAGGTGTTTGTTGAGTGAGCAGTGGCCTGTTAATACCCACTAGGTGTCGCAGGTTTTTACTTGAAGAACGTAGCAGTTTGCGTGACAAATGTATGTCTAAGGATGGAAGGGCTTCCTCTGTCTGTCTACATTCCATTGTGGCTCAGCGGTAGTGAATTCGACTGCAGTGTTTAAGGTCTCGAATTTGAATATGGGGGCTAGTGTTACTAGGTATTTTGTCAAGATATAGTAATCCACTGGACTTATTATCCTTTGAAAGGTTAAGGGATGACTGCAGTACAGTCAGAGCTTCATGCTATAAGGCATATATTTCTAAAATAGAAAGTAGCATAACAAAGAATCCCAAGATTTTTTGGACATTTATTAAAAGCAAGAGGAAAACTAGTAGTACATACCCAGCACAAATGTATTATGATAACAAAGTAGCTACGAACGGGGTAGATATATGTAACTTATTTAGAGAAAACTTCGCTGCCGTTTTCAATTTACCATCGAGTAGTCAAAATCTCTCAAGCAGTAACACATGCACAACAATAGGAATATCAACATTTCATAACGAAGAAATATACAATAGCCTAAAATCTCTAGATGA
Source organism: Catocala sponsa (assembly GCA_963564715.1). Lineage (NCBI taxonomy): Eukaryota > Metazoa > Arthropoda > Insecta > Lepidoptera > Erebidae > Catocala > Catocala sponsa. The sequence goes on along the minus strand of OY751341.1, from coordinate 25,090,049 downwards.
AACGAAAGGATCAGGAAGTGACGGTATCCCTCCAGTATTTATAAAGCGCTGTGCAAAGGCACTAGTTGACCCTCTTAAAATATTTTTTAATAAATCTATTCTCGAAGGGACGTTCCCAACCAAGTGGAAAGAAGCTTCAGTAATCCCAATATTTAAATCTGGAGATAAACATCAGGTTTCTAATTATAGACCGATATCAATTCTGGTCTCATTTGGAAAGATATTCGAGAAACTTATAAGCAAACGTTTAGAATGGTGTCTGAAACAACATATAACGGAATATCAACACGGTTTTGTAAAATCTAGGTCTACGAAAACAAACTTGCTGTGTTTCACATCCACGATATCAAAGTGTCTCGACAAACGAATACCAGTTGACGTAATTTATACAGACTTCAGCAAAGCATTTGATAAAGTGGACCACTACCGCCTTATTGCAAAATTGAGCGACCTTGGTATAGACGGAGCTTTAATCAAATCATATCATCATACTTAGAAAATAGAACATCTAAAGTGGTAATTAATGGTTATTATTCTTCTAACTACTTAGCAACATCTGGTATTCCGCAGGGCTCGCATCTAGGGCCAATCTTGTTCAATGCCTTTATCAACGATATTGTCAATTGTTTCCAGAATTCAAACTTTTTCTTGTTTGCTGACGACCTTAAGATTATGATGCCTATTCAGAGCGATAACGATACAAAAAAACTACAAAATGATTTAGATAATTTAACGAATTGGTGTAAAGACAATAAAATGATCTTAAATGTTAATAAATGTTTCTATATCCAATTTACACGAAATAAACTTTCAACTAATAATGCTTACTACATCGACGGGATTCAAGTACGAAATTTAAATGTGATTCGCGACTTGGGTGTTCAGATAGACCGTGCACTGAGATTCGATGAGCACATACTAGACATTATGGCGCGAGGTTTTAAAGTACTGGGTTTTATCATTCGTAACTGTAAAGATTTCAAGAAATCATCCACTAAGATAAGGTTATTTAACACCATGGTTCGTCCGATACTGGAATACAGTTCTATAATATGGAATCCACACTACGAGATTTACAAAAAACGTTTGGAAAGTGTCCAAAAGCGTTTCCTCTACCATTTGTGCTATGCAGACCATATAGCCAAAAAATGCATTAGCTACGCCGATAGGTTAAAATATTATAAAATCAAAACCCTCGCGAGTCGTAGGGAGAAACTAGACTGTATTTTCCTACATAAAATACTCAACGGTACCATAGACTGCAGTCAGCTAGTGAGCACTTTACGCATTAATATTCCAACTCGATTACCTAGAAAGAATACCTATAACTTATTAGATGTACCAACTTCCAAAACAAATTTGGGTCATTATGCTGCCATACCAAGGCTCTGTAGGCAGTATAACAATATTTCGAGGACAAATGAAATTGACATTTGTGAATCCTTAAGTAAATTTAAGAAGTGTTTAGATGATTACTTTTAAAATTTGTTTGTTGTCAGTGTGAATACAGAATGTTTATTTATTGGTTTGTTTAATATTATAATATGTAAGTACTTAGATATTATACAATTTATCATTGTTTAAAATCTCTCTTTTTTCTCTGTTTTGTCTAAATTTTAATATTAGCTATAAATTGTTTTACACTTAAGTTACTTAGTTGTAAAATATCCTTGCATGCTGTGGTCTCCTGTAACTGAAGGAGTACACATTTAAAATTCTTATGTGCAATTTAACCGTGTAAATTAAAGTGTATATTCTTTGTTGGAGATCCTAATAAAAAAAAAAAAAAAAAAAAAAAAGATTCATTCATTAGTTTGATAAAATAAAGTTGTATGAAACTGTCTCAAATCATGGCGTGGCAACTTGTAAGTGAAACAACACTCGGCACATATTTTTAAAACATTTTGTATCAAGTTGCCCTAAATAAATAAATAAAAATAAATAAAGATTCGTCGTCACATTTCTAGATAAGCGAAATGTGACGGTAAGTATAACGCCTCGCCCCGTAGTACCTAAGACATATCTGGCGAAATGTGAGGCAGTCCTCCTCTGTTTACCCCATATTTATATACTAGCTTCAGTCTACAAGGATAATGATAAAAGTATAAAGGGAATCACAATTTAACAAATAGTACAACGCTGATAGGTTTAGTCTTCGATCAAATATACCATCGATGGGTTTAGTAATAAAATATTGTTGAACTATTTTAAATGATTATATAGCAATCATTAGTTGTTCTTTGACTAGTATTTTGTATATTGTACTGATCAATTTGTTAAACTAAATAATCTTTCGATTAACATAAGAATGAGTATTTCAGGACCACATCAATTGTAAAGCAGAGCACGGTATACGCTGTATATACAATAATCCTACATATTTCACGTGGGCAAATATACTAGCTATTGCAAATATATTATCGTATTATATATTTATTATATACATATATTATCATACGTACTCACCATAACTAACTCAAACATTCACTCTTACATCTATTTATTCATGCATATTAGTTATTTGTAAAAGTTAAGTTCTAGGTATATGTTAATCCGTATAGTTTGATGGCCACGACACAGGCTGTGCCTAGTGTGGCTGTCACAGTAAATGTTAATATATGTGTAACTTAACTAAAATAAATATTATTATTATATTACACTAGATGTGCCCGCGGTTTCACCCGCGTTTATGATTACTGCGCCGCCCCCGTGGGTCGTAGCGTGATGTTATATATCCTTCCTATAACCTTCCTCGATAAATACCTAAGCTATCCAACAACAAAATATTTTTTCAATTCGAACCAGTAGTTCCTGAGATTAGCGCGTTCAAACAAACAAACTCTTCAGCTTTATAATATAATATTAGGTCCATGTCGGTTTCACCCACGCGCTTTGCTCCTGTAGCCCATAGCGTGATGTTATATATCCTGTCTTACTTTTGGATAAAGAAGCTTTCTACTGGTTAATTATTTTAAACATTGGTTTAGTGGTTCCAGGATTTATCGATTACATACAAACAAACAAATCTTTAATAGTATATATTTTCACAATATCGTAATTGAATATTATCTACAACACGGCGTCAAAAACAGACTACTAAGCTCAAAAAGCGCTTTGAAAAGCAAAAATACAATAACTATAAGTAACCGCACCGTGTAATCCATATCCGCTGGGTCAGGGGTCCATCAACAAAGCCAGAAATCCCCTATGAGTACCTAAGAGCCTCCAAGTGTTTAGGGGAGAAATATCAACTATATTTTATCGTAAATAATGTCCCACAGAATGTAACAATAATACTTTATATTCGAGCTACGGCAGGCAGCGGCTTTGCTGTGTCCACACATTGCTGAAGTCCATGAGCAGCGGTTACCACTTTCCATCAGGTGGGCCACTTGCTCGTCTGCCCCCAAAGGTAATAAAAAAATATTAAAAAAATTGCTACTTAAAGACCTTATTTAGTTGGTTTCCAAAAAATAAGTTACCTAGTAGGTAATACCTTACAGTTTTTATTAACCTCTGAGTCTTCGAAGAGGTTAATGAAAACAATTTGTGACGGTCTGTGTGTTAGTGATAGATTGATGTTAGTGACAGGCATTACTCCGGAACCACTGGACCGATTGACTTGTAACTTGGTGTGCAGACACCTTGGGATCATACCTCGGTCGAGTTTGAATATGGGCTCTGTGGGTCTAAAGACCCCCGAGATATAGGGGTCATTTCTCTTCATTGCTTTTACATTTAAGACGAAGAAGTTGAATCCTGGGTTTTTCCATCTCGTTTACTTCGTGATTATATTGCCTTCTGCCTTTAAGCTTGTCTTGCTTAGTGGCGCAGCAGTAGTGATATAACTGCTACACATCAGACCCAGGGACCAAATTGCAAGTAGGGTAAAGTGCTACTATATATACATGTATATATTTATATACACTTTTATGTATGAATAAATATAGTATAAATAAATATATTGTTTAAGTTTATATTTATTATTTTTATCTCATGTTTTATATGTTTTACTTTTTTATGCATTGATCTATATTAATAAATTATTGTTAGTAGGCCTGCGAGAATACCAGCGTTGCAGTCTATACTGCAACAATAGCTGACGCAGTTGCCTAATTTGATCTCCATGTACCGTTTTCGGGTTAATTGTATTATCTAATATTGTTTTTAAAATTATGTATATATGGAGATGGAAATAAGACATTTTTCTTTCTTTCTTTCTTTCTAATGCGTTTTACAGTCAAAAAATCACATTAGAATCACATAGTCTGGAACGGGAAGCGGTGGATCATAATGTAATAACGATGGCGTAGTGGTTAGTGTAACCGACTGCCACGCCTGACGTCGCGGGTTCGATTCCCGCACAAGTCAAACATTTGTGTGCATGAACATGGATATTTGTCTTGGTCTGGGTGTTTCTATGTATAATATGTATGTATGTTTATCCATTGTCTAGTACTCATAGTACAAGCTCTGCTTAGTTTGGGCTAGATGGTGTTGTATGTATGTGATAGAATATATTATTAGAATATTATATATATTACTAGCTTTTGCGCGCGGCTCCGCCCGCGTGGTACCTACATCAATAAATAATAGCCTATGTCCTTCCCCAGGTTTTAAACTATATATGTACCAAATTTCATCTAAATCGGTTGAGTGGTTTAGCCGTGAAAAGGTAACAGACAGACAGACAGACAGATAGACAGACAGAGTTACTTTCGAATTTATAATATTAGTAAGGATAATTACCTCGCCTACTTTTACGTGCGACCCAGTACCATGTGTGACGAACTATTGGTGTAAAACACCTTTGTCTACCCTTCGGGAATATAAGCTTTTGGAAAATACAAATCCCGCACTAGGATTAAATCCTATGTCCCGGGGGACTTTACAAATATTCAAGCAACGGACACAAAGAACACCCAGACTCAGACAATCATTTGTGGATCACACTAAGTTTTGTCCCGCGTGGGGTTTGAACCCACAACACTTGAAGCAGTGCCAGTGGCGAGGCGACCATTTAAATACTAGAAGAAAAAAGAAGAAATAGACTACGCCATCCGCACAGTCAATGTATTTATGTAGATTCACGCCCTTGTGCTCAAAGGTATAGACCATTAGTTCCAAAAGTGGTCTAGGTGGACCCTCAGGGGTCCACGGGAGACTCGACGGAGGTCTACGTTGGCGTGACAAAAAACTGGGAGTGCTCAATTCGTAAGCGGGGGTCCACGAAAATTTATTTTGCTTTCGATAATGAAGAACTAAAATGTTGGCTTGACTTAACCGACTGTTCGACAAGCGCAGCGACTTCAGCCCACCTACCGTGGTACGTCCAGTTCAGAGAAATCAAATTCATCAAATCAAATTTTTTACTTGCATGAACTTGTTTCGCTGCACCGGACCCAGCTAAATTTTGAAAGTGGTCTATGAGAAAATGTCTGGGACCTCTGGTTAAACAAAGGTGTACCTATTACACCCACACTTCTCCACCCAAGTATTTTGTTATGTGTTATTCTCATATGACATATCACATAAAAACAACAAGTATAGGCTCGTAAGCCTATTACCAACTATTAAGCACATCAAAAGACTCCGTCCTTCGCAGAATCGCCGAGAAAATACCGTATGTATAAAAAATATGTAACATCAAAGCTAATGATCCACCATTCATATCCAGTTTCTCAATTCTAGCCGCTGCTGGACCGACTATAGATGGATCAATTTGTTTTCAACTGACCCGTCTTTGATACCATTCCATAATAAATAGTCGTTTATCCTTTGTGAAAGACAGCGACATGAAAGAACATGTATTTATTCATTACTGTACTCTTTCAAACGGCCATATTATTCTTTTTATAAAAAATGGTCAAGTGCGATTTGACTCACACAAGAAGGGCTCTGTACTTTGAAATTCGATTTATTCATTACTATACGCTTTCAAACGGCCATATTATTATTTTTATAAAAAATGCTCAAGTGCGATTAGACTCACACACGAAGGGCTCTGTACTTTGAAATTCACCACGTTGGTTTTCATTATTTGTTGTTATACTGGCATTAGAGATACACACTCTGTGAAAATTTCAACTCTCTACCTATACGGCTGTTTCTTATGTACCGCAACATAAGATACAGCCCGCTGACAGACAGACGGACGGATGGACAGCATTGGCTTAGAAATAGGGTCCCGTTGTCACCCTTCGGGTACGGAACCCTCAAAAGTGACGCCATTTTGTGTGTACATGACGTCATATGCGTCTCGTTTCTGTTTCGGTCATTTTTATCACTATTCAAATAAAAAACATTATCTCTGCATCATGGTGGACGTATTATATTATTATTATATTCAATGTAGGTACATATAACTGCACCCTAAACGGGTACTAGCTAAATGGACAAGGCATTGGTCTTTCAGTCGAGATGTCACCAGTTCGAACATTCAACATCAGTTGCGACATTGCTAGTAGTCTCCAAAAATAATCTTTTTGGATTTGTGACTAAATGTACTAGAGCCTACTTATATATTAATTTAACTAAATGTGCCTGTGGTTTCACCCGCGTTTATGATTACTGCGCCGCCCCCGTGGGTCGTAGCGTGATATTATATAGCCTATAGCCTTTCTCGATAAATGGGCTGTCCAACACTAAAAGAATTTTTCAATTTGAACCAGTAGTTCCTGATATTAGCGCGTTCAACCAAACTAACAAACTCTTCAGCTTTATAATATTAGTATAGATGAGATTATTAAACTGCCACCTATTACGTAGTTACCTATGTATATATTAACATTTACATCTTTTATCACCGTAGGTTATGTTATGACAGACGTTTTATTAGAGAGCGATAGAGCCTATGGAAAATACTGACCGAAACTCACATCCATATATTTTGCCAAATTTCTTATGAAACACAATCATGTTTAATGATACTGTTACATATAAATTGTATTGTTAGGAATTTTGCCCTATTATACAAATTATACTTAATAGTACGACAGCGCAGTACTAGGTTGATGGTCCTGTGGCATAAGGTTCGACTCCCAGAGTTATTGGGAAAAGTGCCCAGAAGACGGCATTAGACTCAATGTGGGACTTGAAAACATGCCTGGCGAAATGTAATTGGTAAACACATAACCCTACCTCTTAAGTGGCCTGAGTATTTAAAAAACAAATCTAAATTAAATTATGTTCCTCCTTCTTATTCTGTGAGTTAAGCCCTACCCAGTAACAGACCTAATATTATTATTTCTTCTTAAAAATCAAAAATGCCTACTTTAATAATCTGGAATAAGCTCCCTCTACTCTGCTAATAAACAAAACCATTTGTGCCGAAGATTGTAGGATTTCATGGAACACAAAGCTCTAGAAAGCCGTCAATAACCCAAAGGTCCATCACATCAAACGCTCCAAACAAAAAACTTGATAGGAAAAGGGAAAAATCTTCAGACGTAAATAGATTTTTATCCCCAAGAAACGGCGGTAAGGGGACGGCCATTCACACCGCCCTTTGTCAATCTCGAAAACGCTTTTTTCTTCCTTTTATTTTAACGAGAAACACTTGACGATATTCCCAGAGCTTGACGGATATTTATTTATCGGTTTACAAACAAACGAGCTTCCACTTTTTGAAAATTAATGTTTTGTTTGGATTTAGTATCTTGTGCGGCTACCTTACCGTCGAGTGACCATCCGTGACCACAGAAACGAAAAGGGCGGTATACCGTTGTTTATATAACACAATGCAAGCCTCGTGAACTCTACTGATGAAAGCTCTGCTCATATGCATAATGACCCAAATTGCGTAGCTAAGTGCAGAAAACATACGTCTAAACTTAATATAGCAACACTTGTATTTAAAAGAAAAAGCAACCTTTATTAACCTCCGAGTCTTCTTCGAAGAGGTTAATGAAAACACTTTGTGGGTCTGTGTGTCTGTCTGTTAATGACCGGCATAACTCCGGAACCACTGGACCGATTGACTTGTAACTTGGTGTGCAGACACCTTGAGGTCATATCTCGGTCGAGTTTGAATATGGGCCCTGTGTGTCAAAAGACTCCCAAAATATAGGTGTCATAAGGTCACATGAAGACGAAGAGGTTGAATACTGGGTTTTTACACCCATCTCGTTTATATACAAGAGTACTAAAATTTCGTAATTGACATTTAAATAAACTTTGTTTCTCGAGCCACCTTCAGTTTCCATCTTCATTCCTGCTATATCTACTACCAAAACACAAAAAGAGCAGCGATAGCTCAGTGGGGAGACCAACAGACTGCAATGCAGAGGGTCGCGGGTTCGAACCCACGTCGCGCACCTCTGATTTTCGAAAGTTATATGACTTTTCGAAATTATGTGCGTATTGATTGACAATTATCGCCTGCTCCGTGCCTCGGAAAGCACGTTAAGCCGTCGATCCCGGCTGCCATGAACATCTATGGCAGTCGTTATTGGGAGAGTGTCGAAACAAATTATCCCACTGAGTCGAAGTGTCGCCGGTCTGCACTGACAGGCCCCCACATAAGATAAGATAGTAACAGCACTCAAAATTTAATGATGATCGATCGAGTAGTTAAGACGTGAAAGCGTAACAAACAAACAAACTCATATTCTCATTTATAATATTAACATAAAGATTACGTCACCGATACAACACTAAAATTCATAACACATGTACGGATTTTTCTATGCTTACTTTTGACGCAGGTCCTGCGTTCCTTTGAACCCTTTCTTAAGGCTTTAGTATGCTTTAGTGGACCCTTACATCATTTGTACTATTTGCAAGTTAAAGGTACAAAATATTGGTGAGCTTTTCATCTTGTAGGTCAATGGTGGTAGGTATCGAAAGATAAAGGAAATAGGAAAGGTTACCGAAATATAGATTTAAAATTGGCATGAATAATTTATTTGATTGTTACTGTGCTTTGTGGTGAAATGTTACGATAATCTTCCTATATTCGACCATGCAATAAACTCATTTATATAGCTGGACATATTTACAACCAACACTTAGGAAAGCCTGATTAAGAAAGTACCGCCCTACAAAAGATTTTAAGCCAAACTCTCTTGTATTATTTTACTACTATGAGTTTTGAATAACCTTGTCTTGTATACCTGTGGTTGTTTCTAGATCACCTTGAAAAGGACCTAATTACTACTACTGATTAAACTGAGTAATAAAATCTTACCGGTTCCAGAAGGGCGGATTCGTCAAAGGAAGTCGAGCCCGGTGGCTGACAATTTACTGCAAACTAATTTAAAGTAACGCCATGAGACCAATATCGCAGTTTCAGTCACGCCTGTATCCCTGAAGAGGTAAGTAAAGGATATAAGTAAAGTACACCTACATTTCTCCAGCTGATTCAGGTTCCATGTAATAGAGAGCGATCTAATCGGTGCTAACGCCATTAGCGCCGTCTACCGGGCCCAACTCCAGACAGTGTACTGCTACTGATAATATTCTAACAGTAATAAATGGCAGCCATAGCCTACTGGAAGATCGTTGGACTGCCAGACAGAGATCTCGAGTTCAATCCCAAGGTACGCATCTCTCACTTTTCGAAGTTATTTTCGTATTGAATAGTAATGTAATGCTAGCTTAAACGGAAAAGAAAACATCGTAAGGGAACCTGCATGTCTGAGAGTTCTCCATAATGTTCTCGAAGATATGTGAAGTCTACCAAGCCGCACTGGGCCAGCGTGATGGACTATGGCCTAACTCTTCTCGCACTGAGAAGAGGCGTGCTTAGCAGTGAGGCAGTTTAAAACAGAGCTCATATTATTATTATAATAAAAAAGCTCTCCCCGATCCGCCAATGAACCATCGAACCATCCAATCGACAGCAAAAAGTGGAAAAATATGCCACGAGATCATCGAAGCTGTCTCATCAATATACATATTTACATAATTCCAAAACTCACACACGAGGCAACAGCGACGGAAGCAATATTAACAGTTAACTTATTTAGCAGGGAGGGACAACCGTCATTACCTCCGTGCCTGAGGGCCGAGCCCTCTCATGCCCTCATGACCGCTCATATTTCTATGCATGAATGAAAAATGTCAGGCTTAATAACACTGCAGGCCGGTTCACCGCCTTTTAATTACTTTAGACTTATTTCCTCCCGAGTCTATTTTATTGTTGATGCGTAAATTAAATACAGGCAACGAAAAACGTGGTTGTATTGATAAATATTCGACTGCAAGGATAGGGTAGTGGTTTAAGAGGAAACAGTGCAGTGCAGTGCCATGTATAGTATCATGAGCGCGATAGAGACAACTGCAGCTTAGACCGAAAATACCTGTTAAAAGTACACAAAATCAACGTCTCGTAGTCCTCTGATACCTTCTCCAAAACTTGACCGATTTAACTACTTTTTTCATTAAAAATTAAAGAAAAGCTTTGGCCATGTTCTTATGCTTTCTTTTTTTTATATAATCTAATCAAATTTGTTTTCTGGATGTTTGAACACAGCGGAAAATCTGGCTAATATTTGAGGTTTTTGAAGGCTCATGTCTCTTTTATTAATTAATTTATGAAAAAAAAGGAAAACAGGGACATGGCAATAGAGGCCCATAACAATTTTTGGAAAAATTATTGCTCAACTAGCATTATCCAGGGAAGAAACGAGGGACTACGTTTATATGGAAAAACGGGCCTTGTGTTTCCTCTTAAGTGGTCGCGTCGCCTTTGCCACAACGTCGGATATGCCGCCAAGGCCTACTTGGGCAAACATTTGTGTGCTCCACTAATGGTTGTTCCAAGTCTGCGTGTTCTCTGTGTCCATTGTTTGAATGATTGTAAAGTCTCCCACCACACAGGCTTTATTCCTAGTATGGGAATCCTCTTTCATAGAAAAAAATCGTAGTCATATATTTGATGTGTTATTTACTGTTTGACAACAGTCAAAAGTTATCCAAAATATACATCGCATGCTGTCTTTCTTAGTTAGGTTAAATAACAGTGATGGGGAGAGCTTTATATCTATACTAATATTATAAAACTGAAGTTTGTTTGTTTGTTGGAACGCGCTATTCTCAGGAACTACTGGTCTGAATTAAAAAAGTCATTGAGTGTTGACTATCTCATTTATCGAGGAAGGCTATAGGCTATATAACATCACGCTACGACCCACGGGGGCGGCGCAGTAATCATAAACGCGGGTGAAACCGCGGGCACATCTAGTTATAAATAAATGCATTTATAACTGAATTAAAAACTCCTACAAATAATGCCTGTATCGCAGTGGACTTAATAAACATCAAAACAGCGGACACAAAGAAACAGGGCCTGGAAATACCTACGTATATCTATACATATTAATTGTAGTCTTGGAGGATATCAAATAGGCACTGATATTCAAATCCTAATAGTCCGATGTTTCCCAGTGGTCAGATTGATGGTTATACTAATCTGACCAATGGGAATTTAAATCTTCTGTACCTACCTACCGAGTCCGATACCACAGTAGGCATTGACATTTCGAAGTTATATGTACGACAATAGTTGATTATGATTTCTTCTGAGGTAGAAGAAATCATCGTGAAATATTTGTCTGAAAATTTTCTGTAATACTGTAGAATATTTTTGAAATCATCAGGCCGTACGGATCCCCCGTAGTGAGATTACGACTAGGAAATTAAATTATATTTAATTCACATAATACTTACGTTGAAATGAAGCCCGCTCCCAGTACAAGTACAATTTCTAAACAATTATAATAATAAGTACAACTTTTCTTTGCAAAGTATCCCGCAGCAATACTTGCAGGATTTCACAGAAGTACACAGTTTTTTCTAGCAACGTACCTACAGCCCAGAAATACTCGCAGATTAATCAAACAAAGCACCCTATACAAGAGGCTGGTCGAATCAACAACCGTGACGATTATCCTTAAGCATCCGTCAACAAGACGAATGGCCCGTTTGTCCGAAACCACCCGGACACCCCGGGTACCCGGACAGACGGACTGTGGATGGTGCAAGTGATCAATAACGCCAGACAGTTTAACTGCCGTTTGGCCACAAATTTTGGAAATATGTATTATTTTAAAATTCTTGCACTAAAGCAAATAGAAATAAAAAAATGCACTCCATATCCATATTTTACTCCACACATTAACATTATTTAATGTGTTTATATTTTTCTTGTTTTTATTATTTTTTCCCTTTTTTTCTTGTTATGTTTTAAGTATGCCTTTTTGTGTGCCAAATAAATCTTGATTTTCTTTCTTTTCTTTCTTTCTCTTAAATGATAAGCGGACTTAACGCTCATCACATCTGTAACCAACTACCTTTAAGTAAAGCAGAGAACGTAAAATGCAACTATTAGTAAAAATATCGTACTCTTGTTGAAGGGAAAAACCTATTAATAATTATTAATTATAATTTTCTCCATACGCATGATGGTAAGGAACCTTCAAGCGAACAGTGAAGAATAAAATAATTGCAAAACGAGGTCACCACGCACCCTCGGATTCCTCACTCCAACTAACTTCCTTTGATGATGGAGAACCACGTCGTAGGAGCCAGGCGTGCTCCAACTTGCAATATGCCGCTTCAAACACTAAATATGCATCGACACGTGTATCGTCTTAGCGCGAGACATCTTCAGGCTGTTGCCAAATTGTCCTAGTTCGGGTGAGCAATCCGAGAGTGCTTAGTATTGCAATTATTTTATAAAAATGGATTACTGCTAACCAGCACCTAAAAAAATACAACGTGAGCCTATCAATAGATGCGTGACCAGTTGATAAATGAACTGAAATGCAAATAAGAGTCCTACTTTTACAACGAAATAAAACGACAGTAATAACATTAAAATAGTTTTCTCATTAAAACCCATACCCAGTTTATTTCTAATTATTCAAAAACTACATATATTCTACTTACATAATTATTCTGGAGATTATAAACTAAAATAATACGTTCACAAAACAGCACTTTATGAACGAAGCATGAAAATTCATTTCCGTTTGACGATCTCTCCGAGCGGCGTATCCACCTTTTCCGATGATATTTCGTATTGAGTGTCCAATCTGTAAGAAAATAAAAGCGTGAGTGGAAAACAAAATACAAAGACACGTAGGCTTAGTAAAAACTCCTTTATGTCATTGTGCCCCCATGCGTGGAACGACTCTAGATTTGGAAGCAGTACAGTATCAAGACTTTATGCTTCAATCTCCACCTAAACAGTCTTTGGAAAAATAGGTTAGACGTTGCTCTTTTTTTGTTATAATGACCCGACAAAGTGATTTTAACGGACCCGATGGAAAGCTCGATTACAGTCCAGAGACAGTGACGACGAAGAGAAGATAGATTCTAGCCGTCGTCAGTGTCAAACCGGTCTGACCAGATGCTTCTTCACACTACGTTTGAAGGACCCAATGTCCATTCCAAAGTGCTAAACTTATAAAATGAGAATATGTTACAAAATTATCGCTTAAGTAACTCCAAGCCGCTTGAAGCTCTATGAAAAGGTTTGGGGTGATAAAATCCGCAAAGAGAGATACCATAAAAGATCCAAAGTAATAGACATAGTTCTTGTAGTCAGCAAACTGAAATTGCAATGGACAGGACATGTAGTCCGTAGAACCGATGACGGTTAGGGATAAATGTTCAAGAGAGACCATGAACAGGAAACCGTACAATGAAACTGCACAAAGGTTAATAAAAAAAAGTATGGAACTGTTCAAGAGTCAATTAATTTAATACATAAACTCAAACCAGTAGACTCACACCAAGTCTAAGAAGGGTAAGTAAAGGAGAATTTGACTTATTTTACCAACTACATACTTAAATAAATACATACATACATAGATTCACGCCTGTTTCCCAGAGGGGTAGGCAGAGACTACGGATTTCCATTTGCTACGATTCTGACACACTTCTCTGGCTTGATTCACATATATATTATTATTATTCTCTTTATTGATACATTTTTCAATAATAATTAAATATTTAAATATAAAAAAAGAACATTAAAATATAAAAACTATGAAGACCCACCGGCGGCATCGGGAACCGCGTCCAAGCTACCGGTGATTATTATTATTATCATTATCATTTATATATTTAAATGCCAAATAACCTATTACAGGACAACCTGGGCGAAGCAATTACCAGTACATTAAATTCAGACTGCGTGCTATTCAGAATCGTTAAAATCGTTATTTGTCGGCCTCGATGACGTAGTGGTTTTAGTATAACCGACTGCCACGCACGAGGTCGCGGGTTCGATTCCCGCACAAGTCAAACATTTGTGTGCATGAACATTGATGTTTGTCTTGGTCTAGGTGTTTCAATGTATACTTAATATGTATGTATTTAAAAAAAAAATATATACATATGTATGTTTATCCATTGTCTAGTACCTATAGTACAAGCTCTGCTTAGTTTGGGCTAGATGGTGTTGTGTGTATGTGATAGAATATTATTATTAACATTTCTGCGTTGGCTACTTGTGTTGGCTACTTGTGTTGGGTACTTAACCATATTCTGACTATGTGCTGTTATTCAAACTTGTTCTCAAAATTCCTGCGCGTGCTATAACCAAACCTGTAACCTTATGATGAGATTTATCGCACCGGACGGATTTGCTAGAAAGTTATAAAATAAACGGATTTTGCTTTAAGTATCTGTTCCATAAGAGAAAGGCAGCCATTAGGTTTGTCACACCGTTTAACATAATTCTCAAAGATTTTGTCATTAATACACAATGTCCCTGAGCCCTTGCATATCTCACACCCTTCCCCTTGTTGTTAACGCAATTTGGTTAAACGAAAAGGGTATGTTTAACCCTTCTCGTATAAATTGCATTCAACATGTTTAAATGACAAAAGAAACTAGAAACAAGTCGCTGCATTTGCTGTTTAAGCTCTGATTTATAGGATCATCTTTAAATTTAGCCATATTGAATCAACAACCATAGAGCTGAGCTATAAAGGTCATTATCTAAAAAGACAAGCACCATAATTTTCATCATAATAGTTATTTGCAATGATCGAAAATCGAATCCTCAATCAAATCGAAATAATATTTGAAACTTTGATACATATTCGAATTCATTAAACTGTGATATTGATTATATCGGGATAAAGACTTAAAAAAGGTCGTCACTTTACTCCAGGGCCAGAGTACAAAACATCATCGCGTATGATCGACCTTGCAATGTTTCATCAAACCAAATCATTTGATATAGTTGAAATACCTATTTAGGTATTTGATTAAGACTATAACGCAATCATTTGAGCATAGCTGAAGGTTAATAAGAATATGTAGTTGTCATTTGCAAACCAAACTGTAATATTTAAACATAAGTATTCAGGTGCCTTTGCATAGTCAATCCCAATTCAATTTAAAGTATTTTCAATAGAGTTTTATAATAGTATATATCACGTGGATATGGAGACCCGCATGGCAAATTGTCTCAGTCGTTGAACCCGGGGCGAAAAACCTTGAGGTAGTTTTAAATTGCAAAACAGACACAATTTCATAGAGATGTTTATGCATCCATAGTTGGCGTGAGCTCAAATACACCTTAGAATTTTATATTTATACGGAGGGACAATGTAACTTAACATATTATCAATCTACGATCTGACCGATAGATATTGGTGTATCCTATATTTAGAATACACGTAATCGTATCGGTTATTTAAGTAGCCTTACTGCGTGCTGTTTCAGAGTTAGCTACTTTCCTGGTTTTTGGGTTTGAATCTCGGGCCGGCCAACATTTAAGCAAAACATTTCGAACTCTTATCGATGTAATACGATGTATCATCATCGAATAAAAATCAGTGACAACGAACAAATAATAATTCCATATTTTTGTATCATAGTCGTTCATCTCGCCTCTTCTAAATGCAGTAGGTAAAAAGGTTTTTTTTATGAGATAGGAAGCAAACGAGCAGACGGATCGCCTGATGGTAAGCGATTACTGCCGGCCATGAACACCAGAGGAGTTACAAATGCGTTGCCGGCCTTTTAAAAAGGAGTACGCTCTTTTCTAGAAGGTTTGAAGGTCGTATTGGTTCGGAAATACCGCAGGCGACAGTTCATTCCACAGTTTAGTCGTGCGAGGTAGAAAATTTCTGGAAAAACGCATAATTCTGAACTGTCAACCATCTAAATGATGGGGATGGAACATTAAATTATTTTAGACTAGCTTTTGCGCGCGGCTCCGCCCGCGTGGTACCTACATTAATAAAAAGTAGCCTATGTCCTTCCCCAGGTTTTAAACTATATCTGTGCCAAATTTCATCTAAATCGGTTGAATGGTTTAGCCGTAAAAAGGTAACAGACAGACAGACAGACAGGCAGACAGATAGACAGAGTTACTTTCGAATTTATAATATTAGTAAGGATTTATTTCTTTCAAAGTGACATTACTATGTTGTGCGGACCACTCTATAGAAGGATTTAAGGGTATCTAAACATTACTTTATGTATTTTTATGGTTCAATTAACACAAACGAATGAAACTTTGTAATTTACGTTTCAGCTACAAATATTAAAGACGTTTCTACGGAAGGTTACTTGGTGCATAATTACCGAGGGACGATCAAACGATGTATTTTAATTACTTCCCTGCACGCTGTAATTTGAGGGAGGTCCCCTTACTAAGTCTCTTTCAGAAACTCACCCCCTCAATATTAGAAAGAGATAAAGAATACTTTATTTACTGCGGCAAAACATACATCACTTTTATAAGTTTGTTAAAGAAATGTACTATTTGTCTTCTATACTAATATTATAAAAGCTGAAGAGTTTGTTTGTTTGCACTCCCCGTGGTATATTCTATAGAAACATGCCAATGAGGCAATGTCCCTACGGAGTTGCAGTGGTTCCAGTGAACTCGTGACCTCTGGATCTCCGATGATACGGACAGCCCGCCGCTGTAACCGGTCGAGAGCGTCCAGCAAGTACTGCGCGGAGCCATCCCAAAGATGAGAACAGTACTCCACGCAAGGGCGGACTTGTGCCTTATACCATAGGCATATACTATGTGGACATATACTATGTGAGACACGTACTATCTTATCTTATCTTATGTGAGGGCCAGTCAGTGCAGACCGGCGACATTTCGACCCAGCGGGTTCTTTTGTGTCGACACTCTCCCAATAACGACTGCCATAGATGTCCATGGCAGCCGGGACCGACGGCTTAACGTGCTTTCCGAGGCACGGAGCAGGCGATAATTGTCAATCAATACGCACATAATTTCAAAAAGTCATATAACTGCCGAAAGTCAGAGGTGCGCGACGTGGGTTCGAACTCGAGACCCTCTGTATTGCATTCTGTTGGTCTCCCCACTGAGCTATCGCTGCTCGACACGTCCTAACTCCTATATATTCTCGATGGGGTAGGCAGAAAACTATTGCAGCAACATTTAATTGACATGCTATCGTGTTTTCCCGGTTTCTAATCCCGAATCGGACAACGTGTTATTGGGTTTATCGTCAAGAACTTTTCAGTAACAGTCCGGTGTCTCCAATGTAAACAGCATTAGGCTCGCATCCCTCAACGTAACATTTAAACATAGATGCCAACACTTGCAGCGAAACACTTGAAGATATGTTATATTATCGTCGGCCTCGATGGCGTAGTGGTTAGTTTAACCGATTGCCACGCCTGAGGTCGCGGGTTCGATTCCCGCACAAGTCAAACATTTGTGTGCATGGACATGGATGTTTGTCTTGGTCTGGGTGTTTCTATGTATAATATTTATGTATTTCCAAAAAAAAAGTATATATCTAAGTTTATCTATTGTCTAATACCCATAGTACAAGCTCTGCTTAGTTTGGGCTAGATGGTGTTGTGTGTTTGTGGTAGAATATTATTATTATTATAATGTCCTCCAGACCGCATTTCGGTCACGGCGGCCAATCTTAACGGAGACTGGCCATCTGCGCAGAAGATATCATAGTGCACAAGTATCTGCGCAAACACAAGTGTACTCTCTATTCCTTAACCCTCATGATCCGATGGGACGGATAATCCGACACGACCGGAGAGAGATCAGCCGCAGGACCTACGGCTTTACGTGCTTTATGAGGCATGGGGGTGTTTAACACCGCCAACTTCCTAACTCAGGGCTTGTATTGAGATTTATTAACAGAAAAACCCAATACGTTTTTGTTGGCCTGACCCGGGATTCGAACCCGAGACCTCATGCACAGCAGTCGCATTCACTACCGCTGCGCCACGGAGGTAGTTAAATGTTATATTACAAGTAACCAATACTACGAGGTGAATGTAGAACCTATACCGGTCGTATTACCAGTTTCTTGACACTGATACTTTTAAATAGAGAAGCCAATAACTCTTCTCTAGCCCTGTCTTCAAATAGGTACACGACTGCAAAAATAAACGGCAGCTGACAACTAAACCAACGAAGCTAAAGTAGTATACTGGCAGGCTTTGGGGACTGCCGATAGAAGTGAAAACTTTAATCCTTGATCATAAACGCTTCTTTATAAACCAAAAATAATTCAAAAATAGAAAGCGTTCGGTGACGATGACGCGAGTTCCATGATTTTTGTTCACCCAAGAAGTGCCTAACGCGCCTAAAGAAGTTTTCACTTCAAAAGTATTAAGATTTACACCGTATTGCTAGGCAAACATCCAAACAATTTCCACCCACTTATACCCTCACTACAAAACTAAAGAACCTTTTGTTCGTCAAAAGTGAACGACCGATAAATTCGAAGGTGATTCAGCATCGAGCCGATAAGCAATTCGCATACATAAATAACATATTACACTGCATCTATTTTAACAAGGGATAAACTACATACATTTGAAATTCATGAACCAGGTATAAATAGCTAGCATTCAGGAGCAAGCGTTGTAGATCAAAGGTCCTGGATTTAATTAACAATTTAGGTAAAGAAACTATAATATTAGGAACCGAGCGTTCGTTTACACTACACCATCGCGCATGTGATATAAAGTAAGTATCATAGGTCGTTAGGCGATGATTTAAAGAGTGCCAATTTAGATTTTAGCCTTTATGAATAAATAGCCATGAAATCTGTTACCCAGAGACCTGAAACCATAGCGAACGAAACGTGCTTCGAGCAAGACACGAAACGTGCTTCGAGCAAGACTTCCGCAAAGATGTATAAAATCTTAACAGTTTTTAAAAACTACTGCTTTTGCTTATAGTTTGGTCCATGTGGTTCTTACGAGAACACATATCGGTATACAAGATACTGTATTTATATAGAACATAGTCAATTAAATTCAATTCGTTTATTGCACTCCATAATGTATATACAGGTCTTATAAATGTAGAGAGAACAACTATGGACCCCGACGGGCACGGCAAAATTATGAATCAAGATTCAACCAAATCCGTTCAATGGTTTTGTTCAAAATTTCACATACGATATTAAGTTAAATCAGAGCAAAAAATGGACTCAAACTTTAAAAACGTAAAATCCAAAAACAGTAATAGGCTTAAAAAAAAAATCCTCTCCCCGGCGGGGAATCGAACCCCGGTCTCCCGCGTGACAGGCGGGGATACTGACCACTATACTACCGAGGATCTTGTACATGTAGCCTAAATTGGCAATTTCTATACCGACAGATTAGAGTTTATCCGCTTAACACTTTAGTCTGCTGATAATATTTCAATTAATACGGATTATCACCTATTTAATCCAATTTATCAAAGGGATAAAGACGATGGCGCAGCGATAAATGAAAGCGAGTACTGCGTATGGGGTCACGGTTAAATACCTGGATAGTTAACGTGGATTGGATCTTTCTAGATGGAGGAGACCGAATCCAGAACTCTCGTGTGTGTGGATTTAATCTCCTATCACACAAATACTAGTACTCAATCGGGAGTTGGATATTTCTGCCAACACCTATAGCTAATATGAAGTGAATACTAAAGTCACAACACCATCCCTGCAGCCAATTAGCTGAAGAAAAAACTTCTATCATCTTTGCAGAACATCGAAATCAAACCTGGAAGTGACAGACTAGACCATCAAAGTCACATTTCACATTTATAAAAATCTAAACACAAATGACTTCTTCGTTCGTCCTTAGGCATAAATTTGACTTTGTATACAGTTGATCACGTGTTCCCAGGTTCGACTACCGGATCAGGCAAAGTGTTAACCAACTCTAAAAAAAGGGGAAGTACTATACCTAGTGAAGGACGTACATATATCTCACCAATATGACATGAGCCTTAAATCATAGCTGGTGTATTTATTTATTTTAAGGAAACACTACAGCTTTTTTACACTAACTACTACTACTAACTCTAAGCCAATTACAGAGTTCCACGACAATCAAATATGAGGTAGAAAATTGTGATTCCTAAGTTACACTATAAGTTTTACATAATAAGAGCACTAAGACTTATCAAAAAGACAAAAAGTATCAGTAACAAGAGTTTACGATCAGGTCACGAATAATGCTATTTTGTTTGTTGTTGTCTTACAAATTTGCCTACCCCACTTGGAATACGAAGGTATACAGGCTGATTGGTAAAAGACTGGACATATTGAAGGAGGGTATTCAGTACTCGATTCTGAAAACGAATATCTAAAAAATAGGTACTTGAAATTTGACGTAGTTATCCAATAAAAACTTAATGTGCGGACACTCTTACGCATATACCAAAAAGCTAAACAAAATAGCATTATTCGTGACCTGATCGTAAACTCTTGTTACTGATACTTTTTGTCTTTTTGATAAGTCTTAGTGCTCTTATTATGTAAAACTTATAGTGTAACTTAGGAATCACAATTTTCTACCTCATATTTGATTGTCGTGGAACTCTGTAATTGGCTTAGAGTTAGTAGTAGTAGTTAGTGTAAAAAAGCTGTAGTGTTTCCTTAAAATAAATAAATACACCAGCTATGATTTAAGGCTCATGTCATATTGGTGAGATATATGTACGTCCTTCACTAGGTATAGTACTTCCCCTTTTTTTAGAGTTGGTTAACACTTTGCCTGATCCGGTAGTCGAACCTGGGAACACGTGATCAACTGTATACAAAGTCAAATTTATGCCTAAGGACGAACGAAGAAGTCATTTGTGTTTAGATTTTTATAAATGTGAAATGTGACTTTGATGGTCTAGTCTGTCACTTCCAGGTTTGATTTCGATGTTCTGCAAAGATGATAGAAGTTTTTTCTTCAGCTAATTGGCTGCAGGGATGGTGTTGTGACTTTAGTATTCACTTCATATTAGCTATAGGTGTTGGCAGAAATATCCAACTCCCGATTGAGTACTAGTATTTGTGTGATAGGAGATTAAATCCACACACACGAGAGTTCTGGATTCGGTCTCCTCCATCTAGAAAGATCCAATCCACGTTAACTATCCAGGTATTTAACCGTGACCCCATACGCAGTACTCGCTTTCATTTATCGCTGCGCCATCGTCTTTATCCCTTTGATAAATTGGATTAAATAGGTGATAATCCGTATTAATTGAAATATTATCAGCAGACTAAAGTGTTAAGCGGATAAACTCTAATCTGTCGGTATAGAAATTGCCAATTTAGGCTACATGTACAAGATCCTCGGTAGTATAGTGGTCAGTATCCCCGCCTGTCACGCGGGAGACCGGGGTTCGATTCCCCGCCGGGGAGAGGATTTTTTTTTTAAGCCTATTACTGTTTTTGGATTTTACGTTTTTAAAGTTTGAGTCCATTTTTTGCTCTGATTTAACTTAATATCGTATGTGAAATTTTGAACAAAACCATTGAACGGATTTGGTTGAATCTTGATTCATAATTTTGCCGTGCCCGTCGGGGTCCATAGTTGTTCTCTCTACATTTATAAGACCTGTATATACATTATGGAGTGCAATAAACGAATTGAATTTAATTGACTATGTTCTATATAAATACAGTATCTTGTATACCGATATGTGTTCTCGTAAGAACCACATGGACCAAACTATAAGCAAAAGCAGTAGTTTTTAAAAACTGTTAAGATTTTATACATCTTTGCGGAAGTCTTGCTCGAAGCACGTTTCGTTCGCTATGGTTTCAGGTCTCTGGGTAACAGATTTCATGGCTATTTATTCATAAAGGCTAAAATCTAAATTGGCACTCTTTAAATCATCGCCTAACGACCTATGATACTTACTTTATATCACATGCGCGATGGTGTAGTGTAAACGAACGCTCGGTTCCTAATATTATAGTTTCTTTACCTAAATTGTTAATTAAATCCAGGACCTTTGATCTACAACGCTTGCTCCTGAATGCTAGCTATTTATACCTGGTTCATGAATTTCAAATGTATGTAGTTTATCCCTTGTTAAAATAGATGCGGTGTAATATGTTATTTATGTATGCGAATTGCTTATCGGCTCGATGCTGAATCACCTTCGAATTTATCGGTCGTTCACTTTTGACGAACAAAAGGTTCTTTAGTTTTGTAGTGAGGGTATAAGTGGGTGGAAATTGTTTGGATGTTTGCCTAGCAATACGGTGTAAATCTTAATACTTTTGAAGTGAAAACTTCTTACATGAGCCTTAAATCATAGCTGGTGTATTTATTTATTTTAAGGAAACACTACAGCTTTTTTACACTAACTACTACTACTAACTCTAAGCCAATTACAGAGTTCCACGACAATCAAATATGAGGTAGAAAATTGTGATTCCTAAGTTACACTATAAGTTTTACATAATAAGAGCACTAAGACTTATCAAAAAGACAAAAAGTATCAGTAACAAGAGTTTACGATCAGGTCACGAATAATGCTATTTTGTTTGTTGTTGTCTTACAAATTTGCCTACCCCACTTGGAATACGAAGGTATACAGGCTGATTGGTAAAAGACTGGACATATTGAAGGAGGGTATTCAGTACTCGATTCTGAAAACGAATATCTAAAAAATAGGTACTTGAAATTTGACGTAGTTATCCAATAAAAACTTAATGTGCGGACACTCTTACGCATATACCAAAAAGCTAAACAAAACCTCCTCCCCTGCCCCCAGCTACCGCAGCCCGCACTCTCCCGAATTTGCACCCCCGCCCGTCCTTTTCTTATCAAAGTTAGCCTCGACAGCTGAGTGCGCAGTGTCCACATTTTATGGATATTTCATACAAATTTTCATAAAGGTTTTCTTTGCAGGTTATACAGATTTTATTTTTATTTCCTTTTTATACGTTACGTCTGACCATAAATTATCATGGCCTTAAATATGTACAATGTTTAACCAGTCACACTGTATATGTTATGTTTATATCATTCAATATCATTAAATAAACCAATTTACTTTGTAACAAAAAATAAACGTACAAGAAACAAAGTATTTTTAGCGAAACAACATATTGTCCCATCCATTACAATTATTACGCATTAAGTGGAGAGCGCTCACAATAGGTGTATCCTTGATGTTGTCGAGTCAAACAACACAGAAACAGCTACCAACAGCTAATGTGAACTTAATCTAATAACGTTTAGTGTTGCTCGCCATAAGGCTCACTGTTTGCCGCTAACTAATGGCACTGACTCTCACAAACGCCGGTTTCTAAAAGGCTGATCAACGCAAAACTTTTTTGTCAGACGGCTTTATGCATGACAAATGCTGATCTTGGCTAACTAAATTAGAATCAGCCAATATTTTTTTTTATGTATAATTTCGCAAACGAGCAGACAGATCGTCTGATGGTAAGCGATTACCACCGCCCGTGGACACCCGCAACACGAGAGGAGTCACAAGTGCGTTGCGTTCCTTTTAAATTTGCCCCCACCAGAAGGGGGAGACGGTTGGGCCTCCGGGACCCTCACTCACTCGACGAAACACAACGCAAGCGCTATTTCACGCCGGTTTTCTGTGAGGCCGTGGTATCACTCCGGTCGAGCCGGCCTATTAGTGCCGAAGCGTGACTCTCCCACGCTTAAATTACCTACTTGACACGAGTTTTCTTTTTTAATATATAAAGACAGCTCTCGCACTAGGACGTATTCGTATGTAGTGAAGGTCTTTACAAATATTCAAACAACAGACACATAGAACATGCAAACTCGGATCAACAGTTTGTAGGACAAACTAAGTTCTTTTACCATGTGGGGATCGCCTCACAAGACTCGGCGCGATGGTAATGACGAGGTGACCAATTAAACCACTTCTCTATCCGTACACTTTGATTTTGATACGTCGGCGATTAACCTTTCAGTAACCAGGTGTCTCAGGCTCATACATACATAGATTCACGTCTGTTTCCCAGAGGGGTATGCAGAGACTACCGATTTCCATTTGCTACGATCCTGACACACTTCTCTGGCTTCATTCACTTTCATAACATTCCTCATACACGCTCGCCGGTTTAAGCTGCTCTTAACCTGGTCTTTATCCAGAACGTCTCCGATCTGGTCAAGAAACGTTCGCCTAGGTCTTCACCTTGCGCCTGTTCCATTCACACTAGCCTTATAAACTTTCTTAGTCAGTCTTTTCACGTCCACTCTTTCTACATGCCCAAACCAGCTTAACATACCCTTTTCTATTCTCGTCCCTATATCCACTTTCATGCCGCATCTCTCAGGCTCAAAGCTGACATAATATTGCCTATATAAGATTTCAGAGTCAAACAAAGGGGTTCTAGCCCTTTCTGTTAGGAAGTTTGAGAGAATCGGGAGTTGCGTAGGTGCATTCTCTATTAGGTAGAAACACGAGTCACTACAGTTCAGCCCGACTCGTCGTATATATACAAATTCTATACCTCAGTCGTACCAAATGATATTGAATTTTCATATTAGAAAAATTATGGCCCAGTGTTCAATAGAGAAAAACGGAATCGCGTAATATCTAATAGAACATAAATCATAGATAATGAAATCTATACTAATATTATAAAGCTGAAGAGTTTGTTTGTTTGTTTGAACGCGATAATCTCAGGAACTACTGGTTCGAATTGAAAAATTATTTTAGTGTTGGATAGCCTATTTATCGAGGAAGGCTATATAACATGACGCTACGACCCACGGGGGCGGCGCAGTAACGATAAACGCGGGTAAAATCGCCGGCATATCTAGTGCGGTTCTAAAATCACACCTTTGCCTTTACTTTCCAATAAATTCTTCGCCAAAATCGGACTGCTTCCTAAAATAGTACAGGACACGATACCCAAAAACAGTAGGTACGTTTAGTTATCGCTGTACGACGACGAAACGGCTGCAGTGTAATTGTTTTTTACAACATCAAGTTGCCTAATGGGTAGTTAATCCAATAAAAAATACATTTACGAACTGGCGGTGAGTCCCTCGAGACCCGACGACATGGTGACGATACGATTTCTAAGTAACTAGATCCAGGCACACATTTCTAAACAAATAATCAGTCTGATTTTGTATCCATTAGGTAGTAGGCCTGCAACAAATTCCCGCTAAACACTAGGTAAACGGTAATTTATTTATTAAAATCATTTAAATCCAGGTAGATTCACACACTAGGAATTAATTCATGAAATGAATTGATTTTTACATCTTTTATAGTTTATTTTTACGATTTTCCAAATTATTTTTCTTTTAATCTACTGGACAGATATGTAATATTAACCAAATTAAACTATTTAACAGTTACTCTCCAAGTAAACCGTAAAGAGAGTATAAACTTTCATTATCATATATAGCATACATATATTATGGCAATCTTGATCTCTAGACAGTTTTCAAATTCTGATCGGTAGTTTAAACTGTCATTAAAATATTACGAGCCTGAAACATTTATTTTTATATTTTGACACTCCCGCTGACTACAAAAGTTATCTCAACATGACAGCCTAAAATAAACCAAAATTACTAACTGCTAGCTTTTGCCCGCGGCTTCACTCGCGTTAATTTAGAATTTGACAATCAATTCGGGTTGTACTCTGCTTGTAATAATATAATTCAATCATGATTCGAAAGAAACGTGACGCCATCTATTATCATAAGAACGTTTTTGTTGTTTTCCTCGGGAACAGTAATTTTTTCCGGGATGAAAGGTAGCCTATGTCCGTTTCTGTACACCTGACAATGTATATGCAAAATTTCAGAATGATCGGTTCAGTGGTTTAGGCGTGAAAAGATAACAAACAAACAACAAACTCATTTTCACTTTTATAATATTAGTTAGGATTTTCGATAATATAATAAAGAAATATGCAAGTAAACTTGAAAACGATTAAATATGTGTCGAAGAGACTAATAAAAACAAACGATTACCCGATCCTAAGGCTGAACAAACCAGTGCTTATTCAAATACACCTATGATCACGACTAAAACGTCGTATCGCGACATCTAAAAACACTCCCTTACCTAAAAACATCGTTATATTTATCTTAATTCCCTATTCCTTTCACAACCTTGTCTTCACACATAAGGCTGTATTGTCCACCTCAACATCGCCCTTATTACTTTATACGTAAGAGTCATTGTCGTACGCACGTTCAGCACATTAATCGTAAGGTATATTTGTCAGAAAAATGTTGGGGTGGCGACAGCCTGTTTTGTACTCCAGTGATTTGTGACGTCATCCCTTATTGACTTTTATAGCGAATTGCTTTTTAGATGCGCGGGATAAGTGCTTAGGAAGATCTACTATCTCGTTTTTTCATCCATTTATTGTTAATGATATGCCTTGGAGTATCAATCTCGACTTTCTCGTGAAACTGAATGCCTACCTAGTTTAGAGAGATGCTTGGTTACATGCCAATTATGATATTGAGTATTATACCCGGGTCGTACAATAGGTACATCCTGTTCGTGCGTCTGAAAATTTGAAAATAGCTCGTCTGATTCCACCTGATAACTATATCAAGATTGAATATTCTAGGGATTGATAATCAGGCTATGTAGACAAGATAGATACATATATTCAAACGGTTATGTGCTAAGCTCTACTGAAAATCTTATTAAACAAACAGCCAAAATACAACGCAACAAAATGATGTTGCGCTCCCGCTGTTTATCAACGAGAATTGTTATGGAAACGCTGATTATTCAGTTAGATATTCGCCCCTTGCGCTGGCAACTAACAAACTCCACAATAGTTGGCAACATGCGAGTTACGGCTAATGCTGCAATCGCCTATAGGCGTTAGTCTTTTGCACCAGCAGTGATTACATTTAAAACAATAATACCATCACTGGCATTAAGATCTTAGGTTTAGGTTTAAAGATCTTTATTATCACCTAGACAACTCGTCACTTATTTGATAACATAACTAATAAAGAAAAAAGTTAATATCCGTCGTCGCATTCACTGTATAAACTACTTAAACAAATTCATAAACAATTCCGAAGGCAGGCCAAGCCACACTGCGCTAAACTATAGACATAATGTTAGATTTGATTTGACCCATTTCATATATACAATTTTTTACTAAAGAATATACATTATTAAGTAAGTAACCGCAACATATTATTATTCATTCTCTGTAGTGAGGTGCCGGATTAATCGCTTTTTTAAGGTATAAAAGGATTCCGTATTTTTTAAACTAGAGGGTAATCCGTTATAAACTAGAGGGTAGTCCGTTATAAAGTTTTGCACCATCTGTTGTTATCATTGTTTTGCCGTAATTAGTTCGGTGCTTAGGTATAATGAGGTAGCTCGCTCGCCGAGCGTGGCAGCCGATAACTTGTTTACGTTTAGTGAACGTTATATTAGTATGGATGAGATCTTTTACCATTTTAGTGGTAGTTTTTAGAGTAGTAGAGCCTCGCTGATTTCAGCATGAATGGGCCGGCTCGACCGCGGAAGGACTACCCTCTCACAGAATATCGACGTGAAATAGCAGTATTCCTACTGTTGTGTTTCGTTCAGTGAGTGAGAGTGCCGGAGGCCCAATTACCCTCTTTCCCCCTTCCCGCTCCTTCTCCTTTCCACTTCCTTTTTCTCGCAAAGGGTCGGCAACGCGCAAGTGATGCCTCTGGTGTTGCAGGCGTCTATAGGCTACGGTGACCACTTACCATCAGGTGGCCCGTATGCTTGTTTGCCACAATAGTTGTATAAAAAAAGAGAACTTTACAAACATTCAAACGGACACAAAGAACATCCAGACTGGAACAACTATTTCTGGACCACACTTGTCTCGTGTGGTGATCGAACCATGTATGTACTAACCACACAAATCATCAAACTTTCAATGACCTCAGACAGGGTCCTGTTTCTAGAAAGATATATTCCTGGGATCGATCTCCATTCGCTTTCCATCTTAGATTCCGATATTAAAATACAACGATGGCCCAGAGGACAACAGCCCTGGCTGACCCGACCGCAACCCGAGTAACAGACGGGCAGACAACCAGAACATCCCATCCGAAATTCAATATACAACGACCATCCAATAATACATGGAAAAACATCAAATATACATATTTTTGTAGTATAATTCGCGTCATTTTATACGGGAGTCGAACCTGGGGCCGTGAGGTAAAAGGCCACTCACCTATGGCAATGACTTCGTATAGTAATGTTTCTGGTGAAGATTTAAAATAGATGGAATTTAATATGTAAGAGAGAGATATGACGTCAAGGATATTTATGATATGGATAAGCAGGTTTTTTATACTACGAGACTGACAAACAGGCATACGACCGGCCTGATTGTAAGCAGTTACCAGGGCTTTAGAGGTCTTTGGTCAAGCAGAGTTTGTATTATTGGTAGATGTCCACCAGTATAAAAATGCAACGAGGCCGCCACGACGAGTCGGCCCAAATCTTCCGGGGCTGCAGGATGAATGCGCGAGTGATCCCTGCGCCCCGGCCATAGATTGTGCGAAGGAACACCGTGGTAGGTTTACTCGGTATTACCGGCATATCTCCATCTGTTCCCGGGTGAGTCCGACATAACCCTCCGCCCGCCCACACGGAGGGGTATGCGCCAATGTATGTATATTATACATAAAGTCGTTGTCAGCCTCGATGGCGTAGTAGTTAGCGTAACCGACTGTTCACGGGTTCGATACCCGCACAAGTCAAACATTTGTATGCATGAACATGGATGTTTGTCTAGGTCTGGGTGTTTCTATGTATACATACATACATACATAGATACACGCCGCAGAGGGGTAGGCAGAGACTACGGAACCATTTGCTACGATCCTGACACATGTATAATATGTATGTATTGACACTACTGACTTTACTAACAAAATATGGATTTAAATCTCAAATAAATGTTTATTATTTATTTCTCTTTCACGGGTATTTCCCTAATACATATGTTAGGAAAATACCCGGCCCTTTGGGAGGTTTACACGGAGACATGGGTCCAGCATGCAGAGGCCCTTCGAGAGTTTTAGTTTAAAGTGAGATGTGGCACTTACCGAGACACAAGCCGCGGCAGCCGTAAGAGACTATTGCTACATATGGAATCTAATTATTCTGGTCTATATGGATTATTATTATTATTTACAAAAGAAAAGTATATACCTACGTACGTTTATCCATTGTCTAGTACAAGCTCTGCTTAGTTTGGGCTAGGAGTCGATGTGTAAAAAAGAAAAGTCTGGCGCATATATCGCCCAAGGACCTGGACTACACAGAAGTGTATTAAACCAGCTATTAGTGACACGTCATTAGGGGCAAGCCTATTGTCGTTTTCAGACCCTTTGCTGTTACTGAGAATTCTATGACAGAAAAACCCAATAAAGCAATTGTCCGACCTTGCATCGGATCTAAGACCATGCACAGTTTTCGCTTGCACCACCGCTGCGCTGAGACAGACCGATTAATACTTTGCAATGGTAATGTAATAAGTATTTCATTTCTGTTTTTAAATAATCCGCTTCCGAGCTACGTTTAAAGTTCCAAGTGTTAAGTTAATCAGACAGTTACTTTAAAATCAATTGCAAATAAATTATACTGTTTCGATAGCACAGTGAAAGAGAATGCGATCACTATGGATAAAGCCTGGAGTTCGATTCC
This sequence comes from Catocala sponsa, assembly GCA_963564715.1. Taxonomy (NCBI): domain Eukaryota; kingdom Metazoa; phylum Arthropoda; class Insecta; order Lepidoptera; family Erebidae; genus Catocala; species Catocala sponsa. The sequence continues at coordinate 25,060,147 of OY751341.1, read as the reverse complement.
AAGCTGTGTGGCCGACGTGGGAAACGAAAACCAACTTATTAGGTTGTCTGCAAAGAAAATCTTAGATACGTCTGGTAGTAAGTTACCTATGTTTTAAAAACAAGTGAGAAACGGCAATGAATTGCCGTAAATCTTAAAGTTTGAAAAAATGGTTCAAGTAATATGCAAAGTTCACATGATACCACGTGACCTTGAGGTCAGAGGTCAAAGGTCATAGTAATTTCGGGGAATATCGACTATGCTGAATCGAATGGCGTTGACCGCGAGTCTCTAGCTGTTACGGTTCTTGAGTTAAAAGTTGTATAACAGACAGACGGACGGACACAGGTGTTGTCTAAGAGTGTTTCGAACTCACTACTGTCGCGGAGCCTTTACAAACATTCATACAACAAGATACAAAAAGAATACCCAAATTCGGTAATTATTTGTGGATCACGCAAATTTTTGTCACGTGTGGGGATCGAACCCACAACACTCGGCGCAGTAACAATGGCTAAATGACCATTTAAACCACTGCGCCATCCGGGCAATCTTAGTAGCAGCACGTACTCTGAAACTGTCAATATTTTACGTGGAACCTTGAACCATATTTGGTGAAATATGGTTGTGATAAATACATCTCTGCCTGCCATTTTAGAGAAACAGGCATAAGAAAGAAGAAGAAAGAAAATACATTTATTTTGACAGAAAACACACAACACATACTGCAGACAGCCTAAACGTTACTACGTTTATGCTGTCTGCAGTATGTGTGCAGTACGTGCTGCTACTAAGATTGCCCGGATGGCGCAGTGGTTTAAGTACCTACGTATACAGTTAGACAGGAAAAGACAATGGGACACTAGGACAAAAGTAAATGACAATTTAAAATACAATAATATTAGGTATAAATTTATGGCATCATTAAATTAAAACAACTATTACATCAAGCGCACATAAAATAACTCAGGGCAAAAAATAAAAATAAAAAGATAAACACAAATAGGAAATAAAAATCAAATATCCAAATGTTTATTTTTTAAATAAAATTTATTGTTTAAATAAAAAATAAAAATATTAAACTCTTGGCTCGATCCATTTAATAAATAGGTATATAAGCTAGCGCATGCAGTGTGCGTCGCAGTGTCTGGCAAAAAAAGATGCTGCTCAGCCCGAAGCTCCGCATTTATTCAAGATTAATCCTAAATCAACCAAGCAAAAACAAATATTTATATTATTCGATATTAAATCACGAACGCGGAAGACGGGCACGTTGTTTATTATTCTTATAAACGAAACTCGAAGAACATAAAATGTTTTGAAACTGTTCAAGACAGTGCAAGACATACGACTCTTTTGGGAACATAAAAAATAACTTTTAACGAGACCTCACACATTTGTACATAAATGCATGTAATATCCTCCCTTTAACTTAACCCTGTGCGTAAATCTAGACCAGAGGATCCCAGATTTTTTTTCTCATAGACCACTTTCAAAATTTAGCTGGTTCCGGTGGATCCCCAGCAGCTAAACAAGTTCATGCAATTAAAAAAATTGATGAAATCTCTACTTTTTTTAGTAATTCTCTACCGAAAAATCGATGAATATGGAATATGCAGTTCTTACAAGTAACAGTCGAAGAGCTTGTCGAACAGTCGTGAACCCCCATTTTTTATCACGCCAACGTAGACCCTTGTCGAGTCTCCCGTGGACCCCTGGGGCTCCATCTGGACCACTTTGGGAACTAATTATCTAGACCCTAAAATCTAAATATAACTACACTATACTCACTAATCAATAAACTTCAACGTTCATAACACTTTAGACACTAAATTATACCATCTTTGACTTTAAATACGACGTGCCTCCTGTTGCACAACAGTTTCAGTTTCAATTTAGTTAAAAGCTAAGACTGCACAGCAATCGTGTTATTTGTTAACAATGTAAAATACAAAGACAGACTCACACACTACATATGTCCGTATGGCTAGGCTTTCTATGATGTGCAATGATTTTAGGTACTAGGTAATAAAGAATAAGCCTGCTATCGACTATCGGTTATTTTGCCAGAACCCGTGCTGCTGAGGACATGAGGAATGCTAACAGTAAAAAGCAATAGCTCTTAATCTGACCTGGGAATTGAACCAAATGTCTCACCAACATACGCAAACGGAAGCAGGAATTTTTGCCACGAGTCCAGCGAGACAGTCTCAATGTAAATTATATTTCTATTACTCATTGTGTAATAGAACAAAGTACCTGCATGAACCGGTAGGTTAATAGCAAGCTTTCAAAAGAAAAAGCTGAACTACACACGAAGAAAGAAACAACAAATCAGTCATATATGATGATATATGAACTGTGATGATGGAGACGTAATATATTACGTCTCCATCATCACAGTTCTGCATAAAAGCCTTTACATTTCAAGATTCTCTTCAATTGAAACCCAATAACACAATATACGCATCTACTTAAAAAACCACGTTGACGAATAAAGCCCAATACTCACGAGGCCACAATGACGACGCATTCAAGCAAAGAATCCTTTTAACTTGACAATCAAAATCCTATTTAGCTTCTGCGATCAACCACAAACGTAAGTACGTAGACAATCAATTATCAATCGTGCACGTGGGCCCCGCAATCTTATATTTACTACTAGTTCAAGCAAATGGCGACCTTATTGCTAATGAGTTATGCATAAAATTGGTTGCTTTCGTGTGAACAAAACGGCTGCCATTGGAAAATTAGGGCAGCGAGTGAATGATCGTCATTGTCGCGACTTCCCCTTTTGATTAAAACGCGTCCGTGGAGTGAAGCTCGAGGGCGCATTGTGGGTCTCTTTGGATCGTCAGCAATAATTTAATGGACGTTCCATCGTGTCGATGTGTTGCAAAACATTCCCCGAGTTACTGCGATGTCTTTGTCTGTCACGTAATTGGTGAATCGAAAATGTATTCATTTGTTTGGCACTTTGGCAACCCAATTATTGGATCTGTAAATTGTATATTGATTTCAATCGGATTCAAAGCCTTATATGAAACGACACATATAACTTAATAGTCCAGATTATATTGATATAAGAACAACGTCTAACCTCAAGGAATAACATCACCAGAGTGGTCCAGATTATTATATACTAGCTTTTGCCCGCGGCTTCGCTCGCGTTAATTTAGAATTTGACAATCAATTCGGGTTGTACTCTGCTTGTAATAATATAATTCAATCATGATTCGAAAGACACGTGGCGCCATCTATTATCATAAGAACGTTATTGTTGTTTTCCTCGGGAAAGTTATTTTTTCGGGATGAAAGGTAGCCTATGTCCGTTTCTGTACACCTGTCAACGTATATGCAAAATTTCAGGATGATTGGTTCAGTGGTTTAGTCGTGAAAAGGTAACAAACAAACAGACAAACTCATTTTCGCTTTTATAATATTAGTTAGGATAGGATAGGATTAGGATTGAAGCTGGCAAACAAAAATACGCCCCAAATAATACAAAAATACGTCTGTTTGTAAACGGTTACCGTAACTTATAGTTGGCAATACTAGCACTAGCGGTCATCACTCGCACTTTGCCGACTGAATGGAAAGAAATGGTAGAAGTATGTAAAAATACATCTTAAACATTAGTAGTGGTTAGTGTAACCGACTGCCACGCCTGAGGTCGCGGGTTCGATTCCCGCACAAGTCAAACATTTGTGTGCATGAACATGGATGTTTGTTTTGGTCTGGGTGTTTCTATGTATAATATGTATGTATTTACAAAAAAAAAGGTATATATGTATGTTTATCCATTGTCTAGTACCCATAGTACAAGCTCTGTTTAGTTTGGGCTAGATGGTGTTGTGTGTATGTGGTAGAATATTATTATTTATTATTTATAGCATCCCATAACTATCAGCGGTTGCAATAGCGAGCTCCCATTATTGGCTTATCAACCGAAGTCTTGTTCTTTCATCTTTGTCTAAACATATTTTTTTTTAATTCAGTAAGTCACCACTACGGCCAGTAGTAATAATTCCTGCATCACGTGGGTCTTTACAAACATTCAAACAACGGACACAAGGGACCAGAACCCAGACTCTGAACAACCTTTTGTGTATCACACAAATTTTTGTCCCGTGTGGGGACAACATACGGGATCGAACCTACACCACTCGGCGCAATGGCAGTGATGACTAGGTACTTTAACCACTACGTCATCCGTGCAGTAAAAAAAATCGTGATATTATTTATCAGCGTATACTTATAGTAGCAGTGATAGCTCAGTGGGGAGACCAACAGACTGCAATGCAGAGGGTCTTGGGTTCGCAGCCACGTCGCGCACCTCTGACTTTCGGACTTTGTGAAATTATTGCGTATCGATTAACAATTATCGCCTGCTCCGTGTCTCGGAGAGCACATTAAGTCGTCGGTCCCGGTTGCCATGAACATCTATGGCAGTCGTTATTATTGGGAAGTCAGTGCCCTCTAATATCCTGACACTGGTCTAGCTTTAGGGAATCGTTAGCCTTCGGGTTGCGGAGGTCAGATGGCAATCGCTCCGTGTAAAAACTGATATCCAGTCTAATCCAGTTAGACTAAAAGCCGAACCCAAGTGACTTGGGAATAATAAAGGCTAAGAAGAAGATGAAGATATACTTATATTATCAATCTACATTAATAACACAAATGATCAGAATCATAAGTAAAATCACAAAAGTCACGAAACCTAAAGGTTTATGTACCATTACGTACTTAACACTTAAAATACTTTCACAAAACGCTATACAATAAAAAGAAAGCCCACTCAGAAAGCATATTCGCACCATCACGAGGAAAGACATAAAAAAATAACACAAAGAACGTTCAACACATCAAATTTTCGGTGCGAAAATAGCAACAAAAAGAAATAATTTCGCGATACATGTTAGCAAATGAAAAAAAGTCTCCGGACTGCCATCCATCATCGCTGTAACGAACGAAAGCTTTTAGTCGTACAAGCGAGTCGCGCGTCGCCGCCTCGCGCGGGACCGCGGCCCGCGCTGACATGTATGCAATCAGCCTTATTGCAACTTACACATAAATTTGTCAACGCTATGAAAGTAGAATTTTAAGTATAAGAGTTTCGTAACCTTATTTTTGTGTAATAACACGAGTCTTTGTTGCAGAACTCACTAACATGTAATTATTATATTTTAGTTGTGTTGGTGTTGTGATACGTTTGCGTTTGTTTGCAGCTAATTATGAGGTCTCGAGTTTAATTCCCAATACAGTGACATTGTTATTAGGTTCTTCTGTTACCCCTAAAAATCAAATTTTCCATGGAACCTAAAACATCATTGGCAAAATTAGGATTTAATACAGTTTTCTATGCATTAATGACTAAGTAAGGAAAGAGAAAGATACAAATATATGATCTAGAAGTTTAATTTGATACTGTCACTTATACTGTAGCGCCGTAACTGTGCGCAGGTATACTTCTACTTCATATTATAAATTTAATTTGAATGTCGTTTGAATGTCTGTATGTATGTGTTACCTAATTATCTTATCTTACGTGGGGGCCAGTCAGTGCAGACCGGCGACACTTCGACCCAGTGGTATCTTTTGTGTCGACACTCTCCCAATAACGACTGCCATGATGTGCCATGACATGCCAGATGTTCATGGCAGCCAGGACCAACGGCTTAACCTGCTCTCCGAGGCACGAAGCAGGCGATAATTGTCAATCAATACGTACATAATTTCGAAAAGTCATATAACTTCCGAAAGTCAGAGGTGCGCGACGTGTGTTGGAACCCGAGACCCTCTGCATTGCAGTCAGTTGGTCTCCCCACTGAGCTATCGCTGCTCTACCTAACTAGTAAGGTTCATCCAAGTAAATCTAAGCACAAAGAAGCCATGATCTGGGTGAACACATAATTAATAGGACAATGGCCTTTTGGTATAAAGGCCTGATCAAATTTAAACTAACCACTGGCATTCAAGCAAAATTTAATTTAGAAAAACCAATTCACATCAACATCTTTTACCTGGCCTGGACATGAAACATCTAGATATGTTTAAAATACATTACTTTAAACTCATAAACATCAATAAATCCCCGAAGAGTTCCTCAAAGTTTACTGCGTTTCGCCAACTAACTCCTAGTTTCGAAAAGCCTAATCAGCGATGATTCAGAATTAATCAAATGTCAATTATTTTGATTGGCTATATTGCTAATTCAGTCAGCACTTGCCATAAGTTTAACACAGCAATTAATATAAGTTTAAGCGTCTGCTAACAAAATCTGCATAAACCAAGTTCAAGCATACAGCCTCCATTCTGTTATTGAAAACTGACTGTCAAAAATACCCAATGTCTCCAGAATCAGCCAAATAGTTATAGAACAAACTTATATACCAATCCCAACGCGGCAATAAACAAAAATTTAAATTTAACATTCACCAGTGTATAAAATACATCGCCCGTGCATATGTATCTAGCAACATAGTACAAAGGAAATGGCTCTCGCAATAAATAGCACTTTCAATTGACGATACTGCACATTGAAATGCAACTACACAAAGGAATATACATGTATCGGTAGGTCCGTATTCTGTATCATTCAATGTATAAAACGGAGCGCTCGTGCATTGACCTCTGCGCACCTGGGCACTCGCCCTCTCGCAAGGCTGCCACTTGCGTATATTGTAACCACAAAATAAGTATTGGTGGCCTATCAAGCACTGTCTACTATAGGCTGCTAATGTACCTTGTTACCTCAAATCGGTCACTACAGTAAGAGAGCACCTTCTTTTGACAGTGCAAAAGAACGTGCTGTCGTTTTATTACAATTAGCTAGACAGAGCCAGGCCTTATTAAATAGTCGATGCGTGGTTTTTTTTTTATACTTTTAAGGTGGCAAACAAGCATAGAAAAAAGTATATATGTATGTTTATCCATTGTCTAGTACCCATAGTACAAGCTCTGCTTAGTTTGGACTAGATGGTGTTGTGTGTATGTGGTAGAATATTATTATATCATCTCTTGCCTGGGAGCTAAGCCATACATAGTTGTCGAAATGTGGCTGAATCGCTGTTTTACTCTTCATGTACATTCTTGTGTGAATCTATGTATTTTGATGGAAGAATATACAATGCAGGCGTAAAATCGTTGGCGTTATCGCTCAGAGCGATATGCTATGCAATCTGCAGTATGAGCCAAGCATAGCATATCAATTTTAAATGCAGCTGTCCGAGAAAGTTTATTTTTAGTTTGTTAATCAATTAAGGTGGCAAACAAGCATACGGCCCACTTGATGGTAAGTGGTCACCGTAGCCTATGGACGCCTGCAACACCAGAGGCATCACCTGCGCGTTGCCGACCCTTTAGGAAAGGAGTGGGAAAGAGAAGGAGCGGGAAGGCGGAAAGGGGCTGCTTGGGCCTCCGGCACTCTCACTCACCGAACGAAACACAACAGTAGGAATAATGCTATTTGACGTCGATATTCTGTGAGAGGGTAGTCCTTCCCCGGTCGAGCCGACCCATTCATGCTGAAATCAGCGAGGCTCTACTGTAGTCGAAGAGCTACCCGTTAATAACAAAGACCAGATTTTTTCGTATAGCGAAAACATCTTTTTTTTTAATTTTTATCTGTCGGTTTGTTCCGAGTAATCTCCGAAACGGCTGAACCGATTTTGACGGGACTTTCACTGGCAGATAGCTGATGTTATAAGGAGTAACATAGGCTACTTTGATTTTAGAAAAAAAAATGGTTTCCGCAGAGACAAACACTTTTTAGTTAAAATCTACGCGGACGAAGTCTCAGGTAACAGTTAGTTTTTTATAAAAACTCAACAGAACAACTTTACTAAAATAAAATAAAATTTAGTTGGGTCAACCCTACCAGTTCACAAGTGTTCAAGTTATCAACAAAGCCATGTCCATAGTATAAAGCATTGATTATCAACTAGTTTTACAAGCCCCTCTGGATTAATTCATCGCGGTTTATGTCATTCAAATTGGATTGCTTTATGTGCAAGACAAAAGCTCTTGACACCGGCCGCGGTTCAATGACTTAGTTCACTTTTATACACCGTGTAACAATATAGTGTGGTCATGTTTAAAGTTCGTATTGTTGAGCATATGAATAAGATGAAGACGGTGTGCTGAACAGTTTTTTACTTATATAGACTCCCGTTTACGTCATCTAAAGGGCAGGCGGGTAGGGTAGGCGTATTGCGCCCATATTTCGGGAGCTAAAGTTTTATGTACCAATTAATAGAGGACCAGCCTAATGCCGTTTATAGAGCACAGTTCTACTCCGTGCTAATAATGAGAATAGTAGAGCCGGCTCGACCGGGGATGGACTACCCTCTCACAGAATATCGACGTGAAATAGCAGTATTCCTACTGTTGTGTTTCGTTCGGTGAGTGAGAGTGCCGGAGGCCCAATCACCCCCTTTCACCCATCCCGCTCCTTCTTCTTCCCACTTCCTTTCCTAAAGAGTCGGAGACGCGCAAGTGATACCTCTGGTGTTGCAGGCGCCCACAGGCTACGGTGACCACTTACCGTCAGGTGGGCCGTATGCTTGTTTGCCACTTAAGTTATATAAAAAAAAATATTTACATGAAACCTAATAATCTTTGCCTGATACAAGAGACCTCATGCATTGTATTCACTAACGCTGCGCATATTAAAACAAAGTTAACGCCTGTATCCTCCGGAGGGTAGGCAGGCGTGTAACATTCAGAACAATGGCAAAGTCAAAGTCAAAAATAATTTATTCACTTAGGTTACAAAGTAACACTTATGAACGTCAAAGGGGTTAGTGAATTTGTTACATTTACTGAATTTACATTTATGTTAGTTGCAAGGTTCAGGCAAAAGGTTGAGCCTATGAGAAGATACCTGCAAGAAACTCAAGGCCACTCTTTTAAATCACCATCAAATTATAATTTCAGTATTTTACAACTCATTTATGTACCAGGTTTTGCAGTCATTAGCGATACCACTAAAATAACCAGTAAGTAGTCTGATTCGGCTAGAAGCTATACTGGCACTACTCAAGTTAAAAGCCATGAGTCAATGACCTTCACAACTTCAAAAAACTTAACTAGAAATTGTCTCTGGTCTTAATTAATTTCTAAAAACCCAAATAATATGACACGTTTAAAATTTTGTCGTCAAATTCTATAAAAACGACGATGCAACGCAATCTTTGTTTGTTAAATTCTATTCATAAAATACTTTCGTAATCAAAATAAAAAAAGCTTTCGTAAAAGCATCCCTACACGTACACAACCCATACAAATGGTCTATAAATAAAGCTCACTCTGTGAACGCGAACCTATTGACAAGGCGGCCATTGTTATTTTGCATGTGGCAACTCAGCCATATTTTCCCATAGCAACCCTTTATTTTCAGTTGTCGTATTGAAATTGATGTTATAAATGTGGGCTTATGTTGGTGTGACATCGAAACTTGCAACCATCGAAGAAAATCAATAGTTATATAAAAGAGAACTCCTGACTCATTGACTGACTGACTTAATGGCCTTACACGAATATTTTATATATATTATGTGCGAGTTATATAATTATCTAGTACTTACTCGTCGTATCGGTCGTCTTTGAGGTAACCGGGAGTGGTCCCAAGTCACTTGGGGTCGGCTTCCTAGTCTAACCGGATTTGACTGGATATCAGTTTTTATATGGAGCGACTGCCACCTGACCTCCGCAACCCGAAGGCTAACGATACCCTAAAGCTAGACCAATGTCAGGATATCAGAGGGCACTGACTTCCCAATAACGACTGCCATAGATGTTCATGGCAGCCGGGACTGACGGCTTAAGGTGCTCGCCGAGGCACGGAGCGGGTCGTTTATTCCCTATTCAAGCTAAATCGATCGAAGTAGATTTCATCCTGTTATTTGAAATGTTATTTATTTGTGTAGCCGCCGACAGCCGTCGTTATTTATACCTTTTGATTACATCCCTTATTCCTATATGTTTGCTGTTTTCGAACACACTCTGTCATATGAATGTCTTTAAGTGCAAAATTGACTCAATATCCTAACTAATATTATTAACGCGAATGTAAACCTGTTTATAGGTTACGCTTTCACGCATTAACTACCATTTTTGTCGGCCTCGATGGCGTAGTGATTAGTGTAACCGACTGCCACGCCTGAGGTCGCGGGTTCGATTCCCGCACAAGTCAAACATTTGTATGCGTGAACATGGATGTTTGTCTTGGTCTGGGTGTTTCTATGTATAATATGTATGTATTTACAAAAAAAAAGTATATATGTATGTTTATCCATTGTCTAGTACCCATAGTACAAGCTCTGCTTAGTTTGGGCAAGATGGTGTTGTGTGTATGTGATAGAATATAGAATAGAATATATATTATACTAGTTTTCACACGCGGCTTCGCTCGCGTAAATGTAAGTAAGGTTAGGTTAGGTTTGCAACAATTATTTTTTCTGGATGAAAGGTACCCTATGTCCTATTCTGTACCCCTGACAACGTGTATGCAAAATTTCATGTTGATCGGTTGAGTAGTTAAGGCGTGAAAGCGTAACAAACAAACAAACTCATTTTCGCATTTATAATATTAGTAAGGATTATTTCATCCAGGAAAAAGTACTGTTTCCGAAGATCAATATATAGATAAAATTTAGATTATAGTAAGGGAAGCCGCGGGCAAAATATAGTAATGTAATGTTTATAAAGCGAATATTATGTTCTCTGTCCGACGAATCACATAGGATACATAACAATAGATTTTCTATTGTGTCTATCACGGGACAGCGAATGGGTTTAACGTCCAGCCTAAACTAGGATTTAGGCGTTCCGTTTATGATGTGAAAAAGGAATAAGACAGAATTTTCGTAAACATTGTATCTATATATTAATACGTGAAGCAAAATCTTTGTATCCCTTTTTACGAATATTGCGCGGACGGAGGAGTACGAAAGAACAATGGCAGATTCTCATACATTATTTTAGTTGGTACTCAAAAGAGGTGTCTTAAAATTAAAAAATACTTAAAAAATTAAGCATCAATTGCTGAGCCTAAATATGTAAGTTTTTTCATTAGACAAGGTCAGGAAGCAAAGAATTTTGGTTTTGAATTTTTTATAGGTTATGTCTTATGTCACATTAGAAAACTGAATTGTTGCTGATCTATTTGTTCTTAATTAACATAAATTGTATTATCAAAAGGTATATTACGTCAGCCTAATGTATTGGCTCATAATTAACCTTGAAAAATACAATACCTAATACGTGATACCACAGGTGATACGAAATAGCTGCGATTTAGGAGTCGGAACCTCGATAGCTACTTTTATTCATATCTAACGTAGCATTTACTTCTCATATCTCTATTTTTCAAAGCACATGCCAACGACCAAGCCTTCTCACGGGGCTTTCACGTATATAATTATCGAACACATGGACCACACAAATATTTCTCTCGAGTGGGAATCGAACCCACGACACGAAGCGTAGAGGCGAGGTGATCAGCTTAACTATTACTGACTGCACTTCTGGCGATTACCCGTTTGTTATTATAGCATTAATAGGTACAATAGGATCAATAAAACAAGGCAAGTATTAATATAATTTAACTTTATTCCTCATCATCTTCTCTTATAATATCTAATATGATCTAAAAATTCAATGTATACCTACCGAAAGGTTTGTTTTTATTTCATTGCATTTATTTATGTATAATGGTACATAAGTACATACTTGGCCTGTGGATCGATAATTTCAACTACCTACTAGTTTGTAAATAATGTATACTTACGATTTGTGGATAAACCCAGCTAGCAAGCAATGCGGCAACTCTCGTATCTAGGTCCAAAGCATGGTATTGGCGAAGAGTATTGACACATATATTGCAATTTGCACACAGAATCCGTGTGGGTCTGATACGACTTCCCATGGCGGTAGCGGTAATCAAACAATTTACAAGGCAAAATCGACGTCCAAGAGGAATAGCACAATGTCACGTAGAAGCAATATCGAAGTCCTTAGGCGTATACAGTGGTCAGTTCGGTTAAGTAGTGAAATCAGAGTCCTTAAGCAGTCCGGGTTATTAGAAGATACCAAAAAATAACAAGCAAACACACACGAAAGACTACAGCGACGCGCAAGAGTCACCAACACAACACCAAACGAAACGTTAAATCGACCGGAAGTGCACTTGACAGTTGCCATTTTTGCAAGGTAATACTATTATTAAAAGACTAAAAGATTCTGTACATGTTTCAAAACACACTTAAATAAGCGGTAGGTATCCTAAATAAAATATAAATAAATAATTAATTCAACTACATAATTATAGGGATGATGATAATATTATTCTATATAAAAATGTTAGGTAGCTGATAAAAAAAATTTACCGAGTGACATTGCATACATTTTGAAAAAAGTCAATTTATTTCTTTTAATGAAATTCAAATATGTACATATAATCACAATTCTTTAAAAATGACTTATACCTAAAATATTATAAAACAACTAACTATTATTATACTATTAACTTTCTTTTATATACATAAATTTTGTGTGGCCTGTACAGATATGGATATTCATTTTAAAATTCATAATATATATGTTAATTAGCTTTTGTATAAATGTAATTTTAAGACGCTATAAAAAATGAAAAATAAGTTTCTGCCATTGTTCTTTGGCACAGTTAAAGTTTATATGAAGGAGGGACGAATCTTAATATTACGATGAATAAAATATGCATTAGAAATACATTAAATTAATGAAAAAGCACTAGACGCACACAACCATGCATTTGATACACGCAGTCGAATCGCGTTCGTAGTATTTCGGCATGATTTGGTTGATGTCGTATGATTCTTCGTAACTATGGTTACATACCTTAAGCGTCTATTGCACTTTGACGGTATATATAAAAACGATCAAACTTAAAAAAAATAATTATGGTCGAATTTTGACCACTTGGCGACCGCTAGTTATTATTAAAGCTTAAAATTTTCACTAAATATATTCACTATATTCGTTGCCTGTCGCCTTGTCTTGTTCGCTTAATACCCGTTACGTATGATGTATGTATAAATCATGCAACGCGAAAGTTTAAAAGTTATTATTTATGTAAAGGGTTTCCGAGCGGCCATTATTATTACTGCAATGTGTGGCTGTCATATACTGACAATAACACCCATATTATAAACCATAGTCCTTATATTTAAACCTGTAACTAAATATAAACTTCAATTTTTCACCGTTTTTCAAGTTTCTTCAAAACTTAATTCCCGTTAGTAAATAAATAATCCTTACTAATATTATAAGTTCGAAAGTAACTCTGTCTGTCTATCTGTCTGTCTGTTACCTTTTCAAGGCTAAACCACTCAACCGATTTAGATGAAATTTGGTATAGATATAGTTTAAAACCTGGAGAAGAACATAGGCTACATTTTATTGATGTACGTACCACGCGGGCGGAGCCGCGCGCAAAAGCTAGTATTAGATAAAATTCACACCACTTTAAAATTAGGGTAGTATTTAACTGCACAGCAAAAAAATACTAATTGCACAGCAAAATATGCTTACCAAAAATACTAATTGCACACCAAAATATATTTAAAGAGATCAAATTAAGTTGACGGAGCCTCGCTTAGTGGGGCTCCTATTTTTGGGTGGGTTTAAGAAGGAACCTAACATAAGCTAACCCTTCCGAGAAGGAATGCAGTGATTTGAGGCGGATAGGTGCTCGTTATGATATAGTTTAGTAAGCATATTTTGCTGCGCAATTAGTATTTCTGGTGGTCATTATATTTAATCCCTTAAAATAAGACTAATCTAACAGCAAAGACGTCAAAATTTCACTAATAATAACTATTACATATTTTACACATTTTAATGACTTTTTTTTTAATTTTTTTTTTTTTGCTCGTCAAGATGACCACACTCCACCTGATGGTAAGCAGTCGTGTGGTCTAAGAGCAGTAACCTCCACATCGCCCCCACAGTAGCCGAGGCGATGTTGAGGTCTCTACTTTGACGGCCTGAGAAGATGCTTTTTCACGCCCCGCTTAAAGAACCCAGGATTGAAGGAAGAAGGAAACACGTGCTATAGAACACGTGGTTTGAAGGTAATACATGATTTGAACATCAAGCTGTGTAAGAAGTAGCTAATAAAACAGATACCTGAGGTTTCTCAAGCGACAGTCCGATATGACGCTGGGCGACTTGGAGCTGCCACTGGCCTCTATCGGTGGCAGGACTCTGATCGAACGCGTACTGTAAAAGAAAACTTTATTATATACTAGCTTTTGCCCGCGGTTTCGCTCGCGTTAATTTAGAATTTGACAATCAATTCGGGTTGTACTCTGCTTGTAATAATATAATTCAATCATGATTCGAAAGACACGTGGCGCCATCTATTATCATAAGAACGTTATTATGGTTTTCGTCGGGTATGTCCGTTTCTGTACACCTGAAAACGTATATGCAAAATTTCAGAATGATCAGTTCAGTGGTTTAAGCGTGAAAAGGTAACAAACAAACAAACTCATTTTCGCTTTTATAATATTAGTTAGGATTAGGATTTACTTATAATTGCTTCAGTAGCGCAACGGTAGTAGATGTGACTGTCGCTTATGAGTCTTCTAGAGCGATATCTTATACTAGAGATCAATCCTTATGCCGAGGAAGACTTTACAAACATATAATTTACGGATACTCTGAGCACACACAAACCATGAACAATAATTTTTAGATCACAGAAATAATTTTCCCGTTTGGGTTCGAACCAACAAGACAAAGGCAAGGAGACCGCTTGCCCGCTACGTCATTCGTGCAGTCATTAAGACATTATCAAGTCGAGCAAAGTGCTATTAATTTCTTCTGCCAATAAATTATCGGTAGCAGCACGGAGTGTGAAACTGTTCCCAGTAGACGGCAACAGGATCGCCTACAAAAACCGTAGACGGTGATAGTTGTAATTAGGGTTGCCACCTTTATTTTGAATAAATAGAGTACATTTACTATCTAAGGTAAAAAAATAAAGTACAACCTCCGAAAATAAAGTATTATTTATTTAACCTGCTTTTTTTTAAATCATATTTTTGTTAATGCTAACATCTAACAAATATTTATTATCAAGGAACGTCTTAACCGCATAAAACCGATAAACAATTGGTTTAGTCAATTTAGGGAATCTTTATAGCGTTGCTTTAAGTAAACAATTAAATAAAACCTGTAAATGTTGTCATAGGTAAAATAATGTATTTTCACGTACTTTATTTTGCTAATAAAGTATAAAGTACGTTTACCCGAAATAACATGCAATACTTTATTATAAAGTACGGTTGGCAACCCTAGTTGTAATACATCTTTGCCTTTCCGTTCGAGGATATAGTCTTGAACGTATGTAGGTACAATATGTATAATTGTGTTGCGTCAAACATTTTGTGATGCTTGACTATTGTCAAACTATACATATTCGCTTGGACCCGATGTTTAATGGCCTTTAATGTAAGCGCAATAACAAAATAATAACCAAATTTAGTCGCAATCAAGATACTGTAGTCGTCACCTTCAACCATTACTAGTCATTGCCAAAAACAATTTTTATCAAAATCAAAAATAAATTTATTCAAGTTAGGTGACAAGGTCAAGGTAACACTTATGAATGTCAAAGTTACACTAATTTTTTCTGTGAATTTACATTTACTGCCACGTTCAGCAAAGCAAGGGTGTAGGGCTCATGAGAAGAACATGCACGAAACTCATGGCCACTCTTTTTATCTTAATACAATGCGCGATAAAATGCATTGTTCACGTGGTACTAAACCAGCTGTCTATGCCCTTGTCATAAATACATAATAATAATGTCCTCCAGACCGAATTTCGGCTACCGCGGCAGTCTTAACGGAGACTGGCCATACGTAGGAGATGTTTTAGTGCACAAGTATGTGCGCAAACACAAGTGCACTCTTTGTTCCCTAACTCTCATGATCCGATGGGACGGTAATCCGACAAGACCGGAGAGAAATCGGGCGCAGGCTTTACGTGCTTTCCGAGGCACGGGGGTGTCTAACACCGCCAACTTCCTAACCCCGGGCTGCTATTGAGATTTCTTAACAGAATAACCAATAACTGTTTGTTGGCCCGACCCGGGATTCGAACCCGAGACCATGCACAGCAGTCGCATTCACTACCGCTGTGCCACGGATATACACGTAGGTATAACAATTTATAAATAAATAATTAATTTATCAAGAAACATACATAAATAATAAATTTATTTTATATGTGTACTATTTTGTTATAATCACAATTCTTTAAAAATGACTTATACCTAAAATATTATAAAACAGAAAGAAAAAGAAAACTAAAGCCCTCTAATAGGCGTCATAAAATTCCTCCACATCACAGTCGACCGGTAGTGTGCCCAGAAGACTGGCAGCATTGCCACGTTGAATGGCAATGCTTATTCTTTCTGCAAAATTAAGGCCAGCCCTCTAGTCACGGGAAGCGTTCGTAAATTATTTAATTAACATCAAATTACGACAAACTTTTTAAATTGTTTTTATAATCTGCAAAAGGAATAGTTTTATCATCCTAACAATCCTACGCCTTTGGCATGTTCTAAGCTCAAATTTGATAAAAAATACACTTAAACATAAAAATACTCTACTCGCTCAAGTAAATATAATCGTATAATTGATTAGCATTTTTAGGACAATGCCTATTTCTATGCAAGCAGATTTAGCAGATTTTAGCCCAGTATAGCGAAATGCGATTCCTTTTTGATTTGTTAGCTGTCTATTTGTCTAATAGGCCTGTGAATGTTTCTTACCCAATTTTAGAGATTGCCTTGCTCTTGCTTATGACCTTGGAGCGTACCATTGTGGCGTCACCAGCGCCGTGGAGCGACCCGCTGGTGTAACGTTCTTCTGCTGGTGTGGTGGTCTTCAAAGCGCTTGTCGTTGATACCTACATTGCAATATAGAAACCATAATTTATACACACACATATTAACCGGCCTCGATGGCGTAGTGGTTAGTGTAACCGACTGCCACGCCTGAGGTCGCGGGTTTGATTCCCGCACAAGTCAAACATTTGTGTGCATGAACATGGATGTTTGTCTTGGTCTGGGTGTTTCTATGTATAATATGTATGTATTTACAAAAAAAAAGTATATATGTATGTTTATCCATTGTCTAGTACCCATAGTACAAGCTCTGCTTAGTTTGGGCTAGATGGTGTTGTGTGTATGTGGTAGAATATTATTATTATTATTATAATAAAATTATAGTGTGCTTTAATGGTGAGAATATTCAGCTTATTGTTGAACTGGTAAATTATTTATTTTTATGTCATAGATAAATAATGGTATTAAATATAATGACCACCAAAAATAGTAATTGCACACCAAAATATGCTTAGTAAAATATATCATAACGAGCACCTGTACGCCTCAAATTACTGAATTCCGTCTCGGAAGGGTTAGGTTATGTTAGGTTCCTTCTTAAACCCACCCAAAAATAGGAGCCCCGCTTGGCGGGGCTCCGTCGACTTATTTTAAACTCT
Organism: Catocala sponsa; assembly: GCA_963564715.1. Classification (NCBI taxonomy): domain Eukaryota; kingdom Metazoa; phylum Arthropoda; class Insecta; order Lepidoptera; family Erebidae; genus Catocala; species Catocala sponsa. Next base: position 25,042,609 of record OY751341.1, on the reverse strand, counting down.
TTACTGTGCAATTAACATTTTTGGTACCTATTAAAATGTGGTTTTAATTTTGGTTATCATTTACTATTTTTGACTGTTATATTTTACTATATCTGGTGATAAGTTAAACATAAGCCATAAATAATAATTGCATTGGCAATTGAGAAACTAACTATTATTTATACTAATATTAAAGTATATTATAAAACTCACAGCAATTACACGGACTATTGAGAACGTCTTACTCAGTTGAATGCTAGTTCCTTACTGCTGAGCGATCTTTTGCCGAGAGAGCGAGCTATTTTCCCCTCCACAATAACCCTACTATTTAAAAATGATAGTTGGCTGTGTTGCCAATTGAATAAATAAAAACTCCCGAACAGAATTATTAACAAAAATAAGAAATCATGATATCATAAAGCTGAAGAGTTTGTTTGTTTGTATGAACGCGCTAATCTCAGGAACTACTGGTCCGATTTAAAAAAATATTTTAATGTTGGATAGCCTAGTTATCGAGGAAGGCTATAGGCTACATAACATCACGCTACAACCCACGGGAGCTGCGCAGTAACGATAAACGCGGGTGAAACCGCGGGAACATCTAGTATAGCATATTGTCAAACACATTTTAATTTTACATATCTCTATCCCTTGGGAACTATACTTTTTTCTGGATGAAAGGTACCCTATGTCTTTTCCTGTGCCCCTGACAATCATGATGATCGGTTGAGTAGTCGTAGCAAACAAACTCACATTCGCATTTATAAGTAGGCAATATTAGTTAGTATGCCTGTGTAGCGGGCCAACAAACATTGTAAAAAGCGATTCCAGGCACGATTTTTAATTTTTACTGTCGTTAGAGTTCTAATTAAATAAGGCATGATCTACTTGAATAATTTTACGCAAATAAGATAATTTTTAATATTCTATCACATACACACAACACCATCTAGCCCAAACTAAGCAGAGCTTCTACTATGGTTACTAGACAATGGATAAACATATAAAATTAAATTATTGTTATTATTGGAGACACCGACTCCAATAATAACAATAATTTAATTATTCACAAGAATATGCAATTATTTATTAACTTTTGAGTGCATTTTAAGTTTTAGAATATTCTTATTTGAAGTCGGTTTTCTTTTTTGTTAAAATTTTGTTTATTTCTCGGTTTTAGTGAACCTTGCCAAATATGAGAACATCATCAATGTAGCCAAATACGCATTATTAAGTATCACTCGAAAACGAATGGTCAAATCTTGATCAAAATTAAATGGGACTGCACGGGAAGCACCAGATTTCAAATAAAAAAAGAATCATCAAAATCGCTTCACCCAGTCGAAAGAAACGAGGTAACAAACAAAAAAAAAATACAGACGAATTGAATACCTACTCCTTTTTTTGAAGTCGGTAAAAAGCGAAAATGAGTTTGTTTGTTTGTTACGTTTTCACGCCTAAACCACTGAACCGATCATCCTGAAATTTTGCCTATACGTTGTCAGGTGTACAGAAACGGACATAGGCTACCTTTCATCCCGAAAAAAATTACTGTTTCCGAAGAAAACAACAATAACGTTCTTATGATAATAGATGGCGCCACGTGTCTTTCGAATCATGATTGAATGATATTATAACAAGCAGAGTACAACCTGAATTGATTGTCAAATTCTAAATTAACGCGAGCGAAGCCGCGGGCAATAGCTAGTACTATTATACATAGAAACACCCAGACCAAGACAAACATCCATGTTCATGCACACAAATGCTTGACTTGTGCGGGAATCGAACCCGCGACCTCAGGCATGGTAGTCAGTTACACTAACCACTACGCCATCAACAATCATTTGAATTTTGACGCGAATTGCGTATGTTCCCGACCTTTCGGTCTTATGACTGTGTTTAGACATATGCGGAAAAATGTAAATCGTTCGATTATTGCTTCCTTTGGTCGTTTACTTCTTCTTTCTCAGCATGGAGTAGCCCACTGTTGGACATACACCTGTCCATCTTTGTGCCTTTCAGCAAGTCCCGTTGTTTATCGATACCAAAACATGCCTACGTAGTAACTTAGATCATCGAATCATCTCACTCCTAGTCTTGAACCATCACTAGACGACCTCTATAAGTACCTTAATTCTAAGACAGTAAATAATCGCATATTATATGTTTCTGGGCTGACGACAAGTTGAGATGCAGTTTAGACGTTACCTTGGACAATTCTTCGGCGCCGTAGTCAGTAACTTTCTGCACCACTTCGCTCTCTGTGACGACGATGTCGTCCGAGCGCGACCGCAGTGAGCTGCCAGTCTCCTGCACATAAGACCACATCTCGCTCCTCTCAGTTATCTCAATAAGATGTTTATTGCGACATTGAAATGTAAATTCGGTTCGAACTGTTAATTCTACCGAATTTACATTTGGGGGTTCGATCACTATTGTGTGTTGAGACGACAATTCATTGTCCTCTATTGCCAAACTTTCAACTATGAACCACTTTTATAAAAGAGCGCGTGATATCGCGTACACAACAGCTGAAATAAATAAAGATTGCCTATTTTAATGACTTTTGACGCAATCTATTGTACTATATCTATATTCAAATCATTTTCTTAAATCTTAATATAGTAGCTACTTACGAATACGTCACTAATATACCTAAATTATCATAGATTAGGATAAAAACGTCGGTAAACTTCGGTACTTTAATAGAAATTTTGCAGTTGGAGCGCAGTATAGCAAATTGCTCGATAAAAGGTAGGTACTACGTAAGCTATTTATCCTCTATTACATGGAGACTTAAAAATATAGTTCACAAAAACAACTAATTTATCGCTATTTATCATTTCGGTGATATTAAAGCCTGTAGGCCTATGCATGTCTGGACTGTAACAGGCTGATTAATAAATTAACCTGTCCATAATAAATTTATAGATGGGATGTAACTCAGATTTATTTGTTTTGTAAACAAAGCAGTCTATTAAATGTAGGCTATGCAGCAACGAGACCACAACTTGCGATTCGATAACTCTGTTCGAACGCGAACTGTAAAAGAAAACTTTATTATAAATTTACTTATTGAAATTAAACTACTATATACGGATTTTATCGCGTTGTTTATTTGATACTTTATTACAAAATTTAGAAACTGTTACACTACTATTACCTACTATTAAACTTTACTAATTTTTAAGCTAATTAAATTATTAAAACTATTTATACTATTATTTTATTATTATAGTTTAAGATGTATATTGTTGATTTACATCTAACAGGCTATTATTAATATTACTATCTTAATTTGAATGGCTACTATATTGATATATTATATAAATGGTATCACTCACGTAATCATCGTAATCTCGGTCTAGATCAAATTTGTATCGCGATAGGTCTGGCAAGTTTACCTTTCCCGGGAACCTATTAAAAATAAAGGGATATTAGTATCTCATAAGCAAATGAAATTAGATCGTGTAAGTGAATTGGCACTATAATTTTAATATTTCAATGATTTTAGATAAAATGTGATCACTAATATTGTCTTCTGTTTACGCGAATGTTATTCATTGAAATTAAACTACTATAATTATACGGATCTTATCGCGTTGTTTATTTGACAGTATATTACAAAATTTAGAAACTGTTACACTTACTATTAAATTTTACTAATTTTAAGCTAATTGAACTCGAACCAACATCTTTATCTTTATCTTTAATAATTTAATTAGCTTAAAAATTAGTAGTTTAATTTCAATGTGATCACTAAAACAAAAAAGGTACTTGGATATTTTTGCCTGCACATTTATTTTTATATTCTAAGAACACATGAACAATTACATTTATGATATATATGTATATCATAAAGGAACTCGAACTCGAAATCGAACTGTTCTTCTGGCCCACAAACGAACACGCACATTAAAATGAAGTTCGCTCTCTTTACAATTATATATATGTACAATATATAATATAACTCTTACGAGATCTACAAGAGTAAATCAAATCGAGACCCATTCGCAAATATATCATTCTGTCGCAATTCAGCAAGCAAAATACGCTCAACAAATTCCAAATAAGCATGTATATTTCAATTGGCAGTTAATTAGCTTATATGAAATATGTATTTTATCTTGGGGTAGGCAAATTCTTTATGCAAGGATTTCGCGATGGATACCATAATATCATCCAGTTTGAACAATTTTATTTGAAGTAACCTTTTTAACATGCTAGGCACACCAGTGCCTAGCATGTTAAGAGGAAACACAAGGGCCGTTTTTTCATACAAACGTAGTCCCCCGTTTCTTCCCTGGATAATGCTAGTAGAGAAATCATTTTTTCATAAAATGTATGGACTCTATGGGCGTGTCCCTATGTTTTCCTTTTTCTCATAAATTAACTATTAAAAGAGACATGAGCCTTCAAAAACTTCAAAAATTGGCCAGATTTCCCGTTGTGTTCAAACATCCATAAAACAAATTTGAGTATATTATATAAAAAAAGGAAAACATAGGAACACGGCCAAAGCCTTTCTTTAATTTTTAATGAAAATAGTAGTTAAATCGGTCAAGTTTTGGAGATGGAATCAGGGGACTATGAAACGTTGATTTTGTGTACTTTTAATAGTTATTTTCAGTCCAAGCTGCAGTTGTCTTTATCGCGCTCATGATACTATACATGGCACTGCGCGACGGCTATAGATTTTACAAATATCTATTTGTCAATTCTCTCGTCCTTAGTATTTCCTCTTAAAAAGGTTACTGGAAGGTTGTAAATTTGCGCATCCTGTGAAATGTGAGAGTGATATGTTGTTGGCTTTTCGAGGTCCAATTATGTTTGTGTCTAATGAGTATGATGATAATATGGATTAGGTAAGCTTTAAAAAATCGTTTGTTGTTTGTTAGTGCAAAGTGAAATACTACTAGTTGAATTCAAAATAGAAATCTCACCCGATAAAATTAATGAGGTGTATATAACAATCAATATAAAATTAACAGAAATAATATTCAAAAAATAAAACGACAACTCCAATCAAATATCTATTTTACCAGTACTCCCGTGGAATTTCTTCCACATGTGGGTACTCCAACGACAAGGTAGTCGGCGACTCCTCGAAAACCTCTTCGCTGCACGTTTCTATCGCTGATAGTTCCTGCATCGTCCAAGTGTCTTTGGGAGACGGCCTGGGTATTTCGTCCGGCATCCAAGACTCTCGGCGTTTCGGAATGTAGCAGGGAGGGTATGAGCTCGGCTCCTCACCAGGATCATGAGGATAAAATTGCCTTCGAAACATTGTTTGAATTTGAAAACAATATGATTTAGTAACTAATTTATAATATTTATATGCAAGAGTACTAAAAATTCGTAATTGACATTTAAATAAGCTATGTCTCTTGAGCCACCTTCAGTTTCCATCTTCATTGCTGCTATATGTACTACCAAAACACAAAAAGAGCAGTGATAGCTAAGTGGGGAGACCAACAGACTGCAATGCAAGGGTTCGAACCCACGTCGCGCACCTCTGACTTTCGGAAGTTATATGACTTTTCGAATTTATGTGCGTATTGATTGACAATTATCGCCTGTTCCGTGCCTCGGAGAGCACGTTAAGCCGTTGGTCCCGGCTGCCATGAACATCTATGGCAGTCGTTATTGGGAGAGTGTCGACACAAAAGATCCCACTGGGTCGAAGTGTCGCCGGTCTGCACTGACTGGCCCCCACATAAGATAAGATAACTAATTTATAATAAGTATTTACTGCACCAGGTTCAATAGTAAGGTAAGAAAAAGAAAATAAAATAAATAGTGTTGGCACTTTTATTTATCGTCAAAACTACCTACTGCAGCGCTACCGTGCGTGAGATAGATATATAGTTTTAAACCAAATTCTTCTTGATATCCATTATCAAGAAGAATTTGGTTTGAAAACTAAGTAATTTTTTTAAGCCCCTTTGAACTCTGCTAAGACCTTTATTTCAAAGAATAGTTTTTTTAAAATCTCTCTCAAACTCTAGCAAAGATCGCCGAGCGTCCAAAATAAAAATTGTATTAGGTACAATTTTTATTGATTACGTTATGTGACTATGAGGTTTTCAGGATAAACCTAATAAAATTACCAGTTGATAAGTTTAAGCAACGCTTGCGCGGCGCAGTGTACGGTAAAGACGATGTTCTGTTTTTCCATGTATTCCACGTAACAAATTCTGAGTGTATCCTCCACAATCTCTTCTCTGATGTCAAAAACTAGCAAATCGACCTCCTCTTTCTGAAGGATTTCCGCCCTAATTGGATAAAACCAAGGTTTTATACACTATTGGTTACATCGCCGTAATTATGGATTGTAGGTAGGTACATAATTAATGTATTGAAACAATCTGTTTTGTTTAATGCTTCGAAAATACAGTTTGTTCGTTATAACCCTTATATACCTAGCCTAGTTCCCTTAAAATCTTCGCAACCATTATATTATTATATCCTTACCTAAGTAAAGAAATATTTACTTATGTAAGTTTTTAATTTATCTGGCTACACAAAGAATTAACTTATAATAATTATCAATGTACAATGTAGACATTTAGGTCATAATCCGAAACAAAAAACTATCAACTGAAAATCTATGGAGTCGACGCTAAATGATTATTGTACTAATTACATTTTTAGGCCTAGGTTCTTTTTGTACAGGAATTTCTACAGACATGATTGGATCTCTTCATGATTTAGCAATTTATACACTTGTGCATTTCATAGTTTCAGCAACAAAATTGGGTACGTTGTCACTTAAGGCTTGCAATTTTCACCATGGGGAAAGCTTTTCTCGGACAAATAATGAAACCCAATTTGAGAACCTTCTATTGTGATTTTTAATTGAGTATACGAATATGCATATTTCCTAATTATTATGATTTTATACCTATTTCAAAGTAATTAGGTAGGTACATTTCTTTTTATCTTGATGTAATCTTTATTTCTAAAATACATTTATAATAAGTATATTATACCTACATTATTCATAATAATTATATTGGTATACTCCAGCTATGCCAGGCATCGAAACCAAATGCTGTACTAGATATACCTACTTTATATACCAATATAACTTACCATGAGACTTGCAGATTTCATTTCGAGAATCTCAAGATAGTTAGGGTATGTTTTTTATGATTTTTATCCAATTCGCATAGGTACAATATTATAATATTAGGTACCAATGTAAGTTGCAGTTCAGGTTGCGAAGTTTTATAATTCGCACAATTTTATCATGATTATTTTTACTGACAAGTATGACTCATAATAACGTTATAAATTGATAAATATGTTGCTTTACCAAGTTCGTTCAGGCACATCCTTCGGCATAGCTAGAATGGTCCTTGGATCATCAGAGATTTGGAGCTTCTGACCTCTACGCGTCAGCTTAAACTTGCTCAGCGAGTTCATTATATTCGCCATAATGATTAAATATTGAAAAACGAGTTTATAAAATGATTTCCTTTTATTTGAATTGTATAAAATGCTTATGTCGAAAAATTAAAAATAAGAATCTAAATAAGTATCGTCGGACATGTGGACATTTAAAATATATTTAAACATGCTCTAATAATAGTTTAAAAAGCATAGAGCATGACAAAAAAGTCCATTATACCTATGTAGTTGTTGCAAAACATACAGGAACTATTCGGCCTTTCGACACTTTAAAAATTGATTGTCTGTAAAGTCGGTTTACGGACGATAGTTTAACATGACAACGTCATAACGTGCCTTTTACTCGCTCCTGAAGCGCTCTCGCTCCGATCGTAACGTTACAATGAGCGTAACGGGACAATGAGTGTAACGGGACAATGAGTCATCCTTTTTCGTGCGTGCAGCCGGCGTTAATCGATTTATTAGACGTTGTCACGTCAATAACTAATGATTATTACATTACGAAACAACCGTACACCGTAGCGTGCCAAATACTTTTTTTTACTATTATAATGTTTTATTACGAATAAAATATAAAATAAACAACAATATTATAAAAGGTGAAGCACCAGCTCCAAGATGCCAGCTCAAACCTAGTCTTACTGAGGACGTATCTCGCCTTCCTGAAAATCATTAAACCTTGAGTTAATGCGGTAAGAAGATGTTCTAGAATTACATAATTATAAAGATGGCACGCAATACTTCACATATTTTCGCACATTTTGTCTCAATCATAGCAAACAAAATTGATACCTAATAATTTCATGATCTACTTATAATTTTTAAGTAATAGTTTTGGCATAAATGGCACATGAGTAGATAAACGGAACAGAGTATAAGCTTCATACAACCGCGCGAATCGGTTGCACTACTACAAGCACGCGGGGCATGTGTGCGTGACCACTGGCCGCTTGTCGCGTACGCGGCGAGACTGGAAAAAACCGGTTTATGCTGGCACAGCCAGTGGACAATCTCAGGGTCAGTGCACGTTGTTTTTTTTGTTAGTTGCAAGTTTGAATATTTTAAAGTAAAAACGTGATATTTTATTATTAATATTGGTTGTTTATTGTTCTGTGTGTATAAATAACACTAAAAAAATGAAAATGTATCATACTTTAACTATCCCAAGGAGTACAATAGCTAAGTAAATATTAGATTATTACTTTTTTAAGTAAATACCTATATTTTATTGTATGTATGATCCTTTTTTAATAAGAAGAGGGTACTACGTGGTGTGTTTTTACCTTTTTATTGACGTGACAACGTCTAATAAATCGATGAACGCCGACTGCACGCACGAAAAAGGATGACTCATTGTCCCGTTACGCTCATTGTCCCGTTACGCTCATTGTCCCGTTACGTTAATTGTAACGTTACGGGAAAGAAATTTTGTTATGACGTTGTCACATTAAACTATCGTCCGTAAACTGACTTTACAGACAAACAATTTTGTTATTACAAGCTTTTACTAAATATTTGTAGGTATGTGGGTGGGTTGGTATGTAGTAGGTATGGGTGTTAAGTTAAAATATTGCAAGTAAGATTTGAACCACTTCCCGATGTCTGATTGAGCTGAAATGTTGTATACCGTAACTTCAGTGATAATGCAATAATATGATAGATATAACCTGATGCTGCAGTCAGGATTGTCTCCTCACTAGAGAACTCTTCAACGGGTAGTAGCACGGTCACGAAATTTTTTATGTTAGTTTAATTTCGATAGTTTAACACGATTTTTATCATGAACTGCTTCTGCAGCCAGCATTATCTCCTTAGGGAACTCTTGAAAAAACTTTATGTTAGATTCAGAAATTACCACACCATTAATAGAAACAATAAATTATAAACAACAACAATCTATACTAATATTATAAAGCTGAAGAGTTTGTTTGTTTGTTTGCTTGAACGCGCTAATCTCAGGAACTACTAATCCGATTTGAAAAATTATTTCAGTGTTAGATAGCCCATTTATCGAGGAAGGCTATAGGCTATATATCATCACGCTAAGATCAATAGGAGCTGAGCACCAATGAAGAATGTTTCAAAATCGGAGGGTATTTTTTCCTTTTGAGAGCTTCCGCTGCGTGCGCTGCGTAAACAGTTAAAGTTTCGCAAAAATCATGTATTGCTCCCCTTTAAAAGTTCTAAAAAAAAGTCCGCGACAGCATATGTCTATCTTTTAAGGTTGGCTCACTATAACCATTTTTATGCTAACTAAATTTGTTCTAAAATAATGCATTATTTGCGAAGGTATTATTATAAACATGATATTAATCCTTATCCAAATAAATACGTTATTCGTCACAAGTATTTAATTTAAAACAAAATTGCCCTTTACATAATTCGATTTCAATGAATATCTTAGGAGATATCGCAGTTTTAAAATAACATTGCAGCAAAATAATTACCCATTACAGACATAGTACAAACGATGTTTCTCCTGGTTTATTCTGCGTGATTACTACTGGTTCGATTTGAAAAATTCTTTTAGTGTTGGATAGCCTATTTATCGAGGAAGGCTATAGGCTATATAACACCACGCTACGACGCGGGTGAAACCGCGGGAACATCTAGTTATAAAAATAAAATTATTAGGGTAAGTAATTTGTAAAGTATTCTATCATACTGAATAATAAAATTATTTAACAAAATGTTTTGTTTAATTTGTCTTCATCTATTGTGACAACCCTACCAAAATAGACCGTAACAATTTTGCACGTTCTTAAGCTGGCCGCATACGTACGTTTTCCGTATTCGATTTCCTAACACGTAATCTCGATTCGGAATTCCGTGAGACTAGCGCACACGTTAGTTTTTTTTCATTCGGAATGTATACTGTCAGTACGGATAGTGATAGCGTAGTGAACGCACGTCGATGGAGGACGATGATTTATTAGCAATTGCATTTCAATAGTAAACAATTATAACAATATTTAACAGTTATCAACAATAATAAAAGAACATTAAATAAAACAAACATATTTAAACGAAATTATGTGAATAGTATGAACTATACCTCTTTAAATACCTGCTCCCAGGCCAAATCTATACTAATATAATAAAGCTGAAGAGTTTGTTTGTTTGTTTGAAGGCGCTAATCTCAGGAACTACTGGTCCGAATTGAAAAATTCTTTAAGTGTTGGATAGCCTATTTATCGAGGAAGGCTATAGGCTATATAACATCACGCTACGACCCAAGGGGGCGGCGCAGTAACGATAAACGCGGCTAAAACGGCGGAAACATCTAGTCTTTTATATCTCTATTGTGGTAGTCCTTGTCATGTATATTCCACAAGCAAGGGTATTTTTCAATAGACAATATTAATGTTTCTACCTCACACATTATAACTATCGTTTACGTACGTACGATACGCGCGGCGCGGGCGCGGTTCCGAATGAGAATTTCCGAACGTGTGCGCCGACACAAACAAAATGTATGCAAGGGCTGCATTCCGCACGACGTCATTAGGTTTTTTCCGAATGGTTTCTCCGAACGCACGGGTTTGCATTCGAAACGTACATACGGATTTTTTTCCGTTCGGAGAGAAAGCGGACGTGTGCGGCAATTAGTGTATTTTATATTGATTTCATGCATTCGGAGCCCCGAATATGGAAAACGAATTCGGAAATCGAATACGGAAAACGTACGTATGCGGCCAGCCTTAAGAAGCTTTGTCTCTGTTCCGTTTATCTACTCATGTGATGAATGGGCCGACCCAATCGGACAAATATTTTACAGAATATCGACTTAAAGTAAAAATATACCTACAGTGCGACATAAAAGAGTAGACATTAAATTATTAGAGAACTAAAAATTTCAACAACTTGCAACACTATACAGGAGTAACACAAAGTGCGTGTACTACGTGCAGTGTTACCAACCTAACTGTTTTAACAGTAGATTTGCTGTTTTTACATTGATGCCCCTGTTTTCTGTTTCATTCCTAATTTTTACTGTTTTTTAATTAGCGTTCAGCGCCACCTATTACACTATGCAAATATTTTTTGATAACCACTATGTAATAAAACGCAATGAAACGCAAATCCGAAATAACTGATTGCTAATTTGCTACTCATTTGAAGCCACAGAAAAGCACATGAAGAAATTTAACAAAAATATGTATGATTTTAAAAAGGAAAATGACTCTGAAAATACTGAAGATGAGGCAATTGAGGATGAAAGTGGAAAATAATTTTACATTGATTTTTGTTTTTTAATTATGTTCTGATCAATATTATAATATAACAATGTATGTGAGTCCTGGTAACTAATAAAAATAGGTGATTGTTTTAATTATATGAGGAAAGTATGAAATCTGCCTTTTTTTACTTTACTTACTGTTTTCTACTGTTTTTTTATTGGTGTGCTGTTGTTTTTTAGTTTCTTGGGGTTGGCAACACTGACTACGTGTACAGGCAAGTCGGACAAATGTACAGGAGTAGTGGAGTACACGAACTGCATTGATATGACTGCGGTAGTAGAGCCAAGTTGGTTACAGCAAGAATGGGCCGGCTCGACCGGGGAAGTACTACCCTCTCACAGAAAATCGACGTGAAACAACAGTGTTTCACTGCTGTGTTTCGTTCGGTGAATGAGAGCGCCGGAGGCCTAAGCATGAGGTGACGATTCTCGCAGCTTATGAGGGACCTGCAGAGTATCCGTAGAGTCATTGTGTGGGTGGCGCGAGTCGACCCGGCGGCCAGGGAGAGCCGTAGGAACTGTGCTCTGCTGGCCGCCCGCCGGTATAGTCCAGAGGCCCAACCGAGTCTAACCAACTAGGTTGGCTGCCTTATCATGCCGCGCATAATCTCGAGGTGGCTCGTCGTGCCGGATGGTGACCGGAGGGTGGGTCCCGGCGACCACTTTCGGGAGGGTACGGGGGTCCTTCCGTCCGTCGGATCGGCTATCGCCATACCATACAGTTATATGACAAAACTTGCTCTGCGCCTTGCCCCACTTTGCTGTGAGAATAGCCGCCTCTTATTTTTTTTCACGTTTCCCCTTTCTTTCACTCTATGGCAGTACGAACAAAGCATTGTCGTTCAACAGCAGCCAAACGCCGTAACCCCACTGCTGCTTCCTGTGTCGTGGAGGTTATTAACATCAGAGGACTCCACGCTAACCTTAATGCCGTCCATCACCACCTGGAGACGGCTCGGCCAGCAATGCTTTTTCTAACGGAGACACAAATACGCCGTCCTGCAGACACGAACTACCTGCAATATCCCGGCTACGTGCTAGAGGAGTGTTTCCTCGCGAAAGCCGGGGTATGCTTGTTTGTTAGGGCGGATATTTGCTGTCGCCGTCTACAATGCCTAGAGGACCCTTCCTTCTCTGTCCTTTGGGTACACGTAGATCATGGCTCTTCCAGCCAAATCTACATGTGCCTCTACCGATCCCATTCAGGAGATGCTGAGACAACTCGACTCTTCAATTACCTAAGTCAGGCGGCAGACGACGCGCAGGAGCGGTTACCGAACGCTGAGTTGGTGTTCTTGGGAGATTTCAATACTCACCATGAGACCTGGTTGGGTTCTCCCAAAACAGACCACGCGGGACGAACTGCCTATGCGTTCGCTCTCACGCATGACCTGTCTCAACTGGTACTCCAGCCCACCCGGATACCAGACATTGCAGGTCAGGCGCCCTTTCTGCTCGATCTGCTGCTGACGAGTAACCCGAACCGGTACAGTGTGTCGATTCGTGCTCCTCTGGGCACCTCAGACCACTGTCTGGTTTGTGCCACAGCTGTTGTTGTCACGCCCCCACGACCCGAGGAGGCAAGACGACGACTGTGGCACTACTCGTCAGCAGACTGGGATGGAATGCGGGAGTACTTCGCATCCATCCCTTGGGCTCAACGCTGCTTTGAGAACAGAGATCCATCAGAGAGCGCTACTGCTGTCGCTGGTGAAATCATCCTGGGTATGGAATATTATATTCCATACAGTGATGTCACGAGCGGCGGCAGAAAAAGGCCCTGGTTCGGTCGTGAATGCGCTGATGCTGTTGAACGCAAACAGACAGCGTACCGCGCTTGGACCAGGGCTCGCACTCTCCACGACCCTAACGTGGATCACCTGAAGGCAGCGTTCAATCAAGCCACAAAGGTCTGCAAGAGGGCATACTTAAGAGCGGATGCCCAGCGCGTCGCACGGTTCGGCCAGGAACTCATGACGCATCCTACGGGCACTCGTAGCTATTGGCGCCTGGCCAAAGCCGTGCAGTCCAACTTCTGCCAGACCTTGCTGCCCCCTCTAAGATATCCGAATGGATCACTGGCTCATCGGCCGCAGGAGAAAGCAGATTTGCTTGCATATCTCTTTGCGGCCAACTCCCGAATCGATGACTGCGGTTCGCAGCCTCCTAACATTGCCAACTGCGGCTACACCATGCCTGATATATGTATCAGGCAACGAACCGTTCGTGCAATACTGCAGTCTCTCGATGTTCGGAAAGCCAGTGGACCTGACGGCATCCCAGCTGTGGTCCTTAAAAAATGTGCAGCGGAGTTGTCTCCCACGCTTACGCGCCTATACCGGAAGTCTTACGCAGGCATTGTGCCTGAGGCTTGGAAGGAGGCGAACGATCAACCGATTCCCAAAAAGGGGGACCGTTCCGAGCCAAGCAACTATCGACCCATAGCTATCACCTCGGTGCTCTCCAAGGTGTTCGAGCGGATTATAAACACCCAAATTGTCCGTCAAGGAGGATCAATCGTTGATCAATGATCGCCAATACGGCTTTCGGTCTAAACGATCAACGGGTGATCTTCTAGCGTTCGTCACGCACCTCTGGGGTGAGGCTATGGACAAGCACGGCGAGTCTTTGGCTATTAGCCTTGACATAGCCAAAGCTTTCGGCAGAGTCTAGCACCGGTCTCTTCTTTCCAAGCTTCCGGCCTATGGCTTGCCCCCTCAACTGTGCACCTGGATTGCAAGTTTCCTGCAGAAGCGTCGTATTCGGGTCCTTTGCGACGGTCGCGCTTCAAAATTTATGCAGGTCAATGCAGGAGTGCCTCAGGGGTCTGTCTTATCTCCTACGCTCTTTCTTCTGCATATCAATGATATGTTGAATCTCGGCAACATATATTGTTATGCGGACGACAGTACCGTGCATGGGCGATATCTCGGACATCCTGGGGCCAAACAGGCTGAGGTTGAGGGGAAAAGGCAGAATCTTGTCGTTGAACTTGACCGGACCTTGGACCGCATCTATGAATGGGGTGCCAAGAACTTGGTCGAGTTCAACGCCAAGAAGACCCAGGCATGCGCGTTCTCTACAAAAAAGTCTCCGTTCCTTCCCCTCCCTTCTCTGAAGAACACTCCACTGGTGATACGTGACAGTCTCTCCATCTTAGGTATAGATCTTTGCCGCTCCCTTAATCAGAAAACCTATATCGAGAGCGTCATTAAGCAAGCTTCGCGAAAACTCGGAGTTCTGAACAGGGTGAGGCGGTTCTTCACGCCTGGGCAACTATGCCTATTGTTTAAGGCACAAGTGCGCCCTTGCGTGGAGTACTGTTCTCATCTTTGGGATGGCTCCGCGCAGTACTTGCTGGACGCTCTCGACCGGTTACAGCGGCGGGCTGTCCGTATCATCGGAGATCCAGAGGTCACGAGTTCACTGGAACCTCTGCAACTCCGTAGGGACATTGCCTCATTGGCTTTTTTTTACAGAATATACCACGGGGAGTGCTCTGAAGAGTTATTCCACCTTATCCCGCCCTCCCCTTTCCTATCCAGAACAACGCGTGCTGGGCTCAGATGCCATCCTTACACGGTAGAGTCAATTAGAGCGCGTACCAAAAAGTTTGGGTCCTCATACCTCTGCCGAACGACCAAGGCATGCAATTCTTTGCCAAGGCACGTGTTTCCTTCTTCCTTCAATCCTGGGTCCTTTAAGCGGAGCGTGAAAAAGCATCTTCTCAGGCCGTCAAAGTAGAGACCTCAACATCGCCTCGGCTGCTGTGGGGGCGGTGTGGAGGCCACTGCTCTTAGACCACACGACTGCTTACCATCAGGTGGAGTGTGGTCATTTTGACGAACAAAATAAAAAAATATATAAAAGCCCTAGATACACAATCCCATACAAAACTTATACTTAAAGCTGTCCTCAGTTGCTTATAAGTAGTTATATTAACTATATAAACCTTCATTAATGCAAATTAAACCTTGCCGCCTTAACTTTAAGTTAAATATACAAGGCTATCTAATAAATAATATTGGCTGCTGAAAAGCAACCGAAACGTCGGGGCAAGTGTAAACACAAATATAAATAGTATAATGGTATAGTAATAGTATAAATAGTTTTAATAGTTTCAATAGTTTCAATAATTTAATTAGCTTAAAAATTAGTAAAGTTTAATAGTAATAGTAGTGTAACAGTTTTCAAAATTTTGTAATAAAGTGTCAAATAAACAACGCGATAAAATCCGTATATAGTAGTTTAATTTCACTATCTAATAAATGTAATATAAATTTTTACGAGCAATGTTCGCGAGAATGAATGGAGTCGAATATTGTTTTTACAAATTTTAATGTAAGTTAACATTCTGACGTAATTATGTAGAGTTTATAAAATGCATGTTAATGTTTGTTTTAAACACATTTGTTTTTACTTTTACCTGTAGATATTTTACCAATTTTGCATCCTATGATGTTCAATAAAATGAAACTAATGTACTGCCATTATCCTAACTAATATTATAAAAGCGAAAAGGAGTTTGTTTGTTTGTTACCTTTTCACGCCTAAACCAGTGAACCGATCATCCTGAAATTTTGCATGTTATTATTATCATACGTTGTCAGGTGTACAGAAACGGACATAGGCTACCTTTCATCCCGAAAAAAATTACTGTTCCCGAGAAAAACAACAAAAACTTTCTTATGATATTAGATGGCGCCACGTTTCTTTCGAATCATAATTGAATTATATTATTACAAGCAGAGTACAACCCGAATTGTTTGTCAAATTCTAAATTAACGCGAGCGAAGCCGCGGGCAAAAGCTAGTAATTTATATGTGGCAGCTCTTAAACAGACGGTAGAAAATCTTTTATTACTTTACCAGACATAACAGTAATACTTATTTAACAAAATAGATAAGACAAGTAAAACATTTGTAAAATAGCATGTTTTTAATATATAACTGTACCTAATAGATAATTAATACGCACGTAAATTATATTACGAGTATGTTTCATTGCTGTTCATATACTTGGCTGCCCGACTTTGAAATTATACGTGTTTGAACATTACGCGACTGTGTGTGTGTGTGTGTGTGTGTGTGTATGTGTGTGAGGGTGTGTATGTGTGTGGGTGTGTATGTGTGTGTGTGTGTGTGTGTTTGTACGTACCAGCATCAATGTTGTAGAAGTGTCACGATATCAGAATAAGTAAGTGTTTTATCTCCACTCAGTTATCATTTTTTTGCAATCATAATAGTTTTTAGGGTATATATACATATGTTTATTAATCCTATTATAAAGCTGTGCAGATCTTTTGCGAAACTGCAAACAGGCAAACACGGTTCGTGAACTTGTGGGATTTTACAATATTAGGCAAGTACATTTCCTTCTTTTCGACAATATGCTAGAGTCATAGGGAACACTCCTATGTGTTTTAGTACAGTTTGTGTAATATATAACTTCCTGACCGAAAGCAGATTTGTGATTTGGTATAGATCATTAGTTGGAAATCGAAGTTTTTTAAAATACATAGGTACACTTAATTAGAGCACGTTGAGATCGTTCTAATTTCAAAAACTTTGTTTTAGCTACACCACCCCAAATAGGTATGCAATATAATAGTACTGATTGCACCAGTGCATTTAATTCATAATAATTAGTTATATAACTAGTGATGTGTGAAATATTTTATGCCTAGTCAATTTCTTTTGTTACTTATTTAAAGGAAAACTAGATTTTGCCTGCAGCTTAACTTTCGTTAGTGTAGGTACCTATATTATCTGTGATGTAGGTTATGTCAATAAACTATCCCTCGGGAACAGTACCTACTTTTTTCTGGATGAAAGGTATCTTGTCCTTTTCTGTTTCGGTTTATTTTATGGTTAGAATGAGCACAAGCTAACCATCAAAAGAAGTTTTATAATATTTTGTTCGTTTTTAAAATAATATTGACAACAAACGCCCATTTGCATTAGTAATATTAGTTGGGAAATAAATTAGCAAAACTTGTGATATTATTTAATTACGATACTGGTAAAAACTCAAACATCAAAATTAGTGGATCGCTTGCTTCCTGTGTTGCCACATGTACGATGCTAGCGCCCTCATTTAATATCTACTATTTTATGTCGCACGGTACCTACTTTTGCGTTTCTTTGGGTAAGTAAGAGTTCTGTAAGCGTTCTCGGTCCTAGCCCTCAGCTGCTCCTTTTGGGTTAGTCCCATTCGCCACCCCCAGCATTGCCCCCTCCGGTAGCGAAAGGGACATTTTCCAAACAAAATATCCTATTCGCCACCGGCGGCGCGGTGGTGGCAACTGGGATGAGTTTACCGCCACTGGATGCGTCACCCCCAATGGCGAAAGGAAAATTTTCCAAAAAAAAAAAATGGAGTGGCGAATGGGACTAACCCAAAACAAATATCCCATTCGCCCCTGGAGGAATCGGGGCTGACTCCTCCAGGGGCGAATGGGATATTTTTTTGGAAAATATCTCATTCGCCACCGGAGGGGGCTGGATAGGATAGATAATAGGATGCTGGGGGTGGCGAAAGGGACTAACCCCTCCTTTTCGCATAAGGTACGGTGATTGCTGACTATTAGACAGTAGACCGTATATTTGTTTGCCACTCATATAATTTAGCTTGCAGGTAGCATCTTCATTGTTATTCCTTTGAATTGCTACTGTAATGCCAAGAAAACGTATCCATATCATGGGCGAAATGACGAAAGCGCTTACCAAAAAACAAAATGGTTTCGATTTTGATTCTATTTATATCACTTCAAATAGCGTTAAGCTAGCGTTTATGTCTCGTCATAGATTTTAAAATCGACTAGTTTGATCCACAGGTTTTATCAGTCGGCGTACCACTTGCAGCCCACAAGACTCGTGCATCTAGTAGGTAGGTACACCTGTGTTGTAGCTGGTCAATAGTTCAGCTACTCCTAAAGGCTTCCACATCCGTCTAGCCTTATTTTACCATAATTTACTGTATTTAAATAAAAGTAGTTATTAGAATTAAAATAAATTTTAGTATATTGCACGCCATCTCTATAATATAAACTTTAACTTTAACTGCGTCAAATCTCAAACTCCACTATGCTGACTATGCTCGTAATACACATAACACCTACACCTAAAAAGGTATACTTACCTAGATAGATAAGTTTACCATTTTATAAACCTTTTTACACAGATGTGTGAAAAGGTTTATAAAATGTTTCTCTTCGCGTATTAATATACACCTAGATATTTAATTTAGATAGTTATAATTGACGCACGCGGCCCTTTTATCAATCCATTCGCCAAACGTTATCTCAATGTCGTATCAATAACAGGATTATTCACCTAGGTAATGATTATTATATTAAATCAAAATACAAATAAGATCCTTTATTAACGCGGTGTTGCTACCAAACTGACCAATTTTATGGACTTACCAAAGACTACATTATTTAAAGAGTTGTAAACAAACATTTTAAGTGGCCAGAAATAAGTTACCATAAAGAATTTTGATTGATGACAGTTTTTTGAAATAGTGACAAAAACCGAGCGTAACTTCTTACAAGCAATCACTAAATAAATTTTTAAATCTTGAAAATATTTAAAGTGCAGAACGATGAACATTTACACCTATTAGAAAAGTGTACATTATATCGAACGCTAAATAATGAGTGTATATTTTCCTTGTTTACATTTTATTAACGTTTGATATTTCATAATGTATACTTTGAAGGGTATTTTTCCCGAACCAAGTGAGTGCCGTTAGATTTGATTTTACACGACTGCTGTGATGACCATCAGCTTTATATTTTATTTATTAAACATAATTTCATAATTTTTAAGTATGTCAGGATAGTAGCAAATGGCAATTAGTAGTCTCTGCCTACCCCTCTGGGAAACAGGCGTGAATCTATGTATGTATGTATGTACATAATTTCGTTAGAATACTAGTGCGTAAGTGAAAACGTTTATTTATATAACCCGTTAGACGCAAGTGTTTGCTGTGACATACATATTTACAGAAATTAACTATTGAAAGCTATGACTGTATGAATGATATTGCGTGACATCTTTGTAGTGAATTTGAGTGCTATTTCCATTGAATTTGTAAGCTTTTAATTTAATCATCATGTATTTACCTGGTTATAAAATATTTCAGAGAAAGAGCAAAAAAAGAACTTTATTAGGGAAAATATGAAACAGCTAAAATATATCCAAAATAAATCAACTAAAGAACCAAAGTACACCACGAAAAATGTACACCCTCCACGGTTGATCAATCCAATAGCAGCAGGCACCTCCTTAGGACAGGTGAAATCATCACCTTCCAATAAAAGTGGAAAAGCCTCTATCAATATTTCAAAGACGAGCTCAGCAAGTACACGCAAAAAAGCTGATATCCATATCAAGAAAGGCGATATGGCTGAGTTTTTAAAACGAAAAGAGTTAAGGCAGAAGAAACAGGCTGTAGATGAAGATATTGAGTCAACAGAATCCTGTGGACGACTCCGAGACATTGGCTGTCAAACAATAGAGTCTAATCTTTCACAAAACCTAACCGAGAGTGCAAAATTGACAATGTTATACCCTAAAAAGGAAGGTGACGATTCAGAGGCTAAAATGAAGGCCAGTGGGGACACTGGTCATCATAATAGATCTCCGGCATCACAACGGCGAGCTGGTGAAGACCTTATAGATATGGAGAGAAACCGTAGTAGGTTAAACGCCATTTTAGAAAGGAAAGATCATAAGGATCCTTATCTACCAGCAGGTAATCCAGTTTAATTAATTTGCTATATTCTGTAATAGATTATTTTTCAATTTTATCTTATCAAAATACTGTCACCTTTCTGATTTCATTACACAATGTACACCTAAGTTAGCATACAATTTCCCGAAACAAATTTGCCTTGACTGTTTTCTGTATTAATCTGTTGAGTTACAGCAGCACACTGACGGCAAGACAATAGATTTTCAATCATGACTGGTATCTAAGACTTTACAGATAAATATTATATCATCAATTCTTCAAACATGTTAAAAATGCAGCTATAATTTGAAGTTTAAGCTGTTAAGTCCATTATTTTTAATACATTGATCAAATGTGTATCATGTATAGTAATAAATATTGACATACACATTTGATTATTGCTATACACATTTATTCAAAGTAGTATAATCAGTGTGTTTGATGCATGCAAACTTTAATCCCTCATGATGTATGCAAATTGAACATAGTAATTTAAAATAATTTATTCTCACTTCATAGTACTACATTTATCCTGCCTTCATTTACACGCTGCACATATTTCTTCCGGCTTCCTTATCTAATCCGTCATAGTGTTTTATATATTATTATGTCCATTCAACTTATTATGCCTCGGCTTTCATATTTCACATCTTTTACTTGCATGAACTTAGTCATTAAAAAATTAGAAATTGTTTATTATCATTTTCTTATAAGCTATTTTATAATCAGTAGTTAGGGTACTCCATCATCAATGCATTTATAATTTTTAATGCAAATAATTTTTCTTATTCTTAAATTTTGCTTGATGACTAAGTTTGTGCTAGTAAAAGGTTTAAGGTGTGGCAATCACTTCTTTGTGCTATTGGACCAAATTGCAGAATTTCTGTTAGGTCCACCACCTAGACCTGTCATTACAGATTGTGATACATACCATGATATGAAGTGCCCATGGACGAAGAACCTGGGTGGAGCAATATTACTGGGTATATCTGTTAAGAGAATGTCAGTGGCAGGATAGAGTATAGAACTATGTCTATTAGACAGCTGTAAAATTGTATGTTGCCGAAATCATTAATTAGGCGCATACAATTATGTGCATGTGAAAATTCGTTACATTTAATTTGTATACCAGGCTATCTGATCCGCACAACTTTGTCTGCTTCATATAAGAGAATTTTCCCCGTTTTTGTAACATTTTTCATTTATGCTCTGCTCCTATTGGTCGTAGCGTGATGTTATATATCCTTTCTCGATAAATGGGTTATCCAACACTGAAAGAATTTTTCAATTCGAGCCAGGAGTGCCTGAGATTAGCGCGTTTAACCAAACAAACAAATAAATAAACAAACTTAGCTTTAAATATTAGTATAGTTAGATCACAATATAGCAAGATATTATATAAAATGTGAGCAACTGGCATGGATGGTGCATTGATTTAAGTGGTCAGCTCGCCACTTGCCACGCCGAGTGTTGCGGGTTCTATCACCACATGGGGCAAATAATTGTAACTTGTCTTTGTACTTTATATTTACAGGTTACCAAAAAGGTGTGTTGCCCAAATATCTGCGGGATCGCAAAGATCATGGTCCAAAAGAGGCAGAGGGGGTGTCTGCAGAATTTGACCAAGCAGTATGTCCACCTGGACATGTGACACTAGCTGATACTGAGAGGAAGGAGACACTCAGGATGCTTAGAAATAGTCAGTATAATAATTATGTAACATAATCCTATATAACTATGAACTAATTTTTTACTCTTTTCCTCAGTTATAAAGTACGAGGGATGTTCAATGTATTCTCGGTATCGGGCTGATATACTAATTGATGAGGGTAATTAAATTATCTCATTAGTTAAAGACACTTTTTGAGGGTATAAATATAAAATTTTATTTAATTGTCAACATATTATTGACAATGTTGAAGAAAATCGAGCATCACTCTGGTAAAATTCCTTACAAAACAAGGAAAGACTCAAAAAGTTATTTACGAAGAAATGGTGGCTATGGCTGGTGGTGGGTGTTTACCAAGTTTCTGGTCCTTCATTATCTACTATTCAAAAGTGGTCTAGTGAATTTAGACGGGGTAAAAAGAGTATTGAAGACGACCCCCGTGGTTTTGGGATTCTAAGGCTTCACCTCCACGGGCGAGTGTATCGCGACGATAGTCTCGCAGACCATCAAATTCAATAGTAACTCTATGAATCAATCTCCACACAGCGATTTCATTGCGGAGATACGACGAGTGACATTGACGAGCAAAACGTCAACAACTCGCCCCGCGCCCGCTGCGAGACGCCTCGTACTAGCCGCGAGACTCAACCGACTCGCAGCGCGCTCGCCGCAAAAACGTCGCCGCGTGTTCTCGCCCCCGCTAACCCCTTAGTCCGCCTGCGCATGTCATTCCTACATTGTCTGTCTGACAAATCAAGCTTGTTAGTTGTTAAAATATAAAAACTACTGACACTAGTAACTGAGCTCTTTTCAACAAAACAACTGTGCAACGTGTCGTTGCGGACACGCAGCGCTCTGTTGCGAGGTGCGGTGAGTAGTCGCGGACATGCGGCGGCGGTCCGTTGCGAGTCGTGACGATACGTTGGTGGAATAATCGCCTTACCGTGGAGGTTACCTAACGATAAAAGGTCGGAATCGTCGCGATACACTCGCCCGTGGAGGTGGCGCCTAAGGATATCTTACTGATTGAGTACACAAAAAAGGGTCAAAGTATTACTACCTCATCATATGCAAACACCCTACGTAATTTAAAGGAGGCAATAAAAGAAAAAAGACGTTGGAAATTGACCGCAGGTGTCTTGCTTCTTCACGACAACGCACCGTTTCACATAGGGCGCGTTGCTAAGGCTGCTGTGCGGATTTGAAGAAATCAATCATCCACCCTACAGCCCAGACCTGGCCCCTAGTAATTATTTTCTGTTCCCAAACCTTAAGAAAGATGTTCGAGGTAAACGTATTTCCGATGATGAAGAGTTGAAGGCGGCAATTGATGAACACAAGAAAGAAAAATATTTTTAGGGGGTATTGAAAAGTTACTTTCCCCGCTCTAATAAGTGTATTGAGGTGATGGGGGACTACATTGAAAAATATTATTTTTTCAGAATTTTCTGCTTATTAATTCATGCCTATAACGAGAATACATTGAACTCCCCTCGTAACTGCTATATCCATCAACTTTGGTGCCAGCCATTGCGTCATAAACATATCAGGGTTGATACGGCTATGATATATTTGTGGTGACCATCAGAATAGCGGGTATGTGGGTTGTGAAATTAGTTGAGGTGATGTTATAAACATAAATTACAAAATGTATATATATATATATATAAATATATATATATATATATATAACTTAAAAAATAAATTCTATTAGGTAGCGCCTGCTCATAAAATACCCGTTATGTATTTAATTTCAAATTTGCTCTTTTGTTTCTACAGGCGTTTAAGGCATCAAAATAGTAAATTGATTATAAATTTTTATCCATAAAAGCTATGAGTCCCAAAACCATGTATATAAAGGGAGCAGTCTAGTAGCAACTTATTGGTTTAAAAAAACTCGATTAATTTGCGCCAGTTTGTTCTCAGCCATCCTGTTGTGTTGGTGACCAGCCATCCTGATGTCAGAATGGCCCATCACCTTTAAAAGTAGTATACTTTTAAAAAACGGGGGTAGCAATTATATGACGATTAGTAGCAACTAGGTAGCAACTTTCTATAATTATTTCGATGTAAAATATGGGTAGTGACCCGCCTGATGGTCACGATTTGTGGCTGTTGTCTGACAATACATGAGCAATATTGCAAAAGCATTAAAATCGGGCAGTAATATTGCCTTAATACCAAAATACCTTGACATAATGAAACAGATGACAATAAATATAAGATAGTATTAGAGTTATCTTCAATGTGTTTTAATAAAAAACATTGCCAGAATATTATAGTTGTGGTCTAGATCACGGTCACATTGACTGAGCGATATACTCTTGACAGGCA
Organism: Catocala sponsa; assembly: GCA_963564715.1. Classification (NCBI taxonomy): domain Eukaryota; kingdom Metazoa; phylum Arthropoda; class Insecta; order Lepidoptera; family Erebidae; genus Catocala; species Catocala sponsa. The sequence continues at coordinate 25,018,232 of OY751341.1, read as the reverse complement.
TCAACTTATTTCACCTAGGACCAGGTCTATTGTAATGACTGCAGCATTTACCAATTCAATACACCCAATATTTTTGGTATATGTGTTAAGTAAGGATTTTCTTTATAGAAATTTTTAAGGCACACAATAAATGTGCTCTGTAGACAGCAATATTGTGTTGCTTGTGTTCCTGCTCTATCGTATAAGTATATATCATTGCCTCTATAGTATAAGTACATAATTTCAGACCTATTTTAGCAGACAGCTTGTTGTGCTTTCAGCAGGTGTGGCAGGCTGAAGGGGTCTTATTTGTTGCGTTATCATAAATAGCACAATGATTCCAATGATTTCGTTTTTTTTCAAATTTTCCTCTAAATAATATATTTAAATAAACTGACGGACTCATAAACTGCATCAATGTTCAAGACGCCTTTGAAATAAACATTTTAACCAAGTATTCAAACTTTTTATACAAATTTAAATTGAAACCTATAGTTTGGTTCGTTAACTTCATAACAGCGTAGTATCATATCCTTATGTGTATGTTTGTATACTGGAAGGACCATTTTTAGATCAAAAGCAATAAATGTAAGAAAAATTGGTTTTGGTTGGTTTATATAACAATTCATTCATTCATGAATGAATGAGTTACTTGTCAAATGCCTTCTTTATGCCGATGATCAAGTAATACTTGCGTCATCGGCGGAAGAGTTGCAGGCGATGGTAACTATTATGCATGGTGCTTTTGAGAGTAAAGGAATGAAAATAAATGTAAGCAAGACGAAAGTAATGGTATTTGAAAAGGAAGAGTGCGTGACGATGTGTAATATTATGACTGATGGAGAAAAAGTGGAGCAAGTGAAAGAGTTTGTATATTTGGGTACTTTGTCTACAAGGGATGGTAAACATGACGGAGATATTGAAAGGAGAACGATTGCTGGCAACAAAGTGAATGGAGCCCTACGCGCTTTTATGAACAGTCGAAATGTATCCGAAAAGGCACGTTTGGCTGTTCATAGAGGACTATTAGTGCCCACACTTATGTATGGAAGTGAAAGTTGGGTATGGCAAAAGAAGCATGAGAGCAGAATAAATGCTGTAGAAATGAGAGCGTTGAAAAGCATATGTGGTGTGACTCTGAAAGATAGAATAAGAAATAGTGTGATTAGAGAGAGATGCGGCATGAAAGTGGATATAGTTACAAAAATAGAAAAGGGTATGTTAAGCTGGTTTGGACATGTAGAAAGAATGGACGAGGAAAGACTGACTAAGAAAGTTTATAAGGCTAGTGTGAATGGAACAGTCGCAAGAGGAAAACCTAGGCGAACGTTTCTCGACCAGATCGGAGGCGTTCTGGACAAAGGCCAGGTTAAGAGCTCCTTGAACCGACGGGCGTGTATGAGGAATGTGATAAAAGTGAATGAAGCCAGAGTAGTGTGTCAGGATCGTAGCAAATGAAAATCCGTAGTCTCTGCCTACCCCTCTGGGAAACAGGCGTGAATCTATGTATGTATGTATATATAACAATTGGTTTTACAATAAAAAAAAAGTTGACGCACAGGTTTTTTTTTCTTTTAATAAGGTGTATTGCCTCAGACAGACTTACAGATTCTAATGAACCGCATAGATCTGATTAGGGTTATTAAACGGTCTTGCGGAATATTGTTCCATTCTTGTGAAATCGCTGTTCTTAGTGCTGCCACTGTTGTGGGCACAGGATTTCTCGCAAATGCAGCTTTTTTTAAGCTGTCCCAAGCATGTTCAATGGGATTAAAATCCGGGCTGCGTGCTGGCCTATTCATTGCATTGCAGTTTGTTGGTCTCCCCACTGAGCTATCGCTGCTAACTTACTCTAATAACACACGAATTTGAGACTATGCATAAATTTTATTTTCCCGGCTATAATTTTCTTTTACTGCAGTTCTATTTTTAAATTTTGTTTTTTTTATGTGGAACTTCTTTAGGCGCGTTGAGCACTTCTTAGGTGAACAAAATCATGGAACTCGCGTCATCGTCACCGAACGCTTTCCATTTTTGAAATATTTTTGGTTTATAAAGAAGTGTTTATGATCAAGGATTAAAGTTATCGGCAGTCCCCAAAGACATGTGCGTGTGGACTGAGTGATCTTTTCAAAAAACTCATCCAACCACAACCAAATTATACAAGGATTTAGGGAACAATTGTGAAAACTTCATGGTAAGGTATAAAATTTGTGAAACCTAAACAAAGAAAGTTAGAACTAATTAACTGGATCACTCAATCTGGACACCTGAAGAAAAAGCCATAACGCGTATCCATGAATATACTACCTATATGTTTATAATTTGCATTTGAAATAATTGTGAAGAAATTGTGAAAGCTGTTAAACAAATTTTCGATTCGTTTCAAAGCCGTGTTTAAGTTTTAGAACGATTTATATGGATCACTCAGAATACACTATATTCAGTTGAGTGATCTTTCAAAACACCACCTTATACTGAAAAAGTATGAAACAATATCATGTTTATTATAAATTATGCTTCTGGGAAAATTTGTGACACAAAGATCATGATTGAAATCTTACTGGCTTAGGAGAAAATAAAAATCTTGTATTTTCTCGATCGTCCCAACTGAGTGATCCTTATCTTGAACAATATTTAATAAACCCAAACTTATAGGTGGAAGGTAGTTACATCAGAAATTGTGAAAAAAGTTGTACTAAAATTTGACGAACCAATCGTCCTTGTAAGTGTTATATTTTAAAAGATAACTCATTTTTTCAATCCTTAAGGAAAACGTTGTGTAGGGTGTTTGTACTTTTTTATTTTGTCGGACATTTTTCGTCGACTACCCTATTCAAAGCTAACATTGAGTATATTCATTGCGATTTGGGAAGCTGACGGCGTTGTGCAGTTTATTAAGTGCAAGTTTGTTTATAGTGTTGTGGTATCATTAATAACAAAATTATCAGTGTTTCCGTTTAATGATAGCGAATAAACGTGCAATGTAAGTATCTTAATCAATATTCAAACCATCATTAGTAGGTACATTTGTCACACTATTATTTTTTTTTTTTAATATGATATTAAAAAAGACGAGACATCCTTTTTTAACATAAGATATTGTAAAAAAGGCAGCAGAGGCAGTTAACCTTTTTTACTTGAATTATTTTAGCATTATCCTTTGTCGAATATCTTTTTAATATAATTATAGTGTTGAATTTAATTATATGTGCATTGATGATAATAATGAGTTTTTTGTCCTACTGTAGGGCAAAAAACTATAACAGTGGACATTAATAGAGGTATAGTATGTAATCTAGTTCACGCATAGGTAGGTATTTTTATTTTATTGTTTTCGTTTTTTTTTAGAGTTGAAAGTCATGAAGAGGGGACGGAAACCACTAGTAGATATACAAAAGCAAATTGAATTATTTAAGAAATATGATGAACAATTGAAAAAGCCTAATATTAAGTACAATGATACGGTTTTCTCAATAATATCAAGAGAAATTGATGCAAAAATGACACCAAAGGCGTTATTTATGTCTTATAAGAGAAATTACAGTAAAATGGTTATAAAACCAAAAGAGAAACTTTCAGAAGATACATCCGCTATATCTAGTCCGCTTTGTGACCAGTCATATCAAGCACAAATACTTCAACCCCTACTGTTAAAGAAGGTATAAGTGCGCAATGCAAGATATTTACGTTCGATCTAGATGTGTACGAATTAAAACAAGTTTTACCTTTATATTCACGCAGAAAAAAAGCTGATGGTACCTTTCAAATGTACAAAACATTACCTAAATTTCAATGGTCCAACATGATCAAAGAGAAAATTTGGTTGAATTCAAAATTAAGATGCACCTGGGTCCTAAAAAAACAAAAAATTACTGATAATTCTTTGAAAATTAAAGGTTATTGTACTCAGTGTAAGGCAAGCATTGAAATATCAACGTTAGAGAAGACTGAAGAAGTACACACATATATTTGCAGCGTTCGAAACATAATAAAGTCATACAAGCATAATCCAGTTAAAAAGTCGAAACTAACGACTTACAAAAGACGGCAATTGGCCAAAATAGCGGGCTTGCATTTCAAAATTTTGGCCAATTGCCGTCTTTTGTAAGTCGTTAGTTTCGACTTTTTAACTGGATTATGCAAATTTTGAAGTGCAAGCCCGCTATTTTGGTACGTCATGACATAGCTTCAAAATTAATATCTGACGTGAATATCGAGCCTCCAGTTTTGCCATCACTTTCTGCTTTGCGCAAGATAAGATCAGATAAAAAGCTTGGAGAGTTATTCGATGGCAATCCTTTGACATCATTAATTCTTCTAGCTAAAACAACGGAACATGCAAATTGTGTACGAAAAATTTGTGTTCATCCTAATTTCCACGTGTTGTATTGGACTGATAAACAAAATGAATATTACAAAATGTATTCCGATAAATCTAGTACAGTTACCATCACAATTGATGCAACAGGATCTTTTTTTGAAACGATACGTCTTCCCGACGGTACAGCACTAACTAAGACATTATTTTTGTACACTGGACTTATCACGGCAAATCATAAGCTAAAAGCTGTACCTATTTTTCATATGGTCACAGATTCTCATAGCCAAATTTCACTTACAAATTGGTTAAAATCATGGCTAACCTACGTAGTTAAATTACCCAACGAAGTGATTACGGACGATTCATCAGCTTTGCTATCTGCGAATACCCAGGCTTTCACACAACATAAAAGCACCAAGGAATATGTTAAGCATTTATTTTCAGTTTTAGAAGGAAAAACCACTATTTTGCCTGACACTTTTATAAGGCTTGATACTAGCCATTTTACAAAAACACTATTCAATTTATCTTGTTTTAGAGATAGCGTGGATATAAATGTTAAATACTTTTACATTCGTTGTATTTTGATTTTGAAGAAGTGCGAGGAGTATAAAATAGCTAAACAAATAATTGAAGATATTATACAAATTTGTCTAGGACAATATAATGATAATGACGAATTGGCAAAGTCTAAATTTAATGAGGCTAAAGAACGGCTTGACAAATTACTAAATGATGTTACAGACGTCACTACTACAGAAATTAACGAAGGAGACAATTTTGAAACGGAAAATAGTACAATAATTGATGGAGACATTTTGGAAACAGAAAATGGTACCAAAATTGATGAGTTAGATGAATTGAAAAACACAGATTTTCTAATGTGGTTTGATGGATTAGTAGAATCCAATAAAAACAGTATTATATTGAAAAACGCGAATAAATACTATTATCCGCCATTTGTTTCCACCTTGAAGAGGTTGTTGAACAAATTACCGTTGTGGTCAAACTTATTATGTCCGTTTTTCAAATCAGAAAATAAGACTCCGTCCTCCTCAGCAGTTGAGAGTTATTTTAAAACTTTAAAAACAATAATATTTAAAACAAAAATTTCGAAACATAGGATCGATCAGTTCATAAAAGTGCATTTGCAAAATTTAGACGGAGAATTAAAAATAGCTCTGAGTGATTTAAGCCAAGATGTAACCAATAAAAGAAACTCACAGAAACGCTCAAGAAAACGCAAAGGGTCTAATGATTTAAAGAAAATAAAAATTCAAAAGATAATAAAATCCAAATGCAACATTGAACAAAGATTTCCTACGGAGTCTATATTTTCTGATGAACCATCTTTTTGTGAAAATTGGAGAGGAGAAGTTAAACTTGCCAAACCCACCTCACCAAAAATGTGTGTTAAATTTATTAATAATGGCAACCTGTGTAGTCCTGTCCCTAACGATGATGGAAGTATAATAAAACTGACAAACACGTGTGGTCTTGATTCAGTGATGTATCTTTTAGCTTTAGGATATAATATAAATAACAACATTAAAGATACTATAGACGTTTTCAAAGACTCAACGATTACAGAATATATTAAATATTTATCTGATAGACATTCAGAACAGGAAGTTTTAGAGTTGAGGTGTCGCATAGCACTTCAACATTTTAAAATAAAAGAGCAACACAGTATTATAAATATTGATTGTGCCTGCAATGTTACATATATATTTGAACATTTGCTAAATGATGACATTTGCAGTGCTGTTTTTAAGAAACAGTGCTCCAACAAATCATGTTGTTCTAGCATATCAAGGAAGATTGCATTTCTGCCCATCAATATTGATTTAATTTCTATTTTTGGCATTTTGAGCCTAGAAGATGCAATCATTATTGGTAATGAAACAAATACATGTAATTTTTGTAAAGGTCAAACTGTTATTACTTATGAACTTTCAAATTTAATATCCTTTGATTTGAACGGCTGTGATAAAATTAATTTAAGAGATGTACCAAATACAATTTATGTAAGAAACAGATGTTACAAATTGTTAGGCGGTGTAGAATTTATTCCTTCATTAAGTCCCGATAATATTGGCCACTACAGAGGACATGGTTTCCATAACGACAAAATAGTCTGTTACGATGATTTGATGGCAAAAATGTATAACAGCAAAGAAAAAGAGCCAATTATTTTACATACTTTGTTCCATATATGTAATTATGAATGTAATTAGGTTCCATATATGTAATTATGAATATTAGAAAAAAAACTAAATAAAAGTTAATATCTTTGATTACTTTAAATATTCTGATCTTTTTTTTGTATGTAGAATTCCTTAGTATTATTATAAACCTAATACAGTGTATAATATATATACATACCTAACTTTACTAAAACTTGTCACTAACAAAACACTCTAAAAACAAAACTCACACAAATCTCGGTACTCTAGTAAACCGATATGGTAACCCTACTCAACGATTTCCTTAAGGATTGAAAAAATGAGTTATCTTTTAAAATATAACACTTACAAGGACGATTGGTTCGTCAAATTTTAGTACAACTTTTTTCACAATTTCTGATGTAACTACCTTCCACCTATAAGTTTGGGTTTATTAAATATTGTTCAAGATAAGGATCACTCAGTTGGGACGATCGAGAAAATACAAGATTTTTATTTTCTCCTAAGCCAGTAAGATTTCAATCATGATCTTTGTGTCACAAATTTTCCCAGAAGCATAATTTATAATAAACATGATATTGTTTCATACTTTTTCAGTATAAGGTGGTGTTTTGAAAGATCACTCAACTGAATATAGTGTATTCTGAGTGATCCATATAAATCGTTCTAAAACTTAAACACGGCTTTGAAACGAATCGAAAATTTGTTTAACAGCTTTCACAATTTCTTCACAATTATTTCAAATGCAAATTATAAACATATAGGTAGTATATTCATGGATACGCGTTATGGCTTTTTCTTCAGGTGTCCAGATTGAGTGATCCAGTTAATTAGTTCTAACTTTCTTTGTTTAGGTTTCACAAATTTTATACCTTACCATGAAGTTTTCACAATTGTTCCCTAAATCCTTGTATAATTTGGTTGTGGTTGGATGAGTTTTTTGAAAAGATCACTCAGTCCACACGCACATCCCAAAGACTGCCCCAATTTTTTTATGTTTAATGGACAGTCTCGACATTTTCATTTAGTATAATCTAAAAAGTTTGCATACTTATCAAAAATCTTAATTCGAAAGTAATCCTGAACTTTGATGATGCAGGTTTTGATTCCGTCAGTGTATATATGGAGATTTAGTTATTCTATAGTTGCTACCTTTTCTATATCAAAACTAGAGTAATTTAATTTTTAATTAACACTCATTTAGTGAGCGCGATATCGATCTGCAATATAATAATTACTAGCATTGAGGGACATTGTTCTTGTTGTTAATTAATATTATTGTTTTTTTTTTTGTTGATTGCCACCATGTTCATGGATGTGACCGCTAATGGCTGCGTCACAGTTTAATACTATTGTAGCCATTAACATACTTACTTTTTGTACGTATATTAGAAGATAAAAGTTATTACTGTTATTATTCTCTACTGTCATAAGAAATATCTACATAATTATTACTTTTGTTACAGGTTTTGCAGAGTTAGTAAGTGAACTTAATAAATTGCCAGTCAAAACAGATACTCTAAGAATGCGAAATAGGAAAATGGAGTTAGAAAAGCAGTTATCAAAGCTTGAAGAAGGAATTAAAGTGTTCTCAAGACCCAAGGTCTTTGTCAAAATAGGGGAGTGATTACATTCAAATAGTAGTAAATTTGTGGTAGACCACTAGGTAGTTGTGCAATCATATTAATTGTGCATAATTGTCAATCATACACAGTTCCATTAATTTTCTGCCAGGTTCAACAAAGGAAAAACAATAAATGATATGAGTACATATCATTTATTGTTTTTTAAAGTTGACAGACACAGATTGACAATGAAATCTAATAACTAGAGAAATTGGATGCAACTGTCTTGGTCTATTTGTGTATTTGAAAATATAATTGTGCTGTCCAGTGAAACTGTCATTAAAATCAATTGTGAAAAATATACATTATAAATAATTATAATAATAATAAAATCTTTATTTGCATAAAAATGGTTTTCAAGTTGATCAATACATGGTTTGTGTTTCACATGCTTTGCCATACAATAGGTCTGCCATGCAAATTTTTACAAAAGTTATATACACTAATTATATATTAAACACCATACCATTACAAGTAATCTATTCAATAAATCAATTACGAGTAATCTCAACACATTGTTGGTGGTTAATAATAGCTTTCACTGTAAGGTTTTATCTCGTATGCCATAAAGATTACATTTATGAAGTAGAATTTCGTGATCGACAAAATCGAAAGCACTGGACATCTGAAACACACTTTTTTGTCTAGTGAGAGAATAAGCCACTAGTGTAGACGATTTATTTTTTTAGAACCCATTTTGTTCCTTCGCTACAACCTTGTTTATTTAAGAAATTAGTAATACGAGAGTGCGCTTTTTTCGAATATTTTTGAAATTATAGATACTAGCATAATAGGCTGAAAATTACTAATTATTTCTCTTTCATTCCTTTTGACGATTGAAAATTTAAGTTTATTTACATAAGTATTTGATATATTTATATAAATATGTTCATATGTGAGAATGTGACTGCATAACCCTAGTAAAAATAAGGTCCGTCCAAGCCAATACAAAATTGTATCTCACCTTGTAAATGAGGTTCCTAAATTATTGTGATCTCGCTTAATTAAGATATCCCAATTATTGTATGTTAGTATTAATTATATTAATGTATGTTATTCTGTTAATTAATATAATTAGATATGTTTGTATGATTTACAGTGCTATTATAACATTTTTGGAGATTTATAATACAATTATTTGTTTTAGTTCATTTCTTAGACAATTAAAAATACCTAGATGGTTTTAATTAAAATATATTTCTATTCCAACGAGGTTACAAAGACTTTGCCTTTTTTAATTATAAGTTAATCAATAATAATCAGCCTGTATTGTCAGAAATTTAGATACAGAATGACATCCTTTAAATAAAATATATGAATCAACTACATATAGCATTTTAACAAAATTGATTTTAGGCGTATCCACACTTACTGGCGCATTGCCGCCAGATTTCGTGCCTTTAAATACCACTCCAGGCCTCAATCAATGATCATCAAACAATGCTTGACGCCTTTTGGATACAGCCAGGTTTCAAACTGTATGGGTACGCCTTTACAGTTACTTGTTTGGTGCTTATGACTAGCTTTTACAAAGCTCTAAATAAAGAATATTATTGACTAGCTCTAAATAAAGAATATTATTGACTATAATGTAATGCAGTTTATTATCACATCTTAGTTCAAATGTTGGCTGCAGAATGCATTATACATATTTTTACCCCAACTTTAAAAGCTGTCATGAGGCGTTTTGTTGTCTTGTAGCTGTCTTAAAATAGTCATGGATAAATAAATTTAGTTATTTTATATACACAGTAGATCAGCAGTTTTGATTATCGCTGATCTATACCATAAAGTGTAAATTTTATTAATTATTTGCCTTTACATACAAGTTGGACACAATTGTATAATTTACTTTCATAGAATTTGGAAGCCATCCTTCCAAATTCTATAAATAACACTAAATTACATACATTGTGATCTCTTCAATCCAAAATGTTACAGAAAGCCATGTCAGACTTATCTATACTTATAATAAAACTAGAGAGGTCAATTCTGTACATTGAATATATATTCAAAATTAATATCGGAGGATGAATGGTGATTGATACTGATGACAAAAATGCAATCAGTAAATTTTTTGTCTGTCTGTCTGTATATGCACGCATGGGTCAAAAACTACTGAAGGGATTTTAACCAAACTTGGTACGATTGTAGTCCATACTCCTGGGCAGGTTATAGGCTATATAACATAACGCTAAGACACATAAGAGCTGAGCAGTGACGATAAATTTGAAGCAAGTCTGACGAAAATGCACTTTTGAGCTCTTATCCTCGCATACGTTGATCATACACCAAAAGTATGTATTACAAAGATGGTCTTCAAAAGATCTACAAAAAAGTCCTCAATAGTATATATCTATCTTTTATAACTTATCCACAATAACGTGTTTAATCGTTAGGCATTTCTTCAAAGTGTATTAAATACATAAATATATTGCATTTCACATAGATATATCTTTATCAAACTCCCATATTCAAAAAAGACACTTTAATATTTATAATATAAAAGAAAAAATATAGAAATCGGTTTATAAACACACAAGATATAGATGAAATAAAACTTCCAAATCTCGCCGCGCCAGTATGGGTACGGCTATACGGTTGATTTTTGTTTATCGCGCGAAACGGCCATCCGCTGCATTTATAAAAAGGCGGGGGCGCTCACGCGCCGACTTCACTTACATTTTGTTTGTTTGGTTGAACGCGCTAATCTAAGGAGCTACGGGTAAAAATACAAAAATATTTCAGTGTTGGATAGCCCATTTAAAGAGGAAGGCTATAGGCTATATAATATCACGCTACGACCAATAGGAGCGGAGCATAAATGAAAAATGTTGCAAAAACTAGGAAAATTCTCTTATGTGAAGCAAACGAAGTTGCGCGGGTCAGCTAGTCACAAATAAAACAAATTGGTTCCAGTAAAAATAGTGGCAATCATATTAAATAAATCATCAAACCCTTGTCTCCACCAAATAGAAACAAGGCATCTGAGTTTTGACAAAATATACTATGGCAATCATTCATAAAGCCCTGTGCCAGAAAAGCATAATATGGTACTGTTGAAGAGTTCATGATAGTTAACATCATAGAGCAGTAACAACCTATAACATATTTCATAATATGGATAAGTATTATAGACATAATTATAATTTTCTGCAGCCAACACACCTACTTACCATCTCAGGTCTAATTAAATTAAGCTACTAGTTTATTGCCTTGTAATGCTACAATCTCCGAACATGCTGGAACAAATGGTTGTTGAAAATGATGGGTCCCTTTCTATATAGCTCTTCATGATCCTTATGCCACTGGTAAAATGAGAAATCTGGAAAGAAAAATTTGATTTCTTTCTCAGCTGAAGCAGGTGAATCTGAAATTACAAATTGGCAGAATATTAGTTAGGTATGTTATACATTCTACTAAAATTAGTAAGTTCGGGTCGCGGGATGCGGGTGACCCAAAATTGGAACATGTTAGGGAAAATCTTGGGGGAGGCCTAGATATAAGGAATTCTGCTCATATCTGGAACAGTTAATGAGTCTTTACTGTTCCAGATATGATATGTAGAAGTACCTCTTTACTCAACAGAAAGACAGGAGATCAAAGCCAGATAGATAACCTTGTGGTTTGTTCAGGCAGGACTAAGAGGCAAGGTCTTTAATGTGTTTTCTATGTATGGTACATGCAATTATTAAACCCAGTGTGGTAAGGGCCAATAGGCCTCAGAGCACAATCAGACCAAGTTTTATATTGTAAGAAATAAGCTTACCATCATGACCTTTAAATAATCCTTTTTTTATCAACCAAAGTCAAAGTCAAAAATCATTTATTCATTTAGGTCACGAAGTAACACTTATGAACGTCAAAGTATATAGGTTAGTGAGTTTACTAAGTTACTTAAGCTACATTTAGGTTAGTTGCTAGGTTCAGGCAAAGGGTAGAGCCTATGAGAAGAAACCTGCAAGAAACTCACGGCCACACACCCAACCCACAGTAAAGATTTTAAATTTATTTTTAATAGCCAATAATTTCCACAGGAGTAATAATTTCTCTATCTTGAGGTGGGCTTTACAAACATTCCAACAACAGTCACAAAGAATACCCAGACTCAGAACTACATACACCAATTTTTGTCCTGTGGGATTAAAATCTACAAGTCTGGTGAAGTGACAATGGTAAGGCAACTATTTCATTTAAAATTACTAAGCAATCTATGGACTGACAACCTGGTAAGGGTTGTGGGAAGCAATACCAGTCTGTGTGGAAAACCTTGGGGGAGACCTATTTCCAACAGTGGATATCTTCAGCTGAGATGATGAAGCAATCTATACAATTTATTTTTTGAAATACATAATTACTTTTTTTTTTACTTAATAATTTGCAAAATATAAATAAGCTTATTACTTATTTTCTAACAACCAATGCTTATTTCCTTACTTCTATCTGCTAACTCAAAATATGTTAAGCCATGTGCGTTCCATTTATCATTTAACATCCTTTTATTTAGAGGACAGCAGACTTGAACACAAGCCTTAAAATAAACCAAAAAATGTAAGATATATTCCATTGCCTTTGAAAAATAGAACAATAAATTATCATATTACCTGAGCCATGGGCCACATTACGAGTATCAGAAATACCAAACATGCCTCGTAAGCAGTGTGGTTCTTTAAACTGGCCTTTATAAACACTGGTAGGTCCTAGTATCCTCCTCCACAATTGTATTGCATTTGTATGGGCTATCACATGCAAATCAATGGATCCACTAAAATAAAATAGTTAAGTCCAAGAATAGAATCAAAAAATTATACAAATTTTGTTATGGGTTTAGGTCCCAGATACTACAGCGAGCCCAATAGGCCGTATATTGGGCAGTTCCTGAATCTGTGCGCAATATTGAGAATTGCTTGACAGAAAAACCCAATAACAATACTCCCGAGCCGAGAATCGAACTGCAGACTTAACGCTGCGTTATTTTAACGCATTAACAAAATTTGACCTAACCTGGAGAAACATTCTTTGAAATGGATATTATAAATGAAAATCTCGACTTACCTAGCCATGAATGTAACCAAACGGTTATAAAAGAATTTCCCGACATGTTCCTCATAAAACTTGCTAGCAGTTATTGTATCTAATGATACCCTTTTAGTTTTCACAACAACGAATTTATTTTTCAGCACGTTTCTAATGTAAGCTAAGGCAACTGGGTTCTTAATTGCGTGCGGTTTTATTATTGCTAATGTTAGTTCCAGCTTCTGCATTGTATCAATTTATTTCTTCTTTCCAGCTTTTGTCATAATTAGCTAGCTTTTATTTCTATTGACAAAATATAAAAAAAACAGTCCACATTTGTCAGTCACCCCGCTTTTCCTGAATGAATGAATGGCTTTACTCTTTGATGAATGGTTAAACCTCGGACCAATTATCACACAGGATTAAACGCTCGGACCCTGTGTGACAAAAATGAAAATATGAAAATCATAAACAATTTATTGACAGACTTTGTTTTTACCACGGATAAAGTATTATTTACTCTACTTAATTAATACCTACTTTACTCTTTGATTACTCTGTACGCTTTGACCACTGTTGCCATTGTTGGCAATTTAGCGACGTTGTCGCTAGAAATGACGACTCGTGTAGTCTTAGGGACAAAAAATAAAATTTGTCTCTAAAAATTTTTTGCGCCTTAAAAATGATAAAATATTCAAGTTTTCGGTAGAATACGACTAAAAAATAAAGGTCAACCCGCCAACTGTGGAGACTCCACAGGTAGGCGGGCTGACTTTTTTTTTAGTAATTCACTACCTGACAGTCGAAAAACCAAACCAGAATCAGTATTAGCGACTTTCTGGCGACTTTTGATATATTAAATCTAGCGACTCGACTTTACAAGAGATGGCAACACTGGCTTTGACTTTGCGTCATTCACAAACTCACAATCAAAATTCACAACACAACAACATTGTAGGTTAAAAGTATAATTTAAGAATTTTGACCAAGTTTGTTATCCTGCAAACATGCCTGAATTAGAAAAAAGAAAGGCGGACGATTTCTCTATTGTACCCGCCAAGAGAACTCGTCATGAAATTTCCGTAGTTGGAACTAGAGAGAAAGCAGTTGTAACTTCTTCGGTAAGTTGATTTACAAATATTTCAAGTAAGTCATTTTGTAAACGTGACAGAAACTATATAAATAAATTTTATAGGTGCCTCGAACATCGAACCTGTATGCACCCATAATGTTACTTGAAGGCCACCAGGGTGAGATATTTACAGCAAAGTTTCACCCTGAAGGTAAACACTTAGCCTCTGGTGGATTCGACAGACAAATTTGTAAGTATGTTACTATTATTTATAGTATTATACTATGCAATAAAAATAATAGACAACAATATATATATATATAGCCGAGTTGAATAACTACTCTGTAGTACATACACACTTTTGTTATATTTACCATTAAATATTTGATAGCGTATATGAGGAATGTGATGAAAGTGAATGAAGCCAGAGAAGTGTGTCAGGATCATAGCAAATCGAAATCCACAGTCTCTGCCTACCTCTCTGGTTAACAGACGTGAATCTATGTATGTAAATATTCATTTCTTTTAGATAGTACTTATTGGCTACTTACAGGACACTTAAATGACCATCAAAACATATCCTTATAAATACAAAATTTACCAAACATAGTGATTCCTTTCTAGGCATATACCAGTTACCATGTAGCTAATTTATTTCTGCTTTATTATAATTGCCACCATACTATCCTGTAAACTAGGAGGCATTACCCATTAAAGAATCTACTTTTTGATAATCCATATCTACCCTTTGAAGATGTAGGCTGGGTGCTATGTATGCAAAGAGTTATTCTCCATCTGTGGTTGTAAGTCCCATGTAATAGAGACGTAGCCATTGCCATTTACCATATATAGTTCCAAAATCCAAGCTGCTACTGTGAATTATTTGACAGAAAACTAAATAAACTTTCCCCTCCAGGAGTCAAACATGAGACCTCATGCATGGCAGTTACATAAACCGTTATAGCATTGATAGGAGCTCCACATACCGAACGCGGTGCGGCGCGGCGCGGTGCGGGTGGCAACTGCCCCGCCTTTCAACTGCACCGCGCCGCGTCCGGTGTGTGGTACTCCATATACACGCATACAAAATTCGACAGCCGCGGTCGCCGCGCCGCACCGCGCCGCGTCCGGTGTGTGGTACTCCATATACACGCATACAAAATTCGACAGCCGCGGTCGCCGCGCCGCACCGCGCCGCGTCCGGTGTTTGGTACTCCATATACACGCATACAAAATTCGGCAGCCGCGGTCGCCGCGCCGCACCGCGCCGCGTCCGGTGTTTGGT
Source organism: Catocala sponsa (assembly GCA_963564715.1). Classification (NCBI taxonomy): domain Eukaryota; kingdom Metazoa; phylum Arthropoda; class Insecta; order Lepidoptera; family Erebidae; genus Catocala; species Catocala sponsa. Next base: position 25,002,745 of record OY751341.1, on the reverse strand, counting down.
ACTCCATATACACGCATACAAAATTCGACAGCCGCGGTCGCCGCGCCGCACCGCGCCGCGTCCGGTGTTTGGTACTCCATATACACGCATACAAAATTCGGCAGCCGCGGTCGCCGCGCCGCACCGCGCCGCGTCCGGTGTTTGGTACTCCATATACACGCATACAAAATTCGACAGCCGCGGTCGCCGCGCCGCACCGCGCCGCGTCCGGTGTTTGGTACTCCATATACACGCATACAAAATTCGACAGCTGCGGTCGCCGCGCCGCACCGCACCGTTCGATGTGTGGAGCTCCTTAGTCTCTAAAACTTTATATTCAATTTAAATGATTAATTATGTCTTATATACTTTTCAGTTCTATGGAATGTGTATGGTCAGTGTGAAAATGTGATGGTAATGAAAGGCCACACGGGTGCCATAATGGAGCTCTGCTTCTCACCCGATGGGTCACACTTGTACACTTGTGCCACAGACCACACTGTTGCAGTGTGGGATGTACCCACTGGTACAAGGATCAAGAAATTAAAGGGTCATGCTAATTTTGTAAATTCTGTATCAGGTGAGTTCCCATATTTATAATAATAACAGCCCTAACTATAGTAAGCACTATGGAAGGATTTAGACCATAGCACACCATGACTCCACTGTATTACAGTAAAGAACATAAGTAGCTGAACACTGTACCTATTTATAAATGTATTTTATGAAGTAAAAATCCTAATTATTAATTTGTATTTGTGAACTGTGATTAAAGGCCACTTGCACGACAACAGCTCACAAAATACGTTTACCATCTATTTAGATTTAAAACATTGTGCTGTCGCAGTCATCCGTGTGAAGGTGACTGAGATGCCAATGTTTTAAATCTATTTAGTGATAAACGTATTTTGTGAGTTGTCATGCAAGTGGCCCTAACTCTACTATTTTTACTTCTATTAACAATACTACTTATTACCACAAAAAACGAACACTTGTCATAATTTTGAAAGATAGAGCATATTAAAATTGTGCAAATGTGTATTGACTTATGTTGCAGGGTATACAATCTATCCTAATAATGTCCTCCAGACCGAATTTTCGGTCATGGCGGCCAATCTTAACGGAGACTGGCTATCTACGCAGGAGATATTATAGTGCACAAGTATGTGCGCAAACACAAGTGCACTCTCTTGTTCCCTAACTCTCATAATCCGATACGACCGGAGAGAGATCAGGCGCAGGACCAACGGATTTACGTGCTTGCCGAGGCACGGGGGTGTCTAACACCGCCAACTTCCTAACTCCGAGCTCGTATTGAGATTTTTAACAGAAAAAGCCGATTCGTTTTTGTTGGCCCTACCCGGGATTCGAACCCGAGACGTCATGCACAGCAGTCGCATTCACTACCGCTGCGCCACAGAGGCAGTCGACACGATCTATCCTAACTTAATATTATACATGTGAATTGAGTTTGGTTGCTTGTTAAGCTTGCACACTTTAACGGCTTAATCAATCATCATGCAATTTGGCATACATATTTACACATTGTCAGGGTTACAGACAAGGACATATTATGGTGCCTTTCTTCTAGAAAAAGTTCAATTCCCGAGCAAGCAACGCCAAGAGCTATGTAGTAGATAATAAAATCTTGACTATTCACATTACAGGTGCAAGAAGAGGTCCTGAATTACTAGTATCAGCATCAGATGACAACACAATAAAATTATGGGACGCAAGAAAACGTAACCCAATAGCTTCATTTGACAGTGGTTATCCTGTGACATCAATCTTATTCAATGATACTGCAGAGAAGATTATAACTGGCGGTATAGACAATGTTATCAAAGTATGGGATATCAGAAATAATCAAATTTCCTACAAGATCAAAGGGCATACTGATACAATTACAGGTAAGTATTTATTAGTGACTATATAAAATAATTTCATTAATTTAAACAAGGATCTACCTTGCCATATAGCGAAGGTAGATTTGTTTTGTGAAATTAATTAAAAGTGAAATCAATTTGAATCGAAAGTGATTTATATTATGTTGACTGTACGCCGGAATGGCGTAGCGAGACAGCGTTACCTTCCCGCTGTCGTCACGCCGAGTATTGTGGATTCAAATTCCACTTAGGGCAATTATTCTGAATCTGCGTGTATGTTGTGCCGGCTAATCATATATTTGTAAAGCCTACCATGACATAATGCTTACAAGGTACAGAAGTTAGCGTAATTGGCATTATTCTTCCTATAGAAGAATAATGCCAAGGTTTAGGAAATAGATATCCTAGGAGAAGATACTTGCAAGATCAATACTAAAAGCCGCTGATAATAATTATATTAGTAGATTTTAGTTATGATCTTGCATCAAAATATTGTGCTCGTTTGTCTTGTTCTATGCTAAAACTGGTGTCAGGCGGGCATAATCAGTCCTGTATTATAAACTCTTCCACTACAGTTACCCTACTTACACTAAGACTTTTCTCAGTGGAGGGACTTTTCTTAGGGTTAGGCCATAATCCACCACTCTGGCCTAGTGTGAGTTAGCAGACTATTAATGTGTCATCCAATTGGAATATTTCAGGCATGTCATTATCATACGACGGTTCCTACCTGCTATCCAACTCCATGGACAATACCCTGAGGATATGGGACGTGCGACCGTTCGCGCCTTCCGAACGCTGCGTGAAGCTGATGTCTGGTCATCAACACAACTTTGAGAAGAACTTGCTGCGGTGCGCCTGGTCACATGATGGCTCTAAGGTCAGTAGAACTCTATTACTCGCGTGATATCTTTTTTATCTCATTGGTTCTACGCCCTTGATTTGCTGAACATAGCTACAGGTAAATATAAATGTATATTCACATTAATAAGTATAAAATAAGTGTTACTTTGTGCACTAGGTAATTAAACATGTTTTTTATTGACTTCTGTCCTTGACTGATAGTCAGCCGGCCTATTGCTATCGGCTAATATCATTAATGAAATAGGTATCAAGTTTATATTGTCCAGGCATGTATACACAACTTAATGGATAGGACATAAATACCTGTTTTGCACTATTGAACAGTGTAGATTGCCCATTAATGTGCTATAAAAATCCCTGCATATAGGCTACAGTAATCATTTTCTGTCAAAAATAACTGTTATCATGGGATTAGTTAAGGCAATGTGCAAATGAGAAGGTCATATTTAAACACTGAAAAGAAAACAGAAAAGATTAAATTGTATTGTACACTATGGTTCACCAACTTATGTGACGTCACTCCTCTTAGCGTGGATACATTTTCGTGCGATCTAAGTACGGTGGGGGCTATCTATGATTTAAAACAGAGGTCCCCGGACTTTTTTCCATAGACCACTTTCAAAATGTAGCCGATTCAGGTGGACCCCCTGCAGCTACATTACTACCATATTCTAAAAAATTTTATCAAATCACTACGGGCTGACCTTTTTTTTAGTAATTCTCTACCGAAAAATCGAAATTCGAGACCACTGGTATTGAATATGGAATATGCAAGTTTTACAAGTAAAAGTCGCTGAGCTTCGTAAATATTATCTCCCTACATTGATAGATGAAGTCCAGCCAACATTTTAGTTCTTCACTATCGAAAGCAAATAAATTTTCTCATGGACCGCTTACGAATTGTGGACCCCCTTTTTTGTCACGCCGATGTCGACCCCCGTCAACTCTCCCGTGGACCCTGGGGGTCCACCTGGACCACTTTGGGAACTAATGATTTACATCTTTGAAATAATAACATTATATTCGCGCAGGTGGCTGCGGGCTCGTCAGACCGTTTCCTGTACGTGTGGGACACGACGTCACGTCGGGTGTTGTACAAACTGCCGGGACACAACGGCTCCGTCAACGATGTCGACTTCCACCGTGCTGAGCCCATCGTGCTCTCAGCCTCCAGCGACAAGCAGCTCTACCTCGGAGAGATTGATAACTAAGTGTGAACTGTGATGTACTATAAGTTTAAGGTGAAGTTAAGATAAATAAATGGTTTAAAGAACAGTGCAAAAGTGTAATATTGGTCGTGGGGCCAGCGTCATAGCAAACTTGATATTCCTTACAGAGTAATTATATTTACTTTCAGAAGTTTGTTTACCAACTTTTTGTCCAAATTAGTCTTAGATATATATTTCCTTTTTTTATACAATACTTCCGCACTAGACATCAAGCCTTGTGCCCGAGGGACTTTACAAATATAGATTGAATGACACAAAGCAAAGATTTTTCACACCTAGCACACCCAGAACTATCATTATTCATTAATGATGCCAAGTCGGATTCGAACCCACAACATCCAGCGAGGTGACCATTGCTCGCTGCACCAACCATGCAGTCGCATTGAGTCATATAATTATTATATATTCTTTAGCATTTTCGTTCGCAAGACCAATGCCTAATCCATTGGGCTACCGGCGCTTATTTGTTTTCTTGTATGGATTACCGAGCAGACAACCTATCTGTATCTGAAGGTATTATCGAACATTGAAACAACACACAAAACATTCAACAAGGAATCTCCATAAGGTATGCTTGGCACACCGGTTGTGGCGAGATCTTATAAACTTTATTGTAAATATATAAAATTACAAAGTTTACATAATAGTCTCTTATGTTAACGCAAATATGTACATATTGAAATTACGCTACAATATCATTTATAACTGCGGTTTATCTTTGAGAACACTACATCAATGTCTTCTTTTTAAAATGTTATCTTAAATTTCGTTTCGTTCGACGTTTTCTGCTTTCCTGCAACCATGTGCACAGGAAGCGTAACATGGCTGTTCTGAACGTCTTAGTAATAATAATATTCTACCACATACACACAACACCATCTAGCCCAAACTAAGCAGAGCTTGTACTATGGGTACTAGACAATGGATAAACATACATATATACTTTTTTTTGTAAATACGTACATATTATACATAGAAACACCCAGCCCAAGACAGACATCAATGTTCATGCACACAAATGTTTGACTTGTGCGGGAATCGAACCCGCGACCTCAGGCGTGGCAGTCTGTCACACTAACCACTACGCCATCGAGGCCGGCAATTAATTAATGTATAGTTATTTCAAAGTACCCGAACATTATTTAATATTGGTGTTTCTATTTACACATAATATATGTATAAAATAGTTTAATTCCGATAAGTACTATGTTATAAAGAAAATGGAATAAAGACTTTTATATAAAGACATTTGTTTTATTAGATACAACAATCTTAATGTCTATATAGTAGGAACAGACTGATGGAGTTTTCAACACATTCCTAATCTCCTCTTTGGCGGATATTGACCCTGAGACACCACTGACTCAACATAATATTAGACGAAATAATAATAATATTCTATCACATACACACAAAACCATCCAGCCCAAACTAAGCAGAGCTTGTACTAGACAATGGATAAACATACATAGGTATATACTTTTTTTTGTAAATAATAATAATAATCCATATAGACCAGAATAATTAGATTCCATATGTAGCAATAGTCTCTTACGGCTGCCGCGGCTAGTGTCTCGGTAAGTGCCACATCTCACTTTAAACTAAAACTCTCGAAGGCCCTCTGCATGTTGGACCCATGTCCCCGTGTAAGTCTCAAAGGGCCGGGTATTTTCCTAACATATTAGGGAAATACCCGTGATACTTTTTTTTTTGTAAATCCATACATATTATACATAGAAACACCCAGACCAAGACAAACATCCATGTCCATGCACACAAATGTTTGACTTGTGTGCGGGAATCGAACCCGCGACCTCATGCGTGGCAGTCGGTTACACTAACTACGCCATCGAGGCCGACAATACAATACTGAACTGTATAAAAACTATTGACTATCAATGTCTTATTTTTATCATAGCTGTTCTGCCATAATATACTTATATAGATATATGAAACACATACATTGAGCTCACTAAATAAATACATAACCAGCTTATTTATTATAATATGAGACCTATATTCCTTTATAAATCTGTACATAGTTCGCCATATAACGTTCCATACTGAACCGTCATAGGGATGACATAGTTAAGTTACTATCTCCAAACGGCTATCGCAGAGCCCTACATTTCGCCGGCTATATTATTAGTTCCCACGTAATAGGTGACATGCCTTATGCCGTCCGCTGGACACGGTTCCAGATTCCATGACGGTTCTGAGAACTTCCTGCCAGAAAAATCCCAATAACACTTACATTTAATTACATGCTATGTTTTAAATAGTTTTAACAGGTAAATTATAGTCTATTCAGGTGTCAACAAAGTTATATTTCTTAAAAAAAATATAATGCTACTAGCTGTCTCGGCAGACAGTCCAGTACACACGAAAAAAAAAAACAAATATAAACCATTCTCGAATCCACTTAAACACACACAAAATTTCATCAAAATTGGTCCAGCCGTTTAGGGGGAGGTTACAAACACACACACGCAGAAGAATAATTATATATATAAAGATGTAGTATCAGATACTCAAAGGCACATAATCAAAAATAAAGCATCTATACAGGCACAAATAAGCTGCGCTCCTCATTAGTATACTTGTACCCCCTCTTTAAACTACATACTTGTGTTTTTTGTGGATTCTCATAAGCATTACTCAGTGGGGATTGAACCCACAACTTTAGAATTCGGCTAGAACAACTTCAGCACTACAGTATTACTCTTATAGGTCATGTCCATATACTCAGTATTGAATCTTCTCCCTAGCGTTTATTATTCCCAAGTCACTTGGGTCGGCTTTCTAGTCTGACCGGATTTGACTGGATATTAGTTTTTACACGGAGCGGCTGCCACCTGACCTCCGCAACCGACACTGGTCTAGCCTTTAGGGTATCGTTAGACGAAGTTTAACGATACCCTAAGGCTAGACCAGTGTCAGGATATTAGAGGGTACTGACATCCCAATAACGACTGCCATTGATGTTCATGGCAGCCGGGACCGACAGCTTAACGTGCTCTCCGAGGCATGGAGCAGGCGATAATTGTCAATCAATACGCACATAATTTCTAAAAGTCAAATAACTTCCGAAAGTCAGAGGTGCGCGACGTGGGTTCGAATCCGAAGACCCTCTGCATTGTAGTCTGTTGGTCTCCCCACTGAGCTATGGCTGCTGCTCCGCATTGAATAAGATTTTGAAATTACATCACTTTATTTACTCTCACACTTTCAGCAGTGGCCTAAGTTTATTAAAACTCCTTTGACTTTATTCATCTTAATGCAGTGGTACGCATTCTCCATAATAAAGCAGCCCCAGTATATGTTTTCTTAACATTAAATGAAGTGACCATCTTGATCACTTCCTTCTTCAATTTTATTCACAATCGATGAGCTTAAAGCATACTGAATGCATGAATCTGCTAAATTAAACATAATAAACTATCATACATTCTTGGCCAAGCATTTTATTAAGGCTAGCCCAGCTTTGAGGCTTACATGAAGGTATGGCCACAGTCCTAGTGTGGGTATATCTTCTCACTTAATTATAATCCAGGGTTACATAATTGATATGGCGGTGGTAACTCAGGAACAAAACCTAGTTCAAAACGATCACTCTTAAAAGCTTCTAAGTCGGCTTCAGACATTTCTTCAATCTTACTGTACACGCCGGGCTCATTAGTAGTGTTAAAATGGTTATTAGCTTGCCCAAATATAGATGCAGGATTATCAGTCTTTTGAAAAACATTGCCTTGACCGAATGGTGATGTATTTTGGCCTTGACTAAATGGTGAATTGTTCTGAACCTGGTTGAATGGTGAGTTATTCTGTGTTTGACCGAACGGTGAACTGTTTTGGCTTGGTGGTGATCCAAAAATACTTTGATTAGCTGCAGAAAATAGGTTAGATGGATTTTGCTGATTAGTATTGAATTGATTATTGTTACTTTGAACAGCACTTGCAAAGAGAGATTTTGCTGAACTGTTTTGGTTTTGTGCACCCAAAGACACATTGTGCCCAAAGATATCTGTGTTGTTGGCTCTTGAGAATAAGTCCTTGGCTTGATCAGGCTGTGTATTAAATAGACTTTTCTGTCCTTGACTGAATATTGACGCTGCCATATCAGAGTTTTGCATTGCCATGGGCTGGGTATTTTGGACAGCACTGCGGAATATAGATGATGCTGCATCATTGGTTGCTCCAAAAGTATTTTGTGCAGTGTTAGAGAAGGGTGATTCTGCAGTTTCTCCTTTGTAAAGGCTTCGTAAAACTTTGATAATATTAATGTTTGGCTGCAGAAGTTGTTCATATTTCTGTCTTGTCTCCTTGAATAAGTTATTCATGAAGGTTACCTAAAATAAACATATTTGGTATAATTAAACATAAGTAATAACAAGTTCAATGTATCTATAATGACCCACGGGAGCGGAGCAGTAATCATAAACGCTGGTGAAACCGCTGGCACATCTAGTATATCATAAATATTAAGTTTGAAAGTTTTCTTCTTTGGAATTCTGTTATTAGGATAGGATGCTACTTATGTAGGATACTACTACTAATAAAATTGAGTAGGCAGAAAAGATTATAAAAGAGTAGCTTTACAAAGTCCAAGCTAATATGTAAGACTTAAGCTTCAAACCAGAACTCTTACAAATTACAGCATGTTTTATAAAGATTGAATCTTATACCACTAAAGCTGAAAGTAGTGAAAATAAATACTTACAGCTTGCTCTATAGTATTATTGCTATTAGCTTCATAAATAAATAGTCTTGCTTCTTCAGGAGATAAATCAGTAATGCCTGGGATTATAGGCTTTTCTTTATATGGAGCATAGCATGACAGGATCCACTGTCCTCCTCGTAAGGCAGATTGCATGTCTGCCTGCACTTGGTTCACTAATTGCTCATCCGTACATCCTACTGGCTGTGGGGGCGCTACTGCTTGAGCTGTAGGGTTTGCTGAAATAACATTAATTAAAACGTTAAACATTACACAAATGCTTCGTAACATGAAAATAACATGTAATTGGCCATACTGTATGCAAAAATTACCGTGATACGTGTATTTAGATCCATAAATATGCTCGAAACGACAATTCTGACCATATCGGCAAAATCCTTGTTGGAAAAATTTACATACTACCATTTTAATAATTTAGTTTTATACTGTAAGTAATAAAGACCAGTTTTAACTATCTTTTTATATACTGTTTTGAATGCAAATTTACATAGAACACAAAATTGATGTGAAATTGTAATTGAAGTTTATCAACCAATGTTACAAAGTAAGAAATAACATTTCAATTATGTAGGTTATAATCAGTAAAAAACATAGAATACACAGACACACAGTCCTATTGCCTGTGGATATTCATAAAAATCACAGAACATGTTTCAAATACATTCTATCTGTTTTACGTATCAATGAGGCATTCTGCTTGGAAGTATCTGCTAGATCTATACGATTTACATTCTTAGACTCCACGGGTCACGGGAGGCGTAGTGGTTTAGGGGTATTAAGATACTAATAGCGCAAAATCACACCATTTATTGCTTGGTGGTATGATACCCATTTTATGATGTATGATGCGAAAACTATAAAACAACGGGGCGTGGAGGCGCGACCTTCATATATAATTTGGCTGTCGATGCGTTTGGTTCCGAAGAATAAAAGTCGCGGTGACAAGCACACCGCGATTTTTATTCTATATAGTAGATAGTTTTTAAAAATATTATTAAGTAAGTAGTTTTTAAGTATTAGCTAAATGTATATGGGTGCAGTTAGACTTATCTTCTTTAGTTGAAATATTATTAATTTATTAGGCATAATTAAATACTCGATTTTCTTTAGTTGTAATAATTTTATAATATATAATTATTTTAATAGCTAGGTCGTTATTTTCTATACTTACTAATACTATAAAGTTGAAGAGTTTGTTTGGTTGAACGCGCTAATCTCAGAAACTACTGGTTCGAATTAAAAATATATTTTAGTGTTGGATAGCCCATTTATCGAGGAAGGCTATATAACATCACGCTAACGACCAATAAGAGCGGAGCATAAATGAAAAATGTGGCAAAAATGGGGAAAATTCTCTTATGTGACGCAAGCGAATTTGCGCTGCTCGGCTGGTTAAAATAAGTTAGGTCTAATCTATGGCAACCCTGGCTACACCATAATAAATATTATTTCAGTTACATATGTCAGTGATGTCAGTCTCAGTTTGACAGTTTCGAGTTCACTGTTTAGCCAATGATAAATATATCCGATGAGATAAATACATAACTATATATCAGTTGCACTAGTTTTATCGTCAAGCTAAGTGTTTCTATGTTTCCTGTGCATTTATAAATTTTATGTACCTACCAAAACGGTACTACGTCTCCGTATTATATAATAATATATAATCTATGCACTTTACAAAATGATTGAGAACAGGTTCGTATATTTATGTATTGTTTTTAATTTTATAGACACCTTTTGGACTACATATTCATTAGTACTTTTTTAAGTGAAGTTAAATTTTTTTTACTCTATATAATAATTGAAAATGTTCAAGTATGTTTTAAGAGGAAATATCAGTCTTGCTTATAAAATTGTGTTAAATATTATATTGAAATATAGGTAGTATAAGTCTGTGTTATGCAATTAAATATAATTTTTATGCAATAAAAAATGTGTAATGTAATGACTCCCCATCTATTTTAAATTTCATATTAGTACTTTGGTGTTATTATTTCACAAACACTCACACTGACTCACCCACATCGACCATTGTCTAACATGTTAAGTAAATTAACGAAAAAATAAGATATTACAGATAAAACTATAATATTTACTAGGTAATAAAGTATTGGGTAGAATAAGTTCATGCTTAGTCTAATTTATAATTACATTTCATAATTTAGATGTTGTATTTCATAACCTATTCAGATTTTTCTTTCTTTGTAACTTGTTAAGAATTAACCAAACTTATTGCCAATTTTAATTTATTAGATGTAACAGACAAATCTACTTGTACTGTTTACAATAAACATACATCTTTGTAAATAGATGGCAATTATAAGTATATAATTTTTTTATGCACAAATTAGAGACTAGCTGTTACCTGCGACTTCGTCCGCATAGATTTTAACTAAAAAGTATTTCTCTCCACAGAACCCTATTTTTTTTCTAAACTCAATGTAGCCTAAGTTACTCCTTATAACATCAGCTATCTGACAGTGAAAGTCCCGTCAAAATCGGTTCAGCTGTTTCGGAGATTAGCCGGAACAAACAGACAGACAGACAAAAATTTTAAAAATAGATGTTTTTGTATAGCTACCTTATATACTTTCATATGCATTAGATAAAAGCTGTTATTTTGACATTATAAACAGACACTTCAGTTTTATTTACTTGTATAGATATATTCAACAGGAATCAGCATTATGCTTTTTTAGTATGTTTAGTCATCATGCACTCTCTTAAATAATAAATTAAGAAGTCATGTTGCACTCTTCATCCTACTTGTGATACTGGTATTCGAATATATTTTACTTTACACACCTTTTCTATCTGAGAGTTCTACATAGTTTTCTCTAAGATATGCAAAGTATGCCAGTCTGCATTGGGCCAATGTGGTGCACTATGGCCTAATCCTACTCATACTGAGAAGAGGCCAGTGCCCAGCATTGGGACAGTCTTTAAACAGGGCTGTTACTATTATTATTTAATTTTCATGGCTATTCCAAAAATGCATTATTTTGCTGGGATAACAATATAAACTATATTTTTTTTAAATAGCCAAATAAATCCATTGCTGTTTTGCATTTATAATATGAGTGACTGGTGTGGACCTCACAAATAAGAAAGCTTATTTATCACACTACAGTTTCTGATACAAAGTTCTTAAAAAAATAATATTCTAAATATGAACCTTATTGAAGATATATGGATTTTCAATTATGCACAAGTAATTACATGGATGTGCCACTTAGTTGAATCATGATTGATATGTAGGCTAATTATTACCCCCTTAAGACACATAGCCACTAAATAAACAAAAATATTTGATTAATGAATACTTGTAGAATATAGTCTTATGATAAAATACTTCACATTATTATTTGTCTTCTGTTTACGTGAATGTTATTCATTGAAATTAAACTACTATTTATTGCATTGTTTATTTGACACTTTATTACAACATTTTGAAAACTGTTACACTACTATTACTATTAAACTTAACTAATTTTTAAGCTAATTAAATTATTGAAGCTATTTAAACTATTAATACTATTACTATACTATTATACTATTTATATTTATGTTTACACTTTCCCAGACTCCAAATTATTACACATTATTACATTATCACAGTTAATTTAAAAACACATGATTATTAATGTACTATTACTATTGAACTTGACTACTATCAAACTACTTGAGCGATTAAACAATTTAGATTTACATTGCCTAAATTGTTACTTTTCAGCAACCATGGTCACGGATCATGTACCACGATAAAATCCATAATATAGTAGCTTAATTTCAATGTTTGTAATACTAAAAAACAGTAAAAAAGACATTCTTCTATCTTATGTGGGGGCCAGTCAGTGCAGACCGGCGACACTTCGACCCAGTGGGATCTTTTGTGTCGACACTCTCCTAATAACGACTGCCATAGATGTGCTCGTGCTCTCCGAGGCACGGAGCAGGCGATAATTGTCAATCAATACGCACATAATTTCGAAAAGTCATATAACTACCGAAAATCAGAGGCGCGCTAAGTGGGTTCGAACCCGAGACCCTCTGCATTGCAGTCTGTTGGTCTCCCCACTGAGCTATCACTGCTCTTCTTCTATCTTATATCTATGTACTTACCAAGCTTAGTGAATGGTTACATGTCTACTTTCCATACTTCGATACGGTTACACATAATTATTTCACGCTGAAAAAAAATCTGCTTTATTACTTTTGCCCATTCTGCAGCACATAATGATCTACTAAATTTCTCAATTTATTTCTTCTCCCACACAAAACAGCCCACGAATTACATCACAGTCACCACCAGTTTTTACACTTGACATCTTTGAGGTTCTTTATTTATTTGGCTAATTCTATTTATTGATAATATTTTCTTTGTATGTTAAAGTAATAATGTTTATATATAATAGGATACTGAATAATGTGACAAAGCTCCATTTTTTATTTAGATTTAAAAGAGTTTGTAAGTGTTAGCACCATAATTAACACTCAAGTGTTCTTGCTAATTGCTTCAACTTCAATTTTTCTCAGTGTCGAATGGCTCCATCGAAATTCGAATGTTCTTGCTTTTAGAACATTTATTAACAATTAGTTCTTGATTTTGTTTTGATTCTTGATTTTGGGGGTTACCCCTTGTATTTTTGACAGATGTCAAATATTAAAGAGGGTATCCTCGGACCAATTGGTCCGAGGGGGTATCCTACGATTTCTTTTTCAGCAGTGTTACACACAAAAAAATAATATAATGTTTTATTTTTACAGATTACCGAAAATGGACCGAAGCCATATTTATTTGATGCAAATTTTATTTGTAGCTGGCATCACATTTGGTGAGTATGACAAACAGAAATTAATTTTATTTAAAAAATAATTAAGTATGTCATGTTGAATGTGTTCAATTCCATACATAATAATGATGTGTTTGGATGATTTAGAATATGGAATAGGGATAGAGCATAATAATATGGCTATCACTAAAAATAAACATTTTATTATATATGTAGGTATATAGGTATTATGTTTATTTTTTAACCGACTTCCAAAAAAGGAGGAGGCTCTCAATTCGGATGTTTTTTTTTTTTATGTATGTTCGGGCATAACTCCGTCAAATATAGACGGTTTTGCAAAATTATTTTTTTATTCGAAAGGGGTTTATACCGAAATGGTCCCATTTAAATTTCATATAGATCTGATGATGGGTTTCGGAGACAGACAACGGAACTCTTCAAAAAATGACAGCAAATCAAACGCAATCGCTGCTTTCGCATAAATATGCATTGCTTACGCAATCACACATAATAACATCACGTCTGTACACTCGAAAGGGTTACGCAAAATGTTTCAGTCTATCAGGGTACCACATTTCCTATCAAAGTTAGTAGTAGTTACATATTTTTACGCGACTAGAAGCTAGTTGTAGCACATAGTACTCGTATTCAAGTTTGATTTATACATAAATGTATTATTTCATTAAAAGCCGCACTGGTCGACCGATCAAAGGTTAAGCTACGCTTGGCGCGGTCGGTCCATAGATGACAATACCTACGTATAAAATTTTATCACTAAAAATACAAAAATAAAAAACTTTTTAACAAAAAAGAAACCAGCTTCCAAAAACTCCCTATTAGTCCTAAAAAGTATAAAATAATACTAAATCGAATCTACTTAATCTTGAAAATCGAACATATATAACCTAACCTATAACAAAATTTAACAATTTTTGGAGTCGGTGCCAAGTGCAACACGATAGATGACAACAATACTAATACGATAAGTTAAAAGATAGTTATATGTTTTTAATTATGTATTTAATTACCTACGGAAACTGTGTAACAAAGTTAGCAGAATGATTTTATGCTCAGATTGGAGATACTTGGCTTCACCGACTCCAAAAATTGTTAAATTTTGTTATAGGTTAGGTTAGGTTAGGTTAGGTTAAGGCTCTCCCCTGGGGACGAGAGGTGGTCGGGTCCGTTTGACCCGGCCCGCACCCACACGGGGCCTGCTATGGATGACTCAATTCTTTTAAGAGCTCCCAACAGGCCCCTCCATTGGGTGAGAGAGGGAACACCCCAGGTTTTTTAGTGGGTATACCAGAATGGGGAGTCCCACACGCCCCGCCGGTGCCGTCCCCTAGCCGGCGGATAGTGCATCAAGCATTTTTCCTGGGTACCAAAAAAAAAAACAAAAAAAAAGGTTAGGTTAGGTTATATATGTTCGATTTTCAAGATTAAGTAGATTCGATTTAGTATTATTTTATACTTTTTAAGGCTAATAGGGGTTGGTTTCTTTTTGCTAAAATGTTTTCTATAAAAAGATAACTTTCGTACTCGGTTGTAATCCTTTACTGCACGTATGGCACAGAGGTTTTAGTGGTTGCGTAATGGGTTCGAATCTTAAACGGCGGAAAACCTTGTGTGAGCCACAAATAATCGTTTCGAATCTTGGCGTGCTTTGTGTTAGTTGTTGAAATGTTTGCAAAATCACCCGCAACACAGGCATTATTCCTAGTGCAAGATTTGCCTTTTTAAAATACACATACAAAAATACAATACAATTCTATGTCGCTGGAGGCTTAATGGATATCACGGACAAAAAAGGCACTGTTCTCTTGAAATAACTGTTTAAGATCACAAAATATTCTGTGACATGTGGGATTTGAACCCACGAGCCTTGATGCGCGTTGATTTTAAAAGACTAGAGCAATATAATTATTAGGTCGTCGCCGTTTAGAGACCATCTATACTAATATTATAAAGCTGCAGAGTTTGTTTGTTTGTTTGAACGCGCTAACCTCAAAAACTACTGTTTCGAATTGAAAAATTATTTTAGTGTTAGATAGCCCATTTATTGAGGAAGGCTATAGGCTATATAAGATCACGCTACGAACAATAAGAGCGGAGTAGCAATAGAAACTGTTGCAAAAACGGGGTAAATTCTCTTATCTTATATGAAGCCGACAAAATTGCGCGGATCAGCTAGTTCTTGAATATAGCCGTAGATATGCAAATGCAAAACAGACGTAGGTACAGGATGAAAGTGGGTGAACGCAGCTACCAACATCAGAGCGAACAAGTAGTTACATTTTATTTTAAAAACGTCTATTCCCACTCTAGGTATAATTTCTGCGACGCGGGAACTTTACAAAAATTTTAACAATGGACATATAGAACATTAGATGTTCCCGCGGTTTCAACCGCGTTTATCGTTACTGCGCCGCCCCCGTGGGTCGTAGCGTGATGTTATATAGCCTATAGCCTTCCTCGATAAATAGGCTATCCAACACCAAAAGAATTTTTCAAATCGAACCAGTAGTTCCTGAGATTAGCGCGTTCAAACAAACAAACAAACAGACTCTTTAGCTTTGTAATATTAGTATAGATTGTAAATTTCTCCGCAACATAGACACAAGTGTTGAAGTTTATGCCATTGGATCCACGTGGTAAAATCAAAATTTAAAATACATAATATATGTTTGTTGATGTAGGTCACAAAGTAACACTTATATATTTATAATGTCATAACCAACAGTATTGCCTCCAACGATTGTAAGCACTCCAGTTTCTCAGAATTATGTTTTATTTAAAAAATGCTTCATATGTGAGTATTGAGTTACGTATGCAAGTACTGTCAGCAAGAACATCGCCCGGTCGGTTTAATACTTGCGGTTAAGCCTACTGCGGTGTTGAGCGGTACCACCTTCGAGTCGCCGACCAGCCTAAATGGGATAAAGCGAGGTCGTATTGGGTATATCAATTTCCTTCGCACATATGCATTTAAATATCAGTTACGTCATCGCCGTCATTTGTAAATCCAAAATTATTTGTTTTTTAGTGAATGTAAACATTCTTTGCAAGATAGCATAGATTTCGCCTGCGGCTTCGCTCGCGTCAATGTGAATTTTATCAATATATTTCTACCCCTACGACGACGTGGACTTTTTTTCTGGATAAAAGGTACTCTATGTCCTTTTTTGTAACCCTGATGACTTGTATGCCCAATTTCATGATGATCGGTTAAGATGTTAAGGCGTGGAAGCGTAAAAACTCACATTCGCATTTATAATAATAGTTAAGATTTTGGATAAGGTAACCTATTTATTGAAATAATATAAAAAATAAGCTAGTACATTATTACATTTTATAATAAACTTCGTTGCAGTTTCAAATAGATAATTTAGAAAGCATATCATTAACTTAATAGATTATTTCAATAAGTTTTTATCTCTCGGGAACAGTACCTTTTATTCTGGACGAAAGGTCCTTAAAAATACAAACTTATGTCGTTTTTTGTACTCCTAAAAACGGTTTCGGCCGTCATCGCAACCATGTTTCATAACCAGTTGCAAAGGAAGAATTCTCCTCCTTTGTTTGCAATTTGTTGTGAATGAAGAATATTTTACATTAATACACAACCAATTACCAACAAAGAACTTTTTTATCGTATAATTGCGACAAAATTCTGTTTATGTTTAATACGCAACCAAAGTGTAGAATTCATTTGAACAGGTCAACAGGTAGGAAATATCATAATAATGCTACGAACGTCTCTCTCGCACATTAGTTGTCAGAAACTTGTAACCTTTTGCTTCTCGCAAAGCATACATGATGTACTTGTGCAAAATGTCATGATGATCGGTTGAGTCGTTAAGACAAAAGCATAGCAATCCAACACACTCACATTCACATTTATAATATTAGTTAGAATTTTGGATAACGTAACCTAATTAATAAATTTAAAAAATTATGTTAGTATTTTTTTACATTTTAATAAATCATATTATTAACTTATTATTGTATATGTTGACCGTACCCAATAAAAGTAATTTATGAGTTAAAATATTAGTATACAACTTTGAAAGCATTTTTTGGTGCTCAAGCGTTAGGTTGGGACTTGGGCCGTGGGCGGCAGCCATTGCAGAGCGAGCTTTCGTAGAAATATGACGTTCAATAAAGTTATCGTCACTTTAACAGTACTCCTTTGTTTGTTGATAGGATCTCAGAGCTTGGACTTCAAAAACAAGGACAAATGGGCCTACAGTATCGGTAAGTCTTTAACATTATAATAATAGAGATATATGAAGTTGCCGCTTTGTATGAAGAAAATTGGTGACTGTGGTTTTAAACTAAATATTTTTTAATTACACCAATATTTTTTTAATTGTCATTTCGTATTTTATCTTTTTTTATGTGTAATTGCTGACACTATGGTTTGTCTTAAATGAACAAAAACTTTAAACATATTGTAATTATGCCAAATTGAAACTATGGATACGGACAGACACTAAGCGATATGCCTAACTTTAAATACAAATTGTATAAAATATTTATGATATTTATTACTAGTATATTCTCGAAATACCTAGTCTTGCCATAAATATTGTTACAAACAGTATCCTGGCTTCCCCTTCCTCGGAGGGGGCCAGGAATCTGTGTATTCAATATACTCGTCAAGAAGAGCGATCCTTAAGCGTATTTAATAAAATTAAAAATAATTACGGTTTGATGTAGGTTAAAATAGTATTAAAGCACAAAATTGTTATATGTTTTTACGGGGGCGTCATCGTCTAAATTTACGAAGTCCCTACAAATAAAGGAAAAAAAAAAATAGAAGTATATATTGTTACAAGGAATTTTTTTTTCTAATGTTTGAAACATTTATTACTGTAATGTGTGTTAGTTTATACATTGATATAATACCATTAAATATGTGAAGCTCATTTAAAATGATCTTCATTGGCTTTAATATAGTCCTTTAAACGTTAAGGCCAGTTATCAATAGAAACATGCACTTGTCTATGAGAAAATTCTTCACTGCTAATCTTAAGGATCGTTTTAGGGACTCCAAATAATTGTGGCGTTTAGAGCATGCCATACTCTGTAAAACTGGCCATAAATCATAATCCAACGGCTTATGACCGGCCTAAATGATGGCCAGTCTTCAGTTCTGATGAAATCCGAAATCCAATCCGTTTCCAAGCACGCTTGGGTGTATCGAACTTTATGACCCGATGCTGAGTCTTAACCACCGTCTGAAGAATTATATCTTGAAACACTTGGGCCAATGTTCAAACACTTTTTCACAAAATCGCCTCGGCTACTGTGGGTGCGATGTGGAGGCCACTGCTCTTAGACCACACGACTGCTTAACATCAGGTGGAGTGTGGTCATTTTGACGAGGAAAAAAAAAAAAAAAAAAAAACAAAAATATGGGTCAGTCACTCCTTGATAGCTAACACCCTACCAGACCATCACTGAAGTCGGATAATGTCCACGTTGTACTCTGCTGACTAATTGGGAAGCTTCTGTAGATCACTGAGCATAAACTCGGTCATTCTCCTTCTTAAACACTGCTCAATAGTAAAAAAATTCTCGTCAGTAAATAACATTTTTTGTGACCTCCCTTTGCGTACCGCTTAAGAAGTTGTTTTGATTTTACCATCCTATTCATTTTTAAATTATCAGTTAATTAGGTACCAATGCGTTTTTTATAGGCTGCAAGCCCTAATCTTTTAAAGTACGCGACATGGTTCTATATTCAATTCCTGAGATAAAATATTTTGCTTTCGGACAGGATTTCTTCAAGTTCTTTTCTTCACTGCTTTGATCGCCCTTTTCGTACGAATATTACGTGGACGGATTCGACTAATACCGAGCGGATGGAGAGTTTCAAAAATTGCATTTGGCTCTATTCCTACTTTGTGTAATGCTATCGCAGCAATTCGGTTTTCTTTAAAACCCCATTCCATTTTAATATCACAAAAATATTTAACACCGATTGGCGCGAAAATGCGAAAACACAATGAATATTCATATCATTATAAGAATGACAGATTCCAAATTCAAATGTAATATTGTTTTTTTTAATGTAACAGTATTTATGGCCAGACCACGTATAAATGAATTTTTAAAATAACTTGCATTTTATACAAATACAGAAACTAGATATAGGATAAAAACGGCAATTTAATAAAAAGGATGACCTGATAATGAGAAACCTTTGCATGCGTGATACGACGGTCGTGGATTCGATCCCCACGGTTTCCACTTTTCACACAATTAAATACGGAAAACGTGGGCTTTGAAAAACGATGCTTAAATTGCCTAGTGGCAAAACCGTTGGACTGCCACACAGAGGTGTCGGGTTGTTTTGCACTCACCAGTCACCACTGACTTATCGAAATCGTATGAAAAATACGTGATGATAGACATGATCTGATAGGAAGGCAATCCGACACGACCGGGGAGAGATCAGGCGCCGGACCAACGGCTTTACGTGCTGTTCGAGGCACGGGGGTGTTTAGCCCCGCCAACTTCGTAACTCCGGGCTGGTATCGAGATTTCATAACAGAAAAACCCAATAACTTTCTGTTGACCCGACCCGTGATTCGAACCCGAGATCTCATGCACAACAGTCGCATCGGCACACCGGCGGCCAGGCACAAAAGTATTTTAATAATGTCTGGGATTCC
This sequence comes from Catocala sponsa, assembly GCA_963564715.1. Classification (NCBI taxonomy): domain Eukaryota; kingdom Metazoa; phylum Arthropoda; class Insecta; order Lepidoptera; family Erebidae; genus Catocala; species Catocala sponsa. The sequence goes on along the minus strand of OY751341.1, from coordinate 24,982,570 downwards.
AAGACTTTTTATGTTATAATACTTATAATGCTATGTTTGATACGTTTTATGTTGTGTCTTATGTACTCAACGAAGTGACTGACCGCGTAAGTATATATTTTCTTGATCTCTGGGCGAATTAACAAAGGCAACATTCTTTTTTTTTTTTTTCGAAAAATGCATTTCCCCCGCTAGGAATTATTCCTGTGTCGCGGGAACTATACAAACATTCAAACAACGGACACAAAGAACATCAATTTATGGATCACACAAATTTTTGTCCCGTGTGGGATTCGAACCCACAACACTCGGCGCAGCGGGCGGCAGTGGCGAGGCGACCCTTTTAACCACTTCGCCGTCCGCATTGGGAATAACCTTTAATGATAGTTGTGTATTTAAAATAAATAAATGTTGTATAATAATGAGGGGTATAGGTTCAAAACCCGCCAAAACGATATCAGAACAAAAATAATGTTCCAATTGAATATGAAGCTCCTTCGTTGCTTCTATCGCATAGCACTGATAGTTTTCAACAAAACCCACTAAAATTCTATTAAATCAGCTCACAAAAGTAGCAGTTTGTTGCAAACACCGCTAAAGTAGTCCATTTATATTATGTCCTAAATGTTTTTTTGAGATTTACCATTATTTTGTGAAAAGTATTTTATAGGATTTTGAAACTATACCTACCCCTCTATTGTTCTTTCAGCTCGCTACGTAGTGTATTTATTAACAGTGCAGGCAACGAAAGCAGTGAGCCTTCAAATATATGACATGGTAAATAAGCAAATAGGTTTCGACGTTCGGGTACTGAACAGAGTGAATAGGACCCATGTTCTGATGTACATAGTTTGCGTAGCTGGGCTATACTTGAACGATCAGAAGGTGTTCGCTGAAGAATTCGCGTTAGTATTCATCGCTTATCTAATTATCAAGTATCCTGAGATGGTAAGTATTTTATATCTACTCTATTTCATCTTACTTCTTACTAATATTATAAATTCGAAAATAACTCTGTCTGTCTATCTGTCTGTCTGTTTGTTACCTTTTCACGGCTAAACCAGTCAACCGATTTAGATGAAATTTGGTACAGATATAGTTTAAAACCTGGGGAAGGATATATAGGAAAATCAGTGAACCACAAATGGTTGTCTCGAGTCTACGCAGACTCGAGACAACCATTTGTGGTTCACTGATTTTTTTTGTCCCGTTTGGGATTCGAACCCACGACACTCGGCGATGGTAGTGGTCAGGCGACCACTTAAAACACCACGCCGTTCGTTCAATCAATAAGTTAACGATATTATATCTTTATTCAGAAAAATCTTACATCTAGTTTACAAATTTAATCTGCGCCTGAACCAGACTTGTAGCCTGTTTATCAGTTACAGTGCTCTTTAATTCAATTAACAGCAAAACTGAACAAATTACTTCAATATAACGAGAAGAATAATATGAATAAAGGAAATAAAGACGAAGGGCGAAGCCACAACACTGCGTTGCGACAACGCATCGCAAAAACGACGTCGCACAGTAACACAATGCGATGATTCAACGCAATAATTACATCGCATACGACATCGTACGACAAGACGCTAACCATCAGTCCAGTTTCTAGTGAGACATGGACCGCACTACACGGGTCTTACTTCTGCTTGCGTTAAGACGCATTAAGAAAAAAAATACAGAAAGAAAGTACTGGGTGCACCCATTTCTATCAATCATGAATAATTGATCGCCCCGTTTAATGTGAACACTTACTGAATGGCAGCGCGTCGTCGCATTGCAGATTTGTACGATGCGGCAGCGCATCGGAAATTTCCGCGATGCGTTGTGCGGCATCGTAGAATTTTGCGATGCGTTGTCGCAACGCATTGTTGTGGCTTCGCTCTAAGGGACAACTCACACTTATTCAGCTCTGTTTAGCTTTTGGTCCATAGAAAACAACGATTTTGTATGAAGACGCGTACGCATCCGGTAAGGTGAACAGAGTTGAATAAGTGAGAGTAGTCCTATAAAGGGCTTATAGCTTCATGCCTTTGTAAGTTTTATGAGACTGTTCCTCTTTTTTTGTGTGTATATTATTGTTTCAGGCCTACATACTATAAGGGTACAGTATACACCCACAATTCAGCTAAGGTTTTAGAACCCAAGAATTTCTTAGATTTGATTATTTTGTCAACTAAATTCTCAAATACAAAACGGGAACTGGAAATGCGCCCAGTCGGTAATAGACTTGTTCTCTATTACTTTGGATATATAACGAAACTAGATGTTCCCGCGGCTTCACCCGCGTTTATCGTTACTGCGCCGTCCCCGTGGGTCGTAGCGTGATTTTATATAGCCTATAGCCTTCCTCGATAATTAGGCTATCTAACACTAAAATAATTTTTCAAATCGAACCAGTAGTTCCTGAGATTAGCTCGTTCAAACAAACAAACTCTTCAGCTTTATAATATTAGTATAGATGTGTCTGTAATACCCTACGTCTTCGTTAACGATCACTTGTATGTAAGAATAAAGATAGACATCATTACATGAAAAACTACCCACATATCATGACAAATGAAATATATTTCCCAGGAGAAGAAATCCGGTGCTATAGTGACCTATGGTACTGGTATGGCCTGCAGTTTCATCGAAGGTTACCTGGTCCACATCATACCGTCCGACGGCGCTCAGTTCGTGGGCTTCCAAGAGAACATCAGGATATTCGAGGCAAAGCAGGGCGTAGTGTTCCCAGTCAAGAGGATGTTCCTTATCATCACCAAGTCGATGCACTGTCCACCGGACTTGAAGGAGTTTAATGATAAGAGTGAGAGGCAAGATGTGGCTAGGCTTGAAGCGTGTACGGTGAGTATTGGCATTCTTTCTGTATGATTATTCTTAGATAGATGTGCCCGCGGTTTCACCCGCGTTTATCGTTACTGCGCCGCCCCCGTGGGTTGTAGTGTGATATATATATAGCCTATAGCCTTCCTCGATAAATAGGCTATCCAACACCAAAATAATTTTTCAATTCGAACCAGTAGTTCCTGAGATTAGCGCGTTCAAACAAACAAAAAAAACAAACTCTTCACCTTTACAATCCTAACTAATATTATAAAAGCGAAAATGAGTTTTTTTGTTTGTTACCTTTTCACGCCTAAACCATAGAACCGATCATCCTGAAATTTTGCATATACGTTGACAGGTGTACAGAAACGAACATAGGATACCTTTCATCCCGAAAAATATTACTGTGCCCGAGAAAACAATAATAACGTTCTTATGATAATAGATGGTGCCAAGTGTCTTTCGAATCATGATTGAATTATATTATTACAAGCAGAGTACGACCCGAATTGATTGTCAAATTCTAAATTAACCCGAGCGAAGCCGCGGGCAAAAGCTAGTATTAAATAATTAGATAAGCAAAGACAAATCAGTTTAGTACCATTTTATTACTTTTTACGTTTAAAAATAAAATAATTGGGCAGAGAGAAACCCGCCACGAACCCTCGGATTGCCCACCCCGACTTTTGCAATAGAAAATGTTGACAATACCGAATTCCTCTGGATAGGCATAGCCGCGTCGTGGCACCCGGGCGTACTCCAGCTTGATGTAGGTATTTCGATTCGAACACAAAATAAAAGCTCGTCTTTTTATTATGTTGGTACTGAAATGCTTTGTATTCCTAGAACATACCTATAAAAGTATATACAGTAAGTAAAATAACGAAAGGCGTTCCCTTAAAGCGGTTATTATACATCATTAATAGATGCAAATAAAAATATTTGCGTAGAAAAATAAGCATGAAAAATAAATTAAATGTAAAACTAATTAAAAAGTCGTTTTAATTAAAAACTCATAACTAAGTAAAAAGCGACGTTGCCGTTTTGCATTGGTACTTTTGTGCGTATGCAAAGAGAGTTTCTTTTTCGTGTCTGTTTATAATTTTTTAATAAATATTTTTCAAGTTATTAAAAGAAAATATTTTTTGTTTTTTATGGGAACATTTTTTTAGGATCTACGCACGCCATAATATTGCCAGTTTAAGGGAACGCCTTTCGTTACTTAACGTACTGTATATTCTCAGATATACAATGAACGAATGTAAAAAGTGTAGGAAAATGTAAATTCGTATAAGTTTCATATTTGTGATAATGATTATGATCGACTTTCGATCACTGGGCAAACAGTAATGAATATATTATTAAAACCAAATAAATTATAAGTATCACTTACAGCCTTAATTATAAACCAAGCTCAAATATTTAAGAGGTAGCTAAGTATTAACTAGCGTGTAATCAGATAAAAATCACCTACAAACATTATTCAACGTTCACTGTTAGATAAAAAATTGTTAAGTTATAAGGGCGGGCCGTTGATCAAAGATTTATCATTGATCAAGAACTTGAGAGCTGTTCATTTGAGAGGTAGAGTATTATTAACTAACGACTAATTAGTAAAACCACCTATAAAACTAAACTAGCAGATGTTCATTTTATAGGTACCTAAGTATTAACGAGCGACTAATCAGAGAAAGCTGTAGAAGCGGTCGATATTTGAATAAAAGTTAGTCATTGATCACGGACTTGAGAGCCATTCAGTTGAGAGGTAGCTAAGTATTAATTAGCGGTAATATAAGTAAGGCTTTCAAAATGAACGATCAGTGTGACTTATTGTTTCGCAGATCGGTGACGATGCCCCCTCTGATATGTTGCAGTCGCTGGAACAAGTGGTGAAAGACGTGGCCGGGGTGAAGAACCGCAAGTACAAGAACTCTGCGTACAAGATCATCCGACCAAACAAGCGACCAGTACATGTGGTCGCCGAGTGTGCCACGCCACTGCACACCCTGTACAGGGTCATCAAAAACAGGGATTTGTATGAAGGTATGAATATCTTGCTTTGTCAAAAATCACGTACAGCTGGCAATCGCCATCCTTGTCTGACGACCGATGAAACGCGATAACTCTCTTTCACTTTAATCTATCTTTAACAGCTGGCAACCCCTGCTTGCGGCCACTTTTACATAGGCAGACATATTTTTCAAGGACAAAAAAAAATTAGCTTCAATTTAAGATATAAAAGATGAACATACGTCATGAACGTATAAATGTACCAAAGTATGACCTGTTTAAACCTGGCTGCGAACAGGTTGCGGCCGAGAGCGCAACGGCAACCATAACTTTTCAAGTTCTCTACATACCTATATTAGTGTGCAGTGGATTATAGTTTACTAGCTTTTGCCCGCGGCTTCGCTCGCGTTAATTTAGAATTTGACAATCAATTCGGGTTGTACTCTGCTTGTAATAATATAATTCAATCATGATTCGAAAGACACGTGGCGCCATCTATTATCATAAGAACGTTATTGTTGTTTTCCTCGGAAACAGTATTTTTTTTCGAAATGAAAGGTAGCCTATGTCCGTTTCTGTACACTTGGCAACGTATATGCAAAATTTCAGGATGATCGGTTCAGTGGTTTAGGCGTGAAAAGGTAACAAACAAACAAACAAACTCATTTTCGCTTTTATAATATTAGTTAGGATTAGGATAGTTCGGATTAGGATTTTATAAACACGTGAATGTAATTTTTTGGAAAAAGTCAATTAATCATATTTTAATTAAAAATACTAGCGGCCACATATTGATTGGCACCTTGGCAAAAATATGTTCCCATATTTATAATTAATTATACATAAAAAATAGATTTTTATTACATACTCGATTCATGTAGCAATCTTGCAGCCGGATCTCGTATTATATGAAAAATGTGAAGGAAAACATCGTGAGGAAACCTTCATGTCTGAGAGTCCTCCATAATGTTCTTGAAGATATGTGAAGTCTGCCAGCTCGCACTGAGCCAGCGAGATGGACTATGGCCTAACCCTTCTCACAGTGAGAAGAGGCCCGTGCCCAGCAGTGGGACAGTTATACAGGGCTGATATTATATATGATAAATGTTCTATAATATGTATGTTATATATGTCGGTTCAAGATGAATATCTTTATCGGAGAACATATTGTGTGGGCTGTGTAGGTTACGAGCAAGAAACAAAGTATTACAATCGCAACTGTTTTATTCACAATAGGTACACTAAACACAACGAGTCGTATGACAGTTCCCAAACGAGTTATTCGTGCGGCGGACGATAGCAGAATGCCTAGGTTCGGTGCTCGGTTCCAAATAATAACTCGTACTCGGCTCGCACGAACTCCCGTCGGACTCTGCCGAAGCGATGACGTCACATCACTTGCGCCTCGTTGTCAAATCAGCTTTCTTACTAATGACCTCTCCGACATATACTTAATATTTCAGATTTATTAACTGCCTTCGTGGCGCAGCGGTAGTGAATGTGACTGCTGTGCATGAGGTCTCGGGTTCGAATCCCAGGTCGGGCCAACAAACAGTTATTGGGTTTTTCAGTTAAGAAATCTCAATACTAGCCTGGAGTTAGAAGTTAGGAAGTTGGCGGTGTTAGACACCCCTGTGCCTCGGAAAGCACGTAAAGCCGTTGGTCCTACGCCTGATCTCTCTCCGGTCGTGTCGGATTACCGTCACATCGGATCATGAGAGTTAGGGAACAGAGAGTGCACTTGTGTTTGCGCACACACTTGTGCACTATGATATCTCCTGCGTAGTTGGCGAGTCTCGTTAAGACTGGCCGCCGTGGCCGTAATTCGGTCTGGAGGACATTATTATTATTATTATATTATTATTATTATTATTATTATATTATTATTATTATTTCAGAGTTAGCGGATGTGCACGTCGAGGACATAGTGGCAGATTTCGTGAACATGCTACAAACCGTGCTACCTAAAAGTCCAGAGCTGAGAAATAAGTGCGAACTGGTATACTTTGATGGTGAGTAACTTTGTAAATACTAAACATTATCATAGTATAAAGCAATTTTACTGTTCAACGTGTAACGGAAAGGTGTGGTCATATTTTAGTACCGTAATGTATACCTGATTATGTGCGTATTGATTGACAATTATAGCCTGCTCCGTGCCTCGGAAACCACGTTAAGCCGTCGGTCCCGGCTGCCATGAACATCTATGGCAGTCGTTATTGGGAAGTCAGTGCCCTCTAATATCCTGACACTGGTCTAGCCTTAGGGTATCGTTAGCCTTCGCGTTGCGGATGTCAGGTAGCAGCCACTCCGTGTAAAAACTGATATCCAGTCAAATCCGGTTAGACTAGGAAGTCGACCCCAAGTGACTTGGGAATAATAAAGGCTAAGGGAGAAGAATGTATACCTGAAAAATAACCTATGTGCCCTATCCTGGATCAAAACAAATTATTATAAACAAATTTATACAGATTTTATCGCGTTGTTTATCTTAATATATTATATAAATTACGTGTCACGTTGTTTGTCCGCTATGTACTCCTAAACTACGGAACCGATTTTGATCAAACTTCGTAACCATCTGTAATTTGGTCCAACTTAAAAGATAGGATACTTTTTCTTTTTAAACGGGCAAAAATTATCTAATTTGAAGCAAATGAAGTTGCGCGGGACAGCTAGTATTTATATATATATAAATCTTCTGTGCGTGTGTTTGTAATTAAACTCCTTCTGTTTAGAAGGAGTGATAAGTCACAAAAAATGTCATCAAAATCGGCATCGACATTTTTTGTGTGTTCTAGTGGATTCGAGAATGGTTTAGACTTGCTATTTTTTTCTCGTGTTTACGTGACGTCTGTCGGGACAGCTACTTTTTTATAAAACACTATTATTACATAATTTTGAAACTTAACTACTATTGTTAAACACTTTTACTATACTTCATTTGGTTAGGTATTTAACTAAAGGTAATCAATCTTACGGCTGGGGTAAGCGTGTTCTTGAGTGGAGACCGCGACTCGGCAAACGTAGTGTAAGACGCCCTCCGACCAGGTGGGATGACGATCTGCGAAAGACTGCAGGCAGATGCTGGATGCGGCAAGCTGAAGACAGGGCGCTATGGCGCTCTTTGGGGGAGCGCTATGTCCAGCAGTGGACTATTATAGCCTGATGATGATGATGAAACAATCTTGATGTGTCTTTTTATCTAAAAACTCAGTTTAAAAATAAAATGCTGCTAAAGATCAATGTAAATACAACAGTAACGATTACTAAATCAGTTGAACCGTTAGTTTAAGCAGTAGTTTATTTGTTTAATATGTGTTTGTGTAAAGTCACATAAAGATTGTTTACCTTTAGTTAAATACTTAACCTAATGGAGTATAGTTGCTGTTAAGCTATTTAAATTATAAAAACTATTTAGATTAAATTTTACACTTTTCCCGAATATATTCGGGTACCTACTTTGAAATAACTACTTGAGAACATTGAGACAACCACCATCTTAGTCTCCCCATGAACGGATGCTGAAAAGCAACCGAAACGTCGGGAAAAAGTGTAAAATTAAATCTAAATAGTTTTAATTAATTTAAATAGCTTGTATTATAGTAATGTTCAATAATAGTTGGTTAGAGTTCAAAATTTTGTATTTTATGTGTTTTAAAATAAACAACGCGACAATATTCATATAAAATAGTTTAATTTCAATGCACACAACTAATTGTTAGATTCTATTCAAATTCTAAACTAAACGAATAATTCTTAATATCTCGGAACGTTGGAGAAAGTAAAGCTTGAATATAAATAGTTAATAAACTAAATAGCTTAAATGATAGTAAACATACTTAATATAATGTTAATTAAAGGGTCTTAGGTACTTATTTAGTATGTGTACAAATGGCGATAAACGTTTAATGATAGTAAAGTTTATAAGTACTGTACCTAATAGGGTTTTAAAACAAACAACGCGATCAAATCCGTATAGAGTATTTTAATTTTAATCTAAATATTTGTTGATAGAACACTGATTTCTCACAAGCATGAATGTTTATTACTATACAACATTAGTTCCCAAAGTGGTCTAGGTGGACCCCCGGGGGTCCATGGGAGACTCGACGGGGGTCTACGTTGGCGTGACAAAAAAATGGGGGTCCACAATTCGTAAGCCAGTCCAAGAGAAAATTTATTTACTTTCGATAGTGAAGAACTAAAATGTTGGCTTGACATCACCTATCAATGTAGGCAGATAATATTGTAAGAAACTAAGTGACTGTTACTTGTAAAAACTTGCATATTCCATATTAAGTACCAGTGGTCTCGAACCTACTGATTTTTCGGTAGAGAAATACTAAAAAAAATAGTTTGGCCTCCATAGAATATGGAAGAAATGCAGCTGCAGGAGGTCCACTGGAATCAGCTAAATTTTGAAAGTGGTCTTTGAGAAAAAGTTTGGGAACCTTAGCTCTACAATATAATTATACTAACAAACATATTTATAACTAACATAACTACAATATAGTAGGGCTAACGATCCAAGATAAAGAATGTAAACAAACGGACAGGTTATAACACGTTTTATATTTAAATATCTACATGTTTCATTTCACTATTTAACTTGTCAATTATTTGTATAGGTTTAGGTATAAAGATATTTATTCTCATATAAGATTTACATTACTTCTATGAGAACATGATTAATAAATAAAAGAGGTTTCGTCGTCACATAAATAACAATATAATACAATTAATAATAGAATATAATTTCAATGTTGAACTTAAATAGATAATGTACTTATTCATAGATACCCGTTCAATAGTTGAAATTAATTCACAATAGATATAATTTAATTAAAATAATAATTAATTTGTTACAATAAAATGAGAAAATTTATTATAAATGTATACGAGTTAACATTTTTGATATCCGAAGGTACTTTGTTGTAAAAGTCCGACATAATAGAAAACCCATTGTGTTTAGCCGCCGGTGTGCCGCTGCCACTTTATTCGTTAATACTATTTTTTTTTGTTACAGATACAAAAGATTTGAACCTGGCCGACGTGCTTCTCGAAAGAATAAAAGAATTGGAGCCCAACTTCGAAGAGCAGATCAACCGCAGAATCTAAACTCTGGTGCTTATTCTCGTTTTAATTATAAACACACATTAGTCATACTACATCCCTTTTTATCATGGTCATAAGAAAGAGACAATACATATTACAATAGATAAAATATAGTCATTATTCTAACTTTAGGTGATATTTTTAGCGATTTAGCGATATGCATAATTTTATTGTATTCGAATAAGTATTTGAATAAGTACATGCGCTTCGATTTTGACAATACAAGGTTAGATATCGCGTTCAAATCTTTCGAATACAATTTAGTACATCATTACTAGTTTGACATTGTATAAGTTAATTTTCAATATGTTGGAATGCCAGACATAGAATCGGTTCTTATATTCAAGAGACGAAACGTTTGAGCTACGGACTGTAAAATTTTGACATATTTTTCTTAGAATAGGCATCAAACGTTAACGGAGCTATAATTAAAACCCTTTTGTTTGGACGCCGGTGTGTCGCTGCGATTCAAAGGATTAAGAAAACACTTTTAGTTTGTCAACCCGAATATGAGCAAGTTAAATTAACACCCGAATTTTTAAAAGTCAGTTTATCACAAAAATTGTTGTGCCTTAATTAAATTAATTAACTACAGCAGTGTCGTTGGGCAAATAGAAAGGGTTCCGATCGTGAGGTCGCGAGTTCGAAACCCATACATTCCACTACCGTTGTGAACCTACTCCTATCACAAGCATTCTAGTTTAACTGGAGAGGTTAGGAGTGGGTTTATGTCAGTAGTTCAATGTCTGAGATTCGAACCCGCGACCTCTCGATCGCAATTTCAATATCTTATCCATTGGGCTACCGCCGCTTAAAACACAAGATATTATTAGTTTGAATCAGAGTATTTCAATCAAATGCCTCCAAGGTGAGGTCCTTCTGTCATACATGTATTAGCACCATAAGTTTACAATTACAAAACCATGAGAACATCTTAGGTGCCACGTGTCAGATATCTATACAAATAAATAAAATTGAAGTGTCTGTTTGTAATGTCAAAATAACAGCTTTTTATCTAATGCATATGAAAGTATATAAGATACCCTATACGAAAACATCTTTTAAAATTTTTGTCTGTCTTTCTGTCTGTTTGTTCCGGCTAATCTCCGAAATGGCTGAACCGATTTTGACGGGACTTTCACTGGCAGATAGCTGATTTTATAAGGAGTAACTTAGGCTACTTTGATTTTAGAAAAAAATATGGTTCCGCGGAGACAAACACTTTTTAGTTAAAATCTACGCGAACGAAGTCGCAGGTAACAGCTAGTATTATATATAATTTCGTCCATTCTTTCCTTAGACTATTAAGTCGTAGCGGCACACCCGCAGCCGAACACAATAAGTTTTTAATTAGTCTGGCATTCTTGCAATGGACAGGTTAACGCCAATAAGTAGAGTTTGGCAATGAAATTAGATAAATTGCTTTCTTTCAATCAATTGGTAACTGACTTGATTATATTTTGTTAATTAATATTTTTGAAAGAAAAATTGTTATTATCATGGGTATTTCCTATAAGTACGTTTACTTGTAGGCTCATTGATTTTCTGTGCAATGATTGGAATTGAAGTTGACTATGTGTACGATGTGGCTGATCCATTTCAATTGTAATATTGATTAGATTATATTTACCTAATGCAGCATTTACTTGATTTAAAAAATATGGCTAATGGGATGATCCGTGCATACCATGACAGTGGTGTATCAACTCGGTAAGGACCAGCGCCCTCTAACGGACACGGCTTTTAGATGATGAACAGTAATATACCTTAAGATTGTAGCATTAAAGTTGAAATACCAACAACACTGCTCAATTACGTGCTGTTTTTATAGTTAGTGATGGAATTTCAACCATAATATCGCAGTTAAGGTTTATTTTTAATTTTCATGCTGCCATCCAAATCGCGGGCGCTGGACTTTATACTACTGTCGCAATGAATTATTTGAATCTAAAGGCTTCCAAAAGATTGATACTTTAAATGTTAAAATTTTGAAATAGTTTTATTTGGTTAATTTTGAATCATAATTATTGGCATATTGATTTTCTATAACTACTAAAAGTGATTAGTTTTATTGACTGAATTATTTGTTTGTTATACGTATATGTTTGGATATGTGAAGTTTTTTAGAATGATAATTGTATAAAAAATCAAAATATATACAGAAAATCATGATAAAACGTAATTACGATTAGATAGGCACATTTCCTTTAGACGTGTTGTGATTTATAAGATACAGATGAGCCACCCACCAATAGAATTGCTTCATTTTGGTACCTTCATCAAATGAAGTGATCCGATTGGTGGATTTGACTTTTATCCATAGTTTGGGAACATAAGGACATCTTTAGTTGAACGGTATTCTCATACATTCACAATATTATTAAATGTAATAATTAGGAAAGGAAGTAATGAAAAACAAATCTAAACCATTGGTATACCAATTTTTGCAGTTTAATTTGTTTTCTTTATTCTCTATGGTTAAGTTATCTAGCCTTTTTCCTTTTGGATTTTTACAGTAGACCATAGACTCACCTTTCTGTATCTATGACCGCTTTAAACATATTAAATGATAAAATCCCGCAGAAAATAAATACAATTTTAATATACGTAATAAATATTATCTATACAAGGTTATTCTTAGTAAAGTGAAAACCTTTCAGGGGTTGATTGTACTTGTTATTATAAACAACTTTTGTTCCGGGACATTGCCAAAATCACGAAAAAATAATCAGCTGTTCCATACATTTTGCCGAGGTCAAAGTCCAATTTTGTATGGAACAGCTGATTATTTTTTCGCTATTTCGGCAATGTCCCAGAACAAAAGTTGTTCATAATAACTAATATCATCACCCCCTGAGAGGTTTTCATTTTACTAAGAATAACCTTGTATAAGCTACGTTAGATGGGTAAACAAGAATACTAGGTATTAGTAATACTGTTACCAAAAAGTGCGTATTTTGTAAGTGATTTTATGATAATAATAAATATTTTTACGAATTTTGACTGCTAGGAATGCTTTAACGGAATTGACGTGACTTTGAATTATAATTTATGTTAAGTAGATTTGTTATTATTTTATGTTTTTTATCTCTCGGAAAAAAGCTTAAAAATGTGCCTTAAGATATTGAATACTATTATGTGCGCCACGCAGGAGTAAGATTCGGTCGGCGCATCGACGTAGCGTTGCATATGGCGCAAGACGCAAGTATTTGAAGCAAGTCGTGCTTTCTTTGTATTGCTTAGTAATGAAGTGATGGACAGCAAGACACTCACGTTACTTGCTTCAAGAAACTTAGGTTACTTGCTTCAAGAAACTTGCGTCAAGAACATGCGTTACGTAAATAGGCATAAAAGCAGGCAATAAAACGTCTCGCCTGGGTATTATCTCTGATGTTTTGCATAGCGAAGCCTCTACACATTTTGTATCAAAATATATTGAAGAGGCGTGTCTTAGTCTACGGTACAAGGTGCCTTCTTGAGTCTTAGACGCGAACAACTAAAGCTGTCAGTTGGTTCACCTTTAAGTGTAATTTATGTTAGAGTTTATCAGGCCGCTGGAATGTATCTGACGTGGCACCTACAGCCTTATAAAGGACAAGATAATGATTTTCGTTGATTTTTAAAATCTATGCTATAAGTTAAAAAAAAAAACAAAAATTATATTGATATATTTTATATACATAAGTTTATAAAATACCTGCTTAAAGTTTAAGAATAAATTGAATACATACTAAAAAAATAATGCCTTAAATTGCTTGAAGAATAATTTGCGATCGAGAGACATGTTCAATCCCAATTTTGGTTTGGTTCACAGAGTAATGTTATAAACTCTATGTAACACAAATATAATATGTATTATATACTTAATATTTGTGCTAAATAGACTAATATTTACTAATTTGGTAATAATAATTGCCATAAACAATAGTCATATTCACCTATTTAAAAGTTTAAGCAGGTATTTTGATATTATAATAGATACTAAAATGTAGGTACCTAGATATATCCACCATTTTTATTTTTCTTTATAAATAATATAGTGTTTATTTTTTAGTAATCAATTTTATTGATTTAATTTTTTTATTGACTATTGGTACAAAGAACTATGTCGTTATTTTTATTTGTAAATTGGTTTAGTCATTTAGTTACTTATAGGTTTGTAATTAGAACCAAGTTTCAATGATAATACCATTAAATAGAATTTTGATTATCGCTTGCTTTAACGGTGAAGGAAAACGGAGTCTGAGAGTTCTCCATAATGTTCTCGAAGATATGTGACGTCTGCCAACCCGCACTAGTCTGGCTAGACTATGGCCTAACCCTTCTCATAGTGAGAAAAGGCCCGTGCCCAGCAGTAGGACAGTTCAATACAGGCCTGATATTATTATATAATTTTATTACATAATATACTCTTACATAATGACAATATTATAAATATACAGACTGCATGGATAGTGCAGTTGTTAAATGGTCACTGCTAGTGCCTTGTGTGTTGGGTTCGGTCACCACGCGGGACAAATATTTGTATTACCTACGAATATGTGTTCCAAGTCTGAGTGATTTTCTTGTCCGTTGTTTGTAAAAGTCTCAGTGTGTCAGGGATTATGAATCTCACACACAATGTTTAGAATATATTTATTGTAGTGCTGCATAAACTCTAAATAATTCATGTGCTCGGTTCAATATGTGTCATAGTTTATACAGGCATGTAACCCGAAGTTGTGGTCATATGTAAGCGTCAGCGCGAGTGTCATGATAAATAATTTGTTACTTGATATGTTTTTACCCTTTTTTCTTTACTAAATTATTTTATACGCATTTAACAGGACATTCAGACATAACGTTAATTATGCTTGTATTACTACCGGCTATGATGGGAACTTTTAAAAAAGCAGTTGTTCATTGTTATTGTTCAAAATTCATATTATCAATAAAATAATATTTAATTTCATATAACTTTCTGCATTGGCCTTCTATTAGGTACACGTTGTATGACGTCATAAGAAATAAACAGTAAGTATGGCGGACATATTGTTGCGGGTCCAAGAATTTATTGGTAGTAAGTTACTACCAATAAATCCTTAATCCTTAATAATATTATAAATTCGAAAGTAACTCTGTCTATCTATCTGTCTGTCTGTTTGTCTGTCTGACTGACTGTCTGTCTGTCTGTCTGTCTGTCTGTCTGTTACCTTTCACGGTTAAACCACTCAACCAATTTAGATGAAATTTAGTACAGATATAGTTTAAAACCTGGGGAAGGAGTACATTTTATTGATCTAGATACCACGCGGGCGGGGCCGCGCGCAAAAGCTAGTTCAAAATATAATTAGTGGTAACCATAGTCGTCCTCATAGAACTAAATATTTGGTTCCTAATGCAGGATTTCTAAACTTTAAGCGTCATTTTCATTATTATCATTGTTATAATATGAATGAAGAATAAATACAATTATCGATAAAAGACTATGTATGATGCACAATGTTTTTTTAATATTTACTGTAATGCTTAAATATAAGATAAATCATTTTTGTGGGGATAGAAGAACTGATTTTAGAAGATCTTAGACTTAATCAAAGGTGGCATTGTCGTGGTAGGATTATCCATCAGGATCTCAAAAATATATCGGCACGTACAATTTATATGAACATATTCACACACATCAATCTGGTTTAGATTAGTGCATAATTATATTCTTGGATTGGATGGTTTTTATTTTAATGTGTTGGCAATACTATACATAAATACGTGTCCTACTACGTCATCACTGATGGGTACTGAACCCCGGTACCACCAGCATGACTATAGGCTCACTGGCACGGTACTGGTGCGTTTGGTTAAACCTGTGGAATTCCTATTAACTTGAATTTCAATTCATCAACGTGTTTCGATGCATGCGCTACGTAATATGATTAGAGCATTATCTCAGATTTAACACCGCGACACGCAACGTTTCGATTCACTGACTGATAAATATCATAATCTCGTGATTCTGAAATCAATATATTTTACAGTGATTCTAGTGTTGAACTTTTTATCATTGGAATTTCACTGACTTTAGTGTCGAACAAAGTTTAACACTCCAGTCACTGAAATTATACTCATTCACTTGATTTTTTTAATTCTCTCCTTCTATTCTGGGTACTATACGTTTCTTTATTTTATAAAATTTCTTATGGTTTTATAGTTCTAATGATTCAATGTGTCATCAATTCAATTCTATTTGTAAGCTCTAGATGTTTGAAATATTATGATTATAATAATATTCAAAGATACTTATATTTAATTATACTGACAATTTATATTATAGGCTGATATTCAAGAAAGTGTGATATAGCTAGCTATTACTATGGTTGATATTAATGGTTATCTATTTTAAATCAAAAGGCTTTGTATTTTTATATATGAAAATATGTATGTACTTAAGTACATTTGATAATTAAAATTAAAAAAGAAACGTTCGAGTTTTATTGAATCCTAATCCTTTTCTTTACACAATATCAATCAAATATAATCGATATAGATATCTCAAATAACAATAAAAATCAGTTTCAGTGCCTTTCTTAAGAAGTTACCATTATATGAAATCTTAGCTTCAAATATGGTAGTTAGATAATACTTGTTGGTCGGTACATTATGTGACATGTCATGTTGTCATAGACATTTGTTGACCCGAAAACCATGGTATAATGCTGAGTACCTACCTACTATAAGGCTCAGTGCTTTATATGCGTCAATTGAGAACATGCATTACTACATATTTATAATTATGGATAAAGGATGGGTGTCGCGAGAGCTGCACAAAAGTGGATATTCTCTTTACACGGTCTATCGGTTCTTTTACGGGTTTTGTTCTGGAGAACTAGTTAGTGTCTTGCTGCTATCGCCGTCTTTTACAGGGTTTAAAAATACCTGTCATGATGTACCCAGGTGGTATAACTCATCCTTTTTTTTTGATAGACCATACGTTATTTAGCAGATATCGCTTTTAGCGTTAAACTTCGAGATAACTCTTTAAATTCACCTGCAAAATACGCTTAAAAGACATATTGTAAATTTATGTGTGGTATTTAATTAGAGATACCCTGTCTATTGAATTTATAAACAAATGTACCTACGTATTCATAATGACCTTAGTAGGTCAATGCGTATTTTTCGTCTACTGTAACTAAACATTAAATGTTAAATTTGTAGGGGCACTGTATGTTAATGTGTACGTATAAAACAGCGTTTGTTGTCAGCGAATGTATTATGCGGTAGTGCGGCCCGCGGGGATAGGCGAGCAGTTCACTCCCCGACGCGGCAATACCCGGTACTCTGTATATTATTAGAACATAAGTATAACCATTCTGAAGTGAAAAATATACTTCGTTGATTAGACTGTATACCATCTTTTATTTACATAATATCAACTAGTAGATAATTCCTACAAATTATTTAGGTGCAATTCCAAAAGCCAAATGTTCAAATCGCGACAACACATGACAGCAGAAATGTCAATTTCGTTTTAAAAAAGTTAATGTCAAAACATTCTCACGTGTGTGCCGTGCTGTATTTTTGTTTCAAGATTATTAAATGAAATACTTTATAAATAAAAATGGGTAAGCGTAAATATGACAGCGAGAATCCGAAGGATGAAAAGAAAGCTAAAACAAGTGAATCTGTAGACGAGGAGATTGAGAATACAGAACAACCTCAAAATGAACCTAACACTAATAAATATGAGAAAAATGCTTCGAAAAGAGGAGGGTTTGATGTTAAACACTTTCGTAAAGAGTTAGCAGCAAAGCAGGGTCAGACTATGGGTAAGTTATATCCCGTTATTATTTATTTTAAGCTATATTGTATAGAACATTGATGCAATCATCTTTTACTATCTAGCTAGCTGTGGCCCCATTATAGTCCTATCGTTAATAGTTACAGAAGTTATTTGGCATGTTATGTATCATGGTATCTGTAATATGAACTAGAACGTTTGTAATAAAATTATTATTGATATAAAAATAGCTGCATGTAAGTTCTAGATAACCAATTATGGTACAAAACAATATCCATTTTCTTGCCACCACCATGTTGATCATGTTTTATTATGCCATGCATCTCTATAATACATTATTCTAGTCTTTCTTCTTAAGTTGTCAAATCTTAGAAAACCAAACATAATTAAATATCTATTGTGCCTTGCCACTGCAAGTCACTAAGTTAAATTAATGCATGTTTTACTACTGTGTGCCAATGAAATTCTACTTAATGCAGTTTAAGGTACCATTTGGTACGCAGAGATAGAAGAATCAAAACTTGGTCCTCACTTATATTGACAATTGCCAGTGTTGTATTTTGTTTTGCAAACAACTGAAATTTAGTGAATTGTTTTATATGTTAGTAGTTAAGGTCCTCAATTCTGGTTGTATTTATGTTCCAGCCCTCACACAGTTCCTGCAAGTGTGTTTAAATCCAGACAACCAATATGACTATTTATTGGAGTACCTTAAAAGTGGTGGTAATTCCCATGAAATCTTGCGTCAAATAACAACAGACAGTAAGAAAAATCTCACATTAGCAACACCAGCCTTCCATATATTCCACCTCATTATCCTCAAAGTACAATCCTCCCTTCCACACATGATAGCCATTACAGAAGAAGCATGCCGCTACTTCCTAAACACATTCATGTCAACAGTTGAGATTATGATTAGTGAAAATTCTGGACCTCGCCATAGAAAAATTGTACTTAAGTTATTAACTTCAATGGTCACATTAAATGCAGATTTGGGCATTGAAGTCTTAAACCAGGCACCATTGACCCCTAAACATTTGCAGCATGTTGTTGAAAAGCCCAACTTCAAGGAAAAAGACAATGTAAGAACATCTTTTGTTCACTTCATGACATCATTTCTAGTGGACGGTCACTTGCCTTTGATTAAAGCATTGTTAGAAAAGCAAGGACTGCTCCCTCTAGTTATCCCAGGATTGATTAGTGATGAACCGGAAGCCACATTGATATTTTTGAATATACTGAAAAAGAATGTCATTGATAACATATTGATATCAAAAAGTTTGAAATTGAAAACCTTCAGTCATCAAGTACTACATAATTTGTTTAAAGTTTTCTCATGGAAAGGACCTCCAGAATTAACTCAAGAAGCTAGGAGTGAAGCAAGACCTGAGATTATGGGTTTACTTTCAGAAATAATTATAACATTGTTTACATCACACCGGTTAGGTCTTTATTTTATTGATAAGTCTTTAGGAACCATTGATGCCAACAAAAATCAGAATTTATACAAAGCTCTGCTCACATTAAAGAGGCCTTGGGAGAATGAATATGAGAGTGATGTTATTCTGAATATAATATTCAAGTGTCCTGATTTACACCGGGCTTTGTTTAGTGTTATTGAACAGAGTTTTGAACCACAGCATTCTCCAATATGGGAACGGACTACAGACTTTACTGTCAAGTTACTTAACAAGCTAAAACCAGAAGAAATGGCATCAAGGATGTCTAATCTTAACCCCATACAAGTAGCTAACTTCGTGAGGTTTATCACTTTACCAGTTCCATTGCTGAAATTCATTCATTTAAATCTTGGAAAAGACCAAGCTATCTCATTGTACTGTGTCAAAGTTTTAGTAAAAATGTTGCAATCTCTGAGAAGATATTTGGTAATACTCGAGGTCAGTGAAACACAGAGTGCTGATTTACGTAATAAATTAGAATATTTTTTCCCTAAACATTTGCCTGCACCTACCACAATAGTAACGTTAATCAACAATGTGATCAAATCAAGTAAAACTAGTGAGGAAAGCACTAAGGACTATAGACTACCTAAGATAAATGACACAGAAGCATTGACATGTCTTGTTGATCTACTGCTACTATACAACGACATAAACCCACCCTATTTCGAAACTTTAGAAGGTAGTATAGATATGAAGCAAATATTGGACTACTCAACCACACTAACAACTGGTCATGTAGCTCTTTTAAAGTTCAAAGTAGTGTCTTTATGGTTGACACTAGATAGTTCTGCAGTTTCACTAAAGAATCCCATGTTCAAAGAGCTATTTCTCATCATGTTAGATGTATTCATGAGTGATGAAGATGAGACGTGGATAGAAGCAAAAGATACATTAAGGATTTTCTTTAAGAACACATCAATATTTGAAGGAGATGAAGATGAAATACATTTGATGCTATATACATTACGAAACTGTAAAGTCAGCCCACCTTCATTGATAGGAGATATCGTAGAATACGTATTAGAGAATATGAAAGAATTAACAGAATATGTAAGAAATCAATTAGTTCATTTCGAAATTTCTTCAGAAACTAACGCAGATAACTTAAAGAAGCTATTTAATGATTTAATG
Source organism: Catocala sponsa (assembly GCA_963564715.1). NCBI lineage: Eukaryota > Metazoa > Arthropoda > Insecta > Lepidoptera > Erebidae > Catocala > Catocala sponsa. The sequence goes on along the minus strand of OY751341.1, from coordinate 24,962,257 downwards.
GAAGACAGAAATACTGAAGACAGCGTATTTTTAGAAAACAAGATGCCGTCTCCGTTTATTGTAGGTTGTATGCAATATTTGCAACTTCACAGAGATACGAAAAAGAATCTCAAGCATTTCTTATCGTTATACATTGCAAACTTACTGCACAGTAACTATTCGCCTGAGTTAACTGAAGTGTTAATAGGTGATTCAAAACTAGATGCAAGGAATTACGTCGCAAGCTGGATGTCCAGCCCCGTATCTTTACCAGATTCTATAGTAGAAGGAGACGATATACTAAAAGCAATGTCTAAATCGATTGTTGATAATGAAGAGATTAACCTTAAAGACGTGTTCCCAGTTCTAGAAGAAGTGGCCGAGGAGGGTGACGTTAGGATTAATAATGTTCAGTACAAAATTGACTTAACAAAGAATGTAGATGGTTCTGAGCTGTTGACTTGGGCCAAATATTTAATTTACTGCACAATTCGACTAACAAATATGTCTCAGTTGAATGAGGAACAGCAAAAAAAAATAAACGACTATTTCCATTGCCTTATCGCAGTTGGTAGGAAACATCTGAGGGTAGATATTTGTAGAACCATTATACTGACGATGTTTAAGAATCCACACTTTTTAAAAATTTATAAACCTCTGAATATTAGTAAAAGTCTTTCAAGTCTGCATGCTACAGATTTTCTTCTCGAAGTTGTTACGCAACATAGAGATATTGTGGAATATTTAAATAATAAACATAAACTATTAAAGTCTTATCAACAGAAGAATTACAATGAAATCGTAAAAGCATTTATTAAGATCAACAAGAGAAAAAATGTAGACAGTGAACATACTTTAAAAGTTTTACAAATTGTTGGTGTATCTAATGAGGACGATGTGAAAATATTTAATTTAATATTTGCTGCTGAGGTTGATTCCTGTTTGAAAGAAGATAAAGAACCAAGCCTTGTGTTAGAATTACTAAGATATTTAATAGAAAAGTATTCAGAAACAGTAAGCTTAGAGTTACTACCAAATGTCTTGAAAAAGACGATCAGCCTTTATACTTCTTTGCTTTCAAATAAGGATATTAATCCGAATCTAACGAATCTAGAAAACACATTATCGAGCTATTTTGAAAATAAACCTCACCAAGTATCGCGAGTTTCGGAGGAAGATTTCAAAAAGTTTTTCTATGTGAACACGCTTAGGAAATCCACGGCCAATCTCGCATCAGTATTGTTAAAGTTTAATGTGAAATTCTGTAAGATTTTAAAAGCTGAGATCGCCAGACCCGAGATCTTAGCTCAAAGAGAACTAACTTTACCTTTAGGTAATGCAGTCATAAATCATAACCAATTCTTACTTGAAAATAAAGAATTTTTAGCAACTGTATTTAATGAATACAAATCGAATATAATGAAACTGCTTGAAAAGCCTCATAAGGCAGGCCAAATTTACGTGTCATGCTGGCAATTTATTAGAAAATTAGTCACTGAATGTATGGATATTCAAGATGCCGCTAAATTCTTCAATAAAAGCCATAAATTTGAAGCTGTTGAGGCCAGCCATGTTCAATTGCTACAAAGTTTGCTTTTGAAAGTGTGTACTGATGGAAATATTGCAAAGAAAGAGCATCTCATGAACTACTTCTTATCTATGTTACATTTGGCAATAATAGCTTTTAAAGAGGCTAAGATTGACGCTCTTAGTGAAATCGTGACTAGCGTTCATGACATGATCCAGGTTTCTAAACTAGTGGAGGGATTTAATACTGAACAAAAGCAGGAATTCATTAAAATAACTGAGAGTGCAATATGGCAAAATTTCTGCAAAGCTACTCTAAAGGACTCTTTAAAAATCAAAACGGTCGACCAAGGTAACACCCTGGGGCCTAAACTGTTGGCAGTGCTCACGGATTTAGTTAAACTTTTCTACAGTGAAGATCACGACGATATAACTACATTATTTGACATGGTGACGTCACATTCGGAATTCTTAAATGTGATGCTTAGCTATCATAGCTCCGAGATCAAATCTCGGTTAATCGAATTCTTGTACACTTTGATTCTAAAAAACAAATCTGTAATGAAGTCTCAGCAGATACCAGTTTATCTTAGTTCCTATCACGCGACTAGAACTCCGTGCGACAGACTCATAGTTGCTATCCTGCATTATTATGAAACAAATGGTTTGCCCGTCAATGAGTACAAACCTTACGTATTTGGCGACTCAGCTGCAAATTTCTACGCTGTACGCAAAAATAGATCGTCATCTTTATGGTCTCATCCAACGGCTAATCAGGTCTTAAACTTATTTGACAAAGAAGTCATAGAACGGACTGTGAGAAATTTCCCTGTGACGCAAAAGTTCGAATATAATTACGAGTTGAAGAAGAATATCAGTGTGGCGAGGGAAGTCAAAGATTCTGTCCGATCTGTGTTGGACGAGATGTTGGAGACTGGCGCATTTAAATCTTGTTTGACTAAAGATAACGAAGCTGCTGTCAAGAATTTACTAGTTAAAGGAAAGTATGAGCCAGTAGTGTCAGAATTTATTGGTGTTGATTTATTGGGTTCATCAAATTTGGATAACGATGAAGGCTTATACGATCCTATGTTCCTGTTTCCTCTCCTGAGTCATTTGCTGGCGCCAGGGTCAGTGGCTTCGTGTTTCAAGATGTTGAGGAGTGGACTGCTGTCTGTGCCCGTGATGGCGCTGAGTTCTCACTGTCCCATGATGAGGGCGGCTGCCTACCACGTGTTGCACAGGTTCTGCATGCTGTTGGAGACTGAGACGTAAGTTATATTTATTTTTATATGTGTTTCACGTCTAAATTTGATTAAGTAGTTTGAATTTTTCAGAACTTTTCTTTTAAGAAACTACTTTATAATTATTACGTTTACTTATTTGACAAGACTTAAACTTATCATAAATAGATTTATTTTCTTTAATGTTAGGTGCTCTTAGGACAACCTAGTTCACTTTTTTAGTGAAGTCTGTACAATAATTCTTTGATAAACAACAAACTTCTTCGTTTAATTGCAGGAGGCACAAAAACGATAAACTATTTCTGACGGACTACATCAACACTTTACGCCAAAGTTTGACAACGGCCATCAATAACACCGACGAATTAGGGCACAAAGATGTTAAAAATCCCAGACTACCAGCTGTAGACGCTTTGTACCTTGCAAGAGCTCTTATGGTCTCGACTGCGCCGTTCGATCCTTTGTACAAACCAGTGAACAACTTCTTAATAGCTAAACAGTTCGTAGACTTTACTTTAGTCCCTGATTTCCTCAGTCTTTTCCACGATAGCGATGTAGAATCGGCACATAGGCGACTATGGATCCTCGAAGTGATTAACGATGGGACGAAGACCATGACGGATATAAACGTCGTCTTTAAAACGATGTGTTTGAAAATGATAATGGACTTTTATTCGTCGGTTCTGAGCGATAGAAAAGCCAAAGAGAAAATTCTGCTCATGTTAAGTTCTGTTGTGGCTATCCCTCGAGCTTATGAGATTTTAGTTGAGGGGCATGGGCTGATATCTTGGCTCCATTCGGTCGTCCGGCAAACCAACGACAAGGTTCTGGTAAAAGGAATCATTGGATTAATAAAGAATATGATTTACAGTACTATGGTCAGCGCTTTCTCTAGAAATGTAGCGGCTAAGAATGGAAAAGTAAGCGAATTTATAGAACTAAGAACAAATAAAGATGTTGAGCAGGAACTTTTGGTTATACATTACGATTTGTTGAAGCATATTGATGACTTAGAACTAGATGATATTGTTGACTATGTAAAAGTTTATAGATTGGTGTCGAAACGAGCTATTAAAACTTTATCCAAGAAGCAAATGTTAAGTTTAGTAAATAAGTTAGGTGGTTTGTTAAAAGATTGTGAAGTGATCAAGCTGCTGACAAAATCATTACTCGCTAACGACAGTGTTGTCCTAAAAAGTCGGAATATGGACGTGATTTTTGATAATGAAGTTAAAAACAATTTGGTAAATATGTTAACAGAAGTTGTACAGATGTATGTTGCGTAAATATAGATTTATTACTGTAATACTTACAGTAAGATATAATAAAATATAATTATTATTTGTGACCATTTATTTTTGACATGGACGCTTAATGGCTTTATAGTCAGTGATACCGTCATGCCATTTATTTATTCAACTGTTAATCATAACAATAACATACTGGACTAAGATCCCAAACACCAGACCCAGGCCAGAACAGCTGAATCATAACACTTGCGTTAAGTTTTTTAAGTACAACGTAATATATAAGTCAATGGTACAATATCTGAACTTTTCTTATAGTAAAACTTAATCTACGTTATATTAGTAAGAATGAATTTTTGGTTGCTTTTGGCCTATTTTTAAGCAGAAGAAACGATCTGGATAGCCTATTAGTCTAACAAAATCTAAATTAAAGAGAAATGACTTTAAAGAACCAAGTATGCATACGTAAAAAATCAGCGGTGCTAATATGACATAGACCTGGCATTTCTGCAGTTGTGTTCTGCATTATTTATTTATTGAATAAATTTTACAAAGCATTAAACTATGGCTCATGAAATCGGTTTTGTTAATATCTTTTGGTGCCAATTTTTTAATTGACGCATACCTAACATTTATATGGGGAGTATGTTTGACGTGTTGACAGCTTTTATATTGAAAATATGTCAAACCGCCATATTTATAAAATAAAATTTATCTGACGATCGAAAATCGGCGTTTGAAAGAGTACACAAGGTTCGTATGTAGACGTATAACATACAGGTGAACCTCGCGTGCTACCTAATGTGTATAGCGCCAGTTGACACCATGTAGCTGGCGGTGCGTGCAGTAAAACTGTCGGTGAGAAAGCCTTGCATATTACCCATCTCTTATCTGATCGACGGGATGCAGATTTATGTGAATATTTCGCACCGGTTCCACGCCGCTTACATGCGTCAAACACTTACATTTGTAACACGGTTATAGATAATCTCGTTTTAAAGCTAAATCAATTGGCACAGCTAAGTACAGGTGTAGCGGTTTAAGTCTTCAATTATTCGCAATTGCCAATGTGCAATGTTCTGCTTTCGATTCTTGAGACATTCAGATCTGCTACTTGCTGAAATTGTGTCTGGCCGTTTGGCAAAGTGCCAGACACAATTTCAATCAATTTGCCGCCATTTACCAATAATTCGGGATCTATATAAATGTACTTTGTGTCCGATGTTTCAAAGATTTTCAAGTTATTATGCCACGTAATGAGTAATTTGTATTTAAAATATTGTTTATTTAGGTGATTAACTGATTAGGTAGGTATATCAGCGAAGAAAGCTAGAGAACGATCTCTGTGAATTTTATTTGGGGAGGTTATAATGCAAGACAATCTTTAAAGGAATATTAAACAAAATTACCTACCGGTGGCAAGTACCTACACAATTTAACTAAATTTAAACATAATTTTTTAATAAATATACTTAGGTATTAGATAACATGTATGATAATTATTTATCTATTACTAATATTATAAAGCTGAAGAGTTTGTTTGTTTGAACGCGCTAATCTCAGGAACTACTGGTTCGAATTGAAATGAGACAATCCATCTCCAACACTAAAATAATTTTTCAAATCGAACCAGTAGTTCCTGAGATTAGCGCGTTCAAACAAACAAACTCTTCAGCTTTATAATATTAGCATACCTAGATTGAATAAGTGTCAAAAATTTACGGTCAAGTAGAGTTACGGCCGGAGAGCGTCCTACCTGGACGCCCTCCGGCCAGGTGGATCAATGATCTAAAGAAGATAGCTGGATTAGACTGGATACGGATGGCTGCAGACTGGATGTTGTGGCATAAGATGGACAAGGCTTATGTCTGGACATAAGCCTTGTCCAGAAGGATAAAATCACTCTTCTGCATGGATAATGTTGTGGTCAAGTGCCCGCATCACCACTGCCGTTGTCCTTCTATTACCAACTGCTATTTTATGGGCAAGAATAAAATAACACCCTTCTCCAATAAGGCCTGGTTTCTATATACAAGAAACGAGTCGTTTTACCTCAATCAACCAGCCCGTTACAGGTCTCTAGGTACTGGTACCTATTACCAACTGCTATTTTATGGGCAAGAATAAAATAACACCCTTCTCCAATAAGGCCTGGTTCCTATATACAAGAAACGAGTCGTTTTACCTCGATCAACCAGCCCGTTACAGGTCTCTAGGTACCAGTACCAGTACCTAGAGACCTGTAACGGGCTGGTTGATTGAGGTAAAACGACTCGTTTCTTGTATATAGAAACCAGGCCTTATTGGAGAAGGGTGTTATTTTATTCTTGCCCATAAAACAGCAGTTGGTAATAGAAGGACAACTGCAGTGGTGATGCGGGCACTTGACCACAACATTATCCATGCAGAAGAGTGATTTTATCCTTCTTTAGTCTGATTGCCCTAAAATCGATCCGAATATCCGCTATTTCCACCTCACGTGACACAAATAACAGTGTGTATATAGTAAACAAAATTGTGTAAGAAAATTCTAAAAATAAGCTGTTCCAATAACGACCGATTAAAATCAAGTTGATTACTAAAACTCGGTGTTGCTCTACAAATGAAGTGGTTATAGTAATAAGTTTCGCAATTATCGAGTGGCTGGTACCGCTGTGAGATCGATCGCTGTGTAATATACACTAACTTATCTATATCGGTCACGCCCGCTGATTTTCTTGTATCTCTCTGGGTAGACATTTGTATAATGTTATGTTATTTTGTGAGTAAACGTTTTTAGATTTAATAATCTGAATATCTCTAATAATTGATTAGAATTTGAGCAAATTAGCTACATCTTGAAGCTAGCTTGAATCTTGAACTACTATAGGTAAGTCGTCAACGAAGATAAGTGAGTTTACCATCTGTCAACTGCCTGGGTTTTAAGAAAAAGTCTGAATCTCTCCTTTACTGTGGCTGTTGAGATGCAAACGAGACCCCAAGAAAAGTGCAAGTAGGTATAAATAGTTAAATGGTTTAAAATATTTAAAGTTGTGTTTTTAGAACAAACTGCGATAAAATCCGTATGTAGCTCCTACATAGATAGTTTAATATACATGCGGAACAGTCGCATTAACGTAAACAAAATAATATAATATTTGAACATTTCTTTCTTTTTAATTTTGCTCATCAAAATGACCACACTCCGCCTGACACCGTCCTCATAGCAGCCGAGGCGATGTTGAGGTCTCTACTTTGACGGCCTGAGAAGGTGCTTTTTCACGCCCCGCTTAAAGGACCCAGGATTGAAGGAAGAAGGAAACACGTGCCTTGGCAGAGAATTCAATGCCCTAATCGTTCGGCAGAAGTATGAGGACCCAATCTTGTTGGTACGCGTAACAGCCTTACGCCTGTATATTCTAGCACGAGTAGCCCTAGGCTACATCTTGCCATCTTGCTTTTAATTCCCAGATTATTGAGGCTAAGGCTAGTAGGTACTACAATACCGTTTATCGACCATATTTACGGACTTCATGTTCCTACTTAGAAGATACTCGACGGCCACATAACCACCGGGGTATGACCGGGAAGTTAATTATGGTTTTGATTCCACGTTATAAGAGGCATGTCTATTGGAATCTACAGGGCACTGTTCCAGATTTCGTTACCTGCACGAAGTCTGGAACAGTGTTGCTAAGACTCCTTGACAAAAAATCAACCAATACTGCCCAACTCGTGATTCGACTCTCACACTTCATGCAAATCAGTCGCATCCACACCTGCTGCGGCACGAAAGCAATCGAGCAGTATTAAATACTGCAGAATCGCCTCAGCCGTCAATATAAGTGCAAATCGTAAAGAGAAAAGTAAACAATATAAATTAAAGGTATGAAACAAGCCCATCGAGCCCTGAGGCGCTACGATCGCACTGCCTCGCTCTGTTGTTAAATAAATCAATAATTTACACGCAACCCGCCATTTTATTATCAAGGTATAATGATAGACGTTTTATTCATACGCTCCGGTTCGTATAACCTTATTTTGGAGGCCTCGTTGGTAGCGTGCAATGAGAATGCGATTAAAAATAGGGCCAAGGGCGGTCTTTTAGCGCCATTTACAGATTTCTTGGCTAAGAATCCCGCGCTTGGTAGAGTTCCTGTATTGAGGATGAGTTTACAAATATTCAGACAACGAACACAAAGAATTTGTGTTATTGTATCCGACCCCATTACTACTACTGTCGAACATAACGTACTACCAGTGTAGACTGGCGTATTCTATTTCCTGCTTGCCCAGCAGATAAAACCTAACAACTTGCCTAAGTCTGCTCTTCGCTGATAACAAAATGCCCAAGCATACTGTTATATAATTCCTTATAACATTTTTCACTCATTTACACACACACATACACACGCACACGCACACGTAATATGTATGTATTTACAAAAAAAAACTATATATGTATGTTTATCCATTGCCTAGTAGGTACCCGTAGTACAAGCTCTGCTTAGTTTGGGCTAGATGGTGTTGTGTGTATGTGATAGAATATTATTATTATACGCACTCACCATAACTAACCCAAACATCCACTCACTTACACCACTCTCACATCTATTTATTCATGCATATTATCTAGTTATTTGTAAAAATTAAGTTCTAGGTATATGTTAATCTGTATAGTTTGATGGCCACGACACAGGCTATGCCTAGTGTGGCTGTCACTATGTGTAACTTAACTGAAATAAATATTATTATTATTATTCTCTTTATTGATACATTTTTCAATAATAATTACCTTTTTAAAAATATAAAAAATAAAACACATTTAAAAGTATAAAAACTATGAAGAGCCATCGGCATCGGGAACTGGGTCCAAGCTACCGGTGGTTAGGGCTCCAGCGAGAGGAACCTCCTCACGTTGCGTGCTGTGTTCAGCAATACGGCCTTCTGCATCAGAGACTTAATCCAGCAGTCTAACGCGAGCCTCTTCAGATTGTGATCGAGACTCTTGGCAATCAGTCCATGGACTGATACGACTATCGGTACAATGATCGCCGAATCCACATCCCACATGTCGACAATCTCGTGCGCCAGATCCAGATATTTAACTTGTTTATTCTTTTTAGCTTTTACGAGATGCCCGTCATGAGGAATGGTAATATCGACGATATTAGCAATCTGAGGATCTCACGGCCAGTCACTTATGTCACAGTAGGTATGAGTACACCATCTCGATTGCCCAATTATCCTCAAAGTACTAATTTACATAACAAGATTGAATTCGGCGTGTCACACAATACGTAGGCAGTCCAGTCGGCTGCGCATACGCATATAATTCGCGATTTAGTGTATCTGTGTCACGTGGGAGTCGGTCAGTTCCCACGGCTGCCTTCAGTGTATTTATTCATTGTGATACACATACGTACTGATGTAAACCATCAGTGTGTTGTGCGTTTTGTTAAGTACTTACCTATTTTTTTGTTCGGTTAGCTCTAAGGAGTGGTCTGCGATCCTTAAAACTAGTTTGCGTTGTATGTATGAGTAAATATCTTGATATATAGCAAAGTAGCTTCTAAATGTTTGTGGCCTTAAACCTCGAAATTTTTACACAATTGCATTATTATATGAGATAAATTTTGATGCTGTAGTTCGTATGGAAACGGGCAATTAAACATATCAGACTGAACCATAATGAAGCGTGGCCGGGATTAGCTAGTAAAATATTAAGAGATTTTAGTGAAATAATAGAGTTCGGAAAAACTCATATACAACAGCTTCGTCCGTCCGTCTGTCTGTTATACAACATTCAACTCAAGAACCGTATGAATTAGAGACTCGCGGTCAACGCCATTCGACTCAGCATAGTCGATATACCTCCGAAATTACTATGACCTTTGACCTCTGACCTCAAGGTCACGTGGTATCACGTGACCTTTGCATATTACTTGGACCATTTTTTTCGAACTAAGATTTACGGCAATTCATTGCCGTTTCTCACTTGTTTTACTATTGGAAAGATACTTTATTCCCTACTAGCTTTCGCTCGCGTTAATTTAGAATTTGACAATCATTCGGGTTGTACTCTGCTTGTAATAATATAATTCAATCATGATTCGAAAGACACGTGGCGCCATCTATTATCATAAGAACGTTATTATTGTTTTCTCGGGAACAGTAATTTTTGTCGGGATGAAAGGTAGCTTATGTCCGTTTCTGTACACCTGTCAACGTATATGCAAAATTTCAGAATGTTCGGTCCAGTGGTTTAGGCGTGAAAAGATAACAAACAAAGAAACTCATTTTCGCTTTTATAATATTAGTTAGGATTAGGATTAAATGGACATGTTATTGTATTACCTATGGATGTGCCAGCCGGGCGGGCTACTAGTAATAGTAATTTGTGTCTACCTCGGTGGCGTAACGATACAGGGTGAAGGCGACTACTTTGCATACGGTCTCAGGTTCGCTTCCCAGGTCACAAAAAATGTTATTGGGTTTTTCAGTAGACATTTTTAACAGCAGCGCGGAATTTGGAAGTGTGCTCGGTAAATGGCAATGGGCTCACCATATAAACATAATTAAAATTAAACATAAAAATGTGTTTAGCTACTAATGAGGGACCTATAACCATAGTGGGCTAAATAAGTGGTGTATCTCTACCTACCCCTTTGGGGATATTTTATTTTATTATTTCAGGACAACTTACAGCTAATAATTCTTATAAATTAAAACATATTAGCAAAAGGCCAATTACAAGTTTGTACAGATGAATAGTATAATATATATATATATTTTTTTTGTTATAGACTTTAGACTATAATATATAATATATATATCGGAGGAAGCTATTGAGTCGGGTTGATTGTTATTTGCACGTATAATTCACAATATAAATTGTCTACGTTTTAATTACTTTTAAAATTCTTAATTTAATTTAATTTGATTTGTTAAATTATTCTTTAGCTCAAAAACATTATTAATCTAATAAAAGTTATGAATATTGTAATTCACGTAACGACCAATCAGAGCAGAGCGCGTGCTTGAGTGGGGTCGAGGCGCCGTCTTTACTTTAGGAGGGCCGACAGTTATTGAGACACATTTGAGCGATAGCGACTGATCGAGTCGGAACGTTGAGTTGTGAGTTGTGTAAAAAGAAGTAAGATCAGTGCCCTGAACCCACTGCTCGGTCTTAACTGTTATTTTTCATTCGACATTATTGTGAAGTGAAAATACTGTTTATTCTAAATACAAATAGTGTAAAACCGGCATCGTTGTGTTTTGTGCTCGCATATTACCCAGATAACGCCCACTAAACCCGCAACCACTACTGACGTTGCCATAGACAACAATACATCTCCGACATATATATATATATATTTTGTTATAGACTTTAGACTATAATGTATGTAAGAAAAGACAACTGTTGGTGGACAACTAATCGATATATTGACATAAGAGAATGTTTCCCGTTTTTGGTCGCGATGGCGTAGTGGTTAGTGTAACCGACTGCCACGCCTGAGGTCGCGGGTTCGATTCCCGCACAAGCCAAACATTTGTGTGCATGAACATGGATGTTTGTGTTTATATGTATGTATTTACAAAAAAAGAGTATATCCATTGTCTAGTACCCATAGTACAAGCTCTGCTTAGTTTGGGCTAGATGGTGTTGTGTGTATGTGATAGAATATTATTATTATTATTATTATTATTGGTCGTAGCGTGATGTTATATAGCCTATAGCCTTCCTCGATAAATGGGCTATCCAACACTAAAATAATTTTTCAATTCGAACCAGTAGTTAACAGAACATTAGAAAAAAAAAAATAATAAAAAAAAAAAAAGTAACGTTCCAAAAAATATCTTGATAACTGCTCAAATAACAAATAATAATAGTAGTTCCTGAGATTAGCGCGTTCAACCAAACAAACAAACAAACTCTTCAGCTTTATAATATTAGTATAGATATATAACAAAAGTACTTTACGCTCATAAACAGATTAAATGATAACCTGCTTTTACTTTCATATTTGTCTTTTTGCCTTCACATCAGACGTTTTTAAATCATTCAACCCGACACTGGACAAGTGACGTTAATCCGACAAGCGGTCAAACAGACCGGTGGAGTGCAGCCGACGGGTTGAGTGGATACAACATACCGCGCCTTTAATAGTTGGATTAGTCCAAATATGTCACAGCGTTGAGAAATTCTCACTTATTCATTAAATCTCATTAGCATGTTAAAGCTTGGCTGATATTGGGGCTGTAGCACACTGAAGCGATATTGTGTTTCTTTCACAATAATTTTTGTGTCTGGCGTGATACTCTTCTTTGTCAAATATCGGTAAAATGATGGTTGCTGCTTTACGAGGTGTTTAAATGTAATTTATGAATTTGGGTTCTTTTTTAATGTTATAACTAACTGCAAGGAATCGTATGGAAGTGTACCATAGATAAAAGATAATCTATACTAAAATTATAAAGCTGAAGTGTTTGTTTGTCTGTTTGAACGCGCTAATCTCAGGAACCACTGGTTCGAATTGAAAAATTATTTTAGTGTTGCATAGCCGATATTTTTATCGATATCTAACCATCATCGATACAGTATTATCATATCAATAAGAAATTAAATAATTATATCCAATATTCAAAATAATATTGGTAATATTTATTAAGTAAGTATATATTTATTATTTGCTTCCTTTTTACCCACTTCTAACTTGAAAGTTCTGAATTATCGATATTGGTGCCAATTCTGTTGTCACAAAATTCTCTAATCTTAACTAAAAATCACTAATACGAAATGTCATTTGAGAGGACTAAACTAAATTTTAATGATTTTTAGTTAAGCTTAGAGAATGTTGTGACAACAGAATTGGCACCAATATCGCATTGAAACTGTCAATATTATTGATCATCGATATTTTCAGGCCTTCGATATAAATATCGATATTTGTATCGATATTTTCGTTTCCTTGCAACCCTAAGCAGAAGTTGTCAAATTAAATAAAAGAAAGAACAAATTCAACTGGGCGGTTATAACATCAGATTGTTAAAGTAGCTGTGGCGCTATCTTAATAGACTAACTACAAAAAATTACGCATCAGAAGTGTACCTACTTTAACCAAGTTTACCTCGACTACGATAAAAATTTTATGGAAAGTACATAATAATAATAATAATATTCTACTACATACACACAACACCATCTAGCCCAAACTAAGCAAAGCTTGTACTATGGGTACTAGACAATGGATAAACATACATATATACAATTTTTTTGTAAATACTTTCATATTATACATAGAAACACCCAGACCAAGACAAACATCCATGTTCATGCACACAAATGTTTGACTCGTGCGGGAATCAAACCCGCGACCTCAGGCGTGGCAGTCGGTTACACTAACCACTACGCCATCGAGGCCGACTTACAATTTCTATCGCTTACTTTAGTGTGTGGTACATACTTATCGCAGCTAACAGTTAAGCCGCTTACGTCCATAGTAACTTGGGCCACACATCTAGCCAGCGCTTACTAAAAATAAACGAGATGGGTGTAAGAACCCAGGATTCAACCTCTTCGTCTTAAATGTAAAAGTAATGAAAAGAAATGACCCCTATATCTCGGGGGTCTTTTGACCCACAGGGCCCATACTCAAACTCAACCGAGATATGACCCCAAGGTGTCTGCACACCAAGTTACAAGTCAATATTTTGCCATTTAAAATACATGTGACCTTGTGACACCTATATCTCGGGGTCTCTTGACCCACAGGGCCTATATTCAAACTCGACCGAGGTATGACCCCAAGGTGTCTGCATACCAAGTTACAAGGTCTAAAAACATTATCATGATCAATCCAAAGAAGAGACTTGTTATAATTTAATTTGTACGTATGCAAAACGGAGGTCTTTATCTGACTATGCAGTAGAGCGACCAAGCATTCTGTGGCTGGGCTTGGAATTGGATATTTTTGATGATCCTTTATGCATAGCTAATACCGCGGCACCTTTAATGAAAAAGTTATTAAATTGTACGAGATTTTCGAAAATGAGGTGGTAAACAAACATAAAAATTATATAGTCATAACGCAAATATTTTTTGCATTCGTGTTTAGCTTTGTAGTTGTTACAAATACCTAATAGGTTTTAGCAACATAAACCACTCTTAAATGTTAACTCTTAAGTGTATTTTGATATATTGTTACATAGTAATTATTTTGATTCAGAAACCGGACAAAGTCTACTGGCATGCTTAGTACCTATACCTTCATGAATTCTGGAAATGTACCGAAACGGTAATCGGTTCGCCCCTATTACTTTGGATTTAAAACATATCGAGCGAAATGTAGTTGTGATACATCTCTGCCAAAGAAAGCGTTTTCTTGAAGACATTAACTTAAAGTATACTAAGGCGTAAAATACAAACGGATAAAATTATACATGTAGATAAAGTACTGTCCTATTAATGCAACTAAATTATAGTCTCACTATATTTCATTCCCGATTCGCTTCTCATTAGTTCCTTTGTGTCTCGAAGTCAGCGGCCATTTTCCAAAATGGCGGCCTCACTGTCGGTATCCATGTTACCGGCGCACGAGCACTATCTTGCAATCTTACGATCCTTTTACTTATCGTCCAAAAATAAAGAAGTTTATAATTGACGGGATCTTTTACCAGATCATTGTACTTTTTTATTTGCAATTGTTTTGTAAGCACTAAGGTTGGAAACAATGCCTGATGGTAGGGTGTTGCGGTGCATAAGGTCTCTGAATCGATGCCCGGATCAGGCAAAATGTTACTGGATTATAGCAGCATGAATTTTAATTCCTTCTCCTTCCAACTTCCTTTCCTAAAGGGTCGGCAACGCGCAAGTGATGCCTCTGGTGTCTGGTGTCGCGTCCATAGGTTACGGTAACCACTTACCATCAGGTGGGCCATATGCTTGTTTGCCACATAAGTAGTATAAAAAAAAAATGTCCAAAATTCATGTTGATACAAATTGAGTTTCTGATATATTTACCAATTATATGACAATCTTGTCGTCTAGTACGTGCGCGTTTAAATTATAGATGGCGAAATGCGGGACATATTTCCAAAAGTTGCTGAGACAGAGAAAAGTTTACAAGATCCAGGTATCGAACCAGCTATCTCATAAACAGTCGCATACGTAGGCGCGATACTTAGATCACAATTTCTATTTTAAAAGACAATTTCCAGCTATTTGAGTTTTAAAATATTAGGATACTAGTATCTATTTTTCTGTTTTCCTTTTTACTTATTAGGGAAATGATTTCTCTAATACGTTAGGCAAATACCCGGCCCTAGGACCAATGTCCTCGTGTATGCCTCCCAGCTTGCACGGGGACATGGCTTCAACGTGCAGAGGCCCTTCGAGAGTTTGTGGGCACGTACGGAGACACTAGCCCCTTGTTAGAAGACTAATTCTAATACGGAACCCAATAAAAATGGGTGTTTTATAGGCTGGAATGGAAACTGTTCTTTCTCGTCTGCTGTTTTATGCTGTCTCCGTACAAAGTCGGAATGGCAAACGAAATTTAATTAATAATATTTACTAGTAAATAGCCGTAACTCGCGACTTAGTTCGCGTGGAATATAAAAAAAAAATCTATAATAAAATTAGCCGAAATTACTCCTTATAACATCCGTTATCTGCCAGTGAAAAGCCCGTCAAAATCGGTCCAGCCGTTTCATATATTAGCCGGAACAAATAGACAGCCAGATGATATAAAATGATATAATAAATTATATAATATTCTACCACATACACACAACATCATCTAGCCCAAACTAAGCAGAGCTTGTACTATGGGTACTAGACAATGGATAAACATACATATATATATCCCTTTTTTTGTAAATATATACATATTATACACAGAAATAGCCAGACCAAGACAAACATCCATGTTCATGCACACAAATGTTTGACTTGTGCGGGAATCGAACCCGCGACCTCATGCGTGGCAGTCGGTTACACCAACCACTACGCCATCGAATATAATAATAAATCATAATAATAAAATAATTATATAATTACCTTATACAGGGTGTAAGTGACGGTTCACCGAAAACTGAAATACTAGCTTCGGACCATCATTCTGAGTTGGAAAACGTAGGAATTTTCCACCGGAAAATTATCGAATTTTCTTTCAAAATTTCACATTTTTCTAACTGATTATGATTACATAATGAGTAAACGACCCATTATACTAGATAATATCAATAAAAACTACATAATACCGAAAAACAGCTATGTAATCCAAACATACAAAATAAACACAGTTGAACCAATCAGCTGATCTTGCGCGGACAAGGCAATGACCAACGCAAAAAAGTTTTTTTACGCACCGGCAATAGTGTGCTGTGTAAAAACCCGCCCGCATCGTACCTACTACCACTGAACTAGGGAAGATCTATGATCAATGATCGATATCGAAAAAAGTGTATTAAACAAAGCGGGATAGGTTAATAAATAAAATAGTTGTTTTCCTTTTAAAAGTAAAGGTTACATGAACGTGTTAGCACTATTTATTATTAAATTAGTCACGTAGATTGAAAAGATTGTAATGATTAAAGTAGCCTCTAATTTAATGTTATACTACTATCACTTTACAATACCCATTTGCATTTTAAATGTAAAAAAATATTAATTGTTTTGATATTTCGTATCGTAAATGTACATGTATGAGTTTATTTAATCACTTTTAATAATAATTAATGTAAAAGACCATCTAATTGTTTTAAAACAAAGCTTTTTGTACACAGCGATTCATACAATGTAATGTAATCTAGTAAATCTTTACTTAACTGTTAAAATACAAAACTGTAACAAAAATTTGTTAATAGAATTAGCCATAAACAGTTTATTACTATGTATAAG
Organism: Catocala sponsa; assembly: GCA_963564715.1. NCBI lineage: Eukaryota > Metazoa > Arthropoda > Insecta > Lepidoptera > Erebidae > Catocala > Catocala sponsa. The sequence continues at coordinate 24,945,377 of OY751341.1, read as the reverse complement.
TATAAAATTAATCGATAGCCGATAACTCTCATAAAAATATTTTATGAGAGTTATCGACTATGGATTTATTTAATTAGATAGATGTATCTCATCCCTATCTAATATGACTACAACTGCAAAAGAAATTTATTTTTGAATTCTTTAGTTCGGTCGCGCTACTGTCAGGAATCGGAAGTACTTGACGTAATCTCTCGTATTCGCGAGTGTTTACTATTTTCGTTGCATTTTGTTAAGTTTTTTATTTTGTTTATAACTATTTTGTGTACTAAATTGTGTTTATTTACTGTGTTCATAACGTTTTGTTAACGTTTTTGTTTTGTTTATAACTTTTTTGTGTAACTACAAAGTTGTGTTTGTACCTAATAAATAATGAGTCAGCCATTTAGTGCACGTGAATATGGACAAATGCTCATGGCATACGGGGAGGCACGAGGCAATGCTTCGTTGGCGCTTCGCATTTACATCCAGCGGTATCCTGACGCTCGTCACCCTATGGACAGTCGTGTGATTTCTCGTACGTATCAACGAGTACTGGATAATTTCCCCATAGTACCGCATCAGGAGGGTTCCAGCAGGCCGATTAGAGTTTCCACTGAGCGGAGAATTCTCGATGCCGTTCACCGTAATCCACACCTTGGTACGCGAACCACCGCTAAACTTCTGCGCCGTAACTACGGAACTCGCCTATCGCACTGGACTGTGCATAAAATTTTACGCAGAGATCGACAACGGCCGTACCGTATTCATAAAGTGCAAGCTCTCTTGCCTGGCGATCAAGTTCGGCGTATTGCATACTGCAGGTGGTTGATGAATCAGCAGCGGCAACATCCAAATTTTGTATCCCACATAATCTGGACTGACGAATCCACGTTTACTCGGAATGGCATGTGGAATCGACGTAACTCGCACGTTTGGGCGCGAAGTAATCCACATGCATCCCAACAAACGGGTCACCAAACGCGTTGGTCAGTAAACGTATTGTATGGTAACTATAACAACAAAATTTTAGGGCCTTACTTTTTACCGGAGCGCTTGAATGGACCCCGATACTTGGATTTTCTACAGCAAGACCTGACTGTCCTGGATGAGTTACGTTCCGACCTTGCCGCAGAATGGGATGGAAGATTTGCCGCTTGCTCAATTACCTCAAATTTGGTTTCAACACGACGGTGCGCCACCGCATGTCGTGCTCAGAGTGCGCCAATATCTTGACGACACATTTCCTCGGAGATGGATTGGGCGATTCGGGCCTCACTCGTGGCCAGCCCGCTCACCGGACTTAACACCGCTGGATTTTTTTTTGTGGGGCTATATCAAGGAAAAAGTGTTCGTCAGTGAGTGCACTACTGCGGACGAAATGCGGAATCGTATAACGGCAGCATTTGGAAAGTTAGAAGCTGACATTATCGCAGACCCCTCCATGATGCCTCGCCTTCACGCCGAAACAATCAATCGTTCGCAAGTTTGTGAACAAGTTGGAGGCAGCCATTTTGAACCATATCTTATAAGGCCCGCGAGATCTTAAGGTAAGGTTTAATTACTTTTACAATTTACTGTTAATTCAAAGAATTTATCGTAAATCACCCTACCTTTTTATTTTATAAACACATTTGGCTTTCTGTTTTTACCTACACAAACATTAACGAAATGTGCGTATAAGATTAATTTTATAAGACGTTATTCAATTTATTAAAATTTTTTGTAAGTACAATAATAAAATTGTACAATCCGATTATTAGTCACAACGTTTAAATTATTATTGTAGTAGATCACTAAAATAGGTGATCCGGGCTCCGTCAGATAAAGTGAGCGCGCGTAGCGTTGGTGCGCGGGAAGCGCGATACGATAGCGCGGACGGACACATTGCATTGGTAGCGATACATTGCGTAGTGTAAATTACAATGTACTAGCATAAAAATTGAATCGTACGTTTCATTTTTGAATTGACATTTCCATTCAGTTGTGTACTTATGGACAAACGATTGTGCAACGTTTTCGGTACACCGTCCCTTACACCCTGTATATTTTCATATTTCATATATAAAAGTAAAAAGCTGTTATTTTGACATTACAAACAGACACTTCAAATTTATTTATTTATATAGATGGGATTATGCCACTCTTTATTATTACATTGTATAAAAATACTATATACCATCACGCAACACGATACTCTCCAATCAATATCAATGAAATAATTTAAAATTTAAAAACCTCCGACACAAAATAATAAAAATAGTAAACCGCCATTTTGCGGTGGCAGCCATCTTGGATTTGAAGTTTATCATAGTGTATAGTATTCTACTAGTCAAGCCCTATCATTTGATACCCATATTAAGGGAGTTGTGAAAAATATGTGAACCGCTATTTTGTGGCGGCGTCCATCTTGGACCGATTTTCATCAAACATAGCTATGAACACTCCCGACTAATTTACATTTCAAACAAAAAAAAACTAAATCAAAATCGGTTCATCCGTTCGGGAGCTACGATGCCATAGACAGACACACACACACACACATACAGACACGTCAAACTTATAACACCCCGTCGTTTTTGCGTCGCGGGTTAAAAATTAATGCGTCGTATCAAGCATTGCAACATTGTATCGAACTAAAATAAACAACCTGTCGCGCAGTCGTCAGCTAAAAGCCTGCGAGGAGTAATGGGTTCGATCACTGACCCACAACTAGTATTTATTGCAAGCTCTCGATTGTAACAACTTGTCGGGCGAGTGGACAGTTAGCGCTGGTAAAGGTGCGAGCGAACTGAGGCGTTACAGAAATAGAATATTTTTGGTTTTATAAGCGAATAATGTGTGAAAGTGTGAATGTTTGGGAATATGTTTGGATGTTTGTTCGATAATCACGCGTAAACCGTTGCACTTTTCTGCTTTATGAATTGTCTTATTCGTTTATAATTTACATTCTGCATTGAAAATGCTTATAATATTAATCTTAATATACTAGATACTAGGCGTGCGTGAGTGCGTGCGTCTGTCTGTCTGTGGTATCGTAGCTCCCGAACGGATGAACCGATTTTGATTTTGTTTATTTTGTATGCTCTGACATTTATTTAATTAGGTACGATAATATTCGTTCGTTAGGTCACCAACGTTCGCAGGATTCACAATAACGTGTATAAACGTTAATTCGCTCACTACCTACATAGCTTGTATCAAACTGAAAAGCAATAAATACACACTTTCTAGTCACAGTGACGTTTACAACTTCATACTAACGATCAATTTGTTAGTTGATCTGTCACGTGACGTAATCGGCGCGAGCGCAACTATGTCAGTGCAGGCGTAACGACCAGGAAACCGCGGTAGTGAGGGTATGTTTCACGTAAGGTTTGTGGAATGTTGGAGACGAATGCCTCGCTGCGCATGCTTAATGTAAAAACTGCTAACCCTGTCGTTGGTAATATAACGCTATGGTAACCCTCACCTAGCCATAAACACAGAGGCTTGTAAAAAAAAGCCTAACTTTAAACACTACACAGACTTTCCAGATGTTGTCGGCCCCGATGGCGTAGTAGTTAGTGTAACCGACTGCCACACCTGAGGACGCGGGTTCAATTCCCGCACAAGTCAAACATTTGTGTGCATGAACATGGATGTTTGTCTTGGTCTGGGTGTTAATATGTATAATATGTATGTATTTACAAAAAAAAAGTATTAATGTATGTTTATCCATTGTCTAGTACCCATAGTACAAGCTCTGCTTAGTTTGGGCTAGATGGTACTGTGTGTATGTGATAGAATATTATTGTCTTCTATTTACGCGAAACTTATTCTTTGAAATTAAACTACTATATACGGATTTTATCGCGTTGTTTATTTAACACTTTATTACAAAATTTTGAAAAACTGTTACACTACTATAATTTTATTTTACTGTTTAAAATTAAGTTATATAGGGATATAGGGACTAGATGTTCCCGCGGTTTCACCCGCGTTTATTGTTACTGCGCCGCCCCCGTGGGTCGTAGCGTAATGTTATAAAGCCTTCCTCGATAAATAAGGTATCCAACACTAAAATAATTTTTCAAATCGAACCAGTAGTCATCACGCAGAACAAACCAGGAGAAACATAATTTGTGCTATGTCTGTAATGGGTAATTATTTTGCTGCAATGTTATTTTAAAACTGCGATATCTCCTAAGATATTCATTGAAATTGAATGATGTAAAGGGCAATTTTGTTTAAAATTAAATACTTGTGATGAATAAGGTATTTATTTGGATAAGGATTAATATCATGTTTATAATAATACCTTCGCAAATAATGCATTATTTTAGAACAAATTTGGTTAGCATAAAAATGGTTATAGTGAGCCAACCTTAAAAGATAGACATATGTTGTCCCGGACTTTTTTTTAGAACTTTTAAAGGGGAACAATTCTGTCGGTCATGATTTTTGCGAAACTTTAACTGTTTACGCAGCGCACGCAGCGGAAGCTCTCAAAAGGAAAAAATACCGTCCGATTTTGAAACATTCTTCATTGGTGCTCCGCTCCTATTGATCTTAGCGTGATGATATATAGACTATAGCCTTCCTCGATAAATGGGCTATCTAACACTGAAAGAATTTTTCAAATCGGACCAGTAGTTCCTGAGATTAGCGCGTTCAAGCAAACAAACAAACAAACTCTTCAGCTTTATAATATTAGTGTAGATTATAATATTTTAAACTCACAAAGGCATTATAAATATTTGCAGCTACCCCTAAGCAAAAACTTTTTATTTACGATATTTAGTACTGTATTTATGAGCCTTTCTTTTTTATTCAAATAAAGATTGAAAAACAAATGCCCACGATGGCATCCCATGAGTTTCAGCAAAACATTAAGTTGCAATTCTGTAGCTCTGCTACGAATGCAATAAGAAGTAGGTGAAGACAGAAGAATAATTATATTTTTATTACCTAAATGTATTTTAAGTAGGTATTTAATATGCACATAACTTTAAAAAGACCGAAGTGCGAGCCGTGGGTTCGAAATGCAAACTCTAAAAAATGAAATTATACAGTCCACGTATAAGGTACCAAAATACTATTAATTAAGTAGTGCCTTAATAATAAAACTTATATTACTGTAGCCTGCGACTGATGGCTGCGTTTAAATCTTCATAAACATCACACAATAAACCTTAACTACGTGAAAAGCGTTCGAACAAGAAAAGCTGCATTTTTTGCTAAACCTTCAACATTGAGGAACGCGTTCTCGATCCTATTCACCCTTTACAATAATTACTAAAGTGTGAAAAGGATAGAATATTTCACCGATGCAGCAAGTCAAGTTTGTGTTCCCTCGTCATTCGACGGAGACGCACGAGCGCTCACGATCATAAAGCAGCGATATATTTTTTTTATAATTTGTCTAAAAATGTCACGTAATTATTCGGTTTGGTAAAAAAAGTGTTGTGTTGTTTGTGCTTAAGTGTGGTGTTATGTTGTGAAATATTTATTTATGGAAGTGTTAAACTGTACATCGGGATAACATTGTGAGTATTTTTATTGTTTATTCTGCATTACTTTGTAAAAGTTTGTAAAGCCAGGATTTAGTTTTAAGCTTAGCCTCTTGTTTCACATAAGTATTTGTTTTTTAAATTTACCGCCTTATGTATAATGTTGACGTAATAGTTTTAATAATTAGGCATTTTAGTACTTAAATACAGTCATGTTCATGAGTTTTGGATTTGCGCCAACATGCATCATGATAAAACACGAGTAAAATTCAGTGAAAATAAAATTTATTTTAATTTTAGTAATGGTTTTTCCTAAAGGCAAGACATTTAGCAGAATAGCAGGTAAGTTTAACTTAATTTTATAAATAAGTTTACTCAAAACTGAATTAATTTTCATTTGTCAAATTTTAAAATATCAGACATAATCAAAAATATATTGTGGCAGGCCACCGGCGTACCGCTGCGACTTGTTAGGTTAGTTGTTGTCAATTTATAAGCATAATTGCCGTGTCTAATGTAGGCTCAATTAGAACGCTTAAACAGACCCGTAGGTCAAACCTATTGGTCTTATATGACTCCATGAACAGTTTTCGTCGATCTGGATTCCGAGCACCATCCGCCAATATAATATACTCGTTATAATAAGAAAATTAAAATGAATATCTGCTAAATTTCCATGGCTAAATGTAATGTAATGTAATTGGACTCCCTTTTCCGCATTTGAACTCTAAGTTGGTCCATTATGCGTGAGAGTCGGCCGGTTATGGAGATAGCCAGCCCAACTCCGCCCAGAAGCACAGAAGTTTCCTGGGGTCTTCGCAGGCTTCGCGGATTGACCTCGGGTTGTTGAGGATTTCCTTACGTTGTGCTGTTACTCCCACACATTCCAGGACTACATGGACAGCAGATTCTTCTTTGGTCAGACATCCCCTACAGAGTGGGCTGTCTGTTGCTCCAATGTTGTACAGATGTTTGTTCAGGGGATAGTGTCTTGTTAGGATCCCCACGATGGTTCGAAGGTCCAATCTTTGTAGGTTGAACAAGCGGTGTGTCAGATGTTGTGAGATGGCCGGATTTCCATGGCTATATATTTATGTATATAGCATAAGTGAATAGGCATAGGTGTGTAATTAATTGATAATACTTAATATTGTCACATTTACGCGAGTGTTATACATTGAAATTAAACAAATTTATACGGATTTTATATTGTAGTAAAGTTCAAGTTCAAAATCTATACTAATATTATTAAGCTGAAGAGTCTCAGGAACTTTTGGTACGATTTGAAAATTTCTTGCAGTGTTGGATAGCCTATTTATCGAGGAAGGCTATAGGCTATATAACATCACGTTACGACCCACGGGGGCGGCGCAGTAACGATAAACGCGGGTGAAACCGCGGGAATATCTAGTTATGTAATAAAAGTGTTTTTAAAATAAACAACGCGACAAAATCCGTATAAAGTAGTTTAATGTCAATGTATTATATACTTATCTATACAAATAAATAAAATTGAAGTGTCTGTTTGTAATGTCAAAATAACAGCTTTTTATCTAATGCATATGAAAGTATATAAGGTACCTATACGAAAACATCTATTTTTAAATTTTTGTCTGTCTGTTTGTTCCGGCTAATCTCCAAAAGGGCTGAACCGATTTTGACGTGACTTTCACTGGCAGATAGTTGATGTTATAAGGATTAACATAGGCTACTTTGATTTTAGAAAAAAAATAGGGTTCCGCGGAGACAAACACTTTTTAGTTAAATGTACACGGACGAAGTCGCAGGTAACAGCTAGTTATAAGTAATGGAATGGACTCACATTTTACCAGCTATATTTGTAGGTCCAACGTAATAAAGCGAGCCTGTTGCTGCTTACAGGGAACATTTCCATATTTCATAAGGCTGCAGAAAATTTCCTGTCAAAAAAATTCATTAGCACTTCACTTTACCCAGGAATCGAACTCGAGTGGTCACGATCAGCCATAAACATACACGAAATAATGCCACGGGACCGACAGACAGTCAAGATTTGTAATACACAGTGCTTAACTTAAGCTATACCAACAAATAAAAAACAACGGGTTGCACTCCGGGAGTGCCGGCAGAAGTGAAAACTTGAATATTAACGTTATGCATTTTTGATATTTTGGAATGGTTAGGGAATAATTTTGCACGAATTGCTTTAATTATCAGTATAAAAGTACTATCATTTATGTCGTAAAATACAATATTCATTTATTGCGCTATCGTACACAAACATGACAAGTCTCCCTCCGTCTTACGAATTTTCGATCAGGTCACGTGTCCTGACGCGAGTTTAACATTTTTTACCCATCACAAAAAAGTGCACAACGCCGCTAAAGAAGTTTTCACTTCAAAAACAAAATAAACCAAAGACAAAGGCAAAGGGCACACGATCGATACATGTAAACGTCTTTATGTCACGAGTATTATACGGAGCGGATCACGACATTTGTGTTCATAGTTTTATTTGCACTTCAAATATCACACTTTTGAGTTTTAAAGGCTATTTGAGGTGCTGGTCGTGACAAGACGAAAAGGTTGACCGTAAAAAGTAACTAGCTCGTATTTAAGTGAACTCAAGCCTTTGTATCCTAAGGGGTAAGCAGTGGTATGGTTACATTGCGCACACTATAGTTGCCAATTACCACTGAATTCAAAGATTTTGCCTCAATTTACCTCCATCTGACAAAATAACGCAGTAAAACAAGCTTGTGTTGTGTTATTACAGTCAATAAGGCTTTCAGGCTCCTTACAGTGATAGTATGCTGATGGAAGGAGACTAGCAATCATTAACCTTGGTGTTAGTAGCACAGCTACATTATTTTGAGGATCAGTAACTTGCTAGGGCAAGCCTTGAGTGACATAGCTCCATGAGAAAATTTCTTACAATCAAACTGATATGTTAATCCTTCGATTCACAGAAGGGCCTCGCCAAACAAAAAATAATTACCTACTTACATATAGTTTACTAGATGTGCCCGCGAGTTCACTCGCGTTTATGGTTACTGCGCCACCCCCGTTGGTCGTAGCGTGATGTTATATAGTCTATAGCTTTTCTCGATAAATAGGCTGTCCAACACTAAAATATTTTTTCAATATAATATTGTCTTCTGTTTACGCGAATGTTATTCATTGAAATTAAACTACTATATACGGATTTTATCGCGTTAAAATCCGTATATAGTAGTTTAATTTCAATATTTTTTCAATTCGAACCAGTAGGTTCTGAGATTAGCGCGTTCAACTAAACAAACAAACTCTTCAGCTTTATAATATTAGTATAGATTTGATATACTTATATATTTTATTTTAACAATATTGAATAACGACGGCTTAGTGGTTAGTGTAACCGACTGCTAGGCCTGAGGTCGCGGGTTCGATTCCCGCACAAGTCAAACTATGTATGCATGGACATGGATGTTTGTCTTGGCCTGGGTGTTTCTTTCTTTTTTTTTTTTTATTTTGCTCGTCAAAATGACCACACTCCACCTGATGGTAAGCAGTCGTGTGGTCTAAGAGCAGTGGCCTCCACACCGCCCTCATAGCAGCCGAGGCGATGTTGAGGTCTCTACTTTGACGGCCTGAGAAGGTGCTTTTTCACGCCCCGCTTGAAGGACCCAGGATCGAAGGAAGAAGGAAACACGTGTCTTGGCAGAGAATTTCATGCCTTGGTCGTTCGGCAGAGGTATGAGGACCTAAACTTGTTGGTACGCGCTCTAGTCGACTCTACTGTGTAAGGATGGCATCTAAGCCCAGCACGCGTTGTTTTGGATAGGAAAGGGGAGGGTGGGATAAGGTGGAATAACTCTTCAGAGCACTCCCCGTGGTATATTCTGTAGAAACATGCCAATGAGGCAATGTCCCTATGGAGTTGCAGAGGTTCCAGTGAACTCGTGACCTCTGGATCTCCGATGATACGGACAGCCCGCCGCTGTAACCTGTCGAGAGCGTCCAGCAAGTACTACGCGGAGCCAACCCAAAGATGAGAACAGTACTCCACGCAAGGGCGCACTTGTGCCTTATACAATAGGCACAGCTGCCCAGGCGCAAAGAACCGCCTCACCCTGTTTAGAACTCCGAGTTTTCGCTAAGCTTGCTTAATGACGCTCTCGATGTAGGTTTTTGGATTAAGGGAGTGGCAAAGAACCATACCTAAGATGGAGAGGCTGTCATGTATCACCAGTGGAGTGTTCTTCAGAGAAGGGAGGGGAAGGAACGGAGACTTTTTGTTGAGAACGCGCATGCCTGGGTCTTCTTGGCGTTGAAATCGACCAAGTTCTTGGCACCCCATTCATAGATGCGGTCCAAGGTCTGGTCAAGTTCAACGACAAGATTCTGCCTTTTCCCCTCAACCTCAGCCTGTTTGGCCCCAGGATGTCCGAGATATCGCCCATGCACGGTACTGTCGTCCGCATAACAATGTATGTTGCCGAGATTCAACATATCATTGATATGCAGAAGAAAATTCTATGTATAATATGTAAGTATTTACAAAAAGAAAAGTAAGTATATATGTATGTTTATCCATTGCCTAGTACCCATAGTACGAGCTCTGCTTAGTTTGGGTTAGATGGTGTTGTGTGTATGTGGTAGAATAGAATATTATATTATATATTGCGATTCTATACACACAGTTTAGTTAGATCAACCCTACTTTATATCTTCGCTGTACCCTGTAGGGATGACAAGTGATTGCGGCAAAATTGTCGGCAGCTTTGTAAGTGTACAACTGCAGTTGTCATTATTTAAATGACAGGCACATGGGGCTTATTACTTTATACTATGTTATTCGTTAGAGCCCCGAGGTAAAGCGTGCTAAGTACAACGGTAGATATCTATGGAAATGTATACCAAGAAAACGGTTTCTTTCCAAGCTATTATAGAAAACGATTGCTTAGAGAAATCAGCCCAGCCCTCTAGGCTTTCAATATCGTCGATTCAATACATGTAGGTATAAATCTATATATCACAAGGGGGTAAAAAAGCGTGCGTTTATAACAGACCTATTTTTCGCAAGCTTTTTTAAAGATACCGTCAAAATGGAAGCTAGTACCAGCCATGTTTGAAACTCAAGACTTCATGCTGTTATTAGGCAAGCCCTATAATACTTGGGAAGCGAACTCGGGACCGCACGTAACGCAGGCAGCAATACAGTTAAATCAGTAGGTACCTATAAAATCTATAAAACATGCACGAATATTTGAACATTTGTTTATAAATAATATCTAAATTATTTATTTATAAACAAATGTAATATAATAATATTTAAATGAGGCGCTCATAGCCAGTTGCACTCACTGACCGGTAAACGATTAGCGAGGTTAAGCAATGTTGGGTGCGGTCAGTTAGATGGGTGACCGCTTAGTGGTATTTCATCTGAGCGTCTCCGTGCTTCGAAGAGCACGTAAAAAAGTCGGTCCCGGTTGTTGTCAAATTGACAGCAGTCGTTAAGCCATGTCAGAGGCCTGAACCACTCTTGACAACAGGTTGGCCACTAACCACACGAAAAGAAGAAGATATTTAAATACAGATCAACTTATTAGTTTAGAAGTCGATATACATACAAATATAGTTTTTAAAATTAAATATTATCATACGATATGTTTGTTAAGTATGTGTACAAACCGCGATAGCTTAAAACGTTTATTATCATAGAACTCCGCAAAAAATATCGATGGTTTTGAAAATATTTCGTATTCTAATGTACTACTACTAAACTGCATATAAATAAAACTGAACCATAATTACGTATTGCATTACATAACCAATCCACAACTAACTCATTCAAATAAAACACATTTTTTTTTTCTAAATTAGTTTCGTTCAATGTATTGATTGAAAATCGAATAATTCAAAAGCTTTATCGACAAACGTACATCATTAATTTATCATAAACCTTTTAACGCATTCCTTGTCCATGTTGTATCCTATCCAGCCGAGGTTCATCGTTCCTGGCAGTATTATCATAATATTTTAAATCGTCTATAAACCAGCCTTGTCTATAAAATACAATAGCCCCAATATATCAGAGTTATACGAACGTGTTCATACAGATTATCTTAAGATCAATCTGTTTAGATTATAATATAGTATGATGTTTTATTACAAGACTGTCAGTTTTAAAAATGGAAGATATTTATGGAACTTTTCTTTTTTAAAGTTTATTTGTGGCCTTCATGGTTTGTGGATTATAGATGGCCTCGATGGCGTAGTGGTTAGTGTAACCGACTGCCACGCCTGAGGTCGCGGGTTCGATTCCCGCACATGTCAAACATTTGTGTGCATGAACATGGATGTTTGTCTTGGTCTGGGTGTTTATGTATAATATGCATGTATTTACAACAACAAAGGTATATATGTATCTTTATCCATTGTCTAGTATCCATAGTACAAGCTCTGCTTAGTTTGGGCTAGATGGTGTTGTGTGTATGTGGTAGAATATTATTATTATATTATATTATGGAGTACTGTCGCTTTGGTCCCGTGTTAGGTAAGTCTGAGGTTATGTGGGTTTTAACTGCCTCCATGGCGCAGCGGTTGTGTATGCGACTGCTGTGCATGAGGTCTCATCCATCCATCTCATTACCGTCCCATCGGATCGTGAGAGTTAGGGAACAGAGAGTGCACTTGTGTTTGCGCACATACTTATGCACTACAATATCTCCTGCGCAGTGACCGAAATTCGGTCAAGGACATTATGCGGGTTTTCAGTAGCAACACGCGAGTTGGTAAGTGCCAGTGGATGCCAGAAAATATTGCTGGTGAATTATTTCTGTAATACACCTCTGACTTGTGTACTTAGGTACATATATACTCCACGTCCTCATCACGCCATTTGCAATATCCTTACCATACAGTTATCTAAAACCAACCTTGGTCTGAACGCACCGTTAAGTAGATTGTGTAGGAATTTGAATTCGTTCATGAAGATTGTGCCTGATGCTGATGTGCATCACGATAGTGAGAGCCAGTTCCGGGTAAAAATATTGAAATAATTTAGGAAACACGATACAACATGATATTAATAAGTACTTATTGCTCTAAAATATTAAATTTAAGTAGAATAAGCAAAGTGTTATGTCATTTTTTGTTTATTTTTCCTGTTTTTCTTTTATGTTATTGCATTCATATTTAAATTTTAAAACCCTACCTTATGTTAGTTTATATTTTAGGTTTACATTTTATGAAAATTGTAAACTCTAACATAATTTTGTTGTCTCAACTGTGAATGCTGTGTTAGCTCGTAAGTGGCATGTATATTAGAACTCTGTCATCTAAATTTTTCACTAAATTGTATCATATACATATGTGCTGTGAGTTAACCAAATAAATAAATAAAAAAATAAGACGACTACGCCCAACTAACTAACTCGACGCCCCAACGGCCATCGGTTCTGCGCGCTATGTGCCCTGCCCACTGCCACTTCATCTTGTCTATCCGGAGAGCTATGTATAAGCTATTATATATACAAAAAATATTTTTAAATGCGACTCGTAGTACAGTCAGCCAAAAATGTGTTCGACCACCATACGGTTGAGGTTCATTTGAACTTCCCCTTGCAATAATATTATGGCAATGACCATTGCTCTCTTTCTTCTTAGTCGTTCATTCTTGTTGTTCATTCTAGACTGTATATGCATGTTATAAGAAAGGATAAAGCAAAAGGTATTATTCTGCTTATTTAAGTGCTACAAGCTTTAATCAATATAAAGTCTGTACAATGACTATTTTATGTTATTTTATGAAGGCAACCCACTCGAAGTATATGTTACGCTCGCAAAGCTATTTTATAGCATAGCAACACTGTTATACCATAAATTATATTTATGGCCGTGATTTCTAAACCTTTATACAACGTGTAGCTGTCCTCCGCGGTTTCACCCACGTTTATGAAAACGTCGCCTAGCGTGATCAGTGATGTTATACCTATAGTAGAAAGCCTTCTTCAAGAATTAGGCTATTATTTTCAACAGAAGTCCCGTTCTGTCTATTGTGGTTAGCAGCTGCTCGCGGGTACGATTGCCGAATCGAGCAACCGTAACTGAAAATAACCGCTAACTTTTGTGGTTCTTCTCAGCATGAGCAGTTTTAGGCCATAGTCCACCACGCTGGCGCAGTGCGAATTGGTAGACTTCACATATCTTCGAGAACATTATGGAGAATTCCGAAACAAGCAGGTTACCTTACGATGTTTTTCTTCACTATTAAAGCGAGCGTTTACTATTTAATACGAAAAGGCCAAGTCATGACTTGGGATCGAGCTCGAGACGTCTACGTATTTTTTTTTACAACCTATGGTGGCAAACAAGCATATGGGCCAGCTGATGGTAAATGGTCACCGTTGCCTATGGACGCCTGCAACACCAGAGGCGTCACTAGCGTGTTGCCGACCCATTAGGAAAGGAAATGGGAAGGAGAAGGAGCGGGATATAGGAGTGATTGGGCCTCCGGTACTCTCACTCACCGAACGAAACACAACAGTAGGGATACTGCTATTTCACGTCGATATTCTGTGAGAGAGTAGTCCTTCCCCGGTCGAGCCGGCTCATACATGCTGAAATCAGCGAGGCTCTACTACTCCAAAAGGCACGTGGCAATTCAACGGTCTTCCAATAAAATCATTGCTGTTTTATTCTGAGATATTTCTCTTGTATACCACCAGGCGATATGTCTTCTATACAAAGAGTATCCTATCCTAACTAATATTATAAAAGCGAAAATGAGTTTGTTTGTTTGTTACCTTTTCACGCCTAAACCACTGAACCGATAATCCTGAAATTTTGCATATACGTTGTCAGGTGTACAGAAACGGACATGGGCTACCTTTCATCCCGAAAAAAATTACTGTTCCCGAGGAAAACAACAAGAACGTTCTTATGATAATAAATGGCGCCACGTGTCTTTCGAATCATGATTGAATTATATTATTACAAGCAGAGTACAACCCGAATTGATTGTCAAATTCTAAATTAACGCGAGCGAAGCCGCGGGCAAAAGCTAGTACACAATAATTGCGGCTGCATGTAGATGCTCTAAGATCTAATGCCGGTTACGATTGGCAAGGCTCCGGTGAGTCTGCTCCCGGCGCCGGCGCGACGGCAGCGCGATGAATGTATCATCATATTTCTTGTTCACCGCGGATGTGTTCAAGGGCTGTGAATTGCAAAATTATTTACTATTAGAAAATAACTTTAACCCATTTAATGCGGCGGACGTCGATCGGCGTCTTATTTTTTCATACTCAGATTCGGAGGACGCCGATCGGCGTCATGTATAGTTGTTTTATATTTTACCCAAATTTAAATATATTATATTAATAAAACAACAAATGTGTTTGGAATTTACTAATGAAATGCCTGATATGAGTAGTTTTTAGATATTTTGGTTTTTTTTATTTCATCAAGTGCGGCTGACGCCGATCGGCGTTTACGTTAAATATGAGCCGATTCTGGCTAGTGAAAGCAAAATTTGTTGCCGCATTGAATGGGTTAATAATAATAATTGTATAAACTATAAGTTTAGTATAATAGCCAAATAGTTGCATTAACTAAACTATAAAACACTAAGATTTTTTTAAATCTTTAGTCTTTAGTAAACAATATACAAGCGTTCATGATAGTAAGGTTAGTTGTCAAATGACAAAAAAGAAGGATGCACGATGTAATTGTGACGTACTCGCTATTTAAATGCAGCTGTTCGAGGGAGATAGCGTTTTGCCACTACTGAATTTTTTATTGCCTCATTAGCAACTAATTTTAATACAGTTTGCACAAAAAAAAATCTTCTCATTGCTATTTGCTTTGTGTGAAGTTTAAAGTATAAAAATGATATACAAAATAGAATATTTTGTACTACTCTATTCAAAATCTCACAAATATTTACAGACAAGTTAAAAATATTTGTGAGAATTTGAATTGCATAATTATACACAATAATAGTAATTCCTTGTTTTTACTGTAGTTACAATGAAAGGAAAGTCATTTTAATCAGAATTCATTACTAATGAACAAAATTAAGAAAATTTTCATTTATAAAGTGCTGTTACAGTTGTGTTAAATGTTCAGCTAATTATTTATTTATTTATTATTATAAACAAATGGACAACATAACAGTATACCCCAAATCGTTGTACAAGTTAAAACTTATATCTAACATTATATACATTAATATTACCAGACATAATATACAAGGTATATATAAATTACTATTACATCTGCTTACATGAGTACAATAAAAGATAAAAGATTCGTAACATAGTAACTTACTAACTGTATGACAGTTGACGGGTTAAAGCTGAAAATTTTTTATACCTTCATCTGTAAGTAGAACTGCCGCTGGGTAGCGTAGTTTTTACAAATATTGAAAGAACGAATACAAAATAACACCCAGACTCTGAACAGCTATGAACGGTATACATGATTTTTTTGTACCGTCCGGAAATCGATCTCACTACCTTGCGCCAACTGCTGTGGAATCGATCACTGGCAGTGACGAACCCATAAATCTCTGCTTCATTATTTCAGTGAATTTTAACATAATCCATCAAAAAGATTATAAAATCTCGATTATTATCTCCTTCGTTTAATATACCTATTTTAATTTTGTTTAATAATGATGTCCATTTACATGGCAAAATTGTAAAGGAAAGATTTTCTATTCAAATGGCTATCTGTATGTTATTTTATCCCAAATATAATTAAGAGCTCCAAGTTACTGAATCTCTTTTAAACCTACTAGAACTGACAGGAAGCGCAAAGGTCAAGGTTATATGTCTACAATAACTATTGTAGCCATAGTATGAAATTATGTACCTAATGACTAGCTTATGCGCGTGGCTGCGTTGAGCGGTACCTACATCAATAAAAAGTAGCGTATGTCCTACCCCAGGTTTTAAACTATCTCTGTGCCAAATTTTATCTAAATCGGTTGAGTGGTTTAACCGTGAAGACGTAACAGACAGACAGAGTATACTTTAGAATTTATAATTACTAAGGATTGATAAATGAAATCTACAGCAGAGATCTAATTTCTCTGCCAATAAATTTTTGTGCGGATCTCTGATAAAAGTTTCGTCCCTTTGTTTGTTGGTGATTAGAACCCCCTCGCACAATGAAGTTTATTCCGTAGTGCGATATGACTGGATGGATTCTGATAATATTATGTATGACTTTCAGACCCTAGTTAATTACGTTAAGAATAATTTATGTCGTTTTTACAATGGATTAACAAAGTCGTTGATTGGAATTTAAAAAGCAAATAATATGATCTTTATCTGATATTAAAAAAGGGTTGGCTTGGTGGACGTGGTGTCCAGCCGTGGGACAAAATATAAAAAAGGGTTGACATTATTTTTCTATCTACTATTTACTATATATTTACTTTTTACTTTATATATTTGATATGATACTCGAATCAACATCCATAATCCGAACAAATGGTATAAATGAGAAAAATTTGAGGTCTTGATTGTACTCAAGACTTCTGTATGACAGTCCAATGGTGTTCTCCTAGTCTAAACTAAATTTTATGATATATTTTTCTAAATACAGTGGATTTCAGGTATAACGACAATGAAAGGACCACTGTAATTTCGTCATTATATCCGGAAGTCGTTACTGGCAAAGGCAAAAAGAAAGACAAAATTTCTTTAACAGTGAATGTGTATCTAGAAGCCATAATTGTTCAAAAGTTTACTAAACACAGTTGCTACTCAGAATATTTATTTGTAACTGAACCATAAATTTAACTCCGAAACGTACACGCTTATCTACCTACCCAGCTAATATCTATAAACAAAAAGTAAATGTCACCACAGTTGCTAACCATCTGTGTGGATGTAAACAAAAGATAAGAAAGCTCTTTGTGTCTTTGGCGGCCGACTCCGGTCGCAATATCTGCATGGGATTTCTAAGAATTTGTTGCAAATTATTAATTAAAAACAGTCGCTACATCCGAACTCGGCGTTACATCCAAAATCGCTATAGCGATATATTTTGTATTAAAATATGCTTTAAATTCAAAGGACTTAGATTTAACGTCGTTATAAACAAATGGTCACTACAACCAAGGTCGTAATAAATGAAATCCACTGTAATTATTAATATTATTTCAGCCAGAGCCCTTGCCAGTGGGACGATACGTTCCACTGCAGGGCAAAGGCTCTGGCTGTTTCTCATCTCTCAGTTATGCGCAAGTTTACACCAGTTTCTCCATCAGCGATCTCATCGTCGCATCGGTCTACCACTTCGCCTCTACCATCTAGGATCCAATCTGTGCAAAGTACGTTCGGTATGCGACAAAGGTCTCTGGCCCAATCCCATTTGTGTTTTGCAATTCAACTGCGATCTGTGTTCCGGTATTATGGTGTACAGAACGTGGTGTGATGTCCTTCCAACACAAAGGCAGGATCCTCCGACCAGGCTGGGTGATCGTGCCTGGCGGGCGGGGCCTGACGGTTGATGTCGGGATTTGTATTAATATATATAGTTAGTAGTTTTGTGAACTCCGTTTGTGCGATTCAGCATTGTATGACGTCATTTTAAGAGCTTATTGTATATAGCGTCATCTGTTAGATGTAGACGGAACTTCGTTCTTATTAGTATTTATAATCCGGTCTATTAGCAGTAGCAATACTTCGCTCTATGGCTTGCTGACGAACTTCTAGCGTGGATATCTGCTGACCAATCACATATTCTATTTGTGCACATACGTGGGTATGGGTAGAATGCATATATAAGCACACGTTTATGGCAAAAATAATGGTCTCCGTTCATGAGATCCTTCATCGACCGGAGTCGTCTCCATATTACTTTTTAAAAATTCTTTGCTAAGATATATATGTTTCCTCATCGATAGTCGATAGATCGTTAGATAAATATGGCATCCTATCACCGTTGTATGTGGAGAATTTGCTTCGTTTTAATGTTACCTGTAGCCTGTAGCTTCACATCATATTGGATAAAGATAGTAATTACGGCAACCCTGGCTGCGAGTCGTTAGAAGTTATGTACTGACGATAGCTCGCCAATTACTACAAGATGTATGTAAATTGTTTCACATTTGTTTAACACATAGATAATATGTCTTACGAATATACAAAGTTGTTATACATTGTAAAACAAATTTTCGACTTTTGCAACAACAAGACTTGACATACGTTTGACCGTCTGTTAACTTTTTTGTGTTGCCTTTTAGAAACTGGAAGTCGGTATAATTATGAACCACACAAATTTTTGTCTCGTTGGACTGAAACCAACAAAGGCAAAGTCCTTGGCAAAGTATGTTCTCTGATCACATCACAGACATTCTAAAGAAAGGCCAGGTAAAGTACGGTAAACCATCGAGTGTGCATGAGGAATACCTATATAATGTAATTGAATGAAGCAAGAGAGGTATGCCAGGATCATAGTCTCTGCCGTAGTCTCTGCATACCTCTCCAGGAAAATCAATGAATTCATGTATGCACTTACAACTCATAGCCACTAGAAGTGGCGAGACCACTTAATCCACAGCTTTATTCGTGCAGTCACATTATAAGCTTAAAATAATGTACACTTCTCACAAAATACGTTAAGATAACTACTAAAAATAAATAAGCGCATATTTGCACCTGTGAGAGAGGAGATTGTCGTAGTATAAAATTACAGAATGTGGCGGTTATGCGCCCGCGCAGCCGCACCGACGCGGGCACATGTGACCGCGCAATCGATACGCACGTTACGCGTCCAACCATAACGTGTCGGCGAATGCAAATATCAACAAGTTTCTGAACGTGTTTTATCACAGATCTCTTTAATGATATAGTATTTTCTTCTATTTTTAAGTAGTATCTCTCGACCCTTTGTCATGAAACGGTTTGGATACAGTCAATATATTTAGTACAATTATTTGTAGACCACACAACTTTTTAGTCTTTTACAAGTCTAACCGTAACATTTGGCTTCATGGTAGAGACCAGGTAATTAACTACTACGCCTATAGGCTTTTTAACCGACTTCAAAAGAGGAGGAGTTCTCAATTCGCTTTACGCAAAAAGCTTAGTAGCTAAGTTAGCAGCTTTTTATGAAAAAGAAGTTTGTTACCACAGAACTCTGTCTTACTAACTGATGGGTGAATTTTTTTTTGCTTGGAGATACACATTCCTTTCGTTTCCAATTAGAGTTAAAGAAAAATATTGGTGGTAATTTTCTTCAAATAAAATGCCAAGGGTGGAAAATAGGTTTAAATTTTTGGTAATTATTTATTATCTGTAGGTTTGTGCACATTAATCTCTATAGTAGCTGAACTAACCTGAATGTGGTTTTCAGTGACCTTTTTGAAATATGCCGGGGCTGACTTGAACTACTGTATTCAGACATTTAATTACTACTTGAATGATCGTTTAATAATTAAAGAACCATGAAGAACTGACGAATCAGTACTGTCTATTTTTGCGTCAGTATGTGTTTATTTTATTTAAAACGGTTTAATTTTAAAGTATTCATACGCGTGAGCTCACGTAAAAATATGTACCTATATCCTACTAATATTTTAAATGTGAATGTGTTTGTAAAGTTGTTTGTTACTCAATCACGCGTAAACTACTGAACAATTTTTTTATTTTTTACGTGGTGGAATGCTTTGACGCATACCTCTCCGGGCGAGGTTATGTCGGGCTCACCAGGGAAAAGATACCCCTGTAATCCCGACTAAACCTACCACGATGTTCCTCGACATAACCATAGATGGCGAGGTCGCGCAAATCGCTTTCACATGCAATCGCGACCCCGCCGTGGTTTCGGCCTGCCGTGTGAAACGGCAAGCCACTACACAAAAAATACTTCCTGCACCGTCCCCCTAGGGGGGACAAAGACACGACACAGATGCGCACGTGGGAATACGCATGCCGCCTCTCGGACCTGGTGCTGATCGGGTGGCGAGTAGGGCCACGCAGCCCACCACCCCCAGGTAAACTAAACACAGATAAACTATACCCTGGATTAACAAATAGAATACGTCTTATCGTCCCGGTATACGTACAAGTGTGAATTACACAGGCAGGGCCGTAGCATAAAACTAGTATGTACTAATCTTGATATCAAAAACTCAATAACCTATTTCAAGAATCTGAAACCTTATTCTTAACAGACCACTGGATCGACGAGGCAAACACAACTTCAACAAGCTTATTAAAAAACCTGTACAAGAACATACTTTTGTAATAAGCTGGTTTAAAGGCATTTAATAGTTTATGAAGTTTTTCAAACATTTAAGGAACTTCATTAGAGCATACCCAGCGATCTCTTCCACCGATATTTCACCCGCCCACCGTTTTATGGGTGCTTTACACCATAAAAACCATTATCGTGTTGGTATTAAGAAATCATGGCGGATTATGATCTCCCGGCTGCCATTTTACGGCCGAACAGGTTCCTTTTATTATATTTTATTGGTTTTTAAACGACAAATCTGGATTAAAACTTATGGTTAACCTTATTTTCCATAATTCAAGATGATAGGTATCTTTTAGTGGATTAGGCTGCCTTGATTCAGTGGCATAAGTTGGTACTTATGTTTATTGTCGGATTGTAATGTCTCTGGTTTGATTAGCGGATGGGGCAAAGTATGGGTGATTTTCTAGGTAATACGTTCAGTAGTAAGAAATAAATTTTTATTGCTATCTGTATAGCAATTAAGATTTATAGTCAGATGGGAATTGTGCCCAAAAGATTTCTGTGTATATAAGTAAAAAAGAAATAATAATAAAAAGAAAAATAAGACAAAAGAAGTAATAGAATATAACCAATAAATATCTTGAGGCACATGCCGTCCCACAGCTGCAGCAATCAGGACTCCAGTTCAGCATTCGCCTGGTCCCAGGAACCAGGCACTGGTCTTCCACTTGAGCCTGTCATAGTGACGTACGGAAGCCAATAAATATAAATACGAAGCAGTGGCGCAGAGGTAGCGAATACATCTACAGTGCGAGGTCTCGGGTTCGACACAGTCAGGCAGTGTTTTTAGGTTCCAAAAAGTTTCAGTAGCCGCACGAAGTGTGTGCCCGGCAGCAATAGGCTCGCTCTTTAATGCGTTGGACCCATTGATGTATAAAAAACCTAGATACACAATCAGCCTCAAAAAACGTCCTCACCAAATGAGCACCCACTTGAACATTAGGGTGCTCATTTAATTTAGTACCGTTCGATCGCTCCGAAAGTAAACATGTCGCAGAGCTCGTTTAAAACTTGTAAAATCACACTTCCAGGACACTAAAAAAGGACGGTGTTTCATATTTTCGGTAAGTAATAATGTTATTATTATAATTATATTATAATACTGATTATTGCGTCAAGGAATCAACGTAAAATATTTTTTTTCTGTTTATTTCGTAACAAAGAGCGACCATATAACACGGCTCATTTAAATCAACACTTACTAAACGCATTAATCATACTATTGTATTTCTACTTGATTAGTCCGGGTTATATGTTGACTCTGTTCTAATATTAATAGAGACGCTATTACTTTTTAAAAATAAATATATTTTATTTGATTTAAAATGGTAATGCGATTGTATATATTATTTATTACTAGACTTGTTTTATTACAAACCATAATAGTATTCGCTTAATATTTTTTGAAATGATCTTTACGGTATCCTTATAGTGGGATATTTATAAAATGTATCTACATTCTTATGTTGGATTTCAGCTTTCTGTGAGATCCCGTGCGATGTGAAAAATGGATATCCGTCATAGCACAGCAACGATCACAAGCAAGCACAGCAACAACAACACTTATCATAATTTTTGGGAGTAAGCTTATATTCTTTAAAGTGCCATATTAACAAACAACAATCATGTAAATAATACTATTAAATCTATTATCAAATCATATCAAAAATAAATTTATTCAAGTTAGGTTACAAGGTAACACTTATGAATGTCAAAGTTACACTACATTTTTTCTGTGAATTTACATTTACTGCCACGTTCAGCAAAGCAAGGGTGTAGGGCTTATGAGAAGAACGGGCAAGAAACTCATGGCCACTCTTTTTAATCGCCAAGTTTACAATAAACTTTTGTTTACAAATCATAACTGTAAGGTGCTGCAACCATTTCTCCATGAATTACTACTGAACATCCTCAAGCATTTAATAAAATTTGATGGTAGCCTCTAAAGCAGCAGTATGGTAAACAGGAGCGATATATCAAGATAATATTGTATCGAGAGATATATCAAGATAAGATTGCATTATAATATAACAAAGAAAGGTACGAAAAAAATTAAAATCCGTCAAAAAGAAGATTATACAATAAACTCAATTTATTTCAAGGAAATTATAAATCTTATTACGTCGTATCTTTTCAAGTTTGAAATCTTAATTTTCTTTCTCGTTTTATGTTACTTTAATTTGTATGTACAATCAGTCGAGTAATGTTCAATCACGTATAATTTCAAAGTCGGGCAACCAAATATATGAACAGCAATGAAACATACTCGTAATATAATTTACGTACGTATTAATTATCTATTATATATTAAGGTAAAAGTAAAAACAAATATGTGTTTAAAACACACATCCACATGCATTTTATAACCTCTACATAATTACGTTAGAATATTAATATACATTAAAATTTATAAAAACAATATTCGACTCCATCCATTTTCGCGAACCCTGCTCGTAAAATTTTATTACCTTTTTTAGATAGCCTTGTATATTGAACTTAAAGTTAAGGTGTTAAGGTTTAATTTGCATTAATTAAGGTTTATATAGTTAATATAACTGCTTATAAGCAACTGAGGACAGTTTTAAGTGTAAGTTTTGTACGGGATTGTGTATCTAGGGTTTTTATACATCAATGGTTGGACCTAAATAATAGTTGGTGAAATGGACCTCTGTCCATTGCTTTAGCTTTATTGGTTAAAGCTAAAGAGAGAATATGTATATAATCGTATGTGGTTCCTATAGAAAGTACTTGCATTAGTTTCTGCATCGTGGTCATTTTATCGACATTTTCGACGTTTGCAGTGCATGTTATAAATGTTTTTTGTAGATCCTTACTTTATTAACGGTGAAGGTAAACATCGTGAGGAAACCTGCATGTCTGAGAGTTCTCCATAATGCTCTCAAAGATATGTGAAGTCTGCCAACCCGTACTAGGCCAGCGTGGTGGACTATGGCCTAACCCTTCTCACGGTGAGAAGAGCCCTGTGCCCAGCAGTAGGACAGTTTAACACAGTTCTGATATTCATATTATTATTAATACTTTATTAACAGTAGAATAAAAATGTAATATTAGAAACTGCCTGAAACACAGATCTCTGACCTAGTTTAGTTAATACAATGTAAAAGCAGACTTCATAAACAAGTCTCTTGTGTCCAATATTTAAATTGTAAATGTTTTCCTTTAGATTAAATATAGTTTGAATGTGAATTTAATACAATAAGTAGCCTGTAATGTGTTTTGTAAAGACTTACTTATTGAATAAATATTTATTACTTACTAGCTTTTGCCCGCGGCTCCGCTCGCGTTAATTTAGAATTTGACAATCAATTCAGGTTGTACTCTGCTTGTATAATAATATAATTCAATCATGATTCGAAAGACGCGTGGCGCCATCTATTATCTTAAGAACGTTATTGTTGTTTTCCTCGGGAACAGTAATTTTTTTCGGAATGAAAGGTATCCTATGTCCGTTTCTGTACACCTGACAACGTATATGCAAAATTTCAGGATAACCGGTTCAGTGGTTTAGGCATGAAAAGCTAACAAACAAACAAACTCATTTTCGCTTTTATAATATTAAGTTAGGATTATTATTATTATTTAAAGTATAAAAGTGACAAATGGAGTGTCAGTTTTACTAACAATATCAGAATTCCGTGTTATGTGCTTTAGTTAGAGCATAAAGCGCCATCGATCGCCGCTTGGCAATGGCCCATCAAGACTTAGATCGCGTTAGCGTTTATCAATGACAACTTTCGCTAGACATACTGTTCTATCCTCATTCCGAGATCTCTATTGACACGGAATCACAGTTCCTAAGTACGGTTAGCGACATAAATCGATAAATATTTGCGAAATTAAATGTTCTGGTTATTTTCTTTTTTATACGACTAATGTAGCAAACAAGCATACCTGATGGTAAGTGGTCACCGTAGCCTGTGGACGCCTGCAACACCAGAGGCATCACTTGCGCGTTGCCGACTCTTTAGGAAAGGAAGTGGGAAGGAGAACGAGCGGGAAGAGGGAAAGAGGGTGCTTGGGCTTCCTGCACTCTCACTCACCGAACGAAACACAACAGTAGGAATATTGCTATTTCACGTCGATATTCTGTGGGTAGTCATTCCCCGGTCGAGCCGGCCCATTCATGCTGAAATCAGCGAGCCTCTACTCTTTTCTTTAAAAAAAAATCTCCACACTAAGAATAATTCCTGTATCGCGGAGGACTTTACAGACATTAGAACAATGGACACATAACATCCAGACTCGGCACAACAAATTTTCGTCTCGTGTGGGATTCAAACCCACAGCATTCGCAGTGGCAGTGGTGAGGCGGCGGTGTTAAGCCGCTACGCCATCCGTGCAGTCAAACCTATAAAATAATTAGGTAGTAAAGAACCCGCCACGTCCCCTCGTATTCCCTTTTTTTTACCTGGGGATACCTGGGGATATGCTCCTGATGCATACCCTCTCGCCACAAGGGGAGGTGAGAGGGTTATGTCCGGCTCGCCCGTATTTCGGGCCTACGGACTAAAACCCCACGGTGTGCACGCTCACTGCCTTGTATAGTGGATGGGCCGCTGGCAAAAATTACTACCTCAACGACCCACCCAGCAGTCTACAACTCCTCGGCGACGCCCCGCCACTACATAGGGCGTCGGACCGACTCAATGACCCTCGTATTGCCTACTTCAACTATTGCAATAGAAAAACATTGAGAATAACTCTATGGATCGGCCTCGGCCTCGGTGGCGTAGTGGTTAGTGTAACCGAGTGCCACGCCTGAAGTCACGGGTTCGATTCCCGCACAAGTCAAACATTACTGTGCATGAAAATGGATGTTTGTCTTGGTCTGGATGTATATATGAAAGAAAGAAAGAAAGAAATTTGTTTATTTCGTACAGAGTACACACAATTAATTAAAACAATATAAATAAACATATTATACATATTAAAAAACAAAATGTGTATGTCCTCGCCGCAAAGGGTCACCACCTCAGCATTAGCTGGGCACCCAAATTGAGTGCACCAGCGCTGGTTTTCAGTTGCTCACCCGATACCGTGGTGCACGGACGGAGGCAAATGCTTAACATTACAACAAAAATACAATAAATGTGGTTCTGCTACATACATGCACAAGGGCAGCGTATAGGGCATATTAAATTATGTTTATAAATTCGGTACATTTAAAAAATACGAGATTTTATCCATTGTGTAGTACCCATAGTACAAGCTCTGCTTAGTTTGGGCTAGATGGTGCTGTGGGTATGTGGTAGAATATATTATTATAGGGACAGGCGCGTCGTGGGATCCGGGCGTACTCCAACTTGATATATTCCGCTTCGAATACAAATTATGCGTCGGCACGTGTTTCGCTTCAGCGCGAGATATCTTCAGGACAATTATCTAATAAATAATTTATTACAATGTATTTCCGCAGCGACAGCCTAGTGGGAAACCGTTGGACTGCCACGCAGAGGTCTCGAGTTCGAACCCAAGGCGCGCATCTCTGACTTTTCGAAATTAAATGCGTATTAAATAGTTGATTATCGCTTGCTTTAACGGTGAAGGAAAACATCGTGAGGAAACCTGCATGTCTGAAAGTTCTCTATAATGTTCTTAAGGATATGTGAAGTCTGCCAACCCGCACTAGGCCAGCGTAGTGGACTATGGCCTAACCCTTCTCATAGTGAGAAGAGGCCCGTGCCCAGCAGTGGGACAGTTTAATACAGGGCTGATATTATTATTATTTCCGCTAAGTAAGGCCTAGCGCGCATTGCCTTGCGGTGGAACGCGGTGCGTTTATTTTACCGTGCGGTAGAAAAACGCATTGACGGGGTCGCGCACTGCCGCGAAAAAAACGCACGTTTTATCATTTGAACTCCAACTGTCGTGCATACTCGTCATCGTTATGGACTACGATACAAGAGTTGCTATCTCTATATATTTATTATTGCGTAAAAAAGGGTACCCAAACGGTATTGGTTTCGTGTCTTGACGGCCTTAAGGCCTATGAAGGGCTTTTTTTTCGTAAGATATAACGATCTACGTTCGCATTCAAAAATGTTTTCCGCCATCACCGGAGAAACGCCAGGTAACTTATCTGTGTCGCGTCCCAACAGCAACTGAATGAGTGTCTCAGTGCGTTTTTTTCACCGCAGTGCGCGGCACTTCTTGAGATCTCTATGCGATACAAAAATATGTGCGGTAGATTCACCGCAAATGTGCAGCGAGGGCAACGACGACTTTACCCATTGCGTTTATTCCACCGCAATGCGCTCACTTCTATGACACTATATACTTCACAGATTATGCGTTACAAAAACGCAAAGCAGTGCGCGCTAGGCCTAAGCCTTTCTGCACTGTGACCGTGGCCGAATCACTATTTCTTGTATATTGGAAGACGCTCGTAAGGTAATAAATAATTTTGAAGTGAAAACTTCTTTAGGCACGTTGAGCACTTCTTGGGTGAACAACAATCATGGAACTCGCGTCATCGTCACGCTTCCACACAAATTTTTTTTTTTTAGAATATTAACAATATCTTAGAAATGGTGCGTCCTACGCAAAAAATAACTAAATTTTGACCCCTTTAATAACACCTAAGAGAGTATCAGTAACCAGCATCCGACCCGCCCCTTTTTTTTGTTTTATAAATAAGTGCTTATGATCAAGGATTCAAGTTTTCACTTCTATCGGCAGTTCCCAAAGACTGCTCCAACTTTTTGGAACGAAGTTCCTTACGGCAGGCTTGGAGGGGATAGGGATTTTGCTGCGCGACCGAACTGAAAAAAATGTGATAGTAAAACCGTAAGAAAAAATCCGTGGAAAAAAGTGCGTGGAATAAAACCGTTAAATGAGACGTGCGCAGGCGCGACAGTCGCATACACAAGCGAGTAGTGTATAATACCTTTCTCTTTCTCCCTCTTTCTTTTCGTTCTCTCATCCATTCTCTTTCTATTACCACTCCACCCCGCCAATGCATAGTATATACTCATGAATTCTAATTTGAATTACGATGTTTTTTTATTTTAAGTAATTTATTATTTCCTAAAATACTGAATTTCCTAAATACTTTCTTGTACTTAAATAAAAACTAATCAGCAAAATTTAAGAGAAAAATCAAGAAAACCTACATAAAATTGAGCACGATTTTTTTTGCAATTTGTGTCGATTCTACATTAGCCGAAGGAACTTCGTTCCTACCTGGTGTCCCACGACACCACATAATTTTTATTATTTTATTTTAATCAAGACAAGTCTCGCTCTAGGAATAAATCCTGTGTCGCGGGGGACTTCACAAACATTTAAACGACGGACACAAAGCACACCAAACTCGGAGCAATGCGAATGTGTAACCTACATTTACGCGAGCGAAGTCGCAGGGAACATCTAGTAGGATTATATATTAAAATTAAAATAGGATGACTTTACAGTTATGTTGACAATTCTACAGTGAATTGTGTCTGTTACTTTATAAGCGGAAGCGACGCGGCAACGGTGCGGCTGCGACGCGGATGCGGCACGGTGGCGATGCGGTTATTATTTGAGTACACAGTATTGCGATCCGGTGCCGATGCGGATCCGGGATGCGGATCCGGCGTCATGTAGAAAGCTTAACGCCTAATCTGATTCTTTACTAGTAGCTGCCCGCGACTTCGTCCACGTGGAATTTAATTTTAATTTGACGGTCACGATAGCGTAGTGGTTAGTGTAACCGACTGCTACGCCTGAGGTCGCGGGTTCGATTCCCGCACAAGTCAAACATTTGTGTGCATGAACATTGATGTTTGTCTTGGTCTGGGTGTTTCTATGTATAATAAGTATGTATATACAAAAAAAAATGTATATATGTATGTTTATCCATTGTCTAGTAGCCATAGTACAAGCTCTGCTTAGTTTAGGCTAGATGGTGTTGTGTTTATGTGATAGAATATTATTATTAATATTATTAGATATTAATTTAACAAAAAAGAATTAGGTAAAATTTTTTTCACTGTACCAATTTTTTTTAAATAAAAGTATTTATGTTACTTCTTATAAAGTCAGACAAAATTTAAAAAAATATTTTTGCTGTAAGTAACATATATTATTTTCATATGTATTGAGCTGCACGGTTGGCGTAGTGGAGTAAGTGATCACCTCGTCACTGCCACTGTGAGAGTGTTGTGGGTTCAATCCCCATATGACACAAGAATTTGTGTAATCCATAATAATAAATAGTTGTTCCAGGTTTTTTTTTTTTTTTTTTGTCGTGCTCGTCAAAATGACCACACTCCACCTGATGGTAAGCAGTCGTGTGGTCTAAGAGCAGTGGCCTCCACACCGCCCTCATGTCTGCGTGTTCTTTGTGTCCGTTGTTTGAATGTTTGTAAATTCCCCGCGACACAGGAATTATTCCTAGTGCGAGAGTTGTTTTTTTTAATAGAACAAGTTTAAGTGGCTATGTCGACGGTACTTGTGAAGTACCTTTCTACTCCACGATAGTCTGTTGACACCAGTAATTACTCGCTCCATTGTTCTATGAAATGATTGTAACAAAAACTGTTCGAATCGACGGGCAATTTACTTTCTTATTTCAATTATTAGCTATTGGGTTGTTGAGAATTTAATAATCTGCTAATTGGTTGTAGCTATTCCGTAAAGTTTCATATATTTGTTTTATTTATTTAAACAAATACATATCTAGACACAATCTCCTGCCAAACTGCATTACAGTTTGTCGGCAGTATTCTCGTGGATACATAAACATCTATATATAGAATATACATTCACTAGGTAGATTAAATACAAATACTTAATTAACAATAATTATTATTCACCATAGCCGTTCGGGCCGACATGCCCGCGCGGCGAAGCCCCGCTACCGCACAGCCCGAAATCATAGAGTCAATTTTACTTTTGCTTTTAGTAATTATTTAATTATTGTACTGTAGCGAAACTGCTAACACTGTCATGTTGTACATATTATATTCAGGCGCAAGTATGCGTCCACGTCAGTCGCCTTCCCGCAACCACTAAGTTAGGTCGAACTACACTGACGGACTCATAAACTGCATCAAAGTTCAGGATTACTTTCGAATTCATACTTTTGATAAGTATGCAAACTTTTTTGATTAAACTAAATGCAAATGTCGAGACTGTCCATTAATAATAAGAAAAAAAAAACAATATTTAAAAATAGAACTGCAAAAAAGATAAAATTATTGCCGGGAAAATAAAATTTATGTATGTCATATGTAGTCAATTTTAATTGTATGTCACCCTAGGGTGGACATTAGACATTTCTGGGGCGGACACGGTCTACCTGACCCTCATTTATATACGCCAATGACCAGCTTATAGGAAACTGGTATAATATAATATAATATCAGCCTTGTACATAAACTGTCCCACTTTTTGGTACGGACCTTTTTTTAGTGTGATAAGCATAAGGGTCAATTCAGATCAGGCGGCAAAATGCTCGAGCATTTTTCAAGTGGTAATAAATATTAACCTTATTCCATTTAGATAACGCTTAAAATAGTATGCAACTGTTTATTGGATAAGATTTTAATGTTGCATACTCTTTTTAGTATATCTAAATGGATTAAGGTTGATATTGAGTTACCACTTAATAGATGCTCGAGCATTTTTCCGCCTGATCTCAATTGACCCTAAGAAACAGTACAGTGTGGGTTGCCAGATTTCACATAAATATTGTAACGTTATGCTTAGTCAATCACGCCTAAGGGACGTGGTTGACTAGAGAATCTATGTAAATGAGATAATTAAAATATATACAACACGATTAAAAGGTTTATAATTCTGGATACCAAACTTGTACAGATAAAAGAGTACCTAATCTAACTAATATTATAAAAGCGAAAATGAGTTTGTTTGTTTGTTTGTTTATTGCCTTTTCAGGCCTAAACCACTGAACCGATCATTCTGAAATTTTGCATATACGTTGTCAGGTGTACAGAAACGGACATAGGCTACTTTTCATCCCGAAAAAAATGACTGTTCCCGAGGAAATCAACAATAACGTTGATTATATAGATAGCGCCTATAATGATAATAGATAGCGCCACGTGTCTTTCGAATCATGATTGAATTATATTATTACAAGCAGAGTACAACCCGAATTGATTGTCAAATTCTAAATTAATGCGAGCGAAGCCGCGGGCAAAAGTTAGTTTTATAATATAAAATTTAAGTAAACCTTAAGCAAAAGATCACGGCGTGGTTCTATGAAGGCTCGCTACGTGGTCTTGGCTGAGAGCTCAAAGACCACTTAGCTTAGTAGGCAGCACGGCAGGAACCGCACCAGGGCGCTGTCGTCTTAAATTTTAGCTACCGCCGGGCAGGAGGGGGAGAGGGGCGCCACCTCCACTCCGACTCGCGCGCGGCCGCCATGGCACGAGCGGTCCGCGTAACAATAATGTCCGAGAACATTATGGATAACTCTTAGACATAATGATTTCCTCATGATGTTTTCCTTCGTCATTAAAGCAAGTGACAGTTAATTATTCAATACGCACTTAACTTCGGAATGTCAGAGGTGCGTGCCTGGAGACCGGACTCAAAACCTCTGCGTGGCAGTTTAAAGCCTCTCACAAGGCTTTCGTTATACAGGATGTGGCGTAAATAATGGATAACCCTGAAACTGTCAACTGGCCAGATTATCATCTATCATTTACCCCACTTATATCACCACATAGTGTAGTACTTTTTTTTTCCATACAGGGGCTCAGAAATGCATAATTCCTTAGAAAACATGTTAAAATTTGAGAGTAAGTATTTTTTGCGAAGATGTCGTAGATTGTAACAAAAAAACTTGATACTGGTCTGATGATACAAGTATTCAGGAGTGACATAAAAAAACAGAACGAGAAAATGTCTCCAATTGTAGAAATGGCAGCTGATTTTGTATGAGTAAATACTATTTTTATTTAAAATATCAAAAATATCAATAATTTGGTCATCTATGGGCATATGGTGATATAAGTGGGGTAAATGATAGATGATAATCTGGCCAGTCGACAGTTTCAGGGTTATCCATTATTTACGCCACATTATGTATAATAATTTAAATACTTTTTGTATATAGGTTACCATGTCACCAGTACATTGAATGCTGTCATCATAAAAATCGCAATCATTACGTTAAGGGGTTCGTGTGGCATGCATCCGCGAATTTATTGCGAAAACTCGTACCTCTCTGTACCACCTCGACTTGATTGACGGTTACTTATGTACATTATTCAACAGTAATGAGGGCAATATATTGATTAATTTTCATAATGTTGTCTTCTGTTTACGCGAATGTTATTCATTGAAATTAAACTACTATATACGGATTTTATCGCGTTGTTTATTTGACACTTTATTAAAAAAAATTTCAATACTGTACACTACTACTATTACTACTAAACTTTACAATTTTTTTTGTAAGCTAATTATATTATTGAAACTATTAAAACTATTACTATACTATTATACTATTTATATTTGTGTTTACACTTTCTCCAAAAAATATAAATAGTATAATAGTATAGTAATAGTTTTATTACTTTCAATAATTCAAATAGCTTAAAAAAAGAAATTAGTAAGTAAAGTTAGTAGTAATAGTAGTGTAACAGTTTAGAAAAATTTTGTAATAAAGTGTCAAATAAACAACGCGATAAAATCCGTATATAGTCGTTTAATTTTGTTCGAGACATTTCTAAGCAGTTCCGTAACCATAGACGTAATATATACCTAATAATAATAATAATAAACCCCTCTGGGACAGTCATTATCTCCTCATGAGACTAACGCGATACCGGAGGGCTTAGTATACTAGCTTTTAAACTACCACCTTCGCCTTGTGCTATAAACAAAAAACAGTCCCAAACACCTACCACATTGACGATGTTCCTCTCACAAACGTTAACAAACTACGTGACCTGGGCGTTCTTTTAGACAGCCAACTAAAATTTGATGCACATATTCTTGACGTTGCCACTAGGGGATTTAAAATACTAGGATTCGTTCTGCGTAACTGTAAAGAATTTAAAAAACCATCAACCAAAATATTGCTCTACAGCACACTAGTTCGCCCAATCCTAGAATACAACTCTGTCGTGTGGAACCCTCATTATGACATTTACATCAAGCATCTGGAACGGGTCCAGAAGCGGTTTCTCTACCATCTCGCTTACCGGAACCACTCACTGCAAAACGTAAATAATTACGAAGGGCGCCTGAAACACTTCCGCATGAACACCCTATCTAACCGCCGTAAAATGTCTGACGTTGTCTTCCTACATAAAATAATAAATGGAACTACTGACTGCAAACCTCTCTTAAATAGATTCAAAATTAATATTCCGACTCGTATTCCAAGACCTAATACATACAAGCTTTTCCATATTCCTCGCTCAAGAACAAATCTTGGACATTACGCAGCTGTAACCAGACTCTGTAGACAATACAATGCACTTTCTGTTAACACCGACCTAGACACAAGTAACAATTTAATACAATTTAAAAAGTGTCTTCGTAGATTGTTAACTTAGTTCTATATACCCCCACTTATTTTTTTTATTTGTAAATTTTTTATATAACTCTATATCTAATAAGCTATTATTGTTTTACTCCAAAGTTTACCCTAAAGGCAGAATTTTATGTTTAAAAATTTTATGTTTTCTGTTTGTTTCTTTAATTAAGTTGTTAGTTTAGTTGTAATTATAATTTGCAAGCTGTGGTTTCCTATAATTGAGGGACTATACACGCTAAGAACTTTATTACTGCTATATAATGTATGTTATTGTATATTCCTTTGTTGGAAATCCTTAAATAAATAAATAAATAAATAAAAATGTATCACCAGGTTAAATAAAAGCGCACAAACCGCAGGGCAGCTTGTGGCGAGCTGAATGTGAGTGGTGACACTGCGGTCCTGAATGCCTCGGAGAGTCGGTTAGGATCTTGTCCCCAGCTTGTCGTTACTGGTTGGCTGGGGTGGAACTTCAAGAGCGCCTTGATCGGCCGGTCAGAGGGGCCGCTAGAGCTACATGCTTGGGGGTGGAAGTGTCATTTTCAAGAGCATAACTACGGGGAAACCCGCTCCGGGTCTCCGTTATCACGAGACCCGTGATGGTGAAACCGGCGCCACACCGCTCGACACCCCTAGCCGCTCGTACCGGTGTTGCCCTCGACTGCTGGCTTGTGTGCCTATGGTGGCTATTCAGGGGGCCCATCTAGTGAGTTGGCGAGTCACCGTCTACCCATTGGATTGATGCTATTAGAGTATTCTGGGCAGACGCCGTTTTTCATCCATAGTTACCAATATACCTACCAGTCCACCAAACACCCATACCCATAGCCCATGTATTAGAATCCATACGTAGCAATAGTCCTACCTGCCTGCTGCGGCTAGTGCCGCTGTAGGTGTTCCATCCCACCTTTGATTAAAACTCTCGAAGGGCCTCTTCTCGTTGGACCCATGTCTCCGTGTAAGCCTCCCAAAGGGCCAGGTATTTTCTAATATAATATGTTAGAAAATACCTGTGATAAGAGAAACATAATAATAATAATAATTTAATTACCATCCCTCATGATGGCAACCTCGTGAAAGATGAGAAAGAAAAACAGTTAAAATATCTGGACTTATACTTTAACAGTTATAATAATTATTGAAAAATGTATAAATAAAGAGAATAATCATTTTTATTTTAAGAATAACATTCCATAGTTGGTTAGTAACAGTTGAACTTACATCTAGCGTTAGTAGTTCATACATCTAATACCTGTCCGGTTCGGACTGTCCGACTCAAAGATATAATATATGAACCGAATTCCTCTTGCTAGTTGCCACACTCTGAAAGTTTCGTATCATGTAGATGTGGGGATCCATCCGTCACTACTGACGGATCGAAGTAGACTTTACGATGCAATGAGATTGAATTATAGCTTGCTTCTAATTAGTTGTTTCTTAATATTGTCTTCTGTTTACGCGAATGTTATTCATTGAAATTAAACTACTAGATACGGCTTTTATCGCGTTGTTTATTTGACACTTTATTACAAAATTTAGAAAACTGTTACACTACTATTACTATTAAACTTTACTAATTTTTAAGCTAATTAAATTATTGAAACTATACAACTATTTATACTATTACTATACTATTAATATTAATGTTTACACTTTCCCCGACATTTCGGTTGCTTTTCAGCAGCCATGGTCACGGGGAGACTAAGATGGTAGTTGTCTTCTTTATTGTTATGTATCATATCTGATTCATGGGACAGGGAACCTGTTAAGCTATGATCTACCTGACTCATAGCATCGCCTGTATCTATAAAACACGTGTCTTATAGTCAGCATTTAATTTATCTCTACTAATATAATAAAGAGGAAAGAGTTCATTTTTTGTTTGTTTGTTTGTAAGGATTTAACTGAAGAACTACCCAACCGATTTTGCAATTCTTTTACCATTAGAAAGCTATATCACCGAGTAAAATAAGCAATTTTTTTAGAGTAGGTACCTACTGTTTCTAACCTAACCTATTTTTAAAAGCTAGTTTTAATATAAAATTATTTATTTCTTGCAATTTCATATAATAGACTTGTTTATAGTTTGCCTATCTTGCAAATAAACTGTCATTCTAAAGCTTTAATGACATGTTGCCAGCTGTGCTTTGATTCTGCATCCTTGATTTACTGGCATTTAGCGAGAGGTTCTGGGGACTGGTTCATCAATGCTATTGATTTGCCTAATGGAATCTGAAATATAATTTATATCTTTTCTCCGTGCCTTGACGTGCCGCGACGAGAGCAAACCGTCATTATTTTATTTTATTTGGAATCCTCAGAGTTAGCAAATTCAATATTAAAATTTTTAACAATTTATACCTTTTACTAGTTTTCACCAATATAAATTAAAATTAGACTAATTAAAATCAAATTCGTCAAAAAGTTTATTATACAGGGTGTTAGGCACACGGTTGTCCAAATGAAATAGAGATCTGGTTTGGGCTATTGCCAACATGTTGGACTCAGGCAAATTACCGTATGGTTAAATTTGCCTGCACGGTAAAGTTACGCCGTGTACAAGCACTTGACTGCAAGGATAGCGTAGTGGTTTTAGTGGTCACTTTGCTACTGCTAGTGTGCCGAATGTTATCGGTCCACACAAGAAAATTGTGTTGCCCAAAAATTTTGTTCTCAGTCTGGGTGTACCTACCTTGTGTTCGTTTGTGTCATTCAATGTTTGTAAGTTCCTCCCGACACAGGCTGTATTACTAACGGCGAAATAAAAAAAAAAATACAGTTTTTTACCGTTCATTTTACTCATTTGCGATGAAATATAATAATTTTAATATTCCATTCCATTTTGACTTCATTTTATTATCCGGACCAAATAAGAACCAAATATAGACCGTCAAACACAGATTACCCCCCAATCTGTGCCGTCAAAGTAGTATTACTTCTTTGGAAAGTTTTATATAATCAAAGCATTTTAATCACTACCAAAATACATATGTAATAAATAAAAAGAGCTAAACAAAATTATCGACCGGCATCGCGTGCCATTCGTATCGATCGAACGATAGCGGCCGCGATACGACGCGCGCCGCTACGAAAACAAACGAATGTGCTGCTACGCTAAGATAGTATATTTAATGGAGGGTGGGTTTTACGAGGTTATATTAGCTTTCACGCGAACTTCGTAAGAAAACAGTATTGTGTTACGTTTACGTCAATTTTGTATATTGAAATTACTTTCTACAAATCGTATCCTGGCTTATTTTTGTTTATCTCTAAACATCTGAAGCATAGGGTTAAGGCGAGTGTAGTACCTACAAAAAACTAAAAGCAAAACTAATACACCGAGATAAAAGTATTAATTTCGTAGTTCATTGTATAAATCTCCTCGACCGCATTTTTTTCATTCAATTATTTGCCACCTAATTTTATTATTTTTGGATTTAATATGTAAGTAAGAAGAAGCAAAACACAGCTAGACTTCATGATACTTTGAGCTCATTCTGCGTAAATAGAAACACCAATAATTAAATTAAGTTCGTGTATTTTGATATAACTACACTTAAGAACATTGAGACAACCACCATCTTAGTCTCCCCATGACCATGGCTGCTGAAAAGCAACCGAAACGTCGGGGAAAGTGTAAAATTAAATCTAAATAGTTGTATCATTTGAATAGCTTAAATAGAAGTAAACAGTCACTAGTAAAAGTGTTTAACAATAGTAGTTTAAAGTTTCAAAATTATGTAATAACTAGCTTTTGCCCGCGGCTTCGCTCGCATTAATTTAGAATTTGACAATCTTTTGCTTTCTTGCTTGTAATAAAATTATATAATTCAATCATGATTCTAAAGACACGTGGCGCCATCTATTATCATAAGAATGTTATTATTGTTTTCTTCGGGAAGAGTAATTTTTTTACGGGATGAAAGGTAGCCTATGCCCGTTTCTGTACATCTGTCAGCGTATATGCAAAATTTCAGGATGATGGTTCAGTGGTTTAGGCGTGAAAATGTAACAAACAAACAAACTCATTTTCGCTTTTATAATATTAGTTAGGATTAATAAGCTGGTTTGGGCATGTAGAAAGAATGGACGAGGCAAGACTGACTAGGAAATTTTATAAGGAGTAGAGGCTCGGTGATTTCAGCATGAATGGGCCGGCTCGACCGGGGAAGGACTACCCTCTCACAGAATATCGACGTGAAATAGCAGTGTTCCTACTGTTGTGTTTCGTTTGGCGGTTGAGAGTGCCGGAGGCCCAATCATCCTCTTTCTCCCTTCCCGCTCCTTGTCCTTCCCACTTCCTTTTTTTCCTAAAGGGTCCGCAACGCGCAAGTGATGCCTCTGGTGTTGCAGGCGTCCATAGGCTACGGTGACCACTTACCATCAGGTGGGCCGTATGCTTGTTTGCCACTTTAATTGCCTCGATGGCGTAGTGGTTAGTGTAACCGACTGCCACGCCTGAGGTCACGGGTTCGATTCCCGCACCAGTCAAACATTTGTGTGCATGGACATGGATGTTTTTCTTGGTCTGGGTGTTTCTATGTATGATATGTATGTATTTACAAAAAAAAAGTATACATGTATGTTTATCCATTGTCTAGTACCCATAGTACAAGCTCTGCTTAGTTTGGGCTAGATGGTGTTGTGTGCATGTGGTAGAATATTATTATTATATTATTTTCCAATACGGGTATCACTCCTATAACCCACGACGGCGAATGAATCAAGAATCAGTCAGAAAAAAGTGTGCTTTCCAATGACAAAACTTTTCACTCAACAAAACTAAAATGTGGATATAAAACACTGCTGCCTACCCTTAGCGTACATACATAAGCGTGAGACTGTATGTATATATCAATAAAACTTTATAATTATTATGAAACCACATTCTCAAATCTAAACAAACACAAGTAATCTTATAGTCTAAACAATAAATCTGAGATAAATCGTACGTCTGCGAGCAAATATCTATTTACGGTTAATCGGCCGGTATACGGCCATAACGGGCCCGCCGCGCCTTTAATGGGTGCCCCACCCGGGCTCAAACCCACGTCACGCCAGTCGCCGCGTTGTTCTCGTTAATTGAACCGATCAGAGATAAAAATCGATAAACCTTTATCGATAAGTGAGATCGGATAAGTTGTTAAAGGAATTGTGTACTACAATCTTGACGATTTGTTAAGGCATTCGCGCGAGCAACTCAAATGTAACCAGTTTTTAACCACGGGGTTCTACGGAACAGGATAGAAGTCCATGCTACTGCTTTTTTGACAAAAAAATGCATTACAAAAATTAAAACACTGAACATTATTTTATATTGTTTAAAAAGACAACATTCGCTCATATTGCTGTAACGGAGGATTAAGAAAAAGGACACAAAGTGCATCCAAACTCGGCACAACCATTTATGGATTACACAGATTAGTTGTCTCGTGTGGCATTCGAACCGAATACACTCGGCGAAGTGCCGGTGACGAGGAAACTTAAACCATCGTGCCAGTCGTGCAATTAGTATATAATAATTTATTAGCTTTCTAGCACTAGCATGTCTTTTGTGTGCTTTCGAGAGCTCATTCACGACATGTAAGACTAACGGCCAGCGCCGACGGACGGAGTGGCGGCGAAGAGACTAATTCAGTAACAATTTAAATTCAATCTAAAGTGCTTCAGAATACGACTGTATTTAGTACAACGAAATAAAATGACGGCGAGCGACTCAAAGCGCGGTAATTTTATGTCGTCCGTCATTTTCATTGTATTTTCATTCCGTTCGGAATCGGCGCTGACCCTAAGTGCGGCATAAAGAGTGAAAATATATATTAATGGAATTTTCTTCGTTTATTGCTAAATAACATTATAAAATGGCCACGCTAATGCTAATAAAACTTTGTGGCTTCGAGCACCGAATCAGGAATTTCATGATTGACAATTGGCAGAAAGGTGTAAATACACTTAGGAAGTGAGTTAACATACCCCATATACTAAATAAAGCTCTGTTTGTAAAATGTTC
Organism: Catocala sponsa; assembly: GCA_963564715.1. Lineage (NCBI taxonomy): Eukaryota > Metazoa > Arthropoda > Insecta > Lepidoptera > Erebidae > Catocala > Catocala sponsa. Next base: position 24,906,139 of record OY751341.1, on the reverse strand, counting down.
TACTATTGTATAATGTCCTCCAGACCGAATTTCGATCACGGCGGTCAATCTTAACGGAAACTGGCCATCTGCGCAGGAGATATTATAGTGCACAAGTATGTGCGCAAACACAGGTGCACAAGTTCGTTTCCTTATCTCTCATGATCCGGTGGGACGAATAATCCGACACGACCCGAGAGAGATCAGACGCAGGACCAACGGCTTTACGTGCTTTCCGAGGCACGAGGCGAGGGTGTCTAAGACCGTCAATTTTCTAACGCCGGGCTCGTATTGAGATTTCTTAACAGGAAAACCTCTTTGTTAGCCCGACCCGGGATTCGAACCCGAGACCTCATGTACAGCAGTCGCATTCACTACCGCTGCGCCACGGAGGCAGTCTGAGTATACATGTTGTATACTCATCATGATCAGTAGAACATCTCAGTATGAGAAGGATTAGACCATTAAGCCACTTTATCACCCAAGCTTAAAGCGGATTAGTACTACTTACTTCACACGCCTTCCAGAATATTATAATATTTTTTATTTCTATAATATTCTACCATATACACACAACACCATCTAGCCCAAACTAAGCAGAGCTTGTACTATGGGTACTAGACAATGGATAAACATACATATATACTTTTTTTTTTGTAAATACGTACATATACATAGAAACACCCAACCCAAGACAAACATCCATGTTTATGCACAAATGTTTGACTTGTGCGGGAATCGAACCCGCGACCTCAGGCGTGACAGTCGGTTACACTAACCACTACGCCATCGAGGCCGATATTATGTAGCAATCGTAAGTAATACAACTGTTTACACTGTGGTTGGGTATTACCTGTCGAAGGTATTTATCAGTACTAGGGTATATGCATTTCGTTAATATCACAAAGTTACATAATTAGCCGGTATATGATTTTCTAAGAAATTGTTCTCGTACAGTCAGTGTGTTTTAGCTGTGATTGCCTGACTGATTAGCAAAAACCAATCAAATATCTTACGTGTGATTTTGATATATCGTTTAGCGTTTTAGAAACCGGGAGTTTATCCAGTGGCGTGGCGTAGCGTAGTGGGGGCGGCAGGGGCGGCACTTTTAGGGGACGGCAAAATATCACTATATATATTAATATCTTGTTAATATTTGAACCATTTCATGATGAACGAGAGGAATCGGCAAATGTACTATCCTAACTAATATTATAAAAGCGAAAATGAGTTTGATTTTTTGTTACCTTTTCACGCCTAAACCACTGAACCGATCATACTGAAATTTTGCATACACGTTGTCAGATGTACAGAAACGGACATAGGCTACCTTTCATCCCGAAAAAAATTACTGTTCCCGAGGAAAACAACAATAACGTTCTTATGATAATAGATGGCGCCACGTGTCTTTCGAATCATGATTGAATTATATTATTACAAGTAGAGTACAACCCGAATTGATTGTCAAATTCTAAATTAACGCGAGCAAAGCCGCGGGCAATAGCTAGTATACAATAATGATGACTGTTCTTACATAAAAGTTCTTTAGAATAACTTTACATATATGTATTATATATAGTCTTTTAAATTGAAATACCTAAATAACAGAGCTGAAAAATTTACTTCCGCCCCGGGCGGCTGACAGTCACGCTATGCCACTGAGTTTATCACACAAAACTCTACAAAAGAGATAATACATTTAATGGCATACAAGTATAAAAGCTTCAACGTATTTTCTGAGCAACTTTTATATATTGTATGGTATCTTCTGATCTCGTACAAGTCGTAACCACAAATCTTTCAGAAGCTCAATCCTCATGTATTTGGTTTTGGAGGAAACTTGATCTGGAAGCCATGTCAATGTTCAACACAGAATATTAAGTGGATCGAAGCACGGATCGAAGCACGGCCGGTTGATATTACATACTGTAATGCATACGTTTAGTCCATCGAACTTACATGCGGTTTTAGGCAGTAACTTGTAATCTGCATGTCGCGGGATCTATATCCCCAGATAGTTGTTTTACACCTGGATGTTCTTGATGGCTCTTATTTCAATGTTTGAACCGTCTCTTTATTAACCTCCGAGTCTTCTTTGAAGAGGTTAATGAAAACACTTTGTGGGTCTGTGTGTCTGTCTGTTAGTGACAGGCATAGCCCCAGAACCACTGGAGCGATTGACTTGTACTTTGGTGTGCAGACACCTTGGGGTTTTACCAATTAATGCTTTTATGTGATATCTAACTATGTCTCTGACTTCGTTCTGGGCATTACCCATCGGCAAAGTTTGCTTACCTAATGCGAAAAGCGGACTCACCCAATTGTGACACGTGTGGAAGCATCGAGAACGTTAACCATTTGCTGATGGAGTGTGTTAAGAAAGAAAACGAGCGAGAATGTTTAATTCAAGAATTTAATTTAAATAAGTTAGATGTTGGATTAGTGGTATCTATTTTAGCTAATCCTACCTCTGAACTTTGTAGGAAATTATGTGGCATAATAATTAGGGATATAGAATAGTATATTTTGTGTTATAACTAGAATTAGGTACAATGGAGTTGACGTGCCTATTTGGACAAAAACTCCTTTATCAATAATGAATAAAAAAAATAAAAAAATAACTATGTCTCTGATGTCTTTGGGATAGTTAAATGAACGAGTTCTGGTTAATTACCGAAATAGTTTGGTTTATTAATTTCACACCAACGTTTACAAATGCCTAACATACAGACTGCCTAGCTATCGGTCTACCTATCTTGCCCGGCGCGCGGCGGGTGACGACTGGTGTAGCTCGCATACGTTATGAATTGCATTCTCTAACGTCAGCGAAACGCAATGTACATGCATGTGTCGCTACAGGGTCAACCCTCGGTCGAGTTTGAATATGGGCCCTGGGGGTCAAAAGACCCCCGAGATATAGGGTCTAAGGTCACATGAAGACGAAGAGGTTGAATCCTGGGTTTTTACACCCATCTCCTTGTATATACATAAACAATCCTTGTTTCAATGTAGGGTCAATGTAAAGGTTGCTAATAAAGTAACACCTTGATCCATTATGTTCTCACATCACAGATAAACTGTCCAGCCGAGAGCCGAGGAGCAAAATTCTATTTCTTAAAAAATGCCACTCCCTCAGTAGGAATAATAATTCCTGTGTCGGAAGGGGGAGGGGGAGGGACTTTACAAACATTCAAACGTTTTAGTGTAGTAGAGCCTCGCTGATCTCAGCATGAATGGGCCGGCTCGACCGGGGAAGGACTACCCTCTCACAGAATATCGACGTGAAATAGCAGTATTCCTACTGTTGTGTTACCGGAGGCCCAATCACCCCGTTACCCCTTTCCCGCTCCTTCTCCTTCCTACTTCCTTTCCTAAAGGGTCGGAAACGCGTTAGTAATGCCTCTGGTGTTGCAGGCGTCTATAGGCTACGGTGACCACTTACCATCAGGTGGGCCGTATGCTTGTTTGCCACCTTAGTCGGATAAAAAAAAAAAAAAACATCATACACAAAGAACATCCAGACTTGGAAGAACTATTAGTGCATCACACAAAGTTTTGTCCCGTGTGGGATTCGAACCCACAACACTCGGGCGCGATGGCAGCAGCGAGGCGACTTTATAAACCACTACACCATCCGTGCAGGCGTAAATATTTATTAAATTAAAAAGCTGTTATAGCTTTTGTATGGAAATGCTATCGCCTCATTGCCGGTGAGTTAGATATACTCGTATAGTATAGATGTTCATACATCTGTTGATTAATTTATTCAACTCTCTATATCCCCGAAAAGGATAAGCACAGCTATACTAAAGCTATTGTACCCTATGCTCTTAAATCTCATATAGTAGGAGGCGAGTTTGTCTGTCTGTCTACTAAGCAGACAGCAATAATAGACAAATCCTCAATAGCAGACTCAACTAGTCGCGAAACTAGATGACCGCGCTGTTAACGAAAATTCCCTAACAGGCAGCTTAACAACACTGCTTGACCAGAGAATCAAACAAGATGGGTGTGAAAACCCAGGATTCAACCTCTTTGTCTTAAATGTAAAAGTAATGAAAAGAAATGACCTAGGGGTCATTTCATCAAAGACTCCCGAGATATAGGTATCTCGGGAGTCTTTTGACCCCCAGGGCCCATATTCAAACTCGACCGAGGTATACCCCAAGGTGTCTGCACAACAAGTTACAAGTCAATCGGTCCAATGGTTCCGGAGTTATGCCTGTCACTAACATCAATCTATCACTAACACACAGACCGTCACAAAGTGTTTTCATTAACCTCTTCGAAGAAGACTTAGAGGTTAATAACAATCGACCGAAAACATCAAACATATCCTTAAGGAGCTATAAGAGCAGCGATAGCTCAGTGGGGAGACCAACAGACTGCAATGCAGAGGGTCTCGGGTTCGAACCCACGTCGCGCAACTCTGACTTTCGGAAGTTATATGACTTTTCGAAATTATCGCCTGCTCCGTGCCTCGGAGAGCACGTTAAGTCGTTGGTCCCGGCTGCCATGAACATCTATGACAGTCGTTATTGGGAGAGTGTCGACACAAAAGATCCCACTGGGTCGAAGTGTCGCCGGTCTGCACTGACTGGCCCCCACATAAGATAAGATAAGATAAGGAGCTATAAGGCCAATTTGTATAACAAACAAATTTACATATGGGAATTAAAAGAAACTCAGTGTTCCACGGTGATCTACATATAGGAATGAAAGAAAGCGTGTCAATTACCCGTGTGGTCACCGGTTCGATTCCAGTTCAACGTTCCAACTACGTAGAGCTAGCTCGCGACATTCCAACTGCAGGTTATCTAAGAATCTCATTAATTGGGTTCTTGTTACAAAAACTAGATAGTTAAATGCTTTCTTGGTCTCAGACGTTTGAATTAAATGAAGGAAATGCTGTTGTTTTGCAGACTGTTATATAGACAAGTTATATTGTATCTAGTTTGAGTATTTACAAAGGGTTAGGCAGAGACGTAGAGCAGAGCGCCCGTTTTCTAACAGCACTGTTTCAGATTATGTTGTTAATTTCCTTATAGAAAAAAGCGACAACTTGCTGGGATCCGCGAATCTTAGACAAATTCAGTATTTTTTTGAAGTGAAAACTTCTTTAGCGGCGTTGTGCACTTTTTTTGTGATGGGTAAAAAATGTTAAACTCGCGTCAGGACACGTGACATGATCGAAAATTCGTAAGACGGAGGGAGAATTGTCATGTTTGTGTACGATAGCGCAATAAATGAATATTGTATTTTACCACATAAATGATAGTACTTTTATACTGATAATTAAAGCAATTCGTGCAAAATTATTCCCTAACCATTCCAAAATATCAAAAATGCATAACGTTAATATTCAAGTTTTCATTTTTGTCGGCACTCCCGGAGTGCCCCGGTGATTTTTTTAATTTTTTATTATATTCTAGCATGTTAGGGTGGGACTTTAATGTACCAGATATCTTTTTTTTATGTCTTTCTTTTTCTTTGGACAGACTACTCCTGCGTTATGAATACATCCTTTTTATTAGATATTATCATATACTAGCTTCTACCCGCGGCTTCGCTCGCGTAAAAATAGGTTAGATTATGTCAGTAACAGTACTTTTTAAAATTAAAATAAAGCTATATTACTTGGTGATATAATATAGCTTTCTAAAGGGGAAAGACATTTTTAAATCGGCTGAGTTAAATCCTTACAAATAAACAAAAAATCAATTCTTTCCTGTTTATAATATTAGTATAGATATGTTTTCGAATTACTGTATCTTTTTTAATGTCAATAAATATATAAGTGTATATAACAAAAAATGTCGCGTAAGTCCCTTTACCTTTAAACCGTTGACATATAGTTCCTGCTCCATCGCGTCGGTTTGAATGGACGGTATGCGGTGCGTCGGCGCAGGGTCGACGACCGCGTGCAATTCGTCAACGAATCGCGCGCTCGTGTCATTGCACACCGACATCTCGCGAAAACTTCGCTCAAAGTTCATCGAAATTATTTACGAAAAGGGATCTATAAGCAAAGTCGTTTTAGTAAGGACTGTTATGAATTATTAATTTATTAGTGTGTCAAATTGTAATGTATTTAATTTAAGTTAACTTTTTTATGACTACTATTGATCTAAAAATGTTTCTTGTTTCGTGGAGATTTTTCTTTACAAAAATTCAAACATCAGACCCAAAGGAAACCCAGACTCATGACAGCCAATTGTTGATTTTGTCACATATGGGATTCGAGCCCAAAATACTCTATATTGTAACAGTGGCGATGCGGACACTTGAACCACTACGCCATACGAGTGGACAGTCAAATCTTTTGTACTATATAATAATGTGTAGTCATTTGGCTGCTTCTTGGAGGCGTAAGCAAAGATTACAAATTTTTACTAGCCATGATTTTTATATTATTAAAAGAGGATACGGCCCGCGTGATGGTAAACGATTGGTTCCCTATCCATTCGCATAAAATTATAACTATGTCATAATTTAACATGGCATACTTTTACTTATCCTAATAATAGTTACGTACAATATTCATTTGGCATAACTGTTTAGGTACAATTTTTTTAAGCATACTATTCTAAAGCATAAATTTGAAGTTTTGTAAATTTTGTGTTTGCATTTAATAAAATACTTTTCGTATATAAAATAAACACGTTGGCGGCTTAGGGGTGGCTTGAGAGTCACCCTAACCTATTGGTACACTATAGTACCCAAGTTATATATTACGCCTTATAACTTTATGCCAATCAACATTAGGGCAAAAAGCATTAGCCTAAATGATATTTATGCCTATATAATAAACAATTATGTCAAAGTATTATTATGACAAAAAATATGCCTAACTCGTTATGCGAAATTAAATTAGGACAAAAAAAATTGTCGAAATAAAGGGTTCCCTAAACGAATGCCATAGCCTCTTGCAATATCAGAAGCATGCACACCCTAGAACCATCCACTGACACTAAGACAAAATATCTAAAATAGAAAATTTCATGCACGTATGGTGTAGTGGTTTCATGCACGTATGGTGTAGTGGTTTCATGCACGTATGGTGTAGTGGTTCCAGGGGTCACCCGGCGGTTGTCACTTCACCGAGTGCTGTGCGTTCGATCCACAAAAAGTTCTTCCGATATTGGATGTCCTTTGTGAACGAGGTTTGAATTTTTGAAAAATCTTCTTCGACAGTGACTTTGTATCAAGGCAGGAGATGGCTTTAATAAAATAATTATGTATAGACATTAAGCGAGGCAGCTACAGAATTACGCCGACTTTTTGCATCAGGGTAGTACTGTCGAGAGAGCCGGCTCATTGCTATAGTCACTTAATAGGCAATGGCAGGCCCTTTTACTCATAATGGCCTGAACTGATAAACTTGCTTTAGGCAAAGGAATTAAGGCTGTATCTAGAGGAATGGAATTACTCCATCCTAAATGTACCGAAGCCATTAGCTGTTAAATTGAAGAGACGCTTTAACGATGGAATCAATTAAATGTCGCCATTTGTGTAGAATAAGATTGTCTGTGATTTTATTGTCTATCTATCTAAGTATCTGTGTGATTGTAAAATTGTAGGAGTTTGTGCCTGTACACCCTACTATGTTAGCCTTGTATTAAACTATCCCACTGCTGGTCACGGGCCTCTTCTCAGTGTGAGAAGGTAGTCCATCACGCTGGCCCAATGCGGGTTGGCAGACTTCAAATATCTTTAAAAAACAAAGAAAGAAAAATACATAACTATTTAATACGCTACCGAACGACCAAGACATGGAATTCTCTGCCAAGGCACGTGTTTCCTTCTTTCTTCAATCCTGGGTCCTTTAAGCGGGGCGTGAAAAAACACCTTCTCAGGCCGTCAAAGTAGAGACCTCAACATCGCTTCGGCTGCTATGAGGACGGTGTGGAGGCCACTGCTTTTAGACCACATGACTGCTTACCATCAGGCAGAGTATGTTCATTTTGACAAGCAAAATAAAAAAAATAAAAAAGTATGCACATAACTTCGCCTGCTTTTGCTTCTGTCTTTGGACCAAACTCGAGACCTCTAAGTGGCAGTCGAATGGTTGAGACCACTAAGCTATCGCTGCTACTAATCTATACCAATATTATAAAGAGGAAAGATTTGTATTTTTGTTTGTATTGAATAAACTTAAAAACTATACGACTCCCTTTCAATCATTCTTTCACCACTAGAAAGCAACATTATCCAGAAGAGAACATAGATCATAGGCTTTATAACATCTCGCTGTACGCCACGGAAGCGGAGCAGTAACGTGGATGTAATTACGGGGGGAATTGTGATGAAGTTTGGATGTTTTTAAATACTCTTAAACTGTTGAACGGATTAGGGTGAAACTTGGCAGGTTGATAGTCTATGTATTGGATTAACATACACCGTTTACACCGTGGCATACGTTCCCGTAGGATTCTATCGTGCGAAGTCGCAGGCCAAAATTAGTTGAATATGTTTTTAAAATCTAATTGGAATCGATCGGATTAGTTGACTCGAAACTCATTACAATTGATGAAAATTTTTCAGTACATGTCTGTCTGCTTGTTCCGACATTACATAAAACCCAATGAATCAATTTCTAATGGCACATTTAAAATTTGGTAGCATAGAGTTCCACTTAAAATCTAAGCCATGTTTCATTTAATTCTGAGTAGTACAACCACACCTATGACGGCTATGACATATGAGGAGCTTCTAACCAGGCACTAATTTCACTGAAATGTTGCTGGCTAGGCTGACAACTGGCCGGAAATAATAGACCTTTTATAGAATCGACGTCAATATTTTGCATATGACTACCCAAAGAATAATGTTCCAAAGAAGAATAGGGTTATCAAATCATTTCACTCTCACACACCCACACACACACACACACACTCACACACACCCTCACACACACACAAACACACATACACGCATTCCCACACAAACACGAACACACTCACATGGACACATACACTCATACGTATACCCACTCACACATCCCCCAACATGACGTACATTCTCAACATGACGTACATTCTCAACACGAACATACTAGCCCTACTCATACATATTCCACCTATTCAGAGCACGGAGAGGCTGGTTATCTGTAATACAGGACCTCCTAGTACAGAGCCCAGTCTCCTACACAGACTATAAATTCACTGCTTTCTTGTATGGACTTTTTGGTTATGATGTCAAATATTATGTACTGTGTGAGAGAACAAAATAAACAATTATTATTATTATTATTATTGTTCGAAATGAATGACGCATTCAAATATTTTTGAGATGGTCATCTCAGGCTTGAGAACATCGCAGCCACATATTGCAGTAAAATATTGGCAGTTTAGGATAATCTCCGTAACTCACACCGTGAGCTAACTAGACTCCATATAGGCAAGCCGCGAGCAAAGGCTAGCTATCTTGAAGAAGCATGAATGGGTGCTTCCCGGTTCAATAAACTATCTGGAGGTAATGAAAATGTATTCCCGCAAACGTGATCTATGAATGGAAAGGAGAAATTCGTGTTACTAAACGTGTTTGAAGCGTTAAACTCAGGACCTACCGTTAATATTTTTAGAATATCAATCGTCGTATCGTTCAGTGACGTGATGTCCTGTATTCGATTGCCGAGTTGGCGTCATTGGCATTTTTCGGATATGAAATTCACAGCTTATAGCTCACAGCAGAACTTAATTAGTATTTTAACACGCTTTTATTAGCTTGGTATGTATCTATCTTTGAACGTGATTTTCACCCCTTTCAAACCGACGGATTGATTTGAAACTTTGCACACTTATCGAGGACCGATGACAATACAATAAAATAGAAAAAAAATTGTTTCAAAAATAAAATTAAATAATAGTTAAAAAAACATACTTTATTAAAAAATGCTTTATGTACATGCTTTATTAAAAAAATCAAACTAAAAAAGTAGAAAATAATTTAAATGTTTTTAAACTCGGTACGCGTTTCCTAAGGTTTTACACGGATAAAGCTTCAGACAGGAGCTAGTATTAATATAAAAAACCGGCCAAGTACGAGAGGGATTCGCGCACGAAGGGTTCCGTACCATTATCTACAAAAACGGCAAAAAATCATGTCTGTTGTATGGGAGCCCCCCTTAAGTATTTGTTTTATACTAATTTAATTATTTATTTTTAAAGTGAAATGTATATAACTAAATATTCTGTGAATATTTCAAGCGTCTATCTGTTGCCGTTATCAATATTGAGCAAAAACGAGCACAAAGTTCACGTTTGTTGTCTGGGAGCCCCTTAAATATTTATTTTATTCTGTTTTTTAGTATTGTTGTTATAGCGGCAACAGAAATACATCATCTGTAAAAATGTCAACTGTCTAACTATCACGGTTTATGAGATACAGCCTGGTGACAGAGGGACAGACAGACGGATGGACAGCGGAGTCTTTAGCGGAGTTTTAGGGTCCCGTTTGGGTACGGAACCCTAAAAATGTATAAAAAGCGATACCCGGTAGCCAATACATAAGAGATATAAATGTTCAATCACTTCTCCGAAGTTCGTATTGAGCGGCGCATACCTCCGTGTGTCCGTATTTAAAACTTAATTAAGTAATAATGTCACTGTCTTAAAGCCGAGGCACACGGGACTAAGTCTACGAATTTTAACGTTTACATTGGATTATTGAACTGTATTGAGAGCTCGGTTGATTGTAAAGAATGATACGACCGATTGATACAGGAGAAAGATAAACTAAAATAACAAAAACAACTTCAACAAACTATTTCAACTAGCGGTCGCCTAGTGCTCGAAATTCGACCAAAGTTGGCCTGTAAGATATTGCTGATATATGTCATTATATAATACTCAAAACAAAATAAGGGCCACTAAGATTTTTTGCTGTACCATGAAAACAATAAAGACATTAAATTGTTTAACTTATGTAACTACAAAATAATGTTATTAGTTATAATATAGGCTAACAATTGTTTAAAATAATGATCATGAATTGTTTTTTTAAGTTCATAATGAAATTGGCCATTTTGAATGAAAAACATGAACAAAAGAAATCACCGGAAAAAGACAAAATACTGTTCTTGTCACATTTGTTTCTTCTTTTTAGTAACGAGTATGTCCTCCTCTCTTAGTCATACTCTGGATCAAATTCCTCACGTTTTCATCTGGTATCTCCTCCCAGGCACGTTTTAAAGCGTCAGTCAGCTGCTATTGGTTGTAGACCCCTTGCTCATTCTCTCTAACCCTTCGTTTCAATTGGTCCCACAATTGCTCGATTGGATTTAAATCCGGACTGTTAGCTGGCCATGGTAATACCTCAATATGAGACCCTTCTAGGACAGCTTGGGCCGATCGAGCTGTGTGTGCACGGGCATTGTCTCATTGTCATGCATCAGGATGAATCCAGGCCCCACTCGCTGTGCAAATGGGATCACTTGAGGCCTGATGACGTCCTCGATGTAACGTTCTGCAGTTACGGTACCCGCGTTTAAAATGGTGAGCTCGGTTTTACCGTGTTAACTAATCCCACACCAAACCATTGCGTTGGGACCACCGAAACGGTCAACTTCGTGGATGCAGGACTCCGAAAACCGCTCGCTGCGTTGTATCCACACCCTAACACGCCGATCATCATTAAAAAATTTTACTTTGCACTCGTCTGTAAAAAGCACCTTGTCCCACTGATTAATCCCCCAGTTCAAATATTGACGGGAGAATCTTAAACGGTTTGCACGTTGAACCCTGGTCAGAGGAATTCGAACAACTCGTCGTCTTGACATTTGCTGGTCTTCGTGCAATCGATTACGTATAGTTTGATCACTGACACGGGTACCCGTTGTCAGCCGTAGGTGGTGTTGTAACTTACGGGCCGTTACTGTACGATCACGACGAGCACTTAGTTGGACGTACCGATCCTCGTGCGCCGTTGTTACACGAACTCTACCTGAACCGGGTCTCCTGGCAACACTGCCGGTCTCTTGGAAGCGATTCCATACATTTTGGACAGCTCTTCGAGAAAAACCCAACTGCAAACCCACGTAACGCTGAGAACATCCTTCTTGAATCATAGTTATGGCTCTGGTTGCTGTAATTGTATCCATGTGCCTTCGTACTGGTGGCATGATTAACGCGAGATGATAAATGAATCAATTAAAATTGAAAAAGTAAAACTTTTTTCCTAAGTAACCGAAACAAGTTAAGAAGACAATCGAAGAAAAACATAAGAATAACATCCAATTATTTTTTTCTTAAAATGATGGCCAATACTTTTCAAATTAGGAACACGAACACCAGCATACAAGAGATCAAACACCAAAGAGTTCGTAACATGATTATAATGCTACTTATCAGTTACTTTCAGTTTACTAAAGTGCACTTAAATGTAAATAAACTAGTGGCCCTTATTTTGTTTTGAGTAGTATATATTGATATATGTAACCATAGTTACGCGCTTCGACTGCGTGTGTCAAATGCATGGTTGTGTGCGTGTAGTGTTTTTTCATTAATTTAATGTATTTCTAATGCATATTTTATATAAATATTAGGATTCGTCACTCCTTCTCCATATAAACTTTAACTGTGCCAAATTTCATACTTCTCCGTCCGCGCAATTTTCGTAAAAAGGGGTACAAATTTTTTGCTTCACGTATTATTAATATATATATAGATATCATAAATGCGAATGTGTGTTTGCTTGTTTGTTTCTAATAATTGCCCGCCTTAACTACTCGACCGATCATCATAAAATTAGAGTTACAGAAAAGTTCACCTTTTATCTAGAAACCTTTGGAGGTACCTTTTATCTAGAAAAAAGCTAGTGAAGCCGGGTATAAGGCTAGTATTTTTATAAAGGTAACTAGTTGCTATATTTGACTATAATAATCTCTCAAGTACGCGAACGATTTTTATAGGTTCGCATATTGGGCTAAAATTACCTTATGTGTTAATCCAAGACATTTTCAATCTGTAGGTATGCCAAGTTCCATTCAAATCTATTCAGCGATTTAGGCGTCATTAAATAATAAACATCTCCGCAATATTTTACATTAATTATTTTTCCCATAATAGATTACAAACAATTTGATTTACAAATTATTAGTATTCTTGTTGGAGGTCCTCCAGATAAACTGGAATGTTTGTGTTAGAACTGGATCTACGTCAGTAGTGCAGTGGATAGGATTCGAACCCGCGACCTCTCGATTGCATGTATAGGATATACAGTAAAAATCGCAAACAGGAATCACGTCTGATGGTAAGCGTTTAGCCTTTGAGTACTTGTAATATCAGGGATATAACACTCTCATTGCCGAACCTAAAAAAAAGGAATCTATAAATTAATACGTGAAGCGAAAACTTTGGATCCCTTTTTACGAAAATTGGGCGGACGGAGGAGTAAGAAATTTCGCACACTTATAGTTTATACAGAGACGAAGTGACAAATGCTAATATTTATATAAAATATGCATCAGAAATACATTAAATTAATGAAAAACCACTACACGCACACAACCATGCATTTGACACACGCAGTCGAAGCGCGTAACTATGGTTACATATATGACATAATAATGTCAATATATATTATTATATCAGCAATAGCTTAATGGCAAACTTTGGTCGAATTTCGAGCACTAGGCGACCGCTAGTTAAAGATAATTATGTCCATATCTTATGTCATATTTCTCCCATCAAAGAAATATGTGTGCCTCTGGAACTCGGCCCAACTTGTTCCATTACAGTTTCAGAATACCACTGACCACATTTTTCTGTAGTTTAGTATAAACATCAGATAAATGGCAGCTTTATAAATAAATCTCGAGTCTGAGACATGCACGACTGAATTCCAAATCTCTTAATTATCTCAACTGAATTGCAATAGTCGATAGTCAAACTAATATTACCAAACATAAATTGTTGGATTTAAATTAAACTACTTTATGCTGATTTTGTCGCAGTTTATTTATTTATCCGTATAATGTAGCTAATTTCAATCTATACTAATATTATAAAGCTGAAGAGTTTGTTTGTTTGAACGCGCTAATCTCAGGAACTACTGGTCCAAATTGAAAAATTATTTTAGTGTTGGATAGCCCATTTATCGAGGAAGGCTTTAGGCTATATAACATTACGCTACGACACACGGTGGCGGTGCAGTAATCATAAACGCGGGTGAAACCGCGGGCACATCTAGTATAACATAAATAACATCTTCCGATCTTGTGATATGAACTAATATCCATTACCGGTTAAGTCATCAGATTACATTCGATACCCGGGTTAAGTAGTGTTATGGGGTTTTACTGAGACGCCTCTTACCAACGCCTTAGACACTGCTCGAGAATTGCCATTCACGGCGTTTAAATTGTGCCCATAAATGGTGGTATTTGGCTCTATATTTGGCGACTCTGTATTTTGCCGGCGTATTGGTTAGTGTAACCGACTGCCACGCCTGAGGTGGCGGGTTCGATTCCCGCACAAGTCAAACATTAGTGTGCATGAACATGGATGTTTGTCTTGGTCTGAGTGTTTGTATGTATAATATGTATGTATTTACAAAAAAAAGTATATATGTGTGTTTATCCATTGTCTAGAACCCATAGTAAAAGCTCTGCTTAGTTTGGGCTAGATGATGTTGTGTGTATGTGATAGAATATTATTATTATATTAATGTCAGCGAAATGTGAGTACACCTTTCTTTTAAAAACCTCTTGTCCTTTTTCTTAAAATTGTTATTACTAACCGATAGAAAGAGGAGAGAGATAGTTGAAAGTTGGCATTTTGGTATCGTTATAATCCGCATCCTCGGCTTCCAATACCGCGGCTTTCATTCAAAGTTGTATAATAGGGCACTTATGATGGACACAGTGTACTGATCCTACCTTTACTTAAGTATCTTATATGAAAAACCAGTTATATACCCTCCTATTGTTTTACTTTCCTTCCTTGAAATGCTGTTCATTACCACACGAAGAAGTACCAATATAAAACACATACATTGCCATGCATCATGTATATTACTGGTTTTGTATGATGCGGTGGATGTTGAAGTCGTAATAACTGGGCAATGTACGTGAAATAATACGATATAAAATGTATGCAGTGCCGTGGTGCTAGTATAGCCTGGGGCTACGCTCTCTTGTCCGTAGAGCTTGAGACAAGTTTGGTATCTGTCTAAGCTGTAAGAGATAGCGAATTTGTAATGACGCGAATACTGTTTTATGGTGTATGCCCTGATAGTCGTTCTCACCAAGCTCTAAGTTCTAATAAATTTTTCGTTGTACTCTGCTCACCATAACCCAAGTTTCTGCCTTTTGTGGTCATCCGAGTTGCGTTCTTCATAATTTGTTGAGCAATTGTTCGTTTTTCTCCAAAAAGCCACTTGATTATCCAAGAATATTTTTAGCTCACAACTAGCTATTTCTCACTAATACATTACCAAAACAATTTACATTGTAATGTCGTCTAAAAAACAGCGGTTAAAAAAGCAGCCATAATCGAAAAAGCAACGATAGCTCAGTGGGGAGACCAACAGACTGCAATGCAGAGGGTATCGGGTTCGCAGCCACGTCGCGCACCTCTGACTTTTGGAAGTTATATGACTTTTCGAAATTATGTGCGTATTGATTGACAATTATCGCCTGCTCCGTGCCTCGGAGAGCACGTTAAGCCGGCGGTCCCGGCTGCCATGAACATCTATGGCAGTCGTTATTGGGAAGTCAGTGCCCTCTAATATTCTGACACTGGTCTAGCTTTAGGGTATCGTTAGACTTCGGGTTGCGGAGGTCAGATGGCAATCGCTCCGTGTAAAAAGTAATATCTAGTAAAATCCGGTTAGACTATAAAGCCGACCCCAAGTGACTTGAGAATAATCTCTCATCTCTTCATCTTTTCGTGTGGTTAGTGGCTAACCTGTTGTCAAGAGTTGTTCAAGCCGCCCGTAGGCCTCTGACATGGCTTAACGACTGCTGTCAATTTGACAACAACCGGGACCGACATTTTACGTGCCCTCCGAAGCACGGAGACGCTCAGATGAAATACCACTAAGCGGTCACCCATCTATAGACTGACCGCACCCAACGTTGCTTAACCTCGCTAATCGTTTACCGATCAGTGAGTACAACTGGCTGTGAGCGCCATTTGGGAATAATAAAGGCTAAGGAGAAGAAGTATCGTCTAAAAAACTCGCCTGGAAATAATCGGTGCAAGCTGTGGTAGATTACTGAGAATAGGCCGCTTTACCTCACAACTTACACCCATGCCTGGCTTATTAAGGTCGTTTCTCAGATATTCGACGGTCGTGGCTTGAACCAGGAATGTATTAATTTTCTATAGCCCGGTCTGTCGGGCCTGTCTTCATACACTCGGACCGTGACGCGTTATGTATTGTCTGACATTGACGATCTGTCTTATTGCGATAATAGATTAGCTATTTCATTAGATACTTACTACCCTGATTACTTTACAGCTGAGCTCTTTAGGAGGAAACACAAGGGCCGTTTTTCCATACAAACGTAGTCCCCTGTTTCCTCCCTGGATAATGCCAGTAGAGTAATAATTTTTCCAAAAAAATTTGTTGACTGTAAAGTCGGTTTACGGACGATAGTTTAACGTGACAACGTCATAACGTGCCTTTCGCACGCTCGTGTAGCGCTCTCGCTCCGATCGTAACTTTACAATGAGCGTAACGGGACAATGAGCGTAACGGGACGATGAGTCATCCTTTTTCGTGCGTGCAGCCGGCGTTTATCGATTCATTAGACGTTGTCACGTCAAAAATGTATCGCCTCCATTGGCATGTCCCTATGTTTTCCTTTTTTTCATAAATTAGTTATTGAAAGAGAAATGAGCCTTCAAAACCTCAAAAATTGGCCAGATTTACCGCTGTGTTCAAACATCCAACTAGATTATATAAAAAAGGAGAACATAGGAACACGGCCAAAGCATTTTTTTAACTTTTAATGGAAAAAGTAGTTAAATCGGTCAAGTTTTGGAGAAGGAATCAGGGGACTACGAAAAGCTGCTTTTGTGTAATTTTAATAGGTATTTTCGGTCCAAGCTGCAGTTGTTTCTTCGTTGATGTTTTACAAATACCTATTTTTTTATACTCTCGCCCTTAGTGTTTCCTCTTAATCGAACTATCTGTGGTTTTACTAGAGACAGAGGTCGGATATAAGCTCCATAATAAATATGTGGCTAACGCCTACCGCTAATAAAGCAAATCACAGATACATCGGTTATTATAGGAACCATTATCATACAAATGCTATGTTTAGTTTACCCTTATATCTTATCGTTCTTTATCTCGTGATTATCTTATCTTATCGTGGGTTCGAACCCGAGACCCTCTGCATTGCAGTCTGTTGGTCTCCCCACTGAGCTGTCGCTGCTCTTTAGTTTAGCCTTATCTACGAGTTGTCCCCCGCGGTTTCACCCACTTTTATGATTACTGTAAGTATGAGTAACGTTAAACTATAACCTTTCTTAGGAATTAGCCGAATTAGAGGCTATCAAATGTAACAATATTTTTGGTAGTTGCAGAGATTATCGTTGAGACAAACAACGAACAAACACTTCGGTTATCTTAGTTTAAAGTAATATTATCTGGAATACGCAACGTGCAATTGAAACCTTTATTATTTTACTAGCTTTTGCGCGCAGCTCCGCCCGCGTGGTACCTACATCAATAAAAAGTAGGCTATGTCCTTCTCCAGGTTTTAAACTATATCTGTACCAAATTTCATCTAAATCGGTTGAGTGGTTTAGCCGTGAAAAGGTAACAGACAGACAGATAGACAGACAGAGTTACTTTCGAATTTATAATATTAGTAAGGAAGTAAGGATTGCAAGCGACCGTATATTGTAAACCTATTTGTCATCTTTGTCGTATATTAGAAATAATACGAATATAGGTAACGTCGTACGCGTTGTATCACAACTATGACAGAGTCTTCTCTAAACTTTTTGTAATTCTATACTAATATTACAAAACTGAATAGTTTGTTTGTTTGAATGCGCTAATCTCAAGAACTACTGGTTCTATTTGAAAAATTAGTTTAGAGTTGGATAGCCTATTTGTCGAGGAAGGTTATATGCTACATAACATCACGCTACGACCCACGGGGGCGGCGCAGTCACGATAAACGAGGGTGAAAACGCGGGAACATCTAGTATATCATAAACGTTAATTTAAACAGTTTATTATCTTAAATATCTAAATAATTCTTAGGTAGTAATTTATGACTATAACTTAATCATCTAACATTTGCGAATACCAGCGTTGCAGTATACACTGTAACAATAGCTGACGCAGTTGCCTAATTTGATCTCCATGTACCGTTTTCTGCTTAATTTAGTTTATTATTGTTTTTAAAATTATGTATGTATGGAGATTCAAATAAAACATTTTTCTTTCTCTCTATTTTTATCTATACAAATAAATAAAATTGAAGTATCTGTTTGTAATGTCAAAATAACAGCTTTTTATCTAATGCATATGAAAGTATAAAAGGTACCTATACGAAAACATCTATTTTTCAAATTTTTGTCTGTCTGTCTGTTTGTTCCGGGTAATCTCCGATACGGCTAAACCGATTTTGACGGGACTTTCACTGGCAGATATCTGATGTTATAAGGAATAACATAGGCTACTTTGATTTTAGAAAAAATATAGGGATCCGCGGAAACAAACACTTTTTAGTTAAAATCTACGCGGACGAAGTCGCAGGTAACAGCTAGTGTTAAATAAACCGCTATAAAATTCGTATACAATAGTTTAATTTCAATGTATAACATTCTCGTAAAGGTAAGACAAGTAATGTACCCTGCACATGTTAATGCGCTGTATATACGAACACAAGACTTATAGTAACAACATTCCTCTCTTGGAGAGCTGGGCTTTATAGATTAGCTATCAAGTGTCGTGATTAAACGAGCGACACACGACTGACAGGCCGTGCGGTTACCTCTTGATTAGACCTTCGTACTTAGTAACTTATGACGAGATAACTAGATCTTAGTTAAGCTTAGTCCACATGCAGGCACTACAATGTAAAAGCTTTGGTTTTTTTTTAATAACACTGAAGTGACAATCAAGCATACGGCCCACCTGATGGCAAGTGGTCACCGTAGCCTATGGACGCCTGCGACACCAGAGGCATCACTTGCGCGTTGCCGACCCTTTAGGAAAGGAAGTGGGAAGGAGAAGGAGAAGGAACGGGAAGGGGGAACGCAAAAGCTAGTTGTCTATAAATTATAAAGTTCTCATATCACAGAACAAGATATTTAGTGTGCGAGTCGTCTTTTAAAGATAAAAGAAAGAAATAAAAGAAAGGTATCTGGTTACATTAGGATCCCACCCTAACATGCTTGAGAATAATAAGGATAGGCAGATGATTGACAACTAAAAGAAAGAGAAAACAATATTGAAATTGGTTTAAAATTGCTTCGTAAATTACAGGGTATTTCATATTCAAGTTTTGCTATTCTTATTATACGTAGAACAATAAGCAACATATAATCACACCTAGACTTCGAAGGGCTAGGTTGATGCTTACAGCGATGGAAAGATGTGTAGATATTTTATTTATTTAATTTAATAATAATATATTCTTATAATATTGTCTTCTGTTTACGCGAATGTTATTCATTGAAATTAACTACACTGGAACATTGAGACAACTACCCTCTTAGTGTCCTCATGGCCATGGCTGCTGAAAAGCAACCGAAACGTCGGAGAAAGTGTAAAATAGTATAAATAGTTTTAATAGCTTCAATAATTTTTAATTAGCTTAAAAATTAGTAAAGTTTAATAGTAATAGTAGTGTAACAGTTTTCAAAATTTTGTAATAAAGTGTCAAATAAACAACGCTATAAAATCCGTATATAGGTACTAGTTTAATTTCAATAATAATTATATTCTATAACATACACACAACACCATCTAGCCCCTAAGCAGAGCTTGTACTATGGGTACTAGACAATAGATAAACATACATATAATTATACTTTATATTTGTAAATACATACATATTATACATAGAAACACCCAGACCAAGACAAATATCCATGCACATGCATATGCACACAAATGTTTGACTTGTGCGGGAATCGAACCCGCGACCTCAGCCGCGGCAGTCGGTTACACTAACCACTACGCCATCGAGGCCGAGAAATTTGTATTAAAGTTGAACAATAATTATATGAAGTTATTCCAAATTTTACTGCTACTTTGACAGTCTTGTTAATGTTATGGTATTAGCTTTCGTTTATATTTAGTTGTGTTTTTGAAGTCTCAGCTTCGATCCCAAGCCGAGAAACTTTTGCATACTCGGTTAAGCCAGTAGCAGTATCAAATCTGGCAATTTGCTTAATTGACGGCAATAGCTTACTTATATGTAGTACTAGATGTTCCCGCGGTTTCATCCGCGTTTATCGTTACTGCGCCACCTCCGTGGGTCGTAGCCTGATGTTGTATAGCCTATAGCCTTCCTCGATAAATAGGCTATCCAACACTAAAAGATTTTTTCAAATCGAACCAGTAGTTCGTGAGATTAGCGCGTTCAAACAAACAAACAAACTCTTCAGCTTTATAATATTAGTATAGATGTAGATTGTAAACTTACTTAGTAGAAGACCGCGAAGGTTATATATTATGTTTTTAACATAAATGTTATTTTATCCATACATGTTTTTGTACCATAGGCAACAATTTGCTGTCTGTCTGGATTAACTGGCGATCTGCGGTACGGATGGCGATTTTAAGTTGATAGCTTAGCATCACCTACAGTGATATCTATCTAGTTACTGTAGGCGACAGTCAGAGACGAACCACTAAGACTGCGCCGAGCGAAATGTGCCAAAACAGGCGGTCACAGTTAAGTTGATAAAATCAACACTTTTTGTTTAATACAAGTATAAAATATACATTTACCATAACAATTAATGTCTTTACAATTACTCCGTGTTAAAAACTTTAAATATTTAATATTTTCGCATACAAAATTACGCAAATTTGCATAACGTATTAAGTGATTTTTTAGATTACCTATTATAACAGAAGAAATCTATCCTATTTTACAGCTTAAACGAAACATAAATAGTTATATTACAATTTGTCCGTCCCAAATATTTAAGTTATTGGTTGACAATAAAGATACATATTTATCAAAAAAACACTTCAAATCCCCCATACAATTTTACTATGGCGGCCGCGCGCCGAATTGAATATCGAGCTCTGTCATTCAGTCCAACCACGTCTTACGTTCGGCGCAGTCTTAAGCTACAGTATTAGCTATTTTATTATGGAAGCCTAAAATGGTTCACCATATGAGCACAGCCCTCTAATGAAATATTAATGACATGGGTGCGCACACGCAGGCGTCAGCCGCGGTGAAACGCGTCGACCCGCGCGGAGTGGCGTTAGAAAGTATAGTCAATTAGATCAAGTGCTGCGAACACCTGTCAATATATGCTCATACACAAGCCTATTCAATCCCGAAGGAGTTGGCAGTACTTAGTACTAGTGCATTGATATGGGTGTCTGATAATTATAACTAGCGGTCGCCTAGTGCTCGAAATTCGATCAAAAATTGCCTGTAAGATGCTGATGTATTATGTCGTTATATATTGACATATGTAACCATAGTTACGCGCTTCGACTGCGTGTGTCAAATGCATGGTTGTGTGCGTGTAGTGCTTTTTCATTAATTTAATGTATTTCTAATACATATTTTATATAAATACTAGCTTTTGCGTGCGGCTCCGCCCGCGTGGTACCTATATCAATAAATATTAGCCTATGTCCTTCCCCAGTTTTTAAACTATATCTGTACCAAATTTCATCTAAATCGGTTGAGTGGTCTAGCCGTGAAAAGATAACAGACAGACTGACAGACAGATAGACAGACAGAGTACTTTCGAATTTATAATACTAGTAAGGACTAGTAAGGATTAGGAGTCGCCCCTCCATCTCCATATATATAAACTTTAACTGTGCCAAATTTCATACTCCTCCGTCCGCGCAATTTTCGTAAAAAGGGGTACAAAGTTTTTGCTTCACGTATTAATATATAGATAAGTTTGAAAAATTGCCCGCGATTTAGGACACGCATCGTAATGCTTGTCAACTTAACAAAAAGTTTACTTATTTACCTTTAAATGCTTACTAACTTCATTAAGGCCCGTTATTTTATGTTTAAATATGTTAGACTTTGTTAGTAGTTACTAAAAACGCAATAAAGATGCGGCTTGTACTAGTTAAATGAACTTAATTGCTTATGCACAACTTAATTACCACTTACTCGTGCGTAATGCACACAAAGCTACCTCATTAGATACAACTTACGTATAAAGACAAAAATAATTACTTAAATTTTGTAAAATAAATTGTCTACATAGTAATGAAGACGCTTTGGTTCCGTGGTGTAAGTTTCTACCAATTCGGGAAAATCTTAAAGTTTTTTTTTACGTGTGGGAATGCTTTTACGCATGCCTCTCCGCGGGGCGACGGAATGGTTATGTCAGGCTCACCGGGGAGAAAGATACCCCGGTAATCCCGACTAAATTTACCACGGTGTTCCTCCACATAACCATAGGACGGCGAGGCCGCGCGAATCGCTTTCACATGCAATCGCGACCCCGGCGAGGTTTCGGCCCGCCGTGTGAAACGGCAGGCCACTACATAACACACTTCCTCTACTGTCCCCTTGTGGGGGGACAAAAAAATTACTCAGAGGCGCGCGTGGGAACACGCACGCCGCCTCTCGGACCTGGTGCTGATCGGGTGGCGAGCAGGCCCACGCAGCCCACCACCCCCAGGTCAAACCTCAGGGTGGCTGGAGGTCATTTCGCGCCCTCTGGTTCTGCGGTTAGGGAGAGGATTTAAGCGCTCCCTCACCCGCTCCGTCGCCTCCTTGATGGACATGATTTCCTCACAGAAGAAGGTTGCGGCGTCCCACGACCTCTCGCTCCGGACCATAGATTGAACCGCGGCCGGGAGCAGAGAGAGCAACCATACGGACTGCCGCGATAAACTCACGGCGCGCGGCGCTGCGATGAACTCACGGCGCTGCGATACCCAAATGTGCAGCGCCGCCGCCGTGTCCACAACAAGAAAAGAGTGGCCATGAGTTTCTTGCCTGCTTCTTTTGGAGCGAGGAGTAGCATGCGTCTGTGTAGGTATATATAGTACGATATCAATAGCCATAGGCCATATTATGGGAGGCCATATTAAGGTGATGGGGAGAATAAAAGACCATAACTATGCCTGCATACCAGAGTAATAAGTGTTAATAACATTACTTCGGTAATAACCGGGGAATCGAACCCGTAATTTCGACTCAATTATGAAATAATACCCACTAAAGAAAGAATGGTTTTAATGTGGACAGTCATGGCCGATAATGTGGGTTTGACACCGGAATACGGAACTCAGGTAATAATGCAATTAAAAACTATTACAGCAAGCAGTAGGCTCGTTTAAAACTTTCTTTTTGATATACAATAATTCAATGGAAGCACATACTCTCATCTGTATTATGATATTGGAATAGGCAGAAATGTTTTACTGTTTCTTTTTTTTTGAGCAGCGATAGCTCAATGGGGAGACCAACAGACTGCAATGCAGAAGGTCTCGGGTTCGAACCCACGTCGCGCAACTCTGACTTTCGGAAATTATATAAATTTTCGAAATTATGTGCGTATTGATTGACAATTATCGCCTGCTCCGTGCCTCGGAGAGCACGTTAAGCCGTCGGTCCCGACTGGCATGAACATCTATGGCAGTCGTTATTGGGAGAGTGTCGACACAAAAGATCCCACTGGGTCGAAGTGTCGCCGGTCTGCACTGACTGGCCCCCACATAAGATAAGATAAGATACTATATTGTTTTATTTATTATATCTTTTTGGCCAACTCTCGTTCTAGAAATTAATCTGACACTGTCCCACTGCTGGGCACAGTCTTCGCTCCCACTATGATTAGGGTATAGTCCACCACGCTGACCCAGTACGCGTTGGTAGACTTCACATATCTACAGTATAGCATTATGGATAACTCTTAGACATGCAGGTTTTCTCAACTTGTTCTCCTGCGGCTTTAAGTCAAGCGATAATTAATTAATGAATGCACATAACATAACATGAGACGTGCCTCAGGATTGATCCTAAGGCACGTCGAACAAGAGTCAACTTGAGACCTCTGCGAGGCAGTCCAACGGACTCCCGGTAGGCTATCACTGCTCTTTTGCTATAATGTTTAGTGCCAATACCATAGAGTCAAAACCAAAAATCATTTATTCAGTCAAGATGAACGTATAGCTAGGGAGTTTCCCTAAGGGTCAGTTCACACCGAGACGAGACGCAGCGCGTACATTTTAATAGAGCGACTCAAAATATACTTTATTTACTACACGAAAAGATACACATTTAATTGTGAGAATTCAGAATACGTTGCACCACGCAGTACTGCGCCTCGAGATGCCTCGCGGCGTAGCGCGACATATCGCGACGCAGCGGTGCATCGCCGGTACGCGCGGCGTGCAAGAGCGGTGCTACATATCGCGATGCCGCGCGACGCCGCGAGACGCAGCCTGAGGCCGCTGTGGCGCGCTAGCAAATGACTGCAGGTGGGCGCGGGCGGAGCGTCGTGCTGCTACGATTTTACGATGCGCCTCGCGACGTTGCGATGCGTCTCGCGGCGGCGCGCGGCGCAGAGCGAAATCATTGGCCTCTTCGAATGTCGTCGCGTCGCGTCTCGGTGTGAACTGACCCTAAGTTACTTAATTTATATTTATGTAACCAGGTTCATACGGATCAGCCTATTATCTACTAACCTAACTATATCGTGCAATTCTCGTGGAAAATAAAAATAAAATCCACATGCGCTATCAGGGCGTGACCACGATTAATAAAATAACAGTTTATCATGGGTCTCGTAATTGCTGCTCGCGATTAACATATAAATTGATAATGCCTAACCATTCAGCTTTATTTATGTTATATCAGTTATATGTTACTACCAACGAATGTGACCTGACTATGTACTTTTGTAAAACAACCGATTACTATCTGCAACTTTACTGTAAAAACAACTAATACTTTGTCGGCCTCGATGGCGTAGTAGTTAGTATAACCGACTGCCACGCATAAGGTCGCGGGTTCGATTCCCGCACAAGTCAAACATTTGTGTGCATGAATATGGATGTTTGTCTTGGTCTGGGTGTTTCTATGTATGTATTTACAAACAAAAGAAAGTGTATATGTATGTTTATCCATTGTCTAGTACCCATAGTACAAGCTCTGCTTAGTTTGGGCTAGATGGTCTTGTGTGTATGTGGTAGAATATTATTATTATTAATTTAGGCGCTAAATTGAAATAAAGCGGCGGTATTCCAATGGACAAGGCATTGGACTTGCCTGATCGAAAGGTTCTAGGTTCAATCCCCAGTCATTATGATTCTGGTTATGATTAGAATGTAAAAATGATGATATAATACAAAACACTGCATGTGAAAATGACACTTAAAATAAAAACGAAATAAGTAAAGGAACAATGTAGAGAACCTAACTAGGGACCAATAGATTTGCAATAGCGAAAGCCCCCACATATATCTTATTAAGAGCGAGAGCATCATGATTAAAACAATGAAACATGATGAAAGCAATGTATAATCCTTATAGCACCTAGTATTAAAGATAATTTGAAGAAATTTCAAGACAATTGCTTGTCGACTGGTATTAAAGCTTCCACTATCAGTTTGGCTTGTACCCTAAAGGCAACTAGCGCGATACAGACCATAATGGTAGTTCTGCGCATGCGCGTATGAAATAGATACGTGTATTCGCGATGGTTGAGAAAAGGCAAATGCATCTTATTGAAGCGTTGAGCCTGCGGGTATAGAACCTACTTAGTTGTTCTGAACTGTGTGATAGATACAATATGAAACTAGAAATTATGAGTTTGAAAGATATATCTAACGTCTTGGTGACATCTCACGAGCTGTGAGCTGAGAAGCGCTCATAGCCAGTTGCTCTCACTGATCGGTAAACGATTAGCGAGTTTAAGCAACTTTGGTCAGCGGTCAGTCTATAGAAGGGTGACCGCTTAGTGGTATTTCATCTGAGCGTCTCCGTGCTTCGGAAGGCACGTAAACGTCGGTCCCGGTTGTTGTCAAACTGACAGCAGTCGTTAAGCCATGTCAGAGGCCTACGGGCGGCTTGAACAACTCTTGACAACAGATTGGCCACTAACCACACGAAAAGAAGAAAGAAGAAGTCACGAGCTGTGACATCAGGTCGTGACAAACATGCGTGACAAATGATTTAAAATTATATTAAACCACCATAAATGTTTGGTTCTGCCGTAGATGTGTCGCGTGACATATGGGGAAATTTGTTACACTTAAGTTACGCTCGATATTCTCTCTTTCTTCTTGATGTCTTAGAGTTCTCAATGATGCTCTCGAAGAAGTGTGATGTTTGTTAACCCGTGCTAGGCTATAACATGCTGGCCTATGACTACTATATAAATATATTATATTATTGTTATAATATTGTTTTGTAGTAGAGACTCGCTGATTTCAGTATGAATGGGCCGGCTCAACTGGGAAAGGACTACCCTCTCACAAAATATCGACGTTAAATACCAGTGTTCCTACTGTTGTTTCGTTCGGTGAGTGAGAGTGCCGGAGGCCCAGTCACCCTTTTTCCCCCTTCTCGCTCCTTCTCCTTCCCATTTCCTTTTTTTCCTAAAGGGTCGGCAACGCGCAAGTGAGGACTCTGGTATTGCAGGCGTCCATAGGCTACGGTGACCACTTACCATCACGTGGGCCGTATGTTCGTTTGCCGACTTAGTTGTATAAAAAAAAGTCTTTTTCAATGAGTTAGTAATACTTATATTGTTACAAGTGTCCATAGACTATGGTAACCGCTTACCATAAGGTTATACAATTGCCTACTGCCTTAGTAGTAAAATAGATTACATCTCTTTGCTTTCATTAAGCCGTGAGACCAACATCAGCGGTGGCGCCATCTATTGTAGAAAGTACTAAGCTGGAAGCCAATTAATACAATGGCTGACTGACAATGAGTTTTGTTTTCTCTTCTAAAGCTTATAAGC
Source organism: Catocala sponsa (assembly GCA_963564715.1). Lineage (NCBI taxonomy): Eukaryota > Metazoa > Arthropoda > Insecta > Lepidoptera > Erebidae > Catocala > Catocala sponsa. The sequence goes on along the minus strand of OY751341.1, from coordinate 24,879,047 downwards.
ATGAAGATTGGTTATCTTTAAAGCTTAAACTGAGTAATCGTAAATATGCGCGCGGTTGTGTTGAACATTTATGCGAGATAAGGCGTGGGAAACGTGAGTCCGGTACGTAATAAGGCACCTCACACACACTGGAACCTAAGGGTCATTATAGGCATGTACATATATCTACGTATAGTTTATAAGTCTCTGTATTAAGAGGAAACACTAAGGGCGAGAGAATTGAAAAATAGGTATTTGTAAAGTCTACTGCTGTCGCACAGTGCCATGAATCATGAGCGTGATAGAGACAACTGCAGCTTGGACCGAAAATACCTATTAAAAGTACACAAAATCAACGTTTCGTAGTCCCCTGATTCCTTCTCCAAAACTTGACCGATTTAACTACTATTTCCATTAAAAATTAAAGAAGGACTTTCGCCGTGTTTCTATGTTTTCGTTTTTTTATATAATCTAGTCAAATTTTGAGATTTTTGAAGGCTCATGTCTCTTTTAATAATTTATTTATGAAAAAAAGGAAAACATAGGGACATGGCAATAGAGGCCATGCATTTTTTGGAAAAAAATTGTTGCCGTACTGCCATTATCCAGTGAAGAAACAGCGGACTACGTTTGTATGGAAAACTGGGCCTTGTGTTTCCTCTTAAGTTTACACCAATGTTACACACTGAAAGTAAACGGATTTTAGTGATTTTTATTTTAAATTTTTTATATAAAAATCATTTCATTTTTCCTTACGACTTTTCTCTCTTCTCATCATATCGCTTGATTTCAGCATGTCACGGAAAGTCTAAGGCAGTGTTCATACTAATTTTTAGAAGGGCAAAGTTAAAACAAAGTACTCAAACGTTTTATTCAGGCCTAATTATACAAAGACAGTTTTTTGATGCATCTTCGTTTTATTTGACGACGAAAACAGGGATAGAATAGCAATTATTTATATGTATATATGGGCTTTTTGGCGTTACTAGTTCGCAAAACGAGCTCAAAGTATAAGCACGTTAGGGAAAGTGCAATTAGTTATAAATAAACATAATATGAATTTGCGAGTCACGCCTGTTGCCTAGAGATACAGGCAAGGAATACAGATTTATATTTGTTACGAACTAGTCTTTCTCGTTTCATTCACTCTCAATACGTTATTTATGCGCGCCCGTCAGTAATTTTCTTGAGGCACTGCTTGAGAATCAGCCTGACGTATACCTGCCTGAAGAAAATTACCTACTTAATTTTATTTAAGAGCGTTTATGTTTTGTTCTGTTCCAAGTGGCAACGTCGTAAATAAGTGTCATATTTTAAGGTTTTTAAATGAATTACATAATATTGTCTTCTGTTTACGCGAATGTTATTCATTGAAATTAAACTACTATATACGGATTTTATCGCGTTGTTTATTTGACACTTTATTACAAAATTTTGAAAAGCTGTTACACTACTATAATACTATTAAACTTTACTAATTTTTAAGCTAATTAAGTTTTAATAGTTTCAATAATTTAATTAGCTTAAAAATTAGTAAAGTTTAATAGTATTATAGTAGTGCAACAGTTTTTCAAAATTTTGTAATAAAGTGTCAAATAAACAACGCGATAAAATCCGTATATAGTAGTTTAATTTCAATTTTTAAATGAAATTAATTTATATAGGTTTTATTTTCAAAATATTTTTAATACACTATATAAGGTCATAGATGAAATATAATTACATGCGTAGTCTTTTTACTATGTATTTAACTATTTGGGTCTGCAATTATAAATGCGTAATATGCAAAGCCCAAAAAGATAATTACATTTAAACGCCTTAAAATATGACACTTTTTTGCAAATTGCAAAGTAGTCGTCTTAGCATTTCGCACAATTCAAGCGACACATTTTAAAAATAATTATTTTCAAAGTCGATTCGCATACATCGATATAATTTAAGTGCGTCACGATCCTGTCTGAAAAAGAAGGTGTGCGAATCGGCACCATAATATAATATAAAAATATAAAATAAAATATTTTAAGCAGTGTCGATACGCATAATTCTTGCGAACAGATTCGTGCGAAATTACCACTAAAGTCTGAAGTCGTATACGTCAAAACAAAACATTTCCTCGTCTTAGGCATGCCTATCTTGTTCGTGTGAATGGCACAGACAATACATTTTCATGTCGTCAGAGAAACAAGCATACAGGTACCGCTGTTAACAGTTCTGTGGTCCACAGAGGCAAGTGTTGTGAGCGAAGCATTTATCAATGTTTATAACGTAAGTAGTGCGTGGAATCTTGGGCTATTGTCACAGGCGCCGGCGTTGTATCATGACTTGTCCGCGCGGAAAGATGGCTGTCATTAGTTTTGTTATCAACGCAGTATATCATTATTGTTATACATCACATAATATTGTTAAATTATGATTATAAATCCACTGTATATTGCTATGTTTGCGCATATATATTTTTACATAAATATATAGAATCACGCCGGTTTCCTAAAGCGGTAGGCTTTCGTGCTTAATTTGCTTGATTTTTTTTCCATGCTCGCGTTGTCCACTTCAGTTTGGGATACTTTTAATATAGCTTTTCTGTAGAATGTCTCCATTCATCACTCATGCGCTGGGAGACCGATCGTCGTGGTCTTCGCCTTCGAGTTGTCATATCCACATTTGCGTTATATACTTTTAAGTTGGTCACTTGCTGGCCATTTTTTCCACACATTTATTTTTATGTAATAAATGCTTGTATTTCTGTTCTTGTTATATTGACGCGCAATGCTAACCTATGACGATTTTTTTTTAATCTTTGGGGAATGCCTTGACGCATACCTCTCCGCTGGGCGACGGAGAGATTTTGTCGGGCTCACCGGGGCGAAGATACTCCGGTAATACCGACTAAACCTACCACGATGTTCCTCGACATAACCATAGATGGCGAGGCCGCGCGAATCACTTTCACATGCAATCGCGACCTCGCCATGGTTTCGGCCCGCCGTGTGAAACGGCAGGCCACTACCCAAAACATACTTCCTCAACCGGCCCCCTAGGGGGAGGACAAGGCACAATACAGAGGCGCACATGGGAACACGCACGCCGCCTCTCGGACCTGGTGCTGATCGGGTGGCGAGCAGGTCCACGAACCTATGATGACTTGCAATAACACTGTGTAACACACACTAACGCGCGGATTAAACAGGAATTAAAGTTGGTATGAACGGGCTAGATTCTTGATCATCAGAGAAACTTTGATGTGTAAGTCGAACTTTTCACTGGACTGGCTAAACGCAGTATAATGCACATGGCATGTCATAATTATACCTATTAATACCCTACTGGTTACCTGAAAGATGACGTCTTTAAATAAATAGCGAGCAGGTTCTTCCACTACCTTATATATGAATATCGACGTGAAATAGCAGATTTCCTACTGTTGTGTTTCGTTCGGTGAGTGAGAGTGCCGGAGGGCCAATCACCCTCTTTCCCCCATCCCGCTACTTCTCCTTCCCACTTCCTTTCCTAAAGGGTTGGCAACGCGCAAGTGATGCCTCTGGTGTTGCAGGCATCTATAGGCTACGGTGACCACTTACCATCAGGTGGGCCATATGCTCGTTTGCCACCTTAGTTGTATAAAAAAAATATATAAAAAAAAGATATATAATTTTCAAGCCCACGTAAATAAAATGTAGTATTGTGAATGGAGTAGATTGAGCATTTAATTGCCATAGAATAATAAAAATACACACAGTCATATTATTCAATCATTGAAATTTTTTTATAATCTTAGTTACTAACAAAGTTACACGCTATAAAACGAATTAAATAAATAAAAAACTAAAGAACCAGATCCATGATTTCTGAACGACTACAAACGTGCCGCGGCCATTAGAAGAACTAATATCAATATTCCGGCCGATTAATTACACCAAATTATTGTGATAATAAAATGATTTTGTTGGTTTTGGTGATTTCCGCGTCGGACACGGCGGTGATTACTGCACGGTTGTTAATTGAGGTCGGGGAAGTGTTATGTGGGTATTGTTGAAAGCTGTAAGGGGCCGAACTAAACTAGCGAATAATCTGCGACTGATCGAATGCTGGCCGAGTTTAGCTTCACTATTCTTGACAGTGAGTATTATAAACTTGTAATACAGTTCCTTTTTTTTTTCTTTTTTTATTGTTATGCACTAATCACTTCACGATGCTTATTAGTTAAGAAATGAATGTTAGTCTAAAAATATTTTCTTTTATAAAACGCAGGCTTGCTTAAGTCTAATATTAACCTTTAATAAAACCTAATAATTATGTTTTATATATTATAATTTAATTTGTTACATTTATTAAGAGATTTTAAAACATGTCTTGCGCTTGAGAGAAGGCCCTGTCGAGGGAGACTTTGCAAACATACAAACTGACACAAAGCATTTTTATGGTTTTTTTAGAAGTCTTAAATTAGTGCCCGACAACTTTATTTTTATTTTCTCGTGATAGGCATAATAGAAATCTCGATTGCTACTTTTAACTAAATCGCATATTATTTATTTCGCTGTACCTAGATAGACACTACAGAAACTCGGTTGCTATATCACTAAGTCAACTCCTATTTAACTTAAGGCCGTTACAAACAGCAATTTATATCGCGGCTATAAGTTACAAAACTTGATAGGATCAAATCCGTAAAGATTTCCTACCGTGAAAAAGCGGGCAAAAGGTAAGACGGATAATTTGCCACAAACAAAATGCTAAGTGAGGAGTTATCGTTCTAAATGTCAAGTAACAACCGTGTCGCATTTGATGTAAGAATCGCGTGAGAGATTTTTGGCGCCATTCAAATGTCTTTAGGTGCCCGTAACGAACCCGCATAATATATACCTTAATGTTTACATAAAAATCTCTTTTTTGTACACTTTCTTGGTGATGATTCTCTCCGATTGCCTACAGAATAACAAGTACAGTATTTATATTAGAGATTGTGAGAATATCTTCCTAAAGATGGGGACATTCAAAATCATCAGAACATGTTTAGATGGCTGGACTTGTTGATGTTTCTGAAAGGCTAATCAGTAACGTATCAGAATCAACTTATGTCATGTGTTTTGATTCACTGTTGATAATTCAATCAGCCAATCACTGCTGTGGAAATGCGTTTGACCGCTTGTTTATTTGTGTTAATCGGCCTCTCAGAAACAAGCTGTAAATTTCGTTAATACATAAAGGTAGACTGATATGAGCTCAGCCGTGTCATTGTATATATCTTTCTACAACATATTTACAGTTTTAGATTTACATACATTAGGTTTCTTTATACGATCACAGTTTTTCACACGGTGTTTAAACTATAACAAGAAAACAGAATAAAATATGTACTAGAAAAACAAGTACTTGTGAATAACAATAGTAGCGCGATCCGGTCGCGGGCATATAGGTGTTGGCGATAGTGCGCATGCGTCGATAGCGCGCCGTCAGATGCGCCGATAACCTGCGCATGTCGATGTTCACAGATACCTGTTACCTTAGATCTATGCCACTATTTTACTGAAGCGATAGCCTAGTAACTAAACATTGGACTTCTTCTGTTTTTTTTTCGTGTGGTATGTGGCCAACCTGTTGTCAAGAGTTGTTCTAGCCGCCCGTAGGCATCTGACATGACTTAACGACTGCTGTCAATTTGGCAACAACTGGGAATCGACTTTTTACGTGCCTTCCGAAGCAGGGAGACGCTCAGATGAAATACCACTAAGCGGTCACCCATCTATAGACTGACCGCACCAAACGTTGCTTAACCTCGCTAATCGTTTACAGATCAGTGAGTGCAACTGGCTATGAAACGCCTCATAACATTGGACTGTGAAGGTCTTGGGTTCGATCGGCTTATCGGTCGTTTCGCAAAAATTGTGCGACTCGACACATCATTTTAAAGAGTCGTTTTGCACACATCCATATAATTTGAGTGCGAAAGAACCATATTGAAAAAGAAGCTGTGCGATTTGACACCTAAAAATATTGTTTTTTCGAAGTGAAAACTTCTTTAAGCGCGTTAAGCACTTCTTGGGTGAACAAAAATCATGGAACTCGCGTCATCGTCACCGAACGCTTTCCATTTTTGAATTATTTTTGGTTTATAATTTTGTTTATAAAGAAGTGTTTATAATCAAGGATTAAAGTTTTCACTTCTATTGGCAGTCCCCAAAGACTGCCCCAATTTTTAATAGTGTCGTTACTCACAAGTCTTGCGATACGACCAATAAGCCGTCCGATTACAACGCTACTCTGACTTTTCGAAGTTATGTGCGTATAATAAGGTAAATTATCACTTGTTTTAACGGTGAAAAACATTGTTTTCTCGTATGGGAAGGCTACCAACCCATACTGGGCTAGCGTGATGGAATATCACCTAAACCTTCTCATACTGAGAAGGGACGCGTCCCCAGTAGTGCGACAGTTTATAAACAGGCTAAAATATTGTGTTCAGAAATACAACACATATTTGAGAAAGTTTTTTTTTATTTTTTATTCTAATTTTTATTTAGGGGCTTTTACATTTAAAAGGTATGTCAGCCCCATCATACCCTTATTTACAATATCGCCACCCTATTAACTATTTATGCATTACATAAGTTGACGAAAATTAACTGCTACTAACACCATATTATATATATATCTAGCTAGCTTCGAGTCAGGCTTCGTTAATATGCTAGAAAAACTACCAATGTCATGTATGTTTACACTATAATTATGGATCAACCACTCTCTTTCCCTTTGGTTCTTTTTACATTCCATCAATAAGTGATGCACATCATCAATGACGTCACAAAGATTACAGTTTGGTGAGTCAACTTTCTTCATGAGATATGCAAACTTATTTGACGGAAAATGACCTGAACGCAACCTGTGTGCTGTGACCACTAATAATCTATTCATATCAACATGGACGAACCAAGGAATACGAGGAGGCTCACACTGGATGGTCTTATACCATATGCCTTTTTCTTGGCTCCTCTCGTCAAAATATTCTTTAAACTTATTATTACATATATTTTTAACTTTAGACAATACTTCCGAATAATATGGGGCTATCCTAAATTCTGATCCCTCTGAAATCGCTAACTTTGCCAGTTTGTCAGCCTGCTCGTTTCCCTTCAAACCAATATGAGATGGAACCCATTGCAACCTAAGTGTAATATTACCTAACCGATGAATTTGTTGAAGTATTGCATAGGCTATCGATACTCCTCTGACTCCAGAGGTGCATCGAGCCAGGTGCATTAAGGCACTTCGGCTATCAGTGCATATGACAACTTTTTGATTGGCTATGGAATCCGTACCTATGCTCTCGCCAATTCGTTCAAGCGCTTTATAGATTGCAATGAGTTCCATTGTCATAATGGACACATTGATGTTACTTTTAACTAATTCTGTATTTCCTGAAATGACATTATAATAGGACCCACCACAACCAATCTCGTTTTTAGATCCATCCGTAAAATACATATCCCAACCGGAGTATGTCTTAATTAATTCCCTACTAACATCAAATTTAAGCGATGTCATTTCATAATTTCTTTTGGAATCATTAACACAATCTAGGTTACATTTAATTTTGTCAGATACACCTATATAAGTCACCCAAACATCTAAGGTGAACATTGGCAAAGGTTTAGCAGAATGTATTTCATAATTCTTACACACATCATAGGCTGTTAAAATCAATGGCTTTTTCTTATTATTCCAGTAACGTACATGTATAAGGGCATTTAGATCATCAATCAACTTAACGGTAACACTATCTGACCAGGACATGCATTTTAAACAATATTTGTATGCCAGATATGACCTTCTTATTTCTAATGGAGGAATACATAATTCACATTCCATTACATGAATGGGTGAACTTTTTATGAATCCACCTATTATTCTCATCGATTGATTTTGTATCTTATCCAAGCCATACAAATGACTTTTAGCAGAATTATTGTATAAAAAACATCCGTAATCTAACCTACTTCTTATCAATGATATATATAATGACCTTAAATGTTTTGGATGTACTCCCCAACCCGAACCCGCCAAAACTCTTAATAAATTCAAAAACTTTACTACTTTTTCTGAAATCTGATTTATATGTTTTTTCCACAAAAGTGACCTGTCTAACCACTTACCTAAATGTTTGACACAATCTACTGACTCTATTAATCCATCATAATTTTTTAGATTTATTTGATTTTTTCTCTTACCTCTACTAAAAAGACAAACTTTTGATTTATTGGCTGAGAGTTCCAAACCTACCTCTCCTAGTAGTGTTGTCATGATGTTTAAGGCATTTTGTAATTCTTTTTCGCAATTACTTACATTTTTATGACTTAGATAAAACACAAAATCATCCGCATATTGGGAAACAAAAACATTATTAATTTTATGGCATATTTGATAGGTGACAATATTAAAAAGTAATGGAGACAGAGAATCCCCCTGTGCTAACCCCTTACTGGCTTTCCTAGAATCGACGATACATCCATTAATGTTGTTTCTTATAATGATATTTCTAGTAGTTAAAAAATTCCAGAGATACTTACAGACACGTGATCCAACACTCAGGCTATCCAATGTAGTTACTACTTTATCTATCGAAATATTATTGTATGCGTTGATAATATCCAAAAAACAAGCTATTGTGGGTTTATTTACAGTAAAACCTAACTGGATGTATGTAGTTAATCTCACAATACAGTCCATACATGATTGTGCCCTTCTAAAACCAACCATGTGGTCTGAAAATATATTATGCTTCTCTATATACCATTCTAATCTTTTTCCTAGCATAGTATGAAAAATCTTACATAGACATGATATAAGTGATATTGGTCTTAACGCAGGTTCTGTATTTATATTATCATTGGAGGTTTTAGGAATAGCAACTACTAGAATTTCTCTCCACTGCGTTGGAACATAACCAGTTTCGTATATACCGTTATAAATCCTAATAAGATATTGCTTAGCGACTTCAGGAAGATTGTAAATCAAAGAATAAGTAACCCCATCATTACCCGGCGCCGTATCTCTCTTTTTTAAACAATTATGCAATTCTTGAATTGCGAAATTTGATTCAATTAAATTATTTTGTGACAGAAATACAGGTTGAATGTTAAGTACAGAGTCTGGTGTAAGAGAATGCAGTAAATCTTTTAACTTTTGTTCTGAAGGGTTAAATTTGTTTTTTGGTTCCTTGTACCCTTTGGCCCATCTCATTCTACGCCACATATCAGAAACAGATGTAGCTTGTGTCATATCACTGCAGAATTATTTCCAACTATTATATTTGGCTTTAGATATTAATCTCTGCGCTTCTGCTACCTTTTCTTCAAAATGTTTTAAATTATCCGGGGTTGGGTTACGGCGGAATTTACGTAGTGCAACTCTGCGTTCAGCTACTGCCTTTGATAATGAAGGGTTCCAATATTCTTTTGGCTGAAATTTTTTAACTGGATTCGAAGGGATTTTTATCATCGGTATATGTCTATTAGCTGATGACTCAATTTGTTCCTGAAAATATTCATACATTGATTGAATATCAGAATTTACACTATCTAAGTTTGAAAATTTATCTAAAAGCTCACTACGAAAATTTTTCCAGTTAGCTTTTTTAAAGTTTCTTCTTTCAAACCAACCTATTGTATCCCTATAATTCATAACAATTTTAATAATAAGGTGATCACTCCCTAAACTTTCATTAGAGACTATCCATTTACAATCAACAGCTAGATCGGATGTGACAAATGAGATATCTGGTGACGATCTCTGCATTACCCCATTTACAAGTTTAATTCTAGTAGCTTCCCCGTTGTTTATTGCTGTATACCCAAATTCCAAGGATGAGTCTAATATTTGTGTACCTCTAACATCGGTTTTGTAGGACCAGTTGGAGTGGTGACCATTAAAGTCCCCAGCGATCAAAGTTCTTTTTTTCAGTAAAGAAAAAATACTATCCCAATCTGTCACATTTGTGCGTACCCTTGATGGACAGTAAATCGACATAATATTATCTAGGGCTTTACAATTAAACAATTTTATACAAACAATCTCTATATCGCTATTGCATGAAGGGCTGGACTGTAACTGCGCTTTTATTGATTTATGTACAATTATAGCCACACCACCATATGAGTCGTATCTATCTTTTCTAAAAATATTGTAATCCTTAAATTTAACACATATTTCTGAATGTAACCAGGTTTCACTTAATATACCTATGTGGATCTTTTCTTGGGTAAGTAAAGCATCAAAAGAATTAAATTTTGGCTTCAAACTTTGACAATTCCACTGAACAATATTAATGCAGCTATCTCTCTCATAATTGCCCATTGAAAAAGCTTAACATTGATTTTAACATTTCTCCACCACAAAACATGTCTTTAATAAATACCTTACATTCCTCCCAAATTAAATTAAGTATGGACATCATCTTACTCCCAAAATTTTTATCCGTCTCTAAACTGTCTGTCACTTTCAATAATAAATTTCTCATTCTAGACTTTCGTTGTTTCTTGTTTTCTTGTTCTTCACTATTTTTTGACTCTTCTAAACAATTCTCCGAATCATCATTGTCAGTTGAAAAATACTGCCCGTCTTGATCCATAGAAAATATATTCTGTTGACTTTTATTATTTCGCTTGATTTTTTTTGTCTTGCTGTTTTTATCTTTTCTTATTTGAGTATTTTCTATGTTATCTTCTCTCTCCAAACTAATAATATTTGGGGCAATAGATTCTTTCTGTATGGAAAACGAACTAACCACCTCACTATAGGTTTTGTCAAGAGTGGGTTGATTTATAGATTTTGTTTCAATATTATCCGTATATGGTTTTTGTTTGCTCAAAAATAACTCCAATGCATTTCTGTAAGTTAAATTTCCCTCACTCATCAAATATCTAATCTTTTTCTCCTTAACAAACATAGGACATGATTTGTCTAAAGACATATGTGGCTCTTTACAATTTATACAAACAAATTCAGTTGTTTCACAATTTTCATGTTCACCACCACATTTTGGGCACAGCAACTTTTTAGTAGGACAAAATCTTTTTATGTGACCAAATCTCCAACACGCCGAACACTGAGATACCGGAAAAATAAATCGCTCGACCTTAAAACGACATCCATAGGCATATACAAATGGTGGCGACGAGGGGCTCTCAAAGCAGAGGCGCATTGTCTCACTCTCGACCCATTGCTTGTCAAAGTTCATGCGCCTTAGTCTTCTGGCTGAAATAATTTTACATGAACTTTCCAATGTGTTTAAAACTTAATTCTCGCTTAAGTCCAAATCAACTCCCTTAATGATTCCATATGCATAATGTAATTCATTAAAAAATTGCAGAAATTGCATTGCTCTCAGCTTGTAACTTATTAGAAAAATGAATAAACACTCGGTAGGGGCTCTTGTATTGTATTTTAAGTATATTGCCTATGTTTAAACTATTTAATGTTTTCGCCAAAGCCATTTGTTTCGGCAAAGTTTCCAAGGAGGTAATACATACTTTATATATATCTTCCGTGTCCCCGCGATTTTCGTAGTCATCATTTCCAATCTCATATTCAATTCCAGACTCACTTCTAATAAGCCGTTTAGGCCGCCTTCTTGTCACCAGTGTAAATCCATCCTCACTATCTATCTCACTATTTTTATCCCTGGACCTCTTTCCTCCTAATCTCTCATTGTTATCTCCGTTATCATTTCCATTTGTAATGTTCTGTAACTCCCGCTCACAGCTCACTATAATCTCTGTATCACTTTTATTTGTTATGTCCTCGTCACTCGCACTTTCATCCATTTTCAAGATATGTAGGTACTTCGAAAAAAGATACGACCGAACGACAAAGGTTATGCGTAAATACGTGCGCTCGCGTCGAAGAATCGCACGCGACTGGATTTGAGAAAGTTGGAATGTATGTGTTGGATGGACGTTTTTATCTATACTAATATTATAAACCTGAAGAGTTTGTTTGTTTGTTTGAACGCGGTAATCTCAAGAACTACTGGTTCGATGTGAAAAATTATTTTAGTGTTGGATAGCCTATTTATCGAGGAAGGCTATAGGCTATATAACATCACGCTACGACCTACGGGGGCAGCGCAGTAACGATAAACGCGGGTGAAACCGCGGGAACATCTAGTATTAGATATAATTATTATAAAATCATATCAAAGCTTAGGTAAAAATAATTTATTTTAGGAATATATCTAAACTATTAATATGATGGTGAAGTAAAAAGTTTAATAAGTATTTTCTGCTTGTCTGTATTATCATAAATTTTCGGATTCAATCCTGGCTGGGGCAAAATTTGCTTGGGTTTGTCTTTCAAAAAACATTTAATAGCATACACATTTTTTGAAAAGTGTTTAATGGACGATAATAGGTATGCTCCCTAGTACGTGGGTTTTTAAAACGTACGAATAACACATCCACAATATGCTGATACTAAGATTTTCCATCAAGAACACTGTACCAACCCGTTACCGAACCCAGAACCTTACAATGTTATGCTTTACGCTTTTTTCCTTTTTTTTTAACACAAGTACCACATAAGGAACAAAAACAACGGACACAAAGAACATCCAGACTCTAAACAACCATTTGTGGATCACACAAAGTTTTGTCTCGTGTGGGATTCGAACCCACAACACTCGGCATCGTAGCAGTGGCGAGGCGACCACTTAAACCACTACGCCATCGAGCAGTCAGATACAATCTGTTTCAAACTTACGCTTCAAGACCAAAAAAGCAATCAAAGTATAAACTAAATCATAATACAGTTATCAATGTACAATTATTAGAAGACCTACCAGCCTCTTCTAAATATGTCACTTAGATCTTAAGATGCGTGTTCACCGCCGTAACATAACAGTTCACGCTCGTGTACACCTGCCACTTGTTGCAGACGTCAAACAAGCGCGCACGCGCACCGACCGTTAGATGACATGTTCGAAAGTCAAACGCTTGAAATATACGGGAGGAAATACTAGGTACGCTACCACGACTTAATTTACTTTGTGTTCAGGTTTCGTATCTCCAAACATCGTAATACTAGATTTTGCCCGCGGTATCGCTCGCGTTAATATAAATTTTGTCAATAAATTTTTATTTCTCGGGAACAGTACTATTTCCTGGATGAAAGATAACCTATAACCTTTTCTGTACCCCTGACAAAGTGTATGCAAAATTGCTTGAATATCGGTCGATTAGTTACGGCATGAATACCTAACAAACACAAACTCATACTCGCATTTATAATATTACTAGCTTTTGCCCGCGGCTTCGCTCGCGTTAATTTAGAATTTGACAATCAATTCAGGTTGTACTGTGCTTGTAATAATATAATTCAATCATGATTCGAAAGACACGTGGCGCCATCTATTATCATAAGAACGTTATTGTTGTTTTCCTCGGGAACAGTCGTTTTTGTCGGGATGAAAGGTAGCCTATGTCCGTTTCTGTACACCTGACAACGTATATGCGGTTTAGGCGTGAAAAGGTAATAAACAAACAAACTCATTTTCGCTTTTATAATATTAGTTAGGATTAGGATTATGATTTTAAATTTGAACTTCAACGTGTAATGAAAATGTAATATTATTAAATATTATTATTTTACATAAGTTACATACAGTATACTGATGCCTGCTCAACATTTTTGCATTTCAATGAATGGAACAAACAAAATCATACATTACATAAGATATAATCAATTAACATAGCCAGTTTTGAGCGGCATCTCTGTTGTCAGTTAAACCTTTGCGATAAAGGATGATGTTCCAATTACTGTCGAAAACGAGCTCAATACTCATGAGCTTGAAGATCATTGTGAAAGCACAGGGAAGTAAAACAAAACGTTGTTATATGCAAAGTGCCGTCAAAGATAACAATTTATTCCAATAGTGTCATTTACTCATAGGCTAGTCGGTCCTGCGTGAACGCCAATGCTGACATTTCAGTTTTATGGATACTTCAACTTTATATGCGAGGCTCAAAAGGGACGATTTAATTATACAGTGCCAGGGCGGGGGACATTGTTACTAAGTTAGATAATATGGGCATTTATTTTTTATACCATTTGGAATCCTAACTTCCTAATTTAATCCTTACTTCCTTACTAATATTATAAATTCGAAAGTAACTCTGTCTGTCTGTCTGTTACCTTTTCACGGCTAAACCACTCAACCGATTTACATGATATTTGGCACAGATATAGTTTAAAACCTGGGGAAGGATATAGGCTACTATTTATTCATGTAGGTGCCACGCGGGCGGAGCCGCGCGCAAAAGCTAGTATTATAAAAGCCAAAATGAGTTTGTTTGTTTGTTACCTTTTCACGCCTAAACCACTGAACCGATCATTCTGAAATTTTGCATATACGTTGTCAGGTGTAGGTACAGAAACGGACATAGACTACCTTTCATCCCGAAAAAAATTGTTGTTCCCGAGAAAAACAACAATAACGTTCTTATGATAGTAGATGGCGCCACGTGTCTTTCGAATCATGATTGAATTATATTATTACAAGCAGAGTACAACCCGAATTGATTGTCAAATTCTAAATTAACGCGAGCGAAGCCGTGGGCAAAAGCTAGTATGTTATAAAATAAAAACCAAATAAGTCGATAATGTCACCTGCGGCTATTGTGAATTACCTAATAGATTAATTCGATAATAGTCTGTTATCAGTCCCGACTTCCGTCCGGACTAAGGAATCGAACCCGAGACTTTGAAATCGTTTTTTGACGACAACATTACCACGGGTCTAACGGGGCAGTCAAAATGATAATAGTGTGAATGATAATATATATTTAATTAACATATCCGTTAATTGACGTGCCCAAGAATTGTTTACACATTTTTATGAAAATAAACATATTTTACTTTGACTTAAAATGATAATAATGAAAATGTCGTCGTCACCGTTCCAGTTATTCTCACTAATGTTTTCAACATAATTTCGCTTGTGATACCCGTTAAACGTGGAACTAATTGAACACGATTTGAGCTAGCGTCGCGCTGCAGATTCGGTTATGACTTGAAGAGTCATGTCATAAGTGAATCAGAGATGGTGAATGAATGATTTATTATGTCTAGAGCTAGACGAGTACATCAAGTTTTGTCATAATGACCTATTAATATTGCTTTAAGAGTTGATGAATTAATCATTCGGTCGATTTGGATACATGTACTTAAACATGTGCATAAATTCACGCCTATCTATACTAATATTATAAAGCTGAAGAGTTTGTGTTTTTGCTTGAACGCGCTAATCTCAGGAACTACTGGTTCGATTTGAAAAGTTATTTTAGTGTTGGATAGTCTATTTATCGAGGAAGGTTATAGGCTATATAACATCACGCTACGACCCACAGGGGCGGCGAAGTAACGATAAACGAGGGTGAAACCGTGGGAACATCTAGTATATATATAAAAGGGTTAAGCAGAGGTATAACACACAGGCTTATTTCGCCAGTTTTGTTTTGAGATACCATCTTATAGGAGTCGAGCTTAGTGACGACGCAAATAAAGAATTTTGATTTAATTTGACGTTTACCAAACACATTTTCAAACTATAAGTTGCCATAGAGAATTTGATAATAGAAAACTTATTTGCCGACCCATAAATCGAAATCAAGAACCTGTGATCTGCTGTATGCTTATGTTATGAGACCAACAATCAAAAGAGTTTCTTGCAGGTATCTTTTTATAGGCTCTACCGTTTGCCTGAAACTAGATATTAACCTAAATGTAAATTCAGTAAGTTCATTAAACACACTAACTAAACTTTGGCGTTCATGTTTCACGTACACGTTTCATGTTCATTTCACTTTGTGACCTAAAGAAATAAATGATTTTTGACTTTGATTTAAAATCGTACTATATGCACTTTTCATAGTTAATTAGTCTCAGCTTATACTTAAGCAATCAGGGTGCTTTGATTTGTGAACTTCTGTAGCATGTTTTTTAAAACTACACCACTTGAATGCCGTACTTTTCTCTTAAGCCTAACACTATAAACATCATGGTTTTTTAGCATTAAATGCAACGGAAAATGTGTGGACATTATACCATGAGTAAACTTTTCTCAACAACGGATATCTTCCTATCCCTTCCCAGTAATGTAAACCACAAATCCTTATGCAGTTTTTATAGGATTATCTTGTATATCTACCTCTTACTAAAACTATTATATCATACACAGGCACTGTACTCAAAATTAGACTCTACGCATCGAAATTTAAAGTCTATTTTTAAACGCAGCTCCTTAAACTTTAACCAAACATGCTAAAGTATGAATACATATAAAATAATGGGTTTATTAAAGACCTTATCTGTATAATAATAAGGTCGTTTATCAAACGATTGTTAGTTAAGATTATGGTTATAAGGCTATATTCAAATTTCGCGACAGTACGGTCTGACATCTCTATAGAGCGAGTGGTTGTGTTGGTTTGTTTTGGTCGTGATAAATGTGCATACTTTGTGTTTGCATGGTCGCGAATGTTTCAGTAAAGTACCTTAACGTATCCGTGATATCAGAAAGTATATATTTTATTTAAAGCTAGCTGCCACCCGCTGCTTCGCTCGTGGTTTGTAAAGCATAGCTTTTGTTATTGAGGGATAGTACATTCATACATACATAGATTCACGCCTGTTTCCCAAAGAGGTAGGCAGAGACTACAGATTTCCATTTGCTACGATCCTGACACACTTCAGTGATAATGTTGTTTTCTATTACTGAAATAGTTTTGTAGGTATAGTATTTAACTGTTCCTCAATTTTTTGCCTTTGTTCCACCAAAAATATTAAATACACACCAAAATGTGCTTACTAAAATATTTTAAAGAGATCAAACTAAGTCGACGGAGCCCTCCCGGCTCCTATTTTTGGGTGGGTTTATGAAGGACCACCTTATCCCGCCCTCCCCTTTCCTATACAGAACAACGCGTGCTGGGCTCAGATGCCATCCTTACACGGTAGAGTCGATTAGAGCGCGTACCAAAAAGTTTGGGTCCTCATACCTCTGCCGAACGACCAAGGCATGGAATTCTCTGCCAAGGCACGTGTTTCCTTCTTTCTTCAATCCTGGGTCCTTTAAGCGGGGCGTGAAAAAGCACCTTCTCAGGCCGTCAAAGTAGAGACCTCAACATCGCCTCGGCTACTATGAGGGCGGTGTGGAGGCCACTGCTCTTAGACCACACGACTGCTTACCATCAGGTGGAGTGTGGTCATTTTGACGAGCACGATAAAAAAAAAAAAAGGAACCTAACATAACCTAACCCTTCCGAATCGTAATGCAGTGATTTGAGGCATATAGGTGCTCGTTATGATATATTTTAGTAAGCATATTTAGCTGTGCAATTAGTATTTTGGTAGTCATTATATTTAATCCTGTTTTGTAGTACCAGAGATTGTCTACTATTATATAGACAAAAAAAATTACTGCTTATATCAGAATATAAGTTTTAGCATCTCTTTAAAAAAAATACTACCCAATACCAGTTTGGAAATTGCTGGCATTTGCGTACCTTAGAAAGCACGTGAAGCCGTTGGTCCCGCGTCTGTTCTCACTCCGGTCGTGTCGAATTGGAAGAACATTGAATAATGTGAGTGGGAGAATGAACTGTGTTTGCGTACATACTTGTGCACTGTAATATCTCCTGCACAGATAGATGGCTAGTGCTGTTAAGATCGTTTGGTCGACATTCTGGCTGAAATTCTCGTATTTCTGCAAATATTTCAAATAATACAAGAAACAACTAAACTCAAAACAGTGAATTACATAGTTTTTTGTTATTTTCGGTTAATAGACCTTTATGAGTGAGTTGACGTTAAGATTAGTTGCTTTGACCGAATTTCTGTCTAAAGGTATTATATTTTTTTTTTATAATGTTCTACCACATACACATAACACCATCTAGCCCAAACTAAGCAGAGCTTGTACTATGAGTACTAGACAATGGATAAACATACATATATAATTTTTTTTGTGTAAATACATACATGTTATACGTAGAAACACCCAGACCAAGACAAACATCCATGTTCATTCACACAAATGTTTGACATGTGCGGGAATCGAACCCGCGACCTCAGGCGTGGCAGTTGCTCATACTAACCACTACGCCATCGAGGCCGTTATTGTAACTACTTTTTTATTTCTAGATTCTTGTGATACAAGTTGCAAATATTGTAATGACACATAACTAAGCTTCAATCAACGAATCACACAGGTCTTTTTGGTTATTAAACCTATTAATAGGTGAAAAGATAGCCTCAAATCTCTACAATATTCGCACAAATTATTACACTCAGAAAGCGTGTCATATCCGCCTATTTTGTGCCAATGTGGGATCGACACACACGTGGGGAACCTGTTTCGTAGTGGCAAGACCTGTTCTCCCATAGCCAATATATTTTATTTGCCATAAACATTTCTGTTATATTTGGGCACTAAAATACGGTGATATATTGCGGAAACTGTTTATAATGGGTTTGTAGATATTGTGATATTTGGACATTAATTTAATAGACATATAAATATTTTTTTGTTCTTTTTTGGTATGTTTTGTTTAATTTAATGGTATGTTTTATTCTATTATTTAGAATGTTGAAAGGATCTCTAAGAAGACCAGTAGTTTTTACGATCTTCAAAAAGGAAACTTCTTAATTCGAATTGTATATTTTTTCCTGAATTTGGAGGCTTTTTTGTCTGTTTGAAAGGACTTACTAATATTACAGTCCTATATAAATTTAGTCAAAATCTTACAGCGATTTAGATTCAGAGTTTCATGTTATTCTTCATTGGTTAACAGCAAACTGGAAAACTATAAACTAGACACAGAAAAGAAAGATGTTCCCGCGGTTTTACCCGCGTTTATCGTAACTGCGCCGCCCCCGTGGGTCGTAGCGTGATAGCCTATAGCCTTCCTCGATAAATAGGCTATCCAACACTAAAATAATCTTTCAAATCGAACCAGTAGTTTCTGAGATTAGCGCGTTCAAACAAACAAACAAACTCTTCAGCTTTATAATATTAATAGGTAGGTGCTAGAATGTTGGAACATTTTAAATGTTCATAGTACATGTGTTAAGCTTATAAGTAACAGCGGCCTACCGGTGGCCAAGCCAGACACAATTTAATTATATAATAATGTCTGACTTTCCAAGAAACGGTAGATTAAGCTGCTCAACGTCCAAACTTGATAACGTGTAAAATTTACATAATTGTCTAAGGTTCCGACTATCTCGTTAACAACATTAATTTGTAAATAATGATCATCACAAAGTGTCAGTGTTACCGTAAATAAACAAAAATACTCAACACTTTTTTGATAAGACGCATCGCAAATGTATTTTTTTTTATCAGAGTGTACAAAAAAGGTTTTAATCCCAAGATATATTGAATGAGAGAGTTCGCACCTCGAGGCGCTTGTTAATGGCTGCTCGGCTTAGCCCTGCTCCACACTATAGTGCTGGTTTACCTCTATAAAAAAGCCGTTTTATTCCATATACATATATAATATTTATCTTTATATACATATAATTCCTTTGTACGTGTGTATCTCTCTGAACGGTTGAATTAATTTTGATGACTTTTGTGTGTGTTTGTATGGGTCCCTGGATGGTTTAGATTCACAATTGGAGGTGGTGCTTTTATCCTATGTTTGGGTGACCCATATTCTGTCGGGGCCGATATTGCTTATTTTTTGTTTAAACGCGCTAATCTCTGTTGCTATCAGTCGCATTTGAAAATCCATTTTGCATTTGTAAGCACAATATTTCATGAGGATAATAGGATACTACGTAAGAAAAATCGCTGGTTTATTAAAACTAGCAGCGATATTCTAGTGGGAGACCATTGGTCTGCAATGCAGAGGTCTTGAGTTCGATGCTAAGGCACGCACCTCTGGCTTTTGTTATGTACGTATTAGTTAAACATCGTTCACTTAACGCTGAAGGAAAATATCGTGAGGAGACCATCATATCTAAGAGTTCTTCATAATATCCTCGAAGATATGTTAAGTCTGCCATCCCATATTGGGAAAGCGTGGTAGAGTATTTAAATTATTAATTACTAGCATTTGCGCGCGGCTCCGTCCGCGTGGTACCTACATCAATAAAAATTAGCCTATATCCTTACCCAGGTTGTAAACTATATCTGTACCAAATTTCATCTAAATCGGATGTGTGGTTTAGCCGTGAAAAGGTGACAGACAGACAGATAGACAGACAGCTTTCGAATTTATGATATTAGTAAGGATAATTAAAAGTTATATCTTCGCATGTTGCCTTTACGTCAGCGTATAATAACATAGTTATGAAGTCAATCTTATACTCAATAAGACTTACAAGCGATCAACACTGCGCTTATGAGCACTACATCGTGGCTCTCGGCTTATTTATAGACGGTCGGCTTATTAATCGAATGGTCGGTAATTTAAGTATTGGTTAAATTAATTGCGAGTTGATACGAACACTGCTTTCTTTAGTTTATTTATAAGACGTTCAACGTTACACTTTTATGTTTCATCGCTGACGTCCACTCATGTTGTGATTTAAAATTAACGGGATGTTGATAAGATTGGGTCATTAGTGGGATCACTCTTTAAATTAGACTGGATAGTTATTGGGTGTTATTATGTAGAAATTCTCAATAACACGAAGTTTGGTACTATACCTGGTAGATGGCACTAGGTATGATGACGATTAGGTATATGGTACCTATACCCATAACTGATGTGACGGAATTAAACTACAGGTTAATATAAATATATTTCTTCTTCTTCTCCCTAGCCTTTATTATTCCCAAGTCACTTGGGGTCGGCTTTCTAGTCTAACCGGATTGGCTGGATATCAGTTTTTACACGGAGCGACTGCCATTTGACCTCCGCAACCCGAAGGCTACCGATACCCTAAGGCTAGACCAGTGTCAGGATATTAGAGGGCACTGACTTCCCGATAACGACTGCCATAGATGTTCATGGCAGCTCTCCGAGGCACGGAGCAGGCGATAATTATCAATCACTACTTTGGAAAAGTCATATAACTTCCGAAAGTCAGAGGTGCGCGACGTGGGTTCGAACCCGAGACCCTCTGCATTGCAGTCTGTTGGTCTCCCCACTGAGCTACCGCTGCGGAATAAATAAGAGAATACCCATACAAAAATAACTTATTGCATTGTTGTCTGGCATATCATGGTTTTACACCCGCGTGAAATCTCACAGTATCGTAATATTAAATATAATACTTTCTCCACAACTAAATATCTATGGAATATCGATACAGTCTGTGGGCGTAAAAAGCTATAAATTATTTATTTAAGATGACGTCAAAACGTTACATGGAAATCGTATAAAATTCTACAGAACTAAACACTCTCTTAATCATAAAGTTTTGTAAGTTGAAAACTTCGTGCTTAATATCAAAAGTAGATATATCTTTGATATATAGTAAATAATTATATATTGCCATGCACGCACCTCCAATTTTTGAAGTTATGTGAATATTAATTGCTAATTACTGTTCATCTTTTAAATTTTAATTATTTTTTTGTGTTTCTGTTTAATAAATAAAAAACATCGTGACGTAAATGTTGGTTTCTCCATGTCTGAGAATTCTCCATGATATTCTCGAAGATGTGTAAAATCTGATAACGCGCACGGGGCCAGGGTGATGGACTATGACCTAACACATTTTATATTGAGAAGCTCGTGCCCAGCTGTGGGACAGCAGATATATAAAGTTAATATTACTGTCATTCAATATATACTATCGATACGTTTATATTAGAATATTCAATAAAAGAATAAAAAAGAGCGTAAAAAAAAGAGTCAAAATAGCATCTGCAACGTCAAATATGTAGATTACATTTTTTGCAAGAAATCGCCTGCTGTATGTTCGATTCCTATGTTGCAGTAAACTTTGGGGATTTTTAGATTTATAATTTAATTTTAGTTAAATTTACGTTTTCTTTCATATTATAATAAATGGTTAATCAGAAGCTTACTTTTTACTTGAAGTCACGCTGACCCCACGCAAGTACCAATACAAGTTTTAAAGCAAGTAATTAAGGGTCACTCAAAAATAAAAAAGTATTGTCGTTTATCATTCTAATGAACGGGAGCATTCGAATAGTTCAAATAGTTTAAATACCTAACTGTTTTGGTCGCTTCGATGATCGGTATCTAAGCAAGCTTAGCTTCGGGCGATACCCATATAGGAAATAAATCTTATAAAGATCCAATAATAAATTGTTTAAAGATTTATATGCAAGTTTTTGTTCTTAAAGATAATTTACATACAAAACACCATAAAATATCTCTAAAGTAATCAATAACTTTCTCCTAGAAAGTGTTTTATGGTAAACACCGTATCTTTGGACAAGCCATTCTATTTCTAACAGAGCACGATTGAAGCTCGGCTATTGAGAGAGTTGTTTACGGTATAACAAGTGCAAGACAGACAGACAACTCTTTATTTATAACAGCTGTAATCTGAAATGGCACTCGCTTCTTTCAGCAGTCTATGTCCTTCAAGCCATCTTGATATCAAAATTAAATCAAAATCTGTTCAGAAATTTTTGAACAATTAAACAATTGCTTTCAAATTCATAATAGTAACATTTAAATTGCATAAAGGATCTGGATTAAATTCCTGGGATATCGATAGACTTTGCGTTAGTTAGGCTCCCTACTTATAATATATAATAATGTCCTTCAGAACGAATTTCGGTCACGGCGGCCAGTCTTAACGGAGACTGGCCGACAACGCAGGAGATATTATAGTGCACAAGTGTGTGCGCAAACACAAGTGCACTCTCTGTTCCCTAACTCTCTTGATCCGATGGGACGATAATCCGACATGACCGGAGAGAGATCAGGCGCAGGACCAACGGCTATAAGTGTTTTCCGAGGCACGGGGGTGTCTAAAACCGCTTACTACCAAACTCCGGGCTGCTATTCAGATTTCTTAACAGAAAAGCTCAATAACTTTTTGTTGGTCCGACCCGGGATTTGAATCCGAGACCTCATGCACAGCAGTCACATTCACTACCGCTGCGCCACGGAGGTAGTTATAATATATTTAGCAAAGAAATAATATCGTTAAATTATGAAGTGTAAGTAAGACACTTTTAGACACTGGTCCGATTCGATAGATGCTAGATATTACAGATATAACTAAACGATTTAAAATCGATTATTTAATTAAAACATATACATAGTTTTCCACTAATCGATTTCAAACAGATGCCAATCATGAAACCGAAAGAGTGTGAAATCACACTTCATTGTAAAAAACAAAGAGCTCAAATAAGGATTATCCAGTAGGCAACCCTCAAACATCGAAACAATAAAAAACAACTTCTATTTGTATCGAGTTTCCAGTTATCGAGTTACAAATCGCATCACCGGTGGTCGTTTACCCACCTCTCTGGTTACGTAAGAATGTGTTTGTCTATGGCCTCTCTGCCACCGTGTGTTCAAACGTTGTCAGATTAATTCAAACTGGTCGAAAAGGTGATCCTTTTGAGATTAGGATCGAATATCTGGTTTACTGTTTCCTTTTTCTTTTCTTTGTATTTATATCAAAGGTGGACTATGATCAAACGTTAATAGTGGATAAGCTTTTTTTTTAAATATAGGTTACGTTGGGTTTATTGCGGTGTATAAAGATTATAGCCTGATTAAGATTACACTAGTTTACAAAATTTAATTTTTTGTCTGTTGCCACGAATTTTGTGGTTGATCATGTTTACTTATGACTTGTTTTTGTCAAATCTACCCTCAAAATTTTTTGAGCAGCTCCGGATTACTTTGTTTTTGATTTTTATCATTTAAGCGTATATATTAATTGATAACAGGCGTATTTTACTGTGTTTAGATTAGTATCTGAAGTTTTTGCGTCATGAGTACTTCAAGGAGACGTTGTTTAAACAATCCAGATAATTTTTGCTATATATGCGGGGAATATGTGTTTAACGATTGTAGAAAAGTTATATCAGAGTTGGTGAAAAATACCTATTTTGAGTATTTTGGGATGGTCTTGGATAAAAATGAGAAGTCTTGGACTTCCAATTGTGTTTGTAAATCGTGTGTGGAATATTTAAGATTATGGAAAAGTGGTAAAAGAAGTGCCTTTAAATTTGGAACACCGACTATTAGGCGAGAACCACGAAATCATCTCGAAGACTGTTATTTTTGTAGCGTGAACGTAAACGTAAACACAAAAATCGAGCTAAATGGCAGTACCCAAGTACTAGTTGTGTTCAATGTCCAGTGCAGCGTTCACTTGACTCTTCAGTGCCTAAAAATATATCTGAA
Organism: Catocala sponsa; assembly: GCA_963564715.1. NCBI lineage: Eukaryota > Metazoa > Arthropoda > Insecta > Lepidoptera > Erebidae > Catocala > Catocala sponsa. The sequence continues at coordinate 24,854,721 of OY751341.1, read as the reverse complement.
CCCTTAGAACAAGACAATGAAGGACCAAGCTCATCACAAAATGGTGCTAATTTTGAAGGTATGTCAAATGAGCCAAAATGCTTTTCCCAAAATGACAAAAAACTTATCAACTTACGAAAGATATTCAATTTAGACATTCAATGACTGAGTTAAAACTCAAGCTTGGACAGCTTTCGTCTCCGTGATGCAGAATGTCTCGGTAATAAAAAAAATTAAAATTATATTGAACATTATACATGTTCTGCTTTCCTTATGCTAAAATTAAAAAATATGGGGTGCAATATGAGCATAAAACTCCACTTCCTCCATAGTCACCTGGACAGGTTTCCGGAAAATTGAGGAGATATGAGCGAAGAGCAGGGAGAGCGTATGCATCAGGACTTACGCGTCATGGAAGAGCGCTATCAGGGATTCTGGGATACGAATATGATGTCTGACTATTGTTAGTCACTGATACGTAATTTTCCAAAGTCTACACATCAGAGAACAGCTTTAAAACGAAGTTTTTTAGAACTCGATGATTAATTACTTTTTTTAGTAAAGTTTTTTTTAGTAAATACATATATTTTTTCTGTTTTATACCTACATAGCTGAAACTCAGAAATTTGAGCTCATAAAAATCTTCTAATTATATATTTGAAAATAGCATATCATACGTAATCAACAACAGCTAAAATTTCTTCGGCAACAGATTTACTGTAAACTAGTGTTATACATGGAAACGTGAGTTTGTTTGTAGGTATATCACGCCTTAACTACTCGACCACGGACGGAGCTTATGTGGTATGAGTAACCGGACAACTTGTCACGTCGGTTACTTACGCATAATGGGCCAATTGTGGGGCTAAGTGCGGATAACACACGTCTAACTAACTAACTACTCAACCAATTATCCTTAAATTTTACATACACGTTGTCAGGAGTGATGACAAGGAAAATACTATTTTCGAGAGACTGGAAGTTATTAACAAAATGTACATTAACGCGAGCGAAACCGTGTAGTGTTATACACACTATTATCTTATCTTATATGGGGGCCAGTCAGTGCAGGCCGGCGACACTTCGACCCAGTGGGATCTTTTGTGTCGACACTCTCCCAATAACGACTGCCATAGATGTTCATGGCAGCCGGGACCGACGGCTTAACGTGCTCTCCGAGGCACGGAGCAGGCGATAATTGTCAATCAATACGCACATAATTTCGAAAAGTCATATAACTGCCGAAAGTCAGAGGTGCGCGACGTGGGTTCGAACTCGAGACCCTCTGCATTGCAGTCTGTTGGTCTCCCCACTGAGCTATCGCTTTGGGACTTCAATCTGGGACTGCAAGAGCAGCATTAAACGTAAACGCAAACCAACCATTACCCACCGTTTTTCATTGCTTACAATCGACCGATGATGCCAAAGAACATCTTGAAATACCAATTATTCCTTGCGAGAATTTCTATCATTCCAAAGCCAGCATTTACTAAGTCCTCTTTCACAAGCATCACGGCAGGTAGCCGGATTAATTGAGCATGTGTATTAAGAATGCGCCGAGCGAAATGTGCCAAAACAGGCGGTCACAGTTAAGTTGATAAAATCAACACTTTTTGTTTAATACAAATATAACATATAAATTTACCATAACAATGAATGTGTTTACAATTACTCCGTGAAAAAACTTAAAATAATTAATATTTTCGCCTACAAAATTACGTAAATTAGCACGAAAAATGCAAAAACGTGAGCTCGTATTATGTGATTTTAAATCTATCCTATTTTACAGCTTAAACGAAACATAAATAGTTATATTACAATTTGTCCGTCCCAAATATTTAAGTTATTGGTTGACAATAAAGATACATATTTATCAAAAAAGCATTTCAAATCCTCCATACAATTTTACTATGGCGGTCGCGCGCCGATTTGAATATCGAGCTCTGTCATTCGGTCCAACCATGTCTTACGCTCGGCGCAGTCTAATTGGTCTTTAGAATTAATTAATTAATGAATACGTCGAAACTGCCATCAGTGATCCCAGCGGGGTACACATGTCTCTATAAGATCTCCAGTAATATTATGTTGGAAATATGTCAATAGTGAAGATAGTCATTTTATAATTTTATTGATTTTTAATTAAGTACCTATGAGAGCTGCTTCGTTTTAGTTCTCCATATAAATACAATTCTCACACTAACATACTCTTTCTGAAAGACTACTGCTTAGGTGACTCAGCAATGGTGTAAGCGACTGCTATGCATGAGGAACCAGGTTCGAATCTCAGACAGTTTAAACAATTATTAGATACTTACCTATACCATTTTTTTTTGTTTTTTTTAAATTTTAATATTCATATGTGGAGGCTTGTTATTAGCAACATGTGTACCCATTAAATGTATACTTTTTAGAATTATATTAGTCTGTAAGTCTTCCTAAGCTTAAATAAATAAAATAATTGCAGTAGGTGCTCGGGGTATGGAACTGTGCCTGGTCAACGGCAACAGTCTTGCTCCAAATTACGTGGAACTTTACCCATACCTGGCGAAAACTTAGTGTAATATACCTACCGTAATTAGTGTCAGAAAAACCAATTAACATTTTGCCCAACGCTGGAATCAAACTCGAGACATTATGCGCAAAGGCATACCTACAATACTACTGCGGCGATGAGGCTGTCTTATCTTATCTTATGTGGGGGCCAGTCAGTGCAAACCAGCGACACTTCGACCCAGTGGGATCTTTTGTGTCGACACTCTTCCAATAACGACTGCCATAGATGTTCATAGCAGCCGGGACCGACGTCTTAACGTGCTTTCCGAGGCACGGAGCAGGCGATAATTGTCAATCAATACGCACATAATTTCGAAAAGTCATATAACTTCCGAAAGTCAGAGGTGCGCGACGTGGGTTCGAACCCGAGACCCTCTGCATTGCAGTCTGTTGGTCTCCCCATTGAGCTATCGCTGCTCTGAGGCTGTCTTAACTTTGTATACGATCCTTTTCCAGACTTTTTGTTACACGCCGAAGAAATGACCGATATGAGTTTAAATACGTTTAATTTAAAAGCCCTTATGTCCGACGAGAGACAGTTTACGATAGACCGTGTGTTACCGCCCGTTACTAGTAATTGTCAGACATTACTTCACATTACTGAAGGTGGGCTCACTTATGCGGTATTACCGCGCATTAAACGCGCACTATTATACCGCGGATAAGTTTATTATCTGCGGTAGGGCTGGCGACACTCCCTGTCTGATCTGGCAACATTAAGACCAAATGGGCTAATGTCACCTCTATTAATATATGCATAACTTTTGTTTACTACCTGTCACATTATTCCTGTGTCGCGGGGGACTTTACAAACATTTAAACAACGGACACAAAGAACACCCAGACCCAACTATTTGTGTATCACATAATTTTTTTGTCCCGTATGGGGATCGAACCCACAACGCTTCGCGCAGTACCAGTGGCGAGACGACGTCTTAAACTACTATGTCATTAGTAAAATCAAATCTCATTATACTCCACTTTAAAAACGCTTAATTATAATAACATAACGTGACATTACCTTTAGGCAGCTTAGGCAGATGTGTATAAAAATTTTACATGACCTTAGGCTCCCCTGAACAAAAATTGCTTAGATCCAGATGTTTTTTAAGACTACATAAGGTATTATAAATAATCCCTTTTGCTTTTCCTTTACAAATATTATAACAACAGATACAAAAAACACCCAAACTTGCATATTTTTGCGCTATTTTAGAATCTAAACCAATCAATCTCCTTAAAAACCGGTGGCGAGGTGGATTTAAACCTTATTGCGCCATCCGAACAGTCCAAATGAATGTAGTGCATCCCCATTCTCGCTCCTTCTCCTTCTCCTTCCCCCTCCCTTTCCTAAAGGGTCGGCAACGTGCAAGTGATGCCTCCGGTGTCGCAGGCGTCCATAGGCTACGGTGACCACTTACCATCAGATAGGCCGCCGTATGCTTGTTTGCCACCTTACTTGTATGAAAAAAAACATTGCTTCCTGTCTCCATACAAGTTGCCTCAAATCTGAATGTTATATTTTTTAACGATGGCAGCCCTATGGCAACGTTACGATGACTTGTGTGTTTGTACAAGCAATATTTTTAAAGTGTTGAGCTAACTTACGTGCTAATGAGAAATGTACGTGCGTAGAAAACGTATCTTCTAGAGAATCAGACTGCACAGACAGCACGATGGTTAAAGATATGCCTTTGCTACTGTCGTGTTCGAGTGGGCGCCGCCTCGATTCCCTAACTAACAATTTTTTACAATACAAAATGTTCTTACTAAATTCCTAATGGTTTGTGTCGTCTAACGTACACAGTTCTAGACTGGTTTCCTCTTTATTCGCATAAAATTATATGTCATAATTTAACATGGCATACTTTCAAAGCCGTCGGTCCCGGCTACCATGAGGCAGTCGTTATTGGGAAGTCAGTGCCCTCTAATATCCTGACACTAGTCTAGCCTTAGGGTATCGTTAGCGTTCGGGTTGCGGAGGTCAGATGGCAGTCGCTCCGTATAAAAACTGATATTCAGTCAAATCCGGTTAGACTAGAAAGCCGACCCCAAGTGACTAGGGAATAATAAAGGCTAGGGAGGAGTAATTAAGTTTATTACTCCATAAGAAAAACACTTAATCTAAGTACAAAATATAGGCCTTAAGGAATACATTATAAACTGGAGACCCTGACTTCTAAACTGGGTATGGACCTGTATCTTAGAAGCTAATGCTAACTTTTGATAGTTACATTTATAACTCAAGCATGTAAAAATTCTTTGACCTACTTTGGAACCAAACTTGAGACTATGCCAGCAATCACATTTGCAACCGTTACGTCACCAAGTCTTACATTTACATAATCAAACCTTGACACTTACATAAACACTACGAAAAGAACTCTACCCACTTAATATTCCTGTATCGTTCCCATAGCCGATGCTCTACATAACTCGAGCATGTAGAGTGGTAGAGCCACGTGTAGGGATACTCGAGCACGTACGAGGTACAACGGCAGACGTGACCATATACGCGATAGAGTATCGACTATCGATACTATCGATCCTGCACTTTATGAGATGATATCGATATCCTTTATAGCAAGTATAGTACAAGTATACACATAGGGCATAATGCAGCGAGTTGAATGATCGCTTGCAACAAAATGCTTTGTGATTTGAATCCTTATTTTGTAGTTGGGTGTAGGTATAAGTTTAAATTACGTATTTTATTATTTATTATTACTTATTTATGATCAAACTGCTTACTACACACACTATATAATACACACACATCATATACTATAACAGACTTATACATAATTTAATTAATAATGCAATGTAAATAATGATATTATATGTTTTCATAATAATTTAATACAATTTTATAATTCCGTATTCAATGTAATTTAATTCATGACATAAATTCACTATACTAATTATTTAAAGACAATATTTATTTTTATTCAGACAGTATTATTGTTATTTTAATGTTATTTAATATTCACGTATTGTTAATCATAAATATTAATTTTTGCATACCGTTCATACGGTGAGGCATGCTGTGTTTATTTTATTAATTAAACATCTTTGTAACCGTGTTTCTAGCAAATAAAGATTATTATTACTGCACTCATACTTTTAATAGTTCTTGGTTAATATTATATAATAAATGTGTTTAGTCTGTGTAATCTTACTCTGCATTAAAAGATCCAAAGAACCTTACAACATTGTTTTATATATAAAATTACAAACTTTTTGTTTTGTCCCACACACGTAAAGTTAAACAGTATAAATAAAAATTAAACATATCCCATTATAACATACTATTCAAGCAAATTAATCCACAGCCAAAATGTGCAGTACATCTTAACCTGAAAATAGTCTACAGAATCGCCAAAAATATTTTGTTTTATCTGGTAATGTAAACTGGGATAGCGGCAGTTAGTCAAAATAGTTTATTCTAAATCTCATTATGGAAGTACATATTTTTATGTTCTACGCTTGATCAATATCAATTTGAACAACTGTTTAGTATTGAAATTAAACTACTGTATACGGATTTTATTGCGTTGTTTAATTGACACTTTATTACAAAATTTTGAAAACTGTTACACTATTAAACTTTACTAATTTTTAAACTAATGAAATTATTGAAACTATTAAAACTATTTATACTATTACTATACTATTATACTATTTATATTTGTGTTTACACTTTCCCCGATGTTTCGGTTGCTTTTCAGCAGCCATGGTCACGGGGAGACAAAGATGGCAGTTAGTATTTTACCTAAAATATTATATGTACAACAGAAATAAAAAAAGCGTAAAAGTAAAACCCTATGGCCTCATGGATTTCTTTCGCATCGGAGTTGGTAGTTTGTTCAAAAGACTGGCAGCATTTCCACTTTCAATGGCATCATTATTAACCTCGTGAGTCTTCTTCGAAGAGGTTAATGAAAACACTATATAGGTCTGTGTGTCTGCCTGTTAGTGACCGGGATAACTCCCGAACCACTAGACCAATTAACTTGTAACTTGGTTTGCAGACACCTTGGGGTCATACCTCGGTCGAGTTTAAATATGGGTCCTGTGGGTCAAAATACTCCCGAGATATAGGGATCATTTCTTTTCATTACTTTTACATTTAAGACGGAGAGGTTGAATCCTGGGTTTTACACCCATCTCGTTCATTATACATTGCGTTTTTATTGCTTTTTCCATATAGTAGGAATACAAAAGCCCTCTTAAAATGGTAAACAACCCTTAGCTATATGAAAAGGTCAAGGACACAACTCAGAGTTTAAGATCATAAGTCAAGTAAGTATCATCTAGTCTTTACAAAACATATTTCTCGCCTTTAACCTATAATAAGTAAATCACATTATTTAAAAATACTATAACAAAAACTCCCAACAAAGCTATAACCATAAAATATAAGGAGTATCTAATTATAGCGGTCACCTATGGCGATAAGAAATTTATTATAGAGTGCCAAACAGTTGCGTCAAGCGCGAACAGTAGTGGCTACTGCGTACATGTAAAAGCCACGACCACAGACTATTATGGCCATAGAGCTGATACACCGGGACAAATAAGGTACAAGTAATATGCCCGTGCCACTATCTTGGACAAATGACCAAGCATTTTATAACTGACGCAATCACGTTACATGCCTCCGTGGCGCAGCGGTAGTAAATGCGACTGCTGTGCATGAGGTCTCGGGTTCGAATCCCGGGTCGGGCCGAAAAAACTAATTGGGTTTTCCTGTTAAGAAATCTCAATACGAGCTCGGAGTTAGGAAGTTGGCGGTGTTAGACACCCCCGTGCCTCGGAAAGCACGTAAAGCCGTTGGTCCTGCGCCTGATCTCTCTCCAGTCGTGTCGGATTATCGTCCCATCGGATCATGAGGGTTAGGGAACAGAGAGTGCACTTGTGTTTGCGCACACACTTGTGCACTATAATATCTCCTGCGCCAGTCTCCGTTAAGATTGGCCGCCGAGACCGAAAATTCGGTCTGGAGGACATTATTATTACATGCTAATAGCATGTCTATGCGAAAGGACATAGAGTACTCTTTCAAATGACAATAAAAACATTGCCATTTAGCAATAGAGAACAACATAGCAGAATAATAATAATAATATTCTACCACATACACACAACACCATCTAGCCCAAACTAAGTAGAGCTTGAACTATGGGTACTAGACAATGGATAAACATACATACATATACCTTTTTTTATATGTACTTACATATTATACATAGAAACACCCAGGAGTTTTGAGTGGTAGGGCCACGCTGGTTACAGCATGAATGGGCCGGCTCGACTGGGGAAGTACCACCCTCTCACAGAAGATCGACGGACGTAAAATAACAGTAACAGTGTTATGTTTCGTTCGGTGAGTGAGAGCGCCGGAGGCCCAGTCACCCTTCCCTTCCCAAACCCCATCCTGCTCCATTCTCCTTTTCCTACCGGTAGGCAGCAACTTGGTTGTGTTTTTTTGACATTGTTTCTGTAATGCTAAGAAAACACAGCCATGTGTATGAGCCACGGTTCTCGCTGACTATCAGGTGGGCCGCTGGCTCGTCTGTCACTGATGCAAGCAATAAATATAAAAAATAAAAAACAGACCAAGACAGACATCCATGTCCATGCACAAAAATGTTTGACTTGTGCAGGAATTGAACCCGCGAGCTTTGGCGTGGCAGCCGGTTACACTAACCACTATACCATCGATGCCATGCTCAAATATAGTGTTTAAATTTGGTTTATAATGTGGTTAACTAATGTACCAAGGATGCTTCGCAAGGCTATTGAAATCAAGAAACATCCTAATTTCAATAGAGAAGAAATTGAGAATGGTTGGAATGTACCACCAGCTTGGGATCCAGTAATTCAAATAGACAAACCCAAGAAGAAGCAAAGCACAGCTAGACTTCATGATACTTTGAGCTCATTCTGCGTAAATAGAAACACCCATGATTAAATTAAGTTCGGGTACTTTGAAATAACTACACTGGAACATTGAGACAACTACCATCTTAGTCTCCCCGTGACCATGGCTGCTGAAAAGCAACCGAAACGTCGGAGAAAGTGTAAACATAAATATAAATAGTATAATAGTATAGTAATAGTATAAATAGTTTTAATAGTTTCAATAATTCAATTAGCTTAAAAAATTTGTATAGTTTAATAGTAATTATAGTAGTGTAACAGTTTTTCAAAATTTTGTAATAAAGTGTCAAATAAACAACGCGATAAAATCCGTATATAGTAGTTTAATTTCAATGAATAACATTCGCGTAAACAGAAGACAATATAATGTTCAGTGTTATAAGTTTTCCCATACGCACTCTACCGATTGTTATAGATATAGGTTCGATGTACAGAGTGCTTTAAATAGTTGAGCCGCAGTATGGGGTTTTAAACTCCGCCTGGTAAATGGCAATACGCTCGCCACTTAATATCTAGAACTTAAATATCGTTAAGAGCAGCGATAGCTCAGTGGGGAGACCAACAGACTGCAATGCAGAGGGTCTCGGGTTCGAACCCACGTCGCGCACCTCTGACTTTCGAAATTTATATGACTTTTCGAAATTACGTGCGTATTGATTGACAATTATCGCCTGCTCCGTGCCTCGGAGAGCACGTTAAGCCGTCGGTCCCGGCTGCCATGAACATCTATGGCAGTCGTTATTGGGAGAGTGTCGACACAAAAGATCCCACTGGGTCGAAGTGTCGCCGGTCTGGACTGACTGGCCCCCACATAAGATAAGATAAATATCGTCGGCGAAATGTCTGACTTCACATATACAGAGGCACGATGTTTACGTATGTAGGTCAGGTATTATCCAGTGAAGGCTTGTTACAAATGTTCTTATTAAGTTAAAGTAGTTGAGACCGGGGAAGGACTACCCTCTCACAGAATATCTACGTGAAATAGCAGTGTTCCTACTGTTGTGTTTCGTTCGGTGAGTGAGAGTGTCGGAGGCCCAATCACCCCTTTCCCCTTTCCCGCTCCTTCTCCTTCCCACTTCCTTTCCTAAAGGGTCGGCAACGCGCAAGTGATGCCTCTGGTGTCGCAGACGTCTCTAGGCTACGGTGACCACTTACCATCAGGTGGGCCGTATGCTAGTTTGCCACTCTACTTGTATAAAAAAAGAAATCTCTACCTTTTCCTAATTATCTATAAACTGTATTATTTTAAAACTGTAACAATATATTGGAAAGCTATGGACCTTGCAAATAGTTTTGAAGATCTTGTCGGGTTTGACTACTTGCAGGGGTTTCCATCTCAGGAGTTATCACCCAGACTCGACACAAATATTCGAACGAATCCTCGGCGCAGCGTAGGGCCGCAGGAGAGGTGACCACTTGTATCAGTCACTAATGTATCATTGCCGACACATTAAAGCCGTTTCCATAAAGTATTTGTTCGCTGCTTCATGGTTACGATAATGGTTGCCGATGACCATCAGCTACTGCGGCTGTCACTAAATCACTCCGGCTAACCGCCCGTGAGACGGCGCGGTCGTGTACAGTTTTTCAATCTCCCGCTACAAGAATAAATTATGGCTAAATGGTTTCGAAGTTAATTTGCGGATGTGTCTGTCTACCAAAGTTAAATTTATTTGTCGTGAAGATATTGCAGATTTTTTTGTAGGTATTATTTCTTATTTAGACACGGTATAATCTTAAAAATTATAAGGGTGTTACCAGACCATTCGATCGATCGTCGATCGACGGCATCGATCGATGGTAGAATGGATTAGTCGACGTCGATCGATAGTTTCAATTAGATCGATCGACGTCGGCTAATCAATTGGAATTGGAGAGAATTGGCGCATCAGATCACAAAAAGCAAAATATTAAGAGGAAACACAAGGGCCGTTTTTCCATACAAACGTAGTCCCCTGTTTCCTTCCTGGATAATGGCAGTAGAGTAATAATATTTTTCCAAAAAATGTATGGTCTCTATTGGCATGTCCCTATGTTTCCCATTTTTTTATAAATTTTTTTCATAAATTAATTATTGAAAGAGAAATGAGCCTTCAAAAACCTCAAAAATTGGCCAGATTTTCCGATGTGTTTAAACATCCAGAAAACAAATTTGACTAGATTATATAAAAAAGGAAAACAGGAATACAGCCAAAGCGTTTCTTTCAATTTTAATGAAATAAGTAGTTAAATCGGTCAAGTTTTGGAGAAGGAATCAGGGGACTACAAAACGTTGATTTTGTATACTAAATTTTAATAGGTATTTTCGGTCCAAGCTGCAGTTGTCTCTATCGCGCTATGCGCGCACTACGCGACAGCAATAGATTTTACAAATACCTATTTTTCAATTCTCTCGCCCTTAGTGCTTTCTCTTAAACTTTATCATGTTTTGTTACTTTTTGAATCAATGGTTTTGATAATAAATCATTATTATAGTTACTGGATTGACTCGCTTCCTCATTATTGCGGGTTTGCGCTTGCTTACGCTTATTAAACATCTTGAGGGTTCGTGTTTTATTTCTGTGTCCGGCAACTAAAGAAAGAAAGAAAGAAAGAAAACAGTTTATTTTGTCCTCTACACTGGCATAAAACAAAAAAGAAACAACAAAGAATAAAAAAATTAGATATACTTACAAAAATAAAAATAAAATAAAACACAAGAATAAGCAATTTATATAATTAATCGTACCGCCAGTGCGAGACCAAAAATGGCACTCATCTCAGCATAGTGCTGCAGCACCGTGGTAGGTAAATAAATAAACTAGGTTTTTAAGATATATATTTTCCGTAGCAACATGGAGTCTGGAATGTCCAGTAGACATTTCCAGACTTTTAACGTACATCTATACTAATATTATAAAGCTGAAGAGTTTGTTTGTTTGAACGCGCTAATCTCAGGAACTATTGGTTCGAATTGAAAAATTATTTTTTTGTTGGATAGCTTATTTATCGAGGAAGGCTATAGGCTATATAACATCACGCTACGACCCACGGGGGCGAAGCAGTAACGATAAACGCGGCTGAAACTGCGGGCACATCTAGTATAATATAGTCAAACGCTTGTATCTGTAGAGAGATAGGCCGTGATGTACTAAGCTCACCGAGATACGACTTATACTAAAACTAAAAAGGTTGCACGGATGACGTAGTGGTTCAAATGGACGCTTCGCCGCTACCACTGCGCCGAAAGTTGTGGGTTCGAATCCCACACGGGTAAAAAATGTGTGATCCACAAATGTTTATTCCGAGTTTAGTTGTTCTTTGTGTCCGTTGTTATAATATAATTATAATAATATAATATAATATAATATTCTACCACATACACACAACACCATCTAGCCCAAACTAAGCAGAGCTTGTACTATGGGTACTAGACAATGGATAAACATACATATATACTTGTTTTTGTAAATACTTACATTTTATACATAGAAACACCCAGACCAAGACAAACATCCATGTTCATGCACACAAATGTTTGACTTGTGCGGGAATCGAACCTGCGACCTCAGGTGTGGCAGTCGGTTACACTAACCACTACGCCATCGAGGTCGTGTTTAAATATTTGTGAAGCCCCCGAGATACATAAATTACTCCTAGTGCAGGAGATTTGAGAATTTGAGAGGGTGGCACTAGATTATATTAGCTATCGTTAGTACAATGATATAATAGCTCTGTTGCTGCATTGCTGTATTGGGTCTGTAGCCTGTAATAACAATGTGTGCTGGATAAATAAATAAATAAATAAATAAAAAATGTCTTTTTTAGAAGAGAAAATAAATCCGTAACCATAATACAGCTTCTCATCTTATTCAACGAAACCATAATCAAAACCGAAGGTTCAGCATATTAGGCCGATACCGAAACTGTGCTAGAAACCACTAGCAGTTATGGCCAAAACCTAAACTTCAGTATCACTACACTTGAATATATACACTGCTTCGGTGTTTCCCGAGCGCTATGATAATAATATGTCCTTCTTCAAACGAGGTTTAAAAAGAGTTCTTCTTTCACGGCAGGCAGCAGCTTTGCTGTGTCCTGACATTGCTGAAGTCCATGAGCAGCGGTTACCACTTTCCATCAGGTGAGCCACTTGCTCGTCTGACACCAATGGCAATAAAAAAAAAATTGGTTATTATGTATTATTCTACTACTCATCTGGAAGCCAACATTTCCAGTTTTACATTACATTATATTCTATGGAGGTTTAACCACATCGTAAGACACGCTTCACGAGTGAAACCATAAAATACGATGGGATATAAACATTTTTTTGTGTGGCACCATGCGGGCGGATGAAACCACGAGTCACACTATGTAGCAAACTTTTTAGTACTAAACTAGCCCACCCGCATCAGTGGTATTTATGGTTACTGCGCCGCTCCCGTTAGCCGTAGCGTAATTTTATATAGCCTATGTCCTTCCCAGGGTCTCAGACTATCTCCATTCCAAATTTCATCTAAATCCGTTCAGCGGATTGAGCGTGAAAAGGTAACAGACAGACAGAGTTACTTTCGCATTTATAATACTAGCTTTTCCTTCCCCAGGTTTTAAACTATATCTGACCAAATTTCATCTAAATCGGTTAAGTGGTTTAGCCGTGAAAAGGTAACAGATAGACAGATAGACAAATAGACAGACATAATTACTTTCGAATTTATAATATTAGTAAGGAGTAAGGATTAAATGAGGATAGTAAGGATTCTGTATATTTGTTTGGGAGTTATAACTACACAACTAATTTTGATTTACTTTTTACGGGGGAATTAGTTTAGGACTTACGGCTGTGTATCTTTAAATAGTTAAACGATAATAGATAAGAAATACAAACTCAGGTTCTTTTCTTTTTTTTTTTTTTTTTTTTTTTATTTTGCTCGTCAAAATGACCACACTCCACCTGATGGTAAGCAGTCGTGTGGTCTAAGAGCAGTGGCCTCCACATCGCCCCCATAGTAGCCGAAGCGATGTTGAGGTCTCTACTTTGACGGCCTGAGAAGATGCTTTTTCACGCCCCGCTTAAAGAACCCAGGATTGAAGGAAGAAGGAAACACGTGCCTTGGCAGAGAATTCCATGCCTTGGTCGTTCGGCAGAAATATGAGGACCCAAACTTTTTGGTACGCGCTCTAATCAACTCTACCGTGTAAGGATGGCATCTGAGCCCAGCACGCGTTGTTCTGGATAGGAAAGGGGAGGGCGGGATAAGGTGGAATAACTCTTCAGAGCACTCCCCGTGGTATATTCTGTAGAAACATGCCAATGAGGCAATGTCTCTACGGAGTTGCAGAGGTTCCAGTGAACTCGTGACCTCTGGATCTCCGATGATACGGACAGCCCGCCGCTGTAACCGGTCGAGAGCGTCCAGCAAGTACTGCGCGGAGCCATCCCAAAGATGAGAACAGTACTCCACGCAAGGGCGCACTTGTGCCTTATACAATAGGCACAGTTGCCCAGGCGTGAAGAACCGCCTCACCCTGTTCAGAACTCCGAGTTTTCGCGAAGCTTGCTTAATGACGCTCTCGATATAGGTTTTCTGATTAAGGGAGCGGCAAAGATCCATACCTAAGATGGAGAGACTGTCACGTTTCACCAGTGGAGTGTTCTTCAGAGAAGGGAGGGGAAGGAACGGAGACTTTTTTGTTGAGAACGCGCATGTCTGGGTCTTCTTGGCGTTGAACTCGACCAAGTTCTTGGCACCCCATTCATAGATGCGGTCCAAGGTCCGGTCAAGTTCAACGACAAGATTCTGCCTTTTCCCCTCAACCTCAGCCTGATTGGCCCCAGGATGTCCGAGATATCGCCCATGCACGGTACTGTCGTCCGCATAACAATGTATGTTGCCGAGATTCAACATATCATTGATATGCAGAAGAAAGAGCGTAGGGGATAAGACAGAACCCTGAAGCACTCCTGCATTGACCTGCATAAATTTGGAAGCGCGACCGTCGCAAAGGACCCGAATACGACGCTTCTGCAGGAAACTTGCAATCCAGGTGCACAGTTGAGGGGGCAAGCCATAGGCCGGAAGCTTGGAAAGAAGAGACCGGTGCCAGACTCTGTCGAAACCTTTGGCTATGTCAAGGCTGATAGCCAAAGACTCGCCGTGCTTCTCCATAGCCTCACCCCAGAGGTGCGTGACGAACGCTAGAAGATCACCCGTTGATCGTTTAGACCGAAAGCCGTATTGGCGATCATTGATCAACGATTGATCCTCCAGGTAGCAGACAATTTGGGTGTTTATAATCCGCTCGAACACCTTGGAAAGCACCGAGGTGATAGCTATGGGTCAATAGTTGCTTGGCTCGGAACCGTCCCCCTTTTTGGGAATCGGTTGAACGTTCGCTTCCTTCCAAGCCTCAGGCACAATGCCTGCGACGTAAGACGTCCGGTATAGGCGCGTAAGTGTGGGAGACAACTCCGCTGCACATTTTTTAAGAACCACAGCTGGGATGCCGTCAGGTCCACTAGTTTTCCGAACATCGAGAGACTGCAGTATCGCACGAACGGTTCGTTGCCTGATACATATATCAGGCATGGTGTAGCCGCAGTTGGCAATGTTAGGCGGCTGCGAACCGCAGTCATCGATTCGGGAGTTGGCCGCAAAGAGATTTGCAAGCAGATCTGCTTTCTCCTGCGGCCGATGAGCCAGTGATCCATTCGGATACCTCAGAGGGGGCAGCATGGTCTGGCAGAAGTTGGACTGCACGGCTTTGGCCAGGCGCCAATAGCTACGACTGCCCGTAGGATGCGCCATTAGTTCCTGGCCAAACCGTGCGACGCGCTGGGCATCCGCTCTTAAGTATGCCCTCTTGCAGACCTTTGTGGCTTGGTTGAACGCTGCCTTCAGGTGATCCACGTTAGGGCCGTGGAGAGTGCGAGCCCTGGTCCAAGCGCGATACGCTGTCTGTTTGCGTTCAACAGCATCGGCGCATTCACTCCCGAACCAGGGCCTTTTCCTGCCGCCGCTCGTGACATCACTGTATGGAATATAATATTCCATACCCAGGATGATTTCACCAGCGACAGCAGTAGCGCTCTCTGATGGATCCCTGTTCTCAAAGCAGCGTTGAGCCCAAGGGATGGATGCGAAGTATTCCCGCATTCCATCCCAGTCTGCTGACGAGTAGTGCCACAGTCGTCGTCTTGCCTCCTCGGGTCGTGGGGGCGTAACAACAACAGCTGTGGCACAAACCAGACAGTGGTCTGAGGTGCCCAAAGGAGCACGAATCGACACACTGTACCGGTTCGGGTTACTCGTCAGCAGCAGATCGAGCAGAGAGGGCGCCTGACCTGCAATATCTGGTATCCGGGTGGGCTGGAGTACCAGTTGAGACAGGTCATGCGTGAGAGCGAACGCATGGGCAGTTCGTCCCGCGTGGTCTGTTTTGGGAGAACCCAACCAGGTCTCATGGTGGGCATTGAAATCTCCCAAGAACACCAACTCAGCGTTCGGAAACCGCTCCTGCGCGTCGTCTGCCGCCTGACTCAGGTAATTGAAGAGTCGAGTTGTCTCAGCGTCTCCTGAATGGGATCGGTAGAGGCACATGTAGATTTGGCTGAAAGAGCCATGATCTACGTGTACCCAAAGGACAGAGAAGGAAGGGTCCTCTAGGCATTGTAGACGGCGACAGCAAATATCCGCCCTAACAAACAAGCATACCCCGGCTTTCGCGAGGAAACACTCCTCTAGCACGTAGCCGGGATATTGCAGGTAGTTCGTGTCTGCAGGACGGCGTATTTGTGTCTCCGTTAGAAAAAGCATTGCCGGCCGAGCCGTCTCCAGGTGGTGATGGACGGCATTAAGGTTAGCGTGGAGTCCTCTGATGTTAATAAACTCCACGACACAGGAAGCAGCAGTGGGGTTACGGCGATTGGCTGCTGTTGAACGACAATGCTTTGTTCGTACTGCCATAGAGTGAAAGGAAGGGGAAGCGTGAAAAAAAAAGAGGCGGCTATTCTATAAGCTGCATTATTAATCTTTCTTTTATAGTAAATAAACAAAGTAATCTTATATATATATATAGTAAATATAATTAATATAAGTAAATAAATAAACAAAGGGCGTAGCTATATGACTTGCCATACGATTGATGCCGAGCGTAGAATCTTGGGCTATAAGTTATCTTATCTTATGTGCGGGCCAGTCAGTGCAGACCGGTGACACTTCGACCCAGTAGGATCTTTTGTGTCGACACTCTCCCAATCACGACTGCCATAGATGTTCATGGCAGCCGGGACCAACGGCTAAACGTGCTTTCCGAGGCACGGATCAGGCGATAATTGTCAATCAATACGCACATAATTTCGAAAAGTCATATAACTTCCGAAAGTCAGAGGTGCGCGACGTGGGTTCGAACCCGAGACCCTCTGCATTGCAGTCTGTTGGTCTCCCCACTGAGCTATCGTTGCTCGTTCTATAAGTTAAACAATTATTAAGTGTTTAATTCCTTAGTATGCACTATAGGCACAGTTTATAAACAAAGAAAATGATTTTTGATACACAAGACTGTGTTTTTGATATTTGAACTAAATTAGTTATTACCAATCAGATTTCTTTTAAATATTCGAGATATTTAAAAAAAATCTGATTGGAAATAACTAGCTTTTCGTAAATCTAATTTATTTTTTGTGTAAGTATTTATTATACCTATATGCTCAGTATATAGGTATAATGAGGTAACTTTCATCTTGACATAAAATATAGAAATTAAATTTAGACGATACTGTATATATCTCACAAGGGTATTTCTGCTAGCAAATAGCTAAATTTAGTAAACTCACTAACCTATACCGTTTGACATTCATAGGTGTGGCTTTGTGATTAGTAAACTCACTAACCTCTACCGTTTGACATTCATAGGTGTTGCTTTGTGATTAGTAAACTCACTAACATATACCGTTTGACATTCATAGGTGTTGCTTTGTGATTAGTAAACTCACTAACCTATACCGTTTGACATTCATAGGTGTTGCTTTGTGATTAGTAAACTCACTAACCTATACCGTTTGACATTCATAGGTGTTGCTTTGTGATTAGTAAACTTACTAACCTATACCGTTTGACATTCATAGGTGTTGCTTTGTGATTAGTAAACTCACTAACCTATATCGTTTGACATTCATAGGTGTTGCTTTGTGATTAGTAAACTCACTAACCTATATCGTTTGACATTCATAGGTGTTGCTTTGTTATTAGTAAACTCACTAACCTATATCGTTTGACATTCATAGGTGTTGCTTTGTGATTAGTAAGCTCACTAACCTATATCGTTTGACATTCATAGGTGTTGCTTTGTGATTAGTAAACTCACTAACCTATATCGTTTGACATTCATAGGTGTTGCTTTGTGATTAGTAAACTCACTAACCTATGTCGTTTGACATTCATAGGTGTTGCTTTGTGATTACTAAACTCACTAACCTATACCGTTTGACATTCATAGGTGTTGCTTTGTGATTAGTAAACTCACTAACCTATATCGTTTGACATTCATAGGTGTTGCTTTGTGATTAGCAAACTCACTAACCTATATCGTTTGACATTCATAGGTGTTGCTTTGTGACCTAAATGAATGAATAATTGTTGACTTCTATTCTAAGGTAATGTACAGTACCTACAGTTGGTATTCGACGCATGCGCCGTGTGCTCAGTTCACGGCCGCTCTCTATCTACGGAGCCTTTTCTCAGTAAGCCACACACGATCGAATTAATTACTCGTATCTTTCACTTCAGATAGAACATTTCCTTTGCCATTAATAGGAGAGGTATTTTAATCATTTTATACGACATATTTTTTAAACCGCTACCGCCTAAAGTTTTGATATTCCTACATATTACATACTAGCTTTTGTCTGCGGCTTCGCTCGCGTTGATTTAGAATTTGTCAATCAATTCGGGTTGTACTCTGCTTGTAATAATATAATTCAATCATGATTCGAAAGACACGTGGCGCCATCTATTATCATAAGAACGTTATTGTTGTTTTCCTCGGGCACAGTAATTTTTTCGCGATGAAAGGTAGCCTATGTCCGTTTCTGTGCACCTGACAACGTATATGCAAAATTTCAGGATGATCGGATCAGTGGTTTAGGCGTGAAAAGGTAACAAACAAACAAACAAACTCATTTTCGCTTTTATAATATAAGTTAGGATTAGGATTAGGATTATAGTCTCACGCATAAATTCCTAAAAGGGTAGTTGGCGCTCATAGTCAGTTGCACTCACTGATCGTAAAACGATTAGCGAGGTTAAACAACGTTGGATGCGGTCAGTCTATAGATGGGTGACCGCTTAGTGGTATTTCATCTGAGCGTCTCCGTACTTCGGAGGGCACGTAAAAAGTCGGTCCCGGTTATTGTCAAATTGACAGCAGTCGTTAATCCATGTTAGAGGCCTACGGGCGGCTTGAACAACTCTTGACAACAGGTTGACCACTAACCACACGAAAAGAAGAAAGTAGAAGTCACGATAATAAGTCTTTTGCTAATAACAGCTAAATTTTCTCCACAACAATATAACTTAGGACATGACATCGTTAAAATAATAAAAATCCTAATCCTAACTAATATTATAAATGCGAATGTGAGTTTGTTTGGTTGTTTATTTGTTTGTTTGTTACGCTTTCACGCCTTAAAAATGTGTACAAAGCTTCTTTACACGTATTAATATATAAAAATAATAAATTTATCTTTAACGATACATATTTAAAAGCAGATTTTATCATTCTAAATAACTATTTATTAATAAAACTGGAGTAATATGGCCAGGTACCTCAATTTATGGAGCTGACGAATAATTTATTGGGCCAATTAGACGTTAGGTGTATTAAAGGCATGGGAACAGGTGCTTATAAGATAGCTACTTAAGCGATAATTAACTGGAGGTAGAGTATTATATGTTGACATGTTATGATATCCAGTTATCTGGTAGCGTTGGTTCTTTAGATAATAATTTTATAAGTGGCGCAGTAGAATTTTCCCGAGCAGCGATAGCTCAGTGGGGAGACCAATAGACTGCAATGCAGAAGGTCTCGGGTTCGAACCCACGTCCCGCACCTCTGACTTTCGGAAGTTATATGACTTTTCGAAATTATGTGCGTATTGATTGACAATTGTCGCCTGCTCCGTGCCTCGGAGAGCACGTTAAGCTGTCGGTCCCGGCTGCCATGAACATCATGCAGTCGTTATTGGGTAGTCAGTGCCCTCTAATATCCTGACACTGGTCTAGCCTTAGGTTATTGTTAGCCTTCGGGTTGCGGAGGTCAGATGGTAGTCGCTCTGTGTAAAAACTGATATCCAGTCAAATCCGGTTAGACAAGAAAGCCGACCCCAAGTGACTTGGGAATAATAAAGGAGAAGAAGAAGTAGTATTTTTAAGCCTGTTAATACATTTATTTTTTTAAATATATAAAATACGTGCTGATGCTAGGATATTAAATAAAATACGCTGTAATACTTATTTTTTTTCTTTTTTTTTTGGGGACTTATGGGTATAATATACATGACAGCCCCATCATAACTCAAGCAATTATAAACATACAAGCTTACAATTAAATACTTATGTATCTATAGCTATTGCAATAAAATTATATCTAAGACAAACACTGGTCAAACTGTAATCCTTTAAGACCTTATACGTCGTTATAATCGTCGTCGTCGTACGTCTTTATAAACCAGTTGGTTTTATACTTAATTAACATTATTAGGTACCTAGTTAGCATTCGTTATACTGGCGCATGGCGTAACTGTAATACGGTATTAAAGTTTCTCATCTAAGTAAATTTGTCAAAGATACTTTTGAAAAATGAATCCCTTTCAACTATTTTTCCTGACTGACTGACTTAGAGACAACGCACAGCCTAAACCGCTGGTCGTAGGAACTTGAAATTTGAAGAGAATGTGTGTTTTAATTTTTAGGGGTGTACTAAGAAAAGATTTTTTGAACTTCCACCCGTAAGGAGGTGAAGTAGGGGGAAAATTTTGTAACGAAATTTTCTCATTTCTGGACTTAGCAGTATGAAAATTGGTACATAAGTTTTCGATTACAATTGAAAAATATCTGTGTAGGTGAAATGGATAAAACTCTCCCCTAAAGGGGCGGAAGGGGGGATAAAGTTTGTATGAAAATTTTCTCACTTCTGGACAAGTACGACCCGAATTGATTGTCAAATTCTAAATTAACGCGAGCGAAGCCGCGAGCAAAAGCTAGTATACTATAAACGACGACGATAATAAAAAAATTGAGAGATAAAAAAATGAGAATTAAAACATTGAGAGATAAAAAAACATATTATCTTAACGTTTACACGAATGTTGCATATTAAAATTAAACTACTTTCTCTGGTGTTTATCATGGTTTACTTTTCTTTTAATTGTTTATCATCCATAAATGTAAAAGGCATAATTACTTTTAGTGCGAATCAACACAAATAAACCTCGAAAGGCCTCGATGGCGTAGTGGTTAGTGTAACCAACTGCCACGCCTGAGGTTGCGGGTTCGATTCCCGCACAAGTCAAACATTTGTGTGCATGAACAAACATGTACACAAATGTCTTGGTCTGGGTGTTTCTATGTATAATATCTATGTGTTTACAAAAAAAAAGTATATAATATGTATGTTTATCCATTGTCTAGTACCCATAGTACAAGCTCTGCTTAGTTTGGGCTAGATGGTGTTGTGTGTATGTGGTAGAATATTAATATTATTAATTAATACTAGCTTTTGCCCACGGCTTCGCTCGCGTTAATTTAGAATTTGACAATCAATTCGGGTTGTACTCTGCTTGTAATAATATATAATAATATAATTCAATCATGATTCGAAAGACACGTGGCGCCATCTATTATCATAAGAACGTTATTATTGTTTTCCTCGGGAACAGTAATTTTTTTCGTGATGAAAGGTAGCCTATGTCCGTTTCTTTACACCTGACAACGTATATGCAAAATTTCAGGATGATCGGTTCAGTGGTTTAGGCGTGAAAAGGTAACAAACAAACAAACTCATTTTAGCTTTTATAATATTAGTTAGGATTATATAGGTATTTCAGTAAACACAAAATAATTTCCTATGCTAAAATCTGCTTACGGAGCTGACGTATGTTTTATTACTGTTGGTGATAGTCGAGTCAGCGGCAGTGGTAGCATCAAGTGGGGCCCGCCTGATGGCGGTGAGACCATCATAGCTAGCCGCTACTATTCTTGGTTTCGCAATAACTATTCCAAGGAAACTTATTCAAACCGCTGCCTTCCGTAGACCATATAGGAAGCAAACAAGTATACGGTCTGCTGTCTGATAGAAAGGAACTTCAAATCATTTTATCATTTTTCAAATCATTTATTTCGGGTTGCATAGGCCCATAGATAAATAGCTTAACCTAAGTTTACAGATTATAAAATGTTATAATACATTCACACAACGCCATCTAGCCCAAACTAAGCAGAGCTTGTACTATGGGTACAATGGAGAAACATACATATACTTTTTGTTTTGTTTTATAAATACATACATATTATACCTACATAGAAACACTTCGTAATCTATATGAAGGGGACGCAGGAGGGAAAGGAAGAGAGCTCAACCCTTAGGCTCCTTCCTTTCATTTCCTTAAAGGGACCAAAGGGATAATTGCATCTGCGACGCTAGCAAAAGAATTCTATAAAAAAAATCGAATCGGGTCAGTAGTTCCTGAGATTACCAATATAAACGAACAAATAAATCTGTATAACATTATTACATTCAACAAATCAATTTCAACTCTGTGTAAGTATCTGTTATATGCTACACTTTGAAAACAACTTCCGTACTACCATTCAAGTCCAGTTTCGCGGGGTCTTCACAAGCATACAATTAATTGACTCAGTACACCCACACCCATAGCAATCATTTGTCTATTACACAAATACTTGACCCGTAAGGGATTGCCCATGCCCGCTGTATGAACCGTGCAATCAATCAAAATGTATATCTCTATAATTATTTACTCATAAGTTTAATAATTATGAGAGACATACAATTCTGCTTACAACAATTACGCTACACGGGTATCGAATCTCCGATATCCACGTCGTACTCGACAAGTGAGTTTCGATTGTGTCTCGACTTCATAAAATTACAAATCAACTTTTTTTGCCGAAAGCTTTCGTCCGTCATCAAAGTTGTATACATTAATCATTCCTGTATTTCTGTTTCAGGTGTTAATGGAGCTAGAAATTGGTGCGAGAGGGACGGGGAGATACTAGAGGTGCGCGTCCGCAGGCTTCGCCGCGTCAGTCGTTCAAAGCCTTCGGAAGGAGACGCTACGTTCGTCGAATTAAATTTTTAAATTCTCTTTTTAAATTCATTAAGTGGTTTATGCTGTGTTTAGTGTGTGTTGTGTTGTGTTTTTATTACATGTGTGTATGTGTTGTGTACTTGTGTATTACACAAACCTGTGTTGTGTGTGTAGAGTCGCATCTGTCGTGCGTTCACGCTGCTCGTTGGATTTGCTCGAGGTTTGTATATTGTTTTGTGTATTTTATTATTATGTGATTTTATAGCCTTGTAGAGTCCAATATTTGTTTATTTCCTGGAACTCGAGGCTCTATGTACCATTTGAAACTTTATCAGCTTAAATATATATCTACAGGTCTTTTAAAACATCGGCTCTACCTATGACTCTAGGTATTTTCCCATCTGTTATATACTCTATATAACACTTTAAGAAAAATCTTACCAAATCTACTCATGATTTGGTATTCCAATAGCGTAAATGTGATTGGAGGTCAATTCTCCGGTCAGGCAATTGTATCTAATTATTCTATTCATCTACTTAAATCTATTATTATGTAAATTATCACACCTTTTATTCCTGAGGGGAAATGCCGTATGTAACATGACAATATTTTACTAGTTCCATTCAAGTACTAGTAATGAGAGGTATTTAGCCGCTGGCCAAGCATGGCGGCTTTCTGTTTCTGGGAATTTTGCTGACAAAGCATTCCAATAATACGTTGTTCGAACCGGGAATGGAACCCAGGACTCCACAGTTACGTGTTTTGCTTACTATACAAACCAGTCAAAGTCACAATTAATCTATACTAATAAGGCGTATGTTTCTTGTTAAGGAGTTTGTTTCTTTGTTTGTTTGCTTGAACGCGCTAATCTCAGAAACTACTGGTCCGAATTGAAAAATTATTTTAGTATTGGATAGCTTATTTATCGAGGAAGCTATAGGCTATATAACATCACGCTACGACTCACGGGGGCGGCGCAGTAATCATAAACGCGGGTGAAACCACGGGCACTTCTAGTTAATTCATATAGGTTGAGAAAGTAACTCTTATGAAAGTCAAAGTTTCGTTATTAGTAAGGTTACTAAAGTTACATTGAGGTTAGTTGCTAAGTTTTGGCAAAGAGTTGAGCCTATGAGTAGATACATGTACGTAACTCATGGCCACTCTTTATATTACAAATAGATTACCACATATAAACTCATTACGTACAAAATGTATGATGCAATGAATCTAACACATCTATAAATATATTTTTTAATTTTCATAAGGTAACCATACTAATGTTAGAGATTTTCTAGCCAACCAGGCCTTTAGCTAGCCTCTCGAGCTAACGGGTTTAATGACCCTTTGGGTATTTTACACCCGAATGTGAGTTTGTTTGTTATGCTTTCACGCCTTAACTACTCGACCGATCATCATGAAATTTGCATACACGTTGCCAAGGATCAGAAAAGGACATAAAGTAGAAGTAGTAAAAACGGATAAAAATTTATTTAACTTAGTAAACTCACTAACCTATATATTCTGACGTTCATATATGTTACTTTGTGACCTAAATGAATAAATATTAAATTTTTAATAAATATATAACGTTTATTACATATTATAGATGTTCCCGCGGTTTCACCCGCGTTTATCGTTACTGCGCTGCCCCCGTGGGTCGTAGCGTGATAGCCTATAGCCTTCCTCGATAAATAGGCTATCCAACACTAAAATAATTTTTCAACTCGAACCAGTAGTTCCTGAGATTAGCGCGTTCAAACAAATAAACAAACGAACTTTTCAACTTTATAATATTAGTAAAGATTAAATGATTTTTTACTTTGACTTATTGACCACATTACATTAACGCATTAAGCACAATTTATTTTTATAATATTTGTATAACCCGGCAACTGAACCTAGATACCAACATTAGCACAGTTACTAGACAAAAAGTAAGTCATAAATAAATTCCACTTATAATCACATTATGTACGAAGTATTTGATGCGAAAAAATCTCACACATAGTACGCTCTATGAATATTAGAGAACATTAATCATTGCTGTTCGCAACGATAGCATCGCTAACGACTATAGATCGTTAAATCCCAACGATACACAACGAGTGAGCTCTACCATAGAGATATCTTTTAGGAAGTTTTCTTAAACATATATGTTTATATACAGGCAAGAACAGCGATAGCTCAGTAGGGAGACCAACAGACTGCAATGCAGAGGGTCTCGGGTTCGAACCCACGTCGCGCACCTCTGACTTTCGAAAGTTATATGACTTTTCGAAATTATGTGCGTATTGATAACAATTATCGCCTGCTCCGTGCCTCGGAAAGCACGTTAAGCGGTTGGTCCCGGCTGCCATGAATATCTATGATAGTCGTTATTGGGAGAGTGTCGACACAAAAGATCCCACTGGGTCGAAGTGTCGCCGGTCTGCACTGACTGGCCCCCACATAAGATAAGATAAGATTATATACAGGCACATACTATGTATGATGTATATAGACTCATCTTTGTATTGAAGTAGGTATATTATGCTTACATTTCGGCAGATAAGTCCATGAAAACAAGCCTTGTTTACCGAGCTTAAATCACCTGCTACTGAAAATTGTCTATCACCAAATCCCAATAATGCCAGAACCCGGAACTTTACAATTCGCTG
This sequence comes from Catocala sponsa, assembly GCA_963564715.1. Lineage (NCBI taxonomy): Eukaryota > Metazoa > Arthropoda > Insecta > Lepidoptera > Erebidae > Catocala > Catocala sponsa. Next base: position 24,829,271 of record OY751341.1, on the reverse strand, counting down.
TAAGTATAAATTCAGGAAACGCCATAATTAGTATACACTCCCCGGTTAAAGGTAAACTTAAGGCACAATCAAAAATAAAACAAATACGATGCGATTATAATAATATTCTACCACATACACACAACACCATCTAGCCCAAACTAAGCAGAGCTTGTACTATGGGTACTAGACAATGGATAAACATACATATATACATTTTTTTTTTGTAAATATATACATATTATACATAGAAACACCCAGACCAAGACAAACATCCATGTTCATGCACACAAATGTTTGACTTGTGCGGGAATCGAACTCGCGACCTCAGGCGTGGCAGTCGGTTACACTAACCACTACGCCATCGAGGCCGTTATGCGTTATGATTGTATGCAAGCATGAATACAAACAACAAGCTTTGACTAAAGTTTAATCGTATGTATGTTACTATGAATTATATATATATTACTATGAATTATATATATATTACTATGAATTTCTTGAAAGAAACATCTAATAACAGTCTGCTCAAACCGAGAATCGAATCCGAGGCCTAATGCATAGTGCTTGTACAACACTATTGATTTATTAACCTCTGAGGCTAATGAAAACACTATGTGGGTCTGTGTGTCTGTCTGTTACTGACAGGCATAGCTTCGGAACCACTGGACCGATTGACTTGTAACTTAGTGTGCAGACATCTTAGGGGTCATCCCTCGGTCGAGTTTGAATATGGGCCCTGTGGGTCAAAAGACCCCTGAGATGTAGGGGAGATAAAGCCATAAGGTCAGGGGATATCCACCAATAGAGTAATTTGGAAGTCCAAGGGAGAGGCTTTTGCCCAGCAGAGAGACATTACAAAAAGATGATAAAAATAAAGGTCACAGGAAGACGAAGAGGTTGAATTCTGGGTTTTTACACCCAACTCGTTGTAAAAGATTTTAAACCGACTTTAGTTAAAGGAGGAGTTCTCATTTCGAACTATTCTTTTATATACTTTACGTCACTTTTGCATGACACTTGGTACCTTTAAGTGTCATAGCGTTTTTTTATCATTGCTTTAGCTAAAGTTTAACATTTCTGAACTATAATAGCTAAAAAAATGATAAAAATACGTTATAACAACAACAGCACAAAAAAAACTGTATAAATAATATCAAAATCATAAAAACACTTTCTAACTGAAAGTGGGTGGGTAGCGAGTCAAGAGACGCGATCGCGTTGATGTCTTTTATAAGACAATATCTACGAGTACATTGTAGAGTCTTGTAGAGCTGTTTAGCATAGATATAATATCTAGAAACATTTGTTGCGCAACTTTCTATCTTTCTTTTATTAAAAGACAACTCCCGCACTAGGAGTAATTCCTGTGTCGCGGGGACTTTACAAACATACAAACAACGGACACAAAGAACACGCAGACGTGGAACAACCATTTGTGGATCACACAAAGTTTTGTCCCGTGTGGGATTCGAACCCACAACATTCGAAGCAGTAGCAGTAGCGAGCCGGCCACTGAAACCAATACGCCATCTGTGCACACAAACATCTTAATTCAAGCTCAAAAATACATAAAAGTCATATCTTAGTATTCCATAAAGCCATGATCTCTTAATATTGGCAATAAGCGGGATAATAACATAACTACAACGAATGCAGAGAAAAGTAAACCATATCTTCTCAACATTAAAGTTGAAATTCGATTGACTTTTGTTGGTAAGATTTAGTTTTTGAAATAGGTAGCTAAGTTTATATAATACGGGTACCCTAAACCTAACTTCCTAACTAATATTATAAAAGCGAAAATGAGTTTGTTTGTTTGTTACCTTTTCACACCTAAACCATAGAACCGATCATCCTGAAATTTTGCATATACGTTGTCAGGTGTACAGAAATGGACATAGGCTACCTTTCATCTCGAAAAAAATTACTGTTCCCGAGGAAAACAACAATAACGTTATTATGATAATAGATGGCGCCACGTGTCTTTCGAATCATGATTGAATTATATTATTACAAGCAGATTACAACCCGAATTAATTGTCAAATTCTAAATAAAAGCGAGCGAAGGCGAGGGCAAAAGCTAGTTGTTAAATAACATCGAATGTTTGCGGATGCAAACGTCGATAGCTTTTCTGCCAGCGCAAGCGATGTACCTCTTTGCTGCGCCGCGTACACACCAGCCCCAACATCATCCTGAAAACGCTGACTGACCGGTGTGACTCTTCGATCCTGCAACACTGGATACGACTGCAGGCATTCAAGTAGATGGCTTCTTTGAGTCGGACAGTCCGAACCGGTCAGGTATTAGATGTATGAACTACTAACGCTAGATGTAAGTTCAACTGTTACTAACCAACTATGGAATGTTATTCTGAAAATAAAAAATATTATTATTATTAAATAGGCTTTACTATAGTAAAGCCTATTTAATAATAATAATATTTTTACGGTAATCACTTAAGGTCGTATGCAACTTGTTAAAACATACACCAGCTAAAACGGTGTAAACCAATTGAAAAGTTTGGTTATGAGATCCTTCTGCTCGTGAGAGCTCTACTCCTCTAAATGAATGTTTTCAATACGAGCTTTTAATATCCGTTTATCTGATTATAGTAACACTAGATGTTCCCGCGGTTTCACCCGCATTTATTGTTACTGCGCCACACCCGTGGGTCATAGCGTGATGTTATATAGCCTTCCTCGATAAATGGGCTATCCAACACTAAAATAATTTTTCAAATCGAATCAGTAGTTCCTGAGATTAGCGCGTTCAAACAAAGAAACAAACTCTTCAGCTTTATAATATTAGTATAGATATATATCGAATTAAATTCATTGACATGGCCAAGAAATTGTTGTAAATTTTATAGCAATCACGATTTTAAATTTGAGTTTATGCTTATTAAAGAAGAAACATAGACAAATCCTTATAGGAGGTAGTCTAGAGGTTCACAGACCACAGTTCCAGACACACGGAGTCGGGAACTGTGTTTTGCGAACCTTCGGTAATATTCTGTAGGGATATGAAATAAATACTATTGTAGGATGTCGCATATTCGCAGGAGAATCCCTGTTTTGCAGGCTCTGTACATTGAAAGAAAAGATACCCTAATTATCCAGATACTAAAAAAATACTTTAGGACACGTCTATTATTGTTCCCGTGCGGGTATAGAACCCAGAACTCATTAACAGCAATTCAGTTGAACCATCATGTCATCCAAGCATTCAATCGAATCGAACTCGTTACCTATCTATTTATAACTACTGAAGTGTTTACACGTACGCCACTGAACCAACGCGGCATTCGGCTTTTAAGCATCTTAATTTAAACATGAAAATAAATAAAAGTAATATCTCGGAGTTTTCATAAAGCCATGAAAACGTCAATGTCTCCAATAAAAGCGATAACGATGCTAATACAGCCTTATTCCAACACAAAGCAAAATAAACTCTGTTCTCTACGTATTAAAGTCGAAATTCAACTGCCATTATTACAATTTTGTATTCGAAGCAGGTTTAGCGAAATTCATATGACATAAATCTGTTATTGTATTTTAAACTTTAAATTGAACGCTGTAAGGTTTAAATACGTGTGTGAGTGTTACTTTTAATAGTTGGTTTTTTTGTTATTATTTGTTAACAAATGTAAGGCTGTATCTGCCATCAGGTCTCTGTCACTTCATGCTTGTGTTACGGATGGTGATCATAGCGATATGAAAAATAAAAAAGATAGAAAGAGTTCACGATCTGCCGAGTGGAATAGCCACGACCGATACGTTTGACCGCAAAATATACGGGTACAGAATACAAAGCGCGAAAATAAAATTGCACTTATAATGTAAATCTACAATTTTAATAAGTATTCGAATTTGCGAGTGATTGATTCATTGATAAATTATTCGAATGTAGGAATCACTCATTTTGATTAATAATAATCTATACTAATATTATAAAGCTAAAGAGTTTGTTTGTTTGCTTGAACGCGCTAATTTCAAGAACTACTGGTTCGAATTGAAAATTCTTTTAGTGTTGGATAGCCTATTTATCGAGGAAGGCTATAGGCTATATAACATCTCGCTACGACTAACGGGAGCGGCGCAGTAACTATAAACGTGGGTGAAACCGCGGGCACATCTAGTTATTCAATAATAAGCAAATACGATTATACATCAATGAATGACACATGAGGATCCACCATGGATTTTTTGTTTGATGCGATCTTCTGTAGAAAAGCAGCCAAACAATTTTGTGTTCTGATACTGAGATGAATTGAGTTTTCAGGATCTCTAAAGATAAAACTGTCAGCAGCTCAGTAATTTTTCTCGTTTGCGCAATGTTTGTTATTTCTCTCACTACACAGATATAACGCCTAGTCGTCTTTAAAATAAGAAATTCAGCACCCATGTCAACAGATAATTTTCACTATTTCTATTAGGGCAATCACTGTCTCTTAAGACGGCGCCGAGCGTAAGACAAATAATGACAGAGCTCGTGCGGCGCATATTCAAATCGGCGCGCGGCCGTCATAGTAAAATTGTATGGAGGATTTGAAGTGCTTTTTTTATAATATGTATCTTTATTGTCAACCAATAACTTAAATGTTTGGGACGGACAAATTGCAATATAACTATTTATGTTTCGTTTAAGCTGTAAAATAGGATAGATTTCTACAGCTATAATCTAAAAATCACGTAACACGAACTTACATTTTTGCAATTTGTAGGCGAAAATATTAATTACTAGCTTTTGCCCGCAGCTTCGCTCACGTTAATTTAAAATTTGACAATCAATTCGGGTTGTACTCTGCTTGTATAACAATATAATTCAATCATGATTCGAAAGACACGTGGCGCCATCTATTATCATAAGAACGTTATTGTTGTATTCCTCGGGAACAGTATTTTTTTTCGGAATGAAAGGGAGCCTATGCCCGTTTCTGTACACCTGACAACGTATATGCAAAATTTCAGGATGATCAGTTCAGTGGTTTATGCGTGAAAAGGCAACAAACAAACAAACTCAGTTTCGCTCTTATAATATTAGTTAGGATTTTAAGTTTTTTACATGGAGTAATTGTAAACACATTAATTGTTATGGTAAATGTATATTTTATATTTGTATTTAACAAAAAGTATTGATTTTATTCATTTAACTGTGACCGCCTGTTTTGGCACATCGCTCGACGCCGCTAAAGCATCGTTGCACGTTGCAAGCACGTTGTCTCGTTCATGTTCTAACAACAGTCCAAGGGACCGCCGTAAGGCCCTAGTGCGGACATTTTCGGTACCAACGTTTAGTCACCTAAGTGACTACAGGAATACTAATGCAGTCGTTACTAACACGCCACAGTTTTATAATATAAGCAGTTCGTGTCGTCAATCAATGGAAAATGAAAGTGTTGTACGCCAGTTCGGGTGTAGGGAAGTGAATTACGTGAGAGACTCATGTCGGATGTTACGTAGGTTGAACTATTGGAAGGAAGTACGTCATAACTCATAATCATAAATCTTGTACATGCTGTTTTAATTAGAAATGTAATGCAAGACATAACGTAAGTTTTCGCTTATGTTTGTGAAATCGTGTGGCGCCAAATTCGATTTTCAGGTCGGACAAGTGCTATTAAGTTGTATGATTTATTTTGCTGTAAAAAAACCATTTCGAATTCTATTGTCACTTTGATAGTAGTCATAGTAGTGACTATGTCGGTATATCATTCAATATTGCGTTAATAAATGGTTGTTTATTAAGACTGCGCCGAGCGAAATGTGCCAAAACAGACGGTCACAGTTAAGTGAATAAAATCAACACTTTGTTTAATACAAATATAAAATATATATTTACCATAACAATGAATGTGTTTACAATTACTCCGTATAAAAAACTTAAAATTATTAATATTTTCGCCTACAAAATTACGTAAATTTGCACGAAAAATGCAAAAACGTAAGCTCGTGTTTCGTGATTTTTAGATCACGAGCAACAAATGCTATATTTTATTATTAATTAAATATAGCATATGTTGGTCGGTGATAATATAGCTTTCTAACGGTGAAATAATATTTTACATACAAACAAACAAACAAAAATTTTATCTTTCCTCTTTATAATACCTATTAGTATAGATAGTCGTGTATAATACTAACTATAGTTTAAGTCTATGAGACTGTAACAGGGACTTAACTTATGGTTCTTTCTTTCTTTTCTTTTCGTGTGGTTAGTGGCCAACCTGTTATCAAGAGTTATTCAACCCGTAGGCCTCTGACATGGCTGAACGACTGCTGTCAATTTGACAACAACCGGAACCGACTTTTTACATGCCCTCCGAAGCACGGAGACGCTCAGATGAAATACCACTACGCAGTCACCCATCTATAGATTGACCGCACCCAACGTTGCTTAACCTCGCTAATCGTTTACCGATCAGTGAGTGCAACTGGCTATGAGCAAAAAGCTAAATAGGTAATAGTTACCTCTCTGCCGACCCCTTGCGGGCCATGTCAACCATAATTAATTACATGTCAAGAGCCGTACGTATGCTGCGTATCCCAGGTATGTTCGTAACAAGTCGGATAAACTAGAACAATCGCGTGAGTGTAACCGTTGTGTAGACGACGATACAGTTCAAGGTAGTTGTGATACCGTATGCTTGTTCATCGCTTCTTTTTACTTTGTAATTATACTAGTTCAAACGCACGACTTCTTTCGCGTTTATTTAAAACTAGCTTTTGCCCGCAACTTCGCTCGCGTTAATTTAGAATTTGACAATCAATTCGGGTTGTACTCTGCTTGTAATAATATAATTCAATCATGATTCGAAAGACACGTGGCGCCATTTATTATGATAAGAACGTTATTATTGTTTTCCTCCGGAACAATATTTTTTTTCGGGATGAAAGATAGCCTATGTCCGTTTCTGTACACCTGACAATTTATATGCAAAATTTCAAAATGATCGGTTCAATGGTTTAGACGTGAAAAGGTAACAAACAAACTCATTTTCGCTTATATAATACTAGCTTTTGCCCGCGGCTTCGCTCGCATTAGTTTAGAATTTGACAATCATGATTCGAAAGACACGTGGCGTCATCTATTATCATAAGAACGTTATTATTTTTGTAATACAGATCTATTAGGTCGCTCAAACCATTTAACACTTTACACATTCTTGCGTAAGGAGAATTAGCACCAAGAACTGTTCTTCTTAACGGTGGACATAGTGGTGTGATTGATTTGCGTGGCAGTCTAGCAGGAACGCGAAACTTAAAAACAGCCAACAACTGTGGGCAGTCTATTTGCTGCTTGAGGATTTTAACAGCAAACATTGCATCATTAATATTATCTTTATATACTTATATAATTCTTCTGTACGTGTGTTGACAGTGAACTCCTCCTAAACGGCCAGACCGATTTGAATGAAACTTTTTGTGTGTGTTCAATTGAATTCGAGGATGGCTCAGATAAGCTTTTCTTTTTTTTTTACGTGATAACACACATGTGTGGAAAAGCGAGAGGGAGGCCTTTGCCCTGCAGTGGGACAATACAGGCTGAAAATAATAAATAAATAAATAAAAATAATAATAATAAATAATACAGGATAACATCTGTCGGGACGGCTAGTAGTCATATATAATTTAAATGTCGTTACCAACAATACGCTACAAAGAAGAAGAATGCATATCACTTGCCTCCACTACAGTTGCGCTACGTGGCAATCGGTAACCAATCACAATACTTCGCCACATATGAAGTCAGTTATGACTACATAACGTGTCGTAGGCCGCATGTGTTAAGTCGTTGGAAGTGGGACGGTGACGGCGCAGAATGCAAGCGCACCGCTACACCACAACGGCATCTCCAATGATTATACACTAGATGTCCCCGCGGTTTCACCCGCGTTTATCGTTACTGCGCCGACCCCGTGGGTCGTAGCGTGATGTTATGTAGCCTATAGCCTTCCTCGATAGATAGGCTATACAACACTACAAAGTTTTTGCTGCACGTATTAATATATAGATATTGAACGAATATTCAAAGGTCCGAGGGCGAGTGAAATAATACACTTGGATCACTGTGTCTCATTAAGCATATATTTACTCGAAATACTACTCACTAAAAAATATTATTCCACGGTATTTATACCTGGCCGTGTAACGAAACCATAGCGCGATTCAGCCCAGTGGGATAACGCCATCTATCGCGCGCTATGGTCAACTTATAAGCTAATCTATACTAATATTATAAAGCTGAAGAGTTTGTTTGTTTGTTTGTATGTTTGTTTGTTTGTTTGGTTGAACGCGCTAATCTCAGAAACTACTAGTCCGATTTGAAAAATTCTTTCAGTGTTAGATAGCCCATTTATCGAGGAAGGCTATAGGCTATATATCATCACGCTAAGATCAATAGGAGCTGAGCACCAATGAAGAATGTTTCAAAATCGGAGGGTATTTTTTCCTTTTGAGAGCTTCCGCTGCGTGCGCGGCGTAAACAGTTAAAGTTTCGCAAAAATCATGTATGACAGAATTGTTCCCCTTTAAAAGTTCTAAAAAAAAGTCCGCGACAGCATACGTCTATCTTTTAAGGTTGGCTCACTATAACCATTTTTATGCTAACCAAATTTGTTCTAAAATAATGCATTATTTGCGAAGGTATTATTATAAACATGATATTAATCCTTATCCAAATAAATACGTTATCCATCACAAATATTTAATTTAATACAACATTGCCCTTTACATCATTCGATTTCAATGAATATCTTAGGAGATATCGCAGTTTTAAAATAACATTGCAGCAAAATAATTACCCATTACAGACATAGTACAAACGATGTTTCTCCTGGTTTATTCTGCGTGATTACTACTGGTTCGATTTGAAAAATTCTTTTAATGTTGGATAGCCTATTTATCGAGGAAGGCAATACGTTATATAACATCACGCTACGACCCACGGGGGCGGCGCAATAACGATAAACGCGTGTGAAACCGCGGGAACATCTAGTAACAATATAAATGGTTTCGTTTTACAATAAACTGTTAACAAAAACTAAATGTTATTGTGATAATCTTAAATTAAACAATATTTATCGATATAAACTGACAGATATATAAATTTCATACTCCTCCGACCGCGCAATTTTCGTAAAAAGGGGTACAAAGTCTTTGCTTCACGTATTAATATTAGATAGTGAAACCGATTGCGTGTCATTTTCTATTGCAATAGTTTTGGTGTGCATTCAAATAGTGTGCGGAGGGTTCTTATCTACCCAATCATTATATTACAACGGCTTTCTGCCAAATAACGCCCAACTCGATTGTATATTTCCATTTGCTTTACTTTTTAAAGACACATTCCGTCATGGGTTCATTCCCCTGTATCAGGCAAACTTGACAAACATTGAAATAGCGGACACAATAACTACCTTGGATTGGCTCAACTATTAGTAGATAAGACAAACGTTTATCCCGAGTGGGGATCGAACCCACAACACTTGACCACCTTAAACACCACACCATTCGTGCACACCAAAGCACAACTTTGCGTACCCTTCCAGTAACACACAACCGGGCGTCTATATCGATTTATTATGTTAATCTATACTAATATTATAAAGGTGAAGAGTTTGTTTGTTTGAACGCGCTAATCTCAGGAACTACTGGTCCGAATTGAAAAAATATTTTAGTGTTGGATAGCTCGTTTATCGAGGAAGGCTATAGGCTATATAATATCACGCTACGACCCACGGGGGCGGCGCTGTAATCATAAACGCGGGTGAAACCGCGGGCACATCTAGTTGATTATAAATCAGTGAATATATTTCCGTAATGGATCGAATTACGTGCCGATACGATCGATCCATAGTTTATCTAGTTCACATGTGTTATACAATATGTGGAAACGTTGATATGTGGGCGTTAGCTGCCTCACTTCAAATCGACGCAACTCCGCCATTGGCTGTTAAATGTAAGGTTATAAGTGTTATAACTATTCCAATGTAATTAATGTTGATTTCCTTATTGTTGGAGTTTACAATTGAAAGGTTCTATTTTAATTAGGAAAATTTTAGACAAAACCATGCTAATATATAATTTATTAAAAAGTCCCAAATATCTAAACGTAGCCTTCATCGCCCTAGTTTACTTGTTTTGCCAAAAATACGAACCAACTATGCTAAAAAGAGTATTACCTATGAAAGAGCACAAATATTAAATAACTTACTCTCCCATATAAAAAAATATTCAGTAATTTTCGATCTCGCCTATTCGAACTTGTAACTTGGTGTGCAGACACCTTGAGGTCATCCCTCGGTCGAGTTTGAGTATGGGCCCTGTGGGTCAAAAGACCCCCGAGATATAGGAGTCACAATGTACATTTAAGACGAAGAAGTTGAATCCTAGGTTTTTACACCCATCTCGTTTATTTAGAACCACCAGCCATTACAGCAATAAAATACTATAATATGAGGCTTATGTCAGTTGCGTAACCTTTTAAGGCGGCCAGAACATGCACAATGGGGGCTATCGTTTTTGTGCTCACCAGGCGGCGCCACTAGCGAGTAAGGTCCTGTCAACCCTGTCACAGCTGCTGTCAAAAGCCGTATTTCGCCGTAATAATTGACGGTTTCTATGGTTACTGTTGAAGTGACTATAAAGTTTGATGTCTAGACCTTATCATCAACTAGCACATCTAGCGGTGTATCCAAGCGCGATAGCACTCATTAAGTGAGCTTAGTTATTAAAAATCATAAGCAGCGATAGCTCAGTGGGGAGACCAACAGACCGCAATGCAGAGGGTCTCGGGTACGAACCTACGTCGCGCACCTCTGACTTTCGGAAGTTATATGACTTTTCGAAATTTTGTGCGTATTGATTGACAATTATCGCCTCCGTGCCTCGGAAAGCACGTTAAGCCGTTGGTCCCGGCTGCCATGAACATCTATGGCTGTCGTTATTGGGAGAGTGTCGACACAAAAGATCCCACTGGGTCGAAGTGTCGCCGGTCTGCACTGACTAGCTCCCACATAAGATAAGATAAAATATTAAAAATCAAGAAAGAAAAGGCATTGAGTGTATTCAACTTACAAAATAGATATACAAATGACGAAAAGTATATAATATATCGAAAAACAGTTTAATTTTATATTCACGTAAACGTAACAAGCGGCCGTTTACGTAAAATGGATGTAATGGATTATTTTTTAAGTGTAATGAACTTATTACATATCCACGTCCATGTGTGGTCTACTGAATAGATTATATCGTCATTACTCGCGTGTCGTGAGCCGTGGGACGTAACGGCCGGTAATGTTATAAACACCTTCACATGTATATGAGCTACTTAATTTGTGTTATAAACCTTTTTATATTGCGTAATAAACATTATAGTATTACGTCTAAGTATCCCCCAAGGGGTAGGTAAAGATTTATTTTTCTTAAATTATAAAACGTATTAACAAGTTTTACGGATTCGCCAAACTGTGTACACAGTTTGTTGGCGAGAGAGGCGCTCCAATGCTAACATAGATTAATTTTTTTAGAGCCAACTTTTTTAGAGCCAGCTTTCATTTTTTTAAAGCCGACTTTTTTAGAGCCAACTTTTTTTAGAGCCAATTTTTTAGAGCTAACTTTTTTTAGAGCCAATTTTTTAGAGCCAACCTTTTTTAGAGCCAACTTTTTTTAGAGCCAACTTTAATTTTTTTAGAGCCAACTTTTTTTAGAGCCAACTTTTTTTGAGCCAATTTTTTTAGAGCCAACCTTCGCACTTAATGTCATTCCTTTGACGCGTACTTTACAAACAATCGAACTACGGAAACAAGGAACGTCCAGACTCGGAATAACCATTTGTGGATCACAAAAAGTTTTGTCCCGAGTGGGATTCCAACCCGCAACCCTCGACGCAGTAGCAGTTGCGAGGCAGTCACTTAAACCACTACGATGGCGTATGGTGACACGGATGTCCGTGCAGTTAATTTTTACAAATGTATAAATTTCTATTGAATTTACCTATTGTTAACGCTCTTAATTAGGTATAGATATATATAATATAATATAATATTCTACCACGTACACACAACACCATCTAGCCCAAACTAAGCAGAGCTTGTACTATAGGTTCTAGACAATGGATAAACATACATATATAAATTTTTTTTTGTATATACATACTTATTATACATAGAAACAGCCAGACCAAGACAAACATCAATGTTCATGCACACAAATGTTTGACTTGTGCGGGAATCGAACCCGCGACCTCAGGCGTGGCAGTCGGTTACACTAACCACTACGCCATCTAGGCCGACAAATACCTAAATAAAGTTTATAAGGCTAGTGTGAATGGAACAGTCGCAAGAGGAAAACCTAGGCGAACGTTTCTCGATCAAATAGGAGGCGTTCTGGACAAAGGCCAGGTTAAGAGCTCCTTGAACCAACGGGCGTGTATGAGGAATGTGATGAAAGTGAATAAAGCCAGAGAAGTGTCAGGATCGTAGCAAATGGAAATCCGTAGTCTCTGCCTACCCCTCTGGGAAACAGGCATGAGTCTATGTATGTATGTATATAAATAAAGACTATAAAAAAATTGAGATCTTAAACAAAATACAATAATACTATTAGACAGTTTAGATATAGTTACCCAATGGGTGGCCAGAAGTCATCTTATACAGTTATGTTTCAATCCAATGTTATTGAGATTTGGCATAATATTTTGGGGTAATTGCAGCTTGAGAGAACAAATTTTCAAAGCTCAAAAACGTTGTGTAAGGGCCATGTGTGGATTGAAGATGACCGACAGTTGTGTTCCTAAATTTAAGTCTCTTAAAATATTAACCTTTCCATCATTATGTATATATGAGATGGCTGTTTTTGTAAAACTTAATAAGCACTATTACACAACTCTAGCAGAAAATAGAACAAGGCCTGTTAGGAGCCAATATAAAACCACACTACATGTAAACGCCCACAATACAGCTTTATTAAAGAAAAGTGTTTTTAACATGAGTATCATAATTTATAATAAAGTACCGGCCATTATAAAAAATGCTCCGATTCAATTATTTAAAACTAAACTGACTGCATTGTTGCTGGAAAAATGTTATTATACCATAGATGACTTCTTAAAAGACATTTTGTAATTGTATTTTAATTCTGACATTTAAATTCTGACATCTTTTAATAAATAATAATACAATTTTTTTTATATAAATATTTGCATGCCTAGGCTAAGGCAGGTTGTGTAAGGGTCTGAAATTATGTTAACATCTGTATTCTGTTTTGTACTTACAATCTATGCAAATAAATGATTTATTATTATTATTATTATTAATGTTATAGATAGTAATTGTCATCTAACGGGTCCTTGCCAAACGGTGCACTGCCAATGAGAATTTCTTTACTTATAGAAAGCATTTAACACTTAAAAATGATAATAATATTAAAATTAAATGACTACCATAGTATCAAGGTGTATTTACTAACATCAAGTCAACCTCGATGGCGTAGTGGTTAATGTAAACGACTGCCACTCCTAAGGTCGCGGGTTCGATTCCCGCACAAGTCAAATATTTGTGTGCATGAATATGGATGTTTGTCTTGGTTTGGGTGTTTCTATGTAGGTATAATATGTATGTATTTATAAAACAAAAAAGAAAGTATATGAATGTTTATCCATTGTCTAGTACCCATAGTACAAGCTCTGCTTAGTTTGGGCTGGATGGTGCTGTGTGTATGTATTATAGAATTTTATAATATGTATATTTAGGTTAAGGTATTTATCTATGGGCCTATGCAGCCCGAAATAAATGAAATGAAAATGTGGAAGTCTGTATAAATATTTGGAATCATTAAACAGATTTAGATGAAATCGTACAAAGATAGACCATATTTTGAATAACATACAGGATGATTATACAACTGGAGTTTAAGAAAGCAGAGCCGCGAAATTATAAAAAAACATTAAACAGACGCAATATTATAAAATAATAAATTTTCCCGCGGTTTCACCCGCGTTTATCGTTACTGCGCCGCCCCCGTGGGTCGTAGCGTGATGGTATATAGCCTATAGCCTTCCTCGATAAATAGGCTATCCAAAACTAAAATAATAATTTACAAATCGAACCAGTAGTTCCTAAGATTAGCGCGTTCAAACAAACAAACAAACTCTTCAGCTTTATAATATTGGTATAGATTACACAGACATAAAAAAATACGTTTCAAAGCGTAACTAAACTCCTTATCGACTCTAAAAGTATTTAAACGTTTTAAAACAAGCTTAACCAACACAAACTTTTATTTGCCATCATCACAAAATTGGTTAGCTTAATTATCTATAATTACTTTAAGCTAAGTATAAGTTGTTAAACTATATAGTTCTTATGTAAGTACCAAGCCACATGCCTTTGTGGTACAATCAGCAAAATAAGCAGCTAAACGTTGAAAAAAATTTAAGTATTTTATGAATAAAATATTTTTCTGTTTCTGTCACTGTCACTGATTGTTACGACCATATTTTAACTATTACTGCTAAGAAAATTAACATAAAAAAAAAGATTGAACAAAGATCATTGGGAAACTTAGTATGGAAACCATACCCATGGCGGACACAAACGAAATATAGCAGAGTGTATTGATGTATGGCTCTGATTTACTATGACATTAGTCACATTAATGTGAGCCATGTCAATCTCGAAACATTCAAGTTTTATAAACTGATATAGGGAAGATGAATACAATGCTAATGCATTAAAATATTTTTTATTCAATTTGATCCAAATCAAGCATAACATCATTTAAAAAGGTAGCGAGTGCGTCTGTTGCTTCTTGACCTTTAAAGTATTTTATGAATAAAAATTCTGTGCTTTTTAAACTGTGATTAAGTTAATTATATTTTAACAATTCCTGCTATAAAAAACGAAATTCTGCACTAATATTATAAAGACTTGTATTTTTGCTTGTAATGAATAAACTCAGGAACTACTGAACCGATTTTAAAAACGTTCTTTTGCCAAAAGTAACTTAGGCTATATATTACATCACGCTACGACTCACAGGAGCAGAGCAATTACCT
This sequence comes from Catocala sponsa, assembly GCA_963564715.1. Classification (NCBI taxonomy): domain Eukaryota; kingdom Metazoa; phylum Arthropoda; class Insecta; order Lepidoptera; family Erebidae; genus Catocala; species Catocala sponsa. The sequence continues at coordinate 24,814,228 of OY751341.1, read as the reverse complement.
TAACCGTGGGTGAAACATCTATAACCATAGCCAGATAATTTTGAAAGATAGACCAAATTCAAAATCTGTCAAAAGTGTATTTACTTATGATGCTGCCTGTACTTATAATGTTCTTAACACTTAAGGAATGTTCTGTATAGCAAGGATGTGAGGATGTAGGGTGTGTGGAGGGGACGTAAAGGGCACAGGCCGGCTGAGGGCGCACCTGCTTCCCTCTCGACCTCGCTCTCACGACGACAAGCGGGTTATGAACTACATTGTATTATGACGGATCAGTTACCAAGTACCTACTACGTGTTTAAAAACATATAATAAGGTAGCTTTATAGAAACACGATAATTTTCTAATAATGTGTATACATTACTAATTTTAGATATACTGAATACATAGAAAGCTTAAACTATTTATAAAAACTAGCGGTCGCCTAGTAGTCAAAATTCGACCAAAATTCCTAAACTTTGTTTTCTTTTTTCTTTATTACATATAAATAAGGTATAGGTAACCATAGTTACAAAGAATTGTACGATGTCAGACGGACAATGCCGAAATACTACGAACGTGATTCGACTGCGTGTATCGAATGCATGGTTGTGTGCGTGTAGTGTTTTTTCATTAATTGAATGTATTTCTAATGCATATTTTATAAAAATATTAGGATTCGCCCCTCCTTCTCCATATAAACTGTGCCAAATTTCATACTCCTCCATCCGCGCAATTTTCGTAAAAAGAGGTGCAAAGTTTTTGCTTCAATATATAGATTTTAAATTGCAATTGCAAACCTACAAAGTTTCTCATTAACAGATAAAATATTCAGTTATCGCCTTGTTAATTTGCACCATTTCGTCTTTTGAACAAAACCAGTAAATTTGTGCGATAAAAATTTATCAAACTTTGGGAAATTCAAAACATTAGCGCTACCTTCTTACAGTGTCTGTGAGCCTGGTACTCAAGAGTTTATCTCACAAACGGTGCCCATTCGTATCGGTAGCCACTCAGTTTTGCAAAACATCTGCTCGCAATGAGAGCCATCCGTCGATTGAAATTATATTATATTATTATCTACTAGATGCCTAAGCTAACCAGCGAGAGCCTAGTTGGAGAGGTCTCGAGTTCAATCCCAAGGCACAATTTTCTGACTTCTTGAAGTTATGTGCGTAATAAATAACTAATTATCGCTCGCTTTTACGGTCAAGAAAAAGTTGCGAGGCAAAGTCCATGTCTGAGAATTCTCTATAATAATGTTCTTGAAGATGTGTGAAATCTGCAAACCCACACGGGGCCAGCTGGTGAACTATGACCTATCCTTTCTCACACTGAGAAGTGGCTCGTACAAAACAGTGTGACAGTTTACACAGGACTGATATAATTTTATATCTATTACATTCCACCCGTGAATATCCCTGCGTGAGTCCTACAGAAATGTACAGCATAAATGACGGACGTAGGCTTTCATTTATCCAAATTTAAACGCACGTAGCTACAGCACGTACATTTTAAATAAATAATGATTACTCCGCCGAGTATTGTGGGTTCAAACCCTACACACAAATTTCGTAATCCGCAAATAGTTGGCCAAAAAGTACATGTTCTTTCTGCCCGTTGTTTGAATGTTTGTAAAACACTGCACGATACAGACAAAATAACCTAAGAATACCGACTCACTATTGCACCATTCAACCCTTGTCATCATACGCTACAAACTACTCTATTTTCTGATTCCAATCTACAGTATAGTATTGTTTATTCGTCTCTATATCTCTACGAACACATCACTGCCTGCGCAATCGGTTTCACTATTCATTTCACAGCACGCTGAATACACTTTTAGATAACATACGGACGCTCTAAATTGAATCTCATTATGTAGTGTTAAAGTTGAAATTCGTTTGGTGTTTAGTATTAGCTCTATAAGTTCAAAATGCCATTGTGTAGTTTGTTCGGGAAAGGCGTCTGTTTGATTTGGAGAGAGCTCTCAGCTCCGCTAACATATGCATGCGTTTATATTGTTAATGGAAATAACTGTTTGGTGAAAAGTAGTATAAGCATGTCTTACTAAGAAATTAAAGTGCAGGGCTAGCGTGAAGTATGTTTGGATTGTAAGTGACAACTGGGATGTCTCTAGCGAGCCCCGTGCTCTGTATCCTGACTGTTTGTTTGTTTGTTACGCTTTCACGCCTTAACTACTCGGCCGATCATCATAAAATTTCACATACACCTTGTCAGGGGAAAAGAAAAGGATAGGGTACCTTACGTTTATCCACAAAAAATATTGTTACTAACTTAGGTTAGTAATTCATAGTATTTTATCATAACCTACAGCTTATTAGCCTAAACCTACAGTTAGGTGCGCAAACGAAGCCGCGGGCAAAATCTAGTTATATTCTAAACTAGATGTTCCCACGGTTTTACCCGCGTTTGTCGTTACTGCGCCGCCCCCGTGGGTCGTAGCGTGATGTTATATAGCCTATAGCCTTCCTCGATAAATAGGCTATCCAACACAAAAATAATTTTTCAAATCGAACCATTAGTTCCTGAGATTAGCGCGTTCCAACAAACAAACAAACTCTTCAGCTTTATAATATTAGTATAGATGTTAAAGCTCGTTCAGTTATTTGGGTTTGGATGTGTGTTTCTCAATCACACGTAAACCATCAAACGAATTTAGAAGATCCTCATCACACAGACTATATCCTGAACTAGCACATAGATTTTCTTTTCTTTTTCTTCTGATAACGCGTACCTGTGGGCTTACGTAGCCGAAGTCGCGGGCAATGACTAGAATATGCTAGTATTAAAATGCAGCTTGACATTTATAAACATGTCATATAAAAAGTTGTCACACCTTAGCGACAACGAGTTGTCGAACGAGTACCGTGTAACATAACTACTGTAGTTACGTGCACATAGTTACGCTTTTCTTAATATTTCCGACTTTAACTTTCGTCACAGCAAACTGTCAACTTTTCACTTTTCACCATCCATCACTTTTTTGAAGTGAATACTTCTTTAGCGGCGTTGTGCACTTTTTTGTGATGGGTAAAAAATGTTAAACTCTCGTCAGGACACGTAACCTGATCGAAAATTCGTGAGACGGAGGGAGAATTGTTAAACTCGCGTCAGGACACGTGACCTGATCGAAAATTCGTAAGACGGAGGGAGAATTGTCATGTTTATGTACGATAGCGCAATAAATGAATATTGTATTTTACCACATAAATGATAGTACTTTTATACTGATAATTAAAGCAATTCGTGCAAAATTATTCCCTAACCATTCCAAAATATCAAAAATGCACAACGTTAATATTCAAGTTTTCACTTCTGCCGGCACTCCCGGAGTGCAACCCGTTGTTTTTATTTTTTATGAGATAGGAGGCAAAGGAGCAGACGGATCGTGTGATGGTAAGCGATTACCGCCACCCATGGACACCTGCAAGACCAGAGGAGTTACAAATGCCGGCCTTTTAAAAAGTAGTACGCTCTTTTCTTGAAGATTTGTAGGTCGTATTGGTCCAGAAATACCGCAGGTGACAGTTCATTCCACAGTTTAGTCGTGCGAGGCAGAAAATTTCTGGAAAACGTACAGTTGTGGACTGCCAACCATCTAAATGATGGGGATGGAAATTCTGTCGCGTAGGCCGATGGCGAAAAGAGGCGGCAGGGATCAGTTCGAACAGTTCCTCGGAGCACTCCCTATAGTAAAAGCGATAGAAGATGCATAGCGAGGCCACTTTTCTTTAGTGTCAAGTTCACATAGACATTCACCTATTAGCTTCTATGAGGTAAATACATTTAACTCGCATTTTTTTAGAATCCACGTTATAGAGCCGAGCCTATTGTTATCTGACTGATCTTGGCAACACATATATGTGGTTTAAAGTGGACTCGCCTCTATTTGGTGTTGTGGACTCGATGTCCACAAGAGACAAAAAATATTTAAACTAAATATAGTTGTATCATGTCTATGTGTTCTTTGTGTCGGCCTCGGTGTCGTAGTGTAACCGACTGCCACGCCTGAGGTCGCGGGTTCGATTTCCGCACAAGTCAAACATTTGTGTGCGTGAACATGGATGTTTGTCTTGGTCTGGGTGTTTCTATGTATAATATGTATGAATTTACAAAAAAAAGTATATATTGAAATTAAACTACTATATACGGATTTTATCGCGTTGTTTATTTGACACTTTATTACAAAATTTTGAAAATCTGTTACTTTTCTATAATACTATTAAACTTTACTAATATTTAAGCTAATTAAATTATTGAAACTATTAAAACTTAATTAGCTTAAAAATTAGTAAAGTTTAATAATTTAATTAGCTTAAAAATTAGTAAAGTTTAATAGTATTATAGTAGTGTAACAGTTTTTCAAAATTTTGTAATAAAGTGTCAAATAAACAACGCGATAAAATCCGTATATAGTAGTTTAATTTCAATGAATAACATTCTTGTAAACAGAAGACAATAAAAGTATATATGTATGTTTATCCATTGTCTAGTACCCATAGTATAAGCTCAGCTTAGTTTGGGCTAGATGGTGTCGTGTGTATGTGGTAGAATATTATATTATTTAAATTAAAGTCTTCCAAGACACAAATGATTGCTAAAGTGGTGGTCTTTATTTTTCTGTTAATATATTCTCATTTCTGATTAAAATACTTATAACACTTAATACCCAACCCGGGTATACAACCAATACCCACCACCCACGCTTCAGTCAGCTTAATCTAGGTACCGATTTAATGGCAGAAATACTTCATTAGCCAACAATAGTCCCCACGTTAGCTCAGAGCTTAAATAAAAGACTTAATTCAACCTACTCTTTTCCATTCTTCAGAACATGCAGCAATAAAAGGGTTTTGTTTAATCGAATGAATAGCACTAACACCGGGCGTCCAATCGTTCCATCAATGTTCGCGCAATTAATTAAAACAAAGCCTTGCTTATACAGGCCGAGCCAAATCAACGCCAAGAAAACCATATGTAAAAATACATGCTTTTTTACTACCTTCCTGGCCAAGAATTAGTCATTACGTTTGCAGTACCAGATGTACTGGTGACATGATCTAAGAGCATACGTGCTAATCGTAGGGAATTGCCAGTATCCGTATGAGATTTCCCGGGCGATTCTATTCGAATCGTCACCAAAATATTGGGGACAGCCAACTGTTCCATTCAAACTAGCGTTTCTTCCGACAAATGTAGAAAGATATGCTATGAAGACTCGGTATATTAGATCTCTTCTCTCTTGTTCCTTTATCCGTGTACGTTTCCAAAGTTATAAAATATTATAAATGAGATCAGCAATTTCGAAGATCTGCTCTTACAAACATACAAAATCGTTCTTTATATTTTAGAAGCATTATAACAACCATGTGATCATAATAAAAGGCCTTCGCGATATTACACAGAGACACTTTGATTTTATTAATATCTTTATATTTAAATATAGATTAGTAACGCCTTTAATTTCGTTTGCGTAAACATATGATCGTGATTCTCAAGGAAAATTCTTTTTAGATCTACATATTCAAAAGCCAATATCTGTGGCTAACTTATATATAAATCTTCTGTGCGTGTGTTTGTAATTAAACTCCTAAACGGCTGGACCGATTTTGATGATTTTTTTTGTGTAGATTTGGTTTTTTTCCCTGTGTACAGGACATTGTCTGTCGGGACAGCTAGTGTCATATATAGAGTTGATTACTACTCGATAGAGCTAAAATTTATATTTTATTTGTTATACAACGAAGGTAGCAAATTCGCTCTCTGCCTAATGTTAAGCAATTACTGTAATGCGACTTTGTTTACAATAAAATGTGATGAAAGGTTAGTAAGTCTCGGGTTAGATTACCAGGTCGGGGAATGTTATTGGGTTTATCTGAAAAGAAATTATCAGTAGCAGCATTGAGGCTGAATCTCTGCCCGGTTTACGGCAAAAAGCTCTATAGCGTAATATAACTCTGATACACTTTTGCATGATTGACTGTATTTGTAGTATTTTTCCACCGAGGCTCGTTGTAATCAAACTTAAACTCAAATCTTTATCTATACTGATATTATAAAGCTGAAGAGTTTGTTTGTTTTAGTTTGTTTGTTTGAACGCGTTAATCTCAGGAACTACTGGTTCGATTTGAAAAATTATTTTAGTGTTGGATAGCCTATTTATCGAGGAAGGCTATAGGCTATACAACATCACACTACGACCCACGGGGGCGGCGCACTATCGATAAACGCGGGTGCAACCGCGGGAACATCTAGTTTCCATAATAAAGGATACAATCATTTCTTGGATACGTCAACAAACGTAATTAATTATAATATAAATGAAAAGCAAATAAAAATATTGTATCGGAATAAGCCTGTTCGAGAGTAGAGTTCTCAAGAGAGAAGCATACAAGAAACTCATAGGCACTCTTTCACATTCGCCCTGTATATCCCGTTCGCAGTGCCCTGCAGGGCTCCAACGTATTGTGCTCTTACAATGTCCGGGCTTATTTAAAGCGCTGTCAACCTGCTATATACGCTCTTGACTTCAATTCATTGTTATGGGCTCGTGTTGGCATATGCGGACGTTTTGTTCGTTGTTTTGTAAAGAAAGCGCTCTGGGCGTTTATTAGTTACCCTTGCGTATTGTGTATTGATTGTCCTGTCACCTTTATAATAAACTTTATGACCGCGGCTCTGTTCTTTTAATCGTAACCCAGAGAAATGTATGAAATCCTAACTAATATTATAAAAGCGAAAATGAGTTTGTTTGGTTGTTAACCTTTTCACGCCTAAACCACTGAAAAGATCATCCTGAAATTTTGCATATACGTTGTCAGGTGTACAGAAACGGACATAGGCTACTTTTCATCCCGAAAACAATTACTGTTCCCGAGGAAAACAATAATAACGTCCTTATGATAATAGATGGCGCCACGTGTATTTCGAATCATGATTGAATGATATTGAATGATAATCATGATTGAATGATACAAGCAGAGTACGACCCGAATTGATTGTCAAATTCTAAATTAACGCGAGCGAAGCCGCTGGCAAAAGCTAGTTATTAATAAATTTATGAGTAGTAGAGCCTCGCTGATTTCAGCATGAATGGGCCCCGGCCGGCTCGACCGGGGAAGGACTACCCTCTCACAGAATATCGACGTGAAATAGCAGTACTCCTACTGTTGTGTTTCGTTCGGTGAGTGAGAGTGGCGGAGGCCCAATCACCCTCTTTTCCTCTTCCCGCTCCTTCTCGTTCCCACTTCCTTTCCTAAAGGGTCGGCAACGCGCAGGTGATGTCTCTGGTGTCGCAGGCGTCCATAGGCTACGGTGACCACTTACCATCAGGTGGGCCGTATGCTTGTTTGCCACCTTAGTCGATATAAAAGTCTAAAATATCTGAAAATAACTACGACAATGTGACAAAATTAAATAAACTTGGATCGAGGGAGCGAAGATGGGTTTAAAAGTATTTGCTCTAGAAAAAAGAAAAAGAAAGAAAGAAATATTTTTTATTTTCTCTACACGAAAATCAAACAATAAAGACAAATCCATTCATAACACCCGTTGTTGGACTTACGCTATAACTTCTAAAAGATCACCCATCCACACAGTTAACCTCGACAATATAGCTTAACTTCGTCGGCCGACATTACAAATCTTTGATCCATAACAACATTCTCATAGCCTTATGTGATTGGCTCGATACGTCCAGGGCAAGGGGCACAATTAACCCTATGACCTCTGTATCGAGAGATTGCAATGGCGATCGAGTTTTATGAGACCTCTGAGGTCAGTCTCGGCTTTGTGCACGAACGGCGGTCAAGTCTAGATGGGCCATCTTAAAGCTCTCGTGTTGGTCTGCAATAACTAGAAAATCTACGCGAGTATTATAAAGAGAATAGTATTATATTTTTGTTTGTAATTAATAAACTCAAAAACTATGTGACCTATTTTAACTTTATTCAAAGTAACATATAACATCATGACGACGTGGGTGAAACCGTGTGGACCGCTAGTTATAAATAACCAGGTTTTTAAGGACTGAACCAGGTTCTACTTCGACCACGTAGTGAGACTCTATTTATTCATGTTGTCTTTTGTTTCTCACTATGTTTTGTTTTCTTTTATTTGTATTTTTGATAATTAATAAATTGATAATATATATATTTGTAAGTATATATATTATTAATTAAACTCCTTTTCTTTCTTTTTTAGTAAGTGGAAAGCCGGCTCATTCATACCGTTACAGTACCGGGCTAAATAATTGTCAACGGCAGGGATTTTTCTTTAGCTTTTTTCGTGCCACTACATTGCAAATATTACTACAAATTATTAGTGTTCTTGTAAATCTATCCAGCTAAATCAAAATGCTTGTATTGAAAGTGAGCTCATACGGTAAAATATTATATTAGATTCACGCCTGTTTCCCAGAGGGGTAGGCAGAGACTACGGACTTCCATTTGCTACGATCCTGACACAGTTCTCTGGCTTCATTTACTTTCATCACATTTCTCATACACGCCCGTCGGTTCAAGGAGCTCTTAACCTGGCCTTTGTCCAGAACGCCCCCGATCTGATTGAGAAACGTTCGCCTACGTTTTCCTCTTGCGACTGTTCCATTCACACTAACTAGCCTTATAAACTTTCTTAGTCAGTCTTTCCTCGTCCATTCTTTCTACGTGTCCAAACCAGCTTAACATACCCTTTTCTATTCTTGTCACTATATCCACTTTCATGCCGCATCTCTCTCTAATCACACTATTCCTTATTCTATCTTTCAGAGTCATACCACATATGCTTCCCAGCGCTCTCATTTCTACAGCATTTAGTGAAATCTTAATTGCAAGTAAAATGCCTTACACATCCTTTGTCAAATTCTATTCAATAATTATTAGACTGTAACATTAAAACAATCCAATACCAAAGATACAGTGATTAAAATTAGTTTTTGTATGTGCCCCACACAAGTAAATACTTTTACATGGAGCCTCTTTGCATCCGCTCGAGTAATTGAATGTGTAATAAAATCATTACGTTACACCATTAGCCGTATACACATTAAGTTTCTGCTGGTATTATTTACTTTTTGTATCATAGCCGTTCTCATTATCTGCTTAAATTTGATTTATTATAAGCTACTGCTAAGCTGGATATTCTCATATTTTAATATAATTAGTTAAAATGAAGGGCATGACTGTGATGGAATGGTGTTATTTTTTACACCCATAACTTATATTAGATCAATTTTTTGTAGTTGGAAATTGACTTTTTTTAACGGTATTTATAAATTTCCAACTTTCCTTAAGAATTAATTAAACGGGAAATGTTATAATTTGAGTTCTTTTAGATTTCTCTGTCAAACTCTTAGATCCTTAGGAATTGATCCCCGGTTCACATAGCTGATAGTAACGCAAGCACTGCCAAGATACAGCCTACTAGGCAATATATAATTACACACCAATATATTGTAACTATGTAGCAATATAAATGAGCAGACTTATGGGTTAAAGGCCACATATCGTGTAGGCTCTACACTTTAACGGTTAATTCATTTATGATGGCTATCTCTACTGTCTAAGCATCATAATATGGCAACGATAGCTCAGTGGCGAGACCAACAGACTGCAATGCAGAGGGTCTCGTGTTCGAACCCACGTCGCGCACCTCTGACTTTCGGAAGTTATATGACTTTTCGAAATTATGTGCGTATTGATAGACAATTATCGCCTGCTCCGTGCCTCGGAGAACACGTTAAGCCGTCGGTCCCGGCTGCCATGAACATTTATGGCAGTCGTTATTGGAAAGTCAGTACCCTCTAATATCCTGACACTGGTCTAGTCTTAAGGTATCGTTAGCCTTCGGGTTGCGGAGGTCAGGTGGCAGCCGCTCCGTGTAAAAACTGATATCCAGTCAAATCCGGTTAGACTAGAAAGCCGACCCCAAGTGACTTGGGAATAATAAAGGCTAGGGAGAAGAAGCCACATGGAAAAACCGCTATATTGCCATTCAGAATCTTATCTGAAAATTCGATGTTAGGTGTGTAAATAAATAAATAAATATTTTTTCTTAAGGAACGCTATTGATGTTTCCTCCTGCCAGTGAGTGTTATCAGCAGAGATTCAATTTACGCGTGAGATTTGGAAGTAAGTTCTTATCTACATATTTTTTACTATATGTTCCCGCGGTTTCACCCGCGTTTATCGTTACTGCGCCGCCGACGTGGATCTTAGTGTGATGTTATATAGCCTATAGCCTTCCTCGATAAATAGGCTATCTAACACTAAAAGAATTTTTCAAATCGAACCAATAGTTTCTGAGATTAGCGCGTTAAAACAAACAAACAAACTCTTCAGCTTTATAATATTGGTATATTGTAACAAACCCAACAATGATTGCATGGAAACGTATACCAAGGAACCAACGAATAGTCTAACAAGATTATTATGGTAGAAACACAATAATTATGCACCTTCAAGACCACAGATACATTTGTCCACTTGCAATGTCCGACCACACGCGACCAATGACCACGATTGACCACAATACATGCCTCGGTAACGGTATACCACCAATATGTAAAGCAGACTGTGGGCGGACGGCATTGTTTCCGAGATTTATTGGACTAACAATTTTGAATCGAACTACGCAGGCTTGTTTCTGTCGGTAGAGTTTCGATCTTCCGACTGCACAGATGGCGTAATGATACAAAGCACTCTAGACAAATATATTGTGCCGTATAAATGATAAAAAATAAAAAATAAACTGGCCATAAAATCTATATTCTGGCTACAACTAATGTTAAAAACATGTTCAAATTATTTCTTAAGTGACGCACTTACCAACGAATATCATTGAATATTTATTAATATAGATTTTAAGCAAAAGAAAACTGTAGGTACTTGCAATATGTATATTAGGCACACACATTTCGCCAAATATAGCTTTTTCAAAAGGTTAACTAAAGGTTTATCGATACCTACCCTTGGCAAATACAAGCGTGAGACTATACCTAGACAGCCCATGCCAATATCAGCTAGTCTCTACTAAAAGATCTGTTTACTAAAACTTAAACATTTTGGTTTTGTTTTCTCGGCTCAGTCGCACGGTTATATTTATCCGATACTTGTAGCCGTAAGTACTATCACACCTTCTACTTAGTATGAAAATATTTATAATAATGATACTATAAATATGGACATTTGCATACTTAGATGAGAGCGTACGCACCTGAGGTAAAATGTACTCTATCGATATCAAGAGATAAGAATTTAAGTGTAAATAGTACATGTGCCCAGACCAACATGTTTTTAGCGTAGCTGTTTTTTTATAATACGTACCTGATGAGTAGGTAAACAAGGCATATTTATTCGCTTGTTAGTCAAAGACAAAAATCATTTATTCACTTAGGTCACAAAGTAACACTTATGAACGTCAAAGGGGTTAGTGAGTTTGTTACATTTACTGAATTTACATTTATGTTAGTTGCAAGGTTCAGGCAAAAGGTTGAGCCTATGAGAAGATACCTGTTTGAAATGGAGCCACCGCTTTTGATCTAAAATAACTCAGCAAATGCTTTGTTTTTGTGAATACACCTCTTCCTAACTATCCATTATTTTTATGTCGCGAAAGACTTACAGAAATACAAATAACTAGTACAAAGGGGTTATTCCCAGTTGCCCCCACTATCAACGCCACCACTGGTGACAAATGGGATTTCTTTCCATAAAATGTTCCATAAAATCCCATTTGTCACCAGTGGTGGCGTTGATAGTGGGGGCAACTGGGAATAACCCGTACAAAGTACAGACTTGGAACAAATAAATGTGGTTCACATTTTTTGTCTGGGGTTGGGATCAAAACCACAAAACTGCGCAGATGACTACTTAAAACACTACCACCCATGCAGTTAAAAGTCACTAAACCATTCATATACAGTAAAATGATCCTACTTTGCTCCCCTATGGGTAATTATGCTCCAATATGTTTTATCGCCTAATATGTTAGGAAACATGGAATTAGGAAAGCGTAAATTTGCTCCAAATACTTTCACAGTTGAGATTGGTTGATTGTATCTAGGAGCAAAGATACCCATGTCAATGGGTAACTTTGCTCCTTATTCATTGTGTTATATATATAATAAAATACTTCATAAAGTTGATTTACCAATAAAAATGTGGTGTATAAAATGTTCTTCTTTATATTAATACTTCTGAGTATAATTTATAATTAATAGTTTAAAAAATATTCATAATTAAAGTGAAAACTTCTTTAGCGGCGTTGTGCACTTTTTTGTGATGGGTAAAAAATGTTAAACTCGCCTCAGGACACGTGACCTGATCGAAAATTCTTAAGACGGAGGCGGAGGGAGAATTGTCATGTTTGTGTACGATAGCGCAATAAATGAATATTGTATTTTACCACATAAATGATAGTACTTTTATACTGATAATTAAAGCAATTCGTGCAAAATTATTCCCTAACCATTCCAAAATATCAAAAATGCACAACGTTAATATTCAAGTTTTCACTTCTGCCGGCACTTCCGGAGTGCAACCCGTTGATTTTTCTTGTATTTGGAGCAAAGTAGGACCATATTACGGTAAATCTCAAGCTTACTAATAAAACGTTAGCTAAGTTATAACTAACACAAGAAAGTCTCAGACTTCGAACTTAAATGACTTAGCCAACGATATAGTTGTAATACTGAATACCTAGCAGAGCTCGAAAAGCTAGAAACACTCATTGGGCTATTTAATTAAAAGCTAACCAATAATTAAAGTTAAAGTTAAATCTCAATCGTTCATTATTATCCGAAACTATTATAAACAAACGAAACTTTCTTTTATAACATTAGCCATGATATACGATTATAACGCGGCCGCTCGGCTCGTAATAATTATAAAATATTTAAGTCATTAATATCTGCTCCACATTCCAAACTAAAGAAAAAGTTCAACCTCATTTCATCTATGCTACACATTTTAGGGTTACCAATCAAAATAAAGTTTTGTTTTAAGTTTCATGGTCATTACTAACTTATTTTATGTATATTATTATTTTGACTCTCTCTTTTAAAAAAACTATCTCGTAAATTCTATGTCCTAAGTTAGTGTTTATGTTTACCTACGATCGTAAAATTATGTGATTAATTACCAGGTTGTATAAAATGTTATCGGATTTTTCTGTTTGGAAATTTTCACAAACCAAAACTCTCCAAATATAATCTATACTAATATTATAAAGCTGAAGAGTTTGTTTGTTTGAACGCGCTAATCTCAGGAACTACTGGTTCGATTTGAAAAATTCTTTTAGTGTTGGATAACCTATTCATCGAGAAAGGCTATAGGCTATATAACATCATGCTACGATCCACGGGGGCGGCGCAGTAACGATAAACGCGGGTGAAAGCGCGGAAACATCTAGTCTTTTATATATTGAAATTAAACTTACGAAAAATTCGGCATTCCAAACAGAAAAAAAATGCGATGAAATCAAAAATATATTAAAATTATTAAAAAGAACTCACTATTTAATTTACAATTTGCCCGAGGTTTCGTCTGCTGGAAAATCTAAATAATAAATTATTTTACATCACAATAATATTTAAACCACGATAAAATCCATAACAAATAATTTGATTATAAATTGTAACTTTTATACATTCAAAAATGTCTTTAACATCTTACCGCACATAACACTTTTCACCTCGATATAATAAGTGATGAGTAGCAACCCTACATTTGACTCGACCGCCTTATAATTAACAAGTCAGGGTCTCGGCCGATATTTTACATTAATGTAACGTCCGAACATGACTGTCCAAAATATGTATTAAGTTTTTGTTCCACGTCTGGTGTACTCGTCCTGTTGTCTAGTTTTTCTAACAGGATCAACAGGATATTGAAGGTATACTTACGTACACTAGTAGCAGTGTCATAAGTTAAATCGATTATTGATTTTATAAGTAGTTACTTATTCAATCAATAACGATTTTAAAAATAATCGATTCGAGAACAATCGAAATATCTGGTGCTGGGTTATAAAAGTTAGTTAGCTTTGTCCTTCAAGACCTGTAGTTTATTCTGGATGAAAGTTATCCCATGTCCTTTTGTGAACACCTGACAACGTGTATGCGAAATTTCATGATGATACGAGCTAGTAGTTGAGGCGTGAAAGTATAACAAACAAACTCACATTCGCATTTATAATATTAACTAGCTTTTGCCCGCGGATTCGCTCGCGTTAATTTAGAATTTAACAATCAATTCGGGTTGTACTCTGTTTGTATAATAATATAATTCAACCATGATTCGAAAGACACGTGGCGCCATCTATTATTATAAAAACGTTATTGTTGTTTTCCTCGGGAACAGTAAATTTTTTCGGGATGAAAGGTAGCCTATGTCCGTTTCTGTACAACTGACTATGTATATGGAAAATTTCAGAATGATCGGTTCAGCGGTTTAGGCGTGAAAAGGTAACAAACAAACAAACTCATTTTCGCTTTTATAATATTAGTTAGGATTAGGATAGGATTAAGATTGATTTGCCGTCGAATTTACATTTTACGGTTTCTTTTGCATTGTTAGCAAAAGAAACCATAAAATCTATCTACATATTAATACGTGAAGCGAAAACTTTGGATTCCTTTTTACGAAAATTGGTCGGACGGAGGAGTATGAAATTTCGCACACTTATAGTTTATACAGAGAAAAAGTGACGAATGCTAATATTTTTTTAACATATGCATTAGAAATACATTAAATTAATGAAAAAACACTACACGCACACAACCATGCATTTGACACACGCAGTCGAAGCGCGTAACTATGGTTACATATATCAATATATAATGACATAATATGTCAGCAATGTCATACAGACAAACTTTGGTCGAATTTCGAGCACTAGGCGACCGCTAGTATTAATAAATATTCAATGATATTCGTTGGTAAATGCGTCACTTCACACGAACGAACGGCCGGATTAATTTGAGCATGTTTTTAACATTCGTTGTAGCCGGAATATGGTCTTTACGGCCAGTTTCTTTATTAATATATATGGAGTATTTGAAAATTCAAGCATGTTTTCTTTTCCTGGATAACTAATTATTATTAAACAGTAGTGCAATACACATTAACCTGAGTGTTTAGTTAGGTATGTCTGGCATCCCAGCTATTGATAAATTAAGACATATTTTGAATATTAATATTTGTACTTAATCGTGTCGTTACAATAAGCACATAGCTCGAAGTAACTAAGTGAGAGCATGCACACTAAAGCGTGCTACTAACTCTTTAGTTAAGCTGTCTCTTCTAGCACGTAGTAGGTACATATAAAAATTATATAATATACAAAATGATATCAGCCCTGTATTAAACTGTCCCACTGCTGGGCACGGGCCTCTTCTCACTATGAGAAGGGTTAGGCTATAGTCCACCACGCTGGCCCAGTGTGGGTTGGCAGACTTCACATTTCTTCGAGAACATTATTGAGAACTCTTAGACATGCAGGTTTCCTCACGATGTTTTCTTTCACCATTAAAACAAGCGATAATTAACTATTTAATACGCACATAATCCATTATTGTAAAATGATACAACTATATATTTACATCACTAAAGTCACCAGATCTCAGAGACTAAAGTGATAAATTAACACTAATTTAAATACCCGTAATCTATACCTACTTTATCTAAGAAAATACATAAAAAGTTCCCAATTAAGTTGTAAATTTTATATTTTAAAGTTTATTTGTTTCGGAGCTTATGGGCGCCGCCATTTTGTAGTGTGAAACTTATATCTTTATATTTAAAAGTAATTTACGATGGTCTATTGTGTGTTTTATGGGTATAAATACCGAGATTTTATGGCATTTTAAATGTCTTTATGTTATTTTAGCTGTTCTAAGTTAGGTGTAATAAGATATTATTAATTTAATAGTATGAAATGTCACGGTGAATGCGACTTTTGTAACACGAGAAGGGTATGTGATAATCGGCGTGCTGTTTAATGGCCAATTTCGGTCGTAATGTTAACTTTATTTGTTTTAGAAATATATGGCTACATAATTAGATGGAGATTTTAAGATTAATAATTACATAATGCATTATACATAGATTGTCTCGGTGACACAGCAGCAGTGAATGCGACTGCTGTGTCACCGAGACAATCTATGTATAATGCATATCTTGGGTTCAGTTCTCGAGTCGGACAGTGTTATTGGGTAGATATAATATTCTATAACATACACACAACACCATCTAGCCCAAATTAAGCAGAGCTTGTACTTTGGTACTAGACAATGGATAAACATACAAAAAACCTTTATTTTTGTAAATACATACATATTATAAATAGAAACACCCAGACCAAGACAAACATCCATGTTCATTGTTCATGCACACAAATGTTTGACTTGTGCGGGAATCGAACCCACGATCTCAGGCGTGGTAGTCAATTACACAAATTACGCCAGATATACCCAAAGAAGTTTTTAGTAACAGCGCGATGACTGGTTTTAGGTCCGGCAGGCGGTAATAATTAAAAAAAAGTAATAATAATAAACCGATTTCGGTCACAAGACCGATTTCGGTCACAGCGGCCAATCTTAACGGAGACTGGCCATCTGCGCAGGAGATATTATAGTGCACAAGCGTGTGCGCAAACACAAGTGCACTCTCTGTTCCCTAACTCTCATGATCCGATGGGACGGTAATCCGACACGACCGGAGAGAGATCAGGCGCAGAACGGCTTTACGTGCTTTCCGAGGCACTGGGGTGTCCAACACCGCCAACTTCCTAACTCCGGGCTGTTATAGAGATTTCTTAACAGAAAACCTAATAACTTTTTGAGGGCCCGACCCGGGATTCGAACCCGAGACCTCATGCACAGCAGTCGCATTCACTACCGCTGCGCCACGGAGGCAGTCGGCAATAAGATTACGTGGTACCTAAAGCTATAGGGGGCGAAATGTGGGTGTTGTACACTTCTACTTACCCCTTTGGGGATATAGGTGTGACACTATGTATGTGTGCATTATACAGTGTGACTGGTTAAACATTGTACATGATAATATTGATAATTTATGTTCAGACGTAATGTATAAAAAAAGAAAAAGAAAAAGGGGCGGATTGGATGCTAGTTCCTGATACTCTCTTAGGGGCTATTAAGAGGGTCAAAGTTTCGTTATTTTTTGCATAGGACGCACCATTTCTGACATATTGTTAATATTCTAAAAAAAATAATAAAGCGTGGAAGCGTGACGATGATGCGAGTTCCATGATTTTTGTTCACTCAAGAGCTAAAGAAGTTTAAACTTCAAAAACTATGTAACCTGCAAAGAAAACCTTTATGAAAATTTGTATGAAATATCCATAAAATGTGGACACTGCGCACACAGCTGTCGAGGCTAATGACCTTTTACAAAAAAAGGACGGGAGGGGGTGCAAATTCGGGAAAGTGCGGGGTGCGGTAGCTGGGGGCGGGGGTGGAGGTTTTGTTTAGCTTTGGTATATGCGCAAGAGTGTCCGCACATTAAGTTTTTATTGTATACCTAGGTCAAATTTTAAGTACATTAAGTTTTTATTGTATACCTAGGTCAAATTTTAAGTACCTATTTTTTTTAGATACTGAATACCCTCCTTCAATATGTCCAGTATTTTGCCAATCAGCCTGTATAGTATCGTTACTAATAAAAGTAATAAGGTTAAAGATTCTCTCGTAATCCTGTTGTACAGGATTACGAGATTGATACAGGTATCGAAAATAAATTTTCAAACATTGACACAAAAAATGTAATACCGCCAATTTCTGAAATAGGCGAAGTCACTGAACAAATTACACTGTAATTTGAATTGATAACTTTATTAACCTATTGAGTCACAACAGCACACCGGCGGCCAAACACAATCGGTTTTCAATTATATCTGGCATTCCACAACAGATATATTAAGTAGTCGTCACGGAACAATGCCTAACGTCATTGCTCTCATAAAACAAAAAAAAAAATATTATGAGAGTGTTAATACCTGATTAAGGCAGTGACCATGACATTTTCACGGATTATTACTTAATATAATTATGTCATATATTACTGGGTTTAGTATCATACAACTGACCTCCAATGTTCACTAAAAGAATATAATTATTTTATTATTTAACTAGCTTTTGCCCGCAGCTTCGCTCGAGTTAATTTAGAATTTGACAATCAATTCGGATTGTACTCTGCTTGTAATAATATAATTCAATCATGATTCGAAAGACACGTGGCGCCATCTATTGTCAAAAGAACGTTATTGTTGTTTTCCTCGGGAACAGTTTTTTTTCGAGATGAAAGGAAGCCTATGTCCGCTTCTGTACACCTCACAACGTATATTTGTGCAAAATTTCAGGATGATCGGTTCAGTGGTTTAGGCGTGAAAAGGTAACAAACAAACTCATTTTCGCTTTTATAATATTAGTTAGGTTAACAGAAAACACTGGCACTAGGAATTATGCCTGCGTGGGACTTTACGAATATTCAAACAACGGACACAAAATACACCCAGATTTGGATCAACGATTTGTGGTCCGCACAAATTTTTGTCCCGTGTGGATATCGAACCCACAACACTTGGTGTAGTACGATCACTTAAACCACTTCATCATCTGTGCAGTCAACTGCAAAGGATACTGTTATTATTCTACTTTCAGAAATATTACAATAAATCGAATAGCCCAAATAAATAAATAAATAAAATAAAATCGTTTATTGGACACAACAATTACATACAATGGTCTTAAGGTTCACAATTCGTTTACAAGTTTTTATTTAGGATAGGTACTGAAACTAAAAATCCAAGCTAGGCAAATTGCCTGTATCTTGGGAACAGCAGGAAAATCTAGGGATAAAAAATAATAAATAAATAAAATAAAGAATACTACCGATACAGCTACCAATATATCTTATCTTATCTTATGTGGGGGGCCAGTCAGTGCAGACTAGCGACACTTCGACCCAGTGGGATCTTTTGTGTCGACACTCTCTTAATAACGACGGCCATAGATGTTCATGGCAGCCGGGACCAATGACTTAACGTGCTCCCGAGGCACGGAGCAGGCGATAATTGTCAATCAATACGCACATAATTTCGAAAAGTCATATAACTTCCGAAAGTCAGAGGTGCGCGACGTGGGTTCGAACCCGAGACCCTCTGCATTGCAGTCTGTTGGTCTCCCCACTGAGCTACCGCTGCCTGCTACCAATATAAATACTATAGTCTGTCTAGACATATAATATATAGCTGACCTAAACCTTACTAAATAAATATTTATATGTATACGTTTCAGTATGAATCGTTTATTTATTCACAAGCACGCACACACGCACACACATACCATCGCGTTCGTTTCAACAAAAACATAATTTTGCATAAGTATTTTAAATCGTAAATTCCAAACATGTTTTCTATAAAAGATCCGCTGTATCGTCGATGTGGAGTTTATAAATATTTATTGATATTTTACAAGTTATAGATGATGTTTGGTGGTTATTTGTGTCAAACCCAATACAGAATAATTTTGAAATCGTATAATTCCTTTTAACTACGCAGTCTACTGGTCGTATAGAATAACCCTGACCATATTTTTTTTATTAGAATTATTATTTTGGAAAAATTAATGATACGTTTTTTTTCTTAAAATGGTTTCAGATAATCATACGTTAACCACTCGAGGCAATTTTAGTTTTTTACTAATTAAAAAAAAATAACATACTTATTTATAATTAATGTCGTAAATAATAACGGGTGGTTTTTTTATTGCCCCTTATTATTTACGACATCAGTTATTACTATCTGAAACCATTTCACGAAAAAAATCGGTACACTAATTTTTCCAAAAATATAATTCTAATAAAAAAATATGGTCAGGGTTATTCTGTATCACCATTAAAATGCGTGGTTAAAAGGAATTACACGATTTTAAAATCAACCTGTATAGATAATAATAGGTATCAATAGAAAGCAATTATTGACTTAAGAATTTATAGACGCCATCTTGTTAACAACATCTTAAAGCACCAATTTGGCGGGAAGTATGTGTAAGTGAATAAAGTATTTCAAGGTACATTACGCATTTTAGTGATAAAAAACAATCAATGACTGACTTTAACTGTTTCTATGTATAATATGTATGTATTTACAAAAAATAAGTATATATGTATGTTTATCTATTGTCTAGTACCCATAGTACAAGCTCTGCTTAGTTTGGGCTAGATGGTGTTGTGTGTATATGATAGAATATTATCTTCTTCTCCTTAGCCTTTATTATTCCCAAGTCACTTGGGGTCGGCTTTCTAGTCTAACGAGATTGGACTGGATATCAGTTTTTACACGGAGCGACTGCCATCTGAACTCCGCAACCCGAAAGCTAACGATACCCTAAAGCTAGACCAGTGTCAGGATATTAGAGAGCACTGACTTCCCAATAACGACTGCCATAGATGTTCATGGCAGCCGGGACCGACGACTTAACGTGCTCTCCGAGGCACGGAGCAGGCGATAATTGTCAATCATACGCACATCATTTCGAAAACTCATATAACTTCCGAAAGTCAGAGGTGCGCGACGTGGGTTCGAACCCGAGACCCTCTGCATTGCAGTCTGTTGGTCTCCCCACTGAGCTATCGCTGATAGAATATTATATTATATTACTATGTTAGAATGCCTCTTTTTTTAGCGTAACACATTTGATTTAATCCGTCGCGTCGTGTAAAGTCGGCTTTTCGGCTGATTGCAATAGTGTGAGTGCATGTACGAAATCTCGGCGAGGTCGCGATTGCATGTGAAAGTGATTCGCGCGACCCCGTCGACTATGGTTAAGTCGAGGAACACCGTGGTAGGTTTAGTCGGTATTCCGGGAGGTCCATTTTCATCGTTTCAATATCTTTCTTTTACCTCGGTGAGTCCGACATAACCCCTCCGCCCGCCCCGGTGGAGGGGTATGCTGTACGCGTCAATGCATTACCACAAGTAAAAAAAACAAAAATGTCTGTGTAGTCTATAATAAGCAAAATTGAATCACTTATTTTGTTAAGGATCGCTACCTAAAGATGCAAATCTCCAACTAAATAAACAGATATAGCTCTGTCACAGTTCATTATAATAAAATATCGTGATAAATCTCTATCTAATAATAAAATCCGAAAAGCAGCTAATTTGCGGTATTAAAATACCTAATGATAAGCCAATTATGAGTCAAACTCACAATAATATTTACTGTTTCGGAACCTTTGGTGCCGAGTGAATCGTAGTTAGTCGATTATTTATTGATATAGAGACACAGTTATATATAATTAGAGCTAGTTTCTTTATGCGCATATTTTGTGTTAAACCTAATACTGGAAGTTGGGGTATCTATAGCTGTCCTATACAGAGGAATTCGGTATTGTTAACCTTTTTCTATTGCAATGGTGGTTCGGGTGGGCAATCCAAGGGTGCGTGGCGGATTTTCCGCCAAGTAACGCCTGATTTAATATATTTTCGAACTGACTACTTCATTATGTAAAGACTTAGCGTGGCGGCGAAGAGACTAATTCAGTAACAATTTAAATTCAACCTAAAGTGCTTCAGAATACGACTGTATTTGGTACAACAAAATAAAATGACCGCGCTTTGAGTCGCTCGCCATCATATTATAACGTAGTACCTAAAAAATAAAAATTAAACTTGTATTTTTTCTTTTCTCATAGATTGTTTATGTAATTGTAATATAAAATTAAATATAGCACTGCAACAATAAAAAGTTTGCATGTAAAATAAAAAGCATTAAGTGTTCTGGTAACACCACGAGTCAGGCCTGACCTAGAGTGGAGTTCATAGAATTAAGTATAAGGAATTGTAAAATGTGATTTCTCTTTTAGTAAATAAATAAAAATATTATTATTATAATATTACCAAAATAAATAAATATTAATAAATGTCAATAAATACACAATCCACGGATTGCCGTAAAGAGATCCGGTGCTCCGGGCCGGGTTGCGGTGAGAAGCTTCTACAAACACAGGTACAATGGTGAGGGTAATGGCTGGGTAAATAGAATAAGCCTGCGGTCTCATGTTCACTGCCCATGTAATGCAGTGCGATGCACTCTGTTGTAATAATAGTACGTATTACATGTAATCATAAGATATGGTTATAGACCTTATCATTTTTAAGATAGGGTTTCCAACCTCAAACACATATCTTACGCTCAAAAACACTTATATTAAAATGTTATTGATTTAAGGTTTTAAAATTAAACAATGTAGTATTATATACTTATTTATTTTATTTCAATCTCGAAGGCGCAATATACTTAAAATTAGGTAATTAATGATGAAATAGTAAATAACTTGCTTTTGCCGCAGCTTCGCTCGTCTTAGTCTTCTGCGTGAAATAGGTAATTTTCTGTACCCCTGACAACGTTTATATGAAATTTCATGATGATAGGTCAAGTAATTTAGTCGTGAAAGCGGAACAAACAAACTCACATTCACATTTATAATATTAGTTAGGATAAATATACAGACCGATCAGAGACAACAATCTCTATAGAGAGGTATTTATATCCTATGAGTAATTTCAGAATATAATCCATCTTTACCACTTTTCATTTCAATTTATTGAATAGTTTACTCGTAATTCAGTAAAGAATATTTAAATATTTTCATAAACTTTCACATTTATAATATTGGTTTATATAATTATAAAATATGATTTTAATCGATGGTCAAGTTAATACATATTTCATCTGGACATTTCCGGACGTATCTGAATGTCTCACTAGCCTTCTTAAAGATTAGTTATTAAGTAGAGAGCTAGCTCGTTTAACACTGCGAAGTGTAATGACATCGAAGCCTATCAATGCAAAGAAAATAACATATAATTTAACTTTCTACATGTTTTAAAATAGTACCCAGGTTAGTTCTTGCCAGTGATTTGTAGATTAATGTATTTTTGTTTATGAGTCAGAATATAAATGAGGAGTGAATTTTCAAAAGGGCTTATTTCCATGTTAAGCAATTTTTAAGAAATCGAGAAGAACCGTCACCCGCCGTGTTATGGAACCTTTTTTTTTTCTCCTGTGTTATTGATACCTAGTGTCGATGAAACCTATTCTGTAAACAATCACTTAAGTACTTCAATTTGGTTACTCAAAATCTAGATCATTAGTTCCCAAAGTGGTCCAGGTGGACTCCCAGGGGTCCACGGGAGACTCGACGAGGGTCTACGTTGGCGTGACAAAAAATAGGGATCCACAATTCGTAAGCGAGATGAGACGTTCCACGAAAAAAATTATTTGCTTTCGTTAATGAAGAACTAAAATGTTGGCTTGACTTCAGCTATCAATGTAGGCAGAAAATATTTTAAGAAGCTCAGCGACTGAGGGTACTGGTTACTTGTAAAAACTTGCATATTCCATATTCAGTACCAGTGGTCTCGAATCTACCAATTTTTCGGTAGAGAATTAATAAAAAAAAAAGGTCAGCGTAGAGATTTGATCAAATTTTTAGAATATGGTAGAAATGTAGCTGCAGAGGGTCCACGGAACCAGCCAAATTTTGAAAGTGATCTATAAGAAATAAAGTCTGGGAACCTCTGATCTAGACCTACCTCACTATACTTATATCGTCTAAAAGTATCCAAACTTAAAAAGAGTCACACATTACATATAATAATAATAGTGGACTCTATGTAGTTTGTCTTCCCGATACAATGTCTGCTGAAAAGCAACCGAAACGTCGGGGAAGGAAAGAATAAATCGAATAGTTTAAAATAGTAAAGTTTAATAATAGTAGTTTAATATTTTTAAAATTATGTAATAATAGTTCTTTTAAAATAAACACCGCGATAACATTCGTATAAAGTAGTTTAATTTTAATGTATAACATTCGCGTGAACGTAACACAATATTATGATAGTTTCAATACGAGTGTGATAATAATAATCTATACATCTATACAAATAAATAAAATTGAAGTGTCTGTTTGTAATGTCAAAATAACAGCTTTTTATATAATGCATATGAAAGTATATAAGAAAACATATTTTTTTTTTATTTTTGTCTGTCTGTCATTTGTTCCGGCTAATCTCTGAAACGGCTAAACCGATTTTGACGGGACTTTCACTGGCAGATAGCTGATGTTATAAGGAGTAACATAACATATATATAGGCTACTTTATTTTAGAAAGAAAAATAGGATTCCGCGGAGACCAACACTTTTTAGTTAAAATCTACGCAGACGAAGTCGCAGGTAACAGCTAGTAATATAAATAATTTTATAATACCCTAGATGTTTCCGCGGTTTCACCCGCGTTTATCATTACTGCGCCGCTCCCGTGGATCGTAGCGTGATGTTATATAGCCTATAGCCTTCCTCGATAAATAGGCTATGCAATACTAAAATAACTTTTCAATTCGAACCGGTAGGTCCTGAGATTAGCGTGTTCAAACAAACAAACTCTTTAGCTTTATAATATTAGTATAGATTATATCCTTAGAAAGTATAGTATTTAGTTTATTTCAGTCACGTTTACGCAGTGAGGGTACGCGAAAATATGACATATTTTAGCGTGCAGTGACATTTACCTGTGTGGAAATGACATCACAATGATATTCATTAAACATACATATGTACGTAAGTTTATGTAATTTTATTATCTAACGAGGCTTTTTAAGCCCTGGTTTTATACTTACACTAGATGTTCCCGCGGTTTCACCCGCGTTTCTCGTTACTGCGCCGCCCCCGTGGGTCGTAGCGTGATGTTATATAACCTTCCTCGATAAATAGGCTATCCAACACTAAAATAATTTTTCAAATCGAACCAGTAGTAATCACGCCGAATAAACCAGGAGAAACATCGTTTGTACTATGTCTGTAATGGGTAATTATTTTGCTGCGACGTTATTTTAAAACTGCGATATCTAAGATATTTATTGAAATCGAATGATGTAAAGGGCAATTTTGTTTTAAATTAAATACTTGTGATGAATAACGTATTTATTTGGATAAGGATTAATATCATGTTTATAATAATATCTTCACAAATAATGCATTATTTTAGAACAAATTTGGTTAGCATAAAAATGGTTATAGTGAGCCAACCTTAAAAGATAGCCATATGCTGTCGCGGACTTTTTTTTTGAACTTTTAAAGGGGAACAATTCTGTCATACATGATTTTTGCGAAACTTTAACTGTTTACGCAGCGCACGCAGCGGAAGCTCTCAAAAGGAAAAAATACCCTCCGATTTTGAAACATTCTTCATTGGTGCTCAGCTCCTATTGATCTTAGCGTGATGATATATAGCCTATAGCCTTCCTAGATAAATGGGCTATCTAACACTGAAAGAATTTTTCAAATCGGACCAGTAGTTCCTGAGATTAGCGCGTTCAAGCAAACAAACAAACAAACAAACAAACTCTTCAGCTTTATAATATTAGTATAGATACATACCTTCTTTATTCACTCCTTTAAAGGAGTGATTATATTTCGGGGTATAACCCCGAAATCGCAGGCAGAGAAATACCACACACACATGTCGTCATTTGTGATTCTAGATCCCACATTATGAGGGGCGAGCCGAGCCTATTATCGTCGACTGGGCATAATCCCAGACTCCGTGCTGACTGATTACTGAGAATTTCCTAATAGATAAACCTAATAACACATTGCCCGATCTGGCAATCGAACTTGATTACTCATGCATATCAATCATATTATCTACGTTGTGCTTGTTCATATAGCTTATCGGTATTAAACTAATGATTTACTAAAACTATATCTAGACATAATGAAGAAAGCATTATGTCTGAGCCCCGGCACCTGAACGGTGATTGAAATTAAACTACTATATACAGATTTTATCGCGTTGTTTATTTGAGACTTTATTACATCATTTAGAAACTGTTACACTACTATTACTATTAAACTTTACTCATTTTAAGCTAATGAAATTATTAAAACTATTTATATTTAAGTTTACACTTTTCCCGACGTTTCTGTTGCTTTTCAGCAGCCATGGTCACGGGGAGACTAAGATGGCAGTTGTCTCAATGTTCCAGTGTAGTTATTTCAAAGTACCCGAACATAATTTAATCATTGATGTTTCTATTTACGCAAACAGAGCTCAAAGTATCATGAAGTCTAGCTGTGGTTTGCTTCTTCTTAGTTTGACTATTTGAATTACTGGATCCCAAGCTGGTGGTACACTCCAACCATCTTCTCTATTGAAATTGGGATGTATTTTCAATAGCCTCGCGAAGCATCCTTCATCGGTGTTCTTTAACTGAACATTAATTTAAGAATTAGTAAAATAAAATAAAAAGCACATCCTTACCAGTAAATATAATTTTGTTATAACTACAGGTCTCAGGCATTGGGGCATAACAAGCAAGCTCTGTCCCATACTAACTAACCAAATCGTTAGCCAAACCCAATTACATAGAGAAACAAAACGAGTTCTCATCCGAAAACAACAAGTGCTTGTAAATATAACGGGGCCTGAGATACAGTGTTAGCCATTGTTCTGTGTCGAGTGGTACACAGTTTCTGTTGCGTATAACAACGTACCGATGCCATAAACTTGGCGTTTGATATTATTATAACCACCAGCGTTGTACCTCTGTTGGGTTGAAGCGTTGTTTAATGTGGCAAGAATATAACTGCAGCTCATTATTATAAATATATGTTTCGTTTAATTATTTATTTCTCATAACTGGCAGTTAATCGCTACTCGTACGTTTTGGTGACTGTAATATTCTCCCAGACAAAGAAACTGGACGTCTAGAGTTCTAGACGATACGAATTACCTTTGAACATAGCTATCATTATGCCATATTTCATCATAATTATATTGGTCGAATGCTTTTGCCGTGATACGTGAAATTAAGAGAAAATTACCTTCGCGTCTTCTATTATATTCTTTCTGGACATTACGTAAATTTTTATTTTTGGCTATCTATATTACATACTGACATTAATATTACAAATATGTTTATTTATTTATTTGATTTCTGATTTTAAGTGACACAACCTTATCTTTATATATATAATTCTTCTGTACGTTTGTTGACAGTGAACTCCTCCTAAACGGCTGGACCGATTTGAATGAAACTTTTTGTGTGTGTTCAAGTGGATTCGAGGATGGTTTAGATATGCTTTTTTTTCTCTTTTGTACAGGACAACGTCTGTCGGGACAGCTAGTGCAATATCGTATATATACTGTATGATATAATATGTTTATCCAGAAAAGTACTGCTCCTACAAATCTACACATATACATATGACAAAATCGTAACTATTCTATATCTGTACTAATATAATAAAGCTGAAGAGTGTGTTTGTTTGTTTGAACGCGCTAATCTCAAGAACTACTGGTTCGATTTGAAAAATTCTTTTAGTGTTGGATAGCCTATTTATCGAAGAAGGCTATAGGCTATATAACATCACGCTACGACCCACAGGGGCCGCGCAGTAATGATAAACGCGGGTGAAACCGCGGAAACATCTAGTCTGTACATAAGATATAAGTATATGAAAAACATGACTGTGAATATGATAACCCCTCTATAAGAGATGTATATGTAGTTGCCAAATCATTTATTTTAGAATTTTGGTCCGTGTGTATGTTGTAAGCGCAACACGCATAAACTATGAAACAGAGTTTAAATCCGGTTTTCGTAGTTGCATTGCTGAAGATCTTTTACCGATTACAATCGATTAGGTACATGTTTTATCTTGATACGCCTAGAAGTCGAATATTATGTGTGTAGATGAATTTCTTCAAACGCACCTATAGAAAGAGGATAAAGAAAAATATAGAAAAAAAAATTTTTTTTGAGTAATAGCCTCCCTGATTTCAGCATGAATGAGCCGGCTCGACCGGGGAAGGACTACCCTCTCACAGAATATCGACGTGAAATAGCAATGTTGTGTTTCGTTCGGTGAGTGAGACTACCGGAGGCCCAATCACCCCCTTACCCCCCTTCCCGCTACTTCTTCCACTTCCTTTCCTAAAGGGTCGGCAACGCGCTAGTGATGTCTCTAGTGTTGCAGGCGTCCATAGGCTACGGTGACCACTTACCATCAGGTGGGCCGTATGCTTGTTTGCCACCTAAGTTGTATAAAAAAAAAAGAAGATACAGATCCAAATTCCACGCATACGAGGCCTAAAAAAACTAGCCTTAATAATTTCACACGAACAAAATCGCGGCTACAAACGAATATATAATTTTAGTAAGGAACCGTAGAAGATGTGTAAATTACATTGCCAAGTGAACTGCACTCCAATACGTATATTATGTACTAATATATAGTAATGCGAGGTTCTGCTCTGATAACTTTGTCGGCATATGAAACTATTTTATAATTAATTCATAAGATGTCTACATTAGCGCCAAGTATTTACACTAGTCGTAAAAGTGAAATTTGTTAGAAAACAACAATAACGGTATATTTTATTAGCAGATAAAAACGATTTAATAATTAGTACGACTTTAAGCATACCTGTTAGTATTTTTATAATTGCTGACTAGGTGTTACAAAAAACATCGCCAACTTTTGAATAATTTTATTTTCTAGACATATTATTTCATAAACACATTCTTAGAATCCAACATCAAACCTCGCAACAGTCATTTGCTAAATCAACCTCACTCCATTAAGAAGATACACTGAAAAAATGCACTAACTTTCATCGAATAGTATAGGACTATGAGAAGACCAATTAATCTAGAATTTTGATATAGGTAAATTGATGTCTTTAACTAGAATTTCCTAGCTCAAAAACACGATATTGTGATTTTGGCTCGACCATAATTATTTTCGAAAACACCTCTGCAAAATTACTATTGTTGAAATTACAACCCGATGAATCGTGTCGTTCGAAGTTTAAAGAGCTTGGTTTGCTTCCGCTACCGTCTCTCTACATTTATGAAATTTGTAATTTTGTAAGGAAATATAAAGAATTATTTAAAACAGCAGACGATATAAATCCAACAAGTAGACGAAACCCCCATAGACTTGTGCTTAGTGATGTTGCAAGGTTGAGTAAATATAATAAAAGCTGTCTAGTGATGTGTGTACGCATATTTAATAAGATACCTTGTCACTTAAAAGGGTTAAATACTAGATTATTTAAAATACATTTATATAAATGGCTAAATGAAAATAATTTTTATTGTCTAAAAGAATTTATTAAAAATAAATTGTAACTTTGTGCCTACTAGACTATGTGTTAAATGTATTGCATGCTATGTTAAGCTAAACATGTGTAACTTATTTCACAATTGTAACATCTTTATATACCATGTTTGATGCAAATAAATATTATTATATTATAAGGAAGTTACACTATCATTATGCTTAGGAATTACTCAAATATATTCGTAACATCAATATTAGTAATTTGCTAGCTCATTGTTTCCATAACTAAAACCAATCATTTTTAAATAATATTTTAAGATTTTAACAAACAATTTCTAAGCGCTCTCGATCATTGCGGGCGCATCGCAATTTTAGACCTTATGACCGCTCTTTAACAATTGATACACAATGAGTGTCAATGAGTACGGGCGTCGCGTTTCACGGTGTCCCCTTAACTTTAGCATATAGTTCCACAATAAATCATTGTACTGTAAATAAATCACATCCGGCAATCTCACATTACACAAAGATTACAATATAACATTCTAGTCACTACCTCAATCCCCACAACGCGCACATCACTACTTAAATACCAATCACTCACACATCACTTCTCATCTGTCCAAACCGCTATTCCAAATGTACAACTACCCACACTAAATAACAATGTCATCCATGCAAAATCAAGATTCCTCCTGAACAATAAAGCGATGCATATAATGTGCATTAAAAAAGCTATTCCAACACAATATGTCGCTAAAAACTCTTATTATAATGCAGCATGCGCGTGCGCAGGCATGCGGAAGGTGTCACCTGCGAGTAAAAACAACGATAGATTATTTAAATAGATAGACATTTGCAAGTGCGGATAACGCACTTTTGAAATGGATACATGTTATAAATATATATCTAATGTTGTTAAATAAATAAAAGCTACTAATGGGTAAAGGTCTCAGGTTCGATCCCAAGGCGCGCATCTCTGATTTTTGAAGTTGTGTGCGTATTAAATAGTTGATTATCGCTTGCTTTTCGGTGAAGGAAAACATCGTAAGGAAACCTAAATGTCTAAAAGTTCTCCATAACGTTCTCGAAGATATGTGAAGTCTGCCAGCCCGCAATGGGTCAGCGTGGTGGACTATGGCCTAACCCTTCTCACACTGAGAAGAAGCCCATGCCCAGCAGTGGGACAATTTAATACAGTGCTGATATTATTATACTACAGACTATTAATATAGTCTAGTATAGGCTAATGACCTTTGATAAGAAAAAGACGGGCGGGGGTGCAAATTTGGGAGAGTGCGGGGGCGGAGGTTTTGTTTAGCTTTGGTATATGCGCAAGAGTGTCCACACGTTAAGTTTTTATTGGATAACTAGGTCAAATTTTAAGTAGGTACCAACTTTTTTAGATATTCGGTTCCAGAATCGAGTACTGAGTCCTTCAATATGTCCAGTCTTTTACCAATCAGCTTGTATAATCCATAACCTTCCCCAAGAAAAGAGTTCTAGAGATTAGCGCGTACATATACATATAAACAAAAACGCAACCAATCTCTTTAGTTGTCTTGTACAAGTATAGATAGATTTATTATTTAATGACTAGCTTTTGCGCGCGACTCCGCCCGCGTGATACCTACATCAATAAAAAGTAGCCTATGTCCTTCCCCAGGTTTTAAACTATATCTGTACCAAATTTCATCTAAATCGGTTGAGTGGTTTAGCCGTGAAAAGCTAACAGACAGACAGACAGATAGACAGACAGAGTTACTTTCGAATTTATAATATTAGTAAGGAGTAAGGATTGTCTACATTACATACAATAATGTAATAATAACACGTGTTACGTTTTTGCGAATGTTATTCATCGAAATAAAGTATGTAAGTAAGTATAAAATAGTTTAACTTAACTAATATGACTAATAAATTCAATTCATTTATATACATTGCTCGTGCTATAACTTTTAAATACACATCATGTTTTTAATAAGTCAAAATCAGTATTAGAGAAAGACAACTTCATGCTAGTTTACAAATTCTATATAGGTATTAATATTAGAAATATTTATTTATAATTTATAACAATAATAAAAAACTTTTTACATCCATTTTGAGAACAAAATTATCACATCACATAAATACTAACCATATCATGTCCATATCTCAAAATGGATGTAGAAATGGGGCTCGTGGTACCAAAGAGCTACTCCTTATTGACATGACCATTTGCCAACAGGTACGTCGTCACCGAAGGGATTTGGCGACATGTTGGATAGATTATAAGAAGGCCTATGACTCTGTGCCCCATACATGGCTCTTGAGGGTGCTGGAGTTGTACAAAATAGATACAACTTTATGCACTTTCTTGAAGACGTGTATGGGGCAATGGAGGACTGTCCTTCGCTATCCGGGATGTCGGCAGATCCAGAGTGATGGTATGCCTATAATGATCAAGCGGGGTATATTCCAGGGTGACAGTTTGAGTCCACTGTGGTTTTGCCTGGCTCTAAACCCTCTTAGTACTTTACTGGAGAATTTGGAGCTAGGCTACCGGTTGCAGAGTAGAGGCCAGGTCATATCTCACCTTTTTTACATGGATGACCTTAAATTATTTGCCCCCACCCATCTTCAGCTGACAGTTACTAAAGGTAACTGAAAACTTTAGTAATTCTATCAGAATGGAGTTTGGTGTGGACAAGTGTGCGGCAATGTATGTAAAGCGAGGTGGGATTGTGGAATCTGATGGGATGGAACTATCGGATTCCTCAAGACTTAGGACTCTCTGCAAACGAAACATACAAATATCTGGGTATGTCGCAGGCGTTGGGCATTTCAGAGACTGGCATGAAACAGACATTGCGGGATCGCTTCTTTGGCCGCCTGACAAAGATACTCAAAAGTTACTTGTCGGGCGGTCATAGGGTGCGTGCTTATAATGGCTGGGCCATGCCGGTCTTAATGTACTCCTTCGGCATACTCAGATGGACTCAGACTGAACTGGAGGCCCTGGATAGAAAGGTCCGTACACTGTTGACCGCATACCGGATGCATCACCCGCGCTCGTCTGTAATGAGGCTGTACATCCCGCGGAAATGCGGGGGTCGTGGCTTTCTAAGTGCCAAGACCCTCCATAATCGTGAGGTGTGCAGTCTTAGAGAATATTTTCTCCAGACCGGCTCGGGTGTGCATCGGGCTGTAGTCTCAGTGGACAATGGCCTTACCCCGCTGGCTCTGGCTAAGGAGAACTGGCGCAAACCTGTGGTACTCAGTACTGATGACCGCAGGGATGTATGGAAAGGTAAAGAGCTGCATGGACGCTTCTATCGGGCCTTACACGGGCCCGATATTGATTTAATATCTTCTGTGGCCTGGCTACGTTTCGGCGATATTTTTGCCGAAACAGAAGGTTTTGTCTTTGCAATAATGGACGAAGTTGTTATGACGAATAACTACCGGCGGCATATCCTGAAGGATGGGACGGTCGACATATGTCGGGCGTGTCACCAGCCCGGTGAATCTCTCAGGCATATTGTCTCTGGGTGTTCCCGTCTTGCCAACGGCGAATATTTGCACAGACACAACCAAGTGGCCAGGATAATCCATCAGCAACTTGCCTTAAAGTACAATCTTGTGGATTCAGAGATACCGTACTACAGGTATGTGCCCGATCCACTTCTCGAGAATGGTCGTGTCACTATGTACTGGGATCGATCTATCATCACTGATAGAACCGTTGTGGCTAACAAGCCAGATATTGTGGTGATAGATCGATTAGAGCGCCTTGCAATGATCATCGATGTCACCATCCCTCATGACGAGAACCTCGTGAAAGCTGAAAAAGATAAACAAATTAAATATCTGGACTTGGCTCGCGAGGTTGTCGACATGTGGGATGTAGGCTCGGCGATCATTGTACCGATAGTCATTTCGGTAAACGGGTTAATTGCCAAGAGCCTCGACCACCATCTTAAGAGGCTCGCGTTGAATAGCTGGGTCAAGTCCTCGATTCAGAAGGCAGTATTGCTCGACACGGCGCGCATAGTGCGGAGGTTCCTTTCTCTGGAGCCCTAACCACCGATAGCTTGGTACCTGCACCCGATATCGGTGGGTCATTTCAGTTTTTATATTTTTAAATATACATAATTTTTATATTTATATTTAAAAATGTAATTATTAAAGAAAATAAGTAATAAAGAGAATAATAATAATAATAATATTCTATCACATACACACAAAACACCATCTAGCCCAAACTAAGCAGAGCTTGTACTATGGGTACTACACAATGGATAAACATACATATTATACATAGAAATACCCATACCAAGACAAACATCCATGTTCATGCACACAAATGTTTGACTTGCGCGGGAATCGAACCCGCGACCTCAGGCGTGGCAGTCGGCTACACTAACCACTACGCCATCGAGGCCGTTACAACAATTTTATATAATCCATTTAAATATTAATTAAAATTGAAAAGAAGAAAATTTATTTAATTATGTACTTAAGAAATGCCATTAATTTTCTCTGATCCTAAATAATATAAATTTTAAATTTAATAATCTTGTCGGACATTATATGAATTATTATAAACTGCTATATAATCTCAACAATCATCTACTTATACGTACTATATTTATATTACTGACTAGATGTTCTCGCCGTTTCACCCGCGTTTATCGTTACTGCGCCGGCCCCGTGGGTCATAGCTTCCTCAATAAACAGACTATCCAACACTAAAAGAATTTTTCAAATCGAACCAGTAGTTCCTGAGATTAGCGCGTTCAAACAAACAAACAAACTCTTCAGCTTTATAATATTAGTATAGAAGTATAGATATTACAAACATTAATAAATGACCTACTTTCTGAAATTAACTAAACATTTATGTAAAGATTCAACATTCCATCCAGCCAATATCGGTGCTAATGTTGCCTCTACTTACGGAATTGGCCCTCAACAGTCTGGCTGCTAACAGTATTAGCCATTAAACCTTTTAATCAAGGAAAAAGGAAATCTAGACCGGATAGACAGCTCTATCAAGTCTATCTAGGCATCCTAAAAAGTGTAGCTAACTTAGGAGAGTTATCGCTTTCCGGATCGCTTCTCGACTACACCGGTGCGGGTGCGTGTGTCATGAATAATGTAACTGTGACAATTAACGCAGATGGAATGCTGCTGAGCCCCTTTCTGTAGAGAGGTACAATGACTATTAGCGTCTTAACTTGTGAAGAGATTACCATATCGTTTCTGTTATTTAGCAGCACACCGATGGCCAGACACAATAGGTTTTTAATTATGTTTGGTATTCTAAGACTTAACAGATTGAAAGTGCAGTGTTTGAAAGTATGTTGACAATTTATGAAGCGAGACGAAATGCTTGGATTTAATTGAAAATCCATAGTCCCTGGCTACCTCTAATCTCTGTCTTTTAAAATGACAACTTCCGCATTAGTAATCATTCCTGTGTCACAGTGGAGCTTACCAACATTCAAACAACGGACACAAGTCACAAACAATACCCAAACTCGGAACAACACTTAAAATCGCTTTGTGTGGGAATCGAACCCATAAAATTAGTTAAACTAGCAACGGTGATGTGAGCATTTTAACCATTACGCCATCCTTGCAATTAAAACCAAACAAAAAAAGTCGGAAGCGCCTTTTTGAGTGTAAATCAGTTTTTAGTTATTACTAGCTGTCCCGACAGACGTCCTGTACACACGAAAAAAAAAAAAGTAAACCGAATCTAAACCATTCTCGAATCCACTTGAACACACACAAAATTTTCATTAAAATCGGTCCAGCCCTTTAGGAGGAGTTTAATTACAAACACACGCACAGAAGATTCATATATGTATACTAGCTGTCCCGACAAACGTTGTCCTGTACACAAGAGAAAAAAAAACTCATCTTAACCATTCTCGAATCCACTTCACACACACAAAAAGTTTCATCAAAATCGGTTCAGCCGTTTAGGAGGAGTTCAGTGACATACACACGTACCGTAGAATTATATATATAAAGATATATAGCCCTAGCTACAATGATTCCTTACGCTTAGTCTCAGATTTAGGGACACTAGTCTTTTCTTCCTCTTCTTTAACTGAAACAGGCCGACTAGAATTTCCTTCGCCCTGCAAAAGATGCCATAGAGCAATAATCTTATCCTCAGTGTTCCTATCACAGTTCTTATAGTAACTAAAGTTCCTAGAACTTACTAAGAATATCAAATGCTATCAATACACTAGTGATGTTTCCCCTTTAGCAATATCATTATCCTTTTTGCAGGGCTGACAACGTGCTATATCCATGACGCAGTGGCAGTAAATGCGACATGACATGAGGTCTCGGGTTCGAATCCCGGGCCGGGCCAACATAGGTAAAGTTATTAGATTTTTCTGTTAAGAAATTTCAGTAGCAGCCCGGAGTTAGGAAGTTGGCGGTGTTAGATACCCCCGTGCCTCTGAAAGCACGTAAAGCCGTTGGTCCTGCGCCTAAACTCTCTCCAGTCGTGTTGGATTACCGTCCCATCGGATCATGAGAGTTAGGGAACAGAGAGTGCACTTGCGTTTGCGCACACACTTGAGCACTATAATATCTTCTGCGCATATGACCAGGCTTAGTTAACATTGGCCGTCGTTACCGAAATTCGGTTTAGAGGACATTATTATTAAAGTTCGTAGAACTTACTAAAGAAACGAAATGCTTTCTGTACACTATTTATGGTTGCCCCTTTAGCTGCATCATTATCCTTTTTGCAAGTGATAACGTGTTATATAACGAATGTTACAACAGACCATATGCTACCATAACAACTCACCATTGCGGGTGGCATGCTTGTTTACTGTCTTAAAAAAAAACTGTTCAGAAAATATGGTAATTGAAAAGACTGCCTTGGTACCACGTAACGGTGTTGAATACAACTGCTGTGAACTCGGGCTCGATAAAGTGTTATTGGGATTTTCTGTCACGAAATTCTCGATAGCAGCATGGAGTCTGGTACTGGCCCGATAGACGGCATTAAATTCGCTTCTTATTACGTAGAGTCCTTAGCTGGCATAATGTTGGTATAATACGTCTCTGTCTAACTCTCTATGGATACAAGCTTCAAACTATGTATCTAGTTTTATAAGGATAGCAGATATAATATATCCGACAAAGTTCCTGTTGGGTAACCTAGGATATAATTCTCTGGAGGTAAGAAGGCTGATCAGATCGGAATGATGTGCAAAATCTTTCGTGGCATAATTGAGGCACCAGAAGTTCATGACGTGCTATTGAGGATATTTGTTCCTGATAATTACCGCCGCGGCAGAAAGCACAAACTGTTTCCCTTACCAGCTTGTCGCACAGTAGCCCGTGCTGATTCACCCATACCTCGGTCTCCCGCCACACTCAACGCTCTCCGTGTGGACAACACTCAGTGTGATATGTTTGCGGATGAATGGAAGAAGATACAGTCAGTGTGTAAGGAATATTGTGAAAGTTAGTGTGATAGTTGCGTCCTTAATTAGTATAAGTGGCCTGCGGCCGTTCTAATGAAGTAAATAAATAAATAAATTGAATATTTACTATCCATTGCAGAGACAAGCATGAATCTTAAGAAAAATACCTAGTGTGACTGTGGGACTGCCACGTAGAGTCCTCGAGTTTGATCCCAAGGCGCGCATCTCTAACTTTTCGAAGTTATGTGTATACTAATCACAGTGAAGGAAAACATTATGAAGAAACCTGCATGTCTGAGAGTTTTCCGTAATGTTCTCGAAGATATGTGAAGTCTGCCAACCCGCACTGGGCCAGCGTGGTGGACTATGGCCTAACCCTTACCACACAGAGAAGAGGCCCGTGCCCAGCAGTGGGACAATTAAATACAGGGCTGATATTATTATAAACCTTTGGCTTGACTTCGCCTCGCCACTGTCAATACGTCGAGCGTTGTGGGTTCGAATACCACACGGGGCAAAAATTTGTGTGATACACAAATGGTCGCTCCGACTTCCGTGTCTGCGTGTTCTTTGTGTCCGTTGTTTGAATATTTGTAAAGTCCCCGCGACACAGGAATTATTCCTAATACACGAACCGTCTTATAAATATTTATTAAATAAAAACCTACTTACAATTATCCACTTGTATCCTACGCTAACGAATTTAAGATTTTAATAATGTTTTTTGTTTTGCATGAGTAATCCGCTCTAATATGTACATGTTGTGTACACTACTTTAGGATTACTGTCCGGTTTATATAGAATAGAATAGAATAGAATATCGTTTATTTCTGAGTATATGGTATTACAGGTGGTACAATAACAGAATAGTTCACATATACTACCGTGTACACGGTGTAGAAATATTAATTACTTATTACAAATTCACTACAAATACATAAATAAAAAAAAGAAAAGAAAAACAATTAATACTATTTAAATTAACATTATTATTATTATTCCCCATTATAACATAACATATCTATAACTTATAATCTAGGAACTCTTTATTAGTGTAGAAGCACATATCCAGTAGCCATGAGAAAACTGTGCTCTTAAATTTATTTAAAGGCAGTAGTCTGATATGTGGTGGCAGTTTATTAAATATAGTTATGTTCACTATTACTACTTACCATGTTAATCTGTTTGTGTACCTATTATAAATAAATAAATAATAAAAGAGACATTATTAGGTACTAGCTTTTGCCCGCGGTTTCGCGTTAATTTAGAATTTGACAATCAATTCGAGTTGTACTCTGCTTGTATAATAATATAATTCAA
Organism: Catocala sponsa; assembly: GCA_963564715.1. Classification (NCBI taxonomy): domain Eukaryota; kingdom Metazoa; phylum Arthropoda; class Insecta; order Lepidoptera; family Erebidae; genus Catocala; species Catocala sponsa. The sequence goes on along the minus strand of OY751341.1, from coordinate 24,776,301 downwards.
TCATGATTCGAAAGAAACGTGGCGCCATCTATTATCATATAAACGTTTTTGTTGTTTTCCTCGGGAACAGTATTTTTTTTCGGGATGACAGGTAGCCCATGTCCGTTTCTGTACACCTGACAATGTATATGCAAAATTTCAGGAAGATCGGTTCAGTGGTTTAGGCGTGAAAAGGTAACAAACAAACAAACTTATTTTTGCTTTTATAATATTAGTTAGGAATTAGGAAAAGTTAGGATTATTACTAAGATGAAACATTATCATCACTTTATCCAAAGTTTAAATCATAAACGCGCATACAAAGTCATAAGAAACCACATATTAAATAAATAAAAGCTGCCCTCGGACATGTGTGTACTAAGCGTTCACATAAAGCGCACGAGTTTCGTAACTAATTAGCATTTATTTGTTCGAACGTCAGTTCAGTTTTCGTTCATATTGAGTCAATATTTACTTTACACCATTGTAATACAGCATTTATATTTTTGTTTTTACCGTGGGTGGTCTAAGTTCTGAAATGAAGCGTATCACCAAAAGGAAAAGGGGTTATGACAAGTTTTCTTTTCACTTATCTCAGGCTATATAACATCACGCTACGATCCACGGGGGCGTCGCAGTAATCATAAACGCAGGTAAAACCGCGAGCACATCTAGTGTAAAATTAGTAAGGATTGGTCTAGCTAGTAACTTTGTGTACGCCCTCTCCATATAAACTTTAACTATGCCAAATTTCATACTTCTCCACCCACGTAATTCATCTTTTGTAAATTTTTAGTTTTTGCTCCACGTATTAATATATAGATTATAAACCGTCAATTTTCTGTTACCTAATAATTAACCGGTATTTAAACATTTATTTTACTATGTGAACAATTAGAGAATGTTAATGCAATTCAACTTTACAATACGTAGTTTCAAATATAACTACACCGGCACCGTGCTGAAATAATACTAATTATATAAATGTAAGTTAATTTAGGTTTTTAATTACCGTAACAAATTATGTGGTAACTACTTTTTTTAATTTTCGGCTGCACGGGTGGCCAAGTACCAAAAAGTTTGGGTCCTCATATCTCTGCCGAACGACCAAGGCATGGAATTCTCTGCCAAGGCACGTGTTTCCTTCTTCCTTCAATCCTGGGTTCTTTAAGTGTTTTAGGTTCGATCTTCAGACGGGACAACACTTTGTGTGATCCACAAATGGTTGTTTCCAGTCAGTGTGTTCTTTGTGTCCGTTGTTTATAAAATCCCCTACGACACAGGAATTATTCCTAGTGCGGCAGTTGACATTTTTAGATGATAAAAAATATCTTTCACATAGATATATATAATTACTAGTAGGAATAGTTACTTTGGGCTAACGCTAACTAATGCGCGCGCAGTAGGTACTTAATCATTATTTTGCTGCGATGTTATTTTAAAACTGCGATATCTCCTAAGATATTCATTGAAATCGAATGAAGTAAAGGGCAATTTTGTTTTAAATTAAATACTTGTAATGAATAACGTATTTATTTGGATAAGGATTAATATCATGTTTATAAAAACACCTTCGCAAATAATGCATTATTTTAGAACAAATTTGGTTAGCATAAAAAAGGTTATAGTGAGCCAACCTTAAAAGATAGACATATGCTGTCGCGGACTTTTTTTTAGAACTTTTAAAGGGGAACAATTCTGTCATACATGATTTTTGCGAAACTTTAACTGTTTACGCAGCGCACGCAGTGGAAGCTTTCAAAAGGACAAAAAAAATCCTCCGATTTTGAAACATCCTTCATTGGTGCTCCGCTCTTATTGATCTTAGAGTGATGATATATAGCATATAGCCTTCCACGATAAATGGGCTATCTAACACTCAAATAATTTTTCAAATCGGACCAGTAGTTTCTGAGATTAGCGCGTTCAAGCAAACAAACAAACTCTTCAGTTTTATAATATTAGTATAGATTAGTATAGATATAGTTATAATATATAGTTTAGCATATAATATAGTTTAGCAATGGTTGCATACTAAACAATAATTTTTGGCATCATTTTTTTACATGGCTGATGAAACTACATCCCAGTTGCGGTACTTACATATATATATATATATATATATATATATATATATATATATATATATATATATATATATATATATATATATATATATATATATATATGTATATATATATATATATATATATGTATATATATAGGGCTAAAAGCCTTGCTTGGACCTTACGTAGACTGCAAAGTATTTCCTATTACAAGAACCATAGACCAATGTTTTATACCATGGACCAACAATTATATCATGAATTTAAAAAACAGGGACAGATGTTGCGAATGTAGGTGAATTCATTGGGTGTGACGAGCGGAAGTTACGTAGTATAAACAAACATGTAAACATCCGGTTGGTACCTACTTATGGAGTGTTTCGTGTGGGTGGAGAACCCTACAACAAACTTAGCAATCCTAACTAATATTATTAATGCAAAAGTAAGTTTGTTTGTTACGCTTTCACGCCTTAGTTACTAGACCGATCATCATGAAATTTTGCATACTCGTTGTCAGGGGTACAGAATAGGACATAGGGTACTTTCATCCAGAAAAAAACTACTGTAAACCTAAACTTACCTAAATTGACGCGAGCGATGCCGCGGGCAAAATCTAGTCGTTTAATAAAATCATGAATAACTAGATGTTCCCGCGGTTTCACCCGCGTTTATCGTTACTGCGCCGCCCCCGTGGGTCGTAGCGTGATGTTATATAGCCTATGGCTTTCCTCGATAAATAGGCTATCCAACACTAAAATAATTTTTCAAATCGAACCAGTAGTAATCAGAATCACGCAGAATAAACCAGGAGAAACATCGTTTGTACTATGTCTGTAATGGGTAATTATTTTGCTGCAATGTTGTTTTAAGACTGCGATATCTCATAAGATATTCATTGAAATCGAATGATGTAAAGGGCAATTTTGTTTTAAGTTAAATACTTGTGATGAATAACGTATTTATTTGGATAAGGATTAATATCATGTTTATAATAATACCTTCGCAAATAATGCACTATTTTAGAACAAATTTGGTTAGCATAAAATAGGTTATAGTGAACCAACCTTAAAAGAGAGACATATGCTGTCGCGTATTTTTTTTTAGAACTTTTAAAGGGGAAAAATTCTGTCATACATGATTTTTGCGAAACTTTAACTGTTTACGCAGCGCACGCAGCGGAAGCTCTCAAAAGGAAAAAATACCCTCCGATTTTGAAACATTCTTCATTGGTGCTCAGCTCCTATTGATCTTAGCGTGATGATATATAGCCTATAGCCTTCCTCGATAAATGGGCTATCTAACACTGAAAGAATTTTTCAAATCGGACTAGTAGTTCCTGAGATTAGCGCGTTCAAGCAAACAAACAAACAAACAAACTCTTCAGCTTTATAATATTAGTATAGATAATCCAATCCAGTTCTAAATTGTTCAGAATGTTAAGACCGAGTCGTGAATAATATATCCATCTTATTATAGGTTTAACTCTGACAGATATAGAGTGCTGGAATACAACCTAGCAGTAGTAAGCTATCTTGTATGAAGGGCTATTATTCTCATTATAATATTATTATTTACTTTCGTTAGTAAAGGGGAACGCCCATCTGAGGCCACGAGTGGACAAGAGGCTAGAGAAAAATACTTTCCAGTTCATTTTGTCGTAAAAAAATATGTATTTACTTTAATTCAAATTGACGCCACTACAATTTATAAAATATAGTTAAAAAGTACCTAAGTTTATTGGGCAAGATATAAGTCCTATATAATAATATGCCCTCTTGCGCCTTTTCTAGATGATTTGTTAATAGTATATGACAATGAAAAGAATATAGACGTTTAAAATAACAGATGTATTTTTTTTCATACCCTTTTAAGTATAACTGGATAAAAATATATTACAAACACTTCTCCTATTATAATTAAATAATAGAGCATTGAGAAAAGAGATGTTTTTGAATTATCTCACAGCCAGACACATTTTCGTATAGAAAAATAACTTCAATACATTTTTTTTATATAGGTTTTTCTAAAATAGTGGCGTCAATTTGAATATAATTTTTAGATATTTAATACTGTTCTTAGAACACTCAATTTTTATAATAAGTTTTGATGTCCATCTTTGGCCTGAGACACTATGGAGAATAGGCATTCCCCTTTACCTGACTCGTTAAAATATGAATCTTTAGACAACAACCTACATGTACCTATGTACTCGCATGTTAACGCCCGATTTTACTACTAAGCACTTTTTCCACCAATTAAATAGTTTCTTTGTGGTTTACCCGTCGTGACTGCTGTTCATAAGCCTCAGGTTTGATTCCCAGGCAAAGTATAACTAGATTTTTTTGGTACCTAAAACCATAGCTGGGCAATTGTAGGTTTAATACACTTTTCTAAAAACTCAACCCCTTCATGGAAGAACGGTGTCTCCTAACACAGGCATTATTTGCCTATAAGGAGACTTCAATCACTATTTTGTTGTAGTTCTAAAACTATTTTCGCTAATAAACGTTTTTTTTTTACTTTCATTGTAGAATCGACTTTCAATCGGCACTTTCATTCGTATAGTCGATTTCACACCCAATTTTTACGTTCGTATCCCGGAAACAGTCCATCAGGAGCTATACTGTTGTACTGACATGGTCTTGTCAAGTTAGAACTAACAAGTAATAAAGTGAGCGGGTCTATTAGCTGTCTTGAAGATGGCGGAAGGGCCCGGCGACCGCTGGACCGGCGATAATTGTGCATTGTTTACTAGAGGATGTAGGGAGAATACTGGTTGGTAAGCGAAGCGATAAGCGAGAGCGATTGCTACGTTTAGAGAGATTCATAATATCTTTATTTATATCTCACAAAGTAGGAGTCATGAACGTCAAGGTAACTTAACTATACTATGAATTTACATTTCCTTGAGACGTTCAGCAAAGCAACGGCGTAGAACCAATCAGAAGAACCAGCAAGAAACTCACGGCCATATTTTTTAATCGCACATTTTACATTGCTGCTTCTTTATTATCTCATAAATATTAACTTTAAAAGATGTCGCAATATGCCTAAACGTAAATTGTAATCGTCACGGTACCCACAAGACAGGCTCGCCTAGTGTGGAGCCAATGGATAAGACCATACGTCATTACCTATAACATTTTTGGTAATAAATATTTTTAATTTTATATTTTTAAATTATATCTGTAAGAAGCTGCAACAGTTATACTATTAACCTACTTATGCGTTCAGTTTAGTACAGCTGAACGCATAAGTATTAAAATATAAAAAATATAAATTATCGGCACATGTTAATGTTAGTCTCGAATAAACTAGGTATAACAAAATTGCAGCATTTAATAATTATTAATAATCAAAAAGGCAACAGTGAAACTCTCAATAAGACCGGCAGGCAGATTGGGCAGTCCAGCTAAGGATGGATTTTCACCGTAAAGAAAACCTGTGCTTTATTCTTTGAAAAGCAGAGTTGCCACGCAACTTTAGAAGACCAAGGATTCGCTATACTGTAGCAAGACACCAATACAGAAAGCTTAATTCCTAATCATGGCATCACTGTGACAGTTTGCGTTGCTGCTATCTATAAGCTAAGAGCAGCGATAGCTCAGTGGGGAGACCAACAGACTGCAATGCAGAGGGTCTCGGGTTCGAACCCACGTCGCGCACCTCTGACTTTCGGAAGTTATATGACTTTTCGAAATCATGTGCGTATTGATTGACAATTATCGCCTGCTCCATGCTTCGGAAAGCACGTTAAGCCGTCGGTCCCGGCTGCCATGAACATCTATGGCAGTCATTATTGGGAGAGTATCGACACAAAAGATCCCACTGGGTCGAAGTGTCGCCGGTCTACACTGACTGGCCCCCACATAAGATAAGATCAATAACCTAAGTTATCTGTACCATTAAAATTATTAAAAAAAATTGTTTATCTATGGTCTTTATAATAATTCTATGGATAGTAATTAAGATATTTCGATTGTTGTTAGCGCGTGATATGATTAAAAATCTCGATATCTTCGCGTTTAAAACGCAATGTATTTAATTTTATCACATTACTTCAACATCTATTGTTTCAAGAAGCCAATTGCTTTCAGAAATATTACAAATATTCCTTAATTAGGAATGTCATATTTACTTTGTTTTTCATGTAAAACAAAGCACAACATAATGTAATGATTTCTCTTATTATATTAAATTGGCTACAATCAATGTTTTGCGAAATACAGCATAAAGCAAATCAAAATAAAAAAATCCGTACATAACAGCTCCAAATGATTACGAAACCACAAAAACCGTAAAACGGTAAACAAACCGCGATAATATCCGTAAAAATATTTTGATCTCCATTGAAACCAAACGTAATTAAATTTACATAAAATGTCGATTTATCGATATCGATTACCGATTAATGAATAGATCATACGATATTTCAATAAATACTTATTAAATAACGGCACTATATCGATGTTATCTTTAAAGTTATTACATACATTTAATGTAATAGAACTATAATTTGTGCATGATATCTATAATTTATTTAATCTTATCTTATAAGTAATATATTTTAAAGAGCTTGTGAACCAACCGTACTTAAGATAGAGTAATAATTTAATAATCAAAATAGTTTAGTTTGTTGGAATTTAGTAGCATGTATAAGTGAGGTCAACTATTTACTATTTTATCAACTCAATGTTCGGCAAACAGAAATAGGCTTGTAACTGATATGAGAGTCTTCAATATAGCGAAATAATATTAAGCCTAATATTCTTATTTTGGAAATACTTTTTAGAATATGTACCCTACGGTTTAAGTACAAAAATGTACATACATACATTAAAAGTATCATTATAATTTACTTGTATACCTACTTAAAGCATCCTAATCCTAACTAATATTATAAATGCGAAAATGAGTTTGTTTGTTTGTTACGGTTTCACGCCTTAACTACTCAACCGATCAACATGAAATTTTGCGTACACATTGTCAGGGGTACAGAATAGGACATAGGGTACCTTTCATCCAGAAAAATTACTGTTGCAAACCTAACCTAACCTAACCTACATTTACGCGAGCGAAGCCGCGGGTGAAAACTAGTAATTTAATAAATATGACTTACTTTTAGTTCTTATGATGTTTTGCGGCACAAATATTATATTCGAATATAATTAAGATTAGATGGATGGAATTCTAATAAAATAAAAATTACTTATATCTATGACTAATTTAATTAATTGAAAATCGCGGTTCTTATTTTAACGTTTTCTATAATACAAATTACACTATAATATATTGGAATGTTCTTTAAGAAATAGGAAAATTCAATACAGATCTTGCAAATACAATTATTTGATTTTTATTTTATAAACGCACGTATTATTTTGAAACATGTCAAATATTTAACAGGCAGGTAGTAATTTACTATTTCGTTTAAAAATGTTAGCTCTCTTTCTATCTATCATTTTAATTACAGATATACGTTTCGTATTACGGTAGCATACACTTAAGAATATTAATCGCTCCTTCCAAGACAACATGTCCGCAGCCCATTTAACCTACCGATCGATATGTACGTATGTAATACAAGTTTGATGATTGTCGTGAATTAGTATTGAACCGTACGCACGCTCTGTCAGATAAGTGTACGTGAAGTGTAACAACGCTACAATATATTGCATATATTATGTGAATAAAATAAGACGATAACAGGCAACGGGCTTTAAAGTGAGTATTACATTAGCCTCACCAGAAAATTAATAAAAAACCTTGTTTTTTATATTTTCTTAACAAAGGGACTTGATTCGATTTTTGAATTTTTCGCGCCCAAACCATACGTCAGATATAATATGGTAACCTTTATTGTATGTATGCTAAGTCGACATCCTTAGCATATTGGTGAATAAATGAGGAATATAGTTTCAAAACCCGCGAAAACGATATCAGAACAAAAATAATGTTCCGATTGAATATGAAGTTCCTTCGTTGCTTCTATCGCATTGCACTGATAGTTTTCAACAAAACCCACTAAAATTCTATTAAATCAGCTCACAAAAGTAGCATTTTATTGCAAACACCGCTAAAATAGTCCATTTATATTATGTCTTTAAATGTTTTTTTGAGATTTACCATTATTTGATGGAAAGTATTTAGAGGATTTTGAAACTAAACTACTCAAATATGACTTACTTTTAGTTCTTAAGATGATTTAAAATGGTTTACATCAGACGTCCAATGAGTCCAATGACCAATGACCGCGCATGCGCGCGAGAACCTATTACGCACTCGTGAGAAACCCAATGAAAAAATGTGCTCGCTCTGGACTTGATTATTCACAAACGCGTACAACTTCTAGAAACAAAACAACAAGAACATTGTGCATTTACATCGATATATTTTTAATATGCATGAGGAGCCTATTATTAGTTATCTGACAATCTATCAAATAGTCAGTAATCATAAACTTATACAAGACTAGGTTCAAAAATAAATAATTAAAAGTCAACTGATTTATATACTTAACATGGAGGTTATAAGTAAAATTCAAATGTAATCTTTAAGAATTTTAACCTCATATTAGCTTAAGAATTACAAGTATGGATGTACTAAGTATAGGATTGTAAAATAAATCGTTTTATAAGAGGTCACAATATTAAATATGTAAATAACAAAGTTTATTATAAATATTTACACCTCCGGTCACTGGTAGTATTAAATATTTACAATAATATAGTAGCGTTATACATTTCCCGAGGAAATTAAACTAATTAATATAATCTTGAGATATTACGTACAATAGCGACATTTATTAATATTTTATAATATAGTGTTTTTATAACCCAGATAATGTTTATTATAATTGGTACTACGGGACCTGTAGATCAAGTTATACAAACTTAATAGACAGTATTAAATATATAACAAATAAATTACATAACCTAGTTTTTTTTTTACTTTTATATCGTTTCGATTGCTATATATTAGGTCAACTCAAAGTCATTTCACATTAAATTTCAGAGCTGGTTTAATCCAGGTCGACCAATTATAATTATAGTTTATTAGAAAAAGAAAAAAAATGAATGTCCACTGGCCCCTTCTCAATTTGAGAAGGTATAGGCCAGGCCCAGTGCGGATTGGCAGACTTGGCACATGTAAGAGAACAACATAGCTTTTGGTCATGCAGGTTGCTTCATGCTGTTTAACTTCGCCTTCGATTATGATCTTATCTTATGTGGGGGCCAGTCAGTGCAGACCGGCGACACTTCGACCCAGTGGGATCTTTTGTGTCGACACTGTCCCAATAACGACTGCCATAGATGTTCATGGCAGCCGGGACCAACGGCTTAACGTGCTTTCCGAGGCACGGAGCAGGCGATAATTGTCAATCAATACGCACATAATTTCGAAAAGTCATATAACTTCCGAAAGTCAGAGGTGCGCGACGTGGGTTCGAACCCGAGACCCTATGCAGTGCAGTCTGTTGGTCTCCCCACTGAGCTATCGCTGCTCTTTCGCCTTCGATTAAATTACCTAATATTGATTACACGTAAAACTTCGAAAAATCTGCCGTCTGTAACGGTCTAATACTAGGCTATTTTACCTACATGCTTTTTTATATATAACTAGATGTTTCCGCGGTTTCACCCGCGTTTATCGTTACTGCACCGCCCCTGTGGGTCGTAGCGTGATGTTATATAGCCTATAACCTTCCTCGATAAATAAGCTATCCAACACTAAAATATTTTTTCAAATCGAATCAGTAGTTTTTGAGATTAGCGCGTTCAAACAAACAAACAAACAAAGTCTTCAGCTTTATAATATTAGTATAGATATTTACGTTCATCTTTAACTTGAAACATAATATATGTACACGGAATCAATGTACCCAATTATAACAAATTTTCAAGTCAATTATATTCTATAATAGACAAGTAGAGCGCTAAAAAATACAGTCAAGCTATGGCGTGTTTATTTTTTAATACCATAAAGTATAAACTTTGCAATGGCGCTTGCAAAAATACATATTTATAAAGTTGTTCGTTCACACCTTTTTATTTTCAATTCTTGTTCATAAATATGTGAGCCGCTGCATGTTATTAGAAAATGTGAACTGAATATATAGCGTGCATACTTGATAGAAATAGTTAATTGATACGATGGAGATAGCCTTTCTAGGCTTTATAAATCAATTAAAATAGATTCCGTTAAAGGAGAGAAATATAAATAGAATAGGCCTCCATTTTGGATTCGATATTATCAGAATTAGTAGCAATTTCGTTATACGTATTATCTTGTCGACGGGTCTGTGGTAAAGACGCTTTATAAATTGCACAAGCTATTAGAATAAATTGTTATAAATCTATCTTTCTGTTCATCTATAAATGTTTTCTGTCGGTTATAGGAAATTGCTATTCATATTTCTTTGATTTTATTTTTTTAAACTGTGAATGTGTCCAATGGCGTGTCGGCACGTTCTATATCCAAATTGTTAACGGTTTTCTAAAGGTGTCAAGCAAGTTTTAATGCTTTTTAGTGGTTAGCGGCTACCGGTAGCTTCAGAATACTTAGTATTACTTGTGCGTTGCTAACCCTGTAAAATAGGTATTTTCCAGGATTAGCAACGCACAATTGTGCTGCGCTGTGCGGCCAGTGTAATAAAGCAAAACCAATGCTACGTCTGCTGTTAGCACGAAACCTTCTTGAGACTCTTTGGATCCCGTGTTCTCTATATACTGCTGGTAACATAACGGTTGGAATGCGAGTACTGTGTGATCCCGGGTTGGGCTTACTTATTAGGTTTATTTGATCAGAAATAATAACTAGCAGCACGGAGCCTGAAACTGTGACCACTATACAATAGGTAGGTATAATATACCTTTGACTACAGTTTCGGGCATTAGCCGGGGATATATTATATCCACATTACCTCACTATATAAAAAGCAACGGCTCGTTTCTCATTTAAAAGATATTTATTGAACTTTCAAAAATATTTAAATGTTCTAGGCGACTATTGTATGAAATAGTACCTATTATTTATGTTAAAATAAGTTGTTTTTATGTAAGTGGCTTGTATTGTCTTTTTGAGAATAAACTCTTTAAACCTATATAGAATATGATGATTATCAAATCAACTTAATTTTAACCTTTTTATCGGGAAGAAATATATTCTACTAAAAAATCTTACCTATAATGAAAAATAATTACAAATATTAAATGCACTAAATTCTTCAATATTTGAATGCGCCGTAATATTATAGAAAATATTTGCAGAGAAACATGTCGTTTGGCATAAATTCTTAGTCTGGATATAGGAATGGAGTAGAAAACACGTATACCTACGTAATGGCAACACTGAACATGATGAAATGTAAATATTTACACAAATAAATAAACAAAACAAACTTACTTAGGACTTTTTTGTTACGTATGCTTGTTACAATACCACAACGCTTATGGATATTGAATAAAATTATATCATCTCCATTTATATCTTGACTCAACTTTTTCGATCTTTCTATAATAATTAATAATTATGTATCCCGATAAAAAATAATCTCTAGATACTTTAAAGATACACGACTAATTTGGACAACAGGCTCCATTATATAATTGTGTATTATATACTATGCAAGCTCTACTAAAATGTAATTTATCCTTACTTTCTTACTAATATTATAAATGTGTGTTTATTTGTTTGTTTGTTACCGATCAATATGACAGACAGAATAACTCGACCGATCAATATGAAATTCTGCATAGACATTGTCGAGGTACAGAATAGGACATAGGGTACCTTTTATCGCCTGCTCCGTGCCTTAGAAAGCACGTTAAGCCGTTGGTCCCGGCTGCCATGAACATCTATGGCAGTCGTTATTGGGAGAGTGTCGACACAAAAGATCCCACTGGGCCGAAGTGTCGTCGGTCTGCACTGACTGGCCCCCACATAAGATAAGATAAGATAGGGTACCTTTCATGCAGAAAAAGTACTGTTACAAACCTAACCTAAACTATATTTACGCAAGACAAGCCGCGGGAAAAATTTAGTATTGTAATATCATCGAAATAAATAAATAATTTTATTATTTAGTGCACAACATAACAGCATCAAACTTACGTATGTCCAAAATGTACGGAAGAAGTGCATTTCACACTTTCAACTATATATGCTTAGGTCTTACGTATATTCATTTACCAAACACAATAGTAAATGCAGCGCTGTCAGAAAAGCCTAGCAACCGGCCAATAATTCTTTCCCGACACCAAGAGCCGTAAACTCAAATTACTTCCTTCTACTTAAAGATATGATTGTTTTCTCCACAATTATATTTTATTACGCACGTCAAATAACAAAGACAAAATACTAACAAAAGTGGCAGTATCCTCAACATTCTGCAGTTATAGAACTGCAAGCCTATGATTTAAACTTCGAATGGCGGCGGTTACACAAAATAGGCAGACTACCTCGAATTACGGCGGGACCAGAGACTATTTGAACTTGTAGCCATAGACAAATAAACGTATTTTCTGGAATCGCTTTTGAAATTTGAATCATACAGCCTCGTGTATAAAGTTGGTTATATTTTAGTGTGTGCGTGGGTACCTTTGTCTGTGGTTAGTGAATGGAGGTAGCCTGTAAACGGCACATCTTATTGCGAAGTTATTTAACCTGACTGAGCTTAATGATACTCATTTGTGAAAACACAGCGCTTTGCTTCAAATGAGAGATGCCAGTACGTAATCATTTTTATATGGCTGTGGATTACAGCTTTGAAAAGGGTTTATTATACTTGTTATTCATGTCATTTGACGACTAAAGGATGTATAAGAACTGACTGACTTGTTAAACGGTCGCTGCTGTGTTATTTTTGGTACTTACTCTTTATATTATTATGTCATAAGCCATAAGCTACTCGTTGACATAATATTATATGCTTATTACCGATCATGAGATCTTGAGATTTTTGCTCGGGTTCTTAATTTTATTACAGTCACGGTAAATTTTAAATAGCAACAGTAAGATATAGTTTCTTTGTCCAATTGACACATAGACGTGACCTCTATGACATGGTAATTCTTTTAAAACATTTAAAAGAAGCGCCAGTAAGGCAGTGTATAAAGAATTGGACTTACAATTAAGAGTTCATGTGTTCCACACCATTGTCAAAAGTAAGGTCAAAGGTGCTTAAAATATTTCTATAGGTATCTACTAATTGTAAAAGCCGCGTTCATCTTTGGCAGCAATTGTTACATTCGGTATATTATGTATTTGCTAAAAGCATACTTCTTAAACAATGCCATAAGTGGCGCTTAACATCGGCGTAGATGCTTATAGAGAGGCAAAATCTCAATCTCTGATGTAAGACTAATTGAACGACACGGTTTGACGACGTCGCGCGTTCAAGTCCGATTTTAAATTGTCATTTTCATCTTTTATAAGGTCATAAAGTACATCCTAACTTCCTAACTAATATTATAAAAGCGAAAATGAGTTTGTTTGTTTGTTACATTTTCACGCCTAAACCACTGAACCAATCATCCTGAAATTATGCATATACGTTGACAGGTGTACATAAACGGACATAGGCTACCTTTCATCCCGAAAAAAATTACTGTTCTCGAGCAAAACAATAATAACGTTCTTATGATAATAGATGGCGCAACGTGTCTTTCGAATCATGATTGAATTATATTATCACAAGCGAGTACAACCCGAATTGATTGTCAAATTCTAAATTAACGCGAGCGAAGCCGCAGGCAAAAGCTAGTACATAATAATTATGGCCAGTGTCATAAAACACACGCGTATTGTGACATGCGCAAATGATCTAAAATTTTTAATTTGAGAGTACAATTTGTTTGCTTTGTAATGGATGAGTGTTGTAGATGTTTGAGATTTTGTCAGATGCTGGATTAGATCGAATCAAATAAGTTTATTTTTAAAGATATCTCCCGCACTAAGAATAAACCCTGTGCCGCGGGGAACTTTACAAACATTCAAACAACGGACACAAAAATACCCAGACTCGGAGTATTACCCTTAGGAATCCATTGTCTCAAAGTCCCATAATTTTATAAGTTGTAACTGCACAATGATTTATTTGCGTGCATTTGATATCTATAATAAATAAATAATAGATAAATATCGATTAGCAATTGTATCTAGTTGGCAGAAGGACAAGCCTGCCTACCTACTTTAAATAGTCTCTATAGAAGGTTTCCGTACTTTGTAAACGTTTATATTTGATAAGTACCATTGATAGCCTAAATTGAGAACTGAAAAGCTACCGACTGCGATGGTATCTTGCTTCGGAATAGATTGTACAATTACGGATATATTCTGTTTGGCTAAATTGACATGGAAATGCTACTTGGTGTTAGTTGTTACATTTGTTTTATTATTGCATAGTCAAAAACGTAGAGGCTTTTTATAACTTTAAATTGTTATTATTCTAGTTTTGAACAGATAGGCCAGGTTAACCTCAATGGCGTAGTGGTTAGTGTAACCGACTGCCACGCCTGAGGTCGCGGGTTCGATTCCCGCACAAGTCAAACATTTGTGTGCATGAACATGGATGTTTGTCTTGGTCTGGGTGTTTCTATGTATAATATGATGTATTTACAAAAAAAAAGTATAATATGTGTATGTTTATCCATTGTCTAGTACCCATAGTACAATCTCTGCTTAGTTTGGGCTAGATGGTGTTGTGTGTATGTGATACAATATTATATTATTATTTTATAAACCTTGATAGCCATTTACAACGTCACAATGTGCCTTGGTTTACGGAGACGTCCGCTCATCGTAGACACCCGTACAGGGGTTCCGACTTGATAACGATTTTAGGAGGAGCTAAGATCTTTATTAATCTATACTTTAATTCCTTATACGTGTCAAAATCATTAAATTAGTTAACCTTAATTTTCTATAGAATAGTTAAAGACAACTAACGCATTTAGTTATTGTTCTACAGTTTTTATCAATTATCCCCCTGGATAATCGACAAAAACTGTGGAACAATTACTCTACCGTCATAAGGGAAAAAGAAGTATCTGCAAAAAAAAAAATCTATATAAATATACTGTCAGATTTGTCTTGTTTTACTGATTGCAAATATGTAAAGATCTTAATTTCGAAAAAATCTGTTAGATACGTCTTTTTTCCTTATGACGACAGAACTGTAAAAAAATGTGTCCCACCCTGCGCAGGAAAATAGATATATTGGGGGGGCTCAGTCCAATGCGCCATTCGGGGGACTCGGGCACCTCCAGGTGTTATGGAGTCGGCGTCAGTGCACCCATATAATTATGTGCTCGACGGTAGCGAACATTTTTAACTTCCTTCTGTGCGGCTACTACTACGAGCACCTCATATGTAATGCAACAACAATATGGGATGTTCTATTGTCTATAATATGTGATGTTGTTTGTTCCAGTGATGGTGTGAGACCGCATGGGTCTTGCCGCGGCGCTGCTGGAGGCGGCAGCTCGCGGCGAAGCGGGGCGGCTCGCGAGCTTGCTGCACACACACTCGCAACACATCAACGTCGCTGACGAGGTACACACAAATACAAAATATATTCAAATTAGTTGCTCTAACGGCGAGATCGGTGGTGGGTTGCCCAAGACCGATCCGTGTGGAAAACCTTGGAGGAGACTATGTCCAGCAGTGGACGTCTTTCGGCTGAGATGATAAATGGCAAGATTTAAGAGAAAACTAAGTCACAAGAATTTTTAAAATCGGTTAAGTAGGTTTTGAGCTAAACCAGAGGTTCCCAGACTTTTTTCTCATAGACCACTTTCAAAATTTAGCTGGTTCCGGTGGACCCCCTGCAGCTACATTTCTACCATATTCCTTGGCATACGTATTTATTTTGGTGAAGAATCAAAGTTTGATCAAATCTAACCTACCACGGTAGGCGGGCTGTATTTTTTTTATTTATTTCTAGTAATTCTCTACAGGAAAAACAGTCGCTGAGCTTCTTAAAATATCATCTGCCTACATTGATAGGTTAAGTCTAGCTAACAGTTTAGTTCTTCACTATCGAAAGCAAATTTTCGTGAACCCCCATTTTTTTCACGCTAACCCCCGCTAGACCCCCGTCAAATCTTACGTCGACCCCTGGGGTCCACCTGGACCACTTTGGGAACTAAGGAACTAAACCCTTACAAACAAAAATCTAATCTATCCTCTTTATAATATTAGTAGATATAAATGAGACTGTCTAACAAGAATGCATTCACCGCATTTACAAGCGTTATTAGATTCACATATTAGATTTACAATACAATGCTTGCATATACATGTGTAATTGTAAATCGATAAGTTTTAGGTCACATTGAAGTCTTGGCTCCGTGCCGCGGAGGCTCAGTGAGTTATACGTCTAGACCGGGGGCCTCGCGTGACATCTGTGTATGCATTATGTATAAGCGAACTAGAGTGCAGCCGTGCTCAGTTTGTCACTAGCAGCGCTGTAAATAATGTGATAAGAGTATAAACTATGTAGATTGCAGATAACATTAGCTAATATATGTTGATGTTATAGCTGCATCTTGCGTTTATTTAACACTAGATGTTCCTGCAGTTTCACCCGCGTTTATCGTTACTGCCCCGCCCCTGTGGATCGTAGCGTGATGTTATATAGCCTTCCTCAATAAATAGGCTATCCAACACTAAAATAATTTTTCAAATTGAACCTGTAGTTTCTGAGATTAGCGCGTTCAAACAAACAAACAAACAAACTCTTCAGCTTTATAATATTAGTATAGATAAGATTTTGCCTGCGGCTTCGCTTGCTTCTGTGTTGCTTATGTAAATTCTGTCAATAAATTTCTATCCCTCGGCAAAAGTTTTTTTTTTCTAAATGCAATCAGTAGATATTTAAAACCTTTTATATACTTAATCGCGAATAAGACCCGTTCCGAATCAAAAAGTCTAAAAATGTAAGTAAGCCTATGTTCTTTTCAGTACCCATGTCAGATAAGGCGTGAAAGCGTAACAAATAAACTCACATTCGCATTTATAATATTAGTTAGGATTATACAAAAGAAAGAAAGACTGTTAAAAAAGGTCAAACGGATGTCAGCTAAAGTAATTGGTTGACTGAATTATTTTTATTGGCCAATGAAATCACTTGATTTGAGATTGATTTTGACAAGTATTTAATTTACCAATCCGAAATTAGAACTTCCTTGAATAAACCACGTAGTTTCTGATTACAAAACTGTTTTCACACCTATAACAGAAACTAATATAAAGTACAACATATCTCATTGAGGCAAATTAAAAACTTGCATGTTATTGAGCTTCAATTAATTGCTCTAGGATGTGCCTCCTATTTATAAGATTATGAATTTCTTCCATAACGTTTAAATATTAGAATATGTTCTTACTAATTATTTTAATTTTAACGACACCACATTTCATTTTATTACAGACATCAGGAAACAGCTTATAAAATAAATATTTACTACTTTCAAATTAGTCTACTTAAATACAGTTTACATAAATTTAGGCGCCATTTTGAATGTAAAGTAAATGTGATTTTACTTCTACATTTTGTTAACAAAATCTTCTATATTTATATTTTTATAGAGAAATAGACAGCTCATAATCTAAGCATGGTAGTGACACGTGCGATATAAATACATATTTGAAGTTTGGAAATTTTGGCACGAACTCAGATAACATAATTACTTTCGCCTGTAGTATTAGCGCACCGTGCATTTGTAATCTATGGTCAATAAAATACACGGTTGAAAGCAAAGTTGAAAGTGTCACCCGCGCCTGTATCCGGCCGCCTTTGCTTCAGTTGTAACCAAAAACCAAGCGAAATAAAAAATTCTAAGGTGGTCTCATCATCATTCAATCAATCATTTATTCAGACTATCATTTTCTGTGGACCAAAAAATTTTTCTACGTACGAGTATTTTAAAATCCTCTTTTTTAAATTATGTAATGTTACACGGCTAATATTCCTAATACACATCCATTTTGACGAGTCTAAAATCTTGCTTTGTACTGTGTCAAGTCCTGCGTAAGTTAAATTCCATCGTGAACTATAACGACGATATTTTATACTAGATTGATTACGACTTGCAACCGATAGTGAAAACGATCATGAATTATCGAGACATCTCAAAGCCTCGCGGCCATATAAATTATGGTAACACCACCTGTCTGTAGAATTATCATCTTGTAAGCTAATGAGACGTTTGTATTATGCGATCCTATATTAAATCATTATAAAAAATGCTGGCAATTTTAACTTTTTAAATTCAAATTGTCGATTGTTGCGTTCCAATTTTAAATTAATAAGTGTAAATTGTTTTATTTAGGAAAACAAAAAACCGTGCTATAATGTAACTTTTCTAGCCACGATTTATCTTCCATGACAGAATAATAAATGGATTAGCCATCTCGAAAAACATAAAACATGTATCTTGTTCTGTCCACCACTATCACTAACCCGCCTACGCACTAACAAGAATAAAAAACATAACCTTTTACTCTATTTATAAACCGGCAACACTGCGACTGTATTGCCGTAACAAAAATACAAATGGCGTCCAATAAAACTGGCATACAAAAGGATTTATATTTTATTCAAGGGGTAATAAATTTAAAACGCATTTTATGATATATGGCAGCAGCATAATAAACTTTAACGCATTATTTCGCCCAACAATGTCAGGTGCGTTCCATACTACTCAGTAGCTCGTTCAATATCGACTCGGCACCCAACTGCGAACAAATTAATAGCGCGCAAAATAATTGTGACAACAGTACATGGGCAAACTGAGACGTACCTCTTTAAAATAAAGCTCAAAATGCAATAACTGGTATAAGACGTTTATAAATCGTTTTATTTAGTGCTGTTCTCACAAGCCCTATAGTTGTCCCTTTCAGAATCGATTAATAAATAATTAAAATGTTTCGATGTTTCGATGAATTTGTATCGATTTATCTACCTGTGTCGCTTAGAGGCGTACGCAAATGATATATCAGTGAGTAGGCTACAGCGATGATTAACCATTTTATTAATGTTATGAATCTGTCACTTGCTAGAAAAATTAACTTTATGACTATGGAATATTTTCCATGTAGGTGTTGTTGCCGTTTAATAGGCACAGTTCCAGACTTCTTGATGTTATTTTTTTTTATACGACTTAGGTTTCAAACGAGCATACGGCCCACCTGATCGTAAATGGTCACCGTAGCCTATGGACGCCTATGTTGCCAGAGACATCACTTGCGCGTTGCCGACCCTTTAGGAAAGGAAGTGGGAAGGAGAAGGAGCGGGAAGGGGGAAAGAGGGTGATTGGGCCTCCGGTACCTACTCTACGACTTTCTTAATACGAATTTATTAACAGTAAAATCTTAGTAACATCTTGCCCGGCCCAGGAATCAAAACCGGTACCTCAAACATAGCATTCGCAATACCATTCTACCGCAGCGCCAGTAAGGCAATAAAGGCAGTTGGTTTTAAATACATAACATCTAAAACACATACACTGGTATTTATTAGTTTATTGCAATATACCAAAGAAAAACATAAATAATAGTTACTTTGTTATGAACTTGATTCTCAACAAAATCACAGTATTACAAAAAGTAATCCTTCATTAGTACAATAATTGACGTTTAGTTATAAATACGCAAGTTATTACCGCGCAAAAATGGCCGCTATTAAATAACTTCTTACGGAAAATAAAAAGTAAACAATCCTAATTGTCCATATAGAGCGTTTACAAGAGAGTTAATTGGATCCCACGGCGCAACACCATCAATCAAAACTAGCTGGACCTTAGAGGAGGACCCAGTTTTTCTAACAGCACAAGTATTTTTTGTTTACTTTACAAATTACCGTCGAGAACATACGTACAGACAATAGAATCGAGCGCGGCAATTTAGACAATTTGAGAAACATTTAAATGAAAATTTTATTGTGTAAATCGAATACTCGGTCATGCCACGTTAAATGAGATGTAAACCTTTCATTGTTGTTAGTGTGGGATTTTATATATCAATGAGTGTTCATTAAAATGTTCTTTATGTTTACATAGATTAAAGGTAAATAAAAACTAATAACATTTATAAAAAATACGGTTTATCGCCATAACCATTTTTTTAATTATTCTTGTATATAGATAATAAAAAAAAAGAATAACTTCTATGTTCATTTTTTAAATAATTAATAAAAAAGGTTGAGCTCGCGTTAAGCACCTCCGACACTTGTGTAAAAGTTCTATGTAACTTCTACATAAAACTTTTAGATGTCTTGACATGTCAAACGATTCCACGAAATATATCCTTAAATACCTAGTTATATATTTAATAATCCATTATCATTATCAAATGATCCTACAAATGAAACGATCCATACAAATTAAAGGTTTTATATGCTTATTTTGCGAGAATAGTTGTAATTGCAGAGACTTGTTCGTTTCAGCAGAAATGGCTCGACCAAGAAGCTGGAGGCCTATTCACTTACACGCTTTCCATATACTTCCTACTACTTCCACTTATCCCCACACATTCATATATGCTATGGTAACTACGTAGCGGGTAGAGCATGTCAAGCACAAGGTCTTTACCACCTACATATGTAGTTTACGGAGGAAACACAAGGGCCGTTTTTCCATACAAACGTAGTCCCTTGTTTCTTCCCTGGATAATGCCATTAGAGTAATAATTTTTCCAAAAAATGTATGGCTTCTATTGGCATTTCCCTATGTTTTCCTTTTTTTCATAAATTAATTATTGAAAGAGAAATGAGCCTACAAAACCTCAAAAATTAGCCAGATTTTCCGCTGTGTTCAAACATCCAGAAAACAAATTTGACTAGATTATATAAAAAAAGAATACATAGGAACATGACCAAAGCCTTCCTTTAATTTCTAATGAAAAAAGTAATTAAATCGGTCAAGTTTTGAAGAAGGAATCGGGGAACTACGAAACGTTGATTTTGTGTACTTTTAATAGGTATTTTCAGTCCAAGCTGCAGTTGTCTCTATCGCGCTCTGCGGGCACTGCGCGACAGCAATAGATTTTACAAATACCTATTTTCAATTCTCTCGCCCTTAGTGTTTCCTCTTAACAATGGCTTGGTCATGTATCTTTGAAGTTGCTTTTGCAATGACAAGTAGCATTACCATCAGGGGAGCCGCTGGCTTGTCACCCCTTATTAAGAATTACAAGATCTGGAACCATCCAGACATTATATCCAAGGAGTGGCCCTTAGATATAAAATCTGGATGATGCCAGAACTTGTAATTCTTTAATAATTGTAATAACCATTCATAAGTGAAAATAAACCAATTATAATGTAAGCTTTCATGAGTGAGAATAAATCAATTTTAATAAAAACTGTCCTGAATATCGACATTCAAAATAAAAATTATTTTCGGTTTTGTGTAACATATTACTTTCGATATTACCGGGAATCATACACCACATCACTAAAGTTATGACAAGACCGCGACAGGACGTTTTTCTCAAGTATAAGGACTTTCGTTGAGACCGAAACTGGTCGGGCAAAAGTGGCTGTACATATATTTTGTAAAAAAATAGTTCGAAATATAACTGACTGAAGAATTCATACTTGATTTAGCTAGGCATTATCAATGACAGTTTGTGCCTTAGTGTCCCTAACTTACCGCGTCTAAGGAACACATTCAAGCAGATTACCAGCCTTCATAAAATTGGGAAGTCTCTGCCAATTTTACTGAAACTGGCAAATTGTTACGGAGTACTACTAAAAAAAATTCTATCATTGTTTGTGACACTTTTGCGTACTAAATTCTATAATATTAACGCTTCCTAAATCGACGCATTGGAATATTTCTCCATTACAATCAAAAACATCAACAGCAGATGGACATAAATCTGTTTAACCTCTTCATTCCAAAAATGACAAATCTCGAGAAAGAGAACGAGACGGGCTACATCTCGATAGATATGGCCCTTTCTCGCTATGGACATTTTACGTTTATGATGTGAAACAACGGACACAATGAACGGACGTAATGAAAAAAAATTACCCCTCTATCTCGAGGGTCTTTTGACCCACAGAGCCCATATTCAAACTCGACCAAGGTATGACCCCAAGGTGTCTGCACATCAAGTTACAAGTCAATCGGTCCAGTGGTTCTGGAGTTATGCCGGTCACTAACAGACAGGCACACAGTCCCACAGTGTTATCATTAACCTCTTCGAAGAAAACTCAGAGGTTAATAACTATCCGGTCCTACCATCAGGCAAACGTATTGGCCGCTCTAGGCACTAACATATAAGAAGTACTCTATGGGCACTAAGTCGCAGGAGACGCACCTCGGTAGTATGTAAAATAATTAGAAGCAACTGGGGATGCCATCATTGGATCTCGGTACATACATTTTTTTATTGCGACTACAATTCTGGACTATCAGGCCAGTCAATCTATATAAAATAAAGAATATTTTAAAACAAGACTGAAGAAACATAATTAATATTAAAATTAACATAATTATGGTCAGAGAGATTTAATATTTTTATTAATTATTTGATTGGTGTCAATATTAAGTGGCTCAATATGACCAATGTTGATTATTTATGCGATCTAATGATGTGATTTCCTTCTAAACGTGTAAAACAAGATATTTAACTCATTGTAGGCAGTTTTAAAACGTTTGCTTCGTCGACTTTTACTCATTTGACTTTTTAATTTTATTCATTTTAATATAATACTTATTGGTTAAAAGGTAAATTAGGACCATTATAAGGTGTGTTTCTCATGTAAATCATATTGGAACATATAGTCTCTTAATTAATACTATTTTAATATCTGTCGCAGAATGTAAAGGCAATGTGTGGAAACTCTTCTGGATTATGTTTTATTTGTATATTACTGTCTTTTATGTTATATAACATCTGTTTGTTTCCCAAAGAACAATAAATAAAAATAAAATAAATAAAATATTTATTTTAGATTTTTGTATCTGTCTGTTTTTAACGCAAAGAAAACTATTCTATATAACAATCGTATCAAATGATTACCTATTAGTAGTCAGATAACATAAGGTACGTCGTCAACGTCGTTGAGAAACCGGGACGTTATTGTTTCTATTGATCTCGAAACAAAATCGATACAACATAATCTAGTACAAAACATTTATTGTTTGAATGATAGCTATCTCTTTCACGTAAGCTCTTTGTATATCCGAAGGTAACATACATTTTATTTTATTTAAAATAAAATTATTCGTCGTTCTTTGTTCATCCTTCTGGCATGATTCGTTAACAATTATTATGAAAAGATCCCTTAAAGCGAGCTTTATATCCTTTGTCTATATCTTAGTGTTATTATCTTCCTAATACAAATAGCCTGAAATAGCTAGCAACATAGCAATAATAAAAAAATGTTCTATCTAAAAATTACCTACTTAAGTAAGTATATAAAAATGTTTAAGTTTAATGGACACTATTTTCAAAAGTAATAATTCTATTTACAACTAATTTCATAGAAACGTGCGCAACCGATCGTGTTCAGTATGATATCAAATAAATAATACGTTTCTCAGAAACAGGTGTCACAAGACCCTCGTTAAAACTTAAATCCAGTAGTCGCCCGCCATTTCAAATTGTTGACATAACACGATTCGTGCGGAAACTAATCATTTCGAGTTATCTTACGGAAATGATAGATCACGGCATTTGTTTATTCAGCCTAGTCGAAACGAGGCGAGTAAGCGCTTAACTAAATCATCGACTTTGACATTAAGGTATACATATTTTTTAATACGGTGTAAAATGGTTGTGTTTGTTGTGGCAATATGCTTAATTAACATCATTAATTATACACATTAACATAGTCATATTAAGCTTATATGACATGAATAATTTGCTTTGCTTCGCCTTAAAGGTATATGACAATGAAATTAATATTATATCATTAAAAATAGCGCTTATAAACACTATTTACATGTATTTACTATGGGTTAGTGATGACTGACGAGGGATGATTTTTACGAAAAGAGAAATTCGGTTATTGGAAAATTTCATGATCCCGTATCCGAATTTGAATCATACCTTTGTTATTGCTTATAATTCGAATTATATATTCGTAACTTAATTTGATGATGACACGATTGATAGATAGGTCGTGGTCTATCGATCGTTTTCGACAATGTTTCCCACGAACATGGTCCATAATGATGACCTTTTTTATCTTCATTCGTAGAACTAATAACATAACATTTTTAATCAATCGTATATGTATATAGAACAGCTACTGTTCCAAAAAAAAATCGTTACTTTAGAAAATATATGTCTATGGGTGAAGACCCAAATCCAAAGAGATCCAAAATCTTACAACAGAAAGCTATATTGCGGCCACCAAGTCTTGTATACAGTTATATATTTCAGATCTACAGGAAAGAGACAGGTATCGGCCACACAGACGCTTTATTTGCTTAGAGAGTTGTCAATCGTGCCAAGCTATTGCTCAGTCTATCGTTTATGTCTTAATTTCACTCTATCTCGTAATTACCAACCGCGAGCCTAAGTTGAAGAGTTTGTTTGTTCGTTTGTTTGAACGCGCTAATCTCAGGAACTACTGGTTCGATATGAAAAATTATTTTAATTTTTGATAGCCTATTTATCGAGGAAGGCTATAGGCTATATAACATCACTCTACGACCAATAGGAGCGGAGCAGCAATGACAAATATTGCAAAAACGGTGAAATTCTCTTATGTGAAGCAGACGAAGTTGCGCGGGTCAGCTAGTGTAATTATAATCCTATGAAACACTTTCATTTTGGTCTATAGAGTGTATTAAAACATTTTAAAATATAGTTCAAATAAATTAATTACTTACATGAAAATATTAGACACATTTATTTGCCACGATGCCACTCCGAACAGGACATCTTTAATTCTCATAAGTAATAATATTGTTAGTTTCTTAATAAGAAGCAATACAAATTTTACGACTTTTTAATAAAATAGTCATAATTTTAATATATACACCGTTTATGCCGTCAGGCAGGTTATTAAATTTAATTCTTAACATTATTTTGTCATAAACAGAAACAAGTATTACTATATTAATTTTTCACATCTTTGATAAGCCAATTATGAGCATACGTACATACATACATAGATAGATTCACGCCTGTTTCCCAGAGGGGTAGGCAGAGACTACGGATTTCCATTTGCTACGATCCTAATACACTTCTCTGGCTTCATTCAATTTCATCACATTGCTCATATACGCCCGCTGGTTTTTTTTTTATACAACTAAGGAGGCAAACAAGCATATCGCCCACCTGATGGTAAGTGGTCACCATAGCCTATGGATGCCTGCAACACCAGAGGCATTACTTGCGCGTTGCCAACCCTTTAGGAATGGAAAAGTGGGAAGGAGAAAGAGCGGAAAAGGGGAAAGAGGGTGATTAGGCCTCCGGCACTCTCACTCACCGAGCGCAACACAACAGTAGGAATACTGCTATTTCACGTCGATATTCTGTGAGAGGGTAGTCCTTCCCCGGTCGAGCCGGCCCATTCATGCTGAAATCAGCGAGGCTCTACTACTCAAAAGGTTTAAGGTGCATATCAATTATGAGCATGAGTAGTGATAACCTTGTAAAGATATCGTTAGACTGCCACGCCTAGGTATCGAGATCTCTCCCATGGCACTGATTTGCAGAAGTTATGTAGCTGGTCGCCTCGCCACTGTCAAACTGCCCCTCCGTCGAGTGTTGTGGGTTCGATCCACACACGTGACAAACATTTGTCTGATCCACAAGTCTGTTTCGAGGCCAAGTGTTCCTTGTGACCGTTGTTTGAATGATTGTAAAGTTTCGTGCCCCACAGGAGTTATAAACAAAATTGTCCGTAGCTTGTCTTAACAGTCAAAGAAAATATCGCACAAAAATATTGTAAACCAGTGGTTATTTTATTTAATAATAAATAGCTATGATCATAAAATTACCATAACATTTATTCAAAATACAAAAGACCGCCGAATGCATCATTACTCTTAAAAAATAAAACGTCACAGTGACGGATTGAGCAGCCTGTCTTCTCTAACGATAGCGGTGTTCTATATTTTTGATCAAAAATCGTGGCTGTCTCTAAAGTTTCCAAACAATTAATATATTCACAATCGCCATCGTTATCTCCTGTCATCTATAAGCAGCCAAGACTCCCCGTGCCGGGTGCCTGAGATCATTAAAAAACTAGTCCGTCGTCTGGACCGGTCCTATAGTTACGCACAACGAGTATTTTGTTTTGTTGGACCGTACTTTTATCTATTCTGCATCTGTGGTGTCAAAATAACTTTGTTTTTGAACGGTAAGTGCTGGAATTCTTGATATATTACTTGTATTACATTACTTCACTCGGTTATAAATCTATACCTACTTATATAATTTACCTAAGAGATTTTTTGTTTTTTGTTTGAAGGCGCTAATGTCTGAAACTATCAGCCAAGATTTGACATAATTATGTATATTTTGATATATAGTTATACATATTATAGTTCTTGAGAAAGGCTATTTAACATGTCGTCATGCGAACGCAGTAGTACTTACTCATAATCGTGGATGAAACCGCGGGAGACAATGAGTAAATAATAATCCTAAGTGTAATCTTTTCTACACAGATTTAAGTTTACATTTAATAATGTTAGTTTTATTTCGATCAATTATTATTTCCAAACTATATGTTTGGTTTTAACTTGCACGATAACCGCGACCGGTTCGGGGTTAGGTTATCTAATCCCTGTTTCTCAAGAAACCTTTGGAGCGGATCTGTGCCTGGGATACAGATCAACTTGAATCACACGACTATTTAATATATATACATAAAAATGGCGGTAATCGAACCCGCAAGCGTCAGAACATTCAGAGTAGCGACCACTTAAACCATCACCGTCCAATTTTGATACTGCTTAGTAATTAAAAAACAAATTAGATTGCGTATTAGTCGTTTTGATAGTAGCCGTGTGCTTTTTAATATTCATAAACTAAAAATGGCTCCTGATCACAAAATACCTACTTGATTACCAATCATTATAACATAATTTATACTGTATAAATGTATTATATTTTATGGGTTTTATCAGTGCCGGATTAAGCAAGCGCGGGGCCCGTAGCAAATTCTTTCGGGTAAGAGTGCTTGCATACGTCAGATTTTTTGTAGAGCTGATTATTGAGCCGACTGAAATTCTACACATTCATACGAGCGACTTTTTGTAGAACTAGTGCGTTTACCGTATGAAATTCGGTGTTTTATTTACGCCAAGGAAATAGTTGGTTACCGATTGTCTGACGTGGATTGTCTTAGTTGGAGAAGTTGTAACATTTCACGTTTTTGTGACATCAAGTAAATTCAATATACCACATCTTAAGTAATAAGTTTCACTCAAAAAATTACGCTCAAGTAGAGATGAGTGGGCTTAAATATGCGGGGCCCCCTTTCGCGCGGGGCCCGTAGCAATTGCTACTCTTGCTACGTGGTTAATCCGGCACTGGGTTTTATATAGCCTGTGTCCGAACGGTATAATTTCTGTTTGTAGCATATCCAGTTTGTTTGATCATAGAGCCATATGTAGACAAAGAGCGCGCATACCACTCGCGGTCTATTGCACTAAATATGAACAGCTTTTACTAACGAAAGAAAGGTGATTTTCCTAAACAATGGTGAATCTTAAAGAAGACTAGCCATTTGCAGGAGAAGTTATGGTAGGCGAGTGTGTGCGCAAACACAAGTACACTACAAATTCCTTCACTCTCATTTTGAAATTAAACAGTAATCCGACACAACTGTAGGCAGATCAGAGGCACGGCTACGGCTTTCCGACCTATCTCAAGCACAGTATGGAGGAACAGGGTGTGATGTCCCTCCAACACAAAGGGAGGATCCTCCGACCAAGCTGGTTGATCGTGCCAGGCGGGCCGCGGCCCGATGGTTGATGATCACATCGGGGTCACCAATGTAGAGGAACAGGGTGTGATGTCCCTCCAACACAAAGGAAGGATCCTCCGACCAAGCTGGTTAATAAAAAATGACTGCGCTTTGAGTCGCTCGCCGTCATTTTATTTCGTTGCACCAAATACAGTCGTATTCTGAAGCACTTTAGGTTGAAATCAGAAATCAGAAATATTTATTTGTAAACATAGGTAATACATAGGATGTTACAATAAATGGATATGTCCGTCTATGTGTTGCATTGAAGCGTACAAATTTGATACCGTAATTAAGCGTTAAACAATAATATTCTAATAAATTTTACATTTCTTATAATAATAATAATAACTTCAACTAACAATAAATTAATATTTACTTATGAACAATAATTAATTAATCAAAAAACATAATTATCAACTTTAAAATGCCATATACTTAAATTAAAATGTCATACAAATTATAAAATGTCACATAAATTATACAATGTCAATATTTCAATGCCCTTTATTGATAATGTAATATATAATAAATTATAAATTATATTGATGTGTAATTAATTTGATCAGAGTTAATAAATAGGATCTGTTAGGATTTGCCTTCATTTAAATAGTCATCAATTGTATAGTAACATTTGCTACTGAGATATTTATGTATATGTTTTTTGAATGCCTCTAGTTCATTAATTTCTAGGATATTTTTTGGCAATTTTTTGTATATTTTAGATGCCATACTCATAAAATTTTTATTAAATATAGCTTTTTTATGGCGTTTCATGCATATTTTGTTTTTATGACGTGTGCTATTTAAGTGCTCATATAAATGGAGGTTTGAATTTAAATTGTTACTGAATTAGTCTCTGCGCCGCCACTCCGTCCGGCGCTAACCCTTATCGTGACTATTATTTAGCTAAGGCTCTAACTATGACCACGCCTGCCAGTTACTCGCTGTATATGAATATTCATTATGAACATGATGGCGGACCTTTTAAATGTTCACTTTTTATTGCTTAGGTAATATGTATTTTATCTGCTAATAAATTATCCCATTTATATTCTACTGTCGGTCTTTAAACGATTATAGTGTATTTATAAGAAAGATATTAAGTTATAATCGTTGGCTTAGGAATTACGGACACCATCTTGTTAACAAAGTTTTGACGTACATATATGGTGGGAGTATAAGTTTGTGTGAGTAAATAAAATATTTTAGTAAACTATTTTTTGCTCGCGGCTTCGCTCGCGTAAAAGTAGGCTGTGTTAGTAACAGCACTTCTTTTTAAATAAAATATAGCCTATGTTACTCGCTGATAATATAGCTTTCTAATGGTAAAAGAATTTTAAAAATCGGTTATGTAGTTTTTAAGTTAAATCCTAACAAGTAGAAAATAAGAGTAGTAGAGCCTCCCTGATTTCAGCATGAATGGGCCGGCTCGACTGGGGAAGGACTACCTTCTCACAGAATATCGACGTGAAATAGCAGTGTTCCTACTGTTGTGCTCCGCTCGGTGACTGAGAGTGCCGGAGGCCCAATCACCCTCTTTCCCACTTCACACATTCATTGTTATGGTAAATGTATATTTTACATTTGTATTAAACAAAAAGTGTTGATTTTATTCACTTAATTGTGAACGCCTGTTTTCGCACATTTCGCTCGGCGCAGTCTTAAATATAGATAAAGATATTATTTACCTTTTAAGGAAGGCTTGAACCCGCTTGAAGGCTAACCGAGACACTGCTTTACCTTACCGCCTTACTTAATGTAATCTATTCATGGTCCTATATCATTCATTAATCATTCATTAATCATTCATTTTCATTCGTAGGTAGTCAGTAGAAGTAGAGATTGCCAGAGGTTTATTACACCAAATAAACTAACAATTAGTCTATAATAATAATAATATCAGCCCTGTATTAAACTGTCCCACTGCTGGGCATGGGCCTCTTCTCACTGTGAGAAGGGTTAGGCCATACTCTACCACGCTGGCCTAGTGCGGGTCGGCAGACTTCACATATCTTCGAGAACATTATGGAGAACTCTCAGACTGCAGGTTTCCTCACGATGTTTTCCTTCACCGTTAAAGCAAGCGATAATTAACTATTTAATACGCACATAACTTCGAAAAGTCAGAGATGTGTGTCTCAGGATCGAACTCGAGACCTCTGCGTGGTAGTCCAACGGTTTCCCACTAGGCTATCGCTGCTTACAATTAGTCTGTCACGTGATAATATACAGCTTTTGTACAGCCTTATGAAGCAGATTACCAGGCTTCATGCCTGTTTCTTCACATCGAAATTCAATAATTCGTTGCCGAACGAAAAATCAAACTTGGATTCTCACGATTGATTGTAAAACCGCAAACTTAAGCCACTGGCGGCAGTTAACATACAGGTTTTGAAAATTTATCTTTTTGTTCCTTTCGTATGCTAAATAATAATAACCATTTATAAAAGAAGGCTATTATTATCCATACTTAACTGTAATAAACATTAATTTTAATGTTTATAATTATGTACAATAGTCTGTTTTTATTACTTTTTACTGCAAGGATAGCTTAATGGTTTAAAAGCCGACCCCAAGTCACTTGGGGTCGGCTTTCTAGTCTAACCGGATTTGACTGGATATCAGTTTTTACACGGAGCGACTGCCATCTGACCTCCGCAACCCGAAGGACTAAAACCCCGGAAACACTAGAAATAGACAAGCGCGGACCTTGTTGTTCAGTTGACGCAGAGCGCACTATGGACGATCATTTATTTGCACTAGCGGCTTACGCATATGGTTTAGGTACATATGCTTAATATTTGCATCGTACAAGAAAA
Organism: Catocala sponsa; assembly: GCA_963564715.1. Taxonomy (NCBI): domain Eukaryota; kingdom Metazoa; phylum Arthropoda; class Insecta; order Lepidoptera; family Erebidae; genus Catocala; species Catocala sponsa. The sequence continues at coordinate 24,745,489 of OY751341.1, read as the reverse complement.
CAACGAAAGGAAAGGCGGCGGTGGATGATTAAAATGACCAATGTGTGGCGCGCGCGCGACATTCTGTCCAAGATGCCCACGCGCAATCCCCTTCCATTCCCCTCGCCTTTGAACTTGTTGAAAAAACCGCCTCTGCGCGTCGGTGTTGGACACAGGACGATGATTAGACGCAATGTTCAGTTGTGTCAAAGACTGATGCACACATTGAAGTATTGGCCGCAATAACCGACATTGGTGCAAATATACCCAATGTGTGGCTGCGGTATAAAAGAAACAGAATAATATAATAATATTAATAATAATATAATATTCTATCACATACACACAACACCATCTAGCCCAAACTAAGCAGAGCTTGTACGATGGGTACTAGACAATGGATAAACATACATATATACTTTTTTTTGTAAATACATACATATTATACATAGAAACACCCAGACCAAGACAAACATCCATGTTCATGCACACAAATGTTTGACTTGTGCGGGAATCGAACCCGCGACCTCAGGCGTGGCAGTCGGTTACACTAGCCGCTACGCCATCAAGGCCGACAAATCCGAATCATATTTGTATCCTTACCTTGATATTATAAATCAATGCGAATGTGCGTTTTTTTGTTACGCTTTCTCACCGTGACTACCTCACCGATTATCATGAGAGTTTATTTGCAAAATGTGCAGATTAGCGCAAGCGAAGCCGCGGGCAAAATCTAGCAGTAGGTACAATTATATTATAATTTACAGTGACCAAATTTTTATCATCTTATTGCCGCTTACTACATAATGATAATATGTAGGCCATTCTCATGCCAATTTACGAAATGCCAAACAGTCAGAAATTTTAAATTCCGTTTCATTTTACACTATTTATACCTTGACGTATCGATTATCCTACATGTGAAATTGATTCAAATTTCTTAATTTAAATGTCAATACAATTTACATCATAAGACAACGCCAATTGCGTCTGTATATTTCAGAAGGGTAAGTCAATTATATACCACGCCTATCAGCCAGCGAAGATAAATAATGATACAAGTTTTTACCCGCGCCTTCACCTCAGAATTGTATACTGGATAAGAACTATTCTACGGGTACTCGAATGTGGTCTATTTGTGTGATAAGTTTAAAGGTTTACGCGTGTTTGAGTAAAAAATGTAATTCTTCACAGACTTTCACATCTATAGGTACTAATATTATAAAGCTGAAGAGTTTGTTTGTTTGTTTGGACGCGCTAATCTCAGGAACTACTGTTTCGAATTGAAAAATCCTTTTAGTGCTGGATAACCTATTTATGGAGGAAGGCGATAGGCTATATAACATCATGCTACGACCCACGGGAGCGGGGCAGTAACTATAAACGCGGGTGAAACCACGGGCACATCTAGTATTTAATATAAGTAGGATTAGGTCTAACGTAGGTATTGGTAATTGCCAACTAACGAGGCTGGCGAGATAGCCCGGCCAAAAAATCCATATTATTCTGTGGAAAATTTTATAACATTTTCGGTCTCAGGATCGATCCGAAGTCTCACAATCGACGCTTATATTGACTTCACTGGACCAATAGGGCAGTCATTTTACATGCCATGTCTTTTACAACTCTAAGGCGAACAGATTACACAAGCATTTTACGTGAGTACTATGAGTACGCAAACGGAAAACTCACAAATACGTTACATACTATGCGAATCGAATTTCAAAATTCAAGCGTCAAAACCGCGTTCCATCATTTTTAACGGTTAATCGATACCAAATCCATTGATTAACTTGTTGGTTTAATGTTATACACGATCATATTTATCCGGATACAATTCTATTTACTGTTAAAATTGATTAACTTAACGATTATTTTCGGAGCTCGTTAAAAAGTCAGAGGAAGCTATAATTTCGGTACAATCGGTTACTGACTGTATAGTTATAATTTCAGTTATTTGGCCAGATTTATGAGGCGAAACCATTTATGGTTCGAGTTATGTGTATGGAGGTCAAATTCCGAAGGCTGTCAGTGACTGACGTTTCAAGGTGTCAGAAGTTACCATTAATCATATAAAGTAGCGCGCGTAATTTGAACATCGAATGCGTTTAAAATAAATAAGCGTCTTATTTATATCGTTCGGGAATTGATGCCCGGAACATAGATAATAAAATTAGATTAAAATGAGAGTAGACATCTGTCAAAACTTGTAACATATTTTTAGTTGGTTAGAATACTTTTAGATTGAAGGCTGGAACTGTACCTGGCAGACATTTTGAGATAAATAGACAACACACTGCACAAGGAATAAGTCCTATATCGCGTTTACCTTGAAGAGGATAGATATACAATGAGTAAAGTGAATTCGACATGGTTAGCCGACGTCATGCCACTTCAAAATTTTCGTTAAGCACCCTAATCAAATTGTATGCAAAAAGCCAAAACTAAGCTCACGACCCATCATGTTGAATTCTATCAAGAGCTAAAAATCTCATAGTCGACCCTCAGTTCGAAGTTATTATACCATCATAATGTCTAGACATTCAGACAGACTAAAGGCTCATGTCAAGTGATTAGTCTAGCACGCTTCTAATATTAAATGGGAAGCCTATTATTGTTGTCAAAGACCTAACAAACATTTTTTATAAAATAAATAAATAGGTGCGTATGGACAAAGCCAAAATCCTTCTCATATTTATCTAGAAAATATTAATATCGATTTAATTTTGGAACTTCCGATTATCGATTTAATTTTAGTTTAAAATTAAAATATTTGATTTTAATAGGTATTTCAATCGATATTAATAAATAAATCTCGTATTCAGAAAAGAAGATGTGGATTTTGGGATTTGTGCATTGATATTTACCAGTCTGAGCATACAATGATACGCTTGATTCGCTCGTTGATATTTCGTTCGCGCCCAGCGTGACAGCAATAGATTTCATAAACACCTTCACTTTAAATATTTTGATGCTCGTATTTCCTCTAAACAGACTGCATAGATTAGCATTTCTTAGACAGATTTAGACATTAACGCCTTTACAGCTTATTTTGTAATTTGTAATTGCATGTTTATAACCAGTTTATATTACCGTTTCCGTTATTATTATAGTAAGACGCCATTTTTGTTACTTTTAGTGGGCTATTAAACACGTAAACTGGTAGCCAACTGATTGATCTCATAATATAATTTGTACACCAAACGTTATATTATTAATAAAAGTTTAATCACGCTTAATTAGAAGATACATTTTTGATTGCAGCAATTACAGGAAAGATAAGAAATCTCACACGATAAAATGTTGAAGTACCCTCACTAGTTATTCGACAGCGACGCTGAGAAATTTTACGACGCCTAAACCAGTGGTGTAAACATTTGCTATCATTTTGGAATTCATCCCATTTCTCTGGTTTTTAACGTGGTCACAAGTCTCCCCGAAATCATGGCTGCTCGAAGGTGTCCGAAACGTGAAATACACAATAAATAGGTCAAATTCGAGTAAATATAAATAATTACAGTGTAACATACCTATATGTATCTCTAAATGTAATCTTAACTAATATTATAAATGTGTCAGTTTGTACGTTTGTAAAGCTTTCACGCCTTAACGACTGAACTAATAATCATGGATTTTGCATACACGTCAGGGGTACAGAGAATATGACATAGGGTACCTGTCATTCAGAAAAAAGTACTGTTTTCGAGGGGTAGAAAGGGGAACGCCCATCTGAGGCCACGAGTGGACAAGTGGCTAGAGAAAAAAATACTTTCCAGTTGATTTTGTCGTAAAAAAATATGTATTTACTTTCATTTAAATTGACGCCACTGCAATTTACAAAAAATAGTTAAAAAGAGTAAGTCTATTGGGCAAGATGAGTCCAATATATCCTGCGCCTTTTCTAGATGATTTGTTAATAGTATATGACAATGAAGAGAATATAGACGTTTAAAATAACAAATGTGTTTCTTTTCATACCCTATTAAGTATAACTGGATAAAAATATATTACAAACACTCCTCCTATCATAATTAAATAATAGAGCATTGAGAAAAGAGATGTTTTTGAATTATCTCACAGCCAGACACATTTGCGTATAGAAAAATAACTTCAATACATTTTTCATAGGTATTTCTAAAATAGTGGCGTCAATTTGAATATATTTTTTAGATATGTAATACTGTTAAGATCTTAAATCACCCAATTTTTATGGTAATTTTGTCCATCTTTGGCCTGAGATATTATGGAGAATAGGCATTCCCGTTTATTGACAAAACCAACATGAACCAAAACTAATGCTATTTTTGTTTCTCATTGTAATTTTTATCCCATCTGGTTTATTTTTAGTCCATCTGGTTTATTTTTATTCCATCTGGTTTATTTTTATTCCATCTTGCTTATTTTTACATTCCTAGATAGCTCAAAAGCTGTTAATAATTTGACTACAGCACTAGCTACGGACCTTAGCATAGCAATGAACCATCGTATGGACAAAACAATATAATGTGAATATGGACCTCAATCAACACACAATGACCCAAATGCGATTTTAAGTGCGGTGCGGGCTTTACTAAATTAACTGATCTCAATCTGTGAAGTAATTCAATTGTTACACGATTACAAACATACGCACAAACTATTGTAGGGCATAATGATATTATGTACAACGTTCAGCAGCGATAGCTCAGTGGGGAGACCAACAGACTGCAATGCAGAGGGTCTTGGGTTCGAACCCACGTCGCGCACCTCAGACTTTCGGAAGTTATATGACCTTTTGAAATTATGTGCGTATTGATTGAAAATTATCGCCTGCTCCGTGCCTCGGAGAGCACGTTAAGCCGTCGGTCCCGGCTGCCATGAACATCTATGGCAGTCGTTATTGGGAGAGTATTGACACAAAAGATCCCACTGGGTCGAAGTGTCGCCGGTCTGTACTGACTGGCGCCCACATAAGATAAGATAAGATGTACAACGTTTTGGTGACTCTAAGCTAAATCTACTTCTTTGATATTTATTACTAGATTTTGCCCGCGGATTCGCTTGCGCAATTATAGATTATGGATGACACCCTGTGCCTTTTCTGATCCTTTGACAACGCGTATGCAAAATTTCATGGTGATCGGTCGAGTATTTGAAACGTGAAAGCGGAAAAATAAACTCACACTCGCATTTATAATATTACTAGCTGTCCCGACAGACGTAGTCCTGTACACACGACAAAAAAAAGATGATAAAACTATCCTATCTTTTAAGTTGGACCAAATTACAGATAGTTACGAAGTTTGATCAAAATCGGTTCTGTAGTTTCAGAGTTTATCCCGAACATACATCGTGACACGAGATTTTTGTATGGCTTATGTTTAACTTATCACCAGATATAGTAGAATATAACATCAAAAATAGTAAATGATAACCAAATTGCACAGCAAAATATATTTAAAGAGATCAAAATAAGTCGACGCAGCCCCGCTACGTGGGGCTTCTATTTTTTGGTGGGTTTAAGAAAGAACTTAACATAACCTAACCCTTCCGAGACGGAATACAGTGATTTGAGGCGTTTGAGGCTCGTTATGATATATTTTAGTAAGCATATTTTGCTGCGCAATTAGTAACTATTTTTGGTGGTCATTACATTTAATCCCATTTCATATATTAAGAGATATAGTAGATTTGCTACCAAAAACATCTTAGGTTTTCTTAACATTTAATGATCTTACTTCTTCTTAAAGATTCTGATCGAGACTACGGTTTTTGATCTTTTTGTTTCATTATAACATGTTTGTTGGTGTGCAAATGTTTTAAATTAGCCTGCAGTTTATAACAAAACGAAGGCAACGTCTCGCTGTAACTTTTACTTAATGCATTCTCACTTTTTGTGAAGCCACTTAATTAACACGAACCGTGTCACTTACAAGCCGTTTAGCTGCGGAAAAAAAACGCGCGAAAGCGGCCATTTTGTTTTAGTGTTGAGGCAAAGGCGCTATGATGCCATTGAAGATCTTACCAACCGCTATAAAATAGTGACGGGCTACTTTAGACGCTAGTAAGTCTTGTTGAAATGTATTTTTTATGATTAATTGTAGAAAACACGACACCATAATTTGCGGTATGAAAAATTCATCTATACTAATATTATAAAGCTGAAGAGTTTGTTTGTTTGTTTGAACGCGCTAATCTCAGGAACTACTGGGTCGAATAAAAAAAAAATTCTGTGTTGGATAGCCCATTTATCGAGGAAGGCTATAGGCTATATAACATCACGCTACAACCAATAGGAGCAGAGCATAAATGAAAAATGTTGCAAAAACGGGGCAAATTCTCTTATGTGAGGCAGACAAAGTTGCGAATGTCAGCTAGTAAGAGATATAAGTAAACACGACGTCAGATTTAAGATGAAAACCACTTTATAACAGGAAAACAAAACAATCTATTAAAAATGGATGTCCTCGTGTATACGAAGGAAGCAATAACAGTCTTAGATAAAAACAAAATCACCTAACCTTTGTAGGTGGTTTTGTTAGGTAAGTATATCTCAGTTAAAAGCCTTATCTATACTCCATTAGGTTAGGTACTTAACTAAAGGTAAACAATCTTGATGTGACTTTTTATCTAAAACTCAGTTTAAAAATAAAATGCTGCTAAAGATCAATGTAAATACAACAATAACGATTACTAAATCAATTGAACCGTTAGTTTAAGCACTAGTTTATTTGTTTAATATGTGTTTGTGTAAAGTCACATAAAGATTGTTTACCTTTAGTTAAGTACTTAACCAAATGGAGTATAGAAACGAACAACTAGAGTTGCGCTTAAGTCTCGCTTGCAAACAAAAAGTCGATGAGAAATAACGTGATAAAGCCAACCATTATTGCGTATAGGTTCCTTTATTCAAATAGAGCGAAGCACACCCGCAGTGAGTTACGACTAACGCCTCAAACAACAATACCTATAAATCCAAACACAGACATCGAATATTTATCGACGTTTTCACATCACTGGCTAGAGTTGTATCGTTGGCACGACGCCTCGGGCACCTCGAGGCAAGAATCGTTTGCGTAACAATCGTCCCTTGTCCGGGCATTCCGCCGCGCACGACTCCCGACCATTCTGTCGTGTCCATTCCGTTCTGTACACAACGTTCCGAGACAATTGCTTTGAGAAGCCAACAATGTATAATGAACATTGATGCAATGGCGCTGGGGCCCAGTTTCCCTTGTGCAGGTTTTATTATTCTTCGGCTTACGAAGTCGCGAACGGCGTTCAAAACCGACGTGGTCGCCTGAATTGGCGGACTTGCGAAAACAAACTGCTCATTGCAAATGTTTAAAAGCTGAATGATATAAAATAGCATCGAAATACGGTATAACGAATACACGAAGTTGAAAAATTGATTAAAGTTAAGTTGGTTCGAAACCTGGCGCAAATGTAACAGCAATAGATATAATAGTATAGAGCATTTAAATTTTCTGAGTCGAGATATGGTTCCGTCACACGGGATTTTATATAACGTTCTGTTTTTATACGTGATCCATAATTACCGGTGACTAGTATATTTTGTATTTTTGAAGACTACATCGAATGACTGAAATAAACTGTAGGTAATGCTATTTAAAGCACTACAGGACAGACACTGACAGACGCCTATTATATGAAACAACCGGTTGTTACTATTATGTTAAACTTCTTCCCCCTAGCCTTTATTATTCCCAAGTCACTTGGGGTCGGCTTTCTAGTCTAACCGGATTTGACTGGATATCAGTTTTTACACGGAGCGACTGCCATCTGACCTCCGCAACCCGAAGGCTAACGATACCCTAAGACTAGACCAGTGTTAGGATATTAGAGGGCACTGACTTCCCAATAACGACTGCATTCATTGCAGTCTGTTGGTCTCCCCACTGAGCTATCGCTGCTGCTTTTACGAATTTTTTTACGAATTATATCACTGTTTATTTTAAAAACCCTACTTCACTTAATTTTCACTTGAAGCTATTTAAATTATTTAAATGTACACTTCTCCGGCAGTTCAGTTGATTTAAAATAAACTCGATAAAATTCTTAAACAGTATGAAGTTTAATTTTTATTTACCTTTTTGGTACTTGACGTTTTGATCAGCTCACACCTGCCGTGGTCACAAGCTGCAAATATAACTTCTACCTTAACTAACGATATTAAAAAGATAAATAATTACACATATTATACAATACATAAATTACTTAACCTATTGAGTCGTAGTGGCACACCGGCGGCCTGACACAGGTTTTACGATGATGTCTGGCATTGCAACAAATGACAGATTTCGTTTATCTACTTTTCTGCAGCTTCCTGAAACCCGATAACTTGCATTAACTTCTGATAATCAGTGCAGGTACAACCGAGTATCTAACTTATGACCTAGCGAAATGGAGTGATTAAATAAAGCAGGCACTAGCTATGCTTCTAATCTATTCAGGTATAATAGTTTTCTGAAGAACTCCTGCCGTCATAATTAATTATTTCTATGAACATTCTGAGAACCTTAGCAGGCTTGAACATTAACAATACAAATTAAAATAAATGAATTTACAGTTCTTGCAACTCACGAAGGCGAGCGGGCTTTACTTGTAGTTGAACGTGTACATGCACAGTGCGGTAGTGTGCGTGTTTGACAGAGCGGTCAGTTGCGAGCGACACTTACACACACACACACACATACGTAGCCCGCTCGCCATCGTGCGTCGCAAGAACTAAACTAGTAGTTACTCCCCAGTATATCTAATATATAGAAGTTCTAATTGTGTCATGAATGCCATGCTTTTTTCATTATACATACAATTCTACACTAAACTCGACCTCGATGGCGTAGTGGTTAGTGTAACTGACTGCCACGCCTGAGGTCGCGGGTTGATTCCCGCACAAGTCAAACATTTGTGTGCATGAACATGGGTGTTTGTCTTGGTCTGGGAGTTTCTATGTATAATATGTATGTATTTACAAAAAAGAAAAAGTATATATGTATGTTTATCCATTGTCTAGTACACATAGTACAAGCTCTGCTTAGTTTGGGCTAGATGGTATTGTGTGTATATGTGATAGTATATGATTATTATTATTTTTATTAAACTATTATTTATAAAATGGTTAGAGATTAGTCTGTGTAATACACCTCTCACCTTCGGGAGAGATATAAATATGAAACATTGGCTAGCGAAATCTTGGTGTACCACAATTCGCCAGCTTTTTTACGTGCGTAAAGTTTGTCAATAAAGCTATTGTCCTTTTGTTGACAAAGTTCCAGACTCCGTGCTTCTACTAATAAATATTTTGACAGATACTATCTGACCAATAATACTTTGCCAAACCCGGGAATCGAAACCGAGGTATTACTCACAGTAGTCGCATTCACAACCACAGCGGCACTAAAGCATTCAAAGAAAATTATAAAAAATTTGTCATCGGTCTACACGATTTTTTTTTTTTTTTTTTTTTTTCTTTTTAATTTAAACAAGAACCAACTTATGATGCTTCCTATCGATCAACATTGATAGATACCACTAAAGTTCTTTTTACACATATTTTTCCTTAAAATAACGATTAAAAGTCTTAAGAGGAAACACAAGGGCCGTTTTTCCATACAAACGTAGTCCCCTGTGTCCTCCCTAGTAATGTCAGTAGGGTAATAATTCTTTTTCAAAAAATGTATCGCCTATCTTGGCATGACCCTATGTTTTCCTTTTTTTCATAAATTAATTATTGAAAGAGAAATGAATGAGCCTTCAAAAACCTCAAATATTGGCCAGATTTTCGGCTGTGTTCAAACATCCAGAAAACAAATTTGACAAGATTATGGTCATGTTTTGGAGAAGGAATCAGGGGACTACGAAACGTTGATTTTGTGTACTTTTAATAGATATTTTCGGTCCAAGCTGCAGTTGTCTCTATCGCGCTCTGCGGGCACTGCGCGACAGCAATAGATTTTACAAATACCTATTTTTCAATTCTCTCGCCTTTAATGTTTCCTCTTAAGTCCTTTGACTCTACACAGAAGAGAAGCGACTATGTCGTCTTGAACAAGTAAATACAATATCGACTTTCAAAATAACCTTACATATTCACAAAGTCTTCATTTGCGTATGAATACTGAGTACTAGTACCTATATGATTGTTGCGATATTATAACGGTCTCTTTGTGGGCACATCACCGCGATGATTGCCGCTTGATTACCATGAGTGGATGTAGGAAGGATGTTTTATACGTAGCTATGTGTGCGGCTACAGAGTTATGCAAAGCTTATTCTCTCAATCCCACGGCAAAGTGACCGCGGATAAAGTTTTACATAATATTGTGTTACATTTACGTAAACGTTACACATTGATTTAGCTACTTTATACGAAATTTTTGACATAATTTAATAATACAATTAATTAACTATTTAAAGAAATACCTATTTTAATATTATTTTCGAGAGCCAGCCCAATTATAGGTTTGTCTTTATTCTTTAATTTGCATTATATTGTCTTCTGTTTACGCGACGGTTATTCATTGAAATTAAACTACTATATACGGATTTTATCGCGTTATTAATAAGTAAAGTTTAATAGTAATAGTAGTGTAACAGTTTTCAAAATTTTGTAATAAAGTGTCAAATAAACAACGCGATAAAATCCGTATATAGTAGTTTAATTTCTTTAATTTGACTTGTATGGGTGAGCTCACCAAAGAATACTACAGACATATTAGTACTAGATAAGTATGATTATTATCTATTCTGGATAATAATCATACTTAAAAGGTAAGTCAAGCCAGGCTTTTGAACTTATATGTATGAAGATAACCTCATTGCCTATATCGTGTGGGACTTTACAAATGTTGAAAAAACGGACAGAAAGTACTTACCTGCATCCAACACACATCTATACTAATATTATAAAGCTGAAGAGTTTGTTTGTTTACTAGAACGTGCTAATCTCAGGAACTACTGGTCCGATCTAAAGAATTCTTTCAGTGTTAGATAGCCCATTTATCGAGGAAGGCTATAGGCTATATATCACCACGCTAAGATCAATAGGAGCGAAGCACCAATGAAGAATGTTTCAAAATCGGAGGGTATTTTTTCCTTTTGAGAGCTTCCGCTGCGTGCGCTGCGTAAACAGTTAAAGTTTCGCAAAAATAATGTATGACAGAATTGTTCTCCTTTAAAAGTTCTAAAAAAAGTCCGCGACAGCATATGTCTATCTTTTAAGGTTGGCTCACTATAATCATTTTTATGCTAACGAAATTTGTTCTAAAATAATGCATTATTTGCGAAGGTATTTTTATAAACATGATATTAATCCTTATCCAAATAAATACCTTATTCATCACAAGTATTTAATTTAAAACAAAATTGCCCTTTACATAATTCGATTTCAATGAATATCTTAGGAGATATCGCAATTTTAAAATAACATCGCAGCAAAATAATTACCCATTACAGACATAGTACAAACGATGTTTCTCCTGGTTTTTTCTGCGTGATTACTACTGGTTCGATTTGAAAAATTCTTTTAGTGTTGGATAGCCTATTTACCGAGGAAGGCTATAGGCTATATAAAATCACGCTACGACCCACGGGGGCAGCGCAGTAACGATAAACGCGGGTGAAACCGTGGGAACATCTAGTGTGTTTATAAATTGTCATACATTTGCTAACAAAGCTTAAAACCATTGACTTTACATGAAATAGGTCTATATAATAATATTGTTAAGTAATTCTAACTATAAACGTACATCACACCCTTTATTCTCGGTACAATCACACTTGCTAGGCTTTTACGACAGCATCGGCTACAATTTTATTGATAGAATTGCACTTTGTAACAATATCGATATCTAAATTGCTATTGAAACTCCGTGTTCAATCTAAAAGCGTCCACGTAAACTTTATACGAACCATATCTTCTGAAGCAGCGATAGCTCAGTGGGGAGACCAACAGACTGCAATGCAGAGGGTCTCGGGTTCGAACCCACGTCGCGCACCTCTGACTTTCGTAAGTTATATGACTTTTCGAAATTATGTTCGTATTGATTGACAATTATCGCCTGCTCCGTGCCTCGGAGAGCACGTTAAGCCGTCGGTCCCGGCTGCCATGAATGTCTATGGCAGTCGTTATTGAGAAGTCAGTGCCCTCTAATATCCTGACACTGGTCTAGCCTTAGGGTATCGTTAGCCTTCGGGTTGCGGAGGTCAAGTGGCAGCCGCTCCGTATAAAAAATTACTATCCAGTGAAATCCAGTTAGACCAGAAAAGCCGATCCCAAGTGACTTAGGAATAATAAAGGCTAGGGAGAAGAGAAGATCTTTTGAAATAACGACTAGAATATTAACATTGTCATGACCGACTCTAGAATTATCATTTCCTTGGATTCTTAATACTAACGAATATTATAAACTAGCTTTTGCTCGCGGCTTCGCTCGCGTTAATTTAGAATTTGACAATCAATTCGGGTTACTCTGCTTGTTGTAATAATATAATTCAATCATGATTCGAAAGAATCGTGGCGCCATCTATTATCATAAGAACGTTTTTGTTGTTTTCCTCGGGAACAGTAATTTTTTTCGGGATGAAAGGTAGCCTGTGTCCGTTTCTGTACACCTGTCAACGTATATGCAAAATTTCAGGATGATCGGTTCAGTGGTTTAGGCGTGAAAAGGTAACAAACAAACAAACAAAAAACTCATTTTCGCTTTTATAATATTAGTTAGGAAGTTAGGATAGGATTAGAAAGTTAGGATTAGGATTAGGATTTCTTTTTTATTTGTTTGTAGTGATTTAACTCAAAAACTAACCAACCGATTTTAAAAAATCTTTCACCCTTAGAAAGCTATGTTATCACCAAGTAACATAGGCAGTATTTTATTGAAAATAATACTGTCACACCTAACCTAGCCATTTATGCGAGCGACGCCGTGGATAAAATCTAGTATATAATATATTGAGATGGGCTTGAAGGTCGCTCAGGCTTGTGGGTACAAGCAAACCAACGAGAGCAATTTACTTTGAAATATCATAAAGACAAAATTACATAAGCCCAGCCCTACAGAAAATTAAACGCATAAAATATTCTATGATCGACGTAATCCATCATCTTAACAGCTCGGTTTAAATAATTACGAAACATACCGCCGCGTTGACATTTTAACAACCAAGCACGAGAGACTTAATTAAAAATTCCAAGACTTCATCATAATAACCAATGTTCAGAAAAAATGGAGTGGGCACCGTTTGACGTACGAGTAAAGATTGTTCATAGTTCATTCGTGTTCCCTTTGTAAAAAAGCAATTGTAGAACAGGACCCATTCAACACTATTACAAGTACATATGTATATTTTTTATTAATTTCACTTTTTTTTTTATTGTGTACATGTCTACTTTATAAATATGTGAGAAAAGTAGTGCTTATCAAATCCTTATTAATATTATAAATTCGAAAGTAACTCTGTCTGTCTATCTGTCTGTCTGTCTGTCTGTCTGTCTGTTACCTTTTCACGGCTAAACGACTCAACCGATTTAGATTTTTTTTTTTTTTATTTTGCTCGTCAAAATAACCACACTCCACCTGATGGTAAGCAGTCGTGTGGTCTAAGAGCAGTGGCCTCCACATCGCCCCCACAATAGCCGAGGCGATGTTGAGGTCTCTACTTTGACGGCCTGAGAAGATGCGTTTTCACGCCCCGCTTAAAGAACCCAGGATTGAAGGAAGAAGGAAACACGTGCCTTGGCAGAGAATTCCATGCCTTGGTCGTTCGGCAGAGATATGAGGACGAATTTGGCACAGATATAGTTTAAAACCTGGGAAAGGATATAGGCTACTTTTTATTGATATAGGTACCACGCGGGCGGAGCCGCGCACAAAAGCTAGTAAGTTATAAAAAAAGTACAATCAACAAATATAGAGCCTTGCTGATTTCAGCATGAATAGGCCGGCTCGACCGGGGAAGGACTACCCTCTCACAGAATATCGACGTGAAATAGCAGTATTCCAACTGTTGTGTTTCATTCGGTCAGTGAGAGTGTGGGAAGCCCAGTCACCCTCTTTCCCCGTTCCCACCCCTTCTCCTTCCCACTTCCTTTTTCTCTTCATCCGTTCCTAAAGGGTCGGCAACGCGCAAGTGATGCCTCTGGTGTTGCAGGCGTCCATAGGCTACGGTGACCACTTACCATCAGGTGGACCGTATGCTTGTTTGCCACCTTAGTTGTATAAAAAAAAGAAATAATAATAATACGCAAAAAAAAAACTTTGTACCCCTTTTTAAGCATGTTGCGCGCTATGGCGATTGGCGTGTGAGATTTGGCTGATTAATATATCGTGAAGTTTTGTATTGCGTAATGTGTCTGTGTTTTGCATGTTGTATATAATTGGTATGTATAAAAACAAACAATATTTGTGAAGTTAACGAATTACGGTCAATATTCGTTCGCTGGCGAACATTAGTAAACATAATGTACCTATTTAATTACATTTTTATATAATTGTTACCAATTACCCTACTCTGCAATAGGTAAATATCGTAATAAGATAAAATGTAGGTATTTGATTTAATTAGCGCAACGAGTTACGTTACAACAAGTTATCACAAACAAATATTGTCAGTGAATAAAAATTTTGCAATCCTCAAATTGTTCTTCTGAATCTAGATGTTCGTCGAATCCGCTGTTTTAATGTTTGTTAAATATCCCGCAACAGAGTAAGTTTTAGCGTTGGAATGGCTTTAATCCTAATCCTAACTAATATAATAAAAGCGAAAATGAGTTTGCTTGTTTGTTACCTTTTCACGCCTAAACCACTGAACCGATCCTCCTGAAATTTTGCATATACGTTGTCAAGTGTACAGAAACGGACATAGGCTACCTTTCATCCCGAAAAAATTACTGTTACCGAGTAAAACAACAATAACGTTCTTATGATAATAGATGGCGCCACGTGTCTTTCGAATCATGATTGAATTATATTATTACAAGCAGAGTACAACCCGAATGGATTGTCAAATTCTAAATTAACGCGATCAAAGCCGCGGGCAAAAGCTAGTAAACAATAAAATTAATTAATATTCATTAGAATGTATGGTGAAATTTGATGATGTGTGACGAGGCAGTAGAAAGGGGAAGATCCAGGCCATAGATATAATAAACTCTTTTTTATATTTCTATGATCCAGGCTCTAGAAGGTCATTTTCTGAGCAGCAGGTAATATACATCCTGAAAAAGTGAGTGTTGGATAGCCTATTTATCGAGGAAGGCTATATAACATCACGCTATGGCCAACGAGAGCGGCGCAGTAACGATAAACGCGGGTGAAACCGCGCGCACATCTAGTATTTATATATTTCTATCTACTATAAGGTGGTCATTTTAACTTTCGCACTGTTAGATTTTCTCTAACCATATTCATCCTCCGTCATCAATCATCGGATCTTGACCCGCTAGGAATGATTGCCAACATCCGAGGTTTAATCTTATGGCAAATAAAGATTACCTATTCATTTCCTAATAACATCGACTTAGAAAATTATCGCGAATAAGTTTTGACGTACAAATAAGTCGGGAATGTACGTGTGGGTGAATGAAATATTTTAGGAATTAGGTATACCTCGGACCAATTATCACACAGTTCACTTGGTCCGAGAGGTATACACTATGTAATTTCGAGATTAAGCCTTTTTTTTCGTACCACAGCTTTAGTATGACTCCGTCGTATCTCGTAACGTCGGCATTTCGGCCGATGACAGTAGTTTTATTGTGTATGTACGAGAGATCGGGCCGAATGAGCGAACAGAGTTTTAGGTCTGTGAACTCCTACGTCTATGTCTAAATAATAAATACCATCTATACAAATAAATAAAGTTGAAGTTTCTGTTTGTAATATCAAAATAACAGCTTTTTACTCAATGCATATGAAAGTATATACGGCACATAGGTATGCCAAAAATCTATTCTTAAAATGACGGCCTTCCTGTTTGTTCCGGCTAATCTCTGAAACAGCTGGGCAGATTTTGACGGGTCTTTCACTGGCAGATAACTAATGTTATAAGAAGTAACTTAGCCTAAGTTACTCCTTACTTTTATTTATTACTTTCATCATCATCATCAGGCTATAATAGTCCACTGCTGGACATAGCCCTCCCCCAAAGAGCGCCATAGCGCGCTGTCTTCAGCTTGCCGCATCCAGCATCTGCCTGCAGTCTATTATTATTATTATTTATTACTTTAATTTAGAAAAATCATTGCGAACTGATCAATCACTTTTTATTAAATGCCACGCGAACAATGTCGCGGGTAACACATAAGTAGTTTTACATAATAAAGAACAAGTGTATAAATTACTCGAATAAAAGTCAATCAATTGAATTTATTGATCACGGTGAATGTTAAAATTAGATCGATTTATTCGCTTGCAAATCTTATAAATAGATAACATAAATTATTAAAGAAACAGATATAAAACATCGAAACTCGTATTTTACAAGCACGGTTTAATGGCTTAAGTTTTTATAATATAATTAAAAAACATTTATTCTCTATTCCTATTTTAATACGTTATAAATTAATCCATAGCTTCACAAATAGGTTTTTCAAATTCATAACCTAAATTGTGACCATAAAAAACTCTTTCCTTTTTTTTTAATGAAATTGCTCTGTGTTCAAACTCTAATTGCGGTTAACATGACACACATTGGAACAACGGCCATAAAACACAGCTAGACTCGGCACTATTTGAGGATCATACAAATTATTAATCAGACTTACACTTACATTACACATTGATTTTCAAAATTTCCCGAATCATTTAAAGATTGTTTAAAAATAGAAAATTACTTTTATCCAAAATGTAAATAAAAGTTCAGAAACTATGGCTTCTACGTAATGTCTGGTTTAGTAAGTCTACTTTCTCTAAATTGCGTCAAAGATATAAGATTAAACACATAAATCAACACCGCCATAATAAATCAATCTAATTACCACATTAATTAATTAGTTTATCTATTAATAGCCATCGTAATTATGTAGGTATCGCATTACGTAGATTTTTTTATGTCACTAGATAAATTGTTTATGGTTATTTCGCGCCATTTTCCGTTAACGAACCGCGTAAAAAGTTTACAGTATCTATTGCCAGTTGCAAAACCTATAAACATTACGCACCTTGTCTATTTACTGAGGTGGAAAATTATCGATATCCCTTTATGGTTCCTTGCCGTTATTTCAACTTATTATTATTAAGTCGTCACACTGGTTACGTCTAATTAAAATTACTTGCAGACCCCAGTAATTGGTCCTCGCTACATAAAAGTATAGAATCTAAAGAATACTTGCTACTTATAAATTATTAATATATGATACCAAGTTCTAAGTAAGAGAGACAATGTGAAGACGTATTTAGATAGTTCTCGGTTAGGATGGATAACGGGTTATAGTATAATCGAGCATCCGATAACGAACTAGCAAATATGTAACGAGAGAGCGGCTAACGTGTAGGTATGATTTATAGACAATAGACATGCTAGGAGAGCTTGAGACTAGGCTACATACTTTATTGGCATAGCCCGTGTTGCGATTTTCTTTCCGAAAAGGTGCACGAAATATTTTACTGCTCGTATCCTAAGTAGCAGCGATAGCTCAGTGGGGAGACTAACAGACTGCAATGCAGAGGGTCTCGGGTTCGAACCCACGTCGCGCACCTCTGACTTTCGGAAGTTATATGACTTTTTGAAATTATGTGCGTATTGATTGACAATTATCGCCTGCTCCGTGCCTCGGAGAGCACGTTAAGCCGTCGGTCCCGGCTGCCATGAACGTCTATGGCAGCCGTTATTGGGAAGTCAGTGCCCTCATTACTAGACCCGAGAGGTACTAGACTAATACAAAGACTAGTAATCTCATTAATAGGACATGGAAACATTTGCTTTAGAGACCCTAGCGCTATTACACATAAACCTGTATACTAGGCAATAGCGTTCTTAGCTAACCGATCAAGTTTGGCCGTGGGTAATCGAGTTACTGGCTAACAAAAAGCTTAGATAGTTGTCGATCAATCTTGGCTTATTTTAGAAATATGAGGCAACGGTGATTGAACAAGAGGCTCTCTCTGTGTTTGCTTATATTCTTCACTTGAAGTGAACAAAGCTTTATAATCTTCTTTTTTAAACTATATTGATTATAATGGCGACGTGCATAATTCCATTCGCGTAAAATTTGAATTTATTGACCACACTCATTGGCAAATATAGAGGTTACCAGGCGCCGTGCCAACCTAAGGATTATCTGGTACCTGAAATGTAACTTTAAACCATATAATTCTAGGGTGGTATGTCGACCAAGGAGTGATCAGGACCCGAACCTCTCCTTAAAAAATAAAATGACAACACTACATATCGCACGCCCAGTGCAATAAAGACGTAAGAAGAATATGCTAACTTTACAGGCGAGCATAAAAAACTGTTCAAACTTATATTGACGAGTCAAATAATTTTTTGGTATAAACCCTTATTTTCCGTCAAATCACAATGGGCAAACATGAGCTTGTGTATCTTTATTTGCACTATTCGAAAATGCAATAAGAAATTCGACGTAATTGTACTTACGCCTTTATTCACCATGTATTCGAAATACAATTAAGTGTCAACATTATTTGACCATGAAATTGTTTACCTCCATACCTTCTGAACCTAGAAAACATAAAGACCTTACAACCAACAATATTTGTACAGTAATTTTCTGTTATGACTAACCTACCACTTTAAAAGTATTGGCAATAAATCAATTAAATTACATACAAGTAAACATATTAAAATTTCTGTAAAAATACAACACGAAGGTATTTTAACGAACTGCTAATTGTATAAGTTTTCATTGTTAAAAGATTTTACTACTGGAAATAAACTTTAGTGGATAATAAACAAACCGAAAACATTTACCTCAGAGTGCCATATTGTATTTGCCAAAAGATACAAGCGCGTAAAAAGCTAAAGCTTTCAGAGAATTACACATATTTCCGACACAAAACATACCTACCTATAAGTAGGTATAGAACGTTCGGCTTGATACAACGCGCAAAAACAAACGCTCACACAGACACGACTGCACAAATAGCGCACTGGACAAGTAGGTATTTGCCTGAACCAAAATAATAGTTCTGAGTCTAGAGGTGCTTTGACCCTTACGCGGAAATAGACTTTTAAAGAAACACGATGCTGATTCTTTCGAAGTCAATGCTGCGTATATCGATTTCGAATTATTCGAAGGCAAAAGTAGTCGTAGGCCGTCGTTCAAATTGAAGCATATCGAATAGGGTAAAATCACCGGTCTATAGAAAGTTATTTTGTAATTTAAGTTCCTGCGGTGAGTGAGATTTCCAGGTTCCTGTAACCATGGCAAATGTGGTTATTGATCTTGCGCTGGCAATGCAGGCACTTCTTTTTTGAAGGGTCAGCAACGGGCGCGTGCGCTCACTAGTAATACTAGTAGCAATTGTCCATAAACTTCAGTATAGTTAAGTCAGGCAGACCAGTTTTCGAGTAGTAGAGCCTAGCTGATTTCAGCATGAATGGGCCGGGTCGACCGGGGAAGGACTACCCTTTCACAGAATATTGACATGAAATACCAGTATTCCTACTGTTGTGTTTCGTTCGGCCAGTGAGAGTGCCGGAGGCCCAAGCACCCCCTCTCCCCCTTCCCGCTCCATCTCCTTCCTACTTCCTTTCCTAAAGGGTCGGCAACGCGCAGGTCCTTCAATCCTGGGTTCTTTAAGCGGGGCGTGAAAAAGCATCTTCTCAGGCCGTCAAAGTAGAGACCTCAACATCGCCTCGGCTACTGTGGGGGCGATGTGGAGGCCACTGCTCTTAGACCACACGACTGCTTATCATCAGGTGGAGTGTGGTCATTTTGACGAGCAAAAAAAATAAATAAAAAGGTGATTCCTCTGGTGTTGCAGGCGTCTATAGGATTGGTGACCACTTACCATCATGTGGGCCATATGATTGTTTGCCATCTAAGTAGCACGAAAAAAAATATATATCTAATAATATAAGAACTATCAGTATTTTATGACGTAATGAGGCAAATTTTAACGTTAAATATATAATATTTGTTTACAGAATGGATGTACGGCGTTGCAGCGCGCGGCGGCCGATGGTCATGTGGACGTGGTGCAGCTGTTACTGCAACACGGAGCTGACCCCAACAAGCAGGACAATGTGGTAAGCACAACAACTATTTATATACATTATCGTAGCACACAATGCCGCGGTAGGGAACAGTATTTCACCTGGAAACGTTATATTCAATGATACTTGAAATGGGTAGATGGAAAACGTATCGTGATTCGTGATACACTTTTAACAATAATATGTACGCGCGGTTTCTAGAGTAGAGTTTGGCTGCATCATTGTTAGTTTACGTGGTTTACACATATCAAGTGAGCTGCTGGATTCCCTAAATATAGAGAGTGACAATAACAATTATGATACCTTCTTTATTTTGTCATACTCACGCAACTAATGATATCATCATTAATTAATGGCATTATTGGAAACCGGACACTGTTTACCATGTTATGAAGCAAATTTAAGTTTTGGCTTCATGTGTTATCCTTATTTGCGCAGCACGGCAACACGGCGGCGCACGAGGCGGCGTGGAAGGGCTACTCGCGCTGCGTGGCGCTGCTGGCGCGCGCCGGCGCCGACCTGCGCGCGCGCAACGCCGCGGGCTTCGCCGCGCTGCACCTGGCGTGCCAGAACGGACACAACCAGTCCTGCAGGGAGATACTGCTCGCGGGAGCGCCACCAGATTTGCAGAACAACGTTAGTATTTCTTATTTCTGACCTGCCAGGATATATTGTTGTTATTTGCATAAACGGACAAATCCATTAATTCTCTGTTTCTGGTTTTCAGTACGGTGACACTTCGCTACACACAGCAGCTCGCTACGGCCATGCCGGCGTCACTCGAATCCTTATATCTGCACAATGCAGAGTCTCCGAGCAGAACAAGAACGGAGACACGGCTCTTCACATCGCAGCAGCCATGGGCCGGCGAAAACTGACCCGAATACTTCTTGAAGCGGGCTGCGACAAATCCATACGGAACCACCAGGGTGAGACCGCGAGAGATATCGCCACCAGAAAGGGTCTCGAAGAAATCATCAACATCTTGAACACACCTGTTGCAAAACAACCTAAAAAGAAACATAGGGATAAAAGCAAAGAAAGAGGTATCGATGAACCAGACGAAGCCAAAAAGAAAGAAAAGGGCAAAGAAAAAGACAAACATAAACCTAAAAAGAACGTGCACTTCGAGACTCCACCGCAAGTCCAGTGGTCACCGTACGGGTGTCACTACTACCCCGACCCAAAATTTTTCCCGAAACCAAAACTAAGCTCGTTACCCACCGAACCACTTAAAAAAGGCGAGCAGTACTATTTAGATTTGGCTGGAAATATAAAAAAGGGGCCTATAGGTGCAGGCTATACTTGTTATTGTGCACCGTTCTTCAAACATATGGAAGATAAATTAAATGAAGATAAGAAAGACTTGAAGAAGCATATCGACAGAGCACACGAGAGGCTAGATCAAAAGGTAACAGACCTTGAGATGAAAACGCAAGGTCAAATATCAGAGCTGACAAGATTCGTTGCAGCGGAAAGAGCATTGTGTAAAGAAAGGCACAAACATTTGGAGCAATGGCTGACACGAGGTATGCTGTTCAGACAATCGGAGAGAGTTAAAAAGCTGGACTTTAGTCCTAAAGGATCCTTAGATATACCTCCTCTGAAAAGAACCAGAAGCTTAGAGTTATTAGATGCTGATACAGAAGAATGGAACAAGGTGCACAGGATAATTAAGAGCTTCAATAAAAACGCTGAACAATACGACAGTCATGCCAAAGATCTGAATGACAGCAAAGCCACATCCAAAAGTACGGAGATTCTCGATAGTAGACAGTCACCTAGTCCAAGACGGAGATATGTTCTTAAGAATTCTAAGAGTAGCGACCAATTAGATGCTGGACCGAGTAGATTATCAATTCCTCCATTTAATAAACCACCAATTCAACCAAATAAGGAAAGCCACTCACAGAACGTCACAGCAGAAATCCACGTGAAAGCAAATAAAATGTCGCTATCTCAATCACCAATGTCTATGGAGGTAGAAAGCTACAATCAAAGGTATGCGTCTCCTAGTCGACAGTCAGAAGCAAAGTCACCTAGCAGTAGTCATAAACATCCCAGTGATTTTGAAGACGATATCAAGAGTCCAAAGGATCCGGCCGTGCCTTTATGGAAAAGTCAAGTATTACAGAGAACAGCAGATGATATAAGAAAACGAGTGGCACTTGAAAAAGAAATGTCTGATGTTATCGCTAGAACTAACAAATCTCTAGATATATCACAAGATGGCTATGTAAAACTAAGGAAACAAGCCACATATCAAAACAAAGATGATGCTGAAAGGGAGCCCAGAAAGTCAGTGCATGAGTTAGTAGCACAAGTAGAACGGCAAAGAAGCAAATCTCCTGAAATGCCTAGAAAAATACAGCCCACCGAAAATATAGAACCTTCAACGAGTCAAAACCCTGGAATACTGAAGATGCCACAGCAACCTCAAAGACCGGCACCGGTTCTTAAAGAAAAGCCGCCGAAAAGCAAACGCTTCAGCTTGCATAATCTAATACCATTTCCAACGAGGAAAACCTTTCAAAACCCACCAAAGGATAATGGAAACAACTCTGAAAGCAGCGACGAGGAAGATAACCCAATTAGAAGTTCAATGCAGCCAGGTCCAATGAGAAACACGAATTTACTCCAAACGCTACCGATGCCTAATTTCGAAACAGTATCAAAATCGCCATCACCTGCGCAAATGTCTACGCAGAACCCATACCCACACGATCTACGATCCATGATACCCAAAGATGCGTATTTCCACGAAATCCCCAACAGACAGATGCCGTATATGGTGGATAGCGGTTTACCGGTTCCTCAATATGCATGCTCGCAATACGATTACAACCAACCAGGGTTACCGAACCAAATACAGGGTAGGAACAGAAACCCTTTGTACCATCATCAAACTGGAGTCTTCGACGCGATGATGCAGGATCACATCATGAGAGAAATGGAGCGCATACCACACTGCTATAGCGACCACTTAGACCAGAATACTGAAGTAGAGATCGCGAACCAAAATGATTTTCGAATGTGTTACGACCCAATGTATCCGAATTTTAGGGGGAATCCGCATGGAATGACCAGAAAACCGAATCCTGACCATAGTTTGCTTCATAGTCGGTTACAGTCGTTGGCGATTAATACCCATCTGGCTGAAACTCAGAGCCAGGCAGACAGAGAGTCACATAACGACTCGGGGTATAGTACAAAGGTGTATGGGAGCTCTCAAGGTCCATCGCCAAGTTTGTCAGGTCATGCGGATGGTTCAGACAATATATCTGGGCAAAGAGTGAATGTTATGCCGAATGGAAAGCCTATGGGTGGTCAGATTGGAGCTTCCAGTTTAGTATGAAGGATAAGCTCTCTCCAACGATAATATATCAATTGAAGTGGCTTATTGTTTCGTGATTCCTGAAGTTAGGTCACGAGTCAAAATTTAAAGTATTGAAATGTGGCTTGATATAATTAGGTGTGAATCAGAACATTCACTAGTTAAAATGATGTGTTCATTGCTTTTTACCTTGTTAAGTGATTACCTTGCAAATTAGAAGTAAAAGATTAAGCGTCTTATACACGTTCTAATTCAGTTGTACACTTAACCCTTAATATGTTGGGACCAACAAGCGTTCAAAAATTGTTGATCATATTTAAGCAAAGTATTCTGTCATCGATTGCCATTCGACAATTAACATTACTCAGTCTGTCATAAATGGCCGTACCATTGATAGCTGGCTACAACTTGCTTTTAAAAGCATTCTTTATCTTTTAACGCCAATTTAAAAATTTTACACGCCTCGTGATTATCGTGGAGACATTTTATGACAAAATAAACAATAGAAATAATTCCACAGTTAGTTGTACACACAGCGACTCATGAACCTAGACTGTTTGGGCTTTGAACTATCAGAAGTTGAACGCTGCGAATCTTGCGAGAGAATACGTTATATTTTTGTTATTTTGTCTCATTCACGCTGAACGGGCCGCGGGCGTCGCCGCACGCGCTAGTCCACCGTGATGGGTCTACACCACTATGCACTGACCCTTTCCGACAATTCTTTATTTTGTATGTAGCGTAGTTATGCGTATATAGTGTGTCTAAGTTGATGTGTAGTCGTGTGTACTACTACATTGGAGTGTATCTAAAATTAAATTAAATAGAAATTTGAAGTCACACTAGCAAAATTAAAATAAAAGTATTACCAGATTGCAAAAAGGTAGAAAATTGGTAGAAATAAGGTTGGTATTTATTAAATTAGCAGTTTATTCAGATTTATTCATCTATTTAAAGCAACGTTAATTGAAATTTAAATCTATTTAAAACAAAACCGCACGGTAGCCGTGCATAATTGCATAATTTCTAAGTCACTTTAACATCACAAACACATACTGACAAGTAACTGTATAATGAAATTTTATAAAAGTACAAATTTAATGTAGGTTTTAAAGATGCCATGTATCACAATGTATTGTAATTAATTATAAGTCTGTTGTTTTCTTTTAATTTTAAATGTATAAATACTCAATTTTAATATAACGTTGTGAAGTCACGTCGAGTTTTTAAAGTAGTCCGGTAATGTTGTTTTGTGCTGAACAGGTTACTAATTTGAAATAAAGTAATATTAGTAATCTGCCAAGAATAAGACAGTTAGCCTTATATAATAGTTTTTATTTTTATAGAGTGAAAAAACCTCATAATTGTTTAAGAAAATAAGATATTCATTATTGTCCTAGCCTATCCTAAGTGAGTTTCGCAATACAATAGAAAACTTGGAAGTATATACATACATTTTCGTTTTTTCGTGAATAAGAGGTCACCCTGAATATGTATGACGTAACAGGAGATAATTTAAGCGCGGAAAATAAAATAGTTTAAATTGCCATTAATTGAAATTTGTATTTTTTAAATTATTTTATATTTAAATGCAACTGATTATAATTAAAGTGATATCTATGATATTTTTTTTAATTATTTCCTATTACAGATTACATATTATAAACCCGTTGCACGCTTTATCTTGCATCACACTTGTCATTCTGTTTGAAATATGAATGCGATCCAAACACCGAACGGTCTGATTAATGCTTGATTCGATTATGCAAGTAGGCAAGAATTTAAAATTAACGTTCAACTACCCACATGCAAGTTCATGTTACTACTTCTTGCATTACTTGCATCTATACTTGCCTTAACGAAGTGGGCTTACAATCAGTGATAGTTTGGTGTGCTGACCATAATATATGAATTTTTAAAAGTAAATTAAGTGTATTTTAAAACGAGCCTTACGTTATATAGAAATGAAAGTCACAAAGTGTGGTAGTGTCTCTGTATTGTAATTATATTTATTGTGTTGCATTGTATTTGATTGATAACTTTGTACTGATTGATTCTAATAAAAGTGCACTTTTGAAGTGTGACAACTAAACACTGTAGTTTGATTTCTGAAGCATGGAACCTTTACTCTGTATGGGTGGTGTATTGATTTATGTAGTCGCCTCGAGACTGCCTTATTAGGATTCCATATAAACTTTAACTGTGCCAAATTTCATACTCCTCCGTCCACGCAATTTTCGTAAAAAGGGGTACAAAGTTTATACTTCAGGTATTAATATATATAGATCTAACGTAACATAGTAGGTACCTATCACAAAATTTTGGTAGGTACATAACCTGTTTTTTTACATTTTCGGATCGAAGCTTTCATTGGCATGTACGTACTCATTTAAGACTGCGCCGAGCGAAATGTGCCAAAACAAGCGGTTACAGTTAAGTGAATAAAATCGACACTTTTTGTTTAATACAAATATAAAATATACATTTACCATAACAATGAATGTGTTTACAATTAATCCGTGTAAAAAACATAAAATAATAAATATTTTCGCCTACAAAATTACGTAAATTTGCAATATGCAAAAACGTAAGCTCGTGTTACGTGATTTTTAGATTATAACAGTAGAAATCTATCCTATTTTACAGCTTAAACGAAACATAAATAGTTATATTACAATTTGTCCGTCTTAAATATTTAAGTGATTGGTTGACAATAAAGATACATATTTATCAAAAAAATTCTTCAAATCCTTCATACAATTCTACTATGGCGGCCGCGCGCCGATTCGAATATGCGCCACACGAGCTCTGGCATTATCTGTCTTACGCTCGGCGCAGTCTTAAGTATAATTATATCTGTTTTGCAAATTTTGCCGTAGACTCTTCAAATAAAATAAAATTTATCAGATCTAGTAGACATACACAGACTGACGCCTGTACAATTCCGTGGACATAAGCAGAGATGTATTTCACTCACATTTTGTCACCTATGTGTAGGTTAGTTATGACGAGCCTATTACCCTCTAATATGAGGTGAGTAGAGCTTCGCTGATTTCAGCATGAATGGACCGGCTCGACCGGGGAAGGACTAGCCTCTCACAGAATATCGACGTGAAATAGCAGTATTCCTACTGTTGTGGTTCGTTCGGTGAGTGAGAGTACCGGAGGCCCAAGCACCCCCTTTCCCCCTTCCTGCTCCTTCTCCTTCCCACTTCCTTTCCTAAAGGGTCGGCAACGCGCAGGTGATGTCTCTGGTGTTGCAGGCGTCCATAGGCTACGGTGACCACTTACCATCAGGTGGGCCGTATGCTTGTTTGCCACCTTAGTAGTATAAAAAGAAAACTTATCGGAAAAACCCAAAACAGTTTGCTGGGCATCGAATCCATGACTGATTCTCAAACAAAACTGTACAGGGACCACAAGTCAATCCCAAATAAAACAACCAAAAACATTAAAAACAACTTTAATACTTATATACACTAATTTACAGCACACCAGAGCAGCGATAGCTGAGTGGGGAGACCAACAGACTGCAATGCAGAGGGTCTCGGGTTCGAACCCACGTCGCGTACCTCTGACTTTCAGAAGTTATATGACTTTTCGAAATTATGTGCGTATCGATTGACAATTATCGCCTGCTCCGTGCCTCGGAGAGCACGTTAAGCCGTCGGTCCCGGCTGCCATGAACATCTATGGCAGTCATTATTGGGAAGTCAGTGCCCTCTAATATCCTGACACTGGTCTAGCCTTAGGGTATCGTTAGCCTTCGGGTTGCTGAGGTCAGGAGGCAGTCGCTCCGTGTAAAAACTGATATCCAGTCAAATCCGGTTAGACTAGAAAGCCGACCCCAAGTGACTTGGGAATAATAAAAGCTAGGGAGAAGAAGAAGAATTGACAGCACACCTTTCTCCCCACTGACTTGTTCTATAAAAATCAGATAAACTAGTATGGTACATAGGTCTGCCTATTAGGGTCGAGGACCTCGCACCCACAATCTGCACAGCTACATAATCGCCCGGCTTAGCCTGTCTTTTGCCTCCATCTTCGGTCAAAATCTCAGTTTGGTCAAAGACTACTCGTAAGTAAAATTCGTTTCTACCGAAAATTTTGCCTGTTTTCTTATTGACTCCTTCTATGAGAACAAGATGTGTGGTACCGATCTCTGCTTCGTTTAGTTTCTGACATTTTCTCTTGTATATGTCTATCATTCGGTTGTGGCGTTGCTTCTTTATGTGGTCGGGTACGTCGTCCTTGTATCGACGGTACGCTGTTGTTTTCTGTAAAAAGTAATTAAAATAAAATGTCAACAGGTAGATTTTATACTAAATCTACGGCGAATAGATAGATTGAGATTTTTGTTAAGTACTTCAAATGTTATTATTTTTATTATTAAAAACCGGCCAAGTGCGAGTCGGACTCGCGCACGAAGGGTTCCGTACCATTATATATAAAAACGGCAAAAATAATCACGTTTGTTGTATGGGAGCCCCCCTTAAATATTTGTTTTATTTTAATTTAATTATTTATTTTTAAATTAAATATACGAGTATAACTGAATATTCTGTGAATATTTCAAACGTTTACCTGTTGCCGTTATCAATATTGAGCAAAAACGAGCAAGAAAATTACGTTTGTTGTATGGGAGCCCCCTTAAATATTTATTTTATTCTGTTTTTTAGTATTTGTTGTTATAGCGGCAACAGAAATACATTATCTGTGAAAATTTCAACTGTCTAACTATCACGGTTCATGAGATACAGCCTGGTGACAGACGGACAGACAGACGGACAGCGGAGTGGGTTCCGTTTTACCCATTGTGTACGGAACCCTACAAAAGACAGCTCCCAAACTAGGAATAATTCCTGTGGCGCGGGGACTTTACAAACATTCAAACAACGGACAAAAGAACACGCAGACTCGGAACAACCATTTATGTAATCCACAAATTTGTTCCCGTATGAGATTCGAACCCACAACACTTGGCGAAATGGCACCGTTTATAGTAAACCAGCAGTCTCCCACGATTTAACCCACCTTAAAGATTAATGCTATGCTCTCGTAGCTTGTAGCTTGATGTTATATATTCCTTAACCTTCCTCAATTCTTCTTCTTCTCCTCTCTAGCCTTTATTATTCCCAAGTCACTTGGGGTCGACTTTCTAGTCTAACCGGATTTGACTGGATATCAGTTTTTACACGGAGCGACTGCCATCTAACCTCCGCAACCCGAAGGCTAACGATACCCTAAGGCTAGACCAGTGTCAGGATATTAGAGGGCACTGACTTCCTAATAACGACTGCCATAGATGTTAATCGCAGCCGGGACCGACGGCTTAACGTGCTCTCCGAGGCACGGAGCAGGCGATAATTGTCAATCAATACGCACATAATTTCGAAAAGTCATATAACTTCCGAAAGTCAGAGGTGCGTCCTTAACCTTCCTCAATAGGGATATGAAATGCAAAAAGAATTTCTCATGTCCGACTGGTCCAAACATAAGAAACAAAATCCCTTCATGTTCATTTTTAGAGTGTTAGTATCATCGATCAAATATACCATAGATGCACGATCGTCGCTCGAAAAACGGCCCCAACAAAACTGTGCATAAATCAGTCGTATGCGCTATATTATGCACCTGTCCCACTCACTCTTGCGTGCGCTGCCCGTAAGCGAGAGCCAATCGATACCACT
The DNA here is from genome assembly GCA_963564715.1 of Catocala sponsa. Taxonomy (NCBI): domain Eukaryota; kingdom Metazoa; phylum Arthropoda; class Insecta; order Lepidoptera; family Erebidae; genus Catocala; species Catocala sponsa. The sequence goes on along the minus strand of OY751341.1, from coordinate 24,716,302 downwards.
ACTACGGTGGAGACCGTACCACATACTTAGTACGCTTGCGTATCGCGAGTAACACACTTAGGACGCTTTACATTGACGCGTTTTAACTAAACTATTACAAAATGTTTCTCAATAGGCGTTCAATGGTTATTCCGCTTTATTTCCTGGATTGCATAATAAATGCAGACACTTATAAGTAAGTAGTACTGGTCAGTGCCACATATTGACGCGGTTTTTGTATGAGAATGTGCATCTATGGTATATTTGATCGAAGGTTAGTATAGATGGACTAGCATACAGTTTAAAAGTAATAAAAGAAAAGGCACTATAAATCAATGGCAATCCGTCACGAGAGAGATCAGGCGCGGAACCAACAGCTTTATGTGCTTTCCGAGGGACGGGAGTGAGCAACACCAAATTCCTGGATGCTACTTAGAATTGCTCGGCAGAAAAAACTAATAACTTGTTATTAGCCCGGGCCGGGAATCAAACGGCAACTGTGCATGAGGTCTCAACCTCATGCACAGTTGCCGCTGCGTCATCGAGGCATCTAAACATAGAGTCAATATAATAAAGAGATCTCACCTCTCTCATACTATAGGGAAAGAGAAATGCTATGTTGTAGTCAACGATCTCCATTAAAGATATCGTCTCTTCAAATTCCTCGTCAGTCTCCCCGCAGAAACCGCATATCATATCTGTGGATAGACCCACTGAAACATAATACATTTTATATTACATATTTTGAACATAATCATAAACAAATCCTTATTAAAAGCTTAATAAGTTTAGAAGTTAAATCTTAACTAATATTATAAATGCGAATGTCAGTTAGTTTGTTACGTTGTCACTCGAGCAGCGACAGCTCAGTGGGGAGACCAACAGATTGCAATGCAGAGGGTCTCGGGTTCGAACCCACGTCGTGCACCTCTGACTTTCGGAAGTTATGACTTTTCGAAATTATGTGCGTATTGATCGAAAAATTATCGCCTGCTCCGTGCCTCGGAGAGCACGTTAAGCCGTCGGTCCCGGCTGCCATGAACATCTATGGCAGTCGTTATTGGGAGAGTGTCGACACAAAAGATCCCACTCGGTCGAAATGTCGCCGGTCAGCACTGACTGGCCCCCATATAAGATAAGATAAGATATATTACACTAGATGTGCCCGCGGTTTCACCCGCGTTTATGATTACTGCGCCGACCCCGTGGGTCGTAGCGCGATGTTATATAGCCTATAGCCTTCCTCTATAAATGGGCTATCCAACACTAAAAGAATTTTCAATTCGAACCAGTAGTTCCTGAAATTAGTGCGTTCAAACAAACAAACAAACTCTTCAGATTTATAATATTAGTATAGATATTTTTAACATAATCATAAACAAATCCCTACTAAAAGCTTAATAAGTTTAGAAGTTAAATCTTAACTAATATTATAAGTAAATGCGAATGCCAGTTTATTTGTTACGGTGTCACTCCTTAACTACTGCACCAATCATCATGAAATGTTGCATACCCATTGTCAGATACAGAAAAGGACATAAGGTAAAGGTAACCTTTAATCCAGAGAAAAAGTACTGCTCCCAAGGGATAAAAAATTATTGATAAAATCTAGACTAACGCAAACCGCGGGTTTCTATGTCCTTTTCTTTTCTGACAACTCGTATGCAAAATTTTATGATAATCAGTCGAGTAGTTATGAGGAGACTCAAGGGCCGTTTTCCCATACAAACGTAGTCCCCTGTTTCTTCCCTGGATAAAGCCAGTAGAGCAATAACTTTTCCAAAATATGTATGGGCTGTATTGGCATGTGCCTATGTTTTCCTTTTTTTAATAAATTAATTATTAAGAGATGAGCCTTCAAAAACCTCAAAAATATACCAGATTTTTCGCTGTGTTCAAACATCCAGAAAACAAATTTGACTAGATTATATAAAAAAAGGAAACGTTGGAACACGGCCAAAGCATTTCTTTAAGTTTTAATGAAAAAGTAACTAAATCGGTCAAGTTTTGGAGAAGGAATCAGGGGACTACGAAACGTTGATTTTGTGTACTTTTAATAGATATTTTCGATCCAAGATGCAGTTGTCTCTATCGCGCTCTGCTGGCACGACGCGAGAGCAATAGATTTTACAAATACCTATTTTTCAATTCTCTCGCCCTTAATGTTTCCTCTTAAGGCTTGACAAACAAACAAATAAACTCACATTCGCATATATATAATATCAGTTAGGAAGACCGATACTCGCACGGCTATATCCTCGAAGGCAGAGATGTTAAGTATTGTGATTAAAAATAAACGAGATATGATCCCATAGAGTAGTTTTCATTAGAAAATATGTCGGCCTCGATGGCGTAGTGGTTAGTGTAACTGACTGCCACGCCTGAGGTCGCGGGTTCGATTCCCGCACAAGTCAAACATTTGTGTACGTGAACATGGATGTTTGTCTTGGTCTGGGTGTTTCTATGTATAATATGTATGTATTTACCAAAAAATTTAGGTATACGGAGTCTTTTTAACCACGCATTCTACGGGCGGTCCTTTTTATTGCCCCTTATTATTTACGACATCAGTTATTGTTGTTATTTTTTTAAATTAATAATATATTAACATTGTGTGGTTAACATATGACTATCTAAAACCATTTCACGAAAAACATCGGTACATTAATTTTTCTAAAAACATAATTCTAATAAAAAAAATATGGTCAGGGTTATTCTATATCACCAGTAGAATGCGTGGTTAAAAGGAATTACACGATTTCAAAATCAACCTGTATAATTATGTATGTTTATCCATTGTCTAGTGCCCATAGTACAAGCTCTGCTTAGTTTGGGCTAGATGGTGTTGTGTGTATGAGACAGAATATTGTATTATATTATTATTATTTTTCCCAAAAATCGAACAACTAAACATATATAATACAGGTCTAACCTAGTCCAGGCAAGTAGCTTATAATAATTTAAAGATCCTTTCTTGACATAACAGATTACTATAATTGTTATTTTGGTTATAAACTAGTTTATTAAGGCATTGAGTTATTGTTAGATATTAAGATTTAATTTGAAGTTGATTTAAGTCCACTATTGTACTCTTTTTTATTTAGCCGAATAAATTTTATTTATTTATATCAAAAGGGTAAAGCATATGGTAGTTTCCACCCATCGTACCTCCTGGTATAGTTCTCTGGACATGTTCCACTAGCTGCAGGTAAGCGTCCCGTGAGTACCCGCGGCGCATGCGCTCCAGGACCGCCGTGGAGCCCGACTGCGCCGGCAAGTGTAACAGCTTGCAGATGTTCGGCCGCTCTGATATTACTTGTAACACCTGTGTTGATATACATACACTTATTTAATATTGTCTTCTGTTTACGCGAATGTTATTCATTGAAATTAAACTACTACCTATATACGGATTTTATCGCGTTGTTTATTTGACATTTTATTACAAAATTTAGAAAAACTGTTACACTACTGCAATTATTATTAAACTTTACAAATTTTTAAGCTAATTAAATTATTGAAACTATTAAAACTATTTATACTATTACTATATATACTATTTATATTTGTGTTTACACTTTTCCCGACGTTTCGGTTGCTTTTCAGCAGCCATGGTCACGGGAGACTAAGATGGTAGTTGTCTCAATGTTCCAGTGTAGTTATTTCAAAGTACCCGAACATAATTTAATCATGGGTGTTTCTATTTACGCAGAATGAGCTCAAAGTATCATGAAGTCTAGCTGTGGTTTGGTTCGGGGAAAGTGTAAATATAAATAGTATAGTAATAGTATAAACAGTTTTAATAGTTTCAATAATTTAATTATCTTAAAAATTAGTAAAGTTTAATAGTAATAGTAGTGTAACAGTTTCTAAATTATGTAATAAAGTGTCAAATAAACAACGCGATAAAATCCGTATATAGTAGTTTAATTTCAATGATACATAGACTTATTTTAAAATTAATTCATTAGACAAGCGCAGATGCCTCAATGACGCAATGTTTGCGATCAAAATATAGAATCATAAAATTCTTTTTAAGACTCTTCTCGGTTACTAGCACTATTTAAATTCCGTGCACCATCCAGGATACCACGCAGCTGTATCACTAGTGGTGTGATAAACGGCTCAATTTCGACAACGCTTACAACGTTGTGTTTGTATTGAAAAGCGCGCTTTTGAAATAGCTTTTCACTTACAACGCTTTTTGTAATTCGTTGTGAAAGCGGACATTAATGCTGCCGCTGCCCGCTTGTCAAATCGTTTTATTAGGTATTGCTGTATTAAACGCTAAAACTGCGTACTTTAAACGATAGTTTATGCAACTAAAACAAAAATTGTTTTACTACTTATAAATATTATTACGTAAACAAACAACTCGTAATTTAGTAGCTTAATCCTAATGTAGACATGTTTGTTTGTATATTAGTCTTTATGTCCTCACGTATTGAGTTCATTTTCAATATTACTTTAAAAAAGCAGTGAGCAGTGCGGCCATCTTAACGTTCGCGAATCGTTGTCATTCGTTGTCGTCCAACGCGCCGCGCCAGTCGCCAGCGCCCAGCGGCTGCGGCAGCGTTACAGTTTGTGAAGTTGCTTTCCGTCTAAACGAAATCGGCGTGTACTTATAAACGAACGCTTATGCTTATGTTGATAAGCAGATTGTGTTTAAAGCTTTTCGTTTAAACGCCCACTACTATGTATCACTCCACTTTGCCCACCACTGAGAAGGGCGGTATTAGGCGCTAATTCCCCTTACGCGAGAATGTGTAAGTTAATCAATGGCTATAGTGATTGTATAGACTTACACTGCGACTGTTGCCAGACAAAGAAGAATACTGATCAAACAGCTGCCTAATTAGCATTAAATCAAATCAAATCAAAAATAATTTGATTCAAGTTAGGTTACAAGGTAACACTTATGAATGTCAAAGTTACACAATTTTTTTGTGAATTTACATTTACTGCCACGTTCAGCAAAGCAAGAGTGTAGGGCTCATGAGAAGAACGGGCAAGAAACTCATGGCCACTCTTTTTAATCGCCAAGTTTACAATAAAATTTTGTTTACAAATCATAACTGTAAGGTGCTGCAACCATTTCTCCATGAATTACTACTGAACATACTCAAGCATTTAATAAAATTTGATGGTAGCCTCTAAAGCAGCAGTATTGTAAACAGGGGCACATTATTATTATACATATATATAAACTTGTAATATTCATGTCACACATTCATACATTGTCACTTTTGTAAATACTGAATGTTGATTACCGCACTCATAAATATCAGATGTAGTGTTTGCCTATAAGTGTTTGATACACTATTGTTATTATTCGTGCTCCTTTTATTGTGTATAATTAATGTTTACTTTTTTTTGTATACAACTGATGTGGCAATCAAGCATACGGCCCACCTGATGGTAAGTGGTCACCGATGCCTATGGACGATTACGACACCAGGGGCATCACTTGCGCGTTGCCGACCCTTTAGGAAAGGAAGTGGGAAGGAGAAGGAGCGGGAATGGGGGAAAGGGTGTGATTGGGCCTGTTGGTGAATCAAATAAAAAATTAAAAAATATATCACGGAGGGGCAGGCAAAGACACCTATACTTCGCCAACTATGTTTTCAAGGTCCTACGTATAGAGTGTGAGCCTATTGTGCCAGGAACAGTTCTTAACTCCGGTCTGCTATCATCATCATCAGGCTATAATAGTCCACTGCTGGACATAGCCCTCCCCAAAGAGCGCCATAGCGCCCTGTCTTCAGCTTGCCGCATCCAGCATCTGCCTGCAGTCTTTCGCGGATCGTCATCCCACCTGGTCGGAGGGCGTCCTACACTACGTTTGCCGAGTCGCGGTCTCCACTCAAGAATGCGCTTACCCCAGCGGTTGTCGGTTCTTCGCGCGATATGGCCAGCCCACTGCCACTTCGGCTTCCTAATTCTCTGAGCTATATCGATGACTTTGGTACTCCGTCGGATGTATTCGTTACGAATCCTATCCCTCAGAGAAACTCCGAGCATAGCCCGCTCCATAGCTCGCTGAGCGACTTTGAACTGGTGGACCAACCCTACCGTGAGTGTCCATGTCTCGGCTTCGTAGGTCATGACGGTCTGCTACTGCACCATAATTCGAATTGAAAATAGAATGTACTGATAACACGAATTCGAATATGTAAAATCGAATTAAGCGTTACTTGGCGACAAATCACTGTAATAAATTATCAAGAGAGGAACGCATTACGCAACCTCGGATTGCCTATGTTAACGTGGCGGGATGCTTTTTCGCCTACCTCTCCACGGGAAAAGAGGGGAGAGCTTATATCGGGCTCGCCCGGGGAAAGATAAAACGTCCCGAGTACTACTGACTAAACCTGAATGGTGGGTGGATCGCTGCAACTGAAACTACGTCAGCAACAAACTTGGATTGCCTACCCTAACTATCAAAGTTATACAGGATGTCCGGTAATTAATGAATAACCTTGAAATGTCTTATAGTAGAACTGATGGCCGTTCAGGAAAAATATGAAGAAGAATCTATCCTAAATACTACCTGAGATATGATTTTTTTTTTAATTACCATATTTAGCTTTCTTGTACATTACGACCATAAATCAATGAATTCCATCGGTTTTTGGTTGTTTTATTATTAGATAGACAGTCAATAGTATGACTAGCTATTGCACCTTTTTTAATTTTTTATTATTTTCATATTTTTCTGAACGACCTTCAGTTCTACTATAAGACATTTCAAAGTTATCCATTAATTGCCGGACACCCTGTATAAATGTATAGTTCCCCGCGACGCAGGGAGCTAAAGCCACGCCCGCGCTTCTTCAAAAATAAGTTAAATATGTACTACTAATTACCTCGTCAGGGAAGTCTTTGGGATGTGCAGCCGTGAACCTGATCCTCATCTCAGGGTCGACAGCCGACACTTTGTCCAGGAGATCCACGAACCTCATCCCACCCTTTTTAGTCTTGTACACCGTCTTGAATCCTGATGAACATAATTATTTTGTAATCTATACCCACTAACCCATCTGTACAGACTAAGGCCCTGTTCATATTAAGAAAAGAGTTCTACCTACAAACAGTTAATTATAGACACAGTCTATGAAAGATATATCAAAATTTTACTGTCTGTAACTAAAACGACTCGTTTTTTGATATAGGAACGTGTCCTACGCCATCTGTACGACATCTAGAAAGAAAGAAAGAGAAGAAAGAACGAAAAATATTTATTTTGGCACACAAGAGCACACACAAAACACGAAGAAACAAAAAAAACAAAAAGTCTACAAATTACAAAATTTAAATTAAAAGAAATAGAATAATAAAACTAACACTAATTTAATTTAATTTCTGCTCACTGGCAACACCACACCTTCTGCTAAACGGAAACTGCCTCCATTCAGGTCAAGGCTAGCATTGTCAGTGAGCAGCGACAAAAACAATAATACTACAGATGGAGCGACCACCGCTTTACCGCTACCACTACGTATTATTCCTTTTGGAGGAACGTGGTCTGATGTTCCTCCAACACATCGGTGATCGTGACTGGCGGGCCGCGGCCCGATTGTTGATGTCGGGAACTATTATAATTAGTCGCTTTGTAAATGTTACTTGTGCGATTCAGGATAATTAAAGCGCTTATTGTTTATAGTGCCATCTGTTGAATGTAGGCGGAACTTCTTCGTCTGTGTGGAGTCGCCACAGGCTGTTTTGTACTTTTAAAGAATTGATAAGATAGTAATGTGTATTATAAAATTAATTCGAGAGTGAAATACATTTTACCTTTCGCCATATGTGTATCAATTTTCTCCGTAGCCTCTGAGATATCTCTATAACTGTTGACATTCTGGCCTAATAACGTGACTTCCTTGACTCCCTGGTCTGCTAGCTGCCGAACTTCGTCCACTATTGAGGAGACAGGGCGGGACCGCTCGCGTCCCCGTGTGAAAGGTACTATGCAGTATGTGCACATGTTATCACAGCCGCGCATTATGGAGCTGGAAAACAGATAGATATAATATGTAGTTTCCAATAATTTCATTGTCAGTTTTAAATCAGGATCAATTAATAGTAAATAATTTGTATATTTTTTATATACAAGGCTTATACATTAAAGTATAAGCCTTGTAAATAAAATGCACCTTGAACCGACGGTCGTGTATGAGGAATGTGATAAAAGTGAATGAATCTAAAGAAGTGCGTCAGGATCGTAGCAAATGGAAATCCGTAGTCTCTGCCTACCCCTCTGGGAAACAGGCGTGAGTCTATGTATGTATGTATGTGTAAAATGTCCCACTGCTGGGCAAGGGCCTTTTCTCAGTATGAGAAGAGTTAGGCTATAGTCTACCATGCTGACCCAGTGCGGGTTGGGAGATTTCACATATTTTCAAGAATATAATGGAGAACTTTCAGACATGTAGGTTTCCTCGCGATGTTTCCCTTCAACAATATAAGAAGCAGTAATTGAATATTTATCTTAACTTCCTAACTAATATTATAAAAGCGAAAATGAGTTTGTTTGTTTGTTTGTTACCTTTTCACGCCTAAACCACTGAACCGATAATTCTGAAATTTTGCTTATACGTTGTCAGGTGTACAGAAACGAAAATAGGCTACTTTTCACCCCGAAAAAAATTACTGTTCCCGAGGAAAACAACTATAACGGTCTTATGATAATAGATGGCGCCATGTGTCTTTCGAATCATGATTGAATTATATTATTACAAGCAGAGTACAACTCGAATTGATTGTCAAATTCTAAATTAACGCGAGCGAAGCCGCGGGCAAAAGCTAGTATATCTATAAACAAAAGGCCTCTGCGTGGCAGTCTAACGGTTTCCCACTAGACTATCGTCATACATCTACATAGTCATTACAGCTTTTTTTTTTATTGCGTTCATCGGTGACAGACGAGCCAGCGGCCCACCTGATAGTAAGCGAGACCCGTGGCTCACACACATGGCTGTGTTTTCTCAGCATTACAGAAGCAATGTCAAAAAAACCAAGTCGCTGGCTACCGGAAGGAAAAGGGGAATGGAGCAGGATGGGGTTTGGGAAGGGAAAGGTGATTGAGCCTCCGGCGCTTTCACTCACCGAACGAAACATAACACTGTTACTGACTGATACTGTTATTTTACGTCGATCTTCGGTGAGAGGGTGGTACTTCCCCAGTCGAGCAGGCCCATACCTGCTGTAACCAGCGTGGCCCTACCACTCAAGTTACAATATAATTATTTAAAGCCCTTCCCCATGAGGTAACCAAAGTGTTATATCTGAGTTTCCTGGACAGAATGTTTATAGACTACTGACATCTTCGCTTAACTATTCTTAGGTAAGGTTGGATCACATAAACCGCAAAGTTTCTTGCAATACACCCAACGACTAACCTAGGTAATTAGAATTAGGATTAAATATAATGACCAAGAAAAGTACTACCTAATTGTACAGCTAAATATACTTACTAAAATATTTATTTATTTCAAAAACTATTAATCTATCATTACAGGTTCTTAACCTAATGCGATTGTTCGGAGCTACGCTTCCGAACAGCTCAGCGCTTTACATTTGTGCATTGCATGCACATTTGAGACGCGTTAATTTTATCATTTTATTCGACTTTCTAAGTCAGTTCGCAATCGAGCAGCGACCGAGCTCAACTACCATTAAACCATTAAGTTTACCATTTAATTTACCATTTTTAATATTAATTTACCATTTAGTAACCAGTTGTTACGTAATAAGTGTTTTTACTAATATTGACTTTAGAATTCTCTCTTAACATACCAAAACGTAGTATCTATTTAACGCAGTTACTCCTTATAACTACTCTATTAAACAACAAAGAGCTCGCTTCGCTACAGCGATAGTATAGTAACATAACTAAAATCTAACATTTAAAACGGTAATATAATAAAACATCTTAAATCTATTATACTAACAATAACTTAATATCCAGTACGTAGCCTTTGTGAACTCGCTCAATGAACATGAAAATAGATCGATACGATCTGATACTGTATGCTCGCGCACGCAGCGCCCGCGTCAACGGCGCGTGCTGTAAGAGATTAGTGCGTGCAAAATATATCATAACGAGCACCTATACGCCTCACATCACTGCATTCCGTCCCGGAAGGGTTAGGTTATGTTAGGTTCCTTCTTAAACCCACCCAAAAATAAGAGCCCCGCGAAGCGGCCCCGTCGACTTAGTTTGAACTCTTTAAAATATTTTAGTAAACATATTTTGGTGTGCAATTACTATTTTTGGTGGAACAAAGGCAAAAAATTGAGGAACAGTTAAATATTACCCATTAGAATTGTGTGGACATAGACAATCCATACCACTAAAATCAACTTACATAAAAGCAGACACACTATCCTGATTCAACCGTACAGGTACCACATCAGCGTACGTCTCATCTAGGGATAGTAGTACATTTACAGCTGTCTGTCCATTTTCTGTGAGTGCCAACAACCTTGGCAAATCTCTATAGCTATCTGGACCAGCCACTGTAACAAATATTTGACAATAATGAATAAATCAAAGCAACAACCTTACTAATGTTTGTTATTCTTTCACGCCTTACCTACTGAACTTAGGTAAGTTGAGTAGGTTCGAATGTAGTCGCATTCACTACCGCTGCGCCACGGAGGCAGTTAAGTAGTACTTACGGGTCGGGCCAACAAAAAGTTATTGAGTTTTTCTGTTAAGAAATCTCAATACAAGCCCGGAGTTAGGAAGTTGGCGGTGTTAGACACCCCCGTGCCTCGGAAAGCACGTAAAGCCGTTGGTCCTGCTTCTGATCTCTCTCCGGTCGTGTCGGATTACCGTCCCATCGGATCACGAGAGTTAGGGAACAGAGAGTGTACTCATATTTGCGCACACGCTTGTGCACTATAATATCTCCTGCGCAGATGGCTAGTCTCCGTTAATACTGGCCGCCGTGACCGAAATTCGGTCTGAAGGACATTAATACTCAACCACTCGTCATTCAGTTTCGCATACACAATGTCAGGGGTTTGTTTTGTCTTTATATTTCTCTTAATAAAAACAACTCTTGCGCATGAAATAATTGCTGTGTTGCGGAGCACTTTACAGACATTCATACAATGGACACAAAGAACAGTTAGACTTGAAAAAATTATTTATGGAACACACAAATTATTGTCCCGTGTGGGGATCGAACCCACAACACTCGGCACAGGGGCAGTGGCGATGCGACCACATATACCTACGTCATCTTTGCAGTTAAGGTAGAAATAACTTTAATTAAAAACAGTACTGTTGGCAATGGATAGAAATTAATTGTCAAAATTGCGGAATGAATGAATGCGGGCAGAATCTTAGATCCTTAGTTGCCAAAGTGGTCCAGTTGTACCCCCAAGGGTTCACGGGAGACTCGACGGGTGTCTACGTTGGCGTGACAAAAAAAATAGAGGTTCACAATTCGTAAGCAGGTGTCCACGAAAATTAATTGGCTTTCGATAGTGAAGAACTAGGATGTTGGGTTGACTTCACCTATCAATGTAGGCAGATAATATTTTAAGAAGCTCAGCGACTGTTACTTGTAAAAACTTGCACATTCCATATTCAGTACCAGTGGTCTCTAGCCTACCGATTTTTCCTTAGAGAATTATCTACTGTGGTAGGTTTAGTCCCGAGAATTTTAAAATAAGAAACGGAATAGTCAGCTCATAGAGATTTGATTCTTCACCAATATACATACGAATGCCAAGGAATATGGTAGAAATGTAGCTGCAGGGGGTCCACCAGAACCAGCTAAATTTTGAAAGTGCTCTATGAGGAAGAAAGTCTGGGACCTCTGATCTAGATTAACATAATTATCACTAACAGCTATGTAAAATTGTCTGTCCCTAATTAACAATGACTACCACAGTGGTACAGCAGTAGTGAGTGTGACTGCTGTGCAAGACTCCTCGGGTTCGATACCAAGAGAGTCAAAGTCTTACTTGGCTTTTCCATTAATAAACTCTCAATAACAGCATATAGTTGGATCTGTACTCAGTAGAGTGCCTATTGCACTCTACTTTATTCTACTTTTTGCTTACTTAATGAAAATAGCATTGTGTTTCAGTTCCTTAACAGGTTCCTTGCCAATGTCCAAGATAGTCAAATCAAAATGTTGTCACCTGGGATCCAATTTCATTTTTGTGTTAAGTTTGTGTGTTTATGTACTTTTTAGTGCTTTCGTATATTTTAGGTTAGATAGATTTTGTTCCCATAAGCCCTTCAAATTAATAATACCCGCGCGGGATTAGCGGCACTGTTTTGAAATAACCGTCTGACTCCGTGCGGAGTTTTCGGCAATGAACCTGTTAAAAGACAATAAATAGGTAATTTTACTAGGAATTAAACACAATCAGTTTCATCTTCCTAGAGAACGATTTGAACTCAAATATTAAGTACATGGTTCTTGAGTACAGCTTATTGTAGGTTTTGATTCTGGCATTAGGCATTTGATTTTATCTCTTAAAAAATTAACAATAATATCCCTAAATTTAAAATGGTACCTATTATTTATATGTGTACTTAAGATTAAATCATAACAAGTATAATGTCCTCCAGACGGAATTTCAGCCACGGCGGTCAATCTTAACGGAGACTAGCCTTTGCAGGAGATATTATAGTGCACAAGTGTGTGCGCAAACTCAAGTCCACTCTCTATTCCCTAACCCCCATGATCCGATGGGACGGTAATCCTACACGACCGGAGAAAGATCAGGCGCAGGACCAACGACTTTACGTGCTTTCCTAGGCACGGTGGTGTCTAACACCACCAACGTCCTAACTCTGGGCTCGTAATGAGATTTCTAAACAGAAAAACCCAATACCATTTTGTTGGCCCGACCCGGGATTCGAACTCGAGACCTCATACACAGCAGTCGCATTCACTACCGCTGCGCCACGGAGGCAACAACTATACAAGCTAGTTAGGTAAAGTCGTGCTTAACCTTAGAAAGCCAAACTCACCTACATCAACAGCTTTCTCTTTCTCAATTAATTTCTCCTTTAGTCTCTCTGCCATACATCCCAGAATCCCTATTTTCACTGCACGATCTTTGGCGCGCCTTTTGAAACCTCGTAGGTGATCCAAGCGATGCCAGATCTTAGTTTCAGCTCCTTCTCTTATCGCGCAAGTCATGACCAGAAAAATATCAGCTTCATCTTCCACTTCCGTCTTCTCAAAACCTTCATTCTTCAATATAGACCATACGATATCAGTATCATTCAAGTTCATTTGGCAACCGTAAATGTCAAAGAAAACCTTCCGTTTTGTCTTCGTTTTATCATTTTCTAACAAATAAGGTATGTGAGGACGCGCTGTAAGTATTGGCTCAGAGTCTCGAGTAATAAATTCCTTCAAACCAGGACCATTCTTTATTTTTTCCTTTATTGAAGTAATGCGAGCAGGTTCTGAGTAACAGCGGCAATGTAACGTTATCGCCTTTTCGTGAAACTTTGCATAACGTTGAGCACGCCGTATAAATAACATATCGTAGCTTTTGAACAATTAAACCGGGCAAATCCTGAATAAAAATATTTATATAGACATTATAATTTAAATTGAAGTATAACCTACAAAATTTACATATTAAACTTTCAGCTGACTTTGAGTATCCCACAAAATCTAGTAGATTATTTGACAAAAGAAAATGCAACCAGTTTTCTTGAGAAGTGCTGAGGATAAGTGCGTATTTCGTTTTTGGTAACATTATAACTGTCAAATAAGTTTAGTTTCAGAATAACAAGACTTTTATTATAATTATACTACGCTTTTTGATAAGAATTTAATTAAATACAATTGCGTCAATTACCCAACATATTATATTTATTTAACTTATTATATACATATTTCACAATAAGCTACCCATAGTTAAAAATCTATGTTTAGAAACCAAAAGAAAGACTAACAAAACGTTTTCAATCTATAAAAAAATAAGAAAATAACAATGGCTGAACGCCTGAACTGTCTTTTAGCTAGGTAGGGAATATTTTACAGTGCAACGTGAGTGCAAAATACAATTATAGCAAATTTCCAACAATTTAATGACAGAAAAGATTCTCAAAACGAAAAAGCGATGAGTGGCCGTTATCACAGCTACGACAAAGGTATTAGAATGGCATGAAGTAAATAGTAAAATCTTGCTGATAGTGTAGACCAACTTTAGAAATAGCAAGTTTACAATTTTAGTAATAGTTACACTCAAATATGTATTTTTATTTATCTTTGCCAGTGTTTTCGCATTGGCAGGGTCGTCTCGATCCACGCGCGATGATTCTAGGCCGCACAAGGAGAGGCGTGAAGGCAAGGAGAAGAGGAGATCGAGGTCGCGCTCTCCACGGAGGTGGTCACCTGGCAGGAGGAGAGACTACTCACCTGAGAGATCCTCGAGGAGCACTGAAAGGGATTCTGAAGGTAAATATACAAAAAACTAACATTTTAAATATGCTATTTATATTGACTTATTTATTGTGTTATGTTTACCTCATGACAGAAGCATGTGACAACGAAGTAGTTTTTAAATTAAAACTAAATAATTGTATTTTCCTATAGAAAAAAGGAGCAGAAGCTCTAAAGAATGGGATGAAACTGAGGATGTGCCAGCACCCCCACCACCACCACGTATCACCAAAATCTCAATTGACTTTAACAAACCTAAGGCACCAATCAAGTTGAACCTAGGCGGCCCGGCCAAGCCAGTTGCTAAACCTACAGTGGCATCAGTGTTCAATGCTGATGATGATGACGAGCCCGAGGAGATGCCAGCTGAAGCCCGCATGAGAATGAGAAACATTGGCAGGTGAGAGAAACTCAATAAAGTCAATAAGTTTTAATCATCATCAGGTTTTAATAGTCCACTGCTGGACATAGCCTTCCAAGTTTTAATAATATTCATAAATTTTATCTTTTAACAGTATTTTATAACAAATTGATGGTCTTTGCTAATTAATTTGCAAGCTTATTTTTAATCCCAATTAAACTATTCTAGAATATTGAGAAATTTTATATCCTTAATAAAACTTTATTTATATTTTAAATGCCCAATATTTTGCAACTGATTAAAATAATGTAAAGCTAAGGGAATATAATTTACAAATTTGCTATCTATTGAACCCAATAAATGATACATAAGTATAAATTTATACATCTTTAAAAATTTCAATTTTGCTTTGGTTTCTTTATAGGGAAACACCAACTTCAGCAGGACCTAACTCCTTCGGCAAAACAAAGCAAGGATTCTGTGATGCAAAGAAAGTATTTGAGAAGAACTTGAAGCAAGCTCTTGAAATGGCAGACAAGCCTGCCATGCCCAAACTACCACAAACAATCTATAAAATAAAAGGTCCATGATGTTCAAATAAAATGGGATTAAGTGTAACTTAATAATTATAGCTTTTGCCTAGTTTGTATAGATCTGTTATATCATTGACAAAGTAATTTATGACCTAGAAAAACTACTAGCTTTTCTAGGTCATAATGTTCCATTTTAGAAAATCTCTTATAGAGAATGTGAAAGAAAGACATTATAGACTTAAAATAATATATCTTTGTCTATGGTGCAGTAGATCATATCTTGTAATAGTTTTTATTTTATTGTAGCTTGTTTTTAAACCATTTTGCCTAATATAAACAGTTCAAATACTTGGAATTGATTGGAATGATATTCATTCAATGTTTTGTTCATAGATAAGATAGGTACACGAAATTTACAAGATGTGTATTGTGCTAAAGTTGATAGTTATACAAACTCTATGGAATGTTACTTGAGTGTTACCATGCTACTTAAATGCTGTTTTTTTAATAGATAAATTACCATTACATTGAAAATCTTGTAATTTTTATTGTAATTAATATCACAATAATAAGCAAATAACAGTAATAAAATATGTTATCCTTTAAAATTCCAGTAATCTTGCAATATATAAATGAAACTGCACCAAACTTTCAGTTGTCTTCATAAATAATTGTTATTTACGTCATGCAGATTAATAAAATAATGTAATGTATGCAATACTGTTTTCATTTCTGCACAAGAATTTTCAAGAATATTGTTGAGAGTTGAGACTAAAATATTATGTAGTCATCATGTCAAATTAGGCATGTTACACAACCTAAAGGTTACAAATCTAATTAGGTATATAGCCTTGGCCACACACGCACGGATGGCGTAGTGATTTCAGTGGTCGCCTCGCCACTGCCACTGTGCTGAGTTTTGTGGGTTCGAATCCCTCACGGGACAAAAATTTGTTTTCTTTTTCTACTAGGTACTAAGGTGGCAAACAAGCATACGGCCCACCTGATGCTATGTGGTCACCGTAGCCCAAAGAGTAATGCCGTAGCCTATGGACGCCTGAAATACCAGAGGCATCACTTGCGCGTTGTCGACCCTTTAGGAAAAAAGGAAGTGGGAAGGGGGAAAGAGGGCGATTGGGCCTCGGGCACTCTCACTCACCAAACGAAACAACAGTAGGAACACTGTTATTTCTCGTCGATATTCTGTGAGAGGGTAGTACTCCCCTGGTCAAGCCGGCCCATTCATGCTGAAATCAGCGAGGCTCTACTACTCATAGATCCACAAATGGTTGTTTCCAATCTGGATGTTCTTTGTGTCCGTTATTTAAATGTTTGTAAAGTCCCCCGCGATACAGGAATTATGCGTAGTGCGGTAATTGTCATTTTTAAAGAAAGAATACTCCGGCGTTTAAATATTAAAGTGTGAGACTAGATCGTAGTAGACTGTTCATTTGCTCAAAAAAAAAGAATTGTCTACATTATCCCCAGTTTTCAAGTTATTTTCATAATGCTCGACTGGCGCAGTGGTAACGACTCGCCACTGCTAATGCCTTCCAATTATGTAGGTACATCGATGTCCATATACCCATAGATTAGTATACCTGTTACATATACCTTTACGATTGCCTTAAGTCAACTTGCGAATATTCTATGTAAATCTTGAAGTGTCCGTTTCGACTGCTCGGCCACAGTGTCGTAAAAGGAAAACGACTGCGTCAACATTACGAAGGAATTTGTAAAAAACTAACAATGAAAGTTGCAAATTTGTAGACCCAATATTCAGAAAGTTGTTAAGGGTTAAATATGGCCGCGCAGTCGAATCGTAGAAAAGCGCGCGGCCACGCAGTTCTCTTAAACGGAGATTAGTAGGGGTTCCATTGCTTTTGCTAACCAATGATACGATTTCAAAGAAAATGTAGACAGTATGTATAAAGTCCTAATGTTTGAACTTCACGACCAACAGAACTTAAAATCTATAATACAAGTTAGAAAAAGAGTGACCAAGATTTATGGTGCGTCAATGAGACATTTCCAAAAGCGTCGTTTTTTCATCACGTAACGTTATTCGGGAATGACCGTTGTACCTATATAGATACTTTTCTCAAAGGTCACGCCAGGTTACAAGTAGAGGATGCTGTCTTATGATAGACAAAGGATGTTATTACTCTTTTCTACCTACACCTTTATCTTAATTAAAATGCTTAAATTGAAATAGGTATCTAGCTATATTCTTTGGCAGCATTTTTTTCATCGAAGGTAATATGAAACGGCACATCGTTTAAAGTAGACACTATATTAATCGTACTCAAGTAACAACTTTTTTGTGAAGCAGAGATTCCAGAGCTTAACTTCTTAAAACTGAAAAAAAACAGAAGATTTTTCTTTTTTATTAAATTTAAATTATTCAACTTCTAACCCAAACCCCTTTGTTGAGATGGCAACACCGATGATAACGATGATGTAATTACCTACACCTACGCGTAGCTACGAGCGAAATAAACGGAATAATTTATATAGACAACAAAAGATTCGGCTATTATTGCTTTGCCCATTCAGTAGAAAATAAACAATTTTTGGGTTCAGATTCAACGAAATAGTAGACAAGAATCCTGGCATGTTACTCGATTGCTTATTTTCTCTCATTACTTAGGTACCTACTTCATTTATTATTTGCATACATCTATACTAATATAAAAATGTAAAGTTTGGGTGTACCTAGGAGGTAATTACCGTAACGTTAGAAAACAAGTAGCGTTTGGTGTCTCGTGTCACCTTGCACCTTTACATCCTCCTAGTAGCATAGCATAAAATATTGTGCTAAAACAGTTTACAGACATAGAACAGTTGCTACATTATCAGATCATGCCATAATGCTATGTAGGCACCAAAACCTTTAACGGGCGTTAGTGACCGAAATTCAAATTTCACAAGTATCGAAATTTGTGGATTTATTGTGACAATACCTTAAATTACCATTTACAGGTACGTTACCAATAGTAACGTATACATTATATACATTATCATATTTATAAACATCTAGAAAAGATGAATAGGTTCGATGTTTCATCTTGCATTTGAAACAGAATTTTAGAATTTGCCTCTCAAGGTTGCAATATCGCCAGCCTTTTGTTATGGGCACGGTTCCGAATGACAATATATGAGGCCACAAGTAGCTTTGAAAAAATATATTATAGGAATTATATACATAATTATGATGCCAACCTGTCCTGAAGATGCTTTGTGCTGAGGCGAAACATCTGTCAAGGCATATTTTGCGTTCATAGCCGAATACTGCATGTTGGAATTCCCAGATCCACGCCGTGGCTGTCCCTTTCGAGAGGAGTTTGGTATAGGCAAACTTCTTTTACTTTCATCTATGGCTGGGGTTGGCAATCCGAAGGTGGTGGCGGGTGCTTCTCTTCCCAATTACTTTATTACCATGGATTTCCGCCAAGTAATAGCAACATATTTGTATACATATCTACTTATATATTTAGTACCTACATTGTATAGGTATATTTTTCTACGTTTATTATTTTTATTCCATAGGTACCTGCACATATAGGTATATACACACATAAACTCTCACTAAACTTGGTAAGTCTTCGAAGCAGTAGACAGAGGTGTACCTATTATATTCACGTTTTGCCAGTTATATTTTTATGGTCATGTAATAGGAGCCTGTCATGTAATGGGAGACACAAAGTTATAGGGTATGCTGATGACCTTGCAATCTTAGGGCAGTGTGAGATGGAAGTAATGAGCTTGGCAGAGGTATTGGAAGAGGAAGGCAAGCAAGTCTCAGAATCAGTCGCTAGAAGACTGAATATCTCCATATGAAGAGATACAAAGATCATAGAGAAGACAACCTATAGAGGCGTCAATAAATTTAAGTATCTTGGGTGCACGATAACGGATACCAATCAAAGACAGGAAGAAATAACCATCCGTATCGTTAACCCGCTGAGGTGCAATAGATAGGTACTGCAGCCCTTCATAAGGTGTCGCGTCTACAAAACAGTAGGTACTAGAAAAAAGATATTCCGTAAGATTCTGGGACCGACAAGATGAGAGCCTTCTCTTCTCTTGTCGGTTCCAGAATCTTAAGAAAGGCAGTGGCGGCAAATATTTAATAACGATATCGAATATCTAGTGTCAGAGCCGAATATCATCGGGGAAATAAAAGCCGCCCGACTTCGCTGGCTCGGACATGAATCGGAGACGATCGTTCGGCCAAAAGAGCATATCTCGGGCGACCCACCGGGCGTCGTCCGGTGGGTCGCCCAAAGTGCCTACCGGTGGAAAGATGAATTTAGCTAAAGACCAGAAAGAGATGAATGTGCTCGATTGGTCTGACTGGGCACAAAATAGGAAAGAATGGCGCACTTCAATGTCTGAGGCCAAGATCCACTATGGGTCGCTGAGCCACAAAGTAAGTAATAGGAGTCTACTCTTATCTACCTATTTCTAGATACCGTGTTGCTACTGAAAATTTCCTAATAGATAAATTCAATAAGTGTTTAATATAATAATAATATTCTACCACATACACACAACACCATCTAGCCCAAACTAAGCAGAGCTTGTACTATGGACAGACAGACAGTTAGACAACGGATAAACATACATATATACTTTTTTTTTTGTAAATACATACATATTATACATAGAAATCTTGTTTGATCCAAGACCGCACGCAAACTTCTGGCACAGAACATGAAGCTAATACAAAGTTACTTTGTATTAGCATCATGGCACAGAATCAGCGCAGCAACCTTTTGTATTGTGAGGATGTAACCATAGACCACGAAAATTACATATTACATGCTGTGCTTGATGTCTCGGGTTAGATTCTTGGATCAGACTGTGCTGTTGCGTTTTTCCATCAGAAAAGTCTCAACAACAAACCAGAGTTGAACACCGCCAGTGTTTAAATTCTCCCTAAAACACATTGGTCCTACGGCCTAATATATAGGTAATAGTCTTGGCGGATTGTCGTCCCATCTGAGTGAGGAAATAGAGAATGCACTTGTTTGTGCAGTACACATACTTGTTATAAAATATTTCTTGCGCAAATGGCTAGTCTCCGTCATGATTGACTGCTTTGAACAAAATTCGATAAGGACATAACTTTTGAAATATGTTCTTTCTATTTGCTGTATATCCAGAGCTTAGCTTCTGGTTGAAGGGAATAGAATGCTGTGACAGTTTGAAATAAAATAAAGCATATCTAGTTAGTTGTAATAAGACAACTTGTGTATGGAGAAAGAATAGACAATTAAAGACTGATGAACAAAGCACCTATTCAGGCAATCATGCTCTAAGCACATAAGAGCATTCTTGGGATAAGCCAAGTTGAGAGTTACCCTTAACCAAGAAGAGTCCATGATGAAGGCAATGAGACAGAATGTAACAAGATATGCCTACTGCCTACCCCTCTGCGAAGCAAGCAGGCAATATGAATTTTCAACAGTAGGTGCCAAAAGTAAGGGCCTGATAAGGATACTTTAGTCTTGCCATATTCAGAAGATGTGTTTGTGTGTGTAATGCTAAAGAAGATGCTAAAATAACAAAAGGTAAATTGAATAAAACAGTCAATTGGTTTTTTATATTTTAATGTAGATCACTTCACTTCCTCTGCACATTCTGTGGGCGCTGCATGTCCCTGGGGAAGGTGCTCTTGGGCGGCGTACGGATCCTCCTGTCCTTCTTTGACCTGTTGCGCACTACTTTGCTGTGGATTGCGCAGGAGACACAGTAGTGGAGCTTAGCGTACAGCTTCGGGAGCTGGAATGCTGTGGATTAAAAAGAGATTGTCAAATGTATTGCAAAATGTTGCATGCATTGTCAATATTGGGGCTAGCGCAGTTACAAATATATTATCACAAAAAGACTGTAATATCTTCTTAATAAAAAGGGGTCACTTGTTTACAATGGCAAACTAACCTTACTGTAAGTGTTATATCAATGGAAAAATAGGTCTGTTTATTATCCTGTCAGATAAACTGCTGCTTCCATTATAAAATGTGTTAGGGTTAACTTGAACACAGCTCTTGGCATTCAACTTTTAAGAGTAATCTAACCTATGTTCTTATATGAGTTACAAAAAAGAAACACAAGCATAACTGAGTGAAATACCTAGTGCTAATTATGTAGTATCTTACAATTATGTCATGTTCACCTAGCAGATACGAAAACTGATCTGGAAATGGTTTTCCTGTGTATATTTTATAAAGATTTAGGCTAGATATAGTTTCTTTTATAACATGCTTAAGGAACAGTGTTACATTTCCACTCTGGATTTACTGATTATAGGTTATAAATACACTGTTGATTCACCCAACTAATCCAAGTAATGCTGATAAAGAGTGCAATGTATATCAAATCTTGAACATAGAAATAATATTCACAAAATGGTAAACTTACATGTATACACGGAGGCTTCATTGATATCCCTGACGGCGGCCGCTTCAACGATATTCCTAATCACAAACTTTTTGATAGCTTTGTCCTTAGGCACGCATCGCGCGCAGTTGGTGCACCTCACGGCCTTCACGTGGCCACGGCCGTGCTTGGCGCGTCCTCCATTACGGCGTTTGCGAGTCTGGAAATAAAAATTGGTCGGTCTTCAGGCCACATGCTCAACTTGACAACGGTGACGCGTGCATTTCAGGCGTACACAAAATCTTCAATTAATATTTCATAGCTACTAATTTGTATCACTCGATTACTATTTATTATAGTGTTTTGAACTCATTTGCCTCCTTTTTTAAATATTTATTTGTAAAAAGTTTACGCACCATGTTTCTAACCTCCGAATCGGTGAACGAAGAACGACGGAAAAGAAATTTGAAGCATAGACAAGCTACCGACTCAGTGACATTGAACGGCTTCCTATCATTCAATGACAGTGTTGCTACATGTTATAAATTGCGAACGAATGTTTATTTGAAATTATTAATAACTTCTTGTTATCAAATTTAATTTAACCATAATAAAATAATATCACATTTAATCAACAAAATCCAAGATTCCTGTTATTATCATCAAAATATCGTAAAACGCATTCTTGACCATCTTTGTCTAAGACCGCGACATCTTAACAAACGCAATATATTTAAAATTAAATCTTCGATTACAAACATTTCAAACCTTGGTTGAACTATTAGTTTTAAATATTTGTTTGTTGGTAAAGAAGAAAAATAAAATACCAAATAATTCCATAGATAATACAAAGTTCCACGTTCCGAATGATCGACTGAGTCACTCATTCCATTCACCATCACCATCAATGATCAATCAACAGAAAAAAAATAATCGTCTGTCACGAAGAATTTATTTCACTGTAATATTATTTTTGTTGCAAAATAATATTAGGTACTTTAGTAAAAAATTTCCTTGTTTTCCCGTATTGCGTTATTCCAAACTATTACTACAAATATGTTCAATGTTTGCCCGTAACTGTCAATATAACTTATCTCCGTCATCGTGTGGTTGTTCCAAGTGCTCCGTGTCATATTTAACATTTGTGAAAACATTTCTGTGAATTGCGATGTTGTGCAGATAGTCCATTGTTGTGTACCGCGTGTGAAATGTCACAACATGGATGCCCAGAGAGACTGTCGAATAGATCCAAAGGGTACACGGATGATGGACCTAGTCAGCCTACGATGGAGGTTCTTGTGGAGACCCTCACTGGAACTGCGTTTGAAATGACCGTGTTGCCTACGGACACGATATTTGCCATCAAGTCGAAGATATTCAGGGTGGAAGGTGAGTGCTATTTGTGATTGTGTATTACACAACTATACGTGTATTTGACAGGGTAGGCTTGATTGTGCGTCATCCACGCTCGACAAAGGATGTGGTGTTTGTGCGTCGTAACTTACGACACTTGATTGATAACCTAAGTTGGGTACCTACTTGAGAGTATTAAATATATATACCTACACACTACTAATAGAAAAAAAAGTAAAGTTATATATTAGTAAGTAATTGAATTAAAGTACTTATTGTTCAAGGAACCAAGTCCAGTCATAATGTAAACAAAGTTGTGTATACTTTTACATAGATAATGTAATTGTGTTGATTAGTAGGGGTTGTAAAGGACATGAGTATAGTTAACAAGGGAATAAGTTATCATCAGTATATCAAAATTGACAATAATAAAAATATACAGTTTTAGAAATCTTCAAATGACCTAATGTTTGGTCTTACATGTGTGTTCCCAAATAAACAGTTGTTAGTGACCTAATTTTGGCAGAATGCCCAAGATACTTTGCAAAAAAATACAGTTGTCTAGATTATGATCTACCTTTAAAAAATGGCAGCATATTGTAAAAGATTAACAAAGTTAACCAACACCAAATACCAAATTATAAAAACTGTCCACCTTTTATAATATGTACAGTAATTCCTGGGCAATATTAGTTATTGTTATGTCATGTCTTATGTGTGTGTTGTGTGTTATCATGATTCATTAGGTTTCATTGTTTTCTCTGCTATTTTTAGCATCAGTAATAAGACTGATTATTCAATAGTGTTGTTTCTTTCAACATTCAAGGTCCTGAAATTAAATTATAATAAGATACAGGAAGATATGTGATACATTTTCTTTTGTTACTGAATCTTTAAAAGTTTTGGAAGTTTTTTTATTCCATTTTATACAGTAATCTTGTAGTAATAGAGATATATTGTCACATTACACAACAAAACAATATAACATTCAGTTATTCCATAGATAATTATTTATAATTTATTGGAATAGCATTAGGATAAATAGTTAGCTTTCTAATTATTGTTTTGACTTATAATTAATTCTTACTATAAATTGAGTCATATTTAGCTGAATAAATTGTAAATTATGACTCATTTTGTTGTAATAACTATATATTGAAGCTTATGGCGCATAATATATTCTTAACAAATTTACTTTTTCAGTTCACCTTGTGGAAGAAAAGACTAACATTTTTATCAGTTTCAAGGGCATATCTTTTTTATTATCTCTACTTCCTGGTTTCTACAAGGACATTTCCTATTTTGCAATTTCTAAACAAAAACTAGTTGATGATAATTACTTTTATAGTAAACCAACCTTCTACCAATTACAATACTGTTGTCTTATTAAAAATAATGGTATTTATTTCAAAATCATCCTTTAAAATAATAACATATAAAAGCAAGTTAGTAAATATTAGTTGTTAAAAGAATCTTTAAAGAAAATAGACTAGAAAAATATGGAGTTTTACTTGTAAATTTGTAATTCTAGTACTTTTGTCACAAAGATACACATGGTTTTTATTTGATTTCTAGCATTGTCTAAAGAATAAAGTGACATTAAATCAGTCAGAAAATAACCTGTAGCTCATATTAATGTGCAATAAACAAAAACTCTTTGCTAGGCTCTATTATACCGCTATTCAATCTTTGCCAACATTGCAAAAGAAGACTCACTGTGCATGCTGGTGCATGATATAAAGGCAGGTCCATTGGTAATAGCACAATAGTTCCTTATGGAGCTCTGCGAACCTGATGCACTACTGGAAGGCAATCCTGATTACTGTGTTTCTTTGTTTGCGATCCTCTATACATTTGCAAACCCGAGTTTGCAGATGTATGGATATATGTACCACCATTACCCCATTGTCAAACAATAAATAATGGATCCAGGGAAAGAGCTAAATTTGCCCAAAAGCATTTTGCTCGATGTTTGACAAGTCTTAATTAAATTTGATATTATTCTACTTTCTTGGTACTACACTACCTACATGGTAAGCTCTTCCAAAATAAAAGCCTGAATCCGAGACTGCTATTAAAAAATAATTGGTATGCAAATGCAGAATCATGACATTGTGTGGAACTAAACATACTGGTGAAACCAAAAAAGTTCATTATGAATCTCTGCAAACCATACACACTGCTGGAACACAACATTACTCGGCTGTGATATAATAAGCCAAATAAAATGCCTCCATACTATGTTCTTATGTAGTATATGTAATTCCCCATTCAAGCTGCCCCAGATTTCTAAATAATTACTTGTTTTTTTTGTATCTAGTTTATATGATTGATATTGAACTTTGGCTGTTGTAAGCTGGTAAACAGTGACTGATCCACAATAGATAAACCGTTTTAGGAAACCCCAAGAAAGGGTGTTTTGTTGGTTGACATGTGGTTTGCTATGAACAATAGAATTATATAAAGGGGAATGCCTACTCTCCATAGTGTCTCAGGTCAAAGATGGACATCAAAAATGACTATAAAAATTAAGTGTTTTAAGATCTTAACAGTATTAAATATCTATAAAATATATTGAAATTGATGCCACTATTTTAGAAATACCTATAAAAAAAATGTATTGAGATTATATTTCTATACGAAAATGTGTCTGTCTATGAGATAATTCAAAAACATCTCTTTTCTCAATGCTCTATTATTTAATTATGATAGGTGTGTTTGTAATATAATATTTTTATTAAGTTGTACTTAATAGGATATGAAAAAAAAAACACATTTGTTATTTTATTCTATATTCTCTTCATGGCCATATACTATTAATAAATCATCTAGAAAAGGCGCAGAAGGGCATATATTGGATTCATATCTTGCCCAATAGACTTACTCTTTTTAACTATTTTTTGTAAACTGCAGTGGCGTCAATTTGAATGGAAGTACATATTTTTTACGATAAAATCAACTGGAAAGTATCTTTTCTCTAGCGTCGTGTCCACTCGTGGCCTCAGATGGGCGTTCGCCTTTGTATGCGGTATGCATGTCTTTATTGAGTAATATTGTGAACATAAATATAGCTTTTTTTATTTGTTTGCTCTTAACAAATTGTTTTGCTAGTTTTCTTTTTGGTTCCATAATACAAGTTTGCGTGTAATAGTGATGCTGAGGGCCAGTATTGCGTGCACACATAATCATCGAGGGAGGCGGTCACCATGGGCCTATTTAGTAATGTCTCATTAGCAGGATGGAGTCTGGCATTATATCCAGTAGATGAGAGTAGGCTTGCCCACTATTACAAGGGACCAAAAATATATATATATTTTTTTTATACAACTAATGTGACTAACAAGCATATGGCCCACCTGATGGTAAGTGGTCACCGTAGCCTATGGACGCCTGAAACACCAGAAGCATCACTTGCGCGTTGTCGACCCTTTAGGAAAGGAAGTGGGAAGGGGAAGGGGGCAAGAGGGTCTCCTCCCTACTCCCATGGGGATATATAGTCATGAGCCTCAGTATGTAGGTCCAATTAGAGTGTATCTTAAATGCTACAAATTGTTGCCGACCTTGTGTTGTCTTACAGTGAGTAGGGTATTTAGGCTTCAAAAGCCTGTTGCATTAGGGACGACTCACATTTATTCTGCTCTGTTCAGCTTTTGTCCATAGAAAACAACGATTTTGTATGGAGATGCGTACGCATCCGTTCAGCTTTCCGCGTCTATACAGCTTTCGCGGCAAATAGGCATAAAATGAGGACAAGAGTGTTTTTATCATCTGAATGCTATAGATAGAGTTCAGCGCTATCCTGCCGCGTTCAGCGCTGTTCCGCCGCGTTTAGGGCTGTACGGCACTGTATGCGGTCGCAACTTGTCGACGAGGACGTCCGCGTTCAGCGCCGAACGCGGCGGAACAGCGCTGTACACGGATGGTTCCCGACTCCTTGTCGACAAGATGCGACCTGCATAGTTCCTGCATAGATTTGATTTATTATTACGTAATCTAGGGCGCAGGCCACATATAAATGGCCTCGGGCGCGGACGCGGCACGGACGGCTTCCTATTACATTAAAATTTCACACAAAATGTATGGAAATAAAGCACAATTTAGGACACACGGTATATCCTTGCTCGGACGTGATTATGACGCGCCATTTTGTATAACATTTGAATGGAATAGGAAGCTGCCCGTGCCGTTTCCGCGCCCGACGCCATTTATATGTGGCCTGCGCCTAGCATGCAAGGATTGAGAGAGTTCGGACGTGTTTTAAAGTAATTATTGTATGTTTACAAAAAAGTTATGGACGAAGAGAAACTTATATTGCTAGAGTAAAAATATTCTTATTACCGTCTTCGCAGCATATTCAGCGCCGTACGTAGTAGATAGAAGCGTTTCAGCGGAGATAACACGCTATGACAGCTTTTCTCATTCTTACGACGCGCGACGCTGTACGCGGCTGATAGAAGCGGAACTGTATAAGTGTGATTAAAATCGTTCAGCAAAACGCGAATGGAGCTGAATAAGTGTGAGTAGTCCCTTAGTAGATGGACCCATTTATCACTGGTTTTACCGAAACGCTCATAGCCAGTTGCACTCACTGATCGGTAAACGATTAGCGAGGTTAAGCAACGTTAGGTGCGGTCAGTCTATAGATGGGTGACCGCTTAGTGGTATTTCATCTGAGCGTCTCCGTGCTTCGGAGGGCACGTAAAAAGTCGGTCCCGTTTGTTGTCAAATTGACAGCAGTCGTTAAGCCATGTCAAAGGCCTACGGGCGGCTTGAACAACTCTCGATAACAGGATGGCCACTAACCACACGAAAAGAAAAAAAGAAAGACTGGTTCTACCTAGTCGGCAACTTGTAAGTATACTTCCAAAGATTACAATATTATTTACTCAAGTGCCACATTATTAAGCATAGAATGCCTTTTCAAGCCTCGGAGTGCTTGTACAGTGGAATATATAGTCCATTTAGCGGCCACATTGACATACTGCCTGCCATGCGATTCGAACCCGTGAAACAAGACATCGTGATGATAGCACTTATCATTGCGGCTGTTCATGGGTTTGGATACCGGGTAAAATAATCTTAAGTGGCGCGCTTAAAGCAGCATTTTATCAGCCCAAATACTTACAATAAGTATGACTCGCTAATAAATGTTTAGAGATTGATAGTTACATCCTCTTTGTAATATTAAGATTATATAAATTTGCTTCGAGAATAAGATAACATTCTTGTGCGTTCTCAAATGATGTGACTAAATTATTGGTCCATTGGCATAGATAAAAACGTTTGTGCAATTGCTGATTGCGAAGTGTTGGGTTAGATTCTCAAGTTTGACAACGTGTTTTGGATTTTGCCATCGGGCAATTTTAATATGTATTTGTACTTTCTTTTTTAACGGGTTTGTCCCGTGTCGAGCAGAACTTAATAAACATTCTTTCTTTTAAAAATCACCATGTTGTTCGCACTTAAAATAATTCCGCAGGAGACTATCAATATTCAAACAACGGACGCATCCAGAATCGGATTAATCGTTTGTGCATCACACGTTTTTTGCCGGGTTGAGATTTATGCCCACACTGTGCGAATCTCACAGTGGCGAAGCGACCACTAAAACACCTTAGCTCGGGCGAACCATTCGTTGATCACGAATTCTTTTGTCCCGTTTGAGGATAGAACCCACAACGATCGCCTTACTGACAGTTGCCAGGGGAAATTTTAAACTACTGTGCCATGCGTGCAGTCAAAATATAGTCTATTTTTGGCTGGGTATCTACCTATCAAAATACTAACGGAAATGGTACTCAACCTCAAGCCACAGAATACCAGTAGGTCAATTGATTAGACCTACTGATTGCATATTCTTGGAACTAGCTGTCCTCTGCGGTTTTACCCACGTTTATGATTACTGCTCCGCTCCCGTGACTCGTAGCGTCATGTTATACAGCCTATAACCTTATTCATGAATTGAGCTATGATAATATGAAAATCTTTTTTTAAAGTCGACCGGTAGTTTAAACAATTCTCGCGTTCAAACAAATATAGTCTTTAGTTTTATTATATTAAATATAGATTTGGTCTTCAAATGTTTCATTGCTATTATTCTTATTTCTACGATTCCTTCCTCTTATACATAAATAGTGTCACGTCTATATACCCGAACGAACGGCAGAGGTGTGTTTCGCCAGCTAAGATCTTATGGCCCACGTAATAGGTAGTGAGCCTATTGTTGTTACCGGGCAGTTTTAAGACCTCGTACAAATACTCCTATTTACTAGCCCCTCTATCAAGTTTGATTTAACGACCAATCTTGTGTAATCAAATCACATCATTTACCTCTTCGATCAACAATACAACTAGATATCGGGTCACGT
Organism: Catocala sponsa; assembly: GCA_963564715.1. Classification (NCBI taxonomy): domain Eukaryota; kingdom Metazoa; phylum Arthropoda; class Insecta; order Lepidoptera; family Erebidae; genus Catocala; species Catocala sponsa. Next base: position 24,686,892 of record OY751341.1, on the reverse strand, counting down.
ACAAAATCAAAGCTAAATGCTGTCCGTGTGACAATACGTATACACAGCTACATTTGTTTACTAACAAACGGAGAGAAAAGTTTTAAAACAGGTTAAGTTTAACCTAATTACAACCATGGCACCTAGTAATAAAGTCACAAATCTTCAAAATGTTATCTAATACTTACGATCATTCGTCACATACAACAACATTTAGTGTGAAATCAACCTTAAGCGGCAACAAATAAAGTACTTTTTCCCGTTATTACCTTGACAGCTACAACGTTTTGTTTCGTTTATTTTTGTTATAAAAGTTTGTGCGTGTATTGGCGAGCCTTGGCCAAACATATGTACCGGTTGTTGAAAATCGGTAATTTTGTTCAAAATTTGATATTATTTGTTAGTATAAAGCTTAAAATATAACTTATTCTTCATGTACCCCCCATGTTACTGAAAGTAAGATACTCCGGCCGTTAAATTAATTTTTCAGACATTATTTTTGCACCTTTTGAACACTCACTGCGGCATTGTGAGACTTGTTTACATTGGCTGTGTTTCAAGCGAACTAAACAAAATAAGAGCTCACATCTCAATTGCGCTGTTATTTACCGAGACGTATTTTTTGCGCCGACCCGATATCTAGTTGTATTGTTGATCGAAGATTTACCTGCTTATTAACTTCACAAAGTAACATTTATGTACGTCAAAGTTTAGTGGTAAGGTTACATTTAGGTTACCTAAATTTAGCAAGGTTTGGCAATGCATATTATAAAAAACTTACAGTGGTCCCGAGTTTGATTACGGGGTAAGATGAAAAGTAGTATGTATTTGGTTTTCTGTTTAGAAAATTCTCAATAGCAGTAAGCATATGGATCTTGAAAGGTAGGATAACACCGCGGTTACGTCTTACGTTAACAATATTATCTCGACTTAAGCCTTTGGGGATGCATAGAATCGATGGTACTATCAAATATAATGTATTTTTAGGTTTTGTCCCATTTCTAGGCAAAGGCCTCACTTAAAATTCCAAAGCACTCTTTTATTAAGTATCCTCTGTCAGTTCCTTTCAAAGACGTCCATGTCTCCGTTTAGGACTTCTCTGCCATCTTGTGGCACACTATTGGTAACTATTTGGCTCATCTCTTTGGTTTTATGCGGTTTATGCCCAGCTGGCATACCAAAACGCAAGTTAAGTTATTTATCAGTGGTAATAACATTTTATTGTGCATATTGTTATATATAAAATACAAAAGTCATTTGTGAAAATATGTGGTTATCTCGCCATTAAAATATAAATGTCGTCAATGTGGCCGACCTTGATTGCTTTCAATATAACATTTAATATTATATAACATTTAATATTATATAACTTATATAGATTCGAATTGGACGCTTCTTGGCGGCAATCCGTTGTAACCAAATAATTTCAAATAGAGGAACTTCCCGTGAACCCTCAGATGTCCAACCCCAAATTTTGCAATAGAAAAAAGGTTGGCAATTCTGATGACGGATTCCTCGCGTTGAAGTGAAGCTCGTGTCAACGCATAAATTGTGTTCGATGCGGAACATTGCAAGTCGGAATATTCCCTGATCCCACGGCGCGGCTGTCTTATCGGAGGAGTTCAGTATTGTCAACAATTTTCTATTGCAATAGTTGGAGAAATCCGAGGGTACGCCGCGGTAACATCACCTAAACAGGATGTTAGTAATTTTTAACCCCTACCTCCCTCATCTCAACATAAGCAAAATCTCCCCCCCATCGTCTCTCTCCCCCTCTTATGCTTTACGTAAGCATCGGTATAATTCCACAAAATTTCGGGCAATCGCCTCACATCCTTTCCACTTTCGATCATAGACAAGTAGTCGAGTCTGTTCAAGTCAGAATCTACTGGATTTTACACAAAATATAAGTACAAAAACAATTATTATTGCTGACGTAATCGCCAATTTAACCCCTCCCGCCATGAAAAGTATATAAAGCAAAGATTTGGTAGTTACGTAATCCTCGAACAACCCCTACGTGGGAGGTTTCTCTTCGCAATTATTTTATTATGTAACTTAGTTTAAATATATTTCAACGTGACAATTTGCCTGCTTCTATGTCTCGTGGCTTACCGCTTGCATTTGAGTGTATTCGTGACGCAAGGTTCAATTGCCGAGTCAGGCAGTGTTATGTTATTTTCTGTTGGAAAAATATTGGTAGCTACAGGGAATCGGGAAATATGCCCGATATAGGCAACTCATAACGATACCTTATTACGCATCTAAAGAAACTAGAATCGATCCGTTATTTGAACTTGAGACATTATAATTGTCGATTGATCGTAAAGAGAAGTATATATAAAATGCCACGGGAACAGTTTGGTAGTTGTCATCTATACAAATAAATAAAATTGAAGTGTCTGTTTGTAATGTCAAAATAACAGCTTTTTATGTAATGCATATGAAAGTATATAAGGTACATATACGAAAACATCTATTTTTAAATATTTTGTCTGTCTGTCTGTTTGTTCCGGCTAATCTCCGAAACGGCTGAATCTATTTTGACGGGACTTTCACTGGCAGATAGCTAATGTTATAAGGAGTAACTTAGGCTACTTTGATTTTAGTAAAAAAATTGGGTTCCGCGGAGACAAACACTTTTTAGTTAAAATCTACGCGTACGAAGTCGCAGGTAACAGCTAGTAATATATAAAGTACGACCTGCCCCTCAGTTTCAACCACGTTTATGGTAAAAGAATTTTTCAATCGAATGGACAGGATTGAAAAATTCTTGCTTCGTTTTTGAATTTTCATTACAAACTAAAATACAATGTTTTCCTCTTTATTTATTTTAAACGTAGTTTATTCAATGTGTAAATCAATAGCATTAATTAACTCAAAGTATTGCAATCACATTGACTTACATTGGTATAGACTATAGAGCATTAGTTCCCAAAGTGGCCCAAATGGACCCCCAGGGGTCCACGGGAGACTCGACGGGGGTCTACGTTGGCGTGACAAAAAATGGACGTTCACAATTCGCAAGCGGGGGTCCACGACATAAATTTTTTAATTGCATGAACTTGTTGGTCCTGGTCTTGCTGGTCCACCGAAACCAGCAAAATTTTGAAAGTGGTCTGAGAAAAAAGTCTGGGGCCTCTGGTATAGAGGATAACCTAGCAAACTTTTCCTCGAAAAACACCAGACTATAATATTAATACATTATTATATTTAATCTATATACATACATGTAAATTACGTGACCATAAACAATAGAACGTCAATTATTACGCGTTCGAGTGTTTATTTCGCATTGGTATGCGCATTATAATATATTGACGTAATATAATACAAGCGTGTTATCGTGACGTCCTAGGTTCGGTTACTGAGCGAAGTCATGTTCTCTGTAAGTGATCGCGGCATGGCAAATTTTAGCTACGATTACGTATGATTGTGTAGTTGAATTATTCGGACATTCTTTTTTGAATACGTAGATAGTTTTACGTCTGTTATTCCCGACGAGGTTGGCAGAGGTGACATACATCCTCATTTCGCCAGCTATGGTTAAGTCTTATGTAATAGGGAACGAGTCTAGTCCCAGCTATAGTACTACCAGACATTGTGCTGCTTTTGAAAATTTCTTGACGGAAAATCAAATGACATTGTCCGAATCGGGATCGAACCTAAGATCTAGCTACGGAGGCGCGTTTTTTAATGTAACTAGCAATTTGGTTTGTAATTTACTAGAATTCAGTATTGTCAAAGATAGGATTCGAACGAACATTTTGATCACATTTTCAATGCCTTATCCGTTAAGCTACCATCGCCGCATTTATTATTCATTTATTTTATTTGACCTTTTCTATGGCACAGTGGTAGTCAAAGCGACTACTTTATCGGGGAAAATGTTTTTGGCTTTTTAGAATTCTAAAATCTCTTATACAACAGCTTTGTCCCTTTGTCTGTTGTACAACTTTCAATTCAAGAACCGTAAGAGCTAGAGACTCGCGGTCAACGCCATTCAACTCAGCATAGGCGATATACCCCGAAATGACTAATACCTTTGACCTCTGACCTCAAGGTCACGTGATACAATTTTTTCGAACTTTTTTTAATTTTTTATTCGACTAAGGTGTCAAACAAGTATACGGCCCACCTGATGGTAAGTGGTCACCGTAGCCTATGGACGCTTGCAACACCAGAGGCATTACTTCCGCGTTGCTGACCCTGTAGGAAGGGAAGTGGGAAGGAGAAGAAGCGGGAAGGGGGGAAAAAGGGTAATTGGGCCTCCGGCACTCTCACTCACCGAACGAAACACAACAGTAGAAACACTGCTATTTCACGTCGATATTCTGTGAGAGGGTAGTACTTCCCCGGTCGAACCGGACCATTCATGCTGAAATCAGCGAGGCTCTAAGATCTCTAAGATTTACGGCAATTCATTGCCGTTTCTTCCTTGTTCTGTCATAGATTTATCAGTAGTAGCATGTAGTCTGAAACCATTGCCAAGTAGACGACCATAAGCTTGTTAGTACGCAGTACCTAAAACAGCCAGCGATATATGATTGAAGAGCACCTCTGCCTATGCCTTTAGAGATATTTGAGTAGTTTAGTTTCAAAATCCTCTAAAATACTTTTTACCAAATAATGGTAAACCTCATAAAACCATTTAAAGACATAATATAAATGGACTATTTTAGCGGTGTTTGCAACAAACTGCTACTTTTGTGAGCTGATTTAATAGAATTTTAGTGGGTTTTGTTGAAAACTATCAGTGCAATGCGATAGAAGCAACGAAGGAGCTTTATATTCAATCGGAACATTATTTTTGTTTGTTATCGTTTTGGCGGGTTTTGAAACTATACTCCTCATATGTAGGTGCGGCCATGTATGTGTAGTTGAAAGAATAAGTGGAGCAATGACTTAGCCGTTGGTTCGATTCTCACGCGTAAATATTTGCGCGACCTACAGATACTTTATTTGTTGCAGGTCGGTCTGTTTTGTACATGTAGTTTATATGTATATACATTTGACGGTACAAGAAAGTAGAAAAACTGATGAGAGTAGGTGGGAAACACCGCTTGTGTAATACCGCTTAGGTTCTAGTTTCATAAATGCATGAGTGTAATATTATATCAGCCCTGTTTATGAACTGTCCCACTGCTGAGCATTTCCTCTTCTTATTATGAGAGGGTTAGGCCACAGTCCACCATACTGACTTCACATATCTTCGAGAACATTATAGGGTATCCTAATACAGGTATCATTTTATACTTAAAAGGATACCGCCATTCCAAGATATAAGTACTTATGTATGTGATATCAAAATAAAATATTTTATTTTATTATTTGTTATGTAGAACTCTCAGATAAGCAGGTTTCCTTACTATATTTATTTTACTATTTAATACGCTTATAATTTCAAAAACTCAAAGGCATGCTTTGGGACCGAACTAGATATTACGTATAGGGTAGTATTTAACTGCACAGCAAAAAAATACTAATTGCACAGCAAAATATGCTTACCAAAGATACTAATTGCACACCAAAATATATTTAAAGAGATCAAACTAAGTCGACGGAGCCCTGCGAAGCGGGGCGCCTATTTTTGGGTGGGTTTAAGAAGGAACCTAACATAACTTAACCCTTCCGAGACGGAATGCAGTGATTTGAGCTCGTTATGATATATTTTAGTTAGCATATTTTGCTGTGCAATTAGTATTTTTGATAGTCATTATGTCCCTTACGTATATAGTAAAATATGTACCAGCATTGACGATTATTATAATTATTATTTCCTCATTCACCGACGGGCGTGTATGAGGAATGTGATGAAAGTGAATGAAGCCAGCATTGTAATTCAATGGCGATTTAAAAAGAGTGGCTGTGAATTCTTGCAGGTGTGCTCTTATACTCACACAAACACACACACGCTCACACACACGCACACGCTCGCACAGATTTCATAAAACTTATGAAGTAGAACAAACACTCACAAAGCCACGGGTTAGTGTCCAGGAGACCTGAAATACAGGGTTTCCCTAGTTTAGGCTCCTGTCCACCCCTCATAATACGCTACTTGTTATATTTAACTAACTTACTTACCTAGTTGAAATATCACACTTGTGCGAAATTGTAAAATTATGTCTGGTGGGGAAAAAAAAAACTCATTATTATTATAGGTACAAACCTTTGCCTAAACCTAGCAATTAATATAAATCTAACTTGACGTTGATAAATGTTACTTTGTGACCTAAATTAACAAGATTTTTTATTTGATTTGATCTGGTAGTTACCTCAACCAACTTTCTATATTGTGTGATAGCTTTGCACGCGACTTCGTACACGTGGAATTTGGAAGTAGGTACCCAATCAATATTAATACCCAAATCAATATTATTCTATTTTTAGGCGGCCATTAAGTTGAATGTGCTTGATTTTAAGTAAGGCCTCCATTTATACAGCTCTGAAAACCGAATTAAATTTCGTGCTGTAGTGTTTGCATGATGTGCGTACAAACATACAGATGGACAAAATCTATAACTAGATGTTCCCGCGGTTTCACCCGCGTTTATCGTTACTGCGCCGCCACCGTGGGTTGCAGCGTGCTGTTGTTTAGCCTATAGTCTTCCTCGATAAATAGGCTGTCCAATACAAAGAATTTTTCAAATCGAACCAGTAGTTCCTGAAATTAGCGCGTTCAAACAAACAAACTAACAAACTCTTCAGCTTTATAATATTATTATAGATATGATTTGCCTTCTATAGCTTTTATAAAGATCTCCACATTATTAATCTATACTTATAATAAAACTGTAGAGAGGTCAATTCTGTACATTGAATATATATTCAAAATTAATATTGGAGGATGAATGGTGATCGATACTGATGACAAAAATGCAATCAGTAAATTTTTTGTCTGTCTGTCTGTCTGTCTGTATGTGCACGCATGGGTCAAAAACTACTGAAGGGATTTTAACCAAACTTGGTACGATTGTAGTCCATACTCCTGGGCAGGTTATAGGCTATATAACATAACGCTAAGACACATAGGAGCTGAGCAGTGACGATAAATTTGAAGCAAGTCGGACGAAAATGCGCTTTCGAGCTCTTATCCTCGCATACGTTGATCATACACCAAAAGTATGTATTACAAAGATGATGGTCTTCAAAAGATCTACAAAAAAGTCCTTAATAGTATATATCTATCTTTTATAAATTAGCCACAATAACGTGTTTAATCGTTAGGCATTTCTTCAAAGTGTATTAAAATACATAAATATATTGTATTTCACATAGATATATCTTTATCAAACTCCCACATTCAAAAAGTACACTTTAATATTTATATTATAAAAAAAAATAAAGGAATCGGTTTATAAACACACAAGATATAGATGAAATAAAACTTCCAAATCTCGCCGCGCCAGTATGGGTACGGCTATACGGTTGATTGTTGTTTAACGCGCGAAACGGCCATCCGCTGCATTTATAAAAAGGCGGGGGCGCTCACGCGCCGACTTCACTCACATTTTGTTTGTTTGGTTGAACGCGGTAATCTAAGGAACTACGGGTAAAAATTAGAAAAATATTTCAGTGTTGGATAGCCCATTTATAGAGGAAGGCTATAGGCTATATAACATCACGCTACGACCAATAGGAGCGGAGCATAAATGAAAAATATTGCAAAAACTAGGAAAATTCTCTTATGTGAAGCAGACGAAGTTGCGCGGGTCAGCTAGTTTTTAAATATATCTCATGTACAGACATCGACCATAGATAGATTGCCGATTCTTAGGCTCTACCTTGACCGCTAAATACGACAACTAATTTTGTCGCAGCCACCATTATTGCTTTAAATAAAACAAGAATATTCACTATACATAGTTCAGTGTACAGATAAGTCGAGTCTGCAAGTTAAACGCACGCATCACTTGAACAAAAATAGAACGGCCATTACATCAGAGGACATGACAGGTTTCTTGCCCTTGCGTTGATTTTAAACAATCTTGGAAGCAACATCATATATTATTGTATATCTAATGTCAATCTCAATTAACATGAGCGGTCGTCACCATCGTCAATCACCACCCACATAGTCCAACTCTATGCTAAAAATATGTAAAATAATTGAAGACGCTATACAAAATCTGTTTTTCTGGGTCTCAATTCTTGACTACCAGCGATATAGGCGTTTTATTGTGCCCTCGTTTTTACGGTACACATGTTCGTGTCATAGTTTTCATTGTTCTTTATATAGTACAACTAGTAACAGAATTTTGAATCAACTTCTAAGTTAGAAGGCTAATTTACGTCATGATTACAACGTAAAAATGTCCAAAAGGCACATTTTGGAAGGATTCTTCCGTCTTTTCTTGCCCATATTTTTGTTCATGTATCATGTCTAGTAATCAGACATTGTTATGGAGTATAAATACTTGTTTATTTACTTTAATATCTAGAATGACTTTGAACCCAAATTGCAGCATTTTCCAATTCGGGAGCGTATGCAAGATATGGTAGAGAAAGATATGTATTTCAGTTGAGTCTTTGTTATAAAATAATGTGGTACACCTCTAACAAACAAAATGAATGTACATACATACATACATCTCTTTGAAAAATTCTCCGAGGTGAATAGTGTTATTATACGCTTTTCAATTAATTGTACGTTGCAGAATCCAACTTCATTCATTCGAGCCAAGATCAGCATCATATTGTTAAAAGCAGACATTTCCTATTCTATACCTTGTCAACAATTTGCGACTGCCATATTTGAGGCTCTTATCTCAACGCCCAATCAGTTTTTATTTTGACCAGTTCAGCTACGATGGCTTCAAAATCATCGTGTATCCTAGCTGTCGTGAGGTGTGTGACGACAAAATCAAAACAGAAGGCCAGTTCATCAAGTCAAGACCTTGAAGCGGTATTAGAAGACTACTAAAAACACCAAAATAATTTCTATCAGCTTCGGTAAAAATAAATTCCTACCATGCACGAGACTGTGAGAATAATCTCATCCGAAAAAAGACAGATGATTTCCGAGTGGGCGGCGCCACCGCTCTCTCTATAGTTCATAAAATTAAACTTGAATCTATTTATGAAACTAATGACGTCCTTGTAATTATGTAAGACGACATACAGAACGTTTGTTTAATTACAAACTGCTCAGAAACAGCTGACGCTATTCCCGGTCTATAAAGGTGTGGTCACACTAGCGGCTATTACGCACTCGGGTCAACGAGTTTACAACTTTGATGTGTTGCCAAACCGATCTACTTGAGATAAATATGTTGTGTGCTCCCTCATATCGTTTTATCGCGATTGATTTATAGATGCACGCTTTCAGAATTTGTGTAGAATCGGTTTAATGGCCGCCGATACGAAAATATTTGTTTTGATCTTGAGCATCTGGTTGTTTGTGTTTGTTGATGGATCATGGCTTGATCTGTGTCAATGGTGCTAACACCTGCTGTTATCCTGAACAAATTTTCATCTCAATCTAGTATGGATGAATCTTCCATTTGTTTTTGTCCGGTCGCACAGTTGACTATAATTTATCGGGATTAAAATATAATGACCAGCAAAAATATTATTTGCGTAGCAAAATATGCTTACTAAAATATATCATAACGAGCACCTAAACCCTCAAATCACTGCATTCCAACTCGGAAGGGTTAGGTTATGTTGGGTTCCTTCTTAAACCCACCCAAAAATAGGAGGCGTCGACTTACTTTGATCTCTTTAAATATATTTTGGTGTGCAATTAGTATTTTTTGCTGTGCAGTTAAATACTACCCTAATTTATATTTTCGTGAAGTAGAAAACTCTGTCGAATATAGCTCGATCGACCATACCGTGAACTAAAATTTTCAGCCACAGTGCTAAATTAAATCATGCTACAAGATATTCGATGTCCATAACATTGGCGACTGAATAATGATCCACAAAAGAAAATATGGCAGTCGCAGTTTCGGCATGCTTAACGAACAGAACTACAAGATAACAAAACCGAATCCAAAAGACACCGGTAATAAAATCAAATTCGTAACGGTGACAGTAGATGAACAGCCTTAAACAGAGAGACCAATGCGAAAGAAACTGATAGAAACCTGGCATGTTAGGCCGATTTTATAGGCAGAGGTTTTAGGATTAACAGAATTTCATTGCAAGTGATATAAACGAAGTTTTCTAGGCTAAAGGCTAATATTTTACTTACTAGCTTGTTACCTGTCAGCTTAACCATAACTAGACATAATGATAACAATTTTGTTTCTGGATTTCCGTACGCTGATGGACGAATTATTTAATTCTAACGATGGACAAAAATATATCAACTTTTTTTGCATAAGCTTTTTTATATTATGTCCCACTGCTAGACTTCTCCCTTGGACTTCCAAATTACTCTGTTGGTGGATATCCCCTGCCAGTCCCTTTCAGAAGCGTCCCGGTCGTCCCGTCATCTCCGTTTAGGTCTGCCTGGTTGTCGTCGATTGTCTGGGTGCATGCGGCAGACGTGTCAGGACTAGTCCTACTTCAATCTCGCGGATTTCACACACCAGCTATTCGTGTTATGCATATCTATGTAATCACTAATTTTCTTACATTATTTAACTAGATGTTCCCGCGGTTTCACCCGCGTTTATCGTTACTCCGCCGCCCCCGTGGGTCGTAGCGTGATGTTATATAGCCTATAGCCTTCCTCGATAAATAGGCTATCTAACACTAAAAGAATTTTTCAAATCGAACCAGTAGTTCCTGAGATTAACGCGCTCAAACAAACAAACAAACTCTTCAGCTTTATAATATTAGTATAGATTGAACAAAGAAACTGTAATGAATTTGAGATAAGTTGTGTAATTGAGGAGCAATAAACGCCGTTCTAAGTTTTCGACATTGATTGCCTAATCGTGATCAACACAATGTCAATAATAGAAGAAAAAGGTGATCACTGACCGATAAATGTTTAAAATCAGTAATTGTTTAAGATTTCAAGGTAACGAGATTGAGAGCTGTCACCGGTATTAAACTGTTAGGAACGTGTCAATACCGTTGAATGTTTAGATGCTTCTGTATTTTTATAGCGTAACTGCATGATAAAAACTTGTTCTTCCTGGTTTATATGCTTTTGTCCAGTGTTGTCTGTGTTTTGAATGACTTCTCTAGGAAGCGATAATTTAGCTTTTGTCGATATATACCCAAACTACTGCACTTGAAATTGGCGTGTTAGAAGAAACTCCGTTTTACAAAGCCAGCAATGCGAAAGTGGTATCCTCTAATTACCATCGGCGGACTGTAACTGCTGTGAGTGCTACTTTATCAATGAATTAAGCTGGGGTATTACCTATTGAATCGCAGTGGCACACCGGTGGCCAGACAAAATAGATGTTTATTTAAGCCTGGTATTCAGACAGATTAATTTCAATTAATTTTCTTAATCTTACCAATATTATAATTATGAAAATGAGTGGGTTTATTCTTAGTACACTACGAAATGGAGTAGCAAGTGAACTCATAATTCGTGACAGAGACAGCTGAATGAACGAAGAGTGAGAGTAACACATGTTTCTATATTTGTATGTCATTATAACGTTTTAGTAGAAAAATGTGTTGAATTCGATCATAGCATACCATCTGTATTTAAATCTACATTTATTAACAAACTAGTTTTTGCCCGCGGCTTCGCTCACGTTAATTTAGAATTTGACAATCAATTCGGGTTGTACTCTGCTTGTAATAATATAATTCAGTCATGATTCGAAAGACATGTGGCGCCATCTATTATCATAAGAACGTTATTATTGTTTTCTTCGACAACAGTAATTTTTTTCGGGATGAAAGGTAGCCTATATTTGTTTCTGTACACCTGACAACGTATATGCAAAATTTCAGAATGATCGGTTCAGTGGTTTAGGCGTGAAAGGTAACAAACAAACAAACTCATTTTCGATTTTATAATATTAGTTAGGAAGTTAGGATTTCTGATTGCCTCTGAGTCGTAGTGGTAGTGAATGCGTATGCTGTGTGTGTCTAGGATTCGGTTCCCGAATCAGACAAAAATATTAAGTTTAACGCGAATTTCATAATGAGACTGGAAATGTGGTCAGTAAATCTCATAGCCAGTTGAACTCACTGATCGGTAAACGATTAGCGAGGTTAAGCAACGTTGGGTGCGGTCAGTCTATAGATGGGTGACCGCTTAGTGGTATTTCATCTGAGCGTCTCCGTGCTTCGGAGGACACGTAAAAAGTCGGTCCCGGTTGTTGCCAAATTGACAGCAGTCGTTAAGCCATGTCAGAGGCCTACGGGCGGCTTGAACAACTCTTGACAACAGGTTGGCCACTAACCACACGAAAAGAAGAAGATTACGTAGGGCTTAACCTTTTGACCGCCACAGCATAAAAGTAGCGTCGTGCCCCCTACGCCAGGCGATGATTAAGGTAGTTTTAAATAATAGGTAAAAGGAACACAACAAACATATTTTTGTATATTTATTTTAACTGTAAAATAGTCGAATTTTCGACGTGCCATGCCGTCGGAGGCGTCGTGAGCACGGTTTAATTTGACGTGAATGGACGTCCGTGACGGTCAAAAGGTTAAAAACATAGCTGGTAAATTCATGTCTGCGTTCACCTTCGGGTGTACAAATCCTTACATCTATGTATATGACCTTAAACAGGCCATACACGCTAGGGTGTACCAGATTTGCCTGTACAGTTCAACTGTACAGGTAAACTTGAGCTGCATAAAGACCATACACGTAACGGTAAACCTGTACAAACTCTCAGTTGATAGCATGGCCCCGACAGCGGCGCTTGATCTCGACACAGTAGCGTTAATAGGTTTATTATTTGGTTTATTAAAGAAAAGGAAATTTAAACGAAGACACCATGAACAGTGGTGTAAAGCATATGTACCTATACAGCGCCGCGCGAGCGTCTTTCTTCCTCTAGCAATCAGCGGACAGCTGACGCCTGACGAGTTGCCTGTACAGGCGTAGAAACCTGCACAGATGTGCAACATACAACATACAGTTGAACTGTACAGACAAACCTGTCAGGTACACTCTAGCGTGTATGGCCGGCTTTACATAAGCTATGTACGTATGTATTTACGCAAAATCAACTGACACAAACTAATTTCGTCTCTTTATCTCGAATCCCGTCAACCTACTCTCAATATTCTCAATTGATAGAAGTATCTAGATGTGCCCGCGCCGATTAGTCACACGTGCACACACACATACGGCGTTTGTTTATTTCGTGTGTAAAAGAAAGCTGTGTGTATAATGAGTAAGGATAATTTTCTCTTGGCGGTCCTCCAGCGAACAGCGCTGATTCACTAGGCAACGGGCGCATTCACCGCACGGCGACTTATCAGACTTTATTTTGTAAACTCATTGCCAAATTCGTTGAAGCACCGTACTCGGTTGTAGGTGTTATTCGCGATATGACGCAATGTGAAACTACTTATTGCGAAATTCCTAGAAGTGTTTGTGACGATTTTAATGTGTGACGATTTAGTTGATTGTTTTTATAGCTCACCACTTAAGAATTACACTTTGAAATAAATGCACCGATACGGCTAGTTAAGAAACCATATGAACTGTAACTAGTATTTGAAATATGGCCGTGTGGTCTAGAAACAAGCGGCTATGATGTCATTGCTTTGGTTGACTTTTAATTATCGTCTGACTAGGTTGAGGATATATTTTTATTATTATCTACTGTACTTCACATGACAAAGATTGAAACAACGGACGTAAAGAGCACCATGAATTTTAGCGGATCACACATTTTTTGTTCCGAACTCACAACACACGGCGCGGCGTGGCCACAATGGCGACGAGCAAAACTTAAATGTTTGCGCCATACACGTAGTCATATATTGAGACCGAAATATAGATATTTATAATTTGTAACGCGCTCTCTCACCTTCGCGCGTGCAATGACTATTCTTTGAGGAAATGGTAGGTTCTGGTAAATGATAATGAGCTTGCACAATGTTACTTTGCAGTGTTATTGGATTGGATTTACGAATTATGAGTAGCACTACGGCGTCTAAAAATGTGCCCTGTCAAATGGCAAGAGGTTCACTCCTTATTATTTAATCTCTAAAAACATAGCTGGTGATATAATTGTGTTATATGTGGGGATACACAAACCCAAATGTTTAATACTACATATTTGCCATATGTTTACCCTGTAAAGTCTTACAACTAATACTGACGTCCAGCAATTAGGAATATCTGCCGAAATACTATCGCAGTTCAGGCGAAAACTAAGACAATTGGATGAAGTCCAGTCATGCATATGATTTTTATTACATACTGCATAACTCGTCCAAGCATGCACTATTCACGTGAATCCAGTCTTGGCATAGGAATAATATTTCATGTCTTTAGTATTCGACTACAATCTTGTAGTATGAAGCGTGTAAAAGAAAATTGTAGTTATATTTAGGGCTCGTTACGTGCACCCGATGAAAAGTTATAAAACTTTTCTTTTTAAGGTTTTCCTCTGCTATTAATAAGTACTACGTACAACAAGAAAGTTCACACATACAACTGTAAATCAACTGAATTGCCTATATTATAAGACTCACATTTTTTTAAGACTGTGCCGAGTGAAATGTGCCAAAACAGGCGGTCACAGTTAAATGAATAAAATCGACACTTTTGTTTAATACAAATATAAAATATGCATTTACCATAGCAATGAATGTGTTTACAACTACTCCGTGTAAAAAACTTACAATAGTAATATTTTCGCCTACAAAATTACGTAAAATGCAAAAATGCAAAACCGTAAACTCGTGTTACGTGATTTTCAGATTATAACATTAAAAATCTATTCTATTTTACAGCTTAAACGAAACATAAATAGTTATATTACAATTTGTCCGTCCAAAATATTTAAGTTATTGGTTGACTATAAAGATACATATTTATCAAAAAAGCACTTCAAATCCTCCATACAATTTTACTATGGCGGCCGCGCGCCAATTTGAATATGCTAATTACGCTCGGCGCAGTTTTAAATCGTAGATTAACGAAAAAAACGTGCTGATAGAGACGTCCCTTTAGCTTTGCATTTCCTGTTACACTTTTAAGTTGTTATGTATTTGTTATAAGGATAACCACTTATTTCGAATTTTAAACAATATTCAATATATTATTTTAATGGTTTTCCAATATAGTTCCTTAAGAACTTTGGGACAAAACACTCCTTAATCTTTTATGCTAATTCATATATTAACTAGATTTGCATTTGCAATATTAGTTAGGATTAATAGTATAGACTATACAACGAATTTGTTTTTTTATACTACCAAGTTACATGCATTTGACCTATTGACACCACAACCTAATTGCGTTCACAACGAACGAATTTTGACCCTTCAATATAAATTCTTAGTAGAAATAAAACATCTTGTATTTTTTGTTTGCAGGTATCCCCGTGTCCCAACAACACTTGCTATACAATCTCAAAGAGCTGGACGATGCGTCCTCGCTGCGGGAGCACGCGATCAGCGACGGCGCGCGCTTGCGCCTCGTGCTCGGCATGCGCGGCGGGCCCATCTCCACCAGGCGACTGCCGCCGCCGCCCAACGCTGAGCCCTGGAGGGATATTGAGAGGCTACTCGATACTAACAGGTAACTTGGTTATGAAGTTGCCTTATAGATGGACACTGTGGATATTGGTATTTTTAACTACTTGTGAATTGAATATCAGTCTCATTTTATTGTCTCACTGTTGAGCACAAGTGACATGTCTTCTCCCGCGTGTACACCTTCGTCACTCCTTAAGTGTAGCATGATATGAGATAGCCAGTAAACTTCTCCAATTAATATGAAAAACCAAAATGGCAAAAAGGATTTTGAGATTTGACTGGTAGTGCCAGAAATTAGTGGGTTGGAACAAAAATAATAAAATCTTTTAAGGTTTATTATGTTAGTATAGACTCATATAGTTTCTAAAATTGTATGATAATGCTGACGAATTCACGAAGTACTTGGAACATTAAATGTTTAGTGTATGTACGATCTCTAAGCCATTAAGGCAAGCGTAACTTTAAACCATATCTTTACTTTAAATACCACGTTAGATGGAATACACTGTGCTTTCTAGTATAATCGGTACTATCGGTCTTTACATAAATGATGTATAAGGATACGTCATATAATCGTGATCAAGTCACCTGCAATATTACATATCACAGATCACCAGCACCTGTGTTCCGTGAGGGTAGACAGATATTATAAATTGCCTGTTACTAAAATTATGTATTCTGATAAGGATATTCGTAAATGCTCCTCGGTTTAGGTTTCTATTGACTTGACCTTTCTCCAAAATATGTCGGATCTGATATTCTACAATTTAATACATTCTGCTATTCAATTAAAAACCTGAGGAATTCAGTATTGTAAAAAATTTTCTATTCCAATATTTACGTTGGTAGTGCAAGATTGTTTGATTGGTCTTCTCGAATGCTTACTCTACAATATTCTTGCTTGAAGTTCTGGAATACAATTCTTCGGAGGTCAGGGAAAACTGGAAAATGTAATCCATGCAAGGATGGAAATATTGATGCGCCAGGATTACATAAAGGTTATTCAACTGTTCGTTTCAATGAATTTAAAGCGCTACTGAAGACAGAGCGATTGTATTGCACTGCTATACGTACCGTGCAGTACTGCTATACGTGATCAATTACCTGTCTCAGGTGTTCTTGCCGCACTCAATAATCTCTTGGATGACAAACCTGAATGCGATGTGTATGATAAACAAAAGACGACGAGATGAGACCAGTGTATGAAATCTTAAAGTGTGTTTTATATCGTATAATATGCTCCTTCTTATTGTTCATCTTTAAGCATTTATTTCTATTTTATTAACTTATTTGGGTGGCAGCGACACACCGGCACGACCGGACATAATAACTTATGTCTGGTATTCCTTAAATAAATAATTTATATTTCTGTTGACTTTACAGAGATGATGCAGATTGGGGCAGCAGCGGTTGTAAGGTGACAGTGCTCGTGTTCCGCGATGGCGAGAGGGTTAACATGTTGCGGGTCAAAGAGAACCACGACGGTACCTACTCGCCACTGCATCCTAACAAATGTAAGTGCATTTCAATATTTTTGTATACTATTACAATGTCAAAGCAATGGATAAAAAAGATAAAGATGGTCACATCGTCGTATAATGAAATCAATTAATATGGTAAATTACGCGTCTCGTTACTAAATTGATACTTTCAACATAGTTTAATAAATTGTCATTATTGAGTTTGACTAATGGTTGTATTCAATTTCCAGACACGTCCGCGTCCACGTCGTTGTCGCAGCTCGCAGAGCGCGAGGGCGGCGACGCGAGCTGCAGCAGCAGTAGCCGGGGCGCGGGAGGAGCGGGCGGCGCGCGGGGCGAGGGCGCGCTGCACGACAACGCGCTGACGATGGGCAAGATGACGGAGCTGCGGCGCCGCATGGAGACACTCTGCGTGCAGCGCGCGCACGCGCGACACCACTCGCACGCCGGTAACTACTACTCACTGCGCTACTCTATTGTCACTCATTGACAGACTGATGATGATTGTCTTTGTGTACCTACCCTCAATTGTAGTTAAAATTGCTTTTATTTTTTATCTCGTTAATTTTAAATTGAAATTCAGTATTTAATCATTCTTATAAAATTTAAAATATGATTAGACTAGCTGATCTAGAGATGTCTAGAATCATTAGTTATTCGTGTAACTGTTCCTTATTTTAGTTATCCTAATCAAATGAAATTGTTACAGGCGACAACGTGGATATACAGAAAACGAGGTCCGAAGAAACATTATCCGTCCCTAGTTTGTTAGACGAAGGCTCATCAGATGCCTTTGACCATTCTTACGCACCTTATAGCGATGCGGAAGATACTTTTGCGCCACTCTACGATGGCAACTACACACGATACGACTATGATTGTACCTTTACCGATCGCTACACATTATTACCGCCTATCGGCACGAGAGCGGATTCTGACCAATCTGTCCAAGAAAGCGTAGATAACGAGAGAATTAAGTTGTCAGATGCTTTGGCCGGATCTATATTGGTTAAGGGGAGAAGAGACACGCGTGACGATGAGGCTGCGATACTTGAAGAGTGCTTGGACAGTGACGATTGTCATCTGAGGCAGGACTCGCCGCAGTTGGCTGCTAAGAGCTTAGCGCCAATACCTGCAGCTGAGTATGGTGAGTTGATAATATAAATACATTAAAAAAATGTACTTGTTTGTTTTCTATTAGTAGTTTGTTGGTTGCTCATTTTAGTCTTTAGATAAAGTCCATTCTGAATTAAATTCTAAAGTGGAGGACATTACAAATATTGAAAGATACAAAAGATAATCAAAATTTGGTACCACTATTTACAGATTTCTCGAAAGCCTTTGACTGTGTCGATCATTAATATTACTTGCTAAGGCTAAATATGTTGTAATGTATGGTAACTTGCATAATTATTTATAATCTTATTAAATAGCATTCAATCGGTTGCGTTTATTAGATGTGAGGCTGTCCCATTATGTAAGCAACAAAGGAGTACCTCAAGGATCGAGCACGGGTCCATGGTCGTATCTTGCCAGTATATATTTAGATAACAAAATTTGACGGAGAAGTTGTAGTGACCATATTAAAATTTTAAGATATGTTAATAAGGTTCTTGTAAGAGGTATAATATCGTGTTTGTGTATGGGCAGGTCCGGTGGTGGGCGGGTCGGGCTCTGCGTGGCGCTCGTTCGGCGTGCGCTGCGCGGAAGGCGCGGGCGGGGGCGCGGTGGGCGCGGGCGGGGTAGGCGCGCACTCGCACTCGGCGTCGTCGTTACACGTGCGCGCCGCCGCACCACCACGCCGCGCCGCGCCTCTGTCCGACGCGCTGTTCTCCTCCTCCACTTCCGATCTAGAGAAGCTCAAGAGGAACAGGTACTGTACATACTCATTATTATGTGTAGTTCATAAAAGACAAGTTTCACCTTAGATATATTTTAATTTTAGTGGTTTTGTAATAGTCAATTTCGTTGAAAGTTTGATGTGATGATACGAATGTTTTCGTTTGGACTCTATGAATTTTATTTAACTTTAAAAATTATTTTAATATAAAGAAGAGTCGATTTGATTTAGTATATTTTAATTTTATATTTAAAGTCGTGAGGATAATATTTTTTGTGTAATTACTTTCAATAGTTAGCTAGTTAGATTTATTAGATTTTCGAACCATGGTCGTGAATGAAGTCCTTGTGGGATCCCTGACGAGATTACATATCTAAGTAATAAAGTTTTTAAGAATTTCAATGTATCATCCAGTGCTAAGACCCGCTAGGAATTTGTTTGCGCAGTGGAATAGCTATCTTCTAGCCCTATCTAGCTACAAAAGTGGAGATACTCAGGCCACGATATATGACTCTAAGTTTATTTAATATAAAAGGGTGTGGTTAGAATTAAGACTCACCTTAAAAATATGTCTTTCAATCGCCGGCCTGCAAATCAATTTGAATTAGCACAATTGAATAATAAAACTGATCCGATTATTGTCAATGGCTTGCCCCAACCAAGAACAGCTTATTCGCAGGCGGGTCAGCGGCTCAGCACGCCGGTAAGGTTAAACACATGCTCGCCAATTCACGAACTCCAACAAGTGTTCTTAATTTTTATAGTAATAGTGTGTAGTTAAACGCGTCCGTAGCGTAACGTAGTTAAAAGCCTACCTAAAATCACACCTTATGTTTTTATATATATAATTGATTGAATATTTGGTAATTGGCAGCCGGATCCTGCCTGCACTGAGCCGGCACCGCAACCGCTCGCACCTGCACCTCAGCGACTCGGGACTAGACGTGTCGGGGCGCGAGGCGGCCGCCGAGGTGCCGTGCGCGGCCGAGGAGCCGGCGGCGCCGCGCAAGGCGCGCGCGCGCTGCCAGCTGTGCCGCAAGCGCCTGAGCATCGCGACGCTGCACCGCTGCCGCTGCGGCGGCTCGTTCTGCGCGCCGCACCGCTACGCGGAGGTGCACGGCTGCGCCTACGACTACCGCGCGGCGGGCGCGGCGGCGGCGCTGCGCCCCGCGCCGCGGGCTGCACCCAACCTGCCGCGCATCTAGGCCTGCGGCGCGGCGCAGCGAGGAGCCCCGCGGAGCCCTACGATAAGATAAAAATGTTAAAAAATCCTATGCCCGCTGTGTGCCGTTTTCTTTTTGTAATTAAAATACTTTGAAAATTTGCAAAAAAATGTAACGCTGTAGAGTTGGTCGCCAACTACGCGTCGAGGTGCTTCACTCCCGCGAGTGTGGGGCTGCGCGCCGCCGTCCGCGACGTCGACGTGTCTTTTGTAAATACTTTCATTATCTAGTACTTGCGGTACAGGAAAGTATCTGTATTGTGAACAAAAGACTGCCAGTAGTGCGCCTCTCGCGTTGTTCTGTCGCCCGACGAGCGCTCGGCCCGGTTTGTTGTTGTATAATACTTGTATAACATAGATTAATTATTGCTTAAAACATATTAATTTTTTATTAAATATCATACTTGCCCGGTTCGGTACCGTCTCTATTGGTGTCTAAACATTGGTACATCGAAAGATTATCGGTCAGCCGTCGAGTGTAGCGACTCGTTCGTAGAAAAACGTTTACGAGCGCGGCGATCGAAAAAAATATGTTAATGTTGTTCCAAAATTAACTATAATGTATCGGTAGAAGTTACTAATCAATTTTAAAGTTTAACATTTTTCAATAAAAATATGTTATGCCCGTCGCAAAAGTTTTTCTGTGAACGATTGTACTGTTATTAAATGGCCTACTGTAAATATTCGAGTTATAATGTAGTAGAACTATTAAATAGGTATATTTTATTGACATATATTTTAGTATAAACAAGTGAATATGTTTGACAGTTGGCCGATGGTGTTGCGATGTCGTGTGGGACGTGCGGACGGACGCGCGCGGTCCACTCGTCGGACACTCCGGACCATGAGTATTCTCATGCTCTGTGCGATCTGCGCCTGTTGTCATGTGTGTGTGTGTGTCACAAACACGATATAACTCCACACGTATGTCCGTAGTGGCCGCGCGCGTCATCAGTCGGTGCAACATCCACTTACGGATCGTTTATTAATTATCGGCTGGGTTTGCCAAGTTTTCGTATTTGATTGTATAATTTAAGTTTTATAGTTAATGTTCATTTGGGAGAAATAATTTTGGCTGATTTCGATAATAAATATTTATAACGCGAAAGCGTAAACCAATTTATTTACATTTTCACACTTATATAACAGATATAAAACTATTATTTGGAATAATAAAATCTATTTAAGTACTATCATATTTTGACTTAGTATGTCCTGTCTGCACCTAAATACCTATTAACAAGGGATTGTGTACATTGAGCATTCATTATTGAGTTTAATATATGGAAGTATATAACAAGTACCATATAACATTAATATATACTACAGTGATCAATGCCCTTAAGACAATAATTCAATGTGATACAAATATATGGACGATAAAAACTCTACCTCAAAATGTATGCGAACACTCTCTAAGCAGTAAACCAATGTAGAACATTTGGAATGCTATGTTATATTATGAGATATTTTTAGTTTGGAAATATTGTTTTAACAGTTAAATTGTATTGTTTTGAGCTCAAAATATCTGTCGGTATTACTTTACTTTTATACAACAATATTTTAACGATTTGTTCAGTTAGTAATCTGAATATTCTACAAATGAGAGACAGCTTCAAGAATGGTAAGATTACAAGTAGTCCACATCGAGAAACATACATTAAAAATATAAGTATGAATGAAACAAGTCACATATGCTAAAATTAATAACGAGTAGAATACTTTAGTCTGTCTACCCTTCAAGAAAACAGGCATGACTATGTATAAATTACTTGAGATTTTCTTCTACGGATGCTCTTAGAAAATATAAATTCTCGTATTAAGGGCACAGATACGAGTACACAATGATAATATTGATAATACAATTTTTATTTTTAATTAGTTACAAGTCTAGATTAAAAATAATACGTCACTTTTTATTACATATACATTAATTTAGAGCGTTGACACATTTTTATTAAATACTAAGCTAATCTAACAAATGTAAGGGAACAACATCTTATACATTTACTTTAAATTTATGTTACATAATAAACTCTTTGAATAACAATTTCAAAAATAATAGATTTAGGTCATAGGATACTATATATATATATATAAGTACAGTCTGTGTCTTAGACGAAGCAGTCTAGTCATATTGTGGCATTTAGAGTTAGTTTCTAGAAGGGACCTGGGCCCTAAACAGCGCTGACCTGTATACAACACCACAATTTTTAATGTATATGTCACTGAACTCAGATATATGGTTATTATTACTTATTTTTTGTACATAACCAGTTTGGATGTTCCCATATGTATAATCATATTGATGTGATATTGAAAGTGCACATTTTTGCCTTTGAGGTCATTCATAATGATAACAACGCTATTTCACACTGTATATATGTCGCAGACATTTTGTATATTCCGCGTTTTACAAACGGCGTCGTCCGTTTAAAAACGCTCGTTGATCGCTATAGTAAGGTGACCGACGACGTAGCCCCGCTTCGCCGGGCTCCTATTTTTGGGTGGGTTTAAGAAGGAACCTAACATAACCTAACCCTTCCGAGACGGAATGCAGTGATTTGAGGCGTATATGTGGTCGTTATGCTGTTGAATTATCTATCAAATGTTGTGGCATATTATAAAGTGACAAGGCAATCAACATTTTGCCTTCGGCATATTTTAAAACAGCGAGCGTTTTTAAACGGACGACGCCGTTTGTAAAACGCGGAGTCATATAAATTGCCTGCGACATATACAAACAGACAAGATAAATGAGTTAAAAGTGCTCATCTATACGAGACAGCTGCACAGGTCTATTTGTCGATACGGCTTAGCTGTATAATATGGTAAAATAAAGCGTACTTTACATAAATGTGAACACACTTGTTCATAAGTCACTAAAACCGATTCATATAACCCTAATAATCCATTTACAATATTTTTTATTTAAGCTAGTGTCATAAAATTTTTAGCCAAATAACCGATACAGCAAACGAAGCGATTGCTTAAAAAAAATCTTGCTGTGTGTAAATGGATCTTAAGACTGTGTGTACTATAACAAGTCAATCATGCCATTCTCTGGCAGTATTACAACTAAGGATTTAAAAGAACCTGATTATCAGTTTCTCTAAGGAAGCACTCGAATATCTCCACGAAATTGTCTATACCCTCTCTGAAGTTTTTATCCAATTCTCTCTCTTCGTCCTCGTTGAAGAACGCATGCGCGAAGTCAATTATTTTGACCGTACCCCAAGGGTTCGGGGTCGGCGAGTCATATGATAGCTGGTCCAACATCGCTCTATAGTTCATTTTTATCTTACACAATTTATCTTCATAATTATGTTCCGCGGAATGGTTCTGGCTGATCCTTTGGAGAGCCTCGTTCCACGGTGATTTCGTTGGCGGTGGGGCGGTAAAGCTCGTCTGAGCTAAGGTCATAGAGGTGATGGGTACGGCCTGCACTTTCTTGTACACGGGGCCTTTCGATGTGAGCTGACCGCTGAAGTTGGAGCCGGTGCTGATGCTGTGCATGGAGTGGGAACGTCGCCGCGGTAATGTTGGCGGGCGGCAGGTGACGTGAGGTCTGGAAATGTTAGAAAATAGAGTAAGTATTTATGGGAACTGTTCTGTAAAAGAAGCTATGACACATGCTGATTTTAAAAATGAGAGGGCAAGCAAAGAAACTCTCAGCAGTTCTTTTACAAGACCTGATAGCACCTATTGGAAGAATTACTGAGTAAAACAATTTTAGTTGTATAGTCAGCGACGTATGAACATTAAAAAAATTGTGACAGTATTTTATGAGTGAAAATTTATTCATTACTAGATGTTCCTGCGGTTTCGTAGCGTGATGTTATATAGCCTAATAGCCTTCCTCGATAAATAGGCTATCGAACACTAAAATAATTTTTCAAATCGAACCAGTAGTGCTGAGATTAGCGCGTTAAAACAAACAAATAAACAAACTCTTCAGCTTTATAATATTACTATAGTAATAGATGAATTGCAATTATTCCGTATGATGGAGGATTTCAAAATTAAAAAAATATTTGTTGTCCCAAGTCGCTGACAGGACAAAAATAATATAAAATAACATTTCAACTTTTATGTCAGTGAGGGCATACATAGGGACAAGATAATTTCCACAACCAGGATTTGGTTTGAACGATGGCTGATTGACTACAGAGAGTTCTTGTGATGTAGTATTGCCTAGCTATTGAGAAGAGGATGTGGTGAGCAGGAGATAGTGTGAGCTTCGCTCTTGCGCTGTCAGCGTAGCAACTATAATTTTATGGACATGCATAGCGTGAAACAAGAAAAAAACGTTTCTTGATCAGATCGGAGACGTTCTGGATAAAGGCCAGGTTAAGAGCACCTTAAACCGGCGAGCGTGTATGAGGAATGTTATGAAAGTGAATGAAGCCAGAGAAGTGTGTCAGGATCGTAGCAAATGGAAATCCGTAGTCTCTGCCTACCCCTCTGGGAAACAGGCGTGAATCTATGTATGTGTGTATATATGCATAGCGTGAGTTTTCCTGCTGCCGCGCCCAAGTCTGTATGTTCCACAGGTGGGACAGGAACTGCAGCATCAGCGTTTATACTCACACATTAGACTGAACAGATTCCCCGCAGCAGTCCCTGAGCTTGGCGGCGTCGTACACGAGCAGCAGCGAGGTGCTGTATAGACGCAGGGCGGTCTGATGTCGCGCCCACTTCTGTATCTTCCACAACTCGGACAGGAAGTGCAGTAGTAACGCGCGGCACAGCTCAATGCCCGCGCCGTTCAGGTAGTTCCTAATTGCTGGAAATACATTTACAATACAACCTTTGTTTTATTAACTTCCGAGTCTTCGTCGAAGAAGTTAATGAAAACACTTTATGGGTCTGTGTGTCTGTCTGTTAGTGACAGGCATAGCTCCAGAACCACTGGACCGATTGACTTGTAACTTGGTGTGCAGACACCTTGGGGTCATCCCTCGGTCGAGTTTGAATATAGGCCCTGGGGGTCAAAAGACTCCCGAGATATAGGGGTCACAAGATCACATGTAATTTAAATGGCAAAATGGCTTCATTTATATGCAGAGTAGTGGTGTGCTGATTTGAGTTGGTTGCTGCTGTTTGCTGTCGAGTTTTGTCTTTTGCTGCGTTTTGCTACACTACATGCCCAACAGTGGGTATGATGCCCAACAATGGTCATGATGCCCAACAGTGAACATGATGCCCAACAGTGCACATGATGCCCAACAGTGGGCATAATGCCTAACAGTTGGTATGACGCCTAACAGTGGGCAAGATGCCCAAAAATGGACATGAGGCTCAACTGTGGGCATCATGCCCAGCAGTAGGTACGATTGACTTGTAACTTGGTGTGCAGACACCTTGGGGTCATCCCTCGGTCGAGTTTGAATATAGGCCCTGGGGGTCAAAAGACTCCCGAGATATAGGGGTCACAAGATCACATGTAATTTAAATGGCAAAATGGCCTCATTTATATGCAGAGTAGTGGTGTGCTGATTTGAGTTGGTTGCTGCTGTTTGCTGTCGAGTTTTGTCTTTTGCTGCGTTTTGCTACACTACATGCCCAACAGTGGGTATGATGCCCAACAATGGTCATGATGCCCAACAATGGTCATGATGCCCAACAGTGAACATGATGCCCAACAGTGCACATGATGCCCAACAGTGGGCATAATGCCTAACAGTTGGTATGACGCCTAACAGTGGGCAAGATGCCCAAAAATGGACATGAGGCTCAACTGTGGGCATCATGCCCAGCAGTAGGTACGATTGACTTGTAACTTGGTGTGCAGACACCTTGGGGTCATAACTCGGTCTAGTTTGAATATGGGCCCTGTGGGTCAAAAGACCCCCGAGATATAGGGGTCACAAGGTCACATGAAGACGAAGAGGTTGAATCCTGGGTTTTTACACCCATCTCGTTTTACTTCCTTTTAATAACTACTTACACACAACATAACAAATTCCATCAAAATGTATCAAGCTGTTTAAAAATGTTACGTTAGGTAGTTCCTTGTACAGCAGTAAGACCATCACTCTTTTTGCTGGCAATATCAACACACAAGTAATACCTCCTCTAGTAATATAGCTTCCATAGACATTTTATTATACACACACATACGCACACACATACGCACACACATACATACAACACACAATTCTCACACACTACACTCACACATATATACACACACAACACTCACACACACCCACAATCCCACACACACACAACTACGGTTTATAAATGATCTCTCTTATTATTGTTTTTGTGACACTGTTTGATAGGTGTAGGTACTAAGCTAACTGTTGTAATGTTGAGTGGCGAGGACTGGAGATCTGTCGCACAGGTTTCGAACCTAGCTCAGACTCCAGCTCAACAAGGTTCTGTTTTTTGCTGTATCTATAAATATAAGAATACCATTGTACCTTTTTGAAAGAAATAAACAATATTTATTATTATTATCTATATATATATATATAAAACTCTTCCGTTACTGAGTGACTGACAGACAACGCACAGCCGAAACTACTGAACGCAAGAAGCTGAAATTTCGCATGTATGTTCCTTGGGTACTGTAGGGGTGCACTAAGAAGGGATCACCCGAAATTCCCACGGGATTGGGAAGAAATGGATAAATAAAAAAACATGTGCAGGCGTAGCTGCGGGCATTCTCTAGTTATTTAGGACAAGACGCAAATGACGACTGACCAACAATTTGTTTTGATCCAGCAATATCGTTCACAGGCTCTGGCAACGTTCATTGACAGCTAACTCATCAGCCAGATCGACTGCCGGCCTTGGGAGAGGGGGAGCAGTAGTATAAACATTCCTGAATCACGCAAGTCAAGTTTACACAGTGAATTACTATATATATCTTCTTGAGTGTCTAGTGGAAATACATAAAAAATAATTAAAAATTCATTGTGCAAACAATACACAAACGGACAAATGTATGTGCGCTGCACACTTGACTCATTAACGAGTCAAGTGTGCAGCGGACATACATTTGTCGTTTTTTTTTTTTTAATTTTGATGACTCATTTTTGCGGACAGCGTATGTCCGCTCGACACTTGACGGGATATTTATCGGCCTCGATGGCGTAGTGGTTAGTGTAGCCGACTGCCACGCATGAGGTCGCGGGTTCGATTCCCGCACAAGTCAAACATTTGTGTGCATGAACATGGATGTTTGTCTTAGTCTGGGTGTTTCTATGTATAATATGTATGTATTTACAAAAAAAGTATATATTATGTATGTTTATCCATTATCTAGTACCCATAGTACAAGCTCTGCTTAGTTTGGACTAGAAGGTGTTGTGTGTATGTGATAGAATATTATATACAAATTCCTGACATCCGCGGTCCGCCAGGCACGATCACCTAGCCTGGTTGGAAGATCTTCCCTTTGTGTTGGAAGAACACCACACAGCGTTCCTCTATAACGGCACACCAACTTCCTTCTGATATTCTGATGCTATATTAGTGGTATCAAAGTATAGGCAAGCTCACCATCTATCACAGCTTGTCCGTGCAGTCTCTTCCCGTAATCCTTGTTGTACTTGTGCAGCTTGCCCGTGGACAGCTTGTACACTTGGAACCCCGGGATACAGAAGCTGTACTCCTTCTTACACTGTGCGTACTTCGACTGTTCGTTCTTGATCTTTTCTTCTGTGGCGAGGGGATCCCACGTTCTTTTGCCTGGAAGATTAATTGGTTAACCTCATATTTTCATAAATATCTTTACTGGGATAGACTGGGCAGTGTATGAGGTTTCGAATCCGGTTGTGTTATTTGATTTGTCAGTCAAGTAATTCTCATTAGCATGGAGTATGAAAATGTGCACGGTAGACGACAATAGGATCGCTATCTAATACTTGGATCTAACACCATTGCTGGCCAAATGTGGATGTAATACCTACACCAGAAGTTCCCGGATTGACTTTTTTTCTCATAGACCACTTTCAAAATTTAGCTGGTTCCGGTGGACTGGAATTTTTTATGAAATCTCTACAAGCTGACCTTTTTTTATAGAAATTCTCGGTACTGTTTTTTTTAGTAATTCTCTACCGAAAAACCACTGGTAGGTACTGAATATGGAATATGCAAGTTTTTACAAGTAACAGTAGCTGAGCTTGTCGAACATTCGTGGACCTCCGTTTACGAATTGTGAACCCCCATTTTTTTGTCACGCCAACGTAAACCCCCGTCGAGTCTTCCGTGGACCCCTGGGGGTCCACCTGGACCACTTTGGGAACTAATGACCTACACCATCGTGAAAATAGACGTTCTGGCAAATTTGTAGCAGCAATGGTCACTAGAAAACTAAGAGAAAGAGACAATCTCTGGGAACCTAAGACAATGAGGTTATTTCTGGGACTCTAAGGCAACGATGCCATATTAGTCTACCTTTAACCAAGTAAAGTTATACAGTTGTATCAGTGCAAATAATTGAATACAAACCCTATGAAAACCGTATAAAATAGTTTAATTTCAACGGGAGTTAACATTCTACTCACCAATCTTAACATCCATGATACACGGCTCCAACATCCTCTCCGTGAGATCCTCAAGCATGATGTACTCCTGCTCAAAGCCATTGTACGTGAACTTCTTACAGCCGAAGTACTTGGCGACAATGGCGCGCAACTGCACTATATCTGCGTCAGTAGACCGAGAGATGCGATTGTAGAAGTCTACTTCACGCTTCTGTGCTTCTTTGATTATCGGCTTTAAGATTGTGCCGTTGTTGCATTGGAGAAGACCTGTGGAAGAGACGCTTTTAAGATTATATCGTGTCACGCGGAATGGTCGTGCTCAGCGGCCACGTTCGCGCTGGAGTGGGAGCGCCTCTTCCTCCCCCCTCACGGCCGATATATAAACCGACCGCGCCCTGGTGCCAGCCCCGCTTCGTCTGCTGCAGCTACCAAGATAAGTGGTCCATAACTTTGGATCACGTAGTAGGCCTTACAAGAACCACGCCTGAGATTCTGTTTCCGTCTAGATATATATTATTTTGTATAATTCGGGTTTCCCTTTTCTAAAAATATAAACCTTTTAATTGCGTAGTAAATATTTAATTTATCTTCGCTATATAACTACCCTGGTCAATTTAGTCCCTAAAGCTAGGTTGACTAAGTATAACATTACAATCTATAGCCTGTTTCTTAAGGGGTAGGCTACCCCTACAGGCGGACCTCTTTAAGAACAAGCTATGGATCTACGGATCGATGGCAAGACAGGCACTACGGATTTCTGGTTGCTTTTTCTTCCGTATATTTATCCACGATATTTGATTTAACTCATTAAATTAAGCAGAAACAATCCACATGGAAGGAAGCAAAGGATCCCAAAGTCCAAGCGTTGTTTGAGAGATTAAGAACAAAATGAATATATGTATATATGTACCTATATTTTACTTTTATGACCTACTGAATATACAGGTGATTTCGAAATCGTTTAATTCCTTTTAACCACGCATTCTACTGGTGATATAGATTAACCTGACCATATTTGTTTTTTATTAGAATTATATTTTTGGAGAAATTAATGTACCGATTTTTTTCGTGAAATGGTTTCAGATCTTCTGGGACAACCTGTATAAATAGGCAAATTTTATTCTTAAAGATATTCGTACTCTACAACATATCGGAAGTTTTACTCTGCATCTCTGGACATCAAGCTACAGTATCTAAATCCTGCCTTACAAGCATATAGTACCTACATATTACCTCAACGATGTAACTATGTATGCCAACCAATAGACTGCAATGCCCTCTGCATTGCAGTCTATTGGCCTGGGGTTCGAACACGTCACGCACCTCTGACTTTCGGAAGTTATATGACTTTTCGAAATTATGTGCGTATTGATTGACAATTATCGCCTGCTCCGTGCCTCGGAGAGCACGTTAAGCCGTCGGTCCCGGCTGCCATGAACATCTATGTCTATCGTTATTGGGAGAGTGTCGACACAAAAGATCCCACTGGGTCGAAGTATCGCTAGTCTGCACTGACTGGCCCCCACATAAGATAAGATATATGCCTCTTAACCCGACATAAACGTCAGCTTGGATAAATAAGTTTGTCTTAATTATTTATTACTACAAATAACAATGTCCCTAATTTTACTGTTTATTAGCTTTGACATAAATTACTTTAATGTTTACTTATAATATAAGTTACCTACTTTATATATTGATTCATATGACTATGAACAAAGGATCGTTATAGTGTGATACATATCTGTTGATGTCATATTTGTGGGGTAATCAAATATATAGATATCGTATAGGTATATCAGAAATATCTATACTAATATTATAATACTGAAGAGTTTGTTTGTTTGAACGCGCTAATCTCAGGAACTACTGGTTCGATTTGAAAAATTCTTTTAGTATTGGATATCCTATTTATCGAGGAGGGCTTATAGGTTATATAACATCACGCTTCGACCCACGGGGGCGGCGCAGCGCAGTAACGATAAACGCGGGTGAAACCGCAGGGACATCTAGTATTAGATATAACTAGATGGTCCCTTAGCGTATTCTATCGCCTCTATCATGGCGAATGCTCCGAAGAGTTACTTGACCGCATCCCACCTTCCCCCTTCCTTTTGAGAACCACACGTGCCGGTCTTCGTAACCACGGATGGACGGTTAGCACAATCCCGTCTCGCACCAAAAGGTTTAGAAATTCCTTCTTATGCCGTACCATACAACTTTGGAATGGTCTTCCGCCACATGTGTTCCCTTCTATGACATTGGGTCCTTCAAACGTAATGTGAAGAAGCATCTGGTCAGACCGACTTGACACTGACGACGGCTAGAAAACATCTATCTTCTCGTCGTGACAGTCTCTGGACTGTAATTGGGCTTTCCATCAGGTCCGTTACAAGCACTTTGCCGTGCTACTATAAAAAAAAATTAAAAGTGCTAGCTCAACTTACCTAAGTACTTGGTATCCTCAGTCTTCCTGTGTCCAGCCACCTGCAGCGAGTAGGCCTGTATCTCGAGCGGGTTGGTGGGCGGGATCAGGGGCTTAGCCATCAGTTCGTCTTTCCTCTTGATGTTGTAATGCACCTCGTATATCGACCGCTGTCGACGTACGCTACGCCGTTTCGGTTCGCTTGATACATCGCTCATTTAGTTGTAGGTCTGCGGACAAACAGTTATTTATGAATTTATTTAACATATCAGCAGCGATAGTTCAGTGGGAAGACCAACAGACTGCAATGCAGAGCGTCTCGGGTTCGAACCCACGTCGCGCACCTCTGACTTCGAAATGATGTGCGTATTGATTGACAATTATCGCCTGCTCCGCACCTCTATATTCCTACTCACTGGTCCTCGTGTTAATAGCGCACCTCTATATTCCTACTCCCTGGTCCTCGTGTTAATAGCGCACCTCTACATTCCTACTCACTGGTCCTCGTGTTAATAGCGCACCTCTATATTCCTACTCACTGGTCCTCGTGTTAATAGCGCACCTCTATATTCCTACTCACTGGTCCTCGTGTTAATAGCGCACCTCTACATTCCTACTCACTGGTCCTCGTGTTAATAGCGCACCTCTACATTCCTACTCACTGGTCCTCGTGTTAATAGCGCACCTCTACATTCCTACTCACTGGTCCTCGTGTTAATAGCGCACCTCTACATTCCTACTCACTGGTCCTCGTGTTAATAGCGCACCTCTACATTCCTACTCACTGGTCCTCGTGTTAATAGCGCACCTCTACATTCCTACTCACTGGTCCTCGTGTTAATAGCGCACCTCTACATTCCTACTCACTGGTCCTCGTGTTAATAGCGCACCTCTACATTCCTACTCACTGGTCCTCGTGTTAATAGCGCACCTCTACATTCCTACTCACTGGTCCTCGTGTTAATAGCGCACCTCTACATTCCTACTCACTGGTCCTCGTGTTAATAGCGCACCTCTATATTCCTACTCACTGGTCCTCGTGTTAATAGCGCACCTCTATATTCCTACTCACTGGTCCTCGTGTTAATAGCGCACCTCTATATTCCTACTCACTGGTCCTCGTGTTAATAGCGCACCTCTATATTCCTACTCACTGGTCCTCGTGTTAATAGCGCACCTCTATATTCCTACTCACTGGTCCTCGTGTTAATAGCGCACCTCTATATTCCTACTCACTGGTCCTCGTGTTAATAGCGCACCTCTATATTCCTACTCACTGGTCCTCGTGTTAATAGCGCACCTCTACATTCCTACTCACTGGTCCTCGTGTTAATAGCGCACCTCTATATTCCTACTCACTGGTCCTCGTGTTAATAGCGCACCTCTACATTCCTACTCACTGGTCCTCGTGTTAATAGCGCACCTCTATATTCCTACTCACTGGTCCTCGTGTTAATAGCGCACCTCTACATTCCTACTCACTGGTCCTCGTGTTAATAGCGCACCTCTACATTCCTACTCACTGGTCCTCGTGTTAATAGTGCACCTCTATATTCCTACTCACTGGTCCTCGTGTTAATAGCGCACCTCTACATTCCTACTCACTGGTCCTCGTGTTAATAGTGCACCTCTATATTCCTACTCACTGGTCCTCGTGTTAATAGCGCACCTCTACATTCCTACTCACTGGTCCTCGTGTTAATAGCGCACCTCTACATTCCTACTCACTGGTCCTCGTGTTAATAGTGCACCTCTATATTCCTACTCACTGGTCCTCGTGTTAATAGCGCACCTCTACATTCCTACTCACTGGTCCTCGTGTTAATAGCGCACCTCTACATTCCTACTCACTGGTCCTCGTGTTAATAGCGCACCTCTACATTCCTACTCACTGGTCCTCGTGTTAATAGTGCACCTCTATATTCCTACTCACAGTAGTACAACCACGCACAAGGCAAAGTTATATAGTGGGGATTGCAAATCTGTATTAGTTAACGTGCGATTATTTAATGTGCCATCAAAGAAACAAAAGACATGTTTCAAAATTCAAGATGTACACACAGCGACACATCAACTTGAGACTGTTTGGACTTTGAACTATTAAAAGTTGAACGGAAAAATATAACGCAGTCTCGCACGATTCGCAAATCGTGCGTTATATTTTTGTTACGCTCTATCCTCTTCATCGACACCACTATGCACTGTCCCTTTCAGACAATTATCTATGGGATAAAATATAATGATCAGCAAATATTGCACAGCATAACGAGCATCTATACGCCTCAAATCACTGCATTCCGTCTCAGAAGTGTTAGGATATGTTAGGTTCCTTTTTTTAAACCCACCCAAAAATAGGAGCCCCGCGATCCGGGGCTCCGTCGACTTAGTTTGATCTCTTTAAAGTTTGCTGGCCATGAGTTGCTCATCAATTAGCTTTTTTTGCTGCGCAATTAGTATTTTTTTGCTGTGCAGTTAAAAATTACCCATTCTCTATTTTGTATGTAGAGTAGTTATGCACCATGTAGTTATACATACATTCGTCAATTAGTTAGTAATACTTTGTCATTTAATAGCGTGCCTAAATTAATTAGTTTGCCATTTGCGTGCCTAAACCAATGGCATATACCAATAATGGCAATACTATAGTGTCGTGCTAAGTAATGTTGATACGAGTCAATGCCGGCAAGTGATACTTCACGCCTTTTTTATTTAATTGCTACCGAATTCAGCAGACAATAAAATTGGCTACCGACCTTAGATTTTTCTATGTAAGTATTACCGATAATTAGGTATTATGGTTGTTCTACCGAGTTTAGGTAATCAGCGAATGGAAGGCGCACTGTATTTTAGACCCAAAAGTGACATTGGCTTTTTATTACAGTTTTGTAAAGATTAGATCAAAAGAAACGAGAGAGTAGAATTCCCAATTTTCCAGTGTGTCTAAATCAGGAGGAAAATTACGAATTTTCAAATGAACCTATTTTCAAAAGAGATAAAAAGTTTTCGCTATAATATTGTTATCCACGTATTTCATTTCGTAATTAAATAATATAAATACTTCTGTATTTTAAGGCAAATGAAAAAAGGCGCCAATCTTGGCAGCATTTCATATCACACGCTTACACGGCAGTGTACTTGACTAACCAAGAAATCAATCATCCAAGGAATGCGCGGGCAATTCGTTGTGTGAGCAGTCATCCTCTATGTAGGTACCTATCTTATTTTTTTTATGACAATGTTAAGTGACGTCATTTATGCTGAATGAATATGTATGATTTATTTTACTTTAGGCATTGGAGTCAACCAAAGCACAAATAAGGAAACTCTCGACCTCGACGTCCAGGATAGATATCAGTTTTAATAATACATGTACAGTCTCACGTCTATATCCCAAAAGAGTAGGCAGAGTAGTTTTACACCCACATTTATGGTTTTAGAGAGAGCCTATTGCCTTCTATCAGAAACAGTTCCACACTCCATGTCGCTACTGAGAATTTCTTAAGGCTTATGTTTAACTTATCACCAGATATAGTAAAATATAACAGTCAAAAATAGTAAATGATCACCAAGTTGCACAGCAAAATATATTTTAAAGAGATCAAAAACTACGTGACCATGGCTGCTGAAAAGCAACCGAAACGTCGGGGAAAGTGTAAACATAAATATAAATAGTATAATAGTATAAATAGTTTTAATAATTAAATTAGCTTAAAAATTAGTAAAGTTTAATAGTAGGTAATAGTAGTGTAACAGGTTTCAAAATTTTGTAATAAAGTGTCAATTAAACAACGCGATAAAGTCCGTATATAGTAGTTTAATTTCAATGAATAACATTCGCGTAAACAGAAGATTTATCGATCAAAATAAGTCGATGGAGCCCCGCTTGGCGGGGCTCCTATTTTTTGGTGGGTTTAAGAAGGAACCTAACATAACCTAATCCTTCCGAGACGGAATGCAGTGATTTGAGGCCTATACGCCTCAAATCACTGCACTGCTCGTTATGATATATTTTAGTAGGTAAGCATATTTTACTGCGCAATTACTATTTTTGGTGGTCATTATATTTAATCCCATTTCTTAAGACTGCGCCGAACGTAAGACAGATAATGACAGAGCTTTGGCAGCGCATATAAAAATCGGCGCGCGGCCGCCATAGTAAAATTGTATGGTGGATTTGAAGTGCTTTTTTGATAAATATGTGTCTTTATTGTCAACCAATAACTTTAATATTTGGGACAGACAAATTGTAATATAACTACATATTTATGTTTCGTTTAAGCTGTAAAATAGGATAGATTTCTACTGTTATAGTCTAAAAATCACGTAACACGTAATAATAATTTGTAAACACATTCATTGTTATGGTAAATATATATTTTATATTTTACAAAAAGTGTTGATTTTATTCACTTAACAGCGACCGCCTGTTTTCACACATGTCGCTCGGCGCAGTCTTAAATACCCAGTCACAACTTACCCGTCCCGCATCAAATTCAATAAATCAAATAATGCACTATTACCTTATCACTACTGATAGTAAGTTAACTAAACACATACGTAATAAGTACAATGTAAGTAATAAGTAAACTAAATTAATTGAAAATTAGAAATTCTAGGTACCTACATGTCTTATTAAAAAAACCGCATTTTGTACATGATTAGACTAACTATAAACAATTTTAAAACATAATAAATAGTCCTGCTATATAAGGGATCTACCATAATATCTAATTATCTACTTACCTACTCAGAATAGATTGATATCGCTTGAGGAAAATATAGCTAATCTCAACAAATCGTTAAAACAATTACTTTTATAGTAACTCGTAAATTATTCGTTTTATCGTCCTTTGTTAACAATAAATTTAGATAAAAATAACGATTACAACATCGAATACCACACAAATATACACACACTGCACACAATGTTTATCGCCAAAAGCGCGCTTAAAGCGTAAATGCGGGTGTTTTGAAAATCGAATGTTTTAAAACTTTTAAAGAATCCATAGATAAGGCATTTCAGTTTATGACTTTCCGTTTACAAATTTAACTTACCTACCTACATTGTTGCAATGTTCTATGGACTACAAATATTTAACTTATATTGTAATCCTTACATCATTCAAGTTACTTACTAAAATTTTAATCTTCAATACCTAAGTAATATTAGGTAAAGTTAACATAACCTAGGTAATATTAGAAATTCGAATATTGAACTACGCATAAATTAACTAACTTAAAATAAATTTGTATGGTTAACTGAATAAAATATTGTCACCTTTATAGTTTTAGTAAAACACTAGGTAAGCGTCGACTGTAACACATGGGTCAACTAATATGAAAACGCCCTATTCTCTAAAATCAAAGCCGTTACCTCTTTTATCCATTGTGGAATAAATCTGATAAGAATTCACAGTACAACAACAAACTATTTTTAAATGAATCTAAATGATTGTACACCGTGACGAAAACACAATATGTTCGAATAAATGACAGCGCACAATGGTCGTGGAAACCACAAACGACATAATTACGCTAATAATAAGTTTGTAATTATACCTATTAGAACGTAACTCGGAAACTCGTACAAATCTGTGCACTGTACCAGTACCAAAAAGCAACTGATATTTTTTTTTAAATTCGCGAGACGTTGGATTACATTGAGGGATATGTTTATCTAATCGACGCATAAATCAAGATTGACTTGTTTTATCAATAGATATATTTACGACGTCCGTCCGTGATATTGATAATTTTATTATAGAATGTAAGATTATTTTGATTCAATCGGTCTGTTCGGCTGTTTTCTATCGGTCTTTGTATTTTTTGTAACATGCTGCTGCAAACATGTTGTATAGAATATTGTTAAATGTTCATGCTTGTGTATGAATGAATAAACACTATTTTTTTTTATTTATTGTAAGAATGTCATTAGGTACCCAAAATAAATATGTTTTTGAAACCACTCAACATTTATTAATTAATGTAGTAAGTACATATAATTATTAAATGACAGGCAAGGATGTACCATATGAATTGTGACGTTACCGCTTTAAAGGCGCGACTCCATTAGGCAACTCTTGCATGCAAGTATGACGTCGCATTTGCGTACAAGTTTCTTGCATTGGAAACATGTTTTCGAGAGTGTGCAAATTGCATGCAGGTTTCACTTGCATACAAGTGGAGATGTTCAACAATTGAGTAGGCCATCATGGATGGATGACGTGCTGCTGTGGTCAGTGCTGCTGGCAGAGTAATTTCTGAGATAATAATATATGACCAATCTCGATTTTTATAAAAAGGACTTTTAAGTTCTCAAAGTCAGTCGTTTCTATGATACTCCTTAATAAAATGATTATTTTTAGTGCGCCCGACATACATTATGTTTCGATAATTTGTACAGCATAGACACAGATTAAGTAGAGATGCTATAGCATAGATATCATGTGCGTACACGTCACTCGTTCGAAATTTTAAACGTGCAACTTACGTTTGCGCGTTCAATTTGCAGGTCACTTGAATAAAAATATGTACAAGTTCAAACTACCCCATACAAGTCGTAACTTGTATGCAGGTTTGTACAAGTTGTATGCAATTTGCAACTTGCATGCATGTAACTTGTCTAATGGAATCGCGCCTTAAGTGCGGGCGTACAAGTGAGATAATGAGATATTATCCCACATTATCTTCAAACCGCACTTTTCAATATCAATTGTTCGATCATTTCATTACCAATTATTGTGGTCCTGTTTTAATAAGAAGTTTCCTTGCTTGTTACTGTTGCGTTGCGTGTAAAATAACACATAAAATAAAACGCAAGCAACAATCCTACGGGGTACCGACTTGGTCAATAGTATAGTTAAGGTCTGTACCAAACTCTTAAAACATTATTATACATTTTTTTGCTCGTTAATACTCTTTACTGTTGTATTAAAAAAAGTAAACAAAATAATGTTATCATGACCGCGAGTTTGGCGCTAAAATAAATCCTAAAAAAATATATTTTAAAAATGATAATAGTTAGTTAAATTGGGCAAGTAGCACCAACAGTATGTTTATAAAACGTCAAAAAATAGAAACAATTTACTTTTCATAAATATTGTTCATTTTATTTGTCGAACTCTAAATATAGTTCTTATTATCTATTTGTAATAATAATAATAATAATGTTTATTCACATAGAAATTTGTGGTTCAAGCACTAGGCTAATGACTATTTGATTGCTTAAATATGTATTTAATCTATCAAATTCCTCAGAATACCGGCAACATACCTACGTATATTGCAAATAGTTAGTTCTATATTTATGCTTATACCCACTAATTAGGTACTAAATCTAATGATAATTAGAAAAATGGGTTTGTTTATAAATTACAGATGTTCCCGCGGTTGCACCCGCGTTTATCGTTACTGCAACGAATTTTTATCAACTATAAGAGCCAGTTTCGTTATAAATAATACTTATTCAAATATATTGCAAATAGGTAGGTATATAATATATACCTATATTTAAAAGGAGGCAAAAAAAAATTGTTTTGCTAAGTAAAGTGAAGTATGAAGGGCTTCAATCGAATTTATAATATTAGTATGGGTACAAAAACAGTATTACCAGTACATAAAGAAAGATGAATTATTGTATTAGTACACATTTTTTTAAGTACAAAATGTATAGTATCTTTTATTATAAAATTAAGACTTACTTACATTTTTCAGCTATTGTAAATGCACAAAACACCTAATCTATTACGAGTTTTAACCTTATAATCACTCTTATACTTATTAGATTCTTCTCAATACATTCTCAATACTTTCAATCGATAATGTACTTAAATCCAAATTGAAAATGTCTATGCCTCTATTGTTTATGGTAAATCGTACACTGCGTCCCCTAAATAAGTTGTGTATGTAGCCAACTATAGGAATCCACTAATTAATATTTAGGTACTATAAATGACAAACATAGTGGGAAAATTTGAATCGGTTATTGTTTACGTTTGTGGTTAATGCGGTAATGGGATTTCTAGAAAATCGGTACATTAGTGTACAATAGTGGGTCATAACGATATCAAGGATATTAGTGTCCTTGATATCGTTATGACAAAAGTAGGTTAGAATCCCGCGCTTTTTTTATACAGATTATACTAAGTATTTTGTTTTTAAAACTATTGGTTAAAACTATAAACGTTACATAGAAAACATTTGCAAAACATGTCGTCTTTTCAAATCTTCATCTTCTCCCTAGCCTTTATTATTCCCAGGTCACTTGGGGTCGGCTTTCTAGTCTAACCGGATTTGGCTGGATATCAGTTTTTACATAGAGCGACTGCCATCTGACCTCCGCAACCCGAAGATTAACGATACCCTAAGGCTAGACCAGTGTCCGGATATTAGAAGGCACTGACTTCCCAAAAACGACTGCCATAGGTGTTCATGGCAGCCGGGACCAACGGCTTAACTTGCTCTCCGAGGCACGGAGCAGGCGATAATTGTCAATCAATACGCACATCATTTCAAAGTCATATAACTTCTGAAAATCAGAGGTGCGCGACGTGGGTTCGAACCCGAGACTCTCTGCATTGCAGTCTGTTGGTCTCCCCACTGAGCTATCACTGCCTTTTCAAATCTTCATCTATAGGTACCAATATTATAAAGCTGAAGAGTATGTTTGTTTGGTTGAACGCGCTAATCTCAGGAACTATTGGTTCGAATTGAAAAATTATTTTAGTGTTAGATAGCCCATTTATCGAGGAAGGCTATAGGCTATATAACATCACGCTGCGACCTATAGGAGCGGAGCAATAATAAAAAATGTTGCTGAAATGGGCAAAATTCTCTTATATGAAGCAGACCAAGTTGCGCGCAAAAGCCAACTTGCCTCTGTTTGTGTCTGCAAAACTCGAAAAGTAGTCAATCAATTGACTTGAATATTTAACATGAGGTATATGATATCCAGTCAAATCCGGTTAGACTAGAAAGCCGGACCCAAGTGACTTGGGAATAATAAAGGCTAGGGAGAAGAAGAAGATTTGACATGAGGTATATAAACCTAAAGAGAGAAATTCAGGCTGAACTAGTACTTTAATAAAAGCGTTTCTAGGAGAAAATAAATGTCAGTGAGCTCATCAAAATGTATTAATGAAAATTTTCCGACAACCAAACAATTGAATCTAGGGCATGCAATGACTTTTAGTGGTTAATCATTTTAGAGGCAGGATCCGTCTATAAAAAAAAAACAATTCTGTTGCTAAACAAATATACATTTAATTTACCTACACTGGTTTGATTACATTCCTCACAATTAAAAAAGTTAACATCATTTATCATATTTATAAAATCCCTGTCCAGTCTTTCTTCCCAACTTGCCTTCGTTAACCAACTTGTCCAAAAGCTGTATAGGACTAAAGACGGGGTTGCCAGTCTTCTCCAACATAATGTTCAATATAAACTTCTTGTTATCAAGACCTGTTAAGTCTGACAACTCTAAAGGTCCCATGGGGTATCCAGCACCTAGTTTCATTGCGATGTCGATGTCTACAGCTGATGCGTCACCTAAAAGTATAGATTCATTGTAATAATTCTTCATAGTTCGGACAACTATCTAAAACGATGTGCTAAGTTTCACATGCTTCCTCTAGTTACACTTATAGAGATAGCTGATATCACTTATATTTTAAACATACTGAATGACAGGGTTGACTGCCCCGATCTTTTGTCCAAAATTGCTTTCAATGTGCCTGGTAAAGTTACAAGACTACAATCCGATTCATCTACCTCAAGTGTCAACTAATTACCGGCAAAATGAATTTATGTGGCGAGCCAGCAGTTCATTTAATAAAAAATGTAAAGAATGTAACGTTGATATATTCAACTGTAAACTGGAACCACTGGGACGGGTGCTTAGTCTTAATTTTTTCTCAAAGCATAGCTTTTAATTGATGTTTAGTTTTAATCCTAACTTAATATTATAAATGCGAAAATGAGTTTGTTTGTTTGTTACGCTTTCACGCCTTAACTACTCAACTGATCAACGTGAAATTTTGCATACACGTTGTCAGGGGTACAGAATAGGACATAGGGTACATTTCATCCAGAAAAAATAACTGTTGCAAAACTAACCTAACCTACATTTACGCGAGCGAAGCCGCGGGTGAAAACTAGTATTGTATAATGTTAATATGTAACCTTTATGTTCACATGTCTGATTATATATTTTATTACTTATTCGTGAAGACCTGTAATTGGCCTTTTGTGTCTTATTGTGTTTATTTCGATAGTTGTATGTGCTGTTGGTCTTCCAAAGATTCCTAAATAAATAGATAAATAGCCACGCCTCTTCACGTAGAATAGGAACAGAATTGTTACATACATTTTGACAACTGTTATTATGTTCATATGAAGCCTATTGTAAGGGCAAATATCTGGATATCATGATGCTATCGAGAATTTTGCTAACTAAAGGCCTCAATAACATTTTGCCCGAGCCGGGTGTAGAACCCGGATTATCACATTTGGTCGACAATCATTAGCTTTGAGACCAACGAAGCAGCCTTCTTATTAAAAATATTTAATATTAAATTAATTTTCCTATTATTAACGTCTTCGTTCGCTTTTGGCCTATACAGTATATTATATGCTTAGAATTAGATAGGTTCAGATTATGACCATACAATATTTGACCCAGATAAACCTACAGATTATACAAAGGTTTTGAGAAATAATATATATATATATATATATATATATATATATATATATATATATATATATATATATATATATATATATATATATATATATATATATGCTTTTTTATATAACTAAGGTGGCAAACAAGCATACGGCCCACCTGATGGTAAGTGGTCACCGTAGCCTATGGACGCCTGCAAAACCAGAGGCATCACTTGCGCGTTGCCGACCCTTTGGGAAAGGAAGTGGGAAGGAGAAGGAGCGGGAAGGGGGAAAGAGGTTGATTTGGCCTCCGACACTCTCACTTACCGAACGAAACACAAAAGTAGGGATACTGTTATTTCACGTCGAAATTCTGTGAGAACCGTAGTCCTTCCCCGGTCGAGCCGGCCCATTCATGCTGAAATCAGCGAGGCTCTACTACTCTATAAATATTCATGACCTCATTATTTGATTTATTTAAACAAGTTTTCACATATTTTTAGAAACTTTAGTCGTTAACTGTTATAGTTTGTAGTGACAACGTGGTGAATTGATTCATTTCTAGTTGCTTTTTGCAAGTGAAAAATCTAAATTGGAAATTATAAAACATGTCCTAAGAAAGGTAAGTTTACATAACGTTATAGTTATTATTCTTAACATAAAGAAATAACAATAAAAAATACGGAACATTATATTTTTTATATTGCAAACAAATTGTAAGTATTTTAATATTTTTCACTTTTATCTAGCCGTACATTACAGTAGCTACATCATGCCGCGGCCACACATTGGTTATATTTGCACTGTAGCTTATTGCGGCCAATACTCCAATGTGTGGATCAGTCTTTGACACAATGTGAACATTGCGTCCAATCACCGCCTTGTGTCCAACACCGACGCGCTAAAAGTCGGTTTTTTCAACAAGTTCAAAGGCGAGGGGAATGGAAGGGGAGTGCGCCCGGGCATCTTGGACAGAATGTCGCGCGCGCGCTACACATTGGTCATTTTAATCATCCACCACCGCCTTTTCTTTCGTTGTTTTCTTGTACGATGCAAATATTAAGCATATGTACCTAAACCATATGCGTAAGCCGCTAGTGCAAATAAGTTATCGTCCATAGTGCGCTCTGCGTCAACTGAACAACAAGGTCCGCGCTTGTCTATTTCCCGTGTTTGGTGCAATGTAGGTGTTGAAGCCAATGTGTGGTGCAATAGCTTGATTCAATATTGGCCAATTCAAATTAGAGCCAAGCTTGGACGCAAAGTTGAATCCAATGTGTGGCCGCGGCATTACATGGGCCCGTCGGCACAATACATTTGAATTTTTGAGTAAATTAATTTGTATTTGTTATTTCATATCAAAACCTTTATCGTTGCACGAATTTAATTTAGTAAATAAAGGCTTCATTTTAGTAGTACCTGTTTTCCAAGAAAATGCACCTGTTGAACAGATGCACAGTAGGTATCGACGAGGTTATGATTTTTTATTACGGCAGTCATAGATGTAAGCGGTTCATCAGGGGTTAATTACCATACTGCATAAACGTTTCATAAAGGTTAACATATTACTATAAAAAAGTTAAATTAATACATTTATTTCTATAAAAAGTGTTTTATTTATATTCCCATTTATTGGTCAAGCATTTAAGTAAAAAGGAGTGGTTAAGCCGACCGACCCATGTATGGGATATGATTTTCCCGTTTTTCCGGAAGTGACAATATTTTTTACATTTTTCTTGGTATACTGACATATATTAAAGCGTACATATATCAGAAAATCTTATCTTTCTAGGAAAAAAATAGTTGTAGGCTTATCTGTGTTAAAATCAGTTCAATGGTTTCGCCCTGATAACGTTCGTGTTTATACTGTAAGTTGTCCTTCACGACTGATAAATTGTTTGAGTAATGAAATTAAAAATCAATCAGGCCATTTCCTAGAAGGTGGTTTTGCCATTTCAAAATTCTATTTGGCTTTTCTGTTAGGAATTCTCGGAAGTAGCACAGAGCATAGAAATGTGCCTGAACCACAGCAAAAATCTATACTAATATTATAAAGCTGAAGAGTTTGTTTGTTTACTCGAACGCGCTAATCTCAGGAACTACTGGTGCGATTTGAAAAATTCTTTCAGTGTTAGATAGCCCATTTATCGAGGAAGGCTATATATCATCACGCTAAGATCAATAGGAGCGGCGCACCAATGAAGAATGTTTTAAAATCGGAGGGTATTTTTTCCTTTTGAGAGCTTCCACTGCGTGCGCTTCGTAAACAGTTAAAGTTTCGCAAAAATCATGTATGACAGAATTGTTCCTCTTAAAAAGTTCTAAAAAAAAGTCCGCGACAGCATATGTCTATCTTTTAAGGTTGGCTCACTATAACCATTTTTATGCTAACCAAATTTGTTCTAAAATAATGCATTATTTGCAAAGGTATTTTTATAAACATGATATTAATCCTTATCCAAATAAATACGTTATTCATAACAAGTAAACAAAATTGCCCTTTACATCATTCGATTTCAATGAATATCTTACGAGATATCGCAGTTTTAAAATAACATCGCAGCAATATAATTACCCATTACAGACATAGTACAAACGATGTTTCACCTGGTTTATTCTGCGTGATTACTACTGGTTCGATTTGAAACATTCTTTTAGTGTTGGATAGTCTATTTATCGAGGAAGGCTATAGGCTATATAACATCACGCTACGACCCACGGGGGCGGCGCAGTAACGATAAACGCGGGTGAAACCGCG
The DNA here is from genome assembly GCA_963564715.1 of Catocala sponsa. Taxonomy (NCBI): domain Eukaryota; kingdom Metazoa; phylum Arthropoda; class Insecta; order Lepidoptera; family Erebidae; genus Catocala; species Catocala sponsa. Next base: position 24,642,427 of record OY751341.1, on the reverse strand, counting down.
GGGACATCTAGTAATAATATAACGTGGGACCAAAATCATAGCTTGTAAAAGTGGACTACACATTTTATTTAAATTAAAAGTTACGTTACTAAAAAGATAAAAGTAACGTTAATCTATACTAATATTATAAAGCTGAAGAGTTTGTTTGTTTGTAATTAAAGTATACGGAATGATGGTTTATATGAATTATTTGAGATACAAGAAAATAATAAATTATATATCTAATTACTCAAAATTACTTTTGATGTTGACTATTAGGTAATTTATTCAATACTTAATTTTATATAAGTATACTAATAATAATAAAGCTGTAGAGTTTGTTTGTTTGAACGCGCTAATCTCAGGAACTACTGGTTCGATTTGAAAAAATATTTTAGTGTTGGATAGCCTATATATCGAGGAAGGCTATATAACATCACGCTACGACCCGCGGGGGCGGCGCAGTAACGATAAACGCGAGTGAAACTGCGGGAACATTTAGTGAAAAGATAAAATGAAAAACTTGAGAGGTGTCAAGAGACACCCGGATGGAACGAAGTTCCTTTCGATTAATTAGTGAAGGAATTGTAATAAAATTTTATTTTTTTAAGTTATAATAATATTTTTTTTATTATTAATATAAACTTAATCAGTAGGCTCAATTTTAGTAATAATTGGCTTGTGGACATTAACAATACATACATATTAAGAAATAACCTTAAACTTACAACTATAGCAAAAAGTGTCGTTACAACTTTTGGTCTTAATTTTTTCCGTCTAACCCCCCTTCGCAACGCGCGATAAGGAACTTCGTTCCAAAAGTTACGTTAATGAAAACCTAAACTAAAGCATAGAATTTTAAAAATCCTTTTATATTATTAAGTGAGATTGTTGTTTAAATCTAGTAGAAGAGGTTATTTACAAATGCTGATATATATAAAAAAAAAGGAAAGTAGGTACTATGTGATTCCTATTTAAGTGCAACCATGCGAGGGAAATAATGATACTTACACTTAACTTTTCTTATACCAAAATTTGGTATAATACTTAAAACTAGCGATCGCCTAGTGCTCGAAATTCGACCAAAGATTGCCTGTAAGATATTGCTGATATATGTCATTATATATTGACATATGTAACCATAGTTACGCGCTTCCACTGCGTGTGTCAAATGCATGGTTGTGTGCGTGTAGTGTTTTTTCATTAATTTAATGTATTTCTAATGCATATTTTATATAAATATTAGGATTCGTCACTCCTTCTCCATGTACACTTTAACTGTGCCAAATATCATACTCCTTCGTTCGCGCAATTTTCGTAAAAAGGGTTACAAAGTTTTTGCTTCACGTATTAATATATTCTTAGATAATACCCCCCACCCAACAAATCGGACTGAGTGAAAGGACATAAATAAAACGGAGCGGTTACAACGCGAGGATTTCATTCTGTGTTTGGCGCTCGGACGTGACGGACGTTTTAGTAGTGCTTAGTAATCGTTATAAATTCTTTCGGTGCTGTGTAGCTATTTTTTTGTTATTTGATTATTTTTGTTAAAATAAATCATTTGTAAGGAAAAAACTTTGTAGGTTGATTAGTGCTTTGTTTTTTTTTAAATATTAAACGCTTTTGATCCCTAAGAATATAGATACTTCTTAATTTTGCAATCAAATTTGATGCTTTAACGAAAAAATATTGCTGAATATCCTATTCCCCATTTGTTCCCCTTGTGGAATCCAATATATTATCTTTTGTATATGAGCAGCCATAGACTACGCCGTTTCAGTACGGTACGGGTTTACCATCAAAAACAGTGAACCCTTACGATCAAGCGGTGTCCAGTAATTTCGGCAGGTAAACAGAAAATGTATAACACATTTAGATTAGATAAATCCAGCTATTTTATGTCTGCAGAAAAGAAATGAAAATCTGCACATTTTGCAAAACAAGTCTGTGTGACACTATCTTATTCACGTCAAGAGCAGACGAGTACAGAATCAGTGGTATACGCAACGACATACTGAAAAGGATTTGGGACATATCATAATTATTATGAGTGAGTAAGTGAGTTTGTTTGTCTGTTACGCTTTCACGCGTCAACTACTTGACCAATCAACACAAAATATACTCAAATTATACAACTACTTATCACTACTTAACAATGACTGATTAAAAATTATATAATATGATTATTATGTTGGGCAGCAGACATGAATAATCCTAATCCTAACTAATATTATAAATGCGAAAATGAGTTTGTTTGTTTGTTACGCTTTCACGCCCTAACTACTCCACCGTTCAACATGAAATTTTGCATACACGTTATCAGGGGTACAGAATAGGACATAGGGTACCTTTCATCCAGAAAAAATAACTGTTGCAAATCTAACCTAACCTAACCAATATTTACGGGAGCGAAGCCACGGGTAAAAACTAGTATATGTATAGTTTTCACTACGATTTCCCTCACGTTTATGATTACTGCTTCGCTCGTAGCGTGATGTTATACAGCCTGTGGTACTTCTGGATAAAGTAGCTTTCTATCCTTTAGTATTCGAGTTTATAATTTACTAACAAAAATTAAATATCGATATTTTTAAATAATCAGCATCTCTAAATTAAAAAAGATATTGATTTGTGCAATTGGTACTTTGGAGACAGCACCTAAAGATGTAGGTACTTACTATTAAAAATAAGCTATAGATTATTTTCGTTTATTATGTAAGTAGGTTTAATGTTTACCAATATAATTCTTTTTTTTTTGTCACATATCTATAAATAAAAACTTGTAATTGGCCTTCCTTTTCACATTGTTCTATTTATTACATAAATGTTCTTAAAATGTAAAAAGAAATCTGCTCTTAACTACTAATCACTACGAAATATGCATAAGTATACCTACGCAAAGCCTACATGGAGAAACTAGAGGGATCAAAAAGAAGGACGGCAATCGCAAACAGTCGCAAAGATGGGACGACAATCTAACGGCCGACTATACACGGGCAGCTTGAAGCAGCTAGTATCGACTGCTTCAAGCTGCGACTGCATAGTAAACTACTGTCTTCTATGTACACAAATACACGAGACCACTCGAGCAGTTGTGATTGCTTCGAGTGGTTGGCAGCGCGCTGAAATTTCATCGTGCGGTCAAGCAGTCGTGACTGCAACAGCGGCCCGCGTATGTTCACTTGATCACTGGCTAACTGCTTGCGGAGTCCGTCTATGGCCGCCCTAATATACACACAATTGAATTAACCAACAAGATGGCGCTTACATTAGAAACAGCTGATCGCATTGTTTGCAAACTTTACAATACCCATTTTTATCACCATATCAATTTACGACTATTGTAAATATTTATTCATCGTAATCTGTCCTTAACCAATTTTATTGCAAAAAAATTCCTATGAGGAGGAAAATTACTTAATAATTCAGATAGCTTTTATATCAATGAGATAGTCTTGCGTTGGGTAAAACCTGTAGCCTTTACACAGAACGATATCGTAGATATTGATATCTATAGGGAGTGTTTGTGTAAAATAAGAAAAATAAATTATAAGCACATACAATTCTTAAATGTTTTAGAAATAGCTGAAATGTTGTGATAAGAAAATATAAAGTAGTACAATTTTCATTTGCGATAATCTTTAGAAGAATCATTATTTATATCTGTACCAAATAACAGTTTAGTTACCATTCGTCATTTATGGGAGTTACAGACAGGCGGATGAACAAGCGATTTTATCATTTTTGTGTAACCTACTTCCCCCCTACCCACCATGGAAAACTAATAAGGAGTTTGTAATAAGTCTAATTTGAGCAATTTAATAATCGAATTGTTGAGCCGTGTGTGCATAGGGAAGCCACTACACCATTAGTTCCCAAAGTGGTCCAGGTGGACCCCCAGGGGTTCACGGGAGACTAGACGGGGGCGCTGGCGTGACAAAAAAATTGGGGTTCACAATTCGTAAGCTAAAATGTTGACTTGGCTTCACCGACTATTCGACAAGCTCAGCGACTGTTACTTGTAAAAACTTGCATATTCCCTATTCAGTACCAGTGGTTTTTCGATTTTCCGGTAGAGAATTACAAAAAAAAAGGTCAGCCCGCCTACCGTGGTAGGTTAGTTCGATCCTTGGAGATTTGATCAAATTTTTTAATTGCATGAACTTGTTTAGTTGCAGGGGGTGCACCGGAACCGGCCAAATTTTGAAAGTGGCCTATGAGAAAAAAAGTCTGGGTACCTCTGCACTACACTCATAATAATGAATGACCAGTGTGAGAATCAGATGATTTAATGAGGTTAACGACTATGTAATACTGTAAAATGGCATTTCGATTCAACGGGATTGTTTAGTATAATATTGAGAACTGAGATTAATGATGACACGCGTATGATTATGTAGTGCTCTTTCTTCTGCATATCAATGATATGTTGAATCTCGGCAACATACATTGTTATGCGGACGACAGTACCGTGCATGGGCGATATCTCGGACATCCTGGGGCCAAACAGGCTGAGGTTGAGGGGAAAAGGCAGAATCTTGTCGTTGAACTTGACCAGACCTTGGACCGCATCTATGAATGGGGTGCCAAGAACTTGGTCGAGTTCAACGCCAAGAAGACCCAGGCATGCGCGTTCTCAACAAAAAAGTCTCCATTCCTTCCCCTCCCTTCTCTGAAGAACACTCCACTGGTGATACGTGACAGCCTCTCCATCTTAGGTATGGATCTTTGCCACTCCCTTAATCAGAAAACCTATATCGAGAGCGTCATTAAGCAAGCTTCGCGAAAACTCGGAGTTCTGAACAGGGTGAGGCGGTTCTTCACGCCTGGACAACTGTGCCTATTGTATAAGGCACAAGTGCGCCCTTGCGTGGAGTACTGTTCTCATATTTGGGATGGCTCCGCGCAGTACTTGCTGGACGCTCTCGACCGGTTACAGCGGTGGGCTGTCCGTATCATCGGAGATCCAGAGGTCACGAGTTCACTGGAACCTCTGCAACTCCGTAGGGACATTGCCTCATTGGCATGTTTCTACAGAATATACCACGGGGAGTGCTCTGAAGAGTTATTTCACCTTATCCCGCCCTCCCCTTTCCTATCCAGAACAACGCGTGCTGGGCTCAGATGCCATCCTTACACGGTAGAGTCGATTAGAGCGCGTACCAAAAAGTTTGGGTCTTCATACCTCTGCCGAACGACCAAGGCATGGAATTCTCTGCCAAGGCACGTGTTTCCTTCTTCCTTCAATCCTGGGTTCTTTAAGCGGGGCGTGAAAAAGCATCTTCTCAGGCCGTCAAAGTAGAGACTTCAACATCGCCTCGGCTACTGTGGGGCGATGTGGAGGTCACTGCTCTTAGACCACACGACTGCTTACCATCAGGTGGAGTGTGGTCATTTTGACGAGCAAAATAAAAAATAAGATACGCCTGTTTTCCTAAAAATTCAACACCCCATAATAATAAGCCAACATTATAATAACCAGAACCTCATATGAATCACGTAAGCCCAAATAATTAAAGATTGTTGAATTTGATTATGTACTTTACACTCAGCCCTTATTTATAGGTTTATTTTCTTAAATATACCTATCCAGCAAATAATAAAATAATTTATGGATTTTGTGGCGCAAATAAGAAGTCTATCATAAGAAAATAAGACCTTCTAGGTTCTACTGTCTAACAATAGGTTGCAACGGGCTGGCCTGCCCGCTATCCGATCAGCACCAGGTCCGAGAGGCGGCGTGCGTGTTCCCACGCGCGCCTCTGTGTCGTGTCCGTCTCCCCTCTAGGGGGGGGGGGGACAGTAGGGATTTTAAAAGTAGTGGTGACCAAAGGATAGATCTTATCGTGTAGTGGCCTGCCGTTTCATACGGCGCGCGGCAGGCCGAAACCTCAGCGGGGTCGCGACCGCATGTGTAAGTGATTCGCGCGGCCCTGTCGATAGCGGTATTGTCGAGAAACACCGTGGTAGGTTTAGTCGATATTCCGGGAGGTCCATTATCATCATTTCAACATCCATCTTTTACCCCGGTGAGTCCGACATAACCTCTCCGCCCGCCCCCGCGGCGAGACATGCGTCAATGCGTTACTCTACGTAAAAAGAAAAAGGCTGCAACGGGCTGATTGACAGCAGACTAAATAGAGCTAAACCATCATCTTTTAAAAATAAAACCACTCGTATAAATAAATGCTCCATTTATATATTTATATAACATCAACAATCATTTCTTATATTTATAGAAGCCTTCTCCGCTCTTAATGCCAAGCTTTCCCTCAGCGACCATTTTGTCGGTGAGCGGTATTGGCGCGAAAACGGGGTTCTTGGTCTTCTCATACATTACTTGTAATGCAAACTTATTGGTGTCCAAGCCTGTGTAGTCAGCCAGTTCGAACGGACCCATTGGGTAACCAGCACCGAGTTTCATACCAATGTCGATATCCTCTTTAGTAGCATCACCTGAAGTAAAAAAATATAATATATCTGGTAGATTGATACGTTTAATGAAAAATTATTAAAGTATACGGAATTATGGTTTATATGAATTATTTGAGATACAAGAAAATAATAAATTATATATCTAATTACTCAAAATTACTTTTGATAGTCTACGATTAGGTAATTTATTCAATACTTAATTTTATTAGAGAACTAGCTTTTGCCCGCGGCTTCGTTCGCGTTAATTTAGAATTTGACAATCAATTCGGGTTGTACTCTGCTTGCAATAATATAATTCAATCATGATTCGAAAGACACGTGGCGCCATCTATTATCATAAGAACGTTATTGTTGTTTTTCTCGGGAACAGTATTTTTTTTCGGGATGAAAGGTAGCCTATGTCCGTTTCTGTACAACTGACAACGTATATGCAAAATTTCAGGATGATCGGTTCAGTGGTTTAGGCGTGAAAAGGTAACAAACAAACAAACTCATTTTCGCTTTTATAATATTAGGACTAGCTGTTACCTGCGACTTCGTCCGCGTAGATTTGAATTAAAAAGTGTTTGTCTCCGCGGAACCCTATTTTTTTTCTAAAATCAAAGTAGCCTTAGTTACTCCTTATAACATCAGCTATCTGCCAGTGAAAGTCCCGTCAAAATCGGTTCAGCCGTTTCGGAGATTAGCCGGAAGAAACAGACAGACAGACAGACACAAATTTTAAAAATAGATGTTTTCGTATGTGTACCTTATATACTTTCATATGCATTAGATAAAAAGCTGTTATTTTGACATTACAAACAGAAACTTCAATTTTATTTATTGTATAGATAAATCAGAATAAGAGTCAATCGTAACTTAGAATAAATTTGTTTTGCGTAGCAGTGCTACCTAATGCATGCGACGACGGTACCACAGATCTCCTTTCTCAAAAGTTCGTCAACGAAAGTAAATAACCTTAAGGGCTTATCCCACCACCTACAAATAGCATTTATCTATAAGATAAAAGTCTCGCCATCTCTCTTCTTTAACCTAACAAGAGTGAGACAGCATGCGATTTATCTTTAGGATAACTTTTACTTGTAAGTTGTGGGACTGGCCATTAGTGTTATAAACATTTACAGGTAACCGCTTATTATCAGAGAGCTTAAACTCACGAAAAATAGATTTTTGTTTAAAATGCCAGATTTCGCTTATAATCAGAAGCTTTCAAACGACATCCGTCATAAAAGGCTTCTTTAATAATAATAAAAACATGAAGTCATATTATTTGCTTATGGAAAAATATCCAAAATATAGGTACTTTATGGTGAGCTTATAAACATGCAGGATTAAATTATTTAATTATTATAAAAGTTAGCAATACACTGTACGCATTACAGACTCCAAGCCATTTAAAAAGATAACTAGGTATGTATATTAAAATACATATCGCTGGCTCACTATTACAAGGTTCCATGTTATTTTGTTTTACTTTGGGGAAATGAGATTTAAAATTTGCATATCAGTAAAAATAATTTAAAAAGTAACTTAGAACTATTTGCGATTTAATATTGTGAGGTGGTAAGTGCTTCCACTTTTACTATATTAGTCTAAACAAAAAGGAATTACATATAGAACCATGCAAATTTCATAAATAACTTTTTCAAAAATGTAACATAGACCTTGTAATATTGGACCAGCGATATCTTATAAGCTTGTAATTGGCCATAGCTTAATCATAGTATTTTTATTTTAAACTGTTAACTAACTGTAAGTTTTTTAAATTTAATAATAATATAATATAAAATCAATGTACTTACATAATTCTTATTAAATATCCAAACCAATCGCCACATGCAGTAATTATGTACATTCGATATACCAACACCAACTTCACCGATAGCCGAATAGATATACTGGATGACAATGTACTTAATGGATCCGTGGATAACATATTTAGATCAACACAATAATTACGTCATAAAGCGTATAGATACATAGAAACCAGTATCACCAGAAATAAATCGCATAATGCAAAATAGAAATAGTGTTTTTAAATGTAAGGCAATACTGATTGCTTTTGTGGCGTATTTGTAGTAATTGCGATGCCCGTGTTTAAGGTTTCAGGTTCGATTTCAGTTATTGTGGCTATTCTAAGTGGTGGTTTGTGTCTGTGTCCGACAACTGATGGCAACAAGTTCACCCCTATTACGTGAGATCTTTTTGTTATACAATTAAGGTGGCCAACAAGCATACGGTCCACCTGATGGTAAGTGGTCACCGTAGCCTATGGACGCCTGCAATACCAGAGGCATCACTTGCGCGTTCCCGACGCTTTAGGAAAGGAAATGGGAAGGAGAAGGACCGGGCAGTGCGAAAGAGGGTGATTGGGCCTCCGGCACTCACACTCAACGAACGAAACACAAGAGTAGGAATACTGGTATTTCATGTCGATATTCTGTGAGAGGGTAGTCCATCCCCGGTTGAGCCGGCCCACTTATGCTGAAATCAGCGAGGCTCTACTACTCATATAATATCTTGAACTATAGCTAGCGAAAATTGGGCGTATATAAATAAATATATTAGTGTGTTACCGTTCAGCTTTTGTATTACTAAATCAAAGTATATAAGAGGCGAAATAAAAAGCCGTTCCCAATACAGTTCGGCTTTAGTTTTAAGCTTATATCTCATGCAAAACCAAATCCAAGCACACATACAGGAAAAAACCATTAATCAAATTATACTAACCTCTTTCATACATCCGTATAGCTTCAGCACTATAAGGACCGAGCAATCTGTTGACCACAAATCCAGGAGTATCTTTACACGTGATGCAAGTCTTGCCCACGGATTTTCCCCACTCCATCATGGCCTGGTAGGTCTCCTCCGAAATGTGGTCACCCTTTATGACTTCAAGAAGACGCATTATGGGTACCGGGTTGAAGAAGTGGAGGCCTCCGAATCTGGAAATTGAGGTATTAATATAATAGCTATACCATCACTGTATTGCTTCAACAGCCTTCGAATTTTTTGGACTGGGTACTCGATAACCTGAGGAAGAGGGAACAACTTTAGAGATGGAATGAAACTTAATGAATGGAAGAAGTAAGTATGTGAGCTTGGGAACTTGAACTTGTTCAGAGTCAGGAAATTTTAAAGAACGGTTTGTGCAGCAGCAAGCTATCATATCGTCGTTGCTGCCGGTCTTGGTTTGAATCACACACTCGTGACAATATTTGTGTGATCAACCAATGATAATTTTATAATTGCATAATTGCATTGCATAATTGGCCGTTAATTGCATGTTTGTAAATATACAAAACACATAGGGATAGAAATCTAGTAGTCTATTAAAAAAAAAAGGAGTACTACTTTTACCCAGTTTGCCGTATGAAGGTGGTACTTCCTCGGACAAGCCAAGATTACGAGGTACGACATAATTAGCAACGGTAAGCTCTTACAGGCATACTTGTCTAGATTCTTCTGAATGGTGGAGAAGAGACACATCCCTGTCTCTAATCTATCCCTAGTCGATATCCTCGAAATTTAATTAAAATGTAAACTACTATATACTGCTTTGTCTTGTAGACCTCAATAAATATAAAAAAAGTAAATTTGAATGAAATGTTTCATCATCATTATCATGTCAGCCAAAAGACGTCCACTGCTGGACATAGGCCTCCCCAAGGTTTTTCACACAGACCGGTCTGAAATGAAATGTTTATTTCGTATTTATTTTATACTAAATATTCCCGCGGTTTCACCCGCGTTTATCGTTACTGCGCCGCCCCCGTGGGTCGTAGCGTGATGTTATATAGCCTATAGCCTTCCTCGATAAATAGGCTATCCTACACTAAGAATTTTCAAATCGAACCAGTAGTTCCTAAGATTAGCGCGTTCAAACAAACAAACAAACTCTTTAGCTTTATAATATTAGTATAGATTGAGCAAAAGGTAATTTATTAAGTGACTTTTGTTATACAAAAACGTGGGTAAAATCCTGTTGCCACCTTAGTGAAGGTTACATGTAGCAAGTTAAGCATAATTTATTAATGTATTGAGTTTACGTAACATGTACCTATGACGTCGCGCTAATACTGCTTAGTTTACTTAAACTATTGTGAAACTTCTTATTTACCTCTGAGTCTTCTTCAGAGGTTAATAAATACACTATGTGGGTCTGTGTGTCTGTCTGTTAGTGACAGGCATAACTCCGGAACCACTGGACCGATTGACTTGCAACTTGGTGTGCAGACACCTTGGGGTGATATCTCGGTTGAGTTTGAATATGGGCCCTGTAGGTCAAAACACCCGCGAGATATAGGGGTCACAAGGTAACATGAGGACGAAGAGGTTGAATCCTGGGTTTTTACACCCATCTCGTTAAGACTTGTAGCAATGGCGACGTTTGGTTACGCATGCTAGTGCTAAATAGAGTATAAGACAAGTGCTAAATATGCTGGACTGATAATTTTATTAGCACTAGTTCTTGTTCACGATTTTGTTAGTATAGAATTTGGAAATAGATCTCTTAATTTTATTCTCGTCTTCTAGCGGCTTATCACGATGAAACATTTTATACATATATTTTTTTTGAAGTGAAAACTTCTTTAGGCGTATTGAGCACTTCTTGGTTGAACAAAAATCATAGAACTCGCGTAATTGTCACGCTTCCACGTTTTCCATTTTTTAATTATTTTAGAATATTAACAATATCTCTGAAATGGTGCGTGCTACGCAAAAAATAACGAAATTTTGACCCTCTTAATAATCCCCAAGAGAGTATCAGGAACTAGCATCCGATCCGCCCTGTTTTGTTTTTTTTTTTTGAAGTGAAACCTTTTTTATCCGCGTTGAACACTTCTTGGGTGAACAAAAATCATGGAACTCGCGTCATCGTCACCGAACGCATTCCATTTTTGAATTATTTTTGGTTTATAAAGAAGTGTTTATAATCAAGGATTAAAGTTTTCACTTCTATCGGCAGTCCCTAAAGACTGCCCCAATATTTTTCTTTCATTTTATTTTAGCTCCAGATTTAGATCTTCAGCGATACGACTGTGAAAACTGTTTACAGTGCAGTAGCTTTTGCGTGCTGCGCGTACAAACATACAGTCAGACATACTAAATTTTAAAAGTAATAGCTTTGCTTTTATTACTATTATAAAGAGCATCATCACATTAAACTTCTTAAATATCGCCTATGTACAGACATCGGCGAGTTACGTTTTCATTATATGAATAGATAGATCCCGACCTTTCATTTTTATGAAAGCGCTGCCACTGATAGGCATGTATAAGTTTTATCAATGATAAAATACAGAATAAACATTGTAACCAAAATGCAATCTTATTGAATAACATTCGATATTATTTATCAATCTTTTTATCAATATAAAAGATAGCTTCTGCACTTGGTATGGCTCTTGTGACGCGGTGGCCTTGATAAACATTCAAATAACGAAAACATAGGACACCCAGACCCGAACAACTATTTGAGGATCATACCAATGTGTTTTCCCGTGTAGGGATGTAAACCAATTGGCAAAGTGGTTCCCAGGTTCCCAGACATTTTTCTCATAGACCACTTTTCAAATTTAGCTGGTTCCGGTGGACCCCCTGCAGCTAAAGAAGTTCATGCAAGTAAAAATTTGATCAAACCACTACGAGCTTTTTAAAAAATTCTCGTGTCTGAACCTACCACGGTGGGCGGGCTGACCTTTTTTTCTTTTTAGAAATTCTGTACTGAAAAACAGTCGCTGAGCTTCTTAAAATATTATCTGCCTACATTGGTAGGTGGTGAAGTCAAGCCAACATTTTAGTTCTTTACTATCGAAAGCAAATACATTTTTGTGGACGCCCGCTTAAGAATTTTTTTGTCACGCCACCGTAGAGTCTCCCGTGGACCCCTGGGGGTCCACCTGGACCACTTTGGGAACTAAGGACTTAAACCATTCCATACAAAACACAAATCTAAGTTCTTAAGCTTTAAGATTTGTTCGTAGCTTCTCGCACATTCACCCATTCGACTGCACTTCATGTATCTCTTAAGGCCTCTTATGTTTCACGTTATTAAGATAAGTATCTAAGTGAGTATTGTAGATATATATGCGTACCTGTCTTTCCTTTTAATACCAGCACCGATCTCATTGATTGAAATGGAAGAGGTGTTGGACGCCAGAATTGTGTGTGCTGGGCATAGCTGAAAAGACAACAAATCACTTTTATTATTAAACAGAAATCTCTAGTTTATAACCATTACTTAGCAACCTATTACTAAACAAGGTAGTATCTATATATTTATGAGAGGTTTTCATATTAGTATTACTTCGGATGTTAATAAGTATACGACTAACTGCAGTAACATAAGAACATTTGCAATATTGTAATTACATATAATAATAATATAATTATTTATTTATTTTAGTACTAGATGTTCCCGCGGTTTCACCCGCGTTTATCGTTACTGCGCCGCCCCCGTGGGTCGTAGCGTGATGTTATATAGCCTATAGCCTTCCTCGATAAATAGGCTATCCAACACTAAAAGAATTTTTCAAATCGAACCAGTAGTAATCACGCAGATTAATATCATGTTTATAAAAATACCTTCGCAAATAATGCATTATTTTAGAACAAATTTCGTTAGCATAAAAATGGTTATAGTGAGCCAACCTTAAAAGATAGACATATGCTGTCGCGGACTTTTTTTTAGAACTTTTAAAGGGGAATAATTCTGTCATACATGATTTTTGCGAAACTTTAACTGTTTACGCAGCGCACGCAGGGGAAGCTCTCAAAAGGAAAAAGTACTCTCCGATTTTGAAACATTCTTCATTGGTGCTCCGCTCCTATTGATCTTAGCGTGATGATATATAGCCTATAGCCTTCCTCGATAAATGGGCTACCTAACACTGAAATAATTTTTCAAATCGGGCCAGTAGTTCCTGAGATTAGCGCGTTCAAGTAAACAAACAAACAAACAAACTCTTCAGCTTTATAATATTAGTATAGATAAGTTCTTAGTTTTACAATTGCATCTTAACAATAACATAAAGTGCACTTATAGATATTTGCCCGAACTAGGTTAAACCTGTGTTTCGAGCGACAAACTGATTACATACTATTATCAGTATAAATAAATTTACATTATAATAACTTTTATAATAAACTAAAGGTAAAAGTAAAAACAATTAAAATAAGTTTAATGTTCTACTTTAAAACATTAGCAAAATTTTATTTACAGATTGCAAGTAACTGCTCGGTTTGGTCATATGACAGAGTTTGAATATATGCAGTAATTAAGTTTTAACAGCTAAAATGAGTTAATTTATAAATGCTTAATTCTCTTATCGCTTAATTATCGCTTTCTTGTCGATCCTTCTAAGAGGAATTTGCTTTGCTGCCATTTTATAGAGCAAAGTTTAATGTTGCCACACAGCGCTTCCAAGGGCGGAGGCCATCTTGGTAGTTGGTACAAAAACAAAATTATTTGAATGCGACTTCCTTGAGCATTAGAAGTGTCTTCGGGCACAGGACGGAAAGTAACATGAATATGGTAGATTAGTTATTGATAGAGTGGACTATCTTTATATACAATGGATGCTTATAATATATACCGAGTTGAGTCAATCGTAACTTTAATTGGTGTATGATATTGTAGGTTCTGCAAAATCTATACCTATATACTTATATGTATATATTCTCGATTTTAAAATCATAAATGCGGCTGCGGTTTCTTGCACCGTGCCACTTATTGATTGTTTATCTTGTAACGGTGATATATTACAGAAGATAACGTGATATCAATAAATTTTAGCAGCTTACCTCAAGTTAATTCTAGTAGAATATTAAACATATTTGAAATTTCTTCGTTGGAAATATACACTATAGTTTTGTAGTTCACCCTTGCCTTAGCTTAGCACTAAGCTATCTCGCACATTTCAGACAGAAAGGCATCATAAGATTTATATGTATTCACTCATTAATGGAATATCTAGTTAATTTAACCTTCCCTACAAAAGCAACACGATATTTACCGCGAATTTATTCATACATATTATTTATAGTGCCGGATTAAACTTATAGCAGAAGTAAGAGATATTATAGGCAGAGGCACAGCGTGACTGACGTAACGTGAATATTTTACAGAAGATTCCAGGCACTACCATTTAAAAAAAAAGGATGATCGTTAAATCGACATCATGGTCAGTTTATTTCAAATAGAGTCATTTTATTGTGTAAAGAATAGCCTCTCGACATCATTTGCTGCACGCTGGCATTGTTTAATTACCTACTTATAATATCATGAGAACTAGCAATAAACCAATTGTAATAAATCAAAATTAATTTGACTTTAATTCATGCATGTGTTTTTATGTGACTGTCTCGGTGGGTGTACCACCGAGACAGTAGTGAATACCACTGCTGTTCTTCAGGTCTTAAGTTAGATTTTCGGAATCGGGTAAAGCGTGATTGGCTTTTCCGTCAAGAAATTCTCAGAAGCAGCATGGGAACTGAATCAGTGCCCAATCGATAATAGGGAAGATTAAGAATTAGAAGAAGATTTCGCCAGCTATATAGCTGGCGAAATCTTCGTCTAACTTTTCACAGATAAAGGCGTGAGATTTGTAAGATTTTATGTTGAAATTCAAAGAGTTTTAATATACTGACAAAAATACGCCAAGAAAAGTGTTCTTACCTGATCAAGCTTATTAAACAGCTCTTGTTTCACGTCCAGTTTCTCGACAATAGCTTCGACAACCAAATCCACGTCAGCTCCATCTTCCAACTTGGTCGACACCTTGATTCTATCAAAGGATTCTTTGACGAAGCTATCGATCTTGCCCGGATCAGCCTTGTAGATCTTCTTACCGACCCTGGTCAAATTATTTTGGATCGACTTCTGGGCTTTCTCCAAAAGTTCCGGTTGCACATCTATGATGGTGACGTTCTGGCCGGCTTGGGCTGCAACCTTAAAGTTATTGATTCATAATTTGACTGTATACTAAAATTTACTGCATGGGCAGCGAAATAGTTTATTAAACTGTCGCTTCGGTTATGCTAGATCGCCATGTGTTGAGAGTACGACTATTCGTTTACCAACTCTGGTTATAAGTCGGCATAAAAAAGATCCACTGAACAAACCAAGATTATGTTAAATGGACATGCTATACCGGAACCAGTTTACTTAGAAGGGTCAACACTCGTTATTATACAGGCTATGCGTGCGGTCCGTAACAAACCGCGATAAAATCTGTATTCAGTAGTTTAATTTCAATGTATAACATTCGCGTAAACATAAGACAATATTAAGTATGTACCTTTTGACAAGTGATCTAACTAGGTTGAAACATTTAGTAAGCTACATTGAGATGTTTCATCACGTATTGGTGGCCTGGAGGAAAAAGTGTGACCTCATTGCGAAAACTCACTGTTGTCCTCAAATTAGAAGATATACAATGAGCTATGGATCAAGCTATGCTTTGAGTGTCTTTATAGGACAAACTCTGAAGGGAGGTTATCCATCAAAGAAGTAAAGTTAGCCACACAGCTTGTAGTATAAGTATTAAACTCTAGTGGTAATGAACTGAACATATATTTTGAAGGATCTAAGACAACGCCTAAAAGGCCCAACGAATCTCGGGTGGAGATCGAACCAAACAATATTATGTCTTAAAATTTTATGCCAATAATACCTAAATAATATATAATATACCTGAAAAAGGTGCCTGGGTTTAATTGGATGCCAAAGGCAGATGATTGGATGCCAAAGGCAGATGATTGGATGCCAAAGGCAGATGATTGGGTGCCAAAAGTAGATGATTGGATGCCAAAGGCAGATGACTGGATGTAAAATGGGAGAAGCTTATAACCCCTCCACCTTAACTAAATGCTAACTCTTAATGTTATTAATTAATTTCACTGTATGACTTAAATGAACACATAATTTTAAATTTGATAAATGTACATTAAAATTCAGTGGACTGTAAATTAACTCACACATAATTATATAATCTAAATATACTTCCACCTTTTATTACATACATACATTCACACCTGTTTCCCAGAGGGCTAGGCAGAGACTATGGGTTTCCATTTGCTACACCTTTTATTGTGGCACAAAAAAGTATCATGTAGATGTAAATATTTTCGGCACAAGTCTAGTTAATAAAAAAATTATAATAGATGGATATTTTTTAACTCTATAATATAATTCCATATTACTTTTTTAATTAATTTATATAATTGTCAAGTCAATTTATTCCGTTTCTGAACTGTATGACTAAGTAACAATGAGGTTGAATACATAATTGGAATAAATTTATATAGTCTTATTTTTTATCAATTTGAACTTATACAAACAAAATGCTAATCTGATAACAGCAATTACACTTCTATTATTTTTATAGCATTCGATGTCCTTCAGTATTCCAGCTATCTCCATGCCAATTTTGAGCAAAACTGATATAGTTGTTTAGCTATAAAAATGCAACAAACAGTTACATTTATGTTTATAAATTTGGTATTATGGGGATGCTATATTACATAATTATTGGTAATATATGGTGGCTAGATATAGTTCTGTATTAAAGTATTTAACAGTTAAAGTCCAGGTTCATTGCAGTATATTAATGTAAAGTAGTGCATGTTAATAGCTAACTTAAGTTTTTAATAAATTCCTTTTAATAAATTAATGTACAAAAGAACAACAAATTATAAGTACTCGAAATTAGCTTACCTGAGCGATTCCAGAGCCCATAAGGCCACCGCCGACAACTGTTACCGTTTTAATTGCATTTAATGATGACGAGCTCGAGAAACTCCTCGAAAATCCTACTAGTTTATTCATTGTGAATATAAATAAGTGTGTTGTTCAAGCGAAAGCCGGCCGCGGTGTGACGTGTCGGTGTAAACAACCCGGTCTTCGTAAGTTCGTACTCTCGGTCAACGAACAGGTTTATAACTCACACCGAACGAAGTACAAACAGCGATAATGTACAAGATAACAAATATCTCTTAGGAATTATAGATGTACATACCTGCCATAAATGGATTTGTCACTTGATATGATAACACTAAACATTTTGATAACTATTACACAAATAGGATGAAAAGAATTTTATTTTTGTGATAAGAATTATGAAATTAATGTTTGTTTTTGTCGTCAACGTTTCTCACTACGTATTTGTTATGGGCTGACAAATCTAATATGTATAGTATATATTAGACAATGTTCCACTCAATCCTCAGAAATGAAATAATCTACGAGGTAGAAGTGGGCATAATCTGTACATAATATATTTCCTCAAGAAAAATAATGATTGCATTTATATCGAATTAATAATCTTATTTTATTTATTTTGATCTTGTAGAACGAAACGCACAAAGATCAACCCGTAGGATCAACCACAGAACATGTGATTTTGATTTGATTTTGACACTGACTTTCTTGAGTCAGACATCTTAGTTCGGAAATTATTTTGATGAATATGAAAACAGCGAGAACATACCATAAGATAGCAGCAACCATTAACCATAATATATCCCTTATTTATGTGATCAATGATAGCAATATACTGCGACAAAATTGTTCTGATTTGTCTTATAGTATAATGTTATCTGTTACTGTAAGTATTTAAAGTATTAACTCAACCTTTAATTTAATCAGGTTTTTGGACGGCAGCTTGTACGTCGTGTCGGACAGGTACCTACTAATTTTTCACTGAAATCAAACTCATTGGAAAGTCACTTTATTTTCACCTGATAAATAACTTATTATTATGAATAAAACTTATTATTTGCTAATTCGTTAAATACCATATAATTAACCACCTGTACTATTTCTAAATATATCAAAATACAACTGAGAATAATTGTAAATCTATTAATTTGTCACTTATGATTATTACTTTAGGCTATGACAGAGAAAGTAGTGAGTTATGATAGTAGTATCAGTTTATTTTTTTTAAGATTACCTATCACCCGAAGTGAACTTTGGAGTATTAATTTATAACTTTTGATAAAGTTTTATTGAACTAGAACTGTGATATAAGTTGTCTTATATTGTAGATAGGTAACTAAAATATTACGAAAATGATGAAATTCGCTATAATCACGAGGAATTTCTCTAGTTCCTCAGCGGTGCAGAGTGCCATCAAGAATGTTACCGTTATTGGCGGTGGGCTAATGGGCTCCGGCATCGCTCAGGTTTGTTTGCAATGTATTTATACTGAATATTACAAATAGTCATCAGTTAATTAATTATTTATATCACATCTTAGCTATTGGAAAATTCAGTCAATGAAAAATATCTGCACTATATTAGTAATCGAGGACTATTCTTATGTTTTATAGGTGTCCGCCCAAGCCGGTCAGAATGTAACACTAGTCGATGTTAGCTCTGATGTCTTGGCCAAAGCTCAAAAGTCTATTGGCGCGAACCTTGGCAGGGTGGCTAAGAAGGTATACAAAGACAAGCCCCAGGAAGGAGAGAAGTTCGTCAAAGAGTCGCTGGCCAGGATCAAGACCTCCACAGATCCTGTAGAGGCTTCAAAGACATCAGATTTGGTTGTAGAAGCCATTGTTGAGAATATGGGTGTGAAACATAAACTCTTCCAGCAGCTTGATGCGGTGAGTTTGACTTTAAATATGTTGTTTTTTTTAGTAAACTAGCTGTTCTCCATAGTTTCTCCCATATTTATAATCACTGCTATACTCCTGTGGATCATAGTTGGTTATGTTGGTTTACTTCAGAAAAAAATAGCTTTGTAATAGTTAAAGAATTTAAGAATTGGTCAATAATTTTTTGAGTTTATTAATGCTCACAAAAATACAGTGTAGTCTGTTACTGTGACTGAAGACATTTTACGTAAGCAACATTTATAGTACCTTTTTAAATGCCATATAGTTAGGCCCTTTTATTCAGGAAGTCATAATGACCTTCTACAGACATTATTCAAAGAACTATATTTACAGTTAAAGATGTTTGTCTCATTTTGATAAATTACAGGCAGCTCCTGCTCACACAATCTTTGCGTCAAACACATCATCTCTGTCCATCAATGAGATTGCCTCTGTGGTTAAGAGGAAAGACAAGTAAGAAAGATAAATTTCTTTTAAGTTATTATTATGAAAGTCTATGTCTGTACCCTTGTTTAAACAATGATATATCTAGATCATTGTAGTCAACAATTTTGTTCTGTTTAAGAAAATATTTTATTCTCAATTTTCATTAATTATAGTAATGCTTTATACCCTTGCCATTGATTCTTTAGCATAAGTCTGAGTGTGTAAATTCCCAGCTTCAGGGAGTGTACAGTGTTTAAGTCTCGTTAAAAATATGGTCTCTGAAAAATTGCCAAGCACTGTTCAGCTGTTTTCAATTTCCAACCAGAATTAGTAGACAATATTCTTCTGACTCACTAATTAAACCAAGGGGCCTTAAAATATGCCACAAACTTATGCTACAAGACCAGTAAACTTCTAGTAATTTTCTTAATTCAATGTAAACTGCTAGGGTATTCATCAATACTAATATATTGCTTTTGTCATTTAACAATTTCATTCTTAGATTCGGCGGCCTGCACTTCTTCAACCCGGTACCAGTAATGCGCCTTCTGGAAGTGGTCAAGGGTGCCGAGACTTCCGAAGCGACGTACAAAACCATGATGGAGTGGGGCAAGGCTGTGGGCAAGACCTGCATCACATGCAAGGACACCCCTGGCTTCGTGGTCAACAGACTGCTTGTACCCTATATCTGTGAGGCCATAAGACTATTTGAGAGAGGTTGGTATTGAGATTAAAATTGTCAACTTACTATAGCTCTGAAACATGGATGGGTGTTTTAGTCTCCAGTCCATCCCATACGAGGCTTAATGGCGCAACTGACCCAAACATCTATGCTCTAAACATTTTAATACAACAATATTTATCCTACATGAGAATCTACCTACAATACGCGATAAGGTGACTTATTCACTGCGCCATCTGTGTGGTCAAATAAGTTCATATATTCTTTAACTTGAAGCTTGTATTCTTTAACTTGAAGCTTGTATTCTTCGACTTGAAGTTTGTTCTATATATTATTTCTCACAACTACGTTTAACAATGCGAGCGGCCATTCCGACTGCGGTAGTCATAGCAACTATTTCAACAGCTATCCTTCTAGCAAGTTCGGCTGTTTTCCTCCCCCTGCGTAGTTCGACGGGATGGCAATCCGACACGACCGGAGGGAGATCAGGCGCAGAACCACAGGGATGTGTAACACCGTCAAATCCAAGCTTATATTGACAATTTCTTGACAGAAAATTCGAATTTCTGATGTCATTCATGTACAGCAGTCGCATTCACAATCATTGAGGCATTGATAACATAGCAGAGCAAAGTTATAAAAGCATTTCTAATATAAACATTTTTCATCAGGAGATGCATCAGCTCGCGATATTGACATCGCCATGAAGCTGGGCGCTGGCTACCCCATGGGTCCTCTCGAACTTGCCGACTATGTAGGTCTGGACACCAACAAATTCATCCTGGACGGCTGGCACAAGAAGTACCCCAACCAACCCCTGTTCAACCCCATTCCTTTATTAGACAAGCTGGTCTCTGAAGGTAAACTTGGAGTCAAGAGCGGCGAAGGTTTCTACAAGTATGATAAGAAATAAATATTTATATGAATAAATGTGTAAGTGTAGATCATGGTTAAGATATATCAGAGATGTATTAATAAATGTTTTATTAATATTTATGTGTTTTTATAATCTGCCTTCAAGTGTTGGACTCACCATAGCCAGTCATGTGGGTCGTACAATATAGTTTTATATAGTTCCAAGATGGTAAGCATAATTGGGCTGATGGTAAATGGTTACCATGCATTTGTCGGAAATCAGAGTTAGAAAAAATGGTATCACGTGACCTTAAGATCAGAGGTCAAAGCTCAGTCATTTCAGGATATATCTACGATGCTGAGTCGAATGGCGTTGACCGCGAGTCTCTAGCTCTTACGGTTCTTGAGTTGAAAGTTGTATAACAGACGGACAAAGCTGTTGTATAAGTGTTTCGAACTTTAAAAAGTTTCAAATGGTGCCGTGGCGCGATAGTAAAGTTTAAAGCAGGCTCGTCTTCTCGCGTTTGCGTTGGTTATGTATCTATATTAATATTATAAAGCTGAAGAGTTTGTTTGTTTGAATGCGTTAATCACAGGAACTACTGGTTCGATTTGGAAAATTCTTTTAGTGTTGGATAGCCTATTTATCAAGGAAGGCTATAGGCCATATAACATCACGCTATGACCAATAGGAACAGAGCATAAATGGAAAATGTTGCAAAAACGGGGCAATTTCTCCTATGTGAAGCAGAAGTTGCGTGGGTCTGCTAGTTCATTCATATTTGTCGACGAAGTTCTGTTATAGGGTCCTCCTCAATCAAGCTAGCCCATTTCTGCCCATCAAGGCTCTACTATGTCTAAAATTAAAATATGCTTGTTAAGGTCTACAGCAGGTGTTACCGTCTGAAATGCAGTAGTAGTTTACAGTCAGATACAGTATTTGTATAGGAAACAACCAATAATAATAAAGATCTATATTATCAAATAAAAATAGACAAAGATTAACCTTAATATAATAAAAACAGAGCTTATTATTACGTGTCGTATTCGTCGTCCTCTCGCTTGCGTTTCTGAGACAATTGCTCGTCAATTTCCATCTTGACGGGCATCTGAGCGGATGGACCTGCTGTTACCCTTACAGCTGGCTTGGCCACCACCTAGATGAAGAAAATATTTGTGTAAACATAACATGAATGCTTCGAAAGTGCAGTAGGCAATACTCACAGCTGCCATATCTCAAAAGGGGTAGGGAAACATGTATGTGTATAACAATAATTTTGGATTCATTCAATGGAGGGAGAGCACACTTATTTACATATGATGGTAACCATTGCGAATAGGCATGACTTTTTTCTTGGCACTGTTTGTGTTTGCAATCAATGAATCTTATAGGCACTAATATTATAAATGTAATGATAACTTTGTAGGTATTGTTGTCTAGGGAATGCCTGACTGCCTTGGTTATGCTGAAAAAGTTTAGCACTAGGACAAAAATTGGCCACTTTAAAATACTACAAATAAAATAGCAGGTAGCAATTAGTCTTCTCCTTAGCCTTTATTATTGTCAAGTCACTTGGGGTCGGCTTTCTAGTCTACCCGGATTTGACTGGATATCAGTTTTTACACGGAGCGACTGCCTTCTGACCTCCGCAACCCGAAGGCTAACGATACCCTAAAGCTAGACCAGTGTCAGGATATTAAAGGGCACGGACTTCCCAATAACGACTGCCATAGATGTTAATGGCAGCCGGGACCGACGGCTTAACGTGCTCTCCGAGGCACGGAGCAGGCGATAATCTATACTAATATTATAAAGCTGAAGAGTTTGTTTGTTTGTTTATTTGTTTGTTTGTTTGTTTGCTTGCTTGAACGCGCTAATCTCAGGAACTACTGGTCCGATTTGAAAAATTCTTTCAGTGTTAGGTAGCCCATTTATCGAGGAAGGCTATAGGCTATATATCATCACGCTAAGATCAATAGGAGCTGAGCACCAATGAAGAATGTTTCAAAATCGGAGGGTATTTTTTCCCTTTGAGAGCTTCCACTGCGTGCGCCGCGTAAACAGTTGAAGTTTCGCAAAAATCATGTATGACAGAATTGTTCCCCTTTAAAAGTTCTAAAAAAAAGTCCGCGACAGCATATGTCTATCTTTTAAGGTTGGCTCACTATAACCATTTTTATGCTAACCAAATTTGTTCTAAAATAATGCATTATTTGCGAAGGTATTATTATAAACATGATATTAATCCTTATCCAAATAAATACGTTATTCATCACAAGTATTTAATTTAAAACAAAATTGCCCTTTACATCATTCGATTTCAATGAATATCTTAGGAGATATCGCAGTTTTAAAATAACATTGCAGCAAAATAATTACCCATTACAGACATAGTACAAACAATGTTTCTCCTGGTTTATTCTGCGTGATAACTACTGGTTCGATTTGAAAAATTCTTTTAGTGTTGGATAACCTATTTATCGAGGAAGGTTATAGGCTATATAACATCACGCTACCACCCACGCGGGCGGCGCAGTAACGATAAACGTGGGTGAAACCGCGGGAACATCTAGTAATTAATAATTGTCAATGAATACGCACATAATTTCGAAAAGTCATATAACTTCCGAAAGTCAGAGGTGCGCGACGTGTGTCCGAACCCGAGGCCCTCTGCATTGCAGTCTGTTGGTTTCCCCATTCGGCTATCGCTGCTATATATTATATGCAGGTAGCAATTAGTATATAATGAAAATGACTTACTTTACTACCGGAGGTGAATTTGAGAACGGGTTTAGGAACAACAGTGGGTTTTGATGTGTTAACATTTACAATAGTGCCGGGTGGCCTCTTCACCACTACATTCTGTTGGCCAGGCATTGGCTTTGATGAGGTCACTGTCTTGAGTGCAGGTACCCCTGACACGGTGCTCTTGGTGACCGCCTTCTTAGCAGCTGGCTTTAAACGGTAGTTGCAAGATGATAGACAGTAACTGAAATATAGATATTTACAATTATTAAGCTTATGTTAGTTGCGATAAATAGACTCCAAGCGGAATATGGCTCTGTTAGTATAAATAAGGAAATTGATATATTTAGTCTAAGTTTACCAACTTTTAAAAAGAAAATATTATCACTAAGCTGATATACAGTAGCATAAAGTTTTGTTCTTTTAGTATAATTATACTAATTATGTACAAAATTGTTTATTTAAATTTTTTTTTATATCTTGGAAGCCTTATGCTCCCAACTATTATTTGTATTTTGCTTTCCGTGGCAACATGTAATTAAGGCAGCACCAATACTTGTAAACCACTAACTTTGAAACTTAGCTTTTAAGGTGTATGTTCTTGTTGGTTGTCCTAATAAATAAATAATTATAAAAGTGGACCAAATAATCAGTTTAATTTTATCGTTTTATTTTATGATCCATCCCAGTTATAAAATTGCTTTAATTTGAGTTATTGGAACACTCCAATAGGTTTCTTTATACCATATAAAAGATTGTAGTCAACTTATCTGCCTAACCTGGCCTTGTGGTCATATGACTACTATCCTGGCCCTCCTAATGAACATGCTGTGCGAACAACACAAGTCAAGTCATTTTTGACCTTAAAGCTTGGTAATCCAGCAAATCTTTTTCTGCAGGGTCAGTAAAAGCTGCATAATATAAAGTGTGCATATTATAAACAAAATGCATAGTATATCCTGTGATCATAGACCATAATAACTAATATACCCATGATTGATACTGCCATATCTATTTATTCACTCAAATAACATTCCTCATATTAATTTCTGAGTTTAGGACAGCTTATACATTTCTCAGAAGCTGTCTATATTGTTCTTGATTACTTCTGTTAAAATATACTGTACATTAAACAAAGAAAAGGGCAATATTTAATTATGTTATTGCTATAGTCACTGAATTAAAACTAAATATGACTGTGGTATATCTTCTACACCATAAATTTCACTCTGGTCTTTTCCAGATATTTTTAATTGATCGTGGCTAAAGCTTACTGTATATTGAGTTCGTTATTTAGCAAAATTATACTATAAAGTAGCATTCTTACCGGTCTGGTGGCAATCTGAGCCCACAGTGAGGTTTAATCATAGGCAATGGATTAACGTTTTTCACTCGTGATATCTCTAACAACACCTCTCTCGGTGGCGGGCTGGTGAACGATTTGTCCAACTGCATTTGTACCGCCAATCTCACATCATC
The DNA here is from genome assembly GCA_963564715.1 of Catocala sponsa. Lineage (NCBI taxonomy): Eukaryota > Metazoa > Arthropoda > Insecta > Lepidoptera > Erebidae > Catocala > Catocala sponsa. Next base: position 24,617,198 of record OY751341.1, on the reverse strand, counting down.
CAGATCAATTGTTTTCTTCTTCGCATGGTTCGCAAATACCCGCGCATCGTCTAATACTGATGTTACGTAGCGGAACGTGAACTCTAGGAGCTGGTTTACGACGCGAGGCTCATAGTCCGTGATACCAACTTCTTTCATGATTGACATGATTACTTGAGCATCCTTTGGAATGTGTTTTGCTTGCACATTCCCTTTAGATTTGTCTTTATCCGACATTTTGGTGTTTTATTTGTATATCTGTGCGGATTTACATAAATCTTAACAATAATTGAATATTCATTTACTCATTAGTCATTACTTCTAAAATAGCGTTTGTTTACAATTTAATTATTTATCTTTTCGCGTCTCTTCTACCAAATCTTAGTTTGACAACTAATCAAGCCAACAGGCAACCATTTTTGTTTTTGCCATAGATAATACAAAAACAAGATTGCCAACTCAGTAAGCTTTCATTTAGCTTAAAATATACACATTCGTAGCAACGTTAAACTAAACTGTACTTTATAACTTTAACATTATCAGTTACGGCGACAACGTATCAACCAAAGAAAATCAGTACATTTGATTTTCTAAATATAGTTCATTTCACATTCAGTAGTTTGTGAGATATGTATAATAAAATGTTTAATTATTTGTATTATTATTTTCTATCTGTTGTATTTCATTCGCATAGTATGCCGTTTTATTTGAAGTGCTATCGGTTTTCTTTTAATCTTTTTGAGGATCTGAAGGCAATCTTGAATATGAACATTCGTGAAGTAGTCTTGTCTTTTCTGTTACATTATATTTTTTTGATATGTCTCTTGGTGTATACCAATATGATATATGAAACTTTTGATTTGGAGTAACTATTCACCAATATTCATATTCAAGATTGCCTGAATGAATTCAATTAGGAGGACCTCAAGGTGTAGTTAAGGATAAGCTGTCTGTCTTACAAATACATTGCTTTACTAAACAGCTGCTTAGAAGATCACAAATTTTTGAATTGTGTACAGCATCACCTCCAGATTAACGGCGAAGTTATGGGTAGCCCAGGTAGTACGTACCGGTAATTGCTAAAAGCTGGGTGGAATACTTTGAGGAATCTATAGACATGCAGGCGTCTATTATAAAACTATGGAATAGGTGCTTGTGGAACTGACCATTATAAGTACTTATCAAATCCACGGTTACCGGTTATCATAGGCAAATGAATAATTATCTATAATAAAAAAATCACCCGAATGTCGTTTACCTCAGTAGATATATAGAATACTTACTTTGAGTCTTCGATTTTTTTATTTCTTCAGACTACATCGATATCAATAAAAATGTATTTAATGCATCTCAAAATAAGCATTGCAGAGAGCAAAAACTTGTGATCCACATACACCTTTATAGCAAAGCTTCATAGTCACGAGTTCTTTTTTCAATTTAAATAAGGTAAACTCCCGCTCGTTTAACTCCTGTGTCGTAGGGAACTTTAAAAACATTCATACAATGGACACAAAGTACTCCCCGGGCCAACTAAGTATTTTTGGATCACCCGGAACAATGGCAAGGCGATCACTTAAACCGCTACGCTATACTTGTAATCAGCGAAACTTTTTTGTTTTAATGTGAAGTGACGGTAGGTTTAGCTGTCATAGATTTTCATATTTATTATCTAAGAACAAAATATGTAACATAAGCATGTATATAACATAAGCTTTGCTATCATGATAGTTCGTAATATGCAATACTATCAGACTGAACTGATGGCGCAATGATTTATGTGGTCGTCTCGTCATTGTCACTATGGGTCGAACCCATAGTGACAATGACGAGACGACCACATACAACACGAAAATATATGCTTCATACATGGTTATTACGAGTACCTAGCAGCGATAGCTCAGTGGGGAGACCAACAGACTGCAATGTAGAGGGTCTCGGATTCGAATCCACGTCGCGCACCTCTGAATTTCGGAAGTTACCTATATGACTTTTCGAAATTATGTGCGTATTGATTGACAATTATCGCCTGCTCCGTGCCTCGGAGAGCACGTTAAGCCGTCGGTCACAGCTGCCATGAACATCTATGGCAGTCGTTATTGGGAAGTTAGTGCCCTCTAATATCCTGACACTGGTCTAGCTTTAGGGTGTCGTTAGCCTTCGGGTTGCGGAGGTCAGATGGCATGGCAGTCGCTCCGTGTAAAAACTGATATCTAGTCAAATCCGCTTAGAAAGCCGAGCCCAAGTGACTTGGGAATAATAAAGGCTAGGGAGAAGAAGACAGTCATGGTTGTTACGAGTCTAGGTGTTCTTTGTGTGCGTTGTTTTAATGGTTGTAGAGCCCCTACTATGCAGGAATTATTCCTAGTTCGGGTTTTGTCTTTTTTGTATAATAGTACATTTTTAATTTTTTTATTTGATTTCTGTACCTACGCCATTTTTAGTTGGGTTAGTACACAACATAGTACAGCCCTCGTGTTCTGTCCAAGGTTACTTCTTTTGGATTTGTCACAAATACAATAAAATTGAGGGAGCTCTTTTTCTCCACTATATATATATATATACATATATATATATATATATAGTTTGACTGCATTTACTCATTAATGGTTTTATATCATTGACAATGCCTTGACTGCTATCTTGTAGCTTAGATGTACATCGACACACAAATACCTAGCTGTTTTAGAATATCTATGTGTGTGCATAGTTACAATGTTTGTAGTTTTCCGGGGCAGAGGTGGCAGGTCATATCTACACATGCTGAGAGTTCTCCAATAAGAAAAGGAAACAAATAAGGAATAAATGTCTTTCTATTTGTTTGTAACAATTTCCCAATTTTAAATAAAATAACTTTAAAACTTGAGAAACGAAAAGCAAATGAAGTCGCTGGAAAAGCTAGATAAATACAGAACAAATAAATCAAACGCACCATTATAATAACCATTTCGATTTTATTCAGTTAAAATATGAAATAACTTACGTGTACAGTAAAAATAAGTTGTTTTTAGATAGTCATTGAAGTATTAACTCAAGTATGTATCTCGCTAGAAGCCCCGCGGCTGCTTTCAACATCGCGACTACCATTTAACCTTGTTTACCAAGTTTACTAAAATACATTCTAAAGATTATATTACTGTAATTTGTATTAGGTACATTAACATATAAATGGACAATTTGGACGTACCGATGTGATATTATTTACTATAGCGTTAAACAAAATGTCCTAAGGATACAACTGTGAGTTCTCTTCACTTTCGTTCCATAAATATTATTAGTATATTTACAGATTTTACACTAAACCTAAAAGTATTAACTATTATTGTATACTCCCGAAGATTTATTATAATTTCATTTAATGTACGTTTATGCTATGATAGTGCTGCGCTGAATGTAGACATGTTAATTGTTCCTGTCAGCTTTAGTTATATCGAGATACAATGGTGTTTTAATAGGATACAGGCACAAAATATATAAATACAGAATACCGGTTACATACGTAGCACAAAATCAGATGTACGTATCTTATGGGATAGGCTTGTAATAAAAATCATAGTTAAACTACAAATGAGAGTTTAAACTGTTTAGAGCGCGCCTGAGCCACAGTTTATCTCACGACTTTAAGAGTTTTCCCGCCTTTGGCCTGTTAATAATGGCAACATCGCAAATTAACGTCATATTTTGAGGTTTTTGAATCTAGTTAATTTATTTGAGCTTTATTTATTTCAAAACGTTTTTTATACACTCTATAGATGTGTAAAAGTGTAGATGGTATATATTTACATTTGTAGTCATTTTACTATGTAAATATTGGGTCGAAAGTTTTCGATACACTTATTTGCGAAGTTGCCGTTTGGAACGGGTCATAAGGCATAACGATCTAATATAAACATTAGAAAATAAACAAGCATGAGACAGCAGGTTGTTACTGTAGCCTGCTGCCCCAATGGTAGGAAGGCCATTGGTCAACTTGTTGTGTTGATATACTTAATTGTATTCGCATAATTTTTCGAATACAATAGTTTGCACTTTACGCCGTAGGTACACAGCGCTCATAAGTAAACTATTTTCTGCACATTATAATATGATTAGCACATCGCTAATTTAAACTATGATTACCAAACACTGTAATCTCGATATAACTCTGTAATAGATTAATCGGCGATTGCACGCGAGCGTAACACAGTATTTCATTTACTCACAACATCGGCGTGTAACTTTTAACGTTATGGAACCAAAGTAAAGCGACGCTAGACGTCCGAGCGATCAAACCGTTATACAACCCGTCCCAATTTGCCGCTTAACCTGTGATGTCACTGCAGCTCATAATACATACATGAGTTGAGTATGAACAGAGTTGTAATACAACAATATTTCAACAGCTATGGTTATTGATCCCACTGGTGGCTTTTTGCCATCTGCTGGAGCCGTGACATATTTCTAGAATCCGTGCTGGCACTAAAAATTTCTTGACAGAAAACCTCAATAACACTATGCTTGACTCAGGTTTCGGACTCAAGGTCTTACACACAGCAGCCAAATTTACTATCGCTGCGCTGGGAAGACAAATTGTACCCATAATTGAGCGGCAAACTTAGGACGAGTTGTATAATCAAACATATTGTCAAGACTCGTATCTATTGCATCATCCATGATATGTTTAGAGGCCGAAATTATCAAAAATTATTACCAGGTATGACCGCTCTTGAGAGCAGGACCGAATTTAAGGGAGAAGCCCCTCTTATGGCCCACAAGAAAGAGCCTCTACAAATAAACTTACTGACTTTAAAAGCTGAATTATTTTCTCGCTAGTTTTCAAATTATTGGAGGACTCCACTTTATTATCCTTGGCCTTTAAGCCATTAAACCCAGTCCTGCGTTAGAGGCGAATAACAAATAATGTAAAGTATTGCTTTCATATTAACATTAACGATTATATAAAATGATGCGCGCATCACAAATATCCCTTCCAGCATTACATCTATAGCTAATAAATTGTGCTATTTGCTGAAACCGTCTGTTTAGATCAACCTTCATTTTTATTATTCTTACACATAATTATATCACCTAGTGAGGTTTCAAACAATAACCTACGAATCCCTCACACGTCACGGCTGTAGAAACAAAAATTTACACGTTATGTGTTCAAAGAAACTCAGTAATATCTATAGAACATTCTAAATGTAGATGATGTATGAGAGATATCTTTTTGATACTACAAGCGAGCCTAGACAGGCGATAATTAACTTATTATGTAGACTATGTCCCGCGAATGGGAATAACAACCTCGTGAAGCCGACAGCTACCGGCGTGGAACTATTTCTATGAGAACTCGTTGTGTATTACGTATTTCGTTTTCAGTTCTCTTCGGCAACGTGTGAGGTGATTATAAAAGACTAATTAGGTAGAAATGTACTTAACGTTCTACTCCCGTACACACGTTACTATATTATCAACAACGTAACTAGGGGCTACATACGAAAAAACTATTAATCACAAAATCCCGATCAACTATCAAACGATGTGTATGGCTAAGAAACAAGGTATAATACATACAAACATACATCGGCTCACGTCTGTACATCCCTGGGGGAAGGCACAGGTGTATTAAACCCACTTTTCGACAACTATGTCGTCAACCGCGCACATTTTCTGTCTTCTGAAAGTCAATTACACTTTGTTCGACCCGGGATTCGAACCACACGGTCGGTTACTAAGCGCGAACTTATGCCACGGGACCTACGTAGGTATAATACACGTACAACACTCACTATTTATATTTTTCACAATTGCAAGCTAGTACCAGACTGTCCCATGTACCTATGGCAAATCGGATGGCACTGCACTTATAAATCGTTATATCATCGAGTTATTGGCATTTGGGGATAAGAACAATCATTTGCAATAATGGTTTACACATTAATACATAATAAAAACGGATAATTGCACAATTTAAAAATATATATTACAATAAATAGCTATAAGCTCAACTCTGTCAATATTATTACTTAATTATCAATAATTCATTCAGTATATAAATCAAAAATATAAAATAAAACGTTCATAGATAAAAATATTGCATCATATTGGGGATCACTTAAGTTTTTTAATCATTTATGTATGTCAATCGTTACAAAAATATTCAAAGTCAGTCGTCAAGCTGTATATCACCAACTTTATCAGCAATTCGCAAAAGGCACTCCTTAATGCAAATCAATTGTACAATCGTGAAGGGTATCGGGGGAGAGTTTCAAGATTAAACTGTTGAGCTTACTGTAAAAGCGTCCCATATAAACTAAAATTACACTTACACTATATAATAAACAGGAAGATACTACATACATGAGTAGTTAACGGTCAAATAATATGAACATATATTATATAAGATAGAGTATAAATTGAGTTCAGCTACTCTACGAATTACTTTCAGTTACGCTGCCTACCGTTTAAAAGTCTGTGATACATTCACTCTCCATACACAAGAAAATGAACGATTCAAATTATTTTGTTTATATACTTTGCACTTGTATTTCATTCCGTCGGGTATTGCACATAACTTTTCCATATATACATGAGTTAGTTATAACATGTTATTCGGTCACTGGCAGGACCGCTCCCGCCGGATCCGGTCCGGTCCGGTCTGGGCCGGGACCCCGGGATCGTACGACACAGCTCGGTAACGGCGTGAAAATGTCCTTGCACTGTGCTCGTGGATTTGATCTCGGCGGTCGGGTCTGCTTAAACCTGGAACGACAAATCATTGATTAGTATCTGTTATTCGAATGTATTACATTCGATTATAATTCGAATAATTATATAGTCATAGTAGTAGCACAAGTCAATATAATATGATTTTACACCATATATAAGTAATGCAGAACCTTGATCATACGAAGGAGGTATCGCGTGCAAATTTTCGAAAATTATTCGAATGTACACAGTATTCGAATGTAATACAGTATTTGTAATATTAGTAGGATCATAGATTCTAACGATGTTGCGGGTTGCGCGTGGTCTGTGTGCACGTACCTATGTGGTGAGCGCGGGCTGCGCGTGGTCGGGCGGGGGCTGGTGCGGCGGCTGGTGGGGCGGCGGCGGCGGCGGCGCGGCGTACTCCACCACCTCCTGGTAGATGAGCTGCTTCCACTGCTCCACTGTGTGCTCGCGCTCGTCCACCGAGTGGTCGTACGACGCCGGCGCCGGCTGCTCGCAAACACACACACTTAATACTTCATCAAGTCGTATAGAGAACTAGTTGTTCGATTAGTATCGAACAGACATAGGGGTTCTAAGTCCTGAGCAGCGCGTCCTAATGTCACAACGTGACACCAGAACGCCGTATAATATGACACGCGTAGAAATTAGCTACACATATCCAAATTTCACATGTAAGTCATACGATATGACACATTAGACATATCCGAAATTCTGTGTGTAAGTAAAATCCTTTGCCTTAAGATTATATTGAAAACTAGATGTGCTCGCGGTTTCACCCGCGTTAATGATTACTGCGCCGCTCCCGTGGGTCGTAGTGTGATGTTATATAACGTATAGCCTTCCTCGATAAATAGGCTATCCAACACTAAAATAATTTTTCAATTTCAACCAGTAGTTCCTGAGATTAGCGCGTTTAAACAAACAAACTCTTCAGCTTTAAATTAGTATAGATAGGCAGAATGTTTTAGTATAGTTATAAAAACCTTAGAACTTTTTAGATTGGCAAGTGTAAGAAACATGCTCGCTCTCCAAAGGCATTCAGTTCGCTCTGAATATGGACGTAAAAATATATTATCAGAGCGATCATCGAAAATTTCAACGCGAATTCAAGAGTGAAGAAGAATAAAACAGTGTTGTTCGTTTCTGTTTGAGTGGCAGTTATACAGCAATAATGTAGAGTTTCATCGTACACACGGCTAGATATCAAGTTAGACGCCCTCTATACGCTTAACTACGCTACATACAAAATAGAGAATTGTCGGAAAGGGACAGTGCATCGTGGTATCGATGTATGGTAAGGATAGAGCGTCGCGTCCCGTTCAGCGGGAATGAGACAAAATAACAAAAATATAACGTACTCTCTCGCATGATTCGCAGCGTTCAACTTCTAATAGTTAAAAGTCCAAACAGTCTAGGTTGATGTGTCGCTGTGTGTACAAATGTAACTGCAACGGCGTTTTCGATAATACTCTTGACAGGTATAATGTATTCGACTTATAATTTACGTAATATTACTTAGCGAATGTTATAAATTAAAATCTATACTAATATTATAAATCTGAAGAGTTTGTTTGTTTGTTTGAACGCGCTAATCTCAGGAACTACTAGTTCGAATTGAAAAATTATTTTGGTGTTGCATAGCCTATTTATCGAGGAAGGCTATATAACATCACGCTACGACCCACGGGAGCGGTGCAGTAACCATAAACGCGAGTGAAACCGCGGGCACATCTAGTAATATATAATACGTTAGAATACGAAAAAAATAACAAAGATATAGACAGCTACAAAGATATATTGTAGAAAAAAATCCTTGTGTGCGTGTGTACTGACCGCGTTGACCTCTCCCTCGTCGTACCACACGTTGATGTATGGGTGCAGGAGCGCCTCGTCCACCGAGATGCGCCGCTCCGGGTCGATCACCAGCATGCGGGACAGCAGGTCGCGGGCCTGCGACGCCTGGGAACACAACATATCATTAGCATTTAGCCTTTATGCTACGCATACTAGCGCCAGCCCTAGCCCTTGAGCAGGATAGAGCGAGATTGTCTTTCAGGGTTCTTTGGTCAACGCTTTCACTTCACGTAAATTCTACTTCGGGTTTAAGTTAAATAAAAAATACTTTTGTCATCTAGTACCTAGAGCGACTGCTCCTCTCGCTACACCCTACAGACGACAGTGTATAAAATTACATCGCATAGCTATTTTTATTTATATTAAGGAGCCTCATAGATCTAGTTAATGAATTTATTAAGCTATTGCATAGCTTCTATCGCGGGCCTTGAGCGTGGAGACCGAATCCAGAAATTCCGTAACGAAAATAACCTAACACCCCCCCACTCCGACCGGCACAGCGGCGATACTTTTTGAAGTTATACTTCTTTAGGCGCGTTATGAAATAATGATGAGAGTGAAATTTTAAGATGCGCGCGCATCACTGTGACACAAATGCTACATGTTGAAGTTGGCCACAGATTAGAATTAAAAGTATATATTTTTTTAAATGACTATAAGTTAACTCATATACAGGCTAGTTGCAAAGTATCCAACGAAAAAAATTTGTTTTCTTATCGGTCACCATGCTCAAAAAGTGTAACTTGAATTAATATCAAAGACAAAAAACAAAGGAAAAGAAATACTGCATAAATAAAATAAATAAATAATTATAATTGCATAAGTTGATAAAAAATGCTATGCAATAGCTTTACCGCGGCAGTCTCCGAGTGCCATACGTCTTTTTTTTTTCCTTTTAAAAAGATGACATTCTCTTCAGTTTTAGTTGCTCTAGGTTTGTTCTCCATGTAGTTGTAAGTTTCAGACTCTATGGAGTATATCCTTTTTACCCGCTTATGTATCCAACCTTGTTTATATTAGGCATGGTTGGATACAACGAGCTGAGAGTTAAGCGTAAGTTCGCACTTGTCTCATATTTATTTAAATTAATTAGAGGCATGATACATAACGCCAACATTTTAGAGTTAGTGTATTTGAGTGTGCTGGACAGATATGTGTGGCGGCGACGTCGGCCTCAGCTGCTGGCTGTACTCGTGGCGCACTAATCTGTGGAATGAGGCGCCCCTGACGCGAGCGCTTCGCTCTCTTAACCTTGTAGCAGAGGAAATGGACATTTTTGCTTGTACACTAAGTGAAGTCACAAGGATAACATTATACAGGGTGTTAGGCACACGGTTGTCCAAATGAAATAGAGATCTGGTTTGGGCTATTGCCAACGCGCTGGACTCAGGCAAATTAAATATTATTATTATTTTTTTTAATCATACAAAGTCGAACTTTGTTCCGTTTTTAGCTCTTTCCGAAACTTTGTCAGCCTGTTATTATTTTTTTACGAGGTGTCTATAGGAAATAATAATTTTATTGAAATGTAGCAATAGTTAACTAAAATAAAAAATATCATTATGACAGCTAAACTCATATTCATAATATTGTCTTCTGTTTACGCGAATGTTATTCATTGAAATTAAACTACTATATACGGATTTTATCGCGTTGTTTATTTGACAATTTTTTTTTTTTTTTACAAATTTTTGTCAAAAAATTTTGTAATAGTGTCAAATAAACAACGCGATAAAATCCGTATATAGTAGTTTAATTTCAATAAACTCATATTCGTTTAACATTTTTACAGTTTTAGTCCAAACTTACGAATTTTATTTTAAATCATATCGCCGAAACTGTGAGACAAAATTTAATTTGCCTGAGTCCAACGCGTTGGTAATAGCCCAAATCAGATCTCTATTTCATGTGGACAACCGTGTGCCTAATACCCTGTATATAATAAGTTTTAGAAAATAAGTTGTTTTTACATATTAGGATTGCTTCACTATTGCATTGGGTTTGCCTGTAATAATAGTTGTAAGTGATGATTATATAAATAAATATAAGTAAGGTCACCTTGAGTCTATTATGCTCGTTGCTGTCGCTGGGGAACAGTATGTCGGGGAAGAGCCGCTCGAAGCTGTAGCCGGTGTAGCGCGGTCTGTTCTCCACGTAGTTGCGTACGGTGGGCTGCAGCCGCGCCATGAACGCCGCTGACGGAGTGCCCAGTTGTTCTACAAGATATATAAATATATTAAAACATACATACTGTTAAGGAAATCTAATAAAGTATTACAATGCGCAAACGTGTCAGCGCTTCGAACGACGGACAACGATGGAGTAATCGTGGCCGATTACTTACTTTTTTCTAGGTGAACCGATTTTGATGATTATTTTTTAATCCTAACTAATATTATAAAAGCGAAAATGTGTTTCTTTGTTTGTTTGTTTGTTACCTTTTCACGCCTAAACCACTGAACCGATCATTCTGAAATTGTGCATATACATTGTTAGGTGTACAAAAACGGACATAGGCTACATTTCATCCCGAAAAAAATTACTGTTCCCGAGGAAAACAACAATAACGTTCTTATGATAATAGATGGCGCCACGTGTCATTCGAATCATGATTGAATTATATTATTACAAGTAGAATACAACCCGAATTGATTGTCAAATTCTAAATTAACGCGAGCGAAGCCGCGGGCAAAAGCTAGTTAGTAATAAATAATAACAGAAATGAACAAAACCTTGTAGTTGGTACTGACCTATGATCTTGTTCCACTGGTCGATGTGGTCGGTGCCGGGGAACAGCACCCCGCCGCGGATCATCTCACCCATGATGCAGCCCACCGACCAGATGTCCACGTTCTCCGTGTAGCCCATGCCCAGGATCACCTGCCACATACACATGCTGTTATTGACTGCACAGATGGCGTACTGGTTTAAATGGTCGCCTCGCCAATATCACTACGCCGAGTGTTGTGGGTTCGAATCCCACGCGGGACAAAACTTTGTGTGATCCATAAATGGTTGTCTCGAGTCTAGGTGTTCTTTGTGTCCGTTGTTTGAATGTTTGTAAGTCTCTTGCGACACAGGATTCCTAATGTTGTCTATTTAAAAAATACTTGTACTGGTACGTCGTGAACAAATATTTAGTCTAAATGTACTTATACTTTTTTCAAATCATGTTCCATTGTTGAGTAATGTTATTTATTTTTTGTTTATTTATGTTAACCCATTGAGTCGCAACGGAATACCGCCGACCAGACACATTCGATTTTTAATGATGTCTGATAATCTAACTTGACAGATTGAGGTGAAAAAGTACTCTAAAAGAAAATGGCACATTGAAAATATATTTCCTTTCTTACTAACTTGCGTTTTTCAATTTTAGAGCAGTTGAGTTTTATCATTTCAATTCCCATTGACAATAATTCGTATAGTGACTGCAATTTTTTTATCATTAGCAGAGGGAATTCTTTTTAACCAATAAAAAATATGGTTCTTCACCCAGCCTGCCAAGTGCTGAACTGAACACATTTAGCTACTTCTGTGAAACCCATAATCGAACAGTTTGTTTTTACATTACAAAATTTATGTAATGCAAAAATATGTACATTGTTCAATTATGGATTTCCATTTCTGCTTTAATCTTTAATTAAAGCAAAAATGGAAATCCATAATTTAATAGTGTTAAGTTTATAATCCATAAATTATTATTTTTTGTTTTGTGTGCTTTCGATGCAATATCAATGTTTTTCTATCTTTGTTTTGACAGAACATCTCACCATATTCTTCTTCAATATAAGTTCGTGTGATAGTTTCTTCCCTGATAATGATAAATTCGTGTGTCAGTGAGTGTATATACCTCCGGCGCGCGGTAGTATCTGGTGACGACGTATGGCGTCATCATGAAGGTGGTGCCGGCAGTGCGCGCCAGGCCGAAGTCCAGGATCTTCAGCGTGCAGTCGCTCTTCACCACTATGTTGGACGGCTTCAAGTCCTGGACAAAACAGCATACGTCCACGTCTGAATATTAAATAGTAATAAAAATACTGTGCGATTATCGATCGAAATTTCTGATCGTTTGATTTATCGATTAAAATTTCTAATCGCTCGGTTTATCGATTACAATTTGGAAGTGATTCGAATAATTCGAAATATTGAATTCGAACTCAAGTATTCGTATATTTTAAACATTAATATTTCGAAAGTGCAGTCGGATAAACTCTTATCATTTTTGATGTCAAGAAGTGTGTTTTGAATTTTCAATTAGGTATACGCAGTCTCACGCATACATCCTCGAAGGGCCTATACCCACATTTCACCAGGTATAACTAAACGTTTCCCAGACATAGTTTCAGAGTCCATGGCACTGAGAATTGTCAGAAGGAAAACCCAATACTACTTTCCCCGATTAAGGAAACGGAAACGACTTAAACGTAGCAAAAGCTTCCACTATAGCACTCCACAACCAAAACAAAAAGAATAATATTTGGGCGTCTTCTTACCCGATGTATAATCCCTGCAAGATGCAAGTGTTTGATGCCGCACAGCATCTGATATAACAAGTAGCTCATGCGCTCGTGGTCGAGGTCCATCTGGATGACCTGGCACAGGTTCGCGTCCATCAGCTCCATCACTAGGTACACATCTTGGAATTCCTCCAGGCTCTTCTGAGGCGTGAAGGCGTTTAGCAGTCCGATTATCTGGAAAACAAACGTACAACATTTTCTTTAATACTTTTACAAAATTGATAAGAAATAGTATTGCAATTTTATATAGAAAAAAGAGGGCGCTACTAGCGCTTTAAGTAACAGTAAACAAATTTAAGGAATGCATAGTTGTAATTTTATTAAATGATTCTGTCGCAGTTACTATTCACAGCGACGTTACAGCTGGTGACAAAAGATGGCGCCATGCTCAAGTGCCTAAACTTGGTACAAACCTATACTAGCGTCTGAATCGCGCTATCTAAGTTTGTATTATGTAATGCTGAATTATTGACGTGACAACGTCTAATTAATCGATGAACGCCGGCTGCACGCACAAAAAAGGATGACTCATTGTCTCGTTACGCTCATTGTAACGTTTTCATCAATGTTTTGTTATGACGTTGTCACGTTAAACTATCGTCCGTAAACCGACTTTACAGACAACCAATTTTTATATAAACAACTTATATTCCACATCAATCATAGGTTCACGTTTTACCAGACGCAATCTCTCAGTCTTTTGTATAGCATGAACGTGATACTTCATACATTGACAGCCATATTTAGGCCAGGACTCCACCAAAGCGGAGACGAGACGAGCGGAGAGGAGATGTTTTTTAAACAACCAATAGAATTGTGTTATTGACACATCTCCTCTCCGCTCAGCTTCAATGGAGTTCGCTGTGCGGCGATGTGTAATATTTGTATGGCGCGATGGAAGCGGAGATGTGAGCGGCGTGCAGTGAGCGATGTCACTCAACGCCTCGCACCCGAGCTGAAGAACATCTCTTCTCGCACAGCACACAGCACACCGCACACATCTCCGCTTTGGTGGAGTCCCGGCCTCAATGTCGCTATTTCGGTCGTTTAAATGTCATGACACTTAGAACAAGTCTCAGCAATAACAGTAGGTATGCGTAGTCTTTACCTCAGCAATCTATCTGATCATGGTTATTCTGTACAGTGTACTAATTGTATTACTTACATTTTTATGATTGACGAGTTTCATAAGTTTGAACTCGCGGTAAGCGCGCTTCGCGTGCGTCACATTCTGGAAGGGCCGCGATAACTTCTTGATCGCGACATTCTGTTGTGTCACTGTATCGTACGCGGCGCTGCAACCAACAACAAACACTACTTACTAAACAAAACTAGCAATGGACACCTCTTTAGATAAGCTGTCGGAAAAACATTAATGTTATTGAGAAATCGATGAATATAGAATGATTATGTAACCCTTATTTCGTAAAGCCAGGCAATTTCATGCAAAACTTGTCACAAAGTTTTTATTTAGTGTTAGGCGATAATTATGTTAGTTTTCCAATACAAATGTCTTGTTATTGACATACAATAATTAAGTTTATTATATAGGTAGATTTATAATATGCGTTTTGAAGTTAAGACGGTTAGGTTTAAGGTACGATTCTGAACAATGCTTCTAGAAGCAAACTGTAGCGGCAATGCTGCCGCGATGGTTAGTAGTATTGTCGGTTTCTGTAACGTCCTTATCTCCACTGTATGAAATCTATTGTGAATACAGATCTCTTTGCAGCCTCTTCGCTTATAAACGATAGATAGATGGCGTAGCTGTAGTGGCAGACGTCGTTAAATATAAGTGGTACTACAGCGCAACAATGTAATTTATTATGACTGACTACCTACCTATCTATCTAGACTACTACTACTAGGTAGTAATTGATTCAAGCACTTTTTAATTTAAGCAATCTATTGTACGAGTATGTTTGACATATATGCAGCGATAGCTCAGTGGGGAGACCAACAGACTGTAATGCAGAGGGTCTCGGGTTCGAACTCACATCGCGCACCTCTGACTTTCGGAAGCTATATGACTTTTCGAAATTATGTGCGTATTGACTGACAATTATCGCCTGCTCCGTGCCTCGGAGAGCACGTTAAGCCGTCGGTCTCGGCTGCCATGAACATCTATGGCAGTCGTTATTGGGAAGTCAGTGCCCTCTAATATCCTGACACTGGTCTAGCCTTAGGGTATCGTTAGCCTTCGGGTTGCGGAGGTTAGATGGCAGCTCCGTGTAAAAACTGATATCCAGTCAAATCTGGTTAGACTAGAAAGCCGACCCTAAGTGACTTGGGAATAATAAAGGCTAAGGGAGAAGAGTTTGACCAAACAGTTTGAGTCTACTTCTTTTTTTAATAAAAGATAAAAAGGTGTAAGTATTACTGCGCACCACAGAGTTTCGAACACGTTATCTTCCTACGAGAGACACCTTGCTTATCATAAAGTCCAGAAGATACAAATATGACACCTATATTGGAAAACTGGCAGTGTTGGCTGCGCAAGACGCTGTCCGTCACTATTAAGTATTATATTTATCTCAAGTAGAAGCTTGGCAGTATTCAGAGGCTTGTACGTGCCACATTTATGTACCAGATTTGATTTATTTATTCAGCAGAAGTTGTCCTATATCAGAACCGTTCCACTGCTATTGGCAGCATCGCCGCTGCAATCCAATCCGCAGCGTAGTTCGGAACCATACCTTAATTGTTACGATTAGTGTGGACTATGCCGAGTTACTGATTAATATTAAGGTTAATGAATGTCTATGTAATTTATAATGCCATATTCCCAATTAAATCAGATCCAATAAAACTCAATGAAAATGAAATGAAAATTATTCAAATAAAGTAGGTAATTGAAGTGAAATGATAAATTGTATTTTTGTCAGGTTTTATAAAGTAAATCTTTACAGAAGAATTAAATTTAAATTTGTAAGGAATTTTTAAATTTTCGTACGTAGTTTAAAATAATTTCATGTTATATTTGTGGTGTGTATGAATTAGTAATAATCCTAAAACCAAAGCAGACGTAAACATTCAAATCGGCGGCCATTTTGCAAGATGGCGCCGGGTCTTACCACACCATTCCCTGTGCGCCCGCGCCTCGGCTCACTAGCTCTGTGTACCGCGTGGGTATCGTGAACACGGAGTCACCGAGTGTGACTGAGTAAAACTGAACCATCTCTAACCGGATTACATTCACTACTCGATCAGCTATAAAAGAAATAAATTATATTGGTGATTAATGCGTGTAGCCAGCTGGTGCGAAAATGGAGGGTAGGTATATAGGGAAACGTGTGTATGCTTATGAAGAAAACCAATTGAGAATTTCAGTATCTTCTTTTTTATAAGTCATGCTGCCAAAATGGGTATAGAGAATTAGTTTATATATTATAGACATCATGAAATGCGAACCCCTAAAATTACTCCTGAACAACAAGTCGTTGTGCTCTTTTATTATGGGTTCTTAGTTTATGACAATATTTGATATAGTCGAATATTCAAATGCTATACTTATAGCAGCAGATATGATTAAGAAATATTCTTGTTTTTGCTGAAGCCGACTTTCTTGGCAAATGGTTTGTGGCTTTTCTTCATCAGGGCAGTACAGACGTAAGTTTTTAGTAGTATTTACTACTATGTGTATGTTAAATCCTTGTTTAAATTCTGGCTACGCGCATTACTGTGTAAGCGTCTAATGTGCAATAGTGTCTATGTGAAGCCAACGCCAGACATTCGAAGAAATGCAGTTACGTAGGCCAATGTATTCGTCAATTTTAAAGCCTCGGTTTCTCTAGACTAGAAACAAAACGTTTTAGCCTCTATTGTCAGCAGAGCATTTCCTTCGTGAAAACCCACTCATTGCAGAAACATATCACAAAATTGTTTGGTTGCGATCTTCTACAAATTGAAGATGCTTCCCTAGCCAGATTGATCTAGTTCAAGCAAAAATGCTAGAGAGAAGCGACTATGCGCTATCTCTTTTAAAATTGCTGTAGGTATAGCAATATTCATTCGTATGCCTTTTACTACACATAAACAAAAATATCCATATTTTGTCAAGACATCGCAAAAGAAAGCTGCGTAAACGAGATTCATCAAAGCAGTTTTGACAGAAACTGAGAGAGAAAGGCATGTGACAGGCTATTCAGTGAATTTTAGTCTAATAACACAGATTTTAGAATAATCCTATAGAATAGTTCAAAATTGACAATCTAAATACTTGTCTGTTATTTGATTACCAATTTTGACAGTTCTTTGGTTCCAAATTGAACTGGCTGTTAATTTATAAATAATGTTTGCAGGTCGTATGTCTGGCGCGGGCGCGCAGTAGTGTGGCAGCATGCGTGTGTTGCGTGCGGTGGATGCATGTCACAGTGCGATTGAGATACATGGCGTGCGTATAAACAAAATATTTCTAAAGTAAAGTCTGAAGTTCTTGTATTTGGGGCAAGCGGTTGTTTGATTCTTACTACAGGGTAAGTTGCATATCTTTGATTTTAGATATTATTTTAGTAATAGCAATTAAAAGAAATCTTTTTGTGAAAACAGTAATAAAATTGGTTGCAAAATAAGGGAGTAATTAAGCATTTCAATTTGGATATAAGAAAAGTCGGATCGTAGTAGGGATGTCTCGCTAGATCTCCCGTCCGCCAGCCATTGAGTCGGAGCGACGCTCTCAGTCGTGCCGGGGCGTCCCTGAGGAGTTGTCGTCCGCAGGCATTTCTTGCCTGATTTGGACACTGGTGGGTCGCTGATGTAGTTTCAGTTCCAGCGCCTCACCCACCATCCAAGGCAGCGAGTTGGCATACCGTGGTGGGTTTAGTCGGGAATACCCGGGAATTTCCATCTTTGTCCAGGTGACCCCGTCATAACCTCTCCGCTCCTCTTTTCCACAGAGAGGTATGCGTCAAGGCATTCCCGCAAGTAAAAAAAAAGTACAGATGCAGTTAAATAGTGATTACGTCATAGTTTGTAACGTGCATACTTTTTCTGTCATTTGACAATTACCTACTACCAGATTTGAAATGCTTGTATCTTATATATCAATAAGTAGATTTAAAAATCTGTTTATTTTAGGGTTTGGATAATGTAACTATTTGATATATTGAATCGAAATACGCGTTACTTATCGGAAATCAGTTGTAATAAAATTATTGGGAAGAGAGGAACCCGGCGCGCACCCTCGGATTGTCCACCCCAAATATTACAATAGAATAAGGTTGACGATACCGAACTTCTCTGGATGGGGACAGCCACGACGTGGGACCTGGGCGTACTCCAACTTGCAGTATTCCGCTTGGAGCCAAGGTTGCCAACCATACGAGGTTTCTCGTACAAATACGAGATTTGCGGTATCCCTTACGAGGTACGAGGATACTGTCCGCCAGGTTATGATATAGTAAAAGTAATAACATGATTAGAAATTCTCGGAACTGAACCTAGCACGGTAGGCGGGCTGACCTTTTTTTTTTAATAATTCTCTACCGAAAAATATAATGTACGAGGTCTACAAGTCAAACATGGATGTTTGTCTTGGTCTGGGTGTTTCTATGTATAATATGTATGTATTTACAAAATAAAAGTATATATGTGTGTTTATCCATTGTCTAGTACCCATAGTACAAGCTCTGCTTAGTATGGGGTAGATGGTGTTGTGGGTATATGTTACAAAAAAAAATATCTAAAGCTTTAGATAGTGTACCTTTAAGATCCAAATTACGAGGTTTTTGTCTACTTTTGTACGAGAAATAAAGTTCTATGGTTGGCAACCCTGCTTCGAACACAAAATATGCGGCGACACGTGTTTTGCTTCAGCGCGAGGCATCTTCAGGACCAATTATAACGGTCGCGGAACCAATTGCAGTTGAGTGGGTAATCCGAGTGTGTGTGTCAGGTTTCTCTCTTCCCAATTATTTGGTTACTTTTTTGTAAACATTTGAATAAAAAAATATAAAATTTAGAGTCAACTACCCTATCGTAAGAAATAGGCTATAAAGTTTTGAAAGATAAATTAAAGTAATACATTGTTTGATAAGCATACGTGTATGTTTATGGTCGTGTCGTGTTGGGGATCAGCAGAAAGAGAAGTGGTAGTATATATTGTAATGTAGATTGGAGATACAAAGATGCTATAACATAAATAATCTATGTAAGCTACCCAGTGCGATAAAATACAATGAGATGAAGTTTGTACAGATGGCTGGACAAGTTATAGCGGTCATAATTTTATTAAAACATCAGAATACACTGTAATTATCTATATCTAAGATCATGTTCTTTTAGATAAACTTATTATTAAATACACCAGCTAACGAAAAATCTGCAGAAATAGACAACTGTATAAAATGTCGGTTGATGATTTTAAAAGGAATTCTAATAATTTCTTGACAGTAAAGCTTTGCCTGACTTTAGAATCGATCCCATGCACAGCAGTTGCATACAATGCCATTGCGCGGTGCGCTAATACGACAGGTTAATTGACAAATTCTATTACCTAGAGTTCTCCAAATTAATTTAAAAATAAAAACACCACTAAAATACTGTCCATTATAGCTTTATCTTTCAAAATCATACCGACAGTATACAACTCAGAGATTATCTTACATTGGTTTTGAAGTTAGCCAGAATCTAATAACTTTGCGAACAGCGTGAAAGTTTAATAACAATAGCCAACTTCTCTGTAATTCATTAAACAGTCCAAAACTTATATTTCTAAGGAGGTTCATTAACGAAATTAGGCTGCCAATAATATGCCAAGCTTTCTTGTTACTTGTTTATCATAATTATAATTCGAAAACTAAACTTCATATTCTCTTTGAATAAAATATATTTTTGTTTTGTAGGAATTCAAGAAATTGTTAAAAAACTACTAATGAGAATTGAAGTAAAACTTTATAACGGCATTTTTATTGCATGCTTTTTAATTTGCAACTTTGTATCTACATTATTATTAATTAGCCAAGTTTTGTGCAGTTCGTAGCTGCCAGACTTCTGACAAGACTGAATGATATCAATTAAAATTAAAACATAAAGAATAAATGAAATACATGTTTGTATGTAACTCCCCCCCTCACACTTAATTAACTATTTGATAACGGTACTTAACTATACTTTTTATATAAGGCCGCTTTGTCCCA
Organism: Catocala sponsa; assembly: GCA_963564715.1. NCBI lineage: Eukaryota > Metazoa > Arthropoda > Insecta > Lepidoptera > Erebidae > Catocala > Catocala sponsa. Next base: position 24,596,995 of record OY751341.1, on the reverse strand, counting down.
CTGCTGGGCAAAGGCTTCCCACTTTTCTTCCAACCCTTTCTATCCAAAGGACGAATCTTTTTAAAGGAGTCTAGCTCATCTCGCTATCTTTGTCTGGGCCTGCCGCGAAGTCGCTTATGATTATGATTATATGTTGATCCATTTTGTTGTAAGTTTGTAAGAACATTTTTATCATAAACTTTTTTATGTCAAAAGAGCTAAAATGTATACGGCCCATTTGACGGTAGGCAGTTATCCTTGCCTATAAGCTTGCTACATTGAACATTTCACAGACCTATAACTAAGGTGCCTGATTTTTCCGAGGTATTACTTGCATTTAGTAGTAGTAGAGCCTCGCTGATTTCAGCATGAATGGGCCGGCTCGACCGGGGAAGGACTACCCTCTCACAGAATATCGACGTGAAATAGCAGTATTCCTACTGTTGTGTTTCGTTCGGTGAGTGAGAGTGCCGGAGGCTCAATCACCCTCTTTCCCCCTTCCCGCTCCTTCTCCTTCCGACTTCCTTTCCTAAAGGGTCGGCAACGCGCAAGTGATGCCTCTGGTGTTGCAGGCGTCCATAAGCTACGGCGACCACTTACCATCAGGTGGGCCGTATGATTGTTTGCCACCACAGCAGAAAAAAAAAGCTTAGGCAAACCTTTAGATATGGTGCCTGATTTTACTATTTTGGACACCAAAGGAGTGCTTGTGCAAGCAGCGCTAGAAACAACTATTAATATTCCCTAGCTGGCAGCACAACGTCTGACCTATTTACACAATAACAGTTTTAAGAAGCAAGTGTACTGCTGTCTTTATCTTACTTGGCAATTAAGACAGCATGCCAGTTTTTTCGAACTTGCCTCCCGTAAATAGGTCTTTACTCACCGCTAACTAGAAGTTAATTGGCAACAATCTTCTAAAGGGTGGCAGTAATTCTGTACTTGAGTTGCTTCTTGTCTTCCCTTTTTTAAACTGAATCAGAAATGAGGAGAACCGCAGGAAAACTAAAGTTGCCGACACAGTTCCCCGGTTAGCCAAGCTGACGTGGCAGTGGGCGACACATAGCGCAGAACCGATGGCCGTTGGGCAGAAAGGTTCTGGAGTGGCGGCCGCGCACAGGAAGACGCAGCCGAGGCACTATAGGCGGGGTGACTACCCCTGCTGCGTTCTCCTGTGCGTGCTGGCTAGCTTGGCTATCCGGAGAGCTATGTCCGCAACTTTAGTTTTTTTTGCTGACGTCCTCATTTATAATTCGTTCGTATTAAATACCACTTTAAAAAAGGGAAGGCAAGGTGGACCGACAACCTGGTACAGGTTGTGGGAAGCGGTTGAATGCGAGTGGCCCAGGACCGGTCTGTATGGAAAACCTTCGCCTATGTCTAGCAGTGGACGTGTTTCGGGTGAGATTATGACTTACCATACTATTCCCTGAGCTCCGGAGCCAATGGGCTTGAGGTTCTGGTAACGCTTGAGTATGGTGAAGCGCGTGTCGCCGACCTCGACGGTGTAGAAGTGGGGGTGGCGCGGCGGGGCCGACATGGCAGAAGCTGGGGGTGCCGCGTGGGGCATGGACCACCCCTACCTGCACACACATGCACACACATAAGATAAATGCACGTAAATACTTAATATCCTGTTAATAAGAAAAGATTTTAATAAAATTTCTATGATATTTATTTTCTCAATATTCAATGATTGTATGGCAGTGACAGCCTAGTGGGCGAGCAGAGGTCTTAAGTTCCATCCTAAAGCTCTGAATTTTTGAAGTATTGTGCGTATTAAAGGGTTAATTATCGCTCGTTCAAACGGTGAAGGAAAACATCGTGAGGAAACCTGCATGTCAGAATGATTTGTATAATGTTCTTAAAGGTATGTGAAGTCACCCAATCCGTATTGGGCCAGCGTGGTGGACTATGGTCTAACCCTTTTCAATCTAAGATGCGGTTCGTGCCAAATAGTGGGAAAGTTTTTATATAGAGCTTCTTCTTTTCGTGTGGTTAGTTGCCAACCTGTTGTCAAGAGTTGTTCAAGCCGCCCGTAGGCCTCTGACATGGCTTAACGACTGCTGTCAATTTGACAACAACCGGGACCGACTATTTACGTGCCCTCCGAAGCACGGAGACGCTCAGATGAAATACTACTAAGCGGTCACCCATCTATAGACTGACCGCACCTAACATTGCTTAACCTCGCTAATCGTTTACCGATCAGTGAGTGCAACTAGCTATGAGCGCCATATATAGAGCTTATATTATTAAACTGGCTGATCTTTTTAGGCATAAACTTGCGGCACGACATGCAATGTAAGTAGGTTCTTGTGTCTGGAGTCCTAACTATCTGTGCCTAAGATTCTATGCCCGATGCCGTTTAAACGGGCAATAATTAAATATTTTATAAATACATCAAATGAGAAAAACCAGAATTGTTTGCCATTCCACGTATGACCTCTAGTAATCTAAAAGTCTCTATATACAGCCTACTCCGTCGTGAACCTACTACATATATGGCTAATATATGGAGCAGTTCTATTCTAATGACAAGAGCTTTAAAGGGCATACTGATATGACACCTAAGGGTCATTCTATATGCCCATGCTAAATTTAAAACCCTTACCTTATCCTTTTCTGCTGCGTATCTATTTATACACAAAATTTCGATCAGCTATTTTGAGTCTCTAAATTTATCTCAAGACTTACTTTACGTGAATGTATGTAGAGAGAGCGTGAGCGCTGTCCATATATTGCGCGCCGAAGATTCGCCCACTGCGTAGCACTGGCGTAGCTTCGTAGCACGGGGCGTAGCGCGTCTCTACGGTACACTCACACACGCACGCGCTTACAATAGGACACGACAGTTACGTCTGTGGAAGAACAACAAAACAATATTATTTAATGTACAAAATACATACACCGTTTATCTGTGAGGTTAGGCAAAGGCATATATTGCCACCTAACCGGGTACAGATCTGCCCTACTACTACTGTTCCAATAACACGCTGGTCAAATCGCGAATTGATCCCAGAACTTACGCTATTGGACCAACGAGATAATCGAGCTACTCTTTAACTATTCCTCATTAATCTTAAAGGTGAACCTCTGAAGATGTTTGGCCGTTTGTTACGACAATCGCTTCGAAACTGTTAAACAGATTAGGTTTAAATTATACGTAGTTAGACCATGTTAAATAATACATAGGATTTTATCCTGACTTGTGTGGAACATGGGATTCACAAGGGTGAAAAATATTATTTTGCAGTCAATTAAAAAAATCCTCTCTCTCTCTTAATTGATTGTTGAAAAGCATGTATAGGGTTTGCTTTGTTTTGACCTAGTCACGTTATTACGTATAAGTTAACGACAATATCTCCACAATATATTTAGTAGACGTGATTGTAGGGTGATGTAAAGGTGAGAGGTCGTTTAGTCGTTTGTTCTGCAGGGGAGCCACTCAACTGTAAGCCGGTTTATACATTGTGTCAAGTTCTCCGTAGGTCGGCGGTATATACCACCTGACCAATGTAAAATCAAACCCTGTTCATGGTATATGAATCTATTTATGTGTGGTTATATGATAAGGAGCTTTATATTAAGTAAAGAAGAAAACAACATTTTAAGTAATAGTTGCAGTTTGTGAAGCATTTTAAATACAAAAACGTACAAGAAGTCTCATGTAAGCACATCACACTGCATCATAATTATGTCTGGTTAGTGGAATCAGATGAAACGTAGCTTAGTTTTTAAGTTGGAATACAAGTTAATAACTATGGAAACCACATAAAAATCCCTGCAGTTGAAATGAAATGAAAAGATTTTTATTTTTGTACATTCATGACATGCATCATCAATTATTATAGAATGTTATTGTGTGATACGCACACAAATAAAAAGACAGACTATCAGACAGAAAATATTCTAAAAAGCATTGTTTGGTTTAGACCCCTTAAAATACTCCATCTTTAATTACTTTTTTGGCAAAAACGCCAACCCAAACCGAAAAGGTATATAGAGTATTCGATTTTTAAATGTGGTAACCCTACAGTAAACATGACAAGATTTCAAAATGGCGTTTGGCGCTAAATGTCAAATAGAATTGCAAAACAGTCAACAACAGAGTTATAGCGTCGACACCACAGCGGCGTCGGCACAATGAGCGAAGATGACGTCTGGACGAATTCCACTTCATGTTTATTAACATCTCAACAACAATAGACAAGTTTAAATGAGAAATGTTCTCACAAACGAAGGGCTAAGACATTGAACTTGGTGTAATGAATGTTGCCAGACGACCTTAACGTAATTGAACTCGAAGAAAATTCTTTGTTTGAATTTAAACGTTATAAATACAAAGATGGCTGTTGAACGCGTTCCGTGTCACGCTTGTGTGCTTATTACAGCATGCGTTGCGTAATTAACGTCATGTAAGCGTAAACCAAAACGTGTTTCGGCGATGAGAAGAATTTTATTATAATTACGTACTTGTTGTGACATGAGAGACTTGTAATTTTGAGGCATACGCCTGTTGAATAAGGGGTGTTCATTTGAATCTAACATTAATGTAACAGATTGCAATGAGACCTTAAAGGTAACATTGTTTGGTAAACACCGATTGTTCTTTTCCACGATAATCTTATTTTTAAGTAGTTTTGTCACAGAAATTCTGAATCTTATATGTAAACGTTGCTTGTAATTTTTTTGTTAGCCAACATAATTTTTTATTAAAATTTTAATTTGTAGTAATTTAAAATATGTTCTTGGTTTTTCTGTGAAAATTGTAACAAAATGATATATAGATAGATAATTAACTCTATAAAATTCAATTATCAAAATACAATGATGAACATCGATGCATCGGTGTATTTATAATAGATAGATTAGGAACATACATTATTTTGTGCAATTAAATTGTAAATTATAACCGTATAAATCAACCAATAACGACTTACGCATCAGAAAATAATCATTTTAAATACATCGATAATCGCTAAACTGAATATAATCTAACAATAATACGTTCCGTGGATCAGTACTTTTCCGTGCAATAAGCCGTGAGATCGAGGCGCCTCGATGGCTAAGTACATTCGATTCACTTCACTAAGCTTCCTTTCATCGATATCTATATTCGATAAACTACTGCACAGTCGCTCTACAACTCGACTGTAGAGTAGAAAGAATTTATTAAAATTTTCTTTATTCCTTTGGTACCTACAATCTGCACTGTTATTATAATTGGATCCTTTATTAAAGAATAAGCCTTGAGCCATGCTCGGGTAAATGGATTGAAAGTACTCTTATATAGATAGTCTCTTGCTTATATATGCGAAGGTCTAAGCAGATGTGTTGTCACGGGGACCGTTCGCACCATGACGGCTGCGCGCGAGCCGATGTGGTGGGTGACGCCCCTCTCTCCCTCCTGCCGGCGGTAGCCGCTATATAAGATCAAGACGCCCTGGGGCGCCCCACTTCCGCTGCGCTGCCGTGACGAAGTTAAGTGGTCTTTCTATCGAAGACCACGTAACGTATCCTTATAAGAACCACGCCCTGAGATTCTGCTTCCGTCTAGTCAAATATTATTTTATACTAGCTTTTGCCCGCGCCTTCTCTCGCGTTAATTTAGAATTAGACAATTCAATCATGATTCGAAAGACACGTGGCGCCATCTATTATCATAAGAACGTTATTATCGTTTTTGTCGGAAACAGTAATTTTTTTCGGGATGAAAAGTAGCCTATGTCCGTTTCTGTACACCTGTCAAGGTATATGCAACATTTCAGGATGATCGGTTCAGTGATTTAGGCGTGAAAATATAACAAACAAACAAACTCATTTTCGCTTTTATAATATTAGTTAGGAAGTTAGGATTGTCAAACAGGAACTGTATCTAAAACCTGCTGGAAAACAACAGGAACGTCGGAGAAAGTGTAAAGTTTAATGTCTTTAAAAATTGTAATGAGTATTGTTTTTTAATAAACTGCGATGAACTCCGTATATAATATACTATAGTCTTACGTTTACGCGAATGTTGTACATTAAAATCAAACTAAACCAGTCTCGCTTTGACTATGGGCACTAAAAATCAACCGAAACGTCGTCGTGGAAAGCGGCAATTTAAACAGTTAAACTTATCTAGAAAGCATGCTCTTTTTTAAATAAACGTCTTTAATATCCATAAACAGTAGTTTAATTCCGTATATAATAGTCAATCTAATTTTGTTGATTAATGAAAGAAAAACTTTCTTGTAACTTCTACTAATAAATTATCCCTCAATCTTTGCATTAAAAAGTGGAAACCTCATAACGCGGTCAATGACTTATAACCTAAAAACTAAATGTAAAAAGTTGTATACAATGATTTACTCAGGTGAAAAGTTACTCTAAATTTTTTAACTTGTGTTAAAGGGAATTTTGAACATTGCAAAAGCGGTATATTTTAATTTAAAGCTAATTTGCTGTGGCAGTTGTGATGGCAAGCGAGTCCGGACCGCGGCTGTCGTATAAATGTCAAGTAAGAACAAACACAGATGTTGCTAGGGCTGTCATTTATTTTCACACACACACTCCTATCCTTTGGGAATATGTGTGAGTCTAAGTATGTGACTCACACATATTCCCAAGGATATACACAACACAATTACATTCATGCTGTATGACATCGACGTGTACTGTGCAATTGCAGAGTCTATGTTTATTTAAATTCAGAAAACTAACGTTCTGGAATACTCGTAAGCAATTCTTTTAAGACATCTCCCACGCTTCCAGCGTATCCTAGTCGTCACGGGGGTCTCACACTTACATTTAAACAACGGACACAACGAACACTCAGACTCTAAATAACTTTTTGTGGTTTACACGAATCTTTGTTTCGTTTCGAATCCATGACTTACACATCCTCCGTGCAACGTCTTCTACGCGTGTATGCAAGATTCTCAATTGCAAGGTCGGGGTTTAATAACACATTCAGGCGAGTTTTATTAATGTTGATCCTATATCAGAAAATTCTTAATAGAGGAGCACGAAATCTTAAACGCATAGTTTCATTAAAACTCTCGTGTACCGTCCGTCTGTAGCGACAAAACTTAAGTCCGGTTCAAGGAACATTTTATGACAACTAGATTCGTAGTACTTCTGCTATATTCAAGAATTAAAACGTGTCAACCCTACAGTTAAAATACAAATGTTTTATATTTGGACATTTTCGCTTGTCGCACGTTACGGAATGAGGTTTGTACAAGTTGACTGGAACGGGAGTTGAGAACATATCGCGATATTAAATATTATTTACATAAGCGTATGTTATTTCCAGATTTTAATATTGGACTCGTTTTATTTTAAAAGCGATGGTAAACAGCCATATAGCCCTTCTGATGGTAAGTAGCTTATTATCGCATGCAATATTAGGGTTATCAACTGCGTGTTTCTAAGTAAAAGGACATATATCATATAAATGTTTTCTTATAAAACATTCTGGCAATATTAAAATAAACTACACACTCGATGGCATAGTGGTTAGTGTAACCGACTGCCACGCTTGAGGTCGTGGGTTCGATTCCCGCACAAGTCAAACATTTGTGTGCATGAACATGGATGTTTGTCTTGGTCTGGGTGTTTCTATGTATAATATGTATGTATTCACAAAAAAATAGTATATTATGTATGTTTATCCATTGTCTAGTACCATAGTACAAGCTCTGCTTAGTTTGGGCTAGATGGTGTTGTGTGTATATTATAGAATATTATTATTATACTCGTGGAATTATGTATGTAACAATTGAGTAGTGCCGTGTTTTCTTTCTTTTTTAGTCGTTAAGGTTCACAATGCTAGTATCCTAAATCCTAACTTCCTAACTAATATTATAAAAGCGAAAATGAGTTTGTTTGTCTGTTTGTTTGTTACCTTCTCACGCCTAAACCACTGAACCGATCATCCTGAAATTTTGCATATTATACGTTCTCAGATGTACAGAAACGGACATAGGCTACCTTTCATCTCGAAAAAAATTACTGTTCCCGAGGAAAACAACAATAACGTTCTTATGATAATAGATGGCGCCACGTATCTTTTGAATCATGATTGAATTGTATTATTTCAAGCAGAGTAGGTACAACCCGAATCGATTGTCAAATTCTAAATTAACACGAGCGAAGCCGCGGGCAATAGCTTGTAATATTATAAATGCGAAAGTGAGTTTGTTTGTTTTAATACGCTTTGACGCCTTAACTACTCGACTGATTATCATGAAATTTCTCATCGACGTTGTCAGGGGTATAGAACAGGTCAGAGAATACATTTTATCCAGAAAAAAGAACTGTTACTAACGTAACCTGCATTTATGCGAGCGGAGCTGCGGGCAAAATCTAGTTTCTTTTATAATAGCCTCCCACCAAGTAATTTCCATTTCAATTCATCATAATAAGCTTTATTTCAGTGAACATTTGTAAGAAGTACCGCCATTTATTATAACAAAGGTTCGGACATTTTACGTAGCAATGAGTAGAATATCATTCTTAAGAAACGTCCTTAGAAAAAGGCTCTGATGGACGACAATAAAGTTGGCAAAATAGTGTTACTTTGTCAACTTTATTCTCGTTCTCCTTGTTATAACTTATAGTCACAAGTCACCCGTATTAACACCATACTCCTTGTTGCTTTTACAGTTAAATAAACAGGATATATATCCCTCAAGATTGCGGTACAACTCGCGGGCCTAAAAATATCTGCGTCAGTTGTGTCAAACGTAAAAACGTACAAAATAACGTGAAGTGAGTGCTCGAGTCGCTCCAATTACCCGGCGCACTCGCTCACCACTCGACACGGTTGCGGCCACTCGACAGCACCGCTCACCGCGCGTCTCGTAGCCCACGCCTTGTGGCCCCACAATCCCCAACTGTAGCAAACATTACGCGCCAAAAATGTTTCACAAATGGCGCCTGGTGGACCATAGACAATTTGCTTTTTATTCAAATTTCGAAACACAAACAAAACTTTCGGCCGTCCAATTTAATGTTTGAAAAGTTTTGCAGGCCGTTGTATATTTGAGTTGTTTTTGTAATAAAATTAATGTTATGCTATCAGTGAGGTAATCTTTTAAGGGCCAGAATCGCTATAGTATCGAAGTTTACACACGCAAAAGTTGCCAGTCGTCGGGCCGAGATCACCAAAGAAGAAATCTGCTCAATTGGCGGTCGGATTACTCATTTGTGTAGACAGAACATCCTATCCCTCACACAATACCATCGATACTATGAAACCTCAGTATACTCTAATATCACATGGAGTAAGAAAACCAATATAAAAAAATAAAATCTATAGTAATTCTAAATGTGCAGACTATATTCTCGTAGATAAGGCCGGACGGACGGGCAGTGTGTGATATTGAAACGAATCCATTCGAGAGTCAGTTTCAACCTTTTCTATATCTGTGACAATTTCAGTTAAATATCTGACAAGATTTTATTAATCTGTGTTAATTATAGGATCCACAGATAGTCATACCGATTCTGGAATTCTTTGTGTCCGTCATTTAAACGTTTATCTTCGCGACACGAGGCTTATCCCTAGCACGCAAACAGTTTATACTATTATTATAAAGCTGAAGAGTTTGTTTGTTTGAACGCGCTAATCTTAGGAACTACTGATTCGAAAAAAAAAAATATTTTTGTGTTGGATAGTCTATTTATCGAGGAAGGCTATAGGCTATATAACATCACGCTACGACCTACGGGGGCGGTGCAGTAACCATAAACACGGGTGAAACCGCGGGCACAGCTAGTCTTTTATCAAAACCAAACCCGTTATTACCCACCCAATAATCCAAAATCGTAACAAATATTCTTCATCAACCGGTAAACGTTCGACAACCGTGCAGTTTTATTTCTTGAATAAGTAATTACTAATGGTAAGCCGTCGGGAGACTCGGGAGGGAATAGCCATGCGCAGTACCTTGGCCCGTGCCGCAGCATTACTGGCGAACGGAGTGAAGCGGGCCCCAGGGAGCGACGGGAATCAAGACCAATCATGCCAACTATTAAGATATAAGCTCGGTCTGAGAGGTACTATTGATTTATTTAATATTTGAAGAGATGAGAGAAAGCAAGGTTGTGTATTAAATTAATGGAGGTTAATAGTTTGCTTGATTGTAGTATAATTGAAAGCATATAATCTATACTAATATTACAAAGCTGAAGAGTTTGTTTGTTTGGTTGAACACGCTAATCTCAGGAACTACTGGTCCGAATTTGTTTTTGTTACTTATACCTTATTTATATGTAATAGAGAAAAACAGAAAACAAAGTAGCAAGCTGAGGAGTTTTGGTCGAATTTTGACCACTAGGCGACCGCTAGTATAAATTAAATCATTAAACTATAAACTGTAATAAGGCCGTGTTACGGTATAATCGATTGGAAACTTTGAACATCGAGTATCGCATAACTCGATTGTTCGCACGCGTCACATCGAGGCATAAAGCTGGCTGTACGGCTGGCACACGGCCAACGGTCGAGCCTTACTTACACAATAAATACTCTGCGTACACAAGGACCGCTGATAAATGTTACGGTTTTAAATGGTGAGGCTGGGATTAATGTGAAATAAACCGGAACTTTTTAGCTTAAGGCGTATTGAAATAAGTCTACGATTTACGATTTTTTGTTTTTATCTTTTGTTTACACTCATCGCTACGTTTTTGCATTGGATGTTTATTCGGTAAGATATTGAAACTATTAATACTATTTGAACGCAACGTTGATACGATAATCAAAACATAGCAGAAAGTATAAATTTCAATAGTTAAGTAATATCTATACTAATATTATAAAGCTGAAGAGTTTGTTTGTTTGAACGCGCTAATCTCAGGAACGCCTGGTCCGAATTTAAAAATTCTTTTTGTGTTGGATAGCCCGTTTATCGAGGAAGGCTATATGCTATATAACATCACGCTACGACCATTATAAGCGGAGCAGCAATTAAAAATGTTATGTTGCATAAACGGGGAAAATTCTCTTATGTGAAGCAGACGAAGTTGCGCGGGTCAGCTAGTTTAAATATACACGGAGTTTTAAATATACACGGAGTTTTAAATACACACGGAGTTTTAAATATACACGGAGTTTTAAATATACACGGAGTTTTAAATATACACGGAGTTTGGAAATACACATAGTTCTAGACCTGGTGCTGTGGAATAAAGAAAAACATGTAGACTTAAGTCATTAAAACATCCTGCGTCGTCTAGCAAAAATGTAACTTGTCCCGTATAAGCACCGGAAGCTGCATAGCTTGTCTAACTTTTACGCAAATTTTATACATTTTGAATTTAAACTACTTTATACGAATTATATAGCGGTTTATATAAAAATACAACTTTTAAACTATTTATATTCACATTTTTCTCGACACATAATATAATAGCCACGGGTTGACTAAGATGGTTGTCTCATTGTCTCAAAGTGCAGTTATATCAAAGAACCTGACCATAGTGACCATAATTACTTTTTCGTGTTCATATTCACGCAGAATGAGCTCAAACTATCATGAACTCCTGTTGTATGAACTGTTACTTGCGAAATGTTCATTACATATTCGCTGTATCTGTTCGCTTGGCAATCCTAATACGTAATTTCGGAGCTGTAAACCGTCCTAGTTCACCTAACACACGGTATCCTGGGAAATGAATGCAAAATGCACTGAAACCAGGACACGAAGGTGACAGACGAAATTCAACTTTCGCGCAGTTAATTTAAAGTCTAGATTACTTTGTTAGAATTAGGAGGTGAGGCAACTCTGTGGGCATGTTGTACATTTTTTATTTGAGTTCGGACACTTGAGAATGCTTTAGTGTTTTAATTGTTTGATGAAAATTATATGTTCTTGAATACTTAATGGATGCTTCATTGGGGACACTGGAAACTATTAAATTGTAAGAGGTAGAAAAGAAAACTGGAGCAGCACGATTTTGAAATCACATTAATCTTTTATTTAATAGTAGCTGACCCGCGCAACTTTGTTAGCGTTATTAGAACATTTTTTTGTTCTATCATCAATAGTTTCCGCAGCGCATGCGAGACAGACATTTTATGACTCAGTTTTTCTCACCTTGGGTTACATTATTTCAATTTTAGTACGGATCACAATTTTTTTTGAAAATATGATATAGCCTATGTTCCTCAATGAAGATGTAGCTTTCTTATGGTGAAAGAATTTTGGAAATCAGTTCAGTAGTTTTGGAGCCTATAAAATACAAACAAAAAAATCTTTCCTCTTTATAATATTAGGGTAGATGGTATCAAACAAGGAATTAACGCGTGAAGCAAAGTGTTAATGTAGTACTTAAATTTAAAAAAATGTCCATGGCACGTTGGAGCCTGAAACTGTGCACGGTAGATGACAAAAATAACTCGCTCCCGAGTACGTGTAATTGAAAAATGTAGCTATCGAAATGTGACTGTCATATACCTACCTCTGCCTAACTCTGCCGAGATATAGACGTGAGACCAACTAAGTGTGTTCAAATTAACCTACTTTACACGCATTTTAACGTATTGATTTTAAAAGTTTTCTAATTTTATTTAATGGTTTATTGATATCAATTTTTAACATAAATATTTTTATAACGGATTTTACCGCGGACATTTTTAGAGTAGTCAGATTAAACTACTTCTTTATAATACGTATAAAGTTATTTAATTTCAACAACGATAACGATATGGTGTAATATTTAAAAACACACTTCTTTGCTTTACGTTAAAAAAATCGTAAACGTAAAAATAATATAAAGAATGCTGTTCAACGTCCAACACATCCATTAATAAATATGCCAAGTGACGTTGTGTTTACAGCTTCTATTTATGTAGCGAGGGTAGTTTTTAATCAAGATTGTCAGTATCCTGTGTGACAACGAATAAGGGTTCCGTCCCGAAGCACAAAACATGAGGATATGTGTGACGGTGATGAAGGCCAGGCCTTTCGAAATATACCGCTTCTGTGTTTGGTCTGTTAAGATAGATACATCTATATTTGATGCCAGTCGTTCTCCACACATGTTTAAGATTACTGCTTCGTACCCGTGCTTTGGGGCGGGATGTTGTATAGCCTATATTATTGCTGAATTAAGGATCTCTCTGATGATGAAATAATTTTTGAGTGAATCGTCTCTATCATGACGAATGCTCCAAAGAGTTATTTGACCTTATCCGACCTTCCCCCTTCATTTTGAGAACCACACGTACCGGTCTTCGTAACCACGGATGGACGGTCAGCACAATCCCGTCTCGCACCAAAAGGCCGGCTCGACCGGGGAAGGACTCCCTCTCACAGAATATCGACGTGAAATAGCAGTATTCCTAAATGTTTCAAAAAACTGTTAAATACCCACTGTTAAAAATCACATCACGTTATAACGCGTTAAAAGCAAATCATGCCCATTCTTCTTCTCCTTAGCCTTTATTATTCCCAAGTCACTTGGGGTCGGCTTTCTAGTCTAACCGGATTTGACTGGATATCAGTTTTTACACGGAGCGACTGCCATCTGACCTCCGCAACCCGAAGGCTAACGATACCCTAAGGCTAGACCAGTGTCAGGATATTAGAGGGCACTGACTACCCAATAACGACTGCCATAGATGTTCATGGCAGCCGGGACCGACGGATTAACGTGCTCTCCGAGGCACGGAGCAGGCGATAATTGTCAATCAATACGCACATAATTTCGAAAAGTCATATAACTTCCGAAAGTCAGAGGTGCGCGACGTGGGTTCGAACCCGAGACCCTCTGCATTGCAGTCTGTTGGTCTCCCCACTGAGCTATCGCTGCTGCAAATCACGCCCATTCAATAGTATATTAATCCCAAACCAAAATAAGTGACTATATCACGTTAAGCTGCCACTTAATGCCGTTAGTTATTAGTGCCTGTATGAGGCAGATAGTGTGTCACGCCGCACACACGGTACTAAGTTAAGTCTATTGTAGCTAAGTGCGACGGTTTAACTGTGACATAATGTATAGGATTATCAATTAGCAGACTAGTGTCGTACGCAATAGCTGCTATATAATAAAGTATAATTAGTTTATCTATTACCCTATGTTTGGTAGTAGGTTTTATATATTTCATGTGCTTTGAATATACGTATGGTGTTGTGGTTTAATTCTCCCGATACAAACATTTTTGAAGTTAAATCTTCTTTTGGCGCGTTGAGCACTTCTTGGGTGAACAAAAATCATAGAACTCGCGTCATCATCACGCTTCGTCATCGTCACGCTTCTACGCTTTCCATTTTTGAATTATTTTAGAATATTAACAATATCTCAGAAATAGTGCATCCTACGCAAAAAATAACCCACTTAATATCGTCTAAGAGAGTATCAGGAATACGACCCGCCCCTTTTTTTGTTTATATAGAAGTGTTTATGATCAAGGATTAAAGTTTTCACTTCTATCGGCAGTCCCCAAAGACTGCCCCAATTTTTTTTACAATATTTTATAAAAGAGATTTAAAATCTCGAACATTCTCTCAATTCAAGTTACTACATCTTTTTTAGCTCCATAACGCATATTCCGTTTACTATAACTCTCCACAATTTATTCTAAACAATGACACAAATAAACGGCCACTCATTTTTCTCCAAAAAGGCCAGGGCCGTATTCTAAGTTAAAAGTGGTTGGAAAAATGTCCGCCGCCGCAGCCCCGCCACGGAGCGATTTATCAGGGGCGCTCGCTCGCCTATATATAATTTATTTTCCCTTTTCAACCATCGTTTGAAAATGTAATCTGACTTTCGCAGAGTTATCGATGATTATCGGACGAGGCGCCGAGAGGCTACCCTTCGACATATTTTTATTTATTACCTGAGTTTCTGTAAGTGATACGATTTTACTCATGGCTTGTGCACGGTTAAAAAACGAATAGCACGAAAATTGTACAATTTTGCATTCACGGATTTGTATACGCGGATTGCGCCGACTGTTGTGGGTTCAAATCCCACTCGGGACAAAACTTAGTGTGATCCACAAATGGTTGATCTGAGTCTGGGTGTCCTTTGTGTCCGTTTTTAAAATGTCTGTAAAGTCTCCCGTGACACAGGAATAAATCCTAGTGTGTTGTCTTTTTTAAATCAAGAAAGAAGAAAATAAAAAAAATACGTTGACACTGATATTGTCTTCTGTTTACGCGAATGTTATTCATTGAAATTAAACTACTATATAGTGTAACAGTTTTTCAAAATTTTGTAATAGTGTCAAATAAACAACGCGATAAAATCCGTATATAGTAGTTTAATTACGTTGACACTGATTATTAGATTAAAAAGCCTGTGATCTTGCATTCGAATATTTATTTATGTGTTATTACTCATCGTTATTTAAATTACGGAATATTTATTTTAATTAACGATATCACATATTTTTGTTTGTGATTCGAATCGAATTGATACTTTAATATCCAAATAGTAGTTTTATTTAATCGCATAACATTTGCGTGAAAGCAAAATAATACTGAGAACTCATTAAATGAAAACGCTTTGTTAAATTAATACGATTTTCAATGGAAACATGTTAATTAAGTATTATTTAGTTTGAAAATAATATTGCTTTTATTAGACAATAAAATTTTATTGACATTTAAAAGCTATTGAAATTATACAACTTTATACGGCTTTTTTAAATAAATTACATTTGCTCAAACTTAAGATTAATTATTCTTTTTTAATAGAACAACATTATAAGCAGTATTAAGCCAAATTATTATTATTAATAGTACATATTTGCATTAACTTATAATAAAACCTTTAAAAAATATCGGGCATGCCCTACATTTGATCTCTAGACGCGTTGCCCTAACAGGGTAATACTTCTTCTAGGGCCTTATAGCATCACGACCTATATAACCCACCCATAAGGGCAAGACATATCCTATTTCACAGTTATCTCGCTCGACAAGCGGAAAATGACAGTGAGCCTAAGTAAACACTCGCATGCCAAGGAAAAACATGGATTAGTTTTATTTTAGATCACGAAAGTAGTCTGGCTATACATTGTTTTTATTTCCTGGATTCGTGTCAGCAAAATTCTGTGAACACAATTCAGTGAAACCGTACGGTTCGCTCGTGAGATATTTTTTGCAGGCACGCATAATATTTAAATTTAAGTGTTTTCCTTTAGATGATATATAGTTTTCATATAAATTTTATAGAATAAGTAGCCTGTAATGCATTTTTTAAAGATGTTTAATATCCTATGTGTAAACTAATCTCTATTCCAGGTCATTGTCTATCTGTGTGCCAAGTTTTATCGAAATCTGTTGAACAGTTAATGCGTGTTAAGTAACAAACATTCAAAAAGTTGAAGACATCTTTTACATTTATAATATTATAAATTTTCTGTCTCAGTAAATAAACAAAATTTTTTTTTTATAAATTAGGGTCAAACGTGTAGACAGATCGCCTGATGGTAAGCGATTACCGCCGCCCATAGACACCCGCAATACCAGAGTAGTCACAAGTGCGTTGCCGGCCTTAAGTGACCTGCTTTGTTGGGCCCATCGCCATAAGATTTTGTCCTGGGTTTGATTCTAGGTTTGATGATTGTTTGCTCTTGATTGATTATTTATTAGTAACTGCTTAGTAGCAGCACGTGGCGGTACTGAATGTGTCTACTGTGGTCCCGGGTTTGATCGCCGGATCCGGATCCGGCGAAGATTTATCGTGTTATTCTGTTAAGAAATTCTCAGTAAGCTGCACATAGTCTAGAAATATGCTTGGTAGATATTTATATAATAAGACATTTACATAATAAGTATCACAACTAAATTATATATGTACATATTAATGTAGAAACCATAAATTTACATTAGATATTCAGCGTTTATAGGGCCACCACACGACTTAGATACGACTTGACTTTTATGTGACGCGCCGTATATAGTACTTTATCCGTCAGTAATAAATAACTGTGTAGCAACTACATTATTACACGTATTCCGATAAAGCACATCTTAAGATAAGTTAAAAATGCACACGCATGCAAATGTATACACGCGCCACACTAGTATATAAGCTTTACTTTTACTGAAATTAAACAGACTATAACACCATCTGAGTCTCGTTATACCTATTGCCAAAACATAGGCAAAAACTGTAATAGTAAATCTTCTCCCTAGCCTTTATTATTCCCAAGTCACTTGGGGTCGGCTTTCTAGTCTAACCGGATATGACTGGATATCAGTTTTTACAAGAAGCGGTTGCCACCTGACCTCCGCAACCTGAAGGCTAACGATACTCTAAGGCTAGACCAGTGTCAGGATATTAGAGGGCGCTGACTTCCCAATAATGACTGCCATAGATATTCATGGCAGCCGGGACCGACGGCTTAACGTGCTCTCCGAGGCACGGAGCAGGCGATAATTGTCATTCAATACGCACATAATTTCGAAAAGTCATATAACTTATGGCGCACCCTGGGGGAGGCTTATGTCCAGCAGTGGACTACAATAGGCTGAAATGATGATGATGATGATGATATAACTTCCGAAAGTCAGAGGTGCGCGACGTGGGTTCGAAACCGAGACCCTCTGCATTGCAGTCTGTTGGTCTCCCCACTGAGCTAACGCTGCTTTTTTTTTTGTAGTATTAACTGAGAGAGACAAATATAAGATATAACTGCCCAAATCACGTAGTGGTTTTAAGTCATCGCCTAGCCACTGCGCCGAGAGGGTTCGATCGACACGGGACAACAAATTATGTCATCCACAAATAGTTCAACCAAGACTGGGTGTGCGTAGTGTTTTTTTTTAATTTTTTTATACTACTTAGGTGACAAACAATCATACGGCCCACCTGATGGTAAGTGCTCACCGTAGCCTATGGACGCCTGCAACACCAGAGGCATCACGTGCGCGTTGCCAACCCTTTAGGAAAGGAAGTGGGAAGGATAAAGAGCGGGAAGGGGGAAAGAGGGTGATTGGGCCTCCGGCACTCTCACTCACCGAACAAAACACAACAGTAGGAATACTGCTATTTTACGTCGATATTCTGTGAGAGGGTAGTCCATCCTCGGTCGAGCCGTCCGTCGTCCGTCGTTTGAATGTTTGTAAAGTCCCAGCGACACAGGAATTATACCTATGCACGAGTTCTCTTTTAACTTATCGTGGCGGCACAACCGGCGGCCTAACACAATAGGTTTTTAATTAGGTATGTCTGATATACCAAGACTTGGCAGGTTAAGAAGGAAAATACTAAAAAAACGGCCGCGTTACGTCAATGCTAGAGGCCATTTATATGTGGCTTGCGCCTAACACTTACCATAAGTTCCGTACGTTCATGTTGCGTAATACAATGGAGGCTGAACGAGTGTGCACCATCTGTAACAAATGTTTATGAGGTGAGCGAAGAGTGCGTGACATTACGTAGGTATAACACTAATGACGCGTTCTTTAATGTTATATTAAATGTGTGGACAAATCGCAAAAGTCTAAAAACGTTTAAGACTGCTCCGAGCCAAATGTGCCAAAACAGGCGGTCACAGTTAAGTGAATTAAATCAACACTTTTTGTTTAATACAAATATAAAATATACATTTACCATAAAAATAAATGTGTTTACAATTACTCAGTGTAAAAAACTTAAAATAATTAATATTTTCGCCTACAAAATTACGTAAATTTGCACGAAAATGCAAAAACGTAAGCTCGTGTTACGTGATTTTTAGATTATAACAATAGAAATCTATTTTTACAGCGTAAATGAAACATAAATAGTTATATTAAAATTTGTCCGTCCCAAATATTTAAGTTATTGGTTGACAATAAAGATACATATTTATCAAAAAATCTCTTCAAATCCTCCATACAATTTTACTATGGCGGCCGCGCGCCGATTTGAATATGCGCCGCACGAGCTCTATCATTATCTGTCTTACGCTCGGCGCAGTCTTAAGTAATCACAATTTCTTTGTTTCTATATATTCTGACCGATGGTAAACGTTGAAATTAATCTACTTTACACGGATTTTATCACGTTGTTTATTTTTAATACACTATTATTACATAGTTCTTAAACTTTAAACTACTATTGTTAAACACTGGTACTAGTTACTTCTTCAACTAAACTACATATTTAAAATATAAAAACTATTTAGATTTAATTTTATACTTTCGCTGATTATTCGGTTGCTTTTCGGCAGCGGAGGGACGGTAGCGGTGACAGCACCGGTGTACGTGTGTTAGGCATCAACAGATTTATTAGAGACCAATGCGACATGATCACATGAGATCCGCTTCACCGCCTACCGCGACGGTGCGCAGTACCGTGTGTTAATCGCCTTACTTATATAATATCTAGTAATAAACTTCCTACACGTAGGAAAGAGTATTATTCTTCATTACGACCATTTCTCATTGTGACAATCTGCTACTTAGCAGTCTAACTTCAAACATACGTTCCAAAAACCAGCGAAAGTTTAACATGCCAACTGGCATAGTTTCACAATTGGTGCTCATAAAAGTTTGAAACATAACTTAAGTGAAATAATAAATCTTAACATAAAATTCGTGCGTGTAAAATCTCAAAACTTGCCTGTAACTAATACATTCTGAGAAAATAATAAAAACGCAATGTAACATAGCCTATAAATGTTATTACCTACACTACCATCAAAGCCCCCATGGTGGCGACTTTTCTATTTTATACGGTTCCAACGTCGTTATTGTTTGAGATTACATCTAGAACCGTGTGAATAATGGTCAATGGACACGCAAATACAGTCTTGTAACAACTAAGGCCCGCTGCACCCGTTAAACTTTTGATTTATGAGAATTCTTCGTGAAGGCTAGAAATGTCCTTTGTAATTTTTGTTAATAGCGCCATCTGTCGGGGCAATTTATGCGAAGCAGTCGCCAATGACGAGGGATTACGCCTTTGAAATGGTCAATTAAATATATTAAACTTAGATTCTTAGCAGCCTGTCACTCGTTTGACCTAAAATGTTCAGAAATAGATGAGTAGAAATAGTTTGGCGTGAAAGACTGGAGGAAATAGGCTTGTGGTTAGTTGTTGGAACTTTTGTCCTCAATACTTGTTCTATACTCGTCTGTATCTACGACAGAAAGCTTTTATTTTTATATATACTCCGGAAGAAGAAAGTTAGAAGTGGTGATTTATCAATCTTTATTTCTTGTGATGTCAGTATGGAGGCGTCATCTTTAGACTAAAACGATATCGATTTCCTAGAGAACTCAATACACATCCTGTAGTATATTATGCCCAAGTTCATTATATTTCATCATTTGAACACGTGTTTAAAAGACTCCTCTATAGCCTTCATTCAAAGTTCAAAAGACTTTATTTCTCTTTCACATGCTATTTGTTAAAGAAAGGGACGGAACCATATTTATGTCACGGGTACTGTGACATATTCATTGTGAAACGAACTCATTGTAATAATCGATAGTGCTGGTTTATTTAAAAGTAGGCGTTCAGCTAGATGGACATTCATCACTTATAGACTTAGTAAATGAAGGCCAGGCGTAATACCGAGTAATATCGATTATATCATATCGACAACAACATATCGAGTCGGGCGTTAATCAATAGACTTGTCATGAAACGTATAATATGACAAAGTTTCGGTCCGATTGTTCGCGTTATTCATAAACGCATTATTTCCGAATTTCGTCCTCAATTTCTATATGTTCCGTTACGATCATCCAAAACCTTATCAACAACGGAGTCAGGTTGATCGAAAACAACTTCATGTTATATGTACATATATGTTTCGAATATTTCTTTCGTTCCGAAATTTCGGGTAGACCACTTTATCGTACAGACAGATCAGATAAATTCTGACGAAAATCCAAGTTAACGTGTCAGTTGTTGCAATGCCAGAAATAATTGAATGCCTATCGTATCTAGCCGCCGGTGTGCCGCTGCCACTCAATAGGATAAAAGCATCCTTAATTGACAACCGTGCATGGGAAAGAAACAAGATAAGAATGATATGCCAGATTCGTAGCAAATGGAACTCCTTAGTCTCTGCGTAGCTATACGGAAAACTCTTGTATCTATGTTCTCGAGAGGATACTAGCTACAATGCAAGGTCAATACAATAGATAGAAGCCAGAATTTTGTTAATTTTTCTAGCAGTATGCTTATGGTATTATAGGTATATGTGCCGGGTAGCGCTTATCCTTCAACGGTACTCAAAAGATGGCTAACAAGCTATCTTGTTAGTGCAAACAATGATGCTGCTATTGCAGCTGTATTTAGCCGAGAGTATTTTTGCCATTCTATTATTAAACTGCGACACTTAAAAGTACAAATGCCAAGACCTTTTAAACACGTTGAAGTTGCTACGCGCTACGTCGTAGCACTTAAGTCGTAGCATCGTAGCATCGTAGACATCTCAGGAGAGCTACACACATTGTAGCAAAGTATATTTATATTGACTGCACAACGAATTAATCCTACAATTAGTCGTAATGCATGTCTAGTTTTATAATTAAGCTACTTTGGTTGGTTGAGTTTTCTTTCAGCTTTAAATAGTACTTTTCACAGACAGGCACGTGTCGCGTAAGTTCTATTTTATTAAAGCCGGAGTGTCCTTCCTTCCTTCTTGTGTTCTTTCTGTCTTTTCGTGTGGTTAGTGGCCAACCTGTTGCCAAGAGCTGTTCAAGCCGCTAGTAGGCATCTGACATGGCTTAACGACTGCTGTCAATTTGACAACAACCGGGACCGATTTTTTACGTGCCTTCCGAAGCACGGAGACGCTCAGATGAAATACCACTAAGCGGTTACCCATCTATAGACTGACCGCACCCAACCTCGCTAATCGTTTACCGATCAATGAGTGCAACTGGCTATGAGCTCCTCAAGCGCCTTCTTGTGTTGATTTAGTGTATTACAACAATGTACCACGATAAATGGCATTAGCATACAGTTCCACTTAGTGAGACATTAAATTTGTTACATATCCAACAAACGATTGTTTTTTAAACATTGTATTAAACCGTGTTGCTACCGTTCAAATCCATTTTGATTCCTTTGCCTCTAAGAATGTGCAGAGTAGAGTTCAATTTGTACACAACTCTCTGCATTTGCAGCACAATTACACGCTCACGAAGCGAAGCATCAAAACCGAACCCAGTCAAACACGAAGTAATCTTGAAAGTGTGTAGTGCGCCTAAACGGCTCTGACCTAAATCTCATGGCGTGAATGCATTTGTGTGAATGCGCTCATAACGCCGTAGGCTCGCCCCCGAAGGGGTGAGGGCGGCCTGGCAACGTCGCCACATTTCTTTGTGTACACAGGATGGAGGCTGCGAGGATTCCTTGTCTACTTTATTGTCCTACATAAATGCTGTTACACTAAGTATCACATACTGTATGTCAGTATCATAGAAAAGTAATATTGAATTGAAACAAACAACTTAAGTTGACAGAATAGGCATAGGAACATTTTCATCCCAACTGATATTATAAAGGCTTATGTTTAACTTATCACCAGATATAGTAAAATATAACAGTCATAAATAGTAAATGATCACCAAAATTAAAACCTCATTTTAATACCAAAAATATTAATTGCACAGCAAAGAGATCAAAATAAGTCGACGGAGTCCCGCTTCGCGAGGCTCCTATTTTTGGATGGGTTTAAGAATGAACCTAACATAACCTAACCCTTCCGAGACGGAATGCAGTGATTTGAGGCGTATAGGTGCTCGTTATGATATATTTTAGTAAGCATATTTTGCTGCGCAATTAGTATTTTTGGTGGTCATTATATTTAATCCCTACTATAAATGCGAATGTGAGTTTCTTTGTTTGTTTGTTACGCTTTCAGGCCTTAATTACTCAACCGATCATCATGAAATTTCGCATACACGTTATCGGGAAAACAGAAAAGGACACCTTTTATCCAGAACAAAACACTGTTGCTTTTATTTTTTTATACCACTAAGGTGGCAAACTAGCATACGGCCCACCTGATGGTAAGTGGTCACCGTAGCCTATGGACGCCTGCGACACCAGAGGCATTACTTGCGCGTTGCCAACCCTTTAGGAAAGGAAGTGGGAAGGAGAAGGAGCGGGAAGGGGGTAGGAGGGTGACTGAACATCCAGCACTCTCACTCACCGAACGAAACACAACAGTAAGAATACTGCTATTTCACGTCGATATTCTGTGAGAGGGTAGTCCTTCCCCGGTCGAGCCGGCCCATTCAAGCTGAAATCAGCGAGGCTCTACTACGTATACTATTATAACCTAACCTAACCTACATTTACGCGAGCAAAGCTGCGGGCAAAATCTAGTCTAATCTATAATCCACACAATATACATACATAATCAACATGCTAATCGTTGGGTAACCAAGCAAATGATACCTATTTACACAACCTAATATATTTGATCTAATCTCTATAACTCATTCTCGGTAGGCTGAGTCGAGGTTTTCGCTTATTTCACGCGTACATGGGCAATTTGCAAACCTTTTAGGCATATACATATATGTAGCTGTCAGTCCTACATAATATATTATGTATAATCCTAATCCTAACCAATATTTTAAATGAGAACGTGATATTGTTATGTTTACGCGAATGTTATACATTGAAATAACACTTTATACGGATTTTGTCGCGTTGTTTATTTTACTTTAAAACACTTTTATTACATAATTTTGAAAACTGTAACACTACTATTATTGAACTTTACTACTAATTAACTACGGGGAGTCTCCTCGTCAACATGGCTGCTGTAAAGCAACCGAAACGTCGTCGGGGCAAAGCGTAACCTCTATTACGTGGGACTGAAACCATAGCAAGATGTGGTTGTAAATTTGTACATATCTATACTAATACTATAAAGCTGAAGAGTTTGTTTGTTTGTTTGAACGCGCTAATCTCAGAAATTACTGGTTGGAATTGAAAAATTATTTCAGTGTTGGATAGCCCATTTATCGAGAAAGGCTATAGGATATATAACATCACGCTTTGACCCACGGGAGCGGAGCAGTCATCGTAAAAGTGAATGAATCTGCGGCGGCAAACTAGTTTCCAATACAGAAGCAGGGTCGCGTTTTAATACTAACGCGTTTTCTTTGACTAAGCCTATTTGGCGTTCTTTCAACCACTCGCGGTGTATTCAGCGTTCAACTCAAAGCCTGAGATTACCGCAAACATTGCCTTTGCACCCGCGGTAAATTATGTTTGAGGAGCTAGGGCTCTCACCTGGGGAAAAGACGATGGAATACAGTAGCTAGCTAGCTATTATCGATTAAACGTAATGTAGCTAGCTAGCTATTATCGATGGAATGTTTAGCATGTTAAAAGTTATTATCGATGTAACTTTTTTTTTATGGTACAGTTGGCAAACGAGCAGACGGTTCGCCTGATGGTAAGCGATTGCCGCCGCCCATGGACACCCGCATCACCAGAGGAGTCACAAGTGCGTTGCCGGCCTTTTAAATTTGTCCCCCCTCCGTCTTAGGCCTCCGGTACCCTCACTCAATCGACGAAACATAACGAAAACGCTATTTCACGCCGGTTTTCTGTGACGCCGTGGTATCACTCCGGTCGAGCCGGCTCATTCGTGCCGAAGCGTGACTCTCCCACGGTGAAAATTATTCGAGTGTTTAGGATATTTTAATTATATATATCGTTACCCGAATGTATTTATTGTTGATGAATTCATGATATACTATATGTATCACTAATACATAACATCACATAACCAATATTAGTAACTAAAATTCTGAAGATAAATCTTATGCAAAAGAGTTAATATGTAAATAGCCATGCACACTAAACTGAGCCGTTTAAATAGGGCTGCTTATCTATAAATGTTTGTAACAGCTTTTTAATGATTTCTTAAAGAGTACTACTAATAATTATAGACGTAGTTTCATATTGCCTATTAAACCTACAGGGGAGGTCCAAAAGTTCGCGGAATGACAGGGAAGGATAATGGAATGAAACATCAAACTATTTTTCCTTTTTAATGTATTCTCTCTTAACCCTAATACATTTATTAGATCTGTCAAATAACTTATTAATAACGTCGAAAAAAAAGATGTGTCTTGGGCGTCTAAATAGTCCGAAATTACCGACTTCACTTCATCATCGTCGCAAAAAAAAAAAAACACGCAGTTCTTTCTTCTTTTTTTTTTCTAAAATGGTCGCTTGGGGCCAGGTCTAGGCTGTAGGGTGGGTGGCGCAGTTTTTCAAAATCGCATCGGTGAATGGCAGCCGTTGCAACATGGCTTGTGTGCACGGACACTTTTCTCCATAGTGGCTAGTTTCTTCCCGATTGACTTGTTTACTCGTTGAAAACTCAAAAGCTAATGACCCGATTAGGCTGAAACTCGGGTTATATACTAACAATGAGTCACTCAATTAGCGCCTACATAGATAAGTAAACTCACCCTCCCCAACCCCGCCATTCCGCGAACTTTTGGACCTCCCCTCGTATATAAATTACTTTTAGTTAATTATTTCAGGTAGTTCGCTTTGTAATCTTCGACAAAGAGCACTTTCTGACAATTTTAAGTATCTACACAAAACTTTTAAATACATATATGTAACCAGAAGTATACCGCTTACGATAAAGCTTATTTTATCCATATATACATATATTGTTTGCTCTCTCAGTAGAACTAAAAGCATGAAGGCATGACAATATTACGAACAATCTTCAAAAGCGAAAAGTGTGTTCATTTCTACCTTATCTAAGATATAACCGCGATGTTAATTATACTGCACAGATTTTATATCTGTATACGTAGTACGTTGTATTCCCGCCATAAATAGGTTCCATTTTCTCATTCATAGACAAAAGCCGCCCTCATTAATTACATCCTGTTTACTCTGTTCTCTTTATTTATCTTTCTTTTAATAAAAAGGTAAATAAAAGTAATTATTTTACTTCCTGTTGTGTTATTTTGTTGCGCATTTTATTTTTGTTTTCTTTTGTGATGCAAGGTAAATCAATATGGCTGACTTCTAGAGTGAAAAGCTCGCCATTGGGAATAATTGTGACGGTATGACTAATCTGGCTTGCTCGTGGATATACTACCCTCTCACAGGCAACGAGTAGTAACACTAATACGTTTCGCGTGGTGAAAAAAGAGATCTGGATACTGTCATACCCTCCTTTCCTATTCTTTTTTTTCATCCCATCTTTAATTCCTTTCCTTAGGTCCGCGATGCGCACGTGATATCCTTGGTATTTATTGCAAGCGATCAAATATTACGATGAACGCGTTAGTAGAAGTGTACGTCGTGCCTAACACGTCGAAACTTCTTATTTATATTTAAAACTAGTTGTTACCTGCGACTTCGTCCGCGTAGATTTTAACTAAAAAGTGTTTCACTCCGCGAAACTATATTTATTTTTTCTAAAATCAAAATAGCCTAAGTTACTCCTTATAACATCAGCTATCTGCCAGTGATAGTCCCGTCAAAATCGGTTCAGCCGTTTCGGAGATTACCCGAAACAAACAAACAGACAAAAATTTTAAAAGTATATGTTTTCGTATAGGTACCTTATATACTTTCATATGCATTAGATAAAAAGCTGTTATTTTGGCATTACAAACAGACACTTCGATTTTATTTATTTGTATAGATTGTATAGAATAGATAAAACTAATATTTACATAGACACTAGCGCCACTTTGCTATTACCTTTATATTTGCGCAGCGCCATCTAGGGAATTCCATATGAACTTAAATGTGCCAGTTCTAATTAAGCTACAATTAGACCCTTCTTTTCAGAAACCTTTTTGAAACGCGTTTTATAAAACAATAACAATATTAACAAACAGTTTATATCGACTTAATTATAACAAAGCGATACCTTTAACACACAAAGAACACTGAAACGTTCAAAGCTGTGCCAATAATCAAAGCTAATTAAAATATTCAAGTACCACTCCAATTGTGCTAACAATGACAATATTCCGGGCGAGTGGAGGGGAGCTTGGACTTCCCCCCTCCTTCCATGACGGTTCGCTTCGTATAAATTATGGTAACGAGCTCAATAAGAATTTTACGACGGAGATCTCGCCGATTCGCGGATTTTACTTTAGTAAGCCTCACTTTAATCCGTCTCAGTTCTTTCTAGTGGGAAATGCAGCTTTGTTTGTGAAATTAACAATACAATGTTGTAAATATTTATATGTTCTCTCTATTGCTGCACTTATAAGATTTGGAATATCATATCGTAAAATAATCTTGTGTAGTTCGCGAACGAAATAAGTCGCAAGAGCGCTACCGAAGACGAACTAATAAGTTTGTTATTTAAAAGTAACTGGACTTCCTATCTGCTATGGTTGCTCTGCCCGACAGGACCCATAATCGTAACCAAACCGATATAAGATCTTCTATACATTATGGAATGTAATAACGATTGAAATTGAATTGAATTAGTTCCCATATTCCTCGCTCCTTACTTCGTTCGATAAGAACGACTTGCAATCATCGATCAAATATACCATAGATGCACGATCGTCGCTTGAAAAACGGCCCAACAAAACTGTGCATAAATCAGTCGTATGCGCTATATTATGCACCTGTCCCACTCACTCTTGCGTGCGCTGCCCGTAAGCGAGAGCGAATCGACACCACTACTACGGTGGAGACCGTACCATATACTTAGTACGCTTGCGTATCGCGAGTAACACACTTAGGACACTTTACATTGACGCGTTTTAACTAAACTATTACAAAATGTTTCTCAGTGGGCGTTCAATGGTTATTCCGATTTATTTCCTGGATTGCATAATAAATGCAGACACTTATAAGTAAGTAGTACTGGTCAGTGCCACACATTGACGCAGTTTTTGTATGCGAATGTGCATCTATGGTATATTTGATCGAAGCTTGCAATGAACGAGAGCGCGGCGTCGCACAAGCTAGTCACGTCACTAACACATCTCATTACTTACTCAATAGCTACTTATTTACTACTCAATAGCTATTACAACTGAACGAGCGTGTGCAGGTGTAGGAGCGAAGCGAGCGAAGGATTTGCCTTTATCTGGTTTGAGACCGGAGTTGACAAACTAAAAGAGTAACCTAGTTCGCTAAGGACCTGTGAACTAAGGCTGAGCGTTCTAGGTCGCGAAGTACTATGCGCAAGAGAAAAATAAATGACATTTAATTTAAATTAAAAGTCAATTAATTTTTTAATTTTATTTAAATTAATATTTTTATTTAATTTACTTTTAATTTTTGTTATTTTTTATAGATTTGTCTAGTAGAGTTTGGTTTTCCATTTTTTATTCTACTTTCAAATGCTTGTTGATTTGTCCTTCAATCAGGCAACAATTTTTTTTCATTTTGAGAATATCGCTCGCACTTGTATACTAAATCCTAAAATTAAAATAACGGACCCAAATAACATCCTGACTCGGAGCAATTAACTGTAGATCGCACAAATTGTTTTCCTCTGTGGGATCGAACCCTCGGCATGTGGCAAGTGGCGACTACTGAAACCACTATACCATCCGTGCATCACATGAATGATAAACAAAGCGGCGCGTCCCAACACATAACTAATAAGTTTATAATTTATAACCACGGAACAATAGCATCACATTTTATTATATTTCTTTTAACTACCTACTTTACAACAATCCTAATCCTATCCTAATCCTAACTAATATTATAAAAGCGAAAATGAGTTTGTTTGTTTGTTACCTTTTCACGCCTAAACTACTGAACTGATCATCCTAAAATTTTGCATATACATTATCGGGTATACAGAAACGGACAAAGGCTACCTTTCATCCCGAAAAAAATTACTGTTCCCGAGGAAAACAACAATAACGTTCTTATGATAATAGATGGCGCCACGTGTCTTTCGAATCATGATTGAATTATATTATTACAAGCCGAGTACAACCCGAATTGATTGTCAAATTCTAAATTAACGCGAGCGAAGCCGTGGGCAAAAGCTAGTAATAAATAATTTAAATAATAATACAAGTAAATCACCGGCAGTTTTCCTATTTCATATTTCGATCCATCCCCCGATATCATTATTTTTAACTTTACGAAGGCTCTATATAAAGTTCCGATAACTTTTGCTAGAGGGCGTTGTCGTCGGTCGATAGCTCGCCCACGACACAGGGCCATCTCTCCTAAGTTTGGAGTTTGTTTCAGATCAGTTTAATGCATATTTGATGTACAATAGGTTCTTTCTGAATAGATTTTTTTTAAGTGGAACGTTGTAATTTGTTATAGTTTATTTTATTTCTAGAACTTACTATTATACAAGGGCGGATTTATCTTTGGCGCCATGGGGGGTCACATAGTCGTGGTCAAGTCACAAGAAGTTATAATTTAATTTTGATAATAATAGATACAAGTAAAAATTTGGTATTTTATTAATAAATGTAAGTACTGTACTTAAAAATACCTACTTATATTTAAATAACGAAATCAATTTTTCTTTTACGTCTTCTCCCGAAACGCGTTATCACTTCATCTACTTCAATGGGTACGTTTTCATGAACGTGGAGAAGTGCCAGTCCAGTTAGACGTTCTTCAACCATTGAAGCTCTTAGCCACGATCTAGGTCCTGGACCCAGCCCAGGGGGGAGGAGGGTCATGACCCCCATGACCCCCCCTGAATCCGACCTTGCTATTATATTGTACTCTATGTATTATTATATTGCTTATATTCCTCTGGCAGATATAATTCGACATATACATTTTAGTTTTAACGTAATATTAGGCAAGATTATTTTACCAAGCAAATTTGAGCTGCTGCTCAACTTTTTGAAAGGAAAACCGAACTTTACTTTGTCCGTCCTGTTAATCGAACCCGAGACCTTATGCTTTAGCAGTCGCGTTCATTAGTGTTGCGCCACCAATATAGCCAGTCCCATATATCTATTATATATTTGTTACCGCATCAATTTCTCAAGTCTTTTCACGATCCAACCGAATCGATTTGCATGAATTCTGAACGGGATAAATATTTTAATCCACTCTAAAAATGTATATTAATTCATAGAGTAAGTAGTTTATGGTGCAATGGCTGCAATATATTCCAGATATGATTTGAAAACACCAAAAATTCAATGGCGATCAAAAAGGAGTGGCCATTAGTTTCTTACAGGTATCACTTCATTATTCGGTTCAGACAAAGGAGAGCCCTTGAACCTAGTAACTAACCTAAATGTTACTTTATAGTTAAAAATCACTAATCACTCAACATACACTTTGACAGTCATATATGTAACTTTGTGACAGTTTTTTGACATTTACTTTAAATAGCTGCTAATTGACAATTATCGCCTGCTCAGTGCCTCGGAGAGCACGTTAAGCCGTTGGTCCCGGCTGCCATGAACATCTACGGCAGTCGTTATTGAGAAGTCAGTGCCGTCTAATCTCCTCACACTGGTCTAGCCTTAGAGTATCGTTAGCCTTCGGGTTGTGGAGGTCAGGTGGCAGCCGCTCCGTATAAAAACTGATATCCAGTCAAATCCGGTTAGACTAGAAAAACCGACTCTAAGTGACTTGGGAATAAAAAAGGCTAGGGAGAAGAAGACTTTAAATAGCTGCTCTGGGTGCCTAGTGCGAGTTGTTTTTACGTTACTACGATCGAAATAATTATCGCGTTTGGCGCTCTGATTGGTTACGAGTTTGCAGCGGGCCAATCAGAACGCCGAACGTCATAAACTTTTCGATCGCATTAACATAAAACAAACTCGCATTAGTCACTCTGAACGTGAGTGCTGTTTTGACGGTTGTGTCAATTTTTGCAAGTTGCGGTATTACCGAAGGGATGTTTTCAAGGCTGTGGGCTATTTCTAACGTTATCCGGCTCATTTGCGATGCACTCGCCACTCACGCTTCACTGCGTTGACTACTACTTACCTAATTTGGTTAGGTTAGCACGTCAAAGGGATGCGGTCAGGTAAAAGTAAATTACTTTTTAGAAGTCATATCATTTATTTTATGAAATTACTGCTGAAAGGACTAGCTGTATTTTACGGTTTCCCCAACGTTTCTTACTACTGCTTCGCTTACGTGGCTCGTAGCGTGACGTTATATAGCCTTTAAGTTTCCTAAAGAATTGGGCTATCGAATGCAATATTTTTTTAATTAGAATGGTAGTTCCAGAGATAAGCGCGTTAAAAACAAAATCGAAGAAACTCTTTAGATTTTTTATATTAGTATAGATAAGAATAATATTTAAGATATTTTTTATATGTGGAAACTGCTTTGGATTAAGTGTAGTTAATTTGAACATTAATTATTTTTAAATTGTATCTGTTTGTTTCCCAAATAAAAAAAAATAAAAAAAATAAATATATATTACTTAGGCGAAGAATTAGTTAACGAAATGCCTGCACAATGCCGATCCTTTAAACAGAGCTTTGCTGCTAGCGCTACAGGCAGAAATCACTGTTCCATTTATGACTGCACATCTCTTTAATGAATTAAATGCAAAACCCACCCACACAACAACACAACACATAGAGTACAATCGTTAAAAAATAAAAAATAATAGACTACAAATTGCACACGCGTGACATAACTGTCACGTCGCGTCACTCAGCGACTGACGGGTTAATACTTTTGGACAGATTTCGCCCGCGTCACATAATTGTCAATTTACATATAAATGGTGCAACAGACCGCAGTTGCGGAGGGTTAATAAACGCTGCGGGACGAACGCAAACATTGGGACAAAGATACCCCCGTTGGTTATTGCCAACGTGTCTGGTGTTGTATTGTGTACTGATTTATTATACGTTTGTGCAGATAAGATTAGGGTGTTTATACAAGGAGGAACGTGGAAGTGGGTTTTGGAATGTTACACTGTTTTAATGTGACATTTATTTTATTAGTTACTAGCATTTGCCCGCAGCTCCGCTTGCGTTAATTTAGAATTTGATAATGAATTCGGGTTTTACTCTGCTTGTAATAATATAATTCAATCATGATTCGAAATACATGTGGCGCCATCTATTATCTTAAGAACGTTATTGTTGTTTTCCTCGGGAAAAGTAATTTTTTTAGGGTCGAGAGGTAGCCTATGTCCGTTTCTGTACACCTGACAATGTATATGCAAAATTTCAGAATTATCGGTTTAGTGGTTTAGGCGTGACAAGGTAACAAACAAACAAACAAACTCATTTTCGCTTTTATAATATTAGTTAGGATAAGCTTCTACACTTGGCTTTGCTCGCATAAATGCTGTGAAAACGCATACCGTATTAAAAGTAACCATTTGTTATTTCAGGACGTGGTTTATAAGTATTTGTAAATATCTGTGTTAGCGACTAGGTATGATTTGTAGCCTTTTATACTCTGCCAGATCCTTAAAACTTACTAGGCTAGGCTATGGGCTATCGCTGCATCAAATTCAATACAAATTCGTTTAACGGTTTACGCGTGTATAGTAAGCATCTAAATTCCAAAAATCTTTATAAACTTACACAGTCATAATATTAACTAGGAAGATAATATTTTCAAAATTTAGCTTCTTCTTCTTCGTGTCAATGTATGAACATTAAATCTTGTCTGCCCAAAATCCCGCCACAGCCACGACATCGTCCGTTGCTCTCCACAGATCCTCCACAGTAGAGCTGAAGGGGCACATTGAACAAGAGAGCAAATGTGGCACAGTTTGCAGTGGAGCTCTACAGTCACAGCGCGTTTGCGACTCGTCCGTGTAGCCCCAATTTGTCATATTGTTCTTGCAACGACCAACCTGGGTGCGCAAGCCATTCATTGATTTCCAGGTTTGCCATTGCAGTTGGTGTCCAGGTGGCAGGTTTTCTGAACGTGTAATGAAATGGTGGCACAAGAATTTTTGATACAATCTTAAAAACAAACTATAGATTTTTTAATTTTCTATTTTATTGCCTTTATTTGTTTATCATTTATTTTTTTGTTTATGTTTTTAGCTACAAGTCAATAACGCTAACTAAACCTCCTTACTAATATTATAAATTCGAAAGTAACTCTGTTTGTCTATCTGTCTGTCTGTCTGTTACCTTTTCACGGCTAAACCACTCAACCGATTTAGATGAAATTTGGTACAGATATAGTTTAAAAGCTGGTAAAGAACATAGGCTACTTTTTATTGATATAGGTACCACGCGGGCGGAGCCGCGCGCAAAAGCTAGTAAAGATATAATGAATTACAACAATGAAAAGAAACGTCAAGAAAATCGAGCGTCGCAAAGGAGTTAGCGGTCCGCAGTGCAATAACCATAAGCAAACATTGTAAAATATCAAGTAATAAGCTAAACGATTCTTATACCATCAAATACGGCCTCGATGGCGTAGTGGTTAGTGTAACCGACTGCCACGCCTGATGTCGCGGGTTCGATTCCCGCACAAGTCAAACATTTGTGTGCATGAACATGGATGTTTGTCTTGGTCTGGGTGTTTCTATGTATAATATGTATGTATTTACAAAAAAAAAAAGGTATATATGTATGTTTATCCACAGTCTAGTACCCATAGTACAAGCTCTGCTTAGTTTGGGCTAGATGGTGTTGTGTGTATGTCATAGAATATTATTAAAAAAAAAAAAAAAAATATCTGAATAAACCATATAACTCCGCAGAGCACGGTTAATTAAAGTTGGTACAAACTTGTGCATAATCTCTGGCCGCGCGACTGCTCTCGATTACAACTTCAAACTTATAATTAGTTTACTTTACGTTGCATTTACTATATTCTCATTTCTTTACGTACACATATTTTAATTAAGCAGTTACCTTGTTACTTTAGGCGTACATTTAAAATAAATAGATTTATTTATTTGCAAACAAAGTAAAAATGAAAATCTCGTGTCACGGTGTTTGTGATCGCACTCCTCCGAAACAGCTCGACCGACTTTTATGAAATTTTACGTATATTTCGTAGGTATGAGAATAGGTCGTAAAGTATATTTTATACTGCTAGATGATCAGGGCGTCATTATCCAGACAACAATTATATAATTCAGCCAATATTTTATAATAGTGGCTTAAAACTTCGCAGGCTTTTACAGCCCTAGCATATTAAAGAGAATACACTTAATTTTGTATGCAGACATGAGAATTACAAATGATGAAATAATGGTATAGATAGATGTCCTTTTATAAAACATTGCGCACGGACGAGACAGCGCGTTTTAAAGTATAGCTTTGTCTTGTTTTCGCGCATGCTATAACAATGATTAAAAGGATAATGGTAAGGTCCTATATGAATCTAGTTATCTATACTAATATTATTAGACGGAATTAATATATAGACGGCCTCGATGGCGTAGTGGTTAGTGTAACCGACTGCCACGCCTGAGGTCGCGGGTTCGATTCCCGCACAAGTCAAACATTTGTGTGCATGAACATGGATGTTTGTCTTGGTCTGGGTGTTTCTCTGTTTCTGGATAATATGTATGAATTTACAAAAAAAAAAAATTATAATATGTATGTTTATCCGTTATCTAGTACCCATAGTACAAGTTCTGCTTAGTTTGGGCTAGATGGTGTTGTGTGTATGTGGTAGAAAATATTATTATATTATTATATTATAAAGCTGAAGAGTTTGTTTGTTTGTTAAATTGAAAAATTATTTTAGTGTTGGATAGCTCATTTATCGAGGAAGGTTATATGCTATATCACATCACGCTACGACCCACGGGGGCGGCGCAGTAATCATAAACGCGGGTGAAACCGCGAGCACATCTAGTGTATTATAATACCAGCCCTCTACGAATTGTCCCACTGTTGGGTAAGTGCCTTTAGTTACTATAAAAAGAGTATGGTCCATATTCTAAGATGCTTGCGCATTGCAGGTTGCATCTCCAAGCACATTATAGATAACTTTCAGATAAGTATAGATACTAGTAGTAGTAGAGCCTCGCTGATTTCAGCATGAATGGGCCGGCTCGGCCGGGGAAGGACTACCCTCTCACAGAAAATCGGCGTGAAATACCAGTATTCCTACTGTTGTGTTTCGTTCGGTGAGTGAGAGTGCTGCAGGCCCAATCACCCCCTTTCTCCCATCCCGCTACTTCTCCTTCCCACCTCCTTTCCTAAAGGGTCGACAACGCGTAAGTGATGCCTCTGGTGTTGCAGGCGTCTATAGGCTACGGTGACCACTTACCATCAGGTGGGCCGTATGCTTGTTTGTCACATTATTGAATAAAAAAACAATCTGGTTATCGCACGATTTTTCCCTTCACCATTACAATTATATTTAATAACGTCATATATAACGTCTTTTACTTCGCAAAAATCAGAGGTGCTTGCCGTATGATCAAAGGGATCTTTGCGTATCGCTCTAACAGTCGACACACATGGATATAGCTACTATCTAGGGAAGCTTATTCACAATATTTTAAAATTCAAAGTTCGATACATACATAGAGCTGTGGAAACGCTTTTAATATTGATTTGAAGTTGATGTAAGCAGACGTTTTTAATATTTTATAAGGGGTGCATACGTTAGGACATGTTCAAATATTTACACACCACTGAAATTTACAACGCGAGTTAACTACAGTTTTGTTTGATGTACTATTTTTATATTTATTTTTCAATACTTGTCTGTCGAGCCTTATTATGGCTGATGATATTTTGTATGGGGGAATAAAGTTACTGATTGTTTTTCAAAAGATACAATGGCACCATATTTTGAATTACATTTCGCCAGTTTATATTACCTTGGTAAGGGGTGAGCCTACTGCTATCTACTAGACAACATACCAAATTTCTTGCTGTTACTGAAAATCACAGAACAGTTTGCTTGGCCCTGTAATTGAAACCGGCACCAATTAGCCGCTTTATGCCAAAAGACTAACCCTATTGTTCGGGGTTGGGGTGAGATAAAGATAAACTAAGATAAAAGATAATAAATTCGCTATATTTAAAGTCCAAAATAAAATAACAAAGATCAAATTAATTAAAGGATGACTGAAAATAATGAAAGGTAAGAGACTTGAGTCACGCGCGCGGTATGACGACTAACGATGAACTAGTTCATTATTGCTGCGTAAAGTGCAATAAAATAAATGATTTGAAATATACACGGGTTGTACGGTTATTGACCCGTACACCTATCATCTAAACTAAGTCGCATAACGAACGCAGCCTATATTGACAAGCAGTGTGTTAGTAATTTCGACAACGATACATATATTTACACGCATACATACTTAAATAAAATATACACAAACTCGTATGCAAATAAGCTCATAAAACCTTACAGCACTTGAATGCGAAAGCCTCTACCTATATGAAACTCATTGCGTATCTCCATAATACTATTGAAGGCATCCATTAAGCACTGAAGCGCCGAATGATCCGCTACAAAAAACCTATTGAATACTCATTCGGGTGGTATGTATGCCCGCGGATGCTAGTAATGGAAAATCAGTTTACTATTTATTGAAATGGTAACTTTTATATATAAAAAGTCATAGCAGGGGCGATATGTTTTGCGAGTTTTATTTATACAAATAAATAAAATTGAAGTGTCTGTTGGTAATGTCAAAATAACAGCTTTTATCTAATGCATATGAAAGTATATAAGGTACCTATACGAAAACATCTATTTTTAAAATTTTTGTCTGTCTACCTGTTTGTTCCGGCTAATCTCCGAAACGGCTGAACCGATTTTAACGGGACTTTCACTATCAGATAGCTGATGTTAAAAGAAGTAACATAGGCTACTTTGATTTTAGAAAAAAAAAATAGGGTTCCGCGGAGACAAACACTTTTTAGTTAAAATCTACGCGGACGAAGTCGCAGGTAACAGCTATTAACTAGTTAAAGTAGAAAAATAGCAAGCGTAGTAGTGCGTGAAAATAAATAAACACGTAGTATTTAAATCTATGTAATAATACGTGAAGGAAAAGCTCCGTACTCCTTTTCAGCAAATGACGTGCATCGAAGAGTGTAAGATATAATATAATATTCTACCACATACATTATTACATACATACATAGATTTAGCTTAATTAAAGTTTATATAAAAAAGCAGTGTAGAAAGATTATAAAAAAGCAAATTTTATGACTCACGGTCAGACTTCAAACACTATACTCCATCAGTATAAATAATCAGCGACAGCTTACTAAAAGACCATGAGTTACCATGAAAAGTCTTAAGTTCGATGCTAGGGCACGCGCCTCTGAATTTTCGAAGTTATATGCTTATTCATTTCAATCATCACTCACTGTAACGATAAATGCAGACCTTGTAAGAAGTTCGACAGTTATCAGTGCTGATATTATTACAATTTAAATATAACTACTAACTTAGCATAGTTTTGAAACTAAGCAATAAATAAAAAGAAAGTCTTTTTCAACCGTCAATTTTATGCTAAACTATTTAACTTTCTATTACTAAATATTACATTTCAGTCTGTCGATAAACTTCTAACGACCTATGATGGCGTTTGTAGCTCAGTTGTAGAAGTAAATTATAGTTTCAGGTAGCGATCGAAGTTTTTGGGAACAAATTGGACGACCCTCAATTTGTATATTTAGGTTCAAGGGCGAAGGTGACGTTGGTTGTGCGTCAATGCGGCGGTTCGAAGGTATTCGACGAAAGGAGAATGTTTTACCGCTGTGGGGTCACATAGTGCTGTGATCACAATCTTTTGCCTAAAATCACTGGTAAATGAGCTAGTGATTATTATAACAATATTATCAAGGCGTTTCTACGTCAAAATCTATACAAATTCGATTTTGATAGCTCTACAAATGTGTTTTTAGTTGGTAAGTAAGAAATATCTAAAGAAAACAGTAGACGTACAAATTATTTTTATCAAAAGCTAAGTAAGAATTTTTACGTCAACATTAAAAACCACTTTTATATACATAGGAATAATTCTAGTATTACAGTTTTTATTAACACGTGCAACGATATAGAGAATACGAGATTGCACGCACATAATTATAACGAAATTTGTAAACGGAACGTAAAATAATTATAATAAAACATTGAATTAGAAAGAAAAAAAGAAAGAAATCTTTATCGCTATACAGCTGGGCAGAATGTGTATAAAGATATAACATAAATAATAATAAAAAAGAAAGAAATCTTTATCGCTATACAGCTGGGCAGAATGTGTATAAAGATATAACATAAATAATAATAAAAAAGAAAGAAATCTTTATCGCTATACAGCTGGGCAGAATGTGTATAAAGATATAACATAAATAATAATAAAAAAGAAAGAAATCTTTATCGCTATACAGCTGGGCAGAATGTGTATAAAGATATAACATAAATAATAATAAAAAAGAAAGAAATCTTTATCGCTATACAGCTGGGCAGAATGTGTATAAAGATATAACATAAATAATAATAAAAAAGAAAGAAATCTTTATCGCTATACAGCTGGGCAGAATGTGTATAAAGATATAACATAAATAATAATAAAAAAGAAAGAAATCTTTATCGCTATACAGCTGGGCAGAATGTGTATAAAGATATAACATAAATAATAATAAAAAAGAAAGAAATCTTTATCGCTATACAGCTGGGCAGAATGTGTATAAAGATATAACATAAATAATAATAAAAAAGAAAGAAATCTTTATCGCTATACAGCTGGGCAGAATGTGTATAAAGATATAACATAAATAATAATAAAAAAGAAAGAAATCTTTATCGCTATACAGCTGGGCAGAATGTGTATAAAGATATAACATAAATAATAATAAAAAAGAAAGAAATCTTTATCGCTATACAGCTGGGCAGAATGTGTATAAAGATATAACATAAATAATAATAAAAAAGGAAGAAATAAAAATACAGAAACATAAAATATTCAGTTAACATCCTGACATGCGTCCTACAGCTGCAGCAATCAGGACTCCAGTTCAGCATTTACCTGGTCTCAAGAACCAGGCACTGGTCTTCCACCGGTCTTCCACAATAAATATTATATACATGAAGTGAAATTATTAGAATTTTAGACAATATTGTAGGCGTACTACCTATATCTATACTAATATTATAAAGCTCAAGAGTTTGTTTGTATGTTTGAACGCGCTAATCTCAGGAACTACTGGTTCGAATTGAAAAATTCTTTTAGTGTTGGATAGCCTATTTATCGAGGAAGGCTTTAGGCTATATAACATCACGCTACGACCAATAGGAGCGGCGCAGCAATGAAAATTTTTTCTTTATGAAGCAGACAAAGTTGCGCGGAACTGCTAGTAAGAAATATAGGAAATTAATAAAATGTAATAATTTATTGACGTATCGCATTACAGAATTATTTACCTACAAAAAAAAATATTTGTAGATCTTTCAATTTCTAATTTTCGTTGTATACATACAACAAAATCTATTATATCTATCTTATTGTAACACAACCATATTAACGTTTCCTCCATATTCAACCAAAGATTTCAACAAACATTACTTCTATTGTATTCCAATAACGACTGCCGAACATCATCTAAATACAGTACCAGGTGCTTTCCAAAACATTTCATCTAACAAAGTACAGACAAGGCCTAAACAGTAAGCATTATTACGTAACATATTGTTAGCTCCAAGAAATAAACCGCTAAACCCTGTCATCTTACAGTAATGGCGGCATCTTAGCACATAAGGACCCTAATTAGAAACGGTATCAAACATAACAAGAAATACTTTATACAACAGCTCAGTATAATTACATCGGTTAAGAAAACATGCTATAATATAAATAACGTGTTATCGTATAACATAGCGAAGCTATCGTGTGAAATAACGTAACGTTATAACGTTGCGGTTTAGACTGAAATAACGAGTATGGTACAGCGGTCGGTTCGCTTATGCGTTATGCGGTGTTTTAAACGTATTGCGATTGTCGCCTTCTATTTTATTATATCCTAGATTTTGCCCGTGGCTTCGCTCGTATTAATGTAATGTGTCAAATAATTTAATCCCTCCAGAACAATGCTTTTTCTGGATGAAAGGTAGATATCTCCTTTTCTGTATACTGGAGCCTCACTGATTTCGGCATGAATGGGCCGGCTCGACCGGGTAAGTACTACACTGTCACAAAATATCGACGTGAAATAGCAGTGTTCCTACTGTTGTGTTTCGTTTGGTGAGTGAGAGTGCCGGAGGCCTAATCACCTTCTTTCTCCCTTCCCGCTCCTTCTCCTTCCCACTTCCTTTTTTTTCCTAAAGGGTCGGCAACGCGCAAGTGATACCTCTGGTTACAGGCGTCCATAGGCTACGGTGACCACTTACCATCAGGTGGGCCGTACGGTAGTTTGCAGGAATAGGTGAAAAAAAAAAAATAATTGGGCAGTCTTTGGGGGCTGCCGATAGAAGTGAAAACTTTAATCCTTGATCATAAACACTTCTTTATAAACCAAAAATAATTCAAAAATGGAAAGCGTTCGGTGACGATGACGCGAGTTCCATGATTTTTGTTCACCCAAGAACTGCTCAAAACTTCTTTAGGCGCGCCTAAAGAAGTTTTCACTTCAAAAACAAAAAAGAAATCATGATGATCGGTGTGTTGAGTAGTTAAGGCGTGAAAGCGTAACAAACTCGTAGCGTAAGCGGGTGACCAGAGTTTATTAATATGTACTGGTGGCACATTTGACACGTGGCATTTGTGGCGCAGGGCTGTCACTTGTATTAATGAATCTTTATTAAATGTATCTATGTATCCTCTTAAAAAATGTACATATTTACATGATATTGAGAAAGATTTCAGGTTTTTTAGAAATAAAATATGATTTCTTTCTCTCTTTCTTCTTCTATTTAAATAGAATTAAAATTACTGTCATGGCAGTAACGCTAACCTGCTTTATATAAATGGACTTTCTAAGTTATCGTCAGATCCAAAGTAAAGTTATATGATAAATTCCTTTTCAGTTATGTATATGTTACTTATATAACACCTCCTAACTACATAACGTCCAGGGTCAGACCAAATAGCCTGAGGCCAAATTAACAACCTCAACCGAAAATCGAACAAACGACCTTCCACAGAAGGCCGCCCAATGCGTCACTTCGGTTGCCAAATTACTGGAAAATTATCGCACACGTCCTAACGTAGATATTACATAACATGCTATTTTTTATCATAATGCGTTATTTTAAAGCTGTTATTTGTTATAATTTTTGACTAGTGGTTTAAGTGGTTGCCTCGCCGCAGCCACTGCGCCGAGTGTTGTGGGTTCGAATTCCACACGAGACAAAACTTTGTGTGATCCACAAATCGTTGTTCTGAGTCGGGGTGTTCTTTGTGTCCGTTGTTTGAATGTTTGTAAAGTCCCCCGCGACGCAGGAATTATCCCTAGAGAGGGAGATGTCTTTAAAAAAAATATAACATTATTTCGTTGTTATAAAATAACCATTTTCTTTTTCCATCCCTATTTTGTCAATAGTGTTAGGATCGGTTTCCATTGTGATCAAATTTGGTTGAATATCAGTTTTCTATGCTGCTATCTAATGTGTTC
This sequence comes from Catocala sponsa, assembly GCA_963564715.1. Taxonomy (NCBI): domain Eukaryota; kingdom Metazoa; phylum Arthropoda; class Insecta; order Lepidoptera; family Erebidae; genus Catocala; species Catocala sponsa. The sequence goes on along the minus strand of OY751341.1, from coordinate 24,555,602 downwards.
AGGCAGAGGTGTTTTAACCCACATGCCAGCATCCCTTAGATTTCACGTAAAAGAAGGAGAGCCTATTATCTTCTTACTAGACTTCAATAGCAGCACGGAGTCTGGTACTGTGTCCCGAATTTAAACACAAATTTGTGCAAATGTGGATGTACCACATTTGTGTTTAAATTCGCTGTTTAAAACATACTTCAAAATACCCTTTCGAGAATAAAAGTTTGAGACTATGTAGGTACTGTCATGTCCACTGTTATTGACTGTTCATGACAGCTGAGACAGCTTAGCGTGTTTTCTGAAGCTTGGAGGCGTAACTTATTATAAATAATCACCCATCTAAAAACAGACCAATAACAAACTCGTTTAACGTCACCAATCGATCGATTTGCGCTACATTGCGTCATAGACGCTTTACATACGTAAGAATATCGTATATATATATATATATATATATATATATATATATATATATATATATATATATGTTTAGTACGTTAGCAGTTCATCCACACCGCGCACAGCATTCGCCATCTTGGTACATACAAGCTCATTCCATTTACATTTGCCGTATATTCAGAGCATGCGGTAAATGCAACTGGAAATATGAAAATGTTGTTTAGAAGATGCAGCTTTGAGCGTTATTGGCGCCTCCAATGGGATATTGGAATTGTTTTTATGGTTATGAAAATCTCTGTTACAGTTTACATTTTAAGATAAAGATATGGCTTATGTTTAACTTATCAGCAGATATAGTAAAATATAACAGTCAAAAATAGTAAATGATCACCAAATTGCACAGCTAAATATATTTAAAGAGATCAAAATCTCCTATTTTTGGGTGGGTTTAAGAAGGAACAGGAACCTAACATAACCTAACCCTTCCAAGACGGAATGCAGTGATTTGAGGCGTATAGGTGCTCGTTATAATATATTTTAGTAAGCATATTTTGCTGCGCAATTACTATTTTCGTTGGTCATTATATTTAATCCCTAAAGATATCAAAATGTATATTTCTTAAATATTTTATAACAAATTTTGCTAAAGTAGGTTAGGACCTGCATGTCTGAAAGTTCTCTATAATGTTCTTAAGGATATGTAAAGTCTGCCAACCCGCACTAGGCCAGCGTGGTAGACTATGGCCTAACCCTTCTCATAGTGAGAAGAGGCCCGTGACCAGCAGTGGGACAGTTTAATACAGGGCTGATATTATTATTATTATTATTAGGTTAGGTTAGATAACTAACAATACTTTTCCTAGATGAAAGGTACCCTATGTCCTTTTCAGTTCCCTTGAAAACGTGTATGCGAAATTAAATGATGATAGGTCAAGTAGTTGAGGCGTGGAAGCGTAACAAACAAACAAACTCACATTGGTATTTATAATATTAGTTAGTATTTTTGCCTGTCAAAATGACTGCACTCCGCCTGATGGTAAGCAGTCGCGTAGCCCACGAGCAGAGACCTCCATACTACGTCCTCACGTGAAGTGGTGCCGAGGTCTTACTTTGACGGCCTACAGAGATGTTTTACACGCCCCGCTCGAAGGACCCAGGATTGAATGCAGAAAGAAACACGTATTACCTTTGCACTACATAATCCCTGTATCGTAGGAGACTTTAAACTTAAACAATAAGTACACACAGACTCGAGATAGCAATTTTTCAGATCATATACCACTTTTATGCTATTAGTGGCCACACTTATGTATGGAAGTGAATGTTGGGTATGGGAAAAGCATGAGAGCAGAATAAATGCTGTAGAAATGAGAGCACTGAGAAGCATATGTGGTATGACTCTGAAAGATAGAATAAGGAATAGTGTGATTAGAGAGATGCGGCATGAAAGTGGATATAGTGACAAGAATAGAAAAGGGTATGTTAAGCTGGTTTGGACATGTAGAAAGAATGGACGAGGAAAGACTGAGTAAGAAAGTTTATAAGGCTAGTGTGAATAATATAATATAATATAATATTCTATTACATACACACAACACCATCTAGCCCAAACTAAGCAGAGCTTGTACTATGGTTACTAGACAATGGATAAACATACTTATATACTTTTTTTTTTGTAAATACATACATATTATACATAGAAACACCCAGACCAAGTCAAACTTCCATGTTCATGCACACAAATGTTTGACTTGTGCGGGAATCGCGTGGCAGTCAGTTACACTAACCACTACGCCACAGAGGCCGACATGGAACAGACGCAGGAGGAAAACCTAGGCGAACGTTTCTCGATTAGATGGGAGGCGTTCTGGAGAAAAGCCAGGTTAAGAGCACCTTGAACCGACGGGCGTGTATGAGGAATGTGATGAAAGTGAATGAAGCCAGAGCAGTGTGTCAGGATCGTAGCAAAGAGAAATCCGTAGTCTCTGCCTTCCCCTCTGGGAAACAGGCGTGAATCTATGTATGTATGTATACAACTTTGTTCGTATGGAGATCGAACCTACAAAACTCGGAGCACTGGTGGCGAGGTAGCCTCTTAAACCATACCTATATTTGCACATGCTCTGATGACTATATCTCATATCAATTCACGAAAATGACCATTAATTTAATTTGACTGTTTCTCCGAAGAGAACTAAATCCATATTTTGACAGCTATGATTTTAAGTATCATATAAAAGGCCGTTTAACATCCTGTACTGACAATTTCCCGACAACTTATAGCCCCATCTAACTAATATTCCCTTAACTTTATTCCCGAACGAAGAAACCAGTAAACAAAAAAACATACGTAGGTATACATATCTATAAACAAAACCGCATATAAAACACAAACCTACAAAACTATACCAAAGCTATTCACAATCTGTACAACACAGAGAATTATTAATAACACACAAATAAAAAGAAAGAAAAGTAAAATAAAATTTAATTACAAAAAGGGGACAAAAAAGACTTACAAAGCTAGGGCGTTTTCGTAACAGTGGCGCATGGCGCAGCCATTACGGGTCGTTTGGACCGAGCGCGGACTGAACACGGCACTAATGCAAGCTGATAAGAATTGAGAACAAGCATTGCATAATATGTTGTGTCGTATTCTGCTTAGTTTTTTTACAACAAATACACTACCTCTCAAAAGTATTCGGCCACCTGCATTTTCTTTACATTACAAACAATACATTTTTAAAACCATTTTATTGACTTTCATCGTTTGTATCTAAAATATAAAAATATGATTGTTATTGTGTCTATATAATTGCTATTAAATAATTAAAATGAATATAAAGTTGTTTCATTGATTTAAACTTTTACAATAAGCATATTTAAGGGTGGCTAAATACTTTTGAGCAGTATTGTAAATATGAAACGTATTCTGTAGATTGGTAAACTAATATACAGAAGCTAAAGAGATTTTATGTTTGTTTATTACGCTTTCACTTTGTACCTACTCGACGGATCATTATGAAATTTCGCATGCAAGTTGTCAGGGGTCAGTAAAACTGGTTTCGAGTGAGCGAAGCCGCGGGCTAAAGCTAGCAGCTGTAAAAAAAGGCACAAAAGAGGACATAGAATGAAATGTAAAGTGTGGGTGATACACCTGTGTTCATCCCTTCAGGGTTTATCGTTATATCATTATGATATATTTTTAATACCTATTCCGCTCCTAGGCAAGCAATTTTGACATGCCTGTGTTCCTACGGTCGTGGGATGCTTCGACTACCTGGCTAAAGGGCACGCGTGGGCGATGATCTCTTTATCTATATATTAATACGTGAAGCAAAAATTTGTACCCCTTTTTACGAAAATTGTGAAGACGGAGGAGTATGAAATTTGGCACAGTTAAAGTTTATATAGAGAAGGAGGGTCGAATCCTAATATTTATATAAAATACGTATTAGAAATACATTAAATTAATGAAAAAAACACTACACGCACACAACCATGCATTTGACACACGCAGTCAGAGCGCGTAACTATGGTTACATATATCAATATATCATGACATAATATATCAGCAATATCTTACAGGCAAACTTTGGTCGAATTTCGAGCACTAGGCGACCGCTAGTTATTATACTTATGTACGTTAAATGAAGTTTACATTTAATTTCTATTTTGCTTTTTATAATTGTTTACTGTGTCGTTCGTCCCGTAGTGATAAGTTTCTGATTGTGCGAGAATCAGGCTGTTGTAAGCATATCTGTAAAAAATATCACAAAAGTTTGATTCAGGCAAACCCGAGGCTACAGGTTGTACAAGTTATATCATTTAATCGGTAATCAAAACGTAGGCGTAGACTTATGCTGAGAACTAAAAGTATTAAAAATCGACAATTCTTATACTTACACTTTCGTTATCGAATCTTGAAGGCCACCGAAATATGCAGACTATTTATTAAAATAAACATTTTAACGATTTTAATTAATGTTGTAACTTGAATACGCTCCAAATATCCTAATTTGTATAACATAACAAAAAATCCCTTTCATGTAATCCAAAACTATTTTACTTTGCCTGCTATTCTGTTCGTTCATATTATAGCATCACAAAATAGCCTAATGGGTTTCGATTGATCTTCATAGGTTGCAAATTATATCCTACTAAAAGGTTCCTTTTTACATTGTTTTTTTTTTTAATTTATACACAAACATTGTAAATCGCATGTCTTTAAATTACGTGATAACTTAACTAGCACACACGCACACATACCTACATAGATTACAGAAAAATGGCGACCAACTCATACACACTTGCTGCTCAAATTGCATTTGTAATAATCTTACTACATTTGGCTTGTTAAAAGCGACAAAATCTATCTATAATTCTAGCTTAATATTATAAACGCGAATGTGAGTTTATTTATCTGTTTGTTACTTTTTCACGCCTTAACTGCTCGACTGATCAACATGAACTTTCGCAGATACGTTGTCAGGGTACAGTAATAGAAAAGGTTCCAGGATACCTTTTATAGACGTAACAGAAAGAGACATAAGAGTACCTTTCATCCAGAAAAAAATACTGAATATGCACTAGCGAAACCGCGGGCAAAAGCTAGTAATATTATAAAAAGGAAAGATTTGTACTTTTGTCTCATAAATTATTGGACCAATTTTAAAATTCTTTCATCATTCGAAAGCTACTTTATCCAGAAGCCACGGGAGTACAGCAGTAATCATAAACGTGGATGAATCCGCGGGGACAGCTAGTTTGCCATAAAAATATAACGATTTTTAATAGGTAATAAGTTTATTTTAAACGATTCAAACAGTTTTCTATCTAAGAAGATTCCAAGAAGACATTTTCCTATCTTTAAAAGTCAGGATCGCTGCCAAAACGACATCTTTAAACAACCTTCTATATAAGCAATATATACAACAGTTATATGTACTAAATACTAAAACGCAAGTTGCATAATTATAGTACAAAGATGTTTGCTCAGTGAGCACGAAAGCCTTCGCTATGTAGATTGAGTTATTCGCTCAGATAATCTCTCATTGCCTTTGCTGAAGGCTTCATTAGTGAGGATTTAGGCAAGTGTACGATGTACTAAATTGTAAGGAGACTATGCAGAACTGCTTTATCGCATATAGCGTAAGATTTGCATTAAAATCTATAATCTATACTAATATTATAAAGCTGAAGAGTTTGTTTGTTTGTTTGAACGCGCTAATATCAGGAACTATTGGTTCGATTTGAAAAATTATTTTAGTTTTGTATAGCCTATTTATCGAGGAAGGCTATAAGCTATATAACATCACGCTACGACCCACGGGGGCGGCGCAGTAACGATAAACGCAGGTGAAACCGCGGGAACATCTAGTAAATATGATAAAATATATAAGACTCGCGTCAAGAAAATTTAAAAGGCCGCGGTGAAATAGATATTACGGCGTCGCGTCGCCACGAAATCATATTTGGCTGATGGAATATTGACGGGGCATCGCGGGAGGGTTACAAGGTTACGAGCAGCGCTCTCGAGAGATAAATGTGATCAACTCACATTACTTGTGTTAGAATCCGCTTTTTGTTGAATCAGACACTGGGTCTATTTGTTATGGAGTTATTATTCCGCGCTGGTGAAGGTGTGGGAGTGTGGGACTACGAATTGGTGTGTTTCAGAGATAGCTATTGGCGTTAGAGATATTTAGAAGCGAAGTTGACTGTGTTATGAAGTACTTTGGACTGGTAAAATTAGGTCGGGATGGGTTGTAAGTATGGCGGTAATGTATAGCGAATATGATAGCTCAGTGCGGAGACCAACAGACTGCAATGCAGAGGGTCTCGGGCTCGAACCCACGTCGCGCACCTCCGACTTTCGGACGTTATATGACTTCTCGAAATTATGTGCGTATTGATTGACAATTATCGCCTGCTCCGTGCCTTGGAAAGCACGTTAAGCCGTTGGACCCGGCTGCCATGAACATTTATGGCAGTCGTTATTGGGAGAGTGTCGACACAAAAGATCCCACTGGGTCGAAGTGTCGCCGGTCTGCACTGACTGGCCCCCACATAAGATAAGATAACCGACTGCGCCTAAGGTCGCGGGTTCGATTCCCGCACAAGTCAAACATTTGTGTGCATGAACATGAATGTTTGTCTTAGTCTGGGTGTTGCTATGTATAATATGTAAGAATTTACAAAAAAAAAGTATACATATATGTTTATCCATTGTCTAGTACCCATAGTACAACCTCTGCGCAGTTTGGGCTAGATGGTGTTGTGTGTAAAAAAGAAAACAAGAATCGTATTACTCGCGAAAATATTATTGGCACTTGTGTTTACTATACCGTCACATAAATCAAAGCAGTCCACATATATTATAAACTAGCTGTTACCTGCGACTTCGTCCGCGTAGATTTTAACTAAAAAGTGTTTGTCTCCGCGGAACCCTATTTTTTTTCTAAAATCAAAGTAACCTAAGTTACTCCTTATAACATCAGCTATCTGCCAGTGAAAGTCCCGTCAAAATCGGTTCAGCCGTTTCGGAGATTAGCCGGAACAAACAGACAGACAGACAAAAATTTAAAAAATAAATGTTTTCGTATTGGTACCTTATATACTTTCATATGCATTAGATAAAAAGCTGTTATTTTGACATTACAAACAGACACTTCAATTTTATTTATTTGTTTTGATTATAACATAACTAACAATTCTGCCGTCCCCATCAGATATTCACGCGTCATGCTACTAGTTCAAACAACACTTAGTACGTGTTGAATAATACGTGAACGTTTGTAGGCTATTACGCGAAGGCCATTTGTCCCGATAATGTTGCCACTACATAAAATACAAGCCACTCACACACCATTAAATATTTCCCATTAATAGGTCAATTAAAATGATAGCTTTATGGTTTTGGCTTTATTTATACTAGCGGCCGCCTAGTGCTCGAAATTCGACCAAAGTTTGTCTGTAAGATATTGCTAATATATGTCATTATATATTGACATATGTAACCATAGTTACGCGCTTCGACTGCGTGTGTCAAATGCATGGTTGTGTGCGTGTAGTGTTTTTTCATTAATTGAATTTATCATTATTATTATTTATTATTATTTAATTTATTATTTATTTAATATTATTTATTGAATTTATATGCATCCTAACTAATATTATAAAAGCGAAAATGAGTTTGTTTGTTTGTTACCTTTTCACGCCTAAACCACTGAACCGATCATTCTGAAATTTTGCATATACATCGTCAGGTGTACAGAAACGGACATAGGCTACCTTTCATCCTGAAAAAAATTACTGTTTCCGAGGAAAACAACAATAACGTTCTTATGATAATAGATGGCGCCACGTGTCTTTCGAATCATGATTGAATTATATTATTACAAGCAGAGTACAACCCGAATTGATGGTGAAATTCTAAATTAACGCGAGCGAAGCCGCGGGCAAAAGCTAGTATTTTATATAAATATAAGGATTCGCCCCTCCTTCTCCATATAAACTTTAACTGTGCCAAATTTCATACTCCTCCGTCCGCGCAATTTTCGTAAAAAGGAGTACAGTTTTTGCTTCACGTATTAATATATAGATACAATGACTAGCGACCCGACTCGGCTCGACTTTGTAAAGTTTCGTAAGTATTGTGACATAAACGATTTATCTATAGCTCTGTTTTAGACATGGCTTAATTAGTAAACAAATGCTTGAAAGATTTTATAATGAGTTTGTTTGTTTATCAATTAATATATGAAGAGCAATCTTCATTTCCCTATCTAAGCATAATTGTGACACGCACGGAGGAGTGTGACATTTGTCATTGTTAAAGTTTTGTATGACGAATAAAGGCAAAAATAAAATTTCTAGAAACTTAAGATACAGAAAATATATTTTTAGGTATCTCCAAACACACAACGGTGTTTGGAGAATCCTAAAAATATATTTTCTGTATCTTAAGTTTCTAGAAATTTTCATGTGCCATGCACATTTTTCAACACAGTCCCGCAATTTACAATCTCTTAACTAAAAAATTCAATAACACTTTACCTGGGAATTCAACCTCACGATCACTCGCAAACCTCAATCACAGAACCAACAATGCAGTCCAACAGACTTTAGGTGACAATATATCAAGTTACCAGTGTCGACCAGACACCACGTAGCTCACATATGACGTACACAGTCTCGCCATCTTTATTACAATATAAAATATTGTACAATAACATAAACTCGGATATATTGCAATGCAATATTGCAATGCAATATTGCAGTCGGGACCAGTGCACAGAAGCACCGCCGTCGGTCAGTACTCAGACGTGACAAGCGAAAGAGTCCAATAAAATAATGTATACATACTTACTGACGGCTAGGTCCCGTGTGATGGAGACTACTGCTATATATCTAAGCAGCTATTTCAACGTTTGGTTCGGACTCCAGTTCATCTCAAGACACGCACCACTGACATTTTTTATGTGATTAACTTTTATATTCTAAAACATGGTAAAAAAAATTACAAATGCGCCATATTGTTCACATTGTTTGTTGGTAAAAGTGGCGCACACATGGATTATTATTATAGAGTTATTGAAGTGAAAACTTCTTTAGGCGCGTTGAGCACTTCTTGGGTGAACAAAAATCATAGAACTCGCGTCATCGTCACGCTTACACGCTTTTAGAATATTAACAAATGGTGCCTCCTACGCAAAAAATAACGAAATTTTGACCCCCTTAATAAACACTAAGAGCGTATCAAGCATCCGACCGGCCTTTTTTTTTGTTTATAAAGAAGTGTTTTAAATGATCAAGGATTAAAGTTTTCAATACTATCGGCAGTCCCCAAACACGGCCCCAATTTTTTTTATATGTTAGTACTTTACATTATTATCAACGCTTAGATAAATAGCTATGAATAATATAACATTATGAACAATATGTAATAATACTATGGAGATCTTTCGAAGTTATATGCGTTTTAAATAATTATAGCTTGCTTTAACGATGTAGGATAACATCATGGCGAAACCTACATGTCTCAGAGTTCTCCCTAATGCTGTAGAAGATATGCGATTTCTGCCTATCCGCAATCCAGCGTGGTATACTATGGCCTTAAGCTTTCCATACTAAAAAGAGGACCGTGGCCAGCAGTGAGTGAGTTGAAATACAGGGCTGATATTATTACTATTTTGATACACTTTATTTAATTTTTCGAAAAGCATATTGCTATGTACACATACTTATTAGGACTTAGTAACAAAAGCTCTTCTCCGTCCGATTCGGGCTTTGATAGACTACCAATAAAGTTGATTGAGCACACACATTTATGTATAGTGATGTGTGCACATTCAAATGTGGTTTAAAAGCAACTTTGATAGATAACTAATGGATTGTGATGTGGATAATTTCAGTAGCAGTACTGAATCAGCCATGTGCGGTCGATGGAATCGGTAATACGTTGTATCTAAAAATTTGAGGTGAAATCTAGTTGATATGCATTTTGTCGAACCCGTCCGATAAAATATATGCGGTACACAATATATGTAAATAAATGCAGGCATCTGTTGGGGCGATATTAGATATAGGTATGGTGCTACTGCAAGCGGATAAAGCAAAAAGATTTTAAACCAAATATTTACGTAGCTTAAAGCTAGAAATCTTTTCCATCTCATGGGCAAGACATAAGATATATTTAAAATGCGAACATTGTGCGAATAACAGCCAGTTTGTCTATGCATGTATGCGTATAGATATTTTAAAGCGAGACTATCGTGATAAAGGTCGCACGTCAAACACGATTGATAGTTTACGTTTTTTAAACAAAACGGGTTCATGCATGGCTTCGTTACGATCGATAGGTACAGTCACATCTTTGTCAAAGTCAAGGCAAATACACCAAAATAGTATCTCCGTTTACTACAAAACTTTATTCTTCGAAAAAAACCTACACCGTACCTCATTCAATGTCCCCCGCTCGCCGCATATGTATGACATGAGGCCGCGACCCCGCCGTATATAAAATTAGTTTTTATGATGCACGGGATTTATACGACTACCCTCATAGTTCTAACGTGTTTTACAATTTATTGGAACATTTTTAAAGCCTTAGAACGGCGGTCAATTTTGAGGTGCTTGTAAAAATGTATGGGGACGAGAAAAGGGATTTGTAGGCAACTATACGCGGTATGAGAGAATTAGTTCGATATTTTAGATCGATTATATGAGATATTCTTCTTTCGCCTTCTATTATTTAGGTAATGTTCTGACAAACACGTACTGACGTAGAGGGGGTCTTCGAATTGACGTAAAGCCGTTGGTCCTGCGCCTAATTTCTCTCCGGTCGTGTCTGTTTCTTTTCGACTCCGAGAGTAACGAATAAAGAGTGCACTTGTTTTTGTGCACTCTCTTGTGTACAGTAACACGTTCTACGCAGATGGCTAGTTATTTCTTTTACCGGTCTCAATGGCGTATTGGTTAGTATAACCGACTGCCACGTCTGAGGTCGCGGGTTCGATTCCCGCACAATTCAAACATTTGTGTGCATGAACATGGATATTTGTCTTGGTCTGGGTGTTTCTATGTATAATAAGTATGTATTTACAAAAAAAAAATTATATATGTATGTTTATCCATTGTCTGCTTAGTTTGGGCTAGATGGTGTTGTGTGTATGTGATAGAATATTATTATTTATTTATTTAAAGACACCCAAGTCTCCCGACACAAGTATAATTAGGTATAATACTTGTGTCGCGAAGGACCTTACAAGCATTCAAATAACGTTTAGACCCAGACTTTGAACAACTGAACCATCATCTCCGTTACTTTTCTCCCTTTTTTTATTAGACACTATGACCCGAAATTCTGACTGGAGGACAATAACATTATTAAGTAGACTAAATAGATGGCGTTATCTTATCTTATGTGGGGGCCAGTCAGTGTAGACCGGCGACACTTCAACCAAGTGGGATCTGTTCATGGCAACCGGGACCAACGGCTTAACGTGCTTTCCGAGGCACGGAGCAGGCGATAATTGTCAATCAATACGCACATAATTTCGAAAAGTCATATAAATTCTGAAAGTCAGAGGTGGCGCGACGTGGGTTCGAACCCGAGAGCCTCTGCATTGCAGTTTGTTGGTCTCCCCACTGAGCTATCGCTGCTCTTTAAATGGCGTTAGCTTAGTAACCGTGTCACTTAAACACACTGCTTACGTAAAAAAGTATCCTTACTTATATACATCCTTACCTTGACTAAAACAGATTTTATACCCCTATTCCCCCGTACATCTTGCCCACGCACATGGCTCAGAACGCATTCAGCCGTAGAAATCACAATTACAGCCTAATCCCGCCAACAAATATACTAATACAGTCAAATCAATGCAATTTAAACCTTATTCCTATGGATATAAAGATGTTGTATAGTACATTGGGTTTGGTTTATCGGACCTTTTTATTGTTATTGGAGTCAATATTTATTATTATTACTGCTGAAGTGTTTTGTGCGGTATTGAGTAGGGTGTACTGAAGTGGCAGTTCTTATTTGTATTTAGAAAACAATGGCAATCGTATCTACATCGGTCTTACCAATTATCTATATATTATTACGTGAAGCAAAATTTTGTACCCCTTTTTACGAAAATTGCGCGGTCCGAGGAGTATGAAATTTGGCACAGTTAAAGTGTATATGTAGAAGGAGGGGCGAATCCTAATATTTTTATAAAATATGCATTAGAAATACATTAAATTAATGAAAAAACACTACACGCACACAACCATGCATTTGACACACGCAGTCAAAGCGCGTAACTATGGTTACATATATCAATATATAATGACATATATCAGCAATATCTTACAGGCAAACTTTGTAATTTATAATTACCAACACTTATAAACGTCAATGTTACACTTCTTAGGCAATGTGAACTACATTTTGTTGTCGCCATGTTCAGCAAAGCAGGACCGAAGAACCAATGAGCGTGTTATATAATAGTAGGTTATAAATTGATTTATTGATTGCTATATTATAATTAATTTCATTAAATGTATTTATTTAATACAAATAATTTAACAATTCATTTAAGATAAATAGATTATACAGAAACATCTGTTGTTTATATCAATCATAGAACACGTGTTGTTGTGACGTAGAACATCTGTTAGTGGTGGGGCTGTGACTAATAAATACGACAGAAACGCTTGGCGCGGGGCATTCTCTGTTGGACCGCTGACTGGAGCAGAACTAAAAATTGTGTAAAGTTAAGTACTATTTTATTATGTATTTAAAGTATAAGTATGGTGGTCATAAAATAGATTTCATAATTATTATGATTATACAAGTAGCTACTTGGTTTTAATACTTATTAGTCTGTACTTTGGTAAATAATAGAGTAAATATAGAAACGATATTACTATGTTAAATTTTTGTGAATCTTTAAATTCAATAAATATATCTATGTTATCTACATACTTTAATTATATTTCGACGCACCGAATTTCACGAATATAGTATAATAAGGGGCAAATGAGACAACGTGTGTCGGTAATTAGAGGTTATGTATCGACGAACTATTACCCAGTATATAAGTAGATATCTATTATTGCTATATAACATTAAAACATCTATTTAAATCTAACAAGCGCAACTGGCAGGGAACTCACGGCTATATTTTTAATCGGCAAGTTTACAATACTAATTATTTTACAAGTCTGTTCTGTAAGGAGGTGCTACCATTACACGTCTATGGTAAGCACAATTTTAACGAGAATTTAATTCGCAGAACATAATTATACGTAGTATAGCGTCCAGTCTGCCAGCACCCGGACAGTTAGCATCCTGATTAATTAGAGCCCAGACTACGCTAAATATTTCAGCCACGCTGAGTACTTTTCTGTGTTCGCATTAACAAGCGAGTTATGTCACATAGTTACTGCATATTTGTGGTACATTTGCGGCATTGTATTACATATATTTTTTTTATACAACTAAGGTGGCAAACAAGCATACTTGATGGTAAGTGGTCACCGTAGCTTATGGACGCCTGCAACACCAGAGGCATCACTTGCACGTTGCCAACCCTTTAGAAAAGGAAGACGAGAAAAAGGAGGTGAGAAGGAGCGGGAAGGGGGAAAGAGGGTGATTGGGCTTCCGGCACTCTCACTCACCGAACGAAACACAACAGTGGGAATACTGGTATTTCACGGCGATATTCTGTGAGAGGGTAGTCCTTCCCCGGTCGAGCCGGCCCATTCGTGCTGAAATCAGCGAGGCTTTACTACTCAAAAACATACATGTATTCACGCGTGAATATCTACTGAAGTGAAAGACGGAGATATATCACACATGATTCCACCAGATCTGTTTCAGATTCTATACTTTGACTGCACGGATAACGTAGTGATTAATATGGTCGCCTCGCCACAGCCCTTAGAATAGAATAGCATAGAATAGCATTTATTTCTAAGTATATGGTACATTAGGGTCATACATATTCAAATTTGATTCACACATGCTACCATTGCTGGTGTAGTGTGCCGAGTGATCTAGTCTAATATACAAATTGAATATTAATTGAAGTGAAAACTTCTTTAGGCGCGTTGAGCACTTTTTGAGTGAACAAAAATCATGGAAATAATTCAAAAATGGAAAGCGTTCGGTGACCATGACGTGCATCGTCACCGAACGCTTTCCACTTTTTAATTATTTATTTTTTGTTTATAAAGAAGTATTTATGATCAAGGATTAAACTTTTCACTTCTATCGGCAGTCCACAGAGACAGCCCCAAATTTTTTTCAAACTCATGTCACCGCTGTCATGTCAGGCTATTAACATCATAAATATGTGCTAGCTTCGTATTTAATAATGTCTGACACGCCAATAAGGCATATTATCACGACGCGACGGCTTAAATGTCAAGAACATACTCATAGCCTAATATCCTTCATAATTATATAGTCAAGGCACTTTCGTAGTGTGGTAGGTTCGAACCTCACACGGGACATATATTTGTGTGGTCCACAAATAGTTATTATAAACTCTTCTCCCTAGCCTTTATTATTTGCAAGTCACTTGGGGTCGGCTTTCTAGTCTAACCGGATTTGACTGGATATCAGTTTTTACACGGAGCGACTGCCATCTGACCTCCGCAACCCGAAGGTTAACGATACTCTAAGGCTAGACCAGTGTCAGGATATTAGAGGGCACTGTCTTCCCAATAACGACTGCCATAGATGTTCATGGCAGCTGGGACCGACGGCTTAACGTGCTCTCCGAGACACTGAGCAGGCGATAATTGTCAATCAATACGCACATAATTTCAAAAAGTCATATAACTTCTGAAAGTCAGAGGTGCGAGACGTGTGTTCGAACCCGAGACCCTCTGTATTGCAGTCTGTTCGTATCCCCACTGAGCTATCGCTGCTCTAATACAAATACAACTACAAATAATTATTAACAAATCTGAATTCGAAATAAAAAGCGTTTTTAACAAAAAGAAACCAACTTCCAAAAACTCCCTATTGGCCCTAAAAAGTATAAAATAATACTAAATCGAACCTACTTAATCTTGAAAATCTAACCTATATAACCTAACCTACCTAACCTATTACAACATTTAACAATTTTTGGAGTCTTTTATCTATTTATTATTGAAACAAACGCTAAATCACTATTAATATTGCGCCTGGTCATTTTCGGATCACAGCAAGAAAGAAAGTGGTCTACCAGTTTCGACAAAAGTTTATGTGAGATCTAATTATCGCTAAGGTTAACTTTTCTAATACATACAATATCTAATACATGATAAAGAAAGCAATTTTCACTGTCATAATATTATTGCAAGAGGAAATCGACCTTGTTGTTTGATAGCGTACAAAGGAACCTCAACTGTAAAGTGGTCGAGCACATTTTTGGGCGACTGAATGAATATCAGTGATGCGTAGTGTTGGGTCACGTTGTTGGGTCACGTTTAGCTGACGCTAGCATTTAAGCATTTGGTATCGACGCGTATGTAGCGCGGCTCGAGTGAGTCGCACTCTCACGTTTGTAACTGTAACATGTAACGACTGAATAAACGTTGTAATCTGCAAACCATATTTTACTTGAAGACTGCCACAAGTAACCGTGAACACGCATGGAAACAATGATACAGCCTGGAAGCCAGTAGGTATCCAACACGTAGTCAACGCGATAAAATCCGTATATAGTAGTTTAATTTCAATTAATAACATTCGCGTAAACAGAAGACAATATTACGTAGTCATGCATATCTATATATTAATACGTGAAGCGAAAACTTTGGATCCCTTTTTACGAAAATTGGGCGGACGGAGGATTATGTAATTTCGCACATTTATAGTTTATACAGAGAAGAAGTGACGAATGCTAATATTTTTTTTAAATATGCATTAGAAATACATTAAATTAATGAAAAAACACTACACGCACACAACCATACATTTAACACACGCAGTCGAAGCGCGTAACTACGGTTACATATATCAATATATAATGACATAATATGTCAGCAATATCTTACAGGCAAACTTTGGTAGAATTTCGAGCACTAGGCGACCGCTAGTAAATATAAATATATAAATATTGTTTTGTTGTTGTTTTTATTTGTTGTATTTTTCTTTTGTTTAATTTTATTATTTAGTTTTTGCATGTTGTCTACCTGCCAGTGATGTGCATATATTTTGTAATTGGGGTAGCACATGCACTTTGATGTCTGTTAATTTTATATGAATGTCTGTGTTTACCCTGTAAATATGCCTAAATAAATAATAAAATAAAAGCACAGCGTATACTGAGCTGGATATCTTGCCGCACATATTGGCTATGTCTATTTATATGTATCTTGTGTAGTGTGTGAGACAACTTAAATGGATTAAATACTTTATATGTATGTATTCCTCACATACGTACGTATTGTTACCGTAAACAACAACAGAAGCCATTATCCGTACATTCCTTTATCAGAGTTTTCTTTATATCCGCTTTTCTTTTATTCGTTTCGTTGCGGCTGTCACGGTACGTCCCCAACAACTATGGGAAACGTGCTTTTACCAGATTAATGATAAAATAACGTTGCAGATAAACTAATTCTTTTAATGTCTGTATATAAATAATGTTTTCTTCGTATAACGTCGGTAGTGAGTGCAAATGCTGTGTTTAAGGTCTCGGGTTCGAGGTCGTGTTAAGTTTTATTAGGTTTTTTTGACATAAAATGTGGAGTATATTTGTAATTGTTAGTAGTAGAGCATCGCTGATGTCAGCATGAATGGATAGGCTCGACCGGGGAAGGACTACCCTCTCACAGAATATCGACGTGAAATAGCAATGTTCCTACTGTTGTGTTTCGTTCGGTGAGTGAGAGCGCCGGACGCTCTTTCCCCCTTCCCACTTTCTTTTTCCCTTATTCCTTTCCTAAAGGGTGGGCAACGCGAAAGTGATGCCTCTGGTGTTGCAGGCGTCCATAGGCTACAGTGACCACTTAGATATAGTATAAAAAAAAAATTGGGGCAGTCTTTGGGGACTGCTGATAGAAGTGAAAACTTTAATCCTTGATCATAAACACTTCTTTACCAAAACTAATTCAAAAATGGAAAGCGTTCGGTGACGCACCATGAGATATTGTTAATATTCTAAAATAATTCAAAAATGGAAAGCGTGGAAGCGTGACGATGTCGCGAGTTCCATGATTTTTGTTCACCCAAGAAGTGCTCAACGCGCCTAAAGAAGTTTTCACTTCAAAAAAAACAAATCATAGCTAGCGATATTTTCATGGGCACTGGCATTCATTAATTGAAATGAACGAATGTTGATCTCTAACACAGCCAAGCACACAAGGTTT
Organism: Catocala sponsa; assembly: GCA_963564715.1. Lineage (NCBI taxonomy): Eukaryota > Metazoa > Arthropoda > Insecta > Lepidoptera > Erebidae > Catocala > Catocala sponsa. The sequence continues at coordinate 24,538,349 of OY751341.1, read as the reverse complement.
AATATTTAATAGCTTATGTCACTTGTAAACAAGGCTATCCAATTTGCGGCGTCCCATGTTCAAACACGCGTTGTTCAGTGTTGGGGACGAATACAACTATTTGATGTAATGGAAAACGATTTAATTGTATCAACAAATTTAAATAAATGGATGTATTGACTTTGCGGCTGGATGGCGCAGTGGTTTATCATTCCTTGACATCTCGAAATATATATACAATAATTATAGAGGATTGACAGAATAACAATTAGCAGTAAATAGTTGTAACTAGTAATCAATATGTATACCTAACCTAATCCTAACTAATATTATAAAAGCGAATATGAGTTTGTTTGTTTGTTACCTTTTCACGCACTACACACTCTGCCGAACGACCAAGGCATGGAATTCTCTGCCAAGGCACGTGTTTCCTTCTTCCTTCAATCCTGGGTTCTTTAAGCGGGGCGTGAAAAAGCATCTTCTCAGGCCGTCAAAGTAGAGACCTCAACATCGCCTCGGCTACTGTGGGGGCGATGTGGAGGCCACTGCTCTTAGACCACACGACTGCTTACCATCAGGTGGAGTGTGGTCATTTTGACGAGCAAAATAAAAAAAAAAAAAAAAAAAAACCACTGAACCGATCAACCTGAAATATTGCATATACGTTGTCAGATGTACAGAAACGGACATAAGCTATCTTTCATCCGAAAAAAATTACTGTGCCCGAGGAAAACAACAAAAACGTTCTTATGATAATAGATGGCGCCACGTTTCTTTCGAATCATGATTGAATTATATTATTACAAGCAGAGTACAACCCGAATTGATTGTCAAATTCTAAATTAACGCGAGCGAAGCCGCGGGCAAAAGCTAGTAATATATAACTTCTAAATCTAACGCTGCGAATCGGACTCAAGACTTCAATAAAAAAAATTACAATCACACACAAATTTATTCAACTTCGGAACTAGGCAGTCAAAAATGCAACTACGTCCTGTATGCGTATTAAAAAGTTAATTATCGCTTGCGTTAACGGTGAAGGATAACATCGTGAGGTAACCTGCATGTTTGAAAGTTCTCCATAATGTTCTGAAAGACATCTCCAGTCTAGCAATCCGCACTAGGCCAGCGTGGTGGACTATAACCTAATCCTTTCAACACTGAGAAGACGCTTGTACCCATTCATTCTAAATAGAGGGCTTATATTAATATTTTATAATAATACTAGCTTTTGCGCGCGGCTTCGCCCACGTGGTACCCAAATCAATAAATAGTAGCCTATGTCCTTCCCCAGGTATTAAACTATATCTGTACTAAATTTCATCTAAATCGGTTGAGTGGTTTAGTGAAAAGGTAACAGACAGACAGACAGAGTTACTTTCGAATTTATAATATTACTAGCTTTTGCGCGCGGCTCCGCCCGCGTGGTACCTATATCAATAAAAAGTAGCCTATGTCCTTCCCCAGGTTTTAAACTATATCTGTACCAAATTTTATCTAAATCGGTTGAGTGGTCTAGCCGTGGAAAGGTAACAGACAGACAGACAGATAGACAGAGTTACTTTCGAATTTATAATATTACTAGTTGTTACCTGCGACTTCGTCCGCGTAGATTTTAACTAAAAAGTGTTTGTCTCCGCGGAACCCTATTTTTTTTCTAAAATCAATGTAGCCTAAGTTACTCCTTATAACATCAGATATCTGCCAGTGAAAGTCCCGTCAAAATCGGTTCAGCCGTTTCGGAGATTAGCCGGAACAAACAGACAGACAGACAAAAATTTAAAAAATAGATGTCTTCGTATAGGTATCTTATATACTTTCATATGCATTAGATAAAAAGCTGTTATTTTGACATTACAAACAGACACTTCAATTTTATTTATTTGTATAGATATATAGATAAGTAAGGATAACCCAGTTTAATATCACAATAGTTATAAAATACTGAAATTATATTTAACTGGCGATTTAAAAGAGTGGCCGTGGGTTTCTTGCAGGTTTCTTCTCATAGGCTCTACCCTTTGCCTGAACCTAGCAACTAACCTAAATGTAGCTTCAGTAACTTAGTAAACTCACTAACCTATATACTTTGACGTTCATAAGTGTTACTTTGTGACCTAAATGAATAAATGATTTTTGACTTTGACTATAATTCAGTGTGAAGTCAAATAACTCAAGTCTGAGAAAGGCGCGGATATTTCCACTGAGACTGTAATCTGTTCAAATGATGGATGGTTATGCCAACCGACTGGCGCGAGAAAAATGTATCTGGAATTACAACACGTGTAAGATTTGGTAGCTGTGCCTATCTATACTAATATTATAAAGCTGACGAGTTTGTTTGTTTGGTTGAATGCTCTAATCTTAGGAACTACTGGTTCGAATTGAAAATTATTTTTGTGTTGGATAGGCCATTCATCGAGGAAGGCTATAAGCTATTACATCACGCTACGACCAATAGGAGCGGAGCATTAATGAAAAATGTTGCAAAAACGGGGAAAATTCTATGTGACGCAGACGAAGTTGCGCGGGTGAGCTAGTATCTTATTAATCACTAGCGACGCGCCCCGACTTCTCTTTCTTTATATTTAATTTAATTTAATTTAAGATTTAGTACACACTATTAGCGTGAGAAGGTAAAAAATACATTGACAAATCCTTACTAGTCCTTACATCCTTACTAATATTATAAATTCGAAAGTAACGCTGTCTCTCTCTCTGTTCCTAGCTATGTATCCCACATGGTGGTGGGGTCAGCTTTCCTTATTTTTCTCCTCCACTTCGCTCTGTCCTTGACATCATCGTCAGTAACATTACATTCCCTCTTGTCCTTTAGCACTAAATCTTTCCACCTTGTCTTGGGTCTGCCTCTAGGTCTGCGACCGGGGCGAAAGTAACTCTGTCTGTCTATCTATATATCTGTCGGTCTGTCTGTTACCTTTTCACGGCTAAACCACTCAACCGATTTAGATGAAATTTGGTACAGATATAGTTTAAAACCTGGGGAAGGACATACGCTACTATTTATTCATGTAGGTACCACGCGGGCGGAGCCGCGCGCAAAAGCTAGTGTTAAATAATTATACAATTATGTATAAAATAAAAGACGACAGTAAGATAATAAATGTAGTAAGTAATAATTAAAATAATCATGATATTGTTATATTGAATACGCATGGAGGCAGGCCACGCGCAGCTACGTATTGCACAATTATTATTATGAGATATAGAATATAGGACCTGGTTTGTGCTGTGACGTAAGTTTGGCTTAAGATTAGCAATTCAGTGTTTCTTTTTCTCCATTCACAACCCAGGCATCAAACCGAAAATCGGTCGGCAGAACTAAGGGTGAAGCCAAACGAGCGTAATCTTGTGAGTCGTGAGTCGCAGAATTTCGGTGGCAGAAACTCATTTGTAATATAATATCATAACTCATTTTGCGTCGCCGTGTGAATCAAAGAGGACTTTTCTATGAAACCGAATGCAGCAGAATTTCTGCAACCGAAATTCTGCGACTCACGACTCATAAAATTACGCTCGTTTGGCCTCACCCTAACTTACACCACAGGACCAATGCGGCGATCTTTTTAATATTATTCCCTTACTAAAAAGTGGCAGCCCTATTATTACATTTCCCTCTGCCGTGCTATTCCTCGCATCTTAAAATGGAAATCCCTATTAACTACAGTATTTCGTCCCTTTCCAACACACCTCACTTCAACATCCGCTTTACCATTCAAAATTGCACCTTACTTTGATTGAATTAAAGTTTATTTCATTTAAACTAGCAAACGTCGGGCCTAACATTGATCGAACCAAAATTGTTAGTTGTTTGGGGTGGTTGGCTATCTTCTTAAGGCTTGCTGTTATTGGAAAATGGACCTTATGTTGTTAAAAATTGAGTCTATATTTTAATAAAGTAGTATGTATAAAAATCCCTAGTGTTCCAGCGATGATTGATCAGATGAGGATTGAAAGCGATTCGTTTCAACGTCTTAAAACGTTGCGCCGTTTCATATATCTTGATATATTTTGGCATGTAATTGTGTACTTATCTATACTAATATTATAAAGCTGAAGAGTGTGTTTGTTTGTTTGAACGCGCTAATCTCAGGAACTACTGGTTCGAATTGAAAAATTATTTTAGTGTTGGATAGCCTATTTATCGAGGAAGGCTACATAACATCACGCTACGACCCACGGGGATGTCGCAGTAACGATAAACGCGGGTGAAACCGCGGGCACATCTAGTATATACTAATATTAAATAGCTGAAGAGTTTGTTTGTTTGGTTGAACTCGCTAATCTCAGGAACTACTGGTTCGATTTGAAAATTTTTTTTTGTGTTGGATAGCGCGTTTATCGAAGGCGGTACGAGCAATAGGAGCGGAGCATCAATAAATAGTTTGCAAAAACGGGGTAAGTTCTCTTATGTGAAGCAGACGAAATTGCGCGGGTCGGCTAGAATTACATACAGGGTTTGATATTGTATTATGGCCTCACGTCTATATGCCTGAAAGGGTAGGTACATGTGTTTTACAACCACATTTCGCCATTTATGGTTTCAGGTCCCAAGTTACACGGACAAGCCTATTCCTGTCTACAGGCTCCGTGTGGCTACTATTTTTTACAGGAAAACCGCTTAGCCTGATCCAGGAATTAAACTCGGGTTTGTATTTGCTCTGCATGAGGTCTCAGGAACTTATCTGCAGCAGTAACATTTACTACCAGTGCGCCAGGCAGTCTACCTATATTAATATCGATATTGTTTACAGTATTAGCCAATGGCCGCGAATTCGCCGAATTGACTAATATTTTCCGCGAAGTCATTTACAAGTATGCATAACAACTACGGTTTTACTAAAGGGAATCGGAAAAACTAATCTAGACTTTATGTTGATTCTTAAGCTATTAACAATAAAGGCTGAATCAAAATCCGTTTTATGGATTTCACGTAACACCGGATACCGTTATACCATTCAAAAAAGGTACATAGACCAATAGATAAAAATTTTAGACTATTGTTTTGATTTCATAGCCATCTAATTATTCGATTCTTGTTACAATTTTATTAAGCATACATTTTGCTAATACCATAGTAGTATTATACCATAGATTTTAGATTTCAACTTGCAAGGAAATTACAAACGACCTATGGCGCAGAACTTGAAACTACGATACCGACCAATTATTCGTGGTCCTTCTTCAAGAGTACTAGAGCTTACTACCTACTTCTTTGAGTAGTAGAGCCTCGCTGATTTCTGCATGAATGGGCCGGCTCGACCGGGGAAGGACTACCCTCTCACAGAATATCGAAGTGGAATAGCAGTAGTCCTATTGTTGTGTTTCGTTCGGTGAGTGAGAGTACCGGAGGCCCAATCACCCACTTTCCCCCATCCCGCTCCCTTTCCTTCCCACGTCCTTTCCTAAAGGGTCGGCAACGCGCAAGTGATGCCTCTGGTGTTGCAGGCGTCCATAGGCTACGGTGACCACTTACCATCAGGTGGGCCGTGTGCTTGTTTGCCAACTTAGTTGTATAAAAAAAAATTAAAAAAACACTTGAAATTTGTCCCTGTATAAATAACTGTCGCATAGTTATAGAAAAACATACGAAATATAGAGATTGTTTATCGCTACATTACTCCTAAAATTTCATTTTTCGTATCGACACTTACCCTAAGCGATAATTCTCTCACTCCACAACTAAACAAAATACCAGAAACTCACGAGAACACTCTAAAGAAAATTAATTAACAATTTGAAAACGAAAAACAGACAGCCTGTAAAGCGAGAGAGATAAAACCCATTTCAGGTACAAGTGAAAGAGATGAGTATACTTCCGTATGTTTTATTTATAAAGTAGTGATGAGCTTTGACATCAAAGGTGAAAATAACGAGAATTATTCATAAGGTAATAAACTCAGCGGCGGGAATTCACGGCGTGCTTTAGTGTCGGTATTAAATATTAATTATTACTACTGCATTGTTTTTTATAAGTATAAAAACAGGTATAAAAGAACTATAAGAAATTATGTAAGGTAAATGTGAATGGAACTGCCTCATAGGGTAGACCTCTGCGAATAATTTCTGACCACATAGGACACATAATATTGCCTTACGTTTACGTGTATGTTATGCATTAAAATTAAACTACATCTCCCCGTTATTGCGTGAACATGGCTGCTGAAAAGCAACCAGAAGCTCGGGGCAAGTGTAAACTTAAATATACATCAATAATTTTAATAATAATTTAAATAGCTTAAATGGTAGTAAATTTAACAATAGTAGTCTTCTTCTTCGTGTCAATCTATGAACACCCTTAAATTTTGTCTGCCCAAAATCCCGCCACAGCCACGGCATCGTCCGTTGCTCTCCACAGATCCTCTACAGAACTCCACAGGAAGGATCCTGCACGTAGGAGCCTCCCCGCAGCGCACCTGGAAGCAGCTAGACCAGGTAACGTAGTGTCTAGGCTGACCAATCCTCTCACCACAATGGTTCAAACACCTATTAATAATGGTCACAACAGTAGTGTAATCGTTTTAAAATTATGTAATAAAAGTGTTTTAAAATAAACAACGCGATTAAATCCGTATTAAGTATTTTTACTTCAACACATTGGAGGCATTCTGGAAAATGACTAGGTAAACCCACGAGCGTACATGACAAATAATGAAAGTGAATGCAGCAATAGAGGTAGGCCAGGATCGTAACAAATCGAAACGCGTAGTCTCTGTCTACCTCTCTGTGTAAAAGGCCATGTATGTAGGCAGAAGTTTACTGACAGCTTCGGTGCTTCCGCAGCATAAGTTTGTGCACGAATGGTGCTTACATATGTGACGACAAAATTCTCAGTCGGACGGAGTCTGGATATAGCAAAAAGCTCTACGTAATCTTGTAGTTGGCGAAATGTAGGTGTAATGCACCTCTGTTACTCTTTCGGGGGATAAACAATAACGCCTATTTAAACAGATTTACCGTCACTTGAGAACTTGTCACGTTAGCTTATACTCATTAAGATAGAATTAAAAAAGAATTACACAGGTAAAGCCAGAGTCACAGCTAGCAATCTAAAAAGAAAAAGTAAAAACAGATTTCACTTACTTTTTCATCAGAAAACGTCACCAAAAGTAATTTATATAAAGTTTATACAGTTCTTTCGCTAATACGCACTCGGAAGCGTTTCGACATCGTCACGCTCCAGGTGTGCCAGGATAAGTTAGATTGTTTCACGATGGCCTAACTTTACGCGGAGAGAAAACTGGCAGACGTAAATAACGACTCCTTGAAGAAATTTCTTGATAGATCTCAGTATGTTAATCTCAGTAATGTAACATTTCGATTTAAGCCAGTGACTAGTCATTCAGTTTGTAAAGTGATAGATAAGCTTAGCAATGAAAAGGCGCCAGGAATAGACTGCATTAGAATAATAGACTTAAAAGCAATAAAAAAACAAATTTCACCAGTTTTGGCACACTTTATCAATAGGTGTCTTTCGGCGGGTCAATATCCTAGCCTACTTAAGAAAGCCATAATAAGACCTATATTCAAACAGGGAGATCACACCGATTACACTAACTACAGACCAATTGCTATCCTATCTGTGATTAATAAAATAGTAGAAAAAATGGTGGTAGGTCAGGTTAGTGAATTCTTGGAACAGCATCAGATACTATCTGATACTCAGCATGGTTTTAGGCGCGGACGTAGTACCGCAACAGCGCTGTCGAGCTTTTCGGAGTATATAAATGACAGTATGGACCAGGGTCATCAGGTCCTGGCGTTATTTATAGACTACAAAAAGGCATTCGACACCTTGGACCATGAGGTACTTCTCCAGGCTATGGACGAGTGTGGAATCAGGGGACCGACTAATAAGTGGTTCCAGAGCTATTTAAGTGACAGAACTCTTCAGACGAGCATATCAGGTACCACTGGCAGGGAAACCGCAGTTACTCTGGGAGTACCAACCGGTTCCGTATACGGACCAGTTGGTTACATCATGCATGTAAATAGTGTTACCAATGTAGTTAAAAAATGCCGCGTTTACATGTACGCCGACGATATGTGCCTGTTATATTCGTCTAAAAACATACAAGAGTCGAGAGCAGCAATCCAAACAGACTTTAATAATATCACCAAGTGGGCACACGACAATGGCATTTTAATAAATATTAGCAAAACTAAAATTATGCACATACATTCACCACATAATCTAGTTGCAAAGAATATCGCTAGATCAGATATCAGTATAACTGGCCACACATATGAGTGCTTACACGCCGCGAACTTGAACTGTGTCTGTCAAAACTTAGAGTACGTAAAAACATTTAAGTACCTGGGTCTATGGGTGGATTGTAATGCTAACTGGAAGACACATGTTGATACAGTGTGCACAAAACTCAGAGCAGTACTGAGTAAGTTTCATACGCTAAACGCGCCATTAAATAGAAAAACATTACGTGTTGTCTATTTCGCGTTAGCCGAATCTTTAATAAGTTATGGACTAAGTACATATGGTCGCACATTCAAAACTTATTTAGATTATATTAAGTCACTGCAAATCCGCTTTTTAAAATACCTTGTTACCCCTAAGACAAAACGCAACTGTAAAGATAATTATGATAAATTGTTTCTTGTATGTAAAATACTTCCTGTTCACGAAAGGGTCAAATACTTGGTGGTCCTTGAGCAATTTCACAATGATAAATATAAAACCAAAATTAAAAATACTTATAATACAAAACGTGTAAGAGAACAGAAAGTAGTCCGTCAACCAGTAAAGAACTATTACGGTAAAAGAACCAACAAGTATTTGATCCCGACGTTATATAATACTAATAATTGCCTTCGGCAACTTAATAATAAAACGAGTAAACAAACATTGAAATATAAGTACAAAAATATTTTACTCACAGAGTACGGCATGCAGATAAAAATTTAGAATTATTGTAGTATTTATTGTTACCTTATATTATAACACTAAACATAGTACCTACACGGATATATGCATATTTGTAGCTATTAAATAAAACTGTTATTGTTGTTAGCTCATACCAAATGTTTATCGAGCGCTATTCCCGCCGACAAACTGTCACACAGTTTGGTGGGTATATTTATCTTGTGTAATGTATTATATTCAATAAATGTTTTAATTATTAATTATTATTATTATTATTATTGAAACCATACAAATTACGAAAAAAATACCCGCTATTTGGGCAATTATGTTTTCAAAGCAGAGTAAAGGGGCTTCTAAACTGGCAATATTTTACTGCAATATGTGGCTACAGTGTTTTCAATTATAGACTGAGCAGCTCATTAGTTTTTATATTTAAAATATTAACGTATATCTCTATATGGCTATTATTGCCGGCTATCATAGCCACACATAGCAGAAAAAGAATGGACTTAGTAAAATGTCAATAAAATAGGGCAGTAATTACAATTATTTAAAACTGGCCAGTATGTAGTTTAAATGCCAGACGCCATGATAAATTTAGGTACTTAAATATCAAATAAAGAATTCTTTGGACAACTATCAAATTTAATTAATTTGTCATTTGTTTTTTACAAATAGAGGCCATTTAAAATGTTCGTGGTCTAGTACAGTCATTTGGTCCGAAATAAAGTTGTCACCTGGAAAGTTTTCTGGGAGTTTTGAAAATTGGTAGTTGTATAGATTTCGATGTGCTCTTTCAGATTGTAAATTTTGCCACCTCGTACCTTTGTCGCTCGCGGCGCCATATTGGAAAAATGGCGCCTGGTAGCAGTTTTACGACAATATCTCCTTTCCAACTCATTTTACGATAAAAAAATCTTATACAAAATTAAACTAAAGAAAAATTCCTATAATTTATGGTATGACATAATTTTTGTAAAATTTTTAGTTTTGGCGTACGAGCGCCGTAAACTTTTATTCTACACCACCAAGTGTTTTTCAAATATTTTCGTAAAATAATAATTATACTATGCTCAGTGCCATGAGATTGTACGTACAAATTTATGATTCCGATATGCAAATTTAATACTAATCTATACTAATATTATAAAGCTGAAGAGTTTGTTTGTTTGTTTGGTTGAACGCGCTAATCTCAGGAAAATAATTTTTAAATTCAAACCAGTAGGATTCGAATATAAAAATTATTTTAGTGTGTTGGATAGCCCATTTATCGAGGATGGCTATAGGCAATATAACATCACGCTACGATTAATAGGAGCGGAGCATCAATGAAGAATGTTGCGAAAACGAGGAAATTTCTCTTATGTGAAGCAAACGAAGTCAGCGCGGATCAGGTAGTATTGCCTCCGCCAATGCGAAAATTTAAAACAAACTTAATATTTAAGACAAATTATAAAAAATATTTATTAAATCGACAAATAGACTCCTAATTTAAGATCGCCAAGTATTTAATTAAATCTTACTCATATTTTTAGGCACATCTATAATTATTATCTACAATAATAAAAATATTGATATGTAGGTATATTTATTTAATTTATCTGCAATCTATTTCTTTATCTGTAATAATAAAGGAATTTTTTTTTGGTTTTGTTAGTGGTTTGGTGGTATTCATTTGGACTGTATTATTTATTACGCCCATAATCACTATTGAGGTGTTGCTGAAAATCAGCGCTGTATCGCAACTCGCAAGCGGTGCGGCATTATGCTGAGCGACATCTCTTTTTAATGAACACTGCGACGCACATTGTTGCAATGTTACATTAAAATAAAATATTTATTTCTTTCTTTCTATTATTATATAATAGATGTGCCCGCGGTTTCACTCGCGTTTATTGTTACTGCGCCGCCCCCGTGGGTCGTAGCGTGATGTTATATAGCCTATAGCCTTCCTCGATAAATAGGCTATCCAACACTAAAAGAATTTTTCAATTCGAACCAGTAGTTCCTGAGATTAGCGCGTTCAACCAAATAAATAAACTCTTCAGCTTTATAATATTAGTATAGATGACAAAAATGTTTATCTGTTATTTTTACTAACAGTGTATTTCTATGTATAATATGTAAGTATTTACAAAAAAAATAAAGTATATATGTATGTTTATCCATTGGCTAGTACCCTTAGTACAAGCTCTGCTTAGTTTGGACTAGATGGTGTTGTGTGTATGTGGTAGAATAGATAGAATAGAATTCTGAACATATACACTATGCTAATGCCGTGTTACAACTTTACAAGTACTTAATAGTTTACACTAAATTCCTCTTATAGAGAGCCTTCAACTATGTTTTGTTTTTGTTTCAAGTTATTTCTGTGTCGAACATTCTAGACGCGGCTGAAGGAAAACAGAAACTTAATCATAACAACTCACCAAAATAAACTTTATCCTCCTCTTTCTCTCTTGATATAATTATCTGAAACAAAAAATATATATTAAGAATTTCTTTTTGTCTACGTAAACTCATTAACCTACGGCTTTTCATTAATTAACCCATTCGCTGTCCCGCGATAGACACAATAGAAAATCTATTGTTATGTATCATATGTGATTCATCGGACAGGGAACCTGTTAATATATAGATTCGCTCCTTTAACCTCCAAAGAACGGGCAGATTTGTAATCCTAATCCTAACTAATATTATAAATGCGAATGTGAGTTTGTTTGTTTGTTGACCGACTCGACTGAGCATCATGAAATTTATATACACGGGTGCAAAATGGACATAATTTCATCGAAAATAGGTACTGTTCCTGGGAGATACAAATCTATTGGCAAATCTAGCACACCTTTACCCACATTTAGTCGGCTGTATTAGAGCTCCTGTACACGATGCCACCGATGTCGCGACGGCACCGTCACCGCGCCGCCACAACTCCGCCACCGCGTCTCCTCCGTTTGATTTTAATATACCACTAGACAGTTGTTATTAATACATTGCATAAGACTGCTTTGTCCTCCACTAAAGTTATGAACGTTTCGTAATCAAAATTATTCATGATAGATTACTAAAAAGATAGAATAATGGAATAAGCAAAATCAAACACTGGCGAATGGCGGCGCAGTGTCGGCGCGGCGGCGGTGCGGGGGCGGTGCGGTCGCGAACGTATACACAGCTGAGAGAAACGGTGAAGGAGCGGTGTCGGCGCGGCGGCGGTATCGTGTACTTGAGCCCTTAGGGCCCATGTAAAATAAAAGGATTGTGTTTACCACTTATGTACTGATCATATACTCCTACTAAAATTGCCAAACAGAAAAGTCCCATGAAACTTTGCGTGACTTGGGTATATAAACGATACTTTGCCGACAGTGAAACTTCCATATAAGCTTTGTGTAAATAAATCATAAAGCTGAGAGTCTCGGAGAGACTACTGAGAAACTATATTAAAAATCTAGAGAATAATAAAATGTGACAAAAAATTTGTAGGCAATCATATTTCAGAACAAAATGATTATACTGAAAGGTCATACATATTTTATGATACAATTTACTTGTAAAATCTTTACAATAAACTGTACAATTTAAAAAGATTGCTGTCGTAAAAATATCGAGTCGTAAATCATTGCTACGCAAGCGTAGCTTCGTAGCTCTGTAGCTGCTACGACTAGTGCTACGTATTATATTTACGTAAGTCAAATATTACGTAAATCTATACTAATATTATAAAGCTGAAGAGTTTGTTTATTTGTTTGTACGCGCTAATCTCAGGAACTACTGTTTCGAATTGAAAATTCTTTTAGCCTGTTGTTTGAATGTTTGTAAAGTTACTCGCGATACAGGAATTATTCCAAGTGCAGGAGTTGATTTAAAAATGGTCACGTTTTGTTGAACGTCCGAAAATGGAGTCGTTGCCAGTCATCGCACAGGTGAAAATTAAGCACACGGTCTGCCTGCAGCAGTTACCATAACTTGTGATGTGAAGGGTACGGTTGGTAGGGGGCAGAGGAAAGAAGGGAAAAGGATCGAGGGCGTGAAGGGTTCTTAATTAACAGGTATGTTGCTTAAAGGTCAATGCCGACTTGCGGTTATTTTTATATATATATATATATTTTCTTTATTTATTGACTTTTGGCCGAAGGGTGTGGTGTTCCGTCGCTTCCGCGGACAAGTGCCATATGAACGCACAACAACAGAGTGCAAGTGAAGCAGTACTAACATAGTTAATAAGTTATATTATAAATACTAACACAAATTGTATGTATGTTAGTCTATAAGGTATTAATCTATGTTTCTATATAGGTATAATATATATGTATTAACAAAACAAAAAGTATATATATGTATGTTTATCCATTGTCTAGTACCCATAGTACAAGCTCTGCTTAGTTTGGGCTAGATGGTGTTGTGTGTATGTATTATAAAAATTTTAAATATGTAAATTTAGGTTAAGGTATTCTTACATATATCTACGGGCCTATGCAGCCTGAAATAAATGATTTGAAATTGACTAAAGTTTACAATAATAATACCATGGCTTAGACCATTTGCTTAAACCACTAGGGTTTTTATATGCATCACACCAAGGATTGGCTTGATGGCCTTCTTTCAATAAAACTTTATGCATAGACTGTCTGAGTGGCGCAGTAGTAGTGAGTGCGGCTGCATGAAGTCAAGGTTTCGATTTTTGGGTTGGACAAAGTGTTATATGAATTTTTGAGCAAGAAATTCTCAACACGGAGTCTGGAGCTGTGCCCAGTAGCTTGCACAAGGCTTGACCCTTATAGGTAAGATCAACAAACATAGCCAGCGAAAAGTGGCTATAATACATTTCTGCCCAACGGGGATAGTAACACTATTGTGATATGTATGTACACAATTATTTATACATTCAAAATGTTTTAAATCATTTTTATTCATAAGCCTGCAATCGAAGTTGGAATAATTTAGAATAAATTGAATTTACAATCATTCCGTACACACGAGACCCGTGTCTAACTTTGGAATAATTTTGACAAACGACGCAGTAGGGTTAACTAAGTTTTTGTCCCCAATCTTGCACAGAGGTCGCATGTCCTTGAAGTGTCGACTGATGAGGTTGGGGTCATTAAAAATGTATCCGCGCGTGTGCTGTGTGTATTCAAGGGTTTGTCAAGTGGGACTAACGAAGCAGTGAGAATATAAATAAACAGATAAAGCCCGCGGCTTCGCCCGCATTAGTAAGTAGCGAAGTTTGTGCACAGCGCCACTTGTAAGATGGATCGAAAATAAGATGAGAGTAAAACTAGATTAGAATCAAATACATCCCCTTAGGTATAGGCAGTGATGTGCTACACCTACTCTTAACCGCAAGTTTTAGTTCCAACGCAATAAGGGCGGAAAGCGGGGAAAGTGCAAGCGTATTGCCTTTCACCGGGCGCAGTACCAGACATAACACATTAACAGAAAAACCTTATGTGACTTTACCCAACTTGGAAATTTAAGCGAACACCTGATTCAGCAGTTGCATTCACGATCGCTGGCTCGAGGCAGACGAAATAATATTAGTACGCATTCAATTGAAATCCCATATTACAGATAAGGGTTCACAGTTCCGTGAAATCACGAAAATCGGAGTCAATTCTGAGACTTTTCTTAGAATATACTCTACGATTATCTTAGTAGGAATCAACAGGTTTCAAGATATTTATAGACAAGACGTTTATTCGACAACTAAGTATCGTTTCGTTTAGTTATTAAAACAAAGACAATTACATACATCAATTTACGCTTGTATTTTCTTATAGGGATAGCTATGATATTCCCACAAGATAGACGGCGAGCTTATTGCTGTATGCCTAGCAAATTTACGGACTGCTGCAACTGACAAATCCCAAGAAGAGAAACTTAATAATCCGTCTGACACAGGCATAGTAGGCGAGACGCAACGATTGCTAGCGTATAAGCGCAAACTCATATCAAATAAAGAATCTTATTTTTATAACACAAACTAACGCCAAGAGGCCTTTCTTCATTGTGTGATGGTTTTTATGGTTTCCGGCTAATTACTGATTTAAAATGACGAGCATATAGTCCGTATGGTGGCAAGAAGTTTCTTTACTAGGCAATTAAACCTCTGATTGCCTAGTTGGTTCTTAAGTAACTTACATACGGAATTTGTGCCAATCGAGAAATCACGGGTTCAGGTTCAATAAATACTAGCTAGGCAAGATCGTGAACAGATTATTCGGTACATACATACATAGATTCACGCCTGTTTCCCAGAGGGGTAGGCAGAGACTACGGATTTCCATTTGCTACGATATTGACACACTTCTCTGGCTTCATTCACTTTTATCACAATTTCCTATTTGGTACAATGGCTACTTAATGATACATTCTTCATTAGCATTAGAATTGCTCGAATTAATTCCGTATCGCGTGTAGGTATTTTTTTAACAATCTCTACTCCCAACCAATCGCGGCGGACTTTACAAACATTCAAACAACGGGCAAAAACAACACCAAGACTTGGCACAAATATTTGTGGACCACACACATTTTTTTTGTTTCGTGTGGGATCCGAACCCACGGCACTTGGATTAAAGGCAGTAGACCACTTAAGCGTCCACGCCATCCTACAGCACTGGTAAAAGCTACTTTTATCTATACTAATATTGTAAAGCTGAAGTGTTTGTTTGTTTGTTTATTTGTTTGTTTGAAGGCGCTAATCTCAGGAACTACTGGTTCGATTTGAAAAAATCTTTTAGTGTTGGATAGCCTATTAATCGAGGAAGGCGATAGGCTATATAACATCACGCTACGACCCACGGGGGTGGCGCAGTAACCATAAATGCGAGTGAAACCGCGGGCACATCTAGTCGTAAATAAATCTATCTATATTAACTATCTACCTTATGTTAATAATATATATATATATTTAAAGTTATTTCTGACAGTGAGAAAAGGCCCGTACCCAGCAGTAGGACAGTTTAATACAGGGCTGATATTATTATTATTTAAAGTACTTTTTTAATCTATATTTAAGTATCAAATTCATATTAGTTAAACTTAACCTAAATATAGCTATTTGTGATAAATGTGACCGTTACTAAGAGAGGTCATATCTGATAAAAAGGTCAGTGGTCTCGGTATAAATAAATTAGGTAACCTGTTTACAGTCAAATCAAAATATAGCGCGAAAATATCAGCGTGAAAATAATATTTACAAGGGAATCATTTTACTTATAAAATCTTGTCAAGTTAAATTTATCTTCATCTGCTTTATGTGCTAACGAATCTTTATTTTTTTCATGTAATAGAGGTCAGGCACGACCAAATCCTCCATTACACTAGAATTTTGCTGAAACTGAAAAAAATACCACTACATACAAAATTTTACTTTTGCGATTTGTACACTTATCCAGAATAATTGATCGATGCAAGACGTTCTGAATGTCGAGCAAAAATGTCGATACCTATTTATACCGTTTAATGCTTATCAGCGCTGTAAAGCCAGTTACCTAATATTGTACCACGAAACTTGTGTAGTGTTCCTGCTTTCGGCACACTCACGACTATAGAGATACAACACAGGGTTGTTCCTACATCCTTAAAGAGGCAATGTATTGTGAGCATGCGCTGAGAAATCATTTTCCATTTTATTAGTAGCAGAACGATGTCTTTCTGGATCACCCGATAGTCAAATATTTAGTACTAGCTTTTGCCCACAGCTTCACTCACGTTAATTTAGAATTGGACAATCAATTCGGGTCGTACTCTGCTTGTAATAATATAATTCAATCATGATTCGAAAGACACGTGGCGCCATCTATTATTGATGTTTTCCTCGAGAACAGTATTTTTTTTCGGGATGAAAGGTAGCCTATGTCCGTTTCTGAACATCTGTCAACGTATATGCACAATTTCAGGATAATCGGTTTAGTGGTTTAGGTGTGAAAAGGTAACAAATAAACAAACTCATTTTCGCTTTTATAATATTATATTAGTTAGGATTACAATGTAGCACTTACATTGAACTGCTATGCAACTTCTACGAACCTCTACGATAGCTAAGCTGCTACGGTATATAAATTAAAGTGATTCGCTATCTTCTCAGCCTCCTCAGAGATAATGACTACTTATATTTATACATCCACTTAGCTGCGATCTTCTGGTATGGTAAAGGTACAACAAATCCCCTACATTTTTAAGAGGTTGGATGGAGACTAAGCATAACCTCTTTACTAAAATTTAATTGTTTCATTAAACAATTATGCTTTACAGCAGGCTCTACAACAGGCAGGTAACAATTAGAAACATAAACTTACAATTAGAAGGATATTGCAAATTGGCAGAATTCTAATTGTAACCTTATAAAATTATATTTCTACGTTAATGAAGAATGAAAATTTACAGTACAGTTAGTCAGCGTAACTTTGACTTTCATAAGTAATATTGTGTGATCTAAATGAATTAAGTTATATTAATTTTGATTTCATTTAGACTCGTTATAAATTCCCTTTAAATGTAAGTTCTATCCATTCAAAAACATCCATCTGTCAAACGCAACCACATCTCTAAAAGCAAGTTTCAAAACGATTCACTTTTCTCACCCTCGTGTGTTCACCCTCTAAAACAACAGTGTGTATGCAACCCCATGCGACCGCGGTGATGTCCCGCGGGCTTAGAGAAACAAGCCGGCCTCCTTGTGTTGTGATTGCTTGTCAATATGTACGTCATCACGGGAGAGACTGGCACGTGACCCTGATGATTCTATTGTAAGAAAAATAAATTGAATGCTCGAATTGCTACTGGCAATATGACATATTGTGGGTACGATGTATTGTTTAGATGTGTGTTAAGTTGTTGTTCTAAGAATGAGGGTTATTAAGACTGTTAAGTCTATATGATATAGATGTTTATCCATCGTAGGAACGTCAAAGTCAAAAACCATTTATTAATTTAGGTCGCAACACAAAGCAACACTTATGGACGTTATCCTTACTTATAATAATATTATAAATTCGAAAGTAACTCTGTCTGTCTGTCTGTCTGTTACATTTTCAAGGCTAAACCACTCAACCGATTTAGATGAAATTTGGTACAGATATAGTTTAAATCCTGGGGAAGGACATAGGCTACTATTTATTGGTGTAGGTACCACGCGAGCGGAGCCGCGCGCAAAAGCTAGTAATATATAATTTAGTAACTTTACTAAATTACTGAAGTTACGTTTAGGTTAGTTACTAGATCCAGGCAAAGAGTTAAACTTGCGCCAAACTCACGGCCACTCTTTTAAATCGCAAATTAAATAAAATTTCAGTAAAATCTAAAATACCTGGAAATGCTTAATTTTACTTTGTTTGTACACATGATGAAATCAGAATTAAATGATCCAAAGAATGCCTTAACAGAAAAACTTGACTGCATTTTGTCAGAACCGGAAATCGACTCTTGACATCCCAGTGACGAACTCAAAATCCGCGATACCAAAGATGCTGTCCATCTTTTAAATCAAATCATTTTATTGACAATGTGTAACACTAAATTATAATTAGGTATATAGTACATATATAGATCACCTGTATTCATATACCATATGAATATAACTCCCTAAAGCCGAATTAAAAATTAATAGCCGTGACAGACAGACAGGCGCGTTGACAAAATTGCACCATAAGGATTCCATTTTTGTAACTTTAGCATGTAACCTTAAAATTATGTATTTAATTCATCAGTAGTATTTCTTTTTATTCAACTGAGGTGGTGAACAAGCATACGGCCCACCTGATGGTAAGTGGTCACCGCAGCCTATGGACGACTGCATCACCAGAGGCATCACTTGCGCGTTGCCGACCCTTTAGGAAAGGAAGTAGGAAGGAGATGGAGCGGGAAGGGGCAAAGAGGGTGATTGAGTCTCCGGCACTCTCACTCACCAAACGAAACACAACAGTAGGAATACTGCTATTTCACGTCAATATTCTGTGAGAAGGTAGTCCTTCCCCGGTCGAGCCGGCCCATTCATGCTGAAATCAGCGAGGCTCTACTACTCTTATTATTTCTCTTATATATCTTGTTTCTTTCCACTCCATTCATACGCAGAATACATAATACCTACATTATATACAACTAGAACTGCTTATTAAAAGCAGTTTTCCTCATAATACACAGAACATAAATTTCGCCCGTGCATTGTAAACAGATCCTTGGAGTTCGTTGCCCTCAGCGACGAGTTCTTAGAATCCCATAATGGTAGGGTTATATTCAAAGCTTGTAAACAAACCGGCCGAAGTTTCCAAGAAAACCATTCGACTTTCGGATAAATGTAAACAATATTATGTTTTATATTTTCGAGTTGTCAATCACAAAGTATTTATTATTTTATTTATAGTGTTAACGGTTATAGTTAACGGTTATTGTAGCTTTTAACATAAAATATAGGTAGAGCTAAGCCCTAGCGGTTTGACGAATGCCGAACTAGAGACATGCCAGGCCCATAAGATTTTGTTTTATATTGTTTTATGTTTACGTCACTTGCAGCTCTAGTATAAATAAGCCTTAAAAAGAAGTCACTCTGTTGCTAGCATAAAGGTCAATGACTACAGGTTATGAATTGAGCTAAGTGATAAAAATATTTCTTAACTGGAGTTCTGTATCATGATTAGAAGGAAATTATAAATTCTAAATACAAATAAATTAATATGCATTTTTTTTAAATACTTATGTTTTAATTATGTAATTTGTCTTTAAATGGTAAAGTAAGTTAATTTGACTATTACACATCTCACCGATAAACCACTAGTTACGGCAAGGAGCAGCGATAGCTCAGTGGGGAGACCAACAGACTGCAATGCAGAGGGTCTCGGGTTCGAACCCACGTCGTGCACCTCTGAATTTCGGAAGTTATATGACTTTTCGAAATTATGTGCGTATTGATTGACAATTATCGCCTGCTCCGTGCCTCGGAGAGCACGTTAAGCCGTCGGTCCCGGCTGTCATGAACATCTGTGTCTACACAAAAGATCCCACTGGGTCGAAGTGTCGCCGGTCTGCACTGACTGGCCCATAAGATAAGATAAGATACGACAAGTAAAATATGTTTGATATATTTATGTAATACTAGCTTTTGCGCGCGGCTCCGCCCGCGTGGTACCTACATCAATAAAAAGTAGCCTATATCCTTCCCCAGATTTTAAACTATATCTGTACTAAATTTCATCTAAATCGGTTGAGTGAATTAGCCGTGAAAAGGTAACATACAGACAGACAGATAGACAGACAGAGTTACTTTCAAATTTATAATATTAGTAAGGATTAGCTTTTGCCCGCGGCTTCGCTCGCGTTAATTTAGATTTTGACAATCAATTCGGGTTGTACTCTGATTGTAATAATATAATTCAATCATGATTTGAAAGACACGTGGAGCCATCTATTATCGTAAGAACGTTATATTTGTTTTCCTCGGGAACAGTAATTTTTTTCGGGATGAAAGGTAGCCTATGTCCGTTTCTGTACACCTGACAATGTATATGCAAAATTTCAGGATGATCGGTTCAGTGGTTAGACGTGAAAAGGTAACAAACAAACAAACTCATTTTCGCTTTTATAATATTAGTTAGGATTATTAAGGAAGTAAGGATTACACTTGTAAATAAAATATAAAGTAATAATAACGCACTTTGTAAGATGTCTAATAACGGTACTTACCGATGGAATACAACACAAGGTTTTTGCGTGCGATATTATGTAGGGCACAGAAAATTATGCTCTGTGGAACAGTAGACTCTACTTTGAACGCAATCTGAGATTTAAATGCAGGTCTTACTTCGTCTTTCTCTTAACACTACTTCACCGCATAGCGGAACTCATTTTGTCAAATGTCTTACGTCACTACGTCACGTCCTAACGAACGTCATACATATGTAGTGACGTGGGCTTTTGACGTCATATCCTGAAGATTGCCTCCGCTATTATCACGATGGCGTCGTAAATTTCTTTATGGTATTTTTATTCGATGTTGCTATGGCATGGAACATCGACTCTCTGTGGAGTATGGTTCGTGTGGTGTAATAGTTTATGGTTGGTCAATAGCCATAGGCTCTTAAATTATTATATGTTTAATGGTGTATGTGTAATGTTTATTGTCATGGAATTGGAATAATTATAATATGTTACTGTATTAATTTTTTTATAACTATGCATTCATACACAATGTGAAAATTGTTTATGAATAAAGTTTGAATTTGAAATTGAAAAAGAAAAAAAAGATATTGGTGGTTATTTTGTACCGCCATCGTCACTTGAAAATTATTATCTATACTAATATAATAAATCTAAAGAGTTTGTTTGTTTGTTTGAACGCGCTAATCTCAGGAACTACTGGTTCAAATAGAAAAATTTTTTTTTGCTGTATAGCTTATTTATCGAGGAAGATTATAGGCTATATAACATCACGCTACGACCTACGGGAGCGGCGCAGTAATCATAAACGCGGGTGAAACCGCGGGCACAGCTAGTATTCCATAATGTTAATCCATTGCGTAACGGCATTCTTTTGGTTTTCTCACGATGTTTTCTTTGTCGTTTAAGTGAGCGATAATTAACTATTCAGTATACCCCAAATTGACAAAAAAAATATATTTATAAACAACAGATTAAATCATAAATAGGTAATTTGACAATCGTAACCGTCCAATACGATACATTTTCAATAGTGTATTGTAGAGGTATGTAACGCATAGGACACCCTCTCCCTAGGACTGACACCGATCGTGGAAGTAAGTTTTTTTTTTTCTTTTTTATTGATTAAAATTTACAATAATAATACCATGGCTTAGACCACTCGCTAAACCACGAGGGTTTTTATGCGAGTGGGAGTGATTCTCTTACACACACATATAGCGTTAAAGTATATAAAATACTTATTTAGTCCAATGTGAAAATTATACAAAATGCCTATATGCAGGGCAGAAACATTTGAGAAAAGTAAAACGGAATTGGACTACAAATAAAACGCTGCTGCTTGATTCTTCGGACATAATCAGGCGCGATATTAAATAACATTATGTACAAAGTATATCAAAAACAAATTATAATAAACGTCAATTTAAATAGTTTTCGCCAGTAACCCCCATTAACCCAAGCTTATTGAACAAGTGCTCAGTTGTTTGTTCGTCCGTGTTAGTTTCCAAGGTAAGCAGGGGACCTTCGAATGTCACGAACATAGCGATATGATAGCATGCCGACTATTCTATCAACTTATAAAAACGTGTAACCTAACTAATATTATAAAAGCGAAAATGAGTTTATTTGTTACCTTTTCACGCCTAAACCACTGAACCGATCATCCTGAAATTTTGCATATACGTTGTCAGGTGTACAGAAACGGACATATGCTACCTTTCATCCCGAAAAAAATTACTGTTCCCGAGGAAAACAACAATAACGTTCTTATGATAATAGATGGCGCCACGTGTCTTTGGAATCATGCTTGAATTATATTATTACAAGCAGAGTACAACCCGAATTGATTGTCAAATTCTTAATTAACGCGAGCGAAGCCGCGGGCAAAAACTAGTTTGTTAATAAATGTAGATTTAAATACAGATGGTATGCTATGATCGAATTCAACACATTTTTCTACTAAAACGTTATAATGACATACAAATATAGAAACATGTGTTACTCTCACTCTTCGTTCATTCAGCTGTCTCTGTCACGAATTATGAGTTCACTTGCTACTCCATTTCGTAGTGTACTAAGAATAAACCCACTCATTTTCATAATTATAATATTGGTAAGATTAAGAAAATAAATTGGAATTAATCTGTCTGAATACCAGGCTTAAATAACGCTTGCAAACGCTAGTTACCTATATATTAGATCGTTAAAGTTTGTTTTCGTTTTAGTTCCAAAGCGTTAAGTCCTAGTTTCATAAAAGTGTCTTATTTTTTATAACGTTCGCTCGCAATATTCTTTCAAAATATATTCTAGAGACAAAGATTATTAAGAATATTTTTATATCACAAAGAAACCTTTTACGTAATTCATACCTGTAAATACCACAGTAGCTGACGCGGACTACATGCGCAAGCTACTCGGTAGCGTTACATGCGCAAGCTACTAATGCCGTTTAGATGCGTAAGTGTGCGTCCACATTGCCAGCCTAGCGCTGTTGCGACAACGGGCGCGAAGTATCAAACATATGAAACCGCCGTTTGCGTCCATAGTGTAGTGAGTAAGGCGGGCGCCTAGTGCGACAGACCCGAGCGAGATAGCGCGCGTAGTTTTCAAACGTTCCTATCCGCGCGTTATGGCCACACTACGGGCCTAGACAGCAAGCGACCTAATGCGCGGGTGGCGGGGGTATCAAACTAGTTCAGTCTTGTCGCCCGGCGTATGCGCATCTAAAATACTTATTTTTTGTAAAATGGTGGTTAATACTGAAGTATTCATAAGTGCTATTCAATCGAAAACCAGCTATATGGCAAAGTAAACATCCACACTACAGTAATCGCACAATAACAAGAAAATTATACTAACGCGAGCTAAATGCGCAAGCTATATTATAGTTCACTAGCTTTTGCGCGCGGCTCCGCCCGCGTGGTACCTACATCAATAAAAAGTAGCCTATGTCCTTCCCCAGGTTTTAAACTATATCTGTACCAAATTTCATCTAAAATGGTTGAGTGGTTTACCAGTAAAAAGGTAACAGACAGACAGACAGAGTTACTTTCGAATTTATAATATTAGTAAGGGTATGGGGAGCTTACTCGCGTCCTTCCACGACGCACACAATCCACGCAAGTACTTCATTTTGGGCATGTTACTCGTAGCGTGTCCAAGAACTATTTACTTTTATTTGTATTTTGTATGTTATAAGCGAATCTACACTCACAACAAGGGCAGAAGCGAGGCCACAACTAGCATCCACAATGTAGTCACAGTAAATATATAAGCTAATATATAATATTGTCTTCTGTTTACGCGAATGTTATTCATTGAAATTAAACTACTATATACGGATTTTATCGCGTTGTTTATTTGACACTGTTACAAAATTTTGAAAAACTGTTACACTACTATAATCACTATTAAACTTTACAAATTTTAAGCTAATTAAATTATTGAAACTATTAAAACTATTTATACTATTATACTATTTAGAAAAGTGTAAAAAGTGTAAAAATAAATCTAAATAGTATAATAGTATAGTAATAGTATAAATAGTTTTAATAGTTTCAATAATTTAATTAGCTTAAAAATTTGTAAAGTTTAATAGTGATTATATGTAGTAGTGTAACAGTTTTTCAACATTTTGTAATAGTGTCAAATAAACAACGCGATAAAATCCGTATATAGTAGTTTAATTTCAATAAGCTAATATATTTACTGTGATGTAGTTGCCCGGTATTCAAGGCAATTTTTATGGATAACCTTGGGTGGAAAAAATGTGAAGGCTCTTTCTTTAAATTACAATTAAGTTATTATTTTGTTATATGTTATACATTCTTGGATTGGCGAAATTTGTAGATTATAAGGCTTACTAAATATTTCTGAATATTTTTAACATTGCGCATTTAAAAGCTCTTTGAATACTTTACATGGTTGATGTCATAATATGTTCGTTTTGATATATTACTATTCAGATATTCGTTTTGGAATACTACTGCAACTAAAGTACGAGCAAACTGACAATTCTATAAATATCTTACTCAATCATATTAGTGAACAAGATAGCTAGTGAAATCAATATTTATTTTAATGCCATACATAATTAAACTGAATAAAACTGAGTATTCATTACACTGCCGAGCGAACATTTTGTTCTGAGCAATTCTTGACTTTCTGTCCACGTTTGCTCGTAACAGGAATTATCTATTCCCAAACCAGTCTTAACCAGCACACATCTCGAAAACAAGCTTGACCATGCTCGCATAGATAACAACAAAAAATGTCATCAACAGAGGAATTTGGAAGTCGGAGTGGATGCTCACTTACTGGTGACACTGTTCTCAATTGATGAAAAGCCTAAATAAGAATCCTGCACTGAATTAAAGCGAATCACTACTAAACGAGCATGTTCGCTCGCTATACCGGTTGTACACGAAGCAAATTGCCAGATTACATGCACAAATTACTCGCGAGTGTTACATGCGCATGCTACTCGTACAGGCTACATGCGCAAGATACTTGTACGAACTACATGCGCGAGTTACATACAACCAGCGCAAATAGTTCAATTTCTGCATGTTACGCGCTTTGTGGTCAGGAGTTAGAAGTATGTATATTTACCGAGTAAATAAACATTTAAGGCAGTGTTCGAAACAAACGGATACGCAATTTTATGTAACACAATATTGTACATAATTGCCTTTTTTATGGCTATACAAAAGCGGCCACTAGTATGCGACTATTCCTAAAAATTGAATACGAATGTTTAACTAGTTGCGAGCCCTCGTATCGATTTGATTTTCACTGCGCGGCCGGTTGGCCATCGATTAGGCCAATGTATATTATTTATTAAACACACACGAGCTGACCTAAGCCGACGCCCGCATGCACCTACCGAGGTCAATGGCGACAGCTTATAAAGGCTAACGTTCAAATATTGAACTTCATTTTACATGTATGTATATTAAAAGTACTTTAAAGCTAGACATTTTAGAATTAAAACTAAATAAATTTGTTTTTATTTTCCACCTGATATGCCCGCGGCGTCGCTCGCGTAGATGTAGGTTATGTTAGTAACAGTACTTTTCTGAGCAGCGACAGCTCAGTGGGGAGACCAACAGACTGCAATACAGAGGGTCTCGGGTTCGAACCCACGTCGCGCACCTCTGACTTTCGGAAGTTATATGACTTTTCGAAATTATGTGCGTATTTATTGATAATTATCGCCTGCTCCGTGCCTCGGAGAGCACGTTAAGCCGTCGGTCCCGGCTGCCATGAACATCTATAGCAGTCGTTATTGGGAAGTCAGTGCCCTCTAATATCCTGACACTGGTCTAGCCTTAGGGTATCGTTAGCCTTCGGGTTGCGGAGGTCAGGTGGCAGTCGCTCCGTGTAAAAACTGATATCCGGTCAAATCCGGTTAGACTAGAAAGCCGATCCCAAGTGACTTGGGAATAATAAAGGCTAGGGAGAAGAAGATATTTAGTAAATAGTACGGTGCCGTGTGAGTCGTAGACTTTGAGCAAAATTTAAATATTCAGTATTTAGTCTTGTGTATGGCGGGCCGGCTCAATTAGTTTTGCACCAAAACGTGTCGTTGCAGTAAGCGTATGGCTCGAACAAAGTGAGTAAGAGATTTGAGGCGTATACTCAATTACGTAGTGCATACTAACTTGACTCTCTTCACTCGTGGGCAGCTTATGAACATTGAATTCAAAGAACACTCATTCCCAGAAATTAGCAGTGGTGGGCAAGTGGATCAAACCAGTACTCGGCGCAGTAATAGTGGTGCAGTCCACTCAATAACTGCATCATGCATAATGTTAATTACCCAAACAAATTAAAAATGCTTTCATTGATACTAAATAGCTTTAAATGGAAACAAAACTCTGCAAAGAAAATCAAAAACTAAATAAGCTTTTAAATTTGAAAACAGAACCTGATATACAAAAACATTTGAACTTCGAAATAATTCCAATTAAACCAACAGAGCGGCCGCTCAACGCTTTTGTTTTTTGAAAATAGAACAATGCGAAAAGCCGTCGCTCCAAAGCGGTGAATTTCCATAGAGAATTAACGTTAAAAATTAAACAGGCGTTAAATGGTGGCAAGCGGGTTTACGCGGGCACGCACACACTGGCGAGTTTTTGTTGGCAAATTGTGGGACAACCAATAAGCGTCCGACATGTATCCGTTGCCATAGCAACGCTCTCTAAATCGGGATATTTGACAACGAAAGGTAGCTGGAATGCGGAGGTCTTAAAGCCGTAAACCGACGAGCGAAGTTCGGGCAGGCGATATTAGTACTGACGTCACGTGAGCTGAATCCCGGCAATCAATAATTCAGGTCCCGGCCGCGAGCGGCCTGCATTCGACTCACATAATATTATGTGAAGTATATTCAGTTTGCTGTTAGAACTGTTGTGGCGGACGAATCGTTTCAATTGGAGCTACTAGACCATTCGAATTCTGTTGCGAACTGTTTGGGTCTAAAGTTATTTAGATAACGAAAATCAAGCAAATGCAGAAAACATGTTGTACTTTCGTTTTATTTGTTATTCTTTTTGCTTTAAGCTTTTACACACAAAATGTTAAATACATTATTTGAATTATATGTATATAATTCTTAAATATTAATTTACCTATTTATTTGTATTAATTGTATCCAGGATGCCGGTTAATACCATATTATACTTGCCTAATTAGCTTATGTTGAATTAATTTAAATAAAAAAGAAAACAGCATCGTTTTGTTTTTTTTCTAAAGAACGTTCTAATTTCAAACCAACGTCAACGTCAGTAAAAAGACAAGCACAGATTCGAACTTTAAAATTGCCAAAGTTAAAATCTGTCTATACAAATAGAGCAGTTTCAAAAGTAATATAACATTCAAAATGGCCGCTGCTATTAAAAAACTTGCATCGTATTTAATCGAAGGTTCAAACGTCCGACCCCGGTTAGTGTTATTAATATCATACGAGTGGTGGCGTCTAGCCAGGCGAGACGTACGAATCGTTAGACACCGCAGTGCCAACCACCTGAATATATGTGCTGTACGTGCCCCAAGGGACAAATATACAGATTGGCATTACTGCATGTTGAGGGGGACTTTTCCTTGAAAGTTACCGATAGGGCAAAACGGCTGGAGGCGTCTCAGTAAATTAGCTTAGTTTATTTAAACATGGATTTTGCTTACGTTTTTATTGTTAGAAAGACCAATATAAATAGACATCTTGTTCTAACAGGTGTATATAGTAATGCGAGCTCAGCTCGTTTGGCAACTTAAATACCTACCTGAATTTCGAAAAAATCCTTGTAACAGAATTTATTTTGGGTACAAAAGAAGTGTGTGTTGCCGTTTTAGAGGTATTTTAATAGCTGTGAAATTTGAGACTTACGAAAGAGGATGGATTAGTTTGTATACATTTATCACTATTTAAACGGTATTCCACATGAACATAGGTTGTATATGATGTACAGATCGACGAAATTGGAGCCCCTAGTTATAAAAATAAAATTATTGTTGTGGTAAGAGCTACCTTTCCAAGAATAGAAGTAGTACGGCCTTCCCAGATGTAGGTATCCATTAACAGCAATCTAAACAGACAGGTTTTTAAAAATAAAACCTCCTTCATCCCGCCTTCGATAACGCTACTAACCAAAAGAAAATCTACTTTATTCATACGTAACACAATTTACTCATATTGCCTTTGCGTTGACATGTCATCAATTTGTAGAAGCTTTTTGCTGCGGGTAGATAGAGAACAAAGTATCTTTTGTCAGGGAGCATTATCGGTGAACATTTGGCACGGGTTCACCAAGGTGATCGACTTACCAAAATGTCTAGACATTCGGCGCCCAACAAATCACTACTACGCCAAAAAATATTAAGATACTTAAATAAACATAGAATAAACATTTTCCCAAATTTTCGGGTAATTTACTACAATATTTTCTCCAAGGACAAGATCCCTTCTCAATGTCAAGTAGAAATTTATTACACATGGCTTCTTCGTAGTTATTTGTTAATTTTGGTAGAACATAGAGTGGACTATTATGAATAATATATAACTTACGTCAGGACTAAGTAAAGCTTAGTCCGCCGTGTGGAGAGTGGTGTTACCGCAATGGCAACACCCACGGACACGCTGAATATTTAATGTGTTGCCAGTAATAACGCGAGAATGTTACCCTTCGATGTAATGTTTATTAAATTTCAAAACACAAATAACTCTGGCCTTCTGCGGTTGTTTCCAATTTGAATGCTTTGGTGTACACATGAAATTTAATATCCTGAAAGTTTTATTTTTAAACGCACAGACAGTCCATTTTTTGTTTTAGTATGTAAGCGCTGTTGGGAATGTTAAAAAGGGACATTTAAAATGCTTACATACATAAGACTTACGCCGTTTCTCGGAGAGGTTAGGCACAAACTAAGAATTTCTATTTGCTTCGACTTTTTTTATCATATTATGCATTAAGACATTAAGTGTCATATTGTGCATTAAGGCAGTGATATGCATTTACGTCATTTATAAATATATTTATTGCCGAATATAACTTGTTAATTTAAATAGAAACATATTTAATGTTTTTTTTTAATAAATAATAATTCTTAATATTCCTTACTTCTCAGACAAGGTCAATATCAACAATTTCTCATTCAAATACTAAGTAAAACAACGTAACTGTTAAACTTTACCTTTAGCCAAAGATTTGCGTCCTTCAGTAGTAACATTAGCAATAAGCAAAATATAACAATACTAGTTTTCACCCGCGGCTTCGCTCGCGTAAATGTAGGTTAGGTTAGGTTAGGTTTGCAACAGTTCTTTTTTCTGGATGAAAGATACCCTATGTCCTATTCTGTACCCCTGACAACGTGTATGCAAAATTTCATGTTGATCGGTTGAGTAGTTAAGGCGTGAAAGCGTAATAAACCAACAAACAAACAAACTCATTTTCGCATTTATAATATTAGTAAGGATGTCTCTTACACCAAAAGAAATAACTACCAAAGTGAAAGTCCAATATTTTGTCATTATATCAGTACCAGATTACAAGCCTCTTGTCAAGATCGCAAGTTCAAGTCTTGTTTCATGGATTATCTCTTTCCGAGCTGCTGCTTCTTGCTTCATAGATTTTTTTTTAGCATTCGCAATGAGCAGCGATAGCTCAGTGGGGAGACCAACAGACTGCAATGAAGAGGGTCTCGGGTTCGAACCCACGTCGCGCACCTCTGACTTTCGGAAGTTATATGACTTTCCGTAATTATGTGCGTATTGATTGACAATTATCGCCTGCTCCGTGCCTCGGAGAGCACGTTAAGCCGTTGGTCCCGGCTGCCATGAACATCTATGGCAGTCGTTATTGGGAGAGTGTCGACACAAAAGATCCCACTGGGTCGAACTGTCGCCGGTCTGCACTGACTGGCCTCCACATAAGATAAGAGCATTCGGAATGCTTATAAATAAAACTTAGTATACTAGAAGCCACTTAAGTTTCTACAACAAAGCCAAAGACTAATCGGATCAATACATGTCTCTATTACTTTTCGTATTTTAAATTAAGTTTGAAACAGGCTAATATCGATAAAATCTTATCGATATTCAGCTGTGAAACGAGATAATCTGTGCTACATCTACGCAGTCTGTGCGACGCGTCATAAAAGAGACTCGTGAATACTTTATTGTGCGTCGCGATAAAACACGTTTCAGTCCACACAATAACCGAGTTTCATGTTTCGTTACACTACATATTGGTTATCATAGTATCTCAAACAGAATTACTCGTTATCTTACGTCTATGCAAATGTTACACAGATTTAATTGAATTTGAAAGTTCACTGTCCTCAACACAAAAGTGCATTGATGACAAATAGTGTATTCTGCATGGCGCCACGAGTTTATAATCACCTACCTAAACTGATATTAAACAGTATGAGCATCTTAGCTGGCTAGCTTAAAACATGTTTAATGCGTCACAAAGTCAAACATAATGTTCGAATAGTCATAAGCAAAATACTAACGTGATATCATATATACATAGATTCACGCCTGTTTCCCAGAGGGGTAGGCAGAGTCTACGGATTTCCATTTGCTAAGATCCTGACACACTTCTCTGGCTTTATTCACTTTCATCACATTCCTCATACACGTAGGTTCAAGGAGCTCTTAACCTGGCCTTTGTCCAGAACATCTCTGATAAATATATATCATAAATGGCTGTTATTGTCAGCCAGTATATTGCAGCCACACACTGCAAAAGAGTAACCATTTGTAAGCTCCTTGACACATTTAAAACAATGGAACACTAAATTACAAGTATTCAAAATCTATTTCAAGCAATAGTTACTTAACCGATAAACAGATATCTCGTGAGTCAAGTCACGACCCGCGAGTCAGTCGGTAATCTCTATCGAGTCAGCGCGAGTCGGCGGCGAGTCGTGACGACATTACCGCGACGACGCCTCGGGACCGATAACTTCACTTGTAAGTTAATCTACACATCTGAATTTTCAATGGCGTTGGCTTTTGAACTAGATTGTGTTTAATAGGTGTCGGTATTGATGTTAGCAGCTGTACTGAATGCGATTCAGGGTTTATTCCTGGGCCGGTAAAAAATTTATTGGATTTTGTTGTCATGAAATTCTCAGAACTATATCCGCTAAACGGCAATAAGCGAGCCCCTATTTAATTTTGCCCGACCATGGAGTCGAACCCGAGACTTCATGTGCAGCAGTCGCTTACTCCACCGCGGCGCCATTGAGGCAGTAAACATAAGCACAAATTAAAGCATA
Organism: Catocala sponsa; assembly: GCA_963564715.1. Lineage (NCBI taxonomy): Eukaryota > Metazoa > Arthropoda > Insecta > Lepidoptera > Erebidae > Catocala > Catocala sponsa. Next base: position 24,507,025 of record OY751341.1, on the reverse strand, counting down.
CGAGGTAATTAAATAGCTATCGGATCGAGTAACACAATTATCGACAAAATTACGGCGGTATAATATCCAATAATTAATTTGATCCACCGCTACGTCAAATTGACGTGGAGACTGTAGAATGATCTCGTGTACTGAGCATCTTTCATTGCAATACTCAGGAGATATTATTAAATAAAATACATAATATGTTTTATCCTTACTTCCTTACTAATATTATAAATTCGAAAGTAACTCTGTCTATCTGTCTGTATGTTACGTTTTCACGGCTAAACCACTCAACCTATTTGAATGAAATTTGGTACAGATATATTTTAAAACCTGGGGAAGAACATAGGCTACTTTTTATTGATGTAGGCACCACGCAGGCGGAGACGCGCGCAAAAGCTAGTGCTACTATAATTTTAAATACAAAGTAATTGTTTCTGAGTAAATTGAATTGAAATAAACGGAAGACAAAGATTGATTGATTGCAATTGACGACAGTTTACTTGGTGAATAGTCTTCTAAGTTTGGCTGATCGTAGCTAAATGTTTTAAAAATAGATATTAGTAAAGCAAAAATACACATTCAGCTATTAAAAAGATCAGATTTATATTGAGCGCTGTATTGATAACTACGATTGCGTGTTCAGAATGCTTATTTATTTGATAATGATGAGAGTATTTATAATTGTATTATAAATACTCTCATTAAGTATGTGTAAGCATACACATATACACACATGTAAATAGTAATATATGACTAAGTAAAATATTAAATAATATTCAGCACAATTGAGTCGATACTATTGAGGTCGTAAATACATCTAAAATATTGAGGTTACACAGTAGCGATGTGCCTACAAGCGCTAAAGTTCTATTGGAATGCTGATTGATTGTATTTGTAGGTAACTTAACAATGATATTTGTGATTATGTTGCTTTTCATTTAACCAGCTAGGTCCCATGTTATAGGGGCATGCCTATTGTCGTCTATCAATTGCTAAATTTACTCGACAAAAATATCCAATATAACTTTGTTCGACCGATTAATCGAACCTCAGACCAAACCGCATGCTTAGCATTTACTACCGCTGCTCAACCGCCGGATATATAAAATAAACTATGTTATGTTAGGCCCCATCTGATAGATGACGACCCCATAGCCATTAAACAGGCTTAACACTACCGGGTTTAGAACCCGAGCCCTTAGGATCACACACAAACACAAGCGCAAACTATACCATTGAGGCAAAGATGCGTAACAGAATTATAATAATAACTAGCTGTTACCTGCGACTTCGTCCGCGTAGATTTTAACTAAAAAGTGTTTGTCGCCGCGGAACCCAACTATATTTCTCTGCCCAAGTTACTTAAATGGCGTAGTTTTTATAGTGTAAAGCTAGATAATAGCATGGCTTACTCAAAAACAACATTTAAATATGCGTCGTTAGATTACACGCTGTCACAGAATGCGTAAGAAAAATAAAGATTCACAGCTTCTCCCCCGTAGGTGATAGCGTGATAATATGTAGCCTATATGTTGACCCGACCTGTTAGTAATATTCATGCAAAATTTGAAGTAAATTCTTGCAGTACTTTTTGAGTTTAGCCCGGATATACATACAGACAAACAGACAAACATTCTAAAAACTATATTTTTGGCTTCGATATCGATTGTAGATCACGGCCCAAGTATTATTTAAAAAAAAAGATCAATGTACAGTTTTGACTTTCCTACGATTTTATTATATGTATAGATAATGTTTCTTTTTATATATTTAAAAATGTAATTATTATTGAAAAATGTATCAATAAAGAGAATAATAGTAATTTATTTATTGATTACAGTGGTAAAACCTGAATACAGTCCATAAAGCACTTAACATAGGTAATATAATAGGGTGCCTGTACTAGGTACACCTGCGCCACGCGCGTTAAGGGCACTTACAATATACTACTAGGAACTAAGTTACATACAATTAGCCATACCTATTATGTATTAGGCCAATATTATAATTATTATCATGGAACTTATTTAACAACAGTCAACAAATCTTCAGTATCCTCATAATTTAAAGTTTGTAAGTACCGACAGACTATCCGCTTAGATCTTACATAACTTAGGTCAGAAGTGCGTAAGTAAAATGTGACGTCACAACACAGTATTATAATTTTTTTTTTATGTTGTTCGTCAAGGCTGTTTGCTTTTATATGACGTGTGTATGACACGGGAGGCGCATGACTGATGACGCCTCTTTTTGTACGCACCGTAAATATTTAATAGATTACTTCCGTATCTAGGCGCGTGGGCCCAGCGCTGGATAATCCATCATCACGTGTCATTAGTGGTTTAGTAGTGGACACAAGCACAGCACATTTGGATAAGTAGTTTGGAATATTTTTAAGGGTAGATCAGATACAGTTCGTTGTGTTTTACAGATACCATAATAAGACTTTTCGTATGCCAGTCTCGTGATATAGATTAGAGCTTACAATTGGAAGCACTACAGAGGGCCCAGGTTCAATTGGATGAGCGAGGTTTTTTTTAAGTGACCTCCTTCCTCCTAGTCTTTATTATTCCCAAGTCACTTGGGGTCGGCTTTCTAGTCTAACCGGATTTGACTGGATATCAGTTTTTACACGGTGAGACTTCCATCTGACCTCCGCAACCCGAAGGCTAACGATACCCTAAAGCTAGACCAGTGTAGGGATATTAGAGGGCACTGAATTCCCAATAACGACTGCCATAGATGTTCATGGCAGCCAGGACCGACGGCTTAACGTGCTCTCCGAGGCACGAAGCAGGCGATAATTGTCAATCAATACGCACATAATTTCGAAAAGTCATAAACTTCCGAAAGTCAGAGGTGCGCGACGTGGGTTCGAACCCGAGACCCTCTGCATTGCAGTCTGTTGGTCTCCCCACTGAGCTATTGCTTTAATAAAATCAACTTCATCAACACATACTATAAATTGAGCTAAACCAATTCAACTTTGAACTATATCGTACGATACATCGACTGAACGCAAACATAAAACAGGAGAAAATCATCCATCTTATTTTGAAGACCGTAAATTTAAAATAAATATGTATAAGCCATCGGATTCACATTTGTGTCAAATGCCAAGCTAGAATTTACATTGTATCTAGTTTAGTCTATGCAAGGTCTAAATTGAAAGTAGATGAGAATTTAAAATGGCTGCCGAGCTGCGCCTTCATGTCGTAATGGCGTAAGATACGCGCTAGTAGCCGTAATACGGTAAGGAGAATAACATCGACTCCACATTGCGCTGTGCCAAAGTCAGTGGGGTCATCGCCCGGGTGGGGTCGTGCGCGTTGTTACACGAGATTTAAGCGAGCGACATTTTGGCCAACGACTAAAATGGATTCTTACTAAAAATGGATTGAGAAGTAGTAGGTATATGGTAATCTAAATAAATAGGCAAAGGCACTTCAGTATATTTTTGAAGTGAAAAGTTCTTTAGACGCGTTGAGCACTTCTTATACTCTCTTAGGTGTTATTAAGGGGGTCAAAATTTCGTTATTTTTTCGTGCGACGCACCATTTCTGAGATATTGTTAATATTCTAAAATAATTTAAAAATGGACAGCGTGGAAGCGTGACGATGACGCGATTTCTATGATTTTTGTTCACCCAAGAAGTGCTCAACGCGCCTAAAGAAGTTTTCACTTCAATAAACCTTAGAACAAACAAAGTTGCCAACAATTACATTATAATTTAGAAGTTTTGATGTTTATAGTCTGCCTTCATTGATAATTCATGTAAAGAACCCGAAACGTCTTACCATTAAATACAAGTTCTCTTTCTTTACAAGACAGTACCTTCCTTCATTATATCCCACTAAAATTCATATCGTGTCGTATAGAACAAGGTGGTCGCACTGCAACAGCATCATTAACCCCCTACAGGGGGGTGTGCATATACCTACATGTGTAATTATTTGGCGTAAGTTTGCACTCGAGTAGCGCGGACCCGTCTTGTGCAAACACAAGTCTTTTAGCGTGACGAGGTAATGTTTCAATCAATTGTGGAGTTATTGTATGCTGCCTCCGTGGCGCAGCGGTAGTGAATGCGACTGCTGTGCGTGAGGTCTCGGGTTCGAAACCCAGGTCGGGCCAACAAAAAGTTATTGGGTTTTTCTGTTAAGAATTTCCAATAGCAGCCCGGAGTTAGGAAGTTGGTGGTGTTAGACACCCCCGTGCCTCGGAAAGCACGTAAAGCCGTTGGTCCTGCGCCCGATCTTTCTCCGGTCGTGTCGGATTACCGTCCCATCGGATCATGAGAGTTAGGGAACGGAGAGTGCACTTGTGTTTGCTCACACACTTGTGCACTATAATATCTTCTGCGCCGATGTCTAGTCTACGTTAAGATTGGCCGCCGTGACTGAAATTCGGTCTGGAGGGCATTATTATTATTATTATTATTATTATTGTAATAAGTTTTGCGTGCATAGATCTATACTTTTACCTTAAAGAGATAAGCAGAGGTCCACTATAATCATATTTTATCTGCTAAGATTTTGCCACGTTATGGCGCAATTACAGTTGGTCGTTAGCTCGTATTCTATTGCCTATGGAATTCGGATAAACGACTAAGTGTAAATGAACGGAGACGAGTACGCCCGTATAAGAACAGCTTTCGTTTCGGTTACCCGACGCCGATTTCCTTTCAATTGTCAAACAGTACTTCGCCACTCGTCACAATGCAGTAACCGAACGTGAGTAAAACAATGTAATTAATATATCGGGTGCCCGAATTCGAGTAACATCTTTCGTGCACCCGAATACGGGCTAACGACCAAGTGTAATTGCGCCATTACAGGGGCGAGCTAAATGCTATTTATTGGATTTGTAACTATCACGTAGAACCTAAAATAATAGTTGATGTAATGTGGGAGTAATTAACCTCTGCTTACCCTTGTATAGCAAGCGTCTAATATACTATATTCCTAGTTTTTTTTAAGTGAAATCTTCTTTAGGCGCTTTGAGCACTTCTTGGATTCTGATGGTGATTTAAAAGAATGGCCTTGAGTTTCTTGCAGGTATCTTCTCATAGGCTCAACCTTTTGCCTGAACCTTACAACTAACATAAATGTAAATTCAGTAAATGTAACAAACTCACTAACCCCTTTGACGTTCATAAGTGTTACTTTGTACTTTGTTGACTTTGACTTTGGGTGAACAAAAATCATAGAACTCGCGTCATTGTCACGCTTCGTCATCGTCACGCTTCCACGCTTTCCATTTTTTTAATTATTTTAGGATATTAACAATATCTCAGAAATGGTGCGTCCTACAAAAAATAGCCCATTAATAATCTCTAAGAGAGTATCAGGAATCCGACCCGCCTTATGATCAAGGATTAAAGTTTTTACTTCTATCGGCAGTCCCCAAAGACTGCCCCAATTTATTTTTTACTAAAAACAAACAATCACACTTGGAATAGTGTCTATGTCGCGGGAGACTTAACAAACATTCAAGCGATAAGCACAAAGAACACCCAGACTGAGACTATTTGTGGTTTTCTATCCGTGTGGGGCTCGAACTAACTACATTTGATGTCGCGGCAGCTTCACTTACTTAAGCATTTTTGAGTAGTAGAGCCTCGCTGATGTCAGCATGAATGGGCCAGCTCGACCGGGAAAGGACTACCCTCTCACAGAATATCGACGTGGAATAGCAGTAGTCCTACTGTTGTGTTTCGTTCGGTGAGTGAGAGTACCGCAGGCCTAATCACCCCCTTTCCCCCATCTCGCCCCCTTTCCCCCATCTCGCCCCCTTTCCTCCTTCCCACGTCCTTTCCTAAAGGGTGGGCAACGCGCAAGTGATGCCTCTGGTGTTGCAGGCGTCCATAGGCTACGGTGACCACTTACCATCAGGTGGGCCGTATGCTTGTTTGCCACCTTAGTTGTATAAAAAAAAAAACATTATGACATCCATGTAGCCAATAAAATACTTTTTGAAATATGCCAACATTCATAAATACATGCTACTTTCTACATATCTAAAGCTATGAACTTCAAGAATTAAAATTGCTCGAGCGCTAACTCTTTAAAGATTGCGAATTGCCGCGCTGTTTGCCACGGCAGCGCATTCCTCAGTTCGAAGAGTCTGAACTGAAAAATACTTGTGCCTGAAATTTGTGGAATGTCGACCTTTCCAGTCTGAGATTCTCAGACAGCCTTAGAAACATTGAGCGTGAGTTATTTTTGTATAAAGCGAGGCGTCGAAATTAAATACTGTTTAGTAAGTGAAGAGTTGCCTCGGTGGTCCAATAGTACTGTCGTGCGTGTGAGTTCACAAGTTTGTTTCTTAGATCGGGCAGTGTTTATTTGTTAAGAAATCCTTAGTACCCACGGGTAGTGTGAAACTGTAATCGATAGACTAGTATAAAATATACACGTTAACTAGATCGAACACGTGTTTTAAAGACTGCACCTGCTCTAGTGATCATAGCCCCTATGTCGCGGGCAAGTTTACAAATATACAATGCTGCCGTGTAAATTACATTTATATTAAAAAACATGAACTTACAACACTCAGCGCTGTGGCAGTGTCTAAGCGACCGCATGCCCGCTACATGACACGAGCGGTAAAAAATTGTTTCAATTTGTTTGCATTGTTATTACAAAAAGAAATACTACAACTAATAAAACATTTCTCTCAAACCGTTTCAATAACGAACAAGAGACACATCTATACAAATAAATAAAATTGAAGTGTCTGTTTGTAATCTCAAAATAACAGCTTTTTATCTAATACATATGTATGCAGTATATAAGGTACCTATAATAAACATCTATTTTTAAAATTTTTGTGTCTCTCTGTTTGTTCCGGCTAATCGCCGAAACAGCTGAACCGATTTTGACGGGATTTTCACTGGCAGATAGCTGATATTGTAAGGAATAACATAGGCTACTTTGATTTTAGAAAAAAAATAGGTTTTCGCGGAGACCAACACTTTTTAGTTAAAATCTACGCGGACAAAGTCGCAGGGAACAGCTAGTAGTAAGTATAATATACCTGTACACCAATATTTCGCGCTTCAAAACAATTTTATTTAAAAGATTAAACCTTGTTTTCCATTTAAAAACTACGGCATTCAATACAAAGGATTTGTAAACCAAAATCGAGTGAGCGCGCATCACGCAGACTGTAAAAATAAAATTAAAAAGTCGACTGAAACAATCCCAGTTTATTTGATCGGAGTTGGTCATTCAAAGTCAAAGTCAAAGTCAAAAATCATTTATTCATTTAGGTCACAAAGTAACACTTATGAACGTCAAAGTATATAGGTTAGTGAGTTTACTAAGTTACTGAAGCTACATTTAGGTTAGTTGCTAGGTTCAGGCAAAGGGTAGAGCCTATGAGAAGAAACCTGCAAGAAACTCACGGCCACTCTTTTAAATCGCCAGTTAAATATAATTTCAGTATTTTACAACTCAGATTAACAAGGTGTTACAGCCATTATGCCATATACTACTGACTATAAAAAACTAAAGATAATAACAATAATAACTTAATAATATTATAGAGAGGAAATAATTTGAGCTAAGATATATTATTTAATATAAATCTAAAATAGACAGTAAGATGGCATGATGGCGCATACACTTACACTTTGTGACTATGCAAAGGCTTAAATTGACTTATAAGTAATACAGATCTTTGAATCCTGTATGCAACAAGCAACTAGCTCCATGAGTTTTTGTCATTTAAGTAGTCGTTGACTGAATAATAACCCTTCCGAATAAGTTGTTTTTTAACGGCGTTTTTAAATTTAAACAATGGTAAATTAATTATAGTAATAGGTAATTTATTAAAAAAACGTATACCGAGTCCCGCAAATGTATTGTGAACTTTATGTAAACGATGATATGGGCCTACTAACTTATGCTTATTTCTAGTGTTTACGTTATGGATATCACTATTCTTATTATATAAGTAAATGTTATGTTTAATAAACATAATGTTAGCAAATATATATTGCGACGCAACAGTAAGTCAATATTCAAACAATAAATACTCTTTGAATTATTTAATCTGTTTACACGATTGGTACACAGATATAAAAATCTTATGACAGGTCTCGGGTTTGGGCGCGCATACTTAATTGATGTTTACTGTCGCAAAATTCTTGACAGCACAGTTTGGAATTGTCTAATGGACACCTATGGGGTAATGGTACGGGTACGTAAGTTCAAAATAATGACTGCAATTTAGATGTGAAACTTTCAAGGCAATACAAGTTTCAAAGTTATACAGGTGATATGCCATATTATTTAACTCCACAAAAAAAAAGAAATTATCAAGTACATTGATCAAGTGTTCGTTATGATTATCAACGTCATTCCTTTAGGTAACAAAGTAACACTTATGAACGCAATCTCGCGGACGGATTTGGAGGCAACTTGTCACATACATAAATAGATCATGTCCTGGATTACGAAATATAATTGGTTTATAACACAATGATTTGTCGGCCTCGAGGGCGTAGTAACCGACTGCCGCGCCTGAGGTCGCGGGTTCGATTCCCGCACAAGTCAAACATTTGTGTGCATGAACATGGATGTTTGTCTTGCTCTGGGTGTTTCTATTTATAATATGTATGTATTTACAAAAAAAAAGTATATATGTATGTTTACCCATAGTACAAGCTCTGCTTAGTTTGGGCTAGATGGTGTTGTGTGTATGTGATAGAATATTACTATTACCTACATGAACAAAGAGCAGCATTTCATTCATCACTTCATCTTAAAATTATTTTACTCACCCAGGTGAATGATTAAGCACTTTTGATCGCGCTATGCGTTCCCTCAGGATTTACGCGGTCGAAAGCACAGATAGAAGCCATCATAACTAATATCATAAATGCGAATGTGAGTTTGTTTGTTACGCTTTCACGTCTGAACTACTCGACCGATCAATATCAAATTTCGAATACACGTTGTCAGCGTTACAGAATAGGACGAAGGGTACCTTTCATCTAGTAAGAGTATTGTTCCTTAGCGAAAAAATCAGCGGGGAAAAGCTGCTTTTATAATAATAATTTTATAGAAAATCATAAAAACGTAAGTCTAATACTAACTCCTGGCGTGGTTCTCTCGGGTAAACGAAGATGTAATTTCACAGATCCGATTACTTTAATCGCTTAATTTCTCCGGCGCTCGCGCGGGCGCCCCGTCGATCTCGACCAACTAATCTTTTTTATTAAACTCGTCTTTTTTATATTACTTTTATATTACCTACGGTGTAACATTAACGAGAAGACGGATAATTGTAAACGTGGTATCTTTAACGAAGGCTTACCTTAGGGGATGATCATTGCCAGACTCTACTGACTAGAGTACTGCTACTAAGAATCTCCTAACAGAAAATCTACAATAAAATTTTGCTCGAACTAAGGGGGCATCCATTAATTACGTGAGCTGTTTAGTGAGATTTGGTGGAACCCCGTCCACTTTGCGAGCAAAATAAAAAAAAAATGGTAAAAGATAAGTTAAGATTTTTTAAAGATAAACTTATATTCTCTCTAAAATAATCAGTCATTATTCACTCATCGGCCGTGATGATATCATTTCAACTCCGAGAGTGAGTGAGCACCAAAGAGGCATTCCGTCGTTTCAATATATTATTATGAACAAAGTTTAGATAACTTATCTTATATATTATAACATTTATTGATTTCAGTTAAATACTACTCAATACAGAGAAAAGTTAATTTCAAATGGATATAACTTTCAATGAATCTTATCACTATCATTACCACGCCTGAGGTCGCGAGTTCGATTCCCGCACAAATCAAACATTTGTGTGCATGAACATGGCTGTTTGTCTTAGTCTGGGTGTTTCTATGTATAATATGTATGTATTTACAAAAAAAAAGTATATATGTATGTTTACCCATAGTACAAGCTCTACTTAGTTTGGGCTAGATGGTGTTATGTGTATGTGATAGAATATTATTACTATATTATTATTATTATACCAGGTGCTAATTCCGGCCGACCGACGCGGCGACGGTTTGGAGGTACATTCTATTCAATATATAGCCTCTTTGAAAGCCTTTCTAGTCGCTTACACACCAGATATTTCGGTGAAACGGATGCGGGCGTCAGTTCACCGAGCGAGCTCTCTGTTCCCCTTGCGTGACGTTGTCGATCTATTTAAAGGCATTTATTATATACATACATGTATTAGCAAGCGATTGTATATAAAACTGCAATGTATACAGAGTTTAATAAATAATACTAATATCCTGTTACCAGAGACATAAAAAATAAAATGTGGCAGTCTTTGGGGACTGTCGATAGAAGTGAAAACTTTAATCCTTGATCATAAACACTTCTTTATAAACCAAAAATAATTCAGAAATGGTAAGCGTTCGGTGACGATGACGCGAGTTCCATGATTTTTGTTCACCCAATAAGTGCTCAACGCGCCTAAAGAAGTTTTCACTTCAATAAAACATTATACCTCACTTGACAACTTTTGTTTCAGCACTTTTCATTATTTGTTTGCACAGCGGTATTAATACAACTGCTTGTGTATGAGGTATCGGGTACTTTTCTTGTCTTGCAAAGTGTCATTAAATTTTTCTGCCATACTATTATTTCATCTTGGGAAAAGCTTGCTGAAAATAGGTCTACATGGCGATCTACCATCTTTAATAAGATTAAGGCGTTTGAGGAAAACTGTCTCGAAACGATTGACGTAAAACGCCAAATACTTAAAGAAAGGCCTAAACCCTCCTACACTTATACGTACAACAGCACAGGCCAACTCTACTGCCATATCTGTCGTAGGATATTCAAGACCAAGTTCGGTCTAGCAAGCCATATTAGAGCTCACCAAAGAAAAGATCCATGACTTCTGAGGTCGCCGTCATCGAAATCGATGAGGAGGACTATATATATTTTCACTAGCAGCACGGACCATGGAAATGAGCCCGGTATACGTGGCTCCTAGAACATAGCAGGCACATCGTGGATGTAAGAGATTTATGATTATATGATTATATTTTATCAATAAATCAATAGATATTAATTAATCAAAGCAACGGTGGTCTAGTGGGGGACAGCTGGACTACCACGCACAGTTGAGCCAAGGGTACGCCTGTTTTTCGAAGTTATATAGTTATTTATCTCTCGCTTTAACGGTGAAGTAGAACATGGAGAGAAAATGGCATGACTGAGAGTTACATAATGTTGTCAAAGATGTGTAAAGTTTGCCAATCAGCCCTGGACTAGCGTGGTTGACTATCAGCTAATCCTCACACTGTTCATAAATAGAGCTAATATTATTTTCTTCACTAATCTATTTAGTCCCTATGCGGAAACAAGCCCCCTGCCAGAAACAAGTATACAAAGCAGCGGTATATTAAAACATTGCCTAATAATAATATTTCACGAACGAACAGCGAACCCTCGCGGGTTCACGGCAGAGGCACTAATTTGACGACAACGCTCGCTCCGAGTGCACCCGAGGGCAACCGAGAGTACCCGAGGGTGGCCAGCCTCACAGCTCATCGCCTGAGGTAGCGAGTAATCGTGCTGTGAAGGAAATTGGGGTTTACTTTTAACTAGCGGGGGCGTGTTTGGAATATCTTCGGTTGTTTCCGAGGGTAAATTTACCTGAGTTTACGACGAAACCGACGGTTACACGCCTCTGTTTGCAGTTCGGTTGATTTAGCTATTTGGATAAGGTGTGTTCTAATTGTTTTGCTAAGTAGTGTTTATTGATATTAATAGATGTATTGGCAACTAATATTTGTCCACGTGAATCTTGTGGGAACGCATAACAGAATAAGGTTGACATAATATTGCCTTCTGTTTACGCGAATGTTATTTATTGAAATTAAAATACTATATACGGATTTTATCGCGTTGTTTATATAACACTTTATTACAAAATTTAGAAACTGTTACACTACTATTACTATTAAACTGTACTATTTTTTAAGCTAATTAAATTGGTTCCTTTTCAGCAGCCATGGTCTCCCCGTGACCATGGCTGCTGAAAAGCAACCGAAATGTCGGGGAAAGTGTAAACATAAATATAAATAATATAGTAACAGTATAAATAGTTTTAACAGTTTCAGTAATTTAATTAGCTTAAAAATTAGTAAAGTTTAATAGTAATATTAGTGTAACAGTTTCTAAATTTTGTAATAAAGTGTCAAATAAACAACGCGATAAAATCCGTATATAGTAGTTTAATTTCAAAGAATAAAGTTTTTATGTGTTAATGTGTGTGCGAAGTTTCAGTGTTCTAATAGTTTTACTGAATAGTGTTTCCTGATAAAATACATATAGAGTCCTACTGGCAATTAGTTTCAGTCCACGTAAATTCAACGGGAACGAATACCGCGATAAAAAGTATCCAGTGTTAAGGGGACACCGCGAAACGCTCCCGTACTCATTGACACTCATTATGTATCAATCGTTAAAGAGCGGTCATAAGGTCTAAAATTGCGATGCGCCCGCAATGATCGAGAGCGCTTAGAAATAGTTTGTTAAAATCTTAAAATATTATTTAAAAATGATTGGTTTTAGTTATGGTAATAATGAGCTAGCAAATTACTAATATTGATGTTACGAATATATTTCAGTAATTCCTAAGCACAACGATAGTGTAACTGCCCTGTAATTTCAAAAATAGTAATTTTTCAGAGGTGTTTTCGAAAATAACTATGATCGAGCCAAAATCACAATATCGTGTTTTTGAGCTAAGAAATTCTAGTTAAAGACATCAATTTACCTATATCAAAATTCTAGATTAATTGGTCTTCTCATAGTCCTATACTATTCGATGAAAGTTAGTGCATTTTTCAGTGTATCCTCCTAACTATTTGTGCCAGCTTTATTCAAATCCGTTCAACGGGTAACACGTGATTGAGTAACAAGAATCCTAACTTCCAAACATTTCATATTCTTTTACATTCATAAAAGCTAGTTTCACAGACTTAGAAGTCTATATATTCATTAAAAAAACAAATGGCTAATGAAAACGTCAATTATTTTGGCAAGAAATACTTAGTCACAGTTTAATATCACAGAGAAGTTAATATTACTTATCTGCTTAATCTACCCCCATGAGGATACAGGCCAAAGACCATATTTTTATGTACAATATACTTATGCATTATTTATCTCCTACCAAAACCCATGTAAAAAGTAATTTCTGAAAACAAGCATCTATTGTTAAAGAAAATACAGTAATAATGAATGGACAAAACCGAAAACAACATAATTATGAAAAGAGCTTCCCTTATTAGGGTCCATACTGTATGTGGGAGGGGGGCAATGTTTGCACTGCGATATAACGCTGCTCGGTAAGACGAGCTCGGCTGTGTACATCGATCACAGACGTAAGCCCATGTTTACTTTGCACAACACCCCGCCATCCGGTTCTTGTTATAGCGATTAGGCTATTTAAGATAAGGCTCTCTGGTATGCACGTAGTCTGGGAAGATAATCGGTAGGCAAACTAGCGATGTGCAATTTCTATGAAGATGCAAATTTGAATATTGTATGATTTCGCAACGTTGAACTGCTACGCAGAGGTCTCGAGTTCGATTCTAAGGCGCACATCTCTGAATTTTTGAAGTTACGTGCGTATTGAATTGTTAATTATCGCTTGCTCTAACGGTGAAAGAAAACATCGTGTGGAAAATTGCAAGTCTGAGAGTTCTCCATAATGTTCTCGAAGATTTGATTTGGTACCAGCGGCCCCTTTCTATCACCGTACTACTCGATAACGAAGCAGGGTTCATCCATATCACCTGGAAGCGTTCAAATTCAAGACGGTACGCTTTTAGCGATCATTTATCCCACGTACGTGTAAGCTCTGGAATGAACTGCCAGCTTCGGTGTTTCCCAAGCGCTATGATATGTGCTTCTTCAAAAGAGGTTTAAAGAGAGTTCTTCTTTTACGGTAGGCAGGGCTTTGCTGTGTCCTGACATTGCTGAAGTCCATGAGCAGTGGTTACCACTTTCCATCAGGTGGGCCACTTGCTCGTCTGCCACCAATGGCAATAAAAAAATAAAAAAATAAAAATATGTGAAGTCTGAAGTCAGCCACGTCAGCTTGCTCATTCTATAAGCTATGTCGGTAGTTTTGGTTTAACTAATTTCTGAGATTATCCCTCAAAGAGATCCAGGCAGAGCTCGCGCCATAGTCTGCTGGGCGACTTTCTGTTTGTGAACTAGCCCTACCGTGACTAGGTTTGGGAACCCTAGGTCATAACAGGTAGGACGCACTGCTCAAAGACTAGCTTCTACTACACCAATATCGATTTGTTTGACCTATTCTACATACCTAACCATAATCCATGTTGTACTATTGTAACCTTGGAGACAAACTTGTGACTGAAGTGAGATCTATTTGTGGATAAGGTCGTAGCGACGTACGACAAAAGTAGGAAGTGTAGGCTCTTTGAATACATACATATCATGAAGCCATACATGTAAATAGGGTAGCATAGCGGTGTAAATACTCGCTTTGTCACTGCTACGAGTGTTGTGGGTTTGATCCCCACACGGGACATAAGTTCGTGTGATCAACGAATAGTAGTCCCGGGTTAATTACTTACATTTTTATTTAACCTCATTCCCGATTGAAATACTACCTTTTTTCCATAGAAAAGATAAGAAAAGTTTCCCCTTGGCAAAAATTTGGTGATGGCACCAATTAACTGTTTCGTTCGGGGTAGTACTTTTACAGGAAACCGGTCTAAGAGTCCCGCACTCTTCGATCAATAATAGACTAGATACACAATCCCATACAAAAGTCCTCCTTAACACTGTCGCCAATTGTGATTGTAGGTAATTCTAAGAATTCTAGTTGAAATAAATATACATTAATGCAAATTCAACCTGAAATCCAATACTTAAAGTTGCATTCACAAAGCTATGTACAAAAAGCAATTAATTTTTACGACCTTTGTTCGCTGCTCAAATCACATCAAAACAATTTTAATCTTATACGAATGTTTTAAAGTCTAAATTACAAAGTGCCAAAAATAGTAATAACAATTTACAATAGTTGGCGCGTTGTTGTACGTTGGTCAAACAATCATAATATTTGGTAATTGATTCATATTTACTATTTAATTAGGTTTTTACTTTATGAAAAATACTTAATTATATAAACTTACAGAAAAAAAGATATTCCTTCCAAAATCTCGGTGTTACGGTGGTTATTTGCACAATTTTTGAACGCACACTGCGACTTTTTGACGTCTTAATGTTGGCTATGATTGGATCATACTAATTTGAAATAAGAGCACAACCGTATTTGTGCTCTTATTTTTCGGCTCGTTTTTGAAGCGCTTACCAGACATCTAGTGTATTATTGATCGAAGCCCGCACTGGATACAATGCCTATAACGCGGGGAACGTTACAACATTCAAACTTCGAACACAAAGAACATCCAGACTCAGAACAACCATTTGTGAATCACATAAATTTTTGTCCCGCGTGGGATTCGAAGCCACAACACTCAGTGTAGCGACAGTAGCGAGACGACCACTTTAACTACTAAACCGTCCGTGCTGTCATCAATACTGTTAATGCGTTTAACTGCGAAACTTACTAGAGAATCGGAATTGATAGATAATGAAGGGTAGTATTTAAGTACACAGTAAAAAAATACTAATTGCACAACAAAATATGCTTATCAAAAATACTAATTGCACAGCAAAATATATTTAAAGAGATCAAACTAAGTCGACGGGGCCCCGCCTCGTGGGGCTCCTATTTTTGGGTGGGTTTAAGAAGGAACCTAACATAACCTAACCCTTCCGAGACGGAATGCAGTGATTTGAGGCGTATAGGTGCTCGTTATGCTGTGCAATATTTGTCGTGCAAATAGTGTTTTGATGGTCATTATATTTAATCCCGATAATAAACCGTAAGTGATACCCTTGCTATTGAATGGCAATGTATCGCGCTTGAAATTACCGCTAGAGATGCTAGTGAATAATAAGGTCTCTCGACGTCATACTCTATAGTCACTTCAGCAGTAGCCATACAAACTGACAGCTATGACAGAATTGACAGGACCTTGCTCACTAGTGGAGCCGACTTGTGAGCACAAAAACGAGAGCCTTCATTAATTACTATTGGCAAGCGACCAAAGGTAACAGTACCTACTTACCACCAAGCGAACCATAAGCTTGTTTGTCACTGTTCTAAGAATTTGAAATTAAACGCTAAAATACCGTAAATCTCATGGCCAGACACATAAAAACTGTAATACCAGTAAAAGCTCGCTATATTAATTATGAAGTGCGCAATCAGAACAGTTAAGTCTCGGTCGTTAGTCTGTCTGTGTCTATGCGTTCGTGATCAAAGCTATTACCGGCGCATGCGGTGCTTAGGCTTTAGCATAATACGCATTTAATACTTTCTCACTTCAATAATTATAATATAATATTCTACCACATACACACAACACCATCTAGCCCAAACTAAGCAGAGCTTGTGCTATGGCTACTAGACAATGGATAGACATACAATTACATACACATATACTTTTTTTTACCGACTTCAAAAAAAGGAGGAGGTATTCAATTCGTGTGTATTTTTTTTTTTTTAGTTTTATTACCTCGTTACTTTCGACTGGGTGAACCGATTTTGATGATTCTTTTTTTATTTCAAAGCTGGTGCTTCCCGTGCGGGCCCATTTAATTTTGATCAAGATTTGACCATTCGTTTTCGAGTTATACTTAATAATGCGTATTTGACTACATTGATGATGTTCTCCTATTTGGCAAGGTTCACTAAAAACTGAGAAATAAACAAAATTTTAACAAAAAAGAAAACCGACTTCAAATAAGAATATTCTAAAACTTAAAATGCACTAAAAAGTTAATAAATAATTGCATATTCTTGTGAATAATTAAATTATTGTTATTATTGGACTCGGTGTCAGCCAAGGTAGATTTGTAACTAATTAAATATGAGATGTCTTACTATAATCATAACATGACATTGGCATGCACAATTACACACATAGACGCAGCACGCGGCGCGGGCGGCTGACACCGACTCCAAAAATAACAATAATTTAATTATTCACAAGAATATGCAATTATTTATTAACTTTTTAGTGCATTTTAAGTTTTAGAATATTCTTATTTGAAGTCGGTTTTCTTTTTTGTTAAAATTTTGTTTATTTGTAAATACATACATATTATACAAAGAAACACCCAGACCAAGACAAACATCCATGTTCATGCACACAAATGTTTGACTTGTGCGGGATTCGAACCCGCGACCTCAGGCGTGGCATTCGGTTACACTAACCACTACGCCATCGAGGCTGCCAATTGTTGCTAATGTATAAAAAAACTATAGACATGTTTACGAAATGGCTCCCTAATTTATTTTAGCCTAGGTATGCTGTTTCTCCGTGCAATAGCGTGGTACCGGATATGAAAAAAAATCACTTTTGCTGTAAGAAAATGAATAAGGAGCAACACAGAGTCTGGCAATATGCTTAGTATTCGGCAATAGATACGTCGCTGTTACACGGGACCTATAAAGACAGCTGGCGAAATGGGTCTCAAGACCAGGTAATATTTTGTCGTTATTTTTGTAGAGTTTAATCACCTACATAAACAGCCAAATGTGAGCCAACTTTATATTTTACTAGCTTTTGCCCGCGGCTTCGCTCGCGTTAATTTAGAATTTGACAATTAATTCGGGTTGTACTGTGCTTGTAATAATATAATTCAATCATGATTCGAAAGACACGTGGCGCCATCTATTATCATAAGAACGTTATTATTGTTTTCCTCGGGAACAGTAATTTTTTTCGTGGTGAAAGGTAGCCTATGTCCGTTTCTGTACACCTGTCAACGAATATGCAAAATTTCAGGATGATCGGTTCAGTGGTTTAGGCGTGAAACGGTAACAAACAAACAAACTAACAAACTAATTTTCGCTTTTATAATATTAGTTAGGATTACCTAGTTTAATATAAATAAGACTTAGATATAAGAAACTAATGGCCAGTCCCACAACTAACAAGCAAAAGTTATCCGAAAGATAAATCGCATGCTATCTCACTCTTGTTAGGTTAAAGAAGAGAGATGGCGAGACTTTTATCTTATAGATAAATGCTATTCGGAGGTGGTGCGACAAGCCCTAAAGTACAAAAGCAATTGTTAGACAGTATTAATATAATTTTATATCATTTTTATCTATGGTACTATGGTAATTTACCCATGGCAACACTGTTCCTAAAAAAATAAAATGAGAATATCAAGCAATAGTCGTAAACTTGTCCCGAAATATAAAGATTGAGACATTTGAAGGTCAGATTGACAGATTGTGTAATCTATACATCTATATCTACACAAATAAATAAAATTGAAGTGTCTGTTTGTAATGTCAAAATAACAGCTTTTTATCTAATGCATATGAAAGTTTATAAGGTACTTAATCGAAATCATCTATTTTAAAATTTTTGTCTGTCTGTCTGTTTGTTCCGGCTAATCTCCGAAACGGCTGAACCGATTTTGACGGGACTTTACTTCAATGGCAGATAGCTGATGTTATAAGGAGTAGCTTAGGCTACTTTGATTTTAGAAAAAATAGGGTTCCGCGGAGACAAACACTTTTTAGTTAAAATCTACGCGGACGAAGTCGCAGGTAACAACTAGTTTCAATAATAAGGTCTCTATTCCCCCTTGGCTATGAAACAATAAAAAGTAAATATTATTCAGCATAATATATAAGCCTCACAAAAGTTTTTTTTTTATACGACTACGGTGGCAAACGGGCACCTGATGGTAAGTGGTCACCGTAGCCTATGGACGCCTGCAACAACAGAGGCATCACTTGCCCGTTGCCGACCCTTTAGGAAAGGAAGTGGGAAGAAGGAGCGGGAAGGGGGAAAGAGCGGGAAAAGGGAAAGAGGGTGATTGGGCCTCCGGCACTCTCACTCACCGTACGAAACACAACAGTAAGAATACTGGTATTCCACGTCGATATTCTGTGAGAGGGTAGTACTTCCCCGGTCGAGCCGGCCCATTCATGCTGAAATCAGCGAGGCTCTACTACTCCAATTTGCGCGGGCAGCTATGCTCTGCGGCTATAAATACAAATGCTCTACTTAAAACTATTTGGGTTAAGTGCCTATTTGCCGAAGCACCAAGTTTCTTAGCCTTTTCATTCTGTAAATAGTCAAGAGAAAATTAGTTTTAAGATCGTACCGAGCATTTTTGTTTGTATATTTTTAGGCCTCCATTTGTATAAATACCTTTCACTTATTTATTTTTTAAGCAATTATACGATATAGGACGCCTGGTATAGCTAATTTACTTTGTCGAGCAAATTATTATTATTTTAATCTTAATGGGTTTAGATATATGTATAACTATATCTAAAATAATATTTTTCAGTAGTATGCTACTCCTGAAAAAATCCAAATGATGATAATCCAAAAAGATGGGTTTTTCTGCTATGAAATATCAATAGCAGCCCGGAATTAGGAAGTTAAAGGTTTTAGAGACCCTCGTGCCTTGGAAAGCACGTAAAGCCGTACATCCTGCGCCTAATATCTCAAGTCGTCTCAGATCACCATTCATCGGATCATAAGAGTTAGGGAACAGAGAGTGTACTTGTGTTTGTGCACATACTTGGGTAATATTATATCTCCTGCGCTGCTATCGAAGTGAAATAGCAGTATTCCTACTGTAGTGTTTCGTACGGTGAGTGAGAGTGCCGGAGGCCCAATCACCCCCCTTCCTGCTCCTTCTCATTCCCACTTCCTTTCCTAAAGGGTCGGCAACGCGCAAGCGATGCCTCTGGTGTCGCAGGCGTCCATAGGCTACGGTGACCACTTACCATCAGGTGGGCCGTATGCATGTTTGCCACATTAGATGTATAAAAAATAATTATAATAATAATGGCATTTTTCGTTAAGATTGGCCGTCGTGGCAGAAATTCGGTCTGGCGTAAATTATAACGTTGTCGGTTAATTGTGTACCTATTTAAAAAGAATATACAGGCGCAGGACACCATCGTTAAGGCAGTAGATGTCTTTTAGAAACATCCAAAATTCGGAGTTTACCACCTATCACGAAATATATGGAATAGATCATATTAATGGATACTGATACATTCACAATCGATTATGGTAAGCCTCTGTTATCCAAACTACCTCTTACGTAACAAGCGAGGATAGGAACGTTTCTCACACGAATGGCTCACATATCATTCTTAATGTTAGCATTGAAATATGATTTCATTGGGAAGGCTTTGAGGAATCAGAAAGAGTATTGATAGTAGTACCGATTTATTATTATAACGTTGTTTTACGGTTGTTTATCTTAAAATATATAGGCAGAGATGTATCACATCGATATTAATAAATAGCAGGAGTTCAGAAATGTTAGGAGTACAGACAGCGAAACTACTGCCTACTAATTTATAATTTTAAAGAGACAACTTCCGCACTAGGGGCAATTTCTGTGTGGTGGAGGACTGTTTTTTCTTTATGGTATAGGCGGCAAACGAGCAGACGGATCACCTGATGGTAAGCGATTACCGCCGCCATGGACACCCGCAAAACCAGAGGAATCACAAGTGCGTTGCCGGCCTTTTAAATTTGCTCTCCCCTCTTCCCTCAAAAGAGGGAGGAGGGGGTTGGGCCTCCGGTATCCTTACTCACTCGACGAAACACAACGCAAGCGCTATTTCACGCCAGTTTTCTGTGAGGCCGTGTATACTCCTCGAGCCGGCCCATTCGTGCCGAAGCGTGGCTCTCCCACGGCAAACTTTAACTTTAAAGACATTCAAACAACGGACACAAAAGCGCACAGACTCGGTACGACTATTTCTGGATCATACACATTTTTGTCCCTGGTATCGAACCTACAACACTCGCGCAGTGACAACGACAAGGTTACCTCTTAAGCCACTATCCGTGCAGTCTGATTTATATTGAAATACTTTTTTAAAGACAATTGAGGTAAACTAAAAGCATTACAGATCGTACAAATGAAATCGCACTGATTTACATCGCACCTGTCTTTAGAAGCAACTCCATTAAGTCCATAAAACTCATTACTATCAACATCCCATAGGTACATTAGACATGAAACGCCATCAATTATTCTTTGATGTCGCCATCCATTACAGAACGCACCTTCCTCTAATGCACTCAGTTATCCGCCTTTAATTTGCAAACACTCCTCTATAGTTGTGTTTCTCTACTCCCTAAAATATAGTCCACTAGATTTAGCCAGCGGTTTCGTTTGAGAACAGTACTTTTTTTCTGGATGAAAGGTACGTTCAAATATTTAACTTCATTTTACATGTATATTAAAAATACTTCAAAGCTAGACATTTTAGAATTAAAACTAAATATTTTTTATTTTCAACTAGCATTTTCCCGCGGCTTTACTCGCGTAATAATTGTAGGTTACATTAGTAACAGTATTTTTTCTGTATAAAGGTACCCCTATGTCTTTTTCTGTTCCCTTGGCAACGTGTATGCAAAATTTCATGATGATCGGTCGAGTAGTTAAGGTTTGGAAGCCTAACAAACAAACGTCACATTAACATTTATAATATTAAGTTAGGAAGTAAGGATAGTTCTAACAAATTATGAATTGAGTGAGGTAGCCATTGTTGTATATTCTGAACAAACCTTAGAACTATACTGACTAGCTTTCGTGGCATCAAGGGAAGCTAGAATTGCTTTAACTCAAAGAGGACCCAGCAGAAGTAGGACTCTTTCAGACTACTTAGACCACAATAATTTTCTATTCGTGTAGCAGACTATACATTGCGCGGTATGTTCGCAACACCAGACTCGTCAGTCGTTCGCGTCCATCAACTTAATGCATTCTAAAGCGGTCTGTAAACGGTACCGCTAGGGCTGCCAACAGTCCGGTATAAATCAAATAGTAAATGCTTATTGAATGTTGTTTATCATTAAAATAAAGCTTTTCTAGAATTTTCTATCGAATCATTTTTCTTATTTGTAGCAAGAAATATATCGAGGACGTCGTCGTCTAAATATTTTTTATACTAATCAGGTGACACACTAGCTATAAGGCCTACATGATGAGCCTAAGAACGTTTATATCACGCAAAAAGCATTTTATACCTTTTCATAAACCCAAACTAAAAATTGAACTTGGAGTACAAAACATAAGATTCTCTCTATTTCACTCTTTCGTGCAGATTCTACGGCGATACATAGAGCTGATTGTATGGAAAAGTTTCTTTATCGCACATAACTTTATGCATGCATTATTACGCCTCGATGGCGTAGTGGTTAGTGTAACCGACTGCCACGCCTGAGGTTGCGGGTTCGATTCCCGCACAAGTCAAACATTTTGTGTGCATGAACATGAATGTTTGTCTTGGTCTGAGTGTCATCCTAGTGCGAGTATTCATAACGGCTCGTACAAACGTTCTTATGATAATAGATGGCGCTACGTATCTTTCGAATCATGATTGAATTATATTATTACAAGCAGAGTACAACCCGAATTGATTGTCAAATTCTAAGTTAACGCGAGCGAAGCCGCGGGCAAAAACTAGTAATCCAGTAGTTTAATTTCAAAATATTTGTAACGTATGAACCCTGACGCGAGGCCATAGAACAAATGGGATTTTAATAAGGACGTACCGCCGCTGAGCTTTTTATGTCCGATCTTTAACAGGACAATACAATAGGAGATATAGGACATATTTATGTGTCGTATATTTAACTACAGTTTTATTCTCATGAAAAGATACGAGGTAACACTGAACAATTTAACAATACGTTTACGATACAAATATTTACTGATACAAGTTCAAATGATTGAAAACTTAATAATTTGAATCAAATTGATAAATGTGATTCGTAATTTTTATCGTTTCAATAAAGGCATATAAATATTTTATTGAGTGTCATTATTTTCACAAATTGAACAGTATATAGGCATTCAATATATCATAAAATATAATGATATACCTAATTGGGCCTACTTCATTGGACATCATAAGCAATATGAGCGAACTCATAATAAAAAAGAAGTTTATAATCTATTGATAATTCCTTACCAAAAACAATAAAATAATTCAGTTCATCATATTTACGGATCCTGCTTATACCATTCGTAAACACGACAAAACTTTTAGATTACCTACTATACATCATAATTATCATGTAAAACCATGTACTTTTAATTATTAGATCCCTGGAAAATTCTAAAATTATACGAAGTTTCATAAAAGCTTACTCCGTGCTACGATTGGCCAGCCGTAGCGACTTCGTAGCAAAGTGCTACGCTTCTATCTAGAGGCACTACAAAGTTTGTAAAAGCTGAACCTAGAGCCGTTCGTGTACAAAATATTAAGTTAGTATAATGCTGAAGCGATTCGTTTGACAAAGAAATGTATTATAATGAAATGGAGGCTTAAGTAACTACTTACGTAATACTTGTAGCGGCCCTATTTCGACCTCACCTGAAAAAAAACGAGTCCATATTAATTCGTGAACATTTTAAATCGAAAGGTACATCTGCATATACGTCAAGCCTGTAGCGGCTTGTTCGACAGTGCAATGATTTGAAATGACATATGCCAATTACTGCGAGTGCGATCGATGCTCCACCATAGGGAATAGTTTTTATAAACATAAAAATTGGTATAGTTTCAACTCTGAAAATTGATCAGGAAAAATAGTCTAGCACGTAGCTTGAAGTACGTTTCGAAGCTACGTTGTTAGGTTTTTCTGACAAAAATTCTCAGTAGCAGAAGGACACTGGAAGTGTATCCGGTATAAGACAATCGGCTGAACATCTAACATATGGAGCTTAAATACAGTCAGTGTAATGTTGCAGATGAACAGTCATGCATCTGCGTATTTCAAGCGTGCTCTAGACATATTTCCGTCTCAGTTATATTTAAGTCGCGTTACCATAAAGCACGGCACTAAATCACGTTCGCTTCCTGCAGCGGCACGTGGAGATCCGTGACGTGCAAGTTACGCTATATTATTTGCCCTCTGAACTCTCACCTATTGTAAAGTTCCCTGGCTATATTTAGTACTGAATCCGATTCAACTCAACGTATAAACGCGTACCATTATGTATTGAGATGAACCTATAATGAACCCGTAATGAAGAAGCCGATAAGCCATCACTATATTAATTACTCATTACTGTGTAGTTTCAGAGCGCCCAGAGATTGAGTCAACGTGGTTACGAAGAAATGCAACGGTATCCTTGCTTATACCTAAGATTTCGTTCAAAACTGGTGCAGTCCGTCAGGACAAGTAACTCTATCCTACAAAAGAGCTTTGACTAAAAATCTTTTGGTGTATTTTCGTGAGTTTTCAGAGCACCTTACAAAATACAAAAACAGTGATGCTATGATCAAAGAAGCCAATCGTAGTCGTATATGTCATTAGTGATGCCGCCACGAGGACTCTTTTTTGCAATCGCCAACTTATTTGTATAGCAATGTATTATTTTTGTAGAAACAAACTTGTATGCAAAGGCAAACATGCCTCTACGGCTCAATGACGTTTATTTACGTGCATGAAAAATATTTATTCATTCTATTTTTCTACAACAACTTTCAACTCGAGCATAAAAGCTTTCTTCAAACTAACGCTTCAACCATAAGTTTTGAATAGTCGGATTACCAAATCTCTCTAATTACTTAGTTGTGCCCGTAAGTAGAAACTAAATGTTTAATAAGTACCAAAGTCTCTCCACTGTAAGTAATTATAAGGTAAGCAACGCGTGGGTGCACTTTCCAGTCACTGGAGCACCTTTACGGAGGTACCTCTAAAGGGAGCCTTTATCAAATACCTTTTGTTGTTCGCAAGGAACGCCTACAAGCACTCACGTCTCTCATAATCAGTTACTTGTATCAAAATTCGCATCAGCGGCGTGGGAGGAAAGTAATCCTACAGCAATATTAGTAATTACTTTGGTTAAGTTTCGGTTAGCTTTTGATTTAGACGATATTGTTTGATATATAAATCTTCTATTAATAGTATCAACTAACATCAGTATTTTCTTTATTGGTTTGGTCTTGGTAAAAAATAAGTTAGAGGTTTTCGTCATTTAAATAATGAAAAAAGCAATCTTAAAGACAAAATTTAATTATTTGGTGCTATCGTTGCCAATTATGTGGTGACAGTACAAATAAGCCGGCTCGACCAAAGAAGTACTGTCTTACAGGAAACCGTTGACGACCTCGACACATTCCATCGGCAGCATGTCTTCCATATATTTTGATTAGATCAACGACTTTTCATGGCGCTCTTTGGGGGAGGGCTATGTCCAGCAGTGGACTTTTATAGCCTGATGATGATGATGAACGACTTTTCCGATAAAGTTAATTTTATAAAATGTACCACATGAGACGCTTACGATCAAACGTACTGAGTTGCATTGAGAGCTTTTAAAACTGATAGTATACAATACAGCCTTGCGTAAAGCGCTGTCGCAGCGATGAAAGATCAGATTACTTCACACTGGTATTCACTTAGCTGCAAAATGCATCACACTGTTTAGGTTATATACGTATACGCTATGTCGGACGTGAGTCAGAAACCACTTAACGGTAGGCAAATTGAAATTTTTTATTGTTATCAGTTGTTTAAATATTCGTAATGACAGACATTACGAATATTTAAACAACTGACAACACAGGAATTATACCTAATACAGATGTTGAATTTAAAAAAAATTTGGGGCAGTCTTTGGGGACTGCCGACAGAAGTGAAAACTTTAATCCTTGATCATAAACACTTCTTTATAAACACACAAAAAAAGGGGCGAGTCGGATGTTAGTTCCCGAGACTCTCTTGGGTGTTATTAAGGAGGTCAATTTTTTTTTATTTTTAGCGTAGGACGCACCATTTCCGAGATATTATTAATATTGTAAAAAAAATAATAAAGCGTGGAAGCGTGACGATGACGCGAAATCCATGATTTTTGTTCACCCAAGAAGTGCTCAACGCGCCTAAAGAAGTTTTCACTTCAAAAATCCTAGTTGAATGTAGTTGATCAAATTAAGTTCTTGTACATCTCTGCCTAACCATTCTTAGATAAACAAGCGCGATATTATGTAGGTAAAATAAAGTTATCAAACAAGCGCATAAATGGAACGATACATTAATAATAACAGGTCCTTCACAGTGGCCGTGTATGCTAGTCATCGCGTGCCGGTCGATAGTTCGCGAACTTCGAGTCGTCGACACTAAAGTGTGACGTCACCATCTTAGCTTATCATTTTATAAGACAAGGGTGAGATTAAACTCTAATATCTACCTTTACAATTAATGTCAAAGTCAAGTCAAATGGAATTTAATGATTAATTTTAGCTATTTAAGTAGACAATATAAACCATGCTAGACTAGTGTCTTGAATGAAAGAGTCTGCCAAATAATTGGCAGCAGCACAAATGCGCAAGAAACTTGCATAAGAGTAGCAACATTGTTACCACGTTTGGCGGTAAATAAGAATGCCAGGGAGGTTTACAGACCTATCTCTAACCAGCTCACTTTTGTTTCCTTTTTCTTGCCATCTTTAACTCCTTTAACAAAACTTGCATGCTATCCCTATTATTACAATACCAGTTTGCTAACTATCTGGCGCGACATGCACCTATTTGCCACCTTTAAACCTATTTAACGTATTATATTTTTGACGGCCTCGATGGCGTAGTGGTTAGTGTAACCGACTGTCACGCCTGAGGTCGCGGGTTCGATTCCCGCACAAGTCAAACATTTGTGTGCATGAACATGGATGTTTGTTTTGGTCTGGGTGTTTTTATGTATAATAAGTACCTACGTATTTACAAAAAAAAAAGTATGTTTCTATGTTTATCCATTGTCTAGTATACCCATAGTACAAGCTCTGCTTAGTTTGGGCTAGATGGTGTTGTGTGTATGTGATAGAATATATTATTATTATATTATTAGGAAAAAAATGGTCGGAAATGGTTCTTCCTAGCGTAATATACTAAAATAGCTATTTTCTCACAAGCGGAGAACTAACTCGAACATTAGAATTAAATAAGCACACACAAAGAGTGCAGGATGTAACTAATTAAATAACGCTGCACTAGGGACGCCGGTAAGTTTGTTTGCGTCGGACGCTAGTTTGCGTCGGCACGTCGACTTGCGGTTGCGCTTGTGTGCACAACGTTCTCTCGGTATGTCGTTGGAAAATTACATATTACACGAAGAAGGCTCTCAAGCGCATGAAGCTTGTAACAAACATTATATGTATTGACTTTCATTTCATTTCATTTATTTATTCAAGAACAATTTACATTGTATGTGCAGTCTATTAAATGGTGTAAGTTTGCGCTTATGTTTGTCATTGTGAAGTCATCGGTTCGATTAACGAGTTTTTTTTTATACAACTAAGGTGGCAAACAAACATACGGCCCACCTGATGGTAAGTGGTCACCGTCGCGTATGGACGCCTGCAACACCAGAGGCATCACTTGCGCGTGGCCGACCCTTTAGGAAAGGACGTGTGAAGGAAAGAGAGCGGGATGGGGGAAAGGGGACGATTGGGCCTCCGGTACTCTCACTCATCGAACGAAACACAACAGTAGGACTACTGCTATTCCACGTCGATATTCTGTTAGAGGGTAGTCCTTCACCGGTCGAGTCGGCGCATTCATGCTGAAATCAGCGAGGCTCTACTACTCAAAAAGTCTAGTAAAGTGTCATTAATCATTATATATATTGTCGTAAAACAGTAACAGCGCGGAGTCTGAAAATGTGCGTGTTCGTCAAATATATGTAGGCTACATAAAATATCACGATACACACATAAGAATAAATTTAAACGGGTGGTATTTAACTGTACAGCAAAAAAATACTAATTACACATCAAAATATATTTAAAGAGATCAAACTAAGTCGACGGACCCCGCTTCGCGGGGTTCCTATTTTTGGGTGAGTTTAAGAAGGAACCTAACATAACCTAAACCTTCCGAGACGGGATGCAGTGATTTGAGGCGTATAAGTGCTCGTTATGCTGTGCAATATTTGCTGGGCAATCAGTATTTTTGATGGTCATTATATTAACATTTAATCCCAATTTAAACGTAAAATAAAATATATCGATCCGATGCTTAAGTCCACGTCGGTAAAACAACGGTACTGGACGTAAGTGCTGTGTATGTCACAGGTTAATGTCTCGCGTCTGACGAAGTTTAATAAAGAGCTTTTTCGTTAAAATTATTCTTAATAGCAGTCTACTGCTGTCCACTAAGCTCATTTGCAGACTGTGCTCACCTGCTGAAAATTTTCTATAAGATAATCTTTGCAATAATTTGCCCCACCCGGCAGTCGTATCCGACGTTCTTGAAGTGAGAAATATATGTTTTCTTGCGTAAACATAAGCGATAACTTATGTCATAGGACCGTAATTAAACATTTGTTTTTTGTTTAATATCTACTTTTTAGTCAATCTAACAAAAAATACTACAGTAATTTTATATTTATCTTCTTTAAATTTCTATTATTCTCTAAATAGGTACATATTTTCTATTTTAAAGAACTAACCAAATGTTTAGGGGTCGTTTATACTTTCGTTGTTTTATAAAAACATCAAGTCCTTCTTCAAAAGTCCACACGTTTTCCTCAAACAAACAATTATTAGAAGTTTTATTTTTTATACATAATAGACACCTATAGCAGACGAAGGGGAAGTTCTCCAAAGGGCCCTCCGATTTTAATTAAAAGACAAACATTAAACACTGAGCAGACAATAAAAGGCAAATGATAAAGACAACAAACAAACTGTATATTATACGTAATCGCTACGTTTTTATGATTGTAGCAGTCTCTACGGCGTAGCGTCGTAGAGGTGTAGCGACGTAGCGCGTAGACAACAGGAAGGCGATGCGGCAACGTCGGGATTACAGGTGGGGTTCGGCTGAATGAGCGTTTATTAGCTGGGTGACACGCTGCACGTAACACGGGTTCTCGAATTAAACTCACTCAAGTTAAGTCTAGAGGTATTCGGTTAGTGGCGAACATTTAGTATTTGCTTTGATGTTAAATCGTAAGGTAGTTTACAGTTGAAGTTGATAATACTTGGAAGATTTTAGTGTTTAGCTATCACCAAAGCTGCTACTGGTGCTGTATCAACAGCGAATGAAATACACTATGCAATTGCATAAAGATCTTGTGCATAGAGTATATTTGCAAGACTGAGTTTTGTGGAAACCTGTAGGGCACGGAATAATATTATTTCAGAGCTTTTGAGAGGAAAATCCACGGCGTTTAGAATACAGCAGCGCGCATTGCAATAATAATAATTATTATGTCAAGTGACGAACTGCGCCGAGCGCAGGCAGCTCTGTCAGTTTGAAAATATTTGTATTTAGAAAATATTGAATACGACAGAGTGTCTTAAGAAAGCCAGGCTGATTTGGTCCCGCGGTCTGTATGAAAGGCAATATAAGGTATCCCGTATAAGTTACTTTTCTGACTTGCCTACTGACCATTTTCATAGATCTACTTTTTAATTCTTATTGCCACTTTCTGAATTAGAAACAATTTTAGTATCGTGCAAACAATTAACAATTTACGAGTGGTTTTATTAGTCCAAGCACCTTTGCATATTCATGACGGACGGCCCTTATCTTGTAAACTGGCAAGTTGTTCAGTGGATCGCTTATCCTCAAAGTAAGCGAGATGACAACGGGGATATTTCGAAGCAAAATGTATTGGTCTGCTCGCTTTGCTTTAGTTTGAAGGTCAATAAAATAAATTTTAATTGAGTGTTGTTTAGTGACCGAGAAAGCTTTTCAGAGAAAGTAGAGCTTAGTGGAATTGCCTTTCAAACCTAGGATAACTTAGGCGGTGAATACTTCGACCTTCTACCGCAGGTTAATCTTGACCTTCTTAATAATTATTTTACCTCAATCGGTGGCAAGTAAAGGTTTTAACCTAATCAAATAAGCTAGTTGTAAAGACTACAAAAGTTGCTGATTTCACAAATATTTATAAAGTTAATTGATCATTGATGAATCATAAAAATAGTGCCCTCGGGTGATTTTATGTGTGTTCTCATAGGAACAAATCTTTGCTTGAATCTAGTGACTAATCTTAATATCACTTCAGTACACACACTAACGATTAAACTTACACGTAAATAAACGTTACTTTGCAATCGAAATGAATAAATAGAAACTTGTTTTCAAAACGCGTATTAATCTGATTCTAGATTTGTTGTGCGAAAACTGCTTTTTGAACGCTGTGACGAATAATTGTAACAAGATAAAAGCTAGTGTTGAAGGTAGCAAGGTGGCAATCAAAGAGGGTGTGTTGACGCTGTTAACGACGTTCGTTAGTGTTGTGGGCGAGACTGGACACACCTTCGTGCCGACGCTCGCACATCAAGCGCTCATTACAACAAATCTTCGTTGATTGGAATATGGGCGATATTTATGCACTTAGTAATAATATCGGTTTAAATCAACTACTGGCATTCAATAAAATCAGGACCATTCTTGTAACTGAATTACGTTTTCAAAATTCGAATAATGTATTAACGACTATCTGGATATACAACAATTTTATTAT
Organism: Catocala sponsa; assembly: GCA_963564715.1. Classification (NCBI taxonomy): domain Eukaryota; kingdom Metazoa; phylum Arthropoda; class Insecta; order Lepidoptera; family Erebidae; genus Catocala; species Catocala sponsa. The sequence continues at coordinate 24,476,441 of OY751341.1, read as the reverse complement.
ATTACGTGGATTGAAGACATACAATCAAGCGGTGAAGGCAAGATAGGCTATTGGGATACCCATTCGTGAACACTAAAAAATAAAAATAATCTTTGCGTCTTTACAATAATATATAAAATAAGTTAAACACACATCGAAGTCAAACAAAGTAGGGTTTGTCTTGAGCCACATTTAAACATTGTAAACATTGGGATGGCAGATAGCATATTCACATAAGTACTCAAACATTTGATCTCAAAATAATGAGTAAGCAGGCTATCGAAAACTAAACATTTATGTTAAATATATAAAAATAGGCCTACATATCCAAAAGATTAGAGATGAATCATTTTATTTAGACAAACACGTTTTGATCCAACGTAATAAAGTATACTGAAATGTCTATGTCAATAAAATCATTAACTCTTGGTCTGACTCAGAACTTAGTTAGTCATCGTCAACTAGTAACGCGTTCATTTTTATGTCATTGATTCAAAAAATTTCGTTTAACTTTTTACATTATTTTATCATTAGTCTCGATGGAATATTTTACCTTCAGTTTGAGTTAATCTGCGTAGGCGTCTTAACAAAGAAAATACACACGAAATACAAAGATATTTTGGTTATCAAACAAACAATCATAACTATTATTTTCGTTTTCATTCTTTGAATAACTGGTTAACTGGCAATGGAAAAGTTCGGCATTATTGTAGGTAATTCAGCGTGGGCGTCTTGTTAAGCAAACATTACAAAACAACCTATTTTATATTTTGATATAAAACAAATATTGGCGAACATAGCGGACAGGTCAAATGGCAACGGGGAAAACCGAGAAAATAATTACCTTGTTATTGTACACCTACGCTTTACCAAAAATATAACTATTCATTTTCGAAGTATAATACTGTAGGGATTTTGCACGTGTCGATGAAACAGTGACTGATGACATAAATAATTCACGTTTTAGTCATTGTTTACTTCGAGAAGTTCGATATAATATATTAATAGCATTCAGAATCAGATGCAACCTAATATACTATCTCTCACAGGTTTTAGAGAAATGTCTGTTCAAGAGTGAAATGAGACAGTTATAAAGTAAATTTGACCAACGGTCGCAATAGATTCCTTTACTACTTTTATTTAGGGTACATACAAGTCACCATTTCTCCCTTGGTTTTAACTAAAGCTACTAACTACTGCGTCAGAACGTCATTAGGTAACTCAAAACCATGAATTAAGCTCTCACTTTTCTTCTTGTAAAAGTATATGTAGTACTTAACCATTATTCAACTTTATGTTTCTTCTAATGTTACAGTGTACTGATTCGTTATTCATTAACCTTTTGAACGCCAGAGTATAAACGCATCGCCGTAACCCCGACGCCAAGCCACTTTTTCTGTAAAATGACCTTCAGAAGTATAGGGATTCCAAAACTTTATCGAATATCAACTGTTTTTATTTTCGTCTTAAATTTTCTAATGAACCTTACTCATGACACTGATATTTATTTAACCACAAAAGTAATGTTTTATTTAGTTTTATTGTTTATTTTTATGTTAAGGTGCGACGTATTTTTTGTCATACATATGTGACGTTGGCGTTGAGGGCAAGATTTCGTTTGTCACGTATATGTGACAATGGCGTCCAAAAGGTTAACCATTATTCAACTTAATGTTTCTTCTAATGTCACAGTGTACTGATTTGTTATTCATTAATAATTTCGCTACCGTCAACTTGACGGGCGTCGTAAATAAATGTTCAAAATAACAGAAACAAATAAAAATGGGAGCGTAGGCAAAGACGAGTGGCGTAACCGTCTTTATAATTGTGTTCCTCCAAATTTAGGTCCGCAACAAAAGAGTGGACTAATTTGACAGTGCCAAAAACGTTTTGCTATTGTCTTTGTAAATAAAAGAGGTGACGATGTAATAATTTGTTTTGAGAAATTCACAACCAGTTGAAGTCATTATTTACCATAAATAAATAAATGGTTGGTATACAATTGAATTGGAATGAATATTTAATGTCTTTGGAAACTGTTAATATAGTATAAGGCATGCCTTCTACATGACACTTGAACCTTTTACAGACATACAAAGTATAATGTGCTGAATTGCGTGTGATCGGGATAAAAAAACAGTTATAATGGTAACACATGTACCACAATAAATGAGTGATATAAGGCACGAGTAGGAACTTACATCAAACATTCCCTTATGGTCTAGCCTAGCTGCCGAATACTCCCTGTGCAGCAAAGGTATATACTACACAATATTCCACTAACAAGTAATTATATGTACGAAATTATTTATTTCCTACTCAATCAACTAAGCAGGCTATTTTATATTAATATATTTAAACGAGAAACTACAGTCATCAATATTTACTATTACCAACATCAATTTACTAAATAGTAGCTGCAATATTGAGTTCATCCAAAAATAGCTCATCGTCCTATTGAAGGGTAGTTCTACAAAACTCGCGAGTGGCCAATTACTTTAATAACTTTATCCAAAAATGTTTTGACCTAAATAACTACAGTTGAAACGCGCTGTGTTTAAAAATCGTGATCAATCAGCGCGGAACAACGGGTTGTTGTAGCCCTCCCTTATGACTGTGCCATTAACCCTATTTAGGTGTCGTTTCACCCTCGGCCCTGCATTCCGCATGTGTATTCACCCTTTACAGACTTTCGGAGCCTTGCGACAAATGGAGCTGCGAGCAAGGATCACTCTGCTTAATGTGTTTGTTTGTTGTTCTTTCATGTGCAAGTTTTAAAGAAGAACGGAAAGGCAAATCACGTCAACAAGGTATTATGCAATTCTATTAATCCTAACTAATATTATAGATGGGACTGTGAGTTTGTTTGTTACGCTTTCAGGTCTTAACTACTCGACCAATCATCATAAAATTTCGCATACACGTTATCCGGGGTACAGATAAGGTCATCGGGTACTTTCATCCAGGAAAAAGTACTGTTTCCGAGAAAAATAAAATTTACATAACCTACACTTAAGCGAGCGGAGCCGCGGGCAAAAACTACAATATAATATATTTATAGAATTCAAGATATAGTTTAGTAATAATTCAGCTATTAATACACGGACTAATAGTGACTATCAACGAGATGACATACGTCATTTATATGTCGTATCAGCTAATCAAGCTATCAGCTGGTACTTTCCTTGCCCCACGGCCACCAACGCATGATTTTATTTAACAGGCTTCTTAGATTGGCTTTAGCTACACTATAGTTATAAGGAATGGCAGATTTCCCACCTAACACTAATCAAAACCTACGGTTACGTATTTTACAAGACCATACAAATTTTACCATCATCTAGCAAATCAATTTTAGTGTATTGATTATTATTTGAAGATTAATAATTTGATCCACATGAACGCAGCATTATAAAATGTAATTCCATCACAAATTCAATAGCTTTGACTACTTGGTTTTCCGTATTCCTTCAAAGAACAAAACTTGAATTCGGTATTTCAATGTTATCAAACTTATTTATACCTCTACAGCGCATTTGATTATAATCAGTGCCACAGTTATCAAGAACATCCAACGAAATCTTCATCAAAATTAATAAAGCCGTCCTTTTCATTTGATACACCCACCTCTCAGACACTTACTCGAAATAATCTTAATTTTCATAATAGCAGCTAAAGAGATTTTAAATCATCGCGTTAAACATTTTCGCCGTTAAGATCTCTCAAAGAGTTGGCGACCGGTGAATTTCACTATTCTTTAAACCGGAGCTTGTTGGATTTAATGAAATGCTACGGATATATAAGATTTCTGGTTGCCGAAGTCTGTAAAGCTCTGCAAGCTCATCCGTTAATGGATACGTCATCTGCTTCCGTTGGTTGTTCACTCAGCTGTAACTCGACGAATTGTCGTCGGAATGTTCATAAAAGTAAAACATGATGTTTTTTGTTTAACACGCTTTTTAAGTGAGTGTAATTTATGGAATCATGAGTTTCGTTAAGTGCTTACTTTGATTTGGAATTGAAAGATACTATAAGTATAGTCTCGATCGTGGTACATGTAAATATTGATTCACTTAGTCCAGAGGCCGCTAGTGTGACTGGACTGCAGATTGGCACAAAGTTTTATTATTGTCTGTAAGATTTTGTTTAGCAGCAGCATCGTATGATGCTTGCAAACCTAGATTGTAAGCGTGCCTTTAATAAGACACAAAGAGATAGCCATCTATTTATTTACTTAGTTATATGTAAGGGGCAATATCACACGAATATATTGCCACATATTTCGAGTAACAACGGTCTTCGATTTACAGTAATATTAAGGCGGCTGTACACATTGGGCCAAGGTAGTGGGCCAGCGTGTTGGGCCACTACCTTGGCCAATGTGTACAACCGCCTTTACATGCGAACATTATTAAAACGTTACATAATAAATGAACCAACATTTTATTTTCTCCTAATTCGTCGTAGGCTGAAATCCTCTTACGGCTGTAACGACCTTCAATAATATCATATTACAAGCTTTTTGTTGCCATGTTTCCTTTACGCATCGGGTATTTTTAGGCACTGGCGACATTAAACTCTCACCGGGGATGATAGAATCAAAAATTGGAACTGAATCATCAAAGAATACATCAGAGTTCCTAATATTTATAAGTATACGTCTTTTATCCAATAGACACATGCACGCAATCGCGAGGTCTTTAAATTTAACTCCGAAGACTGGCAGTGTTTTTGTGTTTTTTGTGTTATGATATGTTGAGTTGCTACTCCATTCTGCTGAACGAACTTTGAAAATGTGCAAAGTATATAGTAATAGTCAGCTGGCGTTACGTGGATGTAATAAATCTGTGTCGCCCCTTTCGTAGATAATACCCACACAGATTTAACGTAATAATATATTTATTAGTACCTAGCTATTGCTAGGTATATTGAAATGCTCATTGGATTGGAATAAACCGATACCCGATTATAAAGTTAGTGAGCTACGTACCGACTGTTCGTTTAATGGAATTTTCAGACTGCATAAAAGGATTTTAACTTTTTTGATACTCAATGTAATTGAAATGCTTGAAAATCATTTATAAATAGAATTGAATTAAAACGTTTGAACTATATACGAAGCTATTTCTATCTTATATTAATTTTGTTGAATTAATGAAAAGTATCTATAAGATGAAGTTTTCTTTATGCAGATTATTGCGAAGAATAGGTCGCAATAGTAGCATACAACCCGTCTACGTTATAAATAATCTATTCTCGATACCATTTTTTTTTTAAGATTACTTTTATTTCGGTTAAAAGTAACTAGTATTCTTGGTAAGCACCACAGCTAAGAGGATATGTACGTTCACGTTGGAGGTGCAATGCGTAGTTAATTAGTAATTTGAATTCACAACCTCTCAATCGCAAATCCAACGACCAAAAAACTTGCATTAATGATCTGACTTTTGTATATTACGCAAGTTAAGCCGGCGGCGATACCTAGTACATAGTAGATTACGTAACGTATAAAACATTCAAATTAAATACGTCCTCGACGACGAAGGCCTAAATCCACCGTTTTGAAACTTTACATTTTAAATCTTGCGTTCGGTACCTACCCGTCCTTTAGTCCCTGATTAGCATTTACGAGAAAAATGTTTAGCAATTAAAATGAAACGGTTTCGCAAGTTAACGTTGACTAAAAGCCCGGGTTACGGAATAATTCATTTGGATTAGCTATTTTAAAAAAAGGAGTTAATTAAGCGTTGGTCTTGGGTTGTCCCGTAATTTATGTTAAGTCGATTATTCAATCAGATTTTGGCTAGCAATTAGAGTATTATAGAATAGAATTTGACTTCAGTAAATACAAATTAGTTTAATCCATAAAGTAGAACGCATAATGTAAAAAAAAGAAAGGGCTTTTTTGAACTGTTTGCATTATACTGCAAACAGTTGGGGTATACCCCAGACGAATGGCAAATGAAAAACATCTAATTCATTGTTAGTGTACCTATACCTACAAGCAATCGATACAACCAATTCGAGATCATCAGCTAAACAAGGTTACATAAAGACACTGTAATTAATGTCAACAAACAGTAATTACTGGTCTGAGATTTTTGTAGAATCAGATATATTAATTACAGCACACATATTCGCTATTTCTACTTGTTTTTTAAGGTTGCATGTTTGTTTTTTCATTGCACGATTAACTTAAATAATGTTGTACACCGATATTATAATGTATCTCAAGGATGCATACATTGCCTGTTAGAAATTATTTATAAAAATAGCTGTCTCAAGTATTGTTGGCGAATTTAATTCGAAAGCCGACATACGGACGCGCACGTTTAGGCACAGTGGTTTTCCATTTTGTCTACATGTGAGAATATCGACTTACTAATTGATATGGAATCCTCTGAGTCTTAGCCTCTAAAATGTAATAAATTAGGTATACTATACGTTTTTCATTCTGCAATGACACCTAACTTAGTAAGTATTCTAGACCTCTTGTTCGGTTTACTAACGACACCTCTGGATGACCCATTTTCCCTGGATGTCAATTTTAAATATAGTAGTATTGCCTATACACAATACGAATATAGAATTGCGTAACTAACCGCCATTTTCATATACATATCTATACCTACTGAAACTAAAACCTGGCTGATTGTTACGATTCTATGATAACTGCTCAATCGATTTGGATGTTAAGTCTGGAGATAGCGAAAAACGAGAAAAGTAACTTAAACTTTGTAACAGCTACTCGCCTATACGCAGTGCATCATTAATAAATATTATTATAAGCAGTGTACTATACCAAAAATGCTCACGGACTGCCGCGGTTCAAAGCGTTCTTAGTAACGTTCATAAGTATTCAGCAGTCATTTCTAACTGGCCTGTTTTGTAAAGGTACTCGCTAGGCATATAACCTTGTCTCATGAAAGACGTTACAAACTATTTTATTAATTACCAGTCAACAGTTTTTTACTCCTTTGGTGTCAAATCTACTAGGCGCACTGGCATTAACGAGGTACCTAACTTCTTAAGCCTCTGCGTTATTCGTGCTCTCATTAATAGAAACGTAATATTTCTAATAGAAACATAATTACTTTTCGTCCCATTTCAAAAGAGGCCTTGCCCATTCGTATCTAAAACAAATATATCGAATAAAATTCATGAGATTCAGTATGCATCATAATACATTAAAAAATATCTAACGTATCAGTTACCTAAACGATGCAGAGTCAAAAACCGGTACATTGCCGTGTAAGTATGTAATCACAGTGTAATTATTTGATAAAACAAGCCCCGGACGTGAACTCAATTAAGATTTCCACGCGTTCACGGTTCTGCGACACGCCATGATAAACACGATTTTGTTTCATCGACATGAGGGTAGTATTATATAAAGATCCTTTTGCAGTCTATTGTAATTATTATCTGTATTTACAAGTCGACTGTTATAATTCTATTTTTAATGTCTACAATAATTTATCAAATTATTATTTCTATACAAGTTACGTAAAAACCTTTTAACCACATAAATGCTTTTGAGTAACTCTGCTTGGTCTAAAATTGAGTGTAGAATATTTGTTTTAAATAATACACGAAAATCTAACGTTCTACTTATGAGGAGCTAAACTAAAATACAATATAAACAAGAAAGAGCTTGTAAATGTGTTTAGTATAAACTTCAACGGCAGCTATCAGAGGCATACATTGTATACAGTTAAGTATAAAGTTACATAATAAACAAGTTTTTTCAGTAGAGGAAAAGTTACAAAACCATTACAACTGCAATACGGGCGCGGAACACTAGCGCCATCTATCGAACGCCAAACATTCCCCCATTTGCGTCCGAGCACGCCGCAAACCTTATTTTGTTAAAACTCACCAATAATGTATGAACCGATGAAATATAATAAAACGTTCACTGATTTGTTCGTCGGAGCACTCACTGGGTACGGTCAGAATAATGAGCACAGATGGTTGAGTGGACACTGGGCACTGTTTGCACGCGAGTGTACGCGTGTACTTGTAAGCACAATTAGTGAGTGGGGTGAGTGAGTGCGTACGACGTGCGGGGCGGGCGCGCGTCGTGGGCGGACTGCCGCGGCCCGGCGCGCCCCGCGCTGCGCCGCCGGCCTGCGCGCCATAACCTAACCCCGTTCCAAGTTTTCCGACACAAAGAATAGTCAAAAGATGTGCCACTGTGATTCAAATTCAAGTTCAATCTAAGTTTGTTATAGCGTAAAACGTTTTCTGATAAACCGCAACTTGATCAAATTATAATGCGTGAAGTGATTAGGCTTATAAGTTGAAATACTTATTCATTTAGTTAAAATTGTTTCTGAAAACTGTTAAACTTGTTGTAGGTTTCTTGATAATTCGATAAGCAGAATTAAATAATAACTTTACCTAGAAGCGTTTAGCATAAACGGAATAAAAACTGCTTTGAAATTTGAAATCTTTGTTAAAATCATTAATGCCGATCATGCATCATAAGAACAAAAGTCATTAACGAACATTTCTCCAATTCAAAGGCATTCCTTTTCTATTATATTTTCTTCTTTGTACGTAGCGCAGTATTTTTGATAGCCAACCGATTTATATTCGATAGATGGCTTACAGAGCCCCTCATTGACCTAGAAAGCTTCAACTACACTTACGATAGAGGCAGCGGATAGGGCCTAATGGATTTAGTTGTTGAAGGACATGTGTAGGGAAATTTTACAATCGAGCAGTTGCAAATGATGACCTTAAGTCAATAAAGTGTAATTGTATTATTTTATTTCTTTGAAAGTGGATCATTATTGCCCGAGGTAAATGTTGGCTATAAGATTTAGGTATAGGAACAATTATAATCAATTATGCATCTCGCAAAATTTCTATACTTTTAAAAACATCACATACTGGTTAAATTCAGACCTAGCAAAATATATCCTCAATAGATCCTGTCATTTTAATCGCCAATCATTAGTTTCAAATAATAAAATTCAGTTTTATTTTTATATGATTAAGTATAAAATCCTTACTAATATTATAAATTCGAAAGTAACTCTCTGTCTGTCTGTTACCTTTTCACGGCTAAACCACTCAACCGATTTAGATGAAATTTGGTACAGATATAGTTTAAAACCTGGGGAAGGACATAGGCTACTTTTTATTCACGTAGGTACCACGCGAGCGGTGCCGCGCGCAACAGCTAGTAAATGATATATGCAAAATCACTGCAATAACACCGAAATGGTAGATAGGCAAATTTCATCGAAATCAGATACTGACGACGACATTAGATCACTCACTAAAGACCTTAACAGCAAAAATCTCTATTTACAGTAACATCTGAAACCAAGCTACGTTCAATCTTCGACTCAATACAATAAGAGAAACCTGTCAAGTAATTCTATTAATGTTCTCGGGTACGACGCAAACACAATAATACTCGTAGATAAAAAGGAAAGCGTCATACTAGTGAGAAAATAGAAGTATATTTTTGACATGCTCATGTTGAAAGCCTTAGAGGATGTACGTAGTGTCTTTGAACGACAGAAGATATTACGGAAGTCGACGAAAATTATTACGTAGAAAGGATTTTAGTTGACACCAGTTTATTAATAATAATCACAGTTTTGCTAGCAGCAGTGAGGCTATCATAAACTCCTTACCGACCCACAAAAAAGGAGGTGCTGAGCAATCAACCTAAGAAGTACGGGACAGCAATTTTTTTAAACCTCTTGAAGCCATAATTTTCGCAAACATACAAAGCCCTAGTTAGACTGATCCAGGTTTTCTAAGCCGAGTTTAGGCGGTGATGCCGCAGTGTAAACTTAGAAATAAGAAAGATTAGGTCATTATCTACCAAACTGTCCTCAGGGACAGGTCGAGATGGTCATGTAACAAATCACAACAACGAGGTTTTTCTTTTAACGTCAGCAAGCCATTCTTGAGTTATATTTTTTCAAGTCAAAGGTTATGTGAAACATGGAAGGGAGAGTTTCTGCCATCACGTTAAAAATAACGTGGCGTAACAAGCTTATAGCCGTTATCTATGTATACATGATACGTTGGCAACATCGACCGCTGTTGTGCCAAATGCTCCCGACAAGCAATTGGCACAACATTTAAATTATTGACACATTGTTACAAATTGCAATTAGTTTCGAATGCGGCTGAATAACGGTGAATTTATTAACGAAACAGCTTGTTTGACATAACATAGAAGATAGGGCTTATGGAACCTTAATGAGGGTTAGATATATATCTAATTAGTCGATAGATAACATTTTAAAGTAGGTATACAGAATTTACACGAATACTGGCTATTAGAAAAAACACAGCGTGTTATATAAAATATATATTTCTTTTTCTTGTTTAAAGTAATAGTGCGTACGAAAATAGAGGGCGCCTAATTTACCTAAAATAAACGTTTTCACTTGAATTTTGGAGACAACCAGGTATTACAAGGTGTCTCAAAAGAAATTTTATATTTAGCTAGCTTACTGCGTGAACGCAACGTATCCGAGGGGCGCGGGGGTTATGTCAATCGGTAGCCTGGCTCTTGGGAATTCAGTCGCTATGGAGCGTTTCTCGGGAGCAGACCGTGCGTTGTGCGTGCGAGAGTTTTACAAAAACGGTGATTCGGCGACTGTAGCGCGTAGAAAATTCTGTAGTATTCGAGGTTTTCGTCACTTAAATGATGCGCCAAGCATTCCTCTTATTCGAAATTGGGTTAAGAAGTTTGAAGAGACCTGAACAACGCTGGATAAATCAAAATCCGGGCGACCTAGGTCATCAAGAACGGTAGAAAACGTGGAGAGTGTTAATCAGTCTGTTCGCGACGACCCGAACCTTTCAATTCGGAAGCGCGCAAGTGCTTTAAATGTGCATAGATCTTCACTACATCGCATTATGCACAAAGACCTGAATCTGCACCCCTACAAAATTCAATTGGTGCAAGAATTAAAGCCCCAAGATGCCAGTCAGAGGCTTAATTTCGTAAATCAGGTGATTGAGCAATTATCGACGTTTACGAACATTTTGTTCTCGGATGAAGCTCATTTTCATCTTAATGGCCACGTAAATAAGCAAAACTGTCGCTACTGGTGTGCAACGAATCCGAAACGCAAGCATCAGAAACCCCTACATTCGCCTAAAGTGACCGTATGGGCTGCGATGTCGGCGCGAGGAATTATCGGCCCTTACTTTTTTGAAGACAATATGAGGCGTGCGGTTACAGTGAATTCAGAGCGTTATGTGGAGATGTTAGACAACTTCTTGGTTCCTGAACTGCAAAACTTTTCGGGCTATAACCAAAGAACATGGTTTCAACAGGACGGAGCAACTTCACACACGTCCAATATGTCTCTGCCACGTGTTCGTGAAATTTTCCCTGGCAAATTAATCTCCCGGAGAGGTGACATAAATTGGCCTCCACGCAGTCCAGATTTGACCCCTATGGACTTTTTTCTATGGGGTTATCTTAAATCTAAAGTTTATGCGAATCAACCGACTTCACTGGCGCATTTGAAAGAAAATATCCGTCATGAAATGGCAGCCATCCCTGAGTCCACCTGCCGTGCCGTCATAAGTAATTTTACTGTTCGATTAAATGAGTGCCGGGAACGCGAGGGTCTACATTTAGACGATGTTATTTTAAGAAATAAATCCCCAAAAGGTGTATTTTAAAAATTAATAAACAGTTTTTCTATATACGGCTTACTTTTTTCTTAATCGATCCACTAAATATAAAATTTCTTTTGAGACACCTTGTATATTGTTTATAAAATTTTATTATATTATTAACAAAGGTTTTTAAACTAGCATAATTTCGAATGCATATGTATAAAAATGTACACGAATGTATTTAACAATCTATATATAACAGATTCATTACTAAGTAACCTACTTTTCATATTTTGAAATACACTCTAAATTGGCAATATCTCGAACAACATTTTAACAAGATTATTTAAATAACTGCATTAAACGTGTCACTGAGAATTTTGTTCCAGACACACATGTACATTTTCCAACATAATAAAGTTACTGAAGCGATTTCAAAAGTTCTAGTATTCATTTTAACAGATATTTCGACTCTCAGAACCGTTATTTAGTTTTAGATTTAGTCACCTGCAATATAAGAAGAAAATACCGATATCAGCGGAAAAATTACCTTCATTTTTCTAATACGCAGTCAATCCTGATAATGGGCGGTCGACAACCTGCTCTAGTCATACGTGCGTTAAGGGGCAAAGCTACAATGCATCGGATCAATGTATAATTCATACATTTTGTTTAAAGCCGTTCTATGCCATACCCAAGTATTACAATTAACATGCATATAGTAGGTATACAATAGTCGTATCTAGTACCTAATATTATCATAAAATAATTTAACAAGTAAAAGATTTATTAAAATTTTTAGCTATGCCAGTATATGTTCTGCTGTATATGTTGAAATTTTAACAGATTATAAAATTGACTTTTTTTTTATTTATTTTTTATTTTGCTCGTCAATATGACCACACTCCACCTGATGGTAAGCAGTCGTGTGGTCTAAGAGCAGTGGCCTCCACATCGCCCCCACAGTAGCCGAGGCGATGTTGAGGTCTCTACTTTGACGGACTGAGAAGATGCTTTTTCACGCCCCGCTTAAAGAACCCAGGATTGAAGTAAAAGGAAACACGTGCCTTGGCAGAGAATTCCATGCCTTGGTCGTTCGGCAGAGATATGAGGACCCAAACTTTTTGGTACGCGCTCTAATCGACTCTACCGTGTAAGGATGGCATCTGAGCCCAGCACGCGTTGTTCTGGATAGAAAAGGGGAGGGCGGGATAAGGTGGAATAACTCTTCAGAGCACTCCCCGTGGTATATTCTGTAGAAACATGCCAATGAGGCAATGTCCCTACGGAGTTGCAGAGGTTCCAGTGAACTCGTGACCTCTGGATCTCCGATGATACGGACAGCCCGCCGCTGTAACCGGTCGAGAGCGTCCAGCAAGTACTGCGCGGAGCCATCCCAAAGATGAGAACAGTACTCCACGCAAGGGCGCACTTGTGCCTTATACAATAGGCACAGTTGCCCAGGCGCGAAGAACCGCCTCACCCTGTTCAGAACTCCGAGTTTTCGCGAAGCTTGCTTAATGACGCTCTCGATATAAGTTTTCTGGTTAAGGGAGCGGCAAAGATCCATACCTAAGATGGAGAGACTGTCACGTATCACCAGTGGAGTGTTCTTCAGAGAAGGGAGGGGAAGGAACGGAGACTTTTTTGTTGAGAACGCGCATGCCTGGGTCTTCTTGGCGTTGAACTTGACCAAGTTCTTGGCACCCCATTCATAGATGCGGTCCAAGGTCCGGTCAAGTTCAACGACAAGATTCTGCCTTTTCCCCTCAACCTCAGCCTGTTTGGCCCCAGGATGTCCGAGATATCGCCCATGCACGGTACTGTCGTCCGCATAACAATGTATGTTGCCGAGATTCAACATATCATTGATATGCAGAAGAAAGAGCGTAGGGGATAAGACAGCTTATTATTAGCTCTGACCACTTTTATTTTAATGTGACAGCCGATGTGCTGACGAGAGGTACATTTCGCGAACTACGATAAATGATAAAATGTATATAATGACTGTACAATTAGCAGTTTGTAATTTTTTTGCTGGTGTTCTTTTCGATATACGTAGGACATACTTAACAGAGAATAAATTAAATAGATGAGACAAACCATAGACTATGTACATATAAAGGTCCTCAAAGATACACATAAAAAAATCCGTCATTAAACTAAACTATTAACATAAAACGACCTCAAAGCAGACAACATGAGTCAGGTAATACCCTCAAACAAGGTAAATCTATCGTCCAAAACCTATACTTACATTTGTTATACAAAGGCTCGCCCCAGTCTCCGCGTTATTTATGGACCATTGGACAGCTCATCCCTTCCTGAGTGAGGATATCAGGAGACATTATCCCTACTACGTACATAAGTATAAGTTGCTGATGTATCTCGAATTTCTATAAGATATAGTTCGCGTAAATATTTCGCTATTTGGATGTCGTTGCCTTTTTCGGTGACAAATAAAAAATACTAGAACGCATCGTCGCTGCTTCTCGAAAAGATGAGATTTGTCAAAAGATTATTCCGTAGCCATCATGTAATCTTAATAATAATATATTAATTTAAATATATATTTGCCGTAACTTCAGGTAAGTAGCTAAGAATGATAATATTCCTATTCGAAATTAGAGTAATGGCAAAAACGCAGCTGCAGCAGCTGCAGCTGCGTTTTTGCCATTACTCTAATTTCAAAGACAGCGTTAAAATTGTAATTGTAAGATTTATCAAGATTAGCCGTTACTATGTTACCTAAAAATATAGGTGTTTAAACGAGTCTACTTCTACAAACGAACCCTAAATCAGAAATATGTGTATAAATTATTTATTAGAAACGATAGTTGTCATAAAACGACTGAGGTTAACATATAGCCTGGCTCTTTTTGATGCTGACAATATAAATTATTCGATCCGATCGTACTTAGGCACAGTATAAATATGCAGGATAAGCAATAATGTGGTTCAGTCAATAAATTATATTTTGATGGCGACTTACGTGACGCCACTTTGTTGGATGTAAATCGACTAAGTTCTATAATTACTTATAGCCTTACAATATATCATATCTCTATATTATGATAGATTGTACAAAACGTTTTTTTTTAATTCTCAGTGGAACACTTGCTCTGGTAGACGGTAATTTCCCCACTTCCAACGTGGAACCTAAATAAAGCTATCAGTATATTGGATTATGTCAGTACTAGATATATACTACTATCTAGATTGTAGAATAGGTAAAAGCCTATTCTACGATCTAGATAATTAATTTATTAATACCGGCCAGTCTTTTTCAATTTTTATAGTCTCACATCTGAAAAACTAAGTCAGATAGCTCGCATTACATAATGCGTACAGGGCAAGCGGTGTGACCGCAGCCGCAAGATTCTGAGATTAATGAGACCAATACATTGCATATAATCGACGAATATATTTTACACTGTCATGGTTAAGACCTAGTCTAGATAGAGCAATAGTTTTTTTTTATGGACATTGGTAATTTTAGATTTTCATAAACCTTTAAGCCATTACGTCAGTATAACATTTACGAAGGATAAGATGGACATATACCACATTCCGCCACCTTAGTTAACGTTCTGTAGGACCAGCCTGGTGTATGCCAACATTGTATCAAACTCCATTTTTCTACTGAGAATTTATGAATAGAATGGCGTATCGGCAGTTTACTTGACAGCAGATATAATTATCATCTCGTAAATGTAGACCAGAGGTTCCCAGACTTTTTCTTATAGACCACTTTCAAAATTTTGCTGGTTCCGGTGGACCTCCAGCAGCATTCGTATTTATATTGGTGAAGAATCAAAAATTTTGATCAAATCTCTAAGAGCTGAATTTTTGAATTCTCAGTACAAAGTAACAGTCGCTGAGCTTTTTAAAATATTATCTACCAACATTGATAGGTGAAGTCAAGCCAACATTTTAGTTCTTCACTATCGAAAGCAAATAAATTTTCGTGGACCCCCGCTTACGAATTGTGAACTCCCATTTTATTGGCACACCAACGTAGACCCCGTCGAGTCTCCCATGGACCCCTGGGGGTCCACCTGGACCACTTTGGGCACTAAGATCGTGAGTATTCAGAATCAGAGAATTGAGGACAACTACACGTCAAGCAATTGTATTAGCCTTCTCAATACTGTCTCTAATCGGCAATGAGACTGACAGTTTCTATTGAAGACAACTTCTTAGCATAACATTTATCGTAGTACTTCTGTCTACCACTAAGATGATTGGAGATGAGGCAGAATGCGCTTTGACAGCGGATTATACAGAATCAGTTTTATTCTGAACATTGAATATATATATACACAGCGTATAAACATTCGAAATTTGCAGACACATCAAGGACTATCACATATGCCCGTCTTGTGCGAGCTTCATACCTACCCGATATTGGTAACATGGGATTTCTAATATAGTGAAATCTATTGATGGTGGTGATCAGCTCAATTGTTAGCGCCTTTAAAACACGCACGCATATTAATGAGTTGTGGATATAATTCATTTCTATCGGCTGTTTTGGAGGCATGTTCATTCCGTACCGCCCTTCCTTCTCCTTTAACTCCATTGGCATAATATTCTTGTAGGTAAATACCTTAACCATTTCGTGCAGAATGTTTTACATTAATCAAACAAATTGTTCTTACCTAACTTAGAACTCTAACAGAACTGCTCGTAATAACATTACATAATAGAACAAAAATAATAATGTTGTCGATGTCATAACACTACCATCTAGCATGTTTTTATATATCTGACTTGGATTCCAGCCAAAATTTTCCACTAAAAGCCTGAATTTTGCCCCGGTATCGTACATCCCTGTTACTTTGAGCTACCCTTAAATATTCAACATGTAAATACACACACACAGCCTGCTCTGCTAAACAATACCAACGTCGGTCGGTAGTATGAACTTTCAATACAGATATTTCAAACTTACTCCTTCAGTCTCAACTCCATAATTATAACAAAGTAAAGCTAGCTACACAGTTCTTTAACTATAAACTTCAGATCTAACTACAAAGGAAACAAAACTTCGGGAACATTATCTTTAATTAAAACAACCTTTGTAAAGGCCGTTCTCGGCGATGGGTCCAGGTTTTGTACTGAATCTGCAAAGAGAAGACACTAACGTTATTTTTAGCAAATTACAATGCCAGCAATCTTTAAAATTTCAACACTCTCTTTGAATGAAATTATTTCAGTAAACGAAAATTATTCATCTCGGATTTTAAAACCCCCTTTTGCTATATAAGCTGCGAAAATTCATACCGAGTTGTAGCCACAATTTATATGTACCAGCTGCCCTAATAATTACTGTGTTAAGATTTTTGCTTAACAAGATGGTTAAGTAATCAATTTTGGCTTTTCGTAATACACACAAGAAATATGAGGGGCCCCATATTTCAGCCATAAAAGGAAATCAATGTTATCTAGAAGAGGACAATTGTCGTAAAACTGAACGAAAAATATTGATGACCAACGTATTAGGCCCTTCAGCGTCATCGCTTTGATGTCCGCCAGTTTGTGAATAGGCCCCGGGAGAAATTGGATTTTCAGCATCTTCGTACGATAAAACATCACGTCCCTCGCGGTGGGGCGGAGAAAAAGCGCGAAAAACCGCTAGACTTATTTTATTATTCGTACCCTCTGTTAGGGACATTCAAATAGGGACGTACGTTCGCCTCACGGTGTTGAATGTTAAGCACAGATTTCACAAACCTATAGCTTCGACAATATACAGCAGTTACAGATACCACCTGCATTTGACAATTTTATTTTGAGAGCCTTAAAGTTTAATAATAAATTAGTTTAGACACAAATGCTGATGACATTTTACAGATAATTAAATTACATTTTGAATGGTACGTTCTTAGTTGTGACATGGGTTCAACAAAACAATTTCGTTCTTAAGTCTTAATGGACAGATTTTAGTACTTTCAAAAGTGCATTGATTTTAGGAATGTGGCCGAGAGTAGCTTACAAGTTTTTAGCACATAATACGAATTTGTTTAGACAATAAAAGCAATAATTTACTGACGCCCTGTGAATGTTACAAAACCAATTATCGTAATTGACTGTCTCATCAAAGTTTACGTAAGTTTGACTTATAAACTCAAACACGAAATTCAGGAAATATATTATTGTTGGCATCCTGGTAGTAGTGGTTGGAGGGCATTTCGGAGCAGTTCCCGAAGGAGCGACCGACAGATTGCATTTTATATTCAAATTGGATGCAATTGCTTCTGCTGCGGTGTGTTTGAAGGCTAAACACCATCAATTACGTACACTTTGGCCAAATTGATTCGAGAATGTGTTTTCAGTAGACTGTTGTAATAAGCGTGAATTCTAGAAAATCTTTTATGGGATTAAGTAATATCTTCATCGTACAAGTTTAAGTATATTCAAAACTGCTAGAAAGTTACATAATATCAAGACGTAAAGAGAGACCCAGGCTGTCAGTAAGTTTTAGGGCTAGATGCCACATAAATCTAAATTATCTTGTAGATTCATGTGGCATCAAGCCGTAAAACTTACAAAGTACCAAAGTTCGTTCTAGCATTTTGCTAAGAAAAAATGAAATGATTAGACATCTCACACAGAAGCTCAAGAATTTTCATAATCTCTACTTTTACTTCAATTAATGAATGAAATTTTGGATCTATATTGGCCATTGATTCACAAGCATTTGAAAGTTAATGAATTCGTTGGTGAGAGAGCAGAAATATTGCAACTGCATCGAACTATCAGTAAGATAAATGATAGTGCTCGCATGAGTCTTGGACTGTGTCATTACTGGAGAATGAATTTAAAGAGGGGTGTTTATCGCGATGATAGCGAACCTGTAGGTGTCTTTGGAGACGTTTATGAGATTCATCGTGTAGAATTACTGATGTCGTTGATCCAGGATTGGTAATGAATCGTGAAGACCCGTCTTGAATTTCCGGGTAAGACCTTCAAGTCTCAGGCAATCCGCGATAGCCGGCCAATGTCTTATATTGTAATAGAGATGAAACCTTAATATAAATGGGCAAAAGGTGTACAAATATTATTCATCATTTAGGCTCACGCATGTTTATCTTCAAGTGGGTAGACAAATATTATACCCTGCGTAATATACATATTTTTTAATAAACCTTTACAGGAAAACAGTAAACACGTTAGGGAATGAATAATTTAATTAGTACAGGTACCTTTTCAATCAAAGAATAACAGGATAGACGGCAAGATCCTCGCTTCTACTGTAATCAAACATAGGTTCATTTAAATAACTAGACAGGAAACAGAATTCGATAAATTTTGTTGCTGTTGCTAGGCATTACATATTATAATACAAAAGCTTTTATAAGGTCTAGTTGTCCCGACAGACGTTGTGCTGTGCACACGAGAAGAAGAAAAAAAACAAATATAAACCATTCTCGAATCCACTTGAACACACACAAAAAAATCCATCAATATCGGTCCAGCCGTTTAGGAGGAGTTTAATTACAAACACACGCACAGAAGATTTCTATATACAAAGAATAGTCTTCGAATTTTGCTCCTTGATAAACTGCTTAGTGAACTAAGCAGACAAAAAGAAGATGAAACATATAAAACACTTGTTTTACGAGCCCAAATGATACTTTATTAACACAAAAAGCTAATTAATGATACTACTCGACCTTTTACTATTCTTTGACGTTAGTTTAAAGGTGTTGAACATTTTTCACTAATTACCTCACGTCTAGTGCCGTATCACGTCACGTCACAAAGTTTACCACATCAATCAACACCGAAAGCCAAGGGTAGCAGAACTTCATACAGAATTTATACGTACGAACCTATACAATACCTTTATCTCGAAAGTGTTGAGTTAACTTAAGGTAAAGCTTTATAAGGTTACATAACATGAATAATACTAGAAATTAGAACCACTAACAATAAGCTGAAGCTTTTTAAACCATTTAAAATAGTTTTTTTTTCACTATAAAAGAAATTGACTAATAGATATTCAAAGCTATAGATGGCAACCGCCGTTACTTGTCCTCCATTTCATCAGCTGTATTGACTTGAGATACTTCTATACCTAAACAAAGAAAGAACATAAATACTGCTTTTGTTAAAAATATATTAGGCACACTCTGTAAAAGACTTCACAGGCGCGAAATAATGCAAAACATTTTCCCCAACACGTTTACAACCGAGGCCTAAACATTAGATGATGATCTTTGCCATAAAATCCGCATTACGCACGACGGAAGGGATTATTGCGAACACTCCTAACTTTATATTTCAATTTCACAAACCACATAAATAAAGTTACAGCAACAATCTTTTAGTGGAACGGATGCAACCCTTAACCTTTCGATATTTCCTCTCGACGCAGGAAATCTAATAAAATACTCAAGAGGTAACAGCGGCCATTAGCGTTTTTGTTCGCAGAGGTGACTTGGACGCCATCTGTTGCCAAACATGTACACTTATTTCATAAATAATTCTACGACTACCCTTGTTAGGCGGACTTTTTGGTTGACAGCGGAGAATATCTTAAGATTTTATTTTTTTAACAACTGCCGCAGTAATTACAGTTGTGTTCGAGGAGATTTAAACGGCACACAAAGAATACCGTAACCTGAAATAAACATATCAAACGACAATAAACGGAACATAAATAAAAGCTTGGCGATCATACAAACTGAAACAAATTCTTGCTAGTACTAAAAACTTCGTATAAACCTGTGACATCGAGCAAAAATCTGTAGCTAAGAGATTTTTCCCTTATGTTTGTCTATTTAAAGCATCTTAATAAAACTTATCACAAGCACTAAAACGGATGTTTTCTTTATCCGTAAGGAAAACAATAAGACATAAAAGACGCTCGTTGACGTCACGAATTTCTTCGTTCAGGAGCAGACAGATAAACATGACGGTAATCTCAATGACTTGACAGTTGAGTATAAATTCATTCATTGTTCAATGGCGACAGCTCGTAACTTTATTCGTTGGAGATTTTATTAAAGAACTGTATTGGTCATAATTTGAGCACTTTTGAAATTGCGATGTTTGTCCAGTAGCTAAATATCAACGCAATCGTAACGCTTGTGAAATCCTGAGTTCTATAACCGTGTTGAACAAAGGTCATTAGAATATTTTCTCAAAAAATTATCAGTAGCAACACGAAATTTGGAGCTGTGCCAAACTCGCCCCCTATTACGTGCAATCTAAACATGACTGGCAAAATGTGGCCGCGATAACCTCTACCTAACCCTTTAGGAGATACCAGAGAGATTTATGTTAAGTATGACTTTCTTTTAAAGCTGCGTGTGACTTGTCTCGCGAGGGTAAAATATACATATAACTGAGTCGAATTATGAGCAGACCTTCGCTTACGTAAAATAACTTTGGAATGTTAAAATGTATTCTCAAAGACAATTTGAAACTGCTATGGAAATCCAGACGAGAAAACTGGCGAGCTAACTCGGGCTGATGGATAAATTACATCCATCAATCAGCAGACCACTTTGCAATTGTTGTGCATTAAAAATGCTGTTCAATAATTCACATAAAAGCATCCAGAGTTGGAAAAAGTAAAGCAATCTTGGTCCAACTTAAAATGGTTCCATTTTCAACTGTCACAGCGACTTCAAAGCCTCGAAGTTTAACCGTTTTACGAGCCGTCCACGGCACACGACACGTGAAACTTACAGTCCACTGCCGCAAACATTCACCTTTAACTATTATATACCCTTATGCGAATATGACACTTATTGCAACATACGGAAACAGAGTTTTGCTTTACAAAATCTAAGTGCTTGTAAATAATTTTCGCATGGGGAGTGTTCAACTGCCCGGTCGACTTTTGTTGTTTTTTTTACCCGTAGCTAAGGTAAAGTTTACGCTTCGCTTTAATTGAATCTCTGAAGCCGTCACCAGCTTTTTGTTTATGACAAAAAAAATCAGTAAAGAGAATATAAAATTAGAATGATCTAAAAAGAAAATGAAGATAAATAGTCATAGTCTTTGAGATGATTTTTCATAAATTCTAAGAAATTTCCAAAATAAGCACTCAAGGAATACCTTAATCATTATAATATCTTTATTCTTTCACAAATTGAGGAACGAAATATTATCCTTAAAGTGATTGTGCTTATTCATTCGGAATTCAATATGTATCATTATTTCATGGCAAAGTTGGCAATCCAACAGACAAAAAGAACTAAACACCAATTAATATTGTTAAGACAAAATTATGGAAACATTTTATTGGTAAATTTTCCATTTTTATACTCATACAATCTTTTTAAGTGACTTTTGAAGAACAAGTGTATGATGATCCAAAAAAAGTTAAACATGTTGGAAGAGAGCTGCCCATAAATAGTTAGAGTTTCATCATTAGTTGAGTTGCGCGAATAGTTGCTACGTCGCTAGTAATGAACTAACTTTGACAGTTAACGTGTTCGATGTATTATCGTGTAATAATGTCGTTTCTTTAATCTACCTTCACTTAATTCATTATCTCCAAAGTCACTCCTATCAAGTTCCGTTGTGCTGTGAATTGGTTCGAACCATTCAGTTTCCACTTCAAAACAGCAATGCCAGTCATTTCAATTTGAAAGGATACATCTATGTTTTTTGCTCGAAACACCGCCTAAACTCCCTCCAATATTACACCCGAAAGATAGACGCGATTTGTACTCCATTTAGGAAATCCAATAATGGAATATATATGTAAAATACGGATATACGTGAAATTCGAATTCATTATCGGGTACACCAGATATAGAAATGAGAAATATGACTCTATTTAAATATTGTAGAAAGTTCGGGTAAAAATGTCGTGGGCTCGTGAGTAGATGAAATTTCTCATAAACGCGAAAACGTTAGCGGAATTGCTTTTGAATGATTAAAGCTCAAGGACATCAGCGGAATGAATTCATAAAATTGATATCTTATAAGTGAAAATACAAATCCAAGCGGTAAAGGGTTTTATTGAGCAATTTGGCGTTGTTGATATTGCAGATTTAATGGAGTTGTCTGGTTTGGTGTCAGCAATATGAAATGTCGCGATAAAGTGAAATAAAACACCGTCTAACGCAAACTAACACGAATTAGGCAGCAAATTAGTACGAAACAGAGGAGAGTGGCGTGCTTATAGAGAGACCTATATTCTCAACAATAGATACAGGCTAAAGATGAGAGGGGTAGCTGTCGTCATACCGATGTTACTTATGCACTTAGCGGTTGTATCTGGAGCAAACCTTGTAACTTCATTGAGGCTACAATACAAAGCATTGAACATGGACAAGCGTCTTGCGTCATTGGTGCCATGACGTCATAGTCATAGTTATTCAAGCCTGTCATAGTCATAGTTATACTTCGGTTAATAATTATTTTACTAGTTTAAAATTTAATATAATCTAAGTTAAATTATGAAGGATTTTAATAAAAGCTTCCCAAAAATAAAAATATTTTGTCCCTCTCTTTAAGGTGTAGTCTTGTAGCAACGGCGGCTACTTACAGGTTCTGATGCCGACATGACACTCAATCAATCGGTAAAGTTATCTACTGTTGTCACCAACATTTCTATACATAGGTGACCATTTGCAAATGACAATCTGGCTATCAGGAACATCTGCGAAAGTAAGGACCTGTTCCACAATCTCCAAATAGCATTTATATAAAAGATAAAGTCTCGTCATTTCTCTTCTTTAACCTAACAAGACTCAAACAGCATGCGGTTTATCTTTTAGATAACTTTCACTTGATAGTTGTGAAACTGGCCATAAGTAGCCTAAATATTCTGCCATCTTTTCGAACTTTAAGATATCGTTATACGGGCTGTTGAGGCTTGCTAACAATCGCTCAAAACTAGTGAAACTAAAAAGCTGACCCCGATTGGGAATAGTAGGCCATAAAGATAAGCTGTCGGCTATTTTGCTATTTCGATAAATGTCATTGTGTGCCCACTGCGAATATTTTAGACAATCGTGTAAAAAGTCCACAAAGCTAACATCACACGTCGAATAAACGTGCCGATTGTAATGGTATTTCTGCATACTTCAGGTCAAACGTCACACGCCACATATATTCACGCAAGGGGCTACCGACCTACAATTAGGCTTTTAATTAATAAGCACCAACTAGTAAACTGGGGCTCTATGCAAACGTTACGTAATTAATTCTTATACACATTTATTAACACTCATAATATTCAGTATTTTCTAATTTTCTCTGTTAAAGTAAGTCCACTTCACTTAATGATATGTAGTAAGTGGCATCCAAAAGTAAAGTCGGCCAGCCATTATACAAGTCTACAATCTAAAGCAGAGGTTCCCAGAGTTTTTCTCAAAAATACCACTTTCAAAATTTAGCTGGTCCCGGTGGACCCTCTGCAGTTAAATTTCTACCATATTCTAAAAAATTACGAATGCTATACGGAATACGGAATATACAACAAGTAACAGTCGCTCAGTCGCTGAGCTTCTTAAAATATTATCTGCCTACATTGATAGGTGAGGTCAAGCCAACATTTTAGTTCTTCACTATCGAAAGCAAATAAATTTTCTCGTGGATCTCCGCTTACAAATTGTGGACTCCATTTTTTTATCACGCCAACGTTGACTCCCGTCAAGTCTCCCGTGGATCCCTGGGGATCCACCTGGACCACTTTGGGACCTAATGGTCTAAAGGAACTCGTCATAGAAGCAGTCTAAGCGTCATAAGTTAAGATACCAATCGCAAAATATAGATACGTGTAGATCAATATTTAATTACTTCTAGGTGTTTTTGCGGTCGTTGTTTAAATATTTATAGTCCTTCACGAGAGGACTTCTTTAGAAAAAGAGTGGAGCTACTCTTAACACTCGCTTCTGTATTGTAACAACACGAGTTACGCTTTGTACAACTACACGTAAGACGCAGTATTTTAATTATCACCTCGCCTATTAAAAAGTTTTCGGTTTTACGAGATGAGAGATCTGTCTACGACACCAAAAGCCTTTGTGATGCGCAATGTCTTTTGAGCGCTGAATCAAAAGAGGATATCCGAAACAAAAAATCCTCTGATTAGTTCCCTAGATATATAACCTAATTCTGTCTTTCATAAATTTGTATCTTTTAAGCAAGCACTAAAACAAAGGTGAAAAGATTAACCCCAGGGCGAACTAAAGCACTCTGCTGGGATAACATGCGCAAGAATAATTGCTTATCTTCTGTATTAAAACTTTACACAATTATTAAACTTTTGCTGCACTGTATAACGTTACCAAACGCGCTTTGTGTGGTCTAAGCTTCATTGGAGCCTTGTAAACAAATTTGGGCTACTTTAGTGAAAGCTTCGACAATTACTATTTAATATAACTTTAAAGAAATCTTTTAGGATATATAAATATTATTTAACAGAAGGCCAGGTTAAGAGCTCCTTGAACCGACGGGCGTGTATGAGGAATGTGATGAAAGTGAATAAAGCCAGAGAAGTGTGTCAGGATCGTAGCAAATGGAAATCCGTAGTCTCTGCCTACCCCTCTGGGAAACAGGCGTGAATCTATGTATGTATGTAAATATTATTTATAAGCAAACACGCGTCTCTTGTCTACCGCAATCTTGGAAACAAATTTGCGCTGAGTCTAGCGTAGATTTACGTTACGCTTTAGGATGAATTTCAGGAATGTATAATTATTTTGCTTATTTAGTGGACAATAATCCAGCGGCTCACCACGCGTAGGTTATAATACATGCGTAATGCGTAGACACCAACCAAGTCCGTCGGTCTGTAAGTTAAGCCAATACGTAGTAAGAAAGCAGACGTCTCTTTACTTATACTTATAGCGCGCTGGCGGCGCGGTGGCGGCGCGGTGGCGGCGCGGCGGCGGCGCGGTAGCGGGCTTCGCGCGACTCGTATCTACAGTGTAATTGCGCGGCATCGGCGCGGTGACGGCATCGTGTGCAGGAACGCTTACAGTTTTGACAGATCTTACAATAACACTTAGATTGGGTATCATGCAATGTGCTTTGTTGCTACCTGGTTCGGAACTAGCATTGGCCATGGTGGCCATAAAATGGTGGCAGCCGCTCATGAATTACTCCTTAAAATCGTTAAGATTAATATGTATTTGTGTTAATTTATATAATAAGTTACGATGGAATTGGCATATCCGTTTGCATAAAAATTCCTAAAATCAATAAAGGAAAAAAAATACTTATTGTAAAGACAGATAAGAAAAAAGCGGATCTTTTAAAGCCATATATAGAAAAACAAATATACCTCATTAGGTTTAATCCGAAAATCTGCCAGTAAACAAAATCCAAAATATTACATCTACCTTCTTACAATTACTCTTTTGGATAATTCAATTGTCACTTACTTTTAAGTGTTAATATACATAAATTTTCCTCTTCATTCTCGTTATATGTTCTGAGCCTTATCATTTCCACCTATAACGAATGTCGGCGCCCGGAAGAGATAGGTCAGCGGCTTATTAACGTCGACTAATAGAATATTAATCGGATATACTTAATAGAAGGAAACTGGATGAACGTACGACGATAAAAGGAGATTTTATGTATTTTTGAAATCCTGGTAATACATATTTATAGAATAGAGTGGGCTTTAAAATAACGTTGCACTTAAGTTAACCGGTGTATTTGCATCTAATGATATTTTGTAATTACAACTTCCTCGAAAAGTTCTGCTTTTACCTACCTATATATATATACTTTTATTAAGTTTTTAGTTAGTTCCGTTAGAGAGCAGAACAAAGCATTTGTTATAAAACCTACTCCTTTTTTGAAGTCGGTTAAAAATATCAATAAACGCAAGCTATATACTGAATTGCACACATAAAGAAGATATGAAGTCCATACAACTGCAGACTAAAGAACAAGTGCCGTTATACATATTTCTCCAAGATAAAACTACTCTTTAAACACGAAAAGTTGACAAAACGACATTTTCTAAGAATAGAGGCGATATTACAATCCAAAAATCACTTTCCGATAAATTCAACGTACGCCTAAACGGTATTTGTTTTGGTAAAACAATTATATGCAAATATTATCGCGAAATCCTGTTCAAATGTGAGAAAACCGGCATCTTGAGAACTCCTAATCTCGGCCGACGAAATTAACTTCAGTGACGTTTAAGATGAAGTTAAGTATTCGTGACGAAGCCCAGGAGCTACTAATCGCTTTGACACGCTAAGATTTAAAAAAATATTAGCTAATATACATTGATAAGAGCAAAATAACATGCAAAACATGCCTAAGTACTTAGCTGCAAATATTACAGGGGCGACACCCTAGTGAGAGACCGTTGAACTGCCACAAAGGTCTCAAGGTGTGCATCTCTGAGTTTTCAAAATCATGCGCGTATTACATAGTTAATTATCGATCGCTTTAACGGTGAAGGAAAACATCGTGAGGCAACCTGCATGTAGTTTTCCTATTGTTCTCGAATATATGTAAGTCTATTAACCCGCACTGGACCAGAGTGGGGGGCTATGGCCTAACCCTTCTTACAATGAGAAGAGGCACTGGCAAACAAACTGTCCCACTGCTTTACACGGGCAAAGCCGTGGGACAGTTTATATACAGGCCTGATTATTAGGCGCCAATTCCACGAGAACCGTATTTACAGATGATGATACTTTGAACGTATTATGTTAAGACCGTTTACGCCAAATTGCCTCTTCCAATTGACATCCTGTATCAAGCTAAAAGCAAGACAATTATAGCTAGCATATAACCTCTATCGAACGTGTGTTCGATTTATTGTATAAAAGCTTCTTGCTTCGTCAGCAAAACGTATTGCGAACTAAAATAGCTTTCGTTACTTTGTACAAAGTAAGCTCAGCAAAACTAAACGTATAACAAAGAACTTTCTTTTACTCAAAGGACTTATCGAACTTATTCGTAGGTTGCGTCTACTGCTATGTTTTAAGGCCTCGCGGTATAAAAATCAATAGTCTAATAATATAAATAAGTAAGACCACGAAATCTATACTAATATTATAAAGCTGAAGAGGTTTTTTGTTTATTTGAACGCGCTAATCCCAGGAACTACTGGTTCGATTTGAAATATTCTTTTAGTGTTGGATAGCCTATTTATCTAGGAACGCTATAGGCTATATAACATCACGCTAAAATAAACACGGGTGAAACCGCGGGAACATCTAGTCTTTAATATAATAGTTATTTGGCTGACAAAACAAGTCATAATCATAAAGAAGTAGATCATAGAGTATACAATATAATGCTACAGTAGCTCTTATATGTGGACAGAAAGTCTTCCGAATGGATACATAGTCTCACGCCATGACCCTGAAGGGCTAGGCACAGGTGAATTACAACTACATTTCACCACATATACTTGACGGTCCTAAGTAAAAGAGGGCGATCCTTTGACCATCTAACGCCCACAGTACCAGACACCGTGCTGTTATTAGAAATTTACTAATAGAAATATCTAATAAGGCTTTACCAGATGTGAAAACCAAGCGTCATTTACGATACAGCGAATGGGGTTCAGTTTTTTGGCCACTGTAAGCGTATGCACAAACTGATGCCACTAAACCATCAAGGTCATTCATAAAGCATATATTTGCCACCATTCCACACCAATAAAAACACTTCGTATGATTGTCTATTGTCGATAATGTAAGGTGAATTCATAGCCTTTTTGATTATGATGTTTGATAATGTGCTCGGTAGAGGGCCATAGAATCGCTCGCTGTTAGGTACATGATCCTAAGACATATTTGGCATGACGTAGACGTAATACTTCTCTGAGAATCACTTCAGCGAGTTCATTCCTGCGTAAATCTATATATTATCTACATAAAGTTACGATGATTCTGTTGAAAATAGGGACTTAGACTTTGAAGACGGGCAGCTTGCCCGAAACATTTTACTTAACCGGAATAATGAGCCCAAAGAAGGCATATTATTTACCCGAAAGACTTAAAGAATTTATCTCCGTAAATCCTAACAGAGTATAATTTTTCACGGGGTGTTAGGTGAGGCAGCACCTACTTTCGTCCGCGTAAAACTAAATGAATTACGAGGGTCTCATCCGTTGTTTGCGAACCTATCAATTTCATATTACGAGGCTAATTAATTTCAGGGTAGCAAGGCTTTTGCTACTTGATATGTGGATTGGATATAACGGTTAGATTTAAATAATTATTTAAGGAAGATAGAGAACAGGCTTCTCGCTTAAGCCTGGGATTTCGCTCAAAATGCGGGTAGAGCAGTACCTCGGTCCTGCAGTAGTTCGAAGCCAAAAAAGGAATGCAGTCTTTCCACGGTAAGAAGGACTAGCGGGATCTTCAAATAGGCGCTGTATTATCAATAGTAATCGTTATCTCTTGAACTGGCAGCGCAGCGATTACCTTTTCAATAAGCGTCTCTTTTTTTTTTGTTATTCTGCAAGAACGTTTTGGATTAAACGCCGATTTCTTTCTTTTTGAATGTAGATTGCTAACTCAGTAATGAGTACCTAGCCATGTGCTCCAAGGCAAGACTAATTAAGAACGAATTAAATAATCTCTAAAATGATATCGCTCATCTCGTAATCAAACCCTCACAACCGGAAATGGCGATTAGATACAGGTACGAGTAGACATTGCTTACATATAAATTAAATGAAACAGCATTGACTGGCTCTTTTACGCTGAGCTTTGCGAAACCTCACGGTCGCGTTACGGGGGATAATCACTGTAGTCACGCCTTTAATCCCTGCGAGGGGTGAAGAGGGTGTATTATCGTAGATCCGCAGATACATCATAAATCTTAATAGGGGAAAGGGTTACAAATAATAGCGATTCACCGTAGGAATCACTTTCGCGTAAGCGAGAGTGTCTTGTCGCGTTGTACATTTAATTGGCCGCACGGATTGCGCAAGAAAGAATAAAACGTTTATTGCGGCTTTGCACGTCATAAATAAGTACAAGCATTTACTGGAATAGGCTTACGTCTATGACCAAAGTCGAGGCAGGGCTAAGTTGCGTATATAATCTGATTGGAGCCCGCTGTTATCAATGATTTGGTGTCGGTACAAATTAGCTGGTTTTCTTGTGGCAGTACCACAGTGTTGCAGAAAACCTGCGTATGGGTAGAACACTGTTCCTGTGTTTTGTCCGCTAGGAGTTACCGAGGTTAAAGTATCAACCTTTTTTTTTATACAATTAAGGTGGCAAACAAGCATACGGCCCACCTGATGGTAAGTAGTAGCCTATGGACGCCTGCAACACCAGAGGCATCCGCGTTGCCGACCCTTTAGGAAAGGAAGTAGGAAGGAGAAAAAGCGGAAATGGGGGAAAGGTGGTGATTGGGCCTCCGGCACTCTCACTCACCGAACGAAACACAACAGTAGGAATACTGGTATTTCACGTCGATATCCCTCTCCCATATTTCCTTTCGTCCCAACTTTAACTATTTAATTCTGATACCCTGGTCTTACAAACGTCCATTTTACGTTACGTTATGTATTTTTTATAGAGATTCAGTAAATACCAGACTCACACACCAGTCTTCTATAGAACACAATGATGCGAGGTCGTCTTATGTATACTTGGTTGGTATTCAATCTTTGGTTACTGAAATAGCCATGCAAAATAAAACATTTTGTGAATATTTTAGCTATTTATTATACAAGATTGAGACTTTTAAAGGGCATGCAGGCACAGGCAGATAGCTCAGTGGGGAGACCAACAGACTGCAATGCAGAGGGTCTTGGGTTGGAACCCACGTCGCGCACCTCTGACTTTTGGAAGTTATATGACTTTTCGAAATTATGTGCGTATTGATTGACAATTATCGCCTGCTCCGTGCCTCGGAGAGCATCGTATCGTTAGCCTTCGGGTTGCGGAGGTCAGGTGGCAGCCGCTCCGTGTATAAACTGATATCCAGTCAAATCCGGTTAGACTAGAAAGCCGACCCAAGTGTCTTGGGAATAATAAAGGCTAGGGAGAAGAGGCACAGGCATATATGTAGATAGACGAACAGACAGTTGGTGGAAGCTTAAGAATAGGATCCTGTTAGTATCTCCACTCTAAACCTTAACAAGGATATATTTAGATTGCGCAACACTGGAGCAAATCTCTTACGAAGCACAACAGTTAATCGCTCCTTAGAGTTTTTTCAAGCGGCGTGGGAGACAAAACAGCTGATGCCTTCAGTACTTTTCGTTTTATTCATAGATCAATGTGAGGCGAGGAAACTTACGTAAAAAAACGTAGGCACGCGAATTTCATGCGGACGATTAAAGGATTGTTTTCTTATTTACACATTTTTAAGACAGGCACTACAATTTTATTTATTTGTATAGCATATAACAAATAAATAAAATCGAAATACCTATTTGTAATGTCAAAATAACAACATTTTACTACGGTACCTACTTATAATATTTACGTGTTCCGTTCTGGCCCGGCCACAATCGCTTTCGTTATCGCAAGTGATGTAAAAGTCATGTACTTCAGATGTACTTAATGTACTTAGAAGAGATTTTTTGTGTACTTCAAAGGATAACTCCGAATATACTTAACAAAGTGGCCGGGCTGCTACGTGTACGCCGCAGCCCGGCCACAACGATTTCTATAGATAGGATGGTTAAAATCAAACGTAATATCAATTAAATACTTGTACCGTTATTATTCTTCCATTGTCTATGTATAAATCTACATTAAAACTTCCTACTTTTTTTACACAACGAAAAAAGTATTACTCATAATTTTGTACGTAGCGCCTGTACAAAAAAATTAGCAGTCATGGTTTTAGCGATTTTTTTTTCCGCCCCGGATGTTTGTCACTCATACTACGCCACTGGGTAACAGCTAGTTCAACAATATAATTCTTGTATTAGAACAAGAGCAATAAGAGTACTCGAATACTTCATTACAAATGACCCTTGTATCGTGTAGGACTTATCAATACTAATATTATAAAGCTGAAGAGTTTGTTTGTTTGTTTGAACGCGCTAATCTCAGGAACTACTAGTTCGATTTGAAAAAATCTTTTAGTGTTGGATAGCCTATTTATCGAGGAAAGCTACAAGCTATATAACATCATAATGACATGATGATAAACTATTTAAATGGTAATAAATACCTATTGATTGCCTTACCTTTTCAATATTTTATCGCGAGTAAGACCCTTTACCTAGCATTATATTAAGTACTAGATGTGCCTGCGGTTTTACCCGCGTTTATGATTACTGCGCCGCCCCCGTGGGTCGTAGCGTGATGTTATATAGCCTATAACCTTCCTCGATAAATGAGCTATCCAACACTAAAAGATTTTTTCAATTCGGACCTATAGTTCCTGAGATTATCGCGTTCAAACAAACAAACAAACTCTTCAGCTTTATAATATTAGTATAGATGTATAACAAATAGTCTAAACACGTTTATATTTTTATTTGTTGAGTTGTATGAGACAAAAAATTATAGCTGCCAAAATGTGGTTTTAATACACCTCTCTGGCCCGTCGGTGATATAGGCATCAGACAAAGTATAGAAATATAATATTGTCTGCACTAAAAATCATTTAGTAAAATATTCTATATTCTATGTAATATTTTAAAACAAAATCTGCCATGTCGACAACCTCTCTGTGACGTACGCAGATAATTTGCTACAATTGCTACGCTCTCAGCTGACTATTGGAACTCGTTGTAGGGTCAACGACCTCCGCACTCAATCTGATTATCACCGAGGGGTTAGCCCTCTCGCTTATACGTTATTGGAATGATAACATAAAAATATATCTTTAGTGTTAGTGTTACAATATGTATGATATTTATAATCATCTGTTATCTATATAAATATCTTTGGGTTTGTCTGTTTGTGTCTCTTAAACTACTAAAACGATTCTGAAAATCTTTAAGTAGTATAGTGGTACACAATCATGTTTTTAATAGAATATCTATGCCAACTAATATTATAAAGACATAAATTGTGTAGGAAGATCCCTGAGACTATTGAACCGATTCTGAAAATACTTGCAGTAAAGGCGAACGCAAATCAAAATTTTGATTACAAGATGTGGCTGTAAAAAATTGTATAGTGTCACGGCAAACTGATTGTAACGGACCTGATAGAAAGCCCAATTACAGTCCAGAGACAGTGACGACGAGGAAAAGATAGATGACTTCTAGTCGTCGTCAGTAGTCCGACCAGCTCAAAAACATTTGCTTGGATCGGCGAACCTATAAAAATATCTTTGGTTAGCCATATATAAAACTATAGCTATGCACTAAAGATAGTTTACATTCCGAATACCGATAATACGAAATGAAGATGTAATAAAAACCAATAACACTTTGCTGAACCAGAGAATCGAAAATTTATACCTCACAATCGATGATCGTGCCACCATTCACACTCCTGTACCAAATCGGCAGTAATAATATAGTCACCAATAAATAATTTACGTAGAGCAATTTTATTAGAAAAGCCCAAATATATACGCGGTAGGTCTCCGTAAAACGATAAAAACGTTTGACAAGCGGCCCGTAATCAGTAATCAAGTTCGCCCTTTTCCCTATCCGATAAAGGGAGGTGGGGTAAATCTGACAACAGCCGGGGAAATATTTAAATCAAGCCCGTCGTTTAGGTTTTAACGCTGAAATACTTTTTTTATTTCTTTATTTTCTTATTTCGCAGCAACGGGCACTAATAAAACACTATTTATCTATACATCTATACAAATAAATAAAATTGATGTGTCTGTTTGTAATGTCATAATAAAAGCTTTTTATCTAATGCATATGAAAGTATATAAGGTATACGAACATATCTATTTTAAAAATGTTTGTCTGTCTGTCTGTTTGTTCCGGCTAATCTCCGAAACGGCTGAACCGATTTTGAAGGGACTTTCACTGGCCGATAGCTGATGTTATAAGGAGTAACTTAGGCTACATTGATTTTAGAAAAAAATAGGGTTCCGCGGAGCCAAACACTTTTTAGTTAAAATCTACGCGGACGAAGTCGCAGGTAACAGCTAGTAAATCATATAACGTAAGCAACTGACTGACTAAGAAAGTTTATAAGGCTAGTGTGAATGGAACAGTCGCAAGTGGAAAACCTAGGCGAACGTTTCTCGATCAGATCGGAGGCGTTCTGTTCTGGACAAAGGCCAGGTTAAGAGCTCCTTGAACCGACAGGCGTGTATGAGAAATGTGATGAAAGTGAATGAAGCCAGAGAAATGTGTCAGGATCGTAGCAAATGGAAATCCGTAGTCTCTGCCTACCCCTCTGGGAAACTGGCGTGAATCTATGTATGTATGTATGTATAACGTAAGCACTCGGATTTAATTGCCGGATAAGGCAGAGTTAAGGTTTACTAGACATTACTGTGTTGCTACTTAAAATTGCTTCTCAGAATATAATATCCTCTGATTGGGTCCGAGCGATAAATTAGAAAATTCTCAGCTGCACAGTTTCGCCTCCCGTAACGTAGAACTTAAGCACTGTTGCCGAATTTGACCGTGATAGACCTGTATGCCATACCGATATTATAGGACGCGATATTCTCAATTCATAGAAAATAATACACAATCAAAGATATTGTCGGTACCACACTTTCTGAATCAAAGATTGTTTTTACAAACAGATTTTTCACATTCCTAGGGCCTTTTCTTTATAACAAGATAAATAAACAAACAGCTATATATGACTTAAGTTATGTAAGATCTAAGCGGATAATCTGTCGGTACTTACAAACTTTAAATTATGAGGATACTGAAGATTTGTTGATTGTTTTTAAATAAGTTCCATGATAATAATTATAATAGGTATGGCTAATTGTATGTAACTTAGTTCCTAGTAGTATATTGTAAGTGCCCTTAACGCGTGTGGCGCAGGTGTACCTAGTACAGGCACCCTATTATATTGTATGTAACTTAGTTCCTAGTAGTATATTGTAAGTGCCCTTAACGCGTGTGGCACAGGTGTACCTAGTACAGGCACCCTATTATATTGTATGTAACTTAGTTCCTAGTAGTATATTGTAAGTGCCCTTAACGCGTGTGGCACAGGTGTACCTAGTACAGGCACCCTATTATATTGTATGTAACTTAGTTCCTAGTAGTATATTGTAAGTGCCCTTAACGCGTGTGGCGCAGGTGTACCTAGTACAGGCACCCTATTATATTGTATGTAACTTAGTTCCTAGTAGTATATTGTAAGTGCCCTTAACGCGTGTGGCACAGGTGTACCTAGTACAGGCACCCTATTATATTGTATGTAACTTAGTTCCTAGTAGTATATTGTAAGTGCCCTTAACGCGTGTGGCACAGGTGTACCTAGTACAGGCACCCTATTATATTGTATGTAACTTAGTTCCTAGTAGTATATTGTAAGTGCCCTTAACGCGTGTGGCACAGGTGTACCTAGTACAGGCACCCTATTATATTGTATGTAACTTAGTTCCTAGTAGTATATTGTAAGTGCCCTTAACGCGTGTGGCACAGGTGTACCTAGTACAGGCACCCTATTATATTGTATGTAACTTAGTTCCTAGTAGTATATTGTAAGTGCCCTTAACGCGTGTGGCACAGGTGTACCTAGTACAGGCACCCTATTATATTGTATGTAACTTAGTTCCTAGTAGTATATTGTAAGTGCCCTTAACGCGTGTGGCTCAGGTGTACCTAGTACAGGCACCCTATTATATTGTATGTAACTTAGTTCCTAGTAGTATATTGTAAGTGCCCTTAACGCGTGTGGCACAGGTGTACCTAGTACAGGCACCCTATTATATTGTATGTAACTTAGTTCCTAGTAGTATATTGTAAGTGCCCTTAACGCGTGTGGCACAGGTGTACCTAGTACAGGCACCCTATTATATTGTATGTAACTTAGTTCCTAGTAGTATATTGTAAGTGCCCTTAACGCGTGTGGCGCAGGTGTACCTAGTACAGGCACCCTATTATATTGTATGTAACTTAGTTCCTAGTAGTATATTGTAAGTGCCCTTAACGCGTGTGGCGCAGGTGTACCTAGTACAGGCACCCTATTATATTGTATGTAACTTAGTTCCTAGTAGTATATTGTAAGTGCCCTTAACGCGTATGGCACAGGCCTACAGGCACCCTATTATATTACCTATGTTAAGTACTTTATGGACTGTATTCATGTTTTACCACTGTAATCAATAAATAAATTAATATTAAAATGTAAGGATCAGGAACTAGGAACAGTTCTGCGACGGATAATTATACAATCATTAAAATAAAACATACGTAAACAACACTAGCCCTTGGAACAGTTGTTTGTTAATTTCACAATATTTAGTCCTGTGTAAGCCACAAAACTTCATAACTTGGCGTACCTTCATAACCACCGTGCCAGTCAATCATAATTACTATACTATGTATCGATGTCCATATAAGCCCTATATCCCTAACCCCGGGACCGATTCATGGCGTTCTCATCAAGCCGAAAACTTCCACGTGGCTGGAGTTTTAAAAAGGTTAATTTCCGGAGGTAGAATATTAATGAACATTTTAGTACGTCGTTAATAATTTTATTCGTGTTATAAAGAATGTGATGAGGTTGAATAAAGCAAAATAATGATGTCAGCCATTGGAAATCCGTCGTCTCTGCCGATTCCGTAAGGTACTGTTTTATGTTACAGAGTCGCATAAATTTATTCCTACTAATATTATTAATACGAAAGTGTGTTTGTTTGTTAATCCATCTTTCACAGAGAAAAGGGACAACGGATCGCTGTGATTTTAACATGAGAAAGCTTATGTAAGCGGCATTCGCTACTTTTTATACCAAAGATTCTCGGTTCCTGTAGATTTTTTCCTTAGGTCTACGGAAACGAAGATCCAATACCAAGCTACTGAAATAATAAATAGGGTTTAAGGTTCGCAACTTCTAAATATTATTTGTTGATGTAACGTTGCCGCATCGGTCCAGAGACGTTAGTTTGCCCTTAAGCTTAAAACCATTAGAGTGATCCTGCACTTTATTCCCAGCGGAATCATATTGTCATTGTAGATAGATGTTGAGCATCTCTAAGTAGCAGCAACAAGCTTTGGATGTACCCGGTAATCAGTAAGTCTCATTTGCCTACTTAATAGTAAAAGGAAGTTTCCTTTATATGTCTGACGAAATGTGGATGCCACACACGAGTTACTAACGGTTTGCAGCTAACGGTTTTCGAACCCAGAACTTCCGTCAAAATCATCGGGCATTTGTTTTACACTGGCGCATCCAAGCAATTTTTAGTTCTACCAATCTAATTATACTTAACTTAGTACTTTAATTTCCTGCCAACCTCTAAATAATAAAGCGCTATTTTAAAAAGCAATCCTGTAAAGAAGATAAAAATTATATATGTAAAATGGAGGGTAGTTGGAACAAATGAATGTGGGCACGAGTCGCTGGTAACTTTGCAAGTTAAACATTTAAACATTGGGTAACTTTGACACAGAATGCGGCAAGCTTGTTTACTCAGTTTGAGGTTGTTATACATCTACAGTAATTAAAGCCTTTTAAATTCAATATTATTTTAGGATAACTTCCACTTTTAAAACTTATGTTAACGATGATCTCTGCTTAGCTGCTGATGTTAGTATGTAAATTATGACAGAGAAAAAGACATTCCATTAAGCAGGACTTATGCTCTCGACAACAAGATGTTAGTCTTGAGATCATTGTGTTATCATGTTGTCGTGCAAATAATGTGTTCAACCAATAAAAAATCATGTCATAGACGATATGGATACGTACTATAATTGACGTAAATATACGCATACGTTGATTGAAATCCATTTTGTCATTTTACTTGCACTAATTCTACAAGCTTTTGCCCGCGGCTTCGTGTAAGAAAATTCTTTGGCAACACATTACCGGAATAAAACCTGCGACCTCGACAAACTGTGTCATCGCTTTGCCAACTAAGCATTTCATGGTCACGTCAGGGATTGAAATTTGCCCCTGATTTTGTCATAATTCTTGTTCAATATTTCGATTTATATATCAATGGAGTAAACCCATACAAGATTCGCAGATAAATGGTCCCCCGCACACCTCTCTCAAGTAGCAAAATAAAAAAGGTGTACAGTAAAATTAATTCTGTACTGTTGAAAATAGGCCTAAAAAGCAGCTATATATAACAACAAACAGAGCAAAACATCGACAACAGAACCATCAACAATCTGTTTTTAAAAGCTGCAAACATTAACAGGTGAAGGCAGAAAACCAAACAGCCTCATTTACAGAGCTAACGTGTGAGGTGTAGCCGATCGCGGCCCGGGCGGAGGCGCGAACGGTCGGGCCACGCGACCGCTGCAGTGGCGGCGGGTGCGTGACGTCACCACACGATCAATGGAACTGACGTAGAGCACTGGCAACGAGCTAAACCTCCCCTCCTCCACCCTCCCCCGCATACCGCCGGCCCGGGATCACCCCCGCACCCACATGGATGCCGCTCCGATGACGAGAATTTATTGTACTGTTAATTAAGTTTATTGATAGAGGGTAGTTCAAAACTTCGTTCTCGAAGAATAATTAATAAAAGTTGGAAGTTCTTTTTTTGTACCGAGTTTGCATAGTTTCTTACGTAATACTAGAGGTATTTTATTTGAAAGCGCCCATTACGAGCCTCGGGGAACACGTAAAGTCGTCGGCGCCAGCTGTCGCAAACACCAATGACAGTCGATTTAGCAGCCTCGAATATACTGATAACTAACACTTAAGTATGGTAGTAGCTTCCTCGGATACTGGTACCGTCATATATCAACTGTAATATGACAATCATAAAAATACAATATAGATTCAGACAACGTTTAAGATCTCGATTGTAGAGACAACGTTTTAGTGCCGTTATTCAACCCTATAATCGCCGCTGCATGACGGCACCGTTATCTCAGAAAACACTAGATTTACGCCAGCTAAGCTTCTAGTCGTTAATATAAACCGTAGTAGTCAGGTAAGGTTAATCCGGTGCGACACTCCTAACTACTTAATTGGAGAGGTATTTTTAGATTACGCTGGCGCTTCGTAAACATAGTTCCGCGCGTACTTTCACTACCCTCTCATCATGAATAACGGCTAAGTATAATGCTTAACTGTTAGTTTTGTAGTACGGCAAGTTAATATTATTATAATTACAGAAATATTTAAACAAAATTCGCTCTCTCATAAATTAACGGTTTTCATGATTACCGCCAAAATTAAAATTTGTTTTGACTGCAATAGTTTAAATGGTTAATAGTATACCAATGCGATGAGCTTTGCAGGCTTAATAATCATACAGGATATAAGAAGTTGCACGGGATATAATTTTTGACAGATAATTTTAATATTCGTCAAGGTTGCCAAGAAACACTGCAGAAATACTAGCGCTAAAACATCTGAAGCAAAAACCAAAAGAAACATATGGAATGGACAACTCAATTCGACAAACGATATCTATAATTATTAATTAGTCGATTATTTATTTTAAAAGGTGCCACGCAAACACAGGACCTGTCCGAAATTAAAAGGTTACCAAAGTAATATGCTTCTGTAACGTATTTACTATCTATGTATAATTAGAACGAGTGATCAATGGCGCATGGACAACTCTAAAGAAAGGAATCTGAGCATAGCATAGAGTGGTAGAGCCTCGCTGATTTCAGCATGAATGGGCCGGCTCGACCGGGGAAGTACTACCCTCTCACAGAATATCGACGTGAAATACCAGTATTCCTACTGTTGTGTTTCGTTCGGTGAGTGAGAGTGCCGGAGGCCCAATCACCCCCTTTCCCTCTTCCCGCTCCTTCTTCTTCCCACTTCCTTTCCTAAAGGGTCGGCAACGCGCAAGTGATGCCTCTAGTGTTGCAGACGTCCATAGGCTACGGTGACCACTTACCATCAGGTGGGGCCACCTTTGATATGTGTATCTGTGTTTAATTTTTTTTATTGCTGTTTCTTTCTTTTATATTAAAAATTTATATTAAAAACACCCAAGTTATTAGCCTGCGAATTTCTATAGAGGCATGTTACCAATTGGGCAGCTCTAGCTTTCAGCCTCTCGTTTGATAGAAACATTAATTCCACAAGTCAAATAACAAAAACGAATTTTCATTTAACCCATTATCCCGCCATTCGATCGTCACAAAGATTACATTACAACACAAACAAGTGTATCGGGTGATATGATCGGACCATTATGTCTACCATCGGATCAATAACCATCAAAGTTTAAAATCGTCCATTAGCTTTATTACAAATCCCAATTGGCGTCCAAGGGGTGAGCAGAACAATGAAACAAGGCTCCTGTTTGGAGTCCGAAATGAGACATTTAAAAATCATGACTGTCGAATTTGCTAAGTATCTTATGCTTGTTCACAATGCTAGTTGCGGGCTGCATGCGCAAGTGCCTTAACATGAAAATGTTACCCATGTCCATAACCGCATGTACATAAACCATTATGGTACGGTATTGTTTTTGTCAATCGATGCTCAAGACTGAAAGGATATTAAAGACACAACCATTAAAAAGCTGACATGTAGAGTACTTCTCCAACATGGAACAGCACAATTTAGGAAATATCACGTTTGTCAAAAATTGCTGATATAT
Organism: Catocala sponsa; assembly: GCA_963564715.1. Classification (NCBI taxonomy): domain Eukaryota; kingdom Metazoa; phylum Arthropoda; class Insecta; order Lepidoptera; family Erebidae; genus Catocala; species Catocala sponsa. The sequence goes on along the minus strand of OY751341.1, from coordinate 24,436,277 downwards.
ATTATTATGTGTATTGAGCAGCAGTGCAGGTAGCAAAGAGTATATGTGAGGGAAAAAGCCAAAGTTCTTTAAGGAGATTTTACGCTGCCGGTATAGACTCCTTATGTCAATGTTGAATAAAGCGAATGTATTCGAGCACAGCGGACCAACCCTTTTTTACCTTACATCACGATTAAGACTAACAATTTTTGTCGCTAAATAGACTTGACCTTTACAGAACCAGACTTACAGCAAAAAATATCTCTGATAAAGTAAACTTCCGTAAGCTGTGATTATCTCTTAAACCTTAAAAATACGATGCCGTTTGAAGACATGTACGTTGAAAGCTGTAATCGTTGCCACAGTACATTGCAAAACCAATTCACATTTAGGTCTGTAGACTCGTATAAAATATAAAAGTTTTATAAGAAAAGCACACGACTGAACGCAAATAGCCGTCGGGCAATAGGAAACACTCAAAACATTTTGTGCGACAACTTTATTGCTCTGAAAAAAGGTTGACTCGAGATCCTTATCAAATAGGCCCACGTATTTGTGGATAGAACTCCAAATATTTAAGAACAGCTTACCGAACGATAAATGGAAGAATTAAACTATATGTAATGTGGGAAACATAGATTTTTCTAAAGCATTTCAACGGCTAATGAAACACTGTTTAGACGATAGTCACCAAACAAATATACAGAAAGCCCACTCTAAAATAACGCACTCACACAGACGCAGTCGCTATGTGTGAAACAGACGCACACACACACACACAAAAACGCGTAAGTCCGTGTGAGTGCGTTTGTTTTCTCGCGGTGTATGGACCCGTTCATATGTATGCATGTAATTTGTGACATAATACAGGGTTCCAGTAATAAAATTGCTTAGGTATGATTTATAAAAGAAATCAGTAGTGAACGAAAGCCGAACCGAATAGATTTGGCGACAATAAGATCAGAAGAAAGAAAAAGTATATTTTATTACAGTTAACCTAGTTTTAGAATTCTCGATATCAGCTTATATTAGGTATGCCTAATCTTTCTTTATCGTACAAAGCTTTTACATATCTTACAGGACGGTTAAAAGGCTCTACTTTCAAACGAATTGAGAAAACAAATGTTTCAAAAACTGAATCAAAAACCTTAACGATCGGTACTTACATATACATCACCGGTCCAACAGAATAATCATAAACTATACCATAGAAAATCCGTTTACGAGCCCCTTAACAGATTTTCTGAATTACAGGGTGTCGGATATCTTCGCTTAGTCCGAATTTGCAAGAAGAGAAGCAGTGTCTCATTTCGCAAAATTAAAGCGTTATATAATTTGCGTTTCTATAATGAGAGCTTCCTCTTGCCACCCCATCCCTTGCTCCCGCGGAGGGAGGCTTCACGTGTTTCGGGCAAGCATATTGCGCCCTTCACTTAAAGGCAATGTTTTTGTCAGCCCAAATAGTCAGTGACTGACTTTTTAAGTAACAGGCGACTCTTGTTTTTGGTAATAATCGGCCCGATAGAAAAAAGTAAATTTTGTTTCGATTGGGGTTGTACCACCAGAATGAGACAAAATAATATACTCATTATTAGGCTATTTCGTTCTAATACATGTAGTAAACGAGTAATATAAGCTTTTAAAGCCTGTTAAGAGGACATGAACGACGAGTACGAGTCACGTGTTATTTTTTATGACCGTTTGAAGACGCATTTGGATGATTTTCAAAATAAAACTTTTATTAAAAAGTCAATAATACGCCAGCTATGATAGTGGTGTTGCAAGCAACATATGACTGTGGTCACCACTTACCGTCAACCTTCACAAAATTATCAGTTATAAAAACTCAGTACACCGATGCCGACTATTGAAAATTTTTTGCTCTTGTTAATGCTATGCAATGAATAAGTTACAGTTAGCTACAATAAATAAGCCTACGGAGGCAATACCCTAAACAGCCCAAAAGCATAACTAAATTTGATCCAGTATTGTAAGCCTGACTCATACGAGTCGACATACGCAGGTAGTCCACAATATATTCAATATCGTACGTTCTATCGTATAATATTTTATTACATGTAGATAAAAATACGTCGTCGTGGAATTTTGGCGCCGTTTTTTGGCACAGATTGTAAATAATTTCACGAAGATATGCGAAATGCGTGCGACGTGCAGTCTGGCAATTCGGAAGTTTTCAGTTTTAAAAATAAAACTTGCGTTGATAATGTCGCAAGCGTTTTTCAATGAACATTACTTCGGTATTAAGATTTTACAGTATGTTTGGTTTTTATATTAATATAGCGTTTTGTTGATAGCGTAATATCGCGCACGTATCTTTGTTATTAAATATTTAGAGATAATACTTAAGTTGTTTATATTTATCTTTTAAGTGCTGATAACTGCAAAACGTTATTACACGCTCGCTTAAAAGGCTTTAGCTAAATAGTCACAGATAAATGTAATTAATTTTCCATAACACATAATATTCACTAAATTATGAAAATCTTATGCCTATCATCGCCATTAAGAGAAGAAAGAATAGGTACTTATATAATTTAGAACAATATAAAAATATGTTTTGTAATTCAACACATGTATTTTAGGCGCCGGCCACACTGCGGACTGTCAGCGGTCAGAGTTCCGAGTTCTGCGTTCCGCGTTCACTGTCATGTATGCGGTGTCTTAGAATCGTACACACATAGGTAAAAGCAGTCAGACCGCGGCGGTCAAAGACAACGCATGTTCTGTCGGAGTTCCATATTTTTTTCAAAAGCGGTCACGATGTCACACGAAATTGAAAAGTTTATTGAATTAGTGCGAGACAAATGTACTGAACTCCAGATTACTAGACCGCTCGCTGTGTGGGCAACTGTGAACGCTGAACGCAGAACTCGACCGCAGAACGCAGACCGCCGGGACAATGTGTTCGACGCCTTATAAGCGACGCCTTTACATTTTTCGATACGACAGTGGACACGACTAAGTTCAAGATCATTAACAGTAGTTTAAGTGGTCGGCTCACCACTGCCACTGTCCAGGGTTCGATCCCCACGCGGGTCAAAATTTTGTGTAAACCATAAACAGTATTACAAATTCGGTTGTATTTTATGTCCGTTGTTTGAATGTTTGTAAAATCCATTTTTCCTGCCAATAATTATCCGTAGCAGCACGAAGTTTGAAATAATAGCCGTTTAACGACTATAGACACGCCCTTTATGACCTGTCACACCTCTGTCTACTTCGGGCATCAATGTCAAAAGGCGTCAATGTTTGTATGACAATATTCCTATATTACATATTGAAGAACAGATTCACAGATAATAGATTTCGTAGAATCCGCACAAGTCTCATATTATCTATATCGTCGACAACCGCGACGTGACCATTTAAACAAGCCATACAATCCAAGTTATTGTCCAAGAATCTACATATTATGCTCATCACATGATTTTACAGACAATCTATACTAATATTGTAAAGCTGAAGAGTTGTTTGTTTGGTTGAACGCGCTAATCTCAGGAGCTACTGGTTCAAATTGTAAAATTATTTTAGTTTTGGATTACTTATTTATCGAGGAAGGCTATATAACATCACGCTTTGACCCACGGTGGCGGCGCAGTAACTATAAACGCGGGTGAAACCGCGGGCACAGCTAGTGTATAAATACAAATACTTCAAATTGTTCATATTATAAACAATAGTTGATACGAACGCTGATAACAGTGCAATGATATAATAAGAAAAGTATGCGCCGTTTCCGGACCTTATCTCTTACGTGAAGGTTGCGATTAGAATTGTAGACGTGTTATCGTAATCATATATTGATGTTAAGACTGCGCCGAGCGTAAGACAGATAATGACAGAGCTCGTGCGGCGCATATTCAATTCGGCGCCCGGCCACCATAGTGAAATTGTATGGATGATTTGAAGTGCTTTTTTGATAAATACTTATGTATCTTTATTGTCAACCAATAACTTAAATATTTGGGACGGACAAATTGTAATATAACTATTTACGATACGTTTAAGCTGTTAAATAGGATAGATTTCTACTGTTATAATCTAAATATCACGTAACACGAGCTTACGTTTTTGCATTTTTCGTGCAAATTTACGGATTTTTGTAGGCGAAAATATTAATTATTTTAAGTTTTTTACACGGAGTAATTGTTGACACATTCATTGTTATGGTAAATGTATATTTTATATTTGTATTAAACAAAAAGTGTTGATTTTATTCACTTAACTGTGATCGCCTGTTTTGGCACATTTCGCTTGGCGCAATCTTAAATATGGGATGACCTTCGACCAAATTCGTTTAAATATATTACTAGCATTTGCCCGCGGTTTCGCTCGTGTAAATATAGGTTAGATTGGTAACAGTACCTTATTTTGGATAAAAGATACCTTATGTCCTTTTCTGTTTCCCTGATAACGTGTTTGCGAAATTTGATAATCGGTCCAGTATTTAAGGCGTGAAAGCGTTACAGACAAACAAACGAATAAACAAACTCACATTCCCATTCATAATATTAGTTAGGACTTGCTAATTTGAGCCACGCTTCGCAAGGGCTCAGTACAATATCAACTTTGCGAAACGTTTGGAGTTGCCCGTTCCCGTAGGATCTATGGGATAAACAGTATTTAAAAATACTCTTATGCTGGACTTTACTTGCTCAAAGAATAAACGTAGCAATACTTCCAGTCTTCTGCACACTATCGACAGCGATGCTGCGATGCTGAGGAACTTTAGGACGCTGCCTAACCCAGCTATGTACTTGGATATTATTTGTACCTTTCCTTTTTATTTTGTTTTTCATGTGTACATACTATAACCTTCGATTTTTTTAAACATACATGTCTGTTTATGTAACTTTGTTTAAACTTTCTATATATTCATATTTTTTATTTGTATCATGAACGAATTTACTATTCGTACTATAATAATATCAGCCCTGTATTAAACTGTCCCACTGCTGGGCACGCGCCTCTTCTCACTGTGAGGAGGGTTAGGCCATAGTCCACCACGCTGGCCTAGTGCGGGTTAGCAGACTTCACATATCTTCGAGAACATAATGGAAAACTCTTAGACATTGCAGGTTTCCTCACGATGTTTTCCTTCACCGTTAAAGCAAGCGATAATCAACTATTTAATACGCATTTAACTCCGAAAAGTCAGAGATGCGCGCCTTGGGTTCGAACTCGAGACCTCTGCGTGGCAGTCCAACGGTTTCCCACTAGGCTATCGCTGCTTTCGTAATAACCTCGCAATTTGTAGTAATCTCACTTATATGCTACATGTATCGGTCAGCAATCAATTCCAGCAGTTCGATAGTTCTGACCACTAGACAACCGAACAATCGATAAGGAAAATAGGTCAACTTTTTAGTCGATAGAATCGGCAACGTTTCGGACAATGCAGTACATAGTCTGGGCAGCACGTAAGCTCTAAATCTTACTTCCAAATCCGACAGCCGTAGGACTCGGGAATGGCCGGCTGGGATTCTGCATGCGCCATTTGTGTACCTATGTATGTACGGAGCATTGAATGGGCACGTAATTTGCCTAAAATGTATCTATGCGCTGCAATGTGAAGTTGCGTGTATTTTCTTGAATGCTGCATTGCTTTAGGTCCATTCGACTACTCATATGGTAGACCTTCTAATACAAAAGGTATTTTCACAACATCTGACTTCGTAGATTAATAAAATTCATATTAAAAACCCCTTTTATGCCATTTTAAAAAGCCCCTCGAAGTTGCAATGCATATTTTTATTTACAAAAAGAGAACACATTACAAACAAAGCTTTTTATTAAAATTTAATTGCATAAAAGTCAATAACTAAACTGTTTACGGACACATGTACTTACAAATAAAATTTGTACAACATTAAGAGTGCATTACTTAAAAGAACTGGGCTAGTTAGATTTATACTGAAATATATATTATGTATACATTTTTAAGAATTTAGTCACTTTCTATACTAGTTCTTAATATATAATATGAATGCATCTCTCTTACACCTACTCAAGGTCGTACAGGTTATGGTCAAGAATATTAGCTGCGCTTAACCCCTTTAGACTGTGCCTACCACATAATACCTGTATCCACGCGACTGCACACCCACTCCCCACCTACCGTATCTCAAACAGCGAACAGAATCACTCTTTACGCAAACTTCGAGAAAGTTCCGTGACAAGGGCCCTGAATAGCTATGCTGCTCTTGTATGCTATTCACGGCAATAAAACTATTGAGCGTCGTATTTTGAAGCAACTATGCCGATCTAAAACAGCATAACATCGCGTCGGGATAACTACTAAGAGTTTGGCTGAGATGTATAAGATGTTTTAAAGAAATTTTAGGGTAAGGGTAGGTACTAAACAAACGAACGTGCATAAAGAATGTGATAAAAGTGAATGAAGCAAAAGTTATTTGAGAAGATATCAGAAAATGGGAATTCATTGACTTGACGGTGTAGTGGTCAGTGTAACCGACTGCCACTGAGGTTGCGGGTTCGATTCCCGCACAAGTCAAACATTTGTGTGTATGAACATGGATGTTTGTCTTGGTCTGGGTGTTCCTATGTATAATATGTATGGATTTACAAAAAATAAAAGTATATATGTATGTTTATCCATTATCTAGTACCCATAGTACAAGCTCTGCTTAGTTTGGGCTAGATGGTGTTGTATGTATGTGATAGTATAGTATATGATAGTATAGTATAATGATTATTATATTATAAGAAAAAAAACGAGCGTAAACGCAACACTATACTATATATAAATATATTTAGCAATCATTTTGCTAAAAGTTTAATTGACAAAATGTGCACGCTGATTACCTTCTGCAGAGCTCAGTCCACATTGCCGAATAGACTTTACGGCATAGGCAATGACGCATTTTTGACAATACCTTTGAAAATATACATATGTACGTATCATTTCAACACGCTTATTACTTTATATTATATTTGAAGTCCTTGCAATACTAGTTCCGAGAAGCACGCATTAAATTATCCAAATGAGTTGCTAGATCTATAAAATGTTTATTAATATTATAAATACAATGGCAACATTGTTGGTTTACGACGTTAGCACTGAGCAAATTTTAATTAAATTTAACGGAGAACTACCCACAAAATCTAGGATTAAACTAACCCTAAAAACAAGCTAAGGTTTCTGCAAATATTGATACCTAGTTCCACAGTGTAACAATTCAGAATCAGAATTTTGTGAGATAAATAGGGACAGATAATTTATTATGTAATACGATTTAGGGTGGCTCTCCCTTCCTGAATCGTAGTTATCTTATTATTTGTTATAATTATACTGGTCTACATTACATAGCTGAATCATGTATTGAATTTTTGAAAATATTATAATTCAAATTATCTGGCTGATAAATAAATATAAAAGTTTGTCAAGGTGTTCAGATGTTTGTAACTTAATCACGCTTAAACCGTTAAACGGGTTTACATGAAAATTGGCACATAGATAAACCTAATGACCCGGAATAATGTATAGTATTCGTCTAGTCCGTACACGTTACCATAGGAATCTCAAGGGCTAGGCCACTGGCCGAATCTAGTACCTAATAATAATAAATCCTAACTAATATTATAAAAGCGAAAATGAGTTTGTTTGTTTGTTACCTTTTCACGCCTAAACCACTGAACCGATCATCCTGATATTTTGCATATACCTTGACAGGTGTACAGAAACGGACATAGGCTACCTTTCATCCCGAAAAAATTTACTGTTTCCGAGCAAAACAACAATAAAGTTCTTATGATAATAGATGGCGCCACGTGTCTTTCGAATCATGATTGAATTATATTATTACAAGCAGAGTACAACCCGAATTGATTGTCAAGTTCTAAATTAACGCGAGCGAAGCCGCGGGCAATAGCTAGTTTAAAATAATTTAGAAAATAACTTACCTAACATAGGTAAGTTCTTACGTTATAAAACTAAAATATTCTAGATCTATAAAAACATTTTATGCCATACATTTCCTTATCAACCATTTTCTCTTCGGAAATTATAGGTAATCAATCATTTACGGAAATTTTTATATAATGTATGTGCATATTGATATATGTCTAAATATGTCATCCAATGTCAGATATTGTTCATTTATTAATATAGTTTTATCTATCTTATATCCTTTACCCAGATTTCAGTTACCGCCACACCAAATTTCACAACACTTGATTTAATAGTATAGGTTAGCTGCAACACTAAACAAGCATACAGGGACAGCACTGCTTTCGTATTTATAACATTTAGTATAGATAAATAGAATATGCTTTATGGCACACTAAAGATTTGTAGAATAATAATAATAATAATATTCTACCACATACACACAACACCATCTAGCCCAAACTAAGCAGAGCTTGTACTATGGATACTAGTCAATGGAGAAACATACATATATACTTGTTTTTTTGTAAATACATACATATTATACATAGAAACACCCAGACCAAGACAAACATTCATGTTCATGCACACAAATGTTTGACTTGTGCGGGAATCGAACCCGCGACCTCAGGCGTGGCAGTCGGTTACACTAACCACTACGCCATAGAGGCCGACAGAGACAGAATATAATAAAGTACTTAATTAATGTACAATGGGCAATGTGTATGACGAAATTGACGAATATGCAAAATCGGACGATAACTAAAACCAATCACTTCCAGATAAATAATTATCTTTCAGAAGGTTAACTAATAAAGACGATTTCCACTAATGCCGATGAGTAGCTAAACGAATTCGTGGCGAGATTCTAACACCATATAAATGATTATTACTTACCCAATAAGTTTCTTGCCTCATCACTTCTGAACACCAGCGACTGTATTTTCCGGTTGAAAAGACCACGATTAGCCTCAATCTACTCTAGTAACCTAAATATGAGAAGACATGTCACTGGATGTGCATATCTCAAAATCAATAACATAAATTACAACAAATCTGATTATGGCTTTCGGGCCGATCGCGCAGATAGTTAAAATATAAAAAAAAAAAAAACTTACCCAATAAGTGACTCGAAACTTCACAAATCAGGCACCAATCACTAAGTTCTGAATCTCCAGAACTACTCAAAAAAACATTTTAGCTCACGCTTCATTTACCTAACGTATCACATCAGATTGAGGCTCTAATTCCGCGAAACGAACCTCCAGTCAGCCTTCCTCGCAGGCTCATTTCGCGTGATTACTCTATAAAAAGATTATCTCTCGAGACACCGAACAACAATTGCCTAACGCTCCACGGGAAAATTATCACAAATCCTTGTGAATCATTTTCTACTTTTGTGTTCATACATCATTTAGCACACAACTGTACGTCAACGAAGTTGTAGGCAGAAGAATTCTAGCATTGTAAAAAACATGTTGAAGTAGTAACTGAAAACATTTTCTAACCATGCTTTAGGTCACAGGTAAAAGGCCGTCTATTATTTTATGCAGTGTCATTTCCAAAATCTCCGATTCTCGGTCTAAACCCAGGCATCTAAACCTTACAACCGATCGTGAACGTAAACGCAAATGACCAACGAGCAAATATTGTTAAGAAAACGACAGTAAAGTAATGTTTCCTTGAAGAAACAAAACAAAAAATTACTGGCGAGATTTGTCACTCGTGATTCATCTGGTTTTTTCGTACACGTTGCTCGAGATATTTTTTCAGTAAGAACTTGCTCGAGATCAAATCTACGAGTGAATAAACTTTGTTTTTACACGCGCTACTCTCAGTAGTATTATAAAAAAGTTTAACAAATTACTAGCCTTAATGAATTCAAAAGGCTTCAGGGCTAACTCTCCAAATAAAATTCTAAGAAATATTTGAATTGCGCATAAATTTAGCATTTAGATGACAAAATAGATTAAACGAACCTCTAGGCAATATAATATACGTCCAGTTACGTGCATTATCATGTACATCGTCGGAATGGTTGAAAACGAATTTGCGAAAATTCTCCACGATTACAAAATAAGTATTTTCCAAAATATTACTATTTACTAGCAGTGGTACAAATTATTAGTATTATTATCTATTTCTTATCCTAGAAATCCAACGCAGATTTTCGCAATTAAATGAGCTAATCAAGCTCGTAATGATCTTGAAAATTCTCAGTTTGTTTAGAACGAGTGACAACTAAAACAATGGTTAGCTAATCTGAGAATCGTGTTATAAAAACAATGGACAAAGGAATGTGTCAGGTATATTTTATGTACGTATATAAAATTACATACATACTGCATACATAGATTCACACCTGTTTCCCAGAGGGGTAGGCAGAGACTACGGATTTCCATTTGCTACGATCCTGACACACTTCTCTTCATTCACTTTCATTACATTCCTCATACACGCTCGCCGGTTTAAGGTGCTCTTATCCTGGCCTTTCCAGAACGTCTCCGATCTGATCAAGAAACGTCTTCCCCATGGGACTGTTCCATTCACACTAGCCTTATAAACTTTCTTAGTCAGTCTTTTCTCGTCCATTCTTTCTACATGCCCAAACCAGCTTAAAATACCCTTTTCTATTCTCGTCACTATATCCACATTCATGCCTCATCTCTCTCTAATCACACTATTCTTAATTCTACCTTCAGTCAAACCATATATATTTTTCAGCGCTCTCATTTCTACAGCATTTATTCTGCTCTCATGCTTCTTTTGCCATACCCAATTTTCACTTCCATGCATAAGTGTAGACACTAATAGTCCTCTATGAACAACCAAACGTGCCTTTTCGGATACATTTCGACTGTTCATAAAAGCGCGTAGAGCGCCGTTCACTTTATTGCCCGCAATCGTTCTCATTTCAATATCTCCCTCATGTGTACCATCCCTTGTAAACAAAGTATCCAAATATACAAACTCTTTCACTTGCTCTACTTGTTCTCCATCAATCATAATATTACACAACGTCATGCACTCTTCCTTTTCAAATACCATTACCTTCGTCTTGCCTACATTCATTTTCATTCCTTTACTCTCAAAATCATCATGCATAATAGTTACCATCGCCTGCAACTCTTCCGCCGATGACGCAAGTATTACTTGGTCGTCGGCATAAAGAAGACATTTGATAAGTAACTCATTCATTCTTAATCCCAATTCACAATCTTTTAAATCTTTTAAACAATTGTCCATGTATAGGTTAAATCCACGTATATGAAATTATATTACATATACACTATTCTGACTCAAAACCAAGAAAATAAATTTCGCATACAGTTGTAGTACGTTGCTACAACTGTATGCGAAATTTCATGATGTTCAGTCGAGTGGTTAAGGTGAGAAAGCATATCAAACAAACGAACAAACTCACATTCGCATTTATAATATTAGTTATGATTACATTTATTTAAAACTTTTACCAGTTTACATATAATGCATGTGACTGTGCAATGTTCCCAGTGTACTAGGCAGGAACTATAGATTGCCACTTGCTAATTTACTGGAAAGCTCTTTTATTTCATCCATCACAATATTTGTACAAACTTGCTTAATGTTCTCTTAACCTCGTTTCCTCTGTAACGACTCTAGTCAGAAAACATTCGCCGAATTCGTTTTTCCAACTTGTCATATGCAGAAACTTTATTATTAATCTTTTTCTTTACTTCTTTCCTCATATCCAAACCATATATGCATACCTTACCAATTCTTGTTACTACCTATTCTAAATACCGTCGAAAGAAACAGATTTGGCTATGGTGACTCATACATTTATCGTTCAGGCCTGTAGTATTAATCATATTAAAAACCACAATAAGGAGAAAATTTAACTGACTAGATGTCAAGCTTAGCGTTTAAACTCTACGATACATGCAAATTGAAACTCTTTTAGGGAATTGAACTATAATTTGAATTGCCGATCCTAGAATCAAATATTTAATCGTCAGATAGCTATACTATAGTCTCACATGTACTCGAATATTAAGATAGATAGATATATATATATATAGACTAGCTGACCCACGCAACTTCGTCTGCTTCATATAAGAGAATTTTCCCCGTTTTTGCAACATTTTTCATTGCTGCGCCGCTCCTATTGGTCGTAGCGTGATGTTATATAGCCTTCCTCGATAAATGGGCTATCCAACACTAAAAGAATTTTTCAATTCGAACCTGTAGTTCCTGAGATTAGCGCGTTCAAACAAACAAACGAACTCTTCAGCTTTATAATATTAGTATAAATTGAAATACAAGTACTTTAAATGAATTTTATTGCGGATTAATATTTTATATGGAGTTTACTACTTTTAAAAATAAATTTGCATTTGCCCCAGGGCTTTGGTGGCTTTTCAGCGTCCCTGTTACCATAACGTTGTAAATATAATTAATAGCAATACAATCCGTGTAAATCAGATTACAATCAATGGCAGATAACCACATTTATTTATCAGCTAAAATTGATATAGTGATGGAAGAATTTACCTAAGGCGTCAATTACAGTTTACTACACTCGGTGCCAAATTGGCTTTTAAACTGCACGACGCGCACAAGTTAAAAATCTCTTCGTAAAACTAGGTTTTCGAGTTATAGAACCAATTGATTTTGGCGAATAATGCCATAGCCATTCTGCAAAATATCTTCGATACAGTTCTTAATGACGATAGCAGAACTATGTAGAAGATAAATAAAATCCAAAGTAAGGCCTCATTCGTAGTTCTTCGTGACGCCAAGATGGCCAAGGTAAAAGCGGTTGTCCTCCTTTCAGTACATTACGTAGAACAATACGGCATATTGTGTCTCAAATTGCGAATATCACGAGCCAATTACTGTACTAGTAGCGGGAATACATTCCTACCATTTCCCATGAAGGCTTGGCCTCTAAGCTAGCGAGCTTCTAGTACCGACAGCGATTAGGAAAATATGCTGATGTTACTTTTAATTTACCTCCTCTTTCATGGATCGTCAATTTTCACATTATAATTTACTAGCTGACCCGACAGTTGTTGTCCTTTCAATCTATGCAAAAATACATTTTACGTAATTAAATTCAATATCAAGACGTCAATCAATTTTTTTTATGTAAAATACAATATAAATTTTCGACCATTTTCCAAATTTTTGTTCAAACAAACCTTGTCCTGAAAATTACAAACACACCAAAAAAATAACAGCCTAATTGGTCAAGCCGTCCTTAACTGATGCTCCGTCATACACGTGGCAATTATACAGATTTTCTTTAGGGTTGGCATGCAATCTACTTAGATTGTATTAGTATATATTATAGCCACTCATCCCTAAAAATTTAGGCAGAGTTGAATCAAACCAACTTTTCGTCAATTATGCTTTTAGACACGAAGTGATTTTGCTGTCTATCGCTATGAGTAAAAGATCCATCTGATGGTAAGCTATTTATTACCTTAGCCTATAGATAATAGCTACAGATTTATATACTATTTAAATATTTTCACAAACTAATGTGAACTGGATGCAGAAGGCAGGAAACCGAAAGTAAAATGGGAGAGACTTATATGCAGCAATGGATTCCGATAAACTGATTGATTGACTGAAAAGTGCTCATCATTCCAAATTGTTTTCTGGAGCAGTCCGACTGGAAAAGTCCTTCCATCCTTCAGAAGATCGTAGGCAAACAACCTTGTTTTAGTTAATGCGGTAAGTAGTTTCCATACTTCTAGAGGAGTGTTGACCTATCAATAGTAGTACCAGTAATCTTTGTCGCTTACGTTAATAGATCAACTACAACTTTTTTTAAGATTACTAACGTGCTGGTGATGCCCTAGACTTTTCAATGACGGGAGTGTGGGTGCGACTAGTCACAATATTTAGGTGCTGCTAGTGCCAATCCCTGATTGACAGGTATGACAGATGCTGCAAGCCCAATGCTTATTTATCACGTTAGCTGTATAAAAATAATTATAAGTTTCATGTCATTAAAATCTACAATAACAACTGTTTTGTAATCTTTATAGCACTTATAGATAGGCGGCTTCGATTGCCGAGGCCAACAAAGTGCTATTCAGATTTACGTTAGTATATTCTAGGAAGCAAAGATCCTGCAGTAGTCGCCCTCGATTTTGATCCAAACCTAAACATAGGTGGTGAAATGTGTGTTTTGTGCAACTATTGTTTTTGTTATTTTGACTGCACCTTCACCGAACGTACGTTACTCTTATATTGACGAAAAGTAAAAGAATGACGTACGTATTCGATCACGTGACTAAATTGCGACCGCTCCTCCGCGCCGCTAACTTAGAAGCCTCGCCTAAATTACATAACCCTCTTGAACGCGGCGCGGGGCGAGGGACGCCCCAACAATACCGAGCAGTATCGAGCGACGCGCCTCTCGCTCACACGCATGTCTCGCTCCCACACACCGCCTACCAAGACACCGGACATGACAACCTCGGATGGTTTCGACGTACCCCATTCATTGCCGCCCCGCAACGCGTAACATAATAAACCTATGTACGTAAACTGCCGATGTATTTCTTACAATGAGAGAGTTGTATGAAAAGACATTGATTTCAGCGGTGCCGCGTGCGGCGAACGGGCATTGTGAAGTCCGGTACAGGATAAAAAATATCTTATGTATTGTGCCACAACAATATCCTGAAGTTGGCAAGGAAATGTAACAAATGATTTTCCTCATTTTTTGTCTCTTATTTACCATTAGAAAAACTATTTTCATGTAGAACGTATTAGTTTAGCACAAGTATATTTTAAATTATCTAAATCACTCAAACATTATAACATAATTATGTAACACTATAGATAAATAAATACATATATACAGATGATAACAAAACTGTATACCATTCTTATAAGATTTATTAAGTGCTTTGCAATTATTCAAAAATATTAAAATCTAAATTCATGTTATAAGTTATATCAAACCAAAAGATGGCTAGGTAAGCACCTATTAAAAAAAATAACAGTTAGGCCATAATCCACTGTACGCACCTGAAGCAGGTTTACACTTCACCGAGAACATGTGCAGTTTTCCAAACAGTAATTTCCTTTACCATTAAAATAAAGACTATTTAACTAGTGTACTGAATGATAATAACTGTCCACATAAACATATGTATTACCAATATATTTGGACATGTGAATATTAAAATTTAACAGGAAATAATTGAGTATTTATTTATAAAGGCCAATTTAGGAATAGATCTCAATAACAGTAAAACTAATACTCATATTAATTCTGGCTAGGTTGGTAACATTTTAAACTATTGCCATAAACAACTAACTAAGTCTGATCAAGTCATTTAAATATTTTCAAGAACAAGTTTCACTAAAACGTCTTCTAAATTATATTGGCAATCAATGTAATAATATATATAATAGTCTTTACATTACTAACTATGAAAATATTATTATAAAATCTTATAATAAAATACAATTACCTTATGAAGTTTAATGATTGTTTCGCAACCAAAAATTATTAGTTTAAATCGATTGATTGATTACTAATATACTAACTAATCTTTATCTAAAAAGTAAATTATAATTTTGTAGTGATGAAATGTCATTAGAGAAGTAATCATGAAGCAATTTAATGTAAGTCAGGCACTTTCACAGACCTCCCAGTCTCTCAAAAGCTATATTTGGTATTGTATTACATTGGATTTCATTTATTACGACCTTGGTTGTAGCGTCCATTTGTCTATAATGATGTTAAATCTAAGTCCCTTGAATTTAAAGGATACTTTAGTACAAAATATATTTCTATAGGGACTTTGGATGTAACGCTGAGTTCCGGTGTAGGGACTGTTTGTAATGAATAATTTGTACATGCACAGAGATGGTCAGCAGCT
Source organism: Catocala sponsa (assembly GCA_963564715.1). Lineage (NCBI taxonomy): Eukaryota > Metazoa > Arthropoda > Insecta > Lepidoptera > Erebidae > Catocala > Catocala sponsa. Next base: position 24,420,479 of record OY751341.1, on the reverse strand, counting down.
GTGGTGACCTTTACTTTTTGTTTATAGATATTAGCTGGGTAGGTAGATAAGCATGTATGTTTTGGAGATTTTATGGTACAGTTACAAATTTATATTCTGAATAGTAGAGTTTACTAAACACAGTTGTATAGTATCTTATCTTATCTTATTTTATGTGGGGGCCAGTCAGTGCATACCGGCGACACTTCGACCCAATGGGATCTTTTGTGTCGACACTCCCCCAATAACGACTGCCATAGATGTTCATAGCAGCCGGAACCAACGGCTTAACGTGCTTTCCGAGGCACGTGATAATTGTCAATCAATACGCACATAATTTCGAAAAGTCATATAACTTCCGAAAGTCAGAGGTGCGCGACGTGGGTTCGAACCCGAGACTCTCTGCATTGCAGTCTGTTGGTCTCCCCACTGAGCTATCGCTGCTCTCAGTTGTATTGTAAGCTTTTGAATAATTATGGCTTCTAGACATACATTCACTGTTAAAGAAATTTTGTCCTTGTCTTTGCCTTTGCCTGTAACAACTTCCAGATACAATGACGAAATTACAGGGGTCCCTTCATTGTTGTTACACCCAAAATCCACTGTATTATTAAAATTAAAATAATATTGCCATTTTCTTATATAAAAAAAGTTTGATAATGCAAAGAGAGCTGATTGGCAGCATAGATAATAAGAATAACAATTTATTATATAAATGTTATTACTTAGTCTGATAAACATTTGTTTCTATATACTACTCATTATACTTGGTGTTTACGATTTTTGGAAATACTTTTATTGTACATAGGAAAGTTAAGAAATGCTAATAGAATTTTCTTTATCTCATTCTAATATGAGGTGACTCACCAAGATTTAGTGTGATCTCATTACAAAATGGGTAGGCCAACAGTTACTGTTGGTACATTAGCATATCAGCTGTAATTATGATAACTAATCTTCCCAACCTCAATCCTAATATTCACTGGCATGTAATAGATTCATAAATCTGAAACATTTGGGTACAGTGGGATAGTATGTAATATACTCGTGAGAGCGCAGAAGCCGTAGAATCATAGTTTGTGATTCCATATCAGTTGACTTTTTAATCACAACATCGACCTCCGGATCGGTATCATTGCATCTCAAAATATACATACATACGCACCGCATATAAATTCCTACTGCGCTTTTCACATAAATCCTATGTCGCTCGCGAGACCTGAATGCCGCCGCCGCATTCCACAACACTGAAGTACCGCCGACAACACAATTAGGAATAGCGACAATAATTTAATAATTCAAAATGCCATTCGATCTATTTTCGCATCCCACGTTATCTGAAATGAACATATAAATTTTGACTTACCTTTAACAAACTGCTAAACACCACCGCACGAAAATTATCGATTCCCCACAAATACACTGTTATCACGACTTAAAATTGATTTTTACTTGAATTATTCAATATTTTTATGTGACTAGACGTCGACAGAATGACGGCTTTTGACGTTAGTAATTGTTATTGTTACCATATGAAGAAATGTCTAAATATTGACTAATTATTTGTACTGGCAAGTTACTAACATCCCTGCTGGAGCTGACTTTTGACAAATTCATGATGGATTCTTTGTCAGACTATGAATGGAGCAAAGTTATACTGGTCTCTTATAGCAAAAAATCTTAACGATATAGTATTATCGACAGCTTGACCATATAGGCATAAGGTTTGTTGTGCTATGTGATTAAGTGATAACGCTCTCAAAGTAAACGCCGCGCGCCGCTGCGCTGTGGAGAAACCGTACATCACTTCATCTTCATCAATTTCATCGTGTCGTATGTGGCTTGTGACAAAACTTGTATCTTTTGTGGTCAACGCATTCAATAATGTCAATCCGAATCAATGCTCAGAACATTTATGATTTAAATTGATTTAAAGACGATAAAGAAAAGTAGAATATTGAACAAAAGACTTTTGTTTGTACTTTGTAGTATAATATTTTTTAACAATACACATTATTGTCGATGGAGAGCGCAACTATTAACCATTCATTACATTCGGTCACCTTTTCCTTTTTTCGAATTGAACACAATTTAAGACTACCAAAAATTTATTTAAGTCTTGTGTCAGCAACATCTGTTTTACTTTAAAGCTTTAGCGATTAATAATAATTCAAATATAATCACTATTTATTATTTAATCATAATAAATTTATCAAAATTTATTCTTTTTGTCTATGGATTAAAAGGAAACGGATGTGAATGAAAGTAGGAATTCTTTGCGTCGTGTCCACAGTCCAATGCCAACATTCTCGGTCTTTCTGTTTCATTCGCGTTTTCACAAATTTCGTTTTGGTGTCGCCATTTTGTTATCGAGGTTGTAAAGAAGTGGCGTGGAAAATATAAGTTGTAACTTAACCGGGTGTTATTTTATTTTATTGTGCTTGATTTTAGTGTAGTTAAACTTCGTTGAGGTAAGTATATATTAACAATTGTTCGTGTCGTTATACTGTTTATTACTTTTCTCGTAACTGCGATTTTCCATTGTCATGGACGCTGCCGACTCATTCCGACAAATTATGTATGCGTTTCAGAACCTAAAATGCCGGGCGCCGGTACTTTCAAAATCTTCGTCGGGAATCTTTCCGATAAAACGACGGACGCCGATCTTAGACCGCTATTCGAAAAATACGGTACGGTCGTAGAATGCGATATCGTCAGAAATTACGGTTTCGTGCACATGGAAAACGAGCAAGTCGGCCGCGAAGCCATTCAGAATTTAAACGGAGAGATAGTTCATGGCCAGGCTATCAAAATAGAGGCGGCCAAGAGCCGAAAGGCGCCGTCGACCCCGACCACCAAAATATTCGTCGGTAACCTAACGGACAAGACGCGCGCGCCCGAAGTCCGCGAGCTGTTTCAGAAGTTCGGCACGGTCGTCGAGTGTGATATCGTTCGTAACTATGGCTTCGTGCACTTGGACGCGTCGGGCGACGTGAACGAAGCTATCAAAGAGCTGAACGGTATGATGGTGGACGGCCAGCCCATGAAGGTGCAGCTGTCGACGAGTCGCGTCCGCCAGCGGCCGGGCATGGGCGACCCCGAGCAGTGCTACCGCTGCGGTCGGGGCGGCCACTGGTCCAAGGAGTGCCCGAAGGCGCTGGGCCCCGACCGGAACGGTTTCCGCGATCGAGCTTTTGGCCGCGACCCCTACCCTCCGCCGCCGCCGCCGCCGTTCCTTCGCGATCGCATGATGGGAGGATTTGGGGTAACGCGCTCTCCTTCTTACTTTCCGAACCGTCGGTTGTCACCTAACCGTCTCCGATGCATCACGTAGGCCGAGGCGTGGATAAAGTCTCCGCACGCGGTACCTAACTCGGGACCGAATTATATTATCGGGCTCGGTGATGCTACAGTCGCTCTAAAAACATGATTTCCCTTACATGCTACACTGTACACTTATGATTTGAAGATTTTAGTTTCTTTTTGTTTTGTTGATAATTTAGTTGCTTTGTTATTCTACGGTTGACTTTTAGCTAATACATTATTTACTATGGACAGGATCCTTACGATGGGTACTACGACCGGGCGAGGTTTGAGTCTCCACGCGACCTGTTCGAGCGGAGGTACCCTGTGGGAGCTTCGCGCGGGCTAGACATGGGGGCGTCGCGTGGCGCCCGTGGTGACTTCGTGTCGCCGCCGCTGCGCCGGGAGCCTATGCCGCCGATGCCGAGCCTGCCGCCTATGCGTAGTGGAATGGGATCTATGAGGTCGTCGTATGATGCTATGTACAGCAGGCGAAGTCCCCCTCAAGGACCGCAAATGTCCCGGGGGTGAGAACTGACTTGACAATGATGTTGTGTTTCCCTTTAGTTCTTATTATTAGCACAAAAATTATTTGGTTTCAAGTAGAAGTATTAAATATTTGTTGCTGCTGCTACTTTATTTGATAGAATATTATATTCTTATTTACAACACAACCTACATTGTACCCCATTTAAGCACCTCTCATGCTGTTATTTAATTGTTGAATCAATTATTAATTTGATAATACTGTTATCATTTACATTAGACTCAGTCCATTTAGCATCAAACCATACTTAGTAACTCATATATTAACATCGTATTTGTTGTTACTTATTAGACAATAAATTAACAATGTTTTGTTTTGTTTACAGAATGTATGAAGATTTTAGCCGTGACACATTTGATGACAGAAGGTGAGAGTTACATCCTTTTGATACAATATCTGTTACACATTGCTAAAGTTAAAGGAAAAGCTCATCATCTCTGCCAGGTTATCTGAGCCTCATGTGTCATATATGTATATTTAATGACAATACATTATTGTAGTATGTTAGACAATACTAATGGACTACAAGTAACATACAATATAAGATGGCTTAAATTCAATTCACATTGAATTCTATTAGCTCCAATATCAGTTGAGGCGTCACCTTACCCAATGTACAAACAAAATGTAGAGATTTATTAAACAATATTCCACCATCAGTGATAATTTGATGAATTATTCTATTTTCAAGTAAAACTAATTTCAATATTTCATTGGTAAAGGTTTATTCATCCATCTGTGCGGTGTACTAAACTAAACTGATAAACTCATGTACAGAGATAGTGTGAAATCTAGGACATGGGAAACTTGAATGAATGAATTCACATACAACCGTTATTATATGTACTAATTATTTGTTTGTTTGCAGGCCGGGAATGCGTGGACCGTCGCCCTCAAGAAGATACGCGCCTTATTAGTTGTGATAAGTTAGTTAATTGTCCAACGCTCAGTTGCAATCAATTGTAATGTACCACTGACTGGCTGACATGATGTTAGTACTGTTTCATAGAGAATATTTTATTTGTATAAGTTTGAGTGGGAGTGACTGACTCAACGGTTTCCACAAAAGTGCGATAGGTATGGACGCTAAATGGATGTATTTTGTGACTGAATGTAAATAAGTGAAATAAATATCATTTTAAGTACAAACTGGTTTTTCTGTTTTTGCGTCGCAACCGTTATCTGACCTTATTATGCTCACCTACACTAACGCGGTGAGTAATCGTCGGCCAATAACAAAACTGCAAACTACTTTTGTGACGTCGCGTCGGAGACTGAATTGAAACAATAATGTATCCACTCGGCACATTGTTTAGAACATATTTATGAAAGTGAAACAGCTGCTATAATTCGTAGTCTAGCCTGTAATTAGGACCCAACCGGTTTATTGAGTCTTGACGCCTCGCTCTAGAGCACAATACATAGCTGAGTGGAACTGTGGGATCATAGAATGAAATAATTATCTAGATATACATTATTTCAAGCCTAAATCGCCAGAGTTAGGCAGAAGTATACTATAACCGCATTTCCGTATCTATGGCAATTCGCTACCTGGTCTCTAATAGTAAGAAACTTGCCGTCTGCCGGGCTAGCATTGCTAGAGGTCATACGGACATTTGACAAAGCTCTGTAACATCCACTGGCAGGGGAATCTAACCCGGAACTCTACGCACAACGGTAGACTTGTTGCAGCGCCTAGGCAAAACGGTTGAACTAGTTGATCTAAGCCTCCGTACCTATGCCCTTAGTAATTAACTTTTTTATCACTGGTATAATCAGCACCTTGTGGTGATTGTTGGACATTACATAGCACCATATCCAAATACCTGGTGTTATGTAATGTCCCTGTCTATGGATAGATGTCGTTTGGAGCGACCAGGGAGGCGAGGCTTCAATAGCTTTATTTAAAATATCGAGTCGCATATTATGTAAGTTTAAAGTAGTGTTAGTATAAAGGGGCATGCCAAGACGTCATAGTAATTCAGGCCCACAGTGCACACCTATAAAGCCTAATAATAATAGTAAGCAATGCCAATAATTAATTAGGTAGCAAAAAAGAAGTGATTTACAAAACCTTGGCATTATGTTATCAAATCTTATATCTCATCAATACAATAATTTATATTAAATATCTGCTATATCATTTTATACATTATTTTAGTTTATGAGTAGGTACAATCAATTGGGAATAAAATAGAATACATTGTAGTTTTATAGGATACTAGATGTTCCCGCGGTTTCACCCGCGTTTATCGTTACTGCGCCGCCCCCGTGGGTCGTAGCGTGATGTTATATAACCTATAGCCTTCCTCGATAAATAGGCTATCCAACACTAAAATAATTTTTCAAATCGAACCAGTAGTAATCACGCAGAATAAACCAGGAGAAACATCGTTTGTACTATGTCTGTAATGGGTAATTATTTTGCTGCAATGTTATTTTAAAACTGCGATATCTCCTAAGATATTAATTGAAATCGAATGATGTAAAGGAAATAATGCATTATTTTAGAACAAATTTGGTTAGCATAAAAATGGTTATAGTGAGCCAACCTTAAAAGATAGACTATGCTGTCGCGGACTTTTTTTTAGAACTTTTTAAGGGGAACAATTCTGTCATACATGATTTTTGCGAAACTTTAACTGTTTACGCAGCGCACGCAGCAGAAGCTCTCAAAAGGAAAAAAATACCCTCCGATTTTGAAACATTCTTCATTGGTGCTCAGCTCCTATTGATCTTAGCGTGATGATATATAGCCTATAGCCTTCCTCGATAAATGGGCAATTGGCAAATGGGCAACAATGAAAGAATTTTTCAAATCGGACCAGTAGTTCCTGAGATTAGCGCGTTCAAGCAAACAAACAAACAAACAAACTCTTCAGCTTTATAATATTAGTATAGATAGGTAAAACCTATTCTACACGGTCGTGTCAACAGTCCAACTCAACTACGGTCACGTCGAACTTGGTCGAGTTGAAGCCAAATTTGATCGTGTGGTCGTTGGTCGGACAACCAAATTGAGTTGACATCCAAACGACCTTGATTGCCAACGCTGCGCTCGCAACAAAGGGCGAATAGAGGGCGTTGTTTTGGCAAACCAAACGTGTGGAAGCTTGTTAGTTGTTAACTTGTTACCCGATCGCGCGTATTCATTTTGATCGAAGCGTTGCGCGAAGTGGACGCTAAATGGCGAGCGAGCGTGCAACATTGTCGGAATTTTTAAAACTATACAGAGATCTTCCCTGTTTGTGAGACTAAGTTCTGATGATTATCGGGATAAAAATAAAAAAACTCAAGCATGGGAATTGCTGGCAGACAAGTTAAAAGTTCTTGAACCTGCAGCAGATATCAAAGATGCAAAAAAACGCATAGAACATATGCGTACCGCTTACAAAAGGGAAGCGAAGAAGGTAGGTAAACTTAATATTATTATATAGTACCTATATAATAGATAAATGTAAGTAGGTATGTAAATTAAATGAAGGTTTTTATTGACAGTCTTTTTATTAGGTAAATAGACAGTATAGGTACCGTATAAATAAAATGTTTGGTAGACATATATAAGTAGGTAAGTATATATTTCTCTTTTATTCACCAATGCATGTTACTTTGAACATTTGCCACCCCTATACCTGGCATCGGCTTGGCTATACCTAGCGATTGACCTTGTCCTGTGGTATAAAAAATACGCTGGATAATTAGTTCTATATTTGTTTCATCGAAGTAAATAACTTTCATCATTTCCTCCGCCTTTATTTTATCAAAAAAGTGCATTAATGTGGCCGTCAGCGAACGATGTTCCATCTTATTACGTGATAAAAAAGTATAAAACTACAATTAGTTCAGATATCAGATGAAACCATGTATGAACAAAAATTCATTAAAATTAAAAAAAACAAAGCTTGAAAAAAAACTGTAGTCACTAATGTATTATTATGTACCTAACGATGTTGTATATTATGTATTATGAAAATAAATTGATATAATGTATTGACTATTTTATTTCAGACACAGACTAAAATGAAGTAGGTAGATAAAAATAATTTACAAAAATCTAGTATTGTCAAGATTATGTTTATATCAAATATATTGTACTTTGGTTTATATATTTCCAGGTCAAAGATTCAAAACGAAGAGGTTCCGGAGCTAGTGATGTGCATGTACCTAATTTGTGGTACTATAACCTACTTACTTTTATAAAGAGCAAAGATGAGCATTGTAGAACCGGAGTGGATATACTAGCTAGTGATGAAGTAAGTTAAAAAAATTAATTAAAGTTACTTTATTATAAACTAGATGTTCCCGCGGTTTCACCCGCGTTTATCGTTACTGCGCCAGCCCCGTGGGTCGTAGCGTGATGTTATATAGCCTATAGCCTTCTTCGATAAAGATGCTATCCAACACTAAAAGAATTTTTCAAATCGGAGCATTAGATCCTGAGATTAGCGCGTTCAAGCAAACAAACAAACAAACTCTTCAGCTTTATAATATTAGTATAGATTAGATAGGTACCTACATAGTACCTAAGAACCATAACAATTCGCAATCAGTAAAAAATTGTATTAACTTTTTAACTGATAATAAGTAGTAGGAAGTGAATTAAAACAGTTCGAAAGTAGGTAGGCAAATTCTATTTTCTAATTAGCTAGGTAGGTACTTGTAAGTTAACCATTTTGTCTTGAAATGACACTTAACCAACACCATTGAAATATTCTGTTAAGATATTTCTGATGTGATTTCCATCTTTCATTTTTCTCTTAAGGTTAGTTCTCTCACGTGATGTCAATGGAGCTATAATTTAACGCCAATCACCAGATCTAAATATAAAATTTTGTACATCTTCGCAGTCAAATATTTTTTTTTATTTTTTTTTTAAATTATGCAATCCGAAGCTTGCTAAAACAACTGCGTCCACATTTTCTATTTTTAAATTATTCGGTTGCCTAAATATTCGAAAACGTGAAGCGAGAATACCAAACGCGTTTTCGGCAATTCGTCGGGCTCGAGATAGTCTATAATTAAATATGTTTTTCTCTTTTGAAATATTTTTGTCCGGGAATGGTTTCATAATATGTTTCTCAAGTCCAAAATCACTATCGCCTAAAAAGACATAGGGAACCGTCTCATCTGTTCCTGGGAGTAAACTTGTCATTAGCAAGCTTTTCATAAAATTTGGTATTTTCAAAATTTCGCCATCCGACATACTACCATTTGATCCAGTATGAATAGGTATATATAAACTCATAGTTTGCATTAACGATGGCAAATAACACGACACTAAATGTTCCCTTGTAATTATAAAATAGTGATGCACTGGTAGCTGGTTTTTGTATTAATACGAGTATATGTTTGCCGTCCATTGCACCTATACAATTATTGAAATGCCATTGTTCTTCAAATCATTTTGCAGCTGTTTTCCATTCATGGATGTGTTGAAGGCATCTGTAATAAAGATAATGTTGTTCTTTTAGGAATCCCAAAATAGCGAGCAGGCATCAGAACACAGCTACAAGAAAAAAACTAAGTACAAGTACCGCACACTAGAACAAAGAAAAGAAAAATTGATTGGAACTGCTCAGGAACTATTACAACAATCGAAAAGCAAACCTTCGATCTCATTTGGCATTTACGTAAGCGAACAACTAGAACAAGTGAACACCTTCCAACGTCAAGTAGCAGAAAAAATAATCGCAGAGATATTATTTCTAGCGAAAACAGGAAATTAAATTTCGATTCTAAAATAAAAACTCCATCTAGGCCTTACTCATACCCTTCAAGTAGTTCCAGGCGCCAATCATCCTCGTCACTTTCATCACCTCAATTTTTTCAATCATATTCACCACAAAATCAAGAAACATTATCCCAACCTCAGTTCATTCTACCATGTACCACACCTCAAGACATTCAATCACCTCATTTCCTTTATCGAAATGCTCCAGTTCAGGCCATGCAGCCGCCGCCCTCGTCTCGAATCATCAATGCTTCACCTTCGCCAACCTTTATCCAGGCATCTTTTACATCTCATCGATCACCTTCGCCTCAAGTCATTAAATCATCTCGCTCACCTCAAATCACCCAAGAATATGATTTAACTCCTTGTGTATCGTCGTTTCAAACTACACGGACCACCATCAGTTCACCTCCCACCAATGAGGTCTATCAATGTTATTTTCCTACAGACTATAACAATACTATCCTTGAGGCATCTCACTCATGTCATAATCCATCATCTTCAGCCCACATTATCCAAACATCTCATACATCACAGATCCAGCATAACATGAATTCGCCTCCTTCAACTGAGGTCGTTAAACCGTCTATTCCATCTCCAACAGACCAAACTTCCACTACTGTACACAAGGCATCTATATTAAAAGAATATTTAATAATTAAAAAACTTTAATAAAATGTTATGTTAAGGAATTCAGAAGTAATCTTTAATAAAAAAAAAGTTGTTAATTTTCTGGAAAATATCTAACTTTGTTAAATAATTTAAATAATAAGATTGGTTTACCTACTATTAAAAAAAGTATTGCACTTTAATCAATACAAATAAATGAAATTGAAGTGTCTGTTTGTAATAATAATAATAATATGGGGGTCGTGGCTTTTTATGTGCCAAGACCTTCCATAACCGTGAGGTGTGCAATCTCCGAGAATATTTTCTCCACAATAACGTGGATGTTCATCGTGATGTGGTGGCAGTGGATACTGGCCTTACCCCGCTCGCTCTGGCTAAAGAGAACTGGCGCAAACCGGTGGTGCTTACAACTGAGGATCGCAAGGTTGTATGGAAGAGCAAGGAGCTACACGGACGGTTTTATCGGGCTCTATATGGGCCCGACGTAGATTTAATATCGTCCGTGTCCTGGTTACGATTCGGTGACCTGTTTGGAGAAACCGAAGGTATTGTCTGTGCAATTATGGACGAAGTAGTGATGACGAATAACTACCGGAGATATATCCTAAAGGATGGTACGGTTGACATGTCGGGCGTGTCACCAGCCCGGAGAATCCCTCAGACATATTATCTCTGGATGTTCTCGTCTTGCTAATGGCGAGTACTTGCATAGACACAACCAAGTGGCCAGGATTATACATCAGCAACTTGCTTTAAAATACGATCTCGTGGACTTAGAAGTACCGTACTACAGGTATGTGCCCGGCCCCGTTCTCGAAAATGGTCATGCAATGTTGTACTGGGATCGGTCCATCATTACTGACAGGACTGTTGTAGCCAATAGACCTGACATTGTGGTGGTGGACCGATTAGAGCGCCGTGCAATGATCGTCGATATCACCATTCCTCATGACGGGAATCTCGTGAAAGCTGAAAAGGATAAACAAGTTAAATATCTGGATCTGGCGCACGAGATTGTCGACATGTGGGATGTGGATTCGGCGATCATTGTACCGATAGTCGTATCAGTCCATGGACTGATTGCCAAGAGTCTCGATCACAATCTGAAGAGGCTCGCGTTAGACGGCTGGATTAAGTCTCTGATGCAGAAGGCCGTATTGCTTGACACGGCACGCATTGTGAGGAGGTTCCTCTCGCTGGAGCCCTAACCACCGGTAGCTTGGACCTAGTTCCCGATGCCGGTGGGTCTTCATAGTTTTTATATTTTTAAATGTGTTTTTTTTATATATATTTAAAAATGTAATTACTATTGAAAAATGTGTAAATAAAGAGAATAATAATAGTAATATTATGCCTAAAAATCAGTTTTTTGATAAAATTTTACAGGCGGATAGCTCAGTATAATTATAAGCAGTCTTCTTCTTCATCATTCATTCATTCATTTCGTTCGAGCAAATATTTTTTTTATATAACGCGGGCGAAGCCGCTGTGACAAGCTAGTAAGAAATGTTAAAGTGTTGATACAGTGCTGAAAAATGTCTATTTTGTTACGTTAATTAATAAATAAAATTGTTCCAAAAAAGAAAATACTTACTGAAAAGATTTAATTTTGTTAATCAAGTGAGTAAGTATTTTTATTTAGTATACCTAAAGTTTGTTAATAAATGTGTCAAACAGACCTTGATAGTTTTCTTTAAAACCTTGTAGATGCCCCAGCATGTTTCTGGAATAATTACTGACAAAAATTGATGAGACGTTATTGTGCTGAACCTGAGATCCTTATAACTTCTTTCAGTGGGTAAGTATCTTAATGTTGCTATGAGACGCTCGTCAGCACTCACTGCTTTTCGCATAACAGTATCTTTTTTGTATTCACCGCACCATCTCTTATAGTTCATAGAAAGTCTCATGGTCCATTCCAAGGTAATTGTCTGAATCCAATCCGTATAAAAAATTTAAATGACCCAGTCATTGTCTTTCTTTTAACCTTTGTTTCACCCATTTTCTTTCCTTGCGCATAGAAGAGCTAAAGCCACTCAGACTTTTTGCGTATTTGAAAGGGACGTAAATATTGTTCACCGCTCACGTTAAAACTGAAGTTGTTTCCAACCATAGATAATACACTACAGACCAAAAACTCGATATTAGACATTATTTTAATCAATGTAATCTTGCAAAGATGAAAATTATTATTATTATTACTTTTTGTATTACTTTTGTATAAAAAATGAAATGAACGATTAAAATAATAATTATATAATATAGCAATGGTAAATTACTATTTCGATTAACTATCTGTCAACATATTTTGTGTAAAGGCAACATTTTTACGTTAAGTAGGTATGCTTGCAAGTTCCATTACATAGTTTAGTCGTTTTCTTGTTTAGGTAATATTTTTAGAAAATATTACCAACTTGTACAGAATAATAAATACAAGGAAGATGTAGGATAAATATTAATATATATTTTTTAGTATACCCAATTTCTTGTGCACCGCTGGGCCTAATACTTTAACAGCTGACCTCTAAAAATATTTAAAATTGTTAATTGAATCATAGGCAACATACACTTGTTACAGTAAATATGCCACGCATATTTACTGTTGACAGTAGTTGATGTGCTAAGCAGCATATGTAAGAGCAGTTTAATTACCTGGTACAGTCACCAATATTAACACACGAAGCGGCTGTAGTCCAATGGACAATGGACTTGGGATCGAGATGCTATGGGTTCGAATCCCACATACAACAACTTTTTCACAACACTATCGAGGTGAACCCACTCTTACAAAAATATTAATATCCAGTGGAATATTAATATTTTTAAAACGAAGATTAAAATATTCAATAGAATATATATAATAAAATGTATTCAAATTGCTAGTATTTTTCATATGTCTGCTCGAAGCAAAGGATGAGAGCACGAGCACAGCACCTGTAATTTTCTCGGCAACTTAGAACTGTTTTTGGATATGCCAAGACTCGACAAGAGAGACTCGTACGACGACGAACTGAAGATTAAAAGTTCCCTGATACGTCGGGAACATAGATTACCTAGTTTTTCAGGCATATTCCTGTTTTTTTTTACAACGCACACACACCACACGAGTGCTGGCAAGCAGGCTTGACTGCATATTTATAATCTATGCCTTTTGCAGAGTTGCCGTATCAATATCATCAGTGCGTAGCCTTTAACATTATTTTCTTATGATTATCCTTTGTTTTTTTTTTAACTTTTGTGTTAATTATTTAATAGTTTAAGTTTATGTAAACTTACATGTGTGTACTGTATATTACAAATGTTGTGTACAAATGTAACTGGATGTCAGATTTACTCATTGTGAACTATTTAGACTATTATTTGTATATGCTAATCTGTTATCAGTTTTTGTATCTACTGAATAAAATAAAATAAATAAAATTACCTACTATCGTACTAGCAGCGATAGCTCAGTGGGAACCCAACAGACTGCAAGGTCAGGAGGACAGGGAGGACAGGGTCTCGGGTTCGAACCCACGTCGCGCACCTCTGACTTTCGGAAGTTATATGACTTTTCGAAATTATGTGCGTATTGATTGACAATTATGGCCTACTCCGTGCCTCGGAGAGCACGTTAAGCCGTCGGTCCCGGCTGCCATGAACATCTATGGCAGTCGTTATTGGGAAGTCAGTGCCCTCTAATATCCTAACACTGGTCTAGCCTTAGGGTATCGTTAGCCTTCGGGTTGCGGAGGTCAGATGGCAGTCGCTCCGTGTAAAAACTGATATCCAGTCAAATCCGGTTAGACTAGAAAGCCGACCCCAAGTGACTTGGGAATAATAAAGGTACTATTGTTATCTAGTAACTAATAAATCTACGTTATATTAAAAATAAATATTGTATTATTGTTATTAAACGATCTGGCTACGCAATGGTATTCTGTAATGTCTGTCTATTGAACAAACAATTGAATCCACAGGCAAAACATTTCTACTTATTAAATATTCTGTCATAATTCAACATTAGTATGCGAGATGAAAGCTTTTACGGAATTATAGCGTAGCGCAAATTGTGTAGCGACGAAGGATTTTTCTTTAAACACAATTCTTACACTAGGTTTAATTTACTTAACAAACAGTCAATCACGAGAGAAACAAAACTCAGGCTCGGAACAAATGTAGGACACGTTTGTTACGAGACGGGATTTTGTGTGGGTATCGAACTTATAAAAAACACAGCGTAGTCCGTGCACTGAAACTTTGCGAATAATATTCTATAGCAACGATGTAGTAGGTTTTTGTTAGCATAAGTCACAGCTCGACGTGCTATACAAACCTCGAACAGATGACATGACCAGAAAAAGTATCTGTGGCTCAAACACATATATAAGGTGACGTGATTTCTTAAACTATTGAGCTATGCGCTCCATCTGCAGATATTGATGCCAATTCTGTTGTCACAAAATTCTCTAAACTTAACTAAAAATCACTAAAATTTTTTTAGTCCTGTCACTTTTAACGATTTCAGAATACGAAATGTCATTTGAGAGGACTAAACTAAATTTTAGTGATTTTTAGTTAAGCTTAGAGAATTTTGTACAACAGAATTGGCACCATTATACTACTGTTCCTTCTACCATATCACTAAACTGTCCATAATTAGTAAATTGATACATTAGAACATAATTACAGTCTGCTGACTTTATCTATACTTTTCATTATCATATATATCATTATCTATATGTTTCATTTATTTATTTTAGAATGATCCACAATTCACAATGATATTTATTAGACTCAATTTTTATTTTAGGGCGAGTCTTATATTTAACAATTTTTATTATAAGACTCGCCCGCACATACGGCATACGACAAAATCCATAGATTTCATCTTTACTGCACACAATTCTAGAATTAGAAGAGACATTATTTCCCTAAGCTTACCGCGCACTCCGCGCAGCAACATAGAGCATATTGCTAGGCGGGAAATGCCAGGCGCCTTTATATTGTGTCAAATAATTTCAAACTAGGATGTTAATTTGATAAGTTCTGAAAAACATTAAAATGAATTTAGAACTATAATTGGTTGCCGTAGCTCAATTACAGAGAGTAACTCTGTTTGAAGTATCTTTGGAACTAATTGATATACCTTCTCCAAAATTACCTGCTGTCATAAAAATTATATTTAAAATATGTAGAACGTAATTTAAAATTCTAAATTATAAGACACAGGTGTTTCGTTTGTTGAGATTTTAGATTAAAGATTCCGCCTCAGTCATGTCGGTGGCGCGTGGCGCAGCGGTAGTGTACCTACCTACGCGACTGGTGTGTTAGGGTTACGACCAAGGTTGCGGCAGTGTTATTGGGTTTTTATTTCAAGAATTTCTTTTTAGCGGGCACGAAAAAAGTGACTAGTAGTCGCCAATGGACGCACTAAAGCTTTTACTAGTTTTAAACTTGTTATAATAAAATACTAGATTTTGCCCGCGGCTCCACTCATGTTAATTTAGAATTTGACAATCAATTAGGGTTTGTACTCTGCTTGTAATAATATAATTCAATCATGATTCGAAAGACACGTGGCGCCATCTATTATCATAAGAACGTTATTGTTGTTTTCCTCGGGAACAGTAATTTCTTTTGGGATGAAAGGTAGCCTATGTCCGTTTCTGTACACCTGACAATGTATATGCAAAATTTCAGGGGTTTAGGCGTGAAAAGGTAACAAACAAACAAACTCATTTTCGCTTTTATAATATTAGTTAGGAAGTTAGGTTAACATAGGGCACGATACAATATGGCCTTTTCACAACTGAGCCGAGAATGATGCATTTACGCATCATTCTGTTTACCCTATAGTAGAGCTAGTATATAATGTCTTGTCTATGGTAGGGCTGGTACTGGTAGTAGGCCATCCCCAACCAGAGAAATTTCTATCTCTTTCCCCTGCATTCATTTTGTGAGATGATAGCCAAATAACCTTTTGTGATGTTTTGTGATGACCTGGGATTTGCAGTTCACATACTATAGTTTGTGTTGCGCTGTCAACCGGATGATTAGACGATTTTGATAAGTTTTGTACGATAAATCGACGTCTATCGTAGATATCGTAGATACGACCTGGTAACCGCAAGGACGATCACTGGCCGACACCTATTCTTAAATTTTTGGTTAAAACCTATAGATTGAACTGAAAGTTTGAAAAGCTAAAGGAATCAATGAAACATTATTAAATTTAAGCTTCATTTAACTCCGATTCATAGGTTTGTAATATTTCCATCTATTTTCGAAATTTATGGATGATACTGTAAGGCTAATAAATAAATCGCCTGTTTTGAGTTCTACAAAATGTTCTAGTAGTACATACCTACTACTACTGGCTAGTATCACTTTTTCTGTAGGTACAGTTTATTCTAATTGTTAATTTATGCCCTTAGTTCCCAAAGTGGTCCAAGTAGACCCCTGGGGTCCACGGGACACTCTACGAGTCTACGTTAGCGTGACAAAAAAATGAGATCCACAATTCGTAAACGGGGGTCCACGAGAAAATTTATAGTGAAGAGCTAAAGTTGGCTTGACTTCACCTACCAATGTAGGCAGATAATATTTTAAGAAGCTCAGCGACTGAGCGATCGAGAGACAGTTAAAAAAAAGGGCAGTCCCCAGAGATTTAATCAAATTTTTTAGAATATGATAGAAATATAACTGCAGGGGGTCCACCGGAACCAGTTACATTTTGAAAGTGGTCTATGAAAAAAAATCTGGGAACCTCTGGTTTAGATTCACAATTAGACTTGGTAGATGGCGCGGCGCTGTTCGGGTAGGACATCGTCTGTCGAGTCCGCTAGTTGTAGTATAACAAAATAATAACAGGGGGTAGGTAAATAAATAAGTAAACATAATCTATGTCCATTAATGTTTTATTTGTAACTTAACACGTATTAGAGACCTATGCAATGCCAGCTACCCGCTATATTTACAAAACACTGTACAGGGTGCTTTCGCACAAGTAAATGCTATGCGCGCACTTGGTCACTCCTACACAACGCACTTCATAAAATACATCGTTTTCATAAACTGTTCAGCTCTCGTTTGTTATATAAGTGTTATACTTATCTGTAGTTTGACTCGAGTGTTATTATGAGAGGTACTTTAGTAGTTGCGCATAATACAAACGTGATTTAGAAACTCGATTTGTTTTGCTAACTGTATGCTAGTTCCCTGTATTTTGATTGCAAACAGTAAAGGGACGGAAGTCAACACAGTCTTTAGTGTATACTTAAGGCAATTTCTGATGGCTTGCTGACGTATAGAAGGTAACGGAGACAAGCCAAGTCTTAAGGCCTGTTGAAACCTAAACGGTATTCGCTACCGTCTACGGTAGAGAAAACCGAGTGGGTATGCGGTAATATTACTGTTCACAACAAAGCGGATTTCGCTATCCTTGTGGGTAGAGTTGATAGTAAATACCTGAGCGAAACCCGCGCGTCAGGCACTTCTACCCACAGCGGCAGCGAATACCGCTCATGTTTGAATAGACCTTTAATTACGACGTTTCACATGCAATCCGTACAATTAACGGGACTAACCCTAAGTTTATTGTTTACAACATATTATTTTATAGCCAATTATTTTACAGATTAAAGATTATCTTTACAGTATACGTTTTCATTTACTTCACAAATTTTATTGACTTTGTTCAACCAGTGTCGATGCAAACTTAAATAATAACCTAAAAGACTGATACTCTCGCACACAAGATACATAGAGTCTACTAACTTAGGCTAAACAGTTTGTTTGTATCTAAATTGTTTCCTATCTTCTTCTCCCTAGCCTTTATTATTCCCAAGTCATTTGGGGTCGGCTTTCTAGTCTAACCGGATTTGACTGGATATCAGTTTTTACACGGAGCGACTGCCATCTGACCTCCGCAACCCGAAGGCTAACGATACTCTAAGGCTAGACCAATGTCAGGATATTAGAGGGCACTGACTTCCTAATAACGACTGCCATAGATGTTCATGGTAGCCGGGATCGACGGCTTAACGTGCTCTCCGAGGCACAGAGCAAGCAATAATTGTCAATCAATACGCACATAATTTCGAAGTCATATAACTTCCGAAAGTCAGAGGTGCGCGACGTGGGTTAGAACCCGAGACCCTCTACATTGCAGTCTGTTGGTCTCCCCACTGAGCTGTCGCTGCTGATTTCTTATATCCAATTAAAATCCCAAATAATATACAACACGCAACAATATATAACAAACGCGAGCCTAGAAGGCACAACGACGTGTAACTCGTAAGGCACACGGACCAAGCGCGGCGCTACAAACAAATCCACATTAATACTAATAGTTGCAAAGGCATCTCCATAAGACACTACGTCACACATCCCATAGTTTAATACTCAAACACTACCCTTTAGTCTTTTTATAAATCGTTTAAGTACAATTCCATAACGGCATCCTGTACCCTATAATATGTCATTATAAAAATGCATTTCAATGTCGTTAATTTTGAAATCAACAATCTTTTGTACGATCGTAAGGCGTCTTATTGTCAAAAATATCACAATACCACGTCGACCACGCTGCGGCTATTTTCTGCACTCGCAACAGTGACCTTATTATACAACAGAAACATAAACAGAGTATTGTATCATATCTACAATAGCAATGTACAATTGTTACTGAACATAATCGAATAACCGATGCGACTATACATTCGATTTCGCCTAATTTATAATCGAAGAACTTAATTATAGGATTCACGTTGACACGCATTATAAGGATATACACATCAAATCATACAAATTGCCCAAAACTTGTTGTGTAAGCAGCCTTAACAATGGATCAACAATCGATCCTCATTCGAATACAATCGAATAATTCGACAATGTTCAGTAACAATCGCGTTATGCTAATCTAGTCGCATAGCTGCCTCAACGCGAACACTTCGATTGCTTATACGAACGGAAGACAACAATTTTATTTTCTTCATTATAAAAACACTTCATTAACTCTAAGTAACAGTAATAAAATAAAACATTACTTTTAGAACAAAACTAAAAAACCAAAGTCATAGGATCAGTTGATGAGAGATTCCGACGGGGTCGTTCATAAGATAATCGACATTATAATTACAGCGCACTTAGTTCGAGCTCTCGTTGTCGAAAACGATAATCGACAGCGCGACATACCAAACATTGTTGTAATATTTTCTACACGATCTCGATAATGATGATCGTTATCGATTGCAACGAAACCTCGTACGTAGGCTAAAGAATGTTTCGCTGGAGTGAACTGCTAACCGAATAAACTTAACAATACTGAGATTTAAACAAAAGAAAATATAGAAACGGTGGTCAAACTGAATTTTCACATCGATGGGGCTTGTCAGCTATGATTTTCATCGTTTGAATCGTAAAAATAAATACATCTTCGAGGAACTTAACTTTGAACCTAAATTAGGACAGTCTGTCTTCGCGAAGCGTTCATCGTCCACGTCACATTACGTATTTACAGGAACGAACAGTACACAAAATGTTATATACAGGGTGTCACACGAGCTTGATCGTCGTCTCTGTGTTGTACTTGGCGAGAGTCTTCTTGACGCGGAGCGCTGTGAGCCGGACGGGCGGGTTGGCGTGCCAGCACTCCGACATCACGTTGACCAGCGTCGACAGCGGCTCGGCCGAGATCCAGCGCGCCGGGATCGGCGGCCGCACGCCCTTGGCCACCACCACCGCGTGCA
Source organism: Catocala sponsa (assembly GCA_963564715.1). Classification (NCBI taxonomy): domain Eukaryota; kingdom Metazoa; phylum Arthropoda; class Insecta; order Lepidoptera; family Erebidae; genus Catocala; species Catocala sponsa. The sequence goes on along the minus strand of OY751341.1, from coordinate 24,400,558 downwards.
TGTCCTCGAACGAAGGATCGCTTGGCACAAACTCGTGGTACGGCAACGCGTACGATTCTACGTACTGAGCCTTGTCTCCCGTGGCGCAGCGTCTGCACATCTCCCACAGAACCAGTCCTAGGGAGTACATATCCGCCATCTTGAACGCCTCGAAGTTAGTCACGTCAAGATGTTCGCTCAGCACTTCTGGTGCCATATACCTTCGCGTACCGACGCGGGTATTTGGTGCGATGTCGACTTCATTCCGTTCGGCCACATATCGTACTGCTAAACCGAAATCCGCGATCGCGCACTGTCCATTTCGCTTCACCAATATATTTTTGCTCTTTATGTCCCTGTGGGCGATTGCCGGTTTGCCTTTAGTGCCGAATATGTCCATGTGTAAGTGCGCCAGTCCGCTGACTATAGAATACGCCATTGTCATGAGCCCGTGCGTGTCCAGCACCACGGTCTGCAGGTAGTCGTGTAGGGATCCGTTCTCGTGGTAGTCTGTGATGAGGAGCATCTGTGTCCATGAGCCTGTGCCTTTGATGTCGGCGGCGATGAAGCCGAGGATGTTCTCGTGTCGCATGAGCACGGTCTGGTAGATCTCCGTCTCCCGAAACCAGGATGCCTCCTCGGTGGTGAAGAATACTTTGACAGCAACGCGCTCACCGCGCCAACGCGCGAGCCACACCTCGCCGTAGCGGCCTTTGCCGATGGACTCCACCATTTGGATCTGCTTGGCGACGGTGCGTTGTACAAGGAGTGGCAGGCCGGAGCCTGATCCGGAAGAGACGTCAGCGGCGTGTGGGGCGGGAGGTGAAGGTGGTCGCTTGCCGGCGCGTCGCCGTCTCCTGAACAGCAGCAGGAAGGCGGCTAGGAAGGCGACTAGCGCGATACATAGCGCCGCACCTACCAGTAGCGTGGGTGTGTTTCCCCCCGGCCCCCGCACGCCCGGAGTCTCTGTGACGTCAGGTGGCTGCTCCGGCAACAATGGGTTCAGCCGCCTGTTGCACAGATCCTTCTCGTTGCAACATTCTATCACCTTGGGATGTTGATGTGGTGACTGCGAGCTTTTACACTGGAAAGCACACAAAAAGAAACGATATAGGAGTTGTAAATAAATTTATATTTCACTTATTTCATGAGGTAAGTAACTCAAAACAGAATATTATGAACAGCAACGACGTCTCCTATGATACAGAAATCATTTCACCGAAATAATTAAATCATGAACAAAGTAAATACTAAATTTCCAATATATCTCACCTGCATAAAGCCAGACTCATCCGGCGGCAGACATCCCGCGGTCCTATCGGGCACGTCAAGTCCATTCTCATCGAGGACCTCTTCAACAGCAGCGAAACAGTAGCCGCCGGGCTGAGTGACGCAGGTGCCGTTGGCGGCGCCGTCGGGGCACGCGCTCGGGCCGGCGCACTCGCACACTAGGCCCCGACCTGCAACACAACAATGAACATTAATAATGCACGCTTCCAAGAAAACGGGCTGGCTTGTGTAAGGGTTGATTAAATCAATGTAGGCACCGTCGAGTATTGTGTTTCCATGTTCGAGAGTAACTAAACAACGTAATAACTCGTGGAGAATGTCTCAATACAACGTACTAAGATAAATATCAATTTATCAATATGCCACGAACTAAATTTATCATTCAAGTTATGCACCTGATTAATTATTATTATTTATATATAATGCCGACATTTATAACTTATCGGACTATATCGAACGTTGCAAAATCTTAACAGATAACGTTGCCGATGATAAGGTAAATTATAAAGAAAGGATTGATGATATAATAGTCACGTAATACAGAGTTGTTTATATATTAACAGGTGAGAATAATTCCACAGGATATGGTGGATGAATATTATATAAAGACTGAAACGAAAACATTCGACCAAAGAATAACATTTGTGAAAAGAAAATAAATGTTGAAATCAAAACATTAATACTAGAAGAGCTGGCGTAGACGAATGGCACAGTTAAAAGAAAAAGAACCTTGTATAAAGACCATAAAAAGTTTAGAAAGAAAAATATAAAGAAGCAACCGACTGTTCAACAGAACACACACAATACACACAATAGAACGAGCTATTTCATCTAAATAGTAATTGACCACATTAACTTCCGTAGCACTAATTATTTCTACAACAATTGGCTCGCGAATTTCATTTCCTAGTGTCCCTATATCCTGATTTTCATTAAAATAACGATCAATTACTGGTATCGTCTGTGCAAAGATCACAATTGTCGGGTAACGAGTCTACACAACGAACAGATGACATTGACGCTTTGACTTCATGGGAATCACTTCCTGTAAACAGTTATTGCATCGAGTACAAATTGTTTACTACCAACTTTGATTGCGAGTTTCATTAGCTAACAGTTTGCGATTCAAGTCAAAAACTAAAGGAATCAAGTAGAAAATATATTTTCTGAACTGATAATAAATAAAATAATCACTTTAGTAATTCGTTCGACGATTATCTTTTAACTTTATAGTAATAATGGTGAAAGAAAATCGTCGAATGAATAAAATGATGTACGACTACTAAGAGGACGTTCTAGTGATAGTTAGGTATTAGGAGTGCTTTATTAATACGAGTTTCAATAATTTATTTCAAATAGTAATAGCAATTTAGCTGCAGGTGTTTGATATATTTGGCATTTAAGTATTCATTAATATCTGGATCGACCAGTTTGCGTTGATTGCTCCACTCCCTAATATCTGTTATCGTTCGAATAAACTAATCATTTAGTAAGCGCTGTATGAAAATTAAGTTACCTAAATACATTATTGAAGTAAATGAATATGCAATTGCTTCAACTTATTGAGTCGCAGCGGCACACCGGCGGCCAGGCACAATAGATTTTTAATTATCTCTGATGTTCTAAGACAGATTAATTAGCTATGGGCTATAGCTAATTAATTTGTCTTAGAACATAAGACTCTTTTATTCATTTTAAAAATGGTCTGTATCCTTCTCCAAATTACAAGAAATGTCTATGCCATATTTAAGCAAAATTGCTTTACAGGTTTATGCAAACGTGTAAAAAAGATAAATTTTACGTGAACATTAATAATATTAGAATGATTTTCGATTCATAAATTAGCGATTAATACAAACGAGATTAGACTTACAAAAGAAATAAATTAGAATTATTATCAAATCACAGCAGTAGGTCTGTGTCTTGTGAACTAGCGATGTTAACATGATAAGTAATATGTCTGAATGTGGATACAAAAGAATTATGAACAGGAATATAAATATTAATGACATTAAACATTCATGGTGCATTGGAGCACATATTTTTTGCAACGAGCAACAGGTAACTTCTCGGTCGACACCCGACGCGCTCCGAGGGATACGACGTCCTAAGCACAATAAAAGCAGGTAAAAGTAAACTCTACACTTCGTTGGATAATCTCGATTTAGAACTTCACTAACATAAGTACATACATAGAAAATATATTTACAATGATTTCCTTAACTGAGGCGAACTAATCCAGGAAGGAAAAGTTGGAAAATATTGTAATTAGATTATCTATACAAATAAATAAAATTGAAGTGTCTGTTTGTAATGTCAAAATAATAGCTTTTTATCTAATGCATATGAAAGTATATAAGGTACCTATAAGAAAACATATATTTTAAAATTGTTGTCTGTGTCTGTTTGTTCCAGCTAATCTCCGAAACGGCTGAACCGATTTTGACGGGACTTTCACTGGCAGGTAGCTGATGTTATCAGGAGTAACTTAAGCTACATTGATTTTAGAAAAAAAATAGGGTTCCGCGGAGACAAACACTTTTTAGTTAAAATCTACGCGGACGAAGTCGCAGGTAACAGCTAGTTATATAATATAATGAAGCCTGACTGTCAATCAAGAGAGAAATACATAAGACGTGGATAAGTGATCAGATATGCGTCGCACGGATAGCTATTAACTAACATGAATCGGAAGCATTAAAGGTACGATTAATCATGTTGTTGGATATAAACTTGTGAAGAAACCTGAGATCTAAGCTCACAATACACACACTAGGGCAACAATGTGAATCAACCTGTCTGTGAATGACTTACGCGAACATTTGTTAGGTACCACCGTGATCCCAAATAGACTCATAGACAGTATTTACGTTGATGAGCACATCAATACACCAGTTTACTTACGACCATCAATATCGACGGAGAAATTAAAAATACAACAAAGACAGGAAACTATGAATGATTCAACGTCCACATCCTTAGCTCATGCAATCCGTTCCGAAGCGGAAACTGAACCACGTCTAGATCACAACTTCAAGTCCCAAGATACGAACACTATCGTATAGAACAAACTGATGCACAGAGGAGCCATCTTCAGGTGCGTCGCGGTAACAACCTTGGAACACTTGCGAGGAAACACAATACTGACACTTGCGGGCGTCAACTGTAGCTTAGATTTATGATCTGGTTTAGGTGTCGGACTAAGGTGTTGCACGTACTTCGTCTCATGCCGCTGTCGGAGAGCGTTCGAGGCGAGCCCGGCCCCGCGTCCGCGCTATCATTTAAATATAACTTGGGACGCCGCCGTCTGTCGCCGGCTTTATTTTTACACCACCGAGATTATATGTGGCGAGTCACACTGCACGCTGTCTCACGGGAGACGTTATGGTTCGCGCGCGATACACAGCCGGTCGCACGACAACACTGAACGCGAGTGACGGTACGTGTTGCTCGAGGGACGCCCACGGCGCGAATGTCGGGCGGAGCGCGAGCGGCGTCCCCCTGGGGCGGAGGCCCCGCGCCGCGCCCCCCACCCCCCGTGCAGTATGCAGCGCTGCACAGCCTCCACATGGCTCCGGCGAGATAACGCGAGCACCGAGCTGCGATCACGCAACACTCATCATAGATACACAAATGCGGCGCGCGATGCGATTCATTGACGCCAACTGTTTATTATGATCTACTTGTAAACATATTAACTGTACCACTACTAGTATATTAAGCAGCAATAATAAACTTATTGTTGAGGATGAGCCAATTATAGAACCGCCAAATATGATAACGGACGTTACTAACAATAAACAAAGAACCATTGTAAGCGGACAAGTGGGCATTAATTACAATTTGGAGGAAAATAAAGAGACGATTCAGATAATGTAGTTCGAGCATAAGAAGTTTCTTGTGAGGCAATAATCTCTCCGGGTGAAAAAAACACGTATATAAATTTAGCAAAAGTCATAAATTTGGTAGCAGTTCTCGTGATCCAACATCTGACAGAAGCGGATGCTTTTTATAGTTTACGAGCAGCATTAATCCTCCGACTTCCACATGTTATTAGCGCGCGTACACAATAAAACCTTACTGAGCTGACTAATCGGAACAGTATCAATGCGTTGCTTTTACGACACACTCATTTCGTGTTTCCTTCCTATCTTCTAATTCGAGCATCGTTCTAATGTAGAGCAGGCGAGGCGTCACCAGCGCTAAGCATAAGGGCTCGTGTTGGTGGTCTCGTCTGCGACAGATTTGGTCATGCGTCGGTGTTATCTCGTATTGCAGTGCGATTTCTCCGCCGGCCGTACGCACATGTGGCTCACGTGCGTCGCTCCCTGCACTCGATACATCGCGTCCAATTGATCTACTGGCTATATTAATGCATTTCAAGGATGTTCTCAAACGTGAGTGTCGCAGTTCGTACTGTGGCACCGGGCACGTGTCGATTGCCAAATTGTATGCAAATTACTGTTATGAATTCAAATTACACACGTAAAGAAACAACTCTATTGTTCTCTTGTCCGTCTGTGACACCAATTTGCAAATAATCGCCGCTATTAGCCTAATAAGGATCGCGATTAGAGTTTTGATGGTGTATTTACGGATATATTTTGGATGTTTTCGCTCATAACGTCAATTCGTGTGACAGTGTATTATCATGGGATTGGTAGGAACGTTTCCCGTGGGAAATCTCCTGATGTCTGACAAACATGCCATCATAAGCTCGTCAACAACATTGACATTAGATACTTAAATCACGTGCCATTAGAAAACTACTTTCTCGATGTTTTACACAGCATCGAGCACTGATTGTAGATATTATGCGAATAGGTCGCCGCGTCTGCGCACGTGCAAAACTCGTTGCTTAGATTTGGCAAACGGCGCAGATGTTTCTCGTATCGCTTAATGTACACGAGAACGAATCGAAACAGCTAGTGCTGCAATTGCAAGGGATCGTATAAATCGATTTGTTAAAGATACCAGTAAAAGGGCAATCGATCAAGATGCATTCGATGTGGAACACCGAATCGTACTCAATCTTGTTTTAGATACGTATAAACTCGAATGCCGTTCCCCGGACCGAATTGGATTAAACGATAAGTATCAACTAGTGAGGAAAGCCAGATATAATGAGATCTGACTGATAATGATGATGAATAGCGAAAAGGTAATTAAAACAAACAGAGTTCTGCACGCGAGCTACGCCCCCAGTTATCTGGCAAACAATTCTGTCGTGACTATTGTAAATGGCATTCGTTTCCGATCATGCTCTGCCGGGGCGAGAGGTCATCATCGCACAGCGCGCAGGCGCCGGCGATCTAGCGACCTCTAGGATTATCCAACTCGATCGATAAGGTCCCGAGGGGACCGCGCGGGGGGTGCGGCGCGTGATACGGGCCAAAGAACATAATTTATTCGGCGGCAGAGTGGCGCGCCTCGGAGGTGCCGCGGCCCGCTCCCGCCCCTCGCCGCACATCTCCTGACTCTCTCTAAACAGGATCCCGTCACAATTTTTTGTGTGCCGGGGATTAAGGAGTATCGGGTTTAAACGCAGGTTACGTAATAGTTTTTACACACCCTTAATCTTGTGGCGCGGGGACGAGGCCGTATATTATAATCATTTTATATTTATGTGTACGTCGGACATATTGCACGAGGCTCGCGTGTTTGAACATCACCTGCTAACGACGCGGCCCATTTGCACGATAAGAGCGCGACAGCGACAATATTTGCGCGTGCGCATGCCACTCGCTTGTAACTAGTTAGCACATCAGATTATGAGCCGTGTTTATTATTTCAAAAAATGTACTTATCAGATCGCTCTACTTTTTTAAAACCAGGTATGCACTGGTGACTTATTTCAATAAAAGATGATTAACACAAGTAAACGATTAACAGAGGAAATGTGGGCGGAAATAGCGGAAGTTCTAAAGCTTTAATTATATACTTAATCACCATATTCACTAGGCTTACGGAATTGTGTGTTGGTTAATAGATATACGTGGAGGAATGCTAAATATGCATATTTTCTCCATATCAACAAAGCATTCGTTGTTTTGTAATCATTAACTTAATGTTGACATTCTATCTCTATTTCAATTTCTAAATTTTTAACAATGCTGTCGCATGCTGTTGTATTTGAAAGTTTCAATTTCGTTTTAAATAAAACTTCCCTGTACAAACAGAGGCCTAACAGTTATTCCGAGAACAAAATGGGGAATTCCGTCTACTTATACTTCGAACACTGCAATATGCTTGTACGAGTTTTAATAATGAGTGCCTCATTGTGGCCGTTTCATAACTTTGCGCTTACATTGGTAGTCAATCACAAGATCATGAGTTCGATTTCCGGATATAGATTAAAGTTTTTGGTTATTCCTTTTAGGAAATTCTCAAGACCCAAACGGAATATGTAGTTGAGCTCGGTAAATGGCAATCATCACGCCCTCTGTTACGTAAGACAGCAGAGAAAACCACACTATAATACAACTTTTTTTTTAACCTTTCACATAGAAGCGTGAGTCGAACGATCGTGAGTTTTAGTAATATTTCTACTAATTTTAATAATTTACTGCTACTACAGTTTATCTCATAGGTGTCTCCTTTTATGTAAGAGAAATACTTGTGCTAGGAGGCCGCACTCTTCACTACTAGAAGAATAGAATATAGGAGTGTGTTCTTACTAATTTTACAATATAGAAGTTTCTAGATTAAAAGAAAAATAGTAGGTACAGTTCTTGCAACTCACGAAGGCGAGCGGGCTTTATTTGTAGTTGAACGTGTACATGCACAGTGTGGTAGTGTGCGTGTTTGACAGAGCGGTCAGTTGCGAGCGACACTTACACACACACATACATGTACGCGTTTACCACAAATAAAGCTCGCTCGCCTTCGTGAGTTGCAAGAACTATAAAACATAGAACTAAAAGAAGCTAAATCGCTAAAGTCCGTGCAGTTATCATTCGTAAGTTCGTAATGTGTATGGCAACGGCCGAAAAAAGACATTATAATTTTGCATATACGCTAATCCCTAAGAACGAATGATCAGTGGCAATTGCACCGAGCGCCTCCATACCTTTACCAACACCAAAAGCAATCACTCTTGAATTTGACGACAAGATTCATCATTAGCCAAAACTAAAGAAAATACATCCAGAACTCTACTAATGGCATATGTTTCAATCATCAGAGAGCTTACGGAATATTTTTTTAAATTTTCTTTGTAAAAACTCTCAAAGCGCCATATTAATTTGCTAATTCTGGATTATCTGTTGATTGAAACGCTGGAATCGAGCAACAATATTCAAATTTGTCGTCAGTTAAAATCTGTCTATTGATAATTCATTGAATGTCTGATAACGTAGAATCAATATTTACAAAAACTAAACCAGAGTGAGTTGTTATCGGTTTACCTGACGTGAGAATGACTAGTACTTACTATCTGCTTTGACAACTGCGAGTTTAATAACCTATACTACGTAAAGATAAGGTGCGAAATTAAAGTGTCTGTCTAACAACAGTTATTAGTTATTTGAATGTTTGAAAGTACCTCATGACAAAGGAATTACACCTGGTCCGGGAGATGCCTTTATAAGAAGAAAGGAAATATAATACAAAGGGTAGTATTTAACTGCACAGCAAAAAAATACTAATTGCACACCAAAATATATTTAAAGAGATCAAACTAAGTCGACGGAGCCCTGCGAAGCGGGGTTCCTATTTTTGGGTGGGTTTAAGAAGGAATCTAACATAACCTAACCCTTCCGAGACGTAACGCAGTGATTTGAGGTGTATAGGTGCTCGTTATGATATATTTTAGTAAGCATATTTTGCTGCGCAATTAGTATTTTTGGTGGTCATTATATTTAATTCCTAAAACAAATATCGTGTTGTTCTACTATACAGAGTGTCCGGTAATTAATGGATAACCTTGAAATGTCTTATAGTAGAACTGATGGCCGTTCAGGAAAAAAAACATTCAGCAGCCCTCCCGGTGACCTTAGCTGCTGAAAGCAATCGAATCGTCGGGAAAAAATTAAATCTAAATAGTTCTAAGCTTAAATTGAAGTAAACAGTAACTAGTAAAAGTATTTAACAATAGTAGTTTAAAGTTTCAAAATAATGTAATAATAGTGTTTTATAAAAAAATAAACAACGTGATAAAATCCGTATAAAGATTGTTTAATTTCAAAATTCTATTGACTAAAATATGAGGGCTGTAGTGGACGATGTCTCCAGTTCGATTACTGGATCGGCTGAAGTATTGTTTTTTGACTGCAGCTAGCACGGAGATAAGACTCGTCCCCTAATATGTAGAACCTAAAAATGTACCAGCTAAAGTGCACCCCATCGAGGATATAGACGTATGACTTTATATACATGTTAAATAGTAACGGCCATATTCATAAAACTTGTAAGAGGGTTATACCGTCTTTACAAGTCAAATTTTAAAAATTATTGTTCCTAATAATGCATAAAAATGCTAACTTAACTAATAACGATGCTGTATATAATTAAGGTTTACAAAAAATTAATGAATAAAGGTTTTCTACAATGCATATCAGACATACTAAGTATTTTAACAATACATCGTATTAAGCCTTTTTTATAAGTTATTTTTTATGAATAACGCCGTAAATATATAGTCACTTTTTGAAATATTCATGATTACTTGTAATATTGATCTTCTTCTCCCTAGCCTTTATTGTTCCCAAATCACTTGGGGTCGGCTTTCTAGTCTAACCGGATTTGATTGGATATCATTTATTACACGTAGCGGCTACCATCTGACCTCCGCAACCCGAAGGCTAACGATACCCTAAACTAGACCAGTGTCAGGATATTAGAGGGCACTGACTTCCCAATAACGACTGCCATAGAAGTTCGTGGCAGCCGGTACCGCCGGCTTAACGTGCTCAACGAGACACGGAGCAGGCGATAAATTATTATCGCCTGCTCCGTCAATCAATACGCACATAATTTCGAGAAGTCATATAATTTCTGAAAGTGCGCGACGTGGGTTCGAACCCGAGACCCTCTGCATTGCAGTCTGTTGGTCTCCCCATTGAGCTATCGCTGCTGTAAACGTATGACTATATATACATGTTAAACAGTAAATATGTAGTCACTTTTTGAAATATATATGATACTTGTAATACTGATGTTAACATTTATTTTCACGCAAGGTTTCATATTTGTCCGCGCCAGTCTGTAACACTGACCTCATTATTTCATAACACTTAAAAAATACAACATTAAAAATATTACGCATCTATAATTAGAATTGAACGTACCTATTTGAGCTAATCAATAATTATCTTGGTTCAATAAAGATAAGACTTCGATACAAAAATAGTGAAACGACAATGTATTGTAATTGGGCCGGTTAGGTACGTGACAAAAACCACGCTTTATTAAACACTAGACTTTGCCAGCGGCTTCACTCGTGAAATGTACTCGGAAACTTGCGTCTTGCATCTTGTCAATTTCGTAGCGCGTAGAATTCAGGGGTCCTATCATATCTTAACGGTTCTTTTGCATATAATAGGAAACTATTGCATGCGAAAGAACAGGGTACGGAGTGCGACTGCCTTGGTGGTGCAGTGGTACTAATTGCAACTTCTGTCTTCTTCTTTTCGTGTGGTTAGTGGTCAACCTGTTATCAAGAGTTGTTCAAGCCGCCCGTAGGCCTCTAACATGGCTTAACGACTGCTATCAATTTGACAACAACCGGAACCGACTTTTTACGTGCCCTCCGAAGCACGGAGACGCTCAGATGAAATACCACTAAGCGGTCACCCATCTATAGACTGACCGCACCCAACGTTGCTTAACCTCGCTAATCGTTTACCGATCAGTGAGTGCAACTGGCTATGAGCGCTATGGCAACTTCTGTGCATGAGGTCTCATGTTGGATGCTGAATTCGAGCAGTGTGTCTTTGGTTTTTTAACGTGTTTTTTTTTTCCATAGAGATTCGAGTAAAGTCTAAGACTTTTACCTATACCCCGAAAAAAAGGTGCAAGTGGAGCGAAACCACGGGTAAAACTTAGTAAAGTATAAATCATATCCTTCATGTGCCGATTTTACCATTAAGCACCTGCAGTGACCACTACCCCAAAATTACGAGTCACTTAAAACGAACACTTGTCCAAAACGACCATGTTCCAAAATTGACGTGTGCAACAAAATATGCGTATACGCAACGAAAACGCAGAGGATATCAGTGCATACATTGTCAACGTAAATACTTTGCGTAAATATAGGTAATTTACGCCACGGGCAGCGGTCATGCGACTGCATTTACATGTTGATCGATATCGACTGAATATTCATGCGCTCACGCAGATACCAAGTGGCTAGGCAATGTCGTTTTCTATGCGCGACCCACTCGATTGATGGAGGACCGTTACACCGACGTAACGCGGTCACATAGTACCCGATACGATAATGTACTGGTAAACATAAACATAACGTAATGACTGACGCACCGGAAGGGTAGAGGTACGTCATAGGGATGTTTGGTGAGAGGGCAAGGCTGTGCTCGTTTACTGGGCGTAATAACAAGGGTTTGTGTAGGTACTAGCTTTGTCTTGTCTGTGTTGTCATGTTAAGGTTTTGTTTTGTATGTATCTTTACAATTGAAAAGATCAAATAAATAAATATTCTACCACATACACACAACACCATCTAGCCCAATCTAAGCAGAGCTTGTACTATAGGTACTAGATAATGGATAAACATACATATATATATATATTTTTTTTTTTGTAAATACATACATATTATATATAGAAACACCCAGACCAAGACAAACATCCATGTTCATGCACACAAATGTTTGACTTATGTGGGAATCGAACCCGCAACCTCGGGCGTAGCAGTCGGTTACACTAAGCACTACGCCATCGAGGTCGTCAAATTGAGTTAGGTGGGGTGCCTAAGAGAATACTCTGTCGCAGGCAATAGACTCATAAGACGTTTCTAAGTGTATGTTATTTACAATTTTAAATACACGCATTTGGTTTCAGCATCTCTAACAGTTTCTGAATCAACATTATTGTTTTTATTTTTTTAACGTACATTTTTTCTTTCAAAGCTGTCTACTGTTTCTGAAACCAAAAGTAAGCGTTTTGTTTTCTGTGTATCAGTTTGTTTTTTCGAGCTTCTAGCAAAAACCACTAGAATGGTTTTAAGGCGATTTGGTTAGTAGCTTAGGATTCAACTTAAAATATAAGCACTTAGGGTCTTTTTCAGTGCCATTTATTAGTACTACAGATGTTTTTTTTTTAAGCTACGCTTAAACGATGTTGGTGACGAACTGGAATCTCCTCGTATCAAATCGCAAGCATAGATTATGCCAACTGTCCTGTTTTCCCAGGACATGTCCTAGTTTTTGTGGTGTCCTGTGACGTCCTGAATAGCGTCTAAGCAGCGTCCTGGGTTTCTAAATATTAAAATTCGCGCGTCTCTATTCCCGCATAAATTCACAGTGGCATTTCATTTCACCTATTTTCACTATATATTAATTTAACTATTGCAACTCTATTACTGCGTCCTGTTTTTAAACTGAATTGCCCTGGTTTTTCCAACATCAAATCCTGGTTTCTTAAATTTGGGGTTGGCAACCCTAGATTATGCCAAACTACATAAATATCGTCTTTATGCAAATATAACGCGTTCCGTCTACAAAATAACGTAAATATTATCGTCAAGCCAATAAAAATGTCAGATCCCGAGGTTGCTGGATCTCGCACCTTATATCTGAACGTGGATGGTTCACAAATAGAAACGTGAATAACCGTGTTTTTGTCACAGTTGTGCAACGGAGGGCAGAGGTCCAACGCGTAACGGAGTAAAACTCGATTAGTTCACGATACGGAGACGAGGCCCGACGCGGCCGCGTTCTATTAAAGAATCTATCAAAACAACAACATATATTAAATGATAATAGTATTTGTTGTGAATGGGCAGCTACTTGGCTACATAGTGCATACTAATATTATCTATAAATATAATTGTGTCTCTGTTTGTAGTTTGCTGAACTAAAGATAGATATTTGTCATAAGGTGCATACATATAATGTATCTCTATACAAAATTCTTACTGCTATCAAGGATAACTACAGATAAATCGGGTATTAGGAACCGCTGTAAACAAACTTCTATAAAATTTAAGCACTTAAAATAATCCTCTATAGGAAATTTTGAGTAGTAGAGCCTCGCTAATTTCAGCATGAATGGGCCTGCTTGACCGGGGAAGTACTACCCTCTCAAAGAATATCGACGTGAAATAGCAGTGTTCCTACTGTTGTGTTTCGTTTGGTGAGTGAGAGTGCCAGAGGCCCAATCATCCTCTTTCCCCCTTCCCTCTCCTTCTCCTTCCCACTTCCTTTTTTCCTAAAGGGTCGGCAACGCTCAAGTGATGCCTCTGGTGTTGCAGGCGTCCATAGGCTACGGTGACCACTTACCATCAGGTGGGCTGGGCCGTATGCTTCCTTGCCACACTAGCGGTATAAAAAAAAAATCGCTTCCGCAGCGGAAGTGAATGCAACTCCTGTGTATAACGTCTGTTTCATGGATGAAATGTAAATGTAAATTCATAATATGGTTCAGGTATGTAGTATAATTTTTACGTTCATAAGTGTTACTTAGTGACCTAAATGAATAAAGATACCTATATTGTTTTTATTTTGATCTCTTTTATTAGATAAGTATAATGGCGTGTTTTTTGTCAAAAATTCTCACTAGCAGCACGTAGTCGGACACTACGCTCGGACGGCGCGGCGACGGCAAGGCCCTATTTATTTATTTATGGAGGTCCACCAGCTATTGTTCCACTGTTCTTCGTATTCTACGATATCGTAATCTTAGCCCTTATATTCAGTGAATGGAGATCGTCCTGTGTAGTCTATACAATACATTATACGTTTAATTGTCAAGTGATAGCTCAGTGGGGAGACCAACAGACTGCAATGCAGAGGGTCTCGGGTTCGAACCCACGTCGCGCACCTCCGACTTTCGGAAGTTATATGACTTTTCGAAATTATGTGCGTATTGATTGACAATTATCGCCTGCTCCGTGCCTCGGAGAGCACGTTAAGCCGTCGGTCCCGGCTGCCATGAACATCTATGGCAGTTGTTATTGGGAAGTCAGTGCCCTCTAAACTCCTGACATTGGCTTTAGGGTATCGTTAGCCTTCGGGTTGCGGAGGTCAGATGGCAGTCGCTCCGTGTAAAAACTGATATCCAGTCAAATCCGGTTAGACTAGAAAGCCGACCCCAAGTGACTTGGGAATAATAACGGCTAAGGAGAAGGATACGTTTAATTGTCAATACAGTCGAGTCGCTACGATAACAGTCGTCGATAGCTACAAATACCATTGAGCAAATACCTTTTCACAAGTAACGATCGGCGCAGTGCTGACTGATAACGCGTCCCAAATAATCCACTTCATGAATACAGTAGCGAAAATGTTACAAACATACAGTGTGTGACAGAAAGCCGTGGTCGTATTTAAGGATAAACATGAATAATTAGCAGCGATAGCCTAGTGGGAAACCGTTGGACTACCTCGCAGAGGTCTCGAGTTCGATCCCAAAGCGCGCATCTCCGACTTTTCGAAGTTATGTGCATAATTAAATAGTTAATTATCGCTTGCTTTAACGGTGAAGGAAAACATCGTGAGAAAACCTGCATGTCTGAGAGTACTCAATAATGTTCTCGAAGATATGTGAAGTCTACCAACCCGCACTGGGCCAACGTGGTGTACTATGGTCTAACCCTTCTCAACTGAGAAGTCACCCGTGTCCAGCAGTGGGACAGGTATATACAGGGCTGATATTATTATAAATAATAAAACGTTTATGCATTTTTGTAGGTATTAAAAAAAGAAAAATTATATCGATAATGTTACTTCTTGATACCTTTAATATTTCTTTAAGACTGCGCCGAGAGAAATGTGCCAAAACAGGCGGTCACAGTAAAGTGAATAAAATCAACACTTTTTTTTAAATACAAATATAAAATATACATTTACCATAAGAATCAATGTGTTTACAATTACTCCGTGTAAAAAACTTAAAATAATTAATATTTTCGCCTATAAAATTACGTAAATTTGCACGAAAGATGCAAAAACAAGCTCGTGTTACGTGATTTTTAGATTATAACAGTAGAAATCTATCCTATTTTACAGCTTAAACGAAACATAAATATATAGGTTATAGGTATTATAATTTGTCCGTTCCAAATATTTAAGTTATTGGTTAACAATAAAGATACATATTTATCAAAAAAGCACTCAAATCCTCCATACAATTTTACTATGGCGGCCGCGCGCCGATTTGAATATGCGCCGCACGAGCTCTATCATTATCTCTCTTACGCTCGGCGCAGTCTTAAGAAATCCAGATGTTTTTATTATCAAGCTAATATTATAATGCTAAATAATTCTTATGTTTAATCACACTAATCTCAGAAAATACCAGTCCGATTTGCAAATCTCTTCAGCGTCAGATAGTAAATTGTTATTGAGTCAGGTTTTAAGCTGTAGAAAATCATGTTACAACCTAAAGAAACGGAACTGCCATAAACGTTATTTAACGTGGGTGAAACCGCGTGGTAGTAGTAGATAGCAAGTAATAAACCTCAGGAAAGTCAATATAACAAATCTTTCGTTTATAAAAACAAAGATAACACAATATGCTTGTTCTTTTAGGAATCTGGTCAATTAAAAAGA
Source organism: Catocala sponsa (assembly GCA_963564715.1). NCBI lineage: Eukaryota > Metazoa > Arthropoda > Insecta > Lepidoptera > Erebidae > Catocala > Catocala sponsa. The sequence continues at coordinate 24,384,557 of OY751341.1, read as the reverse complement.
ATAAAATATATTAGGCCTAAAATTTAGGATATCAACGTTTGGAATGAGCACTTGATTTAGACGCGCCCCGGCTTGGCTGGGGTAGTACAAAACCTTAACAAATTATACACATTATTCAATTATATTCCTGATGAATCACTCTGTGTATTTGTTAAAACCGCATGACAATCCGTTCAGTAGTTTTTGAGTTTGCCCCGACCGAGATAGACGCGACGGGGGAATTTGTTTTTTAACATGTTTTTCTTTTTATATAAGACAAACGAGCAGTCGGATCGCCTGATGGTAAGCAATTACCGCCCCCCATGGACACTCGCAACATCCGAGGTGTCACAAGTGCGTTGCCAGCGTTTTAAATTAGATCCGCCCCTCCAAGACGAGGTGGGGGGGAGGGGGTTGGGTCTCCGGTACCCTCACTGACTCGACGAAATACAACGCAAGCACTATTTCACACCGGTTTTCTGTGAGGCCGTGGTATCACTTCGGTCGAGCCGGCCCAGTCATGCTGAAGCGTGAAGCGTGGCTCTCCCACGATATGTAGTGAAACGTGCGAAATATACATACCCACATGTATAAAAATTTCATTTCATTTCCAATAGTATAAATAAATATACTATTGTATGTATATGAAACATGAAATTTTCATACAAGATAACCAATAAAAATTCAATTTCCTTCGATTTGTTTATTTGTTGAAGAAACAATTTTCCGCCTACATTCCCCACCCTTATAAACGGCACACTGTACCAATCTAGTGAAATATGAACCGCAAACAACGCAGTATGAAGCCTCGCGTAATCGCTTAATCACGTCCGTCGCGATAATCTTAATTGTAGGGGCGCGGCTGTTATCACCCGGAGAGTACGGTGTCGACCAGCCTGCGTATCAACGGGTGATAAACAATGTATTTTCGTAGAGCGTTGATACCGACGGGACGGCGGTGTTGCGCAACCGGCGAGCCGTGTCGTGACAAATTGACGACGAAGAGATATAGGTGAGTGCGAGGGAAGAGCGCGGATATGCGTGTATAACTGCCGGTACACAAGAACGTGTGTTTACGTATCTGTTAGGAGTTTCGCTACTACTCTATTGACTTAGTAATGGTTTGTTATTTTTCGATTTATCTATACCTACTTTTATACTAATATTATAAATAAACAAGATTTTATTTTTATATTGTTTGTAACGATTTAACACAAAAACCACTCAGCCGATTTTAAAATTTCTTGCACCATTAGAAAGCTTTATTATCACCGACTAACATAGGCTACATTTTATTTTTTTAAGAGTACCAAAATTCCCTTTTTTAACATGAGGGAATGCGTTGATGTATACCTGTCCGCGGAAAAGGGGAGCGGAGAGGCCATGTAAAGTCACCTTTTTTTTTACTTGGCGGAATGCTGTGACGCATACCCCTCCGCGGGGGCGGGCGGAGGGACTATGTCGGGCTCACCCGGGCAAAGATAGAAAATCCCGTGTCCTACCGATTAAACCTACCACAGTGTTCCTTCACACGGTCTATGGCCGGGGCGCAAGGATCGCTCGCGCATTCATCTTGCAGCCCCATGTAACATAACCTGGTTTACTTTTACGTGAGCGAAGCTGCGGGCAAAAGCTAGTGTAGCATAAAGAAGGTGGAAAAGGTACACGGTCTAGCCTGATGGTAGCAACCGTAATCTAATGAGGCTTCTACACAGCAGGGGCACCACTCACGCCTTGCAGAGCTTTTAAAAAGCTTTCAAGAAAAGGAGTGAATGTGTTACTATTGTTGATGAGTGATGACACAAGAGCGCTTTACTACCGTGCCCAGAACCCTTACTTACTCGTACATATGAACTTACATACATACATACAGAGACTACGGATTTCCATTTGCTACGATCCTGACGCACTTCTCTGGCTTCATTCACTTTCATCACATTCCTCATACACGCCCGTCGGTTCAAGGTGCTCTTAACCAGGCCTTTGTCCAGAATGCCTTACCCGTACGCAAAAAAATACCATGCTTGCTGGACTGCTACCCTCATGCTACTCTAGTTAGAGTGAGAGATTCAACTATTTTAGTGAAGAAGCCGCTATTTCCAAACAAATTCCTCCCTTAAATAGTTTGATGTGTTTAGTAGCCAACTTGGTGTATGTGTAATTGCATACTTTGACTTACCATTGAATTTCCATATTGCAGATTGGATAATCTAAGAGACGATCTCCGAAACATGAGAAGTTCGTCGATCCTACTACCGAAGTTACAATTACTGTTAGATATATTCTGAAGTTCGAAAACTACTGACTGGTCCGAGTATCAAATCTGGACTTACAATCGATAATTGCGCAAGCCGTCACGCATATACCACGGTACAACAACGCTCTCAAGTAAACAAATACTACGCAGTAACATTTTGTTAGATATGATATCTAAACAGATATGGAATACAAAAGATACGTAATTTGCTTAGATAACAACAACTTATCGAAAGATTACTGTAATGGATTACGGGGGCGACAACGACCGGATTGGATGAGAAAAACAAACGAACACATATTTCGACAACACTTTTTTAAGACATCTCCCGTACTAAAGATATATCCAGCAAGCAGAGGATTTTACAAACATGGAATAAATTGACACACATAATTCAATTAAATTAAACTACTATATACGGATTTTATCGCGTAAATAGAAACACCAATGATTAAATTATGTTCGGGTACTTTGAAATAACTACACTGGAACATTGAGACAACTACCATCTTAGTCTCCCCGTGACCATGGCTGCTGAAAAGCAACCGAAACGTCGGGGAAAGTGTAAACATAAATATTAATAGTTTCAATAATTTAATTAGCTTAAAATTTAGTAAAGTTTAATAATAGTAGTGTAACAGTTTCTAAATTATGTAATAAAGGGTCAAATAAACAACGCAATAAAATCCGTATATAGTAGTTTTATTTCAATGAATAATATTCGCGTAAACAGAAGACAATATTACACATAATTCAACATCAGCGTCGATTAGGTAAAATCGAGTCGATACGCACTCGCAAATTAAATTGTGTGATCCACACATATAGTTGTTTTAAGACTGGCTGTTCTTTGTGTCAGTTGTTTTTATATATGTAAACTCCACCGCAAAACAAGAATCACTGCGGCAGATGTCTTATTAAAACAAAAAGAAATTAAAAAGGAAAGTCTAGAGATTCGTTCTATTTTTTAAATGGTTTGAAAATTATATGAGGGATCCACTTCTCCGTTCTAGTTAACGGAGAAGTAGAAGCCTCATATAATTATTTCTCCATCTTCCAAGCTTTTACATTCAGCTCGGACTTAAAATCTAGCGGTGTATGTTTTATAACTTTTTTTCCTACACCATAAGATCAAATTGACACTCCACGTCTTGTTAGCGGCAAGCACTTTACCAAATCAAACAGTACCAAACATAATTAATGATCTGTCAATGAATATTCATTCAAGATGGATGTTAGATATCGATTGAAACATATAAATTGTACGGTGGGCGATAGTTGGACAAATAAACACAGATCGAACGTCAGTCTTCTGTCAGTGTGGCAATTCTGTTCTTGTCTAGCTGACAAGAGACAATCGTGTCTAATGGCTGGAACAAAAACTGCATGTAGGCGAACCAGTAACGCTGAACGAGTATGTTAAACAAATGTACCATTAAATACCAGATGTAGAAACGATTGAATAGAATTGTACAATGCCGTATGACTAGGCGGTATTGGTTAACAAAGAGTTTTGAAAGGCTAGAATTAATTTTAATGCTGACACACAAATAAATATTATATAGAAAGATATTACGATTGAAAGAGTTCGTTGTTGTATTTTTTGCTTGTGATACGAGTAAGCTAACTCGCCCGGGCAAGCACCACCGAGAGGGTGACAGGCAACCGTCGCGTCGTAAGATTACGAGCTCTTACTGCGTTTTTTTAACATTTATAAACAATATACATATAAAAATATACTATGGGGGTTGATACCTGAACTAGGATGGTTCCTGTATCTCAGGTTACCAACCCTTACTTGTCTCTCCCATTTAGATCCTTTCATTCTATCTTAAATTCTTTGTTCCTAAGCTCGACAGGGCGCGGATGCCCTTGAAATTGCAGGCCATCATAGACTGCGGTGCGGTAACCAATTACCATTAAGCCGTAAGATTGTTTGCCATCTTGGTAAAATAAAAATCTGCGGCAAATACAACAAAATTTACGAATGTGAAAGTAGCTCTGTCATTACTTCGCCTAAATCACTAAACAAATATTGATACATTTTAGTAAAGTTTAACCCGAGCAAATTCACATTTAACAACCTTAATATAAGCTGCGGTATGTTGACAGGAAAAAATCCTTACCGTATCAGAAAATTACCGAGATAAGGATCTCAGTAATTCTCTGAACCGTTAAGATCAACAATGTAGTCATAAAAGGACCTGCCTTGCTCGGCTAGCAAGCGATTGCAAAACTGGCAATCGTGAAGTACTGGATCGGGATAATGTTTTATAGTTGGCTTTTCTTTAGCGGAATTTTGCTATGGCAGCACAGAGTTTGGCAAGATGACACCCAACTCGTGTTTTGTAAAGCAGTCAAAGAAATGATTACAGGTAGGTGGGATATCATAAGCACAAGCGTATAACAGTGGACTTTTGGATTTAAATAAATATCCTGCCGATTGGATTATTACAAGCCTTGAACAGATTTACACTAAGTGAGCTTCTACTCATCTGAAAACATTAAACGATCAGCGTTTTACGAAGTAAACAGACATCAATAATGTTTGTACGATTGGCAAAACGGTCAAATTGTCTTTAGAAAGGAAAGTTATGTAACGTTTTTTAACGAAGCTCCGTGTTTAATGAATGCAAAATCTTTAGACGAGCTAGATCTTGAGTCCAATGAGCGTCGTGGGCGAGACCTGGCAAACTTGCAACTGCTTATAACATAGTTCTTATATCAAGGATGTTAGGGTATAATATGTTGAGGAGTGGCGGTATGTGTGCGTGTTGGCTGGACACGGTAAAGCACAACAGGTGACGCCCACAGTCGCGTGAAAGTCGTGTCGGTCTGAGTGCGATACATGGCCTCGGGGGTAGCAGAGTTATTGGTCTATCTCGTCTCGCTCGACAACTAACCGGCTGAAAGCTAATGAACTGAATAATGTACCGGCTAATATAATGCCGCGATTAAACCGTACCGCTTGATTAATAGGAATATCAAACAAACTGACATGTTAATAGATGGAAAGCGATGTTATTGAGGCACAGTTTATGGACATAAATTGGACAGTAAATCTACCATACACTTCAACTAAATCAATGAAGGAAAACTAGGTGAAACATCACCTACGCATCTTCACAAGCGTTCGTCTTACTGAAGACAAATAATGACGTCGGACTACACGTTTTGAATCATAAAAAATGCATCTACAAGCTTACATCCAGACTAATATTGAAAATGCAAATGAAAGCGAGCAAAGCCGCGGGCAAAAGCTAGTCTATTATAAAAACGTACGATTTAAAACCATGTCTTTAAGTTACCAGTTTTGTATAAAGATATAATTTATAATGAGTAACGAGACGTTGCAGAGGCGGTGTCGATCCGAAATCGGTATAAATAGTGAGTCCGGAATTGGCGTGGGTGTGCGGGCGAACTTTTGACCGGCGCGGGCGCAGCGAGTTGTGTGTGGCCGGTTGCGTAACCTCTAGCGCCTTCCTCGTTATATGTATATCTTTATGTATTACACATTTTATGTTTTACAGTTTAAATATGTATATTGTATGTCGAAAGTAGTGATAAATCTCATTTTACATACAATAGATTAGACATTTGTGCAACTAAATAAGAGAGTGTCACCCGCCATATTTATTAGGGTCCACTGCACTGTAAAAGAGTAACACGGCATTAATATATTTAGTAACTTGATTCGAAAACGTGGTCAATTCGTCAAAACATCAAATATTTTGGTCCTGTATCTCGCAAGACCAAGTAAAAGTGAAAATTCCTAAGGTTTTGAAGATTTTCGAAGATAAAAAAATTTGACTAAAATCTAGGAACTATTAAAATATTTCATAATTTACTTTGTTTTAAGGCTCTCAAAAATAGTCTAGTTACTGAATAACTACGTCATATTTTGCGCATACTTTAAGCGTTATCTTGCCAAATAGTAAACTGACTGCAATTAGAAAATACTAAGTCAAGTCAAAAACAAAACATTGTTTACTGAAGTCTAGAAGAGAAGGCTTTTATTTTAAAAGTAGGTACCATTATGTAACACATTTGTTTTAAAAGATTGTCTATTATTAAAAATGCGGAAGTAATGTATATTAATTACGATTATTATAGTAAAACAGAATCAGTTGAATGATTAAGTAAATCGCTTCACCGACAGCGGACATCGCCCGCTCTCTGGTTGAACTTTTGAATCGCGGCGCGTAGGCGACTTCCGCGACAATAACCACTGGATACGACATTATACGACATTAATGTCGAGCTTGCGACTGACACACGACACCCATTACTATTATAATTTTCTATAATAGCCTCTTGTAACATGGCCATATAAATGGATGAAATTTGGGCATTTCTCTTTTTGTTGGACGGTAAACGAGTTTGGACGATTTTAGATGAAGTTAGCTGAAGCTTTTCTAAGTTTTTGTTCTCCTGTGTATTATATTAATAAGCCGAATTCAGATTTTGCCGAAAACTGTGTTTGCGATCGATTCGATTTAGTATTATACAGTTCAATGTGATTTATTTCAGAAAACTAGCACTCACTGGCAACCACCTAGTCTATAGTAGTTTTTCAAAGTCTGTTGCCGCGATAAAAGCTATATTAATACCAAGTAATGCCGCTTTTTAGAGTAAAACATTAATAGATTTCCCGGAAAACTTAACAATTTATCAGTCTAAAAAGTGTCTTGTAAATTGTAATGACAATTTGTGTCTTATGCTACCTGCGTACCGAAAATCCTCGAAATCAAGACGTGGCATTTTTGAAGCAACGAGAAATTAAGATCAAAATATCAATAACCCTAAGGGTAAGAAGGATATCATAAAATTGTCACCCATCTAGGAATGTGACCTCGGTTGAGTTGCCTAGCCTCGCGAATTAATCGGCGCAGTCGCCACTGCGTCACAAACCACTCATTAGAATGCTAGTGATAACGAATATTGATATTTAATATATTCCTTGAAGCCGGCGACCGTCTCGGTTTAATATTAATATGTATGTAAAATAATATGATCGCATTAAAACACTTCGTTTACTTCGGCGGCCAAATTTGTAACACGATATTTTATAAACAGAAAGGAGCTCTATCCGGATCGAAGGACGAAGCGCCTGGTCAAGTGCGAGACGTATTAGATTTTGGTGGTTTCTTATGTCAAGAACTAAGTTTTCTCTAATGTTTTAGTTAGAAACTATTTCAATGATTCAAGAATATTTAAAACTAATATAGTATAGTTAATATGGTCACATCCACGTCATTTCAGGAATAGAATAGGATAATTATATCTTTGTTGCTTTTTTGTTTAATATTTTCTTTATACTAAATCGTTCTATATCTTTGGAAATACCTCAGGGACTTAAAACATACCCTCATTTAACCGTGCCAATTATAAAGGTACTATTTCGATCTAATGAAAACTACCTCAAAGAATAAACTATACAATGTAATTTAACGATGATATCTTAAACAGACTAGTGACACACAAAAAAGTGTTGATAATCATAAAACTTCGATTTTATTTTACTATCCGATATCTAATCTATAGAACCCTAAATTCAACTTTGCCTATTTTAAACGCTCATTTCAACGACCACGACGGCTTTTTTACGTATTGAATTTAAACACCACGCATTGACAGCTGCGTCGTAAGCAACCATACCTCAGCAACCAACGTAACCGAGACACTAATGGTCACAAAAACTCGAGGTCTTAACATAAACAACATTACATGACTATAGCATCTTTAGGAGTAAGGAAACCACGTAATGTTCTGTGGGCGGTCTACGGCTTAGCTGTGCTGTTGAATTATTCAGTATTATGATCTCCTTGCAACCTGTTCGTACTAACAAACAGAAGCTTAGTGAGTATACTTTACGAAATTTGAACGCAGGGAAAATTTGCATAGTAACTGATTTATACATATTGAGAGCGATCTGTCCAAAAGTATATAGAAGGCAAATGTGAATAGGACGGTCCGAAAAAAGACTTAGGCAAATATTCTCTAGTCAGATCATAATATCATAAAATATGCGAATGTGAGTATGTTTGTTACGCTTTCGCGCCAACTCTTCGACCGATCATCATGAAGTTTCGCATACACGTTGTCAGAGGAACAGAAAAGGAGTTCCCTAACCAAACTACATTTACGCGAGCGAAGCCGCGAGCAAAATCTAGTTTATAATAAATAAAGAATGTGATAAGAGTGAATGAAGCAAAAGATATATCAGGATCATAGCAACTGCAAATTTGTGTCTGGCTATTATATCGTAAAGCTGTATATCACTGTATGTATGTATTCTGCTAGTTTTAGGGACAGCTTACAGAGCCTGGGCACAAGTAAGTTGTATTCTACGAGTTGGCATACCTAAACGAGACAAACATTTAATTTTATTTTATTTAGTTTTGACATAATTTTATTACTTATTGACAATTATTAAGATTGACTGAATAGTTTTTATTTTTAGTAACTTTGTATATTCATTTATTATTAATATTGTGATAAAATTTTAATATAGCAAATTTTTGCATGCTGGACGGCTAAATATGGCAATACTATTATTAAAATTGTAATATCTATTCTTAAACCCATATTATGCAAATAAATAAATTGAATTGAATTGAATTGAATAAAGTATCTTGAGAAACACTATGAAAACATTTTTTTGCTTACGTTTGATCGCATATACTTTCTTTCTTCTTTTTCATGTGGTTAGTGGCCAACCTGTTGTCAAGAGTTGTTCAAGCCGCCCGTAGGCCTCTGACATAGGTTAACGACTGCTGTCAATTTGACAACAACCGGGACCGACTATTTACGTGCCCTTCGAATCACGTATGTATATACTTAAGTTTCTATGAATGGAAGTTGAATGTGTTGCAAGTTCAAACTTGGCAATACAACGAACCAGCTTGAAACCAGATGTGTGTTGTTGGGCAACGGCTCCATAATCAATGAAATCATTGATCACAAAGCATCGTAATACTACAGATACGTGGTCGTATGAATTAGATAACCGTGGCACATTGGCTCTATGTAGAAAGCTGCGCCTACGCGTGGCGAGAGGTCACCACCGCCCACACACCCCTCAGCGATCACTATTGAGTAAGAGCATCGAGCCTTCACCATGGAGGTGTTCGTCGGCCAATTACCGCTGTAATTGATGATTATTGCGAAATGATGCCGGTGCGCCCAGTGCCATTAGCGATGCTGCAACGCGATCGGGGGCGGACTGCACACATGACGGATTGCACTAATAAAACGTTCAACAATATGATCCCGTAACGGCATCCGATAAAAACTGTATAAAGCTAATAGCTGTTTGTCTTCAGGCTTTTTCTTATGTTAACACCATTATTGCGAATACATCAACGTCAGAGCAAAAACTAACAAAGCTTTCTACAAGATGCGCGGAAATATTTTTCTTCCCTTTTTTGATCGAGAGTCGATATTGAAAACTTGGAACATATTATTTTTATTTATTTTGTTTTAACCTTTTAACCGCCCCACTTCATAACAGTTGTCGTGACCCCAGCGCCCGCCACAGTGAATCGAAAATAAATACTTACAAAAATAAATGCTTATTCTTAGGACTTCTAATTATGAGACTAAAGTGTATTAAATTGTAAATGATTACTTAATTGTCCATTTACACAATATAAACATTTTTTTGATAGAAAACACCGTAATTAAATAGAAAAAGCAGATTAAACGAGCTGTGGTATCTGGCCGGAAATGTACGACGCTGGCGAAATGGATACGTAAATATTTCGGGTTAAAGATTCATTTATTCTCAAAAAGAACAGGTACAGTTCACTTATATTGAGATTCTATATAATTTTAGTGTGTTCTATAAAATACAGTCTGAGTTACGTTAAGGTAAGAGATGATAGGTTAATAATTTTTTGTGACAAAATCCAGTAAAAGTTTTTTATACAATGATAGGGTTTTAGTGTTTCTTATTTCAACTGGTAATTTGTTGTACAGTTGTGCTCCTTCGTATAATGTTCTTTTTTCCAGTCAGTTCTGGGTGTTGGTAGTTGTAGTTTGTGTCGTCGTCGTATTTGTCGGATTAATCCGACGTAAGCGGTTAAAGGGTTAAAGAAATGGTCTACTGATTGCAATTATTTTTTTGGTAACAGGTCTTCCTATTGTTAATGAATGAGTATCCATTCATTAATGCCTAGATAGCCTTATGAAAACTAATAATATTTTTTCGTAAGCGTAGACCGCTTCAGGTCAATTCCCGCATTGACGGATAGAAAACATTTATAAAGAAATGAGTATTGCTTTTGTCGTACTGTAGGCAATAGTCTTAATATAAAATGTAACTATATAACGGATAAGTATATTGAAGAGGTTAGTTACTTCTAAAGCACGATCGTGACGACTGGCCACGACTCTCTGTATACTTTCGTTACAGCTAAAGGTGCACACAAATTGGTTCCAAAAAACCAAATTATTGAGCTAAAGGTGTGCCTAATTTAGTATACCTACGTACACAAATTATGAGTAACGAAATTGATACTTATCAATACTGGAGCGATATTCGCCGGCGCAAAAAATCTAATTTGTGTTATTGAAGGCGTAATAAGCAACACGTTGCCATTTAGGGTTGGCAATGCTTAGGACAAATGTTTTATACACGTTAAAATTGTTAGAAACATGTGGACCCTTTGATGGTTGGAAGTACTTCTATAAAGTTTAGGGATGCGAGCTAAACGGAGTCCGTACAGAGCCGGCTTCGCTTGCAGTGGAAACCTGGCATGAGATTTCGTTAAAGCTGGAAACAGCTCGGCAGAAGTGCAAAAAGAGAAGAACCCAACAGAAGACAGCTTTATGGTGTGGCGCAGTTTCCAGCTGAACTTCACAAGTGCCAACCCTCGACGAAAGCCACAATTGCCTCCAAACAATCACGTTTCATGAAGCTAATAAGTTATAATTACGGATGTGGTATTATCAGACGTGCAAATCAGATGCGCTCACAAACGTCGCTAGAATTAATAAGTCGGTCTTGTTCTCATTTAAATTTGTATCGAGTATTGATATCATTATTCGTGTTGCGTATCGACTCAGATCGTTATCTCGGTGGAAAGCTGATTTTCTAATGTTGTTACTAATAAATAATAAGGAGTTTAGATATATAGATCAATATGACGATGGTAAATCATTAGGTACAAGGATATAAAGACTCATACATACATACATAGATTCACGCCTGTTTCCCAGAGGGGTAGGCAGAGACTACGGATTTCCATTTGCTACGATCCTGGCACACTTCTCTGGCTTCATTCACTTTCATTTTTTACATACATAGTCTTACGCATCTATCCATATCTATAGAAACTAAAGATTAGAGATGAGTAGCTTTTTCCAATTCATATATATGTTATCCTAAGTGTTACGTTAATGCCTATCGCCGTTTACTGGGCGCATTTTCAGACTATGGGGCTACCAAATCAGAGGCAAAAATCCTACCCAAAAAAACACAAACTTAGGGCATAGGGTCATATAGGTAACAGAGTCTAGATAGGAACTAAAGTAATTGCGTGTTAATCAGACAGAAGTCTAAACTTCATGAGTGCGGGGAGACAAAAAATTATAATAATAGAAGAAAATAAAAAGTAACTTTTTTGTTTGCCTTTCAAGGGCTAAACCATTAAATTAAACTGATTCTTATCAAACATATGGAGATAGTCTGAACCCTAAGAAAGGAAAAAAGATAAGTGGAACTTGGTCTACTTGGGGAAATCGAACGATGTTTCAGGTCAGTTCTTCTTCAAACGAGGTTTAAAGAGAGTTCTTCTTTCACGGTAGCCAGCGGCTTAGCTGTGACCTGACATTGCTGAAGTCCATGAGCAGCGGTTACCACTTTCCATCAGGTGGGCCACTTGCTCGTCTGCCACCAAAGGCAATAAAAAAGAATAAAAAAAATAGTCTAATAAATAATACCGATAATTTGTTTTTCGATCGCATCAATATACATATTTGTGAGCATTAGAAATTGTAGTTTCACATCAATTATAATTAATCGTCTTATAAATCAAACTTAAACTTCTTACACACCTATCAAAATAATTACAAACTTAATTAATTTTAGTTTTGATAAGGCTTACTTTTAATTAATAGCATCCATTTATTAACACTAATAAAAGAACTGATGCTAAAAAAAGAATTATAATCAATAAATCATTCGTTGAAGATAATTTTGTAATTACTAAAATGTATATAAAAGGATGTATTGAGTGGTGTAAATTTCTGCTATCATTAGTATAAAATTTGCAAATAATGTTTATACATTGCAAAAAGTTTGTGGCAAACTATAAGTTACTTTTAAATCATGTCACTTTGCGTGCCTAAACACTTAACTATATAACTATATAAGTCGTCTTGGATCTGCAGCCCGTATCCCTGATAGCGTGCAGTCTTTACCTAAACATCCACCACCTTACGCCATCCACCGAAATAAACGCACATACAAACCTACAAAGTAATCGGTAACATAATCTGATCGGGACAATGATTAATGAGCTTAATGAACTTCTAGTTAAATATTTCGATTTATAATATTCGGTATTTAACATCAAGATACTTAAGCTATCCCATTCAGCAGTCAAACACTCATTCTAGACTGCAGCTAGCTGACGCTTTGTAGCTCAGTGTCTGCCGGCAAACAGTTAGCTAAATAATTTTTCATACTGTAAGCAAGTCCTAAGGTACGATAAGGTGAGGTTAAACGCACCATTAACCCACCCAAGTGGTGGATAAAACTGGAACAATTGGTTCACTGTTGCGCTTTTTAATGAGTTACAAAGATCATGTGCGTAGAAAAAACACAACTTTATCACATGTGTCATTACTTTTAAGTAGGTAATTCTACGTAAACATATTAATGTGAGTTAATGTGTGATGTCATTTAGCACGTTTCCGGTAATAGCAAACGGTTTTGGAAAATACGTACACATAGCGGCGATTGTAAAGTTTGGTTTGAAGTATTCTAGATTGTTTTTTTTTAAACCATGACTTTTAACATATGCTCATTAAATGCGCTGAGCATTAGGTACATGTTTGATTAACTACTGCAAGAATTAAGCGACTGCATGTATTTATTTATTTATTTCTCTATTTACTACATTACACATTTTTATAATTGGCAGCGGCTTCCGCACTAAGCTCGAGGCTTGTATCGCGGTAACCACACGTTATACATTAGTCGCTTAGCATCTAGAATATGCAGACATCGGTTTGAAAACAAATAAAATATAAAAAATGAACAAAAATTAAACTTCTAACAAAATAACGTTCGAACGAAGTGAACATATTAACTTAACAATTTTGAAGGGAAATACAGTTGTATGTGATGAAAATGTGTGGCGTTTTATGATTGTCTGGGTGTGTGTGTGAGGGTGTGTGTATTTATTTCTATATTTTCTTTTAAAACGGCACTAGGAATAATTCCTATGTCGCGGTTCCTAACATTCAAGCATAGCACACAAAGAACAATTATTGTCTTAAAAAACCTGTGTTCTTGTAATAAACTTAGTAAAGGACAAATCTATATATTAATACGTGAAGCGAAAACTTTGGATCCCTTTTTACGAAAATTGGGCGGACGGAGGAGTATGAAATTTCGCACACTTATAGTTTATACAGAGAAAAAGTGACGAATGCTAATATTTTTTTTTAATTTGCGTATAAATACATTATTTTCAATAAATAACACGTTACACACACAACCATGCATTTGACACACGCAGTCGAAGCGCGTAACTATGGTTACACATATCAATATATAATGACATATATCAGCAATATCTTAAAGGCAAACTTTGGTTGAATTTCGAGCACTAGGCGACCGCTAGTAACTATAAAAAGGTGCTTCATAAGCTCTCTTCTAAATTACCTTTTTGACCCTAAAGCTGGCAGCATCGTGACTATTTGTTTGAAAAGTCGGCAACGCCCCATGTTTATGGTGTTGCAGTCGTCCGAATGTTATAACTGTTAGGTAGGTTGCAACTTGTTTGCCACCTTAGTTGAACCAAAGACAAATGTCTCCAACCCATTACTGTATGCTGTTGGACAAAGTACTGTTAGATACACATGGCCTTAGGCCAACCGCCATCAGCTTAACAGACTTACAAATTTAAAACTGTTTTATGCCAATCATACGAGTCTTCTAAACTGATAAAGAATTACATTTCAAAAATTTTATACATCGTGACCTTTAACATTGATTAACATAGCTAATTAGGAAAACATCATAGTGGGGGTTCCAAATTAATTAAATCACAATAAAAGATGTTATTTACTGTATAAATCAAACGGAACATGCTTGAAAAACAAATTCTTTTTTCCTAATGACACAATATGGCCGATTATTATAATTAGCTGTCAGCTGTCGATGATAATACATTGATCGGCGCATCACATGACAACTGATCTGTCAAATGATTGACTATAGCCAAACTTGCGGATTTACCGTACAATCGGTTCAAAGGTGATAATATGATACTCTTGATACTCGTTATCGAAACCGATACATTATAATATAAAAAATGTCGTTCCGATAATCTTTGGCATGAGGCTTTTACGATTTAAAAATGATAGCTTTAGGTGTTTATATGAAAGTCGAAGAGTACCCCGCTGGTCCGGTCATATAAACATATCGGTAATCACATTCTGGCTTGAATTGCTGCACGACAAAATTAGTCCACGGATGGCGCAGCGGGCAAGCGGTCTGAGGATTTTGGGTTGGAATCCCACGCGGGTTAATTACTTGTGTAATCCACAAAGGAGTGTAGTTTGTTTCCGTTATTTAAACATTTGTATAGGACCACGCGACACAACGCTCAAGACCTAGTGCTGTAGTTGTGCTTTTAAAAAGAACAATCTGAAATTAATTAATCGTTCAAGTAATTTTGAATTTGCCTCCAAGAAGTCTACAGTAGGAACTGTGGTTGATTGATGACAATAGTATCAATCCTATACATACGTAAAACCTATATTTATTTATAAGGTATGGATGTGGAACAGCCTATGACTGGAAAATACATAAAATAGGGATCGTTCTACGCTGTTATATTGTAAGTGGAAAATATCGTTCCAAAAGCCTTTGGTACGCGGCTATTACGATAAAAATAAAAATGGTTTATGTAATTACATGACAGTTACAGACAGACGTTTACAATCCAATGCCAAAACTCATGCTGGGAACTTACAATTTTATGCTGCCAATATAATACAATTTTAAAGTACTTCAGTAAAAAGCGCCATACTCCTTCAGAACATACAACTTAAAGTACGCTAGTAATATAGCGTCAAATTAAAAGCTTTAGTTTACAACTTCTTTTCTATCAGTTCCAACACATTGGATATCTTCTGAACTCTTTAGAAGACGGGGATACCATATAAACGAAACAAACCACAACAAAATTGGCGAAAAGAAGTTTTATTATTTGATTGAACTTCAGTAAAGAATCTAAGGCAACATCGTGAAAGTTGCAAATGCCTATATTCTTGTTTAATCTTGGAATATTGTCATAGCATTGGATAGGATAGGGAAGTTTTGATTGTAGTAGCATCATAGAAAACTGATAGTCAAACAATGGACATCCCACATACATTTGGAGGGAGGAATAATAAAATCAGGACGAGGGAACTAGTATTGAAAGTAATAAGGAATTATAATTTTAATAATCCTCGCTGTAGTAACCATACGGATTATGTCATCATGTAACTTCACGATCATTAAAACAACGACAAACCTATACTCAGTACAATAATCTTATACATCACGCATAATAGGCATAAACGTCGCAGAGCACTTAAAATTAAAATCAACACACGCACTCTTGTTAAATAAATATAAAACGAAACTAATCAATGTACAGCAATAACGAACTTTCCACGAGATGAATGAAGCGGTAATCATAATGTTACTATAGAATGTTTATGCAAATAGCAGCGCCCATTGATGGGGCCCCATTGACTTGTCTATAACGGGCCAGACAGGTCTGCAAGCCGCGAGCCACCGGCAACCGTGTGCCGGTTTACCAACACGATATAACATTTCGATGCAAGAGGCGCCGCATCAATTTTTGTTAATCATTTCTGTTAAATAGTTATAGAAGACGAACTTAAAATAAATAGATGCTTAATCGCTGCATGTCACATTAAATGGTTATTTAGATTCAATAAAGAAAGAAAAACAATGATGAAACACACATGATTATACAACATAATTACGTATAATGTAATAGTAGAAAAAGTTAACTTTATTGCAAAGCCGCTGCGCTAAAGCGCAAAAAGATTGCAGTGAGTTAACACTACTGGAATACTTGTCCGTTGTTTTAATGCAGAGTTTCCCAGACTTTTTTCCTTTCCGGTGGACGCCCTGCAGCTACATTTCTACCATATTCTAAAAAATTTGATCAAATCTCTACGGGCTGCCCCTCTTTTTTTTTTGTCACGCCAACGTAGACTCCCGTCGAGTCTACCGTGGACCCCTGGGGGTCCACCTGGACCACTTTGGGATCTAATGCTTTAATGTTCGTAAAGTACCTGCGACACAGGGGCGTATTTTGCCTAGTACAATACTGCAATCAATCGTTTATTTGTGTCATACAGATGTTACATAATTATCAATTTTATTGAAATGGCTGTATGTGACAATTACTGGATTCTTGATGGCGTCGTAGTCAGTGTAACCGACTGCCAAGCCTTAGGTCGCGGGTTCGATTCCCGCACAAGTCAAACATTTGTGTGTGTGAACATGGATTTTTGTCTTAGTCTGGGTGTTTCTATGTATAATATGTATATATTTACAAAAAAAAACGTATATATGTATATTTATCCATTGTCTACATACTACGAGCTCTGTTTGGGCTAGATGGTGTTGTGTGTATGTTATAGAATATTATTATAATATTATAAATGTAAAATATTGTAAAAAAAAAATAATAATCGTTTATCATCTTGTTTCAATATATTAGTAGTAAGTTGATCTGAATAGCATTTGAATCGCAAATCCGATATCACAACTTTAGGACCAGTCGCTTTAAAGACAATTTTTACGTGGATTCATATATTAATTTGATTAAGTACTCTCTTGCAGATGTTCTTATTATTCCACTGTCTTCATAAAACAAAATAAATATCGCCACATCATCATCAACACCTGACACAAATAAACACAACGTGATATTTTTGCGCAGCTTTTATTTATTTAGCGTGTGTGCACTAGTCGAAAAAACTCGTTCTCAAAATGCTACTTCCAAGAACTAGATATTAGTCATTACTTCATCCAAATTGCTAGACAGTTTTATTGGGCACAGGTGTTGGTTGTGACAAGTGTTTCCAAAAGCGATAAACGTCTAGATAATATTGCAAAAGAAATTGACTTTAGCATAAATTATTTTACTTCTCATCAACTTCAATCGTAAAACTAGTAATAGTGAAATTCGTACTGCCATACTAAGTTGCTACCATATTCTTTAATGGTAGTAAATCATAAAGTAATATAATTTAACGAGTGTCATTGATATTCTATGGTAAAGCCGCCGACTGGACGACGGGTTTGCCGATTATGTTATTTTGTAGAGCTTATATTCAAGTTAACTTTAAATGTCTAGGTTATAAAAAAATATCCAGACTCCACAAGTAAACAAATAATTCGGAATCGCCAAAAAATAACCTCACTTGTGGCCAGTTTCAATATCGAAAATCCATCAATCATTAATTTTTGTACATATTCTATGTAAAATATGTGGAAATTTAACTATCCGTAGCTAAAACAACTCGTTTTTATGTATTGAAACCCATACTTACACAATTACATGTATCGTAAGAGGAACCTTCCAAAAGCATAATAACGTTTACTACACTTCTCAAGGTTAGCTACCAGCCTACCACGATCTAGATAACTTATTAACGTCGCGTGCTACATACACATCGAATATTGCACCGTTCTTTTCAATTCACCAAGTAATTCACCAAGTTTAGAGTAGTAGAGCCTCGCTGATTTCAGCATGAATGGGCCGGCTCGACCAGGGAAGGACTACCCTCTCACAGATCGACGTGAAATAGCAGTATTACTACTGTTGTGTTTTGTTCGGTGAGAGTGAGAATACCAGAGGCCCAATCATTCCCTGACCCCCTTCCTGCTCCTTCTCCTTCGCACTTCCTTTCCTAAAGGGTCGAGTGGTGCGAGTGATGCCTCTGGTGTTGCAGGCGTCCATAGGTTACGGTGACCACTTACCATCAGGTGGGCCGTATGCTTGTGTGCCACTTTAGTTGTATAAAAAGAAAAAAACCAAGTACCTACGTCTTTAACGCCAATCGAATGTGTGGTCGATAATAGTCATAAACAATAATGAAGACATTGCTCGAGACTCATTTGGTGGGTGGCCTTCCAATTTGTGTAATGAGCTTTACGTATCTTTAATTTATACTAGATGATATCACAATAAGATACGAAAAGCATATTTTTTTAGAATAACGTGACTGTTCAAGTCAATATCAAAGTGAAAATATTAATTTGCATAAAAATCACTTTTTGGACACGTCCATTATCAAATATAGTAACAAAAATATAATTATAAAAGGATAGCAACATTTTATATTGGAAAAGTCTGTTCGAGGAGTTAGTGAGAGTAGAGCTCTCATGAGAAGAAGCAAACCAAGCAAGAAACTCATGGCTACTCTTGTCAATCAACAAAGGTTTACAATAATTATGTTTCTTAACAATACAAATCAATGTATTCACTTTTCTTTTATGATCTGTTAACGAAGATTCCGGTAGGCCTTACTTTACTATACAGTTCTTAGCGTCCAAGACCACTAAAACTGAACTTAAGACGAAGGCAGATCATTAATGTGTCCAATTTTGGGTGTGTTGATTATAAATTGCTAAATAAAAAACGAGTTTTAGAGTCGTGACTCGTGACCTCTTACTTTGAACAAGTCGAGACTAGTCGGGATCTCATGGAACTTTCTTTTTGTACGATTCATTAAGCTATCTGCCGACTGTACCAATGATTAGCGGCAATACGACAGCCGTATACGACTTGCTCGTAAAACGCAGCGATACCAGTAATTGCAATGTGTCTAATGATTTGTTAGAAAATGCAAAACCTTATATGCACATACATATACGTAAAGGTAGAGTTTAGGTAAAAAATAATTTTAAACCTCCTCCTCCTCGCGTCGTATTCCTCATTACTGAGGGTCGTGACTCCCCCACTTAATTACTCTCTTATGGACTAATTCCTTCCATCTGTTCCGGTCTTTTGCTTTGTGGAGGGCTTTGTGGAGATTGGTATTAAGCGACGATCGGATTTGGTCCGACCATCTCGTTGGATTGCGGCCTCTTGGTCTTTTGCCGTCAACCTTGCCTGTCACAATCAGCTGTCCGATGTTGTGACCGTCTTTGCGGGCAATGTGTCCGAAAAATTCCAGTATTCTGCGTAGACAGATGGTGGATAATCTGGTTTTTTTAACTTTAAACCACTTGTATTAATATTCTATCTATACTAATATTATAAAGATGAAGAGTTTGTTTGGTTGAACGCGTTAATCTCAGGAACTACTGATTCGAAATGAAAAAATATTTTTTTGTTGGATAACTTATTTATCGAGGAAGGTTAACATCACGCTACGACCTACGGAGGCGGTGCAGTAATTATAAACGCGGTTGAAACCGCGGGTACATCTAGTTTCTTAATAATTGCTGAAACCTATGTTAAAGTCAATCAATAAATAACAGCCTCCTATGGATTACGCATTGTACCACACGCCGGCTCGGTGGCTCAACGGCAGTGAATTCGACTGCTGTGCATAAGGTCTAGGATTCAATGCCCGGGTCGGACAGTGTTGTGTTTTACTATGAATACATTCTTAGTAGCATCACCACATCTGGAACTGCGTCGGGCAACTGCAATAGGTACGCCCTTTGGGGGCATCCATTAATTAGGCGAGCTGTTTTTTTTAATTTGGACTCCTCACTCCCCCTTGATGAGATTTAGTGAGATTTGGTGGGACTCCCCTTCCCCCTTACATGAGATTTGTTTTTTTACTTTTTTTCTTATGCTCGATGTAAATGTTATTAACGTACAAAATGGGATATCTAAGTAAAGGCAATTTTTCAAAATTTTTTAAATACCTGGTATAATTTGTTTTTCAAAAGTTGACGTTAGATTTTCAATTCCTCTCCACCAATTTAAATGAGATTTGATGAGATTTTACTGGACATCTTCCCCTCTATTTTGACCTTACTTACTTAATGGATATCCCCTTTCTTACTTGGGACGTAAAACCATTGTTAACGAAATGTGGATGTCATACGTTAGACGTCTACCAACTCCTTCAGGGCTTTAGGCGTAAGACTTTGTTTGTATGTACTAAACACATCTGTTTACTCTTTTAGGGCTATAGATGTAAGATTATCTACCACACGATACATAATCAGCTAACTGCCTCCGTGGCGCAGCGGTAGTAAATGCGACTGCTGTGCATGAGGTCTCGGGTTGGAAATCCCGGGTCGGGCCAACAAAAAATTATTGGGTTTTCAGTTAAGAAATCTCAATAGCAGCCCGTAGCTAGGAAGTTGGCAGTATAACACCCCTGTGGCTCGGCAAGCACGTAAAGCCGTTGGTCCTGCGCATGATTTCTCTTCGGTCGTGTCGGATTACCGTCCCATCGGATCATGAGAGTTAGGGAACAGAGAGTACACTTGTATTTGCGCACACACTTGTGCACTATAATATCTCCTGCGTAGTTGGCCAGTCTCCGTTAAGCCTGGCCGCCGTGGCCGAAATTCGGTCTGGAGGATATCTATATATTAATACGTGAAGCGAAAACTTTGGATCCCTTTTTACGAAAATTGGGCGGACGGAGGAGTATGAAATTTCGCACACTTATAGTTTATACAGAGAAGAAGTGACAAATGCTAATATTTTTTTAAAATTATGATTAAAAATACATTAAATTAATGAAAAAACACTACACGCATACAACCATGCATTTGACACACGCAGTCGAAGCGCGTAACTATGGTTATATATATCAATATCATCATCATCATCATCATCATCATGTCAACCAAAAGACGTCCACTGCTGGACAATATATAATGACATATATCAGCAATATCTTACAGGCAAACTTTGGTCGAATTTCGAGCACTAGGCGACCGCTAGTTATTATTAATCAGCTAAGGTTATACCGGCAAATCAGTTAGTCACAAATTATACGCCTTACCAGAACGTGCACTTCCAATCACATTAGCACCACTTTAGTAGCAAAAACAATTATCTTATCTAATTTAGTACCATTTTACGTAAACTTACCTATTACCACGATAAAATATCGTAGTGGAATAATTAAGTCAGCTTTTATATCGAACGGAAGACATCTGTCACTATCAACACACACATGATGTGGCCGAAAACCCGAATATCATGTTTACTTTATACCAAAGTTAGCTTGCAATAACTTAAAGTGGACATTTGTAATCGTTACTTGTAATCGAAGATATAAATCAGAAGCATGAATGAGTAGTCAATATTTAGATAAAACTGTTGGGGAAAACATAAGCACGAAATAATATATGAACACCGTTCGACTTTTTAATTAGTGTACACGTTATTACGACTATAAATTAGCATAATATATTATTGACTATAGGAAAACAGTTTTAGAGTTCGAAAACACTCTTATACAACAGCTTTGTCCGTCCGTCTGTCTGTTGTACAACTTACAACTCAAGAACCGTAAGAGCTAGAGACTCGCGGTCAACGCCATTCGACTCAGCATAGTCAATATACCCAAGAAATTACTATGACCTTTGCCTCTGACCTCAAAGTCATGTGGTATCACGTGACCTTTGCATATTACTTGAACCATTTTTTTCGAAGTCTAAGATTTATGGCAATTCATTGCCATTTCTCACTTGTTTTCTTGTACATCTTTATATAATTACTAGATGTTCCCGCGGTTTCACCCGCGTTTATCGTTACTGCGCCGCCCCCCTGGGTCGTGGCGTGATGTTATATAACCTAGCCTTCCTCGATAAATAGGCTATCCAATACTAAAATAATTTTTCAATTCGATCCAGTAGTTCCTGAGATTAGCGCCTTCAAACAAACAAACTCTTCAGCTTTATAATATTAGTATAGATATAAATCTTCCGTGCGTGTGTTTGTAATTAAACTCCTCCTAAACGGCTGGACCGATTTTGATGAAATTGTTTGTGTGTGTTCAAGTGGATTCGAGAATGGTTTAGATTTGTTT
Organism: Catocala sponsa; assembly: GCA_963564715.1. Lineage (NCBI taxonomy): Eukaryota > Metazoa > Arthropoda > Insecta > Lepidoptera > Erebidae > Catocala > Catocala sponsa. Next base: position 24,362,041 of record OY751341.1, on the reverse strand, counting down.
TTTTTTTATTTTGTTTTCATGTGTACAGGACCAACGTCTGTCGGGACAGCTAGTCATTAATGAAAATAGCAACATGTTATTTAAGAATTTAGTACTTACTTTCATATTAGATTGAGTCGGATTATTCTATCTTACCTTTCTCTTATTGCCAGACTACTCTAGACGTTCTATGTTAAACCTAAGCGATTGACTAATATGTATTAGGACCTGTACTCCAACTTTTGGACGACATTATATACTCTAGTAGCTTTTGCTCATGGTTTCGCTCGTTCGAGAACAGTACTTTTGACTGGATGAAAGGTACCTTATGTTCTTTTCTGTACTACTGACAACGTGTACGAAAATTGCATGATGACCGGTCGTGTAGTTAAGAGGAAACACTGAGGGCGAGAGAATTGAAAAATAGGTATTTGTAAAATCTATTGCTTTCGCGCAGTGCCATGTATAGTATCATGATCGCGATAGAGACAACTGCAGCTTAGACCAAAAATACCTATTAAAAGTACACAAAATCAACGTTTCGTAGTCCCCTGATTCCTCCTCCAAAATTTGACCGATTTAAATACCTTTTTCATTAAAAATTAAAGAAAGATTTTGGCCGTGTTCCTGTGTTTTCTGTTTTTATATAATCTAGACAAATTTGTTTTCTGGATGTTTGAACACAGCGGAAAATCTGGTAAATTTTTGAGGTTTTTGAAGGCTCATGTCAGTTTTAATAATTCATTTATGAAAAAAAGGAAAACATAGGGACATGCCAATAGAGGCCATACATTTTTTGGAAAAGAATTATTGCTCTACTGGCATTATCCAGGGAAGAAACAGAGGACTACGTTTGTATGGAGAAACGGCCCTTGTGTTTCCTCTTAAGGCGTGAAAGCGTAGCAAACGAACAAACTCACATTCTAATTTATAATATTAGTTAGGCTATGTTTTGTGACCCATTCTACACTCTATGCTGCTCCTCAGAGTAGCTCGACAGAGTAACCCAGTACACGTATGAATCACAATAATAACGTTCAATTGCATAATACATTATACAGTAGATTATTGCAATGCGTTTGATTCTCAAATAGATCAAAGAGGCAAGTTTATAGTTCGACGACACACATCGAAGGCAGATAATATGAACACCCTAGAACAATCGGATGATATACGTATATTATTATTATAGATACAATTATTACGCAAGGACTAGATACAAAATATTACATATGTACATACGAGCGCAATAGACCAAACTTCAAAACAAACTATCTTTAAACAATATAGGTATAGGAATCGAGCGTATTGAGTATAGAAATGACTTCATAATTTCACTGCGCGCGCACACATGCGCGAGAGTATGTGACGTGTGTGTGCACGCGCACACGCTTAATATCCGGCCGCGTCTGTGAATGACGCTTACGCATGTTTACTACCGCGCTGCGGCCGGCTGTCGATCATTTCGGTACACAATTACGTCATCATTCATTACAGTACCAATATCCACGTCTAAGCGCGCGAGCCAACGCGCCCAACGCTATTGGCGTTGACCTTTTCTGCGCTGCTTTGTTGGATTCTTTTCAGAAACCGTCCGCATCAATTGCGCACTTTACGACGGGTTAAGACATTTATTTTTATTTGACGACCCGGCAGCGTCGCCAATTTCAATATTTATTATTTGACACTGTTGTCTTCATTATTAAACGTTTAGTATTTGAATGGCTACCGCTCTACGTGAATTTTTTGATATGAATAAATTTACAATGTACGTGTCGATTCGACGCTCCGATTCATTGATGACACAATGTTGTGTGACAAAATAATGTGAAATAAATTAGCATAAGTATTTACGGCCGAATCGCTCGTCCGATCGTTTAAAAGAAGTGAATTTAAATGCAAATTGGCTTCTATTACAAACATCGGGAGTTCGTGTCTACGAGACCCTTAGGACAACGCCAGTGGAATACAAATAAGCGTTGCTTCCTGTGCTTAGTACAAACTGAGTCTCTACAACTGGCCAATACGTAGACCGTCGCGCTTTAATTTTGACCATAGGAATTTTAAGGATTTTTAAACGTCCATCTATGGTGAATCTATGAGTTTTGTTCGAAATACCAGGACTATAAAAATTATACAATGACAGTCAGATATTTTGTAAAAATATACATTCATTGAATCACATCAGTTTGGAACAGGGATCGGCAGACTACGGATTTCTACTTGCTATAGAAAGATGCTTATTCGCATTCAATATTACTGCTCGGTTTTGGATATACTCAACCAGACATAATGTATTAAGACCTGTCTAATATTAAGTATGTGTACAAATAACGAAATATCAAACATGTTTTTTTAATTAAGCTGTACTACATAAGATATTAAAGCATTAAGGTTGTATTAAGCCGAATGACTAGTGAGGAGTGAGGAGGTTTACACCTACGTACAATATTATACATGTTAAGTTAGAGATAAGGAGTTATATAAGATATATATAATCTTAATAAGTGGCAAAACAGTAACTACAATATTTTGTTCATTTCATAAAATAGGTAAAATTTAAAGGGATGAATGGACATAATAGACCATCAAAAAAACTAATTGCGCAGCAAAATATGCTTACTAAAATATACCATAACGAGCACCTATACGCCTTAAAATCACTGCATTCCGTCTAGGTTCCTTCTTAAACCCACCCAAAAATAGACTTGGACTTGTTTTGATCTCTTTAAATATATTTTGCTGTGCAATTAGTATGTTTGGTAAGCATATTTTGTTGTGCAATTAATATTTTTGGTGGAACAAAGGTAAAAAATTGAGGAACAGTTAAATACTACCCGAATGCAACAAGCGCTAAAAGTAAGTAGGCACTTACGAATCAGTGTAATAACTTTTGACGTCCGACAATCCTAAACTTAAGTCTGTTTGAGACCATATCGTGACTAGAACTAATAGTGTGAACTGTAAATAAACTTAACATTACATTAATTATAGACAACGGGTTTCGATCGCGCTAAATTTTAATTTCACGGCGTTCCGGTTTAATTGCACTAACTGTAGTCACGATTTGACTGATGTGGTTCGGCGATCTATTCGGCAATACGAGCTTCGGCAACTACCCTCGTCTGGTATTAACAAATTATTTTGCTGTTATATCATACATACGCCTGTTTCACTCGGGGTTGGCAGAGATTATTGAATTGTAATCGGTATGAACGTGATATTCGTCTTTGATTTTGTTTTATTTACTTTCATCAATTGTCGGCGTTGATGGCGTAGTGGTCAGTGTAACCTACTGCCATGTGTGAGGTCGCGGGTTCGATTCCCGCACAAGTCAAACATTTGTGTGCATGAACATGGAGGTTTGTAGTGGTCTGGATGTTTCTATGTATAATATGTATGTATTTCACGCCTTAACTACTCGACCAATCATCATAAAATTACGCATATACGTTGTCAGGGGAACAGAAAAGGACATAGGGTACCTTTCATCCATAAAAAAGTACTATTACTAACCTATCCTACATTTACGCGAGCGAAACCGCGAGCAAAATCAAGTAATTAATCTATTCTAATATTATAAAGCTGAAGAATTTGTTTGTTTGAACGCGCTAATCTCAGGAACTACTGGTTCAATTTGAAAAATTATTTTAGTGTTGGATAGCCTATTTATCGAGGAAGGCTATAGGCTATATAAAATCACGCTACGACCCACGGGGACGGCGCAGTAATGATAAACGCGGGTGAAACCGCGGAAACATCTAGTAGTTTTATAATCGCACCGAAAGCTTGCCATGTTCTGAGCATAGCATTTATGAGTAGCAGTGTAATTGCAGCCAGGAATTTGAACACAACCATTAAATACCACGCTACTCGCTACAATGTTGCATCTCAACCTATTACTGCATTTATTATAGTCATTATATCGGGACTAACTTAAATATAGATAATTTGAACGGCTGCTGAGATAAACATGTGTATGCGGACGCCATAAGCCTTACTGGGTTGATTTTACGAGTTAGTAATAAGGAATTATACTTAAATGTATGATTGATAAACAGACTATATAGACAATGCTGAAATAAATAAAAATCCCGTCTCGCACCAAAAGGTTCACAATTCCTCCTTATGGCGTACAATACAACTTTGGAATAGTCTTCCGGCACATGTGTTCCCTCCCTTCTATGTCATTGGATCCTTCCTTCAAACGTAGTGTGAAGAAGCATCTGGTCAGACCGGCTTGACACTGACGACGGCTAGAAGACATCTATCTTCTAATGCCGGAGAGCGTGCACCTCTTCGCCGATTATTAATAACGTACAACTCACATTTTATGAATTTAGATATTTTCGGTCTCAATCATTCTAAATTTAAAAAAATAGCTATTGAATTTCTAGCTGATCAAAAATGATACTCTTTAGTTAATCTTGTTATAATTTTCCTTTTTTTGTTTTTTTTTGCATACCTAATGCACGTCCGTTATCTTTACTACTCCACTTGTAAATTCGTGGACAATAGTGTGGGTTATACGTTTTTGATTTTAAATGCTAAATTATTTGTAAACACTGCAATGTATAACTGTTTTTTGTCCCAAATAAATAAATAAATAAATCTTCTCCTCGTCGTCACTGTCTCTGGACTGTAATTAGGCTTTCCATCAGGTCCGTTACAATCACTTTGCCGTTTCAATATTAAAAACAAAAAAAGATTGGGCTCATAGAAGATCAGCGGACACACTCCACCACACTATTGCGGTGCAATCAACAAAAAGGGTTCTGGGTAATGAAAGTAAATACTTCAACTTTATCTCATGAGAAAGCTTTACTAAGGACTCATTTGGTACACAGTGTAGGCAACTTGTTATAAAATGGACAAAACCAAAAATTTTGAAGTAGGTGTGACATGGGCTTAGGAAAAAGATTAGGCCTAAAAGGCAAAATTAAAGCAGGCATAGGAGACCTGCAGTAGTACACCAAATAAACTCACAGCGTTAATTATTTCAATAATAAATGGCCAATGTAACCTCTTCATTTATGTAAGAGGTATGTCACAACATTAGAAGCACGTGTAAAGACTACTGTAACGTTTGTCTAGTATAATCTATTTGGATAGATATACTCATACAACTGTACAGCCTGAATCAGGTTAAAATGATCAACACTTCGACAGATGACCACTTCAGTCTATTAGAAAGAGAATCATTTATATATGATTGGTAGACTCTGGTTAGGTAAGTCGACATGATTTCGAGATAGGTAGTTCCGAGACTATCTAACTAACGAATCTGTTAATTTCTACAAGCCCAACTCTCAACAACTTAATGATCAAGACGAGTTCCAGTTATTTATACCGCGTTTAATTTCGTTATCAAGGTGCAATTAGAGTAATTTCGCAACGCGTTCATTAGTAGCACGACTCCTCAGCGCCAAATCGTTTCATGTAATCAAATTGCTCGCTCATTAGAGAAATATACTCTATATTAATGATGTCGGAGCGATATCAGCTGATAATAGTATTTTGGTTAACTGTATTGCTGCTAAGACAGGAAGAGCGATAAGCATTTCCTTTTTGGACTTTATTGGTACTAAAGCCAAAGGTCTTTGTTATCCAAAGAGGAAACAAAATAGTCGGTTACTATTCATATATTCACTTCTAAATCTTTTGGCATGTTCTTTGTTTTAAATCGTGTTGAAGAGGAACTACTTTTTCCGAACCTCAGTGCTTTTGGTTGTGATAATAGCTGCTTAGATACGATGTTCTATAGTACAAACATGAAAGCATTATACATTCTGGAGACAATAACTGATTCATTCGCGAAGCAAAGTATCAGATCATAGTAAACCAGTCATATTTATTCCTGCAGTGTGTGGAATTTTTATATCATCATACTGAAGGACGCTGCTGACTTTGTTGCTTGAGCTTTATAGCTCCCGTCTGCAACCCGCTAATCATAGAGACCATGATAAGCGGTCTTACCGTCACCATCATAACAAAAAATTATTATTAGAAAGCTTTAATTCAGTTTACATCGATCCGTTGAGCAGTACATTAAATATCTCCAGCCGATATCCGGCTATGTTCTACTGGTTACAACACTGATTGACTTGAGCGGATGATGTCATTGCTGTGCTTCCGACAGTTCTTGGCTCAAGATGTATACCGTGCGATTGAGGCTACATCTCAATTGCAAACTAATTCACACCAAGTGCTACTCGAAAGAACGTAGTTTAAATTCAGTCAGAGCAATCGCGTCACGAGTTTAGAAGCTGTTACTGGTTCTGACGTCAGCGTGAAACATAACGTATTCATTGGAACTAACGGTCTATATTTTCGCTCTTATCTCTTACTTCTACTAAAATTATTTCCAACTGCTAAATCGTACACCACTAATAATATAAGCATACCTGCTTGCAAGGAGTTAGTTACCGTAGCCAATGAACTATTATAACTCGCGCGTTGCAGCAAAAAGTAGCCTTTTGTGTTGTTCTCCTACTGACAATAGCGGGTTCCTTAACAAACTCTTGAACCTCCTTTCTCATCGCACAAACAGTGCGACCAATTTATTTTGTTTGGTAGACAATTTTTCAAGTATGAAGCTACTACCCTCGTTCAAGTAATGAGCCGTTGGAGTAGAAACACTGTTACGAACATCACTCTAAGAATATGAGTAATAGAGTCACTACCTCTCAAATAACTTTCCTTACCGAACATTAAGTAAACAAAAAAGTCTAGCTAACGTTTAAATCTCAGGAAAATTTTAAGTTACGATTACTTTGTAGAGAACATCGCCGTCAGTATACACCTTATCGTGACCGGACTTGTCCGTCAGCCAATTTCCTGAAGATCTGGGCGTGGGATCGCATCGACATTAAGATATTTATCGACAACAGGTTCCGTCGAGCTAGATCACTAGACGTAACTTCTCACCTACATATTAGTTAATTAAGTACGTTCATTAGTTTACTGTGCACCTGCGAAACTGGCTGTACCTCATTATCAGCCAACTAAAATAAAACGGAGCACTTGTTGAGATGGTATTTGTGATACACATGTCTATTGATGTCATGTTTTGATGTTGACAGCCGCTTTCGTAGCATGTGTTTACGCGTATGTTTAAAAGCCTGATAGAGCAGTATTCTATTTAACATTTCTCAGTAGCGAAGAGTACTTACATGAAACTTTAAACTATAGTTGGCGAAATGTGGATTTTACATCCAACCTACCCGAAGATATGGCCGTGAGAGTATATATGTATGGTATATCTATAATCATTGAGAGTAGAATAGCCCACCCAGCTCGCTCCACTTGTCCACCTCAAACATTGCAGTATTTTTAGTTCGAAGTGGGATATTGCAAGTAGGAGTACGCCCGGATCCTGAGACGCGACTGTTCCTTATCATAGGAGTTCAATATCGTCAAACATTTTTTATTGCAGTACTTTGAGTGCAGAGGGGGTGTAGCGAGTGCCAACTATGACCCATCCCAATTTTTTTATTACAATGGATTGCTGTCAAATAAAGCCTAATTCAATTTAATATATGGTACATGTATAAGGAAACTTTAACAAAGATTTGCCGGCAAAATTCCAAAGTCCAAGACAAGATATATAAGCGTCTCGTCGGTCAGGATAACGGTGCTTCCAAACGAACATTGTGACCGCACATTACACGAGAGCGCGAGCAAACCGCGACGGTATCACATTACAGCCTCTTTCAATTACCTTGCATCAATATTGACCCCGGTGACCGCGCTTAACCATTTAACATTGTAAGTCCGAGATTGGTAGACGTTTACTGTAGGTATCGTAATTGGTTGTAATTCCTTGAAATTAAACTACTATATACGGATTTTATCGCGTTGTTTATTTGACACTTTATTACATAATTTAGAAACTGTTACACTACTATTACTATTAAACTTTACTAATTTTATTTTATTTTAAAATAGTAATAGTAGTGTAACAGTTTTTAAATTATGTAATGTCCTCCAGACCGAATTTCGGTCACGACGGCTAGTCTTAACGGAGACAGGCCATCTGCGCAGAAGATATTATAGTGCACAAGTGTGTGCGCAAAGACAATTGCAATCTCTGTTCCTTAACTCTCATGATCAGATGGGACGGTAATCCGACACGACTGGAGAGAGATCAGGCGTAGGACCAACGGCTTTACGTGCTTTCCGAGGCACGGGGGTGTCTAACACCGCCAACTTCCTAACTCCGAGCTGCTGTTGAGATTTCTTAACAGATAAACCCAATAACTGTTTGTTGGCCCGACCCGGGATTCGAACCCGAGACCTCATGCACAGCAGTCGCATTCACTACCGCTGCGCCACGGAGGCAGATTTGTTTAATTGTCACTTTATTAAATTATGTAATAAAGTGTCAAATAAACAACGCAATAAAATCCGTATATAGTAGTATAATTTCAATGAATAACTTTCGCGTAAATAGAAGACAATATTATGGTTGTAATTCCGTTGATACCAGTGTAATGAGGTTTAATGTCACCAAGATGTAATACATTTTGGAACGACTGGTGTATGTAATAGTCCTACATGTTTATCGCCTTTGCTTCAAAGTGCCAAGGAAAACATTAATTAGCATAACTTCTTGCACAAAAATAATGTGTAAACAAAGGCAAACTATATGAAATACATGTGTTTTGCCATTCAATTGTTAGTTGATGAATAAAACATGAAAAAGTATTCAGTAACAACCAAATAAAAAGGGTTCAAAAAGTATTCAGTAACAACCAAATAAAAAGGGTTCAAAAACGTACTCTGTATTTTTTTACTAGTAACGCGACAAACAAACATGGCATTCAGGATGATAAGCCGTAGCTAGGTAAGGTCAAGATACTGTAGGTAGCCTGTGGGCGCTTACAACAGCAGGAATATCAATCACGTTATGCTGACTCCTTTATTGAGGAGTTGCACTAGGAGCGAAAACAAGTTATCCACCTACTGACAGCTCAGCACTTCCTGAAGAAGTTTTGGAACCTGCACTATAAACACAAAAGTTTATTTGGAAGCTAACTTAGGAAAAGTTATTCAAGGTCTACAAATTTACTAGTTTTGATTAAATACAATTTTACTTTTTATTTTGTTAATAGAAAAATAGGAACAAAAAGCAAAAGAAAGCCGAGAGAAAATATATATTTTACAGAACAGACATCGTTGTAAACCTCAAGATCTCAGGAGAGCTAACCAATATTGATCGACATCAAGTATCCGTCGTACCAACGTGGAGATCGCCATCTGAACGCGTTGGAGTAAATGGGAGGTGACGGCTGACCGAGTTCGGTTAGTGTGGGACGCCGCAGACTCCATATGCAATTATCTATTGAATGTATTAGTCAGGTACTGTATAATATAATCTATGTAATACTAGCTGTTGTTCGTGACTTTGAGTGCTTAGGATTAGTATTTTTCTAACTATCTGTAGTCTAACTATGTCGCTTCTTACCTGATCGAGGATGTACATCATAAGAAAGGAACTACTTTTTGATTTACTGTCACCGTGACAGATACAACAGAAAATCTATTGTCGGACATGGAACCTTTTAAAGGTCGACTGTGTTTTGAGTGTACCATAGTTAAAGACAGAGGGTTATACAGACTATAATCTGATTACCCATCAGGTATGCGAGCTTCGACTATATATAACCTAATTCTTCCCCTCCTGTGAAACGCTGGTGGAGGGGTCCTTTATTAACTGTGATATTCCACGTGAAGCTAGCACTGGACAGCCTAGTCACGGAGTTCTGCCTACCAAAAAGATTTGCGTTTTGACGAATGCCACAATAGCAGCTTGCTTTACGGTAAGCTATAGATTAGTTACGTTTCGTTCACATTGCTGCTGCAGTGTCAAGAAAATCAGCTATGCTTATAAGCGAACGTTACCGCTTACTACCAGGAGGGCTATTAGCTGGATGGATGCTTTTGAGGATGAATTTGTGACGGTGCAACGGAGGAAGTGCTGGTCGCGAAACTTTAAGAACGGATGTGGCAAGCCACCCAACCTGAAGGTGCGTACCGCATCCCCGAATACGCTGGTGTACATCTCGCGCCTGCACTACTCCACCGAGGCGGAGGACGTCGCGAAGCTTTTGTGCCAAAAACTTAAGTACGTCCCAAGAATGCAGCTGTTGGAGTCGCGCCGCAACGTCAACTTTAAAGCATTCGTCGTGCGCGTTTACAACTGTTACCTGCAAAAGGTGTTGGATGAGAGCTTTTGGCTGCAAGACGTGGTATTCCGTCGCTTCCTCAGACAAGTACCAGCCGAGCGCCTAAATATTTAGCGTGCTAAGTGAGAAGTTTTACTAACATAGTATTAAGGTATTTATCTATGAAGCTATGCAGCCTGATAATGAATCATTATTGTTATTATTATAAGACAATATAAGAAAAATAAAGGCGATGTGTGTGTTGTATAAGCGATGCAATATGGCGTCAAGCAAGTACGAAGTCATTTTAATCGGCCAGTAGCTTCTGTGCAGTACACTATACGCAATTTCACGTCACATAAACCTCGCGATATATTTAAATAACTCACTTGAACGTCACGGAGTTTGATAAGCGCCAGGTTTTTATGAAGCTTGTAGCCCTTTCTTTGAATATAAATAACACTATTGGTATCGCATAGCGAGTCCATAAAATTGAAATATGTAAGGTGCATATTGTAATAACAGTTGACGATAAAGTTAGAAAACGTGACTCCAAGTTAAAACAAAGTTCAACTCTACAAAATCACGATTTATATTCAATAAATATTCGCTATGGTCGAGCCAGAACGAATACGTTTACCGAATCGATTACATTTAAAATATTTTGAACTTATCCTATAGTGAGGCCACGTTTAGGGAGACGCGGGGCGTTGAGCGTCGCGTCTCAATACATATTAATAAAAAAATAAATGTCCGATATTAAATTATTCTCAAGAAGTCTAAGAATATCATAAAAAGGTATCTACACACAACAAATGGAGGTTTATCTCAAAAACTTTTCTAGACAATTACATATTTTTTTAAATATTGATACGATTGCCGTAAGACCTACTTTTTTTTAGTTTTGTCAAATTATGACTTCATATAATATATAACAAAACCGCCAAACGATGCAATCTAAAATTAAAGTAGATACGTATTGCAAATATTATCGAGATTTAGTTAGTATGTATACAACATGGTCCCGAGGATACCGTCGTCTCCATACATATCCACGAAGGCGTAAGTGATCGTTAATAACTACGTCCCCATTCTAGAAGCTTTATTTTTAACTGCTATGTAACAGAGGCTCCAAGCTAGTACTGTCTAAAAGACCCATTTCTAGAATTTCTTTTGCCGAACAAGAAAACCGCATACTTTGTCTTTCCCATGAATCAAACCTGAGAACGGCTGCATATACCTACTACAGACCCAACAAGATTAAAAAAAAAGAAGTTTGTTACATTTTACATACGCCAAAATAAAACACATTGTTTCATGGCTCTTTAGTTTACTGATCCCGCTCTAAACTGCTCCCGCGGGACATCATATGTCATATTTAAGTGTAACCCAATTATCAGTAATTGGCAAAGCAAACGAGTCGTACCATCAAAGTTTGTTTTGGCAAACGACGTGGATGCCTTGCGATTAGATACGCAAGCGTTCTAGACGTGGTCACATTTAATTCTGATATGTGGTTTATCTAATACTAAGCTTGTGAACGTAGCTTCGCTTGCGAGAATCCCACGAGAAAACTACCCTACGTGTTAATTTAGGATATAATCTACTGTTCCAGCGACCCACCGTTGATTTCAGGCAGAAAGTTAGCACAGCGTGGTAATTTTAGTCGGTAGGACCCGGGAATTTACATCTTACCCCGGGAGAGCGTGACATACCCTGTACTGCCCCTCTTTGCCAGCGAAGAGGGATGCGTAAATAAATTCTGCTAAGTTAAAAAAAGGATATAATCTATCTGTGTGCTGAATTTCATATTTGAGGAGTATAGTTTCAAAACCCACCAAAACGATATCAGAACAAAAATAATGTTCCGATCGAATATGAAGCTTCTTCGTTGCTTCTATCGCATTGCACTGATAGTTTTCAACAAAACCCACTCAAATTCTATTAAATCAGCTCACAAAAGTAGCAGTTTGTTGCAAACACCGCTAAAATATTTTTTGAGATTTACCATTATTTTGTGAAAATTATTTTAGAGGATTTTGAAACTAAACTACTCGTTTATCTATTTAACCAATCACGCGTGATTCGGCTACAAACTATGAGACATTTTCATAACACTAGGTATAATATTTCTGGGTTCATTGAAATTTTCATTGAAAGAGTTCTTGGTACCAAGAACTCTTAGATATGCAGACTTCAACATTATGTATTCCTTAAAGGCCAAGACGAGCGATAATTAAATATTTTATATCCACATAACTGTAGAGTCAAACCAACGTCAGACTATCACTGCTTATGCAGTATCTTATCTGAGAGACTTATTAAAGCACAAGCCTACACCGCAAGATCTAAAACTTGAAATTTTGCATAGCGATAGTGTCGTGGATATGCGTTAAAGCAGGCTGTTTATTATTTATCCATAACGATCCCCTGTAATTTCTTTGAGTACAGTTTGCACAAGGACATCATTTAGAATGTTTTTTTTCAGTCGAAATTTTATAAAAATATTCTAAAATACAAATATTATTAACACATTGAACGCCATGCCGGTCATAAATGACCGGCAACAATACATTTTCTATTGTGTCTGCTACATGGCATTCAATGTGTTAAAATATCAATAAATACACCCGGCAATAAGGATCTAACTTTTTAAAATATAATTAAATTGTCATACGATTTTAGTAAAACCGTGAAACAGTACACAAAAGATAAATATGTAGGTACTATATTGATATTTCGCAATGTTTTAGATAGCTGTTAGGGTACTTTCAACTCGTGAATTTAGTATAAACAGCCCTATATTAACGCCTATATCCTTGATAAAGTACTCAGAAGTGTATTGTAAGTAGGTACTATAGTTTTCCGACGTAATAGAGGGCTGGTCTATTGCCGTGTTCCGAGCACAGATCCAAACACTACGTTTCTATTCAGAATGCCTAGACTGAAAAATCGCAGTAACCTTTCGCGCGACTCTGTAATCAAACCCAAGGCCTCATGCAGTCGCAAACACTAACTCTGCACCAACGTGAATTTATAATTTCAGTTTATTTTTCTTCTTATACCACTAAGGTGGCAAACAAGCATACGGCCCACCTGATGGTAAGTGGTCACCGTAGCCTATGGACGCCTGCGACACCAGAGGCATCACTTGCACGTTGCCGACAGTTTAGGAGGAAAAGTAAGTAGGAAGGAGTAGGAGCGGGAAGGGAGGAAGAGGGTGATTGGGCCTCCGGCACTCTCACTCACCGAAAGAAACACAATAGTAGGAATACTGCTATTTCACGTCGATATTCCGCGAGAGGGTGTAGTCCGTCCCCGGTCGAGCCGGCCCATTCATGCTGAAATCAGCGAGGCTCTACTACTCTAAAACACACAGGTATTACCGGTATACTTTCATCAGGTGTTGTGCACGCGCAGTCGCAGCGGCGTTCATAAGCCAGTACTGACTAGTCTAGTGTATACATAATATGCAGGTGTTCCCGCTAGACATAACAGCGGGCGACATCCGCGGTCCGGTGCCAATGGTAGGTATATTTAGTGCGGCACGCGTCGAGCCGTCTCGCACAAACTATGCGCCCGATATAGGAATTATCTACCGATCAGGTATTCTGTCTGGTTTTCAGCTGAGAATAGGAGTAGTAACCTCGTTTCTTGTCGCAGTTATTGGATGGTGAAGTTGTTTATAAAATAGTGTTTGTATGCTTGTTGTTTTATCCTAATCCTAACTAATATTATAAATGCGAAAGTGAGTTTGTTTGTTTGTTACGCTTTCAGGCCTTAACTACTCAACCAATCAACATGAAATTTTGCATACACATTATCAGGGGTACAGAATAGGACCTTTCATACCTTTCATCCAGGAAAAATAACTGTTGCAAACCTAACCTAATTTACTTTTACGCGAGCGAAGCTGCGGGTGAAAACGAGTATTGAAATAAAGTTTATTTGAGTGCATTTGCAAAGTACTATAATAATAATTAATAACACAATATATACACAGTGGCTTGGTACTGATATCCAGTCAAATCCGGTTAGACTAGAAAGTCGACCCCAAGTGACTTGGGAATAATGAAGGCTAGGGAGAAGAAGAGAAGATACTCAGTGGCTTGGGTACATAAAAGTCCTTTTTATGTACCCCAGCCAAAGTGTATGCGAAATTGCGTGCTGTGTATGTATGTGGTCTCGGGGTTGATGCCCGAGACGGCCAATTGTATTCTTTGTTTTCTGGAAGAATAAAAGCGTAGGTCTATTTATTTATATTATATATATTTATACCAAGTTATATTTTCATATTCGAAAAATATTTGGTGTCAATAATTCGAAATATTTATCAAATTGTATTGAAATAAGTAAATATTGTGTTATAGAGTACTAAGTCTAGAAAAAGCACGCGAATTCGCGGGCAAAATCTAGTTCAAGGTAATTACGATAAAAACAGATAAATATTTATTCCACATCCTATCTATTTACCTAGGTATCTCAATTTTACGAATTAGCGTTAAATAATAGGATTAAAGGTTTACAAGTCTTTTAATCAAGATACGGCTTGGGTATTTCAGAAGTTAATAGCGAATCGTTTCTTGATCAGATCGGAGACACTCTATATAAAGGCCAGGTTAAGAGCACCTTAAACCGGCGAGCGTGCATGAGGAATGTGATGAAAGTGAATGAAGCCAGAGAAGTGTGTCAGAATCGTAGCAAATGGAAATCCGTAGTCTCTGCCTACCCCTCTGGGAAATAGGCGTGAATCTATGTATGTACGATAGCAGCGATAGCCTAGTGGGAGACCGTTCGACTGCCACGTTGAGATCTCGAGTTCAATCCCAAGGCGCGCATCTCTAACGAAGTTATGTGCGTATTAAATAGCTAATTATCGCTCGCTTTAACGGTGAAGGAAAAACATCGTGTGGAAACCTGCATGTCTGAGAGTTCCCCATAACGTTCTGAAAGACGGCCTCGATGGCGTAGTGGTTAGTGTAACCGACTGCCACGCCTGAGATCGCGGGTTCGATTCCCGCACAAGTCAAACATTTGTGTGCACGAACATTGATGTTTGTCTTGGTCTGGGTGTTTCTATGTATAATATGTATGTATTAACAAAAAAAAGTATATATGTATGTATGTTTATCCATTGTCTAGTACCCATAGTACAAGCTCTGCTTAGTTTGGGCTAGACGGTGTTGTGTGTATGTGGTAGAATATTATGTGAAGTCTGCCAACTCGCACTAGGCCAGCGTGGTGGACTATGGCCTAACCCTTCTCACATTGAGAAAAGGCCCGTACCCAGCAGTGGGACAGTTTAATACAGGGCTGATATTATTATACCAAATCAACGAGTAACTGTTAGATGTTTACTACCTTCATCAGTACTTGCATTATATATCTACTAGACATAACGATTGTAATTATGAATAACGAGTTTGCGTCCATAAAAGGACTGATTAAACATGGACTTGATTAAGTTAACAGTGGTTATAGCTTGCTACTGATATAATCAGTCTAAATAGTTCTATTTAGGTATTTTAATACGGTGAATGCAGTTTATAATGTACTAGTTACAGCTTGATTGGATGAGAGAGACCAACTAATCCTTACTAATATTATAAATTGGAAAGTGAAAAAGCACCTTCCCACGCCGTCAAAGTAGAGACCTCAACATCGCCTCGGCTGCTATGAGGGCGGTGTGGAGGCCACTGCTCTTAGACCACACGACTGCTTACTATCAGGTAGAGTGTGGTCATTTTGACGAGCAAAATAAAAAGAATAAAAAAATAAAGTAACTCTGTCTGTTACCTTTTCACGGCTAAACCACTCAACCGATTTAGATGAAATTTGGTACAGCCATAGTTTAAAACCTGGGGAAGGACATAGGCTACCTTTTATTGATGTAGGTACCACGCGGGCGGAGCCGCGCGCAAAAGCTAGTTTGATATATAGACCTAAAGCAAAGTTTAGAGGGCAACAGTGGCTTCAATGTCAGGCCTCCACAAAAAAGGGACCTCACAGATTTTTTCGGGTCAGGTTTAAATCCGGCTCTAAAACTTATAATTTGTTACAAACTTATGCCATGAACACGAGGCCGTTCTACCAACTCTTATAGCATTATTATTTTGTACGCGAGAACAAGATAAGGCTATACACTGTGTAATGTGCTGACTCCTTCCCTCTCACGCAATAATATTTCTACTGTACCGTGATGTATAGCTAATCTAATACCTAAGTAATATTATTCGACTACCTCTCCGCTACCGTAGATCAAGAGGTACTGTATCCTAGCTTAGTTGTAGAGCCTCGCTGATTTCAGCATGAATGGGCCGGCTCGACCGAGGAAGGACTACCCTCTCACAGAATATCGACGTGAAATACCAGTATTCCTACTGTTGTGTTTCATTCGGTGAGTGAGAGTGCCGAAGGCCCAATCACCCCCTTTCCGCTCCTTCTCCTTCCCACTTCCTTTCCTAAAGGGTCGGCAATGCGCAAGTGATGCCTCTGGTGTCACATGCGTCCATAGGCTACGGTGACCACTTGCCATCAGGTGGGTCATATGTTTGTTTGCCAGCTTAGTTGTATAAAAAAAAAGGAAATTTACTGTAGAGGCACGCAGTCTCCAACTCTCTAAAAGACAACAATTCTCGGCTAGCACTTACTACGTTGGACATAAAACACAGCTGGAAATTGTAGGTGTACCCATACATACAGTCGTGAGTCTATGTATGTATATGTAAATTACAAAATATTTAACCTACATAATTAAGAAGTAGTAGTTTGTGTGTGCCCAACCAATTCACAATGTCCACAGCATATATTTGTATTGCCAATTAACGGCGACCGGAATATCTAACATGTCGAATACCGAATTCAAATAAAAATAAACTCATAAATCAAAGCGTTCTAAAACACTTAAGCGACATTTCTAAGTTGAATAAGGATAATATCCACCATTCATAACAGCTCTGTCCATTAATTTAAATAGTCACACGTCTACATCCCTAAAATTCTATAAGCTGAGATGCATTAAAATCCACATGTTACCAGTTATAATGTTAGATCTCACGTAAAAGGGGGCGAGCGTATTTACTGATATCTACCGGTTTCAAACATCGCCATGCTATTAAAAATGATTTAATAGAAAAACCTAATAACACTTTGTGCGTTTTAAGAATAGAACCCTTCGATAGAACCCGATACATAGCACTGCAGTTTTTTTTATGAGACACGACTCAAACGAGCAAACGGATCGCCTGATGGTAAACGATTACCGCCGCCCATGGACACCCGCAACACCAGAGGAGTTGGAGTTACAAATGCGTTGCCGGCCTTTAAAAAGGAGTACACTCTTTTCTTAAAGGTTTGTAGGTCGTATTGGTCCGGAAATACCGCAGGCGACATTTCATTCCACAGTTTAATCGTGCGAGGCAGAAAATTACTGGAAAAACGCACAGTTGTGGACTGCCAACTATGAAAATGATAGGGATGGATATTCTGTAGAACGATGGTGAAAAGAGGCGGCAAGGATACTGATCCTTGCCGCAACTGACTGCAGTTGCATTCACTACTGCTACCGAAGCAGCACAAGTTATAGTTCATGCTAATGCGTTGCCGGCCTTTAAAAAGGAGTACACTCTTTTCTTAAAGGTTTGTAGGTCGTATTGGTCCGGAAATACCGCAGGCGACATTTCATTCCACAGTTTAATCGTGCGAGGCAGAAAATTACTGGAAAAACGCACAGTTGTGGACTGCCAACTATGAAAATGATAGGGATGGATATTCTGTAGAACGATGGTGAAAAGAGGCGGCAAGGATACTGATCCTTGCCGCAACTGACTGCAGTTGCATTCACTACTGCTACCGAAGCAGCACAAGTTATAGTTCATGCTATCCAGCCACTGCAACTAATGCCGTTCAATTGTTAACATTTACCATGGTAAACATTAACAATCGAGCGGCAGACTATAGAGATACAGGAAGACTCATAGGTCCCTCTATTCAATTATTTTACAATCGATTTCCGCCAAGTACCACGCATCCAATCCGACATACCTCACCGACAATAAAACCTTAAAGACCTTACAAGCAACTCGTATATCTAACAGCACCTGCGTCCAAAGCAAAAATTCCATTACGTCATTCAAATGTAAATCCAGCTTAACAAAAGTAAACTAATCATTACAGGTTGTAAACCCACACAATAGAATTCTAGCGCAACCGGCCAACACATAAAACCTATACAATATTTTTCAAAAGGATCTATTTTACGAGCTAAACTCTCAGGTATAAAATCCTTAACGCACATATGCAACAAAAGTGGAGATTTCTCAGAATATATTTTTCTCATCGCACTTACAATAGAGCGAGGCATCTGGCAGACACGGTGTCGTCAAAACCTTACAATAGTCCACCGACCGTTTGGAGAATACTCGCCCGTTACACAAAGGACTACCTGCCTAGTACCTGGGATGCTTTTGTGTTGTGTCTGCTGCGAATCGTATATAAAAGCCTCATTTTAATGACCAACATAAAACGAAATAAAATATATATCAAAATATAATGGCCATTCATAATAAGTATGGGAAAGGATGTTGAACATTTATTGCTAAAGCGGACAAACTAAGCTGTGTGAAAACTTATTCTTAATATGTTTTAGCGAATAGGATGTATTAGTAAGAGAACTCATAAATAGTGTCGAGTGTTTGTAAAAGTTACGTTTATTCATACAGCAAGTAATCGAATTAGCTCGTGTTTATTTACAAAAGTAGCCAATGTCGTTTCTGAGGTTTCAATCTTTATACCAAAGTTACTGCCGCGAAAACACGAAAACCGGACATATTCTTTTACATACATGGCGTGTCTAAATTTTTGAGTGGTTTAACATTTTAATACAAATTTGCCGCAGTGTTGCATGAAGTCGTAGCTTGGGTATCATATAATATTTGAGACATCGTGTCATCAAAATGTACATTAAATAAATATTTCAAAAATAAACAAAGTACATATCTATTACCAGCATGGATAGCAGCTACGGTAGTAACAATACCTACATGTGCTTTTACATACATACATAGATTCACGCCTGTTTCCCAGAGGGGTAGGCAGAGACTACGGATTTCCATTTGCTACGATCCTGACACACTTCTCTGGCTTCATTCACTTTCATCACATTCCTCATACACGCATGTGCTTTTAAAACAATGATAATTATTTTTGTAGTTAAAGAATAATCTTGTGCAGTTATGAGTATTCGTTCGAGCTTATCTTGCTAGTAACCTGGTTAACGTCGTCAAACAAATGCGTGTAGTAAAACAATAAATTACAAATTAGTTTATTCATTTAAGCCACAAAGTAAAACGTCGAAGTTATACTTAAAATGTTATCAGAGATTTTACATTTACCTGTATCTGCGCCACACATTTTAATGTCTACAGTAATTTGGTAAGATAGCATTGTATTGCCATAAATAAAGTATTTCGCACAAACCAAAAAGATGCAAACAAATTAATAAACAGTTCGCTCACATCAGATTACATCGCCAAGCCGTCTGCGTCATCAAATCGTACACAAATCTCATAGTTCCATTTCTTACCATTCGTACAAAAGGCTTCATACATTTAGATCACATACGTTTAGAGTAATAGAGCCTCGCTGATTTCAGCATAAATGGGTCGGCTTGACCGGGGAAGGACTACCCTCTCACAGAATATCAACGTGAAATAGCAGTATTTCTACTGTTGTGTATCGTTGGGTGAGTGAGAGTACCGGAGGCCCAATCACCTCCTTACCCCCTTCCCGCTCCTTCTCCTTTCCACTTCCTTTCCTAAAGGGTCGGCAACGCGCTAGTGATGCCTCTGGTGTTGCAGGCGTCCATAGGCTACGGTAACCACTTACCATCAGGTGGGCCGTATGCTTGTTTTCCAACTTAGTTGTATGAAAAAAAAGATAACTCTCACATGTCATAAACACGATTGGCATACTCAAAAGCCGTTTGCCAGTAACATTAACTGCAGCGGTGTCCTGTAGATCATATCGTTATCAGAGAGTCTAGCCACAGAAGCACGATTACCTAAATCATAACGAGAACTGTAATTAGACCTTAAGCCATTGACCCGGTGTCCGAGTGATTCCAGGTACGCCATGGACAATGCCTCGTTCATTGTCACACGAGAACTACACACTAAACTCAGCGGATACTGGAAACCATTTTGTAAGACTGCCAATGCTGTTTGTGTGGTAACTGGTCAGTTCTACATTCCTAAGAGTAAATCTACGTGCTTGGCTTTGTTTGTTGATACTGTATTTGCTTTTGTACATTTCCTGGATTTAACGCAATAATGTTGATAGATTAGCCATTTATAGTCTCTTTTTATGTTTTGTTGAGATATCATTACAAAATTTCTGAAAAGACATTAAATAAATAAAACACCTAAGAATACTAAACATATCTCATTGATTTCTAAGAATGTCGCATTGGAGCATTATGTGTGTATCGTATGGTTTGCGAATATTTAAATTAGTTCTACAAAATACACACAGACTCGAATGTTTCTTAAGATCTCACAAAATAATTGGATACCATTACATGACATGGTATGTCTTCAGTCACGTTTAATTTCCATGTCAGGGATGTGGGCTAAAGCTGCTATAAAATAGAAATGGAAGTACTGATTAAACTAGCCTCTAACAAGACTGCATTAAGTTCAATCCGACACGCTCTCCATACTAGACCACATAAGTGAAATTCCAAATTACGTGCAACATTAGCAAGGTTTCACATTACAATCCCATGACGCCGCACACGATCAAGTGACATGTAACTGAACCTAATGTCCATCAACACGAGAAGGTGATACACACAAATAGCCGGTTTATCTCAAGAAATATGACGATAACCGCGACAAATATGACAGTTATAAAAATATGCAGCCAAGGTGTCGACTAATGACATCGTTAGAGCATACATCCCGATGTGCAGCGATGAAATCAAGACTCTTTCATACACAAGATTTATAGTCCGTCCAATTAAATTTAGAGACGGTACCGTATCTTGATTGATGTAGGAGAAAATATTATTCGGTAAGACTAATGACTTATGTTTCAACTGTTGCAGAAAAAATGGGGAATCAAAATTCGGGAGTCAACCTCAAATGAGCTCATGTCCAAAATCAGCTGTAACTGGTAACTTTAGTGGGTAGGCGGATCCTTTGATAAACCATTAATTATATTCACACCTTTGTCGACCGCGACTGAGTATTCGGGTGAGTTTTTTTACTGTAAAGCGACAGTTCTCGGAAAGATGGCGGCGCGACGGTGTGGCAAACAAAAAGTGGAAGCGCGAGCACGAGCGACTCGGATCTCGACGAATGTTTTAGAGGTCGTGACAAATACAGATATACAATAAAAGAAAAATATGTTAACGAATCGATTTTCAATAATAACTAACTAGGTATGTGGGCCACGACGATTCCGGCAATTTAAAATAAAATACTTAATTAGTGTTTTTTTTACTTTATTTCAAAGTAATAAATAGAAACGGAGTCGAAGTCACGTCATGATTTTAGGGGAAGTGCAACATTGAAGTTCTATTTTTTAAACAAGTTATAAAAATATTACTCTAACAAAAACTTGTAGTATAATACTAGTCGGAGCTAGACATTCAGTTGTTTAGATGTGAGCTAGTGATGACCCTGAAGGTCTCACCTCAGTGGACGTTATAAGAATGCCGTGGCTCGTTTAGTTGAAGCGACAACAAAGACTGAATTCCTTGAACACGTACCACAGGAGAGCAGTTAATTCTAACCTTGTCAGCTTACTTTTTATTGCTACGATGTTTTCTTTGTAAAGACAATTTATCTCACACCAATTTAGGAGACGTTTTACATAGCATACCTCAAGAGCATTTAGATATGTTAGTATTTGTTCGAGACTGCATAAGTACGTTTTTAATGGCGTACAATATCCACTACAAAGAAGCGGTGAAAGGCATGATATTTATATTGTTGAACAATTAAATGCTATTGCAAAAGTTATTCGCGCATAGAAACAAGCCGTCGACGTCCAATTTTATTGCGCTAGATTAATTTCAATATCGACAACGATGTATTATGAAGCTGAATTTCTCTCGTTAACTATTCACTGATTTATTTTATTTGGACTATCTACGTATAAATAATATAATAAATACGATATTAATAGATTTATTTAATTACTAGCTTTTGCCCGCGACTTCGCTCGCGTTAATTTAGAATTTGACAATCAATTCGGGTGGTACTCTGCTTGTAATAATATAATTCAATGATTCGAAAGACACGTGGCGCCATCTATTATCATAAGAACGTTATTGTTGTTTACCTCGGAAACAGTAATTTTTGCCGAGATGAAAGGTAGCCTACGTCCGTTTCTGTACACCTGATAACGTATATGCAAAATTTCAGGATAATCGGTTCAGTGGTTTAAGCGTGAAAAGGTAACAAACAAACAAACTTTTCACTTTTATAATATTATAGTTAGGATTAGGATGATGTGATTCAATGGGTATAAAAGTGGCTGATATATGTATTTCGGATTTGTATCAAACGTTTATTGAATTTTTGGTCAATTATTCGGCGTCTCGGACGGGTTTATTTATTCGGACTGGTAGAAGGTTGATCACTTGCATTGAGTTGAGCCTGCAGTGAATAGGGTCTTACTTAAACTCAATGTTATTACAGCACAGTTACCAGTCTGGTACCGAATCCCTGTCCATTGAAGCGGAACAGGTTCAACGTACGATGTGGGGCAGGCTACGGTAGGCGCTGTGGTCTAGATCGCCGCAGCCGATCATGACACGCTCTGTCGCCCGCCTCTGAGCTTGTTTACCGCACCTTAGTTAGGTATGGACTATAAAACGGCTATCAGCGATTATGGATATACTTTCTACTTTAATATTTTATCAGGTAACCTAATATTTTGAGGCAGAACACAGCGGGATCCTGGTTCAGATAGAAAATGAGTTCCCATCTATGGAAACACCTCTACTATTTTTTCGGCGACAAAATAATTATTGTATTACTGCAATGTATTGTAATTTAAAAGGTCTTGCTATGAGCATAGGAATCCCCAGTCTTCGCTCCTAGTCCTGCTGGTTGGCACAAAATTCTTTATTCGGCATTACGTGACCGATACCCCTAATACTGTATCCGTCACTTGACGTCTATACGCTTTGGTAACCGTTTACTTTGACTTGTTAGTTACCGCAGTAGTATTAAAAACTTACAAGTAGGTCCCCTATTATGTGAATCCCAATACAAACATATTGATAAGTAATTTGATGAGATTGGATGTATATAAAATACAATTAAGAAAGATTAGTCCTGTTTGACAACATGATTCTTATAAATGCTTTTGCTTTGCGTTTCCTTTCTCTGCCTAAGGTCATTAATTAGTATTAGAAGTAGGATGTGCCTTGGGGATCAATTATGCAAAATAACTGTAGTCTCAATTGATTTAACAGTTTAAGATAAATGACTAGAGACTTACACAGATATTGTTTAGACTTGTAAGTTTGGTGTGTTAGTAAACAGGTCTTCACCAAATAACGGAAAACATGTAAATATAGAACCAGTTAAAAAGAAAATGTGTGAATAAATAAGATTTTCCATATCTGTTTGTAGTATTTAGAATGTCTGATTTCGTTTATAGTTTTTATAAAGTACTAGATTTTGCCCGCGGCTTCGCATGCGTTCATTAAGGTCACATAAGATTACGTCATGTAAATAATATTGATTTTTCTGGATAAAAGATACCCTGTGTCCTTTTCTGTTCTTCTGATAACATGTGTGCGAAATTTCATGACGATCGGTCGAGTAGTTGCATTCGCATTTATAATATTAGTTAGAATTTCTAGGCAGTGGCTATCTAGGGGATACACTATTGAGCGACGCAATCTATACTTAATATTATAAAGCTGAAGAGTTTGTTTGTTTGTTTGAACGCGCTAATCTCTGGAACTACTGGTTCGAATTGAAAAGTTCTTTTAGTGTTGGATAACTCATTTATCGAGGAAGACTATAGGCTATATAACATCACGCTACGACCCACGGGGGCGGTGCAGTATTCATAAACGCGGGTGAAACCGCGGGCACATCTAGTTAAAGATAAATCTCAGATTTAAATGAGGAGTCTGCTATGCCACACCTCTCAATTAAATAATGATTAATTCTTTAGCGCAGCATATTGATACAATGTAATTACCGCTTGCAACACATCTGCCATCTTGTTTCCAGTCACAAACGAGACACGTATAGGTCAAGCATCACGAATTATATTGTATTCGGTAACGTATATACGCAACCGCTGGGAACCTTCATGTTTACATTTTATGAAAGGGTTAAACAGAGTCGTCTCACACACACACACATATATCACCAGCCAAGTTAATGCACTAATGGCGTATTTCAGGCATATTTGTACCATCTATAGATTAATTATCGATTCAGGTATAGGTGTGTTGATTCTTTACTAGCTTTTGCCCGCGGTTTCGCTCGCGTTAATTTGCGCGTTAGTTGACGGTAAGCAGTACCATATATCTAATCCCTTAGTTCCCAAAGTGGTCCAGGTGGAACCCCAGGGGTCCACGGGAGACTCGACGGGGGTCTACGTTGGCGTGACAAAAAATGGGGGTTAACAATTCGTAAGCGGTTTATTTGCTTTCGATAGTGAAGAACTAAAATGTTGGCTTGACTTCACCTATCAATGTAGGCAGATAATATTTGAAGAACCTCAGCGACTGTTACTTGTAAAAACTTGCATATTCCATATTCAGTACCAGTGACAGCCTACCGTAGTAGGTACAGTCCGGCGAATTTTAAAAAAGGTCAGCCCGTATTGATTTGATCAAATTTTTTAATTGCATGAACTTGTTTGATTCTTCACCAACATAAATAGGAATGCCAAGGAATGTGGTAGAAATGTAGCTGCAGGGTGTCCACCGGATCCAGCTAAATTTTAAAAGTGGTCTATGAGAAAAAAGTTTGGGAACCACTGATCTAATCCATGCACCAGATTTAACAGTCGCGCGTTGGAGGCCCAAAGAAAACAAATATTTTCAAAAATTACTAATATTTTATATATTCATATATTTCAGTGGCACTAACGGCATATCGCTACTTTAAACGAAAAATCTATAATTCTAGACATACACAAAAATCAAACGTCACTTTTGCCCGAGCGATAATAGAATAGATTTTGCATTTTCGGTCGGGTAAAGTTTAAAGCTGACCATTGGTACTGCCGGTTACTTTACGCCACTGAACCATTGACACAGTGAGCATGAGAACCGCTGTACTGGCCAACATATGTGCAGCTTAAAACCGGTACTCAAATGTTGCGCAGCGTCTAATAATGTTTAACAGTTGAATGATTAGAGGTTAAATACTGATTACAATTTAGGTTCAATGCATAATTATGAAGCTATTAATTATATTCAATATCTCAGCACACGACTTTATTGCTAGTATAATAAACAATAGAAACATACTGTTATTATATTAATGATAACGATTGAGAATTAGGTTCCGGTTAAATAATATTAACAAACAAATGGCAAACAAATTTAGCGTCTGACCGACGTAATGGTAAGCGAAATACTTTAAAATTTTATTACGAAGATGTTAAAGTGAAAATCACTTATTCATTTTAGTTACAAAGTAACGCTTTTAGTGAGTTTAATAAAACAACAGAATTTACATTTTTATGTTAGTTGCTAGGTTCAGGCAAAGGCCTTACTATGAGAAGATACTTGCAAGAGACTTACTAGCACACTTTTAAAACAGTTTTATTTAATTATAGCTAGCTTCCCGCACTAGGGAAAATATCAGTGCCGCGGTGGATTTTTCAAACATTGAAACAACAAAGCACAACAGGCAACCAGGCAACGATAAGTGGATTACAAAAAAATTTGTCCCGTGTGGGGATCGAACTCACAACACTCGGAGCAGGGGCAGTGACGAGGCGACCACTTAAACCACTACGCCATCCGTGCAGTCAGTCGCAAGGGCTAGTAAGCATTCGGTCTGACTGATGGTAAGCGATTACCGTAGCATATGATAGCTTCAATACCAGGGAAATAACATACACATTACCGACCCTAAGGGAAAGACATTAAAGATGGGATGAAAGGAAAAAAAGCAGCGATAGCTCAGTGGGGTGACCAACAGACTGCAATGCAGAAGGTCTCAGATTCGAACCCACGTCGCGCACCTCTGACTTTCGGAACTTATATGACTTTTCGAAATTATGTGCGTATTGATTGACAATTATCGCCTGCTCCGTGCCTCGGAGAGCACGTTAAGCCGTCGATCCCGGCTGCCATGAAGATCTATGGCAGTCGTTATTGGGAAGTCAGTGCCCTCTAATATCCTGACACTAGTCTAGCCTTAGGGTATCATCAGCCTTCGGGTTGCGGAGGTCAGGTGGCAGCCGCTCCGTGTAAAAACTGATATCCAGTCAAATCCGGTTAGACTAGAAAGCCGACCCCAAGTGACTTGGGAATAATCAAGGCTAGGGGAGAAGAAAGGAAAAATGGCGTAAGTAGTAGTAGACGAGGTCCTAAAAGTCTTATTTGCGATTCGCAGCAACTATGTTGAAACCTTACGCGGTTTTCTATATGAGGATGGTACAACGTGACTTATTAGAACCGTCATAAAATAGTTAGCAAAGGCAGGCTTTACCACATATTGTTACTAACCAAACCCATTTCTATGAAAACAGAGAAATTATTATAATACCACAATATTGCTCATCACCTCTGCTTAACGCAATCATGTGACCATTTAACAACGGATGTAATAAGCTATCAATAATCCTAAGTTTAATAACTTATTGTCCGGTAATAAGAAATCTAATAGACGATTATATATATTTATTACCAAATTGGGAAATGGCAATCAGACGTGGCAATCAAGTATCGTAGCGAGACAATTAATTGTGTACAAAATTGACAACAAATAAGCTGTCTTTACATTAGTGAATAAATAAGGCCATGTACAAACTATTGGCTTGCGAACGTCGTGCAAGAGCGTGCACTGTAATGCTCGGCTAGTCGTTATTTTGTGTACAAAATTGACAGGCATACTAAAAAGGGCAATATTATTTAAAAAGCGTTAATAACCCACATTCGCGTGCAACCAAGACGAGTGGCAGAGAGCGGTCACCGTAGCCTAAAGGTCAAGATACTAGATAAATGGGTATATTCTAATAAACAATAACATTTAATTGTTCACAAACAATGAGAAAAATGTCATCGCTTTTGCCTTATAATGAAAAATTTTACATATTACCATTATTATATATTAAGAATAACTAAATCTATATTTTATTTACTAAAAATACATTCACAATTCATAATCAAAATAACTAGAAAGATGACTAAATTGTATTTATTTTTGTAAATTATTATGTAGTTCGTGGATTTTCTATAAATAAATAATATACTAGAATATAAATTGGTCTTTGGCTCCTAAAGGGCAGACTGACGTGTGAATACTACAACAACAAATGAGAATGCAGTATCCCTTTCGATTTGAAATGCCTTAGTCATATACCAAGCTACCGAAAAAAATACAGTGATAGCCGAATAGAATATGGTTTGCCCAGCCATATAATGGTTTCAGCCTAAAATTGCAATTAGCGTCTGGAAAATCATCATAAAGTACCTACGCTATAAACTTCAATCCTATCCTAATCCTTACTAATATTATAAATTCGAAAGTAACTCTGTCTGTCTATCTGTCTGTCTGTCTATCTGTCTATCTGTCTGTCTGTCTATCTGTCTGTCTGTCTATCTGTCTGTCTGTCTATCTGTTACCTTTTCACGGCTAAACCACTCAACCGATTTAGATGAATTTTGGTACAGATATAGTTTAAAACCCGGGGAAGGACATAGGCTATTACTTTTTATTGATGTAGCTACCACGCGGACGGAGCCGCGCGCAAAAGCTAGTAATATTATAAAAGCGAAAATTAGTTTGTTACCTTTTCACGTCTAAACCACTGAACCGATTATCCTGAAATGTTGCATATACGTTGACAGGTGTACAGAAACGGATATAGGCTACCTTTCATCCCGAAAAAAATTACTGTTCCCGAGGAAAACAATAATAACGTTCTGATGATAATAGATGGCGCCACGTGTATTTCGAATCATGATTGAATTATATTATTACAAGCAGAGTACAACCCGAATTGATTGTCAAATTCTAAATTAAGGCGAGCGAAGCTGCGGGCAAAAGCTAGTATTCAATAAATTAAATTGTAATTAACTCCAATGTGGCCATGATTATGTTTTATAGTGGACACGGCGTCAATTCATTCAGTCGTATCAATGGATAAATCTGTCGAACAATACTTGTCCCATTACGTACGTAGCTACTCAATAAGTATGAATGGTGGCATAACTGAAATAATTTCGTGAGTGGGCCCAGCACGACCGGCACGTAAAGCCTTTCTAATGACTTGTGCTCAGTGCGACAATATTGTAGCACCTACTGCGCTCGTGGCATTTTAACGATATGCTATATATTCTGCTAAGTATCTGAATACAATCTTGTTCCTTTGCATTGTTAGAGAGAATGTAGGTAAACGAAGCTCTAAGAAAATATATTAAATTCAGAAAATTACAAAATTTCTCAACATATCTTTAAATATACTTTACATATGAAATATTTGTTTCCTTATGTTTGTGCCCCGCAAAACTAGTTAAAAAGTAGATAGATTGACTTGAAACACAGCGTTTTTATTTCTTTATAACAGTGTTTATACTCTTTATCCCGAAGTTCCCACGGGTACAGGAAATTAAAAATATCATACTGAGCTATAACGAAAAGTGGTTGTATTGAGGTAGTAATTGTATAATAATTCAGTAATTATATAGTTATTAATACAGATTAAATTCTTAGATTTTTAAGGACATCTCCAATTAGAGCAATTTTTTGTATCACAGCGACTTTATAACCATTATTTTAATGATAGCAGAGGAAGATTAGAATAATTATTATCGATAGATTAACGGTAAATTAAAACATAAGAATTATAATAATGATGTATTTAATTGCGTAGATCCTACATGGTCAACAGAAGTTTTTCATAGAGACGATATTGTTGTTTGTGCAATGCTGTTTTTAATAGATTTTACGAGGTACGTTTACTGTCTAATATTGTCACAGAGGTTGACTGATGTTACAAAAGTAACTACAAACATAAATTAAGTATATCGTTACTCGAGCTCAAAATCGCAATCTTACAAGCTGCGATTGAGACTGCGCCGCTGGGCCAACGAATCATAATTACATAGATATATTAATAGATATACCTACATCATTATAAGTCCTACATTTTAAACGGTCACTTAAACAGTAAGTACTTTTTGTAACTTGTTCACTAGTTTTGTTCGCTTTATTCTTCAACGAGACTATCTCGATGCGCAGTTCAGAATTAATGGCACCGTTTTTCCGCCTTTTTGCCAACACTTATCGCAGAAACCTATCGCCCCCTGTGTTCAGGAACAAACTAATCAGATTCAAATGTATTCAACTCGGAACACAATCAATTACCTACCGGTCACAAGAAAGCGTGCAATTTTTTTTTATACTATCTCAATAGAATTTTGGCTTCTATTGATTTGAGAGTAGGGTTGTCATTCGTACTATTCGGTTTCTTTATTCTCAATGTAATAAATACTTGAATACCAATTTTTTTGGTGGGTAACTGCATTATTGTAATTGCAAACGCTTGAATCTGGCAAACAAATATCAAAATAAAGAAAACTCTTTTAACAGTACACGACTGAAATAGATGAAAGCAATCTACCGATCATACAATAGTGACATTCAAACATTGGCAGTAGCAAAAATGATCATTGTAACAAATGTGACGAAAGTTTGAATGGTTATTTTACCTATTGACTGCACATCCGTGCTCTCATTATTTGTCATAAGACCTTCAAAGCTGAAAAAGTGACTTCTTATTTTTGCATTTTATCGTGAGCCTGAAAAGCTGTTTCACTATTCATTGATAGTTTCGTGTGAATAGTGTCCGAAATTTCGTCTTTCTTTTCTTGTCCTTTCATCAGAAAGGACAAGAAAAGAAAGACGAAATTTCGGAGCCCCTCCTATAAACGAATTTTAAGAAGAATATTACAGTGCCATATATTGTATGTTGCTTGCTGCTATAGCAAAGGAGATAAGTGACGATTACTGATTACCATTTAAACTAATGTTTCTTGAGAACTGCTAGTTCGTCTGCCAGTAGAAGCTATAAAACCATTTCTAGTACCAACCCTACTCACAATACTACAGATTCGATACTACCAATCTGTTTTTGTTACAGAAAAACCACCGCGAGGCCGTACGTCGGGGCCGAGAACAATGTTATTTGCGTAGTGCAACGGTATCGTCGAACCGGACACAATTACGATGTGACTGGCACCTTTAATGAGCCGTTCGGAGCGAAAAAAGTGCACGCATTTGCATGGTTAGCGAGTACCAGTTTTTAGTATGAGAACCGACCAAATACAATCTTGTGAGATTTAGAGCCGATGTTTGCCAAGTCGAATTTTCTACGCTATATATTTATTTGGCTTACGTTTAACTTATTACCAGATATAGTAAAATATAACAGTCAAAAATAGTAAATGATCACCAAATTGCAAAGCAAAATATATTTAAAGAGATCAAAATATGTCGACGGCTCCTATTTTTGGGTGGGTTTAAGAAGGAACCTAACACTTCCGAGATGGAATGCAGTGATTTGAGGCGTATAGGTGCTCGTTATGATATATTTTAGTAAGCATATTTTGCTGCGCAATTAGTATTTTTGGTGGTCATTATATTTAATCCCTATTTATTTATTCATATATTGAGATTCTTATTGTCATTAAAAGATATGTATGTAGGTGTAATACATCACTGCCTACTCAATCGGGAATATAGGCGTGACGTATGTATTTATAAAACTGCTCGATGTTAATATATCAAGCTTTATTAAAGCCTCATTAGCCCACGTCCATTGTCATAAGTTTGCTGTTGTATTATGTTATATGAGATCACGACGAAGGCACAAATTTTTAAGAAGGATTTTCTTGATACCAACTAAGGACTGACACTGTGTACTCGCCAGACTGCAGCACTGTATACATCTTAATCCCAAAGAGACAAATAGGTATGTTATGCCATACGTTAACAATCGGTAGTCACTCCTATTTAAAATTTCGAAAAAAAAATTTGGGCTGTCTTTGGGAACTGCCGATAGAAGTGAAATCTTTAAATCTTGATCGTAAACACTTTAGAAACAAAAAAAAGGCGAGGGGGGGTCAAATGCCTGGTACTCTCTTAGTTAAGGGGGTCAAAATTTCGTTATTTCTTGCGTATTTCTGAGATATTGTTAATATTCTAAAATAATTCAAAAATGGAAAGTGCGTAAGCGTGACGATGACGCAAGTTCTATGATTTTTGTTCACCCAAGAAGTGCTCAACGCGCCTAAAGTTTTCACTTCAAAAATATTTATTTCGAAATTTAATTAACATGTGACTTTTTGCCACTAATGTTATCATCAGTTATCACCGGAGCGGAAACGTTATAAAAAATTCACAGAAAACTTGTTAATTATAACATGACATTATAGTTGTGCCTTTGTGCTCATATATTTAGCCAGACGATATAATAGAGATGAGATTATCTAAAGGGTAAAGTGCAGTTTTAAGCTTAGGGTTGTTACTGAGCATATACTATGGAAATATAAATCACCAGAAAGACTGTGTAGCATAAGCCAAGTAATTAGTGACAATCCATTGCAAAACACCAAAATATCATTATTTTCGAAGAACTAAGATTGCATGTTTTATACTAAGCTAATTTAAATGGGACAGTTGTAAGATGTTCTGAAAAAAGGGCGAGTTAAGTGTCTCTATGGTCTAAGTTTATGATGCTTAAAGAATCTGATAGTCGTCACAAGTAGCAATCCTAAATCACTAATACTAGATCGCTAGTTCAATTGCATTCTCTTTATAGTTACTGCTACTTCCGCATACTGATTTTTCTTAAAAAGCAATCAACGTCTTGTGTCGCGGAAGACTAAACACACAACAAATGGAAAGAGTCGCAATGTACACCCAGGCTCAGAAGAATCATTTGTGGATCACACAAATAATAATTGACCTGTTTCGGATTCGAACCCTCAACAGTCAAGGGCGCGAAACAACCGCTTGCCCTCTACGCTTTTCGTGCAGTTAACTTAACTATGAATTTAGTTTATAATAATAATCATAATAACCATTACAATTTGTGTTAGTAATTATATAACTTTTATAGATTACTAGATGTTCCCGCGGTTTCACTCGCGTTTAACGTTACTGCGCCGCCCCCGTGGGTTGTAGCGTGATGTTATATAGCCTATAGCCTTCCTCGATAAATGGGCTATCTAAAACTGAAAGAATTTTTCAAATCGGACCAGTAGTTCCTGAGATTAGCGCGTTCAAGCAAACAAACAAACTCTTCAGCTTTATAATATTAGTTTAGATTTAGTTCAGTGTAACGACATTACTCAGTCGATTCACTAAGGACTCCACAAACATTGAAACAATGGCTTGCCTGATTCGGCACAACTATTTGTGAAGCACACAATTTTTCGTCTCGAGTGTGCGAACCTAGAGCACTCGACGCTTTTTCATCAACTATTATAACATATCCGCAGTCAGCCCTATCACACGTACTGAAGCAGAATCAACGCTCGAGTTACATTTCTGCAGTGGTCTATTAAAATTAGCGACCGACCATAATAAACGTTGATATCTGACCCACGGACCCGCGGCGCCACGCACCTTTCTAATGCACATCGGATAATCACCCGGCTGATTAAAAGCGAGCCGTTAATAATATTACTTTAACATTTATTTACCAACATCAACGTCATGTGAGAAAAGTGAAATTTACAATATATTCATGTGCTTTAAATTTTTTTAATTTGTGTCTATTTAATATAATAATAATAATAATATTCTACCACATACACACAACACCATCTAGCCCAAACTAAGCAGAGCTTGTACTATGGGTACTAGACAATGGATAAACATACATATATACTTTTTTTTTGTAAATACATACATATTATATATAGAAACACCCAGACCAAGACAAACATCTATGTGCATGCACACAAATGTTTGACTTTTGCGGGAATCGAACCCGCGACCTCAGGCGTGGCAGTCGGTTACACTAACCACTACGCTATCGCCATCTTCTGTTTACGCGAATGTTATTAATTGAAATTAAACTACTATATACGGATTTTTATTTTTTATTTTTGATTTTATTTTGTGTCTATATTTCAAATTCTTAAGAAGCCGAGTTCGTAAACTAAATATATTTAAAAGAGTAACTCAGATGAACTATTTACGAGTTTCTGGATCCGAAACTAGGTTAATTGAATTCATATCTATTAAATGTTGGTTCAAATTTTACGGGGAATTTACGGGGATTTTACGGGGATTACTTGTTTACGTTAGGGGTAGACAAAATCTGCAAATTGCTAATGACCATGATCCTGACATCCTAATCCTAATCCTAATCATAATTATGTTAATATATATAAATTACGTGTCACGTTGTTTGTCCGCTATGGACGCCTAAACTACTGAACCGATTTTGATCAAACTTCGTAACCATCTGTAATTTGGTCCAACTTAAAAGTTAGGATAGCTTTGTTTTTTTAAACGGTAAAAATTATCTAATGTAAAGCAGACGAAGTTGCGCGGGACAGCTAGTAATATTATAAATGCGAATGTAAGTTTGTTTATTCGTTTGTTACGCTTTCATGCCTTAACAAATTATCATTAAATTTTGCATACAGGGGTACAGAAAAGGATATAAGGTACTTACTTTTTATCCAGAAAAGTATACAAACCTAATCTAAACTAGTCTACATTTACGCGAGCGAAGCCGCGGGCAATACCTAGTTCCACAATAAACCACTATCATCTACATTGGTAGGCATTCTCGAGGGTCAATGTACTCTTTAAAGCTCGCATTTTTACACACAGTTTACCTCGTTCGTTATGTTAAAATTTTAATGGCTGTCGAAATTTACCTAAACATATACATATGTACGTTCGGTATAGACGTGACTCTATTACCGAACGCACGAGCTTTTATTCGAAACGTACAATACGGATTTTTTCCGTTCGGAAAAAAAACGAACATGTGCGGCAGTTAGTGTATTTTATATTGATTCCATGCATTCGGATATCCGAATATATGGAAAACGAATTCGGGAATCGAATACGGAAAACGAATGTATGCGGCCAGGCTTAGGCACGTCTACAAACACTGGTTTTTGTCTGCGGCTACACTGGCTTGGGAAGAGTACTTTTACTCTGGATATGTTACCCGATATTCTTTTATGTACCCATGAAAACGTGTACACCAAACATGATCGAGCAGTGAAGACTGCGCCGAGCGTAAGACAGATAATGACAGAGCTCGTGCGGCGCGTATTCAAAACGGCGCGCGGTCGCCATAGTAAAATTGTATGGAGGATTTGAAGTGCTTTTTTGATAAATATGTATCTTTATTGTCAACCAATAACTTAAATATTTGGGACGGACAAATTGTAATACCTATAACTATTTATGTTTCGTTTAAGCTGTAAAATCGGATAGATTTCTACCGTTATAATCTAAAAATCACGTAACACGAGCTTACGTTTTTGCATTTTTCGTGGCAATTTACGTAATTTTGTAGGCGAAAATATTAATTATTTTAAGGTTTTTACATGGAGTAATTGTAAACACATTCATTGGTTATGGTAAATGTATATTTCATATTTGAATTAAACAACAAGTATTGATTTTATTCACTTAACTGTGACCGCCCGTTTTGGCACATTTCGCTCGGCGCAGTCTTTAGTAGTGAAAACGTAACACATCACGTTCGCATATTGTATCATATTAGTTAGGATTTCAGGTGCATTTCTAGAAGCAACTACATAGATATGTACGTAAATGTTTTCTAAACAATGATAATGTTAACTTAAGATACGGCTGGATTCCAGAATGGAGTGTACACCGCCGCCCGGCTCGATTCGCGTGCCTTTCAGCCAATTAACGTTCATTAGCCCATGCGCGACTTAACATTCTAAGGTAAAAAAAAGTCGACAGGTCCCTCTCAAGTATTTTTATTTTACCTTAATCAGACATATTGCTGGAGTTGTTTTTTAATGTAAGCTATAAACTTGGGCTCATTAACTTTCACGACATGCTGTCTATCTTAGCGTACTAACTTGTTGCTGGGGACTGAAGAACAAAAAGCAAAGTGGTTTTATTTAACGTGTGATACAAATGACCGTATAGAAATTTCATTATACATAGGGATACTCACGCCTGTACATCATTGTTGGGTAGACAGAGAAGTATTACATTGATACTAGATATCAATGTAATACTCCATGCCATGATTTTAAACCGGAAGTGGTGGAGTGCCTATTGCCGTTAATAATTCTAAATTCTAGCATAGCTTCTGAGAAATATCTAAAAGAAACCTAGTAACACTTTACCTAGACTGAGGCACGGCACCAAAGGTGCGGTTGATGGAGAGGATCGACCGTAAACATGTGGGCAAGCTTACCGTGGAACCATCGAGCATAGTGTAACAAATACAAAATACCTAATGTATACATACTTAAATACAAGTAAAATTCGAGTAATCTTGTCTCTTAATCTCTCGCCTTGTCGTATCATCGATAATCTCAGCTCTGCATTTAAGCTACCGCCAGCAGTGTTATTAGACGGGTTAGGTTCTGCGCTCACCCATAGTCCGCATAAAGGTGTCAAGGCCATCTGAGGCCCAAATCTAACAGAAACACAAAAACGTGTTTCTGTCAATTAGTAGCAGCACGGAGTCTGAAACTGTGTCCAGTAAACAGCAATAGCCTCGCTCCCTATAACATCGGACCTCAAACTATATCTGGCGAAATGTGGTCATTTAAAACACGTCTACCTACCCCGTCGGAGGTTTAAGCGCGAGACTTATGTATGTACATATATGTACAAATAGTCCCTCTGCGGACACAATCCCTTCTTCAGAACGAGAGAGTACAAGCCAGTCCAACGTTAGCCAAATACAGGTTAACAACCTCACACATCTATGAGAACTCAATGAAGAACTTTCACACATGCAAGTTTGCTCAAAATATTTCCCTCGATCATGTAAACGATAACTTCGACAATTTACGCATTTGAATAATGCCGTGTTACCAACAAATTGCGTTAAGAGTATAAATGGTTTATCATAATAAATTTATTGGTTGATTGCTGTATAATTTATTAAATTTACTGATCGAATACGACCTCACTTGAGTCTTTAGATTGCGCGTGAGCCGACTTTATTGGCTGCAGTCGTAGTATAGCCGGGTCATATTTTTATTAGATTCGCTACTGATGTATATATGTATTTTACTATTATTAATATCTCCGACATTTTATGCTCTTGTTTAACGTTATAACATATTATCATTGTAAAATTAAGTTTAATACCCCGTTGTTATAAGTCTGGGTATCCTAGTATTTTGAGATGATACCATCTAAAACAAATTGCGTTTTGTAAATAAAATATACTTTATATGAGGGAATCGAAAAATTTGTAATATCAATTGTCAAAAAAGATCAATTGTCAATGTTAAAGTGCGCTAGAACACGTATACTTAAGCTACCTCGTTAAAATAATAAAATGGCTATATGTTCGATGAAGTGGTTTGTTACTCTATCTGTTAGACATCTCAATCACATACACATCAAATCGCCCGCGGTATTGCGCCTACGCAGTTACAGTGTAGTACGCCATCTTCATTCGTACACATAAACTTGCGACCGGCATAGGCGCAACTCTAACTTCATGTATACGAACCTTTATTGTAACCGGTAAAACTACCCGTAATCTTTACGACTGTAGTAATATTTAATGGGTATTATTATACCTTAAGCCTTTATAAATCTGAAAATTCTGCGAGATACATACCTGCAACAAAAAAATAAAACATAAGTTAAAACAGCGTTTATGGTATTTTTAAAGGTATTATTATATTAATGTGTAGTATCTGCCTATATCTCCTGGTAAGAGGAGTGCATTTACGTTTATATGTTATTAAGTCAATATTATTATACAGGATGTCCGATAATTAATGGATAACCTTGAAATGTCTTATAGTAGAACCGACGGCTGTACAGAAAAAAATATGAAAAAATCTATCCTAGCTACTACCTGAGATATGTTTTCTTTTTTAATTACCATATTTAACTTTCTTGTACATTACGACCATAAATGTATGAATGCCATCGGTTTTTGTTGTTTTATTATTAAACACTAATTATGCTAATAGATTTGCACTTTTTATATACATATATTTTAATTTTTAATATATGTTTAATTTTTTTTTCTGAACGGCCTTCACTTCTACTATAAGACATTTCAAGGTTATCTATTAATTACCGGACAACCCTGTATAAAGACACAATGAAAGCATGGTACCCGGGCCCGGGGTCCGGCAGTTTATACTTATCGCAATTAAAGGATTAGCGTACTATTTATCTTCATGCCTTTATCTTATAGCAAGCTTAGGCAGAGGCTTTACTGCTTGTATCGGCTTAGAATCATAATCATGTGTTTGCAAACAATCCCATCCATTGCACCACCGACGCGACGTGCACTCACTGCTAACCTAACACAAGCATTCTAGCTTAGCTGGAGGGGTTAACAAGAATACTAGTAATTTAACTTCTTGAACGTCTAGGGGAAATACGTAAAAAGTAATTAAATATTCATTGTGCTAACAATGCACAAACGGACCAAATGTATGTGTGCTCGACAACTTGACTCACAGCGGACATACATTTGTCGTTTTTTTTTTTTTTGATGACTCATTTTTGCGTACTGCGTATGTCCGCTCGACAGTTGACTGGTTAAAACCAAAATTGCTAGAAATATTAAAAAAAAAAATTGCAATAATATCAGCTACTAGCTTTTTCCCGCGGCTTCGCTCGCGTTAATTTAGAATTTGACAATCAATTCGGGTTGTACTCTGCTTGTACAATAATATAATTCAATCATAATTCGAAAGACACGCGGCGCCATCTATTATCATACGAACGATATTATTGTTTTTCTCGGGAACAGTAATTTTTTTCGGGATGAAAGGCAGCCTATGTCCGTTTCTGTACACCTGACAACGTATATGCAAAATTTCAGGATGATCGGTTCAGTGGTTTAGACGTGAAAGGTAACAAACAAACAAACTCATTTTCACTTTTATAATATTAGTTAGGATTATATAAACTGTGTTGATTGACAATTATCGCCTGCTCCGTGCCTCGGAGAGCACGTTAAGCCGTCGGGCCCGGCTGCCATGAACATCTATGGCAGTCGTTATTGGGAAGTCAGTGCCTTCTAATATCCTGACACTAGTCTAGCCTTAGGATATCGTTAGCCTTCGGATTGCAGAGGTCAGATGGCAGTCGCTCCGTGTAAAAACTGATATCCAGTCAAATCCGGTTAGACTAGAAAGTCGACCCCAAGTGACTTGGCATTTGACATAAAGGCTAGGGAGAAGAAGAAGATATAAACTGTCAAACTGGGCACAGGCACTCTCGAAAATGAAATCACAGTAACTTTTACATGTTTATTTATCTTACAATTTAAATTTATGCAATTCTAACGTTAGGTAAGCGAGTACCAAGTTATCCTCGCAACATACATTCACGAAATGCAAAAACGTCCAAAAACTTAATCAACAAAACGTGGTCTTAACAACAGCGACAGAATCAACATCCCGTTTAATGGCAGCTACGTGTCAACACGAACAACGAGGTCGGCCTCACGTTCAGATTGCGCACCATATATGGAAGACAAAAGAAAAGACACGGGATGAAGTAAACCCGTCCGTCTAGAGATCACGTACAGCGGAGATAACCCGCGCAAACACAGCGTCTGGGCTCATTGGACTCGACAAACACACGGACCGACCAATGTTTACTGTGTGCTTTACGCGTCCATCGAGCTAATATTTGAACACAATTTGAAGGCACCACGCTCTACGAGTGTCAATTACAGACCGGAGACAGACCTAATCCCGCTAAGTTGGACTACGTACACACATGGAAATTCATGAGCATAAAAAAACGAGTACGAAATATGAATTACAAAGAAGCCGTACTTATACAATGCATATGTGGATTTATAAAAACAGGCACCACGGTACTATGTTAATGCGTCCAATCGGGCGCATCTGTACTGGAGCTGTGCGCGAGTGCAGTTCCAGCTTGCATCTAGATATGGTCGCCGCACACCAAGACGCATTTGCTATTCAGCCGCCGCCGCGGCCGCACGCCCTGGCGCCGACGCCCTTGTTAATCCGCTGTCCATCGCACAATGCCCGCGACACAAAACAAAACAACACACCACCGACCACTTGAAATAAGAACAAATGCAGAGACATATTTTTATAAACCAGATTTAATACAATGGCCAGAACTCTCATGCGGCGCATGAATATCTTGAGACGACAGGTGTATTCTCAAAACTGTTCAATAAAATTTCAGATTATATGCAATAATAAATCTTGATAGATATAAATGGTAGAGCAAAAATAGTGAACGGAATAAATTGTAGACATTATAGTTGAAATACCACATAAACTACTTAAACGGGAGAGCAACGGCAAAAGTAATAAAAAACCAATACAAATGGCGCGGTACTGTTTGAATTGTCACTTGAAGTCTAGTAATTTTTCTCGCTCGGCGAACAAATAAAACGCGTCCCAATGGTTCGCGATTGAGATCGGTACGCTCGTTTAAATTCCCAGCGACAAACCGAGGTGGGAAATGGTCGATGAGAAAAACGAACACCGAACTCACAAAAATGTAGAGAGCAAACCCTTGTAGGAATGTTAGTGACCACACCGACGAGAATTAAGGGGACACGTCCTTATTAAGAGCTCGCTTTGAACCGCTGCCGACTGCGTGCCGTATTACCATATAAAATAAATTAAACGTAGTTTCACTTTATTCGGCCGATCACGCCGGCTATCTACTACCCAGCAAAGCACTACAAATATGTCATAGAGTTGCACCGAAATGGATAGTTACGAAATACATCGTTCGCATTCAAACTTCCACCCACCGATACTAAGGAGATACCATTTCATTGTCTACCAGAAATAGTCTTGTTACAAAATCCCTTGTTATCCGTACATAGGGCCCAATAAACATGAGACTTAA
This sequence comes from Catocala sponsa, assembly GCA_963564715.1. Lineage (NCBI taxonomy): Eukaryota > Metazoa > Arthropoda > Insecta > Lepidoptera > Erebidae > Catocala > Catocala sponsa. Next base: position 24,321,603 of record OY751341.1, on the reverse strand, counting down.
AAGGCGGTGGCGGTGTCCAAATACGAAAACGGAAAGTAAACAGGACATTTCCGCACACATGTCGACCACGGCTGCGTTCCCAGAAAGGATAAATCTCCCTTTTGAGATATCCAACACGAGAGCTAACTCCGTCATAGTACTTTTATTAAGCCATATTTCAAATACATTTAAACATTAGATTCCTCATGTTATGATCGGTGCGTGAGAGGCGATACTTCGAAGGCGGGGTGTTTTAATAAGCGTCCACTCGCCGTGATATATCGACAAAAGAACTATCAGGTGTGATACATTGCACCTCGGGACCGCAGCCCCAGCATTTATAGATAGTGATTTATAGTCGATTATCAATAAAAATATTGAGAAACGTGTAATAAAACGTTCCTGCAGCACGAATGTTACGAGCCTGCGTTAGTTTACGATCGAGAAATATTATTTAAATCGGATTATGGAGCCTTTAACATTTTATTGTTAGACGTTATTGACGCGACGAGACCCTCCAAAACTTTATAGGATCAATTTATGTATTTCTTTCGAACAAATGTTTCTGTGTAAGTTTCTATTTTTACTGTCGGCACGAAATTCACACTTCCCGCGCCGCATGCGAATAAAAAATCCGCCGTTGGGGGGATTGTAAAACATTCGCGTTTAATGCGGTGTCGAGCCGAGCATAGGAACACGAATCCGCGGAGCTTTCAACAAGTGGATCGCGTGGCGTGTGCGGACGCCATTAACCGACGGAAATGTTACAACTAGCCACAATAAACGGACACATCATATACACACAAATTATAACATTCATACAGCGTTTATTTATTTGTACGCATTATAACCATCATATTTATGTCATGCTTATTTTTCTTTTTCATTACATTACTCATAGTTGCCTAGACGTAATCGGATTTACTGGAGCCTCTTTAGCAATTCATTTTTTGTGACCGTAATCAATTCCATCTGTTGTGATTCCCATATAAGTAGAAGAATTTATGCTACTACTGCATAAGTTAATACTAGTTCGATAGAAAAACTTGTAGGTTTTATCGGCGCCTGTCGTCTCTACGGGACATTGTTCTGGATCTGGTTGGAAGTTGGACAAAAGTGCACTTTTGTGCGCGCGCGACAGGACAATGGATATATTGGATTTATACACGTCCCGCAGCGCCACCACTCGTGTATCCTTTGTATACTCACACATACATAGTATGTAATGTAGTTTCCTTTTCGCAGACTCGCAAAAACTCTCCACAAGACTTGTTAGCACTTCGGTCGTTAAAGCCGAAACACGAGAATGTGATTTCCAAATTTCTCAAGCCGCATGTTTCTCTTAAAGGTCTTTTTTATAAATATCATTAACCCCAGACGTGAACTTAAGGTTTACTTTGCCTTTACGACTTGTTCAATATGAATATTTATGAAAAAATTATATCTATTAACGAAACATTTCCAGCTGTGTTGTAGATAAATGGTTGCAACACCTAATAAAGTCTTTAGTACAACGTAAACGGACAGGTTGGGAATGGCACTCGTGATGTTATAATCTTATGAATTAGTTCAGAAACCGTAATGAATCAAGCTCACGAAATCGTCCCACGCAAATCCATATAAATTGCAATAATTTAGAATGGGTTGTCAGTATCGAGCGTAATTCCATGTTCGGTGTCGTGGTGGAGCCCTGGATCCTGTTACAAATGGATCAGCCCGCAGCTTGATCGTGCAAGCACTAAATCCAGTGTGGCCAACGAATCAGTGGACAGAATGGCACCACTTCATTACAGGTGAAGGTAGGGTTGGCATATATCAGTGTGCCGATAAAATGCAATACCGTCCATATATAGCCCGAAAGATCCTAGACTACATAGCGATGTAGTCTAGGATCATTTTTTTAACGTTAGTACTAGGAGTTACTTTTCTATTCTGAGGCGCCGTTCCAATAAAAAAAAAACGAGTCGTTTTACCTTTACAGTAAATTTTTTAAACATATTCTCGGAATTGAAATTAAACTACTATATACGGATTTTATCGCGTTGTTTATTTGACACTGTTACAAAATTTTTTTGAAAAACTGTTACACTACTATAATCACTATTAAACTTTACAAATTTTTTAAGCTATTTAAATTATTGAACTATTAAAACTATTTATACTATTACTATACTATTATACTATTTAGATTTAGATTGGCTACATCTTGAAGCGAGCTTCAATCAATACATACTTCAAGCCGCCAACGAAGATAAGTCAATTTTTACCATCTGTCAAGTGCCAACTACCTTTACAAGATGCAGGGGTCTACAAAATAGATTGTGACTGCGGACTCTCATACATTGGTCAAACCAAGAGAAGCATAGGCACCCCGCATAAAAGAACACATAGCTGATGTAAAACACCAACGCTCGTTGAAGTCTGCTGTGTGTGAACATGTGCAACAGGGGACCAACCACTACCTGAGATTTGACAAACCACAGATGCTCGCTAAAGAACACCGATTCCTACCAAGGATGCTTCGCGAGGCTATTGAAATCAAGAAACATCCTAATTTCAATAGAGAAGATGGTTGGAGTGTACCACCAGCTTGGGATCCAGTAATCCAAATAGTCAAACCCAAGAAGAAGCAAACCACAGCTAGACTTCATGATACTTTGAGCTCATTCTGCGTAAATAGAAACACCCATGATTAAATTATGTTCGGGTACTTTGAAATAACTACACTGGAACATTGAGACAACTACCATCTTAGTCTCCCCGTGACCATGGCTGCTGAAAAGCAACCGAAACGTCGGGGAAAGTGTAAAAATAAATCTAAATAGTATAATAGTATAGTAATAGTATAAATAGTTTTAATAGTTCAATAATTTAAATAGCTTAAAAAATTTGTAAAGTTTAATAGTGATTATAGTAGTGTAACAGTTTTTCAAAAAAAATTTGTAACAGTGTCAAATAAACAACGCGATAAAATCCGTATATAGTAGTTTAATTTCAATGAATAACATTCGCGTAAACAGAAGACAATATTATATTCTAGGAAAATATGTCAATATTTAACTGTCCGTAGTTGAAACGACTCGTTTCTTGATATAGGAACCAGGCCTAAGAGAGCCCGTATCTAACTGTATGAGGGCAAAGAGAAAATTAAGTTATGTATCCTTAAAACATGACAACCCTGTCTGTATGTAATGACACCGCCTGCGGCAAACTCTGCACCTCAGATTTATACCGCGGGGAAACTGCGCAGCGGAAGGTACGAATTAAACACAACTATCATTACGGCGATTTAAACTAATATCCGCAATTTTGCCACCTTTTTTATTTGCATAGTAATGACAGTACAGGCAAACAGAAGCAGATAGTAGGGTCTGTGGAAAATAATTACTCAATAAGAACTTCTCTAGACTACATAACAGGTGGATCGGAAAGCGGTCTAATTCTCTGTATGGTGCCCGATTTGATCACCGTACGGAGAAAAATGTGATTCACGAAGTATTCTAAATCTAAGTACGCGTTTGTCTGGGATTTCTATGTTTACAGGGATTTCCTAATTCCATAATAGTTTCTAGTAAAACAAACTAACAATTCATGCCCTTGAAATTACATATTTAGCGTTGAGTGAGTATTGCATATACATTCCTATACTAGTTGTTTACCTACACTGCTAAAGGCAATAGCTAGATTCCCAAGGAATGACACAGGCTATTTTGTACCACCTAATTTGTTGAATTATGAATCGTACAAATTTGCATATATGTAATGCTAATTCCATAGTAAGATAACACACAGCAACCAGTCATATCAATTCACTGTAATCTCGGCCCCTAGCGATTTGTGCGAGAACATTTATTGGGCCCAGCCCGCATACACTCATACAAACTTGTATGTAATTGAATGATCGCAGGAAACCGATCGTGGACGAAGCATCGGGGTGGCTGAATACATCATCATCATCGGAGACAGTCTCAATTGGAACCGTTAAATTGGTCACATTTGCTTTGTAACTTGATTGAATTTATTGGATTTGATTATTCTGTTCCTTCAAGTGATATTGGGTTTTTACATCTGGTCTTTTTAGCAGGAGCACGGAGTTAACCGTGCTAGTTATAGCGTCGTGGGATTTAAACATAGCTAGTGCTATGTTCAGTAATGTGTGACAAATGGCTGAGACGGTACCTAAAGATGCGAAATATTGCAGTGATTACATCTCTGCCTTACCTTACGTAAATTACAGGTGTAATGCTATGATAAATTCCTTGGGTTATGCTACCGATACGGTATTTGTTTCCGTTCATTTGAGTTGAATATTAAGCAGAAAATCGACTCGTAGATCTTAATCATTGACAAAATACTGCTGGCACAAATGCCATTAGATACAAATACATTCCTCTAGATTTGCATGATTATACTGACATATACACCAAAGTTGTGGTTATATTTAAGAGTCGTATATTTGACACCATGAAATTGAATATCGTTAAATTAAATAAACATTTGAAACACACTGGATTCGATATGGAAAAAGTAAGTGGCTTTTAAGTTCTATAAAAAATTACTACGAGCAGCACTCACATAACCAAAAATATTACTCGAGAACTGAATGGCACTAACTAATTGATGCATACATTTCCAGGTGAATCAAGCATATAACAGATAGCAAAAATAACAAAACCAAAACCGTCAAAAAAAAAGTAGATATAATAATCATGACCATAGTTGATATGCGTTTCCTAATTTTAGATAGATGGGTAGATGAGTAGACAATGCCTAAATTTCATGAAAAAAGATGTCATGATATGGTAAAGATACGTTAACTAATTACATACATAGTTTCATTTGCTTAAAACGATACGAACGCTTTTGATTTTACAATATCACAATATATAATTATAATATAATTATATAGAGAAGCTATATTTAGTTTTAAAAAAGAAAGTACTGTTACTAACATAATCTAACCTAAGCTACTTTTAAATGGGCAAAAGAAAGAAAGAAAGAAAATATATTTATTTTGACAGAAAAACACACAACACACACTGCAGACAGCTAGTCTGGAATAAAAATAAATTCTTAATATAATAAACAGGTTATCGTGCTTACAAAGAGAGAAACTTACGATCTTTAACCTCATCACCCTTAAGTATATTTTCACAACATCTTTTATTTCAGATATACAATAGCGACCAGTTTTCTCGTACATGTCAAACGTTCAATGGCCGATCATAATAATGAACGGGATATTAAAATTGTAAAACACTTATACTTTTATTCCCATCAAATGCAACGTACCATGAATAAATTTAACGAGACCAGACCAGTCTGTTGCAACAAATGGTCGTGAGAGTCGTAATCATAAAATCCATCATAGACATAATAAAAAATGTTTAAGTATAGACCTATCTATAGCTTTTAGCCAACGTTCGCGAAACGGACAAATTAATAATCTTATGGGCATTTGAAATTGTAATATGAACAGCATAAAATGTTAATAGACGGTACCCGATAGGACAAAAATAAATTAAACACCGATAGTCTTACCGGGTTAGGTGATTTTGTAACTGTTTATACTATGGTTATAAAACCGATAAACTAAAATTATGCGAAAGGTTTCCTTTAAAAATCTTGCAGAACATTGGAACTTAACGATTATTTAACTCTAATCGAAGCGTGTCTTTAAAACTTTAGTTGTTCTAATACCACGAGCTCTCGTTTCCGATTATGCTTATAATTTCGTCGCGACACAAGCACTATCACTAATACGAGAATTACAGTTAAAATGCATTTATCAGAAATTGGATTTCCAGGTCCAATAAGGTACTGAACTGGATAGGGATCCACTATATTAATTAAATTATATTTGAAGTAAACCAATTATATTATACTAGCATTTGCGCGCGGCTCCGCCCGCGTGGTACCTACATCAATAAATAGTAGTCTATGTCCTTCCCCAGATTTTAAACTATATTTGTACCAAATTTAATGTATATCGGTTGAGTGTAGACAAAGTTACTTTCGAATTTATAATATTAGTAAGGAAGTAAGGATTTGAATATTTGAAGTAAACAAATTATATTATATTTGAATATTTGAAGTCAACAAATTATGCTACATTTAAGGTAAACAAGACGAAATGGAAAGAGTATCGAAAAGCCTACAGTGGCACATCTATAATTTGTTAAAAGCAAAATCAAAAGAAAGATAAAAATAAAAACTACGTAAAATTTTCCATAATGAGAATGACTCTCTCTCGTAAATAAGATTTACGAATGTAACCTGAAATGTATCTCGATCATTTTGCGTTTATGGTAGCCGTTAATGACCATGTTTAATGTGCCACACTAAGTTTCGCGTCATGGAAACGTTGCAGAACATGTTTTCTGAAGAATAATTGTTAAATTGCACACTTTGTGTACAAAAAAGGAAAAAAGCATTAATAGCACCTGGCTAATGACTAAAAAACATTTCAAAATCTACAAATGTTAAGTAAGTATAACAACTATCTATATATTAATACGTGAAGCAAAAACTTTGTACTCCTTTTTACGAAAATTGCGCGGATGGAGGAGTATGAAATTTGGCACAGATAAAGTTTATATGGAGAAGGAGGGGCGAATCCTAATATTTTTATAAAATATGCATTAGAAATACATTAAATTAATGAAAAAACGCTACAGGCACACATCCATGCATTTGACACACGCAGTCGAATCGCGTTCGTAGTATTTCGGTATTGTTTGTCTGACGTTCGTACAATTCTTTGTACAATTCTTTTAACAGACTACAGATTCAGAATTGCTTTTGACAATGCCTCATACTAAGACACGTATACCAACCTAGTAATCAATTCTGGAGTCTAATGAGAAGCAGGTGTGCAAGCTCACGTTTGCCCTGCAGGACTTATGCAACATTCTAAATTTAAAATAAAAACCGTACGTTTACAAAAAATGGCATCAGTATATTTGTTTTGTTAATTCTAACTGTTACCCAATAAGCAATACGCACAAAGACATCAATTAATCGTCACACGTCAACATATGCGCAGACGCATATCGACAACCGAAATCGAATACGAAACGAGAATGGCCGCAGTATTCGACAGTCAACACCTCTGATGAAATGATTAATGGATTAAGTTAAACGATCTCAATGCGATCGTGTTCTTTTGTAGGTATAAGATTTGCATCTGTCAGATGCTTGTAAGACAATGTCTGGCCGTTGACTGTTGATAAATGATTAAAAGGATTATAAGCTTTGTCCCATTTACTGTACAATAAATATCGTTCGCGTCAATCAGCCTCAAGCTTTATTGACTTTGATTGGCAATCTATTTACAGTCTATTTAAACGCGTAATATTTAAAATAATTAAACAGGATTTTTCTCCATTGATGCATTGTGCTGATTTGGTCAAAATTTCGCTACCAAACCAGCCCATAATATTCAATCGCGTCATAATTAGGCTTCTCTGCCTCAGGCCGTCATTTGGTTGAGCAGCCGGTCTTATAAATTGATAATATACTGTATAAAAATTAGCATATTTCGAGCGAATATGTAAAAACGAGAAGCTACCGTAGTCCTGCTGTTTTGGCTCGACCAACACTTATTCGGCTATCATCTAATCTTAATGTCTGAATAGTTAAGTGGAAAGATAAAATCGATTAAGTCTTTTATGTTGGATCCTTTAACTTTGGTCTGTGATCATTATTTAAATCGCTGGTTTTTAATAAAGTACGCGATGAAAATGAATGCGATCTGTGTAGGCTATTAATACGTTGATCTGGTTTAAAGCAAGCAAAATTAAGTCAAGCTTGGGAAGGGAAAATTTAACGCGAGAAATAACCGGATAGCCATATTCGTAATAAAGAGTGATTGATAGTGGACAACTACCACGAGGAGATAGCATCTGTACGCAGCAACCGGAAACTTATCAATCGAGATGGCGTGTATAAAATGACGTATAAACCACTATTTCCGGCGGTTCGAAGCGCGCCGCGGCCAGTGTCGATTTCAAAACATGTCCGAATGGGTCAGTCACGATATACAATTACATGATTCTAATGATTTGATATGTCATTCAGCCGGTGTATCGATACTATCGATTATATCTCACGTTGTCGCAGATCTAGTTTCTCACGGTGACTCATACGATATATGAACTATACATGCGGAAGAATTGGCAGATAGAGGAATATAGAACAGTATTGGTATTTGAAAAATGTTAATGTCAAGTTTATGTTAGAAGATTTATAAGACAAGATCATTGCAGAAATTGCATTAGGTCCTAAATGGAATAGGATGTGTAACGTCTCGCATATTTAGTAGTATCGACGGAAATTGAAAATAATGTTGCACATACCTCTCAAATTCAGCTAAATCACAAAAACAAAGACATTTACATGGAGGGGAACTAATGTAATATGTGCAAACGTTTGATCACGCAAAGCGGTACACGCATTCGTCTAGACATTTGATACGCATCAGCTCGCGCCCGATTGATTTAAACGTTTAAACGATTCAGCATTCGAGACAGTGTTGCTTATCTCAAGTAACAATTTAATACACAATGAAGCGACCAAAACCGTTCCTGCCTCTTGTAACGTAGTGTTTGCCAGAATATAGATTAGTGCCAACAACGTCAGAGCATAGATGTTGAATAATTCTCATCTATACGGTCAGTAAAAAGAAGTAAACTACAGAGTAGCATTTAATATTAATGATTTTAATCTTTGAGGCTCTTGTATTGATCTCGCGGAATTCAACGCTCTTCCGAACTTTACTGTCGTACAAATAATTCTGCGTTCAAGACACACGGCTCTTTATCAGAAGAAACCATCTATGTGGACCATACTTTACGGTGACTGCTAACTTCGTGCTCATTTGAATTTGGGTTGACTGTGCTTGAATTTAAAATTTTTTAACTCTGGGAAAAGTTCTGAACTTTTTATAAAGTTTGCAAGTAATACTGATTAAAAGTTATTATCGTACCAAGGTTAAAGCTAAACTGGTGATTTGTGGCGTTTTAATTTCAAGGAAATTTTCTAAGCCATGTATCAGCACAGCGCGTTTTTTGTCAATTACTTGACGATTCTTAAGCCGTGCGCTAATAAAGAAAACACAAATATTGCACGTCGCGAGGCTAATTTCTGCGAATCTAAAACGTAATTGATCAGTTGTTCGCAGATACCTAGTTGTCGGAATGAAATCGAGGTTGTCGTGAACAAATCGTTGACCTGTAGATGCCATTCGAATGTCTCGTCAATCGTTTCGACCACTCCTCTAAATGCCGAGACGTCTATCCATCATCTATCAAATGTACAATGGCGAATTGTTTCTGAATATAAATGTACCAGCAATATGCTTTATTGTCTAACATAACATAGGAATATCGTACCAAGTCGACAGACAAACAAGCTTGATATACATCCATAAAAAATAAGGCGAACAGATATTAACACATGTTGTTTCACTTCATACTTATCGCTTGCCACAAATTAGGCGCTAAGAGATTATGTATAAGATGCACAAGACAAGAGCCACCCATCGAACCGCAATTGCAAACCACTACTAAGAATTACATATAATAAGGAAAAACACAATAGCACTTTGCCCGTACTGGTATACACTCACAATCTGCAGCATCGATTACAATCAACGCAAGCTGTTTTAAAACACAACGTAACGTTCTTTTATACATTTAATCTGTTTCTTTTTTATAACCAAATGCGCCATATTCGTAACCCATAACCAAAACAGTAATCAGAAAGCCAAGAAAAGTTTCTACTTTAGTTAAAAAAGGAAATGTATAACACCATTTATTTTTTAAAGGGTTGAGTTTCCAAACCTGTGATAAAACTTATTCATCAAATAAATTATAGCCTGACTGAATACAAAAGTGATAAAATGTTATTCTTCACACTGTCATTTTTTATTTTGAATGCTGGATTTTATCCTATGAATAACTTATTTAGCAATTGAAAATTAGCCCTAAATTGGACAAGGTTACGCTAAACCATAACAGCCAGCATACTTCACAGTAAGCTCAACCAAATACGAATATTTGATAATATTGGTATTCAATATAACATATTCAGAAATTGAGCAAAATATGTGCTTATCAATGTATCTTTAACGGCCGAACATTAGAATTTATAGTAAGGCGAATTCATAAACCTATCGTCGTAGTTAAATCGCAAGATTCAAGCGTAAGATTTTCTAATAAACAATTTACTGACCTCACGTCTTTGGACGGTTATGGAGGAACCGGTCGTGATGCGGTCCTTAAAAGTCCATATCAATAAATATGTTGGCGACGAGCGTTCAGCACGCGGTCGTACGAGCTTCGTACTGTAACTTAGGGACGGCGCACATTATGTATCCATAAGTACGACTAATGACTATGGAGCTAAGGTACCGCGAACAATATTTAACCCTAACTCTCAAAAATTATTTGAATACGTTTTAAGCACATTGTGTTTTTTACAACTATGGTTCTAAAAAAAGCACACAGTCCGCCTGTTAGTCAACGTTAAGTTAGCCTATGATAGTTTATAATACGAGGGACAACAGTCGCCCGTTGCGCTTCCTAGGACTAAGGTGAATAACTAAGGATAGAATGAGACGAATGGAATGAAGAAAAGTAGATGTGTGAACCGCCGTAACATTTTCTCTCTTCAGAACATACATATAAACAAAGTACGAGAATAATCCTTCCTAACCTAAATGTAGATTCAGTAACTTAGTAAACTGACTATATATTTTGACGTTCATAAGTGTTACTTTGTGACCTAAACGAATAAATGAACTTTGACTTTGAATCTAATTTCCGACTTTTATACTTGCCATCGTAGTACTTCTCAACCTCTGACAAGTAAAGACCAGAAATGGTAGCTCACGGGAATTGTCAGTCTCAGGTAAACACATGAGAACTGTTTAGATGAAGTTTGACACAAGATATCCTGCTCCCAACCCAAAATAGAGATAACACAAAATCGTATTTATACTAGGCGCCTATCAGTCGTTGGGTAAAGGACGAACAAACGGATAATCATATTGGCTTTATTCGCTGCAGCTGTCCTGCTAAGCCCGATTAGTATGACCGTCATGTCCAACTTTAACCTCACCATGGGAAACAGTTGAGGCCGTTGAGGGATCAATGCCCAGTGCAGTTTTACAGTTAAGATATATTCATTTATGTTGATTGGATTATAATAGTACTTTTACTCGCGGCGTTACTGCCATGATTCTTAAGAAATATGTCACTGGATTCGTACAATTTTCGCAATAATAACGTCTATGGTTGCAGAATCACTCTTCGTCTCGTAAGCTATCTATGCAAAATCAGGTGAATTCGTTGCCATGTTGCTATATAAGAGCAAGACAAACCATTGTATGTAGAGCTAATAAGTCGAATTAGCGATACTTGACGGAAATCAGTTATTGCGGTAAAGATAGACCAGGCCACACAACCTTGGAAGCCCAATTTTATCAATAGAAATAAAAAGAAATATCGTGCTCGAAATGATCATACATACATATATACATAGATTCACAAAATGATCAATGTTTATAAAACAAAGGAATATGGACTACTGTATTAGTAACTGAAGCGTTTTTGATTTCGGGTGTTAGCCAATTTACAACACAAAAAGACTTCGAAAACAAATTACATGCATACGTTTTCACAGAATATTTTTCAAAAAATAAATTGGTTTCTTGCAGAGGCGAATCATACAATCTTTCAATGTGTCATAGGCAGTTAAAGATAATGCTCTCGCCCTCGGATAGTGCGCGATATCCCTTAGCACCAATAGTCCCAATACAAACAAATGTGACCTCGGTACCGGACCAAGTTTATGGTCTCTATATTCTCAACTTTATTCGCTCGTTTGTCACTGTCTCATACACTATTATATTCAAGAGATTCATAGTTCTCCCGATGTGTGTATTCTGTTTCAAATGTAATCTCATCAAAAGAAATGCGTACTCCATAATAACAGTTTCACTATAATATTCGCGCAGTTAATGTGGGTGTAATGTGTAAAGTTTGTGTGGAAATATACGGCTTATTATTAAACTAAATTATCTTTCTTCCTCTACAATCTTATGTAATGTTGACTGTCAATAATATTCAAGCAGGATTAGGCAAACGTCTAGAACACTCATACTACGATACCTATGTTTAGGTCCTACCTGATTAGAGATAAGTCTATTACCGTGGGAGACAAAGTTAGTTTCGGTGCTTCTAAAGATATCGAATGACACTGCTCACTACGTTCCCGTAGTGAGCAGTGTCTCGCAGTCAATAGCACAAAGTATGAATACAGAAAAGAAGCATTCAACGAAGCATTATCTCGCCTAATAAAAATTAAGGCATCTCTTAGAGCGTATTCCAGACAAAAATAAACCACACCTTTTATGGAAAATAAACATTAGTGCACAAAAGCGCCTATTCCCAAGAGCGTGTTAGTCAAAGGTTCAAAAACCTAAAATTCCTCATAATTTCCACGGCAGCGGGAACACAGCGTCACAATTCGTCCCGTGACCGATCGCTAATCACCGTGGCCGAGCCGTTGGCACGACCACTCCACGCTGCGCCCGAGTGCCTCCGTCATGTCGCAACGACCAATTTGCAAACACCTGACAGATTTACGAACATTATACTTCAAATGTGCATCGATATTTCCACTTCAATTAGAATACGGGGCTTGTAAACTTCATTGGTATTTAGATATCAATCAATCAAAATGCACTACGAGCTGGACTTAAATTACGCCAAACGTTTAAATTAAAATAAGAAAGTACTATCTGTTTCTTGCGTTGTCACGACTAAACCACGGAACCGATTTTCATTAAATTTAATCTTAGACAAGGATATTAACTACTTTACGTTTTTAAATAACAGTAATGAGGTTTTTTTTTAAAATACTGTGTTTATTACGCAGTAAATTTTTATCGAGCTAGTTTTATTAATCGTGTTTTAAAAACAATACCTGAATAACGTATATGATTGTTAAAACAAGATACAAAACGATATACTTAAGAATTTTTAAATAAAAATATAAATGGTGGCGTATTTTGGCCCGATTCTGTGTCTATGACCCCTTAATATTGTATTAATAGTATCTCTAGTTTAACCGATTCGCCTAACGAATACAGCTAACATCAACTAGTAGTGATGTCGTCATCTATTCTTAGATTATTTTGATAGATGTGATTTTATTACACTAGTTAAAAGAGTAGTGGGTACGAAGCTGGAATGAATAATGTAACGTGATCATATCGCCGACATCCAAGCGCAAGATTACAATGTCAGATAACGTAAAAAAAAGGTATCTTAATCAGTCTGTGCTCATAGTTATAAATTAATACGGAGATTGTGCAGATGGGTAGATAGGTACTTTGTGCGTTGTCAAGATTGAAGCTTAAGGGATTATATTTCAATGGGAACTTTTACATACATATCTACATAGCCATGCTGGTATATTTAAGATGCAGCAGGCAGCGATATTACTACACTAGATTTCGCCCGCGGCTTCACTCGCGTTTGTGCAGGATAAGTCTCCTCTGCTCCTATTGGTTGTAGCGTGATCTTATATAGCCTTCCTAGATAAATGGGCTATACAACAATAAAATCATTATTAAAGTATAATGCAAAAAAAAATTGAACCAGTAGTTCCTGAGATTAGCGCTTTCAACCAAACAAACAAACTCTTCAGCTTTATAATATTAGTATAGATTTCAGCAGCTGTGTACTTAGGTCTCATGTTATATGGTACCAGGAACTTTTTATGACTCCGTGCTGCTACAATTAAATTTCCTAAACGAAAACCTCCACATCACTTTGACCGACTAGGTTGAAACCCAAACATAAGCCTAAAATTATGACACCGTGCCAACGAAGCAATCTCAGCTAAATGTCGTCTTTTAATAGTCGAATAAGCACTTTTCTCGTTAAATTTGTAGCATATTTAAGGATTGATATTTGATCATGAGCCGGTCAAAGACTGCCAACTTACTATCAGTCCTTGGAATCTTTTGACGGCATTGATCACCAAACTGTTTCACCTTTTCCTTACCCTAGATAGCTAACCTCTCTCCTCCGTTTTTTTTTTCTTTCTTTGCAATCACCAACCACCAGTCAAGACCAGCAGCCATCAGACCAAGCTTTCTATTAATGCAGAAGATTTATCAACTTCCTCAAGAGGAGAAAACCGTAAAAGAAAGACGTGGGAAGTGTCACTACAAGAAAAAGAGGTCTAAAAGAAGTTATTCTAGTCTGAAAAGTAAATAAATAAGATCAATTCGATAACGTATTTTTATTTTTCATCCCATTAATCAACTTTAATGGAAAACAACAGGTTGATTAAGTTTACATTTTATGAAAAAAATATAGTTTAAAAACGGGATTAAATATAATGATCATCAAAAATACTAATTGGTCAGCAAACATTGCACAGCATAACGAGCATCTATACGCCTCAAATCACTGCATTCCGTCTCGGAAGTGTTAGGTTATGTTAGGTTCCTTTTTTGTAAACCCACTTGGCTTGATCTCTTTAAAGTTTGCTGGCCATGAGTTGCTGATCAATTAGCTATTTCTGCTCATAGATTATATTTTTCTGCTCACAAAAATACCAATACTATGCTAACCATTTAAATAACACCCTTTAAAAAATATAGTCAAACACACCGTCGTTTCGACGAATGGTTAACTTAAATAGGGTACATTAGAAGGTTAGCTATCTAGAGTTAACTCAGGACATCTAAAACAGACAGTCAGTACACTGCTTGCCAAGGGAATAGGTTGTTGATTTAGACTGCATTAATTAAGTTTCAAGTAGAATAACGCAATAACTCTGTACTGTAAGGGAATTGTAGTTACGCTCAGCAACGAGGTAGGAAATGAATTACGAGTTCATATATTCGTATAGAAACGACATATTGTTTATTCGGGCATAAATTACAATTTGACAAACGAATCGTATAAATCATAAAGCACGGTTTACATACGTACATTAAATTTGGAATGCTCAGTAATACCGCCTCGGTGACAGAGCAATAGTGAATGCCGCTGATAAGAAATCACGGATTCAAATCAGGCTGAGTATTTAGTTTTTCTGCCAAGAGTTATCCGTGGCAGCTCGTAGTCTAGATCTATGTCCGGTAGACAATAACAGACCGACATAAACCCATTACTATAGAGGTATATCCATGTACAGTATCCACACCAGTAAGAAGCCTCTATTGCACTTCTTGAAGATATATACTTATGTAACTGGAACGCAATTGAAAGTATTAGTTTACTAAAAGAAATGTATTAAATACGATAAATCGTCTTCTCCCTAGCCTTTATTATTCCCAAGTCACTTGGGGTCGGCTTTCTAGTCTAACCGGCTTTACCTGGATATCAGTTTTTACACGGAGCGACTGCCATCTGACCTCCGCAACCCGAAGGGTAACGATACCCTGATGCTAGACCAGTGTTAGGATATTAGAGGGCACTAACTTCCCAATAACGACTGCCATAGATGTTCATGGCAGCCGGGACCGACGGCTTAACGTGCTCTCCGAGGCACGGAGCAGCCGATAATTGTCCATCAATACCGCACATAATTTCGAAAAGTCATATAACTTCCGAAAGTCAGAGGTGCGCGACGTGGGTTCGAACCCGAGACCCTGTGCATTGCAGTCGTCTGTTGGTGTCCCCACCTGGCTATCGCTGCTATTAAATACGATAAATAAAAAGCTAAAATTAGTTACTTGTTCGCACTTAAATAAAGCATACTAATACATAAGCATACACTACATAACCATACAAATGCTCAATTCTCTGACCGTAGATACATTACACGATATCTATAAACGACACAGAAACAAGTTCCTAAAATATACAGCGTTCAATATTTTTTGTTATCAACAAATTGTATCAGTCATTTGTTGAATCAGATCTGATACGAGAGCAAATGGATACCACACATAAATAAATGAGTAAATCGACAAAACATACCAGTATTGAAGGCAAATATGTACACCTGGTTATCGCAGATCGAATGACAATTTTATTGAACTTATTATGAGCAACTGTGTTAAAAATAAGAGGTGCTACATATAGGATTTTATCTTTCTTGATCTCCAATAAAATATTACACACAACTAAAACATCAAAATATCAGTGACTTCATAATATTAATATATAAAGCACTCAAAAAAATATGCTCGCACTAACGTGACTCGGTGGACATTGAGCACACTTTTAAAACTCGATGATCAATGATGAACGATGCAATAAATCATGTTCAGGACTCGAGTGCAACATTTAATTACGTCGCAAAATTCTTGCTGCACATGGTACGTGAAATGTTTTTTTTACTTGTTAACCCTTTGGGGGTACTGACAGAACGGTGACTTTTTCGTTTGCGACCAAATTATTACGTTTTTTGTCATCAGCTTGTTGATATGTGCCACTACTTCGCAAAAGTCTCTCCCTTAGACTTCCAATTTACTCTGTAGGGAATATCCTTTGTCAATCCCTTCCAAAGGCAAATTATTGTTATATTTAGTAAATATAATAATTTCCTAGTCATTAAATTACCTACGTCTTATGAAAAAGGTATCATAATTTGACTAATGGAATAAATCTTATTCCGATGATACGAAAGCTACCACGGATTGAGTGAAATAATATATTTTATTCCGTTAATGATATAATTTGCTTAATTACATGTTCAAGATGTTCTTCAAAATATTCAAATCTTTAATATTTATGTAGATGTCTCATTCCAAAATGAACAGATGTGCAAATTTTTATTTTATTTTATTTGATTTCACATTTAAGGATAGTTAATATCATAACTTACCTATGCGATTAAAATAAATCAAATATAAAATAGTGTAAAGAAGACAGAACTTACACCTAATTTTATATCGTATCTATCTACCTTAGCTATTGCAGAATATTCAGACTAAGCCGCATACGGTAAACATATTAACATCCTATTAAAAACCAACACAAAAAAGTCGCCAACTCTCTATTTAGACAAACAACATACAGTAAGACTCGCCATGGCGCCACTCAGGCCAAAACGCAGCCAATCAATAAATCACCAAACAGACATCAAACCTAACATGTTCACTTCATCCAGTATTCCGCACGTATCACGTAGCGGGCCATTCATGAGTGTGCTGTGTACATTACAATTAATTATGAGCGACGACGACGCGTCCTGATTTCCACTCTTAATTGGTGCCGTTGAGACAAATGTACTGCTAATTGTTCGTAAACCACTAGGAGCCTAATGTCCAGTATGTGTAACTCGACGGTATTAATTGGGGACTTGATTATAGGAGCTACAGTTACAAGCAAAAACTGGCTGAGTCTTTAGGCGCTGAACATTGATAGCAATCTTGAACATATGTAGGTCTCTCTCGGCTCGCACACGTGTAAAAGATGTTAAAAGTGACTAGCCATTCAGTCATTTGATCTTTTTCTTCATCTTAGCGTTTATCCCGGTTGCATCCGCGGCGTTGGCGTTGGAACCCAGGGTCCACTTTACCGCTAAGTCTCCTCCATTTCGCACGATCTTCAGCGTCCTGTGATGTGAGGTTGTTGGCACGCATGTCATCTCTCACGACGTCAAGCCAGCATTTCTTGGGTCTGCCCCGTTTACTCGGGCCAGGCGGAGGTGGCATGGCAAGACATTTAGTTATTCGATATGTTCAGGTAAAATAATAGTGATCAATTTCTTAATTTTAATAAATGCCCATTTGATTTGTATGTTTTTTCTTTTAAGTGGTACATTTAAATTTGTTTATTTTTCGATTTTAATAAATAAAAAGTATTTTCCAATTTTTATGGCAAGGAATCTCTCTTATTCATTAATTAAATGAGATAAATTACTTTCAATCAAACTTAGAAAAATAATTTTATATAATTTTTGAAATGTTTTCTACTTTCACTATGTTTTCGTAGAGCTAATTAGGTGTTTATTTTTTCTTTTACTCAAATACGATAGTTTATCATAAATCAATCTTGTCTATGATTTGGATTATACCTACTAGAAATTTGAATATAGAATTTATCAACATCTTGCAGCTGCATTAGAGCTTTAAATACGTATTGACTAAATCATCATTATGATATTGTACCGTTAGGAATCTATTACAATTTGATCGGGCAAAGTTATTGCGGAATTAAATTTAAGGCAATTATTATAAGCTAAGTAGTACAGAATCTGAATTCTAATTATAATTCTACTTTAAATGTTGTACTAATGGTAGAACACATTGATTTTAGGAGGTTTTACTAAGTAGTAACCGCAACTAAGTACATATAACACGATTGCACGAGGCACAGGACAACAAAGTACGGGTCTAACTTTGTAAGGTTTGCAGTCGAGTCTGGAACAAATTCTGTACGAACTATATTCAGGTTTATGGCATACCAGAAATAATCTCAAGAATAGTTAAGGAGAGCCACACTCGCATTTAACCATGAAATAAAAAGCAAATCTATTGCCAAGCCACCACTTCAATACAGTCCGCCTAGTCGTGCCCAGCCCCATTTCTATAGAATTCAATCTGTTCTCAAGAACTGCCATAAACATAAACTAGCTAGATTATTCTAAAGGCACAATTGTTTTTCAATTATGTCAATCATTCCCGCAATTGACAGAATCAATGATTCGTAAAATTCTAAGCTACTTTAATTTAATAGACACTAGCGTATGACACTTGCTAATTTGCATAGAGAAAAAAATTGTCTATCGTTAATCTAACATCAAATTAACAACGATAAAACATAATTAGTTTGTATTTACGCAGTTATAATTTATACCGAATCCGAATTATTTTATGGCGGAGCCACAAACTGGTTCCGCTAATTGCAAGATTCGACACCTGAAGTAATGGAGAATCGTAAAACATATTAATTTGAACTCAATTATCAATAAAAATTAACATACTAATGTTTTAGTTGGATAAAAGTTGAGTGATTATTAGCAGTAATACGTTGTATTCTAGTATGGTTTTCAATGGCAGCCATTGGTGTGATGGTTTTTACTATTATATTCTACTGACGGTTTATTACCAAGCGGAATGGAGAAAAGATAATATAGCGTTATCACACTGTCTCGAAGTACCCTATTTTAACGACAGCAATAGATATTTGTATTCAGCATCGGTTTAGTAGCATAATATTGTTTATGACCGAATGCTTACGCAAAGTGGTATTTAACGTTCATCAGTTCTAAGGTTTCACATAATAGAAGTCGGACGTACTACCGTCAACCAAGCGTGGATTAAAACTTCAGATTGCTTTTGAGAATTTCGTTAAAAGTTTTCTAATATAGGCCGATGTTTTTACCCTTAGATAAAGTGCGCATTAGCGTTAAGTTGATAAAAAAGGGTATACACAGCAAGTATGCTTATTTTTTTCAATATAAGCATAAAATAATTCAATCAGTAAAATAAATTACCATTTAGAAGAAGTAAGCGACATTTTCTTTCAGCTCAGGAAATAACAATGTGTAGACATCTCTAGATCAAAGCAGACATTTTCAGGCTCAAAAGTATGCGACCAATTATTTTCAAGTATAAAGCCATTGCAAGACAGAAACGCTCCACAGTGACTGAGCAGATTGAGATCATCGTGATATCTGGACAAGAATGTATATGAAAAATAGGTCATATCTATTTAAAATGCAGTCTACGGACTCGCCGACATAAAATATATACAAGAGAAATAAACGTCTTTTAAATAATAACATAGCATCACGTCTCAGAATGTCTGAATAGTAAGGCTGATAGTAATATTTTCGTTTCGACAAGATATTTACTGAATATGTCATTGATCCTTAAGCTTACGTTTGTGGCCAATTCTTTCCAGATCGGGCAAAACGTTATAGGATTTTCTGTACTAAGTTTCCAGAAGAAATCTCGAAATTTCGAAACGAATTGTTTTAGTTAGGACTGGCTAACTGGCGACGTGAAGGTGTAATAACAGATCTGCTTTTCGCTTCAGATCCGACGTAGTAATATAAGGACGAGTCTAATAACGATAGGCTTGCCTTCTATTATATTCTTAGCTCGTTAGTGGTTACGAAATCTGCTTCAACGTAATTCCAATAATCGTTGCCAAACCTCTGCACTAAAGCCACGACGTCAACATGAGAATATGTGCAAAAGCTTAATCCAACACAAGAAAATAATTTCAATAATAATAATAATGATGATAATAATGATTTATTTCTGTAAGTAGGTTTGTAGAAACACTTTTACATGTCAATCACGTTTTAAAAACTAGATAAGGCCGGCGTTTCGTAAGAAAGGCCGAAACAAACTCAAGAGATCACAGTCTCTTTTAAAGTCCAGACATAATCTTGATCAGATCATGTGAAGACTATGCAGATTAGTGTCTGAAATGGTCTTTTGAGGAAAGAATCCACACAGATTGAGTGGACCTGTCAAGTCAGTGTACGCATTTGTCAGTAATCGTACAGCTCAACTCAGAACTTAAGGAGCTCAACGATTCGACGAACAATGCCAAAGAAAGGACATTTGGGTAAGTCGCAAAAAGTACTCATACTGCCAGACCAACACTAAAACTTACAGAGAGGAAAAAAAATCCACTTAGTCCTCACATTCACAATAATTAAAACAATACAATACTTTACAAAGTAAATATACAAATAAAATATTATCACGTAAATAATAACACGTGTTGCCATAATGGAAAACAAACATATTTGTTCGCGATATTTTCACGCGAAAGCTAGTAAGGGACTGTTTATTATTTTAATAACGGACTAAGAGCTCGTAAAAAGAAGTTTTATTATAGATACAAATAATAAATCTCGATTTCCGACGTTTAAGTGTACGCTTCCGGAATGTAGAAATTACTTACCTACCTGTGGCTTCAAATCAAATAATATAATTTATTTGATTTGAAGCTTGCCTTTTATGTTATCTAATAGAAGTTGGTCTGCTGCATATAAAATAATGGTTGATTATAGACCCACCTCTATATCTCGTATTGTCAACATCGGCCATTGCTGAGTGTAGACTGAATAAATAAGGTCATCCGTTGTCAAGCTAACCTGCCACACACCCCTAACCTAACGACACCTTAGCCGAAACGAAAAGAACAAAACATTTTTAAATTTATTTTACATTATCAGAAAGTAAGTAAAATAAAATCATATTTGAAGTCTATGACTAAAATATATAGTTACGGAGTAACTGGCCAATCAATACCTATCCAGAGACTCTTTCAATGTTTTTGCGAAGTGCGCCTAAAACTATCAACAAATGGGAAAGTCGTCTACTTAATAGAAGACTAGCTCTATTTATAGTATGTAGAGGAAATCAAAGCACGAATATCTCCCATTTCAATTAAAAACTTAAGTCACTACCCTTAAATATGACCACACCATTCCGTTACATGCTGTATAAAAGCCATAATATTAATCAAAGACATAATTAATAAATACACATAAAAATGTCACAAGATGAAAGTGCCATTGTAATTAATCAAACGGTAGAGCTTATTACGTCGTTGTGTGTCTCGAGACGTGTCTGTGTGTGTGTCGGCGTGTCTGCGTGGCGAAAGCGTCGCGTGCGCACCTCGCATCTGTTATAATTCTAAAGATAAAACGAACTCGAGCACCCGGCCCTGTTCCGTTGATCGCAATAGGACCGCAAACGAAGACACGACTATCGGCAATCGACCGACATTCAGTATGCTACCGGCTATTAAGTAACAATATATTTGACTTATAATTCAATTGTTGCATGGCAATTACGTTGGGCCGTGTGAAGGTAAAACGCTACGGTAGCAAATTCTCGGTAGGAACTTTAACACCAATTGTTATTACTTGTGCATTGATAACCCTGTAGAAGAACTAATTGTTTTGCTGTCGACTCGAAGGTTCTGGGTCCCAAGGAGCTACGAAACCTCTACTAGCCACGAGAATACAACACAAGGTAGTTTAACTGCGATCTTCTGTAGGGTCTAGTGGAAGTAGATCTATAGGTGGGCTGGTCCAGCCATCATGTTGAACTGGTTCACCCAGCATCTGACTGGCCTGAGCTGAATTAAGCGATATCGCACCACCGTTGTACCTCTCAGCTTAATTTGTACTTCAGTAAGTAAAATTCAAAAAAGAAAACCAGAGCTTCCTGCCCGTTCTTCTTTAGCTCTACGCCCTTTCTTTGCTGAACATGACAACGGGTATATGTAAATTCATAGTTTAGTTTTACCAATTTAGGCTTGAAATACTTTATCTAATTAAGGAAGAGTAGTAGAGCCAAGGTGGTTACAGCAAGAATGGGCCGGCTCGACCGGGAAAGTACTACCCTCTCACAGAAAATCGACGTGAAACAACAGTGTTTCACTGCTGTGTTCCGTTCGGTGAATGAGAGCGCCGGAGGCCTAAGCATGAGGTGACGATTCTCGCAGCTTATGAGGGACCTGCAGAGTATCCGTAGATTCATTGTGTGGGTGGTGCAAGTCGACCCGGCGGCCAGGGAGAGCCGTAGAAACGGTGCTCTGCTGGCCGCCCGCGGTATAGTCCAGAGGCCCAACCGAGTCTAACCAACTAGGTTGGCTGCCTTATCATGCCGCGCATAATCTCGAGGTGGCTCGTCGTGCCGGATGGTGACCGGAGGGTGGATCCCGGCGACCACTTTCGGGAGGGTACGGGGGTCCTTCCGTCTGTCGGATCGGCTATCGCCATTTTCCTCGCGAAAGCCGGGGTATGCTTGTTTGTTAGGGCGGATATTTGCTGTCGCCGTCTACAATGCCTAGAGGACCCTTCCTTCTCTGTCCTTTGGGTACACGTAGATAATGGTTCTTTCAGCCAAATCTACATTTGTCTCTACCGATCCCATTCAGGAGACGCTGAGACAACTCGACTCTTCAATTATCTGAGTCACGCAGCAGACGACGCGCAGGAGCGGTTTCCGAACGCTGAGTTGTTGTTCTTGGGAGATTTCAATTCCCACCATGAGACCTGGTTGGGTTCTCCCAAAACAGACCACGCGGGACGAACTGCCCATGCGTTCGCTCTCACGCATGACCTGTCTCAACTGGTACTCCAGCCCACCCGGATACCAGACATTGCAGGTCAGGCGCCCTCTCTGCTCGATCTGCTGCTGACGAGTACCCTAACCGGTACAGTGTGTCGATTCGTGCTCCTTTGGGCACCTCAGACCACTGTCTGGTTTGTGCCACAGCTGTTGTTGTTACGCCCCCACGACCCGAGGAGGTAGACGACGACTGTGGCACTACTCGTCAGCAGACTGGGATCGAATGCGGGAATACTTCGCATCCATCCCTTGGGCTTAACGCTGCTTTGAGAACAGGGATCCATCAGAGAACGCTACTGCTGTCGCTGGTGAAATCATCCTGGGTATGGAATATTATATTCCATACAGTGATGTCACGAGCGGCGGCAGGAAAAGGCCCTGGTTCGGGCGTGAATGCGCTGATGCTGTTGAACGCAAACAGACAGCGTATCGCGCTTGGACCAGGGCTTGCACTCTCCACGACCCTAACGTGGATCACCTGAAGGCAGCATTCAACCAAGCCACAAAGGTCTGCAAGAGGGCATACTTAAGAGCGGATGCCCAGCGCGTCGCACGGTTCGACCAGGAACTCATGGCACATCCTACGGGCAGTCGTAGCTATTGGCGCCTGGCCAAAGCCGTGCAGTCCAACTTCTGCCAGACCTTGCTGCCCCCTCTGAGGTATCCGAATGGATCACTGGCTCATCGGCCGCAGGAGAAAGCAGATCTGCTTGCAAATGTCTTTGCGGCCAACTCCCGAATCGATGACTGCGGTTCGCAGCCGCCTAACATTGCCAACTGCGGCTACACCATGCCTGATATATGTATCAGGCAACGAACTGTTCGTGCGATACTGCAGTCTCTCGATGTTCGGAAAGCCAGTGGACCTGACGGCATCCCAGCTGTGGTTCTTAAAAAATGTGCAGCGGAGTTGTCTCCCACACTTACGCGCCTATACCGGACGTCTTACGCCGCAGGCATTGTGCCCGAGGCTTGGAAGGAAGCGAACGTTCAACCGATTCCCAAAAAGGGGGACCGTTCCGAGCCAAGCAACTATCGACCCATAGCTATCACCTCGGTGCTTTCTAAGGTGTTCGAGCGGATTATAAACACCCAAATTGTCCGCTACCTGGAGGATCAATCGTTGATCAATGATCGCCAATACGGCTTTCGGTCTAAACGATCAACGGGTGATCTTCTAGCATTCGTCACGCACCTCTGGGGTGAGGCTATGGACAAGCACGGCGAGTCTTTGACATAGCCAAAGCTTTCGACAGAGTCTGGCACCGGTCTCTTCTTTCCAAGCTTCCGGCCTATGGCTTGCTCCCTCAACTGTGCACCTGGATTGCAAGTTTCCTGCAGAAGCGTCGTATTCGGGTCCTTTGCGACGGTCGCGCTTCCAAATTTATGCAGGTCAATGCAGGAGTGCCTCAGGGGTCTGTCTTATCCCCTACGCTCTTTCTTCTGCATATCAATGATATGTTGAATCTCTGCAACATACATTGTTATGCGGACGACAGTACCGTGCATGGGCGATATCTCGGAAATCCTGGGGCCAAACAGGCTGAGGTTGAGGGGAAAAGGCAGAATCTTGTCGTTGAACTAAACCAGACCTTGGACCGCATCTATGAATGGGGCGCCAAGAACTTGGTGGAGTTCAACGCCAAGAAGACCCAGGCATGCGCGTTCTCAACAAAAAAGTCTCCGTTCCTTCCCCTCCCTTCTCTGAAGAACACTCCACTGGTAATACGTGACAGCCTCTCCATCTTAGGTATGGATCTTTGCCGTTCCCTTAATCCCAAAACCTACATCGAGAGCGTCATTAAGCAAGCTTCGCGAAAACTCGGAGTTCTGAACAGGGTGAGGCGGTTCTTCGCGCCTGGGCAACTGTGCCTATTGTATAAGGCACAAGTGCGCCCTTGCGTGGAGTACTGTTCTCACCTTTGGGATGGCTCCGCGCAGTACTTGCTGGACGCTCTCGACCGGTTACAGCGGCGGGCTGTCCGTATTATCGGAGATCCAGAGGTCACGAGTTCACTGGAACCTCTGCAACTCCGTAGGGACATTGCCTCATTGGCATGTTTCTACAGAATATACCACGGGGAGTGCTCTAAAGAGTTCTTCCACCTTATCCCGCCCTCCCCTTTCCTATCCAGAACAACGCGTGCTGGGCTCAGATGCCATCCTTACACGGTAGAGTCGATTAGAGCGCGTACCAAAAAGTTTGGGTCCTCATACCTCTGCCGAACGACCAAGGCATGGAATTCTCTGCCAAGGCACGTGTTTCCTTCTTCCTTCAATCCTGGGTCCTTTAAGCGGGGCGTGAAAAAGCACCTTCTCAGGCCGTCAAAGTAGAGACCTCAACATCGCCTCGGCTACTATGACGGCGGTGTGGAGGCCACTGCTCTTAGACCACACGACTGCTTACCATCAGGTGGAGTGTGGTCATTTTGACGAGCACGATAAAAAAAAAAAAAGGAAGCTTATAGATAATCATAAGAATGCTAGAAGCCTTTTAGTAGATCAAGATAAAAGTACTCCCCCAGGGTTCGCTAGTTGGAGCGAAAGCCAAGACTAAGCAAGGTTCCCATTGTGCCCTACCTCTGTTACTGAAGAAACAATTAATCTTTATGATCTGACTTTTTTTGCAGAACCCTCAACTATACGACCTATACTCGTTATGTACGTCCTCGATCATCACATGCCAACAGCACAAAAAGAAGGTCCGTGGCGCCATCCGTACATTCATAATCGAGACTAAACCGTCTTTATTTACTTAAAGAAGCTTTTAGATGTAGATGTTGAACATGTATCATAACAATGCTAAAAGCCCTATAGACAGCGCATTAACGTAAAGTGGCGCATATGGACGATAGCTATCTTTTAGCGAATGAAAAGAAACATACGTTCGGATATTGGCGACCTTTTTCTGTGTTTTATACTAATAGTTTCTATTAATACTTGAAGCAATAACTTTGTACCACTTTTACGACAATTGCGCGGACGGAGCAGTATGAAATTTGGCACAGTTAGAGTTTATATGGAGAAGGAGGGGCGAATCCTAATATTTTTATAAAATATGCATTAGAAATACGTTAAATTAATGAAAAAACACTACACGCACACAACCATGCATTTGACACACGCAGTCGAATCACGTTCGAAGTATTTCGACATTGTTCGTCTGACGTCGTACAATTCTTTGTAACTATGGTTACCTATATCTTATTTATATGTAATAAAGAAAAACAGAAAACAAATTAGCAAGCTTAGGAATTTTGGTCGAATTTTGACCATTAGGCGACCGCTAGTTAATATTATATGGGATTAATACTACTTCTGAAATAGTACTACCGCGCCAGGTTTATTTGAAAGGAATCATGCCATAGGGATTATCTGTGCAGCTCCTAGCACTTAATTTATTTATAAATGACAAACATTGACAATAATATTAAGAGCATTCTCAAGATTTTGGCATTTTAAAATCAGGTGTGATCTATATGGAATAGTTTTCTTTGTAGTGATAGTTTTAAGGTGTTCCTGCTTTTACCCCGTTTTACATAGTTGTAATGATATTTTTTTATAGAAATCCGCTGTAAAATTTTAATGGTGGCAACAATGGATTGTTCAGAAATGCCAGTACTATGTCTGTGTAACACGATACTTCATATTTCTGGACTCTGTTGGTGTTTTTATTAAGAACTAGCGGTCGCCTAGTGGTCAAAATTCGACCAAAATTCTTAAGCTTGCTACTTTGTTTTCTGTTTTTCTTTATTACATATAAATAAGGTATAAGTAACCATAGTTACAAAGAATTGTACGATGTCAGACGAACAATGCCGAAATACTACGAATGCGATTCGAGTGCGAGTGTCAAATGCATGTTTGTGTGCGTGTAGTGTTTGTTCATTAATTTAATGTATAAAAATATTAGGATTCGCCCCTCCTTCTCCATATAAACTTTAACTGTGCCAAATTTCATTTTCCTCCGTCCGCGCAATTTTCGTAAAAAGCGGTACAAAAATTTTCCCATACGGGAAATAAACCCGGCATTTCACTATTGTCAGTTATATATATACCGATATTTATGCTATTGAACCAACATGGGATATTGGCCACCGCGGTCGCGAGATCGATCGACTCATTATACGCTCTTTCATTGAATTGAAACATAGTGAAGTTGACGAGCAATAAACTTTTAATGCTTTTGTAATCATTACTCTTACATCTGCCTCCCTGGTCCAGTGACGTAAGCGTCCATGCGCTATACCAGTAACGAGGCCGAGATTCGATTCCCGGTACGGAGCATTAAGTTTACGTGTATTTGTTTACTGCAATGGTATATAATAAATTAATAATATATTTGTCTACTCCATTTCTTTATTTATTGTTTATCCTGCTCTTTAAAATGACCACACTCCGCCTAATGGTAAGCAGACATGTGGTCCAAGAGCAGTGGCCTCCACACCATCCACATAGCAGCTGAGAAGATGTTGACCTACTTTGACGGCCTTAGAAGGTGCTTTTTCACGCCCCGCTTAACGAACCCAGGATAGAAGGAAGAAGGGAAAAAGCCATGATTCTACGTGTATATATAACGCATGTTTCCCAGAGGGGTAGGCAGAGACTACAGATTTCCATTTGCTACGATCCTGACACACTTCTCTGGTTTCGTTCACTTTCATCACATTCTTCATACACGTCTGTCGGTTCAAGGTGCTCTTAACCTGGCTTGTCCAGGACGCCTCCGATCTGATCGAGAAACGTTCGCCTGGGTTTTCCTCTTGCGACTGTTCCATTCATACTAACCTTATAAACTTTCTTACTCAGTCTTTCCTCATCCATTCTTTCTACATGTCCAAACCAGCTTAACATACCCTTTTCTATTCTTGTCACTATATCCACTTTCAAGCCGCATCTCTCTCTAATCACACTATTCCTTATTCTATCTTTCAGAGTCACACCACTTATGCTTCTCAACGCTCTCATTTCTACAGCATTTATTCTGCTCTCATGCTTCTTTTGCCATACCCAACTTTCACTTCCATACATAAGTGTAGGCACTAATAGTCCACTATAAGTATGTATTTGCATATATTTGAGATAAACGCATACAAATATTGTAAGTGCTACTTAAGCGTATGAGTAATTAATGAGCTCAATATATTGAACGATAAGCTTTCAACGTGGTACCCTTACTCCCTTTAGCCTTAGTCTAGCAGGGTATTGGGCAAAGCTGATTGATTGAAGTTCTCAAATTCAAAATAATTTATTCATTTAGGTCACAAAGTAACACTTATGAATGTTAAATTATATAGGTTAGTGAGTTTACTAAGTTACTGAAGCTACATTTAGGTTAGTTACTAGGTTCAGGCAAAGGGTTGAGCCTATGAGAAGAAACCTGCAAGAAACTCACGGCTATCTCTATAATATCGAAATTATGGTGAGAAGAACTTCAGTCTAATCCTTTTGAGACATACAGACAAGATGTTATATAACGTTAATTCCCTCCGGCGCGGTGCACGTCAGAGCATCGAACATCGCTACCATGTATGGTGAACCGTCTTCGTATTACGCGCAACTAGCAATTTGCAAGAATTTCAAACAAGGGCAACGATTGTATGTAGTTAGAGTATTATTTATTTATTTACATCAAATAGAACGAGTTGCGCCAATTACACTATTTAATAATATAATATATAAATTTAAAATTTAGCATTCATGCATTCTGCTCACAGTACCTCATACATTCTAATAATAATATTTTCCATTCATCCGCAAAAATATCAAGTTCTGGGTTAAAGTCCAAGAGTTAAACTGTTTTAGTGACCGAGGTATGGGTGAGTTACAGCATGACACAATACGGCACGATTATACATTATCTATTCAGTATGCGCGACTTCGATTATTCCATATACATACATAGCCTCATGCCTCTATCCCTAAAGGGTTAGGCAGAAGTGTATTGCAAACGCACTTTACGCCAGCTATGGTTTTTAGGTCTCACGTAATAGAACCTATTGCAGTTCGTCGGGCACATATACAGCATACGTGCCGTAGCTGAAATTTTCTTGATAAAAACTTCTTATAGCACTTTCGGCGACCCAGGCATTAATCCCAAGACCTTAACCACAACAGTCAAATTTACTACCGCACCACCAAGGAGAATATTTCGTAGACTTTTACTACGAAACTACCTTAGAGCGACCAGCTTAGATCATAGCCATGAATACCGCGACTACTCAAAACAGTTATCTGTGGATCATACAAACACTATAATATACCTATCTATGTATGTGAACTGCAGGCTGACGGCTAAAACCATTGCTTCACCTATGCCATCATCATATAAAATTACAACATGATGCCGATCCGACATCGATATATCCATCGTCCGAAAACCTACGTAGTCATGTTATAACGAAAATAGATGGGAACATTGATTTATAACCTCTATTGGGAAATCCTTAACTCAACACCTCACCATCTATTCTTATAACATGATAAAAGAAATCAAAGAAAATTAAAAAATAAACTTTTATGTGAAACTATAAAACTGCGTTAATTGTCGTTAACTCGAGTCCTTTGATGCGCCAAGAATTTTTAGTAGGTGACGTTGCACATAGCATGGCAGTGCATATAATTATGTTGCATCAGTTGCAAGTTTATGACAGACAAGATTTACACAAAGGAAACAAACAGACTCATTCGTTTATTATCTCGGCCGATGTTTACTGTTGCGTACGATACTAGCGCCGCTGCGCAGGCGCCGCCGAGACGCCCAGACGTTTGGATAATTCATAAGGGCACGAGTTTCCATGGAGAGCCGGACCTACTCCACAATTCTTCCGGGCTACCTACCGGCTTATTGTTTACCCAAAACGGTATCTTAATACCCCTTATAGATACGTTAAGCCCGCTAGTTAACGTTGTCAGCTGGCCGGTTACGCAAACGCTTTTGTTCTCCAAGCGGAACCCATTCTAGATCTATTACAAAATGATTGTCCATTTAGAAACGTATTATATTGAATTCGCACGCGCACCTGAGTTTTATGGTGAGGTAAATAACAATACCAGAGGGTAATACCGGCGAGCCGTCATCCGCCATTGAAGCGCGAAGTTGAAAATCTGCCCACCTTAATGGTCCATATTGGAATGGTATAAAAACTGGTCGTTTATATGACGGCGCGGGCAGGACCACTGGCGCCGGCGCACGATCGTTTTGTTATTCAACCCGACAAGTGATGCTGGAAAATTATCATATTTCACTATGGCACTCGCGACTGACGTTTATGGGATACGAGGATCGTACGAACCACGAGAAATTTATTAAAAATTATAATTGAGAATGACCTACAGACTTATAAACTCCACAGATCGTTGACAGAAATAATTTCGTGAACAAAATTTTTACGAGTTTTGTGATTTTAATAGCTAGTTGAGTAACGTACATGTAATAAAATAACGTGCCGGAAATTTATGTGCGTTAGTCAAAAGTCAAATATTAGAGACATAAATAATTTTAATCGATCTCATTTAGAAGCCGGCGGTTGAATAAAATGCCTGAGAGTGGGGAGATTTTTTTACAGTGCACGTTTATAATAAGAAGCGCGACATAACTCAATAATCTGTAAATGGTGCGGTGCCGGAGGTAGGTACCGGCGCAAGCGCAAGCGTAGTCGGAATCATGCATGCGCGCTCAATCCCATGGCACGACACGACTCAGCTCGGAGGCAGCGGCGACAGAAAAAATCTCACTTGCCTAATAAGGACCTAGTACGTGCTCGGACACTACCGTTTGCGATTATCTCACGGTCCGCAGAACGGGGTCATGTGAGAACCAAATTGCTGCTTCTGTACTTAATGACCACTTTTAAAATAAATAACCCCAAGTTGGAGTCACGGAATCCTTTTGACTCGTGTACGACGTAAATGATAAGGTTTTTTTGCGACGCGACGCAGCGAAGGAAACAGTAAAACTAGATAATAATATTTATGTGACATGAGAGCTAAGGTAAAACCAGTTGGTGGGTACTTCATAAAGAGAATGTTTTGAGTCGTTTAGCGTTGTAATTACGTCGAGTACAGACAAATTATGTCCTTAGTGAGGACAGTAAGCGGCGTAATTTGTGCATAGTATGCGCCCCACCATCAATTATGGCATTTAATTAAAATCGACAGCATAGTGCATATAAAAACGTAGGTCTATTTACAATAACTTTATGTTGACGTTTGCATTGCTTATATAAAGGTGAGTACCGAGTTGATTAAACAAGCATGAGTAAGCTCTGCGAATATGACCATACGTGGAAATCCCTTGTTTAATAAAAATAATAAATGCTAGAAACTTGACGTGTCTGCGGGGAAAATGCTCAACAGCAAGAAAGTATGCGACCAGGTTGATTAGAAAAACAAACAACGTTCGTTATAGAAAGGAAATGACTAATTGAATCATGATCAGTTTCAAAGAAAACTTACATTTATTTTTCTATAAAAACAATAAAAATCTCCAGAAATAATAACACAAGAGTGATAAAACACCTGCTAAAATAATTGTCAATTTGTTACGAACGTTAAAATGAATAATAGCGTCGAACCCCAGATTAGGAATCCGGCACCAAGTCGTCCTCGGGCTCGAATATAAAGATGGTCGACCTATAAACGAAAAACGAACCGGTTAGTATTATCGATGGCGAGCCACGATAGGGGTCGAGGCGCCTGCCCGACGACCACCGCCGGCAGAATAATTGGACACCACAGGACTTCACACCATACACACAATGAGCACCTCGCGGCCGGGACTCGGCCGGCCAGAGCGAGACGGAAAAATGCTCCGCATAACAATCGTAATTTCACAAATAAATTGTCTCAAAGCACTCGAGTTTCGGAATGGAGAATCCGAATGGACGTTATAAATGGTACAAGAATGGTATTTGGAGACGTCGACGCTTAATCGAAACGTTTTCATCTCGTCGTTATTGCGTGTTTTTGTACAGATAAAGAACTCCAGCGTGCGTATGATATTAATGTGCGCGGACGAGATTCGAGATGACGCGATCGTAATGAAATTGGATAAATTCAGAACTTTAAGCGGTCGACGCATACCGTACGAGGCAAAACCAATTAGTTTCGATGAAAGATATGTCACTCTACAATAATTTACAACATATTCGTTCATGTATCGTCAGAAAATGGTTTATCACGCATAATCCTAGTAGAAATATTCATCAAAATGCTTAAGATGATTCACACAGAGCTCCAAGTTATTTAAACGTTTGTTAGATGATTGGGAACCTACTTATCTTCTGACACAACCACAATTATTATTGTTCCAAACAGATATGACGGTTCATTTTATGCTATAAACAAATTCGTCATATTATTATCGCCGCTTTAGATCTATATCTTACGAAACAGACAATCGATGTCGAGCATTAAAACTGATAAGTTTATATTACCGTCACATTCCTTTTATTTATGGTAAATACAAGTCGAACGATAAACGTGCATATATTTTATATCCTGAATAAACTTAAGCTCGTTTTATTATGGTACCGATTAAGAGTAAAGATCCTTTAGAGAAACACCTTAATCGGGGCAAACAATCGTCAAAAGGTTTCACCCATAAAATGGAAGGTATCACAAACAGATGTAAAGGCAATGTTATCATTAAGGAGTGTATCTAATTACGGGTTCGTTCACCCACCTAGACGTCGCGGAATTTAGCGAGCGTCGTGTATTTCGGTCCGGGGCTCGAACGGATGTAGTAGCCTTCCTCCGACAGTAAATCCACAAATATATAAATAACTATTTTCATACTGCCAACCGCAACTTTATGAGTACTTTTACGACGAGTGCCATCGATAAGGATGCCCTTTGCTAACATGATTATGCTCATTTTACTATACTTGCACGATATCATCTTTCGAAAAGTGCCTCGACTGATACAATTTACGAAACTCATAATATTTAACCATTTATTTTTATGACAAAACGTGAGAATATAAGTAAAATTATGTTGAACACTGAAATCTATAATCAAGCGCCAATAGTATCTAATGTTAAACAATTATAACACTACTGGCTTGTGACGAAACGTTAGTGTTTCGATAGCAGACACAGAGTATTCTGATGACATCTCACACAGCGTCCTCTATTTAGCAGGATGAAGACAGACTATATCGTACCTCTAATAAAAAATTCACTGACATTTCTTCCAGTTCCAACAATCTTATTCTACAAAACAATCTAAATTAACATATTGATGCACATGCGCCAGTTTCTTACAAGCATTCATTTGCAATTTCTTGCTAGTCTCGATATCATTTTAATCTAAAACGAATTGCTTACATAGCAGTACTAATAAGAACCTACAACCCGTGAGGCGTGTCATCTTGCAATAATGTTGTCTATAGAAAGTTTAACGTCTACTTGGAAACAAGATAAAACGTATTCAATGTTTTGCTTTAGAATCTGCATGAGGAGGCCAAAGCATTCATAGAAATGCTGAATACATCTCGCAGAAGGGTGCAAAATTCTCGAGAAAGCTGCATAAGCCCCGCGAACTTTGGCGGGTATTTATAGAATTTCACTGAACTGTGCCAAGCCGCAAAAATAATATTCGCCATATTAGGTTCTTCACATCTCGAGAATTCTGTTTACAAGTGCCAAGGAATGATAATGATAAAAACACATTATTGGTTAGTATTTTACGGTGCCATCAAATATTCAGTTCACCTTGTATTTTTAAAGAGCGTGACTATTTATATTTGTCTGAGCTGAGCAAACTTAAACAGCAATCATAAAAGTAAACACCGCTTGTTGTTTTAGTCCGACCGGTCGGTACATCATTTTTGGTAAAAGCTTTTACAGAACTCGTAAACTAAACAATGCTCGAATAATCGTGCAAAACTTAACGATCAATTAAACACCGATTAAGGAAACAAAAATAATAAATCGCTAAATAAGACGATAATCGATTTTATCTGCGAATATGAGTCAATAAAAAGGTCGGGTGCGAGGAACGTACGGCGTGGGAGAGGGACGACGCGTAAGGTGTGCGCGCGCAGACACCAGCTAATTAAAAGGATTTTGTTAGCTGTCAACGTGAGATAAAACCAAGCTTTGATGTCGCCGCCGCCGCACATTAAACCTCGATCGGGGTTATTAAAACTATTTATAGTGTAAAAGTTGCTTATGCAGCTACGATATAAATCATTTGGATTTACTCTATGGTAATTACTTGTTTTAATGTTTCAGTTCATAGTTTTAAATGTTCCGCATTTAAATATTTATGCTAATATTTTTGATGAACATTTCATAAACAAGTTTTTAGTTGAGTTTCAGTTTAAAAGTTACAAATAGTGCGTCGTTTGCGTCGCTATCTTATCGTTAATAACCACCATAAATAAGTTGGTTCTTTCCGTTAAAATATGGTCTTTACACACAACATTTAGATCTTTACCTCGACATAGTTTTAATAGAAGGTGTACATTAATTTCTAGGCACCTTCGTAACACGATTTGAAAAAGGCTTAATATTGATAATTGTTTGGGTACCCCAGAAAATAATTGTAAAATGAATTAGGTACACATTTTATGTATAAAAGGAAGGTGTACACAATACCTGATAATAACAGACCACAATGCTTCGGCTAAATAAAAAAATAATAAATAAAAAGATTTAAGACCTTTTTTATAAAAAAATACAAATTAATACATGCAATTCCTAAAATTCGTGAATTTCGCTCTTTCTGAAAATCCAAATCAATGGGATTTTCAGAAAGAGGGAATAGAGCATATTATCATAGTGAAATGGAAAAAGGCAGAATCTTATACCCAAAAAAATGCCCGATAAAACGACACCACACTACGCGTTTAGACCGAATTTGAATGTAAACACGCTTCAGGGCTTCTTACAGAAATAAAATATGGATACATCGTTGTACTGATAGCTCATAACTTCCACTTCCAAAGTCATCATACCCAGCAGCTGTAGACCATGATATCATCACATCGGCGCGAACGCAATAACAATGATCGCGAATCAAACCCTTTCGATTGCTCGCATTCGTTTCAATCGTAGCTCATTTCCTACAATATGCACAATATGATCATGTACAATAGTGTCAACCATGTCTACTCGTGAGTGGTATCTACGTAGTCACATGAATTGATTGGGAATATTGTTGGGTCAAGCTTGAAATGATATCGCGTGATTGTTGGACATTCATTAAGACTTGTCTACGTCTGGAAATCTATTGGCGCGCTTTGTGTCGCTACTGTTTCTGCCGTTTTATAACCAATGTTTATTGTTGCATGGAATGTTCGTTACAAATATAGTAAAATCGAGCTAAATAATGTCAAAAATAAACCTTAAATGTTTTAAAATCTAAATGTAACTAAGGAAGGTATGATCACTGCTGATTTCGAATTTCACGTAGGTATGCAAGAATGTCAACTGCGTACGACCATTTTGAGACTGAATACCTCAACTTCGTTTTTGAAACTTCACATACCTTAAAGAATTAAAAAGCATGTTTCCTAGAGGAAGCTTTTTTAAGAGGTTGACATTTTTCATATGGCTTCAACAGCCAAGTTCTGTATGTAGAAGGTTTACCCGGTAGAACCGTCCCAAAGGCACTACAGTGATAAAAATGGTTGACTCGAATATGCTTACTTGTATTTCAGTAAGTGTATAAATGTCTACCCGAATATCGGGTAGACATTTATACAGTCCTATAGAGCAACTGTATGCTGACAGACCTATGGCAAAAGCATATTTATTTTTAAAAATGGCGTTATGAGGCGATGGGGCAATAATAACTAGACACTTATTGAAAATTTTACCCAAGATTACACTGAACAAGTGAAAGTGGAACGAGCCAGAAGTGGCTTTTACCCTGTAGTAGAATAATTAAGCAAGTTCATGGTAATATTACTGAATCATGCAGGTTTCTTACAATGTATTATTTAATCCTTAACATAAATAAGCTTATATTTAACGATAGAAGAACATATTGTAAGATATTTTATTTAATTACACTGTATTATTGACCAGGTCAACTACATATATGTATCTTGGTATTTTTAACCAATGACCTATCTTTATATACATAAATCTTCTGTGCGCTTTGTGCTTCTACTGTTCTGTGTGTTTGTAATTAAACTCCTCCTAAACGGCTGGACCAATTTTTAATGAAATTTTTTGTGTGTGTTCAGGTGGATTTGAGAATGGTTTTGGTTTTGTTTTCTTTTTTTTCTTGTGTACGTCTGTCGGGACAGCTAGTATAGTATAATAATTATAATATAGAAGACTCAAAAGAAACACAACTACTTTCAACCGTCGACGTCAGTTCGAAACATAGAATCAATATAAGAAAAGCACACCAACCCTTAAATTATGTGGTTATGCCGATATAACCTGTTAGTTAAGTTGTTTATAGTACATAAATATAGCACTTACAGCTTTTCTATTATTGTCAGGAAACCGCTTAATATAATACCACACGGTAAAAATAGTGTTTTTGTAAAATTTCTTTAATAGCGGAACGTTGTGCAAACCTACCATTATTGTGGTAGTCTGTCACTAATTGGTAGCTAAGCCCTCAAGTTAAACTGGCATTGTAAGCAAACGCGTATAAACGGCTGCAAATTATAATAGAAAACTAGCAACTACTACTCTTATATGACTTCAAACATGATGTGAAAATTTTCTATCCTAACGAGTTCAATGTACAAAACGAAAATAAACAGATTTGACTTGAAGCTACTGAAAAATAAACAAGAGAAAACACAAAAGATTTTAATGAAGTTGTAACTTCTCTTACATATTATAGTGAAAGCAAACACTCAACGGTTAATGACATATTAACACAACAAATACGTGTAATGACTTTCCGTGCTAGAGCTGGAGAGCAGAGAAAAGATCACGACCACAATAGACCTCTAACGAAAGGATTAGACCCGGTGCCGGATTTTGTTAATGAGACCCCTTTGTGCCCGCCTCTACTCTCCGACGGAAATCATTTATTTCACCGTAACCAATTGACATTTCCATATATTTTTTTTAATTTATACCGTGCCGCAGGTTTGTTTTTAAGTCGTCGCCTACGCTCTAGCTTAAGAAACTGGTCACGGACTTGAGAGCTAGTTTCGAACAACCGTACTGTCGTGTAGGATGCCTATTTATGTACTAAAGTATTTAAAACAAGATGAGTAGCCGTTACATGTGATAGATGGCATATTTGAGCAATGAATTTAGGTCCGGGACTAGCGGCGACTAATTTCATTACATAATAAATTAAGCTCTATTAGAAGTAGCAGGAACTCAAGTGGTACTGTGGTATGTTGTAAAGTATCATTCGGTTTATATGAATAGCGCTCCCACCATTCTACGTGTATCAGTATAATCACTAGAAGATTTTGAGCGGCGCCTGCCGTCAATCAAACTGACTGACACCATATCATTCCTGGGTTCCTTAATAAAACAAGTCCGAATAAACTTCAGATTCAAAGCGGATGATAGCCTTAGTACAGTTTATTTATATTTTGGGTAAACATTGCTATAACATTTTCTCTCATTAGTATAAAGTTTGTTTTAGAAGTTTCATAAAATTCACACACAGTAAGACAAAGAGTATAGTTGTTTATTTAAACTAAATTAGTTGAGGTGTTAATAGTTCCACAGGGTTCCAAATCCAACCCAAAAAGAAAATAACGACTTAACAGGAAACTGTAATTGGTGTAGAACCAATTTATGCTGTAAGTCCAACAAGAGGCTCCTAATTACAAAAAAGTACAATCGTTTTCAATGGAGCTCAGTGTGATCCGACGAACTGACATTGAAAAGCCGACGTCTAAAACTTAAAGGGTCAAATAAAATAATCTCAGTCGGACCACAAGAAATATCACACGTCGTAAACGAACTCGTATTATTCGAAGAAGGCACGGGATATGATAGCACACAATGGATTTGAAGAGACGCCTAACGAACTTACCGAGACGTCAATCAAAAGGCTGCATTTACAATATAAATTTAAGTATATTTTATTAAAATATTTAAAATAGCAATGAGCAATGTTCAAATTTTACAGGAAATAAAAAAAAGGTAATTGTTTGATTGAGAACCTTTAAGTGCCTTGTGGCATTCCTTCTCCAGAGTTGGTTGATCCTTGCTTCTGGCTTCTGGTTTACACTGATGGGGATAATGACATACTATTAATTTAAAATGCTCTCCGTGCCACCGGAAATAGAGAAGCCTGAAGTTATAGAAACAGCAATGTTTCTTTGAGGAAGAGGCGACTGGTACTAATAATGAGAGAACATACCTACTCGTAGATGTTTAGAAGCAATTCAATTCATATAAATAGCGGTCTTTATAAAATAAGAATTCATAAGTATTCGTACCCACACAATGCAATACATACATAATGTATATAAAATCAGAGATGTGCGATCTTAACAAGAAAATTTCAATAGAAAAGCAATAAAATTCAAATTCTAAACACTTCTCCGAGGAAACGTTCTACGATAAAGATCGTTTAAACGATAGTTAAATAACTGTTAGACACGTTTAAAAATAGAACGTCTGGCTATATCCGGTGATGATAATAGTAAAAGCTTGTTTAGTAGAGCTCAATGAAAATTATTGTGTCCAAACATTACAATTTCCAATTCAACTGCTAACAACATTAACATAAAATTTGGAATATCTTTACTTAATTTGCAATTACAATAGCAAGGGTATATCCGGTGAAATATGAACCGAATAGTGTGGCGCCTCTTTAATTACCAACATTTTTTGGCTTTTTCGTTTCATTTTGCATAATGGTTATAGGCAAAAAGCGCGGTTCTCGTAATTGGCAGCAAAAAGCTATAACTTTGATTCAGCCGACATGAATGGCTAGACCAGAAGGCATTAACAGAAGGCACAGAATTGGAAATATTAATGCGTGAATTAAAATAAAATAGGCGTTATTGGGTATTTAGACGGATAAATGATATATAAATAATTGATGCCTTATGTGGACAGACGAATCATAGTAATAAGTATATTAGAGTATCGCTCTTTTTTAAATCTAACTGGGTGCAAAATTAGTGCTTAAAGTTCGATATTCAATAAAATAAAAAATCTTTCATTTATGGAGGTTGAATAATCTCACGCAAAAACATATTCATTAAGAATTATTTTATTACTTATTTTTATAAACCTACATTCTGAGTAAATGGCTTTTAATCATCAAATGTCTACCTAAGGATACCCTCATTTAAATGCAACACCTAATGGCAATCACAATTAGAATGAGCCCGCCTCAACCGTCAGCCATTATTCATTAACAAAAAACACCTTATTTATCCCATTTGTTGGTGTATATTTGTCTAAAAACATGCATTCGTAGGGTACCACTGAGGCGAATATGATTTATAAGTGAACAAATGTATCATTACAAAGTACCGTTCCAAAATGGACTCTATTGGTACAGAAATAAGGAGGTTTGTTTCTGTTGCACGTATTTAATGGAAGGTCGTCGCAGGCGCCGCGAAGCCGCGTTTTTTCATGTGGAGATTTTATTATCCAAGGTCGGATAGGAATACCGATTGGTTGAAATGGTTGATGAACACACAGGTATAGACGGGGATCATGTTACGAAATATAAATCATATAATATAACTTGCGTAAATCTACTAAAAAATATGTAAAAACTTCATGAATATTAAATAACTTTAGAAGAACAACTTTAATATCTAATTTTATAATAACACCTGAAACATGAGTATACAATATGTAATCCATACCAATAATTTGGTGTCGTAAATTAAAATTATTCTTTATAAATATTGCCTAACTGATACATATTTTTAGAGATTAACAGATTAACAGACACGGGCAAAGCAATTAATCCACTATTAATAACGCGATATTTGATAATTATAATTAATAAACTGGAGTATTAAACTCAGATAGTGGAGGTCATGACTACGTTTAGGTACCAAAGCTAATGAATTCAATTAATATGAAACGTGTAGGTACGAATGATTTATCTTGGGTTTCTGAGAACTTAGATAAAATACATTTTAGTGGGTCTATGACATCATTACATACAATAGATTATATTGTAAGATTAGATGGAAAATAACCCCAAAAGAAATGTAATTTAATGTTGTATTTTTACATTACCCATGATAGAAAATACAAATGATATTATTACATCTGGTTGTTCCACACATTATTAACAATAGGAGTTCTGCAGCGTTGTTATTTGGGATCTCTGTTATACTAATAAACTATAGAGAAATAAAAAAGGCACGATTTTATCGGTATTTTACAAAAATAAATAAAGCTAAAATAGCTTTCCCGCACATAATCTTCACTTATCTTCTCCCTAGCCTTTATTATTCCCAAGTCACTTGGGGTCGGCTTTCTAGTCTAACCGGATTTGACTGGATATCAGTTTTTACACGGAGCGACTGCCATCTGACCTCCGCAACCCGAAGGCTAACAATACCCTAAGGCTAGACCAGTGTCAGGATATTAGAGGGTTCTGACTTCCCAAAAACGACTGCTATAGATGTTCATGGCATAACGTGCTCTCCGAAGCACGGAGTAGGCGATAATTGTCGATCAATACGCACATAATTTCGAAAAGTCATATAACTTCCGAAAGTCAGAGGTGCGTGACGTGGGTTCGAACCCGAGACCCTCTGTATTGCAGTCTGTTGGTCTCCCAACTGAGCTTATGCTGCTATATCAAAATCTTCACTTATAATAAATGTAAACATTTTAGTACTCAAATAAAATGTTATACCATAATATTAATACGTTGGTCGCTGGGAACTTGGCAGGTATACAAAGTGCATTTAGATAATAACAGGGTTAAGTGGCGCAGACGCAGCCTCCGCCGCGGTGTGCCCGTGCCGGTAGCTATTAGCGTTTACACCTATACAATTATTGCTACAAATCGATGTAATTGGAACTAAGAATGGGATAGGAAGGCCGTTAGTAGATAATTCACTCGAAGATTTGTGGTTGTGAATGGGAAGGATGATAAAGCTCTATGGGATGTAATCGTAGAAATATTTTGTAATTACAATAACAAACCTTTACTATAGAATGCATGTCTAACTATAAAACGTGTTTTATTAACAAAATAATACGACATTTGGAGATGAATTGAAGCTACAAAAGATTTCAATCAAGGATATAATCGATTATGAACGGTGCGACAACGAAAATTAAACGACACTTTTGGGTGGACAAAACACAAACGCTATAAATCGGCCTTTCCCGACACAAAAACACGCCCAAAAAGAGTTAAGCGTTCGGGAGATCGTCGAATACAGATTACCGGGCGCAGGTGTTAAATAAAAATAATAAAATTCGACGCGGAGCAAGTTAAAAAGACGAGTCGGAGCGGCCGCGCGGCGCCGTACGAGGCGTAATTTCGTTCTTCAACAAAAAAAGACGTGTACCATCGAGTTAACCACGAACCGCACATCGCCAATATTCGCCATTCACAGTCAATCCGCACGCTCTCGGCGTCTATTTCAAAGCCTTATAAGAGCAGCCGTAACTTCCACGTGCCTTTAACAGCGACCGACCCTTATACGAACAGGATTTAACACAGCATATAAGAAAAAAGTCATGGCACGTTATTTCCAATAATGGCCGATAATCAAGATACTAAATCAAAACAAAAGGACCACAGTTCATTCAACTTCAGAAATATTCGGTTATAGATTACCGGGAGAAAATGATGGGGCAATCAAGTCACATTAAACATTGCCAGGCGCGGCTGACAAATTGACCACTTCCGAGAAGGGAATTCGACGTGAGAGGTAATGCGAAGTAAATAAAATGGTCGATGCGGTACGCGCAAACTGCAATTACGGGAAGCAATTCCTTTTCGCACGTGCGAACAAATTGCAGGCAGAAGGGCTGGCCAGCCGACCGCAAAAACCCAACGTACACAGCACGCACAACGCAATACGAATGTGACTCGAGTGACGCCTCAGTTTCCCTACGGCAATATCGCATCACTAATCACACAGACACATGATGCTGAGCCTGGATATAGAAACCCCATCAACTGCTCTATTTGCAGCAAAAGAAACGTAAGTGCATCCCAATGATTGAAGCCATGATTAAGCCTCTTACAAGTTTGGTGCGGCATCACAAAAACCTATAAAATCTCGAGTACGCACAGCAATGGATGCAACAAAAAAATAAATAGAAATTCTTTAAAAAGCATTAAGAAACTAAATCCGATTTAAGGACGGAAAGGGGTCATTATGTAGAGCTTAACGTTTGTAAAGGAATCCATGGGGTAGTTCTGTAGTCCTCCAAATAAATACCATGAAACGTGTCAGTGTGATTGGACGTTAAGCCCACGTTTAATTAAAGGCATGGGCAGGATGAATAAATAACAGGATTATCGTACGATCGCACATGTGATCCGTCCATCCCTCAAGTCAAGATTTACGATTTGTTTTCAGTTATATAAGTCGGTGTAGGCGGCAATAGTAACTGTGTGCCTAGTCATTACAAAGGAAGGTCTGAACAACACGTGCTGAAATCGGAACTAGCTCTGTTCAGAATCATTGCAATGGAAATAGCACACATGTGGCAGTGGAAAGATACAACCAAGGCGCGATTGCATAACAATACTGTACGTATAGCATAACTATGTAATTAAACTGCGTAGGAGGCACAAAGCGCGAATTTAATTTTACACTACAGTTCTTATTCTATTAGGCATTCAGATCACGTAGCCTACCTAATACTAGTAGTACGAAAAGGAAAAATGGACGCGTCATCGTGTTTGGCTTATAAATGATGTAAAACATTTGCCAACTATACTTGCACATCTCACTTTTAACTCAGCTTTGAACATGTACTTTATTATAATGATTTTAACTAAACAGTTAGAGGAGTAATTTTACCTCTGCTTACATAATTAGTTCTACAAAAAATAATTATGAAATTACTTATTCGCGTGTAATGTTAATTTTCGTTTTGGAGGTCCTTGGTGGTAAATGCCTTTAGGGTTGTTTCAGTTGCAGCACAAGCTAACAATGGCGGTAGAACGAGATCGTTACTCACATTACCATTGGGATATTATCACTAGATCTCCACGGCCGTCGGTATTTAATTCCGCCGTGGTTAGCCCAACGCCTACATTATTACTGATTTAAATGCACAGATAGCGACTTGTAAATACAATTTGAGTTTACGTTACATATCTCTTGAGTGGACAGTCAACAATCGTTGGACTCGCAACTACCTAAGAGCTAATATATGTATGTTTACGCAAAAAATATTTGTGCACCAACATAACCTCGATGAATATAAATATTAAGCCACTTTAATACGAGTTGAGAGACTTAAGAATCCTAATATTTTAAATGCGAATGTGAGTTTGTTTATTTCTTCCGCTTTCACGCCTTAACAACTCGAACGATCATCATGAAATTTCGCGTTGTAAGGGAAACAGAAAAGGACATGGGTACCCTTCATCCAGAAAAAGTACTAACCTACGAAACCTGGCAAAATCTGGTTAAAATAAAATAAATATCACGGCTTAAGCAAGTAGTTAATGAGTTTAGGACTTAAAAATCTCTTCTTTAATCAATATAAACTTCTTTGATAGTTTTCTACAATCTGGAAGCAAGTATTCGAATTGATCCTTATCCAATTAAGAATACATAAATATAGTCGAGTATCCGAAAGATGATACACAGGATTAATATTGTTTCACGGTTGAAGTCTGTTTCTCCAGCGCAACACATAGTTCAAAGAACATTCCAAGTCGCGCCTACTGTCAAACAAGGCACCTCGAAATAGTTGCAGCAGACTAAACGGTGAAACACGGCGCCTGCAATGACCAAGTAGAGTTGTATTAGTTAGAAATACATACATAGGAATGCGATACATTATTATAAACCAAACAATTCTTGTTGTTAAACAAATAGCTCATTTTGAAGGGGTAACGTCCTAGATTGTAAACTCTGTTATACTTCTAACAATACGTTCTTAGTATTTTCCGTTCGGGTCAGCGACTCGTAAACAAACGTGTGCGTGGTGTATCGTACAGAAATAATGTGTACCAAACTCGTGAGAAATTTCTGACGTGCAACGTTATTAATATGGATACTACGACATTTTTTGTGCTTCAGCCATTTTGTGTATTTTCTGCTCGAGTGGCGGAGTAACGACGCTGCTTATTTTCTGCGTTCTCTCGGAGCTTTTGCGCCGGCATAACGCCATGCTGCCTTTAAAATACCAGTTAAGATATTTGATTGGATATACTTTCCTCAACAGACTCCTCCAGTCGCGACCGGTCTAAATATTCATGACACCTATTTACCCAATGCAAAAAACAAAAGAAGTAATGCGAATTTTTACTG
Source organism: Catocala sponsa (assembly GCA_963564715.1). Taxonomy (NCBI): domain Eukaryota; kingdom Metazoa; phylum Arthropoda; class Insecta; order Lepidoptera; family Erebidae; genus Catocala; species Catocala sponsa. The sequence continues at coordinate 24,277,158 of OY751341.1, read as the reverse complement.
CTAGACTCTCGTACTACATATTCAAGATATATACATTTTCAAGAGACGATTTTCAAGAAAGAGTATGTATATACATTTTCAAGAGTCGAAACTTCGCGCACACAATGGCGCGCACTTAAGCTTACACTACTCTTACAACAAGGCAGCCAATCTGATAATACTGTAACATAAGACAGTAAAATACAAAATTATTTATCTTGATCGATACTGAATATATCGTTATGGTAAATATAATAATAGTAAGCAAAAGATACAACGATAACATTTCAAAAACTAAATGAATTTCCGAGTGGTTGAGATACAAGATAGAATAGTCACAAGTTCGAGCTCTTAGCGACACAATAGCCACGATTTAGTATCGATATCCAAATCGATGCGTCCATCTCATGCTCTTGCATCGATTCATTGTGTTTTATGTCTCGAGGTATGGCTACGAAAAAAGCTATTGAGATGGTCGAATTATGACGATATGGCGAAGGAACGCTGGCGTTAAGGTTTGGTTTAAAAAAGTAAGCATCTGACGTATCTATGGCCAAATATTATCTTGGATCATCTATGGCCGGATACAATCTTCAATCTTTATATCTGTTTAGGTATGCGGAATGATAAGTTTATTGTTTATACGTACTAAGGTTAGCAGCCAAAAATCCAAACACAAAGTCGGTCTCGATTGATCTATTTTTTCGAAAGTCCATATAATAATTAATATCTAGTGATGAATTTTTGAAGATAAGGCAGTCACGTCATATTTCTTATATTGCAACGGTGATAAAAACGCTAACGCCAGCAATAAACAAGGTTTTACTAATGGAGTGTATGTACAAATTATAAGATTCCGATTTGGCCATTCAAGTCATAAAGAGTCTCGCTCATACAAAGATGCTTTACTATTAAAACCCTGCTAACTTTGATGCAATGCTTGTAAAAAGATTCACATCCGTAACTTGTTTGAAATATTACAAATCCTCCTTTTTTTTATGGATTAGGGGGCAAACGAGCAGACGGATCGCCTGATGGTAAGCGATCACCGCCACCCATGGACACCTGCAACACCAGAGGAGTCCCAAATGCGTTGCCGGCCGTTTAAAATGGAAGTACGCTCTTTTCTTGAAGGTTTGAAGGTCGTATTGGTCCGGAAATACCGTAGGCGACAGCTCATTCCACAGTTTTGTTGTGCGAGGTAGAAAATTCCTGGAGAAACGCACAGTTGTGGACTGCCAACCATCTAAATGATGGGAGTGAAAATACTCTTGCGTGGGACGATGGCGAAAAGAGGCGGCAGGGATCATTCCGAACAACTCCTTCTAATGAAGGCGCTTATTACTTGCTGTTCCTTAAGCAATATCTAAAAACCCATAGGTGACCATCCTCATTTGTCACTTGTTACTTTTAACAAGAAAAAGGACAAATAAACAGACATTCGCTGTAACGTTCTCGCCTGTTGACTAGCCCCACAGTAAGTTCTCTTGGGTGTAAAAGTACGAGTACATCGGCGCCCTGATCGCTAGGATGGAATCGGTTTTATACGTGATCACATTAAGTCGAGTTTCCGATTCGTCATGCGCCATCAGGGCATTAAGATGGACGATATTACATTTCTATATAACTACTAATGTTGCCATGTTTTTACTGGTTATAGCTGAGACACTCGTAATCGATTTAGTAATGTCTGTTTTTTGCGTTGCTTGTTATTTTTGTTTTGTCTGTATTTTTGCTATTTTATCATTGAATCTAATGACCAAGACTAATATGAACAGATATTTCGTGGCTGTAAAAGGTTTATGGTATCGGAGAAGAAGTATTGGAAATGTTTTTGGATGGAAGTAAAGTAAGGTATTATAGGTAAAGTCGAGATAATAAAGGAGAGAAGCCTATACCGCCTTGCAACGACGATGATCTTCAATGCCCAGAGTGGCAAAGAAGTAGTAGGTACATCCATTTCGTTGGCATTCCTTGTAAACCGTTTTTCTTAAACGTAATGGAAACGGGCAAGAGCATTATAGATAACATCAACAACAAATGCAAAATAGTATAAACAAAAAGAAGTTTATTGCGCAGACTTACGCTATAAATGATTATGATAATTATGATAGTTCTTTATCTTTTATGGGATACTTTTTATCCCAGTAATGCGTACCCGTGGGATAATAATTCAACTTTGTTATTTCAAGATCATATTTGGTCTTAATATATCAACAGATGACACTTAGGTTTCGTAATGGGTGCTGGCGGTTGTCGTTCTATGTATATTATCCTATTTATAACATGATATTTTAAAAAAAATCTCTTTTTGAAAACAGTTCACACGCGGGCGAAACCGAGGTATAAAGCAGTCTGGTAGATTGAAATTTAAAATTATTAATCAACATATATTTTATGGCCTATTTACCTCGATGGCCGCAGTGGTTAGTGTAACCGACTGCCACGCCTGGGGTCGCGGGTTCGATTCCCGCACAAGTCAATCATTTGTGTGCATGAACATGGATATTTGTCTTGGTCTGGGTGTTTCTATGTATAATATGTATGTATTTACAAAAAAAAGTACCCATAGTACAAGCTCTGCTTAGTTTGGGGTAGATGGTGTTGTGTGTATGTGATAGAATATTAATATTATATGAAATATGCTAGATAATTGGTTAAAATAAGACGACGGTGTCAATTGTGTAGAAACAAACTGAACTTAAATCTTTGTTGCTTACCAGCAGCACACTAAAGCATCATGAAGAAACCAGCAAGCCTCGACATCCATACAAATATGCGACTACAAATGCGAAAGTAACTTCGCTTGATTGATGAGTTTTACGACTAAACCGCTGAATCGATTTTGTTCAAATTTGGTATGGTTCGAAAGCTGGGAAAGGACATCTTGGTATGTGAAGATTGGCCAATTCCCACGTCAACCAAATGCGAATTGATCGACTACGATTTAAATTGATTCCCTGTGGAAAAAGGCCTGTGTCCAAAAAAGGTGACGGCTTTGAACAGAAGTAATTTTATTCCATTTTTATCTAACTGATTATTAAATTGATATCATTTAATTTAATAAATACTAAATTTTATATGTTAGGGATTCACGCTAAATCGTCTTATTCTATTGATATAAATTATCGCTATCGCAGGTATTAAGTAGAAGCGGACGCGGGCTATTTAGAGATGCGATACGACATTGTTTAGATATCAGAGTCTAGCTGACCCGCGCAACTTCGTCTGCGTCACATAAGAGAATTTTTCCCGTTTTTGCAACATTTCTCATTAATGATCCTCTCCTATTGATCATAGCGTGATGTTATATAGCTTATAGCCTGCCTCGATAAATGGACTATCGAACACTAAAATAATTGTTCAATTCGAACCAGGTGCTCCTGAAATTAGCGCGTTCAACCAAACAAACAAACTCTTCAGCTTTATAATATTAGTATAGATATCGCTTGCATTACAGGCGCCGCTACGATGCCAGTGCAAAGTATAAAGATCACTGGTCCTGTTACTGCGGCGTTTTTTTTTTTTATAAAAGACGAATCCCGCACTTTAGTAATTTCTGTGTCGACTTTCATTCAAACAACAGACACAAAGAAGACCCAGACTAAGAACAACCATTTGTGGATTACATAAAGTTTTGTCCCGTGTGGGATTCGAACCTACAACTCTCGGCGCAGTGGCAGTGGCGAGGGGACCACTTAAACCACTACGCCATCCGTGCAATCAAATCTGTAATGCAATTAATGAGATTTGAACCCGTGACCTCTATATCGCTAGTCCAATGATATCCATTGTGCTACCGCTGCCTAAGTGTTAGATTTTACTATCCAGATAAAAAGTATCAGCTATGTTAATCCAGAACACCTTACTAATATTATAAATTCGAAAATAACTCTGTCTGTCTGTTACCTATTCACGACTAAACCGCTCAAGGGAAATTTGATACAGAGGTAGTTTAAAACCTGGGAAAGGAAATAGGCTATTTATTTTTTATTGATGTAGGTACCACGCGGATGGAGCCGCGCGCAAAAGTTAGTAGTCTATAATGTGTGACATGTTTCATCCAACTCCATTCAACACTTAACATGACACTGAGTTAAAAACATCTTAGCGTATCTATGAACATTAGGATGGAACAGTAGGATGCTCTCTCCTCTCCTCCCTCTCTAGGATGCCTCTGGCCACTTACAAATACTCACGCATTACCTTATCTTCAAAAGTAAAGCTGCTATGCTTATGAGAGCCTAGAATCTTCCATATTGACACCAGAAACACAACGCAAGATTGGCTACGCTCTCTTTAAGGTACAGTGTACTTCCCCAGCTGTTTCTATCTGTGCCAAGTACCAGATTTCCGCAAAGCACCCAACGTGTGTACACCTCTCTTAATCACCATCCTCTTGCCCTGGTCCCAATTTATTTGGGGTCGGCGCAGAATGTCCCTCGCTTCCATACTTCTAATCTACTGATCATTTACCCCTTTCCCTTTCACATTTGCACACCTGTCTTAATAATACCCACATAAACCTTTCTTCTCCCTAGCCTTTATTATTCCCAAGTCACTTGAGGTCGGCTTTCTAGTCTAACCGGATTTGACTGGATATCAATTTTTACACGGAGCGACTGCCATCTGACCTCCACAACCCGAAGGCTAACGATACCCTAAGGCTAGACTAGTGTCAGGATATTAGAGGGCACTGACTTCCCAATAACGACTGCCATAGATATTCATGGCAACCGGGATCGACGGTTTAACGTGCTCTCCGAGGCACGGAGCAGGCGATAATTGTCAATCAATACGCACATAATTTCGAAAAGTCATATAACTTGCGAAAGTCAGAGGTGCGCGACGTGGGTTTGAACCCGAGTCCCTCTGCATTGCAATCTGTTGGTCTCCCCTCAGAGATATCGCATATACTATCTACCCACATAAACCTTTACATGACATAACCGACGTCCAAACTCCATCATTGTAAAACAATAATCCGCCTACCCAACTTATTGAATACCTGCTATTTACATCATATGCACATGTCTGTCAACAATAGGAGCATCATCGCAGTGACGTGGGCGTCGGCGTCATTGTCGACGAGCGACGTACAAAAAAAGTATACTGAGTATTCATTACGTTAATGTGGCATACAAATAGATGTCTAGAAAAATACGATGCGTCATGAGCAACAACGAAGTTTAAAAATAGTTTTCTTATTCTGTATTTAGAAGCTAAGAGCAGCGGTAGCGTAATGAATTAGGCACCAAATTTGCGAAAGATCGTGGGTTCAAATACTACTCATTACCTACGTTAGCCCTATCCTAGCACAAGCATTTTAGCTTAGCTCAAGAGGTTAACAAGAATTCCAGTTAAGCGTAATCCAAAAAATAGTAGTTTAAAAAAATATTAACGTATATTTTAGAGCAGAAAGAGGCTAGGAACACGACAGATAGTGAGTTTTATAAATTGAAAGGCATATTAATCAAAATGAATAATGAAATCTGGCCATAAATTGACTGATACTCAGGGATACCGCAGCGGAGAAACGGTTCCTACGTCGCTGCCGATGCCGGAGCGCTGAGTTCAAATGCGACATGAAACATTTATTTGTGAGATCTACAATCCAAAATGTCGCTGGTTCGAATTTAGCTAATGCACCACCAACATAAGCTAAACATTCACACACGCAATCTAAGTAAGCTGAAAATACTAGTCACTTCTAATCCAAATAATTCACAAAAATAAAAGCAGTTGCGCCATATTGGAGAAAATGAGCAAAATAAATTAAATCCTATCCTATCCTAACTAATATTATAAAAGCGAAAATGAGTTTGTTTGTTTGTTACCTTTTCACGCCTAAACCACTAAACCGATCATCCTGAAATTTTGCATATACGTTGTCAGGTGTACAGAAAAGGACATCGGCTACCTTTCATCCCGAAAAAAATTACTGTTCCCGAGGAAAACAATAATAACGTTCTTATGTTAATAGATGGCGCCACGTGTCTTTCGAATCATGATTGAATTATATTATTACAAGCAGAGTACAACCCGAATTGATTGTCAAATTCTAAATTAACGCGAGCGAAGCCGCAGGCAATAGCTATTACAAAATATAAACCACAACAAACGCCGACAATACTACCTGAATAACGTCTACTACGTAAATACCTGCATCATCTACACATTTTCTTCGTAATTCAATAAGTGGATCAATTAACATGCGCAGCTATTCATAATAATAATAACAAGATGTTGTGATGACGTGAATAGCTGCAATAACTGCCTCACGTATAACTACTTCCACAGAACACATCTCCATTATTCACAGAAGATACAAGAAATTGTTGACACCGTAATTTTACTTAGATACTTATTATATGATCAGTCTGGTTCATCAGATCAGTCAGTTATCTACATTCTACACTGTTTGCCAAGCGCGAAACTTTTTGCGATTTTCAAAAGGTATTGTTAGTAATTTTCCTAGAAGGTAAATCTTTATCCAAAATAAATATTATCAATATTGCTTCAGCGGTTTAGCCAAAATAACGTAATTAACCCATTACTGCAGAAGTAAAGTTAATGAATTAACAGACAGAATGATTATTGCCCAAAAAGGAAGAGCCTGTCTCCAACGGCGAATTAAAATAATCAATTAATCGGAATTCAAGTCCTAAACAGTTTTCTAACGCTATTCAATTACAATACAAAAGATACTTATGACTATATTATATATGATATCCTGACTAATATTATAAATGCGGATGCGTGCTTGTTTGTTTGTTACGCTTTCACGCCTTAACTACTCGACTGATCATCATGAAATTTTGCATACGCGTCAAAGGTACAGAAAAGGACATAGGGTATCTTTCATCCAGAAAACACTACTATACCCGGGAGAGCGAAGCCGCGGGCAGAAGCACTTAATATGTATATTAATTTGTAGATGATACTGTACAAAGATCAAACTGACAACACTCAACGCAAAGCAGGGATGAGGACAACACCGAAGCCACCGCCGAATACGTTCGTAACAGGAAAAGAAAATCAAAAAATAACACACCCAAATCATTCAATTGGAAAGCACCTCCGCTATCGGATAACTTTAAGTGTCAAAGATACCCGCAGCAATAACACGTTTAAAAAATCATTGAGGTTTGATTTTTATTTTTTGATCATCACTGTATAATCAGTGGTAAGGACTTACGAAAGCGAGGTTCAAGTTCGTTGAGCTTAACGCAACAATAGCCCCGTCAGTTTGACGGCTGCGGCCAACGCGCCACTAGCGCCATTGTCACGAGGTGTCGGGCACCGAATCTCGACAGGAGAATAAGTAGAAAAAAGCTGTAGGGTTTGCTTAGGGGTGCCACGTTTTATTTAGGAATGAATTCAGATACAGATTTAACGAAATTAAAGCGTGCGAGAGTAAACTTTATTTCGAAAAATATCAGTTTCAAAATAAATGTATATTACACCTAACATTTGGTGTGAGGTGTAAATTGTAATATACATATAGCAAATGGAAATCCGTAGTCTCTGACTACCGGTCTAGGAAACAGGCGTGAGTATATGTACATATGTATGTATGTACATTTGATAAACGAAGTAAACTGCCTATCTTTTTTTACTTATGGCTTCCTTGTTGTATTATGCCACAAATAAACTGTAAAACATTCCGACTTTAAAAATAAAATACCTATAATAAATAATATTCTTTGTGAGATAATAAAACACAATGAATTAATGTAGGTTCAAAATTAAATTAATTAGCCAAGATGAAGACTTGTTACATAATTATAATTGACTTTTTTTATTATTTAAATACAAATTTGCATGTAGCTTTTAGTGGACACTTTTAATTTTATAATTACAAGGCGTCATGTTGTAAATATTCAGCAGTTTACAAAAAAAGTATATGCACACTGTAGCCGTTCTTTCCTTACCCTTAGGGCCAGGAAACATACGCCCCAAACGAATAAACTTAGCGCGTTATATTGAGTTATACATATTTATATCTAACGCGACGCTCACACTTGCCGCACTGAGTGTATCCGCTTGAAGCATAATGTTTCCTGGCCCTCGGGTTACATGGCATTAATTAAACGCTTGTAAAATGATTAGACATTTTAGTGTCAGCAAAGCCTATAAATTTATTAAGCTTTAGTGTTTAAATAAAGATTTAATTCTGAAGATGTCAAAATTAAACCTATTTATGTGACATCTACCATAACTAATCAAACATCCCAAAACATCAAAGTATTAATAATACTAACGCATTGTTCAGAAATTGAAAAAGACTTTAAAGCGGATTATCATAATTGATTTCCCTAAATAAGAGCATTAATATTTATCATTATAATGGCGCCAAATACCAAAATTAATTAAATAAGAACACAAATACCATAAAATAATATTTATAATTATTCATAGACTTAAAAGTTAACAGCACAGATTGAACTTTGCCACCATTATAATAAATTTCCGTGAGTCAGACGCACAGACGGCACAGAGCTAAATAACTTACCATAATATTTGGCGCTTAAGCGTGTCAACTCGTTCGGAAATTTAAGGAAAACCGCAGAAACACGGTGTTCTATTACAATTTTATGAATCATTACTTGAATATGACATACCATAGTATTGTGCCTTTATAACCGCGAAGGATTAAATGTGTTATTACCATTACATTCACTATAATCTGGTTCCAACATAAAGAGTCGAGATTATCGACTTCTATTCAAGATTTCATGCACTGTTAATTGCCTGGTAGAAAACTCAACCCAGCTAATAGAAAGAAGAAAAAAAGAAGAAAGAAAAATTTTTTATTTGGCATACAAAAGAGCACACCCAACACATGAAGAAATAAAAATAAATTAAAAAAAATGAAAATACACATACCACATCAGACCACACTTTCTTCTGTATTTTTGTACAGAAGGGTAGGTACGGGAAACTGGCATACGCCCTACCTCATGTTACGCGGTTGCCCTACATTATGACATGCTGGCATTGGTTGCGCATGCTGATGTTTTCATAAAGGAGTCGCCGTACACAACGCAAGGGGCAAAAATTACTAACAATAAAGTGCCTAAAGGAACCTGGAAAGCAGACATACACCTGTAATACAACACAAAGTTGTTTACCTGGTTTATATCTTATTTTCCTAATAGCACTGCACCAGATCGAGCCAAAATATTTAAATAAAAAACATGCTCAGCACCATCTCTTAAAAAGCTATGACTGGATCAAGTCAGAAATTTTATAAATAGCCTAATTATGCCAGAGCTACGAATTATAACGAGTTAGGAGGCAACCCTGGGTAAAATCCATGCTATTGTTATTACAAAATGACCCATCTCAATGTCGAAAGGTTCTCGGAACGAAGCTCTTCGCGGTCCAAATTATGTATAACGTAAGCGCCTTTGAACATTTTATAAAGGCTTATTTCTGACACCTCGGATGAAACATGGCGCATAACAAATGCGTACGCGCATCGACGGGATGAAACCATAAACGTGTACCACACCACACTAAATGCGATACCAAATTGGTTACAACAATTTATGTACGGGTATTAAATTAAATGGTTTACGTACGTGTCTAATCTGTCTATATATGATATTCCAAGAAATATATTCGTGAGGTGTTAGAGATTATTACCTTTTTCATATTATTATTGAGCTAGGACTGCTAGTTTGACTGAAGGTAAGTGAAATCTCGAATTTGATTTTCGGTTCGGTGAATATATTGTTGATGGCACAAAGGCCAAAGTATCTCATCAGGATATCCAGACTTTTGCGATAACAGCATTTAATATCAGACTCCACTGTACAGTGGACGAACGTCATTTTGAGAGATAAATATATAAAATAGACACTCAGTATGATGGCTGTCTAGAATTGTAATTAAAAATTCAAGGTGGCTAACAAGCAAACGACCCGCTCCATGGTAAACGCTTATCATTCGCACATTGATTATCCTTCAAAAAAAGAATCTTCATGTTGCCAGCCAGACAGCACAGCGCCTCTTCTTAAGCAGCCTGGAAACTCAACTCATCACGGTAGGTTTTTGAGTTAAATAACTCAAGGTTATTAGACTGCGACAGTGGCACTTTCCTATGTGAGTAAGCTCGCATGGGGAGACCAACAGACTGCAATGCAGAGGGTCTCGGGTTCGAACCCACGTCGCGCACCTCTGATTTTCGGAAGTTATATGACTTTTCGAAATTATGTGCGTATTGATTGACAATAACTATCGTCTGCTATGTGCCTCGGAGAGCACGTTAAGCCGTCGGTCCCGGCTGCCATGAACATCTATGGCAGTCGTTATTGGGAGAGTGTCGACACAAAAGATCCCACTGGGTCGAAGTGTCGTCGGTCTGCACTGACTGGCCCCCACATAAGATAAGATAAGCTCGCATGGGAAATCAATTCTAGCGAAAATGTTACCACCTACTACTACTAATACGTAAGTGGTTACAACTATGGCTTTCAGGAAAATACAACTTCGATGAGAATATATGATTAAACCTATTAATTGATCGTATTCCTCGTACCTTATAATGAGTAACAGGAAAATGAACATAGATGAGTATGTTGCACAGAGTAGATAGTTTTCTGAATCACGTTTAGCTTTTATGAAACATTATCCTTTGATAAAGAGAAAACTATATCCCTCTATTGGTCTACATATTATCGTAAAACAGTTCCAGTCCTTTCGATGGGAACATTTGAAAGTGAAATGATAAACAATATTGAATCAATGTTAGTTTGTGTTTCACTTATAGAATCGAATGTCATTCGTACGATAGAATTCAATTTCCATACATACATAATTTCAATCCTATGTCTCTGGGCCACTTGCACGACAACTCACAAAACACGTTTAGCACTAAATAGATTTAAAACATCGTGCTGTCGCAGTCATCCGTGTGAAGAGACCCTGAAGGAGTCAACTGAGGTGTAATACGATCCCTTTTCGCCAGTTATGATTTTAGATGGCACGGAATAGTAGGGCGAGCCTATTGCTGGCTACCAGACAGTCCTAGACCTCATGTAGCTACTGATTGTTTCTTGACAGAATTCGACACAACATGCATATCAGTTGCGCACATTCCGACTACGCATCGAGGCAGTCAAATTTATATATTACTAGCTATTGCCCGCGGCTTCGCTCGCGTTAATTTAGAATTTGACAATCAAAATTCGGGTTGTGCTCTGCTTGTAATAATATAATTCAGTCATGATTCGAAAGACACGTGGCGCCATCTATTATCATAAGACAGTTATTATTGTTTTCTTCGGGAACAGTAATTTTTTTCGGGATGAAAGGTAGCCTATACACCTGTTTCTGTACACCTGACAACGTATATGCAAAATTTCGGGATGATTGGTTCAGTGGTTTAGGCGTGAAAAGGTAACAAACAAACAAACTCATTTTCGCTTTTATAATATTAGTTAGGATTAGAATTAGGATTCAACATATCACCAAAATAATAACAAAAGTAATTTGGGAGTAACTGAGGGTATAACGAAACTGGGAGTACACCGAGTACGATATTTTAGGACCAGATCATAAGGATAAGCCTTACTTTAACCTTTTTCAGAACATCTATAACCCCATACTGATTAACGAGTAAATGAAGCAAGAGCGATGCTATCCCATGATCGTGACAAGTAGACACCCTTACTTTCTGCTTTACGCACAGAAAAATCGTAAATCAGTGAAGCTATGTATGCGAAAAAACCTACAAACAACTACAAAATAAAAGCAATATCCACCTGAACATCACGAGTAAGTACTGCTAATACGTGCGAGTATCATTTAATAACTTACATAAGTGCTACTCTACTATTTTAGTAATGATGTCGATTAAATTATGTTCGAGTTTCTGAACTATCGACTAATGCGCCTCATTTCCTAGCATCGTTAATTCTTATAAGTACGCGGTGAGATTACCGTGTATAACGCATTTCATATTACATTTTAATTTAATCAATATATAAAATCACTACACACTGACCAAATTACTATAAGTGTTAATTTATTTACATTTGACTTGAGTTTCTAATGGGCATTAGTTTGCCATTTGTAGCTACAATATATTAGCTGGCAATAACAGCCACATAATAGAATACGTATCAATATTTGGCAAATATGGCTAGCCAAGTTAAAAAGTTAAAAATTACCCATGCATTCTAATGATTTTGAGCAGGCAGGCATAGTTGAAGACATGCAGCCACATATTGGACGTTCAAAGGCCGATGTAAAAAATACGTGTAGACCATTTCGTCGGACCCACGACATACATTAGCACTTCTCTAATCCCATCGTGAGGTACCAATACGATCAAAATTATATTAAGGTATTTCTTTTTCTAATGGAAATACTGAATCGATCTCAGAAATTCCTTTCCTAATACACTAATAAAAAGGGTAGGTTTTACTTACAAAGAAAGCAAGAGAGAGAACAAGCGCCTGGAAACTAGTCTATACTAATATTATACCCACGATAGTAACCCTGTTTGTTTGTTACCATTTCACGACTAAACGGCTGAACTGATCGTAATAAAATTTTGCAAGGATATAGCTTGTATTCCGGAGAAGGACAAAGGCTACCTTTTATCACGGTATATGTTCCCGTGTGATTCACACGTGCGAAGCCGGGAGCAGATACTAGTAAGCTTTAAAGCTTTTTCCATGTTCGTCTACACTGTCTACGCACTTTCTCCAATACGTTGACAAAGTTACCCGCCCTATAGTTACATTTCAGAACGAGAAATAAATATTTTAAAATGATCATATATTCTCACTAGCTTAATGTATTTCAACCACGAAAAAAAAGATGGATTTATAGTTCTCTCAAATCGATTCAACTGATTTAATTAATTGGCTACCAATCTACGGAGAGGCGCCAGAATATATAAAACAGCTTAGCCTTTGGCCTGATTGGGGCACCTTGGCATGATTATTCCATTAAGTTAATGATGCTCAGATTATGGAGTACTAGCTTTTGTCCGCGGTTTCGCTCGCTCGGGAATAATACTTCTTTTTGGATGAAAGGTACTCTATATCTTTTCCTTTGACTTAAACCTCATCTAAAGAAACCTATAACTAGCAGATTACCGACACGAACTGATGATGATAGAAGAATCTCCTAACTTGTTCTAGTTGGAAGCCGTACAACAAGAGTTAAAATTGTCATTGTTACTAAAATACAGTAAGTTAATATTTTTAACATTGATCATGGTTTTAGTTTTTAGCTCATATATAATAATAATAATAATAATATTCTATCACATACACACAACACCATCTAGCCCAAACTAAGCAGAGCTTGTACTATGGGTACTAGACAATGGATAAACATACATACATACTTTTTTTTTGTAAATACATACATTTATACATAGAAACACCCAGACCAAGACAAACATCCATGTTCATGCGCACAAATGTTTGACTTGTGCGGGAATCGAACCCGCGACCTCAGGCGTGGCAGTCGGTTACACTAACCACTACGCCATCGAGGCCGACCGATATCTAGTGGTCATCTATTTAATTCTGTGTTCTTATAATAATGACAATACTATGTCATCTTACCGAATTGATAACGTATCTGGTGTAGACAGAGAGCTATTGATTATCATATTTCGCCCTACTCTTCTGGAGTATAAGAGCAATTCGAGTGCGTGGTTCGCAGCTTTTCTTGATCTTTTGCTAACATTTTTTGCTCCACTGCAGACAGATTGTCTGCTTTTGCCAAAAAGCCAGACTTGATGAAAGTAATCATAATCACGGCGTACTTACACACATCAATAAAGCAAAATTAAAACAAACGATAGATGTAAATTTGGTCATAATTCTGATCTATCATACTTAAATCGGTCCATGAAACAGCAATAGACCCATCGCACGCGCTCTCCTTTCAGTCGATTCGTCTATTTCTATCCCTATTCTTCAGTTACAGGGTACATTTTCTGATCATGGGATCAGAAAATGCCAAAAAAGCGCAATCACGAGAACGTAATTATTTAATTAATGAAATAAATAAAGCCTCAGTTTCCAATTAATTTCTAACCGTTGTCATAATCTTTAGCTCGGTAGATAAAATTTAAGAGGCGGGCGTCTGTTCTACAGTCCACTCTACAACAATGGAAAAGCCAGAGAGAGACATCTAAATTGACCGTGCCTTAGTCTTTACTGGTTAGGTACCTATTCCAGTAAGGAATCGAGCAACTATCTCAAACGTTGGTAAGAGGGCTGGGTATTACAATTGAATTTAAAAATACATAAACCCGCTATTAGTTAAAGTAATATGACATACGACCACAAAACTCGATCAGACCCAATATTCCAGCGAACCATCTACTAACTAGAGCCATCTATTGGAAGACATTTGAACTTCTTTTCATATACAAAAATCAGTAACGAAATAATTTAATAACTTTTCGTCTAAAAGTGTATAAAAACAAATTATACTTTATTTTCAGGGTAAATATTTAGATGTGAAGAAAAATTTACATTTCAATAGCAAAACAAATCCACTTCATAGATATGCAGTTTGTTTTATGTGGAAGCATAAAAATCATTAAAATTAAAATAATTCTACTCATATTCATGAGCCCGCTAATTAGTTAGATTACAATGACTCGATAGATATATGTAACATAAATATGAATCAAACGGGATTCTTGTTATTATTTCATTTAACAAAAACCGTATTCATCTAACACACTTCATAAACATCTGACTACTTATCACCGTCAGTTGACACTATATGTAACATACAGCAAAGCCTGATTTATTCTAATATAATACAAGAACAGAAGCATTTGAAAACTTACCCATATTGTATAGTATTCACACGAAAAATCACTTTCAATAACTTTATACACAGAAAAACATCACAAACATTGTACATGGGTAGCCATTTTGGTTTTCCTGAAAATATGTTACCAGAAAATACCATAAGCGTTTTGTTCAAGCGAATATATGATTGGTTAACTTTGGCCCAAATTAACCAACTAATAGATGTAGATTTTAGTACATACATACTTAAATTTTACCAATATTTTTTTATATAATGTATAAAAGAAAATATTAATAAAATTAAGTATCTATACTGTATAAAAAAATATAAATTTGGCCTTTTTCCCTAAGGAGTAGGCAGAAACTATAGGTTTTCACTTGCTATAAACCTGACATACCTTTCTGCCATTATATAATTCTTCATGCACGCTTGCCCGCTTAGATATAAATAACCTGTCTTTTGTCCCAAATGTCTCCAATGTGACCAAAGAACGTTCGTCAAGGCAAATTCAAATGTGAATATAAAATTTCTTGGTAACTAGATAATTTCTTTTTAACTAGATACGTATAATTGTATAGTACATAGGACATAGTAACACGTTTCTTGAATTGAATTACAATTGAATTGTTTGTGTAAACTGGAGCTCTTCTGCTAATTATTATATCATACAATAATTCAGAGTAACTAGTTAACTTACGTCTTACTCCGAATAACACAAGTTGTGTAAAAAAAGAGAACTGATAATATAAATAGAAAACTATAGGGCAAATAAAATAATGTAACAATTATTTAGCTCGTTCCTCAACTGTCCTCACAATCCTCCTATCATAGACACATTACCAGATTCACAAGAGCTTTAGCTAAACTGTGTATTTTAATAAAGATTTGGCAATACCACGAATAGTATTTATTTATTTTGGGTGTGAAGATTATACAGTCTAACGGTTAAGTATTTATATTTGCCCATTGGTCTTACAGCCTGTTCCACCCAAAAAAAATTGGTTTACTTTAGTACATCACAATTTTATTATAATCTGCTTTCTATTTTTATATGAATTTTAATTACCTAAGCATTGCCTAAGCATATAGTATAGTCTATTGACCAAAATATTGACTCTCGGACCAAGTATCACATAATTATTATTGGTCCGAGTATTGACTAAATGGAATTCGACAGAATTTGACAGGGCAACTTTATATGTTCATTCTGTGGCAATTTTCAATGTTGCCATAAACAAGATTGTTTTTCTTTTCTTGTCAACAGCTGTCAAAAAGGTTGGGATTTGTGTGTTGTAAAATGAATTAAATAAAATCTATTCTAATCTTGTTTTATCGACGTATAATTTGAAATAAACTTGGTGAATTAAATAGTGGGAGACGTGTTACTTATAATATCTTTCGTATTTCAGCTAAAAAATGGTACAGCGGCTTACGTTCAGACGACGTCTGTCGTACAATACAAAGTCAAATCAAAGGAGAATGTGAGTATTTTAGTGTAAATCTAATTGTATGTGTGTTTCTAATTTAGGGTTAGTGCTCAATAAACATGTATAAACTCATAACCTAGCAGGAAGTTAGTGTTTAGGATAGCCAAGTAACCTCAAAATTAACGATGTATGTTTTCTCTTACTTACACTAAATTATCTCTTGAATTATAATACAGCCTATGTTACAGACAGTGGAACACAGCATTATATACTACTCTATTGATTGTTTCTTTATTGTCAATCACCGGCTGTTTTATATGTTGATAAATGTTTAATACTCGCCAGTAGTACATGCTGCACTATGATGTGAAACCTTTCAATTTTACAAGTTAGTAAATGCCTCTCGACCATTTTTGAACTGACGGCGTACATTTCCCATCAATACATTAATGCCCAATTTATGTTCAGTATAACTCTCATTTGTTAGGTTTAGTTGTATTATTACTAACTTCACAATAGTAAGAATACTAAACTTCTAAAAACATGTGTAGATCATATGAAAGAACATCTTAACTAAAACTCTCAGGAAAAGTAAATAGTTTGTTCAATACTCCATCCATCCACAAGCAAGCATAACAACTTGTATTCACAAATGTTACTCAAGTCTGAATATGAGCAGTGAAGATTCATCATACCTATATTTAATTTTGCTAGATTTCTGTAGATCCCACATGGTGTCTGTTGTAATAATCTCCAGCAGGGGTTCCTAAACTTTTAAGATAACGGAACTTTCACCAAATACCTTTTAGTTAATGGAACCCCATATCAAATGATTACAAATCAAAGACACTTTAATTTAAATAAGAACAATAACTTTTCTATAAATATTTTAAGAATGAAACACTTACATACTTTACTTTAACTTTTATTGTGAAGAATAAAATTGTTTCACTGTTTAATCAATAATTGCTTTATAGTTCGGTACTATTTACCTGCCCTGGCTTCGCACGGGTAATACAAAACCATAACAAATGATACACCTAAACATTCCTTATGAATCACTCTGTATATTGGTGAGAATCGCATGAAAATCCATTCAGTAGTTTTTCAATTTATCGCAAACAGACAGACGTGGTAGGAGACTTTGTTTTCTAATATTATGTCCGACAGTTGTATGTGCATATCTGGGATAGCATCCAATCTCGACCTGAATTTGTTATTTTTGCAAGTGTATGTGCAAGCTGAAAATGTTAAGGGATACATTGTGACAAATGGAAGCAAAATTAACCAGAAAATTGAGTTATTATTTAAGCCAAAAATGCATAATTTTGCGGAACCCTCGTGACTTCTACGGAACCCACCATAGGAATCACTGATCTACAGGACTATGAATATAGTTCTTAAGCAGCAACTGCCTTTGCTGCTACGATAAGAGGAAAACCTAATAACAGCAACCAAAACAGCACATGTCAGTCACTCAGGCAGCCAAATTAGAGACCTTGGAATAACTTCAGCTGTAATCAGGATGTGGTATGGAGGTTTCTGAGGTTTGTGCACAATGGCATGGGCTATAGCTGCAGCACCAAGGCAGTTGTTCTTTGTTAACCCTCTTTAAGTAACAGTTTAGATACTTTTTACAATTTAGGTGCAGGAAAGTGAGACCCTGGTTAAGAAGTGCAACCAAAACACTAGATAATTGTATATGTAAATTGGATAGGTTTCCAGGTAACCTGATAAATTTGTTTTTAAGGCTCCACAACTACACACAAAAATAAATTCATAAAGTGCATTGAGGTGTATTGAGTGCATAAAGAATATGTAGTAGGGTCGGGTCATTTCATGTTTTCCAAATTTTGATTCTAATCTTAAATCAATATCTGTTTTCAGAGTAAGGACTCCTGGTGGACGTCTGGTCTATCAGTACGTCAAGAAGCCCAAGAAGATCCCGAGATGTGGCCAGTGCAAGAGCAAGCTCCGTGGTATTCAGCCTGCCAGACCTGCTGAGCGTTCCCGCCTTTGCTACCGTAAGAAGACCGTCAAGCGTGTGTACGGAGGTGTCCTCTGCCACAAGTGCGTGAAGCAGCGCATCGTCAGAGCTTTCCTCATTGAAGAACAGAAGATTGTCAAGGTCCTGAAAGCGCAACAGGCGAGCGTGAAGGCCGGCGGTAGCGCAAAGAAAGCAACAAAGTAAATGTTAGGGCTTAAAATATAAAAGTTAAAAATCATTTATTTGTTTTACTTATTCTTTTGCCCATGCTTTGTAGGTACAACTCAGGTGAGTTCGACGCCCAGACAACCCATTTGAGTGGATTCTGGCTAATTAATGAGTTAATAGTGTAAAATTAATAACTATTTTCCAGTAAATCTGCTGACAATGAACTGTTGAAAATCTTTATTGAATAGCATTGATATTGCTCAAGAAATTTAGAATATTCTATCAAACTATGATTAAAATATGTCTAGACCAGTGGTCGGCAGCTCGCGGGTCTACACATGGCGACCGGAAACTGTTTTGTAAATAAGGTCATTAGTATTTTTAATTTCGTGTCAAACTTAAAAACAGCACTATCCGCAAAAACGGGCACTGGTCTACAAAACTAAGGACGGGCGCAAACGTAAGGCCTTTCGTACACAAGCCTACGCAAATCTTCGATACTCGACAATTTTGGTCTCTAAGCGACTACCGCAATACAAATTCATAGAGGTTCGTACACAGGCACGCGTCGCCGACATTTGTACCTGTGTACGAACCTCTATGAATTTGTATTGCGGTAGTCGCTTGGAGACCAAAATCGTCAGGTAGGTACCGACGATTTGCGTAGGCTTGTGTACGAAGGGCCTAACTCTCAACATTTGTGGTTGGTTGTGTTTTTGCATTTTTAACTTAATCGATATAGGTACACAAAATTACGAACATGTGCTGTCTGTGCCCGCTAAAAGCTTGCCGACCGCTGCTCCAGACCATTGCATTTTACAATAATTATTATAAACAAAAATAGAGGAACCTGATTTCTTTTATTAATTTAACCTACAAAATGGAGACTTAGATCGCAAGCTATGAACTATATAAGCTAGTGTGCTATTATATTGCCAACTAGCTGTAACACCGACTGCGCACGTGTGGAATTTAACAAAAATAAAAGTAGCCTTTACTATATATTATAACATCAGCTGCCAGTTTCCGAAGTATATTTGTAAAAGTCCCGTCAAAATCGATCCAGCCATTTCAGAGATTAGCCGGAACAGACGAACAAAAATGTTTAAAATTGATTTTTTTGGTATGGGCTCCGTATATACTTTTATTGAGTATGCATTTAGTAAAAAGTTCAATTTAACATTTCGATTTTATTTATGTGTGCCTATTCTGTTGATTCCGTCTTACCTAGTAAATCAAATGACAGTTTTATTCTTCGTAAACTATTAATTAATATCTTATATATACTATCTAATAGTTTAAAGACTGACCGCGCCCTAACATTTTTTTTGTTCGAGATTGCTGAACTAGTTTAAATTATTTAAATCTGTCGTAAGAATTAATTCTAAAGGATATCAGTTGACGGTATTTTAAATAGGTAAGTACTTATTTAAAAATACTTTATACTGGGGGAAACTACCTCTTTCCCTGTCTGTCTCTCTGCCTATGGAACGTAGAAAATATTTTCCATGGTGGGATGTACGTCGGTGTCATTAGTAGACCAGTAGTATTTTTCGCACAGCGCTATTTATGCATTTCACGAACACCAACACACGGGCCTAAACTGGTAAAGTACCTACCTACGCAGTCTTAAAATGTTGAGCATTATTTACTGATTTTATAGTCATACCATCGCTGTTGGTGGCTATGGAGCCCTATTACAGCACATTATTTATTACATACTTACAAACTATACAACGTAATTCTGCAGGAGGTGGTAAAGCACAGCGAAATCTTTTCTGCTTAATCTTAGATTTATTATGTTTCATGTATAGCAATAGTCTCCTACACCTGTCGCGGCCGATCTCTCGGTAAATTTCCCTTCTCACTCCAAACTAAAACTCTCGAAGGGCCTATGCATGTTGGACCCATCCCCGTGTAAGCCTTCCAAAGAGACGGAGTTTCCATAACGCATTAAAAAAATACCCGTGAAAGAAAAACTAATAATAATAAACGCTAAAATAATAACGAACGGTCTAGTTTTTATTACGAGAATGCAACTGCTAACCATGAGGTCACGCATGCGATTCTCGTATTGTGCAATATTAATCTGTCAAGTCTTAGAATACCAGGCATATTTAAAAACTATAGTGTCTGGCTACCGGCGTGCCGCTGCTACTCAATACGTTAGGCATGTATGTAGCAGCACGGAGTATGAAACTACCCGGTAGAGAGCAATATTTCGCGGGACCTGAGGTGCCTGAGAGCACAGCTAGCGGAATGTGTGTATAATACATCTCTACTAACCCCTTCACGGATATAGGCAAAATAAAATGAATTATTATTAATTAGACCTAAATGGCGCCATAACGTAAAAGACAGCTGGATAATATTAAACATCAATCGACGGATATTTTGTGTGTTCAAACAATACCTAGTATAAGTAAGCTCGCTTAGGAACACCGTGTTGATCACTTCATTTTAACCCGATTTAACGATTTTTGGTCTGAAATGTCCAAATATTATTTTATATTTGGACATTTCGGACCAAAAATCCAATTTTACTACAGCAGCCCTACCGATTTCGCAGTTTTACTTTCGTTCGAGACCACTGGCTGGTCCGACTTGCTAGTTGGCCTAGTTGCGCCTCTAGCGCCAACGGCTATCACTCAATAATAATTAATCTCTCTACCTAGTACCTACTACTAATCCATGGGAAAACATGTTTTTAAGTTCTTTGTGAGTTATGAAAACTTAAAATATTTGAAGAAAGACATGGAAATATTTAGCTGCAATCTTGTTGAAAAATGTTTAATTTGTTATCTGTATCAGAATATACAGATTAAATCGTCTCCTTTTTCATCATTGGCGAACCAGTAATAAGATTTTAATATTTTATCTACTTTCGTGTAAATAGTATTTTTAATAATATACTTAACTCAAACATGATTCAACTTATTAATCGTTCTGGGGTAGGTACTGTAGTGTAGACGAATACCTATATCCTGAGTAGACATACCTATACAGCGGGTAAGTACCGCTGTAAAGGTACCTATTAAATATAATTTAGTACTTCGGATTTGAATGTGATAATTATTTTTAAGATAAAGATAAAGATATTTATTTTGTAAAACATGAGTAACAATTTAGTAGGTTCATGGTGGTCAGTTTTAAAATAAAGATCTGCATGTTTTGCCACTTGTGGCGTACAAAAATTATATTTGAATGCACGAGACATCAAAGAAACTAGAAATTAAACGTTATTAAACTTATTACTAGATTAATTATATATAAAATAATTGTTTTTATGCACGAGACAGCCAACTTAAAAATAATTAATTAAATATATTTTAGTGCACGAGATAAAGGCTAAAAAAAACTACACTACTAACAACATTTTAATTACTCAAACAAAACATAAAAACAAACAACCAAAATAAAACATCAGATAAACAAACATTGACACAAATATAAAAAATAACTATTTGCAATTGTTCAAAAATTCTGATAAGCTGTAGTAACACTTGGCTCCAAGAATTTTTTTGAGGTGGAGCTTAAATTGTGAAGTAGGGTATTGTTTAATTGTTTTAGTGATTTTATTATATATTATGGGCGCTAAACAAAATATGCTCTTATGCATTAGAGCCGTATTAGATCGTATCACGCATAATCTATCATTGTCTCGACAACTGCGTATTGTAACGTCAGATAGTTTGTTGAATAGTTTAGGGTTACTGTGCACGAAACAAGCTACTTCGTATATAAACAGAGAAGGCAAACTTAATATTTTACGCTTAATGAAGTAGGGTTTACAGCTATCAATTGTTTTTATACCGAACATGGCCCTAATGCACCTCTTCTGTGTTTTAAAAATTATGTCTTTATTGGTAGAATTCCCCCAAAATATGACACCAAAGCTTGATTAAATATGTAAGCAAATTCTATGAATAATAATAACAAAGCGTGACAAAAGGTACATTATGTAAGCAAATTCTATGAATAATAATAACAAAGCGCACAAACCGCAGGACAGCTTGTAGCAAGCTGAATGTGAGTGGCGACACTGTGGTCCTGAATGCCTCAGATAGTTAGTTAGGCAGCACGGAATCCCCGTAAAAAAAAATAGGGATGCGAACTGAGATTGTTGGAAATCGTGCGAAATTCCTTACATTAACAAAATCGTAGAAAATCGTTCCATTTCGCTAAGACAAGCGCCAAATCAGTAGAAATACTGAAATATCGGTAGGATCAAAACCACTGAGTCGGACGGACATAAATCTTGTCATTGTTTTACTTTTGAGGTCGGACTAGTACTCGCGTTCAATGTCCAACGAAAATAATATTTCAAGCATTGCAGTATATGCTATTCTTTTACTCTTATTGATTCTGTCTTTCTTTCTTTTTAGAACAAGTTCACTCATGTTCTTGTTTCATTTCAATGTCAAAATTGTCAAACCAAAGAAGGTTTGTGAATTGTGACGTCTGTGTATGTACAACGTTTTGTACGTCTATTACTATTACAATCGTAGCGAAAAAATTCTAAGTCTATGATTACAATTGAATCATATTGTGTAATAATTAATAAATTATAACAGTAACTGTTACTTAACTAACATTTTTATTCGAAGAACTGTGATATAGATTTAAAGAACTAACACAAAATGTCGAACCCTTGGAAGAAAATTGCAGCTCCGACAGAAGTACAAGGTCTTACTGAAATTATGTCTGAAGAATTGGCACGAGGACTCCAAGTAAAGGAGGAAATTAAATTCGCTGAACAACTCTCTGATCACCATGTGAGTACATCTAACGATATACCTGAGGAATTATTGCAAGAAATCAAAGATTCTAATGTTAAAGAATATTGTGATTCGGATGCAATCATTGCAAAGGTTTTGCAATGTCAATTCGACAGGGAATACGACGATGAGCTAAAGAGGGTAGAAAAGAAAAAGAATGGGGACGCAAAAGTATCCGTGTCATACGATAATTACTTTAACGTGCCCAAACATCTGATTTATGACTCGGAGTCTGATGATGAAGATGTCGGGACAAAGAAAGATTGGGACCGCTTTGAGACTAATGAGAAGGAATTTGCGAGTTTGCCCAAACGTGGGTACATTATGAAAGATGGAGAAATGGTTACTAAGCATGATAGTGTGATCAATGGCAGGAGAAATGCGTGTAAGGTAATGGCGTTTCCACCTGAAGTGTGTACTGGGGATGGAGCTGGGTTCGACATGAAACTATCCAATTCTGTGTTCAACCATCTGAGGGAACAAACCAGACACCACAATTCTCGCAAACATAAAATGTTGGACCGTAAAGAAGGTCACGCTACAGCTGAGATGGGTCTTGATGAACCCACAAGGCTCATTCTGTTCAAACTCATCAACAATGGGTTACTGGAGGATATCAATGGCATAATTTCCACTGGCAAAGAATCTGTTGTACTGCATGCCAATGGAGATACCTCCTATACTGATCTTACAGTTCCTAAGGAATGTGCAATCAAAGTATTTAAGACAACTCTAAATGAGTTTAAAACTCGTGATAAGTATATTGAAGCGGACTACAGATTTAAGGACCGTTTCTCTAAACAGAATCCACGTAAAATTGTGCACATGTGGGCTGAGAAAGAAATGCACAACATGATCCGTATGAAGAAGATTGGGTTGAATTGTCCCGATATGGTTTGTTTGAAGAAGCATATTTTGTTGATGTCTTTCATTGGAAAAGATAATAAGCCTGCACCAAAATTGAGGGATATTATTTTGAAGCCAGAGAAATGGCAGAGTGTATACAATGAAGTTGTTGAAGCAGTGCACAAGCTGTACAATGTTGGCCATATGATCCATGCTGACTTGTCCGAGTACAATATCCTGTGGTGGGACAACAAGTGCTGGTTCATTGACGTATCCCAATCTGTACAACCTGATCATCCCAATGGATTGGAGTTTTTGCTCAGAGATTGTCGTAACATTGCCAATGTGAGTATTTTTTGTATTCTGTATTGTTGCTACTGTCTTTCTGTATTGTAGCCACTGTCTGAAGGTGTTATAAGTGCATGGTGCAGCTATGGCTATATAAAGTACTCCTTTAAAATATATCAAGTAAAGTACTTTGTGCATTGGTGGACAATCAATACACTATTATGCAATGGTGACTCATTTGATAGCATTTGTCATCTTGCACAAAGATATGAGTATAACAATGACAACATGATATAGTTGTATCTAATTAAAACTTCAAATATAAAGATGTTTGTTAGGCCCATTGTTGCAATATATGTAAAGTCCCCAGT
The DNA here is from genome assembly GCA_963564715.1 of Catocala sponsa. Taxonomy (NCBI): domain Eukaryota; kingdom Metazoa; phylum Arthropoda; class Insecta; order Lepidoptera; family Erebidae; genus Catocala; species Catocala sponsa. The sequence goes on along the minus strand of OY751341.1, from coordinate 24,252,512 downwards.
CTCAGTCTTAGAATACTTGATGTGCTACACAATCTATTCTGAGAAGGAACACACAAGAATAATACTTTGACATGGCAAGGCCGAGATGACTACTTAACAGTCATATAAAAAAATTGTAGTAGATAAAGCTTCTCAATTTGAATTGAAAAGCTATGTCTTCTACTAATTTTTAATAATTCTGTTTATACATATGTATATATAATATGAGCAAATATTGTGGAGCAAATAATGAGTCCTTCTTAACAGCTTTATAACTGATGTGCAGTATAGAGGTAATAAAATATGTATTTTTATATTTCAGTTCTTTGAGAAGAAGGGTGTATCAGAGATGAAATCTGGTGAAGACCTATTCAAGTCTATCACTGGCTTTGATGAAATTGATGTCAACTTGCTTGAAGGTGTTCACACCACCTACAATGCACTCTCATCCCGCTTTGAGATTGCCCCTGATGACAACAGGAACATCAGCTATCCATTTGAGTACTGCTGGCAGAAGAGCAGTGAAGGGAAGTGTAAGAGTGATAAGAGTGCTGATGAAGATGATGATGATGATGATGAGGAGGATGAATTTGAGGAAATGTGGACTCATTCCATCCAAAACAAGTCTGTGGATACTGCTGCTGACTTTGGCAATGAAATTGAATTAAAAGAGGGTGGTTCAAAGGAAGCAGTACCACCAGTTGTAGATAAGAAAGTAAACTTTGCAACGGAACTGGAAGTTGTCATACCAAAATTAGACAACAGAAGTATTGATAAAAAGTCTTAATAACATTTTAAAAACAACTGTGTTCATTATGGTCAAGGAATCACATTCCTTTTTTACTGTATTTTAAAATGAAAATACAAAAAATATGTTTTGAGTATATTATGTAACATCCAGCATAGGTAAAATATTTATCAACTTATCTTTGAGGTCCGAGCAATAAATTGACTGCTTGAAAGATAAATTTTATTTATTCTTAACATAATGTAACAACTTTATTTAAAAAAAAATATACTATACATGAAATATACACTATACATTAATAATACATTTATTAAAATAAATACATCATATTTTAACAACTAAACACTGACTTTTAATATAGGTACATAAATCATTGACACTTCATACCTACAATATTTTATCGAATTAACTACACATAACTATATTTCAGTTACTCAATCAATAATGTTGTTGTAAATAATCATGCATTTAAAAAAAAATACATATGAATATTTTTCCTAGCAGCTTTGTTCAAGTGGATTTAGAGAACCTATTACATACTGGTCCATAAACTCTAATGATGTGTAGCATATCACTACAATGTGCTGTGTGTGTAAGAACAAATCAACTTATACTTTCACATTTTATGGTAATGTCACATATAGCAAAGCGACTCGCGACTGCCACATTCTTATCCTATGGCGGATATGTAGAACACAGCTGATCATTCATCGACACATAACCTAAAAATTAAACTGCAGACAACTGGTCCAATTTCTGTTCAGAAATTAACTTGTATAGTAACTCCACTTGCTGCAGAGTAAGGAACTGCTTGGTGTCCGCAGCCACATTGATCAAGGAGTTTATGTCTCCTGCTGTGTGGCAAATTATCATGGACTGCAACTTCAGCCTAATGTCTGTATTTAATGGAATTACTGAAAAAGAAAATATAATTACTGATGATTGTTGCACGACTGTGTTTATGGTGCAGCAAGGGTGTAATTGACTGCTGAGTGTGTGAAGTCTCAGGTTTGATTCGTGGATTGGATGGTGTTATTGTTTTTCTGTCAAGAAATGCTCAGTAGCAGCAAAGAGTTTGGAAGTAAGTATGCCTGGTAAACAGCAATAGGCTCGCCCCCTATTATCTGAGACCGTAATATGGTAAGTGGCTATAATAGGCATATTATACCCACATTTCTCCTTTTACTCACAATGACGACAAAACGCGCGTATTGTCGTCACTGTAAATAAAGTGTAACCACAATACAGATATTTATGGCTAAAATTGGGTAAGTAAGTATATTAGTCATGAAAGGAGAAACTAGACCAAAGGAGTAAGTATGTATAGACTATATTATTATTATGTCTTACTCACCATTACTTTCGTTATCGTTCATAATATCTACAAAAAGTTGCTTTAGGGAAACAGGTTTACTATCTTCTGGTGGCTTCTCAAGAAGAGTGAGAAGTATTCTGCTTACTTGCACCCTGAAATTAAAATAAATTATTTTCTTTACTTATGTCTTGGGCTCGATGGCGCAATGGTAACGACTGCCGCTCCATCAAGTGTCGTGGGTTCAATCCTTACACGAGACAAAAATGCCAGAAGAGCCACAAATAGTTGCGTCGAGTCAGACAAAGAGCACCCAGATTGTTTTGACCTCTATGATTGATGATTCATGGCTCGTCAATAGGGCATAAAAGATCTATACTTACATATAATTATGTATGTAACAATAAAATATAGTACAAAATAAACTCACTCAGCAATAATATCCTCTGGAACTTTAGAATTAAAATCACTTATTTTATTGGCTATTTCTAAGGCCACATCAAGTTTCCCTGTAAACATAGTTATAATTACATATTGTAGCATATACATAAAGCATTTCTCAGTAAAGGAGTGTATGGGCTGGTCATATATCACAGAGTACTTTTTTATATAAGGAATATAATAATATGCCAAACATACCACAATCAGATTCTACAAACATTGCCATTTACAAGGTAGTGTCAATGCCAAGATTTCGGCTCATTCCAATTTGGCATCTTAGGTAGGTACATATATACTTTATCATTCAAAATGTTAATTTGTTTTACTATTTTCTTTATGATTCAATTAATTTACATGTTTTAATGATTTAATATTTATATCTAGTTATTTTTACTATTTGCAAGATTCAATGCATTTTATTATTCTTAAATAATTCAAATCTACTTTTATTTATGGAAATGAAATTACTAATGAAATGAAATTACACACCACAGTCAATCTTCAGGTTCAACAGATTCCTCAAACACATGACCTTCATAGTAGATTCAGTAACCATGTCTATAGCTTGTTTATAGTATGATGCTGCTTCCAACTTGTGGTTCAGTTCTATAAGGTCATTAGCCAGCTCCATCAGTATAGAGGTCCTGACCGGTGATTTGTCTGGGTATTTATTTAGAGCCTGAATGAAACAGCCGGTTGCTGCCTATAATAAAAAAGAGCCTTTACAAGTTTCTCTTTACTGTATATTATTACTTTTTGTTATGTTGTAGGGCAACACCGACTGCTTTTTTAAAATGCTATTATTTCTAGAGTTTCTTCTTGTTAAAATAATATGCTAAGTACAGTCATTAATGTACATATTTTGTTGTTGTTAAGTTTTGACTAAGAAACTGTGCTCAGATTGATCAAACCACTGATATATTTCATTTTCTAATTTAATATACCTACTTAACATGTTTAATCTCTTAGCCAATGATCAGAGCCTGGGACTCAGACATGATTTATGTTTTATTATGTATAGTTTCTGGCTAATTTATAAGTTTACTTACCACAAATAGAAACATATTTACCTCTAAATTCTCTCTGTCTGCACTATAGAACTTAAGAGATTTTAATTTCTTCTCCGCCTTCATGAACTGTCTAGCAGCAGCCAAATAATGCTCTGCTTCGCCAAGGAAATTACCCACTGAAGCTTCACACTTAGCTGCTCCTACGTAGGCATGTCCTGCGAATGCTGGCTGGTCAGAATGCTCACATTGAATCGCTAAAGCTATGAACTCGTTCGTCGCTTCCGATACATTTGGCTTCCGCATAAATCGCCTGTGCGTTAAATATAAAAAGTTAATCTTAAGATTACATTTATTAAAAATGTAAGGCGTCTTTCTACTAACTTACTTTTTCATTTTAGTATTTATGTTCATGTATTGTTCGTTGAAGCTGGCATTGAGATCCGTCGACATTTTAGTAAATATGTACACAGCACAATGCTAAAAAATAATAATGGTTTCCACGTATTCTACAATTCGATCCTCTTTCCCTTTGAAGTTTATCAAAATTGCCAATAAAATCAAACTATGATTTGTACAGAATTCCAGATTACAAAGAGATGTCAAAACAATAAACTCTTGATAAAAACATGCTATAATTTGATTCAATTTAGAAAAGAACTTTATCTTATCAAAAATAACGCTCAAAATATTAATGGCAATTGAAATATATTACCTGTTTACGTTATGTCAAACGTTGTAGCTGTCATATTCTTTTGTTTTGTTACTGCGCTGCTTTTTTATTATGACGATAAAGTAATCTCATTACACTAGTTCTAACTAAATAATAATAGAGGTACAATAATTGTACTGAAAACATAACAATATAAGCTTTAATGTATATATCTTCATGCTACTTATAATTATTAGTGAAAATAGAACCTACACGCGTCTTAAAGGATTAACAAAACGTAGTCATTCACGTCAAAAATGCTTTGACGTGTCGTATAGTAGATGGGTTGATTTGATTTTCCCGAGTTTTAGTACCTATTTTATGCAATGATTTCCTAATTAAAAGACTCGAAGTGTGGATTAATTATAAATTAGAAATTAGTGCACAATGGATTTTTTGAAGAGCGGTCTGAAGACCGTACTGGGTGCGCCGGAACCTGGTCACCAACCCTCTGGAGCTGAGACGGTCAGTTTTCCAATATTTACTTTCTAGAATTAAATATACTCTGACCTATTTATAGTGAGCCATGGAGTGCAGCTATTTCTTATCTATATTATTAGCGTAGGCGGGTCCATATTGCGTAGAATTGATTCAATCTTGTACGATTTTTACACCACTTAACTTTAGTGTGTGCTGTTTCCTTTACTACCTATGTTTTTATGAACAGCATGCTGTTTAGGTAGGTATTAAAATTATGAATATAAAAATAATTATTCTGTAGCACAATGACCTTTCCCTAAATAGTATTTTTATACCATGTGTAATGTAATAAAATATCTCATGCCACTTGTGTTATTAATTTCATTATTTTGGGTTGGGGTTATTAATATAATTATGTTATAATATTTTTATTAAAATACACATTTTATCTACTATTTCCAATCTGCTAGTAAAAATAATAGAGAAGTGTTTCAGCACTATATGTTATCACAAAATTACATGAAAATTTAATTGCAGTTATTGACTTAGTATAATGATTGATTGCCAATGAAGTGAGTTGTTTCATCTGTGATAACAAAAAAAATTTAATAATATGAATACTAATCTTTTGTAGTTATATTATTGCAGTATACCAATTATTTAGTGTATTGATATATCACTTAGTATTAATGGTGATTAAAAAGTGGCTAGTCTAATTTGAACTATAAAGAATATATTTAATATTAAGTTAAGCACAGCATAAACTTTATTCTATACCAAATAAATTAAGTTTACGTCAACATATTTACAGCATACGATAAAATACAAATGGTGGCCTTATAGCTAAGAGCAACTTCTTAAAGGGAACTTTGGAGGGACTATAACTGAATTAGTACAAAATGGACAGTTTAAATACAATATGTATATTGTTAATTAGGTTTCTATTACAGCAGTAGTATAATAACTAGTCAGGCAAATTTAAATTAAAATAAAATTTGTTCGATATTTATGATTACCACTCACAGTATTTTCTACTAGCTGTTACCTGCAAATTCGACCTCGTAGATTTTAACTAAATAATGTTTGTCTCCGCGGAACCCTACTTTTTTTCTAAAATCAAAATAGCCTATGTTAACTCCTTATAACATCAGCTATCTGCCAGTGAAAGTCACGTCAAAATCGGTTCAGCCGTTTCGGAGATTACCCGGAACAAACAGACAGACAAAAATTTAAAAAATAGATGTGTTTGTATAGGTACTTTATATACTTTCATATGCATTAGATAAAAAGCTCTTATTTTGACATTACAAACAGACACTTCAATTTTATTTATTTGTATAGATAATAATACAGCTTTATATTTAAAAACTAAAAGTCCACAAGATATCTTGTAAAATAATCGCTTCTGGAACAGAAAATGTACTGTGCTCATTATTAAAAAACCAACACTTATGGCCATAGCTTATATTAGTAACTAGATGTTCCCGCGGTTTCACCCTCGTTTATCGTTTCTGCGCCGACCCCGTGGGTCGTAGCGTGATGTTATATAGCCTATAGCCTTCCTCGATAAATAGGCTATCCAACACTAAAAGAATTTTTCAAATCGAACCAGTAGTTCCTGAGATAAGCGCGTTCAAACAAACAAACAAACTCTTCAGCTTTATAATATTAGTATAGATAACATTAACATTCCACAAGTAAAGTGTGCAAATTACCATGGAATCTATTAAGACCATCAACTACTTTCAAAACAACAAATGTAAGAACCACGGAATGTTAATTATGTCATTAGAGATGCTAATGACCGTAAACCTGAGATATTCTGCTCTCTGCAAACTTTAAATTAGCTCTGCCTGCTATTTCATAATAATATGTAAAAACTTTTATTGTCTACATAGTAAATTAACATAAATTTAATTTCGCAGTACCTATCTTGCTAAAAAGTACATTGAACATTTTGTTTGTATTTTCTTAATTTTGTTTTGTCACAATACACTTGTTACGCGTTGCTACTGAAGGGAAACCGCCGATACAGCATCCAATAGTTATTGACGACATTATAGATGCACCATCGGAATATCATAAGACGGAAACACGCCGAGCTTACTATGCAGTTTATGACACGCACAAACTATGTTTGCTTAATTAATTAAATTGATTAAACGAACATTCCATATTCATACTTTGAATAGGCATTTAGGTTAATTAGAATATAATTAATTGTAAAAGTATTTTTATATAAAATTAAATCAAGTTGAGAATCAATTTGGTTTTTTTTCGCTCCTCCTATCGCAGGTAACGTAATTCACTAGTATTAGTATTATCATTATTACTATATTTAAACCAATGGTCAAAATAAAAACATCTTTTTTTGTAAATTTTAACATTCCACTCTCCATTTTCAAATCGCACACTCCTCTGTAAGCCCAATATGCTTAAAAAGGGGTAAAATGTTTTCTCTTTGTCTTTACATAGGTACATATGAATAACTACCTGAAACTTGACATCCAATTGGCTATGTTCTGCTGCTGTGTACAACATGTTTCATGGCAAAGAGACACTTGAATAAATATTCAGTTTTGCATAATTATGTTTGTTATTTATAGGAACAAAATACATGTATAAGCATTTTATGTTAGAACAGGCATGGCACTGCAAAATCTTCTATCAAACATGGAGTACCTTCAGTAGTTCACAGTCAAATAAACTTATGTTTTTCTGTAGTGAGTGTGTAAGGTTTCTATCAGCTTAGGTTGTCGTATTTACCTGTGGTTAGTGGCACAGTGTAAGCATAACTCAAGTTTGGCTTGTTTTCATACCAACAGACTAACCATCTGATTTTTGTAATTTGGTGCTAAAAAGGTGGATAAGGTGAAATAAAAACTAAAGAATATCTCTACATATTAGTTGTGTTTCCACAAACAAAATTATTTATTAAGACAATAACTAACCTCTAGTTTTTATCAATTTCTTTAAGTACTAATCTACTCTAATGGAGATATCCTGAAAGCTGACAATGCTTATATGGATAACTTTTGGTATTTTCGTTACCTAAATTGAGTTGGGTGTTATTTAAATGGTTAGCATAGTATTGGTATTTTTGTGAGCAGAAAAATATAATCTGTGAGCAGAAATAGCTAATTGATCAGCAACTCATGGCTAGCAAACTTTGAAGAGATCAAACTAAGTCGGCGGAGCCCCGCGAAGCGGGGCTCCTATTTTTGGGTGGGTTTAAAAAAAGGAACCTAATATAACCTAACACTTCCGAGACGGAATGCAGTGATTTGAGGCGTATAGATGCTCGTTATGCTGTGCAATATTTGCTGACCAATTAGTATTTTTGATGATCATTATATTTAATCCCAATTGAGTTCAGCCATTTATGTGTGATCATGACACAAACAGACCTACTTTTTTATAATATAACATTAGAACAGGCTATAATAATAATTGCTTCACATATTCTGGCACCTATTTGGATTGGTAAATACTTATAGTGTCCATATCCAGATTGGCTTTGAACCAACTATTAGATATATGCCTGAATTGTAGCACTATCCCTATCAGCTATTTTCAATATGTAGAGTGTAGACCATTTAGTAAGGAATGAATAATGTTACGTAATATGGACACAACAGATTTCTAATTTTAAGTACCTACCTGTATAATCTTATTATGACAGATTAGACTGTCTAGTTGATTCAGTGATATATGTTTACGCTTATATTGGCTCATCCTAACTCGGGCAAAATGTCATTCCGTTTTTGTATTAGAAAATTCTAGGTATTAGAATAGTCTGGATTTCTGGAAATATCTTAATTATTTTTCTTTTTCTTTTATTATACAACTAAGGTGGCAAACAAGCATACGGCCCACCTGATGGTAAGTGGTCACCGTAGCCTATGGACGCCTGCAACACCAGAGGCATCACTTGCGCGTGGCCGACCCTTTAGGAAAGGAAGTGGGAAGGAGAAGGAGCGGGAAGGGGGAAAGAGGGTGACTGGGCCTCCGGGAATTATGTGGGAACTAAAGCCAATGCTGGCAAAATAAGACTGTAATACAACTCTGCTTACAAGTTCGAGGATATAGGGGTGTCAGTCAGTGTTGTTATTTTTAATCGAATTTGGGTAAGGCAGTCGAAAGGACTTGTGATCGAAAGGTTGCGGGCTTGAAGCCCACCCATTGCGTTACCGACGTGAATCCATTCCTAACACAAGCATAGTAGCTTGCTAGCCGGAGGGGTTAACAAGAATGAACTAGTAATTTGGAAAATAAACTGCTAGTGATCATTTAAAAGAACATCAAAAAAAGTATGGCTTATTCACAGGTGGAGCGGCTAGTGGATCGTGTGAACAACTCTACTCTGCTGGAGGACCGTCGGGATGCCTGTCGAGCGCTCAAAGCGATGTCGCGCACCTATAGGGTGGAAGTCGGCGCCCTGTGTCTGGATACGCTCAAACAGGTCGGCTAACTATTTTTTTAAATATTGTGGAATAGGTGGAATAATTATGTCATAGAAATTAAATTGAAGTGAAAAAGATTGATTGCGTTCAAAACAGCGCTTTGAAACACGCGTACCTGACGTAGGTTTTGTAGGATTAGGCCAAGCACGTCTGTCTCAGTCTCTGTGCAATGTTTATAAGGGCCTTATAAGTTCTTAACAAAAATATATATTGTAGTTTTTTGTTAAGAACTTCTCAGAACCAGCACGTAAACTGTTATTGTGCCCGGTAGACGTCAATATCCTCGCCCCCTATTGTCTGGGATCTAAAACAATAATTCACGAAATGACGTTGTGCAATGTACTTCTGGTTACCACTTCGTGGTCTATACGTGTGATATTTGTATGTATATAAAATTGTAAATGCAACATATACTATCTTGCGTAATTAGAGCTGGGCAAATAATTAACATTGACGAACGATGCTTATTTCCTTTTCCAGGTCTTAGAACTAGACAGAGCAGACAATGAAACCATAAACTATGCCTTAGACACCATTAACAACATCATGTCTCCCACACAATTCGAAGAAGAAGAAGATAACCCTCGAGTTCCCATGAACATAGGAGAACAGTTCACAGAAATGTTCATCAAAGACCATCACAATATACAACTAATCTTAGACTTATTAGACGAGTACGACTTTAGAGTTAGATTGTCCGCAGTACAACTATTAACTTCATTGCTCACAAATAGACCAAAAGACATACAAGAAATCATTCTGGTCAAGCCAATGGGCGTCTCCAAAATGATGGACTTGCTTGGAGATACAAGAGAAGTTATTCGTAATGAGACATTATTACTGCTAATAAAATTGACGAAAGGTAACGCTAATATACAAAAAATTGTCGCGTTCGAAAACGCTTTTGATAGATTATTCGAAATTGTATCTTCAGAGGGTTATTCTGACGGTGGTATTATTGTCGAAGACTGTTTGTTACTTATGCTGAATTTGCTGAAGAATAACAGCAGTAATATCAACTTCTTCAAAGAAGGTAGTTATATACAGAAGATGCTGCCAATGTTCAATACTCCTCCCGAAGGATCTGAGGAAGAGGGCTGGTCCCCACAGAAGGTTTCCAACGTCCACTGTATGCTACTCATAGTCAGGACATTAGTATCGCCAAGTAACTCAGCTCAGATAATTTCCAGCTGCCAGAAAATTATGAAGAAAGTTGGTCTACTAGATGCTTTGTGTAATATTTTGATGTCGAGTGGAGTGCCCGCGGATATTCTGACAGAGACGATCAATACGGTCGGCGAGTGTGTTAGGGGTGATGTGGCGAATCAAGAGTTCTTAGGCAATGTGATGGCGCCTTCCAATCCGCCGAGAGCATGCATAGTCGTGCTTTTGATGTCAATGGTCAATGAGAAACAGCCGTTTTCATTAAGGTGAGTTAATTTTTGTATGAGCGGTAATACCGGTTGTTATTAGTAGTCTGGTCAAAGATATCACTGCACCAACAGTTTAAATAAAGAAGTATTTCTAGCGTAGGTAAATTTGCATCCATGTAATATTCTTAAAAGTCTACTCTTAAAAAGTCTCTATTCTTAAAAACTCCTTAAAAGTCATTTTCTACAAATAAAATACAAATTTCGATTATTGTTATTACTACCACACATCATAAAAATCGCCGTGTTTGACAATACAAATCTTCAGCGACCCTGATGACCCTAGGAACATAACACATAGACAAGATTTTTTGTAAGATGGTTGGTTGGATGGTTTTTCTCCTGTTGAACTTCTACAATTTGAGAAACTAAGCTGAAACCTTAATTGAAATTAAACTACTATATACGGATTTTATCGCGTTGTTTATTTGACACTTTATTACAAAATTTTGAAAACTGTTACCATGGCTGCTGAAAAGCAACCGAAACGTCGGGGAAAGTGTAAAAACAAATATAAATAGTATAATAGTATAGTAATAGTTTTAATAGTTTCAATAATTTAATTAGCTTAAAAATTTGTAAAGTTTAGTAGTAATAGTAGTGTAACAGTTTTCAAAATGTTGTAATAAAGTGTCAAATAAACAACGCGATAAAATCCGTATATAGTAGTTTAATTTCAATGAATAACATTCGCGTAAACAGAAGACAACATTCTGAAACCTTAAGTTTACTTAGTTCTTGGTCAATGCTCGGGCTACAGACAACACAATGTCTTTTTCACTGCGTCAGGTTTCTGGCTAATTACTAATTATGCGAATAATCTGTACACTATATATACTCTACTTCTTAATTAATGTAATTTGTTTTGTGTCCCAAATCCATAAATCTGATGCTACCAATGATTTTTATAAAGAATCTTTAATCAATGCGCTTTTTGCCATCAAGTAGGTAGGTATGTAAAGGTAGTAGACCTTTCTTGCTACTTTGACCAGGTGATCCACATGTTATCAATTATTTTATTCACACAATACGTCTTGGCTTGCAGATGTGCAGTCCTCTACTGCTTTGAATGCTATCTATACCACAACGAGACAAGCCAAGCGTCCCTAGTCCAGACCCTTCTCCCGTCTTCCACTGAGATGTCAACATTGACCAGCGGGCAGCTGCTATGTGGCGGTCTTTTCTCGTCTGATGTGCTCTCAAACTGGTTCTCCGCTGTAGCGTTAATGCACGCGCTGATAGAGAACCCGGTTCAGAAGGAACAGTTGCTCAGAGTACTGCTGGCTACTAATATTGGAACATCACCGGTGTCGTTGTTGCATCAGTGTACTTTGTTGCTGCAACAGACGACAAAGTTGAAGGCTAAGGTTTGTTGCTTGACTTTTTAGAGTTCGAAAAAACTCTTATACAACAGCTTTGTCCGTCCGTCCGTCTGTCTGTTATACAACTTTCAACTCAAGAACCGTAAGAGCTAGAGACTAGCGGTCAATGCCATTCGACTCAGCATAGTCAATATACTTCGAAATGACTATGACCTATGACTTGTGACCCCAAGGTCACGTGATACCATTTTTTCGAACTCTAAGTTATAGTTTAGTATGTAAGCTATAATAATAATAATAATAATATTCTATCACACACGCACAACACCATTTAGCCCAAACTAAGCAGAGCTTGTACTATGGGTACTAAACAATGGATAAACATACATAATTATATAATTTTCTTTTTTGTAAATACATGCATATTATACATAGAAACACCCAGACCAAGACAAACATCCATGTTCATGCACACAAATGTTTGACTTGTGTGGGAATCGAACCCGCGATCTCGGGCGTGGCAGTCGGTTATACTAACCACTACGCCATCGAGGCCGACGACATATATACATAACAAATATTAACGTCATATAGCCTATCTTTTCTCAATAAAATAATTTTTGTTCTGCAATATTTTAATTGGTCTTCTGATTAATAAAATAAGACTGGCGCGTTCATAGACATAATAAAATCAGTTTCGTAATAATAATGTCGTAAAAATTAACCGGTACCCTCAACTACATTTTGTGGTCCCGACTGTCAGCTACGAGGATACGACGGAAAAGACCAGAAATCACGTGATTGAAATTTTAGAAAAGCTTGACTCTTTTATTTTATAAATAAATATTCTCTATTGTGTATTTAATCCCTGTTCAATCAGCAGTGAATAAGATGTTCAATATTTTGATTCTTCAAATCGAAGGAATCGTCTAGCTAGCCCTTATTAAAAGCTCGCCCTGTAAGCGCGGTTACAAAAAAAAGCTAAGTTTTACATGAATGCTATTTGCCATATCAGGTGGCGCTCCTCATGTTGCTGTGCCAGTGGACGTCGCACTGCCCAGCCGCCGTGAGCGCGTTCCTGCGAGCCCCCGGCGGCGTGGCGTGGCTGGTGGCGCAGACGTGCGCGAATGAGCACGACGACAACGAGTACCTGCTGCAGGGGCTCAGCGCCTTCCTCCTCGCCATCTGTATACACTTCAACGACGACTCCGTCGAGGACTACTCTAAGGTGTGTACCGTGATTCGACTTACTATAGGCTTATGTTTAACTTATCACTAGATATAGTAAAATATAACATAAAAAAATAGTAAATGATCACCAAACTGCACAGCAAAATATATTTAAAGAGGTCAAAATAAGTCGACGGCTCCTATTTTTGGGTGGGTTTAAGAAGGAACCTAACCTTTCCGAGACGGAATACAGTGATTTGAGGCGTATAGGTGCTCGTTATGATATATTTTAGTAAGCATATTTTGGTGTGCAATTACTATTTTTGGTGGTCATTATATTTAATCCCCTTAATAATATATATGCCATCAAATATTCTAATGCCTAGGCCAAGTGGAAGACCATTGAATTGCCATACTGAGGTCTCGAGCTAGATTCCGAGACACGCATCTCTGACTAGCCGCCTAAACGGTAAAGAGAAAATTATTAAAAAACTTGCATGTCAGAGAGTTGAACATGTCCATAATGCTCACGAAGATACTTGAGGTCTTACAACGCGCACTGGGCCAGCGTGGTGGGCTATGGTGTAATCCTTCTGTCACTAAAAAGTCCTATGCCCAACGGTGGGGCAGTTTAATTAACTTTAGTTTTAGGGCTAATCTTATTTTCAACCGACTTCAAAAAAAGGAGGAGGTTTACAATTCGACTGTATTTCTAATTTTGATGTTTATTTTTATTTTTATAGGTGATGCTTCCCATGTGGTCCCATTTAAATTCGATTAAGATCTGACCAGTAGTTTTTGAGTAATGCGTATTCGGTTGACTTTGACTACATTGATGACGTTCTCATTTTATTACTTGTCTAGTTAAAGACAGTTTTCTTTTTTTTTTATTGTAAGGCTTGCGTTTGACCGCGATCTCACCTGATGTTAAGTGACGATGCAGTCGACGATGGAGCACGCTTCCCTAGAAGATATATTTTATAGTCTGTTAATAATTTGAATTATCCCAGGACTCGCTGCGCCAGCTGCTGACGAAGCGCATCGGCATGGAGATGTTCACGTCGAAGCTGAGCGAGGTATCGCGCCACGAGCTGTACAACAAGGCGGCCAAGCACCCGCAGCTGCGCGCCAAGACCGCCGCCGACGTGCTCATCGACTACGAGTTCTGCAGACTCTTCAAAGTGCTTGAAAGTTAGTCACTACCATATTTTTATACCTAGTTAAGAACAGGCTGTACGTACTTATTTAACCTAGGTAGATCACGATCAAATAAAAATATCCTCACGACACAGAATTGCATCGCTCGTGATCACAGGTTGACTGGTGTGAGTTCAGCGGCGCCTTCGTGAAGTGCGAGTTTCGACAACTACCCTCACTTGGTCATTATTATTTATATTAGCACTGTCGGTATTTCGAGACACTACACTAACGACATCTACACACTGACGAACTAAGTCACTAGAAGTAAGAACTAAGTCTAGAGTAGGCTGCGATGGTCACGTGAAAACAACGCCGGCAGGCCACGTAGGAAACTGAGCACTACAACTTGCCATTCCTGGTCAGATATCCAGACGGATATCTGATCGCTTCTAGATCACTTCACTTTGGTAGGCGTTGATTCGTTTTGAAATACCCAAACCGTCGACTGACGCTTCGTTTCTGGATCGTATTGATAATACAAGACTCATCACCTGTAATGACGTCGTAAACAAACCGAGACGAGCCTGCTTCAAATTTGTTCATCATATCACGACACCATTCCATCCAGGCCTGCTTCGGAGCATTGACGAGGTTCTGCGGCACCCAGCGTGAAACTATCCTCCTCACGGAAAATGTACGTGTAGAATCTCGTGAAGGCTTCCCGATCCAATCTGCAGTATGTGCTGAAGTGCCTGATACGTAACTCGCCTATTATCTTGGATTACATTTTTCACTGCTGGCACGTTTTCTTCCGTAACAGCCGACAAAGGGCGACCACTTCTTTCTTCATCCCCCAAAATTAGTCTACCGCTTGAATTAGTTATATCAACAATACACGATTGCCTTGCAAGGGCCTTCTTCCATGAATGCCAGGATTTAAAGTCTATCGTATGATTCGTCCGGTTTCAGACGACACTTGAAATGGTAAAAAATCATAGCGCGAAAATGTTCCCGGCGCAGACCCATTTTTCATTAAGACACGATAATTTAAATTAGCTCGCAAAAAAGGTGGAGGATAATTTTGAAATTGGATCGTATGTACCTATTTTTACTTATCTACTATCATATTTTCAAAATTGCCAGTCTCTCATACATTAAAACGTTTTTCAATGCATTCTGAGTGGCCAGGTATACTTAGTCGCTGTGTAAACTTAATTTGTGCGATATAGGATTGTAGTGTGGACGTGGTTTTAAGCGTTTATTGTGTACAGCGCCATCTGTTGTCTGACGTCGAAACTTTCTGTCTGTGCGGAGTCGCCAAAATACTATCAAATTGTGATGTTGTTTGTTCACCAGGTGTGCTGATCCAAAGTCTATCGGCATCCCAACAGAACGGCACAGGCGAGCCGGCGGCGGGTCGCTCATCGCCGGAGAGCGCTACACTCGAGCAGTACAAGACCCTCATACGGCAGCAGGACGCACGCCTGCAGGAGCTCATGTCGCAGGTCGAGGGGCTGCTGCAGCAGAACCAGAGCTTGCAGGTATGTGCCGCACTCTGACACCGGAGAGGTAATAAGTTGAGCTCGATTCCACATGACTAAATTACAGTCTCTTGCCTACATACAGGGTGTCCGGGACAGCGCATTGATATCTGAAATAATAGATTTAGACCATTATTCTGATTTAAAAATCGTTGGAATTTTCTTCAGGAAGATCACATACTGTGAATCATAACATAATCAGAATTATTTATTTGCTAAACATAGGTAAATACAATTAATGAAGGTTTTAAATAATTAAATAGTCCACTATGTTTTGCCATTAAGAGCACCTTGAACCGACGGGCGTGTATGAGGAATGTGATGAAAGTGAATGAAGCCAGAGAAGTGTGTCAGGATCGTAGCAAATGAAAATCCGTAGTCTCTGCCTACCCCTCTGGGAAACAGGCGTGAATGTATGTATGTATGTCAGTTGTCATTAGCAGATTAAAAACGATAGTATGTTTTTTCAGTTTAGTGTGATGAAATTGTATAAATACATCTTTCTGTTATAAAACAAATATTGACAATAGCCAATCAAATCATTAGAAATATATAAATATATATATTTAAAACTTCTCATTTAACACTTTGATTACAGGGCGCACTAAACGACTCCATCGCATCAAACTCTCACTTAAAAGACGAGAACACTCTTCTGAAAGCTCAAGTCTCCGCCTCCAAGTCTTTACCAGGACCGCCGCCTGGCATCTTACCTAGTCAAGAAGACCCTCGAATCAAGGAGTATGAAGCGACGATGCAAAGTCTGACGGCAGAAGTAGCGAGGTTGCATGAGCAGTTAAGGGTTAGCCAAGAAGGTCAGAAGACGGCTGGTGAGGAGATGGAGAAATTAAGGAAGGATCAGGATGATCTACTGGAACTGCTAGCAGATCAGGTAAATTATTATTGTTATCTTGTATATTCACAAAAATTGGATTGTAAATGCAGGGAGAACTCCTTCAGCTCAGCCAAGGGCTTATATTAGTTAGTAATGGGTTTACCTTGGTGGTGTAGTATGTCGGACTTTTCGAAATTATGTGCGTATTGATTGACAATTATCGTCTGCTCCGTGCCTCGGAGAGCACGTTAAGCCGTCGGTCCCGGCTACCATGAACATCTATGGCAGTCGTTATTGGGAAGTCAGCGCCCTCTAATATCCTGACACTGGTCTAGCCTTAGGGTATCATTAGCCTTCGGGTTGCGCAGGTCAGGTGGCAGCCGCTCCGTGTAAAAACTGATATCCGGTCAACCCTCAATCGGGCACAAAAAAAATGCTGTAGAAATGAGAGCGCTGAGAAGCATATGTGGTGTGACTCTGAAAGATAGAATAAGGAATAGTGTGATTAGAGAGAGATGCGGCATGAAAGTGGATATAGTGGCAAGAATTTTCTATTCTTGCCACTATATCCACTTTCATATTATATACCTTACATTATATAACTAACAAGATACATTAAAATATTCACAGGACATGAAGCTAGGCGAATATAGAATGCGGCTTATTTCTCTCGGACAACCAGTCGAGGATGAGTTAACGGAACCTCCTCCAGAAACAGTCAGTGGCGCCAACGTCGCAGGATGTGACGTCACAGTTGCGGCGCATCCGCCAGTCCCCGCTGTACCATCAGGCGCAGCGCCACCGAGCATGACGCCACATACAGCGGTTCTAAACCCAAGCATGGCACCACCAGTTGAATTTAAAGAACTAGTGTAGGATAGAATTTACTAAGGTACCTAGCACGGGGTTGTGGGGCAAGATATGTGACAAAAGTTAAAGTGTTTAAGTTATGTGTTCTTGGCACATATTAACGACTAGATGTGCTCGCGGTTGCACCCGCGTTAATGATTACTGCGCCGCTCCCATGAGTCATAGCGTGATGTTATATATGCCTTCCTCGATAAATGGGCTATCCAACACTGAAAGAATTTATCAATTCGAACCAGTAGTTCCTGAGATTAGCGCGTTCAAACAAACAAACAAACTCGTCAGCTTTATATTAGTAAGTATAGATTTGCAGAATGGCAGTCGGATGTTGTGTTGAAAACGCTATACGTATGTGCAGTGACCATAAAATAGCTTCGCTGATTTCAGCATGAATGGGCCGGCTCGACCGGGGAAGGACTACCCTCTCACAGAATATCGACGTGAAATAGCAGTGTTCCTACTGTTGTGCTTCGTTCGGTGAGTGAGAGTGCCGGAGGCCCAATCACCCCCTTTCCCCCTTCCTGCTCCTTCTCCTTCCCACTTCCTTTCCTAAAGGGTCGGCAACGCGCAAGTGATGCCTCTGGTGTCGCAGGCGTCCATAGGCTACGGTGACCACTTACCATCAGGTGAGCCGTATGCTTGATTGCCACATCAGTTGCATAAAAAAAAATAAAAGAGTCGCTTCGTCAACAACGTATTCGGATATTGTTTGAATGCATATCACGCGCGTCACTAGAATATATTCTATTATATATATTATAATTGTTGTTTTACGCAGCGTTAGCTCAGTGGGGAGACTAACAGACTGCAATGCAGAGGGTCTCGGGTTCGAACCCACGTCGCGCACCTCTGACTTTCGGAAGTTATATGACTTTTCGAAAATATGTGCGTATTGATTGACAATTATCGCCTGCTCCGTGCCTCGGAGAGCACGTTAAGCCGTCGGTCCCGGCTGCCATGAACATCTATGGCAGTCGTTATTGGGAAGTCAGTGCCCTCTAATATCCTGACACTGGTCTAGATTTAGGGTATCGTTAGCCTTCGGGTTGTGGAGGTCAGATGGCAGTCGCTCCGTGTAAAAACTGATATCCCGTCAAATCCGGTTAGATTAGAAAGTCGACCCCAAGTGACTTGGGAATAATAAAGGCTAGGGAGAAGAAGACTACTAGTATTCTTGTTAACCAATCCAGATAAGGTAGAAGTGAGAAGGTGCTTATGTGAGAAGTGAGATCACATCGTTAGTGCAATAGGTGAATTTCGAACCGGCGACCTCTTGATCGCAATTCCATCGGCCTTTTTTAGAGATCCGTACCCAAAGGGTAAAACGGGACCCTATTACTAAGACTCCGCTGTCTGTCTGTCACCAGGCTGTATCTCATGAACCGTGATAGTTAGACAGTTGAAATTTTCACAGATGATGTATTTCTGTTGTCGCTATAACAAATACTAAAAAACAGAATAAAATAAATATTTAAGGGGCTCCCATACAACAAATGTGACTTTTTTGCTCGTTTTTGCTCGATATTGATAACGGCAACAGGTAAACGCTTGAAATATCCACAGAATATTTAGTTATATATTCCCTTTAAAAACAAATAATTAAATTAAAATAAAACAAATATATAAGGGGGCTCCCATACAACAGACATGATTTTTTTTGCCGTTTTTATAGATAATGGTACGGAACCCTTCGTGCGCAAGTCCGACTCGCACTTGGCTGGTATTTTTTTATATTGTAATAGGCTTGCGTTTGACCACGATCTCACCTGATGTTAAAGATGCAGTCGACGATGGAGCACGCTTGCCTAGAAGATACCTATTCACTCTCGACTTGAAGACACTCAGATTGTACTCATCGGGAAACACTGACTTAGGTAGCGAATTCCACTCCTTAGCGGTACGCATTATAAAAGTGGAAGCAAAGCGCTTCGTGCGTAAATGTGGTATATCCACCATGTACCTGTGCCGCTGGTCTGATTGTCTGGTCGTTCGATGGTAGAATGGGGAAGAAAGAAAGAAAAATGTTTTATTTGAATCTCCATACATACATAATTTTAAAAACAATAATAAATACAATTAAGCAGAAAACGGTACATGGAGATCAAATTAGGCAACTGCGTCAGCTATTGTTGCAGTGTATACTGCAACGCTGGTATTCTCGCAGGCCTACTAACAATAATTTATTAATACACTTCAATGCATAAGAAAACAAAACGAAAACAAAAAATGGGATAAAATAATAAATATAAACTTATATATTACCTCGATGGCGTAGTGGTTAGTGTATCCGATTGCCACGCCTGAGGTCGCAGGTTCGATTCCCGCATAAGTCAAACATTTGTGTGCATGAACTTTGATGTTTGACTTGGTCTGGGTGTTTCTACGTATAATATGTATGTATTTATTAAAAAAAAATGGTATATATGTATGTTTATCCATTGTTTAGTACCCATAGTACAAGCTCTGCTTAGTTTGGGCTAGATGGTGTTGTGTGTATGTGATAGAATATTAATATTATAAAAAAAAAATACTATAGGTATTCATACATAAAAGTTCAGTTATGCAGTTCCTCTGCACACTCTCCGAAAAGTATCCGATTAATTCCGATTGCCTGCTCATTTGCTGTTATTAGTTCGGTCATCCAATCACGACAGTAGACATGCGTTGGACCGTCTTTTATAAATGTTTGTCTTGATGTGCCTTACAGAAACCTTAAGTGACATATGCTATAAAAATGTCACATTCTCGCTGTGTGGTAGATAATATTCTTCTTTTTTTTTCTTTTTATACAACTAAGGTGGCAAACAAGCATACGGCCCACTAGATGGTAAGTGGTCACCGTAGCCTATGGACGCTTGCAACACCAGAGACATCACCTGCGCGTTGCCGACCCTTTAGGAAAGGAAGTGGGAAGGAGAAGGAGCGGGAAAGGGGATGCTTGGGCCTCCGGCACTCTCACTCACCGTACGAAACACAACAGTAGGAATACTGCTATTTCACGTCAATATTCTGTGAGAGGGTAGTCCTTCCCCGGTCGAGCCGGCCCATTCATGCTGAAATCAGCGAAGCTCTACTACTCTAATATATATCTAATGCCGCGGTCACACATTGGATTCAACTTTGCGTCCAAGCTTGGCTCTAATTTAGAATGGCCAATATTGAATCATACTATTGCACCACACATTGGCTTCAATACCCACATTGCACCAAACACTAGAAATAGACAAGCGCGGACCTTGTTGTTCAGTTGACGCAGAGCGGACTATGGACGATAACTTATTTGCACTAGCGGCTTACGCATATGGTTTAGGTACATATGCTTATTATTTGCATCGTACAAGAAAACAACGAAAGAAACGGCGGTGTTGGATGATTAAAATGACCATTGTGGCGCGCGCGCGGCATTCTGTCCAAGATGTCCGCGCGCACTCCCCTTCCATTCCCCTCGCCTTTGAACTTGTTGAAAAAACCGACTCTGCGCGTCGGTGTTGGACACAGGACGGTGATTGGACGCAATGTTCACATTGTGTCAAAGACTGATCCACACATTGGAGTATTGGCCGCAATAAGCTACATTGGTGCAAATATAATCAATGTGTAGCCGCGGCATAATATTCGTTTCTGTACACGACGTAATTTGATCCAATACCAATGCACTATAATCTTGTCGTAACCCGTGCTAGACCTACCAATACAGATAAATTAATATATTACTTATGACTTGTAATAATATTGTGATTTGAATGTAAAAATGTATGAAATAAAGTATTATGCTAATTTTGTTTGTAAGTCATTTTTATTAGCATAATCTGTGAAGTGCCGTTTTGTACATTTGTACAAAATACATGTATGATAGATGCCTCTGTACTCTTCGATTTACAGCTAATAAAATACTGCCACTTAAGTATGGAGTTTTAAATGGCTTATGTTTAACTTATCACCAGATATAGTAAAATATAACAATCAAAAATAGTAAATGATCACCAAATTGCACAGCAAAATATATTTAAAGAGATCAAGATAAGCCGACAGAGCCCCGCTTCGCGGGGCTCCTATTTTTGCGTGGGTTTAAGAAGGAACCTAACATAACCTAATCCTTCAGAGACGAAATGCAGTGATTTGAGACGTTATGATCGTTATGATATATTTTAGTAAGCATATTTTACTGCGCAATTACTATTTTTGGTGGTCATTATATTTAATCCCGTTTTAAATTGCAATAACTTACTGTACGACATTAAAGGGGTGTGCTGCGTGAGCGACGAACGCGACGCGACACGACGCAATGCTACAAGCGACAAATGTCCTACTTGATATTAGTCATTACTTCTCGAATCATAGGGAAGTACAGTGCAATTTTGCTTGAAAGTTCATATTTAAAGTAGTTTTTTTTTAAATAGTAAAATACACAGAAAAAAAACAAGTATATATTTTTTTGCCATTGGTAGCAGACGAACAAGTGGCCCACCTGATGGAAAGTGGTAACCGCTGCTCATGGACTTCAGGAATGTCAGGACAGCAAAGCCGCTGCCTACCGTGAAAGACGAACTCTCTTTAAACCTCGTTTGAAGAAGGACATATCATAGCGCTTGGGAAACATCGAAGCAGGCAATTAATTCCAGAGCTTGGGACGTACGTGGGATAAATCATCGCTGAAAGTGTACCATATTTTTACAAAGAAACATATTTGGCGAATTCCATCATTTATATCCAAAATTAAGAAATGATTATAAAATGTTTAATTAAACAATATTGTGGTGTTACCGTCTACTTTCAATTACATTATTGCTGCTATTAAGTCTGAATTTGAGAATCAACCATTTCGTAGTTCGTGGTGTCGCGTCTGGTCGCCCACAAAACAGGTATAGGTCCCGTCACGTAAAAAGACCGCTGAGCGATAGTGGAGGGGATGTGTCTGCGCATGGGTCAACTGAGGAACCAATAGCGTGCGCGCATAGACATACTGCCGGACCGCCCCTCCATCTCGCGCCTTCATACCGCCAATTTGATTGATAAATCGCTCAGTGCACAGGTAAACGGCCAGCGTTCTTTTTACGTGACGGTCACTATACTACGCGTTACGTCGCGTCTCGCCGCAGACTGCCATATGGCCGTTGTTTTGATCGCGTCGTATTCGTCGCTCACGCAGGACACCCCGTTAGTGTACTCTTGTAATGGTCTAAGTTTGATTATTGTATTTCGTTTAGTTACACAGCGCTCATATTATAAACTAGATGTGCCCGCGGTTTCACCCGCGTTTATCGTTACAGCGCCGCTGCCGTGGGTCGTAGCGTGATGTTATATAGCCTATAGCCTTCCTCGATAAATAGGCTATCCAACACTGAAAGAATTTATCAACTCGAACTAGTAGTTCCTGAGATTACCGTGTTCAAACAAACAAACAAACTCTTCAGCTTTATAATATTAGTATAGATGACTAGCGAAATGAAAATCAGCACCGTCTTATACTGATCATATTATTGACTGCACGGATGGTGTAGGTAGTGCTTTCGATAGTCGGGATTGCATCGCCACTATGCCGAGTGTTATGGGTTCGGTCCCCATACTAGGCAAAAATTTGTGTGCACCACAAATTCGAGTTTGGTTGGTGGTGTTTTGTGCCTGTTAGAATGTCTTTAAGGCCCCCGTGGCACAGGATTTACTCATAGTACATGAGTTGTTTTTAAATAGATAATATAATGATTGGGATAAAATAACAAAAACAAGTAATGTTCAAAACATTAATATGTTTTATTTGCCTCACTTCGCATACACTTACAATAAATATATGTCTATCTACATTATTTATAACAGTCTCATATGCTTGATAATACATTTTTGTTTTTGTGAAAAACTTACAAGCTTTTAGTTAAAACAACATTGAGGGCCTGTTCCACACAATGATTGTGCACAATGGATATCGCTGTATTTGGCCAGCATTAGGAAACAACCTACAAAGTCTAAGTAGATGATTTAATCTGTTTAAACAACCAATATCAAAAGATCTGTTATGATAAAAATGGCACTAAAACGAGGGTAATTAACATTTCTACTATCAGCCGGTTTCGTATCGTAAAAAGATAAATATAATTACAAGCAGATATTTATGATATATATATATTGTCATTTGAAACAGGCCTTCGATAGTGAAGGGCTAATATAATTCTCTCTCTCTTAGATGTGGGTAGTTAGATAAAAATAATCTCAAATAACTTTGATAGATAGACTTTGTTATATATTATTTATTTTCTAAGATACAGTGAACATTGATATTGCATTACATAATGATATATTTAGAAACAATCTTGGGCCACTTGCACGACAACTCACAAAATACGTTTAGCACTAAATAGATTTAAAACATCGTGCTGTCGCAGTCATCCGTGTAAGGAAGACTGAGATGCCATGATGTTTTAAATCTATTTAGTGCTAAACGTATTTTGTGAGTTGTCGTGCAAGTGGCTCTTAGACATATACAATATGATCATTTGTGGTCCACAATCTTCTACATTTACCAATCTAATTACAGTTTATTTCTATGGCAAATACATAGACGGAGCTGGGTTATTACCAAGCAATGATTGCGATTTGCCTGCCCATAAACCAACACTTTCCTCAAACCCAGGTCCAACATGTCAAATTTATAAACTGGTAGAAATTATGGGGATGTTGGCCAAAAATATTCCTCTGGTGTGGCAGATTAAACAATGTTCAAGCCTTACACCTTGGTGACGAGCGACCATACTGCCTCAATAGTATAAAAACAATGGACCACAAATAACCATAGAGATTGATTAAAGGAATGCTTAGGACGATCACAATAGCTTATATCTAAAAGCATCTTGTAGTCTTAGACCTAGCAGTTAAACACTAAGCAACAATTAATTCATACAAAGTACATGATTTTGTGAAACTTTCTTTATATCTTTGACTTGAAGTATTTGATTAAGTGACTTAGACCGGCAACGAATCCTCGAGATTAGCCGCAAACTTATGCCTGGAGAGCGACGTAGCATAATTCCATTCAAATGATATTCTAATACAATTGTGTATATAAACACACCTACTTTGCACAATCCAGGAATTGGCGTAACCACTTATGAATAGTTTTGTCTAATACTTTCGAATATAATTTGTGTACGATTATATTCATCGCTAAGGGAGACAGCCATGTGCAAAACCTGTTTAAATGTGTAAATTTAAATATATTAGGATAACAAGTTGCAATTTTTATTGTTGATGTATATCTTAGATCTTAAAATATACATTAGCAGTTACTACAAGTAAAAGTAATCATATTTGCGTAAGATATGATGATATAATACATGAGACTCGAAATTATATAATAGTACATGATAACAACCTTCTCCCACTATTTTTCCGTTACGACTGACAACTCTGGCAAAGATCAATTCTTTTCGCCTGCAGGGGCGCTAGCAGCGCAAAAGATATCTGTCAAATTAATAAAATGAAGGCAAGACTAACAAAACTTTCTGTTAAGCTAAACGTCCATAGAACGGTATCGTACGCATCGCATCAAACGCATTATTTTTTCATACTGCGTCCACTGTATTGGCAGCGATCGGATTGCCGACGCAAGTATCAGCAATCGGATTACCGATGCCAGTTTCATTCAGCTTTTCTTAGTGATCGTACGTGTTTGTGAGAATGGAGGAAAGCGAAGAAGAACAATTTGTCGTTATTGCTCAAGTTTGTTAGCAGAAGAGGAAGAAAATACAAAAACATCTAAAAAAAGAAAACATAATATCTTAGCGAGCGCGCAGGGCGCGTACACTGATCGTCATTCCGTATGACGTCATCGGCACGCGTTGCAAAAGTTGCCTCTCGGAGCATCAGTGTCGGCATTGCCGATGTGCGATCCGTACAATGCGGATCAGTGGACGCACTTGTGTGACTTTCTATACAAAGAATACTACGACCCGTTAAATGCGATGCGTCCGATACCGACCTGTGGACGCTTAGCTTTAAGCTGTAAAAACATAACGAGAGTTGCGCTTCCATATTTAATTTTATTAGTAGGTACTTACCTATACCAATACTAAAATTATAGAGACGTTATTAGTTTATTATTTAGAAGACAGTCTCAGGAACTACTAAACCAATTTTTAAAACTCTTTTACTATAGAAAGAGATATTGGCTATGTTTAATAATAAAAAGTTTATTATTTTCTCTCACATAGAAAAGATACATATAGTGGTAAAAATAAAAACAGTTGATGCAAACATGTAATAAGACAATCGGGGACGGCTCTATAAACCCCAACAGGCTCCAGGTAGACGACACCAGTCTCGCCACAAAGGATTAAAATTTGTTAAATCTTCACTGAGTTATCTTATGTATGTATACTTACCTTTGTGAAAGAGATAAATAAATACTTATTATTAAAAAAAAAAAAAATATGCTCTCCCACCGCTCGCAGTATAAGCGAACGGAAAGAGAGCCAGCGATCTAGTCCCCAACAACACATTTGGAGATTGCAAAACGTGCTCTTACACTGTGTACAATACATGAGATTAAATCTATGTGAGAGACTGGTTTCTGTACTAGGAGACCTGTATGACAGAATAATGTTTGACTGACATACCACATAAACGAAGTTGAAAGCAGCTCATAAAACTTAATCGTTCGTAAGTTATTAAATGATTCCTTCGCTTTAAAACAATCATTCTGCACTTTTCGCCTAATTCGTATAAAACCTCGTGTCGCTATTAATTTCCGTATTTAACCCGGCGGCGTCCATACACCGACAGAATAGAACAACAAGGATTTACCATTATATCTGGATAAGCTTCAGTAATCAGTTCACTGCTTGCGCTCCTAACGCCGTCTGTATTCACGTGGAATAATCTTGTACACCACACCGCACAAATAACTGTTTCACTAAACACCATCACTATACACAACAGCCACTTCTCTACACAATATACACAGGGTCGGGTTGATGGCGGTGCTACGTGAGGGAGAGGTAGACGCCCACGAACAGCAGCACGGCCAGCGTGAGGAACACCATGAGCAACACGAAGCGGTCCTGCAACGCGCGCATCACCATCGTGTTCATGAGCCGGGTGGAACGGTTCAGTTGCTCGTCTGTTTCACGGAGCTGAGGGATAAAGAAGATTATTAAAAGATACAGCCATTGACATACCTCGAGATATTTTCCTACACAACGGTGATGGGTCACATACCGCTCTAGAGTTTTGTTAGAAGTTGGAAGTTTACATCCTGGGGTGGACATAGCACTGGCTCTTCATTACACATTATTCATTATACATACCTAGGTTTTCCCCAGAGGGGTCACTTGCCGGTGACCCTTCTGGAAACCTAAGCGGCGATATGCTGTATACTCTGGAGTGGTCACCAGCCAGTTCTAGGATGAACAAGACCCACCTCATCCTCTTCGATATACGCCAATTCCCTTATATAATATTATACCAGTACCTCATTAGTCTAAGTTTGCGCTTACGCTTGAGGCCCATCGCTAAGCTTAAATTTTCGGGTCTAGCAGTGAGATATTAAGATAAAATTCTCTGTAATAAAAGATGAACCTATTACTGTCCACTGGGCCCATTCAAATCACAACAACAATATGCTCTATTTAAATATCACAACCAAGAAGCACCTGAGCTGGACCACATAGAGCAACATTTTAACTGTGTAAGGATCTAAGGTAGACTGGATGCGTAAGACAGAAGACAAGCAGTTCTATCCAGCAACAGTCTCAATCAAGTCGAAGGAGTGTGATATACTAACTCGTCCTCTAGAGCGCTGTATGGTCTCCCTCTGCACACTGAGGTCTTGCAGCACGGCGGCTCCGATCTGTTCCGTCTCCAAAACAACGCGGTACCCCTCCGTCAGCGACTTGCCGGTGCGCTCCAAGCGCTCCGTGTTGTCCAACAACTTGCGCTGTTGTTCGTTCGAGCCCCAGTCATCATATACCTCGTCTGTGTCCATGTTATCTAAAATTCAACAATATTATTATTATTTTAATGAATGTTAGCATATTTAGAAATCCTCAAGCAGCAAATAGACTGCCCACAGTTGTTGGCTGTTTTTAAGTTTCGCGTTCCTGCTAGACTGCCACGCAAATCAATCACACCACTATGTCCACCGTTAAGAAGAACAGTTCTTGGTGCTAATTCTCCTTACGCAAGAATGTGTAAAGTGTTAAATGGTTTGAGCGACCTAATAGATCTGCATTTTTTTGTATTATGAAAATTAAGTCCGTATTCCCTAAAACAACGGATTTGGAAACACGGTGAATGTGGATATGTTATGTAACTGTTTACATAATATATTTACCTAT
This sequence comes from Catocala sponsa, assembly GCA_963564715.1. NCBI lineage: Eukaryota > Metazoa > Arthropoda > Insecta > Lepidoptera > Erebidae > Catocala > Catocala sponsa. The sequence goes on along the minus strand of OY751341.1, from coordinate 24,224,800 downwards.
ATTTGTTGTTTCTAAATCCGTATGTTTAACTTTATGTAACTACGAGTAAGATTTGATGATGAATTTCAATTACTTTTTTGTATGTTCAAGCGGTGTTTGCCTGTAAGTGATTGTTGCATTGTCGCTTGTATTTTAGACTAGTTTGAGTTATAAGTGTTAATGTAAACAATTGTTGGTGAATCATAATAAATAAATAAATAAAATTAAAATAAACTTAGCTATTTGTGTTGCAAGCAGTGTTGCCAACTCCTATAAATTCGAGTCGCTAGATTCAATATCAAAAGTCGCCAGAAAGTCGCTAAAACTGATTATGCTGTGGTTTTTCGACTTTTCGGTAGAGAATTACTAAAACAAAAAGAGGTCAGCCCGCCTACCGTGGTAGGTTCAGTCCCGAGAATTTAAAGGTCAGCATGTAGAGATTTCATAAAATTTTCCATATATATCTCTTGGCACTGTATAATTCTGTCGAGTTAAAAAAATGTATTTATTACAAGCCCTAAAATTGTTTTGATTTATACTCCAAAAATCGTCAGATAAATCGCTAAAACATTTTTGTCGTCAAATCTTATTTTTTGACGCTGAGACTTAAAACGAAAGTCGTCACTTCTAGTGACAAAGTCGCTAAATCGGCAACACTGGTTGCAAGTAACTATGTTCTTATTTCCCTGCTAGCTAACCTTGGGTTAATTTAGCCTGTGTTTATGCCGGTAGTACAATGTATGGGGTTCGAAAACACGACCTCTTGATCGCAAGTTCTATCACATATAATAATAATAATCTTTATTGTCAGACACATGACCCATAGACAAATCTAAATTATATTTGTAACAAATAAATAGAAACAAAATTACAACATAATATTACATGACAATTTAATATTTGTTGGGTTATTAACCCAACTTAGAAAATATATTACACTAGATTTTCCCGCGGTTTCACCCGCGTTTATATTACTGCGCCGCCCCCATGGGTCGTAGCATGATGTTATATAGCCTATAGCCTTCCTCGATAAATAGCCTATCCAATACTAAAGTAATATTTCAAATCCGCATGGAATATTTACTTTGGGCTAACGCTAACTTTAACCCGCGACTTCGTTATCATTATTTTGCTGCGATGTTATTTTAAAACTGCGATACCTCCTAAGATATTCATTGAAATCGAATGATGTAAAGGGCAATTTTGTTTTAAATTAAATACTTGTGATGAATGACGTATTTATTTGGATAAGGATTAATATCATGTTTATAAAAACACCTTCGAAAATAATGCATTATTTTAGAACAAATTTGGTTAGCATAAAAAAAGTTATAGTGAGCCAACCTTAAAAGATAGACATATGCTGTCGCGGACTGTTTTTTAGAACTTTTAAAGGGGAACAATTCTGTCATACATGATTTTTGAGAAACTTTAACTGTTTACGCAGCGCACGCAGCGTTGCATTTTGCATTTTGAAACATTCTTCATTAATACTCCGCTCATATTGATGTTAGCGTGATGATATATAGCCTTCCTCGATAAATGGGCTATCTAACACTGAAAGAATTTTTCAAATCGGACCAGTAGTACCTGAGATTAGCGCGTTCAAGCAAACAAACAAACAAACTCTTCAGCTTTATAATATTAGTATAGATAAAATAATGTTTTTCTATGGTAAGTCAATAAAATTCAGTCAATTTATGATTATGACCCGCCAGTCAATCAATTTATGAATACAACGGTCGAATTATGTCCAACTAGTTGTACCACGGGGATAGGTACCTAAAATAAGTTAGACATTTTTTTTATGTAAAACAAATGAACGTGTCTAAAAAACAAACGAACGTCTACAAAACAAATGAACGTCTACAAAACAAAAGACTATCAGAACTGATCAGCCATCGAGTGCTTACAAAAAATAAGTGCATGCGATTTTCGACCTTATTGACAATTCATGACAGACTTTTTTTGTATTTCTTTGCTTTCTGACATTAATACGTTAATAAAATGATAAATTCTGAGTAATGTCTTTGACTGAATTTTATTGACTTACCATAGAAAAACGTTAATTTTCCATTTGTTTTGTAGACACCTGTTTGTTGGTACAAATTTTTTTCTTACTTATTTTATCTACCTATCCTCGTGGTACAACTACATAGTTGGACATACCACCGTTGTACTACGGGTCATATTCATAAATAGCAAAAAAAATATGTTACAACAGTTGAACCATGGGTAACTTTACTTCCCCGTGGTACAAGCAGTTGAACATCGCAGTTGTACCACGGGTCGGGAGCGCTTTATTTCAGCTACCCATAATGAGAGGCTACGAAGTAAAAGCGAAGACAAATGAGCAAACAATGTGAGATAAATTTTTAATCAATAGTCAAATGATGCTTAGTACTGGTGACATTAGCATGGGACATGATTTAGAAATAATAAAGAATTATTTTTATTGATGACTGTAATTTTGGCGAATTAAGCTAAGTAATAAAAACAAAAAAGCAATTGGAGATGTGGGAAATAATATTCCCGCTCCTCCTACCAATCGGACTTCTGATCGGAGGACAGAGACAACCCCTAATCCATTAGCGGCCGGAAATCACTCCCGAGGAAAATCAAGTGTTAATTATTGAAGATTATTTATAAAACAAAACAATTTATTTATATATATTAGGTACCTACATAATATTGATATCAAAAGGTTATTAGATAATAATTATGTAGAACCAACTCATACCTCTGGTGGCACGAGTTGGTGGTATGACGAGGAGGACACCAGTATTTCCATCCTACAGAAGATTGAGCCAACAACTGTATTGTGGTTACTTTCACTCGACAGTATTTGTAGAACCACTGTCTTCTCTCTATATTCAAATAACAGGCCCACAGATTCAGACCATATGTAGATCAAGCAAATTTTTATGATCAAATTTAGGGGGCATGAAAAAGCATCTTCTCAGGTCGTCAAAGTAGAGACCTCAACATCGCCTCGGCTGCTGTGGGGGCGGTGTGGAGGCCACTGCTCTTAGACCACACGACTGCTTACCATCAGGTGGAGTGTGGTCATTTTGACGAGCAAAATAAAAAAAAGATCCATTGTTGTCAATGTTGTCATGGTAAAGCAACCTTAGTGGGGCCGATCTATACAGTTATTTGATTACTAATACTTACATGTAGCAGAGTTGTTGAGGACAGAGCGGTATTCTTCACGGACACGTTGTAGTTCGGCGCGGTACGCCGCCACGCGAGAGCCCGCGCCCGCGCCACGGGACTCCAGCTCCAGTTGTTCCAACTGTACAATATAGATTAAGTACATTAGTCCCTTAACTCATTATAGTTTTAGATATTGTTAACCACTTGATCACTGATGAAACCAATTTGTTTCAGCAATTCCAACCATCAAGCCTGAGTATGTGATTTTTATCATTGTGCTTATTACAAATAGCATTTAAAATTCCCACAGGACATGAGGTTTGACAGCAATAAAAATTAATTGATTGCTGCTGTGCAACATTTATGTGTAAATAAATTACAGCTCAATCTTCATGACATTAAGAGTCACAATAAGTTTTCTGAGTAACCAAAACAAAACAGTTTCTCTGCCAAAACATTAACTACAAACATTATACTACTGCATTTTATAAATATCAACTCTCATGTCCCCTTCGGATTATTTATTTTGAAAATTGGGGCTGGAATAGTGAAAAGTATGTCCTTATATATAATTTATATTTAATTATAATCAATCAATCATAATTGCATAAACAATCAAAAAAAGTAATAAATTGCGTAAACCAATATCAGTTACAGGTAATAGAAATAAAAGCTATTGTAGTGCATGTTATCAGAAATCAGAAATCAAGATTATGGTTCTGAATGATCTTAAGAATGATAATCTTAATTGGCAATGTTTGTTATGTGATTACATCAAGTAATGTAGTACTTCATAGTATTGAGAATAAGGTTCATTGACATGTCTCATCCAAATATAACTCACCAAATCATTTGCTTCTTCAAAATTAGCCTGTATTTCTCTTGATAACTGGTCACGGTTATCTGAAAGTTATATATCGATGAAAGGTGACTTAGTTTCGTATACAGTAGAGTAACTATTTTAGACTCAACAGACATTACTGATTCAAGGGTGAACTAAATATTTAACTATGACCAATAATAATTTAGGTACACAGAAATAGATTTAAATTATTTATTTAATAGAACAGTTTGTTTTTATTATCTTTGGGTACACTTTTGTACAAATACAAGTATACCAAGCACATCGTAAGTGTTTTTCTTCAACGTGCACAGGCTGCCGGTTGAGCAAAAACACTTACGATTACAAAATATTATAGCACTAAAATTACACATACCTTCACTGCCCGTCTTCAGACGTCCTATTTTAGACGTTATGTCTGCTGTAAGCACTGAATATTGTTGCTCGTATGACTGGATTAATGTAGCCATTTTTATACACAATAAATAACTGACCTGGTAAGGTCAGTAATCAATAAATTATTTTAAAATAAAACACGTACATTACACAGCATGACTGCACAATGAAACTGGTTCAGAAAATTAATATCACATTGTCAGTAATTGAGCATGAGGAAAGTATAGAGTTATACATTTTGTAATGCGTGTGAAAGAGAACACTTTATAAATGACAGTTTTCTCATGTAACAAATCTTCGAACAAACGCAATGTTTGTATTCCTTTTGACAACTAGCTGTACGTTTCGTTCTGCTATGCTTTCGAATGAAACTGGTTTGTGTATAGATCACATTTAACTAGATAATTTCTTCCTATTGAACATTTTATTAGAGTTTGTAGTAACATTACGATATTGCTAAATAATCAAATCATAATTTAGTTGAATATTTCGACATGTACCTACGCGTTAACTTTTGTGTCTATGTATATAAAATTCAAAAATACTCGAAATGGAATGTTGTCTAAGTTATGAATGTGTGTAAAACGAGACTAGCTTAACAATTTGTAATTCAGAGTAGGTAGGTAGGTAGTGATTGAAAACTTTTAAACTTGATGAAGAAAATAAAAGTTGTAATCAACGTCATTTATAGTATCAGGAAGTGAAAGTAAAGAAATAAAATGTGAGTGCACAACATACCGGTTTCAAAACACTAGTAAGTATTTACACAAAGTTTTAACAACACTCGGCATGTTTGATTTGTAAAATGCTTACACTACGCAGTCAATAGTTGAGACTGTTTTATTACTTTGAATAAAAGGAAAATGTCATGTAGATATTTGTCACCGACGTGCTTGCTTGTGCAACATAAATTCAATTACTTATATTTTCTCTCATCGTAATCTATTGTTCACTCTAATTTTGAATATTTGGTGTCCGTTTGATTTATAATAACATACATTTTATAGTTAACTAGTATATTTAAAAAAAAATTAAAATGCCTGATATACAGCTTCAGCTGAGTAAATAAAATAAAAAATAGTTATCGTAAAATCATAAAATTGTAACATCTACGATTTATTATTTCGTATTATTGAGTAGCACGATGTAATGATAACAATCAATTAGTGTCGAACAACACATGCATTCTCGCATTCCTTAGCTTGTTTATTTTTTTTTTACAGTACAATGCCGCGTAATTGCGACGAAGACTCGGGGCGAAGCTCATGTTCCGCAGCGTCCATTGGCCTCAGTCCAGTGATAGACATCAATATGGACGACGACACACATTACGTCAAACGACGATATTCCAAAACCCAAGAAGCCAGCACAAATACAGAGTTGAAAGTCAGTGTCCGTCCAAGAAGTTGTGTTGGTTTAATCAAGTCACCTGATGAAAGAGACCCGTTCCCAAGCTGTAGAATCCCCAGACACCACAGAAAGCCTGTTTTTAATCTATTTGACACACCTAGAATGGGAGGTCTAAGCAATGCCCATTCTACATTAGAAATAGCCTGCAGCACACAGATTGAGGAGCCTAGAATTCAAACCAACACTGTGTCTATGACTGCAATAGCTCTAAATGACAATGTTGTAAAATCTCAACAGCATCTAAATACAAATTTCAGAAGAGGTAAACCTGTACAAAGAGCTGCCTCAAGGCTGTATAAAGCTGAATGTGGTTTCAAGGGCAAAGAAGGTTGTATAGGTCCAGAGTTTATAGTTCGAGCTTCTCAACCGGCCAAACATATTGATTTAACTCTTTCAGCAGTTTGTGACAAAAGAGTAATTACTGTAGTTCTACTGAATGGACAAAAAGTTGAAATCCTATGTGACCCACATGTTATAACTACTGGGCAGTTATTTGAAGCATTAGTCCATAGTGAGAAGTATGAACACAACTTCATGCTTGGTGTTGCCATTTTGATTGGAGGTGATTTTGTGTTTTTACCAGATGATTATAAAATCAAAAAAGTTGCTCCAGAATCATGGCACAAAATCAACAGTAAAAAGAAAATGTCTGATGACTTAACCCTTACTTTATTTTTAAGAATAAAGTTCTTTTTGCCAAAAAATATTGCCAGTAACATCCAAGGTGGAGAATGGAGGCATAGGGTATATTTGCAATTGAGAAGAGCTACTTTGGAAGGTCAGCTAACTTCAACAATGCAGAATCTCATATTATTAGCTGGATATGCACTACATATAGAATTTGGAGAATTTTCATTCAGAGAGCATGGTACAGCGGATTACTTTTTACTAGAACACTATCTACCAGAAACAGTCATAACTAATGACATGGCAGATATCAAGCTGCGAATGAAGAGGGCACATGAGTCTCGACTAGGCCTGGATAGGAATAAAGCTATAATAAATTATATAACTCTGGCACAGACATTTAGAGACTATGGTGCACATTTCTATTCAGCAATTTGGGCAACTAGAGATGGTTTCTGTAGAGATGTTTGGCTTTCTATTGGACCAAGAGGCATCACTCTTTATTCTCGAAATAGTCATACAACAGATGAATCAGGAAATAATATGAATAGAATAGTTTTGCAAAGTTTGCCTTGGCATCACATACACACTTTCTATTATAACAAGAAGAGTTTATACATAATGCCTAATTCATATTCAGGACTATCCAAAATTGGAGTAAAATATAAACTCAAAATGATAGATAATAAAAGCTATTTCACATTTTGGCTGGCTTCCCTACACCACAGACTCTATTTAAAGCTTTATGCTAAGGAAGACTTCTTGAATTACTTATCTGGTGAGATGAACTGCCCTCTGAATATAAAGGAAAGCCCTAAAAAGTATAACTGTACTAACTATGAAGATAGTTATAATTTAGCTGTAAGAAACCCTGTTAGAGTAAGGCGACCAACAAGAAGAAGATTTAAAGTGGACATTTTTGGAGAGAAAAAGGTTCAGAATAAAGAGAATGAAAAACCAAACACAGAGGAATTATTAAGACAGATATTGTCACCACAGCAAAGCGATGAAAGTATGCTGAATGTTTCAAGTGTCCAAGCTCAAGAAAATTCCTCAAATGATGGATTATCATCTTCAGAAAGCTGTAGCATACCAAGAAGACAAGGAGTTAAGATGGGTACACGAGTATTCCATGGTATAAAGTCTGTTACTGATGGTCAGTATCCTAGATCTCCAGTCAGAACTTTGAATCCTTGCTTAAGATTAGAGGGGGATCTAACAATGGCTCAAAGTGATTCTGATGATCTGAGTACTGAACAGAGACAACACTGCAATGTAAATAGTATGAAGTTGTTACCAGAAAGACATTACAACCAGACCATGTCCAATGCACCAACTGCCTTTGTGATAGAATCTCCAAAAGTTTACCCAGATGTATTTAATTATAACAATGAGTCTTGTTTGAATACATCACTCTTTGAAAAGCTAGATAATATGGAATGTGTTCAGGGAGAACGAATATTTGTTACTGCTGTTCTAGAAAGAGATGAAATGAATGCTTTAGGATTGCAAGTAGCAGAAGGCTCAGACGGTAATGTGTATATAAAGTCTATCACTCCAGAAAGCCCAGCTGATTTATGTAAAAAACTGTTACCAGGAGATCAAATTATATCTGTTAATGGGAAAACATTATTAAATGTTAAATATGACAAAGCTTTAGTTATGTTGCAATCTGCACCACATGAAGTAGAACTCATAGTTCTACAAAACGCTATTAAATCTTGCAATCTTGAATATCAACACAATGTTAAAGATCAACTTGAAGAAGGTAAAAAAATAGGAGCTAAATGTATTAGTGTTCCTAATGCATTAGATGTACAAATATCAGATGACGAATTATTAAATGAAGAAGCTTTAAAAACAATATATGCTTTAATAAAACTAACAAAAGATAAAGTAATTAGCAGGATGAAAGACAAATCTTGTAGACAAACTACACCTAATAAAAGTAATCTGCAAAAGTGCTACTCAGAAAATAAAGTCTTTGAAGAATCTGATATAGGGAACTATTCCTCTCAAGAGAATACGCCGCAGAAAAGGAATTCTCAAAAATTCAATACATGGCGTGGTCAAATTACGAACATGAGATCCAAACGACGACCTCTTAGTCTAAGCATTCCCACTGATGTAGACTTGTCTGATGACTTTTTAAACGACAATTCTATCGATTTGCTGAAGAAATCGTCGTTAAAATCTATTCAGTCATCACTAAACAGCCTAGATAAATCTGTAAAAAGCAGTTCATCAAAAACTGTTGCTTTACCGCGTAATTTTGGACTTAGCAGGCGATGGCTTGGCCCAGTGAGGTACCCAGTAACCCCATGTAAAAATAGCAATGTAGAGACAGAACCGAGTGCAATCGTAAATGAGAATGTGACGCGAAGACATTTCGTGTATGGTGCTGGAGATTCAGACGAAGATCAGATATTTTTGTAAATCTGTTGTATAATATAGCCATTATTATATGTTAAGTTTATGACAGAATTAATAAATGATATTATACTTATTACAAATACCCCTATATCAGCGTTTTTAAATTTAATTATCATTGCCAGTAATGCTCTGTAATAAAGTTGTAAAAGATAAGAGGTCTACGCCTAATATCAGTTAGCATGCCACGCAAAATTTAAAATAGTAGATATTATGAAGATTCGCTAGAAGATTTGGTACCTAGTTAGGGTTATGTGAAATTTCGTAACTATGCCAGGATATAATTGAATCTGTAGGGGTAAAGGTATATTGTCTTCATGTGGATGTCCAAATAAAATGCTTCATTGTAGATATGGGTGTATATTCTCTGGTACCAGGTAAGTATATATAAAATAAACTACATAATAACACGACGTATCTAAGGCGATTATCACACGGCACCGCGCACCGCCGCGGAGGGTGGTGGCGGTGAGAGCACCACTCGACCGCGCGGTCGGGCGGTGTACGTGTGTTAGATATGAACGGATTTATTAGAGGCCAATGCGATTTGAGATTCGCTTCGCCGCCTACCGCGGTGCCGTGTGTTAATCGCCTAAGCGGGTGTGGGGAGACGAGTACCTACTTTGCAGCGCTCATACAACCGCGCGCCTGTATATAAAACTAATGCGTCAGCAGTCTGTCTCTACATAATGTGTCGCTACAAATCAATTGTTTATAAATAAAGTAGATAAACGTGTGTGACTTGAAAGAGAAAGCATCACTTTATGCATTGACAATACAGACCTACACAGATTAAAATAGGCGCGAATGCAATACCTATAAGTATCGCGCCTTGGTACCACATTCGCATCCTAATAACTTTTACACGCTTCATACGTCATATATTTTACTAGTGTACCCGCATAAGATTCCTGGAAGTTTTCTAGTGCCGTATTCTAGTTAGAACGTACATACACCAAGAAAAAAAAATAAGACAATTTATATGTTTAAATCTAAATACCAATACTACACCACCACTAGAAAGATCTGTTAAATAAATATAATGTAGTATTTTATTTTATTTTTTTATTGTGTAGGTATTTACAAAGAAAAATGTATTTTTAACATGAGCCCTCGACGTGGGTTCCTGTGCTCTCAAATGCGGCAATCATAGTGAGCCTACGACGTGGGTCCAAGGCAATGAATGTGTTAATTATTATAGCGTACGCTCATTTCGCAAATGCAAATAGGTTCTGATTAAGTCAAGTAGTTGGGAGTGAACTTTGATATGATCATGTTATCAGTTTGAAGTTAATAACCCAGCATTTTTATCGAGACTCGAGTTACGTAATTTGCACGCTATCTTGTGACGCCTAGAAATTTCTAGATAATTACCACATGGCATAAGTATACGGCAGCCAAACGTAAAGAGGTCAGTAGACATTTAGACAATATAATGTCATTGAACTGACTATAGTAAATATTCTCATTGGTTTCCATATTAAGTGCTATTATGGAAAGTTTAATGACTTGAGGGGATTTTACATAAAATATTCTGTGTACATTTCTGTAACAAGCTAAATATTATAATAAATTAAGATAAAATAAAAAACCGAAATAAAAACATTAATTATTTATTATAATAATAACACCTTGCTCGCTATATTCAAGCAAAATAAAAAACTAAATATTCTAACAAGACAGACAATTGCCTTCCTACTTTGTAACTAAATCAGACTGAAATTAGACACATTCACTCCACAATTTGTACAAATCAATCGAAGTACCAGATATCAATGCAATACCCATAACAGTGATATAACTACTATAACAGTTCTTTTTACCAATAAATGCATTTAGATGTCCATAGGGTTGGTTTACATCATTCCACCCATGCCACCCATACCACCCATGCCTCCCATACCAGCCATAGGATTAGCTTCCTTGTCTTGAGGGATTTCACAGATTACTGCCTCCGCTGTTGTGAGAAGTGATGCCACACCACTGGCATCTGTCAGTGCCGTTCTCACAACTTTGGTGGGGTCAATGATGCCCTTCTCAATCATGTTAACATATTCATTGTTCAAAGCATCATATCCAAATTCAGGGCCCAAGTCTTCGACTTTAGCGACGACAACAGCGCCGTCAATGCCAGCATTACGTGCGATGGTCATACATGGCATTCTGAGGGCCTTGATTATAATTTCTACACCTGTTGCCTGGTCAGAGTTAGCTGTCTTCAGCTGTGCCAGAATTGGAATGCATCTCAATAGAGCAGAGCCACCTCCAGGTACAATACCTTCCTCAACGGCAGCCCGGGTAGCATTCAAAGCATCATTAACTCTATCTTTCTTCTCATTGACCTCAACTTCACTTGAGCCACCAACATGTACAACAGCAACTCCTGAGGCAAGACGGGCTAGGCGCTCTTGTAGTTTTTCCTTTTCATACTCAGAGTTTGTCTCTTGAATCTGGTCACGGATCTGTTCAGCTCTTCTGTCAATGTCAGCCTTCTTACCCTTTCCTTTGAGTAAGAGAGTGTCATCCTTAGTGATGATTACTTCACCTACTTGACCAAGGTCAGACAGCTGAACATCCTCCAACTTGATCAGATTGGCATCATCACCAAATACTACACCACCTGTTGCAATAGCCATATCGCTAAGGGTAGACTTGCGGTTGTCGCCGAAACCGGGCGCCTTGACAGCTGCAACCTGCAATCCTATCTTTAATCTGTTCACAACCAGTGTGGATAGCGCCTCACCATCAACATCTTCAGCAACAATGATCAGAGGCTTTCTTTGTTGATTTGCCATTTCCAAGGCAGGAATAACTGTCTGTACATTGCTGATTTTTTTCTCAGAGAAGAGTATTAGAGCATCCTGATACTCAACCTTAGCGCCCTTAGAGGAGTTGATGAAATATGGTGAAATATAACCTCTGTCGAATTTCATACCTTCAATAACCTCCAATTCGTCATTGAGTGTTTTACCGTCCTTGACGGTGATGACTCCATCCTTGCCGACCCTCTTCATGGCGTCGGCGATGAGCTGCCCGATAGCGGTGTCTCCGTTGGCGGAGATGGTGGCCACCTGTGCAATCTCCTCCGGCGTCGTCACCGGCTTGGACATGCTCTTCAGCTTCTCCTTGACGGTGTCTACGGCGAGCATGACTCCTCTTCGGATTTCGATAGGGTTAGCCCCTTTCGAAATTTTTTCGAAGCCCTCCTTAGCAATAGCCCTGGCGAGAACTGTGGCTGTCGTTGTGCCGTCACCGGCCTCCTCGTTTGTGTTATTCGCAACATTTTGTACTAATTTTGCGCCAATGTTCTGGAATTTGTCTTTGAGTTCGACACCCTTTGCAACTGTCACACCGTCTTTTGTAATCTTTGGTGAACCCCATGATTGTTCTAAAATGACATTTCTGCCTTTTGGACCCATAGTAACAGCGACGGCGTCTGCGAGAACGTCTACGCCCTGCAGCATAAGAGCTCTTACATCAGCACCGAATCTCACATCTTTGGCGTAAAATCTTGAAAGTTGATGAGCTTTGTGCAATGAAACTGTTTGACGAACAACTTGTGGTAGGCGCAACATTTTAATATTGATTGGAATGATATTAAAGTACTTCAAAAAAATGCCGACTTTCTTTCTCGAAAATTCTCGCCGGGATCGCAAAACGTGATCTTCCGCCGGTTGTAGGTTATGAAATACTAACGCGGTAGAGGAACTATGGACGATTTTCTCTATGGTTATTTGGAATCATTCAAGAACTTACCAGCCTGTAATGGGGATATGGTTATTTTTATAATTATTGCTCTTTCTTTCTCACAAGTTACAGGATTAACTATAAAGAGCGAGTAAGCAATATGTAAGTAACTTGAACGAATGATTTTGAAAAGATCCTCTCCTCTTTTCTGATGAAACAAGTTTTTGTTCTCTTTGACTTTAGTGTTGCTAGCCCAATATTAAAAATACAAATGAAAAATTGAAAATGAGTGGCCAAGTTCAAGATATCCCTAAGTCCTTTTTCTTAGGTTACAGAAATGGCGTCGGTAAAGTTTCACTTTGACTTTGAAACGACACCGAAATACTTTTTATCGCGAATCTTGGTAAAAAAATATAATCTAGATGTCTCTTTAATATGAACGATGTAGAATTTACATTCAATGAGTAGAATTAGAGTAAATCGATATAAATGGTTTAGCCCAAGTCCCTTAGCCTATGGACTTAAAAGGTTTTGAAGCTGGACTTAATATTTTATTTTATTTTTATTTATTTTTATTGCATAGGTACAGTAACAGACTACAGACTAATACATACACACATAATCTTAAACAGTATACAATACTCAAATCTGGAGTCCAATTATAACTATACACATCATATTTTAATTAGAGAGAGAAAACATGCGAGTGAAGATTCGATATAAACAATCGGTAATTACACTTATTATATAAATATAAAATAAATATTACAAAAGTTTTACATAGGTAGTTGATTATTTTATTATTTCCTTAAGGTTTCTGCTATCTTACTGTAGCTTACACTCTTCCAGTAAAAGTCTTTTAAATATTTATAAGTTTGTTATGAAATATGTCGACCCGGGAACATACAGCATTATATTGTTTGCACATTCGCGAAATTGAATTGTTCTGTGATACATTATTGTTGCTAATCGGTATACTAAATAATTGTGGGATGCGCACGGATCGCGTTGGTATTTTAAAATTCAGCTGGTCAACAAGTTGATAATCCAATGAGCCATTTACAATTTTGTGTAGAGTGCACATGTCACTTATCCACCTTCTCTTATCCAGGTTCAATATTTCAAACCTACGAAGTCGACTATCGTAATCTGGTAATTTCCGCCTTAATCCAAACTCAGAGGATAGTGCTCTAATAAAGCGCCTCTGAATCGATTCCATTCTATCTACATGCGTCCTGTAAATGGGCTCTACTGTTCTTACTAAACAGCTTTAAACAGCAGTATAATGTTATTAGAGAGCTTGCTTGTTTAAATGGTTCGGTTTCGAAGTATAAACCATAACATGCGGTCAGCCTTAGTGCAGATGTGGTCATAATGAGGTTTAAATGACATAGTCGTTATAAAAAAGCACCCCCAAATCGCGCACTTTATTAGGGACTTTTGACTGGACTTAGGGATTTTAATAGATAATATTTTGGACTTAGGGGACATTATTAACCATAAAATTAAACAAAATATTATTTTAAATATTATTATTTAATCGAAAATAAAATTGTTATTAAATCGACACTATTACAGTATATTACATTTGCCACTGTTATCCTTAAAAATTAAAATTATTAATTAAAATACTAAAGCGACTGTACTATTAATTTTAACAGTGAGTTGAAGAGTTACGAAATAAAGTTAGGTACTTAATTTTATTTTCTTTAATACTTTTAACCTCATACCTACCCTTCCTGTTCTTCTTCCTCTTCCGCTTCTTTTACTACATCTTCAGCCGCATGTTCACCAAATTCTTCATCATAATTAATAATACTGTCGTAAAATAGTCTGGCTTCCAATGGAACGTATTCTTCATTGGATTCTTCATCCGAATGTTGTATTCCAGTTTCTTCTAGTAACCGTTGCAATTTATCTTCATTCATTACGCAAAATCAAGAAAACTTATAAAAAAAAAAACACTAAAAAGTTAGTTCGTTATGAAAATAATTTTGAAAAATAATGGTTTCTGTCAAGTGACATTACAGTAAAAAGTCATGGACTAAGGGACTTTTGACACTTTTTGAACTGGAATCACTGGACTTAGGCTATAGTTATACTCTTTGACTTAAGCTAATAAGTAAATAGACAAAAACACACTTTAGTTCTACAATATCACAGTGCATAAATATACAGTAACCTATCTTCACACAAACGGTCGGAACTCGAGTCATACCTACGCGCCTCGGCGTCGGCGTGCGCTCGGCACGCAACCAGTCGCGAACACAGAGTACATTTGTATATAGGAGGTCGCGAATGCGCCACAGTGTCGAACGGACGGTGTGTTGTTTTTTAAACAGTATCCGCGCGATTCTTTTTACCAAAAATAAGTACAAGTATAGCCTATTTAATATGACAAGTAGAAAATATTGTGCTGTTTTTGGTTGCATGAATTTCTCAATAACGCACCCAGAGATTATTTTTTTTAGATTACCTGGAAACTCCGAAAGTTAAGACTATAAAATGATTATACTTACTAGTAGGTAGGTACGTAATTTAAGTCTTTTTAAAGGATTTTTTTTCCTCCCGAAAAAGAAATGCCTGGACTAATAAATAAAGTAAATAAGTAAAGAAAAGTGATTGACACGAGTGAACTAGGTAGTTGTAGGCGGTTCATGAATCATGATACGGTAGGTACGCTTGTATTAAAACCTCGGGGCACAAAAGAAATATGTACAGAGGTTAATCTTCATAGAAATTTGTTATTAAGTCTTAAATCTAACATAAACATGTTTTTTAAAATTAAATCCACCAATTAAAAACAACATGCATTTTTATTCAACACTTCCTATTCAATTCACAAAGTATTTTATTTGTTTAAATAAAATAAAAAATATTTATTATCACAAAAATAGATAGAAATTCAAAGAAGGCGGATTTAATTAAAATGCTGTAGGTGGGCAGCCCTATCGCATGTTTACGTACCGCGCCGCTGTAGGTATTTATTTCAAAGATACGGCCGAGTTACAATACTGTTAGATAGTATTACCGTGACAATATCTTTGCTTAGGGACCACTCACAAACGTCTATAGATAAAACCATAGACAATGACCAGCTTTACTAGCTGTGTTTCTAGTGCATAAAATCCCTAAGTGGACTTAGGGACATCTTGAATTTTTACACTCTAGCAACATATACATTCACAAATAGTTAACTGGCTAGATAAAAATAATTAACTTTGTAACCATAGATTTTGGGCCACGTGCACAACAACTCACTAAATACGTTTAGCACTAAATAGATTTAAAACATCGTGGCATCTCAGTCACCTTCACACGGATGACTGCGACAGCACGATGTTTTAAACGTATTTAGTGAGTTGTTGTGCAAGTGGCCCTTAGTATATACTCCATTTGTAACTAATATTCATATTTATCTATTCTTAACATTTAAAATGAAAATAAGTACCAACTAACTACGAAAAAATCTTATATCCTAATTTAATAATTTATGCATATACAATAATATACCTACTTACTCAAAAAATACACAATATCTTTTTAATTTTAGATTGACATTTGACATTCTATTATTTGACATGTACTATCTGACATTTTTTGTCATATCTTGCTCGCAAGCCGGAGATCGCGAACACGTTCTTCGACTCTTGCAATAACAACAACATGCGGTAATATCTTTTCGAAAGTAATTAACTTTGCCTGTTACATTTTCGACTGGAACCGTGTCGGATATCTTGTTCAGTATTTTTTTCGGTGCTATAATACCAATATTACATAATGGAATCTTGCGGGAGTTGCAGGTGAGCCTTTTTCATCTTATTAAGAACTTCCTCTGACGACGGCTGTTTTAATTTGGTTAATTTGACGGAACGAACGTTCTATATTTACTCAACTAATGTTTTCTAAGATAAGAAGCCAGCGCAGCAAGACTACTAATTATACTCTCTTTTTTTGTTAGTTTTCACACATTATTTCTGTTAGTAGTTAGGATACAGTATATTCTAATCTATGGTTAGGATATGTACCTCATTGTTATTTTTGAACTATAACCTTAACCTCAATGATATTAAATGTTACTGTAAATTAAGTATGTATTAAGAATATTCTAGTTATGAGAATGTTTAAAAGAACTTAATCGAATTTATTGAGTTTTATTTAAATTTTATACATATAAATATATTTGTTCTCATAATTTTAGTATAATCCAAATGTAATTTTTTTTTAAGGGTATGTCCTATGTCTTCTAAAGTAATTATAAATTGGTACTGACTCTTAAAAGCCTTTATTATCAGTCACAAAATAAAATACTGGACTATTTGTGTAATTTACTATAATAAAATTATAGTAAATTACATTATAATTATAGGAAATTATATTAAATGCTGCTTTCATTAACCTGCAAGCTTATCCATATTAAGATATAATAATAAAAGCAATGCATCTGGACACCAGTGTATATTGTATTGATTTAGTTTATCTAATAAAATCCTTTAGGTGCTAACTATTAACTGTATCAACACCACAATAATTATCAAGGGAACCCAAACAGTGTGCTATAAATTTATAACCCATGTAGAAACATGCACATTATTCACACATACTTACATTATACTTTTCAACAGCCTAATTTATTTCTTAATAGTCAATTTAGGGAACCTCTACTGTGTAAGACATATTGCAAGAAAAAGGACAAAGATGACCAATACTCAGGCGAGAATGCCCAGTGAGTGGTGAATATTTAATATGTACAACTAAAAAGTAGTAGACATACAAAGAATAAATAAACCTCTTTTTCATGTTATAATAATCGTCTTTATCTTAATACTACATTTTTGTTTCGATTTAATTAGATAATTGAATCATTATCCATTATGTTACAAGTTGATTGTATGTATGGACTTAGTAGTAATCTGTATTAGCATTAGAATGCCTCAAAGAGTTACAATATTTAAGAAGATGTGAAAGGTTCATCTTGACGCACGAAAAAAGGTATACTCATATTATGTTAGCAATGTACAAAGGACTTCGAGTATTTATTCGAAAATAGGGTTGGAGTGCAGCAAAGGGTGTGCAACTTTTTGGGACTTAAAATTCTCTTAAATCGTTGTTTTCTTTATTCTATCTTATAAAACGACTAAAAATAAGTCGAAAGTCGTCTTGGCACTTTTTGTCTATGATCAGTGGTTCTCCAGATAATTGCCGCTTTTGGTGCGCCAGGAGAATTTCCTTAGAAGGTAGGAAAACATCCCGACTCGGTTAGATTAGAAGGCGGAGGCGGGAGCGTAGCTCCCGCCGTAGCCTTCGATGGTTATTGTTTTTGTTAACCATCCTAAAAAAGGAGCCCCGCCCCGCGGGGCTCCGGCGACTCCGTCTCTTTGAATTATCTCATAAACCACTCATCCTAGACAAGATGACTTTCGGCTTAGTTTTAGTCGTTTTATAGGATAGAATAAAGAAAACAACAATTAAGAGAATTTAAATTTTTATGATATATTTTGTAAGTCCTGTGAGTCGTTCATATAGTACAAAAAGACAAATATTTTCCCCAGTGACTCAAAAATATAGTAAATTTAATTTTTTGTGTGTTCTATCGTGTAGAAAGGTGAAAAATAACCATTTTTCTCCCTTGTAAATTTTTCGCTATCTCTAATAGTTTCATGGCAAAAGTGATTCAAAGTGTTATCGTCGTATTAAAAACGCCGATTATCTCATAAACCACTCATCTTAGACAAAAAGTTCCAAGATGACTTACGTCTTATTTTTAGTCGTTTAGTCCCAAAAAATACCCACTATAATTAAGTGGTATAGTAGTAGACGAAGTAGAACAACAAGCTATTAATTGTATCAATTGATAATAGTAAGAATATCAATTGTGTCGATTAATAGGTTGTCGTACGCGGCAGGAGACCGCAATCACTTTTCTTTTAGTTCGTCCGCTTATTTTTATATATTTCTAAACAACACCGCGTCAACAACGTAATTTCTTGGTATTCGAATAATTGTTGATGTTTCGAATATTTCCTTGAATATTTGAATTATTCTCATTTTATCAATATGTGTACTTTGATACACACGTAGATGTGTAGAAAGGCGATTATTTACCAATGCGGATACTGCATTCGATTATCCGTGTTAATGGTGTACTTGCTATAGTCTAGCTTAATACGATCCTATCTGTGTAGCTACTGAAAATGTTCCTTGTAAAAAAAACTACCCAACTTGACTAAAAATATTTCATAAGAAATCTCAATGCTATGTTAGTTGATTCATCCTTTTTTTATAGTTTACCTGAAGGCCTCGTCCTAGGGATTGGAAACCCGCTGTTGGATATATCAGCGCGCGTGGGGAAGGACCTATTGGAGAAGTATAACTTGGAGCCCAATGATGCTATAATGGCAGAGGATAAGCACATGCCTCTATACAAGGAGCTCATGGAGAAGTGCGTATTTATATTTAATTATATATTTTGTTTAGTGAATATAAGTGTCACGTTTAATCATTTTAGCGCATAGTGTTTATGAAAAATGCAGTGCGTCATTCGAAACTGCTATGGCTGAGTACATGCCTCCTCTCACAATGAGAGGTGTATTGAAATTAAACTACTATATACGGATTTTATCGCGTTGTTTATTTGATACTTTATTACAAAATTTAGAAACTGTTACACTACTATTACTATTAAACTTTACTAATGTTTAAGCTAATTAAATTATTGTAACTATTAAAACTATTTATACTATTACTATACTATTATACTATATAATTATATTTAAGTTTACACTTTCCCCGACGTTTCGGTTGCTTTTCAGCAGCCATGGTCATGAGGAGACTAAGATGGTAGTTGTCTCAATGTTCCAGTGTAGTTATTTCAAAGTACCCGGACATAATTTAATCATGGGTGTTTCTATTTTTTAATTAGCTTAAATATTAGTAAAGTTTAATAGTAGTGTAACAGTTTCTAAATTTTGTAATAAAGTGTCAAATAAACAACGCGATAAAATCCGTATATAGTAGTTTAATTTCAATGAATAACATTCGCGTAAACAGAAGACAATATAATGAGAGGTGTAGTTCAGCGTAAAAGAGTTCGTAGTCGTTATGTACACCAAGGTAGCCAAGTATAATTTGATAGAATTTGCAACCATATTTCATTTCTTATGCAAGGCCCGGTCGATTTCTAGAGTAGTTTAAGCAGAGTACGGCTCTATGGTATCTTCTCTCGAACCCAGGATTCCACATTGTGACCTGATATACATCTATTGGGATTTCTATACAATAAACGATCACAGCCACATATTCTTGTCCTGCTGTTTTCAACAAACCTTTTATATTAATTATAGTTGCCTGTCAAAATAATTCCGTTGTGCCTGACAGTATGTCAGTAAGAGAAGTCCAAAAGTAAGGAGTTACCGACCATCGATCATTCCGCGGTCCAAACTCCCTATACTACTTAGTCTACTTGAGAGTATAAAATACAAAACTTATTTCGTAATTACATGTATAGTTTATATGTTACTTTTTGTCGAGTTTGACATATTTATTCATTTTTTTTAACCAGTTACGAAACGGAGTTCATTGCCGGTGGCAGTGCCCAGAACACTATGAGAGTCATCCAGTGGATCGTGAAGAAGCCTAATGTCTGCACCTACTTTGGCTGCATAGGAGATGATAGCTACGGCAAAATCTTACTGGAGAGCGCACTGTAAGTACCACATTTACAGTAGGTGTACGTGACTCTGAAACTTATGATTTATGAAGGACTAAGTAATATTTTTTCTTAATGTTCAAAATTTGTTTCGACAGGGTTTCTAATGCTTTGAATATTACGGTCTTGTTTTCAGTTTGATAACATTTAAATCTATATTCAAATTTTGCCAGCGTTGTTTTCTCGTTCTGTTACAATCTACCTCATTGGTAACATAGGTATGGGCAATTGTGCAACTTATGTCGCATCTTATGTATTGTAGGATTTGTCCGTTCCAAAAGTGAAACACTGTATGTAACTGTATCACAATAATTTATTTCTCTGAATAAAATACAGCAACTAACACGCACTTGTTACTTGTTCGCCGGCCAACGATCGACTGACTTGTCGTTCGAGTGATGTCACCCCACTATCTCTCGGTTACTTCCGCTATAACGATAGAGGGCGCACTAACTAGTTAACAAATTGTACTCATGACTACTTTTAATTTCCGGAAGATGGTTGAGTGACTTACAGATATAATATTAGTCGATTAATAACTAATATATACGCTATCTTAACTATCTTTGTATTACATAATATAATTTAAGCTAACAAAATATAAATAGCTAACAGTATGTAACATCTTATGTCGCCTCCACGTCTAGCAATATCTGGCAATAAATCTTACAGCGCTTAGAAGTATGGGTAATATTAGCTACTTTTACGGAAAGTACATTAATTACGGCTGCTGTAAAAACTTCTTACACGTTCATTATAGATTGATTAATGACCAGTGATCAGATAACCGGGCGCTTATATACCTAAACTTCTTCCCACGAAAGAATAATATGGACATTCCTTTCTGAATAAATACATAATCCCAGGTTCCCGGCATTGAACAATTTTGTAAAAACAACTATAACAAACTTAATGATATTATAGCAGTGGTTATTTTGATTTAGTATCTTTATTTTGTTCAAAACAAATGGAATATCAATAAAAAATGATAATGTGCACAAAGTGGTCAAGTAGTAGAAATTGATTTATCTATCTAACAGATTAGTGATTGAATCCACTAATTTATTGTATTTTATACGAACAGAAAACTAAAAGATATTAATTAAAAGGCATGTCCGTATTATTCTTTCGTGGGAATAAAAGTGAAGTTTAGGTATATTAGCGGCCGATTATCCGATCACTGTTAATGACGCTAGCTGCGAAACCAGCAAGCGTCTTTAAAATCCTAACGCTAGCTAATATACTAACCACCGAAAAATACAATGATCTAGAAGACTCCAAGCAAGATCGTAACCATTCTCATTGTTCACGTGACTCTGACATCTTTAGGTAGGTAGGTTGCTCTATTTGTTATTTGTACATTAACAAGAAGAAGAAGAAAATAAGTGTGTCAGGATCGTAGCAAATGGAAATCCGTAGTCTCTGCTTACCCCTCTGGGAAACAGGCGTGAATCTATGTATGTATGTATGTATGTACATTAACGCTTATTGCGTAAACTAAGATAACGCTATCAGTAATTTCTTCACGTTCTTGATCTTCGAGCGCCGTCTAAAACAAAATGTTTTTGTTGCATAAGTCTGCTAAAAACCTAGACTGTTCCTGAATCTGTTTTGAGGTCGGAACACTTGGAACCCAGCATTTGGAATACGGCAGTTAAACAATGTTGTTGTCTGTTCTTTGGAAAGTAAGGCTGTCTAGCACATCTTAAGAAGTTGTACTTACTACGAAAAAAAAATTTCGTAATTTGTGGAGTGAGAACTTCTTGAGGCGCGTTGAGCACTTCTTGGGTGAATAAAAATCATGGAACTCGCGTCATCGTCACGCTTCCACGCTTTATATTTTTTTAGAATATTAACAATATCTCAGAAATGGTGCGTGTTACGCAAAAAATAACGAAATTTTGACCCTCTTAATAACCCCTAAGAGAGTATCAGGAACTAGCACCCGACACGCCCCCGTTTTTTAATTTTTTTTTTATTGTAGAGTAGTGTAGTATGATCAAGGATTAAAGTTTTCACTTCTATCGGCAATCCCCAAAGACGGCCCCAATTTTTTTTACATTCTGCCTACTTATTTCTTGTTAATTCTTAGTTGTAGTGTTGCCAGTTGATGTAAAACATGTGCCTAGCTATACTCATGACAAAACATGTTTATAAACGCTATTTTACAATAATATAAAATAGTCTGAACTTCATTAAAACTTGACTAATAGTAGCTAGTAGAGTTTACAATATTTATATTCACACTCTTATCATAGGTATAACGAGAATTATAAGCAATTCGTTTATATTCATAACGTCGTATTTTAAAATAACTACTGCTTATTGTTTAAAATGATTACATTTACGGAGGAACTATAGTGTTAAGATTGTTCTATACATTATTTATTTATTAATAGGTACACAAACAGATTACAATCTTAACATGGTAAGTAGTAATAGTGAACATCCTTACTATAATATTAGAAATTCGAAAGTAACTCTGTCTGTGTCTGTTACCTTTTCACGACTAAACCACTCAACCGATTTAGATAAAATTTGGTACAGATATAGTTTAAAACCTAGGGAAGGACATAGGCTACTTTTTATTGATGTACTTACCACGCGGGCGGAGCCGCGCGCAAAAGCTAGTATTATATAAACCGGACAGTAGTCCTAAAGTAGTGTACACAACATGTACATATTAGAGCAGATTACTCGTGCAAAACAAAAACATTATTAAAATCTTAAATTCGTTAGCGTAGGATACAAGTGGATAATTGTAAGTAGATTTTTACTTAATTAGGTATTCTATTTATACTGAATTGGATAGCATCGTTATTTATAGAGTTTTTAGGCAAAATAATTATTTATTGACTTAGTAAGTAGGTAGTTATATCGTTTAACCACGTGAAAAAATGGTTTGTTCACCGTGGTACCATTAGATAGTACCACTGATGGTAGTGTAATCTCGTAGTAGTTTAGACCCCTTTAAGCAAAATTATTATTGTTTGCGTAATTTATATTGTTCTCTGCTGAAACTTGTAGGAAAATATGTTTATTGTAACTATGAAAAAAAAAAGCTCATCTTGCGTGTTGGAGCGGCAAAAATCCAAAATAGTGTAGGGTTTATTATCCTAAAGAGGTAAATCTTTGTTATTCATTATCTGTAGGCTTCGATCAAATATACCATAGATGCACATTCTCATACAAAAACCGCGTCAATATGTGGCACTGACCAGTACTACTTACTTATAAGTGTCTGCATTTATTATGCAATCCAGGAAATAAAGCGGAATAACCATTGAACGCCCACTGAGAAACATTTTGTAATAGTTTAGTTAAAACACGTCAATGTAAAGCGTCCTAAGTGTGTTACTCGCGATACGCAAGCGTACTAAGTATATGGTACGGTCTCCACCGTAGTAGTGGTGTCGATTCACTCTCGCTTACGGGCAGCGCACGCAAGAGTGAGTGGGACAGGTGCATAATATAGCGCATACGACTGATTTATGCACAGTTTTGTTGGGGCCGTTTTTCGAGCGACGATCGTGCATCTATGGTATATTTGATCGATGCCTGTAGGAATTAAAAGGCTTTTTATATTAATACTAGCTGACCCGCGCAACTTCTTCTGCTTCATATAAGAGAATTTTCCCCGTTTCTGCAACATTTTTAATTGCTGCTCCACTCTTATTGGTCGTAGCGTGATGTTATATAGCCCATAGCCTTCCTCGATAAATGGACTATTCAAGACTAAAATAAGTTTTCAATTCGAACCAGTAGTTCCCGCGCGTTCAAACAAACACAAACTCTTCAGCTTTATAATATTAGTATAGATAATACCTACTCAATAGGAATAGTGTCTATATCTTTTGGGATCAGGGGTCCTTGCAAACATTAAGACAACTGGCACAAAGAGCGTCCACACTCCAAAGAAACATTTGTGCAACACCTAAATTTTTGTCCCTTGTCCTTGCAAGAGACTAAAATTTAGGTGAAGATACCTGCAAGAAATGCGTCAAATGACCCCTTGGTCATTTGACGTATTTCTTGCAGGTATCTTGTCATAGGCTCAACCCTTTGCCTGAATCTAGCAACTAACCTAAATGTAGCTTCAGTAACTTAGTAAACTCACTAACCGATATAATTTGACGTTCATAAGTGTAACTTTGTGACCTAAATGAATAAATGATTTTTGACTTTGACTTTGACATTACGGGCGTCTGCGCAATCGCCGACTAACGCTGTAATACCTATCTACATACACAGAGAGTTTGCCGACATTATCACAATTTAGATAACGTCAGTCAAACTCATGCCCACTTCACAGCAGATGTACGTAGTAACCTATATTATCACAGTTATGAAACTGGCACAGATACTGATTACAAGGACTTGGAAACCACTGTTGACGTGTGCTTACCGCAAACATTGTTGTTTTATACGTAACTAGATGTTCCGCGGTTTCACCCGCGGTTATCGTTACTGCGCCGCCCCCGTGGGTCGTAGCGTGATGTTATATAGCTTATAGCCTTCCTCGATAAATAGGCTATCCAATACAAAAATAATTGTTCAATTAGAAGGGGAAGATCTAGGTAAACATTTCTTTGAAGAAAGTTCGGCAGAGTACCGTAAACCAATGAGAGTGTATAAAGGAAGATAGATATGCCAGGATCGTAGCATGAAGACAATCGTAGTCTGCGTACAATTTCGGCAAATATATAAGAGTATCTATGTATTCTCAAGAAAGTTGTGAATACATAGGTAACACTCTGTCATCTGACAATATCATAAGTTCGAATAGATTTCTCGTTCCTCGTCGAATTGACTGATTTAATGTCAAAATATCCTATTTGGGTATCCTCGCCTTGCCTTCGTAGCATCTCGGGCAGAGTGATGCAAATAACGGATAATTTTCGATTATATTTTATACTAGCTTTTGCCCGCGGCTTTGCTCGCGTTAATTTAGGATTTGACAATCAATTCGGGTAATTCAATCATGATTCGAAAGACACGTGGCGTCATCTATTATCATAAGATTTTTTATTTATTTTAGTTAGGATTAGGATATTCAAAATCAAATAGATACGTGTTTACGAATGTGGTTTTTCTGCAGCTCTATCCGCATTTGTATAATTTAGTCAGCAGTACTAGTTATAAATTGGAAGTGGGTAGTTGAGGATAGCAAGTACTTGATTTTTCGAATATTTTTGTCGATATTCTGACTATTCTATCATCTTGACTAAGTTGGATGTTTTAGTCGACTGGTTGGCTGATGAATATGGCCTGGTATTACGTAATGACATGTATTTCATTACGTAATACAAGGCCATATACAATTGTTGCTAAAATACACGATGGGAGATACATCTCCCATCGTGTATTTTATCAACAATTGTAACGGGCCATCGGATAGGTTATCGTTTATTATCTCAAGTGACTAGCACAAAAAGATGTGCCGAAACGAGATTAAGAGACTTGCTTCTAAACTGGGGCATCATTTTAGAAAATCCATTTAGAAGCTGCTGTAAAATAGGAAATCATTGCGCATGGCCTTTTGTCTTTCAAAAAGGTGTAGCGTACGTCTTTTAAATAAAGACTTAGACTTAAGGTTGGAAAAGTTGCTCTGTTCCTGATAAAGTATTTTGGTTCGTTCGCTATTATTACATTCTTCGTTAGGTTAGGATACTTTCAATACGGTCTTTTTCCAGACAGAACGTTACCGCCCGTGCCGTTCCGTAAAAATATCATCCTGGACTTGAATGTCTGCACAACGGTAGTAACCAATACTGTACATTATATACAGATACTATACAAAATCAGTCGTATTCACTGCGGATTCTGAAGTAATTTTCATTGTAAGATTATACAAAATTGCACATCAGAGACACATCATGACATCACACAGAGAACATTAACACAGTTACTTAAGTCAACAGTTAACAAGTCCCCATACAGGAGGGAAGTCGACTGTTAATCCTGAGTAAGGGGTAATAACTAACCTATCAAGGGTAACAGAACTTCACCCACTGGATTGTACATAGGTATAATAGAAAATAGTTGTAAAACCTACCATGTATAATTATTTTTTATACCAATAGCTATTTCGTAAATTAAACATTATTATTACATACATACATACATACATACATACATAGATTCACGCCTGTTTCCCAGAGGGGTAGGCAGAGACTACGGATTTCCATTTGCTACGAATCTGACACACTTCTCTGCCTTCATATACACGCCCGTCGGTTCAAGGAGCTCTTAACCTGGCCTTTGTCCAGAACGCCTCCGATCTGATCGAGTAACGTTCGCCTAGGTTTTCCTCTTGCGACTGTTCCATTCATACTAGCCTTTAACTTTCTTAGTCAGTCTTTCCTCGTCGATTCTTTCTACATGTCCAAACCAGCTTAACATACCCTTTTCTATTTTTGTCACTATATCCACTTTCAAACCGCATCTCTCTCTAATCACACTATTCCTTATTCTATCTTTCAGAGTCACATCACATATGCTTCTCAGCGCTCTCATTTCTACAGCATTTATTTTGCTCTCATGCTTCTTTTGCCATACCCAACTTTCACATTATTATTATCTATGTATTAATACGTGAAGCGAAAACTTTGGATCCTTTTTTACGAAAATTGGGCGGATGGAGGCGTATGAAATTTCGCACACTTATAGTTTATACAGAGAAGAAGTGACGAATGCTAATATTTTTTAAAAATATGCCTTAGAAATACATTAAATTAATGAAAAAACACTACACGCACACAACCATGCATTTGACACACGCAGTCGAAGCGCGTAACTACGGTTACATATATTAATATATAATGACATAATATGTCAGCAATATCTTACAGGCAAACTTTGGTCGAATTTCGAGCACTAGGCGACCGCTAGTATACTTAAATAATGCTACCTATTGAAATTTTTCCAACTAACGCATATACCAAGATCGAATTTTTTAGGTGTCTGGTGCCTGAGATACAGGTTCTACCTAGTTCGGGTGCCAGAGGCTCACTATTTATTGTTACACGTACTACCACTAATGTTCATTATGTAATGCCTTGTGTCTTGTGAATTAAGAAGCAATACATTATTATTAATCTCTTTATTAGTTAATTTTACAATAATAGTTAAATTGTAAATGTAATACAAAAAAAAAACGCATATAGAAATATAGAAACTATAAAGACCCACCGGCATCGGGAACAGGATCTAAGCCACCAGTGGTCAGGGCTTCACGATGCGAGCCGTGTCAAGCAATACGACCTTCTGCATCAGAGACTTAATCCAGCAGTGTAACGCGAACCTCTTTAGGTTGTGATGAACCATGAACCGAATACTATCGGTACAATGATCGCCGAATCCATTTCCCACATATCGACAATCTCGTGCGCCAGATCCAAATATTTAACTTATTAATCCTTTTCGGCTACACAAGATTCCTGTTATGACGAATGGTAATATCGATGATCATTGCACGAAGCTCTAATCGGTCCACCACTACAATGTCAGGTCTATTGGCGATAACAGTTGTGTCAGTAATTATGGACCGATCCCAGTACAACATTGCATGATCATTTTCGACCACCGGGTCGGGCACATAGCTGTAGTACGGTACCTTTAAGTCCACGAGATCGTACTTTAAAGCAAATTGTTATTATTATTCAAAGACTTTGCTTTCCGGATGTCCTATTTAAATTCAAGTAGATTATACCATAACTAGATGTTCCCGCGGTTTCACCTGCGTTTATCGTTACTGCGCCGCCCCCGTGGGTCGTAGCGTGATGTTATATAGCCTATAGCCTTCCTCAATAAATAGGCTATCCAACACTAAAAGAATTTTTCAATTAGAACCAGTATATCCTGAGATTAGCGCGTTCATACAAACAAACTCTTCAGCTTTATAATATTAGTATACCTAGATTAAATAAAATGGATTATGGTATAATAGGTTTGTGTCCAGCAATGGAGGTCTTTTGGCTGAGATTATGATGATAATCGACTCGATACAAATTCTTAATGTAATAATCCCAATACTTTACAAAATCGATTTGTGATTGACCACCAATTGAGATTTTCAGTCGACTTAAAACTCCAAAGATAGATGCGCCTGTGTTTGCGGACAGCACTGATTAGATTAACAACTTTCAATGTCATACGCTGATTGACATATTTATTATTAACCACACAAGCTAAATCGATTAACACTGATGTAATAAGAGTTAATAGGCTTAATAAGATAAGAGGATTCCCACACGTTAACGAACTTGCTGGCGACCGATAGCCACTTTGATAACATTCAACCCATCTATCATTGTTATCAGTATCTGTCTATACCCTGCATCAAACGGCATATTCATTTACATACTATTCTTGGAAAGATAAGCTATGAAAGAAGTATTGTACTTCTTTGGTTTCGAGTATATGTTTAAGGAAAATTGTCGGCATTTTCGGTCGATAATGTAAGGCCTTGTGTTTGAAACTTTTTTTGGCACAATAAGGTATTAGAATCAGTTTTATGTAGATAGATATTATGCTCATTGAAGGAGCTACCGTGATCCCCTCCCAGAGTATTATACATACATACGCATTTAATCTTGTTAGATAACAAGAAAACTAGTATTACATGATTTGACAAACAATCAATATGATTGACGTATCCTAAAAGATTAACTATCTGAAATGATGTCTATCGTAAAATGGATAAGCTTCAGAGTATCATCCTATTGATTGATAGAAGGTCGATATAGTCGAAAAATGATAACTGAATATCAAGGTAAATGAGATGCCTTAGGAAAGGCCTACGGATATCTGAGGACTTCCACGAATTTACTGTGATTATAATGTTTTTGGATACTTATCTAGCAATCCTTTGACCGTAATATGTTGCATCGATTTATTTACCTAGCCGAAATTCCATTGCCTAGGTGTCGGGTTTTAGATATTGATTAGGTTTTCATACAAGACAAAAGATTGTGACCAAAAAATAGTTGTGCCGGTTATTCTAGATTTTCTTTATGGTTGTTGTTTCAAGTCGCCTGAGACATTAGGAATTATCTATAGTTAAATATGATACTACAACAAAACGGCCGCTAACCTTGTCTATCAAATCGACATAACTAAATTCTGAAGATGCCAAAAAAGCATAGCGACGACGGTTTTATGTTGAATCGATACATCGAGTCAAGCCTTCGACAATCCTATTTACGTATGTATACTTATATAAGGCTATTTCATTACGCAATATACTTAAATATTTTTATACCTAGGTTTAAATTTATGCCAAACCGTATATACTGTTTACAGTCGTTGGTGAAGTTCTGGTCAGGTAGTTTTATTTTACCTTTGCCAGTAAAAAACTAATTCCGGGAAACATTAATGTAAGCAAGTATGGTAGGGAAAGATAATTACATTGAAATTTTTGGAAAGTAGTCATTTTAGAATAGTGGTCAATAATGATCAAGAGGTATTAGAGGACCTTAATGTTGATGGCAAAATGAGGATATCTCGTTTACTTTTGCCCAACTACTTATACCTAAATCGATATTCCAGAAAGATGATTGCCCCTCGATATAATATTTTCGTTGTAGAAGACTACAATTGCAATATGACATCGATCGCGTTGAGTATTTGAATAATGTATGATGCGATTGGCAGGGTACAGACAGCTCGCACGTCGTACAGTTTTGTATTGATTAGTTTCTTATTATATCTAGTATCTCCGATTGCATAATCATGTATCCGATTTGAATTTGAAGTGGCGACACGTGTATTAATCGGCTTTTGCTGTTTGCACAAAGGGTATATGGAAAGGATATTTTAGAAAACTATACTAGTAGAACAAAGCAATTACTAGGTACTTGCAGGTACCTTCTCATAGGAACTCAAGCCTTGCACGAACCTAGCAACTGACCTTAATATTAATTCAGTAACTTAAGTAAACTCACCAACCACTAAGCTTTGACATTGACAAATGTTACTTAGTGAACCAAATGAATCAATAATTTTTGGCTTTGACGCCGCAAAGTTTGCTTTATAGACTTGCAATGTGTATCAGCAATCCCGTTTTCTACACTGACGGCGGTATTGGCAATATTGTGTACGAAAGCTCTACTAGTATTGACTACCTCGTTCAGTTTTATAATTAATCGTAAGTAAGTAAGTAATCGTTAAGTTGATCGTTACTGCGCCGCCCCCGTGGGTCGTAGCGTGATGTTATATAGCCTATAGCCTTCCTCAATAAATAGGCTATCCAACACTAAAAGAATTTTTCAATTCGAACCAGTAGTTCCTGAGATTAGCGCGTTCAAACAAACAAACTCTTTAGCTTTATAATATTAGTATAGATATGCTTGGGGCTGATCGTGAGGTTTTAATCCTGGCAAACTATTATTACTTTTTTTTGTTAGCTAATTCTTAAGACTGCGCCGAGCGTAAGACAGATAATGACAGAGCTCGTGCGGCGCATATTCAAATCGGCGCGCAGCTGTCATAATAAAATTGTATGGAGGATTTAAAGTGCTTTTTTGATAAATATGTATCTTTATTGTCAACCAATAACTAAAATATTTGGGACGGACAAATTGTAATATAACTATTTATGTTTCATTTAAGCTGTAAAATAGGATAGATTTCTACTGTTATAATCTAAAAATCACGTAACACGACCTTACGTTTTTGCATTTTTCGTGCAAATTTACGTAATTTTGTGGACGAAAATATTAATTATTTTAAGTTTTTTTACACGGAGTAATTGTAAACATATTCATTGTTATGGTAAATGTATATTTTATACTAGATGTTCCCGCGGTTTCACCCGCGTTTATCGTTACTGCGCCGCCCCCGTGGGTCGTAGCGTGATGTTATATAGCCTATAGCCTTCCTCGATAAATAGGCTACCCAACACTAAAAGAATTTTCAAATCGAACCAGTAGTAATCACGCAGAATAAACCAGGAGAAACATCGTTTGTACTATGTCTGTAATGGGTAATTATTTTGCTGCAATGTTATTTTAAAACTGCGATATCTCCTAAGATATTCATTGAAATCGAATGATGTAAAGGGCAATTTTGTTTTAAATTAAATACTTGTGATGAATAACGTATTTATTTGGATAAGGATTAATATCATATTTATAATAATACCTTCGCAAATAATGCATTATTTTAGAACAAATTTGGTTAGCATAAAAATGGTTATAGTGAGCCAACCTTAAAAGATAGACATATGCTGTCGCGGACTTTTTTTTAGAACTTTTAAAGGGGAACAATTCTGTCATACATGATTTTTGCGAAACTTTAACTGTTTACACAGCGCACGCAGCGGAAGCTCTCAAAAGGAAAAAATACCCTCCGATTTTGAAACATTCTTCATTGGTGCTCAGCTCCTATTGATATTAGCGTGATGATATATAGCCTATAGCCTTCCTCGATAAATGGGCTATCTAACACTGAAAGAATTTTTCAAATCGGACCAGTAGTTCCTGAGATTAGCGCGTTCAAGCAAACAAACAAACATACAAACAAACTCTTCAGCTTTATAATATTAGTATAGATTTGTATTAAACAAAAAGTATTGATTTTATTCACTTAACTGTGACTGCCCGTTTTGGCACATTTCGTTCGAAGCAGTTTTAATAGCCGCATAGAATCCGAAAACCCGACCCGGGCTTCGAACTCGCCTGTATCATTAAAGGGCCAGGTTTAGTTGCATTTCGCTAGCCATCGTCCTAAGCATGTCCTAATTAATAGGTAAAGAGTGACTCTTGTCGCCTATCTAACTACTTGACTAATTTATTGACAGTAAAAACCTAATATCAATTTATTAGCGCTGAGAAATCGCACTAGAGATTGCACTTGCCCTGCACCCAGGCATACTAAACAGAATCTTAAGTCAAACACAAGTATCTTCTACGCAAATAAAATAATTATATGAACAGGAAAAACAATACATATTTTATCCTTGTTCATTCAATTACTAACAACTTATATGTAACCATTGCTTAATCATAGAACACTTGAAGTGTGTCAATAAAAGATATAAAATTTTATTAGAGACAATGATATCTAATAAAGCGTAATAAATACTTTATGACAGCTGCGTTTATTCATCTTTAATTTCTTGTGCGTAGTAACTATTATAGAGACAGCTCTAGGTGTAATAAGTTTATAAGTTATAATAGAAATGTTTTCCAGTTTTATTTTAACCTATTAAGTCGCAGCGGCACACCGGTGGCCAGACACAATAATTTTTTAATTATATCCTGTATTCTTACACTTGACATTAATCTGCAACGGAAACCAATTTTTGATCTAAAATTTGGGTAGAGGATTGCTTGAAATGGTTTTTATCGAGTATCCTAACTAATATTATAAATGCGAAAGTGAGTTTGTTAATTTGTTTGTTACGCTTTCAAGCCTCAACTACTCGACCGATCATCATGAGCTTTCGCATAGACGTTGTCTGGGGTACAGAATAGGACATATTACCTAAGCTGGTATCTATACAAATAAATAAAATTGAAGTGTCTGTTTGTAGTGTCAAAATAACAGCTTTTTATCTAATGCATATGAAAGTATATAAGGTACCTATACGAAGACATCTATTTTTAAAATTTTTGTCTGTCTGTCTGTCTGTCCGTTTGTTTCGGCTAATCTCCGAAACGGCTGAACCGATTTTAACGGGACTTTCACTGGCAGATAGCTGATGTTATAAGGAGTAACTTAGGCTACTTTGATTTTAGAAAAAAAAAGAAGGTTCCGCGGAGACAAACACTTTTTAGTTAAAATCTAAGCGGACGAAGTCATAGGTCACAGCTAGTCGTCAATAAAAATAGCTGTATTGCCGACTCGAAGCACTAAAATTTGTCTCCTGCTCTCAGCAGTTCCTTAGATGTGCATCATGAAAACCCTGGCTGCTTAATCACGCAACACAGTTTTTAAGGCTGTTCAACGAATTTGGATGAATCTATTCATTTAAAAGATAATTTCAACGTGATCCCAGAATTAATATGGTCGAGTTCTGATTATGGATTTCAGCTTTCAGATCTATGTAACTCCTTAAAAGTTTATTAAGCGTTGAGGAGTTCCATAAATAATTGTTACTGCCTTGCATTAACTGCTTTGTAAATTGACTACAAAAACTATTCTGCAAGCACCATTTTTAATCTCTAATGTTAGTCATGGAAATCCTGGAAAACTAACATATCCTTCGTTTGTTCCACAGTTCGAGTGGAGTGAACTGCCGTTACCAGATCACTAAGGAAACGCCAACAGGCACGTGCGCAGTACTGGTGACAGAGGTGAAGCGCTCCCTGGTGGCGAACCTCGCCGCCGCGCAGAAGTTTACCGCGGATCACCTCGCTACAGACGACTCTAAGAAGTGGATCGACGCTGCTAAGTTCTTTTATACTACGGTGAGTGTCAGCCTTTACATCATCTATGAACTTAAGTTCATAGATGGTCGCCAGTATTAGTAAAGACGTATTTAATACGTCTTTACTAATACTGGCGCAGTCAATATCACTAGTCACTACGTATTATAAAACAAAGTCCCCCGACGCGTGTTTGTCTGTTCGCGATAAACTCAAAAACTACAAAATGGATTTTCATTCGGTTTTCATCAATAGACAGAGTAATTCATGGGGAAGGTTTAGGTGTATAATTTGCTAAGGTATTGTATAGTGCTATTATAATATGTGTTTTGGTAGGCCTACCAAGAAACGTAAATGCCGAAATTTCGGTCCGTCTATACGTAATTTTTGTTTATTTTTTACATTTATTACGAAATTCGTCCTGATTTTCGGTACTTACCCCTTGATGGTCGTACTCCGTTGATGGTCGTTCTCCCTTGATGGTCGTACTCCGTTGATGGTCGTACTCTATTTTATTGGGTTTTTCTGCCAAGTTCTCAATAGCCTAGACAACCGCGAGGGGCTTTACAAACATTCCATTTAATATTAGATTTTCTTTGTGTTCATTGTTTGTACGTTTGTAAAATTCGCCGCAACAGGAATTATGTCTAATGCAACATTAGAAATAATTCCTGTGTCGCGGTAGACTTTAGTAGACTTATAAAACACTTTATGGATCATACAAATAATTGTTCAGCGCGGTGGCAGCAGTAAGGCGACTGCTTGTCTACTATCGATGTCATATATTATATTCTTAGTCTTCAATTTTTGTCTTCTCCAGGGTTTCTTCATAGCGGCATCTCCTGCATCAGTGCTGCAGTTAGCGAAGCACGCGAATGACAAAGGTCTCCCGTTCGTCGTTAACCTGAGCGCACCATTCGTGATGCAGTTCTTCAAGGAACAACTTACAGAGATAATTCCGTATGTGGACATTATAATGGGAAATGAAATGGTACGTATTATGTTATTTGTTATTTATGTAGGTACTTATTAAAGTAGCGTGCTGTGCGTGAGATTTCGGTTTCATTTCCCGGGGCCGGAAGAATACTACCTATTGGATTTCCTTTTAAGTAACCCTCGGTAGTAGCACGGAATTTGGAATAGGGTAGTTCCCTTTGTTTGATTGTGACACACCAAGAACAAATAGAAGTCAAAGGAGTATTATTTTGAAAACAGGTTTAAAATTGGTTGCAAAATAAGAGAGCAATTTCCATGTTTATTTTGTACTAGCTGTTACCTACGACTTCGTCCGCGTAGATTTTAACTAAAAAGTGTTGGTCTCCGCGGAAACCTATTTTTTTTTCTAAAATCAAAGTAGCCTAAGTTACTCCTTATAACATCAGCTATTTGCCAGTGAGAGTCCCGTCAAAATCGGTTCAGCCGTTTCGGAGATTAGCCGGAACAAACAGACAGACAGACAAAAATTTTAAAGATAGTTGTTTTCGTATTGGTACCTTATATACTTTCATATGCATTAGATACAAAGTTGTTATTTTGACATTACAAATAGACACTTCAATTTTATTTATTTGTAATAGATTTAAGAAAAAGTGGGTGTGGAGTGGAGACTTTTCGCTATCTCCATTGGACAGATACGTTTAAATAGCGGTTACGTCACAATTTGTATCGTGCATCAGTTTTCTGTCATTCGACAACTACTACCAGATATAGAAATGCTTTCTTATTTATTTTTGAATAGATTTAAAGCATTTTTTGTATTTTAGAGGTTGCGTAATGTAACTATTTGACTTAATTAATGAAAAAATGTGAGTCAGCAACCATATTGGTATACTACTACCCTACTGGGCAAATAGTCATCAATAGCCTTGTCCCCTATTATGTGATGTCAAAAACTATAGCTAGCGATATGTGGATATGTTATGTTACACCCAGTACCATCTCTCGGCAGTGCCATATTACAGCGCCATCTATTGCCATCTTACGGAACTACGTAGTTCTTCGGTACGCGAAGAGTAAAGCGGCCGCTGGCACATTGTCGAATCTTTGTACTGTTAATATACCGGGTATGGCGTTTCTAGAAATCTCAGCACGTAACAATACATCACTTATTCCTTTGGGAATATAGGCATTAGACTATGTACATATGTATGTTTGTGGTTGGCCTGTTAAATCCCGTAGCTGAGATTTCAGGTTTGATTTCTAGCTGACAAAGTGTTATCGGGTTTTTCAGTGTGAACTTAATCCGGGCAAAATGCCCAGTAGATGGCAATAGGCTCACTCCCTGATTACGTAGGACCCACAGGTCGGCTACGGCTGACATAGCCGTTATTTTAGTGTACTAATACATCTCTGCCAACGTCGTTGGGGATATGCAGATGTCAGTCTTTGCTTGTGTCCAATTATTTCCTACAAAATACTGGAAACATATTACAGTTATTTAAGTTACACGATATTTTAAAAACAATCTCTTCATCGCAACTACCTTCTTTTAACACCAACTGTTAAATTCGAGGTTTGATTTTTGCATGCAATGTCAGTCTGCTTATGTCCAATTATTTCCTACAAAAGACTGAAAACATATTACAGTTATTTAAGTTACACGATATTTTGAAAACAATCTGCATCGCGACTACCCTCTTTTAACACCAACTGTTAAATTCGAGGTTTGATTTTTGCATGCAATGTCAGTCTGCTTATGTCCAATTATTTCCTACAAAAGACTGAAAACATATTACAGTTATTTAAGTTACACGATATTTTGAAAACAATCTGCATCGCGACTACCCTCTTTTAACACCAACTGTTAAATTCGAGGTTTGATTTTTGCATGCAGATGTCAGTCTGCTTATGTCCAATTGTTGCCTACAAAAGACTGAAAACATATTACAGTTATTTAAGTTACAAGATATTTTAAAAACAATCTGTGCATCGCGACTACCCTCTTTTAACGCCAACTGTTAAATTCGAGGTTTGATTTTTGGGTCACGCAGAGTTGTTGCATTATCCTTAGATGTAGATATAGCTAGCAACCAGTGGCGTAGCGTGGGTGTCAACCGGAAA
The DNA here is from genome assembly GCA_963564715.1 of Catocala sponsa. Taxonomy (NCBI): domain Eukaryota; kingdom Metazoa; phylum Arthropoda; class Insecta; order Lepidoptera; family Erebidae; genus Catocala; species Catocala sponsa. The sequence goes on along the minus strand of OY751341.1, from coordinate 24,188,136 downwards.
ATTTTACTGCTCTCTTCTTTAGGAATTTCAATTTAAAAGACTATAATTTCCAGTAATTCTGAAGAACTTTTCGGCGAGAACAGTCATCATTATTATGTATTTATTGTTCTGTTCAAATATTCACTGAAATTTTGCCGCTCCCTAAAAATGCCCCTGGACCGGGCCGCCCTCACTACGCTACGCTAATGCTAGCAACGTATATGAATGTCATGCTGCGACACGTGTGTGTTTCAACCAGTATCATCTATAATTCTGTACTTGGAATCCACATTAATATTATAAATGCGAATGTAATTCAGGCTGTTTTCTCTATTTAATAATAATAATAATAAAATTTATTCGGCTAAAAAAAGAGTACAATTATAGTGGACTTAAATCAACTTCAAATTAAATCTTAATATCTAACAATAATTCAATGCCTTAATAAACTAGTTTATAACCAATATAATAATTATAGTAATCTATTTTGTCAAGAAAGGATAATTAAACATCTTTAAATTATTATAAGCTACTTGCCTGAACTAGGTTAGACCTGTGTTTCAGGCGATCACTTGTCTATCTATTTTAAAGTGGACATTTATTTAAATATCTATTTGAACAATAATATAACTAAATATAAACTTAAGCTAAAACTGCATTTACACGCACAAGCAACTGTGTCATACAATAAAATGCTTAGGTACCAAAAGTATAATTACATCATTTTAATATTTGTAACAAATTCTCTGTGTCTGCATAATTGAGTTTACCTAAATATTCCGTTATCATAACATTACAATTTTTATTACTGACGCTGTATATACTTAGCAACTTATTAAAATTATTATACAAAAATGGACCCAAGAATATATAAAATCTGTTCACAAATGCATGCCTAGTTTGAGATTTGTTACAAACCAGGTATTTCTTTCTCTTATCTGAAGGTGTAGGGATAAAAGGGAGTTCAGTGTGCTGTTTCAGTATCGTGTGTAGAATAATGTCCTATAAAGCTGATGTGTTGGAAATAAAAACGGGCGAAAGGCGGATACCTTTAAAATTGCTCTTTGAGCACGTTCTAAAGGGAGTAAAATTGACTTTGCAGCCCCACCCCAGGAAGTAATGCAATATGTTAGTATGGATTGACACAAAGCTAAATATACCTGTTTTATTAATGTGTAGTCGGCTATATTACGGAGATTCTTAAATATATATATTAATTTACGTACTCTTGTACATAATAAATCGATGTGTTTATGGAAATTCAGATTTGTGTCAATAGTGATACCTAGATATTTGATATCATTTGCTTTCGCTAATGTGGGACAAGAGCATGCAATGTCGGCGTTTATTCTACAGTTATGTGCGTATATGTTTGGATTAGTGGTTGGCATGTTTATGTTCCGCATTGTAAATAAAATGTATTTAGTTTTATCAGTATTTAAGGTTAGTAAATTATTGTGAAGCCAGTTATTTACTATGTTAAAACCAGTCTGAGCGAGTTCATAGACATCAATACGTGATTTTGCCGAGAAGAGTAGCGCAGTGTCATCCGCGTATGACATTATGATACCATTTTGTAGTTTCAAGCTGCAGAGGTCATTTATATAGATAAGGAACAGAGTAGGCCCTAAAATGCTACCTTGAGGAATTCCGTAAGAACTATTTTTTTGTTCAGAACTTGTGGACTGACCAATTTTTATGCACTTTACTCCTAAACACTTAAACAGTTTTTAGAGGCGGTTCGAAACCGGTGAAAACATGTGATGCTTACTTTAAAACACAAGCTCATTCTCAGATCATGGCTATTCGTTACTATAAAATTATAATAATCTATTACAGGAAACAGAAGCTTTCGCCGAGGCGTTCGATATCACCGGGGCCAATCTAGAAGAGGTCGCAAAAAAAATGACTCAATTACCTTTACAATGCGGCAAGCCGCCACGGACGGTAGTCGTGACGCAAGGGCCCGATGACGTCATCCTTGTAGAGGAGGGTATAAGTCTGCTAATTCCTGTACCGAAACTCGCTAAAGAAGAAATCGTCGATACGAATGGCGCAGGCGACGCATTCGTTGGCGGCTTTTTAAGTCAATTGATTCAAGGAAAACCGTATAAAACTTGTATCGAATGTGCCATTTACACGGCTAGGCATATTTTACACCATGCCGGGTGCACGTTTAGTGGAGACAGCCAATTTACACCGAGTAGCTAGGAAAGTTTCAGTGTTAGTTTTGTAGGCACGTGGGTTTGAAGGACCGTTGAAAAATATAGGCAATAGCAATAGTCTGTATCAAGTGTTATGAACTTATTGGCTTGTCGCGAAAGATTATCGGCGTAGATACAATCAAGTTATAGAAAGGGAGAAAATAGTATCTTTAAGTAGGATGGACCTTGGGACTACAGCATTTATTACTCAAGTGATGATTTTTATAAAATAAACTTTATACTCATCATCTAAAATTAGGTCCATTCCAATACATATTTCAATGTACCCAATCATGTATTGCGCGTAAATTTTGATAAACGCAATGACATGCACTTCCTAATTTGACAAATAGTAAGAGCATGATTTTTGCCCTTTCTATAGTGTAAGTTCGTGCTTAGCATATACGTTTTAACTGTGACCACGAAAATTAAAAAAATATCGTAGTATTTATACTTGTATACATTTTGATATAAACACAAATAACTATATAGTCGTATCTACTAGGAGCCTTAACTTTATATGTCGGTTATCTTTTTCGACAGCCTCGTACGAATTTTATAGAAAATAAAGAGGAAATAAAATCTGCATATGTCATATAGTTACATATTTTAATTTAGTTGGAAATAAATAGGATTAATATGGTTAACAGGAGATCACACTGAAGGTTTTCTGTTAGAGAGTACTTGTAGCACAATCAGAAAATGACAACATGATAGGTACATTTTTTATCATTACTACTCCTTGGTATAAATTGTATATATTGAATATAATACAATTTTTTTGCAACTATTACTTTAGTACGTAAAAAAGTGATAACATAAAGCGCCAAATGCGCGAGAGACCTATGCATAAGAACTTTGAAAACAGTTCGATATTTAAATTCGTCTAGTCCGTTTATTGATTATGCTACTACCGCCGTTTACACAAAACTTTAGTGTCTATCTCCTTAGTAGTGTTAAAGCTATACATCTCCAGTCTCCACTATTATGTATGTTTTATCCATGTGTCTATGGAACATTGTTTACTTAAGTTCTTCCAGTAGTTTATACAATTTTATTCATCGCTGCAATACTGTACATATTTTATGTAATTACTTGTCGCACAATTTCAAACGTTTTATTATTATAACTACAGATGTTTTGTGTCTTTCTGATAGTTTCTTTAAGTTCATAGACAACATTTTATTTTGTGAAGTTTTTAGCTTTTCTCCTGTTTTAAGCCACTAATACATGTCTCGCCTCTGTCATCAGCATAATATTAGTTTATATGCAATTTTCTTGGAGTTTGCAGACATAGGTATTAAAATGAATTTAAAAGAAGAATATAAATATTTATGCACTTCTCGAATCGTAGTTATAAATTATCTGAAATACATCCTAATGTGCACTATTAGGTTTATTTGACCTATACGACGCAACCGTACCTAAACAGTTTTATACTAGTTTGCCCTCATGTGTATGAATTTTTGCAGCCTGTCAAATAATTTGGCGTCAGGTTATGTAGAGATCTTTAGCCTGTGTGTGAAACAGGTAAATGCTTCTCTGATAACAACCCAACTTTGAGGATTGTTATAACATTCTCATGTAGTTTGGTTCTAAGTAATACATTACCGTATATTAACAAATTAAATTGGTTTATCAATTATGCTTCTTCGGCTGAACCTATTATGGTAAATAAATAATTCGCAAGTTTTGCGAGAAATGTAGTTCAGTGCGGCGTCTTTGGATAGTCTACAAATTGTACTTTATTTTGTATTTTTTGCTCATTTAGTTTTTATTTTTTGATTAATGGCATTAACTGTTATTTACATGCCAGCAATAAAAAATATTATTGTGAAACAAATAATGTTATTTATGATTAAGTTACCTTTTGCTGTTGTTTGGTTTATAGATTGAATAAGTTGATGAATAAAACATGTGGGATCGTTTTAATGTAGGTCACTGTACAATATATAATAAGGCATTTATTACAGCACACATAATAATGATGTGAAACTAATTTTTGACTTGTGATCATATCTTCACTGTTTACTTTCTTTAAATGCAACACTATAGTATTATAAATAGATCTGACATCAAATTAACATTATGATTAAATCATCAGTTGTAAAATATCTATAGAATAAATAGCATCTTTTGTAGTATCAGAAGTAAATTAAGTTCAAACAATAAATGTTACCTACACTATATGTTATTTATTATTGACTATATAAGAAATCGGTATAAAATATACTATAATTAATAATATTTGCTCTAATTCATATCTGTTTGAAATCCTATTTAATTTTTTTATGTATAACAATTTGTTTCAGACCTCATGTATTTTCAATTTGCTTTTTGACTTTGAACTTTACCAGAACAGTCTCCATACTTTAGATCGTAAAAAAAAAGATTACCTGGTTATACTCTTGAGGTAAGTGTTACTATAATTTCTAGATAAAATAAACTGCAATAAAATTGCAATAATTATAATAACAAAGTTTGGTGTTCACATAAATAGTTTATCTATACTTACCAGACAAATATCATCTCATAAAATTAATTCTTGCAACTAAAATCGCTTATTGACATAATTAATGCTATTATTTATTGCTTCTAATTTGATATATTAAATAAAAACTGTTTTGTGGTAATAGTTCTGCATCAGGAAGTGATATTCAATTTCTTGTGTCTTTTTTGAATTGACACACACAATTGAGCAAATTAGTGTCCATTTAAAATTAAGCACTAATCATTTACAAAGCAATAATTAATTTAGATTAGTTTTGTCATTTTAGAAGGTCAAATTAAAACAATATGTTATAAACTTATTTATTGTCAGGTACCCACAGGGCAAGTGAATGTAACATAAACAGATTAATGATCAACATTTTTCTAATAAGTCTTAAATGCTAAAGAATTCTATAAACTATCAAAAATCTCAATATAAACTATAAAAATGTAAATAAGTAGGAAACTATATGTTATGTATAACACAATGTAACTATTTATATCAAATATGAATAAATTTGTTGTTTACTTAAAACAACTTCTTCATATAAACTTGATAAAACTACACCTTTTTTAAAAAATCTAACGTAAATTGAATTGAGAAACCAAAACAATGACTTTTATTAAACAGTAGCTTGATTAACGTTATTCAAAAATATTTTGTATAATCGGTCCTCTCCACTTTATTTTCGACATAAACAATAGTGTATTTTACAATATGGACGTCCCAATTGGGCACAGTTTCTTCATCACCTAAGAGTGGCATACATCTGTAGTTTTCTAAGATAATAAATTTACTAATACTGTCAAGCATTTTCTTCAAATATCGAGTCATACGCACAGAATCTATATTCGAGCATATTTGTAGTTTGTCATTCTCACAATTCCTCTTGCAGATGGCACAGCCAGGTTTGAGAGTTCCAACTTTCCCCCTGTAAGTTGTACATAATGTAGCAGTTGTGATGTACTTATATTTGTAAATTGTTATGTAATAAAGATGTTTTTGTATCATTTTGTTGTTTTTTTTAACATCAAAGAGTTTGTATTACAAATATTAAGGCTAACTACTAGATGAGACTTCGCGTAATTGATTTCCTTTGAGAGAATTAACCACAAAAATTCTATATATAAAGATTTGTTTTGTAATATTTCTTTGATAATGCATAGAATTTACGTTTTATTGCTCACAATGTTAAATAGTGTAATAATTTATAGTCTATATGGTGATCCGCCCTTATGGAATAAATAACAGGTGTAAAATTGCATCAGAATCTGTTCAACAGTTTTAGAGTGAAGTTTGTACACAAAGACAAATAACAAAAATGTTAGATGTGGTTAGCATACTAAATCACTCAGCAAATAATACATAAAAGACATTGATGTAGGGTTTTTATATATCAATGATAAAAGATAATATAAAATGTATGCTCTTCAAGAAGATATGATTTTATTATAATGATGTACAGATAGGAACAACGAGCGAGAGAGCCTACAATATACATATATATATTATGTGAAATTTGAAGATAAGTATCGTCCGAATTCATTTAACGATCTCATACTGGAGACTATTCCCCATTAATTACAAGTTTAAATTGTTAAATATCATCAACTTACCTCATCATTTTATTATTTTCTATTAAAAAAGAAAGTTCGGTTAGTAGGTACATCGCACAAGTTAGTATCGAATATTACAACGACGGCATGTTTGTTTTCATGGCGTTGGTGTGTTTATTCATCTTGCGTATTTCAATTTCTGGTTTGAGTTAAGATAGGGTACCCACTTGAAAAGTTAAATGAACGAAATGTTAAAAACATTCAAACAAATTTACAAAATACCCGCTGACTGTGCTTATTTTAGTGATTTTGAATAGTATTGCCAATAAAAAAAATACTATACATCCATGTATACTGTATACAGTGAAAGGATTTACATGCACTGGTAAGATATAGGTACGGTAAACGCTATAAGTACTAAAAAAAATTATTAGGATTGTATTCAAAAGTCAAAAGTCAAAAATAATTTATTCATTTAGGTCACAAAGTAACACTTATGGACGTCAAAGTATATAGGTTAGTGAGTTTACTAAGTTACTGAAGCTACATTTAGGTTAGTTGCTAGGTTCAGGCAAAGGGTAGAGCCTATGAGAAGAAACCTGCAAGAAACTCACTCAATTATACGTATATTCCCGCACAAGTCAAACATTTGTGTGCATGAACATGGATGTTTGTCTTGGTCTGGGTGTTTCTATGTATAATATGTACTATGTATTTACAAAAAAAAAGTATATATGTATGTTTATCCATTGTCTACTACCCATAGTACAAGCTCTGCTTAATTTGGGCTAGATGGTGATATGTGTATGTGATAGAATACTATATTATTATATCCTATGTATAAAATATCTATCTAATTACTTTTTAGTCGCACTCGAATCGTGTCTGTCGGTGTCGTTCTACAATATTATAATACATATAAAGCTGTGCTATTCAATTAATGGAGAATTTAACTAATAGAGACAATAGTTGTTGTATGGCTATGCAAACGAGCTGGTTAATCCGTGGAAGTATCTTAAAGGAAACAGGCTTAGATTAGTATTTACCACGTTCTGCCAGGCGAGTAACAGTTCTGGCGCCGCACACGGGTGGCTCACAGATAATATCTTTCCTTTCCTCTTTTGCTTATAATGCAGGTGTGATAGGTATCTTTAATATTGCTATCCCTTTATCTTATTGTCACAATTTAATTAATAGATGTGTTTCAAAATTTTTTTGAGAGTTAATTGTCTTTGTAGAACTAATTTCAATGTAAACATTAATATTTCATTTTATAGTATTTACGAAGTACGTATGAAATGTTACAATAAATATTTACTATAGTGATCATGTAATACTAGGCAACAATCGGTATCTTGACTTAGAAATTATAATTTCATAGCCCCTGATACTATAATTATTTATTATTTCAAGACCTAATTGCAACGATATTATACATTAGACTAGATATTCCCGCGGTTTCACCCGCGTTTATTGTTACTGCGCCGCCCCCGTGGGTCGTAGCGTGATGTTATATAGCCTATAGCCTTCCTCGATAAATAGGCTATTATTAGCTTAGCGCGTTCAAACCAACAAACAAACAAACTCTTCAGCTTTATAATATTAGTATAGATAGCTGACCCGCGCAACTTCGTCTGCGTCACATAAGAGAGACAGTCGGTCGTAGGCACCTATAATACAATTTTAAAGGAGCTGAAACTTTCTTTGTTAAGTCCACGAACCACATAAGAACCATTCAACAAAATTTTATAAATACACCTACAGTACTAATTTAAAATCACGCAGAATGGGTAATTATTTTGCTGCGATGTTATTTTAAAACTGCGATATGTCCTCAGATATTCATTGAAATCGAATGATGTGAAGGGAAATTTTGTTTTAAATTAAATACTTGTGATGAATAACGTATTTATTTGGATGAGGATTAATATCATGTTTATAATAATACCTTCGTAAATAATGCATTATTTTAGCACAAATTTGGTTAGCATAAAAAAGGTTATAGTGAGCCAACCTTAAAAGATAGACATATGCTGTCGCGGACTTTTTTTTAGAACTTTTAAAGGGGAATAATTCTGTCATACATGATTTTTGCGAAACTTTAACTGTTTACGCAGCGCATGCAGCGGAAGCTCTCAAAAGGAAAAATAACCCTCCGATTTTGAAACATTCTTCATTGGTGCTCCGCTCCTATTGATCTTAGCGTGATGATAAATAGCTATCTAACACTGAAAGAATTTTTCAAATCAGACTTGTAGTTCCTGAGATTAGCGCGTTCAAGCAAACAAACAAACAAACTCTTCAGCTTTATAATATTAGTATAGATTAGTATAGATAATATGTCACTTTCATAGTAATGAGCGTTTATAAGCAGATTTATATAACTTTGTTTTGTTTGAAAACTTGATAAATAAGTAGCGCAACAGATCAAAAAGAGCTTACGTGAAAGAAATAGCTATCATTCGAATGATTATTGTTGTGCTTTTATTGTTTTGCAGGTATTACGCAGTCGTGGTTCTTGCACAATGAAACGCCGAGATACTTTTTACACAACCAGTATATATTTCAGCTGAGTAACGTTCTGACAGTTGTAACGAGAATGAATATTTGTTAATCTCCTACCTTATTTATATATTTTTATCAATGTATCAAATGGAAAATTAAATATCAATTAATTACATTTTAAGGTGTAAAATTAGTACAGTAACAAATAACAATGATAATTATTAATTATAGGAATAATCAAATGTAAATATGCAATTATAACAATTAAAACAATATAATACGTCACAACCGTGTGCTACTATTGAGTACTTGATAACACAGGGGATTTTGTTAGGCCCATTTTGTTTTGAGAGCAACAGAAAAACGACCCAAGTGGGTCGTTCCTAAGTCTTCACTTTTCGTGCGTTAGAAACAGTGTTGCTTTTCGGTATACTTATAATATTTTGGTTTGTACGCAGTAATGCCAAAGGTAAGATTTGTTCGTCCCGTGCGCTGATAGGGATGAACATTGTGTATCTCTTCACATATAAATTCTCGGTTATTTTATGCACTGGACTAAATAATCTGACCTTGGCATTGCAGGTTTTCAACTCATGATATTGGTGACTATTGGCGAAAATTTTTTAATCGGTCTTCCAAGGAAACCCAACAATGACACAAAAAAGGTAAAATATATATGTGTAATGTTGTTTAAAGAAATGTAAATATAATACATAAAAAATGGTTTTATTTTAATAAAAACTTGTTATTATTATTCTATTTAAAATGCATATAAATAAATTGTGCTACTTTGCTCTCATTGGACATCTTTGTATTCTTAGCCCTGTTATACTCGACAGTAAATATGTAATCATGAATAGAATGTCTGTAGTAAATTGTTGATTTCACTACATTAATTATTTTTTTACATACATTCAGCTAATTCAGCAAGTCTTACCGCTTTTAAAACCGTTATTTGACAATATATTCTCAAGAATTACTAAAATGTTAACCATAGACAACGAGCAAAATGATATATTAGCTCAAAATTATGATGTAATTCTAATTAAAATGGCAATACAATGTGACCGACAGGATATCAAAAATATTTTTTTAATAAGGCAATCTAATTGATAGCCATTTTGAAGAGCCTTTTGTTGGTGTTTTGTGAATGTTTTCAAGTAAATTTTGTTATATTTCTATGATATGAAAGTGTTTTCAACACACAGATCTCATTGTTATGATCAAATATTTAATCAGTACCCATTTTAATATAGTGTTGTTTGTTTGGTGAAGGCGCATTGTGGAAAAAAAACCGGAAAGAACTCTGCCGTATTTTAGTTTTGTGAAAAAAATCTTGTTAAATAATCATCATTCTTGTGACAGTGAATAGTTTTATTTTTACGGATGTTGTTAATAAGTTGAGTTAAATTGTTGAAACGGCCGTTAGTATTTACGTCGCGTGTTTTGTTCGCTACGTAAAATTTAGATCGCCACAAGATGGCGGACGTCGGATGCCCGCTCCGCCAAAACCCGCTCGCGGGGCCCGATGTGTCATCGGGTTGCGAAGGCTTCGGTGACATGCTGTAAACCGGCGTCTCGCACCGCGGCCGAAATTACCGGCCGCATACGGCGAGGTTCCATTTCATAAAATGGAATTTCGCTCGAGGCGCCAAAATGCGATGGGTGTTGACATAAGTGCAATACCGTACCGTTACTCAGGCGGCAGTACGTAATAATTATTGACGAAGATGTGCGAGCCAGACGACGTCGGCAAAGAAGTGTGGAAGCGATGGATCCTGGAAGCGATTCACAAGATACGCTCGCAGAAGCAGAGGCCCAGTGTGGAGCGAATATGTCACGCGATTAGACAGCACCACAACTATCACGAGGATGTTGTGTCGGAGCGTCTTGAGCGGGCGGTGCGCGAGGGCGCCGTGCTCAAGGTGTACAACAAGGGCCAAAGCTCGTATAAGGATCCTGGTGGACTGCAGAGTAAGCTTCTTAGGGTAACGCAAGATGTGGACTTATCGAGAGCCGTTGCGAAGGCAGTGCGCGAGTTGGGTGAACGTGATGGGTCTACGTTGAGGAATATTGAGAAACATTTGCATACTGCATATCAAGTGACAGTGGAACCTGAAGTGGATGTGCGTGCAGTGTTACGTGCCGCCGCGAAACGTGCCGTAGCGAGAGGTCTGCTGACGCACCAGGCGGGCGCTTACAAGGCGACTGAGAGACCCCTCACTACATCATCGGATCGCAGTTCTAAGCAGCGGTCTAAGAGTTCCCAGGATTCTCCTGAAAAGGTAAGTTTCTTGCATGTGTAGAATATAAAACATTGTTTATTTACAAAGAGTATAATCATGGTATACATACAAAAGCAAGAATGCTTACTCATATACTCCATACTGTTTGTAAACAACAGATAAACAATAACATAAATCTTTATAAATGTGATTTATTTATTAATATAATTAATTCTGTGATTATTCAGAGAATTAAATTATGTAAGATTTGTTATATTTTGATTTATATATTATCTTCTTTGTCTGTTATAGGAAATGTGAAATGCTGTTATTTTGTTCTTAATATTTTTATAATATGTTTATTTAAATTGATTAACTTAAAGATAAGCCTATTTTATAAAATGAAGTAAATAACATGAATAACAGATATGGTAATGGTAGGTCTTAAAAACATGCTTTAACCAATGCCTATTTAAAATATGCCAATATATTATGCTCTATGGTCTATGTAATGACTTTCAAAATGATCGAGGTATTTATAGGTAGTTGTGTGAATAATGTACACTCCATAATAAGGTCATTGACCTGCTATTTGTGTTCAAGGCTGTATTTGTCACAAAAACTTCCAACTATGATATAAACTTGTCAATTTTATATCCTTATCTACATTGTAGGACTTCTTTTTATTAAACTTCTTTTTTTATCATTACTTAGTTTCAATAGTGTGGCAAATCTATGATACTTTGTTATAGATACAAACTAAATAGACAATTATCTGTATATTGATGAATCAAAATATAGTTTGAAATGAGTTTTTATAAATGACTAACTAGAGAATTCCTTTGTATCTTTTCCTTCAAAATAATGTTAATAATGTGTTTTTGTATGCCATATTTATACTAGTGTGAAAGTCTCTATTGTAATATTTTTATGGAAGTTGCTAAAGTAATTTTGATGTAATTTTATCAGTAAATAGTTTTCAACCTAGCGAACACATGGCTAAGTAATAGAAAACAACTAGATACTATATAAGATTGATGATAATCTAGTTAGATAATCTTATAAAAATACTTGAGAATATTAGCTTTATATTTATAGTGTTTTCATCTTAATTAAAGAATAACCTATGTCTGAGATATGAGATACTACCTAATGCCCTACAATTTTGATTGTCATATTATCAGTAATCAGTACATTTAGAATTCAATATTGTCTTGAGTCACATGCATTAAAATATAAAATGTTGTCTCTTCAAAGAAATATTCATGAATCACTATCGGGAAGATGTGACTAATATTACACAACTTTATTCTATGTTGAATATGTTGGTAAAATATAATTAAAGTTATCCTTTTTAAATCATGTAGATGGTTATCAGATGAGCTTAATGAAAAATTATAATTATTGTTATACAAATATAGGAATGTTAATATATTTGTAAATGTATGTAGCCTTATAAATATATTTTTTGAATTACATAAATATCCATGTAGGTTTTAATTTAATGTTTATAGGTGAAATATTATCTTGGGTCTATACTTGTAAAATATGAATTAACATATTTCACATAATAACCTTGTAAACAAACAAACTTTGCATCAATTTATCTGATATAAACTACATCACTATTTAATTTCAATGTATAACATTCGCGTAAACATAAGACAATATTATGATATAAATCATTTAAAATATTTATGCACTTATGAGTCCAATCCAAATTTTTCACTGATGTGATAAAACTGACTGACTAAGGTAATAAAAAAATGCTATGCTACTTTACCATGTAGCAATATGATTTTCTAAGCTTTTGTTTAAAGTTCACTTAGCCTTTGTCACTCAACTTTAAAGTTTCTGACTCAGTTTCTATTTGGGATTGAGTAGTTATCACAATCTCTTTTCAATGAAACTGACATTCTTAAGATGCTGGTGATATAGTGTCTTGCAATATAAATATTGATTTATAGCCAGTTATATTTTTACAAAATAAACTAATGTAGGTACAGAAAAGAAAACAATTTTTATAGTTATGCAAAAATATCACAATTTATCTCTTTACTTAAAACTATTGTATGTTTATATTTTCTTATACCTGTATATGATTATTTTATATAATATATCCATTACCGAAAAAAATCCATTTGTAGCCAAAAAACAATAAATTTTAACTGTTAAGATTAGTAAAATAAGGTTTAAAATGGCGTGGCACTTGGTGGTGCAATGCATTACATGCTACATCATACTGAACATAAAGCTCTTAATTATTTAAAATACAATTTGTAAGTAAAACATCTGTTCAACACATTTCCTAAAACAAGAATTCCATTCCCACCTGTCATCCTGTGATATAAAAAACCAATTTGAATCATAGATGTACCTTGAATATATGGACTAGTTTAAATTTCTTTGTTATTTTTTGAGACATAAAAGAGTTGTTTTTTAGAATTCTATTTAAATTTTAATTCGGAAGGTCTGAACTTTATGAAGGTTTTAAAATTTATATTTGTTAGGAGAGTAAACATACATAACCTTAACAGGTTACCTGTCCGATGAATCAAATAATATGATACATAACAATAAGATTTTCTATTGTGTCTATCACAGGACTTACTTAAGTTCACATGTCAATGTCCTAGTGACATAAGATTATGTATGACTTTGATTTTGTAGACCCAGATTGTAGTCACAGGTTAGACAGATAGGGGAGATTACTCTTAAAAATCTATTTTAACTGATTATTTATGTACTTATATTATTGTGTAAGACACAAGTGTTGTATCTTGTCATTCACATATGTTATATGCAAGTTTCTCTTGTTGTTGGTATCTAGTTACTTCATATTAATTTTGTTCTTTAACCTTTCAATTGTTGGAATGCTAGATATATATATTGGAAACCTAAAGCGTCTGACCACCAGTGTGCTGCTCAATAGTTAGGTTACAAATAACCTGCATCCCTAGCTAAACCCTAAAGTTAAACAAAATGCTTGTATCTGGAATTAATTCATGGGATTGAAAACACACTATTGGCCTAATGCTTGGATAGAATTAACATTTAAAATTTGATTAATGGATATAAGAATATGGAAAGTGTAGGGAAAATATATTAAATAAAAAATGGTAGGAATAATAAGTACTGTCATTAAATAATAATAATTTTCCATAAACTATTAAGCAACTAGCTCACAATAGACCATTACAATGGATTATAATCAAACAAATACCAATCAATGTGATTAGTATCTATTGTTAAGGAAGTTGCTTCAATTTGTATCTAACTGTAATTGATGGGCGGTAGTATTAATGTGAATAAATGACATAATACACTGTTTTCTTGAGGGATAGGCAGAAAGTATAAATTTCCATTTGCTAAGATCCTGACATTATCTCTCTTGCTTCATTTACTCATATTACATTCTTGGTGCATTCTCATCAGTTTAGGATGCTTTTAAACTAACCCTTTTGCAGATTGTCTCTTCAAACCACTTTGGCCTGCTATCTTCTAACTGACCTATTCAAAGAATAAAGTTGTATATTCTAAAATTGTATGATCTTGCATCATAAAGTTGATGTTCCACTTGTTAGAATTCAAGTTGGAATCAAACACTCATAACTTTAATTGCTAATGATATTATTGCTAAATCTTGGTTGATCACAGTGACATTGTTTTTTCACTAGAGTGAGGACCTGCTTTGTTTCCGTACTGCGTAAACAAACTGGCTATCCAAATTCGAATATACAGATACATATCACTAATACAGAATCAATAATGTCAACAATTAATGCATTTCAATAATGATCAATGTTAAAGCATAAGTGCAAACTTATTCTACTGTACCAAAAATCTACAAAATTATAATATTTACTCTTTCCCTTGTCACAGAAACCGAATCAAGCAACAGTGCCTGTGTGTACAGAGTGCCTTGGAACAGATGCACGGAACAGACTGGGGGCAGTAGAGGCTCTTATCTGCTGCCACCAGTGCAAGTCCCATGCACACCCCACATGCCTCAATCTATTGGATAACAATCAACTACCTGCCTTAAAGGTACAGTATAAACTAACTTGGTTTGAATATCGCTAGTGAGGACTAAAAGTATGCCATAGTTGAATTGTTACGCGACAGCTCGAGAATTTGTTACTCTTGAACAGCGGTATTTGCTGTACAAGGCCCAAGTCCGTAGCAGCATGGAGTACTGTTCGCAACTTTGGAATGGTTTCGCTAAGTACCTACTCGATGCCTTAGATAAACTGCAGCGTCATGCCATACGTATAAACGACAGCCAGGAGGTTACGAGGGACACCGAACCGCTACAACTTCGTAGAGACAATGCGTCCCTTAACGTATTCTATCGCCTCTATCATGGCGAATGCTCCGAAGAGTTACTTGACCTCATCCCACCTTCCCCCTACCTTTTGAGAACCACACGTGCCGGTCTTCGTAACCACGGATGGACGGTTAGCACAATCCCGTCTCGCACCAAAAGGTTTAGCAATTCCTTTTAATGCCGTACCATACAACTTTGGAATGGTCTGCCGGCACATGTGTTCCCTCCCTTCTATGACATTGGGTCCTTCAAACGTAGTGTGAAGAAGTATCTGGTCAGACCGGCTTGACACTGACGACGGCTAGAAGACATCAATCTTCTCCTCGTCGTCATTGTCTCTGGACTGTAATTGAGCTATCCATCAAGTCCGTTACAATCACTTTGCCGTGACACTATAAAAAAAAAAAGCCATTTGCCTAATTTGAATTGGAACGAATTGCCCTTAATTATTGGATTTTACTACCTGCTTAGCGTTAGGCGGCGTGTAGTCAGTTTATCAGGCAAAACAAGAAAGTAGTTACATACATATAGTAGTTACATTCACGCCTGTTTCCCAGAGGGGTAGGCAGAGACTACGAAAATAGTTGAAAGTAGTTGTACATTTATAATAGAGCTAAACCACGACGGCCAGACCTTAGTTATTTTGTAAAAGGTGAACGTTTCCCTGTGCATGTCCCCAACACAGGTAAGAACGATCGGCGAGTATGGAGTTTGGATTGTAGTTACTGGGGCAGGTAGTAGATATTAAAGATGTATAAAATAGTACCTCAAATTCGTTAAAGTATAAAGCACATTTTTTTTATATTTTCTTCGTAATAACATTCGAAATCACATCATCCATTGCCGGACACTAAGTACAGTTGTAACCACGTTCAACGCATGGACAATAGTAGACTGCCTAAAAACGTCTTCTACTCGAAGCTCGCTCGAGGAAAACGAAAACAGGGCGGACAACATCTAAGATACAAAGACGTCCTCAAACGGCATTTAACAGCAAGTGGCATACCATCTAGTCAGTGGGAAGAACTGGCCCAAGATAGGCAAAGGTGGCGCGCGACTACCCACGCTGCAACAGGCTGCTTTGAAGCTGGAAGACTAGAACGCCTTGACGAAAAACACGCTATTCAAAAAAGTCGCCCAAAGCGCTCCTACACCTACACATGTAATAACGCCGTGCAGCTTCACTGTACTCAGTGTGACCGGATCTTCAAAACCAAATTTGGATTTGCGAGCCACATTAGAGCTCATGATAATAAGTGAGAGTTATTATGGGTCACCGGACACGGTGAAGAGGACATCACCGTTGTAACCCTGTGCCAGACACCCCTAAACTTTACTAAATTATAATTATACTTTCCGTTATAGTATAAAAGCTGAATTTTATAATTATGTTACTTGGGTAACTATAAAAAAATGTTACCTCAATACAATAGCTGGATATTTAATGGTTTTTACATCTTGCCAGACACATTGATAATCTGCTGTAGGTGCGAGCGCGAGGCCACAACTGTTCAAGCGGGTGCGAGTGAGATAGGGCGTTTAGTCTATTGCGATATTTTAAAAAATCCAATGAAAAAATTGTTTTATTACGTTCATAGCCATCTTATATCAAGTAATAAATATTGTTTTATTATTATAAGATACAAAAAAAGTTTTATTACATGTAAAAGGTGACCTGGATGTAACATTGATGTAAATCTTCAGCTATTTTTTTACTCTGTTCCATAGTTTCTAGGACTATAGATTTACTGGTTCGTAATGCATTGATTGGGGTTAAATAAGAAATAAGTTGTTGCAGACTATCTATACTAATATTATAAAGCTGAAGAGTTTGTTTGAACGCGCCAATCTCAGGAACTACTGGTTCGATTTTAAAAATTCTTTTAGTATTGGATAGCCTATCTATCGAGGAAGGCTATAGGCCATATAACATCACGCTATGACCCACGGGGGCGGCGCAGTAACGATAAATGCGGATGAAACCGCGGGAACATCTAGTCATTGCTATAAATCCGACGAACCAACCCGGTTTCAATAGTACATAGGAACGTCGGGTAACTGCAAAACGTGACTAATCGTCCATATATTGTCAATTTCGGTGTATAATTGCGAGTTTGTAGATAGTATATAATTCTGTATCATCAATCGTTGATTGCAGTTCACTCGTCATTTTCGGTTTTTTAGGATACGGAATCTCTTCTGTAGATATGGCTTTGAAAGTTCTTCTTTTTATTATTGTATGTGGTAAATTATTTTCATTATTTGTAATCGGCGCTTCAGACATGTTAGGGTCTTCGGGCATCTCAGATTCTTCGGTCCTATTGGCCTCGATGTTCTGGTAAATAATTCCTACGGTGTCATGTAGAGTATCCTTTCCGCTTGTAGTTTCCACAAAACGATCGAAATTGCCACACCAGTAAAAGGTTCAGGACCTTTTTTATCGTTTCTGGGCATAAACTGGATTGTTCAAAAAGTATACGTTGTTTCAGTTTCTAGTTCCTCGACACCCTGATAAATAACTAATACAATGGCTGTATCGATTAATTATGTCAATAATTTTCCTACTGCTTAAGCTCTTTAAAGTCATACCTAACATGATGTGCTTTGACGTTTTCACATGACCATTATGGACTTCAAAGACTACATCTTGAGAATAAGAACGAACTTGATGAGCACATTTCATGTTTTCACTTGAACAGTTGTTGCCTCGCGCTCGCACTACAGCAGATTTTCAATGTGTCTGGCAAGATGTAAAAACCATTAAAACTGTCCGGCTGTTGAGGTAATATTATTTTATAGGCCCCTAAGTAACATACAGTAATACGGGAACTTACGCGATAGGTGGAACTGAGCGGTAACCGCGTAAGTCGGGGTATAGTTTAAGCATATAAATACATATTAGATTTTACAAATATAAAATCGCCAACCGTCGTTATTGTGATGTAGAAACCTTCATAAAATCTAAGAAACTAATTTGACGACGCATTGTTACCTCAATTCCTGAACAATAGTGCAGAGACAGTAGGTCTAAATTGATATTTGAGAGTTGTGCAATGATCAAACAAAATACGAACCGAAGAGATTTGAAAATCGCGTATGTCGGGGTAGCGTAAGTCGACGTATTACTGTATATAAAATTCAGCCTTTATACTATAACGAAAGTATAAATATGATTTAGTAAAGTTTAGGGGTGTCTGGCAGGGGTTGCAACTGTACTTAGTGTCCGGCAATGGATGATGTGATTTCGAATGTTATTACGAAGAAAATATAAAAAAATTGTGCTTTATACTTTAACGAATTTGAGGTACTATTTTATACACCTTTAATATTTACTACCTGCCCCAGTAACTACAATCCAAACTCCATACTCGCCGATCGTTCTTACCTGTGTTGGGGACATGCACAGGGAAACGTTCACCTTTTACAAAATAACGAAGGTCTGGCCGTCGTGGGCGCAACACCCTACTTTGTTCCTTTATTTACCACTAGATGTTCCCGCGGTTTCATCCGCGTTTATCGTTACTGCGCCACCCCCGTGGGTCATAGCGTGATGTTATATAGCCTTCCTCAATAAATAGGCTATCCAACACTAAAATAATTTTTCAATTCGAACCAGTAGTTCGAACCTGAGATTAGCGCGTTCAAAAAACAAACAAACAAACTTTTCAGCTTTATAATATTAGTATAGATATAACAATAGTAGGTACATAAGAAATATAGCTTTGGTGATCCCAATATATTATTTATATAAGTGTAGTCCCGAACCCGTCAACATTTATTTTTAAAATATTAGGCAATTAGAATACACATTTTTCTTATTTTTCCAAAGGTCTAAATTATACATGAACCTGGGATCACTAGTGAGTTTTATGAATATTAAGCAGTAGACTCCACTGTTAATGTCCCCTGCTGACTGAGTTCTATGCTGAAATATTGTAAGCTTTAAATAGTCTTCAACCAAAGGTGCTCTCAAACTTTCTATTGTAATCTTCTAATGACATACTAGAAAGCCATGAGGCAGAAACTGTATGCATGACTTACACTGTCCTGCTTCATGTTTATAATTTGGTTTTTGGTGAATATATATTAATTACATATTTTCATAGTTGTTACATTGAATGTCATATGGTGATTAGCCATAGAAAGTTCTGCGGCGCCTCGGTGCGGTGTGACAAGTGAGCAATGTTGTGTGTGTTTGTAGGCGACGCGGTGGGCGTGCGGCGCATGCGCGTGGTGCGGCGTTTGCTCGGCGCGCGGCGGCTGGGCGGCGCGCTGCGGCGCCTGCGCGCGCCACGCGCACCCGCGCTGCGCCGAGCCGCCCTGGCGCTGTGACAGCTGCGGCCCCGCCGCCACACTCAACAAACGGTACGTCTCCCCTCTTCTCTCGCTTATAATTTAATATTTTGTCACGTTTCTATGACCGTTGATTTTTGTTCCAGGTCGTCGGTGGCGAACACGCCGCGCGGGAGAAAGCCTCGAAACCCTGCGCGGAAGCCGGAGTCCGACGATGAGCCGTCCGACGGTAACACACCGCCACTTGCGCGCCCCGAACAGAGAATGTCGCGGGAGAAGCAGAAGTTCTTCAGATTCTCCGCCTTTAACCTAGTGAAGCGGCGCCGGCGCCGCTCGTCCTCCGCGGAGTGGGAGGGGTGGGGCGGTGTCAGAGTGACGCGCGTGCAGAGACTCGAGCTGCGACTCGAGCGCCGCCCCGCCTCGCCCCGCGACACCGTGTCCACCCCGCGCTCCAGCACGCGCTCCACCCCCTCGCCCTTGTCGCCTGCTGAGCCCAGCTCCGCGTCCGCCTCGCCTGCCTCGCACGCCTCGCCCGACGCCTCCTCCAGCGAGGCAGAGGCGGCGCCCGTGCCCGCGGCCGTCTCCACCGTGTTCGAGCGCCTGGCCGCCGACGAGGCGCCCGGTGGAGTGTGGGGCTTCGCGGCCGAGGCGCAGAAGCAGCGCCGCCTGGAGCCGGAGCCACCGCCCCGAGAGCCGCGGGAGCCCCCCGACCGACAGAGAGTGGCGCGGCGACGGAGTCGCTGCGGGGAGAGGCTGCTGACGACGCTATTCGACGGCTTGTCGGAGTTCTACTCGGTGCGCACGGCGTCCCGCTCGCAGTCGCGGCCGCGGCCGGCACGCGTGCCCGAGCCCGAGGAGGACCGCACGGTGCTGAAGGAGACGCGCAGCACGTTCCGGCGCTACCAGGCCGAGCTGCGGCGCGCGCGCAGTCGCACGCGGGACCCTGCACCCGCGCCCGCGCCCGCGCTCGAGCCGGAGCCCGAGCCCGAGCCCGAACCCGAAGCGGAGCCGGAGCCGGAGCCCGTTCCCAAGGCAGATCCGGTCGTGCGAGCGCGCACTAGAGAGAGAAGTAGATCGCGGGCGCGAGTAGATAGACGAACAGTAAAGACTGAGACGGTGGAGAGTCGGAGCCGGAGCATAGATCGTAGTCCGTCGCGTAGAGAGATAGAGGCGGAGCCCCGCCTGTCCGCATCACAGCTGGTTAGGACCGCGGCGGTCGGCAAGCACCGGACGGTGTCGGAGGACTCGGACAAACTGTACCGCGGCTTAGCTTTGGCGGGTCGGCAAGGTGGCGTCGCGAGGCCGGCCACCAATCAGACGGGTAAGATCGGTTCGTGAGGTGCGGTGAAAGTGTCTTGGTGGATCTGACCGTCTCGCTCGCTCTGATTGCTGGCCGGCGCTCCGCTCTCGCGTCGTTTCGTTTCTCTGTAACTCTGTTCGGGACGGGTGAGTGAGCCGCGCGCTCTCGATTATCGCTAGCTTCTCCATTCGGACACCGAGCGCCGATGACAAAACATTTGTTACTCGGGTTTCGGCAGTATCCACACATGCACTTTCGCTCGCGCCTCTGAGAGGCGTGACTAGACGGAGACTCGAGCACCCGCAACTCGCGCCGGCGCCACCCGTCCGTGCGACTCGTGCGGGTACTCGGGGGCGACTCGCTTTACTTTTACTTGCCGTACTCCCTACCCACTTGTGTTTTATGTAGAGCTCCGGTCCGAGCGTCTATTAATACGTTCGGACCGATCATAGCTATTGTTCTTTTATTTTACTTTGTCACTCGCTTATCATTCGTGCTCATCATTAGATTATACGTGTAGACAATGTGATCGTGTTGCTTAAATATTTAATAACTTAAAATTTATTACAGAGGATCGGGGCTCATGTCCCTCGCTTGACGGTCGAACGAGGAATTAAACGAGAGGCCAAGAGTAAGGTATGAGTAACCGAACAACTTTTCGCGTCGGTTACTTACGCACAATGGCCCAATTGTGGGACTAAGTGCGGATAACACACGTCCAACTAACTAATTTTAAAGTTTAGAATCGATCACATGGTTTACTAGTAGTATATTGCTAGTAGTGGAGTCGATGGCGGCGGGCAGTGGGCGGTAGTACATCGCTTGTGGTTGCAGAGGGCGCGCGCTTGCCGGCGGGCGTGTGCGCGAGCGACGCGGCGCTGTTCAGCGCGGCGGCGACGGCAGCGGGCGCGCGCGACTCGCACGCGCACGCGCACCCACACGCGCCGCAGCGCTGCCCCTCCGCCATCGAGTTCGGCCAGTGGGAGATCGATACCTGGTATTCCAGCCCCTTCCCGCAGGAGTATGCTAGGTGAGTTGCACTATTCACTGATGGCTGTCGTGACTTCTTCGGGTATGTGTGAATGGGTGCCGGTCACAGATTGTATTATTTCGGTATGACACTTCGTATTTCTACTTTAAATTAAAGCGCGGATGTGGTGTCGCTATACCACACATGTGCGGAGCGTTGTCGGAGGACGTGTTATCTGTGATAGAAATTAATTCTTAACGTGCTTGGAGTAGATTGGCCATCCAACGATGACATCTTGTCTGGCAGAATATCTTCATTGTCCACATTTTTGTAACAAACACAAACTCAGAACTAAATGATTTCCGTATTTCATGAGAATAAAATAATAATTAAATATCACGTAATTCTCATGACCCGAAGTAACGGCCCGTGACATGCCAGAGTACGTACAATATTTATAGACTTTTACTAGGGGTTCCATATAATTGCCCACAACACTTCTACTAATAAAATCAGTCACACTAACATAACAGTCAACTTGCAATGTTGTATGTATCATATAATATACATACATATGTATATCTATCTTAAAGTATGTATACATCTATCTCAAAGCATTGTAATTTATGTTTTAAATGTCTCCAGTTAAAACAATTTTGTCTGTGTTTTCCAAGGTTCCAATCTCGTCCTTTTTTTAGCTATGGTATAGGTATAGCTTTATAACTTATTATCTGTGGAGGCAGTTTAGTTGCGTCGGGCAAGCGGTATTTTTTACTGATGCTCTAACCTGTTTTATTTCTACACCATCTTAAGATTGACTAAGACAAAATACAACTATCCTATAGAAAAATTTTACTTGTTTTTGTACAAATCTAATCAAGATGTTTTTCCATTCCAGATTGCCGAAACTATTCCTATGCGAGTTCTGCCTGAAGTACGCGAAGAGTCGGGCGGTGCTGATGCGGCACCTGGACAAGTGTCTGTGGCGGCATCCGCCCGCCACCGAGATATACCGCTGTGGGGACATCTCGGTCTTCGAAGTAGACGGCAACGCCAATAAAATATATTGCCAGAATCTGTGCCTCCTCGCAAAACTGTTCCTCGACCACAAAACCCTCTACTACGATGTTGAACCATTCCTGTTTTACGTATTAACGAAGAATGACAGCAAAGGATGTCATTTAGTCGGTTATTTCTCCAAAGAAAAACATTGTCAGCAGAAATATAATGTGTCATGTATTATGACGATGCCGCAGTACCAGAGACAGGGCTATGGGAGATTTCTCATCCATTTTAGTGAGTGGTGGAATCTTTATTACTTATTGCTTTGATATACTACTTGACAACATTACCAGGCAAACTAAACATCAAGTCAATCAGCACTTTCTATCTTGTATACTAGGTATACTTACCGTTTGCCTAGTCATAGTTGTCATGTAATTATCTTACACAACCACTTGTATGGAATACTATTCAACATGTCTTTGTCTTTATTCACAGGTTATTTGCTATCTAAGGAAGAGGGGCAACCGGGTACGCCGGAAAAGCCATTGTCAGATCTAGGCAGAGTATCTTACCACGCGTATTGGAAGTCTGTGATTCTCGAATACCTCTATGACCACAAAGATAAATCATTCACTTTCGAAGATATAGCACATACCACTGGTATGCATATGAATGATATCGCTATTACCTTCCAGTTACTCGGTTTTGTAAGATATATCCCGAATAACGAATCAAGCAAATTAGGACTTTGTATAGATTGGAACAGAGTCGATAATCATGTAACAAAAGTTAAGAGTAAACCCAGGCTTGAGATTGACCCAGAGTGCCTAAGATGGACACCGCTGTTAGCTCCGACGGTGAATCCGTTCAGATCACCTGAGGAGGCTTCTGGTGGCGACCAGGATACTGAGAATGATGACTTGAAGACTGAAAGTGAAGATACCGCGACTGAAACTGAGGCTCCTGTAGCCAAGGAAGAACCTAAAGCGACTGTTGCAGAGAAAGAAAGCCCTGAAGTGCCCGTTGAAGTGACATCCTCTGGCAGAAGACGGACGAGACCTCTCAAATATAGTGAAACAACGTATCAGACCACACCAACACTCAACGAGGGCAACAGGAAGAGGAAACGAGATCTCAGCACAAAGATTTCCGAGTCCAACGTGGAGGAAGAAAAGAGTAAAGAAGAAGAGACTCCTAGAAGACAGAGAAGTAAAAGCGTCGCGAGAAGATCTTCTAGAGTTACTCAGAATGAAATCGCTGAGGAAGCTACTCCAAGTAATAGAAGGCAAAGTGTTAGAGAAACTGCCTATGCTTCAGACAGTCAGGACAGCCAAGAAAGTATGGATATTGAAGCTGCTACGCCTACAGTTAATGTTGTCGCAGCTAGGAAAAAGAGAAAAATGCCACGGAAAGGTCGACCGAAGAAGAGACCAAAGGTCAAAAAAGCCGCGAAAACAGCGGCCTCGCCGGCTGCTAAGAAAGCCAAACTCGATGAAACTGTTGACGCAGAGAATAATGATTATAAAACTGACGATTCAATGGAAGACCTGGCCAAACCGGCAGAAGTTGACGATCATAACAAATCCCCAAAGAACAAACAACCAATTGAAGAAAAGACACAGGACAAAAGTAAAAACTCCGGGGCCAGTTCTGAAGATTCCTCCGGTGAGGCTGATGATGAGATGGACGTTGAAGAAGGGGAAGAGAGGAAACCTGTCAGTAAACCGGCTACACCAAGACAGATTGAAGAGAACAGTACGGACCATCATACGAGCGATATGGAACTTGATAGCATACACATGGATTCACCTAAATCTATCGCAGAAAAAGATCAAGTTATCAACGAAGCTAGTGATAAACCAGATGATGGAGCAGTTGAGAACAGAACAGAAGTAGCGCCAGAGAAACCTGAAGAAGAAACAACAGAAACGACAGAACAGACAGAGACCGAAAAGCCATCAGAACCAAGAAATGGTGAAATGAAGTCTCCTGCCAAACCTGTTCTGGACGATAAAGATACTATAATAATATCTGAATCAGATGATAATAACAGTCAGAGCTGTCCCTTACCATCTCCGAAACCAAATTCAGTGGCGCCTGTACAACAGAATAATGAGAACAAGCCTAAAGAAGTTGAAGAAAAGGAGAGTCCATCGAAGGTCATACCTGTTGTGTCGACAGAAAATGCTCATATTGTCCTAGACCCTAAAGTACAAGAGGAATTCAACATTTCTAGACCGCCAGTAGACTTGATCGTCCCGAAGACTAATCAGATCGAGACGATAGTCGTCGAAGGCGAGTCTGATAGCGCAAATTCGCCGCAAACTGGCAAAAATGACAAAACGGTGATAAACGAATCACCTAAACCTAGAAAATCACCTGACATTAATGTTAACAACATTGAGGCCGTCTGCGAACGTAAAATGAACGACGTTAGAAAAGAAACGGTTATACAACATCAGAATACTGACGAAGCCAAAAGCGCAGAGAAGAAATCCCCAAATAAAATAGAATCTATTATCCAAAACTTGGATACTCAAAGAGATATACCCAGTATGAAGAAGCCTGACCCCATCAAAATAGATAGTTTTACAGAAATTGATACTAGGAACAAATTACCTAATACAATTGTAGGTAGAGAAACAGAAATGCCCTTTCGGAACGACCTCCTCAATAGGAAAGATGAGATTGTAATAACTAGAAATGTTATAGAACAACCGTCGCCTCTGCAGGCCTTTCAAAACCCAGTGAGTAATTCCATGACGATACAGCAAATAAATACAGCTCAACATTCGTTTCTGAATCATAGAGCAAACGTCACCAAGGAATCGCAGGCGGTCCAAACAGACAAGGTTTTAATAAAGACAAGCGAACAAAATCGCGTTATAAATAACAGTTTAGATACAACTCCAGTTATAAGTAAGAGTACTACCAAACTAGAAGTGCCTCACCCTATATCGTCGCCAGTGATAAACCCAGTCATACCGAAAGTGCCGAATGTCACCGATATAAATTTTTTACCTAGATGTCAGAGCGCTAACGCTGCGGTCAATATTGGCTTAGATAGATCAGACTTAGAAGCCAGCTTCGCGAATAGTAATGCCATACAAAACTCGCTGACTGGCTCCGTGAATATCGTCCAAAGCAACTCTCAGGATAAGAACGACCCAAATCAAAAGCCGAGGGAGAAGAGCAAGCTACGCGATGTGAGAGTGAACTCCGCTCACAGTAAGCTAGAGAAAACTGACAAGAAAAGTACTAAAAACGACACACCTAGAAGTACACCAGAGCCGAAGATGTTTTTTCCAGAACAGAATACTAACACGCGGAAGCCGGAGACGTCTGTCCCAATAAACGTGATCAACTCCGTGCCGGTCACGAGTAAAGTTGAGACCAAGACATCAAACGAAGCTCCAAAAAAGCAAGATTTTTTTAAGAAGGAGAAATCTAACGCGTCCAAATGCGATTCCAAAAACGCATCAGTCAAACATGACAAAAGTTGTACTGCCCAACTTAACTTGAAAGCGGATCAAAACGATTTGAACAAAATGTTGCCTAAATTCAAGTACGATAACGAGTTGGTGCCCAAAGCGGACTATGCGATGAACCAGATACCCAATTATCACACGACGCATGGGCAGTACCAGTGGCCGCCTTGGGATCCAACCAGAATACAGGGCACTTGGGAACACAACAGAATTTTCGAAATGAAGAATAGCGTTAGCGACAAAAACTATCTCGATAAACTGCAAGGGTTCAATCTACCCCATTTAGACCAGGTTCAAAAGTCGCCGCAAAAACTGCTTCCAAAGTACGACCAGAAGGACTTTCATAATATCGCGTATAGCGCGTTGAGCAGCAGTTTGTACGCAACAACAGGACTGCCACATTTCAAAGAGACGAAAACTCCAACGTCAAAGTCTGAATGTTCGCAAAAGAACGAGTGTAAGCCTTCAAAGCAGTCTAAGACAACGACTGCCTGTCAGACTCAGTGCGAACCAAAAAAGTCGCACTCGCAGAGTACGGCGGAGCAGATGAAACAAATGATGCAGCGACAAGTGAACAAGCAACAAGAAGTCGTGACCAGTTGTGCGGAATACCGCCAACAGAATCAAGTGCTGACGTCATCGGGGTGCAAGACTCCGTTTAATCAGAACGGGCCGTGCGGCCAGGAGAAGACTGAAATTGAGAAGAAGTCGCGACAGCAGTCTAAGAAAGAAGAGTCGCCGAAAGACAGTAATAAGGAGGAGTTGTGTGAGGCTGTTAGTCCTGCATTGCAGTCAATGGGGGTGTATACTCCTGACTCGACGAGTAATTCTGTGCATTCGGTGCAGTATCCCGCCTGCGAGCTGGACGTGAGCCAGCTGGGGCTGGAGTCGCCGACCAGTATAGGGTCAGACCTGGCGTCTCCCTGCTCGATGATGCACATGCACCCCGCGCCGAGCCCGCAGTACTCCTCTATACATATACCGTCCATTATGAGTCAACCGAATCAACCGCCGAAGCAGCAGAAGATTAATAATAGGAATAGGTATGCATTGTTAATTTCTTATTTTATTTGTTTACTTGATACATTATCATATAGCTGAGTATATGACATGATTTACCGGCAGATATGTTTTTATAGATATCAAAAGGAAAATTGTATATTTGAAATTTGGTATCACCATTTAAATTGCGCAAAATATTTTTATAGTCATGGTTTTGGTAAAATTTAGATTGTAGTTGTCTCACACAAATGTAAAACTATTTCGAAGTAGATACATTTTAATTATCGAATTATTTTATTTATTTGTATGCTGTATTTTGTTTTGGGAAACTGTAAATACAAAAAAAATATATATATTATAAAGTTGTTTAAGTTTGATGAAAAGTACTAATTGCTAGTAAAAGTGGTCATTCACAGGCAAGTTTACAATTCAATAGTCGAGATAGCACTTTAGAAATATATTTTATTATATTGTACGGTCGATCGGTACATACTCTAATGATGGCTGGACATCGTAAAATGTTGTCTTACGCTACTAAGTCGTTAGATTATGGATCAAAACCAAAACATTTCATATTCTAGATCAATATTCTGTTAGTTTTTTAACTGAATGGTTTTATATAGTGGTTTAATATTCGTATGAAACATATTATAAGTGGTGTTGTCGGGTACAGGAGCAGCGGCAGCAGCGGAGGCGGCTCGGGCGGCGCGGAGGGCGGCAAGCCGGGCGCCGCCGCCACCCCGCCCGCGCGCCGCCAGGCCACGCCGCCCAACATACAGCCGCACGGTACGTACGCACCAATTGCACAGCTTACCGTAGGACCAACCAACATGGTACTACGACTAAGCTTACTACTTTGAATGAGGGCTATCGCGCTTGGATTCACCGCTAGAGGTGCTAGTGGATGGTAAGGTCTAGACGTCAAACTTTATAGGAGTCACTTCAACAGTAACCATCATCGTCATCATCAGGCTATACTAGTCCACTGCTGGACATAGCCTTCCCCTAAAGAGCGCGATAGCGCCCACAGTAACCATAGAAACTGTCGATTATTACGGCGAAATACGGCTTTTGACAGCAGCTGTGACAGTGTTGACAGGACCTTACTCGCTAGTGGCGCCGCCTGGTGAGCACAAAAACGATCGCCCCCATTGAGATAGTGTTTTGTCGTTTCGAGAAGCCGCAATTTCCTGACATTTTAGGCTTTTTTGTATAATTATATTTTTACTGATATAATGTCGTTTGTATTGCAGCGGGCGGCAGCGTGATGCAGGGCGGCGGCGGCGGCGCGGGCGGCTACCAGGGCGGCTACCTGTCGTTCCAGCAGCAGCAGCAGTACCACGGCGCCGGCGCCTGGCCGCCCTCCTGCTCCCTCGCCAAGCTGCAGCAGATGGCAGAGGCGCCACAGCACCACCCGCCACCGCATCAGGTAACTCTGCTCCCATCATAACGAACCTCAACTGCTATACCTTGCGCAGAGGTTAAACTTTCATTACAGTTTACATTTTAAAAACAGGGAAAACAAAAATTGTCTTCTCCCTACCCTTTATTATTCCCAAGTCATTTGGGGTCGGCTTTCTAGTCTAACCGGGTTTGACTGGATATCAGTTTTTACACGGAGCGACTGCCATCTGATCTCCGCAATCCAAAGGCTAACGATACCCTAAGGCTAGACCAGTGTAAGGATATTAAAGGGCACTGACTTCCCAATAACAACTGCCATAGATGTTCATGGCAGCCGGTATCGACGGCTTAACGTGCTCTCCGAGGCACGGAGCAGGCGATAATTGTCAATCAAAAAAGGTAAAAGGTCTTATAATGTATATAATATCAGCCCTGTATTTAACTAGCTCACTGCTGAGCACGAGCGTCTTCTCAGTGTAAGAAAGGTTAGGCTATAGCCTAATCTTTTCTAATCTCCATGCTGACTCAGTGCGGGTCGGCAGGCTTCACGTATCTTTGAGAATATTATGGAGGACTCGTAAGACACAGGTTTTCGTCCAATGTTTTCCTTCGCCGTTAATGCGAGCCATTATTACCTATTTAATACGGAGATAACTTCGAAAAGTCAGAGGTGCGCGCCTTGGGATCGAACTCGAGACCTCTTGGCATTCCAACAGTCTCTCACTAAGCTATTGCTGCTTGGAAGAGGGCTTGTTTCAGTAGAAATCTTATTTAATATTGTCTTACGTTTAAGCGAATGTTATAATTCAAATGCAGTTAACCATTTTCCCTCACCGAAAATCGGTGACTGTATTACATACATAGATTCACGCCAGTTTCCCAGAAGGCTAGGCAGAGACTACGGATTTCCATTTGCTACGATCCTGACACACTTCTCTGGATTAATTCACTTTCGTCATATTCCTCATACACGCCCGTCGGTTCAAGGAGCTCTTAACCTGGCCTTTGTCCAGAATGCCTCCGCTCTGATCGAGAAACGTTCGCCTAGGTTTTCCTCTTGCGACTGTTCCATTCACACTAGCCTTATAAACTTTCTACATGTCCAAACCAACTTAACATACCCTTTTCTATTCTTGTCACTATATCCACTTTAATGCCGCACCTCTCTAATCACACTATTCCTTATTCTATCTAGCTATCTGTGTGTATAAATCCTAACTAATATTATAAATGCGAAAGTGAGTTTGTTTGTTTGTTTGTTACGCTTTCACGCCATTACTACTCAACCGATCAACATGAAATTTTGCATACACGTTGTCAGGGGTACAAAAGGGGTGTAAAATAACTGTTGCAAACCTAACCTGCATTTACGCGAGCGAAGCCGCCGGTGAAAACTAGTAACCAATAAAGGCAAAATAAATCAGTATAAGGAAAGAACAGACAAGCAAGACGGATGACATTACCTGTGTTTGTGGTATGAGCTGTTTTAATATTATACCTTAGTATTGTGTGTCGCTCCCGCAGTATGGGCAGCAGTCGTCGACGCCGCCGGCGACGGCCGCGGGCCACTACCACGCCGCCGCCAAGTACTACGCGCCGCCGCACAACCAGCTCGACTCGCCTAGGAACACTAGGAACACATCCAGTTAGTACCTATCTTTGTATTTCATTATTTTATGGTAAAGTTATTTTTTTTTTTAAAGTTATTTATCGTTTGGGCTAGGCATTTTCTCGCCGGCGATTTATAAACTAGTAGCAAAAAGCGATTGTATAGTTGTCAGCCTCCAATGCCCAATTGTTTGTAAGCATATCGAAACTTATCAGTGTCTCGTAGAGCATAGCTGGGCGAGAAAGAAACTATTAAAGTTAGTTTTTGCCGGCAATATGAACAAAGCGTTTAACTACTAATATAATTATGTATCTCTTTTGTTTATACGAAATCCTATCTTAACTAATACATATTATAAAAGCGAAAATGAGTTTGTTTGTTTGTTACCTTTTCACGCCTAAACCACTGAAACGATCATCCTGAAATTTTGCATATACGTTGACAGGGTTGACAGGTGTACAGAAACGGACATAGGCTATCTTTCATCCAGAAAAAAAATACTGTTCCCGAGGAAAACAATAATAACGTTCTTATGATAATAGATGGCGCCATGTGTCTTTCGAATCATGATTGAATTATATTATTACAAGCAACACAGTACAACCCGAATTGATTGTCAAATTCTAAATTAGTGCGAGCGAAGCCGCGGGCAAAAGCTAGTATTTTATAATTTGTATTTCTAAACAAGAATAGTCCACCACCAATAGCTTACTTGTTAACGGTAGAACAAACGCGTAAGTTTACAAATGTTACCTTGCGCGTGACAGCATGTCGGTAGCGGGTTAAATAAACTATTGGTTTTGGATTCTTGTATTTCTAGGTAATCTATTATAAGCTGGGCTATAGTTTGCCACTTATAGCATAAAAAACGACCTAATTTGCTATAACAATGTTGTATCTCAATTGCAGGCAACCTAAGTCCGATGCAGCACATGCAAATGGCGCCAACGTCCCGCATGTCGCCGAACCTCAACACACACATCATCAGCCAGTACGGGCTCAACGGCTACCGCGTCCCTCCACAGCAACAGTTCAACAACCTGCAGATGATGACGCCGGCCAACGCGGTCCAGTACCCCAGCCCCGACCCCCGCGCCCAACAGTCCAACGTGTACGCGTATGGGTACATTAACCACCCCCCTCCTCCCCCCCTCGCCATGCAGCCACTCAACTCGACCATGCGACGGTAGCCCGCGCCTCGCAACACCTAGCGGCTGAACCTTTCATTGTCAAATAACTCTACTTAACAGTAGCACCTTCACATAGCGTATTTGTCCAAATATTTGGCAAACATAATTAGTTCTGTGCGTAGAGCTGGCTTTGTTTT
The DNA here is from genome assembly GCA_963564715.1 of Catocala sponsa. Taxonomy (NCBI): domain Eukaryota; kingdom Metazoa; phylum Arthropoda; class Insecta; order Lepidoptera; family Erebidae; genus Catocala; species Catocala sponsa. The sequence goes on along the minus strand of OY751341.1, from coordinate 24,156,451 downwards.
GTCCACGTATGGCCAATATTTGTACAAATACGCCATATGAAGTGTTACCATAATGAATGCTTACTACACAGAACGTTGTAGTATCATTTGCTGAGTTCTGTGATTTGATAAAAGAAAGTTTCTAGCTTGCTCGAAGCCAACGATTTTTACAACTGTTTTATTATATTTACGTACCCTTAGTACGACTTTTCGTAGCTATTGATAACCAAAATAGAGATATGTGAATATATATAGTTATAATCCAATTAGACTCTTGATCATGCAGTTATATGCAGTAGAACTTGCTGACCACCTTATCTTATCTATGTGTGGCCAGTCAGTGCAGACCGGCGACACTTCAACCCAGTGGGATCTTTTGTGTCAACCCCAAGATTTAACCCTTAGTTATCTCCTTATGAATGTACTGCATAAGCCGCAGTGTACAATTCTGCTGAACACTTTAAAGTGAGCTATCGTTTATTCCCATCGTCAAAACTCTTGCGACAATTATTAGGTAAGGCATCAGATAAAAAGCTAAGTATGGAAACAATTTGTAAGCTACCGAAAAGAATAACTACCACATTTAGGGCGAGAGATAACAATATCATTATTTTATAGCAGCTAGTTTAGATCATAATAATAAAAGCTGATTCAATTTTACAAAAGATTGCTGCACCAGCAATCTTTTGTAAAATTTAATCAGAGTTTTGGTTGCTTTATATAGACATGTAGATCGCCAATTTTACCTACGTTTGTACATTCAAGCTTATATATGTATATAGTCAGATGTTTAACTAATGGCTCGACGGAGTAGTTCGGGATGCCGACGAGTTTCAGAGTGTCTACACTCACAAAAGGACCGCCGTTGGATCCGGGATAAGTCGTACTATTCAGAACTTATGAGTTAAGCAGTTATTTAAACAGTTCATCTGCATAAACTGACCAGGATGCAATACATATGACTTTTTTCAAGAATAGATGCGTCGATCATACAACATTCACTTTCGGTATTTTATTTTCATACTTAATTTACTGCATAGATAGTATAATATTCGGAGGACAGCAAATCTTTTACATTTTAATTAAAACTTAGTTTCACCCGCACTTTTTACAATAGCTTAGGTATTTTTCTAACTTCGGAACCTATCTACTAACCACGATCAATAATAAACACGGAAGGGATTATTTTCTCATCGGTATCGATCCAAAATGCTACAATACATAAATTGAATTAGCTTTTGTTTCAAATATCAAAGTTATCTAAAATTATAGAAAACTATATATATTCACACATTTTATCCTGGGTGTTTCTACAGTTCGATGATAAACATAAACTATAGAAAGATTACAACATATTTGCCGCTATCCAGAGAATTTACTCGGTTGATACGTGTCGAAATAAATCGTGTTGCTAGAATTATAACAGTTGTGAAAATGGTTGGTTGATTCCAGAGCATAGTGCTAAGTGCCGCGAGCGTGCTTCAAATTAATACTCACTTGGCATTCCACACGAAATTACGTTTTTGGCAGTCCCCCTGTCCACTTAGATGCTCGGTTTATAACGTTGACCAAAAACCAGATGGAGTGTATTATATATTTTAAGTAAATAAGGCATAGTACAAATAAAAAAATGCTTCAGATGTTAAGTGCTAGTTTTTGTATATAAAGTTTATAAGTAAGTATTGACATGAAACAGTTGACACCAGTTGAGTTGCCTTATCCTCCACGCGTCCCGCGCGTGTCCCTGTCGTGCTACCGGCAGCTAATATAACGAGTGGGCGGTTGTCTGCAGTCCCGCGCGGGACACGCGACATGTAGTTTGGGACACAGTCCCGCGCGGGACGGACAGTTCCCCACTCCATTGTTTTGTACAATATGTATGTAATTCACGTTTTTATTTGTCATTGATAGCGCAGTACCCGGTAAGCTAAATAAAAGTACAAAATTGCAGATAAAAAGTATTGAAATCTGTTTTATAATATATCGTCTACGTCAGTGAAATGTAGCATAATTATATAGTGCAATAATTGTATGTACACTGTAGTGTCCGATCGGTGAAGACTAAAGTATAGAAGCACTCTGAGAGTACTGTGATAATCTGAGGATTCGACAGTGACCATGGCGTGTGCTTAATTCTTAAATTAATATATTCTCGATTTCCAAAGAAACAATGTTATTTGTAAGGTCTTTGGTTATGATAAGTGCAATGTTTGCTGATAGTACTGCGTACTCGAGATGTAAACAATAGTTGGAACTCCGCTCTTTTATATGTATATGGTGTTTTCGTTTTGATGTATCGTATGGTGTAAGTGGCCCGCCAGCGTCGTGCGTGGCTTGTGCATTGTACAGTCGCCGTTGTGTAATTATAATTTAACGTAGAACCCTAGTTTGTCTCGAATCTGTTCTGAAGTGCCTCTCACCCCGTCTGTCCGCTTGACGCCTCGACTCCGTGTAACATATTGTAAATGTAATCGCTTGGAACTGTAACAAGGCTGTATACATATAGAGCTGATAAGCTTAACGTTAGTATATTTGTATGATAGGGTTTTTATTTGATCAATGTGATAGTGCGCATACCGAGCGGGGTCACTTCCGACTGCCGCTCATTAACGTAAACAGGCCTAAAGGACGGATTATTTTTATTAAATATTTTTTTTAATTCTTTTACACTGATAGGTTTTAACGTTTTATAATTGCGATGATAACTTTGTTTTTAACGCTTCGCTTAAGGATTATTTTTGTGTTATCCCAGTAATTTATTGCCAAATGTTATTAACACTTACGTTTTACTATAATAGTACGTTATAAGTATTTTAGTTAAGCCACGTTTAGTTTCGTCCCCTTGCACGTAGGTATTACAGGCGGGCGCCGCGCGCGGTCGCGCCCTCGCGCCCTCGCTCGCCAACACATTAATTTGTAAGATCTGCTCCTCTAAGGTTATGAATGTTATTTGTTACTAATGTGTAGTATATAAAATATTGTAAATACAATAACAGTAAGAAACATGTAGCAGGTGTTATCACACAAAATATAATTTTGTGAAAACAATTGAGTTTTATTTATTATACCTTCGGCCCGATTTTCAACCGTCTCATAGCTCGTATCTGGTGATAACTACGTATATTTGACATTTCTTGTACACATATTCTCAAAACACCAAATCTATCAAATATTTTCCTCAAATCAGTTATCTGGCGAATGAAATATCGGCACTAATCATGTGTGTGTGTTTACGACCTGTGATTAAATAGGTTTAAGTGAAAAATGACAATACACAGAAATCTTTAAACAGTTTATTAGTACGCCCTCTAAAAGGAAATATAAATTCCAAATACATTAGACGATCTAATACAACAATTTATATAAAACAAAAAATATAATTTTAATTCTGCAAAACCACCTGCACGACAACTTGTTTATACGTTTAACGCTAAACTCATTTACAACATCGTGCTGTCGTCAGTCATCCGTGTGAAGTGACTGAGATGCCACGATTAAATCTTATTTAATGCTTAACGTATTTTGTGAGTTGTGCAAGTGGCCTTTAAAACAATATATTCGTTACTTAAACAAGCATTTGCTAATTTAGATAATAATTTGGTCAAATATGGCTACTCATAATCTAATAAAACATTTTTTCAATCTAATTTAGAAGAGAGACTAGTAAATATTAGGGTCAGTCGTCATAATACATTTTAATAAATAGGACATTAAACAACTAGATGATTCTAGGGTCGCCAGACCTACGGCATTTTAGCAAAGCAGACATTTTTACCATTAATATTTAGATAAACCACACGCTCCTTTTAAAACTGGAATAATTTTAACATTATTTTACTTGAAGCTGGTATGTAAACGGACAGCCTTATTGTCTTCTGTTTACGCGAATGTTATTCATTGAAGTTAAACTACTATATACGGTTTTTATCGCGTTGTTTATTTGACACTTAATAACTACACTGGAACATTGAGACAACTACCATCTTAGTCTCCCCGTGACCATGGCAGCTGAAAAGCAACCGAAACGTCGGGGAAAGTGTAAACATAAATATAAATAGTATAATAGTACAGTAATAGTATAAATAGTTTCAATAATTTAATTAGCTTAAAAATTAGTAAAGTTTAATAGTAATAGTAGTGTCACAGTTTTCAAAATTATGTAATAAAGTGTCAAATAAAGAACGCGGTAAAATCCGTATATAGTAGTTTAATTTCAAATCAAAAGCCTTTTTGGGAGCAATCTATTTGTTTAAGCCTATTAAAACAGTCATCCAGATAACTCTTACTACTATGTTATAGACAGAGTTATACTCATAACAGCAAAAGTTCAAACTTATTCCTAAAATAACCTAGCCTACCATATAGGTAGTTTTAATATAAATAATAAATTTTATTATTATTTGAGTGACTATTTAAATTCTATTTATAAGCGGAGAGTTTAATTCGAAAGGTTTACCAACCCAAGAAAAATAAATATAAATAAGGAATGGGTAATTGGTGAATTGTTTAACAATCGCATTAAAATTAACTTTGCTAAAATGGCTTAGGTCTGGTGACGCCAGAATCTTACATGACGTTCTAAGGTGCGCTTACACCACAGTACACACAGGAAGTATTGGAAATCGAATATTTAGAAAATATCTAATCGGTAATTGCGTTAGTGCTCCTAGCGAGATACAGTTTTCCACTTATTCCCACAACTTCCAGCAATGCAATGCATAAAATTCGACAAAAATCTCATTTATTTATAGAATACCTATTGGCGGCGATGGAATCATTTTCATTCTTCATGTTCTATTCGGCAAATGAATGGTTCAAATCTCGCTATCTTTAGGGCAGTCAATTAGATTCTAAGCTGTATACAGACAGGTCATGCAACAGTTTTGTTTTTAAATTTATCATTACCTACCCTAATTTCGATACGGACTTCTTTGCTTATAACATTTCCATAGACAACGATTGTGGATTGTGGACCGACTCCTTGACAGCTAATAATACGTAACTAGGTATTCTATACAAGGCCGGATTTAACGCAATGCCTGTGAATATAAAACGTAAATTCGCTATTGAATCACTCGTTCTTTGAACCGATGTAACTCTTAAGAGTCATCCTTCACCTAATCCTACTCCACCATAATTATAGTCAAGTACTATCAATCTTATATTCTCTTCTTATCGCTTCCAATGCAAACACACTACCAATAAAATGGTTGGGGCTCAGAACGCTTTTAAATTTTAATCTTATAAACTAACACATTATTGGTTAATATCTAATATGATTGATTTAACATTCAGATTTTATTAAATTCATACAGACATTGAGAAAACATTCCTGAAAATATTGGCAACAATAACTATTTTGAAACAGATAATAAGATATAAATAATATAAACTACACATTTATATGAGATTAAGTCTTATACCATCACTCACGATTGCAGACAGAACACTAGTATGAAATTATGATCACAGAAAATTTGTCCATACACGGATAGCGTTTACAACCAATTTAGAACTTGCTTATTTCTACTACAAAATGTATATATATGTAGGTATTAAAATAATAATATCGTGAATCGTTGCTGCGACTACACCAGCATTAAAAAGACAATATTCCATACATACCGGTGTTTCGGTACAAAATAATTGTCTGATTAAAATAATTGATTCGCAAAAACTGTATTTGCTACAGATATTTTATTATGAATAATGAGATACATTCTATATATTCTTTAATCTTGTGCCATTTACTAAATTTTATATCTTTGGTCAAAATGATTTAGCTTTAACCATCTTGAGCTCTAATTATACAGGTTGATTTTGAAATTGTGTAATTTCTTTTAACCACGCATTCTACTGGTGGTATAGAATAAACCTGACCATTTCTTTTTATTAGAATTAATTTTTTGTAAAAATTTATGTACAGTTTTTTTTTCGTGAAATGGTTTCAAATAGTCATATGTTAACCACCCGACAAAATCTAAACATTTTACTAATTTAAAAAAATAACAACAATAACTGATAAATAATCGATACATTAATTTCTCCAAAAACATAATTCTAATAAAAAAAGAATATGGTCAGGGTTATTCTATATCACTAGTAGAATGCGTGGTTAAAAGGAATTACACGATTTCAAAATCACCCTGTATAGAGGAGAACGAATTTCTAAGAAATTTCACAATATTCGTTATTATTAAGCTTAAATTCCTACGATTCTAAATGATTATACTTAGGTACGGCAAAACTATCACTAACTCGATGATACCACTATACTATACACATCTAAGCCAAGTAAATATATACATAACCTTGGCATCTATTTAAACAGACGAGTAACTACTACTAAGTATATAAATAATTCCACGCAGTAATACCTATGTTCTTACAATTAATTAACAATTATTGATATAATCAGGTATATATAATTTTAATATTTGCCTCACAAACAGAGACTAGAATATTTAATAAGTATAAGAATAGGTACCTATTCCTCTTAAAATTTTCCGACTGACTGCTCAACTCTATCAGCATCATAGTTTCTAACATATTAAATCAACATGCATACATATTGTCTTTGGGCTTTTGTTTTCTTCAGTTGATCAACAGGCGACTCCTACAGTTCCTACGTAACTTCACATTACATTTTATTGTTTTTCTAGACTTGAACAGCACTTTTCTATCACCCCATTGATTTAAAACCCAATATTATACTACGAGGACTGAAAAGAAAAAAATTTATGAGCAAAAAATAATATTTCAGAGAATAGCTATGTTCTCGAATTGTTAAGCACACAGCAACACTAAGGCGCAATTAAACTCGGGTGTTACCCCATTAATAATAAATTGCGTCTTTTTTTATTAGGCGGACATGTTTTTAGCACTAAAGTAAAATAGGAATGCCAATAGGACGTAGGAAATTATGTAACAAAAACAAGATTAACAAAATACTTTTTATGACGTTATATAAGCATCAGTGTTATGTTTAGTAACGCAGTTATCAATTTTAGGCTATGTTCCTAAATAATGGTCTTTGATCACCTCTGCCTAAGCCGCGTGGAGTGTACAGGGTTACTGGTAACGCGACGTATTCCCGGCAATAATAGATAGAAGAGCTAAAATGCAATAAATGTAACCCTCCATATGTATGGCGGAAAGTTAACCGTTATCGAGATATGCTGAATTTAACGATTTTTTTTAAATATCCATTTCTTGCCGTTACGGCATAATAAAAAAAAATTGGCTCTATTGATGTATTTTTACATTATTTTAATTTATAAAGAACCTAGTAATACAGCTTAATAAGTTAAAAAATACCCATAAATGCGTAATAAACAATAACCATGACTAAAAATGTTTTTAATCTAATTGATAATTTTAACGTTGCTCGAGTTAAAGCGCTTCGTAAAATTAAATAAAAATAAATAAAATAAAATTAATTGCTTCGGTTAAATTTATTGCATTTTAGCTCATCTATCTATTATTGCCGGGAATACGTCGAGTTACCAGTAACCCTGTATACAGGGCGTTATACTATAGGGACATGTCATTGTAGCTAAATGTTTTTAGACACGACATCAGGTTTGCTGCCCAGTTAAATAAAACGCAATATCAATTCACACACAGCTAACATACCTATAGTACGTACATACGGAAGTTATTATGTAGGTAATCTTAGACGCGATAACATAATATTATACAAGCACATATATTATATTATGTGTTCGTATGTACAAACACTATAATGTTTATTAGCTATGACGCCTATGACTCAAGGCCATTAGATATACAATTGCTCTGCCATATAGTATTTAATGTTATTTAAAATCAAATATCTAAGTAGGTACTTTATGTATAAATTGCTTGCTTAGCAAGTATTATAATTCAATAACACCAACTTGATAAAATTTGATTCAATTAGAAACCTATTTAATTAAAGTGATATTATTCAAGACAATTATCATGATATATTGCTTGGGTAAATTATTTGGTTTTAATAGCTTTGGCTCGTTGTTATGCGGTGGGTATAACGATTTTGTCATATGCAGCTATAACAATTTAGCTTTGGAATATTAACGGGACAGGATTCAATTTACAAGTTCTGCTGTTCATAGTTGTCTGCAATGCCCAACAAACTTTACAATACCCCTGACGTAATTTTCTTTAGTAAAATGAGGCTAAATAACATTTGGTCTTAAGTATAACTGAAACAGTGCCGTAGCGTAGTGGGGGCGGCACTTTTAGGGAGCGGCAAAATTTTACAATAAATAATAATAATATCTTGTAAATATTTCAACTGTACAATACACAACGCATCTCGGGTGCTTGCCTGCTTAGCAAGTAAGAGTCATACCTAGAGTGACTCGGGCCACACCCGGCTTGTAGGCCTATTTGGGTAGGCGTATCTATAAAATATACGTCGGGAATTGAGCGTGCCTTATACAGCTCCGGTACTATACTGGAGATATGGGAGGCGGCTTCTCCGTCGGCTTCAGCCAGGTTTTCGTTAGCAACTCCCAGAGTTGCGAGTGGTGAGCGGCTTTATTGCTTCGGTACCAATTTGGAGAATAGGTAGTGTCACTTGGGCACGAGGTAGCTCGCTTACGAACACCGAATCTCTGAGGTTAGGGTGGAGAGTCGAGATTTGGGAACAAGACCTGTCTATAATTGATCCCTGAAGGTGCTTTCAAGCACTGGAAGGCACAGCGACTCTCATTATATACCGAAAGGTTGGTGAGTGGGAACGCTATATCATAAACTTGAGTAGCTTATAGAGGAAGGGTCTGTACAATATAATAACGATGACTGTTTTTGCCGGTTTATTCCCATAAGGACAGATTCTCAAAAAGGCAGATTCGCTAAAGGACAGATTCTCATAAAGACAGTGCCGAATAGTTCTTGAGAATTACTGTATATTAGGTATAGTATTTTCTTCCGCCACGGGCGGCTGTCACTCACGCTACGCTTGAAAATTTAAACTTGGCAGTGTACCCAGTTATTAGACATATTACTTATGAATCTACATAATTAGAAACTAGCTTTGATGATATTATTATTATGGACCTACTTAGATTAATATAATATTAGGCCATTTTATATGGGCCTTTTCGCAAAAAGAACATTTTGGTCACTATTACTACTCCAATTAATATTGACAAGATAATATCAAGTATGAGAACAATTACAAAAAATAATGTCATCTATACCTATCCATAAAATAATAATAAAGAATTTGATATTTAATTTTACCAAAAATAATTAATTTAATAATATCTATATCACATAATAAAATACAATAATTGTGCTCTATTCAATTAATTCAATCAGTTTGTCAAATTTAAATAAAACATTGACTCATCTATCTAAAATCTTATTTTAAATTATTTTTAAATATTTAAGTCAGTCCACTTAATCATATCATAAATAAAAACTTTACTCATAATAAAACTAAAAGAGGATACTGAACTGAAAGAGGTTTAAAGTTATTGGTGTAAGATTAAGTTATTGAAATTTCCTCCGAAAGCATAGCCATTAGGCATTAGGTCTAAACATCAGTCAATCTTTTATATCTAACTTGAAACTAGAGTAAACAGGTAAAATGGCTGCAGTACCGAAGTGCTAAATTCATAATCAAAGCGTTAAAATATACGCCTGATCTCTTTGCGGTCGTGTTGGATTGTCTTCCCATCGGATCACAAGAGTTAGGGAACAAAGAATGCTCTTGTGTTTGCACTATAATAATTATCTCCTGTGCAGATGGTCAGTCTCGTTTAGATTGGCCGCTGTGACTGAAATTCGGTTTGGTTTTGTCTTACTATAAGAAATGTGTAAATGGGCAAATTATATACATACAGAGAAAGACGATTTTAGTATACAAAATAAAATTAAATTGATGTTTTTAAAAATATGTTTAAAGTCTGAAAAAAGCTTTTAATTGTCATGGCTGCTTTAAATCCCTTTCCACTTAGTACCTAACTTTTTAGTGGACCTTATATAACAAAATAGATCCCCTTTTTACATTATGGTCATATTGACCAAAATAAATGTTCAAACAAGAAACAAACATTATGTATAAAAAATATACTACATAAAGGAGAATATGCCACACGCATAGATTGATAAATAAAATGTACTATAAACTTTAAAAAGTTTAAATGACTCTTTGGTCATTAGCTAAAAGTGCAGAGTAGTTACTAGAGTAATTTCCATAATTAGCTAAATGTTTGCATTACTTCATAATAATAATATCAGCCCTGTATTAAACTGTCCCACTGCTGGGCATGGGTCTCTTCTCACTATGAGACTTGATAATAATATTTAGGTAAATTTACCTGTTCATTATATTAACGTAAATTTACCTGTTGGTTATATGCAGGTAAACTTTCATAAATATAACCATCAAATATAATAAGGTTAATTTATCTAAATATAACATACAAGCTTATAATGGCAAGTTATAGATTGTCATTATGTTTAGGTAAATTTACCTAAGCATAAAACAAGCTATAACTGCCATTGGGTCACACCTGAACATATATGGGTACAGGAATGTGGGCCGCAGGGCGTCGGTCCAGCACAACCCTGTGGCGCATCAGCTGGAGGCTATTCTCCGTCACTTTATTGCAGCCACGCACTAGCAGGCCTTCAAGCTGCTTGCTATGTAGTCCTAGAGCTCTGCAATGTTAAGATACATGTATTTATTGAATGTACAGTTTGCATTCCATATTTAATAAATCTTTTACTAGCTTCTACCTAGAACAGTGCTCATATTTAACCCTTAGGTATACATTTATAATACAGTCCTGTATTCAAAATTATCATATATCAATCCAGGACAGGACATGGTCAAATCTATTGAGTCTTCTTCTCCCTAGCCCTTTATTACTCCCAAGTCACTTAGGGTCGACTTTCTAGTCTAATCGGATTTGACTGTATATCTGACAGATATCAGTCTGATTGATATCAGTTTTTACACGGAGTGACTGCCATCTGACCTCTGCAATCCGAAGGCTAACGATACCCTAAAGCTAGACCAGTGTCAGGATATAGAGTCTATTGAGTATATACATATATTATATAAACTTGTGATTTGGCGGACCAGTCTGTTAAAGGATTCGGCATCATGTAACTAATATTTTGAGACTACAAAGCATTTACAGGTTACAGTAATAGTTAATCATAACACAATAAAATACCTACCAGGATATGTCCAAATGAGAAAGAGTGATATAAGAGATAAGTTAAATGCTTATTTATTTTTATTAAACAATTACATAGACACTTAGTTTTCTAACTCGGAGGACTTAGTACAGGTCACTTGAAAAAAAAATTGCATTTGCTTTGCAGTTAGACAGTTAAAGGGAATAGTGGCTAGACAATTTACTATCACTTTTTCTTACCTGACACCTCTATCTGTTATCTCCGAGCAGGCAGTGAGGTTCAACAGTTTTAATGATTTACTGTATTTAGCTATAGCATAGAGGCTTTTATCCGTGATCTGCCTATTCCCTTCCAAGTTCAAAGTTTTCAAGTGCTGGAACTTCTTTATAAATATTAGTACACAGCTCTCCGAGATGGACATACAGAATGACAGATCCACCTCCTCAAGCATGCATTGATGCAACGCCAGCGCCTCCATTGCACCAGTCGTCAACCATATATTCCTCGCTAGTTTCAACGTTTTCAAATGATTGCAGTAAAGAATCACAGGCTGCAGACATTTCGCTGAGAGTTTGCTACACTGACTCAGGTTCAGACTCACTAAATTTTTATTCTGCACCAACAAGGGAATTAAATCACCATCTGTTATAGTTCCACAACGAGTCAAGTTTAATACCGTCAGTCGATTACAGGCCTGTGTCAGCACCTGTAATAAATATTTTATTTTACAAATATTGTCAACTCAGGATTATATTGCTGAATGGAGTAGGATTACTTACACTAAATGTGTGAGGCGAGAATCCCTGGTTTATCAATTTCAACGATTTCAGCTTAGCAAAGTACATATTTATGATTTGCAAGCAAGTTTTGGAAACACAACGGAAATTTATGCATTCTCTAATGGTTAAATATGGCATAACCTTTGCCACAAGTATATCTTCCCAATACAAGTCAAATAGCTGAGTGTCTCGCTTCATGTTTATTTTGATTTATTATAATTTTCTTGAAAATATATTTCGGAACGTTCTCGTAACATCTGCTTGACAGATTTCGTCCATGTAATTTTTTTACAATTTCTTGCATTCTGCATGTTTTTCCTTGTCTGATGTATGGAAACATGGCGAGACAGACATATCAATAGACAATAACTAAACTTAGTTGTGTATGTACATTTATAAAATTATTGAACTGGGTGGATACCAGCGTTTTGTTGCTATTGCAAATTGCAATGCATCTAAAGAAAAGTCTTTAGTACGTTTTGATATACTACGCTACTACAAGGCTGTGTTCTTAACTGAATATTTTTAAATAGTCTCAAATTATATTACATGTCTTTGCAAGTTGGTTGTAACTTGTAAGTACAATAATTACAGAATTCCGAATAAAAAAATAATAATTGAAGGCCATGATTCCTATTGAACAACCTCGATTAACCATCACAGCCAAATGTAAAATACCTTGTATGTAATGTAATGTATTTAATACAAGGTATTGCCCAAGCCTATAGGTTCATTATAGACTTCCACTTTATCCTGAAGATTTTAAATGGTCATATTTGTCAATTTTGTAAGTACTATATCAGTAAAAATAACATGCGTCGGCATTATATATTATAATTTTATCTATTATATAAAATATGGTGCGAGAGTCATTAGTGGTCATTTTATGAGCGGTTGAGTACCTACAGCTGGCGAATTTTGAGCAGTCCTAATTGATTATAGGTATATTATGTTGTTGTAGCGACACCACATAAACAGGAAGTTTTGACGACAGACAACAGATGACGCTGTACACAATAAGCGCTTATTAGGTATCTCGCTCACCATACAATCCTGTATCACGCAAGGGAAATATAATATATAGCGACTAAGTATATAGGTATATATATATAAGTTCCCGACATAGTCACGACAGGGCCTCGGCCCGCCAGTCATGATGACCCAGCGTGGTCGGAGAATCCTTCCTTTGTGTTGTAGGGACATCACACCTTGTTTCTCCACATTCTATTTAAAAAATACACAGGATATTCAAAGTTTCTAACAATAGACGTAATGTACACCCAGACTCGGATAACTATTTGTGGTTCACATACATTTTTGTTTTCAAACAAACTCTTCAGCTTTATAATATTAGTATAGATATAGCGCTTCCTGCCTGTCGCCAAGTTGATGTTACTCTTGAATCTTCAAACTCGAAAGACTCGATTATCCAAATATCGATAATCCATTCTCAATAGGATATCGATTTTTCACACATGATCTGCATAATTATTGTAATTTTGAATGAAGAACTATAGGATTTGATTGAGCGTCTGCCCTTACAAACGTACAAAAAATTTGGAAGTTTCAGTAACAATATGCTGAAACTCTATATTAAATTATTATATAATATATGTATATGTATATGTATATATTAGATGTTTCTACGGTTTCACCCGCGTTTATCGTTACTGCGCCGCCCCCGTGGCTCGTAGCGTGATGTTATATAGCCTATAGCTTTCTTCGATAAATAGCCTATCCAACACTAAAAGAATTTTCAAATCAAACCAGTAGTTCCTGAGATTAGCGCGTTCAAACAAACAAACAAACAAATTTTTCAGCTATATAATATTAGTATAGATTTGATCAGAGTAAATAAATAGGATATGTTAGGTTGTCCTTTTATTTAAATAGTCGTCAATTGTATTACCATTTGCTGATGAGATATTTAGGTATGTATAATATGCTTTTTGAATGCCTCAAATTCATTACTTTCTATGATGAACTGTTCCATTGCTGGGCACGGGCTTCTTCTCAGTGAGGGTTGGCAGACTTCACATAACTTCGAGAATATTATGGAGAACTATCAGAGATGGAGGTTTCCTCACGACTTTTTCCGACTGCGCCGAGCGTAAGACGCGGTTGGACTGAATGACAGAGCTCGATATTCAAATCGGCGCGCGGCCGCTGTAGTGAAATTGTATGGAGGATTTGAAGTGCTTTTTTAATAAATATGTATCTTTATTGTCAACCAATAACTTAAATATTTGGGACGGACAAATTGTAATATAACTAATTATGTTTCATTTAAGCTGTAAAATAGGATAGATTTCTACTGTTAGGTATAATCTAAAAATCACTTAATACGTGCTTACGTTTTTGCATTTTTCGTGCAAATTTGCGTGATTTTGTAGGCGAAAATATTGATTATTTAAAGTTTTTAACACACATTAATTGTTATGGTAAATGTATGTTTTATATTTGTATTAAACAAAAAGTGTTGATTTTATTAACGAAAAGTCAGACGGCGACATCATTACCATCCTTGGAGTCGAACTCGAGACCTCTACGTTTAGGCATGGAAATGATTGCTACATGTCATTCATTTTTATTCAATGAAATGATGAATTTTTTTCACAGTGATTTCACAGGTGAAATTTCACAGTCAATGATTTTTCATTCTCAGTCGCAATAACTTCGCATTTGGTACAATTTGCTTCAGTATGAAATATTAATTATAGCATAATACTACCTAATGAATTAAATATTATGATAGCTTGTATTACATTCGTACCTTACAGTGCAATGCTCGTTTCTCATAAGTAGTAGTTCCAAATCAATGCACTCATTGTTCTAATTTAAATAATATTTATAGAATAATGATTACTACCTAACTTATATACACTACAATTTTAAAGTAACATGAAGATTTATTTACACTAATAATAATCTCTTTTACGTACGAGTAACTAACAGTAATTCTAACTTCAATTAGAAAACCTAACGAACGTCGTGTTTAAGTAACAGCAACACGTGCTGTAAAATTTAATTTCTTATAGAATCATAATGTAAACAAACATTGCGAAATTGCGTTCTGCTACTTTTTACTGCAGAGAAAAGCGAGCCTTATCTTATGAGAGTAAGGACTATATTTGTATGTACTCTCGAACTAAACAAAGTCATACCTAATGCATCAATACGTCATCACGCGAGGCGATGCGATGAGCCGGTAATAGATAAGAATTAACAAAATAATGTTTGTCTCTTTCTATCATGCACTGTAATCGTTCGCTAGGCGCCGCGATTACTCGATGCAACTGTATTCCTCAAGTTTAAGTAACCATTTTAGCAATCTGTGATTTCATACCGTGAGTGATTTTTAGCGGACATAGTGAAGCGAAGTAGCAAGTGTGACTGATGAAAAATCATTTCATATGATTTTTCACTGTTGAAAGTGAAATGTTCCATGCCTACTCTGCGTGACAGGCCACTGGTGTCCCACTACGCTATCGCTTGCATAATATACCGCTTAAATACCTAAAATTCAGAGCAAACTGAATCAATTGTAATCCAATTCTCTTTGTGCCAACAGGCTGCCCGCCTACATATTATACCTGAGCAAACGGTGTACAAGACAATCGAATTTTGTCTCTCAGCCTTCAGATTTTACCTTTTATATTATCAGAGTAAATAGTAGCGAAATTTGCCGCCACCAACGCTGTTTACATTCAGAGATAGGAACTTTGAGAAAATACCAGACAATTTATAAAATACTAGCTTTTGCCCGCGGCTTCGCTCGCGTTAATTTGGAATTTGACAATCAATTCGGGTTGTACTCTGCTTGTAATAATATAATTTAATCATGATTCGAAAGAAACGTGGCGCCATCTATTATCATAAGAACGTTTTTGTTGTTTTCCTCGGTGTATAAACGTCATTCAATAATAATAATAATATTCTACCAAATGCGCGCAACGCCATCTGCACAGTACATAAATATACAGTATTGTAACTCGGCTGTATCTTTGAAATAAATGCCTACAGCCGCGCGGTACGTAAACATGCGATAGGGCTGCCCACCTACAGCATTTTAATTAAATCTACCTACTTTGAGTTTTTATCTATTTTTGTGATTGTAAATATTTTGTATTTTATTTAAACAAATGAAATACTTTGTGCATGGAATAGGAAGTGTTCAATAAAAATGCATGTTGTTCACTCGTGTCAATCACTTTTCTTTACTTATTCACTTTATTTATTAGTCCAGGCATTTCTTTTTCGGGAGGAAAACAATCCTTTAAAAAGACTTAAATTACGTACCTACCTACTAGTAAGTATAATCATTTTATTGTCTTACCTTTCGGAGTTTCCAGGTAATCTAAAAAAGTTATCCCTGGGTGCGTTATTGAGGAATTCATGCAACCAAAAACAGCACACTATATTCTACTTGTCATATTAAATAGGCTATACTTGTACTTATTTTTAGTAAAAAAAAACGCGCGATTACTGTTTAAAAAACAACACACCGTTCGTTCGTCATTGCGGCGCATTCGCGACTGGTTGCGTGCCGAGCGCATGCCGACGCCGAGGCGCGTAGGTATGACTCGAGTTCCGACCGTTTGTATGAAGATAGGTTGCTGTATAATAGTATTACCGTGCCATCTGGCCCAAACTGGGCAGAGCTTGTGCTTATATGACGTTTATGTAATTTAGAATATTAATATAAACATTATTATATTATTGCCAATAGATGGAATTATGCCTTTTTCACCCCCTCGCTGAATCGCGGTGTTAAGATTCTCCGAGGATAGTACATAAGGAAAATTATAAAATGTCAAAATGTCGAAAATACACCCGTGGAAAAGGTCGGTTTGTTTTATTAACATCACCCTAGTACACAAACGAAGTCGACCACATCACAACACTTCCCGCGTTCACCCTAACTGGGCCGAACACTCGGGAACAGTAATTTTTTTTGGGATGAAAGGTAGCCTATGTTTGTTTCTGTACACCTGAAACGTATATGCAAAATTTCAGGATGATAGGTTCAGTGGTTTAGGCATGAAACGGTAACAAACAAACAAACAAACTCATTTTCGCATTTATAATATTAGTTAGGATTAGAATAGTAACTTCCTATTCTATCCTATCGAACGGTGCTCCGTTCATACGTCATACGTCTATCTCCCCGGCGGCTGGTAATGTGTTAAAAGCTCTTCGCTGGTAAAATGAGGGTCTTCAACAACTCTTTCTAAAGTAATATAAACCGCGCTACTACATTTTATTTTGTACCTCGTATGTATAGCGTTGGTATAACATGACTAAACGACGGAAGAAGCTGCGGCCACTTGTTATCCTCACTAATATTATAAATGTGATTGTGAATTTGTTTGTTTGTTACGCTTAGACGCCTTAACTACTCGACCGATCATCACGAAATTTCGCAAACAGGTTGTTTCATACATTTGTCCATATCATCCAGAAGAAAAGTACTGTTTCCGAGGAATAGAAATTTATTAAATTTAGATTAACGCAAGTAAAACCGGACAAAATATAATCCTAATCCTAATCCTAACTTCCTAACTAATATTATAAAAGCGGAAATGAGTTTGTTTGTTTGTTTATTACCTTTCACGCCTAAACCACTGAACTGATCATCCTGAAATTTTGCATATACGTTGTCAGGTGTACAGAAACGGACAAAGGCTACCTTCCATCCCGAAAAAAATTACTGTTCCCGAGGAAAACAACAGTAACGTTCTTATGATAATAGATGGCACCACGTGTCTTTCGAATCATGGTTGAATTATATTATTACAAGCAGAGTACAACCCGAATTGATTGTCAAATTCTAAATTAACGCGAGCGAAGCCGCGGGCAAAAGCTAGTATTTCTATAAAGAAATTCTCGGCAATACGTTCGCCCGAATTATATGGAACGAGAGACTACGGCTGGCGAAGGGCGTGATACTCAAGCACTGTAGTGTTTCAGGAGCTACATTGTTATTTCGTGATTATCACACGCCCATCACTTAACGAATGGTATTCACAAAGGCGACAAATTACATGTTTGGTTAACAGCGTAAAGTTGATATTATAGGTACACACTTGTTGAAAATGTATAATGTCATGTCATTAATTATACTTACAACTTGTAATTTTGGCAACATTGTGTGTTTATGAAGTGTAATCGTATATATTTAGAGTTTGTGACATGATGTATTGTGTGAACTGGAATCTAGAAACACGTGTAATATCATTGAAGTTAAACAACATAAGACAGATTTTATCGCGTTGTTTATTTACACTTTTATTACATAACTAGATTTGTCCGCAGCTTCGCTTGTGTAAATCATATTAATATTTATTATTGGAACATAAAGAATGTAGGTTAAGTTAGTTGTCTTTTTTTAGTCCCCTGACAACGTGTATGCAAAATTTCATGACGATTGATTGAGTAGTTAGGGCGTGAAAGCGTAACAAACAAACAAACAGTTGTCGGCCTCGATGGCGTAGTGGTTAGTGTAACCGACTGCCACGCCTGAGGTCGCAGGTTCGATTCCCGCACAAGTAAAACATTTGTGTGCATGAACATGAATGTTTGTCTTGGTCTGGGTGTTTCTATGTATAATATGTATGTATTAACAAAAAAAAAGTATATATGTATGTTTATCCATTGTCTAGTATCCATAGTACAAGCTCTGCTTAGTTTGGGCTAGATGGTGTTGTGTGTATGTGGTAGAATATTATTATTATTATTATTATTACTGTTAAATATTATCACTATTAGAGCTATTTTGTATGTTAAAACTATTGAGATTTAAGTTCACACTTTCTCCGACGTAGGTACCTATCGGTAGCTTTTGTTGCAAAGCAACTGAAACGGGGAAAGTGTAAACGTAAGAAGATTACGCACATTCAGTAGGCAAATTTTTGTAATAAAACTGATCTAAAGGGATTGGCGATCTATACACATAGTCTGTGTAATAAAACTGATCTAAAGGGCTTGGCGATCTATATAGTCTGTGTAATAAAATTGATCTAAAGGGCTTGGCGATCTATATAGTCTGTGTAATAAAATTGATCTAAAGGGCTTGGCGATCTATATAGTCTGTGTAATAAAATTGATCTAAAGGGCTTGGCGATCTATATAGTCTGTGTAATAAAACTGATCTAAAGGGCTTGGCGATCTATATAGTCTGTGTAATAAAACTGATCTAAAGGGCTTGGCGATCTATATAGTCTGTGTAATAAAACTGATCTAAAGGGATTGGCGATCTATACACATAGTCTGTGTAATAAAACTGATCTAAAGGGCTTGGCGATCTATATAGTCTGTGTAATAAAACTGATCTAAAGGGCTTGGCGATCTATATAGTCTGTGTAATAAAATTGATCTAAAGGGCTTGGCGATCTTTACCTATATAGTCTCAGTGTCATAAATCACAAATGATATTCTCTAGTTGTATCTCCATTGTTGTTAGATTGTGGGAAAAAGGAGAACACGTGTCCAATATTTTTTGCTAATCTTAAAGACGGACTAAAAACTATACAGTTTATATACTTTAACATAATTTAACATAAAAATAGGTATATAGGTAACATAAGAGAGCTACAATATATAGGTAAGTATAATATACATATATTGTTGCTCTCGTTCAGTGAGTGAGAGTGCTGGAGGCCCAATCACCCCCTTTCCCCCTTCCCACTCCTTCTCCTTCCCACTTCCTTTCCTAAAGGGTAGCCAACGCGCAAATGATGCCGCTGGTGTTGCAGGCGTCCATAGGCTACTGTGACCACTTACCATCAGGTGGACCATATGCTTGATTGCCACCTTAGTTGTATAAAAAAAAAATGTTACTAACAGGCCACTGCTCCAACATGTTTGTTCCCACTCTTTATCCTATACTAATCCTAATCCTAACTAATATTACAAAAGCGAAAATGAGTTTGTTTGTTTGTTTGTTAGCTTTTCACGCCTAAATCACTGAACCGATCATCCTGAAATTTTGCATATACATTGACAGGTGTACAGAAACGGACATACCTTTCATCCCGAAAAAAATTACTGTTCCCGAGGAAAACAATAATAACGTTTTTATGATAATAGATGGCGCCATGTGTCTTTCGAATCATGATTGAATTATATTATTACAAGCAGAGTACAACCTGAATTAATCGTCACATTCTAAAATAACGCGAGCGAAGCCGCGGGCAAAAGCTAGCATAGTATAATTAGGAAAATAAAGGCCCTTTTAATAATTTATTGTTTACGCCAAATAGTTGGCTATATACCTGAAGTACATATGGCTATATACCTGAAGGCGTAGGTAGAGGTTACCATATTTACTATAGATATTTATGGTATATCACCATTTCTCCAGATATAGTTTATAAGTCTCACCAAAAAGGTTGCGGGTCTATTGCAGTCTGCAGTCTACTGGGCACAGTTTCAGAAATCGATCCTGAGATCTCGTGCACAGTTGTCGCGACGCCACAGGAGCCATTACTGAAATAAGAGTATATAATAATAATGTCCTCCAGACCGAATTTCGGTCACGACGGCCAATTTTAACGGAGACTGGCCGTCGGCACAGGAGATATTATAGTGCACAAGCGTGTGCGCAAACACAAGTGCACTCTTTATTCCCTAACTCTCATGATCCGATGGGACGAATAATCCGACACGACCGGAGAGAGATCAGGCGCAGGACCAACGGCTTTACGTGCTTTCCGAGGCACGTATAGGATATAAATATCGTAATTGAATTTGTGTCGGCAGATGTCCTTGTGGAAGCCATTTATATAAATAGCTACAATTGTCATAGTTATTAACACTAACGATTGTAATTCATGTTGAATTGCTTCTTGGAGGTGCACATCGTATACTTTTTTATTCTTCTATACTTGTACACTACAGTATTATAATTTTATAAAAAACAAAGTTACAAAAACAGGAACGAAGACGCCAGTCTTTCGCTACCTTACTTCATAGATTAGGAAAGAAGGAACATGTAAAGGAAAAATTCTACCAAACATGATTGAAGCAAAACGTTTGAATTTCGAATATAATCCCTCCGAACATATCCGTGTTTGTGATGGAAATTTGGCCGCCATTTTGAATCATTAAATTGTTTTTGCTATGTAATGAAGCAATGTCAATGTGAAGACCTGCCTAACTCATATTTATGTAATATTTACATTCCTTTTGATACTTTTTTATTATAATATATTTTGTCAGTTATTTTAGTATTTTTATCGAGTAAGTCATTGATCACTGGCATCGCTAGCCTCTGTATCTACCGGTGGGAACAATAGACAGCACACTGTTGCTGCTGTTACAATTTGCCTCGATTCACACCAGAATATGCATTTGCGCTCCCTTATCTCCTGCAGTAACGAGACAATCACAATTTATTTTAATACTCAGCTAAATTTTTGCCTTTTTATAAGGTAACAGACAGAATAAGAATATATAATAAAATGGTTGTAGCTATTATGTTATATTCTTAAAAGACGTAGTCATGTTAAAAGGACGCTTACAGTAAATTTACCCGATTGTAGCCTCTTTCAGCAGCCTAAAACAGAGCGCAAAATACAAGAAATTAAAGCACTAGAGCTCTATCGCTATCTTTCTTACTGCCTTAACCTTAGTAACATCTTTTTACAGTATCAGTAAAACACGTAAGCACACATTGTGTAGCTTTATAAGTGCACTAGCTTTTGCCCGCGGCTTCGCTCGCGTTAATTTAGAATTTGACAATCAATTCGGGTTGTACTCTACTTGTAATAATATAATTCAATCATGATTCGAAAGAAACGTGGCGCCATCTATTCATAAGAACGTTTTTGTTGTTTTCATTGGGATCAGTAATTTTTTTCGTGATGAAAGGTAGCCTATGTTCGTTTCTGTACACCTGACAAAGTGTATGCAAAATTTCAGGATGTTCGGTTCGGTGGTTTAGGTGTGAAAAGGTAACAAACAAACAAACTCATTTTCGCTTTTATAATATTAGTTAGGATTAAGATTAGGATACAGCGATGCAAAATTTTGCGCGCCAATAAATATGAACGTTGCATATAATATTATTGCCTACGACCTAATCCTGATCTTTAGTTGGTATTTACGATTATTTACACTTCTTCTCCCTAGCCTTTATTATTCCCAAGTCACTTGGGGTCGGCTTTCTAGTCTAACCAGATTTGACTGGATATCAGTTTTTACACGGAGCGGCTGCCACCTGACCTCCGCAACCCGAAGGCTAACGATACCCTAAGGCTAGACCAGTGTTAGGATTTTAGATGGCACTGACTCACAACAACGACTGCTATGGATGTTCATGGTAGCCGGGACCGACGGCTTAATGTGCTCTCCGAGGCACGGAGCAGGCGATAATTGTCAATCAATACGCACATAATTTCGAAAAGTCATATAACTTTCGAAAGTCAGAGGTGCGCGACGTGGGTTCGAACCCGAGACCCTCTGCATTGTAGTCTGTTGGTCTCCCCACTGAGCTATCGCTGCTTATTAAGATTATTTACACTTGATATGTTTTAATTATTGTCAAAGTAATATAATGCGACATTTTCTAGGTCTTTCTCGTTAGCATCTTATCACGACATGGAATCCAAGGCGTATTGAAGGTTTTGCCTGTGATTGTACGATGATTAAGTAAAGTATGGAGTAAGGACGCGTTTATGTCAGATTAGCGTAATTTACTTATTCATGTGGGGACTGATCAAGATATAGGTAGACCTTTGAGCTATCTCTCAGTCGCAAAACGTGTGTTGGAAACGTAAGTAAGAACATCTGCTCAATTAGTTACATTAATTTAAAACATGTTTCTTAGGAAGGAATATATATATATATAATATTATACAGATATATTTCGGTTATACAGATTATGATAATACCTTTAATTAATCTAGTATTTCGGAGCGCGCGAGTGTGGGCCAGGTCTGCGTTGTGGGGATTATGCTTGTGGAATATGCTAAGATTGTTAAATAGATATTTGGGTAGAATAAAGTGTTAAATATTTGTTGAAAGTGAACTTATTTTTTGTATTAGTAATTTGTTGTGATGTCATTTAGGGACGTAAGTAATACTTAGTCGTTTTACTGCGTAAATAATGGGTCTGATTAATAGACAACAAACAGGTCCTATGATACCTATAGCAGTAAGAGATCAGAATATCGGTCGTTTGGTAAAGGTTGACATGGGCTTCGCTGAGAAGTAATTTATTAATAATAGGTAATTCTTTTTACGAATATGGGATATGTGTGTTTGACATTTGTGTCTTAGAAGCATCATGTCTCCGCGTTCAAATAATAACTAATATACAAAGAAATATTGAGACATGTGTAAATGAAATAGAACGCAAAAAATAGATAAAATGTAGATTAAGTCCAATAAATATACCATCTGGATGGTATATTTATTTAACTGGTTAAGAAAATCATTCATGCTCAATTCCGTTTAATATACATAATTTCATCGTTTTGTGGATTAAATCCAAAATCGTTCTACGCACACATCCATAGATAAAAGCGTCTTATGGCGCCGCTCACTTAAACATATCAATTCAAAGTAAAAATCATTTATTTATTTAGATCATTTACGAACTTTTAAAGTTTAGTGGCTACTGAGTTAACCTAACTTACTTATTGAAATTAAACGACTATATACGGATTTTATCGCGTTGTTTATTTGACACTTTATGAATAACATTCGCGTAAACAGAAGACAATATTATGTAAATCAGTACTAACTTACTTAATAAAAAAATATGTTAGTTGCTAGTTATAGACAAAGAGATGCGTCTATGATAAGATACCTGCAATACACGGCTACTTCTATTGAATCGTCTATGAGAAGATACCTGCAATGCACGGCTACTTCTATTGAATACACGGCTACTTCTATTGAATCGTCTATGAGAAGATACCTGCGATACACGACTACTTCTATTGAATACACGGCTACTTCTATTGAATCGTCTATGAGAAGATACCTGCAATACACGGCTACTTCTATTGAATCGTCTATGAGAAGATACCTGCAATGCACGGCTACTTCTATTGAATACACGGCTACTTCTATTGAATCGTCTATGAGAAGATACCTGCAATGCACGGCTACTTCTATTGAATACACGGCTACTTCTATTGAATCGTCTATGAGAAGATACCTGCAATACACGGCTACTTCTATTGAATCGTCTATGAGAAGATACCTGCAATGCACGGCTACTTCTATTGAATACACGGCTACTTCTATTGAATCGTCTATGAGAAGATACCTGCGATACACGACTACTTCTATTGAATACACGGCTACTTCTATTGAATCGTCTATGAGAAGATACCTGCAATACACGGCTACTTCTATTGAATCGTCTATGAGAAGATACCTGCAATGCACGGCTACTTCTATTGAATACACGGCTACTTCTATTGAATCGTCTATGAGAAGATACCTGCAATGCACGGCTACTTCTATTGAATACACGGCTACTTCTATTGAATCGTCTATGAGAAGATACCTGCAATACACGGCTACTTCTATTGAATCGTCTATGAGAAGATACCTGCAATGCACGGCTACTTCTATTGAATACACGGCTACTTCTATTCAATCGCATTATTTTTCGTCATTCTGTATTATCCCACTGCAGGGCAAAGGCTAGACTGTACGGGTAGTGGGGTGCTGTAAGAGATCGGCTCGCAATGGCCACCGCGCTGAGTGTAGTGGGTTCGTTCCCCTTACGGGACAAACATTTGTGTGATCCGCAAGTAGTCCTGCCGAGTCTGGGTGTTCCTCGTGTCCATTGTCTGAATGTTTATAAAGTCCCCGCGACGCAGGATGTATTCCTAGTGCATGAGCTCCCAGCTTCAAAGAATTAAGAAAAAGGCTTCGCTCTCACTTTTCCATATATCTCTGTCATGCGCTAGTTAACACCAGACTCTCGTAAAGCTGACCAATTCGTCCCACCATCGTCACCTCGTTTATCACGTTGACGCTTAGCGCCATCTGGGATCCAGTCTCTGCTGATTTTAGCCTAAAGCTCCTTCGGCATGCGACAAACGTGTCCAGCCTAATCCTACTTATTTTGCAGCTTTCTGGGTGACATCTGCGATCTGTGTTTTGGAACGTATTATTGAACTTTATTGAAATTAAACTACTTTATACGGATTTTGTCGCGTTGTTTATTTTAAAACATTTTTATCATAAAACTAGATGTTCCCACGGTTTCACCCGCGTTTATCGAGGAAGGCCTTCCTCGATAAATATAATATACTATCCAATACTAAAATAATTTTTAAAATAGAACCAGTAGGTCCTGAGATTAGCGCGTTCAAACAAACAAACAAACTCTTTAGCTTTGTAATATTAGTATAGATTTTGAATTAGGATATCACGACTATTAGATCTTGTTTTGTCTAATGATTCTCCTTTCGTGTCTGAATGTGAGGATCCGTTAGTGCCCATCGACCACCACCATAAAGCGCTGACTATAAAGTTAAAATGTGATGAATTACCATGTTTAAAATATGCTCCGCGTACAACATATAAGATCGAATTAGGTCATTTTGATGCCTTAAATCAAGAAATTGTGAACATCGATTGGCATGCCGAGTTTCAGTCTAAATGTATCGATGAGGCGGTCGAGTGTTTTAGTGTATTCATTAAGCAATTTATTCGTAAACATATACCGTCAGTTAATTCAACTTACGTAAATAAATACCATATAAATAATAAATATATGGTACACATCAGCGTTAAAAAAAACCATAAATGAAAAATTCAAATTCTTTCGTAAATATAAAAAGTACGGTAATAGGTCAGATTTTGAAACATATAAGTTGTTAATAGAAAGAGTAAAACGTCTTGAGTCTGACTGCTACACAAATTATATATCTTCTGTTGAAGATTCCATCAAAACGAACCCTAAATACTTTTGGACCTTTATTAAATCAAGGCGGCAGTCATCTAGTATACCAAGCTCGGTAAAATATGGTAATCTAATAGCGACAAACGGTGAAGGCATATGTAATGTTTTCTCGAACTATTTTTATTCAACATTTTTGCAACCTTCTTCTTCACATACAATAAGACCTAGCTCATGTTATAATAATTCGATTTCGAACATTTGTAACATACATATAAATGTTACGGAACTAGTTAAAATTCTAAAAACACTAGATCTTAACAAGTCAGCGGGGCCTGATGAAATACCTTCTATTTTATTGGCTAGATGTGCCGATAGTATTTCATTACCTGTAGCTATACTGTTCGACAAATCACTCTCTGAGTGCACTGTACCAACCATTTGGAAGTCTGCCTATATCACCCCCATTTATAAGGAAGGTAGTAAAACAGAAGTTACCAACTATATACCAATTTCTAAACTGTGTACATTAGCAAAGGTATTTGAAAAAATAGTATATAACCAATTATATGCAGCGTTGAAAAACAGTTTTAGTAGTTTCCAACATGGATTTTTAAAGGGACGCTCAACAACATCTAATCTTGTACTTCTGAATGAAGACATATCCGAAGCCATGAGTAAGGGGAGCCAGGTCGATGTCATTTACACCGACTATTCTAAATGCTTTGATAGAATTGATCACAACATGCTAATTTACAAGTTAGAGCACATTGGCATACAAGGAGACTTATTAAGATGGTTCTCTTCTTACATATCTAACCGCTCTCAAGCAGTTGTGGTTTAATAATTACATTTCTAGTTGGGTTATGGTGCCTAGTGGGGTTCCTCAGGGTTCATTGCTAGGACCTTTGTTATTCCTAATATTTGTAAATGACATAGGTCAATGCTTCCGTTACTCTCAATTATTGTGCTTTGCGGATGATATGAAGATTTTCTCAGCCATCACAAACATTGCTGATGTTCATGCACTCCAAGGTGATTTGCATCGGCTATCTGATTACTGTACCTTAAACAAACTAGACCTCAACCCATCTAAATGCTCAGTTGTTACTTTCAGCAGAAAAATTAACATAACTCCATTTGAATAATTTTTAAATGGAATGAAACTTCAAAGATGTTCTTCAATACGAGACCT
Organism: Catocala sponsa; assembly: GCA_963564715.1. Classification (NCBI taxonomy): domain Eukaryota; kingdom Metazoa; phylum Arthropoda; class Insecta; order Lepidoptera; family Erebidae; genus Catocala; species Catocala sponsa. The sequence continues at coordinate 24,129,471 of OY751341.1, read as the reverse complement.
TGGAGTTATCCATGACTGCAAATTGCTCTTTCAGGACCATATAGAACAGATTACAAGTAAGGCTTTTCAAGCATTGGGATTTGTCATGCGGACGTCATATAGCTTCACTCAGGTTAAAACCTTCAAGATCTTATACTGCACTTTTGTTCGCAGCATATTAGAATATGCTAGTCAAGTATGGAATCTTAGGTATGTCACCTACATATCCCGCATTGAAAATGTTCAAAAGAAATTTATTAAATATTTGTGCTACCGATTAAGACTCGATTATAGTTCGGATAACTATCTAAAACTATGTGCTAAGTTTCACATGCTTCCTCTAGTTACACGTAGAGAGATAGCTGATATCACTTATATTTTAAACATACTGAATGACAGGGTTGAGTGCCCGGATCTTTTGTCCGAAATTGCTTTCAATGCGCCTGATAAAGTTACAAGACATTACAATCCGATTCATCTACCTCAAGTGTCAACCAATTACCGGCAAAATGCGTTTATGTGGCGAGCGAGCAGTTCACTTAACAAAAAATGTAAAGAATGTAACGTTGATATATTCAACTGTAAACTGGAACCACTGAGACGGGTGCTTAGTCTTAATTTTTTCTCTAAGCATAGCTTTTAATTGATGTTTAGTTTTAATATTATGTAATGTTAATATGTAACCTTTATGTTCACATGTCTGATTAAGTATTTTATTACTTATTCGTGAAGACCTGTAATTGGCCTTTTGTGTCTTATTGTGTTTGTTTCGAAAGTTGTATGTGCTGTTAGTCTTCCAAAGATAAATAAATAAATTACTAAACTTAACTACAAATTAAGCTATTTAAATTAATTAAAACTGTTATAGGTATTTCAGTTTACACTTCTCCCGACGTTTCGGTTGTTTTTTTAGCAGCCATGTTTACAGGGAGACTAAGATGGTAGTTGTCTCAATGTTCTGAAGGGTAGTTATTTCGAAGTACCCGAACATAATCTAATCATTGGTGTTTCTATTCACGCAGAATGAGATGAATGATGAACTTTATAATATTATGTAAATTTATGTTAAGTATGGATGAAATAATGAAAGCATTGAAAAGCATGAAATCAGGAAAGGCTGGTGGGTATGATAGGATTACAGTCAAAATGCTGACAGCTGGACAGGGTCTTATAGCAACTCAGTTGTGCCGCCTTTTTAACTTGTGCTGAAATACCGGCCGTGTACCAAGTGATTGGTGCAAGGCCGTCATAGTACCTTTATACAAGGGAAAAGGCTCACAGCAAGAGTGCAAAAGCTATAGAGGCATTAGCTTGCTCAGCGTCGTCGGTAAATTGTATGCAAAAGTGTTAAGTGAAAGGATTGTGAACGTAACCGACAAGAAAATATGGGATGCACAAACGGGATTTCGAAAGGGTATGGGATGTACGGATCAGGTCTTTTCCTTACGGAGCATAGCCGAAAAAGTTTTGGCCAAAGGTCAAAAGGTCTATTGCGCATTCGTGGATCTGGAAAAGGCTTATGATAATGTCCATGTATGGAGTGCATAGCAACCTCACGCGAGCTCTGAAATCTCTTTATGATGATTCCAGAGCTTGTGTTAGGATAAATGGGACCTACACAGAGTGGTTTAGCATCGATAAAGGTGTCAGACAAGGATGTGTAGCGTCAGCTTGGCTGTTTAACCTATACATGGACAATTGTTTGAAAGATTTAAAAGATTGTGAATGGGAACGAATGAGTTACTTGTCAAATGTCTTCTTTATGCCGATGACCAAGTAATACTTGCGTCATCAGCGGAAGAGTTGCAGGCGATGGTAACTATTATGCATGGTACTTTTGAGAGTAAAGGAATGAAAATAAATGTAAGCAAGACGAAAGTAATGGTATTTGAAAAGGAAGAGTGCGTGACGATGTGTAATATTATGATTGATGGAGAAAAAGTGGAGCAAGTGAAAGAGTTTGTATATTTGAGTACTTTGTTTACAAGGGATGGTAAACATGACGGAGATATTGAAAGGAGAACGATTGCTGGCAACAAAGTGAATGGAGCTCTAAGCACTTTTATGAACAGTCGAAATGTATCCGAAAAGGCATGTTTGGCTGTTCATAGAGGACTATTAGTGCCCACACTTATGTATGGAAGTGAAAGTTGGGTATAGCAAAAGAAGCATGAGAGCAGAATAAATGCTGTAGAAATGAGAGCGTTGAGAAGCATATGTGGTGTGACTCTGAAAGATAGAATAAGAAATAGTGTGATTAGAGAGAGATGCGGCATGAAAGTGGATATAGTTACAAGAATAGAAAAGGGTATGTTAAGCTGGTTCGGACATGTAGAAAGAATGGACGAAGAAAGACTGACTAAGAAAGTAGTAGTAATAAATATAGCATCAGGTCTGTATGTTTCCTTAAGGGATAAGCAGATCCCTCTGCTTATCTTTAAACATACAGACAGGGAAGGAGCGGGAAGGGGGAAAAAGGGTGATTGGGCCTCTGGCACTCTGACTCGCCGAACGAAACACAACAGTAGGAATACTGCTATTTCACGTCGATATTCTGTGAGAGGGTAGTCCTTCCCCGGTCGAGCCGGCCCATTCATGCTGACATCAGCAAGGCTCTACTACTCTACATGTATTGCACGTGTGTGTAAAAGTATATGTGTATATAGGACAGTGTGAATGTGTGTGGCAATTAATAATAACATCGTAAGAAAGCCTCACGCAGGTTACCTCACGATTTATATATTTATCTACCAGTTCTCCATAATAAGGAAAGTTTATAAGGCTAGTGTAAATGGAACAGTCGCAAGAGGAAAACCTAGGCGAACGTTTCTCGATCAGATCGGAGGCGTTCTGGACAAAGGCCAGGTTAAGAGCTCCTTGAACCGACGGGCGTGTATGAGGAATGTGATGAAAGTGAATGAAGCCAGAGAAGTGTGTCAGGATCGTAGCAAATGGAAATCCGTAGTCTCTGCCTACCCCTCTGGGAAACAGGCGTGAATCTATGTATGTATGTATGTATGTTAAGGCCTATGGGTCTATGCAGCCTGAAGTTAATGGTTATTATTATTATTTCTATTATATTATATTAATGTTACTATTAGAAGGTAGCACTGGCTTCTAAGATACAGGTCCATACCTAGTTTAGAAGTCAGGGTCTCCAGTTTGTTATGTATTCCTTAAGCCCTAGTTTTGTACTTAGATTAAGTGTTTTTCTTATGAAGTAATAAACTTATCTAAACTTAAACTATCTATTTAAATTTGTAACTATTTCTACAGAATGGAACTATGGCAGTACATAGCAGGCATACTGGTGCTATGCGTTCTATTGGCACTATGGCTGTACGAGCGGCGCGCGCGCCTGAAGTTCGCAGGGTTGCCAACTTTGCCACTGCTTCCGTTTATTGGCAATGTGCATCAAGTCATTGGCGATGGGAGAGGTATGTATAACTATTTCACTATTTTTTTGGCTTTAGGGTAAATTTGTGGCTGGTCGTAAGATATCGATTTTTTTGGTTGAGAAACTTGTAATTTAGGTGTTTATCTAATTCTATACTAATATTATAAAGAGGAATGATTTTATTTTATGTTTGTTTGTATGGCTTCAACTCAAAAACTATTAAACCGATTTTAAAAAACCTTTCGCAATTAGATAGCTATATTATCACTGAGCAACATAGGCTATATTTTATTTAAAAAAAGTAGGTACTGTTACTGACATTCATTTTAATTTTTTTTACTTGGTGGAATGCTTTGACGCTTACCTCTCCGCGGGGCGACGGAGAGGTAATGTTGGACTCACCGGGAATAAGATATCCCGGTAATACTGACTAAACCTACCACGGTGTTCCTCGACATAACCAGAGTCGCGGGGTCTCGCGAAATACTTTCACATGCAATCGCGACTCTTCCGAGGTTTCGGCCCGCCCGCCGTATGAAACGGCTTTGGCAGATTTGGCTGTTATATTTTTGTTCTGTTTTTAATTCTTAGGACAAGGTTTGTATGAACACAAATTTGCGAAATATCTGCGGGAAATGCCGAACATTTAAATGTTATTTGGTATGAAAAAGAATTGATTGACGTTTTGATATATAATTTAATTACGTGAAATGTATTTTGGATAGATTGATAGGACGACGACTGTTAGGACAGCTAGTTACATATAATTTTTTTTTAATAATAATCATAATAATTTATTCAATAATAATACATAGGTATACATTTTTGTCATTAGTCTAAAATAATCTTATACTACAATAAATTATAATTATCCTTAATCAGGTAAGTACATGTTTTACTTAGGTATACTTTAATCGGCTGACATTGTGCATTCAAATTTAATTTCAAGCTCTAGGTTTTATTAAGTGATTGCCTGAACTAGGTTTAGACCTGTGTTTCAGGCTATTCTCTGCTTACAAAAAAATATATGCCAAGTAATATTAGGGTTTAGGTCAATGTGCATAAACTTAAAATAAATATGTTTGATTGATACGATAAAAATAACTTAGATTACATATTATTACAAATTACTGATGACTTAAGGCTATTTTACAACAGGTTAGTGTTTGCAGGTGGTTGGTAACAATAGCATTACATCTTTTATAACTTAGACTATATACATATCTAACATTTTGTTTAATCTATTATATAAAAATGGTCCTAGGAATTAAATAAGAGCTATTCCTGTGTAGTAAGGTCATCCCACTTTCTCTACGACTAGTCCAGTTCACGTATATATAGCGTTCCACCTACACCAACTTTAAAGATTATATTAGGTGGAACCGCTGTACCTTCCAGTGCTCGAGAGCACCTTCCGGGACCAGTTATAGACAGGTCTTGTCCCCAAATCTCGACTCTCCATCCTAACCTCAGAGATTCGGTTCTCGTAAGCGAGCTACCTCGTGCCCAAGTGACACTACCTATTCTCTAGATAGGTACCGGAGCAATAAAGCCGCTCACCACTCGTAACTCTAGGAGTTTCTAACGAAAACTTCACTGAAGCCGACGGAGAAGCCGCCTCCCATATCTCCAGTATGGTACCAGAGCTGTATAAGGCACGCTCAGTTCCCGACGTACATCCATACGCCTACCCAAATAGACCTACAAGCCGGGTGTGGTCCGAGTCATCCAGCTATGACTCTTATTGCTGATCAGGCAAGCACCCGAGATGCGTTGTGGCAGTGAAACCACACTGCCACTTCGCTGAAGACAACTCCGTGCCTCGCGCGACCGACTGGTTCGCACTAGCCGCGCCTGAGTCCGACGCTCGAACGCCATGTGCTTGCCGAGCAACAAACATGTTGTCCTCAGCGGCTAACCACATACTCCTGCGAGTCCAACACCATGTCAGGCACCGCGCACTCTAATCAGCGGTCGATAGAACACGCCTTTCGAGGTTCATTGGCTTCCTGACCCCGCAGTACCCTGGTCCAAAAGGGGAGACCCGTAGTTCTTCCCCCGAAACCCTATCTACTCGGGTCCACTAGATAGGGAGGTTTTTTCAATACGATGATGTAATATCAGTCTGTAATTACAAAAATATTTAATTTAACTCATACAAAGATACTTACGCTCCTGCCATATTTGTCCAACAAAATAATTTTAGCGAGATGTTGTCCGTAAATTCCTAACTCAATGAGTGTGAGTCTTATATTTGTTTATAGGTACTATTAAGATCTAATTTCGAAAAGTCAGAGCCTTGGGATCGAATTCGAGATCTTTGCATAGCAGTCCAACGCAACGGTCTCCCAATAAGCTATCACTGCTTTTTTGTATTACTTTGCTAATCAATTATTACACAGTCTGTGTACCTGCTAAAACTGTGCAAATAATTATAATATAATAATATTCTACCACATACACACAACACCATCTAGCCCAAACTAAGCAGAGATTGTACTATGGGTGCCTAATAGACAATGGATAAATATACATATATACTTTTTTTGTTGTAAATACATACATATTATACATAGAAACACCCAGACCAAGACAAACATCCATGTTCATGCACACAAATGTTTGAGTTGTGCGGGAATCGAACCCGCGACCTCAGGCGTGGCAGTCGGTTACACTTACCAGTACGCCATCGTGTGTTAACATTTTCTCTCTGTTTTCAGTGTTATTTAGCCTCATAGACCGTATGAGCAAGGTATGTGAGAAAGCAGAAGTTAGTAGATTCGTGATTTGGCTGGGACCCTTTCCTATATTTGGTAAGTACATAATACCTATAAGATTCCTCTTTGTACACTAACGGACCCGACAGATTGATATTGGTCTATCCGAACCTAAAACACGATCGGAGCGCAACCTATCGGGTTCAATTTTGAATCTAGAGCAATCCTGATGAGGTTGAATTCAATGCTTATATGTAAGTCATTGAACTGCTCCTAAACAGCTGGATCAACTTTGATGAAATTTTCCGTATGTTTTTGAGTAAGTCCTTGGAAGAATTATAGAAGTAATAATACTTCTGTAATTCTTATATATTAATTTATTTAGATTTCCTTTCTAACAACAAACTACACTTTTCTTTTACATAAAAAACATAATTTATATAGGTCTATATCCTAGAATATTCGTGTAATAAGAGCGAGCGAGCCTATTACCATTAACTGGGCACAGTTCCAGACCTCGCACTGCTGCTAAGACATATATGACAGAAGAAAGTAATAACACTTTGCCCGACCCGTGCATTGAACCCCAGACTACATGTATAACAGCAGCATATACTACCTACCACTGCGCCACCAAGGCAGCAAGGAGTATAACTCTTTGATTATAATCACCTGTGATATAACGATTCATTATTTATTCTTTGATTATAATCACCTGTGATACAATGTTTCAATAGTAGGTACAGGTGTGACCGTTTCATTATTTTCTACTTATACTATACTTACAATAGTATTTTATTATTTTTTATTGGATGTGAATAAATTATTATTATAATAATATTTATTTATTCACAATTTTCAAACATACATATACAATACTGTGCAATACAATACTAGAAAAAGCTTAAACTAATTTATCTGTATATTATATTTGGCAAATGTTCTGGAAAATCTTGGCTTACCAACCGCCTGTTTTGAGTTGCTTATATTTAATTTTGTAAATTATTTTACGCACAAAAGCAAAAAGCAACCGAAAAAAACCTTTTTGTGATCTTTATTTTGCAACTAAATCGGATATAACAAAAAGTGGTTATGGAGTATAACATCTCGCAATCTCCTTCAGGCAGCTACATTTAAATATCGGTTCCTTTACAAGTTGTATTGTGCAACCTGTTTTCGGTCATAGACAAATAGACATAAACCTCTATTACCAGATTGGAAACGTACCTTATTTATACTTGAGTAGATTTTAAAAAGCCTTTTATTTTAGGATAGGATAGGATAGGATTATAAAAAAGTGCCCCGCGGCGTCAGTCTGTCTGTCTGTCCATTCGCGATAAACACAAAAACTACTGAACGCATTTTCATGCGATTTTCACCAATAGACACGAGTGATTCATGAGGAAGGTTTAGGTGTATATTTTGTTAAAGTTTTGTACTACTCGTGCGAAGCCGGGGCGGGTCGCTGGTCGCTATCAAAATATCTTAGATAGCACCCCACGCTTTTATACATTAAAATTATTAAATTATTTCCTACTTTTTAAAGCGTGTTGTTTAGTTTTTAAACTATTATATTTCTTTTGTTACTTTTGTAATTGTCAGGACTGGATAGACGTATGAATGAAAATTTGCGAAAATCCGACAGATACGTTGAACATTTAAATGGTAGTTTTATATGAAAAAAAATGTTTGAGGTTATGATATTTAATTTAATTACTTGAAATGTATTTTTGTATAGATTGACAGGAAAACGACTGTCGGGGCAGTCCCTATTCACCAATGGCTACCACATACAATATGTTAACATACAGACTTGCAAAGCCACAATAACAAGAACTAGTAATCTAATTGTCTGAATTGTTTTAGTGACGCACGACCCTGATGATGTGAAATTGATAACCAACACTTTTGTGGAGAAACCGTATTTCTACAGCTTTGGAAAAGTGTGGCTTGGAGATGGACTTGTCACTGCTCCAGGTAAATATTTCAGGACTACTTCATTACTGGCTGCGAATCCCATGATAATGGGTATGAATATATAAAGTTTTCAGGAGATGTTCTATCTGAAGGCTTAGTTTCACCCAAATCCGTTAAATGGTTTACACATGATTTTGTAACAAACATCTTCATATATGTACTTTAATATTTTTAACACGCTTTTATTAGTTTCACTTATATGTTTCTCTACATGTAACCGACTCCTTTGGGCTCGATTTTGAACCACTTCAAACGGTCAGCTTTCATTTAAACGTTGTAGACTTATCGAGGACCGATGACATTACAATAATTAAAAAAAAAAAAACAATAGTTTAAAAAAAACAAAAAAACACGCTTTATTAAAAAAAAACTAACTAAAAAGTAGAAAATAATTTAATAATTTTAATTTCAAAAAGCGTGGGGTGCTTTCTAAGATATTTTGATAACCTCCACCCCACGCTTTTTTACATTAAAATTATTCAATTATTTTCTACTTTTTAGTTTGTTTTTTTAATAAAGCGTGTTTTCTTTAGTTTTTTAAACTATTATTTATTAATATTAGTAGGATTCAGAGTCGAACACATAATTATTCCACTCAGATGTCACACGGAAAATTCCCATCTTGTGTGCTACAATACTACGTTCTTTTAGAGAATTCATCAGCACCTTGTCTTGTTAGAAAATAGAATCTAGGTACTTCAGAATTTTTGGTTACTTATTTACGTTAAACTATTGTTGCAATATTATAAAAAAGATTCCGTTGGCTTCTTCCTTTCTTCTCTTCTATCTATTTTGCCGTGCCTGACAGGGTGCATATTTGGTCTTTTATATTATTCTTTGTAACAACATGTAAAACATATGGTGCGCAATAAACCATTAAAATTGAAATTGTATTATTGTATGTCCTTTGTCCGCATTGTGAATCATTCATATATCTCGGTGAATTTACAAACATTTATAAAACGGACAGCACTACTTGTGAATCACAAATAATTGATTTGAGTCTGGATGTTTAATTTTCTCGTGAAGGTTTCGGACTGACGACACTAATTCAAACACTCGTTTACCAGGTGCAACTTGGAAGCACAACATTAAGAAGTTGGGAGCGACATTCAACTCATCGGTTGTCGACGGATATCTGGGCGTGTTTAACGCGCAAGCGCACAAGTTAGTACAGAACCTTAAAACGGAGCATGGAAAGGAGCCATTCGACATCATTCAGAAGTACCTCGCGTACACCAGCTTGGAAGCCATTTGTCGTAAGTACTTATAAAAGAAAATAAGTTATTTTTATACCAGTTCGGTTTGAATTTCTTTTATCAGATAAAGGTTATCTATCAAGTAAATTATAACCCCACTAAATAGGAAAATGACACAATTGAACGGGTTTGTTCACATAACTGTCATATTTACAGTCGGTCTATATCCCCGCAGGAGTAAGCCAGGACATCTGCAAGCCCTTTGTGACGCTGAAGGCTGTAATACACATTAGAGGCACTGGAAGACGCAGCAGAGGTAGGCCTCCCACAAGGTGGACCGACGACTTGATAAAGGTCGTCGGAAGCGGGTGGATGCGGGTGGCCAAAGACCGGTGGACCTGTGTGGAAAACCTTGGGAGAGGCCTATGTCCAGCAGTGAACGTCTTTCGTCTGAGATGATGATGAAAATAGGTTGCGAGTCTATTGCCATTTTCCGGGCACAGTGCCAGACTGCTGCTGAAAATGTATTGACAGATACCTTCAATAACATTGCCCGACTCAGGATCTAAAGATATCATGCACAGCATTGGTATAAACTACCACTCTGCCACCAAAACTGTCTTTCATATAAAAATCTTGCAGGCCTGCTATGAAGCGCAAATGCCACAGTTTCGGGCCGACTCTTCGTACCATGAAACACATTTATTCCGAAATTCGTCCTGAATTTCGGCACGTCATTACGCATTGTCCTAAATGTTTTCATGAATTAGCCCGAACAGCGGCGTAATGTCATTTTCAAGAAATAAATCCGAGCAAAATTTTGGAGAAACATGTTCATGGTACACCTACTGATATCAACATTGGTTATTCACAGAAACAGCTCTAGGCGTGACGAAGATATCAGAGAGTATAGTGACGACGGAGTACTACGTCGCGTTTAATCGCTGCCTCGAGCTGCTCATCATGCGCGGACTGAACGCGCTGCTGCACCCTGACTTCCTATACAAGCGCACTTGCGCGCACAAAGAGATGATGAAATGCGTTGCTGTGTTACATAATGTTTCTGATACCGTAAGTGACAATATTTCTTAGTCAAAGTCAAAAATCATTTATTCAATTAGGTCACATAGAACACTTTTGAACGTCAAAGGGGTAAGTGAGTTTATTACGTTTACTGAATTTACATTTATATTCGTTGCAAGGTTCAGGCAAAACGTTGAGTCTATGAGAAAATACCTGCAAGACACCTAAGGCCACTTTTTGAAATTTAATTATAATTTCAGCAGTCATTATGCCATATGTTAAGTATTGTCCATATATAAATAAATTCTAAATTAAAGGAAATATTAATAATATTATGAAAGAAGCATTTCAGGTTTGAAATAATATTTATCGGTCGTAATTTGTAATAGACAATAAGTATGACATAAGGAAGGAGACACTTACACTTTGTGACATAAAAAGTTAGTTCGTGACTGACTTATAATATTAAAACATATACATAAAAAAGATAACCCGCATAAGAGATAATCCTGTATATTTACAAATATTGAGAGAACGGACACAAGGAACAGCCAGACTTGGAACTATTGGCTTCACACAAGTTTCTATCACGGATGGTAAATAGTCACTACGCCGCTACGCTGTGCTGAGTATTAAGTATGTGTGATCTTCATTTTTATTATAAGGCTAAATACTGTTTCATGACAAGGCACAGGCCAGCTCTTCGACTTTGCCCTACCTATTACAATCTGCAGGTCTACTATGAAAATGTCTATCCGAAACTTCGGTCGAACGAAATATTGAGGATGTACATCGCGAAGCTTCTTTGGATTTTTATCTATCAAAGTGACATTAGTTAGTTGTTCAGAGTACTTCACTGTAGTCTTTAGGATGATCAAAGCATTACTTCATGTCTTTCATGGTACTAATAGTACTTACAATAGGAAACTTCGGCACTTACTTTTCTTGTTAGGCCTACTAGATGCAATCCTCTTCTTTCTCGTGTCTGTATCCAGTTCGTTTTGTTATCACTTGCTGGGCCTTCTTCATTATCGCTTCTCGTTATTTGGGATCATCGTGTGGCAATGCCCAACGTAGCATGCCGCATGCGACATAAGTGGCTTGCCCAGTTGTATTTTAATTTGGTTGCTAACTACCCTACGTTTGCAATTTATGTTTTGGAAGCTAGAAGCTCGACTCTCAAAATGTGTGTTGTACCGAGTCTGTTTTATGTATCCGTTCTTGAATGATTAAATGGGTAGGTTCATTATGTATGTAAATAAGTAAATGAATATATACACGCGAAAAAAAAAAAAAAAAAAAAAAAAATATGAAATCCTTTCACGATACAGGTATGAAAATATTTTTGTGTGTATTGTCAAAAATATTTTGTAAAATGGATCTAGCCTTCTAGTCCATTCCAAAAGCAAAGAGTGATCTTGACGCCCATTTTTATTTTATATTACAAGCATATTCAATTCCATCAGGTTATGAGGAAGAGGAAGATAGAGCGAGAGAAGTTAAAGAAACATGAAAAAGCAGAAAAGGAAGAGTGCGGTAATTTATATTCTTCTTCTTTTATTTAATAGATCTCTTTTTGTCAATAAAGTTTTAGTTGTAGAGCAAGGAACCGAAATACGCTTGCTTATAAAATCGGCGCGCAAGTTCTATGCTCTGTAACGGGACTTGTTCTTGAGCAATAAATAATATTAAACATTATATAGTCTTAAAATTACGTCCCTGAAGGAGAAGGTATAACTGTATTACACCCACATTTCACCTATGTATTTAATATACTTATATGTATTTAGAATACGTATTTAGCGATAGCTCAGTGGGGAGATCAACAGACTGCAATAAAGAGGGTCTCGGGTTCGAACGCACGTCGCACACCTCTGACTTTCGGAAGTTAGATGACTTTTCGAAATTATGTGCGTATTGATTGACAATTATCGCCTGCTCCGTGCCTCGGAGAGCACGTTAAGCCGTCGGTCCCGGCTGCCATGAACATCTATGGCAGTCGTTATTGGGAAGTCAGTGTCCTCTAATATCCTGACACTGGTCTAGCTTTAGGGTATCGTTAGCCTTCGGGTTGCGGAGGTCAGATGGCAGTCGCTCCGTGTAAAAACTGATATTCAGTCAAATCCGGTTAGATTAGAAAGCCGACCCCAAGTGACTTGGGAATAGTAAAGGCTAGGGAGAAGAAGATATAATATGTATTTAGGCGAAATGTGGGTATATAATCGGCACAGTTCTGGAACCATGCCTATTATAGTAAGAGTGGACTCTATGCTAATATCATAAATGTTCTAGATTCCGAAGAACCGAAATTCAGGGCATTCCTGGACATCCTCTTAGACCTTAGGGAGTCTGATCCGAGTCTCACAGAGCAACAGATCAAGTCTGAAGTTGACACGATCATAGTCGGCGGGCAGGAGACAGTGGCGTCCACCATGTTCTATTCGTTACTCATGATTGGCTGCAAACCCAGGGTACAGGAGAAATTGAATGCCGAGTAAGTTGTCTTTATTATTTGTAGGCCAAAATATTTTCTTTTCAGATTCAAAGCAGTTTCTCTTACAACAAAAACTTTGACATTTTTACGTTGCATATGCAGCGTGTAATAGAAAGGTGCGGTCATACTTAAGTGTCACATAATATAGCCCTTGTAAAAAGGCCTCTTTTTGATGTTATGAATAATAAATAAATAAAATATTAGAAATTTTCATAACACTTATTTTTGATAGGCTACATAGTACATAGGTAAGACGATGGCAAGAGACCAGATGGTATGTCATTACTGCCATGGAAAATGGGTAGGCCTTTGGTGTGGGATGCAACTTGTGTCGACACCCTTGCGCCATCACATCTTTCTAGCACAGCGGGTTGTGCTGGTGCTGCTGCTGCATCAGCGGAGACGCTCAAACGGCGCAAATATCAAAACCTTATTGGTGAGTACATATTTGAGCCGTTTGGTGTCGAAACGCTAGGGCTATGGGGTCCAAGTGCTAGGTCTGTTTATAGAGACCTAGCTAAGCAGCTGATCGACGCTTCACGTGACCAGAGGGCTGGTATTTTCTTTGCACAAAGAATAAGTATTGCCGTTCAACGTGGCAATGCTGCCAGTCTTCTGGGCACGTTGCCAATGGACGACGATGCGGAGGAATATTATGACGCTTTTAAATTTTGTTGTTTTATTTTTCTCTTTAGTTAATATGTCTTGTAAATAATTTGTGTATATATTATGTTAATTATTTGTACATAAGTTATTTATCAGATATAGATTAGCCCTAAAATATGACCACACCTTTCTGTTACATGCTGTATAAGCTGTAACAGGTATTAGCGCAGTCATGAATATTACTTTATCATTCAGCTGGTATAACTTGCTCGAAAATGGATCAAAAGGTTTCTCTGGCATTGTATTTCTATTTTCAACCATAAATATATACCCCGACGGGATATGCAACCTACACATCTTCTTATTAGCACTTCATCTTTTTTTGAGCTAACCTGTCATTCAAATGGAATCATCTTTCTTCGTAGGTTAAAGGAGATATTTGGCGACGGCACCCGGCCCGTTACCAAGCAGGACCTGTCAGAGATGAGGTACCTTGAAGCGGTGATTAACGAGACACTACGAATGTTCCCACCCGTGCCAGGGGTCATGCGGTATGCGGACAGAGATTTGCACTTAAGTGAGTAAAAACCATTATTTCTTTAATGAAAATTCTTTTTTTTGATAAAAGTCATCCTAGGGTTTATAACAGTCGATAGTAACGGAGACTTTGCCAAACTTCTTGGCAGTATATGATTAGGTATAAATGAGACAAAGTTGTAGTATAGTCTAGTTATAATTATCCAAAGGTGCATCTTATATACTAACGACTACGTGTTGATCACGGATAGTAGAAACATTTAATAGATATTGAACGTGCGATAAAGATCATAAGATTGCGATGTGGATTGTAGATACAGCACAAAGATATTGTACTGTAACAGTACACCCCCCTTTAAAAAAAAAATATTATTATGGTAATAGTGTTTACAATATAAATTTGACCTAGACCTTACTAGTTATTTGCTGATGTATATAAATAATAATGCTATTGTACGCGGTGGAATTTGATGACGCCTGTTGTGGTGTGATTTGCTGACGTATGTAATTTTGACTTAGCTGTTGCACGAGTGTTTATTATTTTTTTCCGTTAAACTCTTCATTCTTCTGTCCAGTGTTTTCATTATGCCGTAAAGTAGGATCACGCCGATTGTTAAAATAATCTGTCCCATTGCAACATTTCTTGTCCACCGTAAGTCCTCCTGGATCAGATTACGGAGTTTGTCCGCTTCGTTTTGATTGAGGCAACTGTCCGTATTGTATGTTATCTGGTCCTTAGAACTTTGATTTCCCATTTTAGATGTCTTGTTGTTACGAGTAGTTGTGAATTAATGGTATATGTTAAGATCTATGTTAATATATATACGAATAGCTTGCTTATATCAGCGATTTTTTATAGACGTACTACTGGCTTTACTTTACGTCCCGATCGTGTAGTGTACATGTGTGAATGTCTGTAGAAATCCTTTGAATCTGGCACGTAGTTTGATTCGTCATTGATCATGAATGCTGGTTTCAATCTATCAATTGATATCACTGTCTCTTTATCCCTAATTCTAATGCAAAATGTTTTATCTGTTTTACTAATTACTGGGTAGGGTCCTTCATACGGCGGTGTCAGGGCTTTCTTAATTCTATCACACCGAACAAATACGTGTGAGCATTCTTTGAGTTCGGGATGCACAAATATAGCTTGGTTGTGGTTTTTTCTTTTCGGAATTGATGTCATTTGTGTGATGTCCTTTTGAATTTGTTTTACAAACTCTTCGTACGTTGATAACTGTGCTGCTGATGACTCAAAAAATCCTCCAGGGAGTCGTATTGGCGTTCCATATGTCATCTCTGCTGAACTATAACCTGTGTCTTCTCGCAAGCTACTCCGCAACCCGAGTAAAACTGTTGGAATTTCTTTTAACCAATTTTCGTTGGATTCTCTTGTCATTAACGCCACCTTTAAAGTTCTATGAAATCTCTCTATCATTCCATTGGATTGCGGATGATAAGGTGTTGTCCTAATTTTATGTATTCCCAAAAATTGTGAGAGTGACTCAAATATTCTTGATTCAAACTGTCGGCCTTGATCCGTAGTAATGCGCAATGGACATCCAAAACGAGTAATCCATCCTTCGAAAAGTGTCTTGGCTACTGTTTCTGCAGTTATATCTTCTACCGGAAATATTTCGGGCCATGACGTACAACGATCTATGATTGTGATTAAATATCTCTTCCCTTGTGAAATCGGAAGTGGTCCGACGATGTCAATATGTAAATGTTCAAAACGTTGCGCTGTCATAAATGTACCAGGAGGTGATATCGTATGTCGTTGTATTTTTGATTTTTGGCAGGCTATACATGATCTACACCAATTATTGATATCTTTGTGCATATACGGCCATAAATACCTTTGGGTTATCATTTTTCTCGTAGTTCTTTTTCCTGGATGGCTCATACCATGAATGGTATCGAAAATTTGTTTGCGAAATTGCTTTGGTAAGTAGGGGCGGCTTTTTCCAGTAGACGTGTCGCAGGTGATGTTTATTGTGGAACCCGGAAGCGTAATGTTTTTGAATTTTAATCTTTTATTGTCACGTAATTTACTTAGTTCATTATCTGTTGATTGACATTTTTCCAATTCAGCGTAATCGATGGGTGATGGCACGTATATTTCCTCTATTCGAGATAAGGCATCGGCGGTAATATTGTCACGTCCGCTTATGTGTTGAATGTTGGTACTGTATTGTGAAATGAAATCTAACTGCCGGACCCGTCGCGGTGTATCGTTTGATGATGGTTTTTGGGAGAATGCGTATGTCAAAGGTCGGTGATCCGTAAATATTGTAAATTCTCTTCCCTCGATTAATCTGTGAAAATGTTTGACGGCCATGTATATTCCTAACAGCTCTCTGTCAAACGTAGAATATTTTTGTTGAGTTTCGCTCAATTTTTGTGAAAAAAAACCTAATGGTTCCCAATTGCGTCCGGAGTTTTGTTGTAAAACTCCACCAACGCAAGTAGCACTAGCGTCGGTCATGAGCGCTAGTGATGCGTTGCGGGAAGGATGCACTGTTAACACTGCGTTTTTCATGCTTTCCTTGCATTTTTCGTAAGCTTTGTCTGCTTCCGTTGTCCAAGGAACAGGTGAATTATCGTTCTTTTTTGAACCATGTAGATATTCGTTTAAAATTCTTTGATTTTCCGCTGCGCGTGGAATATTACTTCTGTAGAAATTGACCATGCCCAAAAATCGTCTTAATTCTTGAATTGTTTTCGGTTTGGGAAATTCCATGATTGCTTTGTAATTTTCTTCGGTAGGTTGTATTCCTTGGCTCGTTATATGATAACCTAAGAAATCTATTTCCCTTCTGAGAAATTCGCATTTTTCGAGATTAATGGTTATTCCATTCTCGTGTAAACGTTTGAAAACCGTTTCTAAATGCTGATAATGCAAATCTTCGTTGTCCGATGCGATGAGACAGTCGTCTACAAATATAAATACGAAGTTTAAATCTCTAAATAAGGAATCCATGAATCGTTGAAATGTTTGTGCCGCATTGCGTAATCCGAAAGGCATTCTTAAGTACTCAAAAAGTCCGAAAGGTGTGATGATGGCTGTTTTTTCTATATCTTTAACAGGAATACAGTGGTATGCTTTGCGTATATCTATCTTGCTTAGTATCTTCTTATTTTCTAATATGTATGTAAAGTCAGTTAATCTTGGTAGTGGGTATTTGTCCGGTACTGTCGTGCTATTGAGCATTCGATAGTCTCCGCACGGTCTCCATTCGCCATTTTTCTTTTTTACCATATGTAATGGGCTTGCCCATGGGCTATCTGACGGTCGGTAAATTCCGAGCTCTATCATATTTTGAAATTCCTTTTTGGCTATGTCGTATTTTTCTGGAGGTAATGGTCTTGCCCGAGCTGCGACGGGTGGTCCTGTAGTGATAATGTGGTGTTCAATCTTATGTTTGGGCGCATTGCGTAGAGAGGACTCTTTCGTGATGTCTTCGTATTTGTTTAAAAGTTGCGTAATACGTGAATTCGTTCCCACTGCGATAGTACGAATTGTTTGTTGTGTCGCTTTTTCTGAAGTTACATGCGTTGTCAGCTCTGTAACTTTGTCGATAAGTTTGCGACCTGCTATGTCGACTAATAGTTTATAGTGCTCTAGAAAATCTGCTCCAATTATTGGTTGTGTAACATCGGCGATTATAAAATTCCATTTATAACATCGTTGTAGTCCTAAATTCAAGGTAAGCGTCTTCTCGCCGTAAGTCCTAATTTTAGTCCCATTTGCAGCGTATAGTGTGTATTGTTCATTTTGTAAAATTGAATATCTCTGTTGCTTGCTAATGACTGAAATATTTGCGCCCGTGTCAATCAAAAACTTCATACCACTTTTTCGGTCGGTAATGGTGAGGCGATTGGATGGGTGGATTGCACAGAGTTTCGCCGTTGTCTGTGCTCTTATTCGTTTCCCTGGTTCCGTACGTAAGTCATTGGTTTCCAACCGCATGGTTTAATGCAGTTCCTTGCATATTTTCCGAATCTTTCGTGGTAGTAACAAAATCGATTTGCTCCTCTATAGTTTGTTCTCGGCCTCATAATCGGGAATTGTTGACGTTTCTTGAAATGATTGTGCGTGCTGGGTCGATAGCCATATTGACCTTGCTGAATTGCGTCAATATCTATCTGTAATTTTGCTAGCTGGGCTAAAATGCATGCTGTATTGTTGTCGTTTGAAGTGTCGTTGCTAACAGCTGATATTTCGGTTACTTTTGAATTCATTATTATTTTGTCTGCAATTTGGCTCAGTTTGTCAATTTCCATGTCTTCCGTAACTGCTAGAACCGTAGTAACTGATGTTGGTAAAAGCCTGAACCATAGTAGTTTAATTGTTTCGTCACTGATTTTTCCTCTCCCGAGGACTCGCATTTGACGTAATAACTGCGAAGGTTTTTGTTCACCGAGTTCTGTCTCTGATATTAATTTTTGAAACTGTCGCTGTTCTGTTTCTTCGTAACAATCAATTAAACGTTCCTTGATGTTTTTATATTTATCTGTAGTCGGTGGTGAAGTGATTAGGTCACTAACTTGTAGTATTTCTTCCTTGGATAATTTTGCTATTACTGTACAGTATTTGTATTCGTCTCCTTGCTTCTGTGGTGCTAATATGGCTTCTAGTTGCGTGAACCATAATCTTGGTTGGTCTTTCCAAAATTCCGGAATGCGAGATAAAACCGAGGTGCCAGCAGCTACTTCAAGTGTTCCTTGCTGATTTATGTTCGCCTTGCATGGTGATTGTGCCATGTTTCTTGCTGCGTATTCGTTCGTCGGGTCACCAATTTGCCAAACTTCTTGGCAGTATATGATTAGGTATAAATGAGACAAAGTTGTAGTATAGTCTAGTTATAATTATCCAAAGGTGCATCTTATATACTAACGACTACGTGTTGATCACGGATAGTAGAAACATTTAATAGATATTGAACGTGCGATAAAGATCATAAGATTGCGATGTGGATTGTAGATACAGCACAAAGATATTGTACTGTAACAGAGACCTACTCTGAAACAAGAGTAGAGAGAGTACCTCTCCTTCGTAATATCGCAGATCAGCACTTGGGTACGATATTAAGAAGGAAACGTACTCAATACAGGCACCAAATACAAGGTTGCTGTATTTCTATCAGGAATGACCCCGTGGCAGCGCTAGGAGTCATTCCGGATAGAAATAGAAAATGCCTTTCCTTTCTTTAAAGACTTTATGCTGTCAGCAAGGCACTAGTATAGTGTGAACTTGTGTATCTTTGCACCATGCGCTGGTAGCACGGCGATTCATTTTTGGAAGAGTCAACATCACTCGCCATACCTCTGGTGTTATAAACGGCCATAGGCATAGAGCACGGTATAATGTAGGCCAGGCCAAGTTCACGTTAGCCGAATTCTGGTATAACTTTAGAGTAATTTTATAAGGTCAGCGTCTCGTCTTACTATAGTGCAAGCAATATTGAGCATTATGATTAAAAGGGAGTTTAAATTACATTGTAGAAATATTTAATAACACCTACAAATATGCAGCCTATTTACTAGTAGATTGATGGTGCTAACTCATTATTTATTGTCCTAGACTCGTTCACGATCCCGAAAGGAACACCATGTGGTGTCAACGCTTGGGGCGCTGGGCGGTCAGAACGCATCTGGGGTAGAGATGCGTCGCTGTATCGTCCTGAACGATGGCTTGAAGACCAGCCTCCTGGGAATCCAGCTTCCTTCTTAGCCTTCAGCTACGGTCGAAGAGCTTGTATAGGTAAGTTTTACGTAACCTATCGATTATTATTTCTGCCGTACCGTCGCACGCTGTAACTCACCCATACCTCAGTCACTAAAGCAGCTTAACGCTCTCTTGGACTTAAACCTAGAAGTTGATAGTTTTGTGGGTGAATGGAATGTATAATTATTAGAATGTATGAAGTATCGTGAGGAGAACGCGTGAAATGCTATATTTTAAGTTTACGCCATATTGTGTTATTAAATAGTTTAATGGGCGCAAGTCGTTCACACAATATGAACAAAGGTGGTGATAAAAAGTATGGAGACGATTCGTCTCATCGAATACGTTTGCGCTTAAGTTTGTAGTCTGAAGCTAAATTTATGAGACGGGCAAAAATGTTATTAGTTCTTCTAGTTAGGATATTCTCAGTAATAGTATGGAGTCTGAAAATAAGCACAATAGGATCGCCCTCTATAACTGGGGTAGAGTCAGCGTGTTCCTTGTATCGCGAGATTTATTCTTAGTACGCGAGATGTCTCGTTTAAATAGAAATACAATAACATAAAAACTATAATTATTATTATATAGACAGTAAAATCTCTACTAATATTATAAATGTGAGTGAGGTTTTGTTTATTTGTTTTTTCGTTTGTTACGCTTATACGCCTTAACTAGTCAACCGATCATCATGAAATTTTACATAAGTATCATCATCATCATGTCAGCCAAAAGACGTCCACTGCTGGACATAGGCCTCCCCCAAGGTTTAAGTTAAGTTAAATATATATAATAATAATAATATCAGTCCTGTATTAAACTGTCCCACTGCTGGGCACGGGCTTCTTCTCACTGTGGGAAGGATTAGGCCATAGTCCACCACGCTGGCCTAGTGCGGGTTGGCAGACTTCACATATCTTTGAGAACATTATGGAGGACTCTCAGACATGCAGGTTTCCTCACGATGTTTTCCTTCACCATTAAAGCAAGCAATAATTAACTATTTAATTCGCATATAACTTCGAAAAGTCAGAGATGCGCGCCTTGGGTTCGAACTCGAGACCTCTGCGTGGCAGTCCAACGGTTTTCCGGCATTTTTTTTTGTAAAAAAGAACATTAGGTATATTTCATTAAGAAAAAGTACTGTTTCCGAGGGGTATAAATTTATTGACAAAACGTACATTAACACGAGCAAAACTGCGGGCAAAATCTAGTAGTATGTCTCGATATGATTAAGCTTGTAGGATAAAATCGAAACCACATGCCTATGTAAATAAAATTGCGAAGTAAAGGATTTTTCAATAAGGGCGGGTAGATGTTGAAATGAAATAAAACAAGCTGTTTGTGAGGTATCAAAAAATATTTTTTTTATTTGTAAGGCACATACATATATGTATGCCATTTTGTGTGGAATATGACATTGTTCAAATCCCCGCCTCGGCTTCTTACAGTGGCACGGATCCAATTATCAATTACTCTTCCGCATAGATCCGGCTGAATTGAAGCGATGGCCTGTGTTATGTTCACCTTTAGGGCATCGGACGATTGTGGTTTATTCGCATAGACCTGCGAGTTCAAGAAACCCCAAACAAATATTCCATTATTAATCTAAATGTATTAAATGATTAACTGACTGACTGTCTGTCTGTGTGTTGTGCGTTGATATATCAGTTTCAAGTCTCTAGACCCCTGGGTCCTTCTGGGTTGCACAGAGGTTCCTTAGACACTATGAGCGAGCAGTGTAACGGACTTTTTTAAATGGGTTTAAAAGGGGTTGAAAGTTTGATATTTCTATCTAGGCGCACCCAAAACTGTGTCAGGTAGTTTGCACAAAGATTTCTTATACTGCAATATCATAGACTATACAATGATTTTTCAAAATACTAACACTACTTCAGGGGTAAAATGGAGGTTTGCGATATAACCAAATTCCACGTGGACGAAATCACCGTCAATACCTCTTACTGATAATCATATCCAAAGGTGACTGGCGATTAAACTGTTAATTATAGACATTAATATGTGCTATTTCTTAGTAATAGCTTTAATTTATATAATGATGTTACACGCATCTCACGTCTTTATTATTTAATGGCTTTTATAGTCATTAAATAATAAGATATGATCTGTGTTATTAATATACTTAGGGTGTTTATCCTTTTACACCTACAAATGTATATTGAAAAGAATCTAACACAAAAACTACATCACAGTTTTTTTTCAATCACTAAGTGCAACATATAGTCCTTTTTGTGTAACCTTGTTTCAATCAATCAATCAATCAGCCCACCGCAGTTCACTGCTGGGCATAGGCCTCTCCCATTTTACGCCACAACATCCGGTCTTCTGCCTTCCGCATCCAGCCTGACCCAGCTACCATTTTCAGGTCATCGGTCCACCTGGCCGGGGGCGTCCTATCTTACGTTTACCAAGTCGCGGTCTCCACTCTAGGACTCGCTGGCTCCAACGGCCATCGGTCCTTCTCCAGATATGGCCAGCCCATTGCCACTTCAGCTTGCTTATTCTGCGAGCTACGTCGGTAACCTTGGTTCTTTGACGGATAACCTCATTTCTAAGTTTATCCTTCAAAGACACTCCTAGCATAGCTCGCTCCATAGCCCGCTGGGTGACTTTAAATTTTTGGACTAGCCCTACCGTGAGTGTCCACGTTTCGCCACCGTAAGTCATAACAGGTAGGACGCACTGGTCCAAGACTTTGGTCTTCAGGCATTGCGGTATCCTTGTTTGGATTAATCAAATACTAGATATTCCTGCGGATTCATCCATGTTTATGACTATCTATTACTGACTGCAATGAAACCTGCGTATCTGAGATTTCTTTCCTTTTTTATTTTTTTATTTTATTTTGCTCGTCAAAATGACCACACTCCACCTGATGGTAAGCAGTCGTGTGGTCTAAGAGCAGTGGCCTCCACATCGCCCCCACAATAGCCGAGGCGATGTTGAGGTCTCTACTTTGACGGCCTGAGAAGATGCTTTTGCACGCCCCGCTTAAAGAACCCAGGATTGAAGGAAGAAGGAAACACGTGCCTTGGCAGATAATTCCATGCCTTGGTCGTTCGGCAGAGGTATGAGGACCCAAACTTTTTGGTACGCGCTCTAATCGACTCTACCGTGTAAGGATGGCATCTGAGCCCAGCACGCGTTGTTCTGGATAGGAAAGGGGAGGGCGGGATAAGGTGGAATAACTCTTCAGAGCACTCCCCGTGGTATATTCTGTAGAAACATGCCAATGAGGCAATGCCCCTACGGAGTTGCAGAGGTTCCAGTGAACTCGTGACCTCTGGATCTCCGATGATACGGACAGCCCGCCGCTGTAACCGGTCGAGAGCGTCCAGCAAGTACTGCGCGGAGCTATCCCAAAGATGAGAACAGTACTCCACGCAAGGGCGCACTTGTGCCTTATACAATAGGCACAGTTGCCCAGGCGTGAAGAACCGCCTCACCCTGTTCAGAACTCCGAGTTTTCGCGAAGCTTGCTTAGTGACGCTCTCGATATAGGTTTCCTGATTAAGGGAGCGGCAAAGATCCATACCTAAGATGGCGAGGCTGTCACGAATCACCAGTGGAGTGTTCTTCAGAGAAGGGAGGGGAAGGAACGGAAACTTTTTTGTTGAGAACGCGCATGCCTGGGTCTTCTTGGCGTTGAACTCGACCAAGTTCTTGGCACCCCATTCATAGATGCGGTCCAAGGTCTGGTCAAGTTCAACGACAAGATTCTGCCTTTTCCCCTCAACCTCAGCCTGTTTGGCCCCAGGATGTCCGAGATATTACCCATGCACGGCATGTCATGTCATGAGTCTCGGCAACATACATTGTTATGCGGTCGACAGTAGTCGACCGCATAACAATGTATGTTGCCGAGACTCAACATATCATTGATATGCAGAAGAAAGAGCGTAGGGGATAAGACAGAACCCTGAGGCACTCCTGCATTGACCTGCATAAATTTGAAAGCGCGACCGTCGCAAAGGACCCGAATACGACGCTTCTGCAGGAAACTTGCAATCCAGGTGCACAGTTGACGGGGCAAGCCATAGGCCGGAAGCTTGGAAAGAAGAGACCGGTGCCAGACTCTGTCGAAAGCTTTGGCTATGTCAAGGCTGATAGCCAGACTCGCCGTGCTTGTCCATAGCCTCACCCCAGAGGTGCGTGACGAACACTAGAAGATCACCCGTTGATCGTTTAGCCCGAAAGGCGTATTGGCGATCATTGATCAACGATTGATCCTCCAGGTAGCGGACAATTTGGGTGTTTATAATCCGCTCGAACACCTTGGAGAGCACCGAGGTGATAGCTATGGGTCGATAGTTGCTTGGCTCGGAACGGTCCCCCTTTTTGGGAATCGGTTGAACGTTCGCCTCCTTCCAAGCCTCAGGCACAATGCCTGCGGCGTAAGACGTCCGGTATAGGCGCGTTAGCGTGGGAGACAACTCCGCTGCACATTTTTTCAGGACCACAGCTGGGATGCCGTCAGGTCCACTGGCTTTCCGAACATCGAGAGACTGCAGTATCGCATGAACGGTTCGTTGCCTGATACATATATCAGGCATGGTGTAGCCGCAGTTGGCAATGTTAGGCGGCTGCGAACCGCAGTCATCGATTCGGGAGTTGGCCGCAAAGAGATTTGCAAGCAGATCTGCTTTCTCCTGCGGCCGATGAGCCAGTGATCCATTCGGATACCTCAGAGGGGGCAGCAAGGTCTGGCAGAAGTTGAACTGCACGGCTTTGGCCAGGCGCCAATAGCTACGACTGCCCGTAGGATGCGCCATGAGTTCCTGGCCGAACCGTGCGACGCGCTGGGCATCCGCTCTTAAGTATGCCCTCTTGCAGACCTTTGTGGCTTGGTTGAATGCTGCCTTCAGGTGATCCACGTTAGGGTCGTGGAGAGTGCGAGCCCTGGTCCAAGCGCGGTACGCTGTCTGTTTGCGTTCAACAGCATCAGCGCATTCACGACCGAACCAGGGCCTTTTCCTGCCGCCGCTCGTGACATCACTGTATGGAATATAATATTCCATACCCAGGATGATTTCACCAGCGACAGCAGTAGCGCTCTCTGATGGATCCCTGTACTCAAAGCAGCGTTGAGCCCAAGGGATGGATGCGAAGTACTCCCGCATTCCATCCCAGTCTGCCGACGAATAGTGCCACAGTCGTCGTCTTGCCTCCTCGGGTCGTGGGGGCGTAACAACAACAGCTGTGGCACAAACCAGACAGTGGTCTGAGGTGCCCAAAGGAGCACGAATCGACACACTGTACCGGTTCGGGTTACTCGTCAGCAGCAGATCGAGCAGAGAGGGCGCCTGACCTGCAATGTCTGGTATCCGGGTGGGCTGGAGTACCAGTTGAGACAGGTCATGCGTGAGAGCGAACGCATGGGCAGTTCGTCCCGCGTGGTCTGTTTTGGGAGAACCCAACCAGTTCTCATGGTGGGCATTGAAATCTCCCAAGAACACCAACTCAGCGTTCGGAAACCGCTCCTGCGCCTCGTCTACCGCCTGACTCAGGTAATTGAAGAGTCGAGTTGTCTCAGCGTCTCCTGAATGGGATCGGTAGAGGCACATGTAGATTTGGCTGAAAGAGCCATGATCTACGTGTACCCAAAGGACAGAGAAGGAAGGGTCCTCTAGGCATTGTAGACGTCGACAGCAAATATCCGCCCTAACAAACAAGCATACCCCGGCTTTCGCGAGGAAACACTCCTCTAGCACGTAGCCGGGATATTGCAGGTAGTTCGTGTCTGCAGGACGGCGTATTTGTGTCTCCGTTAGAAAAAGCATTGCCGGCCGAGCCATCTCCAGGTGGTGATGGACGGCATTAAGGTTAGCGTGGAGGCCTCTGATGTTAATAAACTCCACGACACAGGAAGCAGCAGTGGGGTTACGGCGATTGGCTGCTGTTGAACGACAATGCTTTGTTCGTACTGCCATAGAGTGAAAGGAAGGGGAAACGTGAAAAAAAAGAGGCGGCTATTCTCGCAGCAAAGTGGGGCAAGGCGCAGAGCAAGTTTTGTCATATAACTGTATGGTATGGCGATAGCCGATCCGACGGACGGAAGGACCCCCGTACCCTCCCGAAAGTGGTCGCCGGGACCCACCCTCCGGTCACCATCCGGCACGACGAGCCACCTCGAGATTATGCGCGGCATGATAAGGCAGCCAACCTAGTTGGTTAGACTCGGTTGGGCCTCTGGACTATACCGCGGGCGGCCAGCAGAGCACCGTTTCTACGGCTCTCCCTGGCCGCCGGGTCGACTCGCGCCACCCACACAATGACTCTACGGATACTCTGCAGGTCCCTCATAAGCTGCGAGAATTGTCACCTCATGCTTAGGCCTCCGGCGCTCTCATTCACCGAACGAAACACAGCAGTGAAACACTGTTGTTTCACGTCGATTTTCTGTGAGAGGGTAGTACTTCCCCGGTCGAGCCGGCCCATTCCTGCTGTAACCAGCTTGGCTCTACTACCTGTAAATGGTCTCGAAGATATGCAAAGTTTGCCAACCCGAACTAGGCCAGCGGACTATGTCCTAACCCTTCTCACACTGAGAAGGGGATGTCCAGGTTAGTTCCAATCCCAAAGTGGGCACAGAGGGTTTCAGCTGAAGACTACCGACCCATAGCAGTTTTGTCATCCTCGGCGAATGTCTTTGAGACAATCCTGCACCAATATATATATTTATTCGTCAATAAATATCTGAGTGAGGATAAACATGGTTTCAGACCCAAGAGATTCGTTAACTTCAATTTATTGACTCTTGCTGAATTTATATTCACGACACTTGATAGAGGTGGTCAGGTAGATGTAATTTACTTTGACTTCAAAAAGGCGGGTCAACAACGATATTTTATTGTTGAAGCTTAGCGCTATTGGAATTGCTCCAGACTTCTTAAATTATTTGCAGACTATCTGCGGGATCGACAGCAGTTCGTTAAGCTAGGCATATACGTATCCAAACTCTACCATACGCGCTCGAGGGTAAGTCAAGGTTCTATACTCGGTCCTCTCCTTTTTCTCATTATGATCAATGACCTACCAACTGTGCTAAAACATGCAAAATGTCTTCTTTATGCAGATGACTTAAAATTATACTGTGCTGTAAGCTCTCATACTGATTGTATGCTACTTCAGAGTGACATAGACGCCCTACATAAGTGGGCTCTTGATGACAAACTTGAATTCAATTCTTCCAAGTGCCTAGCGATGATTTTTAGACGTGTCAGAAGTCCAATCAACTTTGACTATCAGCTAAACGGTGTTGCCATTTCCAGATGTACCCGTATCAAAGATTTGGATGTAGTGTTTGATCCTGGCCTCATTTTTCACAACCATATAATTGCAACGGCGAAGGACTCTTTCAATCAGCTTGAATACATTTTGAGAAATGTGAAGGATTTCAGTAGTAACGATGTAGTCAGGATTATCTGTAATTCACTTGTATACAGCAAAATCGAGACAAGTGCTTGTGTATGGAATCCTCATGAAAAAACATAACTTTGCTATTAGAAAAGCTTCAAAAGGCTTTTCTGAGACTCCTTTACAAGCGCTTGTATGAGCATTATCCATTTCTGTATCCGACAAAGTTCCTGTTGGGTACCCTAGAATATAATTCTCTGGAGGTCAGAAGGCAGTTAGATCAGATCGGAATTATGTGCAAAATCTTTCGTGGCATAATTGAGGCACCAGAAGTTCATGACGTCCTATTGAGGATATTTGTTGCTAATAATTACTGCCGCGGCAGAAAGCACAAACTGTTTGCCTTACCAGTTTGTCACACAGTAGCCCGTGCTAATTCACCCATACCTCGGTCTCCCGCCACACTCAACGCTCTCCCTGTGGACAACACTCAGTGTGATATGTTTGCGGTTGAATGGAAGAAGATACTGTCAGTGTGTAAGAAATATTGTGAAAAGGTAGTACGATAGTTGCGTCCTTAATTAGTATAACTGGCATGCAGCCGTTCTAATTAAGTAAATAAATAAATAAATAATAAATTAATTAAGTACTTATTATTTTACCTGTGGCTTCGCACGCGTTAATATAGATTTTGGCAATTTCTATCCCTCGGGCAAAAGTACTTTTTTCTGGATGTCTTATGTCCTTTTATGTACCCGAGACAACGTATATGCGAAATTTCATGATTATGGGTCGAGTAGTTATAGCGTGAAGCGTAACAAATAGACTCACATCCGCATAATTATATACCTAATATTAGTAAGGCCGTGTACAAATCGTAATAGTCTAAAAACCTTGTTAGCATTCACGACTGAGGATGTTTGGGTCGACGGCTTCAACGCGTGGCTTCATCGATATAAACGTTAGTATGTATATGCATGTGGTGTCTTTAACTTATGTGTTCTCTATTTTCAGGTAAAAAATACGCAATGGCAATTCTAAAAACTGTATTGGCTCATTGTGTGAGGGAGTTAGAGTTCGTATCCGAAGCAGACAACTTGCAGCTTAAAGTGGACATCGCTCTAAGGCCCACTGCTGGGCATCTCATACAAGTGCGACGAAGGAGCAATAAATGATTAAATGTAACACATCATCCCTGTTTATTAATATTCCCACTGCTGGGCACGGGCCTGTTCTCAGTGTAAGGATTAGCCATAGTCTACCACATTAGGCCAAACTTCATACATCTCCAAAAACATATCTTTTATAATTTAAAATATCGTGAGGAAACCTACGTGAAGGCTTCTCACGATTTACAGATTCACGCTGTTTTATATACTTAGTCTGGTCATAAATACTGTAACAATTAAAGAAAAACATAATATTACATTTGAATTTGACATCTGTCATTCTTATATTAACCCATTCGCTGTCCCGTGATAGACACAATAGAAAATCTATTGTTATGTATCATGTGTGACCCCCACGGAGGGGTATGCATCAATGCATTCCACCACGTAAAAAAAAAGGTGGCACAGAGAACCGTAGCGTGTCTACAAGCTTGAACTGGTGACTTTGAGCAACTGCTGCAGCTAGGTATTAAATATTGTAAACCCATTAAATAATACTAATATAAATGTTAAGTGATTTTTATGTTTTTCTGTTTAGAGTACCGACAAAGACCTTTTGTGCTTGCGCATACGCTATGTTCAAACGAAAATAACTTTTAAAGTAATAGACACACAGTTGTAAATTTAATGTTGTAATGTAGCTTAGCTCAACATCTGTCGCATTAGTACAAAAATGAAAAGGCTTATGAGGGGTGTCTTTGCAGTAATTTACAATAATTTGTTAATTTACATAATTTTCTGATGGTATATATTGAGATTCATGTTTTTCAAAAATTGTGGACATGTGAACACATTGTTTTGTATTGTAGACAGTAGACAGTATTGTTGCCCTCTGAATTAGCCAATTTTTATCTCAATATGATCAAAACTTTGGAAGATATGATTTATTTTGTACACACAGAGAGAATTTTTCAATAAAAAAATAAAATGGCTGCCACATAGCGAGGAAGTGGATTGGACTCAAATGAAGAGTGTATTTGTGTATTAAAATAGTTGTTGTATAAGTATATAGAATATCGCTAGTCCATGACCGGACACACTGTATAATATAGTAATATTATTTGTGTCGGCAGATGTCCTCGTGGAAGCCATTTATATAAATAGCTTCAATTGTCATTGTTATTAACACTAACATTGTAATTCATGTTAAATTGCTTCTTGGATTTTATTCATCTATACTTGTACACTACAGCACTATAATTTTATATACATAATATATTTATCAATGCATGGTCATCAAAGGAGTATGA
Source organism: Catocala sponsa (assembly GCA_963564715.1). NCBI lineage: Eukaryota > Metazoa > Arthropoda > Insecta > Lepidoptera > Erebidae > Catocala > Catocala sponsa. The sequence continues at coordinate 24,100,015 of OY751341.1, read as the reverse complement.
ATAATAATATTATCTTCTGTTTACGCGAATGTTATTCATTGAAATTAAACTACTATATACGGATTTTATCGCGTTGTTTATTTGACACTTTATTACAAAATTTTGAAAACTGTTACACTACTATTACCTACTATTAAACTTTACTAATTTTTAATCTAATTAAATTATTGAAACTATTAAAACTATTTATACTATTATTATACTATTTATATTTATGTTCACACTTTCCCCGACGTTTCGGTTGCTTTTCAGCAGCCATGGTCACGGGGAGACTAAGATGGTAGTTGTCCCAATGTTCCAGTGTAGTTATTTCAAAGTACCCGAACATAATTTAATTATGGTTGTTTCTATTTACGCAGAATGAGCTCAAAGTATCATGAAGTCTGGCTGTGGTTTGCTTCTTCTTGGGTTGGCTCAAAGTATGATCAGGATGAGCCACACTGTATATAGGAAAAAGAAATGTAAACTTCTGGAGTTTGTTATACCGTCTCTTGTAAATTGGGCTTCATCCATCCAAAGAATAGTTTTTGCAAACACCGGGTTATCTCTTGTTTGTCTCTGAATCCATGCGGACATAACCTTGGGATTGCGTCAGTTCCTTCATGCAAATGTTGCACTCGCTGATAGTGATAGGGATGTAGACCTTCTTTCTTTAAAATGCGCCACACAGAAGTTTGCGATATACCATGTGCCATTGCTAATCGTCTTGTACTGATATTTAGATCAGCAAACAAATTACGCAGTACTGCTTCTTCAATAGAGTCGTCGATTATGGCACTTGCCTCGCGAAGATCTCTACTTGGTCCAAGTCCAGTAGTAGCCAATCTTCTATGAACATCTTGAATGTTACGAGCAGATGGTACTGGTCGTCTCGTTGGAAACGTAGCTAAATAAGTTGTACGAGCACCTCTTGCACTTCCATTACACAGTCCATAATAAAAATGCATATCGGCGATATGCGCCGGAGGAAAATCACTCAAACGGGGCATCACTAAACAAGAAGACACAAGTAGCAGCGGCGAATGATTCGGAGCGACTGATTCTTTCTGTAGACCTGGCCCGCAATTTATCCCTTACCCTGCACCTCAATCCCACCCCAAACTACCTGGGATAGGCAAGGTCTTTGTTTAGCCCTTCATAAAAACTGTTTTGTTTGGGATAAAGGTGTGGTTTTTATGTTGTTTTAAAGTTTATTAGATACAGATTAACGTCAATTAATAAAAACTAGGGGCAATGGGGACGTTTTCTTGAGTTTTTTAACAATGTTTAATAAAAACATTGTACGAAACTCAGTTTTGGTCTAAAATGTTCCTTATTTTCATGCCACCGGTATTAATTTTTTTGGATTTGCATAGTATACCTTCGTTATTGTCTACACATTGCGTATTATTACTGTGTTTGTTTCAACACGATTAACCACCTGATTCAAAAGTTACAAGGTTTTCTTGATACAAGGTCCATAACTACTAAAGAAAAAATAGAAATAGGTATAAATCGAAGAACATTATTTTTTATTTTTTTTATTATTTTTCCTAGCGATCAAATGATGTCTAGTTTCACTCATTTTCATATGTGCACTTTATGAAAACTCACGAGCAGCGATAGCTCAGTGGGGAGACCAACAGACTGCAATGCAGAGGATCTCGCGTTCGAACCCACGTCGTGCACCTCTGACTTTCGGAAGTTATATGATTTTTCGAAATTATATGCGTATTGGTTGACAATTATCGCCTGCTCCGTGCCTCGGAGAGCACGTTAAGCCGGTGGTCCCGGCTGCCATGAACATCTATGGCAGTCGTTATTGGGAGAGTGTCGACACAAAAGATCCCACTGGGTCGAAGTGTCGCCGGTCTGCACTGACTGGCCCCCACACACAAGATAAGATAAGATAAAACTCACACTGTATAACAGCTTTGTCCGTCTGTCTGTTACACAACTTTCTACTCAAGAACCGTAAGAGCTAGAGACTCGCGGTCAACGTATAGTCGATATACCCTGAAATAACAATGAACTTTGACCTCTGACCTCAAGGTCACGTGATACAATTTTTTCGAACTCTAAGATTTACGGCAATTCATTGCCGTTTCTCACTTCTTTTATTATATTGAAAATATATTTTGTCAGTTATTTTAGTATTTTTATCGAGTAGGTCATTGATCACTGGCATCGCTAGCCTCTGTATCTACCGGTGGGAACAATAGACAGCACACTGTTGCTGCTGTTACAATTTGCCTCGACTCGCACCAGAATATGCATTTGTGCTCCCTTATCTCCTGGAGTAACGAGACAACCACAATTTATTTTAATACTCAGCTAAAATTTTGCCTTTTTATAAGGTAACAGACAGAATAAGAATATATAACAAAATGGTTGTAGCTATTATGTTGTATTCTTGAAAGACGTAGCCATCTTAAAAGGCCTATAGTACGCCTATAGTAAATATACCCAATTGTAGCCCATTTCAGCAGCCTAAAACAGAGCGCAAAATACAAGAAATTAAAGCACTAAAGCTCTATCGCTATCTTTCTTACATTTTTCTTTTTTTTTCTTGTGGGACGTTGACGCATACCCCTGCGCGGTGGCGGGCCGAGGGGTTATATCGGACTCACCGGTGTAAAAGAAAGATGTTGAAACGATGAAAATGGACCTCCCGGAATATCGACTAAACCTTCCTCGACATCGCGGGGTCGCGATGATTTATTTAAATTTTTTGTGGATGTATTGGTACATCCAGAAATGCAACAATGCATTATGATTAGCTAGAATAATAATTTTTCCTAATTAAATTAATTCTGTTAACTTTTTAATTATGTTCGGCTGCCGTTGAGGATGCAATGAAACCGAAACTATTGCTTTATAATAGTTTAATTAAGTGAAGAATTTTACAATAATTAATTATATTATTAAGACGTGACAATCGTTCGATACGAGAACAGAAAGTGAATTATTAATTATGTATTGAAATAAAGCTAACAATATAACGCAGTCGATGACGGTGAATCACAGTCGGTCCCCATGGTAAGATATGTAATTAAGGCGGTCTTGCGAAACAGTGCGGCGACGGTGGCGTCTTCCCGTAACGTGTTGCTAAGGGCCATTAATTATGATAATGATATTTTTTTAACATGTTAAAACTATTAATAGAATACTAGATTCGGATTGGCGGAGCCAGTAGGCAGCACGTTGTCCATGTTCCCTATATATATGCCTATATGCCTACGTGCTAACTCTCAGTCGGAAAACGTGTTGGAAACGTAAGTAAGAAAATCTGCTCAATTACTTAAATTAATTTAAAACATGTTTCTTAGGAATTCTATATATATATATATATACATAATAATATGATAATACCTTTAATTAATCTAGTATTTCGGAGCGCGCGAGTGTGGGCCAGGTCTGCGTTGTGGGGATTATGCTTGTGGAATATGCTAAGATTGTTAAATAGATATTTGGATAGAGTAAAGTGTTAAATGTTTGTTGAAAGTGAACTTATTTTTTGTACTAGTAATTTGTTGTGATGTCCTTCAGGAAGGTAAGTAATAGTCGTTTTACTGCGTAAATAAGGGATCTGATGCTTAATATGCTTATAGAAAACAAACATATTTATCTGTTATAGATTATAGAATTAGGGACATGTTCTATATGTCCTATGATAGTATATAGCAGTAAGAGATCTTGGTAAAGGTTGACATGGGCTTCGCTGAGAAGTAATTTATTAATAATAGATAATTCTTTTTACGAATATGGGATATGTGTGTTTGACATTTGTGTCTTAGAAGCATCATGTCTCCGCGTTCAAATAATAACTAATATACAAAGAAATATTGAGACATGTGTAAATGAAATAGAACGCAAAAAATAGATAAAATGTAGATTAAGTCCAATAAATATACCATCCAGTTAAAAAAATCATATCATATGATGAATTCGGCTTAATGTAATTTTCTATATTTTGTGGATTTAATCCGAAATTGCTGTGCACAGACATCCAGGTATAAGAGCGTCTGGCAGCTGGTTTTACAAGCTGGTAAAACCATTTATACATTTAGATCACTTACGAACTTTAAAGTTTAGTGGTTAGTGAGTTTACCTAACTTACTTAATAAAAAAATATGTTAGTTGCTAGTTATAAGCAAAGAGATGCGTCTATGAGAAGATATCTGCAATACACGGCTACTTCTATTGAATACACGGCTACTTCTATTGAAGATACCTGCAATACACAGCTACTTCTATTGAATACACGGCTACTTCTATTGAATCGTCTATGAGAAGATACCTGCGATACACGACTACTTCTATTGAAGATAACTGCAATACACGGCTACTTCTATTGAATCGTCTATGAGAAGATACCGGCAATACACGACTATCTCTATTGAATCGTCTATGAGAAGATACCTGCAATACACGGCTACTTCTATTGAAGATAACTGCAATACACGGCTACTTCTATTGAATACACGACTACTTCTATTGAATCGTCTATGAGAAGATACCTGCGATACACGACTACTTCTATTGAAGATAACTGCAATACACGGCTACTTCTATTGAATACACGGCTACTTCTATTGAATCGTCTATGAGAAGATACCTGCGATACACGACTACTTCTATTGAAGATAACTGCAATACACGGCTACTTCTATTGAATCGTCTATGAGAAGATACCTGCAATACACGACTATTTCTATTGAATCGTCTATGAGAAGATACCTGCAATACACGGCTACTTCTATTGAAGATAACTGCAATACACGGCTACTTCTATTGAATACACGGCTACTTCTATTCAATCGCATTATTTTTCGTCATTCTGTATTATCCCACTGCAGGGCAAAGGCTAGACTGTACGGGTAGTGGGGTGCTGTAAGAGATCGGCTCGCAATGGCCACCGCGCTGAGTGTAGTGGGTTCGTTCCCCTTACGGGACAAACATTTGTGTGATCCGCAAGTAGTTCTGCCGAGTCTGGGTGTTCCTCGTGTCCATTGTCTGAATGTTTATAAAGTCCCCGCGACGCAGGATGTATTCCTAGTGCATGAGCTCCCAGCTTCAAAGAAATAAGAAAAAGGCTTCGCTCTCACTTTACCACATCTCTCTGTCATGCGCTAGTTAACATCAGTGTCTTCTAAATCTGTTAAATTCGACCGAAGATGGTGATGGCAGCTAATGATGGCATTAGTTTGGTCTACCACGTTGACTTAGTGCCATTTGGGATCCAGTCTGTGCTGATTTTAAGCCCAAAGCTCCTTCGGTATGCGGCAAACGTGTCCAGCCTAATCCCATTAAAAATGTTCTGATTTCTGGTTGTTATCTGCGATCTGTGTCTTGAAACGTATTATTGAATATTGATATTTTATATATTTGTAACTATTTCTACAGGATGCAATTATGGCAGTACATAGCAGGCATACTGGTGCTATGCGTTCTATTGGCACTATGGCTGTACGAGCGGCGCGCGCGCCTGAAGTTCGCAGGGATATCAACTTTGCCACTGCTTCCGTTTATTGGCAATGTACATCAAGTCATTGGCGACGGAAAAAGTATGTATAATTATCTACATATATATATATAATCGTGTCACGGTGTTTGTGGTTGCACTCTTTCGAAACGGCTCGACCGATTTTTATAAAATTTTTATGTATTTGGTAGGTTTGAAAATAGGCCGTAAAGTATATTTTATACCGCTAAGAAATAATTGATGTGGCAGAACTACGTTTGCCGAGTTAGCTAGTTAGACTATATTTTTTAATCTTGGTATATATTTGTGACCCGTCGCGTCGTGAGGTGTCGATTCTTTGATAGAGCAAAGTGTAATTTAGGTCTTTATCTATTACTAATATTACAATGAGGAAAGGTTTTATTTTTTGTTTGTTTGATTGTAAGGATTAACTCTTAAACTACTCAACCGATTTAGCATAAAAAGTCTTTCACCATAAGAAAGCTATATTATCACCGAGCAACATAGGCTGTGCTTAATATAATGCTAGATAAGGGGTTAAAAGGAAAGTCGGTCGAAACGTCGAGCAATCAATAGATACCTATTGTTTGCCCGACGTTTCGATCGACTTGCATCGATCGTGGTCACGGGTTGACTCAGACCCATTGTCTAGTATTTTACAAATCGCGATAGTCTAAAAACTTTTAACACTTTACTGTTCTTACATAAACTAACCTACTTTTACGCGAGCAAAGCCGCGGGCTAGAGCTAGTATTAAGATATTCTTAGTCACGGATGATGTGTTGGTAAAGGGCAATTGGCTATTCCACATTTAGGTAGTATATGGCTAGCGTAACGTGGTTAAAACTATAGATGTGAGCATCGACGAAGGAATTCACAGATGACACCTCCCAAACTAGAAACTGTCCCCCTAATGATGGCCAGGCCGCTCGTACATACACACTCACACTATTGCAATCGTCTGAAGGTCATTACATTTTCATTAAAATTAAATAAAAGCTAGTCTTGTCTAGTAATGTCCGTAGTTTTTCAAGACGGTGATGTAATGACAGTCTGTAATTACAAAAATATTTTGTACCTACGCTGCCACCATATTAGTGCATCAAAATAATTTTAGTGAGATGGTTCCCGTAAATTCCTAAGTCAATGGGTGTGAGTCTAATATTTGGTTTTACCATTAAGATTATACTGTGCTCCTTACGGTAAGGGACTATCATGAAATGCTCACCGTTTCTTTTTTCTTTAAAAAGACTACTCCCACTAGGAATAGTTCCTGTGTCGCGGGGACTTTACAAACATTCAAACAACGGACACAAAGAACACCCTGACTCAGAACAACCATTTGTGGATCACACAAAGTTTTGTCTCGTGTGGGATTCGAACCCACAACACTCGGCGCAGCGAGAGTGGCGAGGCGACAATTTAAACCCTGCAGTGCCACACTGTAAGCGAGGGAGATGGCTGGTATTCATACCTTGGAACAAGAAACTTCTGGTTTCCTTGCAGATGGCTCAGCATTCTTCCTAATATAAGAAGACTAGCGATTCGCCCCGGTCTCGCACGAGTTGTACAAAACCTTAACAAATTATACATCTAAATCTTTCTGATAAATTCTGTCTATTGGTGAAAACCGCATGAAAATCCGTTCAGTAGTTTTTGAGATTATCGCGAACAGACAGACACCGGAGACTTTGTGTTTCCGCAAGCGCCTAATAATAAACACATACCAATGTTAAGGCTACGTTAATAATTGCTGCTATTTTTATTTTGTTGACCGGCTACCTACATCAGTAATAAAGCAGAACGTTCACATCAAGCAACGCGTTTTCTTTTCTTTAATCCCAAAATTATACCTGGATCAATCCTGTTCACTTTGTTTTATAATATTTAGTGAAGAACTACTAGAACTTTTGAAAAATCAAATGCTTGTATAAAAAGCAAATTTTCTGTGCAAGGGATGTGCCTAATTGTATTCGAATAGTTGTGTAGAGCGCGATACCTATTTTAAGCGTCCTCTACACGTAGACAGATTCGTCTGCAGATGTCATCGGTGGACGCGTCGCCGACGTGTAGACGGGGTGATTTGCTCATCTGTAGTAGGTATTTAACGTCAGCAGATGCTCTTCTCCCTAGCCTTTATATTCCCAAGTCACTTGAGGTCGCCATCTGACCTCCGCAACCCGAAGGCTAACGATACCCTAAGGCTATACCAGTGTCAGGATATTAAAGGGCACTAACTTTCCAATAACGACCGCCATAGATGTTCATGGCAGCCGGGACCGACGGCTTAACGTGCTCTCCGAGGCACGGAGCAGGCGATAATTGTCAATCAATATGCACATAATTTCGAAAAGTCATATAACTTCCGAAAGTCAGAGGTGCGCGACGTGGGTTCGATCCCGAGACCCTCTGCATTGCAGTCTGTTGGTCTCCCCACTGAGCTATCGCTGCTTAACGTCAGCAGATGCGTCCGCCACAAATCCGTTTGTTGTCGGCTTTTGTGGCACGAATCAAAGGGTTTCAGCGCGAGCGCTCGGCGTCTATCTACACGTCTGACGACGCATCAGCATGGGTCGGAATCTTGCCTACATTGAAGGAAAACTTCGACACAGTCGCCCTCTTTTTTTAGACATGGAACTATTTTCGTTCCTAAGTACATACGTCACAGCCTTCCTACCAGTTAAACTAAAACACTACCTATTAGTAGAGTTTAGCTTATGAGTTCTGTGACTTATAAAATTCGAATCTATACTAGGAAAATTAGTAATGAGATAATAGAAGATATAAGTCCTATATTTTATTTTAATACATTTTTTTAACCACCAAAACATATGTTAATACAATTTTTTTCTCGTATTGCAACCGAATGGTAGAAATATAGTTTTTCGTAACGTCAATCTTCTGTCAATCTTCTGTCATTAGCTGTCATCACACAAAATAAATGGCTGCCGGTATGTTTACATGCTCGTGCGCAATTATTTTTGTGTTTCGCTGTATTTGCGTTGTTTTCTGTGATATTCACGTCGAGTTGAGCATCAGTTCCTTCGAGTCTACCAGGAAATCAAGCATATTCACCGGTGATGTCTTTTCACGTCAGGTTCGGTACCTACTCCGTGTAAAGAAGTTTAGTTCCTCCAGTTTGGTAGTTTGGACTTTATTTACTGAAGAATTCAGTCAGAGTGTTTAAACAATGTTGATTTATTTTGATTTTGACAAAACCTTTAAAAATTGTGTTCTTTGTTTATATATTGTGAAATGGTGAATAATAAATTTTTCGTAATTCTATATCCTATGGTTTTATTTGTATTTACCAAAACTATGTACTTGACAAGTTAAATAAATCAACACAGCTAATACTAAAATTAGCGACATCTATCGCCATTTTAAACGAAACAAAATTGCAGAGTTGCTTTCTAGTTTTATAGATGGCAATGCAATCGCTTAAAATGTAAAAGATTCCAGTCTATTCCCGATAATATATACTAGTCTATGCGGCATCAGTGTTCATCGGGAAGCGAATGAGAGTGCGCGCGTGCTTCTTGCAGTTCAATGGAATTGCATCCCTCCAATCAGTATCCTTTTTAGCAATCGTTGGAGATATCTTTTGTAGAAGGTATTCAAAATCGCTGCAAGACACTCGAATAAAATTATTAAATTCTCCAAATGGCTCCGCATAAGGTTCTGCAAGCTGGTTTTTCATGCCATTCCTGCGAGAAAAATAGCGTAATATACAGGTTGATATGTTAAAATATAGTAATAATTATTATATTATAGAATTTTTTTTTACGTACTTTGTTCGGTTTTTATGTATAGTCAGTATCCGGCACCTTCTTCTTCTCCATTCTTTTTTCACTAACTACTGCGATTCTCACTTAAATAACACTTAAAAGTACTAAATAAATAAATAGCTGCGGCAGCTACGGACTCAATAACCATTGCGTGCGTATGTGTTGTGTCTGTCGAGAACCAACACAGACTGATCAACCTACAGGCGTGTGGTCGGCTCGTGGTGATCCATCTGCGGATGCATCTGCCGACGTGTAGAGGAGGCTTTACATGATCAATGACGTGGGGCACTATTTCTTTTAGCTTATATCTATACTAATATTATAAATAGGAAAGATTTGTTTTTTCGATAGTTTGTTTGTTCGTAAGGGACTAAAAATCTAATCAACCGATATTATTAATTCTTTCTCCATTAGCAAGTTATATTATCACCGAGTAACAAAACTATATTTTATTTTAAAAAGTTCTGTTTCTAAGATTATAAACTAACCTACTTTTACGCGAGCGAAGCCGTGAGCAAAGGCTAATACTTAATATATAATATCAGCCCGATATATAATATCAGCCAACTGCTGGGCACGGGCCTCTGCTCACTGTGAGAAGGTGTAGGTCATAGTTCACCTCGCTGGCATAGTGCGGGTTGGCAGACTTCAGACATCTTCGAGAACATTATGGAGAATTAATTCTCAGACATGCAGGTTTCCTCACGATGTTTTTCTTCACCGTTACCGTAAGCAATAATTAACTAATTAATATCTGGTTTCAGAGGTGCATCGATAGCTTATGTTATTCTGTCTAAAATATGTTGTAGTATGTACAGACAGCAAAAGCTCTTTACAGCATATAGCTCGATGCGCCTCTGATTTCAGAGGTGCATCGATAGCTTATGTTATTCAGTCTAAAATTCATGAATTAAATCTTAAAGTGGTCCAATTGAGATTGCAATGGGTTCCAGCGCATATTGGATTACAGGGCAATGAAAAGGCTGATATGTTGGCAAAATATGCCGCTAAGAACGGAAAGGAATATGATTTGATACTAGACTACTATGAATATTTGTCGAAACTTAAAAATAAATGCTACGTGCCCTGGTGTATGTATAGTCGTTTAAATAGGAAATTAATTATTATTGGCCATAGACTCAGACCTGGACACATTCCATGCAACAAATTTCTTCACATGATGAAAAAAACTGGTTCGCCTGACTGTGAGGTATGTGGAGTTGTGGAGGACTTACACCATTTGTTGATGGATTGTGTCAGATATGAGTCTAGCAGAAATAGATTAGTGTCCGATTTGAATTTGAATAGAGCTGACATAGAGATGTTACACAAAATTTTATCGGAACCTAATAGCGACAACGCGAAAGTTCTGTTCAAATTCTTGTCGGATGTATTAAAATAGTTAGATATGTGGTTAGTATTATGTTAAGGCTATGATGGAACTGACATACGCTGTGCGTAAAAGTCCCAAAAAAACGAGAATAAAAAAAATAAAAAAAATATTAGTTAGGATTAGGATTATGCGTTAAACACAACAGATAAATTTTTTTTTCTGTTTTCAGTGTTATTCAGTCTCGGAGACCGTATGAGCAAGGTATGTGACAAAGAACGAGCTAGTAGATTAGTGATTTGGCTGGGACCCTTTCCTATATTCGGTAAGTACATAATATAAGATTTCTACTTATATATGCATACTAGCGGATCCGACAGATATTGTTCCATCCGAACCTCTATATCTAGGCCTCGATCGGAGCGCCACCGACCGGGTTCAATTGTGTCTAAACCATCCCCGATGATTATGAGGATGAGTTCTCGGATAGAGGGCTCGGATTCAGATCCCGCGTTGGAGCAATAAAAAGTAATGGGATTTTCTGTTAAGAAATCTCAATAGCAGTCCAATGTTAAGGAGTTGGCAATGTAAGACACCCCGTGGTGCCTCAGAAAGCACGCTAAGCCGTTGGAGAGATCAGTCTCTCCCTGCTCGTATCGGATTACCCTCCCATCGGATCATGAGATTTAGGGAACAGCGAGTGCACTTGTGTTTGCGCATACACTTGTGCACAGTATCTCCTGCGCGGATGATTAGTCTGCGTTAAGATTGGCCCCCGTGACCAAAACTCGCTCTAGAAGACATCATGCCATTGAACTGTTCCTAACAGCTGTACCGAATGTGATTTAAATCGAGATTTGGGGACAAGACCTGTCTATAACTGGTCCCGGAAGGTGCTCTCGGGCACTGGAAGGTACCATCTAATATAACCTGACAGTTGGTGTAGGGGAACGCTATACCATAAACTGGACTAGTCGTAGAGAGAGGGGATGTCCGAATGTGATAAATAAAATGTGTGTTTTTGGATGAGTCTCTAACTCTACTATACCCCGTCTTTTCAGAACCATAAATAGCTACTCTGATGTCATAGACGTGCACGTAGGCTCGCTTGCCGCATTCCGTAATAATATTATCAGTGTGTTGTAAACATCCAAATTTACTGTATGTACATACATACATAGATTTACGCCTGTTTCCCAGAGGGGTAGACAGAGACTACGGATTTTGTATATATGTATATGTTGATTTATATGTAAAAGAAAAGTGTATTAGTGTAAGTAGTTGTTGATAGGCCCATCTTATCTTATCTTGTGTGTTGGGGCCAGTCAGTACAGACCGGCTACACTTCGACCCAGTGGGATCTTTTGTGTCGGCACTAAGATTTATCCTTATGAATGTACTGCATTAGCCGCAGTGTACAATTCAGAGGGAGAAGCCTGAAGTCTTCAGGGTTTGGATATAACAATCCCATCAGATCCATCCTCAGTCCAGCCAACGCGTCGCAATCACACAGTAGGTGCGATATGGACTCGTCCTGTTCACCACAAGCTCTGCAGATCGAATTGTGTGCCAATCTTAATCTGCACAGGAAGTTGTTGGTGTCAAAATGGCCAGTGAACGCTCCTGTGAGCAGGCGCATTTGGCTCTTGCTATACCCGTAGAACTTCCGGGTGAAGCCTGTGGCTCCGTTTGCAATGAATTTCTTGGAGTGTTCCAGAACCCTAAGGGCCATCCACTCTAACCTGTGTTTATCATTGCTATGTGCATTCAAAGCTGCCTTCACGGTGCTCTGAGAGAGTCCCACGAATGTCTCGGGGCCCGAAGTAGTTAAGTAGTTGTTGGTAGGCCTAAATAAATAAATAAATCTGAGTAACACCAAATAGACTGTTTGGTTATCCCAAAATGGTATAATTTAGATACATGCGTAGCACATATTTAGGGGAGAGTAACCTATATGGAACCGGCGCTTAAATTGTACCACTTCTATATTTCTACCAAATTGACGCTATTTCTTTACACTGGCAACAGAAAAAGAGGCAACTGTGGAAATGACAGAGTGTTAGTGGCGCTATGGCGTACATGTTATGCTTTTATCCTCAAAGCTTTAGGCGGAGATATTTTTCTATAACTTGTTGATATTTACTGCGTACAGTTAGACTTCACACTGCTGCTGAGAAATTCATGACAGAAGAACCTAATAATCGACCCGGGCATTAAACCTCAGACCTCTTGTATAACAGCAGCATATACTACCACTGCGCCACCAAGGCATATTCTTTCGTTAAAATAATACTAGCTGACCCGCGCAATTTCGTCTGCTTCATATAAGAGAATTTTCTCCGTTCTTGCAATATTTTTCATTGCCGTTCCGCTCCTATTGGTTGTAGCGTGATGTTATATAGCCTTCCTCGATAAATGGGCTATCCAAAAGATTTTTTTAATTCAAACAAGTAGTTCCTGAGATTAGCAAGTTCAACCAGACAAGCAAACTCTTCAGCTTTATAATATTAGTATAGATTTTTTTTCATGGAATAGCTCTCAACAATTACTAAACGGATTTTTATGCGGTTTTCACTAATAGAAAGAGTGATTTATGTGGAAGGTTTAGGTTATTAGTTCCCAAAGTAGAAATATAGAAGTGGTCCAGGTGGACCCTCAGGGGTCCACGAGGGACTCGACGGGGATTTACGTTAGCGTGACAAAAAAATGGGGGAACATTATTCGGAAGCGGGGTCCACGAAAATTTATTTGTTTTCGATAGTGAAGAACTAAAAAAGTGTTGGCTTGACTTCACCTATCAATGTAGGTAGATAATATTTTAAGAAGCTTAGCGACTGTTACTTGGTAAAAACTTGCATATTCCATATTCAGTACCAGTGGTCTCGAAGCTACCGATTTTTCGGTAGAGAATTACTAAAAAATATAAAAAAGTCAGCTCGTAGAGATTTTATCAAATTCTTTAATTGCACGAACTTGTTTGATTCTTCACCAATATAAATACGCCAAGGAATATGGTAGAAATGTTGCTGAAACCGGAACCAGCTACATTTTGAAAGTGGTCTATGAGAAAAAAGGTCTGGGAACCTCTGGTTTAGGTGTACAATTTGTTAAAGTGTTGTACTACCCGTGCTAAGCCGGGGTGGGTCACTAGTAAATAATAAAAACATGTGAGTCAACTAGACTAGCCTGGTCTCTATTGAACAACAGCTACCACTTCTCCCTAGCCTTTATTATTCCCAAGTCACTTGGGGTCGGCTTTCTAGTCTAACCGGAATTGACTGGATATCAGTTTTTACACGGAGCGACTGCCATCTGACCTCCGCAACCCGAAGGCTAACGATACCCTAAGGCTAGACCAGTGTCAGGATATTAGAGGGCACTGACTTCCCAATAACGACTGCCATGGGTGTTCATGGCAGCCAGGACCGACGGCTTAACGTGCTCTCCGAGGCACGGCACAAGCAACAGCAGCCACATGCATGTTAAAATCAAAATAAAAAATCAGGATCAAAATATGTTTATTCATATAGGTCACAAAGTAACAGTCATGAACGTCAAAGTTTCACTTATTAATGTGAATTTACATTTACCTGTTGTCATGTTCAGCAAAGCAAGGACGTAGAACCAATGAGAAGAACTGGCAAGGAAATTAAGGCCACTCTTTTGAATCGCCAAGTTTACAGTATTCTATATTTTACAAGTCTTTTCTGTAAGGAGTTGCAACCATTAAACCATTTACCACTCATAAAACACTCAAGCAATAAGTAATATAGTTATGTGTTTGGACTTGTAAATTATTATTATTATTACTACTATTTTATCTTATTGTCAGAACTGTTTTAGCGACTCATGATCCTGATGATGTGAAATTGATAACCAACACGTTTGTGGAGAAACCATATTTCTACAGATTTGGCAAAGTGTGGCATGGGGATGGACTCCTCACAGCTCCAGGTAAATATTTCAGGACTACTTTATTTCTGGCTGCGAATCCCATGATTATGGGTATCAATATAAAAAGTATTCAGGAGATGTTCTATCTGAAAGTTTAGTTTCACACAAATCCTTTAAATGGTTTACATATAATTGATAACAAACATCTTTATATACTTTCATATTTTTAACATTATTGGAATTTAGAGTCGCAAACATATGTAATAATAATTGTCCTGCACAGATATCACACAGATATGTTTCTCTTTTTTTTAAATTATTGTAGCTTTGCGTTTGATCCCGATGTCACCTGATATTAAGTGATCATGGAGCACGCTTGACTAGAAGATTTCTACAAGATTCACTCGCGACTTGAAGACACCCAGATTGTATTCATCGGGAAACACAGACTTAGTTAGGCAGTTCCACTCCTTTGCGGTACGCATTATAAAAGTAGAAGCAAAGCGCTTCGTGCGCAGATGTGGTATATCCATCATGTATGTAATTAGCAAGCTGAAGTGGCAGTGGGCTGGCCATATCGCGCGAAGAACAGACAACCACTGGGGTAAGCGTGTTCTTAAATGGAGACCGCGACTCGGCAAACGTAGTGTAGGACGCCCTCCGACCAGGTGGGATGACGATTTGCGAAAGACTGCAGGCAGATGCTGGATGCGGCAAGCTGAAGACAGGGCGCTATGGCGCTCTTTGGGGGAGGGCTATGTCCAGCAGTGGACTATCATAGCCTGATGATGATGATGATGATGATGTAATGTATGTACCTGTGACGCTAGTCTGTTTGACTGGCTGTTCGAAAAAAGTCCTGGTAGAATGGCGAAGGAGGAATTAAATTATTATTAATATTACGTCCTGTGTTCGTGGGTACTCACAAAACTATATTTTTTGAAAGTGACTACATTCGCTGTATGCCTCATGCCTGTATCGCGGGGGACTTTAAAAACATTTAAACAAAAAGTACACCTAGACTCCGAACGAAATGTATTGTCTCGTGTGGGCTCGAAGCCCACACGAGACAATACACACACTAATTTGGACATTCTTTTACCAGGTGCAACTTGGAAGCACAACATTAAGAAGTTTGGAGCGACATTCAACTCATCTGTTGTTGACGGATTTCTGGGCGTGTTTAACGCGCAAGCGCACAAGTTAGTACAGAACCTTAAAACGGAGCATGGAAAGGAGCCATTCGACATTCAGAAGTACCTCGCGTACACCAACTTGGAAGCTATTTGTCGTAAGTACTTATAAAAGAAAATAAGTTATTTTTATACCACTTCGGTTTGAATTTTAATCATCAGATAAAGGTTATCAAGTAAATTATAACCCCACTAAATAAATGACACAATTGAATGGGTTTGTCACATAACTGTCATATATATACTGAGTTTATATCCCAGAAGGAATAGGCCAGGACATCTGCAAGCCCTTTGTGACGCTGAAGGCTGTAATACACATTACAGGCACTGGAAGACGCAGCAGGGGTAGGCCTCCCACAAGGTGGACCGACGACTTGATAAAGGTCGTCGGAAGCGGGTGGATGCGGGTGGCCAAAGACCGGTGGACCTGTGTGGAAAACCTTGGGAGAGGCCTATGTCCAGCAGTGGGCGTCTTTCGTCTGAGATGATGATGATAATAGGTTGCGAGTCTATTGCCATTTACCGAGCACAGTGCCAGACTGCTGCTGAAAATGTATTGACAGATACATTCAATAACACTGCCCGACTCAGGATCTCAAGATATCATGCACAGCATTGACATAAACTGCCATTCCGCCACCGAAACAGTCTTTCACATAAATATCCTGCAGTCCTGCCATGAAACGTAAATGCCGAAGTTTGGGCCGACTAGCGACTCTTTGTACCATGCAACACATTTATTCCGAAATTCGTCCTGAACTTCGGCACGTCACCTCTTCATTGTCCTAAATCCTTTCATGAAGTAGTCATAACAGCGGCGTAATGTCATTTTCAAGAAATAAATCTCTACCAAATTTCGGAGAAACATGTTCATGGTAGACCTACTGATATCAACATTGGTTATTCACAGAAACAGCTCTAGGCGTGACGAAGATATCAGAGAGTATAGTGACGATGGAGTACTACGTCGCGTTTAACCGCTGCCTCGAGCTGCTCATCACACGCGGACTGAACGCGCTGCTGCACCCAGACTTCGTATACAAGCGCACTCGCGCGCACAAAGAGATGATGAAATACGTTGCTGTGTTACATAAGGTTTCTGATACCGTAAGTGACAACATTACTTAGTCAAAGTCAAAAATCATTTATTCAATTAGGTCACATAGTAACACTTTTGAACGTCAAAGGGGTTAGTGAGTTCATTACGTTTACTGAATTTACATTTATGTTAGTTGCAAGGTTCAGGCAAAACGTTGAGTCTATGAGAAGATACCTGCACGACACACACGACCACTCTTTGAAATCAGATTATAATTTCAGTATTATACAACTTATTTATATACCAGGTGTTGCAGTCATTATGGCATATGTTAGGTACTGACCAAGTCCATATATAACTAAATCCTACGTAAAGAAAATATTAATAATATTATTTATCTGTCGTAATTTGTAATAGACAGTAGTATGACATGAGGAAGGAGACACTTACACTTTGTGACAGATGAAAAGGTAGTTCGTGAGTAAATGTAACTGACTTATAACATTAAAACATATCATATACGTAACAAGATAACCCGCATAAGAGATAATCCTGTATATTTACAAATATTGAGAGAACGGACACAAGGAACAGCCAGACTTGGAACTATTGGTGCTGCACACAAGTTTCTATCACGGATGGTAAATAGTCACTACGCCGCTACGCTGTGCTGAGTATTAAGTATGTGTGATCTTCATTTTTATTATAAGGCTAAATACTGTTTCATGACAAGGCAAAGGCCAGCTCTTCGACTTTGCCCTACCTATTACAATCTGCAGGTCTACTATGAAAATGTATATCCGAAACTTCGGTCGAACGAAATATTGAGGATGTACATCGCGAAGCTTCTTTGGATTTTTATCTATCAAAGTGACATTAGTTAGTTGTTCAGACTACTTCACTGTAGTCTGTAGGATGATCAAAGCATTACTTCATGTCTTTCATGGTACTAATAGTACTTACAATAGGAAACTTCGGCGCTTACTTTTCATGTTAGGCCTACTAGATGCAATTTCTCTTCTTTCTTTTGTATGTATCTAGTTCGTCTTGCTATCTCGATCTGGGCCTTGTTTTTTGGCTCTCGCTATTTGGAATCCATTGTGTTAAACCTCACGATGGGTGAAACATGATGGGTCGAGCAAAGTCCCCAGCTTGCTAGTATTGAGTTCCTAATGCGGTCTGTATGCTTGATTCTCAAAATTTGTGATGTTTCGAGCCTATTATTTGTGTACGTTCCTGATTTTTAAAAGCCACCCGCAGTACAGGTATATTGAGAATGGAAATATTTTTGTCAACATAGTAAAACGCTAATCTAAACCCCTTCGCACACGGCGTCGTAGCGTAAGCGTATCGTAATCCGCGCGTACGACGAGAGCAATACGAGCATGAACATGTTCAAACAAGTCCGCACAAGAAGCGGTGTTGCAGCGAATTGTAGGAGGTGTTTATTGTCATTACGATAGTCGTAGCGTATCGGCGTAAAAATACAAGCGTAAAAAGTCAACTTTTCATTATTTTCTTTAAAAACACCTGCATTTAACTGAATTTCAATTTCTTATGACTTTTAACTTTCAATATGACTGAAAGTTCACGTGCAGCAACAAGCAATCTCTTCCTGTAATTATTTCCAATGTATGGATGGATCCAATAAGCACGTCGCTTTCTACTTCTAACAAAATCAAACAATAAAAAATCCTCTTCGTCTGAAGAGAAAGTAAGATCCTCAAAATCCAAAACGTCTGGTGCCGTTGACGCCATGATTTTAACTGATATCCAAAAGGATACGACTACGCGACGCTTCGTTTGTGCAACACTGCAGGTCTCGTACGCGTAACGATACGCTTACGATACGACTACGCTTACGACCTGTGTGCGAAGGCCCTAAATTACTCTAGTAGTCTTGCCGAATTTTAAAACTAAGTATGATCTAATCAAGCTCATTTCAAATCTATAAGTATACTAGATGTGCCCGCGGTTTCACCCGCGTTTATGGTTACTGCGCCGCCACCGTGGGTCGTAGCGTGATATTATATAGCCTAAACCTTCCTCAATAAATAAGCAATCCAACAAAAAAAATATTTTCAAATCGAAACAGTAGTTTCTGAGATTAGCGAGTACAACCAAACAAACAATCAAATAAACAAACTCTTCAGCTTTATAATATTAGTATAGATTACGATTATATTTAATTCCACTAGGTTATGAGGAAGAGAAAGCTTGAGCGAGAGAAGTTAAAGAAACATGAAAGAGCAGAAAAGGAAGAGTGCGGTAAGATATATTCTTCTCCTTTTATTAAATCGATTTCTTTTTGTCAATAAAGTTTTGATTATAGAGCAAGGAACTGAATTACGCTTGCTTATAAAATCGGCGCACAAGTTCTATGCTCTGTGAAGGACTTATTCTTGAGTAATAAACAAAAATAAATTATATTATAGTCTTAAAATTACGTCCCTGAAGGAGAAGCTATGTATAACTTTATTACACCCACATTTCGCCTATATGTTTAATATATATGTACTAGATGTTCCCGCGGTTTCACCCGCGTTTATCGTTACTGCGCCGACCCCGTGGGTCGCAGCATGATGTTATAATTTATAGCCTATAGCCTTCCTCGATAAATAGGCTATCCAACACTAAAATAATATTTCAAATCCGCGTGGAATATTTACTTTGGGCTAACGCTAACTTTAACCCGCGACTTCGTGGTCATTATTTTGCTGCGATGTTATTTTAAAACTGCGATATCTCCTAAGATATTCATTGAAATCGAATGATGTAAAGGGCAATTTTGGTTTAAATTAAATCCTTGTGATGAATAACGTATTTATTTGGATAAGAATTAATATCATGTTTATAAAAACACCTTTAACTGTTTCCGCAGCGCACGCAGCGGAAGCTCTCAAAAGGAAAAAAAGCCCTCCGATTTTGAAACATTCTTCATTAATGTTCTGCTCCTATTGATCTTAGCATGATGATATATAACCTATAGCCTTCCTCGATAAATGGGCTATCTAACACTGAAATATTTTTTCAACTCGAACCAGTAGTTCCTGAGATTAGCGCGTTCAAGCAAACAAACAAACAAACTCTTCAGCTTTATAATATTAGTATAGATTTAGGATACGTATTTAGCGATAGCTCAGTAGGAAGACCAATAGACTGCAATGCAGAGGGTCTCGGTTTCGAACCCACGTCGCGGAGCATCGTCGTAAGGTTTATTTATTTATTTAGGACAACTTACAAAACATACACTAATACAGGGTTTACAAACTGTTTTAAAAATATGTGCTGAGTGTTGTTTCACTTACAAGTTGCCACGGCATGATTTGGGACAGTTTCATACAACTTTATTTAATCAAACTAATGAACATAAAAACTAACATACATACATACTGATAAATACGGGACTGACAAGTGAAACGATTGCTAGCTAGTGGCACACTCACGTTTATTTGTTTACGCAAGTAGTGGTGCGTAGGCACACGCACACATACGTAACATTCCTCGCCTTAGCTTAAAAATACAAATTAAACAACTAAGGTACGGAACCCTATTACTATTTCTACACATAAGTACTCTAATAAAACAATTTGTAATTGACTTAAGGCCGATTACGTTTAGACCGTGGTATTGGCAGGCTCACTTCCCTGCTGTTGTGGCAGCTCTTCGCCGGTATGCCCTGTACTAGGAGAACCGGGCAATGCCTCCTGGAACTCCTCGTTTTCGGCTGAATTGTCTGGTGTTGATGACTGTGGAATCACTGTGGGTGTAACTGCTCTTGCTACGTCAGAACTATCTACAGCAATCTGCGAGTCCTCGCCCCCTTCACCCGTGCCTGGACACGTCCTCACATCGGTAGACAGGGTCTGTGCCGTTGAGCTTCTACTTTGCTCCTCTATGTCTATGTCCACGTCTTTATTGTCATAGTAATCGTCGCCTTTATACAAAATAATTTGATTTTTATGCTTCCTTAAGGTACCATTAGTCACTCTTTCCTATCCAGAACAACACGTGCTGGGCTCAGAGGCCATCCTTACACAGTAGAGTCGGCTAGAGCGCGTACCAACAAGTTTGGGTCCTCATACCTCTGCCGAACGACCAAGGCATGGAATTCTCTGCCAAGGCACGTGTTTCCTTCTTCCTTCGATCCTGGGTCCTTCAAGCGGGGCGTGAAAAAGCACCTTCTCAGGCCGTCAAAGTAGAGACCTCAACATCGCCTCGGCTGCTATTAGGGCGGTGTGGAGGCCACTGCTCTTGGACCACACGGCTGCTTACCATCAGGTGGAGTGTGGTCATTTTGACGAGCAAAATAAAAAAAAAAAAAATCTCTACATATAATACGTTGCCAATTTTTTTAATCACTACCCTATTGCACCAAGTTTATTTACCATTAACAGTATAATTTTTATAGTAAATTATGTCCACGGTGGCAAACACTTGAGTATTATGCCCACCCGTCTTATTTTGCAAACACTGTTTACGATTAACCACATTAGCGAGAGCCGTGGATGATGACGATGGTGATTCGGGTTCTATTAGGTCAAGATGCGTTCTAAGCTTCCGACCGTAGACCAGCTCAGCTGGAGAAAACCCGGTTAATGTGTGGACAGAATTCCTATAGTCAAACAAGTATTTTAAAAGATTATTATCTAAATTTCGCGTCCCATTGCCACTAAGCAGGCTTATTTTAATACCCTTTTTAACTATCTTCACAAAGCTTTCAGCTTGGCATTTGCTGGCCGGGTGGTGTGTCGGTGACGTCACATGTGTAAGAATTAGAGGTTGGCCATAAATTATATGCTGGTACTGTCCGTATTTGTTTACACTTAGGATGCTTTTTAAAATTTATTTATGCTTATTTAAATCTATTCCATATTTTGAATCGATGGAATTGAGAATTAAAAACAAGTGGTAGTAGTCAAATTACATGATTTGTCAGTGAAATATTGAAATAAAAAAGACGGAAGCTTACCTACAATTTGTTTTATTCTGCCACCCTGATTTTATACATGAGTAATTCCGTTCAACCTACAAAAAGCCTCGAACTCACGTGATATAAACGATGTACCGTTGTCACTGACCAGCGTATGCGGTACACCAAATCTTGCCATAAACTCATATAACCTGTCAATTGTTGCTGCAGTGGAAGTACTGCATTTCATATTATAGACCTCGACCCACTTGGAGTATGCATCCACTACCACTAAAAAAGTCTGCCCATTTATAGGCCCCAGAAAATCAATACACACCTGGTAAAATGGCGTTGAAGGATATTTCCAGTGCGCAATCGGCGCCCTCGCCGGCGATGGGCGCAGTTGCATACATACATCACACGAACCTATCAAACGCTCTAAAGCCGCGTCTATACCCGGGAACCAAATACGCGCTCGCGCCTCCGCGTTTGTCTTGGCAATTCCTAAATGGGATTGATGCAAATCCATTAAAATTTTAACTCGTAACTTCTCTGGAATTACGACTTTGTGTCCTCTCATAACACATCAATTTTTATAAGACAATTGCGTCCTACATGAATGATACGGCTTCATACTGCAATCAGGCGTTTTCCTAGGCCATCCATGCAACACAAAGTGTACTACTACCTTACGCAAGGTCACATCAGCATCCGTCGCCTCGCGTAGCGTTTTTAAGGTCACTGGTAAACTACCGTCCAACACAAAATTAATGTACGAAGCCCGGTCCGGATCAAGCGTCGACGCATCAATGCCCCGCGCGCCTCTCTCCACACCCCTCTCCTCAGGCAGGCAAGCGCGCGATAAAAAATCCGCACTGTTATTAGCGCTACGCACATATTCGATTTTATAATTATAACCGCTTGGGAATAACGCATATCTCTGTAGACTGTTTGCAGAAACTTTAGGTATACCCCGGTGTGCCCCGAAAATCAACAACAGTGACTTATGATCGGTACGAAGGATGAACGGAAATGACCTGCCATATAAGTATTGATGGAAACGCCTAACACCAAAAATAATCGCGGTCGCTTCTTTTTGAATCTGCGAGTAACGTTTCTCAGCAGCGTTAAGCGTCCGCGACGCAAACGAGATCAGCCTCTCAGTCCTATCGGGTTCTATTTGCGATAATATTGCAGAAATATCTGACGGCGATGCATCAACTGTTAAAATACTAGACGCGTCTGGGTTGAAGTGAGCTAATACTTGATCTGACGCTAAACATTTTTTAATCGCAGTGAATGCTTCATCGTGCTCTCGTGTCCAACACCACCTGCTACCCTTTTTTAATAACTCATACAAAGGCCTCAATATCGAAGACGCGTTACGAACAAACTTTCTATAATAATTTACCAGCCCCAAAAATGACTGTAATTGATTAATATTAGTTGGCACGAGTGCCTCCATCATGGCTTTCATTTTTAGTGGTGATTTATGCAACCCATCTTTATTAACACGTAACCAAGGTAATTTACTTCGTCTTTGAAAAACACACACTTATTTTTTTGTAAGGTGAGTCCCGCGTCTTGTAATTTTGACAGCACTTGATGTAATCTCTCTAGGTGTTCAGATCTAGTTGTCCCGGTTATTAAAATATCGTCAAGCATACAGAGTGTGCCGGGCACGCCAGCTAGCACGCCCTCCATCGTGCGCTGGAACACAGCCGGCGCGCTTGCAATACCAAAACAAAGGCGTGTATGTTTGAATATTCTCCTATGCGTATTTATGCACGTTAATTCCTGTGACTCTTCATCCAACAAAAATTGGTTGTAAGCATTTGACAGGTCTAATTTAGTGAACTGTTCACCCCCACACAACTAAGAAAAAAGTTCAGCGTTGGCAAAGGATATTGATCTATAACTAATCGTTTGTTTACACCAGTTGAGTAATCGGCGCATATACGTATAGATCCATTTTGCTTCAACACCGGCAGATATGATAGATCGCTTGACTAAGCAGACGTGTTTTTTTGTTTACGACATAATGTATTTAAACAAATACAACTAATATAATTATTCCGCGGCGTAAGTAATTTTCGATAAGTGTGTCGCGAGTGAATCGTAATTATTGTTTACAAACTACAAGCATGAACTAATTATATATACTTTGAGTGACTAATAGTGTGAATCTGTGTTAGTATGTCTAATCCAGGATTTAGTCCGTTTAGCCGTAGTCAGTTATTATGGCGTAGTCCTCCACTAACGCCAACACAACAATGCTCTCCTGCAATGGAAAACCCTCCTTTGGCGAAGGACAACGAAATACCCCTTGATACGGTATCTACGCCGGAGATCCAGAAATGGATAACGACTATTGACACCCTATTAAGTGAGGTTTGTTCTATAGTCGCAGAGGGTAAAATGAACTCGGACCAGAAGCTCCGCGTCACAAATAATTGTCGTAAGGTCATGTCTGGGACATCTCAGATGGCTGTTTTATACCAGTCTCTGAAACAGAAGGCTGTCCATGCTCACACCACCATAGAGCACCTGCAGGAACAGTCAGATATGTTGAACTCGCTCCAACAATTTAAAGATGATGTAGTCGATAAGCTAAGGCCACAAGAAAATACCTCATTTGCCGACATGGTAAAGAAAGGTGCCGATAAGTTTGTCCGTCCGAGTAATCTGAGTTCGCTTGCTATTTACCCCTGTGACAAGACTAAAACTAGCGACGATACTAAGTCCCTCGTCCAGAAAATTATTTCGCCCGAAGAACTAAAACTTCGTGTTCGTGGACTTAGAAAAGCAAAAAATGTGGGTGTTATTATTAGTACCGAATCTAAAGGGGACATCGAAAAACTAAGGCAGTCAGAAAAATTTGTATCATCAGGCCTTACTGTCGAAATACCAACCAAACGCCGTCCTAGGATCACTGTTATAGGTGTGCCAGTAACTCTTAGTGAGAATGAGGTCTACGAATGCATATATGAGCAGAATCTGGCCGACAAGTTTCCGAACTCTACTTGTGAATCCTTTTTGGGTACAATTAAGCTGAGCCATAAATCGGGTAAGAAAGATCTTTCTACATGCAACTATGTCCTGGAGGTGCCCGCTAACATAAGGAAAGCTCTAATGAACCAAGGTCGAATTTTTATAAATTGGACGTCCTGTCCAGTCAGAGACTTCACACTTGTGACTAGGTGCTTCAATTGTCAACAATACGGACATGCAGCCAAATACTGTCGAGAAAGCAGCCCTTCCTGTAATCATTGTGGAGAAGTTGGACATTCCTTTAAGGAATGTAGCAAAAAATCATCTTCACCCATTTGTGCGACGTGCAAACGTTTTAAGAGAAAATGTAATCACCAAACTGGTGATGCAACGTGTCCGGCACGCAAATACGCAGAGGACAGGTACATACATTCTGTAGATTATGAAGGCGCCTAAGAGCGCCAGCTATTGTATTATATTAGCACTTAGACACTAGCTTATCTTTTATATATATTTGTCGCCTTTTAACAGTCATGTCTCATCAATTACTCTGTGACTTAGATAGTTTTTCTATATCTGAAGTAAAAAATTGTAAAGTTGAAGAATGTAAGCAATTTATACCGGCTATTGAGAATTCAATGACAATACTCACTCAAAATATTCGCAGCATAAACAGAAACATGAACGGTTTTGAGGTTTTGAATCTTGACATAAACTGTGACATTATTGTCCTAACTGAATGTTGGTTGTCGGACCAAACAATACACTTACCGTCTCTTGATGGGTATTCGCTTCATAAAACAAATATATCCTTGAATCAAAATGATGGTTTAGTAATTTATACAAAACGCAATTTAAATATAACTATAGAAGAACCTAGTTTTCACGCTTGTAATTGCTTATTAATTCGTATAAATCACGATACAGTAGTGCTAGCTGTTTATCGACCATCCTCTCAAAGCATTGATATGTTTTTAGAATCTCTTAATATCCATTTAAAAAACTTGTCGTCGTATAAAAACATTATATTAACGGGCGATATAAACATTAACATTACTGCTGGGAGGCCCGATGTACACGCACATACCCATCTTAATATTTGCTCATTCCATGGAATTTTACCAGCCCATAACCATCCTACCCATCAAAGCGGTTCATGCTTAGATCATTTCATTATAAAAACAAATAAACCTTCCATAACATTAGTCACTAACTCTAGTCTTACCGATCATCAAACTGTTTTGCAGAATTTACAATTATCAATACCTAGAAATAACTGCATGCTTAGCTAAGCTACACTAAAGTCAATATAAAAACACTTGGAAGTGACATAAATAGCATAAATTTTGACTCCGTTTATAATTCAAACGATGCAAATGTTTCGTTAAACTATTTTATTAATTCGATGCAAAGTGCAATACAAAAAAATACCTATACAACAAACTTGCCTAGAAAATATAAAAACATCAAATCATGGGTTACGCCCGGTCTCGTTCGTTGCATAAGACACAGAGACAAACTGCATCAAATGTCTAAACTCTCATCTGATAATATAATACTTTCGATATCGAAATTACTGCAATAATCTTTTGAAAAATTAAAAATTCAACATGGAAAAAATGAACTACAAAAGGCAGGTAAAAACAGTAAACTAGTTTGGAAATTTATAAAATCAACTACATTCCAGACAAAAACCGCTGAACAACCGTTTGAATTACTTCGTACGGAATCAAGCCCATCCGAAGCAATTAATAAACTCAATAACTATGTTGCTAACGTTGGTAAAAACCTCGCAGAAAATGCCTTACACTCTAGGAGCTCTTCTGCTCTGAATTTGATAAGGTTTTCTTCTACATTAAATTCTTTTGTTTTGTTAGATACCGATGTCGATGAAGTATTAAGTATTATTTCGGGGTTACGAGACGTTTGTGCCGTTGGGTGGGATAACATATCCAATAACATACTAAAAACATTTAAACACAACTGGCTCTTCCATTAACACACATTTTTCAATTATGCCTACAAGAAGGAGTGTTCCCTAAACTGTTAAAAAAAGCAGTGGTTATCCCTATATTTAAATCTGGGGACAAACAAAGTATAAATAATTATAGGCCTATCTCAATTTTATCAGGCCTGTCCAAAATTCTAGAAAAAATCATAAACTCTAGATTAGTAAGATACCTTGAAGATAACAATTTGCTATCGGAACATCAATTTGGTTTTAGACCTAAGAAATCAACTAACCAAGCAGTACATCAATTAACTAACTATGTAACTAGCAATTTGGATAAGGGTATGCACTCCATTGGTATCTTTCTGGACCTTGCTAAAGCTTTTGAAACTATTTCTTGGTCTATACTATTGTACAAACTTGAAACACTTGGAATAAGGGGAACCCAACATAAATTATTTGCTGATTATCTTAGTGATCGCTATCAGTGCATAAAAATTGGTCAGTTCACAAGTTCTGAACAAAAAAATAGTTCTTACGGAATTCCTCAAGGTAGAATTTTAGGGCCTACTCTGTTCCTTATCTATATAAATGACCTCTGCAGCTTGAAACTACAAAATGGTATCATAATGTCATACGCGGATAACACTGCGTTACTCTTCTCGGCAAAATCACGTATTGATGTCTATGAACTCGCTCAGACTGGTTTTAACATAGTAAATAACTGGCTTCACAATAACTTACTAACCTAAAATACTGATAAAACTAAATACATTTTATTTACAATGCGGAACATAAACATGCCAACCACTAATCCAAACATATACGCACATAACTGTAGAATAAACGCCGACATTGCATGCTCTTGTCCCACATTAGCGAAAGCAAATGATATCAAATATCTAGGTATCACTATTGACACAAATCTGAATTTCCGTAAACACATCGATTTATTATGTACAAGAGTACGTAAATTAATATATATATTTAAGAATCTCCGTAATATAGTCGACTACACATTAATAAAACAGGTATATTTAGCTTTGTGTCAATCCATACTAACATATTGCATTACTTCCTGGGGTGGGGCTGCAAAGTCAATTTTACTCCCTTTAGAACGTGCTCAAAGAGCAATTTTAAAGGTAGCCACCTTTCTCCCGTTTTTTTTTCCAACACATCAGCTTTATACGACATGTGAGGTACTAACTATCCAGCAATTATTTATTCTACACATGATACTGAAACAGCACACTGAACTTCCTTTTATCCCTACACCTTCAGATAAGAGAAAGAAATACCTGGTTTGTAACAAATCTCAAACTAGGCATGCATTTGTGAACAGATTTTATATATTCTTGGGTCCATTTTTGTATAATAATTTTAATAAGTTGCTAAGTATATACAGCGTCAGTAATAAAAATTGTAATGTTATGATAACGGAATATTTAGGTAAACTCAATTATGCAGACGCAGAGAATTTGTTACAAATATTAAAAGGATGTAATTATACTTTTAGTATCTAAGCATTTTATTGTATGACACAGTTGCTTGTACGTGTACAGGCAGATTTAGCTTAAGTTTATATTTAGTTATATTATTGTTCAAATAGATATTTAAATAAATGTCCACTTTAAAATAGATAGACAAGTGATCGCCTGAAACACAGGTCTAACCTAGTTCAGGCAAGTAGCTTATAATAATTTAAAGATGTTTAATTATCCTTTCTTGACATAATAGATTACTATAATTATTATATTGGTTATAAACTAGTTTATTAAGGCATTGAATTATTGTTAGATATTAAGATTTAATTTGAAGTTGATTTAAGTCCACTATTGTACTCTTTTTTTATAGCCGAATAAATTTTATTATTATTAATATTATTTGTAAAACAGGAGATGTCTCTATGGTATATAATAAGTGTGACATAGTTGTATATTATTTGAAAATGTTAGTATTACAGTGAATGAGAAGTATATAAAATTAATTAATCAGTTAAATGAAAGAAATGGCCTTGACCTAATTGGTTATCAAGCCCTATTGGGTCAATTTCGTCATTCATTGGAGCTGCTTTGGGACGCTATCGATTTTTCTAACGTGACCCAAGACCTTAGATACTGGCCGAAAGGAATAAATCATTGTGAACGAAAATTTTAATATCTTAAAATAGAATGTCGTGTTTATGCATGAGTTAGAAAATAATACTTTTTAATGTTTTATTTTGAAAATAGAACATGGCCCATTTTTGGTTGCATGTTTCGATATTAGAACAAACCTATGTTTTTTAATTTGTTTCATACAGGTAGATTCAGGTAAATGTCATATTTTACATATTTTTATGTTTCGGACATAGTCATTGGACACAGTTTTCTATTGCTTTCATGAAATATAATTTTTTTCATAACGTGGTGATGTGATTTATTATCTGCTATTGTAGGTACCACTAAACTAACTCAAAAAATTTTAAATAAATTATATTATATATCTACAATATATATTGATTGGTGACGCATATCTCGCGTGATCAACCGGTTTCAAAACACCTAACCCTACTAACTGATCTATCTCTTTATCTACCTTACTTTTTAACGCGAAAGCTATCGGTCGGGCCTTAACAAAAACTGGTTTCGCATCTTCCTTTAATTGTAACTTCACTTTAAATTTATTGAATAACCCTAATTTGTCCGAAAAGACCGAAAGATAACGGTTTTTCAAAGTATCGAACAAATTATTTTCATCTAATTGCTCACAATATTGTATCGACATCAATTATAACCTGAATTTTGAAATAAAATCGCGACCGAGAATCGGCGGACCGCCGTCTCGCACAACATAAACATAAAGTGAATGTGATGCGCCCGCGTAACTTACTTGCAACCGCGCTATACCTACACAAACTATGTTATCACCCGTATATGAAAACAAACGTTTCCTAGTCGTTGATAATGGTACATTGCTAAAATATTTTTTTTATGTTTTCTCAGAAATAGCTGTAACGGCCGAACCACTATCTATCTCAAACTTCAATTCAATCCCCGAGACCGATACCGTTTCTGTCATTGGTTCACCTTGTACTGACCGAATATTAAAACACTTACCGTCATCATCGCTTTCATCCACCGCTCTCGATTCTACATAATTTAATTTTTTGCTATCCTACGCAGACGCCCAGTGGCATGACACTTCCTACATTTCAACATTGCGAACCTACACTGGGACGACTCGTGATTATAGTAGCCGCACACTTCACATTGCACTTTTACTCCCGAACTAGGCGCAGTTTCTCGATCCGGTGGCGTTGCCGACACCGTCGCCCGCGTAATCTTGAACAGCTGGTCGTGCGCCGTGGCTTGCACGCCGGTGCCAGCTGCTGCCCGAGCATTCCGCGCATTCTCCGCAAAATCCATCGCCTTAGTTAAGGTCAGACCCGAGAGATTTTTTGCGAATAGCTTCTCTCTATCGGGTCCCGCACATATCCCCATGTCAAATTTGTCCCGAAGAGCTTCTTCCACATTCGAGAAACCTCAGTGAGCCGTCAGACCGCGCAACCTCGCGGCACATTGTGCATACGACTCCCCCTCCTGTTGCGTAGCCGCGTAAAACTTATAACGTTCGCCGAATCCACACCGCTTTGGAGTAAAATGATCGTCCAATAGCTTCAGTATATCATCGTACGGAACGTTCTGCAGCTGCTTTGGCAACGCGAGATCCGCCGCCAACTTGTGTGCGCCATCCGCGAGTGCGCTTAGCAAGACAGCTAGTCGCTTTGTTCCCGTGGGATCGCTTGTCTCAGTGATGTCGTTTGCCACGAACCACAGTTTAATCCGGCATTTGTAGGTCTCCCAAGACTGTAAGGTGTGATCAAACACCGATAAAATTCCAAAAACTGAGCCGGACATTTTTATTTTTTATTTAAGTGAGAACAGACAAGTGAAACGATTGCTAGCTAGTGGCGCACTCACGTTTATTGGTTTACGCAAGTAGTGGTGCGTAGGCACACGCACACATACATACATAGTTTCACGCCTGTTTCCCAGAGGGGTAGGCAGAGACTACGGATGTCCATTTGCTACGATCCTGACACACTTCTCTGGCTTCATTAACTTTCATCACATTCCTCATACACGCTCGTCGGTTTAAGGAGCTCTTAACCTGGCCTTTGTCCAGAACGCCTCCGATCTGATCGAGAAACGTTCGCCTAGGTTTTCCTCTTGCGACTGTTCCATTCACACTAGCCTTATAAACTTTCTTAGTCAGTCTTTCCTCGTCCATTCTTTCTACATGTCCAAACCAGCTTAACATACCCTTTTCTATTCTTGTCACTATATCCACTTTCACGCCGCATCTCTCTCTAATCACACTATTCCTTATTCTATCTTTCAGAGTCAGACCACATATGCTTCTCAACGCTCTCATTTCTACAGCATTTATTCTGCTCTTATGCTTCTTTTGCCATACCCAACTTTCACTTCCATACATAAGTGTGGGCACTAATAGTCCTCTATGAACAGCCAAACGTGCCTTTTCGGATACATTTCGACTGTTCATAAAAGCGCATAGAGGTCCATTCACTTTGTTGCCAGCAATCGTTCTCCTTTCAATATTTCCCTCATGTTTACCATCCCTTGTAAACAAAGTACTCAAATATACAAACTCTTTCACTTGCTCCACTTTTTCTCCATCAATCATAATATTACACATCGTCACGCACTGTTCCTTTTCAAATACCATTACTTTCGTCTTGCTTACATTTATTTTCATTCCTTTACTCACAAAAGCACCATGCATAATAGTTACCATCGCCTGCAACTCTTCCGCTGATGACGCAAGTATTACTTGGTCATCGGCATAAAGAAGACATTTGACAAGTAACTCCTTCATTCTTAATCCCCATTCACAATCTTTTAAATCTTTCAAACAATTGTCCATGTATAGGTTAAACAGCCAAGGTGACGCTACACATCCTTGTCTAACACCTTTTTCGATGCTAAACCATTCTGTGTAGGTCCCATTTATCCTAATACAATCTCTGGATCATCATAAAGAGATATCAGAGCTCGCGTGAGATTGCTATTCACTCCATACATGGACAATGCCGACCAAAGTTCATTCCTCACCACTTTATCATAAGCCTTTTCCAGATCCACGAGTGCGCAATAGACTTTTTGACCTTTGGCCAAAACTTTTTCGGCTATGCTCCGTAAGGAAAAGACCAGATCCGTACATCCCATACCCTTTCGAAATCCCGTTTGTGCATCCCATATTTTCTTGTCGGTTACTTTCACAATCCTTTCAATTAACACTTTCGCATACAATTTACCGACGACGCTGAGCAAGCTAATGCCTCTATAGCTTTTGCATTTTTGCTGTGAGCCTTTTCCCTTGTATAAAGGTACTATGACGGCCTTGCACCAATCACTTGGTACATGGCTGGTATTCTAGCACAAGTTAAAAAGGCGGCACAACTGAGTTGCTATAAGACCCTGTCCAGCTGTCAGCATTTCGACTGTAATCCTATCATACCCACCAGACTTTCCTGATTTCATGCTTTTCAATGCTTTCATTATTTCATCCATAATAATAGGGCTTTCATCACTACTATCATTATCATTCATTTCGAAACTTTGCCCTTGCCATTCCTCTCTTTCAAATAAACTTTCAAAATATTCCTTCCATCTCTTCAGTACGCTCTTTTCTTCATTCAGTAAACTTCATTTACGCACGAAACGCTTTGCTTCCTCTTTTATAATGCGTACCGCTAAGGAGTGGAATTCGCTGCCTAAGTCTGTGTTTCCCGATGAGCCGATGAGGTATCTGTTAGGCAAGCGTGCTCCATCGTTGACTGCATCTTCACTTAAGATCAGGTGAGATCGCGGTCAAACGCAAGCCTATTACAGTATAAAATAAAATCCTTTGACTTTCGGAAGTTATATGACTTTTCGAAATTATGTGCGTATTGATTGACAATTATTGGCTGCTCCGTGCCTCGGAGAGCACGTTAAGCCATCGGTACCGGCTAATATGAACATCTATGGCCGTCTTTATTGGGAAGTCAGTGCTCTCTAATATCCTGACACTGGTCTAGCCTTAGGGTATCGTTAGCCTTCGGGTTGCGGATATTCTATTAGGCCTAGACATAGACGCGCACATCAACTGGAAGTGGCATATTAAAAGGATAAGAGCGAAACTGTCTAAATTTTCATACGCTCTCCGTGAGATAAAAAAGACAACAGACCTAAAAACAGCGTTAGCCAAATACTACGCGTATGCTTATGCTTGGTTAAAATATGAGATCATCTTATGGGGAAATAGTACAGATGCACCCACATTATTTACACTTCAGAAAAAACTAATAAGAATAATTGTAAACATTGATGAAACAGATAGTTGTAAGCCTCACTTTCAAACACTAGAAACCTTTACCTTGCCTAGCTTATATGTATTTGAAATATGTAAATTTGTTCGCAAATACCCTGATTTCTATACTAAAAGGGAAGACATACAAACGAAAATTACATTAAGGCACAGAAACAGACTTAACCTGCCTAGTTCGCGACCAAACATGCACTCGACTAGTACATTTGTAATGTCTATAAAAATATATAATAAATTACCAGGTACCATAAGAAGCGAAAATAAATACAACAGCTTCATTAATAAACTAAGACAATTTCTCCTCAACAAAAGCTATTACAACATAAATTAATATCTAAATGACAAAATTTAATTACAAACTAATTTAATATACCTACAATAATTTAAAACATAGTTTTTAAATGAATTCATATTATTATTATATAAATATAAATAAAAGATGAACAAATTGAAAAATGGAATTTAGGTACCTACTTAAATTTTTGATTACTCCATCATCATCATCATGATCAGGCTATAATAGTCCACTGCTGGACATAGCCCTCCCCCAAAGAGCGACATAGTGCCCTGTCTTCAGCTTGCCGCATCCAGCATCTGCCTGCAGTCTTTCGCAGATCGTCATCCCACCTGGTCGGAGGGCGTCCTACACTACGTTTGCCGAGTCGCGGTCTCCACTCAAGAACACGCTTACCCCAGTGGTTGTCTGTTCTTCGCGCGGTATGGCCAGCCCACTGCCACTTCAGCTTGCTAATTCTCTGAGCTATGTCGATGACTTTGGTTCTCTGTCAGATGTATTCGTTACGAATTTCGTTACGTTATGTATTTGATTACTTATTTCCATTTAATTAATTTTAATTTATTTATTGTTGCAATATTTTAAAAACGATACCAGTGGCTTCCTCGTTTCTTCTCTTCTATCTATGTTGCCGTGCCCGACAGGCTCCATATTTGGTCTTTTATATTATTTTTTGTAACAACATGTAATTAGATATGGAGAGCAATAAACCATTGAAATTGAAATTGAGGTCAGATGGCAGTCGCTCCGTGTAAAAACTGATGATATCCGGTCAAATCCGGCTAGACTAGAAAGCCGGCCCTAAGTGACTTGGGAATAATAAAGGCTAGGGAGAAGAAGAAGATATATGTATTTAGGCGAAATGTGGGTATATATTTGGCACAGTTCTGGAACTATGCCTGGTATGGTAAGACTGGACTCTATGCTGCTGCTGAAAATTTTAGACAGAAAAAGTCTTTCAAGTATACTGAACTTGTTCAAACCGCCCAAAACCTATTTTCTATTATCATGTATTGTAACATTGAAATTAATATCATAAATGTTCTAGATTCCCAAGAACCGAAATTCAGGGCATTCCTGGACATCCTCTTAGACCTTAGGGAGTCTGATCCGAGTCTCACAGAGCAACAGATCAAGTCTGAAGTTGACACGATCATAAGCGCGGGGCAGGAGACAGTGACGTCCGCCATGTTCTACTCGTTACTCATGATTGGCTGCAACCCAAGGGTTCAGGAGAAATTGTATGCTGAGTGAGTTGTCTTTATTATTTGTAGGCAAAAATATTTTCTTTTCAGATTCAAAGCAGTTTCTCTTACGACAATAACTTTGACATTTTCACGTTGCATATGCAGCGTGTAACAGAAAGGTGCGGTCATACTTAAGTGTCACATTATAAAGTTCTTGTAAAAAGGCTTCTTTTTGATGTTTTAAATAATAAATTAATACATTTTAGAAATTTTCATAACATTTTTTTTGATAGGCTACATAGGTTATTTATCGGCCCTAAAATATGACGACACCTTTCTATTACATGCTGTATAATTTGTAACAGGTATTAGCGCAGTCATGAATATTGCTTTATCATTCAGCTGGTACAACTTGCTCGAAAATGGATCAAAAGGTTTCTCTAGCATTGTATTTCTATTTTCAACCATAAATATATACCCCGACGGGATATCCAACCTACATATCTTCTTTTTAGCATTTCATATTTTTTTGACCTAACCTGTCATTCAAACGGAATCATCTTTCTTCGTAGGTTAAAGGAGATATTTGGCGACAGCACTCGGCCCGTTACCAAGCAGGACCTGTCAGCGATGAGATACCTTGAAGCGGTGATTAACGAGACACTACGAATGTTCCCACCTGCGCCAGGGGTCATGCGGTATGCGGACAGAGATTTGCGCTTGAGTGAGTAAAACCATTATTTCTTTAATGGAAATTCTTCTTTTTGATAAAAGTCATCCTAGTGTCTATAACAGTCGATATTAACGGAGACCTACTCTGAGACAAGAGTAGAGAGAGCACCTCTCCTTCTCAATATCGCAGATCAGCACCTAGGTACGATATTAAGGAGGAAACGTACTCAATACAGGCACCAAATACAAGGTTGATGTACTTCTATCAGGAATGATTCCGTGGCACGCTAGGAGTCCTTCCTGATAGAAATAGAAAATGTCTTTCCTTTCTTTAAAAACTTTATGCTGTCAGCAAGACACTAGTATAGTGTGAACTTGTGTATCTTTGCACCATGCGCTGGTAGCACGGCGATTCATTTTTGGAAGAGTCAGCATCACTCGCCATACCTCTGGTGTTATAAACGTCCATAGGCATAGAGCACGGTATAATGTACACCATAGGCCAGGCCAAGTTCACGTTAGCCGAATTCTGGTATAACTTTAGAGTAATTTTATAAGGCAGCGTCTCGTCTTATAATAGTACAAGCAATATTGAGCATTATGATTAAAGGAGTAGAGTTTAAATTACATTGTAGACATATTTAATAACACTTACAAATGTACAGCCTATTTACTAGTAGATTGATGGTGCTAACTCATTATTTATTGTCCTAGAGTCGTTCACGATCCCGAAAGGAACATCATGTATTATCAACGCTTGGGGCGCTGGGCGGTCAGAACGCATCTGGGGTATAGATGCGTCGCTGTATCGTCCTGAACGATGGCTTGAAGACCAGCCTCCTGGGAATCCAGCTTCTTTCCTAGCCTTCAGCTACGGTCGAAGAGCTTGTATAGGTAAGTTTTACGTAACCTATCTATTATTATTTGTGCCGTACCGTGGCACGCTGTAACTCACCGATATCTGGTCACCAAAGCAGCTTAACGCTTTCTTGGACTTAAACTCAGAAAAAATCCGATACTTTTGTAAATGAATGGAATGTATGAGGTATCGTGAGGAGAACGCGTTAATGATATATTTTAAGTTTATGCCATACTAGCTTTTGCCCGCGGCTTCGCTCGCGTTAATTTAGAATTTGACAATCAATTCGGGTTGTACTCTGCTTGTAATAATATAATTTAATCATGATTCGAAAGACACGTGGCGCCATCTATTATCATAAGACCGTTATTATTGTTTTCTTCGAAAACAGTATTTTTTTCGGAATGAAAGGTAGCCTATGTCTTTTTCTGTATACCTGACAACGTATATGCAAAATTTCAGGATGATCGGTTTAGTGGTTTAGGCGTGAAAAGATACAAACAAACTCATTTTCGCTTTTATAATATTAGTTAGGATTATGTATTACTAGATGCGCCCGTGGTTTCACCCGCGGTTATAGTTATTGCGCCGCCCTCGTGGATCGTAGCGTGATGTTATACAGCCCATAACTTTCCTCGATAAATAGGCTATTCAATACTAAAAAATTTTTTCAATTCGTACTAGTAGTTCCTGAGATTAGCGCGTTCAACCAAACAAACAAAAAAACTAACTCTTCAGCTTTGTAATAGTAGTATAGATTAAATAGTGTAATTGGCGCAAGTCCTTCTATTTAATATAAAATAAATAAATATAATCGTAAATCGTAAATCGTAAAAAAAATATCGTCAGTAGTCGATCTGAGCAGACGTGTACAACAATTTATTCATAAAAATAAAATAACAGTACAAAGCAAATTGAAACATAAGTAATTAGTTCGTAAACATAGTTTGGATCGCAATAAATACGCTACTTGTGACACTTAGCAGTGGACAGTGAGCCGGCCGCTAGCGCATCGCACAGGCACGTCCCGCACTTATTTACTAAGGATGAGTCTACAGAAATCGTCGATTCGTGGTAGCGAAAGCGGTAGCGGAAGCGGTTCAGAAACCGATCTATCAACTATGTCGCGTGAAGATGCATTTGTTAGTCAAAGAAAACGAAAATTACCAAGCACAGAGATAGATATTAAATTTGAACTTCAATGTTTTCGCGAAGACATAATTTCTTGGTTAGAAAAATCGCGCGAAGAACAAAATAAACAGATGGTACAGACGATCCGAGAAGAATTGGTGGAAATTAAATCAGAAATGAAATCTATTAAAACCATGAATGAAAACTTAATACAAGAAAATATTAACTTACGCGCCGAACTATTAAAAATTAAAAACTCGCAACAAAATATGAAGGATCAAATCAAACACCTGGACATACACACCGTTAAAAAAACGGAAATTAAAGTATCATCTAGCAAACCGCTATTCTCATGTTACGAAGATACTATCCTCGAGCTCCACGAGCGAACAGTACGGAAAAATAACATCATAATCGCGGGTATACATGAATTAAATAGTGACAATTTCAAACAAAGACAAAATCATGATAATAATGAGGTAAAGAATTTAACAAAAACTATCCAAAATGACTGTCCAGCTCCGATTAAAATTATGAGGCTCGGCAAGTACGTTCCAGGGAAACACCGGTTGCTCAAAGTATGTTTCAACAATGCAGAAACTGCAAAATATCTACTTCGTAACCAACCAAAGCACTCCGATAATATTCGCTTATTTTCGGATCAGACACCCGCTCAAAGAAGTTATATGAAGCAGCTTAAAGAAGAATTAGTAAACCGTGAAAAAAATGGAGAACGAGATTTAACTATTAAGTATGTCAGAGATATACCTAAAATTATAAAAAACATGCAAAAAACGGCGCGCCACGGCAATCATGCGCAGATCACTAAATTCTCAGGAAAGTCTCTTTATCGCATAATTACGATGTTTTACCCACTCAAAAATCAACATTACATTTTTTATATGCAAATGTTCGCAGCTTGTGTAAATCGGGCAAGTTTGACGAGTTGAAGTGCATTCTTAAATCCATACAATGTGTCACACACTTAATCATCCTAACGGAAACATGGATAACGAACGAATCTGATGCGAAATCGTTTGGCTTGCCTGGCTATACGCACACATATAATTACCGTTTAGACAAAAGAGGTGGCGGCGTTTCTATTTTTATCCATAACAGCTTACGTTTCGATACTATGGAGGACATTTGCGAGAATCGTGTGCATTACCTGTGGATTTATGTAATTAAGTACTCACTTAGTGTCGGCGTAATTTATAATCCTGGTAAAATAAATTTGAATGCCTTCTTTGAGAGATACGCCACACAGTTGGAAAATAAGAAGCGGGGTATCGTCTTTGGAGATTTCAACATCGATCTATTGAGCGATTCGAGAGATACATTAAACTACAAGGATATATTACAATTAGCTGGATATGATATTTTGAACAAAATAGATATGGATTACTGCACTCGTGAGACATCGACAACGAAGACTATATTGGATCATGTTTGTTCAAATCTTTACAACGAACGCTTTCATCTCACAATTATTGACTCGCCTTTATCAGATCACAAGCAAATTTATGTAGAATTGCTCAACTATAAACATAACTCTCTTTAACGCACATCATACGAAGCAATAGATTACACGGCCTTATACAAAAGTATGAAGAAAAATACACCGATAAGCAATGAACACAATTACGCGGATTTGGAAGACTGTATATTGGGTTACATAAACAAACATAAAGTTAACAAAATAAAGATATTAAACTTACCACAAAAAGATTGGATCAATAAAACTATAATACAAAACATACAAAAGAGAAACATTTTGTGGAAAAAGCTGAAAGAAAACCAGGCGGACAAGGAACTGGAACAACAATTTATCAGGGAGAGAAACAATTTACACAAACTTATCACCACAATGAAACGAGAATTTTACCAAACTTCATTTCAAAACTGTAATAATGATTCCAAAAAGCTCTGGAAATTAATTAATACTCTAGCTAACAATAAAATCAAAACAGATATTTATCCACCAAAACTTGTAAACTCCGGTACAACTATTAACAATGGCAATGACAGCTGCGAACAATTTAATATATTTTTTTCTACAATTGGCAACGAATTGGCAAATAAAATCCCAAAAAATAACAACATATTTCGAACCTTGTACCGTTAAAGAAATTAATAACATCATAACAAGCATAGACATAAACTGCAGTTCTGGAATAGATGGCATTAACACAAAGTCAATTATAGCTATACGTGATCTTATAGTAAATAATCTACATGACTGTATAAATAAGTGCATGGCCAGGCACTTTTCCGGATAGTTTAAAAATTGCAAAGATTAGCCCAATATACAAATCTGGAGTAAAAAACGACCTTGGCAATTATAGACCAATCTCAGTTTTGCCAGTCATGTCAAAAATATATGAAAGGGTGATATATAACCGTCTAAGTAAACATGTAGAAGATACTAATTATCTATCACCACAACAATACGGATTTCGTAAAAATTCAGGCACCTTGTCAGCGGTTATTGACTTAGTAACCAAAATTAGCTCAGAAATAGATCAACGAAACATTTGTCTAGGTATATTTATAGACCTAAAAAAGGCATTCGACACCGTGAGTCATAGTCTATTGCTTGCAAAGTTAAAGAGCCTAGGATTGTCAGGACCCGCGTATAACATATTTCAATCATATTTGGAAAACAGAACACAAGTGGTTAAAATAGGTAAAGACTTCTCAAGCCATCCTCTACCTATAGTTTGTGGCATTCCGCAAGGTTCCATAATTGGGCCTTTATTATTCTTAATTTATGTCAATAATATAACTAATCTCACTTATTTAATAGAAATCTGGGGTTCGGCTGCGAAAACCAACCTTAATCCTTTACAGCGTGCACAAAACAAAATAATAAAAGTACTCTTTCACTACCACAAATTAACACATACACCTACATTCTACGAAAACACTGAATTATTCAATCTTAAGCAAATATACACCCAAAATATATGTACATTAATAAAAAAGATTACTCTAGGACACATTCATACTCAAACTTCTATAACCAAAAGAACATTCACACATAGTCTAAGAAACACAAACAAACTAACACTCACAACACCGAGAACCGAATACGGTAAAAGAAATATGTTGTACGACGGTGTCAAACATTATAACAATTTGCCTAATGAATTAAAAGAGGTTGAAAGTATACGTATGTTCAAAAATAAAATAAAAAAGTACATCAGCGAAAATATATTTTAAATCACCTATACAAAAACAAGTATATACCATATTTAATACAGTAAAATAAAATAAATAAACCATAAAAGAAGACAAGAATATAATATATATAGGTATATATATATAAATAATAATAATAACTAATTACACATTAGAGTTTATTTTCCATACAAAATAAATTATGGTAGTGTCGTATTTGTTTCAATATATATATATATATGTGAAACAGCTTAAAAAATAACAGACGCATGTTAACCTTTAAATAATCATTGACTTATTCAAGAAATGCATTAGCAAATAAAGTAAGAAATAATTGATATCACCCAACAGCGATCACACAGCACGTCCGTTCCGTCCGCCGCTCTGAGAGTTCTACATAATGTTCTTGAAGATATGCGGAGTTTGCCAACCCGCACTGGGCCGGCGCGGTGGACTATGGCCTAACCCTTCTCACACTGGGAAGGGGCCTGTGCCTTGTGGGACAGTTTAATATATACTAGCGGTCGCCTAGTGCTCGAAATTCGAGCAAAGTTTGCCTGTAAGATATTGCTGATATAATATGTCATTATATATTGATTTATGTAACCATAGTTACGCGCTTCGACTGTGTGTGTCAAATAAATGGTTGTGTGCGTGTAGTGCTTTTTCATTAATTTAAAGTGTTTCCAGGCATAATTTAAAAAAAATATTAGCTTTCGTCACTTATTCTCTGTATAAACTATAAGTGTGCGAAATTTCATACTCCTCCGTCCGCCCAATTTTCGTAAAAAGGGATCCAAAGTTTTCGCTTCGCGTATTAATATATAGATTACAATATAATTTTAGATAATTAATTGCAATTAAGACCTGTTATCTGATATTATGATATATTAAGTATTTCATTTTACTTGCGGCTTCGCACGCTGTAATATAGATTTTAGCAATTTCTATCCCTCGGGCAAAAGTACTTTTTTTCTGGATGTCTTATGTCCTTTTATGTACCCGCGACAATGTGTATGCGAAATTTCATGATTATGGGTCGAGTAGTTATGGCGTGAAAGCGTAACAAATAAACTCACATTCGTATTTATATGACTAGCTTTTGCCCGCGGCGACGCTCGCGTTAATTTAGAATTTGACAATCAATTCGGGTTGTACCCTGCTTGTAATAATATAATTCAATCATGATTCGAAAGACACGTGGCGCCATCTATTATCATAAGAACGTTATTTTTTTCCTCGGGAACAGTAATTTTTTTCGGGATGAAAGGTAGCCTATGTCCGTTTCTGTACACCTGTCAACGTATATGCAAAATTTCAGGATGATCGGTTCAGTAGTTTAGGCGTGAAAAGGTAACAAACAAACAAACAAACTCATTTTCGCTTTTATAATATTAATAAATAATAAAAATAATAATAGTTATAATTATAATATTATAATAAGGACGTTTACAAATCGCGATAGTCGAAAAACCTTATTAGCATTCACGACTGAGGATGTTTGGGTCGACGGCTTCAACGCGTGGCTTCATCGATATAAACGTTAGTATGTATATGCATGTGTTGTCTTTAACTTATGTGTTCTCTATTTTCAGGTAAAAAATACGCAATGGCAATTCTAAAAACTGTATTGGCTCATTGTGTGAGGGAGTTAGAGTTCGTATCCGAAGCAGACAACTTGCAGCTTAAAGTGGACATCGTTCTAAGGCCCACTGCTGGGCATCTCATACAAGTGCGACGAAGGAACAATAAATGATTAAATGTAAATCATCCCTGTTTATTAATATTCCCACTGCTGGGCATGGGCCTCTTTTCAGTATGAGGTTTAGCCATAGTCTACCACGCTGTTCCAGTGTGGGCTGACAAACTTTACACATTTTCGAGAACATTAAGGAGAACACATACATACGTACATAGATTCACGCCTGTTTCCCAGAGGGGTAGGCAGAGACTACGGATTTCCATTTGCTACGATCCTGACACACTTATCTGGCTTCATTCACTTTCATCACATTCCTCATACACGCCCGTCGGTTCAAGGTGCTCTTAACCTGGCATTTGTCCAGAACGTCTCCGATCTGATCGAGAAACGTTCGCCTAGGTTTTCCTCTTGCGACTATTCCATTCACACTAGCCTTATAAACTTTCCTTATTATGGAGAACTGGTAGATAAATATATAAATCGTGAGGTAACCTGCGTGAGGCTTTCTTACGATGTTATTATTAATTGCCACACACATTCACACTGTCCTATATACACATATACTTTTACACACACGTGCAATACATGTAGAGTAGTAGAGCCTTGCTGATGTCAGCATGAATGGGCCGGCTCGACCG
This sequence comes from Catocala sponsa, assembly GCA_963564715.1. Taxonomy (NCBI): domain Eukaryota; kingdom Metazoa; phylum Arthropoda; class Insecta; order Lepidoptera; family Erebidae; genus Catocala; species Catocala sponsa. Next base: position 24,057,414 of record OY751341.1, on the reverse strand, counting down.
GGGAAGGACTACCCTCTCACAGAATATCGACGTGAAATAGCAGTATTCCTACTGTTGTGTTTCGTTCGGCGAGTCAGAGTGCCAGAGGCCCAATCACCCTTTTTCCCCCTTCCCGCTCCTTCTCTGTCTGTATGTTTAAAGATAAGCAGAAGGATCTGCTTATCCCTTTAGGAAATATACAGACCTGATGCTATATTTATTACTAGTTTTACCCACCACTTAGCTTGCGTTTTTTGGATCAAAGGTAACCTTCGTCCTTTTCTGTTCCCCTGACAACGTGTATGCGAAGTGTCATGTTGATCGGTCGAGTAGTTGAGGAGTGGAAGCGTGACAAACACACAAACACACAAACTGTTCATCTGTTGTCATTTGCTCACATACTGCACAGCTCCTGTGAGAATACCAGCGTTGCACTTCAACTGCAGCACTGGCTGACGCAGGTACCTAATTTGGTCTCCATGCAATATACTGCTCTGTATGTATTTATATTTTATTGTATTGTGTAAAGGAGATACAAATAAAAATATTTTTCTTTCTTTCAAAGAGCCAAACTCATATTCACATTTGTAATACTAGGTAGGCTGTATTAATTTTAATATAATACATAATATTATTGCTTAGGGTATCGTTAGCCTTCGGGTTGTGGAGGTCAGGTGGCAGCCGCTCCGTGTAAAAACTGAAATCCAGTCAAATCCGGTTTGACTAGAAAACCGACCCCAAGTGACTTGGGAATAATAAAGGCTAGGGAGAAGAAGATAGTGTCATATATTTTTTTTTTTAACTGTGCCTGTTGTATAAGGCACAAGTGCGCCCTTGCGTGGAGTACTGTTCTCATCTTTGGGATGGCTCCGCGCAGTACTTGTTGGACACTCTCGACCGGTTACAGCGGCGGGCTGTCCGTATCATCGGAGATCCAGAGGTCACGAGTTCACTGGAACCTCTGCAACTCCGTAGGGACATTGCCTCATTGGCATGTTTCTACAGAATATACCACGGGGAGTGCTCTGAAGAGTTATTCCACCTTATCCCGCCCTTCCCTTTCCTATCCAGAACAACGCGTGCTGGGCTCAAATGCCATTCTTACACGGTAGAGTCGATTAGAGCGCGTACCAAAAAGTTTGGGTCCTCATACCTCTGCCGAACGACCAAGGCATGGAATTCTCTGCCAAGGCACGTGTTTCTTTCTTCCTTCAATCCTGGGTTCTTTAAGCGGGGCGTGAAAAAGCATCTTCTCAGGCCGTCAAAGTAGAGACGTCAATATCTCCTCGGCTATTGTGGGGGCGATGTGGAGGCCACTGCTTACCATCAGGTGGAGTGTGGTCATTTTGACGAGCAAAAAAAAAAAGAAAACGGTCAAAACAGAAATGTTAATAATTAAATACATAATTAAATGCGTTATGTCAATACGTATCCTTATTTTATTAGTAAATTTATATTTTGAGTAAACCTCACAAAATTCGAAAGTATAATAAAACAAAAAAAAAACAAAATTGACAACAATTATACAGACAATAAATCAAATCAAAAGCAATCACAGGTCAAACTTTTGACAGCATTTTATTGGATTTAATATGATGTGCCTTTCTACTTATAAACAAGTTTAGGTTCAATTTATAGTGTAAATATCAATTCAACAAATGTCAGAACTATGAACTCAATAGTTTTCTAAACTAAACGGTGCAACATGATTTACTTCAATAAACAGTTTAGATAGTTCACCTAAGTGCGGTATACGCAGAATATGTTTCTCTCATCACAGTCATCAAACAGTGAAGCTCAACGTAGCTATACCACCGCCAGACAGCGACATTGTATTCTGAGAGCTCTGCAGCATAACCAACACCATCTTCATATTGGTCTTGTCGAAACTCTCCCACTGACAATCGTACACTGCCTGCTCAAACACGACACACGCGTCCATCACACGCTGGCCAGCCAAACAATCCATCGAAACTTGCATGAGAGAGTAAGGCAATTAAATAAATGTATTCTCCAACTTCCCTAATAACTCGGATAATAGCCCAAGTATTAGCAGAAAGAACCCCATAGCAATAGATCCTCTGTATATACTCTCCACTTCACGAAACAGATTTTGCAGCAACGCATTCCGTCTGATTATTTCTTTAAGATGATTATTCACGAATCTATTCAGAATTGTTTTAGTATCGGCGTCATATTCGTTAACAGTATCGACTTGCATTACGTTTTCTGCATGTTTTACAGCGTCTGGCCATAAATTGACTATTTCTTCGCTTGGAGCAAGCAGTTGCGCTTCTGTATAGCCTGTTATGACTATGAGATAGGCTTCGACGGTGGCTGGTATATAGCAGAGGTAGCTGACACCGATGCCCATCATTGTCCAGGCGATTTGGTAGTTAGGTGTCTCGAACATTGGCTCCAGTCCTGGAAGAAGTTTCTATTTGAGATTATTGCATAATTTTGAAGAGGCTTCTATGATTTGGTAGTGGACATGTTTTAAGTATTGCCATAATCCTTACTACAAGACATATTTTCATCAATTATTAATAAAATGGGCTGAATCTTTGTAAATAGTCTCGTTTTGACTCCCAGTGAAAATGTTTGATCTTTTAGCGATCACTATCCAATATACTTATATCCAGAGTTAAGTAAAAAGGAACCTGTTAAGAACAATAATTGGACAGTCACACAATGGACATGTTTCTTCTGGCACACGCGCACTGTATTGCTTATCTACCACCTACTACTAAATATTTTCCCAAAGAGAATATTGAGCATCCCCTCAAAATGAAGTGACCAATAAAAATGTAGCTTGTTTGAGACACGATGTGCTGTTATATGGATCAATATCAATAAGACAGTAATTTACCATAAATTATATAGTAGTTCTCAGGCAGGTTTCTGCCTGGCAAGAACATAGGTGCTATGAGGTAAAGGTTGCAGTTGTTGAAGACGACCATAAAGAATACGATGGCTCGCAGCTTTACCCTCCTCAGTACCTTGAGAAGGTTTCCTTCGAACCGACTGCCTGGTACTGTCTGTGAATCACACTCCAGGTAGTCGTCGGTTATCTTCCTTATCTTGTTACTGAAAGAATGGTTTAAATTATGTTAGTTTTCAAATAAATACAAATAATAGACACTGTTCCAGAGAGAATCGGACATATAATATATACCATATGTGAAAACTTTTAATTGGCCTTCTTTTTCGTATCAAATCTGTCTATGATACCAATTTAGCTGTAAGTTTTCCTAAAATTGTAAAATAAAATAATACATGTGAAAACTCATAAAGGTTTTTTAAACAGTTATTTAATTATAATAAGCTACAATTTGTTTACCAAATAAAATAAAATAAATATGACACTATCTTCTTCTCCCTTAGCCTTTATTATTCCCAAATCACTTGGGATCGGCTTTCTAGTCTAACCGGATTTGACTGGATATCAGTTTTTACACGGAGCGACTGCCATCTGACCTCCGCAACCCGAAGGCTAACGATACCCTAAGGCTAGACCAGTATCAGGATATCAGAAGGCACTGACTTCCCAATAACGACTGCCATAGATGTTCATGGCAGCCGGGACCGACGGCTTAGCGTGCTTTTAATAAATAAATAAAACTTTTATTTCATAAAAGGAGCTGTAGTACAATACAATAAATAACAAACACCTAAATAATAACTACACTTAGCGGTTAAAGTACTGTCTTCTAAAGTAGGCTACATAATAGCCTGTAGTAAACAGAAACAGTGCCACCTCCTCGGAGATTGAAATACAGTGTTTGAAAATTACAACATTATCTATCTTTGCACATGATAACTGTAGTACGTTTGCTGACACTGCATGCACTTATCCCACATTAACTAAGACGGATGATATAAAGTATTTAGGTATTACAATTGACACAAATCTAAACTTCCACAAACACATCGATTTGTTATGCACTAGAGTACGTAAATTGATTTATATGTCGGATATAGAGTGTGTGCGTCAGTAACACCATCGACTGACATAATGCGGGCGTACAATAGGGTGATCGAGCAAAGTGAAACAATACATGTACACTGATCACTTTTATTGTCTTCACAATAACTTACCACGAATGTCTTGCACGAAACGAATGACAGTTCCTAGCGAGGAGGTCCGCACTCGACGACGGTAGAAAGATCCGTCGAATATAGCGTGCGCCTCTCTTATGTAGGCTCTGTCGTAGCACGAAGTGAGATGCGTGTTGCTGTCATCGCAACAGTGCTGCCATATCTCGACTCTCGTACCGCGTTTCGTAACTGTACTAATGACCGTCTCCGACATATATATTTAAATACTTGCACAACGTAGCCGACTATACATTGATAAAACAGGTTTATTTAGCTTTGTGTCAATCTATTCTCACATACTGCATAACATCTTGGGGTGGAGCAGTCAAATCAATTCTCCTGCCCCTAGAGCGAGCTCAAAGAGCTGTTCTTAAAGTAGCCACACGTCGCCCATTCTTGTTTCCCACTCATCAGCATTACACCGCTTGCAAGGTACTTACCAATCGTCAATTATTTATTATGCACACTATACTTAAACAGCACACTGAAGTCCCGTTTACCTCGGTCTTAGATAAGAGAAGAAAAGACTTAGTCTGTATAAAGTCTCAAACCAGACACGCATTTGTCAATAAATTCTACGTATTTTTAGGACCATATTTATATAACAAGTTAAATAAAATAATAAATATATATAACGGCGCATTAGATTCAGTAGGGTATTTAAAAGCTGTGACGTCAGCAGAGCTGACATCACTATTCTCAATAGATGGATCACTCATTGCAAATACGTAATGAAAGTAATGAAACACGCTTTCGATAATAATTATAAACACTTATAATTCTTAAGCACAATCTTAATCTTAGCTATGTAAAGAAAACACAGTAATAATCAATAATAAATTTCGTACTCACAAGATTACAATTTGTGAAGAGATCTCGCCTCTCCGAGAACTCGTAATAGAATGCTTGACTTTACAACGCCAAACGCCTTCAAGGTGGCGGGCGTTGGGAGGTCAATACACACTCACAATATTTCACTATTATTTTAACAGACACTTCCTTAATAGCTAATTTAATTACGTTAATAATTTATAAAAATCAACAGACTGTTTTTAATATTAGAACATTTTAATTTACAGTTCAAATGTTTTAATAACAGACTTTAACACTTCAATTTAATGTTGAACTTGTAAGTATTCGTATTACTTTGAACTTAACAAAAATATCTAGAAATCAATTCGTTATTGCTTAAAAATCAAGTTATGAATTTAACAATTGCTTAATTACTTCAAAATGAATGTTTAATTTATAATGAGTAATAGTTTGTCGTCTCGAACAACAACAAACTATTACAACTCTTATTTTAATCAATAACTGGTAATCATGAAAAAATCTTAGTAAATAAATAGAGACCTGATTATAAGTCAATTAGCGGTAAATTAATGCATTACAATAATTGGTTACATAGACTTGCGCCGACGTATTCAAATTACTTTAAACTCAACAAAAATATCTAGAAATCAATTCGTTATTGCTTAAAAATCAAGTTATGAATTTAGCAGTTGCTTAATTACTTCAAAATGAATGTTTAAATTATAATGAGTAATAGTTTGTCGTCTCGAACAACAACAAACCATTACAACTCTTATTTTAAGCAATAACTGGTAAAAATCCCATAAACAATGTGGTAATCATGAAATAATCTTAGTAAATTAATAGAGACCTGATTATAAGTCAATTAGCAGTAAATTAATCTATCAAAATAATTGGTTATATGGATTTGCGCCGACATATACAATGTTAGTTATAAAAAATGTAGTATCATGGTAATGGAATACCTAGGAAAATTAAATTATACGGACACAAAAAAACTGCTAGAAGTCTTAAAATGATATTGAAATGAATTTTAAAATCGTCTATTACTTCCTGACCACCTTTAATCGTAGATGTACTTTCGACTGTAAATATTTGTATTAATTATGCGCTAGTGTAAAATAAAATTGTCAAGTGATGTCCTGAAACACAGGTTTATCCTAGTTCAGGCAGGCTTAAACATAATCTTTTGAACTTCATTTATTTTGTATATACTATAAATTAACATAGTTTAAGAATTAATTTTAATTTAAGCTTAAATTATTTAACAATGATGTAATATGTATGATATAGTGTAAGGATGTATTTTATTTTTCTGTCAATAAAGAAATATTATATTATATTATATTATAATCATGTAAGTACTAAATAATAATATTCTATCACATACACACAACACCATCTAGCCCAAACTAAGCAGAGCTTGTACTATGTGTACTAAACAATGGATAAACATACATATATACTGTCTTTTTTTTGTAAATACATACATATTATACATAGAAACACCCAGACCAAGACAAACATCCATGTTCATACACACAAATGTTTGACTTGTGAGGGAATCGAAGTGGCAGTCAGTTACACTAACCACTACGCCATCGAGGGCGCCTACTGTTCATTAATTTTAATTTCTATTCTTACAATTGTAGCGTACCGTGTAAATTGTAAATTTTAAGTATGAATGTATTTACGTGAGAACGTGTAATTGTACGTATTGAGTGTTATGTAGTGTGTATTTGTGTGTGTGATGCGAAGAAGTGTGTGTGGGTGTGGGTGTGTATGTGTGTGTGTTTGCTTGCATACATATTATGTGTGTGCGGTGGTCATGTCTACATAACGAAATATATCATGATAGGATGTAATAAGTGGTTTAAAAATAATTTAATAGTTTATCTATAGTTTTATAGTAAAGAACGTATAAATAAATGATTCCGTTTCATCATACGTTATTTTTGAAGAAACTCTTGTTTGTGTAGTTTTTCACTGTACAGGGGCTATATTATAATAATAATAAACCGGACAAGTGACAACGGAGACCCGCTCCGGGTCACCGTTCTCACGAAACCCGTGATGGTGAAACCGGCGCCGCACCGCTCGACACCCCTAGCCGCTCGCACCGGTGTTGCCCTCTGCTGCTGGCTTGTATGCCTATGGTGGCTATTCAGGGGGCCCATCTAGTGAGTTGGCGAGTCACCGTCTGACCATTCGATTGATGCTATTAGAGTATTCATGGTGGACGCCGTTTTATCATCCATAGTTACCAATACACCAGTCTATCAAACACCCATAACCATAGCCCATATATTAGAATCCATAGATAACAATATTATAGTTCTATGCCTGCTGCGGCTAGTGCCTCTGTAGGTGTTCCATCCCACCTTTGATTAAAACTCTCGAAGGGCCTTTTCACTCCTAAAGGGCCGGGTATTATCCCAACGTATTAGGGAAATACCCGTGAAAGAGAAACAAATAATAATAGCCCTGTATTAAACTGTCCCCCTGCTGGGCAGGGGCCTCTTCTCACTATTAGAAGGGATAGGCCATAGTCCACCACGCTAGCCTAGTGCGGGTTGGCAGATTCAAATACTTCGTCATTATTTGATTGCACTGTAGCAAGCCTTCCGAACGATACAGTCCCAAGATTATATGACTATACGAGAACTGAATGAAAAAAATAAAAAAGCTGTCTTGTGAGTGTAAGTGTCCAGGAAATAGATGATTTAACGTGCGAAAATGTAGAACCTAAATCAGACTTGTCAAAGGCAAACAAAACGATCGAATTATACAAAAAAGTTACTATTGTGAGTCTTTGTAAAGTAATAACATTTTATGCTATTTGATTTATTTTCATTTTTTGTGAATGTATTGGTAAATCCAGAAATGCAACAATGCATTATGAGTAGCTAGAATAATAATTCTGTTTACTTGTTATAAATGTCAATGTCAAATATTAATAGAATACAATATTCGGATTGGCGACGCCAGTCGGCAGCACCTTCATGTGGGGATCAATATATAGGTAGACCTTTGAGCTATCTCTCACTCGCAAAACGTGTGTTGGAAACGTAAGTAAGAAAATCTGCTCAATTAGTTAAAATAATTCAATAATTAAAAATTAAAATTCAATAAATTACCATATTTCGGTTATACCGATTATGATAATAACTTTAATTAATCTAGTATTTCGGAGCGTGTTACCAGGTCTGCGTTGTGGGGATTATGCTTGTGGAATATGCTAAGATTGTTAAATAGATATTTGGATAGAATAAAGTGTTCAATATTTGTTGAAAGTGAACTTATTTTTTGTATTAGTAATTTGTTGTGATGTCCTTTAGGAAGGTAAGTAATAGTCATTTTACTGCGTAAATAATGGGTCTGATGCTTAATATGCTTATAGACAACAAACATATTTACCTGTTATAGATTATAGAGTTAGGGACATGTTCTATATGTCCTATGATAGAATATAGCGGTAAGAGATCTTGGTAAAGGTTGACATGGGCTTCACTGAGATGTAATTTATTAATAATAGGTAATATTTTTTACGAATATGGGATATGTGTGTTTGACATTTGTGTCTTAGTAGCATCATGTCTCCGCCTTCAAATAATAACTGATATTAAAAGAATTATAGACAAGTGTAATTGACATACGACGCCAAAAATAGGTTGAGTGTAGATTAAGTCCAATAAATGTACCATCCACTTAAGAAAATCATTTATGATGAATTCGGCTTAATGTAATTTTCTATATTTTGTGGATTTAATCCGAAATTGCTGTACGCAGACATCCAGGTATAAGAGCGTCTGGCAGCTGCTTTTACTTTGCATCTTATGGCGCCGTTCATCCAGAATGGCGCCATAACACGCAAAGTAAAACCATTTATACATTTAGATCACTTATGAACTTTAAAATTTAGTAGTTAGTGAGTTTACCTAACTTACTTAATAAAAAATATGTTAGTTGCTAGTTATAGACAAAGAGATGCGTCTATGAGAAGATACCTGCAATACACGGCTACTTCTATTGAAGATACCTGCAATACACGGCTACTTCTATTGAAGATACCTGCAATACACGGCTACCTCTATTGAAGATACCTGCAATACACGGCTACTTCTATTGAATATACCTGCAATACACGGCTACTTCTATTGAATATACCTGCAATACACGGCTACTTTTATTGAATCGCCTTTTTTGTCATTCTGTATTATCCCACTGCAGGGCAAAGGCTAGACTGTACGGGTAGTGGGGTGCTGTAAGAGATCGGCTCGCAATGGCCACCGCGCTGAGTGTAGTGGGTTCGTTCCCCTTACGGGACAAACATTTGTGTGATCCGCAAGTAGTTCTGCCGAGTCTGGGTGTTCCTCGTGTCCATTGTCTGAATGTTTATAAAGTCCCCGCGACGCAGGATGTATTCCTAGTGCATGAGCTCCCAGCTTCAAAGAATTAAGAAAAAGGTTTCGCTCTCACTTTACCACATCTCTCTGTCATGCGCTAGTTAACATCAGTGTCTTCTAAATCTGTTAAATTCGACCGAAGATGGTGATGGCAGCTAATGATGGCATTAGTTTGGTCTACCACGTTGGCTTAGTGCCATTTGGGATCCAGTCTGTGCTGATTTTAGCCCAAAGCTCCTTCGGTATGCGGCAAACGTGTCCAGCCTAATCCCATTAAAAAATTTCTGGTTTCTGGTGTAGGGAAACTCCAGAATCAGTTCTCAGGCATTTATTTTCCTTTAATAATTTGCAACATACCTAATTAGAATTTATATTAATAGTTTACACTTTACATAGTTATGCAATATGCATACCTTATCTAATTCAATGCAATATCGGCTACTTAATACATTTTACTTCACAACCTTATTTGATCGCCACTTAATGCACGACTGCCTGTTATCGTTCCGCGCATTAGTTTTTTACTATTAAGCATAGTGGGGCAGTCGAACAAATCAGTGTTGCCAACAGAAAATAACGGGTACAGTTAAACATTTTCAAATAAACTTTACAATTATTTTATAGAAATATTTAATATTCTACCTATAATCGCTAACAGCTCAGCCATCCTGATGTTAAAGCGAGTCCCTTCGCTTTATTTTATTTATTTATTGTGGCTTACCAAAAATTGTTTACATTAATACTTAACCTGATACTAAAAGAAAGCTTTAGATTGTTTAACAACAACACGTCAAGCGATTTGTCCACAAGGTTGTGGCCATGAATCGCTTCCAGTACCGTCTTTTATATTCGTAATGAGCATAATTTAATGTATTTTATTTATGTAGGTGCTTCTTATGTACATTCTGTTACATAGAGACAAAGCTTATTTCTATCAATGTAAATATACACATTTATAGCTTATTATAACTGTTTTAAGCTTATGTCCAGCAGTGGACTGCAGTAGGCTGAAATGATGATGATGATGATGATGATAACTGTTTTGCATAATATGTATGGTATTCATTAAATAATACATTTAAGTTTATTTAAATCACAGAAATATTATATATTTATTGAAAACAATCAGTGGGAATCACTGTTCCAACTATTATGTTATCAATTTCAGAAATATCATCACATTCTTCCTCTGAATTTGCTGAACTAGAATCATGATTTCTATCGTATACCAACCATGGTTTTAGTTTATCTATTGATACAATATTCTTATAGCGAGGTCTATGCGCCTTTAACGTTACTTAATACATTTAAGACTTTGCTAAGATATTTTTATCATTACCCGACATATTATTAAGATTACGATTTATATTACTTCGCATATTAGTGTAATCTTAATACATATAACGAGCCTCAATACCTATAACGATTTCCTCGATTTAACAAATTTTGTCAACTTATAACCTTTACAAAACGTATAGAATATCCAATCATTGCAGAATATACATATATAGAAAGCATTATTTATCTCTAACGAATTTTGTCAACTTATAACCTTTACATAACGTATTCTATCTTTCTCTCAATTTCATAATAATTCATGTCCCGACAGGCTCAGACACAGCGTTCTCATTAAAATGTGTTTCATTTATTAGTTGAAATCGTTCGCATTAACAGGGTAAGCAGATGAGTATCTACGTAATGTTCAGGTTAATAAACAAGTTTTCTTACCTTGTTAAAACGAATCGCAGTCCAACCTAACCTCTATATGACAAACCTCACTGCAACGAATTACTTGGTACAACAAATATCTTTCAACTCCCCTCAGCCTCGCAATATCGAGGTTACACTGTATAACTGTCGAGCCGCAGTTATTAATTAATTTACTTAGTTTATTTAACGGTGCCGAGGTTTGATGTCACGACCACGCTGTCGCGACACCTTCCTCCTCGGACTTTTACCATTGTGCCGAGGCTTGATGTCACGACACCTCCCTCCTCGGACTTTTACCATTGTGCCGAGGCTTGATGTCACGACACCTCCCTCCTCGGACTTTTACCATTGTGCCGAGGCTTGATGTCACGACACCTCCCTCCTCGGACTTTTACCATTGTGCCGAGGCTTGATGTCACGACACCTCCCTCCTCGGACTTTTACCATTGTGCCGAGGCTTGATGTCACGACACCTCCCTCCTCGGACTTTTACCATTGTGTCGAGGCTTGATGTCACGACCACGCTGTCGCGACACCGCCCTCCTCGGACTTCGATTATAAGAGTGTTTGTGGATTTGCCTCTCTTGCCGGCTCCCTTCCACTCCCTCTGTCTTTATTTGTTCTGAAGTCTGCCCTTTTCGCTTTTATTATAGCAGTTACTGTTAGTGGGCTCACCCTCCGATATACTATGGCTGTCGTCAGACTCATCCATTAATCTGAAAATTAAGGGATGATCGGCAGTTTAAATTCTTTAATTACATATTTATCACAGTTAATCTGTCAAGTGTATCAGACGCAATAAAAAATATCGAGACATGCCACCAGTATGTCACTGAGACTCAATAGGTTAACTTTAATATTACTGCTGCCACCTGTCAGCTGTTTGAGATTTGGAGTTAGTCAACAGTGGTGGTACCATCTCCTCCTGTGTCTTATTTGGTTGATAACAATATTCATGTTTTCAGACCAAATAGGTGTACGTTTTAGTAGATTAATTAACTCTCATGCAGAGTCGCCTTGCATAAATGTTTGTTCCCCTGGGGCTAGATTAAGTACTTTAATAATCGATAAGTTAAAAACGGGTACCTATACTAAACGCTCAGTCAACAGTCATTTCTCTATGGTGACAGCCTATCTGTCACTAAAAAGATGCAATCTATTTAACAGAAGTATAATGGAATCATCACATTATAAGGTAGGGTGTAACTTCATTCTGTGCGCATTACCATATTCCTATGTATTATATCCTCCAGACCGATTTCGGCCACGGCGGCCAGTCTTAACGGGGACTGGCCAACTACGCAGGAGATATTATAGTGCACAAGTGTGTGCGCAAACACAAGTGCACTCTCTGTTCTCTAAATCTCATGATCCGATGAAACGGTAATCCGACACGACCGCAGAGAGATCAGGCGCAGGACCAACGGCTTTACGTGCTCTCCGAGGCACGGGGGGGTGTCTTACACTGCCAACTCCCTAATTCCGGGGTGCTATTGCCCGACCCGGGATTCGAACCCGAGACCTCATGCACGGCAGTCGCATTCACTACCACTACGCCACGGAGGCCTATGTATTAACACAAGAACATAATAGGAATATTGAAAAACTTAATTTACTTTTTTATAACAGTACTAGCTATTACCCACGACTTCGTCCGCGTCGATTTTAAATAAAAAGTGTTTGTTTCCGCGGAACCCGATTTAAAAAAAAAATCAAAGTAGCCTAAATTTCTCATCAGATATCTGCCAGTAAAAATCGTCAAAATCGGTTCAGCCATTTCGGAGATTAGTCGGAACAAACAGATAGACAGACAGCCAAAATTTTAAAAATAGATGTTTTCGTATAGACACTATAGATGCCTTATGTATTTTCATATGCGTTAGGTAAAAAGCTGTTATTTTGACATTACAAACAAACACTTCAATTTTATTTATTTGTATAGCCCATCGTCTGTCATTTTATAGACACAATAAAAAATCTATGGTTATGTATCTCCTGGAGGGAGATGTAACGGTTAAGATATTATAGATGTATAGATATGTTATAACAATTTTAGTCTATTCTTTGACACTAATAAGTTTATTAGTAGATTTCTATTGACTAAAGATACAATGTATCTACCTTATTTTGATAAAAAGCAACTTGCTAAACTATTAGCATTTTATATATTATGTAGGGACACAGTTACCAGTAGGGTAGTAAAAGTTTTAGAACATAGTAGTATTATTACTACAAATCTTAGTGATACATCAAGTAGTTTAAACTGTTAAATGAGACAAAGGATAGGCATACACACAGTATTAGACTAATTCATCAGAATATTCAGGGTCTATCCGGCAAAGAGTTAGAATTGGATTTATTTTTTAAACAACATAATATTCAAGTATGTTGCATAACTGAACATTGAGTATTATTCAATTGTAAATGCGTTTGTAAGAGAGAATTCTATACATGGTGGCTCTCTAATAAATTTTTTTTTTTTTTTTTTTAGTTCTGAATATTTATATATATATATGTATCTAATGATGTAAAATGTAAAGATATAGCAAATCTTTCTATCGAGCACACTGTTGAATTATCCTGTGTGGAATTAGAGCAACATGTCATTGTTTGTGTGTACCGACCACCACAGAATAAGATTAGTGTATTTGAAACAGTAGTAGAGGATATTTTAAAATGCTTGAGTTTTAGTAATAGGCATATAGTAGTATGTGGTGATTTTAATATTAATTTACTTGAGCAGTCAGCTCTTTCTGTGAGACTAATTAGTTTATTTGGGTCATTTAATTTAAAGTATCCATTTTTGAAACCAGCCAGGATTACTTCACATTTTGCTACCTGCTTAGATAATGTATATTGCAACTGTCAATTTCTAAATAGGGTCATTTGAATGAACTGACGTCTGACCATTGAGGGCAAATGGTAGATTTTTCTGTAAATACAATGCTTAAAGAGAATAAGATCACATGTAAACCAATGACCTCCAATTGCTTAAAAGGAATTTGACAATGTAAATAGGTTCTCAATACGGATCTTTCTCTGGATAATCCAGACGAACTATATGAATCTTTTTTTAACATAATTACTTTAGAATTTAAAAATATTTTTGAATGTAATAAAGACCTTTACTAAGAATAATAAGATTAAGTTTTGTGATTGGGCAACATCTGGGATATACAGAAGTAACTTAGCTCAAGTTATATGAAATGTTAAAATTATTCAAAATCATTTAAAAAGACTTGTGCCACTGCCAAGTCCCTTCATCTAAAGACTAAAATTCAAAATTCTAGTAATAAAATCAAAACTAAGTACTTGGAATATTACTAACAATGAAACAGGGCGCAGCAAGGAGCGTGATAATACCTTTAAACACAACTAGTACCTAAGATCTTGCCCAGCTCGAGCAGAATACTTGGTTAGGAACAATGTGGAAGAGTGTAAGATACTATTTAGTTTTGAACGTGTACATCCGTATGATATAATAAAAGAAGTCGCTAGCCTACCTGGCCACAATATTCGACGCATTTTTCTTAACTTAATAAAATTTAGTAAAATACCTTTATTTTACAAATGAATGCCATATAAACAGCTAAGTCGGAAGGGTTATTATTTAGTCAACAACTACTTGAATGACAAAAACTCATGGAACTAGTTGCTCGTTCTATACAGAATTAAAGTTTTGTATTACATAAAAGTCAATTTAGTAATGTTGGGGTACCTCGTGATTGTTTGTGATGTTTAATTATTGTGCTTCCCATTTCAATTATTATTGAAAATAAAATAAAACATGAGTGCACAATAGCATTTAGTCAGACTGCCTTTGCATTATTCAGTAATTATTTATTTAAAATTATTGTTATAAGCTTTAGATTTATATAGTCAGTAATATATAGCATAATGGCTAACACCTTGATAAGAGTTGTAATTTACTGAAATTATATTTAATTGGTGATTTAAAAGTGGCCATGAGTATCTTGCAGGTTTCTTCTCATAGGCTCAACCATTTGCCTGAACCTAGCAACTAACCTATACATTTTGATGTTCATAAGTGTTACTTTGTGACCCAAATCAATAAATGATTTTGACTTTGACTTTGACCATAAGATCAGCTTATCCATAAAAACTTCAATCTTTAAAAATAGTTTCATTGTGATTTAATATTGTAGGTATTGATTGAAAATGAAAGAGTACCTAATAATATAATAATAATGATACCTTCAATCTATATGTCAGTCTACTGCATATAAACATAGTGTACCAATATTGACAAAAGCATTAACAAGCCATTTTTTTTCTTAACGTCATTTTGATGGACATATAGCAGATTGCACCTGATAACACATCCCCAGAGAGTAGCTCTGACTGGATATAACCAGTGCCGAGAGGAGAATTACCGAGGAGTGCCCCAGCTAAGTTCAACCTCGGCAACCGCAATAATGCTACACATCCATAAGTATAAGTACACAGCACGTTAACCAGTAAATACGTCGCTTGCCAATAGTTACTACGACGCCGACACGACGAGTCCACCTAGCATCCAACACACTTATCTGTATTCTGTACAGTCATTTGTATGAAATCATAATGCTAGGCAGTAAGCTTACTTTATCATTTACTGTATTGTTACTTACTTTATCACACAATTACTTACTAAATGGAATAAGTAACACATTTATCCATATTTTCAACGTTTTCACACGATACCTTAGTACTTTCTTTATTAAAACAATTGGCATTCGATTAATAAATAATTATTTGATTTGAAAAATTTTAGACGAAAAGTAAGGTTATTTGTCAAATGAAAAAAATATATATAATTTATGATTGCATAAGGCTTTACCTACGACAAAAATATCGTTTATGTCGTATATTTTAGCAGGTAATTGATTAGTTAATCGAAACTTGTTCAACATAAAGAAAGTTAAAATTAATTTGCAATGAATTACGCGGTATTTAGAGGAACTTAAAATTTAAATTAATCTGTAAATAATAATTACTAATTACTTATTCCTTAGGTTATAATTAGGCTTTAATAATGTAAAATTATGTACGTTACAAATGTTTTTTTTTTTAACTGTATATCTACTATGGTAAAAGTTTAGAAACGTGCCTATTCGATAGGGGGTAACGGTGGCGGTGGAAGGGTGGGGAGGGGGAAGGGTAACTAATCCCCGCCCCCCCTCCCGCCGGAGCCCTATAATTACCGAGAAAAATGGACTTTTATTTTTAAAATTTTATGAAGTCATATATTGATAAATAACTCAAAAATCTATGATAAGTCTATATTATACAATATCTTGAGAATGCATCTTCTCCGGCACTGCAGGATGTGCAGCCTCTTCGCCCTAGCGTAACAAAGCACTGGCCCATGCGCCCACCTAAGCAGCCTCGGCCGCTTAGGCTCGCTTGTGCCTATGCTTTGTTACTGCGGGCGGAGGCTACACCCCTTCCGTGCCTCCGGGCTCTAAAAAACACTCTAGGGGTAGGGCAAAAAGTACCACGTGAAGTCGGGATAAACTAATTCGGGTCTGTCACAGATTTTAATATTTACCTTTATTGTATTTCCTTTTTCCGAATTTAGAGGATCATTTTTATTTTACAAAAATGACAATTATTTTTTATTATTTCTCTTAATCACTTTCACCGAAATATTAAATAAAAATAAGACTTTGGAATAAATATCTATAATAATAACTTTAATTTATAATAATTTTGACACTGAATTGCATCCTTCTACTTCCCTAAGTAGAAAGGAACGTAATTCTGTGTAAATGATGACTTATTCATAACCTCAAAAAACGCAATAATAATTTCTTATTTTTTTTTTAAATGAGTGGTCTCCGGCAAGGAAAAATTACTGCTTGTGGCTCAGAAAACTCTCTAGTATCACGTACTACCCTTAGATTCTGCCAAAGGAACGTAATTATGTGTAAATGACTTATTCTTAACCTCAAAAAACGCAATATGAGTTTCTTATTTTATTTAAAAATGAGTGGTCTCCGGCAAGAAAAAATTACTGCTTGTGGCTCAGAAAACTCTCTTGTATCACGTACTGCCCTTAGATTCTGCCCAACGAATAGGCACGTTTCTAAACCCAACCCTCTACTATATTCTGTTTGGTCAACTGCGGACATCGAATGATTCGATTAGGTAATTGATTCATAAAAATGTCTATGGTCATGTCAATCAACCGTTTGTATACCCTTTGATTTTGCCGTATTGAAATCGACTATATTATCGCAACACCCCATAAAACGTGTGACAAGTCAAATGTTGAGAACCAATTCTGAACGAAATGTATATATTTCCTTTCATTTGTTCATAAAGGTTAAATTAGCACGTGGGGCAGAACTAACGAGTGCCTTTTTAAAAAAAAAATGACTCGTCAATCCCACTTCTGAAATGTAGGGAAACTCCAGAATCAGTTCTCAGGCATTTATTTTCCTTTAATAATTTGCAACATACCTAATTAGAATTTATATTAATAGTTTACACTTTACATAGTTATGCAATATGCATACCTTATCTAATTCAATGCAATATCCGCTACTTAATACATTTTACTTCACAACCTTATTTGATCGCCACTCAATGAGTTTTTTACTATTAAGCATGGTGGGGCAGTCGAGCAAATCAGTGTTGCCAACAGAAAATAACGGGTACAGTTAAACATTTTCAAATAATGCTTAAACATCGCTACAATTTACAATTATTTTATAGAAATATTTAATATTCTACCTATAATCGCTAACACTAGTTGTTATCTGCGATCTGTGTCTTGAAACGTATTATTGAATATTGATATTTTATATATTTGTAACTATTTCTACAGAATGGAATTATGGCAGTACATAGCAGGCATACTGGTGCTATGCGTTCTATTGGCTCTATGGCTGTACGAGCGGCGCGCGCGCCTGAAGTTCGCAGGGTTGCCAACTTTGCCACTGCTTCCGTTTATTGGCAATGTGCATCAATTAATTGGCGATGGGAAAGGTATGTATAATTATCTACATCCTTACTTCCTTACTAATATTATAAATGCGAAAATGAGTTTGTTTGTTTGTTTGTTACGCTTTCACGCCTTAACTATCTAATCGATCAACATGAAATTTTGCATACACGTTGTACATATATTTGGTAGGTTTGAGAATAGGTCGTAAAGTATATTTTATACCGTTAAGAAATAATTGATGTGGCAGAACTACGTTTGCCGAGTTAGCTAGTTAGACTATATTTTTTAATCTTGGTATATATTTGTGACCCGTCACGTCGTGAGGTGTCGATTCTTTGATAGAGCAAAGTGTAATTTAGGTCTTTATCTATATTCTATACTAATATTACAAAGAGGAAAGATTTTATTTTTTGTTTGTTTGTAAGCATTAACTCCTAAACTACTCAACCGATTTACCATAAAAAATCTATCACTATAAGAAAGCTATATTATCACCGAGCAACATAGGCTATACTTAATATAATGCTAGATAAGGGGTCTTACTCGCGAATACCTATTGATTGCTCGACGTTTCGACCGACTTGTATCGATCGTGGTCATGGGTTGAATCAGACCTGTTGTCTAGCATTATATTAAGTACTAGATGTTCCCGCGGTTTCACCCGCGTTTATCGTTACTGCGCCGTCTCCGTGGGACACCGACTCCAAAAATAACAATAATTTAATTATTTACAAGAATATGCAATTATTTATTAACTTTTTAGTGCATTTTAAGTTTTAGAATATTCTTTTTAGAAGTCGGTTTTCTTTTTCGTTAATATTTTGTTTACTTTATTACTCACACTATTGCAATCGTCTGAAGGTCATGACATATTCATGAAAAATTAAAATAAACAAAAGCTAGTCTTGTCTAGTAAGGTCAGTCGTTACGTGGCAGTCCAACGGTCTCCTAATACACTATCGAGATAAAGAAAAGAAAGAAACAAAAGTTTTTTTATTTGTATCTCCTTTTCACAATACAATTAAATATAAATATATACAGAACAGTACATAGTATGGAGACCAAATTAGGTACCTGCGTCAGCTATTCTTGCAAAAAAGTTGTAAAAACGGGGTAAATTCTCTTATGTGATGCAGACAAAGTTGCGCGGGTCAGCTAGTACAAAATAAAAGCAGCGATTGCTCACATACTGTAAAGGTCCCCTTAACAGTATGTGTGTGTGTCTGCGTCACATAAGAGAATTTACCTCGTTTTTACAACTTTGTTCATTGATTCTCCGCTCCTATTGGACGTAGCGTGATGTTATATAGCCTATAGCCTTCTTCGATAAATAGGCTATCCAACACTAAAATAAATTTTCAATTCGATCCAGTAGTTCCTGAGATTAGCGCGTTCAACCAACCAAACAAACAATCCAACTCTTCAGCTTGATAATATTAGTGTAGATTACTTGCTTTACTACTTAATTTTCATTCAATCTGTAAAAAACTGTGCAAAGTATCTATATATTAATACGTGAAGCGAAAACTTTGGATCCCTTTTTACGAAAATTGGGCGGACGGAGGAGTATGACATTTCGCACACTTATAGTTTATACAGAGAAGAAGTGACGAATGCTAACATTTATATAAAATATGTATAATAAATACATTAAAATAATGGAAAAACACTACACGCATACAACCATGCATTTCGAAGTCCACGCAGTCGAAGCGCGTAACTATGGTTACATATATCAATATACTAGTATAATGACATGACATAATATATATCAGTTGGTCGAATTTCGAGCACTAGGCGATCGCTAGTTATAATTAAGCGTTAAACATAATAGTTAACATTTTCCTTCTGTTTTCAGTGTTATTCAATCTAATGGACCGTATGAGCAAGGTATGTGACAAAGCACAAGTTAGTAAATGTATGGTTTGGCTGGGACCCTTTCCTATATTTGGTAAGTACATAATATAAGATTTCTAGTTATACATATATGCATACTAGCGGATCCGACAGATATTGTTCCATCCGAAACCTCTACATCTAGGCCTCGATCGGAGCGCCAACGACCGGGTTCAATTGTGTCTAAACCATCCCCGATGATTATGAGGATGAGTTCTCGGATAGAGGTCTCGGATTCAGATCCCGGGTCGGAGCAATAAAAAGTTGTTGGGTTTTTCTGTTAAGAAATTTCAATAGCAGCAACTCCTTAACATTGAGTTGGCAATGTAAGACACCCCGTGGTGCCTCAGAAAGCACGCGAAGCCGTTGGAGAGATCAGTCTCTCCCTGGTCATATCGGATTACCCTCCCATCGGATCATGAGATTTAGGGAACAGCGAGTGCACTTGTGTTTGCGCATACACTTGTGCACTATAGTATCTCCTGCGCGGATGGTTAGTCTGCGTTAAGATTGGCCCCCGTGACCAAAACTCGATCTAGAAGACATCATGCCATTGAACTGCTCCTAACAGCTGTACCGAATGTGATTTAAATCGAGATTTGGGGACAAGACCTGTCTATAACTGGTCCCGGAAGGTGCTCTCGGGCACTGGAAGGTACAGCGGCTCACCTAATATAACCTGACAGTTGGTGTAGGGGAACGCTATACCATAAACTGGACTAGTCGTAGAGAGAGGGGATGTACCGAATGTGATAAATAAAATGTGTGTTTTTGGGTGAGTCTCTAACTCTGCTATAGCTATAAAAGACGGGGTGTCTTTTCAGAACCATAAATAGCTACTCTGATGTCATAGACGTGCACGTAGACTCGCTTGTAATAATATTATCAGTGTGTTGTAAACACCAAATTTACCGTATATAATTATGTAGATACATATACAGGGTGTAAGGGACGGTGTACCGAAAACGTTGCACAATCGTTTGTCCATAAGTACACAACTGAATGGAAATGTCAATTCAAAAATGAAACGTACGATTAAAGTTTTATGCTAGTACATTGTAATTTACACTACGCAATGTATCGCTACCAATGCAATGTGTCCGTCCGCGCTATCGTATCGCGCTTCCCGCGCACCAACGCTACGCGCGCTCACATTATCTGACGGAGCCCAGATCACCTATTTTAGTGATCTATTACAATAATAATTTAAACGTTGTGACTAATAATCGGATTGTACAATTTTATTATTGTACTTACAAAAAATTTGAATAAATTGAATAACGTCTTATAAAATTAATCTTATACGCACATTTCGTTAATGTTTGTGTAGGTAAAAACAGAAAGCCAAATGTGTTTATAAAATAAAAAGGTAGGGTGATTTACGATAAATTCTTTGAATTAACAGTAAATTGTAAAAGTAATTAAACCTTACCTTAAGATCTCGCGGGCCTTATAAGATATGGTTCAAAATGGCTGCCTCCAACTTGTTCACAAACTTGCGCACGATTAATTGTTTCGGCGTGAAGGCGAGGCATCATGGAGGGGTCTGCGATAATGTCAGCTTCTAACTTTACAAATGCTGCCGTTATACGATTCCGCATTTCGTCCGCAGTAGTGCACTCACTGACGAACACTTTTTCCTTGATATAGCCCCACAAAAAAAAACCAGCGGTGTTAAATCCGGTGAGCGGGCTGGCCACGAGTGAGGCCCGAATCGCCCAATCCATCTCCGAGGAAATGTGTCGTCAAGATATTGGCGCACTCTGAGCACTGTCGTGTTGAAACCAAATTTGAGGTAACTGAGCAAGCGGCAAATCTTCCATTTGATCCCATTCTGCGGCAAGGTCGGAACGTAACTCATCCAGGACAGTTGTCAGGTCTTGCTGTAGAAAATCCAAGTATCGGGGTCCATTCAAGCGCTCCGGTAAAAAGTAAGGCCCTAAAATTTTGTTGTTATAGTTACCATACAATACGTTTACTGACCAACGCGTTTGGTGACCCGTTTGTTGGGATGCATGTGGATTACTTCGCGCCCAAACGTGCGAGTTACGTCGATTCCACATGCCATTCCGAGTAAACGTGGATTCGTCAGTCCTGATTATGTGGGATACAAAATTTGGATGTTGCCGCTGCTGATTCATCAACCATCTGCAGTATGCAATACGCCGAACTTGATCGCCAGGCACGAGAGCTTGCACTTTATGAATACGGTACGGCCGTTGTCGATCTCTGCGTAAAATTTTATGCACAGTCCAGTGCGATACGCGAGTTCCGTAGTTACGGCGCAGAAGTTTAGCGGTGGTTCGCGTACCAAGGTGTGGATTACGGTGAACGGCATCGAGAATTCTCCGCTCAGTGGAAACTCTAATCGGCCTGCTGGAACCCTCCTGATGCGGTACTATGGGTAAATTATCCAGTACTCGTTGATACGTACGAGAAATCACACGACTGTCCATAGGGTGACGAGCGTCAGGATACCGCTGGATGTAAATGCGAAGCGCCAACGAAGCATTGCCTCGTGCCTCCCCGTATGCCATGAGCATTTGTCCATATTCACGTGCACTAAATGGCCGACGCATTATTTATTAGGTACAAACACAACTTTGTAGTTACACAAAAAAGTAATAAACAAAACAAAAACGTTAACAAAATTTTATGAACACAGTAAATAAACACAATTTAGTACACAAAATAGTTATAAACAAAATAAAAACTTAATAAAATGCAACGAAAATAGTAAACACTCGCGAATACGAGGGATTACGTCAAGTACTTCCGATTCCTGACAGTAGCGCGACCGAACTAAAGAATTCAAAAATAAATTTATTTTGCAGTTGTAGTCATATTAGATAGGGATGAGATAATAAATATAGAGATCTAATTAAATAAATCCATAGTCGATAACTCTCATAAAATATTTTTATGAGAGTTATCGGCTATCGATTAATTTTATACTTATAACTGCTAATTCTATTAACAAATTTTTCAATTTTCAACCAGACAAGCAAAGTCTTCAGCTTTATAACATTAGTATAGATTTTTTTCATGGAAAAGCTCTGAACAATTACTGAATGGATTTTTATGCGGTTTTCACTAATAGAAAGAGTGATTTATGTGGAAGGTTTGGGTCATTAGTTCCCAAAGCGGTCCAGGTGGACCCCCAGGTGTCCACGGGCGACTCGACGGGGGTCTACGTTGGCGTGACAAAAAATGGGAGAACACAATTCGGAAGCGGGGGTCTATGAAAATTTATTTGCTTTCGATAGTGAAGAACTAAAAAAATGTTGGCTTGACTTCACCTATCAATGTAGGCAGATAATATTTGAAGAAGCTCAGCGACTGTTACTTGTAAAAACTTGCATATTCCATATTCAGTACCAGTGGTCTCGAAGCTACCGATTTTTCGGTAGAGAATTACTAAAAAATAAAAAAAAGGTCAGCCCGTAGCGATTTTATCAAATTTTTTAATTGCATGAACTTGTTTGATTCTTCACCAATATAACTACGGATGCCAAGGAATATGGTAGAAATGTTGCTGCAGGGGGTCTACCGGAACCAACAAAATTTTAAAAGTGGTCTATGAGAAAAAAAGTCTGGGAACCTCTGGTTTAGGTGTACAATTTGGTAAAGTGTTGTACTACCCGTGCTAAGCCGGGGTGGGTCGTTGGTAAATAATAAAAACATGTGAGTCAACTAGACTAGCCTGGTCTCTATTGAACAATAGCTACCACTTCTCCAAAGCCTTTATTATTCCCAAGTCATTTGGGATCGGCTTTCTAGTCTAACCGGATTTGACTGGATATCACTTTTTACACGGAGCAACTGCCATCTGACCTCCGCAACCCGAAGGCTAACGATACCCTAAGGCTAGACCAGTGTCAGGATATTAGAGGGTACTGAGTTCCCAATAACGACTGCCATAAGTGTTCATGGCAGCCGGGATCGACAGCTTAACGTGCTCTCCGAGGCACGGCACAAGCAACAGCTGCCACATGCATGTTAAAATCAAAATAAAAAATCAGAATCAAAGTATGTTTATTCATGTAGGTCACAAAGTAACAGTTATGAACGTCAAAGTTACAATTATTAATGTGAATTTACATTTACATTTACCTGTTGTCATGTTCAGCAAAGCAAGAGCGTAGAACCAATGAGAAGAACTGGCAAGGAAATTACGGCCACTCTTTTCAATCGCCAAGTTTACAGTATTGTATATTTTACAAGTCTTTTCTGTAAGGAGCTGCAACCATTAAACCATTTACCACTTATAAAACACTCAAGCAATAAGTTATATAGTTATGCGTTTGGACTTGTAAATTATTATTATTATTTTTACTATTTTATCTTATTGTCACAACTGTTTTAGTGACTCATGATCCTGATGATGTGAAATTGATAACCAACACGTTTGTGGATAAACCATATTTCTACAGCTTTATGAAAGTGTGGCTCGGAGATGGACTTATCACTGCTCCAGGTAAATGTTTTAAGATTACCTATTTAATTTCTGCTAGCAGCTGCGAATTCTACGATAATACTCCTAGACCAGGGCCGAAGCCTTTTAAAATGGTAAAAAGTGAAAAAATAATAGTAGGATGAAATATATTGGAAAAGGAAGAGAATATAACAAAAATTAAAGGAAAAATAGTTTACGGGCGATCTGAGGTCGGGAAGTGGATGGGGGTGGGGGTAAGGGTAAAAAACGGTTTATCTCGATTTCCGGCAAAACTACAAGTCCTTTGGAAAAAAGTTAAATAGCAAAGTTGTAGGTAATAAAAAGATCTACAACTTTTGTATTTACACTTTTTTCACATAACCTCAAAATTTATGTGAAAATCCGAATAACCAAGTTTTTGGTTTTTTTTTTATCTTTTGCAATAAGATTATTTTTTACTCGAAATTTGGTGAAAACTTACCTTTTCATGTCCCAAATACACGGTTTTTTTTTTATCTAAAATATTTATTTTTGCAGCTTATTTTGACTTAATATCGAAAAAGCACCCTAATTTTCAATCGAAAATTCTCCCGTCAAAATATCTGCTTTTTTTAAAAAGTCGTTAGGCTTTTTGTTCTTTGAAATCTCTGCTTTCTGATAGTGTAAAAAAAAGTATACATTACTATGGTAAATTTTCTCAGAAAATGCAAAAATAACGGTAGTCTCGAAACCGATTTTTTTTAAAATTATTATGTACAATTTTGAGCTATTCTTGAAAGGCTTCAGAATAGATTATAGTTGGAAAAATGAAAAAAAAATATATTTTTCAGATTTATTAAAAACAGCTTTCGTAGTTGCAAAATTTAAACTGCAAAAAAAGAATAGCTCTAGGAAAGGAAAAAAATCTCAAATTTATAGTTTAACAATTGTACTATGTGAGTACACCCAGATTATAACCAATTTACTAATCACAAGAATAATTGTCTCGAGTTGCATTCGACCCAAAACTCTATTCATTTAAAAACTATTATACCAGGTGCAACTTGGAAGCACAACATTAAGAAGTTGGGAGCGACATTCAACTCATCGGTTGTCGACGGATACTTGGGCGTGTTCAACGCGCAAGCGCACAAGTTAGTCCAGAACCTTAAGACGGAGCATGAGCCATTCGATATCATTCAGAAGTACCTCGCGTACACTACCTTAGAAGCTATTTGTCGTAAGTGCTTTTAAAAAAAAGTTGTTTTTATACCACTTAGGTTTGAATTTCAATCATCAGATACAGGTTATTATAACTCGAATGAATATAAAAGTAAATCAATTAAACTATTTTATTAACACAACTGTCGTATTTAAATTAGAGCTATATCCCCGAATTGGTAGGCAGGGACATCTGCCCACCTATTGCAGATGTTAACGCTGAAGGTTGTAAAACACATTACAGTCACATTTGCCAGCTATCGTTCTAGGACCCGCATAACAGGTAGGCGGCCAGGCACCGGAATACGCAGCAGGGGTAGGCTCCCCACAAGGTGGACCAACGACCTGATAAAGGTCATCGGAAGCGGGTGGATGCGGGTGGCCAAAGGCCGGTATGTGTGGAAAACCTTGGGAGAGGCCTATGTCCAGCAGTGGACGTCTTTCGTCTGAGATGATGATAATAGGTTGCGAGTCTATTGCCATTTACCGGGCACAGTGCCAGACTGCTGCTGAAAATGTATTGACAGATACCTTCAATAACACTGCCCGACTCAGGATCTCAAGATATCATGCACAGCATTGGAATAAACTGCCATTCCGCCACCGAAACAGTCTTTCACATAAATATCCTGCAGGCCTGCCATGAAACGTAAATGCCGAAGTTTCAGGCCGACTCTTTGTACCATGCAACACATTTATTCCGAAATTCGTCCTAAATTTCGGCACGTAACCTTGTCCCTTTCATAAAGCAGTTAAACAGCGGCCGTAATGACATTTTGAAAGAAAGAAATTCAAAGAAACTTCATTGTAAGTTTGTTTCGTTCGGCCCAAAGTTTTAGATAAACATGTTCATGGTAAATCTATTGATATCAATATTGGTTATTCACAGAAACAGCTCTAGGCGTGACAAAGATATCAGA
Organism: Catocala sponsa; assembly: GCA_963564715.1. Lineage (NCBI taxonomy): Eukaryota > Metazoa > Arthropoda > Insecta > Lepidoptera > Erebidae > Catocala > Catocala sponsa. Next base: position 24,031,005 of record OY751341.1, on the reverse strand, counting down.
ACGTATAGTGACGACGGAGTACTACGCCGCGTTTAACCGCTGCCTCGAGCTGCTCATCATGCGCGCACTGAACGCGCTGCTGCACCCAGACTTCGTATACAAGCGCACTCGCGCGCACAAAGAGATAATGAAATGCGTTGCTGTGTTACATAATGTTTCTGATACCGTAAGTGGACAACATTACTTAGTCAAAGTCAAAAATCATTTATTCAATTAGGTCACATAGTAACACTTTTGAACGTCAAAGGGGTTAGTGAGTTTATTACGTTTACTGAATTTACATTTATGTTAGTTGCAAGGTTCAGGCAAAACGTTGAGCCTATGAGAAAATACCTGCACGACACTCAATGCCATTCTTTGAAATCTGATTATAATTTCAGTATTATACAACTTATTTATGTACCAGGTGTTGCAGTCATTATGCCATATGTTAGGTACAGTCCAAGTCTATATAACTAAATCCTATAGTAAAGGAAATATTAATAATATTATTTATCTGTCGTAATTTGTAGTATGGCATGAGGAAGGAGACACTTACTGTGACTGACTTATAATATTAAAACATATACATAAAAAAGATAACCCGCATAAGAGATAATCCTGTATATTTACAAATATTGAGAGAACGGACACAAGGAACAGCCAGACTTGGAACTATTGGCTTCACACAAGTTTCTATCACGGATGGTAAATAGTCACTACGCCGCTACGCTGTGCTGAGTATTAAGTATGTGTGATCTTCATTTTTATTATAAGGCTAAATACTGTTTCATGACAAGGCAAAGGCCAGCTCTTCGACTTTGCCCTACCTATTACAATCTGCAGGTCTACATTACAATAGGCAGGAAACTTCGGTGGAACGAAATATTGAGGATGTACATTGCGAAGCTTCTTTGGATTTCTTTCTATCAAAATGATATTACTTAGTTGTTCAGACAACTTCACTGTAGTCTTTAGGATGATCAAAGCATTACTTCATGTCTTTCATGGTACTAATAGTACTTACAATAGGAAACTTCGGCGCTTACTTTTCATGTTAGGCCTACTAGATGCAATTTCTCTTCTTTCTTTTGTATGTATCTAGTTCGTCTCGCTATCTCGTTCGGGCCTTGTTTTTTTGGCTCCCGCTATTTGGAATCCATTGTGTAAACGACACGATGGATGAAACATGCTGGGTCGAGCAAAGTCCCCAGCATGCGAGTATTGAGTTCCTAATGCTTATGCTTGATTCTCGTAATTTGTGATGTTGCGAGCCTATTATTTGTGTACGTTCCTGATTTTTAAAAGCCACCCTCAGTACAGGTATATTGAGAATGGAAATATTTTTGTCAATACAGTAAAACGCTAATCTAAACCCCTTCGCACACGGCGTCGTAGCGTAAGCGTATCGTAATCCGAGCGTACGATGCGGCGACGAGAGCAATACAAGCATGAACATGTTCAAACAAGTTCGCACACGAAGCGGTGTTGCAGCGAATCGTAGGAGGTGTTTATTGTCATTACGATAGTTGTAGCGTACTGGCGTAAAAACACAAGCGTAAAAAGTTAACTTTTCATAATTTTCTTTAAAAACACCTGAATTTAACTGAATTTCAATTTCTTATGACTTTTAACTTTCAATATGACTGAAAAAATTCACGTGCAGCAACAAACAATCTCTTCCTGTAGTTATTTCTAATGTATGGATGGATCCAATAAGCACGTCGCTTTCTACTTCTAACAAAATCAAGCAATAAAAAATCCTCTTCGTCTGAAGAGAAAGTAAGATCCTCAACATCCAAAACGTCTGGTGCCGTTGACGCCATGATTTTAACTGATATCAATGATATGTTGAATCTCGGCAACATACATTGTTATGCGGACGACAGTACCGTGCATGGGCGATATCTCGGACATCCTGGGGCCAAACAGGCTGAGGTTGAGGGGAAAAGGCAGAATCTTGTCGTTGAACTTAACCAGACCTTGGACCGCATCTATGAATGGGGTGCCAAGAACTTGGTGGAGTTCAACGCCAAGCAGACCCAGGCATGCGCGTTCTCAACAAAAAAGTCTCCGTTCCTTCTCCTCCCTTCTCTGAAGAACACTCCACTGGTAATACGTGACAGCCTCTCCATCTTAGGTATGGATCTTTGCCGCTCCCTTAATCCCAAAACCTACATCGAGAGCGTCATTAAGCAAGCTTCGCGAAAACTCGGAGTTCTGAACAGGGTGAGGCGGTTCTTCACGCCTGGGCAACTGTGCCTATTGTATAAAGCACAAGTGCACCCTTGCGTGGAGTACTGTTCTCATCTTTGGGATGGCTCCGCGCAGTACTTGCTGGACGCTCTCGACCGGTTACAGCGGCGGGCTGTCCGTATTATCGGAGATCCAGAGGTCACGAGTTCACTGGAACCTCTGCAACTCCGTAGGGACATTGCCTCATTGGCATGTTTCTACAGAATATACCACGGGGAGTGCTCTGAAGAGTTATTCCACCTTATCCCGCCCTCCTCTTTCCTATCCAGAACAACGCGTGCTGGGCTCAGATGCCATCCTTACACGGTAGAGTCGATTAGAGCGCGTACCAACAAGTTTGGGTCCTCATACCTCTACGAACGACCAAGGCATGGAATTCTCTGCCACGGCACGTGTTTCCTTCTTCCTTCAATCCTGGGTCCTTTAAGCGGGGCGTGAAAAAGCACGTTCTCAGGCCGTCAAAGTAGAGACCTCAACATCGTCTCGGCTACTATGAGGGCGGTGTGGAGGCCACTGCTCTTAGACCACACGACTGCTTACCATCAGGTGGAGTGTGGTCATTTTGACGAGTACAAGAATAAAAAAAAAAAATATCCAAAAGGATACGTCTACGCTACGATTCGTTTGTGCAACACTGCAGGTCTCGTACGCGTAACGATACGCTTACGATACGACTACGCTTACTAACCCGTGTGCGAAGGCCCTAACTAACTCTAGTAGTCTTGCCGAATTTAAAAACTAAGTGTGATCTAATCAAGCTCATTTCAAATCTATAAGTATACTAGATGTGCCCGCGGTTTCACTTGCGTTTATGATTACTGCGCCGCCCCCATGGGTCGTAGCGTGATGTTATATAGCCTATAACCTTTCTCGATAAATAAGCTATCCAACAAAAGAATAATTTTTCAAATCGAACCAGTAGTTTCTGAGATTAGAGCGTTCAACCAAACAAACTCTTCAGCTTTATAATATTAGTATAGATTACGATTATATTCAATTCCACTAGGTTATGAGGAAGAGAAAGCTTGAGCGAGAGAAGTTAAAGAAACATGAAAAAGCAGAAAAGGAAGAGTGCGGTAAGATATATATTCTTCTCCTTTTATTAAATCGATTTCTTTTTGTCAATAAAGTTTTGATTATAGAGCAAGGAACCGAATTACGCTTGCTTATAAAATCGGCGCACAAGTTATATGCTCTGTGAAGGACTTATTCTTGAGCAATAAACAAACAAAAACATTATATTATAGTCTTAAAATTACGTCCCTGAAGGAGAAGGTATGTATAACTGTATTACACCCACATTTCGCCTATATATTTAATATATATGTATTTAGGATACGTATTTAGCGATAACTCAGTGGGATGACCAACAGACTGCAATGCAGAGGGTCTCGGTTTCGAACCCACGTCGCGAAGCATCATCGTAAGGTTGCCAGTCTCAGTCCAGATTTTCTACTGGATACATTTCGGAGAGTGTGCAAAAGAACTGCATAATTTGATTCCTCCTTCCCCATTCTACCATCGGACAACCAGACAATCAGACCAGCGGCACAGGTACATGGTGGATATACCACATTTACGCACGAAGAGCTTTGCTTCCACTTTTATAATGCGTACCGCTAAGGAGTGGGATTCGCTACCTAAGTCAGTGTTTCCCGATGAGCCGATGAGGTATCTTCTAGACAAGCGTGCTCCATCGTGGACTGCATCTTCACTTAAGATCAGGTCAGATCGCGGTCAAACGCAAGCCTATTACAGTATAAAAAAATAACCTATGAATTTAGGAAGTTATATGACTTTTCGAAATTATGTGCGTATTGATTGACAATCATCGCCTGCTCCGTGTCTCGGAGAGTACGTTAAGCCGTCGGTCCCGGCTGCTATGAACATCTATGGCAGTCGTTATTGGGAAGTCAGTGCCCTCTAATATCCTGACACTGGTCTAGCCTTAGGGTATCGTTAGCCTTCGGGTTGCGAAGGTCAGATGGCAGTCGCTCCGTGTAAAAACTGATATCCAGTCAAATCCGGTTAGACTAGAAAGCCGACCCTAAGTGACTTGGGAATAATAAAGGCTAGGGAGAAGAAGAAGATATATGTATTTAGGCGAAATGTGGGTATATATTTGGCACAGTTTTGGAACTATGCCTGGTATGGTAAGATTGGACTCTATTCTGATGCTGCTACTGAAAATTTTAGACAGGAAAACAGTCTTTCAAGTAAACTGAACTTGTTCAAACCACCCAAAACCTATTTTCTATTATCATGTTTTGTAACATTGAAATTAATATCATAAATGTTCTAGATTCCCAAGAACCGAAATTCAGGGCATTCCTGGACATCCTCTTAGACTTTAGGGAGTCTGATCCGAGTCTCACAGAGCAACAGATCAAGTCTGAAGTTGACACGATCATATTCGCGGGGCAGGAGACAGTGGCGTCCACCATGTTCTACTCGTTACTTATGATTGGCTGCGAACCCAGGGTTCAGGAGAAATTGTATGCTGAGTGAGTTGTCTTTATTATTTTAAGGCAAAAATATTTTCTTTTCAGATTCAAAGCATTCCCACAATTGCATTCTCTTACAATAATAACCTTGATATTTTCACGTTGCATATGCAGCGTGTAATAGTAAGGTGCGGTCATAATTAAGTGTCACATAATATAGCCCTTGTAAAAAGGCCTCTTTTTGATGTTTTGTATAATAAATAAATAAAGTGTTAGAAAATGTCATAACACTTATTTTTGATAGGCTACGTAAGTACATAGGTTATTTATCAGATATAGATTACGGCCCTAAAATATGACCACACCTTTCTGTTACACGCTGTATAACTTGTAACAGGTATTAGCGCAGTTATGAATATTGCTTTATCATTCAGCTGGTATAACTTGCTCGAAAATGGATCAAAAGGTTTCTCTGGCATTGTATTTCTATTTTCAACCATAAATATATACCCCGACGGGATATGCAACCTACACATCTTCTTTTTAGCACTTCATCTTTTTTTGACCTAACCTGTCATTCAAATGGAACCATCTTTCTTCGTAGGTTAAAGGAGATATTTGGCGACAGCACTCGGCCCGTTACCAAGCAGGACCTGTCAGCGATGAGGTACCTTGAAGCGGTGATTAACGAGACACTACGAATGTTCCCACCCGTGCCACTGGTCATGCGGTATGCGGACAGAGATTTGCACTTGAGTGAGTAAAAACCTTTATTTCTTTAATGGAAATTCTTCTTCTTGATAAAAGTCATCCTAGGGTTTATAACAGTCGATATAAACGGAGACCTACTATGAGATAAGAGTAGAGGGAGCACCTCTCCTTCTTAATATCGCAGATCAGTACCTGGGTACGATATTAAGGAGGAAACGTACTCAATACAGGCACCAAATACAAGGTTGTTGTACTTCTATCAGGAATGACTCCGTGGCAGCGCTAGGAGTCATTCCGGATAGAAATAGAAAATGCCTTTCCTTTCTTTAAAGACTTTATGCTGTCAGCAAGGCACTAGTATAGTGTGAACTTGTGTATCTTTGCACCATGCGCTGGTAGCACGGCGATTCATTTTTGGAAGAGTTAGCATCACTCGCCATACCTCTGGTATTATAAACGTCCATAGGCATAGAGCACGGTATAATATGCGCCACAGGCCAGGTCAAGTTCACGTTAGCCGAATTCTGGTATAACTTTAGAGTAATTTTATAAGGTCAGCCTCTCGTCTTATTATAGTACAAGCAATATTAAGCATTATGATTAAAGGAGTAGAGTTTAAATTACGTTGTAGACATATTTGATAACACCTACAAATATACAGCCTATTTCCTAGTAAATTGATGGTGCTAACTCATTATTTATTGTCCTAGAGTCGGTCACGATCCCGAAAGGAACACCATGTGGTGTCAACGCTTGGGGCGCTGGGCGATCAGAACGCCTCTGGGGTAGCGATGCGTCGCTGTATCGTCCAGAACGATGGCTTGAAGACCAGCCTCCTGGGAATCCAGCTTCTTTCCTAGCCTTCAGCTACGGTCGAAGAGCTTGTATAGGTAAGTTTTACGTAACCTATCTATTATTATATGTGCCATACCGTCGCACGCTGTAACTCACCCATACCTCGGTCACTAAAGCAGCTTAACGCTTTCTTGGACTTAAACTCAGAAAAAATCAGATACTTTTGTAAATGACTGGAATGTATGAGGTATCGTGAGGGGAACGCGTTAATGATATATTTTAAGTTTATGCCATATTATGTGTTACTAGATGCGCCCGTGGTTTCACCCGCGGTTATAGTTACTGCGCGGCCCTCGTGGGTTGTAGCGTGATATTATATAGCCTATAACCTTCCTCGATAAATAGGCTATTCAATACTAAAATAATTTTTCAATTCGAACCAGTAGTTCCTGAGATTAGCGCGTTCAACCAAACAAACAAATAAACAAAAAAAAACTAACTCTTCAGCTCTATAATATTAGTATAGATTATATAGTGTAATTGGCGCAAGTAGTTCTATTTAATATAAGAAAAAAAATTAAAAAGGTACATTATGAACAAAGGTGGTGATAAAAAGTATGGAGACGATTCGTCTCATAGAATACGTTTGCGCTTAAGTTTGTAGTCTGAAGCTCAATTGATGAGTCAGGCAAAATTGTTTCTATCCCTCGGGCAAAAGTACTTTTTTTCTGGATGTCTTATGTCCTTTTATGTACCCGTGACAACGTGTATGCGAAATTTCATGATTATAGGTCGAGTAGTTATGGCGTGAAAGCGTAACAAATAAACTCACATTCGCATTTATATGACTAGCTTTTGCCCGCGGCGACGCTCGCGTTAATTTAGAATTTGACAATCAATTCGGGTTGTACCCTGCTTGTAATAATATAATTCAATCATGATTCGAAAGACACGTGGCGCCGTCTATTATCATAAGAACGTTATTATTGTTTTTCTCGTGAACAGTAATTTTTTTCAGGATGAAAGGTAGCCTAACGTCTAACGTAGGCTAACGTCGTTTTCTGTACACCTATCAACGTATTAATAAATTATAATATTATAATAAGGACGTTTACAAATCGCGATAGTCGAAAAACCTTGTTAGCATTCACGACTGAGGATGTTTGGGTCGACGGCTTCAACGCGTGGCTTCATCGATATAAACGTTAGTATGTATATGCATGTGTTGTCTTTCACTTATGTGTTCTCTATTTTCAGGTAAAAAATACGCAATGGCAATTCTAAAAACTGTATTGGCTCATTGTGTGAGGGAGTTAGAGTTCTTATCCGAAGCAGACAACTTGCAGCTTAAAGTGGACATCGTTCTAAAGCCCACTGCTGGGCATCTCATACAAGTGCGTCGAAGGAGCAATAAATGATTAAATGTAACACATCATCCCTGTTTATTAATATTCCCACTGCTGGGCATCTCATACAAGTGCGACGAAGGAGCAATAAATGATTAAATGTAAATCATCCCTGTTTATTAATATTCCCACTGCTGGGCATGGGCCTCTTTTCAGTATGAGATTTAGCCATAGTCTACCACGCTGATCCAGTGTGGGCTGACAAACTTTACACATTTTCGAGAACATTATGGAGAATACATACATACGTACATAGATTCACGCCTGTTTCCTAGAGGGGTAGGCAGAGACTACGGATTTCCATTTGCTACGATCCTGACACACTTATCTGGCTTCATTCACTTTCATCACATTCCTCATACACGCCCGTCGGTTCAAGGTGCTCTTAACCTGGCATTTGTCCAGAACGCCTCCGATCTGTTCGAGAAACGTTCGCCTAGGTTTTCCTCTTGCGACTATTACATTCACACTAGCCTTATAAACTTTCCTTATTATGGAGAACTGGTAGATAAATATATATATAAATCATGAGGTAACCTGCGTGAGGCTTTCTTACGATGTTATTATTAATTGCCACACACATTCACACTGTCCTATATACACATATACTTTTACACACACGTGCAATACATGTAAAGTAGTAGAGCCTTGCTGATGTCAGCATGAATGGGCCGGCATGACCGGGGAAGGACTACCCTCTCACAGAATATCGACGTGAAATAGCAGTATTCCTACTGTTGTGTTTCGTTCGGCGAGTCAGAGTGCCAGAGGCCCAATCACCCTTTTTCCCCCTTCCCGCTCCTTCTCTGTCTGTATGTTTAAAGATAAGCAGAGGAATCTGCTTATCCCTTTAGGAAACATACAGACCTGATGCTATATTTATTACTAGTTTTACCCACCACTTAGCTTGCGTTTTTTGTATCAAAGGTAACCTTCGTCCTTTTCTGTTCCCCTGACAATGTGTATGCGAAGTGTCATGTTGATCGGTCGAGTAGTTGAGGAGTGGAAACGTAACAAACACACAAACACACAAACTGTTCATCTGTTGTCATTTGCTCACATACTGCACAGCTCCTGTGAGAATACCAGCGTTGCAGTTTCACCTGCAGCACTGGCTGACGCAGGTACCTAATTTGGTCTCCATACAATATACTGCTCTGAATGTATTTATATTTTATTGTATTGTGTAAAGGAGATACAAATAAAAATATTTTTCTTTCTTTCAAAGAGACAAACTCATATTCGCATTTGTAATACCAGTTAGGCTGTATAAATTTTAAAATAATACATAATATTATTGCTTAGGGTATCGTTAGCCTTCGGGTTGTGGAGGTCAGGTGGCAGCCGCTCCGTGTAAAAACTGAAATCCAGTCAAATCCGGTTTGACTAGAAAACCGACCCCAAGTGACTTAGGAATAATAAAGGCTAGGGAGAAGACATAATATTAATGCCTAGATGCCGAAGACTACCTATAATTAAAAGGTTTTTTTACCACGTCCTAGTCGTGAGTTACAAAGTTTTTCACTCGGCTGAAACTTTTCACTTTACGTGTTAACCTCTGACTAAGGTCCAAGAATAGAGAACGAAGTGCTAAGTGCTCTCCGAGGATAATGCTATTCGTGGATGTATACCAATTAGCACTACCTCAATGAACCGATAGAATAATAGTATGGACATGCAGGTACATTTAGTATGTATTAGAATTAATAATAATGATAAAATTCTATCACATACACACAACACGATCTAGCCCAAATTAAGCAGAGCTTGTACTATGGGTACTAGACAATGGATAAACATACATACATACTTTTTTGTAAATACATACGTATTATACATAGAAACACCGAGACCAAGACATACATCAATGTTCATGCACACAAATGTTTGACTTGTGCGGGAATCGAACCCGCGACCTCAGGCAAGGCAGTCGGTTACACTAACCACTACGCCATCGAGGCCGTATGGTTTCCAATTGATTTCCAAGGAAACCAATCCCCGGATATATAGCATCCTATGCGCTAATCCGGGACGTGTTCTACCTACTTGCCAGGTTTTATTCGAATCTGTTCAATAGTTTACGAAAAATAAGAAATGACAAACTTTTACGTTGTTAAATAGTAGAATCCATAATAAGTTCAAATGTAATCTTCATATCAATATCCTAACAAATTATATAAAAGATCGCCAGAAATGTTACTGGCTAGTATCTAGCTGGTATATCAGACACAGTTTTTACATACATACATAGATTCACGCCTGTTTCCCAGAGGGGTAGGCAGAGACTACTGATTTACATTTGCGACGATCCTGACACACTTCCCTGGCTTCATTCACTTAAAAACATAATATCAGTAAGAGTTCAGAAATAATTTTAAATACAGGTTAAAGTTAAGTATTAAATAAATTATTTAAATCATTCATGCATGTATTTAATTTAATTTAGTAATTAATATTCAATCAGTCCAAAAAGAAAGGTTAATATTTAAATACATAATTATATGCGTTATGTCAATACGTATCCATATTAGTAAATTTATATTTTGAATAAACTTTACAAAATTCTTAAGTATAACAAAACAAAGAAACAACAAAGGTATATACAGACAATAAATCAAATCAAAAGCAATCACAGGTCAAACTTTTGACAGCATTTTATTGGATTCAATATGATGTGCCTTTCTACTTATAAACATATTTAGGTCCGATTTGTAGTATAAATATCATATTAACGAAATTCAGAACTATGACAATAGTTTTCTAAATTCAACGGTGCAACATAATTAACTTCTTCTTTTTTCGAGTATTAGAGCCTCGCATATAACTAAACCATAATAATTCGGGTTGTACTCTGCTTGTAATAATATAATTCAATCATGGTACGAAAGACACGTGGCGCCACACGTGACGAATTCCATACATTCAACCAGGGGCGGTTGAATGTATGGAGCTTTGATAATCATACACAAGTATTTACACAATTTATGTTTATTTAATGTTATTATCACTTAAAATACACGATTTAATCCCTTTTCAACCACTTTTACGTAACTTAAGATAAATAAGAGCAGCGATAGCTCAGTGGGGAGACCAACAGACTGCAATGCAGAGGGTCTCGGATTCGAACACGTCGCGCACCTCTGACTTTCGGAAGTTATATGACTTTTCGAAATTATGTGCGTATTGATCGACAATAATTGTCGCCTGCTCCGTGCCTCGGAGAGCACGTTAAGCTGTTGGTCCCGGCTGCCATGAACATCTATGACAGTCGTTATTGGGAGAGTGTCGACACAAAAGATCCCTCTGGGTCGAAGTGTCGCCGGTCTGCACTGACTGGCCCCCACATAAGATAAGATCACTTAAAATACACGATGTAATCTCTTTTTAAGCACATTTACGTAACTTTCTGCCTGTCCCGTTACTAGCCGGGTGATAAGCGGGTGACGTCACATGTGATATACCATTAGATAGACAAAATGTTTTAAATTCTATCGATGTAAATTGCGTGCCATTATCGCTAACTATAGTGCGTGGCAGACCAAATCACGCCATATATTCATATAATTTGCTAATCACTGATAACGTCGACGTACTTGTACCTTTATCATACGCTTCGACAAATTTAGAGTACGCATCTACTATAACTAAGTAAGAACGCTTATGAATGGGACCTAAGAAATCTAATATTATTAAGTTATTATAAAAAGGGAACATAATTACAAAAACACAAATATTTATACTACTAAATATTTACAGAAAAGGTAGTTCTTCAGCATCGCTGTCAACTGGTAACGTGCCCAGAAGACTGGCAGCATTGCCACGTTGAATAGCAATGCTGATTCTTTGGGCCAAAAAAGGCCAGCGTTCTGATCACGCGAAACGTCGATCAGGCGTTTTGCGATCTCCCTGTACAAAATACGAGCGCTCGGACCCCATGAGCCTAGGGTTTCCACTCCAAACGGCTCAAAAATGTAATTTCCGACTAAATTACTGTATTTGCGCCGTTTGAGGGTTTCCGCGGTTGCAGCAGCAGCACCGACACATCCCTCAGTGCTTGGAAGATGTGATGGCGCAAGGGTGTCAACGCACGTTGCGTCCCACACCAAAGGCCTGCCCATCATGCATGCCCTGTTATTATTGTTATTATCTTTAGTTTTTTATAGTCAGTAGTATATAGCATAATGGCTGTAACACCTTGTTAATCTGAGTTGTAAAATACTGAAATTATATTTAATTGGCGATTTAAAAGAGTGGCCGTGAGTTTCTTGCAGGTTTCTTCTCATAGGGTCAACCCTGCCTGAACCTAGCAACTAACCTAAATGTAGCTTCAGTAACTTAGTAAACTTACTAACCTATATACTTTGACGTTCATAAGTGTTACTTTGTGACCTAAATGAATAAATGATTTTTGACTTTGACTTTGTACCATCATACGCTTCAACCCATTTAGAGTACGCATCTACTACCTATAACTAAGTAAGAACGCTTATAAAGGGGACCTAAGAAATCTATATGTATACGACAAAATTGCTGTGGTGGGTGGGCCATAACGCGAGCGGCGCACGCGCTGGTGACTGTCTCAATAGTAAACAAGTCGCACAGCCGGCAATCATATTTTCTATAGCTTTGTCTGCACCGGGAAATCAATACCTGCTACGCGCCTCCGCTTTTGTTTTAACAATAGTTACCTAAATGTGATTTATGTAGCTCAAATAATAACTGCTAACTAACTGCCTCCGTGGTGCAGCGGTAGTGAATGCGACTGCTGTGCATGAGGTCTCGGGTTCGAATCCCGGGTCGGGTCAACAAACGGTTATTGGGTTTTTCAGTTAAGAAATCTCAATAGCAGCCCGGAGTTAGGCAGTTGGCGGTGTTTGACACCCCCGTGCCTCGGAAAGCACGTAAAGCCGTTGGTCCCGCGCCTGATCTCTCTCCGATCGTGTCGTATTACCGTCCTATCGGATCATGAGAGTTAGGGAACAGAAAGTGCACTTGTGTTTGCGCACGCACTATAATATCTCTTGCGTAGTTGGCCAGTCTCCGTTAAGACTGGCCGCCGTTGCTGAAATTCAGTCTGGAGGTAAGTTAGTTTTCATAGATTCAGGAATAACTAATTTGTGCCCTCTCATAACGCAGCCGTTCTCATATGATAACTGAGTTTTACAAAGAAACTAAGGTTTAATTGATACATTTGATAAGCGCCTTGGTCAGCCATTAGTAATATAAGAAATAACTTCGCATAATATTGCGTCTTTAAGAGTTTCTTCGCGTGTTTCGTTTAGCGTAATGGGCAAGCGACTAGTAGAGCCTCGCTGATTTCAGCATGAATGGGCCGGCTCGACCGGGGAAGGACTACCCTCTCACAGAATATCGACGTGAAATAGCAGTATTCCTACTGTTGTGTTTCGTTCCGTGAGTGAGAGTGCCGGAGGCCTAATCACACCATTGCCTCCATCCCGCTTCTTCTCCTTTCCACTTCCTTTCCTAAAGGGTCGGCAACGCGCAAGTGATGCCTCTGGTGTCGCAGGCGTCCATAGGCTACGGTGACCACTCACCATCAGGTATGTTTGCCACCTTAGTGGTATAATAAATAAAAAATAAAAAACCACCATCTATAACAAAGTTAACATACGAAGCGCGATCTTCGATTGGTACTAAGCTGTCACTATCACCAGTCTCGTGGCCGTAACCCCGCCTCAACGTCGAATCATCGTTGGCGTCGTCAGGCAGCCTCGCGCGCGACAAATAATCCGCGCTGTTGTCAGCGATACGTATATATTCTGTGGTGTAATTATATCCACTAAGAAACATCGCGTAACGCTGCAACCTATTAGCTGAAACCTCTGGAACGCCCCAATGGGGACCAAAAATAGACAATAGGGGCTTGTGATCTGTACGGAGTATAAACGGTGTTGCCCTCCCGTATAAATACTGGTGGAAACGTCGCACTCCGAATATAATATCTGTAGGCTCTTTTTGGATTTGTGAACACCGCTTTTCTGCAGCATTCAGTGTCCGTGAGGCAAACGATACGGGACGTTCCACTCCGTGAGGTCCTACCTGTGACAAAATCGCTCCTAAGCCGCTGGGTGAGGCATCTACAGTTAAAACAATTTTTACATCCTGATTAAAATGAGCAAGACTTTGTTCTGAAGCTAAACATTTTTTAATAGCAATAAATGCATCATTATGTCTGGCGCCCCATTTCCATTTATTGTCTTTTTGCAATAAAGAATAAAGTGGACTCAAAATTGAAGATTCATTCGGTACAAAATTTCTGTAATAGTTATTGACCAACCCAAGAAACAATAATTGTAATTTATTTACGTTTGTTGGGATAGGTGCCTCAAGTATTGCCTTCACTTTTTGTTGAGATTTTCTCAATCCGTTTTTATCAATGATATAGCCTAAATATTTTATTTGGTCGGCAAAAAATACACATTTATCTGTACGTAATATCAAACCCGCATCTTGTAACCTTTTTAAAACTGCATTAAGCCTATCTAAATGCTGCGCTTTCGTTTCTCCCGTAATACAAATATCGTCAAGCATACACATAACTCCGTCCAATCCAGGCAACAAACACTCTATTGCCCGTTGAAAAATAGCCGGAGCACTAGCAAGCCCAAACACTAGCCTTGTATACTTAAACAATCCCCGGTAAGTATTTACACAAGTTATCTTTTGAGACGCGTCATCTAGCACAAATTGTGAATACGCTTGTGTCAAAATATCTAATTTGGTAAATTGCTGCTCCCCGGGTAGTTTTGTAAACAATTCGCGAACAGTCGGTAAGGGGTACTGTTCAATAACTAATTGTTTATTCACACTTACGGAATAGTCAACGCACAAACGGACATAGCCATCGCGCTTTAATATAGGCACGATAGGCGACGCGTACTCCGACTGTTAAACCGGTTTTAACACACCTCTAAACATATCAAACGATCGAGCTCTCTGTTTATCTTATCTCTTAATGCGAACGCAATAGGACGAGCCTTAAAAATACCGGTTTAGCATAATTTTTTAATTGTAATTTCACTCGGTATTTCGTAAACATGCTTAAATCATTTGAAAAAACCTTTGAGTAACGCGGCCTTAATTGTTCAACGACGCGACGTTAATTTGTAATATTTGCAAGTTAAATAAACTTATAAAATCACTATTGGTGGCCGACCTTCACATATCACCCGAACATTTATATCATGTGTCTTATCTAAATACGTAAAAGGCAGTTTTATAATTCCGAGACAGTGAATTGCGCGTCCGGTATATGTAAATAATCGATCACTCGCTAACGATAATGGCAAAGATTTGAAATATTTTTTGTACGTTAATTCGGAGATCGTGGTGACCGCCGACCCTGTATCGATTTCAAACTTTAATTTAACGGCACGAATTGAAATAACCAACGTCATTGGTTCACCCTTATGTGAACATATCTTATTGATCCTACCGTCATCATCACTCTCGTTAGACTCGCCGGTACCTACAAAGTTAATCTTTTTGCACATTCGGCGCAGATGGGCCGTTGCATTACACTTTTTACACTTATGATTAGCAAATCTACACTGAATCGTTTTGTGATTTTTATAGCCGCACACTTGACACACTTCTTTCTTTACGCCACCGCCCGTTTTCACTACGCGCGTATTTGTTCAATGCTGAAGAAATCAGACATGTAAAAATAAGTAAAAATCATTTATTTTTTGTGCAGCTTTAAAGCGTCTGACAAAAGTTTTGGTCCATGGAAAGTGTCTGACACTTATGTTACTATTTTAGAATAATATTCTACAAAACATATATAAAAATCAGACATGTAAAAATAAGTAAAGTTCATTTATTTTTTGTGCAGCTTTAAAGCGTCTGACAAAAGTTTTGGTCCATGGAAAGTGTCTGACACTTATGTTACTACTTTAGAATAATATTCTACAAAACATATATAAAAATTAGCCATGTAAATTTAAGTTAAGTAACTCTTATTTTTAGTTACCCTTCTTACCTGGTACCTGCCCAGGTGTCACTAGGCGAGCTCCACAAACTCGCAGGTATTCAAAGAACATGAGACGCTACTGAGAACCCAAGGTTTCATCTATGTGAAAATAAGTTATGTCTTATCGCTCTGGGATCTTACTCTATAATGAAGTAATGTCAACGTCAAAACCTGCCTAACTTATACATATTTATGTAATATTTACATTCCTTTTGATACTTTTTAGAGTTCGAAAAAACTCTTATACAACAGTTTTGTCCGTCTGTCTGTTATACAACTTTCAACTCAAGAACCGTAAGAGCTAAAGACTCGCGGTCAACGCATAGTCGACATACCCCGAAATGATTATGACCTTTGACCTCAAGGTCACGTGATACCATTTTTCGAACTCTAAGATTTACGGCAATTCATTGCCGTTTCTCACTTCTTTTATTATGTTAAAAATATATTTGTCAGTTATTTTAGTATTTTTATTGAGTAGGTCATTGATCACTGGCATCGCTAGCCTCTGTATCTACCGGTGGGAACAATAGACAGCACACTGTTGCTGCTGTTACAATTTGCCTCGACTCGCACCAGAATATGCATTTGCGCTCCCTTATCTCCTGCAGTAACGAGACAATCACAATTTATTTTAATACTCAGCTAAAATTTTGCCTTTGGGTAAGGTAACAGACAGAATAAGAATATATAACAAAATGGTTGTAGCTATTATGTTGTATTCTTAATAATTATGTATTAAAATAAAGCTAACAATATAACGCAGTCGATAACGGTGAATAACAGCCGGTCCCCACGGTAAGATAAGGCGGTCTTGCGAAACAGTGAGGCGACGGTGGCGGCTTGCCGGAACGTGTTGTTAAGGGCCATTAATTATGATTATGATAATTTCTTAACATGTTATAAATGTCAATGTCAACCATTAATAGAATATTAGATTCGGATTGGCGACGCCCGCGCCAGTACGCAGCACGTTCCCTATATAGGCCTATGTGTTATCTCTCAGTCGCAAAACGTGTTTTGGAAACGTAAGTAAGAAAATCTGCTCAATTAGTTAAATTAATTTAAAACATGTTTCTTAGGAATTCAATAAATTACCACATTTCGGTTATACAGATTATGATAATACCTTTAATTAATCTAGTATTTCGGAGCGCGCGAGTGTGGGCCAGGTCTGCGTTGTGGGGGTTATGCTTGTGGAATATGCTAAGATTGTTAAATAGATATTTGGATAGAATAAAGTGTTCAATATTTGTTGAAAGTAAATTTATTTTTTGTATTAGTAATTTGTTGTGATGTCCTTCAGGAACGTAAGTAGTAGTCGTTTTATTGCGTAAATAATGGGTCTGGTGCTTAATATGCTTATAGACAACAAACATATTTATCTGTTATAGATTATTTATTTATTTATTTCTCTATTTACTACATTACACATTTTTATAATTGGCAGCGGCTTCCGCACTAAGCTCGAGGCTTGTATCGCGGTATAATTATAGAGTTAGGGACATGTTCTATATGTCCTATGATAGAATATAGCAGTAAGAGATCTTGGTAAAGGTTGACATGGGCTTCGCTGAGATGTAATTTATTAATAATAGGTAATTCTTTTTACGAATATGGGATATGTGTGTTTGACATTTGTGTCTTAGAAGCATCATGTCTCCGCGTTCAAATAATAATTAATATACAAAGAAATATAGAGAAGTGTAATTGACATAGGACGCCAAAAATAGGTAAAATGTAGATTAATTCCAATAAAAATACCATCCACTTAAGAATGTCATTTATGATGAATTCGGCTTAATGTAATTTTCTAAAGAATTTTCTGAAAGATCTATTTAAAGAAATAGGCATACTTACTGTTGCGTCGCAATATATATTTGCTAACATTATGTTTATTAAACATAACATTTACTTATATAATAAGAATAGTGATATCCATAACGTAAACACTAGAAATAAGCATAAGTTAGTAGGCCCATATCATCGTTTACATATAGTTCACAATACATTTGCGGGACTCGGTATACGTTTTTTTTAATAAACTACCTATTAATATAATTAATTTACCATTATTTAAATTTAAAAACGCCGTAAAAATACAACTTATTTGGAAGGGTTATTATTCAGTCAACGACTACTTAAATGACAAAAACTCATGGAGCTAGTTGCTTGTTGCATACAGGATTCAAAGATCTGTATTACTTATAAGTCAATTTAAGCCTTTGCATAGTCACAAAGTGTAAGTGTATGCGCCATCATGCCATCCTACTGTCTTGTTTAGATTTATATTAAATAATATATCTTAGCTCAAATTATTTCCTCTCTATAATATTATTAAGTTATTATTGTTATTATCTTTATTTTTTTATAGTCAGTAGTATATGTGCAGTGCTGAGGTTAGCAATTTAAAAAAACAAGCGAGGCTTAATACTGCTATATTAAATACTTTCATATAGTATAACAATAAGATATAGTGAGATGAGCGGTGCGAAATATAATAATTTTAATACAAAGACAACTTCGGTATTTATACTCATTAATGACTAGGTGTTGACGCCACTAGGTTAATGTCGACAATGGACCCGCCTGCAGACATCTTCCCTCGGCAGCGCTCGAACGAATGCGCGGGCGCCGCGCTACGAAGGGCGGGGTCAATTCTGACTAGATTTGCACACGGCACTCTGCAGTAGGCGGGCCCTTACAAACGTGTTTTGCACGCGGCCCGCTCTGACGTAGAATGGTGTGATCCAGTGCTACGTTGAGTCGTGCGAGTATACTGGCCTACTCGCTACATATGGCATAATGGCTGTAACACCTTGTTAATCTGAGTTGTAAAATACTGAAATTATATTTAACTGGCGATTTAAAAGAATGGCCGTGAGTTTCTTGCAGGTTTCTTCTCATAGGCCCTTTGCCTGAATCTAGATCAGAAATCAGAAATCATTTATTTGTAGAAACATAGGTTAATACAAAGATGTTACAAATTATCTGTCCTCTATGTTCTGTCATTGAGACATACAAATTTAAATGGGTTAGTATCACAAAAGAGAATATAAAAATAAAAATATCGTCAATGTCAAGAAACAAATTCAAAATTACATGACAAATACATAGCAAATTAAATTATTACACTAAAAACAAATATATATATTACCGTTTACAGAGTTAAAATATGATATTCTTATTATATTATACATTATTATCATGTTATTAAAATTGTGTCATTTAAATATTCATTCAACGAATAGTAGCTTTTATTTACCAGAAAATTAAAAATATACTTTTTAAACTTAGTTAAAGGCAAGGTTTTTATTTCATTAGGTATTTTGTTGTATACCTTTGCAGCTATACCAAAAACACTCTTTTGCATTAGAGCTGTCTTGCACTGTACATTACACAACTGTTCTTTATATTTATATTGAACCTAGCAACTAACCTAAATGTAGCTTCAGTCACTTAGTAAACTCACTAAACTATATACTTTGACGTTCATAAGTGTTACTATGTGACCTAAATGAATAAATTATTTTTGACTTTGACTTTGACTTTGACTTATATTTTGTGGATTTAATCCCAAATTGCTGTACGCAGACATCCAGGTATAAGAGCGTCTGGCAGCTGGTTTTACTTTGCGTCCTCCATCCTAGTGCATGAGCTCCCATTTTCAAAGAAATAAGAAAAAAGATTTCGCTCTCACTTTTCCATATCTCTCTGTAATGCGCTAGTTAACACCAGTCTCTTCTAAATCTGTTAAATTCGACCAAAGATGGTGATGGCTGCTAATGATGGCATTAGTTTGGTCCACGTTGGCTTAGTGCCATTTGGGATCCAGTCTGTGCTGATTTTAGCCCAAAGCTCCTTCGGTATGCGGCAAACGTGTCCAGCCTAATCCCATTAAAAAAAATCTGGTTTCTGGTTGTTATCTGCGATCTGTGTCTTGAAACGTATTATTAAATATTGATATTTTATATATTTGTAACTATTTCTACAGAATGGAATTATGGCAGTACATAGCAGGCATACTGGTGCTATGCGGTCTATTGGCACTATGGCTGTACGAGCGGCGCGCGCGCCTGAAGTTCGCAGGGATACCAACTTTGCCACTGCTTCCGTTTATCGGCAATGTGCATCAAGTCATTGGCGATGGGAAAAGTATGTATAATTATCTACATATATATAAATATAATTGTGTCACGGTGTTTGTGGTTGCACTCTTTCGAAACGGTTCGACCGATTTTTATGAAATTTTTATGTACATATATTTGGTAGGTTTGAGAATAGGCCGTAAAGTATATTTTATACCGCTAAGAAATAATTGATGTGGCAGAACTACGTTTGCCGAGTTAGCTAGTTAGACTATATTTTTTATTCTTGGTATATATTTGTGACCCGTCGCGTCGTGACGTGTCGATTCTTTGATAGAGCAAAGTGTAATTTAGGTCTTTATCTATTACTAATATTACAAGGAGGAAAGATTTTATTTTTTGTTTATTTGATTGTAAGGATTAACTCTTAAACTACTCAACCGATTTACCATAAAAAATCTTTCACCACAAGAAAGCTATATTATCACCGAGCAACATAGGCTATACTTAATATAGGTAATGCTAGATAAGGGGTCTTACTCGCGATAAAGTATTTCAAAGGTAAGTCGGTCGAAACGTCGAGCAATCAATAGATATCTACCTATTGTTTGCCCGACGTTTCGACTGACTGACATCGATCGTGGTCACGGGTTGACTCAGACCCTAGTATTGTACAAATCGGGATAGTCTAAAAACTTTTAACAAAAGCTATATTTTATTTTTAAAAAGTAATGATCATGAATGAAGATGTCACAAATAATTACAATTTACACTTACACATAAATCAGGCAACTCGGAAGCAATCATGCATCGATCACATAATGAGCAACATGCCTTTTGCAACTGGTGAATTACTACACCTTGAAATCTCCGATCATAACACAGCCCAATTGCTTAACATCCCCACGACTAATGAGGCGGATACTCTATTGACCGAATATTTTATCTATAAAGTGACTACGCTACAGAATATATGCAAAATTTTACAGAATGTTTATCGAGTATATCATTTAGTGATGTTTTCAACAATGATAATTTCGAATCAGCATTCCAAACTTTTTATGAAATTTTTACTCTTTTCTATGTATTATGTTTTCCTAAAATTAGAATCAAAATAGCTATCGAAGCGCGTAAATCAAGATGGATAACCAGGGGTCTAAAAGTCAGTTGCAGAACAAAACGATCGCTACGTTACACATGTTATGGTAATACTAAGGAAACTATAATTAAATACAAAAAGTACACCAAAGTTTTGCGAAAGTGCATAGATCAATCTATTAAAAACCAGAATCTTAACATAATATTAAATTCAAAAAAGATGTGTAAAACATCTTGGAGATTAATAAAACAGGAATCTGAGTCTGTGAAAGTGTTGGATAATATAAACAGTATCAACAAGCATGGTAAATTATTAAATGACCCATACCTCATTGCAAATGCATTTAATGAATTGTTCTCGAATTCAACCATTGTGTCTTCCAACTCTACACAAAACACTTGCAAAACTACAATAAGCAATAGCATATTTTTGGATCTTTTTATCTGTCATGAAATTCATACAATTATTATGTCTATAAAGAACTCCAACTCTGAGGGTTATGACGAAATAAGTGCGACAATATTGAAATATTGTGCACAAGAGATTACTCCAATACTCACACATCTCGTCAATCATTCGTTTAGTGTTGCTCGCTTTCCGGAACCTCTTAAAGTAGCAGTAATAAAACCACTTTTTAAGAAGGGTGAAAAACATGTTTAGATAATTATAGGCCTATTTCATTTATCCCCGTCATGTCAAAAATATTTGAATCAGCAATGCGTAGAAGGTTGACTAGTTTCATTCATAGGCATAATATTTTGAAAAATGAACAATACGGTTTTCAAAGAGTTAGCGTTAGCGTTAGCGTGTTATGATTTAGTAAAACAATTAGTTGAGGATTTAGATAGTAATAAGACGGTAATAGTTGTGTTTTTTGACATGTCAAGGGCATTCGACCTGGTGTCACATGACCTACTATTGCAAAAACTTGAACGATATGGTATTAGAGGCCCAGCCCTAAGTTGGCTTGAAACATATTTGATAGGCAGGCAGCAATCAGTAATAATACAACACATAAATTATAAAAAAGAACTACAAATATACAAATCTCGCTTTCTCACTAATAAATTTGCTGTACCCCAGGGCAGTGTTCTCGGGCCTCTGTTATTTTTACTTTATATAAATGACCTACCTGACATTACTTCTAACTCATGTATATTATTCGCTGACGATTTTTCTTTAATTATGACTTGTGATAAAAATGCTGACATTAATCAATTTTCATCTGACATTAGTAATACAATTAACAATATAATAATATGGCGCAAAAATAATAATTTGCAAGTTAATTTAAATAAAACAAAATTCATTCAATTTAGCACATACGGTAAACCACATAAAGCTATAAAAATAAATTATAAGGATCACGAAATTAATGAGGTCAAAAGCACAACCTTTTTAGGATTTCATTTGCATAAAAATCTAAACTGGAAGCTGCACGTGGAAAACGTATGTAGTAAAATAAATAGATTTGTATATGTTCTTTACAAATTACGTAAAACTTCCACTGAACATACTGTGCTAGCGGCATATCACGGCTATGTATCCTCTGTACTAAACTACGGACTCATATTGTGGGGCAACTCCACTGAGGTACAACGTGCTTTTTTGGCACAAAAGATATGTGTTCGCGCCATTCATGCCATACCACCCTGGGAGTCCTGCAAGCCGTTTTTCAAACGATCTCGCATACTCACTCTACCCTGTATGTATATACTAGAGACAGCTAAATTTGTTATGCAACACCCTAACTTGTTTAAAAGAGCAAGAGACTTATACCCTCGTAACACCAGGCATCCTGACAGAATTGTAGTGCGAAAAGTACCTAGAACGGCTATGTATTTAAAAAGTAGTTTAGTAATGTGTGGGCAAATTTTTAATGCGTTACCTAGTAGTTACAAGCAAATGCCTACTCACAGATTTTGCAAGAAATTCAAAGACTGGCTAATTCATAAATCCTTTTATTCAATAAAAGATTACTTTGATGGTTGTCGAAAATAAATATAAATTGTAGTAAAAGCGTAATATATGTGCATGTGTATATAACAATTTATTAGTCTATCAATAATTTACAAATTAAGAATAATTTATGATGTTAATGTTTTTGATTTTAATTAAGATTTGCATGTCATAGTTTGACAAAATGTATATGGCTCCAATTATATAATATTCCAACTTATGTACCTACATTTTATGCAAATAAAAATATTCTATTCTATTCTATTCTATAAATTAGATTAACCGCGGTTTCACCCGCGTTTATCGTTACTGCGCCGCCCCGTGGATCGTAGCGTGATGTTATATAGCCTATAGCTTTCCTCGATAGATAGGCTATCCAACAACAAAAGAATTTTTCAATTTGAATCAGTAGTTCCTGAGATTAGCGCGTTCAAACAAACAAACAAACTCTTCAGCTTTATAATAATAGTATAGATAGGAAAGATTAACTTGTTTGATTGTTTGTTTTTCGTAATGGTTAAACTCAAAAACTAATCAATAGATTTCATTAATTCTTTCTCCATTAGCAAGTTATATTATCACCGTGTAACAAAACTATATTTTATTTTCAATAGTACTGTATCTAAGATTATAACTAACCGATTTTTACGCGAGCGAAGACGCGAGCAAAGGCTAATACTTAATATATAATATCAGCCTTGTATTAAACTGTCTCACTGCTGGGCACGGGCCTCTGCTCACTGTGAGAAGGTGTAGGCCATAGTCCACCTCGCTGGCTCAGTGCGGGTTGGCAGACTTCAGACATCTTCGAGAACATTATGGAGAATTAATTCTCAGACATGCAGGTTTCCTCACGATGTTTTCCTTCACCGTTACCGTAAGCAATAATTAACTAATTAATACGCACATAACTTGGAAAAGTCAGATGTGCTGGCCTTGGAATTGAATTTGAGACCTCTACGTGGCAGTCCAACGGTCTCCCAATAGACTATCGAAAGAGAGAAAAGAAAGAAACAAAAGGTTTTTTATTTGTATCTCCTTTTCACAATACAATTAAATATAAATATATACAGAACAGTACATAGTATGGAGACCAAATTAGGTACCTGCGTCAGCTATTCTTGCGGGACCTTTGAAGTATGTGAGCAATGGCTGCTTTTATTTTGTACTAGCTGACCGGCGCAACGTCGTCTGCGTCACATAAGAGAATTTTCCCCGTTTTTACAACATTTTTCATTGATTCTCCGCTCCTATTGGTCGTAGCGTGATGTTATATAGCCTATAGCCTTCCTCGATAAATAGGCTATCCAAAACTAAAGGAAATTTTCAATTCGAAACAGTAGTTCGTGAGATTAGCGCGTTTAACCAAACAAACAAACAAACAATCAAACTCTTCAGCTTTATAATATTAGTATAGATTACTTTGCTATTTAATTTTCACTCAATCTGTAAAAAAATTAACGGCTTGCACTCCGGGAGTGCCGGCAAAAGGGAAAACTTAAATATTAAAGTTGTGCATTTTTGAATGGTTAGGGAATAATTTTGCACGAATTGCTTTAATTATCAGTATAAAAGTACTATCATTTATATGGTAAAATACAATATTCATTTCTTGCGCTATCGTACACAAACATGATAATTCTGCCGCCGTCTTACGAATTTTCGATGAGGTCATGTGTCCTGACGCGAGTTTAACGTTTTTTACCCATCACAAAAAAAGTGCACAACGCCGCTAAAGAAGTTTTCACTTCAAAAACTGTGCAAAGTATTTTAATTATGCGTTAAACACAACAGTTGACATTTTTCTTCTGTTTTCAGTGTTATTGAGTGTCCTAGACCGTATGAGCAAGGTATGTGACAAAGCACAAGCTAGTAGATTCATGGTTTGGCTGGCACCCTTTCCTATATTCGGTAAGTACATAATATAAGATTTCTACTTATATATGCATACTAGCGGATCCGACAGATATTGTTCCATCCGAACCTCTATATCTAGGCCTCGATCGGAGCGCCACCGACCGGGTTCAATTGTGTCTAAACCATCCCCGATGATTATGAGGATGAGTTCTCGGATAGAGGGCTCGGATTCAGATCCCGCGTTGGAGCAATAAAAAGTAATGGGATTTTCTGTTAAGAAATCTCAATAGCAGTCCAATGTTAAGGAGTTGGCAATGTAAGACACCCCGTGGTGCCTCAGAAAGCACGCTAAGCCGTTGGAGAGATCAGTCTCTCCCTGCTCGTATCGGATTACCCTCCCATCGGATCATGAGATTTAGGGAACAGCGAGTGCACTTGTGTTTGCGCATACACTTGTGCACTATAGTATCTCCTGCGCGGATGGTTAGTCTGCGTTAAGAATGGCCCCCGTGACCAAAACTCGATCTAGAAGACATCATGCCATTGAACTGCTCCTAACAGCTGTACCGAATGTGATTTAAATCGAGATTTGGGGACAAGACCTGTCTATAACTGGTCCCGGAAGGTGCTCTCGAGCACTGGAAGGTACAGCGGCTCCCCTAATATAACCTGACAGTTGGTGTAGGGGAACGCTATATCATAAACTGGACTAGTCGTAGAGACAGGGGATGTACCGAATGTGATAAATAAAATATGTGTTTTTGGGTGAGTCTCTAACTCTGCAAACCCCGTCTTTTCAGAACCATAAATAGCTACTCTGATGTCATAGACGTGCACGAAGACTCGCTTGCCGCATTCCGTAATAATATTATCAGTGTGTTGTGAACTCCAAATTTACTGTATTATATGTACATACATACATACATAGATTCACACCTGTTTCCCAGAGGGGTAGGCAGAGACTACGAATTTTGTATATATGCATATGTTGATTTTTATGTAAAAGAAAAGTGTATTAGTGTAAGTAGTTGTTGGTAGGCCTAAATAAATAAATACATCTGAGTAACACCAAGTTTTGTGTAGTAGAGCCTCGCTGATGTCAGCATGAATGGGCCGGTTCGACCGGGGAAGGACTACCCTCTCACAGAATATCGACGTGAAATACCAGTATTCCTACTGTTGTGTTTCGTTCCGTGAGTGACAGTGCCGGAGGCCCAATCACCCTCTTTCCCCCTTCCCGCTCCTTCTCCTTCCCACTTTTATTTTCCTTAAAGGTCGGCAACGCGCAAGTGATGCCTCTGGTGTCGCAGGCATCCATAGCCTACGGTGACCACTTACCATCAGGTGGGGCCGTATGCTTGTTTGCCACCTTAGTTGTATAAAAAAATAGGCTGTTTGGTTATCCCAAAATGGTATAATTTAGATACATACGTAGTACATATTTAGGGGAGAGTAACCTATATTGAACCGGCGCTTAAATTGTACCACTTCTATATTTCTACCAAACTGACGCTATTTTTTTACACTGGCAACAGAAAAAGAGGCGACTGTGGAAGGGACAGAGTGTTAGTGGCGCCATGGCGTACATGTTATGCTTATATCGTCAGAGCTTTAGGCGGAGATGTTTTCTATAACTTATTGATATTTACTGGGTACAGTTAGACTTCGCACTGCTGCTGAGAAATTCATGACAGAAAAACCTAATAAGAGTCGTTCGACCCGGGCATTGAACCTCAGACCTCTTGTATAACAGCAGCATATACTACCACTGCGCCACCAAGGCTTTATTCTTTGATTATAATACTAGTAGCTGACCCGCGCAATTTCATCTGCTTTATATAAGAGAATTTTCTCAGTTTTTGCAACATTTTTCATTGCTGCTCCGCTCCTATTGGTTGTAGCGTGATGTTATAAAGCCTATAGCCTTCCTCGATAAATGGGCTATCCAAAAGAATTTTTCAATTTGAACGAGTAGTTCCTGAGATTAGCAAGTTCAACCAGACAAACAAACTCTTCAGCTTTAAGATATTACATAGTATAGATTTTTTTATATTTTTTGTCATGGAATAGCTCTCAACAATTACTGAACGAATTTTTATGCGGTTTTCACTAATAGAAAGAGTGATTTATGTGGAAGGTTTAGGTCACTAGTTCCCAAAGTGGTCCAGGTGGACTCCCAGGGGTCCACGGGCGACTCGACGGGGGTCTACGTTAGCGTGACAAAAAAATGGGGGAACACAATTCGGAAGCGGGGGTCCACGAAAATTCATTTACTTTCAATAGTGAAGAACTAAAAAATTTTGGCTTGACTATACCTATCAATGTAGGCAGATAATATTTTAAGAAGCTCAGCAACTGCTACTTGGTAAAAACTTGCATATTCCATGTTCATTACCAGTGGTCTCGAAGCTACCGATTTTTCGGTAGAGAATTATTAAAAAATAAAAAAGGTCAGGCGGTAGAAATTTTTCACAAATTTTTTAATTGCTAGAACTTGTTTGATTCTTCACCAATATAAATACGGATGCCAAGGGATATTGTAGAAATGTTGCTGCAGGGGGTCTACCGGAACCATCTAAATTTTGAAAGTGGTCTATGAGAAATAAAGTCTGGGAACCTCTGGTTTAGGTGTATAATTTGTTAAAGTGTTGTACTACCCGTGCTAAGCCGGGGTGGGTCGCTAGTAAATAATAAAAACATGTGAGTCAACTAGACTAGCCTAGTCTCTATTGAACAACAGCTACCACTTCTCCCTAGCCTTTATTGTTCCCAAGTCACTTGGGGTCGGCTTTCTAGTCTAACCGGATTTGACTGGATATCACTTTTTATACGGAGCGACTGCCATCTGACCTCCGCAACCCGAAGGCTAACGATACCCTAAGGCTAGACCAGTGTCAGGATATTAGAGGGCACTGACTTTCCAATAACGACTGCCATAGGTGTTCATGGCAGCCGGGACCGACGGCTTAACGTGCTCTCCGAGGCACGGCACAACCAACAGCAGCCACATGCATGTTAACATCAAAATCAAAAATCAGAATCAAAATAGCTGCAACCATTAACCATTTACCACTCATAAAACACTCAAGCAATAAGTAATGTAGTTATGCGTTTGGACTTGTAAATTATTATTATTATTACTACTATTTTATCTTATTGTCAGAACTGTTTTAGTGACTCATGATCCTGATGATGTGAAATTGATAACCAACACGTTTGTGGAGAAACCACATTTCTACAACTTTGGAAAGGTGTGGCTCGGAGATGGACTTGGCACTGCTCCAGGTAAATGTTTTAAGAGTACCTACTTTATTTCTGCTAGCAGCTGCGAATTCTACGATAATACTGCTGACTTGTTAAAACGTACGTAAAGTATGTTTTGTCCTTTATCAGTGTAGGTACTATAAAATAACTTTAATACTTATACATACATAAAAATATAATAATAATCGCCTTATGTTTAACTTATCACCAGATATAGTAAAATATAACAGTCAAAAATAGTAAATGATCACCAAAATTAAAACCGCATTTGAATACCAAAAATATTAATTGCACAGCCAAGAGATGAAAATAAGTCGACGGAGACCCACCTCGCGGGGCTCCTATTTTGGGTGAGTTTAAGAAGGAACCTAACATACCCTAACCCTTCCGAGACGGAATACAGTGATTTGAGGCGTATAGGTGCTCGTTATGATATATTTTAGTAAGCATATTTTGGTGTGCAATTACTATTTTTGGTGGTCATTATATTTAATCCCATAATAATATATATATTAATACGTGAAGCAAAAATTTGGCACAGTTAAAGTTTATATGGAGAAGGAGGGCCGAATCCTAATATTTTTATAAAATATGCATTAGAAATACATTAAATTAACGAAAGAACACTACACGTACACAAACATGCATTTGACACACGCAGTCGAAGCGCGTAACTATGGTTACATATATCTATATATTATTATAATTATAATCTATATATATAAAAGAAAGTCGTGTTAGTTACACTATTTATAACTCAAGAACGGCTGAACCGATTTGGTTGAAAATTGGTGGGGAGGTAGCTTAGAACCAGGAGACGGACATAGGATACTTATTATCCAATTTTAAAAAAAGAAAAGCCTTTTTTAAAACGTGGCATAACAAAACGCAACTGACATGGAATAACAAAATGCAACTGATAGCAAAACGAAAAATTTATCAGTCAACACATCAGTCTAGCCGTTCATTGGTTAAAAATTTTATAACAATGGAATATATTTTGGATTTTATTTTTATTAGGATGATAAATATAAACAAAAATATCAAGTATTTTAATGATTCTTCATTGGCCATATCTTTAATAAACGCGAAATGACATAAGGACCAACCGGAGAAACGCCAGAATTGTGCTGCCTTAGTGGGAAAGTGAAATTGCCATTGACTTATATATTACCAGCGTAGCGTTTCTTTTGAAATCATTGGAAATTGCCATTATTGACTCCGCCAGCTGAGCCATTGAATTCATTGCTTTGTGGCGAAACACCTGAATCACGACATTTTCTAGCAAACACTCAAAAATACAATAGTTGTTTCCAAATAACCTGATTTGGGTCAGACATTATTGAAGAACGAGGATTTCATCCGACATTCAAGGTATTTATCTATTTATTTATTTTTGTACTTACACACAATACAGTAGTATTGGACATACTATACTTATTCCTATGTATTATGTATGCTAATTCTAAAAAACGTGTTTATAAATCAGTAATACTGACTTTGCTTTTGATTTTGTAGATAGAAGGACAGATTCACCATTGGATCATTGCAACCTCTCGAAGATGCACAGCATAAATTTTTACAAATATACTTTATGGGCAACATGGAGGAACAACTTGATCGACGTCAAGAGATCAATGCAGCAATGAAAAGAACAATTCTTCAAGATCTGCAGCAACTACTTCATGAACATCATGCGTTGGTCAGGCTGTTCAAGAGTGCTTTGGAGCGAATGCCAAATGAGGACTCCAAAGTCGTGATCAGAGCGGATAAACGAGCATCTGGAACACACGAACGCACATTTAACGCTCCAACAATAGATGAAGTTGCCATCCTGATTGTTGGTGAAAACTTTAAAACACGCGATATTGTGCTTACACGTCGCGATACTGGGCAAATGCAACAAATATCTGAAACACATCGTTCATATGACACGTTGCAATACCCGTTGATGTTTTGGCAAGGAGAAGATAGATATTAATTTAATATCAAAATGAAAAATCCATTGAATGGTGAGTATCAATATCATAGTTTTGATTGCAACATGACATACATTTTACAGTGTTTGGTTTTGACTTTGGTTTCCAATAAAAGACCAATTACACTGCTTATTACCAGGAAATAGGAAGTCATAAGAACAGACTTCAAGATTGGGGGCTGTTTGTTTAGAGAAAATTTGACAAATGACTGGCAACCGATTTAAAATCATTTATTTTCACCCTTTTATAATTATGCTAAAAATATGGATATAAGTTTTCCATACAAAATACTAATTCTACTGTTTTAATTTCAGGTGAAGAAACTACCAAGAAAGTTAGCTCGATGAATTATTACGCATATCGTTTTATGATTCGTCAAAATGCTGACAACTATTTGCTGCGGTTTCGTCGATTGCTTCAGCAGTACTGCGACGACATGTACGTCAAAATAGAAACGGAGCGCTTAACTTCCATTCGGTTGAACCAAGCCAAACTGCGTTCTGAGGAGTATATACATTTATGTGATGAAATTAGTACTGAAGGAAATGCAGCTAATATTGGTGGATTAACTATTCTGCCGGCGACGTACATAGGTAGTCCGCGTCATATGCATGAATATGTGCAAGGAATAAGTTAGGAATGACAGCGCCAAATCATGAAATGAATGACGCATTTAATCGAGAATTGGAACGGGAACGTGAATATGATCATCAGGAATTAAATTTAGTACTTCAAACGAATGTACCCATGTTGAATCCCCAACAAAAGGAAGTTCATGATACATTAATGAAAGCAATTGATGATAGAAACGGTGGTTTAATTTCCTGGAAGCCCCTGATGGCACTGGTAAGACATTCCTCATGTAAGTAGTTTTAGCCACTGTTCGTGCGAGATCCAACATTGCGGTTACAGTTGCTTCTTCTGGAATAGCAGCCACATTCTTAGAAGGATACAGTACGGCTCATTCAGCATTAAAATTACCGTTAAATCTTCAAATTATTGAGGAACCAACATGTAATATTGCAAAACACTCCGCAATGGCCAAAGTTTTATCAGCATCGAAAATCATCATCTGGGACGAATTCACAACGGCGCATAAACCTGCATTGGAAGCACTTAACCGAACATTGAAAGATCTACGCAATGACTCGAGATGTTATGGAGACGCAATGATTTTACTGTCTGGCGATTTTCGTCAATCACTGCCAGTAATTCCAAGATCAACTGCTGCCGACGAAATAAACGCTTGCCTCAAATCATCAAATCTATGGCGCTATGTGAAGAAACTTCAGCTGACAACAAATATGAGAGTTGCATTGCTGAACGATACATCTGCTGAAGATTTTTCTGAGCAATTGCTGACTATTGGTAATGGTCGAGTACCTGTCGGCGAATCGAGTGGATTGATTTCATTTCCTCCGAATTACTGTAACTTTGTCTCATCGAAAGACGAACTTATCAACAAAGTATTCCCAAACATCATTACTAAGCACAAAAATAATTAATGGTTGAGTGAGCGAGCAATTTTTGCGGCTAAGAATAAAGATGTAGATGACTTAAACTACATAATTCAGAATGAGATCATTGGTACACTGCATTCATTCAAATCTATTGACTGTGTAACAAATGAAGATGAAGCCACCAACTATCCAATAGAATTTTTAAACTGCTTGGATGTGCCTGGCTTACCAACGCACAATTTACCACTAAAGGTTGGCTCCGTAGTAATCATGCTTCGAAACATAAACCAACCAAAACTGTGCAACGGAACGTGTTTGGTGGCAAGTAAATTGATGAATAATGTGATTTACGCCACGATACTCAAAGGAAAATTCGAAGGTGAGGAATTTCTCATTCCGAGGATCCCGATGATCCCAACCGATATGCCATTTGAGTTTAAACGACTTCAATATCCGATCCGTCTTGCATTCGCCATGACCATTAACAAATCACAAGGCCAATCCTTGAAAGTTTGTGGTCTGAATCTAGAAAATCCATCTTTTTCGCATGGTCAATTATATGTAGCATGTTCGGAAGACCATCGGCTCGGAAGACCATCTGCGTTATTTGTTCTTGCGCCTGATAATAAAACGAAAAATGTCTTCTATTACAAGGTGCTTCACTGTACCAAAATACATGGCCAATAAAGAATGACTAAAATACTTGATTTTTTTATTTATATTTATTATCCTAATAAAAATAAAATCCAAAATCTGCTCATTTATTGCCTCTAAGGCGGAATAAAGTTCGCCGGGTCAGCTAGTGACATAATATATCAGCAATATCTTACAGGCAAACTTTGGTCGAATTTCGAGCACTAGGCGACCGCTAGTTATTGTAAAACGGTAAAAGGGGAATGCCAGTATTAGGCCCAGACGTGCACAAGAAATTGGCTATACTAAATAAATATATTAATATTTATCCTAGTTTTTCCTTGTATTTATTATTCAATACAAGTCGGTAATATTTTCTAAAATATTAAACAAGAAAACGACTAAACTATATAATATATAATAGAACTTGGAAGCAAGTAAATTAACGTGAAAATGTTGCCATTACACAAAATATGTTGACAGATATTTAGATAATTAATCGAAATAGTAATTTACCATTGCTATATTATATAATTATTATTTTAATCGTTCATTTCATTTTTTATACAAAAGTAATACAAAAACTAATAATAGTTATTAGTTTTGTCTTTGAAAGACTGCTTTGAATAACTTAAAGTATTATATATATTGAACTATTATCGATATATCGAGGTTTTGTGTTTATTATGGAAACACCATCTGTAACTTGTATGACGCCGGAAAACGTAAATATCAATATCATTGCTTGTTTTGCAACTCCATTGTGACGGTTAGTGTTTATTTATTGCGGTGAATATCGATGACTTTTACCTATAAGCTATAAATGTGCAATGTACTTATTCTGTTTTATTTCATTCCTAATAGATTGTACTCATAAATAAATTAAAATAATGTGTAAAATAATATAGCAAATATTTAATATAAATTTTATTGATGAGATATACAAAAGTTTTGATAACTTTAAAATGCCAAGTTTTTTGTTAATCACTTTTTATGCTAATTAATTATTGACATTGCTTACTATTATTATCATTAGCCTTTATAAGTGTGCACTGTGGGCCCGAATTACTATAACGTCTTGGCATGCCCCTTTACTTAACTGGTTTAGACTTAGCTGCCAGCATTAATAATTATTGATTTATATTCTCTTCACAAAGGTTACATACTTATTTCATAATACAAATATTTTCATAATGTTTGTGAGAGACTGGTGCCTGTTAGGTATTTTAATACCTGTGTTACGTGTCACCAGGTCCCCACCTCACTAAACAATATTCTTTAAATTTAACAGGAAACAGAGAACAGAGACCAGTCGTAGGAAACGTCTAGGTACAATTTAAAATTCATACATAAATAAGCATTAAATGCGGTCTCTTTGGGCCAACAAAAGCCCAGCCTTCTAATATGCGAAACGTCGATCAGGCGAACATTCAAGCGCTTGCGCCTAACGTTTCCACCCCAAACGGCACAAAAATACAATTATCGTTTAGTATTTACGTTTTGGAACCATTTTACTACTAACTATATAATAATAATAATAATTATTATTATTTATTGCGTCAAATATGGTACGGTATAAATGTATTACAATTATTTTGTATCACATATTTGGCCGTTATACAGCATGCAACAATAAAGTTCCAAATTAATACATCTTTAATTAAAAAACACGACTGTTAATACATTAGTTGAGCTTATATCAATGAACATTCCAAATTATAAAACTTATATGGATTTTTTTGCAAAAACTCCTCTACCGAATAATAACATTCCTGTAACAACCAGCTACGCAATGCAATACAACATTTTTGATAAGGTAGTCGGGTTATTGTATTTGCCAATGAGTTGTAAATTAAGGGTGCCATATAAACGCAACTTTTTCTAAATAATTTGCTTTCCTTTTGTTTGTATTGTTCCTCCGTTCAAATAATATGGAATTTGACCTTAAAAATTTAGCAGTTTCAAGGATATAAATATAAGAGACAGTTAAAAGTTGATGCGACTTAAATATCTACAGTTACGGTGAACTTTACAAATACAGGGCCACAAAGAACCCCGCAGACTCAGAACAATTACTTCCGGATCACACAAATTAACGCGTACGGGATTCAAAGCCATAACACATCTACCTTTTTCTAAAGTGAGGTCGCCCTCACTTTGAACCTTTCGTGTATTGCAGGAGACTTTGCAAACATTTAAGAATCTGGGTGTACTATGTGAGTACGCCCAGATTAGAACCAATTTACTGATCACAAGAATAATTGTCTCGAGTTGCATTCGACCCAAAACTCTATTCATTTAGAATCTATTTTACCAGGTGCAATTTGGAAGCACAACATTAAGAAGTTGGGAGCGACATTCAACTCATCGGTTGTCGACGGATATCTGGGCGTGTTTAACGCGCAAGCGCACAAGTTAGTACAGAACCTTAAAACGGAACATGGAAAGGAGCCGATCGACATAATTCATAAGTACGTCGCGTACACTACCTTGGAAGCTATTTGTGGTAAGTACTTATAAAAAAAAAGAAGTTATTTTTATACCACTTCGGTTTGAATTTTAATCATCAGATAAAGGTTATCAAGTAAATTATAACCCCACTAAATAGGAAAATGACACAATTGAATGGGTTTGTCACATAACTGTCATATATATACTGAGTTTATATCCCAGAAGGAGTAGGCCAGGACATCTGCAAGCCCTTTGTGACGCTGAAGGCTGTAATACACATTACAGGCACTGGAAGACGCAGCAGGGGTAGGCCTCCCACAAGGTGGACCAACGACCTGATAAAGGTCGTCGGAAG
This sequence comes from Catocala sponsa, assembly GCA_963564715.1. Taxonomy (NCBI): domain Eukaryota; kingdom Metazoa; phylum Arthropoda; class Insecta; order Lepidoptera; family Erebidae; genus Catocala; species Catocala sponsa. The sequence continues at coordinate 23,996,276 of OY751341.1, read as the reverse complement.
CGGGTGGATGCGGGTGGCCAAAGAGCGACCGGTCTATGTGGAAAACCTTGGGAGAGGCCTATATCCAGCAGTGGACGTCTTTCGTCTGAGATGATGATGATAATAGGTTGCGAGTCTATTGCCATTTACCGAGCACAGTGCCAGACTGCTGCTGAAAATGTATTGACAGATACATTCAATAACACTGCCCGACTCAAGATCTCAAGGTATCATGCACAGCATTGGCATAAACTACCACTCCGCCACCGAAACAGTCTTTCACATAAATATCCTCCAGGCCTGCCATGAAACTTAAATGCCGAAGTTTCAGGCCGGCTCTTTATACCATGCAACACATTTATGCCGAAATTCGTCCTAAATTTCGGCACGTAACGTCTTCATTGTCCTTTTCATAAAGCAGTTAAACAGCGGCCGTAATGACATTTTGAAAGAAAGAAATCCAAAGAAACTTCATTGTAAGTTTGTTTCGTTCGGCCCAAAGTCTTAGATAAACATGTTCATGGTAGAGCTACTGATGTCAACATTGGTTATTCACAGAAACAGCTCTAGGCGTGACGAAGATATCAGAGAGTACAGTGACGATGGAGTACTACGTCGCGTTTAACCGCTGCCTCGAGTTGCTCGTCATGCGCGGACTGAACACGCTGCTGCACCCAGACTTCGTATACAAGCGCACTCGCGCGCACAAAGAGATGGTGAAATGCGTTGCTGTGTTACATAATGTTTCTGATATCGTAAGTGACAACATTATTTAGTCAAAGTCAAAGATCATTTATTCAATTAGGTCACATAGTAACATTTTTGAACGTCAAAAGGGTTAGTGAGTTTATTACGTATACTGAATTTACATTTATGTTAGTTGCAAGGTTCAGGCAAAACGTTGAGCCTATGAGAAGATACTGACACGACACGACACGTCACTCAATGCCATTCTTTGAAATCTCATTATAATTTCAGTATTATACAACTTATTTATGTACCAGGTGTTGCAGTCATTATGCCATATGTTAGGTACTGTCCAAGTCCATATATAACTAAATCCTATAGTAAAGGAAATATTAATAATATTATTTATCGGTCGTACTTTGTAATAGACAGTAATATGACATGAGGAAGGAGACATTTACACTTTGTGACAGATGAAAAGGTAGTTCGTGACTAAATGTAGTTAAAACAAAATTTACGTTATTACTTACAAAGTTTGTTAAAAGAAAAGAAAGATACTTTAACATCACAAAATAAACACGAAGTACCTTCACATAACTAAATTGACTTATATAATAGATACATTGTTTGAATCCTGTATGAAACAAGCAACTAGTTCCATGAGTTTTTATAATTTAAATAATTAATCATTGATTAAATAATAGCCCTTCCGGGTAAGCTGACTTTTAACAGCACTTTTAAATTTGAGTAAAGGTAAATTTATAATATCTCTCGGTATTTTATTAAAAAAGCGTATACCGAGTACCGCAAATGTAAACGATAATACGGACCTACTAACTTATGCTTATTTCTAGTGTTTATGTTGCGAATATCACTATTTTTATTATATAAGTGAATATTATGTTTAACATAATATTCGTAAATATATATTGCGACGCAACGGTAAGTAAACCAATTTCTTTAAAAGAGTGTTTCAGGGAAACTCGTGGGCCTAAATTATAAATGCTACGTACTGCATGCTTTTGAAGAATGAAAATTGTTTCAATATCAGCTGCTTTACCCCAAAACAGTATGCCATAGGACATGACGCTGTGAAAATAACTAAAATATAGTAGTAGTAGTAGTCTCGCAGTATCTACATCAGTAAGCTGTCTTACTTTCCGAACCGCGAATGCTGCTAAACTAAGTCTCCCTGCAAGACACGATATTTGGACGCCCCACTGAACTTTATCATCTAAAGTAATGCCTAAGAAAACTGTTAAATTAATTTTTATGCTAGGACTCTTTAGATAAGGCAATGTAAACTTAATACATTTTGGTTTTTTAGAATTGAGTAGTAAATTATTTGCCGTGAACCAGTCCAGGACTTGCGCGAGTGAAGAATTAACACCCTGTAAATTCGGTGCCTTACGGTCTACTTTAAATATAAGTGATGTGTCATCAGCAAATAATACAATGCCGCACAACTTCTGTACGAAGAACGGCAAATCATTCACGTACGCTAGAAACAGAAAGTGTCCTTAAATTGAGCCCTGTGGCACGCCCATTGCGACTGGTAATCCAGAAGATCTACTTCCGTTGATTTCAACGTGTTGTAATCTATCGCTTGATAAGAACCAACGAGGTCGAGTGCAGCATTTCGAATTCCATAATGCCTGAGCTTTCGCAATAACGTTTGATGTTCAACGCAGTCAAAGGCTTTTGAGAGATCACAGAATACGCCAATGGCAACTTGCGAATTTTTCCAAGCAGCAAAAATATGTTTTAGAAGTGTAACACCCACATCTATTGTAGATCGACCCTTTCTAAAACCATATTGTTGTGTATGAAATAAATTGTTTACGTTAAAGTGGCTCTCTAATTGCTGTATATAATTTTCTCAAATATTTTACTTATAGCAAGTAATATAGAAATCGGTCTGAACTTACATGGACCACTTTTGCATCCATTTTTAAATAATGGTATTATTTTGCTACATTTCATTAAATTAGGAAAAATGCCCACATCAATGCATCCGTTGAATATTGCGACTAAGTGTGGCTATAATATTTGTAACTAATTTCACAGAAATACCCCACAAGTCAGCTGACTTTTTTAATTAAGTGACTTGAATACTTTTATTATGTCATGCTTTTAGATATGTACATCCACATATCTAAAACTAAACAGGACTTTACACTCTTCCACGCTATCCCTAACCAAGGATTCTGCTTTAACTGGGCAAGACCTTAAGGAACTAGTTGTGTTAACAGGTATCTTTGCAAAGTAGTTATTAAATGATTCAGCTACTTGCAATTTATTTGAAATTATAAATATTATTATTTACATTAAGGTTAGTGGTATTATCACGCAGCTTGGTGCGTCCAGTTTCATTATTAATAATGTTCCAAGAAGCTTTAATTTTATCGTCGGCATTTCGAATTTTGGTTTTTAAATAAAGGGACTTGGCTGTAGCACAAGTCTTTTTAAATAATTTGGAATAATTTCTAACGTATTGAACAAAATTTGGATTAAAATTATATTTTTTCATTCCATATAATTCAAATAACTTAGCTCTATTTGTATATATCCCAGGTGTTGCCCAAACACAAAACTTAACTTTTTATTTTTTGTATAATGTCTTTATTTTAATGATTTTTTTGTACTCCAGTGTAATAACGTTAAGCAAAGCCTCGTATAGTTCGTCTGGACTATCGCAATCTAGGTTCATATTGACAACCTTGGCATTAATGTTATTATTAAATTCCTTTAGGCGATTAGATGTCATTGGTTTACATGTGATCACAGTTTATTTTTTAATTGTATTTATAGGAAATACAACTTTTTGCCCACAGTGGTCGGATGTTAAATCACTCAATATGGCACTACTTAGAAATTGGCATTCGCAAAATATATTGTCTAAGCAGGTAGCAGAATGTGATGTAAAATGATTACAAACATATATTAGAGAGCCACCATGTATAGAATTCTTTCTTACAAACGCACTTACAACTGTATAATATTAATTATTAAATATTAGTTGACTACTTCTTACCCGCGTTCTGTTAAGCAACGTACTTGAATGTCATGTTCTTTAAAAAAATAAATCTTATTCTAACTCCGTGCCGGATAGACCCTGAATATTCTGAGGAATAAGTCTAATACTATGTGTCTGCCTATCCTTTGTCTCAATTATTCAATTCCACTAGGTTATGAGGAAGAGAAAGCTTGAGCGAGAGAAGTTAAAGAAACATGAAAAAGTAGAAAAGGAAGAGTGCGGTAAGATATATTCTTCTCCTTTTATTAAATCGATTTCTTTTTGTCAATAGTTTTTGATTATAGAGCAAGGAACCGAATTACGCTTGCTTATAAAATCGGCGCACAAGTTCTATGTTCTGTGAAGGACTTATTCTTGAGCAATAAACAAAAAGAAACATTATATGATAGTCTTAAAATTACGTCCCTGAAGGAGAAGGTATATGTATAACTGTATTACACCCACATTTCGCCTATATATGTAATACACATGTCGGAGAATATTGTTCTCTATGGCAACGTTAGTCGTGGTTGCGGGTTTAGTGGGCGTCATCTGGGTAATATGCGAGCACAAAACACAACGATGTCGGTTTTACACTATTTTTATTTAGAAAAACAATAATTTCACTTCACAGTAATGTCGAATGAAAACCAACAGTTAAGACCGAGCAGTGAGTCCAGGGCACTGATCTTATTTCTTTTTACACAACTCACAGCTCAACGTTCCAACTCGATCAGTCACTATCGCTCAAATGTGTCTCAATAACTGTCGGCCTTCCTAAAGTAAAGATGGCGCCTCGACCCTACTCAAGCACGCGCTCTGCTCTGATTGGTCGTTAAGTGAATTACAATATTCATAACTTTTATTAGATTAATAATGTTTTGAGCTATAGAATAATTTAACAAATCAAATAAAATTAAATTAAGAATTTTAAAAGTAATTAAAATGTAGACAAATTATATTGTGAATTCGTGCAAACAACAATCAACCCCACTCAATAGCTTCCTCCGACATATATGTATTTAGGATACGTAATTATCGATAGCTCAGTGGGAAGACCAATAGACTGCAATGCAGAGAGTCTCGGTTTCGAACCCACGTCGCGGAGCATCATCGTAAGGTTGCCAGTCTCAGTCCAGATTTTCTATCGGATACATTTCGGAGAGTGTGCAGAGGAACTGCATAATTTGATTCCTCCTTCCCCATTCTACCATCGGACAACCAGACAAACAGACCAGCGGCACGGCACAGGTACATGGTGGATATACCACATTTACGCACGAAGCGCTTTGCTTCCACTTTTATAATGCGTACCGCTAAGGAGTGGAATTCGCTACCTAAGTCTGTATTTCCCGATGAGCCGATGAGGTATCTTCTAGGCAAGCGTGCTCCATCGTGAATTGCATCTTCACTTAAGATCAGGTCAGATCGCGGTCAAACGCAAGCCTATTACAGTATATAAAAAAATAACCTATGACTTTCGGCAGTTATATGACTTCGAAATTATGTGCGTATTGATTGACAATTATTGCCTGCTCCATGCCTCGTAGAGCACGTTAAGCCGTCGGTTCCGGCTGCTATGAACATCTATGGCAGTCGTTATTGGGAAGTCAGTGCCCTCTAGTATCCTGACACTGGTCTAGCCTTAGGGTATCGTTAGACTTCGGGTTGCGGAGGTCAGATGGCAGTCGCTCCGTGTAAAAACTGATATCCAATCAAATCCGGTTAGACTAGAAAGTCGACCCTAAGTGACTAGGGAATAATAAAGGCTAGGGAGAAGAAGAAGATATATGTATTTAGGCGAAATGTGGGTACATATTTGGCACAGTTTTGGAACTATCCCTAGTATGGTAAGATTGGACTATATGCTGCTGCTGAAAATTTTAGACAGGAAAACAGTCTTTCAAGTAAACTGAACTTGTTCAAACCGCCCAAAACCTATTTTCTATTATCATGTTTTGTAACATTGAAATTAATATCATAAATGTTCTAGATTCCAAACAACCGAAATTCAGGGCATTCTTGGACATCCTGTTAGACCTTAAGGAGTCTGATCCGAGTTTCACAGAACAACAGATCAAGTTTGAAGTTGACACGCTCATAGTCGGGGGGCATGAGACAGTGGCGTCCACCATGTTCTACTCGTTATTCATGATTGGCTGCAACCCAAGGGTTCAGGAGAAATTGTATGCTGAGTGAGTTGTCTTTATTATTTGTAGGCAAAGATATTTTCTTTTCAGATTCAAAGCAGTTTCTCTTACAATAATGACTTTGACATTATCACGTTGCATATGCAGCGTATAACAGAAAGGTGCGGTCATACTTAAGTGTCACATAATATAGCCCTTGTATAAAGGCCTCTTTTTGATGTTTTAAATAATAAATAAATAAAATGTTAGAAATTTTCATGACATTTTTTTTATAGGCTACATAAAATCAACAACGAAACGTGTCAAATAAACAACGCGATAAAATCCGTATATAGTAGTTTAATTTCAATGAATAACATTCGCGTAAACAGAAGACAATATTAGGCTACATAGGTTATTTATTGGACCTAAAATATGACCACACCTTTCTGTTACACGTTGTATAATCTGTAACAGGTATTAGCGCAGTCATGAATATTGCTTTATCATTCAGCTGGTATAACTTGCTCGAAAATGGATCAAAAGGTTTCTCTGGCATTGTATTTCTATTTTCAACCATAAATATATACCCCGACGGGATATGCAACCTACACATCTTCTTTTTAGCACTTCATCTTTTTTTGACCTAACCTGTCATTCAAATGGAATCATCTTTCTTCGTAGGTTAAAGGTGATATTTGGCGACAGCACTCGGCCCGTTACCAAGCAGGACCTGTCAGCGATGAGATACCTTGAAGCGGTGATTAACGAAACACTACGAATGTTCCCATCCGCGCCAGCGGTCATGCGGTATGCGGACAGAGATTTGCACTTGAGTGAGTAAAAACCATTATTTCTTTAATGGAAATTCTTCGTGATAAAAGTCATCCTAGGGTTTATAACAGTCGATATTAACGGAGACCTACTCTGAGACAAGAGTAAAGAGAGTACCTCTCCTTCTTAATATCGCAGATCAGCACCTGGGTACGATATTAAGGAGGAAACGTACTCAATACAGGCACCAAATACAAGGTTGTTGTACTTCTATCAGGAATGACTCCGTGGCAGCGCTAGGAGTCATTCCGGATAGAAATAGAAAATGCCTTTCCTTTCTTTAAAGACTTTATGCTGTCAGCAAGGCACTAGTATAGTGTGAACTTGTGTATCTTTGCACCATGCGCTGGTAGCACGGCGATTCATTTTTGGAAGAGTCAGCATCACTCGCCATACCTCTGGTATTATAAACGGCCATAGGCATAGAGCACGGTATAATATGCGCCATAGGCCAGGTCAAGTTCACGTTAGCCGAATTCTGGTATAACTTTAGAGTAATTTTATAAGGTCAGCGTCTCGTCTTATTATAGTACCAGCAATATTGAGTATTATGATTAAAAGAGTAGAGTTTAAATTGCATTGTAGATATATTTAATAACACCTACAAATATACAGCCTATTTAATAGTAGATTGATGGTGCTCACTCATTATTTATTGTCTTAGAGTCGGTCACGATCCCGAAAGGAACATCATGTATTGTCAACGCTTGGGGCGCTGGGCGGTCAGAACGCATCTGGGGAAGAGATGCGTCGCTGTATCGTCCTGAACGATGGCTTGAAGACCAGCCTCCTGGGAATCCAGCTTCTTTCCTAGCCTTCAGCTACGGTCGAAGAGCTTGTATAGGCAAGTTTTACATAACCTATCTATTATTATTTGTACCGTACCGTGGCACGCTGTAACTCACCGATATCTGGTCACTAAAGCAGCTTAACGCTTTCTTGGACTTAAACTCAGACTTTTGTAAATGAATGGAATGTATGAGGTATCGTGAGGGGAACGTGTTAATACTATATTTTAAGTTTATGCCATATTGTGTTACTATGTAGATGCGCCCGTGGTTTCACCCGCGGTTATAGTTATTGCGCCGCCCTCGTAGGTCGTAGCGTGATGTTATATAGCCTATAACCTTTTTCGATTAATAGGCTATCCAATACTAAAATAATTTTTCAATTCGAACCAGTAGTTCCTGGGATTAGCGCGTTCAGCCAAACAAACAAACAAATAAACAAAAAAAACTAACTCTTCAGCTTTATAATATTAGTATAGATTAAATAGTGTAATTGGCGCAATTCATTCTATTTAATCCTTACTAATATTATAAATTCAAAAGTAACTCTGTCTGTCTTTATGTCTGTCTGTTACCTTTTCACACTCAATCCGCGGAACCGATTCAGATGAAATTTGGAATGAAGATAGCCTGAGACCCTGGCAAGGACATAGGCTATATAATATCACGCTACGGCTCACGGGAGCGGTGCAGTAACTACAAATACCAATGACGCGGGTGAGACCGCGAGCACAGCTAGTATATAATAAATAAATTTAAAAAGGTACAATATGAACAAAGGTGGTGATAAAAAGTATGGAGACGATTCGTCTGATGGAATACCTTTGCGCTTAAGTTTGTAGTCTGAAGCTAAATTGATGAGTCAGGCAAAATTGTTTCTATCCCTCGGGCAAAAGTACTTTTTTTCTGGATGTCTTATGTCCTTTTATGTACCCGTGACAATGTGTATGCGAAATTTTATGATTATGGGTCGAGTAGTTATGGCGTGAAAGCGTAACAAATAAACTTACATTAGCATTTATAATATTACTAGTTTTTGCCCGCGGCTTCGCTCGCGTTAATTTAGAATTTGACAATCAATTCGGGTTGTACCCTGCTTGTAATAATATAATTCAATCATGATTCGAAAGACACGTGGCGCCATCCATTATCATAAGAACGTTATTATTGTTTTCCTCGGGAACAGTAATTTTTTTCGGGATGAAAGGTAGCCTACGTTCTTTTTTGTACACCTATCAACGTATTAATAAATTATAATACTATAATAAGGACGTGTACAAATCGTGATAGTCTAAAAACCTTGTTAGCATTCACGACTGAGGATGTTTGGGTCGACGGCTTCAACGCGTGGCTTCATCGATATAAACGTTAGTATGTATATGCATGTGTTGTCTTTAACTTATGTGTTCTCTATTTTCAGGTAAAAAATACGCAATGGCAATTCTAAAAACTGTATTGGCTCATTGTGTGAGGGAGTTAGAGTTCATATCCGAAGCAGACAACTTGCAGCTTAAAGTGGACATCGTTCTAAGGCCCACTGCTGGGCATCTCATACAAGTGCGACGAAGGAACAATAAATGATTAAATGTAACACATCATCCCTGTTTATTAATATTTCCACTGCTGGGCATGGGCCGCTTTTCAGTATGAGGTTTAAGGTTTGCGCAGACGAGGAACAACGGCGGACAAAATGTCCGCGGTGCGCTCTTATTCGTAGTAGAATAAGGTTGCACTTTGTCCATATATTCCACTAGGCGACATGAGGTATTACGCTGACAAAGTGCAACCTTATTCTAGTATTAATAAGAGCGAACCGCGGACATTTTGTCCGCCATTGTCCCTCGTCTGCGCAGGCTCTTAGCCATAGTCTACCACGCTGATCCAGTGTGGGCTGACAAACTTTACACATTTTCGAGAACATTATGGAGAATACATACATACGTACATAGATTCACGCCTGTTTCCCAGAGGGAAATTACTTACTTACTTACTTACACATCCACTTGTCTGCCACCACCTGCCGCCGCTGGGGCAATAGGTCGATTCTCTAACACACGTTGCAACGCTGCCGTTATCATACGCGGATCAGAAGGATGCCGGGCGGTCGGATGTCTTTGGCGGTAAATCCTCAGAGCATGAGAAGCATTTCCTCGAGCTTCACCCAAACACATCAACATATTCCCGTACTCACGAGCACTATACACATACGCCTCAGGCATTATTGTTAGCCAACGACCACAAAACTAAAACGATTAGGAATGATAAACTAACAACTAAGTAAATAACAAACAACGTAACGAACTATAAAAAAAACAATAAACTAAACAATAACAATTTTACAAGCAAAAACGTAATCTAACAAATGTTTCACTCCCGCGCGTCTAAATTGCAACGAAGAACTGTTACAAAAATCAAAACCGTTCGGAAATTAAGTTACCAACTTACCATAGATCAACAAAATACATGTAGTACCTATTGTACCTATTAACGTTAGGTTAGCCGCTAGGTGGGCACCTACATTGTAAAAATATTTTGTACACAGTTTAATAATTTAAAATAATAATGAGCAGTGTACGATAAATCTAAGACAGGTAGACAGTATGTTATGTATTATAAACAATTTATTATAACTTTCTGTAGGCATTAATATGAATTACGCCGTAAAGGCTACTCGAAAATACCTAATAAATGGTTTCTAAGACAATATTATTAAATGGTTTACAACAAATTACTACGGGCTAGTTAAGAAACGATATTGTTTGAACTCTCTTAAATTTCGGCCCTTGTGAAAGAAGACTTAACAGTCAGAATAAAATAAATGTATTATTTAGAAGTCTGGATTAAAATACGATGTGTCCGTAATAAGAGGTATCGAAAAGTTAGATTCAAAATGGGGACATACATAACATTATTTTACGTACCTACTTATAAAATTGATTGTAGGTCAAATACTGCATTTTTTTGATCGACGCGTCTATTTAATCTAATCACTGCAGGGCTCAGGCGCAGTCCATTCTGCGCATGCGCGGTGACTGAGAGTCACCGCGGCGCCGCGCCGCCGCCATGATATTGTCGTTGTTGATGGTTGCGAATAACGAGTAGAAGAACAGTTGATAGGCATTGTAACTTCGTTTATTAACACTATTTTAATAACCGCGTAGTGTTTAAAATCAGAGATGGTTTAATTAAATTAAAATGTGTCATCAATGTCAACAATTTTGGTAAACCTTGTAAAGTACCTAAACATAAAGATGTGATGTTATTTGTGTGATTTTAGGTCTTGGCTTGCACTCGTCGGCATCAAGTAGGTATTATTTGGAATTAATTAATAGAAGTGCAAAATAATAAGCGCGATAATAAGATTTTAATGTATCCGTGTCGGGGTTAGGTACGCTTATAATTAAAACTAAAAATTGATTCTCTGAACCTACCTAAATGTATGCCGTGGCAGGGTCGACTCCTATCTAGGGATCTAACTAGAATAACTTTTACTGAATATTGCATCAAGTCGGCCGACGAATTGAAATTTATTATCAAGAATAACTAAAATTATCGGGCGGTCCTTTATGGGTCACATGGATTATTTCAAGGTATCGAGCTAGCTTATAATTCATCTTCCAACAGATGAAATAAGAAAGTAGCTGTAGGTATGTAGAGAGATAGAATCTAATAACAAAAATGCAGTCGGCGGCGGCGCGGCGGCGCGGCGGCGCAAGCGACGGCCGCTGTGCATGTCGGTAGTTATACCTACTCGTGAGCGTGACGTAGCGCGCGAATCATTGACCCCTAGCGTCAGCTGTGCAATTTAATTATGTGCATTGCAGTTCCTTCTAAAAACGGAATTAAATTTATTTTCTTTTTGATATCCGTTTTATTTGGCTGTCCGAACATAAATAACACGTGAAAAGCAAAAAAAAATCCATAAAAAAGGAATTTATGTTCGATTTTTTTTGTGGTATCGTGTCAGCCATCACCAGCACTACCACCAGTCTTCGTTTTCGGAAGCGTTTCCCTTACACCCTGTATAGCATCCTATGCGTTAATCCGGGACGTGCTCTACCTACTTGCCAGGTTCCATTCGCATCTCTTCAATAGTTTACGAGAAATTGAGTAACAAATGACAAACTTTTACATTGTTTAATAGTAGTATCTATTCAAACGTAATCTTCAGTAAGAGTTCAGAAATAATTTTAAATACAGGTCAAAGCTAGGTATTAAATAAATTATTTAAATCGCTTATGCACATATTTTATTTTATTTAGTAATTAATATTCAATCAGTCAAAAAAGAAATGTTAATAATTAAATACATAATTAAATGCGTTATGTCAATACGTATCCATATTAGTAAATTTATGTTTTGAGTAAACTTAACAAAATTCTAAAGTATAACAAAACAAAAAAAACAAAATTGACAACAATTATACAGACAATAAATCAAATCAAAAGCAATCACAGGTCAAACTTTTGACAGCATTTTATTGGATTCAATATGAGGTGTCTTTCTACTTATAAACATGTTTAGGTTCAATTTGTAGTGTAAATATCAATTCAACAAATGTCAGAACTATGAACTCAATAGTTTTCTAAGCTAAACGGTGCAACATGATTTACTTCAATAAACAGTTTAGATAGTTGACCTAAGTGCGGTATACGCAGAATATATTCCTCTCATCACGGTCATCAGACAAGTGAAGCTCAACGTAGCTATACCACCGGCAGACAGCGACATTGTATTCTGAGAGTTCTGCAGCATAATCAACACCATCTTCATATTGGTCTTGTCGAAACTCTCCCACTGACAATCGTACACTGCTTGCTCAAACACGACACACGCGTCCATTACACGCTGGCCAGCCAAACAATCCATCGAAACTTGCATGAGAGAGTAAGGCAATTGAATAAATGTATTCTCCAACTTCCCTAATAACTCGGATAATAGCCCAAGTATTAGCAGAAAGAACCCCATAGCAATAGATCCTCTGTATATACTCTCCACTTCACGAAACAGATTTTGCAGCAACGCATGCCGTCTGATTATTTCTTTAAGACGATTATTCACGAATCTATTCAGAATTGTTTTAGTATCGGCGTCATATTCGTTAACAGTATCGACTTGCATTACGTTTTCTGCATGTTTTACAGCGTCTGGCCATAAATTGACTATTTCTTCGCTTAGAGCAAGCAGTTGCGCCTCTGTGTAGCCTGTTATGACTATGAGATAGGCTGTGACGGTGGCTGGTACATAGCAGAGGTAGCTGACACCGATGCCCATCATTGTCCAGGCGATTTGGTAGTTAGGTGTCTCGAACATTGGCTCCAGTCCTGGAAGAAGTTTCTACTTGAGATTATTGCATAATTTTGAAGAGGCTTCTATGATTTGGTAGTGGACATGATTTAAGTATTGCCATAATCCTTACTACAAGACATATTTTCATTAATTATTAATAAAATAAGCTGAATCTTTGTAAATAGTCTCGTTTTGACTCTCAGTGAAAATGTTTGATCTTTTAGCTATCACTATCCAATATACTTATATCCAGGGTTAAGTAAAAAGGAACCTGCTAAGAACAAAAATTGGACAGTCACACAATGGACATGTTTCTTCTGGCACACGCGCACTCTATTGCCTATCTACCATCTACTACTAAATATTTTCGCAAAGAGAATATTGAGCATCCCCTCAAATTGAAGTGACCAATAAAAATGTAGCTTGTTTGAGACACGACGTGCTGTTATATGGATCAATATCAATAAGACAGTAATTTACCATAAATTATATAGTAGTTCTCAGGCAGGTTTCTGCCTGGCAAGAACATAGGTGCTATGAGGTAAAGGTTGCCGTTGTTGAAGACGACCATAAAGAATACGATGGCTCGCAGCTTCACCCTCCTCAGTACCTTGAGAAGGTTTCCTTCGAACCGACTGCCTGGTACCGTCTGTGAATCACACTCCAGGTAGTCGTCTGTTATCTTCCTTATCTTGTTACTGAAAGAAGGGTTTAAATTATGTTAGTTTTTAAATAAATACAAATAATAGCCACTGTTCCAGAGGGAGTCGGATTATGGCCCACTGCACGCGTTGGGTAACTGTAAGTGCAGTGAGCAGTTGATGCAAATAAAATAAATAAATAAATATAATATATACCATCTATGAAAACTTTTAATTGGTCTTCTTTTTTCGTATCAAATCTGTCTATGATACTAATTTAGCTGTAAGTTTCCTAAAATTGTAAAATAAAATAAAATAATTAATTAATTATTTAATTATAATAAGACACAATTTGTTTTCCAAATAAAATAAAATAAATATGACACTATCTTCTTCTTCTTTTTATTATTCCCAAGTTCTAGCTATTCTTATTCTATTCTAGCCTTTATTATTCCCAAGTCACTTGGGGTCGGCTTTCTAGTCTAACCGGATTTGACTGGGTATCAGTTTTTACACGGAGCGACTACCATCTGACCTCCGCAACCCGAAAGCTAACGATACCCTAAGGTAAGACCAGTGTCAGGATATTAGAGGGCACTGACTTCCCAATAACCACTGCCATAGATGTTCATGGCAGCCGGGACCGACGGCTTAACGTGCTCTCCGAGGCACGGAGCAGGCGATAATTGTTAATCAATACCCACATAATTTCTAAAAGTCATATAACTTCCGAAAGTCAGAGGTGCGCGACGTGGGTTCGAACCCGAGACCCTCTGCATTGCAGTCTGTTGGTCTCCCCACTGAGCTATTGCTGCTCAATATGACACTATAATGATAATAAATATGACACTATCTATTAACCAAATAAAAGATTTGGTCGAGTATTATTGAAATCTATACTAATATTATAAAGCTGAAGAGTTTGTTTGTTTGTTTGTTTGTTTACTTGAACGCGCTAATCTCAGGAACTACTGGCCCGATTTGAAAAATTCTTTCAGTGTTAGATAGCCCATTTATCGAGGAAGGCTATAGGCTATATATCATCACGCTAAGATCAATAGGAGCGGAGCACCAATGAAGAATGTTTCAAAATCGGAGAGTATTTTTCCTTTTGAGAGCTTCCGCTGCGTGCGCTGCGTAAACAGTTAAAGTTTCGCAAAAATCATGTATGCCAGAATTGTTCCCCTTTAAAAGTTCTAAAAAAAGTCCGCGGCAGCATATGTCTATCTTTTAAGGTTGGCTCACTATAACCATTTTTATGCTAACAAAATTTGTTCTAAAATAATGCATTATTTGCGAAGGTATTTTTATAAACATGATATTAATCCTTATCCAAATAAATACGTTATTCATCACAAGTATTTAATTTAAAACAAAATTGCCCTTTACGTCATTCGATTTCAATCAATATCTTAGGAGATATAGCAGTTTTAAAATAACATCGCAGCAAAATAATTACCCATTGCAGACATAGTACAAACGATGTTTCTCCTGGTTTATTCTGCGTGATTACTACTGGTTCGATTTGAAAAAATTCTTTTAGTGTTGGATAGCCTATTTATCGAGGAAGGCTATAGGCTATATAACATCACGCTACGACCCACGGGGGCGGCGTAGTAACGATAAACGCGGGTGAAACCGCGGGAACATCTAGTTATCTAAATAAAGCGTTCCTCATTTGCTAGGAAAATGTTGCTTAGTGTTAAGATAAATGTGCTTCTCATCAGGATTACGTTGGATGTAAACGTAAGGACGATGTGTGAGTATAATAGAGGTGTGTCTATCAGTTATACTCACCCATACCTCGGTCACTAAAGCAGCTTAACGCTCTTTTGGACTTAAACTCAGTTGATATTTTTGCGGATGAATGGAAAGTATTATTATTAGAATGTATGAGGTACTGTGAGCAGAATGCATGAATGCTAAATTTTAAATTTATGTATTATATTATTAAATAGTATAATTGGCGCAAGTCGTTCTATTTGATGTAAATAAATCCTAACTAATATTATAAAAGCGAAAATGAGTTTGTTTGTTACCTTTTCACGCCTAAACCACTGAACCGCTCATCCTGAAATTTTGCATATACGTTATCAGGTGTACAGAAACGGACATAGGCTACCTTTCATCCCAAAATAAGTTACTGTTCCCGACGAAAAATTGTTTAAATAAAATACAAAATATTTACAATCACAAAAATAGATAAAAACTCAAAGTAGGTAGATTTAATTAAAATGCTGTAGGTGGGCAGCCCTATCGCATGTTTACGTACCGCGCGGCTGTAGGCATTTATTTTAAAGATACAGCCGAGTTACAATACTGTATATTTATGTACTGTGCAGATGGCGTTGCGCGCATTTGGTAGAATATTATTATTATTATTGAATGACGTTTATACACCGAGGAAAACAACAAAAACGTTCTTATGATAATAGATGGCGCCACGTGTCTTTTGAATCATGATTGAATTATATTATTACAAGCAGAGTACAACCCGAATTGATTGTCAAATTCTAAAATAACGCGAGCGAAGCCGCGAGCAAAAGCCAGTAAATATATAAATAGTATAGGTGATACAACTACTACCCAGTTCTTTATTTCATGAAACTTACATGTAAATAAACATATACAGCAACTTTATGGGTCCGATCTCGCTGGTGAGGCCTAGCGACAGTACGATCATCGCCGCGACCGAGTTGCCGGTCTCAGCGCAGCGTACGAACACGAACCACGCCATGTCGATCAAGAACACGTAGAAGAAGCATGACGCGACCACCAGCGTCGCCAGGTAGTAGTAGAACGGTATACCTGGTGACAATTTATTATATAAAGTTCTTTTGTTTTAAATTATGCAATTAACGATGTGAATCACAATTGATATTTGCAAGATTTTTAATCGTTTTATCATCCTAACTATATTATAAATGCGAATGTGAGTTTGTTTGTATGTTACCCTTTTACGATTTAATTACTTGTACCATTGCAATAACAATGGCCACTGGTCCCCTGATTGACAACACAGCGCTTTTCATAAGAGCTCTGAGGCCTCGGCTTGGACGCCGGCGGGCGGTGCGGGCGGCGCGGGCGGGGCGCGCGGTTTGCGCGGTGTACGTGGTCGTGCTCCGCTGCCCGCACCGCTGTCGTCGAGAACAGCTTCACACAAATCTATGAACATTGATCAAGACGCGCGTGCCGTCGCCCGCGCCGCCCGCACCGCCCGCCGTCGTCCAGGACGAGGCCTAACAAGCTTACTCACCACAGGTGCCCAATTTTGTTTGTATCCTGCCAGATGGAGGTACTATTCGAATTCGGCTTTGAAGCCAATATGAAGCGTATTATACTCACCTTTCTTGTAGCTACTCTCTATGTTGAGCATCAGAATTCTCAAAGCGACAGCTACGTTCCAAATCATCGTTGGCAGATCGCAGTACTCCAGCGTGAACTTGCGAAGTTGTCCCCACATGGTGAAATTCTATTAAGACCTTTTTTACTCTGTTGAAGAATCCAATAACTAGTTAATAATAAATGTAGACGATGTGTTGTTCATTTAAATAATACTGGTTTTATATTTTCGTTTGTCTGAAGGTTTATATTCACATCCAAGAAACAGTTATATAGGAATGACTAATAACCTAATCTATACTAATATTGTAAGCTGAAGAGTTTGTTTGTTTGTTTGAACGTGCTAATAAACTACGTGCTCAGGAACTACTGGTTTCGAATTGGAAAATTCTTTTAGTGTTGGGTAGCCCATTTATCGAGGAAGGCTATAGGCTATATAACATCACGCTACGACCAATAGGAGAGGAGCAGCAATGAAAAATGTTGCGGAAACGGGCAAATTCTCCTATATGAAGCAGGCGAAGTTTCGCGGGACAGGTAGTCAGTGATATTGCGAAAGTGGCAGGGCAACTTTAAAAGTAGGTGTTAGATAGTTGTAATTAAGAGTAACAACTATTGCGAAGACATTTATATTTACTTATTCATACCTGCTTAAAGGACCCCGAAAAAGATTTAAATGGAAAATATAAATAAAGTTTATTACTAGTATATAAACTTTAGCCACAAAAGATTAAAATGTTTAAAAAACGCATTGAGTGCAGATTTTAAACCGGCTTCTGTTTCCAAACTAATTATTATTATAATACAACTGGCAAAAAAACAACTAATTATTATGAATACTTGTTATTTTGCTTTTTACCTTACAGTTGAATGGCGTTATTAAAGTTCCTCTTTCCAATTAGCGAGCATGTAAACGTTGTTTATCTTCTGTATATATAAAGGAAGATGTCCTGACTGACTGACTTAGAGACAACGCACAGCCTAAACCGCTGGTCGTAGGAACTTGAAATTTGGAGAGCATGTGTGATTTAATTTGTAGGGGTGTACTAAGAAAGGATCTTTTGAAATTCCACCCCTAAGGGGTGAAATAGTGGGGTGAAGTTTATATGGAATTTGCTCATTTCTAGACTTATAAGTATAAAAATAGGTATACAAGTTATTGATTATAATTGAAAATGACCTGTGTAGGCAAATGGACAAAACTCCCCCTGAAAAAGGTAAAATGGGGGGGTAAAGTTTGTGTGGAAATTTTCTCATTTCTGGATTTAGATGTATGAAAATTGGTATATTGGGTCCTGATTACAAACAAAAATGATCTATGTAAGTGGAAATGGACAAAACTCCCCCTAGAGGGGTAAAATGGGGGGTAAAGTTTGTAACGAAATTTTCTCATTTCTGGACTTAGCAGTATGAAAATTGGTACATAAGTTTTCGATTACATTGAAAAATATCTGTGTTATAAAAATTCTTTCACCATTAGTAAGCTACATTATCACCGAGTAACATTGCTATATTTTATTTAATAAGTAGTGCTCTTACCTACTTTTACGCGAGCGAAGCCGCGAGCAGAAGCTAGTAATAATATAATATAATATCGTATCACATACACACAACACCATCTAGCCCAAACTAAGCAAAGCTTGTACTATGGGTACTAGACAATGGATAAACATACATATATACTTTTTTTTGTTGTAAATACATACATATTATACATAAAACACCCAGACCAAGACAAGCATCCATGTTCAGGCACACAAATGTTTGACTTATGCGGGAATCGAACCCGCGACCTCAGAAATTCAGATTTTATAAAAGGACTTATATCTGGTCTGGGATTCAATCTTTCAATTAAAATATATACCTTACCTACTTCAAAAATAAAGCCGACTATAATTAAAGTGTCCAATTCTGTCCTTTGCTTGAATTGAACTATACTGAACACGCTAAACTGAACTAATAGAAGAAAGTGTTAATTACCGTGTAAATAATAATTAACTCGATGTGTGAAGTCGACGTGTAACATGCCACAGACAATAATTATGTCATCAACGTTCTAATTGTGTCATCATAGCACCGGCGGCACCGCCCACAAGTGGCTTCTCAATGTATTTTCCCAAATTAAATAATTACGGGTTGGTTTGTTTCGTTACCTAATATTTTGGGATATTTCTATTTAGTCCGACGACTGGATCAATTAAGTTTACTTTGTAGCTTACTATAAAGTACAAAATGTATGTGTAAATACCCAACTCTTATAGAAACCGAAAAAGAATAGTGACGTTGTTACTGGGTTTCGTCTGGTAAGTAAGAGTTCTATATGTCGCCTCCTTCTATGGGGAAGTGATTTCTATCAAGGAGGCGGCGGAGCGGGAGAGGGAGCGTTTAAACACTCTCCCCAACTGCAGAACCGGGCGTCGGAGGGCGCGGGACGACCTCCAGCGGCTCCAGCCACCCTGAGGTTTGACCTGGGGGTGGCGGGCTTTGTGGGCCTGCCCGCCATCCGTTCAGCACCAGGTCCGAGAGGCGGCGTGCGTGTTCCCACGCGCGCCTCTGTGTTGTGTCCGTCTCCCCTCTAGAGGGGGGACACCACCCTTCCTCTACGACTAGTCGAGTTTATGATATAGCGTTCCGCCTACACCAACCAACACGGTTATATTAGGCAGAGCCGCTGTACCTTCCAGCGCCCGAAAGCACAGATAGTAGGGATTTTTTTTTTGTAGTGTTGACCATTATAGGTATTTTCGTGTAGTGGCCAGCCGTTTCATACGGCGGGCCGAAACCTCGGCGGGGTCGCGACCGCATGTGCAAGGGATTCGCGCGGCCCCGCCGATAGTGGTTTGCCGAGGAACACCGTGGTAGGTTTAGTCGGTATTCCGAGAGGTACATTATTCTTATTCCATCTTTCTATTTTACCCCGGCGAGTCCGACATAACCCCTCCGCCCGCTCCCGCGGAGGGGTATGCGTCAATGCATTCCTACAAGAAAAAAAAAATGATCACATACATATCTTATTTATCTTTAATTCCTTTTTCTAGAGAGTGGGGAGACCAATAGACTGCAATGCAGAGGTTCTCGGGTTCGAACCCACGTCGCACATTTCTGACTTTCGGAAGTTATATGACTTTTCGAATTTATGTGCGTATTGATTAATTATCGCCTGCTCCGTGCCTCGGAGAGCACGTTAAGCCGTCGGTCCCGGCTGCCATGAACATCTATGACAGTCGTTATTGGGAAGTCAGTACCCTCTAATATCCTGACACTGGTCTAGCCTTAAGGTATCGTTAGCCTTCGGGTTGCAGAGGTCAGGTGGCAGCCGCTTCGTGTAAAAACTGATATCCAGTCAAATCCGGTTAAACTAGAAAGCCGACCCCAAGTGATTTGGGAATAATAAAGGCAAGGGAGAAGAAGAATTCCTTTTTCTAGTGTACGCGCTTGGTGCATGATACTCTTCGTTCTATAAAAATGTGCGTATTCTTATATTGTTAAAATGGGAAACAAGAGTATAGACAAGCAACCATGATCGTCAACCTTGCATTCGCTGCCACACGGAAATAATGAAGTCTGGTCTAGTCTAAGTCTAGTCTTTTTTTTATACAACTAAGGCGGCAAACAAGCATACGGCCCACCTGAATGTAAGTGGTCACCGCTCCTATGGACGCCTGCGACACCAGAGGCATCACTTGCGCGTTGCCAACCCTTTAGGAACGGAAGTAGGAAGGAGAAGGGGCGGGATGGGGGTAAGGGGGTGATTGGGCCTCCGGCACTCTCACTCACCGAACGAAACACAACAGTAGGACTACTGCTATTTCACGTCGATATTCTGTGACAGGGTAGTCCTTCCCCGGTCGAGCCGGCCCATACATGCTGAAATCAGCGAGGCTCTACTACTTATATATACTTAGTCTATCCTCGGTTTGTGAATACGAACTCGCTCTTGACCGTTTCTATATAAAGACTTCAACGTTTGCCGCCTATTGAAGACTATGTTGGAGGTTTTACAAATATTGAAACAAGAGATACGAAGAAATCAAACAGCCCACCACTATTTGTGGATCGTATAAATTTGAGCACCCTATCTAAGCAACATCCCTTGTCGCATTGACAGCGTCGAAATTACAATTTAAACCACTGCCAGTCAGTCAATATTTGTTTGAACGTCTCACGGCGGGGAATGTCCATATTAACTTTTCGTATTGATTAAAATAGTAGATACTTTTATATTGACTTCTGGATATACTGCATGCATTTAAGAATAGGGGATAAATTAAATAAACAGATTAGATAATTCGTTTAAATGTTTTATTTTATTGTAAAGTTTATGATGTATCGGGTAAATAATATTGTAATTGTCTAATGGCTTAACTGTGGAATAAGTTTGACAGATTTTCTATTATAGAAGCAGCCAAAACAAATTATAGTTCTCTTCATCTCACAAAGAACGGAACTTATGCATCAATCTCTACGTGCAACTTTGCGATCGTGATCGACACAAAAGATCCCACTGTGTCGAAGTGTCGCCGGTCTGCACTGACTGGCCCCCGTATATAAGATAAGATTGCGATCGTGATATGAATCAATGCTTTGTTGTCCATTTTGTGATTAAAAATCGACGCTGATTCTAATATAGGTTTGCCAACAGTAAATATATAATTCACTGAAAAAAATTCATGACACAGAAAGTACAGCAACAGCACTTACACATATACTTATAAATTGTCTATGTATAAAAAAGAATATGTTATTTGTAGTTCAATTGTATAATGTTCCTTTGTGCTTTTGTTTTTTTTTATTGTTGTGAATTGTTGTAATGCTACATTTTATTATTGTCATTAATCTATACTAATATTATAAAGCTGAAGAGTTTGATTGTTTGTTTGTTTGTTTGAACGCGCTAATCTCAGGAACTACTGGTACGATATGAAAAATTTTTTTAGTGTTGGATAGCCTATTTATCGAGGAAGGCTATAGGCTATATAACATCACGCTACGACCCACGGGGGCGGCGCAGTAACGATAAACGCGGGTGAAACCGCGGGAACATCTATTTTAATAATATGTGTAAACTTATACTAGTGCATAAGCGATTGGCTGTGTACAGACTGTAAGCTTATGTTGTTGAATAAATAAATAAATGTCACATAGAGTGTTATTGATAAATTTTATAGAAATCAATAACAATAGATATTCAAGAAAACGAAACAAAATATAAATAAAGGAATTCTAGCACTTATCGCTACTGAGGACGCCAAAGGATTCACAAATTCGGTTTTAATTTGGACATTATCAGGATTCCGTTAAAATACTCAAGTGAAAATATCATAATTATTTTTAAATTATTTATTTAATAACACACCTATATATTAATACAATATTCAGTTTGATTACATAGTATTTTGTCTGATATGTATGATACACATTACTATAATATTGACTGGCTATACACAAGTTATTTGGTCCCTTTATGAAACAGAAGTGTGTCAGGATCGTAGCAAATGGAAATCCGTAGTCTCTGCCTACCCCTCTGGGAAACAGGCGTGAATCTATCTATGTATGTTTGAAACATTTGTCGCTGTTCATCTCGAGAGGCATTTACTAAATATAAATACGTATTTTAAAATTTCTCTATTTTTGCGCCATCGAAATATATAAATTATATAATATACATATATTCTATAATCTGACCCAATTGTGCTAAAATGTATCGACCCACGTGATATCGATTCCTAGAAAATGTTGTTTGAAGTTTGCCTTCTCTTGGTTCAATGAAGTGAAGTTACTAATATGTGAGTTTGTAGTCTTTGATTTAGAGTTTCCACCCATATTTCTGAATAATTGTGAATTGGGATGTGTTTAGTAAATTTTGAACTATTACAGCTGGTTTCATTTAGGCGATTTCTATATATTTGGGTCAGCGTACACATAATATTAATGAGAGATATAAACATACATCATATATTTGCTACGTCAGAAATTGTCATCAGTTTGGTTATATTCATATTTTTTATTAATTGGTGTGCTTACAACTCTTTTTGCTTTTTTTTTGTTATAACTATATTTTTTATCGACAGGTTTAACAAATTTTATGATAACAATTAAAATAAACTAAACAGTGCTATATCAATATTGAGTTGATAGATAATGTAACTTAAGACTGCGCCGAGTGAAATGTGCCAAAACAGGCGGTCACAGTTTTAAGTGAATAAAACCAACACTTTTTGTTTAATACAAATATAAAATATACATGTGTTTACAATTACTCCGTGTAAAAAACTTAAAATAATTAATATTAATATAGCCTACAAAATTATGCAAATTTGCACGAAAAATGCAAAAACGTAAGCTCGTGTTACGTGATTTCTGGATTGTAATAGTAGAAATCTATCCTACGAAACATAAATAGTTATATTACAATTTGTCCGTCCCAAATATTTAAGTTATTGGTTGATATACCAAGATACATATTTATCAAAAAAGCACTTCAAATCCTCCATACAATTTTACTATGATGTCCGCGCCGATTTGCATATGCGCCGCACGAGCTCTGTCATTATCTGTCTTACGCTTGGCGCAGTCTTAAATAAATAGCTTAGATGGTAGATCTAAGTGTAGTATACGCGGAATGTATTCCCCTCATAATAGTCATCAAACTAGTGAAGCTCAACGTAGCTATACCGCCAGCAGACATCGACATTGTCTTCTGAGAGCTCTGCAGCATAACCAGCACCATTTTCATATTAATCTTATCAAAGTTTTCCCATTGGCAATCGTACACCGCTTGCTCGAACACCAAACTAGCATCCATCACTCGCTGGCCAGCAAAACAATCCATAGAAACTTGCATTAAGGAGAAAGGCAACTGCACAAATGTGTTCTCTAACTTGCCGAGCAGTTCTGCCAGTAGACCAAGGATCAGCAGAAAGAATCCTATAGCTATAGACCCTGTAAATATATCCTCTACGTTACGTAAAAGATGTTGCAGAACAGCATGATGTTGGATTATTTCTTTGAGACGGTAATGCACGTATTTGTTGATAATGATTTTGGTTCTGGCTTCATATGCTTTTATAGTTTTGACTTTCATTTTGGTTTGTGCGTGTTTTACTGCGTCTGGGTAAACATTGATCATTTCTTCGCTTAGAGCCAGCATTTGTGCTTCAATGTAACCCGTTATGACTATGAGGTAGGCTGAGACACAGGCTGGCACGTAGCATAAGTAGCTGACGCCAATGCCCATCATTGTCCAGGCAATTTGGTAGTTAGGTGTCTCAAACATTGGCTCCAATCCTGTAAGCAGAAAATAGATGATATTATTGTATTCTGACTAATATTATAAACGCGGATGTGAGCGTTTGCCTTGTCTTTCACACATTAACTACTTGGCCGATCCTCATGAAATTTCGTATACACCTTTTTAGGAGTACAGAAAAGGAAATAGGGTCCCTTTTATCCAGAAAAAGAAACTGTCGCGCGCAAAGCCGCGGGCAAAATCAAGTAATTTATAAGTGTCTCAATAAAGCATCGCTTTGCATATGACATCAAGGTTGGTGCCGAAACTGACGATAGTCCGAAATATGGACGTCAATAGTTGTTCTATCATATAAACTTTGATTTATTAAAGTTCTGTTAAATATATAGTTAATTACTACTCGAATGCACTCGTAGATGAATGTAAACAACGTGAGGAAACCTGTATTTCTGAAAGTTCTCCATAATGTTTATCTTGGAAATGTTTGAAATCTGCAACGTGTGCAAAGCGCGTGGGAAAACTTCTCTTATTCTAATATAGGTACATATATAGTAGCCCGATTGAAAGAGTTTAAGAGAAACTTGATTTAAGGGTTTGACTACATGTTTTTAAAGGTTTTGGTAGGTTTATTGTAGTCTTCCGTATCGTACCGTACTTTTCCAGGCTTTATGCTGCTAAAGAGTTTTGCTGTACAGGCAAAATGAATAACAACATATATTGAATTGAAATTGAATTGAATTGTATTTTTAATAAACGTTTCGTGAATGAAAGGAGTGGCCATGAGTTTCTTGCCTGTTTCTTCTCATGAAAGCTCTACTTGTCAAACAGGCTGTTTTCAATACAACATTTTTATTTGCGTCTATTTATTTATATTATTATAAAATTTTATCAATATATCAATTGAAATTAAAC
The DNA here is from genome assembly GCA_963564715.1 of Catocala sponsa. Classification (NCBI taxonomy): domain Eukaryota; kingdom Metazoa; phylum Arthropoda; class Insecta; order Lepidoptera; family Erebidae; genus Catocala; species Catocala sponsa. The sequence goes on along the minus strand of OY751341.1, from coordinate 23,971,410 downwards.
TACTATATACGGATTTTATCGCGTTGTTTATTTGACACTTTATTACAAAATGTTGAACTGTTACACTACTATTACTATTAAACTTTACTAATTTTTAAGCTAATTAAATTATTGAAACTATTAAAACTATTTATACTATTACTATACTATTATACTATTTATATTTATGTTTACACTTTCCCCGACGTTTCGGTTGCTTTTCAGCAGCCATGGTCACGGGGAGACTCAGTCAGTAGTAGTAGTAGTAAAAGTTTTCATAATATTGTAATAGTGTCAAATAAACAACGCGATAAAATCCGTATATAGTAGTTTAATTTCAATGAATAACATTCGCGTAAACAGAAGACAATATTATGTCAATATATCAGTTTATTGAATTGCCCAAGAATTGTTTATACATTTTATGGAAATAAAGATGTGTTGAGTTGTAGAAGCCCCGGTATTGGGATACCAGATCTGGCAATCAATAGTGCTGGACTCATAAGACAGTCTCATCGCATTCCACTCGTCTGAGCATTTTCGCTAGAAGGCTTTGCCTTCCGAACCTTGCAGCAGTATATTTAAAATTTAGACTGCCTAATATTTACCATAAATGACGTAGTAGTTCTCGGGCAGGTTTCTACCAGGTAAGAACAGGGGTGTCAAAAGGTACAGGTTGCCGTTGTTGAAGACGACCATCCAGAATACGATAGCTCGCAGCTTGACTCTTCTCAGTCCCTTAAGGAGGTTGATATGGAACCGACTGCCTAGTACTGTGTGCGTGTCACACTCCAGGTAGTCGTCGGATATCTTCCTTATCTTCTCACTAGAAAAGTAAATGTTTGATTGCAATCTATGCTAATATTATAAAGATGAAAGATTTGATTTTTTGTTTGTTTGTTTGAAAGGGTTTAACTCAAAAACTATGTAACCGATTTAAAAAATTCTTTCACCATTATAAAGCTATATTTTATTTAAAAAGTACTTTTACACCTAACCTAACCAAACCTACTTTTACGCGAGCGAAGCCGCGAGCAAAAGCTAGTGTAATCTGTGTTGTGATGCTTTTAAAAACAAGTAACGAAAATTTCACTTAATTATACAAAATTATAATATGTATTTATCAAAGAGGTTTAAGTACTCTTAAATTACACCGCAATTCATTATTATTTAATTATAATAATTTATTATAACTTAGATTTTTACTAGTATAATGTAAATGTCTTTGTACTTTATGGAGCTTGTGTCAATTTACATACATAAATATATTTTGGGAGTTACGAAAAACCAATTGAGAAAAATATCAGAATATAATTCATGAAACTGAATACCGATATGAGTGATCAATCAGAATTGTTTTTTGTTCACTAAATAGTCGTAGGTGATCGGTGTCCATTGTTTAAATGTTTTAGTAGTTCGCATTAAGATATATTTTTTAGAGCTTTAAGCTCTGGTAGATTTCGATGAAACGTCGAGATTGGTTAGTGAAAAATCCATGTAAAATTAGCAATGCTATTATCATTACTAATATTTTAAACTTGAATGTAACTCTGTTTGTCCGTCTGCTACCTTTTCAGGACTAAACCACTCAACTAATTTGGATGAAATTTAGTACAGAGATAGTTTAAAATCCGGGAAAAGACATTGGTTACTTTTTATTGATGTAGGTACCACACGGGCGATGCCACGCACAAAAATAGTAAATTATATAAAAATATGCTCTTAAACATACATATAAATGAACATATACAACAGCTTTATAGGACCGATCTCGCTGGTGATGCCGAGTGACAGCACCACCATCGCCGCGACCAGGTTGCCTGTCTCCGCGCAGCGCACGAACACGAACCACGCCATGTCGAAGAGGAACACGTAGAAGTAGCAGACGGTCATCACTACCGTCAGCAAGTAGTAGTAGATTGGTATTCCTGTAGAAGAAGTCTTAGAATTTGATAGACTGCCTATAGGAGACGTTTAAAAATTTGACAGACTTCCTATAGTGGGAGTTTTCAAATTGGTAGATTTCCTATACCGAAACTTTTAAAATTTGATAGACTATTTATAGCAGACGATTTAAAATTAGATAGACATCCTATAGCGGGAGTTTTAAAATTGGTAGATTTACTATAGCGGGCATTTTAAAATTTGATAGACTACATATAGCGGATGTTTTAGAATTTGATAGGCTAACAATAGCGGACGTTATAAAAACTTTTAGTTCGCCTATAGAAGAGTTTTATAATTTAATAGATTTTTTTTCTTTCTTAATTTATAGTCAAAACGTGAGACCCCAAGTTGGATTCACCGTATCAAGCATAAGGTTTTTCTATGACAAAATTCTTAGTGGGAACATGAAATCTGCAAATGTGCGCGGTAGACGGCAATAGACTCGCCCCGTATTATGTGAGGCTTACACGGAAACCCAACAATGTTTTGCCAGTTCTGGGATCTCAAGATTGGACGGAAAATATATTAGGATGTGCGTAAGAGTCGGTAATTATAGACACACACACATACACACACACACACACACACACACACACACACACGCACACGCGCACGCGCACGCGCACGCACACGTACATGTGCACGCACATACACACGCACACGCACACACACACGCACACGCGCACACACACGTACACGCACACACAGAAAGAGAGAGAAAATGAGAGATGTTATAGTGCTTACCTTTCTTGTAGCTACTTTCTATGTTGAGCGTCAGGACTCTTAGAACAACAGCCACATTCCACAGCATTGTGGGCAGATCGCAGTGCTCCAACGTAAACTTGCGAAGTTGTCCCCACATGGGATTCACCATTTTTAATTACTCTTAGTCTGTTTACAGTTCGAATAACTCTTTGTTCGCTAAAATAGTAGGGTTTTAACAAATGTAAATCTTTTAGGAAGAAGCTTCTACATGTTACGTCATTCACGGGCCTTAAGAATTTAGTAATATATAATAAATTTAAATATTACTTTAAATTTCGCAGATATGTGAAGTCCACCAACTCTTATTGGGTCAGTGTGGCTTTCTGCGAAAAGAACCATACACAATAGTTACAATGAATGAATGCAATGCAATAAATAAATAGGGAAGAAGAATAGAATAGAAGTTTAATGCAAAAAATGAAAGAGAAAGTAGGAGTTTCGTTGTACCAAAAGAAGAACATATAAACGGAGAAGGAACAGAGTCGGCAATTGCTTCTGCCTACAAGACCTTGTGTTTAAGATAAAAAAAGAAAACAGTTTGGCTGTTTGTTAAATCTTACTCAAATATACATTTGACTAATTCGCTGACAAAATTGATATGAACTATATTTTAGTAAAAATACTCGAAAAAGGCATTCAAGAAACCCACCCAAATCAAGTAAATATTATTTTCTTGTAAACTTAAAATCTCAAGCACTTAGCTAAAGGTTTGAATTAGTCAAGAAAAATTAAGAACAATGTTATAATGAGATTGTCACGATTTTCCGAAAAGCAATTCATCGTCTGCGTAAATGACAATTTTGTGTTAGTCTGGTAGATATGTTTAAGCAGGTAAACACAAGAATATATTTTAATACAGAGTCAAAAATCCTATAAGGTTATTCACGTTGAACACAGATCCACGTTACATGTAATTTATTAAATTACACATAAACATCACTACCAATTAATATTAGATTAGAATTAAATCCGAGTGTTCGTTGGTGGCACTGGTAGCTAGTGAAACTAAGTAAACACTCATGGCTCTGTTTCGATTAAATCTTTGTTTGAGCACGCGATGTGAATGCGATGCAATCAAACATTTGTCTAATCGATGCAGGTTATTAATATTAAGGGTTTGCTACCTTTCACACAACTCTATTTGATTTTAGACAAACTATGTAAATGTGGGCTGCATCTACACTAAAATTACATAGAGGTAGAGACTGTTTGATTAAAGGTATGAACCGATTTATATCTGAACATTGGTTTAATTGGCTAAAATAATTTTTCTAATAATTAAGAAAGCTGAAATGTCCTTGGGCTATAAATGCTAACCCTTTGAGTCATCATCATTAGGCTATAATAGTCTACTGCTGGACATAGCCCTCCCCCAAAGAGCGCTATAGCGCCCTGTCTTCAGCTTGCCGCATCCAGCATCTGACTGCAGTCTTTCGCAGATCGTCATCCCACCTGGTTGGAGGGCCTCCTACACTACGTTTGCCGAGTCGCGGTCTCCACTCAAGAACCCTTTGAGTGTTGTCAGAAAAATCCATGTACAATAGGATGCCTTTCTTATGCATACACGTGTGTCCAGTCAACACTCAATGGTCGAGAATTTTATGTACACTTGCTAGCTAAACCGCGGTTTGCAGCTAATAATTTATATGACAGTTGTTTAAGGCAAAAACAACTTTTACTTGCCTACTTATAAAAGTAAATGATTTTCGGTTATGTGACCACTGGCTCCCTGAATGACTGTATTTCAATCTAAAGAGCTAATAGTTTCACTAACAGCAAAAGTATAATGTAACGTTGATTGATAACGATCTCTAGGTAATACTAGCTCAGCCCGGCTGCTCTAGATTGACTAAAAGGATGTTAGTTACACCTCGTCTCGAAGCTCCTCTATAGCTTCCTGTACGTATAAGTCTTCCATAGAAACCTCTAGTTTTTAAAGAAGCTCGTCTATAGTTTCTCTTGTGTTGAGCTGTCAGCAGCAAGACTAATGAAAACGCAGCGAAATGATTTTTGTTGGGTTGACAATGCACCGCTAATTCCTTGCCATCAGACGGGCTACGTACTCGTTTGAAAGAATTAGCTGTGGGTTTTAAATTTTCGAAGCTATACGCTCTTCTGCCGCTGGGCAATCAAACTAAATGAATTAACAATTTTTAATAAACAATAATTGAATCAATGTCCGGTGAGTTTTATTACAAATATTAATTTATAATAATTATAAATATAGCCAATAAAGACAAGTACACATCGCAGGTATATTTTATTGAAAGTTTACCAAATAATGCATTATTTTTTTGCTGTACAACACGTTACTATTTAACATTATTGCAATCTAGACTAGGCTGATTTGTGTCCCAAGACACCTACGTTTGACCAACATAATTTTGAAAAAAAAAACAAAAGTTATCTAGAAAGTAGATCTAAGTGCAGTGTAAGTAGAATATATACCCCTGGTTATAGTCATCAAGCTAGTGAAGTTCAGCTGAGCTATACCACCAGCAGACAGCGACATGGTCTTCTGCGAATTCTGCAACATAACTTGAACCAATCTCATATTGGTTCTATCAAAATTTTCCCAACAGGAGTCGTACACCGCCTGGTCGAATACCACACTTGCATCCATCACTCGTTGACCTGTAAAACAGTCCATCGCAACTTGCATAAAAGCGAATGGCATTTGCAAATACGTGTTTTCTAATCTTCCCAGAAGTTCGGCTATCAATCCGAGTATTAACAGAATAAATCCCATTGCTATGGCTCCTCTAAATACATCCTCAAGCTTATTGAATAAGTTTATCACTAGTGCATGACGTACTATAATATTCTTTAGGAGCAGTGTGACATATTTGTTAATTACTATTCTATTATTTGCATCAGTTTCATCAATATTCTCGATGTGCATTTCTTTTTCAGCTAGTTTCACTGCGTCTGGCCAAACTTGAAGCATTTCTTCACTGAGAGCCAACATTTGTGATTCGTTATAACCAGCAATGATGATCAGGTACGCAGTAACGTTGGCCGGTACGTAACATACGAAGAAAATCCCGGCTACCATTAGAAAATAGGCCATTTCATAATTGGGTGACACAAACATTGGTTCCAATCCTGCAATGAAATATATATCTATATATAGATAGGCAAAGAGAGATCAGTACTTTTTGTTTATTGTTCCTGTTTGTCAATCGATATTTCTTATTTTTTTTGTTTGGTTGCTATTGTCGAGCTTAAGTGTTATCAGTAAATAATGTAGGAAGTAGTTGGTTTAAATTATTATAGAGATAAGCAAACAAAAACAATTGATATATTTTTCTCCTCTTATTGTCAACAAATTTTATTTTTTTGATCTAGTAGTTGTTGACGAGCTAATGTAAGTAAGGCAGAAAAATTTTGAAAGATTTTAATTTATATATTTTTCTCATATTACAATAATGACTATGGGTGAATTCCGACCACTGGGCAACCACAAGTTTTGATAAAGCAGCCATATTGAATTGCAAAAAGTAATTTGAATTATCTTAGTTTTGATACGATTTTTCACATTTACCGTATATAACGTAGCGATTCTCAGGTAGATTTCTGCCGGGTAGCAAAGCTGGCTTAACAAGATACAGAAACCCATTTACAATGAGTACCATCCAGTAAACGATGGCCCGTTTCTTCACGTCTCTCAAAGCCTTCAGCAAGTTCTTATGGAAGCGGCTACCTTGTACCATCTGAGCGTCACATTCTAAATAGTCGTTTGCTATTTGTTTGATTTTGTCCCTGTAAAGAGTAGACAACGTGGCTCGTTTTGTTAACTTTCTCAAAAGTGTCTATGATGCAATATTTCATAATAACTTTCGAAGTAATGTTGTAGTAAAATGGCGATGTTTCATAATCGTGCCTAGGCAAGCACGTAAAACCGTATGTCCTGCGCCTGGTGTTTTGTCGGTGGTGTCTGACAGCAATGTTTAGGTAAACTGTCATATTAAGCAAATAGCAGGTCTCTGTGACAGATTTTCGGTCAAGAGGACGTTATTATTGTTATTATATTTGATTGTGAAGAATTTCGCCTATAAATGCAATCATTTTTTAATTATATCACTGTTGGCTATTCTATCTCAGTTTGGAGCAACCTGATCCTACTAAAACAGTCAAACATTGTGCTTCTTTCCTTTTGTGATTAGGAGTTAAAAAGTTCCTTAAGGCACTTTTCTCTTAGCAAATAGACCAGTAACCTCTGTCCCTAGTACTAACGCCACAGCGATTTTCAACATAATTGGCAATCCGGGGGTGACGATCTAGCGGCAAGCGTCCATACTATTAATGCTTATTACCAGGCGAGGCGTATGCTAGTTTGTCACGTTAGTTATATAATATACACTTACATATGAACACACATATAGATCAGCTTCAGGTTTCCTATTTCGCTGGTGATTCCTAGCGATAGTACGATCATAGCTGCCACGAGATCACCAGTGATGGTGCAACGCCAGAATACGAACCAGGCCATTGAAAACAGGTATACGTAGAGGTAGCAGAAGGCTGCCACTATGGTGATAATGTAGTAGTAGAATGGTATACCTGGATATATGAAGATTAGATTTAAGGTCTTGATTAACAAAAATTACTTTTTAAATTTCCTTTTTAGTCTCCTATTTTGCGCCAGTAATTTATCTATCCCTACTTTACCTATATACTTTCAGCTAAATTTGTTGCTTTAGTATTCTTTTTTTTGTTGATTCCTCTACAGTTTAACTTTCCTAACATTCACGTTTTCATTTCACGGGTGCCAAAACTCGGTGTTTTAGATAGTTATCCCTGCCAAGCTATACTGGTATGTGGTTGTAATGTCGATTAGTCAAAGAAATTTGATTTGGGTTTTTCATCTGGTATAATCTTGATATTAATACATGAAGGGAAAACTTGGTGTTTTCAAGCATAGCCCGAGTACGAAGGAATGTGAAATATGCATGGCATAGTTAAATTTTGGGAGTATTCCGCTTTCGGCACCAATTTTTTCGGCACCTATCGTTTCGACACCTAAGCTATTCCACTTTCAGCACCAATAGGTATTTTTGCTTGGTGTCGAAACTGTTGAATGTGGAATAAAATACCTATTGGTGCTGAAAGTGGAATAGCTTAGGTGCCGAAAGCGGCATACTCCAAATTTTGCGTGTTAAATACGTACAGCATAATTTTAAAAATATATTGTAATACAATAATAATGCTCGTATTACGAAATTATTATCAAATTTGTCGTAGAGGTTTATACAATGAAAGATGTGAAAATTGTTAAATCGCCTGGTGAATATAGTGAAAATGTACTTTTGGTGGCTCTGTAATATTGTATGGTAAACTCAAACTATCGTATAGGACCAGCAATGAACCATGGAGGCAATAAAAAGTAACTTAAAGTTGCCTTACCTTTAGTATAATTGCTATCTATATTGACAGTTAAAACCCTCAACAGTACAGCTACATTTGACAGCATGGTGGGTAGTTCACAATGACCTAGGCCGAATTTACGAAGTTCTTCCAATTTCTCACACATAGTTGTTACTTACTATGTATATTCCTAGAATTAACAAGTAGAAATTATCAAATTAATCACGATGAAGAAACCGTGGCGATCATATTTTCAACAGATTTGATCGACACTGCTCTACACAACGTGATCATTCAAGTAAGGCAAATAATAGTTGCTACTAAAATAGCAAGACAATAGCTTTCAGAAATTTACTAGAGATTTACTAAAGATCAGAACTTCTCTTTGTAATCTTTTAAGATGATATGCTTTTATATGAGGATACACCGGACAGATTTCACCGGAATAATATTTTAAATTTGCGACGCAGTTTCGTGTTTGTCGTTATTTTGATACCTACTAGTTATTATTGATCTCAAAGGACACCAAACTAATTATTTATTTGCACATAGTAGGTACCAACATCTAAACAAAAAGTCGGGGAAAGTGTAAAAATAAATCTAAATAGTATAATAGTATAGTAATAGTATAAATAGTTTTAATAGTTTCAATAATTTAAATAGCTTAAAAATTTGTAAAGTTTCAAAAAATTTTGTAACAGTGTCAAATAAACAACGCGATAAAATCCGTATATAGTAGTTTAATTTCAATCTAAACAAAAGTTTAATAGTTTTCTGTGATCTCACAAGCAACTTTCGAAGATGCACGAATCTTAGACACAATTTGGCCGAAAGTTTGGATAATTATATATGGTATAATGTAAATTTTACGAAAAGCCATTGTCTATCATTATTGTAAGATATGTATGTACTTCTAGATAAAGCCGGACTCGCAATAATACAACTTCTTTTAAAAAAGTAATGCAGGGTATGAGGGTTTTTAACCAGCCTTTTTATACGGTAGATGCTATAAAATATTGATGAACAAAAACGTAATGTGTGTTTACAAAACAGTTATGCCTGTAATCATCCAGTCTTCGAACATTCGAGAAGTAGCAATTGTCACCTGGATCTGACATAACTTTTCCAATTACTAGAATTTTTTAATTCTATTCGAACCTTGCAGCTAGGTTGAGCAAGTGCGGAAATATGATGGTATTTTCCATTATAAGATTTTTAGAATAATTTTCAAATAGGTTTTAATCTATACTAATATTATAAAGCTAAAGAGTTTGTTTGTTTGTTTGAACGCGCTAATCTCAGGAACGACCAGGAAGGTTCGATTTGAAAATGATTTTGGTGTTGAATGGCCTATTTATCGAGGGAGGCTATAGGCTATATAACATCATGCTACGACCGACAGCGGCGGCGCAGTAACGATAAACGCGGGTGAAACCGCGGAAACATCTATGTAAGATAAATAGATTGACTGTCTTGGTGGCACAGTTGTAGTTTATAGGATTCCTGTGCATGAGGTCTTGGGTTCAATATCCGGATCTGGCAACGTATTATTGGGGTTTTCTGTGTCAGTAGCTTGAAGTCTGGAACTGTGTACGGTAGACGGCAATCAAATCGCCCTTAATGACGTAGGATCTAAAACAATAGATGTCGAAATGTTTTTTTTTTCTTTTAAGGTGGCAAACAATCTTACGACCCACCTGATGGTAACTGGTCACCGTAGCCTTTGGACGCATGCAACACCAGATGCATCACTTGCGTGTCGACCCTTTAGGAAAGGAAGTGGGAAGGAGAAGGAGCGTGAAGGGGGAAAGAGGGTGATTGGGCCTCCGGCACTCTCACTCATCGAATGAAACACAACAGTAGCAATACTGGTATTTTACGTCGATATTCTGAGAGGGCAGTTCTTCCCCGGTTGAGCCGGCCCATTCATGCTGAAATCAGCGAGACTCTACTATATGAAGTGTGATATGATAATGTGAATGTATTAAAGCTTTGCCTCCCCTTCTAAGGATATTGGCATAAGGCTATGTATACTATATAGAACATAAGCAGAATCCTTGCTCAATCCCAATATATGCAGTCATAGCGTCCGCCATTGTTAATTATTCGACGACGGTACGAAAGAATCGACTCATCCTGGAAAACTCTTTATTTTACTGGAGGAGTGAGAAACCCAGAAGTTGATATTTTTGCGGATAAGTGGAAGGTATTATTATTAGAATTTATGAGGTATTGTGAATGCTTTATAAACTTTATTTTAAGTTTATGCTATACTAGTTTTCACCCGCGGCTTCGGCTCGCGTAAATGTAGGTTAGGTTTGCAACATTTATTTTTTCTGGATGAAAGGTACCCTATGTCCTATTCTGTACCCCTGACAACGTGTATGCAAAATTTCATGTTGATCGGTTGAGTAGTTAAGGCGTGAAAGCGTAACAAACAAACAAACTCATTTTCGCATTTATAATATTAGTTAGGATTATTGTAATTAAGTAGTGTCATTGGCGTAAGTCGTTTTATTTAATGTAAAATAAATAAATAACATCGCCACTAAGCTTAGACTGGCGAGCAAGAGTTTCGGAGACTGATATCTATCATTTCTTTTTTCATTTCATCATTGCGTCATATTGCAGGCTATGATTATAGGATATGATTATGTTTGGTAGTATAAAAGAGCCTACAAAATACTATATATCGCAGGCAGGACAACCTCGTATTCCTACGTAAAATAGGTATTCTCCTAACTCAGCACAAATTAAATAGATTTAGCTAGTCGCTGAATACATCGCACTCAAACGGCCGCTTTCACTAATAGATGCATGGATTTGGCGTTTTCAAATCAAGTCGGACTACATTCATAGTCCGAGTTAATTTGTAATCTGCTGGATGTGTGTTATTCGTGTGTACGTAGTGCGTTGTATCGAGTCAACCAACTTATTTCACTTTATTTAATGATAGATTTTGTCCGCGGCTTCACTCGCGTAAATGTACGTTAGTAATATAACTTTTTCCTGAATAAGAGCTACCCTATGTCCTTTTCTGTTCCTCTGACTACGTGTGTGCGAAATTCCATGATGATCGGCATGAAAGCGTAACAAACAAACGAACTCATATTGGCATTTATAATACTAGATTTTGCCCGCGGCTTCGCTCACGTTAATGTAGATTTATTTAAGGATAGGTTTTTTGGTAGACTATATGTTATTCTGATGTATTAACAATAATATTGTAAAGTTTCACCAAAATCCGTTCTCCGTGCATCCTCATTCACATTTATAATATTAGTAGGATTAGTAAGAATTACCGCATAGCGTGGTGGAGAAGCAATCTTCTCAACGCTGCACTGCACACAATTATTTGTATGTACCTTAAGAGGATACAAGGGCCGTTCCATATAAACGTAGTCCCCTGTTTCCTCCCTGGATAACGCCAGTAGAGTAATATTTTTTCCAAAAATGTATGGCCTCTATTGGCATGTCCCTATGTTTTCCTATTTTTCATAAATTAATTATTGAAAGAGAACTGAGCCTTCAAAAACCTCAAAAATTGGCCAGATTTTCCGCTGTGTTCAAACATCCAGCAAACAAATTTGACTAGATTATATAAAAAAAGAAAACATAGAAACATGGTCAAAACCTTTCTTTAATTTTTTATTAAAAATATAGTTAAATCGGTCAAGTTTTGGAGAAGGAATCAGGGGACTACGAAACGTTGATTTTGTGTACTTTTAATAGGTATTTTCAGTCCAAGCTGCAGTTGTCTCTATCGCGCTTATGATATACTATTCATGGTACTGCGCGACAGCAATAGACTTTACAAATACCTAGTTTTCAATTCTCTCGCCTTAGTGTTTCCCTTTAATTATGGTTTTCAGTACAGGCGTACTTTACACGTGTACGTTAATTGTATTTTTGTATAATCTCCTGCGACATGGCGGCAAAAATCTTAAACGATCTTTTTGAAAATACAAACATTGACTGCGGTCAGTTACATTATTATTTTTTCTTTGCCAAACGCAAGAAGCTGTCGACAATGTATAAGTGTCATATTTGAGTTATCGTGACTTGCATGGATTATACAGAATATGACAAACGGGATACAGGGATTAATCTTTAATAGATACTCTTTTTAAATGATAGAGTACAAGATATTTAATTTGCATCCTTACTTTCAGGTTGGTCAAAGGCCTTTTACCACCTTAGAAGCTTAAATAAATATCCACATTATTTCCTTAAATACTTGGACATCGTCTAAATGCAATGTCTAACCCACAATTTATTAGTGACACGTGTCAACACTTCTTACAAGCAGGCATGATTACACGTTCCAAGTATGTAATATGATTGTGTCACCCCATACGCCTCCGCTTTTGAAACTAATACCTATTGTGTTTATGTTAATTTTATAATACGCTGTATTTTATTTTCTTAAGTTTTGTTTTGAGTGAAAATTTATTATAGGTTAAAAGGTCAGATCATCCAAAAATATGATACTAGAAATATGCCTATGTTTACCGTTTTACCATTTGGTCTCGGTCTTGTCTACTGCATCAACAGCAATAAGAAAATAACGTACATTTTATTTATTATTTACTAGATATTGCCCGCGGCTTCGCTCGCGTTAATTTAGAATTTGACAATGAATTCGGGTTGTACCCTGCTTGTAATAATATAATTCAATCATGATTCGAAAGACACGTGGCGCCATCTATTATCATAAGAACGTTATTGTTGTTTTCCTCGAGAGTTTTTCAAGGTAGTAGAGCCAAGCTGGTTACAGCAGGAATGGGCCGGCTCGACCGGGGAAGTACTACCCTCTCACAGAAAATCGACGTGAAACAACAGTGTTTTACTGCTGTGTTTCGTTCGGTGAATGAGAGCGCCGGAGGCCTAAGCATGAGGTGACGATTCTCGCAGCTTATGAGGGACCTGCAGAGTATCCGTAGAGTCATTGTGTGGGTGGCGCGAGTCGACCCGGCGGCCAGGGAGAGCCGTAGAAACGGTGCTCTGCTGGCCGCCCGCGGTATAGTCCAGAGGCCCAACCGAGTCTAACCAATTAGGTTGGCTGCCTTATCATGCCGCGCATAATCTCGAGGTGGCTCGTCGTGCCTGATGGTGACCGGAGGGTGGGTCCCGGCGACCACTTTCGGGAGGGTAAGGGGGTCCTTCCGTCCGTCGGATCGGCTATCGCCATACCATACAGTTATATGACAAAACTTGCTCTGCGCCTTGCCCCACTTTGCTGCGAGAATAGCCGCCTCTTTTTTTTTCACGCTTCCCCTTCCTTTCACTCTATGGCAGTACGAACAAAGCATTGTCGTTCAACAGCAGCCAATCGCCGTAACCCCACTGCTGCTTCCTGTGTCGTGGAGTTTATTAACATCAGAGGACTCCACGCTAACCTTAATGCCGTCCATCACCACCTGGAGACGGCTCGGCCGGCAATGCTTTTTCTAACGGAGACACAAATACGCCGTCCTGCAGACACGAACTACCTGCAATATCCCGGCTACGTGCTAGAGGAGTGTTTCCTCGCGAAAGCCGGGGTATGCTTGTTTGTTAGGGCGGATATTTGCTGTCACCGTCTACAATGCCTAGAGGACCCTTCCTTCTCTGTCCTTTGGGTCCACGTAGATCATGGCTCTTTCAGCCAAATCTACATGTGCCTCTACAGATCCCATTCAGGAGACGCTGAGACAACTCGACTCTTCAATTACCTGAGTCAGGCGGCAGACGACGCGCAGGAGCGGTTTCCGAACGCTGAGTTGGTGTTCTTGGGAGATTTCAATGCCCACCATGAGACCTGGTTGGGTTCTCCCAAAACAGACCACGCGGGACGAACTGCCCATGCGTTCGCTCTCACGCATGACCTGTCTCAACTGGTACTCCAGCCCACCCGGATACCAGATATTGCAGGTCAGGCGCCCTCTCTGCTCGATCTGCTGCTGACGAGTAACCCGAACCGGTACAGTGTGTCGATTCGTGCACCTCTGGGCACCTCAGACCACTGTCTGGTTTGTGCCACAGCTGTTGTTGTTACGCCCCCACGACCCGAGGAGGCAAGACGACGACTGTGGCACTACTCGTCAGCAGACTGGGATGGAATGCGGGAATACTTCGCATCCATCCCTTGGGCTCAACGCTGCTTTGAGAACAGGGATCCATCAGAGAGCGCTACTGCTGTCGCTGGTGAAATCATCCTGGGTATGGAATATTATATTCCATACAGTGATGTCACGAGCGGCGGCAGGAAAAGGCCCTGGTTCGGGCGTGAATGCGCCGATGCTGTTGAACGCAAACAGACGGCGTATCGCGCTTGGACCAGGGCTCGCACTTTCCACGACCCTAACGTGGATCACCTGAAGGCAGCGTTCAACCAAGCCACAAAGGTCTGCAAGAGGGCATACTTAAGAGCGGATGCCCAGCGCGTCGCACGGTTCGGCCAGGAACTAATAGCGCATCCTACGGGCAGTCGTAGCTATTGGCGCCTGGCCAAAGCCGTGCAGTCCAACTTCTGCCAGACCATGCTGCCCCCTCTGAGGTATCCGAATGGATCACTGGCTCATCGGCCGCAGGAGAAAGCAGATCTGCTTGCAAATCTCTTTGCGGCCAACTCCCGAATCGATGACTGCGGTTCGCAGCCGCCTAACATTGCCAACTGCGGCTACACCATGCCTGATATATGTATCAGGCAACGAACCGTTCGTGCGATACTGCAGTCTCTCGATGTTCGGAAAGCCAGTGGACCTGACGGCATCCCAGCTGTGGTTCTTAAAAAATGTGCAGTGGAGTTGTCTCCCACACTTACGCGCCTATACCGGACGTCTTACGTCGCAGGCATTGTGCCTGAGGCTTGGAAGGAAGCGAACGTTCAACCGATTCCCAAAAAGGGGGACCGTTCCGAGCCAAGCAACTATCGACCCATAGCTATCACCTCGGTGCTTTCCAAGGTGTTCGAGCGGATTATAAACACCCAAATTGTCCGCTACCTGGAGGATCAATGATCATGTTGATCAATGATCGCCAATACGGCTTTCAGTCTAAAAGATCAACGGGTGATCTTCTAGCGTTCGTCACGCACCTCTGGGGTGAGGCTATGGACAAGCACGGCGAGTCTTTGGCTATCAGCCTTGACATAGCCAAAGCTTTCGACAGAGTCTGGCACCGGTCTCTTCTTTCCAAGCTTCCGGCCTATGGCTTGCCCCCTCAACTGTGCACCTGGATTGCAAGTTTCCTGCAGAAGCGTCGTATTCGGGTCCTTTGCGACGGTCGCGCTTCCAAATTTATGCAGGTCAATGCAGGAGTGCCTCAGGGTTCTGTCTTATTCCCTACGCTCTTTCTGCTGCATATCAATGATATGTTGAATCTCGGCAACATACATTGTTATGCGGACGACAGTACCGTGCATGGGCGATATCTCGGACATCCTGGGGCCAAACAGGCTGAGGTTGAGGGGAAAAGGCAGAATCTTGTCGTTGAACTTGACCGGACCTTGGACCGCATCTATGAATGGGGTGCCAAGAACTTGGTCGAGTTCAACACCAAGAAGACCCAGGCATGCGCGTTCTCTACAAAAAAGTCTCCGTTCCTTCCCCTCCCTTCTCTGAAGAACACTCCACTGGTGATACGTGACAGTCTCTCCATCTTAGGTATGGATCTTTGCCGCTCCCTTAATCAGAAAACCTATATCGAGAGCGTCATTAAGCAAGCTTCGCGAAAACTCGGAGTTCTGAACAGGGTGAGGCGGTTCTTCGCGCCTGGGCAACTGTGCCTATTGTATAAGGCACAAGTGCGCCCTTGCGTGGAGTACTGTTCTCATCTTTGGGATGGCTCCGCGCAGTACTTGCTGGACGCTCTCGACCGGTTACAGCGGCGGGCTGTCCGTATCATCGGAGATCCAGAGGTCACGAGTTCACTGGAACCTCTGCAACTCCGTAGAGACATTGCCTCATTGGCATGTTTCTACAGAATATACCACGGGGAGTGCTCTGAAGAGTTATTCCACCTTATCCCGCCCTCCCCTTTCCTATCCAGAACAACGCGTGCTGGGCTCAGATGCCATCCTTACACGGTAGAGTCGATTAGAGCGCGTACCAAAAAGTTTGGGTCCTCATATCTCTGCCGAACGACCAAGGCATGGAATTCTCTGCCAAGGCACGTGTTTCCTTTTTCCTTCAATTCTGGGTTCTTTAAGCGGGGCGTGAAAAAGCATCTACTCAGGCCGTCAAAGTAGAGACCTCAACATCGCCTCGGCTACTGCGGGGGCGATGTGGAGGCCACTGCTCTTAGACCACACGACTGCTTACCATCAGGTGGAGTGTGGTCATTTTGACGAGCAAAATAAAAAAAAAAAAAAAAAGTAATTTTTTTCGGGATAAAAGGTAGCCTATGTCCGTTTCTGTACACCTGACAATGTATATTGACCGGCCTCGGTGGCGTAGTGGTTAGTGTAACCGACTGCCACGCCTGAGGTCGCGGGTTCGATTCCCGCACAAGTCAAACATTTGTGTGCATGAACATGGATGTTTGTCTTGGTCTGGGTGTTTCTATGTGTAGTATGTATGTATTTACAAAAAAAAAGTATATATGTATGTTTATCCATTGTCTAGTACCCATAGTACAAGCTCTGCTTAGTTTGGGCTAGATGGTGTTGTGTGTATGTGGTAGAATATTATATTATTATTATTATTATATGCAAAATTTCAGGATGATCGGTTCAGTGGTTTAGGCGTGAAAAGGTAACAAACAAACAAAGAAACAAAGTTATTTTCGCTTTTATAATATTAGTTAGGATTTTACATTAAATAGAACGACTTGCGCCAATTACACTATTTAATTACGTTAATCTAAAATTAATTTAAATTTTAAGCGTGTGACGGTACGGAAGTATGTGAGGAGATCTCCTTCCACGGTTTGTTTGGTTAGGTATTCTGTATCTAAGTAATTTGTGTATTCGATGCGGTTTTAGTGGTTGACATCCAATTAAAAGGCGCACTAAACATGTCGACTAAATTGACGCTAATGATATACAAGTAGACGTTCTAATGATCTGTTATTCTTTTCCTATGGCTTTAGTTAGAAAGAGATGTAACTTTGTAATAATCGGTGCAGCTTAATAAATGATTTACAATGAATGATATTTATAATGAATGGAAGTCGGAAGAGGAGGCCTTTGCCCAGCAGTTGGACGCAAATTAGGCTTATAATAATAATAATAATGAACGTACTATTTTGTATGTCATGTATAATTTATCCTCCGTCAGTCGTATTCCTCATGTCTGAGGGTCGTGACCTCCTCCATCCATTAATCTTGATCTCACGATGTTATGCCATCTTGATCTATCTCCGGCCACTCCAAGAGCATCGTAGACAGTGAAGTCGAGTGTGGCGCGAATTTGGTCGGACCAACGCATAGGGCTGCGGCCCTTCGCTCTTTTTCCTTCCACTTTGCCAGTGACCACTAGTTTTTCGAGATTGTCTCCGTCTTTTCTGGCAATGTGTTCGAAGTACTGAAGAATACGCTTGAGGCAGATGGTTGAGAGCTTTGTTTTAATTTTGAGCTTGGCAAATATGGATGCGTTGGTCCAGAATGCTATAATAATTTATATTTGAAGATTTATGTTGTGATTTGTACTTGACTGCTTGTATACCGTCGAAGAGATAAAAGTAGTAATAGAAAATGCCTATGTTTGTGTTTTACATTGTTTTACACACAATAACAAAGAGCTATGAAAATATATATTTTTTTGTGTAAATATTATCAAAAGTTGACCTTACCAATCTTTTTGGCCAAGGCACCTTTAGCCATCTTTGATCAGTCGTGTGAGTCGACTGGCAGTGAGTTATCTATCATCATCCTAGACATCCCATCTTCTCTCTGCCTGTATCTTAGGACGCATGGTGCAGGCATCCCGAATTTATCTATCTATTTATTTAAATAAATAACAGGCTCCAGTGGAAGACCAGTGCCTGGTGCTTGAGACAAGGCAAATGCTGAACTGGAGACCTGATTGCTGCAGCTGTGGGACACATGTCAAGATGTTTTAATAAGAGTATTTTATGTTACTATGTTTTTATTTCTTCCTTTTTTATTATTATTTTTTTTTTATTATCTTTATACACATTGTGCCCAGCTGTACCTATAGCAATAAAGATTTCTTTCTTTCTTTCTTTCTATTTATTCATCACATGGTATATCATAGGCTAGGGCGTTAGGGTATTAGGGTTGATTGGGCTGTAGGAACTTTAGGGTTCAGTAGGTTCTTATCATATAATTGTGCGCATACAGTCCATTACTACTAAGGTGACGACTGTACGAAGGTGAAGGGCTGATGTTTATTAGTTCTTGTTGTGGGTTTTCAAATGAAACGCTTCATTGCAGATATGGATATATATTTACTAGTACCAGTTACAAATAAAAGAGATACATATTTGACTACGACTTAATTGAGTGGTTAAGAGCAGCGATAGCTCAGTGGGGAGACCAACAGACTGCAATGCAGAGGGTCTCGGGTTCGAACCCACGTCGCGCACCTCTGACTTTCGGAAGTTATATGACTTTTCAAAATTGTGTGTATTGATTGACAATTATAGCCTGCTCTGTGCCTCGGAATGCACGTTAAGCCGTTGGTCTCGGCTGCCATGAATATCTATGGCAGTCGTTATTGGGAGAGTATCGACACAAGATCCCACTGGGTCGAAGTGTCGCCGGTCTGCACTGACTGGCCCCCACATAAGATAAGATAAAATAATTGAGTGGTTGCGGAGAGACGACTGCCGCGCGGTGCCATCTTTTATTTGCACCTGATTCTATAAAATGAATGCCAGTGTCGCTACAAACTGGGTTGTAAAATAAGGAAGTAATTAACCTTTTTATGATATTCACTTTTACTCGCAGCTAAGATCGCGTAAAAGTAGTTTGTCAATAAAAGTTTTTTTTTTAAATAGATCTAGCCTAGACATGTTACTAGCTGACGACGCTTTCTAATGGTGAGAGACTTTTTAAAATCGGTTGAGTAGTTTTTGAGTTTTCTATTAATATGTCATAAAAGATATACTTGTATTGTTATCTATTTAATCACATGAAGCTGCTTATATTTTGGTTATCCTAACTTCCTAATCTATACAAATAAATAAAATTGAAGTATCTGTTTGTAATGTCAAAACAACAGCTTTTTATCTAATGCATATGAAAGTATATAACGTACCTATACGAAAACATCTATTTTTAAAATGTTTGTCTCTCTGAGAGTTCTCCATAATGTTCTCGAAGTTATGTGAAGTCTGCCAACCCGCACTGGGCCAGCGTGGTGGACTATAATAATAATAATAATAATAATAATTTATTTCAGATTTACATCCATATATTATTAATAGTAGTACAACTTAGCCTAATGTTAGTATTAAATTAAACTTACAATAATAAACAACCAGTGTGCCATTGAACTGTTCGTTCAATGGTACACTAGTTTATTTGGATAAGTGTGTCTTAACACCTATCCACCTTCATAAGAGGGGAGAGTCCCACCGGTCTGCAAACACATTCAGGATGCCATTGGAGGTGGAGCGCAAGCGCGCCATCATGGAAGCGCATCGCTTTCGCATGATCGCGGCGAACCCGTCGACACACGCGTCCGCGAACATCCCTGACGCGCTGCATCGCCACGGCAATCCCAGAAGCACCCTGAATGCGTTATTGTACTGTACGCGCAGATCGCTGTATGCCCGCTGAGTATACTTGGTCCACAAGCTGCACGTGTAAAACGACTGGCAGAAGGCCTTAAAAAGCGTTATCTTTACCGGTTGCGTACAGCATGCAAACCTGCGGGCCAGCATGTTGCAGCGGTCAGCTAGCGACCTGCGCTCCCTGTCAATGTCTACATTGTCTTTTAAGTCATCAGTGACCCAGTGGCCCAAATACTTAAACCTCGAAACCCGACCTAAAGGAGACCCAGAGAGTGAGAGTTCAGGCAGTTCTTCGTAGGTTAAAGTACCCGATTTAAAAACCAACCATTCACTCTTATCGGTATTGTATTTGAGCCCGTGAGCCACTGCATAACTTTCACAAATTTTAAGAAGCCTTCTCATTGCACCGATAGATAGGCTCAGCAGCACCATATCATCAGCATAGCTGATGTTGTTCACGCAAACACCGTCTGCGTGACAACCGATTTTGGCCTAACCCTTCTCACCCTGGGAAGAGGACTGTGTCCAGCAGTGGGACAGTTTAACCTTCGCACAGCCTCCCACATATGTATGTTTATTATTTTAATTTTATTCTATTACTAATAATGTTAGAAACGCGTAACGAAATGAATATCTAAAGAGTATTATTTTCTATACAAAGCCTGTGATCGTCTGACTTTGTTAAAAACCTATTTCGTCATATGTAACTTATTTCATAATATACATATACTAGCTTTTGCCCGCGGCTTCGCTCGCGTTAATTTAGAATTTGACAATCAATTCGGGTTGTACTCTGCTTGTAATAATATAATTCAATCATGATTCGAAAGACACGTGGCGCCATCTATTATCATAAGAACGTTATTGTTGTTTTCCTCGGGAACAGTAATTTTTTTCGGGATGTAATGTAGCCTATATCCGTTTCTGTACACCTGACAACGTATATGCAAAATTTCAGGATGATCGGTTCAGTGGTTTAGGCGTGAAAAGGTAACAAACAAACAAACTCATTTTCGCCTTTATAATATTAATTAGGAATAACAAACATTTTATCATAGTTAAGTATGTAAGCTATTCAAAGTTAATATTTTTCCAATCTAAAAATTTGGTTGTTCCTCAAAGTTATTATTACTATATTGAGTCGTGACCGAGCCGGGTCATTAATCTGAGCTTGAAATACATACATCATATTATTTAATATAAGTAGGCCAATTATTTTAATCTACAAAATAATATTTCGGTTTGACTAATAAATTGTAGGGTTTTCATAGATGTTTATCGTGTAGTTTTGATTTCTATGAATTGATTTAAATTTATTCTTTGGTATCTACACAATAGTATTTAGTTTGTTCTTATCTTTTTCTTAATATTTTTTTATATTTATTAACACGTACCGGGACACTCGACTTTTTGCAAATGTCATGGAAATGACACTACAAAATCCCATACATTTTATCATATCGTCAATAACCGTTTACCAGCCGTTTGTCGGCCTCGATGGCGTAGTGGTTAGTATAACCGACTGCCACGCCTGAGGTCGCGGGTTCGATTCCCGCACAAGTCAAACATTTGTGTGCATGAACATGGGTGTTTATCTTGGTCTGGGTGTTTCTATGTATAATATGTATGTATTTACAAAAAAAAAAAACAGTATCTATGTATATTTATCCATTGTCTAGTACCCATGGTACAAGCTCTGCTTAGTTTGGGCTAGAGGGTGTTGTGTGTATGTGATAGAATATTATATATATTATATACCATATTACATAATTATATTTTTATGTGTTTGATACGACGATTACGTCTACAGACGTTGACGCCTAGGGGCGGAAATGGCTCAGTCTCCGCCTTACGACGGTGTCAACGTTTTGTTTTGGTGCATTATGCACTGCGTATGTGTGTGTTGAAAAATGACTAGAAAAGAGTTCACTGTGACACGTACGAACGAGTGAAGCCGCGTGATGCGACACGAGATCACGTGCTTCCTAGAAATGTCTTCCTAGAAACGGTTTGCCAAATTACATGAAATAAAGTTCGCCGCCCGTAGCCGTACTGTCACGTAACGATATACCGAGATAACGTCAAAAGGCGGTCTGTCCCGGAAAGTGTTAATATTTCCATGACAGGTGTATATTATTTCATGTTTACCTCTTAAATACCTGCACTATATATGCATATTTCGTGTTTGTGATTTAAGTATTGCTATACCTATTTAAGTTTTGCTATACCTATTTAAGTATTGCTATACCTATTTAAGTATTGCTATACCTATTTAAGTTTCGCTATACCTATTTAAGTTTTGCTATATCTGTTTAAGTTTTGCTATACCTATTTAAGTATTGCTATACCTATTTAAGTATTGCTATACCTACTTAAGTTTCGATATACCTATTTAAGTTTTGCTATACCTGTTTAAGTTTTGCTATACCTATTTAAGTTTTGCTATACCTATTTAAGTTTTGCTATACCTATTTAAGTTTTGCTATACCTATTTAAGTTTTGCTATACCTATTTAAGTATTGCTATACCTATTTAAGTTTTGCTATACCTAGTTAAGTTTTGCTATACCTATTTAAGTTTTGCTATACCTATTTCATAGTTGTTCTTAGAGTTGTGTACGCGGAGTATATTGACCTATTGACTAGCATCAAACAACTGAAATTCAGCATTATTATACCACCAGCCGACAACTTCATGGTCTTCTGTGCACTTTGCAGCATAGTCTGTATTGTTTTCATATTAGATAGATTGTAATTTTCCCATTTGCAGCCGTACACTGCTTTCTCAAACTTCATACTCGCATCCATCACTCGCTGTCCAGTGAAACAATCCATACCGACTTGCATCATGGCGAATGGTACTTCAATATAGGTGTTTTCCAAGCCGCCAAGCAATTCAGCAATAAGCGCTATTCCTAGTATAAAGAATTCTAAGCCGATAGCAATTCTGAATACTTCTTCAACTTGGTATAGAAGTCGTATGTTTCTTCCATGGATTTTTATTATATCTTTAAGATGTATTTCGATGTATTTATTAATTATTTTGCTTTTAGTAGCTCGCGGATTTTCATTTTCACCTAAGACTCTAATACTTGTGTTAGTTTTATGGTAATGTTCTTCTGCGTCTTCCCACAGATGCAGTAGTTCTTCAGTGAGTGCCAGCATCTGAGCTTCGATGTACCCTGTGATGACGATGAGTAGTGCCGAGATGTTCGCAGGGAGGTAGCACGTGAAGATAACGCCCGCTGCCATGAGCACGAATGCTATTTGATAGTTGGGAGTTTCGTACATCGGTTCTAGTCCTGCGAAAAAAAAATAGAATGTGTTTTTTAGAATGAAACATTTGGTGGTAAATATTTTGCGATTATCGCGCATTAAATAGAACCATTTAAATAAAAAATATAGATAGTTTAAATAATAAAAATGTTTCAAATGGGATTGCGTACATAAATAATACAAACACTTTATTTTTCGTTTCGTTTATTACTTAAAACTAAATAACTTATCATGCATTTAATATTATAAAATATAACTCATATTTATAAACTATCATTTATATTAATACAAGTACCAGGCGTAAAAAATATATAACTACAATATGGAAAATTCCGAATTAGACAATGTGGACACCAGAATTTTCTTAGTTAATTTTGTCATGTATACCAATCGACTCTAGAAGCTTTGGTGAAGAGAATTCTTAATTTTGAAGAAATTGTAGCTAATCTCGGCCATTCCCGACCAAATTTGAATTTTGTAATCTTGGTAAATTGCTTGTATCTTTTCTCCAATACAATAACTTTCAGACTTTATAGTCAATCAGTTTAAGTTTAGTTAAAAATGAAGCAAATGTATTTACATTTGGCTTTCCTTCCGTTATTATTGAGGCCTGGGATCCTTAGAATCGAATATACGTTGGATACCTTCTTCAGTAGGATACAACACTCCAGGCCAAATCTTTGCAGTCATTCACTATTTAAATAATGTTTTCTTGGTTTATCTATTATCATCACTATATCAAAAATGTTATAGAAAATTTAAGAACAACTTTCCATGAAGTGAGAGTAAGTTTTTAATTTTGAAAACGATTTATTTTTGTGATTGCCAATTATGTGCTCTTAGAAAGGTATTTTAAAACTGCTTACTTTTCTATAACTCATTTTGTGTTTTTTTTCATAGTAGGTCTCAGCGTCGTGTACGCTGAGTATATCGGCTTGTTTACTTGCATTAAACAGCTGAAATACAGCACTATTACGCCACCGGCGGTGAGCTTCATCTTTTTCTGTGAAGTTAGAAGCATGACCAGCACTGTTTTTATATTATGTATATTATAGTTCCCCCATTTGTAATCGTAGATTGCATTTTCAAATTTGATGCTGGCATCCATAATCCGTTGTCCAGTGAAACAGTCCATCCCAACTTGCATCATAGCGAATGGTACTAAAATATACGTGTCTTCGAAACCACCAAGCAATTCTGCAATAAGCGCTATTCCTAATATACAGAATTCTAATCCGATAGCAACATTAAACACATCGTCGACTTGTTGCAGTAGATGTATATTTCTTCCATGGATTCTTATTATATCTTTGAGATGTATTTCAATGTACTTGTTTATGATGTTGGTTTTAGAAGTATCCTGTTTATCATATTCATCTAAAACATTGTTAGTTGGTCTCGTTTCGTAGTAATGTTCTTGTGCATCTTCCCAAAGATGTAGGAGTTCTTCAGTGAGAGCGAGCATTTGAGCTTCGATGTAGCCGGTGATGACGATGATTAGTGCTGAGATGTTCGCAGGCAGATAGCACATGAAGATGGAGCCTGCTGCCAAGAGTATGAATGCTATTTGATAGTAAGGCGTTTCATACATTGGTTCTAATCCTGTGAATAAATAAATAAAATGTCACCATTATTACAACTAATTATGGAAGTTGACAGGTGAGTTTACAGTCGATTATAAGTGTCCGAGTTTAATAACGCAGTTGCGCAAATTATTCAAGGCTTCTGTTATAATGATAACGAGGTATGCGAAATATTTAAGACAAAACCAGAATTTGGATTTTGTAGTCTCGATTTGCCTAATAGATGAGTCCGGCAGTATTACGTGGAACTTGAATCATAGGTGGCAAAATGTGCGTGTTATGTATTTTTGCTTAAAAGTATAATATACAGTGTGGGTATGTGTCTGTCAAAGGAAAAATTGAAGTGGAGTGAGAAATGGAGATTGAATAGTCTTGATAATTCATTATATCATTGAGCCCGATTTGTAATACACTTTATTCAAAAAGTAATTTACAACACATTATAGTCTATGATAGGATTTCTTCAAATAGCACAAGACTTAGGAGTTCTTCTGTTTTTGGTCATGGTGGTTTTCTTACAAATAGCCGGTGGAACTTAATTAATCCTGAATAACCAAGACCTCTGTTAAACGAATTATGTAGCTTCTGGCTCTATCCAAAAGCAATTCCATTACCTGGGCCTTACCACCATCACTTGCAAGACAATCTAATTTCAAGACAGCTATGTATGTATTTTAAATAATATTACTTGAATTCAATCAAAACTTGACCTTAAATTTTGCAATCCTGTTAGGAACTGGCAATGATTTTTTAAATCTATTCTTTGTTCAAGAGAAATACCGATAGAACCGTATAGCGTTATTTCAATAATATATTGTCCTGAATCTTACATAGGCGTAATAATAAAACTTTCCAGAAAAGGAAAGCTATAATATAGAGGAAAATATTATATTCATTATGATTCATATACAAAAACACAATTTATCTATGATAGACCTCAATGCCTCAATGCTCAATGCCAACGGCCTCAACGGCGTAGTTGTTAGTGTAACCGACTGCCACGCCTGAGGTCGCGGGTTCGATTTCCGCACAAATCAAACGTTTGTGTGCATGAACATGGATGTTTGTCTTGGTCTGGGTGTTTCTATGTATAATATGTATGTATTTACAAAAAATAAGTATATATGTATGTTTGTCCATTGTTTAGTACCCATAGTACAAGCTTTGCTTAGTTTTGGCTAGATGGCGTTGTGTGTATGTGGTAAAATATTATTATTATTATTATAGACATGCACATATTTTATGATTACCCTTTAAAAGGCTAATACTTACCAAAACGTAATTTGAGGCATAGGCTGCCATGATATGTATTGAAACAGAACATTTACAACAAGATACCTAAGTAGTGGAAGCAGACTAGACGATTTTCTATTAATTAATATTAACAAATACAAACAAAAGCATGATGGTATGAGCTTTTATTATAAAATGTCAATATAAAAAATTATATTGACATTTTATTTCACAACATGCTAGTTCTATGGTTTAATATTAATTATATTATATACATAATGGAAAATACGTTAAAGCACGTGAAGTGGAGGCTAAACAACGTCCCAATTGGTTTATTTTGTACTAGTTTTCACCAGCGGCTTCGTGTTGAATTTTATACATTTATATGTGCAAAAATTAATTAATTATTTAGAATAATTGCACGTCAGTAATTGTATAATTTAACATCATAGAATATAAATAGTAGTCAAATACTATACAGTTTGATTAGCTATAAAAGGCGTAGCAACATTGCTATCTGTCACTTCTTGTTGTGAGCTGTAAGTGAACGGACATATAAAACTTCCTTGTGTCAAAGTTTAAAACTATAAAATAAATAGTTCGTGTTTGTAAAGTGTGTTATTTAACCCATAACCTCCAATACTTCGCTCGCGTAAATGTAGGTTAGGTTAGGATTGCAACTTTTTTTTCTGGATGAAAGGTACTCTATGTCCTATTCTGTACCCCTGACAACGTGTATGCAAAATTTCATGTTGATCGGTTAAGTAGTTAAGGCCTGAAAGCGTAACAAACAAAGAAACTTATTTTTGCATTTATAATATTAGTAAGGATTGACCTCAAAACAAAATCAGCTTAGTAAAATCTCTAGCAAAACATTTAAGGCGCAATCGTGCGAATAATGGATATCGCTCTCACGAAAGTGTTGCCATATCTATTATGCTACTTATTAGCTTAAATTATTATATTAACACAAGGGTAGTTATTATTAACAAAATAGCCACCAGATTTTCGATATCCGTTACTATGAAAGTAAAGTATGTAGTTCTTCTTCTTTCTTCTTTTCGTGTGGTTAGTGACCAACCTATTGTCAAGAGTTGTTCAAGTAGGCCTCTGACATGGCTTAACGACTGCTGTCAATTTGACAACAACCGGGACCGACTTTTTACGTGCCCTCCGAGGCACGTAGACGCTCAGATGAAATATCACTAAGCGGTCACCCATCTATAGACTGACGGCACCCAACGTTGCTTAACCTCGCTAATCGTTTACCGATCAAGAAGTGCAACTGGCTATGAGCGCCTCAAGTATCTAGCTTAAAATCTTTTAATTCATATTTACGGTCATTTTGTTTAATTTTAGGGTCTCTTCAAATCACTTTTACATATTAT
Source organism: Catocala sponsa (assembly GCA_963564715.1). Taxonomy (NCBI): domain Eukaryota; kingdom Metazoa; phylum Arthropoda; class Insecta; order Lepidoptera; family Erebidae; genus Catocala; species Catocala sponsa. Next base: position 23,944,191 of record OY751341.1, on the reverse strand, counting down.
GCTGACTACTCTACGCATTTGGCAGTAGTGATGAGTCACCTAAACTACTGCTTAATATCAATACTAGTCAAACCGAGAGACGTTGCTCAGCCCGAATGATAAGCAATCTATAACCCGATTGCAGCGCCACCAATTGTAAAATGACTCGACGCAAAGATGCATTTTTGCCGTTCCGCCAACGGACGTGCGCCGCACTGCTCTCGCACGACCTTGCGTCGATTCATTTTGTATGAAAAATCATAACCGCCCGTGCGCAGTACGATACCCGGACTGCAGCAGTCCGGCACCAACCGTCTAAATTGAAAGCGCCCTAAATCTAAAGGATTTGGGAACCCACATAAACACACACCAATAGTTCCATCAAAGTCGGTCGACTTGTTTAGGAGGATTTATACGTATAGAAGAATATATTATATAAAAATAGTCTACTATACTTGATTTGTCTTACCGTATAGGATAAATTTGTCCTCCATCAAATGTCTGCCAGGCAAGAATATGGGTTTGACGATGTACACCACGCCGTTGCCAATGATCACGATCCAGAAGATCATGGCTCGCTTCTTCACCTCCCTCATGGTGATCAGCAGATTGTTGGAGAATCTACTGCCAGGCACCATGGTGGCGTCACATTCCAAAGTGTCGATTACGATTTGTTTTATTTTGTTGCTAGAAGAATAATGTGAAGGCATTATCATATAAATGATGAGCGGTAGTCGCTAGTTTCTTTTAAGTATTCTTACTAAAATTATAAAGGGAAGGGATTTTTTGTTTGAACGCGCTAATCTCTGTAACTACCTGGCATTTGGTATTTTTTTTTTTGCAGTTGGCTGTACATTTATCGTTGGAGTAACGGCACAGGAATCATAAAATCGAAGGAGGCAGGTAGTATTTGAGGTTATTGCGTGGTTTCCACAGCATAAGCTTGCAATTATGATTGATTGCGATCGTGAACGTCTCAGATCCGATTCAAGGGTTAGAAAAAGTGTTATTGGGTTATTTATTAAGTTGGCTTTTTTATCTTTCGCGATTTGTATAGATACCTACTTAATATAATCATTCTATATAACGGGTCCTCATTGCGCTTAAAACTGGCATGGTAGACATAAGAAGAAATTAAATTCCACTCATCACAACCAGGGAGGACAGATGGTAGGGACTAGTGAAATGGATCTGTGTGTCTAATATGATAAAGTGAAGGTAACTTCTTGAGATTAACCAAAATATCTTAAAGCTCCAGTTATAGCTCACTTACATGTTCAGAAACATGATCACCAGTTTCACAGTGCCGATCTCGCTGGAGACTCCAAGCGAGAAAACGATCAGCGCAGCCAACAAATCACTGGTCTCTCTACACCGTACGAACACGAACCACATCATCGAGATCAAGTACACGAAGAAATACGCCACCGCTATTAGAAAACATATCACGTAGACAAACACCGGGATCGCTGAAAGATAAAATTGATTTATTAAGATACGTCTGTTTTCGTGACAAAATAATGAACAGTGACACTAGGCCGTGACAAAAATACGTGACTAATGACTGCCTGGTATACTGATGACGTAAAAGCAAAAATGGACTTTGTGGAGTAAAATAGGCGAGGGTTATGTCCAGCAGTGAACGATGTTAGGCTGCTGGATTGGCTTTAGAATAGGACACCGATATCGCTAATGAAATAAGGTGTGCGGGATCCATGGCTCGAAAATTTGGTGTCGCAACTAGTTTTAACTGTATTTCATATAACTAGGTTACAGACTTAGAGCCAGTGCAATCCTCTGGCGCAATAGTTAAAATAATTATCCGGTTTCTTCTTCTTTCTCATGGCCAGTTGCACTCACTGATCGGTAAACGATTAGCGAGGTTAAGCAACGTTGCGTGCCGTCAGTCTATAGATGGGTGACCGCTTAGTGGTATTTCATCTGAGCGTCTCCGTGCTTCAGAGGGCACGTAAAAGTCGGTCCCGGTTGTTGTCAAATTGACAGCAGTCGTTAAGCCATGTCAGAGGCCTACGGGTGGCTTGAACAACTCTTGACAACAGGTTGGCCACTAACCACACGAAAAGAAGAAGAAGAAGACCCGGTTTCTGAAACGCTAATTAACTAGTCAAAATCAAATTCAAGTTATGTGGCTGATTGGTCATTGCTAATCTCAGCAGTTGGCAATCGTTTAACGGCCTATTAACAACATTTTGTGTTTAGTTTTAACAGCCTTTCAAAAACCGAGTGAGCCAATGGTATATCTTAAATGTTTAGTTATGTGTTATCTATCTAAGTAACTGTCGCATTCTGAAACATATAATGATTAATATGTATTCTCCTTAAATGATAAAAATCTTTACATTTTGTTTACAGCAATTTAGTGTGGTAGTAGCTTTACACAGGTGATAAAATTACGACTTCCGACAAGAGATGGCTCTGTAATCAATTACACACAACTTCATAGAATCCTGAATCACGTAAGCAAAGTTTGCAGTAAGAGTTACTATATATACAAGTTTTAGACTTCAACCGTCGGGCCGCGGCTTGCCAGGCACAATCACCCAGCCAGGTTAAAAAATCCTTCCTTTGTGTTGGAGGAACATCCACAAAGTAATCGTTAAATGTTTCTAAGTGCGGCAGTATATATTTTGTAGATCTTCTACTAGGAGAAGTGGCACTCACGTTTCTTGTTCCGGCTATCTATGTTCAGGGTCAAAGCTCTCAGCATAACTGACACATTCCACAGCATGGTCGGCAAGTCACAATACTGCAAGCCGAACCTCCTCAACGTCGACCACATTATTGCCAATGTTTGTTGTCAAATACACACAGGTCGATGCGATTGACGACACGCCTGCTAAAATACTGGGTGCATAAATATTATACGTGCATTTCTGGTATGAGTTCAGTTTACAATAATGTTATGAAGTTTATTTCTTTTTTATTCAAGTTTGAGTAAATTTGTAACAGGTAATCGGTCGGTAGTTGAAAATATATTTCATAATGTATTAAATAAATACTTTGAGAAAGTTAAATAAGTTTTATCAATTTTCTCAAGACAAACCTCAATTAGTGATATTGAACTTTCTTTCCCTGTACTCTTCAAATGTGACAATAACTTTATGTTACTTGTATGCAGATTTAACAACAAAACAAACAATACATGCATCGGAATACTTAGCCAAGCAGCACATTTGAGTAAAATTTAATTCAGATTGTTATAAGATGTTCAGCTACGATACGGGTGACTTAACTTTAATCTAATAAATGTCCACTTTTAAAATAGATAGTCATTTGATCGCCTAAAACACAGGTCTAACTTAGTTCAGGCAAGTAGCTTATAATAATTTAAATATGTTAAAGTATCCTTTTTTGCCATAATTATGATTATCATTTTGGGTATAAACTAGTTTATTAAGGAAAGTTGATTTAAGTCCACTATTGTACTCATTTTTCAACCGAATAAATTGTATTATTATTAAAAAAGAAAAATCTAACCTGCGAGAATGCATTAATAAATGTATTATGTTTTTACTGGTTTCTGGCCGTGGCTTCTCCCGAGTAAATCTTATGATAACCACTAGAAGTGAAGTATGTTAATCCAGGACTACCGACGGCTTTTCCTGCTTTACGAGGCTCGAAAAGGTGTAACCTTATAAATAGTATCCATTTGTGCGCAAAAAGATCCAGGCTTAAAATGGGACCACCTCGCATCTCGCTTTGCTTACAATTAACAAAACTTCATAGATTAACTCTGGGCCAACGGTCAAACCCCAGCGTCACCAACCAAATTTTTTGAAAACTCTCCCTATAAATAAATTTATAACAGTTCTACGTGGTTGGCTCATGCAGAAAAACTTTTACTCTGTTAAAGAATTTATGGAACATACGGCGTGATGAGTACCAAATTGACCTACTAATCAAATAGGAATTATGACATTGTTAATTTAAAATTAGTTATGATTGTTTGAAGAGACATACTTTGTTAACTCCATATAACATGTACCTGTATTTGCATGCTATTTGTAACGGCTAAACAGGCTTGTGCTAATTTATTATAGTATGTCATCAATGTAATGTACCTTGTTTACACCAAATAAAGATATTCTATTCTATTCTATTCAAAAACAATGCTTCTCTCATTGTTTCTGGTTGCTAACTTATTATTATTTTTTAAAGCTTCTTCTACGCTAGGAATAGTTCTTGTGTCGCGGGTGACATAACAAACATTCAAACAACGGACACAAAGAACACCCCGACTCGGAACAGCCATTTGTGGATCACACAAAGTTTTGTCCCGCGTGGGATTCGAACACCACTCGGCGCACAGGCAGCGGCGAGGCGACCACTTAAACCATTACCTTTAACCAATCGTCGGCCTCAATGGCGTAGTGGTTAGTGTAACCGACTGTCACTCCTGAGGTCGCGGGTTCGATTCCCGCACAAGGCAAACATTTGTGTGCATGAACATGGATGTTTGTCTTGGTCTGGGTGTTTCTATGTATAATATGTATGTATTTACAAAAAAAAGTATATGTGTATGTTTATCCATTGTCTAGTACCCATAGTACAAGCTCTGCTTAGTTTGGGCTAGATGGTGTTGTGTGTATGTGATAGAATATTATTATTATTACTAGCTTTTGCCCGCGGCTTCGCTCGCGTTATTTTAGAATTTGACAAAGAATTCGGGTTGTAATCTGCTTGTAATAATATAATTAAATCATAATTCGAAAGACACGTAGTGCCATCTATTATCATAAGAACGTTATTATTGTTTTCCTCGGGAACAGTAAATTTTTTCGGGATGAAAAGTAGCCTATGTCCGTTTCTGTACACCTGACAACGTATATGCAAAATTTCAGGATGATCGGTTCAGTGGTTTAGACGTGAAGGGGTAACAAACAAACAAACTCATTTTCGCTTTTATAATATTAGGATTAGGATTACGCCATCCGCGCAGTCTAATATTATTGATGAGTCAATGTTACTAAAATTTTATTAGACGTTTTTGTAGCTACTAAATAAAATTACATTTAATTGGAGTTGGTTCGCGATGCATCCATTAATATAAAGGTACAACGCATATATAATTCTGATACAAGTTCAGGAGTCCTAAAAATTTCAGAATAAAATTATTTGTAAAATATTACCTGCAAACAATAAACATTTAAACAAGCCTACCTACTTACATAACCTTTACAAACAGCGAGCGGTCATCGCCTCAACAATTCGAGCCCTTTTGCTAAATGCTGAAGATAAAGAAAATTACACAGTAAGTAGGTAAAGTTTTTCAGAAACATTATAAAGTTTAACAAAGATTACTTTATGTTTTATTTCGATGTGAAAAGTTGAAATGTTTTAAGGCTATTGCAGACTCGCGAGCTCAATATGAACAGACGCGTCACTTTTTTATGTTATTGGACGCATACAAGCAGATGATACGCCTAGTACAAAAAAAAAAACTTTTAGGTAAAGTTGTAATTTGTTGAATGGGGCATACTATCGCTTTGATTAACCTTTTAACCGCCCCACTTCATAACAGTTGTCGTGCCCCCAGCGCCCGCCACAGTGAATCGAAAATAAATACTTACAAAAATAAATACTTATTTTTAGGACTTCTAATTATGAGACTAAAGTGTATTAGATTGTAAATGATTACTTAATTATCCATTTACAAAATATAAACATTTTTTTTAATAGAAAACACCGTACTTAAATAAAAAAGCAGATTAAACGAGCTGTGGTATCTGGTCGGAAATATACGACGCTGGCGAAATGGACACGAAAATATTTGTCGGATTAATCCGACGTAAGCGGTTAAAAGGTTAATAATAATGATTGATCACAGACATTTGTCTGTGTCATAAATTGTTGTTTCGAGCCCGGATGTTATTTGCGTCTTTTGTTCAATACGTATATGTATATGTAAAGTCCCCCAAAATATTCTTAAAGTGGGATCGTCTGTAAAAACAGATTAGTACACCTACACAGTTATAATTAGCGGTGTCGATATATTTCTAAGTAATATTATCAATGCGAATGTGAGTTTATTTGTTTGCTTGTCACGATTTCACGCCTTAACTGCACGACTGATCATCGTGAAATTTCACATACCGTAAGGTCATATGATTTTAGCCCTAAGGGGTGACATTGGCCCCTAATTGGAAAAAGTTTGAAGTTCCCACCAGACCACTATCATAATTTTTGCCGAAAAATTACACCTGGATATCAATAGATAGCACTATAAACTGTCAATAAAACAGCTTCTTCTCAAGGCTAAAGTCATACGAACTTACTATAATATATGTATGTTGTTAGGGGTACAGAAAGGGGTATATTTATTCAGTAAAAACGTACTGTTTCCGAGTGACCAAAGCCGCTAGCAAAAGCTAGTCAAGCTAGCTAGTTGTAAATCTGGTTGGTGAATCACAATGAGCATACTCGGCGGTATGTTCAAACCCTAAGAATATTACGAGATGTACTTTTTCTTACTAGAAGCTTGAATTTTTAGATACTAAAATAATTGTTACAACTTTTTGTAGAAATAAGAAGCAATATAATATTAAGTACTTTTAGTTTGATATAATTTCTTTTGAAGAAAATAATCTTTCGGCAGAAATATTCTTTATTTTTTGTTTTGGAAATGTTTTAAACTTTTAAGAATAGAAAAGGGTATGTTAAGCTGGTTTGGACATATAGACAGAATGGACGAGGAAAGACTGACTAAGAAAGTTTATAAGGCTAGTGTGAATGGAACAGTCGCAAGAGAAAACCTAGGCGAACGTTTCTCGATCAGATCGGAGCCGTTCTGGACAAAGGCCAGGTTAAGAGCTCCTTGATCCGACGAGCCTGTATGAGGAATTTGATGAAAGTGAATGAAGCCAGAGAAGTGTGTCAGGATCGTAGCAAATGGAAATCCGCAGTCTCTGCCTACCCCTCTGGGAAACAGGCGTGAATCTATGTATGTATGTATTAAACTTTTAATGCATATTTTTATACAAATGTTTACTATTCGATATTTTTAAAGTTTAGTTTAAATTTTTGTAATTTTCCAAACATATGGTACACTGTTTTACTTTCACGCGAAACTTTATCAATAAAACTAAAAATTTTTAACTTTTAGGCGAAGTTAAAGTGGTACCACGACGGTTTTGAGGACTTCGGAATTGTAATTAGGTGGTCTTAAGTTGTATTCTTACACACTTCTATTTAAGTTGTATTAGCACACGGACTTAATGCTATTTTTAATACAAGCATGACGTTTGGCTGGTAAGCTTTTAAAAAATGCTAGTATTTTTACCAAAATTGCTAGAGGTTCTGTGTGTTTTTAGGAAAGTATACCTAAGGGAGTACGGGGCGTGAGCTCCTCTAAGGCACACGCACGGCCTGGAATGCTGTCGGACCCTGGGGCGGTGTTCTTGAAGCGAAGTCTTGTTATCGCCGCTCTCAACTCTACTTGAGTCACTACGGAAACCACATCGTCGTCTAAATCCGCGTTGGATGCCATGGAAGGCGGGACCATCGGTGGAGGAGTGTGCTCCGAAGGAAAAGAGCGGCCACCACTTCCTCAACTAAATTCCTGAACTCGCGTAAATGTACATAGATTAGGTCAGGTCAGTAATAGTACTGACCTGACCTAACCTACACTTACGCCAGCGAAGCCGCAGACGTAATCAATGAAATATTCATTTCACTGAACACGTATACAGAAACTAGATGTTGCCGCGGTTTCACCCGCGTTTATCGTTACTGCGCCGTCCCCATGGGTCGTAGCGTGATGTTATATAGCTTATAGCTTTTCTCGATAAATAGGCTATCCAACACTAAAAGAATTTTTTAAATCGAACCAGTAGTTCCTGAGATTAGCGCGTTCAAACAAACTCTTCAGCTTTATAATATTAGTGTAGATACACAATACAATAATAAACCTCTAAAAGTACACAAAACGTTATTATAATGATACTACATCACGTTGTTACTTTTAAATGATAAAGGTTTCCTTAAAATAAACTCCACAACTGTGCACAGTTTTTTAAATACAAACTGGGTGACTTTACTATCCAAACAGAATGAAATGCCCCTTCAATGGCTGGTACATAAATTTTATAGTTGAATCTCTGAGACAGCTTTTAATAAATAATTGAATTAATTGGGCAAATTATTAGTTAGGCTGTCTAAAACCGACGGGTTATAGTTAGGGAGCTAGTGACTTACTAATTTGTTGGCCTCTATGGTAGTGGTTAGTGTAACCGACTGCCACGCCTGAGGTCACGGGTTTGATTTCCGCACAAGTCAAACATTTGTGTGCATGAACATGGATGTTTGTCTTGGTCTGGGAGTTTCTATGTATAATATGTATGTATTTACAAAAAAATAGTATATATGTTATGTATGTTTATCCATTGTCTAGTACCCATAGTACAAGCTCTGCTTAGTTTGGGCTAGATAGTGTTGTGTGTATGTGACAGAATATTATTATTATTAATTAAAAAACTAGAACCATTACATTGCAGTTCATAGACACCTATATCCCTCAGGGGGTTGGTGACAAACCTTACAATGCTATGGTTTTTTAAAAGCCACGTAAGAGGAGACGATAGCCTAGTGGGAAACCGTTGGACTGCAGCGCAGAGGTCTCGAGTTCGAACCCAAGGCGCGCATCTCTGACTTTTCGAAGTTAAGTGCATATTAAATAGATAATCACTGTTAAAGTAAAGGAAAACATCGTGAGGAAACCTGCATGTCTGAGAGTTCTCCATAATGTTCTGGAGGATATGTAACGTCTGCCAACCTGCATTGGACTAGCGTGGTGGATTATGGCCTTACACTTTTCACACTGAGAAGCGGCCCGTGCCCAGCAGTGGGACAGTTTAATACTGGACTGCTATTAATATTATGATGGGAGGCGAGTCTAACATTTCATAGTCTGATGTGTCTATCCCTGACGGGGTAGGAAGAGGTATATTAAACACGTACACACCGTCACCTATGGTTTGAAAAGCACCTTCTTAGGCTGTCAAAGTAGGGTCCTCAACATCGCCTCAGCTGCCATGAGGATGGTGTGGAGGCCACTGCTCTTGGACCACATGATCGCTTACCATCAGGCGGAGCGTGGAAATTCTGATGAACAAAAAATAAAACGTATAAAGCGAGCCTATAGTCTACGAGGGTCAGTCCCAGAATCCGTGCTGCAACTGCCAAATTCTTGAAGAAAATAGCCAATATATGTGGATGTCCGGTTAAGGTAGTATAAGGTCCTCCAGACTGCATTTCGGTCACGGCAGCTTATCTTAACGGAGACTGGCCATCTGCGCAGGCGATACTATAGTGCACAAGTGTGTGCACAAACACAAGTGCACTCTCACACAACAAACACGAGACAAAAATTTAAGGTAGTATACCCGGATATCAAAGTCCCAGTCCTCATGCACAGTGGTCACATTCACTACTGCCGCGTCACCGAGGCATTCAATAAAAACTTAACATTATATTATGTAACTAGTATTTTGCGTGCAAGCGCAAGCGGCCCGCAAACAGTTTGATTTAATCAAAATGGGACCTTGAAAACCCACGAAACCAAAAATTTGGTGACCTTAAAGATGACCCCGCTGAACTTGAAATGACCTTTTCTGGAAAGATCTTGTCGACCTCTGTGACATTTGTTCGAACACATCCCGCCTATCTCAAACCCTTAAGGAGATATTAGAGGTCAAAGTTTGTATGGCGGCCATGTTTTTTGTACGGAAGCCATGTTTTTTTTCGGCCCCCCTAAAAGTTCCCAGGGTTTTAGGAAGATTTTATTTGAGAATGACCCCCGTAGATATCACCGTTTCTGAGATCCGATGGGGTACCACCACCAAGAGCTGACTTTCCGAAGGTTTGGCATTTTTCCCGGGCCCTCTGAACAATTCTCTATATGACGCTATATATGACTTCTATTTCTCTACGTCAGTGAGTCAGTGGTAATTTAATTTTATATAATATGAAAAATATGAATGGACCCGTTAGTTTATACCCGAACGGTTTGCGAAGCGACCATTTAAGCAGCTACGTCATCCGTGCAGAAAAATATTTAAGTAGGATGATAGTCACATAATTGTTCTGAAAGAAGGTTTTAAAATATGTCTTACGGTACTAACTAGTCTATACTAATATTTTAAACAGGATTATTTGATTTTTTGTTTATTTGTTTGTAAGGATTTAATTCAAAACTACTCACCCGATTTTAAAAACTCTTTCACCATTAGAAAGCTATATTATCACCGAGTAACATAGGCTATATTTTATTTAAGAAAATAAAGTACAGTTACGTTAGTACGCGAGCTAGTAGTATTATAAACTGCCAGCAGCTCCTAGCCTGTTAGTATTTAAGTAGGCTGAACACCCGAGTTACCTTTAGGCCAAAACCGTTTATTAGAAATTAATAATTTACGAAACACTGCCACTAGCAATTAGATCAACCTTAGTAGATATTTACGTAATATATTTTAGTATTCATTATTTTTTTTTATTACATTGGTTAATTAATTATTAACTGTATTGTAACTAAATATTAATCAGTCTGAATGTCATACAAAGTGATAGATAAGCATCTGAGCAGCTGATGATGAGATAAGGTGAGATGCTGATGGGAAGAGTTTACTCTAAGGTAGTCCTCAGATATGCACTTCTATCATAATTGAAAATCAATGTCAAAAATTTGTTTATTCATATAGGTAACAAAGTAATACTTATGAACGTCAATGTTACACTTATGAATGTAAATTTACATTTCACTGTTGCCATGTTGATGCAACTGCATGAACATGCCAAAGCAAGGTCGTGGAACCAATGACAAGAACAAAATAACTCATGGTCACTCTTTTTAATGGCAAACTTTGCAATATTGTTTATTTTTAAGAATCTGTATTCATTACACAGGTTTAGAGAAAATGCGGATAGCGTTCATATATGTAATATAATGACATAGGAGAAAAAAAAACGTAGAATATAATCTATGTTCTATCCACTGCTATGTTACTATGTTTTGCTTTTGTCCATAATTTTATAATTACAAGGACAACTTTCAGAAACTATAAAATTCGCTCGGTTTTGCTGCTGTTTCCTTTGTTCCACGAAATAAATTTGACGAAACCAATTAATAAATGAAAACATATATACATAGACATAGCCAAACTGTTTCTCAAATAGTTAATATTTTTGAAGTGAAAACTTCTTTAGCGGCGTTGTGCACTTTTTTGTGATAGGTAAAAAATGTTAAACTCGCGTCAGGACACGTGACCTGATCGAAAATTCGTAAGACGGAGGGAGAATTGTCATGTTTGTGTACGATAGCGCAATAAATGAATATTGTATTGTACCACATAAATGATAGTATTTTTATACTGATAATTAAAGCAATTCGTGCAAAATTATTCCCTAACCATTCCAAAATATCAAAAATGTACAACTTTATATTCAAGTTTTCACTTCTGCCGGCACTCCCGGAATGCAACCCGTTGATTTTTTTTTAACTCAGTTTAGTTTCAGATGAGTATTCTCAGACTACGAGATAATGTTTTCAGAAGTACTGTATACTCAGCCCGAGCTGTAGTTGTGTTTTCCGCACATTGATATTTCGTTTGCGCCCAGGGCCTACAATAGATTTGTTATAAACATTTGCCCCTATTTCATCTTAACACGTTGCACACCCCATATTTACTAGTTTTAAATTTAAGTCTTGAAAGGCATGTAAAGCTGTTTTCCTATGATCTTTTCCGCTCGAATCGCATCGCTGATTCATAGGGTAAGAGAGTAAAAGAAAAGGGAACTCACTTTTGTTTGCACACACTTGTACAGTATCTCCTGCGTAGACGGTAATTGTTTACCATCTACGTAGAACACATGATGATAACATACATGGGTCGTATGTTTATTTACCACGTCATAGCTATAAAAAAGGGTAGTATTTAACTGCAAAAAGCTAATTGATTAGCAACTCATGGCCAGCAAACTTTAAAGAGATCAAACTAAGTCGACGGAGCCTCGCTTGGCGGGGCTCCTATTTTTGGGTGGGTTTAAAAAAGGAACCTAACATAACCTAACACTTCCGAGACGGAATGCAGTGATTTGAGGCGTATATATGCTCGTTATGCTGTTCAATATTTGCTGACCAATTAGTATTTTTGCTGATCATTATATTTAATCCCATAAAAAAATAATGGGGACAGAAACTCTTGCTACAAGCTTTGACACTATAATTATGGTCTAGCCTACAATTATACCGACTTGATCCTTATCGTAGGAAATTAATATCAGGTACCTAACTATGTACGTATTCTGACAAACTACATATTCTACCTGGATGTGAGAATATCGTCGTATTGCATTTCATTGCGCGTTCAGCCTGATGATTACGATTTAGTGCTTGACAGAAAAACGCAATGGATATAAACCACGTATAAATATACTCATTTCAAAATACATGTTAGAGTTTAATAAGCAAGATATTAATTACCTTTCAGTATGCAGTTAAAGATCCGTTCATATGTTCCGTATTCCATTTGCATTTAGTTAGAAAAGATGGTCACATGGTTTAAGTAATAATAGATAATAATAATAATAATTCTTTATTGTGGATCATAGGTACATAATACAGAAGTTATAGTTCACATCATTTAGTTCAGCTATGTCCCGCCCATTGGGCATACAAAAGTTATAATAATTGGAAGTAGTGGAAGTAAGCTTGTATAATCCAAGTCAGTCATCCTTATAAGATCTTGTCACAGAGTACGCAATCAAATCACACTTGTCTCACGCATCACGTGCGATACTTCGTACTCAGTGGGTCATTCAGTAATCTGCAAATAAAGTTATGTGAACTGTGAACGGTCTGTTACAAGTAGAAGATAATACAAGTCTTAGTGTGCTTTGAGTTCGAGCGTACGTCCATCAGACCACTCACATCTCACTAGCACCTACACACACATACATGCGCGCACGTACGCACTCCATATCTTATAGTCTACTCATTTACTCACCTCACATATTAAAAGTGCACTATTGTATAATCAGGTTACACTTATCGAAGTACCAACTGGAGTCAGGAGATGCTGGTAATCTGACACAGGTGTACCTTGTTTTAGAGTAACAGAGCCTCGCTGATTTCAGCATGAATGGGCTGGCTCGACCGGGGAAGGACTACCCTCTCACAGAATATCAACGTGAAATAGCAGTATTCCTACAGTTGTGTTTCGTTCGGTGAGTGAGAGTGCTGGAGGCCCAAGCACCCCCTTTCTCCCTTCCCGTTCCTTCTCCTTCCCACTTCCTTTCTTAAAGGGTTGGCAACGCGCAGGTGATGCCTCTGGTGTTGCAGGCGTCCATAGGCTACGGTGACCACTTACCATCAGGTGGGCCGTATGCTTGTTTACCACCTTAGAAGCATAAAAAAAAGAAGATACCAGTCTCTCACACAGATTCACACTTTTGATAATGTAACACCTAGCTTTAGATCTGATTTTTTGTAATTAGTTCTGTGTGAGAGAGAAAAATAAATGATTATTATTATTATTACCTAACATTTTCTTTGCTGAGGATAATATCATACAAACATAGTCTCATGCCTGCATCCCAAAGAGGCTAGCAGTGACATCCATATTTTACCCAATAGTCTATCGGGAACAGTGCCAGCCTCCGTGCTGATACTGGAAATATTGACAAAGGCATTATTGTTTTATTAAATGCTTATGTCAATTTGTAAAGCACCTTAAAATCTCTGAGCATTTTTTACTTCTAATAAATCACCTTACAATATTTTACTCTAAATTTAAAGTGAACTAAGTTGGCTACATTGGCAGTTCTCCGCACAAATGGACTGTACAGGCATGCGGGCAAACATGCCAGGGTGTGTGGTAGTGTCATTATGCTTTGAAATTGATGTATCGATCACTTCATTATTCCATTCAATTGTACGTATAAACGTTGCGAATATGTACAGTGTGCAACATAAAAAGTAGACATAAAAGTGTGTTTTTAAAGTCACAGGCATTAGGAATAATTCCTGTATCGCGGGTGATTTTAAAAACATTCAAACATCGGGCACTAATAACACACAGACTCGAAACAACTATTTGTGGATTAAACATATTTTTGTTCCATGTTCGATAGCTCAGTGGGGAGACCAACAGACTGCAATGCAGAGGGTCTCGAGTTCGAACCCACGTCGCCACCCACCTCTGACTTTCGGAAGTAATATGACTTTTCGAAATTATGTGCGTATTGATTGACAATTATAGCCTGCTCCGTGCCTCGGAGAGCACGTTAAGCCGTTGGTCCCGGCTGCCATGAATATCTATGGCAGTCGTTATTGGGAAGTCAGTGTCTAATATCCTGACACTGGTCTAGCCTTAGGTATCGTTAGCCTTCGGGTTGCGGAGATCAGATGGCAGTCGCTCTGTGTAAAAACTGATATCCAGTCAAATCCAGTAAGACTAGAAAGCCGACCCCAAGTGACTTGGGAATAATAAAGGCTAGGGAGAAGAAGTTGGGATCGAACCCACGATACTCGGCGCGACGACAGTGGCGAGGTAACTACTTAAACCAATACGTCCTCCAATCCTCCATCCACCATAAACAAATAAAAAGAGGCAGGCTAAATGAAAGCCGTCTCTTTTCATTTTTAATTTTTTTACTGCTGTTTTAAACATGAAAGTATTTTGATATTTTAGATGACAAATTAGACGCCTGTAAGTGTTACTTGAAATGATCCTGTATGATGAAACAGGGTAAGGCTACGTGCCTTGAGAGCTTTGTTATTGTCGGTAACCGGATAAAATAAAACTTACCAGACAAAACACAATATTTCATCGGTTTCCTTAGAAAGAACCTAAAGGGATGAAAAAATAATAAATACTTAACACTTATGAATTAATACCTTTGTCTTTTAGCCTTCTTGCTAATATTATAAACTAGCTGTTACCTGCGACTTCGTCCGCGTAGATTTTAACTAAAATGTGTTTGTCTCCGCGGAACCCTATTTTTTTTTCTAAAATCAAAGTAGCTGCCAGTGAAAGTTCCGTCAAAATCAGTTCAGCCGTTTCGGAGATTAGCCGGAACAAACAGACAGACATACAGACAAAAATTTTAAAATATATGTTTTCGTATAGGTACCTTATAAGTATATAAGGTACCTATGCATTAGATAAAAAGCTGTTATTTTGACATTACAAACAGACACTTCAATTTTATTTATTTGTATGTAGTATGTATGTATGTATAGAGTATAGATAATATAATAAATTATGTAAGTTAAAATATTTGGATGTTGATGAGCTGATGAACGGATATTATTACAATGTGAATACGATGTATCCATTTCGGCAAAAGTTCAGCTATTCTGGAATATTTATTACTATCGCCCAAGGGTCAAATTCAAATGTTTCATGTTTAATTCTAATATAATTTACCTTTCTGCAATCTTTCTCCAACTAAACTTTACGCTTGAAATCACACGCTCAAATCTCACGCTTCTCCCTGCAGGCAATATGCTTTAAATAGTATACAAAGTTTTCTATTTATATATTAAATACTAGCGACCCGCCCCGGCTTCGCACGGGTGCAAATCTGATACTAAATATATAGAATGTCTTTATATACAACGTTCACAGCTTTTTTGTCATTAGACAATATAAACATGTTTTCTTAGGCACGCGCCGCCCGCACCGGCCCCCCGGCCGGTACCGCCGCCCGCACCGGCCCCCCGGCCGGTACCGCCGCAACCGCTATGTCCCTGCATTTTAAATCTGTATTATCATCGAAAATATTCATTTAAACTACATGCTGTTACATATATACATAGATTCACGCCTGTTTCCCAGAGGGGTAGACAGAGACTACGGATTTCCATTTGCTACGATCCTGACACACTTCTCTGGCTTCATTCACTTTCATCACATTTCTCATACACGCCCGTCGGTTCAAGGAGCTCTTAACCTGGCCTTTGCCCAGAACGCCTCCGATCTGGTCGAGAAACGTTCGCCTAGGTTTTCCTCTTGCGACTGTTCCATTCACACTAGCCTTATAAACTTTCTTAGTCAGTCTTTCCTCGTCCATTCTTTCTACATGTCCAAACCAGCTTAACATACCCTTTTCTATTCTTGTAACTATATCCACTTTCATGCCGCATCTCTCTAATCACACTATTTCTTATTCTGTCTTTCAGAGTCACACCACATATGCTTCTCAACGCTCTCATTTCTACAGCATTTATTCTGCTCTCATGCTTCTTTTGCCATACCCAACTTTCACTTCCATACATAAGTGTGGGCACTAATAGTCCTCTATGAACAGCCAAACGTGCCTTTTCGGATACATTTCGACTGTTCATAAAAGCGCGTAGTGCTCCATTCACTTTGTTGCCAGCAATCGTTTTCCTTTCAATATATCCGTCATGTTTACCATCCCTTGTAAACAAAGTACCCAAATAAACAAACTCTTTCACTTGCTCCACTTTTTCTCCATCAATCATAATATTACACATCGTCACGCACTCTTCCTTTTCAAATACATGCTGTAAAGATAAATTATATGCCATATTGATGTATATTAAATGCACAATGTATTTAAGGTACTTAATTGGATAAGGATTAATGCTGTATTGATTAAAATTGCGTCGTAAATAAGCCATTATTTCTCGTAAAAAGTAAAGGATAAAAAATGGTTATTGTAGGTTATCCCTAGGAGATAGACATATACTATTACGGACTTTTTTGTAGAACTTTTTAAAGTTTACAATACTGTAGTACATTATTTTGATCTATCTCGTAGGATTCAGTCAGCGTTTGCAATGTAAGCGCAAAAAGATGTGTTTATTTACGATATCACATTAGAAACCTCAAAAAATATCAGTGTTTCTCTACTATATTATGCATGTGTTATACATATAAGCCTTCCTCTTGAATTACTCTATCTGTTAAAAAAAACTGCATCAAAATCCGTTGCATAGTTTTAAAGATCTAAGCATACATATGGACAGACAGACAGCGGAAAGCAACTTTGTTTTATACTATGTAGTGATATAGATAATGTGTTTTCGCAAAACGTGTCATTTTAACGTGATTACCGACGTCTATCGATCCAAAGCGAAGCCAATTAGTAAATCTGTCAATATAACTAAACGTGACATCCAATGCGGTAATCATTTATTTAACTAGCGATGTAATGATGTAGCTGACGGTACTGCATTTTGTATGACGATTGATTTTGTGAACCGCGAAATTTTGGCAGCTGCCTTCACACAGGTTTTCCGTGAAGCAATTATTATTATTAAATATGACTCGCTAATAGCCGATGTTTTAAGATAAATACTCTTAGAAACAGCTGAATAGAACGGATTTTAGCTGTGTGTACACCTTATCTAAGTAACATTTTAAAAGTAAAAAATTGATAAGAAGTTTATTTAGATGTTGATTATTTCTTAGATTTATATTGTCAGTAATATGTGGTGCAATGGCTCCAACATCTTGTACATAAAAGTTGTATAGAACTAAAATTATAATTTAATGGCGCTTTAAAAGAGACGCTCCATATTTTTAGAATATTATCTTAGGCTCAACACTTGGCCTGAACATTGCAACTAATACAATGTAAATTTAGTAGCTTTAGTAAACTCACTAATAAATTAAATTTGAACTGGTTGACCTTAATATAGGCAATAATCATTACATACAACTAAACTAATACTAATAATCTTCGATCAAATATACCATAGATGCACATTCTCATACAAAAACCGCGTCAATATGTGGCACTGAGCAGTACTACTTACTTATAAGTGTCTGCATTTATTATGCAATCCAGGAAATAAACCGGCATAACCATTGAACGCCCACTTAGAAACATTTTGTAATAGTTTAGTTAAAACGCGTCAATGTAAAGCGTCCTAAGCGTGTTATTCGCGATACGCAAGCGTACTAAATTATGGTACGGTCTCCACCGTAGTAGTGGTGTCGATTCGCTCTCGCTTACGGGCAGCGCACGCAAGAGTGAGTGGGACAGGTGCATAATATAGCGCATACGACTGATTTATGCACAGTTTTGTTGGAGCCGTTTTTCGAGCGACGATCGTGCATCTATGGTATATTTGATCGATGCTAATAATAATATAATTATAAGTTAAGCTCTCTGCAAAATGTATGCAAACCCAAACATCCTAATTAATAATCCTAACTAATATCATAAAAGCGAAAATGTGTTTGTTTGTTTGTTACCTTTTCAAGCCTAAACCACTGAACTGACCATTCTGAAGTTTTGCATATACGTTGACAGGTGTACAGAAACGGCCATATTTTATCCCGAAAAAAATTACTGTTCCCGAGGAAAACAATAATAACGTTCTTATGATAATAGATGGCGCCACGTGTCTTTTGAATCATGATTGAATTATATTATTAAAAGCAGAGTACGACCCGAATTGATTGTCAAATTCTAAATTAACGCGAGCGATGCCGCGGGCCGCGGGCAAAAGCTAGTATATTATAAATGCGAATGTTCGTTTGTTTGTTACGCTTTCAGTAACATAGGGTACATATTGGTTCTGATGTATGTTATAAGCTTATAATATTAATATGTAATTCTTTGGCACTTTTTAGGGTTCCGTACCCAAACGGTAAAACGGGACCCTATTACTAAGACTCCGCTGTCCGTCTGTCACCAGGCTGTATCTCATGAACCATGATAGTTAGACAGTTGAAATTTTCACAGATGATGTATTTCTGTTGCTGCTATAACAACAAATACTAGAAAACAGAATAAAATAAATATTTAAGGGGCTCCCATACAACAAACGTGATTTTTTTGCCGTTTTTATAGATAATGGTACGGAACCCTCCGTACGCGAGTCCGACTCGCACTTGGCCGGTTTTAAGTATTTTTAACTAACTTATGTCATAAATATTTTATACCAGATATAAATTACTAATATAGAAATATATAGTAATGAATAAATGTTTTTTGATTTTGACTTTATTTAATCACGCGTTAAGGATCGAAAGGATTTGAATGTAACTTTTGCACGCAAAAAGATATGTCTTGGTATCACGTAGGATACTTTTCATTCTGACATGCGTGTTTGTAGAATTTATCCGTGCGATGCCGGAGTCTAAAAATAGTAAATTAAATATCAATCAAATCATACAGATTGATTTAAAGTGTTGATTAAATTCGATCTACCGATTGATCGATTCTAAAGAGATTTTTCATGCGTAACGTTGATTTATTAACGTATCAATTGTTGGAATGCAAGATATAACTGAAAACCTTTTGTGTCAAACCGCCGCGCGCTGCTGCGCCGGTGTGACGGATTAGATTAACATTGTTTCAAAATTGTTAATGATACTTACGGATCTTTAATATTTCTTTCACCCTTAATAGTCTGCCGATTTTGGATGACAAAATTGGCGTGCCGAAGGAGGCTCGGTCTTACCGTTGCTTATACAGAGGTGACTGCCATCTTTGACTTGCCTTGGATGTAACTGTGAACTTTTAAAATCTAAGAAAGTTGATTAATCTGTAGATGTAATAATCATAATTAACCATTTATGAAAAACGGCAGTAAGGATAAACACAAACTAAAGCTGAAACAATAAGGTAGATGTCTCAGTTACTTATTATGCAACGCTTGCAGCTAAAAATAAACTTATTTAACCCCCAATAAAGTTTAAGCTCAGCGCTAACTGAGTTAACCTGTAAACGTGCCAATTTAACGGGTCATCGCGTCCCTTCGTCAGGTTCGTTCGTTCCTTGAGTTCGGAGAGTTGTGATTGATCGAAAGAGCCCATGACTTTGGGAGAACGAATTTGGAGTAGTACAGGTCCTATTTTATTTTATACTACAAAATATATTATTATACAGCGTGTCCCGTAAATAATGGTCCAAGCGTAAGGCAATCATTCTTTGCTTAATTATCTACAACTAATATAAATGATTTTTTTTTAAACCGTAATGTTGTCAAAATATAATCTTTTTCCGGTTTTTCAAATTTTACTACCTAATTTCAAGATTTTTTACACTGGTCCAGCAAATATTAATATTTTTTTAAATTTATCTTTGTAAAATATTTCTTAATAGTTTGCCCATGTTACAAAGTAGCAAATTAGATAATATCAGTATTATTTTTTTGAGAAACAAGGTCGGAAATGATGAAGTACTTTTTCCTTGTTATGATTATCTAAGTTTTATAAATTCCACTGTAAAAAAAATGTACCACATCGGAGTGACCCGGAAACATTATGTCTAGTCCTTCTAGTTACTAAGTTATTGCTATAAATCTGAGGAAGGTGCTGATTCAATAAAATTTTATTACACCTCAAACATTGCTTATGCCAAATTCTGTTGTAGAAATTAAAAATGTGATCAAATAATGTGTTTATAATTTTATTCTCACTGTTAGATAATATTTGCCTTACTACAATTTTATTAAAACTATTTTGATGATAGGATATAAAAAAGAAAAAAATTTAGAATAGATGTTCAAATTGTTTTCCCCTTGCTATGATGCAAACTCGACATCTCCTGATGAAATTTGGCTTTAATCTTTTTTTTTATTTTTTTTTTATTTTGCTCGTCAAAATGACCACACTCCACCTGATGGTAAGCAGTCGTGTGGTCTAAAAGCAGTGACCTCCACATCGCCCCCACAGTAGCCGAGGCGATGTTGAGGTCTCTACTTTGACGGCCTGAGAAAATGCTTTTTCACGCCCCGCTTAAAGAACCCAGGATTGAAGGAAGAAGGAAACACGTGTCTTGGCAGAGAATTCCATGCCTTGGTCGTTCGGCAGAGATATGAGGACCCAAACTTTTTGGTACGCGCTCTAATCGACTCTACCGTGTAAGGATGGCATCTGAGCCCAGCATGCGTTGTTCTGGATAGGAAAGGGGAGGGCGGGATAAGGTGGAATAACTCTTCAGAGCACTCCCCGTGGTATATTCTGTAGAAACATGCCAATGAGGCAATGTCCCTACGGAGTTGCAGAGGTTCCAGTGAACTCGTGACCTCTGGATCTCCGATGATACGGACAGCCCGCCACTGTAACCGGTCGAGAGCGTCCAGCAAGTACTGCGCGGAGCCATCCCAAAGATGAGAACAGTACTCCACGCAAGGGCGCACTTGTGCCTTATACAATAGGCACAGTTGCCCAGGCGTGAAGAACCGCCTCACCCTGTTCAGAACTCCGAGTTTTCGCGAAGCTTGCTTAATGACGCTCTCGATATAGGTTTTCTGATTAAGGGAGCGGCAAAGATCCATACCTAAGATGGAGAGACTGTCACGTATCACCAGTGGAGTGTTCTTCAGAGAAGGGAGGGGAAGGCACGGAGACTTTTTTGTTGAGAACGCGCATGCCTGAGTCTTCTTGGCGTTGAACTCGACCAAGTTCTTGGCACCCCATTCATAGATGCGGTCCAAGGTCCGGTCAAGTTCAACGACAAGATTCTGCCTTTTCCCCTCAACCTCAGCCTGTTTGGCCCCAGGATGTCCGAGATATCGCCCATGCACGGTACTGTCGTCCGCATAACAATGTATTTTGCCGAGATTCAACATATCATTGATATGCAGAAGAAAGAGCGTAGGGGATAAGACAGAACCCTGAGGCACTCCTGCATTGACCTGCATAAATTTGGAAGCGCGACCGTCGCAAAGGACCCGAATACGACGCTTCTGCAGGAAACTTGTAATCCAGGTGCACAGTTGAGGGGGCAAGCCATAGGCCGGAAGCTTGGAAAGAAGAGACCGGTGCCAGACTCTGTCGAAAGCTTTGGCTATATCAAGGCTGATAGCCAAAGACTCGCCGTGCTTGTCCATAGCTTCACCCCAGAGGTGCGAGACGAACGCTAGAAGATCACCCGTTGATCGTTTAGCCCGAAAGCCGTATTGGCGATCATTGATCAACGATTGATCCTCCAGGTAGCGGACAATTTGGGTGTTTATAATCCGCTCGAACACCTTGGAGAGCACTGAGGTGATAGCTATGGGACGATAGTTGCTTGGCTCGGAACGGTCCCCCTTTTTGGGAATCGGTTGAACGTTCGCCTCCTTCCAAGCCTCAGGCACAATGCCTGCGGCGTAAGAAATCCGGTATAGGCGCGTGAGCGTGGGAGACAACTCCGCTGCACATTTTTTAAGGACCACAGCTGGGATGCCGTCAGGTCCACTGGCTTTCCGAACATCGAGAGACTGCAGTATCGCACGAAGGGTTCGTTGCCTGATACATATATCAGGCATGGTGTAGCCGCAGTTGGCAATGTTAGGCGGCTGCGAACCGCAGTCATCGATTTGGGAGTTGGCCGCAAAGAGATTTGCAAGCAGATCTGCTTTCTCCTGCGGCCGATGAGCCAGTGATCCATTCGGATACCTCAGAGGGGACAGCAAGGTCTGGCAGAAGTTGGACTGCACGGCTTTGGCCAGGCGCCAATAGCTACGACTGCCCGTAGGATGCGCCATGAGTTCCTGGCCGAACCGTGCGACGCGCTGGGCATCCGCTCTTAAGTATGCCCTCTTGCAGACCTTTGTGACTTAGTTGAACGCTGTCTTCAGGTGATCCACGTTAGGGTCGTGGAGAGTGCGAGCCCTGGTCCAAGCGCGGTACGCTGTCTGTTTGCGTTCAACAGCATCAGCGCATTCACGGCCGAACCAGGGCCTTTTCCTGCCGCCGCTCGTGACATCACTGTATGGAATATAATATTCCATACCCAGGATGATTTCACCAGCGACAGCAGTAGCGCTCGCTGATGGATCCCTGTTCTCAAAGCAGCGTTGAGCCCAAGGGATGGATGCGAAGTACTCCCGCATTCCATCCCAGTCTGCCGACGAGTAGTGCCACAGTCGTCGTCTTACCTCCTCGGGTCGTGGGGCGTAACAACAACAGCTGTGGCACAAACCAGACAGTGGTCTGAGGTGCCCAGAGGAGCACGAATCGACACACTGTACCGGTTCGGGTTACTCGTCAGCAGCAGATCGAGCAGAGAGGGCGCCTGACCTGCAATGTCTGGTATCCGGGTGGGCTGGAGTACCAGTTGAGACAGGTCATGCGTGAGAGCGAACGCATGGGCAGTTCGTACCGCGTGGTCTGTTTTGGGAGAACCCAACCAGGTCTCATGGTGGGCATTGAAATCTCCCAAGAACACCAACTCAGCGTTCGGAAACCGCTCCTGCGCGTCGTCTGCCGCCTGACTCAGGTAATTGAAGAGTCGAGTTGTCTCAGCGTCTCCTGAATGGGATCGGTAGAGGCACATGTAGATTTGGCTGAAAGAGCCATTATCTACGTGTACCCAAAGGACAGAGAAGGAAGGGTCCTCTAGGCATTGTAGACGGCGACAGCAAATATCCGCCCTAACAAACAAGCATACCCCAGCTTTCGCGAGGAAACACTCCTCTAGCACGTAGCCGGGATATTGCAGGTAGTTCGTGTCTGCAGGACGGCGTATTTGTGTCTCCGTTAAAAAAGCATTGCCGGCCGAGCCGTCTCCAGGTGGTGATGGACGGCATTAAGGTTAGCGTGGAGTCCTCTGATGTTAATAAACTCCACGACACAGGAAGCAGCAGTGGGGTTACGGCGATTGGCTGCTGTTGAACGACAATGCTTTGTTCGTACTGCCATAGAGTGAAAGGAAGGGGAGACGTGAAAAAAAAGAGGCGGCTATTCTCGCAGCAAAGTGGGGCAAGGCGCAGAGCAAGTTTTGTCATATAACTGTATGGTATGGCGATAACCGATCCGACGGACGGAAGGACCCCCGTACCCTCCCGAAAATGGTCGCCGGGACCCACCCTCCGGTCACCATCCGGCACGACGAGCCACCTCGAGATTATGCGTGGCATGATAAGGCAGCCAACCTAGTTGGTAAGACTCGGTTGGGCCTCTGGACTATACCGCGGGCGGCCAGCAGAGCACCGTTTCTACGGCTCTCCCTGGCCGCCGGGTCGACTCGCGCCACCCACACAATGACTCTACGGATACTCTGCAGGTCCCTCATAAGCTGCGAGAATCGTCACCTCATGCTTAGGCCTCCGGCGCTCTCATTCACCGAACGAAACACAGCAGTGAAACACTGTTGTTTCACGTCGATTTTCTGTGAGAGGGTAGTACTTCCCCGGTCGAGCCGGGCCATTCCTGCTGTAACCAGCTTGGCTCTACTACCTTTCAATCTATTTAAATTTCTTTTATTGATAATCTCAGCGGCTTCTCTTATGCGCTGGCGCAATTGGTCCAATGAAGTTATTGGTCGCTCGTAAACCAAGTCTTTCATGCATCCCCAATAAAAGAAATCCAGTAGATTTAGGTCGGGAGATCTTGGCGGTCACAAAATAGGGCCTAATCGGCCGATTCATCGGTTAGGGTAGGCTTGATTAAGATACCGTCTAACTGCCGTCGCGTAGTGTGCAGGACATCCGTCATTTTGTAGCCACATATTGGTTCTCACTGCTTCTGGTACATTTTGCAACAGCGCCGGCAATTCATTTTGCAAAAAATGCAAATAATAGTCAGCAGTTAGAGTTGCTGGCAACTCAAATAGCCCAATTATTTTGCCATTGAGGATGCCAGCCCATAAATTTATTTTAAGTTGATACTGGCTCCTGCCTTGTCTCATCAAATGGGGATTTTCTAACTGCCAACTGTGCAAATTATGCATGTTGAGATATCCGTCTCGTCTGCAAGAAGACTCGTCACTCCACAAAATGTTATTAAAAAATTGCGGGTCTTCCCGGATCAGTCGAAGCATTTTTCGGCAAAATGCCACTCTGAGAGGGTAGTCTGGCTGCAATGTTTGTACGCATTGGTAATGGTACGGGTGCAACTGATATTTCTTTAGCACTTTATGCACCGATGTTTTAGGTACACCAGTGCGTCGTGCTATGACGCACTGGTGTACCTAATACCTAAACCACTGATTTCCGCTAATATGGGTCTTGTATTAACTACTTGCGGTCTTCCTTCACTAACTCCACCAATTTCGGAACCAGGAATCCTTCCCTCTAGGTACGAGTTATGGACTCTAACGAAAACTCGATGATCGGGATGACGCCCGTTCGGGTATTTTTCGCGATACAATCTTGCGGCCGCTCTGGCATTACCACGGCATTCTCCGTAAATAAAATGCATGTTGCAGTACTCTTGTGTGGTATACTGGTGACGTGGCATTGTTCTTAAGTTAAATTTAAACGCACAAGTCCTTATGATTGCCAAGTCGTTGAAACCAATAAACAAAGTCAATAAATTAAAATAAATTAATAATTAATTAATTTAATTATAATAAATTTTATTGAATCAGCACCTTCCTCAGATTCATAGCAATAACTTTGTAACTAGAAGGACTAGACATAATTTTTATACCAATTTAGAAACCTTAATAAGTGTACATGTTTTTAAAGTTATGGGTCACTCCGATGTGGTACATTTTTTTACAGTGGAACTTATGAAACTTGGATAATCATAACAAGGAAAAACGTACTTCATCATTTCCGACCTTGTTTCTCAAAAAAATATACTGACATTATCTAAATTGCTATTTTATAACATGGGCAAACTATTCAGTAATATTTCACAAAGATAAATTTGAAAAAATATTAATATTTGCTGGACCAATGTAAAAAATCTTGAAATTAGGTAGTATAATTTGAAAAATTGGAAAGAAAATGATACTTTGACAACAATACGGTTTAAAAAAAAAAACATCCAAATTAGTTGTAGATAATTAGGCAAAGAATTATTGCCTTACGTTTGGACCATTATTTACGGGACACCGTGTACATATAAATACTAGATGTGCCCGCGGTTTCACTCGCATTTATGGTTAGTGCGCGTCCTGCGTGGGTCGTAGCGTGATGTTAAATAGCCTATAGCCTTCCTCGATATATCTATATATCTCGATATATCTATTTTAGTGTTGGATAGCCTATCGGCTATCCAACACTAAAATAATTTTAAAAATCGAACCAGTAGTTCCTGAGATTAGCGCGTTCAAACAAACAAACCAACAAACTCTTCAGCTTTATAATATTAGTATAGATAGGGTGCAAAGTTTACTGAAAGATAGAAACAAATATAGATCGCAGCGATGGCTTGCAAGCCGTTGTACTGCTGCGCAGAGGTCTTGTATGGTGTGTGTCCTTGATGACGTACTATCAATAACACCTTGTATTGATAGAAATGAAACAATATATTGGACAATACTTGTTATATTAGCGAAGAATCTAAAATATGCGATTTAATAATAATAATATAGGTGATAGATCGATTAGAGCGCCTTGCAATGATCATCGATGTCACCATCCCTCATGACGAGAATCTCGTGAAAGCTGAAAAAGATAAACAAATTAAATATCTGGACTTGGCTCGCGAGGTTGTCGACATGTGGGATGTAGGCTCGGCGATCATTGTACCAATAGTCGTTTCGGTAAACGGATTAATTGCCAAGAGTCTCGACCACCATCTTAAGAGGCTCGCGTTGAATAGCTGGGTCAAGTCCTCGATTCAGAAGGCAGTATTGCTCGACACGGCGCGCATAGTGCGGAGGTTCCTTTCTCTGGAGCCGTAACCACCGATAGCTTGGTCCCTGCACCCGATACCGGTGGGTCATTTCAGTTTTTATATTTTTAAATATGTATAAATTTTCTATTTATATTTAAAAATGTAATTAGAAAAAAAAGTAATAAAGAGAACAATTATATAATAATATTCTACCACATACATACTATAACATCACGCTACGACCCACGGGGTCGGTGCAGTAACGATAAACGCGGGTGAAACCGCGGGAAAATCTAGTTTTATAATACAAATGACGTAATGGGAATGTAGCACTGTCGACTGAACACTCTACAATAGTTTGAAATGCATTACTACGTAGGATGTATTTGCCATCCTCATTTGTCGGACAATGGGAGTGTAATGGGATTCGGCCTGTCAGCGCTGTTGGAAACGTTACGACTGACGGATTGTAATTTATGTTTACGTTACTGTTTCGCGAATACAACTGCGTTTATCACACTGTTTAATAAATTCAGTGTGTAGTAAACATACAGAATGTAACAGAGAGGTGTGGATGTAGCAGCGATAGCCTAGTGGGAAACCGTTGGACTGCCACGCAGAGGTCTCGAGTTCGAATCCAAGGCGCGCATCTCTGACTTTTCAAAGTTATATGCGTATTAAATAGTTAATTATCGCTTACTTTAATGGTGAAGGAAAACATCCATGTCTGAGAGTTCTCCATAATGTTCTTGAAGATATATGAAGTCTGCCAACCCTCACTAGGCTAGCGTGGTTGACTATGGCCTAACCCTTCACACAGTGAGAAGAGGCCCGTGCCCAGTACCTAGTGGGACAGTTTAATACAGGGCTGATATTATATTATTATAATATAGCCCCTGTACAATGAAAAACTACACAAACAAGAGTTTCTTCAAAAACAACTTATGATGAAACGGAATCATTTATTTATACGTTCTTTACTATAAAACTATAGATAAACTATTAAATTATTTTTAAACCACTTATTACATACTATCATGATATATTTCGTTATGTAGACATGACCACCGCACACACATAATATGTATGCAAACACACACACACACACACAAACACACACACACACACACACCCACACACACTTCTCCGCATCACAAATACAAATACATAACACTCAATACGTACAATTACACGTTCTCACGTAAATACATTCTACATTCATATTTAAAATTGGGTGTTATTTAAATGGTTAGCATAGTATTGTTATTTTTGTGAGCAGAAAAATATAATCTGTGAGCAGAAATAGCTAATTGATCAGCAACTCATGGCCAGCAAACTTTAAAGAGATCAAACAGAGTCGACGGAGCCCCGCTTGGCGGGGCTCCTGTTTTTGGGTGGATTTAAAAAAGGAACCTAACATAACCTAACACTTCCGAGACGGAATGCAGTGATTTGAGGCGTATAGATGCTCGTTATGCTGTGCAATATTTGTTGACCAATTAGTATTTTTGATGATCATTATATTTAATCCCTTTAAAATTTACAATCACTTACACGCTACAATTGTAAGAATAGAAATTAAAATTAATGAGTTGTAGGCGGCCTCGATGGCGTAGTGGTTAGAGTAACTGACTGCCAATTCGATTCCCGCACAAGTCAAACATT
This sequence comes from Catocala sponsa, assembly GCA_963564715.1. NCBI lineage: Eukaryota > Metazoa > Arthropoda > Insecta > Lepidoptera > Erebidae > Catocala > Catocala sponsa. Next base: position 23,916,049 of record OY751341.1, on the reverse strand, counting down.
TGTGTGTATGAACATGGATGTTTGTCTTGGTCTGGGTGTTTCTATGTATAATATGTATGTATTTACAAAAAAAGATAGTATATATGTATGTTTATCCATTGTCTAGTACTTATAGTACAAGCTCTGCCTAATTTGGGCTAGATGGTGTTGTGTGTAAGTGATAGAATATTATTAGTTAGTACTTACATGATTGATAATGTTGTAATTTTCAAATACAGTATTTCAATCTCCGAGGAGGTGGCACTGTTTCTGTTTACTACAGGCTATTATGCAGCCTATTTTAGAGAACAGTAATTTAACCGCTAAGTGTTTGTTATTTAAAAGTTACGTAATGTATTGTACTACAGCTCCTTTTATGAAATAAAAGTTTTATTTATTTATTAAAAGCACGCTAAGCCATTGGTCCCGGCTGCCATGAATATCTATGGCAGTCGTTATTGGGAAGTCAGTGCCTTCTAATATCCTGACACTAGTCTAGCCTTAGAGTATCGTTAGCCTTCGGGTTGCGGAGGTCAGATGGCAATCGCTCCATGTAGAAATTGATATCCAGTAAATCCGGTTAGACTAGAAAGCCGGTCCCAAGTCACTTGGGAATAATAAAGGCTAGGGAGAAGAGATTAAAACCGAACAAACAGCTGACTCGCTGATCTCCAAGAATACAAAAATGACCAGGCGCGAAATTGATAGTGATGTAGTGCGTTCGTTTTTGTTTTGTGCCTAGCAGCCTCTCTCTTCTCCTGGCCAGTTACCCTATATGGTTGTGCGTCAGCCTATTTTATTTAGCTCTCTATTTCATTCTTGACATCGTTGTCCCTAGCCTGTGACAGTTTATAAACAAGACAAATATCATTATAGTTTCAATGACAGATCACACAAATAGCATCCAGCATACCGCTCTGAGGACCCAAACACAGCTTTTGCAAGAAACTCGGTCAGGTGCGAGTCCGACTCCCACACGAAGGGTTCCGTACCATCGTGCAAGAGTTATTATTTGTTGTTATAGTGCCAAAAGAAATACGCTCTCTGTAAAGATTTCAATCTCTCTACATATTACGGTTCATGAGATACAGCCCGCTGACAGACAGACAGATCGTCCGAAAGCGGAGGCTTAGTAATAGGTTCCTTGGAACTCTTTGGTTACAGAACCAAAATAAGTAACTTCCATTTAACGAACAATAAACAAAAATACTACTGAAACTCAGAATTTCTAACAAATTTCGTGTAAATTATAAACTAGGAGCCATTTTATTCGAAGCGACAAATGGTTGCTTCTAAGATGGCGGAGTGTATCCGTGAGGATAATAAAATATATTTCGTACCTTGCTTTGTTTGGACCATTTGTTATGCCATGACTTGCAGGAATCTGTATAGAGTGCCTTACAAATCTTGCTTAGATTGGTTCAATGGTTCCGTGACAAGTACACTGAGCGTGAGGTCTCAGGTGTGATTCGCAAGTCGGGTATAGTGTTATTTAGTCCGTATGTACTCCTGCTGATCCTATATTCTTGATCTTAAATTATTGATCTATATAGGTACACATTACTGCTAGCGTCACTTGTATGAACAATAAATGGAATATATGAAGACGTAAAAAGTGAAAATATATTCTCAGTTGAATCAGTCTACGTGTTGCATTATAACCCTAACGGTTACCAGCTAAGGACCTGGCTTATGCCCGCCGGCTGGTAATTCGTTAAATTGGTAACCCCTGCTGAGCTCTCATCGTTCTAGTGCTGTTGTAATATCGGTTCACTAAACCGACACCCAACCTCTGTTGGTTTTCGGTTAAATCAAGAACGTACGAATACGCTACCTTATCGTCATGGCACAAGAAAAAGCTGAAGTGAATTCTTAAGCTTTTTCCGACAAGCTAGTAACGACCCCTCTCCACGGTGATGTCGCTACAATCTCACTGCCTGCACGTCTACCACCATTCTGGCGTCAAAACCCACGACTGTGGTTCGCACAGTTTGAAGCCGCCGGCGCGGTCGCCGCCAGCAAGATGGGAGAAGAACAGAAATTCAACCTCTTCGTCCCGTTGCTAGGCTGTAGCGACCTCGAACAAATCGGCGACATCATATTGAACCCTCCATCGACCAACAAGTACCTGTATTACGCTAAAGAACAGACTGATATCGACGTACCAAGAATCAGACCATCGTCAGCTACAGAAATTACTTAGCAGTCTAGAACTCGGTGACATGAAACCTAGCCAGTTACTACGTAACATGCGCGATTTGAGCGGTAAATTACTAACCGACGAAGCTCTGAAAGTTATGTGGCTCAACCAATTGCCCACACAAGTCCACGCCTTACTCTCCGTTAACACCGAATTGTCGCTAGAATGTTTAGCCGTGATGGCCGACAAAATGGTTGAACATTTCGAGCCCGCAACAGTCGCCGCAGTCCACACTACAACCTCTACGCCGGCGCACACATCAAGCCCGTCGTGTCTACATTGCCCAACTCACGCTACTACAGAAAATCTACAGTTCGACCTATTATATAAACAAATAGAAAAAATTAAGCAGGAAATCGCCAAGATTCAAACCAATCAACAACGTGCGTCGTATCACAATGGCGCCACTCGTCCGCATAGCAACAACCGATCGCGATCGAACTCGAGATACCTTTCCCGCTCAAACCGCAAACCCGGCAATCCCGACTGGCTGTGCTATTACAATCTGCGCTATGGAGATGAAGCCCGTAAATGCGAATCACCGTGCGCAAAAATGAAGCAGGCAAACTAGAAAATACTCAATACTCAATACTCAATACATTTATTGCACTCCACAAGTTAAATAGATGTTACAATGGTATAATATAAGAAACATGTGTGGGCCTTGTCGGCACGGCAACATGTAGGAGAGAGGAGGAAGTTTTACATATTTTATTATTTACATATTTTACTTATGATTGATATTTATTGACTATTATAATATATAGGTAATTTTATTAAGGTGCGCTTACTATAGTTAGATAGATATATTACTATAATTATTTTTATTATATGGTATTCTATTATATGGTATTCTATTATATAATTATTATTATATAATTATTATTATATTTATGTGATTTAATATTTTTATTAATTATATATTATTGTAGATTATCATTATTATCAAAGTTTGTAAAAAGAAAAGGAATTAAATGTCCCAGATATTATTATTGTGAATGTATGTCATGTTTGTTTATATATTATGTATTTGACGACGCGAGAGTGCTCCGTCAACACAAATGTAGCTGTCAAACTTGTCAACTTCAAGAGTGACTTGATTGTCAACGTCGCTCTAGCGAAGCGTCGCGTCTATGGTAGCGGGGCGGCCATCTTAACTTGACACATTCGTAAGGAAGGCCGCCCGCGCACCGTACCTGCGACGAATCGCTTTTAATCAGAGCTTAGTTAGTGAATTATTATAAGTGAAAGTGAATTTCTAAGACTAATTATTTCGAACTACGTGTTTGAGACAGTATTTTAGCTTAATCGTGTACCTAATTTGTATTACTTGTACAAATTGTTTGTGTCTGGCAATCACAACTGATTTGTGATAAAAGAAGACTTTTTATTCGGCTCTGATTCCTAAAGACGCCTACAGTATCCACGATGAGTTCTGATGAAGGCCCTCCTGCGCTTACATATTTATTTGTATTTATGTTATTATTAGGTATATTATTATAAGTATTCATTTAAATTTCCATTTATTATGTTTCATATACATTTATCATTTAGGTATTCATTTATATGGTAGTAACATTTGGTTAATAGGAAGTGTTTTAATTTTTTTATAAATATACTGTCTTTAATTTCATTTTTATTTGCGGGGGTAGCTTATTATATATTTTTATCGACATGACATGTGGACTAGATGAGTGCATTTTGGAAGCTTGGTAGGTTTAATCTATTTTTATGTCTTAGTCTCTGGTTTTTGTCTTCTCGTGTTGTATAGAAACTTTGGTGACTTCTAACAAACTTACATATTTCTAAAATGTATAGGCTAGGTAGCGTTAATATTTTGTATTCTATAAAGTGTGGCTTACAGCTATCAGTATCTTCTATGTGTACAAGTATTCGTATAAGTTTCTTTTGAAGGGTAAAAAGTGATTGCGCCTCTGTGCTGTTTCCCCATAGGATAATGCCATAGCTGAGCCAAGCGTAAGCATAGGCGTAATAGGTGACGAGTGCGGTTTGGATATCTGTGGATTTTTTTACTTCGCGGAGAGCATATGAAAACTTAGCTAATTTTGATTTAATTTTATTTATATGAGATTTCCAATTTATATGGGTGTCTATGTTTAAGCCTAATAAGGTAAAGTTGCTAACTACTTCTAACTTTTGATCTTGGAACGCAAAATTTATATTTAATGGCGCTTTTTGAGGCGGATGGAAAGTTATCAATTTGGTTTTGGAATAGTTTATTTCTAAGTTATGTAGGTTCATCCAGGATTTTATATTGTTTAGGAGAGTATCGAGTTGGTTATTTAATTTTATATTGTTCCGGCATGATACCAACAGGGAGATGTCGTCCGCGAATAAAACGCAGGGACCGTGTGTATTTTTTGGCAAGTCATTAATATACAGCAGGAATAGTAGACATCCGATGACGCTACCCTGTGGGATGGAGGCGTTGATAATTTCCTTGTCAGAACGTATACTTTGGATTTTTTTGGTATTGTTATTAAAAAATTCAATTTCCACTGTGTGCTCTCGGTTTAATAAATGAGATGCGAACCATTCATGCGCTTTTCCTCTGACACCTATTCCATGTAGTTTAATTATTAAAATGTTATATTTAACTTTGTCGTAGGCTTTAGTCATATCTAACAGTATACCTATTGCGTATTCCCTGTTGTTTAAAATATTAAGCGCTTCCTGCATGTATTTGTATACTGCTAGAGTAGACATCGACTATGGCGGGCATCGATGTTAGCAAACCATGCTACCGCCTCTGCAATATCGATCTCAACAACAGAGAGAAGTTTCTAGTCGACACGGATGCCGCTTTATTTAGATAATTTCAATAATTATAATACTCGACCAAATCTTTTATTTGGTTAATAGATAGTGTCATATTTATTATTATTATAGTGTCATATTGAGCAGCGATAGCTCAGTGGGGAGACCAACAAACTGCAATGCAGAGGGTCTCGGGTTCGAACCCACGTCGCGCACCTCTGACTTTCGGAAGTAATATGAGTTTTGAAATTATGTGCGTATTGATTAACAATTATCGCCTGCTCCGTGCCTCGGAGAGCACGTTAAGCCGTCGGTCCCGGCTGCCATGAACATCTGTGGCAGTCGTTATTGGGAAGTCAGTGCCCTCTAATATCCTGACACTGGTCTAGCCTTAGAGTATCGTTAGCCTTGGGGTCGCGGAGGTCAGATGGCAGTCGCTGCGTGTAAAAACTGATATCCAGTCAAATCCGGTTAGACTAGAAAGCCGATCCCAAGTGACTTGGGAATAATAAAGGCTAAGGGAGAATAAGATAGTGTCATATTATTTATTTTATTTTATTTGGAAAAGAAATTGTAGCTTATTATAATTAAATAACTGTTTAAAAAACCTTTATGAGTTTTCACATGTATTATTTTATTTTATTTTACAATTGTAGGAAGACTTACAGCTAAATTAGTATCAGACAGACTTGATACGAAAAAGAAGGCCAATTAAAAGTTTTCACAGACGGTATATATTATATGTCCGACTCTCTCTGGAACAGTAGCTATTATTTGTATTTATTTGAAAACTAACATAATTTAAACCATTCTTTCAGTAACAAGATAAGGAAGATAACCGACGACTACCTGGAGTGTAATTCACAGACGGTACCAGGCAGTCGGTTCGAAGGAAACCTTCTCAAGGTACTGAGGAGGGTCAAGCTGCGAGCCATCGTATTCTTTATGGTCGTCTTCAATAACGGCAACCTTTACCTCTTAGCACCTATGTTCTTGCCAGGCAGAAACCTGCCTGAGAACTACTATATAATTTATGGTAAATTACTGTCTTATTTATATTGATCCATATAACAGCACATCGTGTCTCAAACAAGCTACATTTTTATTGGTCACTTCATTTTGAGGGGATGCTCAATATTCTCTTTGGGAAAATATTTAGTAGTAGGTGGTAGATAAGCAATAGAGTGCGCGTGTGCCAGAAGAAACATGTCCATTGTGTGACTGTCCAATTATTGTTCTTAACAGGTTCCTTTTTACTTAACTCTGGATATAAGTATATTGGATAGTGATCGCTAAAAGATCAAACATTTTCACTGGGAGTCAAAACGAGACTATTTACAAAGATTCAGCCTATTTTATTAATAATTGATGAAAATATGTCTTGTAGTAAGGATTATGGCAATACTTAAATCATGTCCACTACCAAATCATAGAAGCCTCTTCAAAATTATGCAATAATCTCAAGTAGAAACTTCTTCCAGGACTGGAGCCAATGTTCGAGACACCTAACTACCAAATCGCCTGGACAATGATGGGCATCGGTGTCAGCTACCTCTGCTATGTACCAGCCACCGTCACAGCCTATCTCATAGTCATAACAGGCTACACAGAGGCGCAACTGCTTGCTCTAAGCGAAGAAATAGTCAATTTATGGCCAGACGCTGTAAAACATGCAGAAAACGTAATGCAAGTCGATACTGTTAACGAATATGACGCCGATACTAAAACAATTCTGAATAGATTCGTGAATAATCATCTTAAAGAAATAATCAGACGGCATGCGTTGCTGCAAAATCTGTTTCGTGAAGTGGAGAGTATATACAGAGGATCTATTGCTATGGGGTTCTTTCTGCTAATACTTGGGCTATTATCCGAGTTATTAGGGAAGTTGGAGAATACATTTATTCAATTGCCTTACTCTCTCTCATGCAAGTTTCGATGGATTGTTTGGCTGGCCAGCGTGTAATGGACGCGTGTGTCGTGTTTGAGCAAGCAGTGTACGATTGTCAGTGGGAGAGTTTCGACAAGACCAATATGAAGATGGTATTGATTATGCTGCAGAACTCTCAGAATACAATGTCGCTGTCTGCCGGTGGTATAGCTACGTTGAGCTTCACTTGTCTGATGACTGTGATGAGAGGAATATATTCTGCGTATACCGCACTTAGGTCAACTATCTAAACTGTTTATTGAAGTAAATCATGTTGCACCGTTTAGTTTAGAAAACTATTGAGTTCATAGTTCTGACATTTGTTGAATTGATATTTACACTATAAATTGAACCTAAACATGTTTATAAGTAGAAAAGCACATCATATTGAATCCAATAAAATGCTGTCAAAAGTTTGACCTGTGATTGCTTTTGATTTGATTTATTGTCTGTATAATTGTTGTCAATTTTGTTTTTTTTTGTTTTGTTATACTTTAGAATTTTGTTAGGTTTACTCAAAACATAAATTTACTAATATGGATACGTATTGACATAACGCATTTAATTATGTATTTAATTATTAACATTTCTTTTTTGACTGATTGAATATTAATTACTAAATAAAATAAAATATGTGTATAAGTGATTTAAATAATTTATTTAATACCTAGCTTTGACCTGTATTTAAAATTATTCCTGAACTCTTACTGAAGATTACGTTTGAATAGATACTATTATTAAACAATGTAAAAGTTTGTCATTTGTTACTCAATTTCTCGTAAACTATTGAAGAGATGCGAATGGAACCTGGCAAGTAGGTAGAGCACGTCCCGAATTAACGCATAGGATGCTATACAGGGTGCAAGGGAAACGCTTCCGAAAACGAAGACTGGTGGTAGTGCTGGTGATGGCTGACACGATACCACAAAAAAAAAAATCAAAAATAAATTCCTTTTTTATGGATTTTTTGCTTTTTTCACGTGTTATTATGTTCGGACAGCCAAATAAAACGGATATCAAAAAGAAAATAAATGTAATTCCCTTTTTAGAAGGAACTGCAATGCACATAATTAAATTGCACAGCTGACGTTAGGGGTCAATGATTCGCGCGCTACGTCACGCTCACGAGTAGGTATAACTACCGACATGCACAGCGGCCGTCGCTTGCGCCGCCGCGCCGCCGCGCCGCCGCCGACTGCATTTTTGTTATTAGATTCTATCTCTCTACATACCTACAGCTACTTTCTTATTTTATCTGTTGGAAGATGAATTATAAGCTAGGTCGATACCTTGAAATAATCCATGTGACCCATAAAGGACCGCCCGATAATTTTAGTTATTCTTGATAATAAATTTCAATTCGTCGGCCGACTTGATGCAATATTCAGTAAAAGTTATTCTAGTTAGATCCCTAGATAGGAGTCGACCCTGCCACGGCATACATTTAGGTAGGTTCAGAGAATCAATTTTTAGTTTTAATTATAAGTGTACTTAACCCCGATACGGATATATTAAAAACTTATTATCGCGCTTATTATTTTGCAATTCTATTAATTAATTCCAAATAATACCTACTTGATGCCGACGAGTGCAAGCCAAGACCTAAAATCACACAAATAACATCACATCTTTATGTTTAGGTACTTTACAAGTTTTACCAAAATTGTGGGCTGTTTATAATGACATTGACAACACATTTTAATTTAATTAAACCATCTCTGATTTTAAACACCACGCGGTTATTAAAATAGTGTTAATAAACGAAGTTACAATGCCTATCAACTGTTCTTCTACTCGTTATTCGCAACCATCAACAACGACAATATCATGGCGGCGGCGCGGCGCCGCGGTGACTCTCAGTCACCGCGCATGCGCAGAATGGACTGCGCCTGAGCCCTGCAGTGATTAGATTAAACAGACACGTCGATCAAAAAAATGCAGTATTTGACCTACAATCGATTTTATAAGTAGGTACGTACAATAATGTTATGTATGTCCCCATTTTTAATCTAACTTTTCGATACCTCTTATTACGGACATATCGTATTTTAATCCAGACTTCTAAATAATACATTTATTTTATTCTGACTGTTAACTCTTCTTTCACAAGGGCCGAAATTTAAGAGAGTTCAAAGAATATCGGTTCTTAACTAGCCCGTAGTAATTTGTTGTAAACCATTTAATAATATTGTCTTAGAAACCATTTATTAGGTATTTTCGAGTAGCCTTTACGGCGTAATTCATATTAATGCCTACAGAAAGTTATAATAAATTGTTTATAATACATAACATACTGTCTACCTGTCTTAGATTTATCGTACACTGCTCATTATTATTTTAAATTATTAAACTGTGTACAAAATATTTTTACAATGTAGGTGCCCACCTAGCGGCTAACCTAACGTTAATAGGTACAATAGGTACTACATGTATTTTGTTGATCTATGGTAAGTTGGTAACTTAATTTCCGAACGGTTTTGATTTTTGTAACAGTTCTTCGTTGCAATTTGGACGCGCGGGAGTGAAACATTTGTTAGATTACGTTTTTGCTTGTAAAATTGTTATTGTTTAGTTTATTGTTTTTTTATAGTTCGTTACGTTGTTTGTTATTTACTTAGTTGTTAGTTCATCATTCCTAATCGTTTTAGTTTTGTGGTCGTTGGTTAACAATAATGCCTGAGGCGTATGTGTATAGTGCTCGTGAGTACGGGAATATGTTGATGTGTTTGGGTGAAGCTCGAGGAAATGCTTCTCATGCTCTGAGGATTTACCGCCAAAGACATCCGACCGCCCGGCATCCTTCTGATCCGCGTATGATAACGGCAGCGTTGCAACGTGTGTTAGAGAATCGACCTATTGCCCCAGCGGCGGCAGGTGGTGGCAGACAAGTGGATGTGCACACGGAACAACGTGTATTAAATGTCATTCGTCGAAACCCACGCCTCGGCACGCGAAGTGCTGCGAAATTAATGCGGCGGCGCCGGCGAGACGGAATAAGTGTGTCGCACTGGTATGTTCATAAGGTGTTGCGGAAAAATAGGATGCGCCCATACAAGGTACATAAAGTGCAAGCTTTGGTACCCGGTGACCATGAGCGCCGTCGTACTTATTGCCGTTGGCTTATAGACCAGCAACATCAAGCACCAAATTTTGTCGAGCACGTTATCTGGACGGACGAGGCCACATTCACAAGGAACGGATTGTGGAATAGAAGGAATACTCACGTGTGTGGTCAGAGGCTAATCCACATACCTTCCAAGAGACCGGGCACCAAACACGATGGTCAGTCAACATGTGGGCTGGTATTTATAATGATAGAATACTCGGACCAGTATTTCTACCGCAGCGGCTCGACGGACCACGTTATCTTGATTTTATTAACGAGCATCTAAATGACGTACTAGATGACTTGCCACTGGCTCAGTATCGGCTAACGTGGTTCCAGCACGATGGTGCGCCACCACACGTTGTAAGGTCCGTCCGCGAGCGTCTCACTGAATTATTCAGTGACCGATGGATTGGGAGGCTAGGACCGCACGCATGGCCACTTCGTTCCCCCGATCTCACACCTTTAGATTATTTTTTGTGGGGTTACGTAAAAGAAAGAGTGTTTGATCGGGAGTGTGACAGTGCTGACGAGATGCGTCGACGAATAGTGAGCGTCTTCGAAAAACTTCGTGCGGACTGCACTGAAGACCCCACATTAATGCCCCGCCTTCACGAGGAGACGCTGCGACGAGCCCGAATTTGTCTGGATATGAATGGGGCGCAGTTTGAGCCGCATCTCATAAGAGCACAGCGGATTTAACTAGGTAAGTGGGTTTATACCAAAACCTTCACCCTACTTAGCTACGAACTTGTATCGGCGAGCGCAGCGGCGCGCGGCGCGGCGAGCGGGCTGGAGCGGCCTTTGTGATTAATAATATTTATTATCGTGCGCGCTGATACGCGTGGCATTGAACCCGAGTTATGTTTGATGTACATTGCAAATTTCTAAATTCCAAAAAAATTTACTATATGGCAAATTATTATCAGTATTCAATAGCATTTAGATAGTATAATATTAGCCTTTCGGCTTCGGAAGCATTCCCCTTACACCCTGTATATCCGGGGATTGGTTTCCTTGGAAATCAATTGGAAACCATACGGCCTCGATGGCGTAGTGGTTAGTGTAACCGACTGCCGCGCTTTGAGGTCGCGGGTTCGATTCCCGCACAAGTCAAACATTTGTGTGCATGAACATTGATGTTTGTCTTGGTCTCGGTGTTTCTATGTATAATACGTAGGTATTTACAAAAAAAAAAGTATGTATGTATGTTTATCCATTGTCTAATACCCATAGTACAAGCTCTGCTTAATTTGGGCTAGATCGTGTTGTGTGTATGTGATAGAATTTTATCATTATTATTAATTCTAATACATACTAAATGTACCTGCATGTCCATACTATTATTCTATCGGCTCATTGAGGTAGTGCTAATTGGTATCCATCCACGAATAGCATTATCTTCGGAGAGCACTTAGCACTTCGTTCTCTATTCTTGGACCTTAGTCAGAGGTTAACACGTAAAGTGAAAAGTTTCAGCCGAGTGAAAAACTTTGTAACTCACGACTAGGACGTGGTAAAAAAACCTTTTAATTATAGGTAGTCTTTGGCATCTTGGCATTAATATTATGTCTTCTCCCTAGCCTTTATTATTCCCAAGTCACTTGGGGTCGGTTTTCTAGTCAAACCGGATTTGACTGGATTTCAGTTCTTACACGGAGCGGCTGCCACCTGACCTCCACAACCCGAAGGCTAACGATACCCTAAGCAATAATATTATGTATTATTTTAACTAGTATTACAAATGTGAATATGAGTTTGTCTCTTTGAAAGAAAGAAAAATATTTTTATTTGTATCTCCTTTACACAATACAATAAAATATAAATACATATATACAGAGCAGTATATTGCATGGAGACCAAATTAGGTACCTGCGTCAGCCAGTGCTGCAGTTGAAGTGCAACGCTGGTATTCTCACAGGAGCTGTGCAGTATGTGAGCAAATGACAACAGATGAACAGTTTGTGTGTTTGTCACGCTTCCACTCCTCAACTACTCGACCGATCAACATGACACTTCGCATACACGTTGTCAGGAGAACAGAAAAGGACGAAGGTTACCTTTTATCCAAAAAACGCAAGCTAAGTGGTGGGTAAAACTAGTAATAAATATAGCATCAAGTCTGTATGTTTCCTAAAGGGATAAGCAGATCGCTCTGCTTATCTTTAAACATACAGACAGAGAAGGAGCGGGAAGGGGGAAAAAGGGTGATTGGGCCTCTGGCATTCTGACTCGCCGAACGAAACACAACAGTAGGAATACTGCTATTTCACGTCGATATTCTGTGAGAGGGTAGTCCTTCCCCGGTCGAGCCGGCCTATTCATGCTGACATCAGCAAGGCTCTACTACTTTACATGTATTGCACGTGTGTGTAAAAGTATATGTGTATATAGGACAGTGTGAATGTGTGTGGCAATTAATAATAACATCGTAAGAAAGCCTCGCGCAGGTTACCTCATGATTTATATATATATTTATCTACCAGTTCTCCATAATAAGGAAAGCTTATAAGGCTAGTGTGAATGTAATAGTCGCAAGAGGAAAACCTAGGCGAACGTTTCTCGAACAGATCGGAGGCGTTCTGGACAAATGCCAGGTTAAGAGCACCTTGAACCGACGGGCGTGTATGAGGAATGTGATGAAAGTGAAGGAAGCCAGATAAGTGTGTCAGGATCGTAGCAAATGGAAATCCGTAGTCTCTGCCTACCCCTCTAGGAAACAGCGGTGAATCTATGTACGTATGTATGTATTCTCCATAATGTTCTCGAAAATGTGTAAAGTTTGTCAGCCCACACTGGATCAGCGTGGTAGACTATGGCTAAATCTCATAATGAAAAGAGGCCCATGCCCAGCAGTGGGAATATTAATAAACAGGGATGATTTACATTTAATCATTTATTGCTCCTTCGTCGCACTTGTATGAGATGCCCAGCAGTGGGAATATTAATAAACAGGGATGATGTGTTACATTTAATCATTTATTGCTCCTTCGACGCACTTGTATGAGATGCCCAGCAGTGGGCTTTAGAACGATGTCCACTTTAAGCTGCAAGTTGTCTGCTTCGGATACGAACTCTAACTCCCTCACACAATGAGCCAATACAGTTTTTAGAATTGCCATTGCGTATTTTTTACCTGAAAATAGAGAACACATAAGTTAAAGACAACACATGCATATACATACTAACGTTTATATCGTTGAAGCCACGCGTTGAAGCCGTCGACCCAAACATCCTCAGTCGTGAATGCTAACAAGGTTTTTCGACTATCGCGATTGGTACACGTCCTTATTATAATATACCACGCCTGAGGTCGTGGCTTCGATTCCCGCACAAGTCAAACATTTGTGTGCATGAACATGGATGTTTGTCTTGGTCTGGGTGTTTCTATGTATAATATGTATGTATTTACAAAAAAAAGTATATATGTATGTTTATCCATTGTCTAGTACCCATAGTACAAGCTCTGCTTAGTTTGGGCTAGATGGTGTTGTGTGTATGTGATAGAATATTATATGTATTATTATTATATTATATTATAATTTATTAATACGTTGATAGGTGTACAGAAAAGGACGTAGGCTACCTTTCATCCCGAAAAAAATTACTGTTCACGAGAAAAACAATAATAACGTTCTTATGATAATAGACGGCGCCACGTGTCTTTCGAATCATGATTGAATTATATTATTACAGGCAGGGTACAACCCGAATTGATTGTCAAATTCTAAATTAACGCAAGCGTCGCCGCGGGCAAAAGCTAGTCATATTATAAATGCGAATGTCAGTTTATTTGTTACGCTTTCACGCCATAACTACTCGACCTATAATCATGAAATTTCGCATACACGTTGTCACGGGTACATAAAAGGACATAAGACACCCAGAAAAAAGTACTTTTGCCTGAGGGATAGAAACAATTTTGCCTGACTCATCAATTGAGCTTCAGACTACAAACTTAAGCGCAAACGTATTCTATGAGACGAATCGTCTCCATACTTTTTATCACCACCTTTGTTCATATTGTACCTTTTTAAATTTATTTATATTTTATATTAAATAGAACGACTTGCGCCAATTACACTATATAATCTATACTAATATTATAAAGCTGAAGAGTTAGTTTTTTTTGTTTATTTATTTGTTTGGTTGAACGCGCTAATCTCAGGAACTACTGGTTCGAATTGAAAAATTATTTTAGTATTGGATAGCCTATTTATCGAGGAAGGTTATAGGCTATATAACATCACGCTACAACCCACGAGGGCCGCGCAGTAACTATAACCGCGGGTGAAACCACGGGCGCATCTAGTAACACATAATATGGCATAAACTTAAAATATATCATTAACGCGTTCTCCTCACGATTCAAATTCAAATTCAAATATTTTATTTCGTTTTAACCATACATATGCTTAAGTTAGTTTGTGGAGTCTCCTTTTAAGCATTTAATGCCTGTGCTAGGAGGCTCCGCTCTTCCATACCGTAAAATTACATAGCAAATAAAGTAAGTAGATACAAAACTGATTAAAAATTATTTTTTTTACAATTTTATTACTATTGATATAAATATAAATTAATGCATGCAATCTTTGTGTGTTAGTGCAGTATGTGTGTGTGTGAGGGGGTGTGTGTAAGTGTGAATGTGTGAGTGTATGCGAGGGTGTGTGTATGTGAGTGTGAGTTTACGAGAATATATAAGTGTTTGTTTGCGTAAAGGGGACTGTAGATGGAAGTTTGTGATGTGTGCTAATGTGTTTTATTTTAAGTGTTGTAGCAGTGCTTCCGTTTCACCAAAGGTAAGTGTCATAACCAACCTAATTAGCGCTTTTTTAGCTTCGTAATATGTTTGTGTATGTATGTAAATTTCCTTATTTATTTTATTATATAATTTAGCAGCTCGTTTTTTTAATTGATTACTGGCAAATATCGTGTTTGTCTGAGGAGTCGGTATGATTATGTCCTTTCTCCTTTTGGAGGTTCTATCAGAATGGTATGCTGTGGTCTTATGTGTCCTTAGAATAATGTGCACTATATAAAGTTTTCTAACTGAGAGTAAATTACTTATTTGGTATAATCTTTCAGTAGGGTACGTTACCTTTTTAAAATACATTAATTTAATAAGTGCACGTTGTGCTCGTTCAACGCCAATAAAATGGGTTTTAGCAGCACTTTCCCAAATGGGGATACAGTATACAATGACGGATTGAACTAGAGCGATATACTGGGTGTAAGGGACGGTGTACCGAAAACTGAAATAGTAGATTCAGACCATTATTCTGAGTTAAAAATCGTTGGAATTATTTTCAACAATCACAATTGCTTTTCTGCAAGTTTTCATTTTTCTGACTGTCACATTTTTCTACAATACAGCAATGTAATTAAATGGTCGTGATTTAATTAGATCAGCTGTTTTTATGTGCGCGAAACACAGAGTTCATTCGTCGAGTGCGATGTATTGGTAGCAATCCATTGCATACCGGGTAATAATGTTAATCTACATAACATTTTAATCTTGCGTTTTTTTATTAATCGAAGTTTGCGTTGTGATAAGTACTTATAGAAAGACGTCTTGCTAAAGTTTTCGGTACGCCGTCCCTTACACCCAGTATATTTCATTAAGTATATTGCGAGGGCTATTTTTGGTAGTGTTTGTGTTTTTAGGAACAATATGCCTCAGCGTCCTAAAAATCCAACTTAACTTTCTCACTCTATTACCAACTTGTTCAAGATGGGAATACCAGGTTAATCTCTGGTCAATTACTACTCCTAAATATTTATTTTGATTGACTTTGGTAATCGTGGCACAGTTACAATTTTCGTTTTCAGTGTCTCCGCATACATTAACTTTTATGCTAAAATGGTTACTTGGCTGAGTACGGTTAGTAATGCTAAAACAGATATAATTAGTTTTGCATATATTTAAGGTAAGTAGATTTACATTTAACCAGTGAGCAATTTTAGACATCCCCATCTCTGTTCTAGCCTTAACAACATTTCAAGAGTTTCCTGAGAACACAACAGCAGTGTCATCGGCGTATGAAAATATCTTTGCATTGTTGATGTCCATGTTACAAAGATCGTTGACGTACACCAGGAATAGTGTCGGTCCAAGGAAGCTATCCTGGGGCACGCCATACGATACCTCTGTGTAGTTACTGACGTAATTTCCTATTTTTACCCGTTGCTTCCTACCCGACAGATAGTCTTTAAACAGCAAAAGTGGAGTGCCTCTTATACTAATTTTTTCCAGTTTATTCACGAGGGCAGGGACAGAAACGGTGTCAAAGGCTTTTTTTAAATCAATGAATGTTGTTAGGCATTTATCTCCCCAGTCAAGATGTTCGACAACAAGAGTACTTAAAGCTGAGACTGCATCTTCAGTGGATAGGTTTTGTCTGAAGCCAAACTGCGTCGGTGATAGAATACGAAAATTGTTTATGTAATGTTTTAGACGGTTATTAAGTAATTTTTCAAGTATTTTTGAAAGTGCGGGCAAGACGGAGATTGGCCTATAATTGCTGACATAGTCTCTGTCCCCACTCTTGTGAATTGGAGTGATAACGGCCTGCTTTATTGGGGCTGGAAAGGAACCCTTTTCAAAGCACAGATTGGCAAGATGGGCGATTGCTGGTACCACTTCTCGTTTTACGTGCTTCAAGAATTTGGTAGGGATATCATCCCAGCCCGGTGCACTTTCAGACTTTAAACTCGTTAATATTGTCTCCACTTCTTTAGAGTCGGTGTCTAACAAAACGAAAGAGGATAATTGTGTAGGTTGTTTGGTTAGTTGCCTGTCGGGATAAGTATTGAGATCAGTACATACATTCCGATTACGATACCTCATACATTCCAGTTATTTACAAAAGTATAGGATTTTGTCTGAGTTTAAGTCCAAGAAAGCGTTAAGCTGCTTTAGTGACCGAGGTATGGGTGAGTTACAGCGTGCGACGGTATGGCACAAATAATAATAGATAGGTTACGTAAAACTTACCTATACAAGGTCTTCGACCGTAGCTGAAGGCTAGGAAAGAAGCTGGATTCACAGGAGGCTGGTCTTCAAGCCATCGTTCTGGACGATACAGCGACGCATCGCTACCCCAGAGGCGTTCTGATCGCCCAGCGCCCCAAGCGTTGACACCACATGGTGTTCCTTTCGGGATCGTGACCGACTCTAGGATAATAAATAATGAGTTAGCACCATCAATCTACTAAATAGGCTGTATATTTGTAGGTGTTATCAAATATGTCTACAACGTAATTTAAACTCTACTTCTTTAATCATAATGCTTAATATTGCTTGTACTATAATAAGACGAGACGCTGACCTTATAAAATTACTCTAAAGTTATACCAGAATTCGGCTAACGTGAACTTGGCCTGGCCTATGGCGCACATTATACCTTGCTCTATACTAAATTTATGTTATGTCATTAGCGCGTTCGGGTGTCTCGTTAACTTTTTATCGTAATTATAGTGTAAACTCGGACGTATAGACCTAAAAACATGTTCAATGTGAACTATAAACTTGTATTAACTCGCACAAACGGAGTACAGTGTTAATTTAATGGATTTCTTGAGTTATTAAACTTACTAATTGTAAAAAAACGATCGGGGACAAAGTTAGATTACCCGCACTGCGCGCCGCCGAGCGAACCGCGCGCTGTTCTCGCTCACTCTTAGCGCGAGTGAATCTATCCGTGTCTGTCGCGCAGTGATTCTAAGAAATTGATTATGAATTGTGGCGAATGTAATAACTATAAACTTGTATTAACTCGCACAAATGGAGTACAGTGTTAATTCGATGGATTTCTTGAGTTATTAAACTTACTAATTATGAAAAAACGATCGGTGACAAACTTAGATTACCCGCGCCGCGCGCCGCCGAGCGAGCCGCACGCCGTTCTCGCTCACTCTTAGCGCGAGTGAATCTATCCGTCTCTGTCACGCAGTGATTCTAAGAAATTTATTATGAATTGTGGCTATTGTAACAATAAAATTGCGCTTGGGGAGTTACTCAAATGCATTGGATGTAAGACGGAATTCCATTATACTTGTCAGAATATTACTTCGGCTCAGTTTTTGGATAAAAAGGTACAAGTAAAAAGCAAGTTCAAGTGTAATGTTTGCTTAAACGTTACTAAACGTAACCGAGTAACAGATGAGACTCCAGTACGAGGTATGAGCACTAGGTCCGCTTTGATGGTTATGGATAAAAAGGACGAACCGATACAATCTAATGAGACCAGTACCAAGGAAGAAATATTGTTGGTTCAGAAATCATTCCAACATAATATGTCGCTTATTTTAGAAAGAGTTAATGAAAGTATTACTACAAGAATAAATGCTATGGAAACAAGACTTATGCAAGAAATAAAGAATACAATAACAAACCTAATACTTGAAAATAATAAGTTGAAAGAAGATTTGAATAATTCTAATAAAAAATGTATAAGCTTGGAAGAGGAAATAAAAATGTTGAAGTTAGGGAACCAACATAGCAGGCTTGTGAACGTCAATGCTCGCACTGAAACCAAGATACATGAACCAGCACCATGCCCTTCACCGAATATAACAGAAAATTCATCAGACACGAACGTAACTAGAAGGAACAGCATGAATTAATCACTACAGGAGAAGCAGCCGTGCCCGCCGCCGCCGCCAGGGCAGCCATCCGCGCTGCCGACCTCACCCGCGCCGCCGCTTAGCGCCGCGCGCGCTGAGGAACCACCATCGTCGGCTACTACATCGGTGACGTACGCTAGTGTGGCCAGGAGTACAGCGGAAACACTTGACAATAACGTTTGGACAGAAGTGAAAGCGAAACCAAGATATAATCCTATCAAAAAGGGTGGGAATTGTATTATGGCGTCGTTGAAAGCAGTTGAACGGAAGAAATACTTACATGTCTGGAGGTTGGATAAGACAACTACTGAGGCGGATTTAGCTGAGTATATAAAGAATACACGGGGAGATGAATTGGAATTACAAATTGTGAAACTAATACCAAAGACTGATAGACACTATGCGTCTTTTAAGATAGGTGTTAGTTAAAGTAAATTTGAAAAACTGTTTGATCCGGCGGTGTGGCCTCTAAATGTGGAGTTCAGCGAGTGGATTTGGTTTCGTCGCTCAACCCCATCCTCAACAAATAACAAAGCCCAGTAAGTCAATCAACATATTTTATCAAAATGTACGTGGTCTTAGGACTAAATTACCAAAATTTTTGTCAGTGCAAGAGGCGTCATCGTCGGATATATTTGCAATTACAGAAACCGGATGTAATGAGTCAATCCATAACGCCGAGCTAGTATTACCGGGTTATTCAGTATTGCGATGTGATCGAATTGATGGACGCAAACAAGGTGGAGTGCTTTTAGTGGCCACACCAAGGTTTGAGCTACGACGGGTACCAACACCCGATAATGTAAATGTCGATAACCATAAGTTTGAACTTATTAGTGCTACAGTTCATTTACAAAATCGCTTTTTATTTACATGTTGTGTTGTTTACATACCACCACAAGTTGATGAGAGTGAGTACATGATAGTGTTTAAAATATTAGAATCCATATGTATTAAATATAAAAGTAATGTTATAATATTAGAAGACTTCAATTTGTTCTCGTGCAATAATAATAATGTAAGTAATTATTTTGAGTACTTTGTGGCCTTTTGTGGAGTCGTTCAGTACAATAAGGTACCTAATTGCAACGACAGACAGCTGGACTTGGTTTTGAGTAACAGTTTGTGCAGACGAGGGGGGTTTGCAACCGGTAGATGCATACCACCCGCCGCTCGCGGTCGCCGTCGACGTCGTTGCCACGCCTCCCCTACACTCACCTACGAATATAACGGATGATTTCCATAACTTACCGTTTAAACAATGGAACTTTCTCAAAGCTGATTTTAACCAAATATATAATTTAATTTTATTAATAGATTGGAATGAAATGTATAGTATTGAAGAGGCTGATTTAGCATTCGATTTTTTTATCAGAAAATTACAGAAATTTTTGACGACTGTATTCCTGTTAAAATTAAGAAATCGAAAAATATCTCACGTACTTACCCCGTATGGACCCACCTTACATTATAAAAGATATAAAGACAAAATACAATTTACATAAGCAGTATAAAAAATCTAAGGCGCGTGATGATTACGGTGCGTTTTCTCGATGCCGGGCGAAAGTCAAGGCGGAGACTAAGTTGACACATGACCGTTATCGGGACCGGATGCAAAGTCATCTAGCGTCCGATCCAAAAGCTTTCTGGCAATATGTTAGATCAAAAAGAGGTAACGCTAACAAGCATATTTTGATAAAAAATGGATGCACGCTGTCAGATATCGAATGTGCTGAGGAGTTCGCACGATATTTTCGATCTGTATATAGCTCAACGCCAGCAGCGCTAGATGTAGCCACGGTGAGTGCAGCGGTGACGCCGAGCGGTGCGTCGGCGCACCTCGGCCGCCTAGAGTCACTAGATGTGGGGCGCGCGCTCGCCCGACATCCAGCCAAACGTTCGGTGGGGCCAGATGGCATTCCACCTTTTATACTAAGGGACTGTCGCGCAGTATTAGTAGAACCCTTGTTATATTTATTTAATATGTTTATTACGACCGCTAAGTTTCCAGATCGTTGGAAAATAACGCGAGTAGTACCGGTGCCCAAAGGCAAGAGTGGTAAGGACGCAAGCAATTACAGACCAGTAGCGGTTCTTTGCGCTCCTGCCAAAGTATTTGAGACGGCCATCCATCAATGTTTATATACACAAGTTAGCGCACATTTGTCTGATGCACAACACGGCTTCCGACCCGGAAGAGGAACAACGGGTAATCTGTTGCATCAAATGACAATGATGACACCAGCAGTTGATGGTGGACTACAGGTTGATGTCGCCTATCTGGACTTCAGGAAGGCATTCGATACGGTTGACAATGATGTTCTTCTTCAGAAACTAGCTTCCATAGGGCTTACACCCCACACGTTAAAATTCTTTTCCAACTATCTGCGTGATCGGCGTCAGTTTGTCGACTGTGGCGGATGTCTTTCTGAACCATACTACACATGGTCGGGCGTAATTCAAGGAAGTAATTTGGGGCCCTTTCTTTTCATTATTATGATCAATGACCTACCGAAAGTTATTGAACAGGCTACATGTCTGCTTTTTGCGGATGATATTAAGCTTAGCATAATAGTTAAAGGCGTTGGAGACCATCTCTGGTTTCAAAAATACATTAACAATGTTAATAGGTGGAGTAAAGAGAACAAACTATATTTTAACGTAGGAAAGTGTTCATTAATGTCATTCTCTAGAGCGCGCAGCCCAAGTTACTATCCGTACCAGATGGAAGGACAATTGTTGCAGCGAGTTGCGGAGATAAGGGATCTCGGTGTCCGCTTTTGCGAAAACCTAAATTTCCGAAACCATATTGTGGATGTAGATCAAAAGGCATACCGAAATCTTTGATTTTTCTTGCGACAGGCGAATGAGTTCACTAATATTGGCACCATAAAAGTTTTGTATGAAGCAATAGTTAAAAGTCACATTGAATGTAACGCAGCTATTTGGAATCCGTATGAGGCCAAGTATAAAGCAATGTTGGAGAGAATTCAGAATAAATTTGCTAGATTTCTTTACCTCAAGATATATGGAGTTTACCCAGGATTTCCATTAATCTATCCAACATTGTTTGTGCTTGGCATGGTAGGGTATTACAAGCTGGAAGTGAGACGGGAAGTGGCCCTTGCTACGTATCTCTTCAAAGTGTTGCGAGGGAAAATTCACCATCCGACAGTACTGGGTGAGCTTAGGTTTAGCGATCCGTATGACTACGTGGGACGGCGGCGGCGACCGCGGCTGCTGGCGGTACCGACAGCGCTTACAAACTTACTGCAACAAGCGCCACTGACGCGAGCATTGCGCACACTTAACAACGTAGCTGAGCGCATTGACTTGTTTTCGTGTTCAATAAATGAATTCACAAAGGCCACTTACTGGATAGCTAGTTGTGATCATCAAAATAATCTTTAGTTTTAGTATATTATTAAGTGTATAATTGTGTAACTTCTCTATCGCATAGGTATTTCTATTACTGTAATGATAGATGTAAGTATGTATGAAAATAAATAAATAAATAAATACCTATGGACTAAACGTCTATAAGTATTTATTTATATAACATATTTATATATATAACACCAGAGGTATGGCGAGTGATGCTGACTCTTCCAAAAATGAATCGCCGTGCTAC
The DNA here is from genome assembly GCA_963564715.1 of Catocala sponsa. NCBI lineage: Eukaryota > Metazoa > Arthropoda > Insecta > Lepidoptera > Erebidae > Catocala > Catocala sponsa. Next base: position 23,893,800 of record OY751341.1, on the reverse strand, counting down.
CAGCGCATGGTGCAAAGATACACAAGTTCACACTATACTAGTGCCTTGCTGACAGCATAAAGTCTTTAAAGAAAGGAAAGGTATTTTTTATTTCTATCCGGAATGACTCCTAGCGCTGCCACGGAGTCATTCCTGATAGAAGTACAACAACCTTGTATTTGGTGCCTGTATTGAGTACGTTTCCTCCTTAATATCGTACCCAGGTGCTGATCTGCGATATTAAGAAGGAGAGGTGCTCTCTTTACTCTTGTCTCAGAGTAGGTCTCCGTTAATATTGTCTGTTATAAATCCTAGGATGACTTTTATCAAGAAGAAGAATTTCCATTAAAGAAATAATGGTTTTACTCACTCAAGTGCAAATCTCTGTCCGCATACCGCATGACCAGTGGCGCGGGTGGGAACATTCGTAGTGTCTCGTTAATCACCGCTTCAAGGTATCTCATCGCTGAAAGGTCTTGCTTGGTAACGGGCCGAGTGCTGTCGCCGAATATCTCCTTTAACCTACAAAGAAAGATGATTTCATTTGAATGACAGGTTAGGTCAAAAACAGATGAAGTGCAAAAAAGAAGATGTGGAGGTTGCATATCCCGTCGGAGTAAATATTTATGGTTGAAAATAGAAATACAATGCCAGAGAAACCTTTTGATCCATTTTCGAGCAAGTTATACCAGCTGAATATTAAAGCAATATTTATGACTGCGCTAATACCTGTTACAGATTATACAGCATGTAATAAAAAGGTGTGGTCATATTTTAGGGCCGATAAATAACCTATGTAGCATACAAAAAAAAAAATGAAAATTTCTAACATTTTTTATTAATTTATTATTTAAAACATCAAAAAGAAGCCTTTTTACAAGAACTTTATAATGTGACACTTAAGTATGACCGCACCTTTCTGTTACACGCTGCATATGCAACGTGAAAATTTCAAAGTTATTGTTATAAGAGAAACGGCTTTGAATCTGAAAAGAAAATATTTTTGTCTACAAATAATAAAGGCAACTCACTCAGCATACAATTTCTCCTGAACCCTTGGGTTGCAGCCAATCATGAGTAACGAGTAGAAAATGGCGGACGCCACTGTCTCCTGCCCCGCGGCTATGATCGTGTCTACTTCAGACCTGATCTGTTGCTCTGTGAGACTCGGATCAGACTCCCTAAGATCCAAGAGGATGTCCAGGAATGCTCTGAATTTCGGTTCTTGGGAATCTAGAACATTTATGATATTAATTTCAATGTTACAATACATGATAATAGAAAATAGGTTTTGGGCGGTTTGAACAAGTTTAGTTTACTTGAAAGACTGTTTTTCTGTCTAAAATTTTCAGCAGCAGCATAGAGTCCAGTCTTACCATACTAGGCATAGTTCCAGAACTGTGCCAAATATATACCCACATTTCGCCTAAATACATATATCTTCTTCTTCTCCCTAGCCTTTATTATTCCCAAGTCACTTAGGGTCGGCTCTAGTCTAACCGGATTTGACCGGATATCATCAGTTTTTATACGGAGCGACTGCCATCTGACCTCTGCAACCCGAAGGCTAACGATACCCTAAGGCTAGACCAGTGTCAGGATATTAGAGGGCACTGACTTCACAATAAAGACGGCCATAGATGTTCATAGCAGCCGGTACCGGTGCCTTAACGTGCTCTCCGAGGCATGGAGCAGCCAATAATTGTCAATTAATACGCACACAATTTCGAAAAGTCATATAACTTCCGAAAGTCAGAGGATTTTTTTTTATACTGTAATAGGCTTGCGTTTGACCGCGATCTCACCTGACCTTAAGTGAAGATGCAGTCAACGTTGGAGCACACTTGCCTAGAAGATACCTCATCGGCTCATCGGGAAACACAGACTTAGGCAGCGAATTCCACTCCTTAGCGGTACGCATTATAAAAGTGGAAGCAAAGTGCTTCGTGCGTAAATGTGGTATATCCACCATGTACCAGTGCCGCTGATCTGGTTGTCTGGTTGTACAATGGTAGAATGGGGAAGGAGGAATCAAATTATACAGTTCCTCTGCACACTCTCCGAAATGTATCCGATAGAAAATCTGGACTGAGACTGGCAACCTTGTGTGTGTGTGAACTTAATGTGTCTTTTGAATGTATATAACTATCATGTTGTTTTTCTCACAGATGTTATCTGTAAAATTTTTGATAATTTGTTTTCCCATGGTTTTGTGTTTGTATTAAGTTTAGTGTTAGTTTTTATGAAGCTAGGAATAAGTTTATAAGAATGAATAAGGTAGTGAAAGATGTAATTAAAAGGAAAAAAGAGGAATTGAAAGACGAGTTTGATAGAAGATTATCTGAAGATTTCCGGACCAATGCAATGTTCTTCTGGAAATCTATTCGCTCGGTTCGAGGTAAAACCATAACCACAGAGCTGAAATCAATCAGAGATAAGAATGGAAGTTTACTGAATGAAGAAAAGAGCGTACTAAAGAGATGGAAGGATTATTTTTCGGAAGGGTATGGGATGTACGGATCAGGTCTTTTCCTTACGGAGTATAGCCGAAAAAGTTTTGGCCAAAGGTCAAAAGGTCTATTGCGCATTTGTGGATCTAGAAAAGGCTTATGATAAAGTGGTGAGGAATGAACTTTGGTCGGCATTGTCCATGTATGGAGTGAATAAACCTCACGCGAGCTCTGAAATCTCTTTATGATGATTCCAGAGATTGTGTTAGGATAAATCGGACCTACACAGAATAGTTTAGCATCGAAAAAGGTGTTAGACAAGGATGTGTAGCGTCACCTTGAATGTTTAACCTATACATGGACAATTGTTTGAAAGATTTAAAAGATTGTGAATGGGTATTAAGAATGAAGGAGTTACTTGTCAAATGTACCAAGTAATACTTGCGTCATCAGCGGAAGAGTTGCAGGCGATGGTAACTATTATGCATGGTGCTTTTGAGAGAAAAGGAATGAAAATAAATGTAAGCAAGACGAAAGTAATGGTATTTGAAAAGGAAGAGTGCGTGACGATGTGTAATATTATGATTGATGGAGAAAAAGTGGAGCAAGTGAAAGAGTTTGTATATTTGGGTATTTTGTTTACAAGGGATGGTAAACATGAGGGAGATATTGAAAGGAGAACGATTACTGGCAACAAAGTGAATGGAGCTCTACGCGCTTTTATGAACAGTCGAAATGTATCCGAAAAGGCACGTTTGGCTGTTCATAGAGGACTATTAGTGCCCACACATATGTATGGAAGTAAAAGTTGGGTATGGCAAAAGAAGCATGAAAGCAGAATAAATGCTGTAGAAATGAGAGCCTTGAGAAGCATATGTGGTGTGACTGAAAGATAGAATAAGGAATAGTGTGATTAGAGAGAGATGCGGCGTGAAAGTGGATATAGTGACAAGAATAGAAAAGGGTATGTTAAGCTGGTTTGGACATGTAGAAAGAATGGACGAGGAAAGACTGACTAAGAAAGTTTATAAGGCTAGTGTGAATGTAACAGTCGCAAGAGGAAAACCTAGGCGAACGTTTCTCGATCAGATTGGAGGCGTTCTGGACAAAGGCCAGGTTAAGAGCTCCTTGAAAAGTCGGGCGTGTATGAGGAATGTGATGAAAGTGAATGAAGCCAGAGAAGTGTGTCAGGATCGTAGCAAATGGAAATCCGTAGTCTCTGCCTACCCCTCTGGGAAACAGGCGTGAATCTATGTATGTATTTGTGCGTGTGCCTACGCACCACTACGTTTGTAAACCAATAAACGTCAGTGCGCCACTAGCTAGCAATCGTTTCACTTGTCTGTCCGTATTTATCATGAGCGACGAGAGTCCCTACTTAAATAAAAATAAAAATGTCCGGCTCAGTTTTTGGAATTTTATCGATGTTTGATCAAACCTTATAGTCTTGGGAGACCTACAAATGCCGGATTAAATAGTGTTTCGTGGCAAACGACATCACTGAGACAAGCGATCCCACGGGAACAAAGCGACGAGCTGTCTTGCTAAGCGCACTCGCTGATGGCACACACAAGTTGGGGGCGGATCTCGCGTTGCCAAAGCATCTGCAGGACGTTCCGTACGATGATATACTGAAGCTATTGGACGATCATTTTACTCCAAAGCAGTGTGGATACGGCGAACGTTATAAGTTTTACGCGGCTACGCAACAGGAGGGGGAGTCGTATTCACAATGGGCCGCGAGGTTGCGCGGTCTTACGGCTCACTCCAGTTTCTCGAATGTGGAAGAAGCTCTTCGGGACAAATTTGTCATGGGGATGTGTGCGGGACCCGACAGAGAGAAGCTATTCGCAAAAAATCTCTCGGGTCTGACCTTAACTAAGGCGATGGAGATTGCGGAGAACACGCGGAATGCTCGGGCAGCAGCTGGCACCGGCGTGCAAGCCACGGCGCACGACCAGCTGTTCAAGATTACGCGGGCGACGGTGTCGGCAACGCCACCGGATCGAGAAACTACGCCTAGTTCGGGAGTAAAAGTGTAATGTGAAGTGTACTATAATCACGAGTCGTCCCAGTGTAGGTTCGCAAAGTCGAAATTTAGGAAGTGTCATGCCACTGGGCATCTGCGTAGGATGTGCAAAAAATTAAATTATGTGGAATCGAAAGCGGTGGATGAAAGCGTTGACGACGATGAGTGCTTTAATATTCGGTCAGTAAAAGGTGAACCAATGACAGAAACGGTATCAGTCTCGGGGATTGAATTGAAATTTGAGATAGATAGTGGTTCGGCCGTTACAGCTATTTCTGAGAAAACATATAAAAAACATTTTAGCAATGTACCATTGTCAACGACTAGGAAACGTATCACTTTTTCATATACGGGTGATAACATAGTTTGTGTAGGTATAGCGCGGTTGCAAGTAAGTTACGCGGGCGCATCACATTCACTTTATGTTTATGTTGACGTATTATTGTTTTTTGCTATCAGTGAACAATGATGTGGGTTACATGTTAACATATTTGGTGTATGAATTGTATTTAGTTATAATCTAACATGTAACTGTTTTTGTTCCAATAAATAAAACAAAAAGAACTAAAAAAAATGTTGTGCGAGACGGTGGTCCGCCGATCCTCGGTCGCGATTTTATTTTAAAATTCAGGTTAGAATTGTTGTCGATACAATATTGTGAGCAATTAGATGAAAATAATTTGTTCAATACGTTCAAAAACCTTTATCTTTCGGTCTTTTCGGACAAATTAGGGTTATTTAATAAATTTTAAGTGAAGTTACAATTAAAGGAAGATGCGAAACCAGTTTTTGTTAGGGCCCGACCGATAGCTTTCGCGTTAAAAAGTACCTAAGGTAGATAAAGAGATAGATCGGTTAGTAGGGTTAGATGTTTTGAAACCGGTTGATCACGCGAGATATGCGTCACCGATCGTGCCGGCGTTGAAGCAAAATGGATCTATATGCGCCGATTACTCAACTGGTGCAAACAAACAATTAGTTTATTGAACTTTTTTCTAAGTTGTGTGTCAGTTCACTAAATTAGACCTGTCAAATGCTTACAACCAATTTTTGTTGGATGAAGGGTCACAGAAATTAACGTGCATAAATACGCATAGGGGAATAATCAAACATACACGCCTTTGTTTTGGTATTGCAAGCGCGCCCGCTGTGTTCCAGCGTGCGATGGAGGGCGTGCTAGCTGGCGTGCCCGTCACACTCTGTATGCTTGACGATATTTTAATAAACGGGACAACTAGATCTGAACACCTAGAGAGGTTACATCAAGTGCTGTCAAAATTACAAGACGCGGGACTCACCTTACAAAAAGATAAGTGTGTGTTTTTCAAAGACGAAGTAAATTACCCTGGTTACGTGATAAATAAAGATGAGTTGCTAAATCACCACTAAAAGTGAAAGCCATGATGGAGGCACCCGTGCCAACTAATATTAATCAATTACAATCATTTTTGGGGCTGGTAAATTATTATAGAAACTTTGTTCTTAACGCGTCTTCGATATTAGGGCCTTTGTATGAGTTATTAAAAAAGGGTAGCAGGTGTTGTTGGACACGAGAGCACGATGAAGCATTCACTGCGATTAAAAAATGTTTAGCGTCAGATCAAGTATTAGCTCACTTCAATCCAGACGCGTCTATTATTTTAACAGTTGATGCATCGCCGTCAGGTCTTTCTGCAATATTATCGCAAATAGAACCCGATAGGACTGAGAGGCCGATCTCGTTTGCGTCGCGGACGCTTAACGCAGCTGAGAAACGTTACTCGCAGATTCAAAAAGAAGCGACCGCGATTATTTTTCGTGTTAGGCGTTTCCATCAATACTTATATGGCAGGTCAGTTCCGTTCATCCTTCGTACCGATCATAAGCCACTATTGTCGATTTTCAGGGCACACCGGGGTATACCTGAAGTTCCTGCAAACAGGCTACAGAGATATGCGTTATTCCTAAGCGGTTATAATTATAAAATCGAATATGTGCGTAGCGCTAATAAGTGCGGATTTTTTATCGCGCGCTTACCTGCCTGAGGAGAGGGGTGCGGAGAGAGGCGCGCGGGGCATTGATGCGTAGACGTTTGATCCGGACCGGGCTTCGTACATTAATTTTGTGTTGGACGGTAGTTTACCAGTGACCTTAAAAATGCTACGCGAGGCGACGGATGCTGATGTGACCTTGCGTAAGGTAGTACACTTTGTGTTGAATGGATGGCCTAGGAAAACGCCTGATTGTAGTATGAAGCCGTATCATTCGTGTAGGACGCAATTGTCTTATGAAAATGGATGTGTTATGAGAGGACACAAAGTTGTAATTCCAGAGAAGTTACGAGTTAAAATTTTAATGGATTTGCATCAATCCCATTTAGGAATTGTCAAGACAAAAGTGGAGGCGCGAGCGCGTATTTGGTTCCCGGGTATAGACGCGGCTTTAGAGCGTTTGATAGGTTCGTGTGATGTATGTATGCAACTGCGCCCATCGCCGGCGAGGGTGCCGATTGCGCACTGGAAATATCCTTTAACGCCATTTTACCAGGTTCGTATTGATTTTCTGGGGCCTATAAATGGGCAGACCTTTTTAGTGGTAGTGGATGCATACTCCAAGTGGGTCGAGGTCTATAATATGAAATGCAGTACTTCCACTGCAGCAACAATTGACAGGTTATATGAGCTTATGGCAAGATTTGGTGCACCGCATACGCTGGTTAGTGACAACGGTACATCGTTTATATCACGTGAGTTCGAGGCTATTTGTAGGTTGAACGGAATTACTCATGTATTAAATCAGGGTGGCAGAATAAAACAAATTGTAGGTAAGCTTCCGTCTTTTTTATTTCAATATTTCACTGGCAAGCCATGTAATTTGACTACTACCACATGTTTTTAATTCTCAATTCCATCGATTCAAAATATGGAATAGATTTAAATAAGCATAAATAAATTTTAAAAGATCCTAAGTGTAAACAAATACGGACAGTACCAGCATATAATTTATGGTCAACCTCTAATTCTTACACATGTGACGTCACCGACATACCACCCGGCCAGCAACAGCCAAGCTGAAAGCTTTGTGAAGATAGTTAAAAAGGGTATTAAAATAAGCCTGCTTAGTGGTAATGGGACGCGAAATTTAGATAATAATCTTTTAAAATACTTGTTTGACTACAGGAATTCTGTCCACACATTAACCGGGTTTTCTCCAGCTGAGCTGGTCTACGGTCGGAAGCTTAGAACGCTAATAGAACCCGAATCGCCATCGTCATCATCCACGGCTCTCGCTAATGTGGTTAATCGTAAACAGTGTTTGCAAAATAAGACGGGTGGGCATAATACTCAAGTGTTTGCCACCGGGGACATAATTTACTATAAAAATTATACTGTCAATGGTAAATAAACTTGGTGCAGTAGGGTAGTGATTAAAAAAATTGGCAACGTAGTATATGTAATTAGGGACTTAGTGACTAATGGTACCTTAAGGAAGCATAAAAATCAAATTATTTTGTATAAAGGCGACGATTACTATGACAATAAAGACGTGGACATAGACATAGAGGAGCAAAGTAGAAGCTCAACGGCACAGATCCTGTCTACCGATGTGAGGACGTGTCCAGGCACGGGTGAAGGGGGCGAGGACTCGCAGATTGCTGTAGATAGTTCTGACGTAGCAAGAGCAGTTACACCCACAGTGATTCCACAGTCATCAACACCAGACAATTCAGCCGAGGAGGAGGAGTTCCAGGAGGCATTACCCGGTTCTCCTAGCACAGGGCATACCGGCGAAGAGCTGCCACAACAGCAGGGAAGTGAGCCTGCCAATACCACGGTCTAAACGTAATCGGCCTTAAGTCAATTACAAATTGTTTTATTAGAGTACTTATGTGTAGAAATAGTAATAGGGTTCCGTACGGTAGTTGTTTAATTTGTATTTTTAAGCTAATTCGAGGAATGTTACGTATGTGTGCGTGTGCCTACGCACCACTACTTGCGTAAACCAATAAACGTGAGTGTAGTGTGTAGTGTATAAGAATAATTATGTAACGTGTGTATGAGTTGCATTCAATATAGAACACCTAAAGTGAACAGACGTGTTGTCATTTCATTTCCTCTCGTCGCCACACCACATGGCGACCCTGCCATGCGTGCAGCGTGGTAGGTGTAAGTTTAGTATTTTGTCTCGCGTTAGCAAAATTATAATATGGCGATAGAAAGGAAACGCATTCGCCTGGGAGCTCGCATCCAAATAACACGCGACGTGAACATTACAAAAAGGTCAAACGAAAGCTTGGAAGATGGGCAAATCGGTGTCTAAAGAGAGCGCGGTGGTGATAGCGCAGACGGCCTCGGGAGGCAACAATCGAGCGACAGACAGCTACGCAGATGAAATACAAAACCATACAATTATACTGCCAGTAATAATCGGTATCTTGGTCACTGCCGGCCTATATTTGGCGTCGAAAATATACAAAAAACAACACACTAAATGGACTCGTAAGGAAATCAGACAAGACTTTTTGCGGCGTATGCAGAACAGGTTGTCCGGTAGGAATCGGGCAAGTGGAAAGGAGTCTGGACCCGAAGACATCGAGCTGGATAAAACTGAAATCATTTAGAACAAAAAGGGACAGAAGTGCGCGAATTATTTCTTTTATTTTTTTTATTATCTCGTCTGTTCCGTAAGTGCATTATCGAAAGAAAAAGCAAGTAGTGTGGGAGCGTTGTAAGTGCATTATCGAAAAAGCAAGTAGTGCGGGAGTGTTTTTTTTTTAATTCTCTCTTATCGGTGTGAAAAACGTAGTTTTATACAAATAAGTAAGTATACGGCAAGTATGGGCATATGGAAAAAATAATAATTATCCATGAGGATATTAAAAATGTTTGTGAAAGCATAAGAAAATTAGGGCCAAAGCGAAGAAATGAAAGTCTAGGTCAAGAAAAATTCCAATATGCCGATACTTTGTTCAATAAATATAAGGTAATTATAAAATCTTTAGACGTTAAGAAATTTAGTTCTGCAAAATCATCTGAAAATTTCGAAGTAATTTGCACTAATATAGTTAAATAGTATAATAAGATTTTAGAATATGAAGAAAACATGGAGAAGTCAAGCGTCAAGATGAATAATTTTGATATGCGTACGGCTATTAGTTTAATTCCTGTTATGGATGGCAAAGAGTCGACTACCGAGAAAATGATAGAAGGTATTGAAATGTATTACAGTTCTTTAAAAAGTGAGAAATGCCAGAATTTGTTGATTAGTTTTGTGCTAAAAACCAGGTTGACTAAAACTGCAAAGTTAAAGTTAAAAGCCGACTATCCTTCTATACAAGATTTACTGTCCGATATAAAAACATATTTACTAACGAAAAAATCAGCAAATTCTATGCTATCACAGATTAATAAACTATCGCAATGTAACCTAACTATTTCAGAATATGGTGATAAATTAGAAGAACTCTTTATGGAGCTTACAATTGCGCAATCTGATGGTAACCCACAAGCCAACGCAATCTTAAGCCCCATCAACGAGAAAATGGTAATAAAAAGATTTTCAGATGGACTTCGAAATCGCCGATTAAGCACCATAATATCAGCTCGCAACTACACAACACTCAAGGACGCAGTGCGAGCGGCGGAGGATGAAGATGCGGCTCGTGCTTCGCATCAGGATAACATATATACATTTTCTCGAGGTACAAACAATATCCGTCGTAATTTTAGATATAATCACCGTATGCAGGCGCCCAGATCCCGTAACCCATGTGACTACTATAATCAACCGCATAGTTTCAGTCAAACTTATAGTAAGAACAATAACTTTAACATACAGCACCGTGGATTCAGTTATCGTGGCAGATATACACATCGTCCGTATAATGGCGGATTTCGTCAGTTCCGGCCGAGCAGAGGAAATTTTAGAGGTAATAATGTTAAGTATAATATGTCGTCTTCTGGTCAAAGGAGTATGTATCTTGTAGAACCAAAAAAGGAAAACCTAATAATTTAGACGAGTTTTTTCAAGCCTAATTACATTTTGACATGTATGGGTTTAGATTTCATTTATTTTTATATAGACAATAAGAAATGCAAGTTTTTATTAGATACAGGAGCTTCATTATCGATATTTAAAAGTGAGTTAATAGGTAATCATATAAAAAGATATCCAAACAACACGGTTATAAACGGATTAGGTGGTACAATTCAAGCTAAGTATCATGTTTATGTTTCATTACGGACGGATGACGGTATAGAGTTACCGCATAACTTGTACCTACTTAATGCGATACCATGCAACGTGGATGGTATCATCGGACTTGATTTTCTGCGAAAGTATAATGCAAACATAGACTTATTAACCGATAGACTTACTCTTCATTATAATAACAAGTACCAAAGCTTAATTTTAAGTAAGCAATCTGATGACACATTAGACTCTGATAGTTATTTAGTTATTCCGGCGCGTAGTGAATCGTTTTGCTATATCAATATAAATAAAAATGTATTTAAGGATTGTGTAGTCTATCCAAAACAATTGGAAGAGAACTTATTTTTAGCTGGTAGCATTGTGACACCAAAACGCGGTAAAATACCGATAAAATTTTTGAATACTAGCGAAAATACAATTAAAATAAAAAAGATACATTAATTAATTATGAAAATTTAGATTATTTGGAAAATTATGATATTTGTTTATTTAATGAAACTAAAAACGACATCGAACGCGTTAAAAAGTTATTGCCTCAATTAAAATTATTACATTAAATTCACTGGATAGGAAAGAAATAGAAATTATTTGTGCCAAATACACTGACATCTTTTTCTTAGAAAACGATAAGCTAGGTACTGCGAATATCGCTGAGCAATCCATTACCGTGAAACTGAATACGAAACCCGTTTATGTAAAGCCTTATCAGCGACCTCAGTCGTTGAAACCAGAAATAAATAGACAGGTACAGAAAATGTTAGATGATGACATAATTGAGCCTTGTAATAGTGAATGGAATAGTCCTATTTTATTAGTTCCTAAAAAATCTGATGGAAATAGAAAATGGCGTTTGGTGGTAGATTATAGAAAGGTTAACGAATCGATCCAAGATGATAAGTTTCCGTTGCCAAACATCACCGAAATTTTAGATTCGCTATCGGGATGCGTATGCTTTAGTCATTTAGATCTTTATCAAGGATTTTATCAGGCAAGCATTAATGAAGAAAGTAGAAATATCACTAGTTTTACAATAAACACTGGTCAATATAGAATGAAGCGACTACCGATGGGGTTGAAAATAAGTCCTAGTGCTTTTTCGAGAGTAGTTTCATTGCCAATGTCAGGGTTGACATACGACAAATGTTTTCAATACTGTGACGATATTGTGGCAATAGGCAGAAATAAACAAGATCATAATAAAATTTATTATCCGTGTTTGAAAGATTAAGAAAAATGAACTTTAAACTTAATCCACAGAAGTGCGATTTTCTAAAATTACAATTACTCTATTTAGGACACGTTATATCAGCTCAAGGTGTATTGCCCGACCCCGATAAAGTAAAAGTTTTGCAAAATTATCTAGTACCAACGAATTCCGATGAAGTTAGGCGATTTGTCGCATTCTGTAATTATTATAGGAAATTTATACCATGTTTTTCCGTTTTTTATACCATGTTTTTCCGAAATATCGAGACAGTATTTCACGCCGGCCCACCGCCTACTACTTTATAAGGCGCAGATTCGGCCTCACATGGAATACTGTTCTCATCTTTGGGCAGGGGCACCCCAGTACCAGCTTCTCCCTCTAGACCGCATTCAACGGAGAGCGACTCGAATCGTCGACTGCCAGGATATTTCAAATCGGCTAGACCCCTTGGCGCTGCGTAGAGATGTGGCCTGGCTATGCATCTTCTATCGCTTATACTATGGGGAGTGTTCCGAGGAATTGTTCGGAATGATCCCTGCCGCCTCTTTTCGCCATCGTCCTACGTGACAGCATTTTCACCCCCATCATTTAGATGGTTGGCAGTCCACAACTGTACGTTTCTCCAGGAATTTTCTGCCTCGCACAACAAAACTGTGGAATGAGCTGTCGCCTACGGTATTTCCAGACCAATACGACCTTCAACACTTCAAGAAAAGAGCGTACTCCTTTTTAAAAGGCTGGCAACGCACTTGTAACACTGGTGTTGCAGTTGTCCATGGGTGGCGGTAATCGCTTACCATCAGGCGATCCGTCTGCTCGTTTGCCCCATAATCAATAAAAAAAAATATATATATTAAAATTTATTTTAGAAAAATAGTTAAATAAAAAAGTTATTACGTATGAAAATAAATGTTTAGCTTATATAGATAATGAAATTACTTTATACATAATTCTTAGTTATATGTCGCATTTTACACGAGCCGAATTTGCGGATATATTAACGGATTGTTGTAATGATATAAGTATAAAAGAAATTTGTTTTATTAAAAACGAAAGTAATGTTAATTTTATAAAAGAATTAATTAAAGAGATATAAAGTAGGAAAACATGGTCCAGACCACGAATAAATATTTTAAGAGGTATAAAAAGAGTCTCTAACTTTGACGAAAAGATGTATATCCTACATGACTATCACTTACTACCTACGAGCGGACATGCAGGTGTGCGGCGTATGATAAGCAACATTAAAGATAAGTACTTTTGGCCAGAACTAGAACGTGACGTGAGAAATTACGTAAGTAAATGCCATAAATGTCAAATAAATAAACATTCTAGGAACACGATCGAGCCGATGATGGTTACAACTACGGCCTCGACCGCCTTCGAGAAAGTGTGCTTAGATTTAGTGGGCCCATTAGATAAGGATTTAGAAGGTAATGTTTATATTTTAAGTTTACAGTGCGAACTTAGTAAGTATATAGAAGCATATCCATTGCAACGCAAGGATACAGTAAGTGTGGCACGGTCTTTTGTGAGTAATTTTATATTAAGATATGGTGTACCGAAAACTATAGCTACAGACCGTGGGACGGAGTTTATGTCTAGTACTATGGCTGAGGTATGTAAACTGTTACACATTGAGAAATTAAACTCAACTGCCTACCATCATGAATCGATAGGTGTGTTAGAGAATTCACATAAACATCTTGTTGCATTTTTGCGAAGTCAATGCGATGGACACCCAGAAACTTGGAGCCAGTGGCTACCATTCTGGTGTTTCGCATGTAATACAACGGTACATACCCAAAGCAAGTACTCACCGTACGAACTTGTCTTCGGTAAACCATGTAACTTACCAAGTAATTTAGTCAGTAATATCGTAGAACCATTATATAATTCAGATGACTATGCATTAGAACTTAAGTATAGGCTACAATTAGCTAATAAAGAGGCTAAGCAGAATTTAGTGTTAAGTGAATTGCAAAGAAAAATTGTTTATGATAAGAAATGTAAGCCAATTAAGTATAAGAAAGGAGATTGGGTTTTAATAAAAAGTGAAACTGGTAATAAATTAGACAAATTGTTTATTAGGCCATATAAAGTGTTATGCGAAAATGAACCTAATGTAGTTATAAATAAGGACGATAAAATAGAGACTGTCCATAAGAATAGAACAAAATTATATGTAAGTCAGCCTTAAGCTTATCATGTAACAGGTACGTACCTATTATCTGTAGTGAATTTTTTTTATCTAAGTTTGTATTGAGTCTGTATTGCAACATTAATTTGTTACAAATAATGTTATGTTTCGTAACAATAACAGATTTATTCATTATAAATTTATGTCAATAACATTGCATATTGTTTTAAAAATTAGATATACTTTCATATACATTATATACATATATAATTACATAAAAAAAATACAAATATTATGTTTTGATTTTTTTTTTAAATCACCCCTGAGGTGTAGTGTGTAGTGTATAAGAATAATTATGTAACGTGTGTATGAGTTGCATTCAATATAGAACACCTAAAGTGAACAGACGTGTTGTCATTTCATTTCCTCTCATCGCCACACAACACGAGTGCGACACTAGCTAGCAATCGTTTCACTTGTCAGTCCCGTATTTATCAGTATGTATGTATGTTAGTTTTTATGTTCATTAGTTTGATTAAATAAAGTTGTATGAAACTGTCCCAAATCATGCCGTGGCAACTTGTAAGTGAAACAACACTCAGCACATATTTTTAAAACAGTTTGTAAACCCTGTATTAGTGTATGTTTTGTAAGTTGTCCTAAATAAATAAATAAATAAACCTTATGACGCGACGCTCCTGAGGAATAAACCGGTAATCGCAAAAATCAAATTTTACAGGAAAAATTATTTAGTATTTTTCGGGTATATCTCTTCAACAAAAGGTAATCACGACAACATTGTTATATGACGGAAAAGCTAATTCTTACCCGAAAAGTTTATAGTATTAAGTGTAACTATTAAATATACACAGAATTAGTTATTCATCAAAATACATATTACCGAAAATGGTTTCATAAAATTATTAGGGTATTGATATCTTACGATCCTGACTTATCAATATTAGTCCAGTAATATTTACTTACCGAATTATTCTTGTAAATTTCTTAAAAGTCATGGGCATAATATTGCTTTACTGGATTATTAAACGTATTTTTTCATTACAGTGAGAGATAGCAATGTTCAGTTACTGACTTGTTATGGTAAAATTTTAAGTTACATGTAAAATCGCGTTCTTGAGTCACCTAGCGCGAGCAAGTTACCGCCAATACGAATAGTAGGTATAAATTTATGTCCCGGATGATAACTGTAACAGTGCATTACCGAAAATGTCTACCACAAAATTTACGATAGTACCCTGTAATCGCATTAACCAGAATTTTTGCAGAAATATTTTACAATAATATTACTTTACCGAAATGTAACCACATAATTTTATTTGTAACAATGTATTTCGATATTTTTCAGGTAAATAAAAAATGGAAAATTTCCAAAGAACAAAAATGTTATTAGGTAAACCGTTGGCAATTACTGCAGAATAAAATAAAAAAAAATTGTATGTGTATCCCGACCCATAGATATCGAAAATGACATAACAGTAAAGAGTCAGTAATAGGGGTTTATTCCTTGGGGGCGTCGCGACGATGCTCCGCGACGTGGGTTCGAAACCGAGACCTTCTGCATTGCAGTCTGTTGGTCTTCCCACTGAGCTGTCGCTAAATACGTATCCTAAATACATATTGTATATTAAATATATAGGCGAAATGTGGGTGTAATACAGTTATACATAGCTTCTCTTTCAGGGACGTAATTTTAAGACTATAATATAATGTTTTTGTATGTTTATTGCTCAAGAATAAGTCCTTCACAGAGCATAGAACTTGTGCGATGATTTTATAAGCAAGCGTAATTCGGTTCCTTGCTCTATAATCAAAACTTTATTGACAAAAAGAAATCGATTTAATAAAAGGAGAAGAATATATCTTACCGCACTCTTCCTTTTCTGCTTTCTCATGTTTCTTTAACTTCTCTCGCTCAAGCTTTCTCTTCCTTATAACCTAGTGGAATTGAATATAATCGTAATCTATACTAATATTATAAAGCTGAAGAGTTTGTTTGTTTCATTGTTTATTGGGTTGAACGCGCTAATCTCAGAAACTACTGTTTCGATTTGGAAATTATTTTTTTGTTGGATAGCTTATTTATCGAGAAAGGTTATAGGCTATATAACATCACGCTACGACCCACGGGGGCCCCGCAGTAATCATAAACGCGGGTGAAACCGCGGGCACATCTAGTATACTCATAGATTTGAAATGAGAATGAGAATGATTAGATCACACTTAGCTTTTTAATTCGACAAGACTACTAGAGCTAGTACTAGTTAGGGCATTCGCACACAGGTCGTAAGCGTAGTCGTATCGTTTTGGATATCAGTTAAAATCATGGTGTCAACGGCACCAGACGTTTTGGATGTTGAGGATCTTACTTTCTCTTCAGACGAAGAGGATTTTTTATTGCTTGATTTTGTTAGAAGTAGAAAGCGACGTGCTTATTGGATCCATCCATACATTGGAAATAATTACAGGAAGAGATTGCTTGTTGCTGCATTTAAGTCATATTGAAAGTTAAAAGTCAAAAGTTCAAAGTCATAAGAAATTGAAATTCAGTTAAATTCAGGTGTTTTTAAAGAAAATAATGAAAAGTTAACTTCTTACGCTTGTGTTTTAACGCCAGTACGTTACGACTATCGTAATGACAATAAACACCTCCTACGATTCGCTGCAACACCGCTTCGTGTGCTTGTATTGCTCTCGTCGCACGCGCGGATTACGATAAGCTTACGCTACGACGCCGTGTGCGAAGGGATTTAGATTAGCGTTTTACTGTATTGACAAAAATATTTCCATTCTCAATATATCTGTACTGCAGGTGGCTTTTAAAAATCAGGAACGTACACAAATAATAGGCTCGAAACATCACAAATTTTGAGAATCAAGCATACAGACCGCATTAGGAACTCAATACTAGCATGCTGGGGACTTTGCTCGACCCAGCATGTTTCACCCATGGTGTGGTTTAACATAATGGATTCGAAATAGCGGGAGCCAAAGAAACAAGGCCCAGATCGAGATACCAAGACGAACTAGATACATACAAAAGAAAGAAGAGAAATTGCATCTAGTAGGCCTAACATGAAAAGTAAGTGCCGAAGTTTCCTATTGTAGGTACTATTAGTACCATGAAAGACATGAAGTAATGCTTTGATCATCCTAAAGACTATAGTGAAGTAGTCTGGACAACTAACTAATGTCACTTTGATAGAAAGAAACCCAAAGAAGCTTGGTCATGTACATCCTCAATATTTCGTTTGACCGAAGTTTCGGATAGACATTTTCATAGTAAACCAAAGCTTAGTCGAAGAGCTGGCCTTTGCCTTGCCATGACACAGTAATTAGCCTTGTAATAAAAATGAAGATAACACATAACTTTTCATCTGTCACAAAGTGTAAGTGTCTCCTTCCTCATGTCATACTATTGTCTATTACAAATTACGACCGATAAATAATATTATTAATATTTCCTTTACTGTAGGATTTAGTTATATATGGACTTGGACAGTACCTAACATATGCCATAATGACTGCAACACCTGGTATATAAATAAGTTGTATAATACTGAAATTATAATCTGATTTCAAAGAGTGGCCTTGAGTGTCGTGCAGCCATCTTCTCATAGGCTCAACGTTTTGCCTGAACCTTGCAACTAACATAAATGTAAATTCAGTAAACTTAATAAACTTACTAACCCTTTTGACGTTCAAAAGTGTTACTATGTGACCTAATTGAATAAATGATTTTTGACTTTGACTAAGTAATGTTGTCCACTTACGGTATCAGAAACATTATGTAACACAGCAACGCATTTCATTATCTCTTTGTGCGCGCGAGTGCGCTTGTATACGAAGTCTGGGTGCAGCAGCGCGTTCAGTGCGCGCTTGATGAGCAGCTCGAAGCAGCGGTTAAACGCGACGTAGTACTCCGTCGTCACTATACTCTCTGATATCTTCGTCACGCCTAGAGCTGTTTCTGTGAATAACAAATGTTGATATTAATAGGTTTACCATGAACATGTTTATCTAAAACTTTGGGCCGAACGAAAGAAACTTACAATGAAATTTCTTTGGATTTCTTTCTTTCAAAATGTCATTACGGCCGCTGTTTAACTGCTTTATGAAAGGGACAATGAAGAGGTTACGTGCCGAAATTTAGGTTGAATTTCGAAATAAATGTGTTGCATGGTACAAAGAGTCGGTCCGAAACTTCGGCATTTACGTTTCATGGCAGGCCTGCAGGATATTTATGTGAAAGACTGTTTCGGTGGCGGAATGGCAGTTTATGCCAATGCTGTGCATGATATCTTGAGATCTTGAGTCGGGCAGTGTTATTGAAGGTATCTGTCAATACATTTTCAGCAGCAGTCTGGCACTGTGCCCGGAAAATGGCAATAGACTCGCAACCTATTTTCATCATCATTTCAGACGAAAGACGTCCACTGCTGGACATAGGCCTCTCCCAAGGTTTTCCACATAGACCAGTCTTTGGCCACCCGCATCCACCCGCTTCCGACGACCTTTATCAGGTCGCTAGTCCACCTTGTGGGGGGCCTACCCCTGCTGCGTCTTCCGGTGCCTGGTCACCTATCTATTATCCGGGTCCTAGAACGATAGCTGGCAAATGTAACTGTAATGTGTTTTAACAGCCTTCAGCGTTAACATCTACAATAGGTGGGCAGATGTCCTTGCCTACCAATTCGGGGATATAGCCCTAATTTAAATACGACTGTCAAGTAACGTCATCTAGTGACTGCGCGGCGAAGCGCCTGCGGCATCGACATCATCGGTCGGTACAGCAGATCGGGGCGCGCCCCGCGAGTCGTACTGTTTTACCATGTATTTTTTTTTGTAACGTACTCTCTCTATCTCAACGATGACGATCGTGCACATATTTTGTATAATAATTGTAAAATTCAATATATCAGTTTAAAACGGAAGAAATATACAATTCATTGAATACCTATCCTAAGAAGACACAAAATCACACAAATCCCTGCCTGGCTGATGCTGCCATGCTAACATATTTGGTCCTTCGAGCCGGGTGTTCATCAGGACTATCAAGAGCAGCATTATCTGCAGTAACGGTCAAGTCAATCAATCATTTCCTTCCCAAATCCTGTGCTCAGTTTGTGCTAATATAGTATTTGTGTAAAATTCCAGTAATCGCAACCGGTAGCAACCTGTTCGTCGGTACCTATCTACCTACATTGTGTGCGTCCACAAACAGCTAAAACTGTTAGTACTTAATTCTTCTCTTTCACAACCGCCAGAATGACTAAAAAGAGGCAGTCTCTTGTAGACATCGAAAGCAGTGAAGACATTATTCGAGATTTAGTTAAGAAACGGGGGTTAATTAAGGGAAAATTTACTTTATTCACCAAGTTCGTTCAATCTTTAGATGTTGAAAACGTAACTGCAATGCAGAAGGCTGAATTGCAGGAACGTATTCAACGGGCGCAATTATTATTCGATCAATTTACAAACATTCAAGATGATATAGACGTAATTGTGTCGGATGGTCAGATCGACAAAGAATTGCTGGAGCGAGAGACCTTTGAAGGTCAATTTTATTCAATTATTGCTAGGTATAAGTGTTGATTAGGAGACACGCCTAAAGGCGCTCAAAATAATAATCTAAATGTTAATAAAATCAAATTACCCACGATTTCTTTGCCGAACTTCGACGGTTCATATGACCAATGGCTCGAGTTTCGCGACACTTATGTTTCTATTATTCACAATCCTAGTAGCAAACCCGATAATATTCAAAAATTTCATTACTAGCGGTCGGTTCTCACAGGAAATGCACTACAAGTTATTAAAGCATTAGAGTTTTCTTCCGATAACTACCTGATTGCCTGGGATCTTTTACAAAATAGGTATAATAACAACCGTTTACTTTTTCATAACCATGTCAAGGCTATATTTACGGCTCAATCAATCAGCAAAGAGTCAGCAGCGCAAATTCGTAAACTAATTGACGCCATTTTACGAAACATTCGTGCTTTAAAAACGCTAGGCGAACCTACCGATACGTGGGATACCCTAATTAGTTACATAATAGTCTCCAAGTTAGATTCGTCAACCGAGCATGACTGGGAGCTTCACAAAAGCGATGTCACAAATGCCTCCTCTGATAAAAAGTTTTCGTTGGCTGATTTAATTACATTTCTAAAAGATAGGGCTGATTTTCTAGAAACGGTTAAACCACATTAAAGCAAATAATCAACTGACTCACATACACAGCACACTCAAAACACTAACACTAAAAAATCGTCGTTCGTAAAATCACACAGTCATGTCATTACACACAAAAACATTAACAAACCCTCTAGTTCATCCACACAACGTTATAAGTGCAGTATGTGCAACTTAAACCATCCTTTGTATTCTTGTGAGGGTTTCCTTGGTTTATCGCCTAAAGATAAACTAAAACTAGTTGAGGAGAAAAAGCTGTGTACAAATTGTTTGAGCGATGGTCACGCAATTACCGAATGTGGGTACGGGCCATGCAAGCATTGTAACAAGAAGCACAATACGTTACTACACAGTGAACTTGTCGAAGTGGGTGCATCATCTAAGGTAGCACACACTACACAAACATCTCCTCATCCAGAACCCAGCACAAGCACAGGCATCACGCACACACACGTAACACAAACCGCAATTCACAAAACTCACACATGTTATGATGTAGATAATAATACAAACACGCATTATTTCAATAATCAAGTATTATTATCGACTGCATCAGTTGAAATCGCGGATAAAGATAATAACTATCACACAAGTCGGGCTCTTCTGGACAGCAGGAGCTAACATTGTTTCGTTTCCGAAACATTATGTAATACCCTCAACATTCCAAAGATACAGTCCACTGTCCAAGTTATAGGTGTAGGTAACTCCATAGCGAAATCGACACAGTCATGCAGACTCAATGTGCGGTCCAAGACAAGCCCATATCACACACATTTTAATTGCTTAGTTTTGTCTCGCATTACGTCACAGTTACCATCACTAGGTTTTAATCATAAAACTGAAATACCAGATAACGTACAACTAGCGGATCCCGATTTTTATTTATCGCACGAAATTCATTTACTTATAGGCGCAGATAAGTTCTGGGCATTACTTAATGAAGGCCTTATTCGTTTACCTTATGGTCCATATTTACAAAACACAAAACTTGGGTGGATCATATCGGGATCGGCTCATAAAACATCACAAATTAATAGAATTCATTGTAATCTTACTCAAACTTTAGATATAGACACACAGCTTAAACATTTTTGGGAGTTAGAGAAGATTAATTCTAATAATAATAATAAATTTACCAAAGATGAAATTGCATGCGAAAAATGATTTATAGACACGACTTTACGTGATAATAAGGGCCGTTTTTCCGTGCGCACCCCTCTGAGCGAATCAGCTGATGTACTACTCGATACGTTCTTTATGGCTCGAAACAGGTTTCTTGCACTCGAACGCAAACTAATTAGAAGCGCGCCAGCTATAGAAAAATGTACATTGATTTTATGAATGAATATTTAAGCTTGGGGCACATAAGTCGCATATCTGAATATAATAAACCATGTTATTTTTACCCACATCACGGTGTTTACCGAGAACACAGTTCCACTACAAAGCTTAGGGTTGTTTTTGATGCAAGTGCAAAATCAATGTCGGGCAAATCATTAAACGATATTCAACACATAGGGCCGACATTACAAAATGACTTGTTTTCAATTTTACTTCGCTTTCGACAATTCAAATATGTTGCATGTGCTGACATTGCAAAAATGTACAGGCAAATATTAATACAGTCTGATCAAAGAGATTTACAATTAATTCTTTGGAGAGAGAATCCCTCCGATCCTCTCGGTGTATTTCAGCTTAACACGGTGACTTACGGAACTGCGTCCGCACCTTATCTTAGTATCAGATGTTTAAGGCAACTCGCTTCAGAATGTAATGATGATGTCGTCGCACAAGTAATTAATGATGATTTTTACGTCGATGACTTAATTACGGGACATTAGGATCAACAAAGGTTGTTAGAAATATGCAGTAATGTATCCAAGGTACTAGAATCGGGTTTTTTCCGTTAAGAAAGTGGATATTTAATTCACCAGTATCACACACACAGTCGTCTTTAACTTCCAAAGAATTATCACTAGGTGACAATTGTCAAACAAAAACATTAGGATTAGGGTGGATTAATATTTCCGATGAATTATATTTTACAACAAAATGCGATCACGATGTGACTCATGCCACTAAGCGCCCTATTCTTTCTACGATTGCACAGATATACGATCCGTTAGGTCTTATCACACCAACTATTATTATCGCTAAGATAATTTTGCAAAGGCTATGGTTGTCCAAAATAGGTTGGGATGACCCTGTTCCTAAAAACATTTTAATTGATTGGCAAACATTTATTTACAGCTTAAAGTATTTAAAGTATTTACGTATACCGCGTTATGTGTTGGAAGATAGCGATCACACGGGCTTGCATGTGTTTTGTGACGCGTCGCAACACGCATACGGCGCTTGTGTTTATGTGCGCTGCTACGCCGATTCACGGATAATTACTGTTCACTTGTTGTGTGCGAAAAGTAAGGTCGCGCCGGTGAAGCCAGTTAGTATACCGCGTTTAGAATTGTGTGCCGCTGTATTAGGTGCAAAATTATACACAAAAATAATTAAATTGCTTAGACTCGGGTTCGATAATGTTTATTTCTGGTCAGACGTGACTATAGTGCTAGGATGGCTAAAGATGTCACCGAGTTTGTTAAAATCATTTGTTCAAAACCGCATAGTAGAAATAAACGAACTAACGGTTGCTAAGCCGTGGTTTCATGTCGCCAGTAATCAAAACTCGGCTGATCTGTTATCGCGCGGAGTGCAGTTAGATATTCTTAAGTCGTCTGATACACCAAACACCTTGTAATACCACTGTCTCACAATAAAAAATACTTTGACTTTGACTTTGACTTTGATATTTGGTGGCGCGGGCCGTCATTCTTGCGTGATACTAATTCAGATTGGGAACATAATATTGATAATTTTAATTTTATTCTGACGAATTACCCGAATTAAAACCAATTACATCTGCAATGATGATAACTCAAACTACATATTAGTTTGAGTTATCATTGTTCGTTTCCATTTGAATTATTTTCTTGATTTAATCGTATGCGACGTGTATTGGCGTATATAATGCGTTTTGTTAATAATTGTCGTAATAAAATAAAAACACAGCGTCTCACTGGTAGTGGTAGTGGAGGAATTAGATTATTCGACTAGAAATTTAACGCGAATTGCCCAACAACAGTCTTTTTTAGATATTTACAATGATTTAAAAAATAGTAAAAAATGTAAGTATCCTGCACACATTTCCAACTTAAATATATTTTTAGATGAATACGATTTAATTAGAGTAGGAGGTCGATTAACGTATTCTAAATCGTTTTCATATGATAAAAAGCATCCCTTATTGTTGTGTGCCAAGCATATTTTAACTCGTCGTATTTTTGAATATCAACACAAAATTTCATTACATGCCGGGCCACAGCTGTTGCTGGCTACAATAAGAGAGACTTGGTGGCCTATCAAAGGTCGTAATTTACTAAACAAGTAGTGCATTCCTGTGTGAGGTGCAAACGTATGATAGCTAAACCTCTAAATATTCAAATGGCGAACTTACCTCCTGAAAGACTCGAACCAGGATATCCATTTATACATTGCGGAGTCGATTATGCCGGGCCATTGTTTATATTGAACCGTGCAGGTAGGGGGTCAAGGTTAGTAAAATGTTACGTTTGTCTTTTCGTGTGTTTCTTAATGCGCGCTATACACTTAGAATTTGTAACAAACCTTACATCAGAAGCATACTTGCTCGCATTAAAGCGGTTTATCTCTCGCCGTGGGAAAACCTTTGCAAATTTATTCCGACAATGGCAAAACATTCGTCGGAGCCTTAAAAGAATTTTCAAAATTTTTACATGATTCAGAGAATTATATTTTAAATTTCACTGCTAATTATTCAATAAAATTCAACTTCATACCGCCGTATTTGCCTCATTTTGGTGGGTTGTGGGAGGCAGGGGTTAAGTCCTATAAATTTCATTTATATAGAATAGTAGGTAATGCAAACTTGACGTACGAGGAGTTAAGTACTGTGTTGGCACAAATTGAAGCAGTTCTAAATTCTCGACCTATATCACCTATGTCCACAGACCCTAACGATCTTCTTCCTCTCACTCCCGCTCACTTCCTGATTGGCCCACCGCTCACATCTCCCGCCAACCAGGATCTCACGACGACGGCTACGCAGCGCCTTCTACGTTATGATCGTATAGAACAGATGCGGCAGAACTTCTGGCGTCGCTGGGCTACCGAATATATTTCTGAGCTGCAGAAAAGGACTAAATGGCAATTCAACCACGACACACTACTTCCAAATACTCTGGTGTTAAAGGAAGATAATTTACCGCCCTTAAAATGGCGCCTAGGACGAGTACTGCAGACGTTCCCTGGCAAGGATGGGATCTCACGCGTGGCAACCATCAAAACCGCATCTGACATTATTAGAAGATCAATCTCGAAGATATGCCCGCTCCTGTATCCACGTGAAGAAGATCAGTCGCAAACTCAGTAGCAGTAAATATCAACCCTTTGGAACCTGATGCTTCCAAGGCCGGGGGCATGTCAAGTAACGTCATCTAGTGGCTGCGCGGCGAGGCGCCTGCGGCATCGACATCATCGGTCGGTACAGTAAATCGGGGCGCGCCCCGCGAGTCGTGCTGTTTTACCAAATTTTTTTTTGTAACGTACTCTCTCTATCTCAACGACGACGATCGTGTACATATTTTTTATAATAATTGTATAATTCAATATATCAGTTTAAAACGGAAGAAATATACAATTCATTAAATACCTATCTTAAGAAGACACAAAATCACACAAATCCCTGCCTGGCTGATGCTGACACGCTAACAACGACAGTTGTGTTAATAAAATAGTTTAATTGATTTACTTTTATATTCAGTCGAGTTATAATAACTTTTATCTGATGATTGAAATTCAAACCCAAGTGGTATAAATACAACTTTATTTTTATAAGTACTTACGACAAATAGCTTCCATGCTGATGTACGCGAGGTACTTCTGAATGATATCAAATGGCTCATGCTCCGTCTTAAGGTTCTGGACTAACTTGTGCGCTTGCGCGTTGAACACGCCCAAGTATCCGTCGACAACCGATGAGTTGAATGTCGCTCCCAACTTCTTAATGTTGTGCTTCCAAGTTGCACCTGGTATAATAGATTCTAAATGAATAGAGTTTTGGGTCGAATGCAACTCGAGACAATTATTCTTGTGATCAGTAAATTGGTTCTAATCTGGGTGTACTCACATAGTACACCCAGATTCTTAAATGTTTGCAAAGTCTCCTGCAATACATAGTCTAGTCAACAAGTGCTTTTTAGGTCAACTTTTTTCATCAGTCTCGAAAAAATATGAACGAGGTTTCATTCGATTCGGAATGGCATGTAGATGATTTTCGAAAAATTCAAGTTTCGCTTGCAAAAGTTGCAAAAGTTATAAACAATTAACTAAAAAAACAAAGGGTTTCGTTTTTTGCAAATATCTCAAAAACTAATTAAGATTTTTCAAATCTAAAAAAATTCAAAATGAGGAGGAAATTTCCTAAAATAAGTCTTGACACCCGAAATTGTAGGACCAATATTTATAACTTTCCCAGAGGGATGAAAATACGGCCGAAAACGGGTACTCTGGCTTGCGCAAGTCACCTCTACTTCGGACACTTTATCAATAAAAAATATTTAAACGTATTAAATATAAAATTTAAAAAACGAAAAAATTCGGATAGATAAATGAACAATAATCCGGCGGTTTTCTTTTTTATCACAAGTTTTAATTAGTTATGCAATAGTTGATTAATAATTTTTTGCTGCTTGAACATGAACATTGGAAGTGTGATAATTGTCTTAGAGCTATTATTTTCTTGCAGTTTCAATTTCGCAACGACGAAAACTGTTTTTAAAAAATCTGAAAAATATATATTTTTTAATTTTTCCAACTAAATCTATTCTGAAGTGTATCTCCAAGAAAGGGAAAAATCTCAAATTTATAGTTTAACAATTATCACACTTGCAATGTTCATGTTAAAGCAGCAAAAAAATATTAATTAACTATTGCATAACTAATTGAAAAATTGTGATAAAAAAATATTTCCGGCGGATTATTGTTCATTTATCTATTCAGTAGGCCCCTGAATTTATTCGTTTATTTAAATTTCATATTTAATACGTTTAAATAATTTTTATTGATAAAGTGTCCGAAGTAGGCGTGGCTTGCGCAAGCCAGAGTACCCGTTTTCGGACGTATTTTCATTCGTCTGGGTAAAGTACAAATATTGGTCCTATAATTCCGGGAGTCGAGACACTTTTTTAGGAAATTTCCTCCTCTTTTTGAACCTTTTTTTAGATTTGAACTATCTCAATTAATTTTTGAGATATTTGCAAAAAACGAAACCCCTTGTTTTTTTTTAGTTTATTGTGTATAACTTTTGCAATTTTTGCAAGCGGAACTTGATTTTTTCGAAAATTTTCTACATGCCATTCCGAATCGAATGACACCTCATTCATATTTTTCCGAGACTGCTGAAAAAAGTTCACCAAAAAAGCACTTCTTGACAGGACTATATTGCTGATATATTATGTCATTATATATTGATATATGTAACCATAGTTACGCGCTTCGACTGCGTGTTTCAAATGCATGGTTGTGTGCGTGTAGTGTTTTTTCATTAATTTAATGTATTTTTAATGCATATTTTATAAAAACATTAGGATTCGCCCCTCCTTCTCCATATAAACTTTAACTGTCGGCCTCTATGGCGTAGTGGTTAGTGTAACCGACTGCCACGCCTGAGGTCGCGGGTTCGATTCCCGCACAAGTCAAACATTTGTGTGCATGAACATGAATGTTTGTCTTGGTCTGGGTGTTTCTATGTATAATATGTATGTATTTACAAAAAAAAGTATATATGTATGTTTATCCATTGTCTAGTATCCATAGTACAAGCTCTGCTTAGTTTGGGCTAGATGGTGTTGTGTGTATGTGGTAGAATATTATTATTATTATTATACTGAACCAAATTTCATACTCCTCCGTCCGCCCAATTTTCGTAAAAAGGAATACAAAGTTTTTGCTTCACGTATTAATATATAGATTATTATTTTATTTTTATATATGTATAAGTAAAGTTATTTTATAGTACCTACACTGATAAAGGACAAAACATACTTTACGTACGTTTTAACAAGTCAGCAGTATTATCGTAGAATTCGCAGCTGCTAGCAGAAATTGAGTAGGTACTCTTAAAATATTTACCTGGAGCAACGACAAGTCCATCTCCGAGCCACACTTTTGCAAAGTTGTAGAAATATGGTTTATCCACAAATTTGTTGGTTATCAATTTCACATCATCAGGATCATGAGTCACTAAAACAATTCTGACAATAAAATAAAATAATAGTAATATTAATAATAAGCCCTGTTGGCGCCTTACATCTGGTCATACTCGACTGGGCGACAACGGGGGACACCGTGAGGCGCGGGGGGCGTGCCGGAGCTGCGCGCGCGCGTTGACCCGACCGTTACTCGGCTCTGAGACGCGCTGAACTACGGGCATTTCTCATAATTATTGTACGGTTGAAATATACCAAATTTGTATACAGTCCACGCTATTTTATTTAACGTCCTATATGGCCTAAACATTGGTCCTTCGAGCCGGATGTTAATGCTTTGCCAATCTTGATATTTTGCCGTATCAAATATCAACAAACACCGTCGTCGTTGTCGTGTGGACTTTGCCCGTGACCACGCGGTTTGGAAGAAGTCGTTCCTGTAGCAGCCTACATCGTCGAAGGAGCTGATGTCATTTTGTGGGAGTATAAACACAGTATTTGAGTGAGTTCGTTCCAATTAGTATAATCCTGTTTTTATTTCCTGCCGTAAAAATCGTTTTCATCGTTTCATTTCTCTTCCACGTGCATAGCGTACTTACATAAATAATTAAATTCAGTGGCTTATAACAGCGTATTTTCATTCAAACTGCTTGTACATTACCGATCCTTGTTGAAATATAATAATTACAAGTGATTAGCGCATCGCGCCACATGTTAGGCCGTTGACCTTGACACATTTTTTAATCTGCTTGCATTGATCTTTTGTTTACGCACAGCTGTTCGCTTTTATATTAAAAGAAACCATTATCATTAAAATTAATTACATTATTGCATTCTTTGTTCAAAATAAGTATTTACAAAATGGCGGATCTTAAAATCTTGTTTAAAAAACGTGGTTCTGCCAAATCAAAGTTAACAATTTATTCGAATTATTTAAATTTAATTAAAAGTAGTGCCGACATTTCTAACTTGCAGCGCACAGACTTAATCGAGCGTTTAAAGAAATTCGAGACCTTATATGCACTATTTGACGAATTACAGACACAAATCGAAGTGCTTAGCGAGAACATCGACGCTGAATCTGCTGAGCGTGAGGATTTTGACCGGCAATACTTCCACCTGGTAGCAGTCACGCGCAGCCTGCTTGGTACTTCAGCCAATGATGAAACCCCACGGTCTGATACGAGCTTCAAAGATGCTGACTCAGGTGCACAAAATTCCAATAAGAATAATTTTGTTCGTTTGCCCAAAATAGATTTGCCTCGTTTTGATGGGGAACTCAAATGCTGGCTTGAATTTCGAGACACATTTACGTCATTGGTTCACGACAATACTAGTATTAGCGACATTAGTAAGTTCCACTACTTGCGATCTTCACTACACGGAAAAGCAGCCTCAGTAATAGAAAACACTACGTTCAAAGGTGACTATTACAAGATAGCATGGGGCATGTTGTGTGAGCGGTACAACAACAACCGCAAATTAGTTAAAAACCATATACAAGCTTTTTTTGATGTCGAATCAGTGCACAAGGAATCAAGTGCCTCAATTAGAAATCTTTTAGACGTAATTAATAAAAATATTAGGGCACTTACAACGTTAGAAAGACCCACTCAACATTGGGATGATTTAATCATTTATATCATGGCAAAAAAGTTAGATATGATAACTAGTCGTGACTGGGAGAAGTACAGCAATACGATGCTTAACGATGAACTTACTTTAACAGATTTTTGTTCCTTTTTAAGCAAGAGAGCAGACTGGTTAGAGTCGCATGAATCGAACCTTAGTTCTGCTCATAATGAAACTGTTGTTGCATTAAATAACAGTTATGCAAATAAAAATAATAATGCATCAGTCAATCAATTAAATACTTCTAAAACTACTAAGATCAATAAAACTTCAAGTAATTATAATAAAATAAATAAATGTCCACTTTGTTCTCAAGCTCATAACCTTTATAAATGCGAATCTTTTAGAAATTTGTCAATAGAAAATCGCATACAAAAGGCAAAAGATTACAATGTCTGTCTTAACTGCTTACGCTTTGGACATTCTGCTAAGCAATGCAAATTATCTCATTGCAAATATTGCAAATTAAAACATAATACGCTTTTACATTTAGAAAATCATGAAACAAAACCTGATTTACATCTATTGCCTTCTGCTATGCAGCCTGTCACGCTTTCTGCTTCGGCTACTGCGTCTAAAATTGCATTATCTGCCAATTCCTTGCAGCTTGCTACTTCTGCGCATGTTTTACTGTCCACAGCTGTGGTGAATGTGACCAGCGCGAGCGGTAAGAAGTACAATGCGCGCCTGTTGCTGGACAATGGTAGTACTGCAAACTTTGTCACGCAGAGCTTAGTAGAGAAGCTAGGTTTGTCACGGCGCGGTACGAGCACCAAGGTAACGGGTATTAATAATCACATATCCTCTAGTACACAGTCTTGTCACCTCACTATAGACTCTTTATGCTGTGCTTACGCTGTAGATATCGAGTGTCATATTTTACCCGAAATTACAAAGGTTCTACCGTCTTCTTTCGTCCACATCAAACACGTTCCTATTCCTTCAGGTCTTCAGCTTGCTGACCCGAACTTTAATATCCCGTCGGTCATAGACATCCTGGTAGGAGCTGAATTGTTCTGGAACATCTTAGGCAGTAATACGATAGATTTAGGCAGAAATCTACCAAAACTATGTGAAACAAAATTTGGATGGTTGGTCTCAGGTAGCATTTCGAAACAGCCAAATTTTCATTTCTCTCATTTATGCCACCACTCCAATGTCACTCCCGATCTCACTCAATTCTGGGAGCTTGATAATGTTTCACCTAAACATATTCATTCTCTTGAAGAAAAAATGTGTGATCAACATTTCATTCAAACTTCTGTCCGCAAAGATGGTGGGAGGTATGTTGTCACAATGCCGTTAAAATTAGACCCTAGTACTTTAGGTCATTCATATGAAAATGCTAAAAAACGTTTTTTGTCTTTAGAGAGACGTTTTAAACGCGATCATTCATTTAAAAATGAGTATCTTGAATTTATGCGAGAATATATACGTCTAGGTCACATGACATTAGACCCTGACAATTCTACTTCCTCACCTGAAAACTCCGTGGTCAAATATTATATACCACATCATGGAGTCATTCGTAATTCTAGCACCATTACTAAACTACGCGTAGTATTTGACGCATCAGCCTCTACCAGTTCGGGGGTGTCTCTTAATGACATTCAGATGGTCGGTCCCGTAGTACAAGACGATCTATTTAGCATTTTAATACGTTTTCGTCAGCATAGGTACGTGGTTACAGGTGACATAGAAAAGATGTACAGAGCCATAGAATTAAGTCCAGTTCAACGACCATTACAAAAAATAGTTTTTCGATTCGAACCTTCAGAACCTCTTAGGTCATATACATTAAACACGGTTACTTACGGCACCGCAAGCGCTCCATACCTAGCCACAAAATGTCTTGTGACTCTGGCTGATAACATAGAGGATAGTTGTGTCCGATCCGCCATACGACGTGATTTCTACGTCGACGATTTTTTGAGCGGAGGCTCCACAAAGGCTGAAACCGTTGAAATGTCAAAAAAGGTACATTCGGTTCTATCTTCTGCTAAATTTAACTTGCGTAAATGGCGATCAAATAATGCAGATATTCTTAAACAAATTACAAATAATAATGACACTAATAATACGTCAGAATTTCTTGAGCACGTTTTAAATTGTTCACAGTCAAAAACTCTAGGCCTTGACTGGGTTTCTGACTCTGATCTACTTACCTACACTATTAATATAACACCATTATCTAAAGTCACTAAACGTCATGTCCTATCTATTATCAGTCAGATCTTTGACCCATTGGGCCTCGTGGGTCCGTGCGTTGTCGAAGCAAAAATTATTATGCAACGTCTATGGCTTGACAAGTACGACTGGGATGACGATGTATCGCCTGAAATCAAAACACTCTGGTCTATATTTAAAAATACAATTACAAGTTTAAATTATTTAAAAATTCCTCGTTGGGTTTTGCGTGAAGACTCTATAACGCATGAAGTACATGTTTTCAGCGATGCGTCCGAAAGAGCTTACGGCGCTTGTGTCTACATTCGTTCGCGTAATAGCATTGGAGTCACAGGTGTACAACTTCTAGTCTCTAGAAATCGTGTAGCACCCATCAAACCAACGACAATGCCAAGGCTTGAACTTTGTGGGGCTTTGTTGGGTGCAAGGCTGTGTACTAAGGTTCAAGAATCGCTTACTATACCCATTCATAAATGTAGATTCTGGTGTGACTCCACTATCGTCTTAGGTTGGCTCTCTACTCCTTCTAATCAGTTGCAACCTTTTGTTAGAAATAGAGTTAACGAGATCCAGGAAAGTACATGTGGTCATACTTGGAGCTACGTACCGTCGAAGGACAACCCGGCAGATCTAGTTTCCCGTGGTCTTAGAGCTGATATCATTAAGGAGACGCCGCTATGGTGGACCGGACCCTCATTTTTATTACATGATGAAAATGAGTGGCCTAAAATACCAAACCCACGGAGACAGGATTTGCCGGAAGTAGTGACTCATTTCATTAGTAGTAATAGTGACAATAATAATTCATGTGACATTTACCATTCAAACGTAACCATTCATTCATCAGTCATACATAATTTACTCGAAAATTATTCAAGTTTAAATAAAATACAAAGAATATTTACATATATACAAAGATTTATTTATAACTTAAAAAATAAGGATAAATTGCGTGGCAATCTTTCAACAACAGAACTTCAAAATTCATTACATTTAATTATTCATCATTCACAGCTTGAAATGTTTTCTGAGGAATATAATTGTTTGAAGTCTGGACAAAAATTGTCGCACAAAAGTAGATTGCTTCGTCTAACTCCATTCATTGATGATCATAAGCTCGTTCGCGTGGGCGGGAGGCTTGCTAATTCACCTTATGACTTTGGTACTAAACACCCCATTGTCTTATGTAGTAAACACATTTTTACTAAACACTTATTTCGAATGCAACATGTAAAACTTTTACATGCTGGTCCTCAGCTGCTTTTGTCGCATATTCGACAAACTTATTGGCCTCTAGCTGGTAGAAACTTATCTAGATTTGTCGTGAACAAATGTCTTAAATGTTTCAGACACAAGGCTGAAAATGTACAACCCATAATGGGTCAGCTACCTAATTCAAGAACTAATTTAGAATTTCCATTCTTGAATTGTCATGTTGACTACGCGGGGCCAGTATTGGTAGCCGATCGCAAAGGTCGCGGTTGCAAACTTACAAAATCTTATATGTGCATCTTTGTTTGTTCAGCAGTTAAAGCGGTACATTTGGAGCTCGTGACAGACCTTACAACTGAGGCTTACTTGGCTGCTCTAAATCGTTTCGTGGCGCGTCGGGGCAAGCCTCGAAGCATCACGTCCGATAACGGAACGAATTTCGTAGGCGCAGCAAATGACATTT
Source organism: Catocala sponsa (assembly GCA_963564715.1). NCBI lineage: Eukaryota > Metazoa > Arthropoda > Insecta > Lepidoptera > Erebidae > Catocala > Catocala sponsa. The sequence goes on along the minus strand of OY751341.1, from coordinate 23,860,795 downwards.
ATAAACTCTTACATTCGTCAAATGTTGCATCTGAAATAGCGCAAGAGGGGATTGAATTTCATTTCACGCCCGCATACAGCCCACATTTCAATTCACTGGCTGAAGCTGCGGTTAAATCATGCAAGCACCACTTAAAAAGATTATTGCATCTTACACACTTCACTTTTGAGGAGATGGTTACTTGTCTCACTCATATAGAGGCAGTTTTAAATTCACGCCCCCTCACTCCGCTTTCATCAGACCCAAACGATTTTTCGGCGCTTACTCCTTCACACTTCCTAATTGGACGACCACTCTTAACTGTACCATATCCACAGGTGGCTGAAGTACATATAACTCGGCTGGATCGGTGAAAAAGAGTCCAGTACATCAGGCAGCATTTTTGGCGTCGGTTCCACAATGAATATACTTCTCTGCTTCAGACTAAACAAAGGTGGTTCCATTCCAGAAGCGAAGTCAAGCCAGGGTCTTTGGTCCTAATTAAGGAAAAATCCACTCCGCCACTGCTCTGGTCCCTGGGTCGGGTCATAAAGACCTATCCCGGCATAGACGGGGTCACAAGGGTGGCTGAATTGAAGACAAAGAGAGGCACCATTCGTCATGCCTTCAATTCCATCTGCCCCCTTCCTGAAGAACATTGAAGACATCGCTTCAACCCGGGGAATATGTTGGCGCCTTACATCTGGTCACACTCGACTGGGCGACAACGGGGGACACCGTGAGGCGCGGGGGGCGTGCCGGAGCTGCGCGCGCGCGTTGACCCGACCGTTACTCGGCTCTGAGACGCGCTGAACTACGGGCATTTCTCATAATTATTGTACGGTTGAAATATACCAAATTTGTATACAGTCCACGCTATTTTATTTAACGTCCTATATGGCCTAAACAAGCCCCCTAAATCCCAACCATACGTCCGAGTCGAACACCTGACACACGTGGGGGGCGGACACACGAACATTTTTACTGGCGTGGCTAACATGGCAATGGTAACCCATTCAATATGGATACCCGTTCTAAAAAGAAACTGAGAGGACCGCTGCCCGGGGGCGATCGCCGCGGCACACCTGGAGCTGACGCTGGGTGTTTCAGCATGCGAACCGTCAGCGGTGAGGGGCTGAACAGGCGGGCTCCCACCGATAAAGATGCTACAGCCGAACCCGCAGACAATATTGACAGACTGACAGACAGGACAAGTTACCCAATTGAACCATATAGCCCAAATACCATTTCTTATACACCATCAGTCCCAACATCACCTTCAATCACTAGTAATTATAACGAACAGAATAATTTAGATCCACTTAGTAGTAACAATAATAGAGTCGTAACCACAGCTGAGGATGTTTTGCAGGAGGCATCAGCCATCTGTCCTGCGACCACCAAAGCTGGCAAACCCAGAGTGCGTATGCAATGGAATGATGAAATCAATACTTTTATCATGCGCACTTACTTTTATATTACTAAATTAGAGACAGATAGAACTATGTACTGCAAAAAACTTCACGACCAATTTGTTTTAAAATATCAACACTTACAACTATCAGCACAACGAATTGCAGATCAAAGAAGGGTGATAATTAGAAATAAAAGGTTGTCTGACGATGTTATTAGTAAGTTAAAATATGAAGTATCAGAACAACTCAGGACAGAAGAATTAGAACGTACACTGCATTTAGAATCAGATTCAGTATTACCACCCGTACCAACTCTTCCAGAATATATTTTGCAACCTACATCAATCACATCATCCAACATCTCACTTACACAAATACCCTCTACTACGATAACAAATTCGCAGATGACATCACTTACTCAGGCGCATGTTATCTTATCTTATGTGTGGGGGCCAGTCAGTGCAGACCGGCGACACTTCGACCCAGTGGGATCTTTTGTGTCGGTCCCAAGATTTAACCCTTAGCTATCTCCTTATGAATGTACTGCATAAGCCGCAGTGTACAATTCAGAGGGAGAAGCCTGAAGTCTTCAGGGCTTGGATATGCCACCCCCATCAGACCCGTCCTCAGTCCAGCCAACGCGTCGCATTCACACAATAGGTGCGATATGGACTCGTCCTGTTCACCACAGGCCCTGCAGATCAAATTGTGTGCCAATCTCAATCTGCACAGGAAGTCGTTGGTGCCAAAATGGCCAGTGAACGCTCCTGTGAGCAGGCGCATTTGGCTCTTGCTATATCCACAGAACTTCCGGGTGAAGCCTGTGGCTCCCTTTGCAATGAACTTCTTGGAGTGTTCCAGACCCCTAAGGGCCATCCACTCCAACCTGTGTTTGTCATTGCCATGTGCATTCAAAGCTACCTTGACGGTGCTCTCAAAGAGTCCCACGAATGGCTCGGGGCCCACAAACAGCTGCTCCAAGCCCTTTCTGGCCAACTCATTAGCCTCCTCATTGCCCTGCACCCCTGCATGTCCCGGAACCCAGACCAGTCTGACTGTGTTCTTCCTGCCTAGTTTGTTGAGGATCTTAACACAGTTCAGGACCAGTCTGGAGTCCACCCTACACGAGTCCAGAGCTTTGAGAGCAGCATGACTGTCACTGAGAATATACACACTCTTGTCAGTGACACCACTGTTGATATTCTCCTGAGCACAGGCAATTATAGCGTAGGTTTCCGCTTGGAAGACCGTTGCATATTTGCCCATGCTTTGGCTCACCTTACAGTCACTGGCATAGATACCAGCGCCTGATCCTGTTTCCATTTTGGAACCATCGGTGTACCAGATGAGACAACCCTCGTGAGGGGATTGTAGACCTTGTCTCCATTCATCCCTCGTGGGGCCCTTTATTTCAAAATTCTTTTTGAATATGTGCAATGGTTGCATTTTGTCGCATCCCATGCTCATAATCCTTTTGGGATCCTTTGAAGTCTCCAGTTTTGTGTGTCGAGTTACCGGCATGTTGACGCTCCACAGCCCATGCACAGATAGTCTATGTAGCGCCTTTACCGCCTTTGACTCCACAACAATGTGTAGCGGCGTTAGATCCAGCAGGACCTCTAACGCTGCCGTTGGCGTAGTCGGGAACGCCCCTGTTATAGCCATGCAGGCCAATCGCTGTACCTTCGACAGCGCGTTCCTGCATGCAGCTAGCTTGGTTCTTGGCCACCAGACAATGCTCCCATACGTGAGTATGGGTTTTATCATCATCGTGTATAGCCACTTGATGACCTTGGGCTTTAGCCCCCAGGTCTTCCCATAAGTAGAGCGAATCATGCCGAAGACCCGCTGGGCCTTCACTATGACTTTTTCTACATGAGATTTCCACGTTAGTTTACTATCTAAGGTCATGCCTAGATACTTCACCTCCGTGGACCATTGTAACTGCGTACCATACATGGAGAGAGCTCCCAAACCTGTGAGATCCCTCTTCCTAGTAAATGGCACGACAGTAGTTTTCCCTGGGTTGGGCCAGTCCAGGCGCATGTTTCTACTCAGACAAGATCTGATCTAGTCACACAACTAACAGAATATACATAGTCGCATCAAATTACACAAATAGACACAACGGCACAAGAATTAATAAATGAAGACGAGACCGCACTTATACAATACAATGGTACGGACCCAACAGTCCGTCCTAAACTACCAAAACTTAGAGAATGCAGAAGTCTTTACGCATATATAGATATTTTTAACAAGCAAATATTAAGCAGATTTTTCTCAATTGATTCCGATTTAAATCATATTCACACTTTGATCTACTGTAGCGCACTTGTAATTTCCGCAAACCTAGGATATAAAATTCGAGCCCCTAACGCTAATACTCCGCATAAAACCCATAAATCTCTAAAGGCCGCATGGCAATTACGGATAGAAAATGACATTAAGAGCAGATATAGGCAGGTTATCCCAGTACATTAATAATAATAAAAGTAAAAAAGTAGTTGCAGCAGTCAAGGTAATTTTCAGAAAAGCAAAAGTACACACAATTCACGAACGTAATAACATAAGACCAGAGGAATATTTAGACATATTAAAACAAAAACTTACAGTAAAATCACAACGCTTAACCAGATATATGAAAGCATTGCAAAGAAAGGAAAACAACAAATTGTTTATTACAAATGAAAAAAGGTTTTACAGAACATTTAGAAAAGGATAACATACAACGTGCACAAGAACTGCCCAACTCAGAAGCCCTAAAAAACTACTGGACCGATCTCTGGAAGAAACGGCATGATCATAATGATTCAGCAGGATGGATAAAAGATGAAGAATGTAGAATGATGAATGCGGAAAATGTTAAATTTTTTTTTTTGCTCTTCAAAATGGTCACACTCCACCTGATGGTAAGCAGTCGTATGGTCTAAGAGCAGTGGCCTCCACATCGCGCCCACAGTAGCCGAGGCGATGTTGAGGTCTCTACTTTGACGGCCTGAGAAGATGCTTTTTCACGCCCCGCTTAAAGAACCCAGGATTGAAGGAAGAAGGAAACACGTGCCTTGGCAGAGAATTCCATGCCTTGGTCGTTCGGCGGAGATATGAGGACCCAAACTTTTTGGTACGCGCTCTAATCGACTCTACCGTGTAAGGATGGCATCTGAGCCCAGCACGCGTTGTTCTGAATAGGAAAGGGGAGGGCGGGATAAGGTGGAATAACTCTTCAGAGCACTCACCGTGGTATGTTCTGTAGAAACATGCCAATGAGGCAATGTCCTTACGGAGTTGCAGAGGTTCCAGTGAACTCGTGACCTCTGGATCTCCGATGATACGGACAGCCCGCCGCTGTAACCGGTCGAGAGTGTCCAACAAGTACTGCGCGGAGCCATCCCAAAGATGAGAACAGTACTCCACGCAAGGGCGCAATTTTGTGATGTTACGGTAGATGATGTAGAGATAGCTACGAGAAAAATAAAAAACTGGAAGGCAGCAGGAACAGACAGGCTACATAATTTTTGGTATAAGAAATGCCATACTTTACATAATATTTTGGCAAAGAACATTACAGAAATCATCAAAGGTGATCAAGTACTACCCAAATTCGTAACAATGGGCATCACTTATATATTACCCAAAAGTAGTGACACTGTAAACCCATCACAATATCGTCCCATTACATGTTTACCAACTATTTATAAACTTATTACATCATTAATTACACATAAAATTAACAAACACTTAGAATGTAATAACATTATGTCTGAAGAGCAGAAAGGCTGTAGGCAAGGACATAGAGGATGTAAGGAACAACTGGTTATAGACTCCACTATTCTAAAACACGCCCATAGTCACAAAAGGGACCTGCATATCTCATTTATAGATTATAAAAAAACCTTTGACAGTGTACCTCATTCATGGTTAATTCGAGTCCTTCACATCTACAAAATCAACCCTGTGATAATCAGCTTTCTGAAAAATGCCATGTATGACTGGAGAACAACATTACACCTTACTAATGGTACAGATACGATCACTACAGATGAAATCAGCATCGGAAATGGTATTTTCCAGGGAGACTCTCTTAGTCCACTATGGTTCTGCCTCGCATTAAATCCTCTGTCAAACCTCCTCAACAGCAACACTAGTGGATATAAACTAAACTCTGAAACATTCATTACACATCTAATGTATATGGATGATATTAAACTGTTTGCTAGAACTCACAAATGCCTTGATAATCTAATAAATATGTGGTGTCGTGGGACACCAGGTAGGAACGAAGTTCCTTCGGCTAATGTAGAATCGACACAAATTGCAAAAAAAATCGTGCTCAATTCACTAAATAGAATAAAGAATATTCATTTATACCAATATATTTAAATGATTCCAAACATTTAAATATATTGGTCATTTAGTGATTTCTGATATCCTGGTATTATACACTACTCGCTTAGCAATACGCACTACTGGTGAGTGTTTGCCAGCATTTATTCGGCAGAATGGAATGTGAAAAGTTTTAGTAACGGGGTGTTGCGGAATTCTATTTGGTATCGTTAAGTTAATGTTGCTTAGTAGTTGACTGCAGTCTACTCCACCGTTGAGGAGTTTATGAAGGAATAAGAGATCCTTGATTGTACGCCGATGATTCTAGTCTAGTGCTAGTCATTTTGAAGAATTTAAGTCTGTTAGTGTAGGGAGCTCTATGCGAGACACCAGATGATACGTATGCTAAGTGTCTCGTAAATGCTCTTTGGATGCCTTCGATTCTCTGTGATTGTATAGCGTACGAAGGGCTCCAGACTACACATGCATACTCGAGATAGCTTCGTACCAAGGCGTTGTAAAGAAGTGTCTTTGTTTATTTTAGACGGAAACTATTGGTGTTCCTTTTAACAAATCCGAGCATTTTAGCTGCTTTTCTAACGACTCCGTCTATGTGTGGTGTAAAATTTAATGTGCTATCAAGTGTAATACCGAGATCTCTCATTTCATCTCTCATTTGCTTTGCTGAACATGGCAACAGGTAAATGTAAATGTAAATTCACATTAATAAGTGTAGCTTTGACGTTCATAACTGTTACTTTGTGACCTACATGAATAAACATATTTTGATTCTGATTTTAACATGCATGTGGCAGTTGTTGGTTGTGCCGTGCCTCGGAGAGCACGTTAAGCCGTCGGTCCCGGCTGCCATGAACACCTATGGCAGTCGTTATTGGGAAGTCAGTGCCCTCTAATATCCTGACACTGGTCTAGCCTTAGGGTATCGTTAGCCTTCAAGTTGCGGAGGTCAGATGGCAGTCGCTCCGTGTAAAAACTGATATCCAGTCAAATCCGGTTAGACTAGAAAGCCGACCCCAAATGACTTGGGAATAATAAAGGCTAGGGAGAAGTGGTATCTATTGTTCAATAGAGACCAGGCTAGTCTAGTTGACTCACATGTTTCTATTATATACTAGCGACCCACCCCGGCTTAGCACGGGTAGTACAAAACTTTAACAAATTATACACCTAAACCAGAGGTCCCAGACTTTTTTCTCATAGACCACTTTTAAAATTTAGTTGGTTCTGGTAGACCCCCTGCAGCAACATTTTACCATATTCCTTGGCATCCATATTTATATTGGTGAAGAATCAAACAAGTTCATGCAATTAAAAAAATTGATAAAATCTCTACGGGCTGACATTTTTTTTATTTTTTAGTAATTCTCTACCGAAAAATCGGTAGCTTCGAGACCACTGGTACTGAATATGCAATATGCAAGTTTTTACAAGTAACAGTCGCTGAGTTTCTTCAAATATTATCTGCCTACATTGATAGGTGAAGTCAAGCCAACATTTTTTTAGTTCTTCACTATCGAAAGCAAATAAATTTTCATAGACACCCGCTTCCGAATTGTGTTCCCCCATTTTTTGTCACGCCAAAGTAGACCCCCGTCGAGTCGCCCGTGGACCCCTGGGGGTCCACTTGGACCACTTTGGTAATTAATGACCTAAACCTTCCACATAAATCACTCTTTCTATTAGTGAAAACCGCATAAAAATCCATTCAGTAATTGTTGAGAGCTATTCCATGAAAAAAAAATCTATACTAATATTATGAAGCTGAAGAGTTTGCTTGTCTGGTTGAACTTGCTAATCTGAGGAACTACTCGCTCGAATTGAAAAATTCTTTTGGATAGCCCATTTATCGAGGAAGGCTATATAACATCACGCAGTACTTGCTGGACGCTCTCGACCGGTTACAGCGGCGGGCTGTTCGTATCATCGGAGATCCAGAGGTCACGAGTTCACTGGAACCTCTGCAACTCCGTAGGGACATTGCCTCATTGGCATGTTTCTACAGAATATACCACGGGGAGTGCTCTGAAGAGTTATTCCACCTTATCCCGCCCTCCCCTTTCCTATCCAGAACAACGCGTGCTGGACTCAGATGCCATCCTTACACGGTAGAGTCGATTAGAACGCGTACCAACAAGTTTGGGTCCTCATACCTCTGCCGAACGACCAAGGCATGGAATTCTCTGCCAAGGCACGTGTTTCCTTCTTCCGTCAATCCTGGGTCCTTTAAGCGGGGCGTGAAAAAGCACCTTCTCAGGCCATCAAAGTAGAGACCTCAACATCGCCTCGGCTGCGATGAGGGCGGTGTGGAGGCCACTGCTCTTAGACCACACGACTGCTTACCATCAGGTGGAGTGTGGTCATTTTGACGAGCAAAATAAACAAAAAAAAAGAAAAAAAACGCTACGACCAATAGGAGCGGAGCAGTAATGAAAAATGTTGCAAAACCGGACGCAGACGAAATTGCGCGGGTCAGTAAGTATTATTATAATCAAAGAATATGCCTTGGTGGCGCAGTGGTAGTATATGCTGCTGTTATACAAGAGGTCTAAGGTTCAATGCCCGGGTCGATTATTAGGTTCTTCTGTCATGAATTTCTCAGCAGCAGTGCGAAGTCTAACTGTACCCAATAAATATCAATAAGTTATAGAAAAACATCTCCGCCTAAAGCTTTGAGGATATAAGCATAACATGTAGGGGAGAGTAACCTATATTGAACCGGCGCTTAAATTGTACCACTTCTATATTTCTCGTCAATTTGGTAGAAATATAGAAGTGGTACTATTTAAGCGCCGGTTCAATATAGGTTACTCTCCCCTACATAATTATGTGCTACGTATGTATCTAAATTATACCATTTTGTAATAACCAAACAGTCCATTTGGTGTTACTCAGATTTGTTTATTTATTTAGGACTACCAACAACTACACTAATACACTTTTCTTTTACATAAAAATCAACATATACATATATACAAAACTCTTAGTCTCTCCCTCCCCCTCTGGGAAATAGGCGTGAATATATGTATGTATGTATGTACATATATACAGTAAATTTGGAGTTCACAACACACTGATAATATTATTACGGAATGCGGCAAGCGAGCCTACGTGCACGCCTATGACATCAGAGTAGCTATTTATGGTTCTGAAAAGACACCCCGTCTTTTATAGCTATAGCAGAGTTAGAGACTCACCAAAAAACACACATTTTATTTATCACATTCGGACATCCCCTCTCTCTACGACTAGTCCAGTCTATGGTATAGCGGTCCCCTACACCAACTGTCAGGTTATATTAGGGGAGCCTGTACCTTTCAGTACCCGAGAGCACCTTCCGGGACCAGTTATAGACAGGTTTTGTCCCCAAATCTCGATTTAAATCACATGCGGTACAGCTGTTAGGAGTTTTGGTCACGGGGGCCAATCTTAACGCAGACTAGCCATCCGCGCAGGAGATACTATAGTGCACAAGTGTATGCGCAAACACAAGTGCACTCGCTGTTCCCTAAATCTCATGATCCGATGGGAGGGTAATCCGATATGACCGGGGAGAGACTGATCTCTCCAACGGCTTCGCGTGCTTTCTGAGGCACCACGGGGTGTTCTACATTGCCAACTCCTTAACATTGGACTGCTATTGAGATTTCTTAACAGAAAATCGCAATAACTTTTTATTGCTCCGACCCGGGATCTGAATCCGAGAACTCATCCTCATAATCATCGGGATGGTTTAGACACAATTGAACCCGGTCGGTTGCGCTCCGATCGAGGCCTAGATATAAAGGTTCGGATGGAACAATATCTGTCGGATCTGCTAGTATGCATATATAAGTAGAAATCTTGTATTATGTACTTACGGAACATAGGAAAGGGTCCCAGCCAAACCACGAATCTACTAGCTTGTGCTTTCTCACATACCTTGCTCATACGGTCTATGACACTGAATAACACTGAAAACAGAAGAAAAATGTTATCTGTTGTGTTTAACAAATAATCCTAATCCTAACTAATATTATAAAAGCGAAAATGAGTTTGTTACCTTTTCACGCCTAAACCACTAAACCGATCATCCTGAAACTTTGCATATACGTTGTCAGGTGTACAGAAACGGACATAGACCTTTCATCCCGAAAAATATTACTGTTCGCGAGGAAAACAATAATAATGTTTTTATGATAATAGATGGCGCCACGTGTCTTTCGAAACATGATTGAATTATATTATTGCAAGCAGAGTACAACCCGAATTGATTGTTAAATTCTAAATTAACGCGAGCGAAGCCACGGTCAAAAGCTAGTAATTATAATATTTTGCACAGTTTTTTACAGATTGAATTAAGTAGCAAAGTAAGTAATCTATACTAATATTATAAAACTGAAGAAGTTGATTGTTTGTTTGGTTGAACGCGCTAATCTCAGGAACTACTGGTTCGAATTGAAAATGTATGTTAGTATTGGATAGCCTATTTATCGAGGAAGGCTATAGGCTATATAACATCACGCTACGTCCAATAGGAGCGGAGAATCAATGGAAAAAGTTGTAAAAACGGGGTAAATTCTCTTATGTGACGCAGATGACGTTGCGCCGGTCAGCTAGTACAAAATAAAAGCAGCGATTGCTCACATACTGTAAAGGTCCCGCAAGAATAGCTGACGCAGGTACCTAATTTGGTTTGCCTACTATGTACTGTTCTGTATATGTATATTTATATTTAATTGTATTGTGAAAAGGAGATACAAATAAAAAACTTTTGTTTCTTTTTTTCTTTCTTTTCTTTCTTTCGATAGTCTATTGGGAGACCGTTGGACTGCCACATAGAGGTCTCAAATTCGATTCCAAGGCCAGCACTTCTGACTTTTCCAAGTTATGTGCGTATTAATTAGTTAATTATTGCTTAAGGTAACGGTGAAGGAAAACATCGTGAGGAAACCTGCATGTCTGAGAATTAATTCTCCATAATGTTCTCGAAGATGTCTGAAGTCTGCCAACCCGCACTGAGCCAGCGAGGTGGACTATGGCCTACACCTTCTCACAGTGAGCAGAGGCCCGTGCCCAGCAGTGGGACAGTTTAATACAGGGCTGATATTATATGTTAAGTATTACCCTTTGCTCGCGGCTTCGCTCGCGTAAAAGTAGGTTAGTTTATAATCTTAGAAACACAACTTTTTTAAATAAAATATAGTTGTGTTACTCGGTGATAATATAACTTGCTAATGGAGAAAGAATTAATAAAATGGGTTGATTAGTTTTTGAATTTAACCATTACGAAAAAACAAACAATCAAAAAAGTTAATCTTTCCTATCTATACTAACTAGCGGTCGCCTAGTGCTCGAAATTCGACCAAAGTTTGCCTGTAAGATATTGCTGACATATTATGTAATTATATATTGATATATGTAACCATAGTTACGCGCTTCGACTGCGTATGTCAAATGCATGGTTGTGTGCGTGTAGTGTTTTTTCATTAATTTACATACATACATACATAGATTCACGTCTGTTTCCCAGAGGGGTAGGCAGAGACTACGGATTTTCATTTGCTACGATCCTGACACACTTCTCTAGCTTCATTCACTTTCATCACAATCCTCATACACGCCCGTCGGTTCAAGGAGCTCTTAACCTGGCCTTTGTCCAGAACGCCTCCGATCTGGTCGAGAAACGTTCGCCTAGGTTTTCATTAATTTAATGTATTTCTAATGCATATTTTTAAAAAATATTAGCATTCGTCACTTCTTCTCTGTATAAACTATAAGTGTGCGAAATTTCATACTTCGTCCGCCCAATTTTCGTAAAAAGGGGTCCCAAGTTTTCGCTTCACGTATTAATATATAGATATTATAAAGCTGAAGAGTTTGTTTGTTTGAACGCGCTATCTTAGGAACTACTGGTTCGAATTTAAAAGTTCTTTTAGTGTTGGAAAGCCTATTTATAGAGGATGGCTATAGGCTATATTACATCACGCTACGACCCACGGGGACGGCGCAGTAACGATAAACGCGGGTGAAATCGCGGGAACATCTAGTACTTAATATAATGCTAGACAACAGGTCTGATTCAACCCGTGACCACGATCGATACAAGTCGGTCGAAACGTCGAGCAATCAATAGGTATCTATTATCTCTTAAATACTTTATCGCGAGTAAGACCCCTTATCTAGCATTATATTAAGTATAGCCTATGTTGCTCGGTGATAATATAGCTTTCTTATAGTGATAGATTTTTATGGAAAATCGGTTGAGTAGTTTAGGAGTTAATGCTTACAAACAAACAAACAAAAAATAAAATATTTCCTCTTTGTAATATTAGTATAGAATATAGATAAAGACCTAAATTACACTTTGCTGTATCAAAGAATCGACACCTCACGACGCGACGGGTCACAAATATATACCAAGATTTAAAAATATAGTCTAACTAGCTAACTCGGCAAACGTAGTTCTGCCACATCAATTATTTCTTAGCGATATAAAATATACTTTACGACCTATTCTCAAACTTACCAAATATATATATTTATATATATATATATATATATATACATATATATATAAATTTCATAAAAATCGGTCGAGTCGTTTCGAAAGAGTGCAACCACAAATACCGTCACACGATTATATATATATATATATATCTATATACTAGTTTTCACCCGCGGCTTCGCTCGCGTAAATGTAGGTTAGGTTAGGTTAGGTTTGCAACAGTTCTTTTTTCTGGATAAAAAGTACCCTTTGTCCTATTTTGTACACCTGACAAAGTGTATGCAAAATTTCATGTTGATCGTTTAGATAGTTAAGGCGTGAAAGCGTAACAAACAAACAAACAACAAACACTCATTTTCACATTTATAATATTAGTAAGGAAGTAAGGATGTAGATAATTATACATACCTTTCCCATCGCCAATTAATTGATGCACATTGCCAATAAACGGAAGCAGTGGCAAAGTTGGCAACCCTGCGAACTTCAGGCGCGCGCGCCGCTCGTACAGCCATAGTGCCAATAGAACGCATAGCATCAGTATGCCTGCTATGTACTACCATAATTGCATCCTGTAGAAATAGTTACAAATATATAAAATATCAATATTCAATAATACGTTTCAAGACACAGATCGCAGATAACAACCAGAAACCAGAAAATTTTTAATGGGATTAGGCTGGACACGTTTGCCGCATACCGAAGGAGCTTTGGGCTAAAATCAGCACAGACTGGATCCCAAATGGCACTAAGCCAACGTGGTAGACCAAACTAATGCCATCATTAGCTGCCATCACCATCTTCGGTCGAATTTAACAGATTTAGAAGAGACTGATGTTAACTAGCGCATGACAGAGAGATGTGGTAAAGTGAGAGCGAAACCTTTTTCTTATTTCTTTGAAGCTGGGAGCTCATGCACTAGGAATACATCCTGCGTCGCGGGGACTTTATAAACATTCAGACAATGGACACGAGGAACACCCAGACTCGGCAGAACTACTTGCGGATCACACAAATGTTTGTCCCGTAAGGGGAACGAACCCACTACACTCAGCGCGGTGGCCATTGCGAGCCGATCTCTTACAGCACCCCACTACCCGTACAGTCTAGCCTTTGCCCTGCAGTGGGATAATACAGAATGACAAAAATGGCGATTCAATAGAAGTAGCCGTGTATTGCAGGTATCTTCTCATAGACGCATCTCTTTGTCTATAACTAGCAACTAACATATTTTTTTATTAAGTAAGTTAGGTAAACTCACAATCACTAAACTTTAAAGTTCGTAAGTGGTCTAAATGCATGAATGGTTTTACTTTGCGTCTTATTGCGCCATTCTGGATGAACGGCGCCATAAAATGCAAAGTAAAACCAGCTGCCAGACGCTCTTATACCTGGATGTCTGCGTATAGCAATTTCGGATTAAATCCACAAAATATAAGTCAAAGTCAAAGTCAAAGTCAAAGTCAAAGTCAAAAATCATTTATTCATTTAGGTCACAAAGTAACACTTATGAACGTCAAAGTATATAAGTTAGTGAGTTTACTAAATTACTGAAGCTACATTTAGGTTAGTTGCTAGGTTCAGGCAAAGGGTAGAGCCTATGAGAAGAAACCTGCAAGAAACTCACGGCCACTCTTTTAAATCGCCAGTTAAATATAATTTCAGTATTTTACAACTCAGATTAACAAGGTGTTACAGCCATTATGCCATATACTACTGACTATAAAAAACTAAAGATAATAACAATAATAACTTAATAATATTATAGAGAGGAAATAATTTGAGCTAAGATAATATATTATTTAATATAAATCTAAACAAGACAATAGGATGGCATGATGGCGCATACACTTACACTTTGTGACTATGCAAAGGCTTAAATTGACTTATAAGTAATACAGATCTTTGAATCCTGTATGCAACAAGCAACTAGCTCCATGAGTTTTTGTCATTTAAGTAGTCGTTGACTGAATAATAACCCTTCCGAATAAGTTGTTTTTTAGGGCGTTTTAAAATTTAATTGATGGTAAATTAATTATATTAATACGTAGTTTATTAAAAAAACGTATACCGAGTCCCGCAAATGTATTGTGAACTTTATGTAAACGATTATTAAAAATATAAACTTGTTTAATCGTTTAATCGATGATATGGGCCTACTAACTTATGCTTATTTCTAGTGTTTACGTTATGGATATCCCTATTCTTATTATACATATAAGTAAATGTTATGTTTAATAAACATAATGTTAGCAAATATATATTGCGATGCAACAGTAAGTATGCCTATTTCTTTAAATAGATCTTTCAGAAAATTCTTTAGAAAATTATATTAAGCAGAATTCATCATAAATGACATTCTTAAGTGGATGGTATTTTTATTGGAATTAATCTACATTTTACGTATTTTTGGCGTCCTATGTCAATTACACTTCTCTATATTTCTTTGTATATTAATTATTATTTGAACGCGGAGACATGATGCTTCTAAGACAAAAATGTCAAACACACATATCCCATATTTGTAAAAAGAATTACCTATTATTAATAAATTACATCTCAGCGAAGTCCATGTCCACCTTTACCAAGACCGCTTACTGCTATATACTATCATAGGACATAACATGTCCCTAACTCTATAATCTATAGCAGATAAATATGTTTGTTGTCTATAACCACGGGGAGTGCTCTGAAGAGTTATTCCACCTTATCCCGCCCTCCCCTTTCCTATTCAGAACAACGCGTGCTGGGCTCAGATGCCATCATTACACGGTAGAGTCGATTAGAGCGCGTACCAAAAAGTTTGGGTCCTCATATCTCTGCCGAACGACCAAGGCATGGAATTAAAGGTATTGTCATAATCTGTATAACCGAAATATGGTAATTTATTGAATTCCTAAGAAACATGTTTTAAATTAATTTAACTAATTGAGCAGATTTTCTTACTTACGTTTCCAAAACACCTTTTGCGACTGAGAGATAACACATAGGCCTACCTATATAAGGAACGTGGACATCGAAAGTGCTGCCTACTGGCGTCGCCAATCTGAATCTAATATTATATTAATAAATAAAAAAATAAAATAAAATGTGTTTTATTTCAGACAAATTAAAAATCCATATAATGTTAGTAACAATTTTACTTAGAAACTATGTTAGTAACAATTTCATTTCTATTTTATTTAAAGACAATTTTTGTGCCCGAGATGCATCTACGGACACAATGAGCTACGATAGGAGAGTCGTATCGTCCCGCTATCACCCTCAGAATGGAGTTGGAGCTGGTCCGCAGTCTGCAAAGCAACGAGACAGTTTTTGTACGCATCATACAATGAAAGTCATTGATATGAGCATGTGCGAACATACCCGAAGCGCTGCAGAATCGGGGCAGCCCCAACAACATTCTGAGTGCGTTATTATACTGGACACGCAGCGCGCTGATGGCTCGCTGCGTATAGTTGGTCCAAAGGCTGCACGTGTAGAAAACTTGGCAGTAGGCTCTAAACAAAGTTAATTTTACTTGCGTACTACAACGTGCAAACCTTCTAACCAACATGTTGCAGCGCACCGCCAGCGCTCTGCGCTCCCGCTCGATGTCTACTTGGTCTTTAAGGTCGTCGGTTACAAAGTGTCCGAGGTACTTAAATTGGCTCACCCGCTTAAGCTCTGTACCGTTAAGCTTAATAGAAGGTACACACGAGGGACACCTCCCACCCACGGCCTTAAACACCAGGTATTCTGTCTTTTTAACATTATATAGCAGTCCATGCGCCTGCACATACCGTTCGCAAACCTGTAATAGTGCTCTCATCGATTTTATCGTTGGACACAGCAGCACCATGTCGTCTGCATAACTAATGTTATTGACGGTAACGTCTTCTACGCGACATCCAATCTTCATGCTGCTGAGTTCAACGATCAGATCGTTGATATACAGGTTGAAAAGGTGAGGCGAGGTCAGACCGCCCTGTCTCACTCCACACTCCAACCCATACGAGCCCGACAAACTATCACCCCATTTCACGCGGTTTGTTTGGTTGTGGTACCAATACTGGAAGATGCGCAACAACTCTGCAGGTACGCCTCTGTCCCTTAGCTTATTCCACAGCACATCGTAAGAGACTAGGTCGAAAGCACGCGAAAGGTCTAAGAAACATGCGTAAACTGGCGTCATCCTGTCTGTGTAATACCTAACCGTGTGTTTTAGTGCCAGTATCGCACTCTCAGTGGATAGACCTGACCGGAAGCCAAACTGTGCATCATGTAAGTGTACATAACCCTCAAGACGAGCTCCCATCAGGCCGTCGAGCACCTTCGCTGCAACCGTGGCCAAGGAGATAGGTCTATAGTTACACTTGTCTGTTACATCTCCTGTTTTGTTTTTAATTATTGGTACAACAATTGTATGCATAAGGTCAGCAGGAAGATATGAATGGCACATACACAATGAATAAAACATTGCCAAGACTCTTGGTAGATGAGGTCCAGCGTGCCGGAAGTGCTCAACGCTGAGACCGTCGTGGCCAGGTGATTTTCCCTTAGTCATGTTTTTAATAACATTTGTAACTTGGGCAGACGAAAAACGAATTAAGTCACTATCACAACAAGCCCCCGCATCAACCACTCCAGACACGCTCAGACATGCATCTACCTTAAAATGCTTAACAAACATATTAGCGATTGCTGACGGCTCTTGGGCATCTCCGACATTGTCTGGCAAGCCGGGTTTAACATTAAATTTGTTGGTGGCCTTCCAAAATTGCTTAAATTTTTGATCCACATGATACGACGCCATAATATCTAGCTTAATTTTATCTTGGTGCGATTGACACCATTTAAGTTTGCTCTTAAAAATTTTACGACTTAAATTCATATCTTCGTATACACTGCCATGTGACGGCTTATTTTGCAGTAACCACATATGGTATTTGAGTCTAGCCACCCTGTGCGCCTCACGCACATGCCTGTTCCACCCTATTATTTGTCTTTTATTATGTCGCCGACGCTCGACACGCGTACTTTGAGCGGCATCAGATAAAATGTTTACAATGGTAGAATACATTTCATCAAGCGTCTCCCTATGTTGTAAGTTGTTACAGTGAGAATTACTACACATTCCAAAATGCTGCGGGTAATCAATATGCCGGAGCCTTTCATTGCAAAGCCTATAATATTCTTTAATCTGGTCATCCTCCCTCTCACCCCATACAGCTTTATTTATTTGCACTCTGTTCGTGTATATTAAAGGTTTGATTGTTTCAATGTTACAGGTTACTGAGATAGGAAAATGATCAGACCAAAACACGTCAGATATTACATTAACACTTTCAATAGTACTGAACGCCGACTGTGTGACAATACAGTGATCAAGCCATCTTTGACACCCATGTGAGTCACTGATGAATGTAAAACAATCCGAATTTATGCCCAGAATCTCTGCGTCAGCACACAACCATCTTTGTTCCGAACAGAAGCTTAAAAGTTCATCCCAAAAAGACTCACCCGGATGCGAATTATAGTCCCCGAGTATATATGATGTTCCACAATCACTAGATTCCATAACCGCGTTAATTTCACTTAAACAGTCCGTGAATTCGCTTAGATTATCACTGCAATCCGTAGGCATATAAACACTAAATACCAAAAACGACCTATTATGAGTGAACACTTTTATTGCTGTAAGACGCGCACTAGTACACTGTATAACACTGACCGACTCAAAAATACCCTTTCGCCAGAGAATGGCTACACCACCAAAAGGTCTTCCTCTTAGTATGCCCTTGGATGTGTCAATGGCTGATTTCCCAGTGTAATTGAAATCGTTGTGTATCTGGCCCAACAACGGTATATCCTCAGGGAGAAGCCACGTTTCCTGAAGAGCTACTATGTCTGCTGACTGACAGAGCGACCTCACTCCTTCAATAGAACGTTTCACTGATTTGCAATTGAAACTAATAAACGTACATTTATCCATAATCACGTTTAAGTATTTTGCTTCAATAAAGCTTCGGTTTTGTACTTATCGTGTACAAAACGACGAAATGTGATCCCATCAGGCCAGAAATCATCCTTTAAAAATATCTGTAACTTGCTCCTAGGTACATAAAGTTTATACGAGTCATATCTCTTCTCTGTTTGCCTCTTGATTTTAAATAATGTCACCTCTTCCGTAGTGATCTCCCTTATGTATGCAATGATGTCCGCCTCAGCTGTATCCTTCGATACATTAGAAATAAAAATAGGTATTTTTACATCCGCTGCCTTAAATTTACCATCTGCTTTGACTATAGCTTTTCCAAACTGCCAATGGTTGACATTGACATTTATAACATGTTAAGAAATTATCATAATCATAATTAATGGCTCTTAGCAACACGTTCCGGCAAGCCGCCACCGTCGCCTCACTGTTTCGCAAGACCGCCTTAATTATCTTACCGTGGGGACCGGCTGTGATTCACCGTCATCGATTGCGTTATATTGTTAGCTTTATTTTAATACATAATTATTAACTCACTTTCTGTTCTCATATCGAACGATTGTCACGTCTTAATAATATAATTAATTATTGTAAAATTATTATTATTATACACTTAATTAAACTATTGTAAAGCAATATTTTCGGTTGCATCCGCAACGGCAGCCGAACGTAATTAAAAAGTAAACAGAATTAATTTTATTAGTGAAAATTATTATTCTAGTAAAAAAGTAGTGTAGTAGAAAATTATAATCATAATGCATTGTTGCATTTCTGGATGTACCAATACATCCACAAAAATTACAATAAATCACCGCGATTATATTATAATATTCTGGTGCGAGTCGAGGCAAATTATAACAGCAGCAACAGTGTGCTGTCTATTGTGCCCACCGGTAGATACAGAGGCTAGCGATGCCAGTGATCAATGACCTACTCGATAAAAATACTAAAATAACTGACAAATATATTTTTTACATAATAAAAGAAGTGAGAAACGGCAATGAATTGCCGTAAATCTTAGAGTTCGAAAAATGGTATCACGTGACCTTGAGGTCAAAGGTCATAATCATTTCGGGGTATATCGACTATGCGTTGACCGCGAGTCTTTAGCTCTTTCGGTTCTTGAGTTGAAAGTTGTATAACAGACAGACGGACAAAGCTGTTGTATAAGAGTTTTTTCGAACTCTAAAAAGTATCAAAATGAATGTAATTATTACATAAATATGTATAAGTTAGGCAGGTTTTGACGTTGACATTGCTTCATTAAATCATTACATAGCAAGAACAATTTAATAATCAAAATGGCGGCCTAATTTCCATCACAAACTCGGATATGTTCGGATTAGGTATATTCGAAGTTCAAACGTTTTGCTTCAATCATGTTTGGTAGATTTTTTCCTTTACATGTTCCTTCTTTCCTAATCTATGAAGTAAAGTAACCAAAGATTGGCGTCTTTGTTCCTGCATTTAAGATTTTTAATTTAATTATTATTATTCATACTCCTTTGATGATCATGCATTGATAAATATATGTATATATAATTATAATACTGTAGTGTACAAGTATAGAAGAATAAAAAATTATACGATGTGCACCTCCAAGAAGCAATTTAAGATGAATTACAATTGTTAGTGTTAATAACTATGACAATTGTAGCTATTTATATAAATGGCTTCCAAAAGGACATCTGCCGACACAAATTCAATTAGTATATTTATATGCTATACGTGCCTCGGAAAGCACGTAAAGCCGTTGGTCCTGCGCCTGATCTCTCTCCGGTCGTGTCGGATTATTCGTCCCATCGGATCATGAGAGTTAGGGAACAGAGAGTGCACTTGTGTTTGTGCACACACTTGTGCACTATAATATCTCCTGCGCCGATGGCCAGTCTCCGTTAAGATTGGCCGCCGTGACCGAAATTCAGTCTGGTGGACATTATTATTAAAATAATATACTCTTATTTCGGTAATGACTCCTGTGACGTCGCTATAGTAAATGCGACAACTGTGCATGAGGTCTCAGGTTCGATTTCGAAAAAGAAAAGAAGAAATTCTTGGTAGTCGCATAGAGTCAGAAACTGTGCCCAGTAGACTGCAATAGACCCAATTATTCTTATTCTTATAAGTATAATATAATATAATAATAATATAATATATTCTATCGCATACACACAACACCATCTAGCCCAAACTAAGCAGAGCTTGTACTATGGGTACTAGGACAATGGATAAACATAATTATGTACATACTTTTTGTTTCTTAAATACATACATATTATACATAGAAACACCCAGACCAAGACAAACATCTATGTTCATGCACACAAATGTTTGACTTGTGCGAGAATCGAACCCGCGACCTCAGGCGTGGCAGTCGGTTACTGTTATATCTATACATATAATAAAATCGTAGGAAAGTCAAAACTGTACATTGAATATTTTTTTAAAAGAATACTTAAGGCGTAATCTACAATCGATATCGAAGGCAAAAATATAGTTTTTAGAATTTTTGTCTGTTTTCTGTTTGTCTGTTTGTCTGTATGTATGTCCGGGCTAAACTCAAAAAGTACTGCATGGATTTACTTCAAATTTTGCATGAATATTACTAACAGGTCGGGTCAACATATAGGCTACATATTATCACGCTATCACCTACGGGGAAGGAGCTGTGAATCTTTATTTTTCTTACGCATTCTGTGACAGCGTGTAATCTAACGACGCATATTTAAATGTTGTTTTCGAGTAAGCCATGCTATTATCTAGCTTTATAAAAACTACGCCATTTAAGTAACTTGGGCAGAGAATTAAATAATAAGAACGGAAAACGGGCTAAGAACAAGAATTTATTTACTATCGGTTCCATGCTACATAGTACCATCGGCCAAGAAAGTGGTCTACCAATTTTGACAAAAGTTTCTGTGTGATCTAACATGGATCTAACTATCGCTAAGGTTGACACATATGTTGACACATGGCATGACGTGAATATAATCCTATCCTAACTAATATTATAAAAGCGAAAGTGAGTTTGTTTGTTTGTTGGTTACCTTTTCACGCCTAAACCACAGAACCGATCATCCTGATATTTGGCATATACGTTGACAGGTGTACATAAACGGGCATAGGCTACCTTTCATCCCGAAAAAAGTACTGTTCCCGAGAAAAACAATAACAACGTTTTTATGATAATAGATGGCGCCACGTGTCTTTCGAATCTTGATTAAATTATATTATTACAAGCAGAGTACGACCCGAATTGACTGTCAAATTCTAAATTAACGCGAGCGAAGCCGCGGGCAAAAGCTAGTTCTTAATATGTGGTTGACAAATAAAGACAGTGCGAATCCAGCTATCGGTCCTTTCACTAGTTCCTGCACACATACTTATCAGTGGCGACGAGTACCCGCGAAATAAATAAATAAAAAGGAAATGTCTCACTTTGGCATTTTGTCCAGTTTTGACCACACGATTCATACATGGCAAAACTATAAACAGCGCATATCTCAATGATTGATCGCCAACGACATCGTCGATGTACAGGACTCGGCAGGAGTGAAAAGGCGGGTGATATTGCTGAGTGCACTCATCAATGGCACCGTATCAACTGGCGGCGGGTTTGGCATTACCGAAGGAGTTAACGCAAGTGCCATACGAAGATATTCTGGTACCTCTCGACAAGAAAGAAAGAAATAAAGAAAACATATTTTTATTTCTAAAAAACACGAAACCTTTCACAATATCATGTAAATATTATGTACATTTTTTAAAAGGATACATACATATTTAATAACAAGTGACAGCCCTGCGCCACAAATGCCACGTTTCAAATGTACACATTAATAATCTTTGGTCACCCGCTTACGCTACAAGATTATGGCAATCTCGTAGCGTAGGTATAGATAAACAATTAAATAATTAAAAAAATGAAGAGTTTTTAATCTGTGCCTCAGACGTGAGTAGAAACTTTACGCTTAAAAAATGTGGATTTGGCGAGTGGTGTAAATTTTATGCTGCTACCCAAGAACCAGATGAAACATATTCGCAGTGGGCTGCGAGGCTCCGTGGGCTTACGGCTCATTGCGGGTTTCTGAACGTGGAGGAGGCACTCCGTGACCGCTTTGTTATGGGGATGCAACCGGGACCGGAGAAGTTTACACTGTTTGCGCGTGACTTGGAAGAACTATAAAAATCACAAAACGACTCAGTGTAGATTTGCTAATCATAAGTGTAAAAAGTGTAATGCAACGGCCCATCTGCGCCGAATGTGCAAAAAGATTAACTTTGTAGGTACCGGCGAGTCGAACGAGAGTGATGATGACGGTAGGATCAATAAGATATGTTCACGTAAGGGTGAACCAATGACGTTGGTTATTTCGATTCGTGCCGTTAAATTAAAGTTTGAAATCGATACAGGGTCGGCGGTCACCGCGATCTCCGAAAAAACGTACAAAAAATATTTCAAATCTTTGCCATTATCGTTAACAAGTGATCGATTATTTACATATACCGGACGCGCAATTCAGTCTCGGAATTATAAAACTGCCTTTTACGTATTTAGATAAGACACGTGATATAAATGTTCGGGTGATATGTGAAGGTCGGCCACCAATAGTGATTTCATAAGTTTATTTAACTTGCAAATATTACAAATTAACGTCGCGTCATTGAACAATTAAGGTCGCGTTACTCAACGGTTTTTTCAAATGATTTAGGCATGTTTACGAAATACCGAGTGAAATTACAATTAAAAAATGATGCTAAACCGGTATTTTTTAAGGCTCGTCCTATTGTGTTCGCATTAAGAGATAAGATAAACAGAGAGCTCGATCGTTTGATATGTTTAGGTGTGTTAAAACCGGTTTAACAGTCGGAGTACGCGTCGCCTATCGTGCCTATATTAAAGCGCGATGGCTCTGTCCGTTTGTGCGTTGACTATTCCGTAAGTGTGAATAAACAATTAGTTATTGAACAGTACCCCTTACCGACTGTTCGCGAATTGTTTACAAAACTACCCGGGGGGCAGCAATTTACCAAATTAGATATTTTGACACAAGCGTATTCACAATTTGTGCTAGATGACGCGTCTCAAAAGATAACTTGTGTAAATACTCACCGGGAATTGTTTAAGTATACAAGGCTAGTATTTGGGCTCGCTAGTGCTCCGGCTATTTTTCAACGGGCAATAGAGTGTTTGTTGTCTGGATTGGACGGAGTTATGTGTATGCTTGACGATATTTGTATTACGGGAGAAACGAAAGCGCAGCATTTAGATAGGCTTAATGCAGTTTTAAAAAGGTTACAAGATGCGGGTTTAACATTACGTACGGATAAATGTGTATTTTTTGCCGCCCAAATAAAATATTTAGGCTATATCATTGATAAAAACGGATTGAGAAAATCTCAACAAAAAGTGAAGGCAATACTTGAGGCACCTATCCCAGCAAACGTAAATAAATCACAATTATTGTTTCTTGGGTTAGTCAACTATTACAGAAATTTTGTACCGAATGCATCTTCAATTTTGAGTCCACTTTATTGTTTATTGCAAAAAGACAATAAATGGTAATGGGACGCCAGACATAATGATGCATTTATTGCTATTAAAAATGTTTAGCTTCAGAACAAAGTCTTGCTCATTTTAATCAGGACGTAAAAATTGTTTTAACTGTAGATGCCTCACCCAGCGGCTTAGGAGCGATTTTGTCACAGGTAGGACCTGACGGAGTGGAACGTCCCGTGTCGTTTGCCTCACGGACACTGAATGCTGCAGAAAAGCGGTGTTCACAAATCCAAATAGAGGCTACAGCAATTATATTCGGAGTGCGACGTTTCCACCAGTATTTATACGGGAGGGCAACACCGTTTTTACTCCATACAGATCACAAGCCCCTATTGTCTATTTTTGGTCCCCATTGTGGCGTTCCAGAGGTTTCAGCTAATAGGTTGCAGCGTTACGCGATGTTTCTTAGTGGATATAATTACACCACAGAATATATACGTAGCGCTGACAACAGCGCGGATTATTTGTCGCGCGCGAGCCTGCCCGACGACGCCAACGATGATTCGACGTTGAGGCGGGGTTACGGCCACGAGACTGGTGATAGTGACAGCTTAGTACCAATCGAAGATCGCGCTTCGTATGTTAACTTTGTTATAGATGGTGGTTTTTATTTTTTATTTATTATACCACTAAGGTGGCAAACAAGCATACGGCCCACCTGATGGTGAGTAGTCACCGTAGCCTATGGACGCCTGCGACACCAGAGGCATCACTTGCGCGTTGCCGACCCTTTAGGAAAGGAAGTGGAAAGGAGAAGGAGCGGGATGGAGAAAAGGGGGTGATTAGGCCTCCGGCACTCTCACTCACGGAACGAAACACAACAGTAGGAATACTGCTATTTCACGTCGATATTCTGTGAGAGAGTAGTCCTTCCCCGGTCGAGCCGGCCCATTCATGCTGAAATCAGCGAGGCTCTACTAGTCGCTTGCCCATTACGCTAAACGAAATACGCGAAGAAACTCTTAAAGACGCAATATTATGCGAAGTTATTTCTTATATTACTAATGGCTGGCCAAGGCGCTTATCAAATGTATCAATTAAACCTTATTTTCTTTGTAAAACTCAGTTATCATATGAGAACGGCTGCGTTATGAGAGGGCACAAATTAGTTATTCCTGAATCTATGAAAACTAAGTTATTAATAATGTCCTCCAGACTAAGTTTCAGCCACGGCGGCCAGTCTTAACGGAGACTGGCCAACTACGCAAGAGATATTATAGTGCACAAGTGTGTGCGCAAACACAAGTGCACTCTCTGTTCCCTAACTCTCATGATCCGATAGGACGGTAATACGACACGACCGGAGAGAGATCAGGCGCAGGACCAACGGTTTTACGTGCTTTCCGAGGCACGGGGGTGTCAAACACCGCCAACTTCCTAACTCCGGGCTGCTATTGAGATTTCTTAACTGAAAAACCCAATAACCGTTTGTTGACCCGATCCGGGATTCGAACCCGAGACCTCATGCACAGCAGTCGCATTCATTACCGCTGCACCACGGAGGCAGTTAATTAGCAATTATTATTTGAGCTACATAAATCACATTTAGGTAACTATTGTTAAAACAAAAGCGGAGGCGCGTAGCAGGTTTTGATTTCCCGGTGCAGACAAAGCTATAGAAAATATGATTGCCGGCTGTGCGACTTGTTTACTATTGAGACAGTCACCAGCGCGTGCGCCGCTCGCGTTATGGCCCACCCACCACAGCCGTTTTGTCGTATACATATAGATTTCTTAGGTCCCATTCATAAGCGTTCTTACTTAGTTATAGGTAGTAGATGCGTACTCTAAATGGGTCGAAGCGTATGATGGTACAAAGTCAAAGTCAAAAATCATTTATTCATTTAAGTCACAAAGTAACACTTATGAACATCAAAGTATATAGGTTAGTGAGTTTACTAAGTTACTGAAGCTACATTTAGCTTAGTTGCCAGGTTCAGGCAGGGTTGAGCCTATGAGAAGAAACCTGCAAGAAACTCACGAGCACTATTTTAAATCGCCAATTAAATATAATTTCAGTATTTTACAACTCAGATTAACAAGGTGTTACAGCCATTATGCCATATCATCATCCATTACTGACTACAAAAAACTAAAGATAATAACAATAATAACAGGGCATGCATGATGGGCAGGCCTTTGGTGTGGGACGCAACGTGCGTTGACAACCTTGCGCCATCACATCTTCCAAGCACTGAGGGATGTGTTGGTGCTGCTGCTGCAACCGCGGAAACCCTCAAATGGCGCAAATACAGTAATTTAGTCGGAAATTACATTTTTGAGCCGTTTGGGGTGGAAACCCTAGGCTCATGGGGTCCGAGCGCTCGTATTTTGTACAGGGAGATCGCAAAACGCCTGATCGACGTTTCGCGTGATCAGAAGGCTGGTCTTTTTTTGGCCCAAAGAATCAGCATTGCTATTCAACGTGGCAATGCTGCCAGTCTTCTGGGCACGTTACCAGTTGACAGCGATGCTGAAGAACTACCTTTTCTGTAAATATTTAGTAGTATAAATATTTGTGTTTTTGTAATTATGTTACCTTTTTATAATAACTTAATAATATTAGATTTCTTAGGTCCCATTCATAAGCGTTCTTACATAGTTAAAGTAGATGCGTACTCTAAATTTGTCGAAGCGTACAATATGGGTACAAGTACGTCGACGTTATCAGTGATTAGCAAATTATATGAATATATGGCGAGATTTGGTCTGCCACGCACTATAGTTAGCGATAATGGCACGCAATTTACATCGATAGAATTTAAAACATTTTGTCTATCTAATGGTATATCACATGTGACGTCACCCGCTTATCACCCGGCTAGTAACGGACAGGCAGAAAGTTACGTAAATGTGCTTAAAAAGGGATTACATCGTGTATTTTAAGTGAGTCAGTTCTTACCTATCTATACTTTTATATTATATCTATACTTTTATATTAACCGTTTAGCCGCGACGCGTATGGACGTGTTATGTATCGTGTGTGCTACTATTAATCAAAAAATATATTTATATTTTACGTTTGAAAGTCTTAAATGGAATCGAAGTGTAGCGGCTGCGATGCTGTCGTTAGTGACTCACAGTTTATGGAGTGTTCGCGAGTAAAATGTAAGAAGAAATTCCATCTTATTTGTCTGGCCTTAACGATGGAAGATGTGGAAACTTTTACGCCCGAATACAGGAGTCTATGGGTATGTCCCGAGTGCACATGCACAATGCCGAAAAGGGGAAATAAAGACACACCTGTTCGAGGAACCACGGTCACCAGCAAAGCGTTTTCACCGAGCAACAATGTGAACACCGCACAGAGAGGCAGTCGACGGAATACAAGCGAAGTAATGGATATGGATAGCTTACTTCTAGACGAGATACGGGAGTTTCGAGGGGAAGTGAAGTTTTATTTGGAGGAGCAGCGGAAAGAATATATATTAATGCAAAATAGATTTGTCAATACGGCAACAGAGTTAAAAGAATTAAAAAAAATGTTGGGGGTATTACAGCAAAAGGCGAACAAAATTGATATACTTGAAGCAAGAATTAAAACCTTAATGGATAGAAATGAGACCTTAGAAGCCAGTCTACAGAAAAGTCAGGCAAAAGTGTCAAGTAAGATTGAACAAGGCTCTACAAGGTTTACACCGTCTTTTGCAAAAATCGTCATAGATAAACAGAAGCAGGTAGTGAGCAATAATGTGCCAGCAAAGGAATTTGTGGCCACGAAAGCAGCGGAAGTAGTATCGAAGGAGGAGCAGATGCCAGTAATAAATAACGAGAGATCTGGGAATGTGTTGATCGAGGAAAAGCAAGATCTAGAAAAAGAGGCAAATTGGACTACTGTGACAAGGAAGAAAACTAGACACTCGAACAGTGAAGTAAAAAAAGGCAAAAATACGAGCGCAATTGACATACAGGGAACGGAAAAGAAAAGATACTTGCACGTATGGCGTTTACAAAAACAAACAACAGTAGAAAGTTTAGAAAAATATGTAAGGAACATTTATGACGAAGAAGTACCAATTAAAGTGGAGAAAATAAAGCATAGAACTGAAAGGGATTATGCATCATTTATCATTGGAGTTCCGGAGAGCAGATATGAAAAGTTATGTCAGCCTGAAAGCTGGGCCGTTAATATAGAATTTGCAGAATGGGTGTGGTTTCGTAGACCAACCAACAACCTTAGAAACCCTTAGTAACTCCGTCGAAATATTTTATCAGAACGTGCGCGGGCTTCGGACAAAGCTTGAAGAATGTTTTACAAATATTTCAATGGCAAATGCAGACTTGTTCGCCATCACGGAAACCGGCTGCAATAACTCCATCCATGATGCAGAAATATGTCCACCTGGATTCACTATTTTACGGTGTGACCGAGCAGACGGACGGAAACAAGGCGGCGCGTGTTTAGTGGCCACACCGCGTTTTGAGTTGCGACGAGTGTCATTACCCGATGACGTCAACGTGGACGACCATATGTTCGAACTGGTTTGTGCTACTGTATACCTACGTAACAGATTTTTGTTTTCGCTTTGTGTCCTATATATTCCACCTGGTAGTAGTGATAGTGAATACATGGTTATGTTTAACATTATTGAACAATTATGTAATAAGTACAGGGATATACTAGTTTTAGGTGATTTTAATTTGTATTCGTGTTCTGTAGCCATAAATAATTATTATGAATACTTCGAAACTTTCTGTGAATTCACTCAGAGTAACGTAGTGAGAAATTATAATGGTCGTCATTTGGATTTAGTGCTAAGTACACTGACGGAGGGAGGGAGTGTGAGCGTGCGCGCGGCAGAGGCACCGCTCGTACCGGTAGACGCGTACCACCCGCCGCTCGACATCTCGGTCAGTACACACACGTGCCTGCGCCGGCACCCTAGCTCAGCAGGCTCAGCTACACCTGATGGTAACGCATGTGTACTAGACGGGTGGAACTTTAATAAAGCCGATTTTTTGTCCTTATATTCATTAATTGCAGCCGTGGATTGGACTCCATTGTATGAAATGGACTTAGAAGCAGGTTTAAATTATTTTTATTATGTTATTAATTCTATTATAGATGACTGTGTACCCAAAAAAAAGCGAAGTCGTGTAAACTCAAGATACATTTATCCTGAGTGGTACACTGTTGAAATAATTCGCAACATAAAGTTGAAAGCTGCGCGGCATAAGCAGTACAAAGTAAGCGGATCAAGGGTCGATTACGAAGCATTTGCTCGATGTAGAACTAACATCAAAAATATGTTAATAGTAGCAGAGGAACAATATCGCAGCCGTGTTCAAGAGCAAATGCTAAGTGATCCTAAATCCTTTTGGAATTATGCCAAGTCCAAAAAAGGTAGGAGAAGCCCGCAAGCGATCTTGAAAGACGGTGTGGCATTATCTGGGCAACGGTCTGTGGAAGAGTTTGCAGCTTACTTCTATTCTGTGTATAGGGCTGAACGACCAGAGTTGGATGTAGACGCGGCTGTAGCCAGCGCGGGTAGCGGTAACGGAGCAGCGCGGGTGCACTTGGACCAATTACAGTTAGGAGATGTGAGTCATGCGCTCCGAGATCTTAAACCAAAACGCTCCGCAGGGCCTGACGGCATCCCGCCTTATATATTCAGGGATTGTCGAGTAGCGCTGGCAAAGCCGTTACTTTATATATATAACCAGTGCCTGAAAGCGGCGGTGTTTCCGGAAAGGTGGAAAGTGACCCGTGTTGTTCCGGTTCCGAAGTCAGGGTCAGCAGAATCGGTGGATGGTTACAGACCAGTTGCAGTATTGTCTACGCCAGCGAAAGTATTAGAGACTGCCATATACAAAAGTATATACATATCTTCAGGCTAGTGCACAATTGTCAGACGCTCAACATGGGTTCCGACCG
The DNA here is from genome assembly GCA_963564715.1 of Catocala sponsa. Classification (NCBI taxonomy): domain Eukaryota; kingdom Metazoa; phylum Arthropoda; class Insecta; order Lepidoptera; family Erebidae; genus Catocala; species Catocala sponsa. Next base: position 23,831,161 of record OY751341.1, on the reverse strand, counting down.
GGAAGAAGTACCACCAGTAATCTGCTTTGCCACATGGCTCATCTGGTGCCGACGGTGGATAGTGGGGGACAAATTGATGCTGCTTACTTTGACGTTCGTAAAGCATTCGATCTCGTCGAAAATGACATATTGCTTAAAAAGTTTGCAAGCGTCGGTTTTACCCCACATTCACTCCGGTTTTTTGCTAGTTATTTGAGAGATAGGCAGCAATATGTGGAATATGCGGGACACGTGTCAGATCCATATTTCACGAGGTCCGGGGTGAGTCAAGGGAGTAATCTTGGCCCTTTGGGCTTTCTTTTGGTGGTTAACGACCTGCCAGGAGTAGTCCTAGACGCATCTTGTCTGTTGTTTGCCGACGACCTAAAATTGTCCCTTGAGATAAAGAGCGTCGATGACTGTGTCAGGCTACAAAGGGATATAGATAGGGTAGTGAAATGGAGTAAGGAAAACCTATTGCAATTTAATAGCTCGAAGTGTGTTACCATCTCTTTTTCTCGCGCACACAATCCCATTTTACATACCTACTATATTGACGGGTTGCCTATGGAACGGGTCACAGAAGTAAAGGATTTAGGAGTAGCATTTAACACTGGCTTGACTTTTCGAGAACACATCATTCGGAACTGTAAAAAAGCGTATAGAAATTTAGGTTTCATGCTGCGTACAGTACGAGGGCTCACTAGTGTGAAAGCTATTATAGTATTATATAATGCATTAGTGAGAAGCCAGTTAGAATGTAATGCAGTCATCTGGGCTCCGCATGAAACTAAATATAGTCTCATGCTGGAGAAGGTACAAAATAAATTTATAAGATATTTATATAAGCGTTATTACGGAGTCTATCCCTTTTACCCGTTAATGTATCCGACTTTATTTATTTTAGGTATGGTCGGATACAATGAGCTAAGGGTTAGAAGGGATTTTGCATTAGCTTTATATATATTTAAATTGCTTAGAGGGAAAGTGCATAATGCAGTTATTTTAAGCCAGGTGAGTCTATGTGTTCCGGACAGGTACGTGTGGCGACGACGAAAGCCACGACTGCTAGTGGAACCGCGTGCTCGGACTAACCTTCTTAAGGAGGCCCCGCTGACGCGTACGCTCCGCACACTCAACCTCATAGCGAGTGAGACGGACTTATTCCACTGTTCTTTGAGTGAATTCACAAGGAATGCTTTGTTTGTAATTAGTTATAAGTAATAAGTAAGTTAGGATTAAATAGTTCGCATTTATCGCATTGGGTCATCCTGTAATGGTAAATGTAAGTAAGTAAATAAATAAATAAATAAATAAATCTTATCTTATGTGGGCCAGTCAGTGCAGACCGGCGACACTTCGACCCAGAGGTATCTTTTGTGTCGACACTCTCCCAATAACGACTGCCATAGATGTTCATCGCAGCCGGGACCAACAGCTTAACGTGCTCTCCGAGGCACGGAGCAGGCGACAATTACTGTCAATCAATACGCACATAATTTCGAAAAGTCATATAACTTCCGAAAGTCAGAGGTGCGCGACGTGTTCGAACCCGAGACCCTCTGCATTGCAGTCTGTTGGTCACCCCACAGAGCTATCGCTGCTCTTATTTATCTTAAGTTACGTAAAGGTGGTTGAAAAGGGATTAAATCGTGTATTTTAAGTGATAATAATATATCGGTAATAACGGCAAAGTGGGAACCCAGACTGGCAACGAATCCCGGATAGGGCCGCATGGTTATGGAGTTAGGAATCATAGGGGGCAAATGCTTGTCAACTTCCTTGAGAAAGAGGGACTGTTCTTAATGAACTCCTTCTTTAAGAAACAGCCTCAAAGGAAGTGGACATGGCAAAGCCCCGACACTGTGACTAAAAATGAGATCGACTTCATCATGACGGATAGCAAGCACATATTCAGAGATGTCTCAGTGATCAACAGGTTCAATACCGGATCTGATCACCGACTCCTCCGAGGCTCTCTGAATATCAACTTAAAGCTTGAAAGAAACCGCCTGATGAAGTCCACGCTCCGACCTAACCTAATCCAAATCATGGCGGGTGCCGAGAAGTTCCAGCAGCTTCTCGGGGATAGATTTGTTGCCTTGGAACCCACTGATAACGCTGATGAGACCCTACACAATCTGGTCGAAACTCTGAGGGAAGAAGGCATCAAATTCTGCAGAATACAGCGGACTGGCAAGAAATCAAAACTCTCGGCTGAGACTCTCGGGTTGATGACAAAAAGACGGGTAACCACCCAAGCGACTTCGTCTGAGAGGTCAGACCTGAACAAGCAAATTGCGAAGATGGTACGGCGCGACCTTCGGAGTTCCAACACACGCCTCATTGAAGAGGCGATAGAACGAAACCGAGGGTCTAAAGTATTCACTCAGCAGCTTGGCACGAGCCACCTGACGAAGCTTAAAACGCACGACGGGAGGACCGTATTGTCAAAACCGGAGATCTCCGCCGAGATAAAGGATTTCTATGGACGATTATACGCTGCACATGCCCCTCATTCCAGACGAGACGACCACGATTCCAGAGCTACCCTGATACGCCACTACACCGACGAACTGCCAGACATCAGTCAAAACGAGATCGTGTTAGCTCTGAGGCAGCTTAAAAATGGAAAAGCCCCCGGTGAGGACGGAGTAACATCAGAGCTTCTAAAAGCTGGAGGAGCCCCTGTTATACAGGAATTACAGAACCTCTTCAACGCCGTCCTTCACTGTGGGAGAACTCCAAAGGCGTGGAGCAGGAGTTTGGTGGTGCTCTTTTTTAAGAAGGGTGACAAAACCCTCCTTAAAAATTATAGACCCATCTCGCTCCTGAGCCATGTCTATAAGCTGTTCTCACGAGTGGTCACGAACCGTCTCGCCAGAAGACTCGACGAGTTTCAGCCGCCGGAACAGGCCGGGTTTCGCGGAGGATATGGCACCATAGACCACATTCACACAGTGAGGCAGATTATACAGAAGTCCGAGGAGTATAATCAGCCCCTGTGTCTGGCCTTTGTGGACTATGAGAAGGCCTTTGACTCTGTTGAGACCTGGGCTGTTCTGGAATCCCTACAGCGATGCCAAGTAGACTATCGTTATATCGAGGTGCTGAGATGTCTGTACGAAGCCGCCACCATGAGTGTCCAAGTACAGGGCCAGCAGTCTAAACCCATCCAATTGCGCAGAGGAGTGAGACAAGGGGATGTTATGTCCCCGAAATTGTTCACAAGCGCGTTGGAAGATATGTTTAAAACTCTGGACTGGAAAGGAAAGGGCATTAACATAAACGGCGACTACATCTCACACCTGCGATTCGCAGATGACATAGTCTTAATGGCGGAGTCGCTAGAGGAGCTGAACCGGATGCTGGACGGCCTAGCTGCAGCCTCGCGGCGTATCGGTCTTGGCATGAATTTGGATAAAACCAAAGTCATGATCAATGGCCACATTGATCCAGGACCGATCGTCGTACATGGTCACCCTCTCAAAATCGTTTCCGAATACACTTACCTCGGGCAGATTCTGCAGTTAGGTAAAAACAATTTCCAGAGGGAGGCCAGGAGAAGGATCCAGCTGGGCTGGGCAGCGTTTGGGAAACTACGCCGAGTCTTCTCGTCATCCATACCGCAATGCTTGAAAACAAAAGTTTTCAACCAGTGCGTGCTACCCGTCATGACCTACGGAGCCGAGACATGGACACTCACGGTAGGGTTGGTCCACCAGTTCAAAGTCGCTCAGCGAGCTATGGAGAGAGCTATGCTCGGAGTTTCTCTGAAGGATAGGATTCGTAACGAATACATCCGACAGAGAACCAAAGTCATCGACATAGCCCAGAGAATTAGCAAGCTGAAGTGGCAGTGGGCTGGCCATATCGCGCGAAGAACAGACAACCGCTGGGGTAAGCGTGTTCTTGAGTGGAGACCGCGACTCGGCAAACGTAGTGTAGGACGACCTCCGACCAGGTGGGATGACGATTTGCGAAAGACTGCAGGCAGATGCTGGATGCGGCAAGCTGAAGACAGGGCGCTATGGCGCTCTTTGGGGGAGGGCTATGTCCAGCAGTGGACTATCATAGCCTGATGATGATGATGATGATGATGAAGTGATAATAACGTTAAATCTATACAACATAAATTGTGTAAATACTTGTGTATGATTATCAAAACTCCATACATTCAACTACCCCTGGTTGAATGTATGAAGTTCGTCACGTGTGGCGCCACGTGTCTTTCGAACCATGATTGAATTATATTATTACAAGCAGAGTACAACCCGAATTATTATTGTTTAGTTATATGCGAGGCTCTACTACTCGAAAAAAGAAGAAGTTAATTATGTTGCACCGTTGAATTTAGAAAACTATTGTCATAGTTCTGAATTTCGTTAATATGATATTTATACTACAAATCGGACCTAAATAAGTTTATAAGTAGAAAGGCACATCGTATTAAATCCAATAAAATGCCGTCAAAAGTTTGACCTGTGATTGCTTTTGATTTGATTTATTGTCTGTATATACCTTTGTTGTTTCTTTGTTTTGTTATACTTTAGAATTTTGTAAAGTTTATTCAAATTATAAATTTACTAATATGGATACGTATTGACATAACGCATATAATTATGTATTTAAATATTAACCTTTCTTTTTTGACTGATTGAATATTAATTACTAAATTAAATTAAATACATGCATGAATGATTTAAATAATTTATTTAATACCTAGCTTTAACCCGTATTTAAAATTATTTCTGAACTCTTACTGATATTATGTTTTTAAGTGAATGAAGCCAGGGAAGTGTGTCAGGATCGTAGCAAATGGAAATCAGTAGTCTCTGCCTACCCCTCTGGGATACAGGCGTGAATCTATGTATGTATGTAAAAACTGTGTCTGATATACCAGCTAGATACTAGCCAGTAACATTTCTGGCGATCTTTTAGATAATTTGTAAGGATATTCATATGAAGATTACATTTGAACTTATTATAGATTATATTATTTAACAACGTAAAAGTTTGTCATTTCTTATTTTTCGTAAACTATTGAACAGATTCCAATAAAACCTGGCAAGTAGGTAGAGCACGTCACGGATTAGCGCATAGGATGCTATATATCCGGGGATTGGTTTCCTTGGAAATCAATTGGAAACCATACGGCCTCGATGGCGTAGTGGTTAGTGTAACCGATTGCCACGCCTGAGGTCGCGGGTTCGATTCCCGTACAAGTCAAAAATTTGTTTGCATGAACATTGATGTTTGTCTTGGTCTGGGTGTTTCTATGTATAATTCGTATGTATTTACAATAAAAAAGTATGTATGTATGTTTATCCATTGTCTAGTACTCATAGTACAAGCTCTGCTTAGTTTGGGCTAGATGGTGTTGTGTGTATGTGATAGAATTTTATTATTATTATTAATTCTAGAACATACTAAATGTACCTGCATGTCCATACTATTATTCTATCGGTTCATTTTGCCATTTATAGGAATGTAATTGGAAAGTTCATTTACATAAATCAGGAAGAGACTTGGGCCCAGGACACTTCCCTGGGGAATACCGCAAGTAACAGGAAGAGGACTACTGACATGATCACCTATCTTCACCATTTGTTTACGATTTGTTAAGAAATCTTTAAAAAAGTTGAAGGGGCAACCCACGTACACCTACGTCATCTAACTTCTCCAGTAACAGCTTTGTAGAGACTGTGTCGAACGCTTTGGCCAGGTCTAGAAAAATGCCAATGCATTTCCGGTCATTATCCAAACCACTTGACAAGTAATTTGTGAGTAGTATTACTGCGTCTTCGGTGGATTTGTTAGACTGGAAGCCAAATTGTGAATCAGAGAGGATATTTTCTTGTAGTAAATATTTCTTTAGGCGTTTGTTAATAAGCTTTTCAAGTAATTTGGACATTGCAGTCAGCACTGATATAGGGCGATAGTTTTCGACACAGTCTCTATCACCAGTTTTATGGATGGGATGTATAATAGATTGCTTGAAGCTATTGGGGAATGTACCTTTATTAATGCAGAGGTTGAAAATGTGTGTTAATATGGGACTGATGCTAGTTTAGATGCGTTTTAAGAATGAGGTGGGTATGCCGTCCCAGCCGGTAGCAGAACTGTTCTTAAGGTTAGCTATTAGTTCTTCAACTTCAGCTACGTCTGTATCTAGTAGCACAAATGATTTTGAGTGGGGAAAACTTTTGATGTCGCAAGCTAAGTTATCGTTATTAGAAGTGTGGTGGATATTGTCAATAAGTTTCTGACCCACTTCAGTGAAATATTGGTTTATAAAATTAATTGATTGTGTAGGATCATTACCACTATTTAAAAGTTCTTCAGCAGGGTTTTTATTATTACAGGTATTTGTTATTTTGCGTATAGTGTCCCAGGTTTGCTTTGGATTTTTACATTTATTAATTTCGGTACTTTCATATTTTTCTTTAAGTTTGTTCAGAAGGTCATTACAGAAATTTCTGTACCGGCAATAGGATATCTTAAGCACGTCATTTGGTGTTTTCTTATAATTTTTATGTAAAGCGTCGCGATGTTTTATACATCTAAGTAGGCCTGTTGTTATCCACGGTTTTAGAATATTTTTTCTATTTGGAACTTTCTTCAGCTTAGTGTTAGTATCTAAAACGGCTTTTATTCGTTCTGTGAGAACCTCGATGGCGCAATTAGGATCGCTAGTCTCTAATATATCAGATAGGTTACCTCTAAGCGAGTTTGCTGCCTTTTCATAGTCTGTAACTTGTTTGAATTTTGATAAATGTAATTTCTTAGCAGGAACTAAATTTAATAAGACCGGGAAATGGTCTGTTAAAAAAGTTTTAATAACGAATGTTTGAGCTTTAAGATTTGTTTTGATATTTACGTGGTCCAAACAGTTATAATCACGCGTCGGTATGACGTGTGATGGGAGAAGGCCATATTCTGCTATCAGATTTAAATAGTCATGGCTTTTGCGATCTTCGTTAAATGGTTTGATATCTATGTTAATATCACCAATGACAACAACTGTTTTAAATTCTTTGATTGACTTTAATATATTATCCAGTGATGTGAGGAAATGCTCTATTAATTTGTAAGATGGCGACCTATATATGCTAACAATGGCAATATCTGATAATTTCAACAGGAGACAATTTGCTTCACAGAATACAGGTTCGGTCACAATATGGTGTATGTCGTTTTTTACATATATAACGATCCCATCATTCTGGTTGTGAGAAAGAGAAGTAAAATGCAGTTTGTAATTTTCAAGTTGTGGAGGAGGTTTGTGTGCAGACAGCCAGCATTCTGTGAAGATTAGAATGTCGCATTCGGTATCTAAATGCTTTAAAAATACTAGATACTGATCAAAATTTTTGTAAATGCTTCTGATATTGTGACAAATCATTGTAATGCTTTTATTTGTAAAACATAGTCTACCAGCACAGTCGCTAGGCTCTATCAATGCAGATTCGGCAACTGTTATGTTGTCTAGATCGGTATGTATATCCGGAATATTATTAGTAGTCATGGTTGAGCGGAGTTAAAATATGAGAACGGCTGGATGTAACCTTGGGTATCGAGCTTGATGAACTGTGATTCGGATGGCCGTAATATACATATATAAATATAGAATGCATCTGGAAATTTTCGATTATTATCATAATATGACAGCCGTGTATCAAATTCAGTACTGTAGTGCATTGTGTAATATTGGTAAATTTTGAGAATGAGTGTTGTGTTTGATTGTGTGTGGTTGTTTGATATGTGATTATATGGAAAATATATTTATGCATGCAAACCAGTATACAGAGTGTGACTAGTCATTCTTCAGAAGATAATTTGTTGAGGTCCTCCTCACAGTACAGGCGAATGGCTTTTCTCCCTTCTTCTTTCCGCAGATACACGTTGCCATGTGAAGTCCAGCAAAATTTGTAGCCATTGTCATTTGCAAATTTACGGGCTAAGGCGAATATCTTCTTACCCTGCACGGTGAGGCTGTCGGATATGTAGATAGTCTCTGCTGGGCCGTCTATATTGATCTGAGTGGTGGTAAGATTCATTTTAGAGACTTGTTTGTATTTCTTAAGTGAGTTTAACATTGCTTCTTTTTTCAACACCGTCGTGAACTCGACAATAATAGGCATTTTCGGCGTAGACTTCGAGGTATAGCGAAAAATATTTTTGATATCATTGTCCATGATCTCGCATTTAATTGTGGAGCCGATTTTCTTTAGCGTATTTACTAAATCTTCCTTATTTTCTGTTTTGTTCTTAGGAATGTTTCTAATTTCCATACTGCTCTTTCGATTATGACGTTCTAGCAGTTCGACCTTGAACTCTAGGGATTTTATGTGCGCTAATTGCTGCTTTTTTTCTTCTTCACCTGTGTCCAGTCTCGTCTTAAACTCGTCATATTTTGTTGACATGAAGTCCAACGCTTTTGAGATCTCATCATTTGGCTTTTTAACGTCCTCAATCACAGATTGTAATAAGGCAAATTTTTGATTTTGTGCATCTGTAGCTGACTTTAACAGGCTTCTCATTTCATGCATAAAAGATATCATCTCTTCCTCTTGTACGTCTGCCCTCTTACGTTTATCTTGCCTCAGTGTTACGTTATTCGAAGAGTCGTCACAAGCATCATAGTGAGCAGTGTGAAGATTGGGAACGGAACCACTTATCTCCTTTGGCGGCGTACGTTGAACTGACATAGTTAATTTTATTAGGATAATAAAATTAAAATGTAAATAATATTGTGATATATAAAAGACGGACACGATTAAAGGCCCCCGTACAAATATGATTTAAAACACGCCCTGTTTTTTAACTGGCCGGCGCACACTAATAAATGCCCACAGTCGTATCGATCGCTGATCGTCGTGAGCAAAAGGTCGTATGTGCGCGTCAAACGGCGTCGCTTACGCGTTTACACCGAATTAACTAGTACAGTTTGTTATGTCGGTATGTCAATATAATGTTTTGGACATCACTTTATTGTTTGCCTAATTTAGGCTGAAATCACGTTATAATTATTGAGATAAAACTGTTCACAGATAGAATATCACTGTTACTATGACTTTTACATTAGTTTCGCACTATTATTTAGGATTAGGCCACAGAAAAACTTTTTAATCAACGGAGTGTTTTAAAAACAACTTGTTAGACCACAGGATAGAAGAGAGAGGGAAGTCCTTCTCGGTCGAGCCAGCCTATTCATGCTGACATCAGCGAGGCTCTACTCTACATGTATTGCACGTGTGTGTAAAAGTATATGTGTATATAAAACAGTGTGAATGTGTGTGGCAATTAATAATAACATCGTAAGAAAGCCTCGCACAGGTTACCTCATGATTTATATATTTATCTACCAGTTCTCCATAATAAGGAAAGTTTATAAGGCTAGTGTGAATGGAACAGTCGCAAGAGGAAAACCTAGGCGAACGTTTCTCGACCAGATCGGACGCGTTCTGAACAAAGGCCAGGTTAAGAGCTCCTTGAACCGACGGGCGTGTATAAGGAATGTGATGAAAGTGAATGCAGCCAGAGAAGTGTGTCAGGATCGTAGCAAATGGAAATCCGTAGTCTCTGCCTACCCCTCTGGGAAACAGGCGTGAATCTATGTACGTATGTATGTATTCTCCATAATGTTCTCGAAAATGTGTAAAGTTTGTCAGCCCACACTGGATCAGCGTGGTAGACTATGGCTAAACCTCATACTGAAAAGAAGCCCATTCCCAGCAGTGGGAATATTAATAAACAGGGATGATTTACATTTAATCATTTATTGCTCCTTCGTCGCACTTGTATGAGATGCCCAGCTGTGGGCTTTAGAATGATGTCCATTTTAAGCTGCAAGTTGTCTGCTTCGGATACGAACTCTAACTCCCTCACACAATGAGCCAATACAGTTTTTAGAATTGCCATTGCGTATTTTTTACCTGAAAATAGAGAACACATAAGTTAAAGACAACACATGCATATACATACTAACGTTTATATCGATGAAGCCACGCGTTGAAGCCGTCGACCCAGACATCCTCAGTCGTGAATGCTAACAAGGTTTTTAGACTATCACGATTTGTAAACGTCTTTATTATAATTTATAATTAAAACTATTATTATTTTTATTATTTATTAATATTATAAAAGCGAAAATGAGTTTGTTTGTTACCTTTTCACGCCTAAACCACTGAACCGATCATCCTGAAATTTTGCATATACGTTGACAGGTATACAGAAACGGACATAGGCTACCTTTCATCCCGAAAAAAATTACTGTTCCCGAGGAAAACAATAACGTTCTTATGATAATAGACGGCGCCACGTGTCTTTCGAATCATGATTGAATTATATTATTACAAGCAGGGTACAACCCGAATTGATTGTCAAATTCTAAATTAACGCGAGCGTCGCCGCGGGCAAAAGCTAGTCATATAAATGCGAATGTGAGTTTATTTGTTACGCTTTCACGCCATAACTACTCGACCTATAATCATGAAATTTCGCATACACGTTGTCACGGGTACATAAAAGGACATAAGACATCCAGAAAAAAGTACTTTTGCCTGAGGGATAGAAACAATTTTGCCTGACTCATCAATTGAGCTTCAGACTACAAACTTAAGCACAAACGGATTCTATGAGACGAATCGTCTCCATACTTTTTATCACCACCTTTGTTCATATTGTACCTTTTTAAATTATTTTTTTTTATATTAAATGACTTGCGCCAATTACACTATTTAATCTATACTAATATTGTAAAGCTGAAGAGTTAGTTTTTTTTTGTTTATTTGTTTGTTTGGTTGAACGCGCTAATCTCAGGAACTACTGGTTCGAATTGAAAAATTATCTTAGTATTGAATAGCCTATTTATCGAGGAAGGTTATAGGCTATATAAAATCACGCTTCAACCCACGAGGGCCGCGCAGTAACTATAACCGCGGGTGAAACCACGGGCGCATCTAGTAACACATAATATGGCATAAACTTAAAATATAGCATTAACGCGTTCCCCTCACGATACCTCATACATTCCATTCATTTACAAAAGTATCGGATTTTTTCTGAGTTTAAGTCCAAGAAAGCGTTAAGCTGCTTTAGTGACCGAGGTATGGGTGAGTTACAGCGTGCCACGGTACGGCACAAATAATAATAGATAGGTTACGTAAAACTTACCTATACAAGGTCTTCGACCGTAGCTGAAGGCTAGGAAAGAAGCTGGATTCCCAGGAGGCTGGTCTTCAAGCCATCGTTCAGGACGATACAGCGACGCATCGCTACCCCAGAGGCGTTCTGATCGCCCAGCGCCCCAAGCGTTGACAACACATGGTGTTCCTTTCGGGATCGTGACCGACTCTAGGATAATAAATAATGAGTTAGCACCATCAATCTACTAGTAAATAGGCTGTATATTTGTAGGTGTTATCAAATATTTCTACAACGTAATTTAAACTCTACTACTTTAATCATAATGCTTAATATTGCTTGTGCTATAATAAGACGAGACGCTGACCTTATAATTTTACTCTAAAGTTATACCAGAATTCGGCTAACGTGAACTTGGCCTGGCCTATGGCGCACATTATACCGTGCTCTATGCCTATGGACGTTTATAATACCAGAGGTATGGCGAGTGATGCTGACTCTTCCAAAAATGAATCGCCGTGCTACCAGCGCATGGTGCAAAGATACACAAGTTCACACTATACTAGTGCCTTGCTGACAGCATAAAGTCTTTAAAGAAAGGAAAGGCATTTTCTATTTCTATCCGGAATGACTCCTAGCGCTGCCACAGAGTCATTCCTGATAGAAGTACAACAACCTTGTATTTGGTGCCTATATTGAGTACGTTTCCTCCTTAATATCGTTCCCAGATGCTGATCTGCGATATTAAGAAGGAGAGGTACTCTCTTTACTCTTGTCTCATAGTAGGTCTCCGTTAATATCCACTGTTATAAACCCTAGGATGACTTTTATCACGAAAAAAAATTTCCATTAAAGAAATAATGGTTTTGACTCACTCAAGTGCAAATCTTTCTCCGCATACCGCATGGCCAGTGGCACTGGTGGGAACATTCGTAGTGTCTCGTTAATCACCGCTTCAAGGTACCTCATCGCTGACAGGTCCTGCTTGGTAACGGGCCGAGTGCTGTCGCCAAATATCTCCTTTAACCTACGAAGAAAGATGATTCCATTTGAATGACAGGTTAGGTCAAAAAAGATGAAGTGCTAAAAAGAAGATGTGTAGGTTGCATATCCCGTCGGGGTATATATTTATGGTTGAAAATAGAAATACAATGCCAGAGAAACCTTTTGATCCATTTTCGAGCAAGTTATACCAGCTGAATGATAAAGCAATATTCATGACTGCGCTAATACCTGTTACAGGTTATACAGCGTGTAACAGAAAGGTGTGGTCATATTTTAGGGCCGTAATCTATATCTGATAAATAACCTATGTACTTACGTAGCCTATCAAAAATAAGTGTTATGACATTTTCTAATACTTTATTTATTTATTATACAAAACATCAAAAAGAGGCCGTTTTACAAGGGCTATATTATGTGACACTTAATTATGACCGCACCTTACTATTACACGCTGCATATGCAACGTGAAAATGTCAAGGTTATTATTGTAAGATTGTAAGAGAATGCAATTGTGGGAATGCTTTGAATCTGAAAAGAAAATATTTTTGCCTTAAAATAATAAAGACAACTCACTCAGCATACAATTTCTCCTGAACCCTGGGTTCGCAGCCAATCATAAGTAACGAGTAGAACATGGTGGACGCCACTGTCTCCTGCCCCGCGAATATGATCGTGTCAACTTCAGACTTGATCTGTTGCTCTGTGAGACTCGGATCAGACTCCCTAAAGTCTAAGAGGATGTCCAGGAATGCCCTGAATTTCGGTTCTTGGGAATCTAGAACATTTATGATATTAATTTCAATGTTACAAAACATGATAATAGAAAATAGGTTTTGGGCGGTTTGAACAAGTTCAGTTTACTTGAAAGACTGTTTTTCTGTCTAAAATGTTCAGTAGCAGCATCAGAATAGAGTCCAATCATACTATACCAGGAATAGTTCCAAAACTGTGCCAAATATATACCCACATTTCGCCTAAATACATATATCTTCTTCTTCTCCCTAGCCTTTATTATTCCCAAGTCACTTAGGGTCGGCTTTCTAGTCTAACCGGATTTGACTGGATATCAGTTTTTACACGGAGCGACTGCCATCTGACCTCCGCAACCCGAAGGCTAACGATACCCTAAGGCTAGACCAGTGTCAGGATATTAGAGGGCACTGACTTCCCAATAACGACTGCCATAGATGTTCATAGCAGCCGGGACCGACGGCTTAGCGTGCTCTCCGAGACACGGAGCAGGCGATGATTGTCAATCAATACGCACATAATTTCGAAAAGTCATATAACTTCCGAAATTCATAGGTTATTTTTTTATACTGTAATAGGCTTGCGTTTGCCCGCGATCTGACCTGATCTTAAGTGAAGATGCAGTCCACGATGGAGCACGCTTGTCTAGAAGATACCTCATCGGCTCATCGGGAAACACTGACTTAGGTAGCGAATTCCACTCCTTAGCGGTACGCATTATAAAAGTGGAAGCAAAGCGCTTCGTGCGTAAATGTGGTATATCCACCATGTACCTGTGCCGCTGGTCTGTTTGTCTGGTTGTCCGATGGTAGAATGGGGAAGGAGGAATCAAATTATGCAGTTCTTCTGCACACTCGCCGAAATGTATCCGGTAGAAAATCTGGACTGAGACTGGCAACCTTACGATGATGCTCCGCGACGTGGGTTCGAAACCGAGACCCTCTGCATTGCAGTCTGTTGGTCTTCCCACTGAGCTATCGCTAAATACGTATCCTAAATACATATATATATTAAATATATAGGCGAAATGTGGGTGTAATACAGTTATACATACCTTCTCCTTCAGGGACGTAATTTTAAGACTATAATATAATGTTTTTGTTTGTTTATTGCTCAAGAATAAGTCCTTCACAGAGCATAGAACTTGTGCGCCGATTTTATAAGCAAACGTAATTCGGTTCCTTGCTCTATAATCAAAACTTTATTGACAAAAAGAAATTGATTTAATAAAAGGAGAAGAATATATATCTTACCGCACTCTTCCTGTTCTGCTTTTTCATGTTTCTTTAACTTCTCTCGCTCAAGCTTTCTCTTCCTCATAACCTAGTGGAATTGAATATAATCGTAATCTATACTAATATTATAAAGCTGAAGAGTTTGTTTGGTTGAATGCTCTAATCTCAGAAACTACTGGTTCGATTTGAAAAATTATTCTTTCGTTAGATAGCTTATTTATCGAGGAAGGTTATAGGCTATATAACATCACGCTAGGACCCATGGGGGCGGCGCAGTAATCATAAACGCAAGTGAAACCGCGGGCACATCTAGTATACTTATAGATTTGAAATGAGCTTGATTAGATCACACTTAGTTTTTAAATTCGGCAAGACTACTAGAGTTAGTTAGGGCCTTCGCACACGGTTTAGTAAGCGTAGTCATATCGTTACGCGTACGAGACCTGCAGTGTTGCACAAACGAATCGTCGCGTAGACGTATCCTTTTGGATATCAGTTAAAATCATGGCGTCAACGGCACCAGACGTTTTGGATGTTGAGGATCTTACTTTCTCTTCAGACGAAGAGGTTTTATTATTGCTTGATTTTATTAGAAGTAGAAAGCGACGTGTTTATTGAATCCATCCATACATTAGAAATAACTACAGGAAGAGATTGTTTGCTGCTGCACGTGAACTTTGTTAGAAGTAGAAAGCGACGTGCTTATTGCATTCATCCATACATTGAAAATAACTACAGGAATAGATTGTTTGTTGCTGCACGTGAACTTTGTTAGAAGTAGAAAGCGACGTGCTTATTGCATTCATCCATACATTGAAAATAACTACAGGAAGAGATTGTTTCTTGCTGCACGTGAATTTTTTATTATTATTATATTACATTCAGGTGTTTTTAAAGAAAATAATGAAAAGTTAACTTTTTACGCTTGTGTTTTTACGCCAGTACGCTACGACTATCGTAATGACAATAAACACCTCCTACGATTCGCTGCAACACCGCTTCGTGTGCGGACTTGTTTGAACATGTTCATGCTTGTATTGCTCTCGTCGCCGCATCGTACGCTCGGATTACGATACGCTTACGCTACGACGCCGTGTGCGAAGGGGTTTAGATTAGCGTTTTACTGTATTGACAAAAATATTTCCATTCTCAATATACCTGTACTGAGGGTGGCTTTTAAGAATCAGGAACGTACACAAATAATAGGCTCGCAACATCACAAATTACGAGAATCAAGCATAAGCATTAGGAACTCAATACTCGCATGCTGGGGACTTTGCTCGACCCAGCATGTTGCATCCATCGTGTCGTTTACACAATGGATTCCAAATAGCGGGAGCCAAAAAAACAAGGCCCGAACGAGATAGCGAGACGAACTAGATATATACAAAAGAAAGATGAGAAATTGCATCTAGTAGGCCTAACATGAAAAGTAAGTGCCGAAGTTTCCTATTGTAAGTACTATTAGTACCATAAAAGACATGAAGTAATGCTTTGATCATCCTAAAGACTACAGTGAAGTTGTCTGAACAACTAACTAATGTCACTTTGATAGAAAGAAATCCAAAGAAGCTTCGCGATGTACATCCTCAATATTTCGTTCGACCGAAGTTTCGGATAGACATTTTCATAGTAGACCTGCAGATTGTAATAGGTAGGGCAAAGTCGAAGAGCTGGCCTTTGCCTTGTCATGAAACAGTATTTAGCCTTATAATAAAAATGAAGATCACACATACTTAATACTCAGCACAGCGTAGCGGCGTAGTGACTATTTAAATATATAAAATAAAAATTTGTGTGAAGCACCAATAGTTCCAAGTCTAGCTGTTCTTTGTGTCCGTTCTCTCAATATTTGTAAATATACAGGATTATCTCTTATGCGGGTTATCTTGTTACGTGTATGGTATGTTTTAATGTTATAAGTCAGTTACATTTAGTCACGAACTACCTTTTCATCTGTCACAAAGTGTAAGTGTCTCCTTCCTCATGTCATACTACTGTCTATTACAAATTACGACCGATAAATAATATTATTAATATTTCCTTTACTATAGGATTTAGTTATATATGGACTTGGACAGTACCTAACATATGGCATAATGACTGCAACACCTGGTACATAAATAAGTTGTATAATACTGAAATTATAATCAGATTTCAAAGAATAGCATTGAGTGTCGTACAGATATTTTCTCATAGGCTCAATGTTTTGCCTGAACCTTGCAACTAACATAAACGTAAATTCAGTAAACGTAATAAACTCACTAACCCCTTTGACGTTCAAAAGTTTTACTATGTGAACTAAGTGAATAAATGATTTTTGACTTTGACTAAGTAATGTTGTCACTTACGGTATCAGAAACATTATGTAACACAGCAACGCATCTCATTATCTCTTTGTGCGCGCGAGTGCGCTTGTATACGAAGTCTGGGTGCAGCAGCGCGTTCACTGCGCGCATGGTGAGCAGCTCGAGGCAGCGGTTAAATGCGACGTAGTACTCCGTCGTCACTATACTTTCTGATATCTTCGTCACGCCTAGAGCTGTTTCTGTGAATAACCAATATTGATATCAATAGGTTTACCATGAACATGTTTATCTAAAACTTTGGGCCGAACGAAACAAACTTACAATGAAGTTTCTTTGGATTTTTCCCTTAAAAATGTCATTACGGCCGCTGTTTAACTGCTTTATGAAAGGGACAATGAAGACGTTACGTGCCGAAATTTAGAACGAATTTCGGAATAAATGTGTTGCATGGTACAAAGAGTCGGCCCGAACCTTCGGCATTTACGTTTCATGGCAGGCCTGCAAGATATTTATGTGAAAGACTGTTTCGGTGGCGGAGTGGCAGTTTATGCCAATGCTGTGCATGATATCTTGAGATCCTAAATCGGGCAGTGTTATTGAAGGTATCTGTCAATACATTTTCAGCAGCAGTCTGGCACTGTGCTCGGTAAATGGCAATAGACTCGCAACCTATTATCATCATCATCTCAGACGAAAGACGTCCACTGCTGGACATAGGCCTCTCCCAAGGTTTTTCACACAGACCGGTCTTTGGCCACCCGCATCCACCCGCTTCCGATGACCTTTATCAGGTTGTTGGTCCACCTTGTGGGGAGCCTACCCCTGCTGCGTATTCCGGTGCCTGGCCGCCTAACTATTATGCAGGTCCTAGAACGATAGCTGGCAAATGTGACTGTAATGTGTATTACAGCCTTCAGCGTTAACATCTACAATAGGTGGGCATATGTCCCTGCCTACCAATTCGGGTATATAGCCCTAATTTAAATACGACAGTTGTGTTAATAAAATAGTTTAATTGATTTAGTTTTATATTCATTCGAGTTATAATAACCTTTATCTGATGATTCAAATTCAAACCTAAGTGGTATAAAAACAATTTTTTTTTATAAGCACTTACGACAAATAGCTTCTAAGGTAGTGTACGTGAGATACTTCTGAATGATATCGAATGGCTCATGCTCCGTCTTAAGGTTCTGGACTAGCTTGTGCGCTTGCACGTTGAACACGCCCAAGTATCCATCAACAACAGATGAGTTGAATGTCGCTCCCAACTTCTTAATGTTGTGCTTCCAAGTTGCACCTGGTATAATAGATTCTAAATGAATAGAGTTTTGGGTCGAATGCAACTCGAGACAATTATTCTTGTGATCAGTAAATTGGTTCTAATCTGGGTGTACTCACATAGTACACCCAGATTCTTAAATGTTTGCAAAGTCTCCTGCAATACATAGTCTAGTCAACAAATGCTTTTTTGGTCAACTTTTTTCATCAGTCTCGAAAAAATATGAACGAGGTGTTATTCGAAAAAAATCAAGTTCCGCTTGCAAAAATTCGAAAGTTATAAACAATTAACTAATAAAAAAAGAGGTTTCGTTTTTTGCAAATATCTCAAAAACTAATTAAGATTTTTCAAATCTAAAAGAAGATTCAAAAAGAGGAGGAAATTTCCAAAAATTAGTCTTAACACCCAAAATTGTAGGACCAATATTTATAACTTTCCCAGAGGGATGAAAATACGGCCGAAAACGGGTACTCTGGCTTGCGCAAGTCACTTTATCAATAAAAATTATTTAAACGTACTAAATATAAAATTTAAGAAACGAAAAAATTCGGAGCCTTCTGGATAGATCAATGAACAATAATCCGGCGGATTTTTCTTTTATCACAATTATTCAGTTAGTTATGCAATAGTTGATTAATAATTTTTTGCTGCTTGAACATGAACATTGCAAGTGTGATAAATTGTTAAACTATAAATTTGAGTTTTTTTTCCTTTCTTAGAGCTATTCTTTTTTTGCAGTTTCAGTTTTGCAACAACGAAAACTATTTTTAAAAAATCTGAAAAATATATTTTTTTTCATTTTTCCAACTATAATCTATTCTGAAGCATTTCAAGAATATCTCAAAATTGTAAATAGCTCAAAATTGTACATAATAATTTAAAAATATTTCGGATTCGAGACTACCGCTTTTTTTGCATTTTCTGAGAAAATTTACCATAGTAATGTATTTTTTTTTACACCATCAGAAAGTAGAGATTTCAAAGAACAAAGAGCCCATTGACTTATTAAAAAAAGCATATATTTTGACGGGAGAATTTTCGATTGAAAATTAGGGTGCTTTTTCGATATTAAGTCAAAATAAACTGCAAAAATAAATATTTTAGATCAAAAAAATTTCAGTGTATTTGGGACATAAAAAGGTAAGTTTTCACCAAATTTCGAGTAAAAAATAATCTTCTTGCAAAAGATAAAAATAAAAAACCAAAAACTTGGTTATTTGGATTTTCACATAAATTTGAGGTTATGTGAAACTGACTGTGACTTTTTTACATAGGACTTGTAGTTTTGCCGGAAATCGAGATAAACCGCTTTTTACCCTTACCCCCTCACCCCCATCCACTTCCCGACCTCAGATCGCCCCTAAATTATGTTTCCTTTAATTTTTGTTATATTCTCTTCCTTTTCCAATATGTTTCATCCTACTATTATTTTTTTTCACTTTTTACCATTTTCAAAGGCTTCGGCTCCGGTCTAGGAGTATTATCGTAGAATTCACAGCTGCTAGCAGAAATTAAGTAGGTACTCTTAAAACATTTACCTGGAGCAGTGATAAGTCCATCTCCGAGCCACACTTTCATAAAGCTGTAGAAATATGGTTTATCCACAAACGTGTTGGTTATCAATTTCACATCATCAGGATCATGAGTCACTAAAACAGTTCTGACAATGAGATAAAATAGTAGTAATAATAATAATAATAATTTACAAGT
Organism: Catocala sponsa; assembly: GCA_963564715.1. Lineage (NCBI taxonomy): Eukaryota > Metazoa > Arthropoda > Insecta > Lepidoptera > Erebidae > Catocala > Catocala sponsa. The sequence goes on along the minus strand of OY751341.1, from coordinate 23,811,743 downwards.
CCAAACGCATAACTATATTACTTATTGCTTGAGTGTTTTATAAGTGGTAAATGGTTTAATAGTTGCAACTCCTTACAGAAAAGACTTGTAAAATATACAATACTGTAAACTTGGCGATCGATTGAAAAGAGTGGCCGTAATTTTCTTGCCAGATCTTCTCATTGGTTCTACGCTCTTGCTTTGCTGAACATGGCAACAGGCAAATGTAAATGTAAATTCACATTAATAATTGTAACTTTGACGTTCATAACTGTTATTTTGTGACCTATATGAATAAACATATTTTGATTCTGATTTTTTATTTTGATTTTAACATGCATGTGGCAGCTGTTGCTTGTGCCGTGCCTCGGAGAGCACGTTAAGCCGTCGGTCCCGGCTGCCATGAACACCTATGGCAGTCGTTATTGGGAACTCAGTACCCTCTAATATCCTGACACTGGTCTAGCCTTAGGGTATCGTTAGCCTTCGGGTTGCGGAGGTCAGATGGCAGTCGCTCCGTGTAAAAACTGATATCCAGTCAAATCCGGTTAGACTAGAAAGTCGGCCCTAAGTGACTAGAGAATAATAAAGGCTAGGGAGAAGTGGTAGCTGTTGTTCAATAGAAACCGGGCTAGTCTAGTTGACTCACATGTTTTTATTATTTACTAGCGACCCACCCCGGTTTAGCACGGGTAGTACACTTTAACAAATTATATACCTAAACCAGAGGTTCCCAGACATTTTTTCTCATAGACTACTTTTAAAATTTTGTTGGTTCCGGTAGACCCCCTGCAGCAACATTTCTACCATGTTCTTTGGCATCCGTATTTATATTGGTGAAGAATCGAACAAGTTCATGCAATTAAAAAATTTGATAAAATCTCTACGGGCTGATCTTTTTTTCATTTTTTAGTAATTCTCTACCGAAAAATCGGTAGCTTCGAGACCACTGGTACTGAATATGAAATATGCAAGTTTTTACCAAGTAACAGTCGCTCAGCTTCTTCAAATATTATCTGCCTACATTGATAGGTGCAGTCAAGCCAAAATTTTTTTAGTTCTTCACTATCGAAAGCACCCAATAGACCCCCGCTTCCGAATAGTGTTCTCCCATTTTTGTCACGCCAACATAGATCCCCGTCGAGTCGCCCGTGGACCCCTGGGGTCCACCTGGACCATTTTGGGAACTAATGACCTAAACCTTCCACATAAATCACTCTTTCTATTAGTGAAAACCGCATAAAAATCCATTCAGTAATTGTTGAGAGCTATTCCATGAAAAAAAATCTATACTAATATTATAAAGCTGAAGAGTCTGCTTGTCCAGTTGAACTTGCTAATCGGAGGAACTATTCGTTCGAATTGAAAATTCTCTTGGATAGCCCATTTATCGAGGAAGGCTATAGGCTATATAACATCACGCTACGACCAATAGGAGTGCAGCAGCAAGACGAAATTGCGCGGGTCAGTTAGTATTATTATTTATTATAATCAAAGAATATGCCTTGGTGGCGCAGTGGTAGTATATGCTGCTGTTATACAAGAGGTCTGAGGTTCAATGCCCGGGTCGATTATTAGGCTCTTCTGTCATGAATTTCTCAGCAGCAGTGCGAAGTCTAACTGTACCCAGTAAATATCAATAAGTTATAGAAAAACATCTCCGCCTAAAGCTATGAGGATATAAGCATAACGTGTAGGGGAGAGTAACCTATATTGAACCGGCGCTTAAATTATACCACTCCTATATTTCTCGTCAATTTGGTAGAAATATAGAAGTGGTACAATTTAAGCGCCGGTTCCATATAGGTTACTCTCCCCTACATAATTATGTGCTACGTATGTATCTAAATTATACCATTTTGTAATAACCAAACAGTCCATTTGGTGTTACTCAGATTTGTTTATTTATTTAAGCCTACCAACAACTACACTAGTACACTTTTCTTTTACATAAAAATCAACATATACCTATATACAAAATCCGTAGTCTCTGCCTACCCCTCTGGGAAACAAGTGGGAATCTATGTATATATGTATCTACATAATTATATACGGTAAATTTGGTGTTTACAACACACTGATAATATTATTACGGAATGCAGCAAGCGAGTCTACGTGCACGTCTATGACATCAGAGTAGCTATTTATGGTTCTGAAAAGACACCCCGTCTTTTATAGCTATAGCAGAGTTAGAGACTCACCCAAAAACACACATTTTATTTATCACATTCGGTACATCCCCTCTCTCTCTACGACTAGTCCAGTTTATGATATAGCGTTCCCCTACACCAACTGTCAGGTTATATTAGGGGAGCCGCTGTACCTTCCAGTGCCCGAGAGTACCTTCCGGGACAGATTTATAGACAGGTCTTGTCCCCAAATCTCGATTTAAATCACATTCGGTACAGCTGTTAAGAGCAGATCAATGGCATGATGTCTTCTAGATCGATTTTTGGTCACGGTGGCCAATCTTAATGCAGACTAACCATCCGCGCAGGAGATACTATAGTGCACAAGTGTATGCGCAAACACAAGTGCACTCGCTGTTCCCTAAATCTCATGATCCGATGGGAGGGCAATCCGATATGACCGGGGAGAGACTGATCTCTTCAACGGCTTCGCGTGCTTTCTGAGGCACCACGGGGTGTCTTACATTGCCAACACCTTAACATTGGACTGCTATTGAGATTTCTTAACAGAAAAACCCAATAACTTTTTATTGCTCCAACGCGGGATCTGAATCCGAGACCTCTATCCGAGAACTCATCCTCATAATCATCGGGATGGTTTAGATTCACAATTGAACCCGGTCGGTGGCGCTCCGATCGAGGCCTAGATATAGAGGTTTGGATGGAACAATATCTGTCGGATCCGCTAGTATGCATATATAAGTAGAAATCTTGTATTATGTACTTACCGAACATAGGAAAGGGTCCCAGCCAAACCAGGAATCTACTAACTTCTGCTTTCTCACATACCTTGCTCATACGGTCCAGCAGACTGAATAACACTGAAAACAGAAGGAAAATGTTAATTGTTATGTTTAACGTTTAATTATAACTAGCGGTCGCCTAGTGCTCGAAATTCGAGCAACTGATATATATTATGTCATGTCATTATACTTGTATATTGATATATGTAACCATAGTTACGCGCTTCGACTGCGAGTGTCAAATGCATGGTTGTGTAGAGTTTTTTCATTAATTTAATGTATTTATTATACATATTTTATATAGGTAAATATTAGCATTCGTCACTTCTTCTCTGTATAAACTATAAGTGTGCGAAATTTCATACTCCTCCGTCCGCCCAATTTTCGTAAAAAGGGATCCAAAGTTTTCGCTTCACGTATTAATATATTGATACTTTGCACAGTTTTGTACAGATTGAATGAAAATTAAGTAGTAAAGTAAGTAATCTATACTAATATTATCAAGCTGAAGAGTTGGATTGTTTGTTTGGTTGGTTGAACGCGCTAATCTCAGGAACTACTGGATTGAATTGAACATTTATTTTAGTGTTGGATAGCCTATTTATCGAGGAACGCTATAGGCTATATAACGTCACGCTACGTCCAATAGGAGCGGAGAATCAATGAACAAAGTTGTACATATAATAGTTGTATATATATAATAGTTTTCACCCGCGGCTTCGCTCGCGTAAATGTAGGTTAGGTTAGATTAGGTTTGCAACAGTTATTTTTTCTGGATGAACGGTACCCTACGTCCTATTCTGTACCCCTGACAACGTGTATGCAAAATTTCATGTTGATCGGTTGAATAGTTTAGGCGTGAAAGCGTAACAAACAAACAAACAAACTCATTTTCGCATTTATAATATTAGTAAGGAAGTAAGGATGTAGATAATTATACATACCTTTCCCATCGCCAATTAATTGATGCACATTGCCAATAAACGGAAGCAGTGGCAAAGTTGGCAACCCTGCGAACTTCAGGCGCGCGCGCCGCTCGTACAGCCATAGAGCCAATAGAACGCATAGCACCAGTATGCCTGCTATGTACTGCCATAATTGCATCCTGTAGAATTAGTTACAAATATATAAAACATCAATATTCAATAATACGTTTCAAGACACAGATCGCAGATAACAACCAGAAACCAGAAAATTTTTAATGGGATTAGGCTGGACACGTTTGCCGCATACCGAAGGAGCTTTGGGCTAAAATCAGCACAGACTGGATCCCAAATGGCACTAAGCCAACGTGGTAGACCAAACTAATGCCATCATTAGCAGCCATCACCATCTTCGGTCGAATTTAACAGATTTAGAAGACACTGATGTTAACTAGCGCATGACAGAGAGATGTGGTAAAGTGAGAGCGAAGCCTTTTTCTTAATTCTTTGAAGCTGGGAGCTCATGCACTAGGAATACATCCTGCGTCGCGGGGACTTTATAAACATTCAGACAATGGACACGAGGAACACCCAGACTCGGCAGAACTACTTGCGGATCACACAAATGTTTGTCCCGTAAGGGGAACGAACCCACTACACTCAGCGCGGTGGCCATTGCGAGCCGATCTCTTACAGCACCCCACTACCCGTACAGTCTAGCCTTTGCCCTGCAGTGGGATAATACAGAATGACGAAAAGGCGATTCAATAGAAGTAGCCGTGTATTCAATAGAAGTAGCCGTGTATTGCAGGTATCTCATAGACGCATCTCTTTGCCTATAACTAACAACTAACATATTTTTTATTAAGTAAGTTAGGTAAACTCACTAACCACTAAACTTTAAAGTTCGTAAGTGATCTAAATGTATAAATGGTTTTACTTTGCGTATTATGGCGCCATTCTGGATGAAAAGCGCCATAACACGCAAAGTTAAAGCAGCTGCCAGACGCTTTTATACCTGGATGTCTACGTACAGCAATTTCGGATTAAATCCACAAAATATAGAAAATTACATTAAGCCGAATTCATCATGATTTTCTTAAGTGGATGGTATATATTGGACTTAATCTACACTCAACCTGTTTTTGGCGTCCTATGTCAATTACACTTCTCTATAATTCTTTTAATATTAGTTATTATTTGAACGCGGAGACGTGATGCTTCTTAGACACAAAATATATCCCATATTCGTTAAAAGAATTCATTTTTATTAATAAATTACTTCTCAGCGAAGCCCATGTCAACCTTTACCAAGATCTCTTACTGCTATATACTATCATAGGACATATAGAACATGTCCCTAACTCTATAATCTATAACAGATAAATATGTTTGTTGTCTATAAGCATATTAAGCACCAGACCCATTATTTACGCAGTCAAACGACTACTACTTACGTTCCTGAAGGACATCACAACAAATTACTAATACAAAAAATAAATTTACTTTCAACAAATATTTAACCCTTTATTCTATCCAAATATCTATTTAACAATCTTAGCATATTCCACAAGCATAATCCCCACAACGCAGACCTGGCCCACACTCGCGCGTTTCGAAATACTAGATTAATTAAAGGTATTATCATAATCTGTATAACCGAAATATATCTGTATAATATTATATATATATATATTCCTTCCTAAGAAACATGTTTTAAATTAATGTAACTAATTGAGCAGATGTTCTTACTTACGTTTCCAACACACGTTTTGCGACTGAGAGATAGCTCAAAGGTCTACCTATATATTGATCCCCACATGAAGGTGCTGCCGACTGGCGTCGCCAATCCGAATATATTTGACATTGACATTTATAACAAGTAAATAGAATTAATTTTATTAGTAACAATTATTATTCTAGCTAATCATAATGCACTGTTGCATTTCTGGATGTACCAATACATCCACAAAAAATGAAAATAACTCAAATACCATAAAATTTTATTACTTTCCAAAGACTCGCAATAGTAACTTTTTTGTATAATTCGATCGTTTTGTTTGCCTTTGACAAGTCTGATTTAAGTTCTACATTTTCGCACGTTAAATCATCTATTTCCTGGACACTTACACTAAACAAGACAGCTTTTTTATTTTTCATTCAGTACTCGTGTAGTCCTTATAATCTTGGGACTGTATCGTTCGGAAGGCTTGCTACAGTGCAATCAAATAATGACGAAGTATTTGAATCATTCATTGATTTTGTTCGTGTACGTTTTCTGACTGTTACATTTTCATCCATAGTGTAGTTTTTATTTTTGGAATTATATTTTACAATATATTATAGGTGTAATTAATTACTTCTTATTATTCTAATTAATTATTATTTATTATCATAATAATTAAATAAATGTCTAAATAATTTATAACAATCTGAAAAAGTACAGATATACCCTTTTGACCTTTTGACATATTTTGGCCACGCTGACGATCATTATTGATAGAGACCGGCACCCATATTTTATAACATTTATCATATTCAAAAATAATATAATTGAAGAGATCATTTTGTTTACATAATTGAAAGCACGATGACAGGTCTGATAAGTTTCCTTTACTGTCCGCATAGTGTCTTGGTGCTGCCACCTATAGTTCCTGCACGTTCCCTATATAAATTTGGCTAATCTGACATAAACGCGTCCTTACTCCATACTTTACTTAATCATCGTACAATCACAGGCAAAACCTGCAATACGCCTTCGATTCCATGTCGTGATAAGATGACGTGAAACGAGAAAGACCTTGAAAATGTCGCATTATATTACTTTGACAATAATTAAAACATATCAAATGTAAATAATCGTAAATACTGTTATGTATGCGAGCGGCAACATTTGCATATGCCCTCCTTTTTAGAGAAATGAGTGTGCAACCAACCAGCGAGTTTGATTGAAGCGCGTCGCTCCTGTCGCTACCGAATAAATACATATCACGTGACGACGAGCGGACTCACGCATTTATTATAAAAATGTCCACGGGAGCTACTTATGGCGTCCTTACTACGTTTGACCGCTTATCACAAGAGTGGAGTAGCTTTAAGTTACGATTAGATCAGTGGTTTATCGCTAACGATATTACCTCTCAAACTGACAAGGCAACGATCAAACGTAGGGCGATATTATTAACGTCATTAAGTGAATCGACATTTAAGCTTGCATGTGACCTGGTGTTACCCAAAAAGGTGGAAGACCTGAGCTACGAGGCGATTGTGAAACTCCTCGACGATCACTTCACACCCAAAAGGTTCGGGTTTGCAGAGAAATCAGTCTTCTATTCGGCAACACAGTGACTAGGCGAAACACACACTCAATGGACAGCCAGGATAAGAGGATTAGCAACTCACTGCGCATTCAAGAATTTGAGGAGGCCCTGCTGGATAAGTTCACCATGGGTATGGTACCGGGGCGTGAGCGAGACAAGCTGTTCGTGCAGGTTTAGCGAGAGCTGATCCTCGCGAAGGCCGTCGAATTGGCCGAGTGCGTGCGCTGTGCGCGCCAGGCATCGGCACAGGCAGCGCCAGGGACGACCGGTGCAGATGCAGCTGAACCGAACGGCATCTTTAACATCTCCCAGAAGGAAAAGTGCAGTGTGTGTGGATTTGCTAATCATAAATCTAATCAGTGCCGCTACAAAAACTACAAGTGTAAAAAGTGCAGTAATAAAGGTCATTTGCGTAAAATGTGCCCTAACGAGGGTAAAGTGAAGTACGTAGACGAAGGTATTGTGAACGATGGAGACGACGGTGAGTGCTTCTATAATATTCGGTGCGTAATAGGGAGGCCTATGACGGAGCGTATAATGGTCAGTGGTCTAGCTTTAGAGTTCTAAATCGACAGCGGTTCAGCAGTTAGCGTAATTTATGGAAATACCTACAACTCGTATTTTAAGCGATTACCATTGTCAATTACTAACAAACGGTTATTTAGTTATACGGGGGAAAACATTGAAACTATCGGAGTTGTTTTATTGCCTATATCGTAGTTGGGACGTACACATACACTAAACGTGTACGTAGTGAGCGCAGACGGGCCGCCGCTGTTGAGCCGCTACTTCATTCGTGAGTTCGACCTTGAGCTAGCGCCGGCGGCGGCGCCCGAGACGGCGCGCGCGCACGTCGTGCATCAACAAGCACTAGACGAATCTAATATTATTAATACCAGTATTGATAAGCCTCTCTGTAAAATGTTCCCTGCAGTTTTCTCGGGCAATCTGGGGTCGTTTAACAAATATGAAATAGATTTACATAAAATAAAACCGGATGTAAAGCAGATTTTTTTCAAAGCGAGTCCGGTGCCATACGCGTTAAGGGAAAAATTAGACAAAGAACTCGACCGTTTACCTGAGCCCGTCACACGACCAGAAGAGGAAGGGGTGCCGACAACGGAGCCAGCTGCAACGGTGCCAGATACTCCGGTGACTCCGCCGCGCGCCACCGTTGCGACTCGAAGACGAAGGGCAACTAGTCCGATCTTCTCAACACGTACGTCGGCCTCATACGTCAGTGAAGCCAATGATGAACCAACAGACATAGCCGTAGAATAAGAGTATCTTTAACTGAAGCGGAGGGATGTTATGTATGCGAGCGGCAACTTTTGCATGTGCCCTCCTTGCAAGGAACCAGCGAGTTTGATTGACGCGCGTGACTCCTGTCACTGCCGTATAAATACATATTAGGATCATTTGCACAGAGTACTTTTTTATATAGATCATTTGTTATGTCAATGTCTTACAAATCTTGCTTAGATTGGTTCAATGGTACCTTGACAAGTACACTGAGCGTGAGGTCTCAGGTGTGATTCGCAAGTCGGGTATAGTATTATTTAGTCCGTATGTACTCCTACAGATCCTATATTCTTGATCTTAAATTATTGATCTATATAGGTACACATTACTGCTAGCGTCACTTGTATGAACGATAAATGGAATATATGAAGGCGTAAAAAGTGAAAATATATTCTCAGTTGAATCAGTCTACGTGTTGCATTATAACCCTAACGGTTACCAGCTAAGGACCTGGCTTATGCCCGCCGGCTGGTAATTCGTTAAATTGGTAACCCCTGCTGAGCTCTCATCGTTCTAGTGCTGTTGTAATATCGGTTCACTGAACCGACACCCAACCTCTGTTGGTTTTCGGCCAAATCTAGAACGTACGAATACGTTACCTTATCGTCATGGCACAAGATAAAGCTGAAGAATTCACCGACAAGCTAGTAACAACTCCTCTCCGCGGTGATGTCGCTACAATCTCAATGCCTGCACGTCTACCACCATTCTAGTGTCAAAACCCACGACTGTGGTTCGCACAGTTTGAAGCCGCGCTCGCCACCAGCAAGATGGGAGAAGAACAGAAATTCAACCTCATCGTCCCGTTGCTAGGCTGTAGCGCCTTCGAACAAATCATCGACATCATATTGAACCCGCCATTGACAAACAAGTATATTACGCTAAAGAACAGACTGATATCGACGCACCAAGAATCAGACCATCGTCAGCTACAGAAATTACACAGCAGTCTAGAACTCGGCGACATGAAACCTAGCTAGTTACTACGTAAGATGCGCGATTTGAGCGGTAAATTACTAACCGACGAAGCTCTGAAAGTTATGTGGCTCAACCAATTGCCCACACAAGTCCACGCCTTACTCTCCGTTAACACCGAATCGTCGCTAGAATGTTTAGCCGTGATGGCCAACAAAATGGTTGAACATTTCGAACCCGAAACAGTCGCCGCAGTCCACACTACAACCTCTACGCCAGCGCACACATCAAGCCCGTCGTGTCTACATTGCCCAACTCACGCTACTACAGAAAATCTACAGTTCGACCTATAGAAAAACTTACGCAGGAAATCGCCGAGATTCGAACCAATCAACAACGTGTGTCGTATCATTATGGCGCGCCACTCGTCCGCATAGCAACAACCGATCGCGATCAAACTCGAGATACCTTTCCCGCTCAAACCGCAAATCCCGGCGATCCCGACCAGCTGTACTATTACCATCTGCGCTATGGAGATGAAGCCTGTAGATGCGAATCACCGTGCGCAAAAAAGAAGCAGGAAAACTAGAAAATACATCGACTATAGCGGACATTGATGTTAGCAAACCAAGCTACCGCCTCTGCGTTATCGATCTCAACAACAGAGAGAAGTTTCTAGTCGACACGGGTGCCGACGACGGGTCCTTTTATACTCTGTTGAACAGAGTAAAAAAGGTCTTTATAGAATTTCACCATGTGGGGACAACTTCGCAAGTTCACGCTGGAGTACTGCGATCTGCCAACGATGATTTGGAACGTAGCTGTCGCTTTGAGAATTCTGATGCTCAACATAGAGAGTAGCTACAAGAAAGGTGAATCGCTTCATATTGGCTTCAAAGCCGAATTCGAACAGTACCTCCATCTGGCAGGATACAAACAAAGTTGGGCACCTGTGGTGAGTAAGCTTGTCAGAGCTCTTATGAAAAGCGCTGTGTTGTCAGTCAGGGGACCAGTGGCCATTGTTATTGCGGTGGTACAAGTAATTATATCGTAAAAGGGTAACATACAAACAAACTCACATTCGCATTTATAATATAGTTAGGATTATAAAACGATTAAAAATCTTGCAAATGTCAGAATGAAATAAAAATGTCAGAAAGAAAGAATGTCGGTTCGCATCGTTAATATTGCATAATTTAAAACAAAAGAACTTTAAATAATAAATTGTCACCAGGTATACCGTTCTACTACTACCTGGCGACGCTGGTGGTCGCGTCATGCTTCTTCTACGTGTTCTTGATCGACATGACGTGGTTTGTGTTCGTACGCTGCGCTGAGACCGGCAACTCGGTCGCGGCGATGATCGTACTGTCGCTAGGCCTCACCAGCGAGATCGGACCCATAAAGTTGCTGTATATGTTTATTTACATATAAGTTTTATGAAATAAAGGACTGGGTGGTAGTTGTACCACCTATACTATTTATTTATTTATTTACATCAAATAGAACGACTTGCGCCAATTACACTATTTAATAATAACATATAAATTTAAAATTTAGCATTCATGCATTGTGCTCACAGTACCTCATACATTCTAATAATAATACTTTTCATTCATCAGCAAAAATATCAACTTCTGGGTTAAAGTCCAAGAGAGCGTTAAGCTGCTTTAGTGACCGAGGTATGGGTGAGTATAACTGATAGACACACCTCTATTATACTCACACATCGTCCTTACGTTTACATCCAACGTAATCCTGATGAGAAGCACACGGGATCTTAACACTAAGCAACATTTTCCTAGCAAAGGAGAAACGCTTTATTTAGATAATTTCAATAATAATCGACCAAATCTTTTATTTGGTTAATAGATAGTCTCATATTTATTATCATTACAGTGTCATATTGAGCAGCGATTTATCAGCGTTTACCATCTTTATTTTATATTCGATGTACATACTTTACGATATGTAACTGGGGACCGGTCCAATTCTTTGTTTTATCTATCTCATTTAATAATTTTTCTATAAAAATATTATTCTTATTACTTTTTATTAAATATATTTCAGTAATATTTATACTTTTGCAAAAGTCTTGTAACTCTCTCACAAATTCGTCTCGCGATATTTGTGATGGAGAAGATACATATTTAACATAGATAATCCTTTCATTAAGAACGTATATGAACGTCTTACTCTCTTTATTTATAGTACCATTTTTCGTAAACGAAACGAAACGTAATTCTACCGATTCTTTCGAACAAATATGAGAGACGTTTGGTTGATCAGACCGAACTGTAGAAGTGCTACTCGTATCTTTATTAGAAGTATTGTCAGTCAAGTTTCTTTTCTGAACTCTTGTCATTACCGAGACACACGATTCATGTATGTGTTTTAAATCATTAGATGTTATGGAAATTCAAGATAATGCGTCTGCAGCCGTATTATCCGAACCCTTAACATGTTCTATAGTAAAATCATATTCTTCTAACAATAACCTAAATTTAAATAATCTACTCGAAGCATGTTACATAAAGAAATTAAAGGTCTATGATCTGTTAAGATTTTAAAATGTTTTCCATATAAATAGGGCCGAAAATGTTTAATTGCCCACACTATACCTAGCAATTCTTTACCAATTGTTGGGTAATTTACTTCAGATTTATTTAGTGTCCTACTAGCGAAAGATACAGGTCTACCATTTTTATTTGACAAAATTGCACCGATTGCGTAATTAGAAGCATCCGTCTGAACAATGAATTCATTTTGTTCAGAAAAATCCGGATATTGTAAAACTGGTGGACATAATATTTCTTCTCTTAGTTTTTCAAATGCGTGTTGACATTTTTCATCCCATATAAAAGAAGCATTTTTACGGCTTAATTTATTAAGTGGATAGGCTAACTCCGCGAAATTTGGAATAAATTTCCTATAAAAGTTAACAAATGCAACAAATCTCCTAGTTTCGTCTGCATTTGTCGGACACGGCTAATTTTGTACAACTTTTATTTTATCCGGGTCAGGTAATACTCCGTCGCCAGACACTACATGGCCTAAATAAAGTAACTCTTTTTTAAAAAATTGACATTTCTGAGGGTAAAGTTTTAAATTAACTTTTCTTAAGCGCTCAAATACATCCTGTAGGTTTTTATTATGTATGCTTAACTGTCTTCCGAAGACTACCAAATCATCTAAGTAGACTAGACATTTTTCGTAAGTTAAACCAGTCATGGCCATAATTCTAGAAAAAGATCCTGGATTCGTTTTTAACCCCATGGGCATACGAGTCATCTGATATTGTCCTGAGCAAAATGCAGTGTACTTTCTGCTATTTTTTTCAAGATTTATGTTATAATAGCCTTGATACATATCTAAATGTGAAAAATAAACTGCACCAGAAAGTGAATCGAGTACTTCGGAAATATTAGGTAATGGGAACTTGTCGTCTTCAATACAATTATTTAATTTACGATAATCAATAACTAATCGCCACTTTTTCTGACCTGTTCCATCAGTCTTTTTTGGGACTAGTAACACGGGGCTAGACCATTCACTTTGACAAGGTTCTATGACCCCTTCACTCAACATTTTATCAATTTGTTGCTTAATTTTTCCCTTTTGAGAATGTGGTAAACGATAGGGTTTAGTGAATACAGGAACAACATTTGGTTTCAAACTAATTGAATGTTTATAAATACTAGTTGTTGACAGTTTATCGCCTGGCAAATAAAAATGTGTCTTATGTGCGCGCGAACGCCCGTAGGCAGGGTCGCCATGTAAGGACGAAGGTATTGAGAGAGAAATGATAGATACCACTGGCTGCTCGAATAATACTCTCTCTATTTTAGGATAACGCATGATTAAATAGACATGATGATTACATAGACATACACAGGTATAACATAGGTACATGACATCAACTACACACTACAATCATTATAGTGTCATATTGAGCAGCGATAGCTCAATGGGGAGACCAACAGACTGCAATGCAGAGGGTCTCGGGTTCGAACCCACGTCGCGCACCTCTGACTTTCGGAAGCAATATGACTTTTCGAAATTATGTGCGTATTGATTAACAATTATCGCCTGCTCTGTACCTCGGAGAGCACGTTAAGCCGTCGGTCCCGGCTGCCATGAACATCTATGGCAGTCGTTATTGGGAAGTCAGTACCCTCTAATATCCTGACACTGGTCTAGCCTTAGGGTATCGTTAGCCTTCGGGTTGCGGAGGTCAGATGGCAGTCGCTCCATGTAAAAACTGATATCCAGTCAAATCCGGTTAGACTGGAAAGCCGACCCCAAGTGACTTGGGAATAATAAAGGCTAAGGGAGAAGAAGATAGTGTCATATTTATTTTATTTTATTTGGAAAACAAATTGTATCTTATTATAATTAATGAATTATTTTATTTTATTTTACAATTTTAGGAAACTTACCGCTAAATTAGTATCATAGACAGATTTGATACGAAAAAAGAAGACCAATTAAAAGTTTTCACAGATAGTATATATTATAATAATATGTCCGACTCTCTCTGGAACAGTGGCTATTATTTGTATTTATTTAAAAACTAACATAATTTAAACCCTTCTTTGGCTGGCCAGCGTGTGATGGACGCGTGTGTCGTGTTTGAGCAGGCAGTGTACGATTGTCAGTGGGAGAGTTTCGACAAGACCAATATGAAGATGGTGTTGGCTATGCTGCAGAGCTCTCAGAATACAATGTCGCTGTCTGCCGGTGGTATAGCTACGTTGAGCTTCACTTGTCTGATGACTGTGATGAGAGGAATATATTCTGCGTATACCGCACTTAGGTCAACTGTCTAAACTGTTTATTGAAGTAAATCATGTTGCACCGTTTAGTTTACAAAACTATTGAGTTCATAGTTTTGACATTTGTTGAATTGATATTTACACTATAAATTGAACCTAAACATGTTTATAAGTAGAAAAGCACATCATATTGAACCCAATAATATGCTGTCAATAGTTTGACCTGTGATTGCTTTTGATTTGATTTATTGTCTGTATTGTTGTCAATTTTGTTTAACTATACCTTTGTTGTTTTTTTGTTTTGTAATACTTAAGAATTTTGTAAAGTTTACTCCAAATATAAATTTACTAATATGGATACATATTGACATAACGCTTATAATTATATATTTAAACATTAATATTTCTTTTTTGACTGATTGAATATTAATTACTAAATTAAATTAAATATGTACATGAATAATTTAAATAATTTATTTAATACCTAGCTTCAGCCTGTATTTAAAATAATTTCTGAACTCGTACTGAAGATTACATTTGAACTTATTATTAAACAATGTAAAAGTTTTGTCCTTTGGTACTAAATTTTCGGTATGCAGCCACAAATCGGCCTCGATGGCGTAGTGGTCAGTGTAACCGACTGCCACGCCTGAGGTCGCGGGTTCGATTCCCGCACAAGTCAAACATTTGTGTGCATGAACATGGATGTTTGTCTTGGTCTGGGTGTTTCTATGTATAATATGTATGTATTTACAAAAAAGAAAAGTATATATGTATGTTTATCCATTGTCTAGTACCCATAGTACAAGCTCTGCTTAGTTTGGGCTAGATGGTGTTGTGTATATGTGATAGAATATTATATTAAATTATTATATTATATTACAGTGTTGGAATAATCTGCCGCCACCGCTGAGAAATTGTAAAACAATTGACACATTAAAAGGAAACTTAAGGCAGAGATTCTAGATAACCAGAAACTGTTACTTTAGTCGCTGAATGTCAGGTTATATTATAGGTACTATCTTTACATACATACATACATAGATTCACGCCTGTTTCCTAGAGGGGTAGGCAGAGGCACTTCTCTGGCTTCATTCACTTTCATGGACGAGGAAAGACTGACTAAGAAAGTTTATAAGGCTAGTGTGAATGGAACAGTCGCAAGAGGAAAACCTAGGCGAACGTTTCTCGATCAGATCGGGAGCGTTCTGGACAAAGGCCAGGTTAAGAGCTCCTTGAACCGACGGGCGTGTATGAGGAATGTGATGAAAGTGAATGAAGTACTGTCTTTATAGCTTTTAATTTTTCGTTTGTTTTCAATCTACAAAATGTAAAATCAATGTATTGATTTATATTTGTATCAGCTATATTGCCGTTAGTTAAACCCTCTGTCACCAAGTAGGTATTATCGTAAGACTAGCGTCGTCACTCACACCTTTGAGATGTTACTACTAATGCTGAGATAATACCTTTTTAACGATAACCTTATACTATGTTTTATTTTTCTTTTTTGATTTGTTTTATTTTGTATTCGCATGAGTATGTCGTTAAATAAACTTGATTCTTTCTTTCTTTAAATTTCTCGAAAACTATTGAACAGATTCGAATGAAACTTGGCAAGTAAGTAGAGCACATCCAGGATTAACGCATAGGATACTATACATATATATAGGATATACCCGGGGATTGCTTCCCCTGGAATTCTAATACATACTAAATGTACCTGCATGTCCATACTATTATTCCATCGATTCATTGAGGTAGTGCTAATTGGTATCCATCCACGAATAGCATTATCTTCGGAGAGCACTTAGCACTTCGTTCTCTATTCTTGGACCTTAGTCAGAGGTTAACACGTAAAGTGCAAAGTTTCAGCCGAGTGAAAAACTTTGTAACTCACGACTAGGACGTGGTAAAAAAACCTTTTAATTATTGGTAGTCTTCGGCATCTTGGCATTAATATTATGTCTTCTCCCTAGCCTTTATTATTCCCAAGTCACTTAGGGTCAGCTTTCTAGTCTAACCGGATTTGACTGGATATCAGTTTTTAGACGGAGCGGCTGCCACCTGACCTCCCGCAACCCGAAGACTAACGATACCCTACGAATTAATATTGTAATATTTTAAAATTTATACAGCCTAACTAGTATTACAAATGTGAATATGAGTTTGTCTCTTTGAAAGAAAGAAAAATATTTTTATTTGTATCTCCTTTACACAATACAATAAAATATAAATACATACAGAGCAGTATATTGCATGGAGACCAAATTAGGTAGCTGCGTCAGCCAGTGCTGCAGTTGAAGTGCAACGCTGGTATTCTCACAGGAGCTGTACAGTATGTGAGCAAATGACAACAGATGAACAGTTTGTGTGTTTCTTACGCTTCCACGCCTCAACTACTCGACCGATCATCATGAAATTTCGGTTCAGTCTTTTCTTGTCCAATCCGTCTAAACGCCCAAACCAGCTTAAGATACCCTTTTCAATTCTTGCCACTATATCCACTTTCATCATTGCCGCATCTGTCTCTAATCACACTATTCCTTATTCTATTTTTTACAATATATTTTATTTATATACGATTTATAAAAAGTAAAAATGCCAATAATATCAGAATATGAGTACCTACATGTATTGCATATGTGTGTAAAATTATATGTGTATATAAAACAGTGTGAATGTATGTGGCAATTAATAATGACATCGTAAGAAAGCCTTGCGCAGGTTACCTCACGATTTATATATTTATCTACCAGTTCTCCATAATAAGGAAAGTTTATAAGGCTAGTGTGAATGGAACAGTCGCAAGAGGAAAACCTAGGCGAACGTTTCTCGACCAGATCGGACGCGTTCTGAACAAAGGCCAGGTTAAGAGCTCCTTGAACCGACGGGCGTGTATAAGGAATGTGATGAAAGTGAATGCAGCCAGAGAAGTGTGTCAGGATCGTAGCAAATGGAAATCCGTAGTCTCTGCCTACCCCTCTGGGAAACAGGCGTGAATCTATGTACGTATGTATGTATTCTCCATAATGTTCTCGAAAATGTGTAAAGTTTGTCAGCCCACACTGGATCAGCGTGGTAGACTATGGCTAAACCTCATACTGAAAAGAAGCCCATTCCCAGCAGTGGGAATATTAATAAACAGGGATGATTTACATTTAATCATTTATTGCTCCTTCGTCGCACTTGTATGAGATGCCCAGCTGTGGACTTTAGAATGATGTCCATTTTAAGCTGCAAGTTGTCTGCTTCGGATACGAACTCTAACTCCCTCACACAATGAGCCAATACAGTTTTTAGAATTGCCATTGCGTATTTTTTACCTGAAAATAGAGAACACATAAGTTAAAGACAACACATGCATATACATACTAACGTTTATATCGATGAAGCCACGCGTTGAAGCCGTCGACCCAAACATCCTCAGTCGTGAATGCTAACAAGGTTTTTAGACTATCGCGATTTGTAGACGTCCTAATTATAATATTATAATTTATGATTAATAATTAATAACTATAGCTATACAACTATATCCTAATCCTTCCTAACTAATATTATAAAAGCGAAAATGAGTTTTTTTGTTTGTTAACTTTTCACGCCTAAACCATTGAACCGATCATCCTGAAATTTTGCATACACAACGTATATGCAAAATTGAAATTGACTGTCTGTGTGTTCTCAGACAGTCAGTCAGCTAATCATTTAATATATTTAGATTAATAATGGAATATAACTATTGTTCAATTAAATAACACTAGTCTTTACTCGCGACGTCGCCCGCAATAACTAGTTCGCAATTTTATTTACATAGGCATGTGGTTTCAATTTTAACCTGCAAGCTTAATCATATCGAGACATACACATATAACACTACTAGATTTTGCCCGCGGTTTCACTCGCGTTAATGTACGTTTTTAACCGACTTCAAAAAAAGGAGGTGGTACTCAATTCGTCTGTATTTTTATTTTTTAATTTTATGTTTGTTACCTCGTTATTTTCGACTGGGTGAACCGATTTTGATGATTATTTTGTATTTGAAAGCTGGTGCTTTCCGTGTGGTCCCATTTAATTTTGATCAAGATTTGATCATTCGTTTTCGAGTTATCCTTAATAATGCGTATTTGGCTACATTGATGATGCTCTCATATTTGGCAAGGTTCACTAAAAACCGAGAAATAAACAAAATTTTAACAAAAAAGAAAACCGACTTTAGGAAAGAATATTCTAAAACTTAAAATGCACTAAAAAGTTAATAAATAATTGCATATTCTTGTGAATAATTAAATTATTGTTATTATTGGAGTCGGTGTCAGCCAAGGTAGGTTTGTAACTAATTAAACATGAGATGTCTTTCTATAATCATAACATAACATTGGCATGCACAATTACACACATAGACGCAGCACGCGGCGCAGGAAGCTGACACCGACTCCAAAAATAACAATAATTTAATTATTCACAAGAATATGCAATTATTTATTAACTTTTTAGTGCATTTTAAGTTTTAGAATATTCTTTCTTGAAGTCGGTTTTCTTTTTTGTTAAAAATTTGTTTTTTACAACAGGTATGTAACATTTCATGATGATCGGTTGAGTAGTTAAGGCGTATAAGCGTAACAAACAAAAAAACAAACAAACAAAACCTCATTCACATTTATAACATTAGTAGAGATTTTACTGTCTATATAATAAGTTACTAAATATTATAAAAAGAACAAAATTTATCAATTCTATTAAAATTAAGTAGATAGTTATTTATTGTTTTCATTTAAATTTGTATATTCCGTAATATTATATGTTGTAATAGCTGCAAGACCTTGCAAATAGAAGTAGATAAATTAATATCAAAACGAAATTAAAAAGGAGCAACCGTGACTGTCTGGATTCTCTTCAGGTTTTGGGCTCCCCTAAATCTGGCAACTAATTAAATATAACTTTAGAAATTTAGGGCACAAAGCGCGCGGAATCGATGGCCTTTGGGCAGAAAAGTTTTGGAGTGGCGGCCAAGCACCGGAAGACGCAGCAGTGGTAGACCCCCCAAGGTGAACCGACGACTTGGTAATGGCTGCGGGAAGCGGTTGGATGCGGATGGACCAAGACCGGTATCTGTGAAAAACCTCGGAGGAGGCCTATGTCCAGCAGTGGACGGACCTCTTTCGACTGAGATGATGATGAATTTAGGTAAACTCGGTAATCACTAAACTTTGACATTTATAAGTGTTAAATCAATTAACTAAATACATTTTGACTTTAATTTGATTTTACACCTTTTTTTACACAAGCTAGGTCATTATTTTTTGATAATAATAAATAATGTTGTCGTTAATTATTTGTAGCATGAATCGGTTATAATTGTAGTTTTTATGTTTTCTATTTCTATCTAAACGAGACATCTCGCGTACTAAGAATAAATCTCGCGATACAAGGAACACGCAGACTCTACCTAAGTAATAGAGGGCGACCCTATTGTGCGTATTTTCAGAATCCATACTATTACTGAGAATATCCTAACTGGAAGAACTAATACCATTTTTGCCCGTCTCATAAATTTAGCTTCAGACTACAAACTTAAGCGCAAACGTATTCCATCAGACGAATCGTCTCCATACTTTTTATCACCACCTTTGTTCATATTGTACCTTTTTAAATTTATTTATTTTATATTAAATAGAACGACTTGCGCCAATTACACTATTTAATCTATACTAATATTATAAAGCTGCAGAGTTAGTTTTTTTGTTTATTTGTTTGTTTGGTTGAACGCGCTAATTTCAGGAACTACTGGTTCGAATTGAAAAAATATTTTAGTATTGGATAGCCTATTTATCGAGGAAGGTTATAAGCTATATAACATCACGCTACGACCCACGAGGGCAGCGCAGTAACTATACCGCGGGTGAAACTACGGGCGCATCTAGTAACACATAATATGGCATAAACTTAAAATATAGCATTAACGCGTTCCCCTCACGATACCTCATACATTCCATTCAATTACAAAAGTATCGGATTTTTTCTGAGTTTAAGTCCAAGAAAGCGTTAAGCTGCTTTAGTGACCGAGGTATGGGTGAGTTACAGCGTGCGACGGTACGGCAGAAATAATAATATATAGGTTACGTAAAACTTACCTATACAAGCTCTTCGACCGTAGCTGAAGGCTAGGAAAGAAGCTGGATTCCCAGGAGGCTGGTCTTCAAGCCATCGTTCTGGACGATACAGCGACGCATCGCTACCCCAGAGGCGTTCTGATCGCCCAGCGCCCCAAATGTTGACACCACATGGTGTTCCTTTCGGGATTGTGACCGACTCTAGGATAATAAATAATGAGTTAGCACCATCAATCTACTAGTAAATAGGCTGTATATTTGTAGGTGTTATCAAATATGTCTACAACGTAATTTAAAATCTACTCCTTTAATCATAATGCTTAATATTGCTTGTGCTATAATAAGACGAGACGCTGACCTTATAAAATTACTCTAAAGTTATACCAGAATTCGGCTAACGTGAACTTGGCCTGGCCTATGGCGCATATTATACCGTGCTCTATGCCTATGGCCGTTTATAACACCAGAGGTATGGCGAGTGATGCTGACTCTTCCAAAAATGAATCGCCGTGCTACCAGCGATTGGTGCAAAGATACACAAGTTCACACTATACTAATGCCTTGCTGACAGCGTAAAGTCTTTAAAGAAATGAAAGGCATTTTCTATTTCTATCCGGAATGACTCCTAGCGTGCCACGGAGTCATTCCTGGTAGAAGTACAACAACCTTGTGTTTGGTGCCTGTATTGAGTACGTTTCCTTCTTAATATCGTACCCAGGTGCTGATCTGCGATATTAAGAAGGAGAGGTACTCTCTCTGCTCTTGTCTCAGAGTAGGTCTCCGTTAATATCGTCTGTTTTTAATCCTAGGATGACTTTTATCAAGAAGAAGAATTTCCATTAAAGAAATGATGGTTATTACTCACTCAAGTGCAAATCTCTGTCCGCATACCGCATGACCGCTGGCGCGGATGGGAACATTCGTAGTGTTTCGTTAATAACCGCTTCAAGGTATCTCATCGCTGACAAGTCCTGCTTGGTAACGGGCCGAGTGCTGTCGCCAAATATCACCTTTAACCTACGAAGACAGATGATTCTATTTGAATGATAGGTTAGGTCAAAAAAAGATGAAGTGCTAAAAAGAAGATGTGTAGGTTGCATATCCCGTCGGGGTATATATTTATGGTTGAAAATAGAAATACAATGCCAGAGAAACCTTTTGATCCATTTTCGAGCAAGTTATACCAGCTGAATGATAAAGCAATATTCATGACTGCGCTAATACCTGTTACAGATTATACAACGTGTAACAGAAAGGTGTGGTCATATTTTAGGTCCAATAAATAACCTATGTAGCCTATACAAAAAAAAGTCATGAAAATTTCTTACATTTTATTTATTTATTATTTAAAACATCAAAAAGAGGCCTTTATACAAGGGCTATATTATGTGACACTTAAGTATGACCGCACCTTTCTGTTACACGCTGCATATGCAACGTGAAAATGTCAAAGTTTTTATTGTAAGAAAAACTGCTTTGAATCTGAAAAGAAAATATCTTTGCCTACAAATAATAAAGACAACTCACTCAGCATACAATTTCTCCTGAACCCTTGGGTTGCAGCCAATCATGAGTAACGAGTAGAACATGGTGGACGCCACTGTCTCCTGCCCCCCGAATATGATATTGTCAACTTCAGACTTGATCTGTCGTTCTGTGAAACTCGGATCAGACTCCTTAAGGTCTAAGAGGATGTCCAGGAATGCCCTGAATTTCGGTTGTTTGGAATCTAGAACATTTATGATATTAATTTCAATGTTACAAAACATGATAATAGAAAATAGGTTTCGGGCGGTTTGAACAAGTTCAGTTTACTTGAAAGACTGTTTTCCTGTCTAAACTTTTCAGTACCAGCATATAGTCCAATCTTGTCATACTAGGCATAGTTCCAAAACTGTGCCAAATATGTACCCACATTTCGCCTAAATACATATATCTTCTTCTTCTCCCTAGCCTTTATTATTCCCTAGTCACTTAGGGCCGACTTTCTAGTCTAACCGGATTTGACTGGATATTAGATTTTACACGGAGCGACTGCCATCTGACCTCCGCAACCCGAAGCCTAACGATACCCTAAGGCTAGACCAGTGTCAGGATATTAGAGGGCACTGACTTCCCAATAACGACTACCATAGATGTTCATAGCAGCCGGGACCGACGGCTTAACGTGCTCTACGAGGCATGGAGCAGGCAATAATTGTCAATCAATACGCACATAATTCGAAGTCATATAACTGCCGAAAGTCATAGGTTAATTTTTTATATACTGTAATAGGCTTGCGTTTGACCACGATCTGACCTGATCTTAAGTGAAAATGCAATTCACGATGGAGCACGCTTATCTAGAAGATACCTCATCGGCTCATCGGGAAATACAGACTTAGGTAGCGAATTCCACTCCTTAGCGGTACGCATTATAAAAGTGGAAGCAAAGCGCTTTGTGCGTAAATGTGGTATATCCACCATGTACCTGTGCCGCTGGTCTGATTGTCTGGTTGTACGATGGT
The DNA here is from genome assembly GCA_963564715.1 of Catocala sponsa. Taxonomy (NCBI): domain Eukaryota; kingdom Metazoa; phylum Arthropoda; class Insecta; order Lepidoptera; family Erebidae; genus Catocala; species Catocala sponsa. Next base: position 23,788,980 of record OY751341.1, on the reverse strand, counting down.
AGAATGGGGAAGGAGGAATCAAATTATGCAGTTCCTCTGCACACTCTCCGAAATGTATCCGATAGAAAATCTGGACTGAGACTGGCAACCTTACGATGATGCTCCGCGACGTGGGTTCGAAACCGAGACTCTCTGCATTGCAGTCTATTGGTCTTCCCACTGAGCTATCGATAATTACGTATCCTAAATACATATATGCTCCTCGCCCACCGCTGCGCCGTCGCGTTGCCGGGCGAGTGAGACACCATTAGTTATGTCGTATACCGTAAGTGCAAGTGAGACGGTAATAATACGGATCGCTAAACCGTTAATGGCAACCGTTAGTAGGTTATTATTATTATTATTATTATTGAATATTAAATTTATATACATTATACTATTGCACCAATTTATTTAATTTATATTTGATATATATCAATTACATACTCATCAATTATAATTTATATATATATATCTTACGTATGTATTTTTTTATTTCTTTTATTTTTTGAATGTGGAACATGTTAAAGAGTAGCTGATGTACGTCCGGGCGTCACTTGGGGTTACCACATAACATCAGGGTTGGTTTGAGGTATTAACCGCAAACCAACAATAAACCTGAGTGGTAACCTCGTTTTTCATTATGTATGTACTTTTTTTCTTTTTTGCTTTTTGCTGTGTTATAATATTTGTCTGTATTTTGTGTACGTATATTTTGAAAAATAAAATTACTTACTTACTTACTTACTTACTTACATATGTCGGAGTAAGCTATTGAGTGGGGTTGATTGTTGTTTGCACGTATAATTCACAATATAATTTGTCTACATTTTAATTACGTTTAAAATTCTTAATTTAATTTTATTTGATTTGTTAAATTATTCTATAGCTCAAAACATTATTAATCTAATAAAAGTTATGAATATTGTAATTCACTTAACGACCAATCAGAGCAGAGCGCGTGCTTGAGTAGGGTCGAGGCGCCATCTTTACTTTAGGAAGGCCGACAGTTATTGAGACACATTTGAGCGATAGCGACTGATCGAGTTGGAACGTTGAGTTGTGAGTTGTGTAAAAAGAAGTAAGATCAGTGCCCTGAACCCACTGCTCGGTCTTAACTGTTGGTTTTCATTCGACATTACTGTGAAGTGAAAATATTGTTTATTCTAAATAAAAATAGTGTAAAACCGGTATCGTTGTGTTTTGTGCTCGCATATTACCCAGATGACGCCCACTAAACCCGCAACCACGACTAACGTTGCCATAGAGAACAATATTCTCCGACATGTTTATTAAATATATAGGCGAAATGTGGGTGTAATACAGTTATACATATACCTTCTCCTTCAGGGACGTAATTTTAAGACTATAATATAATGTTTCGTTTTGTTTATTGCTCAAGAATAAGTCCTTCACAGAGCATAGAACTTGTGCACCGATTTTATAAGCAAGCGTAATTCGGTGTCTTGCTCTATAATCAAAAATTGATTGACAAAAAGAAATCGATTTAATAAAAGGAGAAGAATATATCTTACCGCACTCTTCCTTTTCTACTTTTTCATGTTTCTTTAACTTCTCTCGCTCAAGCTTTCTCTTCCTCATAACCTAGTGGAATTGAATAATTGAGACAAAGGATAGGCAGACACATAGTATTAGACTTATTCATCAGAATATCCGGCAAGGAGTTAGAATTAGATTTATTTTTTTAAAGAACATGACATTCAAGTATGTTGCTTGACAGAACGTGGGTAAGAAGTAGTCAACTAAAATTTAATAATTAATATTATACAGTTGTAAGTGCGTTTGTAAGAAGGAATTTTATACATGGTGGCTCTCTAATATATGTTTGTAAATATTTTACATCACATTCTGCTACCTGCTTAGACAATATATGTATTTTGCGAATGCCAATTTCTAAGTAGTGCCATATTGAGTGATTTGACATCCGACCACCGTGGGCAAAAGGTTGTATTTCCTATAAATACAATTAAAAAAGAAACTGTGATCACATGTAAACCAATGACATCTAATCTTCGTGTTTAAAAATCTTGCTACTGCCTCACATGTTTTCTTACGAGCTGACCATGTAAAACCGCCATTAGAATCGCCGTATTCAGGACCGTATCCTGTAAAGAGCCGAACTGACAAGACAGTTACGATCGTCATTTGCAACAAAGAAGCAGTTGTAAGTGTAGACCGCATTAAACCTGCATACCTCGACAGTACATCCCAATCAGCCGCTACAACCACCCCAACACTTATAAACGATCCAACTTCACCTACAAACATACCCCACACCCATGCACATGAATCACCCACGCCTGCCATTAATAAGTCAGCCACATCCCACTTGCATAAACCAGTGCTCAGGCAACCCGCTGCACCTCACGCTCAAAACTATTGTACGCCTCACACTCACTTTTTACCTCAGCCATCAACTTCGTCACCAAAATATACGACACGTTCAGGCAGAAGAGTGAGATTCGCTCGTCCTTTCGATCTTTGATAGACTTTTCTTACTCCGTGGGGGGGGGTGATGTGGCGGCGTTCAACTTGGAACGCATCCACTGCTGACCTGTCAAAGGTGTGTAAGACGAAAGAAATCATTACGCCCCGGTCCGTGATAGGCGATCTATTGCTCCGTATAACTTTTGTGTTTACCTGGTAATAACGTACATACCTACGAACAATAAATATTTAATCATACTCAGTGGAGTCTTATTTTGATAGTGCAGTGGATATCCTCTTCATAGAGAACCGCGACATATCCACTACTATAGCCTAAAGGAATTTAATAATAACATTAATGCCAAGGTTGTCAATATGAACCTAGATTGCGATAGTCCAGACGAACTATACGAGGCTTTGCTTAACGTTATTACACTGGAGTACAACAAAATCTTTAAAATAAAGACATTATACAAAAAAATTTAAGTTAAGTTTTGTGATTGGGCAACACCTGGGATGTATATAAGTAGAGCTAAGTTATATGAATTTTGTTAAATATGTTAGAAATTATTCCAAATTATTTAAAAAGACTTGTTCGACAGCCAAGTCCCTTTATTTAAAAACCAAAATTCGAAATGCCAACGATAAAATTAAAGCTTCTTGGAACATTATTAATAATGAAACTGGACGCACCAAGCTGCGTGATAATAGCACTAACCTTAATGTAAATTACAATATAACTAGCGACCCGCCCCGGCTTCGTACGGGTGCAATGCTGATCCTAAATATACTACAGAATGTCTTTATATACAACGTTCACAGCTTTTTTGTCATTAGACAATACAAACATGTTTTCTTAGGCACGCGCCGCCCGCGCCGCCCGCGCCGCCCTCCGACTGGTACCGTCGCCGCGTCGCAACCTCTATGTCCCTGCATTTTAAATCTGTAATATCTTCAAAAATATTCATTTCAATTACATGCTGTAAAGGGCCATGTTGGTCTATATTAAATGCATAATTTATTTAAGGTACTTAATTGGATAATGATTAATGCTGTATTGCTTAAAATCGCTTTGTAAATAAAAATGGTTATTGTGAATTATCCCTAAGAGATAAAAATATACCATCGCGGACTTTTTTGTAGACCTTTTTAAGGTGTACAATACTGTAGTACATTATTTTGATGCAGCCAGCCTTTGCAATGTAAGCGCAAAAAAGTGTTTATTTACGACATCACATTAGAAACCACTAAAATTATCAGTGTTTCTCTATTATATTATGCATGTATTATACATATAAACCTTCCTCTTGAATCACTCTATTTATTAAAAAAACTGCATCAAAATCCGTTGCGTAGTTTTAAAGATCTAAGCATACATAGGTACAGACAGACAGCGGGAAGCGACTTTGTTTTATACTATGTAGTGATTTCAAATAAAATGCAAGTAGCTGAAACGTTTAATAACTACTTTGCAAAGATACCTGTTAATACGACTAGTTCCTTAAGGTCTTGTCCAGTTAAAGCAGAATCCTTGGTTAGGGATAGCTTGGAAGAGTGTAAAGTCCTGTTTAGTTTTAGATATGTGGATGTACATATCTAAAAGCATGACATAATAAAAGTATTCAAGTCACTTAATTAAAAAAATCAGCTGACTTGTGGGGTATTTCTGTGAAATTAGTTACAAATATTATAGCCACACTTAGTCGCAATATTCAACGGATGCATTGATGTGGGCATTTTTCCTAATTTAATGAAATGAAGCAAAATAATACCATTACTTAAAAATGGATGCAAAAGTGATCCATTTAAGTTCAGACCGATTTCTATATTACTTGCTATAAGTAAAATATTTGAGAAAATTATATACAGCAATTAGAGAGCCACTTTAACGTAAACAATTTATTTCAAACACAACAATATGGTTTTAGAAAGAGTCGATCTACAATAGATGTGGGTGTTACACTTTTAAAACATATTTTTACTGCTTGGAAAAATTCGCAAGTTGCCATTGGCGTGTTCTGTGATCTCTCAAAAGCCTTTGACTGCGTTGAACATCAAACGTTATTGCGAAAGCTCAGGCATTATGGAATTCGAAATGCTGCACTCGACCTCGTTGGTTCTTATCAAGCGATAGATTACAACACGTTGAAATCACCGGAAGTAGATCTTCTGGATTACCAGTCACAATGGGCGTGCCACAGGGCTCAATTTAAGGACACTTTCTGTATCTAGCGTACGTGAATGATTTGCCGTTCTTCGTACAGAAGTTGTGCGGCATTGTATTATTTGCTGATGACACATCACTTATATTTAAAGTAGACCATAAGCAACCGAATTTACAGGGTGTTAATTCTTCACTCGCACAAGCCCTGGACTGGTTCACGGCAAATAATTTACTACTCAATTCTAAAAAACCAACATGTATTAAGTTTACATTGCCTTATCTAAAGAGTCCTAGCATAAACATTAATTTAAATAATGGAACAGTAACATTTGTACAAGCCACAGTTTTCTTAGGCATTAATTTAGATGATAAATTTCAGTGGGGCGCTCAAATATCGTGTCTTGCAGGGAGACTTAGTTTAGCAGTATTCGCGGTTCGGAAAGTAAGACAGCTTACTGATGTAGATACTGCGAGACTACTACTACTAGTATATTTTAGTCATTTTCACAGCGTCATGTCCTATGGCATACTGTTGTGTGGTAAAGCAGCTGATATTGAAACAATTTTCATTCTTCAAAAGCATGCAGTACGTAGCATTTATAATTTAGGTCCACGAGTTTCCCTGAAAGAGTGTTTTAAAGAAATTGGTTTACTTACCGTTGCGTCGCAATATATATTTACGAATATTATGTTAAACATAATATTCACTTATATAATAAAAATAGTGATATTCACAACATAAGCACTAGAAATAAGCATAAGTTAGTAGGTCCGTATTATCGTTTACATTTGCGGGACTCGGTATACGCTTTTTTAATAAAATACCAATTGATATTATAAATTTACCTTTACTCAAATTTAAAAGTGCTGTTAAAAGTCAGCTTACCCGGAAGGGCTATTATTCAATCAATGATTAATTATTTAAATTATAAAAACTCATGGAACTAGTTGCTTGTTTCATACAGGATTCAAACAATGTATTTATTATATAAGTCAATTTAGTTATGTGAAGGTACTTCGTGTTTATTTTGTGATGTTAAAGTATCTTTCTTTTCTTTTAACAAACTTTGTAAGTAATAACGTAAATTTTGTTTTAACTACATTTAGTCACGAACTACCTTTTCATCTGTCACAAAGTGTAAATGTCTCCTTCCTCATGTCATATTACTGTCTATTACAAAGTACGACCGATAAATAATATTATTAATATTTCCTTTACTATATAGGATTTAGTTATATATGGACTGGACAGTACCTAACATATGGCATAATGACTGCAACACCTGGTACATAAATAAGTTGTATAATACTGAAATTATAATGAAATTTCAAAGAATGGCATTGAGTGACGTGTCGTGTCGTGTCGGTATCTTCTCATAGGCTCGACGTTTTGCCTGAACCTTGCAACGAACATAAATGTAAATTCAGTAAACGTAATAAACTCACTAACCCTTTTGAAAATGTTACTATGTGACCTAATTGAATAAATGAGCTTTGACTTTGACTAAATAATGTTGTCACTTACGATATCAGAAACATTATGTAACACAGCAACGCATTTCACCATCTCTTTGTGCGCGCGAGTGCGCTTGTATACGAAGTCTGGGTGCAGCAGCGTGTTCAGTCCGCGCATGACGATCAACTCGAGGCAGCGGTTAAACGCGACGTAGTACTCCATCGTCACTATACTCTCTGATATCTTCGTCACGCCTAGAGCTGTTTCTGTTAATAACCAATGTTGATATCAGTAGGTCTACCATGAACATGTTTATCTAAAACTTTGGGCCGAACGAAAGAAACTTACAATTAAGTTTCTTTGGATTTCTTTCTTTCAAAATGTCATTACGGCCGCTGTTTAACTGCTTTATGAAAGGGACTATGAAGACGTTACGTGCCGAAATTTAGAACGAATTTCAGAATAAATGTGTTGCATGGTACAAAGAGTCGGCCCGAAACTTCGGCATTTACGTTTCATGGCAGGCCTGCAAGATATTTATGTGAAAGACTGTTTCGGTGGCGGAATGGCAGTTTATGTCAATGCTGTGCATGATATCTTGAGATCCTGAGTCGGGCAGTGTTATTGAAGGTATCTGTCAATACATTTTCAGCAGCAGTCTGGCACTGTGCTCGGTAAATGGCAATAGACTCGCAACCTATTATCATCATCATCTCAGACGAAAGACGTCCACTGCTGGACATAGGCCTCTCCCAAGGTTTTCCACATAGACCGGTCGCTCTTTGGCCACCCACATCCACCCGCTTCCGACGACCGTTATCAGGTCGTTGGTCCACCTTGTGGGGGGCCTACCCCTGCTGCGTCTTCTGGTGCCTGGCCGCCTACCTGTTATGCGGGTCCTAGAACGATAGCTGGCAAATGTGACTGTAATGTGTTTTACAACCTTCAGCGTTAACATCTACAATAGGAGGGCAGATGTCCCTGCCTACCAATTCGGGGATTTAGCTCTAATTTAAATACGAAAATTGTGTTAATAAAATAGTTTAATTGATTTACTTTTATATTCATTCGAGTTATAATAACCTTTATCTGATGATTGAAATTCAAACCCAAGTGGTATAAAAATAACTTCTTTTCTTTTATAAGTACTTACCACAAATAGCTTCCAAGGTAGTGTACGCGACATACTTATGAATTATGTCGATCGGCTCCTTTCCATGTTCCGTTTTAAGGTTCTGTACTAACTTGTGCGCTTGCGCGTTAAACACGCCCAGATATCCGTCGACAACCGATGAGTTGAATGTCGCTCCCAACTTCTTAATGTTGTGCTTCCAAGTTGCACCTGGTATAATAGATTCTAAATGAATAGAGTTTTGGGTCGAATGCAACTCGAGACAATTATTCTTGTGATCAGTAAATTGGTTCTAATCTGGGTGTACTCACATAGTACACCCAGATTCTTAAATGTTTGCAAAGTCTCCTGCAATACACGAAAGATTCAAAGTGAGGGTGACGTCACTTTAGAAAAGGTAGATGTGTTATGGCTTTGAATCCCGTACGCGATAATTTGTGTGATCCGGAAGTAATTGTTCTGAGTCTGCGGGGTTCTTTGTGGCCCTGTATTTGTAAAGTTCACCGTAACTGTAGATAGTTAAGTCGCATCAACTTTTAACTGTCTCTTATATTTATATCCTTGAAACTGCTAAATTGTTAAGGTCAAATTCCATATTATTTGAACGGAGGAACAATACAAACAAAAGGAAAGCAAATCAGTTAGATTTTGAAATTCCTGTTCCTAAATTAGAATTATTTAGAAAAAGTTGCATTTATATGGCACCCTTAATTTACAACTCATTGCCAAATACAATAACCCGACTACCTTATCAAAAATGTTGTATTGCATGCGTAGCTGGTTGTTACAGGAATGTTATTATTCGGTAGAGGAGATTATGCAAAAAAATCCATATAAGTTTTATAATTTGGAATGTTCATTGATATAAGCACAACTAATGTATTAACAGTCGTGTTTTTAAATTTAAGATGTATTAATTTGGAACTTTATTGTTGCATGCTGTATAACGGCCAAATATATGATACAAAATAATTGTAGTACCTTTATACCATATCATATTTGACGCAATAAATTATAATAATAATTATTATTATTATATAGTTAGTAGTAAAACGGTTCCAAAACGTAAATACTAAACGATAATTGTGTTTTTGTGCCGTTTGGGGTGGAAACGTTAGGCGCAAGCGCTTGAATATTCGCCTGATCGACGTTTCGCATATTAGAAGGCTGGGCTTTTGTTGGCCCAAAGAGTCAGCATTTATTGCTTATTTATGTATGAATTTTAAATTGTACCTAGCCGTTTTCTACGACTGTTCTCTGTTTACTGTTAAATTTAAAGAATATTGTTTAGTCAAGTGGGGACCTGGTGACACGTAACACATGTATTAATACCTAACAGGCACCAGTCTCTCACAAACATTATGAAAATATTTGTATTATGAAACAAGTATGTAACCTTTGTGAAGAGAAAATAAATCAATAATTATTAATACTGGCAGCTAAGTCTAAACCAGTTAAGTAAATTTTACCGTTTTACAATAACTAGCGGTCGCCTAGTGCTCGAAATTCTACCAAAGTTTGAATATTATGTCATTATATATTGATATATGTAACCATAGTTACGCACTTCGACTGCGTGTGTCAAATGCATGGTTGAGTGCGTGTAGTGCTTTTTTATTAATTTAATGTATTTCTAATGCATATTTTATAAAAATATTAGGATTCGGCACTCCTTCTCCATATAAACTTTAACTGTGCCAAATTTCATACTCCTCCGTCGTCGCAATTTTCGTAAAAAGGAGTAAAAAGTTTTTGCTTCACGTACTAATATATGGGTTATTATTTTATTTTTATATGCTGGCTGGCCTTTATTTTGCAGAAACAATAAGCATTGCCATTCAACGGGGCAATGCTGCCAGTCTTCTGGGCACACTACCGGTCGACTGTGATGCGGAGGAATTTTATGACGCCTATTAGAGGGTTTTAGTTTTCTTTTTCCTTTCTGTTTTATAATATTTTAGGTATAAGTTATTTTTAAAGAATTGTGGTTATATGTACATATTTGAATTTCTTATAAATAAAATAATTTTTTATATATGTATAAGTATTAAAGTTATTTTATAGTACCTACACTGATAAAGGACAAAACATACTTTACGTACGTTTTAACAAATCAGCAGTATTATCGTAGAATTCGCAGCTGCTAGCAGAAATTGAGTAGGTACTCTTAAAATATTTACCTGGAGCAACGAAAAGTCCATCTCCGAGCCACACTTTTGCAAAGCTGTAGAAATATGGTTTCTCCACAAACGTGTTGGTTATCAATTTCACATCATCAGGATCATGAGTCACTAAAACAGTTCTGACAATAAGATAAAATAATAGTAATAATAATAATAATTTCTAGCTTTTAAACTACCACCTTCGCCTTGTGATATAAACAAAAAATGTATCACCAGGTTAAATAAAAGCGAACAAACCGCAGGGCAGCTTGTGGCGAGCTGAATGTGAGTGGCGACACTGCGGTCCTGAATGCCTCGGAGAGTCGGTGAGGGCCTCGTCCCCAGCTTGCCGTTACTAGTTGGTTGGGGTGGAACTTCAAGAGCGCCCGTAAGAACGTAACTCTGGCTTGCCTTGATCGGCCGATCAGAGGAGGGCCGCTAGAGCTACATGCTTGGGGGAGGAAGTGTCATTTTCAAGGGCATAACTATGGGAAACCCGCTCCGGGTCTCCGTTATCACGAGACCCGTGATGGTAAAACCGCTCCGCACCGCTCGACACCCCTAGCCGCTCGCACCGGTCTTGCCCTCTGCTGCTGGCTTGTATGCCTATCGTGGCTATTCAGGGGGCTCATCTAGTGAGTTGGCGAGTCACCGTCTGTCCATTCGATTGATGCTATTAGAGTATTTAGGGCAGACGCCGTTTTATCATCCATAGTTACCAATATACCAGTCCATCAAACACCCATACCTCTAGCCCCTATATTAGAATCCATACGTAACAATAGTCCTACGCCTGCTGCGGCTAGTGCCGCTGTAGGTGTTCCATCCCACCTTTGATTAAAACTCTCGAAGGGCCTCTTCACGTTGAACCCATGTCTCCGTGTAAGCCTCCCAAAGGAGGAGGTATTTTCCTAACGTATTAGGAATATATCCGTGAAAGAGAAACAAATAATAATTTACAAGTTCAAACGCATAACTACATTACTTATTGCTTGAGTGTTTTATAAGTGGTAAATGGTTTAATGGTTGCAGCTCCTTACAGAAAATACTTGTAAAATATACAATACTGTAAACTTGGCGATTGAAAAGAGTGGCCTTAATTTTCTTGCCAGTTCTTCTCATTGGTTCTACGCCCTTGCTTTGCTGAACATGACAACAGGTAAATGTAAATTCACATTAATAAGTGAAACTTTGACGTTCATAACTGTTACTTTGTGACCTATATGAATAAACATATTTTGATTCTGATTTTTGATTTTGATGTTAACATGCATGTGTGGCAGCTGTTGGTTGTGCCGTGCCTCGGAGAGCACGTTAAGCCGTCGGTCCCGGCTGCCATGAACACCTATGGCAGTCGTTACAGTGAAATTGATATATATATATTGAAATTGATATATATATTTTGATAGTCTGACTAGTTTTAAAGCTAAAGTGATGAGTATTGATGACGTATAATTATTATCTATATTATTATTTTAATTTTGTTCAAAACATAATATCATATGCAATTGTACTATTTGAATATTTTAGAATGTGGTTTCAATTTTCATATTTGACATTTAACTATTAAATTTTCATTTTATGTAAATTAATGTTTTTTTTAATTATATTATGCAATGTAATGTAGTGTTATTAATAATTTGTAATTTTTAATGTATTTCATTTAATGTAATTTTATTTTTTTAATTGTTGTTTTAAATTTTAATGTTTGCCTTAGTATCATGTATCGAAAACTGTGAATGGTGTGCACACCTTTAAGTGATGTTTTTACTCTGCATTCCAGTTAATAAATGTGTAATATTAATTATTTTGTAAAAATGTCGTTGGTGTACCTTAAATAAGTAAATAAAAAAATTGGAAAGTCAGTGCCCTCTAATATCCTGACACTGGTCTAGCCTTAGGGTATCGTTAGCCTTCGGGTTGCGGAGGTCAGATGGCAGTCGCTACGTGTAAAACTGATATCCAGTCAAATCCGGTTAGACTAGAAAGCCGACCCCAAGTGACTTGGGAATAATAAAGGCTAGGGAGAAGTGGTAGCTGTTGTTCAATAGAGACCAGGCTAGTCTAGTTGACTCACATGTTTTTATTATTTACTAGCGACCCACCCCGGCTTAGCACGGGTAGTACAACACTTTAACAAATTATACACCTAAACCAGAGGTTCCCAGACTTTATTTCTCATAGACCACTTTCAAAACTTAGCTGGTTCCGGTAGACCCCCCGCAGCAACATTTCTACAATATCCCTTGGCATCCGTATTTATATTGGTGAAGAATCAAACAAGTTCTTGCAATTAAAAAATTGGATAAAATTTCTACGGGCTGACCTTTTTTTTATTTTTTAGTAACTCTCTACCGAAATATCGGTAGCTTCGAGACCACTGGTAATGAATATGGAATATGCAAGTTTTTACCAAGTAGCAGTTGCTGAGCTTCTTCAAACATTATCTGCCTACATTGATAGGTGTAGTCAAGCCAAAATTTTTTAGTTCTTCACTATCGAAAGCAAATGAATTTTCGTGGACCCCCGCTTCCGAATTGTGTTCTCCCATTTTTTTGTCACGCCAACATAAACCCCGTCGAGTCGCCCGTGGACCCCTGGGAGTCCACCTGGACCACTTTGGGAACTAGTGACCTAAACCTTCCAAATAAATCACTCTTTCTATTAGTGAAAACCGCATAAAAATCCGTTCAATAATTGTTGAGAGCTATTCCATGACAAAAAATATAAAAAAATCTATACTAATATCATAAAGCTGAAGAGTTTGTTTGTCTGGTTGAACTTGCTAATCTCAGGAACTACTCGTTCGAATTGAAAAATTCTTTTGGATAGCCCATTTATCGAGGAAGGCTATAGGCTATATAACATCACGCTACAGCCAATAGGAGAGGAGCAGCAATGAAAAATGTTGCCAAAACGGAGAAAATTGTCTTATATGAAGCAGATGAAATTGCGCGGGTCAGCTAGTATTATTAATTTATAATCAAAGAATAAAGCCTTGGTGGCGCAGTGGTAGTATACGCTGCAGTTATACTAGAGGTCTGAGGTTCAATGCCCGGGTCGAGCAGTCTTATTAGGTTCTTCGGTCATGAATTTCTCAGCAGCAGTGCGAAGTCTAACTGTACCCAGTAAATATCAATAAGTTATAGAAAATATCTCCGCCTAAAGCTCTGACGATATAAGCATAACATGTGCGCCATGGCGCCACTAACACTCTGTCCCTTCCACGGTCGCCTCTTTTTCTGTTGCCAGTGTAAAGAAATAGCGTCAATTTGGTAGAAATATAGAAGTGGTACAATTTAAGCGCCGGTTCAGAGCAGCGATAGCTCATTGGGAGACCAACAGACTGCAATGCAGAGGGTCTCAGATTCGAACCCACGTCGCGCACCTCTGACTTTCGGAAGTTATATGACTTTTCGAAATGATGTGCGTATTGATCGACAATTATCGCCTGCTCCGTGCCTCGGAAAGCACGTTAAGCCGTTGGACCCGGCTGCCATGAACATCTATGGCAGTCGTTATGGGAGAGTGACGACACAAAAGATCCTACTGGGTCGAAGTTTCGCCGGGTCTGCACTGACTAGCCCCCACATAAGATAAGATAAGATAAGCGCCGGTTCAATATAGGTTACTCTCCCCTAAATATGTGCTACGTATGTATCTAAATTATACCATTTTGGGATAACCAAACGGTCCATTTTTTTTTATACAACCAAGGTGGCAAACAAGCATACGGCCCCACCTGATGGTAAGTGGTCACCGTAGGCTATGGACGCCTGCGACACCAGTAGCATCACTTGCGCGTTGCCGACCCTTAAGTAAAAAATAAAGTGGGAAGGAGAAGGAGCGCGAAGGGGGAAAGAGGGTGATTGGGCCTCCGCAACTCTCACTCACCGAACGAAACACAACAGTAGGAATACTGGTATTTCACGTCGATATTCTGTGAGAGGGTAGTCCTTCCCCGGTCGAGCCGGCCCATTCATGCTGACATCAGCGAGGCTCTACTACACAAAACTTGGTGTTACTCAGATTTATTTATTTATTTAGGCCTACCAACAACTAATTACACTAATACACTTTTCTTTTACATGAAAATCAACATATACATATATATAAAATTCGTAGTCTCTGCCTACCCCTCTGGAAAACAGGTGTAAATCTATGTATGTACATATATACAGTAAATTTGGAGTTCACAACACACTGATAATATTATTACGGAATGCGGCAAGCGAGTCTACGTGCACGTCTATGACATCAGAGTAGCTATTTATGGTTCTGAAAAGATGGGGTTTGCAGAGTTAGAGACTCACCCAAAACACATATTTTATTTATTACATTCGGTACATCCCCTGTCTCTACGACTAGTCCAGTTTATGATATAGCGTTCCCCTACACCAACTGTCAGGTTATATTAGGGGAGCCGCTGTACCTTCCAGTGCTCGAGAGCACCTTCCGGGACCAGCTATAGACAGGTTTTGTCCCCAAATCTCGATTTAAATCACATTCGGTACAGCTGTTAGGAGTTTTGGTCACGGGGGCCAATCTTAACGCAGACTAGCCATCCGCGCAGGAGATACTATAGTGCACAAGTGTATGCGCAAACACAAGTGCACTCGCTGTTCCCTAAATCTCATGATCCGATGGGAGGGTAATCCCATATGACCGGGGAGAGACTGATCTCTCCAACGGCTTCGCGTGCTTTCTGAGGCACCACGGGGTGTCTTACATTGCCAACTCCTTAACATTGGACTGTTATTGAGATTTCGTAACAGAAAATCTTAATAACTTGTTATTGCCCCGACCCGGGATCCGAATCCGAGACCTCTATCCGAGAACTCATCCTCATAATCATCGGGGATTGTTTAGACACAATTGGTCCTTGGCGCTCCGATCGAGGCCCAGATATAGGGGTTCGGATGGAACAATATCTGTCGGATCCGCTAGTATGCATATATAAGTAGAAATCTTATATTATGTACTTACCGAATATAGGAAAGGGTCCCAGCCAAAGCACGAATCTACTAGCTTGTGCTTTGTCACATACCTTGCTCATACGGTCCAGCTGACTGAATAACACTGAAAACAGAAGTAAAATGTTATCTGTTGTGTTTAACGCATAATCCTAATCCTAACTAATATTAAAAAAGCGAAAATGGGTTTGTTACCTTTTCACGCCTAAACCACTTAACCGATCATCCTGAAATTTTGCATATACGTTGTCAGGTGTACAGAAACGGACATAGGCTACCTTTCATCCCGAAAAATATTACTGTTCCCGAGGAAAACAATAATAATGTTTTTATGATAATAGATGGCGCCACGTGTCTTTCGAAACATGATTGAATTATATTATTGCAAGCAGAGTACAACCCGAATTGATTGTTAAATTCTAAATTAACGCGAGGGAAGCCACGGGCAAAAGCTAGTAATTATAATATTTTGCACAGTTTTTTACAGATTGAATTAAGTAGCAAAGTAAGTAATCTATACTAATATTATAAAGCTGAAGAAGTTGATTGTTTGTTTGGTTGAACGCGCTAATCTCAGGAACTACTGGTTCGAATTGAAAATTTATGTTAGTATTGGATAGCCTCTTTATCGAGGAAGGCTATAGGCTATATAACATCACGCTACGTCCAATAGGAGCGGAGAACCAATGGAAAAAGTTGTAAAAACGGGGTAAATTCTCTTATGTGACGCAGACGACGTTGCGCCGGTCAGCTAGTACAAAATAAAAGCAGCCATTGCTCACATACTGTAAAGGTCCCGCAAGAATAGCTGACGCAGGTACCTAATTTGGTTTGCCTACTATGTACTGTTCTGTATATGTATATTTATATTTAATTGTATTGTGAAAAGGAGATACAAATAAAAAACTTTTGTTTCTTTTTTTCTTTCTTTTCTTTCTTTCGATAGTCTATTGGGAGACCGTTGGACTGCCACGTAGAGGTCTCAAATTCGATTCCAAGGCCAGCACTTCTGACTTTTCCAAGTTATGTGCGTATTAATTAGTTAATTATTGCTTAAGGTAACGGTGAAGGAAAACATCGTGAGGAAACCTGCATGTCTGAGAATTAATTCTCCATAATGTTCTCGAAGATGTCTGAAGTCTGCCAACCCGCACTGAGCCAGCGAGGTGGACTATGGCCTACACCTTCTCACAGTGAGCAGAGGCCCGTGCCCAGCAGTGGGACAGTTTAATACAGGGCTGATATTATATGTTAAGTATTAGCCTTTGCTCGCGGCTTCGCTCGCGTAAAAGTAGGTTAGTTTATAATCTTAGAAACACAACTTTTTTAAATAAAATATAGTTGTGTTACTCGGTGATAATATAACTTGCTAATGGAGAAAGAAGTAATAAAATGGGTTGATTAGTTTTTGAGTTTAACCATTACGAAAAAACAAACAATCAAAAAAGTTAATCTTTCCTATCTATACTAACTAGCGGTCGCCTAGTGCTCGAAATTCGACCAAAGTTTGCCTGTAAGATATTGCTGACATATTATGTCATTATATATTGATATATGTAACCACAGTTACGCGCTTCGACTGCGTGTGTCAAATGCATGGTTGTGTGCGTGTAGAGTTTTTTTTATTAATTTAATGTATTTCTATTGCATATTTTTAAAAAATATTAGCATTCGTCACTTCTGCTTTGTAAAAACTATAAGTGTGCGAAATTTCATACTTCTCCGTCCGCCCAATTTTCGTAAAAAGGGATCCAAAGTTTTCGCTTCACGTATTAATATATAGATATTATAAAGCTGAAGAGTTTGTTTGTTTGAACGCGCTATCGTAGGAACTACTGGTTCGAATTTAAAAGTTCTTTTAGTGTTGGAAAGCCTATTTATCGAGGATGGCTATAGGCTATATTACATCACACTACGACCCACGGGGACGGCGCAGTAACGATAAACGCGGGTAAAACCGCGGGAACATCTAGTACTTAATATAATGCTAGACAACAGGTCTGATTCAACCCGTGACCACGATCGATACAAGTCCGTCAAAACGTCGAGCAATCAATAGGTATCTATTATCTTTTAAATACTTTATCGCGAGTAAGACCCCTTATCTAGCATTATATTAAGTATAGCCTATGGTTGCTCGGTGATAATATAGCTTTCTTATAGTGATAGATTTTTATGGTAAATCGGTTGAGTAGTTTAGGAGTTAATGCTTACAAACAAACAAACAAAAAATAAAATATTTCCTCTTTGTAATATTAGTATAGAATATAGATAAAGACCTAAATTACACTTTACTCTATCAAAGAATCGACACCTCACGACGCGACGGGTCACAAATATATACCAAGATTAAAAAATATAGTCTAACTAGCTTATTTATTTATTTAGGGATAACAAACAGCAGCGTATTAAACATTACTATGATAGTACTTAGTAACTAAATGTACAAAATACGCCACCCACGGCATTATCCACAGATTACCATTGAGAAATGTTGTCTACTAATAAAGACAGCTTACATAGATAATACACTAATACCGGGCAAACAGCTTAGACGCTTATGCTATACAATATTAATGCTAAACAGCGAACAAAATAATAACAATAACGGAGAACAAGAAATGTCACAAGTTGTGTTTATCAGAGATCTATGGACAAGGACAACTATCCAAGACATTAATAATTCCATTTCTGAACATGGCTTTGGTAAGAAACATAATATCAACAGAGCCAAAATGTTTGTTATAAGAATCCACTAAACGGTGAAGTGGAGAACGGACACCAGAATAGCTACGGCAGAAACTGGTTGCAAACAGATGTCTTGTACGTACTTCACGACCATGTACCGTACGTGGAACCAGGTAGCTTAAACTATTGACACGGTCAGGACAGTCAATTTTATTACGACATAAGTTGAACAGAGTCATCATATCCAGTAGAATTCGTCTAGATTGTAGGGACATGAGATTGTAGGATTTAAGTAAGAATGAGTAAGACGCTTTTTTTCGGAAGCATCTGTAATGAACAGCACGGAGATATTTACGCTGAACTGTTTCTAGTACTTCTATGTATTTTTTATAGAAAGGATTCCACACGGGTGATGCGAGTTCTAGCTGGGGTCGGATTATGGACCTGTAAAGATGCAAGTAGGTAGACGGCCTCTTGAATTCTCTGGATGCTCGCATAACGAAGCCAAACATTTGATAAGCCTTGCTCACTATATTATCAACGTGAGCGTCCAGATGTAGTTTCGCATCCAATTGAACACCAAGATCGCGGAGACAACTAACATTGGCTAGTCTAACGTTACCGAGACTGTAATTGTGTTTAGTTACCTGTTTCTTTTTGGTAAAGGTAATGCTATGACACTTAGAGTAACTGAGGTTAAGTTTATTAAGAGAGCAGTATTCCGATAAGCGATCTAGATCCTCCTGCAAATTAAGACTGTCAGCTAGATTACGGCAGTATTAGCTAACTCGGCAAACGTAGTTCTGCCACATCAATTATTTCTTAGCGGTATAAAATATACTTTAGGGCCTATTCTCAAACCTACCGAATATATGTACATAAAAATTTCATAAAAATCGGTCGAGTCGTTTCGAAAGAGTGCAACCACAAATACCGTCACACGATTATATATATATATATATATATATATATATACTAGTTTTCACCTGTGGCTTCGCTCGCGTAAATGTAGGTTAGGTTAGGTTAGGTTTGCAACAGTTCTTTTTTCTGGATAAAAGGTACCCTTTGTCCTATTTTGTACACCTGACAACGTGTATGCAAAATTTCATGTTGATCGGTTAGATAGTTAAGGCGTGAAAGCGTAACAAACAAACAAACAAACTCATTTTCACATTTATAATATTAGTAAGGAAGTAAGGATGTAGATAATTATACATACCTTTCCCATCGCCAATTAATTGATGCACATTGCCAATAAACGGAAGCAGTGGCAAAGTTGGCAACCCTGCGAACTTCAGGCGCGCGCGCCGCTCGTACAGCCATAGAGCCAATAGAACGCATAGCACCAGTATGCCTGCTATGTACTGCCATAATTGCATCCTGTAGAATTAGTTACAAATATATAAAACATCAATATTCAATAATACGTTTCAAGACACAGATCGCAGATAACAACCAGAAACCAGAAAATTTTTAATGGGATTAGGCTGGACACGTTTGCCGCATACCGAAGGAGCTTTGGGCTAAAATCAGCACAGACTGGATCCCAAATGGCACTAAGCCAACGTGGTAGACCAAACTAATGCCATCATTAGCTGCCATCACCATCTTCGGTCGAATTTAACAGATTTAGAAGAGACTGATGTTAACTAGCGCATGACAGAGAGATGTGGTAAAGTGAGAGCGAAGCCTTTTTCTTATTTCTTTGAAGCTGGGAGCTCATGCACTAGGAATACATCCTGCGTCGCGGGGACTTTATAAACATTCAGACAATGGACACGAGGAACACCCAGACTCGGCAGAACTACTTGCGGATCACACAAATGTTTGTCCCGTAAGGGGAACGAACCCACTACACTCAGCGCGGTGGCCATTGCGAGCCGATCTCTTACAGCACCCCACTACCCGTACAGTCTAGCCTTTGCCCTGCAGTGGGATAATACAGAATGACAAAAAGGCGATTCAATAGAAGTAGCCGTGTATTCAATAGAAGTAGCCGTGTATTCAATAGAAGTAGCCGTGTATTCAATAGAAGTAGCCGTGTATTCAATAGAAGTAGCCGTGTATTCAATAGAAGTAGCCGTGTATTGCAGGTATCTCATAGACGCATCTCTTTGCTTATAACTAGCAACTAACATATTTTTTATTAAGTAAGTTAGGTAAACTCACTAACCACTAAACTTTAAAGTTCATAAGTGATCTAAATGTATAAATGGTTTTACCAGCTTGTAAAACCAGCTGCCAGATGCTCTTATACCTGGATGTCTTTGCACAGCAATTTCGGATTAAATCCACAAAATATAGAAAATTACATTAAGCCGAATTCATCATAAATGATTTTCTTAAGTGGATTGTATAATTATTGGACTTAATCTACACTCATCCTGTTTTTGGCGTCCTATTTCAATAACACTTCTCTATAATTCTTTTAATATTAGTTATTTTTTGAACGCGGAGACATGATGCTGCTAAGACACAAATGTCAAACACACATATCTCATATTCGTTAAAATAATTACCTATTATTAATAATTACTTCTCAGCGAAGCCCATGTCAACCTTTACCAAGATTTCTTACTGCTATATACTATCATAGGACATAATAATATAGAACATGTCCCTAACTCTATAATCTATAACAGATAAATATGTTTGTTGTCTATAAGCATATTAAGCATCAGACCCCTTATTTACGCAGTAAAACGACTACTACTTACCTTCCTGAAGGACATCACAACAAATTACTGGTACAAAAAATAAGTTCACTTTCAACAAATATTTAACACTTTATTCTACCCAAATATCTATTTAACAATCTTAGCATATTCCACAAGCATAATCCCCACAACGCAGACCTGGCCCACACTCGCGCGCTCCGAAATACTAGATTAATTAAAGTTATTATCATAATGTGTATAACCGAAATATATCTGTATAATATTATATATATATATTCCTTCCTAAGAAACATGTTTTAAATTAATTTAACTAATTGAGCAGATGTTCTTACTTACGTTTCCAACACACGTTTTGCGAGTGAGAGATAGCTCAAACCTATATATTGATAAGTCCCCACATGAAGGTGTTGCCGACTGGCGTCGCCAATCCGGATATTCTATTCTATTAATATTTGACATTGACATTTATAACAAGTAAACAGAATTAATATTCTAGCTAATCATAATGCATTGTTGCATTTCTGGATGTACCAATACATCCACAAAAAATGAAAATAACTCAAATACCATAAAATGTTATTACTTTCCAAAGACTCGCAATAGTAACTTTTTTGTATAATTCGATCATTTTGTTTGCCTTTGACAAGTCTGATTTAAGTTCTACATTTTCGCACGTTAAATCATCTATTTCCTGGACACTTACACTAAACAAGACAGCTTTTTTATTTTTCATTCAGTTCTCGTGTAGTCATTATAATCTTGGGACTGTATCGTTCGGAAGGCTTGCTACAGTGCAATCAAATAATGACGAAGTATTTGAATCATTCATTGATTTTGTTCGTGTACGTTTTCTAACTGTTAAATTTTTATCCATAGTGTAGTTTTTATTTTTGGAATTCTATTTTACAATATATTATAGGTGTAATTAATTACTTCTTATTATTCTAATTAATTATTATTTATTATCATAATAATTAAATAAATGTCTAAATAATTTATAATAATCTGAAAAAGTACAGATATACCCTTTTGACCTTTTGATATATTTTGGCCACGCTGACGATCATTATTGATAGAGACCGGCACCCATATTTTATAACATTTATCATATTCAAAAATAATATAATTGAAGAGATAATTTTGTTTACATAATTGAAAGCACGATGACAGGTCTGATAAGTTTCCTTTACTGTCCGCATAGTGTCTTGGTGCTGCCATCTATAGTTCCTGCACGTTCCCTATATAAATTTGGCTAATCTGACATAAACGCGTCCTAACTCCATACTTTACTTAATCATCGTACAATCACAGGCAAAACCTGCAATACGCCTTCGATTCCATGTCGTGATAATATGACGTGAAACGAGAAAGACCTAGAAAATGTCTCATTATATTACTTTGACAATAATTAAAACATATCAAATGTAAATAATCGTAAATACTGTTATGTATGCGAGCGGCAACATTTGCATATGCCCTCCTTTTTAGAGAAATGAGTGTGCAACCAACCAGCGAGTTTGATTGAAGCGCGTCGCTCCTGTCGCTACCGAATAAATACATATCACGTGGCGACGAGCGGACTCACGCATTTATTATAAAAATATCCACGGGAGCTACTTATGGCGTTCTTACTACGTTTGACCGCTTATCACAAGAGTGGAGTAGCTTTAAGTTACGATTAGATCAGTGGTTTAACGCTAACGATATTACCTCTCGAACTGACAAAGCAACGATCAAACGTAGGGCGATATTATTAACGTCATTAAGTGAATCGACATTTAAGCTTGCATGTGACCTGGCGTTACCCAAAACGTTGGAAGACCTGAGCTACGAGGCGATTGTGAAACTCCTCGACGATCACTTCACACCCAAAAGGTTCGGGTTTGCAGAGAAATCAGTCTTCTATTCGGCAACACAGCGACCAGGCGAAACACACACTCAATGGACAGCCAGGATAAGAGGATTAGCAACTCACTGCGCATTCAAGAAGTTGGAGGAGGCCCTGCTGGATAAGTTCACCATGGGTATGGTACCGGGGCGTGAGCGAGACAAGCTGTTCGTGCAGGATCAGCGAGAGCTGATCCTCGCGAAAGCCATCGAATTGGCCGAGAGCATGTGCTGTGCGCGCCAGGCATCGGCACAGGCAGCGCCAGGGACGACCGGTGCAGATGCAGCTGAACCGAACGGCATCTTTAACATCTCCCAGAAGGAAAAGTGCAGTGTGTGTGGATTTGCTAATCATAAATCTAATCAGTGCCGCTACAAAAACTACAAGTGTAAAAAGTGCAGTAATAAAGGTCATTTGCGTAAAATGTGCCCTAACGAGGGTAAAGTGAAGTACGTAGACGAAGGTATTGTGAACGATGGAGACGACGGTGAGTGCTTCTATAATATTCGGTGCGTAATAGGGAGGCCTATGACGGAGTGTATAATGGTCAGTGGTATAGCTTTAGAGTTCTAAATCGACAGCGGTTCAGCAGTTAGCGTAATTTATGGAAATACCTACAACTCGTATTTTAAGCGATTACCATTGTCAGTTACTAACAAACGGTTATTTAGTTATACGGGGGAAAACATTGAAACTATCGGAGTTGTGTTATTGCCTATATCGTAGTTGGGACGTACACATACACTAAACGTGTACGTAGTGAGTGCAGACGGGCCGCCGCTGTTGAGCCGCTACTTCATTCGTGAGTTCGACCTTGAGCTAGCGCCGGCGGCGGCGCCCGAGACGGCGCGCGCGCACGCCGTGCATCAACAAGCACTAGACGAATCTAATATTATTAATACCAGTATTGATAAGCCTCTCTGTAAAATGTTCCCTGCAGTTTTTTCGGGCAATCTGGGGTCGTTTAATAAATATAAAATAGATTAACATTTAAAACCGGATGTAAAGCCGATTTTTTTCAAAGCGAGACCGGTGCCATACGCGTTAAGGGAAAAATTAGACAAAGAACTCGATCGTTTACTATCACTAGGTATTTTAAAACCTGTCGAACACTCTGAATACGCGTCACCCGTCGTGCCGGTATTGAAAAAGAACGGTAGCATCAGACTATGTGCTGACTACTCAGTTACGATCAATAAACGGTTAATAATGATCAGTATCCCTTACCGACGGTAAATGATTTGTTAGCCAAATTACACGGGGGCGGACAATTTAGTAAAATAGATTTATTTATGGCGTACAATCAGTTTATTTTAAATGAAAAATCTCAGAATTTAACATGCATCAATACTCATCGCGGACTTTTTAATTTCACTTGATTGGTTTTTCGATCGTCCAGCGCACCAGCTATTTTTCAACGGGCAATGGATTGTTTGCTCTCGGGGATTGACGGAATTATTTTTCTATTGGACGATATTCTTATAACGGGGTCAAATAAAAACCAGCACAGAGAAAGGCTGATTACGGTCTTACATCGATTAGATGATGTAGGGTTAACGGTACAGATGAGTAAATGTGATTTTTTTAAATATGAGATTTCATATCTTGGTCACGTAATAAATAAACATGGAGTTAAAAAATCGTCCGATAAAGTCAAAGCTATTTTACAAGCTCCTAGGCCGACAAACGTACCACAGTTGCAATCGTTCCTAGGTCTTACTAATTACTATCGGAATTTTGTGCCGGACGCGTCGTATGTATTTAGCCCATTATGTAATATATTAAATAAAAATACAAAGTGGGAATGGACGCGTATGCACAATGATGCGTTTGTCCGAATAAAAAACATTTTAGCGTCCGATAGAACGTTGGCACATTTTGACCCTAATACTAAGTTAATACTAACTGTGAAAAAGACCTATTCGTACCCTTTCCGAACGCTATTGGCAGCGAAAAAAATTTACGCACAAATTCAAAAGGAAGCAACTGCGATCATTTTTGGAGTTAGGTGGTTCCACCAATACCTATGTGGTCGGTCTGAGCCCTTTGTGCTTAGAACTGATCATAAACCCCTATTAGCTATATTCGGGCCCCACAAAGGAATCCCCGAAGTGTCCGCCAACCGTCTACAGAGATATGCTATATTCTTAGCCGCGTATAATTATGTAATTGAGTATATCAGTAGCAAGCACAACAGCGCGGATTATTGGTTTCGGGCGTACGGAGGCGAGAGTGAGACGAGAACGTCGGACGAGCTTGCGGAGTGCGAGGACCGCGCGCCCTACGTTAACTTCATAGGAGACGGCGAGCTACCTGTAACACTAGAAGACCTGCGTCGCGAGACGTCACGCGACCCTCGTCTGACTACTACTAAATGTTATGTGTTAAATGGCTGGCCTAGGAAAGTTAGTGACGCAGACTTAAAACCATTTTTCAATTGTCGTACACAGTTATCCTACGAAAATGGTATATTAATGCGGGGACATAAAGTAGTTATTCCCTCGTCTTTGCAAGAAAACGTAAGTAAAAAATTGCATAGTTCCAATTTCGGGGTAGTGAAGATGAAAGCAGAAGCACGCAAGCGGCTGTGGTTCCCCGGCGTGGACTCGGTGCTGGAGCGAGTAGCGGGCGCCTGCGCCGTGTGAGCAGGGCTGCGCCCCGCGCCCCGCGCTGCCGCATGCCCCCCTTGCACCTTGGCCACAGCCGCCGCACGCTTTTTATCGAATTCACATAGACTTCTTAGGCCCGTTCACAATTACATGTTTTTAATTATTGTAGACGCCTATAGTAAATGGGTCGAATGTATATAATTCAAAAGCAGTTATAAGTAAATTATATGATTCAATGTCACGGTATGGCGTGCCACATACGCTAGTGAGTGACAATGGTACATCGTTTACATCCTTAGAATTTAAAGAATTTTGCAAACTTAACGGTATCGATCACGTTCTATCTCCTGTGTATCACCCGGCTAGTAATGGACAAGCCGAAAGCTTCGTTAAAATTGTTAAAAAGGGGTTTAAGGCTATAATTTTACAGGGCTGTAATAAAATAACTATCCATGAACAAATTGCAAAAATTTTATTCGACTACAGAAGCCCTGAAATAGTACCACTGATAAGTCACCCGCGGAGATAGTGTTTGGGCGTTCGTTACGTTCACGGCTCGATCTATTGAACCCTATAGCGCCGTCGCCACCCTCGTCCACAGACCTAACTCGAACCGTCGCACGTAACCAGTCCTCACAGGCTAAACACCACCGAGGTATACAAAGACCAGACTTTAAAGAAAATGACCATGTCTGGATAACTAAGAACACAAGCAATAAAAAATTCTGTTGGCTTGAAGGCATTATTAGGAAGAAAATCGGTAATGTTATGTACGTAGTATACGTGCCACATTTAAGGGGTGATGTTACCAGACACATTGATCAAATAAGGAGAAGATTGGGTTCAACGAGCGATGACTACGACTGGGACGCCGATGTGATACAAGATGTGGTACCGCTTGCGGCCACTCACCCTGAGCCCGTCACACGACCAGAAGAGGAAGGGGTGCCGACAACGGAGCCAGCTGCAACGGTGCCAGATACTCCGGTGACTCCGCCGCGCGCCACCGTTGCGACTCGAAGACGAAGGGCAACTAGTCCGATCTTCTCAACACGTACGTCGGCCTCATACGTCAGTGAAGCCAATGATGAACCAACAGACATAGCCGTAGAATAAGAGTATCTTTAACTGAAGCGGAGGGATGTTATGTATGCGAGCGGCAACTTTTGCATGTGCCCTCCTTGCAAGGAACCAGCGAGTTTGATTGACGCGCGTGACTCCTGTCACTGCCGTATAAATACATATTAGGATCATTTGCACAGAGTACTTTTTTATATAAATCATTTGTTATGTCATGACTTGCAGAAATCTGTATAGAGTGCCTTACAAATCTTGATGCGATGTAAACGATGTACCATTGTCACTCACTAGCGTATGTGGCACGCCAAACTGCGACATTGAATCATATAATTTACTTATAACTGCTTTTGAATTATATGTTGAGGACATGTTATAACATTCGACCCATTTACTATAGGCGTCTACAATAATTAAAAACATGAAATTGTGAACGGGCCTAAGAAGTCTATGTGAATTCGATAAAAAGCGTGCGGCGGCTGTGGCCAAGGTGCAAGGGGGGCATGCGGCGGCGCAGGGCGCGGGGCGCAGGCCTGCTCACATGGCGCAGGCGCCCGCTACTCGCTCCAGCACCGAGTCCACGCCGGGGAACCACAGCCGCTTACGTGCCTCTGCTTTCATCTTCAAGAATTGCTTAGATTGGTTCAATGGTTCCTTGACAAGTACACTGAGCGTGAGGTCTCAGGTGTGATTCGCAAGTCGGGTATAGTGTTATTTAGTCCGTATGTACTCCTGCTGATCCTATATTCTTGATCTTAAATTATTGATCTATATAGGTACACATTACTGCTAGCGTCACTTGTATGAACGATAAATGGAATATATGAAGGCGTAAAAAGTGAAAATATATTCTCAGTTGCATCAGTCTACGTGTTGCATTATAACCCTAACGGTTACCAGCTAAGGACCTGGCTTATGCCCGCCGGCTGGTAATTCGTTAAATTGGTGACCCCTGCTGAGCTCTCATCGTTCTAGTGCTGTTGTAATATCAGTCCACTGAACCGACGCCCAACCTCTGTTGGTTTTCGGCCAAATCTAGAACGTACGAATACGTTACCTTATCGTCATGGCACAAGAAAAAGCTGAAGAATTCACCGACAAGCTAGTAACAACTCCTCTCCGCGGTGATGTCGCTACAATCTCAATGCCTGCACGTCTACCACCATTCTAGTGTCAAAACCCACGACTGTGGTTCGCACAGTTTGAAGCCGCGCTCGCCACCAGCAAGATGGGAGAAGAACAGAAATTCAACCTCATCATCCCGTTGCTAGGCTGTAGCGCCTTCGAACAAATCATCGACATCATATTGAACCCGCCATTGACAAACAAGTATATTACGCTAAAGAACAGACTGATATCGACGCACCAAGAATCAGACCATCGTCAGCTACAGAAATTACACAGCAGTCTAGAACTCGGCGACATGAAACCTAGCTAGTTACTACGTAAGATGCGCGATTTGAGCGGTAAATTACTAACCGACGAAGCTCTGAAAGTTATGTGGCTCAACCAATTGCCCACACAAATCCACGCCTTACTCTCCGTTAACACCGAATCGTCGCTAGAATGTTTAGCCGTGATGGCCAACAAAATGGTTGAACATTTCGAACCCGAAACAGTCGCCGCAGTCCACACTACAACCTCTACGCCAGCGCACACATCAAGCCCGTCGTGTCTACATTGCCCAACTCACGCTACTACAGAAAATCTACAGTTCGACCTATAGAAAAACTTACGCAGGAAATCGCCGAGATTCGAACCAATCAACAACGTGTGTCGTATCATTATGGCGCGCCACTCGTCCGCATAGCAACAACCGATCGCGATCAAACTCGAGATACCTTTCCCGCTCAAACCGCAAATCCCGGCGATCCCGACCAGCTGTACTATTACCATCTGCGCTATGGAGATGAAGCCTGTAGATGCGAATCACCGTGCGCAAAAAAGAAGCAGGAAAACTAGAAAATACATCGACTATAGCGGGCATTGATGTTAGCAAACCAAGCTACCGCCTCTGCGTTATCGATCTCAACAACAGAGAGAAGTTTCTAGTCGACACGGGTGCCGACGACGGGTCCTTTTATACTCTGTTGAACAGAGTAAAAAAGGTCTTTATAGAATTTCACCATGTGGGGACAACTTCGCAAGTTCACGCTGGAGTACTGCGATCTGCCAACGATGATTTGGAACGTAGCTGTCGCTTTGAGAATTCTGATGCTCAACATAGAGAGTAGCTACAAGAAAGGTGAATCGCTTCATATTGGCTTCAAAGCCGAATTCGAACAGTACCTCCATCTGGCAGGATACAAACAAAGTTGGGCACCTGTGGTGAGTAAGCTTGTCAGAGCTCTTATGAAAAGCGCTGTGTTGTCAGTCAGGGGACCAGTGGCCATTGTTATTGCAGTGGTACAAGTAATTATATCGTAAAAGGGTAACATACAAACAAACTCACATTCGCATTTATAATATAGTTAGGATTATAAAACGATTAAAAATCTTGCAAATGTCAGAATGAAATAAAAATGTCAGAAAGAAAGAATGTCGGTTCGCATCGTTAATATTGCATAATTTAAAACAAAAGAACTTTAAATAATAAATTGTCACCAGGTATACCGTTCTACTACTACCTGGCGACGCTGGTGGTCGCGTCATGCTTCTTCTACGTGTTCTTGATCGACATGACGTGGTTTGTGTTCGTACGCTGCGCTGAGACCGGCAACTCGGTCGCGGCGATGATCGTACTGTCGCTAGGCCTCACCAGCGAGATCGGACCCATAAAGTTGCTGTATATGTTTATTTACATATAAGTTTTATGAAATAAAGGACTGGGTGGTAGTTGTACCACCTATACTATTTATTTATTTATTTACATCAAATAGAACGACTTGCGCCAATTACACTATTTAATAATAACATATAAATTTAAAATTTAGCATTCATGCATTGTGCTCACAGTACCTCATACATTCTAATAATAATACTTTTCATTCATCCGCAAAAATATCAACTTCTGGGTTAAAGTCCAAGAGAGCGTTAAGCTGCTTTAGTGACCGAGGTATGGGTGAGTATAACTGATAGACACACCTCTATTATACTCACACATCGTCCTTACGTTTACATCCAACGTAATCCTGATGAGAAGCACACGGGATCTTAACACTAAGCAACATTTTCCTAGCAAAGGAGAAACGCTTTATTTAGATAATTTCAATAATACTCGACCAAATCTTTTATTTGGTTAATAGATAGTCTCATATTTATTATCATTACAGTGTCATATTGAGCAGCGATTTATCAGCGTTTACCATCTTTATTTTATATTCGATGTACATACTTTACGATATGTAACTGGGGACCGGTCCAATTCTTTGTTTTATCTATCTCATTTAATAATTTTTCTATAAAAATATTATTCTTATTACTTTTTATTAAATATATTTCAGTAATATTTATACTTTTGCAAAAGTCTTGTAACTCTCTCACAAATTCGTCTCGCGATATTTGTGATGGAGAAGATACATATTTAACATAGATAATCCTTTCATTAAGAACGTATATGAACGTCTTACTCTCTTTATTTATAGTACCATTTTTCGTAAACGAAACGAAACGTAATTCTACCGATTCTTTCGAACAAATATGAGAGACGTTTGGTTGATCAGACCGAACTGTAGAAGTGCTACTCGTATCTTTATTAGAAGTATTGTCAGTCAAGTTTCTTTTCTGAACTCTTGTCATTACCGAGACACACGATTCATGTATGTGTTTTAAATCATTAGATGTTATGGAAATTCGAGATAATGCGTCTGCAGCCGTATTATCCGAACCCTTAACATGTTCTATAGTAAAATCATATTCTTCTAACAATAACCTAAATTTAAATAATCTACTCGAAGCATGTTACATAAAGAAATTAAAGGTCTATGATCTGTTAAGATTTTAAAATGTTTTCCATATAAATAGGGCCGAAAATGTTTAATTGCCCACACTATACCTAGCAATTCTTTATCAATTGTTGGGTAATTTACTTCAGATTTATTTAGTGTCCTACTAGCGAAAGATACAGGTCTACCATTTTTATTTGACAAAATTGCACCGATTGCGTAATTAGAAGCATCCGTCTGAACAATGAATTCATTTTGTTCAGAAAAATCCGGATATTGTAAAACTGGTGGACATAATATTTCTTCTCTTAGTTTTTCAAATGCGTGTTGACATTTTTCATCCCATATAAAAGAAGCATTTTTACGGCTTAATTTATTAAGTGGATAGGCTAACTCCGCGAAATTTGGAATAAATTTCCTATAAAAGTTAACAAATGCAACAAATCTCCTAGTTTCGTCTGCATTTGTCGGACACGGCTAATTTTGTACAACTTTTATTTTATCCGGGTCAGGTAATACTCCGTCGCCAGACACTACATGGCCTAAATAAAGTAACTCTTTTTTAAAAAATTGACATTTCTGAGGGTAAAGTTTTAAATTAACTTTTCTTAAGCGCTCAAATACATCCTGTAGGTTTTTATTATGTATGCTTAACTGTCTTCCGAAGACTACCAAATCATCTAAGTAGACTAGACATTTTTCGTAAGTTAAACCAGTCATGGCCATAATTCTAGAAAAAGATCCTGGATTCGTTTTTAACCCCATGGGCATACGAGTCATCTGATATTGTCCTGAGCAAAATGCAGTGTACTTTCTGCTATTTTTTTCAAGATTTATGTTATAATAGCCTTGATACATATCTAAATGTGAAAAATAAACTGCACCAGAAAGTGAATCGAGTACTTCGGAAATATTAGGTAATGGGAACTCGTCGTCTTCAATACAATTATTTAATTTACGATAATCAATAACTAATCGCCACTTTTTCTGACCTGTTCCATCAGTCTTTTTTGGGACTAGTAACACGGGGCTAGACCATTCACTTTGACAAGGTTCTATGACCCCTTCACTCAACATTTTATCAATTTGTTGCTTAATTTTTCCCTTTTGAGAATGTGGTAAACGATAGGGTTTAGTGAATACAGGAACAACATTTGGTTTCAAACTAATTGAATGTTTATAAATACTAGTTGTTGACAGTTTGTCGCCTGGCAAATAAAAATGTGTCTTATGTGCGCGCGAACGCCCGTAGGCAGGGTCGCCATGTAAGGACGAAGGTATTGAGAGAGAAATGATAGATACCACTGGCTGCTCGAATAATACTCTCTCTATTTTAGGATAACGCATGATTAAATAGACATGATGATTACATAGACATACACAGGTATAACATAGGTACATGACATCAACTACACACTACAATCATTATAGTGTCATATTGAGCAGCGATAGCTCAATGGGGAGACCAACAGACTGCAATGCAGAGGGTCTCGGGTTCGAACCCACGTCGCGCACCTCTGACTTTCGGAAGCAATATGACTTTTCGAAATTATGTGCGTATTGATTAACAATTATCGCCTGCTCTGTACCTCGGAGAGCACGTTAAGCCGTCGGTCCCGGCTGCCATGAACATCTATGGCAGTCGTTATTGGGAAGTCAGTACCCTCTAATATCCTGACACTGGTCTAGCCTTAGGGTATCGTTAGCCTTCGGGTTGCGGAGGTCAGATGGCAGTCGCTCCATGTAAAAACTGATATCCAGTCAAATCCGGTTAGACTGGAAAGCCGACCCCAAGTGACTTGGGAATAATAAAGGCTAAGGGAGAAGAAGATAGTGTCATATTTATTTTATTTTATTTGTAAAACAAATTGTATCTTATTATAATTAATGAATTATATTATTTTATTTTACAATTTTAGGAAACTTACCGCTAAATTAGTATCATAGACAGATTTGATACGAAAAAAGAAGACCAATTAAAAGTTTTCACAGATAGTATATATTATAATAATATGTCCGACTCTCTCTGGAACAGTGGCTATTATTTGTATTTATTTAAAAACTAACATAATTTAAACCCTTCTTTGGCTGGCCAGCGTGTGATGGACGCGTGTGTCGTGTTTGAGCAGGCAGTGTACGATTGTCAGTGGGAGAGTTTCGACAAGACCAATATGAAGATGGTGTTGGTTATGCTGCAGAGCTCTCAGAATACAATGTCGCTGTCTGCCGGTGGTATAGCTACGTTGAGCTTCACTTGTCTGATGACTGTGATGAGAGGAATATATTCTGCGTATACCGCACTTAGGTCAACTGTCTAAACTGTTTATTGAAGTAAATCATGTTGCACCGTTTAGTTTACAAAACTATTGAGTTCATAGTTTTGACATTTGTTGAATTGATATTTACACTATAAATTGAACCTAAACATGTTTATAAGTAGAAAAGCACATCATATTGAACCCAATAATATGCTGTCAATAGTTTGACCTGTGATTGCTTTTGATTTGATTTATTGTCTGTATTGTTGTCAATTTTGTTTAACAATACCTTTGTTGTTTTTTTGTTTTGTAATACCTAAGAATTTTGTAAAGTTTACTCCAAATATAAATTTACTAATATGGATACATATTGACATAACGCTTATAATTATATATTTAAACATTAATATTTCTTTTTTGACTGATTGAATATTAATTACTAAATTAAATTAAATATGTACATGAATAATTTAAATAATTTATTTAATACCTAGCTTCAGCCTGTATTTAAAATAATTTCTGAACTCGTACTGAAGATTACATTTGAACTTATTATTAAACAATGTAAAAGTTTTGTCCTTTGGTACTAAATTTTCGGTATGCAGCCACAAATCGGCCTCGATGGCGTAGTGGTCAGTGTAACCGACTGCCACGCCTGAGGTCGCGGGTTCGATTCCCGCACAAGTCAAACATTTGTGTGCATGAACATGGATGTTTGTCTTGGTCTGGGTGTTTCTATGTATAATATGTATGTATTTACAAAAAAGAAAAGTATATATGTATGTTTATCCATTGTCTAGTACCCATAGTACAAGCTCTGCTTAGTTTGGGCTAGATGGTGTTGTGTATATGTGATAGAATATTATATTAAATTATTATATTATATTACAGTGTTGGAATAATCTGCCGCCACCGCTGAGAAATTGTAAAACAATTGACACATTAAAAGGAAACTTAAGGCAGAGATTCTAGATAACCAGAAACTGTTACTTTAGTCGCTGAATGTCAGGTTATATTATAGGTACTATCTTTACATACATACATACATAGATTCACGCCTGTTTCCTAGAGGGGTAGGCAGAGGCACTTCTCTGGCTTCATTCACTTTCATGGACGAGGAAAGACTGACTAAGAAAGTTTATAAGGCTAGTGTGAATGGAACAGTCGCAAGAGGAAAACCTAGGCGAACGTTTCTCGATCAGATCGGGAGCGTTCTGGACAAAGGCCAGGTTAAGAGCTCCTTGAACCGACGGGCGTGTATGAGGAATGTGATGAAAGTGAATGAAGTACTGTCTTTATAGCTTTTAATTTTTCGTTTGTTTTCAATCTACAAAATGTAAAATCAATGTATTGATTTATATTTGTATCAGCTATATTGCCGTTAGTTAAACCCTCTGTCACCAAGTAGGTATTATCGTAAGACTAGCGTCGTCACTCACACCTTTGAGATGTTACTACTAATGCTGAGATAATACCTTTTTAACGATAACCTTATACTATGTTTTATTTTTCTTTTTTGATTTGTTTTATTTTGTATTCGCATGAGTATGTCGTTAAATAAACTTGATTCTTTCTTTCTTTAAATTTCTCGAAAACTATTGAACAGATTCGAATGAAACTTGGCAAGTAAGTAGAGCACATCCAGGATTAACGCATAGGATACTATACATATATATAGGATATACCCGGGGATTGCTTCCCCTGGAATTCTAATACATACTAAATGTACCTGCATGTCCATACTATTATTCCATCGATTCATTGAGGTAGTGCTAATTGGTATCCATCCACGAATAGCATTATCTTCGGAGAGCACTTAGCACTTCGTTCTCTATTCTTGGACCTTAGTCAGAGGTTAACACGTAAAGTGCAAAGTTTTAGCCGAGTGAAAAACTTTGTAACTCACGACTAGGACGTGGTAAAAAAACCTTTTAATTATTGGTAGTCTTCGGCATCTTGGCATTAATATTATGTCTTCTCCCTAGCCTTTATTATTCCTAAGTCACTTAGGGTCGGCTTTCTAGTCTAACCGGATTTGACTGGATATCAGTTTTTAGACGGAGCGGCTGCCACCTGACCTCCCGCAACCCGAAGACTAACGATACCCTACGAATTAATATTATGTATTATTTTAAAATTTATACAGCCTAACTAGTATTACAAATGTGAATATGAGTTTGTCTCTTTGAAAGAAAGAAAAATATTTTTATTTGTATCTCCTTTACACAATACAATAAAATATAAATACATACAGAGCAGTATATTGCATGGAGACCAAATTAGGTAGCTGCGTCAGCCAGTGCTGCAGTTGAAGTGCAACGCTGGTATTCTCACAGGAGCTGTACAGTATGTGAGCAAATGACAACAGATGAACAGTTTGTGTGTTTCTTACGCTTCCACGCCTCAACTACTCGACCGATCATCATGAAATTTCGGTTCAGTCTTTTCTTGTCCAATCCGTCTAAACGCCCAAACCAGCTTAAGATACCCTTTTCAATTCTTGCCACTATATCCACTTTCATCATTGCCGCATCTGTCTCTAATCACACTATTCCTTATTCTATTTTTTACAATATATTTTATTTATATACGATTTATAAAAAGTAAAAATGCCAATAATATCACAATATGAGTACCTACATGTATTGCATATGTGTGTAAAATTATATGTGTATATAAAACAGTGTGAATGTGTGTGGCAATTAATAATGACATCGTAAGAAAGCCTTGCGCAGGTTACCTCACGATTTATATATTTATCTACCAGTTCTCCATAATAAGGAAAGTTTATAAGGCTAGTGTGAATGGAACAGTCGCAAGAGGAAAACCTAGGCGAACGTTTCTCGACCAGATCGGACGCGTTCTGAACAAAGGCCAGGTTAAGAGCTCCTTGAACCGACGGGCGTGTATAAGGAATGTGATGAAAATGAATGCAGCCAGAGAAGTGTGTCAGGATCGTAGCAAATGGAAATCCGTAGTCTCTGCCTACCCCTCTGGGAAACAGGCGTGAATCTATGTACGTATGTATGTATTCTCCATAATGTTCTCGAAAATGTGTAAAGTTTGTCAGCCCACACTGGATCAGCGTGGTAGACTATGGCTAAACCTCATACTGAAAAGAAGCCCATTCCCAGCAGTGGGAATATTAATAAACAGGGATGATTTACATTTAATCATTTATTGCTCCTTCGTCGCACTTGTATGAGATGCCCAGCTGTGGGCTTTAGAATGATGTCCATTTTAAGCTGCAAGTTGTCTGCTTCGGATACGAACTCTAACTCCCTCACACAATGAGCCAATACAGTTTTTAGAATTGCCATTGCGTATTTTTTACCTGAAAATAGAGAACACATAAGTTAAAGACAACACATGCATATACATACTAACGTTTATATCGATGAAGCCACGCGTTGAAGCCGTCGACCCAAACATCCTCAGTCGTGAATGCTAACAAGGTTTTTAGACTATCGCGATTTGTAGACGTCCTAATTATAATATTATAATTTATGATTAATAATTAATAACTATAGCTATACAACTATATCCTAATCCTTCCTAACTAATATTATAAAAGCGAAAATGAGTTTTTTTGTTTGTTAACTTTTCACGCCTAAACCATTGAACCGATCATCCTGAAATTTTGCATACACAACGTATATGCAAAATTGAAATTGACTGTCTGTGTGTTCTCAGACAGTCAGTCAGCTAATCATTTAATATATTTAGATTAATAATGGAATATAACTATTGTTCAATTAAATAACACTAGTCTTTACTCGCGACGTCGCCCGCAATAACTAGTTCGCAATTTTATTTACATAGGCATGTGGTTTCAATTTTAACCTGCAAGCTTAATCATATCGAGACATACACATATAACACTACTAGATTTTGCCCGCGGTTTCACTCGCGTTAATGTACGTTTTTAACCGACTTCAAAAAAAGGAGGTGGTACTCAATTCGTCTGTATTTTT
Source organism: Catocala sponsa (assembly GCA_963564715.1). Classification (NCBI taxonomy): domain Eukaryota; kingdom Metazoa; phylum Arthropoda; class Insecta; order Lepidoptera; family Erebidae; genus Catocala; species Catocala sponsa. The sequence goes on along the minus strand of OY751341.1, from coordinate 23,753,610 downwards.
ATTTTTTAATTTTATGTTTGTTACCTCGTTATTTTCGACTGGGTGAACCGATTTTGATGATTATTTTGTATTTGAAAGCTGGTGCTTTCCGTGTGGTCCCATTTAATTTTGATCAAGATTTGATCATTCGTTTTCGAGTAATCCTTAATAATGCGTATTTGGCTACATTGATGATGCTCTCATATTTGGCAAGGTTCACTAAAAACCGAGAAATAAACAAAATTTTAACAAAAAAGAAAACCGACTTTAGGAAAGAATATTCTAAAACTTAAAATGCACTAAAAAGTTAATAAATAATTGCATATTCTTGTGAATAATTAAATTATTGTTATTATTGGAGTCGGTGTCAGCCAAGGTAGGTTTGTAACTAATTAAACATGAGATGTCTTTCTATAATCATAACATAACATTGGCATGCACAATTACACACATAGACGCAGCACGCGGCGCAGGAAGCTGACACCGACTCCAAAAATAACAATAATTTAATTATTCACAAGAATATGCAATTATTTATTAACTTTTTAGTGCATTTTAAGTTTTAGAATATTCTTTCTTGAAGTCGGTTTTCTTTTTTGTTAAAAATTTGTTTTTTACAACAGGTATGTAACATTTCATGATGATCGGTTGAGTAGTTAAGGCGTATAAGCGTAACAAACAAAAAAACAAACAAACAAAACCTCATTCACATTTATAACATTAGTAGAGATTTTACTGTCTATATAATAAGTTACTAAATATTATAAAAAGAACAAAATTTATCAATTCTATTAAAATTAAGTAGATAGTTATTTATTGTTTTCATTTAAATTTGTATATTCCGTAATATTATATGTTGTAATAGCTGCAAGACCTTGCAAATAGAAGTAGATAAATTAATATCAAAACGAAATTAAAAAGGAGCAACCGTGACTGTCTGGATTCTCTTCAGGTTTTGGGCTCCCCTAAATCTGGCAACTAATTAAATATAACTTTAGAAATTTAGGGCACAAAGCGCGCGGAATCGATGGCCTTTGGGCAGAAAAGTTTTGGAGTGGCGGCCAAGCACCGGAAGACGCAGCAGTGGTAGACCCCCCAAGGTGAACCGACGACTTGGTAATGGCTGCGGGAAGCGGTTGGATGCGGATGGACCAAGACCGGTATCTGTGAAAAACCTCGGAGGAGGCCTATGTCCAGCAGTGGACGGACCTCTTTCGACTGAGATGATGATGAATTTAGGTAAACTCAGTAATCACTAAACTTTGACATTTATAAGTGTTAAATCAATTAACTAAATACATTTTGACTTTATTTCTATTTCTATCTAAACGAGACATCTCGCGTACTAAGAATAAATCTCGCGATACAAGGAACACGCAGACTCTACCCAAGTAATAGAGGGCGACCCTATTGTGCGTATTTTCAGAATCCATACTATTACTGAGAATATCCTAACTGTAAGAACTAATACCATTTTTGCTCGTCTCATAAATTTAGCTTCAGACTACAAACTTAAGCGCAAACGTATTCCATCAGACGAATCGTCTCCATACTTTTTATCACCACCTTTGTTCATATTGTACCTTTTTAAATTTATTTATTTTATATTAAATAGAACGACTTGCGCCAATTACACTATTTAATCTATACTAATATTATAAAGCTGCAGAGTTAGTTTTTTTGTTTATTTGTTTGTTTGGTTGAACGCGCTAATTTCAGGAACTACTGGTTCGAATTGAAAAAATATTTTAGTATTGGATAGCCTATTTATCGAGGAAGGTTATAAGCTATATAACATCACGCTACGACCCACGAGGGCGGCGCAGTAACTATACCGCGGGTGAAACTACGGGCGCATCTAGTAACACATAATATGGCATAAACTTAAAATATAGCATTAACGCGTTCCCCTCACGATACCTCATACATTCCATTCAATTACAAAAGTATCGGATTTTTTCTGAGTTTAAGTCCAAGAAAGCGTTAAGCTGCTTTAGTGACCGAGGTATGGGTGAGTTACAGCGTGCGACGGTACGGCAGAAATAATAATAGATAGGTTACGTAAAACTTACCTATACAAGCTCTTCGACCGTAGCTGAAGGCTAGGAAAGAAGCTGGATTCCCAGGAGGCTGGTCTTCAAGCCATCGTTCTGGACGATACAGCGACGCATCGCTACCCCAGAGGCGTTCTGATCGCCCAGCGCCCCAAATGTTGACACCACATGGTGTTCCTTTCGGGATTGTGACCGACTCTAGGATAATAAATAATGAGTTAGCACCATCAATCTACTAGTAAATAGGCTGTATATTTGTAGGTGTTATCAAATATGTCTACAACGTAATTTAAACTCTACTCCTTTGATCATAATGCTTAATATTGCTTGTGCTATAATAAGACGAGACGCTGACCTTATAAAATTACTCTAAAGTTATACCAGAATTCGGCTAACGTGAACTTGGCCTGGCCTATGGCGCATATTATACCGTGCTCTATGCCTATGGCCGTTTATAACACCAGAGGTATGGCGAGTGATGCTGACTCTTCCAAAAATGAATCGCCGTGCTACCAGCGCATGGTGCAAAGATACACAAGTTCACACTATACTAATGCCTTGCTGACAGCGTAAAGTCTTTAAAGAAATGAAAGGCATTTTCTATTTCTATCCGGAATGACTCCTAGCGTGCCACGGAGTCATTCCTGGTAGAAGTACAACAACCTTGTGTTTGGTGCCTGTATTGAGTACGTTTCCTTCTTAATATCGTACCCAGGTGCTGATCTGCGATATTAAGAAGGAGAGGTACTCTCTCTGCTCTTGTCTCAGAGTAGGTCTCCGTTAATATCGTCTGTTATAAATCCTAGGATGACTTTTATCAAGAAGAAGAATTTCCATTAAAGAAATGATGGTTATTACTCACTCAAGTGCAAATCTCTGTCCGCATACCGCATGACCGCTGGCGCGGATGGGAACATTCGTAGTGTTTCGTTAATAACCGCTTCAAGGTATCTCATCGCTGACAAGTCCTGCTTGGTAACGGGCCGAGTGCTGTCGCCAAATATCACCTTTAACCTACGAAGACAGATGATTCTATTTGAATGATAGGTTAGGTCAAAAAAAGATGAAGTGCTAAAAAGAAGATGTGTAGGTTGCATATCCCGTCGGGGTATATATTTATGGTTGAAAATAGAAATACAATGCCAGAGAAACCTTTTGATCCATTTTCGAGCAAGTTATACCAGCTGAATGATAAAGCAATATTCATGACTGCGCTAATACCTGTTACAGATTATACAACGTGTAACAGAAAGGTGTGGTCATATTTTAGGTCCAATAAATAACCTATGTAGCCTATACAAAAAAAAGTCATGAAAATTTCTTACATTTTATTTATTTATTATTTAAAACATCAAAAAGAGGCCTTTATACAAGGGCTATATTATGTGACACTTAAGTATGACCGCACCTTTCTGTTACACGCTGCATATGCAACGTGAAAATGTCAAAGTTTTTATTGTAAGAAAAACTGCTTTGAATCTGAAAAGAAAATATCTTTGCCTACAAATAATAAAGACAACTCACTCAGCATACAATTTCTCCTGAACCCTTGGGTTGCAGCCAATCATGAGTAACGAGTAGAACATGGTGGACGCCACTGTCTCCTGCCCCCCGAATATGATATTGTCAACTTCAGACTTGATCTGTCGTTCTGTGAAACTCGGATCAGACTCCTTAAGGTCTAAGAGGATGTCCAGGAATGCCCTGAATTTCGGTTGTTTGGAATCTAGAACATTTATGATATTAATTTCAATGTTACAAAACATGATAATAGAAAATAGGTTTCGGGCGGTTTGAACAAGTTCAGTTTACTTGAAAGACTGTTTTCCTGTCTAAACTTTTCAGTAGCAGCATATAGTCCAATCTTGTCATACTAGGCATAGTTCCAAAACTGTGCCAAATATGTACCCACATTTCGCCTAAATACATATATCTTCTTCTTCTCCCTAGCCTTTATTATTCCCTAGTCACTTAGGGCCGACTTTCTAGTCTAACCGGATTTGACTGGATATTAGATTTTACACGGAGCGACTGCCATCTGACCTCCGCAACCCGAAGCCTAACGATACCCTAAGGCTAGACCAGTGTCAGGATATTAGAGGGCACTGACTTCCCAATAACGACTACCATAGATGTTCATAGCAGCCGGGACCGACGGCTTAACGTGCTCTACGAGGCATGGAGCAGGCAATAATTGTCAATCAATACGCACATAATTCAAAGTCATATAACTGCCGAAAGTCATAGGTTAATTTTTTATATACTGTAATAGGCTTGCGTTTGACCGCGATCTGACCTGATCTTAAGTGAAAATGCAATTCACGATGGAGCACGCTTATCTAGAAGATACCTCATCGGCTCATCGGGAAATACAGACTTAGGTAGCGAATTCCACTCCTTAGCGGTACGCATTATAAAAGTGGAAGCAAAGCGCTTTGTGCGTAAATGTGGTATATCCACCATGTACCTGTGCCGCTGGTCTGATTGTCTGGTTGTACGATGGTAGAATGGGGAAGGAGGAATCAAATTATGCAGTTCCTCTGCACACTCTCCGAAATGTATCCGATAGAAAATCTGGACTGAGACTGGCAACCTTACGATGATGCTCCGCGACGTGGGTTCGAAACCGAGACTCTCTGCATTGCAGTCTATTGGTCTTCCCACTGAGCTATCGATAATTACGTATCCTAAATACATATATGCTCCTCGCCCACCGCTGCGCCGTCGCGTTGCCGGGCGAGTGAGACACCATTAGTTATGTCGTATACCGTAAGTGCAAGTGAGACGGTAATAATACGGATCGCTAAACCGTTAATGGCAACCGTTAGTAGGTTATTATTATTATTATTATTATTGAATATTAAATTTATATACATTATACTATTGCACCAATTTATTTAATTTATATTTGATATATATCAATTACATACTCATCAATTATAATTTATATATATATATCTTACGTATGTATTTTTTTATTTCTTTTATTTTTTGAATGTGGAACATGTTAAAGAGTAGCTGATGTACGTCCGGGCGTCACTTGGGGTTACCACATAACATCAGGGTTGGTTTGAGGTATTAACCGCAAACCAACAATAAACCTGAGTGGTAACCTCGTTTTTCATTATGTATGTACTTTTTTTCTTTTTTGCTTTTTGCTGTGTTATAATATTTGTCTGTATTTTGTGTACGTATATTTTGAAAAATAAAATTACTTACTTACTTACTTACTTACTTACATATGTCGGAGTAAGCTATTGAGTGGGGTTGATTGTTGTTTGCACGTATAATTCACAATATAATTTGTCTACATTTTAATTACGTTTAAAATTCTTAATTTAATTTTATTTGATTTGTTAAATTATTCTATAGCTCAAAACATTATTAATCTAATAAAAGTTATGAATATTGTAATTCACTTAACGACCAATCAGAGCAGAGCGCGTGCTTGAGTAGGGTCGAGGCGCCATCTTTACTTTAGGAAGGCCGACAGTTATTGAGACACATTTGAGCGATAGCGACTGATCGAGTTGGAACGTTGAGTTGTGAGTTGTGTAAAAAGAAGTAAGATCAGTGCCCTGAACCCACTGCTCGGTCTTAACTGTTGGTTTTCATTCGACATTACTGTGAAGTGAAAATATTGTTTATTCTAAATAAAAATAGTGTAAAACCGACATTGTTGTGTTTTGTGCTCGCATATTACCCAGATGACGCCCACTAAACCCGCAACCACGACTAACGTTGCCATAGAGAACAATATTCTCCGACATGTTTATTAAATATATAGGCGAAATGTGGGTGTAATACAGTTATACATATACCTTCTCCTTCAGGGACGTAATTTTAAGACTATAATATAATGTTTCGTTTTGTTTATTGCTCAAGAATAAGTCCTTCACAGAGCATAGAACTTGTGCACCGATTTTATAAGCAAGCGTAATTCGGTGTCTTGCTCTATAATCAAAAATTGATTGACAAAAAGAAATCGATTTAATAAAAGGAGAAGAATATATCTTACCGCACTCTTCCTTTTCTACTTTTTCATGTTTCTTTAACTTCTCTCGCTCAAGCTTTCTCTTCCTCATAACCTAGTGGAATTGAATAATTGAGACAAAGGATAGGCAGACACATAGTATTAGACTTATTCATCAGAATATCCGGCAAGGAGTTAGAATTAGATTTATTTTTTTAAAGCACATGACATTCAAGTATGTTGCTTGACAGAACGTGGGTAAGAAGTAGTCAACTAAAATTTAATAATTAATATTATACAGTTGTAAGTGCGTTTGTAAGAAGGAATTTTATACATGGTGGCTCTCTAATATATGTTTGTAATAATTTTACATCACATTCTGCTACCTGCTTAGACAATATATGTATTTTGCGAATGCCAATTTCTAAGTAGTGCCATATTGAGTGATTTGACATCCGACCACCGTGGGCAAAAGGTTGTATTTCCTATAAATACAATTAAAAAAGAAACTGTGATCACATGTAAACCAATGACATCTAATCTTCGTGTTTAAAAATCTTGCTACTGCCTCACATGTTTTCTTACGAGCTGACCATGTAAAACCGCCATTAGAATCGCCGTATTCAGGACCGTATCCTGTAAAGAGCCGAACTGACAAGACAGTTACGATCGTCATTTGCAACAAAGAAGCAGTTGTAAGTGTAGACCGCATTAAACCTGCATACCTCGACAGTACATCCCAATCAGCCGCTACAACCACCCCAACACTTATAAACGATCCAACTTCACCTACAAACATACCCCACACCCATGCACATGAATCACCCACGCCTGCCATTAATAAGTCAGCCACATCCCACTTGCATAAACCAGTGCTCAGGCAACCCGCTGCACCTCACGCTCAAAACTCTTATACGCCTCACACTCACTTTTTACCTCAGCCATCAACTTCGTCACCAAAATATACGACACGTTCAGGCAGAAGAGTGAGATTCGCTCGTCCTTTCGATCTTTGATAGACTTTTCTTACTCCGTGGGGGGGGTGATGTGGCGGCGTTCAACTTGGAACGCATCCACTGCTGACCTGTCAAAGGTGTGTAAGACGAAAGAAATCATTACGCCCCGGTCCGTGATAGGCGATCTATTGCTCCGTATAACTTTTGTGTTTACCTGGTAATAACGTACATACCTACGAACAATAAATATTTAATCATACTCAGTGGAGTCTTATTTTGATAGTGCAGTGGATATCCTCTTCATAGAGAACCGCGACATATCCACTACTATAGCCTAAAGGAATTTAATAATAACATTAATGCCAAGGTTGTCAATATGAACCTAGATTGCGATAGTCCAGACGAACTATACGAGGCTTTGCTTAACGTTATTACACTGGAGTACAACAAAATCTTTAAAATAAAGACATTATACAAAAAATTTTAAGTTAAGTTTTGTGATTGGGCAACACCTGGGATGTATATAAGTAGAGCTAAGTTATATGAATTTTGTTAAATATGTTAGAAATTATTCCAAATTATTTAAAAAGACTTGTGCTACAGCCAAGTCCCTTTATTTAAAAACCAAAATTCGAAATGCCGACGATAAAATTAAAGCTTCTTGGAACATTATTAATAATGAAACTGGACGCACCAAGCTGCGTGATAATAGCACTAACCTTAATGTAAATTACAATATAACTAGCGACCCGCCCCGGCTTCGCACGGGTGCAATGCTGATACTAAATATACTACAGAATGTCTTTATATACAACGTTCACAGCTTTTTGTCATTAGACAATACAAACATGTTTTCTTAGGCCCGCGCCGCGGCGCCGCCCGCGCCGGCCCTCCGACTGGTACCGCCGCAACCGCTATGTCCCTGCATTTTAAATCTGTAATATCTTCAAAAATATTCATTTAAATTACATGCTGTAAAGGGCCATGTTGGTCTATATTAAATGCATAATTTATTTAAGGTACTTAATTGGATAATGATTAATGCTGTATTGCTTAAAATCGCTTTGTAAATAAGCCATTATTTCTCGTAAAAATAAAAATAAAATGGTTATTGTGAATTATCCCTAAGAGATAAAAATATACCATCGCGGACTTTTTTGTAGACCTTTTTAAGGTGTACAATACTGTAGTACATTATTTTGATGCAGCCAGCCTTTGCAATGTAAGCGCAAAAAAGTGTTTATTTACGACATCACATTAGAAACCACTAAAATTATCAGTGTTTCTCTATTATATTATGCATGTATTATACATATAAACCTTCCTCTTGAATCACTCTATTTATTAAAAAAACTGCATCAAAATCCGTTGCGTAGTTTTAAAGATCTAAGCATACATAGGTACAGACAGACAGCGGGAAGCGACTTTGTTTTATACTATGTAGTGATTTCAAATAAAATGCAAGTAGCTGAAACGTTTAATAACTACTTTACAAAGATACCTGTTAATACGACTAGTTCCTTAAGGTCTTGTCCAGTTAAAGCAGAATCCTTGGTTAGGGATAGCTTGGAAGAGTGTAAAGTCCTGTTTAGTTTTAGATATGTGGATGTACATATCTAAAAGCATGACATAATAAAAGTATTCAAGTCACTTAATTAAAAAAATCTGCTGACTTGTGGGGTATTTCTGTGAAATTAGTTACAAATATTATAGCCACACTTAGTCGCAATATTCAACGGATGCATTGATGTGGGCATTTTTCCTAATTTAATGAAATGAAGCAAAATAATACCATTACTTAAAAATGGATGCAAAAGTGATCCATTTAAGTTCAGACCGATTTCTATATTACTTGCTATAAGTAAAATATTTGAGAAAATTATATACAGCAATTAGAGAGCCACTTTAACGTAAACAATTTATTTCAAACACAACAATATGGTTTTACAAAGAGTCGATCTACAATAGATGTGGGTGTTACACTTTTAAAACATATTTTTACTGCTTGGAAAAATTCGCAAGTTGCCATTGGCGTGTTCTGTGATCTCTCAAAAGCCTTTGACTGCGTTGAACATCAAACGTTATTGCGAAAGCTCAGGCATTATGGAATTCGAAATGTTGCACTCGACCTCGTTGGTTCTTATCAAGCGATAGATTACAACACGTTGAAATCACCGGAAGTAGATCTTCTGGATTACCAGTCACAATGGGTGTGCCACAGGGCTCAATTTAAGGACACTTTCTGTTTCTAGCGTACGTGAATGATTTGCCGTTCTTCGTACAGAAGTTGTGCGGCATTGTATTATTTGCTGATGACACATCACTTATATTTAAAGTAGACCATAAGCAACCGAATTTACAGGGTGTTAATTCTTCACTCGCGCAAGCCCTGGACTGGTTCACGGCAAATAATTTACTACTCAATTCTAAAAAACCAACATGTATTAAGTTTACATTGCCTTATCTAAAGAGTCCTAGCATAAACATTAATTTAAATAATGGAACAGTAACATTTGTACAAGCCACAGTTTTCTTAGGCATTAATTTAGATGATAAATTTCAGTGGGGCGCTCAAATATCGTGTCTTGCAGGGAGACTTAGTTTAGCAGTATTCGCGGTTCGGAAAGTAAGACAGCTTACTGATGTAGATACTGCGAGACTACTACTACTAGTATATTTTAGTCATTTTCACAGCGTCATGTCCTATGGCATACTGTTGTGTGGTAAAGCAGCTGATATTGAAACAATTTTCATTCTTCAAAAGCATGCAGTACGTAGCATTTATAATTTAGGTCCACGAGTTTCCCTGAAAGAGTGTTTTAAAGAAATTGGTTTACTTACCGTTGCGTCGCAATATATATTTACGAATATTATGTTAAACATAATATTCACTTATATAATAAAAATAGTGATATTCACAACATAAGCACTAGAAATAAGCATAAGTTAGTAGGTCCGTATTATCGTTTACATTTGCGGGACTCGGTATACGCTTTTTTAATAAAATACCAATTGATATTATAAATTTACCTTTACTCAAATTTAAAAGTGCTGTTAAAAGTCAGCTTACCCGGAAGGGCTATTATTCAATCAATGATTAATTATTTAAATTATAAAAACTCATGGAACTAGTTGCTTGTTTCATACAGGATTCAAACAATGTATTTATTATATAAGTCAATTTAGTTATGTGAAGGTACTTCGTGTTTATTTTGTGATGTTAAAGTATCTTTCTTTTCTTTTAACAAACTTTGTAAGTAATAACGTAAATTTTGTTTTAACTACATTTAGTCACGAACTACCTTTTCATCTGTCACAAAGTGTAAATGTCTCCTTCCTCATGTCATATTACTGTCTATTACAAAGTACGACCGATAAATAATATTATTAATATTTCCTTTACTATAGGATTTAGTTATATATGGACTGGACAGTACCTAACATATGGCATAATGACTGCAACACCTGGTACATAAATAAGTTGTATAATACTGAAATTATAATGAAATTTCAAAGAATGGCATTGAGTGACGTGTCGTGTCGTGTCGGTATCTTCTCATAGGCTCGACGTTTTGCCTGAACCTTGCAACGAACATAAATGTAAATTCAGTAAACGTAATAAACTCACTAACCCTTTTGAAAATATTACTATGTGACCTAATTGAATAAATGAGCTTTGACTTTGACTAAATAATGTTGTCACTTACGATATCAGAAACATTATGTAACACAGCAACGCATTTCACCATCTCTTTGTGCGCGCGAGTGCGCTTGTATACGAAGTCTGGGTGCAGCAGCGTGTTCAGTCCGCGCATGACGATCAACTCGAGGCAGCGGTTAAACGCGACGTAGTACTCCATCGTCACTATACTCTCTGATATCTTCGTCACGCCTAGAGCTGTTTCTGTTAATAACCAATGTTGATATCAGTAGGTCTACCATGAACATGTTTATCTAAAACTTTGGGCCGAACGAAAGAAACTTACAATGAAGTTTCTTTGGATTTCTTTCTTTCAAAATGTCATTACGGCCGCTGTTTAACTGCTTTATGAAAGGGACTATGAAGACGTTACGTGCCGAAATTTAGAACGAATTTCAGAATAAATGTGTTGCATGGTACAAAGAGTCGGCCCGAAACTTCGGCATTTACGTTTCATGGCAGGCCTGCAAGATATTTATGTGAAAGACTGTTTCGGTGGCGGAATGGCAGTTTATGTCAATGCTGTGCATGATATCTTGAGATCCTGAGTCGGGCAGTGTTATTGAAGGTATCTGTCAATACATTTTCAGCAGCAGTCTGGCACTGTGCTCGGTAAATGGCAATAGACTCGCAACCTATTATCATCATCATCTCAGACGAAAGACGTCCACTGCTGGACATAGGCCTCTCCCAAGGTTTTCCACATAGACCGGTCGCTCTTTGGCCACCCACATCCACCCGCTTCCGACGACCGTTATCAGGTCGTTGGTCCACCTTGTGGGGGGCCTACCCCTGCTGCGTCTTCTGGTGCCTGGCCGCCTACCTGTTATGCGGGTCCTAGAACGATAGCTGGCAAATGTGACTGTAATGTGTTTTACTACCTTCAGCGTTAACATCTACAATAGGAGGGCAGATGTCCCTGCCTACCAATTCGGGGATTTAGCTCTAATTTAAATACGAAAATTGTGTTAATAAAATAGTTTAATTGATTTACTTTTATATTCATTCGAGTTATAATAACCTTTATCTGATGATTGAAATTCAAACCCAAGTGGTATAAAAATAACTTCTTTTCTTTTATAAGTACTTACCACAAATAGCTTCCAAGGTAGTGTACGCGACATACTTATGAATTATGTCGATCGGCTCCTTTCCATGTTCCGTTTTAAGGTTCTGTACTAACTTGTGCGCTTGCGCGTTAAACACGCCCAGATATCCGTCGACAACCGATGAGTTGAATGTCGCTCCCAACTTCTTAATGTTGTGCTTCCAAGTTGCACCTGGTATAATAGATTCTAAATGAATAGAGTTTTGGGTCGAATGCAACTCGAGACAATTATTCTTGTGATCAGTAAATTGGTTCTAATCTGGGTGTACTCACATAGTACACCCAGATTCTTAAATGTTTGCAAAGTCTCCTGCAATACACGAAAGATTCAAAGTGAGGGTGACGTCACTTTAGAAAAGGTAGATGTGTTATGGCTTTGAATCCCGTACGCGATAATTTGTGTGATCCGGAAGTAATTGTTCTGAGTCTGCGGGGTTCTTTGTGGCCCTGTATTTGTAAAGTTCACCGTAACTGTAGATAGTTAAGTCGCATCAACTTTTAACTGTCTCTTATATTTATATCCTTGAAACTGCTAAATTGTTAAGGTCAAATTCCATATTATTTGAACGGCGGAACAATACAAACAAAAGGAAAGCAAATCAGTTAGATTTTGAAATTCCTGTTCCTAAATTAGAATTATTTGGAAAAAGTTGCGTTTATATGGCACCCTTAATTTACAACTCATTGCCAAATACAATAACCCGACTACCTTATCAAAAATGTTGTATTGCATTGCGTAGCTGGTTGTTACAGAAATGTTTTTATTCGGTAGATAGATTAGGTAGGTAGATTGTAAAAAAATCCATATAAGTTTTATAATTTGGAATGTTCATTGATATAAGCACAACTAATGTATTAACAGTCGTGTTTTTAAATTTAACATGTATTAATTTGGAACTTTATTGTTGCATGCTGTATAACGGCCAAATATATGATACAAAATAATTGTAGTACCTTTATACCATATCATATTTGACGCAATAAATGATAATTATTATTATTATTATTATTATATAGTTAGTAGTAAAACGGTTCCAAAACGTAAATACTAAACGATAATTGTGTTTTTGTGCCGTTTGGGGTGGAAACGTTAGGCGCAAGCGCTTGAATATTCGCCTGATCGACGTTTCGCATATTAGAAGGCTGGGCTTTTGTTGGCCCAAAGAGACAGCATTTACTGCTTATTTATGTATGAATTTTAAATTGTACCTAGCCGTTTTCTACGACTGTTCTCTGTTTACTGTTAAATTTAAAGAATATTGTTTAGTGAAGTGGGGACCTGGTGACACGTAACACATGTATTAATACCTAACAGGCACCAGTCTCTCACAAACATTATGAAAATATTTGTATTATGAAACAAGTATGTAACCTTTGTGAAGAGAAAATAAATCAATAATTATTAATACTGGCAGCTAAGTCTAAACCAGTTAAGTAAATTTTACCGTTTTACAATAACTAGCGGTTGCCTAGTGCTCGAAATTCTACCAAAGTTTGAATATTATGTCATTATATATTGATATATGTAACCATAGTTACGCACTTCGACAGCGTGTGTCAAATGCATGGTTGAGTGCGTGTAGTGCTTTTTTATTAATTTAATGTATTTCTAATGCATATTTTATAAAAATATTAGGATTCGGCACTCCTTCTCCATATAAACTTTAACTGTGCCAAATTTCATACTCCTCCGTCGTCGCAATTTTCGTAAAAAGGAGTAAAAAGTTTTTGCTTCACGTACTAATATATGGGTTATTATTTTATTTTTATATAAATGGGCTGGCCTTTATTTTGCAGAAACAATAAGCATTGCCATTCAACGTGGCAATGCTGCCAGTCTTCTGGGCACACTACCGGTCGACTGTGATGTGGAGGAATTTTATGACGCCTATTAGAGGGTTTTAGTTTTCTTTTTCCTTTCTGTTTTATAATATTTTAGGTATAAGTTATTTTTAAAGAATTGTGGTTATATGTACATATTTGAATTTCTTATAAATAAAATATTTTTTTTTATATATGTATAAGTATTAAAGTTATTTTATAGTACCTACACTGATAAAGGACAAAACATACTTTACGTACGTTTTAACAAGTCAGCAGTATTATCGTAGAATTCGCAGCTGCTAGCAGAAATTGAGTAAAATATTTAAAATATTTACCTGGAGCAATGAAAAGTCCATCTCCGAGCCACACTTTTGCAAAGCTGTAGAAATATGGTTTCTCCACAAACGTGTTGGTTATCAATTTCACATCCTCAGGATCATGAGTCACTAAAACAGTTCTGACAATAAGATAAAATAATAGTAATAATAATAATAATTTCTAGCTTTTAAACTACCACCTTCGCCTTGTGATATAAACAAAAAATGTATCACCAGGTTAAATAAAAGCGCACAAACCGCAGGGCAGCTTGTGGCGAGCTGAATGTGAGTGGCGACACTGCGGTCCTGAATGCCTCGGAGAGTCGGTGAGGGCCTCGTCTCCAGCTTGCCGTTACTAGTTGGTTGGGGTGGAACTTCAAGAGCGCCCGTAAGAACGTAACTCTGGCTTGCCTTGATCGGCCGATCAGAGGGGGGCCGCTAGAGCTACATGCTTGGGGGAGGAAGTGTCATTTTCAAGGGCATAACTACGGGGAAACCTGCTCCGGGTCTCCGTTATCACGAGACCCGTGATGGTAAAACCGCTCCGCACCGCTCGACACCCCTAGCCGCTCGCACCGGTCTTGCCCTCTGCTGCTGGCTTGTATGCCTATCGTGGCTATTCAGGGGGCTCATCTAGTGAGTTGGCGAGTCACCGTCTGTCCATTCGATTGATGCTATTAGAGTATTCAGGGCAGACGCCGTTTTATCATCCATAGTTACCAATATACCAGTCCATCAAACACCCATACCTCTAGCCCCTATATTAGAATCCATACGTAACAATAGTCCTACGCCTGCTGCGGCTAGTGCCGCTGTAGGTGTTCCATCCCACCTTTGATTAAAACTCTCGAAGGGCCTCTTCACGTTGGACCCATGTCTCCGTGTAAGCCTCCCAAAGGAGGAGGTATTTTCCTAACGTATTAGGAATATACCCGTGAAAGAGAAACAAATAATAATTTACAAGTTCAAACGCATAACTACATTACTTATTGCTTGAGTGTTTTATGAGTGGTAAATGGTTTAATGGTTGCAGCTCCTTACAGAAAATACTTGTAAAATATACAATACTGTAAACTTGGCGATTGAAAAGAGTGGCCTTAATTTTCTTGCCAGTTCTTCTCATTGGTTCTACGCCCTTGCTTTGCTGAACATGACAACAGGTAAATGTAAATTCACATTAATAAGTGAAACTTTGACGTTCATAACTGTTACTTTGTGACCTATATGAATAAACATATTTTGATTCTGATTTTTGATTTTGATGTTAACATGCATGTGTGGCAGCTGTTGGTTGTGCCGTGCCTCGGAGAGCACGTTAAGCCGTCGGTCCCGGCTGCCATGAACACCTATGGCAGTCGTTACAGTGAAATTGATATATATATATTGAAATTGATATATATATTTTGATAGTCTGACTAGTTTTAAAGCTAAAGTGATGAGTATTGATGACGTATAATTATTATCTATATTATTATTTTAATTTTGTTCAAAACATAATATCATATGCAATTGTACTATTTGAATATTTTAGAATGTGGTTTCAATTTTCATATTTGACATTTAACTATTAAATTTTCATTTTATGTAAATTAATGTTTTTTTAAATTATATTATGCAATGTAATGTAGTGTTATTAATAATTTGTAATTTTTAATGTATTTCATTTAATGTAATTTTATTTTTTTAATTGTTGTTTTAAATTTTAATGTTTGCCTTAGTATCATGTATCGAAAACTGTGAATGGTGTGCACACCTTTAAGTGATGTTTTTACTCTGCATTCCAGTTAATAAATGTGTAATATTAATTATTTTGTAAAAATGTCGTTGGTGTACCTTAAATAAGTAAATAAAAAAATTGGAAAGTCAGTGCCCTCTAATATCCTGACACTGGTCTAGCCTTAGGGTATCGTTAGCCTTCGGGTTGCGGAGGTCAGATGGCAGTCGCTACGTGTAAAACTGATATCCAGTCAAATCCGGTTAGACTAGAAAGCCGACCCCAAGTGACTTGGGAATAATAAAGGCTAGGGAGAAGTGGTAGCTGTTGTTCAATAGAGACCAGGCTAGTCTAGTTGACTCACATGTTTTTATTATTTACTAGCGACCCACCCCGGCTTAGCACGGGTAGTACAACACTTTAACAAATTATACACCTAAACCAGAGGTTCCCAGACTTTATTTCTCATAGACCACTTTCAAAACTTAGCTGGTTCCGGTAGACCCCCCGCAGCAACATTTCTACAATATCCCTTGGCATCCGTATTTATATTGGTGAAGAATCAAACAAGTTCTTGCAATTAAAAAATTGGATAAAATTTCTACGGGCTGACCTTTTTTTTATTTTTTAGTAACTCTCTACCGAAATATCGGTAGCTTCGAGACCACTGGTAATGAATATGGAATATGCAAGTTTTTACCAAGTAGCAGTTGCTGAGCTTCTTCAAACATTATCTGCCTACATTGATAGGTGTAGTCAAGCCAAAATTTTTTAGTTCTTCACTATCGAAAGCAAATGAATTTTCGTGGACCCCCGCTTCCGAATTGTGTTCTCCCATTTTTTTGTCACGCCAACATAAACCCCGTCGAGTCGCCCGTGGACCCCTGGGAGTCCACCTGGACCACTTTGGGAACTAGTGACCTAAACCTTCCAAATAAATCACTCTTTCTATTAGTGAAAACCGCATAAAAATCCGTTCAATAATTGTTGAGAGCTATTCCATGACAAAAAATATAAAAAAATCTATACTAATATCATAAAGCTGAAGAGTTTGTTTGTCTGGTTGAACTTGCTAATCTCAGGAACTACTCGTTCGAATTGAAAAATTCTTTTGGATAGCCCATTTATCGAGGAAGGCTATAGGCTATATAACATCACGCTACAGCCAATAGGAGAGGAGCAGCAATGAAAAATGTTGCCAAAACGGAGAAAATTGTCTTATATGAAGCAGATGAAATTGCGCGGGTCAGCTAGTATTATTAATTTATAATCAAAGAATAAAGCCTTGGTGGCGCAGTGGTAGTATACGCTGCAGTTATACTAGAGGTCTGAGGTTCAATGCCCGGGTCGAGCAGTCTTATTAGGTTCTTCGGTCATGAATTTCTCAGCAGCAGTGCGAAGTCTAACTGTACCCAGTAAATATCAATAAGTTATAGAAAATATCTCCGCCTAAAGCTCTGACGATATAAGCATAACATGTGCGCCATGGCGCCACTAACACTCTGTCCCTTCCACGGTCGCCTCTTTTTCTGTTGCCAGTGTAAAGAAATAGCGTCAATTTGGTAGAAATATAGAAGTGGTACAATTTAAGCGCCGGTTCAGAGCAGCGATAGCTCATTGGGAGACCAACAGACTGCAATGCAGAGGGTCTCAGATTCGAACCCACGTCGCGCACCTCTGACTTTCGGAAGTTATATGACTTTTCGAAATGATGTGCGTATTGATCGACAATTATCGCCTGCTCCGTGCCTCGGAAAGCACGTTAAGCCGTTGGACCCGGCTGCCATGAACATCTATGGCAGTCGTTATGGGAGAGTGACGACACAAAAGATCCTACTGGGTCGAAGTGTCGCCGGGTCTGCACTGACTAGCCCCCACATAAGATAAGATAAGATAAGCGCCGGTTCAATATAGGTTACACTCCCCTAAATATGTGCTACGTATGTATCTAAATTATACCATTTTGGGATAACCAAACGGTCCATTTTTTTTTATACAACCAAGGTGGCAAACAAGCATACGGCCCCACCTGATGGTAAGTGGTCACCGTAGGCTATGGACGCCTGCGACACCAGTAGCATCACTTGCGCGTTGCCGACCCTTAAGTAAAAAATAAAGTGGGAAGGAGAAGGAGCGCGAAGGGGGAAAGAGGGTGATTGGGCCTCCGCAACTCTCACTCACCGAACGAAACACAACAGTAGGAATACTGGTATTTCACGTCGATATTCTGTGAGAGGGTAGTCCTTCCCCGGTCGAGCCGGCCCATTCATGCTGACATCAGCGAGGCTCTACTACACAAAACTTGGTGTTACTCAGATTTATTTATTTATTTAGGCCTACCAACAACTAATTACACTAATACACTTTTCTTTTACATAAAAATCAACATATACATATATATAAAATTCGTAGTCTCTGCCTACCCCTCTGGAAAACAGGTGTAAATCTATGTATGTACATATATACAGTAAATTTGGAGTTCACAACACACTGATAATATTATTACGGAATGCGGCAAGCGAGTCTACGTGCACGTCTATGACATCAGAGTAGCTATTTATGGTTCTGAAAAGATGGGGTTTGCAGAGTTAGAGACTCACCCAAAACACATATTTTATTTATTACATTCGGTACATCCCCTGTCTCTACGACTAGTCCAGTTTATGATATAGCGTTCCCCTACACCAACTGTCATGTTATATTAGGGGAGCCGCTGTACCTTCCAGTGCTCGAGAGCACCTTCCGGGACCAGCTATAGACAGGTTTTGTCCCCAAATCTCGATTTAAATCACATTCGGTACAGCTGTTAGGAGTTTTGGTCACGGGGGCCAATCTTAACGCAGACTAGCCATCCGCGCAGGAGATACTATAGTGCACAAGTGTATGCGCAAACACAAGTGCACTCGCTGTTCCCTAAATCTCATGATCCGATGGGAGGGTAATCCGATATGACCGGGGAGAGACTGATCTCTCCAACGGCTTCGCGTGCTTTCTGAGGCACCACGGGGTGTCTTACATTGCCAACTCCTTAACATTGGACTGTTATTGAGATTTCGTAACAGAAAATCTTAATAACTTGTTATTGCCCCGACCCGGGATCCGAATCCGAGACCTCTATCCGAGAACTCATCCTCATAATCATCGGGGATTGTTTAGACACAATTGGTCCTTGGCGCTCCGATCGAGGCCCAGATATAGGGGTTCGGATGGAACAATATCTGTCGGATCCGCTAGTATGCATATATAAGTAGAAATCTTATATTATGTACTTACCGAATATAGGAAAGGGTCCCAGCCAAAGCACGAATCTACTAGCTTGTGCTTTGTCACATACCTTGCTCATACGGTCCAGCTGACTGAATAACACTGAAAACAGAAGTAAAATGTTATCTGTTGTGTTTAACGCATAATCCTAATCCTAACTAATATTATAAAAGCGAAAATGAGTTTGTTACCTTTTCACGCCTAAACCACTTAAACGATTATCCTGAAATTTTGCATATACGTTGTCAGGTGTACAGAAACGGACATAGGCTACCTTTCATCCCGAAAAATATTACTGTTCCCGAGGAAAACAATAATAATGTTTTTATGATAATAGATGGCGCCACGTGTCTTTCGAAACATGATTGAATTATATTATTGCAAGCAGAGTACAACCCGATTGTTAAATTCTAAATTAACGCGAGCGAAGCCACGGGCAAAAGCTAGTAATTATAATATTTTGCACAGTTTTTTACAGATTGAATTAAGTAGCAAAGTAAGTAATCTATACTAATATTATAAAGCTGAAGAAGTTGATTGTTTGTTTGGTTGAACGCGCTGATCTCAGGAACTACTGGTTCGAATTGAAAATTTATGTCAGTATTGGATAGCCTATTTATCGAGGAAGGCTATAGGCTATATAACGTCACGCTACGTCCAATAGGAGCGGAGAATCAATGGAAAAAGTTGTAAAAACGGGGTAAATTCTCTTATGTGACGCAGACGACGTTGCGCCGGTCAGCTAGTACAAAATAAAAGCAGCCATTGCTCACATACTGTAAAGGTCCCGCAAGGTCCCCCATAAAAAACTTTTGTTTCTTTTTTTCTTTCTTTTCTTTCTTTCGATAGTCTATTGGGAGACCGTTGGACTGCCACATAGAGGTCTCAAATTCGATTCCAAGGCCAGCACTTCTGACTTTTCCAAGTTATGTGCGTATTAATTAGTTAATTATTGCTTAAGGTAACGGTGAAGGAAAACATCGTGAGGAAACCTGCATGTCTGAGAATTAATTCTCCATAATGTTCTCGAAGATGTCTGAAGTCTGCCAACCCGCACTGAGCCAGCGAGGTGGACTATGGCCTACACCTTCTCACAGTGAGCAGAGGCCCGTGCCCAGCAGTGGGACAGTTTAATACAGGGCTGATATTATATGTTAAGTATTAGCCTTTGCTCGCGGCTTCGCTCGCGTAAAAGTAGGTTAGTTTATAATCTTAGAAACACAACTTTTTTAAATAAAATATAGTTGTGTTACTCGGTGATAATATAACTTGCTAATGGAGAAAGAATTAATAAAATGGGTTGATTAGTTTTTGAGTTTAACCATTACGAAAAAACAAACAATCAAAAAAGTTAATCTTTCCTATCTATACTAACTAGCGGTCGCCTAGTGCTCGAAATTCGACCAAAGTTTGCCTGTAAGATATTGCTGACATATTATGTCATTATATATTGATATATGTAACCACAGTTACGCGCTTCGACTGCGTGTGTCAAATGCATGGTTGTGTGCGTGTAGTGTTTTTTCATTAATGTAATGTATTTCTATTGCATATTTTTAAAAAATATTAGCATTCGTCACTTCTGCTTTGTAAAAACTATAAGTGTGCGAAATTTCATACTTCTCCGTCCGCCCAATTTTCGTAAAAAGGGATCCAAAGTTTTCGCTTCACGTATTAATATAAAGCTGAAGAGTTTGTTTGTTTGAACGCGCTATCTTAGGAACTACTGGTTCGAATTTAAAAGTTCTTTTAGTGTTGGAAAGCCTATTTATCGAGGATGGCTATAGGCTATATTACATCACGCTACGACCCACGGGGACGGCGCAGTAACGATAAACGCGGGTGAAACCGCGGGAACATCTAGTACTTAATATAATGCTAGACAACAGGTCTGATTCAACCCGTGACCACGATCGATACAAGTCCGTCAAAACGTCGAGCAATCAATAGGTATCTATTATCTTTTAAATACTTTATCGCAAGTAAGACCCCTTATCTAGCATTATATTAAGTATAGCCTATGTTGCTCGGTGATAATATAGCTTTCTTATAGTGATAGATTTTTATGGTAAATCGGTTGAGTAGTTTAGGAGTTAATGCTTACAAACAAACAAACAAAAAATAAAATATTTCCTCTTTGTAATATTAGTATATAATATAGATAAAGACCTAAATTACACTTTGCTCTATCAAAGAATCGACACCTCACGACGCGACGGGTCACAAATATATACCAAGATTAAAAAATATAGTCTAACTAGCTTATTTATTTATTTAGGGATAACAAACAGCAGCGTATTAAACATTACTATGATAGTACTTAGTAACTAAATGTACAAAATACGCCACCCACGGCATTATCCACAGATTACCATTGAGAAATGTTGTCTACTAATAAAGACAGCTTACATAGATAATACACTAATACCGGGCAAACAGCTTAGACGCTTATGCTATACAATATTAATGCTAAACAGCGAACAAAATAATAACAATAACGGAGAACAAGAAATGTCACAAGTTGTGTTTATCAGAGATCTATGGACAAGGACAACTATCCAAGACATTAATAATTCCATTTCTGAACATGGCTTTGGTAAGAAACATAATATCAACAGAGCCAAAATGTTTGTTATAAGAATCCACTAAACGGTGAAGTGGAGAACGGACACCAGAATAGCTACGGCAGAAACTGGTTGCAAACAGATGTCTTGTACGTACTTCACGACCATGTGCCGTACGTGGAACCAGGTAGCTTAAACTATTGACACGGTCAGGACAGTCATTTTTATTACGACATAAGTTGAACAGAGTCATCATATCCAGTAGAATTCGTCTAGATTGTAGGGACATGAGATTGTAGGATTTAAGTAAGAATGAGTAAGACGCTTTTTTTCGGAAGCATCTGTAATGAACAGCACGGAGATATTTACGCTGAACTGTTTCTAGTACTTCTATGTATTTTTTATAGAAAGGATTCCACACGGATGATGCGAGTTCTAGCTGGGGTCGGATTATGGACCTGTAAAGATGCAAGTAGGTAGACGGCCTCTTGAATTCTCTGGATGCTCGCATAACGAAGCCAAACATTTGATAAGCCTTGTTCACTATATTATCAACGTGAGCGTCCAGATGTAGTTTCGCATCCAATTGAACACCAAGATCGCGGAGACAACTAACATTGGCTAGTCTAACGTTACCGAGACTGTAATTGTGTTTAGTTACCTGTTTCTTTTTGGTAAAGGTAATGCTATGACACTTAGAGTAACTGAGGTTAAGTTTATTAAGAGAGCAGTATTCCGATAAGCGATCTAGATCCTCCTGCAAATTAAGACTGTCAGCTAGAATACGGCAGTATTAGCTAACTCGGCAAACGTAGTTCTGCCACATCAATTATTTCTTAGCGGTATAAAATATACTTTACGGCCTATTCTCAAACCTACCAAATATATGTACATAAAAATTTCATAAAAATCGGTCGAGTCGTTTCGAAAGAGTGCAACCACAAATACCGTCACACGATTATATATATATATATATATATATATATATATATATATATATATATATATATATATATATATATATATATATATATATATATATATATATATATATATATATATATATATATATATACATATATATATATACTAGTTTTCACCCGTGGCTACGCTCGCGTAAATGTAGGTTAGGTTAGGTTAGGTTTGCAACAGTTCTTTTTTCTGGATAAAAAGTACCCTTTGTCCTATTTTGTACACCTGACAACGTGTATGCAAAATTTCATGTTGATCGGTTAGATAGTTAAGGCGTGAAAGCGTAACAAACAAACAAACAAACAAACTAATTTTCACATTTATAATATTAGTAAGGAAGTAAGGATGTAGATAATTATACATACCTTTCCCATCGCCAATTAATTGATGCACATTGCCAATAAACGGAAGCAGTGGCAAAGTTGGCAACCCTGCGAACTTCAGGCGCGCGCGCCGCTCGTACAGCCATAGTGCCAATAGAACGCATAACACCAGTATGCCTGCTATGTACTGCCATAATTGCATCCTGTAGAATTAGTTACAAATATATAAAATATCAATATTCAATAATACGTTTCAAGACACAGATCGCAGATAACAACCAGAAACCAGAAAATTTTTAATGGGATTAGGCTGGACACGTTTGCCGCATACCGAAGGAGCTTTGGGCTAAAATCAGCACAGACTGGATCCCAAATGGCACTAAACCAACGTGGAAGACCAAACTAATGCCATCATTAGCAGCCATCACCATCTTCGGTCGAATTTAACAGATTTAGAAGACACTGATGTTAACTAGCGCATGATAGAGAGATGTGGTAAAGTGAGAGCGAAGCCTTTTTCTTATTTCTTTGAAGCTGGGAGCTCATGCACTAGGAATACATCCTGCGTCGCGGGGACTTTATAAACATTCAGACAATGGACACGAGGAACACCCAGACTCGGCAGAACTACTTGCGGATCACACAAATGTTTGTCCCGTAAGGGGAACGAACCCACTACACTCAGCGAGGTGGCCATTGCGAGCCGATCTCTTACAGCACCCCACTACCCGTACAGTCTAGCCTTTGCCCTGCAGTGGGATAATACAGAATGACAAAAAGGCGATTCAATAGAAGTAGCCGTGTATTCAATAGAAGTAGCCGTGTATTCAATAGAAGTAGCCGTGTATTCAATAGAAGTAGCCGTGTATTGCAGGTATCTCATAGACGCATCTCTTTGCCTATAACTAGCAACTAACATATTTTTTATTAAGTAAGCTAGGTAAACTCACTAACCACTAAACTTTAAAGTTCATAAGTGATCTAAATGTATAAATGGTTTTACCAGCTTGTAAAACCAGCTGCCAGATGCTCTTATACCTGGATGTCTGTGCACAGCAATTTCGGATTAAATCCACAAAATATAGAACATTACATTAAGCCGAATTCATCATAAATGATTTTCTTAAGTGGATTGTATAATTATTGGACTTAATCTACACTCATCCTGTTTTTGGCGTCCTATTTCAATAACACTTCTCTATAATTCTTTTAATATTAGTTATCATTTGAACGCGGAGACATGAAGCTTCTAAGACACAAATGTCAAACACACATATCTCATATTCGTTAAAAGAATTACCTATTATTAATAATTACTTCTCAGTGAAGCCCATGTCAACCTTTACCA
Source organism: Catocala sponsa (assembly GCA_963564715.1). Classification (NCBI taxonomy): domain Eukaryota; kingdom Metazoa; phylum Arthropoda; class Insecta; order Lepidoptera; family Erebidae; genus Catocala; species Catocala sponsa. The sequence continues at coordinate 23,729,514 of OY751341.1, read as the reverse complement.
AGATTTCTTACTGCTATATACTATCATAGGACATAATAATATAGAACATGTCCCTAACTCTATAATCTATAACAGATAAATATGTTTGTTTTCTATAAGCATATTAAGCATCAGACCCCTTATTTACGCAGTAAAACGACTACTACTTACCTTCCTGAAGGACATCACAACAAATTACTGATACAAAAAATAAGTTCACTTTCAACAAATATTTAACACTTTATTCTACCCAAATATCTATTTAAAAATCATAGCATATTCCACAAGCATAATCCCCACAACACAGACCTGGTAACACACTCCGAAATACTAGATTAATTAAAGTTATTATCATAATCTGTATAACCAAAATATGGTAATTTATTGAATTTTAACTTTTAATTATTGAATTAATTTATATACATAATTGAGCAGATGTTCTTACTTACGTTTCCAACACACGTTTTGCGAGTGAGAGATAGCTCAAAGGTCTACCTATATATTGATCAGTCCCCACATGAAGGTGCTGCCGACTGGCGTCGCCAATCCGAATATTCTATTCTATTAATATTTGACATTGACATTTATAACAAGTAAACAGAATTAATATTCTAGCTAATCATAATGCATTGTTGCATTTCTGGATTTACCAATACATTCACAAAAAATGAAAATAAATCAAATAGCATAAAATGTTATTACTTTCCAAAGACTCGCAATAGTAACTTTTTTGTATAATTCGATCGTTTTGTTTGCCTTTGACAAGTCTGATTTAACACGTTGACTGCCAACTGCGAGTATTGTCGTAGTTGATTTTACGAGAATTCTAACGAATTTTAGAAGCGTGGCAGTGTACGGAGGGCGGGGTTAGATTCTTTGGCATTTGAAGTAAAACATTATTTAATCAGAAAAAAAAGATTAATATAATTTTTTTTTTGGTAGATCACTGCGAAATCAGGCAGGAGTGATACATTTTAAAACAATTTTCAACGCATAAGGCAGGTTTTTCAGGACATACCGGACAGAAATAAATAGTTTCTTTGCGTTTTCTTTCTTTTGTGCAGACACGACATGGCTTCGTCGGTTTTTGTTTGTTTGTGTGGGTGGTAGACGCTCTAAATAATGTAGTATAGCAGCTTCTTCGACTGTCTTACAACTCACTTAGTTCACTCCCTTTGCGTTTACGAGACATCGTAAACGAAAATAACAATAAGTTAATAATATACAATAATTATGTTAATTGTTTACGCCAACGCAATAATTGTAAGCAAACCGTATAGCTCGAAAACTTGAGTGGACCCCTGTCCACTCAAGTTTTCGAGCTATACGGTTTGCTTACAATTATTGCGTTACCTGACCCTTCCCGCACCCCTGTGCGGGAAGGGTCAGGTAACGTGATGCGAGAGCTCAGTGATTCGTCAAACTATCACCCTTGCCGCACCGCGCAGCTACCTCAGGCGACACGAACAATACTGATGCTTTACGACTGTACCCGATGTGCAGCGAGCGCTGGCGGACCGAGCGATCGCGCGGCGGCCGCAATTTCGCGTCAAAATTATCTACGACTATATTCGTAGATTGGCAATAGTTAATAAAAATCCTATCTCATTGCCATACTACGAGTAAACTCGTAGTTCGAACTAGAGTCCACTGCCAACTACAGGTATATTCGTACCTACCATTTTGTATGGTGGCAATGGCCATATATAAAAAATTACTACGAGTATACTCGTATGGCAGTCAACGTGTTAGGTTCTACTTTTCGCACGTTAAATCATCTATTTCCTGGACACTTACACTCACAAGACAGCTATTTTATTTTTTTCATTCAGGTCTCGTATAGTCATATAATCTTGGGATTGTATCGTTCGGAAGGCTTGCTACAGTGCAATCAAATAATGACGAAGTATTTGAATCTGCCAACCCGCGCTAGGCCAGCGTGGTGGACTATGGCCTAACCCTTCTCATAGTGAGAAGAGGCTCCTGCCCAGCAGTGGGACAGTTTAATACAGGGCTATTATTATTTGTTTCTCTTTCACGGGTATTTCCCTAATACGTACAGATTTTAGTAGTGCTTTTGATAGGGTGAATCACGAAATTTTATTAAAAAATTAAATGCTCACGGTGTAGGCGGATCGTTACTCAGCTGGTTTAAATCCTATTTGCAAGATAGATCTCAAAAAGTGGATCCATCAATGGATTTGAATCACAAGTTTACCTTGCTGTATCTGGCGTGCCTCAGGGATCTCATTTAGGACCAGTGCTGTTCCTTATATTTATTAACGATATAAGTTCTCGCATCAAACACTGCAAAATATCCCTATTCGCGGATGATCTAAAAATGTATCGTTCAATTAAAACAACCAGTGATTCCAAACTAGTCCAAGATGACCTGAATGAAATTCTGTGTTGGTGCAGCGCTAATTATATGACGCTTAACGTCAATAAATGTTTTTACATTAAATATACCCGCAAAAAAAAACCACTTGCCTCAAAGTACCTGATTGGCGGCACTTATGTAAAAGAAGTCACTGAAATTCGTGATTTGGGCGTTATCATTGATACAAAGCTGACCTTTAAAACACATATTGACCAAACTGCCACAAAGGCTGCGCAAATGCTCGGCTTTCTGAGAAGAAATACAGTAGGCTTTAAGAAACTTGATACTAAATTGCTTCTGTATAACATACTAGTCCGCAGCAATCTTGAATACGCCAGTATTGTCTGGTCACCATACTATGCTGTTAGTTCGCAACGGATTGAAAGCATTCAGAGAGCCTTCACCAGAAGTCTTGCATACTCTTGCAGTGGGTTTTCCCATAGAAACCCATACGATCAACGACTATGTAAATTTAATATGACCACTCTAAACAATCGTAGACGTATCATTGACCTTTGCTTCCTCCATAAATTGATCAATAATCATATACAGTGCAGCTTTCTATTAAATAAAGTGTCTTTAGCCATTCCTCACTCTTATCACCGGCGTAAAATCTCAAAAATTTTTCACACGTCTTTTTGTAGAACCAACTTGGGTCGGCAATCACCAATACATAGACTTCTTGATCAGTACAATAGTATACAAAGTCGCGACACCGAAATTGACATCTTCAACGATTCCTACAATAATTATAAGACTAAATTGTTAAAACTATTCTCCCTAGATTAATTCTCCACACATTTCGAATTTATTTGTTGTTATTTGAATGACTAGTAGATATAAGTTAGAAAATAAGTAACTACCTTATTATAGCCAATGTTATGCATACCGTAACTGTCATATGTATCAGATGCAATACTATGTAATGTTTCCTATAAATGTATAAATACATATGATGTGGTTGTGCTAAATAAATAAATAAATACGTTGGGACAATACCCGGCCCTTTAGGAGTGAAGAGGCCCTTCGAGAGTTTTAATCAAAGGTGGGATGGAACACCTACAGAGGCACTAGCCGCAGCAGGCGTAGGACTATAATATTGTTATGTATGGATTCTAATATATGGGCTATGGTTATGGGTGTTTGATGGACGCCGTTTTATCATCCATAGTTACCAATACACCATTGGTAACTATGGATGATAAAACGGCGTCCACCCTGAATACTCTAATAGCATCAATCGAATGGTCAGACGGTGACTCGCCAACTCACTAGATGGGCCCCCTGAATAGCCACCATAGGCATACAAGCCAGCAGCAGAGGGCAACACCGGTGCGAGCGGCTAGGGGTGTCGAGCGGTGCGGCGCCGGTTTCACCATCACGGGTTTCGTGAGAACGGTGACCCGGAGCGGGTCTCCGTTGTCACTTGTCCGGTTTATTATTATTATTATATAGCCCCTGTACAATGAAAAACTACACAAACAAGAGTTTCTTCAAAAACAACTTATGATGAAACGGAATCATTTATTTATACGTTCTTTACTATAAAACTATAGATAAACTATTAAATTATTTTTAAACCACTTATTACATAATATTGTCTTCTGTTTACGCGAATGTTATTCATTGAAATTAAACTACTATATACGGATTTTATCGCGTTGTTTTGTTGTTTTGGTTGTCAAATCAACAACACTTATTACATCCTATCATGATATATTTCGTTATGTAGACATGACCACCGCACACACATAATATGTATGCAAGCAAACACACACACATACACACCCACACCCACACACACTTCTCCGCATCACACACACAAATACACACTACATAACACTCAATACGTACAATTACACGTTCTCACGTAAATACATTCATACTTAAAATTTACAATTTACATGGCACGCTACAATTGTAAGAATCGAAATTAAAATTAATGAGTAGTAGGCGCCCTCGATGGCGTAGTGGTTAGTGTAACTGACTGCCACTTCGATTCCCGCACAAGTCAAACATTTGTGTGTATGAACATGGATATTTGTCTTGGTCTGGGTGTTTCTATGTATAATATGTATGTATTTACAAAAAAAAGACAGTATATATGTATGTTTATCCATTGTTTCGTACACATAGTACAAGCTCTGCTTAGTTTGGGCTAGATGGTGTTGTGTGTATGTGATAGAATATTATTATTTAGTACTTACATGATTATAATACATATAATATAATATAATATTTATTTATTCACAGAGAAATAAAATACATCCTTACACTATATCATACATATTACATCATTGTTAAATAATTTAAGCTTAAATTCAAATTAATTCTTAAACTATGTTAATTTATAGTGTATACAAAATAAATGAAGTTCAAAAGATTATGTTTAAGCCTGCCTGAACTAGGATAAACCTGTGTTTCAGGACATCACTTGACAATTTTATTTTACACTAGCGCATAATTAATACAAATATTTACAGTCGAAAGTACATCTACGATTAAAGGTGGTCAGGAAATAATAGACAATTTTAAAATTAATTTCAATATCATTTTAAGACTTCTAGCAGTTTTTCTGTGTCCGTATAATTTAATTTTCCTAGGTATTCCATTACCATGATACTACATTTTTTATAACTAACATTGTATATATTTATTATTTTATTTAACTTGTTATATAAATATGGTCCTAAAAATACGTAGAATTTATTGACAAATGCGTGTCTGGTTTGAGACTTTATACAGACTAAGTCTTTTCTTCTCTTATCTAAGACCGGGGTAAACGGGACTTCAGTGTGCTGTTTAAGTATAGTGTGCATAATAAATAATTGACGATTGGTTAGTACCTTGCAAGCGGTGTAATGCTGATGAGTGGGAAACAAGAATGGGCAACGTATGGCTACTTTAAGAACAGCTCTTTGAGCTCGCTCTAGGGGCAGGAGAATTGATTTGGCTGCTCCACCCCAAGATGTTATGCAGTATGTGAGAATAGATTGACACAAAGCTAAATAAACCTGTTTTATCAATGTGTAGTCGGCTACGTTGCGCAAGTATTTAAATATATATGTCGGAGACGGTCATTAGTACAGTTACGAAACGCGGTACGAAAGTCGAGATATGGCAGCACTTTTGCGATGACAGCAACACGCATCTCACTTCGTGCTACGACAGAGCCTACATAAGAGAGGCGCACGCTATATTCGACGGATCTTTCTACCGTCGTCGAGTGCGGACCTCCTCGCTAGGAACTGTCATTCGTTTCGTGCAAGACATTCGTGGTAATTTATTGTGAAGACAATAAAAGTGATCAGTGTACATGTATTGTTTCACTTTGCTCGATCACCCTATTGTACGCCCGCATTATGTCAGTCGATGGTGTTACTGACGCACACACTCTATATCCGACATCAGAAGTGGGATCGGATCGAGCAAATGAGAAAATACGTGGTGAGGCCTCCGAAACCTCACAATGGCGAATGATGCTCGAAATGCAGAACGACCAAATGCCATCGCTTATACAAGCAATTGAACGTGCCGCAACCCAACAATCGAGTGACGCTGACTGAGTTCGACCCGGATAACCAAGAAGCCGACCCCCAATCCTGGTGTGGTATTCCTATCTCAAGCGTAAAGTAACGCAAGACGCAAATAGTTCTTCAGAATGTGAGAAACGATTCAAGATGTTAACGCCGCCGCTGAAATGCTTCATATGCGACAAGCCAGGACACAAGCAAGAAGAAGAAGAAGAAAAGAGTTTGAGAAGCACCCTACACCGTCCACGACGTCTACACGTTCAACTCAACAGCCGACACCGAAAGCAACTTTCGACAGCTACAAGTGCGGACAGCCCAGCCATATCGCGTTGCGCTGCGGGAGCGCCGTCCCTACAGCCACAGCGGGCACCGTGCCCCGCACCGAGTGCCGAGTCGACCTGGTCGAGCGCCTTCAGGATCAATAACACATAATGGTCAGTCGATTACATTTCATTTCGATTCAGTAGCCGAATGCTCATTAGTTAAAGAGAGTTTTGCTAAAAAGTTGTCCGGCAAACGTTTTAATACTGTTGTTTCACTAATAGGAATAGGTAACAAAAATGTGAATAGCACTGAGCAGGTTTTATGTAAAGTAGGAATCAATGATTATCCAGCAGAAATCTTATTCCACGTTTTGCCTGACGTTTATTTACGTAGTAATGTGATGATTGGTCGCGAGATATTGTTTTCCAAATTCATTGTTAACATTGGTGCAAACGAATTTACGTTATCAAAGAGCAATGTTATTAATTCGTGCGCTACTTTAAATACTCAAAGCGCCATAGAAAATCTTGACGATGTAGACACTGACATTTCAGCTGAACGTAAACAGTCGCTTGTTAGTTTATTAAAACGGTTTGTGAAATATTTTATCTCTAGTTTTCCAACTGCGCGCGTTTAACACTTATGAATTGAAAATTCGTTTAATAGACCCAAATAAAACTGTACAGAGACGACCTCATCGTTGTTCACCGGAGGAACGAAAAGTAATGCGCGAACGAGTGAATGAATTATTAGACGCTAAATAATAAGACTTAGTAATTCACTTTTTGTGAGTCCCGCGTTGTTTGTGGAAAAAGCTGACGGTACGAAGCGTACCTATGTGCATCGATTATCGTGAACTTAACAAAAATACGGTTCCGGATAGGTACCCGTTGACGTTAATTTCTGACTAGATTTCGCGACTTAATGGGGCTAATTATTTTACCAAGTTAGATTGTGTTAGTGGTTTTCATTTAATACCCGTTAGCGAGGAATCTATCGAGCGAACTGCGTTTATGGCTCCCGAAGAATCGATTTAAAAAAATAGGCTTACTTACTGTTGCGTCGCAATATATATTTGCTAACATTATGTTTATTAAACATAACATTTACTTATATAATAAGAATAGTGATATCGATAACGTAAACACTAGAAATAAGCATAAGTTAGTAGGCCCATATCATCGTTTACATAAAGTTCACAATACATTTGCGGGACTCGGTATACGTTTTTTTAATAAATTACCTATTAATATAATTAATTTACCATTGTTTAAATTTAAAAACGCCGTTAAAAAACAACTTATTCGGAAGGGTTATTATTCAGTCAACGACTACTTAAATGACAAAAATTCATGGAGCTAGTTGCTTGTTGCATACAGGATTCAAAGATCTGTATTACTTATAAGTCAATTTAAGCCTTTGCATAGTCACAAAGTGTAAGTGTATGCGCCATCATGCCATCCTACTGTCTATTTTAGATTTATATTAAATAATATATCTTAGCTCAAATTATTTCCTCTCTATAATATTATTAAGTTGTTATTGTTATTATCTTTAGTTTTTTATAGTCACTAGTATATGGCATAATGGCTGTAACACCTTGTTAATTTGAGTTGTTAAATACTGAAATTATATTTAACTGGCGATTTAAAAGAGTGGCCGTGAGTTTCTTGCAGGTTTCGTCTCATAGGCTCTACCCTTTGCCTGAACCTAGCAACTAACCTAAATGTAGCTTCAGTAACTTAGTAAACTCACTAACCTATATACTTTGACGTTCATAAGTGTTACTTTGTGACCTAAATCAATAAATGATTTTTGACTTTGATTTTGACTTTGACTTTGAAGGACAGTATGAGTTTTTAACAATGCCTTTCGGGTTACGTAATGCTATTTCAGTTTTCCTGCGGGCAATGAGGATGCGTTAGGTGATGTACAGCTCGCTCTAAGCTGTACGGTTAACAGAGTAACAAAGGCGAGTCCTCTCGAATTAATGATCGGTAAAGTCGCGCGTCCTCTTAGTTTAATGGCTTATGACGATGAAACGGATACGGATATCGAACAAGTTAGAGAAAACGCAGCTTTGTTAATAGAAAAATTGGCTCTTTACGATAAAAAGCGGTTTGATAGTACTAAGGCGAGACTAAATAGGTTTTCTGTTGGTCAGTTTGTGTTACTTCAAAACGAGGAACGTAACCAAACAAAGTTAGACCCCAAGTACAAGAGACCATTCATATAGACAAGTCATAGAGGTGTTAGAGGGGGATCGCTATACTTTGAAAGCATTGAACTCTAAGCGTACTTACAAGTATGCACATGACAGGTTAAAGGGAATGCCCGAGGGCCAGGTACCATTTGAAGTAAGGTAGAGTTGAGTGATAATATGGAATCTTAGGTCAGCTGGTCAGACCGTACCAGTAGTCATTTCGTAGCCGTAGTCCGTTAGAAGTCGGCATCTGTTTAATCAGTCCGTGGATACGCGGTGCGCGGGTGGCGCTGGCGGAGGTCGGGTCTAATGGAGACCATTGAGTCAGGAGGACTCGGCATTCAAGAGGAATGCAAGAAAACAAACGTAGGTTTGTTGGTGGGGCTGTACAGCCACAGGCCATGAATTTGATTCCTGCTTTGAGATTTGTGATAATTCAAGTAACGATTTAATGAATTTGGAGAGGTACTTGGTTGCTCTTGCATTATTTTTGACCTGATTGTTTATCTGATCGAATATCCGCCCAAATACACCTAAGTGATAATGTTCCTTTGTTATTCCAGAACGATAAACATAGTTATGCGTTCCCACGTTCCCATGAGTAAGCTAAGAACGCATTACGTCACCGCACTTAGCAACAGTACTTGATCTTAACTTTAAGTAAACCATAACATAAATAATGACCATAAACTTAAAAGTGACGAAATAATAAGTTAATTGATCCTGTCACTTGAACCGAGTAAACAAGCAACCCGTGGGGTCTCTCACGGTTGTCGACTCATGTTATCGGCAGTTCAAAAAAAAAGTGTTTATTGAGCTCACCCATTAAACGTGCGACGGGGAGCCACTTATCCCAAAATAGGTGGCACTTCAGCAGATGTTTAATTTTTTGTAGATAAATAAGGAAATTTGGTATGACGAAGTTTATTTTTATTTTGTGAAAGTAACAGATAAGCTTCGTGTCAGGAAAGACCGAACGATGGGTACTGTGCTGTTTTCCTTGTTACATAATGAACACACGAGGACGTGTGTAAGCGCAGGATGGCCGTATCGGAGACGGTCATTAGTACAGTTACGAAACGCGGTACGAGAGTCGAGATATGGCAGCACTGTTGCGATGACAGCAACACGCATCTCACTTCGTGCTACGACAGAGCCTACATAAGAGAGGCGCACGCTATATTCGACGGATCTTTCTACCGTCGTCGAGTGCGGACCTCCTCGCTAGGAACTGTCATTCGTTTCGTGCAAGACATTCGTGGTAATTTATTGTGAAGACAATAAAAGTGATCAGTGTACATGTATTGTTTCACTTTGCTCGATCACCCTATTGTACGCCCGCATTATGTCAGTCGATGGTGTTACTGACGCACACACTCTATATCCGACATATAAATCAATTTACGTACTCTAGTGCATAATAAATCGATGTGTTTGTGGAAGTTTAGATTTGTGTCAATTGTAATACCTAAATACTTTATATCATCCGTCTTAGTTAATGTGGGATAAGTGCATGCAGTGTCAGCAAACGTACTACAGTTATCATGTGCAAAGATAGATAATGTTGTAATTTTCAAACACTGTATTTCAATCTCCGAGGAGGTGGCACTGTTTCTGTTTACTACAGGCTATTATGTAGCCTACTTTAGAAGACAGTACTTTAACCGCTAAGTGTAATTATTATTTAGGTGTTTGTTATTTATTGTATTCCACTACAGCTACTTTTATGAAATAAAAGTTTTATTTATTTATTAAAAGCACGCTAAGCCGTCGGTCCCGGCTGCCATGAACATCTATGGCAGTCGTTATTGGGAAGTCAGTGCCTTCTAATATCCTGATACTGGTCTAGCCTTAGGGTATCGTTAGCCTTCGGGTTGCGGAGGTCAGATGGCAGTCGCTCCGTGTAAAAACTGAAATCCAGTCAAATCCGGTTAGACTAGAAAGCCGATCCCAAGTGATTTGGGAATAATAAAGGCTAAGGGAGAAGAAGATAGTGTCATATTTATTTTATTTTATTTGGAAAACAAATTGTAGCTTATTATAATTAAATAACTGTTTAAAAAACCTTTATGAGTTTTCATATGTATTATTTTATTTTACAATTTTAGGAAAACTTACAGCTAAATTGGTATCATAGACAGATTTGATACGAAAAAAGAAGGCCAATTAAAAGTTTTCACATATGGTATATATTATATGTCCGACTCTCTCTGGAACAGTGTCTATTATTTGTATTTATTTGAAAATTAACATAATTTAAACCATTCTTTCAGTAACAAGATAAGGAAGATAACCGACGACTACCTGGAGTGTGATTCACAGACGGTACCAGGCAGTCGGTTCGAAGGAAACCTTCTCAAGGTACTGAGGAGGGTGAAGCTGCGAGCCATCGTATTCTTTATGGTCGTCTTCAATAACTGCAACCTTTACCTCATAGCACCTATGTTCTTGCCAGGCAGAAACCTGCCTGAGAACTACTATATAATTTATGGTAAATTACTGTCTTATTGATATTGATCCATATAACAGCACATCGTGTCTCAAACAAGCTACATTTTTATTGGTCACTTCATTTTGAGGGGATGCTCAATATTCTCTTTGGGAAAATATTTAGTAGTAGGTGGTAGATAAGCAATAGAGTGCGCGTGTGCCAGAAGAAACATGTCCATTGTGTGACTGTCCAATTATTGTTCTTAACAGGTTCCTTTTTACTTAACTCTGGATATAAGTATATTGGATAGTGATCGCTAAAAGATCAAACATTTTCACTGGGAGTCAAAACGAGACTATTTACAAAGATTCAGCCTATTTTATGATTATATAATTGATGAAAATATGTCTTGTAGTAAGGATTATGGCAATACTTAAAACATGTCCACTACCAAATCATAGAAGCCTCTTCAAAATTATGCAATAATCTCAAATAGAAACTTCTTCCAGGACTGGAGCCAATGTTCGAGACACCTAACTACCAAATCGCCTGGACAATGATGGGCATCGGTGTCAGCTACCTCTGCTATATACCAGCCACCGTCGAAGCCTATCTCATAGTCATAACAGGCTACACAGAAGCGCAACTGCTTGCTCCAAGCGAAGAAATAGTCAATTTATGGCCAGACGCTGTAAAACATGCAGAAAATGTAATGCAAGTCGATACTGTTAACGAATATGACGCCGATACTAAAACAATTCTGAATAGATTCGTGAATAATCATCTTAAAGAAATAATCAGACGGCATGCGTTGCTGCAAAATCTGTTTCGTGAAGTGGAGAGTATATACAGAGGATCTATTTCTATGGGGTTCTTTCTGCTAATACTTGGGCTATTATCCGAGTTATTAAGGAAGTTGGAGAATACATTTATTTAATTGCCTTACTCTCTCATGCAAGTTTCGATGGATTGTTTGGCTGGCCAGCGTGTGATGGACGCGTGTGTCGTGTTTGAGCAGGCAGTGTACGATTGTCAGTGGGAGAGTTTCGACAAGACCAATATGAAGATGGTGTTGGTTATGCTGCAGAGCTCTCAGAATACAATGTCGCTGTCTGCCGGTGGTATAGCTACGTTGAGCTTCACTTGTCTGATGACTGTGATGAGAGGAATATATTCTGCGTATACCGCACTTAGGTCAACTATCTAAACTGTTTATTGAAGTGAATCATGTTGCACCGTTTAGTTTACAAAACTATTGAGTTCATAGTTTTGACATTTGTTGAATTGATATTTACACTATAAATTGAACCTAAACATGTTTATAAGTAGAAAAGCACATCATATTGAACCCAATAATATGCTGTCAATAGTTTGACCTGTGATTGCTTTTGATTTGATTTATTGTCTGTATTGTTGTCAATTTTGTTTAACTATACCTTTGTAGGTCCCTCATAAGCTGCGAGAATCGTCACCTCCGGCGCTCTCATTCACCGAACGAAACACAGCAGTGAAACACTGTTGTTTCACGTCGATTTTCTGTGAGAGGGTAGTACTTCCCCGGTCGAGCCGGCCCATTCCTGCTGTAACCAGCTTGGCTCTACTACCTGATAATATATGATTGAATATTAATTACTAAATTAAATAAAATATGTGCATAAGTGATTTTAATAATTTATTTAATACGTAGCTTTATCCTGTATTTAAAATTATTTCTGAACTCTTACTGAATAGATACTATTATTAAAAAATGTAAAAGTTTGTCATTTGTTACTAAATTTTTCGTAAACTATTGAACAGATTCGAATAAAACCTGGCAAGTAGGTAGAACACGTCCCGGATTAGCGCATAGGATGCTATATAGCCGGGATTGGTTTCCTTGGAAATCAATTGGAAACCATACGGCCTCGATGGCGTAGTGGTTAGTGTAACCGACTGCCTTGCCTGAGGTCGCGGGTTCGATTCCCGCACAAGTCAAACATTTGTGTGCATGAACATTAATGTATGTCTTGGTCTGGGTGTTTCTATGTATAATACGTATGTATTTACAATAAAAAAGTATGTATGTATGTTTATCCATTGTCTAGTACCCATAGTACAAGCTCTGCTTAGTTTGGGCTAGATGGTGTTGTGTGTATGTGATAGAATTTTATTATTATTATTAATTCTAGAACATACTAAATGTACCTGCATGTCCATACTATTATTCTATCGGCTCATTGAGGTAGTGCTAATTGGTATCCATCCACGAATAGCATTATCTTCGGAGAGCACTTAGCACTTCGTTCTCTATTCTTGGACCTTAGTCAGAGGTTAACACGTAAAGTGAAAAGTTTCAGCCGAGTGAAAAACTTTGTAACTCACGACTAGGACGTGGTAAAAAAACCTTTTAATTATAGGTAGTCTTCGGCATCTTGGCATTAATATTATGTCTTCTCCCTAGCCTTTATTATTCCCAAGTCACTTGGGGTCGGTTTTCTAGTCAAACCGGATTTGACTGGATTTCAGTTTTTACACGGAGCGGCTGCCACCTGACCTCCACAACCCGAAGGCTAACGATACCCTAAGCAATAATATTATGTATTATTTTAAAATTTATACAGCCTACCTAGTATTACAAATGTGAATATGAGTTTGTCTCTTTGAAAGAAAGAAAAATATTTTTATTTGTATCTCCTTTACACAATACAATAAAATATAAATACATACAGAGCAGTATATTGTATGGAGACCAAATTAGGTACCTGCGTCAGCCAGTGCTGCAGTTGAAGTGCAACGCTGGTATTCTCACAGGAGCTGTACAGTATGTGAGCAACTGACAACAGATGAACAGTTTGTGTGTTTGTCACGCTTCCACTCCTCAACTACACGACCGATCAACATGACACTTCGCATACACGTTGTCAGGAGAACAGAAAAGGACGAAGGTTACCTTTTATCCAAAAAACGCAAGCTAAGTGGTGGGTAAAACTAGTAATAAATATAGCATCAAGTCTGTATGTTTCCTAAAGGGATAAGCAGATCCCTCTGCTTATCTTTAAACATACAGACAGAGAAGGAGCGGGAAGGGGGAAAAAGGGTGATTGGGCCTCTGGCATTCTGACTCGCCGAACGAAACACAACAGTAGGAATACTGCTATTTCACGTCGATATTCTGTGAGAGGGTAGTCCTTCCCCGGTCGAGCCGGCCTATTCATGCTGACATCAGCAAGGCTCTACTACTTTACATGTATTGCACGTGTGTGTAAAAGTATATGTGTATATAGGACAGTGTGAATGTGTGTGGCAATTAATAATAACATCGTAAGAAAGCCTCGCGCAGGTTACCTCATGATTTATATATATATTTATCTACCAGTTCTCCATAATAAGGAAAGTTTATAAGGCTAGTGTGAATGTAATAGTCGCAAGAGGAAAACCTAGGCGAACGTTTCTCGAACAGATCGGAGGCGTTCTGGACAAATGCCAGGTTAAGAGCACCTTGAACCGACGGGCGTGTATGAGGAATGTGATGAAAGTGAAGGAAGCCAGATAAGTGTGTCAGGATCGTAGCAAATGGAAATCCGTAGTCTCTGCCTACCCCTCTAGGAAACAGGCGTGAATCTATGTACGTATGTATGTATTCTCCATAATGTTCTCGAAAATGTGTAAAGTTTGTCAGCCCACACTGGATCAGCGTGGTAGACTATGGCTAAATCTCATAATGAAAAGAGGCCCATGCCCAGCAGTGGGAATATTAATAAACAGGGATGATTTACATTTAATCATTTATTGCTCCTTCGTCGCACTTGTATGAGATGCCCAGCAGTGGGAATATTAATAAACAGGGATGATGTGTTACATTTAATCATTTATTGCTCCTTCGACGCACTTGTATGAGATGCCCAGCAGTGGGCTTTAGAACGATGTCCACTTTAAGCTGCAAGTTGTCTGCTTCGGATACGAACTCTAACTCCCTCACACAATGAGCCAATACAGTTTTTAGAATTGCCATTGCGTATTTTTTACCTGAAAATAGAGAACACATAAGTTAAAGACAACACATGCATATACATACTAACGTTTATATCGATGAAGCCACGCGTTGAAGCCGTCGACCCAAACATCCTCAGTCGTGAATGCTAACAAGGTTTTTCGACTATCGCGATTGGTACACGTCCTTATTATAATATACCACGCCTGAGGTCGTGGCTTCGATTCCCGCACAAGTCAAACATTTGTGTGCATGAACATGGATGTTTGTCTTGGTCTGGGTGTTTCTATGTATAATATGTATGTATTTACAAAAAAAAAGTATATATGTATGTTTATCCATTGTCTAGTACCCATAGTACAAGCTCTGCTTAGTTTGGGCTAGATGGTGTTGTGTGTATGTGATAGAATATTATATTATTATTATATTATATTATAATATTATAATTTATTAATACGTTGATAGGTGTACAGAAAAGGACGTAGGCTACCTTTCATCCCGAAAAAAATTACTGTTCACGAGAAAAACAATAATAACGTTCTTATGATAATAGACGGCGCCACGTGTCTTTCGAATCATGATTGAATTATATTATTACAAGCAGGGTACAACCCCAATTGATTGTCAAATTCTAAATTAACGCAAGCGTCGCCGCGGGCAAAAGCTAGTCATATTATAAATGCGAATGTGAGTTTATTTGTTACGCTTTCACGCCATAACTACTCGACCTATAATCATGAAATTTCGCATACACATTGTCACGGGTACATAAAAGGACATAAGACACCCAGAAAAAAAGTACTTTTGCCTGAGGGATAGAAACAATTTTGCCTGACTCATCAAATGAGCTTCAGACTACAAACATAAGCGCAAACGTATTCTATGAGACGAATCGTCTCCATACTTTTTATCACCACCTTTGTTCATATTGTACCTTTTTAAATTTATTTATATTTTATATTAAATAGAACGACTTGCGCCAATTACACTATATAATCTATACTAATATTATAGAGCTGAAGAGTTAGTTTTTTTTGTTTATTTATTTGTTTGGTTGAACGCGCTAATCTCAGGAACTACTGGTTCGAATTGAAAATATATTTTAGTATTGGATAGCCTATTTATCGAGGAAGGTTATAGGCTATATAACATCACGCTACAACCCACGAGGGCCGCGCAGTAACTATAATCGCGGGTGAAACCACGGGCGCATCTAGTAACACATAATATGGCATAAACTTAAAATATATCATTAACGCGTTCTCCTCACGATACCTCATACATTCCAGTTATTTACAAAAGTATCGGATTTTGTCTGAGTTTAAGTCCAAGAAAGCGTTAAGCTGCTTTAGTGACCGAGGTATGGGTGAATTACAGCGTGCGACGGTATGGCACAAATAATAATAGATAGGTTACGTAAAACTTACCTATACAAGGTCTTCGACCGTAGCTGAAGGCTAGGAAAGAAGCTGGATTCACAGGAGGCTGGTCTTCAAGCCATCGTTCTGGACGATACAGCGACGCATCGCTACCCCAGAGGCGTTCTGATCGCCCAGCGCCCCAAGCGTTGACACCACATGGTGTTCCTTTCGGGATCGTGACCGACTCTAGGATAATAAATAATGAGTTAGCACCATCAATCTACTAGTAAATAGGCTGTATATTTGTAGGTGTTATCAAATATGTCTACAACGTAATTTAAAGTCTACTCCTTTAATCATAATGCTTAATATTGCTTGCACTATAATAAGACGAGACGCTGACCTTATAAAATTACTCTAAAGTTATACCAGAATTCGGCTAACGTGAACTTGGCCTGGCCTATGGCGCACATTATACCTTGCTCTATACTAAATTTATGTCATGTCATTAGCGCGTTCGGGTGTCTCGTTAACTTTTTATCGTAATTATAGTGTAAACTTGGACGTATAGACCTAAAAACATGTTCAATGTGAACTATAAAATTGTATTAACTCGCACAAATGGAGTACAGTGTTAATTTAATGGATTTCTTGAGTTATTAAACTTACTAATTGTGAAAAAACGATCGGTGACAAACTTAGATTACCCGCGCCGCGCGCCGCCGAGCGAGCCGCGCGCCGTTCTCGCTCACTCTTAGCGCGAGTGAATCTACTATCCGTCTCTGTAACGCAGTGATTCTAAGAAATTGATTATGAATTGTGGCGAATGTAACAATAAAATTGCGCTTGGGGAGTTACTCAAATGCATTGGATGTAAGACGGAATTCCATTATACTTGTCAGAATATTACTTCGGCTCAGTTTTTGGATAAAAAGGTACAAGTAAAAAGCAAGTTCAAGTGTAATGCTTGTTGAAATTAAACTACTATATACGGATTTTATCGCGTTGTTTATTTGACACTGTTACAAAATTTTTTGTAAAACTGTTACACTACTATAATCACTATTAAAGTTTACAAATTTTTAAGCTAATTAAATTATTGAAACTATTAAAACTATTTATACTATTACTATACTATTATACTATTTAGATTTATTTTTACACTTTCCCCGACGTTTCGGTTGCTTTTCAGCAGCCATGGTCACGGGGAGACTAAGATGGTAGTTGTCTCAATACATGCATACCTGTACATGACTGTATTGAAATAACTAAAAGGAAGCTAATAGAGTACAATATGCCTGAGGAATATGCAGAACTACTAAAGCATTGCTTCACAACTGGTTATCTGTTGTGGGACAATAAATTCTACATACAAGTCGATGGTGTGGCAATGGGCTCCCCAGTATCGCCTGTTGTTGCCGACATATATATGGAAGACTGAGGCTCGAGCTTTGCAGACTGCCCCCATCACACTCAGGATTTATAAGAGGTTTGTAGATGATACTTTTACAATATTACCAACCGATAGTGTAAGTGTATTCCTAGAACATCTTAATTCCCTTAATAACAACATACAATTTACTATGGAATTAGAGGCAAATAATTCATTAGCTTTCTTAGATGTCCTTGTCATCAGGAATTCTGATCATACTTTGAGCCACACTGTATATAGGAAAAAGACCCATACAAATAGGTACTTAAACGGTGAATCTCACCACCATCCTAAACAGTTAGCTACCGCGGGAATGTCTTTGTTTCAGAGAGCCCACGGGATCTGTGACAAGAAACACCTGGACGCCGAGCTTCAACATGTCAAGCAAGTACTGCAAGACAACAAGCTCCAACAGCCGCGCCGCTGTCACAGATCCCGAGAAAAGCCAGCCACAGTCGAGCGCCAGCCTGCTATACTACCTTATGTGAAGGGTGTCACTGACAAGATTGGCTACATCTTGAAGCGAGCTTCAATCAATACATACTTCAAGCCGCCAACGAAGATAAGTCAATTTTTACCATCTGTCAAGTGCCAACTACCTTTACAAGATGCAGGGGTCTATAAAATAGATTGTGACTGCGGACTCTCATACATTGGTCAAACCAAGAGAAGCATAGGCGACCGCATAAAAGAACACATAGCTGATGTAAAACACCAACGCTCGTTGAAGTCTGCTGTGTGTGAACATGTGCAACAGGGGACCAACCACTACCTGAGATTTGACAAACCACAGATGCTCGCTAAAGAACACCGATTCCTACCAAGGATGCTTCGCGAGGCTATTGAAATCAAGAAACATCCTAATTTCAATAGAGAAGATGTTTGGAGTGTACCACCAGCTTGGGATCCAGTAATTCAAATAGTCAAACCCAAGAAGAAGCAAACCACAGCTAGACTTCATGATACTTTGAGCTCATTCTGCGTAAATAGAAACACCCATGATTACATTATGTTCGGGTACTTTGAAATAACTACACTGGAACATTGAGACAACTACCATCTTAGTCTCCCCGTGACCATGGCTGCTGAAAAGCAACCGAAACGTCGGGGAAAGTGTAAAAATAAATCTAAATAGTATAATAGTATAGTAATAGTATAAATAGTTTTAATAGTTTCAATAATTTAATTAGCTTAAAAATTTGTAAAGTTTAATAGTGATTATAGTAGTGTAACAGTTTTTCAAAAAATTTTGTAACAGTGTCAAATAAACAACGCGATAAAATCCGTATATAGTAGTTTAATTTCAATGAATAACATTCGCGTAAACAGAAGACAATATTATGTAATGCTTGCTTAAACGTTACTAAACGTAACCGAGTAACAGATAAGACTCCGGTACGAGGTATGAGCACTAGGTCCGCTTTGATGGTTATGGATAAAAAGGACGAACCGATACAATCTAATGAGACCAGTACCAAGGAAGAAATATTGTTGGTTCAGAAATCATTCCAACATAATATGTCACTTATTTTAGAAAGAGTTAATGAAAGTATTACTACAAGAATAAATGCTATGGAAACAAGACTTATGCAAGAAATAAATAATACAATAACAAACCTAATACTTGAAAATAATAAGTTGAAAGAAGATTTGAATAATTCTAATAAAAAATGTATAAGCTTGGAAGAGGAAATAAAAATGTAGAAGTTAGGGAACCAACATAGCAGGCTTGTGAACGTCAATGCTCGCACTGAAACCAAGATACATGAACCAGCACCATGCCCTTCACCGAATATAACAGAAAATTCATCAGACACGAACGTAACTAGAAGGAACAGCATGAATAAATCGCTACAAGAGAAGCAGTCGTGCCCACCGCCGCCGCCAGGGCAGCCATCCGCGCTGCCGACCTCATCCGCGCCGCAGCTTAGCGCCGCGCGTGCTGAGGAACCACCATCGTCGGCTCCTACATCAGTGACTTACGCTAGTGTGGCCAGGAGTACAGCGGAAACACTTGACAATAACGTTTGGACAGAAGTGAAAGCGAAACCAAGATATAAACCTATCAAAAAGGGTGGGAATTGTATTATGGCGTCGTTGAAAGCAGTTGAACGGAAGAAATACTTACATGTCTGGAGGTTGGATAAGACAACTACTGAGGCGGATTTAGCTGAGTATATAAAGAATACACGAGGAGATGAATTGGAATTACAAATTGTGAAACTAATACCAAAGACTGATAGAAACTATGCGTCTTTTAAGATAGGTGTTAGTGAAAGTAAATTTGAAAAACTGTGTGATCCGGCGGTGTGGCCTCTAAATGTGGAGTTCAGCGAGTGGATTAGGTTTCGTCGCTCAACCCCATCCTCAACAAATAACAAAGCCCAGTAAGTCAATCAACACATTTTATCAAAATGTACGTGGTCTTAGGACTAAATTACCAAAATTTTTGTCAGTGCAAGAGGCGTCATCGTCGGATATATTTGCAATTACAGAAACCGGATGTAGTGAGTCAATCCATAACGCCGAGTTAGTATTACCGGGTTATTCAGTATTGCGATGTGATCGAATTGATGGACGCAAAGAAGGTGGAGTGCTTTTAGTGGCCACACCAAGGTTTGAGCTACGACGGGTACCAACACCCGATAATATAAATGTCGATAACCATAAGTTTGAACTTATTAGTGCTACAGTTCATTAACAAAATCGCTGTTTATTTACATGTTGTGTTGTTTCCATACCACCACAAGTTGATGAGAGTGAGTACATGATAGTGTTTAAAATATTAGAATCCATATGTATTAAATATAAAAGTAATGTTATAATATTAGGAGACTTCAATTTGTTCTCGTGCAATAATAATGTAAGTAATTATTTTGAGTACTTTGTGGCCTTTTGTGGAGTCGTTCAGTACAATAAGGTACCTAATTGCAACGACAGACAGCTGGACTTGGTTTTGAGTGGGCATAAGGGCGTAACAGTTTGTGCAGACGAGGGGGGTTTGCAACCGGTAGATGCATACCACCCGCCGCTCGCGGTCGCCGTCGACGTCGTTGCCACGCCTCCCCTACACTCACCTACGAATATAACGGATGATTTCCATAACTTACCGTTTAAACAATGGAACTTTCTCAAAGCTGATTTTAACCACATATATAATTTTATTTTATTAATAGATTGGAATGAAATGTATAGTATTGAAGAGGCTGATTTAGCATTAGATTTTTTTTATTAGAAAATTACAGAAATTTTTGACGACTGTATTCCTGTTAAAATTAAGAAATCGAAAAATATCTCACGTACTTACCCCGTATGGACCCACCAGACATTATAAAATATATAAAGACAAAATACAATTTACATAAGCAGTATAAAAAATCTAAGGCCCGTGATGATTACGGTGCGTTTTCACGATGCCGGGCGAGAGTCAAGGCGGAGACTAAGTTGACACATGACCGTTATCGGGACCGGGTGCAAAGTCATCTAGCGTCCGATCCAAAAGCTTTCTGGCAATATGTTAGATCAAAAAGAGGTAACTCTAACAAGCATATTTTGATAAAAAATGGATGCACGCTGTCAGATATCGAATGTGCAGAGGAGTTCGCACGATATTTTCGATCTGTATATAGCTCAACGCCAGCAGCGCTAGATGTAGCCACGGTGAGTGCAGCGGTGACGCCGAGCGGTGCGTTGGCGCACCTCGGCCGCCTAGAGTCACTAGATGTGGGGCGCGCGCTCGCCCGACATCCAGCTAAACGTTCGGTGGGGCCAGATGGCATTCCACCTTTTATACTAAGGGACTGTCGCGCAGTATTAGTAGAACCCTTGTTATATTTATTTAATATGTTTATTACGACCGCTAAGTTTCCAGATCGTTGGAAAATAACGCGAGTAGTACCGGTGCCCAAAGGCAAGGGTGGTAAAGACGCAAGCAATTACAGACCAGTAGCGGTTCTTTGCGCTCCTGCCAAAGTATTTGAGACGGCCATCCATCAATGTTTATATACACAAGTTAGCGCACATTTGTCTGATGCACAACACGGCTTCCGACCCGGAAGAGGAACAACGGGCACTCTGTTGCATCAAATGACAATGATGACACCAGCAGTTGATGGTGGACTACAGGTTGATGTCGCCTATCTGGACTTCAGGAAGGCATTCGATACGGTTGACAATGATGTTCTTCTTCAGAAACTAGCTTCCATAGAGTTTACACCCCACACGTTAAAATTCTTTTCCAACTATCTGCGTGATCGGCGTCAGTTTGTCGACTGTGGCGGATGTCTTTCTGAACCATACTACACATGGTCGGGCGTAATTCAAGGAAGTAATTTGGGGCCCTTTCTTTTCATTATTATGATCAATGACCTACCGAAAGTTATTGAACAGGCTACATGTCTGCTTTTTGTGGATGATATTAAGCTTAGCATAATAGTTAAAGGCGTTGGAGACCATCTCTGGCTTCAAAAATACATTAACAATGTTAATAGGTGGAGTAAAGAGAACAAACTATATTTTAACGTAGGAAAGTGTTCATTAATGTCATTCTCTAGAGCGCGCAGCCCAAGTTACTATCCGTACCAGATGGAAGGACAATTGTTGCAGCGAGTTGCGGAGATAAGGGATCTCGGTGTCCGCTTTTGCGAAAACCTAAATTTCCGAAACCATATTGTGGATGTAGATCAAAAGGCATACCGAAATCTTGGATTTTTCTTGCGACAGGCGAATGAGTTCACTAATATTGGCGCCATAAAAGCTTTGTATGAAGCAATAGTTAAAAGTCACCTTGAATGTAACGCAGCTATTTGGAATCCATATGAGGCCAAGCATAAAGCAATGTTGGAGAGAATTCAGAATAAATTTGCTAGATTTCTTTACCTCAAGATATATGGAGTTTACCCAGGATTTCCATTAATCTATCCAACATTGTTTGTGCTTGGCATGGTAGGGTATTACAAGCTGGAAGTGAGACGGGAAGTGGCCCTTGCTACGTATCTCTTCAAAGTGTTGCGAGGGAAATTCACCATCCGACAGTACTGGGTGAGCTTAGGTTTAGCGATCCGGATGACTACGTGGGACGGCGGCGGCGACTGCGGCTGCTGGCGGTACCGACAGCGCGTACAAACTTACTGCAACAAGCGCCACTGACGCGAGCATTGCGCACACTTAACAACGTAGCTGAGCGCATTGACTTGTTTTCGTGTTCAATAAATGAATTCACAAAGGCCACTTACTGGATAGCTAGTTGTGATCATCAAAATAATCTTTAGTTTTAGTATATTATTAAGTGTGTAATTGTGTAACTTCTCTATCGCATTGGTATTTCTATTACTGTAATGATAGATGTAAGTATGTATGAAAATAAATAAATAAATACCTATGGACTAAACGTCTATAGGTATTTATTTATATAACATATTTATATATATAACACCAGAAGTATGGCGAGTGATGCTGACTCTTCCAAAAATGAATCGCCGTGCTACCAGCGCATGGTGCAAAGATACATAAGTTCACACTAGACTAGTCTTTAAAGATAAAGTCAGTTTATCAGCATAAAGTCTTTAAACGAAGGAAAGATATTTTTTATTTCTATCCGGAATGACTCCTAGCGCTGCCACGGAGTCATTCCTGATAGAAATACAACAACCTTGTATTTGGTGCCTGTATTGAGTACGTTTCCTCCTTAATATCGTACCCAGGTGCTGATCTGAAATATTAAGAAGGAGAGGTGCTCTCTTTACTCTTGTCTCAGAGTAGGTCTCCGTTAATATTGTCTGTTATAAATCCTAGGATGACTTTTATCAAGAAGAAGAATTTCCATTAAAGAAATAATGGTTTTACTCACTCAAGTGCAAATCTCTGTCCGCATACCGAATGACCCCTGGCGCGGGTGGGAACATTCGTAGTGTCTCGTTAATCACCGCTTCAAGGTATCTCATCGCTGACAGGTCTTGCTTGGTAACGGGCCGAGTGCTGTCGCCGAATATCTCCTTTAACCTACAAAGAAAGATGATTCCATTTGAATGACAGGTTTGGTCAAAAACAGATGAAGTGCAAAAAAGAAGATGTGGAGGTTGCATATCCCGTCGGAGTAAATATTTATGGTTGAAAATAGAAAAACAATGCCAGAGAAACCTTTTGATCCATTTTCGAGCAAGTTATACCAGCTGAATGATAAAGCAATATTTATGACTGCGCTAATACCTGTTACAGATTATACAGCATGTAATAAAAAGGTGTGGTCATATTTTAACCTATGTAGCATATAAAAAAAAAAATGAAAATTTCTAACATTTTTTATTAATTTATTATTTAAAACATCAAAAAGAAGCCTTTTTACAAGAACTTTATAATGTGACACTTAAGTATGACCGCACCTTTCTGTTACACGCTGCATATGCAAAGTGAAAATGTCAAAGTTATTGTTATAAGAGAAACGGCTTTGAATCTGAAAAGAAAATATTTTTGCCTACAAATAATAAAGACAACTCACTCAGCATACAATTTCTCCTGAACCCTTGGGTTGCAGCCAATCATGAATAACAAGTAGAACATGGTGGACGCCACTGTCTCATGCCCCCCGACTATGATCGTGTCAACTTCAGACTTGATCTGTTGTTCTGTGAAATTCGGATCAGACTCCTTAAGGTCTAAGAGGATGTCCAGGAATGCCCTGAATTTCGGTTGTTTGGAATCTAGAACATTTATGATATTAATTTCAATGTTACAAAACATGATAATAGAAAATAGGTTTTGGGTGGTTTGAACAAGTTCAGTTTAATTGAAAGACTGTTTTTCTGTCTAAAATTTTCAGCAGCAGCATAGAGTCCAGTCTTACCATACTAAGCATAGTTCCAGAACTGTGCCAAATATATACCCACATTTCGCCTAAATACATATATCTTCTTCTTTTCCCTAGCCTTTATTATTCCCAAGTTACTTAGGGTCGGCTCTAGTCTAACCGGATTTGACCGGATATCATCAGTTTTTACACGGAGCGACTGCCATCTGACCTCTGCAACCCGAAGGCTAACGATACCCTAAGGCTAGACCAGTGTCAGGATATTAGAGGGCACTGACTTCACAATAAAGACGGCCATAGATGTTCATAGCAGCCGGTATCGGTGCCTTAACGTGGTCTCCGAGGCATGGAGCAGCCAATAATTGTCAATTAATACGCACACAATTTCGAAAAGTCATATAACTTCCGAAAGTCAGAGGACATTTTTTATACTGTAATAGGCTTGCGTTTGACCGCGATCTCACCTGACCTTAAGTGAAGATGCAGTCAACGTTGGAGCACGCTTGCCTAGAAGATACCTCATCGGCTCATCGGGAAACACAGACTTAGGCAGCGAATTCCACTCCTTAGCGGTACGCATTATAAAAGTGGAAGCAAAGCGCTTCGTGCGTAAATGTGGTATATCCACCATGTACCAGTGCCGCTGATCTGTTTTTCTGGTTGTACAATGGTAGAATGGGGAAGGAGGAATCAAATTATACAGTTCCTCTGCACACTCTCCGAAATGTATCCGATAGAAAATCTGGACTGAGACTGGCAACCTTGTGTGTGTGTGAACTTAATGTGTCTTTTGAATGTATATATCTTATCTTATCTTATGTGTGGGGGCCAGTCAGTGCAGACCGGCGACACTTCGACCCAGTGGGATCTTTTGTGTCGGCCCCAAGATTTAACCCTTAGCTATCTCCTTATGAATGTACTGCATAAGCCGCAGTGTAC
This sequence comes from Catocala sponsa, assembly GCA_963564715.1. Taxonomy (NCBI): domain Eukaryota; kingdom Metazoa; phylum Arthropoda; class Insecta; order Lepidoptera; family Erebidae; genus Catocala; species Catocala sponsa. The sequence continues at coordinate 23,704,217 of OY751341.1, read as the reverse complement.
AATTCAGAGGGAGAAGCCTGAAGTCTTCAGAGCTTGGATATACCACCCCCATCAGACCCGTCCTCAGTCCAGCCAACGCGTCGCATTCACACAATAGGTGCGATATGGACTCGTCCTGTTCACCACAGGCCCTGCAGATCAAATTGTGTGCCAATCTCAATCTGCACAGGAAGTCGTTGGTGCCAAAATGGCCAGTGAACGCTCCTGTGAGCAGGCGCATTTGGCTCTTGCTATATCCACAGAACTTCCGGGTGAAGCCTGTGGCTCCGTTTGCAATGAACTTCTTGGAGTGTTCCAGACCCCTAAGGGCCATCCACTCCAACCTGTGTTTGTCATTGCCATGTGCATTCAAAGCTGCCTTGACGGTGCTCTCAGAGAGTCCTACGAATGGCTCGGGGCCCACAAACAGCTGCTCCGAGCCCTTTCTGGCCAACTCATCAGCCTCCTCATTGCCCTGCACCCCTGCATGTCCTGGAACCCAGACCAGTCTGACTGTGTTCTTCCTGCCTAGTTTGTTGAGGATCTTAACACAGTTCAGGACCAGTCTGGAGTCCACCCTACACGAGTCCAGAGCCTTGAGAGCAGCTTGACTGTCACTGAGAATATATACAGTCTTGTCAGTGACACCACTGTTAATATTCTCCTGAGCACAGGCAATTATAGCGTAGGTTTCCGCTTGGAAGACCGTTGCATATTTGCCCATGCTTTGGCTCACCTTACAGTCACTGGCATAGATACCAGCGCCTGATCCTGTTTCCATTTTGGAACCATTGGTGTACCAGATGAGACAACCCTCGTCAGGGGATTTTAGACCTTGTCTCCATTCATCCCTCGTGGGGACCTTTATTTTAAAATTCTTTTTGAATATGTGCAATGGTTGCATTTTGTCGCATCCCATGCTCATAATCCTTTTGAGATCCTTTGAAGTCTCCAGTTTTGTGTGTCGAGTTACCGGCATGTTGACGCTCCACAGCCCATGCACAGATAGTCTATGTAGCGCCTTTACCGCCTCTGACTCCACAACAATGTGTAGCGGCGTTAGATCCAGCAGGACCTCTAACGCTGCCGTTGGCGTAGTCGGGAACGCCCCTGTTATAGCCATGCAGGCCAATCGCTGTACCTTCGACAGCGCGTTCCTGCATGCAGCTAGTTTGGTTCTTGGCCACCAGACAATGCTCCCATACGTGAATATGGGTTTTATCATCATCGTGTATAGCCACTTGTCTTCCCATAAGTAGAGTGAATCATGCCGAAAACCCGCTGGACCTTCACTATGACTTTTTCCACATGAGGCTTCCACGTTAGTTTGCTATCTAAGGTCATGCCTAGATACTTCACCTCCGTGGACCATTGTAACTGCGTACCATACATGGAGAGAGTTCCCAAACCTGTGAGATCCCTCTTCCTAGTAAATGGCACGACAGTAGTTTTCCCTGGGTTGATAGATAAATGATTGCTACTGCACCATTTTTCCACCATAACCAGGGCCTTCTGCATGAGACTGGATACCGTACTCGGAAACTTTCCATTGACGAGTATCACCAAGTCATCCGCATATCCGACCGTTAAGTACGGACCTTTGTTGAGTTGTTCTAGGAGTGAATTGACTACCAAGCACCATAAGACTGGTGAGAGTACTCCACCCTGAGGGCAGCCCTTGGTTGTCGTTGCATACAATTCATCACCTAACAACTCAGACCTAATAATTCTACCCCTGAGCATACAATCGATCCACTTGCAAATGGTTGGCTCTATGCCGTGATTTGCCGATGCCACACTAATGGCATCAAAGGTGGTCCGATCGAAGGCTCCCTCAATATCCAGGAATGCGGCAATGCACACTTCCCGGTTATCTAATGCATGTTCTGCCTTATTTACCACAAAATGTAGTGCCATCTCAGTGGATTTACCCGACTGGTAGGCACATTGTAGCCTGTGGAGGGGGAATTTCCATAATGCTCCCTCCCTGACATGTCTATCTACTAACTTCTCTAGGGCTTTCAGGAAGAACGACTCAAGACTAATAGGTCTATATGCCTTGGCCTCTTCATAGTCTTCCTTGCCCGGTTTCGGTATGTAGATGACTTTAACACGCCTCCATATCTTTGGAATGTATCCAAAAGCTATGCAGGCTCTGTATAATCTGCACAAATGCGGAACCAAGAGTGCAGCTCCCTGCTGTAGGATGATGGGATAAACCATGTCTGGACCAGGTGACTTAAATGGTTGAAAACCATTTAGAACCCAGCTGACCTTCCCTTCATCCACTACCTTCCTAGCAGTGTCCGAATGTATATAACTATCATGTTGTTTTTCTCACAGATGTTATCTGTAAAATTTTTGATAATTTGTTTTCCCATGGTTTTGTGTTTGTATTAAGTTTAGTGTTAGTTTTTATGAAGCTAGGAATAAGTTTATAAGAATGAATAAGGTAGTGAAAGATGTAATTAAAAGGAAAAAAGAGGAATTGAAAGACGAGTTTGATAGAAGATTATCTGAAGATTTCCGGACCAACGCAATGTTCTTCTGGAAATCCATTCGCTCGGTTCGAGATAAAACCATAACCACAGAGCTGAAATCAATCAGAGATAAGAATGGAAGTTTACTGAATGAAGAAAAGAGCGTACTGAAGAGATGGAAGGAATATTTTTCGGAAGGGTATGGGATGTACGGATCAGGTCTTTTCCTTACGGAGTATAGCCGAAAAAGTTTTGGCCAAAGGTCAAAAGGTCTATTGCGCATTTGTGGATCTAGAAAAGGCTTATGATAAAGTGGTGAGGAATGAACTTTGGTCGGAATTGTCCATGTATGGAGTGAATAAACCTCACGCGAGCTCTGAAATCTCCTTATGATGATTCCAGAGATTGTGTTAGGATAAATGGGACCTACACAGAATGGTTTAGCATCGAAAAAGGTGTTAGACAAGGATGTGTAGCGTCACCTTGAATGTTTAACCTATACATGGACAATTGTTTGAAAGATTTAAAAGATTGTGAATGGGTATTAAGAATGAAGGAGTTACTTGTCAAATGTACCAAGTAATACTTGCGTCATCAGTGGAAGAGTTGCAGGCGATGGTAACTATTATGCATGGTGCTTTTGAGAGAAAAGGAATGAAAATAAATGTAAGCAAGACGAAAGTAATGGTATTTGAAAAGGAAGAGTGCGTGACGATGTGTAATATTATGATTGATGGAGAAAAAGTGGAGCAAGTGAAAGAGTTTGTATATTTGGGTACTTTGTTTACAAGGGATGGTAAACATGAGGGAGATATTGAAAGGAGAACGATTACTGGCAACAAAGTGAATGGATCTCTACGCGCTTTTATGAACAGTCGAAATGTATCCGAAAAGGCACATTTGGCTGTTCATAGAGGACTATTAGTGCCCACACATATGTATGGAAGTGAAAGTTGGGTATGGCAAAAAAAGCATGAAAGCAGAATAAATGCTGTAGAAATGAAAGCGTTGAGAAGCATATGTGGTGTGACTCTGAAAGATAGAATAAGGAATAGTGTGATTAGAGAGAGATGTGGCGTGAAAGTTGATATAGTGACAAGAATAGAAAAGGGTATGTTAAGCTGGTTTGGACATGTAGACAGAATGGACGAGGAAAGACTGACTAAGAAAGTTTATAAGGCTAGCGTGAATGTAACAGTTGCAAGAGGAAAACCTAGGCGAACGTTTCTCGATCAGATTGGAGGCGTTCTGGACAAAGGCCAGGTTAAGAGCTCCTTGAACCGACGGGCATGTATGAGGAATGTGATGAAAGTGAATGAAGCCAGAGAAGTGTGTCAGGATCGTAGCAAATGGAAATCCGTAGTCTCTGCCTACCCCTCTGGGAAACAGGCGTGAATCTATGTATGTATTTGTGCGTGTGCCTACGCACCACTACGTGCGTAAACCAATAAACGTCAGTGCGCCACTAGCTAGCAATCGTTTCACTTGTCTGTCCGTATTTATCATGGGCGACGAGAGTACCTACTTAAATAAAAATAAAAATGTCCGGCTCAGTTTTTGGAATTTTATCGATGTTTGATCAAACCTTACAGTCTTGGGAGACCTACAAATGCCGGATTAAATAGTGTTTCATGGCAAACGACATCACTGAGACAAGCGATCCCACGGGAACAAAGCGACGAGCCGTCTTGCTAAGCGCACTCGCTGATGGCACACACAAGTTGGCGGCGGATCTCGCGTTGCCAAAGCATCTGCAGGACGTTCCGTACGATGATATACTGAAGCTATTGGACGATCATTTTACTCCAAAGCAGTGTGGATTCGGCGAACGTTATAAGTTTTACGCGGCTACGCAACAGGGGGGGAAGTCGTATGCACAATGGGCCGCGAGGTTGCGCGGTCTAACGGCTCACTGCGGTTTCTCGAATGTGGAAGAAGCTCTTCGGGACAAATTTGTCATGGGGATGTGTGCGGGGACCCGACAGAGAGAAGCTATTCGCAAAAAATCTCTCGGGTCTGACCTTAACTAAGGCGATGGAGATTGCGGAGAACGCGCGGAATGCTCGGGCAGCAGCTGGCACCGGCGTGCAAGCCACGGCGCACGACCAGCTGTTCAAGATTACGCGGGCGACGGTGTCGGCAACGCCACCGGATCGAGAAACTACGCCTAGTTCGGGAGTAAAAGTGCAATGTGAAGTGTACTATAATCACGAGTCGTCCCAGTGTAGGTTCGCAAAGTCGAAATTTAGGAAGTGTCTTGCCACTGGGTATCTGCGTAGGATGTGCAAAAAATTAAATTATGTGGAATCGAAAGCGGTGGATGAAAGCGTTGACGACGATGAGTGCTTTAATATTCGGTCAGTAAAAGGTGAACCAATGACAGAAACGGTATCGGTCTCGGGGATTGAATTGAAATTTGAGATAGATAGTTGTTCGGCCGTTACAGCTATTTCTGAGAAAACATATAAAAAATATTTTAGCAATGTACCATTGTCAACGACTAGGAAACGTATCACGTTTTCATATACGGGTGATAACATAGTTTGTGTAGGTATAGCGCGGTTGCAAGTAAGTTACGCGGGCGCATCACATTCACTTTATGTTTATGTTGACGTATTATTGTTTTTTTTGCTATCAGTGAACAATGATGTGGTTTACATGTTAACATATTTGGTGTATGAATTGTATTTAATTATAATCTAACATGTAACTGTTTTTGTTCCAATAAATAAAACAAAAAAAAAATTAAAAAAATGTTGTGCGAGACGGCGGTCCGCCGATCCTCGGTCGCGATTTTATTTCAAAATTCAGGTTAGTATTGTTGTCGATACAATATTGTGAGCAATTAGATGAAAATAATTTGTTCGATACGTTCAAAACCGTTATCTTTCGGTCTTTTCGGACAAATTAGGGTTATTTAATAAATTTAAAGTGAAGTTACAATTAAAGGAAGATGCGAAACCAGTTTTTGTTAGGGCCCGACCGATAGCTTTCGCGTTAAAAAGTACCTAAGGTAGATAAAGAGATAGATCGGTTAGTAGGGTTAGATGTTTTGAAACCGGTTGATCACGCGAGATATGCGTCACCGATCGTGCCGGTGTTGAAGCAAAATGGATCTATACGTATGTATATGCGCCGATTACTCAACTGGTGCAAACAAACAATTATTAGTTTACTGAACTTTTTTCTAAGTTGTGTGGCAGTTCACTAAATTAGACCTGTCAAATGCTTACAACCAATTTTTGTTGGATGAAGGGTCACAGAAATTAACGTGCATAAATACGCATAGGGGAATATTCAAACATACACGCCTTTGTTTTGGTATTGCAAGCGCGCCCGCTGTGTTCCAGCGCGCGATGGAGGGCGTGCTAGCTGGCGTGCCCGGCACACTCTGTATGCTTGACGATATTTTAATAAACGGGACAACTAGATCTGAACACCTAGAGAGGTTACATCAAGTGCTGTCAAAATTACAAGACGCGGGACTCACCTTACAAAAAGATAAGTGTGTGTTTTTCAAAGACGAAGTAAATTACCCTAATTACGTGATAAATAAAGATGAGTTGCTAAATCACCACTAAAAGTGAAAGCCATAATGGAGGCACCCGTGCCAACTAATATTAATCAATTACAGTCATTTTTGGGGCTGGTAAATTATTATAGAAACTTTGTTCTTAACGCGTCTTCGATATTAGGGCCTTTGTATGAGTTATTAAAAAAGGGTAGCAGGTGGTGTTGGACACGAGAGCACGATGAAGCATTCACTGCGATTAAAAAATGTTTAGCGTCAGATCAAGTATTAGTTCACTTCAATCCAGACGCGTCTATTATTTTAACAGTTGATGCATCGCCGTCAGGTCTTTCTGCAATATTATCGCAAATAGAACCCGATAAGACTGAGAGGCCGATCTTGTTTGCGTCGCGGACGCTTAACGCTGCTGAGAAACGTTACTCGCAGATTCAAAAAGAAGCGACCGCGATTATTTATCGTGTTAGGCGTTTCCATCAATACTTATATGGCAGGTCAGTTCCGTTCATCCTTCGTACCAATCATAAGCCACTATTGTCGATTTTCGGGGCACACCGGGGTATACCTGAAGTTCCTGCAAACAGGCTACCGAGATATGCGTTATTCCTAAGCGGTTATAATTATAAAATCGAATATGTGCGTAGCGCTAATAAGTGCGGATTTTTTATCGCGCGCTTACCTGCCTGAGGAGAGGGGTGCGGAGAGAGGCACGCGGGGCATTGATGCGTAGACGTTTGATCCGGACCGGGCTTCGTACATTAATTTTGTGTTGGACGGTAGTTTACCAGTGACCTTAAAAATGCTACGCGAGGCGACGGATGCTGATGTGACCTTGCGTAAGGTAGTACACTTTGTGTTGAATGGATGGCCTAGGAAAACGCCTGATTGCAGTATGAAGCCGTATCATTCGTGTAGGACGCAATTGTCTTATGAAAATGGATGTGTTATGAGAGGACACAAAGTTGTAATTCCAGAGAAGTTACGAGTTAAAATTTTAATGGATTTGCATCAATCCCATTTAGGAATTGTCAAGACAAAAGCGGAGGCGCGAGCGCGTATTTGGTTCCCGGGTATAGACGCGGCTTTAGAGCGTTTGATAGGTTCGTGTGATGTATGTATGCAACTGCGCCCATCGCCGGCGAGGGTGCCGATTGCGCACTGGAAATATCCTTCAACGCCATTTTACCAGGTTCGTATTGATTTTCTGGGGCCTATAAATGGGTAGACCTTTTTAGTGGTAGTGGATGCATACTCCAAGTGGGTCGAGGTCTATAATATGAAATGCAGTACTTCCACTGCAGCAACAATTGACAGGTTATATGAGCTTATGGCAAGATTTGGTGCACCGCATACGCTGGTTAGTGACAACGGTTTATATCACGTGAGTTCGAGGCTTTTTGTAAAATAAATTAAAATACTTGTTTGACTACAGGAATTCTGTCCACACATTAACCGGGTTTTCTCCAGCTGAGCTGGTCTACGGTCGGAAGCTTAGAACGCATCTTGACCTAATAGAACCCGAATCACCATCGTCATCATCCACGGCTCTCGCTAATGTGGTTAATCGTAAACAGTGTTTGCAAAATAAGACGGGTGGGCATAATACTCAAGTGTTTGCCACCGGGGACATAATTTACTATAAAAATTATACTGTCAATGGTAAATAAACTTGGTGCAGTAGGGTAGTGATTAAAAAAATTGGCAACGTAGTATATGTAATTAGGGACTTAGTGACTAATGGTACCTTAAGGAAGCATAAAAATCAAATTATTTTGTATAAAGGCGACGATTACTATGACAATAAAGACGTGGACATAGACATAGAGGAGCAAAGTAGAAGCTCAACGGCACAGACCCTGTCTACCGATGTGAGGACATGTCCAGGCACGGGTGAAGGGGGCGAGGACTCGCAGATTGCTGTAGATAGTTCTGACGTAGCAAGAGCAGTTACACCCACAGTGATTCCACAGTCATCAACACCAGACAATTCAGCCGAGGAGGAGGAGTTCCAGGAGGCATTACCCGGTTCTCCTAGCACAGGGCATACCGGCGAAGAGCTGCCACAACAGCAGGGAAGTGAGCCTGCCAATACCACGGTCTAAACGTAATCGGCCTTAAGTCAATTACAAATTATTTTATTAGAGTACTTATGTGTAGAAATAGTAATAGGGTTCCGTACGGTAGTTGTTTAATTTGTATTTTTAAGCTAATTCGAGGAATGTTACGTATGTGTGCGTGTGCCTACGCACCACTACTTGCGTAAACCAATAAACGTGAGTGTAGTGTGTAGTGTATAAGAATAATTATGTAACGTGTGTATGAGTTGCATTCAATATAGAACACCTAAAGTGAACAGACGTGTTGTCATTTCATTTCCTCTCGTCGCCACACCACATGGCGACCCTGCCATGCGTGCAGCGTGGTAGGTGTAAGTTTAGTATTTTGTCTCGCGTTAGCAAAATTATAATATGGCGATAGAAAGGAAACGCATTCGCCTGGGAGCTCGCATCCAAATAACACGCGACGTGAACATTACAAAAAGGTCAAACGAAAGCTTGGAAGATGGGCAAATCGGTGTCTAAAGAGAGCGCGGTGGTGATAGCGCAGACGGCCTCGGGAGGCAACAATCGAGCGACAGACAGCTACGCAGATGAAATACAAAACCATACAATTATACTGCCAGTAATAATCGGTATCTTGGTCACTGCCGGCCTATATTTGGCGTCGAAAATATACAAAAAACAACACACTAAATGGACTCGTAAAGAAATCAGACAAGACTTTTTGCGGCGTATGCAGAACAGGTTGTCCGGTAGGAATCGGGCAAGTGGAAAGGAGTCTGGACCCGAAGACATCGAGCTGGATAAAACTGAAATCATTTAGAACAAAAAGGGACAGAAGTGCGCGAATTATTTCTTTTATTTTTTTTATTATCTCGTCTGTTCCGTAAGTGCATTATCGAAAGAAAAAGCAAGTAGTGTGGGAGCGTTGTAAGTGCATTATCGAAAAAGCAAGTAGTGCGGGAGTGTTTTTTTTTTAATTCTCTCTTATCGGTGTGAAAAACGTAGTTTTATACAAATAAGTAAGTATACGGCAAGTATGGGCATATGGAAAAAATAATAATTATCCATGAGGATATTAAAAATGTTTGTGAAAGCATAAGAAAATTAGGGCCAAAGCGAAGAAATGAAAGTCTAGGTCAAGAAAAATTCCAATATGCCGATACTTTGTTCAATAAATATAAGGTAATTATAAAATCTTTAGACGTTAAGAAATTTAGTTCTGCAAAATCATCTGAAAATTTCGAAGTAATTTGCACTAATATAGTTAAATAGTATAATAAGATTTTAGAATATGAAGAAAACATGGAGAAGTCAAGCGTCAAGATGAATAATTTTGATATGCGTACGGCTATTAGTTTAATTCCTGTTATGGATGGCAAAGAGTCGACTACCGAGAAAATGATAGAAGGTATTGAAATGTATTACAGTTCTTTAAAAAGTGAGAAATGCCAGAATTTGTTGATTAGTTTTGTGCTAAAAACCAGGTTGACTAAAACTGCAAAGTTAAAGTTAAAAGCCGACTATCCTTCTATACAAGATTTACTGTCCGATATAAAAACATATTTACTAACGAAAAAATCAGCAAATTCTATGCTATCACAGATTAATAAGCTATCGCAATGTAACCTAACTATTTCAGAATATGGTGATAAATTAAAAGAACTCTTTATGGAGCTTACAATTGCGCAATCTGATGGTAACCCACAAGCCAACGCAATCTTAAGCCCCATCAACGAGAAAATGGTAATAAAAAGATTTTCAGATGGACTTCGAAATCGCCGATTAAGCACCATAATATCAGCTCGCAACTACACAACACTCAAGGACGCAGTGCGAGCGGCGGAGGATGAAGATGCGGCTCGTGCTTCGCATCAGGATAACATATATACATTTTCTCGAGGTACAAACAATATCCGTCGTAATTTTAGATATAATCACCGTATGCAGGCGCCCAGATCCCGTAACCCATGTGACTACTATAATCAACCGCATAGTTTCAGTCAAACTTATGGTAAGAACAATAACTTTAACATACAGCACCGTGGATTCAGTTATCGTGGCAGATATACACATCGTCCGTATAATGGCGGATTTCGTCAGTTCCGGCCGAGCAGAAGAAATTTTAGAGGTAATAATGTTAAGTATAATATGTCGTCTTCTGGTCAAAGGAGTATGTATCTTGTAGAACCAAAAAAGGAAAACCTAATAATTTAGACGAGTTTTTTCAAGCCTAATTACATTTTGACATGTATGGGTTTAGATTTCATTTATTTTTATATAGACAATAAGAAATGCAAGTTTTTATTAGATACAGGAGCTTCATTATCGATATTTAAAAGTGAGTTAATAGGTAATCATATAAAAAGATATCCAAACAACACGGTTATAAACGGATTAGGTGGTACAATTCAAGCTAAGTATCATGTTTATGTTTCATTACGGACGGATGACGGTTTAGAGTTACCGCATAACTTGTACCTACTTAATGCGATACCATGCAACGTGGATGGTATCATCGGACTTGATTTTCTGCGAAAGTATAATGCAAACATAGACTTATTAACCGATAGACTTACTCTTCATTATAATAACAAGTACCAAAGCTTAATTTTAATTAAGCAATCTGATGACACATTAGACTCTGATAGTTATTTAGTTATTCCGACGCGTAGTGAATAGTTTTGCTATATCAATATAAATAAAAATGTATTTAAGGATTGTGTAGTCTATCCAAAACAATTGGAAGAGAACTTATTTTTAGCTGGTAGCATTGTGACACTAAAACGCGGTAAAATACCGATAAAATTTTTGAATACTAGCGAAAATACAATTAAAATAAAAAAGATACATTAATTAATTATGAAAATTTAGATTATTTGGAAAATTATGATATTTGTTTATTTAATTAAACTAAAAACGACATCAAACGCGTTAAAAAGTTATTGCCTCAATTAAAATTATCACATTTAAATTCACTGAATAGGAAAGAAATAGAAATTATTTGTGCCAAATACACTGACATCTTTTTTTAGAAAACGATAAGCTAGGTACTGCGAACATCGCTGAGCAATCCATTACCGTGAAACTGAATACGAAACCCGTTTATGTAAAGCCTTATCAGCTACCTCAGTCGTTGAAACCAGAAATAAATAGACAGGTACAGAAAATGTTAGATGATGACATAATTAAGCTTGTAATAGTGAATGGAATAGTCCTATTTTATTAGTTCCTAAAAAATCTGATGGAAATAGAAAATGGCGTTTGGTGGTAGATTATAGAAAGGTTAACGAATCGATCCAAGATGATAAGTTTCCGTTGCCAAACATCACCGAAATTTTAGATTCGCTATCGGGATGCGTATGCTTTAGTCATTTAGATCTTTATCAAGGATTTTATCACGCAAGCATTCATGAAGAAAGTAGAAATATCACTAGTTTTACAATAAACACTGGTCAATATAGAATGAAGCGACTACCGATGGGGCTGAAAATAAGTCCTAGTGCTTTTTCGAGAGTAGTTTCATTGCCAATGTCAGGGTTGACATACGACAAATGTTTTCAATACTGTGACGATATTGTGGCAATAGGCAGAAATAAACAAGATCATGATAAAAATTTATTATCCGTGTTTGAAAGATTAAGAAAAATGAACTTTAAACTTAATCTACAAAAGTGCGATTTTCTAAAATTACAATTACTCTATTTAGGACACGTTATATCAGCTCAAGGTGTATTGCCCGACCCCGATAAAGTAAAAGTTTTGCAAAATTATCCAGTACCAACGAATTCCGATGAAGTTAGGCGATTTGTCGCATTCTGTAATTATTATAGGAAATTTATACCATGTTTTTCCGAGATAACTATACCTTTGAATAAATTATGTAGAAAAGGAGCGATTTTTGAATGGAATAAGGAATGTGAAGAAAGCTTTGAAACCTTAAAGAGTAAGTTAGTATCGCCTCCAATCTTACAGTATCCAAATTTTTCAGAACAAAACACATTCGTCCTTCAGACGGATGCCTCGGGTGTGGCGATAGAATCAGTTTTATGCAATAGCAATATGAAACCAGTAGCATATACTAGTAGGCCACTAAATAAAGCGGAGTTAAATTATCCTACAATACAAAAGGAACTCCTAGCTATAGTATGGAGTATTAAATATTTTAGACCTTATTTGTATGGGCGAAAATTTACTGTCATGACCGATCATAAGCCATTAATTTATTTGTTTGGGATGAAAGATCCATCCACAAGACTATTAAAATTTAGATTACAGTTAGAAGAATACGACTTTAATATTGTTTATATAAAAGGGTCTGATAACACAGTGGCAGATTGTTTGAGTAGGGTGACCATCTCGTCAGACAAATTAAAATCAATGAATAGAAAGTTAGAAGCTATGGTAATGACTAGGGCGCAAAAAGCAAAAATGAATAATACAACAAATAATCAATGTAACACAAGGTCCATTAATATACCTGTCGAACCGAGGTTTGGCCAACCAAGGGTCGCAGAGATATTAAGAAAACCTAGTGATTACATAGAATTCACAGATCGAGACAGTATTTCACGCCGGCCCACCGCCTACTACTTTATAAGGCGCAGGTTCGGCCTCACATGGAATACTGTTCTCATCTTTGGGCAGGGGCACCCCAGTACCAGCTTCTCCCTCTAGACCGCATTCAACGGAGAGCGACTCGAATCGTCGACTGCCAGGATATTTCAAATCGGCTAGACCCCTTGGCGCTGCGTAGAGATGTGGCCTGGCTATGCATCTTCTATCGCTTATACTATGGGGAGTGTTCCGAGGAATTGTTCGGAATGATCCCTGCCGCCTCTTTTCGCCATCGTCCTACGCGCCAGCATTTCCCCCCCCATCATTTACATGGTTGGCAGTCCACAACTGTGCGTTTCTCCAGGAATTTTCTGCCTCGCACAACAAAACTGTGGAATGAGCTGTCGCCTACGGTATTTCCAGACCAATACGACATTCAACACTTCAAGAAAAGAGCGTACTCCTTTTTAAAAGGCCGGCAACGCACTTGTAACTCCTCTGGTGTTGTAGGTGTCCATGGGTGGCGGTAATCGCTTACCATCAGGCGATCCGTCTGCTCGTTTGCCCCATAATCAATAAAAAAAAAATATATATATATTAAAATTTATTTCAGAAAAATTGTTAAATAATAAATTTATTACGTATGAAAATAAATGTTTAGCTTATATAGATAATGAAATTACTTTATACATAAATCTTAGTTATATGTCGCATTTTACGCGAGCCGAATTTGCGGATATATTAACGGATTGTTGTAATGATATAAGTATAAAAGAAATTCGTTTTATTAAAAACGAAAGTAATGTTAATTTTATAAAAGAATTAATTAAAGAGATACAAAGTAGGAAAACATGGTCCAGACCACGAATAAATATTTTAAGAGGTATAAAAAGAGTCTCTAACTTTGACGAAAAGATGTATATCCTACATGACTATCACTTACTACCTACGAGCGGACATGCAGGTGTGCGGCGTATGATAAGCAACATTAAAGATAAGTACTTTTGGCCAGAACTAGAACGTGACGTGAGAAATTACGTAAGTAAATGCCATAAATGTCAAATAAATAAACATTCTAGGAACACGATCGAGCCGATGATGGTTACAACTACGGCCTCGACCGCCTTCGAGAAAGTGTGCTTAGATTTAGTGGGCCCATTAGATAAGGATTTAGAAGGTAATGTTTATATTTTAAGTTTACAGTGCAAACTTAGTAAGTATATAGAAGCATATCCATTGCAACGCAAGGATACAGTAAGTGTGGCACGGTCTTTTGTGAGTAATTTTATATTAAGATATGGTGTACCGAAAACTATAACTACAGACCGTGGGACGGAGTTTATGTCTAAGTACTATGGCTGAGGTATGTAAACTGTTACACATTGAGAAATTAAACTCAACTGCCTACCATCATGAATCGATAGGTGCGATAGAGAATTCACATAAACATCTTGTTGCATTTTTGCGAAGTCAATGCGATGGACACCCAGAAACTTGGAGCCAGTGGCTACCATTCTGGTGTTTCGCATGTAATACAACGGTACATACCCAAAGCAAGTACTCACCGTACGAACTTGTCTTCGGTAAACCATGTAACTTACCAAGTAATTTAGTCAGTAATATCGTAGAACCATTATATAATATTTATATTAACGACCTCCCAAAAATAACAAAACATCCGACTATTTTGTTCGCTGACGATAGCACAATTGTATTTACAGGCAAAAATAATTCACTTATTGAATCTGACATTTTAAATACACTTAGCAATGTAATGCAATGGCTGACATTAAATAATTTAAAAATTAATTTAAGTAAAACACATTTAATGACATTTAAAAATAGAATTCCCCTAATGACAACTACTAATATTAACTATAATGACGAAACTATTAGTGAGGTGGATACAACAAAATTTTTAGGGCTTAATATAGATGGCAACCTAAATTGGAAAGCACATGCAGAGATCCTTTGCTCAAAACTAAGTACTCAATCCTATGCATTGTATATGCTTACAAAAAAACTAAACCAGGCCGCAGTGCTGACAGCATATTATGGCAACGTTGAAAGTATGTTAAGATACGGAATCATATTCTGGGGAAACTGTACAGAAAAAGAGCAAATATTTATAGCACAAAAAAAAATGCATAAGGGCAATATGCAAGCTCGATCAAATAAATAGCTGTAGACCGTGCTTCAGAAAACTAAAAATATTAACATTACCGTGTCTGTACATGTATGAGTTGGTGTTATTTGTCAGATGTAACTTAACGATGTACGAACATTATAAAAGCAAACGCCACAATTTGAAAGTTCACTGTCCTCAACACAAAAGTGCATTGATGACAAATAGTGTATTCTGCATGGCGCCACGAGTTTATAATCACCTACCTAAACTGATATTAAAAAGTATGAGCATCAGTGTATTTAAACATAAAGTTAAACAATTACTCGTAGAAAAAGCTTATTATAGTGTTAACGAATTTATAAATGACATGCAAACTAATAATGAGAAATAACCTATTGTATTAATTAATTTACTGACATGACATTTTTAATTTTTAATTATTGTTTGACATATATTATATTCTTAATTGAATTGTACCACAATAACCTTGCCTAACATTTATTATTTTTAATGGAGTTGTTATTGTAATTAATTTATTAATTTTATATGATTACTAGTAATGCACAATCAGTAAAGATATCTGTAAAATTGCATGCCTTCAGGCGGATTATGGAGAGACCAATTTATATATATTATGTTATCTGAATTACCCATTTTCGCAATAAATGAGTTTGAGTTTGAGTTTGAGTTATAATTCAGATGACTATGCATTAGAACTTAAGTATAGGCTACAATTAGTTAATAAAGAGGCTAAGCAGAATTTAGTGTTAAGTGAATTGCAAAGAAAAATTGTTTATGATAAGAAATGTAAGCCAATTAAGTATAAGAAAGGAGATTGGGTTTTAATAAAAAGTGAAACTGGTAATAAATTAGACCAATTGTTTATTAGGCCATATAAAGTGTTATGCGAAAATGAACCTAATAATAAATAAGGACGATAAAATAGAGACTGTCCATAAGAATAGAACAAAATTATATGTAAGTCAGCCTTAAGCTTATCATGTAACAGGTACGTACCTATTATCTGTAGTGAATTTTTTTTATCTAAGTTTGTATTGAGTCTGTATTGCAACATTAATTTGTTACAAATAATGTTATGTTTCGTAACAATAACAGATTTATTCATTGTAAATTTATGTCAATAACATTGCATATTGTTTTAAAAATTCGATATACTTTCATATACATTATATACATATATAATTACATAAAAAAAATACAAATATTATGTTTTGATTTTTTTTTAAATCACCCCTGAGATGTAGTGTGTAGTGTATAAGAATAATTATGTAACGTGTGTATGAGTTGCATTCAATATAGAACACCTAAAGTGAACAGGCGTGTTGTCATTTAATTTCCTCTCATCGCCACACAACACGAGTGCGACACTAGCTAGCAATCGTTTCACTTGTCAGTCCCGTATTTATCAGTATGTATGTATGTTAGTTTTTATGTTCATTAGTTTGATTAAATAAAGTTGAATGAAACAGTCCCAAATCATGCCGTGGCAACTTGTAAGTGAAACAACACTCAGCACATATTTTTAAAACAGTTTGTAAACCCTGTATTAGTGTATGTTTTGTAAGTTGTCCTAAATAAATAAATAAATAAACCTTACGACGCGACGCTCCCGGGGAATAAACCGGTAATCGCAAAAATCAAATTTTACAGGAAAAATTATTTAGTATTTTTCGGGTATATCTCTTCAACAAAAGGTAATCATGACAACATTGTTATATGACGGAAAAGCTATTTTTTACCCGAAAAGTTTATAGTATTAAGTGTAACTATTAAATATACACAGAATTAGTTATTCACCAAAATACATATTACCGAAAATGGTTTCATAAAATTATTAGGGTATTGATATCTTATGATCCTGACTTATCAATATTAGTCCAGTAATGTTTACTTACCGAATTATTCTTGTAAATTTCTTAAAAGTCATGGGCATAATATTGCTTTACTGGATTATTAAACCTATTTTTTCATTACAGTGAGAGATTGCAATGTTCAGTTACTGACTTGTTATGGTAAAATTTTAAGTTACATGTAAAATCGCGTTCTTGAGTCGCCTAGCGCGAGCAAGTTACCGCCAATACGAATAGTAGGTATAAATTTATGTCCCGGATGATAACTGTAACAGTGCATTACCGAAAATGTCTACCACAAAATTTACGATAGTAAACCTGTAATCGCATTAAGCAGAATTTTTGCAGAAATATTTTACAATAATATTACTTTACCGAAATGTAACCACATAATTTTATTTGTAACAATGTATTTCGATATTTTTCAGGTAAATAAAAAATGGAAAATTTCCAAAGAACAAAAATGTTATTAGGAAAACTGTTGGCAATTACTACAGAATAAAATTTAAAAAAATTGTATGTGTATCCCGACCCATAGATACCGAAAATGACATAACAGTAAAAAGTCAGTAATAGTATAATACAGGTTTATTCCTTGGGGGCGTCGCGACGATGCTCCGCGACGTGGGTTCGAAACCGAGACCTTCTGCATTGCAGTCTGTTGGTCTTCCCACTGAGCTATCGCTAAATACGTATCCTAAATACATATTGTATATTAAATATATAGGCGAAATGTGGGTGTAATACAGTTATTCATAGCTTCTCTTTCAGGGACGTAATTTTAAGACTATAATATAATGTTTTTGTATGTTTATTGCTCAAGAATAAGTCCTTCACAGAGCATAGAACTTGTGCGCCGATTTTATAAGCAAGCGTAATTCGGTTCCTTGCTCTATAATCAAAACTTTATTGACAAAAAGAAATCTATTTAATAAAAGGAGAAGAATATATCTTACCGCACTCTTCCTTTTCTGCTTTCTCATGTTTCTTTAACTTCTCTCGCTCAAGCTTTCTCTTCCTTATAACCTAGTGGAATTGAATATAATCGTAATATATACTAATATTATAAAGCTGAAGAGTTTGTTTGTTTGATTGTTTATTGGGTTGAACGCGCTAATCTCAGAAACTACTGTTTCGATTTGGAAATTATTTTTTTGTTGGATAGCTTATTTATCGAGAAAGGTTATAGGCTATATAACATCACGCTACGACCTACGGGGGCCCCGCAGTAATCATAAACGCGGTTGAAACCGCGGGCACATCTAGTATACTTATAGATTTGATATGAGAATGAGAATGATTAGATCACACTTAGCTTTTAAATTCGGCAAGACTACTAGAGCTAGGGCCTTCGCACACAGGTCGTAAGCGTAGTCGTATCGTTTTGGATATCAGTTAAAATCATGGCGTCAACGGCACCAGACGTTTTGGATGTTGAGGATCTTACTTTCTCTTCAGACGAAGAGGATTTTTTATTGCTTGATTTTGTTAGAAGTAGAAAGCGACGTGCTTATTGGGTCTAATTTGACATTGGAAATAATTACAGGAAGAGATTGTTTGTTGCTGCATTTAAGTCATATTGAAAGTTAAAAGTGAAAAGTTCAAAGTCATAAGAAATTGAAATTCAGTTAAATTCAGGTGTTTTTAAAGAAAATAATAAAAAGTTAACTTCTTACGCTTGTGTTTTAACGCCAGTACGTTACGACTATCGTAATGACAATAAACACCTCCTACGATTCGCTGCAACACCGCTTCGTGTGCTTGTATTGCTCTCGTCGCACGCGCGGATTACGATAAGCTTACGCTACGACGCCGTGTGCGAAGGGGTTTAGATTAGCGTTTTACTGTATTGACAAAAATATTTCCATTCTCAATATACCTGTACTGCGGGTGGCTTTAAAAATCAGGAACGTACACAAATAATAGGCTCGAAACATCACAAATTTTGAGAATCAAGCATACAGACCGCATTAGGAACTCAATACTAGCATGCTGGGGACTTTGCTCGACCCAGCATGTTTCACCCATCGTGTGGTTTAACATAATGGATTCGAAATAGCGGGAGCCAAAAAAACAAGGCCCAGATCGAGATACCAAGACGAACTAGATACGTACAAAAGAAAGAAGAGAAATTGCATCTAGTAGGCCTAACATGAAAAGTAAGTGCCGAAGTTTCCTATTGTAGGTACTATTAGTACCATGAAAGACATGAAGTAATGCTTTGATCATCCTAAAGACTATAGTGAAGTAGTCTGAACAACTAACTAATGTCACTTTGATAGAAAGAAATCCAAAGAAGCTTGGTCATGTACATCCTCAATATTTGCTTTGACCGAAGTTTCGGATAGACATTTTCATAGTAAACCAAAGCTTAGTCGAAGAGCTGGCCTTTGCCTTGCCATGACACAGTAGTTAGCTTTGTAATAAAAATTAAGATAACACATAACTTTTCATCTGTCACAAAGTGTAAGTGTCTCCTTCCTCATGTCATACTATTGTCTATTACAAATTACGACCGATAAATAATATTATTAATATTTCCTTTACTGTAGGATTTAGTTATATATGGACTTGGACAGTACCTAACATATGCCATAATGACTGCAACACCTGGTATATAAATAAGTTGTATAATACTGAAATTATAATCTGATTTCAAAGAGTGGCCTTGAGTGTCGTGCAGCCATCTTCTCATAGGCTCAACGTTTTGCCTGAACCTTGCAACTAACATAAATGTACATTCAGTAAACTTAATAAACTTACTAACCCTTTTGACGTTCAAAAGTGTTACTATGTGACCTAATTGAATAAATGATTTTTGACTTTGACTAAGTAATGTTGTCCACTTACGGTATCAGAAACATTATGTAACACAGCAACGCATTTCATCATCTCTTTGTGCGCGCGAGTGCGCTTGTAAACGAAGTCAGGGTGCAGCAGCGCGTTCAGTCCGCGCATGATGATCAACTCGAGGCAGCGGTTAAACGCGACGTAGTACTCCGTCGTCACTATATTCTCTGATATCTTCGTCACGCCTAGAGCTGTTTCTGTGAATAACCAATGTTAATATCAATAGGTTTACCATGAACATGTTTATCTAAAACTTTGGGCCGAACGAAAGAAACTTACAGTGAAGTTTCTTTGGATTTCTTTCTTTCAAAATGTCATTACGGCCGCTGTTTAACTGCTTTATGAAAGGGACAATGAAGAGGTTACGTGCCGAAATTTAGGTTGAATTTCGAAATAAATGTGTTGCATGGTACAAAGAGTCGGTCCGAAACTTCGGCATTTACGTTTCATGGCAGGCCTGCAGGATATTTATGTGAAAGACTGTTTCGGTGGCTGAATGACAGTTTATTCCAATGTTGTGCATGATATCTTGAGATCCTGAGTCGGGCAGTGTTATTGAAGGTATCTGTCAATACATTTTCAGCAGCAGTCTGGCACTGTGCTCGGTAAATGGCAATAGACTCGCAACCTATTATCATCATCATCTCAGACGAAAGACGTCCACTGCTGGATATAGGCCTCTCCCAAGGTTTTCCACATAGACCGGTCGCTCTTTGGCCACCCGCATCCACCCGCTTCCGACGACCTTTATCAGGTCGTTGGTCCACCTTGTGGGGGGCCTACCCCTGCTGCGTCTTCCGGTGCCTGGCCGCCTACCTGTTATGCGGGTCCTAGAAAGATAGCTGGCAAATGTGACTGTAATGTGTTTTACAACCTTCAGCGTTAACATCTACAATAGGTGGGCAGATGTCCCTGCCTACCAATTCGGGGATATAGCTCTAATTTAAATACGAAAATTGTGTTAATAAAATAGTTTAATTGATTTACTTTTATATTCATTCGAGTTATAATAACCTTTATCTGATGATTGAAATTCAAACCCAAGTGGTATAAAAATAACTTCTTTTCTTTTATAAGTACTTACCACAAATAGCTTCCAAGGTAATGCACGCGACGTACTTATGAATTATGTCGATCGGCTCCTTTCCATGTTCCGTTTTAAGGTTCTGTACTAACTTGTGCGCTTGCGCGTTAAACACGCCCAGATATCCGTCGACAACCGATGAGTTGAATGTCGCTCCCAACTTCTTAATGTTGTGCTTCCAAGTTGCACCTGGTATAATAGATTCTAAATGAATAGAGTTTTGGGTCGAATGCAACTCGAGACAATTATTCTTGTGATCAGTAAATTGGTTCTAATCTGGGTGTACTCACATAGTACACCCAGATTCTTAAATGTTTGCAAAGTCTCCTGCAATACACGAAAGATTCAAAGTGAGGGTGACGTCACTTTAGAAAAGGTAGATGTGTTATGGCTTTGAATCCCGTACGCGATAATTTGTGTGATCCGGAAGTAATTGTTCTGAGTCTGCGGGGTTCTTTGTGGCCCTGTATTTGTAAAGTTCACCGTAACTGTAGATAGTTAAGTCGCATCAACTTTTAACTGTCTCTTATATTTATATTTTTGAAACTGCTAAATTTTGAAGGTCAAATTCCATATTATTTGAACGGAGGAACAATACAAACAAAAGGAAAGCAAATCAGTTAGATTTTGAAATTCCTGTTCCTAAATTAGAATTATTTAGAAAAAGTTGCGTTTATATGGCACCCTTAATTTACAACTCATTGCCAAATACAATAACCTGACTACCTTATCAAAAATGTTGTACTTATTGCATTGCGTAGCTGGTTGTTACAGGAATGTTATTATTCGGTAGAGGAGATTTTGCAAAAAAATCCATATAAGTTTTATAATTTGGAATGTTCATTGATATAAGCACAACTAATGTATTAATAGTCGTGTTTTTAAATTTAAGATGTATTAATTTGGAACTTTATTGTTGCATGCTGTATAACGGCCAAATATATGATACAAAATAATTGTAGTACCTTTATACCATATCATATTTGACGCAATAAATGATAATAATAATTATTATTATTATATAGTTAGTAGTAAAACGGTTCCAAATGTAAATACTAAACGATAATTGTGTTTTTGTGCCGTTTGGGGTGGAAACGTTAGGCGCAAGCGCTTGAATATTCGCCTGATCGACGTTTCGCATATTAGAAGGCTGGGCTTTTGTTGGCCCAAAGAGTCAGCATTTATTGCTTATTTATGTATGAATTTTAAATTGTACCTAGCCGTTTTCTACGACTGTTCTCTGTTTACTGTTAAATTTAAAGAATATTGTTTAGTCAAGTGGGGACCTGGTGACACGTAACACATGTATTAATACCTAACAGGCACCAGTCTCTCACAAACATTATGAAAATATTTGTATTATGAAACAAGTATGTAACCTTTGTGAAGAGAAAATAAATCAATAATTATTAATACTGGCAGCTAAGTCTAAACCAGTTAAGTAAATTTTACCGTTTTACAATAACTAGCGGTTGCCTAGTGCTCGAAATTCTACCAAAGTTTGAATATTATGTCATTATATATTGATATATGTAACCATAGTTACGCACTTCGACAGCGTGTGTCAAATGCATGGTTGAGTGCGTGTAGTGCTTTTTTATTAATTTAATGTATTTCTAATGCATATTTTATAAAAATATTAGGATTCGGCACTCCTTCTCCATATAAACTTTAACTGTGCCAAATTTCATACTCCTCCGTCGTCGCAATTTTCGTAAAAAGGAGTAAAAAGTTTTTGCTTCACGTACTAATATATGGGTTATTATTTTATTTTTATATAAATGGGCTGGCCTTTATTTTGCAGAAACAATAAGCATTGCCATTCAACGTGGCAATGCTGCCAGTCTTCTGGGCACACTACCGGTCGACTGTGATGTGGAGGAATTTTATGACGCCTATTAGAGGGTTTTAGTTTTCTTTTTCCTTTCTGTTTTATAATATTTTAGGTATAAGTTATTTTTAAAGAATTGTGGTTATATGTACATATTTGAATTTCTTATAAATAAAATATTTTTTTTATATATGTATAAGTATTAAAGTTATTTTATAGTACCTACACTGATAAAGGACAAAACATACTTTACGTACGTTTTAACAAGTCAGCAGTATTATCGTAGAATTCGCAGCTGCTAGCAGAAATTGAGTAAAATATTTAAAATATTTACCTGGAGCAATGAAAAGTCCATCTCCGAGCCACACTTTTGCAAAGCTGTAGAAATATGGTTTCTCCACAAACGTGTTCGTTATCAATTTCACATCCTCAGTATCATGAGTCACTAAAACAGTTCTGACAATAAGATAAAATAATAGTAATAAGAATAATAATTTCTAGCTTTTAAACTACCACCTTCGCCTTGTGATATAAACAAAAAATGTATCACCAGGTTAAATAAAAGCGCACAAACCGCAGGGCAACTTGTGGCGAGCTGAATGTGAGTGGCGACACTGCGGTCCTGAATGCCTCGGAGAGTCGGTGAGGGCCTCGTCTCCAGCTTGCCGTTACTAGTTGGTTGGGGTGGAACTTCAAGAGCACCCGTAAGAACGTAACTCTGGCTTGCCTTGATCGGCTGATCAGAGGGGGGCCGCTAGAGCTACATGCTTGGGGGAGGAAGTGTCATTTTCAAGGGCATAACTACGGGGAAACCTGCTCCGGGTCTCCGTTATCACGAGACCCGTGATGGCAAAACCGCTCCGCACCGCTCGACACCCCTAGCCGCTCGCACCGGTCTTGCCCTCTGCTGCTGGCTTGTATGCCTATCGTGGCTATTCAGGGGGCTCATCTAGTGAGTTGGTGAGTCACCGTCTGTCCATTCGATTGATGCTATTAGAGTATTCAGGGCAGACGCCGTTTTATCATCCATAGTTACCAATATACCAGTCCATCAAACACCCATACCTCTAGCCCCTATATTAGAATCCATACGTAACAATAGTCCTACGCCTGCTGCGGCTAGTGCCGCTGTAGGTGTTCCATCCCACCTTTGATTAAAACTCTCGAAGGGCCTCTTCACGTTGGATCCATGTCTCCGTGTAAGCCTCCCAAAGCGAGGAGGTATTTTCCTAACGTATTAGGAATATACCCGTGAAAGAGAAACAAATAATAATTTACAAGTTCAAACGCATAACTACATTACTTATTGCTTGAGTGTTTTATGAGTGGTAAATGGTTTAATGGTTGCAGCTCCTTACAGAAAATACTTGTAAAATATACAATACTGTAAACTTGGCGATTGAAAAGAGTGGCCTTAATTTTCTTGCCAGTTCTTCTCATTGGTTCTACGCCCTTGCTTTGCTAAACATGACAACAGGTAAATGTAAATTCACATTAATAAGTGAAACTTTGACGTTCATAACTGTTACTTTGTGACCTATATGAATAAACATATTTTGATTCTGATTTTTGATTTTGATGTTAACATGCATGTGTGGCAGCTGTTGGTCGTGCCGTGCCTCGGAGAGCACGTTAAGCCGTCGGTCCCGGCTGCCATGAACACCTATGGCAGTCGTTACAGTGAAATTGATATATATATATATATATATTGAAATTGATATATATATATATATTGAAATTGATATATATATATATATTGATAGTCTGATACAGTGAAATTGATATATATTTTGATAGTCTGACTAGTTTTAAAGCTAAAGTGATGAGTATTGATGACGTATAATTATTATCTATATTATTATTTTAATTTTGTTCAAAACATAATATCATATGCAATTGTACTATTTGAATATTTTAGAATGTGGTTTCAATTTTCATATTTGACATTTAACTATTAAATTTTCATTTTATGTAAATTAATGTTTTTTTAAATTATATTATGCAATGTAATGTAGTGTTATTAATAATTTGTAATTTTTAATGTATTTCATTTAATGTAATTTTATTTTTTTAATTGTAGTTTTAAATTTTAATTTTTGCCTTAGTATCATGTATCGAAAACTGTGAATGGTGTGCACACCTTTAAGTGATGTTTTTACTCTTCATCCCAGTTAATAAATGTGTAATATTAATTATTTTGTAAAAATGTCGTTGGTGTACCTTAAATAAATAAATAAAAAAATTGGAAAGTCAGTGCCCTCTAATATCCTGAAACTGGTCTAGCCTTAGGGTATCGTTAGCCTTCGGGTTGCGGAGGTCAGATGGCAGTCGCTACGTGTAAAACTGATATCCAGTCAAATCCGGTTAGACTAGAAAGCCGACCCCAAGTGACTTGGGAATAATAAAGGCTAGGGAGAAGTGGTAGCTGTTGTTCAATAGAGACCAGGCTAGTCTAGTTGACTCACATGTTTTTATTATTTACTAGCGACCCACTCCGGCTTAGCACGGGTAGTACAACACTTTAACAAATTATACACCTAAACCAGAGGTTCCCAGACTTTATTTCTCATAGACCACTTTCAAAACTTAGCTGGTTCCGGTAGACCCCCCGCAGCAACATTTCTACAATATCCCTTGGCATACGTATTTATATTGGTGAAGAATCAAACAAGTTCTTGCAATTAAAAAATTTGATAAAATTTCTACGGGCTGACCTTTTATTTATTTTTTAGTAACTCTCTACCGAAATATCGGTAGCTTCGAGACCACTGGTAATGAACATGGAATATGCAAGTTTTTACCAAGTAGCAGTTGCTGAGCTTCTTCAAATATTATCTGCCTACATTGATAGGTGTAGTCAAGCCAAAATTTTTTAGTTCTTCACTATCGAAAGCAAATGAATTTTCGTGGACCCCCGCTTCCGAATTGTGTTCTCCCATTTTTTTGTCACGCCAACATAAACCCCGTCGAGTCGCCCGTGGACCCCTGGGAGTCCACCTGGACTACTTTGGGAAATAGTGACCTAAACCTTCCACATAAATCACTCTTTCTATTAGTGAAAACCGCATAAAAATCCGTTCAATAATTGTTGAGAGCTATTCCATGACAAAAAATATAAAAAGATCTATACTAATATCATAAAGCTGAAGAGTTTGTTTGTCTGGTTGAACTTGCTAATCTCAGGAACTACTCGTTCGAATTGAAAAATTCTTTTGGATAGCCCATTTATCGAGGAAGGCTATAGGCTATATAACATCACGCTACAGCCAATAGGAGAGGAGCAGCAATGAAAAATGTCGCAAAAACGGAGAAAATTCTCTTATATGAAGCAGATGAAATTGCGCGGGTCAGCTAGTATTATTAATTTATAATCAAAGAATAAAGCCTTGGTGGCGCAGTGGTAGTATACGCAGCAGTTATAGTAGAGGTCTGAGGTTCAATGCCCGGGTCGAGCAGTCTTATTAGGTTCTTCTGTCATGAATTTCTCAGCAGCAGTGCGAAGTCTAACTGTACCCAGTAAATATCAATAAGTTATAGAAAACATCTCCGCCTAAAGCTCTGACGATATAAGCATAACATGTACGCCATGGCGCCACTAACACTCTGTCCCTTCCACAGTCGCCTCTTTTTCTGTTGCCAGTGTAAAGAAATAGCGTCAGTTTGGTAGATTTATAGAAGTGCTACAATTTAAGCGCCGGTTCAGAGCAGCGATAGCTCATTGGGAGACCAACAGAATGCAATGCAGAGGGTCTCGGATTCGAACCCACGTCGCGCACCTCTGACTTTTGGAAGTTATATGACTTTTCGAAATTATGTGCGTATTGATCGACAATTATTGCCTGCTCCGTGCCTCGGAAAGCACGTTAAGCCGTTGGTCCCGGCTGCCACGAACATCTATGGCAGTCGTTATGGGAGAGTGTCGACACAAAAGATCCTACTGGGTCGAAGTGTTGCCGGGTCTGCACTGACTGGGCCCCAGATAAGATAAGATAAGCGCCGGTTCAATATAGGTTACTCTCCCCTAAATATGTGCTACTTATATATCTAAATTATACCATTTTGGGATAACCAAACAGTCCATTTTTTTATACAACCAAGGTGGCAAACAAGCATACGGCCCACCTGATGGTAAGTGGTCACCGTAGGCTATGGACGCCTGCGACACCAGAGGCATCACTTGCGCGTTGCCGACCCTTAAGTAAAAAATAAAGTGGGAAGGAGAAGGAGCGCGAAGGGGGAAAGAGGGTTATTGGGCCTCCGCAACTCTCACTCACCGAACGAAACACAACAGTAGGAATACTGGTATTTCACGTCGATATTCTTTGAGAGGATAGTCCTTCCCCGGTCGAGCCGGCCCATTCATGCTGACATCAGCGAGGCTCTACTACACAAAACATGGTGTTACTCAGATTTATTTAGGCCTACCAACAACTACTTACACTAATACACTTTTCTTTTACATAAAGATCAACATATACATATATACAAAATTTGTAGTCTCTGCCTACCCCTCTGGGAAACAGGTGTGAATCTATGTATGTACATATATACAGTAAATTTGGAGTTTACAACACACTGATAATATTATTACGGAATGCGGCAAGCGAGTCTACGTGCACGTCTATGACATCAGAGTAGCTATTTATGGTTCTGAAAAGACGGGGTTTGCAGAGTTAGAGACTCACCCAAAAACACATATTTTATTTATCACATTCGGTAAATCCCCTGTCTCTACGACTAGTCCAGTTTATGATATAGCGTTCCCCTACACCAACTGTCAGGTTATATTAGGGGAGCCGCTGTACCTTCCAGTGCTCGAGAGCACCTTCCGGGACCAGCTATAGACTGGTCTTGTCCCCAAATCTCGATTTAAATCACATGCGGTACAGCTGTTAGGAGGTTTGGTCACGGGGGCCAATCTTAACGCAGACTAGCCATCCGCGCAGGAGATACTATAGTGCACAAGTGTATGCGCAAACACAAGTGCACTCGCTGTTCCCTAAATCTCATGATCCGATGGGAGGGTAATCCGATATGACCGGGGAGAGACTGATCTCTCCAACGGCTTCGCGTGCTTTCTGAGGCACCAAGGGGTGTCTTACATTGCCAACTCCTTAACATTGGACTGCTATTGAGATTTCTTAACAGAAAATCTTAATAACTTGTTATTGCCCCGACCCGGGCTCCAAATCCGAGACCTCTATCCGAGAACTCATCCTCATAATCATCGGGGATGGTTTAGACACAATTGCTCCTTGGCGCTCCGATCGAGGCCCAGATATAGGGGTTCGGATGGAACAATATCTGTCGGATCCGCTAGTATGCATATATAAGTAGAAATCTTATATTATGTACTTACCGAATATAGGAAAGGGTCCCAGCCAAAGCACGAATCTACTAGCTTGTGCTTTCTCACATACCTTGCTCATACGGTCTATGACACTGAATAATACTGAAAACAGAAGAAAAATGTTATCTGTTGTGTTTAACGCATAATCCTAATCCTAACTAATATTATAAAAGCGAAAATGAGTTTGTTACCTTTTCACGCCTAAACCACTTAAACGATTATCCTGAAATTTTGCATATACGTTGTCAGGTGTACAGAAACGGACATAGGCTACCTTTCATCCCGAAAAATATTACTGTTCCCGAGGAAAACAATAATAATGTTTTTATGATAATAGATGGCGCCACGTGTCTTTCGAAACATGATTGAATTATATTATTGCAAGCAGAGTACAACCCGAATTGATTGTTTAATTCTAAATTAACGCGAGCGAAGCCACGGGCAAAAGCTAGTAATTATAATATTTTGCACAGTTTTTTACAGATTGAATTAAGTAGCAAAGTAAGTAATCTATACAGCTTCAGCTTTATAATATTAATAAAGCTGAAGAAGTTGATTGTTTGTGACATGATTTCTTATTTTTGTTAATAATTCTGTTCGGGAGTTTTTATTTATTCAATTGGCAACACAGCCAACTATCATTTTTAAATAGTGGGGTGATTGTAGAGGGGAAAAATAACTCGTTCTCTCGGCGAAAGATCGCTCAGCAGTAAGGAACTAGCATTCAACTGATTTCTTTATATTTCAGAAGTGGGATGAGTAAGTACACGCAAACATTTTCGATAAGTATCTTTTTGTAATGGCGTTATTTCTTTCTTGTTTTTAAAAGTTTAATTAGTAGATACTTATTTCGATTGTTTAACTGTGAACAAACTGATAGGTCGACTTTTACAGTACACTTTACAATACACTACACAAATGTAATAAACTACCCACATAATTACACACAATGACATTATACGCGATTCCCATAGGAATCATCACAACTTGGTGTATTTTCGAGTGTTAAAACTGAACGGTTACCTTGAAATACACTTAGTAACTCTTTAACTGGAGTGCTGTTGGGGAATACCCTCAGTGTATCCTACATATTCAGCTAATGAGTAAGGTTTACTTTCTGGAGGCAACCATGCCGACAAACCAGAGGTCCGCCTGCCTACTGGTTGAAAACTCTACACGCACGAGTGTAAATAATTTATTTCATTGCATATTATTATGTACCTACATTATAATTCTTTAGTAAATAATTGAAATATGCATTGTAAATTAGCAGCGCTTAGATGATAAAATGATATAACCTATGATTTTTTTTTTAAACATTAGCATTTACATTGTATCAGGAGAATACTTGGTCAGGGTACTCCCTGATAGTTTTTTTTTTAGTTCTAAGAGTGCATTGTGCTCTTGCGTGAAATACTTGGACGAGGCTACTCTTCGTCAGCGTTTTTGCTGGAGCATAGTGCCGTTGTTTGCTTAGGTATAACGGTTACGCTTACCTAGTCTGAGTGATTAAACAGTGATATACTCTTCAGCAGTCTTTGGCTGGGATGCAATGTTATTACGTAGATTGACGAGTAAAATACTTGCAATAGCTTTTGTAGTATTGAGGTAATTTCTTTGTAAAACAAGCGCTGCTGGTTTATAAAGCTACTTGACTTGAAGGCTGTTGCCATTTGACTTGCAGGCTGTTGCCACTTGACTTGGAGGCTATTGCCACTTGACTTGGAGGCTATGTGCGCTCGTGCTACTAAGAGGTTATGTGTGCCTCGTGTGCTGCTAAGAGGTTATGTGTGCCTCGTTTGCTACTAAGAGGTTATGTGTGCCTCATTTGCTACTAAGAGGTTATGTGTGCCTCGTTTGCTACTAAGAGAGGTTATGTGTGCCTCGTTTGCTACTAAGAGAGAGGTTATGTGTGCCTCGTTTGCTACTAAGAGGTTATGTGTGCCTCGTTTGCTACTAAGAGGTTGTGTGCCTCGTTTGATACTAAGAGAGGTTATGTGTGCCTCGTTTGCTACTAAGAGGTTATGTGTGCCTCATTTGCTACTAAGAGGTTATGTGTGCCTCGTGCTACTAAGAGAGGTTATGTGTGCCTCGTTTGCTACTAAGAGGTTATGTGTGCCTCGTTTGTTACTAAGAGGTTATGTGTGCCTCGTTTGCTACTAAGAGGTTATGTGTGCCTCGTGCTACTAAGAGGTTATGTGTGCCTCGTGCTACTAAGAGGTTATGTGTGCCTCGTGCTAATAGGCATGAAAGTGGATATAGTGGCAAGAATAGAAAATGGTATGTTAAGCTGGTTTGGACATTAGAAAGAATGGACGAGGAAGGATTAACAAAGTTTATAAGGCTAGTGTGAATAGTCGCTAGAGGAAAACCTAGGTGAATGTTTCTCGATCAGATCGGAGGCGTTCTAGACAAAGGCCAGGTTAAGAGCTTCTTGAACCGACGGGCGTGTATGAGATATGTGATGAAAGTGAATGAAGCCAGAGAAGTTTGACAGGATCGTAGCAAATGGAAAACAGGCGTGAATCTATGTATCTATGTGCTAATAGGAGAGGTTGTGTGCCTCATACTAATAGGAGAGGTTATGTGTGCCTCATGATTTAGCTAAATGTGCTTAAATTAAAATGAGGTTAGGTTAGACACACATACATATGTCATGTATGTGTGTCGACTAGCAAAGATTAGTTGTCTCGTTAGTGAGCCAAGTACATTCAAGTTACATAGTGTACATCATTGAAATGATCAGTGTCATATGTGCGTAGCATAGATAATTTTTTGAAGTTGAAATATTAGAGGATAACCATACTTTATGTAATAGGCCGTGCTACTATGGTCCATTACTGACTTTTACAATGTTTAGTCATCTAGGCATGAAAATATCGATTCAGTCCTAATGATATTATATTTTTATTTTTGAGACCATTAAATCGGACGACGCGATGAGTCCAGGTCCTGATGGTGACATTTGTCTATAAATATTGTCGCGGACAATTACTATTATTTTGTGCACATTAGATATACCTACTTTAGGTTTTTTTTAAATTTTAACTGAAACATAATACTATATAATGATAATTATATAATATAACTATCATAGAAAAGATTTTGGACAATTATGCCTGTTGACAATAAACAAATACGATTTAAAGAAATTATATTACAATGGGATATATAATAATTTGCCGATTCTTAAAGATCATACGTTTTAATTCCATTATACGTTTTTAGATGCATATAGGTATGTTGTTTGTCTTTGAACATGTTTATGTTCTAAGATAGCATGGAAATATATACAAATTCGGTTTGTTTTTCTAATTTGGCATATATCATAATAATTTTAAAGGCATATTAATAAACTTAATTAATAATAATAATAATAAATCTTTATTTCGGAATCTTTACACTCCATATTTTACACAGAAAAGGAACAAAAAAAGAATAACATATCCGTATTAAAAAGAAAATAAATGAAGTTACATAACAAACAAAATGAATATAATTATATAACCTCTCTACGCTATTACTAAAAATGACGCTATTCGATACAATTATTACGCTGCAATCTGTAACCATTTATTGTACATTGTGGTAGTATACAGTCTTTCAGAAAACTCTTTGATAATACTGTTCGTACACGAACCAACCCTCGACATGAATCCAGCGATTCGTTTTCTCTGGATGGCATTAAACGTATCCAGCCCAGCTTCTGCGAACATACCCGACGCACTACAATGTGGCGCAAGACCCATTAGCTGTCTAAAGATGTTATTGTACTGGACACGAATACCATCCAGAGACCTCTTCGTGTACCGCGTCCAGAGTTGGCAAGTGTAGAAACACTGACAATATGTCCTAAAAAGATGTACCTTCGTCTGAGTGTTGGCTTTAAAAAATCTCCTGGCTATCATATTGCCCACTACTGACAGCGCTCTGCGTTGCCTGTCTATATCTGCATCGTCTTTGAAGTCTGACGTCAGTATATGACCAAGGTAATTAAACCTCTCTACTACTTTGACTCGCTGACCTCCTATCCAAACAGGTGGGACGTTTTGTGGACCTCTTCCTGACCTAAATATTAACAAGTCTGTCTTCTTTGCATTATACACCAAGTTATGTTTTCTAGCGTATCTCTCACAAATTGCCATCAGTTTCCTTAAACCCTTAATTGAGGGGCTGAGTAGGACCATATCATCAGCGTAGCTCAGGTTGTTGACATACCTGTCTCCAAGCCTAAGCCCCACCGCAGTCCCACTCAGCTCCTCAATCAAGTCATTCATATAGATATTAAATAGGTCAGGAGAGGTTAACCCCCCCTGCCTAACGCCACAGGATAGTTTATAGCTATCCGACCTAGCTGATTCCCACCTGACATTGTTCGCCTGATTAGAATACCAATATCTAATCAGTCCAACAACTCCAGGCGCGATATAAGTTTTATCTAGTTTCTCCCATAGCAAGTCATGATTGATTGTGTCAAAAGCACGGCTTAGATCAAGGAAACAAGCGTAAACACTTGTCTCCTGTTCCACATATTGCGATACAACTTGTTTCAGGGAGAAGATAGCCATGTCTGTTATAACTTCTTGACGAAAACCGAACTGCCCGTCATTTAGGCTAAGTGCGGGACTTAACTTTTTATGTAGCAGGCGTTCAAGCACCTTGGCCACTACCGTTGCCAGCGAAATGGGTCTATAATTCGACATGCTAGTAGCATCCCCAGTTTTATTCTTAACTATAGGTACAACCAATGTACGTATAAGTTCCTCAGGCAAGTATTGGTGCCGTGCACAAAGATTGAACAGTAAAGTTAAGGTATCAGCAATATACTTTCCTGCGTATAGCAGATGCTCAATACTCAAGCCATCGTGCCCTGGGGATTTCCCTCGCTTCATTGTCCTGAGAACCTCAACAACATCATCAGTCGACACCTGGAAAGCCCCCTCCTCAACACTTTTACAACAACTTGACAAAGGCACAGGTACTGCTGGATTAATTAAAGTCTGTTTTACATTAAAATGCGTACTAAAGTTATTTGCAATAGCTCTCTTGTCAGATTCACCCTCTACACTGACTGGTGTGCTGGTTTTTGGGTTGAGCTTTTTAACTTCCGTCCAAAAACCCGCGAAATTTTTAGACGAAGCATGATGCGCTAACATATTCATTTTAATCTTCTCCTGGTTATTTTGAACATATTTCAAGGCAGCTTTAAAGTCTTTACGCGCTGTACGCATTAGATCGTAATAATATCCTGAACTAGGCCTACCATATGTATTCCACTGTAAAAATGTTTGCCTAGCGTGGACGTGGTACTGTCTAACATAATAATTCCAACCGGTTATATAACGTTTTCTATTATTATTACATGTATATGTGCGTTCAGCGGCAGTTTGTAAAACTTGAATTATATTACAGTAAAGCCCGTCAATTATACTTATATGTTCTACATCATTACATAACATATTGCTCTTACATGACAAGTTATACTCCTCTGATTGATATAGTAAACCTAGATTTTCAGTACATAGTTCACAGTATTTATCACATTGTTCATTACTCCTACAGCCCCACCTATACTTTAAATTGCAATCAGTCCTACTACCTATTATCAGTCTTTTACAAATAATACTATTAATTCTTACCTCTATTACTAATGGTAGGTGATCCGACAGATAGGCATCATATAATACGTATACGTCACTTACCGATGACTCGGCCGCCGCTGAGACAAGGCAGTGATCGAGCCATCGCTGCGAACCGGTTCCATCACTTACATATGTATACGTGCTTATATCTAATCGCTTAGAGTCTATACAAGATAACAACTCTTCAAAACAATAGTCCATTAGTTCCTTGTAGAAACGCGTGTCGGGGTGCGCATTAAAGTCCTCTAATACGAACACACTTTCAACATCCGCACTATCAATTATCGCACTTATATTAGCCAGACACTGTGCCATTACCGGGAAATTGTCTTCACAGTCGGTAGGCATATATACACTAAATACTAGAATACTCCGATCCCCGCGCACAAGTTTAACCGCTACCATGCGATCATTGTTACACTGCACAATATCAGCACTAGGGAATATGTTTCGATCCCACAGGAGAGCTACTCCCCCGTAGGGCCTCCCTCGCACCATTCCTTGCTCCGTGTCGACAGCAGATATACCGTGACTGCCGAATTGTTTGTGAATCGTGTTTAACAATCCAAGATCATGTGGAAACAGCCATGTTTCTTGAAGCGCTATAATGTGATGACTATTACATAACTGAACTATTTCATGTAAAGATCTTTTGAGTGATCTACAGTTATATGAAACAAGCTTAATGGTCGAGCAATCCATATTAATTTTTAATAAGCTCAGCGTTCGTTGTTGACCTCTTATTACCGACTTCCTTACGTTCCCAGAACTTCCTGAAAACAATGTCCGCAGGCCAGAAACGATCACCCTTATCGTTCAGGAACAGGTCGACACTTCTTAACGGAACAATGACCTTGAAGGCATTAAATTCATTATTATATTGTTTATTTTATAAACTTGCACATTAAGGTCAGTCTTATATTTAATAAATGCCTCTATGTCCCCAGCAGTGGTTTCCTTATGTACTCTAGAGACATATAAGGATATTTTCCTCTCGGCTGCCTTAAAGTTAAATTGCTCCAAGGGCTGGACGACTCCCCTCCTATTAATAGTCTTACGACGTTTGTGTTGCACCGTTGACCAATAATCTTTACCTTGCTTGGAATTGTTACTAGTATTCGTTGCATTCTTAACAGCCTCAGCCATCCTGTAATTCCGCTTATCAGCTGTTATAATTACGCTCGAGTCGCTGCACATAGGCGCCAACTCGCTCGCGAGTGTACGAGGCGCGCAGCGCATTGCACGGCCGCCGCCTCCGCCACCCACTCGCCGCTCGATTATCGCTGTCTCGCTCTCACGCGACACCGGAGACGGCACGCGCTCGCTGCCACACTCGCTGTTGCGCTCCCTCTCCCCCCTTCGCACTGCCCCCGCGCCGAACGCTTGCTTCGGCCGCGGTGATCGTTCGAAATTAATGCTTTCGGAGAATATCTCTTCCACCTCCTTTTCCCTAATGCTTATAGATGGTATTATAGGCATAGTATTCATTGTCCGTTTCAATATTTCTTTAGAATTTTCACCCTCATTCTTCGATAATGCGTCTTGAACTATGTCTTTTAACTGCTGTATTTCGAACTTAAGTGATGCCACCTCCTCCTTGGTCGCTTGCGAGGATACCTCCGAATTGTCTCTTCGCAAGCTGGCGACTTCTTTTTTAAGTAGTGACATTTCCTTTAGGAATGTAGTCACATCTATATGGTCAAACGTGACCGGTGGTAATTTATTGAGATCTTTAGCCACAAAAATCGGTAAATATTCGGGATCTGTTTCCTTCACGATCTTAATTATTTCTTGCACACTCTTCTGCTGGTTACCTTCTTTTCTTCTCATAAGTTTCCGTGAAGGTGCCAGCAGCTTGTAAACAAGTTGCCTGGCACTTTCAATCTCCGCATCGGCAAATGCACTCATACATATTTGCACTATAGCTGTCTCTGGAAGTGTGTCCACTTTGTTACACACAAAAGCCAACAATTCACTAATTACAACATTACACGCATTACATTTCAAATCAGTATCCTTAGGGTCTCGTTGCGGAGATCGCGACATGGCTCAAGGCCGCGGCGCACGGCGCGCACGCACTCGCACGTCTAGTCGCAACGGCAACGTCGCGCGGAATTAAAACATAAACCATTATCATTTTGAGTTATATTTCTGATAGTTTTTATAACTGTGCATTCCATTATTGTGTCGCAATAGGTGTCCGATGTACAGTTATGTTATCTGACCCGTTACGCATACTATAGATGCGCGCGGTTTCACTCTTAATTTTATAGTACAAATTATAATTATTCGGTTAATAGTAGATTAAAATTGTAATCTTTCCAATGAAATATCTCCCTAAATTATAGTATGATCAAAGAGACATGTTCATTGTTATTTGGATTGTAAATTTAATAATTCTATTATAATTTGCTAATCATTATGAAGCCATTTTTATTTTGTATAAGAGCATTTATTGACTATAGCTGCATAATCAAGTCCACTTTTCTTACAACGGTATCGTTTAAAAATTTGACACCGTTATTAGAATGAATGCATGAGAACGTAATGCTATCGGAGGGAGGCATCAGGCATGACATCGGTAACTTATGTAAACAATAGAGGTAATGAAATTTTACACTAAATCATGTGATTGAATTTGTTTGAAGGAGTTCTCAGAATTTTGACATAATTTTTGAATGATATTAATAGTCAATGATTTAAAATAAGATTGTATATTGGTTTGGTTTTGGTATAGGTTTTCGAACGATGTTAAAAATCTTTTTGTTATCTTTTGAATGCATTTAGGTATCGTTCATAAAATAAGATAGATAATATAGGACAGATATAGAGATGTGATACTAAGAGTGAGGTATGGGTATGAGTATTTTATTATGATTGATATGAATGTTAGGAAATGTGAAATACAGATAGAAATATTTGGTTGATATGTTTTTGACAGCTATTTGACCCAATGACGATGTTGGATTCGTAAAGACCATATTGGTATTTGGATTTGTTTAAATAATGTAGATGTATGTTTTGATTATTATGTATGAGGTTTCATTGTGAGGTTAGAAGTGAATTTATGTAGGTACACACAAGTGATAATAAAATAATTCTGTTCCTTCAATTTGATCATGGTGCAAACGAAATTTCTGTGAAAATTGTTAGAGGTCAAAGTAGCCTTAAATAAAGACCCATGATTTGGTGAAATGATTTGGTGAAATGATTTTATGATGGCTTGATGAAATGGTTTGATGGAATGGTTGAATGGAACGGTTTGATGGAACAATGGAATGGTTTGATGGAGTGGTTTGATGAAGTGGTTTGATGGTACGGTTTGATGGAGCGGTTTGATGGAGTGCTTTGATGGAACGGTTTGATGAAACTGTTTGGTGAAACGGTTTGATAGAACGGTTTGATGAAATGATTTATTGAAATGATTTGTTGAAATGATTTGTTTGATGAATTGATTTGATGAAATGATTTGATGAAATGATTTATTGAAATTTGTTGAAATGATTTGTTGAAATTTGATGGAATGGTTAGATGACATTGGGATGGTTTGATGACATTGAGATGGTTTGATGACATTGGGATGGTTTGATGACATTGAGATGGTTTGATGACATTGAGATGGTTTGATGACATTGAGATGGTTTGATGACATGGAGATGGTTTGATGACATGGAGATGGTTTGATGACATGGAGATGGTTTGATGACATGGAGATGGTTTGATGACATGGAGATGGTTTGATGACATTGAGATGGTTTGATGACATTGAGATGGTTTGATGACGTTGAAGTGATTTGATTGAAGTGATATGATGACATTGAAGTAGAAGTTTATTCGTATGCATATGAGACATAATTACAGAGGATGTTACAAAGGTTAAGATACATCATACCTCGCCTTTAGTAGGCGTACGCAGCGATAGCTCAGTGGGGAGACCAACAGACTGCAATGCAGAGGGTCTCGGGTTCGAACCCACGTCGCGCAACTCTGACTTTCGGAATTTATATGACTTTTCGAAGTTATGTGCGTATTGATTGACAATTATCGCCTGCTCCGTGCCTCGGAGAGCACGTTAAGCCGTCGGTTCCGGCTGCCATGAACATCTATGGCAGTCGTTATTGGGAGAGTGTCGACACAAACGATCACACTGGGTCGAAGTGTCGCCGGTCTGCACTGACTGGCCCCCACATAAGATAGGATAAGATAGTAGGCGTACAGTCATGATTTGAACAAAAGAGTGGCCATGAGTTTCTTGCCCGTTCTTGTCATGAGCCCTACACCCTTGCCTTGCTGAACGTGGCAGTAAATGTAAATTCACAAAAAACATTGTGTAACTTTGACATTCATAAGTGTTGCCCTGAAATTATGTTGTTAGATAGTATAAATAAAATAACAATAATTAATAGACATAATATTCATTATCAATAGGAACAATAATTATAAATATGCGAAGGAAACAAAATAATAATAATAATAATATTCTACCACATACACACAACACCAACTAGCCCAAACTAAGCAGAGCTTGTACTATGGGTACTAGCCAATGGATAAACATACATATACACTTATTTTTTTGTAAATACATACATATAATACATAGAAACACCCAGACCAAGACAAACACCCATGTTAATAACACACAATAAAATCGTAACTGTAAAAAAAAAATAGTATAAACGATTTATTGAAATTAAACTACTATATACGGATTTTATCGCGTTGTTTATTTGACACTATTACAAAATTTTTAATAAATAGTATAAACGATGTCAATTTCCATTTAATAATTACATAAGTCAAGATAAATTAAAAATAAATACATCGTATAATTTTATACAGTACTTAATATTATATTGCTAATAGACATTTCGTTTTAAAGTATGTGTGAAATAACAATATTCATTTAATGTATAAAAGCAATTCTTCAATAGTCATTTTTTTAATTTTGTTTAAAATTCGATGATCGGGATGTTTCTCTGTTATGCATAGAGAAATGGATATATACTTTTCATTCTTGCTAACACCATATCTTGATCGTGTGATAATGAAAACTGAGTGATTTTAGTTGAGGTTGTGCTCCAGGAGTAGCATGGTATCGGATGGCCGAATGTCATGATTTCTTATTTTTGTTAATAATTCTGTTCGGGAGTTTTTATTTATTTAATTGGCAACACAGCCAACTATCATTTTTAAATAGTGGGGTGATTGTAGAGGGGAAAAATAACTCCTTCTCTCGGCGAAAGATCGCTCAGCAGTAAGGAACTAGCATTCAACTGATTTCATTATATTTGTTTGGTTGAACGCGCTAATCTCAGGAACTACTGGTTCGAATTGAAAATTTATGTCAGTATTTTTTTTTATTTTTTTTTATTATCAGAAAAATACCTTAAGACTAATTACATTTGAAACTCGCCAAACATATTGTTTAACGGGATAGCCTATTTATCGAGGAAGGCTATAGGCTATATAACATCAAGCTACGTCCAATAGGAGCGGAGAATCAATGGAAAAAGTTGTAAAAACGGGGTAAATTCTCTTATGTGACGCAGATGACGTTGCGCCGGTCAGCTAGTACAAAATAAAAGCAGCCATTGCTCACATACTGTAAAGGTCCCGCAAGAATAGCTGACGCAGGTACCTAATTTAGTTTGCCTACTATGTACTGTTCTGTATATGTATATTTATAAATAATTGTATTATGAAAAGGAGATACAAATAAAAAACTTTTGTTTCTTTTTTCTTTCTTTTCTGTCTTTCGATAGTCTATTGGGAGACCGTTGGACTGCCACATAGAGGTCTCAAATTCGATTCCAAGGCCAGCACTTCTGACTTTTCCAAGTTATGTGCGTATTAATTAGTTAATTATTGCTTAAGGTAACGGTGAAGGAAAACATCGTGAGGAAACCTGCATGTCTGAGAATTAATTCTCCATAATGTTCTCGAAGATGTCTGAAGTCTGCCAACCCGCACTGAGCCAGCGAGGTGGACTATGGCCTACACCTTCTCACAGTGAGTAGAGGCCCGTGCCCAGCAGTGGGACAGTTTAATACAGGGCTGATATTATATGTTAAGTATTAGCCTTTGCTCGTGGCTTCGCTCGCGTCAAAGTAGGTTAGTTTATAATCTTAGAAACACAACTTTTTAAAATAAAATATAGTTGTGTTACTCGGTGATAATATAACTTGCTAATGGAGAAAGAATTAATAAAATGGGTTGATTAGTTTTTGAGTTTTACCATTACGAAAAAACAAACAATCAAAAAAGTTAATATTTCCTATCTATACTAACTAGCGGTCGCCTAGTGCTCGAAATTCGACCAAAGTTTGTCTGTAAGCTATTGCTGACATATTATGCCATTATATATTGATATATGTAACCATAGTTACGCGCTTCGACTGCGTGTGTCAAATGCATGGTTGTGTGCGTGTAGTGTTTTTTCATTAATGTAATGTATTTCTATTGCATATTTTTAAAAAATATTAGCATTCGTCACTTCTGCTCTGTATAAACTATAAGTGTGCGAAATGTCATACTTCTCCGTTCGCCCAATTTTCGTAAAAAGGGATCCAAAGTTTTCGCTTCACGTATTAATATATAGATATTATAAAGCTGAAGAGTTTGTTTGTTTGAACGCGCTATCTTAGGAACTACTGGTTCGAATTTAAAAGTTCTTTTAGTGTTGGAAAGCCTATTTATCGAGGATGGCTATAGGCTATATTACATCACGCTACGACCCACGGGGACGGCGCAGTAACGATAAACGCGGGTGAAACCGCGGGAACATCTAGTACTTAATATAATGCTAGACAACAGGTCTGATTCAACCCGTGACCACGATCGATACAAGTCCGTCAAAACGTCGAGCAATCAATAGGTATCTATTATCTTTTAAATACTTTATCGCGAGTAAGACCCCTTATCTAGCATTATATTAAGTATAGCCTATGTTGCTCGGTGATAATATAGCTTTCTTATAGTGATAGATCTTTATGGTAAATCGGTTGAGTAGTTTAGGAGTTAATGCTTACAAACAAACAAACAAAAAATAAAATATTTCCTCTTTGTAATATTAGTATATAATATAGATAAAGACCTAAATTACACTTTGCTCTATCAAAGAATCGACACCTCACGACGCGACGGGTCACAAATATATACCAAGATTAAAAAATATAGTCTAACTAGCTTATTTATTTATTTAGGGATAACAAACAGCAGCGTATTAAACATTACTATGATAGTACTTAGTAACTAAATGTACAAAATACGCCACCCACGGCATTATCCACAGATTACCATTGAGAAATGTTGTCTACTAATAAAGACAGCTTACATAGATAATACACTAATACCGGGCAAACAGCTTAGACGCTTATGCTATACAATATTAATGCTAAACAGCGAACAAAATAATAACAATAACGGAGAACAAGAAATGTCAGAAGGTGTGTTTATCAGAGATCTATGGACAAGGACAATTATCCAA
This sequence comes from Catocala sponsa, assembly GCA_963564715.1. NCBI lineage: Eukaryota > Metazoa > Arthropoda > Insecta > Lepidoptera > Erebidae > Catocala > Catocala sponsa. The sequence goes on along the minus strand of OY751341.1, from coordinate 23,663,367 downwards.
GACATTAATAATTCCATTTCTGAACATGGCTTTGGTAAGAAACATAATATCAACAGAGCCAAAATGTTTGTTATAAGAATCCACTAAACGGTGAAGTGGAGAACGGACACCAGAATTGCTACGGCAGAAACTGGTTGCAAACAGATGTCTTGTACGTACTTCACGACCATGTACCGTACGTGGAACCAGGTAGCTTAAACTATTGACACGGTCAGGACAGTCAATTTTATTACGACATAAGTTGAACAGAGTCATCATATCCAGTAGAATTCGTCTAGATTGTAGGGACATGAGATTGTAGGATTTAAGTAAGAATGAGTAAGACGCTTTTTTCGGAAGCATCTGTAATGAACAGCACGGAGATATTTACGCTGAACTGTTTCTAGTACTTCTATGTATTTTTTATAGAAAGGATTCCACACGGGTGATGCGAATTCTAGCTGGGGTCGGATTATGGACCTGTAAAGATGCAAGTAGGTAGACGGCCTCTTGAATTCTCTGGATGCTCGCATAACGAAGCCAAACATTTGATAAGCCTTGTTCACTATATTATCAACGTGAGCGTCCAGATGTAGTTTCGCATCCAATTGAACACCAAGATCGCGGAGACAACTAACATTGGCTAGTCTAACGTTACCGAGACTGTAATTGTGTTTAGTTACCTGTTTCTTTTTGGTAAAGGTAATGCTATGACACTTAGAGTAACTGAGGTTAAGTTTATTAAGAGAGCAGTATTCCGATAAGCGATCTAGATCCTCCTGCAAATTAAGACTGTCAGCTAGATTACGGCAGTATTAGCTAACTCGGCAAACGTAGTTCTGCCACATCAATTATTTCTTAGCGGTATAAAATATACTTTAGGGCCTATTCTCAAACCTACCAAATATATGTACATAAAAATTTCATAAAAATCGGTCGAGTCGTTTCGAAAGAGTGCAACCACAAATACCGTCACACGATTATATATATATATATATATATAAGTTTTCACCTGTGGCTTCGCTCGCGTAAATGTAGGTTAGGTTAGGTTAGGTTTGCAACAGTTCTTTTTTCTGGATAAAAAGTACCCTTTGTCCTATTTTGTACACCTGACAACGTGTATGCAAAATTTCATGTTGATCGGTTAGATAGTTAAGGCGTGAAAGCGTAACAAACAAACAAACAAACTCATTTTCACATTTATAATATTAGTAAGGAAGTAAGGATGTAGATAATTATACATACCTTTCCCATCGCCAATTAATTGATGCACATTGCCAATAAACGGAAGCAGTGGCAAAGTTGGCAACCCTGCGAACTTCAGGCGCGCGCGCCGCTCGTACAGCCATAGAGCCAATAGAATGCATAGCACCAGTATGCCTGCTATGTACTGCCATAATTGCATCCTGTAGAATTAGTTACAAATATATAAAATATCAATATTCAATAATACGTTTCAAGACACAGATCGCAGATAACAACCAGAAACCAGAAAATTTTTAATGGGATTAGGCTGGACACGTTTGCCGCATACCGAAGGAGCTTTGGGCTAAAATCAGCACAGACTGGATCCCAAATGGCACTAAACCAACGTGGAAGACCAAACTAATGCCATCATAAGCAGCCATCACCATCTTCGGTCGAATTTAACAGATTTAGAAGACACTGATGTTAACTAGCGCATGACAGAGAGATGTGGTAAAGTGAGAGTGAAACCTTTTTCTTATTTCTTTGAAGCTGGGAGCTCATGCACTAGGAATACATCCTGCGTCGCGGGGACTTTATAAACATTCAGACAATGGACACGAGGAACACCCAGACTCGGCAGGACTACTTGCGGATCACACAAATGTTTGTCCCGTAAGGGGAACGAACCCACTACACTCAGCGCGGTGGCCATTGCGAGCCGATCTCTTACAGCACCCCACTACCCGTACAGTCTAGCCTTTGCCCTGCAGTGGGATAATACAGAATGACAAAAAGGCGATTCAATAGAAGTAGCCGTGTATTCAATAGAAGTAGCCGTGTATTCAATAGAAGTAGCCGTGTATTGCAGGTATCTCATAGACGCATATCTTTGCCTATAACTAGCAACTAACATATTTTTTATTAAGTAAGTTTGGTAAACTCACTAACCACTAAACTTTAAAGTTCGTAAGTGATCTAAATGTATAAATGGTTTTACTTTGCGTATTATGGCGCCATTCTGGATGAAAGGCGCCATAAGACGCAAAGTAAAAGCAGCTGCCAGACGCTTTTATACCTAGATGTCTACGTACAGCAATTTCGGATTAAATCCACAAAATATGGAAAATTACATTAAGCCGAATTCATCATGATTTTCTTAAGTGGATGGTATATATATTGGACTTAATCTACACTCAACCTGTTTTTGGCGTCCTATGTCAATTACACTTCTCTATAATTCTTTTAATATTAGTTATTATTTGAACGCGGAGACATGATGCTTCTAAGACACAAAATAAATGTCAAACACACATATCCCATATTCGTTAAAAGAATTAATTTTTATTAATAAAATTTATTAATAAAAAGTAATTACTTCTCAGCTAATCCCATGTCAACCTTTACCAAGATCTCTTACCGCTATATACTATGATAGGACATATAGAACATGTCCCTAACTCTATAATCTATAACAGATAAATATGTTTGTTGTCTATAAGCATATTAAGCACCAGACCCATTATTTACGCAGTAAAACGACTACTACTTACGTTCCTGAAGGACATCACAACAAATTCATAATACAAAAAATAAATTTACTTTCAACAAATATTTAACACTTTATTCTATCCAAATATCTATTTAACAATCTTAGCATATTCCACAAGCATAATCCCCACAACGCAGACCTGGCCCACACTCGCGCGCTCCGAAATACTAGATTAATTAAAGGTATTATCATAATCTGTATAACCGAAATATATCTGTATAATATTATATATATATATTCCTTCCTAAGAAACATGTTTTAAATTAGTGTAACTAATTGAGCAGATGTTCTTACTTACGTTTCCAACACACGTTTTGCGAGTGAGAGATAGCACAAAGGTCTACCTATATATTGATCCCCACATGAAGGTGCTGCCGACTGGCGTCGCCAATCCGGATATTGTATTCTATTAATATTTGACATTGACATTTATAACAAGTAAATAGAATTAATTTTATTAGTAACAATTATTATTCTAGCTAATCATAATGCACTGTTGCATTTCTGGATGTACCAATACATCCACAAAAAATGAAAATAACTCAAATACCATAAAATTTTATTACTTTCCAAAGACTCGCAATAGTAACTTTTTTGTATAATTCGATCGTTTTGTTTGCCTTTGACAAGTCTGATTTAAGTTCTACATTTTCGCACGTTAAATCATCTATTTCCTGAACACTTACACTAAACAAGACAGCTTTTTTATTTTTCATTCAGTTCTCGTGTAGTCATTATAATCTTGGGACTGTATCGTTCGGAAGGCTTGCTACAGTGCAATCAAATAATGACGAAGTATTTGAATCATTCATTGATTTTGTTCGTGTACGTTTTCTAACTGTTAAATTTTTATCCATAGTGTAGTTTTTATTTTTGGAATTCTATTTTACAATATATTATAGGTGTAATTAATTACTTCTTATTATTCTAATTAATTATTATTTATTATCATAATAATTAAATAAATGTCTAAATAATTTATAATAATCTGAAAAAGTACAGATATACCCTTTTGACCTTTTGATATATTTTGGCCACGCTGACGATCATTATTGATAGAGACCGGCACCCATATTTTAGAACATTTATCATATTCAAAAATAATATAATTGAAGAGATAATTTTGTTTACATAATTGAAAGCACGATGACAGGTCTGATAAGTTTCCTTTACTGTCCGCATAGTGTCTTGGTGCTGCCATCTATAGTTCCTGCACGTTCCCTATATAAATTTGGCTAATCTGACATAAACGCGTCCTAACTCCATACTTTACTTAATCATCGTACAATCACAGGCAAAACCTGCAATACGCCTTCGATTCCATGTCGTGATAATATGACGTGAAACGAGAAAGACCTAGAAAATGTCGCATTATATTACTTTGACAATAATTAAAACATATCAAATGTAAATAATCGTAAATACTGTTATGTATGCGAGCGGCAACATTTGCATATGCCCTCCTTTTTAGAGAAATGAGTGTGCAACCAACCAGCGAGTTTGATTGAAGCGCGTCGCTCCTGTCGCTACCGAATAAATACATATCACGTGGCGACGAGCGGACTCACGCATTTATTATAAAAATATCCACGGGAGCTACTTATGGCGTTCTTACTACGTTTGACCGCTTATCACAAGAGTGGAGTAGCTTTAAGTTACGATTAGATCAGTGGTTTAACGCTAACGATATTACCTCTCGAACTGACAAAGCAACGATCAAACGTAGGGCGATATTATTAACGTCATTAAGTGAATCGACATTTAAGCTTGCATGTGACCTGGCGTTACCCAAAACGGTGGAAGACCTGAGCTACGAGGCGATTGTGAAACTCCTCGACGATCACTTCACACCCAAAAGGTTCGGGTTTGCAGAGAAATCAGTCTTCTATTCGGCAACACAGCGACCAGGCGAAACACACACTCAATGGACAGCCAGGATAAGAGGATTAGCAACTCACTGCGCATTCAAGAAGTTGGAGGAGGCCCTGCTGGATAAGTTCACCATGGGTATGGTACCGGGGCGTGAGCGAGACAAGCTGTTCGTGCAGGATCAGCGAGAGCTGATCCTCGCGAAGGCCATCGAATTGGCCGAGAGCATGTGCTGTGCGCGCCAGGCATCGGCACAGGCAGCGCCAGGGACGACCGGTGCAGATGCAGCTGAACCGAACGGCATCTTTAACATCTCCCAGAAGGAAAAGTGCAGTGTGTGTGGATTTGCTAATCATAAATCTAATCAGTGCCGCTACAAAAACTACAAGTGTAAAAAGTGCAGTAATAAAGGTCATTTGCGTAAAATGTGCCCTAACGAGGGTAAAGTGAAGTACGTAGACGAAGGTATTGTGAACGATGGAGACGACGGTGAGTGCTTCTATAATATTCGGTGCGTAATAGGGAGGCCTATGACGGAGCGTATAATGGTCAGTGGTATAGCTTTAGAGTTCTAAATCGACAGCGGTTCAGCAGTTAGCGTAATTTATGGAAATACCTACAACTCGTATTTTAAGCGATTACCATTGTCAGTTACTAACAAACGGTTATTTAGTTATACGGGGGAAAACATTGAAACTATCGGAGTTGTGTTATTGCCTATATCGTAGTTGGGACGTACACATACACTAAACGTGTACGTAGTGAGCGCAGACGGGCCGCCGCTGTTGAGCCGCTACTTCATTCGTGAGTTCGACCTTGAGCTAGCGGCGGCGCCCGAGACGGCGCGCGCGCACGCCGTGCATCAACAAGCACTAGACGAATCTAATATTATTAATACCAGTATTGATAAGCCTCTCTGTAAAATGTTCCCTGCAGTTTTTTCGGGCAATCTGGGGTCGTTTAATAAATATAAAATAGATTAACACTTAAAACCGGATGTAAAGCCGATTTTTTTCAAAGCGAGACCGGTGCCATACGCGTTAAGGGAAAAATTAGACAAAGAACTCGATCGTTTACTATCACTAGGTATTTTAAAACCTGTCGAACACTCTGAATACGCGTCACCCGTCGTGCCGGTATTGAAAAAGAACGGTAGCATCAGACTATGTGCTGACTACTCAGTTACGATCAATAAACGGTTAATAATGATCAGTATCCCTTACCGACGGTAAATGATTTGTTAGCCAAATTACACGGGGGCGGACAATTTAGTAAAATAGATTTATTTATGGCGTACAATCAGTTTATTTTAAATGAAAAATCTCAGAATTTAACATGCATCAATACTCATCGCGGACTTTTTAATTTCACTTGATTGGTTTTTCGATCGTCCAGCGCACCAGCTATTTTTCAACGGGCAATGGATTGTTTGCTCTCGGGGATTGACGGTATTATTTTTCTATTGGACGATATTCTTATAACGGGGTCAAATAAAAACCAGCACAGAGAAAGGCTGATTACGGTCTTACATCGATTAGATGATGTAGGGTTAACGGTACAGATGAGTAAATGTGATTTTTTTAAATATGAGATTTCATATCTTGGTCACGTAATAAATAAACATGGAGTTAAAAAATCGTCCGATAAAGTCAAAGCTATTTTACAAGCTCCTAGGCCGACAAACGTACCACAGTTGCAATCGTTCCTAGGTCTTACTAATTACTATCGGAATTTTGTGCCGGACGCGTCGTATGTATTAAGCCCATTATGTAATATATTAAATAAAAATACAAAGTGGGAATGGACGCGTATGCACAATGATGCGTTTGTCCGAATAAAAAACATTTTAGCGTCCGATAGAACGTTGGCACATTTTGACCCTAATACTAAGTTAATACTAACTGTGAAAAAGACCTATTCGTACCCTTTCCGAACGCTATTGGCAGCGAAAAAAATTTACGCACAAATTCAAAAGGAAGCAACTGCGATCATTTTTGGAGTTAGGTGGTTCCACCAATACCTATGTGGTCGGTCTGAGCCCTTTGTGCTTAGAACTGATCATAAACCCCTATTAGCTATATTCGGGCCCCACAAAGGAATCCCCGAAGTGTCCGCCAACCGTCTACAGAGATATGCTATATTCTTAGCCGCGTATAATTATGTAATTGAGTATATCAGTAGCAAGCACAACAGCGCGGATTATTGGTTTCGGGCGTACGGAGGCGAGAGTGAGACGAGAACGTCGGACGAGCTTGCGGAGTGCGAGGACCGCGCGCCCTACGTTAACTTCATAGGAGACGGCGAGCTACCTGTAACACTAGAAGACCTGCGTCGCGAGACGTCACGCGACCCTCGTCTGACTACTACTAAATGTTATGTGTTAAATGGCTGGCCTAGGAAAGTTAGTGACGCAGACTTAAAACCATTTTTCAATTGTCGTACACAGTTATCCTACGAAAATGGTATATTAATGCGGGGACATAAAGTAGTTATTCCCTCGTCTTTGCAAGAAAACGTAAGTAAAAAATTGCATAGTTCCAATTTCGGGGTAGTGAAGATGAAAGCAGAAGCACGCAAGCGGCTGTGGTTCCCTGGCGTGGACTCGGTGCTGGAGCGAGTAGCGGGCGCCTGCGCCGTGTGAGCAGGGCTGCGCCCCGCGCCCCGCGCTGCCGCATGCCCCCCTTGCACCTTGGCCACAGCCGCCGCACGCTTTTTATCGAATTCACATAGACTTCTTAGGCCCGTTCACAATTACATGTTTTTAATTATTGTAGACGCCTATAGTAAATGGGTCGAATGTATATAATTCAAAAGCAGTTATAAGTAAATTATATGATTCAATGTCACGGTATGGCGTGCCACATACGCTAGTGAGTGACAATGGTACATCGTTTACATCCTTAGAATTTAAAGAATTTTGCAAACTTAACGGTATCGATCACGTTCTATCTCCTGTGTATCACCCGGCTAGTAATGGACAAGCCGAAAGCTTCGTTAAAATTGTTAAAAAGGGGTTTAAGGCTATAATTTTACAGGGCTGTAATAAAATAACTATCCATGAACAAATTGCAAAAATTTTATTCGACTACAGAAGCCCTAAAATAGTACCACTGATAAGTCACCCGCGGAGATAGTGTTTGGGCGTTCGTTACGTTCACGGCTCGATCTATTGAACCCTATAGCGCCGTCGCCACCCTCGTCCACAGACCTAACTCGAACCGTCGCACGTAACCAGTCCTCACAGGCTAAACACCACCGAGGTATACAAAGACCAGACTTTAAAGAAAATGACCATGTCTGGATAACTAAGAACACAAGCAATAAAAAATTCTGTTGGCTTGAAGGCATTATTAGGAAGAAAATCGGTAATGTTATGTACGTAGTATACGTGCCACATTTAAGGGGTGATGTTACCAGACACATTGATCAAATAAGGAGAAGATTGGGTTCAACGAGCGATGACTACGACTGGGACGCCGATGTGATACAAGATGTGGTACCGCTTGCGGCCACTCACCCTGAGCCCGTCACACGACCAGAAGAGGAAGGGGTGCCGACAACGGAGCCAGCTGCAACGGTGCCAGATACTCCGGTGACTCCGCCGCGCGCCACCGTTGCGACTCGAAGACGAAGGGCAACTAGTCCGATCTTCTCAACACGTACGTCGGCCTCATACGTCAGTGAAGCCAATGATGAACCAACAGACATAGCCGTAGAATAAGAGTATCTTTAACTGAAGCGGAGGGATGTTATGTATGCGAGCGGCAACTTTTGCATGTGCCCTCCTTGCAAGGAACCAGCGAGTTTGATTGACGCGCGTGACTCCTGTCACTGCCGTATAAATACATATTAGGATCATTTGCACAGAGTACTTTTTTATATAAATCATTTGTTATGTCATGACTTGCAGAAATCTGTATAGAGTGCCTTACAAATCTTGATGCGATGTAAACGATGTACCATTGTCACTCACTAGCGTATGTGGCACGCCAAACTGCGACATTGAATCATATAATTTACTTATAACTGCTTTTGAATTATATGTTGAGGACATGTTATAACATTCGACCCATTTACTATAGGCGTCTACAATAATTAAAAACATGAAATTGTGAACGGGCCTAAGAAGTCTATGTGAATTCGATAAAAAGCGTGCGGCGGCTGTGGCCAAGGTGCAAGGGGGGCATGCGGCGGCGCAGGGCGCGGGGCGCAGGCCTGCTCACATGGCGCAGGCGCCCGCTACTCGCTCCAGCACCGAGTCCACGCCGGGGAACCACAGCCGCTTACGTGCCTCTGCTTTCATCTTCAAGAATTGCTTAGATTGGTTCAATGGTTCCTTGACAAGTACACTGAGCGTGAGGTCTCAGGTGTGATTCGCAAGTCGGGTATAGTGTTATTTAGTCCGTATGTACTCCTGCTGATCCTATATTCTTGATCTTAAATTATTGATCTATATAGGTACACATTACTGCTAGCGTCACTTGTATGAACGATAAATGGAATATATGAAGGCGTAAAAAGTGAAAATATATTCTCAGTTGCATCAGTCTACGTGTTGCATTATAACCCTAACGGTTACCAGCTAAGGACCTGGCTTATGCCCGCCGGCTGGTAATTCGTTAAATTGGTGACCCCTGCTGAGCTCTCATCGTTCTAGTGCTGTTGTAATATCAGTCCACTGAACCGACGCCCAACCTCTGTTGGTTTTCGGCCAAATCTAGAACGTACGAATACGTTACCTTATCGTCATGGCACAAGAAAAAGCTGAAGAATTCACCGACAAGCTAGTAACAACTCCTCTCCGCGGTGATGTCGCTACAATCTCAATGCCTGCACGTCTACCACCATTCTAGCGTCAAAACCCACGACTGTGGTTCGCACAGTTTGAAGCCGCGCTCGCCACCAGCAAGATGGGAGAAGAACAGAAATTCAACCTCATCGTCCCGTTGCTAGGCTGTAGCGCCTTAGAACAAATCAGCGACATCATATTGAACCCGCCATTGACAAACAAGTATATTACGCTAAAGAACAGACTGATATCGACGCACCAAGAATCAGACCATCGTCAGCTACAGAAATTACACAGCAGTCTAGAACTCGACGACATGAAACCTAGCCAGTTACTACGTAAGATGCGCGATTTGAGCGGTAAATTACTAACCGACGAAGCTCTGAAAGTTATGTGGCTCAACCAATTGCCCACACAAATCCACGCCTTAACACCGTTAACACCGAATCGTCGCTAGAATGTTTAGCCGTGATGGCCAACAAAATGGTTGAACATTTCGAACCCGAAACAGTCGCCGCAGTCCACACTACAACCTCTACGCCAGCGCACACATCAAGCCCGTCGTGTCTACATTGCCCAACTCACGCTACTACAGAAAATCTACAGTTCGACCTATAGAAAAACTTACGCAGGAAATCGCCGAGATTCGAACCAATCAACAACGTGTGTCGTATCACTATGGCGCCACTCATCCGCATAGCAACAACCGATCGCGATTGCACTCGAGATACCTTTCCCGCTCAAACCGCAAACCCGGCGATCCCGACCGGCTGTGCTATTAACACCTGCGCTATGGAGATGAAGCCTGTAGATGCGAATCACCGTGCGCAAAAAAGAAGCAGGAAAACTAGAAAATACATCGACTATAGCGGGCATTGATGTTAGCAAACCAAGCTACCGCCTCTGCGTAATCGATCTCAACAACAGAGAGAAGTTTCTAGTCGACACGGGTGCCGACGACGGATCCTTTTATACTCTGTTGAACAGAGTAAAAACGGTCTTTATAGAATTTCACCATGTGGGGACAACTTCGCAAGTTCACGCTGGAGTACTGCGATCTGCCAACGATGATTTGGAACGTAGCTGTCACTTTGAGAATTCTGATACTCAACATCGAGAGTAGCTACAAGAAAGGTGAATATAATACGCTTCATACTAGCTTCAAAGCCCGATTCAAACAGTACCTCCATCTGGCAGGATACAAACAAAGTTGGGCAGCTGTGGTGAGTAAGCTTGTCAGAGCTCTTATGAAAAGCGCTGTGCTGTCAGTCAGGGGACCAGTGGCCATTGTTATTGCAATGGTACAAGTAATTAAATCGTAAAAGGGTAACATACAAACAAACTCACATTCGCATTTATAATATAGTTAGGATGATAAAACGATTAAAAATCTTGCAAATATCAATTGTGATTCACATCGTTAATGGCATAATTTAAAACAAAAAATCATTAAATAATAAATTGTCACCAGGTATACCGTTCTACTACTACCTGGCGACACTGGTGGTCGCGTCATGCTTCTTCTACGTGTTCTTGATCGACATGGCGTGGTTCGTGTTCGTACGCTGCGCTGAGACCGGCAACTCGGTCGCGGATGATGAGAGGAGTATATTCTGCGTATACCGCACTTAGGTCAACTATCTAAACTGTTTATTGAAGTAAATCATGTTGCACCGTTTAGTTTACAAAACTATTGAGTTCATAGTTCTGACATTTGTTGAATTGATATTTACACTATAAATTGAACCTAAATAAGTTTATAAGTAGAAAAGCACCTCATATTGAATCCAATAAAATGCTGTCAAAAGTTTGACCTGTGATTGCTTTTGATTTGATTTATTGCCTGTATTGTTGTCAATTTTGTTTAACTATACCTTTGTTGTTTTTTTGTTTTGTAATACTTAAGAATTTTGTAAAGTTTAGTCCAAATATAAATTTACTAATATGGATACGTATTGACATAACGCTTATAATTATATATTTAAACATTAATATTTCTTTATTGACTAATTGAATATTAATTACTAAATTAAATTAAATATGTACATGAATTATTTAAATAATTTATTTAATACCTAGATTCAGCCTGTAATTAAAATAATTTCTGAACTCTTACTGAAGATTACATTTGAACTTATTATTAAACAATGTAAAAGTTTTGTCCTTTGTTACAAAATTTTCGGTATGCAGCCACAAAGTGCTGGAATAATCTGCCGCCACCGCTGAGAAACTGTAAAACAATTGACACATTAAAAGGAAACTTAAGGCAGAGATTCTAGATAAACAGAAACTGTTACTTTAGTCGCTGAATATCATGTTATATTATAGGTACTATCTTTACATACATACATACATAGATTCACGCCTGTTTCCCAGAGGGGTAGGCAGAGACTACGGATTTCCATTTGCTACGATCCTGATACACATCTCTGGCTTCATTCACTTTCATGGACGACGAAAGACTGACTAAGAAAGTTTATAAGACTAGTGTGAATGGAACAGTCGCAAGAGGAAAACCTAGGCGAACGTTTCTCGATTAGATCGGAGGCGTTCTGAACAAAGGCCAGGTTAAGAGCTCCTTGAACCGACGGGCGTGTATGAGGAATGTGATGAAAGTGAATGCAGCCAGAGAAGTGTGTCAGGATCGTAGCAAATGGAAATCCGTAGTCTCTGCCTACCCCTCTGGGAAACAGGCGTGAATCTATGTATGTATGTATGTATTCTCCATAATGTTCTCGAAAATGTGTAAAGTCTGTCAGCCCGCACTGGATCAGCGTGGTAGACTATGGCTAAACCTCATACTGAAAAGAGGCTCATGTCTAGCAGTGGGAATATTAATAAACAGGGATGATGTGTTACATTGAATCATTTATTGTTCCTTCGTCGCACTTGTATAAGATGCCCAGCAGTGGGCCTTAGAACGATGTCCACTTTAAGCTGCAAGTTGTCTGCTTCGGATACGAACTCTAACTCCCTCACACAATGAGCCAATACAGTTTTTAGAATTGCCATTGCGTATTTTTTACCTGAAAATAGAGAACACATAAGTTAAAGACAACACTTGCATATACATACTAACGTTTATATCGATGAAGCCACACGTTGAAGCCGTCGACCCAAACATCCTCAGTCGTGAATGCTAACAAGGTTTTTCGACTATCGCGATTTGTACACGTCCTTATTATAATATTATAATTTATATTTTATTAATACGTTGATAGGTGTACAGAAAAGGACGTAGGCTACCTTTCATCCCGCAAAAAATTACTGTTCCCGAGGAAAACAATAATTACGTTCTTATTATAATAGACGGCGCCACGTGTCTTTCGAATCATGATTGAATTATATTATTACAAGCAGGGTACAACCCGAATTGATTGTCAAATTCTAAATTAATGCGAGCGAAGCCGCGGGCAAAAGCTAGTAATATTATAAATGCTAATGTAAGTTTATTTGTTACGCTTTCACGCCATAACTACTCGACCCATAAACATAAAATTTCGCATACACATTGTCACGGGTACATAAAAGGACATAAGACATCCAGAAAAAAAGTACTTTTGCCCGAGGGACAGAAACAATTTTGCCTGACTCATCAATTTAGCTTTAGACTACAAACATAAGAGCAAACGTATTCCATGAGACGAATCGTCTCCATACTTTTTATCACCACCTTTGTTCATATTGTACCTTTTTAAATTTATTTATTATATACTAGCTGTGCTCGCGGTCTCACCTGCGTCATTGGTATTTGTAGTTACTGCGCCGCTCCCGTGAGCCGTAGCGTGATATTATATAGCCTATGTCCTTGCCAGGGTCTCAGGCTATCTTCATTCCAAATTTCATCTAAATCGGTTCAACGGATTGAGTGTGAAAAGGTAACAGACAGACAGACAGACAGTGTTGATGCCGAGCCCTAAAACTAAGCAGCCCCAGGAGTCTCAACAAATAATAACAATAACGCAGGAGTAACGGACTGTATCTTTAATTATTGCTAATTACAATAATATATAAAACCGCGTCGCGGTGAGCGTGCGTTCGCTTCCTTGGATTCGTAGTTGTGAGTGCCCCCCCCCCCCCTCCCTCCCGCAACATGGAGTAGCGGCGGCGGCGGCGGCCGAGAACCGGTTCCACGACGACATCACGGCGCACGACGGTTCGAGTGTATGGAGGCCCGAACACAGAGTTACTTTTGAATTTATAATATTAGTAAGGATTAAATAGAATGACTTGCGCCAATTACACTATTTGATCTATACTAATATTATAAAGCTGAAGAGTTAGTTTTTTTGTTTATTTGTTTGTTTGGTTGAACGCGCTAATCTCAGGAATTCGAATTGAAAAATTATTTTAGTATTGGATAGCCTATTTATCGAGGAAGGTTATAGGCACGCTACGACCCACGAGGGCGGCGCAATAACTATAACCGCGGGTGAAACTACGGGCGCATCTAGTAACACAATATGGCATAAACTTAAAATATAGCATTAACGCGTTCCCCTCAAGATACCTCATACATTCCATTCATTTACAAAAGTATCGGATTTTTTCTGAGTTTAAGTCCAAGAAAGCGTTAAGCTGCTATAGTGACCAGATATCGGTAAGTTACAGCGTGCGACGGTACGGCACAAATAATAATAGATAGGTTACGTAAAACTTACCTATACAAGCTCTTCGACCGTAGCTGAAGGCTAGGAAAGAAGCTGGATTCCCAGGAGGCTGGTCTTCAAGCCATCGTTCAGGACGATACAGCGACGCATCTCTACCCCAGATGCGTTCTGACCGCCCAGCGCCCCAAGCGTTGACAATACATGATGTTCCTTTCGAGATCGTGACCGACTCTAGGGCAATAAATAATGAGTGAGCACCATCAATCTACTAGTAAATAGGCTGTATATTTGTAGGGTTTTTAAATATGTCTACAATGTAATTTAAACTCTACTCTTTTAATCATAATGCTCAATATTGCTTGTACATAATAAGACGAGACGCTGACCTTATAAAATTACTCTAAAGTTATACCAGAATTCGGCTAACCTGAACTTGACCTGGCCTATGGCGCATATTATACCGTGCTCTATGCCTATGGACGTTTATAACACCAGAGGTATGGCGAGTGATGCTGACTCTTCCAAAAATGAATCGCCGTGCTACCAGCACATGGTGCAAAGATACACAAGTTCACACTATACTAGTGCCTTGCTGACAGCATAAAGTCTTTAAAGAAAGGAAAGGCATTTTCTATTTCTATCCGGAATGACTCCTAGCGCTGCCACGGAGTCATTCCTGATAGAAGTACAACAACCTTGTATTTGGTGCCTGTATTGAGTACGTTTCCTCCTTAATATCGTACCCAGGTGCTGATCTGCGATATTAAGAAGGAGAGGTACTCTCTCTACTCTTGTCTCAGAGTAGGTCTTCGTTAATATCGTCTGTTATAAATCCTAGGATGACTTTTATCAAGAAGAAGAATTTCCATTAAAGAAATAATGGTTTTTACTCACTCAAGTGCAAATCTCTGTCCGCATACCGCATGACCGCTGGCGCGGATGGGAACATTCGTAGTGTTTCGTTAATCACCGCTTCAAGGTATCTCATCGCTGACAGGTCCTGCTTGGTAACGGGCCGAGTGCTGTCGCCAAATATCACCTTTAACCTACGAAGACACATGATTCCATTTGAATGACAGGTTAGGTCAAAAAAAGATGAAGTGCTAAAAAGAAGATGTGTAGGTTGCATATCCCGTCGGGGTATATATTTATGGTTGAAAATAGAAATACAATGCCAGAGAAACCTTTTGATCCGTTTTCGAGCAAGTTATACCAGCTGAATGATAAAGCAATATTCATGACTGCGCTAATACCTGTTACAGATTATACAACGTGTAACAGAAAGGTGTGGTCATATTTTAGGTCCAATAAATAACCTATGTAGCCTATAAAAAAAAATGTCATGAAAATTTCTAACATTTTATTTATTTATTATTTAAAACATCAAAAAGAAGCCTTTTTACAAGAACTTTATAATGTGACACTTAAGTATGACCGCACCTTTCTGTTACACGCTGCATATGCAACGTGAAAATGTCAAAGTTATTATTGTAAGAAAAACTGCTTTGAATCTGCAAAGAAAATATCTTTGCCTACAAATAATAAAGACAACTCACTCAGCATACAATTTCTCCTGAACCCTTGGGTTGCAGCCAATCATGAATAACGAGTAGAACATGGTGGACGCCACTGTCTCATGCCCCCCGACTATGAGCGTGTCAACTTCAGACTTGATCTGTTGTTCTGTGAAACTCGGATCAGACTCCTTAAGGTCTAAGAGGATGTCCAGGAATGCCCTGAATTTCGGTTGTTTGGAATCTAGAACATTTATGATATTAATTTTAATGTTACAAAACATGATAATAGAAAAAGGTTTTGGGCGGTTTGAGCAAGTTCAGTTTACTTGAAAGACTGTTTTCCTGTCTAAAATTTCCAGTAGCAGCATATAGTCCAATCTTACCATACTAGGCATAGTTCCAAAACTGTGCCAAATATGTACCCACATTTCGCCTAAATACATATATCTTCTTCTTCTCCCTAGCCTTTATTATTTCCTAGTCAGTTAGGGCCGACTTTCTAGTCTAACCGAATTTGACTGGATATCAGATTTTACACGGAGTGACTGCCATCTGACCTCCGCAACCCGAAGCCTAACGATACCCTAAGGCTAGACCAGTGTCAGGATATTAGAGGGCACTGACTTCCCAATAACGACTGCCATAGATGTTCATGCAGCAGGCTTGAACGACGGCTTAACGTGCTCTACGAGGCATGGAGCAGGCAATAATTGTCAATCAATACGCACATAATTTCGAAGTCATATAACTGCCGAAAGTCATAGGTTATTTTTTTATATACTGTAATAGGCTTGCATTTGACCGCGATCTGACCTGATCTTAAGTGAAGATGCAATTCACGATGGAGCACGCTTGCCTAGAAGATACCTCATCGGCTCATCGGGAAATACAGACTTAGGTAGCGAATTCCACTCCTTAGCGGAACGCATTATAAAAGTGGAAGCAAAGCGCTTCGTGCGTAAATGTGGTATATCCACCATGTACCTGTGCCGCTGGTCTGATTGTCTGGTTGTACGATGGTAGAATGAGGAAGAAGGAATCAAATTATGCAGTTCCTCTGCACACTCTCCGAAATGTATCCGATAGAAAATCTGGACTGAGACTGGCAACCTTACGATAATGCTCCGCGACGTGGGTTCGAAACCGAGACTCTCTGCATTGCAGTCTATTGGTCTTCCCACTGAGCTATCGATAATTACGTATCCTAAATACATATATGTCGGAGGAAGCTATTGAGTGGGGTTGATTGTTGTTTGCACGTATAATTCACAATATAATTTGTCTACATTATAATTACTTTTAAAATTCTTAATTTAATTTTATTTGATTCGTTAAATTATTCTATAGCTCAAAACATTATTAATCTAATAAAAGTTATTATGGGGAAAGCCATAGTATATCATAGTATAGTATAGTACATGCAAACATGATATATATAACTTGTTATTAGCAAAGCAAAATACTACGTGCCGTAATACATAATAGTTAATATTGTTAATTATGCAAATAAAGTAAACATCATAATTTCCCTTTCCTATATAGGTCCGTACTACGTATGTATAATAACTTAGTATATAAGCCTTAATTAAGTAACTATAAACCAGTCAATATTCAATCACCACATCGTCGTTTTAATTGGTTCATAAAGCAACACGCAATAATTGGTGACACCGACGTGATCTATTGGTCTCTAGTGCTGATATAATACCGGGACGACCGGAACCCAATTTGGTTTTCAGCGGTGAATCTAGAGAACAATAGTATTACGATATTATCACATCCTCATAACGTCAGAAGAAAAATGGCTCCACCAATAACTCCTTCAAAAGGCGACTCAGGCTGCGAAACTGTTGCTGCAATCACGGTCACGGAAAAACTACCGCAATTTTGGACAGACTCACCACGATTATGGTTCGCTCAGTTTGAAGCCATCTTGGCACCACAAAAACAGGGCGAAGACTACAAATACAATATGGTAATATCTAAATTACCAAAAGAGGTAGTCCATCAGGTTAGTGACATTTTGACTAATCCTCCCAGCGATAATAAGTACTCCACCATCAAGGAACGTCTAATAAACTGCTACGAAGAGAGCGAACACCAACGTTTTCACAGACTACTATCAGAAATGGACCTCGGAGACCAAAAGCCTTCCCAGCTCTTGAGAAAAATGAAGGAAGCGGGATGTGGAAATATAAACGACGACACTATTCGTCTTCTGTGGCTAAGACAACTTCCCGCTTCGCTAACAGCGATTATATCGGTTACAAACAATTTATCATTAGACAACTTGAGCGAGTTAGCCGATAAAATATATGAAAACTTGACCTACAACAAGAATACCACTCAAGAGACATCGGTTGACATTAATTTAATAACAAACATATCGTCACAACTTGCAGCTATGCGAATAGAAATAAATGCATTACGTAGCGCACGCGAGCATCAACCTATGCAACGCAGCAAATTCCATTCACGCCATACGTCACACTCACGGTCAAGGTCGCGCCACAGAAGCTCGCATAATGGAATTTGTTATTATCATAATCGTTTCAAGCAAGATTCGTATAAATGCAAGAAGCCATGTTCGTGGAATATGAACAAAAATATCAGGCCGTCGGAAAACTAGAAGTAGCACAGAAAACGACGGGTCTCTGTGCTATTCACCCAGCAAACCGTCTAACTATAACTGACTCAAACAGTGGTTATAGATTTTTAGTCGACACGGGTGCTAACATTTCGGTTATCAATCGCACAAATAACGAGAGCAAAGCATGCGAATACAAATTATTCGCCGCCAACGGCAGCCCTATAAATACATACGGGGAACGCACTTTAATGCTTAACCTAGGACTTCGCCGAAGCTTTAAATGGACATTTACCATTGCCGACGTCAAGATGCCAATTCTGGGAGCTGACTTTCTGGATCATTATCAATTATTAGTAGATATACACGGAAAAAAACTGATCGATAAAAAGACAGGTTTGAAAACGCCTGCCAAAATAGTGAGAGCAAACATTGCATCAGTCCGATCGTTAAACGCTTCTCTACAGGAACCAATAAAGCGATTGTTAGAGAAATATGAAGACATTACAAAGCCTAGATCGATGAACCTACCTACCAAGCACCAAGTACAGCATCAAATAATAACAAAAGGTTTCCCAGTATTTACTCGAGCGCGTCCATTACCTCCTGATAAATACAGAATTGCAAAACAGGAATTCCAAGACATGATGGATATGGGAATTTGCCGACCTTCAAGCAGTCAATGGGCATCGCCACTTCATTTAGTCAAGAAGAAGAATGGCGAATGGAGAGCATGTGGAGATTACCGCGCACTAAATAAAATAACAGTACCAGACAGGTACCCACTTCCAAGGCTACTTGATTTTACGTACGTGGCAAGCGGAAAAGGAATTTTCAGCAAAATAGACATAAAGAAAGCTTTTCACGTTCTGCCCGTAGCTGAACCAGAGAAAACAGCGATTATAACCCCTTTTGGACTTTTTGAATTCATCAGAATGCCATTCGGGTTACGAAACGCAGCACAGTCCTTCCAAAAATTTATGGACTCCATATTCAGAGACTTGGACTACGTATTCGTGTATGTAGACGACATATTTATCGCTGATAAGAAAAATAATATTAAGGAACATTATGAACACTTAGAAGAGGTGTTTAAGCGCTTGCATGATCACGGCATAACAATAAATACAAACAAATGGGAATTTGCCAAGTCGGAAATTGATTTCCTCGGTTATCATATAACGAGCCAAGGGTTGACTCCTACTATGGAAAAAATTCAAGCCATAAACAATTACCCTAAAACACAAACGATAAATGAATTACGACGTTTTTTGGGTATGATTAACTTCTACCGAAGCAGTATTCCACATGCAGCAAAACATCAAGCACCATTAAATAAATATTTAATTAATTGTAAGAAAAATGATAAGACAGTTATACAGTGGAAGACCGAAGCAAACCACGCGTTTGAATGTTGCAAGCAGGACATTCGACAATTAACTACATTAGCATGTCCGGACAGCAACGCGCAAATAGCTTTAATGACGGATGCTAGTCTCAAATGCGTAGGCGCTGTACTACAGCAGCGAAGAAACAAAAAATGGGAGCCGATAGCTTTTTTCTCCAAATCACTAAGTGAAGCCCAAACAAAATACTCTACTTACGATAGAGAGCTACTAGGAATTTATATGGCTATAAAACATTTCAGAAGACTCATCGAAGGACGAGAATTTACGGTCTACACGGATCACAAACCACTAATGCATGCTTTCGATAAGAAGCCGTCATTGGATGATACCCCTAGACGAATCAGATATCTGGATTATATATCACAATTCAGTACGGATATCCAGCACATCAGCGGCCACAAGAATTTGGTAGCCGATGCTTTATCTCGAGTTATCGAAATGATATCCTTACCCTCTGCAATCGATTGGTACGAGGTAGAAAAATATCAAAAGAATGACAGCGAGTTAAAACGATTAAAAGCCAATAAATCGTTAAAAATAGAATTAATACATTTTCCAGATAAAAATATTAAGATTTATTGTGATATATCAACAGGAAAACAACGCCCTTTTATGCCCCTCAAATTCAGGAAAACTATCTTCGAAAGTTTTCATAACATTAGCCATCCTGGTAAGAATACTACGAGAAAACTGATTTCAACTAACTATATATGGGAAAATATGAATAAAGACGTAAATAAGATGACTGAGACATGTTTACAATGTCAACGAGCAAAAATACATCGTCATACAAAATCACAATTCGGAAAATTCATGCCAACAGGAAGATTTTCCCATCTTCATATTGATTTAGTTGGGCCTCTACCCACTTCTAAAAACAAACGATACATAATTACAATGATAGATCGTTGTACTTCATGGCCAGAGGCATTTCCCATAGCTGATATAACTGCAGAAACCGTAGCCAGAACGGTATATGAAGGCTGGATAGCCCGATTCGGATGCCCTGAATACAGTACCACAGACCAGGGACGCCAATTTGAATCTGAAATATTCAAAAATTTAGCAAACTTAATGGGAATTCATAAAATTCGAACCTCCCCATATCATCCACAGTCAAACTCTAAAGTAGAACGACTGCACAGAACATTGAAAACGGCATTGATAGCAAGAGGTAACACAATCAATTGGACAAAAGAGTTAGCTACCGTTTTACTTGGCATACGTACGAGTTTACGGCAAGACACAGGATACTAGTATACGGTTCAACAATTAGATTGCCTGGAGCATTTTTCGAGACACATAATAACTCAACATACGCAGATTTTATCAGAGAAATTAAGGACAACTTAGAACACATGATTTCTGTTCCACAAAGACAAAGTAAGAACGACAAGATATTCGTGCACCCACAGTTATCGGAATGTAAGCACGTTTTCTTACGTTGTGACCGATTACGGCCAAGTCTTACACCGCCGTACGATGGTCCTTATCTTGTCATCAGTCGAAATGATAAGATCTTCACGATCTTGATAAACGGACGACAAAAAAGTGTAGCTATCGATAGAGTTAAACCTGCATTCATGTTAAACGATAGCAAGATAAGCAAACGGACAATAGACGACCAGATAACGAAAACTTCACAAGCAGATAAGAAAACAGAAACAAGAACACGTTCTGGTAGAATCTCCCGCCCGACGGTTAGATTCCAATTATAATATATAAGCAAGAATAACACTACTTTATGCATTCACTTAGCACAGCGTCGAAACAACACATAGCATGGGATCAAACTCAAGCCACGAGAAGGAACAAATCAACATGGTGCAGAACAATGCAGTAAAACCAGAAGATTTATTAAACCTGCACTCCCAAGTGGTCGAGGAAGTACAAGGGATCCGGAGCTGGATAATATTCATGACGATAGCAGGGGTTGTCATATGTACAATCGCAACCATAGTCATAGTATTCAAATTCGTAAGCAATAAGATCGAGAAGAGGCTTACGAAAATAATTAGAGACGCAAACGTTGTTTAGAAACGTAGGCATAAAATTAATCTGTATTATTATTTTTTTCTAATCTAATTATTACTATGTGTAATTTAGTTTTTTCTTCAAGGGGGGAATATCTATGGCGAAAGCCATAGTATATCATAGTATAGTATAGTACATGCAAACGTGATATATATAACTTGTTATTAGCAAAGCAAAATACTACGTGCCGTAATACATAATAGTTAATATTGTTAATTATGCAAATAAAGTAAACATCATAATTTCCCTTTCCTATATAGGTCCGTACTACGTATGTATAATAACTTAGTATATAAGCCTTAATTAAGTAACAATAAACCAGTCAATATTCAATCACCACATCGTCGTTTTAATTGGTTCATAAAGCAACACGCAATAATTATGAATATTGTAATTCACTTAACGACCAATCAGAGCAGAGTGCGTGCTTGAGTAGGGTCGAGGGGCCATCTTTACTTTAGGAAGGCCGACAGTTATTGAGACACATTTGAGCGATAGCGACTGATCGAGTTGGAACATTGAGTTGTGAGTTGTGTAAAAAGAAGTAAGATCAGTGCCCACTGCTCGGTCTTAACTGTTGGTTTTCATTCGACATTATTGTGAAGTGAAATTATTGTTTTTCTAAATATAAATAGTGTAAAACCGACATCGTTGTGTTTTGTGCTCGCATATTACCCAGATGACGCCCACTAAACCCGCAACCACGACTAACGTTGCCATAGAGAACAATATTCTCCGACATGTATATTAAATATACAGTGTGACCCGCGTTAAAGTGCAACCCCGAAAATGGGTGAAATTAGATCGAAAACTATTGACGAAAATGGGTCTAAAAAACTTCTAAAAAAAAAACTAATTTTTTTATACGCCACTGAACATTTGTTTCCCGAATTTTGACCTCTATGTACAAATAAATTTATTCCTCCCAAACTAGCTGGCCGATTTTGATGAAATAAACGACAAATCAATGCCAAGTACTTAGCGATGAGAATAAAACAAAAAAAAACAACAAAAAATGGCTTTAAATACTTCATTTTTTTAAATACTTGTGAAAAAAGTCACTATTTTTCACTGTTTTTTTCAATCAACTCAAATTTCTATGAAATAAACCCCTACATCTTGATTTGTTTTATAATTTATTATTATTCTTGACTGTATTAGCTTTCAAAAAAAAAATAATCAAACATTGTATCTCTAAAAATACAGGAGTTACGAATTTTTAAAGTTCACTACTCAGAATGGGCAAATCCAGGTAGAGACCCTTTTTTTATTCCTTTGTTATACCGGTGGCCAGCTGCTATTGTATTTAATGCTTGGGGTGTATAACAAAACGAAATAAGCTTCCAATGAGCTTATTCCGTTTTAGTTGACAGTTGAAATAAAACAAAAATTAATCAAAAACAATGATTTATTATTAATTATTGTTGACTTAGATTATAATGTATTAGGTTTTCGAAATGTGCTCCGCGTTGTTGCAAACACATTGCCACGCGTAATGATATGTGTTGTGTGGCCCTCCGTATAAGTTGCGGTTCATTTTTCAATTCTTCAGCGCACCTCATGATGCGGTCATGAAGCTCAGCCTCTGAATTTACAGGTGCACTGTACACCTTTTGCTTCATGTGGCCCCATAGAAAGTAGTCGAGCGGCGTCAGATCAGGAGAGCGGGCTGGCCAGCCCACTGGGCCTTCGCGCCCAATCCAGCGATTGGCATAATTATTATTTAAAAATTCACGGACATTGCGCCCGTAGTGAGCAGGGCAGCCGTCCATTTGCAAGTACATGCCCTGTCTCGATGCCAGCGGCACATCCTCTAACAGACGGGGAAGCTCATCCCTTAATAAAGTTAGGAATCGTTCCGAATTTAATGTCGCTGGTAAAATTACTGGTCCTATCAACATGTCGTCGAGTAGACCTGCCCAAACATTTATTGAAAATTGCACCTGGAATGACGAGGCCCTCTTCAGATGTGGATTATCATGTGTCCACTCGTGCAAATTCCTAGCGTTCGTGATGCCATTCCTGGTGAACTTCGACTCATCCATCCATAAAATCTTTTTTGAAAATTGTGGATTGCGACGAATTTGTCGTTGTAGCCAGATCGACATAACGCACCTTGATTGGAAATCCATATCCCCGTGCAAATCGTGGACTCTTTGATAATGATATGGATGTAGACCTTCTTTCTTCAAGATTCTCCACGCTGAGGCTTGTGATATGCCGTGGAGTAAAGCTAAACGCCTCGTACTAATAGTAGGAGTGGCAAAAATGGTACTTAAAACCGCTTCTTCTATCGCTGTGTCGATTACAATGGATTCTTGTTCACGTCTTGTGTGTTGTAATCCAAGTCCGATGTCGGAGAGCTTCCGATGAACTTCCTGGAAGTTCCTTGCCGACGGTGCAAGTCTGTTCGGAAATGCATTTACGTATGCCGATCGAGCGACTGTTGTGCGTCCACCATACATTCCATAATAATAATGGATGTCAGCGATTTCTCGCGGGGAGAATGCATTTAATCGCGGCATCTCAACCCAGCACAACCACGAAAACAGTCGAGTAACGTAACAAACAGTCAATAACAAAAACGTAACAAGTAGTCAATAACGAAAACTCAACGAAAAACTGTAACTTTAATGCGAGAACAACAGCTGACGTACAGCAGCAGCGATGTGATCGGAGCGGACTAGCGCGGGCGACTGCCGGACTGTACCAATACCCCTTCCCTTTTCCCCAAGCATTGAACACAATAGCAGCCGACCACTGGTATAACAAAGGAATAAAAAAAGGGTCTCTACCTGGATTTGCCCATTCTGAGTAGTGAACTTTAAAAATTCGTAACTCCTGTATTTTTAGAGATACAATGTTTGATTATTTTTTTTTTGAAAGCTAATACAGTCAAGAATAATAATAAATTATAAAACAAATCAAGATGTAGGGGTTTATTTCATAGAAATTTGAGTTGATTGAAAAAAACAGTGAAAAATAGTGACTTTTTTCACAAGTATTTAAAAAAATGAAGTATTTAAAGCCATTTTTTGTTGTTTTTTTTTGTTTTATTCTCATCGCTAAATACTTGGCATTGATTTGTCGTTTATTTCATCAAAATCGGCCAGCTAGTTTGGGAGGAATAAATTTATTTGTACATAGAGGTCAAAATTCGGGAAACAAATGTTCAGTGGCGTATAAAAAAATTAGTTTTTTTTTTAGAAGTTTTTTAGACCCATTTTCGTCGATAGTTTTCGATCTAATTTCACCCATTTTCGGGGTTGCACTTTAACGCGGGTCACACTGTATAGGCGAAATGTGGGTGTAATACAGTTATACATATACCTTCTCCTTCAGGGACGTAATTTTAAGACTATAATATAATGTTTCTTTTTGTTTATTGCTCAAGAATAAGTCCTTCACAGAGCATAAAACTTGTGCGCCGATTTTATAAGCAAGCGTAATTGGGTTCCTTGCTCTATAATCAAAAATTTATTGACAAAAAGAAATCGATTTAATAAAAGGAGAAGAATATATCTTACCGCACTCTTCCTTTTCTACTTTTTCATGTTTCTTTAACTTCTCTCGCTCAAGCTTTCTCTTCCTCATAACCTAGTGGAATTGAATAATTGAGACAAAGGATAAGCAGACACATAGTATTAGACTTATTCATCAGAATATTCAGGTTTTATCCGGCAAGGAGTTAGAATTAGATTTATTTTTTTAAAGTACATGACATTCAAGTATGTTGCTTAACAGAACGTGGGTGAGAAGTAGTCAACTAATATTTAATAATTAATATTATGCAGTTGTAAGTGCGTTTGTAAGAAGGAATTCTATACATGGTGGCTCTCTAATATATGTTTGTAATCATTTTACATCACATTCTGCTACCTGCTTAGACAATATATTTTGCGAATGCCAATTTCTAAGTAGTGCCATATTGAGTGATTTGACATCCGACCACCGTGGGCAAAACGTTGTATTTCCGATAAATACAATTAAAAAAGAAACTGTGATCACATGTAAACCAATGACATCTAATCGCCTAAAGGAATTTAATAATAACATTAATGCCAAGGTTGTCAATATGAACCTAGATTGCGATAGTCCAGACGAACTATACGAGGCTTTGCTTAACGTTATTATACTGGTGTACAACAAAATCTTTAAAATAAAGACATTATACAAAAAATTAAAAGTTAAGTTTTGTGATTGGGCAACACCTGGAATATACACAAATAGAGCTAAGTTATTTGAATTATATGGAATGAAAAAATATAATTTTGATCCAAATTTTGTTCAATACGTTAGAAATTATTCCAAATTATTTAAAAAGACTTGTGCTACAGCCGACGATAAAATTAAAGCTTCTTGGAACATTATTAATAATGAAACTGGACGCACCAAGCTGCGTGATAATAGCACTAACCTTAATGTAAATTACAATATAACTAGCGACCCGCCCCGGCTTCGCACGGGTGCAATGCTGATACTAAATATACTACAGAATGTCTTTATATACAATGTTCACAGCTTTTTTGTCATTAGACAATACAAACATGTTTTCTTAGGCCCGCGCCGCCCGCGCCGGCCCTCCGACTGGTACCGCCGCAACCTCTATGTCCCTGCATTTTAAATCTGTAATATCTTCAAAAATATTCATTTAAATTACATGCTGTAAAGGGCCATGTTGGTCTATATTAAATGCATAATTTATTTAAGGTACTTTATTGGATAATGATTAATGCTGTATTGCTTAAAATCGCTTTGTAAATAAGCCATTATTTCCCCTAAAAAGTATAGTATTAAAAATGGTTATTGTGGATTATCCCTAAGAGATAAAAATATACCATCGCGGACTTTTTTGTAGACCTTTTTAAGGTGTACAATACTGTAGTACATTATTTTGATGCAGCCAGTCTTTGCAATGTAAGCGCAAAAAAGAGTTTATTTACGACATCACATTAGGAACCACTAAAATTATCAATGTTTCTCTATTATATTATGCATATATTATACATATAAACTTTCCTCTTGAATAACTCTATCTATTAAAAAAAACTGCATCAAAATCCGTTGCGTAGTTTTAAAGATCTAAGCATACATAGGTACAGACAGACAGCGGGAAGTGACTTTGTTTTATACTATGTTGTGATTTCAAATAAATTGCAAGTAGCTGAATCATTTAATAACTACTTTGCAAAGATACCTGTTAATACAACTAGTTCCTTAAGGTCTTGCCCAGTTAAAGCAGAATCCTTGGTTAGGGATAGCGTGGAAGAGTGTAAAGTCCTGTTTAGTTTTAGATATGTGGATGTACATATCTAAAAGCATGACATAATAAAAGTATTCAAGTCACTTAATTAAAAAAATCAGCTGACTTGTGGGTTATTTCTGTGAAATTAGTTACAAATATTATAGCCACACTTAGTCGCAATATTCAACGAATACATTGATGTAGGCATTTATCCTAATTTAATGAAATGTAGCAAAATAATACCATTATTTAAAAATGGATGCAAAAGTGATCCATGTAAGTTAAGACCGATTTCTATATTACTTGCTATAAGTAAAATATTTGAGAAAATTATATACAGCAATTAGAGAGCCACTTTAACGTAAACAATTTATTTCATACACAACAATATGGTTTTAGAAAGGGTCGATCTACGATAGATGTGGGTGTTACACTTTTAAAACAAATTTTTGCTGCTTGGAAAAATTCGCAAGATGCCATCGGCGTATTCTGTGATCTCTCAAAAGCCTTTGACTGCGTTGAACATGAAACGTTATTGCGAAAGCTCAGGCATTATGGAATTCGAAATGCTGCACTCGACCTCGTTGGTTCTTATCAAGCGATAGATTACAACACGTTGAAATCACCGAAAGTAGATCTTCTGGATTACCAGTCGCAATGGGCGTGCCACAGGGCTCAATTAAAGGACCCTTTCTGTTTCTAGCGTACGTGAATGATTTGCCGTTCTTCGTACAGAAGTTGTGCGGCATTGTATTATTTGCTGATGACACATCATTTATATTTAAAGTAGACCGTAAGGCACCGAATTTACAGAGTGTTAATTCTTCACTCGCGCAAGTCCTGGATTGGTTCACGGCAAATAATTTACTACTTAATTCTAAAAAACCAAAATGTATTAAGTTTACATTGCCTTATCTAAAGAGTCCTAGAATAAACATTAATTTAAATAATGAAACAGTAACATTTTTACAATCCACAGTTTTCTTAGGCATTACTTTAGATGATAAAGTTCAGTGGGGCGCTCAAATATCGTGTCTTGCAGGGAGATTTAGTTTAGCAGCATTCGCGGTTCGGAAAGTAAGACAGCTTACTGATGTAGATACTGCGAGACTACTACTACTAGTATATTTTAGTTATTTTTACAGCGTCATGTCCTATGGCATACTGTTGTGGAGTAAAGGAGCTGATATTGAAACAATTTTCATTCTTCAAAAGCATGCAGTACGTAGCATTTATAATTTAGGTCCACGAATTTCCCTGAAAGAGTGTTTTAAAGAAATTGGTTTACTTACCGTTGCGTCGCAATATATATTTACGAATATTATGTTAAACATAATATTCACTTATATAATAAAAATAGTGATATTCACAACATAAATACTAGTAATAGGCATAAGTTAGTAGGTCCGTATTATCGTTTACATTTGCGGGACTCGGTTTACGCTTTTTTAATAAAATACCGATTGATATTATAAATTTACCTTTACTCAAATTTAAAAGTACTGTTAAAAGTCAGCTTACCCGGAAGGACTATTATTTAATCAATGATTAATTATTTAAATTATAAAAACTCATGGAACTAGTTGTTTGTTTCATACAGGATTCAAACAATGTATCTAATATATAAGTCAATTTAGTTATGTGAAAGTACTGCGTGTTTATTTTGTGATGTTAAAGTATCTTTCTTTTCTTTTAACAAACTTTGTAAGTAATAACGTAAATTTTGTTTTAACTACATTTAATCACGAAGTACCTTTTCATCTGTCACAAAGTGTAAATGTCTTCTTCCTCATGTCATATTACTGTCCAGTACAAAGTACGACCGATAAATAATATTATTAATATTTCCTTTACCATAGGATTTAGTTATATATGGACTTAGACAGTACCTAACATATGGCATAATGACTGCAACACCTGGTACATAAATAAGTTGTATAATACTGAAATTATAATGAAATTTCAAAGAATGGCATTGAGTGATGTGTCGTATCGTGTCGGTATCTTCTCATAGGCTCAACGTTTTGCCTGAACCGTGCAACTAACATAAATGTAAATTCAGTAAACGTAATAAACTCACTAACCCTTTTGACGTTCAAAAATGTTACTATGTGACCTAATTGAATAAATGATCTTTGACTTTGACTAAATAATGTTGTCACTTACGATATCAGAAACATTATGTAACACAGCAACGCATTTCACCATCTCTTTGTGCGCGCGAGTGCGCTTGTATACGAAGTCTGGGTGCAGCAGCGTGTTCAGTCCGCGCATGACGAGCAACTCGAGGCAGCGGTTAAGCGCGACGTAGTACTCCATCGTCACTGTACTCTCTGATATCTTCGTCACGCCTAGAGCTGTTTCTGTGAATAACCAATGTTGATATCAGTAGGTCTACCATGAACATGTTTATCTAAAACTTTGGGCCGAACGAAACAAACTTACAATGAAGTTTCTTTGGATTTCTTTCTTTCAAAATGTCATTACGGCCGCTGTTTAACTGTTTTATGAAAGGGACAATGAAGACGTTACGTGCCGAAATTTAGGATGAATTTCGGCATAAATGTGTTGCATGGTATAAAGAGCCGGCCTGAAACTTCGGCATTTAAGTTTCATGGCAGGCGTGCAGGATATTTATGTGAAAGACTGTTTCGGTGGCGGAGTGGTAGTTTATGCCAATGCTGTGCATGATATCTTGAGATCCTGAGTCGGACAGTGTTATTGAAGGTATCTGTCAATACATTTTCAGCAGCAGTCTGGCACTGTGCTCGGTAAATCGCAATAGACTTGCAACCTATTATCATCATCATCTCAGACGAAAGACGTCCACTGCTGTACATAGGCCTCTCCCAAGGTTTTCCACATAGACCGGTCGCTCTTTGGCCACCCGCATCCACCCGCTTCCGACGACCTTTATCAGGTCGTTGGTCCACCTTGTGGGGGGGCCTACCCCTGCTGCGTCTTCCGGTGCCTGGCCGCCTACCTGTTATGCGGGTCCTAAAACGATAGCTGGCAAATGTGACTGTAATGTGTTTTACAACCT
The DNA here is from genome assembly GCA_963564715.1 of Catocala sponsa. Lineage (NCBI taxonomy): Eukaryota > Metazoa > Arthropoda > Insecta > Lepidoptera > Erebidae > Catocala > Catocala sponsa. Next base: position 23,633,548 of record OY751341.1, on the reverse strand, counting down.
TCAGCGTTAACATCTACAATAGGTGGGCAGATGTCCCTGCCTACCAATTCGGGGATATAGCTCTAATTTAAATATGAAAATTGTGCTAATAAAATAGTTTAATTGATTTACTTTTATATTCATTCGAGTTATAATAACCTTTATCTGATGATTAAAATTCAAACCCAAGTGGTACAAAAATAACTTCTTTTCTTTTATAAGTACTTACCACAAATAGCTTCCAAGGTAGTGTACGCAACGTACTTATGAATTATGTCGAACGGCTCCTTTCCATGTTCCGTTTTAAGGTTCTGTACTAACTTGTGCGCTTGCGCGTTAAACACGCCCAGATATCCGTCGACAACCGATGAGTTGAATGTCGCTCCCAACTTCTTAATGTTGTGTTTCCAAGTTGCACCTGGTATAATAGATTCTAAATGAATAGAGTTTTGGGTCGAATGCAACTCGAGACAATTATTCTTGTGATCAGTAAATTGGTTCTAATCTGGGCGTACTCACATAGTACACCCAGATTCTTAAATGTTTGCAAAGTCTCCTGCAATACACGAAAGATTCAAAGTGAGGGCGACCTCACTTTAGAAAAAGGTAGATGTGTTATGGCTTTGAATCCCGTACGCGATAATTTGTGTGATCCGGAAGTAATTGTTCTGAGTCTGCGGGGTTCTTTGTGGCCCTGTATTTGTAAAGTTCACCGTAACTGTAGATATTTAAGTCGCATCAACTTTTAACTGTCTCTTATATTTATATCCTTGAAACTGCTAAATTTTTAAGGTCAAATTCCATATTATTTGAACGGAGGAACAATACAAACAAAAGGAAAGCAAATCAGTTAGATTTTGAAATTCCTGTTCCTAAATTAGAATTATTTAGAAAAAGCTGCGTTTATATGGCACCCTTAATTTACAACTCATTGCCAAATACAATAACCCGACTACCTTATCAAAAATGTTGTATTGCATTGCGTAGCTGGTTGTTACAGGAATGTTATTATTCGGTAGAGGAGATTTTGCAAAAAAATCCATATAAGTTTTATAATTTGGAATGTTCATTGATATAAGCACAACTAATGTATTAACAGTCGTGTTTTTAAATTTAACATTTATTAATTTGGAACTTTATTGTTGCATGCTGTATAACGGCCAAATATATGATACAAAATAATTGTAGTACCTTTATACCATATCATATTTGACGCAATAAATGATAATTATTATTATTATTATTATATAGTTAGTAGTAAAACGGTTCCAAAACGTAAATACTAAACGATAATTGTGTTTTTGTGCCGTTTGGGGTGGAAACGTTAGGCGCAAGCGCTTGAATATTCGCCTGATCGACGTTTCGCATATTAGAAGGCTGGGCTTTTGTTGGCCCAAATAGACAGCATTTACTGCTTATTTATGTATGAATTTTAAATTGTACCTAGCCGTTTTCTACGACTGTTCTCTGTTTACTGTTAAATTTAAAGAATATTGTTTAGTGAAGTGGGGACATGGTGACACGTAACACAGGTATTAAAATACCTAACAGGCACCAGTCTCTCACAAACATTATGAAAATATTTGTATTATGAAATAAGCATGTAACGTTTGTGAAGAGAAAATAAATCAATAATTATTAATGCTGGCAGCTAAGTCTAAACCAGTTATGTAAAGGGGCATACCAAGACGTTATAGTAATTCGGGCCCACAGTGCACACTTATAAAGGCTAATGATAATAATAGTAAGCAATGTCAATAATTAATTAGCATGAAAAGTGATTAACAAAAAACTTGGCATTTTAAAGTTATCAAAACTTTTGTATACCTCATCAATAAAATTTATATTAAATATGTGCTATATTATTTTACACATTATTTTAATTTACTTATGAGTACAATCTATTAGGAATGATATAAAACAGAATAAGTACATTGCAGTTTTATAGCTTATAGGTAAAAGTCATCGATATTCACCGCAATAAATAAACACTAACCGTCACAATGGAGTTGCAAAACAAGCAATGATATTGATATTTACGTTTTCCGGCGTCATACAAGTTACAGATGGTATTTCCATAATAAACACAAAACCTCGATACATCGATAATAGTACAATATATATAATACTTTAAGTTAATCAAAGCAATCTTTCAAAGACAAAACTAATAACTATTATTAGTTTTGTATTACTTTTGTATAAAAAATGAAATGAACGATTAAAATAATAATTATATAATATAGCAATGGTAAATTACTATTTCAATTAATTATATAAATATCTGTCAACATATTTTGTGTAATGGCAACATTTTCACGTTAATTTACTTGCTTTGCCGTTTTCTTGTTTAATATTTTAGAAAATATTACCGACTTGTATAGAATAATAAAAACAAGGAAAAACTAGGATAAATATTAATATAATTTTTTAGTATAGCCAATTTCTTGTACACCTCTGGGCCTAATACTGGCATTCCCCTTTTACCGTTTTACAATAACTAGCGGTCGCCTAGTGCTCGAAATTCGACCAAAGTTTGCTTGTAAGATATTGCTGATATATTATGTCACTAGCTGACCCGGCGAACTTTGTGAACCGCCTTAGAGGCAATAAATGAGCAGATTTTGGATTTTATTTTTATTAGGATAATAAATATAAATAAAAAAATCAAGTATTTTAATGATTCTTTATTGGCCATGTATTTTGGTGCAGTGAAGCACCTTGTGATAGACGACATTTTTCGTTTTATTATCAGGCGCAAGAACAAATAACGCAGATGGCCTTCCGATCCGATGGTCTTCCGAACATGCCACATATAATTGACCATGCGAAAAAGATGGATTTTCTAGATTCAGACCACAAACTTTCAAGGATTGGCCTTGTGATTTGTTAATGGTCATGGCGAATGCAAGACGGATCGGATATTGAAGTCGTTTAAACTCAAACGGCATATCGGTTGGGATCATCGGGATCCTCGGAATGAGAAATTCCTCACCTTCGAATTTTCCTTTGAGTATCGTGGCGTAAATCACATTGTTCATCAATTTACTTACCACCAAACGCGTTACGTTGCACAGTTTTGGTTGGTTTATGTTTCGAAGCATGATTACTACGGAGCCAACCTTTAGTCGTAAATTGTGCGGTGGTAAGCCAGGCACATCCAAGGAGTTTAAAAATTCAATTGGATAGTTGGTGGCTTCATTTTCATTTGTTACACAGTCAATAGATTTGAATGAATGCAGTGTACCAATGATCTCATTCTGAATTATGTAGTTTAAGTTATCTACATCTTTATTCTTAGCCGCAAAAATTGCTCGCTCACTCAACCATTAATTATTTTTGTGGTTAGTAATGATGTTTGGGAATACTTTGTTGATAAGTTCGTCTTTCGATTAGACAAAATTACAGTAATTCCGAGGAAATGAAATCAATCCACTCGATTCGCCGACAGGTACTCGACCATTACCAATAGTCAGCAATTGCACAGAGAAATCTTCAGCAAATGTATCGTTCAGCAATGCAACTCTCATATTTGTTGTCAGCTGAAGTTTCTTCACATAGCGCTATAGATTCGATGATTTGAGGCAAGCGTTTATTTCGTCGGCAGCAATTGATCTTGGAATTACTGGCAGTGATTGACGAAAATCGCCAGACAGTAAAATCATTGCGTCTCCATAACATCTCGAGTCATTGCGTAGATCTTTCAATGTTTGGTTAAGTGCTTCCAATGCAGGTTTATGCGCCATTGTGCATTCGTCCCAGATGATGATTTTCGATGCTGATAAAACTTTGGCCATTGCGGAGTGTTTTGCCATATTACATGTTGGTTCCTCAATAATTTGAAGATTTAACGGTAATTTTAATGCTGAATGAGCCGTACGGTATCCTTCTAAGAATGTGGCTGCTATTCCCGAAGAAGCAACTGCAACCGCAATGTTGGATCTCGCACGAACAGTTGCTAAAACTACTTACATGAGGAATGTCTTACCAGTGCCATCAGGGGCTTCCAGGAAATTAAACCACTGTTTCTATCATCATTTGCTTTCATTAATGTATCATGAACTTCCTTTTGTTGGGGATTCAACAGGGGTACATTCGTTTGAAGTACTAAATCTAATTCCTGATGATCATATTCACGTTCCCGTTCCAATTCTCGATTAAATGCGTCATTCATTTCACGATTTGGCGCTGTCATTCCTAACTTATTCCTTGCACATATTCATGCATATGACGCGGACTACCTATGTACGTCGCCGGCAGAATAGTTAATCCACCAATATTAGCTGCATTTTCTTCAGTACTAATTTCATCACGTAAATGTATATATTCTTTAGAACGCAGTTTGACTTGGTTCAACCGAATGGAAGTTAAGCGCTCCGTTTCTATTTTGACGTACATGTCGTCGCAATACTGCTGAAGCAATCGACGAAACCGCAGCAAATAGTTGTCAGCATTTTGACGAATCATAAAACGATATGCGTAATAATTCATCGAGCTAACTTTCTTGGTAGTTTCTTCACCTGAAATTAAAACAATAGAATTAGTATTTTGTATGGAAAACTTATATCCATATTTTTAGCATAATTATAAAAGGATGAAAATAAATGATTTTAAATCGGTTGCCAGTCATTTATCGAATTTTCTCTAAACAAACAGTCCCTAATCTTTAAGTCCTTTCTTATGACTTCCTATTTCCTGGTAATAAGCAGTGTAATTGGTCTTTTATTGGAAACCAAAGTCAAAACCAAACACTGTAAAATGTATGTCATGTCGCAATCAAAACTATGATATTGATACTCACCATTCAATGGATTTTTCATTTTGATATTAAAATAATATCTATCTTCTCCTTGCCAAAACATCAACGGGTATTGCAACGTGTCATATGAACGATGTGTTTCAGATATTTGTTGCATTTGCCCAGTATCGCGACGTGTAAGCACAATATCGCGTGTTTTAAAGTTTTCACCAACAATCAGGATGGCAACTTCATCTATTGTTGGAGCGTTAAATGTGCGTTCGTGTGTTCCAGATGGTCGTTTATCCGCTCTGATCACGACTTTGTAGTCATCATTTGGCATTCGCTCCAAAGCACTCTTGAACAGCCTGACCAACGCATGATGTTCATGAAGTAGTTGCTGCAGATCTTGAAGAATTGTTCTTTTCATTGCTGCATTGATCTCTTGACGTCGATCAAGTTCTATCAGTAGCATCGTCTGGCATCCTAAATACAATGCACAGCAACTGAATCCGGAATCAAACAACTCAGAAATCAACAATGCATTTCTTGAATTTGTCACCTTAAATAATTTGGGTCAATATAATTGCGTACTCAATCATAAGTCTAAAACATTAGACTTAATTCTTAGTACTACCCCGGTAATAAACGTCACACGCTCCGACTGGCCTCTAACACCGTTGGATCCTTTACATCCACCTCTACTATTTAGTATGACATTACCGTGCATATCCATCCTCCAACCTCAGCCCACATTAAAACCAAATTTCTTTAGAGCCGACTATGAAACCGTTATGGGACACTTAAATTCAATTGATTGGGCAACCCTATTTGACGACTGCTCTACGGTAAATGACACTGTTAGCAAGTTCTATACTGTGCTTAGAGAAACAATTACTCTTTACATACCTTTGAAAAAGATTGCGTGTACTAAATATCCGGTCTGGTACTCAAAAGAGCTTATTAGTGCGCTTAAAGAAAAACACAAATATCATAAACGAATAAAAAAATACAATAATCCATTGGATCGGGAAACATTCAACAGTTTGCGTACTAGATGTAGTGTTTTATTGCCCAGATGTTATCACAATTATGTTGAAAAAATGGAAAAGGCTATCAAATCTAATCCTAAATTATTCTGGTCTTTCATTAAAAACCGAAAAAAGGGCTCAAATTCTTACCCTGCTACCATGAAGTTTGACAACAAAATAGCATCCAACGGCAACGACATATGTAATTTATTCGTGGAATGTTTCAAAAAATCTTTTAACGTCTCAAGTAACTCGAACCAAACACACATTTCAAATAGCTCAACTATGTCATCCTCTGCTCTTTGTAGTCTATCTTTCAGCGATTTAGAAATATCAAGAGTCTTAAAATCACTAGACCAATCTAAAGGTGCGGGTAGTGACGGGATTCCCCCTTTATTCATTAAACGCTGTGCAAAGGTCTTAGTCACACCTCTGAAAATCATTTTTAACAGGTCCCTTGCTGAGGGTATCTTCCCCGACGTTTGGAAAGAAGCATTGGTAGTACCTATTTTTAAGTCGGGTGACAAAAGTTCCGTAGCTAATTATAGACCTATTTCCATACTTGTAACTTTTGGAAAAATCTTTGAAAAACTAGTAACTAATCACTTAACATGGTATCTTAAACAGCACACATCCGAATTCCAGCACGGTTTCATAAAGGCCAGATCAACCACTACTAATTTAGTGAGCTTTACGTCTTTGTTGGTCAACAGTGTAGATAGCCGAATTCCCGTTGACGCAGTTTACACGGATTTCAGTAAAGCGTTCGATACCGTAGACCATTTGGCCCTTTTATATAAACTTAACAGATTGGGAATATGTGGATCGATGATAAAGTGGATTGGTTCTTACTTAGCCGATAGGCCATCGCAAGTCGTAGCTAGCGGGTACCGTTCAAGCGCATATTCTGTGAAATCTGGGGTACCACAAGGGTCCCACTTAGGTCCTATCCTATTTAACATTTTTATTAACGATATTTCAAGCTGTTTCAAACATTCACACTTTTACCTTTACGCTGATGATCTCAAAGTTATGAAACCTATAGAGAACGAACTAGACCCAATATTGCTACAGGAAGACCTGAATTCTTTATATCGGTGGTGCAACACAAACAGAATGGCTTTAAACATCGATAAGTGTTACTTCATACAATTCACGCGAAATAAGAACACACGCACCAATGTATACAGTATCAACGGAACCCCACTAAAGTGTAAGGATAAAGTTACAGATTTAGGTATAACATTAGACACTCATTTGAAATTCGACACCCACATCTTGAATACTGTCTCAAAAGGCTTTAAAACCTTAGGTTTTGTTACCCGGACCTGTAAAGAATTCAAGCAGTCAAGCACTAAAATTAAGTTATTTAATACTATTGTGCGGCCTATTCTAGAATATAATACCATCGTTTGGAATCCTCACTACGAAGTATATAACAAGCGCATAGAAAGTGTACAAAAACGCTTTCTCTACCACCTATCCTATCAAGACCACATAGCAAAAAAGCTTCCCAGTTACACAGAGAGGCTGAAACACTACAATATGTGTACACTAAGCAGTCGCAGGAAGTATTTAGATGCCTTGTTCTTATATAAACTATACAATGGGTATTTGGATTGTAATGAACTTACCAGTGCTCTAACAATAACGATACCGTCGCGTCTACCACGAAAATCAACTTACAATCTCTTCTCAATCCTAGCTGCTAAGTCCAATCTTGGTCACTTTGCCCCTATACCGAGACTCTGTAGGCAATATAACTTTCTTCCTAAAAGAAACGATCTTGATCTCAGTGCACCTCTACATAAATTTAAAACCAGTCTTAAAAACATAATTGATGTAAATTATTTTTGATATTTTATATTTTACCTTAGATGTTTATCTTTGATTTTAAATATTTTATTCTGATTGTTTAATTTGATGCTTTGTTTTTAATTATTATTGTTTATCTTTTATTGTAAATTCTAATTTTATCTCTTAATTCCTAACTAGTACCTAAGTTTTCTGTTTTTAAATTTTTAACATTTTTGATCTGTGTTAAATCTGTGTTTGTCACAATAATATTTTACTTGCATGCTGTGGTCTCCTATAATTGAAGGAGTACACGATATGATATGTGGACTGTCTTAAATGTCAAGTAATTGTGTATGTCCCTTGTTGGAGACCCTTATTTTAATAAATAAATTTTTAATAAATAAATAAATAAAAAGTTGTTCCTCCATGTTGCCCATAAAGTATATTTGTAAAAATTTATGCTGTGCATCTTCGAGAGGTTGCAATGGTCCAATTCAATGGTGAATCTGTCCTTCTATCTACAAAATCAAAAGCAAAGTCAGTATTACTGATTTATAAACACATTTTTTAGAATTAGCATATATAATACATAGGAATAAGTATAGTATGTCCAATACAGTAGAAGAATAACAATTCTTCTAATGTATTGTGTGTAAGTACAAAAATAAATAAATAGATAAATACCTTGAATGTCGGATGAAATCCTCGTTCTTCAATAATGTCTGACCCAAATCAGGTTATTTGGAAACAACTATTGTATTTTTGAGTGTTTGCTAGAAAATGTCGTGATTCAGGTGTTTCGCCACAAAGCAATGAATTCAATGGCTCAGGTGGCGGAGTCAATAATGGCAATTTCCAATGATTTCAAAAGAAACGCTACGTTGGTAATATATAAGTCAATGGCAATTTCACCTTCCCACTCTGGCAGCACAATCCTAGCGTTTCTCCGGTTGGTATTTATGTCATTTCGCGTTTATTAAAGATATGGCCAATAAAGAATCATTAAAATACTTGATATTTTTATTTATATTTATCATCCCAATAAAAATAAAATCCAAAATTTATTCCATTGTTATAAAATTTTGAACCAATGAACGGCTAGACTGATGTGTTGACTGATAAAAATTTCGTTTTGCTATCAGTTGCGTTTTGTTATTCCATGTCAGTTGCGTTTTGTTATGCGACGTTTTAAAAGAGGCTTTTCTTTTTTTAAATTGGATAATAAGTATCCTATGTCCGTCTCCTGGTTCTAGGCTACCTCCCCACCAATTTTCAGCCAAATCGGTTCAGCCGTTCTTGAGCTATAAATAGTGTAACTAACACGACTTTCTTTTATATATATAGATTATAATTATAATAATATATAGATATATGTAACCATAGTTACGCGCTTCGACTGCGTGTGTCAAATGCATGTTTGTGTGCGTGTAGTGTTTTTTCGTTAATTTAATGTATTTCTAATGCATATTTTATAAAAATATTAGGATTCGGCCCTCCTTCTACATATAAACTTTGTGCCAAATTTTTGCTTCACGTATTAATATATATATTATTATGGGATTAAATATAATGACCACCAAAAATAGTAATTGTACACCAAAATATGCTTACTAAAATATATCATAACGAGCACCTATACGCCTCAAATCACTGCATTCCGTCTCGGAAGGGTTAAGGTATGTTAGGTTCCATCTTAAACTATTTTGATCTCTTTGCTGTGCAATTAAAATTTTTGGTATTAAAATGCGGTTTTAATTTTGGTGATCATTTACTATTTTGACTGTTATATTTTACTATATCTGGTGATAAGTTAAACATAAGGCGATTATTATTATATTTTTATGTATGTATAAGTATTAAAGTTATTTTATAGTACCTACACTGATAAAGGACAAAACATACTTTACGTACGTTTTAACAAGTCAGCAGTATTATCGTAGAATTCGCAGCTGCTAGCAGAAATTGAGTGGGTACTCTTAAAACATTTACCTGGAGCAGTGCCAAGTCCATCTCCGAGCCACACTTTTCCAAAGTTGTAGAAATGTGGTTTCTCCACAAACGTGTTGGTTATCAATTTCACATCATCAGGATCATGAGTCACTAAAACAGTTCTAACAATAAGATAAAATAGTAGTAATAATAATAATAATTTACAAGTCCAAACGCATAACTACATTACTTATTGCTTGAGTGTTTTATGAGTGGTAAATGGTTTAACGGTTGCAGCTATTTTGATTCTGATTTTTGATTTTGATGTTAACATGCATGTGGCTGCTGTTGCTTGTGACGTGCCTCGGAGAGCACGTTAAGCCGTCGGTCCTGGCTGCCATGAACACCTATGGCAGTCGTTATTGGAAAGTCAGTGCCCTCCAATATCCTGACACTGATCTAGCCTTAGGGTATCGTTAGCCTTCGGGTTGCGGAGGTCAGATGGCAGTCGCTCCGTATAAAAAGTGATATCCAGTAAAATCCGGTTAGACTAGAAAGCCGACCCCAAGTGACTTGGGAACAATAAAGGCTAGGGAGAAGTGGTAGCTGTTGTTCAATAGAGACCAGGCTAGTCTAGTTGACTCACATGTTTTTATTATTTACTAGCGACCCACCCCGGTTTAGCACGGGTAGTACAACACTTTAACAAATTATACACCTATACCAGAAGTTCCCAGACTTTATTTCTCATAGACCATTTTCAAAACTTAGCTGGTTCCGGTAGACCCCCTGCAGCAACATTTCCACAATATCCCTTGGCATCCGTATTTATATTGGTAAAGAATCAAACAAGTTCTTGCAATTAAAAAATTTGATAAAATTTCTACGGGCTGATCTTTTATTTATTTTTTAGTAACTCTCTACCGAAATATCGGTAGCTTCGAGAACACTGGTAATGGATATGGAATATGCAAGTTTTTACCAAGTAGCAGTTGCTGAACTTCTTCAAATATTATCTGCCTACATTGATAGGTGTAGTCAAGCCAAAATTTTTTAGTTCTTCACTATCGAAAGCAAATGAACTTTCGTGGACTCCCGCTTCGGAATTGTGTTCCCCCATTTTTTTGTCACGCCAACGTAGACCCCCGTCGAGTCGCCCGTGGACCCCTGGGAGTCCACCTGGACCACTTTGGGAACTAGTGACCTAAACCTTCCACATAAATCACTCTTTCTATTAGTGAAAACCGCATAAAAATCCGTTCAGTAATTGTTGAGAGCTATTCCATGACAAAAAATATAAAAAATCTATATTAATATCATAAAGCTGAAGAGTTTGTTTGTCTGGTTGAACTTGCTAATCTCAGGAAGTACTCGTTCGAATTGAAAAATTCTTTTGGATAGCCCATTTATCGAGGAAGGCTATAGGCTATACAACATCACGCTACAACCAATAGGAGCGGAGCAGCAATGAAAAATGTTGCAAAAACGGAGAAAATTCTTCTGTTTACGCGAATGTTATTCATTGAAATTAAACTACTATATACGGATTTTATCGCGTTGTTTATTTGACACTATTACAAAATTTTTTGAAAAACTGTTACACTACTATAATCACTATTAAACTTTACAAATTTTTAAGCTAATTAAATTATTGAAACTATTAAAACTATTTATACTATTACTATACTATTATACTATTTAGATATATTTTTACACTTTCCCCGACGTTTCGGTTGCTTTTCAGCAGCCATGGTCACGGGGAGACTAAGATGGTAGTTGTCTCAATGTTCCAGTGTAGTTATTTCAAAGTACCCGAACATAATTTAATCATGGGTGTTTCTATTTACGCAGAATGAGCTCAAAGTATCATGAAGTCTAGCTGTGGTTTGCTTCTTCTTGGGTTTGACTATTTGAATTACTGGATCCCAAGCTGGTGGTACATTCCAACCATCTTCTCTATTGAAATTAGGATGTTTCTTGATTTCAATAGCCTCGCGAAGCATCCTTGGTAGGAATCGGTGTTCTTTAGCGAGCATCTGTGGTTTGTCAAATCTCTGGTAGTGGTTGGTCCCCTGTTGCACATGTTCACACACAGCAGACTTCAACCAGCGTTGGTGTTTTACATCAGCTATGTGTTCTTTTATGCGGGTGCCTATGCTTCTCTGGGTTTGACCAATGTATGAGAGTCCGCAGTCACAATCTATTTTATAGACCCCTGCATCTTGTAAAGGTAGTTGGCACTTGACAGATGGTAAAAATTTAATTAACTTCGTTGGCAGCTTGAAGTATGTATTGATTGAATTGATGTGTAGGTTTTCATTAAATCTCCAGGCAGGTAGGAGTGACTTAGACACAGCGTATAGAACATTGCCAGTACTCTTGGCAGGTGTACGCCAGCGTTCCGCAAGTGCTCGATGCTGAGATGATCGTGTCCCGGAGATTTCCCTCTTGACATATTATTAATGATATTATCAACATCTTTGGCAGAAAATCTAACATTTAACCCCGTAAGCATTTCAGAATCGACCACTCGCGATAAAGCAGTTTGAGGAGATGCTACTTTAAATTGCCTTACAAACATATTTGCTATATCAGCAGGTTCGTTATACCCCGCTACACTAACGGGGACGCTAGGCCTCGGCTGCAATCCATTTGTACTCTTCCAGAACCTAGAAAAGTCTTTATTTCTATGTTGGTCAGCTATGATGTCCATCTGTATTTGTTGTTGATTAGACTGACACCATTTTAATTTTGATTTAAATACTTTTCTAGTCTCACACATCTTACTAAAAACAATTCCCGATTTTGGCTTCCCAGACATAACCCAGCAATGAAATGCAAGCCCTCCCTCCCCGTGAGCTTGTTTAACATATTTATTCCAGCCAACTACATGTTTAGGCTTTCTACCCCTTTTTTCATGGCCAGTACATTGGGCAGCCTCCGAAAGTATACACACAATATTATTGTACATTTTGTTCAATATTTCTCTGTGGCTACAGTCATTACACAAACCCTCTGAGCACGTCTGAAATTCTACAGGAAAATAAATTTCTCTCAGTTTAGCATGACATAATTCTTTGTATTTGTCAATATTACTAGCGGCTCGTTCACCCCAAATAACATTGTTAGTACAAGGTTCGGTTATAACAACGGTAGGTCTTATAATATTAAAGTTACATTCCAACTGTATTGGCATGTGATCGGACCAATACGTATCATACAATACACTAGCACTAACAATTATACGCCTCGCGGCTTCGGTCACTACGCAGTGATCGAGCCAGCGCTGGCAGCCGTGCGCATCGCTTATATATGTGTACGTACCTTGCGGTAATAGGTCCAAGTCCACACACGTCCAGCACACAAAAATGTTGCAACTCATTGCCGAACAACTCCCCTGGATGCGCGTTATAGTCACCTAACATTATTACAGATTGCACATTATTACTTTCTATGATTGCACTCATCTCACTAAGACAATCCGTAAAATCACTTAAGTTATCATTAGAGTCTGTGGGCATGTACACCGATAATACAATTACCGAACGATCCCCCGATACGATCTTTATAGCTATCAGACGCACACTGGAGCACTTTATAACCTTCACTGATGGAAATAGATTCTTTCTCCACAGCAAAGCCACTCCTCCATATGGTCTACCACGTAGTACACCAGCAGATGTGTCGATCGCCGACTTACCCGTAAAGGCAAAGTCATTATCAATTTGTCCCAGGAAACCGACATCGTGAGGTAATAGCCAGGTTTCTTGTAGTGCTACAATATCAGCCGCTACACACAGTCGCCTCACGCAGTCAACCGACCTTTTTATGCACTTACAATTAAAACTTGTCAATTTAATTGTATTATACATTATGGATTTTTAACACTGCCATTATGCAGAGTATTTTCTCTGCCTCTGTTCTTCTTAGAGAAGTCTATAAACTTGCGATATGATATACTTTCCGGCCAAAAGTCTTCACTCATAAATATGTTAAATTTGTGTTTTGGCACTAATATTTTGTATGCGTCATAGTTTCTCGACACTTTCATCTTCATTTTTTCAATATCAACAGATATCTTTGCCCTTCGTTCAACATACTCTTGGATATCATTCTGGTTCACCTGTTTATCTACGTTGTATATATATATAATAACTTTTTCATCAACGGCCTTAAACTTCCCTTGAGGTTCCACTATAGCTTTACCTATATTACCCACGAATCGATCCCTCATCTTCTTCTGTACGACTGTCCATTCTCCATCTTTTACAATTTCAGCTAGTGTTTTTTGTTCCTTGCTAGGCACGACGACCGCAGCATCCGTGTGTCCCGTAACTAGTCCAACGGTGTTATCAATAATATGTATAGGTTGTCCGGGCTCGATATTGTTCTCGGTTAGCACAGCTGTTTCAAAACCGGTTTCGTAATCGCTCCGCTCGTCTTTATTTATTTTATGTGACTTATTCTGATCAGCTGTTAACGATGAAAGGCGGGTAGTTGATTGCATATGTTTACAGTTTTGAACTAAAACTGCCGAGGTTGCGCCTACAATATTGTCGTTCAACACAGGAATGTGCTGTAATCCCATCGGTCCACTGTCATACTCACAGCTACCCATTAATTGACTTCCACCGCCTCTCTTTGTGTTCACATACGAATAACTAGGGCTTTTTGCACATGTTTGTTTTTTCAAAGATTCTACATCTGAAATTATAGGTTCCAGCTGACTAACAGTCACGTATTGCACCTTAATGTCTTCTAGTTCACGCTTCATCAGGGTTAAATCTTTAAGCAACTTCGTTACATCCACATGATCGAACAATACGGGGGGTAGTTTGTGCAGATCTTTTGCTACAAAAACCGGCCGTTCATCAGGATGCGTTACTTGTAACAAGCAAATAATATCATCAATGTCCCTTAGTTTCTTGCCATCTTTTTTCCTCGTTATCTTACGCTTTGAAGTTGTAATAGCAGTAAATAAAAGGTTTTTTGCTTCTACAATGTCCTTGTCCGAGAAAGCACTAACACATATACGGCTTAAGCTTTCTTCGTCCATTACGTCCAGTTTATTACACACGAAAGCTAATATCTCGTTTATTACAACATTGCAATTTGCACATTTCAACACTTTGGAGGAACTCATCCTGCACTTAATATTCATTCATGTCACGTCCGATAGATGCGCGCGCGACGCGAGGCGAACGATGACAGTAACAGTTTTTCAAAAAATTTTGTAATAGTGTTAAATAAACAACGCGATAAAATCCGTATATAGTAGTTTCATTTCAATGGGGAAAATTCTCTTATATAAAGCAGATGGAATTGCGCGGGTCAGCTACTAGTATTATAAACAAAGAATAAAGCCTTGTTGGCGCAGTGGTAGTATATGCTGCTGTTATACAAGAGGTCTGAGGTTCAATGCCCGGGTCGAGCGACTCTTATTAGGTTCTTCTGTCATGAATTTCTCAGCAGCAGTGTGAAGTCTAACTGTACGCGGTAAATATCAATAAGTTATAGAAAACATCTCCGCCTAAAGTTCTGACGATATAAGCTTAACATGTACGCCATGGCGCCACTAACACTCTGTCCCTTCCACGGTCGCCTCTTTTTCTGTTGCTAGTGTAATATAGGTTACTCTCCCCTAAATATGTACTACGTATGTATCTAAATTATACCATTTTGGGATAACCAAACAGTCTATTTTTTTTTATACAACTAAGGTGGCAAACAAGCATAGGGCCCACCTGATCGTAAGTGGTCACCGTAGCCTATGGACGCCTGCGACACCAGAGGCATCACTTGCGCGTTGCCGACCCTTAAGGAAAAAATAAAGTGGGAAGGAAAGGGGGCGGGAAGGGAAAAGAGGGTGATTGGGCCTCCGGCACTCGCACTCACCGAACGAAACACAACAGTAAAAATACTGGTATTTCACGTCGATATTCTGTGAGAGGGTAGTCCTTCCCCGGTCGAGCCGGCGCATTCATGCTGACATCAGCGAGGCTCTACTAAACAAAACTTGGTGTTACTCAGATTTATTTATTTATTTAGGCCTACCAACAACTACTTACACTAATACACTTTTCTTTTACATAAAAATCAACATATACATATATACAAAATTCGTAGTCTCTGCCTACCCCTCTGGGAAACAGGTGTGAATCTATGTATGTATGTATGTATGTACATATATACAGTAAATTTGGTGTTCACAACACACTGATAATATTATTACGGAATGCGGCAAGCGAGCCTACGTGCACGTCTATGACATCAGAGTAGCTATTTATGGTTCTGAAAAGACACCCCGTCTTTTATAGCTATAGCAGAGTTAGAGACTCACCCAAAAACACACATTTTATTTATCACATTCGGTACATCCCCTCTCTCTACGACTAGTCCAGTTTATGGTATAGCGTACCCCCACACCAACTGTCAGGTTATATTAGGGGAGCCGCTGTACCTTTCAGTGCCCGAGAGCACCTTCCGGGACCAGCTATAGACAGGTCTTGTCCCCAAATCCCGATTTAAATCACAATCGGTACAGCTGTTAAGAGTAGTTCAATGGCATAATGTCTTCTACATCGAGTTTTGGTCACAGAGGCCAATCTTAACGCAGACTAACCATCCGCGCAGGAGATACTATAGTGCACAAGTGTATGCGCAAACACAAGTGCACTCGCTGTTCCCTAAATCTCATGATCCGATGGGAGGGTAATTCGATACGACCAGGGAGAGACTGATCTCTCCAACGGCTTCGCGTGCTTTCTGAGGCACCACGGGGTGTCTTACATTGCCAACTCCTTAACATTGGACTGCTATTGAGATTTCTTAACAGAAAAACCCAATAACTTTTTATTGCTCCAACGCGGGATCTGAATCCGAGACCTCTATCCGAGAACTCATCCTCATAATCATCGGGATGGTTTAGACACAATTGAACCCGGTCGGTGGCGCTCCGATCGAGGCCTAGATGTAGGGGTTCGGATGGAACAATATCTGTCGGATCCGCTAGTATGCATATATAAGTAGAAATCTTATATTATGTACTTACCGAATATAGGAAAGGGTCCCAGCCAAACCACGAATCTACTAGCTTGTGCTTTGTCACATACCTTGCTCATACGGTCTATGACACTGAATAACACTGAAAACAGAAGAAAAATGTTAACTGTTGTGTTTAACGCTTAATTAAAATATTTTGCACAGTTTTAGAAGTGAAAACTTCTTTAGCGGCGTTGTGCACTTTTTTTGTGATGGGTAAAAAATGTTAAACTCGCGTCAGGACACGTGACCTGATCGAAAATTCGTAAGACGGAGGGAGAATTGTCAAACTCGCATCAGGACACGTGACCTGATCGAAAATTCGTAAGACGGCGGCAGAATTGTCATGTTTGTGTACGATAGCGCAATAAATGTATATTTTATTTTACCACATGAATGATAGTACTTTTATACTGATAATTAAAGCAATTCGTGCAAAATTATTCCCTAACCATTCCAAAATATCAAAAATGCACAACGTTAATATTTAAGTTTTCACTTTTGCCGGCACTCCCGGAGTGCAAGCCGTTGATTTTTTTACAGATTGAGTGAAAATTAAGTAGCAAAGTAAGTAATCTATACTAATATTATAAAGCTGAAGAGTTTGATTGTTTGGTTAAACGCGCTAATCTCACGAACTACTGGTTCGAATTGAAAATTTATTTTAGTGTTGGATAGCCTATTTATCGAGGAAGGCTATATATAACATCACGCTACGACCAATAGGAGCGGAGAATCAATGGAAAAGTTGTAAAAACGGGGTAAATTCTCTTATGTGACGCAGACGACGTTGCGCCGGTCAGCTTGTACAAAATAGAAGCAGCGATTGCTCACATACTGTAAAGGTCCCGCAAGAATAGCTGACGCAGGTCCCTAATTTGGTTTGCCTACTATGTACTGTTCTGTATATATTTATATTTAATTGTATTGTGAAAAGGATATACAAATAAAAAAACTTTTGTTTCTTTCTTTTCTCTCTTTCGATAGTCTATTGGGAGACCGTTGGACTGCCACGTAGAGGTCTCAAATTCAATTCCAAGGCCAGCACATCTGACTTTTCCAAGTTATGTGCGTATTAATTAGTTAATTATTGCTTACGGTAACGGTGAAGCGAAACATCGTGAGGAAACCTGCATGTCTGAGAATTAATTCTCCATAATGTTCTCGAAGATGTCTGAAGTATGCCAACCCGCACTATGCAAGCGAGGTGGACTATGGCCTACACCTTCTCACAGTGAGCAGAGGCCGTGCCCAGCAGTGGGACAGTTTAATACAGGGCTGATATTATATATTAAGTATTAGCCTTTGCTCGCGTCTTCGCTCGCGTAAAAATAGGTTAGTTATAATCTTAGATACAGTACTTTTGAAAATAAAATATAGTTTTGTTACTCGGTGATAATATAACTTGCTAATGGAGAAAGAATTAATGAAATCTATTGATTAGCTTTTGAGTTTAACCATTACGAAAAAAACAAACAATCAAACAAGTTAATCTTTCCTATCTATACTATTATTATAAAGCTGAAGAGTTTGTTTGTTTGGACGCGCTAATCTCAGGAACTACTGGTTCAAATTGAAAAATTATTTTAGTGTTGGATAGCCTGTTTATCGAGGAAGGTTATAGGCTATATTACATCACGCTACGATTCACGGGGCCGCGCAGTAATGTAATAATATTAATATAGATATAAGCTAAAAGAAATAGTGCCAAAGACAAAACAAAGTGAACAGGATTGATCCAGGTATAATTTTGGGATTAAAGAAAAGAAAACGCGTTGCTTGATGTGAACGTTCTGCTTTATTACTAATGTAGGTAGCCGGTCAACAAAATAAAAATACTATAATTAGCAGCAATTATTAACGTAGCCTCAACATTGGTATGCGTTTATTATTAGGCGCTTGCGGAAACATAAAGTCTCTGGTGTCTGTCTGTTCGCGATAATCTCAAAAACTACTGAACGGATTTTCATGCGGTTTTCATCTAGATAGAATACATGAGAAAGGTTTAGGTGTATAATTTGTAAGGGTTTTGTACAACTCGTGCGAGACCGGGGCGGATCGCTAGTCTTCTTATATTAGGAAGAATGCTGAGCCATCTGCAAGGAAACCAGAAGTTTCATGTTCCATGGTATGAATACCAGCCATCTCCCTCGCTTACAGTGTGGCACTGCACGGAAGGCGAAGTAGTTTAAGTGGTCGCCTCGCCACTCTCGCTGCGCCGAGTCTTGTGGGTTCGAATCCCGCGCGGGACAAAACTTTGTGTGATCCACAAATGATTATTCCGAGTCGGGGTGTTCTTTGTGTCCGTTGTTTGAATGTTTGTAAAGTCCCGCGACATAGGAATTATTCCTAGTGGGAGTAGTCTTTTAAAGAAAAAAACCCACGTTTGGTGAGCATTTCATGATAATACCTTACTATAAGTCGGCCTCGATGGCGTAGTGGTTAGTGTAACCGACTGCCACGCCTGAGGTCGCGGATTCGATTCCCGCACAAGGCAAACATTTGTGTGCATGAATATGGATGTTTGTCTTGGTCTGGGTGTTTCTTTGTATAATATATAGGTATGTATTTAAAAAAATAAGTATCTATGTATGTTTATCCATTGTCTAGTACCCATAGTACAAGCTCTGCTTAGTTTGGGCTAGATGGTGTTGTGTGTATGTGATAGAATATTATTATTTAATGGTAAAACCAAATATTAGACTCACAGCCATTGACTTAGGAATTTACGGACACCATCTCGCTAAATTTGATGGAAAAATATGGTGGCAGCTTAGGTACAAACTGTCATTACATCATCGTGTTGAAAAATGACTGACCTTACAGACAAGACTAGCTTTTGTTTATTTTAATTTTAATGAAAATGTAATGACCTTCAGACGATTGCAATAGTGTGAGTGTGTATGTACGAGCGGCCTGGCCATCATTAGGGGGACAATTTCTAGTTTGGGAGGTGTCATCTGTGAACTCCTTCGTCGATGCTCACATATATAGTTTTAACCACGTTACGCTAGCCATATACTACCTAAATGTGGAATAGCCAATTGCCGTTTTAAACCAGTGCCGAAGCCTTTGAAAATGGTAAAAAGTGAAAAAAAATAATAGTAGGATGAAACCCATTGGAAAAGGAAGAGAATATAACAAAAATTAAAGGAAAGTAATTTACGGGCGAAATAGACGAAAATTGTACGCGATGATTAAAAAAAAAATTTCGGAATCGAGCTTTTTCGTTTTTTTGCATTTTCTGAGAAAATTTACCACAGTAATGTATATTTTTTTACACCATCAGAAAGTAGAGATTTCAAAGAACAAAAAATCCCCCGACTTTTTAAAAAAAGCAGATATTTTAACGGGTGAATTTTCGATTGAAAGTTAGGGTGCTTTTTCGATATTAAGTCAAAATGAGCTGCAAAAATAAATATATTAAATAAAAACAAAATCTGTGTATTTGGGACATAAAAAGTTAAGTTTACACCAAAGGAGGTATGCAAATTACGGTCTTAGTGGACAAGAATATAATTTATTGTAAAAATGTCTCATAATATTTTATTACTCGCCATCGTTTCCTTTTAACCGAACCTAGCGGGAAAAAGGATTTATTTTTTTTTACACTTTATTGATTTAGTAAACCATTGTGGCTTGGGACAACATTGCCAGTATTGAACAAAAGGTATTTTTTATAAGAAGTGAAATTATTACGAAACATTATAATTTATATTAAATTAAGTTTTTACTAACACAAGTAATAATATCACATATTATGCGGATTAAACAGGGATGTAATAGTATCAATTTATTAATGTTGTGATTTATTTTATTAATCAATCGATTGACCAATTCAATGTAATGGCATTATTCAATATGTGGTAGTGGCAACACTTTTCGTTGGGTACTCGATCTTCATTGTCATTTATCATTCGTGATGTGACACTGTTATGAGAGAGCTATAAAGTACAAATGCCTGGATTTTAAACGGCAAAATACAATCCAGGCATGTAAGCCGTAAAGTATACTATGTGTATATTTTAATTGATAACAGCATTACTGTAACTGCATAGTAGGCAGAACAGTAGGCTGCTGTGCACATATATAATGTCCATCATATGGTATTTATGTTGGGCAAGGTTTCAAAATAATGTAGCACCTCCTGCACCACACCTCGATAGTATGTTTACTCATAATGAAGGTAATGTAGTGGTTGGAGACTAATAAACTAATACCAAAATATACTATTGTTTACTTTAGCCTTTGTTTCTTGGACTATTAATTAAGCTTTAACAATAAATTAATAGTAACTATAGTTATTTGATGAGCGCTTGCTTTGCAGAGCGAGCACTGGCTACCTGAGTTCAGTTAAGTAACTAGTTTTACCCTAGTGAGCTCCGTAAACCAGCTATATAAACTTATTCTAGGTTTTTAGACAGAGACAAGTATAATTAATACATTCATTTAAAAAAAATTACTTTGTGCCAAAGTATCACCGGAGCAATTCTGTTCATTTTGGATGCCTTATATATCTGAAACCCAACTAGATAGCATGTTGAAATTACACAAGGTTATAGACTACTAATAGTTCTTCGTAAAACATATAGTTTTATTTTTGTCCATGCGAGGCCGAAGTTGTATGGGTTTGTTGCATATCTCCTTTCGAGAACAATATAATCTTTTTGCAAAAGATAAAAATAAAAAACCAAAAACTTGGTTATATTTGAATTTTCACATAAATTTTGAGGTTATGTGAAAAAAGTGTAAATACAAAAGTTGTAGATCGTTTTATCACCTACAACTTTGCTATTTAAGTTTTTCCCATAGGACCTTTAGATTTGCCGGAAATTGAGATAAACCGTTTTTTACCGTTACCCACACCCACTCCCGACCTCAGATCGCCCGTAAATTATTTTTCTTTAATTTTTGTTATATTCTCTTCCTTTTCCAATGGGTTTCATCCTACTATTATTTTTTTTGGTTTCAAAAATTATCGATCCTGGTCTATTTACTAACACATCATCCGTGTTGATACTAAGAATATCTTAACACTAGGTCTAGCCCGCGGCTTCGCTCGTGTAAAAGTAGGTTGGTTTATGTAAGTAACAGTACTTTTTAAAAATAAAATATAGCTTTCTGTTAAAAGTTTTTAGACTATCTCGATTTGTAAAATACTAGGGTCTGAGTCAACCCGTGACCACGATCGATGCCAGTCGGTCGAAACGTCGGGCAAACAATAGGTAGATATGTATTGATTGCTCGACATTTCGACCGACTTACCTTTGAAATGCTTTATCGCGAGTAAGACCCGTTGTCTAGCATTACCTATATTAAGTATAGCCTATGTTACTCGGTGATAATATAGCTTTCTTATGGTGAAAGATTTTTTATGGTAAATCGGTTGAGTAGTTTCAGAGTTAATGCTTACAAACAAACAAACAAAAAATAAAATCTTTTCCTCTTTGTAATATTAGTATAGAATATAGATAAAGACCTAAATTACACTTTGCTCTATCAAAGAATCGACACCTCACGACGTGACGGGTCACAAATATATACCAAGATTAAAAAATATAGTCTAACTAGCTAACTCGGCAAACGTAGTTCTGCCACATCAATTATTTCTTAGCGGTATAAAATATACTTTACGACCTATTCTCAAACCTACCAAATATATGTACATAAAAATTTCATAAAAGTCGGTCGAGCCGTTTCGAAAGAGTGCATCCACAAACACCGTGACACAATTATTATATATATATGTAGGTATGTTAGGAGATGAAATGTATGCTACGACAACCAAGGACTGCCCTCAGGGTGGAGTACTTTCACCACTCTTATGGTGCTTGGTAGTCAATTCACTCCTAGAACAACTCAACAAAGGTCCGTACTTAACGGTCGGATATGCGGATGACTTGGTGATACTCGTAAATGGAAAAGTTTCCGAGTACGGTATCTAGTCTTATGCAGAAGGCCCTGATTATGGTCGAAAAATGGGGCAGCAGCAATCATTTACCGATCAACCCAGGGAAAACTACTGTCGTGCCGTTTACTAGGAAGAGGGATCTCACGGAGTTGGGAACTCTCTCCATGTATGGTACGCAGTTACAATGGTCCACGGAGGTGAAATATCTAGGCATGACCTTAGATAGCAAACTAACGTGGCAACCTCATGTAGACAAAGTCATAGTAAAGGCCCAGCGGGTCTTTGGCATGATTCGATCTACTTATGGGAAGACCTGGGGGCTAAAGCCCAATGTCATCAAGTGGCTATACATGATGATGATAAGACCCATACTCACGTATGGAAGCATTGTCTGGTGGCCAAGAACCAAACTAGCTACATGCAGGAACGCGCTGTCGAAGGTGCAGCGATTGGCCTGCATGGCTATAACAGGGGCGTTTCCGACCACGCCAACGGCAGCGTTAGAGGTCCTGCTGGATCTAATGCCGCTACACATTGTTGTCGAGTCAGAGGCGATAAAGGCGCTACATAGGCTATCTGTGCATGGGCTGTGGAGCGTCAATATGCCGGTAACTCGACACACAAAATTGGAGATCTCAAAGGATCTCAAAAGGATTATGAGCATGGGATGCGACAAAATGCAACCATTGCACATATTCAAAAAGAATTTTAAGATAAAGGTCCCCACGAGGGACGAATGGAGACAATGTTTACAATCTCCTGACAAGGGTTGTCTCAACTGGTTCACTGATGGTTCCAAAATGGAAACAGGATCGGGCGCTGGAATCTATGCCAACGACTGTAAGGTGAGCCAAAGCATGGGCAAATATGCAACGGTCTTTCAAGCGGAAACCTATGCTATAATTGCCTGTGCTCAGGAGAATATCAACAGTGGTGTGACTGACAGGACTGTGTATATTCTCAGTGACAGTCAAGCTGCTCTCAAGGCTCTGGGCTCGTGTAGGGTGGACTCCAGACTGGTCCTGAACTGTGTTAAGCTCCTGAACAAACTAGGCAGGAAGAACACAGTCAGACTGGTGTAGGTTCCGGGGCATGCAGGAGTGCAGGGCAATGAGGAAGCTGATGAATTAGCCAGAAAGGGCTCGGAGCAACTGTTTGTGGGCCACGAGCCATTCGTGGGACTCTCTGAGAGCACCGTAAAGGCAGCTTTGAATGCACACGGCAATGAAAAACACAGGCTAGAGTGGATGGCCCTTAGGGGTCTGGAACACTCCAAGAAATTCATTGCAAACGGAGCCACAGGCTTCACCTGGAGGTTCTGCGGGTATAGCAAGAGCCAAATACGCCTGCTCACAGGAGCGTTCACTGGCCATTTTGACACCAAAGACTTCCTGTGCAGATTGAGATTGACACACGATTCGATCTGCAGAGCCTGTGGTGAACAGGACGAGTCCATATCACACCTACTGTGTGAATGCGACGCGTTGGCTGGACTTAGGATGGGTCTGATGGGATTGGCATATCCAAACCCTGAAGACTTCAGGCTTCTCCCTCTGAATTGTACACTGCAGCTAATGCAGTACATTCATAAGGAGATAGCTAAGGGATGAATCTTGGGGCTGACACAAAAGATCCCACTGGGTCGAAGTGTCACCGGTCAGTACAGACTGGCCCCCACACACAAGATAAGATAAGTTAAGATATATATATGTAGATAATTATACATACTTTTCCCATCGCCAATGACTTGATGCACATTGCCAATAAACGGAAGCAGAGGCAAAGTTGGCAACCCTGCGAACTTCAGGCGCGCGCGCCGCTCGTACAGCCATAGTGCCAATAGAACACATAGCACCAGTATGCCTGCTATGTACTGCCATAATTCCATTCTGTAGAAATAGTTAAAAATATATAAAATATCAATATTCAATAATACGTTTCAAGACACAGATCGCAGATAACAACCAGAAACCAGAATTTTTTTAATGGGATTAGGCTGGACACGTTTGCCGCATACCGAAGGAGCTTTGGGCTAAAATCAGCACAGACTGGATCCCAAATGGCAATAAGCCAACGTGGTAGACCAAACTAATGCCATCATTAGCTGCCATCACCATCTTCGGTCGAATTTAACAGATTTAGAAGAGACTGATGTTAACTAGCGCATGACAGAAAGATGTGGTAAAGTGAGAGCGAAACCTTTTTCTTATTTCTTTGAAGCTGGGAGCTCATGCACTAGGAATACATCCTGCGTCGCGGGGACTTTATAAACATTCAGACAATGGACACGAGGAACACCCAGACTCGGCAGAACTACTTGCGGATCACACAAATGTTTGTCCCGTAAGGGGAACGAACCCACTACACTCAGCGCGGTGGCCATTGCGAGCCGATCTCTTACAGCACCCCACTACCCGTACAGTCTAGCCTTTGCCCTGCAGTGGGATAATACAGAATGACAAAAAGGCGATTCAATAGAAGTAGCCGTGTATTCAATAGAAGTAGCCGTGTATTCAATAGAAGTAGCCGTGTATTCAATAGAAGTAGCCGTGTATTGCAGATATCTCATAGACGCATCTCTTTGCCTATATCTAGCAACTAACAAATTTTTTATTAAGTAAGTTAGGTAAACTCACTAACTACTAAACTTTAAAGTTCGTAAGTGATCTAAATGTATAAATGGTTTTACCAGCTTGTAAAACCAGCTGCCAGATGCTCTTATACCTGGATGTCTGTGCACAGCAATTTCGGATTAAATCCACAAAATATAGAAAATTACATTAAGCCGAATTTATCATAAATAATTTTCTTAAGTGGATGGTACATTTATTGGACTTAATCTACACTCAACCTATTTTTGGCGTCCTATGTCAATTACACTTGTCTATAATTCTTTTAATATTAGTTATTATTTGAACGCGGAGATTATACACATATCCCATATTCGTAAAAAGAATTACCTATTAGTAATAAATTACTTCTCAGCGAAGCCCATGTCAACCTTTACCAAGATCGCTTACTGCTGTATACTATCATAGGACATAATAATATAGAACATGTCCCTAACTCTATAATCTATAACAGCTAAATATGTTTGCTGTCTATATTAAGCACCAGACCCATTATTTACGCAATAAAACGACTACTACTTACGTTCCTGAAGGACATCACAAATTACTAATACAAAAAATATGTTTACTTTCAACAAATATTTAACACTTTATTCTATCCAAATTAACAATCTTAGCATACTCCACAAGCATAATCCCCACAACGCAGACCTGGCCCACACTCGCGCGCTCCGAAATACTAGATTAATTAAAGGTATTATCATAATCTGTATAACCGAAATATATCTGTATAATATTATATATATATATATTCCTTCCTAAGAAACATGTTTTAAATTAATTTAACTAATTGAGCAGATGTTCTTACTTACGTTTCCAACACACGTTTTGCGACTGAGAGATAGCTCAAGGGTCTACCTATATATTGATCAGTCCCCACAATGGTGGTGCTTGGTGCTGCCGACTGGCGTCGCCTATCTGCATAATTGTATTCTATTAGTAGTTGACATTGAAATTCTTAACAAGTAAACAGAATTATTATTCTAGCTAATCATAATGCATTCTTGCATTTCTTTATGTACCAATAAATTCACAAAAAATGAAAATAAATCAAATACCATAAAATTTTATTACTTTCCAAAGACTCGCAATAGTAACTTTTTTGTATAATTCGATCGTTTTGTTTGCCTTTGACAAGTCTGATTTAAGTTCTACATTTTCGCACGTTAAATCATCTATTTCCTGGACACTTACACTCACAAGACAGCTTTTTTATTTTTTCATTCAGTTCTCGTATAGTCATATAATCTTGGGACTGTATCGTTCGGAAGGCTTGCTACAGTGCAATCAAATAATGACGAAGTATTTGAATCTGCCAACCCGCACTAGGCCAGCGTGGTGGACTATGGCCTAACCCTTCTCATAGTTAGAAGAGGCCCCTGCCCAGCAGTGGGACAGTTTAATACAGGGCTATTATTATTTGTTTCTCTTTCAAGGGTATTGCCCTAATACGTTAGGATAATACTCGGCCCTTTGGGAGGCTTACACGGAGACATGGGTCCAACGTGAAGAGGCCCTTCGAGAATTTTAATCAAAGGTGGGATGGAACACCTACAGAGGCACTAGCCGCAGCAGGCGTAGGACTATAATATTGTCAGCTTTTTATTTTTTCATTCAGTTCTCTTATATAGTCATATAATCCTAGGACTGTATCGTTCCGAAGGCTTGCTACAGTGCAATCAAATACTGACGAAATATTTGAATCATTCATTGATTTTGTTCGTGTATGTTTTCTGATTGTTACGTTTTCATCTATAGTGTAGTTTTTATTTTTGCAATTCTACTTTACAATATATTATAGGTATAATTAATTGCTTATATAATTCTTTATTATTCTTATTAATTATTATTTATTATCATAATAATTAAATAAATGTCTAAATAATTTATAAAATCCGAAAAGTACAGATATACTCTTTTGACCTTATGACATATTTTGGCCACGCTGACGATCATTATTGATAGACCGGAACCCATATTCTATAACTTTTATCATATTCAAAAATAATATAATTGAAGACATAATTTTTTTTACATAATTGAAAGCACGATGACAGGTCTGATAAGATGCTCAAGAACTCCTCGTAAATGAAGCGTGTAAGCGACATGTTCATAACGTTTTTTAGACGCTTTTTTGGTATTTTTTTGCTTTCTGACATTAATACGTTAATAAAATGATAAATTCTGGGTAATCTCAATAAGGTCGATAATAGGATGCACCTGTTTTTAGTAAGCACTATCGATGGCTGACCACTTTCTGATAGTCTTTTGTTTTGTAGACGTTCATTTGTTCATTGCACTTCTGGGATTTTATGAACTTTCTTCCACAGATCCCCATTGCAAAGTCGATGGCAAGATAACGGGGATTTGTGGATGAAAAATCCATCGATTTCCACATATCTCCATTGATGGATCCAACTTAATGGGGATCTGTGAACTTGATGTTGGTTTTTCTCCATAAATCCCCACTGCTAAGTTGATGATTGGTCAATGGGGATTTGTGGACAAAAAGTTCACAGATCCCCATTGATGGGGATACTTAATGGGGATTTTTGGAATAACCCTTCCGTGTGGGGATCACACCCACAGCACTCGGCGCAATAGCAATGGTGAGTACCTAAATCACTACGCCATCCGGGTCGCATGCTACACAGTGCATGCTACGCAGTGCATTCTGCACAATACATGCTACGCAGTTTAGGCTACGCAGTGCATTCTACGCCATACAAGCTACGCAGTGCGTGCAGGGCGCATGCTATACACAGTCAGACTATGGGCTTCCGTGGTGTTACGAAAAGGAAGCCGCAGGCAGCTTCTATACTTTACTGCAAGTAAATTTTAAATGGTTTCATTATTGAGGAGGTTAACCTGAACAAACGCACAGGTAAACAAAAAAATATTTCTTTACGTTGTTTTTATATATGTATTCAATATAAACAACATCAGTGCCATTCAAACAATTTCCCAGTCCATTTACTTCAAAACAGTCAAATTCGTGGTCCACGTTTCACGTTCAATGTGTTTCGTAAGATATACCCCATTACGCGCTCAATTAAAGCAGGCCGAGATGTACATCCCATGGGGTAAACTCACTACGCGCAGGCTCGCAATCGGCAACCTAGCTTTGGGCTCACTCGCAAATTGCTCAAAGCGGCGGCACCGCAAACGATGGCACAGGAGCTTAGTCTTGTTAAATGCAGCAGGCAGTTTAAATACAGGCAAGTAATAGAATTTGGTCCAAGGCCTTTTGTGAAATTCCTTTGTAATATTTTCTGCAAGCTTAATAACGTTGAAGCTTTCACTTTGTATGTTATATGTATATGACAAGCATGAGTCTATGGACAATATACTAGCTGTAGGTACGAATGAAATTAACTTGCACCTACGTACATATGTTGGCTCACGCTTGCATATTCTTAAAAGGATAGGTATGCATTACGATTAACAATAGAAATATCATAAAATTAACAAGTCATTTTATGATATTTCTAGGTGTCATATGGTAGATGATGAGTTAATTACTACATATTTACAGTGAAATCAGACAGACGTCCAAGCTGGGTATTAAACTGCAACGAATCGTGAGGTCTCTTCATGATTGTGTCCTAACACCGAAAATCTAAGTGTAACATAATGAGGCTCGAGACTATTTTCATCTACTAGGCATACTTCGAAGTATTTCATGACACAAATCCTTTGTCGAAATTTCATATACATGTAGTACATAAAATTTCGAGTTTTATAAGTATAAATCGAAATTTATAAATGTGTAGGTAACCCAATATTAAAATAACTAATAATAGTATATTGTATTTATATATTTACACTCTGCATACAAGTCAAAATAATTTTATTTCATATTTATTTACGTAATATTTCATATTCAAGCACATATTACTCACACGCATCAAGCACTCATACATTCAACACAAAAAGCCTACACAATAAAATAAATATTAATTCACACAAGCATCGCCGCGCGATACCCATAGTATGCGGCAGTCGCACGTGTCGCGCGCCGGCCGGCCGAGGTTCGTTGCGAACTTAGGCACCATCGGCTCGGCTCGCTAATCGACCGCACCGGCGCCGCTGTGGCCGGTCTCAGATTGTCGATGCACCGCGCATATGATTAATTATTGTTTACCTACCTAGCTAAAAACTCTATGTGTATGCATTGTATTATAGTAGTCGACCTGAGCAGAAGTTTTATTTAATAATATATGAACCCTGCAGCGAATCCACTAAAAATGCACCAAAGAGGCTTTTCTTTTATCTTGTCTTTATACCTCTTGTATTGTAAGCATTCATAGATGACCATTACTGGTTACCACCAAGCGGGCAGTAAGCTAGCTTGCCACCTTTTTGAGATAAAAAATCTGATGATCATAATATCCCTTCCCAGCTCCTAGACTACACACCGTGGTGTGCAATAGACACACACAAGTCAAGAGCTCCACGCATTCAGGTAGAAACTGTTTAATTTAGCTAACAAGCCCAATTAAATTAACAACGGATGGTGTATACATGAAGCTAATATAATTAATTTAGCTCTTAGGCTATGTACTTGCATTATTGGAATAGTTTTGGAAGTATTTTTGAATGTAGGAAGTGTGTCAAATATGTATAATTTGTCTTGTAAGTGTATGCGGCTGAGGATCTTGAAACTCGGCTTAGGCAAGTGCAAAGTTATTACAATATTAGACTACCGGTCTTAATTGAGTTGTTAAGTATTTAGTGGCAGCGATAGCCCAATGGGAGACAGTTTTTTTATTTTTTATTGCGTTCATCGGTGACAGACGAGCCAGCGGGCCACCTGATAGTAAGCAAGAACCGTGGCTCATGCAATGTCAAAAAAACACAACCAAGTCGCTACCTACCGGTAGGAAAAGGGGAATGGAGCAGGATGGGGTTTGGGAAGGGAAGGGTGATTGGGCCTCCGGCGTTCTAACTCACCGAATGAAACATAACAGATACTGTTATACATAATATTGTCTTCTGTTTACGCGAATGTTATTCATTAAAATTAAACTACTATATACGGATTTTATCGCGTTGTTTATTTGACACTTTATTACATAATTTAGAAACTGTTACACTATTATTATTAAAGTGTCAAATAAACAACGCAGTTGCACTATATATGTAAGTATGATCGGCGAACGATTAGCGAGGTTAAGCAACGTTGGGTGCGGTCAGTCTATAGATGGGTGACCGCTTAGTGGTATTTCATCTGAGCGTCTCCGTGCTTCGGAGGGCACGTAAAAAGTCGGTCCCGGTTGTTGTCAAATTGATAGGAGTCGTTAAGCCATGTCAGATGCCTACGGGCGGCTTGAACAACTCTCGATAACAGGTTGA
Source organism: Catocala sponsa (assembly GCA_963564715.1). Taxonomy (NCBI): domain Eukaryota; kingdom Metazoa; phylum Arthropoda; class Insecta; order Lepidoptera; family Erebidae; genus Catocala; species Catocala sponsa. Next base: position 23,603,140 of record OY751341.1, on the reverse strand, counting down.
CCACTAACCACACGAAAAGAAAAAGAAGAAGAATAGATACTGTTATTTTACGTCGATCTTCTGTGAGAAGGTGGTACTTCCCCGAACGAGCCGGCCCATTCATGCTGTAACCAGCGTGGCCCTACCATTCAAAAATTTGAGATTGACTGTTCGTAGAGGTCTCAAGTTTAATCCCAAAGCGTGCACCTCCGACTTTTCGAAGTTATGCTTATTTAATAGTTAATTAACGCACGCTTTAACGGTGAAGGAAAAACATTGTGAGGGAACCTGCCAGTCAGAGAGCTCTACATAATATTCCCGAAGATATCTATCTGCAGTCTGCCAACCTGTACTGGGCCAGCGTAATGGACTATGGCATTATCACAAATGGCATAATGAGCGCCATAATATCATATTTATAACTAGCTGACTCGCGCACTATCGTCTGCTATACATAAGAGAATTTTCCGTTGCTGCAATATTTTTCATTGATGCGCTGCTCCTATTGGTCGTAGCGTGATGTTATATAGCCTATAGCCTTTCTCGATAAATGGGCTATCCAACACTAAAATAATTTTTCAAATCGAACCAGTAGTTCCTGAGATTAACATGTTCAACCAAACAAACAAACTCTTCAGCTTTATAATATTAGGTAGTATAGATTCAGATATAATTTTCGCATTGCGTATTGGATGAAAACATACCGCCCAGAAAAGAGATCGTATTAAAACGTAGCAGGATGCATCTATGATTTAAATCTTTGAATATTATAGCAATATTCTATAGTATAAAGAGTACTAGATTATGCTCGCAGCTTCGCTCGCGATAAACTAGATTTCGACAATAAATTTCTATTCCTTGGAAAGAGTACCTTTTTCTGGATGAAAGGTTTTCTATACCCATGACAATGTGTATGCGAAATTTCATGATTTTCGGTCGAGTAGTTAAACCGTGAAAGCGTGACAAACAAACAAACTTACATACGCATTTATAACATTAGTGAGGGTTAGGTACAGGGAGCCTTGGAACCGAATAACAATTCTGCCTGACTAAGCACCTTTCAGAAACCACAAGCTTGAGTCGTCCCAAATTTTGTCGACTAAGTACCTTGGACTGGCTGTCCTTATTACAATAGTAAGTATATTGTATATCGAGTACAATGTAGAAAAATAAATAAAATTATTTAGATTTTGATGTGCCTCGGTCGTGCAGCGGTAGTAAAAGTGCCTGCTGTACGCGAGATCAAATTTGATGCCCGGGTGGGGCAAAGTATTCAAATTCAAAATTCAAATTATTTATTTCGTTTTAACAATAAATTTCCCTAAGTTAGTTTGTGGGGTCTCCTTTTAAGCATTCAATGCTTAGGAGGCTCCGCTCTTCTATACCCAAAAATAATATATTGAAAATAAAAACTTATGGATAATTATCCATAAGTATAACAATTTACAATTATATAAAATAATGAATTAAAATAATAATATTAGACATTATTTGACATAGCAAATAAAGTCGTTACAAAACTGATCAAATTTTTATTTTTATTTCTTTACAGTTTTATTAATTTTAATATAAATTAATGCCATAATTTTATTACTATTAATATAATAATAATATAATATAATATTCTATCATATACACATAACACCATCTAGCCCAAACTAAGCAGAGCTTGTACTATGGGTACTAGACAATGGATAAACATACAAATATACTTTTTTTTTGTAAAAACACCCAGACCAAGACAACATCAATTTTCATGCACACAAATGTTTGACTTGTGCGGGAATCAAACCCGCGACCTCAGGCGTGGCAGTCAGTTACACTGACCACTACGCCGTATTATTGGAGTTTTCTGTCAAGAAATCCTTAGAAGCAGCGCAGGGTCAGGTACTGTGCTCGGTGGACGGTAATACGCTTGCTTCTGTTACGTGGGACCTCAAACGTACCAAATGTGGATGTAATACATCATCTGTGTGTAACCGTATGCACGGATATATATATGTGCAAAATTTAATATAATATGTATGTGCAAAATTTTAATGCGTTGGTATTGTACTGATCAGATACGATCCAGGGTTCGTAAGTTCGATCCCCAGGTGTTGCACTACCAGCATAGATCTAATTCTAAACTTAACAAAACGCATTAAACCCGTACTAGACATGGTTAGCCTATTTGGAAACCGTTGGACTGCCACGCAGTGGTCTCGAGTTCGATCCCAAGGCGCGCATCTCTGACTTTTCAAAGTTATGTGCGTATTAAATAGTTAATTATCGCTTGCTTTAACGGTGAAGGAAAACATCTTGAGGAAACCTGCATGACTGAGAGTTCTCCATAATGTTCTTGAAGATATGTGAAACCTGCCAACCCGCACTAGGCCAGCATGGTGGACTATGGCCTAACCCTTCTCACACTGAGAAGAGGCCCGTGCCCAGCAGTGGGACAGTTTAATACAGGGCTGATATTATATCATTATATTATATATACAACGTATATTCTTTCTACAAATCTGCGTATTGTAGATTCAATATACATGTGAAATAACGACATAAATAAAACAAAAATTGTTTATATCTATCCTTAAATCCTTATAGAAACGAATTTAAAATATTTGGTAAGGAATAAAAGGAAAATCTGTAAAACAGTCGCACATCAACAAAAATGGTGTGCGAAACGGTTTTGGAATAAAATTCAAATGTTTGCTGCTTTAGTTTTGCACGGGGTATTTTTGCAGGTAGTTCTGTGTTAGCAATCTCTAGGGGGTGGGGTAAGGTCAAGTGGGAACCGCGACCTCTTTGAATCCATTACTGTCAGCAGAAAAATACAATATCTTAGAGTTGGACACGTATGGAGGCGACTTCTGTTAGTTTTTGTCTAGTTAAGAACTTAACGTTATATAATCTCAAGAAGAACTAAATCATATGGTGATGTAAGTTTTTCTTTTATAAAAATGAGATCTCGATGGCGTATTGGTTAGTGTAACCTACTGCCACGCCTGAGGTCGCGGGTTCGATTCCCGCACAAGTCAAACATTTGTGTGCTTGAAAATGGATGTTGTCTTGGTCTGGGTGTTTCTATGTATAATATTCAATTTTTCAATAATAATAATACATAGGTATACATTTTTGTTATTAGTCTAAATTAATCTTATACTACAATCTATACTAATATTATAAAGCTGAAGAGTTTGTTTGTTTGTTTGCTTGAACGCGCTAATCTCATGAACTACTGGTCCGATTTGAAAAATTCTTTCAAGTTAGATAGCCCATTTATCGAGGAAGGCTATAGGCTCTATATCATCACGCTAAGATCAATAGGAGCGGAGCACCAATGAAGAATGTTTAAAAATCGGAGGGTATTTTTTCCTTTTGAGAGCTTCCGCTGCGTGCGCTGCGTAAAAAGTTAAAGTTTCGCAAAAATCATGTATGACAGAAATGTTCCCCTTTAAAAGTTCTAAAAAAAAGTCCGCGACAGCATATGTCTATCTTTTAAGGTTGGCTCACTATAACCATTTTTATGCTAACGAAATTTGTTCGAAAATAATGCATTATTGGCGAAGGTATTTTTATAAACATGATATTAATTCTTATCCAAATAAATACGTTATTCATCACAAGTATTTAATTTAAAACAAAATTGCCCTTTACATCATTCGATTTCAATGAATATCTTAGGAGATATAGCAGTTTTAAAATAACATCGCAGCAAAATAATTACCCATTACAGACATAGTACAAACGATGTTTCTCCTGGTTTATTCTGCGTGATTACTACTGGTTCGATTTGAAAAATTCTTTTAGTGTTGGATAGCCTATTTATCGAGGAAGGCTATAGGCTATATAACATCACGCTACGACCCACGGGGGCGGTGCAGTAACTATAAACGCGGGTGAAACCGCGGGAACATCTAGTAAATTATAATTATCCTTAATCTGGTAAGAACATGTTTTACTTAGGTATACTTTAATCGGTCGACATTGTCAACATAGTGCATTCTAATTTAATTTCAAGCTCTAGGTTTTATTAAGTGATTGCCTGAACTAGGTTTAGATCTGTGTTTCAGGCTATTCTCTGCTTACAAAAAATATATGCCAAGTAATAATATTAGAGTTTAGGTCAATGTGCATAAACTTAAAATAAATATGTATATTGATACAATAAAAATAACTTAGATTACATATTATTACAAATTACTGATGACTTAAGGCTATTTTACAACTATAAGCAAATTCTCCGAATCGGAGTAGTAAGTAGTAATATGAATGTATTTACAAAAAAAAAGGAAAAAAGTATGTATATTTATCCATTTTCTAGTACTCATAGTAAAAGCTATGCTTAGTTTGGGCTAGATGGTGTTGTGTGTATTTGATAGAATATTATTATATTATTACTATATGAAGCTCTGTGTCGCGGAGGACCTTACATATGTACATATGCATAATTAGCGGACACAAAGTCAAATAACTCCTGTGTTGGATTCGAAACCTCAACATTTAATGCGTCGTCAGCAGTGTCAAAGCAACCGCTTGCCCGCTGTGATACCATCCCACTAATATTATAAATGGGAAAGTTTGTGAGGATGGATGGATATTGTAACCTTAAGGGTTTAGTTAGGATTACGACAGGCCACGCTGTAGAGGCGTGGTGTCTTGAGGTTACTTTAAGCAGAGACAACAATTAACACTTTTAATAACAATGAGTATATAAAATACACTTTAAGCAAGCTACATAAACAAGACTCAGGGCGTGTTTCTTAAAGGCTTCCTACGTGGTTCTTATAAGGAAGAACCACTTAACTTAGTCCTGCAGCTCAGCGGAAGGAAGGAGGAATCCACCAGGGCGCGATCCACTTATATATGCCGCCGCCGCTCGAAGGTGGACTTGTGATGGCACCATCTCGCTCGCCGCGCACGCAGCCGTGCGCCGCGAGTCGATTACGTGACAATATTAATATGGATGTTTGTTACTGTTTCACGTAAAAACTACTGAACCGATTGCGATGAAACTTATTGTATAACTTATTTTATAACTTATGAGGAAAATTCGAAGGTGAGGAAGTTCTCATTCTGAGGATCCCGATGATCCCAACCGATATGCCGTTTGAGTTTAAACGACTTTAATTTCCGATCCGTCTTGCATTCGCCATGACCATTAAGAAATCACAAAGCCAATCCTTGAAAGTTTGTGGTCTGAATCTAGAAAATCCATCTTTTTCGCATGGTCAATTATATGTAGCATGTTCACGGATCGGAAGACCATCTGCGTTATTTTTTCTTGCCCCTGATAATAAAACGAAAAATGTCGTCTATCACAAGGTGCTTCACTGAAGAGTGCAACCCATGTACCAAAATAAATGGCCAATAAAGAATCATTAAAATACTAGATTTTTTTTATTTGTATTTATTATCCTAATAAAAATAAATTCCAAAATCTGCTCATTTATTGCCTCTAAGGCGGCACAAAGTTCGCCGGGCCAGCTAGTTTGGTATATAGATAGCTGGAGACCTGACTTAACACAGATTACTTCTTCTACACGCGAATGTAAAAATGTTATTAGAAATTATTTACTGAAATTAAATTACGACAACACAGAAGCCTTAATATCTATAATGAAATAAATTAATATTATTATAATAACAACAGGCCGTATAATACATACATACACACACATAAACTCATACAATCACACACACAAACATACACACGCACACACACACACACACACACACAAACACACACACACGCTCACACACACGCGCATGCTCGCACAGATTTCATAAAACTTATGAAGTAGAACAAACACTCATAAAGCCACGGGTTAGTGTCCAGGAGACCTGAAATACAGGGTTTCCCTAGTTTAGGCTCCTGTCCACCCCTCATAATACGCTACTTGTTATATTTACTTTGATAACTTACTTACCTAGTTGAAATATCACACTTGTGCGAAATTGTAAAATTATGTTTGGTGGAAAAAAATAAAACTTATTATTATTATTATTTATTATTATCCTGATGTTCCCACGGCATCGGGACTTACGTGGGTGAAACCGCGAGGCGCAGCTAGTGTTAAATATTTGCATGCTGAAATCTGCACTTTACGTACTGAGAATCGAAACTTACGCTTATCGCATACATCACTGCTGCGCTTACGAAGCATACAGAAGGTGAAATATCCTTAAAATATAAATTTTATTACGGAACATTTTGTTTACACTTTAATGATTGGGGTTAATAACTACTACCCAATAACACTGCTCGATCCGGGTATCAAACCGGGAACATAATGATTGGAGACGAAGAATTCCAAATGTGGGTGTAATACCCTTCTTTCTACGCTTTCGGCGATTTAGACGTGACTCTGCGTATGGTATAATAAAAAAATAAAACTATATATTAAAAATACTGAAAATCAATATTAAGTGCCCATGTTCGTTTGACCACAATCAGTAATCCATTTCTTTGAGTGAGTGCACCGTTCCGTCCGACATTAAGCTTTTAATGCATACTGCGTTAAAAGCTTAAATGTGATCCTACATTTACAATCAGAGTATTGCATGCGAATTTTGTTGTTGATTAATTCTTTCAATATGCTGCTATCATTAAATACGAATGTAGCTAATTAAAAGATATTTTTGGTTAAATATTTCTATAAGCTCATAGCCAGTTGTACTCACTGATCGGTAAACGATTAGTGAGGTTAAGCAACGTTAGGTGCGGTCAGTCTATAGATGGGTGACCGCTTACTGGTATTTCATCTGAGCGTCTCCGTGCTTCGGAGGGCAAGTAAAAAGTCGGTTCAGGTTGTTATCAAATTGACAGCAGTCGTTAAGCCATGTCATAGGCCTACGGGCGGTTTGAACAACTCTTGACAACAGGTTGGCCACTAACCACACGAAAAGAAGAAAAAATGAAGAAGATAAGCCAAGAAGGAGGAACAATGAAAAATAATTGTGTCTGCGTACCTGGGTTTAAGCAATGCATTGATTAAAGAATCATGCTTGTTTAAATTAATTCTTTAAATTACGATTTTCGATCGACTGCACAAACAGCGTAGTGATATAAATGGTCGCCTCACCCCTTCCATAGCCTGAGTGCTGCGGGTTCGAACCCCAACCGGAACAAAAAAAATTTTTATCCACAAATAGTTGCTGTGTCTTCTTTGTATCCGTTGTTTGATTTTATGTCCCTCGCGACATACGAAATATTTCTGGTGCGGAAGTTGTTATATTGAAAACAAAAATAAATCACTCGTCAGCCGCGATGGCGTAGAGGTTAGTGTAACCGACTGCCACGCCTGAGGTCGCGGCTTCGATTCCCGCACAAGTCAAACATTTGTGTGCATGTACATGGATGTTTGTCTTGGTCTGGGTGTTTCTATGTATAATATGTACGTATTTAAAAAAAAAGAAGTATATATGTAGCTATAACATCTGCAAATGTATACCCATATTCGCATATGAATAAATGAATTATGAATTATGTATGTTTATCCATTGTCTAGTACCCATAGTACAAGCTCTGCTTAGTTTGGGCTAGATGGTGTTGTGTGTATTTGGTCGAATATTATTATTATTAATATTTAACAATATCTACTCCACAATTACCCATCAGTTTTACACGCAGCTCTTTTGGTGTGGAGCGCCAAGTTTCACGACTCCCGGCGGATAAACAAATGTAAAACGTGATAACACACAATAATACAGCGGCTAAACGCTCATTCACCGTGATTGTGAACAAATGCTATATACAATATGTAATAAAGAAAATTTGCTGAAACTCCTATACTGTACACGTATGTGGATCTTGCTTTGGGAATTGGAAAGTTGTATTTTTATATCATACAATTTTCTAGTGTTAGTTTCTCTGGCGTGATGGTGTCACTATATTGACTGCCTCCGTGGCGCAGTGGTAGTGAATGCGACAGCTGTGCGTGAGGTCTTGGGTTTGAATCCCGGTTCGGGCCAACAAAAAGTTATTGGGTTTTTCTGTTAAGAAATCTCAATAGCAGCTCGGAGTTAGGAAGTTGGCGGTGTTAGACACCCCCGTGCCTCGGAAAGCACGTAAAGCCGTTGGTCCTGCGCCTGATCTCTCTCCGGTCGTGTCGGATTACCGTCCCATCGGATCATGAGAGTTAGGGAACAGAGAGTGCACTTGTGTTTGCGCACACACTTGTGCACTATAATATCTCCTGCGCACATGGCTAGTATCCATTAAGACTGGCCGGCGTGGGCGAAATTCGGTCTGGAGGTTCGGTTATTTGACGGTTTTTACCATATAACTATGGAGGGAAAAAGTTAAAGCTGTAACTACTACACTAAGTCAAAGTCAAAGTCAAAATCAAAAATCATTTATTCATTTAAGTCACAAAGTAACACTTACGATAGCCAAATTTTTTTAATTTTTTTATATTACTATGGTGGCAAGCAGGCATACGAAACCCACGTGATGGTAGGTGGTCACCGTAGCGTATAGATGCCTGCAACACCAGAGGCATCACTCGCACGTTGCCGACCCTTTAGGAAAGGGAGTGGGAAGGAGAAGGAGCGGGAAGGGGGAAAGAGGGTGATTGGGCCTTTTGCATTCTCACTCACCGAACGAAACACAACTGTAGGAATATTGCTATTTCACGTCGATATTCTGTGAGAGGGTAGTCCTTCCCCGGTCGAGCCGGCCCATTCATGCTGAAATCAGCGAGGCTCTGCTACTCATAGCGAGGCTCTACTACTTAAATATATAGGGTAGTATTGAAGCTACATTTAGGTTAGTTGCTAGGTTCAGGCTACAGTTCGAAAAGCTACTTTAATTTTAATGTATCAACATTCGCGTGAACATAAGGCAATATTATACTTAAATTTTTTTTATTTTGCGGTAACAAATTAGTGATATAGTATTGTAAGCGATCTTATGCTTAGATAAGCTTTAGTATCAATTAACCATTGCAAAGCCATACACTTTTTTTATTAAAAAAGTAATCATCATCATCATCATGTCAGCCAAAAGACGTCCACTGCTGGACATAGGCCTCCCCCAAGGTTTTCCACACAGACCGGTCTTGGGCCACCCGCATACAACCGCTTCCCGCGACCTTTACCAGGTCGTCGGTCCACCTTGTGGGAGGCCTACCCCTGCTGCGCGTTCCGGTGCGCGGCCGCCACTCTAGAACCTTTTTACCCCAACGGCCATCGGTTCTGCGTGCTATGTGCCCTGCCCACTGCCACTTCATCTTGGCTATCCAAAAAAGTAATAAAGGAAATAAAATACTACAACATTGCTCATCATTCTTAATGTACAGGGCAGCTCTAAAAGCCAAGACAATTTATAAATGATGCGGTTCAAGAAATATCAAGTAACCGTTCTAAGTACCCCTTAATTGGGGCCCTCCGTTCGTTATCCTTTTAGCGTCCTCGACGCAATGTATTAAAGTGTCCGATTTCTGTGTTGTATATACCTAATTATACAGCGTGTAATAGAAAGGTGTAATCATATTTAAGCGTCACCCTATATTTGATGGAAATTGACGAGAATTAAATCCATATTCATTGAAATTAAATACTTTATACGTATTTTGTCGCGTTGTGCATTTTAATACACTTTTATTGCATAACTTTGAAACTATTACACTACCATTACCATACCAGTTAACTGCTATTTAAATTAAGTATATAAAATATTTAATTTACAATATTGTGATTATATTTTATTTGGTACTAGCTGTTACCTGCGACTTCGTCCGCGTAGATTTTAACTAAAAAGTGTTTGTCTCGGCGGAACCCTATTTTTATGTTACTCCTTATAACATCAGCTATCTGCCAGTGAAAGTCCCGTCAAAATCGGTTTAGCCGTTTCGGAGATTACCCGGAACAAACAGACAGACAGACAGACGGACAAAAATTTAAATAATAGATGTTTTCGCATAGGTACCTTATATACTTTCATATGCATTAGATAAAAAGCTGTTATTTTGACATTACAAACAGACACTTCAATTTTATTTATTTGTAAAATCAGGAACATTTCCAGATGCATGGAAAACGGCCTCTATCATTCCAGTATATAAAAACGGTCCTAAGGACTCGGCCAGCAGTTACCGCCCAATTTCACTCCTGACAGCTTTTTCGAAACTGCTGGAGAAAATTGTTAACAATAGGCTTGTTAGATATTTAGAAAGCAATAACCTCATTTCTGCTAGACAGTTCGGATTCAGGAGAGGAAAGTCAACGGAGGAAGCTGTTGACCTATTGACTTCAATAGTGTCATCACAACTGGATAGAAAAAGATGCAGTATAGGTATTTTTATAGATTTAGCGAAAGCTTTTGATACCGTGTCTTTCAAAATACTACTACGGAAGCTAGAAAATCATTTTGGTGTCAGAGGAATAGCTCTGGAATGGGTTAAAACCTATCTCATGGGAAGAGAGCAGTGTGTTAGAGTAGGCAACCATGAAAGTGGACTACGCACAGTTAATTTTGGCGTGCCGCAAGGCAGTATCCTCGGGCCTACTCTATTCATAATGTATATGAATGATATACACGACAGTATACATAATGACATCATATGCTATGCAGATGACACAGCAATACTGTTCGATGGTGCCTCTTGGTCGGAGGCTTATTCTAAGGCCGAGTCAGGGATAGAGCAGGTAGCAACATGGCTTGGTTATAACTTGCTAACGCTAAATGCCGAAAAAACAAAATACATATGCTTTTATAAGACAACTGCCTTAGCTCCAAATGGCTCTTTCAGCATTACTGTACATAATTGTATAAAATCGGTGTGCTGTGATTGTCAAAACATTAAAAGAACGGAAACAATTAGGTACCTTGGCGTAATAATAGATCAAAATCTATCTTTTAAAGCACACATTTCCGTTTTGGCAAATAGAATCCGTAAAACAGCAAATATCATGAAATTACTCCGACCCTCAGCATCAATAATCATACTTAAAACAGTATACTTTGCATTGAGCCAATCTCTGATATTATATTGCTTAAGCTGCTGGGGAAGTGCTGCTAAAACTCACATGATACAGGTTGAAAGAGCTCAACGATCTGTACTTAAAACTATGCTCAAAAAGCCCTACAGATATCCTACTAAACACCTGTATAATGATTGTAAAGTACTCACTGTTCGACAGCTCTTTATACTAAAAAGATCTCTGAAAGTACACCAAAAAGTTATGACTTCCAAAGAGTATCCACATCTGTTGAAACACCGTGTATACAGAAGGGATTTGCCTAAAGTGAAAACATCCTTTGCTAGACGCTTTAGCCCATTTATTGAAAGCTTCATATACAACAAAGTAGCCAAATCATGTGACATTAAGCAGTGCTCAGTAAATGAATCAAAACAAAAAATCATAAGCTGGTTGCTTTCACTATCTTATGATGCCACAGAAAATCTTTTACTTCACCTGAACTGATTACCTATCATTGTAACAGGGATAACAACAGAAAACACACACACACACATACACACACAACATACACACACACACACACACAACATACGCACGCACTCAACATACACACACATACACACACACACACATATGATATTTATTTATTCACTTAAAATATGTATTTGTCATTTATTCAATATTTATATAGCCATAAACTTGGATATTAATAATAGTGGATATTTGGAAACCACTAATAAATAGGAAAAAAACTCTTAAGTGTATACTTGTGATGTTATATTTATAGTTATGGTTAGGTATACATAAATACTATATATATTATATACTAAAAAAATATATGTATTATATACTAAGAAAATAAGATTTGTTAAGCAAGTTTGAACCGATCCGAGCATATATAATTATGATTAACGAAAAAATTGTAAATCGTAGCAGGCACCCACAGGACAGGCTTGCCTAGTGTGGGGCCGCCGGATATATTGTAATATTTTTTGTTTACTGTAAATAAATATTTTTCTTTTCTTTTCTTTTCTGTATAGATTCTCAATTTACACAATTATTTACATATATAAGCGTGTAAGTTATGGCTTATGTTTAAGTTATCACTAGATATAGTAAAATATAACAGTTAAAAATAGTAAATGATCACCAAATTGCACAGCAAAATATATTTAAAGAGATCAAAATAAGTCGACGGAGCCCCGCTTCGCGACGCGCCTATTATTGGGTGGGTTTAAGACGGAACCTAACATAACCTAATCCTTCCGAGACGGAATGCAGTGATTCGAGGCGTATAGGTGCTCGTTATGATATATTTTAGTAAGCATATTTTGCTGCGCAATTAGTATTTTTGGTGGTCATTATATATAATCCCGTAAGTTATTAACCAATATAAATCGAACAAATAATGTGACATAATATCAGGCCACTCCAACTGGCAAGCCGATTCATTTATCGCCATTGAGCCGTATCTCGCTTCTACGCGCATTTGTTTTTGCATCGTATTCGCCGGCCATCCGTATCTATCCAATCTGCGTCAATAGTTTCAATCCACAGCCCTTCAATATTCTGATTGTGTATTTGCACGTGTTCATTATAGAAAGGGCTACAGTAACCACACAATAGAGCGAAACAGAATCCTCCAAGGGATACCTTTTCCCAACAATAGGAAGACTCGGGATGAATACAATATTAATATGTGGCTTTCTATCCGCCCACAATGTGAATAAATAGAATCTCAATAATATCTCAGTCGATATCAAAAGCTTTGGAAATATCATACGTAATACAGCATATATACAAACGTATATAGTCTAACGCTTATTATCGTCAAAGAGATAGCCAGAGATAATAATATATTAAACCCAAATTTTACTAAAAGGATAGTTGACTCACATTTTTATTATTTAAGAACTCCGTGGCGCAGCGGTAGTGAATGCGACTGCTGTGCATGAGGTCTCGGGTTCGAATCCCGGGTCGGGCCAGCAAAAAGTTATCGGGTTTTCTATTAAGAATTCTCAATAGCAGCCCGCAGTTAGGAAGTTGGCGGTGTTAGACACCCACCGTGCCTCGGAAAGTACGTAAAGCCGTTGGTCCTGCGCCTGATCTCTATCCGGTCGTGTCGGATTACCGTCCCATCCGATCATGAGAGTAAGGAAACAGAGAGTGCTCTTATGTTTGCGCACACGCTTGTGCACTATGATATCTCCTGCGCAGATGGCTAGTCTCCGTTAAGATTGGCCGCCGTGACTAAAATTCAGTCTGGAGGACATTGTTATTATTTAAGAACCGTTTTTCAATCGAAAAAAAAATTTATCTAGGAAGTTTGGCGTTTTGACAGCTTTTGTTTAGAAAATAAGTCAAACAACTGTATTTATTCCCCAGATATAAGCTATCCGACGATAGAAAAATCTACTCTAAGTCAAATAGTTACATTACCCAAACTCTAAAATACAAAGTATTAGAAAATATTTATTTATGGCAATAATGGCGTTTGACCGCGATCTCACCTGATGTTTAGTGTCGATGCAGTCGACGATAGAGCACGTTTGCTTAGAAGATATCTATTCACTCTCGACTTGAAGACACCTAGATTGTACTCATCGAGAAACGCAGACATAGGTAGTGAGTTTCACTCCTCAGCGGTACGCATTATAAAAGCAAAGCCCTTCGTGCGTAAATGTGGGTGTAATACACCTCTACTTACATTTGTAGGCAAAACAGACGTAAGTCTATGTATATGTGTACCAAAAATCGCTCCTGTGACGTAAATTCTCTGTAAATCTTTTCTCATCTAAATTCGATTTTCTTAGTTGATGAAGAATAAAATTCATCCTTTGTTCATTCCAACATTCGATTGAGTCAATAGTGAAATAAAAGGCATTCATTACAATAGAATTGGTTCGAGCCCCGTTTGCTGCATGTTCGTTCCAGGTTGAGCTCAAATATTGATACGAGGCCATTGTCGACGGCTGGCCTTTGACGACGGCTCTTATTGAGTACTTCGCCGCTTTATCTGCATCCTTTACATTCGATATTGTTGAAAACGTATGTAAACCATTTTCTTTTTTGAATTTTCGTATATTTTATTCTACTGATTATATAAATGTAAAGATTTGTGTTTGCTTTGTTACTTAATAATAACTAGTGACCCGCCCCAGCTTTGTACGGGTAGTACAAAACTTTAACAAATTACTCACTTAAAACTTCCTCATGAATCACTCTGTCTATTGGTGAAAACCGCATAAAAATCCGTTCAGTAGTTTTTGAGTTTATCGCGAACAGATAGACAGACGCGGCGGGGGACTTTGTTTTACAATATACTAGCTTTTGCCCGCGATTTCGTTCGCGTTAATTTAGAATTTGACAATCAATTCGGGTTGTACTCTGCTTGTAATAATATAATTCAATCATGATTCGAAAGACACGTGGCGCCATCTATTATCATAAGAACGTTATTGTTGTTTTCCACGGGAATAGTAATTTTTTTCGGGAAGAAAGGTAGCCTATGTCCGTTTCTGTACACCTGACAACGTATATGCAAAATTTCAGGATGATCGGTTCAGTGGTTTAGGCGTGAAAAGGTAACAAACAAACAAACTCATTTTCGCTTTTATAATATTATATATATGTCGGAGAAGTATTGTTCTCTATGGCAACGTCAGTAGTGGTTGCGGGTTTAGTGGGCGTCATCTGGGTAATATGCGAGCACAAAACACAACGATGTCGGTTTTACACTATTTTTATTTAGAATAAACAATATTTTCACTTCACAGTAATGTCGAATGAAAACCAACAGTTAAGACCGAGCAGTGGGTTCAGGGCACTGATCTTACTTCTTTTTACACAACTCACAACTCAACGTTCCGACTCGATCAGCCGTTATCGCTCAAATGTGTCTCAATAACTGTCGGCCTTCCTAAAATAAAGATGGCGCCTCGACCCCACTCAAGCACGCGCTCTGCTCTGATTGATCGTTACGTGAATTACAATATTCATGACTTTTATTAGATGAATAATGTTTTTGAGCTATAGAATAATTTAACAAATCAAATTAAATTAAATTAAGAATTGAAATTAAACTACTATATACGGATTTTATCGCGTTGTTTATTTGACACTGTTACAAAATTTTTTTTGAAAAACTGTTACACTACTATAATCACTATTAAACTTTACAAATTTTTTAAGCTATTATATATCAAGAATAACATAAGAAAGGAAGATTTGGAGGCTATACGTCAGGATATTTCATCGGTCTTGCGTCGAACTAAAGTGCCCAGACCGAATCTTCCCAAAGATGAATTCGTCGCACTGAAGAACTTGCGGTCTAGGCCAGATATTACAGTACTCCGTGCAGATAAAGGAAACGCTACGGTCATAATGGATACGTCAGATTATAAACATAAAATTGAAAATTTACTTTCGGATGAAACAACATACAAACAGGTTAAGACAGACCCTACAAACAAAATATTGAAGAAAACCAAAGACATCATACATAAATACTCCGAAAAACTAGATCTAGACGTTAAACAATTAATACCAGCTTGCGTAAAACCTCCAAAGCTGTATGGGTTACCAAAAATACACAAGGAAAACGCTCCCCTACGTCCTATTGTGAGCCAGATCGACACACCAACTTACAGACTGGCTCAGCACGTAGCGAAGATACTCTCACCACTCAGAGGCAACTCGAGAGCACATGTGAAGGATTCATACCATTTTGTGAGTGAGATTAAACACCTACGTCTCACAAACAATGAAACTATGGTTAGTTTTGATGTACAGTCATTATTTACATGCATACCTGTACATGACTGTATTGAAATAACTAAAAGGAAGCTAATAGAGTACAATATGCCTGAGGAATATGCAGAACTACTTAAGCATTGCTTAACAACTGGCTATCTGTTGTGGGACAATAAATTCTACATACAAGTTGATGGTGTGGCAATGGGCTCCCCAGTATCGCCTGTTGTTGCCGACATATATATGGAAGACTTTGAGGCTCGAGCTTTGCAGACTGCCCCCATCACACCCAGGATTTATAAGAGGTTTGTAGATGATACTTTTACAATATTACCAACAGATAGTGTAAGTGTATTCCTAGAACATCTTAATTCCCTTAATAACAACATACAATTTACTATGGAATTAGAGGCAAATAATTCATTAGCTTTCTTAGATGTCCTTGTCATCAGGAATTCTGATCATACTTTGAGCCACACTGTATATAGGAAAAAGACCCATACAAATAGGTACTTAAACGGTGAATCTCACCACCATCCTAAACAGTTAGCTACCGTGGGAATGTCTTTGTTTCAGAGAGCCCACGGGATCTGTGACAAGAAACACCTGGACGCCGAGCTTCAACATGTCAAGCAAGTACTGCAAGACAACAAGCTCCAACAGCCGCGCCGCTGTCACAGATCCCGAGAAAAGCCAGCCAC
The DNA here is from genome assembly GCA_963564715.1 of Catocala sponsa. NCBI lineage: Eukaryota > Metazoa > Arthropoda > Insecta > Lepidoptera > Erebidae > Catocala > Catocala sponsa. Next base: position 23,586,794 of record OY751341.1, on the reverse strand, counting down.
AGTCGAGCGCCAGCCTGCTATACTACCTTATGTGAAGGGTGTCACTGACAAGATTGGCTACATCTTGAAGCGAGCTTCAATCAATACATACTTCAAGCCGCCAACGAAGATAAGTCAATTTTTACCATCTGTCAAGTGCCAACTACCTTTACAAGATGCAGGGGTCTACAAAATAGATTGTGACTGCGGACTCTCATACATTGGTCAAACCAAGAGAAGCATAGGCACCCGCATAAAAGAACACATAGCTGATGTAAAACACCAACGCTCGTTGAAGTCTGCTGTGTGTGAACATGTGCAACAGGGGACCAACCACTACCTGAGATTTGACAAACCACAGATGCTCGCTAAAGAACACCGATTCCTACCAAGGATGCTTCGCGAGGCTATTGAAATCAAGAAACATCCTAATTTCAATAGAGAAGATGGTTGGAGTGTACCACCAGCTTGGGATCCAGTAATCCAAATAGTCAAACCCAAGAAGAAGCAAACCACAGCTAGACTTCATGATACTTTGAGCTCATTCTGCGTAAATAGAAACACCCATGATTAAATTATGTTCGGGTACTTTGAAATAACTACACTGGAACATTGAGACAACTACCATCTTAGTCTCCCCGTGACCATGGCTGCTGAAAAGCAACCGAAACGTCGGGGAAAGTGTAAAAATAAATCTAAATAGTATAATAGTATAGTAATAGTATAAATAGTTTTAATAGTTCAATAATTTAAATAGCTTAAAAAATTTGTAAAGTTTAATAGTGATTATAGTAGTGTAACAGTTTTTCAAAAAAATTTTGTAACAGTGTCAAATAAACAACGCGATAAAATCCGTATATAGTAGTTTAATTTCAATGAATAACATTCGCGTAAACAGAAGACAATATTATTAAATTAAGAATTTTTAAAGTAATTAAAACGTAGACAATTTATATTAGTATTGTCTCTGTTTACGCGAATGTTATTCATTGAAATTAAACTACTATATACGGATTTTATCGCGTTGTTTATTTGACACTTTATTACAAATGAATTATACGTGTAAATAACAATCAACCCGACTCATAGCTTCCTCCGACATATATATGTATATATAGTTAGGATTAGGATTAGAATAGTGATAGTGATAATAATATCAGACCTGTATTAAATTGTCCACTGCTGGGCACGGGCCTCTTCTCAGTGTGAAAAGGGTAAGGCCACAGCCCATCATATTTAAAAGCTTTGTTACTCAATCACGTGTAAACCGTTGAATGGATTTGGATGAAACTTGGCTCATAGATAGAACATGTCCTAGATTAACACTTAACCTGTCAAGTCATAGAATTCTTCTTCTTCTCCTTAGCCTTTATTATTCCCAAGTCACTTGGGGTCGGCTTTCTAGTCTAACCGGATTTGACTGGATATCAGTTTTTACACGGAGCGGCTGCCACCTGACCTCCGCAACCCGAAGACTAACGATACCCTAAGGCTAGACCAGTATCAGGATTAATATCACTGACTTCCCAATAACGACTGCCATAGATGTTCATGGCAGCCGGGACCGACAGCTTATAGTGCTGTGCTAATTTTTAAAATACGTAACTTATTTAATTTTTTGATAGCTATTATTACTTAGCCTGTTACATGATTCCAGCTTGACGTCGACTTCTGGGACTTCTGTATGTTTTTAATTATTTATTCATGGATATTGGATTCATGCGGGCGAAGCCGCCGGTAGAAAGTGTGTATGAATAAACTGGAGGCTGTATATTTCCGCAGGGTTAGATGGAAGTGTGTAGCGGACCGTGACGTAATGAGATAGCTCGCTTATGTGGCAAAAGTCAACTGAAATGTTACGTCGCTTTACAGAACCCGTACAGTCTTTCTGCTGTGGTAGTTTTGTTTTGTATATTATATATATCAACATTGTGGTTTGGAAAGTCTAAACAAATAAATAAATTAAAATAACCGTTTGTAATCTAAACAAACGAAAAACGGCAATGAATTGCCGTAAATCTTTGAGTTCGAAAAAATGATATCACGTGACCTTGAGGTCAGATGTCAAAGGTCATAGTAATTTCGGGGGTATATCGACTATGCTGAGTCGAATGGCGTTGACCGCGAGTCTCTAGCTCTTACGGTTCTTGAGTTGAAAGTTGTATAACAGACAGACGGACAAAGCTGTTGTGTAAGAGTATTTTCAAACTCTAAGGCGCAAGACACACAGAAAAGACTTAAGACGAGGACTAAATAGGACTAGGAGAATATTATTTATTTATTTTACATTATTATGTAGTTAATAGAAAAGTTTAAATGTCTGCTTACTGTCTTCAACCGAGCAAATTGTACTAAATTGTCAACTGTAAAACCGCAAACATCGGCATCCACAGAACAGGCTTACCTAGTGTGGAGCCAATGGACTTAGTAGTCCATTGGCTGGCCAAAACAGATACACACACACATGCACGTAGTCTACGTGCATGTGTGTGTGTATCTGTTTTGGCAATAAATATATTTTAATATTTTTTTAATACCTACCGCTTTTCTCAATTCAGGAATTGGGAATCATACCAGCTTTTGTACTTGAGCTCGTAGGTAAACTAAACAATAAGCTCTCGAATCGAACGTGCTTTGAGATAGAAGCCATTAGTACCAATCCATGTTTCTAATCGTTTCTAATCCTGCTAATTGACATTGTCCGTTGTTAAAGACGTCGTTAGAGGAGAGAAGTTTCCCTGCAGACTAATGATGTTGCCTCTATCGCACGTTTCCTCTTGACGTTGGATTTTGTGTCGAATTTTTGAACGAAGCATATTTTTGCTTTGCTTTGTAATCTAGTTGAGTGTTTTAGCTTAGCTTTTTAGCTTTTATGTATATATGTTTGACTTATTGTTGCGTGTAAAATGCCTTTTGTATTTTTATGTTAAGGGAAATGGGGAATATTTTTACTGCAATATTTTTGACCACAGTCCGACCACCACAAAATTTTAATGCCACATTACATATCATGTTTGGCAATAATGATGGGTATTATATTGCAGCCATAAATTGCAGTAAATAGAATGCTCGTTAGGACGTAAAGCGCCTACATACTATCAAGATTAAATTATTAGAATTAGAAAAATATTATTAATTGCCTATATGACGGTCTTCCAACTAAATTGAATCTGTCAGTAAATTTATAATAATAATAATATTTTACCACATACACACAACACCATCAAACCCAAACTAAAATTAAAGTTATTAATTAAACTTCAAGTAAAATTTTATTTTTAATGATATTATAATACTCTAGATATCTAACTTTCATAGTAATGGATGTTGAAAATCTGATTCATACAACTTTGTTACTAATAGCCGTACTTGTGTTCAAAAAATCAAATTTGTTAGAGCAATAGATAACAAAAGAGCTTACGTGAAATGCATATTGTTTTTGTCCAACCGATTTTTTTTTAGATCAATTATAATAATAATAATAATATTCCATCACATTCACACAACACCATCTAGCCCAAACTAAGCAGAGCTTGTACTATGGGTACTAGACAATGGATAAACATACATATATATTAATTTTTTTTTGTAAATACATACATATTATACATAGAAACACCCAGACCAAGTCAATCATCCATGTTCATGCACGCAAATGTTTGACTTGTGCGGGAATCGACCCCGCGACCTCAGTTGTGGCAGTCGGTTACACTAACCACTACGCGATCGAGTAATTGTAACAATAAATTATGTAATTAATAATATTAATATAATTATTTATTTAATTTGTACATCTACACAAAATTCTTAAGCATAATCACGATCATCCGCTGTCCATTTTTTTGTTGTCCTCATCCAGATATGATAATACTGTTAGCATAAATGCTATACTAAGCCCCGGGTGAAAAGAGTGAGTCATACAATAAAAGGCAGTATGAAATCAAACAACACAACGTATATATTTGTCATTTTTTATTAATATTATTTACAAATCTAATCACATCCGTTTGTTCATCTAAATTATACAATTAGTATGATAAGAAGTTCTAAATAAAACTATTGATCACATCATCTGAGCAATAAGACACTCACACTATGTTACATATCAATGAAATTAGGCCTTATATACTGAAAATTAAACATTTTTATATTTATTATTTTACTGTTTAATATTTTTTAGGAGTTTTCATTTTACGATTTTTTTTTATGGCATGTAAATCGATATGAATTTTTGTTATGAGTGGTTTTGTTTTACGCAACAACTAAATTTATATTAAATTATTTTTAGAACATAAAATTCGGTTTTACCAATGATATGATTATAAAATGGAATGGTCGTCAATGAGATCAATTTTATGAAAATATTTTTAATACGTACACAGTGTGATTTACAAAAAAACACTTGAAATTAGGTCATGTTGAATATTAAAAATAGTTTTTGTCACAAAACTAACTAATAGTAAGGAATTTCAATACTTTACTTTGTTTTTTTATTAAAAACATACTAAACTGATATGACGTAACTAGTCTCGAAACTTCTCTAAAAGAGGTGGAATGCAACATTTTATCAAAATACCCTAACTATTGTATATATTTTTAGAATCTTCATCAAAACTACTTTATATACAAATGGGGCAATCTTTACATACCAGACACCTTTCAAAATATACATTACATTTATTTGCCCTTAGTTTTTAACATCGCGTCCACATGGTACAATTTTAATTGATCAACTGTCAAATCGATTTCTATAGACTATTTAGACTGCCAATCAAAATGATCAACAAACAGCTATCAAATTTACTAATCCGAAAACAGACGTGCTACTTTTAGTCTGTCGACTGTCCTAATTGCTCAAACAATCCGGACATCCAAGTTGTCTTACATTATTAATAACCTCTAAAAACAGCTCGAAATCTCTAATATCTGATCGTCGGCCAACGGCGAAATACTGTTTGCCGTCGATCAAAGTACCTTTTCAAATAATAATTTAGAAATTGAATATAATTTTAAATCACGATGGAGTCAAAATATCGGTAACATTAACAAAAGTAAATTAACCAAAATTATACCGTATGAGTGCAATGTTATGTAAAGTCCGCATTTGACGTACAATCAAAACGCTAATTGACCTGTTTACTACAAAAGAAATGAGACTGACCAAACACCGACATAAAATTTCATAAAAAATCTACAACCAGCCGTGAAATTTTCCGTCAAATGCAAACATTCCCCAAGACTTTCCTCCCCAGTGTGCCTACGTGATGTTAGTGTACGTATATATTTACACTAAATACAATTTACAGGCCGAACAGGACTAAGCTATCACTAATTACTTCATACATTCGAAGGCACATTTTTGTTCATAGAATGACCTAATTCTGTCTTCATTCCTGAAGCTAGTGATCTATATAGAACTTCTTTATTGCAGAAATTCTTTTACGCTTATTTCATTATATTTTACTATAATTTAAGGGTCAATGCAGACGAGACGGAGATATTTCGTCCTCTGCAAACTTATTCAAGCAAAAAGTTATTTCGAGATTTTTCCCATGCGTTCTCCGTATAAAAATATTCAGCGAGGAATCTTCCTTGTCTGTGTTGGTCCTTAAATGTACAGTCGTTGATATCTCTGCATTGATTTGTTGAGTCTATACAAAAACGCGTAAAAGAAAGTCTATCTTTATCACTAGCCAACGACCGGCATAGAAACTCGTCTATACATGCAACTACATTTCGTCGATTTTGACTACCGATGTAACCGATCTTTACGACCCCGATCGTAATAATCAAATTTTATCGACCGATAAAGTCGCTACTGTTTAATCGAATAGTAAAGCCGGTTACTCGATCGTCAAAATCGAACGATACGAGCGCACCCCTAGATTCCATGCGTCGTTCGCCAGCAGGCATAAATATTTACATGAAATGACAAGAAGTATGAGGTCTTCTCTTTTTGGTTAAAATCACAACAAGTACGATACTGAAAATATAATTACTTTTTTTTTATTTATATTTTATTATCTACACTCCGCTGCCACGGGAACTAAACGATTCAAACACTACAGTTCAATGTTCACTTTTGGATCACTCGCTCGCTTCTTAAGAACGAAACATTTAAATATAACGGTAATCACAAACAGCTTTAGGTTTAGCACGTGACAACGTGTCAACGACAACGATTCGTTGGGGTGGAATTATGTGTCTTATTGACTCGTGCTAGGTTCCTGGACATTTAATGTTCGAAGAAGATGGGTAGCGTTGAGGGCGAGCGAGCGATAGTCAGTTGAGACGAGGTGTAGCGCGGCCGCGGCGCTCAGTAGCGCGCTGTGGGCGCCACGCGCGGCGACTGGCGCGGCGAGCGGAGCGGGGAGCGGCGCGCGGCCGCGGGCTGGAACAAGCAACAGCTTTATTTTAACTACTACCCGACAAAATGATACAAAGTCGAAAGAGCTTGACATATAGTTTAACCTATTTTCATATGAAATTTCCACAAAACTGGTTCAAATATTTCGTTTAAAAAAAGTATACTTTGGCATTTTCATTGTGGAAGTATCGAATCATCTTTAAAATGCAAATTTTTATTAAATATGACTACAATAAATGTCGGGTAGTAATCAATAAAAACCAACAGCATCTTACAGGATCCGGCAGGATAAAGCTGAGTCTACATTTCTGTGAAGAGTCACGGGATGTGACCTTCAGCTCTCTGTGTCGAAATCGAACTTACAATACTCGACAAACTGGCAGTGAACACTATAACCACTGCATCATTTCTGCAGTCCACGAACACAAACTAAAAAAATCAGACGATCGTCGAAGATGTCGTAAAGTCATGACAGATCCTGAATCACACTATCAAAATTGGCACGGCGTATACAACTTTCTAATATCAATAGTCCAATCAATCTATTGTGCACTGTTATACAGACTCGCCCCTGGGTCCTCTCTTTATGTCAGATCAAGATCATGCCTTATTCGATTCAACTTAAAAGTACCATTTTACACAGTTTTCTTTCTGTCTGTACTCAAGAAACTAGGTCACAGATACAAGGAAGGACCTTATTGGATTTTGAAGATCCTAATCAGCATCAGTGCTAACAAAGTGGTGTTCTTACCTATGGCTTCAGTCTTTTGAAGCCGGCGCCATCCTGACCGAGCTTCAGTTCCTCATACAACGTGGGGTCCACCTCCCGCGCGGTAGCGATGGTCGTGCTAGGATTGTTCAAGGTCTCCTGTCGCCAAGCTGTGCTGTTTGATACACCGTTCGCGATACCGTTGGTGATACCATTGCCGTTGGCTGTGCCATTTGGTACTGTGCCCTGTAGAAAAGATAGCAAAAAGAAAGACTGAATTTAAAGGATGAGTATTATAAATGATCTAGATTTTGCCCCGCGACTTTGCTCGCGTTATGCTTTTTTTATCCATCGGGAACAGTACTCTATAGACTTTTCTGTACCCCTGACAACGTGTATGCGAAATTTCATGATACTCGGTCGAGTAGTTGAGGCGTGAAAGCGTAACAAACAAATAAACACACATTCGCATTTATAATATTATGTTAAAATTTGCTTTCAAGTCTTATGGTATTGATCAAAAAGTGATATTATGAAAGTATCAGTATCATCTATAAAATTTTATTTATGACTAGCTTTTGCGCGCAGCTTTGCTCGCGGCTTCGCTCGCGTTAATTTAGAATTTTACAATCTATTCGGGTTGTACTCTGCTTGTAATAATATAATTCAATCATGATTCGAAAGACACGTGGCGCCATCTATTATTATTATTGTTTTCCTCGGCAACTGTAATTTTTTTCGGGTGAAAGGTAGCCCATGTCCGTTTTTGTACACCTGACAACGTATATGCAAAATTTCAGGATGATCGGTTCAGTGGTTTAGGTGTGAAAACGTAACAAACAAACAAACTCATTTTCGCTTTTATAATATTAGTTAGGATTATCTGGTTCAGGCAAAATAAAGAGCTTAAACCTGTTGTACAGTTAACGTACAGACTTCGCGTAGGCATTTTGCTTACGCTGTAACCTACTTTCCGCATTTACTTTAAAATGTTCCTTGACGGAGGAATCTTATGGTTTCTATGTCAAGTTATCAGCATATTATGATGCAATACATGATAGTATTATTATTACCGTAATAATTTAACAAGTGAAGGAAAACATGGTTAGGAAATCGATAATGGTAACAACTTAGTTAGCTTTTGCTGAGATACTGAAAAGTGAAGAAGAATATGGACTTACATTAACGACAGTATCAGGGTTCGGTTCCCTGAGGTAGCTCGGGTTTTCAAATGCTACACCTCCTTGTGCCTTAAGTCTAAGGTTCTGAAAGAGGAAGATCAATATTAAGACATATGGACAAAATAAACTAAAGTACTGGCTTTTTTATTGAAATATAGGGCTATATGAAATTTGATTCCAAGTCAAAAATAATCTGAAATTGATTTTAAGAATATATATACAAGTACGTTAAACTTATGGAATCGTCTTTTACAACTTTAAGGCTGAGGCTACAGTAGGCAGCGATTCGCGATGCGACTGTGAAAGCGAAACGATATAAACATGGAATGGCTACATTATAAGCGAAAATTGTTAATGAATTCGCTTTAATTTCGCTGACAAGTTGATGTAGCCGATGCCGTGATTACACTAATGTTGTTTCTATCGCATAAACAAATCAAAGACTAATAGCAATATATGGCGTACGGTGTAGCCATAAACGTGAATATGAACTATTTGTTCTTACCACTTACGTATCGCAGGTCGTGTCGCGGACTAATGTAGCCTCAGCCTCACACTTGGCTGCAGATCTTTCTAACAATATCCAACGGTTACAACTGATGGCAATTCTATCCAATTCTTTACTCCTACCTAAGAAAATAACATCAGGTTAAAGAATCTCAGGGACTTACCTTCCTATATCTATAATAAAAGCCAGCAGCTAAAAGTATGGCTGCAACTAATATACATGCTACTGCCACGCCAACAGCAGAAGCAGCGCTATTGCCGCTAACAGGCGCGGCGGCCGCGCCGGTCTCCTGACCAGCTGTCGTAAACATTATTGGCGCGCTAAGAGATGATGTGCCTAGAGAACATAAATACAATTAGAATACCACTCGTTAATGTAACAAAACTGGGTCTTACAAGAATCTCAGTACATCAAAAAGAGCTTCGGTGTTTGGTTATTTTGTCAAACCAATCAAATATTAAATTTTTTTAAATATATTTTTGTTTGTGTTTGAAGCTGATTTGAGAAGATTAATGTGTATATTATTTTGATTATAATTATGTACTTATTAGGAGTATGTAAAACAGCCAGAGAGAGACAACGACGATAAAAGATGATTGTTTTTTAAAAACGATTGTTGCTTGTTGCTTGCTTTTCTCTTGCTATTACGGTCTAATTTGATTAGAGTAAGTCCGCCTATGTATTGTTTTATGCATAAAGGGCAAGGGCATTCTCTACCAGTCAACCGTAGGGTGATGCAGAGATAAAATTAAGTAGATGCATACAGTAGCATGGAACATACTTGTACATAATAGAAACATACCAATAAACATATTATATAATCTAAATAAAGTATATACTCATATACATATGCATTCATATAGAAGAATCTGATAAACTGTCGAAGTGTGTCAGAATCGTAGCAAATGGAAATCCGTAGTCTCTGTCTACCCCTATGGGAAACAGGCGTAAATCTATGTATGTATGTATGTAAACTGTCGAGGTGGAGAACACGTACTTTTACCTTGAAAGTGTAACGGTTTGTGGACATCCTGACTGCATGAGGACGAAGAAAGAAGAATGAAGGAAACCAGAAGTATGAGAAGGACAAAGTAAGAGGAGATTATTGGAAGAACGAAGATTTCTGTCATCATTAGAACATAGGTATTTGAAAAGGTAGGTTAAATAAGTGGGGGCATTTAGTGAGGTTAGAACAGAAAATAATATTGTAAGGGCACGCAAATTACGGCGTTGACGAATGGGTAACCATTTTAAAGTGGATCTATGAGATGAAATATGGTCATATTTACGAACATTATATATGAATCGAATACAGTTATTTAGAAGTCGGTCATATTTAATAATAATATAATATATTTATTTACCAAAAAACGTTTTTTAACAATCTCACATTTTTACACAAGGCATCGATGAAGAGCGGCCCGGCGAAGTTAAGCCGCTCCTCAGCGAACATGCAGAATTGTCCAAATCTTTAACCCTGACTTCTAAACTAGGCGTATATGCCTGTATCTTAGGAGTAGTGTCTCTCCGTAAATATTACATTTATTGAGTAGATCTGCATTTACTACATTCTGGCTGTTGATTGAACGTATTCCAACCCCAGTCACAGCAGTTTGGTAACAGAGTCGGGAACGATCAAGCTCGTTTCTCAACTTAGTTAAATTTTACTATAAAGGATACTTACCAACATCATTAGCCGCTTTCACGACACACTCGTATCGCAAGTCGTCTTGTAGTCCAGTAATGACTACACTGGTTTCACTGGTGTCTAACTTCTCTGGTACTTTGGCGCCGTAGGCCCGCCAGAATACCCGGTAGAGATAGACAGTTTGTGGATTCTTCAGAGGTGCTTCCCAACTGTATCGAAAATAGGGTAATTTCATAACCATGCATATTATATTTTATTGGCATACAAGTAGGTACACGGCATATGTAATAGTAAGTGGTTATTGTAGTGTAACCATGTTTGCAATATAAGGTAAATTATTCTCGCTTTGTCGATCTTATAGGATTCACTGTTCCACTAGTATATAGGGCATAGGCCACTAGTCTCTCAATAGGGGCCTTATTGAGAGTACAGCATCTCATTAAGTAGGGAACTTTTTCAATGACGTACTACCACTCAAAGTTCTACTTACCTCAACAATACAGCGTTCGGTGTAGGAGCAACGTGAGCCCTCAAGTTCCTGGGTGGTCCAGGTAATCTGGCTCCTGAATCCCTGAAGCAAGCAAGTGCCCTCCTCGCATGTTGAAGAGCACACGTTCTTGAGACGGTACCACCTCGGCAAAGCTCCAGGCAGTTGCGGGGAACACCCCAAGAAGCGCAGCAGCTGCGATGGTCTAAGAAGGAATTTGGAAAAATTTATAAATTCTGACGAATTTAGCTTAAGCTTAGCTTAGCAGTTACTGCATATGTAACTGTCCAAACAACGGTGTAAATATATCTAAACAACATTGACGACATCTCAATTTTTCTAAGGTGTTGCTGTTATGCAATTGTGCAGTCATATAGACATAGATGTATATATACAAGTGGACTGTAAAATTATTTGTATACTTTTTATGTGTTCAAATGACTGTATCTCTTAATGTCAATAAACTTCATTATTATAATAAAAAAGAATAAAAAAAAGATGTCTATATAATTAAGAATTAGTAATTTAATTGTGATTTCATCATCTATCGTCCTTTTGCAGTCAACTGGATTCAGGCAGAGGCCTGTATTTCACATTTGACTGCGAAAGGCTGAGGGTGGATATCGATTTTGGAAGTCCAACACGAGCAACAACATCCGGTCTTTCACCTTCTACATCCAGTCTATTCTGGCTAAGGTTGCTGGCAAAGAGAGCATCTAGGTATTTTGTTTACCTTACCGATGTAATTAAGCTTTCGAAAGTTACACTAGAGCTTTTGAATATACAAGGACGATTAGATCCTTTGTCTCATCCCATCAGCTGCACAAAGTTTCCTGGAGTAACCCTTACCAGATCCATCAGCAGCGCACTTCATGAGTTTGTCGAAGTCGTTCATGCACTCCGGTCGGTCCATAATGTTGTCCATGTTCAGGTGGAAACTACACGCGTCGATGCACGTGGATGACACGTTCATCTAAAGAAATATGCATAGTGAGTGGAAGAAATATTGTATTTTCGTTCTAACCTTAAAGCTTGTGCATAATGATAAAAGCATTGGGTCTGAATGCTTTCGTACGAGGATGGACGAAATTAGATGACTAACAATTTGAATTAAGTCTTTCCGTGAACATGGCTGCTGAAAAGCAACCGAAATGTCAGGTAAAGTATAAAGCTAAGTTTAATAATTTAAATAGTAAAAAAGTTTAACAGTAGTAGTTTGTTAGTTTTAAAATTATATAATGCTCTTAAATAGTTATTTTAAAATAAACAATAATATTTTAAAAGAAAATAGTTCGAAATAAAGAAAAAAAAAATCTATAACAATTTGAATTGCAATAAATGCATTAGTAACTAAACTGTGCTTGATTGCTAGCTAAGCACAAGCTTTGCATAAAAGTTAAGAATTAGATTACTAGTGCAATGTGTGATTAGAATTATGATCAATTGAACCACGCTTAATAGTCCAATGCCTTAACCGTTACGTTCAATTGTAATATATTTTTGATGACGACGTATCTGTTTTCGTCTATTAAATCGATTGCTATTCTTTGTGTTGCTATTGATAATTTTTAATACAAAATCCAATCATTACTTCGTTAAGCCTGGCAATCGCAACCTATGATCATCTAAACCCAGTAAACATACTACAACTAATATCCCGGCAGCGATGACGCTGTCGTATTGTTCGTATTCTTTTTAACTAAAATAAGGATAAATATGTTTTCTATGTTCCCGTATCGCAATTCCAAATAAACTAGACCGTAAACCAAGTGTGGGCAGTTCAATATATTAAATTACCCGGAGGTTTCTGTTATTAATGTTTCGAAAAGGTCGGGGGTTTGATACGTCGAAGCTTTACTCGGTTATATTTAGCCGAACCAATATATTCGAAGTTATTTTCGTAAACAGGTAGAACTTATTTTCGACAACATCGAGCTAACTATTCAGCCTATTTCTATCTACAGTCTGAATATAGACCTTCGTCTTACGCCTTTGACGACCTTTTAGTAAATATTTTATTTTTAGTTATAGTTGAGGAAAATGTCAAACCATGAATCTGGTCTCGAAGCCGCGATATTGGTAAACTGAGTCCCTATTTTACTAACTAAGCTTTTCATTGCCTGGCCTGGTCTTAATTTTCCTCTAGGATCTAGTATATAGTTCGGATTATGATATGTTTTATGGTTAACAACTACCTCATTTACAATAGCATTTTTTGTTCTGAGAATGTAAATATATCGTCTCACCGGCAATTTTTAAAACCAGACAACGCCGAGATTTATCTCTAGAGCGAACCGATCGGATAAAAACTGAGACCTTTGCGTGGCAGTGATAATATCACTGCCACGCAAAGGTCTCAGTATAGTCTCCCCATCAGGCTATTACTGCTATAAACTTAAGTACTGTCAGGCGTCTTCACAGACCAGCCGCTGGTCATGGTAATAGTACTCTCTTTTAACCTTGTATGAAGTTAAACCAATCGATGTAAGTACTCAACATCCGATTTATTTCATAATATGTATTTGCAATTGGAATAATAAATAAATAAATACATAAGGAGAACAAGTTATAGTGCGTGAAAAAGTCTGTGGTTGATAGATCATTTCGAAAGCCTGCATGGGTATGGAAGAAATGATTGAAAGTGGTAAGTTAAACAGTTTCTTAGAGTGCTATGCATTAAAGCGATGGTAGATACTATTAATATCTTCAAACTTACGTGAATACAACACTCGGTGACATTATGGTATGGAGTTGAAGGCCTCAGCCTTACGGACACCGGCCTCAGAGTCTTGCCGAAGGCGTTCTCCGCGTGACAGAAGTAATCGCCTTCATCTGCCTCCGATATCTTCTTTATTATAAGTCGCATCGTGTATTTTGTTTGTTCCTAGTAAGAAATATAGTAAGATTAGTTAAATCTTCATCATATGTGAGATCAGTATTGGGATAATATTCCAGTTATTTTTAGTCATTTGTTATAGGATGTCATTGCCTCAATAAAGCATTATTGACAAAATTCGTACGTCTGAAATAGACAACTCGCGAAATAGGAATTGAAGAGACCGCTATCGTGGTGACCTTAACTACCCAGCCAATGTCGCCCAGCGAAATGTGCCAAAACAGGCGGTCACAGTTAAGTGAATAAAATCAACACTTTTTGTTTAATACAAATATAAAATATACAATTACCATAACAATTAATGTGTTTCCAATTACTCCGTGTAAAAAACTTAAAATAATTAATATTTTCGCCAACAAAATTACGTAAATTTGCACGAAAGATGCAAAAACGTAAGCTCGTGTTACGTGATTTTTAGATTATTTCAGTGGAAATCTATCCTATTTTACAGTTTTAACGAGACATAAATAGTTATAGGTATTACAATTTGTCCGTCCAATTATTAAAGTTATTGGTTGACAGTAAAGATACATAATTATCGAAAAAGCACTTGTCTTCAAATCCTCCATACAATTTTACTATGGCGGCCGCGCGCCGATTTGAATATGCGCCGCACGAGCTCTGTTAATATCTGTCTTACGCTCGGCGCAGGCTTAACAAATACACACGTGGCGGCAGCAGTACGGCGCCACTGTGCCATCCGTTCAGTTACTACTTTAGTATTTATTATATAAAAGGATTAAATATAATGACCACCAAAAATACTAATTGCACAGCTAAATATGCTTAGATACTAAAATATATCATAACGAGCACCTATATACGCCTTAAATCACTGCATTCCGTCTCGGAAGGGTTAGGTTATGTTAGGTTCCTTCATAAACCCATCCACAAATAGGAGCCCCGCTAAGCGGGGCTCCGTCGACTTAGTTTGATCTCTTTCAAATATATTAGTAAGCATATTTTGGTGTGCAGTTAGTATTTTAGGTGGAACAAAGGCAAAAAATTGAGGAACAGTTAAATACTACCCTTATATAGTTAACTAGCCACGAGCAAAGGCTTGCCCGCGGCTTCGCTTGCGGAAAAGTAGGTTAGGTTAGGTGTAACAGTACATTTTTAAAATCAAATATACCCTATGTTACTCGATGCTAATATAGCTTTCTGATGGCGAAAGATTTTTTAAAGTGGAGTTGTTTTTGAGTTAAATTCATACAAGCAAACAAACAATCAAATGTTTCCTCTTTATAATACTACTAGCTTTTGCACGCAGCTTCGCTCGCTTGAAAGTTGGTTAGGTTATGATTGTAATAGTTTTCTTTTTATAATTAAAATATGGCCTATGTTACTCGGTGATAATATAGCTTTCGAATGGTGAAAGGATTTTTAAAATCGGTTGATTATTAGTTTTTGGGTAGTATTTAACTGCACAGCAAAAAAATACTAATTGAACAGCAAAATATATTTAAAGAGATCAAACTAAGTCGACGGAGCCCCGCTTCGTGGGGCTCCTATTTTTGGGTGGGTATAGGAAGGAAGGAAGGAAGGAAGGAAAGGATTTGAGGCGTGTAGGTGCTCGTTATCTGAGCAATATTTGCTGTGCAATTAGTATTTTTGATGCTCATCATA
Organism: Catocala sponsa; assembly: GCA_963564715.1. Taxonomy (NCBI): domain Eukaryota; kingdom Metazoa; phylum Arthropoda; class Insecta; order Lepidoptera; family Erebidae; genus Catocala; species Catocala sponsa. The sequence continues at coordinate 23,571,393 of OY751341.1, read as the reverse complement.
TTTGGACGTACCTACTTTTTGAAAAACGTTCCCACCCACAAAGTTAATGTTTTGAGATAATCGTGATTGAAGTTCAATCCCGTATTGCTTCTTCATACATGTGGGTTGGGCTACTAACTCATAATTTCATATTTAGAGTGATAGTAGAGCTACCAAATTTTTCCAGCTCGTAAATAGTAACCCCGTGACTAATTTGCTAATAATAACTCGATTTTGACCCGAGTGTGGGTTGGAACGTTTTTCAGAAAGTACGTCCATTTAATCCCTTAGTTTTTATGTAAAATCCGTACAAACAAACAAAAAATCAAATCTTCTTTATATTATTATTGTAAACTACAGGCGATGTTTTAACATATGGAACTGTTGTTATAAAATAATTCCATTTAAAGGCTTATTAATTACCATAATACGCATACCTACATATTTTTTTTTTTAATTAACGGTATCATAAAGTCGATGTTCTCATAAATAATGAAGCTTCAAATATTTATGGTTATCTCATTTAAAAACGTTGACCTACGATGTCGAATTCTTTCGATAACAAGTTTTAACGGTGTCTTTTTGTCAGTGATGTAATTATAACAAGATTTATAGGTTTAGAAGTCATGTAAATATATTAATTATTATTGCTATGGAAACTTTGGTTGATCAATATACATATTTTGTGGTTAATTATGCAACAGAGTACTTTATACACATTTAAACAACAGACACAAAGAACATCCAGATTTCGTGTTCCGTGTGGGATTCGAACCCACATCACTCGGCACGGTGACCACTTGAGCCACTAAGCCATCCGTTCAATCTAGCAGTAGTTTTGGCTACAGAAATGCCAAAGTTAGCCTATTAACTAACTACATTTACATACTAAAAAATGTTGTTTATATGGCTCGTAGATTTGCCCGGTGTACAGGCCTAGTTAAAATTACACTCTTTCAGGCTTACTGCCATAGTCTGTACACGAGTAATCTATGGGTCAATTGTACTAAGAGATCGCTGGACGCCCTGCGCATTTAATATAAGAATGCTTTCAGGATGTTGCTGGGATTGTCTCGTTACTGCAGTGCGTCGGAAATTTTCGCGCAAGCACGAACAGATGGCTTTTACGCAATTGTGCGCAAAAAAACGGCCTCGCTACTGAGGAGAGTGAGAGACAGTCCTAACAGCATCCTGAAAACTGTTGCTGAAAATTTCCATTCTCCACTTAAAAAAAGTTTGTCTCTAGGTTAATTTATACTAACACTAGGAAATAAGTTAAATTGTATTACTAACAGTCTATGGCTTCATTGGTCCGAAATAAAGATATATTATTATTATATAAATACTAATTTATGCCCGCGGCGTCGCTCGCATTAATTTAGAATTTGACAACAATTTGGGTTGTACTCAGCTTGTAATAATATAATTCAATCATGATTCGAAAGACACAATATGGCGCCATCTATTATCATAAGAACGATATTATTGTTTTCTTCGGGAACAGTAATTTTTTTCGGGATGAAAGGTAGCCTATGGCCGTTTCTGTACACCTGTCAACGTACATATATGCAAAATTTCAGGATGATCGGTTCAGTGGTTTAGGTGTGAAAAGGTAACAAACAAACAAACTCATTTTCGCTTATAATATTAGTTAGGATTAGGATAGTTAGGATTAGGATTAGGATACTAAATTTTGCCCGCGGCTTCACTTGCGTAATCGTAGGTTAGGTTAGATTAGTAACAGTACTATTTTCTGGGTGAAAGGTACTCTATGCCCTTTTCTGTTCGCCTGACAACGTATATACAATTCATGATGATCCGTCGAGTAGATAAGGCGTGCAAACGTACTAAACAAACAAACAAACTCACATTCACATTTATAATATTAGTTAGGATGTGTAGATAGTAGCAGTTTAGTTTAAACTATTGAACGTAATTATTACAACTTTCTTAAGACTGCGCCGAGCGTAAGACAGATAATGACAGAGCTCGTGCGGCGCATATTCAAATCGGCGCGCGGCCGCCATAGTAATATTGTATGAAGGATTTGAAGTGCTTTTTTGATAAATATGTTTCTTTATTGTCAACCAATAACTTAAATATTTGGGACGGCCAAATTGTAATATAACTATTTATGTTTAAGTTGTAAAATAGGATAGATTTCTACTGTTATAATCTAAAAATCACGTAACACGAGCTTACGTTTTGCATTTTTCGTGCAAATTTACGTAAGTTTGTAGGCGAAAATAGTAATTATTTTAAATTTTTACACGGAGTAATTGTAAACAAATTCATTGTTAAAGGTATATTTTATATTTGTATTAAACAAAAAATGTTGATTTTATTCACTTAACTGTGACTGCCTGTTTTGGCACATTTCGCTCGGCGCGTTAAGAGCATATATTATCTCTAATCTTTGTTACTAGTAAGCCTTGCTCAGTGGATGTTGATAAGCAGATAATTATAAGCGGATAGTGAATTACTCCGTCACTTACGACCCCGAGAGGAATACTCCACAAACCCATTAGCTTAACTTTTAACAATGTTAATTACGTAAGTCGTTATAATAACTACCTACAACATATTAAAATATGTAGGTAATTGGATATTTTTATGACAAACTTTGCGTATACGTAGTATATCACGCTTGTGTATACAGATGCAAGAATTATTTCTAGAGAGGTAGAGTTGTTCTTTCTTCAATAACAAACGTTTTTAGCATGCATTCATCTGGATATTACAGACAGACGTTTCTATATACATATATTTATACAATATACCGCATGTTATAAAAATATTGTAGCAATATAATAATTGAAGTACCAAATAAAATGTTGAGTGATATTGGTGACATAAATTTTATCTACTATAATTCAATAAAAGCTTATGATGATAAAATCTGAAAAGTATAAATATCGATAACGGTTTTATGTCTGTTTTCGGTTTAACGTCTTGAGGTATTACTTATTTTAATGATGTTTTGGCTAATTTACTTTAATTTAGAGTTATTGGATAATGTATGGGGAAGAATATCTATACTAATATTATAAAGCTGAAGAGTTTGTTTGTTTGTTTGAACGCGCTAATCTCAGGAACTACTGGTTCGAATTGAAAATTCTTTTAGTGTTGGATATCCTATTTATCGAGGAAGGCTATAGGCTATATAACATCACGCTACGACCCACGAGGGCGGCGCGTGACGATAAACGCGGGTGAAACCGCGGGAACATCTAGTTATTAATAAAACGCAAAGTAGTAAAAGCCGAGAACGGCTCTATTTGTTATGAACTTATGCGTTTTGTTGTTAGGCTTTGAGAAGGAATGAAGGGTTACTTTCAGTCTTCTTTAAGGATTAATTCGAAATCAAATATTTAAACCATTAATACACGTTTTAGAGTTATTACCAAAGCTTACAGGCTATAACTATAGTTTCACTTATGTAATTAATATTGCAAGGTTCTTTGCTTTTAAAGAACGTAGTTTTCACGTAGTGTGTGCCTGGATCATTTAGAAAAATTAACGCCAGCAGGCGAAAATTCTTATGAAATGATTTGGTATACGATTCCCTTTCTATGACTTATCCGCGACCTATCGCTCTCTACCAACTACACCACCACACATAAGAGCATGAGTTGATATACAACCAGTTTGTTTCTAAAGCATGAAGATAAAGTCCTTGTCGATGTGGAAAAGAATAATGGTAAAAATAAATTCCACATACCTCAGTGTCGGTCAAAAGCTGTATAGTATAGTTAGGTCCATCGATGACAGGAGTTCTTCCATTGGGATCTCTCCAGAAAGCGATGGTTGGTTTGGGTAATGCTTCCACACGGCATTCGAGGATCACTGCATCGCCTGCTGCCGCCATTGTGATCCCAGAGGCTTGGATGGTTGGTACATCTGTTGAGGAATAAAGATCTTGCATAATGGATACATGGTTTTACGCATATATTCTTGAAAAGGGATGGTGTATTCCATTTACCAGTTATAGTTTAAGATCTTACGGATTTGAGGTAAGTTTATTGCCGTTTACAGGGCACAGTTTCAGACTCTGCTGATATTGAGTGCAAAATTATTCGGTTGTACATTTTCCAAGTTCACCTTCTTCTGGATTCAACTGTGTGATATCGTTGTGTTTGAATTGGTGATATGAAAGCAACTGATGTTTGTCTGTATTCCTGCTTTTCGTTGCTTGCTTTCTTATACTAATTTCTAACGCTTCTCAATCCCCACACATGGTACCCTATAGGAGAAATGCTAAAATTCTATTCCTATTAAAAATATGTCTTCTTGGCCTTAAAGTACTTACGTGAGATGTTAATCTTCCTGGAAGCTTGCATTGGCGTTCCATATCCATTGTCTGCGTAGCAAGAAATCTGGTCCATGTCGCGAGTGACATTGTGGATTACTGTTACCATGTGACGAGTTATTTCTTGGCGAAGGAGACGACCTGGTGGAAAAAGGAGGTTAGGATAGTCTTCATTAAAAGTAATATACTTTTGAATTTTATACCTGTGAATAAAATATAATTTTATCCAAAGGGCACGCAACGGTCATCTCCTAGAATTTCAATTTATATTTTTGTCAAGATTTTCTGTTATTGTTGTTAGAGGTAGTCGGTAATGAGTGAATATATAAAAATATAGAATTCAATTGTTACAGCCCATCCAGTCTTCTGTCTATTAATGGATCGATTAGTAATAAGTACATTTCGAGAAGTGCACATTACGTTGTGAGTATGTAAATGAAAGTTACTTACCAGAAATATACAACGATATGGTAGGGGTCGGTGTGCCCATAGCAATGCAGAGGATGGTCATGCTGGATCCTTCTACGACCAGGTTGACGGGGTTCACTGATGGAGGCTGTTCAAAGGAATAAAATAAAAAAGTAAGTATAGTTTTCATTCAAAAGTTCTGTACCTATTGTATAATATTAAATATAACGATAGTAACAATATCAGCCCTGTATTTAAACAGATGCATTGCTAGGCATGTGGCTCATCTCAGTGTGAAAAGGGTTAGGTTCACCACACTGGCCCAGTCGAGGTTAGCAGACTTCGCATATATTCTATTCTATATATTATATTCTACCACATACACACAACACCATCTAGCCCAAACTAAGCAGAGCTTGTACTATGGGTACTAGACAATGGATAAACATACATATATACTTTCGTTTTTTTTTTGTAAATACATACATATTATACATAGAAACACCCAGACCAAGACAAACACCCATGTTCATGCACACAAATGTTTGACTTGTGGGGGAATCGAACCCGCGACCTCATGCGTGGCAGTTGGTTACACCAACCACTACGCCATCGAGGCCATATTTTCGAGAACATTATACAAAACTCTCAGATATGCAGGTTTTCTCACGATGTTTACCTTTACCGTTTTAACGCTCGTTTTCGCTCGCTTTAGCGAGCGATGATAAACTATTTAGTATGCTAATAACTTTTAAACGTCAGAGTTTCGTGCCTTGGGGTTGAACTCTACATATACAATATAATAAATTGGCAAGAGAAAGAGCGAGCTGGTTCAATTAGGTCGCACAAGAGCGTGGCACGCCTGATGGTAAATGGTTACAGTACCATATTTTATCGCTTGCAATTGCAATACAAGTGTGTCACCACGTCTGTACTCAGCCACAATAAAAAAGGAATAAAGATGGTCTGAAAAGAATGGAATGCAAGAGATAAATTTGTGATCGTTTGGATGTTTGGCTGACCAGGTGAAAAGCCGGAACAGTATGATGCTTACGCCGGTTGTAACAAGTGTAGTATGTCTCTGGACGAGCGCTCATTTGTATCTCTCATTCTTAAAAAGGAGAGACTTTAGCGCTTTAATCTTTAGCAGATTTATAAAAGTGTGTTTTATTTATTGTTATAAAACAATCCTAGGGTTTAAATCTTAATAAACTAAGGTATAACTAAGCGTTTTCGGCGTATCGTGATGGGACCTGGACCGATTTAAAAAGTTCTTTTACCAGAAGAAATCTACTTTATCCAAAAGTAACATAGGCTACATAACAGTAATAGTAGTAGAGCCTCACTGATTTCAGCAAGAATGGGTTGGCTCGACCGGGGAAGGACTACCCTCTCACAGAATATCGACGTGAAATAGCAGTGCCTATTCCTACTATTGTGTTTCGTTCGGTGAGTGAGAGTGCCGGAGGCCCAATCAACCCTTTCCCGATCCTTCTCATTCCCACTTCCTTTCCTAAAGGGTCGGCAACGCGCAAGTGATGCCTCTCTGGTGTTGCAAGCGTTTGTAGCCTACGGTGACCTCTTACCATCAGGTGGGCCGTATGCTAGTTTGCCACACTAGTTGTATTAAAAAAAAACATCACTCTATGAGCCGTGGTAGTGGAGAAGTAATTATAAACGTGGGTGAAACCACGAGGGACAATTACAACGCAATAAATTATTGCGTCTTCACTTTTACAAGCTTTCTAAGACTGTTTCATTACATATGCAGATTCCAGATTGCACCAAAGTTTTGCAGATCTTGTATTTTCAAGATGTCTGCCACTTTTGTCTAGTATTGCTTATCCTTTATTGAATGAGAGAGTACCGAAATGCAGTTGTGCATTCCTTTAAGCTTTTATTTTCATATATTTTCTTATAACAGTTCAAAAGAGCCAATTTGCATTCAAATGTTGGAAGTGAAATAAGAATCCGTGGCGTTGCAGAATATTGGATTCAACAAACTTTGTGTATTAAACTCTGTGTATTTTAAGTGGTGGAATGATTCCATTAAAATATGTATAATTTAGAATATTTGCTTTATTTCGTATGTGATTTATGTTTATTTTTATTTTTAGTATTGTTTTTATATGATAACTGTGTAGAGTGTCGCTTGTGTTTGACTAAAAGAGTAGGCAGAGAAGTGTTACTCAAAATTACAGAAGCCGTATGTTTAGGTATCGCGTAATGGGGATCTAGACTCCATGTTGCTATTGAGATTTTTTTTGGTAGGAAGCTAAATAGCTATAGGCTCAACTCGGGAATCGAACCCATGAAGCATTCATTATTCCTGCGCCACCGAGACAAGTAATTATTTGGCGATATTTTGACCAAAAATATTAACTTTTTTTTGTCATCTTCTCTATCATAAAACTATAACAAGGCTGTGTTTGTGGATAAGATGTTCGTGAATAAATATTTGGCATTGCCTATTTAAAGGAGCTTATTCTCGAAATAATCATGTTTAGAATTTTTGTCTGTCACATAATTTCATATTATTTTGTTATTTTTATATTGTGCATAATGTGATCTACGCAAAAACATCGCGGTCGAATTGTAACTGTGGACGAAGTCACAGGCACAGTATAGTAAAGAATAAATTACGAAGACGCTTTACAATATTTTTTACAAAAACGTACGTTTAAAAGAATTATGAGTATTACAAGGTCTCAAAAAGAAGATATATTCAGAATATCAAATGAAAAATGGTACGTATTACAAAACCGAGTTGAATAATACAAGTACATTTGATTCAAAAACGGATTGTTATTTTTCAATTGAATATGAAAGTACGTTTGTGTAACGCCTTTATTTCAATATTATTCAATCTGAGTTTTCAAGATCGGTTTTATATTCATAATTTCAATTATGCTTTTTAAAAAATTCTTTTATTTTTAATTAGCCTTTTGCCCGCGACTTTATTCGTTATTAATTATGTTTTTCTTTCTTTGCATTTTCAGAAGGAAAGAGATCAAAATAGCTTATGATTCTCTATTCGTCCCTACTACTATTTTTCGTGGTTCCGCTTTTAGGCTGCGTATCAAAATGATACATGCATCAGATTTTAAGTAAGCCCTCCAGCAATACAACTATTAAAACATCTGTCAATTTGGTGCATTTGTTTTTGCGTGATACGCTTACAAACATACAGACAAACAAAAATTCTAAAATTAATTGTTATGGCTTCTATAGCTCTTATTAAGACACCGTAATTATTTTTTTCTAAAATATCTTCCATGCTTCAACATCGATCAGTTACTACATATTTTATTATACGAATGTATAAGTTGCCTTCCTAATCGTAATCCTAATCTTAACTATCCTAATCCTAACTTCCTAACTAATATTATAAAAGCGAAAATGAGTTTGTTTGTTACCCTTTCACGCCTAAACCACTGCACCGATCATCTTGAAATTTTGCATATACGTTTTCAGGTGTACAGAAACGGACATAGGCTACCTTTCATCCAGAAAAAAATTACTGTTCCCGAGGAAAACAATAATAACGTTCTTATGGTAATAGATGGCGCCACGTGTCTTTGGAATCATGATTGAATTATATTATTACAAGTAGAGTACAACCCGAATTGATTGTCAAATTCTATATTAACGCGAGCGAAGCCGCGGGCAAAAGCTAGTTAATTATAAATGCCATTAATGTATAAATGCTATATTACGAATGTATAAAAGCCTTTTCGCATTTTTCAGCCGGCTATGGCTAGCCAGCGCTTGAGAACCCGTAGCAATGTTTATGGGCAAGACTCGTTTCAATGTTTTTATGCGGACTAGCGTTGAAATCGCCGGTTGTATGCCAGAATAAGCATGATGCGTACAATCTTTACTTAGTGATGGGTTGACAACTGAAGCTATATTAATGTTATTTTCTATTGCTTTTGGTGGCAGAACAAATCTCACCATACTGTTTTCTTGGAATTTCTGTAGCAAGGCTAAGAAAACTCAACCAAGACGCTGCCTATCATGAAGTAAAAGGGTATATATTTTATCCCTCCTAACAGAATAAAAGCTTGACATTATCAGAAAAGTGTTATTAAGTCGTTCCGAGATAGCATTGTTTCAATTAATATAAGACCTTGCTACTTGTCGTATTAATACCTCATATAAATACCTATGAAACTTGTTCAGTAAATGACTGACTGACTCAATTCATAGGTATTTTGCCAGCAAAGTATATAAAAGTATAGGTATGTATCACTAGCTTATGCTCATGGCCCATATGTGCCTATTGGGTAATTAAATTAAGTCATAGTTAATTTAACATTATGTGTGGACGCCGGCGTTCGTAAGTCGATAAACGAATTAACCTGTTAATTGCTGGAATGCTAGACATAATTAAAAACCAATTGTGTCTGTCCGCCGCCCGTTGCCACTCAATAGGTTCTTCTCCCTAAACTTTATTATTCCCAAGTCACTTGGGGTCGGCTTTCTAGTCTAACCGAATTTGACTGGATATCAGTTTTTACACGGAGCGACTGCCATCTGACCTCCGCAACCCGAAGGCTAACGATACCCTAAGGCTAGACCAGTTTCAGGATATTAGAGGGCACTGACTTCCCAATAATGACTGCCATAGATGTTCATGGCAACCGGACCCGACGGTTTAACGTGCTCTCTGAGGCACGGAGCAGGTGATAATTGTTAATCAATATGCACATAATTTCTTCTGAGACCCTCTGCATTGCAGTCTGTTGGTTTCCCTACTGAGTTATCGCTGCTCTGCCACTCAATAGGTTAAGACAACAAAATAAATTTGGTACCCATACCTACTCTATGGTATCAGATTCAAAATACACGCAATATACATACAAAAGGGTTGTTTGCTTGGCTTTAAATGACGTTTATAGTTGCGTTTAAAGTTTACCACCACACTAAGCGGAGCCAAACTCTGTTGCGACTAATTAAAAAAGCAGCATGATTCTTTTTCACAAGCCAATGAAAGTGCACATACGTATTTACGTAATGGAAGCTTGCTCATTTGTTAACTTTAAAATGTACGGAAAGGGATTTTTGATTAATCATTGAGAAAGAAAGTCAAAATGCATTTTTGTCATATGCCGCAATTAACAAACATTAAAAACAAGAAAATTAAGTGCGAGTCGGATTCGCGTACTGAAGGTTCTGTACAAACAATTCTTAATGGATGTAATTTCAATTTTATGGATTTCGGATTTTCGCCTTTACATATTTACTATCCCGTACAATATTGCTTCTTGCCAAACCGACTGATGATTCCAGTCATCAGCGTCATCAACGTGGAGTGCCATGTAGACGTCTCGCTTTCGACGTCCAGACACTTCTGACTTTTCGAAGTTACGTGCATATTAATAAGTTATTTATGACTCGCTTGAATGGTGAATTAAAACATTGTAAGAAAACCTGCTTGCTTAAGAATTCTCAAATATGTTTTCAAAGATATGTGAAGTATGCCAATCCGCAACGGGGCCAGCATGGTGGACTACGGTCTAACTCTTCTCACACTGAGAAAAGGCCTAAGCCCATTAAACAGTTTATATATAGAGTTGATCATTATTATTAGAACGTAGGCTACATAGTATCACGCTTGGAGGCACGAGAGCGGAGCAATTTTCAATAAATAATATATCAAATAAAAAAGTGCGTAAAACCGCGATGGCTAGTCATAAATGAGGAGATACTGACCTCAACGTAAGCAGGATAGGCAGGGTCAGTCCAGGCTAATAGTGTCTCCGAAGGTTGTGAGTCTCCTGCTGCAGCGTGAGCCTTTACCCAGATCACGTACTGTGTGTTAGGGGTCAGCTTCTCAAGTGTGTGACCAGGGACGGTCGTGGTAATGTTCGTGACGTTAGTTGGGCCGACTTGGGAGGGCGATTTGAAGAACAGCCTGTGGAGAAAGCATACATAAATTGATTTATGTCTGTATATCTCGCAATAGCAGAGGTGTATTACCCCTGCATTTGGCCAGCAACAAGTCACACGGGAACTTTTCGTCATCTACATAATATGTCATCATTATGGGGCACATTGCCAGACCTACGTTGCTTTTAAGAATTCCCAAACATTTTTTTAGCACCTTAGCCGATCCGACAATTCATCCTGGACCTCAGCCATGTACTTTTGACGCAAGACCAAGCACGCAAAAGGATTCAAAATATAGCAGGAAAATTAAAAAAAATTTACGCTATATTATTAAAGATGGTTGTAACTTACGTGTAAGTGATTTTCTCGTCTGGCTGCGAGAACTGTGGCGTTTGCCATGTGAGCGTGAGCCACGTCGCGGAGTGTGAGGACACTGATAGTGAGTGAGGCGGTGATGGGATACCTCCTACTTCTTTCTCTTCTGCTAAAAAGAGAATTAGAAATGAAATTTCTATCCAACACGATGATAAACATGGGTGGAGAAATAGATAAAACATAAATAAAACATAATGTATGTTTTGTTTGAACGCGTAAGATGGTTAACCCGGCGTCATGGGGGTTGGGTCTGTGAGACCCGACACATTTTACGTACCTTGTATACCCATAGTACGGCTACTATGCGTGCGACTTTGCCGTTCTTCTCAATAGCTGGAGCTGTTGAGCTGATCTATGCGTCCCAGGTAACACGTTAGTCGTGCGACAGCCGCAGTGGGAGTTACACGTGCACAAAATTGAATAAGGTATGTGAGACCCATCCCCGCAGTTAGTGTCACAATTTCACGCCATTTTGTACAGATATTATTTTAATTATGTATAAATATTATTTTAAGTATTTATCCTTTTATATTTGTGTTTTTGTTGTTATTTAAAAATAAAGTTGCTGATATATAGTTTAAGGTATTTTATTTATGTTTTTTGTAGGTACTTAGTAAAAAAATGGATCGAGAAGAGGCAGACCGACAGTGTATTCTTTCGATTTTACAAGAGATTTGACTGTACCAAAGATAATGATTCAGAGTGATTAATTGTTTTTTCTTCTAAAGATAATTTAGTTTCCTACATAAAAGTGCCATTAAACATTAAGACTGATTGTTAATTAATATTAGAATTACCTTTAAGTAGAAGAGAAAGATTTTGTTGATATTTGTCGTTCTTTTTTTAAAGCTCTAATAAATATGATTAAAACATAACATAATATGATATTTGTGTTTCATTTATTTACATAAATACGTAAAAACTAAACACGAATAAATATTCACTTTATTATTTATAAAGTATTAGAATAATTTTGATTATAATGAACGGGTCTGTGAGACCCACCCCAACGTCCGTGTAACACTTTTCCACCCCCATGACCCCGGGTTAAGTACTCGTAGCTTCCAGAAAAATATTTGTTCTTATAAATAGAGAGATAAGACAAGACGTTCTTTTGCTCAAAGTAGTAACTTCATCAAGAAGTAATTTTACCCTACACAAGATCGCAACCAAACAACCTTGAACGGTGAGTGAGAGTGCCGGAGGCCCAATCACCCTCTGTGCCCCTTCCCGCTCCTTCTCCTTCCCACTTCCTTTCCTAAAGGGTCGGCAACGCGCAAGTGATGCCTCTGGTGTTGCAGGCGTCCATAGGCTACGGTGACCACTTACCATCAGGTGGACTGTATGCTTGTTTGCCACCTTAGTTATATAAAAAAAACCTTGAGCTGTAAATCAGTAAGTGCAGATTCTAAACTTCGTCTTCTTAAAAACATGCTGTGCTATCATAAATAGTATTTGTTGTTCTTTGCGCTGGTATCACAGCAACTTGCTTTTTGAAGGGTCGCGATGATGACATCTATGCTATTGCAAATACCCATACATTACCGCACAACCGTTTACTATCAGGCCAATAATGCACGTATTTGCTAAATTAAAAACTTTTTAAGAGACTTTAGATACCAATCTTATTACTTAGTCGAAGAAGTAGACTTACCAGCATCAGTGGCGTTGAAGAGCAGCATGCTGGAAGGTAAAGACTCTCCGAACTCATTGGTAGCAACCACGAACACGTGGTAGGTGCTATTTGGCTCCAGATTCCCTATATGAGCCATCGTGTCGGTCACGTTCAATTTCTAAGAAAAAGAAAATGTGGACGTCGTCATATTATGTCGTTCATGTGGTTAAGTTTGCCTATGCTATGATTACTATGATTACTGTTCTAGCAAAATTGTGATATTTTGTTGAAGATGCGTTTACCTATATTTAAATAGATGATGAGCGAGAATTTTTTTTCTGTTCGTTGGTCTCTTTCAAATTTTATCTTATTGACAAAAATGCTATGCAAATTACTTTGTTATGTGTGTGTCAGTTTATTGTTTACGATGAGTTTATTTGAGTTATGTAAATTACTTTGGTTTTGCTACGGCTAAAGCTTAATCTAAAGTGCTAGTCAATTGAAAAACGTAGCTTTGAACTTTCTAGTTCTTTATTAGTACAAGGGTTTTGTAGCTGAGCGACTATACCACCCTAAAAAATATTTGAAATAACATACTACCTAGATAGATGTCGCCCTGAAAGTTACCAATCCTAAATAGGATTGGGCTGGACACGTTTGCCGCATGCCGTAGCTTTGCGTCAAAATCAGGTCAAACTGAATGCCAGATAATAATAATATAATATAATATAATATTCTAGATGGTATGGCTAAGCGGCAAAGTGGTAGATCGAGACGACGGTGGGACAAATTAGACAGCTATAGGAGAGACTGGTGCAAGCAAGTGCATAACAATAAATGTGGCAAAGTGCGAGAGAGGCTTTTGCCAGCTGTGGGACAATTCGGGTTGATATTACCTCTTCACGGTTAAACCACTCAACCGATTTGGATAAAATTTGGTATAAATCTAGTTTAAAACCTTGAGAAAGACATAGGCTATTTACTGACGCTGTCATCACGCGAGAGGAGCCGAGCACAAAGGCTAGTAAAAAATTAACTCACATTGTAAGTGGTCTGCATAGTGTTGTAGCTGAAGGGCTGCGTGTTGTTCTCGATCTTCTGCCAGTGCACGATGTAACCGGTGGCGTTGGCACCATCCTGCGGTGCCACCCAGTCCAGGTACAGCTTCGTGGAGGACACGATCGCGTGTAACTCTCGCGGTGGACCCGGGAGGACGCCGGTACCTGGTGGGTAAAACATTGAACATTATATTTTGTTTAGGGAGCGATTAATCGATAACCATTTTATAGATTTGGAATTGTTTTATCATGATGCTGGTAATATTAGTTAAACTTGGGATTACAGGTATATTTTATAGGTATCTATCAGGATTGCCTCGATAGTGAATGCGGTTGCTGTCGACGCCTCGGGTTCGTTTTAGAGTTCGAAACAACTCTTATACAACAGCTTTGTCCGTCTGTCTGTCTGTTATACAATTTTCAACTCAAGAATCGTAAGAGCTAGAGACTCGCGGTCAACGCCATTCGACTCAGCATAGTCGATATATCCCGAAATGAGTATGACCTTTGACCTCTGACCTCAAGGCCACGTGATACAATTTTTTCGAACTCTAAGATTTACGGCAATTCATTGACGTTTCTCACTTGTTTTAGTTCGTGCAGTGTTATTCGGTGTTTCTGTTAAATTATATTCTGTGGCAGTACAAAGTTTGGGACTGTGCCTACTAGACAGCAATAGACTTGCTCTCTATTACGTGGGACCTAAAACTGTACCTTACGAAACGTTAGTGTTATACGTCTCTGACTACCCCTGCAGAGGTATGATTACTATAATTGATTACGTGATGTTTGCATGAACTAAATGTTACACATTTAACTGGCATATTGAGTGGCAGGGGCACACCGGCGGCCAGACAAAATAGATTTTGAATGATGACTGTCATCCCAATTTATTGACAGATAGATGTTCCTGCGGTTTCTCCCGCGTTTATGGTTACTGCGCCGCCCCCTTGGCTCGTAGCGTGATGTTATATAGCCTATAGCCTTCCTCGATAAATAGGCTATCCAACACTAAAATAATTTTTCAAATCGAACTAGTTGTGCCTGAGATTAGCGCGTTCAAACAAACAAACAAACTCTTCAGCTTTATAATATTAGTATAGATTGAGTGAACTCTGCACGCAAACATCATTGAGCTTCAGAAAAATGTGTCGAAGCATCGCAATGAAAACCCACCCGGGGTTTAAAGCTAAGTTTGTAATACTGTTCATTTTTTTATTTTATTTTTATTTATTGTTCTTTGGGAAACAAACAGATGTTATATAACATAAAAGACAATAATATACAAATAAAACATAATCCAGAAGAGTTTCCACACATTGCCTTTACATTCTGCGACAGATATTAAAATAGTATTAATTAAGAGACTATAAAACAAAACAGGATACGTAACAATTTAGAAAAAATACAATATAAAAAGAAAATACAATATAAGAAGTGAAAGTTGGGTATGGCAAAAGAAGCATGAGAGCAGAATAAATGCTGTAAAAATGAGAGCGTTGAGAAGCATATGTGGTGTGACTCTGAAAGATAGAATAAGAAATAGTGTGATTAGAGAGAGATGCGGCATGAAAGTGGATATAGTTACAAGAATAGAAAAGGGTATGTTAAGCTGGTTTGGACATGTAGAAAGAATGGATGAGGAAAGACTGACTAAGAAAGTTTATAAGGCTTGTGTGAATGGAACAATCGCAAGAGGAAAACCTAGGCGAACGTTTCTCGATCAGATCGGAGGCGTTCTGGACATAGGCCAGGTTAAGAGCTCCTTGAACTGACGGACGTGTATGAGGAATGTGATGAAAGTGAATGAAGCCAGAGAAGTGTGTCAGGATCGTAGCAAATGGAAATCCGTAGTCTCTGCCTACCCCTCTGGGAAACAGGCGTGGATCTATGTATGTATGTATGTACAATATAAATATGTATAATAAATATGGTATGCGTTTAACTATTGTCAAGGATTATTGGCAAGCGATCTTTTAAATTTAGCCAGAGATATATGAAATATATCTATGTCATCATTGCTCCCACTGATTTCAATTAGATTGTTATAAGCGCGACAAGATCTTCGGGTAAAAGTGTTCATACCATAATTGGTCTTAGCAACGGGAATATGAAAGACAGACTTCTTTCGTGCACTAAGATGTCTATGAACTCTATGCGATGTCTATGTGATATCTATGAACAACGTACCTTCTTCGAAGCACTGCACGATGTTGCCGATGTATGGCACGCACATGTTGACGCCGCCGCTGTAGGCGCCGGCGCACACGCCGCGGCAGCCCCCGGGTACGCCACGTCGCTCACAGCACTGCTCGTGGTTACGACCTGCGAAAGTGTAATATTATAGATAGTTCCACTGCCTCAATGGCGTGGCCAGGCAATACAACTGATGTACATAAGGGCTCGTGTTCGAAACTTTGGTTGGGACAACAAAATTTATTGAGACTTATTGCTAGAGAATTTTCAATAGAAACTTGAAGGTAGAAAGTTGTTGCGGTATGGCGATGCTGCTTAACCCCGTGCTTCAGCAAGCACGTAAAGAGGTTGATCAAGAAACAGAAATGCACATGTACAAATAAAAAAAAACAACGGGTTGCACTCCGGGAGTGCCGCCAGAAGTAAAAACTTGAATATTAACGTTGTGCATTTTTGATATTTTGGAATGGTTAGGGAATAATTTTGCACGAATTGCTTTAATTATCAGTATAAAAGTACTATCATTTATGTGGTAAAATACAATATTCATTTATTGCACTATCGTACACAAACATGACAATTCTCCCTCCGTCTTACGAATTTTCGATCAGGTCACGTCTCCTGACGCGAGATTAACATTTTTTACCCATCACAAGAAAGTGCACAACGCCGCTAAAGAAGTTTTCACTTCAAAAATCTAAAATAAATATATTCAAGTTAGGTTACAAGGTAACACTTATGAATGTCAAAGTTACACTAATTTTTTTCTGTGAATTTACATTTACTGCCACGTTCAGCAAAGTAAGGGTTAGGGCTCATGAGAAGAACGGGCAAGGAACTCATGGCTACTCTTTTTAATCGGCAAGTTTACAATAACATTTTGTTTACAAATCATGACTGTGTAAGGTGCTGCAACCATTTCTCCATGAATTACTACTGAACATACACATTTAATAAAATTTGATGGTAGCCTCTAAAGCAGCACCTTACACAGTCATGGTAAACAGGTGCATCCACTTACATGTACATAAATAATCAAGACAAGGCATGATTGTAGTCCGTAGTTTAATCTACACACTACACTCTTGTACACTGCAATATCTCCTGCGCAGATGGTCAGTTTGTTTTAAGATTGGCCACTGTGAGCGTAATTCGGTCCTGAAGATATTATTGTAGGTAGCTACTTACCACCAGCACCGCATCTTAGTAGCTTATGGAAGTCTTGTGCGCAGAGCGGAGCCAGCTTCCTTAAGTCAGACATCTTAGCGTCGTAGGAACACAGCGGCATGCAAACACCGGCCAGCTGCACTCGCTCACAGCATGCCGTCACGTTGTAAGCGTTCGCTACTTCTTCTTCTTCTTCCATAACCTAAGAGAAGAGACACAGCTTTAGATAACAAAGTATTATGAACAAACTGCCTCCGTGGCGCAGCGGTAGTGAATGCGACTGCCGTGCATGAGGACTCGGATTTGAATCCCGGGTCGGGTCAACAAACATTTATTGGGTTTTTCAGCTAAGAAATCACAATAGCAGCCCGGAGTTAGGAAGTTGGCGGTGTAAGACACTCCTGTACCTCGGAAAGCGCGTAAAGCCGTTGGTCCTGCGCCTGATCTCTCTCCGGTCGTGTCGGATTACCGTCCCATTGGATTGTGAGAGTTAGGGAACAGAGAGTACACTTGTATTTGCGCACACACTTGTGCACTATAATATCTCCTGCGTAGTTGGCCAGTCTCCGTTAAGACTGACCACCGCCATGGCCGAAATTCGGTCTGGAGGACATTATTATTATGAACATTTGTTCATAATTCTGTTCCTCATATTTATGTTCCAAAGAATGTTAATAATAATCGAGAACTGATTCGGTGGTGCAGCGGTAGTGGTTGCGTCTGCTGTACATGAGATCTAAGTTTCGATTTCCGGCTCAGGACCTGGCAGGCGAAGGATCCACACTTCTGCAAATTTCTTGAAAAGACTCCTTTCTGGAAATGTGCCCGGAGGACAGCACTAGCCTCGTCCCTATTGAGTTAAACCCAAATCCGGCTCTTACTTAGCGAAACGTAGATATGATAACTTTTTTTTCTGTCCTTTTAAAAAAAAAGAAAGCTATCCTATCTTTTAAGTTGGACCAAATTACAGATGGTTACGAAGTTTGATCAAAATCGGTTCAGTAGTTTAGGAGTCCATAGCGGACAAGCAACGTGACACGTAATTTATATATGCATATTAAGATTTTACCCGTTTTCGCAACATTTTTTATTGCTGCTCCGCTGCTATTAGTCGTAGCGTGATGTTATATAGCCTATAGCCATCCTTGATAAATGGGCTATCCAACACTAAGATAATTTTTCAATTCGAACCAGTAGTTCCTGAGATTAGCGCGTTCAAACATACAAACAAACAAACTCTTCAGCTTTATAATATTAAGTATAGATGATGTGCGTTGTCACAAAATGTAATAAATATTATACCTCTGCCGGTTTCTTCGACAACAAAGGCATAAAACGCTAAAACCGGAACCCATATAGTGCAATTTTCTCTGTCTGTCATACCTGCTTATGTCAGCAACCTAAGTTGCTTATATCAATATATCCTAATCCTAATCCTAACTAATATTATAAAAGCGAAAATGAGTTTGTTTGTTTGCTACCTTTTCATGCTTAAACCACTGAAACGATCATCCTGAAATTTTGCATATACGTTGACAGGTGTACAGAAACTGACATAGGCTACCTTTCCTACCGAAAAAATTACTGTTCCCGAGAAAAACAATAATAACGTTCTTATGATAATAGATGGCGCCACGTGTCTTTCGAATCATGATTGAATTACATTATTACAAGCAGAGTACGACCCGAATTGATTGTCAAATTCTAACGCGAGAGAAGCTGCGGGCAAAAGCTAGTATTAAATAATTGTTTTATTACATTAGCCAACAAAGCGGTTTAGCCATTATTATACAAACTGACTAATAAATAAAATTGTGTTGAAATTTTTGGCTAAAAGTGTTAAAGTAATTCAATGAAAAACGAACAATATACGAGTGTGCAAGTCGGGATAGCCGCGAAGTTTTCATTTGGAAGTATCATCACGATCCGTATTTCCCTCAGGATATACTTACAAACAATAAAAGTACCACCAAACTGATTTCATACAATTTATTTTCTACTTATATAATTTTTATTCTGGGATTGTGTTCAAGTAAAATTTTGTAAATATTAAAGTTAAGGATTCGTTTTTTTAATACAGGATTGTTAGCAAATTAAGTTACAAATTACTAGCAATTGAGTCTTCGCTCCGGACACTTCCCCCTAAATAAGTTTGCATACATGATGCGCAAAGTGGAGTCTCCGAATTGCAGCACATGTAATCAGATTGAAGATATTCATCATATTCTTATGGAATGTGTCCGAAGCGAGGACCAAAGACGACAATTAAATTTTAACAACCTAAACGTGTGCGAGTACGTTACTATATTATCAGATCATTTGTCACATAAAGCAGGGCTCATTTATGATTTGTTCCTTTTAATACTTAAAAATAGAACATTCGTTGTATAGTGTATGAATTTCTTGTGTATATCCAATGAGGGCAACATTATCGACTATGATAAAGCCCTCTTTCTTTCTAAAATAAAGATTTAAAAAAAAATTACTAGCAATTTCTTTCAGGTGAGGTAATATGCAATGATGCAATGAGTAAGATTCGAATTCACGAGCTCGATCGCAATATCCAATGCTTTATCCATTTCTCGAAAAAAGTGACTGAAGAAAGAAATTTGATTTTGTTTAAAATTTCGCTTTTGATTACATTATGATTTTGTTTTAATTATATTCTCTCCTTGAATAATAATGAACCAGTACAAGATAAATGCCAAAGTTTCGGACCGATTCTTCATGTCGAACGTACTAAAACACATGATGTAAGGATTTGATCGTCCTAAACCTTACCATACTATTATAGTCATCCGAACGGAGCATCAAGCCACTTTAAAAAATAATCCGAAGAATCTTCATGACTGGTTCATGATAGGTAAAAATGTCAAAGCGAATCTTCTGGCAATATAATAATAATAATATTCGCTTTTACATATTTTTATGACAGATGTACAACTTTTGACTGCATCAGCAATCCCAAGGGGATTTACGCGAGTGAACTTGCAGACCGAGGCACGAATAGACTGATAAAATAAAATAAAAATTCTATAGGTTAATCCAGGACATGGTCTGTGACAAGTTTCCAGTTCATAATACAGGCTACTATTGAGAATGTTTTGCCAGCAAACAATGTATTTTCAGCAACAATTTTCCTCACACGGCAATGGAATCCAAGACCTTACATCAGTACACTAACGCTGCACCAACGATGCGATATTTGACAAAACCAAAAGTCTTTTTTTAAGGTTAGTTATGACTATTATGAATGATTGTAAATAATATAATGTATTAATCTTATACAATTCTAGCTTTTGCCCGCGGCTTCGCTCGCGTTAATTTAGAATTTGATAATCAATTCGGGTAGTACTCTGCTTGTAATAATATAATTCAATCATGATTGGGAGGAAACGTGGCGCCATCTATTATCATAAGAACGTTATTATTGTTTTCCTTGGGAACCGTAATTTTTTTCGGGATAAAAGGTAGCCTATGTCCGTTTCTGTACACTTGGCAACGTATATGCAAAATTTCAGGATGATCGGTTCAGTGGTTTAGGCGTGAAAAGGTAACAAACAAACTCATTTTCGCTTTTATAATATTAGTTAGGACTAGTTAGGATTTTGTGGCTGTAATTTATTTTAATATATTGTTTATTAAAATGTATGTAATATATTTTTATTCTGTTGTATCTATACTAATATTATATTTGTTTGAACGCGCTAATCTCAGGAACTACTGGTTCGATTTAAAACATTATTTTAGTGTTGGATAGCCTATTTATCGAGGAAGGCTATAGCCTATATAACATCACGCTACGACCCACGGGGGAAGCGCATTAACGATAAACGCTGGTCAAACCGCGGGAACATCTAGTATTATATAATATTAAGGCACAATTGAAATAAATTGTTAATAAATTAAATAAATAAACCTTATAACTAAATGTATTGTTTACCTGACTCTGTGTCCTGAAGATCAGCCTGGGTGATGCATCTCCAACACCATGTTCATTGACAGCTTCCAAGTAGATCTCGTAGTCTGTATTGGACTCCAGGTCTTCTAAGATATACGGGGAATGGATCTGGTTGAAAAACAAAAAGTAAATTAGAGCATTTTCAAATTTGCCAATATAAATTTTTTTTACATAGTATTGTCTTACGTTTACGCGAATGTCACCTATACATTGAAATTAAGGTACTTTATACAGATTGAAATTAACGCAAGCGGAGCTGCGGTTAAAATATAGTGTACAATAAGCAGTGAAATTTGGATGGAACAGTTGCAAGAGGTAAACCTAGGCGAACGTTTCTCGATCAGATCGGAGACGTTCTGGACAAAGGCCAGGTTAAGAGCTCCTTGAAGCGACGGGCGTGTATGAGGAATGTGATGAAAGTGAATGAAGCCAGAGAAGTGTGTCAGGATCGTAGCAAATGGAAATCCGTAGTCTCTGCCTACCCCTCTGGGAAACAGGCGTGAATCTATGTATGTATGTGAAAGTTGAATGATAGACATTTCTATTGAAACTTTCGTAACGTCGCGTCGACGTAAAAGTATTCGACTGTCACACAGTTGTTTCAAGTTTGTTCCCACGACTAGTACATCTGACTTTTAGCTACGTTCAATGTTCATATTATTATTATTTTGTTTTACAGGCACTTCTCGCACTGGCTTATTCCCGTGCGCTCCAAATCTATTGTTGTCTAAAATTCATTTTTCCATACATTAGTTACCAGGAGCTCCAAAGATTTTTATATGAAAATAATAAATAAAGCCACATTTACCAATTTCATTCCCTACAGCTCCAAAATATTCTCTAGGTACTTTGAGATTTTATTTCTTATCAAAAACTAATAATATTATATTATTACATGTTTCAATTCTGCTAACCACACAGTTTGTTTTGGAGCTGTCGGGAACACACTAGTAAATAGGTCTTTATTAAATTATTTATAATATAATTTGGAGCTCCTAGTAATAAATATATAGAGATCACAGGATTAAAGGAAATAATTTTCATAAGCTTTTGAAGCCCTTGGGAATGATTTTACAAAATAATAATTATATTTTATTTTAGTCTTGGAGCGCTTAGGAGCAAAATAGCGGAGCGAGCGGGAAATAAGCCCTCGCACTAGTCATAATTCATGTATCGCGGGGAACTTTATAAACATTCAAACAATAGTCATAAAGAAAATCTTTGGGAAACCATTTCTGAATTATAAATATACTAGCTTTGGCCCCCGGCTTCACTCGCGTTAATTTCGAATTTGACAATCAATTCGGGTTGAACTCTGCTTGTAATAATATAATTCAATCATGATTCGAAAGACACGTGACGCCATCTATTATCATAAGAACGTTATTGTTGTTTTCCTCAGGAACAGTAATTTTTTTCGGGATGAAAGGTAGCCTATGTCCGGTTCTGTACACCTGACAATATATATGCAAAATTTCAAGATGATCAGTTCAGTGGTTTAGGCGTGAAAAGGTAACAAACAAGCAAACTCATTTTCGCTTTTATAATATTAAGTTAGGAAGTTAGGATTTATATGGGGAGTAAACCCATAACACTCAGAGAATAATAGTCGAATGCTATCCTAACAGTCAATAGTGAAAATAAAAGCTTTAATGAAGTAGAAAGTAGCATGAGGCAATCTGCAAGGCTTTGCTTATAATTGTCAATACAACCTATATATCATATGGAGATAATATCCTAATTCTCATACTATCAAATATGTGATATTTGGCACCAAGACACAAGCGACGTAGGTCATGCAGTATTGGTTTAATTAGCCTAGTTGGATAATATATACTAGCGGTCGCCAAGTGGTCGAAATTCGACCATAATTTATTAAAATTTTAAATATGGTCATTATTAAGATTTTATTGTCTATAACCTATCATTGTAATCACATTTCATTTAGTCACTTACTCCACATACATATGTATGTAACCACAGTTACGAAGCATTCTACGAAGTCAACTGCACAATGCCGAAATACTACGAACGCGATTCGACTGCTTGTGTCAAATGCATGGTTGTGTGTGTAGTGATTTTTCATTAATTTAATGTATTTCTAGTGCATATTTTATAAAAATATTAGGATTCGCCCTTCCTTCTCCATATAAACTTTAACTATGCCAAATTTCATACTCCTCCATCCGCGCAATTTTCGTAAAAAGGGGTACAACGTTTTGGCTTCACGTATTAATATATAGATTCATTCGAATTGTCTGTTGATTCTAATTATTTACTGCTGCCATGAACATCTATGACAGTCGTTATTGGGAAGTCAGTGCCCTCTAATATCCTGAAACTGGTCTAGCCTTAGGGTATCGTTAGCCTTCGGGTTGTGGAGGTCAGATAGCAGTCGCTCCGTGTAAAAACTGATATCCAGTAAAATTCGGTTAGACTAGAAAGCCGACCCCAAGTGACTTGCGAATAATAAAGGCTAGAGAGAAGAAGACAGAGTTTTTTGTCCTGCGTGGGTGTCGAATCTGCAACACTCACCGCAGTGGCAATAGCGAAGCGTCGACTTAAACCACTACACCATCCCTACATTCAAAATAGAATAGCACATCACTTAAAACCTACTAAGATATTGTCTTACCCTCTCCAAAGCTCTGTATTCATTACCAGCCAGCAAGGTCTTGTAATGCAGGTTGTAGTACTGAACGGTGTCTGCCAAAGCTGCTGGGGGTGACCAGTGGACGACTGCATAGTCAGTATCGATGTTCGTCAGGTACAAACGAGAGGGGGCTCCAGGCAGGACTCCGTAGCCTCGGAGCAGGCAGTTTGTGTAGGAGCTCATGTAGCGAAGGCATCTAGGGACAAAAAGATATACTTAGCGTATTGAAATACATGGTTCCCTATCAATTTGCATAAAATTGCAGACATAATATAACATGGCATACTTTTTTATCCTAATTATATTTACGCATAACAGCTTACGAATATTTTTTGAAGTGAAAACTTTTTTAGGCGCGTTGAGCACTTCTTGGGTGAACAAAAATCATAGAATTCGCGTCATCGTCACGCTTCCACGCTGTCCATTTTTGAATTATTTTAGAATATTAACAATATCTCAGAAATGGTGTGATCTACGCAAAAAACAAACGAAATTTTGACCCCCTTAATAAACCCAAAGAGAGTATCAGGAACTAGCAACCGACCCGCCAAATTTTTTTTTTGTGTTTTGAATGTGTGTTTATGATCAAGGATTAAAGTTTTCACTTCTATCGGCAGTCCCCAAAGACTGCCCCAATTTTATTGTTTTTTATTTGTATATCATCAAAACTAACTGCCTGATGTGGCTCTAGAAACCTAACGAACTTATTTGTCAGGCTGTCACTAATTACACACTTCGCAAGCAAGGTCGGGTAAGGGAACTCACCAGATTAGCTATAAGCCAAAAAACAATTATGGCAAAGTATTATTAATAATATCAGCCCTGTATTAAACAGTCCCACTGCTGGGCACGGGCCTTTTCTCAGTGTGAGAAGGGTTGGGCCATAGTCCACTACGCTGGCCCAGTGCGGGTTGGCAGACTTCACATGTCTTTGAGAACATTATTGAGAACTCTTAGACATGCAGGTTTACTCACGATGTTCTCCTGCGCCGTTAAAGCAAGCGAATTAACTATTTAATACGCATATAATTTCGAAGTCAGAGAAGCGTGCCTTGGGATCGAACTCGAGACCTTTGCGTGGCAGTCCAACGGTTTCCCACTAGGCTATCGTTGCTGTATTATAGTATTATTATACCAATGCCAAGGTATATTAGGAAAAAACATTATGCGAAAAGAATGGATCCCGAAATACATACATAGTTTCACGCCTCTGATAGTAGAGGTGAGTAACACATCTCGCCAGTTATGATTTTAGTTTCCATTTTATAGTGTGCAAGCCAGGCACGGTTTCAGATTCTGAGCTTTTATTGAGAACTAGATTTTGTCCGCGGCTTCGCTCGCGTAAATGTAGTAACAGTTCTTTTTTCTGGATGAAAGGTACCCTATTTCCTATTTTGTACCTCTGACAAAGTCTATGCGAAATTTTATAAGGATCGGTCGAATAGTTAAGGCGTGAAAACGTAACAAACAAAAAAACACACTTTCGCATTTATAATATTAGTTAGGATTTTTGGCAGAACAATCCAGTAACCTTTTACTTGATCTAGGAATCGAACTGCTGCTAATGGGAATTCCCTGACAGAAAAAGTCAATAACACAGCACGACCCGGGTAACGAACTCAATACCATGCGATAGCATGCAAATAACCGCAATTTTAAACGACAAGATCAACGCAGTAAAAATGTCAAAAGTCAAAGTCAAAGTCAAAAATTATTTATTCATTTAGGTCACAAAGTAACACTTATGAACGTCAATGTATATAGGGTAGTGAGTTTACTAAGTTACTGAAGCTACATTTAGGTTAGTTGCTAAGTTCAGGCAAAGGGTTGAGCCTATGAGAAGAAACCTGCAAGAAACTCACGGCCAATGGCCAAACTTTCGTTAATAAATATTAGTTAGATATTATTATACTCAATGTATAATAATATCTAACTAATATTTATTAACGAAAGTATTTAAAAAAGTATTGGATTTCAGAATTTTTGCTTTAGCCGTGAATCACAATCGGCTGTCTTAGTAAAAGTTTGGAAAAAGATTTAAAGGCTTCAGTGATATCTAAAATAACGAAAGCGTTAGGGTTTATCAATATCACTGACTCTTTAAAATAGAAAACCTTAAAATGCATTGTTGTTTTGTTTATATAAAATAAAGAATTGCCGTACTAGGAATAATTCGCGATTCGCGATTCTAGCAATAATTTAAACGCTGCTGCCTATGAGAAGATACTAAGATATCTTCATTAAAGCCTCACTTCTTTTCTTATCAAAATTTAAAACATTCATAACTCCCTTATTTTATAACCAATTTGGATACTGTCTGCAGAAAAAAGTCTTTTGTTTATTATTTGCTCTTGGCTTTGTTAGAAGTTTATGAAAGTACATCATTATATAATTCTAGACGTTCAAGTACTACAAGTTATACCTAAAATAGACATTGCTTCACAAAAGCTTATGTACCTACTGAAACTATCTCGTAACTTAAGCTCTGAATATAACTTACAAAGTTGTCTATCAGTTTGGTGGTCTTCCAACTTTAATACGGGCACGGGAACTCGGGGCCAAACTTAATCTCTGATATTGGTCAAAGTCCCCGACTGGACAAACTTTAAACAACTTTGTTTATAATGTATATTTAGTTTTAAAGTCATATTTCAGAACTTGTAATCTGGCAACGAAAAGTTACCTATTCGAAATTCAAATTTAAAATGTTTTATTCATGTAGGTCACAATCTATTAATGTCAATCTAAATTTAATGCCCGATTTAATGCCAGACACTTTAACGATATCTTGTGCTGTCAGCAAAGGACTGGTAATGCCAGCCCCTTGCGCTGGCAACGCTGGCTATTCTTTATTGAACGGTCAGCAACGCACGAGTGATACTTCTAGTGTTGCAAGCATTACAAGTGGTTATTAAATAGTTTGACTTTACACTGGCATATGGCTTATATTAATTATATACAAATTGCCAAAACGTCCTAAAGAAAATTTGGTCTATAAAATAATTGGTAAATTAAAGCGATAGTTCAGTGGGGAAACCAATAGACTGCAATGCAGAGGGTCTTGGGTTCGAACCCACGTCGCGCACCTCTGACTTTCGGCAGTTATATGACTTTTCGAAATTATGTGCGTATTGATTGACAGTTATTGCCTGCTCCGCGCCTCGGAGAGCACGTTAAGCCGTCGGTCTCGGCTGCCATAAACATCTATGGCTGTCGTTATTGGGAAGTCAGTACCCTATAATATCCTGACACTGGTCTAGCCTTTGGGTATCGTTAGCCTTCGGGTTGCGGAGGTCAGATGGCAGTCGCTCCGTGTAACAACTGATATCCAGTCAAATCCGGTTAGACTAGAAAACCGACCCCAAGTGACTTGGGAATAATAAAGGCTAACGAGAAGGAGGATACTTTTTTAATATTTTAAAATTCGCTCTAATGGCTCTAAAAATAAGAAACACAAATAATTATCCTGTGAGATTCGAACCTACAGCACAGCAAAGCAGCAGCAACGAGGCGACAGCTTATCCGCTTCACCATGCGTGCAGTCTAAACATGGGATGGCACACACCATCATAAAGTTATGACACGAATCGATATAACAACCTTAGCGGCTGTACACAGAGTGTTCCAGACAGGTGCAAGGCTATTATAAGTTATGGCAGGTCATAAATCTAGGCTATGGGGCACAGTGTTTAATGGACTGGCATAACTGAAACTATTGATTAATACTATCGTAAGTCTTAGTAATGTACAGGTAAAGACTGGGGCTAGTATATTTTTTATATTAATGTAAATGAAGCTCTTTCGGCTCTTCATTAAATTTAAATGGGATTAAATATAATGACCACCAAAATTAGTAATTGCGCAGCAAAATATGCTTACTAAAATATATCATAACGAGCACCTATACGCCTCAAATCACTGCATTCCGTCTCGGAAGGGTTAGGTTATGTTAGGTTCCTTCTTGAACCCACCCAAAAATAGACTTAGTTTTATCTCTTTAAATATATTTTGGTGTGAAATTAGTAATTTTGGTAAGCATATTTTGCTGTGCAACTAGTATTTTTTTGCTGTGCAGTTAAATACTACCCAATTTAAATTGCTCACGCATTACCTTCGTCTACATTCGACCTATACATCAAAGTATTATCTATGGTGACAGCACTCTGCACTATGTTCATTCTATAATTAGAAAATTCACTCTGGATCTGCACAATAAAAGTAACCGAGGATTTTTAAAAAGGAATCCTAACTTCCTAACTAATATTATAAAAGCGAAAATGCGTTTGTTTGTTTGTTACTTTTTTACGCCTAAATCACTGAACCGATCATCCTGAAATTTTGCATATACGTTGACAGGTATACAGAAACGGACATAGACTACCTTTCATCCCGAAAAAATTACTGTTCCCTAGGAAAACAACAATAACGTTCTTATGATAATAGATGGCGCCACGTGTCTTTCGAATCATGATTGAATTATATTATTACAAGCAGAGTACAACCCGAATTGATTGTCAAATTCTAAATTAACGCGAGCGCAGCTGCGGGCAAAAGTTAGTATTTCATATTGTAAAAATATTATTTGAAGCAATAGCTTTTAATGTTGTTTCTCTCTACAGGTTAGTAAATAGTAGTAATTTGTACTTAAGTGTAAAAGTAAGTTGTGTTTGCAAAAATCATTTGTGATATCATGATATGTTACAATTAAAATAAATTACTCTTTACAGAGCAACAACTTTAGTTTTTGTTTCTATAAACAACATATTACATTAATTTAATAATTAATTTCGATTCATGCGAAAGTGAATGTGACTGCTCTGTGTGAGGTCTCGGTTTCGATTCGTGAATCATGCAAAGTTTTAGATCCTCACTCCTATATCTTGTAAGAGATAGTTAGAGATGTATTACAGTGATATTCCACCAAGGATGTTTATTTCCACCGGGTACATTTACAGAAACCATGCTTCCGAGAATTCCTTGATAGAAAAACCCAATAACATTTTGCCTGACCAGACAATCGAATTCAAGACGAGAGTATTGCTTAGTAGTCACAATCACTACCGCTGAGCTACCGGCGCAGACAGGTTACATTTATAATGCTTTTTTTAAATACATATATGGAAGAGAAGCAGCGATAGCTCAGGGAGGAGACCAACAGACTGCAATGCAGAGGGTCTCGGGTTCGGACCCACGTCGCGCACCTCTGACCTTCGGAAGTTATATGACTTTTCGAAGTTATGTGCGTATTGATTGACAATTATCGCCTGCTCCGTGCCTCGGAGAGCACGTTAAGCCGTCGGTCCTCTAACTCTTATATTCCGATAGGATGGCAATCTGACACAACCGAAGAGAGATCAAGCGCAAGACTAACGGCTTTACATACTTGCCGAATCACAGGGGTGTATTGAGAAGTTTTGGCAGAAAAACACAAATTCTCTTTTGGCTTCGAATTTCAGACCTCATGAACTGTAGTCGCATTCTTTACCGCTGCGCCACGGAGGCAATCATACTACGCACCACATAAACGAAACAGAAGGGTGTTTAGCTACGATGTAACTACTTGGATGACTTATTAGTAGTAGACGGTCATATAAAATGTAATAACTGTCTAGTTTATGGTCGATAACAATGTAAGGATGTTTAGAATTACTGTTGATAAGTTCAGTTTATTACCTCTCATAAATATAGGTACATAGTAAACTGGATATAGTTACTTTATATTAAGTGTAAAGAGCAGCGATAGCTCAGTGGGGAGACCAACAGACTGCAATGTAGTGGGTCTCGGGTTCGAAACCACGTCGCGGACCTCTGATTTTCGGAAGTTATATGACTTTTCGAAATTATGTGCGTATTGATTAACAGTCATCGCCTGCTCCGTGCCTCGGGGAGCACGTTAAGCCGTTGGTCCCGGCTGCCATGAATATCTATGGCAGTCGTTATTGGGAGAGTGCCGACACAAAAGATCCCACTGGGTCGAAGTGTCTGTCGCCAGTCTGCACTGACGGGCCCCCACATAAGATAATATAAGATATATTAAGTGTAACTAACTTAAAAAAATTGGTTGTCTGTAAAGTCGGTTTACGGACGATAGTTTAACGTGACAACGTCATAACAAAATTTCTTTCCCGTAACGGGACAATGAGTCATCCTTTTTCGTGCGTGCAGCCGGCGTTCATCGATTTATTAGACGTTGTCACCTCAAAATTTGGTTGTCTGTAAAGTCGGTTTACGGACGATAGTTAAACGTGACAACGTCATAACGTGTCTTTCGCTCGCTCCGATCGTAACGTTACAATGAGCGTAACGGGACAATGAGTCATCCTTTTTCGTGCATGCAGCCGGCGTTCATCGATTTATTACACGTTGTCACGTCAAAAAAGGGTAGTGAAGATATATACTATAGATGAATACTGATTTTCGAATGGTACGGTAAGTAGTCAACATTTATTTTATTACACTACTATACACACTCACGCCTTGGCAGATTTAGGTGAAATGTGGTGAAGGCTGTATAATAATTACATTTCGCTATTTTGCCACTCGTTATGTGGGACTTAAAAAAAAAAACAACGGGTTGCACTCCGGGAGTGCCGGCAGACGTGAAAACTTGAATATTAGCGTAGTGCATTTTTGATATTTTGGAATGGTTAGGGAATAATTTTGCACGAATTGCTTTAATTATCAGTATAAAAGTACTATCATTTATGTGGTAAAATACAATATTCATTTATCGCGCTATCGTACACAAAAATGACAATTCTCCCTGCGTCTTACGAATTTTTGATCAGGTCACGTGTCCTTACGCGAGTTTAACATTTTTTACCCATCACAAAAAAAGTGCACAACGCCGCTAAAGAAGTTTTCACTTCAAAAACAGCTGGTGAAATGTAGGTATAATACTCCTCTAGTTACTCTTTACTTACTTTTCTGCTTCGAAGACCCCCGAAAGGGTTAACTCAAGTGCATTAAACGATTTCCATTGATCCCTTAAAAGCCGAAATCTAATTATAAAGCATTGGCTTCTGGGGCTAAGCGTTGGCCAATAGAAGATTATAATAATAAAAAAGAACCACTCACTTGAAATGATTGAAGTCCAGAGTCGTGATGTTTCCACTGCACAGCGGCAGACACGAGGCGGGCAGTCCCCTGCTTTGGCAGCACGGCGTGTGGTCCATCCCGTTGGCGAGGCAGCCAAACGTGATACCAGCCCACGGCGCGCAAATCATCAGATCTGTCACCTGCAGCTGAGGGTTAAATACGATTCTATGGGTGATGGTGCCGTTAGTCACAAACGTGTTTCTATGGCCGACGATTATGTGATAATGTTGGGTTATTTGGTGATGGTTTTTGAATCGTAAAGCTGGTGATGGTGTGGTGTTCTTTCACGTCCTTCCTTCAGCTGATTGCCGTAGGCTTTTGCGGTGATGAAGGCAAATTCTTGAATCATAGATACGTTATTATCAAAATACGAGTATATCAGGCGAATTTATATAAAGGTGATTTTATAAAGGGCTGAGTGTTTCATTTACCTATCAGCAATTCGGGTTTGCCACAAAAGAAACAAGTAAAGAGCACAGATCGTGTAAAACAGATGCATTACTTCATAAACACTTGCATACTGCAACTTTGGATCAAGTTGGCCAAAAGTAGTAGTTGACATGTCAGCAATATTTTTTATACGACCAAGGTGGCAAACAAACTTTCTGCCTAATAGTAAAAAGTTACGGTACCCTATCATTATATTTGATACTATAGGTATCATTAACACGTTACCGACTCTTGGGAAAAGGGATTAAAGGGAAGACTGGCACTGACTCTACTAACTAAATGTAATAACAGTATAACTACTTTTAAGCTGGTTGGCTATAAGGAAACGGGTGAGCTGGCTCATATATACTAATATTATAAAGCTGAAGAGTTTGTTTGTTTCTTTGAACGCGCTAATCTCAGGAACTACTGGTCCGAATTGAAAAATTATTTTAGTGTTGGATAGCTCATTTATTGAAGAAGGCTATAGGCTATATAACATCATGCTACGACCCACGGGGCCACGGACCCACATATAGTACCGTATAATTAACAACAGCCGGCTTTTTCAACTTGATCTAAAATCGTCCTACGCACGTATCTATGTATTAATGCTTCTATTTTCTCATGTTGTATTAAACTGGCTATCTGTATTAATATCATTTGTGTCCATATTAACGTCTTCTTGTAACCTTATTGTGTTTGTACAGTTATCTGACGCGAACTACATACGCAAGTGGTTGGCGCTGGTTATATGCGCATGCTTCTCGCATTCTCTTTCTAGCTGTATGCGGAAGTTGATCAAACAGGATACTTCAGTATGACTCGCTATGAGTTAAATTAGTTCTTTAATTTGCATAGAATCTACGCAAGCACCTCAACCTGCTCTTGTTCCCTGCGTTGTATACAAAATCTACAAATGTTTGTTTTAAGCGAGAGTTTACTTCAATGAGGTGATACAGCGATCTATCGCTGGTACGATTTCTCGTTCGCAATTTTAGTACTTCAACCATTGGCCTGCCTTATTGTATTGGTAACAGGCCAATATATATTTAAAACTGCTTAAATAATTAATATAGTGACATAAATTGGTCAAACATCTGTCCGACAATGGGCGTACTTTCTGAAAAACGTTCCAACCCACAGTCGGGTCAAAATCGAGTTATTATTAGCAAATTAGTTACGGGGTTACTATTTACTAGCTGGAAAAATTTGGTAGCTCTCCTATCACTCTAAATATGAAATCACCCACATGTATGAAGAAGCAATACGGGATTGAACTTCAATCACGATTATCTCAAAATGTTAACTTTGTGGGTTGGAACGTTTTTCAGAAAGTACGGCCATTATTATAGAAAGAAGTTTAGAAGAACGAAAATAGAAGGAACTTTTATGCAAGAGGTGATAGAAAAAGAAAGAATCAAAGGAAATGCAATAGATAGTGTAGATGGAAAAGATTGACAGCAAGGATGAGCAAAGCTTTTAAGAGAAAAAAGAAGTGGAAGCATTAATTGATATTAGCCTTAAAATTATAACAGACTATAGGACGCGACTTATGCCATATCTTCTCCATAGCTTACTTTTGTGAGGTGCAAAGCCACAGACAGACATTCAATGAGTATCTGGCTACTCAAAGAGCAGCGATAGCTCAGTGGGGAGACCAACAGATTGCAATGCAGAGGGTCTCGGGTTGGAACCCATGTAGCGCACATATGACTTTCGGAAGTTATATGACTTTTCGAAATTATGTGCGTATTGATTGACAATTGTCGCTTGCTCCGTGCCTTGGAAAGCACGTTAAGCCGTTGGTCCCGGCTGCCATGAATATCTATGGCAGTCGTTATTGGCAGAGTGTCAACACAAAAGATTCCACTGGGTCGAAGTGTCGCTGGTCTGCACTGACTGGCCCCCACATAAGATAAGAAGATAAGATATGGCTAGTCATTAAGTATCTAAAATAAGCAAATTAGTAACTCGACTATCAATCACGTCCTATAGTTTGTTTAACCTTTACAGCCGCAAAATTCTGCTTAAAACTCATATCAAACTCGATAATCGTTTCGCCAGTAACCGTACAAATTCACTGTTGACACTGTTTAGCTCACACCACGGTTACTGTAGAGAAACTCAACTGATAATGCATGTGGATGTGAGTTTGATAGTGAGATTGAACAGAATCGCACAGCAGCCTGTATGCTTAACTATCCAAGTCATGGAGTACTAAATATGACGAAAACCAAAACCATCACCAAGATATCTATCATCTACTTACAGCAATCTCGTAAGTCTTGGTGGGATCGCAGAGTTTGTCGACGCATCCAACGTGGTTGATGCCGGCATTCACACAGCATGTGCGGACATCGGGCAGCTTGGGGGCCGCTGCCACTTCCGTCGACTTCATCTTACCGGGAGTCAGGGTTAAAGACCTTGGTAACAAAACAGAAGTTTAAAACATAAGGTGATTGTACCACGATCAGAGACCAGAGAGATTTGGAAGTATTCAGTTTGATGTATTTATTTGAAGATTACTAGAATTATTTTTGATCTATAAGCTAAAATGCTTATGTTAGGACGACTCATAACACAAATATTTTAATTTAGGGACCAAAACACTAACTACCCATCGCTCTACATGGATCTAATGTAGTTCGATAGACCGGATTGGAAACTACGACGTCCGTATTTTGCAGTTTTTGTCCTTCAGTCATATACACAGAATATGAATTTTATAAAGTTAGCTATGTAACTAACAGAATTAGCAGCGATAGCTCAGTGGGGAGGCCAACAGACTGCAATGCAGATTGTCTCGGGTTCGATCCCACGTCGCGCACCTCTGACTTTCGGAAGTTATATGACTTTTCGAAATTATATGCGTATTGATTCACAATTATTGCCTGCTCCGTGCCTCGGAGAGCACGTTAACCGTCGGTCCCGGCTGCCATGAACATCTATGGCAATCGTTATTGGGAAGTCAGTGCCCTATAATATCATGACACTGGTCTAGCTTTAGGGTATCGTTAGCCTTCGGGTTGCGGAGGTCAGACTTGGGAATAATAAAGGCTAGGGAGAAGAATCTAAATAAAAAACGTTATTCAGATTAAATAAGTATCAAAGAAAGTAAATTGTTTTAATTAATTGTGTGTGCTCTGTACGAAATAAACAAATTTCTTTCTTTCTTTCTTTTAACGGACTTTTGCATTAATATGATTACAAGCCATTAACTATGATGAATGTTATCGGTATTCATAACGTGAAATACTGAACTTAAAGTCGAATGTATGCAAGTAGCGAATACAGTTTCATTTCGCCATTTTTAATGTCATTAACAAATGGAAGGCTGGTTGCGCAGCTTCTATTTTTAAAATTAGTCCAAGGCTACGAAACGGAGACTGAAGTAGACTTTTTGTATTACGAACGACGAATATAAGTTTTGTATTTGTACTAAATTTATGGTTCATCTTTTGTCTCTTGTAGTCACAAGTAGTAAGCCTTTTAACATGCTTTGAGTTATAAACTTTACTATAAATTTATATGATGTATATCATAATTGGATATTTGAATAAATTAAATTTTTATTTATCTTTAGATTGCCATAAAGTCCGAAATTTGGCACTTTTATTGGGATCCCCCATTACGAAACAATAATTCAGAAAATATTATCTTCTAAATTCCAAAATATCTATACTTAATTAAAGAGGTGTGTTAAATTATATTCCATTATATCAAGGTGGCAATGAAGCATAATGCCCCGATGTAAGAGGCAAGTTTGGCTCGGGGGCTTCCTTGCTGTTATAAAATTGTCTGTGCACTTTCAATGCATAGGGAAGACTCCACATTTTCCTGACGAGAAAGTGCTCCCTAGAAATCTTATTCCCCATAGAAATACAACACATATTTTTTAACTGCGATCTTCTAAATTGTGAAGGTTCTGTCCCAGTCGATTGTGGGCCTTAATTTTTTCTAAGTGGGTTCTGAAATATTTAATAATTTTAATAAACTTAAAACTCACCTGATCGCATAGCTAGGCAGACTGGATCCATGAATATTGAATGACGTCACAGTGATCTCATACATGGTGAATGGCAACAAATCGTTGAGTACATGGAAAGTTTTAGTTGCAGGTACTTTGTACGTTATTGTGGAGAGACTCCTCAATGTATCGTTCTCTTTGATGGAGCTCTCCGAAGGGTCGATGAGGTGTGCGTCAAAGGATCGTAGGGTGGTGACGTTGACTATGTATTCTATAACTGAGTCTGTATTCTCTACAGGAGGACTCCAGCTTATGTTTAGCTGTTTCTCGTTGAGTGGCTCCACTTCGACCTCTTCTGGTGGACTTGGGAGGAGTTCTGCAAAGAAACTTGGATTAGATAACAGAAAAACCGTGTTGTACATAATCATATATGGTGGAGCTTTGGTGTGTGGGCTGTTTTCAAAGTAGATCATAAAAGTATAAATAAAAATCCTCATAGCAAATTTTTAATATTAAACTTGAAATAACTTTATTGATGCCCATCCCGAGTTTAAGAAACGCAAATGATTATTTTCTTGTAGCACAATACCGTCGTTACTAACATTGTCATTTCTAGTGACGGTATGTACAAAAAAAGATAGGTAGTATGAACGGATCAAATACGATACCTTGTTTTATTTTATTGTATGTTTTGTGCCCATCGTTTTAATTCGTTACGTAAGATCCACAAATAATTATGACTCGAAACGATTATAATAAATCTTTAAAATTTAATCCCTTTCGGGTAACAAACCTAACCTAACCTTCAACTAATTCTGATTCCTATGTATTAATGAGACTGATGGTGGTTTTGTCCAAAAACTTACCGATGCCTTCAACAATACACGCTAGTGTCTTATCCATGTACGATGCACAAGAGTAATGGGTCTTGATGTTGTCGGTCACAGGGGTGAACTCGCCTCGGCACACGTCCTGGCAGATGTCTGGCACTCGCTCTTGAACGCAGCATGGCACGTGGTTTCTACCATCTGCCATACACCTGGAGGAACAATAAGGGTTTTAGACAAGCTTAATACACGCAGGCAGTTGTTGCTCATCTTTCTTTATCATTTAGCATAGAGTGACTAACTGCTGCACTTAAAGATATTTATCGATTTCTGAACGTCTTGAGTCACGTAATCTGTCAATAATAATTGACAGATTACGTGACTACTTAGTAATGGTTTTCACAGTAAAACTTTATCAATGAATCCCTTAAGTAATCAGTAAATGTCATCGTTTGGCAGATAACGAGGATAAGAGACCATACATTATATCATTTTGTTTATTTTAATGTTAGGTCTACTGAAAATGCAAATAAGTAGACATACAATTAATATTAATATTCTACCACATACACACAACACCATTTAGCCTAAACTAAGCAGAGCTTGTACTATGGGTACTAGACAATGGATAAACATACATAAATACTTGTTTTTTTTATAAATACATTCATATTATACATAGAAACACCCAGACCAAGACAAACATCCATGTTCATGCACACAAATGTTTGACTTGTGCGGGAATTGAACTCGCGACCACAGGCGTGGCAGTCGGTTACCAGATTAAATAGAAGTATTATTGCATTATAGTTATCTTTAACTAAACTAACTTTACTTCGTAACTGTTTAGTCATTGGTCTAGGTGATAAAAAGACAACGAAAAATTGTTAAAATCAAAAATCCTATAAGTTTACATAATATATTAAAATTGTAGTTACAACTTTATTTTAAAAAGACTAAACTGTTACGTTGAAAAGCTTGACTATGGCGGTAAAAAAATTTAAGGTAAATAGTTAAGAGCGGAAATCGCACATAACTGAGCATTTCAAATTTTAATTAATTAATTAATTTATTTATTATGATTCACCAACAATTGTTACATTAACACTTATAACTCAAACTAGTCTAAAATACAAGCGACAATGCAACAATCACTTACAGGCAAACACCGCTTGAGCATACAAAAAAGTAATTGAAATCCATCATCAAATCTTACTCGTAGTTACATATAGTTATACATACGGATTTAGAAACACAACAAATATAAATATATTATGTAAACAATTTAATTAGATCTTTACTTTGAAAAGACCTTATCATTACATCAATAGGTTAAATCTTTCAGGATATACATACTTCAAGTATTTACATTTTATCTAGACTTTTAGCTTGAGTGACTTTGTTATTTTCTTGTTATAACATTCCTCAAGAATATATTGAATATACACTGCCATATTGCGGCATTCTATTCAATCTAATATCTAGGTTATACAATATGGCGGCCAGCGCAAGAAATTCTATCTGACTTTAAATCTTTGAACCAAGAATGGAAAGTCAAAGTTTAGGTCACAAAGTAACACTTATGTACTTCAAAGTATATAGCTACATTTCGGTTAGTTGCTAGGTTCAGTCAAAGCCACCAATTAAATATAACTAGCGGTCGCCTAGTGCTCAAAATTCGACCAAAGTTTGCCTGTAAGATATTGCTGATATATTATGTCATTATATATTGATATAATATGTAACCATGGTTACGCGCTTCGACTGCGTGTGTCAAATGCATGGTTGTGTGCGTGTAGTCTTTTTTATTAATTTAATGTACTTTTACGCATAATTTTAAAAAAATATTAGCATTCGTCACTTCTTCTCTGTATAAACTATAAGTGTGTGAAATTTCATACTCCTCCGTCCGACCAATTTTCGTAAAAAGGGATCCAAAGTTTTCGCTTCACGTATTAATATATAGATAGCAGTGTTTTACAACTCATGTCGACAAGGTGTTGCAGCCACTGAACCATATAATATATTAACCACCAATAGTTTCACGCCTATGTTGTAGGCGGGTAGATTGGGGAGAGGGGGGAAGGGGTTTACCAGGCATTGCTAAGACTGCGTAGTGGTATAAGTGGTCAACACTGCCATTGCGTCAAATGTTGTGCCTTTGATCTTACACGAGACAAAATCTAGTATTATCCGGAAATTGTTCTACATTCGGGTTTACTTTTCTGTTCGTTGTTTGAATGTTTTTAAAGTCCCCTGTGACACAGGAATTATAAATAAATCAGGACCTGTCTTAAAAAAAAACAGTATTATCACACTGCGTGCTGTTAATGAAAATTTCTTGACAGGAATATGACTAACGAGATGGGTTTAAAAACCCAGGATTCAACCTCTTCGTCTTAAATGTAAAAGTAATAAATAGAAATTACCCCTATATCTCGGGGGTCTTTTGACCGACAGGGTCCATATTCAAACTCGACCGAGGTATGATCCCAAGGTATCTGCACACCAAGTTATAAGTCAATATTTAGCCATTTAAAATATATGTGACCTTCTGACCCCTATATTATCTCGTAGATCTTTTGATCCACAGGGCCCATATTCAAACTCGACCGAGGTATGACCCCAAAGTTACAAGTCAATCGATCGAGTTATGCCTGTCACTATCAGACAGACACACAGACCCACATAGTGTTTTCATTAACCTCTTCGAAGAAGACTCAGGGGTTAATAACAGTGCCCAATACGGGAACCGAGACGTGAATAGCAGTCTTATATACTTCTGCTGCGCTACTACATAGTTTTAACTAGACGTAATATATCAAATAGTTTACATAGCTAAAGTTGAAAAGTTTATAGATAAATATCGAGTTAATGAAAGTATTATGTTTAACTTATCACCAGATATAGTAAAATATAACAGTTAAAAATTGTAAATGATCACCAAAATTAAAACCGCATTTTAATACCAAAAATATTCATTGCACAGCAAAGAGATCAAAATAAGTCGACGGAGCCCCGGCTAGCTCCTATTTTTGGGTGGGTTTAAGAAGGAAGCTAACATAACCTAACCCTTCCGAGACGGAATGCAGTGATTTGATGCGTATAGGTGCTCGTTATGATATATTTTAGTAAGCATATTTTGGTGTTCAATTACTATTTTTGGTGGTCATTATATTTAATCCCTTAATGAAATCAGCGAGTTAAAGTTATGTACCCGTTCAGTAATGTTATAATACATAGTTTGATGGCAATAAACTATAACTGCACGGATGGCGTAGTGGTTTAACTGGATGCCTCGCGACTGTCGCCGCACCGAGTGTTGTGGGTTCGAATCCCACACGTGACAAAAATTGTGTGATCCACAAATGGTTGTTCCGAGTCTGGGTGTTCTTTGTGTCCGTTGTTTGAATGTTTGTAAGGTCCCCGCGACACAGGAATTATTTCTAGCGCGGGTGTAGTCTTTAGGTTAGTGGCCAACCTGTTGTCAAGAGTTGTTCAAGCCCGTAGGCCTCTGACATGGCTTAACGACTGCTGTCACTTTGACAACAACCGGGACCGACTATTTACGTGCCCTCCGAAGCACGGAGACGCTCAGATGAAATACCACTAAGCGGACACCCATCTATAGACTGACCGCACCCAACGTTGCTTAACCTCGCTAATCGTTTACCGATCAGTGAGTGCAACTGGCTTTGCTATTGTTAGAAATAAGGTTAACATAGTGTATTCGTTCTAAAATCGTTATTCTACACGTGTAGACTTTATACAACAAAAAAAATTAGGGCAGTCTTTGGGGACTGCCGATAGAAGTGAAAACTTTAATCCTTGATCAACACTACTTTACAAACAAAAAAAAAGGGAGGGCGGGTCGGATGCGCGATACTCTCTCTCTCTCTCGATCAAAATTTCGTTATTTTTTGCGTAGGACGCACCATTTCTGAGATATAGTTAATATTCTAAAATAATTCAAAAACGGCAAGCGTGGAAGCGTGACGATGACGAAGCGTGACGATGACGCGAGTTCTATGATCTTGTTCACCCAAGAAGTGCTCAACGCGCCTAAAGAAGTTTTCACTTCAATAACTCGGAATAGTAGAGTCAAATTTGATTAGATTTCGATACTTTGATATCAATTTGTTGTTGAAAACTTAGCGATATTTAATTACATCAAAGTGTAACTTAAAATAGGTCGTCGTTGTTCTAAAACTATGATTTATTAAAAAAGTTACAAGTGTACGATGACAGGGTATGAGACAAAAGTTTTGTAATCAATTATAATAATAATAATCTTTATTGTTGTCGTTTACATAGAAGCACTGTCCCCTGAACTAAGTTATTAAACCTGTGTCTCAGGCGACAGTTCCTTCCCACATTACATGTTAACTTATAATGTCATATTTATAAATACAGAAAGTTACAAAGAGAAAAAAATTGTTTAAAGAAAACAAAAAGGTTACAATAAATATTATAATTTAACATTTAATCTATGACACGTTAGCTCTTTTAAATATGTATATTTAACTGTTGTGTATAAATGGTCTCGGGCATGAATCCCATGTCGAGCAATATGTCATTGATCTTTTTTGTATTTTTGGGAGTTAATACACCTCTTCTTCGGTGATAAGGTTTATTTGTATGAATTTATTATTAGTTAAAGCCTGACTAGGAGACCGTTAGAGTGCCATATAAAGGTCTTAAACGGCCTTAGTGACGTAAGGGTTAGTGTAAACGACAGCCACGCCTGAGGTCGCGGGTTCGATTCCCGCACAAGTCAAACATTTGTGTGCATGAACAGGGATGTTTGTCTTGGTCTGGGTATTTACAAAAAAAGTATATATGTAAGTTTATCCATTGTCTACTACCCATAGTACAAGCTCTGCTTAGTTTGGGCTAGATGGTGTGTGTATGTGGTAGAATATTATTATTATTATTATTAAAATCGATCCCAAGCCCCACTCCTCTGACGTTCCAAAGCTACTTTTGTATTAAATCATTCATTAGCGCTAGTTCTAACGGTGAAGGGAAATATCGTGGAGAAACGTATATCTTGAAGCATTACACATCTATGCAGTATGGAGAATGTAAAGCGGTGGTAGCCCAATGGATAAGGCATTGGACTTGCGATCGAGAGGTCGCGGGTTCGAATCGCACCCATTGCACTACCGCCGTGAACCCATTCCTAATATAAGCATTCTAGCTTAGCTGGAGGGTTAAGAAGTAAACTAGTATCTTGTACCCCAAATAGCTAGTAATCTAGTTTAAAAAAGAAAAGAAAAACCGACCAAGTGCGAGTCGGACTCGCGCACGAAGGGTTCCGTACCATTATCTATAAACAAACGGCAAAAAAATCATGTCTGTTGTGATGGGAGCCCCCTTAAATATTAGTTTTCTTTTAATTTAATTATTTATTTTTAATGTGAATATATAACTAAATATTCTGTGAATATTTCAAGCCTCTACCTGTTGCCGTTATCAATATCGAGCAAAAACGAGCAAAAAATCACGTTTGTTGTATGGGAGCCCCCTTAAATATTTATTTTATTATATTTTTTAGTATTTGTTATTATAGCGGCAACAGAAATACATCATCTGTGAAAATTTAAACTGTCTTACTATCACGGTTCATGAGATACAGCCGCATCACAGCATATATCTAAGGTGGCAAACAAGCATACGTCCCACCTGATGGTAAGTGGTCACCGTAGCCTATGGACGCCTGCGACACCAGAGGCATCACTTGCGCCTTGCCGACCCTTTAGGAAAAAAAGGAAGTTGGAAGGAGAAGGTGCGGGAAGGGGGAAAGAGGGTAATTGGGCTTCCGGCACTCTCACTCACCAAACGAAACACAATAGTAAGAATACTGCACGTCGATATTCTGTGAGAGGGTAGTACTTCCCCGGTCGAACCGGCCCATTCATGCCAAATTAGCGAGGTTCTACTACCTACAATTATATTATTATTACTAGCGGTCGCCTAGTGCTAGAAATTGACCAAAGTTTGCCTGTAAGATATTGCTGATATAATATTATGTCATTATATACTGATATATGTAACCATAGTTACGCGCTTCGACTGCGTGTGTCAAATGGATGGTTATGTGCGTGTAGTGTCTTTTCATTAATTTTATGTATTTTTAATGCATATTTTATAAAAATATTAGGATTCGCTCCTGCTTCTCCATATAAACTTTAACTGTGCCAAATTTTATACTCCTCCGTCCGCGCAATTTTCGTAAAAAGGGGTACATAGTTTTTGCTTCACGTAATATATTTTATTTTATTTATTTATTTATTTAATCTTAGGAAGGCTTACAGACTAACATAATTCTGGAAAGTATACATTTACTGGGTACACATGTTGCTAATAACAAGCCTCCACATATGAATATTAAAACAACAAAGAAAAAAAACAATCAAAAACAAGAATAATCAAACAAAAGTACAAAAGTAAAGAAAAATATCAATAACAAATAGCAAACACAGTTTAATTACAGTTATTATAGCTTTACAGTTTGAGTTCCGCTACCCACTATCAAAGAAAGAATTGGCCAAGAGCCTACCTACTGTTCGAACACTTGTGCAATATAGGTCTATGTCCAATTCGACAGGCAATTGATTAAATGCCTTCATTCCTCGTTGAACGAATGCATTACGCCTATAGTTTGTCGTTGCCAAGGGTTCATTAAGTATAGGACGCCGCCTAAAACCAATTAAATTGGTACGTAATTCTAGCTTTGCTACAAGCTCGGGGCAGTCAATTGAGCTATGTATTTGCGATGTTAATTAAATAACATATGTCGCTGATGTACCGTCTATATTCAAGAGGTAGAAAGTGATATCTTTTACAACGGTGATTGTAGTCATGTGAGTATTGTTGCGCTTTGTAATCTAAGTAATGCATGAATTTCTTTTGAACGCCCTCAATACGGGACTTATATATACCATATTGTGGGCTCCAGACCTGGGATGCATAGTCCAAGTGACTGCGCACAAAAGAGCAATATAATATTTTTATAGTTTTCAGAGAACGAAAAGCCTGAGAGGTTCAAAGTCAAAGTCAAAGTCAAAATGCCTTGTTTACAATATTGTCTATATGCTGCTCAAAAATAAGTTTGCTGTCGAATATAACACCGAGATCTCTAATACTTTCAACTTTTGTAACTTGCAGGTTATTCAACGTGTAGCCTGAACCAATAATTGATTTCCGACGTGTGAAGGATACGTCGTAACATTTAGAGAGGTTGAGTTGAAGTTTATTGACAATGCAATATGTTTGAAATCGATTAAGGTCTGCTTGTAAGTCATGAGTGTCAGATATAGTTTGTATTGTTTTATGTATTTTCATATCATCGGCATATAGTATTATATACAAATTTTGAAAACAAGTACTGATGTCAGCAATAAACAAAACAAATAAAAGTGGCCCTAAAATGGAACCTTGCGGTAATCCTGAGGGGATAAAGGTCCATCTAGAAATGTAACCATGCAGTACAACAGCTTGAGTCCGATTGTCTATATATGACAGCGGCGGCTCTCCTAACAGCGGCTCTCCTAATAAACCGAAAGGTAGGTGTAGGTGAACGCTATATCATAAACTGGACTAGTCATAGAGGAAGGGTGGTGTCTATATATGAACAGAACCATCTATACAAATCACCATGTATTCCAACTGATAGTAACCTATGTATGTAGTAGCACGCAGTGATCGATACGGTCAAAACATTTTTGGTAGTCGGTATAAAGGACGTCAACTTGACTACCATTTTCCATACCTTCTGATATAAAGTCATGGGATAAAATTAGATTGGATGTTGTGGAGCGCCTTCTTAAGAATCCGTGTTGTTCGTTGCCAAAGTAACACTTAACAGCTCCGTAAACATCGGTATATACTATTCGTTCAAGAATTTTAGAAAATAAACATATCTTTGAGATAGGACGATAGTTCTCTACATGTGATTTATTACCCTTTTTTAAAACTGGAGT
The DNA here is from genome assembly GCA_963564715.1 of Catocala sponsa. NCBI lineage: Eukaryota > Metazoa > Arthropoda > Insecta > Lepidoptera > Erebidae > Catocala > Catocala sponsa. The sequence continues at coordinate 23,527,471 of OY751341.1, read as the reverse complement.
TATGAAGGCAGATTTCCAAATTTTTGGCACTAATCCCTCTGAAAGTGATCTCCTGAAGAGTATGCATATTGGTAATACCAGACTATCAGCACATTTAACTATAAATACTGGTGGAATATGATCAGGACCACCGGACTTTGAAAGGTCCAGGTTTTCAAGTAAATGCAATACTTGAGGTTGGCTAATGTGGATGGAGCTTATAGATGCTACACTATTGCAGCAAGGAATATTGTTGGAGCTTGATGGATCTGAAATTACATGGCCTGGGTCTTGAAAGGTAGTACTAAAGTAAGTAGCGAACAAGTTACTGATCTCCTCCCCTGTACTTGCGATGGTATCTTGGTATTGCATAACATTAGGAAATCTACCGGCACTTCTTTTACTTTTTACGTATGACCAGAATGATTTTGGATTTTGTATAATGGAAGCTTCAATTTTTTCCATGTATGCATTAAAACAGGTATTTTCCAATGTAATAGCTCTACTGAGCAGGAGAGAAAACGAATTATAATCAGAGATATTTCTATAAATTTTATACTTTCTGTGAAACTTGTACTTTCTTTTAATAATTTAATTAATGCGGTACTGTACCATGGCGGGTGCGATGATTGTCTAACTGACTTAAGCGGTATATATTGATCTCTAAGTTGGTATAGTTTATTATAAAACTTTGTGACGGCATCATCCAATGTATCCGCGACCAAAAACTCAGCCCAGTTCACTTGGTCAAGTTCGTGCTTTATGGCCCCATAATCGCCCCGAGAGAATATAAATATTTTACCTAAATTAATTTTTAAATTATAAATGTCTACGAATTTGTATTCAATAATTAATGTTTTATGATGCACGTTTATAGGTAATGCTAAAGAGTTATCGCACTTAGTCACAGTCAAAGAGTCGTTAGAAAATACCAGATCTAGTAATCTGCAATTTATGTTTCGTTCACCGTTATACTGCGATAGGTTACAGGTTTGGATAGTGTCAAAGAATTCAGTTAATTGTTGATTCGTGATATTGGATGGCACTAATTCTGTATCATGCCCATGGCACCAATCAACCTCGCTGCCAAAATCGAAGTCACCCATTATTATAAATTTGATATAGTATAACATGTCTTATAATATTACATGGTTCGCAGCAACCATATAACTACCTATGCAAAACTATCAGTAGTGGTAGCATCTCTGCTTAATCTTCTCAGACATTGAACCGTAATGATATGTTTACTTACTTGACAATCGCAGGGAAGTCCGGCTGGCAAGTCTCCGGGTCTTGACCGGTTCCTTCTAGAATGGTCTGTATGCTGCAGAAGCCGAGACAGGCTTTAGAAACGTTGGCGGCCACGCAGCAGTCTGTGTAGTTGTGTGCGAGAGCCACCGAAGGAAGTGTTGGGATGTTTGCTGAGTAACTGTCTGTTACATTAACGTTCTCTGGTGGAGTCAACCCTCGAGATATAACTGGAATAGAAATGCTTAATGAGTGTTGTAAAATTTTAATCGGTAACGCATTGGAAGCATCTTGCGCTTACTGCTGAACTTGGATGTTTTGGTATGTATAATAAAAGCTGCAGCTGATATTTTATTTTCGCATTTAAAAACTAATAGCAGTAATAAATCCTTGTGACTCCTTAGTAAAGATTTAAAAGAGACACTTTTATGTCTCTTATTTACTGATTTTGTTTTGTTTAGTTGTATATATTTTAAAATAGATTTTAGTGCCATAAATATTTTAAGTTGAGATATATAGTATATAATTATTTATAATAATTTAAAATTAGCTAAACGTAAATATTAATTTTTATTTTTGAGTGTTAAATGTCACTTCGTCATTTTTATAACTGATAATTAATTGTTACTCAGAACTTTTGGGTTCGAAAAATTCGGGTTTCAAATCTTTTTAGTTTTTATGATCCGTTATGGTATAAACCATTAGCTCCCAAAGTGGTCCAGGTGGACCCCCAGATTTTTTTGTCACGCCAACGTAGACTCCCGTCGAGTCTCCCGTGGAGCCCCGGGAGTGGGGTGCACAATTCGTAAGAGGGGGTCCACGAAAATTTATTTGCTTTCGATAGTGAAGAACTAAAATGTTGGCTTGACTTCACCGACTGCTCGACAAGTCAGCCCGCCTACCGTGGTAGGTCCAGTTCAGAGAATTTCTAAAATAAAAAAGATCAACCCGTAGAGATTTAACAAATTTTTTACTTGCATGAACGAATCAACAAAATTTTTAAAGTGGTCTATGAGAAAAAAAGTCTGGGAATCTCTGGTATTCACTAACCAATAGATAAACGGACTGTATATAGCCAGTAGGTATAACCTTAAATACCAATATTTTTTAAATTTAAATTTTAATAATAATGTATAATAATGCAAATCGTATTTAATTACGTTTCACTTGAGTCACCGATTCCCACGGGTACCTAATCAAATAAGATGCTATCTACAGGATGTGATGCTGCAAGTTTCTCAAACGGAAGGAACTGGGATATTATTGCATCCTTATGCATCTGCTGCGATCTTCAATGTAATTAATGAACGTTGTTAATTTGGAATGTGATTTATAGATTATCGCCTTACTTTTACGTGAATGTTAGTATCGCTATGCGTTATATCTTTGCAAATGTTACACATTGAAATTAAATTAATTTATATGCATTTTATTGCAGTTTATTTTAAATACTAATTTTGAACCACTAAGCTTTTACTAGTAGCGATACCTCAGCGATGACTCCATTAATAACAATAATTTAATTATTCATAAGAATATGCAATTATTTATTAACTTTTTATTGCATTTTAAGTTTTAGAATATTCTTTTTAAAGTCAGTTTTCTTTTTTGTTAAAATTTTTCTCTCAATAAGGTACAATGGTATTCTTATATTTATAGATATAGCAAAAACAAAACCTTGTTGAGCTGGAGTCTGAGCTAGGTTCGAAACCTGTGCGACAGATCTCCAGTCCTCGCCACTCAACACTACAACAGTTAGCTTAGTACCTACACCTATCAAACAGTGTCACAAAAACAATAATAAGAAAGATAAATTTATAAACCCTAGTTGTGTGTGTGTTTGTGTGTGTGGGATTGTGGGTGTGTGTGAGTGTGGCGTGTGATAGTTGTGTGTGTATGTATGTGTAAGTGTAGTGTGTGAGAATTGTGTGTTGTACCTGTGTATATGTGTGCGTATGTGTGTGTAGGTATATAGTGCAACATTGACATAAGCAATATACATTTATCATCTATTTTAATGTGCAAATTATATTTTCAGTGCCATCATAGTCTAAGTTAAATCAAATAGTTGTTGCTAGTCTCTGGGTTCTTTAAATTCATTGTATTAATATTTATAGGCCCTATTTCAAGAGCAGTAGTTATCTTTTTAAATATAATAAAATAATAAGCTATATCTACTTTGAGGAACAGACACAGTGCTTTCTCTATTATGTCTGTATGGTTATATTCACTCACTGAAGCAGAGCAGTGCTTTTAAATATTATAGAATATACTAGCTTTTGCCCGCGGCTTCGCTCGCGTTAATTTAGAATTTGACAATCAATTCGGGTCGTAGGTACTCTGCTTGTAATAATATAATTCAATCATGATTCGAAAGACACGTGGCGCCATCTATTATCATAAGAACGTTATTATTGTATTCCTCGGGAACAGTATTTTTTTTTGGGATGAAAGGTAGCTTATGTCCGTTTCTGTACACCTGACAACGTATATGCAAAATTTCAGGATGATCGGTTCAGTGGTTTAGGCGTGAAAAGGTAACAAACAAACAAACTCATTTTCGCTTGTATAATATTAGTTAGGAAGTTCTAAGGTATTGTTTTCGTCTTACCTGTCAGTCTATGAAAGCTTCTGACAGGCGGTTCTGTGTTCAGCTCACACATGTACAGCCCAGCGTCTGATGCCTTCACAGACTTGATGACAAGCGCCCACACGTCACCTCCTTTGGCTATACCTGGTCCAGGCAGAGGTTCTTCCGCTGAAAATATTTGGTACATTAGCTTAAAGTCATAGGAAAATCGTTGATTAAGAGATACATAATTAGAACAATTATTGTATAATGTTGTCATGGCAAGGTAGTGAGTATCCAAGCAGTGTAAAAACTGAAGAAATTTTTCTGTCAAATCAGGTCAAGTCGGGATGTGGACAATCTTGTCAATTTTGAAATATCAGTAATTCGAATAGCCCTCACTGATGGTCTTGTACTGCTTACTAGAATATGGCGTGTACTAAAGGTCTTAGAAGAAACAGTAAACATGTATTTCCAGCACTTTTAAGTGGAAGTCCCACTTAAGAGGAGTGAGTAAAGAACGTTTACCAGGTTTGTTACTAGGTTCCATACAGTTACTCAAAATTTCCTAACATAAAACCAAATTATACCTTCGCCTGATTCAAATATAGAACCCAGGTCTTCATGTTTCTATGATGTCTATTAAAAATCGCTTGAGATCATTTTGTCATTAAAAAAAGCATAAAAATGGTAACTGGATGAAATGCTCGTCGGCTGTAGTCAGTTGAAAGCGGATTATAATTGCAAATCGTGCGACTGAGATGTAAGTAATGTATTTAGTGCAAGGCCACCCGGGCTCGATCTTCCGTTCATACAAATTTAAGTCGAGATTTTATGGGGCTAAAGCAGTGATTTACCTACTATTTGTAATCATGCTAGCTACTGCTCGCGGTATTGCTTGCGGCAATCCCATAGGAACACATACCGGTATAAAAAGTATCCTATGTATCAATCTAGGTTATGGTCTGTGAACTAAGATTATTTAAAATTCGTTCAATGGTTTACGTCTGATATAGTAACTGTACGGGCAAATCACCCGTACGTCGCGGTGTCACCATTATGCCGACACCTGCTATTTGTTTACTTTAGACATAATTATATATAATCAATTTAGTACCGAACAAGCATCGTACTCATTCGGTTGACCTAGCAAGTGTGTCATTGACCGTAACACATATCATATAATATAATATTAAATAGTATTATATTTTAACATTACTTTGGTAGAGATAATAAAAGTTATAACAAATTAACTTATCTCTATCATTTCATCATCCTTGGTGTATGGACCATTCATCATATTTATCCGTACAATAACTATGGTTATATCCCCCACGTAATAACTCACCCTCTATTATGTAGATAGTAGTATCTATATATAGGATCTATATACAATAGTAGTATTTACAGGTTAATAAAATAATAAAAATAAATAAATAGTAATAAAATACCGGTTAATAGACCTACTACCAGCACAGTTAGTGTTAATATCTTGCCAAAAAGCTTTACCTATAGCTTGGCGAGAAGATTTGTATTTCATAGTGACCACTATACAGGTTGTCCCAGAAGTCGACGTCAAGCCGGAATCAGGTAACAGGCTAAGTTATAATAGCTATCAGAAAAATATAAAATATCTAAGTTACTTACGTATTTTAAAAATTATAGGCATTTAAAAAGAACAAAAAAATCTACACCTCTTGACGGTCTTTTCACTCCTGTTACTACAGATATTTACTTTTTAAATATTTTTTGTTATGTAATCTAAAAAAATCCAGAGCTTAAAGAAGCACCTGATTCCGGCTTGACGTCGACTTCTGGGACATCCTGTATAATTAAAATGATTCTTCTGAGGATCTCTTGACGCATAAACCTATAAGCAATGTACACCCCCCGATAATTGAACCCGAGACAGACACAACAGTCACACTCACAACTACTGGGCCAGTCGACTGTCAAAAAAAATAAATACTCACTATCATCATGTAGCACATCAATTCTATCATCTCTCGTGACTCTCACGCCACCAGCCGTTAGTAGCTGAAGATCCTTCGCTCTCCTCCACAGCACGGGCCTGCCTTTAGCTCCCAGCACCACGCAGGTCAACAAAGCGTCTTCCCCACTCCTGACTGCGACGCCCCCCATTGCTGGGGTCCTCATATAAGCCTTTGGTTCTTCAGGCGCTTCTTCTTGAGAGCTGCCTGTTGAGGTGTTGCCGCTGTCTATCGGTTCACTTCGGAGAAAATCTGTGAGCAAGAAGAAAAAGTTTGGTTAGATATGTTATGCACCAGCTTGTAAAATATTTGATTAACCTATCAGCTTAAACGTATCAAGATACAATGACGAAAACTTTGTGGTTGGATGCCAGCGTCCGTATGCTGCTGGACGATATAAAATTAAAGATTTATTTTGAAATATAATATATACGAGTATATTCTACCACATACACACAACACCAACTAGCCCAAACTAAGCAGAGCTTGTACTATGGTTACTGGACAATGGATAAACATACATATACACTTTTTTTTTAAACACACTTATTATGCATAGAATCACCCAGACCAAGACAAAGATCCATGTTCATGCACACAAATGTTTGACTTGTGCGGGAATCGAGTCCGCGACCTCAGGCGTGGCAGTCAGTCACACTGACCACTACGCCATCGAGGCCGACAAACATCATACATATTAAAATTTAGACTCCTGACTATTTATCCCAAAGCGGAAGGTAAGGAAATATATTATATATCTATATCGTCCGGTATATTTTAAGCTTCACATAATAGGATTTAATCTATTGCCGTCTATTAGGCACATTTCCAGACAACGTGCTGCATGTTAGAAGAAAATTTAAAAAATACTTTATACGACCCTAAGAATCCAACCGAATTGACATCTCATGACACATGCAAATTTCTTTAACCTTTGTTAAAAAAAAGAAGGACCGTATCGTACCAAAAATATTTTATTAGAAAATGCCTTAAATATTTGTCTGACTCGGTATCTCCTCGACTGACATCAAACACAATCACAAACTAATACCACAAGAACAATTACTAACAATTGCCATTTAAATCAAAACAAAAATCTCCGCCCTTCAAAACTCACACAGAAAATCCTTCCAACCGAAAAACTTGCAAAAGCAAACAATACAAAAGCAGAAATATTATATGAGCTCGTTGCCTAAAACTAAAATTTGCCGCTCATTTCATGATGCCACTAAACCTAAAATCGGTATGGACAAAAGCAAACATTTGTTACTTAAAGCCATCAAAGAAGAGATTGTATAAAGCGGCCATACTAAGTACTAAACCACACTGGTATACTTCAAAAGCCCTTTGATGGATTTAAAAGGCAATTCTGACCGGGTACCTCTTCGATAAAAAGGTCATCTATACTCTCGTTCGGGAGCAACGGGAATATAAATGTTGGGAGGAGTAAAATAGGCTTTGGTGGCAGAGAGAGCGTTGTTCTATTATGTCTGTTGCACACTTTCACAATTGTTACGGTGTAATTAATTCTATATCTCACAAGGAGGGGGAAATCAATTAGCTTTGTAAGATGAACGCTGTCATTGATTCGGAAAACAAGCCCAAAAAACAAAGAAGAGAAAATTAACAATTTCTTTTAAACACAATGCTCTTTCAACATTTCGTTATGCTTACATTGTTTACATGAGCAATCAAAATTGGTTTTTAATAGCATAATGTAATCTTTGTGTCAATACACAAAGACATACAAATACATGTTTTAATTAAGAAATAATTTTCTTAGAATATGTTTTAAAACGCTCGGTTCATTTATGCGTAACACGCATGCGGTAAACGCCCCGTTTTCCGAACTTGTGTCGACATAGTCTCAAGCCTCTATCCCGAAGAGGTAGGCAGATGAGTATCATTTTTTTCAGCCTCGGCATTTTCGGCCACGTTGTAACTGATCAGTGTAACTTACTGCCACGCTTGAGGTCGTGGGTTCGATTCCCGCACAAGTCAAACATTAGTGTGCATGAACATAAATGTTTGTCTTGGTCTGGGTGTTTCTATGTATAATATGTATGTATTTACAAACAAAACGTATATAATATGTATGTTTATCCATTGTCTTGTACCCATAGTACAAGCTCTGCTTAGTTTGGGCTACATGGTATTCTGTGAATGTGATAGAAAATTAAAAAACAACGGGTTGCACTCCGGGAGTGCTGGCAGAAGTGAAAACTTCATCATCAGCTCCCAGGCAATAGAAGACGACACTATTATTCCATACTCTGTGCTGCTGCTACGAATTCTTTGACAGAAAAATTCAATAACATTTTGCCCGATCCGGAAAATGAACCTAATACTACTTGTGCAGCAGTCGTATACGCTACTGCTACAGGCGTTTACATAGTTGCTCTGAAAATAGCCTTTCAACTAAGCTTAAGTCTAGGCACTTATGCTTAGTCCAAAGTCCAAAAGATCTACATTGTATCTTCAAACCAAAAAGAAGACAACGCATTGTGCGAGCACCAACTAAATTATTCCGTTGATACAGTTATTTAGGCAGCGTGGCGTATAAAAAAGCCTATGAAAAATACTCATACTTATGCTAAAAGTGGCGCCATTTTCACTCGCTACCAGTAGAGCCTCGTCCTTATCTCTCATTTGGATTCAAGCAGGGCAGGTCACGTCCACGACGGGCCCGGATAAAGAAATCAACGCAAATTGGCCGTGCGCGCTTCAATTTACCACATATTTTCAGAAACGAAACAATCTGTATGATAACTAGCTTTGAGTGCCTTAAGTGGGGGAAATTTCCGCAAAAATGTATGAGCGTTCAAGGTAAGTGTACAGGTGGGGGATTTTTTACGGACTTCGGAGTGACGGGAGTGAGGTGTCATGAAAGTTGAGTGTGTTAAGTGCATGTGGAATTTTGTGTGTACTGCTCACAGAATACAATAATAGTAAAGTAGATTAATTAAGTATTGTTAAGAAAAGTTAATTGTTTTTATTGACAGACACATAAATGGGTAAGCTTTTGTAAATGTAAAAAAAATCTTGCAATAGAATGTCAGGATTGTAGTGGAAATTTGTAGTGTCTGTCTACCTTCGCGGGAGACGAGACGTAAATCAAAACTATATAAATAGTTTTAATAGTTTCAATAATTCAATTAGCTTAAAAATTAGTAAAGTTTAATAGTAATAGTAGTGTAACAGTTTCTAAATTTTGTAATAAAGTGTCAAATAAACAACGCGATAAAATCCGTATATAGTAGTTTAATTTCAATGAATAACATTCGCGTAAACAGAAGACAATATTAAGTACCTACAGAAAAAGAAAATTGCGTATATACAAATGAGAAAACATTTAAATAACTGCATGATTATGGTGAGCTAAGGAATTGCACGTATACAATGCTGACGCTAAGGAGAGTCTTACAAAGAAGGCACGAAAACACTTTCGTGAGAAGATGTCGTGTGAACCTACATACTGATACAAAAGTTTGACAGCATCATCCTCCTAAGCCTTGTCCCGTCATCTGGGGTCGGCTCTCCTTGTCTGCTTCTTCCATTGTTGCCGGTTTTGAGCAATTGAGGCACCCACTCCAAATCACTGCATGTCGTTTTGGACTGTTGTCAGCCAGGTGGCGGGTGGTCTACTCCATCGTCGAATCGACGTGAGTAAGTCAAGAGATTCTCGCACCATATGATCTTCTGGGCGGCGGAGTACGTGCCCGTACCAGTTTGACAACAAACAGAAGAAAATATGTAGTTGATTGCCCAGATGACGTTGTGGCTTAAGTGGTCGCCACTGCCACTGCGCCGAGTGTTGTGGGTTCGAATCCCACACGGGACAAAACTTTGTGTGATCCACAAATGGTTGTTCCGAATCTGGCAGTTCTTTGTGTCGGTTGTTTGAATGTTTGTAAAGTCCCCCGCGACACAGGAATAACTCCTGGTGCCGGAGTTGACTTTTAAAAAGAACTGAAAATAAGAGTACCTACGTATCTTCATTTTTAATTTTTGTCGGGGATATACATACATGTAGGGCAAATATACAGGCAATGGTATAATACATCTACATTTCGTCAGGTATGTTGTTAGGGCCTATATAAGAGGGAGTATCTTGCTGTATGCTTGGTACACGTACAGACTCCGTGTCAATACTGAGGCAATTCTAACAGAAAATTATTCAAGAAGGAATTAAATACCATCAGATGAGTCGTAGGTAATGTTTTTTACCATAAGAGAATACAGAATTAACATTACTCCACTGCCTGGTTGATATTTTAATATGAGTTTTTTTTTACGTTTCTGGTTGAATTCTCAGGTCAGGCTACGTAATATGGGCCTTTTTGTATACTAATATTATAAAAAAGAAAGATTTGATTTTTTGTTTGTTTGTTTGTAACTATTTACTTCAAAACTATACAACCGATTTTAAAAATTATTTCACCGTTGGAAAGCTATATTATCACCGAGTGACATAGTCTATATTTTATTTTAAAAATTACTGTTACTAACATAATCTATCTTACTTCTACGTGAGCGAAGCCGCAAGTAAAACCTAATCTGTTATAAAATTATCAGTAGCAGTACGGTGACTTAGAATGGCCACGATTGAGAAGAGTAGGCTACCAAAAGGTTTCTCATTCTGGATCACACAATTGTTTACCCCAGGTAGGGATAAAACTCACAACAGCAATCGCAAAGCGGCAATAGTAAAGCGACCACATACCCAACAACATCTTCTTCTCCTCTTCTCCCTAGCCTTTATTATTCCCAAGTCACTTGGGGTCGGCTTTCTAGTCTAACCGAATTTGACTGGATATCAGTTTTTACACGGAGCGGCTGACTCCTGACCTCCGACCCAACCCGAACGCTAACGATACCCTAAGGCTAGACCAGTGTCAGGATATTAGAGGGCACTGACTTCCCAATAACGACTGCCATAGATGTTCATGGCAGCCGGGACCAACGGCTTAACGTGCTCTCCGAGGCACGGAGCAGGCGATAATTGTCAATCAATACGCACATAATTTCGAAAAGTCATATAACTTCCGAAAGTCAGAGGTGCGCGACGTGGGTTCGAACCCGAGACCCTCTGCATTGCAGTCTGTTGGTCTCCTCACTGAGCTATCGCTGCTTACACAACAAAATGCAGACATAAAAATTGGCAACCAAATGTAAGTTAAAAACTTAAGTATCACGTTTCCGTTGTTGTCTTATCTTCCTAACCGTATGTCACACAAGACGGACGACTCTACTTTATGTTTTACCCACAGTAGCTCTCATCAGGACACCATCCTTCACTCAAGTCCTTGCAGTCTTAACTCCTTTTTATTTACTCTACTTTTTTTCACAGTTATGAGAAAAAATTTGAATAGTATATTCAATTAAATTTATTTACAGACCCGTGGTGATTTCTTCACGTCCTCTGCCTCTACCTAATTAAAGATAATTATATTAGTATAGCCCGGTAATGTTTTAGTGTATCTGATTCTTTTAATTTCTCGTTCCTCTAAGAATTTTGGGATGAAAAGTATACAAAAACACACTTATATAAAAATGTAAAATAATCAATTTAATCTATTGACTATTTCTCCAGTGTTGTCGACAGGAACATACGAACACTAAATTTGATATAAAGATTGTTTAGTTTTGAAGACTCGATCTTTAGACATTTTGCCATAAGATCAACCATGCATTGGCTATGTCTAGCCCTTCTATGCCTGAATAGTTAGCTAAATACATTTAGAGTTAAATTTGAGTACAGCGTCGAATTTTGAGTCTAACTGTATTATTCAGTTTTGCGTCTCGGCACTTTTCAGTAGCAACCTAAATTTAGACACGTGTCTAGTAGACAGCTATAAGCTAGACATTCATTAGGTTGGACCTGAACGAAGCTAGCAGAAAGTGCTTAAGCTAATATAGGATTTGGAACATAATTTAAATACCTCTGGCACTCTCCTGGTCAAATATGATGCGGAGGACTACATTGACGCCTTCTAGAGGGTACTGCATTTACTTTTATTCGTCTTATTTTTTTTATATTGGTGATTTATTTATATTTTATAATAAATAAATGATCATTAACACAGTCTAAAATTCTTTTTAAAGATTAATAGCTTCTAGACCAAAACCCTTTAAAATAATAACCCTCGATTTTTCAAGAGCGTACCCAATACATTTATTCGTCTTATTTTTTTTTATATTGGTGATTTATTTATATTTTATAATAAATAAATGATCATTAACACAGTCTAAAATTCTTTTTAAAGATTAATAGCTTCTACACCAAAACCCTTTAAAATAATAACCCTCGATTTTTCAAGAGCGTACCCAATACATTTTGCATAATAATTTATTGAGAAACCTATACCTGAAATCTTCATGAGCAACTGAATTCGAAACGGTAAAAGTGCAAATAAAAATTGACTTTGTAACAAGAATTGTAAAGTATAATATGGTCTGATGCAAGTTTCGTTCGGGTCTGTAAATATTTATATATGAGTTTTTTTGGTACATCGCTAGGGTTGGAGCCCAGTTTAATGGAATCCGAGAGGGTGAGGTCGATTTGATCCAAAAGCAGGGCCCTCATGAATAATAATGAAGAAATCGTGTAGAGATACATTGCATACGAACATACTGTAAATTAGGTTCGCTTGATGTGTGTTTGGTGTAACGTGTGTGAATGTTTCAATAACTTACGTTTCCTTATTGAATTGTATCCACGATTGAGGGATATCGGTCTTGGGTTGAGTGATCTGTTTCTTATTTCGGAGGCGATTTGAAAGGGTCTGTAGTTGATAACGAAGTGGGGATAGGGTTTATAGAGTCGTGGGTTTTATATGAGTTTCTTAATATTTAGGTTTTTGGATAATCCTAACTAGTATTATAAATGCTAATGTGAGTTTGTTTGTTATGTTTTTACGCCTTAAATACTTGACCGATCAAATGAAATTTTACATACACTTTGTCAGGGGTACAGAAACGGACATAGAGTACCTTTAGTCCAGAAAAAAGTATTGTACCCAAGAGTGGCAATTTATTGATAAACTTTACATTAGCGCAAGCAAAGCCAGGGTCAAAAGCTAGTATGGCGAGAATGTAAATCGACACATTTATGAAAGTGAATGAAGCCACAGAAGTGTGTCAGGATCGTAGCAAATGGAAATCCATATGCCTACTCCTCTAGGAAACAGGCATGAATCTATGTATGTATGTAAATCAACACTTTATAGATAACATTTAACTAAATTACTAGCAATCCTCGAGTGACGCATTTTACACAACAGCGCCATTTATTACTAACGCGAGTTAAAGCCATAACGTAATTGAAAAAAGAAAAGAAATACATGTCAAAGTAATCAACTTTATTGAGCCATAAGCGGTTTCGTTATTCTAAACGTTACCGCAAAACGATTTCCTTAAATATTCCAAAGCGCAAAATCTACCAATGGTTTTCCCTCCCCTGCTTTTATATGCTATATTTTATGAAGTAATAAAAACTTCATGTATCGTAAATAAACTGTCATGCCACATGTAATACTGGCTCGCTGTCTTATAAAGCAAATTCGGATACATAATTCTATTCGATATATAGGTACGTATATACTTTCATGCTTATATCCTCAAAAAGCGTAGCTGTAAGTGTATTGCCTAATACATATCACGAGCTAAGGTTTCATGTAATTAAGATCGAGCTTATTGCTACTAGGAACCAGTTTCAAAAGTCGTGCTGCTTTTGAAAATTAGTTGACAAAAGACCCGCACGAAGCGAAATAGAAAACCAAGAATAAATGTTTTTGAAATTTAATTATGTACTTTACACGTATTTTCTAGCAAAATCCTTTCAAACACCTTCATAAATATTATTATAATATATTTTTAAACGTTTTTCAGAAGATAACCGCAGAAATTCGTATCAAGTATTATGTAACGTCTGAGTAAACGTCAAAGTCAATATAACTAACGTACCACGGACAAGTTTTCGGTCACGGTGGCCAATCTCAACGTAGACCACGACCACCATGTGCACAAGTATATATTCAAACACAAATCCATACCCTATTCCCTAACATCATAGTCCGATGACCAGCACTCATACTTACAAACTAAGCAAAAACAAAATCTATTACCAACCATCTCTTCAAAACGACTCAAAGAGGAACCTAAAAACACACGTCATTATAAACCGCATCAAAACAATTAGTCGAGGAGACGGAGATAAAGTATTTTCATATATAACTCGGAGAGCGAGCATTGGGATTTTCACAAATATTCTCCGTCGTGATAATGAATTTGCGGGAAGCTCCTCGGCTATTCTCAAGTGTTCAGCTAACATAAAATCGCGTGTGCCCTAGGATATGTAGGCCAGGAGACAGATCGTAAATTAAAACCGTTTATTTATACGGTGGGAGTTTCAGCAGTATTAGAAGGAGGGTAGGTGAGTTTTAATTGCAGAAATTGAGTACTAGATTGTGTTTGCACGAAGCTAGGTATTACATGTGAAGATTACCTGAAATATATATACGGTGAAAGGATAAAATATATTTCATTTGTTTCTTGCCTAGGAATATTAAACGCATAATCTTATGTATCATTTATATTAAAGAAAATGTTAAATATATGTATGTAGTTTAACTATTAGGAAATTCTTAGTAGTTGCGCCACGGAGTCTGACAATGTGCCTAGTAGACAGTTCTCGTATAGTAATTTTTTTGAAGTGAAAACTTCTTTAGCGGCGTTGTGCACTTTTTTGTGATAGGTAAAAAATGTTAAACTCGCGTCAGGACACGTGACCTGATAGAAAATTCGTAAGACGGAGGGAGAATTGTCATGTTTGTGTACGATAGCGCAATAAATGAATATTGTATTTTACCACATAAATGATAGTACTTTTATACTGATAATTTTATTAAAGCAATTCCCTAACCATTCCAAAATATCAAAAATGCACAACGTTAATATTCAAGTTTTCACTTCTGCCGGCACTCCCGGAGTGCAACCCGTTGATTATTTTTAAGACAACACTCGCTTTAATTCGGACTCCTGTGCCGCGGGAATCTCTACAAGCATACATTTCGGACTCCTGTGCCGCGGGAATCTCTACAAGCATACATTTCGGACTCCTGCGCCGCGGGAATCTCTACAAGCATACATTTCGGACGCAAACAACAACCAGACTCGAAAAAACTATACTTGTGATCAAACACATAACACTCGACGCAGTGGAAGTGACGAGGTGACCATTTAAACCAGTACGCCATCCGTGCAATAACACCCGTTACCTATGTTGCTATTACTTAGTACCTAAATATTACCAGGGACATAAGTGAACAATACCTCTCTGCCTACCCTTCCAGCTATACAGGCGACAGTCTAAGTAATAATGAGGCACCGTAGTTCTGTATACTACAATTTCAATTTAGCGTACCAAGCTCCTACAGCATACATATTAGAGAGCGCCTGACGGGTGACTTTATGTAGCACCGAGCTAAATAATGTTTGGTAAATTACGAAAAGCCGAGTCGCGTGCCTTCAACGTTATTGCGTCAAATGCTGACGGGATTAAATTTTTAGTTGTTATGTGAGCTCAGTATGGCTTTCTAACTAGGCCGCGGTGGGTTGCCTACTGTAAATAGGTTGGTTTGTAGAATATTGTGCTATGAGCAAGGCTGTTTGTCAGTGACAACTTCTTGGAGGAAGATATTAATTTTAGGGTCTTAGAGATGTACTGTTTCTGCTATAGGTCGCGTAATATGAGAAATGGGCATAGCTCACAATCTGGCCTTTCAATGTTTGTGATCTGGTACTTTTTACAAACTGTGTGGAAGTAACATTTCTTGTTTCGACTTCTCTAATACTGGGTGTAAGGGACGGCGTACCGAAAACTTTAGCAAGACGTCTTTCTATAAGTACTTATCACGATGCAAACTTCAATTAATAAAAAAAACGCAAGATTCAAATGTTATGTAGATTAACATTATTACGCGGTACGCAATGGATTGCTACCAATACATTGCACTCGATGAATGAACTCTGCGTTCCGCGCGCATAAAAACAGCTGATCTATTTAAATCACGACCATTTAATTACATTGCTGTATTGTAGAAAAATGTGGCATTTTATTATGTTATGATTCACAGTCAGAAAAATGAAAAATTGCAGAGAAGCAATATTGTGGTTGTTGAAAAAAATTCCAACGATTTTTAACTCAGAATAATGGTCTGAATCTACTATTTCAGTTTTCGGTACACCGTCCCTTACACCCAGTATACTTCTGATTATTTAATTCGAAGTTTCCGTTACCTTTAAACACATTTAGTGAAATGTGTGTATATTAAATACTTCTGCCTACCCTTTTGAAGATATACGGGCGTAAGTCTATGTATCTGTATTTTTATCTATCATATTCACTTTTGTTAAAGATGTATCTGAGATACATGATAGTGATATAGAGACATGTTGTAAGATACAATTGTGGTCATATAAAATGATTGGTTAACGTGACTAGTAAATTTGAAAAGGGAAGGCGAACGTTTCTTGATCAGATCGGAGACGTTCTGGATTAAGGCCAGGTTAAGAGCACCTTAAACCGGCGAGCGTGTATGAGGAATGTTATGAAAGTGAATGAAGTCAGAGAAGTGTGTTAGAATCGTAGCAAATAGAAATCCGTAGTCTCTGCCTACCCCTCTGGGAAACAGGCGTGACTCTATGTATGTATGTAAATTATAAGTTAACTTTTATGATCTGAGCAGAGACAATCTCTTGGAAGAGCAGGTTAAGAGTACACTCAAGCGACGAGTTAAAATAATATAACAAGAGTAAGTAGAAGAGAAATATGTCAGCTCAATGTCAAAGTTAAAAACCTATTACCATAAAAATGTATCAATACTTCTTGGATACGCCAATTACCTAAAATAATAACAAGAAAAATGCATCGAAAAGCCTCTTCGAGGAGTAAAGCTCTAATGAGAAGAAGCAGGCAAGAAACTCATAGCGATTGTTGCCCAAATGTTTATAATCGATGGCGTAGTGGTTAGTGTAACCGACTGCCACGCCTGAGGTCGCGGGTTCGATTCTCGCACAAGTCAAACAATTGTGTGCATGAACATGCATGCTTGTCTTGGTCTGGGTGTTTCTATGTATAATATGTATGTATTAACAAAAAAAAATGGTATATATGTATGTTTATCCATAGACTAGTACCCAAAAAGTTAAAAAAACAAAAAAAGTCAAGCAAGGACACAAATCTCTGCATACCCCCACAAAACAGAACTATGTATATTATAGCATATACCTACTTTATAAAATCCTGCAATAGCTTAAGTCTATATATATCTTATCTTATCTTATGTGGGGGCCAGTCAGTGGGATCTTTTGTGTCGACACTCTCCCAATAACGACTGCCATCGATGTTCACGGCAGCCGGGACCAACGGCTTAACGTGCTTGCCGAGGCACGGAGCAGGCGATAATTGTCAATCAATACGCACATAATTTCGAAAAGTCATAACTTCTGAAAGTCAGAGGTGCGTGACGTGGGTTCGAATCCGAAACCCTCTGCATTGCAGTCTGTTGGTCTCCCCACTGAGTTATCGCTGCTCAAGTCTATATATATATATATATATATATATATATATATATATATATATATATATATATATATATATATATATATATATATATATATATATATATATATATATATCTATCTATCTATATGCCAAAGTATTTTCACTACACCAAAACCCTTCACCTCAACTAAAGAAATATTTCAGAACATCAACTCAAAGAATCACCCAGAATAACACTCACAATCTAAGATCTAACCTTTGCACCTGTGATAACGGCAGTCATTAGTCGAGTAATTTAAGTCGCACTCCTGATAATGTCGGCCATATTCATAAAATTCCAAAGCGTTACTACCTGTTCATGTGACGATGGCGTTGAAGATAATCCACTACCGTAAATCTTCCACAGTGGAGCGCATTCCACACTTATTAACTCTGGAATAGAGTAGACTTAGTGATGGGAAGAGGCGCACGTTATGTAATTTCGAGACGGTTTTAGATATAGTGAGGTGATTTTATATCATTTCTCTTTTAATTTAATTTCTCGCTTTTATTGATGTGCCTAAACAATGAAATTTTTTTTAACAATCTCAGGGTGGCTGGCGTCTGTAGCACAGTTTATACTAGTACGGTCGTCATCGAATTCTCTTGTCATATTTAAAACACTTTAAAAAATGTATGTATTAGATTAAGAGAAAAATTGTTAAAATCAAATTATGAAAATAAATTATTATTATTATTATATCACGCAGTAGTGTAAACGAGTGATGTGCTTGAGGAGGAGACTCTACTCCCCTAGAGACTCTAGACTAAAGTTTTGTTGGAGTTTAACATGAATACTAAAAAAAATCGCTTAAACCGTTGATTTAAATAAAATTTTCACACGAATAGATCATAATTATCTTGGATTAAACTTGACTTGAGTGCAATGCATCTGCGGCTTCGTAGTAATTACAAATTAAAAAATTATGAAACGGGATCAGTTGACCAATTCGAAATATACATTAACTGGGGAGCCACATATAGGATAGACACATTTTATTTCTGTACTGTCTCGGTGGTGGAGCGGTCTTGAATACGATTGGTGTGCGTGAGGTCTTTATTTCGATTTCAGGGTTGGGCAACTTGTTATTGGATTTTTAGCAAGAAGTGCCGAGTAGCAGTGGCCCGAATTGTGTATGTGGCTTACCTTCTATTACATCTAAAAGCTGGCGAAAGGTTGTTAAAGTATACCTCTGGTTACCCCTTCTGAGATGAAAGAGTGAGACTAAGTGCATATTAGTAGTTTTTATGACTTCGTTCGCGTAGAATAAGTAATTTTGATTCTCAAAGTATGAGTTATTTAAGTAAAATGTTTACATTTATTGTAGAACTACTTTTTGCCCACAACTGAATCCTCATGAACTTTAGTTTTTACTAGATTTTGCCCGCGGCTTCGCTCGCGTAAATGTACGTTAGGTTGGGTTTGTAACAGTACATTTTCTAGCTGTAAGATACCCTATGTCCTTTTCTGACAACGTGTATGAAATTTCATGATGATCGGTAAATAGTTAAGGCGTGAAAGCGTAACAAACTCAGATTCGCATTTATAATATTAGTTAGGATATACTTTTTATCTTCAACCGAGGGAAGAGAGTATACATCCTACAGTCGGTACTTCTCTTTTTTAATTAAGTATTGATCGTATAATAATGCAATGCGAAACTATGTTAATTTAGTCAAAGGGCAAACGTTAAATTAAATTTTCTAAAGTTTTCTATGTAGCTAAGTTTACGTTCTTGGATAATTAGTTTAGTAGTATTTTATTTTTAATTTAACAAGCCTTGTCAGCTTATATTTGTTAATGTTGATAAGTTAGTTTTTAAATAAATAAAAGAAAATATAGTCATATACGATGAACATCATTTGTTACTGTCAACTTGCAAATAAATTGTGTGTAATGTAATTTATTTATGAAACCATTACATGTTAAAAATAATGTGATTAATGTTTTATTTTATAACAATTTTTCGGCCATTACTTTAGTATAAAGGTTTTAATGTTATAACAATGGGTTATAAATGGATTACACCAAATGTATTTGAATGTTCGACTGTATTTGGTACAACGAAATAAAATTACCGCGCTTTGAGTCGCTCGCCGTCATTTTATTTCGTTGTACCAAATACAGCCGTATTCTAAAGAACTTTAGGTTGAATTTAAATTGTTACTGAATTAGTCTCTTCGCCGCCACTCCGTCCGTCGGCGCTGACCCTAATGTTCCATGGAGCAATACAAACAATTTCAGATTATTAGTTTAAAAGTATAGGAAGTACTAAAATATTTAATTACCCAGGCTCAGATCTCACCTACATAAGCAGAAACCTAGATTATCGATATAAACGGTAAATCCAAAAAGCTACTGAACGAATAAATTTTATCCCGCACGAAATTAAACTTGGATCTGTCGGCATATTGGCAGTAATAAAATGGCTACTTAAACCAATACTTCAAATCTTTCACATCCTCTACAAAATTACAATTTTAATATGAATCCTATTCCGCTGTATATTACTACCCTCATATTTCCCAACGCCGCAAAATTAAACCAGAAAACGAACTAAAAACTGCATCGCGTGGATCTATTACTTACTGAGGTCTGCGTATACAGCGCCGCATGTAAATTATGGAGTAAGCTCCGGTTTCATTAAATGCTTTATTAAAGCTCTTGGGCCCACGCAGCCATTTTTACACGGCAACTCGCGCTTTGAGCATGCCGAATTTTACTAAATTAACCAGCGATTTAGGTCGTTCGTGTGTAATTTAACGCATTTTTACCAAGGCAAACCAGCTTATGTGTCGCGTAAGCATATATCAGGCTACAGAGGCTAAGGTTACAAAAATCGTTCTGCCAAACATTTAAAAATGGAATAGTTTGCTATTTATGTACAGATTATTGTTTGCCAGCTGTCAGCGTGACGCCTTAAAAGTGTATGGTAACGAAAAATACGCTTGTTACACGGGGGTAAATACTTGCGTGTTGTCAACTGTTCATAAATGGGTTCAATTTGCCATCAGTACAGATTACTGGTTGCCAGCTGACAGCATAGCACCTCCTTAAAGTGCCTGGTAACAGAATCACAACACTATCTAGATAGCACTGCCTTAAACCTTTAGCCTTTCCTTCCTACGACCTCGATGGCGTGTGTAACCGACCGTAGTGGTTAATGTAACCGACTGCCACACCTGAGGTCGTGGGTTCGATTCCCGCACAAGTCAAACATTTGTGTGCATGAACATGGATGTTTGTCTTGGTCTGGGTGTTTTTATGTATAATATGTATGTAATTAAAAAAAGTATATACGTATGTTTATCAATTGTCTAGTACCCATAGTACAAGCTCTCCTTAGTTTGGGCTAGATGGTGTTGTGTGTATGTGGTAGAATATAGAGAAGGAAACTCTACTCAACCAAAAAACAAAATACTATCGTGAAATTACATTCTCTTTTACGTATTCATAGTAATCGTCAAGTAAAACAAAGAATACAATTCACTTTGAGAAATAAACTCTCGAAGGCTCAAGTCCACAATTAGCAGAATAATTCTTAAGTATAGTCAGAGCGCTGTCTGCAAAGATAGTGGAGGATAGAGTGTAGAATAGACGGAACACAAAGAGTGGCTCATATCGGTATAGCTTTGATATTTGCGAGTGTTCGTCTTCAAGATAAGAAATGAAAGATTTCGCCGACGGAGCTTCCTATGTTCTCTCTGTTTTGATACACACGGCTGTATTGTTAGGCAAATTTACGAGATATTATGTTTGTAAATGATATAATGATTTATTAAAGTTATAAATTTAATACGGTGTTAGTTATGTGACTTTTGTATTGAGTATAAATATTTTGTATTATGTTATCTCCCTAATAATTGTGTGTGTAATCAGTGAATAACAGTGTGAGTTCACATTTTCTTAAAATGTAAATGCTATGCAGTTTTGTGTTATATATTGTGTAACTGTTTGTTATCTATACTAAAATTATAAAGCTGAAGAGTTTGTTTGTTTGTTTGAACGTGCTAATCTCAGGAACGAATGGCTCAATAAGAAAATATTTTAGTGTTGGATAGCCTATTTATCGAGGAATGTTATAGGCTACATAACATCACGCTACGACCCACGGGGGTGGCGCAATAACTATAAACGCAGATAAAACCGCGGGCGCATCTAGTTCCAAATAAAAATATTAATTTTGAGAATAATATTTAAAATCTAATATTGGATATATCCTTTCGACTGGACTACTAGTCGCGACTTATAATAAAATGCGAATGTGAGTTTGTTTGTTTGCTACGCTTTTACGCCCTAACTACTCGACTGATCATAATGAAATTTTGCATACACGTTGCCAGGAGTTATATTCACGAATGAAGTCGTGGAAAAGCTGGTATGTTATATACCATTTAAAGTAACCAAAACATAAAATAATAACCAACAAAAAAGGATATATTAGTTTTTATGACAATTCTTTTTTGTTTCTTTTACCATTTATGTGTGAAGATAATTGCCAAATGATCACGTTAATATTAAACATATAAATAAATACTAACATACTAAAGCCAGACATGTTATTAAAACGTTCACGTTTATCAAAAATAACCATAAAAATATTCGCTTAAAATATTTTCGACTCGCATCTATTTTTGCAGTAAAAAGCACATCGTAGTAAAAACAAAAGGACAAAAGCAACATTAAAAAAACCCATCCACAGATGCGCACGTAGCAAAAATGACAACAATATGCCGCTACATTCAATTCCAAGTGAAAATGTTGTACGTGACGCGCTTATATTATAATGAACCTTTACAGACTGGCAACTTTTTGTCGCGCAACGACATAAAAGATCGCTTTGATATAAATTGCAGTATATTTTATTACAGTGATGGCAGTTCTATGATTTGCGCATGGTATAATGAAAATTGAGAGGATTTTAGATTCCAAGTGATCTAGATTCTAATGGTTCAGTTATTGGATTTGCGATTGAGAGGCCGCGAGTTCAAATCCCACCCATTCCAATACCGATGTGAATCCACTTCTAACATAAGCGTTTTAGTTCAGATTAAAGGAATAACAAGATTTAATGTATTCCTTACATAATAAAACAAAATTTCTGTGCTCAAGCAGATATTTAGCATACGTACAGAAAGTACGCAAAGTATTGAAGACAACCCTTTATGAGAATTTTTATATGTAGTAGCGCTGAAGGTACCGCTGAAGGTATAGCTCAGTGGGTAGACCAACAGACTGCAATGCAGAGAGTCTCGGGTTCGAACCCACGTCGCGCACCTCTGACTTTTGGAAGTTATATAACTTTTCGAAATTATGTGCGTATTGATTGACAATTATCGCCCGCTCCGTGCCTCGGAGAGCACATTAAGCCGTCGGTCCCGGCTGCCATGAACATCTATGGTAGCCCTCTAATATCCTGACACTGGCGAAGGCTAACGATACCTTAGGGTATCGTTAGCCTTCGCCAGTGTTCGCGATACCCTAAGGTATCGTTAGCCTTCGGGTTGTGGAGGTCAGGTGGCAGTCGCTCCGTGTAAAAACTGAAATCCAGTCAAATCTGTGTGACAAGATCCGTGTCCAAGTAACTTGGGAATAATGAAGGCTAGGGAGAAGAAGAGAGCTGAAGGTACCGATTCTGCAAGAACTTTGAGTTATAGCCTAGAGTATTGTTACTCTTTTTCTCATAAGGTAATAATCTTGTAACCACACTATAGTAGTAATTATTTATGGGTGTCTTTTATTTTATTGCATGCGTCACTATCTGTAAGATAATGTGGTTCAAATGACGAAGTACTGTTACATATATAACATCACGATAATCAATACAAAGTAAGTCCCTTAAGTGGTTGTGCAATTAGATTAAGTCGTGTTTCTTGTCTATTTGTCATATTTTGTTGTGAGAGTCCTTGGTATATTAATAAATAAATATAAGTAAAGGTCTCAAAAGTTCTTATCCCTAGCCTTTATTATTCCCAAGTCACTTGGGGTTGGCTTTCTAGTTTAACAGGATTTGATTGGATATCAGTTTTTACATGGAGCGGCTGCCACCTGACCTCCGCAACCCGAAGGCTGACGATACCCTAAGGCTAGACCAGTGTTAGAATTGTAGAGGGTACTGACTTCCCAATAACGACTGTCATAGATGTTCATGGCAGCTGGGACCGGTGGCTTAACGTGCTCTTCGAGGCACGGAGCAGGCGATAATTGTCAATCAATACGCACATCATTTCGAAAAGTCATATAACTACCGAAAGTCAGAGGTGCGCGACATGGGTTCGAACCCGAAACCTTCTGCATTGCAGTCTGTTGGTCTCCCAACTGAGCTATCGCGAGGCACAAGGAAGGCCTCAAAAGTATTATAAGGTAATATTGAAGAAAGCAGAGGAAATAAAAGACCTACACGTTTAACTAACTCCCACTTTTTCCTTCACTTGTTATTTATCAAAAAAGTGAAGTTAAATATTGGAGCTGGTTATAACGAAAGCAAAATACATAAATATGTGGCGATTACTCCACCGACAAGAGTAACGCAATTCAATTTAAAAAAATAATGAAGGCCGTACTTCTAGATTATCTAATATCATTAGTAGGTACGAAGGCAAAGGTGTCAATCCGGGACCTTTCTCCCATCATTCACAGCATTGTCATTACACACGATAAGAGACATTACACGGAGTATATCTTTGTTACATTCTGGCAGATGCGATGACAATGCTTTAAGAGATAGTCGCTTGTAGCGAACTATTGCCGCATAGTGAGGTGGCCCGTTTGCCACCTCGCTATACCGCGAGTGACACATCAACTAAAAGTCACTCGTCTGTAGAGCCAGAATCGCTACATTAGCATATTACTTAATTCATAAGTAAAGGTGTCTCCTTTATTTATATTCCTTTAGTTGAGCAAAGGTATTTAATCATGAGATGTTATTTAGTCGGTTTTTAACATTCACACGAAGTATTTGAAGTGCTTTTTGCTGAATAAGTTGGGTGTACAAAGTCTTAAGATAAAATGAGCGTAGGAGGGTAACTGGTGACAAAATGGAACAATTAATTTAATGAGGCAACCACATCATAGGTTATCTTTGTTGTCTGTTAAACTGATATTAATATAAGTATTTCTAAAATCATAGCTAACGAATTGCCGGCATAATACTTCTCTATCAGATTATGTATATATGTATGTAGTATTTTTCGTACAAATATTCGATTCCAAACAATCTTGTGTTGTGTTTCTGCAGTAAGTTCGGATTTCGGACTTCTTAAGGAGGCTCTATACCGTCTATAAAGGAACTACCTAATAAGGAACTAATTCTTTTTGATCCTTGATTGCACAGCGACTTACTTCTAAAATCGGCAACACATCAATTACTGATGGCTCTGATATTGAAATCTTAGGCTATCCTAACAATCTCTCGTTATGCGGACAGTATACCGAGATAAGTGAAAGAAGAAACTTAAATACGAAGAAAAATACGTTCTTAAACTAACCTAATACTCGTGTCCGCTCGCCAGTACCAGGATATAATGTATGATTAGTTATTTTTTAATCTAGGATATGGTTTACGTGTCGGACAAGTTTCATTTAAATATGTTAAGCGGTTTAAGCTTGATTGAGTTACAAACATACAAATAGTTCACAAGGTTTCACATTTACATATTAGTTGGATGTCAATTAGAAACAAGCGCAAAGCACGCCATCTTACCCGTCCGTGAGTCGTGTAAGAATGGTAGATCCATTAACTTTATTTGCCGACATCTCCCCTAACTGAAAGAGGTCAGATATCGGTAGATTGGAATGATGTATTGTAACTAGATTTCATTTGCTAAAACCCCTCCCCTTACAACCACTCATTTGTCTTTTTGAATGTAAGGGATGATCATTTTTCTACCATTGTGTCCCAGATTTACAGCCGCCTTTGTCAGTTTAAAGGGAACTTTGAGGTTTTATCTTTATCTTATTGCTAAAGATTTTGTTGAAAAAGGAAGATTTATTTTTTTGCAAATCGTTTTATTTGTAAGCCTGCGTTCGGCTGGTGTCGTCATACTGCTATTATAAAAGAGAT
The DNA here is from genome assembly GCA_963564715.1 of Catocala sponsa. Taxonomy (NCBI): domain Eukaryota; kingdom Metazoa; phylum Arthropoda; class Insecta; order Lepidoptera; family Erebidae; genus Catocala; species Catocala sponsa. The sequence continues at coordinate 23,502,016 of OY751341.1, read as the reverse complement.
GACTTATTCATATAACTATGTGTAGAATCTTTTAATCTTAACTACATCTAGACATCTATAGCTATCTTTCTTTCTTTCTTTTTCGTGTGATTAGTGGCCAACCTGTTGTCAAGAGTTGTTCAAGGCGCCCGTAGGCCTCTAACATGGCTTAACGAGTGCTGTCAATTTGACAACAAACGGGACCGACTTTTTGCGTGCCCTCCGAAGCACGGAGACGCTCAGATGAAATACCACTAAGCGGTCACCCATCTATAGACTGACCGCACCCAACGTTACTTAACCTCGCTTATCGTTTACCGACCAGTGAGTGCAACTGGCTATGAGCGCCATTAGCTATTATATTGGTTAGGATGCGATGTATAGTTACAACCTACGCGTATGCTCAACTAGCCCTATCCTACCCTAATATTGTACATAATATTAAAAAGGTATGTATAAACTGAGTATCATTGCGTTAATACCCGTTTTCTGTGATATAAATCTATACTAATATTATAAAGCTGAAGAGTTTGTTTGTTTGGTTGAACGCGCTAATCTCAGGAAAGACTGGTTCAAATTGAAAAAATATTTCAGTATTGGATAGCCCATTTATCGAAGAAGGCTATTGGCTATATAACATTACGATGCGTCCAAAAGGAGTAGAGCATAAATGAAAAATGTTGCAAAAGCGGAGAAAATTCTCTAATGTGAAGCAGACGAAGCTGCCGGGTCAGCTAGTATTGTATATAGTTTTTGGTCTGGCTTCTGGTCTGTTTGTTCATTTGTTCACGCTAATCTTGACAACGGCTGAAATTATTTGTGTGTAGTTTCCAGTCATGTTTTACTTCTTACAGTATTATATCTTTAACTTGGACATTAATCAGTGTTTTCCCACTTAAATTGGTTGACAAGTTAAAAAGATACCTATTTAAGTATGTTAGGGAACGTAAAATCTCCGCGCGTATGATATGACAGAAGCATCTCAGTGATTTTATGGGTTAAGTGTCATATATGCGAACATAATAATAAACATATATTTATAGGTCTAGGTATACTTAGATAGAATCTTCTCCCTAGCCTTTATTATTCCCAAGTCACTTGGGATCGGCTTTCTAGTCTAACCGGATTTGACTGGATATCAGTTTTTACACAGAGCAACTGCTATCTGACCTCCGCAACCCGAAGGCTAACGATACCCTAAGGCTAGACCAGTGTCAAGATATTATAGGGCACTTCCCAATAACGACTGCCATAGATGTTCATGTTCTTCGTGTCACGGAGCAGGCGATAATTGTCAATCAACACGCACATAATTTCGAAAAGTCATATAACTTCCGAAAGTCAGAGGTGCGTCACGTGGGTTCGAACCCTAGACCCTCTGCATTGCAGTCTGTTGGTCTCCCCACTGAGCAATCTATGCTTATCTATACTTAGATAGAATATAAGAACTAAAACAACTCTAGAATTGTCTTGCGTTTTTAAGACTGTTTGTAGCTTAAGTTTATAAAACAGGTGTTGCTAATGATCTTTACAATATTTTTAGTAATTAACTCAACACTGACAATGTTAGTTCAAATTATCTATATTAAGAAACAAAGTTTAATTAAGATTGTAAAAGTATTTAAGTTTCTTAATTAAAGAGCTGATGAAATACCATTCAATAAATACTTTACATTGTTTGGTACAGTTTAGACATAATCTAAGCCTAAAATCTTTTTTAATTAGCATTCATATCAAAATTATACCGTAATATAGATATTTTTATAACTATGACTGAATATCTGGAACGTTTTATTGATTTTATGCTCCTTTCGTTTAAAAAAGACTTAAGTATTGTACAGACTTCGAGTTACAGAATATTATATTTTAGTTACAAAGGCAGCTCTCATACTGGGCGTCAAATCAATATTTATAAATTCTTCCCAACACAGGGGGACTATACAAACATACGATTTCCGAATCAGGCAAAGTGTTGTTGGATTTTTCTGGCAAGAAAATCGAAGCGCTGCCTATCACTCTCAGGTGGACTTAAAACAATACTTGGCGATATACAGTGAAATTTCACTAAGAACCGTGTCTAGGGTAGACACGATTTGTGGATATTGGCATGAGGTTATGTATGGTGACTTATTTTTTTTTTTATTCTCTCATTTGGAATAAATGCTGTTTGAAGGGGTAGTCTACAAATATTCAAACAAATGACACAAAGAGCACCCAAACGCGGCACTACTATTTGCGGATCATACGGATTTTATACGATGTGGGGTTCAAACCTACAACACTCAGCATCGTGGCAATGGCGAGGCAACCACTTAAATGAGAACACCACCCATGCAGTCAAAATAGAATATCGTATGTAGAACAACGAAAACTATAACCTTCTTACTTCGCAGCCGCCTTGGAAACCATGTTTCGCAGAGCAACACATTACCTTCAAGGGTTAATTGTTTAAACCCTTTGTTATGTAAATATTGTTTATAAGCAACACACAAGTGAAACTTAATAAACTGGGTTATATAACGGAGAATTTCAAAGGCTTATTTATATGAGAATTTAACTAGCATTGCTGTGTAGCCTTGACTGTCAAGGGCAAGCCGCAAGTAATTGGAATTTATTTTTAGTACAAATTGTGGCAGTTTTAACTGTAAATATCGCAAATTCGAAACGAGCAATGTGACTATATATATAGACATGTTTACTGAATGAAATGTACATAGAATCACTCCGGTGTGTCCTTCTAGGGGTAAGCATAGGAATATCACATAAATGTTTCACCAGCAGCATTTTTAGTTCAAGTTAATAGAGGACAAGCCTCTTGCCATTTATCGGACCATTATTAATAGGTGTTTGAACCATTGTGGTGAGAGGATTGGTCAGCCTAGACACTGCGTTACCGTGTCTAGCTGCTTCCAGGTGCGCCGCGGGGAGGCTCCTTCATGCACATTTGGTCTCTTGTCCAATGTGCCCCTCCAGCTGCACTGTAGTGGATCTGTGGAGAGCAACGGACGATGCCGTGGCAGTGGCGGGATTTTGGGCAGACAAAATTTAGGGGTGTTCGTACATTAACACGAAGAAGAAGATTTATCGGAAATATTTTTTTACTGCCTTACTGGTGCAAAGGTAGCAAATGCGACTGCTATGCATGAGGTTTTAGACTCGATTTCCGGGCCGGGTAAAAACTTTTGTTATTTTTTTTAAATAACTTCACTGGAACATTGAGACAACTACCATCTTAGTCTCCCCTTGACCATGGCTGCTGAAAAGTAACCGAAACGTAGGGGAAAGTGGAAACTTAAATATAAATAGTTTTAATCGTTTCAATAAATTAATTAGGTTAAAAATTAGTAAAGTTTAGTAATAGGTTATAAATTATGTAATAAAGCGTCAAATAAACAACGCGATAAAATCCGCATATAGTAGTTTAAATTCAATGAATAACATTCGCGTAAATAGAAGACAATATTATGTAAACCTTAGATAATTGGCGAAATGTAAGTGTAGGATACCTCTGCCTAACCTTTCGGGAATAAAGGTGTGGGACTACGTATGTACGTATATTATATTTCTGAATTGTAAAATACAAAAATGTCATTATATCATGAAGTATAATAATATAATATCAACCCTGGTAATAAATTGTCCTACTGTAAGGAGTTCATCTAGTGCAGTTTATAGATTTGACCCATCTTCAAGAACATTACAGAGAATTCTCAGACATGTATGTTTTCTAACAACTATTGCCTTCGCGATTAGAGCGACCCATCATTAACTATTTAATACAACGTATAATTTTGGAAACTTGGCGTTGATTCAAACCTACACAAAAAGAAAGCAGTCTTTACTAGTTATCGCTGCTATTATATACAGATTCGTATACTACATTATTTTTAATTAAGTACGTAACAATCATTGCATGGATTAAAATATATTGTGGTTGTATGCGGAACGCTTCGCTCTGCGGTTTTGATTCAGAGCCATGAAAAGCCGACTGTAGTAGGTACACGTATTATATTTAAGGTGCCGGACACATTGCCCCGGCGGTCTGCGTTCTGCGTTCAGCGTTCACAGTTGCCCACACTGCGAGCGGTCTAGAATTCTGGAGTTCAGTAATCCTTACCAGTGGTAACACGGTAAATCGTCGGATATCGTGACCGCTTTTGAAAAAAAAAACTTGAGAGGTGTCAAGGTTACCCGGATGGAACGAAGTTCCTTTCGATTAATTAGTAAAGGAATTGTAATAAAATTTTATTTTTTTAAGTTATAATAATATTTTTTTTATTATTAACATATATAATGTAATATAAAATTAATCAGTAGGCTCAATTTTAGTAATAATTGGCTTGTGGACATTAACAATACATACATATTAAGAAATAACCTTAAACTTACAACTATAGCAAAAAGTGTCGTTACAACTTTTGGTCTTAATTTTTTCCGTCTAGCCCCCTTTCGCAACGCGCAATAAGGAACTTCGTTCCAAAAATGGAACTCCGACAGAACGTGCGTTCTCTTTGACCGCCGCGGTCTGACTTCTTTTGTGTGTGTATTATTCTAAGACACCGCATACATCACAGTGAACTCGGAACTCTGACCGCTGACCGCCCGCAGTGTGGCCGGCGCATAATATATTGGCTAACAGAGTTATTTATACATATATAGTATCTCGCCTATATCCTAAAAGGAGCGATAGCCTACTGGGAGACCGTTGGACTACCACGCAGAAGTCTCGAGTTCAATCCCCAAGGCGTGCAACTCTGACTTTTATAATAATAATAATAATGTTTTTATTTACGAAATAGTGTTTGTAGTACAAAATGAAAATTATACAGTACTAGCTTTTGCCCGCGGCTTCGCTCGCGTTAATTTGGAATTTGACAATCAATTCGGATCACACTCTGCTTGTAATAATATTTTATAATTAAATCATGATTCGAAAGACACGTGGCGCCATCTATTATCATAAGAACGTTATTGTTGTTTTCCTCGGGAACAGTAATTTTTTTCGGGATGAAAGGTAGCCTATGTCCGTTTCTGTACACCTGACAACGTATATGCAAAATTTCAGGATGATCGGTTCAGTGGTTTAGGCATGAAAAGGTAACAAACAAACAAACAAGCAAACTCATTTTCGCTTTTATAATATTAGTTAGTAAGTTAGTATAGGTCATACAACTATTTTACGGCATAGGTCTTACAATTATTTTACGTACAATCCAGTGGGTGAAGTTCTGTTACCCTTGATAGGTTAGTTATTAACCCGTAGTAAGGAATAGCAGTCCTCTTCCCTCCGGTATGTATTACAATTACAAGAGTATAACCATATAATTACAATCTAAACTACAATAAAAAGTTTAACATATTTAAAATAACTCCTTTTCAAAGTTATGTGCGTATTAAATATTTAATTATCGCTCGCTTTAACGGTGAAGCAAAACATCGTGAGGAAACCTGCATATCTGAGAGTTCTCCATAATATTCTCGAAGATATGTGAAGTCTGCCAACCCGCACTGGACCAGCGTGGTGGACTATGGCCTAACCTTTCTCACACTGAGAAGAGGCCCGTGCCCAGCAGCTGTGCGCGAAGCCGCGGGACAAAACTAGTTATAGATAACCGTATTGTTAGTAGTGTTTCAAAACCGACCGAATTCCAGTAATTAATTAAGGCTGAACGTGCCTGTTCTCGGTACAGGATTAAAACAGTGAAACACTATTGTATTGAGAGAGTCGAAAATCGGTACACACACCCCGTGTGTACCGATTTTCGACTCTCTCGTGAACTATGAACGTAAATCCAGATGATAATGGCATAGAGATTGCAGTTATCAGTGTATTTTTGGATTTTTATACATGAGGTACAGTACTTTTTCTGGATATAAGGGTATCCTATGTACTTTGCTGTACCCCTGATAATGTGTATGCGATATTTTATGATCATCGGTCGAGTAGTTACGAGAATGAGATATATGAGTATCTTTTCCTAACAAAACTCGTTTAAGGCTAGGGAGAATATGTAACCCTATATTCATGAAGCTCACATCATTGCAAATTTAACGTTCAACTGCGAAGCTTTGCCAAAACGCCATTGCATTACTTAGAGTGATGAAAGAGATGGCTCGTCCGATGCCACTGTCCGTCTGTTTACAGATAACATCGGCTGCGGCAAACAGTCCCACTGTGGGGACGTCCTTTATAGCGAACGTAGTGTTGTTGTACCAAAGTTTTGTTCGACAAGCAATAAATGTTGACAGTAGCGATAGTCTGGTGGTGCCTATGGGAATTCTATGTATAAGTTTAGAGTTTGATTCCATAACACGCATCCTTGATTTTTCGTAATTATGAACGTATTAAATAGTTATTACGCCCTGGGAAACGTGGTAGTGAAAGTAATTGTTGTGTATGAGGTCACGACTTCGATTCCCGGGTCTAGCAAATAGTTATTGGATATTTTTGCCAGTATATATTTAGTACCAACACGTCCAGCACGGTGTCTGAAAAATTCAGTTTTTTTTTAATTTGGTTTATATCTTGGTTTCCGCTTGACACTAGTTTTTAGATCATAAGGAATTTTACGGCGCCTTATCCAGCGATAGGTATATTTTTTATACTTTTTGTGTATTATTATATTATTTATTATATTTAATTACTAGCTGTTACCTGCGACTTCGTCCGCGTAGATTTTAACTAAAAAGTGTTTGTCTCCGCAGAACCCTATATTTTTTATTAAATCAAAGTAGCCTAAGTTACTCCTTATAACATCAGCTATCTGCCTGTGAAGTCCCGTCAAAATCGGCTCAGCCGTTTCGGAGATTAGCTGGAACAAACAGACAGACAGACAGACAGACAACAATTTTAAAAATAGATGTTTTCGTATAGCTATCTTATATACTTTCATATGCATTAGATAAAACGCTGTTATTTTGACATTACAAAGAGACACTTCAATTTTATTTATTTGTATAAATATACGTATCTATAAATATTATGTAGATAATAATAATTATAACGATGCGTATTAGTGCTGCGTTTTATATCAATAAGATGTACTTAAACGTGAAAAATAATTTGATTTGGACTTATGTCACGCACTACTTTACGAAAAGACAAGTAAAAAATAAACTATATAATTAGTAGATTAATTATGTGTATAATTAATCTACAAATGACGATAAAACGGATTAATCAACAAAGTAACAACCACAGCGAGTGTGGCGGTCGGCCGTCCGTTCTGATTGAGTTGCGCGTTGAATAGAGCCGATAATTAAATACTGCGCTCAATAATCGCCTGTTTTGTGATACTGAGCGGTGTATCGTTAATTAATGAATTTGATTTGGATTTTGTTATATTGATTTATCATAGCAATGTGGGTATTTCTGCTTGTAGAGGACCGAGGTGTTGTTTAGCCAAAACAAAGGGATCCTCCGACTAGACTGCGTGCATGTGGTAAACATATTATATTTGTTCATCATCATCATCATCAGGCTATAATAGTCCACTGCTGGACATAGCCCTCCCCTAAGGAGCTCCATCAGTCTTTCGCAGATCGTCATCCTTATTATATCGATATTTGTTACAAAATCAATATTATTTACTATTAGACTTCGTTTGCGTTGCTGTAAATTTTGACAATAAATTTGTATCCCTCGGCAATAATACTTTTTCTGGATGAAAGGTACCCTATGTCCTCTTCTGCTCTCCTGACAACGTGTATGCCAAACATGATGATCGGTCGAGTAGTTACGGCGTGCAGGCATAACAAACAAACAAACTCACATTTGCATTTAAAATATTAGCTAGGATGCCCTTAGCATGCCACTGACCTCTGCCTACCCCTCAGGGATAAAAGCTTAAGACGATGTTTTTTCAGACAAAGGGCAATTAATGAAGTCTTAGAAAGTCATTATTATTTACTATTAGACTTCGTTCGCGTTGCTGTAAATTTTGGCAATACATTTGTATCCAACAATACTTTTTCTGGATAAAAGGTACCCTATGTCCTTTTCTGTACCTCTGACAACGTGTGTGCGACATTTCATGATGATAGGTCGAGAAGTTAATGCGTGAAAGCGTGACAAATAAACCCTATGATTTTATGAAAATAATGATTTGGTGAAATAGAATTATCATCCGAATTACTGAATTGTTTCAAATCGATACGACCATTAGAACTACGTTAAAATCGCCTTCTACGACTAGTTTACATACAACAATGTTAACAACTTCGCCGACTTGTAAGGATTTAACTTAAAATTACTTAAACAATTTTAAACATTTTTTGACCATTGGAAATCTGTATTATGACCAAGTAAAATAGGCTATATTTTATTTAAAAAACAGTTTTTCTTTATTCTTAGGAATTCCAACAAAGGATACACAGTACATGCAATAATTACAAAAAGTGGTTCGATAATTTGTGCTCCTTCAAATACAGGAGAACACATCGTGAGTACATCATCATTTCACATCGTTTACAAAAAATGGTTTCTAAATGAAGTTAAACATTTTGGTAAATTGACATTAATGCAACATAACCTAACCGACTTTTACGCGAGCGAAGCCGCAGGAAAAAAGTTAGCTATAATATATAAATTTAGCTTATACAGAAACTGTGTACATTATTAATTATAAGACGTAATTAAAATTAATTGCCCTTTGTCTGACGTATAAAGATTAATTTCACACTTTCGACGTTTACAAAATCTTTACTAAAGTACATCGTCTTAAGTTTATATCCCTAAGGGATAGGCAGAGATCAGTGTCAAAGTCATAGTTAAAAATCTTTTTTTCATAACAATGTATAAATAATTCTTGGACACGTCAATTATTTAATCAAGTTACCACTTGTAACCACTTATACCACTTGTACCACTCTTTTCCGTGTGTCTTACGCCTTAGGCATACTTGCCTAAGGCGTAAGACACACGGAAAAGACGTAAGACGAGGACGCGTCACAGACGCGGCGCCCCTTCAATAAATTTTCATACAAAATGTATAGAAGCGTCGCGACACAAAACAAACAGAAAAGACAGGGCGCGAACGAGACGCAGACACGACGCTTCAATCAATTTTCATACCAAAATGTATAGACATTTAGTGTGAAAATTGATTGAAGGGGCGCCGCGTCTGCAACGCGTCCTCGTCTTACGTCTTATCTGTGTGTCTTGCGCCTAAGGGCATCTCAACTAATATTATAAATGCAAATGTGACTTTGTTACGCTTTCACGCCTTAACTACTCAACCGATCATCATGATTTAGCATACATGTTGTCAGGGGAACAGAAAATGACATAGGGGGTACCTTATATCCTTTTTTTGTTCATCGGACAAGACCTGACAGGTTAGTAACAGTACGGTTTCCTGGATGAAAAGTATTTCATCCAGAAAACAGCACTGTTGCTTACCTAACCTTAACCTAAAACTAACCTTCCGCATGGTTTTATACTATCGTTTTTGATCCCATGTAATAGGAGCGACCTTTTTGCAGTCTACCGAGCACAGCTGTAGACTCAGTGCTGCTGAGGATTTCATGACAAACATTTGAACCCAAAAAATTACAATCAGTCGCAAAGTACCTTAAGCAAATTTATACCAAGGCATCAAAACCAGTCAAATTTTAAGATCCTTATTAAATTAACCCCTTGAGTACCTATATGCATTGAATATACTTACGTTAAATTTCTCTGTGATAAGTAAACAAAAGTGGCTTTGTTGGAAATAGCCAGCTAGCTCAGTGCTTAGCCTTTATCTAGCGACAACACGCCCTCTGGCGGACGAATTTCGTGTTTGCACTTCGATGTGGGGTTTCGATATTGAGTTCGGGTTTAAAGTCGTATTAATAATAATAATTGTTCGTTGTACTTTCTAAAGTAATTTAAGCTGTTTTGTGGGTGCCTGATTAATATATAAACATGAATTAATATAATAATATAAAGCTTATTAACTTATCACCAGATATACTAAAATATAACAGTCAAAAATAGTAAATGATCAACAAATTGCACAGCAAAATTTATTTAAAGAGATCAAAATAAGTCGACGGATCCCCGCGTCGCGGGGCTCCTATTTTTGGGTGGGTTTAAGAAGGAACCTAACATAACCAAATCCTTCCGAGACGGAATGCAGTGATTTGAGGCGGATAGGTGCTCATTATGATATATTTTAATAAGCATATTTTGCTGCGCCATTAGTATTTTTGGTGGTCATTATATTTAATCCCATAATATAATATCAGCCTTATATATTAACTTATCAATTGCTGGGCACGGGCCTTTTGTCAGTTTGTGATGGTTTAGGCTATAGTCCACTACGCTGGCTTAGTTCAATTTGGCCAACTTCACACATACTCGAGAGCATTATGCGGCACTCTCAGAAATATATGATACTATTGAATCGAGTACAAATTAATTAATAATAACGCACATAACTTTAAAACGCAAGGGATTGCACGGATGGCTTAGTAGTTTAAGTGGTCGCGTCGCCCCTCCCATTGTCACGGGACAAAACGGTGTACGAAGTAGACCATCGCTGCAGTCATGGATTAATTATGGTTCTTCACCAAATATTTGGCAAGGGTATACTCTACCTTGCAAAGACGTGATTATAATTCCACAGAACCATCAATCTCGTCGAATAAGTCTGCCCATTCCTTTAGAATTTAATAGGAGTTACTCCACGACTTCAGCAATACTTTAGTAGATAGACCATTGGACCGCCAATTCCAATAAAAGATATGCTTTCTCTTTTCCTTCTAGGGGCACTTTAACAAGCTTAAATTAAATTATACATGCACTGTATATCTGAATCGGTCAACCCTTAAATTTCGTCTCCTCAAACCAGCAATTACGTTTACACTGAAACCCCTTTACGCTACACGAAATTTCACTACAATATACAATATTCGTACTATTTTCTCTTTGTAGCAAACCGCATTGAACCCGGACAAAACCGCAGGGGAAACATAGTTAATTAATACGGCAGTGCCACCGTAGTTTATTCACTCGACTCGGATGGCAAAAAACAAATTGAAAAACCACGGACGTTTGCACCGGACACTGGAGATAAGTATAGCAGAAAATTAATAGGTTTATTCCTGATGTCGTTTTTCATGAATAGAAAAATCTATGTGTTAATGTTGTTTACAGGTTCACAGTTAAGACTGCGCCGAGCGAAATGTGCCAAAACAGGTGGTCACAGTTAAGTGAATAAAATCAATACTTTTTGTTTAATACAAATATAAAATACACATTTACCATAACAATGAATGTGTTTACAATTACTCCGTTAAAAAACTTAAAATAATTAATATTTTCGCCTACAAAATTACGTAAATTTGCACGAAAAATGCAAAAACGTAAGCTCGTGTTACGTGATTTTTAGATTATAACAGTAGAAATCTATCCTATATTTTACAGCTTAAACGAAACATAAATAGTTATATCACAATTTGTCCGTCCCAAATATTTAAGTTATTGGTTGACAATAAAGATACATATTTATCAAAAAAGCACTGCAAATCCTCCATACAATTTTATATATTTATAAACAATAAATACTTTAATAATTTGTTGACTGCTTGATTCAAACTGTTACAGGATTCTTAGGACTTTATTTGCTATGTCGAATAATGTCTAATATTATTATTTTAATTGATTGCTTCATATCATTGTGCATTGTTAATAATTATGCATAAATTTTTATTTACAATATGTAATTTTGCGGTATGAAAGGGCGGAGCCTCCTAACACAAGCATTGAATGCTTAAAAGGAGACAAACTAACTTAGGGAAATTTATTGTTAAAACGAAATAAATAATTTGAATTTGAAATTGAATTAACGAGTCTTTAAAATAACTGTGATTTAACATTAAAATTATACTTTTAATTACAAACACATAAACTTTTAATTACTGAAGTTTCATTTAAGTAATTGTTAGGATCAGACAAGGGGTTGGGTATCTTTAAGAACATTAAGGCCGATCTTTTTCAACCGCCATTGAGTTTTGGTATTTAAAAGAACATTTAACAAGCTACAGGTCACAAATGATAGAGTAAGCCTATTGTCATCTACCTGGCACAGGTCCAGACTCCATCCTCTTAATGAGAACTTTTTAACAAAAAATTCAATAATGCTTTACCCGGGTATCAAATCCGAGATCTCATGCACAGAAGTCGCATTTAACACCACTACGCTACCGCAGTAGTCCTGAAAGATCTTTGTGTGTGTTCTTGAGACATCGAATGCTGGCATTACTTACATCTCATTGGCTTGTGGATCGATGGAGAAAGCTCACGATGGATAGCCAATCAATCTTCTGATATAAATCAAAGAAATCCTAATAGCTGTATTAGCCTTGTTTTCTGAATCGTTCGGGCCTAATATACTCTTTCTGGTTGATATCGTATTCGTCTATTTAGTTTCTCGATATTTGATTGGTATGTTATTTATTTGAGTTAGCAACTAGTAAATCAATTGATATAGCCACAAGATGTTGGCAGCTGACCAAAATGAGGTTTGATAAACATCCTGTATGGGTGTTTTTACTGAGAAAATAGTAAAAGTGCCTTTCTTGTTGCGCTTTGGTACTATAGCTAGTTTAAAATAAATGCTTACATTATATTTATGATACATACTTATTCGGGTAAGAAAAAAAAAACGTATGAAACATTATTTTATTGTATTTATTGAAGTGAAAACTTCTTTAGGCGCGTTGAGCACTTCTCGGGTGAACAAAAATCATAGAACTCATCGTCACGCTTACACGCACGCTTTCCATTTTTGAATTATTTTAGAATATTAACAATATCTCAGAAATACTACCTACGTCCTACGCAAAAAATAACGAAATTTTGACCCCCTTAATAACGAAAAAAATAAAATAAAGAGAGTATCAGGAATCCGACCCGCCCCTTCCTTTTTTTGTTTTTTTTTTTTTTTAAAGATGTGTTTATGATCAAGGATTAAAGTTTTCACTTTTATCGGCAGTCCCCAAAGACTGCCCCAATTTTCTTTTTATTTTTTGTTTTCGTACCTGCTGCTTATCGGCTAGAATTTTCGTAAATCCCTCCAGCTATATTTAAATACTTGTATAAGAAGTTAGTTTATGTTAGTAGATTCCAAGCGCGAGCTCTCATTTGTAAATCCAAAGCTATATCCAATGTTGTAACTTTTTTATACTTAAAATATTATTTACTACACCGTGACATGATAAAATGTATTTTAAAAGCTTTCCATAAGGATAGCTTTCCAGAGAGGATGCATTTGTTCCATATCGCTTTTAACCACCGCTAAGTAAACATAAACTCTCTTTTATAGCTTTATATTTTAACCACTTAAGCACTTTATTAATATTTAATGGGTATACATTAAAATTTGTGTTCGGTCGTAGCGGTTGAACGCACCTGTTGAGCGTAAAGGCTTCGGTTCGATAACGAAGTCGGGCATGATATTAATGGGTTACTTTGTTCAGAAATTCATATTTACAGTTTGAAATTATTACGGATAACTAGTTTTTCTTTTAGTTAATTCTTTTAGTTCATTAGTTAGACTTTATTTGTTAAGTCTTTTTATGGAATTTTAAAAGACCTGATCATTGTTATAGGTGGCCAGAATTACAAAGTTATAAGCCAAATTTTAAGTGTCTGGTAATAATATGGTATGGTAGGTAAAAAGTATTTTTTATTATGTGGACATTTAAAAAATAAAGTAGACCTCTTTGTAAATTTCAGCTTTAATGGTCTAAGGGTTTGCGCTAGGCATTTATGTGTGAGTGAGTAAGTCAGTACTTTTCTTTTTGTATACATATATTTATGATATTAATGTATATATTGACTGATTGAATGATAACCATAAAGTCGTTCAAAAGAAGTACTCGAAGCTGGCATTTTACTCAAATTGTAGCAATTCTATCGGGGTCTCTAAAGAAGATCGTAGTCAAACAACCATGTCATTGTGTACAGAATTTGTACTGCTATGGAGCATTTCTTGACCGAAAACCCATTAACAAGTAAACTTCTTTGTTACGCTTTAACTTTTTATCATCATGAAATTACGCATATACGTTGTCAGGGGTACATAATATTACATAGAGTACCTTCCATCCTGACAAAAGTTACTGTTCGCGAGGGATATCTAGTAATAAATACATCTTTCTCTGCCTACCCATCATGAAATTACAAGCGTGACGATACAATATGAACATTAAAATGGAAATAAATAGCCATATTTGAATTGATATTCGAAAATTATTTCTGGTAGCGCGAGCTGGTCCGTTTAATAATGCATCAGCGCGGAGGCTGTTCCGAATCACTTCACACGCATGTACAATGAAAATTCGGAATATCGACGCACTGTCCTGTATTGTTATTGATATCATAAATTAAATGTCTAATTGGAAATGGTTTTATTGGTAAAAGAAATAGCTCGCTTGAAGCTTGGCTTACTCTCAAAAAGATCGCGAAGAAACCTTACGTGGTGTTCCTTTAATGAGGATGATATTTACTCGCCTTAAGAAAGCTTTCTGCTGATAACCAGCCTAAGAACACTTAAATTATGAAAGAAAGAGAAAGAAAGAAAGAAATGAAAAAAACAAAAAGTATACAAATTACAAAATAAAAATATGCTCTGTTATATGAATATTTTTGGTTTATATATCACTAGCAACTCATCCTGATTTCGCCAATGTGGATGATAAATTTTGTCTGTCTGAAATAACGTAATTTTAAACAATGAATGTGTTTTACAAATAGATGTAACAGATACGGAGTATACTCATCACATACGTATAAACTTATAAAATTCACACTGTAACTTTCTATAAATATAGAAAAGTGGTATACAATATTTCTTTACAAACCTTCAGTGGACTCAGCCAGCGTGGAGACGAAAAGCGCCAATAGCGCTATACACCACGAGACCCCTCTCATCTGCAACAAAGTAAACGCAAATTAATATATAATTGAAAATAATAAGACGATAAAACAAAATTCATAAGAGTAATTATAAATTAATTATTAATGATAGTAAAATAATAATACATAATATAATATTCTACCACATACACACAACACCATCTAGCCCAAACTAAGCAGAGCTTGTACTATGGGTACTAGACAATGGATAAACATACATATATACATTTTTTTTTGTAAATACATACATATTATACATAGAAACACCCAGACCAAGACAAACATCCATGTTCATGCACACAAATGTTTGACTTGTCCGGGAACCGAACCCGCGACCTCAGGCGCGGCAGTCGGTTACAGTAACCACTACGCCATCGACTACAACCGACTTAAAACATAATAAAACAGTAATGTCAAAAAACTAGATGCGAGCAAATTGTTGACACACTAAGGCCTACTATTGAGGAACATACAAATTTTCATTCCACGCAGTGATCGCACCCACAATTCTTGATTCAATGTCAGTGGTGAGAATTAGAGAGAGAACTTCTTGCTCATCAGTTATAATTTATATATATCTTACGTATGTATTTTTTACTTTTTTTATTTTTTGTATTTGGGACATTTTAAAGAGGAGCTGATTGTACGTCCGGGCGTCACTTGGGGTTACCACATAACATCAGGATTGGTTTGAGGTATAAACCGCAAACCAACAATAAACCTGAGTGGTAACCTCGTTTTTCATTATATACGTACTTTTTTTTTGCTGTGTTATAATATTTGTCTGTATTTTGTGTACCTATATTTTGAAAAATGAAATACTTACTTACTTACTACTTACTTGATAGAAGTTCCCAGTAACACATTGCTCGGGAATAGGAATAGGCCTAATGCATATTTCAAGAGAAAAATGCACATGATTTTAAGTAAGACCTCCAGCAATACAACTATGAAAACCGCAGTAGTCTTTGCATGATGCGCGTACAAAAATACAGACAAAGAGATAGACAAATTTTTTTTTATTCTAAGAATTTTTGTCTATCTTTATGGTTCTTATAAAAATAGCGACCAGTTACAAATTATGTATAGGTTAGGTATCTGTACCGGGACTTCGAATTACAAAGTAAACATTAGAACTACTGCGTCATCCACCCAGCAAAAAAACATCACAGAAAATACATAAAAGGTTGATAAATATCAGTTGTAAATAAGATCCCTTTGTTGAAACGTCTTCGCAGAATTTAAATTGTAATATTGTAAAGATACTGTTACCGTTTCACCCCTCAATTAGCCGTGTTTGCTGAGGTGGATTACCTTTATTCAAAGGTACAGGGCTCTTAAGGACACCGAATAAGTGTAGGTATACTTTTGTGTAGATAATTGTCCTTTATATACCACTACGAGGTCGAAAGGACACAGAGAGTTAGAAGCAAATTTGATGTTGTGTCTACGCTGTTGTGTTCAGAATTGAATAAAATAATTGTAAATTTTTTGTTGAAATTAAACTACTATATACGGATTTTATCGCGTTGTTTATTTTACACTTTATTACAACATTTTGAAAACTTTTATACTACTATTACTATTAAACTTTACTAATTTTTAAGCTAATTAAATTATTGTAACTATTAAAACTATTTATACTCTTACTATACTATTATACTATTTATATTTGTGTTTACACTTTCCCCGACGTTTCGGTTGCTTTTCAGCAGCCATGGTCACGGGGAGACTAAGATGGCAGTTGTCTCAATGTTCCAGTGTAGTTATTTCAAAGTACCCGAACATAATTTAATCATGGGTGTTTCTATTTACGCAGAACGAGCTCAAAGTATCATGAAGTCTACTTGTGGTATGCTTCTTCTTGGGTTTGACTATTTGAATTACTGGATGGATCCCAAGCTGGTGGTACATTCCAACCATCTTCTCTATTGAAATTAGGATGTTTTTTTTATTTCAATAGCCTCGCGAGGCATCCTTGGTAGGAATCGGTGTTCTTTAGCGAGCATCTGTGGTTTGTCAAATCTCAGGTAGTGGTTGGTCCCATGTTGCACATGTTCACACACAGCAGACTTCAACGAGCGTTTGTGTTTTACATCAGCATTGTACATTTTAATTAATTAATTTAGAAAACAACACAAGCTTACAGTGTAACACCAAGGCGCTTATATATTACGTCAAATAGGGTTTTATAGTACATATTATTTCATTAAAATATAAATTAATAATAGAATACAATTAGCAAGAAAAATTATAATACAGTTAAATGTCAAAAGGTAAATTAGATTTTAGAATTAATTATAACTTATACAATTAGGCATTATTTAAATATGTCACTACGTGGTTACTAAATACATAAGGCCTATCAAAAAATATATCTGCATCTGGATATTTTTCAATAAATCATTTATTAAATCAATGGCTCATACAGTAGAGCTATTATTAGTTTTTGTAATATGATGGCGGATATGCGAGAAGTTGGTGTTTTTGTAAATACATACATAATGTACGTAGAAACACTCAGACCAAGACAAACATCCATGTTCATGCACACAAATGTTTGACTTGTGTGGGAATCGAATCCGCGACCTCAGGCGTGGCAGTCAGTTACACTAACCACTACGCCATCGAAGCCGCAATCCCATTAGTTAATATTTCTCCGTTTCTTTGCTCCGCAACCTCGCTCCGCTTCAATGGCCAGGCAGCCTTAGTATCGTATTCGAGACCATTATGTGACAGTCTTATGGTCTCCAGTGAGATATTTCTATGAGAATATACTAACATTTACAAACACGTGGAAACATACAGGTAAAATATGAAGGAAAACTAGCGCAAATACAAATCAATCATAATATTTCATACGTATATTTGTTCAGAGTATTTCTCCCAACAATACTTCGGTACCGAATGATCCGATAAATCTTACTTACTTTTGCTTTGCGAAGAATGTTCGAAGCAACGTAATAAGCCAATAATTCCCAACCCTTTTGATAGTATGAAGGAGAAATTTTCTTTAGGCCACAACTCGCTTTCAAGTTTTCAACTCGTAGTCTAGGAGCTTGTGAGTGTAAGAGATTTGGAAAATATTTGAATAATAGAATCTAAAAAAAAAAGAAGAAGAAGAAGAATATAAGTTATAAAATAAAAGTCTAGTCTAGTTATTCCTAGCAGCGAAAGCTGGCTCCAGAATAATTCTGCAAGAGTGTTTTAGTAGCATTTACCAGCGTTGACAACATGCTATAACTTTGTGTTGATCTTTGGTTTTTCGGCTTGTCCATTAAGAAAACTTGGTATTAGATCAGAATTTGAACATAATCCCGGTAGACGATAATAGGCTCACCTCTATTATTAGTAATCTACAGCACTGGCCGAAATATGGATGTAATACACCTGTACTTGTCTCTGTAGGTATATTCATACTCACGACTTCAAAAAATAAACCAAAGTAGTAGATATTCCAGTCATGATATCCATCAGATACATGTTAGCTATTATAAAATGCCTTGCCCTGTTAATTTAGAGAATTTCAAACATACTTTTATAACAACATTACAATTTTTAATCACAAGCGCTTCGACTATATATTTCTACAAGCATTTTATTCGAGCACTCGTAGAGCTTGCTACGCGACCGCTACGAGAGCGTAATTGCTACGAGGCTACGGTCTACGTCATGATTGCGCGTCGGACCGCGTTCAGTGGCAAACCGACAGTTTTATATTAATTGACTTCTTTGTTTTATTTCTCTGGCTACACTAACTTTTGAATGTGGCCGGTTAAATTTTGATGACACGGTTCAATCTGAGGTTTTATTCGTGCAATTAAAAAGTTTGTGGCGTCGATAGGTAGAGTTATAATTGTGGCTAATTAGTATCAATGTGAAGTATCGCAGTTCGTTAGTAGTTTGTGTATTTCTGTAAGGTATTTGTGTGGGCTGTATCGTTGGTTTAGTGGGATATGTATTAGCTTATACAACTGCCGCACTTGAAGACCGAGGTACGATTCTTGCATCAGTTAAAATTTATAAATTACATTTTACGGTGTTGGAGTACTTCACATTACATTAAAATTAGTTTAGGTTTTTATCGATAATAATAGAAAGGGGTAAAGATATTATGTCCTAATTGATACCTAAATTAGATACTAACTTTTGCTTGCGGCTTCGCTCGCGTAAAAGTTGTTTAAATTAGGTTATGTTAGTAACAGTACCTTTTAAAGATACAATGTAGCCTATGTTACTCGATGATGATAATTTTTAAAATCGGTTGTTTACTTAGGTTTTGAGTTATGTATATCGTTACAAACAAACAAAAAATCTAATCTTTCCTGTTTATAATATTAATATAGACAAGCATTTTTTACCTTTCTATACAATTACGCATAAAAAACAGCGAACAAAACCAGAATTTTCTTCAAAAATTTTACATGTAACGGTAACCCATCCAGAAACTAGTCACAAAAAAGTGGCGTAACCTGATCATAAGCAAAATCCGTTCCATATCACAAAGGTATTCGTACACAGGTAGAATGATATTACAACGGGTAACATTACTGCCTTTATATGGACGCCCGCAACCCGTTTTATGTGCGGTGACCCGTAATGCTCGATCTGGTAAGGGTGCGAACACACTAGCGGGGTTATACAACATGTCGCAGTAAAGTGTGGTCAAGTTTAAGAGTAATTACTATGATTACTTAGGATTACCTGAGTTACGAAAATACAGATATGACACCTCCACCTTCGGGAATACAAATAGCAATATTATTCTACAGCATTAAAGCAAAATACCATACAATTTCTACACAGGATATATTTTCTTACGCCTATATATATCCTCGAAAAGGTATTTGGGTGTATTATAAGCACATTGTCTCAGTTATGGTTTGAAGTCCCACTTACAAGGGCACGAACCTATTGTCATGTACTGAGCACAGTTTCAGAATCAGAATTACTTGACAGAGAAACGTAATTACGCTTACCCGATCCGGATCTCAAACCCGGGACCTCATGCACAGTATTTACTACCGCTTCGCCATGGAGGCAATGCAATATTGACCATCAAAAGTGAACTAGTAGATACTGCTGACATTGCTAAAGTCCATGAGCAATAGTTAGTACTTAGTTTCTGATAGACCAGTGGCCTGCTACTGAGGATAAAAAAGGAATGTAAAAAAGAGACGAACAAGTAAAAATATCGCTGCTATTTCTTTTTCAATATAAAGACAGCTTTAATTTTCGTTCAAAGATAACTCCCACTAATAATAATTACCGAATCGCTTAACAAAAATTCAAGCAACGGACACAATTTCAATTTCATGTATCACACAATTTTGTCCCGTGTGGTGATCAAACCCCTAAAAACTCAGTGCAGTGGAAATAGCGAGGCGACCACTTAAAACACTTCACCAATTGAAGTCAAGTATTACGAATGACCTCAGCTTACAAAATATAGATATATAATAATAATATAATAATATATAATATTCTACCACAACACAACCACCCACACAACACAACCCACCTTCGGGAATACAGTCAGCAATGTTATTCTACATCGAGAAAGAAAATACCATACAATTTCTACACATACAAAACAAGCAAGGTGGAACATTCCCGCTGTTGTGTTCCTCCCTTAGCGTCACCGCACAATACGCCGGTGTATAAGCGGCTTGATTACACAACCCGAACGGGATGTTTATACACGAATAATTAAAGCGAACGTATCACAATGCTTGTGACTCTAACAAACGGTTCATGATATAGAGGTGTTCTATGACTTGGATGTAGAGTGATATGTTGCTTACGTTTTGGGGAAATTATTGAGAGGTCTGGTTTTGGTGGTATTTCTTCTTAAACCTAAAGCGACGAGTTTAAGTTTAAGAAGGAATATTCTGTAATGAAGATACTTTCTCAAGTGCGACTGGAAAAGTTTCTTCATTCTACAAAATATCTTAGCCAAACAATATTTTGCTTGTCTGTCATATTTTTCCTAACACTAGGAATAATTATTGTATCGACTTTGTAAACATTCAAACAACGGACACAAAGAATACTGAGACTCGGTAGAATCATTTGTGGATGAAAAACAGTTTTGTTCATTGTGAGATTCGAACTCACAGCACTACGACGTACTGGCGGCATGACCACTTAAACCACTTTAATAAATAAAAATAAAAGCATTACGGATTTTATCGGGGTTAATTTCAATTATTACAATTTTTGAACTAATTATATTTACATAATATTGTCTTCTGTTTACGCGAATATTATTCATTGAAATTAAACTACTATATACGCATAAAATCCGTATATTAATTTCAATAATCATATTTACTTTGAACTATTTAACGATCCAACTCCCTAGTTTAGTCTTTAAATACTTACCGATGCAATTAATACACGATATCTAATCTTTGACGTTCATAAGTGTTACTTTGTGACCTAAATGAATAAATGATTTTTGACTTTGACTTTGACTAATATATAATATGTGTACAAATCTGAAAACGTTTAGAAAATCTCTTATTTGCAACCAGCCCGCATGCGTATTAATTCAGCAGAAAGAATATCAAATCGGCATCCTTCTACGAATCCCAATAACTTAGAAATCCAAGTTCTTTTTCGTTACCTACCTACGTTAGTTATTCAGAGGAAAAAAGAGAATCGATTCACGTAAATACTATCATTTAGGCGTTCTGCAGACGACGTACAGTAGTAGAGCGGACAATTTCGCCGACATGATAGAATCCTATGCAATGATGCACACGAAAGACAAAGACATAAAGTCAAAACTTAAACTTTCGCATTACTTTATACATATGTATATGATTAGTAACAGGTATTAAAGCGATCGCAGCCAGTGTGACCTGGTCAAAACATAAAACATAAAAAAGGTATTCAAGCAAAAGGAAAGCAATGAGAACGATCGCGTTAATACCCATCAATCATTATATATATGTATATAGAAGATAAAAAGTTCGTTGTTGCCCCGTTTGTCTGCCGAATTCAGTCGAGCAAACAAATCGCGGGCGCCTGCCGTCGTGATCCAACCTACGGCCAGCCGCGGACGGAACCGGACTTTACTGTCCTGTGGCAAACAAGACTATCGTCTGCGTAACACCTTAGTCGCATAAGTTTCGTTCAAGAACGACCTTGTTACCTCAAGTTATGTAAACTAGTAACTGTGTTGTGGTTATTGATCCAGTGGCTTCACAGTCTCGTCTGTTTGAGCTAGATATTTGTTCAGAACTAACAAATACTTACTTGATGGAACACTAAATTGTCTATCGTTAAGATGACTAGGCGGATACAATGTTGATCCTACTAATTAAATGTGGAAGTTTGTGAATGTTTGGTAGTTTGAATGTTTGTTGTTTAATCACGCTTGAATTGTATGACGTATTTTGATGAAACTCTGTCAAATCCGCAGAAGCAAGTATTGTCCATATTTTAAGTCTCTGCTCGTATCCAATGTGTTAATCCAGGACATGGTCTATTTGTGCGTTAAGTTTTATCCAAATCTGTTTAATGGTTTACGCGTGATTGGATAACAAATATCCGAACATCTTATAAAAACAATTTGTTAAACTTTTATAATATGATACAAATCACATTTATAATATAAATACGTTTCAGGCTTACTTCTACAATATAACCTGAAATATTAATAAGCAGTTATGCATACTTCTTATCTTATCTTATGTGGGGGCCAGTCAGTACAGACCGGCGACACTTCGACCCAGTGGGATCTTTTGTGTCAAAGCATATTTCTTACTTTTCCACATTTATTCTAAAAAGCTCAGCTTCAATAAAACATAGTTCTAGGCAGTCTGGAACTTGTACAGTCGGCTAAAACTGTGGTCTACCACCCTACGGTAGAGGTATATTTGAACGTCATGAAACAACAAGGTCGATTTCCCCTTGAAATAATATTATGACAATGAACATTGCTCTCTTTATCATGTATTATATTTACGTCATGCCATGTGTCAAATTAGATAAGTCAACCTTAGCGATAGTTATATCTTACAGAAACTTTTGTCAAAACTGATAGACCACTTTCTTGGCCAACTGTAGGTACCTGCAATAATCAATTTTAAAAAAATGTCCGCTAGTATCACAAATCCTTTTATGCTGGGTAAGTAAAACGCGAGTGTGTTATGTGTGTATCTATGATTACGGATTCTAATCAGAGGGTCGTATGTTTATTTACCACCCTAAAAAAGCATTACAGCTACTGTTTTAATTAACGCATGATACAGAAATATGGCGGCGAGATAAATGTGTAATTTTCATTAAATTTTAATTACTTCTTCCTTATTTTCTGTCGACATTAATCAACTTTTTGTGGTTTTTACTTTCAAAGAGAACGGTGCCGTATAGGTCGGCAGATTAAATATGAAATTCAGGTTATAAGCCTACATATCTGAATCTCGTTAATTGATTAAAATCAATGTAAATTTTGCAACAATTTTACCGCCGGAATTAATATCGGTGATTAAATTCTTGATTATTCACCAAACAATTCCGGTATTCGAATGTTTACTCTTTAATAATTGAGATTTTAAGTATTTTTAATTGATTCTGTGAATGACGCAGTTGTTTAAATGGCTGCCTTATCACCGCCAATGAGCTGAAAGTTCGATTCTAGCACGGGACTACTATGTAGTATGAGTTTGGAAAATTTTGTATCCGTTGTTTTATTGCTTTTAATTTACGTCGTGATATGGGTATTATTTATAAACCGAGAGACGTCTTTAAAAATGGATTTCTTTAATAGCAAGGTAAGTTCTTATGTATGGCAGCGAAACATGGGCTGCAACCGAAAAGAACGTGCATACCATCCAAGTTGTTGAAATGAAGATGCTGAGGTGGATGTACGGCGTAACCAGACTCGATAAAATCCGCAACGAGTACGTGCGAGGAAGCCTCCGTGTACGCGACATCGCCGACAAGATGCAGGAGAGTAAGCTGAGATGGTATGGTCACGTGAAAAGAAGGCCACCAGACTACGTCGAAAATTTGGCACTACAGCTTGACCTCCGCGGTCGGAGACCTAGAGGTAGACCCAAGACAAGGTGGAAAGATGTAGTGCTAATGGACAAGAAGGAATGTAATGTTACTGACGATGATGTCGAGGACAAGAGCGAAGTGGAGGAGAAAAATAAGGAAAGCTGACTCCACCACCATGTGGGATACATAGCTAGGAAGAGAGAGAGAGCAAGATAAGTTCTTAAAATAAACCGCTGCGTTACGTCTACATAAACGCTGCTAACCAAAAATGAATCGCTTACCTGGCTAGGCAGAAATCGCCAGCATATACCTAAGCTGAAAGCGTACACGCATATTTAACTAGCTATATTTAAGCCTCACTTACTAAAGCCTTACGTTAGTCTACAAACAAGCACAGCCTTGAGACTCTGGATTAAAGAGGCACTAAGTATTGCCATATAGAAAGATCAAATAACACTATTTTCGTCTCCAGAATCGAACTAGAGATATTCAAACGTTTTCCAATTGAGTAGCAACGCATGTAAAATGCTGATGATTTCTGTATTAAATCTCCCATATATTATCTTAATTACTAATAGTTAGAAATACAGCCTTAATTAAACGTTATAGCCGGGTGAAACACCCTGCAAGATGGGTTAGAGTTTCGCTAACGTCAACCGCAGCTGCACAGGTTTCGCCGCAGGCAATACGAACAACTTTCAACCATGTTTAATTTAAGTAATGAGAGCTTACAATGTGTTTAATGGATGCACAAAATGGCTGCCTATTTATATTCAACCTTCGGATGATAAAAGCCTTTGCGTTTTCTATCGCTGAATCTGTTGAATAGGTTTGATTACTGCTTAGTTAAAGTTAAAGTTAGTTCAGTTTTCCATTAGGAGCTTTTGATTCCAATATCAGCCTGGAGGCTGACTCTCTGATATATGTATACTAATATTATAAAAAGAGAATATAAGAATAGAAGTAAAGATTTTTTTGAAGTGAAAGCTTCTTTAGCGGCCTTGTGCACTTTTTTTGTGATGGGTAAAAAATGTTAAACTCGCGTCAGGACACGTGACCTGATCGAAAATTCGTAAGACGGAGGGAGAATTGTCAAACTCGCATCAGGACACGTGACGTGATCGAAAATTCTTAAGACGGAGGGAGAATTGTCATGTTTGTGTACGATAGCGCAATAAATGAATATTGTATTTTACCACATAAATGATGGTACTTTTATACTGATAATTAAAGCAATTCGTGTAAAATTATTCCCTAACCATTCCAAAATATCAAATATGCACAACGTTAATATTCAAGTTTTCACTTCTGCCGGCACTCCCGGAGTGCAACCCGTTGTTTTTTTATGTTTGTATTCTTGTTTGTAGTTAATAAACTTTGAAACTACAGAATCGATTAAAAAAATTCATGCTTAGCAAGGTATTTTATCCAGAAGTAACATAAGCTATATAACATCACGCTACAAGCAAGAGGAGTGAAGCAGTTATTATAACCGTGGTTGAAACCAGGATAGATAGTATATGGATACTCGATGGCGTAGTGGTTAGTGTAACCGACTGCCCCGCTTGAGGTCGCGGGTTCGATTCCCGCACAAGCCAAACATTTGTATGCATGAACCTGAATGTCTGTCTTGGTCTGCTTTTTTTTTGTAAATACATAGATATCATACATAGAAACATGTATGATATCTATGTATTTACAAAAAAAAAAGTATATAATATATGTATGTTTATCCATTGTGTAGTACCCATAGTACAAGCTCTGCTTAGTTTGGGCTAGATAGTGTTGTGTGTATGTGATAGAATATTATAATTATTTTGGCAACACCTTTTTAAAGTTCCGTACCCGAAGGACGCCAACGGGACCCTAATACTAAGCCTCCGTGTCTGTCCGTCCGTCTGTCTGTCAGCAGCCTATATCTCATAAACCTTAGTAGGTACAGGGTTTAAATTTTCACAGCGTTTGTATTTCTATTGTGCCTATAACAAAACATTGTAAAAAACAATATGGCGAACTTCATATTGTTATAGCGCCTCTCTTAATTATTTACAAAACTATTTAAAAAGTACATAGTGTTATATCTTCTACGACGTTACGGAACTCTACGTTTGCGCGTCCGACTGGCACTTGACAGGATTTAAAGAGGTAAAACATTCGTGTTCTCAACACCTTTATCTACAAAATTATTTGTCTGCGGTCCCATTTATACGTCCTTCAGCATAAAACATTGATAATCGTATTATTTATTCGAGATTATATAAAGCGAGAGATATGTATATATTTATTTGCACAAACCATTTTATCCAACACACTTCTCCATCCCGTACATTATTCGACAGCTAAACCGCAAATATTTGTGTTACCCTACATACATAATAAATCCTTACGTACGAAATAATTAAAATAATATCAAAAATAAATATATAACAGACGAATTGGTACAATACAATATCTGATATTAAACGTAAATATAATCAGTATCGGTAAACATTTCAAGATGGCTACGTTTTCAATTATATTTCGGTTGTTGTTACCTGTGTTTTGTTGTAATTTATTTAGATTTTAGCTGTTATCGTGACGTGTTCAGTGGTTTAGTCGTCCAAATGTAACAAATGGACTAACTTTTGCATTAATATTTAACAAACTATTGCCCGCGGCTACGCTCGTTTGAGAATAATATTTTTGCCTAGATAAAAGGTAGGTAGTGTCCCTTTTTCCTAGATGAAAGGTACAGTATGTCTTTCTTGTACCCCTGGCAACGTTTATTTATTTATTTACTTTATTGGGACACAAAACAGTTACGCATTAAATGTAATGCAAGAATTTTATATTTATGCGAAATTTCATGATGATCGGTCGAGTAGTTATTTAAGTTCAACCAGTTGCCAACTCTATCCTTGTAAATAAGGCTTCGGCGTCAACTCCCGGGTAAAGTATTGTTGGGTTTTCTGTCATGAAATTCTCAATAGTCGCACGGAGTCTAGAGTTGTGACTAGAAATTGACGTTAGAAGAATGAATATCAATAATAATAATATTTATGTAATTTAAATCTAAAGGGATATTATTTTATGTTTATTTTAATTATTTTATTGTATTTTAATGTCGGTATTAATTAACATTTGTATGCCTTCATGGCAAAACATAGCGTTCTTATTATAGACTTAAGACCATAAATTGTAATCACCTAAGTTTGACAAATAAACCAATTCTATTCTATTTTATTCTTAGACTCTTCCACTTACGTGGGTTCTAAAAGCGTGGTTGACGAAATGTTTGTATGAAATAACTCTACCTACCCTTTTGGGGAATAAGCGTGAGACTTTGTTAGTATGTAATGTAGAAAAATAACACAAGTTTAATGGATTAAGTATTGGAATTGCAATAAAGAAATCGTATGTTCGAATCTCACTCTTTACAATACCGACGTGAACCCACTCCTTTTTTTTCTTTTTTACGTGGGGAAATGCTCCTGATATATACCTCCTCGCCACAAAGAGAGACGAGGGGATTATGTTGAGCTCTCCTGAGATTTCGGGCCTACTGACTAAAACCACCACGATGTGCCAGCTCGCTGCTTACAGCTTTGTATGGTGGTTGGGTCACTGGAAGTGAAACTACATCACCCCACCCAGCAGTGCTTAATGTAGAGATGTAGTGTCTGCGGGCAACGACTCCTGGACGACGCCCTGGCTCAACAGAAGGCGTCGCTCCGACTCAACGGCTGGCGGGTGGGAGATCTCCACCCGCGGCCGTCACTACGGCGGCAAAAGGCGCACATATACGCTCTTGGATTGGATTTGACTTGGCTTCTACTTGGATCCGCAAGGATACTTTCCTCACAAATCCACTCCGCTCCCTCCTTGGGTGAGATGATGTCCTAGCAGAAGGATGCGACCGCTACCAACATGAACCCACTCCTAACATACGAAGATAATAAAAGAAAACTTCTTGTTAGTAAAAATTTTACTCTAGCCTTAAAAGAAAATGCCATTGTTTGCTCTTCAAACGCTTATAGCTTTTTTCTTTTTCATTTATCCCTAATACATATTCATCAAACAATATCAATGTAAATAGCAATCGTAATGTTATGCATGAAATAAAAACGATACGTAATCCAACTTAGGAAATAACCTGCAAATCATTACGTTATCTCAACCACACATACTATTGTATCTTGACCTTCAAATCTCATTGGGTTCAATACAGCTTACAGTTCAACATTGATTGGATACGAAACAAATAAAAATGTTCTGTATTACGTATTCTGATCGCATTTCAAGTGAGTTAACGAAGTAGAGATATATCCGTAGGTACTTAGCAATATGCTGTATTGGTTCGGTGCGATAAATTTGGTGCGCGTTTATTGTTTGTCTCGCTCTTTCCCTTTGATTTTGTGCTGAACTCTCGCTCTGTTAAAGGGAATTCAGTGGTCTTGCTTTAATTATGTAGCTTAGAGAAAGAAGGTTTACTTTTGATCGTGCGCGGTAAGTGTCGTTTGATAGCTTTGGAGCTGCTGTGAAGTTTTATTTGGTAGCTCTGTCACAAACTATAAAGGTGCAGAAGATACTCCCACTCGTATAATAACCCTAGTGGTTTAAGCGAGTGGTCTAAGCCATGGTATTATTATTGTAAACTTAAGACAATAAAAAAAAAAATCTTGTATTATTTTTCATGCTTATGTCGTATCATGCCTTGACATATAGGCGCTTTATTATAAGTAAACACATCTCTCCTCATTAAAATTAAACTACTACATACGGATTTTATCGCGTTGTTTATTTGACACTTTATTACATAATTTTGAAACTGTTACACTACTATTACTACTAAACAACGCGATAAAATCCGTATATAGTAGTTTAATTTCAATGAATAACATTCGCGTAAACAGAAGACAATATTACATCTCTCCTCTTTGGGAATATCCTCGTAAAATATTGTGCAATTCGAACAGTATTCAGAAGAAATAATAAAACAATGCCTCGGTGGCACAGCGGTAGTGTATGCGACTATTATGCATGAGGTCTCGAGGTCGATTCCCAGGTTAGGCAAAATGTTATCGGGGTTATTCGGTCAAGCAATTTTCAGTAGCGGCATTGAATTTAAGACTGTGCTCAGTAGACAACAGTTAGTCCAACACAAAAACAATTTATTTTAAGTCAGCTTCGCGTTAGTAATCTGTCCTGTATCAAGAGTGACTTTACAAACATTCGAACAACGGACACAAAAACACTCAGACTTGGAACAACTATTAATGGACCACGTAGATTGTCCCGTGTCGGGCACACGTCGTGTGGGAATCAGAACCACAACACTTGGCTCAGAGACAATAGTAAGGTAACCATATAAATGACTATACCGTCCATGTACCTACTCTATACAATATCCGCTTAAATCTCATAAAAACATTTTATAAATATAAAACAATCTGTAAAAGAGATTTTCGTCATATCCGATATTACTTTTAAACCATTCAGTCCAAAAATAACAGCCTTTGGCGCGGATTTCCCTTTTAAAAAGGTTTTAACTGTCCTTGTTCCATACCGGGTTATTTTTTATTAAAGAAATATCACACATTTCGTTTAATAAACTCTAATGGAATGATATAAAATATAAAAACAGTGTAGCAATAAGTAATGAATCCTCTTCCTAACTAATATTATAAATTCGAAAGTGAGTTTATTTGTTACGTTTTCACGCCTTAACTACTCGACCGATCAACATGAAATTTTGCATACACGGTTTACGGACGATAGTTTAACGTGACAACGTCATAACAAAATTTATTTCCCGTAACGTTACAATGAGCGTAACGGGACAATGAGCGTAACGGGACAACGAGCGTAACGGGACAATGAGTCATCTTTTTTCGTGCGTGCAGCCGGCGTTTAT
This sequence comes from Catocala sponsa, assembly GCA_963564715.1. Lineage (NCBI taxonomy): Eukaryota > Metazoa > Arthropoda > Insecta > Lepidoptera > Erebidae > Catocala > Catocala sponsa. Next base: position 23,472,227 of record OY751341.1, on the reverse strand, counting down.
CGATTTCTTAGACGTTGTCACGTCAAAAGACTGTTACTAACCCAACCTAACGTACATTGACGCAAGCGAAGCAGCGGGCAAAATGTAGTAAAAAGAAAATATATATGTCGGAGGAAGCCATGAGTCGGGTTGATTGTTGTTTGCATAATTCACAATATAAATTGTCTACATTTAAATTACTTTTAAAATTCTTAATTTAATTTTGTTTGATTTGTTAAATTATTATATAGCTCAAAAACCTTATTAATCTAATAAAAGTTATGAATATTGTAATTCACGTAACGACCAATCAGAGCAGAGCGCGTGCTTGAGTGAAGTCGAGGCGCTATCTTTACTTTAGGAAGGCCGACAGTTATTAAGACACATTTGAGCGATAGCAACTGATCGAGTCGGAACGTTAAGTTGTAAGATCGGTGCCCTGAACTCACTGCTCGGTCTTAACTGTTATTTCTTTTCATTTAACGTTATTGTACAGTTAAATATTGATTATCTAATAAAAATAGTGTAAACCAGGATCTTTGTGTTTTATGCTCGTATATTACCCATATGACGCCCACTAAACCCGTGACCACTAACGACGATGTCAACGAGAACGATACTTCTCCGACATATATATATTTTTGTGTGTGTGGTAGATGTGTTGTGGTTCCTGTACAAGTGTTATGTAGTTTCCGAACAGAGATACTGAGATTTTTGTCAATAAAACCTCAGTGGTAGTCTAGGGTAGGGTAGGGTAGTCCTTCCCCGGTCGAGCCGGCCCAGTCATGCTGAAATCAGCGAGGCTCTACTACACACAATATATTATGTCGCTATACTATTATAAAACTGTATCAAGACTGTATTTAAATATTGGAGATATTTAAACAATCATTATTGGTGTCAACTAATTATTGTAAACTTGGCGATTAAAAAGAGTGGCCATGAGTTTCTTGCCCGTTCTTCTCATGAGCCCTATACCCTTGCTTTGCTGAACGTGGCAGTAAATGTAAATTTAGAGAAAAAAATAGTGTAACTTTGACATTCATAAGTGTTGTTGTAACTTAACTTGAATAAATTTATTTTTGATTTTGATTTTGATTTGATTTGAAAAGTCTTAAATAAAAACCGGAAAGAGTACTGCAAATGTGTGTCACGTAGGGTGAATTTTTCTACTTCACATTGCGCTGCGTTAAAATACTGCGGGCTATTAGCAGGAGCAGCTAGCGCGTGGCTAGACTTTAAGAATTTATAGCGTGGTGACGCGCCGTGACATGCTTTGCTTAAATTTTTTTAAGAAAACTTGCTTGACACGTGTATGCTACTGTGACAACCAGCCGTGACATTACGAATTTTCTCAATAAGACAAATTGTTTGTTATATTTCAAGAGATATTTTCTTTTATCTTACGGTCGTTAACTACGCCTATTTGTCACGGCCCAAGGTTAGAGACCGTACTTGTCACAGAGTCAAAATCATAGCAAAATATTTTTATCAATTTAGTTCACAAAGTTATGAACGTCAAAGATGCTAATTAAACTATACTATGAATTTACTTTTACCGGTTACCACGTCCGGAAAAGCACGTGGGAGATAACCACACTTATAATATAATATCAGCCCGGTATTAAATTGTCCCACTGCTGGGCACGGGCCTCTTCTCAGTGTGAGAAGGATCAGGCCATAGTCCACCACGCTGGCCCAGTGCGGATTGGCAGACTTCACATATCATTGAGAACATTATTGAGATGCAGGTTTCCTCACGATGTTTTCTTTCACCGTTAAAGCAAACGATAATTACCTATTTAATACGCACAGAACTTCGAAAAGTCTGTGATGCCCACCTTGGGATCGAACTCGAGGCTTCTGCGTGGTAGTCCAACGGTTTCCCACTAGGCTATCGCTGTTGCCACATTACATACAGCAAAATTTAATATCAACTCACCCCCAATTATAATCAAAAACTTGAACAAATAGCACAACATCCACCATTTTGGATTAATCCGGTAAACCGATCACAAGACCAAAATGGGCACAATTTATATCATAAATTGGTAATTTAATTTGTAATAAGATTATCAGATTACAGTCTGATATAAAATTATTATTTATCGAGTTCGCCGTTCAAAATAACTGATTTATTGTAATATCACTGAAGCAAATTGGACGATACATCAAACGGCTTAAATAATAGCACATTCAGCTAATAAATGTATTTGAATTATTAATTACTAGCTTTAGCCCGAGGCTTTGCTCGCGTTAATTTAGAATTTGACAATCAATTTGGGTTGTACTCGGCTTGTAATAATATAATTCAATCATGATTCGAAAGACACGTGGCGCCATCTATTATCATAAGAACGTTATTGTTGTTTTCCTCGGGAACAGTAATTTTTTTCGGGATGAAAGGTAGCCTATGTCCGTTTCTGTACACCTGACAACATATATGCAAAATTTCAGGATGACCGGTTCAGTGTTTTAGGCGTGAAAAGGTAACTAACAAACCACCTCAATTTCGCTTTTATAATATTAGTTAGGATTAGGATTAGTATTCTACCATAGTAGGAGAAATGCTTATAAAATAAATTTTAATATATTAGGCAATTAATACGCCTGCTTTGCATGAGATCTCGAGTTTGACCGGCAAAAGTCAGCACGTACTCTGAAACTATGAAATATGCCATAGTCTTGCATCCTATTAGTTCAGAACAAAACCTAATTGGTTCATACCTTTGCTTACCCCTTTAACAATAGATGTGAGATAGAAAGTCATATCTGTTACCGCTCAGGGAATACCATGAAGAGATTTAGACAATCTTCAGGGCTTACGACGCTCGCCTATATACCTCGAGTAGGTATATTTACTTTAAAGGGAATAAAATCCGACTCCTTGTCGAATACTACGTTTATATAACAAAAAAGGTGACAAGTATTCAGAAGGTGCAAGAAGGTTATCATTAGACTAGACGTGGGTTTTAAATTCTGATTGGATGAAAGTTAATAAATAGAATCGATTGCTTGAGCTATGGTTCTGGGTTCTACATAATAGGGAGTTTATTGACGTCTAACGGACATAGCTCCAGACTCCGTACTGCGAATTTCTTTGCAGAAAATCCTAATACCAATTTACCGGACCCGGAAATTGAAACCGAGACCTCATGTTCAGCAGTCGCACTCAGCACTGCTACGTTATCAAGGCAGTTGTAATATAATATCAGCTCTGTATTAAATTTTGTGTATGCATTACATTTGTTCTTTCCAATATTTCAGACGGAAGATGGCGATGAATAATAACCAGAACAGAGTTATAAACGGCAATACATCAGACACAGTTCTCAGTTAAGAAAATTAATGGCTTCCAACTATGCTATAACTAAATAAATATGTGCTATCGTCCTCTCATTCTTTACTATGCAAGTAGAGAGGGTCCCTCCCTCTCTACATGTGAAATATTTCTATCACAGTATACATAATTCACGAATAAGGATGAACAATGAAATATTGTGGCCAATGTTTAGGATGTATAAAATATATTATGTTCCACACATTTTTTCCTATACAGAATGTAGGAGAGAGGTATAGGCCATATTATCATTTGTAATACAAAATACTTATAATATAGACACACACCTGTATGTTTTAGAAGGGGTAGGCACACACACACCCTCACACACACATACAAGTGTATTATCTCTACATTTCGCTAGATTTGTTTTCGGGTTTAAAAATGTCCCCGCTAGACTACAGATTGCTGAAGTCTACTGGGAAAATTTGCAGACACGGATGTACACGGTAGGGAAAATGGCTGCTACCGATACTTTCCTAGTTGAAAAAGGCAATAAGACTTGCTTATTCCGGGTATCGAAAGTGGGATCTCACGATCGCAAGCAAAGATAAGCAAAAATATATATAAGGTATGTTTTGAGTTTGATGTTCCCGCACGCACGAAAGGTGCAACTTTTAGAGGCGAAGAGACGGAGAGATATCTTCGTCGCTACCAGTGCATTGCGGGTTCGAAACCCTCAAGGGAAAAAGTCGTGCAACCCACAAATAAATGCCCGGAGTCTATGTGTTCGTAAGTTTCAATGTATATTGTGTTTATTGTCGTGTTTTTTTTATACGATTATGTGGCAAACAAGCATACGGCCCACCTGATAGTAAGTGGTCACCGTAGCCTATGGACGCCTGCAACACCAGAGGCATCACTTGCGCGTTGCCTACCCTTTAGGAAAGGAAGAGGGAAGGAGAAAGGGCGGGAAGGGGAAAAGAGGGTGATTGGGCCTCCGGCACTCTCACTCACCGAACGAAACACAACAGTAAGAAAACTGCTATGTCACGTCGATATTCTGTGAGAGGGTAGTCCTTCCCCGGTCAAGCCGGCCCCATTCATGCTGAAATCAGCGAGGCTCTACATACACAACAATATACATTGAAACTTACGAACACACAGACTCCGGGCATTATGGGATAAGATTTTTATTTTTCTATTTAGATACATCTAAAAAGAAAAATATTGTTCCAAATAAAAATCTTGTCTCATAGGTTCATGAATCTTCTATAATATATCTAAAGGCCTACACAGCACGCTTATATAATATATCCGATACAGATTTTATTTCTTTGTCCCCATCGTCACATTGTGATGGATTTATCGCAAGCTCCGTTTGCGTGATCGTTTTAGATAATATATATTTGTTTACACGTGAAATGGTTTGTAATAATATTCATTTCGTTTCTTTTATTTGTCTGCTATGACTTTATTGGCGCAACGATAATGAATGCGTCTACTGTGTACGAGGTCACAGGTCTATTATTGAAACGGGCAGTTTTATTGTGGCTTTTTGTCAGGCTATTGAGTCGCAGTGGCACACCGGTGGCCAGACACAAGAGGATTCTGATTTTGTCCGGCATTTTAATAAATTACAGGTTTAGACATTCTTAGTAGTAGCACGGAGTATGAAACTGTGATTACGGGCAATAGGCTTGCTCTGCATTACGTGGGATCTCTAATCATAGCATATTGAAATGTGGGTGTAATATACCGCAGCATACCATGAAGGATATTCCCGAAATTACCTATTATATTTGTAAAGTTTTAATTTATTTTCCCTCAATTTTAATTAATTAATTTATTTTATCTCCAACAAAGGCTGTACACATCTTATTCACAAAAGAAAAACAATTCAAGACGTTTTTGGTCTGTGTACTCCTTCAATTACAGGAGACCACATCATGCGTTAAATACAGCGTCTAAATGTGAAAGTATATTATAAAAATGCCTAATTTAAAAAAATAATAAGATAAACATACAAGTACATGCATCAAAAAAGGATAAAATAAAGTTACAATTATAATTTTAGGTTTAAAAAGAAATCAAATTTAAATAGATACATACTCACATGCGAAGCAATATTTAAAAAAGAGAATAATTGTTTCGCATGTGAGTATGTATCTATTTAAATTTGATTTCTTTTTTTTAATTTAAAATAGTAGATTAAATTTAAAACACTGGCAACACGGTGAGTACTTGGCAGAACACGGGTTCGACGGTTCGTCCGCTGACTCACTTTATTCTCGTCGCCCGAAGCGCTCGGACGTAGTTTAAGTTGACAGTTTGACGGTAGAAATATATATTTATACTTACAAGTTCAAGTATGTTTTAATTACTGCTACCAACGGTGAAACCAACCAATCAGGGTGATAAGGAACTCTTAAATATTATAGTTTCTAGATTTTAGTCAAAATCATGACATTGACATAATTATTAAAGCACAAACGGTGTCATACGGGCTATGTTTTGGTTTCAAATGATAGAAACCTGTAAACCCTTATTCCAGGAGTACAACATTTTAACACTCCCAAACCTATATATATATAAGGTCTCAATATTTGTAAAGGCCAATCAAAACTTTGTAGTGTAGGAAGCCCTCCGACCAGGTGGGATGACGATCTGCGAAAGACTGCAGGCAGATGCTGGATGCGGCAAGCTGAAGACAGGGCGCTATGGCGCTCTTTGGGGGAGGGCTATGTCCAGCAGTGGACTATTATAGCCTGATGATGATGATGATGATGATGAATCAAAACTTATGTACATTAGCCTCAGAAGTAAATAATAGGCGACAACGTGACGTATTTCGCCTCTGTATGCATTTTAATGCATAAAAGTGTGTTTCACATGGCTCCTGTAATTTTTAACAAATTACCTAAAGAAATAAAGGCAATGAATACCGTTTTATTTAGGAAAAATCTAAAAAGCCTTTTAGTAAATAAATGTTATTATAACTTAAACGATAATTTTTCCAATCTTAAGACCTCACATTGACATCAAGTAATAGAACAATTATACATGTATCTTTTAAATAAATAATCTTTTAATGTATTGTAATAATTCCAGGGATGATATTGAAATAACTTAATTATTATTATTATTGACATTGAAATAATCGTATTATTATTATTAAATAAACAATTAATCTGTATTATTATAAGTTTTAGAAGGACTCTGCATAATTTAATTTCTTAAAATATTTTATCTAATTTTATATATTTCAATGTCAATCTTCATTTTTATTGAACCATGATTGTATACATTTTGCATGCCTTACGATAGAATCACTTGAAACATGAACTTTTAATAACACCATTGTAACAGTGTTTTCTGCAAAAATTAATAATTTGAATTTGAATTTGAAAATGGCTTACTTTAATTAGAGGATCAATCATCTCTCAATCTCTTAATAAATGATGTTCGAAATAATGTGCCGATTTAGTTTAATAAACGTGAAATGTAAATTGAAATGCGATTGCAGTTTACATTTTACGCTTAGAAGAATACCATTTGTGATATTTAACTACATCATACTATTCAAGCTAGAGTTCTTCTAGCTTGAATAGTTTTTATAACAAAAATTGGCCTTCTGCTGTAGACTAAGACAAAGTATTCTATTTAATTCCAGATAATATAAAATCTAGTCTATATATGTTTTAATTTGCTTATAGTGCTGGGATACAGAAAAATAACTTTTGTATTTTCACCTGTCTGTAATTCGATCTATTTTGCAGTCTATCTCTGTATAAGATAATATGTATTTACTTGTTATATAGATTCGACGATGACGCAATAAATAGCAACCGCTACGATTTTCCAAACCTTTGAACAGATATTAAGACATGTTGTATGATAATTAAAGTTCTCTGTGACTACGGTTGACACAGATTTAATAAGAATGCCTGGAGAAGGAATCCTTTGTTAAAATTCTTTGATTTAGCTCTAATAAGACATACATGCTAGAAAATTAATACGAGACTTTTAAAAATAAAAAACAAGTAATATAATTATCTATAATAGGTTTCTTGTTACTTATTGGTTTTTGGTCTTGTTAGGCACGTCTGTATTTTAATGATTTCTATCGACTTATGGTTCTAATAGTAACTAGGTATCCATTGAAGTCACTCGACTGTCGTATTTATAACTGGTGGAATAACAAGAATGTCTACTAAAAACGTGTATCTCATTAGATTTTTATATTAAATAAGTAAGGTCCTCCAGGCACGGCGGCCAATCTTAACGGAGACTCACCATTTGCACAAGCGCACAAAGACAAGTGCACTCGCTTTTCCCTAACTCTCATAATGCCATGGGACGGCAGTCCGACATGACCTTTAAGAGATCAGGAGCAGGAGGCTGTACAAGCTTTCCGAGGACACAGGAGTGTGCCACACTGCCAACAACCTAACTCCAGGTTGCTACAGCTCTGAGAATATATTTTCATAAACACCCGATAACCTTTGCTTGGCCCGTCGCAGAATTCCTAATGGACAGCAGTCGTATACACTGCCGCTTCGCCACAGAGGTGATTTTTTATATAACTATGGTGGTAAACAAACATATAGTTCTTATCTTATCTTATGTGGGGGCCAGTCAGTGCAGACCAGCGACACTTCGACCCAGTGGGATCTTTTGTGTCGACACTCTCCCAATAACGACTGCCATAGATGTTCATGGCAGCCGGGACCAACGGCTTAACATGCTCTCCGAGGTACGGAGCAGGCGATAATTGTCAATCAATACGCACATAATTTCGAAAAGTCATATAAATTCCAAAAGTCAGAGGTGTGCGACTTGGGTTCGAACCCGAGACCCTTTGCATTGCAGTCTGTGGATCTCCCCACTTAGCTATCGCTGCTCTTAAACATATAGTTAAAAAAAGGAGTTATTATATTACCAACGCAAAGAAAGATCCTGCTAGGTATCCTGCGCTTGCTGACAAGATACTCCTTGGAAACTAGACTAACCACATGAGCTTAACACAAGTCTGCTTAACTGTGTGATCTTTTATAAAGTGGAACTGCCAAAGTCAAGGTTAAAAATCATTTATAAATTTAGGTCACGAAGTAACACTTACGAACGTCAAGAGGGTTAGTGAGTTTATCCTAAAGGTTAAGCCTATGAGAAGATGGCGCAGTGCTAGTGAATGCGACTGCTGTGCATGAGGTCTCGGGTTCGAAACCCGGGTCGAGCCAACAAAAAGTTATTGGGTTTTTTTGTTAAGAAATCTCAATAGCAGCCCCGAGTTAGGAAGTTGGCGGTGTTAGACACCCCGTACCTCGGAAAGCACGTAAAGCTGTAGGTCCTGCGCCTGATCTCTCTCCGGTCGTATCGGATTATCCGTCCCATCGGATCATGAGAGTTAGGGAACAGAAAGTGCACTTGAGTTTCCGCACACACTTGTGCACTATAATATCTCCTGCGCAGATGGCCAGTCTCCGTTAGGACTGGACGCCGTGACCGAAAGTCGGTTTGGAGGACATTATTATTATTATTATGAGAAGATACCTGTAAGAAAATCACGACCACTCTTTTAATGAGATGCACTTCGCAAGTTACAATCAGAAATCCTCAAAAAGTTTTGCTATTACTCCCACTCTTTAAGGAATTTAGATATCATATTCACCGGCAAAATATAAGCCAGACATATTTTAATTAGTCAAGCTCGCCACTGCTACTTATATTCATAATGATATTCTATTAAATTCCTCATATATAAATTATTTGCAACTGCACAGCTGACGCAGTCAAACTGTACTCAGTTCTCGCGATAAAGTTTATTATTCTCCCCATATAACTAAGGCTACCTTTCCACCATAGATGTATGAGGTAGCGAAGCGTTGAGCGATCTTAAAACAAAGATATGAAAGTTCAGGCACTCGTGATCGGTACGAGGAAATAATGAAAAGGCTGATCGACGCTTTCCACTGATCAGTGGTTTTTATCTTGTGACAAGAATAAACTTTGCCATTCAACGTGGCTGCTGTTTAGTACTACAATTCTTCTGGACGCTCCACTACTCATTTATTTAATGCTACAAGTCTTTTGGATACTCTACCAGTCATTCATTCAATGCTTTAAGTCTTCTGGACACTCTTCCAGTCATTCATTTGATGCTACAAGTCTTCTGGACATTCTACCAGTCAACTGTGATGCGGAGGAATCCTACGATGCCTATTTTTAGAGGGTTAAAATTTATTTTTACTTTTTAGTGCCTTTTTATATTGGATATATACGTATTTATATTTTATAATAATTTAGGTATGTATAAGTTAAATTTGTAAATATTTTCCGATTTCGATATTTTTTTTGATGTGAACCAAAACAAACCCTTTCTCTTTATTTCTTTGAATCTTTTTTAAAGGTGTTACCAGATCTCAGCTAAGGTACGAAATTCGGGCGATTCTGTAGATGAATATAACGCATATTTCCAACATAGCACACGCACCTTAACAACATAGCACATCTTTGGTGGAAAGGCAGCCTAAGCACGCGTTTAGTCACTGCCTTTGTCCTCAATTCTTCGTGAAAGTGATACGTCCCATCGCATCACATCCCGCTGTTCACTTAGAACTATTCGTAAGGTAAAAGACGAAAACTGAAAGCAAATTAGTTTACAGCAAAGTTGGAGGATAGCTGGGGGCGCCGAATTTCTGAAAGTGCCCCTATTTAGCGGAGAAGCTTCAGGATATTCGCTTTATATTCGCCTTTTCAAGCCTTGGTTATCACGGGATACTGATACTATTACCATGTATAATAATAAATTTTGTGACGTTTAACGTTTGAGTAAGATTTTGGTGAAGAAACATTTTTAGAATTGTTATCTGTATGTATGTTTGTAGGCGCATCACACAAAATACCTGCACGAAATTGAATGCGGTTTACACAGTTGTATTGCTGGAGACTTAATTAAAAATGTGGTGCATGTTTCATCTTAATAGGCCGCCTAGGAATTGAGTTTTAGGAAAGAAAATATACTTAGGTAGGTATCTACTTCTAAATTCCACGCGAGGAAGTCGCAGGCAAATGCTGGTTAAAATGAAATTTTAATCCTACATGTCTGTCAGTTCTCTATAATACTCTCATTTCAATTTAAACTATAATGCTAATAATTAGATTTTAGTCACACAAGTGGTTTATTCGGTCACAAAGTATATGTACCGTACCGTATATAGTACTACTACACAAAACTACACGAAAAAAAGTGGGCAGAAATAAAGGAATGTAGACAGACGAAGGAAGCACTCCCGTCCTTAAACAAACATCTGTCGCGCAAACTCCTACGTACCACAAGGAAAACCTACGACACCTAGTGGGTATAATAACAGGCCACTGCTCACTCAACAAACACCTATTCAATATCGGCATCACCGACAGTCCCCTATGTAGAGGCTGCATGGAGACCGAAGAGACACCGGCTCACGTGATCCTACACTGCAAAAGCGTGAGCAACCAACGGACGAAACTGCTGAACAGTCCAGAGACGATGCAGGAGGTGCTGCGCAATACCGGTCCCTTGTTGTCTTTCTGGACGGAGCTGAGGTGGTATGAGTGACCGAACAAATTTTTGCGTCGGTTACTTACGCACAATGGCCCAATTGTGGGGCTAAGTGCGGATAACATATGTCCAACTAACTAACTAACTAACCGTATATAGTATATAGAGGCCGATTACTACGCGGAACAAATTCTTTCTTTTTCTTTTTCGTGTGGTTAGTGGCCAACCTGTTGTCAAGAGTTGTTTGAGCCGCCCGTAGGCCTCTGACATGGCTTAGCGACTGCTGTCAATTTGGCAACAACCGGGAATCGACTTTTTACGTGCCCTCCGAAGCACGGAGACGCTCAGATGAAATACCACTAAGCAGTCACCCATCTATAGACTGACCGAACCCAACGTTGCTTAACCTCGCAATCGTTTACCGATCAGTGAGTGCAACTGGCTATGAACGCCGGACCAAATATATAATAATAATATAATAATATTCTACCACATACACACAACACCATCTAGCCCAAACTAAGCAGAGCTTGTAATATGGGTACTAGACAATGGATAAACATACATATATACTTTTTGTTTGTAAATACATACATATTATACATAGAAATACCCAGACCAAGACAAACATCAATGTTCATGCACAAAATGTTTGACTTCTGCGGGAATCGAACCCGCGACCTCAGGCGTGGCAATCGGTTACACTAACCACTACGCCATCGCCATGTGTGATTCATAAACAGGTGTTCCGAGCCAGGTCGCTGGCTGTTACTACTCCTTTAAAAAATACATAATAATTATAGTCTCGTTCTTATATGTATTACACTAATTTCGCTAGTATTGGTTTTATGTTCTATCGAGGGCCTATAGCTTAGTGGGAAACCGTTGGACTGCCACGCAGAGGTCTCGAGTTCGAACCAAAGGCGAATCTCTGACTTTTCGAAGTTAAGTGCGTATTAAATATATACTAATATTATAAAGCTGAAGAGTTTGTTGGTTTGTTTGTTTGAACGCGATAATCTCAGGAACTACTGGTTCGAATTGAAAAATTATTTTTGTGTTGCATAGCTTATTTATCGAGGCAAGCTATATAACATCACGCTACGACCCACGGGGGCGGTGCAGTAACCCAAAACGCGGGTGAAACTGCGGGCACAGCTAGTATTTAATAAATATCGCTCGCTTTAACAGTGAAGGAAAACATCGTGAGAAAACCTGCATATCTATGAGTTCTCAATAATGGTTTCGACGATATGTGAAGTCTACCAACCCGCACTAGGCCAGCGTGGTGGCCTAACCCCTTCTCACACTGAGAAGAGGCCCGTGCCCAGCAGTGGGACAATTCAATACAGGGCTGGTATTATGTTTATCGGAGCAGGTATATTGCTCTCTACCGAGTACAATCAAGACTTCATATTACTATTGAGAATATTTTGACAGAAGCGCACTATCTGCGAAGGGCAGGCAGGAAGGTATAGGTGTAAAGCCGCATTTTGCTGGCTATCGTTTCAAGCACCCCTCAGAGATCAATTTCTTTTTCATCAACCGGTTACAGTGCAACTCTCTGTGCTGACACAGAGAATTTCTTGTTAAAAAAGCCTAATAACACTATACCCGGCTCGGAAATCGAACTCAAGACGTTACGCACAGCAGTCACATTTACAGACGCTGAGCCACGTAGGCAGCTTTTAAAACTAAATTATAATATTACCTTTGGTTGTAGGGTGTGAACCCTTCCGGTTAGCAGTCACCTAGCTTACTCGTCGCATGCGAACCCTGAAACAATATTAGTAAATAAGTATTTTATTTTTCAAAAAATAGGCACACACACTTTATTATAACAAATATTATAACAGAAAAACAAAATATTGCATATAATGAAATGAAAAATAAGGTTACCACTCAGGTTTGTTGTTGGTTCGCGGTTTATACGTCAAACAAACAATTATTTATGAACTACGAGTAGCTGTTCCCTCGGTGTCACCCGCGTTTATCGTTACTGCGCCGCCCGCGTGAGTCGTAGCGTGATGTTATATTATATAGCAATTTATCGAGGAAGGCTATAGCCTTCCTCGATAAATTGTCTATCCAACATTAAAATAATTTTTCAAATCGAACCAGTAGTTGCTGAGATTAGCGCGTCCAAACAAACAAACTCTTCAGCTTTATAATATTAGTATAGATAAGAACAATCTTTGACTACATGGATGGTGAAGTACTTTTAGTGGTAGCCTCGCCACTGCTCCCGCGCAAATATTGTGGGTTCGATTCCCACACGGGACAAAAATTTGTATAATCTAAAGAGTTTGTTTGTTTGTTTATTTGTTTGTTTGGTTGAACGCACTAATCTCAGGAACTACTGGTTTGAATTAAAAATTCTTTTAGTGTTGGATAGCCCATTTCTCGAAGAAAGTTATAGACTATATAACATCACGCTACGACCCACGGGGGCGGCGCAGTAATCATAAATGCGGGTGAAACAGCGGGCACAGCTAGTTCATAAATAATTGTTCCAAGTCAAAGGGATTTTCGGGTCCTTTGTTTGGATGTTTTTATATATAGCCTATAGCCTTCCTCGATAAATGAGCTATGCAATACTAAAAGATTTTTTAATTCGAGCCAGTAGTTTCTGAGAGTAGCGCAAACAAACAAACTCTTCAGCTATATAATATTAGTATATATATCATTCTTATAGACAAATTAATTTACAAATTTAAATTAATTTTGTAAAAATACAAAGCAGCCAAGCATAACACTAACACCGCCACATAATTAACAAACTAAAACAACAACGCCCAAAGAATTTTCATCACGGCTCGAACAAAAAGTGTGCAAGTTTCTTAAGTTCTTAACAAAGTGCAAAAAAGTGGCCAACTTTCCGAAAGCGTGAGCGATCGCCCGTCAAATATTTAGCCTTTGGGAGTAGGCTGTCAACTGCCGGCCGGGTAACTTTGGCCCAAGTGCAGAATACCAAACTAAGCGCTGTGGACGTTAAACATTGATATAGTGTTTTGGTCATCGAATAGTTTAGAAAGTAAGAAATATAATATAACTTGAATAGTTTGAATAGATCTTTAAATGCAATGTATGTCCATTGAATGTATTGACGTTTAGATTGTTGAAGATTTTAAATAGCATGCGCAATTTTAAAGACAACAATATTATAGTGTATATTGTATTTACTAGTTATAAAGCAATGAATTTCATTTCGTATAATTTTGTTTTTGGGTGGCATTTCGAGTTTTAAATGCTTTCATGCTTCAATGGGAATGAGGCAAAACGCAAAAGCTTTTTCTTTATAATTTATATTGCTGGGTTTTACTGCGCTGGTGATATTACACGTCGTTAAATAGTTATTCAAAAGTGATTTGATGTCTGTAACATATTTCATCCAAGATTACGTTATAATATAAAAATTTGGATGAGTGCCGATTTTTATATTACTTGCTAAGTTACCATTTTCAACTTGTTTTACCTTTTCTGACGGTACAGATAAACAAAATAGTAAACAATGATAAAGTAAACAATAAAAATGCCAACTAAAATTAGAAAAATAAAACATCAACCGTATCGGTAATTTCGTATCACAACATCTTATCTACAACTTAAACTTAACAATTAGGTACACGAGAAAATCCATAATTTATGAAAGTTATTTTCTTGCCGCCATTTTGTACTATAAACAGCCCGCCGCGTTTCACGAAGAGTACAATATTTAACACTACATCCTGCTCGGTCCGCCCGTTCCTTCTGTTTGCGCATCCCCGCAGCTGTACCGCCATGTTAAACGACATCCTATGATACTGTCACGGTTTATTACAGCTTTTTTACGATATAAAGCGTAATGACAAATGTTACACAAGATAATAACACGAGGGCGTTCGCGCGGGAAAATTGACGTTTCTATTTTTAATCTGTAGCGTGGCAATAACCGTCGCCTTTTGTTCCAATGTTTCTTTTTATTATAAACTTATATTGAAGGAGGTTTCGCTCTAAATATTTTATGGCCATTTATGTAAGCATGATGTCAAATAGAAAAGAGGTTATAGTTATTTTTTATTTTATAGGTAAGCATTATAAATTGCCTCATACGTTTTTTATAAACTTTATTCTTGTATGGCGTCAGCTTTCATAAGATACCAATTTTCTTAGAGGGTAATCCTTTGATCCTATTTTATATGAAGTAAGTTACAGTTTATGTTAATAAATACGGAGAGTTAGCTCGTTTTAGCTGTGAAAAGCCATTGAGGATTGTTGTAAGCGTATTATATGGTTTTTATACTTTACAATTTACTCTGCCTTGCAGTGTTATTTTATTGGTTTGTAAAAAAACATAAACCTAACTTGACATAATAGTGTCATGTTTGTGTATCTGCAATGGCTTTTTTACACCCAACTGTTTCCCTATGCAGTAGCAGGGGACCAGTAATGAATTCCACATTTATTTTCAACGACATCTTTCTTTCTAGAAATCTTGTCATCGTCGTCTTAACTTCGAATATAAACTAAAACACTCGTGCCCTTGGCATTGGCATAGCGATTAACTAAAGTAGACGATGTATTCAAGCGTAGGACTAAAATATAGCTAGTAGTAGCGCGCTTAAGGTTTCTGAATCAAATAAGACCGTTTTTTTTCAAACTGTATCTGAATTCAAACCCGTATTGTTTCTGTTTTATTCATCAATTTCTGTTAAGTTATTAAGCACACTGAAGGCACGAATATGATATACCACTTTATTTACAAGATCGTACATATTAGATTTTATGTGATTTGAAGTTTATATGAAGATACTACCGATAGCTAGTGACGTGACTACAAAACTCTGCCTACCTCACTTTGCTCATCAATTAATATTATATTTAACTAGCTTTTGCCGGCGGCTTCGCTCGCGTTAATTTAGAATTTGACAATCAATTCGGGTTGTACTCTGCTTGTATAATAATATAATTCAATCATGATTCGAAAGACACGTGGCGCCATCTATTATTATCATAAGAACGTTATTGTTGTTTTCTTCGTGAACAGTAATTCTTTTCGGGATGAGAGGATGTCTGTTTCTGTACACCTGAAAACGTATATGCAAAATTTCAGGATGATCGGTTTAGTGGTTTAGGCGTGAAAAGGTAACAAACAAATAAACAAACTCATTTTCGCTTTTATAATATTAGTTAGGATGTTCAGTTCATAGCTTTGTATTGTCACTTTCAATATTTCTTCGAAACAAAATTAGCGACGTTACATCTTCCAAAGTGTTGGAAGCTTGTCGTGTTCCCGACAAACTTTGTTCTTTCGTATATTATACAAGTTGAAGAGATATTATTTTCACGCCATAATGTACGGTAGGTTTTGCAGCCGTTTCAATGAAATCTTTCGAGAGTACCTACTTGCTTTTAATGTGAAAGTACGTACGTTTGTTTTAGGTTATGTACAAAGTCATGACTTATATATTCTGGTCTTTGTAGATGTTTTATATGTCACCTTCTTTATAAGACAATAAGATGGAGCTGGTTGTGTATTCCTCATAGACATAGGAGTACATAACCAGCGGGCAATTAAAAAATAAGCATTCTTACGTGGTAAAATCAGTCATTGATTTAGTTTTTACCAAAAAAATATGTAAGTTAATTACTTTTAAACGTAGTAGATAGTATTCGTAAATTCCTAAGTCAAGCATCATTATCATCATCATCATCTCAGCCGAAAGACGTCCACTGCTGGACATAGACCTCCCTCAAGGATTATTCTCACATTCCGGTCTTGAACCAACCGCATCCAACCGCTTCCCGCGACCCTTACCAGGTCGTCGGTGCACCTTGAAAGTGCTTACCCCTACTGCGTCTTACTAAATACTTTTGGATTAATTCGTTAGGATCTTCGATCAAATATACCATAGATGCACATTCTCATACAAAAACCGCGTCAATATATGGCACTGACCAGTACTACTTACTTATAAGTGTCTGCATTTATTATGCAATCCAAGAAATAAACCGGAATAACCATTGAACGCCTATTGAGAAACATTTTGTAATAGTTTAGTTAAAACGCGTCAATGTAAAGCGGTCTAATTGTGTTACTTGCGATACGCAAGCGTACTAAGTATATGGTACGGTCTCCACCGTAGTAGTGGTGTCGATTAGCTCTCGCTTACGGGCAGCGCACGCAAGAATGAGTGGCACAGGTGCATAATATAGCGTATACGACTGATTTATGCACAGTTTTGTTGGGGCCGTTTTTCGAGCGACGATCGTGCATCTATGGTATATTTGATCGATGGTTAGGATAGTTTAATTTTTCGAGTTGCCAAGTCTGAGTAATTTCCATGATCAGCATTGAAGAGCGTGGCTATAAAAGTGTTACAGTGGTGAGTGTGGTAGGGTTAATTCTATTTTAACAGACTCAGGGTTGTGTACATGTGAAAGGGTATGTAGAACTTATTACAGCCACATTTCACCATGTTTTAAAACACTCATGAAAATCCAATAATTCTCTCCGACCTGGAAAATCCAATAATATCCAAACTGGGATCTCACGAACGCAACCATATCACTGAACCAGTAAGTCCCTTTTTTATATTAATACGTGAAGCGAAAACTTTGGATCCCTTTTTACGAAAATTGGGCGGACGGAGGAGTATGAAATTTCGCACACTTATAGTTTATACAGAGAAGAAGTGACGAATGCTAATATTTTTTTAAAATATGCATTAGAAATACATTAAATTAATGAAAAAACACTACACGCACACAACCATGCATTTGACACACGCAGTCGAAACGCGTAACTATGGTAACATACCTACATATGTATATCAATATAATGACATATGTCAACAATATCTTACAGGCAAACTGGTCGAATTTCGAGCACAAGGCGACCGCTAGTAAAGTTAGATCCCAGAAGTAACTGATTATAATATTATAAGCATTCATACTTTTCTTTTTTTAAAAATGACAACTCTTTCACTATGATTAATTTATGTGTCGCGGGGGACGTTACAAATATTTAAACAACGGACACAAAGAACACACATACTTGGAACAAGCATTTGTGGATCACGCAAATTTTTGTCCCGTGTGGGGATCGAACCCACGACACAGCGCGGCGGTAGTGAGGCGACCACTTAAACCACTACGCCATCCGTGCAGTCATCATTAAATTCAATCCATCGTCATTATACAAAGCAAAAACCTTTCTACTAAAAATAAAGCGCTCCAGAAAAAGACTATAACCTAAATGTTCCTGAATACGCAATATAATCCTAATTGACAAGCAGGCTTTCAACATTTATACCTTTGCCAAAAAATTGAATAAAAACTTTTAAAGCCAATTTTAACCCTATGAACATTCAATTGAGAGCGGCGCGGGCAAATGTAACAATTTCGGTCGAAACTACCCTTGGGACTGAGTGACCGGTACGAAGGGTTAGATACGGTACCGATTTATTTCTATTACCATTTGACCGCGGGCGGTTAAGAGGTTGGCGTACTGAGAGCGCCATCGTTTTGCGTGAATTGTTTATTTATTTATTTTGAATTGACATTCGATACAGGTTAAGATGAATCGATTCTAGACTGTAGACAGTGTGCTTAAAATGTCTTTGATAGATGTTAATGAGTCAATGAATTGAATTAGCATCGTGTCGAGCTTAAATTACATTACGAGTCACGCCTTTAGAAGATTGATATTAATTTATTATTATTAATATGTTCAATATTATTTTTGTTTACTTGCATACAATACTCGCACATAGGTTTGGTCACTGTGGCACAGGTGTTATGACTCATATAAAGACAAAACAAATCGAGAATCGGAACAACTATTCGTAGATAGTGTATACAAATTATCGAGAAATTTTAAAGATCGAACCCATGTTGTGAGGAAATCGTAAAAGAAAACGCACTTTCAACCTCACTGTATTGGTTTATAGGTGAATGTCAAGTGTTACTGGATGATTCTGTAAAAAATTTTGAAGCAGCAACACAGAGATCAAATCTATGGCTGGTAGTAGACACGTCTTTTTACACAAGACGTGATAAACGTAGCTGGTGAAATGGGTTGTAATACTTATCTGTCTACGCCTTCTACGATGTATATAGGTATGCTAGGATGTCTCTTTTTGTCTTAAATCTTTAATATACCAATATTAGAGTGCTGTGCATATTAGCGATTTAAGACAACTAGCGGTCGCCTAGTGGTCAAAATTAGACCAAAACTCCTAAGCGTGCTAGTTTGTTTTCTTTTTTCTTTATTACATATAAATAAGATACTATTTATTGTAATAAAGAAAACTTGTTACTATGGTTATCTATAGGTTACCATAGTTACAAAGAAATGTACGACGTCCGACGAACAATGCCGAAATACTACGAATGCGATTCGACTGCGTGTGTCAAATACATGGATGTGTGCGTGTAGTGTTTTTTCATTAATTTAATGTATTTCTAATGCATATTTAATAAAAATATTAGGATTCGCTCTTCCTTCTCTATATAAACTTTAACTGTGCCAAATTTCATAATCCTCCGTTCGCACAATTTTCGTAAAAAGGGGTACAAAGTTTTTGCTTCACGTATTAATATATAGATAAGAAACATCTTAGCATACCTGTATACATCGTAGAAGGGGTTGGCAGAGCGTACAAGTATGTGTCACTAAAGACACAGGTGGTCTTTGTGTCTTAAGTGACACATACTTGTACGCTTTGCCCTAAGTCTATCTCAGTGTGCCTCACACTTAAACCTTAACGTAAAATAACTTGCGGGGTCAAGATGTACCGATTGGGTTTTTCCCGGATTAAATTTACGGCACTTGGCTCTTCTGGAGTGGAAGGGTTGGCAGGAGAGGCGCATATATACATCGAGAATGATTGTACTGACTATTGTAGGACTTTGCGACGATACAACGAAATATTATATAGGCTGTTAGTTTGTGTGATTACGTAGGTAGATTTATTTTTTACTAGCAATTTTCTACGTGATGTTTCTTTATCGAAGGGGACTTTATAAATGTTCAAATAACGGACACATTTTTTTATTTTCTTGTTGTTTTTTTATGTTTTATGCCAGTGTAGAGGTCAAAATAAACTGTTTTCTTTCATTCTTTCTTACATAAAGAACACTTAGCCTTGAATAATCCCTTGTGGATCTCACAAATAATTGTACTGCGTGATACCTTGAAAAAAAAACGAACTGAAAGTTATTTACATGAACATGAACTTGAACATCGCACTGAATACCGACCGCTAAGTTTGTTTGTTACTGATAATTGTTGACTTTCTAGAAGCAGTGTTCATTGTTGATTTTTCTTCCGGTTGTGATTCGAACCCATGCCGAGTGCGGCATAGTGGTATTGGTGAGATGACCACTACGCCATCCATGCAGTCAATTTATGAGTGAAAGAATGGTTAAACTATTAAATCGCATTGATACACGGGCGGCCAGACAGAATAGGCTCTGAATTATGTTTGGTATTTCAAAACATGACAGGTTTTAATCGGTTCAGTAGTTTTTGAGTTCATTCATCACAAACAAAAATGCAAATATTTTCTCTTTATAATACTAGTGTAGCAAAACGTTATCTCTATGTGTGATATAATTGTAAATAACACCAAAAAGATTTTAGTAAATTTTTCAGCCAGCAACTGGTAAACGAGCAAAACGAAGCGCAGCATTCTGAACTTAGCTTAAAAAGTGCAATCTAAAACATTTGTAATTTGAACGCGTTCCAATTTAAGCCGGATTTATTCCCGCCATTTTCCACAGTAACAGATTAATTTGAAAAAAGAAAAACACTGGAATCTAAACAATAAATCGGTTTAAAATCGCTTCGAATTCGATATACGAACAAACGTTGTAATTGAATTTAAAAAACGAAGATACCCCGCGATTGTTAGCATTAATTATCCTTATCTGTTTCTCGTTATTGTATTTTAGTTTTTATCAGATCTCCTTTTTGCGCGTATAAATGCTGCAATATGTAAGGATTTAGTTTATATCGGATCTCGATTTCCTGCGTAGAGATACTAACTGAAATATATAGAGATAAACTTTAAAATGCGATAAAAATTATCATGTGATGTCATTGTGTTCCTCCAAAAAATATTGTTTACATAATGAAGTCATCATTATGTAAACAATATTTTTTGGAAGAACATGATTAATTTGCAATGGAATTATAACCTAAACAAAATTGTTTTATCAAGTGACGTACAAAGTAACACTAATTAAAGTCAACCCGATAAATGTATATATATATTATATACTAGATGTTCCCGCGGTTTCACCAGCGTTTATCGTTACTGCGCTGCCCCCATGAGTCGTACTGTGATGTTATATAACCTATAGCCTTCCTCGATAAACAGGCTATCCAACATTAAAAGAATTTTTCAAATCGAACTAGTAGTTCCTGAGATTAGCGCGTTCAAACAAACAAACTTTTCAGCTTTATAATATTAGTTTAGATTTAATTAATTTTGGACATTTGGACAAAATCAAAGTTAATTCACATACTAGGTCGAACGCATTAATCACGGGCTATTTAACTAACCTTAAACAAAGGATTAATTTACAATGATCCCAAATTACTATTAAATGCTCAAATTGCAATTCGTTTAGCGATTAAACCGTAAACATTGCTTATTGATTATACTGTTGTGTTGCTCACATAAATGTTACATAATTAATTTTAGAAGTAGTAGAGCCTCGCTGATGTCAGCATGAATGGGCCGGCTCGACCGGGGAAAGACTACCCTCTCACAGAATATCGACGTGAAATAGCAGTATTCCTACTGTTGTGTTTCGTTCGGTGAGTGAGAGTGCCATAGGCAATCACACTCTCTCCCTGTTCCCGCTCCTTCTCCTTTCCAATTCCTTTCCTAAAGGGTCGGCAACGCACAAGTGATGCCTATGGTGTTGCAGGCGTCCATAGGCTACGGTAACCACTTACCATCAGGTGGGCCGTATGATTGTTTGCCACGTCGTATAAAAAAAAAAATCTAACGATCAGATACAATTTCATTGTATAAACCCACAACCTGTTAATTATATTTAGTAGGAGTCGTAACGATAGCCGCCAATTGCATCCAGATTTTATCTGTGGGCAGCTACTTTTCTTTATACAAACATAATATATATACTGCTAATAACTTACAATCGGCCTGGTACACATAACACAAGTTAGGTCTTATCTTAGGTACCAGTGTTCAATACCACATATATACATGTTACAACGAACTAACGGTTCTAATTGTATTGCCTACTTTAAACATTTTATAAATTATATAAAATTACACATGTGAAAAATTTGTGAGCGACGTTCTCTGGTTCTCTGATACATTTATATTAAGCTTAAACAAGTGGAAAACGGCAATAAATTGCCGTAAATCTTAGAGTTCGAAAAAATGGTTCAAGTATATTACTTGCAAAGGTCACGTGACCTTGAGGTCAAATATCAAAAGTCATAGTCAATTCGGGGGTATATCGACTATGCTGAGTCGAATGGCGTTGAACGCGGGTCTCTAGCTCTTACGGTTGTTGAGTTGAAAAATGTATAACAGACAGACGGACGGACAAAGCGTTTCACGCCTTAACTAATCGCCCGATCTGACCGATCATTATCAAATTTCGCTACAAGTTGTCAGGGGTACAGAATAGTACATAGGGTCCATTTTATCTAGAAAAAAGTTTTGTTACTAACCTAAACTAACCTACATTTACACAAGTCGCGGGAAAAATCTGGTAAGTAAATATATATTGTTAAATAACTTATAATGGGTCTAGTACTCATAACACAAGTTAGATCTTATCTGGGGTACGATTGTTCAAGAACTCACTGTATAACACTCGCGTAAACATAAGACAATATTTGTATATTTTATAACAAACTAGCTTTTGCGCGCGGCTCCGCCCGCGTGGTACCTACATCAATAAAAAGCCTATATCCTTCCCCAGGTCTTAAACTATATGTGTACCAAATTTAATCTAAATCGGTTGAGTGGTCTAGCCGTGAAAAGATAACAGACAGACAGACAGATAGACAGACAGAGTTACTTTCGAATTTATAATATTCGTAAGGATAAGGATAAATAAATAAAATTAATATAAACTTTTGAATAACTGAATCCAACACCACAAGCAACATAACCTCAAATTTATGTGACTGAACCTACCATTAAAACCAACATAGCGTAAGTAATCCGTCAACAAAGCTGTTTTGGACCATACGCTGGCACACAAGATGTGGTGTGCATCTGACAGGACCCTTGTCAGATCCAACTTGTACTGCAAATAAGTTGTTCACATAGTTTTGATCCGATTTTATAACTACAATGCTCGATTATGTTAATACTCGCTGCACCCCGCGGTTTCATCTGTGTAAGTCTCAATACCGTGGGAATATCGGTATAGCCTATGTGTTAATCCAGATAGAGCAGCGATAGCCTAGTGGGACACCGTTGGACTGCCACGCAGAGGTCTCTAGTTCGAACCCAAGGCGCGCATCTCTGACTTTACGAAGTTATATGCGTATTAAGTTGTTAATCATTGCTTGCTTTAACGGTGAATGAAAACATCGTGAGAAAACCTGCATGTCTGAGAGTTCTCCATAATGTTCTCAAAGACATGTGAAGTCTGCCAACCCGCACTGGGCCAGCGTGGTGGACTATGGCCTAATTCTTCTCACACTGAGAGGAGGCCCGTGCCCAGCAGAGGGACAGTTAATACAAGGCTGATATTATTATATTATTATAATCCAGGTGTCCAGCTATCTACATACCAAGTTTCATTGCAATCGGTTCAGTAGTTTTTGCGTGAAAGAGTAACAAACATCCGTCTATGCATCCTTCCTTAAAAACTTTCTCATTTATAATATTAGTAAGATATGATATATTCAGAGATTCGCGGTAATGAGCTAAATATTGTACGAATGGCGTAGTGGTTAAAAGGCTCGCTGACACTACAACAAGTGTAGTGGATTCGAATTCCACACGAGATAAAAAAATGTGTGATTTACAAATGGTTGTTTTGAGTCTGGATGTTTTTTGGGTTTGTTCTTTGAATGTTTTTAAAGTCTCCCGCGACACAGGATTTATTCCTAGTGTGGGCATTAGCGTTATAAAAACCCTGGTGCAGATGTTATCTCAAAGAAATATATGTATACGTATATAAACGCAGCCCTTTATATTCTGGAAGTAGTAGGTAGCCCATCACCTAACCCTAGCTAGAGAAATTGGTACAAAACACACAAATTTTGCTAACACAAAATTAAAGATTTACTTTAAACTTAAGGTTTTTGTTTCTGTTTAAAATCCTTACTAATATTATAAATGCGAAAATGAGCTTGTTTGTTTGTTTGTTACGCTTTCACGCCTTAACTACTCAACCGATCAACATGAACTTTTGCATACATGTTGTCAGGGGTACAGAATAGGACATAGGGTACCTTTCATCCAGAAAAAAGAATTGTTGCAAACCTAACCTAACCTAACCTAAATTTACGCGAGCGAAACCGCGGGTGAAAACTAGTATTATATAAAAACTCGCCTCTTCATATCTTCGAAGCGGTAGGCAGGCGTGCTACATTACTTTCATCAGTTTTGTTTTAGATCCCACATAATAGAGGGCAAGTTTACATATATACCGAGAACATTTTCAGACTTCAGACTGATACTAAGAATCTACTAACAGTAAACGCAGAGCAGCGATAGCACAGTGGGGAGACCAACAGACTGCTATGTAGAGGGTCTCTGGTTCCAACCCACGTCGCGCACCTCTGACTTTCGGAAGTTATATGACTTTTTGAAATTATGTGCGTATTGATTAACAATTATCGCCTGCTCCGTGCCTCGGAAAGCACGTTAAGCCGTTGGTCCCGTCTGCCATGAACATCTATAGCAGTCGTTATTGGGAGAGTGTCGACACAAAAGATCCCACTGGAAGTGTTGCCGGTCTGTACTCACTGGCCTCCGCATAAGATAAGAACAGTAAACGCAATAACGCTTTGCCCAACTTGAGAATAGACCCTTAAGATCAAAGATCATTAGAGTCAGCCAGCATCCGACCAGCACCATCTCGCCTCGAGCGGTTAGTATTCTTTGTATGGAATACTGTGGGTATACGCTCACTACATGAACTCCGGAGCGCCTTGCCCGCGGGCTGGTCGCGCGCGGACGGCGAGTGGGCCACTCAGTGACCACTCGTTGCCTACACGCTTGCCTTGCGTTACCCTCACGCAGTACCCGAATGAATCGTGCGCCGTCCGTAAGTGGCCCACGTTCCGTCAGCGAGACGTGAGACTTGTAGACCTATGATGATACCTGACAAACTACTCATCTATTCGCGGACAACGCAATGTTCACTCGTTGCCCACGCGAC
This sequence comes from Catocala sponsa, assembly GCA_963564715.1. Taxonomy (NCBI): domain Eukaryota; kingdom Metazoa; phylum Arthropoda; class Insecta; order Lepidoptera; family Erebidae; genus Catocala; species Catocala sponsa. The sequence goes on along the minus strand of OY751341.1, from coordinate 23,447,052 downwards.
GTCCACTCGTTGACCACGCGATGTCTACTCGTGGACCATGCGGTGATCACCCGTAGACCACCTGACGTTCACTGATTGACACGTATTCTCCAACCGTGGACCACCTGTCGTGAACGAGTGGATACTGAGCGACGAAGTGGTGCTGGTCGGGTGCCTGGTAGCTATAATAAGCTATGACCTTTAACCTCACGATTAGCCGCCAAAATTATTTCACGGGTCCAGCAAGCCTTTTTATATATATAAAGATCAAGGTCATTGAGAGAGTTCATAAATAAGGCTAATGGTATACAGATAAACAGCGTTAGTCATTATTTTCAAATGAATCATGATAAGCGTTATGAAAATCAAATTAGAAAAATGAAAACCCTACCGTGTAATTATGGAACGAAAAAAAAAGGTTGACGCATTCGGTATTTAATTTAGGCGGGAAAGAATTATGTGTGAGGAAAAACGCCTAGCGGCCATATTTGTTTCGTTATACATTGGAAACTTTTATTATAACGAATATATAAAACGATATTACAGACTCCTTATGTCAATATAAATAAAATGTCTTTATAATTTTATAAATAAAATAATATCGATACACATAATAATATAAAATAAGGACCCTGATATAAGTCAAGACTGGTTGTCGATAATTGTTTTTGAGTCGATTGTGGTTGAGACGCTAGATTTATGGAGTCCAGGCGTTTGTATCTTATATAGATACCTATATAATAATATCATTTATAACTTTATAACCACCCCAAAATATAACTAACATCAATTAATAATAATAATAATAAATTCTTTATTTCCATAATATACATAATTAAACTAGTTTTTTAGTAATCAATTAATGCCTACTACTGTATTTATTATCATCGCTATCACCCGTGTTATATCGCGATGTACATAAATATTGTATAAATAAAGGTTTAATCAAAAAATCTCCATAAATATTACAATATTCCTAAAACGCACCAACATGAAATGGCCAATATTTTTGTCTATAAAGAATAGACACCAACATAATATTTTATGGCTCAATTTGCCGCAACACTGCATCAATACGAAAATAGAATACAGCGTAACCGTTCTAGTTTTATGTCAGTTATAAAATTCTCAATTTGCAAGTATTCAAAACTGTAGCTGGCATTCGCAGCCTGACATGACAGGAGGCCATTTAGGCGGCAAAATATTTTATATTTTTAGTTCTATCTAGTTGGAGCTTATGAATTTACGTATATTGTTATTTTTTGTTAAACTGTCAATATTTTAATTAACTATATAAACTTTAACGTAGGTATTTGGTGTTGATGTAAACGTTCTAGTATGTTCATTTTATTTCAGTAGATTGTAGGCTTTTTTAACCGACTTCAAAAAAAGGAGGAAGGTACTCAATTCGTCTGTATTTTTTGTTTTTTTTTTATGTTTGTTAACTCGTTCCTTTCGACTGGGTGAATCGATTTTGATGATTCTTTTTTTATTTGAAAGCTGGTGCTTCCCGTGTGGTCCCATTTAATTTTGATCAAGATTTGACCATTCGTTTTCGAGTTATACTTAATAATGCGTATCTGGCTACATTGATGATGTTCTCATATTTGGCAAGGGTTCACTAAAAACCGAGAAATAAACAAAATTTTAACAATAAAGAAAACTGACTTCAAAAAGGATATTCTAAAACTTAAAATGCACTAAAAAGTTAATAGATAATTGCATATTCTTGTGAATAATTAAATTATTGTTATTATTGGAACTACAAAAGAAAAATATAAATAGGTATAAATCGAAGAATATTATTATTATTATTTTTTTTTCCTAGCGATGAAATGATGTCTAGTTTCACTCATTTTCATATGTGCACTTTATGAAAACTCACACTGTATATTAAGAGATTATAGTTAGGATTTAAAAACACAAAACAGATAAAACATTTGAACTGAGTAGCACTTTTTTTTGCAAAAAATCCCACGAAAGCCAAGTTGGTTTGAAGCAAAAATAAATTAAAACCAAAACTTTCTGTGAAATTGCATTAAACTAAATTCGAATCAAAACCGCCACGTTCTATTTTTGGCCAGCACTAACAAACTTCATTTATTTAAATCCACAGTTGCCAGTTTCAAAAAAATAAAATTCACGGGTATCTAACTGGGAGCTAGTGTGATTAAGTTTTTCCATTCTGCAACTCTTCTTTGATGAGTTATTTGCAGTCGCACGATGCGAATGGAATTTCAGATTTAAAACTTTCCTTGTCATTTCAGCACCGAGACCGTTAAATTCAGAAACTGATGCAATTTTTAAAAGCCGTAACATTTAACTCAAATACATCCAACGTCCTACTTTCCTCGGCGTTTTTAGGTTTCATATTTAACGTGAAATTAGAGGGTGAGTGTTCTTTTTTCAACGCGAGGTGGAACGTGAATTAGTTTAATTTTAAAAGAAAACAATGGTGGTTGGACGTACGCCAAAGCCGTTGGCGTGAATTCATAAAATTGAAATTTCACGAACAATTTGCAACGTCAATTGTCGGGAATGTAAATATGAATTTTAAATTGCAATGTAACGAATAAGTAAACCTATGTTATATAAAAATGCGATGGATTATTTGAGGTACGTGAACAGCGTTTATTTTTATATACCATAGGAGTGGTAGACAAGCGTATGGTTTAGCTGAATATAAACCTTTACCGTAGGCAATGTACGCAAGACATTGATTTCCATAAAATTATGGTTATAATTATCTTGAATCACTTGTTTAAGGTTGGGACCATAAGCATTATTATAACGCTACAGAAGTGCTGGGAAGTACATATACTGCTACTTTACTAATAGTGCCCTAGTCAAGTCAACCCACTGAAGTCAGCCAGATTCTATTACCCGTTGAAAATCAACGTGTTATAGAAATTGGTATTTAGGTATTTAATGAATCGCGGCCTTTGGTCGCGCTACGTTCAAGGGGTAGGCCGAGGTTGGCATCCATATGACGCTTGCTATTTTCAAGTGTCACGTAATAGAGAGTGAGTCTATTGCCGGCAGCCAAGCAAATTTCCATACACCGAGTTGCTGCTGATGAGAACTTTATAACAATCAATCTATAAGAAACACAGTACTGCCTGAGCCGGGTATTTAACCGGGAGCTTTAGATTGCACGCAAGCACATACCGTGATATTAACGTTTTATTTTTCTTATTTTCCATTTATATAATTATTTTAAATAACATCATTGTTATTTTATCTCTTTTTACGATCGAACGAACTACTGTTACATGATATTCCATCTATATAAATAACAAACACTGCTTCCAATTTTCTAAAATGTACAAGGAGTTGAACTCTTTATCTCTGTCTAGTTTTCAGCTCAATACAATTTGGATGTCTTTAAGTGGCAAATTAATAGGTAACTAGTCAGCTATGCCGTCAAATATTATGTTGCTTAACATCGGGGGTAATTGTGGTCAAAGGTTAACCTACTTTTGAGAACGAAATAAGCCATTTTGGCAAAAAATGCAATAAAGCTTTTCCACGAGAATCAAAACCAACGGTTTACACCACTAAAACAACGATACCGTCAGATATATACTGATTGAACCGTTGCTGGTCTGCTATAGATTAGTTTTTAGGCCTTTGTAGGTCATCCAATTAAGTTTTAAAAAAGCACACAATTTGAGCATGTTATTACATTTTTTGATCAACCACACCGTCCTTTTAAAACTGAATTCCCAAACAATATGCCACCAAACCTAATAATATTTGGAATTCGAAGTGTTGGAATGCATTCGAAATTTGAAATTCCAAATGGAAGCGAATCATGTCCGATAGGAAAAAGGTAAAAACGTGGCAAAAAAAAGCATTGAATCGGAAACAAAAGGATTGGAGGATTCCTTGCCGTGAATGGCGTAGTATAAAAAGGCGGTAGCAATGGCGGGAAACTGAAAAGAGATTTCAGAAATCAGAGCTATCGTGGAAATAATAAAGATTTTTTCGCTTTGACGCAGTTTTGCTTGAAGGTGAAAACATTGTGGCTTCTGTTACGCAATATTTGGTTATCATCACGTTGTTTTTCATGTTAACGTATATTATTGTTAGAGCCGCCATTTGCATATTTGTCGTTTCCTTTAGTTTGCACCCGTTTACACGTTTGACCTATATTTGTTCGAGGTTTTTTTCCGACTTACGTATATTAAGCGTCGTATTTTTCACGTGAACTTTATTTGCGTTTTGTTTTTCATTAAATTTAGTAGCGTTGAAATAATAATTTTATATTTTTGGTAATATTATAGTGCTGCAACTAAATATGATTCACCTAAGCATATTGAATTATAGTATTACAAGTTCAATACATAAACATTGCGCTGTGGTTTTATTTGTTACTCCTTTATTACGAATATAATGCTTTGCGGGTTCAACACATAATATATAATATAATATAATATAATATTCTACCACATTCACACAACACCATCTAGCCCAAACTAAGCAGAGCTTGTACTATGGGTACTAGACTATGGATAAATATACATATACTACGTTTTTTTTTTTGTAAATACATACATATTATACATAGAAACACCCAGACCAAGACAAACATCCATGTTCATGCACACAAATGTTTGACTTGTGCGGGAATCGAACCCGCGACCTCAGGCGTGGCAGTCGGTTACACTAACCACTACGCCATCGAGGCCGACAGTTTGCTATATATACATAAGTATATATAGCAAATTTTTGTGGATTTAAGTGGTTGCCTTGAAACTGCCGCTGCGCCAAGTGTTATGGGCTTGATTCCCAAACAAAAAATGATGTGACCCACCATTAGTTGTACCGAGTGTGAGTGCTCTTTGTGTCCGTCTTTTGATAAATGTTTGTAACGTCCCCCGCGATATAGGATTTACTCTTAGTGCGAGAGTTATCTTTTAAAAATGGCAAATGAGTAGTGGGAAGATTTTTATTCAATCACACTTGTCATCAAAATAGATTATGATGCTTAGATGATACGAAGATACCTTTAAAAGATAAAATGCAAAAGAGCGGTTTACACGTATAGCAAACAAACATAGTTATGATATAAAAGACTAAAGATGGGTACAATAATCAATACCTTTGTTACAAATTAGTAATTAGACAAGGACGAAACTGACTTATCAAGTTTCTTTTCTAATATTGACTTGTCAAACATACTGACGGATGTTACCTAAGCAATATTTGCGCACCGCGACTCTGCGCGTGCGCTCCCAAGTGAACCATTGTGAAAACTGCGCAAGGGCGTCTTGCATAATGTACTTGAGTATCTATTTATTTTATCTTGACAGTGTTTTGCTATTAGTAACTGCCTCATTGATTTAGTGGTGAACACTTGAGCGCTTGCGCAAGTGTTGTGAGGTATTGTATTCGATGGTAGGGTTAGAAATTTTTATTAGTTTTTCCTTTAAACAGTTTAGGACTAAATTTAGTTATATTATTATTTTAGGTTACTAAATCTAAAGTCACAGCGGCACACCAGCGGCCAGATTAATAGGTTTTGCCTGGCATTGCAACAATTGTCAAATTAATCGCCCTTCAGCTGTTGATCCGATTTGGACAATATTTTGCACACAGATGGCTAAATAATACTAAAAATACTTTGATCGAGCGTGTCCTAAGACTTTACAAAAACTACAAATAACATACAGAAAATACTATAAGTAATACATTGGCATAATTAGTTTGTTGATTACACAAATTATTGACCACATTTTCTTTCAAGTCAATCCAACAATTTCTTTTCGAGATTTGCGGACACAAATACAGAGAAGCTGAACATTAATATAAAGATAAATTCTTGATTTATATCTTTTTAATAGTTATCTATATACCACAATATATAAATGTATGTACCGTATTTCTACATAAACATAACATAAAATCTATTTACAATTTTCCAGAATTTCTTACACTTGCACAAACGACAGTTAGAGCTCCGACCAAGGTCATTAGCAGCATTCAACGCCTCAAACCCGCCAACAAAACATTGACTAATTAGTCTCTTCACCGATCACAATTAGTTCAGCGGAACGTCTTCTGAATACAAAATACAAATACAATATCCAACCTTGTACGAACCGAATTCAATAGAACAAAAAATGTAACACAAACAAATTATTCCGTCCATACGGGATCAGTCCTTGCGTCCTAAAAAGGGCGAGTACGTGCTTACTGCCTTAGGGCTGTCAATAAAACAGCCTTTGTATACATTCATAGTCTCACGCCTTTATCCTGAAAGGGGTATCCAGAGGTTACATCCACATTTCATTATATAAGATATTACCTACACAACCAACTTCGAAACCCGGGCATACTATTGAGAATTTCTTGGCAGAAAAACCTTAAATTTTTTGCTGGTTCTGGTCACTCGACACCTCATTCCCAGCAGCCACATTCACGATCGCTACGCCTCCAAGGAGTTCCAACTAATATTATAAGTTTGTAAAGATGTTTGTGAAACAATCACGCGTAAACTGCTGAACAGATTTGGATAACATTTTACACACAAATAAACCATGTTTTTGATTAAAACAAAGGCTAACCTAACCTAATCGCGCTAATGGACTCCGTGTAATTCACGCGGGCAAAGCCGCAAACAATCATTAGTATTATAAATATGAAAGGTTTTTAAAGATGTTTCTTATCTTTATTATTTATTCTTTTAAATCTGAGGCATGAGTTTATAAATTATGATTACTATTCACAAAAGCTTTTATACATAAAGTGTGGCAACCCTACGTGTTGCGCACGCGCCTTCCTCCGTCCCTACTGCTCAGTATGCAGGTTGACAAGTATCAAGGCTAACCGCATAGTTATACTTTATTATCTAAGCATTAATTAGTTAATTGTTATTGTGTCGTTGCGGGCCGTCAAGGGTCTGGTCTATAACCCATCAAACTTTGATAAGTCTAAATACTTTAAGAAACTGGTATATGAATCTGCGGATAACGTAGGATCAACAAATCACTGGCTCACTATTACAAGGTTCTATGTTATTTTTTTTAACTTTGGGGAAATGAGGTTTAAAATTTGAATATCAGTAAAAATAACTTAAAAAGTAACTTAGAACTACTTCTTTTTTTATTTTTTTTATTGCCATTGGTGGCAGACGAGCAAGTGGCCCACCTGATGGAAAGTGCTAACCGCTGCTCATGGACTTCAGCAATGTCAGGACACAGCAAAGCCGCTGCCTACCGTGAAAGAAGAACTCTCTTTAAACCTCGTTTGAAGAAGGACATATCATAGCGCTCGGGAAACACCGAAGCTGGCAGTTCATTCCAGAGCTTGCACGTACGTGGGAGAAATGATCGCTTTAATATTTAATATTGTGAGGTGGTAAGTGCTTCCGTCTCTCACTATATTAGTCTAAACAAAAAGGAACGATATATAGAACCATGCAATATTCATAACTCATTTCTTTAAATAAGTAACATAGAACCTTGTAATCTTGGACCAGCGAAATAACGTTGTCAATTTGAAAATCAACCGACGAGACATTACGTCATACAACAGGCATCAATTTTCAATGTATTTATTTTCTACATGGCGTAGTGGTGTAAGTGGTTGCCTTGCCTTTACTACTGTGCCGAGTATAGTAGGTTCAATCCCAAGGCACATTTGTGTGATCCACTAATGGTTGTTCTGAATCTGGGCATCGGAAGCAACGAACGAAGACTGTTGCTTGAATGTTTGTAAAATGGCCCGTGACGCAGGAATCATTTTTAGTATGGCAGTTATGTTGTAACTTTGTATGTATTTTGTTTTTACCCGTTATTTTTCTATGGTACGGCACCCTCAGTAAGCAAGCTCGACTTGCACTTGACCGATTATTTTTATTAGATCTTAAGATGGCCATCTTATCTTATCTTATCTTATGTGGGGGCCAGTCAGTGCAGACCGGCGACACTTCGACCCAGTGGGAACTTTTGTGTCGACACTCTCCCAATAACGACTGCTATAGATGTTCATGGCAGCCGGGACCAACGGCTTAACGTGCTTTCCGAGGCACGGAGCAGGCGATAATTGTCAAACAATACGCACATAATTTCGAAAAGTCATATAACTTCTGAAAGTCAGAGGTGCGCGACGTGGGTTCGAACCCGAGACCCTCTGCATTGCAGTCTGTTGGTCTCCCCACTGAGCTATCGCTGCTCCAAAAGATGGCCATGATATTACATCGTCCTAAGCATTATAGGTGCCACATTATGCATTAGTAATTGCTTCATACTTGTGTCCAAGTGACCTCAAGATTTATACCTGTTATCAAATTACGTAACAAATTAATTACAATTGTTATGAGTTTTTAATGTCGTTAAGGGTCAAGGGGGCTGAGGACATAGCGTCGTGTAACAACCTGTTGTTAAATAATGTTATTATTGAGCAATTAATTTGAATAAGCGGTAATGTTACAAATCCGATGGCGTATTGGTTTAAGTAGTCACCTCACCGCTGCCACTACGCCGAGTGTTGTGAGTTCGAATCCCATATATGACAAAAAATTGTGTGATTTACAAATAATTGTTCCCAGGTTTCTGGGTATTTTTTGTGTCCGTTGTTCGAATGTTTGTAAAGTCCCCCGCGACACAGGAATTATGCAAAGAGAGGGCTTGATCTTTAAAAAAATATATATTATTTAATAACAGTTGCAGTTGAGTCTCCAGTGGGCTCTCTGACCTCCAGTGGCGCAATATGAGGTTTTAGTTTTGCTACCCGGATCACGCGTGTTGTTTAAAGCAATAATTGTGGAGTCAGCCGTTTCTATAATCTTATTGGTATCTGTGACGATGGCGTATATCGGTAATGTCATTTCTTATTACGTGGGACCTACGCTAAGTTGTAAAATTTTGTTGTGAAAAGAATAAATCGCGACTTATTTGCAAGAATTTTATTTTCGTCTATTCTTCTGTACGCTCATTTATTGTAAATATGGATTCTCAGTAAGTGAATTATTGTAATTCTTTTGAGAATAGAGTTCTTAAACCAGAAGAAACTCAACCAGTTGCCTGAACCTAGCAACGAATATAAATGTAATTTCAGTAAAATGACTAACTATTAAACCTTAAGCTATACGAATAAATCATATTTTTATTTGATTTAAACTTAATTTTAATCGGAGAAATTTCAGCTTTTTTACAAAAAAAATCTGGCCACATTATTGATGGTTATGTTTCCACAAGAACCACAAGTAAATTGCAAAATGTAAAAAAAAAATATAATTTACGATTAATTAATTCCAACAATACTTGGTTATTAACGTTCATTAAGATAAATATCAAATGAGCTACCCACGGTAAAATATTACACCATTATCTATTTATATAATTATTTCATTAAAACTTTACTTAATACACAATCAAAGCATTATATGGGTAGATTATTCACATAGATTTTATTTGTTTTTATGGATAAGTAGTTGACCTTACACCTTAGACTGTTGTGGTGTTTGTACGTGACGCAAGTAGCTGGCGCGGGTTACATGCGCAAGCTGCTCACGGGAGTTACATGCGCAAATGAGTTTATCCAACAGATTACATGCGCGAGAGGCTCGTGTCTATTGTTTACATGCGCAAACACAATGCAAGCGCTAATGCTTGTCCATGTTACATGCTAGAAAGGGTTATTTCTGTCAAATCATTAGTGATTTAAGAATCTCTTATACGGGACGAGTGCGATGACGTAGTGGTTAGTGTAACCGACTGCCACGCCTGAGGTTGCTGGTTTGATTCCCGGACAAGTTAAACATTTGTGTGCATGAACATGGATGTTTGTCTTGGTCTGGGTGTTTCTATGTATAATAGGTAAGTATTTACAAAAAAAATAGTTTATATGTATGTTTAACCATTGTCTAGTACCCATAGTACAAGTTCTGCTTAGTTTGGCTAGATGGTGTTGTGTGTATGTGATATAATATTATAATATTATATTATATTAGTTTATTCTAGATAATAATGAGCAAAGGATTCATGTTATTCTAGAATATACCTATATAATATACTATTGCATCAGGTTAGGAACCTGTAATGATAGATTAATAGTTAGAAATAGATAAATAAATATTTTCTAAGGGACTGCCATATAGTCTGTAATTTTTTTATCTTGAATTCAAATGTGCTTTCGGGAACACCAGTAGTGCGAGAAGCTATTGAAATAAAAAAACAGAAATTTCAATAGGGAAGATTATTTCAAATTATCCGCGACGTGGAATCCCGTGATTAATAATACGCAACTTGCTGTTTTGCACAGTCAGGTAATTCACAGAATACGGACACGACGGCTAGGCTACATAATAGGGATACCGTCAGTGTAGTTTGTGACAAACAAAAATATGCCAAAAATGAGGGTGAATCAAGATTCTTTTGCCTCACTAAAGGATACATGACATCGCAGCACCAGTAAGCTTGTGACCATGGTCGGTGTAACCTGGTCGAAACGTCAAGCCTAAAAAAGGTAAACATTATGCATGATCGCGTTAATACCCGTTACATATTATATATATACCATATAAACCATCTATTATCAAAAAATACAGCAGTTATCCCATATCGACTACGGCATAGATAGTGTCACTGTATTCTTGAATTAAGCTTACTTCGATACACAGACGAATAAGATTTATTAAGGAGTCACCGTGCAGTCAGCAGGGAACCAGTAATCTTTGTCCCTAGAAGCATAGCGTCTTAATAATATTCTACTATTCTACTACATACACACAACACCATCTAGCCCAAACTAAGCAGAGCTTGTAATATGGGTACTAGACAATGGATAAACATACATATATACCTTTTTTTTTTGTAAATACATACATATTATACATAGAAACACCCAGACCAAGACAAACATCCATGTTCATGCACACAAATGTTTGACTTGTGCGGGAATCGAACCCGCGACCTCAGGCGTGGCAGTCGGTTACACTAACCACTACGCCATCGAGGCCGTCAATTCGTCTTCTTTTTGAAAGTCTGACAGTATACTTGGAAATATCAATGGGGTACCATAAGCGCTTGCCAATACGTAGATATGTCCCCTTTTTACCTTTCGGTAAGCGGTAACTAGATTAGTATGCTTGCATGTTACTCTTTTTATAGAAAAAGGTCCTATGTAATAGACAGTTTAAAGATAAACCGAACATACTTTCATACTTTGGCTGCTACTGACAGTTATACTGACCATCGATTCCAGTACCAGCGGACACGTTTACCTAACAGTGGTCTAATAAACTTACTTTATTACTGACCTACAAAAACACAATGAAGTAATAATTTACCTCGAATTCGTACTCCTTACGTAAACTCATATCGTGTAAAGTGTAGGTAAATAATCCGAATGTTTACTGTTTTCGGAAGTGTGGAAAGTGCGATTAATAAACAACAGGAAACGATACAACACGAGGATTACGCGGCCATGCTTTACTTTTTTAAACAAATATATAAAATTATATAATAAGAAGAGTGATAATAAATAAAGAAAGTGATATTGCAAGGCGGAGTGAGCTCTGATTTATCGTAAAATAAATAAGACAACAACGATAGCTCAGTGGGGAAACTAACAGAGCCCAAACGCGTATCTACAAACCGCGCTGTTGTAGGTAATTATTTCAAGGACAGGGCTGAGTTACAATACTGTATAGATATCATTACCGTGTCGTTGATTGACTTTGCAGAAACTGGTTCTGTCTAACAAATGACGCAAGTTTGAGCGCATGCAATTGTGGAGCTTGCGCATGTAACTGCGCCAGGTACTTGCATTGTGTACAACTAACATGATGCTACACTACTTAGTTATGTGCGTGAACATAATACATATTCACTGCGATATGTTATTCGATTGGAAATATTTAACTGAATACAATTGTTTAACATTTTATTGGCTTTTGCTTTCTTTTTCAAAAGTCACTGTCTACGGACTGTAATTGGGCTTTCCATCAGGTCCGTTGCAAACACTTTGCCGTGTAACTATAAAATATAAAAAAAATAAAAATATGTCTCCCGCAGTAGTAGTAATTTCGGTGTCGCGGGGGACTTTACAAACATTCAAACTACGGACACAAAGTACACCTAAACTCGGAATAACCTTGGATCGAACAACACTCAGCGAGGCAGCAGCGGCAAGGCAGCCACTTAAACCATATTGGTTTAGTGGTCATTGTGCTGGAAGCACTGTAGAAAAGAAATATGCAAAAAAATTTTTTTTCGGTATTTGCCATTACACTTTTATTCGACGGGGCCATCGATCTGTGAGGTTAAAAATATAAACTTTTCCCTATTAATCCATACTAGCGGTCGCCTAGTGGTCAAAATTCCACCAAAAATTCCTAAGCTTGCTACTTTGTTTTCTGTTTTTCTCTATTACATATAAATAAGGTATAGGTAAACATAGTTACAAAGAATTGTACGACGTCAGACGAATAATGTCGAAATACTACGAACGCGATTCGACTGCGTGATTCAAACGCATGGTTGTGTGCGTGTAGTGTTTTTTTCATTAATTTAATGTATTTCTAATGCATATTTTATAAAAATATTAGGATTCGCCCCTCGTTCTCCATATAAATTTTAACTGTGCCAAATTTCATACTCCTCCGTCCGCGCAATTTTCGTAAAAAGTGGCACAACGTTTTTGCTTCACGTATTAATATATAGATTACTAGTGAAAAAGTAGGATAATCAATCGGATTACTTGTGGGATTAGCGCGCATCGACCATTTATACGATGCATACAACCTCCGCAGTTGCTTTAACTTATGCATGTTATCTGCGTCGTGTATAATGGCTATTATGTTTAGTATATCCGTCGATGAATCGTACCTGTGTGCGAAGCAAGAAGATTATTGCATTATGCTTTTAAGGAAGTAAATATTCGGAAGTACTTCGTGATCGATAATGGTAAGGTTATACTCACAGAGTTTTTATACCGGCAGGAAGACCTCCAATGTTAGCTTACCGACCGTAACTTTATAACTACAGTTTTATAAGCCTTTTCCCGCTAAAATCTTGTAAAAACATTCCGAATTTAAATTTTAATTAAAGTCGTGAGAACAAAACGCGATTCGGAACTTATTTTTTTAAATACTCGTTAATCTGTTGGCGTTAAAGGAATTTGAGCTCTACCGTTACGAATGTAAAGTGTTTTATTATTTGAACTTGTGATATTGAACTGTGAGATAATGCTCTTTATTTCCGTTTACACATTCACTCGACGATTTGATGTGCACTCTTAAAAGGTTGAAGGATCGTGTATTGATTCAACTAATTATATTGTATAAGGAAGTGAGACTACGGTCTATGATTTATGGTTCTCTTCAAGGCTTGTCCGTGGCAGTCGAGATTAATTAGACTAAGTTTATTTTTAGTTAGACCCTTGGTGGAGAGTCGTGTGTGTCGGTATAATGTTGTTTACCGTCATTGATTTTGTCTTGGAGTTGATCAAAGTGGGGAATTTGAGCTTTATGCAAATGTTTATAAAGACGTAATTAGGAAAACGATTGAGAGCTATAATGAAGTTGTTGTTACTTAATATAAGATCCCATAGAACAGAAAGGGATAAATTAATTTAAGTAATGGGTATAATAATATGTAATCTGCTTTCTTACTAACTTATTCGGATATACCTTTTTACGGTGGGTAGCAATATAACGAATAAGGAATTAAAAATGGCATGTAAAGAGAGGAAGACAAGTAGGTATTTAAACGTCTGAAACTCTTACCCCCTGGGTGAAACAGTATAATATTAATACTAGCTGGATTCTTTTACAAGGCTGTAAGATATCCAAATAATTGACAACGGCAGAATCTATACAACAAAATAGTTGCTTTTGTGATGTCAAGAAAACAGCTATGTAAGCGCCCTCATGGGGCGGTTACCGCTTACCATTTGGTGAGTTCCAGACTTGCGAATAGCAGAAATAAAAATAACTTACTTTTGACTGCGCAGGTGGCATAGTTGTCTAAACGGTCGGTACGCCAGTGTTACTACGTCGATAATAATAATTAGTTGTTCCAAGTCTGGCCGTCCTTTGCGTCCGTTGTTTGAATGTTTTTAAAGTCGCCCGCGATCCGGCACTTATAAATAGCACAGAAATAGTATTTTTTTATAAATAAATAAAATAGAGAGGCATACACAGCCACATTTTTTTTTTAAATTTGAATTTCACAATGTTTTTTTTTTTTTTTACAAACTGGCAAATTATTCATACCATTGCGTCTCCTTTGTCATTGCGAAGCGAGCAAGATTTATACCGTCACGTAGAAGTTATTAAATACGACCTTATATTCATATTGGTGCATGATTACACGCAATGTTTCCTCCTCCAACCGCACGATGCAATCGGGTGCATTATAAAGTGCCTAGTATGAGTTTGTTTACGTCGGCCTCGATGGCGTAGTGGTTAATGTGACCGACTGCCACGCCTGAGGTCGCGGGTTCGATTCTCGCACAAGTCAAACATTTGTATGCATGAACATGGATGTTTGTCTTGGTCTGGGTGTGTTTCTACGTATAATATGTATGTATTTACAAAAAAAAGTATATATGTATGTTTATCCATTGTCTAGTACCCATAGTACAAGCTCTGCTTAGTTTGGGCTAGATGGTGTTGTGTGTATGTGGTAGAATATTATTATATTATTAACGCGATCGACATGTTTATAACGTTTGGCGCTCCGATTGGCCCGCTCCAAATTCTTAACCAATCAGTGAGCCAAACGCAGTAAACGTTTTGATGTCGTTAACGTACTAACTGCCTCCGTGCCGGTAGTGAATGCAACTGCTGTGCATGAGGTCTCGGGTTCAAATCCCGGGTCTGGCCAGCAAAAACTTATTAGGTTTTCCGTTAAGGAATCGCGATAGTAGAAGTTAGGAAATTGGCGGTGTTAGACACCCCCGTGCCTTGGACAGCACGTAAAGCTGTTGGTCCTGCGCCTGATCTCTCTCCGGTCGTGTTGGATTACCGTCCCATCGGATCTTGAGGGTTAGAGCACAGAGAGTGTACTTGTGTTTGCGCACATTGTGCACTATAACATCTCCTGCGCAGATGGCCAGTCTCCGTTAAGATTGGCCACCGTGACCGACATTCGGTCTGGAATACATTATTATGTCTTTAACGTAAAACAACTCACACTAGGCACTCAGACCGTTTATACTCGTGTTAAGCAAATCAAACACTTAATTACCGATGCAATTAATTGTCCATGACATATAGAATACAGATACGTGATCACGACCTTATGTAAAACAGCCGTGTGATCTTCTTCAATCGCTTCGTAATTTAAAACCACCGTGACTTCAAATAGCATAGATGCTAAATACATATATGTTTTCACGGCGCATTTCCGTAAGCTATTTTTATAATATTTTACTACTTTGTAATATTATTGTATCTATCATTTTCTCACTAGTTTTTGTTTTAATATTTTTAATATTTATTCAAGATTTTTGAAAAGACGACTTGAATACAAAGAAACAATGTTCTAATCTGTATCCATACAGGGTGGAAGACGCTGGCGACTGTGACACAGTTTACACTAATACTGTAGTCAACGCATTTCTCTAAGATTAAAAACATCATTATTATGTGTATATATCTTCTTTATATATATAATAATAATAATAATAATAATAATATTCTACCACATACACACAACACCATCTAGCCCAAACTAAGCAGAGCTTGTACTATGGGTACTAGACAATGGATAAACATACATATATACTTATTTTTTTGTAAATACATACATATTATACATAGAAACACCCAGACCAAGACAAACACCCATGTTCATGCACACAAATGTTTGACTTGTGCGGGAATCGAACCCGCGACCTCAGGCGTGGCAGTCGGTTACACTAACCACTACGCCATCGAGTCTACTATACGTGTGTATGTCACTGAACTCCTCCTAAACGGCTGGACCGATTTTGATGACATTTTTTGTGTGTGTAAAGTGGATTCGAGAATGGTTTAGATATGTTTTTTTTCCTCTTGTGTACAGGACAACGTCTGTCAGGACGGCCAGTATAAATGTAGACTAATAGAAAAAAATTAAATATTGATTTGGTAAAATATACTATTCTAACTATTATATTTACATAGTCGGAGGACTGTATTACCGATGGAACAGGCACAAACGTATTACACCTACATACCTTTCGGTTTTAGATACTACGCAATAGGAGCGAGCATACTGCCTTTCTCCGGGCACAGTTCCATATTGCAATTTTCTTAACTATACAAAAGATTAAAAATATTGCTGCTTTCGTATCATTTCGTCCGATACGCATATATCTGCCATTCGACCTCTTCCATTTTGTCCTATACTAGCTGTCTCCTGCAGTTTCACCCAGGTTTAAGATTACAAACAAAAATACATGTTTTTTTATAACATTAATTTAGAAAACGGGTATGAACGCGATCATGCTTGGTTTATACTTACCTTTTTTTAAAGGTTTCACGTGGTGGACTTGTGGTCACAAGCAGACTGACCTCTGAGTCTAAATGTGACCGATCATGGTCAAACTTGGAACAACCTGGACGAAACGTCAAGCCTTTCAAAAAGGTATGTAAATACCGAGCATGATCACACCCGTTTTCAGTTATATAAAGGATAAACACACAAACACAGTTTCACATTTATAGTAGAACTAGCTTTTGCCCGCGGCTTCGCTCGCGTTAATTTAGAATTTGACAATCAATTCGGGTTGTACTCTGCTTGTAATAATATAATTCAAACATGATTCCAAAGACACGTGGCGCCATCTATTATCATAAGAACCTTATTGTTGTTTTCCTCTAGAACAGTAATTTTTTTCGGGATGAAAAGTAGCCTATGTCCGTTTCTGTACACCTGAAAACGCATATGCAAAATTTCAGAATGAACGGTTCAGTGGTTTAGGCGTGAAAGGGTAACAAACAAACAAACTCATTTTCGCATTTATAATATTAGTAAGGAAGTAAGGATGGATGCTTTGCTAATTATTATTTATGCTATACCATAAGTGCCGGATACTTAACCGCACTAATGTTCTAAAAGCCATCTTCAAGAATATTAAGTTCCACTTAAAACTGCACTCTTTTTCATCACCTAGACTATACCTATCCTATTAACAGCAAACCAATATCAATTTAATAACTCTAAAAATAAAGTCCAATTTCCTTCACCCATAAAATGGTTTTCATTACCCGCTGACCACTAGACCTTGATGTGAACTTTATTCTTTCAGCATTAAGGGTGATTTTTGCGTGTCAACACAGCATAGGTGCTTCCTATGTTAGTCATTTATAACCATTATCTTTGGATGTTACGATGTTTGATATGTATGACGTCATAAACGCATTCAATCTATTTTCGTTGATGGAGGGCTGACAAGGGTTGAAAAATTAATTTTCCGACGCAATCTTTAAGTAAGGAAGATAGCATATTGTGTGGATGACTTGGATTTTTGCGAATAGATTATTTTTAGAAGTATGTAATAAAATGACCTTTGCTGTGGCCTGACAGTAATTAGTTAGGCACGGACCTTTCCTCAAAATGAAAATGGACGCCATATATAAAATATAGATATTGTACATGTTATGCATGTTTGTTTTAATATGCGCTTATCTTTGTGTGCTATCGTGTGGTCTTACCGATGCCCGTGTTGTACAAAGTGTTTTGGGAGATTTTATCTTATCTTATGTGGGGACCAGTCAGTGCAGACCGGCGACACTTCGACCCAGTGGGGTCTTTTGTGTCGACACTCTCCCAATAACGACTGCCATAGAGGTGCATGGCAGCCGGGACCAACGGCTTAACGTGCTCTCCGAGGCACGGAGAAGGCGATAATTGTCAATCAATACGCACATAATTTCGAAAAGTGATATAACTTCCGAAAGTCAGAGGTGCGCGACGTGGGTTCGAACCCGAGACCCTCTGCATTGCAGTCTGTTGGTCTTCCCACTGAGCTATCGCTGCTCGCCGTTTTGGGAGATATTGTTATGCAATTCCCGGGAGCAGTACGGTGTCTGGCATGGCAAGACAGCAAGTAGCATCTAAGATATAGCTTGAGAAATGTCAATGAAATTATTGAACGAATATTTGGAAGCTATCATATGGCAAACATATCATTAATACAAAAAAAATTATTTACGTTTTCCTGTTCATAACATAAACCTGCCTGCAGTAAGGGGTAGGCAGAGATATCACTGCACTCGCACGCATATTTTACCAGTTACGCTTTTTAAGTCTCATGTAGAGAGCAAGCCAATTGTCGTCAACCGAGCACACTTCCAAACTCCGTGCTGTCATTGACAAACACCCAATAACATTTTACCTCACCTGAGGATCGAACACTCATACTACCATAACCGCAAACTTAAGCCACTGAACCAAAGTCGCACTCCTTATTATTACTCCAAATTAATAATCCCAAAGTCAGGAAAAAATACATATAAAAACAGGTCTATTATTATTTAAAAGTGACTTGCAAAATAGGGTCATTGTACCCATATAATCTAATTGCCAACTATTATATAAAATACGACCTTTGCGAGAGAGAACTGGATATAAACTAGTTTCCGTACCGAGGTAACAGACCTGTAGATAAGTATACAAGAATGCTATCTGTATCAACTTTGTTGTATCATCAAGAGTTACTCTTGTTTTACATGATATGTAACAAAAATTTAGACAGATGGATATATACATATATTTTGCTTGCATTTATAAGAAGGGACATATACGGGGTAAGTGAAAATACTAAATACCTTTTACTTGTGTCTTTAAATCATATCATAATTTTTGTTATACCACTTCTAACAAAACTTACTATTTTTATAAAAAAATATTTTAACTGGCTTAAAAAAGCTAGCGCCGCCCTCCCGCACTGTTCCCCGCGGTGTGATACTTGTTTACGCCGCTGTTTGTTTTCGGTCTGGCAGTGTTATTGTACCTTTCTGATAAGTAATTCACTGTGTACAAAATTAAACTGAATGAAATCAAACGCACGTCTATGTAAGTGAATCTGTTTTGACTCCTTCATCTAGCGAATAATACCTGCTGAGTTAAAACGCAAAAGCGTGTTAATTAAAATCTGAATATTTATGCTAATATACATCTATTATAAATATAAATTCTTGTATTACACGAGATACTCATTTTCATATTCATATTTAGTCCTATTTTCGCTAAACAATACCTATAAGTGAAACCAGCGCTATTCTGATCAGGGCATTAAGCATTGTTTTCTTTTGTGCGAAGATCGTAGCGATATTTGCGTTATGAATAAAAAGGTGTAGTGTCTTTGTATCCAAATATTTATTCTTGTTTAAATCAATCCTTGTACTAGAGTTAAATCATATGACTTTATGCAAGTTAAACTATATGAGCAGAATTACTTCTCTGTTGTATTTGTGGAAAACACATCATTCTGTCAACCACGGGTTTCAAAACCATTACACCAACAAACCCTCATAGCAAAGTCAAAATGATTATCTGAAATAAGATAAATGAATAAGTATCTTATTAAATTTAAACATAAATCTTTTCTACCCTCTTCAAACTCGTAGCTCAGCTTAGACCCTGATTTTTAACCTGGCTAGTCCTATTAGGACCATATTACGATAAATGCGTCGCATTTGTTCATCAATAATATCATTGTCATTCGCTTGTATTTCTCCTTTGATTAACTGATTTATTACGCAGAGAAAGTGAGCTTATCATGCCTATGCTTTACAAAAGTAGATATTTATAAGTTAAACACAAGTGTTTAACTTGTAAGCTTGCCGTAACACTATCGCTACGATGCTCGCAATGAAGAATATTGCGCTTTATTCCCTGACACGAATAAACGATTCTAACAAATTGCTCAGAACTGCATGTCCACGACATGTTTAAGTACCATTAGCTGAAACTACACAATTATTGCTGCAATTATAGCTGAAGCTATTGTTATTTAATTGACTATTATAACGTTTTGAAGTTATTTGTGTGTTTTAAACACATTAGCTGTATTTTTGAAGTGAAAACTTCTTTAGGCGCGTTGAGAACTTCTTGGGTGAACAAAAATCATGGAACTCACGTCATTGTCACGCTTTCACGCTTTATTAATATTAGAATATTAATAATATCTCAGAAATTTTGACCCCCTTAATAACACCTAAGAGAGTATCAGGAATCTGACCAGTCCCGAAAGACTGCAGCAATTTTTTTTAATGATTCTCCTACTTTAGTTGCCTGTACTGATTGAATAAGAGTGTAAACATAGCCTTAGAATTTTGCTGGAGAATTTAGACAATTTAGACAATTTTGGAGAATTTAGACAGCTTTAGGCACAACCCAATGTTTAGTCTAAGATAAAGGTTGTACCTACATAGGTAAACTTAGACTAGTTCTACTACTACTCTAAGTCTAACGCGTAATGGAGTCTACTCGGCTACCCTAGTAGACTCGATTACGCCAATAAATAATTCTACCATCTTTATCAATTTGACATAAGTTTACAGTCGAGAGGTTCAGAGTTCTATTTAGGTCCGTACAAAATAAAAATAATAATAAAATAATATTTGTGTATTTTTATGTTTTTTTATTTTTATTTTATATTTAGGTCGGTCAAAATGTGGATTTCAGCCAATTCTCAGTAACAGCACGCAGACTGAAATTGCACCCGATGGATGGCAATAAAATAGGCTCAATGTGATATCCTAACTAATATTATAAATAATAATAATAATATTCTACACATACACACAACACCACCAAGCCCAAACTAAGCAGAGCTTGTACACATATGTATATACATTCTTTTTTGTAAATACATACATATTATACATAGAAACACCCAGACCAAGTCAAACATCCATTTTCATGCACAAATATTTGACTTGTGCGAGAATCGAACCCGCGACCTCAGGCGTGGCAGTCGGTTACATTAACCACTAACGCCACTAACAACTCGACTGATCATTATGAAATTTCGCATACACGTTGTCAGGGGAACACAAAAGGACATAGAGTATCTACCTTTTATCCAGAAACAAGAACAAGACTTATACTAACATAACCTAATCTTACCTATCCTACATTTACGCGAGCGAAGCCGCGGGCAAAATCTATTATATAATATATATATAAGGGACCTAAAAATAACTTGCATCGTGTAGGTTTAATACACCTTAACCTATGTCATTGAGATATATAAACATGAATCTATATACATATGTAGGTACGTAGGTCAAAAGGACAAATGTATGTATAAAATCTATTAATCGTTCACTAAGCTGGCAAACTCTCATAAGCAAAGATTTTAATAGTACAAAGGACAAAAGTAAAAATAATAATAAAAACAAACTGATCTTGCGAGATCAATCAAGTAAGACTAGTTCCAATAAAAATACATGGACCGCAGATTCATCTGAGGTCATATTCAAATGACAGAAATGTCAATGACACTGCGGAGGTCGTCACTAAGATGTAATCTTACGTGCGTGACCGATTTTAATGAAACAGTGTTTAGGATCAATTTTTGGCCTAGATGCTGGCCTGCTTCGTAGATGGAAACGAAATTTTAATAACTAGGATAACCAAGTACAAACATTGGAGACCAATGAAGCTTTTCCTAATAGCTTTTACGGTTGATAGAGTGTCAGTACGGATGAGCTTCTTCCAAAAAATACGTAGTAACATTGTATTTACTTTATGCTCGATAAGTAAGAGTGCTAGAAGCTCACCTATATCATTCTATACTTTCATCATTTGATCCTTTCGTTATTAAATGAAATAATTGCAAAGAGAAGAACCCATCGCGCACCCTCGAAAATCCCACACCAATTTACTATTAGGTGGAACGTATGGTTGTGGTATACCTTTGGTATATAAAAAAAGTACTAGCTGTCCGTTTGCAAAAAAAAAATTTGATTCATGATTATTATAATAAATAAATAAATAAAATAATTTAAAATCTGATGAAGGAACTCTTCAAAAACTCTGACAATTCCTAGTAGTCTAAATGTTGTGTATTAAATCGGCAATTTTATCAAAATTCGTAAAAAAAATTTCGTAGTTTTTTATATTCCATGACAGTTTAACTTCCCTCAAGACATCACGAGTGTGAAAATTCGGAGATTTCATGGTCACCACTGCTGAACCCAGCTATACAGATGTAACAGTTAAGAGGCGCGATTGTTTTAAGTCCCATAAACAAATTTCAATCGTAATACAATCATAGTATTAATATCAATCATGTTTTTGAATTGGTTACAATTTAATTGACTATATACCTAATTGAACTGCCTCCGTGGCGCAGCGGTAGTGAAGGTGACCACTGTGCATGAGGTCTAGGGTTCGAATCTCGGGTCAGGCCAACAAAAAGTTATTGGGTTTTTCTGTTAAGAAATCTCAATAGTAGCCCGGAGTTTGGATGTTGGCGGTGTTAGACACCCCCGTGCCTCGGAAAGCACGTAAAGCCGTTGTTCCTGCGCCTGATCTCTCTCCGGTCGTGTCGGATTGTCGTCCCATCGAATGATGAGAGTTAGGGAACAGAGACTGCAATTGTGTTTGCGCACATACTTGTGTACTATAATATCTTCTGCGCAGACAGCAGCAGTCTCCGTTAAGACAGGCCGCCGTGACCGAAATTCGGTCTGGAGGACACAACAACCTAATTATATCGTTGATGGCAGATAAATCCTTGTCACCACAATTACATAATGTATATAACAGGTTGTTCTAATACATACGTAATTGCTTGTTATTATGTACGATAATAATAAAATGCAGATTTTATAGCACACCACGGTACAAGTATAATCCTAATCCTAACTAATATTATAAAAGCGAAAATGAGTTTGTTTGTTTGATACCTTTTCACGCCTAAACCTCTCAACCGATCATGCTGAAATTTTGCATATACGTTGTCAGGTGTAAAGAAACGGACATAGGCTACCTTTCATCCCGAAAAAAATTACTGTTGCCGAGGAAAACAATAATAACGTTCTTATGATAATAGATGGCGCCACGTGTCTTTCGAATCATGATTGAATTATATTATTACAAGCAGAGTACAACCCGAATTGATTGTCAAATTCTAAATTAACGCGAGCGAAGCTGCGGGCAAAAGCTAGTGCTAAATAATTATGTTAAGGTTAGCAGCTCATCTTCAAGCCGTTGGCCGTCACGTAACGTCGCAATTGATTTACTTATTAGATGACGATATGACGATGCTTTTAAGGCCTAGGTCATCGTGACCAGGCAGTAATGTCGTGTGGATAATATTATTACTGCAATTGCGATGTATTTTTGTATAATTGAGATGGTAAACAAGTTTATGATCACGCTGATAGTTTGTGATTAAATGGTTAGTGTAGCCTACAGGCGGTTACAAGATCAAGACAAACCGAATTCTGGAAGTGGTTACTATTCTAAAAACTTATGAAATGCTGTAATACAATATTATGATAATATTATTACAACGTGGGAGAGCCACGTTTCGGCACGAATCGGCCGGCTCGAGCGGAGTAATACCACGGCCTCACAGAAAACCGGCGTGAAATAGCGCGCGTTGTGTTTCGTCGAGTAAGTGAGGGTACTGGAGGCCCAACCCTCCACCCTCCTGAAGGTGGGGAGGAATTTAAAAGACTGGCAACGCACTTGTAACTCCTCCGGTGTTGCAGGTGTTCATGGGCGGCGGTAATCGCTTACCATCAGGCGATCCATCTGCTAGTTTGCCTCCTACGCCATAACAAAAGAAATTCTGTATGTTTGTCTTTAAGAACATAAATATTTTTCTTTTTTGTAAACACAACTTTCTTACAGGAAATATTTCCTGTGTTGCGATAGACTTTACAAACAATGAAACAACGGATACGAAGAACGTCCAGATTCAGAACACACATTTCTGGATCAAATGTTTGTACCATGAGTCCATGAGGGGTTTGAACTCACAACATTCGGTACCGTAGCCGTAGCGAGGCGATCACTGAAACCAGTACGCCATTCCCGCAGTCAAAACAACATACGAGCATTTTAGTTTGGATAGTATGAGTGGATAAAGATGGGGATCAAGCGGTAGTCCATTTGATGAGGCATCGGACTACCGATGTGAACTCACTCCTAGCACAAACATAATATTAGTTTAGCCAGAGGGAGAGGGCTTAATTTTTAACTCAAATTAATAGAAGTAATTTTTGAAGTGAAAACTTCTTTAGGCGCTTTGAGCACTTCTTGGGTGAATAAAAATCATGAAACTCGCGTCATCGTCACCGAACGCTTTCCATTTTTGAATTATTTTTGGTTTATAAAAAAGTGTTTATGATCACGGCTTAAAGTTTTCACTTCTATAGGCAGTCCCCAAAGACTGCGCCAAATTGTTATTTAAAAAGAGCCTTCATGTTGACCCATGAATAGCATAGCTCGTAAAGCGACGAATAGTTTTGTCACTATCACAGGTTTAAATTCTGTTTCATAGATTTTATCTTCCCTATTTTAGAATAAAATTTACAACACCAAATTGATGTCAGCGGGATTTGGGTTTAAACATGGCATTTTTCTAGACTAAACACGATGGTGTTTAGCGATATTTTCCTAGCTGATTTATCCTACGCGAATTAGACGAGAAGTACTGAAAAGGCAGGCTTGGAATTCTCGGCCAAGGCATGTGTTTCCTTCTTCCTTTAATCCTGGGTCCTTTAAGCAGGGCGTGAAAAACCACCTTCTCAGGCCGTCAAAGTAGGGACTTCAACATTGCCTCAACTGCTATTAGGATACTGTGGAGGCCAATGCTCTTGGACCACATGATCGCTTACCATCAGGCGGAGAGATTATGACGAGAAAAATAAAAATAACTTAAACAAAAGGCTATCATCTTATTTGCCACTTTAAAAGTACAAAATAAAAATTCAACGAAAAAAAAATCGCTCGAATACCACTTGAATAACAAAAACAAATAAATTGGAAACAAAAGAACATAAATATGTTTCGTTCGGCGGCCTTATGACATAATATGTGTGACATATTGCCAATGTCACGCATAGAGGTCGTATATTGTCTAATTAGATGTTCACATAGCACATTGAAACGTGTACAACAGTGATAATACACATGCAAGGATTTTGTTGTAAGACTCATTAAGTGTATATTGTATTTTTATATATTTTTGACCTTTGTTCGTTTGTTGAGTTGTGAATTCTGTCTTAAGAAATGTTTACGAATAAGTTTTATACTTATACACATATAATTATTTCTTCATATCGCTAAAATGTATTTAGTTTCGGCAGGCAAGATTGTTATTGTCACCAGGTACTTTAAGACTAGTAGAATCACCCCAGACGTATTTAAAGTAAAGACAATGTAAAGAACTGACTGTCTCGCTAATCCTGTGATAAGTTTTCATGTATGTTTGCAATGGTGAAGACTCGGGTTCGGCAGAAAAACATTCAGTAGCAAAAGGGAGTCTGACATTATGTCCGCTAATATACCTCTGCCTACTTTTTAGGGCAGAGATCCTCACCTATGTGTTAGACTTTATGTGTATAATAATCAATTGCGCAATCCAAAGGCATTACAAGATTAATAACTAACTGCCTATATATTTAAACTAACTATCATAAAAGTCCGTGATAGGCAAGACCTGACTGCTTCTCTGAGGTATGAGCAGGAGCGTGGAATGACATACTATTTTTGCAAATGAGCATCCATCGTATAACTAATCCGTAGCAAGATTACTTAGCCTCAATACCATAACTGAATGAATCAACAGCACACCATTAAATCCAGCTTATTTGAAAAATATCTGTAAATACATTTTTCATTGTCCAATGTTATCCTTTGAAGCATTATGCCCGTGCCTTCCAGCGCACCAAAGGGCTTAAAAATAAATTATATTAAATAAAGTTGGTTCAAATAATGTCACCCGGTCTCATTGCAACAATCCCGTATTATTGAATCTTGTACAATCGTAGCAGCTGAGAAAATAATTCTATTTATATTTCTTTTGTAGAATAAACAGTACTTTATACGAAGAAAATTGGAAATTTTATTTAACACTGCTTTGTAGTGTTAGTTTGAGATTTTATTTTTGCGAAATAATTGTCAAAGACTGTATTTGAAAGACTGCCATGGTGACGCTGTGTTAGTGAATATGACTGCTCTGCGAGAAGTCACGTATGGGGTTCATGCTTTGGGCAAAGTTAAATTGTAAATTTCTGTCGAGAATTTTTTGGTAGGTAGTGACACGGAGTCCGGAGTTTTGCACGGTAGACAGTAATGTGCTCGCAACCTAGGACAACCTAGGACCTCAAGCTGTAGCCATTCACGCGCATAATCCCAGGCTCCGAGATGCTACGAAGATTTTCTTGCCAGAAAAGCGTATTAACACTGTGCCTGACTGTGCATCGAATTCGATACAACAAACACAGCTGTTTAATTCACAACGATTTTTTGTTACTGTTATCGATAGATTAAAGGGAATGGAAAGGATTTTTAGAACCGCTTTTTTTGAGACCTATAAGATGCCCCGATTGGAACATTTCTGAGTTTTCATTTTGTGTACGCTAGTAAAATACGTTTATAAATCTTCACCATGTGTAGTAAAATATATAGTTATTGCCTGTATGAATTATCATTGCCTATATCTATTTAATTCTATATCTATGGTATGAAGTTATGTAAAAGTACTTACAGTATTAACTAAGTAGATTCACAGCCAGAACAATCTGCAAAACAAAAAAAACATTCATAAATATTAATGAAATCAATGGCATAGGTATTTCAAGACATTTTTGCATAATACCTTCGGTTGTTTATGGTAATGATTGATCGTACTGCGCAGGCGCAGGGCATATTGCATCATGGCACACGTGCTACTTCCTTGTTTTTCCTCTTTTTGTTTAGATATTTATACAATTAAGTGTATTGTTTAGGTTTTATTACGATCTTTATGATCATATGCATCATTGCTGTAGTCGTGTTTAAAGGACGTATGGAAAATTTTGTTGTTTATACTTAATTACTTGCAATTTCGTTAATTGTTATTTTTCGATTATTATTATGAATTAGCTAAACTCAGGCAGACTTTGCTATGGCCTAGTCAAATATTTTAATTTGCCGTTTTCGTGGTAATAACGGTATCATATTATTATCATCTATATATATAAAAATCTCGTGTCACAGTATTTGTGGTCGTACTGCTCCGAAACGGTACGACCGATTTTTATGCAATTTATGTATGTTTGGTAGGTATGAGAATAGGTCGTAAAATACATTTCATTCAGCACCCATTGCAATGGAGGGTCGCCCTAAATAAATTTATAGAGTTTTAAAGTATTATTTAATCAAATAAACCGCTTTAAATTGCATTTAAAGTAGTTTAATTTAAAATGTCACGAGATTGTCGGCCTCGATGGCGTAGTGGTTAGTGTAACCGACTGCCACGCCTGAGGTCGCGAGTTCGATTCCCGCACAAGTCAAACGTTTGTGTGCATGAACATGGATGTTTGTCTTGGTCTGGGTGTTTCTATGTATAATATGTAAGTATATACAAAAAAAAAGTATATTTGTATGTTTATCCATTGTCTAGTACCCATAGTACAAGCTCTGCTTAGTTTGGGCTAGATGGTGTTGTGTGTATGAGATATATATATATTTTTTTGCTCGTCAAAATGATCACACTCCACCTGATGGTAACCAGTCGTGTGGTCTAAGAGCAGTGGCCTCCACACCGCCCTCATAGCAGCCGAGGCGATGTTGAGGTCTCTACTTTGACGGCCTGAGAAGGTGCTTTTCAAGGTGCCCCGCTTAAAGGACCCAGGATTGAAGGAAGAAGGAAACACGTGCCTTGGCAGAGAATTCCATGCCTTGGTCGTTCGGCAGAGGTATGAGGACCCAAACTTTTTGGTACGCGCTCTAATCTATTATATAATAGAATTTTATTATTATTAAGTAAGTACGAGAGATGCCGAGTATCCATCGCAAATTATGTTTAATTCATCTCGTAAAGGTCTCCTATCCAAACTATCACCGTAGGTACTACATAAAAAGTGGCTCAACCAAAAAAACCGATATACATTATTTATAATGTCCAGTTAGAGTGTCATTTTCGTCCAAATTGGTTGCTGGGGCTATAAATAAGATGTTATTGGCAACATAAAGTATACTTGCCTCTTTTAATGGTGAAAACTGACCCATGTTATGTACTACCCAAAAACTCGTAATAAATTGTAAGTAAAAATATTTGGTGACAGAAACCATAATTATTGAATTTAATGATTAGTTTGGTTTCGATTTTTGTTTATTGATTGGAAAATAAGAGGAAGTGGTTATTGTTGCTATTTGTGAATCGTTTTGACTTTTCGCACTCTTTATAAAACAGAGATTTAACTCGAAATTTGGCAGTTAGGCAATGTGAACTCTAATACTGTGTAATTTAGAGTTCAAATTACCCAACCTCCAAATTTCGAGTTCAATCTCTGTTTTATTAAGAGAACATTTTGTTTTACGTGTATGTTACACATCTATATATTAATACGTGAAGCAAAAACTTTGAACCCCTTTTTACGAAAATTGACCGGACGGAAGAGTATGAATTTTGGCACAGTTAAAGTTTATATGGAGAAGGAGGGGCGAATCGTAATATTTATATAAAATATGCATTAGAAATACATTAAATTAATGAAGAAACACTACACGCACACAAACATGCATATTTGACGCACGCACTCGAAGCGCGTATCTATGGTTACATATGTATATCAATATGTAATGACATAATTATATCAGCAATATCTTACAGGCAAACTTTGGTCGAATTTCGAGCTCTAGGCGACCGCTAGTTAAAATTAAAATACTTTTTTCTCAACGGATATTGTAGTTTTGATCTTAGTAACAATAGCTGTTGAAAGCAACCGGAACGTCAGAGCAGTACGAAATATATTTCAAAAATGTTTTATACAGAATTACTATTAAAAGATAAATACTAACCATTAAAAGTAATTAAAACCAGACAGCCTACTTTTTATCCTGGAAAAGCCACGATTAACAGCTATTAAATAATCATCGTATATACATTGTATACGCACAGTCTATGTATAATATTAATTATATACATAATATACGACATATAAACAATTTCGCAATATTAACATATGATCACATTCATTATGAAACCAATTACCACTTAACACAATTATGTAACGGATTACACAAGTAAACAATATCACCAGTGATATTACTAGTAAACTTGTATCACTAGTGATACAGATGCGAATTAAATACGCCGTTCACCCAATACGCGTTCATCAATTAGGGTAGATAATTAATTGAGATTGATAATCATAAATGAACAACATTGTATTATAATGTATTATTATTATGATTGTGTGTGTGTAATGTATAATACATGTTGGGGAAATGACGATGTTTAGATTCTATGTTGACACGTGTATGGTAATGGGATATTTGTGTATGTTTATATGTACGATTTGAAAATGATTGATTACAATAATGTGAGTAAAATCCTAAATATAGTAGGTATATATAGTATCACAGTACACAAGCAGCAGCGATAGCTCAGTGGGGAGACCAAAATACTGGAATGCAGAGGGTCTCGGGTTCGAACCCACGTCGCGCACCTCTGACTTTCGGAAGTTATATGACTTTTAGAAATTATGTGCGTATTGATTGACAATTAATATCGCCTGCTCCGTGCCTCGGAGAGCACGTTAAGCCGTCGCTCCCGGCTACCATGAACATCTGTGGCAGTCGTTATTGGGAAGTCAGGGCCCTCTAATATCCTGACATTGGTCTAGCCTTAGGGTATCGTTAGCCTTTGGGTTGCGGAGGTCAGGTGGCAGCCGCTCCGTGTGAAAACTGATACCCAGTCAAATTCGGTTAGACTAGAAAAGCCGACCCCAAGTGACTTGGAAATAATAAAGGGTAGGGAGAAGATTAACCCAGTAACATTTCGACCAGAAATCGAAGCCTCGAGATCGACCGCAAACTTACAAGTATACAAAGGTATACTGTTTGATGTCTAATAATCATAAAATACCAGCTCCTAAAACATATTTAATGGCATTGTATAAACAGCAGCTCCTATATAAGGCTGTATCGCAGCCTTACGCGACACATGGCTGTATATAATTCTCTTACATTATATTATAGGTGGTGGCTGTGAGTTATACAAAGAAACTTACAATAAAATATTCCTAAACCTTCCGCGTGGTACAAGTTACGAAGTAGTAACGATTTATCGATTAATCATTCGAATGATCAGGTGATTCAAATAGTATTAATGATTATTCGAATGCAGTCATGATTTATTGCAATATGCAGATAAAGCAATAATTGTTTTTGTCTTTCTTTTATATGTCATCAAAATGATCTGCTCGCTATGATTGTGTAAAACATAATTATTTGAATTTTGTTACTTCAGGCTTGCCACCCGACCACTGGGTTTCGACACTATGCTTAGGGTGAGGAAAATATCAGAAATAAGAGTACAAGAATATATAATTTTCATGATATATTGAAAGGGGGCACGTTGTTACAGGCGATAATATTTGAATGACACCACAAAAACTTTAAAAATGCTTTATGTTTTATACAATTATTGAAAACGTCTCCGAATCCATTAATGTGACTTAAAATTGTAATTTAAATGTACGATTACTATTCGAATTAGATATCAGTGAAAATAATCAATAATACAAGTTCCAAATTCTCAGATGTTATTGTACCTAACAATCGCTCATGACTTTGGAAAAGATAGCGTAACTTTTGATTAAAATAAATTATTCTGTGACCCGAATTCATATTTACATTTTGTTAGAGTGAATTGATGGATTGTTTTAGTATATTATTTATTAAGTGATGAATATAGCGTAAATGCCAGGTTTGTAATTATTATTTAAAATGATTTATACGCATATTTGACTATATTTATATATTATTTTTGTATAATCGTGATCTAGTAGTTTCAGGTATAAGCGTGTTCAAAGAAAAATCTCTTCAAAATTATGATAGTAGTATAGATATCGAAGAAAAATATAAATGTTTCTCCTAAACTAATATAGAGTAGACTCGCTAGCACGTCTCACTTAGACCATCGCCTTAAGAATGACAGAACACCGCAGCGGCATCTCCGAGCTATGGCACCGTTTGGCATTGGCCTGGCATTGAGTAGCTGGCACGTTGCCAGTCCAGCTGCCAATGGCATAATTGCTTTGTACGGCGAACAATGCCATGCCATGTTTATGACAAAAAACATCTAACAATTAGATATACAATGTATCAATACTAAAATTTGTGTAACTTTAAAACAATATTATTTTTTGTGTGATATACATACGTAGATATTATAAATAGAGCTTGCATCCCCGAAAGGGCAGGGAGACCCATAATGTATTATTTTGTCGGCTATGTTATAAGGTCCCATGTAATTGGATTTGTCATTCGTCTACCAGGCACATTTCCAGACCCCGTGTGGCTTCTAGACGACCTGAGATTGACCCTGAGGTCCCACTATCAGCCTTAAGCATAATAGCAAACTTATGTCATGGAACCAACGAGACAGCAAAATGCCTCAGTTGCACCGCGGAGCAAGTAAGTTGGCAGTGTTTTGGCCAGTGAGTGAAAGTTTCTGAGGCCATTCCATTCCTTTCATCCCATATTTAGTCTTTGCCCTCGGGTTTGCAACTCGCAAGTGATACCGCTGAACTTGCAAGCAATCGTACAGTAACAGCTTGTCATGTCGCCCGCATGTTCGCGCATGTTCGTGCATGTTCGTTTGCCTTTTTTGTCTCATATAAAACAGATGCTATCAAGAAGAGCCTACCTTTTAACATTACCGGGATACCTATATTATATTATATTTTATATTTTGCAGAGAGCTTAATTTCAAAACCTAAGTCTCCTTTGTATTTTTTTTCATTTGGTTACATTTGGTTTTCTGACTAGGCAAGCTTGTTTCTAGAAAACTTTGAATTACACAAGAATGATTTTACTAATAAGCTTAACAAAAATAAAGCAATAAGCCAAATATATTTAAAAAAAAAATACAACAAATTAAATTAAAAGATTGGTACATGCTAACATTTTATCTTTAAAACCAAACCACCACCAACCACCTCTGGAAAATGGAGTGATTAGTCGGTAACATCTTCTTTTTCTGAGGACCTCGTCGTCACTTGATGAGAAAACTGCCCTACGCATTGACAGAGATGTCCTAAGAATAAAAAGTTGACGCACATTAAGCACCCCGGCCTCCTTATAAACTTGTGTAGTAGGGTATCTGATCTGATGTACGTAAAATATACCTGTCCTACTTTAAGTGACAAGCCTAGTTCGATCAATCAGATCCATTTAATATCGTTTGCCAGATCCATTTTCGATTAATGTTACTGAAGACTCCCTAAATTAAACATCTATGATCCTTTTACTGTAACACAGAATTTGTTTTAACGGTTTAAGAAGAGATTGGGGCTCGTTCCGAACCGTCGGTCGCGTCAAACCTTCGTCAACGGTAATCTGAGCGCGGGTTATTAATCTACCTGAAAACTTCCCGATTATATAAGATAGGTAATTACTTGCTGAAGAAGTTTACGCTACAATCGGTCATGAATAAAATTACGATAAGTTTTGCCGGTCGATAGGGTGACATGAGATTTTGGGCGCTGTACTTTCTTTTTTAATTTAGGATTTTGCTATGTCATTATTGGAGAATTGTGATGTTGAGCATGATTTTTAATTTTTTTGGGTTATGTGTTTCGGCAACTTTATTGAAAATCGGTAAAACCTGATTGGTTAATACTTCAGGGCTGTTGAATATTGAAGCCAAATAAGTTATTTTTATAGAGCGTCCGCATTAGAATAAATTTTTGTGTCGCGGTCGCTTTACAAAACAATAGACACAAACAAGGTAAAATATTTTTCTTACATGCAGGGATCAAGCACTGGGTGAACCAGCAGTGGTTGATTAAGATGAGTCAAAGATTGTGTATTCCTGTACTTGACTCGACTTAAATCTCTACAGATCCTTAAGTAAGTGTTTTGCCGTCAGCATATGGAATTTTAGCTCATCCGCTAAGTTGATCAGCTGAGAAGAATCATTAATTCTCAGTGCGTCCTGTATTAGGCAGTTGTTGAGTATTCGAAGTTTATAAACGCTTCACATTTTGTTGATCTAAGGTTGGGTGGTCTTTATGTTTGTTTTTTCAAGGATTATAAATTCAAACACGACAGAGACATCGTTATTTCCAGCGCAAACATTGCCTTTTTAAACTATTATAAAGAATCACCACCATGCATCAAATGAGAAAAATCGGAGTTACAGCTAAAAATAAATTCTTCATCTTCTATCACACTTCCTAGTGCCACTTCCTAAATAATTTAATACTAATTGGTCATTCAATGCTTAGACTTAAAGTTTTATTACTAAATCTTTTATACTAACGATTGTATATTCTGTTTACATAGAAGATAAAGCATTAATTATTAACGACTCCGTACAAATGGAAAATATATAAGTTTTCCTCCATTTAATGCCAAAATTAGCATGGATATTGTTTCCTTGCAAAACAAAAGAATATTGGTATTCAAAGTTCGTGAGCTGGCAAACTTGGCAACGAAAGTAGGAAACCGCCTCGCAGATGACTAAGAGAATATTATTTTAAAGATTTCTACCATGTTTTAAGCAGTAATGGTGGAAAGGAAGGGTATTTTGACGAAGTAAAGCAACGTTATAGTAGCCAAGTCTTATATAAGTGACTGTTCATAAAGAGTTCAATGCATCAGTTGTTTTTGAAAAGGATTAAGTTTTAAGCTGGTAACGCAAAGGCACTATTGCGTCAAAACGTAGAAAGTGACCTTACTGAAAATAAATATGGTTCGATTAATGTTTATAAAATGTTATTATAAATTAATTTGACACACCCAAACAGGATGTACTTTGACACACCCAAACATACAGAGTTCATTTAATTTAAATGTAAATAAAGTTTCCAGTAACCTGCAGTACGTGAAAATAGTTCTAATTGAATTATTTCTGGGTTCCTGGATAATTTTATATTCCATGGTACAGGTTGGTTACTTTGACGGGCATGACAGAATATTGGACAATACGAAACATTTCTGTTCCGTGGATTCATTTATACCACTCATATCATAATTAAAAGCATTTTTTACCTTCATCTTTCTATCTAACCGAAGTAAAATCGACTAAAATCCTGTTTCTTTACGAATCGACTGTCGTTTAATTTTCGCAACCCAAACGGATAATGATATTCTGAAATTATACAATGGAAACGTGAACTTCGGGCGAACGAAGTATTAAGAAAATTTTTACTTCGGATTTTTTTTTCACAATGTCATTAGGTACTCTGCTGCTCGGACCAATTCATGGTACCTAGAGTTTAGGATTTTCGAAACGTTGCTTTTTATGTTTTATGGTATAAATAGTAAGAAGAATCGGGCCCAAACTTTGACACGGTAGGAGTAAAGATTATAGCATGTTTGAGTATGATCTCTCTAACACTTTCGATGTTCGTGATAGCTTGGACTAGACGAATTTATATTGACTACTAGATGTGCCCGCGGTTTCACCCGCGTTTATGATTACTGTGCTGCCCCCGTGAGTCGTAGCGTGATGTTATGCATCCTATAACCTTCCTCGGTAAATAAGCTATCCAACACTAAAATAATTTTTCAAATCGAACCAGCAGTTCTTGAGATTAGTGCGTTCAACCAAACAAACAAACAAATTCTTCAGCTTTATAATATTAGTATAGATTAGGCAAGAAGGGATGCGTATGGTTAGTCTCGTCGATTATACATAGTCTAGCGCTTATTTCCCATAAAGGATAAGCAGCAATGTGTTACACCGACATTTCGGCAGCTAAGTTTTAGGCCTTATCTTTATAATACATAAATCTTATGTGCGTGTGCTTGTAATTAAACACCTCCTAAACGGCTGATGAAATTTTTTGTGTGTGTTAAGTGGATTGTACAGGACAACGTGTGTCGGGATAGCTAGTGTAATATGGAAGTTATTGTCGTCTAGCGTCATAATTCTAGACACCGTACTGTTATTCAAAATTTCTTGACAGAATAACTCAATAACACTGCCCGACCTAGGAATCGAACTAGAGACTTCATATAGATCAGACACAGTCTGGAGGACATTATTATTATACATTTAGTTATAATGCATGCCAGAGTATAATTATAATTATTTCTAAGAGAATGTATAAAACTCATACAAGTGAACTGTAGTTCTTTTGAGAAATAAATATCTTTAAACTTAACCTTATCCAAGCAATAAAAAGCTCATTATACTAATGTTCTAACTTTCATTGTAACCAAAAATAACTTATAATAACCACATATCAAGTAAATATCAGATAAAAATGATTATTAGCTGAAATTGAGCTTGTCATTATGGTCGCAGTGCCACAGAATGGCCGACTTCCGGTCGCCGCCATTGTTCCTCTGATGAGCACTTCCGGCCGCCATCATGTGATCACACTTAATGTCAAGGTCTCCGTCGATTAATAAATAGATAATACATGTTTTTTATGTACTGTCAATAAAATAATATTGAAGACGATACAATATATTAATGTACGTTCAATTACCATTAAACATGACTTTTATAGTAATAACCTTGCAATTATATTTACTAGTCTTTGTTCGTGGCTTCGTTCGTATGAATCCCACGAAAACTGAGTCTTAAAGTGTTTTATATGTTATATATTTGCGCGCGGCTCCACCCGCGAGGTACCTACATGAATAAATAGGAGCCTATGACCTTCCCCAGGTTTTAAACTATATCTGTACCAAATTTCATCTAAATCGGTTGAGTGGTTTAGCCGTGAAAAGGTAACCGACAGACAGACAGACAGATAGACAGACAGAGTTACTTTCGTATTTATAATATTAGTAAGGATTATTATAATATAGATTATTCAAAAAATTTTATTTGTATAAAAATTATAAAATAATTTATTTGTTATTACAGATTAATTAACCTGTAAATTTTTTGGTTATTGAAAATCTCGTGATTCCGGCTGATGAAAAGCAGCAGAAACTTCTGGGAAAGTGTAAATATAAATAGGTTAAAATTTTTTGTAATTACATAAACCGCGACAAAATACATAACAAATATTTGGAACACAATATGTAACGTACGCGTAAACGTAACGTAACGTAAAAAGATAGAGATATAGATAAAATATAGTGCTGATAGAAATTTACTGTAAGTAACGACTCTCGAGGAAGCTCGTATAATGTCGAGATTTGTCCGAAAATGTCCGAGTTTAAAAAAACATGTTCGTTTTAACTCACAACTAAATTTATCAGCTATACTTAATTTAACGACTCTAACAAATGACCACACTTAAGTTATACACTATTATTAAATTTTTAGCTTATATCGTCCTACTGCACTGCACCTTTGACATTCGGAAGTTATATGACTTTTCGAAATTATGTGCGTATTGATTGACAATTATCGCCTGCTCCGTGCCTCGGAGAGCACGTTAAGCCGTCGGTCCCGTCTGCCATGAACATCTATGGCAGTCGTTATTGGAGAGTCAGTGCCCTCTGATATCCTGACACTGGTCTAGCCTTAGGGTATCGTTAGCCTTCGGGTTGCGGAGGTCAGATGGCAGTCGCTCCGTGTAAAAACTGATATCCAGTCAAATCCGGTTAGACTAGAAAGCCGACCCCAAGTGAGTTGGGAATAATAAAGGCTAGGGAGAAGATCGTCCCACTGCAGGGCAAAGGCCTACCTTCGATCTTGCCACTCTTTTCGTTCCAGCACCAATTGTCTCCAATCCCGGTTGAACGCATTCACACTATTCTAAGCTAAAACATAACCACGCCTTTTTTAAATATACTTTAGATTGTCTCGTCGAAACTTCTAGAATAGAACTACTGAAGCTTTAGTGCATTTTACTAGTTTAAACTTCAGATGAGCTCAACAATCTCTACGGAAAACAAGCGGAATTTCCAACGGGTAATTTCTTTTTAAAAGGTTACGTCTGCTAGAATCCGTTCCTTTTGTAAATCTGTTATTGTCTTTTTCTTACTGCTTTCTTTTAATATTGGGTAAAAAGGATAAATATATAAAACTGTTGGACGGATTTCAATGAAACTCT
Organism: Catocala sponsa; assembly: GCA_963564715.1. Taxonomy (NCBI): domain Eukaryota; kingdom Metazoa; phylum Arthropoda; class Insecta; order Lepidoptera; family Erebidae; genus Catocala; species Catocala sponsa. The sequence goes on along the minus strand of OY751341.1, from coordinate 23,409,926 downwards.
ACATACAAGTAGACTATCTTAGATTAACGCATTTATTTTATCAAAAACTTAAAGAAAAGGTTTTTAACGGATATATTGCTATCTCGCCCATGCCTCGGAGAGCACGTTAAGCCGTCGGTCCCGGCTGCCATGAACTTCTATGGCAGTCGTTATTGGAAAGCCAGTGCTCTTTAATATCCTGACACTAGTCTAGCCTTAGGGTATCGTTAGCCTTCGGGTTGCGGAGGTCAGGTGGCAGCCGCTCCGTGTAAAAACTGATATCCAGTCAAATCCGGTAAACTAGAAAGCCGACCCCAAGTGACTTAGGAATAATAAAGGCTATGGAGAAGAAGAGGAAGATATTGCTATCTCACTGGGCCCGAACGAAGTATCAATGTGTGAAAGACGTACCTAACTAATACTCGGGCTATGCAAAATTAACCAAGACTAAACCGATTTTGATTATTTTTTCATACAAGAATGATTTTGGCTTTTGTATTTTCTTTTATTTTATTTGTTTTTTTGGTGGTTTGGTGATTTGGTGGTTGCCTGAAAACAACACACAATGGAGCAACTTTTGTAATTTCCGAAACTCTGTGAGATTTTTTGGGAGAAACGATTTTTTGGGAGAAATAGACAAATACGTTGGTTTGGACTAAACGCTGCGTGCATTTTGTCTAAATAATAACGTTAATCTATAGTTATTATTTCATTTCATTAATCTAAATTTAGATGAAACGCTTTCCCCGACGTTTTGGTTGCTTTCCAGGTTGGTCTCCCCGTGACCATGGCTGCTGGAAAGCAACCGAAACGTCGGAGAAAGTGTAAACATAAATATAAATAGTATTAATAGTTTCAATAATTTTATTAGCTTAAAAATTAGTAAAGTTTAATAGTAATAGTAGTGTAACAGTTTCTAAATTATGTAATAAAGTGTCAAATATCGCAAAAAAAATCCGTATATAGTAGTTTAATTTCAATAGCACTAAGGATATATTTTATCCCTAAGGCGATTATCACACCGCACCGCGCACCGCCGCGGAGGTCGGTGGCGGTAAAGCGAAAGAGCACCGCTCGACCGCGCGGTCGGGCGGTGTACGTGTGTTAGGCATCAACGGATTTAGTAGAGGCCAATGCGACATGAGATCCGCTTCACCGTCTACTGCGGCGGTGCGCGGTGCCGTGTGTTGATCGCCTATATGCGTTCCACGGCTTCACGAGGACGAAGCCGCAAGCAGGCGCTAGTAATCAAATCACATCAATACAAGATGCGGATTTCTAATAATGAATCTACTTAACAAGAGTGCTTACAGTAATGGCTTTTTATGTTAATACTTATTATTCCGTGCTGCTCATAAAACTCGGCTACGGGAAATGGTTAGCTTAATTTTAATGTCGGGGTAAGGGCTTATGGCGGCTGAATATACCCGTGACTTTACCTTCTTTACATAGTAAAATGAAATCGCTTCCGCTGTCTGTTCACTTAGATCTTTTAAACTACTCAACGGATTGTAATGCAGTTTTCAGCAATAGATATCTAGAGTGATTCAAGAGGAAGGTTTATATGTATAATACATACATATTATAGTACAGAAAACCCGAAACATTTAAAGATTTGTAATGTGATGTCGTAACAAACATATTTTTGTGCGCTTAAATCGCAATACTACTTACGAGATAGATCAAATAAATGTACTACGGAATTGTATATCTTAAAAAGATCGATAACTGTAGTATAGACTAATCATAATCTATATATTAATACGTGAAGCGAAAACTTTGGATCCCTTTTTATGTAAATTGGGCGGACGGAGGAGTATGAAATTTCGCACACTTATAGGTTATACAGAGAAAAAGTGACGAATGCTAATATTTATATAAAATATGTGTAATAAATACATGAAATTAATGAAAAAAACTACACGCACACAACCATGCATTTGACACACGCAGTCGAAGCGCGTAACTATGGTTACATATATCAATATACGAGTATAATGACATGACATAATATATATCAGTTGGTCGAATTGCGAGCACTAGGCGACCGCTAGTATTATTAATCACTCCACACTGCCCCATATTAGTATTTACATTGCATCCGTGCGAAGCCGCGGCTGGTCGCTAGTTCTTATTAAAGAAGTCAAGATCAGATATGCATTAACATTTCAACATAATCTTAGTTTGTTTATTCAATTTATTGATTACCTAATTCATCATCATCACTATCATCTCTACCGAAAGACGTCCTCTGCTGGATATAGGCTGAATAATTAATTAATATACCTAATTATTTTCGTGTAAAAAGTGTTGTTTTATTTCATATCTGTATATGAAGAACCCACGTCGCGCACCTCTGACTTTCGAAAGTTATATGACTTTTCGAAATTATGTGCGTATTGATTGACAATTATCGCCTGCTCCGTGCCTCGGAGAGCACGTTAAGCCGTCGGTCCCGGCTGCCATGAACAGATGTTCAATAACGACTGCCATAGATATGGCAGTCGTTATTGGGAGAGTGTCGATACAAAAGATCCCACTGAGTCGAAGTGTCACCGGTCTGCACTGACTGGCCCCTGAACCTCCCGGAATACCGACTACCACGGTGTTCCTCGACAAACCACTATCGGCGGGGCCGCGCGAATCACTTTCACATGCAGTCGCGACCCGGCGAAACGGCAGGCCACTACACAAAAGACCTACCCACTGGTACCTCTACATATTCCCTACTGTCCCCCCTAGAGGGGAGACGGACTCGACAAAGAGGCGCGCGTGGGAACATGCACGCCGCCTCTCGGACCTGGTGCTGAACGGATGGCGGGCAGGCCCACAAAGCCCGCCACCCCCAGGTCAAACCTCAGGGTGGCTGGAGCTCATCACTGACTGGCCCCCACATAAGATAAGATAAGATGAATAGGCAAAAACAACACAGTTCAGTACCTTTTTCTCATCTGCTTGTCAATCTATTTTCTTATTTTTTGTTTAGCTACTATACCTTGAAAGCTTTAGGGGTTCCAATAAACAAAAACTTTGGATATAATTAGTTTTTTATATTAATTGATAAATAAGAAAATGTCCACTATCCATTTTATCCTCTGTTTCTCAACCATTTTTAGTAGTTATATAAATAAAAGTGTATAGTTAAACAATGAATGAATAAGACTAGAATAAAATGATAAAAGCGTGTGAAAGATTAGAAAATGTATGGAAAATATAAATTCATATGTTTTCCTCAACTTTTCAATAATATTAATGTGGAACTTCGACCATTGAACGTACACGAGTACGTTTAATACTTGTACATAATATATTCATAATATCACTTTTTTGAAGTGAAAACTTCTTTAGGCGCGTAAGAAGTGCTCACTTCTTGGATGAACAAAATTCATGGAACTGGCGTCATCGTCACGCTTCCACGCTTCATTATTTTATCTAAAAGGCAAACAACTTGAAAACGAAGTGCTCTTTAATACATACATACATACATAGATTCACACCTGTTTCCCAGAGGGGTAGGCAGAGAATACGGATATCCATTTGCTACGATCCTGACACACTTCTTTGACTTCATTCACTTTCATCGCATCAAGGAGCTCTTAACCTGGCCTTTGTCCAGAACGCCTCCGATCTGATCGAGAAACGTTCGCCTAGGTTTTCCTCTTGCAACTGTTCCATTCACACTAGCCTTATATGTAAATAGTATCAACATATCATAGTAAACAAACAACAATATGCAACTTACACATTAGTATTCAACGCTGTGCCGTAAGTAGCTAAATTTGGCACCGAACACAGGAACGAACGGTCCATGCCGGAACATTACAATACTGCGCCAATGTTTTCCGGCATTGCTGCGCATTCAATGCGATATTATAATTGACAGTTACACGGCATGTTCTTTAAGATAATTTAATTTTAACAATGAGAAATATTCGTGAGAGTTTTGTACGTGAGATTTCCGGTTAACAAAGTATTTGTTGTAGATGTGAAGCGAAAATTAAACTGTAGCCTGATGGATAAGGCTTTGGAGCTACGATCTGGAGGTCGTGGGTTCAAATTCCACACAATGTTCTGCCGATGTGAACCTGCTTCTACACAAGCTTTTTAGTTTAGCAGGATTAACAAGACTACTAGTAAGTCAGTAATATATTTTTTTAAAGAGATGGTTATTTCAAATACTTGCGTAGCGCTAGAGAATAGGACTGTTGTGATTGAGGTCTCGGGTTCAATACCAGGGCAAAGTGTTATTGGGGATTTCTGATTTTTTTTCTGTAGTTCAGAGAGTTTATAACTTTGTCCTACGACGTAAAGAGCTCGCCATTAAGCAATATTTGGTTAAGGTACCAATCAACCGGCGCCTCTACGTTTTAAATTCTACGAAACTCTGACCCTACGGAATCGAAAAATGTACCTCATAGCAATAGTGATAGCATACACAGATTCTAGATTCCAATCACAATTTTCTTATAAACATATGCAAAAACTTACGCCACAAAACGAACTAGGCAGTCACTTTGAAAATACACACATACATAGATTCACGCCTGTTTCCCAGAGGGGTAGGCAGAGACTACGTATTTCCATTTGCTACAATCCTGACACACTTCTCTGGCTTCATTCACTTTCATCATATTCCTCATACACGCCCGTCGGTTCAAGGTGCTCATAACGTGGCCTTTATCCAGAACGCCTCCGATTTGATCGAGAAACGTTCGCCTAGGTCTTCCCCTTGTGACTGTTCCATTCAGACTAGCCGTATAAACTTTCTTAGTCAGTCTTTCCTCGTCCATTCTTTCTACATGCCCAAACCAGCTTAACATACCCTTTTCTATTCTTGTCACTATATCCACTTTCATGCCGCATCTCTCTCTAATCACAATATTCCTTATTCTATCTTTCAGAATCACACAACATATGCTTCTCAGCGCTCTCATTTCTACAGCATTCATTTTGCTCTCAAGCTTCTTTTGCCATACCCAACTTTCACTTCCATACTAGTGTGGGCACTAATAGTTTAACTTTTCGGATACATTTCGACTGTTCATAAAAGCGCGTAGAGCTCCATTCACTTTGTTGCCAGCAATGGTTCTCCTTTCAATATCTCCCTCATGTTTACCATCCCAAGAACATCCAAAGTACTCCACTTTTTCTCCATCAATCATAATATTACACATTGTCACGCACTTTGAAACAAAGAATAATATTTTCTTGTATATTTATGACTATGTGCGTAAAACGTATCCATCCGTTTCAGTTAACAAACTTTTTTACAGTGCCTTAAACCTTTTATGCTGAATAAAACAAATCAACAAAAAATATGTCTCTTTTCACATCTACCCACACAATTTGGGCTATAAATATAAATTATGATGATTTAGTAGCCGTCGCGTAAGTTATAACAGAACTTGGTACGTAGTTACGTACGTATTTCATAACTGAACGTCGAATATCACCTACAAATATCTACAAATCGGCCCATAAAACGGTGTACGGATAATAAAAATAGTGTTGCCACGTTATGACGACGAAATTCCCCCCAATTTCCGGGTGGACGTCGTAAATTGGCAACCCCAACGCAAAGTGTTGCCCACCGAATGGGGGAAAACAATTTTATTGCTTGAGCACACTATCGCTCTTTATTGCCAGTATTGCCATACTAGACAAGTGGTGGGTACTTTTTATTGGTTACACTATGTACGGTTTAACCTATTGTGGAAATAGATGTAGTTGTGTTTTTGGACGTTATCTAGGGTGCTGTACAATGTTATAGCCTCGGGAAATTACAACTTAATCCTGCAGGGGACGTCACGTGCTGTCTCATGTTTTCGGTTTAACATTTTTACATTTTACTACAAAACCTGAATTGCTTAATCGTATTAATATTTTTAAGTATACATATGCTGTTATTTTTTAGTCTTATTTAGTCAGCTATATGCTTTTAGTGCTGGAACATCTGGAAGGTACAGTCAGCAACATACATAAGTAGCTACTCATTAAATAAATTTGTAACAGTATTTTATGAATTAAAGCTTAATAAGTATGTTTTGGTTCGTAAAATACTGTTCTAGTAATATAGTAATCAATTGTGATGTGTAAAGGTTAAGAAATTTAAATAATTTAAAATTTCTCATCTTTTACTGCAGTAACAATTAAAGGCTTATTACTGTTTTTTCGAAAGGCTAGGCACAATAAGAAGAATCACCGTCAACTTCCTAGTTCCGGATTGCTATCAATAGTAATTTACTGACAAAAAATTCATTTGTTAGCCTGACCCGGCATTTAAACCCGAGAGTTCACGTACAGCAGTTAAATTCACTACTATTGCACACCCGAGGCAGTTAATGCATACTCTAAGTTCATACACATTAAACACACATTGACATTTATTACACGAACACAATACGAGACTGCGGACCATCTGTTTACTAAACCGATGCCAAACCTCGGCCGAGGGTACTTAGCGATATGTGTTTACTATTGCATATCTAGGCTAATATCTAGTACCAGCTTTAGCTTGCGAATGCGTTCGCATAGACCATTAGTTCCCAAAGTGGTCCAGGTGGACCCCCAGAGGTACACGAGAGACTCGACTCGACGTAGACCACGTTGGCATGACAAAAAAATGGGGATGCACAATTCGTAAGCAGGGGTCCACGAAAAATTATTTGCTTTCGATAGTGAAGAACTAAAATGTTGGCTTGACTTCACCGACTGTTTGACAAGCTCAGCGACTGTTACTTGTAAAAACTGCATATTCCATATTCAGTACCAGTAGTTTTTCAATTTTCTGCAGTGGGTCCACCGGAACCAGCTAAATTTTGAAAGTGATCTATGAGAAGTCTAGGAACCTCTGGCATAGACTTTAGTTGTCAAGTGATTTTATACTATTCGAGGGGATGTTAAAGCGTGGCCTGAAATTAGCAAGTAACAAAATAAAATAAAATGTAAATTCAGTAAATTTAATAAACTCTCTAATCCATAACCTTTTACGTTCATATGTTACTTTGCGATCTAAATTAATAAATTAATATTAACTAACACTCAACAAAAAAAAATGTAATGTTGTTATTAGTGACTTTAACTACTTATATGTCAAATATCGTAAAGAGTATCCAATACCATGAACTAAAACATATAACAATCGGTGGAATATCTGACCTGAAAAGGCAATCAATATATAACACTATCAAAGAGTGTATAGATTTAGTTAGTCTGTGTGTTCTTTGTGTCTGTTGTTAGAATGCTTGTAAAGTCTCCTGCGACACAGGAATAATTCACAGTGTAGGGTCTTCAAAAAGATAAATCTTAAAGAAAAATAAATAACGAAAGATATACTACTACTACTTGTCCCTACATACGTTGCACTGTAAACACGAAAAAAGAATCCAAATCTAAACCATTCTCGAATCCACTTGAACACACACGAAAAATTTCATCAAAATCGGTCCAGCCGTTTAGGAGGAGTTTAATTACAAACAAACGCACAGAAGATTTGTATATATAAAGATATCTTAACTTACAAAACCTCTTACGTACATGGAGACTTATTCACAATCTGTCTTCAAAACATAAGATTTTACGATACACAATTATGGTTCCAATCAAACTTAATACTCAAAAGCGCGTAATTGTTACTGAAGCTTGAAATTTTCCATCATCTTCAAGTCCTGTACCGCTAATGGTACAATCTAAACTCAAGAGGCGAGCGTTAAATTTAGTTTCAAGCTCATTCCTAAGATGAAAGCACTAAAATAGGTCATTTACTGCCAATATTCTGGTCTGAAAGGTCTGAAAATATTGTCTGGAAGGCTTATGCTTAATGGAATTCAATATTATATTACGGCAGAAAACCCAAAAACTTATTTTGTAGGCAATTTGCTATCCTAAATTTTGTTATATAAAATGTAATATTAAACATCTTGAATGTTTTATGTAACTATTTAAAATTATTTGTGTATTTTTATAATTCTACTAGCTGTCGCGGTTTCACCTATATTCATGACTAGATGTTCACGCGGTTTTACCCGCGTTTATCGTTACTGCGCCGTTCCCGTGGGTCGTAGCGTGATGTTATTATAGCCTATAGCCTTCCGCGATAAATAGGCTATCCAATACTAAAAGATTTTTTCAAATCGAACCAGTAGTTCCTGAGATTAGCGCGTTCAAACAAACGAACAAACTAACAAACTCTTCAGCTTTATAATATTAAGTATAGATTATTGCTCTGCTCCTGTGGCCGTAGCGTGATCTATCCTATATCCTTCCACAATAAACGGCTAGTTAAAGGAAAGAGATTTTGAAAAATCGATTTGTTTGTTTCAGGATTTACGTCTTACATTCAAACTTAGAAGCTTTACCAATTTATTATATTAATGTAAATTTGTAATTATTAACTATCTATACTATTAGATATTGTACCTCATTATAATTTCTGATAGAATTTTTTGCACATTAAAGATATTTTGGTAGCTTAATTGGGATTGACTATACAGAGGAATCTGAATCTAAAATAATGCATTTTATAATAAACGTTTGCTAATCTCACGTCATCACACAACATTATTTAACAAATATCTAATAATATTTTCATACGGTTTTCATAGTTAGAACCTAACAACATAACCTGCAAAGTGTTGATATACAGGCGTTTATGTCTTTATGTATGATTGATAGTCTGATACTATACTCGACCAACTAACCAATTGACACCGGGTCTAGTATAAATTTACGAACGCGTCCACGGTTGACATTTACATTCTTAGACATTACTAAAGATGTTCATAATGTAATTTAAACCCTATATTAAGCTGTAGAGCTTAAAGTTTAAGTGAGATCTTATTTGCCGGCATGATTATAACGTGCTGACACGCTATCTACTGATTTATTTGATCGAAGGATTCTAGCTAAATCAAGTGCACTCAAATGATTACTAAAATTGCTAATATTTAAGCCAAAATAATGCTTGATATCTCATAGCATTGCATTCAAACCAAAACTTCCAGCTACACCAACAAAACATAAATCCAACTCACACGTCGAAGCTTTGCACTTGCGGTTACGAATCGAGTCGAACTGGCACCAGCTGAGCGTAAGTATTACACGAATTTAAACGTGCCTATGTGTGTGTGAACACACGTGCATGTGTAAGCAGGATACAACGATTTAGACTCGCGTGAGACGAGGAATAGCCATTAGATTGGACACGTTCTTGGACTTATTTTATTCGTTTAGATTTTGAGTTGGAAATTTTCCTAATACAATAAATGTACTGAGTGTTTCGTTGGTCTAGCGGTAGTGAATTCGACTGCGGCAGATAAGATTTCAATTTTCGAGGGTCGATCAACGTGCTAATGAATTATTTAGTCAATAATTCTGAAGATTACACGTGCCAGCCAGCCAGTGGATATTTCCAGACTCCAGATAGTCTGGAACTATCCACTGGCAACAATTTTAGACTCCATGCTATTGCTCTGTGATACATAAAGCCCATATCCTCAAAGACCTAAGTGTATTACCACATTTCGTTGACTTTGATTTTAGGTCCCATGTGAGTGTAGAAGATACTATTGCTGTACCAAGCACAGTTCTACCCACCGGCCTGGTGCCGAAAAATGTTTGCCAGAAAATTCCATCAACACCATATGAGCCAAGAATCTAACAAGAGATCTCAAGAATAGCAGTCTGATTCGCCTACAGACAGCTACAGGCAACAAAAACAAGTCTCACATTTAAAATACATCACTATTAGCTTGTAAATAAAATATGTTTTCTAACAAAATCTAAGTTAGCATCGTAATATAAAGACGTAAAGCGGTTTCAGTTCGGAAATTGGAGAACTGTGTTCGTTGTTTGTAGAGGAAACGGGAACTATTTCTTGTTATCTCCACTATTGTAGTTCGTCGCAGTTGGTGGCGTGTGACGTCACATATTGATGACATGTAGCTTGATGTTTCAAAGGAAATATGTAAGATACGTCTGAGATACCTATTGTATGTGGAAGTTATTTTTCTGAAGATGGTAGTGTATCTTAAGGAAAAAATTACTTCAGTATATCTCCGAGCTAAAAATATTATTCTTTTCTTTAAAAATAATATTTGTTATTTGAGTAATGCTTGTATTAGAAAAGCGTTCACGATAGTAATGCAATAGGCGGGATTTGAATCCAGGACCTCACTATCGCAAGTCCGATGCCGTATACCTCAAGCTGTGAATCGTAAAATTATTATTCCTACCGTAATATTAATCGTAAGTAATACTACATAGAGTAGATTAATGACATAGATATCAAGATCTGTAGATTCAAATCTGGGCTCTTTGTGACCGTTGTTTGAATTTTTGTAAAGACTGCCGCGACCTAGGAATTAAACCTAATGCGGCAGTAGTCTTTTATAAAAAGCGACAAATAAGAGAACTTCTTCATACCGTTAAACATTGTTCATATTGACAGTTGACAATCCAAATTCTCTTTTTCTCAAAATATCAATGCTGTTTTAGGGCCTTGTAAGCCTAAAAGTACTCTATAATGATATCGAAGCTATGTCACCCGAACTTCACCAATATTATGAGCTAGTAATCCTTATCATGTTTCGAGGCACCCCGTACCAACCACAACAGTATCAAGGTGAACAACTCAAAGAACTAAAACAACTGAATCAAAACGATTTATCTGATACATGTTATTATGGTGAATTTGACCTTTAAACGAAACACTGGCGATACGTAAGATCTAAGTTGAAAATACTTCGTGATATTGCAAATGGAGCACAAAATCATAACAGCTTCGAATGGAATGTAATTTTAAACGATAATAGTTGCACGTTCGTTGAATGTTATTGTGGAAAGGTATTGACATTGTTTTCTATCAATATTAATTTTTTGAGACATGAGTAGAAATATGAAATGCTTTAGTAAAACTTTTGTGAGACGTGTACTTAATAGAGGTGGCTTAATAGTAGGGCTCGACTAAAATTGATTTTATAGGATTTTATGTTATATAAATATCACCTTATATGACTCTTTTTAATGGTACTCTTAGAGCAGCGATAGCTCAGTGGGGAGACCAACAGACTACAATGCAGAGGGTCTCGGGTTCGAACCCACGTCGCACACTTCTGACTTTCGGAAAGTTATGACTTTTCAAAATTATGTGCGTGTATTGATTGACAATTATCGCCTGCTCCGTGCCTCGGAGAGCACGTTAAGCCGTTGGTCCCGGCTGCCATGAACATCTATGGCCAGTCGTTATTGGGAGAATATCGACACAAAAGATCCCACTGGGTCGAAGTGTCGCCGGTCTGCATTGACTGGCCCCCACATAAGATAAGATAATGGTACTCTTGGAATACACCTAGTGATACTAGGCTTCGGTAACCTTTAGCATTACGGTACGATAACCTTGTTTATCATAAAAAATGTAAAAAGGCGAGCATAACTCAAAGCAGCGTGCTCTTTAAAACTTGCTATGCCTTTGGATCTATAGGTGTTTTGTAGCTTTTCTATTTTGGATTGTTTTGTTGATCTCTTTACAGTGTCCACTTTACTTATTTTTACCAATAGTGAGATTTCTATTTCTATTGTCAAGTAGGGAAGTGTTTCATCAGCCATCTGCTAGCCATTTTCAGTAGCACCACTGTTAGATTTAGATACCTACGCCATATATGATATGACATGCTTGCTTAAAACATTGTACATAGCTGGCAAAATAAGGGAGTGATACATTAGACCTACTCCATCGCATAGATACAGGCGTGTCAAAATGTTTTAATTTTGGTTGTTTTATAAGTAGCAGTTTAAGCCAAGCTTTAATCAAACCTACAGAAAAGAGAAGACAACAAATCTTTTCTATACTATAATCAAACCGACGGTAAAGCTTGGTCAGAACTGGCAACTTTGAATTCAATCTTGTAGAAAAATTACCCGCAATATATTGTAGATTTATTACTTGGATATTTTCCGATACAAGCAATGCATCATTGGGGCAATAAGTGAAATATATTGCACGCGCTTTTGTAAGGAAAACTACCTAGTTTTACCAAACGGGTTTAAGAGTAGAGACCACCAATTTGTTAAACGTAAGGTAGGTCACCCTTGGCTATATAAGGCAATGATTTGAAGAAGAGGGTTTGGCTGGCTTTAATTGAAATTGGCAAAGTGTTATTGGGATTACTAGAAATGTGTCTGATTGATAGGCTCGACGCGTATTACGTAAAACGTAGTCGTAGTATCATTATCGAAGTGTGTGTAATTTCGGGGATATAGTAAACAAACTAGCCCATGAAGAATTCTCGGACATGCGGGTTGCTGGTAGTCCTAGTCACAGCGGAAATACAACTCAAAGTATTTTGACAAGGTTTTCTTGTAATGTGTACCGACTATATGCGTCCGAATTACTCGCCCAGTTGATGGAGAAAAGTGGAGTACTTTAAAAATATTGAATTGTATTACATAAGTTAAACAGTATTAAATATTCTAATAAGATTCAGGCTATTCATACAGAACAATGTACAATTAAAAAGCGTATCGTGTTAGCATAGTTCTTGTAATTCTACAATAGTAGTATTAGCACCTCGAGCCGTGTATAAAATAACAACAAGGGCTATCAATAATTGTCGACGTAACACATACAGAATTACGTATATAGGCTCAATCGTATATATACTCGAAGAGGTTGGCAGAGATTTATAGAATAAGGTTAAAACGAAGGAATTGTAGAGGAATTAAAAACAGCGTCCGAAAAGTGGGTGTACCATATTTCGTTCGAGAACCAATTTCTATTATATAGCCACTATTTCAGAATTCGCTAGACTCACTTCGAGGAATAGAAATGTATTGACAAAATCTACATTAAAGCCAGCGAAGCTTGGGGAAAATCTAGTATTAAAATACAATAACAAGCGACTGTCCCATTAACGCAGTCGCTAATAATTAATTTAATTTAATTTAGTATTCTTTATTTATTTTATATTTTTTTATTTAATTAATAGCACTGTATAATTATGTAGTATCGTCTCAATTTGTGACATTATTATTCAACTGCCGTGCATACCTGTTATTGGATAATTACCAAATTAATATTCTATTTATTTGTAAAATGTCATTATATTGTGTGTGTAATACAAAATACATTTTGTTAGTGTACTTAAAATTAATAAAATAGACACTGCCTTGGCGGTGCAGCGGTTTAGTATGTTGCTCATGAGATTACAATTTCAATCCCCGGATCTTGCAAAAAATTATTGCTGTGTTCTGTCAACATCTTAAATAGCAGTACGGATGCTTTTTTTTAGTGTGTTTGTTTGTTTTTGGCCTCGGATGGCCTTGACAACTTAACGCGGACTGTGGGTGAGCGCAGAAGGCTCCCAACCCGTTAAGTACGGACTCTGGAACTGTGCCCCATAAATGGCAATAAGCTTGCCTCCCACGTGAGACTTAAAATCATATCTGCCGAAATGTACTTGTAATAAACCCCTGCCTATCCCTAAGGGGTATCGTCGTGAGTGTATGTATATATTCAGTATACCAGTTTGCGTTATACGTATTCAGTGCGAATAGTGCGTACGAATTGTAAGTGTTTCTTTCTACTTACGTAAGTCGCGTGTGCCAAGACGTTTCTGTGTTAGCTGATACTACCGATTGTGGGTTTAGTACAAGGTGTAAGGAAAAGCGGGTTGATGTTGATGTTTTTTTGTTTGGAAATAGATTAATTTGAGCTACTTACAGGTCCTATTCTACTATTTCTATTTAAACGTACCTTTGATTTCAGTAATAATTATAGTGGCGCGGTCGACACTGCAAAAATTTGAACTACATACACAGGAATACCCAGATAGCTTAAACATAGATCTTATACATTTTTGTTGCGTGCTGTATAGAAATTACAATACTAAAAGGAAAACATCGTGAGGAAACCTCTCAATGGGTGGAGTTCTCAATAATGTTCTCGAAGATATGTGAAGTCTGCCAACACGCACAGGGTCAGCGTGGTGGACTATGGCCTAACCCTTCTTACATTGAGAAGAGGCCCGTGCCCAGCTGTGGGACAGTTTAATACAGGGCTGATATTATTATTATTATTTGTTTCTCTTTGGGAGGCTTACACGGAGACATGGGTCCAACGTTTTAATCAAAGGTGGGATGGAACACCTACAACGGCACTAGCCGCAGCAGGCGTAGGACTATTGCTACGTATGGATTCTAATATATGGGCTATGGGTATGGGTGTTTGATGGACTGGTATATTGGTAACTATGGATGATAAAACGGCGTCTGCCCTGAATACTCTAATAGCATCAATCGAATGGACAGACGGTGACTCACCAAGTCACTAGATGGGCCCCCTGAATAGCCACGATAGGCATACAAGCCAGCAGCAGAGGGCAACACCGGTGCGAGCGGCTAGGGGTGTCGAGCGGTGCGGCGCCGGTTTCACCATCATTGGTCTCGTGAAAACGGAGACCCGGAGCGGGTTTCCCCGTAGTTATGCCCTTGAAAATGACACTTCCACCCCCAAGCATGTAGCTCTAGCGGCCCCTCTCTGACCGGCCGATCAAGACAAGCCAGTATTGAGAGTCCTACGGGCGCTCTTGAAGTTCCTCTCCAGCCAACCAGTAACGGCAAGCTGGGGACGAGGCCCTCACCGACTCTCTGAGGCATTCAGGACCGCAGTGTCGCCACTCACATTCAGCTCGCCACAAGCTTCCCTGCGGTTTGTGCGCTTTTATTTAACCTGGTGATACATTTTTTTTATATCACCAGGCGAAGGTGGTAGTTTTATTATTATTATAATTATTAAAGTCTCAATACTATTAAATTGGAATTGTTTTATCGCTCCCGCTTATAATTGAAACCGCGTCACTGATTACAAGTCCAAAGAAAGTGTTCCAGTCGGTCGCCGTCGCACGTGGTGCTTCCATATTCTATTGTGGACACGCTGCGTGCATTCATAAAATGTTATTAGCTTGTGACGTAATATGTACCAAACTACTACTACAGCTGTTGTGTCTCGTGACGTAGGGTAAGTATGTCTTAGAGATTTGAAAAAAGAAGCCTCTTATTTGAAATAACGTCTCATCGAATGTTTTTTGAAAATGGAAGCGTCAGTTGTTCATCCTGTGACGTCAATACGTATGACTTTTTTATACTTCTAGGTAAAAGGTTACTGTAGCCTATGGTCACTTTTCGTTTTTCTAATATTGTACTGACCGTACAGAGGTGCAATACAACCATTATGCTAGCTATGATTAAGAGTAACGAATAGTGGCGAGATTATTGCCGTTTACCGAGTGAGTTTCAGTCTAGTTTAGCTAACACAATTTTTTAAAGAAATTTCCTATATATGTAACTTTACCCGACTCAAAAATCAAACCTGAGAGACTAATATACAGTAGTCAAATTCACTATCAATATTATACCACCGAGACAGGGTGTATACGTTTCACTGATTTGAAAATACATAGAAGTCTCTCATATGACGTAATTTGTTGTCGTCGCTTTTTGAAATTGGAAACAAGAAAAATTGATCCTGTGACGTCAGTATGTATAAATATTTTGTAATATCAGGTCGCGATTATAAATGATGATAAGCGATTACTGTAGCCTATGAACACTTGCTATAATAAGGAAACATTACCAACCTTATAAAAGGAAGTATACCTATTAGTACCTATACCAATTACCATAATTATTTTCATCTTCTTCTCCTTAGTCTTTATTATTCTCAGGTCACTTGGGGTGGGCTTTCTAGTCTAACCGGATTTGACTGGATATCAGTTTTTACACGGAGCGACTGCCATCTGACCTTCGCAACCCGAAGGGTAACGACACCCTAAGGCTAGACCAGTGTCAGGATATTAGAGGGCACTGACTTCCCAGTAACGACTGCCATAGATATTCATGGCAGCCGGGACCGACGGCTTAACGTGCTCCCGAGGCACGGAGCAGGCGATAATTATAATCAATATAATAATATGATTATACATGTATAATCTCCCGCAGTTATCTAACAGTTCCATAGTATGTGCAGCCGCTGTAAATCAAACCTAGAATAAATATTTTAAGATCTTCATTTTTGTCTCCATCTTTCAAATATTTGCTTCAGTATGACCTTTATATCATGCACACATTTCCGTAGAAGGTAAGCAGAGCTATATTTAATCCATATGTCGCAGGAATAGTTTGTGGCCGACATTAGTAACTTTCGAAATAACTTGCTATGTTCAAACTTACAGTGTTTACCGTTATATAACTCGTTGGCTTGCCAATTTAAACCATCTAGGGTTGCACTGAAACACGCATAAAAATTCCATAAAATCGGTCCAGCTATTCAGGACGCATTCAGTGACAGATATACGTACGGAAGAATTATAAATATAAAGATTAGTATAGACAACAAAAACATCACTACCAAAAAGTACCTGTAACACATCTCTGGCCGATCCTTGAGAATATAAGAGGCGTGATGTTTTCCCCTCTTAACAGCCACCCCGTCAACTTAAGCACATACTTAAGGCTGAATTGTACGTGGTCCTTGATGTGATATCCTCTCTGTCTTTCTCAACAAGAAAGACGGAGATAGCGTCAGATTTACTTCGAGGAACTATACTTTAGTGAATAGGTTTTTATTATACGTCAAATAGGTCTTAGTTTTTGGAGGATGTTGTTTGTGAAAGGTAATCTACCTTGGGTTTTATTTGAGTCATACTATTTATACAGAATCGAGTAATTCATTGTAATAAAGTAATTTTGAAATACCAAGGAGTTTCGGATTGCCTAACTCAACTATTGCATCTTTTAAATGCACGAATCGCGAAATGGTTTAAGTGGTCGACTCGCCAGTGTCTCTGGACCGATTGTTTTGGATTCGATCCCACACCGCAGAAGAATTCGTGTGATGCGCTAATAGTATCCATTGTTGAAATATTTGTAAAGCCCTCGCGACACAGGAATAAATTTAAGTGCAGGAGATAAGTTTTTAATAAAAAGTATAGTTGAATCAATACTTTTCTTTTTATTTATATTGATGTGCAGACAATCGTCATTAAAGTTTTATGTATACAACAATAAAAATTAAAAATATATGTAATTATGTTACCTTTTTTAATACGTTTGTAAATATATATTAGGTTAATTCGTTTTAAAATTAATAATGTAAAATAGTCTAATTGTTAAATAAATAAAAAAATGACCTTAAAAAAAAAATATATATATATATATATATATATATATAAAATTTATAAAATAGAAAGCACTTCAAAACAGACTTCACGATTATATCAAAAACAGTTTAAGACCTTGCTCTAAATACTAGGTAAGTCTAGCATTACAAAATGTCAATCAACAATTCTAAGAAGTAAAAGGCTAACTGGCTTACGTTTCTTTGTCTTAACTTAGCAATTATATACGATAATTGTTTCATAGCCTGTAGTTCAAAGAGATTTCGTGTTCGATTCCTAGATGTCACAACAGTATAATCGAGATTTGTTTACATTTTAATAGCGGTTAATGGCAGCGCTCCACACGATGGTAAGATGGTAGGTGACCGCAGACATATTTGAAAAGACCCCACGAGATAAAAA
The DNA here is from genome assembly GCA_963564715.1 of Catocala sponsa. Classification (NCBI taxonomy): domain Eukaryota; kingdom Metazoa; phylum Arthropoda; class Insecta; order Lepidoptera; family Erebidae; genus Catocala; species Catocala sponsa. Next base: position 23,392,374 of record OY751341.1, on the reverse strand, counting down.
TTATTCCTAGATAAAAATTATTACTAGATAAAATAATCAGCTCGCTACGTTTTGTTAATTTTAGACTGCGTCGAGCGAAATGTGCTAAAACAGGCGGTCACAGTTAAGTGAATAAAATCAACTACAAATATAAAATATACATTTACCATAACAATGAATGTGTTTATAATTACTCCGTGCCGGCCGCGCGCCGATTTGAAAATGTGCCGCACAAGCTCTGTCATTATCTGTCTTACGCTTGGCGCAGTCATAATTTAAAGTGGCGACGACTGTTTTTGGCACATGTATAGCGAAGGACTTTTTAAAATATATAATCAAGCTACAACAACAAAGAATACATACACGGATCAACCATATTTGGATCGCACACATTTTTGTCACGTGTGACATTTAAAGCCACAACGCTTGGCGTAGTCTCTAAATCGATACTGATAAATTATATTTTACCTGACAAGGAAATTGAACGCGTATCCTCTCGGACAATAATTAGGCGTTCAATATAAATTAAAAATATCTTTGAATGATGTATCATTACCCTTCTAATGTTAACTGTAAATGGGTATCCTGTGACGTCATTAATCATGGCCGCCCCGGTGACAGACTGTTAATTAAACAAAATAATTCAAGTGTTGATAAACAAATTAACAGCTATTTGTTTATAAAACAACCCCTTCAGTGATGAGTGAGCATGTTTAGAGGCAATGTTGTTTAATTTATTCTAATATTATAAAGCTGAAGAGTTTGTTTGTTTAAACGCGCTAATCTCAGGAACTACTGGTTGGATTTGAAAATTCTTTTAGAGTTGGATAGCCTATTTATCGAGGAAGGCTATAGGCTATATAACATCACGCCACGACCCACGGGGGCGGTGCATTAACGATAAACGCGGGTGAAACCGCGGGAACATCTAGTTTAAATATAAATACGATGTAATTCGAATACAAACGATTTATCTACATAATATATCGTTTGTATTCGAATTAATTTAATATTCGAATAACTTATACATTTAATCGATAATCGCACATCGCAATCTTATAACTGAGATCAATTGAACGCTCGAGTAACTTATATATTTAATCGATATCGCACATCACTACCTCATAACTGAACAGACAAACTATTCAATAACAAGTTAACTATAACAATATCTTGCAATATTCCCCTCTCGATTCTATGAATTGCCGTTTATAGACCAACATCCGAATAAGTCAACACCCCCTTTATACCTATTGCATCTGACCTTTACTTAACGATGTCGTATTTATCCTGAATATCCTTACTTACTACAAGGCAGGCTATACCAACAGCCAGCATTCCGCAGATATCGGCAGTCAATACCAATATCATAAGCTATAACGATAACACTTGAATACATTATTGCTTTCAATCGATATCTCGAATTTGTTCCACTCGAAACAGACGTCAGTACTCACTGCTAATGACCCAACCATCATTATTACACGCACCAGGTCTAATACCATACCAATATTACTTTCCCCATAAAAGAAAACGTAAGTAACACGTATAAAATTCAAGCAACACCGAATTCGGAACACGAAACAGTTATAATCGACTCTTGCGTTATGTATTGCAGTTTTTCAACGACGCGTATTTGAATATTTTGCAGTAGTAGTTCAATGGTGTTTGAACAATTTGAAAGGCGAAATTTTCGTGTTCCATTTTCAATGTTGGTAGTGAAGCCTTCATTAGGGCAACATGCGACGCGTGACGTATAGTAATTGGGCTTTGATTCCACGGCCACTTACTTCCACAAAAAGGCTGGTTGATGTATGGCGATATTTACCTGCAAAATAAAAAAAAAAACGTATTAAATTAGCGTATTTGAAAATCGTTAGGTGGTTTATTTTTGTTTTTAACATGAACGTGTAGTATATTTTAAAGTTTCCTTCAGAGTAGATTTGAGAGCCTCCTGTATGTTTATAGGCAATGTACAATGACCAACGTTATATGGAAAGTGCTTTATGATAAATTTGTGTTGACACGAACTAGGGAACGTATAGTTCAAACGTATAATTATATAATAATGTATCTTATGAATAACAACTGAAGGTACTCATTTGATTGAACCGAAACTTGATTCTAGAATAGTTCAAAGTTTACTAGATTTATCATTCACAAATTTTTAGCAGCACCACGAGTTCTAGAGCTGTTTGCAATCTGCCGTAAGCGCGGTTCCTATTTTTAGGATAGACAAAAGCGGTAAACAGGCCTATCGTGTCCCTGATGGTAATAGATTAACATTGAGTCATGAACGCTTCATAAAATTTCATACTAGGAATATCTCTAGCACCGAATCTACCAGAAAGTAACTGCTGTGTTGCCAGTGCACATATCTCTGGCTACACCTTCAAGATTTTTCTTAAATATATAATAAGAATTTACAGTGTTACCAGCATTTTGAAAATTTTCATAGAACAAATCCATAAAATTTTTCTTTCTTTGTTCAAAAATTTACCATTTTTTTTCAAAAATTGTCCATTCTTTTTAAAAAATTGTCCATTTTTTAAAAGACAACTTCCGACTAGTAAAAATTCCTGTGTCGCGAGGGGCTTTACAAACATTTAAAAACAGACACAAAGAATACACAGACGCGGGACAATAATTTTCGGATCACACAAATATTTGTCCCGTGTGAGGATCGAACCGGCAACACTCGGCGCAGCGGCAGTAGCGCATAGCAAGGCATCCACTTAAACCTATTACGCCATCCGTGCAGTCTATATAGGCCTTCTGCTTCTTCTTCTTTTCGTGTGGTTAGTGGCCAACCTGTTGTCAAGAGTTGTTCATGCCGCCCGTAGGCCTCTGACATGGCTTAACGACTGCTGTCAATTTGACAACAACCAGGACCGACTTTTTACGAAGCACGGAGACGCTTAGATGAAATACCACTAAGCGGTCACCCATCTATAGACTGACCGCACCCAACGTTGCTTAACCTCGCTAATCGTTTACCGATCAGCGAGTGCTATGAGCCAAATGCTATGTTAGTTTTTAGTTGTCCCCATAATATCTATACTAATATTATAATTTTGGTTGAACGCGCTAATCTCAAGAACTACGGATTCAATTTCAAAAATTCTTATAGTGTTGGATAGCCTATTTATCGAGGAAGGCTATAGGCTATATAACATCACGCTACGACCCACGGGGCCCGGGCAGTAACGATAAACGCGGGTGAAACCGCGGGAACATCTAGTCTATACTAATATTATAAATCTAAAGAGTTTGTTTGTTTGGTTGAACGCGCTAATCTCAAGCACTACAGGTTCGGATTAAAAAATATTTTCATGTTCGATAGCTCATTTCTTGAGGAAGGCTATATGCTATATAACATCACGCCACGACCAATAGGAGCAGAGCATCAATGAAAAATGTTGCAAAAACGGGGAAAATTCTCTTATGGGTGAAACAGACAAAGTTGCGCGGGACAGCTAGTAATATACGAACAAAGCATAATATTCGGAGGAGCACACTTACCTACACATGTCTGAGCATAGCCTGCCACGTAATATAGTGTTACATATGAATGGTACTTTAGAAAAGCGATGTGCTGGCAGATGTGAATCCTATTTACCAGTTTGTGGACGTTTTTAATCCAGTTTATTCGCAAGGGATTTAATATATGGGACAGCAGCTGCTGTGGAACAGTCAGATCTGCTTATAAACTGAAAGCTAACAGAGAATGGATTTCATATGATGCAGATTTACGCAGTTTATTTCTAGTAAATCGTATGGACACAATATTTTGTAATTATCCTTTAGCGTTCTTATGAATAGATGCTATAATAGAATGGGCAAATAAGGAGTTACGATGAAGTTATGACATCCTCGCTCAAACTAAGCTTACCTGAAGAACTATTCCTTTCAATAGAATATTGGGAAAATAAGAAAAATAAAATACTGTATATTATTGACTTGCCTATTTTTTGTATACAAGGTCTTCATTGTATAATAATATAAAGACCCATAATCTGTCAAAAGAATTTATAGTTTGTTAAGCAGTGATAACCTAGTAGTACCTAGACCGTTAGACTATAACTGTAACTGTACCGTTTGACTTCGAAAAGTCAAGATCGAACTCGAGCCCTCTGCAGGGCTCGAGTTCGATCCCAAGGCGTGCATGTTGACTTTTCGAAGTTATTTGCGTATTAATTAATTAATTGTAATTTATTTAGTGGCGAAGAAAACTCCCGTGATGCAACCTGCATGTCTTTCGAGTTTGCATGTCTAAGATACGTGTAGTCTGCGAACCCGCATCAGGGCAGCATGGTGGACAATGACCTGGCCATTATCACACTGAGAATATGGCCGTGCCCTGGACTTCTATTTTTGCCATTGTTGGCAGACGATTGGAGTGCGACAATTTATATACAGGGCTGATATTGACATATTATAAGACGTTATTTTAAATATTCCAAAATCTATACATTATTTAACTAATTACTTTAAACATAAAGAGGTAATCGCAAACATAGATCGCAATTTCTAAGTCGCTAAAGTTCAACATGTATGCAAACTGTTCATAATTTTTAACGTAACGATGATCGTATCTTTGTTAGAATGCATTTAACGTAATCTTACGATCAGCTACGCAAATTAAATGATCATAATGTCGACAATTATTTTCGTATTAATTCGACACCCTCTAACTTAACTTTTGCAACAGCAGCCGGCAATTTTGTTGAGTTTTGTAAAACCGAACGCTCTGTACACATACTAACGCTAATTACGCGATAAAATCGACAGAAAATGAAATCTTAAAACATAGTGAAAAAGGCTAATCTTGAACTATAATAATACTACAAAAATCAACGGGTTGCACTCCGGGAGTGCCGGCAGAAGTGAAAACTTGAATATTAACGTTGTGCATTTTTGATATTTTGGAATGGTTAGGGAATAATTTTGCACGAATTGCTTTAATTATCAGTATAAAAGTACTATCATTTATGTGGTAAAATACAATATTCATTTATTGCGCTATCGTACACAAACATTACAATTCTCCCTCCGTCTTACCAATTTTGGATCAGATCATGTGTCCTGACGCGAGTTTGACAATTCTCCCTTCGTCTTACGAATTTTCGATCAGGTCACGTGTCCTGACGCGAGTTTAATATTTTGTACCCACAGAAATAATTTCTGTGTTTTTACCCATCACAAAAAAGTGCACAACGCCGCTAAAGAAGTTTTCACTTCAAAAATTTTAGCAATCAAGGTGGTTGTTTTTTATATTGAATACCAACAGTTGTTTACCATCAAAAAGACTTTCTTACTTTTTTCGTAATTTCTTTTAGTATATATAGGTATTTAACGTATTTAAAATACAATTTTCCGTGTTCAAATTCTGCTCGCATGCAATTAAGTTCAAAACAAAAATATTTTACTAACATGTGGAAACGTTGAGAGTTACATACTTACCGCTATATTTGTTGTAAATTATATATTTAAGAAAAGTATGTAGGTATCTGTTTGTTTTTCCATTATAAATAAATAAAAAGATGGGGAGATATTTAGTTCGGCAAAAATAAAATTAAAATACGATACAATGATTTTAAACATAGAGAATAGTTGAAACTCGTCTTTTACAAAAGCGCTGAGCTCCTAACTAAAACCGAGTCAAGTTCTATTCGATCGGAACATTATTATATGTGACGTAAATAAGTCAATATCCAGATACTAATAGGATTGAGACCCGTAGTCTAATATTGTAAAACGATACAGAAGCATAAACTCAAAAGTCAAATACCTACTTTGACATTTAAATACATATTAGGATTCTTGTGAATATATAGGTACAAATAGCAAACAAGTTCAAAGACCAGATACAAGAACCAGTTGGACGACTAGTTGTGCAACCGATCAGAAGTCACAGTCAATGAACATGTACTTATTAGTTATTATGCGACTGATATATTATGTAATAAGGTACCGGCCGCAATACTGCAGCAATTTTTTATACTGTGATATTCATAAGATCATTATAGGTTGTTCTGTACGTTTGTTTGATTGCATGGTTTTTAAAGTCAACCCATTAGTTTTGGTTGCTTATAGCTAGGTTAACCATGTCAAAAGTACAGTCAGCGACATAAATAGATATGACTTCGCGAAATTTTGAATGGCATCAACTTTATTATTTTTTTTTAAGTCATTTATTCACTTGTAATAATAATAGTACAACATATAAATTTCCTCGCCAAGCTACACAGCTTGTTGGCGAGATGCGCTCGTTAACAATTATTTATTAAACCTTAAAACTAATTATTATTAGGTATATATCTACAATACAATACAATACTAATTTTTTGTATCGACTGCATCGCGGGAGTGGACCTCACTAATAGTAATGTCAACAACTCCAAGCAGTAGACTCTTTAGCTTTGCTTTTAACAATGTTTTACTTATTTTAGGTTGTGTTCTTAATAATTCTATCTCGTTATATATTTTTGGGACTAGATATTCAGTCATTCTCGCTCCATAATAGTTTTTAATTGTTGGTTTAAGCAGCTTTCCTTTCCTTACATTTCTTGTGTTATATGGGTTATCAATCCTAACTTTATAATCATCAGTATAATAATGTTCCATGGCTATTAAGAAATTTACTTTTAAATGTACCGGTAATATTTTACATATAGGATACAGTTTTTCATAGTCTTTATTGATTTTACTTTTTCACTAACTAAATATTTAATAAGTCTCGTTTGAATACATTTTATCTCTCTAGTGTATGTTGTAAATATACGTCCATATACACTAAGACCGTAGCTGAGTATTGAGTCTGCAAGAGCATAATAAACCATTAACATTGTATGTTTGTTAATAATGTTCTTCAGATGGTAAAATTTACCTAGTACTGATCTAAACCTCTCGCAGACGTCATTAACATGTGGTTGTGTGGTTTCCAATTGAAATTTCTATCTACAGTCAGTCCTAAATATGTATATGTATTAACTGATTCTATGTTAGTACAGCGGCAGTTTATCTTATTGCTATATAAACAATCATATGTGTGGCCTGTAATTATTATTTCGCTTTTATTAATAGATTTAGCACACTGGTTGTAGGGCGAATGTATATGCATGTATTTAGTTTTAACTAAATTTAAAATAATGCCATTGTCGTGCGCCCACTGCGTTATACTTTCAAAGTCACTTTGTATATTTGCTTTGGCCTCGGATACATCTTTAGATGCACATAGTAAGCACATGTCATCTGCATACATATACACCCGGCACTTGTTTACAACATTAGTAACGCTGTTCACGTGCATTATGTAGCCAACCGGCCCAAACACTGACCCGGTCGGCACACCATGATCAACGAGAGACTCTTCCCCCGCGACTCCATTTACCTCCGTACGAATCTTTCTGTTGGTAAGATAGTTTTTGAACCAATCGTTCGTGGGTCCACGAATACCGCACTCCTCCATAGCTTGAAGCAACAAATTGTGGTCCAGCGTATCGAAAGCTTTTTATAATCTATAAAAAGTGCTAGAACCTGCTTACCTGAGTTGAGACTCTCGTTGACATAGTCCGCAAACCGAGTCAGTGCCGTGACATAATCATACATAATATTGGTATATTCTCATCTCCTACAGCAGTAACAGTTGAAGGATAGATTTTTCATTATAATTCATTACCACAAAACAATATTAAGTAAATTTCTATTATAAATACTGTTACTAATGAGTATAATATTCAGGTACTATATATCAGAAATCAGAAATCAGAATATTTATTTGCAAAAGTACTGTGACAAATGGTGTTACAAAGAAATGCATTCAAGATTCAAGTATTTTGACCAGAATATAGCGCTTTACCATGCCAGTACGTTAATTTCTGAAGAATACAATGTATGTATGATGGGGAAGTCTGTTAGTTTCCACTGGGCATAGTTCCAAATCCCATGCCACTGAGATTTTACTGATAGAAAATTCAATTTCTTAAGCCGGGTATCACATTCGAACACTTGCGCTATAAATTGAATAAGGTAAATTGTTGGCACCAGACTACATATCAAAGTATATTTTGTAGTGAAGATAACAAACGAATGATTTTCATTGTAAAGTCTGTAGGCTGTAGATTGGATCCCTATTCGTTATATTATGGACGTGACATTTAGTTTGAGAAAATAACTAGTATTATTCAAGCAAGATAATTAGCTACAACCGAAATAAAATAAAAACATAAAAGAATAATATAAATATCAAGACTGAAAACAGTCAAATCTAGCTATTTATTTATTTTATTTATTTAGTCGTTGGTACACCAACAACTACATGTTACATCTACATAATTATTGTTACAATAATGAATCAGTTCTGACATGCATGCCTATTACAGGTATACACAGCAATCACGTTAAGACAACAATCTGTTCTTAGTCTAACAGATAATAAAGTTCAAGCAACAATAAAAAATTAAAAACAAAAAAAAAACAAAACAAAAACAAAAAATACAGCAAAGTTTAATGAAACAATACAACAAATCATGACAAACTATGCGCCATCGTTATGTTCCTGCACCTCTAAAATGGTTTTCCTGAATTTGTTCAATGACAGACCGTGAATATCTATATTTGACCATTTGGAAAGTTCATTGTATTCCCTACATATTCTAAGCAGGGGTGCATTGCGACCGAGATTGGTTTTGCGGAATGGTATGTAAAAGCTATCCCCAATAAAGAGCACCATAACAACTTAAGAACCATAGTCCAATCATCCAATTACTGTGATGAACTCAGTGGCATACTTTGGTATAAGCTTACGTTAAGCACAAAGCGGCCACAAAAATTAAGAACTCGACAACGATTATCTTTTTAGTCCAGTTAAGCGAGAGTTATATTCCTGATGTTGTAAGCGGACATATGCTATGGTAACCTTTTAGCATTGAGTAGGTCTTATAATGACATTTTAGTAGAATAAACACTAAAGCCGAAGTAATTAACAATTATCGCCTGCTCCGTGCCTCGGAGAGCACGTTAAGCCGTCGGTCCCGGCTGCCATGAACATCTATGGCAGTCGTTATTGGGAAGTCAGTACCCTGTAATATCCTGACACTGGTCTAGCCTTAGGGTATCGTTAGCCTTCGGGTTGTGGAGGTCAGAGTCGCTCCGTATAAAAACTGATATCCAGTCAAATCCGGTTAGACTAGAAAGCCGACCCCAAGTGACTTGGAAAAATAAAGGCTAGGGAGAAGAAGAAACACTAAAGCCAAAGTAAAAATATTTATTCGTTTACATCACAAAGTAAAAGTCATAAACGTAAAAGTAAAGATGTTAGTGAGTTTACTAAATTTACTAAAGTTACACCTAAAGTACATGTAGGTTCAGGCAAATGACTGATCCTATTAGAAGATACCTGCAAAAACATCCACTCTTCTTGACTGCCACTATAGTAATAATCCTTAGCCAATTTATGATATCATCATACCAGTAGATCTTATTCTCCATACACAAAATCACTCCATGAGTTATGATTCTCTCTGAATCCCGAGCCCAGTTATGGTACCGTCGTATGTGTACTAACAAACAATATTTTCCATTTGTAATATTAGTTCAGTCAAAGAGCTTGTTTGTACTCTGAGTTTCCTCTGCGATTTTTCAAGAATATTCAAAATACGTCTATTTTATTCACATTGCAACCCCAGTTTTCCAGCTAAAACTGGTAGCACGGTGAACGGAAAAAACAATGTACTTTTTGAAATGTTTATTTGGTCGCTGAAATAAAAACTTGATCTGCTTTCCTTTGTGGTGGATTTTGTATAGGATTTTGTGGACCTAACTAAAAACGACACTCGGCGACTATTTATTTATTGCAACTGTGTTATTCACTACGGTAAAAGCATGCCTAAAATATTGCTTTTATAAAAATAAAAAGCGCGCAAATTATTCGAAATTATGAAAATCTGGTCAGTAAAACGAAATGCTTGTTTTATTTGACTTGATGTCATTATTGTTACGGATAAGTGGTGATCGAATAGTGATATCAACTATAGAAGGTAATGCACTTGTCCAGGTATTAGATAATATTTTTATTATAATGAGGCATTTTAACGAACATTAACAGCCGAAATGCCATTACACCAACAAGAGTATAATTTCACCATTAAATCTGTAAAGCAATGTCATCTACTTGAATTGTTTTATTTACCGATAAATAGCAGATTTAAAATAGTTTCCATTCATTTGACTTTCGATGCCACAACTATTCTGCCGGGGTAATTGTGTGAGCAACAAGTCTTCTTTGGGATGTCTTCGTAGTAAATCATCCGAAGAACATTTTTCTCTAGAAGTGTATAAGCTTATTTTCTCCAAGAGATTCAACTTATTAATGAGCAGAGATTCTTCTTGAAAACCAGGAACGTTATCATTCAAAAGCAGGCATATGCACATTAATAAACAGCCTTATCTCATCCCAAAAAAGTCCCACGTCCACATTAATAAACCTGACTTCCCTACGCATTCACTACTTGTAAGGGAATGTTCATATAGCGTACAGAATATTCTGGAGTATTTGTTGACTGGGCCTTACGCTGATGTCATAGATGTGTTTTTAAATCATATGCAGGGAATACGTCTTAGAATAAACAGGGTAATATTAGAATTTTAATCCGAATTTAACCGTCATATTTTTTTTTACATCTACGGTGGCAAACAGTTGTACGGCTCACCGGATGGTAAGTAGTCACCGTAGCCTATGGACGCTTACAACACCAGAGACATCACTTGCGCGTTGCCAACTTTTTAGGAAAGGAAGTGGGAAGGGGAAAAGAGGGTGATTGGGCCTCCAGCACTCTCCTCCGAACGAATCACTACAGTAGGAATACTGCAATTACACGTCGATATAATTTATATTATATTATTTATATGTACATAGTGAGCAGCAACAATAGCTCAGTCTAGTCTAGTCAGGGTCTCGGGTTCGAACCCACGTCGCGCACCTCTGACTTTCGGAAGTTATATGACTTTTCGAAATTATGTGCGTATTGATTGACAATTAATATCGCCTGCTCCGTGCCTCGGAAAGCACGTTAAGCCGTCGGTACCGGCTGCCATGAACATCTATGGTAGTCGTTTTTGGGAAGTCAGTGCCCTTTAATATCCTGACACATTTAAAAAAAGTCTGTTACTAATATAATCTTACCTAACCTACTTTTACGCGAGCGAAGCCGCAGGCAAAAACTAGTTATGTATATGTCGGCCTCGATGGCGTGGTGGTTAGTGTAACCGACTGCCACACCTGAGGTCGCGGGTTCGATTCCAGCACAAGTCAAACATTTGTGTGCATGTACATGGATGTTTGTCTTAATGTTTCTGTGTATAATACGTATGTATTTTTAAAAAAGTCAACGGGTTGCACTCCGGGAATGTCGGCAGAAGTGAAAACTTGAATATTAACGTTGTGCATTTTTGATATTTTGTAATGGTTAGGGAATAATTTTGCAGGAATTGCTTTAATTATCAGTATAAAAGTACTATCATTTATGTGGTAAAATACAATATTCATTTATTGCGCTATCGTACACAAACATGACAATTCTCCCTCCGTCTTACGAATTTTGGATCAGATCATGTGTCCTGACGCGAGTTTGACAATTCTCCCTTCGTCTTACGAATTTTCGATCAGGTCACGTGTCCTGACGCGAGTTTAACATTTTTTACCCATCACAAAAAAGTGCACACCGCCGCTAAAGAAGTTTTCACTTAAAAAAAAGTATATAAATACTAGCTTTTGCCCGCGGCTTCGCTCGCGTTAATTTAGAATTTGACAATCAATTCGGGTTGTACTCTGCTTGTAATAATATAATATAATCATGATTCGAAAGACACGTGGCGCCATCTATTATCATAAGAACGTTATTATTGTTTTCCTCGGGAACAGTAATTTTTTTCGAGATGAAAGGTAGCCTATGTCCGTTTCTGTACACCTGTCAACGTATATGCAAAATTTCAGGATGATCGGTTCAGTGGTTTAGGCGTGAAAAGGTAACAAACAAACAAACAAGCTCATTTTCGCTTTTATAATATTAGTTAGGATTATCTTAACTAATATTATAAATGCTAATGTGAGTTTATTTGTTTGTTACGGTTTCATGTCTTAACTACCGATGATCATGTAATTTCGCATATGCGTTGTCATGGGTACAGAAAAGGACATACCTTTCATCCAGAAAAAAGTACTGCACCCGAGTGAGCAAAGCCGCGAGACAAATCTAGTCATTAAATAAAATTAAAATTTCTTAAGTATGTACTGAATTTACTGTGAATGTGGAGCTAATAATTATTACGTTTCTGTAGAATTTAAAACATTTCTAGTAATCGTGAATTCGTGACCCGTTTCGCGTGTAATGACGTCAAACACAAACAATATGCCTCTGTTTGTATGACCTGCAATCTAAAAATAATTTCCGCTGTAAAAAATATAGAATTCGTCTATTAAGTTAAAAGATTTTATACCTTAATATATTTGGAATAATGACTGTATTGAAGTGCAGCCAAATTCTGACATATGACATACCTATCTAAAATCATTAGAGTTATTGGGTTTTTTGTGAGGCAGTTCTCAGTAACACTAAGTGAGGAATCGCCCTCTATTACACGTTACCTGTCGCTAAATTAGCAAAATTTGAGTATGTCATCTTTTTAAAAATATGTCCGTCAGTACTATGATTTATGCTTGTATCGCGGGAGACTTAACAACATTAAAAAAACGGACACATGTATTATTTGTGCATGCACAATTTTACCAAAAAAAATTAAAGTTTTTAATTAACAAATAAAATATAAGGGTTGATCGTAGAGGGGTGACAATTTAGGTTTGTATGTATTTTTGTATGCTGTGTCATAAAAAAATAAAAACAAAAAATTTTGCCTAAAAAATAAAAAAATAATTTAGGGGTGGACTACCCTTAACATTTAGGGGGATGAAAAATAGATGTTGGCCGATTCTCCACCCTGGCCGACAATCACGGTAAGGATCACAAAAATCGGTCGAGCCGTTTCGGAGGAGTTCAAGTTCGAACCCCGTGACACGAGAATTTTATATATTAGATGTATGTTTATCCATTGTCCAGCTGTACCCATAGTACTAGCTTTGCTTAGTTTGGACTAGATGGTGTTGTGTGTATGTGATAGAATATTATTATTATATTATGGTGGTAACAGGAGGGCTATGGTGGTATGGTGTGAACGCAAGCTAACCTCGTCAGTTATTTACTTGTATCAGGGGTACGGTACACCATTACGTCGTAATGTGCGTCAAAGTAGCTCATTACTGAAGATGAAAGATAGCACACGTTTCTTGCGTCGTACCTTGAACTTGCTGAAGGGTTGCTTCGAATAATACATTTTACTGCGTCGACTTTATTATGGAGGTTTGCGTGACAATTATGCTAGATACTGTTTTAGATTTCTTAGACACCATGGCTAAATCACTGAATCAATATTGATAAGACTAGGTACACAGACTCGAACCCAAAGGATAACTGGATAACTGGTTTAGACTAGTCCAGTAAATTTAGAGACATCAAATTGTTAAACAATTTTTCCTGTTGTTCTGCTATATGTTAGTCTGCTAAATTGATCTTGTAATAATTTGGTAATACTATGTTTTATGGAAATACATTTATTATTTACTAGATATGCATATGTACTTTGGAAAATACTAACACTTTTTCTGGATGGTAGGACAACGCTAGATTTCACGATGATCAGCCAAGTAGCTAATACGTGAAAGCGTAACAAACAAACTCACATTTGCATTTATAATATTAGTTAGGATTTCTTAGAGCACCCGCTAGACTGTAAATTTCGGGAGTTCTATACCATACCAATCTATCCTGATAGCGCAGGAAGAGGTGATAGTCCAACGCATTCCGCTTAGCACAAAAACCGAACACTGCCTCATCCGGGAATCAACCGCCACATCCACAGCAGTCGCATTCACAAGCACTGTATCACTAAGCCAGTCATACATTTTTTTTTTATACCTCTAAGGTGGCAAACAAGCATACGGCCCGGCCCACCTGATGGTAAGTAGTCACCGTAGCCTATGGAGATTGCGACACCAGAGGCATCACTTGCGCGTTGCCGACCCTTTAGGAAAGGAAGTGGGAAGGAGAAGGAGCGGGAAGGGGGAAAGGGAGTGATTGGGCCTCCGGCACTCTCACTCACCGAACGAAATACAACAGTAGGAATACTGCTATTTCACGTCGATATTCTGTGAGAAGGTAGTACTTCCCTGGTCGAGACGGCCCATTCATGCTGAAATCAGTGAGGCTCTACTAGTCTTAGATACTATATAAAAATTTATAATCGTAAACTCGGTAAGTAAGTGTATTGTCACGCAACATTGAACCACATACTACCCGTGTACGTAATAACAAGAAATACTTGCACAAAACTGCAGTAAAAATGTACATTGTAGATTTAGGAAGCGCTTTCTACGTTAAGTTTCCGGCAGACAGCCGGCCCGACCCATTTATTCGTACATAATATAACATCTGCATCCTCAAGAGTTTAATGCACTGATAACACAGTGGTTCTAGTAGTCACCTCGCCAGTGCCGTGTTGATAAACATGTGGTAAGCTAATAGTTGTTCTCAGTTTGGGTATTTGTTGTTTCAGTGTTTGTTAAGACTGCACTGAGCGAAATGTGCCAAAACAGGCGGTCACAGTTAAGTGAATAAACTCAACACTTTTTGTTTAATACAAATATAAAATATACATTTACCATAACAATGAATGTGTTTATAATTACTCCGTGTAAAAAACTTAAAATAATTAATATTTTCGCCTACAAAATTACGTAAATATGCACGAAAAATGCAAAAACGTAAGCTCGTGTTACGTGATTTTCAGATTATAACAGTAGAAATCTATGCTATTTTACAGCTTAAACTAAACATAAATAGTTAATTACAATTAGTCCGTCCCAAATATTTAAGTTATTGGTTGACAATAAACATACATATTTATCAAAAAAGCACTTCAAATCTTCCATACAATTTTACTATGGCGGTCGCGCGCCGATTTGAATATGCGCCGCACGAGCTCTGTCATTATCTGTCTTACGTTCGGCGCAGTCTTAAGTCCTTTGCGATACACGGTTTTTTGAAAACAATTGCCACTCTATCTATACGGAGAGTGGAAGTGGTTTATAAAAATATCAACGTTAAACAAGAACATTTATTGTCTTTTATTATTAAATACTGATTGACAGCCACTTTGGTGGGTGTTATGAGTTCAGACTTCTTTAAATGCTCTGTTTAATTGATTGCTTTGTTAATCTCGTCGTTGATGAGCAAAGTATTATGTTTCTCTATTAAAACTTTTTAGCAGCAGCTTAGTATTTCCCAATGCGCCTGTTAGGGCAATTGGCTAGCTCTCATATCTCCAACCTACCTCTTTGAAGATATATAGGTGCCATTCTGTATGACCCTACTAGCTGTTGCCAGTAGCTTTGCTCGCTCAAGAATACTATTTTTCTGGATGAAAGATACCCTATATACTTTTTTGTACCTCTGATAACTTGTATGAGAAATTGCATGATGATCAATCGAGGAAAGGCGTGAAAGCGTATAAAACAAACTCATATTCGCACTTACAATATTAGTTAGGATATTCTTAATATACAAGAAGAATGACGAACAAACAGCTCCTAGAAATCTCCATACAGTTAAACACAAAGAAGCGGTGCCCCCATTCGACGCGGGGACAATTCCATTAAATTGAGGATGTGTTAATCTCGAGTGCAGAGGCGGCGATTATCAAGTTTATTCGAACGACATTGCATCTCGAGATAACGTCTGAATGTGTGGCGTTGAGATTTTATTACACATGACGCAACGAATGCGTTTATCATATGATTCAGTATGATCAACATTAGGCGATGCTGCTTCATTTTCTAAGAGCTTCTACCTGCGATTTCTGCCGCGTGAATATAACGGGAATGTATTAAGGGATTAAAGAAAAGTAGATAGGACGTACATGCTATATTTCATCCAAACCCATTTATCAGTCAACTGGTAAACAGTTTAAGTACGACTGCAGGCTTATGAATGGTGTAGTGATTTAAGTAGTCACATCGTCACTACTCGAAATGTTGTGCGTTTGAATTCCACACGGTACAAATTCTTTTTTTATCAACACGTAGTTGTTACGGGTCTAGGTTCTTTGAATCCTTTGTTATGATGTTTCTAAACTTTCTTGAATTATTCCATATGCGGAAAATGGGCTCAGACAAAGATAGATGCATTTAACGATATCACAATTATCGATTGATTGCACTAACTGTATAGATTTCAGACATACTGAATTGAGATAATATGTATCATCTTTTCAGCAGCCATGGTCACGGAGAGACAATAACAGAGTCAGCCTTAGTTTGTTTAAATTTGGCAAAATTAGCCAAAAACATTTTATCCAGGCATCGCTCCTGAGATCCTATCGCTGCGCCACCAATCTATAATAAACTATTCATGAGTCTGAAGCATGCAACACATCATAAACCAACCATCCACACCAAATTAATCGTAAAATAATCTCATTACACCATGTGTACGTCTTATAGATCTCATAATTTATAGAAAGGGGTGATGTTACAGGGGGAAGGGAGAGGGGAGGTATGTACGTCGCGTCAAATCGAAGTTACGTCGCGTCAACGCCGTGAAGCGTTGCCTCGACTCCATCAATATTATATGCATGGGGCATCGATCTGTTTTGGGGTTGCCGAAAAAGCAAATGACGGGAAACTTTGAGTAAGTATGTAGTCATAAATAACAGTATCGCTTTGGCAGTTCTGGTATGGTGGCGAGATTGTTAAATTACGAATTCAGAAGTTTCATGTTCGCGTTATAGTTCGAGTTTGAAATACAAAATGTAGTATCTCGCTGTAGTACGTGCAAGCTCTGGAATGAACTGCGTGCTTCGGTATTTCCCAAGCGCTATGATATGTCCTTCTTCAAACAAGGTTTAAAGAGAGTTCTTCTTTCACGGTAGGCAGCGGCTTTGCTGTGTCCTGACATTGCTGAAGTCCATGAGCAGCGGTTACCACTTTCCATCAGATGGGCCACATGCTCGTCTGCCACCGATGGCAATAAAAAAAATGCACTATAAAATAGTTTTGGATTTGACTATGTAGAAAATTTAACATGGGGAAATTTGCATCCTTAAGGAATCTCCTTAATATTCGCCATGATTTATTTGTATAGTTGGCCAAACCCCACTTTGTAAATGTGCTAAACTGGAAGCTATCCTCTTATATCCTGAATTCTACTTGTTTTAAGACTGACATCATCGAAGGTACTCTGGAGAAAAGCCAGATTTAGGACTGCCTGAAATCACAATCAAAGTGCATAAAAAGAGCTAAACCAGGGTCTAAGATCCTGAAGAAGATATAATTTATAGATTCTGTAGTCCCATCCAGAGAATACTTTATTCGACTTTATACGAGAATATTTTATTTCTTTTTTGCACAAATGGGTATTCAAATAATAGGCGTCGTTCTAAGTGATAACGTGTTGCAAGAGTTTATAGACCAGGCTGATTTTGTTAAAATATTCTGACGTTGAATTTCAAACACCAAGCCCGAAACCAAATTTAGAATTCGAATCTTCATAAAATTCATATAAGACCAGCTATGCAATTCTGTAAAATATCATTAGTAGTAGTGCCTCGCTGATTTCAGTATGAATGGGCCGGCTCGACCGGGGAAGAACTACCCTCTCACAGAATATCGACGTGAAATAGCAGTATTCCTACTGTTGTGTTTCGTTCGGTGAGTGAGAGTGCCGGAGGCCCAATCACCCCCTTTCCCCCATCTCGCTCCTTCTCCTTCCCACTTCCTTTCCTAAAGGGTCGGCAACGCGCAGGTGATGCCTCTGGTGTTGCAGGCATCCATAGGCTACGGTGACCACTTACCATCAGGTGGGCCGTATGCTTGTTTCCGAATTAGTAGCATAAAAAAAAAAAAAAAAACTAAACTGACATCCGAATCGGCTGTAATAATTTCAGGTTCTCTACATTAACCATGACAATATTGGCTGGTTATAAGCTTTGTAACAGAATATAACAGACCAATAAAGAATGTAAACTGGTACTTCTGCCTATACCTTCGCCGAGGTACAGGATTTAAGATACGCTCTGCGTTAAAGATACAATTTCAGTGAAAACACATTAGCCCAGTTCTGTTAAACGGTGTTACGTACCCTGACATTCTTTGGAGCCGTCAGCAGGCATGATGAGAACGATTATGTGGTGTAGTAAAATAGTATTGTGGTTTTAAAACCGTCAGTAATATGGCGGTGGTGTGGCACTTGTATAATTGTCTGCTACGATTATTTGGTTTCAAGATCTGTGTACGCTGTTGTAGGATTAAACTTCACTCGTTTCTCTGTTAGTATTTTTTTTTTTTTTTTTGTGCTCGTCAAAATGACCACCCTCTACCTGATGGTAAGCAGTCGTGTGGTCTAAGAGCAGTGGCCTTCACACCGCCCTCATAATAGCCGAGGCGGTGTTGAGGTCTCTACTTTGACGGCCTGAGAAGGTGATTTTTCACATTTTTCATTTTTTTTTTCTTTTTGTTCATAAAAATAGTGTCCCAATATTTTCTCAGTAGCAGCTCATAGCTCGTCCGCCTTAAAGTGGAATTAAAAACCATATCTGGTTCAATGTGCGTGTTGTCGGCCTCGATGGCGTAGTGGTTAGTGTAACCGACTGCCACGCCGGAGGTCGCGGGTTCGATTCCCGCACAAGTCAAACATTTGTGTGCATGAACATGGATGTTTGTCTTGGTCTGGGTGTTTCTATGTATAATATGTATGTATTTACAAAAAAAAAAGCAATATATGTATGTTTATCCATTGTCTAGTACCCATAGTACAAGCTCTGCTTAGTTTGGGCTAGATGGTGTTGTGTGAATGTGGTAGAATATTATATTATATTATTATTATATTTTTAATTACTAAAGTTATATTGCATGACATCCATAAATTCTCATAAGCTGTTGATTTATGACCTTCACAACCCTCCGGCAGGGTAACTACCAGAAAACAACCCCTTCGACATTCTTTAATTTAATTAAAAATGCTTCAGACTCTTTGAATTCTTTAGCGACAAGTATTTTTCTGACACGTTGAAAAATTGGCGATAGTTAAATTAATATTTGGGAGGGTTGGGGTCATTGACATCAATTACTGTAGTCTGTTGAATAGTGTGTAATATTTTGTTTTTAGGGAGAGGAATAATCGTTTATTACCGGCTAATAAAATATTACCGTGACTGTACTTTGTGACGGTACACGGACAAGCAAAAATATGCCAAAAAGTGAGGGTGAATTAAGATTCTTCAGCCTCACAAACGGAGACATGACATCGCAGCACCAGTCAGCTTGTCACCATGGCCGGTGTAACCTGGTCGAAACGTCAAGCATATATGCATGATCGCGTTAATACCCGTTACATATCATACAGGGTGTAAGGCACACGGTTGTCCCATATTCGTTTAATATTTTTACAGTTTTAGTCCAAATTTCCGACCATTTATTTTAAAAATAAAAAAAATCATATCGCTGAAACTGTGAGACAAAATTTAATTTGCCTGAGTCCAACACGTTGGCAATAGCCCAAACTACATCTCTATTTCATTTCGACTACCGTGTGTCTAACAACCTGTATATATATATTACGCAACGCGAAAGTTTAAAAGTTATTAATAAAATATTATTTTATTGATTTCAGGGTCGATTTTCAATAACCAAATAAATAGTTTTGGTGTTCTGTCAGTTATTGTAGTGATAACATGTAATAATATCTTATTTAGATAAGCTACTTTACGATAAAAAATTGGCTCTAATAGTATTAATAAATGGGATTAAATATAATGACCACCAACAATACTAATTGCGCAACAATATATGCTTACTAAAATATATCATAACGAGCACCTATACGCCTCAAATCACTGCATTCCATCTCGGAAGGATTAGGTTATGTTAGGTTCCTTCCTAAACCCACCCAAAAATAGGAGCCGGCTGCGTCGACTTAGTTTGATCTCTTTAAATATTTTTTGGTGTGCAATTAGTATTTTTGGTAAGCATATTTTGCTGTGCAATTAGTATTTTTTTACTGTGCAGTTAAATATTACCCTTAATATATTTCAACAAACTGCCACAAACGCGTAGTGGTTAGAATGGTTCAATACGGTTAGCGTTGTTTGATATCCAAGGAGGACAAAATTGTTGTGTGATCCAAAAACAATTGTTTCGAATCTGGTTATTTTTGTGGCCGTTATTACAATGTCCCTAGCAATACAGGAATTCATAATACCTAATGCTGAACTAGTATGGTTCTGGACTAATATGGCATGGATGGTTGCTGGTGATGTGTTCCAGATTCTTGAATACCGAAGATATTTACAGGCCAGTTCCAGTGCATGTAATCAGTTTTTTAACATTATTATTAATCATTCTTAAAAATATAGCGATGCATTGTTTTTTGTTTATAGCAATTTGTGTCATATTACTATTACAGTGTTCATGTTAGCCCTTCCAGTTAACCTAGACATATTGTGTAAGGATATTATATATAATATTGTTCACGTCGGTAGTCCATTAAGTGGAATTCGAACTCACGACCCTGGCTATTACCGCTTCATACGTTTTTCTCCATTATTATTCAGTTACGCTCATAGTATAATTTAACTTAAGCCCAATTCCTCTATCTTTGTATTAAATCTCTGTTAGATGGATCAGCATAATTTGGCTCTGTTCCAGTCGCTACTCTGACTGCATATGTATTATTGAAATAAATCACTGACACTCATGTCTGTTCTTGAAATTACATTCAGAATCATTGAAGTCTGAACTGAATAATGACATGCGGAAAGACATTTTGGACAGCTTGATTTAAAATTGTGTTTCCTTGAAAATAGTTTTCTCTGTAGTTCTCGGCAATGCACCACTAGTATGTACTCATAGATATTATGTTCAAGTGTCTTTACTTAGGATGTTGTACTTTTTTGAATTTTGTTTTAACTTGTAATAGACCTATCATGTGGAGATCCATTTCCACATGGTCTATTGATATCCTTACCATTCAGAGAAATAGTAGCGGCGATAGGTCTATTTAACAAATTTTTTTTATGATATAGGAGGCAAACGAGCAGACGCATCGTCTGATGGTAAGCGATTACCGCTGCCCATGGACACCCACAACACCAGAGGAGTCACAAGTGTGTTGACAGCCTTTTAAATTTGCCTCCCCTCTTCCCACGAGGGAGGGGGGGGGGGTAATCTCACTGACTCGACGAAACACAACGGACGGTGTTAGGCCACGGTCGAACCGGCTCATTCGTGCTGAAGCGTGGTTCTGTTACGGTAATGCCATCCGAGT
This sequence comes from Catocala sponsa, assembly GCA_963564715.1. Taxonomy (NCBI): domain Eukaryota; kingdom Metazoa; phylum Arthropoda; class Insecta; order Lepidoptera; family Erebidae; genus Catocala; species Catocala sponsa. The sequence goes on along the minus strand of OY751341.1, from coordinate 23,370,964 downwards.
ATGCGTTTGCTTACCATCAGGTGGAGTGTGGTCATTTTGACGAACAAAAAAAATATATATAAAAGTATATTATTATAGCAGCATTTGTCACCTACTACTATATGTATTATAGTGATATTTGGTTACAGTACAAATAAATCAGTACAAATATAAACAAGCTGGCTCGCCGGGAGAGTACTACTATTACAAGAAACCGATTTTCGGAGACACATACCTATAATTATGTGAGTCTCCAAAACATTACTCATGGGGTGAAAGGCAGAAAGAACTATTACTTTAAGATTGGGAGATAAAAGGAATGAAATGGAAGAGATATGCTGTCTTCCATGTCTTTGTTTTCATATTAATTACTCCCCTCTGGTCTGTGACGTGACATACCCTGGGTATAAATTTTAAAGCGAATATAGACTATTTAATCACTAAGCATAAAAAAGAATGCATGCTTCTTTGCCAGAATGTTAAGTAGAAACATATTGCCAGTAAAACTATAGTCTAGAAAAGCAACTCGTGCGTTAAAACTTAAATTTACTTAGTCCTTAAAGCAGTAAAACAGTTTCATCTAAAAATAAATAAAATCAAAAGCCAATAATTACAATAACTTGTTTAGATTGTCTATTAATATATTCAATGAGATAATAACAAAGATTCGGCTAATTAAAATAATATCATTAGATTACATAATATGTAAATAGGTATGTAAATATGTTTATTATTTAAATGTCAGCAGCTTGATAAAATCAGTAAACATCTATGTGTAAATATTAACTCCTCGAATGTTATAGGAAAACACAAACAAATGATATAGATATATTTCAATAATTTAATTAGCTTAAAAATTAGTAAAGTTTAATGGTAATAGTAGTGTAACAGTTTTCAAAATTTTGTAATAAAGTGTCAAATAAACAACGCGATAAAATCCGTATATAGTAGTTTAATTTCAATGAATAACATTCGCGTAAACAGAAGACAATATTAAATTATATAGTTTTGGTTTATAATTATTATTCATGCTTAGTATTATAAATGTTGAAATAAATAACTATTTTTATGAAAATAAAGCCTAAACACTTCAGTAGGGTATGACGTCTTTTTACATCAATAGTGTTGTTATCTTATTTTATTAAGGTTGACAGACTGGCACATTAAAGGAACAATTTGTGTTGCAATGGACTACAAAAACGCTGTTAATTTGCTTGGGTAAATATTTTAGTGTATCTGTCAAGAAGTTTTAAGAAGCAGATTATTATTACAAGCAGAGTACAACCCGAATTGATTGTCAAATTCTAAATTAACGCGAGCGAAGCCGCTGGCAAAAGCTAGTATATAATAATATAATTCAATCATGATTCGAAAGACACGTGGTGCCATCTATTATCATAAGAAAATTATTATTGTTTTCCTCGCGAACGGTATTTTTTTTTCGGGATGAAAGGTAGCCTATGTGCGTTTCTGTATACCTGACAACGTACATATATGCAAAATTTCAGAATGATCCGTTCAGTGGTTTAGGCGTGAAAAGGTAACAAACAAACAAACTCATTTTTGCTTTTATAATTTTAGTTAGGATTAGGATAGGATTTGAATATAGATATATATATGTGGCAAAATGTGGCTGTAATGTATATATTATGTACTTCCGACTACTCCCTCGATGACAAAAAACCGTGAGTGCACTTAGTTTATTGGTATTTTAATACAAAAAACCGTGAGTGCACTTAGTTTATTGGTATTTTAATACAAAAAACCGTGAGTGCACTTAGTTTATTGGTATTTTAATACAAAAAACCGTGAGTGCACTTAGTTTATTGGTATTTTAATACAAAAAACCGTGAGTGCACTTAGTTTATTGGTATTTTAATACAAAAAACCGTGAGTGCACTTAGTTTATTGGTATTTTAATACAAAAAACCGTGAGTGCACTTAGTTTATTGGTATTTTAATACAAAATCCGGTTCGTGAAGGACGTCAGGGCATGACATTGTAGGAACTAGGTAAACAATTGACGAGAATCTTTATTGCGTACTCAAACTAATACGCCGACATTGTTGTTTTATGCCATTTTGATGTTCGCTCTAACCGTCACTCAGTCTGTGGGCCATCTGAGCCAATTCAATTACCTGAAAGCAGTAAACTGTGGATGATGGACGTTTGATTGGTGTTTTATTGTATTTCCTTACATTTTTATAACGTAGTTTGCCAAACTTCTTGGCAGTATATGATTAGGTATAAATGAGACAAAGTTGTAGTATAGTCTGGTTATAATTATCCAAAGGTGCATCTTATATACTAACGACTACGTGTTGATCACGGATAGTGGAAACATTTAATAGATATTGAACGTGCGATAAAGATCATAAGATTGCGATGTAGATTGTAGATACAGCACAAAGATATTGTACTGTAACAGTACACCCCCCTTTAAAAAAAAAAAAATATTATTATGGTAATAGTGTTTACAATATAAATTTGACCTAGACCTTACTAGTTATTTGCTGATGTATATAAATAATAATGCTATTGTACGCGGTGGAATTTGATGACGCCTGTTGTGGTGTGATTTGCTGACGTATGTAATTTTGACTTAGCTGTTGCACGAGTGTTTATTATTTTTTTCCGTTAAACTCTTCATTCTTCTGTCCAGTGTTTTCATTATGCCGTAAAGTAGGATCACGCCGATTGTTAAAATAATCTCTCCCATTGCAACATTTCTTGTCCACCGTAAGTCCTCCTGGATCAGGTTACGGAGTTTGTCCGCTTCGTTTTGATTGAGGCAACTGTCCGTATTGTATGTTATCTGGTCCTTAGAACTTTGATTTCCCATTTTAGATGTCTTGTTGTTACGAGTAGTTGTGAATTAATGGTATATGTTAAGATCTATGTTAATATATATACGAATAGCTTGCTTATATCAGCGATTTTTTATAGACGTACTACTGGCTTTACTTTACGTCCTGATCGTGTAGTGTACGTGTGTGAATGTCTGTAGAAATCCTTTGAATCTGGCACGTAGTTTGATTCGTCATTGATCATGAATGCTGGTTTCAATCTATCAATTGATATCACTGTCTCTTTATCCCTAATTCTAATGCAAAATGTTTTATCTGTTTTACTAATTACTGGGTAGGGTCCTTCATACGGCGGTGTCAGGGCTTTCTTAATTCTATCACACCGAACAAATACGTGTGAGCATTCTTTGAGTTCGGGATGCACAAATATAGCTTGGTTGTGGTTTTTTCTTTTCGGAATTGATGTCATTTGTGTGATGTCCTTTTGAATTTGTTTTACAAACTCTTCGTACGTTGATAACTGTGCTGCTGATGACTCAAAAAATCCTCCAGGGAGTCGTATTGGCGTTCCATATGTCATCTCTGCTGAACTATAACCTGTGTCTTCTCGCAAGCTACTCCGCAACCCGAGTAAAACTGTTGGAATTTCTTTTAACCAATTTTCGTTGGATTCTCTTGTCATTAACGCCACCTTTAAAGTTCTATGAAATCTCTCTATCATTCCATTGGATTGCGGATGATAAGGTGTTGTCCTAATTTTATGTATTCCCAAAAATTGTGAGAGTGACTCAAATATTCTTGATTCAAACTGTCGGCCTTGATCCGTAGTAATGCGCAATGGACATCCAAAACGAGTAATCCATCCTTCGAAAAGTGTCTGACTCCAGATCAGAAGGTTGCGTGTTCAAATCACGTCGGGGTCACCAATTTGCCAAACTTCTTGGCAGTATATGATTAGGTATAAATGAGACAAAGTTGTAGTATAGTCTGGTTATAATTATCCAAAGGTGCATCTTATATACTAACGACTACGTGTTGATCACGGATAGTAGAAACATTTAATAGATATTGAACGTGCGATAAAGATCATAAGATTGCGATGTAGATTGTAGATACAGCACAAAGATATTGTACTGTAACACGTAGCATCACAACTGTATATTCCTTAAGGTTAGGCAGATCTGTCTCACGATAACATTTCACCAGACAAGAAAATGTTACTCGTAATAAAGGATGAGTTTTTGGACATGAAAGGTAAAAATAAATTACATATTGACTGAGAACTGGCAACCGGTCCTATCTCAATTTTCTGAAGATTTCACTTTTTAATACTATATCATATTCCGTAGCGTTGCAAGCAATCCCATGTCAGATACGTTTAAATTTGTTAAACGTTTAATAACTGCGTATTTTTATTTAATAAACCAGGTGCTATAGAAATGACGCAAACACGTTTTTGCTTCAGCCTGTAAAGTTGTCAAAATTGAAATAGTACCGGTTGCCAGTTCACAGTCGATATTGTGAATTCGATCGACCGGAACATCACTAACCTCTCACAAAATATCGATGTAAAGAAGCTTTAGGTAGGTATAGGTACATATTATGTACACTTGTCTTTAGTTCAATGAGTGAGAGTGGCAGCGGCCCAGTCATCCCCTCAATCCCTTTTTACTTTCATTCTTCTTTGTAGGAGTCAAACACTTCGTCTACTTCATATAGACGACGGTAAAAATTAACATTACGCAAATTGCTTACACGGACAGTTTGCAACAGGCAGCGGTCATTTTTATGAGCAGTGGTTACCGCTTGCCATCAGGCCTTAGGCTAGAATGCCACTAGCAGCAACAAAAATACAAATTTTAAAATGTGTTTTAGAATTCAAGTCTTGTTACGTGTCATAAAAATACTATTGTCGCCATTTAAACCAACAATAGCTCAAGTTTTCTAAAATAATTCAAACCAACATTAATTATAAGGAAAACTTTACAAATCATCAAGTCTAATCCAGCGAAGCATTCATATTATTCGTGTTCTATAATAATTATCGTCCGAACTCCAATGTCTGCTAAAACAGGCCCAAATAATGTTTCATTTGGAAAGTTGGTGAGCTTATAAAACTTCCCTTTTAAGCATTTTCCAGTAAGTCTCCAAAGTTCTACAGTAACTGAATCGGCTGTCGTTTATATTTCATTTCTAAGGCATTTGTTAAAATTTAATGTTTCAGTACATTTGAGCGCTTTTGTTAATGTAGGTTTCGGTTGAAAGGTTCTTATTCTGTAATAGAACTTTGTAATCAAAGATGAAGGTGCTTGTAGCTCAGCTGTTATACCGAGCTGACTTGTCAAGGTTAAGCACCCGTATAGAGAAACTTTTTCTTCAAAATAAAAAATAAATAGTTTTGTTCTTTGTCGATCGATTATTATAGATTACGGTGACCAAGCGATCATAAGCAGCGACCACTTATTGTCATGTGGACTATATGTTTGTTTGTATAAAAAACCCACAATTACGAGATTGCCTACATAATTGTAGGCCATATTGTAAATCTAAGAGAGTAGGGCGATCATTAGCCTGTCGTAGAACATTACAGCTTTTTATATTTAATAAATCATACTTTCAATGTTTTATTTTTTTAAGAGAAACTATATAATATTTAATCACATTCGATTATGAGAGTTTTGTCCATTTCCCGTCATTATATTCTAGTAGAATTCTGTCCCTCGAGACATCATGACCCATTCCATATCGTGGCCTTAATTAATGTTTCATCAATGTGACCTAAAAATAATACCCGGTGGGAATTTACCGAGAGAGGTTTAGATAAAGGAACCGAGACTACCACGGTAATCATATCTACTGTACGGATGACGTAGTAGTTTAAGTGGACGCCGGCACTTCCGGTAATGGGTTCGAGTTCGATCCCTATACGGGGAGTTTCAGTTTGTATAAGATTGAAAGTATAGATACATGTCTAAGTACTCCATGATCTAATGGCATTAAAAATTATGTAGCACATAGGGATCTGTTACATAATTTTGCTAACTTTAATATTACGGTCGTCAAAAAAAATTAAAGCAAAGTTTATCCTTTCAATGAGAATTTACCGTCGAAATATTCCCAAGAATTTTGACAACCACTCTATACTAAACATACTATACATTACGTTTAATTAACAACCTGTATACACATACAGAGTGCTCCATTTGCACTTACAATGGCGCTGGAGATTATATTGAAATATCGACTAATTCAATATGTACCAACATATTATTCCAATTAAGTAAATTAGACTGATACTGATATTACTATAGGTATGCGAGTAATATGCTTATATTAGATAACTAGCATTTACTGAATGGAAGCAATGAACTGAGAGTTAATTAGTATATGTTTATGATTGAAAGCGTGAAGACTGCTTTGAAGACGCAGCGGTAGTAAATGCAATTGCTGTGCATGAGGTCCCGGGTTCGAATCCGGGTAGGATTAACTGTTATAGGGTTTTTTGGAAAGAAATTCTCAGTATCAGCAGAAGTTTGGTACTGTGGCTGTATAACTGGTGTATTAGTGGACTCTGAAAACAGCTTATAAAATCATACATCTGAAGCATTGCTCTATACAGAAGCGAAACATGGACAATGACCCAACAAGACCGGGAAAGACTGGAAGCTTTCGAAATGTGGTGCTGAAAGCGCCTAGAAAGAATCAGGTGGACAGAAAAGAAAAGCAACGCGGAAGTTCTGAGCCTTGTCCAAGAAAAACGCAACATTTTGACGACAATTATTGAGAACAGAAGAGGAAAGATGTTTGGCCGTCTTATAAGACATGACGACTTTATATAAACATTATAAAAGGAAAAGTGGAAGGAAAGAGAGGAAGGGGCAGACCCAGAAGGGCATTCACACATCAATTAAAAAAAAGGCGAAGGTCATGTCTTTTAAGGAGGTCAAGGTACTGGCCAAAAATCGAGAAAGATGGCGTATGCTCCACCGACAAGAGCAAAGCTCTTAAGTATAAATAAGAAAAAGAAGAAGTGGACTATGGCCTAACCTTTCTTACAGTGAGACGAGGCTCGTGCTCAGCAGTGGCAATTTAAACACAGGGCTGATATTATCTTTTTTTTCTACTTACAGGTATTTTCTAACATATTAGGTATATTATGAAAATACCGATGATATCTATATATTAAAACGTGGAGCAAAAACTTTGTACCCCTTTTTGCGAAATTTGCGCGGATGGAGGAGTGTGGTGAAATTTGGCACAGTTAAAGTTTATATGACGAAGAAGAATCCTAATATTTATATAAAATATGCATTACAAATACATTAAATTAATGAAACACACTACACGCACACAACCATGCATTTGACACACGCAGTCGAATCGCGTGCGTAGTATTTCAGCATTGTTCGGCTGATCCAGTCCGACTATTCTTTGTAACTATGGTTACATAATTATATCAATATACTAGATGTTCCCGCGGTTTCACACGCGTTTATCGTTACTGCGAACAAACAAACAAAGTCTTCAGCTTTATAATATTAGCATAGATTATAATTACATATATCAGCAATATCTTACAGGCAAACTTTGAGTCGATTGGAATGATATATACTATTTATATTAGGCATAATATATTTTCGTATTTAATGTAATAGATGTTCCCGCGGTTTCACCCGCGTTTATCGTTACTGCACCGCCCCCGTGGGTCGTAGCGTGATGTTATATAGCCTATAGCCTTCCTCGATATATTTATTGTTATCCAACACTAAAAAAATTTTCAAATCGAATCAGTAGTTCCCGAGATTAGCGCGTAATACAAACAAACAAACTCTTAAGCTTTATAATATTAGTATAGATAAAGAAAAAAGAAAACAAAGTAGCAAGCTTAGGCATATCGTCAATTAAAAAGTAAGTAAATAATAATTTGTTTGAAAAAGATAGGTGAATTAACCTGTACAGATCGAAATCTAAATGAAATGTGATTATATATAGGTAGTTCTAGATAATAGTAAACCTTAATAACTATCAAACTGAAAATTATCGACCGCTAGTTATTATTATTTTGCTAACAATTGACAGGTTAAGAAAGAGTTTATTGTTGTTAATCATTCAGGTAGGATAATAGTTTGAATAGGTACTTAATTATATCGACGATAATGATTTATTAAGTCTGGTATAACCTATGAGATCATCGCGTCGTGATACTGCGTGCAATAAATTAATAGCTAATGAAGAATATATCGTGAAGAGATTATACTAACGATATGTAAGTAACAAAGAACAATAACTACACTAACACACTATACTCCATTTAGTTAGGTATTTAACTAAAGGTAAATAATCTTGATGTGACTTTTTACACTAACACATATTAAACAAATAAACTACTGCTTAAACCATTAGTTCCCAAAGTGGTCCAGCTGGACCCCAGGCGTCCACGGGAGACTCGAAGGGGGTCTACGATGGCGTGACAAAAAAATGGGGGTTCACAATTCGTAAGCGAGGTCCACGAAAATTTATTTGCTTTCGATAGTGAAGAACTAAAATGTTGGCTTGACTTCACCTATCAATGTAGGCAGATGATATTTTAAGAAGCTCAGCGACTGTTACTTGGTAAAAACTTGCATATTCCATATTCAGTACCAGTGGTCTCGAACCTAGCGATATTTCGGTAGAGAATTACTAAAAAAAAAGATCAGTCCGTAGAGATTAATATTCTAAAAAAAAATAATAAAGCATGGAAGCGTGACGATGACGCGAGTTCCATGATTTTTGTTCACCCAAGACGTGCTCAACGCGCCTAAAGAAGTTTTCACTTCAGAAAAAACTATATACACTCATAGACTCACCTGTGTTGTCAAATGCGTAGATAAAGATGAATTCTTTGTGTGGGTGTTTTTTGTGCCCATTGTATAAATGTTTGTAAAGTCTCCTACGACAAAGGAACTATACCTAGTGCGGGAGATGACTATATGAATTTAAAAAAAATTACACCCTCATTTCTTACTTAGTTTAGACAATCACATTTAGGTTCAAAACGACAACTTCTCAAAACGTTTACTGTCCCAAAAGGTCCGTTTCCCAAAATGGTAATTCCCTAAATGTCTATTTCCTATTTCGTTCACTTTTCTAAAACGACCACAAATCTACAATTCCCAAAATGTCCACTTCCCATAACGTCAACTCTCAAAACGTCCACTTTCCAAATGGGTTACTTTTTATTAATAACGAGATGGGTGTAAATACCCAGGATTCAACCTCTTCGTCAATCTAAAAGAATATACCTACACAGGCACACGCCTATGTCCTTGTTATTGTCTGTTTATTTTAAGTTCAAGTCAACATTGCTTACATAAAATACTATGGACAACAATATTGTAAGATTCGACCTATTTATGATTTAAATTTTAATAAAATAAAATTATGAGAGGTTTGATACTGGCGGCCCAAGATCGGTGTGTGTGGCAAACCTTGAGTGAAGCCTATATCCTGCAGTTGATATTTCTCAGCTGACGTGATAAAAATTATCAAGTTACCGCATTCATAATCTGAGAGGTTGCGAGCTCAATACTTATTTCAAAGAAAGCAAACAATTTATGATGTTAGTAAGAACTAATTAGAATTCAGTCTCACACACAAGAGAACGAATGAAACCTTAATATCGAAATGATAGACGTATAATAATCTCACGAAGTCTGAAATCTAATACTGAATAACAAAAGGAAAATATAATGATTCTCTTAACAAAAGAATATCCATATCTATTAAGACAGGTCTATAAGATATGGTCTGTCTATGACATCTTTCATTAAACCATATAAATACACAATAAATCAATATTATACCAAGTTTATTCAGTCTCATAATAATATCATATTACACGTACCAATTTCACTACGGTCTCGGCTTCTCTATCTTTCATCATGTATGTTAGTAGATGTGAGTAAGACGGATATAGTTATGGCAACAATAGCTGAGGGATTTCTACTGTATTGTGGATCATAAAGGAGCAAATATGTGGCAATGGGCGCATCCTGTGGGACTCTTGTGTTCAATCTAAGAGTAGGTATGAGTTTTGATTTCGTAAGTGAACGATGAAAGGGTATTAAGATATAATAAATAATATCTGTTCTGTTTATTACCTGTCCCACTGCTGGGCACGGGCCTCTCAAAATAAAAAGGGTTAGGTCATAGTCCACTACGATAGACCAGTGCGAGTTGACAATCTTCATGTACCCATACACTACGTCTACATCTACATATACTATTGATTACGCTTATAACTTCGACAAGTCAGATATCCGTGACGTGAGATTGAACTGGAGACCTCTGCGTCGCAATCCAACGACATTGAGGTGGTCCTTATCTCTTTTAAGGAGGTGACCCCTACGATGGTTATCCCCACTGAGTTCACCATTCTTAATAGTAAGTATTTGGTGCTTATTATATATTGAAATTAAACTGATAAATACTAATTTTATAGCGTTGTTTATTTGTAACTATTATACTACTATTACTATTAAACTTTACAAATTTTTAAGCTAATTCAATTATTGAAACTATTAAAACTATTACTATACTATTATACTAATTATATTTATGCTTACACTATCTCCGACGTTTCGGTTGCTTTTCAGCGGCCATGACCATGGCTGCTGAAAAGCAACCGAAACGTCGTCGTATAAATAGTTTTAATATGTAGTTTCAATAATTTAATAGTATAGCAATAATCTAATAGTAGTGTAACAGTTTCTAAATTTTGTAATAAAGTGTCAAATAAACAACGCGATAAAATCCGTATATAGTAGTTTAATTTCAATGAATAACATTCGCGTAAACAGAAGATAATCTTATGCTTATTATATAATTAAGTTTCTGAGTTGTGCCTGTGCGATTACCTTGGCTTCTGTAGACTTTTGAAGTACATCTACTGACTCTAGTACATCACTTAAATCACTACGCCATCGATTGCACAGATGGCGTTTGGCGGTTTAAGTGGTCACTTGCCACTGCCAGTACGTCGAGTGTTGTGGGTTCGAATTCCACATGGTACAAAAATTTGTGTGATACATAAATGGTGATAGCTGTGAAGCCATCACTTCCTTAATATGCTCCGAATCTCTTAAAGCTTAAAGCTCTACGTAGTACTTAACATATAATTAGCGGCATGAGCGTGAATTATTCCTAGTATGGCATAATAAAAATAAAATACGTACAATTTAATAGATAATCTCGAACATTTTTTTCGCGGCAACATCTGCGCGTTTCCTTCAAAAGCTGAATACGTATTTTTCGAACCGTGACTGGAAAGTCTTTATAATTTACCTTATTTGCCGCTACCTTATATAAATGATGAATCTGTCGACAACACATGAGATTGCTACACACCTACAACCAAATACACCGACCTACATAACCGAATCCAATACCAAACTGTGGAATGCTGTATATGATATTGGATCGATAAGAGATGGAGGTATGCTCTCAATTACCTTATTAAGTGACCCTACGGTTGTTAATATATATTAGCTGTGTAGCTATGTTGTATTGCGGTTGGTATGTTCGTATATAACTAAAGATATATCTTCTCCCTAGCCTTTATTATTCCCAAGTCACTTGGGGTCGGCTTTCTAGTCTAACCGGATTTGACTGGATATCAGTTTTTACACGGAGCGGTTGCCACCTGACCTCCGCAACCCGAAGGTCAGTGTCAGGATATAAGAGGGCACTGACTTCCCAATAACGACTGCCATAGATATTCATGGCAGCCGGGACCGACGGCTTAACGTGCTCTCCGAGGCACGGAGCAGGCGATAATTGTCAATAACTTATTATAAAAAGTCATATAACTTGCGAAAGTCAGAGGTGCGCGACGTGGGTTCGAACCCGAGACCCTCTGCATTGCAGTCTGTTGGTCCCCCCAGTGAGCTATCGCTGTTTTAACTTTAACTAAAGATATATGCTAATAATATAAATGCGAATGTGAGTTTGTTTTTACGCCTTCACTACTCAAAAAAGTCAACCTTTCATCCAGACAAAATTAGGTACTGTTCTCGAGCGAAGGCACGGGCAAAAACTAGTAATTAATTAAAGAAAATAAAACATTAAAGCACGTCTAAAGTACATATATAATGAACTTGCTGAGCACTGTGGTTTCTACCACAACGGTGAAGGAAAACATCGTGAGGAAACCTGCATGTCTAAGAGTACTCAATAATGTTCTCAAAGATTTATGAGAAGTCTGCCAACCCGCACTGGACCAGCGTGGTGGACTATGGCCTAAAACTTCTCACACTGAGAAGAGGCCCAGCAGTGGGACAGTTTAATACAAGGTTGGTATTATTATTATTATTATATAGTCAAATCGGTGTGATTGTTACATGTAATTTTTACATTATTTATTACTAGCTTTTGCAAGTGGTTTCACCGGCGTGGTACCTACATCAATAAAATGTATGCCTATGTCCTTCCTCAGGTTTTAAACTATATCTGTACCAAATTTTATCTAAATCGGTTGAGTGGTTTAGCCGTGAAAAGGTAACAGACAGACAGATAGACAGAGTTACTTTCAAATTTATAATATTAGTAAGGATATTGACGATTTTCGCGTGATATTATAATATGTCAACGTTTACAGAAAGCTAATGCGTAACGATGTCACGGGGTATTTAGTCACCAAGGCTGATAGTGAGTAGACCATAATAATATGAGTACAATATCTAACGGGAAAAGAGCTCGCTCCGTGACATAAAATTATTAAATTGTGAGTCGTATACATACATATACTTCATAACTATTAGCTTCGACGTAAACCCTCTTTAGTTCGGACATCGTATTGTGACAACATAACCAAACTTTACCGTTCAAAGTTTTATATGTCTCGCACATGTCACGCGATACATCTATGAGAACATAAAATTTTACCTGTCTTTCATGAGAATTTTGGACCGTTTCGAATACAGACAATGTCATGCCTGAGGTCACGGCCCGTGACACAAAGATGTGACACACGTTTAGACAGCGCTGGTCTGTTGAAATAATTTTATAGCGAAACTGCCTCACTACGTTCATATTTTAATTACCGGAACGAATGTATAAAAACCGTTGAAATGCCGTGCCGATGACGTTATAAACAATCTATTGGTTACAAATTGTGGCAAAATAACTTGTTGCTAACAAGCGTTAGCAACTAAATATCAGCTGTTGCCAGATTGACTAAAAGTGAAGTTATCTAAATAATTTATTCCTCTTCATATAATCAGAAAACTTCTGCACTAGGGACGATTACTATGCTACGAGCAATTCTTTCTTTCTTTTCCTGTGGTTAGTGGCCAACCTGTTGTCAAGAGTTGTTCAAGCCGCCCGTACGACTCTGACATGGCTTAACGACTGCTGTCAATTTGACAACAACCGGGACCGACCTTTTACGTGCCCTCCGAAGCACGGAGACGCTCAGATGAAATACCACTAAGCGGTCACCCATCTATAGACTGACCGCACCCGACGTTGCTTAACCTCGCTAATCGTTAACCGATCAGTGAGTGCAACTGGCTATGAGCGCCCCATTACAACATTCACGAGCAATTATAAATATTAAATATTAACAATTCTCAGACTCGCCAACTATTTTTTGATCCATATTTTTAATTGTTTAATTTCAGTTTTATTTAATGTCAATGCTATTAATTCATGTAATTTTAGTGAAAACTAAAATGACGTCAACGAAAAGAGGATGTAAGAAATATAGTATGGTTTTAGGCTCAATGTAATAGAAGGCGAGCCTATTAATGCATACAAGGCTCAGTTTTAAACTTCAGGCCGCTATTAAATTTTTTTTACGACTTATGTGGCAAACAAGCATACGGGCCACCTGATGGTGTGTGGTCACCGTAGCTTATGGACGCCTGCAACACAAGAGGCATCACTTGCGCGTTGCCGAGCCTTTAGGGAAGGAAGTGGGAAGGAGGAGCGGGAATGGGAAAATAGGTTGATTGGGCCTCCGGCACTCTCACTCACCGAACGAAACACAACAGTAGGAATACTGCTATTTCACGTCGATATTCTGTGAGAGGGGAGTCCTTCCCCGGTCGAGCCGGCCCATTCATGCTGAAATCAGCGAGGCTCTACTACTCATACACTTTCTAGAGAGCAATTTCCAAACTTATGCTCATCAACCGCTGCACCACCTAACAATGTACTCACTAGCAGTTCCTTACTAGAAAAACACGCAAACATAATTACCAAGTTATTCCTACAAAAATATACTCTACAAGTCTTGAACATACAATAACATATTTTCCTATCGAAGATATAATTTGTTTATCAAAATCAAATTGTCTTGTTGATAAAAACAAGACATCACACAAACAGCAACAGTATCTATAATAATATTATAAAGCTGAAGAGTTTGTTTTTTTGTTTGTTTGTTTGAACGCGCTAATCTCAGGAAATACTGGTTCGATTTGAAAATTATTTTAGTGTTGAATAGCCTATTTATCGAGGAAGGCTAGACTATATAACATCACGCTACGACCCACGGGGGCGGCGCAGTAACGATAAACGCGGGTGAAACCGCGGGAACATCTAGTTAATAATAAAATACAAATGGCAAATAATGTGAAACAAAACATTTTGATACGCGTCAAAATAGTTTAATAGTAGACAATTGCTTTTTATATTGCGTTAAGAAGCATTTGTCTTGATCGGTATCTGCTTGATTACGTAGCCCACAAATGTTCATTCGGTAAACATTGATGTTCTCTCGAATGATTGTACCTACAATCACGATTCGATTATTTACCATTGCTGTTACATTTCGGTAATAATAATCGAATAATTGTTAACATAAGTATGTCGATTGCTATTTTCTATTCGAATATTTGTAGTCACAAATCAATTTAATCAAATCCATTCTAGTAATTGTTATCGTGTATTTTATACGAATATTTACGAATTGCTTATTGTATCTCGTTGCATGCATCTGTTATAACTTGAAAAAGAGAAACACTAGAATGAGATAAAGCGCTGTCTCTGTCAAATTCCGGTAGTGGCGTAACAGCCCTGAAGTACACACACACGCACACATACACACACGCACAAAAACATATAAGCGTTACACTCAAGTGTAGAAATGTAGTCAATTTAATCTGCTAGTACACGGTATAATATACATTAGTCTCAATAACACTATTCAGGCTAAAATCTACCTGTAATGCTTCTACCCGGAATAATGCTTAGCATCAGACATTTGTGAGCATTATTTCGGGAGTATCTTCAATCTACCCGCACACCTTTTCCTGTAATTCGTAGTAATAATGAAGATTCTGTTGAATTTAGATACCGCTCCGTACCATTCGGTTGGAATAACAATGGTAGCTTCAGTTTGGGTTGTTACCTTTAAGTAAATATCCTAACTAATATTATAAATGCGAATGTGAGTCTGTTTGTTTGTTATGATTTCATGCCTTAACTACTCGACCGATCATTATGAAATTGATATCTATACAAATAAATAAAATTGAAGTGTCTGTTTGTAATGTCAAAATAACAGCTCTTTATCTAATACATATGAAAGTATATAAGGTACCTATACGAAAACATCTATTTTTGAAATTTTTGTCTGTCTGTCTGTCTGTTTGTTCCGGCTAATCTCCGCAACGGCTGAACCGATTTTGACGGGACTTTCACTGGCAGATACCTGATGTTATAAGGAGTAACATAGGCTACATTGATTTTAGAAAAAAAACAGGGTTCCGCGGAGACAAACACTTTTTAGTTAAAATCTACGCAGACGAAGTCGCAGGTTATATATTAATTCGCTAGTTATATTATAAAAACCTAGATGGTGAACTATGTTTATTTAAGACATGGTCTAACTTTATACCAAGTTTTATTAAAATTTGTTATTTCTTACAGTTTGCTTGAGGCAGATTTAAGCGAAAGGTGCAACAAGCAGGTGATCACATCGTTGCAGTGGCTGCGCGTCGTGTTGTGGGTTCGGATCTCAGACGGGACCATACACCCAGACTTCCATCGTTAGTGAATACCAATGATAGTACCAGGTCTGGATGTACCTTGTGTCCATTAATTGTATGTTTGTAAAGACAACCACTGAACAGGGCCAGTCTGTGGCATTACCTTTCAAAACCGATAGTAATTATTTTCATTAAAAAATACTTCTTGGACACGTCAATTCAAATTAACTAAACGCAACTCGTTTATAAGATGTTTCATTAATGTAATTTATTTATTTTTGTGTGTTACAAAAGAAAATTATTTTTGTTACATCTTATTATCTATAGAGGCCTGTCCTAGAAGCCAGCAAAATATCCAACCTCTTACAAATTCTTATACGTTATACGTTAGCACTAAAGCATCGATACAAACATTGTAAGCCTTTATTCAAGCTTTTCTAGTTTCAATGTCCCCTTTGATGTTGGGGTATTTTTATAGTTTTTGAGAGGATACTTGGCACTTTTGTCTCGTGGAATGTTTCTATTCGGTTTTACCTTTAACCGAGGGTGTTGGAATTTACATTGTCGAGTGTGAAGCTGTGAAATGGGTGTTTCTTTTCAAGCGTTTTATAAATTTGTAGTATAGTTTTCCTTATTGTAGCGGTCTGAGTTTGTGTCATTTGAAACTATAGTGTGTAAGCTTGGTGCGAAGAAACAAATTTTAAAATTGAAGGAATTTTTTAAAGATCCTTGGTTCAATGTTCAAGCCAAGGTACAATATCCTAGTTTTGTTTGTATCTAAATATATGAATAAACAGTGCCTGCATATAAAATGCAATTTTAGTATATTTCATATTTATGAAGCTGATGTATATAAAATGTACTTTTCGTTAGATTCCAAAATCATAAAATGGCGAATCAATTATTAAGAATTCTATGTTACCGATGTGTTAAATTTGACTTTTAATTCCCTTTTTTATATTACGTGTTAGGTATTTCGCGTTTCTATAACAAATCTTAGTCTAGAACTGTGCCTAGCAGACGAAAATAGGTTCGCCTTCTATTATCATATTTGGCAAAATAAATGTCTGTAATAATACATATCTGCCTATTATATAAGCCCGAGTCTGTATATTATGATATGTCTTCTCCCTAGCTTTTATTATTCCCAAGTCACTTGGGGTCGGCTTTCTAGTCTAACCGGAGTTAACTGGATATCAGCTTTTACACGAAGCGATCCATCTGACCTCCGCAACCCAAAGGCTAACGATACCCTAAAGCTAGACCAGTGTCAGGATATTAGAGGGCATTGACTTCCCAATAACGACTGCCATAGATGTTCATGGCAGCCGGGACCGACGGCTTAACGTGCTCTCCGAGGCACGGAGCAGGCGATAATTGTCAATCAATACGCACATAATTTCGAAAACTCATAACTTCCGAAAGACGACGTGGGTTCGAATCCGAGATCCTCTGCATTGCAGTTTATTGGTCTTCCCACTGAGATATCGCTGTATGTATGTATGTATATAATAATATCAGCCCATTTCATAGATTGACGTACTATAGGACATGGGCCTCTTCTCAGTGTGATATTGATTAAGCTACGGCCCAGTGCGTGCTCGCAGACTTCAAACATCTTCGAGAGAACGTTCAGACATGCAGGTTTCGCACGATCTTTTTCTTCGCCATTTTCTTCTTTTTTTTTCGTTTGTTTAGTGGCCAACCTATTGTCAAGAGTTGTCCAAGCCGTCCGTAGGCCTCTGAAATGGCTTAACGACTGCTGTCAATTTGACAACAACCGGGACCGACTTTTTACTTGTCCGACAAAGCACGGAGACGCGCAGATGAAATACCACTAAGCGGTCACTCATCTATAGACTGACCACACCCAACGTTGCTTCGCTCGCTAATCGTTTACCGATCAGTGAGTGCAACTGGCTATAATCACCGTTAAAGCAAAAGAAATAAGTTCCATGTATAGTTCTCATACAAATGACTCTTCACATCTAATCCGATGGAATTTGAAATTATATCCATCTAACATATTCAGATGCTATTATCCTGAACGCATTTAATGTCAGACTCAATTTGCCGTCGCCACGTGTGCGAGTAATATAGCTGGCGTCGAATTTGCATTTTGCAATAACGTATTTGAATATGAATATGATGTTTAAACATATGTTGTTGACTTGAGCCCTGTTTGAGTTCTAGTAAGGTGTGTTGGGTTAAGGCTTTAGGTAACCAAACCCTTAACAAGGCTAAGCTGTTTGAGTTTCTTTATATAAAAGATGTCTCAATAGGCTATGCATTAATGTAGGTTATTTTCATATGCTTGTCTGCCATGGACAAATGCAGGTTCTGTTTTCATAACTCTTTACGTAGTCAGTCAAAAATAATTTAGGTTTCAAAGTAACACTTATGAATAATATAAATTTGCACATTCATTATTTCAACTGAAAAATATTTAATAGAAAAGGGTACTGTTAAGGAATATAGACAAAAAAAATATTGCTATGTCACCTAATATTATGCTAGTGAAAGTTTGTAAAGACTTTCAGAAATTTGTTTGTATTTAGTCACAAGCATATCGGTTTTACACAAAACTCGATACGCAGATTTTTATCCTATAGTATTCACGCGTGCCAAGCCGTGGCCAGAAACTAGTAATAAATAATATTATGTAAGTAGAGTAAATCGATGTTTATGTAAATAGTCCAAAATTGAATGTTACGACCTCAATGTACATCATTCATGTGCTTTTCATTGATTTTTTTTCGTTTTTACTACATATCAATACCGATATTATTTTAATATTTTATTAAAATGAGATTGTTTATTATTATATGTATTCTTTACTTTTCGTTAAAAATAATTTAAGTGCCTAGAGGAGGAGGAGAATCGCGAGGAGCAAGAAATAAAATATTGTGAGATCCGCAAATGGTTGTTGCATGTCAAGTCGATGTTTGTAAAGTCGCTCGCGACATACATAGGTATTATCGTAATAATTGTAAAGCACTGTGTCTAATGGTTGTTGGCACTGTATTATAGAGAGACAGAGGATTTATTACGTTGTGGATTATAAGACTGGACTTATATATTACGCACGCACGCACACGTACACGCGTACACGCATACACACACACACACACACACACACACACACACACACACACACACACACACACACACACACACACACACGCGAAAGAGGCTACAGTAGTAAAATAAAATGTTAGCAACTAAGTAGTATTTAAATTTTATTTTTGTTTGTATTATTTTTCTTAATTAACACTGTGTTCGTCTTACGAGTACTACTCACATAATGTGTTTATAGTGTGCGCGAGAACGCTGATAGGTACCAGCTTTAGGGTCTAAACACAAGTTGAATCTTATTCTGGGTACCAGAGTTTATCGTAAATACTAAATATCGTGTTTGTGACGCTGTTATTGTATTTTTGTGCCAAATTAAGAAATAAATCTTATTATTATCATTATTCCTAGTGGAGGTATTGTCTGTTTAGACAAGTAAAGTTTTTAGAATAGTAGAGCCTCGCTGATTTCAGCATGAATGGACTACCATCTCACAGAATATCGCCGTGAAATAGCAGTATTCCTACTGTTGTGTTTCGTTCGGTGAGTGAGAGTGCCGGAGGCCCAATCACCCGCTTGCCCCCTTCCCGCTCCTTCTCCTTCCCACTTCCTTTTCTCTTCTTCCATTCCTAAAGGATCGGCAATGCGCAAGTGATGCCTCTGATGTTGCAGGCGTCCATAGGCCACGGTGACCACTTACCATCAGGTGGGCCGTATGCTTGTTAGCCACCTTAGAGGTATAAAAAAAAATTGGGGCAGTCTTTGAGGACTGCCGATAGAAGTGAAAACTTTATCATAAACAATCCTTGATCAAACACTTCTATAAAAATAAAAAAATATAAAATAAAAAGGTGCGGGTCGGATTCCTGATACTCTCATAGGGGTCGTTAAGGGAGTCAAAATTTAGTTATTTTTTGCGTAGGACACACCATTTCTGAGATATTGTTAATATTCTAAAATGGAAAGCGTAGAAGCGTGACGATGACGCGAGTTCTATGATTTTTGTTCACCCAAGCAGTGCTCAACCCGTCTAAAGAAGTTTTCACTTCAAAAAAAGGTACAGAAAAGAAAACCTTTATTATTTGTAGCCCGCAATCAGTAAATATGCTCTGTAGAGGGCAATAACATAAGACCTAAAACATAACTAGTGCAATATAGGATTAATACACCTCTACCTGCCTTTTAGAATGAATAAACATCTGTTATGTTTATTATGAAGTTATGCGGAACCCTATTTGTGCAAAATCGTTTGTTATTGTCCGGTTTTCTCTTTTTCACAAGGTATGTGCAATTTTTCATGTCAGCGTGACCAACCCTCCCCTGCATATCCGACACGCGTGAATGGCGGCAGGGTTAGAGATCGAGTACCACCCTTAGTTCACGGGGTTCAAGGGGTTGAAGTTCAAAGGGTTATAACCACCCCTTACGTGGGTAACCTTGTAGTGGACTATAGTAAGGACTAATTTTGTTTTTGAAAGTTTCAGACAATGAGGTTTTTAGGGTCGGAATGTATAATCTATACTAATATTATAAACCTGAAGAGTTTGTTTGTTTGAACGCGCTAATCTCAGGAAGACTTAGGAAGCTCAGCGACTATTACTTGTAAAAATTCCATATTAAGTATCAGTTGCCTCAAACCTACCGATTAGATTTTTCGGTAGAGAATTATTAAAAAAAGAAAGATAGATGATAGATTCAGTCCCGAGAAATTAAAAAAAAATAGTTCAGCCTGTAGAGATTACGAATGCCAAGGAATATGGTAGAAATGTAGCTGCAGTGGGTCAGGGGCTCCACCGGAGGCAGCGAAATTTTGAAAGTGGTCTGTGAGAAACAAAGTCTGGGAACCTCTGGTGTAGAGTATTTACGTGGCTGACTCTACCACACTAATACAGGAAACTCGTGTAATAGTAGGACTTTTGACCGAAGGGTGTGGTGTTCCGTGGCTCCGCGGACAAGTGCCACATGAACGCACAACAACAGAGTGCAAGTGAAGCAGTACTAACATAGTGAATAAGTTATATAAATATTAACACAAATTGTATGTATGTTAGTCCATAAGGTCCATCATCATCCCATGTTAGTCCAAGGTTAGTCCATCTATGCGTCTATACCACGCGAAATAAAATGGTTACCTAATCCTGGAGAACAAAAGAGTTAGATGTTCAAATACCTAACACTCCATTCTTTTTCTTTCACTCCATCTTAAATTTATTACATTTTTTTTTTATTTTTTATTTTGCTCGTCAAAATGACCACACTCCACCTGATGGTAAGCAGTCATGTGGTCTAAGAGTCTTTTGAGTTAGTAAAGCGTGTGTTGTACACCTCTGCTTACCCCTTTGAAACAAAGGTATGAGACTGTACGTATAAGCAAGCATAACATCGTCTACCAGCCATACTTGCACACTCCTTGCTGCTATTAAGCATTTTTGACAATACAGAAAATCCAATAACATCGTAGATGGAAGTGCTCATAGATGTTGCATTTAACTTCTTGAACGTCTAGGGGAAATACGGGAAAATAATTAAAAATTAATTGTTCAAACAATTCACAAACGGACAAACGTATGTCTGCTCGACACTTGTCTCATTAACGAGTCAAGTGTGCAGCGGACATACGTATGTCGATTTTTTTTTTGATGGCTCATTTTTGCGGGCAGACGTATATCCGCTCGACAGTTGACGGGTTAAGGTGCATCACTGTCTGTATATTTCAAAAAAATACAATACCTATCTACTCTCACCAATACTCTCTACAATAACACGAATTTAAAATCATGAGTATCTACACTCTCGAAAGCTAGGATTCCAAATAAATACTTAGAAACCTAGTATAAATTCTACTAGTATCTCATCCACCCAAAAACGAAGCTCAACTCATACCGAGCAAACAATTTCGGTCTGATATCGCTCTGAATCTTAATTAAAACGCGCAGCACGTATCTAAACAAGTAAATTCTAGTCCTCATATATCTGTGAGTGCACAAGTCGTGTTTAACATTTACGTATTTACATTATGCCGCACTTAAGGGCTCAGGTCGTGACGGGTTTGTTAATACGCGTCACACCAAAATGTGGGTTTAGGCTGCGAAGAGAAATGAGCGACGCGATTCCAACGATCTGGTAAAAGGGTTAGAGATTACGTATTCTTTGATTCGTTTTTGTTTTATTTTGTAGTCTTTTCAATACAGGCATACATACTCAACTTCATCACCAGGCTAATTTTCGTAGGGCTCAAGTTGAACATGGACAACACTATACGTAAAGTAAACTATAAGAACTTCTCATTCGTGCGTGAGCGTTGACAATCGAGTGCTGCCAGTAGTACTGCCAGTCGTACTGCTAGATCAGTAAGTGTTATTTAATATTATTCTTTGTTAGAGGCTAGCTTAGAGAAGATGGCTAGTAATGTCAGGGCCTGATTTAAAGGCTTGGAGACTGTTTACAATAACAATGCCTAAATGATTTTGGCCCAGCAAATAAAGAATCTAGTTCCTAAAGTAAATTTTGTGAAATACCTTGTGGAAGATGCCTTTTTATAGTAGCCCGGGATTGATGCATCTGTTGTTTTTCCTAAAATATGCCGATAAGTAATGGAGCAGAAAACTTTGTCTCACATTATTATAAAATTTTTTATCAATGCAAAAAAAGATAATTCATTTGCTGTGTATGAGGATTAGGTTTCGATTCCTATGTCAGACAAAGAGCCATTTAGCAGAATATGAAACTAAACCTTCCACAATTCATACTACATATTTATAATCCTGCGTCAAGTATTGGTATAATTCTTTTTGGTTCATTTATCTTAAAATCGTACAACTGATCGACCAACGGCTTAAAAACATACGTACAATTACATAATAATGTAAATAAGAACACACTGACCGATTGAGTCTGACTACCGCGATTTTAATAAAACGCTTGCATGTAGAACATGTCTATCATAATTAATTTATTATCATACATCACGCTAGTGTTACCACACAGAATTTCCGACACCGGCTGTCGTGCATTGTGGCTAACGATGTCATATGGAAAACACGACAGGGTCGCCTATCACAGTCTTGTAATTCAACACATACATAGATGAACTCGAGTATATTCTCATGGTAGTTACACATGTATCATTCCCGCTTTATGTAAAATTTTTCTTTGGATAAATTGACCTTAACTTACGATTTTCCGCAGGACAGGCTTAGCCTAGTGCGAAGAATTATATCGATTCCAAATAATAATGGAAGACCAAACAAATTTCTGTTGTTGTAATGTTTTGTATTTTGTATTTGTAATTTCTTTTATGACAATAAATCTTATTATTATTGTTATTATTATATTATTATATTTCGCCTGCTGTAGGGTCTTTTATAATAGCCTCTTGTCGTCAACCAAACATACATATTATGTCCGAATTCTGTACTGCTACTAGGAATTTCTTGCTAGTCCTGCCTAGTGAGAAACCATTGAACTGCCACGCAGAGGTCTCGAGCTCGATCCCAAGACGCAATCTCTGACTTTTTGACTTTTATCGCTTGCTTTAACGGTGAAGGAAAACATCGTGAGGAAACCTGCATGTCTGAGAGTTCTCAATAATGTACTCAAATAAATGTGAAGTCTGCCAACCCGCACTGGGCCGACGTAGTGGACAATGGCCTGACCTTTCTCACACTGAGAAGAGGCCCGTGCCCAGCAGTGGGAAAGTTTAATACAGGGCTGATATTATTATTTATATTATATTACTGCTTGCTTTATCCATAAAATAAGAAGTACATATTGCTCTTTCTACCCTTATTATCCTGACTGATATGTTCCAATCAGAAAATCTATCAATTTAACATAATGCGAAAGATTTTACTTAGAATAATAATGGAGAACTAGTTTCTGCTTTGCTTCCGAGAACGCATACTGTTATGAAATCAATCTTATCTGCTAAGCCAAGACATGTTTTACCTATTCACCAATTTTCACCCAAATCTGTTTTGTAGTTCACACGTGATTGAATCCACGAACTTCTAAATCTTCATAAATCTTTATACACTTTCACGCTCATAATAATAATACAATTTTCAAGCGGTAGTTTGAGAGCTCACTATCATTGTTCAAGTTCTATACTTTAACATTTTAACCAAAAAACGAAAACTGCATAATATAAGGAATGAAATGTCTTAGTTGCTAAAGGATCCGTACCATCACATAAAAAAGATTACTGTCACTCCCTGCTCACCCTAATACTGAAGAAAAAACAAAGTTACGAAAGTATCACGGCTGGTTTCCCAAAATTGTGTTACAAACCATTAATTTTGATTTCATGTACTTTATACATTGGCGTTAGATTAAAGTGGCAATGAGTCGACAGTATTTGTTAAAGAATCTATGGTTCAAGGAGCAAAATTTCTTGACGTAAACCTTGGGAAACATAAGGTTACTACCAGGTGAGCCAAAGATTTGAAGACGGTAGGATAAACCGAATGCGGTAAACATGCCGACCGAATATTTGGCCTTAATTGGAGACTGCAGTTTGGCAGTGGAAGCATAAATCAGATTGATTGATACATTATTTGATTATACTAACAGCTACATCTTGCTGTTTTCGGTAAACGTGTAACAAGCTATTATAGGCCAGTAGAACATGTGCTGCTTAGACATGAATTTAATATAACTATTATATATATATGGGTTATAAATAATAAGGTATATCTATATATTGAGACGTGAAGCAAAAACTTTGTACCCCTTTTCAAGAAAATTGCGCGGACGGACGAGTATGAAATTTGGCACAGTTAAAGTTTACATGGAGAAGGAGTGGCGAATCCTAATATTTTTATAAAATATGTATTAGAAATACATTAAATTAATGAAAAACACTACACGCACACAAGCAGTCAAATCGCGTTCGTAGTATTTCGGCATTGGTCGACTGATGTCGTAGAATTCTTCGTAACTATGGTTCGTATGTGGAGTAGATGACTAAATGAAATGTGATTATAAGGGCATAGTTATAGACAATAAACCTTTATAACCTTCAAACTTAAAATTTAAATCAATTATGGTCGAATTTCGACCACTTGGCGACCGCTAGTATTCATTATTATAAATAATTATATTAAATGTACTTATATTTTGAACAGTACCTATGCTAAACTGTCCTGAAGATGCCTCACCCTGAGGCGAAACACGTCAGCGTACGTATTGCGTTCGAAGCGCAATATTGCGGAATATTAATTACCTACGCCTTTAAGGTCTTCACGAAGTCATAAAAAGTGGTTCGAGTGATATTTGTAGTTTTATAAACATTTATAAACTATGGCAACTGTTTACGAATTAATATCATATTTTATGTTGCTTGATTTATGTAATTTATAAGATAAGATAAGATAAGATAATTTATTTATTCACTCAAACACATGTGTATATACAATAAATAATCGCATGCAAGATATATCAAACATTATTGACACTATGTCTAGATATTTACGTTCATCTTTGGAATACTTGAGGTTTCATCCAGATCGTCACGTGTGACTGTTATGCAAATATACATACACATAATAAACATACTAAATTGTATAGCAATAATTTACCCGCCCGCTTCGCTTATAACCCCTCCAAAGCCTTATATTTAAGCCTGACAGGTTAAATAGATGTGAATTTGGTATTAAAACGTATTTTCTTGTAATGTCCTTAACGCGGGCGGATAATGGGATTAAATAGAGGGCGCTGAGCTCGATATCTGCTGCGATCATTCGAGTCTTTTGTGAAGCGATCTTGTGTTATTTATCGAGTGAATTGAGAAGATTTAGTGATTGTTTATTTTTTATTGTCTACTCACGTTTCTTTTTGGTTTGAGATTTTGTTTGTCTTTGTTATTTGTCTATTGGGATAGTAAAGATCGCGACTGTTTGTTCTACAAATGCTCCTATATGGGAAGATAATGCTACCCCAAAATGGCAACGACAGCCTAATAGCAGATCGTTGG
Source organism: Catocala sponsa (assembly GCA_963564715.1). Classification (NCBI taxonomy): domain Eukaryota; kingdom Metazoa; phylum Arthropoda; class Insecta; order Lepidoptera; family Erebidae; genus Catocala; species Catocala sponsa. The sequence goes on along the minus strand of OY751341.1, from coordinate 23,345,159 downwards.
AATGCCATGTAGTTTCCTCGAGTTCGAGCGCAAGGCACTCATCTCTGACTTTAAGAAGTCATGTGCGTATTAAAGATATTTACTGCTAGCTAACGATGAGGGAAAATGGACAGAAAAATTACATATCTGAGAGTTCTTCTTAATGTTTCCGAATACGTCTGCCAAACTGCACTGGGCGTGGTGAAAAAGGCCAATGCCATAGGCCAGGACTTTTCAGACCTAGAAAGACCGTACCCAGCGGTGGGACAGTTCATATACAGAGCTGATATTAATATATATTATATTATTATATCGCAAAAACGTCAAGCTATACCAGATAATTCTGCCCTAATGTGGCAATGATGAGACAATATACCGCGAAGACAAATCCGCGAGTTATCTATACCCACTTAGAACGGTACTTGCATTAGGCGAGAAAATACATTACCACCCTCTTTGCTCACGTGAGCAAACATTACCCTGTAATATCCGTAGGGGTAAGGTAGATAGGGTGGCTCTATTATCTTGTGCAGTCTGATGACAGTATTACGTGGGTAAAGAGAGAAACTTGGGGGATTCGGGATATCAATCAACGTGTGAAGTTAAGCTATCAGGAAAAGATAAAGTTTTTTAACATGCATTGGTGGTATAAGAGCTTATACACCGTGGGTTATAGGGGCGATCTTAATTAGAGTCAACATTTGATACTTTTATACATAAATATTAATGTAAAGTAAGTAGTAGTAATCTCTCACTTTTAACAAGAATAGATAAAGGTGTATCTCAACCATATTTCACCAGCTATGGGTGATAGGCCCCAAGAAATAGGAGGCACGCCTGTTTACGTCTTCGTCTTGTTTCGTGCACAGTTTCAGATTCGCGAAAAGGTCCTGAATTCGATCCCAAGGCTCATTGCCTCTGAAATTTTGTAGTTACGTGCGTATTAAATAAATAATTATATACGGCCCACCTGATGGTAAGTGGTCACCGTAGCCTATGGACGCCTGGAACACCAGAGGCATCACTTGCGCGTTGCCGACCCTTTAGGAAAGGACGTGGGAAGGAAAGGGAGCGGGATGGGGGAAAGGGGGTGATTGGGCCTCCGGTACTCTCACTCACCGAACGAAACACAATAGTAGGACTACTGCTATTCCACGACGATATTCTGTGAGAGGGTAGTCCTTCCCCGGTCGAGCCGGCCCATTCATGCTGAAATCAGCAAGGCTCTAGTACTCAAAAAAGCTTTAACGTCCAAAGTTCTCTATAATGTTTTTGAAGATATGTGAAGTTTGCAACCCGCACTTAGCCAGCGTGGTGGACTACGGCATAACTCTTATCAATCTAAATAAGTAAAAGCTCATGTTCAGCAGTGGAACAGTTGTCAGTTGACAGTGACATGATTATACTAGCTGTGCCCGCGGTTTTACCCACTTTTATGAATACTGCTCCGTGGTTCGTAGCGTGATGTTATGGCCTTGCTTTGGATAAAGTAGCTTTCTAATGGTGAAGAAATTGTAAAAATCGGATCACTAGTTTCAGATTTTATTGATTAATAGCTTTTGCCCGCGGCTTCGCTCGCTTTAATTTAGAACTTGACAATCAAATCGGGTTGTAATAATAATAATATAATTCAATCATGATTCGAAAGACACGTGGCGCCATCTATTATCATAAGAACGGTATTGTTGTTTTCCTTGGGAACAGTAATTTTTTCGGTATGAAAGGTAGCCTATGTCCGTTTCTGTACACCTGACAACGTATATACAAAATTTCAGGATGTACGGTTCAGTGGTTTAGGCATGAAAAGGTAACAAACAAATAAACTCATTTTCGCTTTTATAATATTAGTTAGGATTACGATAAACAAATCTTTGTTCTTTAGAATATTAGTATGGTAAAGATAAAATATTGGCATGGGGCGAAACGGCAGCCGACGAGTAGGTATAACACTACCTATTCAGAAATACACAAACGTTAGTCTACGCATGTTTTCTTAATGTATCTATGATATATTATATTTGAAGCCATTTTCCTATCTAGACAGGATATTATATTGTCTACGTGGCTATTGTCACGTACTATAATTATGCATTGTGCTAATGATGACAAAGAACTATTAAATTTAATTCGATAACGTTATAGCGAGGCCTTTGTTCTATTTCTGTAAGAACGGCCTTATAATCCATTGAGGGAAAGGATGAAGATAAATGCATATTCTCGTGACCTAGTTTGATACTCTCTAGTTCCAAACTCTATACGTGACTACCTCGGTGGTGCAGCGGTGGATTACAACTGCTGTAAGTGCTATGGTTTGATTACGGAGTTTGGTCAAGTCTGTATATTTTCAGAAATTCCCATATACAACATGTAACATAATAAACGCACATCCTGAAATTGGTTTGTTCAAAATCGGCTACTGAATCAATTCCAGCAATTTTGAATATAGGTAATTTTTATCCCTAAAATAATTAAAACGAATTAAATTATAGTCACCCATTTATTAAACAGCTGAAATAAACGAAAATGTATCATAATTCAAGGCAATAAGGTTTTTGATGCAATAAAGGCAATAATGTTAGATTTATTGTAATATACCCATACTATCAGCGCACAATAAGGAGAACTAATTCGTTAAATTAAAATATTTAAGTACATAAAAGTAACATTTAAATGATTATATTATTATTACGATTTAATAATCTAATTGGGGTGTTTGAGGTTGTGCGTTATATCTGTGACATGTTGTATATGTAGTATACGCAGAATTTAATGTTCTTTAAAATCACTACGAGTAAACTTTTCTGTAGGATGCGTCGTTTAGGAGTTATAAGCAAAAAACTGATTTTTTTTGCGGTTTTTTGAACCGCAAAACTTAAGCAGAAGTTAGAATCCGTCGCAAACTTACAGGACTCTTATTTGGGACCCCCAAAAGGCATTAAAACACTTTCCAACTTTGGGCGATTTTTCGGGAAGTACGTCCTTTTCTTGGTCTAATTTGCCTGGGCTATATATGATAGTGATAGCCTCACCCTCTGTACTTAGTATCTGGCGAAATGCGGGTGTAGTGCATCTCTGGCATTCCCATTCGCTGAAATATGCGCAAGTTTGTATACGAAAGACGATGTTCCTACCAAAATCACCAATCATCCTATCATTAAAAACAAATTACTGCCAAATCCAAACTAAAGCTCAACTCTCAAACCAAAAAAAGTCATTAAACCCATTGCCAACCTGCATCCGCCAATAAATCAGACCTTGTAACACTGAATAAAAGGCCTCATCTATTAACCCGTCGCCGTCGCTTCCTAACAAAAACGAGGCCTCAAATCGATCATCTTGCAAATTTATGCGCAGCGCCGGCATAAAGGCCTGGCCTCTAAGATAAGGTCCAAGATGATCAGGCCATCAATGTAATGGCCTTCGCAAATTGTGCGGCCTAACATAGCAATTTATGCTGGTAATGAAGTGCTACAATGTTATGAGTAAATGATATCGCGGGCAGGCAGTTTCGGGTGATGTTCTTAGTGTTATGTGCTATTCAAATGATGGGCGATGACGTCACAGTTTTGGAATGGCGGTTCGCCTGGTATAGATAGTGTGCACATTAAAAACTAACAGGCCTTGTATATACAAGACCCGTTAGCTAGTGCATATGCACTAAAGAGTAACTTGCTGTTATTTTAAAGACAAATCCCATACTACATACAGTAATATGTTGCCTTAACAACCAAATAAGTAATAGACGCAAAATACACTCAGACTAAGGACAATAGTACATGGATCACAAAAAAATTGTTTCCTTTGTGAACCCTCAAAACTCACACTTCAATTGAAGCACTTGCGCTGATTGTAATCATCGTGTAAATGACTGACGCAAGTAACAAGGGTATGTAATTTGTATAATTAGCTCGCGCATATAACTTGCGGGTATCTTGCGCATGTAAAGCACGTCAGCTACTTGCGTCCTTTATTTACGTTCACGTTCCTCATAGTGCTTGTCGATGACTTTACTTACGAGTAAATTGTAGTGTAGAAGAGCGTACCTACATATTATTATTACCTGAAATGTATCCCAAATGGTTTCAGTGTAAGATAGATATGTAGTGTCTCGTATTTACCTGTAAAAGAAAGAGAGAAAACATTGTATTTAGTTATTCAATAACACAAAAGAGATAACACATACATACATACATAGATTCACGCCTATTTCCGAGAGGCAGAGACTACGGTTTTCCATTTGCTACGATCCTGACACCCTTCTCTGGCTTCATTCACTTTCATAACATTCCTCATACTATCCTCCGGTAAAAGAGATAATGTCAGGCACTAAATAAAAACATTAAGAATCAATGGAGTAATAGTCTACTCTGCAGATTAAGGACTGTCAATATAGAAGAAGAGTCTATGCGGAAAATTTCTGGAGATCTCTTTTCAGTTCACAAGCCGTAGCAGTGTTACAACACTTACGACAGCTTACTGTACTGGCGGTATCAACATACCGCCAATTAGATCTCTACACATTGGCCCAACACGCTGGCCCACTACCTTGGCCCAATGTGTACAGCCGCCTTAAGAGGGTGATAATTCCAACTTTGATGAGTTGGCTCTCCCTGGGAACTATCACGCTCAGACAGAATGATTTACTGTCCACAAATAATTAGAAATAGCATGCTCTTCTAGTCAAAAGGACTGTTCATAAATATTGCACTGAACGGCTCCTAAACGGCTGGCTTGATTTTGATGATATTATTTGTTTTTGTTTGTATCCCTGGACGGTGGAACCACACTAGACGGTGATAAGCTCAACCGCTTTTACGTGCCACCTCGCTCACGAAATATAGGCGTAATATACATCTGCCTAACTCTATATATACCTACTTAGTAAATAATCATACATAGACCTAACCCTATGTATGTATTACTAGCTGATCCGCGCAACTTCGTCTGCTTCACATAAGAGAGATTTCCTCGTTTTTGCAACATTTTTCATTGATGATCCGCGTCTATTGGTCGTAGCGTGATGTTATATAGCCTTCCTCGATAAATGCGCTATCCAATATTTAAAGAATTATTCAATTTGAACCAGTAGTTCCTGAGATTAGCGCGTTCAACCAACCAAATAGGCTCTTCAGCTTTATAATATTAGTATAGAAGTATAGATTATAAAGATTCAACATTCTAGACATCATACTATTTGCGTAAATAAATATACCTAATAAAATAAACTTAGTGTGTGAAATTTTAAAGATATATATTTAAATAAAGTATTTAGGTGGTATTCAAGTCAGTAAAATGTTAAGTAAACGAAACGCCCACAAAATACAAGAGCAGTTTTGAGACGGCAAATTTATGTGCCATTGTAGCAAATGTCTTGAATAAAATATGCTTTAAATAAATATGTTTAGGCAGACGTTACTAAACGTAATAAAAGTAAAGGCAATGTTGAAATAGGCAGAAACTATCTATCTTTCGTCTTTTTTAGTAAGTTTAGCTAGATTCGAATTCCACGCGAAATAATTAAATTTGTGTGATCCACAAATGATTGTTCTGTGTCTAAATGTATGTAGGGATGTGACCACTAAACCTAGTGGTTAAAGTGATCGCGCGATAAAAATCACTGTTCGCCAATGATTTCAAAAGCGCGATAAAAATCACTGTTCGCCTATGATATCAAAAGAAATATAAGTCAATGCTGGTAGCATAGTTGAGACCAGTGATTTTTTTTAAGGTCATTCTAGCACTAGGGATTGGCTCTATATCGTCGAGAACTTCACAAACATTTAAACAACGGACACACATAACATACAAGCTCTCAGAACAACTATACGTGGATCACACAAATTTTTGTTTCCTGTGAAGATCGAACCCCTAACACACAACGCACACACAAGACAACTTTAAAACCACTGCGCCATCCTTGCAACAATTTGTTTGAATATCTGTCGACGCATCACAACACAGGGATTCCATAATAAAACTTACTTTTTCAAAATAAAACTCAATGACTTGAAAAGTAAGCACAAATAGAATTTGACAAATAGGTTATGATTTGAAAGAGCACAAGTTATAAATCATTTTTTGTAAGGAGTTTGCAATTTGTTGTATAAGAAACGTCGACGAGGTGCATCGGACTGTTGACCTGGCTAGGACAAGTCGAGAAAGTCGAGAAAGGTCAAGTACTGGTAAATCAATATATGTAATATAATTATATTGATTTACTAGTACTTTGTACTTTAATGGTATATATAGCTCTGTGTATAAGCTGTCCCATTGCTGAGCATAGACTTGGACTTTTGGTGCAAGGAAGGTTTTTCTTTTTTTTAATATTATTAGCAATTTTTTGTTAACCCTTCCTAAGCTAGAATGTTTGTGTTAGGACTGGGATCATGTCGACAGTGCAGTGAATAGAATTCGAACACACGACCTCTCGACCGCAGGTCCAATGCCTTATCCATTGGACTAGCGCTGCTCTAAGGTCATTGTCTACCACGCTAGCCGGTACGAAAAATAATCTTTATGACTTGATTGCTCGTAAATTAATAAATAATGCATATCCAATTTCGAAAAGGGCATTTGTCCTCTACCTAAATATTAGTGAAGTGCCCTTTTCCAAATTTCACCTTATATAAATAATATAGAATACAAAGATTGAGAGTATGTGGCCAGTAGCCCACCATTACATAGGACTTAAATCAAAGGTATAATAAATACTAGGTTTTGCCCACGGCTTAGCTCGAGGTAATTTGGTTTTGTTAATATTTTCCCCTCGGGAACTGATTTTTCCTGGTTTCTGTTTGTTCTTTCCAGTACCCATAGCAACGTTTAAGCAAAATTTAATGATGATTGGTCGTGTAGTTAAGCCGTGAAAGCGTAACGAATAAACGAACTCACATTCGCATTTATAATATTAGTTAAGACAATACAAACATAAGCCTTAAGTATAAAAGCCATATTATGTAAGCAACAATAAAAGGAATACTATCTAAGGGTTTGTCCACAACACCGCGTTACGAGGTAGTTAACGTGGAACGATGCGGTGTCGCGGCGCGGCACGCTGACGTGACGTGCTAACGCACGGTATGACAATGTCGCCGCGGAACGACGCGTCGGACGGTGTCGGAAGCGGCGCGTGGCTACTATGCAAAAGAGATGTATTATAGAAATTATTGATTCGGATTTATTGATATCACTTATTGAAGAACGTCCAGTGCTCTAGGACAGGACAATGGATGATTTTAAGGAAAAGCACTTAAACACCGAAGGATGGAAGGATGTTTGTCCAAAAATTTGTAACGTTGCGTCATCGTGACGTGTGTTTTTACGACATAGTAACGTGAATTGCAGGTCAAGTCAACGTGTTGCGCCGTGACACCGCTCCGTTCTACGTTAACGACATCGTGACGCAGTGTTGCGGACAAGCCCTAAAGTAGATCACACAAAGGCGCCCAAAAGCTCCGGTTTATTTTAAAAGGATACCCATTGTCGTTAGGCAAATGAACGCGACGGGTGGAATTTAAACGTCACAACAGCTAGGCCTAGATGTCTAGGGCGGGAAATAAATGAAGAACAAGTCTCCACGACAAATCCTCGGGGTATAAATTAAAATGAATACGTTTTTTGCATCTTTGTTGTACGACCCAAGTTATAGAAGGCTCTTGTGAACTTAAATTAAAGCAGTACAAACGGATTTCATCGCGGATTTATTAATTCTCTGTTAAAAATATTAATGCAACATGAATGAGCAAAATTTCGTCTCTGTTATGCACCGGCAATTAATTTGATTGCTATACATTAGATTTCAAGTTCGATTCCTGAGTAGACGAAAATATTTTTGGATTTTCTGTCTAGTCAAAGTCATGCCCAGTACATACTTACATACTTTGCCTGGTGGATGACAATAATATTGTCATCCACCAGACAAAGTACGAGAGAAATCTCGTCATGAAAGTGCTGTCATTATTTTACATAGAATTTAAAACCACAGTTGACGTAATGTAGGGGTAAAGTAGAGACGGGTATGTGACTATGTATGTATTTTTATATAAAAAAAACACTTGCGCTTGAATTCATTCCTGTATCGTGAGAGACTTTAGGACATAAAGGAAACCCAGACTTCGATCACACAAATGTTTATTCTGTGTGAGGATCTAACCCATAACACACAGCGCAATTCTAGTGACAATAAAACGTGACACCATCCGTGCAGTCAACAACAGACACAATTCTACCAAGCAAAGAAAGTTTATGAAATAAAAAATAACGTTTCGAATCTCTCATAATTTGCACCGCACCGCTAAGCATTACTATGTAGTCGCTTCGTACGCGACTCAACAATACAAAATGAAAAATGTCCGCGCGGCTGCACGAGAGCCGACGACTATAACAAATAATATGGTTTCTATTTAATAGCGCCCATCGGAGTGGAAGAACAGCTTCTATACCGAGCTGTTTCAAGGAAATAATGATTAATTTAGCTTTGACTTCGAGTTTGACTTGATATGTTCCAGCTGGCGTTATTGAGTCCAACCTGTGTGTTCTGAGTCCATTCTCTGTGTTCCAACTTAGTCGATTTCATTTTGAGTTGAGAACAGATGAGTTCGATTTTCAAATGATTGTAATAGGAACTTTTAAGAGTTGTTATTAAAACGAATGAATAGTATTGAATGAAAGAACACGGTTTTTGCGATTGACTGTGCAAAGTCGCGATGCGATATACTTATACATGTATGTAGGAAAAATTATATTGCACCTGACTATATAGATTTTAATGCAAAATTGCTCGTGGTGTGTCTGTGATAAGGTAGGTCTCCAATCTGTTAGCATTATTTTAATCCTGACTCATATGCACACATACATACAAGCCAGTACCTTCAAAGACGTACTCACTGCTGGTACACTTCCTCATTTCAAAAGCTATGTTTTAAGTACCACATAATAGGGGGCAACCTTATTACCATCCACTGGACATATTTCCAGACTTCATACTGCTATTAAAATTTTCCTCACAAAATATCCCGATTTTATTTTGCCCGAATCATGCATTGAACCCCACATAATCGGCGCATACATAAACGCAGACATATACCACGGCTCGTACGCCGTGACACATAAAACTAAGTAATAACCATTAGTAAACCATTCCCCAAAATACTATTGCATACATATGGTTGTTATGACAACGCCATTCCAACAACATCATTAATTTGAAGTACGTCGCCATAGTTCACCATAGAAATGGTTCTATGAATAAACTATGACAGTTATTTTTATACTAACATGTTTATGAAGTCTTTTCATTATAAATATAACCTCACAGTATAACCTAGTCTCCTTCTTCTTAGCCTTTATTATTCCTAAGTCATTTGGGGTCGGCTTTCTAGTCTAACCGGATATCAGTTTTTTTACGGAGCGACTGCCATCTGACCTCCGCAACCCGAAGGCTAACGATACCCTAAGGCTAGACCAGTGTCAGGATATTTAGAGGGCACTAACTTCCCAATAACGACTGCCATAGATGTTCATGGCAGCCGGCACCGACGGCTTAACGTGCTCTCCGAGGCACGGAGCAGGCGATAATTGTCAATCAATACGCACATAATTTTGAAAAGTCATATACCTTCCGAAAGTCAGAGGTGCACGACGTGGGTTCGAACCCGAGACCCTCTGCATTGCAGTCTGTTGGTCTCCCCACAGAGCTATCGCTGCTAACAGTATAACCTAGTATTGTTTAAAAATTCTTTATTTTATTGATCTAATGATATAACGTTTGGCCAGTGTTTGATGCCGTTCATGCTTAGCCAAGTTCGGTTACAAGGCAATGACTATATTCTGTTAAATTTTCAGTAGCAGTACGAAGTATGAAACTATGCTTGGAAAGTACAACTCCTATAAATGAGGTCTTAAAATGGAGCTGGTAGAAAGGACATTTTCACCAAACGGGCCACTGTGGTACCCAATAAAATATCCAAAGGTTATACTAATCATATCAGAGTCCTCCATTGCACTATGTTTGGCAGCTCTGCTTAAAATAGTTTTACTACATATTACTTTTAATACGGGATAGGCTGTCACTCTTCTTAGCCAATTCCTTTTGGTCACTTAAATAGATGGTATGGATGACAAGAATCCTCGCAAATATTGACGTGCTCTTTTTCGTTGGGCAGCACTTTCTATGATGTAGTTATTTGCTCGACGCCATGCGTGCAATACAATAGAATTGTAATGCATGCATGGTATAGAGGCTTAAATGGTCGGCTTGTTACTGCAACAGCACCGAATGTTGTGACTTCGATCTGGACACATTTTGTGTGACTTATAAATATGTAGTTGTTACAAGTCTGGATTTTCTTTGTGCGCATTATTCGAATGTTTGTAAAATCACCCGCGATACAGGCATTAGGTAGTTTAAAAAAAGTGTTTAAAAAGTAAAAAAAGCATAAGGCCTTTGACAACTTTTGGACACAGTTCGATACTTCATACTTTCTTGAAAAAACCGATTCCAATAACCACGATACCATATAACTTTAAACATGCTAGCTTCCTACTAAAGAAGAGTAGCTTGTTATATTCTATATATTATGTATAATAAATCCTACCTACACGTGTCAACTACAGAGACGATACAAATAATAAGGCAATTATATCATTGAACTGACAGTACTGCCGGCTCTCGGTGCCGTCCGTCATTCGAATCGTCGTCACGAATATTATTATGTTTGTCATCTTTAGTAACACGGCGCGCAGTATATTTGTAATTGTACGCTTTTACGTTAAAACGTTGGTGAAATTCGATTGTAAATACTCATCAAATGCATTTTAATGTGCATTTATATTTTATATTTCTGCATCGTCACAAAAAATCTCGTCCTAACTGATGACTAAGTTTTTGTATTCAAAATACGAGTTATTTTAGCTACGGAAAATTATATTTTGACATAATTTTCATAGAATATGTGCTGCTTAACTATCCGTAAGTAAAACGACTCATTTCTTGACATAGGAAGGCCTTTGAGTATTTTACACTATAGTAATACGAGCACAGCGTGCAGTATAATTGACCAGCAACAAAAGAAAGTAGCTCAATGGCTTTAGGAGACATTTTTTTATTTTCTCATCCAGTGAATTCAGCAGATTTCTTGGAATTTTTTTCTATTCACTGCTGCTTATAAAATATAGCCGGTATTAACGCGACTGCCTTAGCTCTATCACGTGTTAAAGCGAAACAAAAATGTCTCAGTTAGCAGCCTTTTCTGTGATCAGAACAAACTATCCCTTGCCCTATGCTTGACACAAGTCTGGGAGGATTTGATACTGATCACTTAGCTCCTTGTAAACGTGAAGGAATAAGATTATATCAAATCACGTACTGCCTGCGCCTTGCAGTGGCCTGGCCGTGTGTCTGAACATGATGATTACGTTAATTACAAACATCCTATATACACCACAATAACCCACTTTTTCTATTGGTTTTTGCAATAGGAAGTCGTTGCAACTGACGGACTTCATTCAATATTTACAAGGTGATACGTAAAGTGCGTTATTAGTGCAATGACGTAAGTATAAGTGCTTTCTGTAAGGAAATTCTCTCTCTCGTGATAAATGCGGCTGATGTGTAGATCTCGCATTTGTATCAATTGTTTGAATCTTTGAAGCTGTGCGTGGCAGACGGCTACAGTCCTATTTTTTTACGTCAATACATGTCATAGTTGCCGCAATATGAGTTTTATATTTCTTTGTCTACCACTTTGGAGATAAACGCATGAGACTGTATGTATGAATTATTTATATTTCGATAATTTTAGTACAATATTGAATATTAATATTATTATTTGCAATTTTTCTATGTCTTATAATACTGGACAGCGAGATGAAACATAGGATCTCACTAATATTAAGTATAAATGTTAAAGATTCTAAATACATAACAATTCTAATCTAAGTATTTTAGAAAGAAAGAAACATTTATTTACACAGAATACAGGTTATACCAGATTTAACAATGGTGAATAGTTGAGGCTATATTCTGCCTATATTAGGCATGCAAATATTATATTACACAATACTTAGTATTATAAAGTCTAAGGATTTGTTTGTTTGTAACCGATAAACTCTAATACCATAGTTTCTAATAATTATTTCACCATTAGAAAGCTACATTATCCAGACGTAACATATACTATATAACATCAGGTTACGATTAGTCACGAGAGCGGAGAAGTAATCATAAACGGGGGTGAAACCGGAGGCGACAGCTAGTAATTGATATGGAGTAAAGAGATAGGTACATAATACGCTAGATGAAAGAAAGAAAATGATTAATTTGACACATACTACAAACACATTACAACATCTATACTAATATTATAAAGCTAAAGAGTTTATTTGGTTGAACGCGCTAGTCTCAGGAACTACTGGTTCGATTTGAAAAATACTTTTAGTGTTGGATAGCCTATTTATCGAGGAACGCTATAGGCTGTATAATATCACGCTACGACCCACGGGGACGGCGCAGTAACGATAAACGCGAGTGAAACCGCGGGCACATTTATTATAAAATAAAAGAAATAGGTACAAAAATAAATTTAAGCGAAATGAAGCCAAAACAAAAAAAAGAACAAAATACGTATAAAGTAAGTGCCTATCAGTAGTGTCATATGGGCCCAGTTCAGCATGTGTCAAACGAAAGCCTGACGCTGGATTTCGACTGGTCAATATATCAATATATTTGATTAAAATTGAAATAACACTTTGATATTTTATTTTATAGGTTTATATTTTCTTTGATTTAGTAGATTCAGTTCTTAATTAAAATAGCTTTCATATTTTATTTAATCAGATATGTATTATTTTTGCGGGGCCTCCTAGCACAAGTATATCTTTTACTTAAAAGGAGGTCCCTATGTAAGATTATGTAAAAGTTGTAAAAGTTTCTGCAATAAACCTTTTTATTATTATTTAAATGCTACAACAAGTTATTAAACATTTTTAGAGCCAAGTAACAGGGACTTTTGTTATGCATTATGAGTTACTAACTTTTGCTCGTGTCTTCGCTCGCCCGAGAACAGTATTTTTCCCTGGATCCTGAAGGTCCTGTCGTTTTTAGTACTCCTCCCAACGTATATGCCAAATGTCACGATAATCGGTCGAGTAGTTAAGGCGTGGCAACGTAGCAAATTAATATTTGCATTTATTTGGCGGCCTCGATGGCGTAGTGGTTAGTGTAACCGACTGCCACGCCTGAGGTCGCGGGTTCGATTCCCGCACAAGTCAAACATTTGTGTACATGAACATGGATGTTTGTCTTGGTCTGGGTGTTTCTATGTAAAATATGTATGTATTTACAAACAAAAAGTATAATATACATGTATGTTTATCCATTGTCTAGAACCCATAGTACAAGCTCTGCTTAGTTTGGGCTAGATGGTGTTGTGTGTATGTGATTGAATATATTATATTATTATATTAGTTGGGATGACAAATATCTATCTCTAGGACGCCAAGCAATCGGAAGATAGGTTATTAATTTCGGTGGGCTATCGAGAAAGAGAGTTCACGTGTGACCAAACAGTATACACGGTTAATATGTAACTCGCAACAAACGTAATAATACGAGTAGTGTCGCAACCTGCTCTAGTTGGGCGTGTAGCAATTACACGCCAGTGTTCTAGCACAAGCGATGCTAGTACTGAATTAAACATTTTTTTATACCTTCTTTTTTTTAATTGTTTTTTTGAAGTGAAATCTTTTTTATCGGCGTTGTGCACTTTTTTGTGATGGGTAAAAAATGTTAAACTCGCGTCAGGACACGTGACCTGATCGAAAATTCGTAAGACGGAGGGAGAATTATCAAACTCGCGTCAGGACACGTGACCTGATCGAAAATTCATAAGACGGAGGGAGAATTGTCATGTTTGTGTACGATACCGCAATAAATGAATATTGTATTTTACCACATAAATGATAGTACTTTTATACTGATAATTAAAGCAATTCGTGCAAAATTATTCCCTAAACATTCAAAAATATCAAAAATGCACAAAGTTAATATTCAAGTTTTCACTTCTGCCAGCACTCCCGAAATGCAACCCGTTGTTTTTTAATTTTCTATCACATTCACAGAACACCATCTAACCCAAACTAAGCAGAGCTTGTACTATGGGTACAAGACAATGGATAACTATAAACCCTAACTATCTTAACTAATATTATAATATGTTAATTTATTTATTTAAACTAGCGGTCGCCTAGTGCTCGAAATTCTACCAAAGTTTGCCTACAAGATATTGCTGATATATGTCATTATACAATGTGTTTGGTGAGTGGTGTCGGAGATTTTAATGGCATAATATATGGTCATTTATATCTACAATCCATGCTTCAGTATTATTTTTTATGTTACTTTGTTTTTGTGAAAAAGTGAAATAACAAAAAAATAACAGCAAAAATTTTCTTAATTTTCTGTTATCATATTTTTTTTAAATTGAACTGTGATAGATTTTAAAAATGTTTTATCATAAATATGTTAGCTATACTATGAGCTGTAAAACAAGACCTTTTTTGTTTTTTTTAGACTATCACAAGCGACTATATCGCTAAATTACCATGTATGTCCGTGTTTAGATAACAAAATAAACAAAATGACCGCCATTTCGCCCAAGTAACATAAAAATTACTGAAGCATGGATTGTAGATATAAATGACCATATATTATGCCATTAAAATCTCCGACACCACTCACCAAACACATTGTATATTGATATATGTAACCATAGTTACGCGCTTCGACTGCGTGCGTCAAATGCATGGTTGTGTGCGTGTAATGTTTTTTCATTAATTTAATGTATTTCTAATGCATATTTTATAAATATATTACGATTCGCCTCTCCTTCTCCATATAAACTTTAACTGTGCCAAATTTCATACTCCTCCGTCCGCGCAATTTTTGTAAAAAGGGGTACAAAGCTTTTGCTTCACGTATTAATATATAGATGAGAATATAAGTTTGTTAGTTGTTTGTTACTATTCGACCTGTCATTATCAAATTTCGCATACATGTTGTCAAGGGTACAAAAAAGAACTTGGGTTACTTTTATCCAGAAAAACTACTATTTCCGAGTGAGTAAAGCCGCAGACAAAATTAAGTGCTAAATAAATAAATTGTATGGCATAATAGGTATATTCTCAACTAGCAGACTCGTTAGACGTCTTTTACTCAGCGCAGCGCCACCTACCAGGGTCAATAGCGAATCGAAGCCAGCCTGGGATTTGGGTCTCTGGTTGGCTTAGCTTTACAAATGGTACAACCAGAAAATCATCTAAATTGGTTCATCCTTTAAGGACTTCAGTGTCATATATACATATAGAAGAATTATCCTTACTAATATTATAAATTCGAAAGTAACTCTGTCGGTCTATCTGTCTGTCTGTCTGTTACCTTTTCACGACTAAACCGCTCAACCGATTTAGATGACATTTGGTACAGATATAGTTTTAAATCTGGGGAAGGACATAGGCTACTTTTTATTGATGTAGGTACCACGCGGGAGGAGCCGCGCGCAAAAGCTAGTACTTAATAATGTAAATAAGAAAAAATAAAGCTGAAGAGTTTGTTTGTTTTTTTGTTTAAACTTGCTACTGTCAGAAACCAGCAGTCAGATAAAACAAATTCTTTTTGTATTTGATAGCCCATTTCATGAGGAAGGTTATATAAAATCACACTACGAGCCACGAGAGTGTAAAACAAATAAATAAATGTATGAACGTGGGTAAAACCGCAGAGGACAACTAGTATGCCTATATAAAAGAAAGGTGACTTTAAATCATAAAATACACCCAAAGTTAAATAATAATAATCATTTATGTGCAAACTAAGTTGTGTACATAAGGTCATAAAAATTGTTTAATAGGTACTTAAAACTTACCGGGCTCTAAAAGTCTTTGCAAATTTGGGGGTTATCTACTATATTATAAATATATAATATATCTATAGCTCGTTCACATAAGGAAGAGAGAGGTTTCTAATGAATTTATAAAACGTATTTGAATTTCTGTTTTTGAACATGTATGCCTAAACCTAGCAACTGATCTGATTGTAGCTTTAGTATCTTAGTCAACTCACTAAACGGATACGAATGTTGTGGCGTAAAATGGGCGAGACCTATGTCCAACAGTGGACTGACATTCTTCTTTCTTTTTCGTGTGGTTAGTGGCCAACCTGTTGTCAAGAGTTGTTCAAGCCGCCCGTACGCCTCTGACATGGCTTAACGACTGCTGTCAATTTGACAACAACCGGGACCGACTTTTTACGTGCCCTCCGAAGCACGGAGACGCTCAGATGAAATACCACTAAGCGGTCGCCCATCCATAGACTGACCGCACCCAACGTTGCTAAACCTCACTAATAGTTTACCGATCAGTGAGTGCAACTGGCTATGAACGTTTTGACATTGACTAACAAGTAATTCTCGTTACCTAGTGAAATATGCCTCTGTCTATCTTCGTTGAATTACAGGCGTGATTCTATACTTATGTATGTTAGTCACATGTCACGAAGTAATCTATAACATGCTAGAGGCAATATCAACACATATTATATTAATTAATTTGGCATATTAACAGAGTAAACACATTTATTTACATAATTAATATCTAATGCAAGGTCGTGTGCTTACGTGAATTACATATCGAACATATATTATCATCTAGATAGTAGAACCTCTGGTATACATTTATCTTAATTGCATATTTGGCTCCACAGCATTAGTTTGCGTTTGACTATGAGGGCCCAGGTTCTGGCTCTGGGTCGGGTTATGTGTTTGAGGTTTTCTGTTCGGTAAGTCTCCTAGCAGTTTGGAAGTGTAGATGACAATAGGCTCGTCCCCTATAACATGGAGCTTAATAACATAACTGATGAGATATGGGTTTAATACATCTCTATCACCTTATACATTATTAGGGTGAAGAACGAAGTAGCACGAATCAATGCATCTCTATATCTCTTACACCTACGTAGAATGATCACTGTTTTCAAGTATCCATAAATGTCTGACAAAAATCAGCACTATAAATTACATTTAAATAAATTTGCAGGTATTCCATATTATTGCTTCGGGACCCAAACACTTGTAACATTCTATGGGATACACATTTTGCTATAAAAAAAATCAGTTGTATAACGACATGCTAGTCCTTTTTAATAATAACGACAAGCATGACTGCTTACCATCAGGTGGAGAGTGGTCATTTTGACGAGCAAAATAAAAAAAAATAAAAAAAACCATATACATAACTAGGCTTCAAAAATACATCGACATTTATAACACGAACTCCTGTCGGACCCGCGGGCCGCGCTCCGACATTGCGCACATCTGTTAACATGAATGGATCTAAACAGAGCGAGCGCTTTGTATATTGAGGTGTACTCTACAAATTTGAAACGATTTAACAAGAAACTAGTAAAACAACATCAAACATAAAAACAGCTACAAAATAAAATTGTAGTAGACAAAAAAGAGAAAATAAAGTAGTTATCAGCAAGTGTAAGAAAGGAACAAAAATGAAGCAATACCTATACCTATACCAAAAATCATAAAGTGATTAGAATCAAAAGCAAGACACATAACCAAAAAATCAAATTACAATACAAGTTAGACAACCTCGAAATGAAACAAACAATAAAAACAAAACATAAAAATAATACTGGTTGTAAACAATTAAAGAAATAAGAATAATTTATTTTTATTACCGGTGGACATAATAAAGATTATAATTAATATAAAACAATTTTCAGACATAATTATGTCAAAAAATTAGCAATATTTAATATTATTGGGATAAATTCTTCTACCACCACTTACGAAAAAGAAATATTACGAAAGACAGAAGTAAAATTACAGCTGCTAAAACGTCCAATGACAAACCAACCTATAAAAAACAATAGTTCGTACGAAACATCGCAAACACTGTACAACCAACCGTATATCGCCAGTAACTTCTCCGCAATCATTTTACGAAATCAACGCAAAACGACACGTACATTTGCAATCGCGTAATTCATCCAACCTTGCCCGTTTTTCAGCTAATGATGTTAACAGCCTACTTTTTGCTTGCCAGCTAAAATAGAACTAATTTCTGTCGGCTCTTGAAACTAGACACTAATAATTGAATAAAAATTTTGCCAATGCTTTTGATCCAATCATTGTTTGATTATTTGATAAGTCCATAGAAAGGTTTCGTCTGCTTCAATTTGGAAAATAAGATGGTGAGACTAATAACTAACTTAACTTTATATTAATACATTAAGATACTTTGTTACTTAATATTAAGTTATCGTTAAAGGTTGGATGTGTATTGATTTAGTTAGTAAATTACGTTATGCACTTTGTCAATCAGAGCTACTTACATTTTGCCTCTATAATCTGCATATTTTTTTTACGATATAAATTCAATAGGAGGTAATATGGAGGTCAAGGTATTGACCGAAAATCGAGATATTCCACCGACAAGAGCAAGCTCTTAAGTATGTAGCAGAAATTGTATAGCTTATTCTAAAAATTAAAAAGACTATCTTCCGATTGACCTAAAAGCGCTAGATAAAAGATCCATAGTAATTATTTCGTATATCTATCTCCGGTTGATAACGACAGGTAGGTAATCAATTTTAGTCTAAATTGGTTTTAGAGACGTACCTAAGAATTTTCTATTGTGTCTAAAGTATGTTGAGTCTACTTAGCCGCACCTAGCAAGCGTTATGGACCATGGCCCACATATCACACAAACAGTCGTAAGTCTATGTTGATTGTCGAGTCTAAGTTGAAAAGTGTAAATAATGTAACTATTTATTACATGTCAGGGACCACGCTAGCTTCCTATTAAAAATGCCGTATTTATGTAAATACGCGACTGATCATCATGACATTTTACATACACGTTATCAGGGGTACAGAAAAGGACACCATACGTCCAGAGACAAGTACTGTAAACATTTATTGACATAATCTAATTACGCAAGCGAAGCCGCAGAATCTAGTCTTTGATAATTATACACTCCAAACCGTTTCAATGACAACTACACAAATATGACACTTATATTGTGGAATTGACAGTACCGCCTGCATTTGACGTCGTCCGTCACTTAGCACAAAATTAAATATTATCATTACATTTTTGTCTTTAGCAGAACCTTAGCGCGCATTATTCCGCGCTCTGAAGAATTTATTCTTAAGATAAAGACGTTATTGAAATCGATTGTTGTCATAGTAACGGTATTTCTAATCAAACATTTAACAAATTATTGCGATCAAGAATTCTTGAGCAAAAGAATTGAAAAGTTATGCAAATAGAAGCGGTATTGTTTCTGCCCTTAGCTTCATTATAGAAGAACAATTAATACCCAAGTTTTTGTGCCGCGTTTAGACTTTGTTTTATGTTATGCTAGCTATCCCTAGCCTATCTTCTATCGTACAAGCTCGAACTTTCACTTTCTTCGGGCGCGTATCAAGACGTGGAGGTGTCTCCATAGAGCGCCTTGTGGTACAAGGAAACGTCGAGGGTAAACGAGCACGAGGTAGATCGCCTATGCGCTGGACCGACCAAGTTAAGGCAGCATTAGACAATGGTCCCTTGTATGAGTGCACCAGAAAGGCAAAGGTGCGTGAAGAGTGGCGACTGATTGTCAAGCATGCTACACAACCTTAAAGATGACCACGACCACTCTGTCAAGAGTGAAACGACGTAGAAGAAGCTATCCCTAGCAAACAGAACATTTTCCTCGATAAAAGGTACCTACTCGTTGTCATTTTCTGTAGCCCTGACTTGTATGCGAGTCGTTTAGGTATAAGAGCGTAACAAAAAACTATATTTCGCATTCATAACAATAGTTAGGACTATCTCTTACTCGTTATTTCCGACTGGCTCGATGGCGCAGCAGTAATGAATGCGACTACTGTGTAAGAGGTCTCGGGTTCGATGTGAGCCAGGTGTGTTACAGCAACATTTAGCTAGCTACGCTTTATCTCCAGTTGAGTGTCTGGCAAAAAAAAATAAAGGAAAGTCCTTGGCGCTTATGAACACCAGGTGTGCAAAAAACACACGAGAGGTTATTGGCACGCCAAAACAAAGAAAGGCAGGGCAAAGGAAATTATTTATAGGTGCAATATGCAGAAAAAAACGTTTCAGGAAAACCTAATAGCATTTTGCCTAACCCGGCAACCGGATGGATACGAACCGCCTAAAATAGATTGTCGCAAGTAATACTTTTAACCACGACTTATTCATTACACTTGTTCGCCAGCAAACTGAATCATTCGACCTATGACTCATAACTTTAGCTACTATATTTACTCGACAGATATTAATTAGCCAAAGAAACTTAAAGTTCACCAAATATTAGTAAATTGACAATATAAGCAAGCCGAAAATATAAATGGCATATCTCAAGTCTTTGTTCACCTAGACTCAAACAGAGTGCTATCATAAATTTTAGTGTTTCTTAAGTCTTCGTTCACCTAGACACGAACAGAGTGCTATCATAAATTTTAGTGTTTCTTAAGTCTTCGTTCACCTAGACACGAACAGAGTGCTATCATAAATTTTAGTGTTTCTTAAGTCTTCGTTCACCTAGACACGAACAGAGTGCTATCATAAATTTTAGTGTTTCTTAAGTCTTCGTTCACCTAGACACGAACAGAGTGCTATCATAAATTTTAGTGTTTCTTAAGTCTTCGTTCACCTAGACACGAACAGAGTGCTATCATAAATTTTAGTGTTTCTTAAGTCTTCGTTCACCTAGACACGAACAGAGTGCTATCATAAATTTTAGTGTTTCTTAAGTCTTCGTTCACCTAGACACGAACAGAGTGCTATCATAAATTTTAGTGTTTCTTAAGTCTTCGTTCACCTAGACACGAACAGAGTGCTATCATAAATTTTAGTGTTTCTTAAGTCTTCGTTCACCTAGACACGAACAGAGTGCTATCATAAATTTTAGTGTTTCTTAAGTCTTCGTTCACCTAGACACGAACAGAGTGCTATCATAAATTTTAGTGTTTCTTAAGTCTTCGTTCACCTAGACACGAACAGAGTGCTATCATAAATTTTAGTGTTTCTTAAGTCTTCGTTCACCTAGACACGAACAGAGTGCTATCATAAATTTTAGTGTTTCTTAAGTCTTCGTTCACCTAGACACGAACAGAGTGCTATCATAAATTTTAGTGTTTCTTAAGTCTTCGTTCACCTAGACACGAACAGAGTGCTATCATAAATTTTAGTGTTTCTTAAGTCTTCGTTCACCTAGACACGAACAGAGTGATATCATAAATTTTAGTATTTTGATATGGGCGACGTGTGTTAGACCCAAACTTTGTTAGCTGTATTTTACATACATAGATTCACGCCTGTTTCCCAGAAGGGTAGGCAGAGACTACAGATTTCCATTTGCTACGATCCTGACATACTTCTCTGGCTTCATTCACTTTCATCACATTCTTCATACACGCCCGTCAGTTCAAGGTGCTCTTACCTGGCCTTAGTCCAGGACGCCTCCGATCTGATCTGTTATCTGGCTGTATTTTAAGGTATTTATAGGTAGTGATCTCCTTGTCGCCTATCGGGCATAATAGTTTTAGGACGCAAGAAGCTAGCGCAGGCTTAATGCGCCAGTGATTCACGCGTGCAAGCTACTTGTGTGTACTACATGCGCAGTTTAATTCTCCAGGCCACTTGACAGTGCTCTCTTTATTACAATGTCTTATGTTTTTTTTATATGATGTAAGGAGCTGGCTCGGGCTACATGCGCAAGTGACTCACGCGGGTAACACGTGTAAGCTACACGCCTGGGCTGCAAGCGCAGTTTATTGATTCAGTCTGTTTGTTAATGCGCTGCTCATTACAATGTCTTTGTATTTCTTTATATGACGCTAAAAGATGGCGCAGGTTACATGCGCAAGCTACTTACGCGGTTTTCATGCGAGCTACATGCACAAGTAAATAATACATACATACATACATAGATTCACGCCTGTTTCCCAGAGGGGTAGGCAGAGACTACGGATTTCCATTTGCTACGATCCTGACACACTTCTCTGGCTTCATTCACTTTCATCACATTCCTCATACACGCCCGTCGGTTCAAGGAGCTCTTAACCTGGCCTTTGTCCAGAACGCCTCCGATCTGATCGAGAAACGTTCGCCTAGGTTTTCCTCTTGCGACTGTTCCATTCACACTAGCCTTATAAACTTTCTTAGTCAGTCTTTCCTCGTTTCTACATGTCCAAACCAGCTTAAAATACCCTTTTCTATTCTTGTAACTATATCCACTTTCATGCCGCATCTCTCTCTAATCACACTATTTATTATTTTATCTTTCAGAGTCACACCACATATGCTTCTCAACGCTCTCATTTCTACAGCATTTATTCTGCTCTCATGCTTCTTTTGCCATACCCAACTTTCACTTCCATACATAAGTGTGGGCACTAATAGTCCTCTATGAACAGCCAAACGTGCCTTTTCGGATACATTTCGACTGTTCATAAAAGCGCGTGGAGCTCCATTCACTTTGTTGCCAGCAATCGTTCTCCTTTCAAGTAAATAATATAATCATATAATATTATTCTACCACATACACACAACATCATCTAGCCCAAACTAAGCAGAGCTGTGGGTACTAGACAATGGATAAACATACATATATACTTTTTTTTGTAAGTACATAATTATATATTATACATAGAAATACCCAGTCCAAGACAAACATCCATGTTCATACACACAAATATTTGACTTGTGCGGGAATCGAACCCGCGACCTCAGGCGTGGCAGTCGGTTACACTAACCACTACGCCATCGAGGCCGTCATTGCGTCATGTAGCTCGTTTACACATTTCACAACCCGCACAATTGACACAAAATGCGCAAATTCTGCATTTGACAGATGTCACTCAAATCCGTATTCTATATACAAGCGAGTTTACTCGACCGACACACAGAATTAAACGGGGCAGAGGCTGAACAAACGAACCCTTTGCCTGTACAGCCATTACTAAAACAAATAGAAATGGCCGCAACCTGGCTCAGCAAACATCTAACGATTATTACTTTAGACTGTTTCAGTTCGACTCGATTCTTTGTGTTTTTTGCGATTGGTACAGCTAGTAATATCATTCGATATATATTGCGAGATTTTGATTTGCTCTATATTAATATAGGTAATATCAACCTTGTATTAAACTGTCTCGCTGCTGGGCACGGGCCTCTTCTCAGTGTGAGAAGGGTTAGGCCATAGTCCACCACGTTGGCCCAGTGTCGTCGGGTTGGCAGACGTCACATATTTTCGAGAACATTATGGAGAACTTTTAATCATGCAGATATCCTCACGATTTTTCTTCACCGTTAAAGTAATTGATAATTAACTCAGTCAGGCCTTGGGCTCTAACTTGAGACCTCTATGTTACAGTCTAACGGTTTCCCACTAGGCTATCGCTGCTTCCTTCCTCCATTTTGAAAATACAAATAGTAATATGGATTTTTCTATATTTATATCCACTATATTGATATTATAAAATGGAAAATTTTGACTTTTGTATGATTGTTTGTAATGAATAAACTCAAAAACAACTGAACCGATTTCAAAAATTCTATCACCATTATGAAACAACTTTATCCAGACGCAACATAGCTATCAAATCATGCCATGAGCCACGGGGCAGTGAGTAATTATAAACGTGGATGAAACCGACTGCCACGTCTGAATTCGCGGGTTCGACTCCC
This sequence comes from Catocala sponsa, assembly GCA_963564715.1. NCBI lineage: Eukaryota > Metazoa > Arthropoda > Insecta > Lepidoptera > Erebidae > Catocala > Catocala sponsa. Next base: position 23,321,414 of record OY751341.1, on the reverse strand, counting down.
GCACAAGTCAAACATTTGTGTGCATGAACATGAATGTTTGTCTTGGTCTGGGTGTTTCTATGCATAATACATATGTATTTACAAAAAAGAAAAAGGATATAATAATATGTATGTATATCCATTGTCTAGTACCCATAGTACAAGCTCTGCTTAGTTTGGGCTAGACGGTGTTGTGTGTATGTGATAGAATATTATTATTATTAATAATAAAACACATTTACAAATGTTTTTAATGTTAGCTGCTTATCTTGCTGACAGTCCGAATGGAAAACTTTAAGTTATAATCTTATTGGTTTGGAAATTGAGAGCTTGACCTTTTAAAGTCAAAGGAATGTCATTGTTATTTATAGAAAGTAGTTGTCCATTTTATTGATGAAGCGGTGGTTACCGAATGGATAATATATTAGACTTGTGATCGTGGATTTTAATCCCACCGAACGCACTTTCGACATGAATCCAATTGTGACTCTAGTATTTTAGCTTAGCTGTGGGGGTTAACAGAAATCTTAGTATGGTTTTCAAATGATGGCAGGAATCTCTAACAGAATTGTAGTTAGTTAATAATTGATCTCCTAAAACTACAACTACACGACTGCTTCAATGGCACAGCAGTAGTGACTGCAACTGCTGTTCACAAAGTCTGGGTTTGTCGATTCTCGGGTCGGACACCCCCTTCTCTCTACGACTAGTCCAGTTTATGATATTATAGCGTTCCCCTACACCAACCGTCAAGGTTATATTAGGGGAGCCGCTGTACCTTCCAGTGCCCGAGAGCACCTTCCGGGACCAGCTATAGACAGGTCTTGTCCCCAAATCTCGACTCTCCATCCTAACTTCAGAGATCCGGTTCTCGTAAGCGAGCTACCTCGTGCCCAAGTGACATTACCTATTCTCCAGATAGGTACCGGAACAATAAAGCCGCTCACCAGTCGCAACTCTGGGAGTTGCCAACGAAAACCTCACTGAAGCTGACGGAGAAGCCGCCTCCCATATCTCCAGTATGGTACCGGAGCTGTATAAGTCTTGCTCACTTCCCAATGTACATCCATACGCCTATCTCGGGTCAGACAGTGTTATAGAGATTTTCTGACAATAAATCTTTAGTTGCAGTACGGACTCTTCACCTGAACCCGCTAAATATCAATAGACTTGTCGCCAGTACATGTACCATAAAATCTGGTGTAATCTGGTTGTAATACACCATTGACTAGCTTTGGGGATATAGACATGGTACTATGGATTGACAATCTGTATAGTCAAGATAATAATAGAGTGTTAATCTGTCAAGTCTTAGAAGGCCAAACATAATTAAAAACCTATTGTATTTGGCTGCCGGTATGCCGCTGCAGCTCAATACATTAAGAGAGAAGTTGTCTCTACTAATATTATAAACAGGAAAGATTTGATTTTTTGTTTGTAAGGATTTAACTCAAAAACTGCACAACCGAATTTAAAATTCTTGCACCATTAGAAAGCTATATTATCACCAAGTACCATAGGCTCATTAAAAACAAAGTATGTGCTGTTATTATGAAAACCTAGCCTACTTTAACGCAAGCGAAGCAGCGGGCAAAAGCTAGCATTTATAAAGTACTCACGAAATTGCTATTCGTAAATGTTTCTAAAGCAGACATGTCAACATACAGTTGTCACTTCGAATACAAATGAAACTCACGCCATGCAAGACGTTAGCAAGATTACACGAACTCGCAATTAGTCAATGAGCGAAGCGAACATGCATTTAGGTTAACGAGAGTAACTGGGTGCATGTAGAAAGCCATTTTGTCTAAATACTATGTGTATCTGATGCAAGTTGATGTTTGTCTGTAGTGGCGCAGTGGTTAGGTGGTCGCACTAACAATGTTGCGGCGAAAAATAATGTGTGATATGCAAATAGTTGGTATATCTTATCGTTTCACAATAAGACTTTCCTGGTATCATTATTTGAATAAAAATTTTCTTTAGTTTTATGAAAGACTAGCTTTTGCCCGCGGCTTGACTGGCGTTAATTTAGAATTTGACAATCAATTCGGATTGTACTCTGCTTGTAATAATATAATTCAATCATGATTCGAAAGACACGTGGCGCCATCTATTATCATAAGAACGTTATTGTTGTTTTCCTCGGGAACAGTATTTTTTTTCGGGATGAAAGGTAGCCTATGTCCGTTTCCGTACACCTGACAACGTATATGCAAAATTTCAGGATGATCGGTTCAGTGGTTTAGGCGTGAAAAGGTAACAAACAAATAAACTCCTTTTCGCTTTTATAATATTAGTTAGGATTATCTAAGTGCATCATTTAATATAATAAACAATTTGATATTTTAAATCGCGACTGCTGTGCATGCGGTCTTGAGTTCAATTTCTCTATCAAGAAATTCTTGGTAGCAGAACGAAGTTGGCAACAAAGATTTAATAGCGAGATAGAAGATATAGTATCAGAGCCGAATATCATCGGGGAAATAAAAGCTACCCGACTTCGCTGGCTCGGACATGTGGAACGAATGGGAGAGGATCGAGCTGCCAAAAGAGCATATCTCGGGCGACCCACCGAGCGCCGTCCGGTGGCTCGTCCAAGATACCGCTGGAAAGACGAACTAGCTAAAGACCTGAAAGAGATGAATGTGCTCGATTGGTCTGACTTGGCACAAAATAGGAAAGAATGGCGCACTTTAATGTCGGAGGCCAAGATCCACTTTGGATCGTTGAGCCAGTGACGTGAGTAAGTAAGAACGAAGTCTGGCATTAAACCCAGTAAACGCCAATAGGCTCGCCCCTATAACCATACAAATAAAACTTTGTAAAAGAATTCTATATAGGCTATTTGGACATACGCGTGACATTGTGTATTTATGTAAGCTAGGATCAGACCGATTCATACTTGCTAATCAATATAAAAATAGTCTAGTCAAAAAAGCAAAAAATATACCATTAGAAATAGAGCGAAATCTAAGCTTAAATACAAAAATGATAACTTAGAACTTCAATTAGAGTAAAAGCAATTAGTTGCACGATAAAAAGTTTAATTCGTTGGATTAATGGCATGTCTTTATCAGCGGTTACAGGCAGCCAACAGTCAAAAAAGTTACTATCTGGCTAATGAGTTAGCTAATGTCTACGTATAGGGTTTAGTTTGGCAGAACTCAACGTAATGGCGTTGGCATTTTGTGTTTTTTTTTAATCACTATGTAAGTAAACACAGGCGTGGATAGCGGGATGAATTATAAAGGTAAGGTAGCTATAGGAGAGACTGGTGCAAGCTAGCGCGTAACAGGGAGATGTGGAAAAGCGAGAGAAAAGGCTTTTGTCCTGCAGTTTCAGCATGAATGGGCCGGCTCGACTGGGGAAGGACTACCCTCTCACAAAATATCGACGTGAAATACCAGTATTCCTACTGTTGTGATTCGTTTGGTGAGTGAGAGTGCCGGATGTTCAATCACCCTCTTTCCCCCTTCCCGCTCCTTCTCCTTCCCACTTCCTTTTATTCCTAAAGGGTCGGCAACGCGCAAGTGATGCCTCTGGTGTCGCAGGCGTCCATAGGCTACGGTGACCACTTACCATCAGGTGGGCCGTATGATTGTTTGCCACATTAGTCGTATAAAAAAAACACAGGCTGAAATATTGATAAGGCGGTAAATCGGTATGTACCCCATGTAGTGGTAAGCAGTAGCCAATTGCAATACCAGGTGTATTTAGGTAAAATAATCAGAAAATAAGGATGCCAAATAAAGATTGAATGAAAAGAAAAGAAGCAAGTAATTGAGCCTCCATAATTATTTTTAACTGGGAGAAACACATTAAAAGTGTACTTTCACGCTGGTTTACGGTACGGTATTCCTATGAGGGTACCAGCCAGAAGAGTATGACGAACAGCAGCTCGCCACTGTTGATCACAATTATCCTGTATGCGAATCGAACCTACAAAACTCGGGTAGTGATGTAGTTAAAGTATAACCACTGTGCTTTATATTACCAAGTTTAAAACTCCAACATCGTTGTCCCGTGACGTCATATAGCCGTTAATATTTAAGATTATTTAATGAGCAGTAATTAGTTGGAGACGGACACACGAGGCGGCCGTAAACACCTCAGTAAATACATTTAGGTTAATGAGGTTCATGCATATTTTAGACTTAGCCTTAAAGTGTGTAGAGGTTAACGTTAAACGCTTACTATTCATATTTTCTTCATATTATCTATTTTTGAAGTGAAAACTTCTTTAGGCGCGTTGAGCACTTCTTGGGTGAACAAAAATCATAGAACCCGCGTCATCGTCACGCTTCGCCATCGTCACGCTTCCACGCTTTCCATTTTTGAATTATTTTAGAATATTAACAATATCTCAGAAATGGTGCGCCCTACGCAAAAAATAACGTAATTTTGACCCCCTTAACGTTCGGTTTTACGTGCGGCTATAGATGTTTCACAACAAAATCAAATCTTTCCTCTTTATAATATTAGTAATGATAAGTTGACAACTCAATACGCGCGCGTTCTTGACCATGCAATGTAGGTCGCGCGTTCTACACAACTGTATAATGTATACATAATCTCACGCTTATATATCCAAAAGGATAGGCGGAGATTTAGTACTTTTACCTCCGTTCCGAGATACATTGAGAGAAGGCCCGTGCCCAGCAGATTGACTCACTCACTGATATGACTCATCATCGACCAGCCCAAAATTCTTTAATTACTTTGAAAACTAAAATTATACTTAGAGATTTCCTTTTTTGGTATAGACAAGGAATAAAGTTGTATCGAAATTCTTTAGTCTTGCGAATACAGAGCAGTTTCGCTTCAACATTGCCTATGTTTCATATTTAGTTACAAGACACTTTAAATTTGGCATGTAGGTAGGTAATTATTTTCATTAATAACTATATTCAGGATTTTTGAAAATTCCCTCGCAGTAAGACTAATAGCAGTTAACAAGTATTTCTGCACGGATGTCGTAAGGGTTTAAGTGGACACTACTGCCGCTGCGCCTAGTACTGTGGGTTCGATCCCCACTCAGGACTAAAATTTGTGTGGCCACCATATTTGTTCAGAGTTTGGGTATTCTTTGCTATCGGTGTTTGAATTTTTGTGAAGTCCCCTGCGACTCAGGAGTTATTCATAATCAACTCGACTCAAGAGTTATTATGTGGAAAAGGAAAAAGGTACATGCAAACGGCATCACGGGAAAGCTAGCTATTTTCACATAAAAGCACTCATTACACAGTCGTTATCGATTTTGATAAAGACGAAAACGCTAAAGGGAATTGCTTTCTATCGTGCGCTTAATGGAGCACGTAAGGAAGTAATTTCTCTGGCTTTAAGCGCGCTAGTGTGAACTTGGCTTTAATTGCCCACAGCAAGAACTGCAGTATGTAAGACCTTTAGGATTTTAAACACAAGTAGAGCACTTTAAAATCCTCTTTACACGTTTTACGGAAATGAACTAATATTGCCTTCTGTGTGGGTCTGTGTTATAAGATTGCGATAATTAGTAGGTCCTAGGTTATATTATGATGTTTTTTAATTATGTTGCTTTTTCTTTTTACTTTAGTTTAAATTTCTTGTATATAATTTGTTTTTATATATTATGTAAATTATTTAATTATGTAATTGTTTATTATAAATACAAATAAATATTAAGATCCTATGTTAAATACTTGAGTCGGTAATAGTGTATTTTTATTGTCATTAGATTTCTGTTTAGAAATAATCTTTATAATAGTACGTACGTAGTTTAAAAATGTGTTTTAAGGCAATAGATTCACTTTGTAGGATTCTGGAATGTAATAATAATATTCTACACATACACACAACACCATCTAGCCCAAATTAAGCAGAGCTTGTACTATGGGTACTATACAATGGATAAACATACATATATATTATTATATATTTTTTGTAATTACACATAGAAACACCCAGACCAAGTCAAACATCTACGTTCATGCACATAAATGTTTGACTAATAATTGTGCTTTGTGAATATGTTTGGAAGTTTTCATGCTTGTTACTCAAGTACGTGTTAACTATCTGTTGAACGGGCATGGAATTGGTTTGGCAGACAGATGGACCATATTGTGGATTTACCCATAAAATACTTTTATCCTGATATGCGTGCCTAAAGGATGCACACGCCAGAAGTCACGGGCAGAAACTAGTTTGAAAATAAAGATGGTGGATAACCTCTGCCTCCATCTTCGTCGCCTACACCTGTACAAGACTGAACTAAACTAGGAATCAAACGTAGCATCGCAGAATCGGCCGTAAACTTACGCAACATTACGTACAAAGCCGTCAAAAGATCTCTGCTTAATCTCTTAAGATTAAAAAGGCATAATGTTGTAAACCTGATGTTTTACTTGTTTGATTAACAGATACAATTTGAACTAAATTGTCGCATACGTATGTATTTTTATACAAATTGCACACAAAAACAAAAAATGCATGCGTAAACAACACAGGCCAAAAGTCTATTTATTTAACAACATATTTGTGTATCGCGACGGAAATTGTTTTGTGCCAAAATTTCGTGCGAGGGAGGCTTCAAAACTTTTTACTGAAGCCTTTATACACCTTTGTAAGCTGAATGGATGCGTATGGCATTTTGTCAAAAACAAAAATCCGGCGCGACGTTTCGCTGTCGGCTCCAGAAGCTTGTAACTTTGTCTGATGTAGACTATGTTGACGTATAGCACTTTATAAATACTAGCTTGGCTCACGGCTTCGCTTGATCAGGTACACATATTGGGATACGAAGTATCCTATGTTTTAACCTAGGTCATTGTCTGTCTATGTTGTGTTGTTTTAATTAACTATAAATAAAAAGAATGTAAGCCGTGCTCGGTAAACGTTAATAGGCTCGCTATATTACGTCGGACCCAAAACATTTGCTGGAGTATTGTGGTTATAATACATATCTGTCCACCCCCTTCAGGGATACAGACTTAAGGCTATGCAATTATCTACACACTTAAATCTGGACTGTCACTCAAATCAGAATCAAAAGATGGGATCTTCGGGAATCAGAAGTATTACTCGTTACTTCCTTCTTAAAACAGAGTTGCATGCTACCAGAGCCAGAAGAAAAGACTAAAGATCACATTGGTTTCTTGGTGGCAGCACCGCACTTACTCGATGAATTTGGAATGCGTAGCTTCTAAAAACAGAGAACTTTATTTTTAATATAGTTCCTGACATAAGGATCTAGGCCTATGTCGCAGAGAACTTCACAAACATACATTTAATGGATACAAAGTATATTCAGACTGCATTTTTAGATTACACCAATAACAATTGTATGTTAAAATAGCATCACGCTTCAAGATTGAACAACACCACCTTAATCACCCAGTGAGCATAGAGACGAATCGATATTTTTTCATTGAGATGATGGGCGTATATCCTTCGTATTGCATTCAATCATAGGCTACAATAATATCATCAATTTACCAGCAAGCACTTGTGTAATATAAAATACAACGTTACTTGCCTGTGATCTACACTAATAATAGTATAAAGAGAAAATATAACTACACATGTACTTTGTTTGTAATTTATAGAAATAAATTAACTGATTTACTAAAATTATTTCACTGGTAGGAATCTACTTAATCCAAAAGTAGCATCCTAACTAATATTATAAAAGCGAAAATGAGTTTGTTTGTTTGTAACCTTTTCACGCCTAAACCACTGAACCGATAATTCTGAAATTTTGCATATACATTGTCAGGTGTACAGAAACGGACATAGGTTACCTTTCATCCCGAAACAAAATGCTGTTCCCGAGGAAAACAACAATAACGTTCTTATGATAATAGATGGCGCCACGTGTCTTTCGAATCATGATTGAATTATATTATTACAAACAGAGTACAACCCGAATTGATTGTCAAAATCTAAATTAACCCGAGCGAAGCCACGGGCAAAAGCTTGTAGGCTATATAACATCATGCTGAATATACCTACATATAACATAAACGTGGGTGAAACCGCGGGGAACAGCTGCTAGTCTTTTATAAAGTGAAGTTATTTATCCAGGCCTCTCCAACTACTTAGTTTCAGGAATTTCGTTTACAAAAACCTTAAATTTTAGCGAAAATTCCTTTCAAAAATACTATGGAAAAGTTTACCAAATTATTCAAGAATACTTTACTGTGAAACTTTGTAGTACACGAAACAACATATTACACTATCCTGCCAACACAGTTTCCTCGAAGCTTCTAAAATAATAAAACAGAGTAACTTTTAAATCTACATTCTGCTGCGTAGCTTGTAAATAAACTAGGACTGCGTCTAGTATATTAAAATTGCAAAAATACAAATAGCCTGGTATTTTCATCACGCTTCCAACGAAAACTAAATTACATTCTTTCACTAGAAAACGTAGGTCGTGTTTGTTTTATTTTAAAATAAACTCTAAAATATAAAAAGGCGGAGATGATCTTGGCTTTGAGCATCTTCTTTACATATCTAGTGTCACTTCTATATGCTCTAAGGGGTAGGCAGGGAGGCAGGCGGTGTAATACATTCTCATTTAGTCAGATATGATTTTGGTTCCACGTACGACGGCTTATTGCCGTCTAGAAAGAAAGAAAGAAAGAAAGAAAAATAATTTATTAAACACACTAAGAACACAACATATTATCATACAAACAAGAAGCATAAACATAAAAAAAAAATAAAACAAAAATAAAATAAAGAAAATGTTGTGCAGTGTGTCTAAAAGGTTTCAGCTCAGCCTTTGCTACGGATGACCGCAGCGCTGTTTTTCAGCCGAAACCCAAGGGCTAGCACGGACGATTATTCGGCATACAGTTTATAAACATACTTAATAGATAGAGTAAATATAATATAATGTACAATAGACAGGCAAATTACATATATGTGTAGAACAGAAGATCATATAAAATAAAATTTAAAAAAATGGATAAAGAATAATATATATTGATATATAATATAAATATATCTAGAAATAAAATATAAACAAATTAATTGGTGGATTTTTGTTCAGATAAATATAATTTCTTTATCTTAAACCTGAAACTACTTAGTTTATCTAGTTGGCGCAGCGCTGGGCATAGTCATCCGGCCATGCCGCCATAGCGTCTTCCAGACTACTCTCTGTTGTTTAAAATTATTGCCAAATAATTTAATATCTCTATGCCTAAACCAAAAATTAAACTCTAGACCCGCAGATTTTTCTTTTTTATACTATTAAGGTGCCAAACAAGCATACGGCCCACCTGATGGTAAGTGGTCACCGTAGCCTATGGACGCCTGCAACACCAGAGGCATCACTTGCGCGTTGCCGACCCTTTAGGAAAGGAAGTGGGAAGGAGAAGGAGCGGGAAGGGGGAAAGAGGGTGATTGGGCCTCCGGCACTCTCACTCACCGAACGAAACACAACAGTAAGAATACTGCTGTTTCACGTCGGTATTCTGTGAGAGGGTAGTCCTGCCCCGGTCGAGCCGGCCCATTCATGCTGAAATCAGCGAGGCTCTACTACTCGAAAATACATTTATTAGTAATTAACTCCAATACAGTTGTGTCCGATGTTGTAACAAGCTTGCATGGTCAAAACGCAGCGAAATTACCTATTTGTCTATAGTGTTGTCAATGCTTACGTATACATTATTGCTAGAGCGTGTTTTCTTAGTAATTATATTGTAACACTCGAAATACAGCAAAAGTGATGTACAAATAATGCTAGTTTGTAGTGATTTATTATTCGTAAACAGTGGCTACTTAAAAAGCGTTTAGGCCACCATTCATTGCCAGCTCCAAGGCCAGTCTAATGAGAAACAATAAAAAGTACAGGCATAGCAAAAAATATATAGACTTTAGTTTTTTTATCTGTAAGGTCAAGCTAACGAAAAGGCCAACTAACGGAAAGAACGTTCTCGCAATGTTATGTATTTTTACTGTTTTTTTATTCTTAAATAATAATATATTTGTGTGCAATATCTGTTTGTTTAAAGGATAATCGGTTTCTTGATTATATATTTATTTGCAAAAATAAAATTTTATTACTAAATTTTATGTTATTAATTAAGTAAAGGTGAGTTGCTTATATAAGCATTGTTTACAATAAATAATGATAATTATACAATAAATAATGATAATTAGGTGCCATGTGGTCTGAAGAATTGGATTTTCGAAGCAATGTAGTTTTTGTAGGTGGTTGTTGGTACATACATACATTATCTTACGCCTATATCGCTAACGTAGTTCAAGTGGTTTACTACCCGTTATTAGTTTTCACGTAATAGGGGCTAGCCTTTTACCGACTACCGGGCACAATTCAGCGAGAATTTTGTGATAGAGGACTCCAAAAACCTATTTTCTGAACCCGTAATCTAACCCACTAGCTCATCCACCTTCGCTTGCTATAAGCTATATGTTTCTTAGACATCAAAGATAAATTCGCGCGTTTCGAATTCAGCAAAAATAAGTTGTGCTGTCCGTACAAGGAGCATAGACCGTTAGTTCCACCTATACCTTGAAAAGTCTTCTCCTTAGCCTTTATTATTTTAGACACTATTTCTTTCGAGATATTAGGCAATATAGTTTGTAAATACGACTGGCATACTCTGATATGCCTGCCAACAAAAAAGCGTAATAATATACCGTGGAGTCATCAACGAGAATACAGCCTAAACCTTTGCTGTATCTCATAGGTGTGTATCTGACTTCGGGTACTACTGGGTTATGAAATAATAATAATAATAAAATGTCCATTCGATTGATGCTATAAGAATATTCAGGGCAGACGCCGTTTTATCATCCATAGTTACCAATATACCAGTCCATCAAACACCCATACCCATAGCCCATACATTAGAATCCATACGTAGCAATAGCCTGCTGTGGCTAGTGCCGCTGTAGGTGTTTCATCCCACCTTTGATTAAAACTCTCGAAGGGCCTCTTCACGTTGGACCCATGTCTCCGTGTAAGCCTCGCAAAGGGCCGGGTATTTTCCTAACGTATTAGGAATAAACCCGTTAAACAGAAACAAACATTTATTTCTCTACCTAAAAGGCATTTTATATTTAAGAAATATACATATTACAGAATATAAGCTGATCCTTGTAGGAGACTGATATCTTAGGTATGGAAATGATACGTCTGGTTAGACCGATTACGTTTATTGTCAGATTTGCGAGCGTATAATACCGCGGGCACCGTAACTGCTTATACGCTAACTCAATAAATCTCAGTGCACATACATATTCATATGTAACATGACACGTGATATAATGTTACTTTATATTTATATAGCGGTAGTGAATGCGACTGCTGTGCGTGAAGTCTCGGGTTCGAATCCCGGGTCGGGCCAACAAAAAGTTATTTGGTTTTTCTGTTAAAAAATCTCAATAACAGCCCAGAGTTAGGAAGTTGGCGGTGTTAGACACCCCCGTGCCTCGGAAAGCATGTAAAGCCGTTGGTCCTGAGCTCGATCTTTCTCCGGTCGTGTCGGATTACCGTCCCATCGGATCATGAGAGTTAGAGAACAGAGAGTGCACTTGTGTTTGCGCCACACTTGTGCACTATAATATCTCCTGCGCAGATGGCCAGTCTCCGTGAAGATTGGCCGCCGTGACCGAAATTCGGTCTGGAGGATATTGTTATTATATAGGTATGTGTATTCGGTGTGTCCCCACACTTTCTTTACTGATAATGAGACACAAACGGTGAGACACTTTATAAAATGTCATGTCGTAGGTATGCTAGATACACAACCACTACTTTAAAGTTTCTAGCTGTAAATAAAGGAAAATTATAAAGTTTTGAAAGGAAAAAGTATAGAGATTTTCTTGAATACTAATTACTTTTTTAAAAACTTAACGCTTTGAGCCGCAACGAGACTAAGTTTTTCTTAAGATAAACTGCTGACACAAATTTCTTTAGTGCACTTATATTTACTAGCGGTCGCCTAGTGCTCGAAATTCGACCAAAGTTTGCCTGTAAGATATTGCTGATATATGTCATTATATATTGATATGTGTAACCATAGTTACGCGCTTCCACTGCGTGTGTCAAATGCATGGTTGTGTGCGTGAAGTGTTTTTTCATTAATTTAATGTATTTCTAAAGCATATTTTATAAAAATATTAGGATTCGCCCCTCCTTCTCCATATAAACTTTAACTGTGTCAAATTTCATACTCCTCCGTCCGCGCAATTTTCGTAAAAAGGGGTACAAAGTTTTTGCTTCACGTATTAATATATAGATATCAAAGTTATATTTAAGCATAGATGTTCCCGCGGTTTTACCCGCGTTTATCGTTACTGCGCCGCCCCCGTGGGTCGTAGCGTGATGTTATGTAGCCTATATAGCTTTCCTCAATAAATAGGCTATCCAACACTAAAAGAATTTTTCAAATCGAACCATTAGTTCCTGCGATTAGCGCGTTCAAACAAACAAACTCTTCAGCTTTATAATATTAGCATAGATTTCTACTGATCGGAAGGTAATATAATTAAGTTCCAACAGTTGCACTATTAACGTAAATTTATTCTTTAAATTTGTTGTAGTAAACTTAATTAATAAAAATGTACACACATTTAAATTTGAGTTAGTTTCTTGGAAGTGGATTTTATTTGCTCGGTGATACTGCTTTTGTTTCATCGTTCGTTTTCCATTTATTCTTACCAATTCAATGCTAACAATGAAATCATCAATCGGAAAAGATAATTTTCTTACTATAGGCACCTGTCTGGGACGTAGAAGCCTAACTATTATTATAGATGCGAATGTCAGTTTGTTTGTTTGTTACGCTATCATGCCTTAACTACTCAACCAATCATCATGAAATCTCTTTATCCAGAAAAAAATATCTTTCCCGAGGAGTAGAAAATTTACATTACCTACGTTTATGCGAGCGAAGCCGCGGGCGATATCTAGTCGTACTATAAAATATCAACCACAATATCATTATGCCGATCCTCACAGCGTATCTCCCAAAGGGATTCAATCTTTTGAACACATATTTTACCTTCTATCATAAGGTGTTATTTTATCAAAGACAAGCCTTTGGGCATCTACCCAACGCAATTGGTGATTCCTTATCATTATTGACAATATCCTCATAGAAATATCTAACAATAATCCGTTCAATCCAGAAAAAGAACACATCGTATAACGTACATCAATCACACTTAGATTTATAAAGCAACAAGGAAGCGAAAATAATGAAATATAATAAAAAAAAACATCTATCATAACATACAAACATAAAACGAAATGCAATAACATACAGCAACAAAAAGAAAATAATACCACAAAGTCCGACGACCAAAATCAATAGAAATCTAAAACAATGCCGCGCCCATTTAATAAACTCAATGTGTCATCGTACATCAAAAATGACACCGTCATTACGCAAAATTTCACTGCGTCGGACGAAACAATGGATTCGAACAATACGCTATTGATATAGCACGACGACACAAACATTTATATAGATCAACAATGTTTGTAAACGTTATATAATAAGTACAGTTGGTAAACAATGATAGCGATAGCTCAGTGGGGAGACCAACAGACTGCAATGCAGAGGGTCTCGGGTTCGAAACCACGTTTACTCCGCGCACCTCTGACTTTCGGAAGCTATATGACTTTTCGAAATTATGTGCGTATTGATTGACAATTATCGCCGGCTCCGTGCCTCGGAGAACACGTTAAGCCGTCGCTCCCGGCTGCCATAAACATCTATGGCAGTCCATTTTGGGAAGTCAGTGCCCTCTATAATATCCTGACACTGGTCTAGCCTTAGGGTATTGTTAGCCTTCGGGTTGCGGAGGTCAGGTGGCAGCCGCTCCGTGTAAAAACTGATATCCAGTCAAATCCGGTTAGACTAGAAAGCCGACCCCAAGTGACTTGGGAATAATAAAGGCTAGGGAGAAGGAGTTAATAAACAATGATTCTCTCGTTGCCGGTTTTTCTAGTCCCCTCGTCAGATGATTGACGTATCAATAACATTCACAGTAACACATAAAATGGTATAATGTTTGATTTCTTTGCACCAGATTCGATGTGAATAAAGAAAATGTGAGATAGGTCTCTAGTTGTTCTCTATTGAATCTTTATAAATGTATGTTTGGTTCACGGTGTCCATTCATTGCAGACATGACTAATAAAACTAGCGGTCGCCTAGTGCTCGAAATTCGACCAAAGTTTGCCCGTAAGATATTGCTGATATATGTCATTACATATTGATATGTGTAACCATAGTTACGCGCTTCGACTACGTGTGTCAAATGCATGGTTGTGTGCGTGTAGTGTTTTTTTAAATATAATTATATTAATTATATATATATATTTTTATAATTGAATGTATTTTTACGCATACTTTAAAAAAATATTAGCATTCGTCACTTCTTCTCTGTATAAACTATAAGTGTGCGAAATTTCATACTCCTCCGTCCGCCCAATTTTCGTATAAAAGGATCCAAAGTTTTCGCTTCACGTATTAATATATAGATATCAGAAATATTATCTTTGTATATATAATTCTGCTGTACATATATATGTCACAGCACTCCTAAACGGTCGGATTGACTTTTATGAAATTTTTGTGTATGTTTGAGTGGGTCTATGTATGATTAAGGTTTACAGTTGAACCCGGTAGGTTGCGTTGCGATCGGATCGTTTGGCTAAGTCTAGATTTGTCGCGTCCGCTAGTTTATAATAAAATTATGGAATTGCCAGCCGTATTAGCTCTTGTTATGACTTAGGTTATAATTATGTGTAAGTTGAGGCACTTGTGTACCTACCTACATTGTACACACTGATAAAAAATGCGGGCCACCCGCGCAAGTATTTCGTGCATGTAGCCCACGCGGGTATTTGGCATATGTAATCTGCTTCAACTACTTACGTCATATGCAAGCATCATATTTTGTTTCTTGCATTGAATATTCTTATGAAAGTAAACTTACAGCTGCATGCATATATTCAAATTGTTTAATTTGAATTCAATTATTTGAATCTGTATTATTTTCTTAATGTTTATATAGATTAGATTCTCCATTAATAATTGTATAAATAGATAGGCTGCTTTCATTGATGTCATAAATTACCGCTTTTAAATGTACTGACAGTCGACATGTAATCTTATATGAGACTAGCTTTTGCGCGCGGCTCCGCCCGCGTGGTACCTACATCAATAAAAAGTAGCTATATCTATACCAAATTCCATCTAAATCGGTTGAGTGGTTTATCCGTGAAAAGGTAACAGACAGACATAGACAGACATAGACAGACAGACAGATAGACAGACAAAGTTACTTTCGAATTTATAATATTAGTAAGGAAGTAAGGATTGCAAGTAGCTTTATAAAAAATACTTTTACAGTCCAATGATGAATAGACTAATATTTTGGTTAGCTTTACAATAGAAGTGAATATAATTTTTTATACCACTAATGTGGCAAACGAGCATACGGCAAGTGGTCACCGTAGCCTATGGACGCCTGCAACACCAGAGGCACCACTTGCTATTAATATGAACATAAATGAATGAAACGAACATTCTTCTTTGATAAGTCCCCATTATATTGACCTCTAATTCAAAAGCAAGTCTATAGAACTTAGATATCTACTTATACTGGTTTTGGATACATTTTTGGTAATAGTTACGATTTGTTTATAAGAACCCGCGATCGGGGTCCATGTTATGAGATTGGTTTGCGCATACCGTCCTAAATTCTGGGTCAGATATTTTAGGACAGTGTATTATGTACGAAGTAATATCGAAGTATTTATATTACCATCATATTATTTACTAGATGTTCCCGCGGTTTCACCCGCGTTTATCTTTACTGCGCCGCCCCCGTGGGTCGTAGCGTAATGTTATATAAGGAAAAAGTATAGAGATTTTCTTGAATACTAATTACTTTTTTAAAAACTTAACGCTTTGAGCCGCAACGAGACTAAGTTTTTCTTAAGATAAACTGCTGACACAAATTTCTTTAGTGCACTTGTATTTATATCAAAGTTATATTTAAACATAGATGTTCCAGCGGTTTCACCCGCGTTTATCGTTACTGCGCCCTCCTGTGGGTCGTAGCATGATGTTGTAATTATAGCCTTCCTCGATAAATAGGCTATCCAACACTAAAAGAATTTTTCAAATCGAACCAGTGGTTTCTGAGATTAGCGCGTTCAAACAAACAAATAAACAAACAAACTCTTCAGCTTTATAATATTAGTATAGATTATATTACGGAGTAAACTTGTAACTACCGTGTAAAACAATAGGATCATATTACGTTTTATATAGTTATATATCATGTACTTAAACAGCAGCGATAGCCTATTGAGAAACCGTTGCGCGTTGGACGTTCGACTGCCACACAGGAGTCTCGAGTTCGATCCAACAACGCGCATTAGTGTTGGATAGCCTATTTATCGACGAAGGCTATGGCCTATAGGCTATATAAAACCACGCTACGACCCACGGGGGCGGCGTAGTAACGATAAACGCGGGTGAAACTGCGGGAACATCTAATATTGAGTATATAACTTCTTGAAGGTTTTGATATACAATACAACCGCTACTTAAAAGTTATCTATATGTAGGTAAGTACCTAAAGGTAGCGATAGCCTAGTGAGAGACCGTTAGACTGCCACGCAGAGGTCCCGAGTTCGATCCCAACGCACATATTTCTTACTTTTCGATGTTATGTGCGTCGGTATCAGAATAGTTAATTATCGCTTGCTTTAACAGTAAAAGAAAACATTATGAGAAAACCTGCTTATCTCAGAGTTCTCCATAATGTTCTCGAAGATGTGTGAAGACGGCCAGCACGCACTGGACTAGCCTGGTGGATTATTGCCTAACCCTCGCATTGAGAAGAGGTCCGTGTCCAGCAGTGAGACAATTTAAAAAAGGGATTAAATATAATGACCACCAAAATGTGTAATTGCACACCAAAATATGCTTACTAAAATATATCATAACGAGCACCAGAAGGGTTAGGTTATGTTAGGTTCCTTCTTAAACTCACCCAAAAATAGACTCGTCGACTTATTGTGATCTCTTTGCTGTGCAATTAATATTTTTGGTATTAAAATGCGGTTTTAATTTTGGTGATCATTTACTACTTTTGATGATCATTTACTATTTTTGATGATCATTTACTATTTTTGACTGTTATATTTTACTATATCTGGTGATAAGTTAAACATAAGCTTTTAAAAAAAGGGCTGCTGTTATAGGTTAGTGTAAATTAATAAATGAGTTTTGGCACAAGACCTGAGGGCCAATTCTCATCATTAAAACTATTAAAACAGGTTTCCGATCTACTATAACTAGCGGTCGCCTAGTGCTCGAAATTCGACCAAAGTTTGCCTGTAAGATATTGCTGACATATTATGTCATTATATATTGATATATGTATGTAACCATAGTTACGCGCTTCGACTGCGTGTGTCAAATGCATGGTTGTGTGCGTGTAGTGTTTTTTCATTAATTTAATGTATTTCTAATGCATATTTTAAAAAAAATATTAGCATTCGTCACTTCTTCTCTGTATAAACTATAAGTGTGCGAAATTTCATACTCCTCCGTCCGCCCAATTTTCGTAAAAAGGGATCCAAAGTTTTCGCTTCACGTATTAATATATAAATAAACATCATAAATATAATACGAACAAAAACGCAATTTATATTCGTTCGAAGCTTAATTCACTTTGGGAGAGTGATAGTAAGACATTTGAGACTAGATCGTAAATCCTATTTTATACCGTATTTTTCCGTCAATTGGGCCTCTGATATAAACACTGAGCTACTGAAGAAATGATTAGCTTTTTGACCAAAAAGAAGTCAAGTATTACTTTGGGCTACATTAGACTCATATGTAAATTTGATAAAACAAAATAATTACGGTTGAACTTCAAACATTCTTATTAATTAAACACTTTAAGCAAAGCGTTAATTGGATAATCACCGCTATTAATATCAATTAAAACATTGCGTTATAAAATCAAAACTCATATCATCACTGCCAAGTTTTTTGTTTAGTAAGAGGAAACTCAATCAATTTATTGCATACACAATTTTAAATAACCGCTTGAGTCAATCAATCTCTTTATAAATGACTAGCTTTTGCCCGCGGTTCGCCCACGTTTATGATTACTAGTACGCTCCCGCGGCTCATAGCGTGATGTTATATAGCCTATGTCTCTTCTGGTTAAAGAAGCTTTCTAATGGTGTAAGAATGATTAAAATCAGTTTCATAGTATCAGCGTTTATCGATTACGATTTAAACAAATATTTTCTAATATATTTTATAACTAGTTTTCACCCGTGGCTTCGCTCACGTAAATGTAGGTTAGGTTAGGTTAGGTTTGCAACAGTTATTTTTTCTGGATGAAAGGTAACCTATGTCCTATTCTATACCCGTGACAACGTGTATACAAAATTTCATGTTGATCGGTTGAGTAGTTAAGGCGTAAAACCGTAACAAACAAACAAATAAACGAACTCATTATCGCATTTATAATATTAGTTAGGATATAAGTATAGAATAGCTTATTACAAACGGTATTTATTTACGTATATTTATATCGTTACTATAGAACCTTTATCGGATAATAGAGTAGGTACTTCATATCCCGGAAAAACCCACATTTCCCGAAGGGATTGGATATTGGGGCATTAGATATTATCATATATAATTTGGAAGAGCCGTATTCTGACGTACAAGGTCCAGAGGTAAGACTACTAAAGGATACAATATCATGCTATTTAGAATTGAAAAACTATATAACAAATATCTATTGTAGTAGTTTTTTTATATAAAATTTACACGATACAGTGGTATCGTGATCAAAGTAACTTATAGTTTTAACAATACAAATGCAAATCCGTTGCACTATGTAATAACTACTCATTATTATCAGGTTTTTTATAGAAAATAATTATAACAACTGCATTGCCTAATGAAAAATAAAAATGAATTTATAATTCTGTAGAGATTGAATTCAAAAGCAAATTATTTCTTAAAGCGAGTTGCAATCGGCCTTTGGTTGAAGGTTTTGACGGGCGATCAAAGGTTGTGAGCGCAAGTCTTCGCTCAGTAATCATTGTACTTCTATAAAATAGATGCAAAAGCACAATTACTAAAGATGACTAGCGATCCAATACCTTGTAATTAAAACCTGTTTAAAATTCAAGAAGTAATTGGATACTTTAAGATCGACCCCGTGAAGGAACAAGCCATCTCTTATAAAATTGTTGTACGTACCCGATACCCGATAATTTACATACAATAAGCTATTATATAATAAATAATATATATATTTCTTAAATATTATCTTTTAAGTAATAAGGTCTCAAGGAAAATCTTCCGTGAGAACGAATTCATTAAACAACGAGAAGCAACAAGAATTAATAAAACAATCGTATAACAACGCAACGTGATCTCGGAACAATAGATTATTATTTAGACAACAAACTCCTGAAAACATAAATAAAGTATAACACAATATGTGATAAGGATAATGGTATTTAAAAAATGTGGCATGGAAACACGAATGAACATAGGCTTTAAGTATGCGAGGCTAAGGGTACACGGATTGTCATTAATACATATTTTATAGGTAAGAAGACGGTGTTTATTATAAATAGGCTTCATTGTGATGCCATCTCTCTCAGTTACGAATAGATCACATCCCGATACATAACACAAGACGACTTGTCATAAAGATGTAGGTACTAGATAAACCATTGCGGTCCAGATTTTATTTACGCTAGTATACCTATGACGGCTACATAAAGTTAATCATGTGATTGCAACTAAATATTATTTACCCACAAACATCTATACAAATAAATAAAATTGAAGTGTCTGTTTGTAATGACAAAATTCAAAATAACAGCTTTTTATCTAATGCATATGAAAGTATATAAGATACTTATACAAAAACATCTATTTTTAAAATTTTTGTCTGTCTGTCTGTCTGTTTGTTCCGGCTAATCTCCTAAATGGCTGAACTAATTTTGACGGGACTTTCACTGGCAGATAGCTGATGTTATAAGGAGTAACATAGGCTACATTGATTTTAGAAAAAAAAATAGGGTTCCGCGGAGACAAACACTTTTTAGTTAAAATCTACGCGGACGAAGTCGCAGGTAACAGCTAGTTACAAATAAAACAATAAACAAGCAATGTTTTGTTGATCATGACACCGAAGCCAACGGACCAAGTCTTAATAAAACTGTTTAAAATAGAGTACCAATCTTATCTAATTACCGTCAAATGACCTAAAACAAAACATAAATTCGTTTTATTTTCATTTAGAGAATATTATTTGTGATATTTATTACACTGAGACTAAATCGTAATTATATTTAGAACAGTATAAGATTTCTGCTTTAGACATTTATAATATTTACGAATCAAATAAGAAATTTTGACATCAATGATACAATAAAAAAAGAGTATAACAAAATAAAACAGTATAATAATCGAAATAATAATATCAACAGCAGTAATTTAATGGTGTAATGCGAAATAAAGTCGAGAATCAATTTGAAATACAAACCTGATTATTATAACGCATGATCGAACATAAGTAGACACGACGAAAGTAATAAAATCTCTACGAGTACAATGGATTTTGAAAAATATACCTCATCAAAGTAGCGTATAGAAGATTCTTAAAAATCTATTCAAACACAAGTCAAGTCATTGTTGTTATTAAGTATTTTGCGTTTGTATAATTATATTTCATATTTTGTTTAGGTGCTAAAATGTCTTACTACGTTGTACAGAAATCTTGATATTATTTTTATTCTACAAAGATGTGTTGATGCAATCAGTTTCAGTATTTACCTATTATACACGGCAGACAAGAACATTTCTGGCTTACTTGTAATTAATTACAACATTTTCTTTATTTTTAAAAAACCTTCTCTAATTTATTCTATAAATATAAAAATACAATTTAGAAGGTTAGTTGCCAATCGTAATCTTTTGTTTTTAAGTATAATTTGCTATTTTTAGCCATCTTCAAATAACATTCATATTATCGCTTGTTGAGGGAACGTTAGCTATAGGTACTTTAATTACCTACCAACAGTGCTTTACTTAGCCTACGGGTAATTTTATTAAAATGCTTATTTTTCTGGCTGTACTTCCACTTCGCTTACAGAAACTGGCCCACATGATGGACCATTATGCCTATGTCAAAAAATATATGTTGGACCGTAATCTTTTTACATTCTGTTCTCATAATTATAGTCTCACTCTACTCTTATAAAAGTCATCTTTAAAGAAATAGTCCATGTTGGCTCCATAGAAGATCATAAACTGCCGAAACTTTTTGGAACATTAGCGAAATTACTACAGTCAATAAATGTCCCCCAGTTGTTTTCGTTCCAATATTAAGGCTTAAAAGAATAAAGTACTAATAGATGCATGTATTTGAAAAAGTTTGTCATTGTAAGTGTAGGCGGTAGTTCGTTAAAATTAACAACTTCTTTAGTTGAAATATTAAATAAACAATGAACAATGTAACGACCATTTTATTTATATATTTACTCTGAAATAACAGTCTTTTGAAATGGACATCAAGGGCAAATATATTTGCTGATGTTCAACTTAAAAGTAGCTTTGATAAGGGCCCATGTCACGAAAACGGACAAAGGACAACATAAAGAGTACCCACTAATTTGGACGCTGAAATGTTGGGGAACTCCTTTTTCATAGTGACGGAATTTTATGGTAAAGGTTAGATTGAGTTACAGATAACTCTTTTATCAGATAGGTTCACATTAATGTCGACCTCTTTAAATGATTGTCTTAGAGGACAACAAGTCAATTTGAAATTAGAATAATATGAAAAAGAAAATTGTGCTGCCAGTACGAATGACGTAGAATTTGCTCGAGTTTTAGCAGTCTTAAATGCCACTCAATCAAATCGTGATAAATTGAAATATAATCTAGGTGGACCTAATAGAAATTTAACCATTTTTGTCACGATTTGTTAATATAATAATAATATTATATTTATTGATCCCGGATCTCGATACCAATAACAATATTAAACATCTTATTGCAATCACTTGTTAACGCTACATAGTATAAGGATGCCAATACCTAGATAAATAATTAATGGGAAAGCACTAGATTCACAGGTTATTGTTGTTTCAAAATCAACAATAAAGCGACAGTGGCCGCCAAAAACTATAAAACTCTTTACTTTATGATACTGCAAAAAGCCAGACGAACAAAAATCTTTTGTTTTACCTGTATAAGGTATATTTATTTACGGTAAAACTAAATAATTATGATCAAATTATGCTTTGTCTGATCCCCATTTGTAGAAAATATCCATGGCAAATATATGACAGTACTGTCGGACAGTAAACAGTATAATAGGTGTATCGCGATAGTTAGAACTATACACAAGAACTGTCGCAATCGACATGCAACAGTGCACATTATCGAATTAGTGTCAAGAATATTATGCATTAGGTTCCTTGAAATTATATAAAATTTTTTGTAAATTTGAAAATATATACTTTAAAAATTAATATTGCAACTAAGCAAAAGACAGTGTTTGATTTTTATTTGTTTACGTGATAAATTATCGTTCCTGATGTTATATAATATTTTAAGTATTGAAAACATAATGTAATTTTAAAACTGGTTTCTATAACGCATTTTATTGACCTTTCAATGGCAAATACAAAAATAAAACATTTGTGACTATTTGTTTATTTCTTGCAAAGTAGAGGTGGGAATATAAACCTAAAATATAACAATAAGATACGATTTTAAAACCAAGATTATTACGACAATGATTAATTTAATTATTTTAGTAACCTACCTAGGTTACGTAAGCTTAGGTATCCAGTATCTTTTCATAACCAAGTAATTTAGCCATATTTTATTAAATAATTTTATTAATATCATATTTATAAAAAAGGCATCAGTCAATCGCGTAATGATATTTTCCTACCTATTTCCATATCATGTACAAAATAAGTTTCCTAAAAAATAGCACAAAAAGCTTTACCGATACGTGTATCCAATAACTCTGTTATTACTGCAATAAATAGTCTTTTGTTCGGCCGACTAATACAGTTTTTGCCCTTACTTTTACTCCACAATTCATGGCAATCTAACAACGTATATACTTAAAATAACATTCCAAATAAAATACCAACCTTTTCCGTAAATGAAAATCCTCACACAGTCACAGATAAAAATAAAAAAAAATTAAAACACAGATTCGAAAAACGAACACTCGCGACGATTTTCGACGGAGGTATAACGGTCGCTCCAGCAACGTCTGCGCGCGGTGAGCGACGCGAAACGACTGATGCCCGACTGGTCCGACACCCGGTACGTACATAAAACAATAATTTGTTTATGTCATAATTAACAAAGGTAGCTCCGTTTGCAGTACACCATAGTACAGCTGATGTTGGTAGAAGAGACGAGGTTGCCGCTTCGATTTTGAACGCTTTTTTCTTCTAATTGGCTTCGTTGCCTAGGTGTGATTTCAAAGTCGATTCAATACGCAGTATGCTACGTGCAAAGAAAATAGAAATATGGGAATTTTCTCGATTGTTTTAAATATTATACTCGTTTGTCATTGCAGGAAATAATGGCTGGATTTCCGTCAAATTGCAACGCATTACTTAATGGAAATCCATTGTATACAAATCCAGAAGAGTAACTCCCCTTTTTTTGATTTGTCGTCCCCAATGATTGCAATGGAAGACAGACCCTGGGGCTCAGACACAATCCTTTTTTCATTGTATCTAGATATGGCTTTATTGCTATTGAACGTGACAAACTCGAATTAGTAGTGATGATTACATTTATGTTCGATTAATAGAAGATGGAGAAACATATTATATATATATTCTTGCTCATATATATACCGAAGTGGGTTGACAATTATCGCCTGCTCCGTGCCTCGGAGAGCCCTTCAAGCCGTCGGTCCCGGCTGCCATGAACATCTATGGCAGTCTATTCGGAAGTCAGTGCCCTCTAATATTCTGACACTGGTCTAGCCTTAGGGTGTTGTTAGCCCTTTGGGTTGCGGAGGTCAGGTGGCAGCCGCTCCGTGTAAAAACTGATATCCAGTCAAATCCGGTTAGCCTAGAAAGTCGACCCCAAGTGACTTGGGAATAATAAAGGCTAGGGAGAAGATATACCGGAGTGGGCAGGCACAGGTGTATGTGACCCATGCTGTCTGTCGTAGTGTCTTAACACCCACATAATCAGGAGCAAGCCTATCGCCATCTACTGGGCACGATTCTAAAGGCAATACTGCTACTTCTTGACAGAAACAACATTCGTACTCACTACTGCTGTGCCGCCGAGAATTTGCCAGCGTTTGTTATTAACCTCTGAGTCTTCTTCAAATAGGTTAATGAAAACACTTTGTGGGTCTGTGTGTCTGTCTGTTAGTGACAGGCATAGCTCCGGAACCACTGGACCGATTGACTTGTAACTTGGTGTACAGACACCTTGGGGTCATCCCTCGGTCGAGTTTGAATATGGGTCCTGTTAGTCAAAAGACCTCCAAGATATAGGGGTCACAAGGTCACATGTATTTTAAATGGCAATATGGCTTCATTTATATGCAGAGTGGTGGTGTGCTGATTCGAGTTGGTTGCTGCTGTTTGCTGTCGAGTTTTGTTTTGTGCTACGTTTTGCAACACAACATGCCCAACAGTGGGCATGATGCCCAACAATGGACATGATACCCAACAATGGTCATGATGCCCAACAGTGAACATGATGCCCAACAATGGCTATAATTGAAATTAAACTACTATATACGGATTTTATCGCGTTATTTATTTGACACTTTACTACAAAAAAATTTAAAACTGTTACACTACTATTACTATTAAACTTTACAAATTTTTAAGCTAATTAAATTATTGAAACTATTAAAACTATTTATACTATTACTATACTATTATACTATTTATATTTATATTTACACTTTCCCCGACGTTTCGATTGCTTTTCAGCAGCCATGGTCACGGGAAGACTAAGATGGCAGTTATCTCAATGTTCCAGTGTAGTTATTTCAAAGTACCCGAATATAATTTAATCATGGGTGTTTCTATTTACGCAGAATGAGCTCAAAGTATCATGAAGTCTAGCTGTGGTTTGCTTCTTCTTGGGTTTGACTATTTGAATTACTGGATCCCAAGCTGGTGGTACATTCCAACCATCTTCTCTATTGAAATTAGGATGTTTTTTGATTTCAATAGCCTCGCGAAGCATCCTTGGTAGGAATCGGTGTTCTTTAGCGAGCATCTGTGGTTTGTCAAATCTCAGGTAGTGGTTGGTCCCCTGTTGCACATGTTCACACACAGCAGACTTCAACGAGCGTTTGTGTTTTACATCAGCTATGTGTTCTTTTATGCGGGTGCCTATGCTTCTCTTGGTTTGACCAATGTATGAGAGTCCGCAGTCACAATCTATTTTATAGACCCCTGCATTTTGTAAAGGTAGTTGGTACTTGACGGATGGTAAAAACTGACTTATCTTCGTTGGCGGCTTGAAGTATGTGTTGATTGAAGCTCGCTTCAAGATATAGCCAATCTTGTCAGTGACACCCTTTACATAAGGCAGTATGGCAGGCTGGAGCTCGACTGTGGCTGGTTTTTCTCGGGATCTGTGACAGCGGCGCGACTGTTGGAACTTGTTGTCTTGCAGTACTTGCTTGACATGTTGAAGCTCGGCGTCCAGGTGTTTCTTGTCACAGATCCCGTGGGCTCTCTGAAACAAAGACATTCCCACGGTAGATAACTGTTTAGGATGGTGGTGAGATTCACCGTTTAAGTACCTATTTGTATGGGTCTTTTTCCTATACACAGTGTGGCTCAAAGTATGATCAGGATTCCTGATGACAAGTACATCTAAGAAAGCTAATGAATTATTTGCCTCTAATTCCATAGTAAATTGTATGTTGTTATTAATGTTGTACGATACTGGGGAGCCCATTGCCACACCATCAACTTCTATGTAGAATTTATTGTCCCACAACAGATAGCCAGTTGTTTAAGCAATGCTTAAGTAGTTCTGCATATTCCTCAGGCATATTGTACTCTATTAGCTTCCTTTTAGTTATTTCAATACAGTCATGTACAGGTATGCATGTAAATAATGACTGTACATCAAAACTAACCATTGTTTTATTGTTAGTGAGACGTAGGTGTTTAATCTCACTCACAAAATGGTATGAATCCTTTACATGTGCTCTTGAGTTGCCTCTGAGTGGTGAGAGTATCTTCGCTACGTGCTGAGCCAGTCTGTAAGTTGGTGTGTCGATCTGACTCACAATAGGACGTAGAGGAGCGTTTTCCTTGTGTATTTTTGGTAACCCATACAGCTTTGGAGGTTTTACGCAAGCTGGTATTAATTGTTTAACGTCTAGATCTAGTTTCTCGGAGTATTTATGTATGATGTCTTTGGTTTTGTTCAATATTTTGTTTGTAGGGTCTGTCTTAACCTGTTTGTATGTTGGTTCATCCGAAAGTAAATTTTCAATTTTATGTTTATAATCTGACGTATCCATTATGACCGTAACGTTTCCTTTATCTGCACGGAGTACTGTAATATCTGGCCTAGTCCGCAAGTTCTTCAGTGCGACGAATTCATCTTTGGGAAGATTCTGTCTGGGCACTTTACTTTGACGCAAGACCGATGAAATGTCCTGACGTATAGCCTCCAAATCTTCCTTTCTTATATTATTCTTGACTAGGCAGTCCTCGACGTTGCAAATAATGGCCTCATACGGTATCCTAGCCGGTGTTATTGCATAATTTAAACCTCTACTCAATACTTTTTCGGTTGTTTTGTCTAGTTTGTTTTGACAGATTAATAACTGCTTGTCTTTGAGTTGACGGCGGCGTGTCATTGGTCCGTGCATTGACGTTTTGTTTCTTGCGTCATAAACGTCGGGGAAAGTGTAAACACAAATATAAATAGTATAAATAGTTTTAATAGTTTCAATAATTTAATTAGCTTAAAAATTTGTAAAGTTTAATAGTAATAGTAGTGTAACAGTTTTCAAAAATGTTGTAGTGAAGTGTCAAATAAACAACGCGGTAAAATCCGTATATAGTAGTTTAATTTCAATGAATTACATTCGCGTAAACAGAAGACAATATAATGGCTATAATGCCTAACAGTTGGTATGACGCCTAACAGTGGGCAAGATGCCCAAAAGTGGACATGGGGCCCAGCTGTGGGTGGGCATCATGTAATAGGTACGATTGACTTGTAACTTGGTGTGCAGACATCTTGGGGTCATACCTCGTTCGAGTTTGAATATGGGCCCCGTGGGTCAAAAAACCTCCGAGATATAGAAGTCACAAGGTCACATGAAGACGAAGAGGTTGAGTCCTGGGTTTTTACACCCATCTCGTTGTTATAACTTGTTTATAGAAACGCAATCAGCAACAAGCATATAGGTCACCTGGTGGTAAGCTGTTGCCGTGGCTGCTTGCATTTAAGGTATCTTCAGAGGATGTACAAAAAGAAGTAGCTAGGCTGCCAGCGAACGGAACAAAGATTTGCTAGACTCTCGTTAATAGAATGGTGCCTCATAAATTGTCTTACATTTACGCGAATTTTCACATCTATACTAATATTAAAAAGCTGAAGAGTTTGTTTGTTTGAACGCGCTAATATCAGAAACTACTGGTTCGATTTGAAAATTATTTTAGTGTTGGATAGCCTATTTATCGAGGAATGCTATAGGTTATATAACATCACGCTACGACCCACGGGGGCGGCTCAGTAATGATAAACGTGGGTGAAATCGCGGGAACATCTAGTTGGATATATGTGGATTTATTTTAAAATGTATTTGACTATTTTATTTAAATTTATACATTTTCCAATGTTTCGGTTGCTTTTCAGGTCATAAGGAGATTAAAATGGCGTTGGTCTTATTACCTTGAAATGTAGTTATTTGATAGTTAGTTTTGGAGTTGCTATTTACACAGAAGGAGCTTAACACATCATAAAGTCTTGCTGTCTTTTACTTCTTCTTGGGTTACTTTGAAATAACTACACTAAAACATCATATAAAGACCCGGCTTTACAAAATGAAAACTTACCACTCCTAGGACAAACGTGAGACAATGCATGTACGAAATAAGTACGACGGTAATAAGCTGCCAATTGCGATACATTACTAAATTTAATGTCACATGTCGGTAGAATTCCCACACCTTTGAGAACATTATGCAGAACTCTCACGCATGCAGGTTTCTTAACAATGTTTGACATCATCGTTAATTATAAACTGGTAAGCTGTCAGTGCAAAGGACAAGGTTCAATAGTCCCCATATAATAACACGACATATCCTTCAAGACAATAATCCTAATCCTAACTTAATATTATAAAAGCGATAATGAGTTTGTTTGTTTGTTACCTTTTCACGCCTAAACCACTGAACCGATCATCCTGAAATTTTGCATATACGTTGACAGGTGTACAGAAACGGACATAGAGTACCTTTCGTCCCAAAAAAAATTACTGTTTCCGAGGAAAACAATAATAACATTCTTATGATAATAGATGGCGCCACGTGTCGTTTGAATCATGATTGAATTATATAATTACAAGCAGAGTACAACCCGAACTGATTGTCAAATTCTAAATTAACGCGAGCAAAGCCACGGGCAAAAGCTAGTTACACTATAACATTGTTCTATTTAAGGCCTAACTAACATTCATTGTAATGTATGTATCTATATGTATGTATATTTTTAAGGAGGATTTCTTAGTATCTGTATATGGGCAATTCTAAATTTCCAGTATCACAGGGTATTTACAAACACACCTTTAAGGGTAACTAAACATACCTGACTACACTCAGCACAATTATTAGTGGTTCTCATAAATAATTGTTACAATTAACTGGCTTACAAATTACGGACACAAAGTCCTTTAATTGTATGTTTATAAAGTCCTCTGCAACACTCTAGCTATGGACCATAGTACGGAGATTGTTTTAAAAAAATTCAATTGGCTGATGCGTAGCCCTCCAACAGTTATCTGTTACTCGTTAATAATATAATATTCTACCACATACACACAACACCATCTAGCCCAAACTAAGCAGAGCTTGTACTATGGGTACTAGACAATGGATAAACATACATATACACTTTTATTTTTGTAAATACATACATATTATACATAGAAACACCCAGACGAACATCCGTGTTTATGCACACACATGTTTGACTTGTGCGAGAATCGAACCCGCGACCTCAGGCGTGGCAGTTGATTACACTGACACTTCGCCATCGAGGCCGTTGCTGGAAGAATGGGAATGGATTATCCATTCTTTAAATTATGTACTTATTTAATAATTTTGATGACAGAGGTTACTATGTAATTAGTACCTAATTATTATTAGTATTATGACATTAGGGTTGTTAAGCTAAATATTATAACATTAATGAGGGTAGTTAAGCACAATATTGCATTGCATTGCATTGCAAAATTAAGGTAATTTTTATAATTAGGGTAATTTTTATAATTAGGGTAATTAGATACTAATAGGTTAACGATCATACAATAGTGTTAAAAACGAGTTCTTAGAATGCATAATTAAATATCACTTAATATTTTTTCTCGATGTCATTGAATATATTTCTTAATTTTGCTAATGTAGTAGTATTTTTATAAAATACAGACACCTTTCTGCAAAATTTCAAGTTTATAAACCCATTGGTCCAAATGTAAGAACAAATTTTAGTTAAACCATTTTTATATAACATATACTTACATATATTTTTATAAAAAACCGCAGTTATATACGTCACAGTTATATAAAATATACCAAAAAAAATCAAATAATTTGTACAATAGCCATGTGTAAGGATATAACGGTTAAGGCAGCGGTTTTAAAGATACCTGGATTAATTACTTTGTCTCCATACAAAATTTTAATTTTGATAATTTTGTATACCAATGAAATGATATTCCTTATATATATCCATGACTGCTGAAGACATGAGAAGCTTATCACAAGCAAAAAAAGTATATAAAAAAGAAAAAAATTAAATGCCTATGAAACTCGATTTTCAGTCCACAGTGCGCCACTGCCGATGCGTCGAGTGTTGTGGGTTCGAATCCCTCGCGGGACAAAACTTTGACACTTCAAATGGTTGTTTCGAGTATTAGAATGCTTGTAAAGTCCCACGCGACACAGGATTTAACTTTGTCCCGTGTGTGTGTCCACATATCGTTGTTCTGAATGTGGGTGTTCTTTGAATATTTGTTAAGTCCCTCGTGACGCAGGATTTATTCCTAGTGTGGAAGTTGTCTTTTAAAAAGAAAAGAAAGGATTATTGAAATAAACATTAGTGAAACAAATGATAATTTGTTGTTGTTATTTAATTAATTTAAAATCTTATGACAACATAACACTTGGATCTAAATATATTTATGACGCATTGCCCTGCACTAAGTAAACCTGTATTTTAATTCTGAACAGGTAAGATATAGTATATTAGATTTTGCCCGCAGCTTCGCTCGCGTAAATGAAGGTCAGGCTAGGTTAGTAACAGTACCTTTTTCTTTTTTTATGAAAGGTACCCTGTGTCCTTTTCTGTTCCCCTGACAACGTCTATGCGAAATTTAATGATGATCGATCGAGTAGTTAAGGCGTGAAATCGTAACAAACAAACTCACCTTTGCATTTCTTTTGTCCCTTTTTCTTTTCTTTTAACTGACTACTCCTAGCACTAGGAATAATTCCTGTGTGGCGGGGGACTTTACATTCAAACAACGGACACAAACAACATCCAGACTCGGAATTTTTGCAACACATATTTTTGCAACACATATTTTTGTAACATATTTTTGCAACACATATTTTTGCAACACATATTTTTGTCACACAAATTTTTGTCCCGTGTGGTAGTGGCAGGGGCGAGACGACCTCTTAAACCACTAGGCCATCTGTGCAATCATTCAGTGCATCAGTGTGCATTTATATTATTAGTAGGGATAGGATTAAGAAATATAGAATCATTTTTAATTAATTTTTCTGTTTACTAAATAAGAAAATTAAAATAAATAATAGATTAAAAAAATCTCTTTTTTTTGGTTTATGAAGAAGTGTTAATGATCAAAGATTAAAGTTTTCACTTCTATCGACGACTGCCCCAATTTTTTTAAATTTTTTTTTCGAAGTTATTGTATTTTCATCGGTCCTCGATAAGTGTGCAAAGTTTCAAATCAATCCGTCGGTTTGAAAGGGGTGAAAATTACGTTCAAATATTCCGTTACATAGATTCATAGATACAT
Source organism: Catocala sponsa (assembly GCA_963564715.1). NCBI lineage: Eukaryota > Metazoa > Arthropoda > Insecta > Lepidoptera > Erebidae > Catocala > Catocala sponsa. Next base: position 23,290,091 of record OY751341.1, on the reverse strand, counting down.
TAGATACATAGCAAGCTAATAAAAGCGTGTTAAAAATGGCCTATATGAATAAATAATCTGGTAAATCCTATATACGAAATGATACGGACATGCAGTCACTATAACAAAAATCTTCCTTCGGCAATACACTAAGCATATCAGCGTTATGTCTCGCCCCTTTCTTCAAGGGGTTAACGGCCCCCTAACCGTTTCTCCGTAAAACTTCAATATAAAGCTATAAGTAATGCATACGGCCGGAACATCGCAGTTTACTTACAAACTAATACGGGTAAATGATTCTTGGTAAAAGGGGAGAAACTTTGCAAAGATACTGAAGAATTTTGAAGAGTTCATAATATAGAGGGCTTTGGTGCAGGCGTTTTTATCCACGTTTCGTCAGCTGCTTGTATGTTATATGGAATATACTGCGGGGGTATTTCTGTTGGGCGCCACGGTAGTGAATGTGGCTGTTGTGCAAGAGGACTTGGTTTTGATCCCCGGGTAAGACAAAGTGTTATTGGAGGACTCCCTAAGGAGGCAAACAAGCATACGGCCCACCTGATGGTAAGTAATCACTGTAGCCTATAGATGCCTGCAACACCAGAGGCATCACTTGCGCTTTGCCGATCCCTTAGGAAAGGACGTGAGAAGGAGGAGGAGCGGGAAGGGGGATGAGGGTGATTGGACCTCCGGCACACTCACCGAACGAAACACAACAGTAGGAATACTGCTATTTCACGTCGATATTCTGTGAGAGGGTAGTCCTTCCCCGGTCAAGCCGGCGACCCATTCATGCTGAAATCAGCGGGGCTCTTTCATTTTACCAGGTTGACTTTATGTCTTCCTGGCAAAATGTGGATGTGTAATACACCTTTGGTATTGTACACCCATTTTAGGTCCAATCTACTAGCCTATTGGTTTTAAGGCACAGTTTCAGACCTCGCTAGCTCCAGGCCTCACAACTGATACTTAAAAATTCTTGACAGAAAATAATTAATAACACTTTTTTTTTTTTTTATAATCGTAACTGTAATACCTTTAATAACTAATAAATGATAAAATTTTAATATGTACATATAATCACAATTCTTTAAAAATGACTTATTCCTAAAATATTATAAAACAAAGAAAAAGAAAACTAAAACCCTCTAATAGGCGTCATAAAATTCCTCCGCATCACAGTCGACCGGTAGTGTGCCCAGAAGACTGGCAGCATTGCCACGTTGAATGGCAATGCTTATTCTTTCTGCAAAATAAAGCCCAGCCCTCTGGTCACGGGAAGCGTCGACTAACCTTTTTGCTATGTCTCTGTAGAGCGCACGAGCACTGGGACCCGATTCGACCCCAAACGGCTCAAAAACATAATCCCCTACCAGGTTTTTGTATTTGCGCCGTTTGAGAGTCTCCGCAGATGCAGCAGCAGCACCAGCACAACCCGCCGTGCTGGGAAGATGTGATGGCGCAAGGGTGTCGACACACGTTGCGTCCCACACCAAGGGCCTACCCATCTTCCAAGGCATCAATGACATACCGTCCGGTCTCTTCCCATCGTCACGCGCCAAGCCATTAGGTTCGAGATGAGCTGGCACGCCGGCGGTGACAAGAGCACGACGGATAATGTCGTTAAGATTGGCGTGCCGCGAAAAACGACCGGCACTCCTGCTACATGATAGGCCATGGTGGCCAAGGCCATCGACGGCTTCCCCACAGTGACATCGATGCGGAGAAACACATGGAGCACCTAAACGAAGGCAAGAAGCGATGCGGAACGTTGTATCGTCCAACATAGTGCCTATGTTGGACGAAGGGAGTGCTTGGAGCCAAAGACCCGATTCCCACTCCCCCACAGCCAATAAACGGGCACGCTTAGCAACATTAAGAGATGTGTTTATGAGATGTTCTCTCACCATGTTGCAGAGCGGCCCATCCCACCGACTCTGAGAGAATAGATCGGATGGCAAATCAGAGCTTGGACAGATCATTTTCCAAGCGTTTACTGCGTCGGACTTGCACGACACTTCAGAATTAACCAGTGTGGGAGCTAAAATTTTCCTGGTCAATTCTTCAGTGCAGTGGACCGAAGACAGGAACGCCGGTAAACTGACATCACTAATTTTGCGAACGCCGAGACCACCAACGCGAACTGGTAGGGTTGCCTGGAGCCACACTCGGTCGTTCATGGCCAAATTTAAAATTTTACTAAGTGTATGCCGAATAGTATCGTCGATTTTTTCCAAAAGTATTAAATGCTTCCAAAATTGAGAGGATCGGAGGGCATGTGTGAATTTAGGAACGAAGAGGCAATAACGAATGATTGTATAAGCAGAATGAATATTAATTTTGAGTAGTCGGTCTGAAACTTCACAAAAATTTTGGATCTTTTCATCTATAAACGACTCGAATGCCTCCTCCAATACAGGAGACCCAAGAAGGCGAAAAGAATCTTTTTCAATAATTTTGATGTTTGGAGCCAACGAATTGAATTTTGATAGGGCCCAAGACTTATCTATTTTATCGTTAATAAAAATTTCACATTTGTTTCAATTTAGTTCTAAACCAATCGAATTAAATTTATTTTTTAAAAGTTTCAAATATTGTAAAACCGTTTCTATGTCATCTCCTAGGGTCTCATCATCTAGGTACCAGATGTTAAATTTTGAATTTAGTTGTTCAATAATTGGGTGAATGGCTAGAATAAAAATGACCGGTCCAAGAGGGTCACCTTGTTGACACCCAACTGCAGATTCTAAATGGTTGTCTTTATAAATTAATTTTGATGGGTGTCTATAACACTGCCACAAAAAATTAAAAATTTTGGGGGTTTCCAATTTAGCTTGCGTCAGCAAGGTGTCCCTGTTCACAGAATTGAAGGCGTTCTTCAAGTCAACCTTTAAGATGACCTCAGCTTCGCCACAGCCAAGGTACGTGGAGAGAGCGTGAATGGCAGCCTCACAGCCCCCCTTCGAACCAAAACCAAGCTGGACTGGTTGAAATTTCTCTGCGAGGGGGGCACTGTAGTACTTACAACATAGCTTGGCTGCCAAACGACGATAGGTACACCCCACGGCAATGGGACGAATGCCACCATCTTTCTTACGTAGGGCGCATAAATTTGCCCCGTATAAAATATCGATGATGTCATTCACCACACCACCGGAGAGCATTAAGTTGGTTAAAGCCGTCAGCTCCTTCAAAAGTGAATCACCAGCTTCCCCGGCGCTGGAACACAAAAGATCTTTTAAATGTTGCGGTGCCAAGCCGTCGAGGCCGCCAGCAGATCCACTTCGAAAGGAGCAAACGGCTGTAAATACTTCCTTGGCTGTCACCTTGAGACAATCCATGTCAGCATCAGGTGCGTCTGGGAAGGAGAGACCATCAGTGGGCGCTGGATGCTTGCTCTGCAGACCCGCAAGTGTTTCTGCAGAGCAAGGCGCCACCACATCGCTACTAAACAATAACCTAGATGCACCCCTAATGTCACCTTCCCTTAATTTGGATTCTACATATTGGTACAATGATTTGCTATTGTAGGAGGTGGTGTCTTTTGGTTCTAAATGGTTATAACTAAAACTGCAATTATCTTTAATTTGTGCTGTTAATGATTTTTGTGTATTCTGAACTTTTTTAACATGTAGAATCCTATAAGGAAAGGTAAGTAATTGTTCCCAAGCCGTTTTAGAGTTCTCTCGAACGACAAGACCTATACAGTGAGCCAAGTTTTGGGCCACTGAAGGTCTCGCGCCTCGAGGAACTCTTTTTAAAATCGGAATGGAATTTTTCAAGCGTCCTAAATATTGCCAAAAGGGAAATTGGAGGTTTAAAGATGAGGGATTACTTAGTAAAAAATTGCTGGGACTAGAGGGTACATTTTGGTTTTTATGAACTTTACCAAAATGCACTCTCAAGCCCCGCTCACCTTTAAAAAAACGAGCCTGCGAACAATTAGGGCAGCGTACCAGATTCGTTAGGGGTGTGGCAGGTTGACCGGCACTCACTTCCACATCACTTTTGTTGCCTAAGTCTTGCAACATAAATAAACTAAATTTTAACTTACTGTAAATATTTACAATATATTATAAACGAAATAAGAAAATAAACCTATTAAAAATCTATGTGACGTCTGTCACATTGACTGTTGCCTCGTTTATAACGTCTCGGGCTGCCGTCTGCATGGCGACGGGGCGTCGCCAAGGTGCCGGCGTCGCGTCCCGTCAAGGCTTAAAGCAGTCTCCGCCACCTCCTCACTGACCACCTCGCAGCCAGCAGCGAAGTGTTTTGTCCGCAAACCGCGGCAAAGAGTGCCGATTGCTGTTATTTAATTATTTTCCTTGATTTTAATGACATTGCATACTATCATTTAAATATGGTTTTAAATATAACACTTTGCACCAAAACAGCTACGAATATCAGAAACTAATCACGTATTGCAGCCAGTTATATTAAAGCAAAGAGCTACTGTTATATTTTAATGTCTTTGTTTCAAAGTTTATAATTATTGAATACACAGCTGCATGCAAACAAAGCAGGCAACAGAAGGCTATAATCACCAATAACTATTATATATACAGCAGACCAATGATAATTAGATAACAATTGTATCATACAAAGCCTTGTACTACCAGTCTATTGAGGACTCCAAGTAATATCAATATTTAATCCAAGTTAACATAATCACCTATTTGTGTATTAATCGAAAATTTCCATTGCAGTATAATATTAAGTTATATCTAAACTGAATGTTGCTCGTGTTAAGAGGCGATTCAAGTCAGCAGTAGGATGTGTGGACTCCAACCCAAGGACTTAAGAGGTCTTCTCGATCGCAAACCCAATGCCTTATCCATAGGGATGCATGATCTTGTAAATTATTGAAGTGAAAACTTCTATAGGCGCGTTGAGGACTTCTTGGGTGAACAAAAATCATGGAACTCGCGTCATCGTCATGCTTCCACGCTTTATTATTTTTTTTTAGAATATTAACAATATCTCAGAAATGGTGCGTCCTACGCAAAAAATAACGATTTTGACCCCCTTAATAACCTGTAAGAGAGTATCAGGAACTAGCATCCGACCCGCACCAATGTTTTTTTTGTTTTGGTTTATATAGAAGTGTTTATTATCAAGGATTAAAATTTTCACTTCTATCGACAGTCCCCAAAGGCTGCCCCAAAATAATTATTTACAATGTGGTATGTGGTACAATATACCTCGTCCGATTTTACAAATAAACATATGTATATAAGCGGCGGTAGCCTAACGGATAAGGCATTGGACTTGCGATCGAGAGGTCGCGGGTTCGAATCGCACCCATTGCACTAGCAACGTGAACCTACTCCTAATACAAGCATTCTAGCTTAGTTGCAGGGGTTAACAAGAGTACTAGTAATTTGTCAAACAATTTATTAAAATAAAAATACCAATTTTAAATAAAAATCAAAAGATATATAATTTCGATTTAGGGTATGGTTTGGGTTTTACATTTTCTGTGTATGAGATTCAACAACCGTCGTATAAAGTTATTATTAAACTACAAAAGTCTACACTACGACTATCTATTGATTAGTTTATTTTTTTAAATATGCCGTAGTCCCATATACATAATTAGGATACACACTAAATATATTTCGTTGCTACTTTGCTGTTAACCATTGAGGAATTTCATTAGTTTCATTAATAATCTCCAAAAGCCATTATCAGATTATGATCTATTTTGTTACGGAACCACACTGTTAGCATGTCTTTTCGAATAATGATCTAATTGCTTGGGAAATGATGGAGATAAGGTAAAACATATTATACATTTTTAAAAAACATATATGTCGAATCAACTTCTTCTTTTATTAAGTGTGTTAAGAGAGGAGGTTGGAGGGCGAAGTTTAACCCCATACGGAATAAAAAATCGACTGTTCGGATGGCGTTGTTGTTTAAGTGGACGCCTTGCCGCTGCCACTGCACCAAGTGTTGTGGGTTCGAATCCCACACAAAACAAAAAGTTGTGTGGCCCACAAATGGTTGTTCCGAGTCGGGGTGTTCTTTATGTCCGTTGTTTGAATGTTTGTAAAGTCCCCGCAACATAGAAATAATTAATCCTAGTGCGGGAGATGTCTTTTTAAAAACAATAAAAAAAATACAACAACAAGTATTGTTCCTAGTTGTGTCTATGTATATATATATGAGTAGTTTAGTTTCAAAATCCTCTAAAATACTTTTCACAAATTAATGGGAAATCTCAAAAAACCGTATAAGACATAATATAAATGGACTATTTTAGCGGTGTTTGCAACAAACTGCTACTTTCGTGAGCTGATTTAATAGAATTTGAGTGGGTTTTGTTGAAAACTATCAGTACAATGCGATAGAAGCAACGAAGGAGCTTCATATTTAATCGGAATATTATTTTTGTTCTGATATCGTTTTGACGGGTTTTGAAACTATACTCCTATGTTCTTTGTGTCCGTTGTTTGAATGGTTTTAATGTGCCCTGCGACACGTGATTTATTTCTAGTAACGTTGTCGTTTTTTAAAAGACAAGAAAATACGCACGTTTCTAGTCAGACCTCGTATCATAGTGAAAGAGTTACACGTCATCTCATACTTCAAATTACCAATGTGACCACGTTATTTTTACGGGAGGACAGGCGAAACTCCACAAATGGAAGGCTAAACCAAGTGTCAGATTTGTCAGCCCCCTAATTGGGGCGTAACGACAGGGGTACGTACGACATTCGGAATTGACGGCTTAGCGTAATCTCCGAGGGCTAAGGTGAGGACTCGACGATTCGGTAAAGGTTTGTCCGAGCTCTGTCAAATGAAAAATGTATTTCATTTTGGTTTTTACTTCGTTTCGATAGGCTGTCAACGATAAACGTATCGTTAAAATGTTTGAGACTACCACTGTGCTAAGATTGCCTTGCCTCGGCACATCAGTAGTGAATGCGATTTCAGTGCATGTGGTATCGGATTCGATTCTCAGGTGAGGCAAAATATAATTAGGTTTTACTTTACAGATTTCTTTAGTAGTTGCATGGAGTTAACAGTACTTGGTAGATGGCAATAGCTGGCGAAGTCACAGCGCAATATCTCTAACAACCAAGTCAGCCAATTCAGGCACCTATACAGGTGTGAGACTACGCATAATGTATTTATATAACAACCTGTATCTTACCTCAGTTGTCTGTGCCTCTACTAGACCTCTGCTTATGCATTTATGTATAAAAACCAGTTTCGCTAATCAGTATTACAAGCGGTCTTGCAAGGAGATGGCACACCATGGTGGTTTCATTCGATAGGCCCAAATTCTCAGGAGAGCCCGACATAACCTCGCCTCTCCTTGTGGCGAGAGGGTATGCATCAGGAGCATTCCTTACGTAAAAGAAATAGGCTATAGCATCGCTTACTATCAGTGGGACTGAATTTATTTGCCACCTTGATAATATATAAAATACAATAAACAGTACTAAGTGCAACCCTGCGTAGAGGCTAGAATTGCAATACGTTTACAATTTACATCCGTCTTAAAACCTTCCTATTGCGAACGTTTTTATATAATTAACCGCGAATTTGTTATTGTAAAGCTGTGAACACGCCATCGGATAGGAATTCGAACGGTACGTTGGTTGTTAAATTACTTCAATATGAAAACTATTTTTAGTTTGGTGAAGTTAGTAAAGTTTATTTGATATGGGTCGCTATTGGGAGTTATTTAAAATGATCACAGAAATATATTTAATAAAGTTTTGCAATGTGTTTGACCTTTCTATTATGGAAGCATTTGTACACATAGGTATATATAGGAAAACTCTAGCCTAATATTGTTAAAGATTAATGCAAATTTTATCTATACATTTAAATTAAACTAATTTACAGGGATTTTATTGTAGTTTATTTTATTATAAATCTATACAAATAAATAAAATTGAAGTGTCTGTTTGTAATGTCAAAATAACAGCTTTTTATCTAATGCATATGAAAGTATATAAGGTACCTATACGAAAACATCTATTTTTAAAATTATTGTCTGTCTGTCTGTCCGTCTGTTTGTTCCGGGTAATCTCCGAAACGGCTGAACTGATTTTGACGGGACTTTCACTGGCAGATAGCTGATGTTATAAGGAGTAACTTAGGCTACTTTGATTTTAGAAAAAAGTATTATTCCGCGGAGACAAACACTTTTTACTTAAAATCTACGCGGACGAAGTCGCAGGTAACAGCTAGTATTTAATAAAGTTTTGCAATGTGTTTGACCTTTCTATTATGGAAGCATTTGTACACATATATAGGAAAACTTTAGCCTAATATTGTTAAAGGTTAATGCAAATATTATCTATACATTTAAATTAAACTAATTTACAGGGATTTGATTGTAGTTTATTTTATTATAAATATAATCTTTTTTGAGGGCAATACGAAGAACGTCGTGCTCATGATTAAGAACCGTGATTAGTTTCAAAAATATTCGGAATACCCGAATAAATAAATGAGAGCTTAGCAGCTTGTTTTGGTCATGGACCTTTCCATAGCTATAGCTGCCGAAAATCAGCGCCAGGGACAATGTAAATAAGCAGTGCCTTTCAAGTAAAACGCACTACAAGACGTATAAGTAATTTTATTTAAATTTTCACTAATTTCCGCCCAGCCTATTTTTCCGTAACGTCTTCCACGTAAACTATTATAATATACCCGACATTTTTCACCTTGATTTTATACCAAATCTCGGGCCTTACCAAATGTAATTAGACGCAAATTAATTTAGTTTTAAGTTGAACCCCAAGACGTAATCAAAATTAGGAAACTAAGTAAACCGCATCAAAATCACTTAAGTAGCTTTCACTGCAATAAACAGGCGGACAAATACATCATGCATTAGAGGTATCCCTTTATTCACTTTTGATTTTATTTATTTTCAATGACATCAAGGTCACGACGATTTAGAACAACTATTTGTTGATCATACATATTTTTATTCATTTGTGGAACGAACCCACTTTATTCGGCGCAGAGGCCGTAGCGAGGCGTCTGCTTAAACCACTACACCATACGTGCAGTCTACAAATATTCGTATTCGAAAATGTACCCACAGCTTAACAACACACAAGCCATCTTTAAAATGGTTAGCAGACTGATTATAACTATTGACACTTAACTGTCAATAAAACGTACTTTGTGATATTGACCTTCGAGTTGAGGTCAATAATGTTAGGCTACTGATTTGACACACATTTATTGTGACAAGGTTTTATAAGTTAAGAAATTGTTGGATTTTATCATAAATATATAATAAGGCCGGTTTTGATGCTAAATATAAGTCAGCTCGTTTGTTTGTGTAACTTTTTGGAAGGCTTGAATCTGATACTCGGATGATATAGTGTAGTGGTTTAAGTGGTCGTCTTATCTCTGCTACTGTGCCAAGTGTTGTGAGTTCGATCCCCACTTGGACACAAAACTATGTAATATTGTCTTATGTTCACGTTAATTAGACACAAAATTATTTAATATTGTCTTATGTTTACGCGAATGGCGTAGTGGTCAGTGTAAACGACTGCCACGCCTGAAGTCGCGGGTTCGATTCCCGCACAAGTCAAACATTTATGTGCATGAACATGGATGTTTGTCTTGGTCTAATATTTATATACAAAAAAAATAAAAAAAGAAGTATATATGTATGTTTATCCATTGTCTAATACCCATAGTACAAGCTCTGCTTAGTTTGGGTTAGGTGGTGTGGTGTGTATGTGATAGAATATTGTTAATAATATATTAATATAATATTATTAATACTAATATTGAAATTAAACTACTTTATACGGATTTTGTCGCGTTGTTTGCTTTATAACACTTTTATTACATAATTAGACCCAGGTGGCAGGTACCCTACCACCTAGGTCTAAATTACCATGGCCAATATAGAAATCCCTAAATCAACTTCGTACTCAAGTCGGCCGCTGCGGTTACAACCTGGTAACATGGGGAATCAGGGAGCCTCATAAAGCACAGTGTGAATGTGGTGATCCCAATCAAACAATGTCACATCTGTTGAAATGCCCAAATTGCCCCTGTAGGTGCACCATGGAGGACTTGATGGACGTAACTGCTGATGCGATTGCCGTGGCTACACATTGGGCAGGACATATTTAAAATAATTGTACCATTGATTTGAGAAGAAGAAGAAGAAGAATTACATAATTTTGAGACTAATACTACTATTATTGAACTTTAATACAATTTAAGTTATTTAGATTAATTAAAACTATTTATATTTAATTTTACTCTTTGCTCCGACGTTTCGGTTGCTTGATAGCTGCTGCTGTCAAGCATAAAGTAGTTTGATTTCAGTACAAAACTATGTGATCCGCTAATGGTTGTCCCGAGTCTACGTGTTCGTTGTGTCCGTTGTTTGAATGTTTGTAGAGTCCCCGCAGTGCGTAGTATTCTTGCGGCAGTGCGGGAATTGTCTTTGATAAAAGAAAGACAGATAGAATTCTGATTAAACAAAATGTTGTTGGAATTTTTACGCATATATCATCGAAGACCACCCACATTTCATCAGATATTTTTACATACATACATACATAGATTCACGCCTGTTTCCCAGAGGGGTAGGCAGAGACTACGGATTTCCATTTGCTACGATACTGACACACTTCTCTGGCTTCATTCGATTCCATCACATTCCTCATACACGTTTAAGGTCAGGTATGTTTAGGACCTGCATAATAAGAGGCGCCCTACTGATGTCTAACGGGCATGACTCCAGACTGTACTGGGATATTTTGAGGTCTGATGTAATAGCTAGCGAGTATAAATTGTCATTTAACGGGCACAGTCCTAGACTTCGTACTACTACTCAAAATATCCCAAGAAAACCCAATAACACTTTCTCTTCCTTTCCTTCCCTTTCTCTTCCCTGGAATCGAACCCGATACCACGCAGTCGTATACGCTAAGTGTAAATATACCGAATATGTTTGCACCTTTATCTTACATCCTATATAATCCATATAAAAAGTGATATCTTTCCGTCTTGCGTAATAGCTTACGTTTTTAGTCCAGTGGTACCGATTAGCATCGCCTTCTGAAGTGGCAATGAACGCCGGGTGAAATCGTGTTCACTGTGGCGTTATCGACACATCTCCGATTCAGTTCATGGCACATAGTTTTTTAAGTTGTATAACCAGTTTAATTTGCATATAGGCCTATGTTTTATTGTCATTCATTTCAAAATAGACTTTATTATGATCGTGCTAGAATCTATTTTTGTTAGGGATATATCAAGTCCGGTATTTAGGCATACGTTTGAGGGTATTATTAAAAAGAACATTGACGCGGTGGAGCAGCGGGTATGAATGCGACTGCCATGCATGAGGCCTTGGGCACAATCATCATTGGGCACAATCAGTAACAATTTACTCTACCCTGGAATCAGGATGGAGTAAATTGTTACTGTGCTTTGCCGTCAATAAATTCTAAGTAAGTAACCTATAAATAATAATTAAATTAATAAGTAAAGGTAGCATAATATATAGTATTTTAATTTACTACTTTGTGTTGAAGCCAATCACTAACAGAATAAATATATTTCAATTAAGCAGTAGTAATTTAGGAGCTGTTTTAAATATTTTATTTATTATATTTTATTGACAAAGAAGCTCTATCATACGTGGCAATATGTAGCTGTAATTCATCGGCACATTATGTATTTTAATAGAGGTTACCAAAGATGACACGGATGGCGTAGAGGTTTAAGTGTTCACCTCGCCATTGCAACTGCGCCGAGTGTTGTGGGTTCGTTCCCCACGCGTGACAAAAAGTTGTGTGATCCACAAATGGTTGTTCCGAGTCTGGGTGTTCTTTCTGTCCGTTGTCTGAATGTTTGTAAAGTCGCAACACAGGAGTCATTCCTAGTGCGAGAGTTGTCTTTATAAAAAAAAAAACGTGCAGTGAAGTTTTCGCTTCAAAAATCATAATTACTATAGGTAATTATGATTTTTGAAGTGAAAACTTCTTTAGGCGCATTGAGCACTTCTTGGTTGAACAAAAATCATGGAACACGCGTCATCGTCACCGAACGCGTTCCATTTTTGAATTATTTTTGGTTTATAAAGAAGTGTTTATTTGAATTATTGGTTTATAAAGAAGTGTTTATGATCAAGGATCAAAGTTTTCACTTCTATCGGCAGTCCCCAAAGACTGCCCCAAATTTTTTTATCGTCATTCTGGCCATCGCGATCCCAAAAAGGTACTCAGAGATGTATTGCACTCACAATTTGCCAGCTGACGTTTCTGTTTCTGTGTATGTACTTATTGGGTGCTTGCTTTATGTATGGTGCTCTATCATTCATAACAACCTCGGTATTATAATTTGAGGTCTTGAGGAGGAAAATCACGGCTTATATACATATTATTTTGTACCTACCTAACTAAAAGAAAATAAATTGTATTTTTTATACCACTAAAATGGCAAGCAAGCATACCTAATGGTAAGTGGTCACCGTAGGCTATGGACGCCTGCGACACCAAAGGCATCACTTGCGCGTTGCCGACCCTTTAGGAATGGAAGTGGGAAGGAGAAGTAGCAGGATGGGCGAAAGGGGGTATCTGGGCCTCCGGCACTCTCGGAATACTGCTATTTCTCGTCGATATTCTGTGAGAGGATAGCCCTTCCCCGGTCGAGCCGACCCATTCATGCTGAAATCAGCGAGGCTCTACTATTAGTATGTAGTATTTGTATCTACTAATCAGCTTGTAACTATTTAGATTTAAATTGTCTTTAGGAAGGAACTGAACATACCGCTCACGCTAGTTTGGGAATCAGCTGCATATGTTTGTATTCACCTTGCTGTTACAAATAAAGAATTATCTATATATTAATACGTGAAGCAAAAACTTTGTACCCCTTTTTACAAAAATTGCGCGGACGGAGGAGGATTAAATTTGGCACAGTTATATGGAGGAGGAGTGACGAATCCTAATATTTATATAAAATATGCATTAGAAATACATTAAATTAATGAAAAAACACTACACGCACACAACCATGCATTTGACACACGCAGTCGAAGCGCGTAACTATGGTTACATATATCAATATATAATGACATATATCAGCAATATCTTACAGGCAAACTTTGGTCGAATTTCGAGCACTAGGCGCCGCTAGTTATTATTATTATATAACCTATATCAATATAATATCTAATAAGACAAATCTTTGTTTGTTTGTTACGTTTTTACATATAAACCTCTAAACCGATTTCAATTAAATTTGGTATAAAAACTACATTTTAATATACAATAATATAGTAAACTGAATTTTTGGCTGTTTGGATGTCACGTTTGTGCAGAAGTAATGTATACGGCCACTGTGCATATTATAGTATTGATTTGCACAATCAATACTCGTACTAGATTACTCGTACTTTTTATTATTTAAGTCAGACAGACATTGACCTAACCCTAAAACAAATAACAATAAATTTATTAAATCTATTCACAAATAAGTAAGATATCAGCGTTACAAATCTAGGGCAAAATGTCAAATGACAGAAAAAGGATGCACAATACAAACTGTGACGTAACCGCTATTTAAATGCTCTTTACCGTGGAAGACAGCGAGATATAGCCCCACGTTTTCATATTAGCTTAACCGTTACTAAATCTCCAGGAGATACATAACAATAGATTATTTATTGTGTCTATAAAATGACAGACGATCCAAATTTAAAACAATAACTCCTTCCTATTTTGCAACCAATCTTGATACTGCTTGCACAAAAATTTTGTTTTGATTACTATTCGTTCTTGTGTATTAAATCCTTACTTAACTCTGTCTGTCTATCTATCTGTCTGTCTGCCTGTTACCTTTTTACGGCTAAACCACTCAACCGATTTACATGAAATTTGGTACAGATATAGTTTAAAACCTGGGGAAGGACATAGGCTACTTTTTATTGATGTAGGTACCACGCGGGCGCAGCGGCGCGCAAAAGCTTGTAATGTATAAAATCAAAAGTATGCAACAAACCTATTATACATTCAATCGAATGTTTTCCCTGCATTATACGTAAGTACGTACACTAGGAAATATCCAAATATCAAGCACGCGTCGTGGTGTACCCAAATATACACATCACTAGGATGACGTCTGGAATTCGATTTTCGGGCCAGGCATGGAGTCCTTGCGTATGCATTTATGATATAATAGAAACATGTTATCATAAATACGAACAAAGTCGCGTGTAACAGCTAGTTCTTTAAGAACAACAATGCCTTTGTATTTATAAGGTAAACTTGCAAAACTAGAACAGTTGCTGGGTGTTAATAAGTTACAATAGTTAGCATTGCTTTGCATACCAAGTAAATAAATAAAGATGATAAACACAGAAACAAACAGACAGAATAGTACATGGTAGATTTATGCTATGGGATGGCAGCCGACCTTGAGGTACTGGGTTTTATTGTCGTATTGGGCAAAGTAGCTTTGACTTTGCTTCTGGTAATGTAGGGATTATCAGTAAATTTTAAACACAGTACTTTTTTCTGGATGATATGTAGGTATCCTATGAACCTTTTCTGTTCCACTGACAACGTGTATGCGGAATTTCATGATAATTGGTCGAGTAATTAAGGAATAAAAACGTAACAAACAAACAAACTCAACATTCGCATTCGTAATGTTGGTTAGTTATGATATTAGTAAGATCAGAGTATAGCTAGGCTTACGGTCTTGTAACGATCGTTCACAAGTGGCGTAAGTACTGAAAAATAAAAAAAATTACCGATACCCACATCGTCAGTACACCGTTGTCTGCACCTTTGGGATACAACAAACTAAATAATGCGCAATTTGGGTTAAAAATTAATGACAATCTTCCTAACCTTACTTTCAGGATAAGCTAAACCCTTAGTTAGGCAGTAGTCACATGTCAAGTCTTAGCATGCCAGATATCATTAGAGTCTCTGACCGCCGGTGTACCGCTGCAACTAGGCCCATAACCACAAGACAACAACTCTAAAACCATTAAGCTACCGCCGCAATATATATTTACAAAATCATTAAACATTTAAGTTTAATTTAGCTCGCCAATTATGCAACTAAGTTCAAGTAATTCGTACTGATATACCCAAAAAGGCTTCATATAAAAGTATTTATCCTTTAACGAGCTTTGAGACCGGTGCGTTCACCTTGACAAGGTTTAATAGTAAGTCCT
This sequence comes from Catocala sponsa, assembly GCA_963564715.1. Classification (NCBI taxonomy): domain Eukaryota; kingdom Metazoa; phylum Arthropoda; class Insecta; order Lepidoptera; family Erebidae; genus Catocala; species Catocala sponsa. Next base: position 23,274,910 of record OY751341.1, on the reverse strand, counting down.
AAAAGGTAAAAGGTAGGATTGGATAGGCCGCATGATGTTTGGAAGCGAATTAAATACTTGTCTAGCGTATAATGTTTGCTTACTTAGCGAATAAAAATTAGAGTCTTAAACACGGATGGCGCAATGATTCAAGAGGTCGTCCATTGCCACAATGCTGAGTGTTGTAGGTAAGAATGCCACTCGGGACATCGTGTGATCCGTTGATGAATGCTCCGAGTCGGGGTGTTCTTTGTGTCCGTTGTTTGGATGTTTGTAAAGTCCCCGCGACACAAAATATTTTCCTTGTACGAGAGATTTATTTTTTAATAATAAATCTTTTTGTTTGTGTAGTCCCACGCGATGTTCTCCCTAGCCTTTATTATTCCCAAGTCACTTGGTGTCGGCTTTCTAGTCTAACCGGATTTGACTGGATATCAGTTTTTACACGGAGCGACTGCCATCTGACCTCCGCAACCCGAAGGCTAACGATACCCTAAGGCTAGACCAGTGTCAGGATATTAGAGGGCATTGACTTCCCAATAACGACTGCCATAGATGTTAATGGCAGCCGGGACCGACGGCTTAACGTGCTCTCCGAGGCACGGGGCAGACGATAATTTTTAATCAATACGCACATAATTTCGAAAAGTCATATAACTTCCGAAAGTCAGAGGTGCGCGACGTGGGTTCGAGCCCGAGACCCTCTGCATTGCAGTCTGTTGGTCTCCCCACTAAGCTATCGCTGCTTCGTAGTCCCACGCGATACAGGAATTATTCTTCGTGCAGAATATAATCAAAGTAATTGTGACGTAATTAAGTGAGGTCGAACAATGCTTCCCAACAGCTTTTTTTAAGTGAGTAAACTGTTTAACGTCATCAAGGTAGCAATGAAATATGCATCTTGCTTGATATAAGTGGCTCATTTACCAAGGGCTCATGCGATGCGAAGGAATGAAATTTATAGAAGAGTGGGGTCTTCTGCCACAAGTATTTTCATACTTAAAAGGAGGCCTCAGCGACTATGTTTAATTATGCTTCACTACTCCACCGATCATCATGAAATTTGGCATACACGTTGTCAGAGGTACAGAAAAGAACATAAAGTAAATTTCATCCAAGAAAAATACTATTCCCGGGTAATACATATTTATTAACAAAACATACAATAGCGTGAGCGAAGCCGCTGGCAAAATCTAGTATTCTCATATTTGCAATCAGGATCGTAGCAAATGGAAATACATAGTCTCTGCCTAACCCTCTGGGAAACAGGCGTAAATGTATGTATCTATGCAATTGGAGGAAATTTTCCAAAAGAAAAGCTGTGAGGTATATTTGATCAAACCGTTCACGTGCAATAAAGTAAGACGAGAAGTGCCTTGTGTGATCAAACGATCCACGCTCGTGATCAATGTTGCATGCGATGTGATCGTTTCAGCGCCGGCTTTAGGTAAATATCCGTCGGTCGAGGTAATAAATTAGCCGATAAATTTATAGGTTATGCGTTATTATTAATGACCGTAATTATACTTGATTGACGTGTTAATGCGTTGATCCATATTAAAGCCAAATAATTTACGGTTTTGGGTAATGAATATTTTGATTATTAAGTACAACATTTGAAACATTATAAAGCGATATTGTTGCACACATTACTTACGTCTGTATATATCTGGAGTGGGTCAGCAGAGTTATAATTGATATTATTTTATCAATCCCTTATGCCAACAGAGAGATGTTATAAGGAGTGTGTATCTGTTGGTGCCATCGAGCTCAAAAACGAATGAACCGATATCAATTTCGTTTACTTTGTTTGAAAGGTGACTTGATCTGGAGTATTTTTAGCTAAGTGTCAATAAAATGTTCAACCAGAAAAGAGTTGATTTTTTTTATACTACTAAGATGGTAAACAAGCATACGGCCCACCTGATGGTATCTTATCTTATGTGTGACCTGTGTATGTGTGTGTGTGTGTGTGTGTGTGTACCTGATGGTAAGTGGTCACCGTAGCCTATGGACGCCTGCAACTCTAGAGGCATCACCTGCGCGTTGCCAACCCTTTAGGAAAGTGTTTATAATATGCTACACAAGGTTATGACTAATATTGATAAAAAAGTACCTGTCTCAGCCATGTACATGGATCTAAGTAAAGCCTTTGACTTTGTGGATTATAGTGTATTAATGAAAAAAATATATACATATGGTATTAGGGGTAATGCCTATGAATTAATGGCGTCATATCTTAATGACAGACAACAAGTAACACAAATTACTAAAATTGACACAGCATCTAAATCAGAAATTACATATGTATATATCAAGTCCTAAGAGAATACTATATGGCGTGACACAAGGTTCAGTTATGGGGCCACTCTTATTCCTGGTTTACATAAATGACATGCCAAGAGCTATCAATCAACAAACAATCCTATTTGCGGATGACAGTACAATTATATTCGAGGGACATAAAATAAAAGACTACGAAACAGAAATTAATAACACTATGCATGACATAGTAACTTGGTTACAAAATAATAATTTAAAACTTAACATTAAGAAAACTAACATTATGCATTTTAAGCACAGTAGGAATAAAAAATCTAATAATAATATTAATATAAATTTTGATGGACAGCAAATTGACGAAACACACACTACGAAATTTCTCGGAATTCATATTGACAATAATCTTACATTTAACACACACATCTATGACATTATTAATAAAGTACTGAGATTTTCATATGCCCTTTACATGTTGAGTAAAAAAGTCAATCAAAAAGCGGTTATATCTGCATATCATAGGTATGTTGTATCAATATTAAAATATGGAGTTATTTTCTGGGGAAACTCTACAGGCAAGGAACAGGTGTTCCTGGCGCAAAAGAGATGCATTAGGGCAATATGCCATCTACAAAAAACTGACTCTTGCAAATTTCATTTCATTAACTTGAAACTACTCACATTTCCTTCGATTTACATATATGAAGTTGCCATGTTTGTAAGGACTAACACTAATCTTTTCATGAAAACAACAAGAAATCGCAATAAAACACGTTTATGCATAGTACCCTCTCGGACTGCTCTCTTACATAACAGTGTCTTTTGTGTGGCTGTGAAGATATACAATAAGTTACCCACGGCAGTGAAAGAATCAGAAAATATTGCCACATTTAAAATCATACTACGCGATTTTTTATTAGTAAAGCCTATTATACCATAAATGATTTTCTAAATGATAATAATATTGCTATTAAATAATAATATACGATTTTGTGATACAGACCAATTTCATTGACAATTAAGCATTCTTTATTTATTATTGACAAATACACTAAATGGATTAAAAAGTAATGTAAAGGGTTTTTTAGACATATTTTGATTAGTTATTTATTTATTGTTATTTTAAATAATTAAGTGTAACATTTGCATGCCAATTACGGTAAAATACAGTGGACTATTTTGCTTTATGTACCATCATCTCTAACCTGTATTTAGCAAATAAAGACTTTTGATTTGATTTTGATTTGATTTGAAAAAGGAAGTGGGAAGGAGAAGGAGCGGGAAGGGGGAAAGGAGTTGCTTGGGCCTCCGACACTCTCACTCATCGAACGAAACACAACAGTAGGAATACTGTTATAATAATAATAATATAATATAATATTCTACCACATACACACAACACCATCTAGCCCAAACTAAGCAGAGCTTGTACTATGGGTACTAGACAATGGATAAACATACTTATATACTTTTTTTTTTGTAAATACATACATATTATACATAGAAACACCCAGACCAAAACAAACATCCATGTTCATGCACACAAATGTTTGACTTGTGCGGGAATCGAACCCGCGACCTCAGGCGTGGCAGTCGGTTACACTAACCACTACGCCGTCGAGGCCGACTAATTATTTCACGTCGATATTCTGTGAGAGGGTAGTCCTTCCCCGGTCGAGCCGGCCCATTCATGCTGAAATCAGCGAGGCTCTACTATTATCGTTTTATTATATTGATGATCGTTTCAAGATCATCAGCCCTTTTCTAGTTGATCAATAGATGTAAGTCTACGAAAATGAGAATCTTTAACCGGGTACATTTACAGATTGTATTCAGAAGAGGGTCAGTAATATTCTTTCTGTTGCCAATAATAAATGCACACTATTTCCTGATAGCACAATCCCAGCTCAATTTTAGCTTCAGTAAATAAGAAATCCTGTTCACTATCGGCCGCTTTCTATATCCAATCTCAATCGAAATATTGCTATCTGAGTTAGAATTTTTACATATTTTTTATGGAAGATCTGTCAACATTCTAACAAAGATAGCAATATTTCGATTGAGATTGAATTTAGAAAGCGGCAGTATATGAGCATCAATTCCATAACATTCAGCGCATCGGCAGGGACAGATGACAATTTGATACACTAAAACAATTCAAAGTAGCGACAGCCTAGTGAGAGACCGTTAGACTGCCTAGCAGAGAACTCGGATTCAATCCTAAGGCACGCCTCAGAGTGTCAGCGTTATGTGCGCATTAATTTGTAAATTATAGCTTCCATTACGGTGACGAAAACATCGTAAGACTTAACATATCTTTGACAACATTACGGTGATCTCTCAAATTTGCCATAGTGTTGTCGAAGATATTTGAAGTTTGCCAACCTGCACTGTACCAACGTGGTGGACCATGGTCTAACCCTTTTCACACCGAAAAGAGGCTAGAGACACCGTTTATATATTATACAGGGCTGATATTAAATGGCTACAATAGATAACATCATTAGCAGAAGTAAATGGTTATAAGTATTTGGTTCCTAATGACTATATTACACATGTTTCAGGAATATAGGCCAACTATGTATGTTAATAGCAAAGTAGGCTCATTCATGTTAGTAATAATTATAATTTTAATCACCGATTATTTGGCTACTGCAATCGTAATCAATCATTCATTTATTCTCCACACGTAACATGTTTAAATAGCAGCGTAATCGATTACTCGTTGTCTGAAATAATCGATTACATCATTTACATTTATTGCTAAGATAATTGGGAGTATTAAAATCATTTGTTAATATTAGTGATAGTATGACTTCGTAATCTATACTAATATTATAAAGAAGAAAGATTTGATTTTTTGTTCATTTGTTTGTAACGATTTAACTCAAAAACTAATGAACCGATTTTAAAAATTCGGTCACCATTAGAAAGCTGTATTATTACCAGGTAAAATAAACTATAGTTGATTTAAAAAAAGTACTGTTACAAACATAACCTAACCTACTTTTACACGAGCGAAGGCGCAGGCAAAAGCTAGTATTTTATTAACTAGATACATATAATAATCTCACGTCTATATCCCTCAGGAGTGCAGAGATGTATCATATCCACGTTTTGATAGCTAAAGCTTGTAAGGCTATTTTAAGTCCCAAGTTTTAGAGGATGAGTTTGTTACTGTCAACTGGTTATAATGTCTGTTCGGTTTCTTTGAAAAAAGCCCAATAACACTTTCATCCATACAAATACCACTTACCAATACTTATGATTACCATGATGACTAATTGCTAATGCCATGGTTTAAGTGATAACCTAACCACGGCCTGTGCGCTAAGTATGGCTAGTACTGATCTAAAAAAAAGAGTTTGAACGTTCCTTGTGTCCGTTGTTTAAATCTTTGTTAAGTCCCTCGCGACACAGAATTTTTGAAGTGAAACCTTCTTTAGGCGTGTTGAGCACTTCTTGGATGAACAAAAATCATAGAACTCGCGTCATAGTCACGCTTCCACTCTTTCCATTTTTGAATTATTAACGAAATGTTGACCTCCTTAATAACCCCTAAGAGAGTATCAGGAACTAGCATCCGACACGATCCTATTTTTTTTTCTTTTTTTGATTTATAAAGAAGTATTTATGATCAAGGATTAAAGTTTTTACTTCTATCGGCAGTAGTACCGGAGCTATATTTACTTTGTAAAGAAAATAAAAATAAAACTTCATGGTGCTGTATCACATTAGGCTATCGCTTTTGCTTTTTAAACATCACCAAAATGAAAATATACTTACAAATTCACATATCGTGTTACTTTCATTTGTTTTAGCTATGAGGAGTCATATTATTCACATTCAGCTCGCGTATCTTAGATAGTTTGAAATCGAGTGCTTTATCGATACCGCATTGGTATTCGGACGGCAACGCGAGCGGCGCCGAATAATCGAATATACTTGTATCATGGAAATATAAGAAGGTAGTGGATGATTTATTTAAGTGAAAATTTTCCATATTGTAAATTTAGTATCGTAAATAGACTTTATTGAGCTACAAGTTAAGAAAGCTCTTAGCAGTAACGGAACGTATTAAGAACTAGTATTAATTTTTATCAGCGTAAACTAGGTTTAAACACCCATTTAAAATTAGCATTGTACTTACGTGTACAAAATAATAAGATTCGTTAAAATGATAATACATAATTTTTCTAAAATAGCGTTTCTGATGTTTTATGTTTATGAATTTGTAATAATGTCCTTCTGACCGTACTGGCAAATAAACATTTATATTTTTTTTATTTTATATTATATGTCAACGTAGGTGTTCTGCTATAGGTGAGGGAATAGAGCTATAGCATGATGAGATGACAATACCGCCAACTTATTACAACGCGCTGCCATCGAGAATGACAGAAAAGCCCCCGATAGCATTTTACCATAGACAGGTGTGAGTATAGACTTACATATACAGATAAGACTTATAAAAGTCTCACCTGGCTCAAAAGGGTAAGCAGAGTTCAGAGTTCTATTACGCCCAAATTTCGCCAGATATGTTTTAACTCCCCCAAGAAGAATTCGTACGACGACAACTTCGTCCAACCCCGAAATCAAAACCGAGACATTACTGTCAGTCACAAATGTCAAAGCAATAAATAAAAAATGATTTATTACAGAAATTAGATTGTAGGTTAACATTGATTTACTATGTGTAACAAGTATTCATATACCTAGACTCGTAGTGGACAGTACCTATGCGTAATCTACAATAAGTGATGGATAGAGTACTGTTCTCCTAGATAGGCCACTGAATAGCCTGTGTTTAGGAGTACAATGTCGGTCCCCTATAGGTAAATTTATTATAATTCTAATGTCCTCCAGACCGAATTTCGGTCATGGCGGCCAATCTTAACGGAGACTGGCCATCTGCGTAGGAGATATTATAGTGCACAAGCGTGTGCGCAAACACAAGTGCATTCTCTGTTCCCTAACTCTCAAGATCCGATGGGACGGTTATCCGACACGACCGGAGAGAGATCAGGCGCAGGACCAACGGCTTTTACGTGCTTTCCGAGGCACGGTGGTGAATAACACTGCCAACTACCTAACTCCGGGCTACTATTGAGATTTCTTAGCAGAAAATCCGAATAACTTTTTGTTGGTCCGACCCGGGATTCGAACCCGAGACCTTATGCACAGCTGTTGCATTCAATACCGCTGCGCCACGGAAGCAGTTATTATAATAAACACCTGTCAAAATAGTTTTTTTTTTTAAATTCTTTAATCACGATCATCGTCACATTGTTAGCCCTGTTTATGAACTGTCATGGTGTTGGGCATTACTCCTATTCTGAGCATGTAAAGGGTGATGCCATAGTCCACTACGCTGGCCCAGTGCGGGTTGGTAGAGTTCACACATCTTCGAAAACATTATGTAGAACTCTTAGACACACTTATAACTTTTTATGTTTTCTCGCGATGTTTTCCTTCACCCATAAAGCGAGCGATAATTAACCATTTAATATGCACATAATTTCGAAGAGACAGAGATGCGCGCTTTGAAATATCTGCGTGGCTTTCTCCAACTAGACTATAATAATCCTTAATTTCGTCTTTCCTTCTCCTCTTTACCTTAATAAACAAGTTTTAATTATAAGCTTCCGACCGCGACTTCGCCTAGTTCCATTCATCCAACCACAGCTAGTTCCGTTCTACATTAAGTCCTTTCCGCCATGAAAAAAGACAGACACAAATTTAAATATTATGCAAACTCCAAAAACGTTTTCCATAAAATGTTTTTAATTGCAAAGCGAAATAAACTGGTGTAAGTTCCGGCTTCAAATATTTACTCTAGCATTGAAATAAAAGCATGTCTTTTGGAAGAAAAGTTCGACCACGAACTGTGAAACATCCACAAACGTAAAAGTTTTGCGTTGAGTTAAGGAAATGGCTTTAGTTCAATGTAACATGGCGTACTCGTACCAAAGAGCTCATGTAAAGTAAAAAACGGAGATTGAAATTGCCTGTACGAACCTGGGAAGAGTTGTTTGTTTCTAGATCATTTCGCAAGTTGCCTGTGGAATGATGTAATCTTAAGATTAGATAAGTTGTTGACTTTTTGCAATACGTTTAAGTATGAATGAAACTACATAGTATATTATACAGTATTAAGCTATGGTCATATTTTAAACCTTAGACTTGCCTACTTTATCCTTAGCAGCGATAGCTCGGTGGGGAGACCAACAGACTGCAATGCAGAGGGTCTCGGGTTTGAACCCACGTCGCGCACCTCTGACTTTCGGAAATTATATGACTTTTCGAAATTATGTGCGTATTGATTGACAATTATCGCCTGCTCCGTGCCTCGGAGAGCACGTTAAGCCGTCGGTCCCGGCTGCCATGAACATCTATGGCAGTGGTTATTGGGAAGTCAGTGCCCTCTTAGATCCTGGAACTGGTCTAGCCTTAGGGTATCGTTAGCCTTCGGGTTGCGGAGGTCACATGGCAGTCGTTCCGTGTAAAAACTGATATCCAGTCAAATCCGGTTAGACTAGAAAGCCGACCCAAAGTGACTTGGGAATAATAAAGGCTAGGGAGAAGATTTATTTATTTGTAAACAAAATATTCTTACTTTTGTGGTAAAGTTGGCCACTAAACTGTCGTAAACAATTTGTCCGAGGACTCAGTAAAGTCTGATTCTACTATTTATTATACGAGTACATGTATATTATATACACATATCGAAATGTAATAGACCTTTGGCTAACCCTTCGGGCACATAACCGTGCGACTATGGATTGACAACCACGCCTCTCTGTTCCTTGTAAAGATTAAAGGTCATACTTAAGACTGGTTAGATTCCGCTGTGAGTCATTTGTTACGACAGTGACGGGAAGAGCGGCCACGTTCACAAGCTTAGACAATAACACCATACACACCTCTTGTATTTGGACAATGAATGTTTTGACAGATGGCGTGCAGTATCAGTGTCAGTAGGTAATGTTAGTACGCATAGCTTACACATAGTTAGGAAGAGCGTTGAGCAATTGTTGCGTTGAACCTTCGTTGGTTTATTAGAAGTTGTTTTACGAGTAGTAGAGCCTCGCTGATTTCAGCATGAATGCGCCGGCTCGACCGGGGAAGGACTACCCTCTCACAGAATATCGACGTGAAATAGCAGTATTCCTACTGTTGTGTTTCCTTCGGTGAGTGAGAGTGCCGGAGGGCCAATCACCCCCTTTCCCTCATCCCGCTTCTTCTCCTTCCCACTTCCTAAGTCACTTGGGGTTGGCTTTCTAGTCTAACAGTATTTGACTGGATATTAGTTTTTAACGGAGCGACTACGATCTGACCTCCGCAACCCGAAGGCTAACGATACCCTAAGGCTAGACTAGTGTCAGGATATCAGGATATTAGAGGGCACTGACTTCCCAATAACGATTGCCATAGATGTTCATGGCAGCCGGGACCGACAGCTTAACGTGCTCTCCGAGGCACGGAGCAGGCGATAAATTGTCAATCAATACGCACATAATTTCGAAAAGTCATATAACTTCCGAAAGTTAGAGGTGCGCGACGTGGGTTCGAACCCAAGACCCTCTGCATTGCAGTCTGTTAGTCTCCCCACTGAGCTATCGCTGCTGCCCCATTGAGCTATCGCTGTTATGAGCGTATCCTTGATATTTATATTTTTGGAGCATATAACCATGTCTAATAATATCAGCCCTGTATTAAACTGTCCCACTGCTGGGCACGGGGCTCTTCTCAGTGTGAGAAGGGCTAGACCATAGTCCACCACGCTGTCCCAGTGCGGGTTGGCAGACTTCGCATATCTTCGAGAACATTATGGAGAACTCTCAGACATGCAGGTTTCCTCACGATGTTTTCCGCGCGAGAACTCTCAGACATGCAGGTTTCCTCACGATGTTTTTAATTATCGCTTGCTTTAACGGTGAAGTTAAAGCAAGCGATAATTAACTATTTAATACGCACATAACTTCGAACAGTCAGAAATGCCCGCCTTGGGATCGAAGTCGAGACCACTGCGTGGCAGTCCAACGGTTTCCAAATAGGCTAACCATGTCTAGTACGGGTTTAATATGTTTTGTTAAGTTTAGAATTAGATCTATGCTGGTAGTGCAACACCTGGGGATCGATCTTATAAACCATGGATCGTATCCGATCATTACGATACTAAAGCTTTAAAATTTTGCCCATACATATTATGTTTATGTTTGCGCCACCAGATTTAAGAGGCATTCACTAATTATGTTTTATTAGCAAATATAAAATTTCATTCATATATAATTTTTGTATAAATTACGCATACATGAATGTAAAATGTGTAAACATGCATAAATTTATGCTATTGCTGTATCGTGAGAAAATCCGAGCTTTTATCTTGATTTACATAATATTATTGTAATGATTTTTATAGATGTCTCATAGAGATGTCCCCGGTCAAGCCGGCCCGGCCCATTCATGCTGAAATCAGCGAGGCCGAGTCACTAAACTCGAAGAGTATATTTCTCATTTTATTTACTGGCTTGTTTATACGCTATTAATTCGTTAGAAAATACAAAAAACATCATAATTATACGAACCAGTGCCTACAAATAAACTTTGCTAATCAACATCAAAATCCCGCACCCAAAAAATGATAAATTATTACTATCGTAATCAATTCTTTGAATAAATGACATGATGTTGATGTTGACATGACTGAGTAGTGGACGAGTATGTTCTAGGATTGGCCCCTCCTGTAACGATGTTCTTGTAAACAACGGACGACGGGCAATTAAAACGGTTATACTACACTAGCTTTTGGCCGCAGCTTCGCTCGCGTTAATTTAGAATTTGACAATTAATTCGGGTCGTACTCTGCTTGTAATAATATAATTCAATCATGATTCGAAAAACACGTGGCGCCATCTATTATCAAAAGAACTTTATTGTTGTTTTCCTAGGGAACAGTAATTTTTTTCGGGATGAAAGGTAGCCTATGTACGTTTCCGTACACCTGACAACGTATATGCAAAATTTCAGGATGATCGGTTCAGTGGTTTAGGCGTGAAAAGGTAACAAACAAACAAACTCATTTTCGCTTTTATAATATTAGTTAGGATTAGGATTACATCCGAGATAAGAACATTTTTCGAACGTCATTTTGACAAGGGCTTTCTCTATTATTTGCCCATTTTCATGATGAGTGTTCCGCTGTGTGTAATGTTATATAATCTATAAACTTTCTCAAGAATTAGGCTACTAAACGCATAAAAACTCTTAGTAGTTTCACAAGACGTTGTTTAAACGTACCAAGTTCAAACAAATAAAGCAAATAAATTCTTCAGCTTCATTGTATGCCTACAGACTACGTTCTACTATTAATTTTGTTATTACATACGGATTATATCTCAGTTTTATTTGTAACACTACATTTATAAAACTTGAACTATTAAACTACTGTTTGTATTAGATTATTATTATTTTAGAAGATAATCCCAGTCTAGGAATAATACCTGTGTCACGGGTAGGGTTGCAAGGACACGAAAATATATAAAAATATATTTATATCGAAGGCCTGAAAATATCGATGATCGATAATATCGACAGTTTCAATGCGATATTATCGATAATTCAGATCTTTAAAGTTAGTAGTAGAATTGGTTAAATAAGAAGCAAATAATAAATATCGATATACATATCGATATTTATATCGAAGGCCTGAAAATATCGATGATGAATTATTGATATTATCGATAATTCGATATATCGTTCGATATCGATATTTAATTTCTTGTCGATATGATAATATCGTATCGATGATGTTTAGATATCGATAAAAATATCGATATTTTTACGGTCGATATTATCGAATATTCGATATATCGTTGCATCGCTAGTCACGGGGGACTTTATAAACATGTAAGCATCGGACACAAAGAACGCCCAGATTGCGAACAACTAATTGTGGATCACACAAATGTTTATCTTGTGTGGGGTTCGAACCCACAACACTCGGCGCACTGGCAGCGGCGAGGCGACCACTTAAACCACTACGCCATCCGTGCAGTAAAAAAAGTCACGTTAGTAACTTTTAGTGTCTTTTTTTTGTTATACATTGAGGCAGTCAGTGTTTTGTATGCGTATGGAAACATCCGTCTGAGTTGCTATTTCTGGCAAACTATTTCTAAATATATCATCTCGAGATTATATGGATACCGATACAAGTCACTGAGTAGGAAAACTGGTTTGTTAAATTCACACAGTTGTCACTACATAAAGTGCGTTGAATAGTACGTTCCGTGGGATGTATTATATCATATTGAGTCTAAAAATATCTGGTTGGTAATGAATGTTAAAGACATGTAGGCATGATAATAAATATGACTACATAATTTTAAGGAAAGAAAAGCAAGTGTTTCATTTTTACGTTGTTGCTGGTGACGGCCAACAGACAAAGTTTTTATTCGATAGATGGAACATAAGTTTTGTCCAGTTTATGGGTTAACCCTGTCCACTCTAGGATTAGGAATCATTTGCTTCATCATCCCAGGCGAAAGACGTCGACTGCTGGACATAGGCCTCTCCCAAGGTTTTCCACACAGACCGGTCTTTGCCACCCACATCCAACCGCTCCCCGCGACCTTTAGCAAGTCGTCGGTCCACCTCGTGGAGGTCTACCTCTGCTGCGTCTTCCGGTGCATGGCCGCCACTCCAGAACACCAACGTACATCGGTTTTGCGCGCTATGTATCAAAATCATTTGCTTAGAACGAGCACGATTTTATTCCCGTTCAGAGATAAAACTTAATCACTCGACGGTAGACAATATTGAGATGATCACGTAGGAAATTACAACATCCATTTAGTCAAATTGATATAAAATATATTTTATACTGCCATCCCTGCTGACACTTCAATGAAACAATAACAAAGTAAATGAGTTAATTTTCAAACTAATTACAAATTCTTTAACAAAGCAACCGTCTTTGTTTTATAATATATCCGTTCATAAATCACCCATTACTTATTATACTGCCAAAAAAATCATGTTAAGTACCAATTAATTTGTTATAACCTAGTAGTTAATTATTATGATGTTTAATTGCTTATAACAGTTTTTAGTGGAGCTGGTATGTCGATAAATTATTCTTGTCATATTTTAAGAATAACAGCAGTGTATACTTATTTAAACCTGGGACTTCGTTAAAAATTGTCTAGCGCAATTGGAAAAGCATCTTCACCCCGTCAATAGCACAATGTCACTTCAAAGAGTCTGGAATGAGCTATGTGATCTTAACATATTGTAAAGCACCGTGTTTAGTGACCTGACATCAAAGTGACTTCATAGTTAAAGGACTGGCTACGCGCGACTGAGAATGTTGTTAGCACCAATAGACTACAGTAAACGCTTACCACGCCATGGAAAAATAATATATAAACATAGACAAGGGACTGAGTCTATGGTGCTATTGAAAATCTTATGAATATATTCCCGACTATAAAGCAATCGCATTCATTGCGCTGCACCATTGAGGCCATAGTAGTGTTACCAAAGTACAGTAGTCGAGTACGTTGCTTCAAGACAGTAACTGAGCAGGCTGCAGCATTTTTCTACTGGCGTCGATCAGCAGAGTTAGATACTGTGACTAGTCCTGCATCGAAAATAGTGGATTGTTAAAATAGTATTACCGCTAGATTACGCTGCATAGCTCTGCCAGTAATCGCTATTGGGGATCATCTTATCTTATCTTATGTGGGTGCCAGTCAGTGCAGACCGGCGACACTTCGACCCAGTGGGATCTATTGTGTCGACACTCTCCCAATAACGACTGCCATAGATGTTCATGGCAGCCGGGACCGACGGCTTAACGTGCTTTCCGAGGCACGGAGCAGGCGATAATTGTCAATGAATACGCACATAATTTCGAAAAGTCATATAACTTCCGAAAGTCAGAGGTGCGCGACGTGGGTTAGAACCCGAGACCCTCTGCATTGCAGTCTGTTGGTCTCCCCACTGAGCTATCGCTGCTCATTGGGGATCATACTGAGCTTTATCTATAAGAATTGTACTGTCAACTCAAAAGAAAGAAAAAGAAAGAAGAAAAAAGAAGATGTTTTTTATCGGTTGTTGATTTGTCAGTTTATATGTATGAACCAACTGTGACATCAAATTGCATAATTATATGTAGGTTGTTATTATTTTGCCATAGATTTCCTCATTCCGTATTCTATCAGATGGAAACACTTATATAACTTGGCTTATGAATATTCAAGACAATTTATTACATGGTCATTTTTTATTTTAATCTTATGTTCTGAATTGCTTTTAGTTAGTAGTTATATGTATATCCTTTGTATTAACTAGAATTTTGCCGCGATGTTGCCTGGTGGACAATAGATCGTACTATGCATACCTACCTACATACACAAACCACATCACGAATTTTATTTAACTGCATCCGATGAAATATGGCTAAAATTTTGTTTTAAACTTTAAGATCTAAAAACCACATCAATTTTAATTCAGCGGTTTTGACAAATAAAATAAAATATTTTTTTTTTAATTTAGGCCTCTTTTATGTTTACTATTTTATAATAATATCTCCAACTTCTTCCTACTGGTGGATTTGCGTTAATCTCACGGCAAAGCATAAATGCATGCAGCAGATATAAATTATCCTATGTGTTAATCCAGGACATGTTATATCTGTATGCAAGTTTCATCCAAATCAGATCAATGATTGACGCGTCATTAAACTAAAGGGGCTTATTTTTACTGTAATGTGTGGTTGCAATATACTGTTGAACAATAACCGCCATATTATAGAATTGACGTTAATACCCTAACTGATATCACAAATGCGAATGTGTGTTTGTTTGTTCGCTTTCATGCCTTAACTACTCGACCAATCATCATGAAATTTCACACACAAATTATCAGGAGTACAGAAAAGGACCAAGGGTACCTTTCATCCAGAAACATACTGTTTCTGAGCAAGTTAAGCTCTGGGCAAAAGCTCGTTTTGGAATCGATGATACTTTATATGCTTTTGAACTGGCCGGCGTATAATAAAATATTGCACCTACATATTGCAGTAAAACAGAGGTTCCCAGACCTTTTTTCTCATAGACCACTTTCAAAATTTAGCTGGTTCGGGTAGACCCCCTGCAGCTAAACAAGTTCATGCAAGTAAGAATTTTTTTTAGTATTTCTCTACCGAAATATCGAACCACTAATACTGAATATGGAATATGCAAGTTTTTACAAGTAACAGTCTCTGAGCTTGTCGAACAGTCGGTTAAGTCAAGCCAAAATGTTAGTTCTTCACTATCGAACTATCGAAATAAATGTTCATGGACTTGGACATGGCTTACGAATTGTGCACCCCCATTTTTTGTCACGGCAACGTAGACCCTCGAGTTTCCCGTGGACCCCTAGGGGTCCACCTGGACTACTTTGGGAACTGATAGTTTAGTCAGTAGACTGCTTTGGGAACTAATGCAGTAAGAAGTCCCTTTACAAACTTTCACATTTGCAATATTAGTAGGATATAATGTACAGACACAGCTCCATAACAGTCTTCTTATATCTAATATAATATATCGATTATATTAATATTCCAATGTATGTTATACCCACCCACACACATCCAATTTGCCCACAAAGGCATTTTTTACATCGGAATACGGAATTTAAAGGGCTTGTGATCTCACAAGCCCTTTAAATTCCGTATTCCGTACATCATGTAAATTATAATAATTATGTAAGTATGTACATAGTATTACCTTGGTACTGTACTGAGGTGTGTTACAAAGATAATAATATAATAAGTACTGGTAAAAAATCAATGCTCGCGGCCGAGGACACCTGGTTTTTTATCAAATCTCTTGTAATGCAACGGTTAAGTTCAAATTTAGGGCACGCCGTCATTCGACTGATTTCGAAATATATGAAATAAGTGCCAATACTACAAGTTATATATTTAGATTTAAGATATTTTATCATATAACGGATTTAAGTATTAGATTTTAGATGTTACTATACCATCGCATTAGGTTAGGAATGTGTAATGATAGATTATAACTTAGAAATATAAATAAACTAGATTTTCCCGCGGTTTCAACCGCGTTTATCGTTACTGCGCCACCCCCGTGGGTCGTAGCGTGATGTTATATAGCCTATAGCCTTCCTCGATAAATAGGCTATCCAACACTAAAATAATTTTTCAATTCGGACCAGTAGTTCCTGAGATTAGCGCATTCAAACAAACAAACAAACTCTTCAGCTTTATAATATTAGTAAGTATAGATAGATATTATAGTCCTATCGATTTCAGAAATTATGGATCATTTCTTCTATGAGCCCTAATATAACTTGCTAGACCGAATTTGGTCTTGAATGTCCTACTGCACGTGTGGCAGTAGAGCTGGCCTGCGGAATTGTATGTAGATGTGTATAAGGATTTAGGTCTTTTTTTAAGTATTTTACGTTAATTGATAAACCACGGGACTGATGGAATAGTTTTAATTAACTAATAAATGTACATACACTTTGGATAGTAAAACACGCGTGCTGTTTATGAGAAGAAACACCAACGGTTATCCCACAGAACTATTTATCTTTATATATATAAATCTTCTGTTCGTGTGTTTGTAATTAAACTCCTCCTAAACGGCTGGACCGATTTTGATGAAATTTTTATGTGTGTTAAAGTGGGTTCGAGAATGGTTTAGATTTGGTTTTTTTATTACTTTTTTTTCGTGTGTACTGGACAACGTCTGTGAAGACAGCTAGTGTTCTTTAAAAAGATAATTAAAAAGATATTTGGAAAGATAGTGAAGAATCTACTCTCAAATTTGACGCAGTTCAAAAATTCCTACAGTTTACAGAAGAGCTACCTACTGAACAATAGCTCAGGTTTGGAGGCGACGTCATTGTATCTTCGCTCGTCTGACTCAACGCTTGTATCAGCCAAACTGTCTAGAATATTCTCGTTAAGATGCTAAATATAAAATATTGGGTAATCTGGGGAAACTTAGGCATAAATAAGAATTAATTAAATAACCTTTTTATTTGGGTTCCATAGTTAAAGGGTGTGAACCCTATTAATATAATAATATTCTATCACATACATACATATATACTTTTTTTTTGTAAATACATACATATTATACATAGAAACACCCAGACCAAGACAAACATCCATGTTCATGCACACAAATGTTTGACTTGTGCGGGAATCGAACCCGCGACCTCAGGCGTGGCAGTCGGTTACACTAACCATTACGCCATTACTTAGACTGTTTATATCTCATCCTGAGTTTGAAGGGCCTCTTTTAAATAGAAATACATGTCGAACAGAACAATTATTATTTATGGATAGCACCAATAATTATCACGTGTGTAATTGAACTCACAACATGCGTCATGGTACAGGCG
The DNA here is from genome assembly GCA_963564715.1 of Catocala sponsa. Classification (NCBI taxonomy): domain Eukaryota; kingdom Metazoa; phylum Arthropoda; class Insecta; order Lepidoptera; family Erebidae; genus Catocala; species Catocala sponsa. The sequence continues at coordinate 23,257,222 of OY751341.1, read as the reverse complement.
ACGTGACCGCTTGCCCGCTGCGCCATCCAATATATGCTTATAGAGCAGTCAATAATTGAGTAGTTTAGTTTCAAAATCCTCTAAAATACTATTCACAAAATAATGGTAAATCTCAAAAAACCATTTAAGACATAATGTAAATGGACTATTTTAGCGGTGTTTGCAACAAACTGCTACTTTTGTGAGCTGATTTAATAGAATTTGAGTGGGTTTTGTTGAAAACTATCAGTGCAATGCGATAGAAGCAACGAAGGAGCTTCATATTCAATCGAAACATTATTTTTGTTCTGATATCTTTTTGGCGGGTTTTGAAATTACACTCCTCAATTACGCTTATAGTTTAAGATCTAAACTAAAATCCATTCTTAATTATAATAAAGCTGAAGAGTTTGTTTGTTTAAACGCGCTAATCTCTGGAACTAGAGAGTTGGTTTAGCGAAATTATGTATGCCTTTAAAAGCTCAATTTTTGGAGATATTTATAGGCTATAAGATTTTTCCCGCAGCTTCGCTCGCATAACGTAACATTTAGGTTAGATTAGTAACAGTTTTTTTTTCTGTATGGAAGATAAGTCCAAAGTGTATACGAAATTTCATGATAATCGGTCGAGTACCTTCTTAAGGCGGGAAAACGTAATAAAACAAACAAACCCACATTCTCATTTATATTATTAGTCAGGATATACCATAACACTACGAGCCACGGGAGCAGAGCAGTAATCATAAACCCGAGTAAAACCACGGGGAACAGCTAAGTAATAAATAAAACAAACCGGTCAAGGTTGAGTGAGTCAACTAGTCAACTATCCGGTGTATATCGAGTCGCGCTATTGTGACTACGGAACCATCGGTGAACGTATCCAGCTCGTAATTAACCAGTTTTATTTTTATATTAAAGTTCGTGGGTATATTTTTTTAGGGATATTAGAGTTAAGCCTAGAATATTAAATGTTCCATCGCATATTTTATTTTAGAAGGTTCTAAATCTTATTATAGTACCAGCTGACGCGCGCATCTTCGTCAGCATCATATAAGAGAATTTACCCCGTTTTACCTATATAACATCACGCTACGACTCACGGTGGCGGCGCAGTAATCATAAACGCGAGTAAAACCGCGGGCACAGCTAGTAATATATATATTTTTGAAGTGAAAACTTTTTTAGGCGCGTTGAGCACTTCTTGGGTGAACAAAAATCATGGAACTCGCGTGATCGGTACGCTTCCAAGCATTATTTTTTTTTTAGAATATTAACAATATCTCAGAAATGGTGCGTCCTACGCAAAAAATTACGACATTTTGATCCCCTTAATAACCTCTAAGAGAGTATCAGGAAATAGCACCCGACCCACCCTTTTTTTTTTGTTGTAAAGAAGTGTTTATGATCAAGGATTAAAGTTTTCACTTCTATCGGCAGTCCCCAATAACTGCCCCAATTTTATTTTTTTTAAAGGCTGCTCTACCATTAGGAATAATAATTCCTGTGTCGCGGGGACTTTACAAACATTCAAACAACGGACACAAAGAACACCCCGACTCGGAACAACCATTTGTGGATCACACAAAGTTTTGTCCCGCGTGGGATTCGAACCCACAACACTCGGCGCAGTGGCGATGGCGATGCGACCACTTAAACCACTACGCCATCCGTGCAGTCATAACCATATAGGACGTAAAGCCTCACAGAATAAAACGTATGCAAGTTCTGTGAGTGAAAGTTTTATGGCAATCAGATAAGCACTTGTGTCGCACATACATAACAGCGAGGTTTCGATGGCGAATATGATAAGACAATACTTATAAACGTTTAACATACTTCACTATTTCTAGTCACGTATGACATCAAAAGTTTGACAAAGTTACGTTATTGTCTATGTGAGAGCTGTTTTTGACTGCCTAGTAGTCGCACGGTAGAAATTTGCGTGAATGTTTGATGTTCATGAGATTCCCGAGTCTGCTAAACACCAGTGTTTACGTTTTAGGTATACGCTTAAAAGCAGCATAACAATATGGTTTTCTAAAATCTTTAAAACAATAGTTTGGTTATAAACTAACTGTATTCTTGTTAATCCTCCAGTTAAGCTAAAATGCTTGTGTTAGGACTGTTAGGAGTGTATGCATGTCTGTGCAACGGCTGGGATGTGAATCCTAGACCTTTCGATTGCAAGTCCGTTGCCTTTATTCACTTCATTAGGTAACCGCTGCTATGATGATGTTCAGATAATAAGCGGCAATAAGCACGATACCTATCCCGAAATGTTAAATGTGCGTCTATGTATATTAATAATTATTACTATACATAGCTGTTATAATAAATAATTATAATTATTTTAATGAGAACTTTCAGATATTATTGAAAAGTTTAAAATGATTCTGCTTATGACGTAATTTTTTTGATGCTCTATTTTCTATATATTCCTATCTTATGGTAAGTAGTTACCGTCGCTCATGAACATGGCTGCATACATCAAGCCTTTGCTTACCATTAAGGTAAAAATATCCGCTCTGCTCTTTAGTCAAAATACTAGTAAGGTTTTCTACGCAAAATGCCTTGCAAACCCTCTGTCAAAATAACAGCCTCAAGCTATTTATATAACAACAATATAATAGTAAAGATAAGATAAGATTGGCATCTAATATGTAAGCTAATAGTCTTGTTCACCTCCTCTACAAAGGTCACTATAACTCAATGGACTTTATAATAAAGTATTATTGGCCTCGATTGGATTACAGCGATTCGCAAACGATCGGTAAATCTTAGTAATATTATCTTAGTAATATATTATGTGCACTTGTGGCATTAGTTTCATGCGCATACATACATGACATGACATGACGGCCTCGGTGGTGCAGTGGTATAGCGAAAGCAAGTGCAGTGCATGAGGTATCGGTTTCGAAACCCCGGTCGAGCCAGCAAAGAGGTATTGTGTTTTCTGTCAAGAAATTGTCAATGCCCGGAGATAAGAAGTTGGCGGTGTTGAACACCCCTCAGAAACTACATTCTGCATTTCATCTCTTTCCAATCGTGTCGGATTGCCATCCCATCAGACCACGAGAGTTAGGGAATAGAGAGTGCACCTGTGTTTGCGCAAAGACCTGTGCACTATAATATCTCCTGTGCAGATAGGCAGTTCACGTTGCCGAACAACCCATATTACGTGGGACCTACAACGATCTCTCAATCGCCTCGTAGTGTATACTACACTTCTGCTTACCCCGGGGACAGAGGCGTGAGATTATGTATGTAGGTATTTAATTCATGACTATTAATAATGAGGATAATACTAATCTTAAATATAAATGTGTGCTCTAATGATATATTTCGACTAAATATTTCCTTTATCTCTCAATTGTTAACTTGCATTATTAATTATATTTTAAAACTAATTAATCTAATATATATTTACAAACGTATTAAAAAAGATAACATTATTACAAAAACACTAATAACTATAATACTAAATATTTACAAAAATGGTTTAGGCATCGTAGAATAATTATAGATTAGATATATTATGTTGAAATTAGTGCACTCAAATGTAAATGTAGGGTTTCGTATTTAAAATGCATCAACAGGGTCCTTACCAGTGTAATCTGTTCTGTTCTGTTAAAACAGCTCTACTTTTAGAACCGCTGGCAGATATTGTAAATAATAACAAATAATAAAAGTCGTTCATGTGTTCACGCGCCTTTGTGTGATAATAGCAACTCCCACGTGTCAAGTCAATTCAAGTCAAAAATCATTTATTCATTTAGATCACAAAGTATGAACGTCAAAGTATATAGGTTAGTGAGTTTACTAAGTTACTGAAGCTACATTTAGGCTAGTTGCTAGGTTCAGGCAAAGGGTAAAGCCTATGAGAAGAAACCTGCAAGAAACTCACGTGTGACTTCAATTCACATATTTTATTTCTTATATTTCTGAGAAATTTTTGAATTGTCGACGTGTAAATCTATTTAGGTGTACTTTGTATCCTTAAATTGTTTGTTAGCAAAATTCACGCTAGTCAGAACTTGTTTTTAGTACAACAGTATATTTTTTAATAAGTAAAATACATATTAAACTTTATTACAGTTCCATGTAGTACTTATATAAATTAAAGAGTCGACGCAACTGCAATAAAGTTTTATTATAAACTTGGCCTGTGGTGTGGTTTATTAAATTTCCTGGATCACCTAACTATACGAACCATTAACTTTACGTCCAAGATATAGTGCTTGAATATTAGAGCTACATTTGTTTGTATGCATTGCTGATGATGGCGTAATGGTTTAAGTGGTTGACCACTTAAGCTGACGTAGTGGCAGTAAAATGTCGACTCTTTACTGGCACTACGTTCACTTCAGGTACCTGAGATATATGGAGTGATATGAGATAGATGGAGATAGATTAAGATGGCGTAACATCGTGAAAAGATTAATGGATGGAGAAGGTCACGACCCTCAGACATGAGGAATACAACTGACGGAGGGGAGGACTACGTGATATATGATTTGAAAAAATATTTTTATATATTTTTTCTGATCGTCCATCAGTTCTACTATAAGACATTTCAAGGTTATCCATTAATTACCGGACAACTTGTATATGGAACTTTTTACGAATTACTGTTGTTATTCCCGTTTATTTGTTTAACTCTATATTTACAATATTATTTTAGCCTTGAATGTCCGGAACAAACTCCGACATCTCCAAGTGACCATAATTCGTGATAAAACCGTTAAAACTCAGTGTAATTTTATAACAGAATGAACGTGCTACCAGTAAAACCAGTACAATTAAGATGTTTAAAAAAGGAATCCAAATAACATCAAAACATCCGCAGTCTAATAAAACTTGCAACTGCATTCAAGTGATGCAACTCTGTCCTTGACTTTAAAGCTAACTGATCATTCTACTATAATAGCTATGCTATACTAAATGTCAAAATTCACACATTACCCGTAACGAATTCGTGAGACGAAAAATCTGCTTATAACAACATATTGAATAGTATTTTTTTCCAGAAGGTGGGTCGCTGACTCCTATTCTATATTTCACTGTTATTCTAAATTCAACCTTATGTGTATAGAAATAAAAGTGAACGAAGTAGGAAGCGCTGATGGTACATTTTTTGTGGCTATGCTTAGTGTGGGTTACTAGTTTTGTATGTCTTTGGTAGTTTGTGGTGGAACGTAACATCTTTAACGGATCTATTTTAAAAGAATATTTGCAGTTATAGACGCGACCTACAGTCAACATTAACTGCACGAGTGACGTAGTGGTTACACAGTCACCTCGTCCCTGCTGCTGCGCCTAGACGGGACAAAGCTTTGTGTGATCCACAAATGATTGTTCTGAGACTGGGTGTTCTTTTGTCCGTTGTTCGAATGTCTGTAAAGTCCCCGCGACACAGGAATTATTCCTAGTTCCGGAGTTGGCTATTTAAAAAAGAAAAGAAAGTGTTATTCGTACTCAGACATGCGAGCTCAGTTTCTCGAACCATCGATGTACACACTCTATCCACACAGTACCTATAGGCACAAATCAAATAGGTTAGCGATGGACGGTTATCGATAAAAATTTAAACGAAACTTTAACAAATGTCTGAATCCAACTAACTTTGATATCTGTTGATTATTTGTTAATGTTAAATTAAAATTCGAAATCAAACTAACTTTATTCATTAAGGTTACAAAGTAACGCTTCTAAATATTTTTCTTTCGCTGGTAACATCATGTATTTTATTCATTTAGACATTTTGTGTTTCGACTGAAGATCGGAATACAAAAACCTGTTCTTCGATCTTAAAGTAACAAATTATAAACCGATAACATTTACAGCTGATCAGCCACAAAAGTCGAATATTAAATAATTTTGCCAATAATCTCAAATTGTCGTATAGTGTGTTTCATTATTCTGATATTATTAATTAAACGTTGTTGTATAAATGGCAATAGACCTGCTGTTACATATAGGTTTTAAACAGGGCTACATCTCTAAGTTAGCCTACGCATAGATATAATTCATTGTAAAAAAAACGATTTAGGTTCTTATCAAAGCGTGGACTCTCAATTAAATCGAGCAATGCAATAGCGATTTTCTGAATATCGCATTGATTTGAGTCGATGTGTGTTGATTGAAAAGTATGAAAATCAGATACGAGAGCTGGGAAAAGGTCGTCGAGCTGAACTTATGGGTTAAGACATGCTTTTGCTTACTGAACCAGGATTTCGCTTCAATACGTAATTATTCAATCCACTTGTGCTGCTATGTGACAAACTGAAGAGACCTTATATGGGTCATCAGATCGATACACTAATTAAATTTATTTAATTTCTAAAAATCTATTCTGCAACTCCAAATAATCGATCTTTTTTATTAATCAATTTTAGATCAACAGCCGGTGATTACACGACGCTATCAAATTAACAATAATAAACTAAAGCATCTTATATAACCATTCGATTTAATAGCCCGCTGTACACAAGAGCATGACCGCATGGCCAAGTAAAAATTTTCCCAGTGATAAACACTAAGAAGACTCGGCTATTTAATAGATAGTGACTTAATAGCTGCACGAGGATGTTTGCTCGCGGTGGCACTGCCTGGCACGCTTGCAACAAAAACTTGTGACGTCATTATGTCTTTTGTTTTTATTCTATGTTGATATAGGCCACAGTGTAAATGAGTACAGTAGGTCAAGTCCTTAATTCTTTAAAAAGACAAGTTCACCTGGAATACTTTTTGTACAGGGGCCTGCAAGCATTGAAATAACCGACACAAAGAACACTGAGATTAGGAACAACCTTTTGTAGATTTTATCTCGCCTGGCGATAGAACAATACTGCACAGTGGCACAGACGAGATGAACAGTTAATCCACTACGTCATTCGTCTAGTTTATATGTCTTGATCCTTAGTTCCCAAAGTGGTCCAGATGGACCCCCAGAGGTCCACGGGGGTCTACGTTGGCGTCACAAAAAATGGGGGTTCACAATTCGTAAGCGGAGGTCCACGACAATTTATTTGCTTTCGATAGTGAAGAACTAAAATGTTGGTTTGACTTCACCTATCGAATTTTCGGTAGAGAATGTCAATAAAAAAGGTCAGCGCGTAGAGATTTGATCAAATTTTTTAATTGCATTACGAATGTCAAGGAATATGGTAGAAGTGTACCTAGAGGGGGTCCACCGGAACCAGCTAAATTTTGAAAGTGGTCTATGAGAAAAAATGTCTGGGAACCTCTGGTCTAGATGATAAATTTACTTAAGGCAATTTCTATTATACATATTTTTGCAATACCTACGAATAATAGTGACATTAGGATTGATAGAAATCCAATTATATATATTTTCGCTTTAATTATTTTAGTTTTGAAATATAACTTAAATTTAACAGCCTCGTAATTATAGTAAGTATAAATATAATTTTAGAACTTATGGCTATTAAAATTTGAGGCACATCAAATGTTAAGTTCAATATTATTTTAATTTTGCTTTTTGTTACTGATAATGGTGTTTTTGTTGTTTTGTTTTCAAAAACAACACAATTATATTTTGTTATACAAATAATAGTCAAGTTGAATATGAAAATTATTTAGTTACTACATTTTGTCCGCGGTTTCACTCGCGTTTATGTAAGTTTTGTCAATAAATTTCGATCCCTAAGGAACAGGACTTTTTTTTTTGGATGAAAGGTACCCTATGACCTTTTCTGTACCTCTGTAATTGAAATGTGTTGATAATTGCCATAACAAACAAACAAACTCACATTCGCATTTATAATATACTAGCGACCCGCATTCGCACGGGTAGTACAAAACCTTAACAAATTATACACTTAAACCTTGCTCATGAATCACTCTCTCTATTGGTGAAAACCGCATGAAAATCCGTTCAGTAGTTTTTGAGTTTATCGCGAACAGACCGATAGACTGACAGACAGACAGACAGACGTGGCGGAGGACTTTGTTTTATAATATGTAGTGAAATTAGGATAGTGCCTACGTATATTTAAGGCGATTAACACACGGCACCGCGCACCGCCGCGGTAGGCGGTGAAGCGGATCTCATGTCGCCTTGGCCTCTAATAAATCCGCTGATGCCTAACACACTTACACCGCCCGACCGCGCGGTCGAGAGGTGCTCTCACCGCCACCACCCCTCCGCGCTGCCGTCCGCGCGGAGAGGCGGCGCCTCACACACGGGCCACGGGACGCCGCATAACCGCGCGGATCATCGTCGGTGCAGGACGTGTTGCAATTTAAAAATGATTAATCAGGTCAAAACCGCGTTAAATCCATCCGAGCGAACAGGCGCATAACCGCCTTACCGCGCGGGGCACCACTACGAAATCCGCTTTACCGCCACCGCCCTCTGCGGCGCTGCGCGGTGCCGTGTGATAATCGCCTAAGAGTATTCAGTCTTTTAGTTTTACATCAATACATAATATTCCCGTAAACACAACACAATATTAGACGAAACTTTATTCGGTTGCATTCACACCAAACAAAACGTAGTCATCTATAATTTTAAACGTGTAATAATTTACATTTGAACACAAGTTATGCGCGTGCAATGCAACCTTTTAGAATATTCATGTTCCCGCAGATAACGTGAGCGGTAGAACATCAAATGTTGTAACACAACGCCTAGTTTTAGTCACGCATCTTATACTACGCGTATAAATTACAATATCAATCAATTAAATCCTTTTAGAGGTACTTCTTACTAGCTGCTGCCTGCGGTGTCGCTTGCGTAAATCCCACCAGTGAAGATAAGCACGTATTCTATGTAGCAGGACATGGTATATTGGTGCATCAAGTTTAATCTTATCTAAGTTTATTTCTAAACTAAATTAAATCTAAGTTTTGAGAGTAGAGCCTCGCTGATTTCAGCATGAATGGGCCGGCTCGACCGGGGAAGGACTACCCTCTCACAGAATATAGACGTGCAATAGCAGAATTCCTACTGTTGTGTTTCGTTCGGTGAGTGAGATTACCGGAGGCCCAATCACCCTCTTACCTCCTTCCCGCTCCTTCTCATTTCCACTTCCTTTCCTAAAGGGTCGGCAACGCGCAAGTGATGCCTCTGACGTAGCAGGCGTCCATAGGCTACGGTGACCACTTACCATCAGGTGGGCCGTATACTTGTTTGCCACCTTAGTTGTACAAAACACAAAAATATAAAATCTGCCCGGATGGCGTAGTGGTTTAAGTAGTCGCCTCACTGCTGCCAGTGCGCCGAGTATTGTGGGTTCGAATCCCACACGAGAAAAATTGTGTGATCCACAAACGTTTGTTTCAAATCTGTGTTCTTTGTATCCGTTGTTAGAATGTTTGTGAAGTCCCCCGCGACACAGGATTTATTCCTAGCGCGGGAGTAGTGTCTTTGAAAGAAAATTAAACAGTTAAATTTATCTAAACAACTTAAAAAATATATATTTCTCATAATAACGTGTCAGCTGTTGAAATGCCAGACATAAATAAAAATTGTTTGTGTCTGGGCACCGGAGTACCACTGCCGATCAATAGGTTAATGGGATGAATAGACAAATTAACGATGGAAATCACCCATTCTTTGACTTATAGAACATAGCCTTACCGTTTGTAAAGCAAAAGCATTTGGCAAATCAATATTACATGTATTTATTATTACTTAGAATAATAACTACATTATTATTATTAGCATTAAATTTGTCTATCCACTGTTATATAATAATAATATCAGACCTGTATTAAACTGTCCCACTGCTGGGCACGGGCCTTTTCTCACTGTGAAAAGAGTTAGGCCATAGTCCACCACGCTGGCCCAGTGCGGGTTAGCAGACTTCACATATCTTCGAGAACATTATGGAGCATTCTCAGACATGTAGGTTTCCTCACGATGTTTTCCTTCACCGTTAAAGCAAGCGATAATTAACTATTTAATACGCATATAACTTCGAAAAGTCAGAGATGCACGCCTTGGGATCGAACTCGAGATCTCTGCGTGGCAGTCCAACGGTTTCCCACTAGGCTATCGCTGCTGTATCCATTGTTATATTAAATCCCAATTTAAAATCTAATTAAAACATTGATAGACATCAAATTACAAACAGTCTTGAACAATGTGATGTTTTTGTCATTTTAGTTAGACCTAACAAATCGAATGCGTATCTAATATTAAACGACATTGTCTTTCTGACAATATTGTATTGTCGCGATGACGATGCAATCTCCTGCACTAACATAAAGAGTGCTAACACAAGAATCTTATTTCAATGCAATAGTGATTATTTTTGTTTGGCAAAACTGCTCTTTTAATTGTGTACAACGAACAATTGAGTAATTTAAAAAAAGTCTCGTAATTTGCACTTGAATCGGATTCACTTGGTAGATATATGTGATTATCTGTAAAACATAAATAGCAATACAGTCTTCATCTATAGTAATTTTTTATAAAGGGTTTATTAATTTATCTGTTATTACGAGCATGAACTAGCTCAGTGGGGAGACCAACAGACTGCAATGCAGAGGGTCTCTGGTTCGAACCCACGTCGCGCACCTCTGACTTTCGGAAGTTGACTTTCCGAAATTATGTGCGTATTGATTGACAATTATCGCCTGCTCCGTGCCTCGGAGAGCACGTTAAGCCGTCGGTCCCGGCAGCCATGAACATCTATGGCAGTCGTTATTGGGAAGTCAGTGCCCCCTAATATCCTGACACTGGTCTAGCATTAGGGTATCGTTAGCCTTCGGGTTGCGGAGGTCAGATGGCAGTCGCTCCGTGTAAAAACTGATTCAGTCAAATCCGGTTAGACTAGAAAGCCGACACCAAGTGACTTGGGAATAATAAAGGCTAAGGAGAAGACAAGCATGAACTAGATAATAAAGTACTTAATGACTATTTAATACTACTAGCGGTCGCCTAGTGCTCGAAATTCGAGCAAAGTTTGCCTGTATCCTGATATATGTCATTATATAATAACATAATGTAACAATAGTTACGCGCTTCGACTGCGTATGTCAAATGCATGGTTGTGTGCGTGTAGTGTTTTTTCATTAATTTAATGTATTTCTAATGCATATTTTATATAAATATTAGCATTCGCACCTTCTTCTCCATATAAACTTTAACTGTGCCAAATTTCGTACTCCTTCGTCCCCGCAATTTTCGTAAAAAGGGGTACAAAGTTTTTGTTTCACGTATTAATATATAGATTGATGACTACTAACACAGAAATAACTGTTTCATTCATAATTAGTAAAAACAATACTTAGAAGAACAAAGAAAAGCGATGACGCTGAAGAAGTCTTATATGATAAATGTAAGAAATATAGGGAAAGAGAGAGAGAGAGTGAGAGAGAGATAGAGAGAGAAAGATAGCGATAGAGATATCTATCCATTTTATTTTATATTCGGACTAATTATTATTCTATATAATTTTTTGCCTAAAGATTATCTATCTATACTAATATTATAAAGCTGAAGAGTTTGTTTGTTTGTTTGTTTGCTTGAACGCGCTAATCTCAGGAACTACTGGTCTGATTTGAAAAATTCTTTCAGTTTTAGATAGCCCATTTATCGAGGAAGGCTATAGGCTATATATCATCACGCTAAGATTAATAGGAGCTGAGCACCAATGAAGAATGTTTAAAAATCGGAGGGTACTTTTTCCTTTTGAGAGCTTCCGCTGCGTGCGCTGCGTAAACAGTTAAAGTTTCGCAAAAATCATGTATGACAGAATTGCTCCCCTTTAAAAGTTCTAAAAAAAAGTCCCCGACAGCATATGTCTATCTTTTAAGGTTGGCTCACTATAACCATTTTTATGCTTACCAAATTTGTTCTAAAATAATGCATTATTTGCGAAGGTATTATTATAAACATGATATTAATCCTTATCCAAATAAATACGTTATTCATCACGAGTATTTAATTTAAAACAAAATTGCCCTGTACATCATTCGATTTCAATGAATATCTTAAGAGATATCGCAGTTTTGAAATAACATTGCAGCAAAATAATTACCCATTACAGACATAGTACAAACGATGTTTCACCTGGTTTATTCTGCGTGATTACTACTGGTTCGATTTGAAAAATTTATTTTGTGTTGGATAGCTTATTTATCGAGGAAGGCTATAGGCTATATAACATCACGCTACGACCCACGGGGGCGGCGCAGTAACGATAAACGCGGGTGAAACCGCGGGCACATCTAGTATCAAAATAAAAAGATATACATTTACAAAATTGTATGCGACTACAACTACAACTCCTACGCCTGTCTCCTGAAAGAGCCACGCTATTACAGCCCACGATGTAATCCTTTTTGGCGCATATGTACAAACAAAAAAGCATCTTCTCAGGCCGTCAAAGTAGAGACCTCAACATCGCCTCGGCTACTGTGGGGGCGATGTGGAGGCCACTGCTCTTAGACCACACGACTGCTTACCATCAGGTGGAGTGTGGTCATTTTGACTAGCAAAATAAAAAAAAAATAAAAAAAAACTCTTTTGCTGAATTAAACATATAGATACATGCAATAAAACATGTCTGCTGTATTCAGATAACGTTTGCTTAGGCTTTCCCGGTGCACTGCTGGGTTAATCACTGATGTAGTTTTAGTTCGAGCGATCCACACACCTTTCAAGGCGCCGAGTTGGCACACCCTGGTAGGTTTAGTCGGTAGGGCCCGGGACAACCCGCTGGTGAGCCCGACAAACTCTCTCCGCTCCTCTTTTTCCGTGGAGAGGTATGTGTAAATGGCATTTATTGAAATATGTGAGACACCTGATACATGTTTTACTTTTTTCCAACCAGATGAATATTCTAAATGTTCTCGGTACAACATTATGATATGAATATCGGTTACTATAACAAGAAATGTTATTGTTAAGTAATCCAAAACTGGAAGTACAGGAAGTATGTTTCAAAACACTTATTCAAAATATTTTCTTCTGCTGTAAGTTTGTGTATATAACATGAATCAATTTGGATAGGTACTTATACTTACATAAAATACATATTACATGACACGGTTTTGATACGTGTATGTTGGAAATTAGGTGTGCGGTTTCACCCGCGTTTATAGTTACTGCGCCACCCCCGTGGGTCGTAGCGTGATGTTATATAGCCTATAGCCTTCCTCGATAAATAGGCTATCCAACACTAAAATAATTTTTCAAATTGAAACAATAGTTCCTGAGATTAGCGCGTTCAAACAAACAAACAAACTCTTCAGCTTTATAATATAGTATAGATAAGCATATGGCCCGTTTAATGGTAATTAGTGGATTATTTTGGTGTTTTTGCTGGTTACTTTATGCCAAACTTATTTTTCTAATCATGTACTGACAATTTTTTTTTTTTTTTTTTTTATTGCCATTGGTTGGGGACGAACAAGTGGCCCACCTGATGGAAAGTGGTAACCACTGCTCATGGACTTCAGCAATGTCAGGACACAGCAAAGCCGTTGCCTACCGTGAAAGAAGAACTCTCTTTAAACGTCGTTTGAAGAAGGACATATCATAGCGCTCGGGAACCACCGAAGCTGGCAGTTCATTCCAGAGCTTGCACGTACGTGGGAGAAATGATCGCTGAAAGCGTACCGTCTTAGAATTGAACGCTTCCAGGTAATATGGATGAACCCTGCTTCGGTATCGAGTGGTACGGTGATAGAAAGGGGCCGCCGGTACCAAATCAAACAGTTCTTCAGAGCATTCCCCGTGAAAGAGTCGGTAGAACACGCAGAGAGACCCAAAGTCTCTTCGTTGCTCCAACGACTCCAGTCTATCCGTGAGATTTGGATCATCGACTATTCGAACTGCCCGTCTTTGTAGGGAGTCAAGTGGGTCGAGCTGGTATTTGGGGGCCCCTGCCCAGAGATGTGAGCAGTACTCCACGTGCGGCCGGACCTGTGCTTTGTAAAGCACAAGACGTTGACCTGGTGTGAAGTACCGCCTGGCTCTGTTCAGTACACCCACCTTTTTACTCGCTAATTTAGCTTTGTCCTCCAAGTGACTCCCAAACTGGACTTTATTTGAGATTTTAACGCCGAGGATCCCAATACTTTCGGAGATACGTAGAGTAACTCCTTGGAACTGTGGCGCCATGATAAAAGGGTAATTCTTGGCAGTAAACGCGCACACTTGTGTCTTCGAGGGGTTGAATCGAACTAAGTTCTGTTCACCCCATTCGGAGGCCCGCCCAAGAGAGTCCTCGACTTCAGACACAAGTTGTGTTCGTCTTTTCTGTATTATGCTCCGAGGGACATTCTGATAGCTGGTATAACGCGCATCACTCGTGCTGTCATCCGCATAGCAATGTATGTTCTCGATTGACAACAAGTCATTGATATGCAGGATGAACAGCGTTGGGGAGAGCACCGAGCCTTGAGGAACACCAGCGTTAATGGTTTTGGTTTCGGAGCTGCAACCATCAACGACGACTGTAATGCTCCGACCATCCAGAAAGCTGGCTATCCATTTGCAGAGTCCCTCGGGGATTCCATAAGATGGTAGCTTCGATAGAAGAGCTCTATGCCAGACCCTGTCAAATGCCTTAGCGATATCGAGGCTAACAGCCAGAGCCTCTCCCCTTCCCTCCAAAGCCGCTGCCCAGCGGTGTGTGAGGTACACTAGAAGATCACCAGCCGAACGACCATGGCGAAAGCCATACTGGCGGTCACTAATCAGCTGATGATCCTCAAGGTACCGCAGCAGAAGGCGGTTTATTAACCACTCCATAACTTTGGAGAGCAAGGAAGTAATCGCTATCGGCCTATAGTTTGAAGGATCCGACCGGTCACCCCTTTTCGGGATCGGGTGAACATGAGCAAACTTTCACGAAGATGGAACCCTGTTGGAATTGTAGGAAAGACGGTATAGGCGCGTTAAAACAGGGGTCAACTCAGGGGTGCACGTCTTAAGTACCACTGCAGAGATGCCGTCAGGCCCACTCGACTTATGGATGTCCAGGAGTTCGAGCTCACGCCTAACCGCACGCTGGTTGATGCGGATTTCAGGCAAAGAGCTCTCACACCTTGGGATGGTAGGTGGTATGACTCCCTCATCATCCAAAGTCGAGTTTGAGGCAAAGAGTTCTACCAAAAGATTGGCCTTCTCTTTTGCACTATGGGCCAGACTGGCATCAGACTTACGCAGTGGTGGGAGACTGATCTGGCAAAAATTTCCTTGCGCAGCCTTGGCGAGCGCCCAAAAAGCACGACTCCCTGAAGGATGTCTTCCAAGGCGCCCGCCAATTCTAGCAACATGTTCCGCCTTAGCCTTGGCAATAGCCTTCTTGCTGGATCTAGAAGCGGCATTAAATTCTCGCTTTCTCTCCTTCACATCAGGATCCCGACACTTCCTAGCTCTATTCCAGGCTAAGTATGACAACTGCTTCTGGTGTGCAGCATCTCTGCTAGCGTTATTGAACCAGGGGCGGCTGCGGCCGCCCACAGGTATTTTGGCAGAAGGGATGAATAATTCCATCCCTTGGTGAAGCACATCTATGATGCAGTCAGCACAAGTGCCAGGTTCTCCGAATGAGAAGCAAAGCCGCTTCCATGGGTAGGATGCAAGAAATTCTCGAAGTCCATCCCAATCTGCTGACTTGTATCGCCTGACTCTACGGTAACCAGTCACCGAAGAGCGATCTGGTCGCATTACAGGGGCTGCACTGCGGATAAGGCAATGATCCGATGATCCCAGAGGAGCATCGACCTCCACCCTGTATCCTAGTGGATGTGTAGTCAGCAGAAGATCCAGCAAAGAAGGTTGATGGCTCTCGTTGTCTGGGATACGGGTGGGATGTAACACCAGTTGTGAGAAGCAATAGGCCGAGGCCATATTGAAGAGAGCCCGACCCACGGAATCGGTAGTCCGGGATCCCAGCCACTCTTTGTGGTGAGCGTTAAAATCGCCAAGGACCACCAGCTCCGCGGATAGGTACCCCTCCAATATTTGGTCAGTCCCCTCTTGAACGTTCTCAAGTAGCTGAATTGACTCCGACTCACTGGCATGGGACCTGTAAAGGCATGCGTAAACTCGGGTAAGACCCCCATGGTCTACGCGTAGCCATAAAATTGACAGGTCCCGATGCTTGAGGCCCCGAAGGCGGCGGCAACAGATGTCGCCCCTGACGAATACGCACACCCCGGCTTTACGACGGAAAGAATGCTCCAACTCGTAGCCCGGGTATTTTAAGTACGAAATGTCGTCCGGAGCGTATATCTGCGTCTCCGTTAAAAAGAGCAGGGCAGGCCGCACCGTCTCGAGATGGTGGTGGACGGCATCAAGGTTACTGTGTAGACCCCTGACATTGCAGAAAACCACTAGAAATGTGGAAGGGGTGTCCGCCGTAGAAAATTTGCTCTTTTTCTTACCTTTCATGGTTTTTATAATTTATCAGAGTGGGGATATGGATTGATGCATGGTTCGAGGTAGAGGCAGTGCCCAAAAAAAGAGCAAAGTCATAGTGCGAGGCAGGCCCACGAGTTATGCAAGAAGCCGATAGGAAGCACGGAAGGGCCCCCGGTGCCCCCCCGCACATAGCCGCCGGGTCCACTCCGGTCTCCCAATCCGGCACGACGACTACGAGCCGGGATTTTCACCGGTTGGCGGGACAGCCTCCCGAGCAGGATGTACCCAGGTCCGGGTCCCCTACTAACCGGCAGGTGGCCGACGGAAACCATTCCCACCGGGTTTCCCTGTACCCCGCACCGGCCCCCCACGCCCTTCGGACCTACCAGGCATCACACTTCGCTAGCCTCAAGCCCCGCACCGACCCCGAAACATAGGAAGAAGAGATAAAGGAAGTGAGAAGGGGGAAAGAGGGTGTTTCGGCCTCCGGCACTCTCACTCACCGAACAAAACACAACAGTAGGAATACTGCTATTTCACGTCGATATTTTGTGAGAGGGTAGTTCTTCCCCGGTCGACTACTTACTTAGTGACTTACTTCGCTGGCTCATCGACCCAATGTGAATCTTGGCTTCTGATAATAAAGTACGGCATTCCTTCCTATTTTACGCCAGATCATATCAATCGGGATCAATCATGTAGCTTGGATGCAAATTTTTATATTACTAAGTTAGCAAGTAGAAACGAAATTCTTTGATCGTTTGCAATTCCACAGGAATCTTTCGCGCATTGCCAACCCCAGGGCAATGGTTTTCAAAACCCGATAAAAAGAAAAAAATAAGCATAGAGGCTTGTGAGTTGCCGGCAATCTTGCTTACTGAACAAACTAAATGGACTTATCTGACACTAATCAAATTCTGGTACCTTGGGTAGGTAAAAGAATTTGCGTGTACTGTATTCTTCGTGATTCTGATAGAACATCAAGATCCATAGTAAAATGATGACTGAACCATGGAATGATGGATCGACTGGAACAACTAAATGGAAGATGCAGAAAATCAGTAATGGACATGATCAGTATATTGATGGTAATGCTAATTCCGTTTTATGATCAATGCGACATGAGGCAGCGATTAAAACGACATTGTTTATACCAGCTTTGCATGCTAAATAAGTCGATAACTGTTGTATGTATATTTATACAGTACTAATTCATATTTCACTTTGGAAACATGGAAACTTTAACAGTACATTTTATTATTAGAACATAGTCTTCTTCTCCCTAGCCTTTATAATTCCCAAATCACTTGGGATCGGCTTTCTAGTCTAACCAGATTTGACTGGATATCAGTTTTTACACGAAGCGACTGCCATCTGACCTCCGCAACCCGAAGGCTAACGATACCGTAAGGCTAGACCAGTGTCAGTATATTAGAGGGTACTGACTTCCCAATAACGCCTGCCATAGATGTTCATGGCAGCCGGGACCGACGGCTTAACGTGTTCTTCGAGGCACGGAGCAGGCGATAATTGGCACATAATTTCGAAAAGTCATATAACTTCCGAAAATCAGAGGTGCGCGACGTGGGTTCGAACCTGGGATCCTCTGCATTGCAGTCTGTTGGTCTCCCCACTGAACTATCGCTGCTGCTATTATTAGAACATAGTACTGTTAGGTACATTATATTATATCGTTTTCATCGCCTAGCTCTGATGAGTTAAATAGAGCTGTATTACCTATGCCCACATATCGCCAACCAATGTTTTAGGTTCCACATAAAAAAGGACGAGCTAATTGCCGTTTACTGATCACAGTGCCAGCCGCTGCCACTGAGCATTTCTTGACAGCAAAACCTAATAATACTTGACCCGATCCGGGAATTAAAATAGAGACACCATGCATAGCAGTCACATACACTCCCGCTGCGCTACTAAGCCTGACATAAGGTAGGTCCTCACCATGTCTGATGGGCTGATGGCATAAAAACTGACCGGGATTGACTGAATGCGAAAGGCACACCAGATTTTGGCACAATTTCGTGGATGTTCACTTATTTAATGGACATGTTTTATCATCGGAATGGTAGAGCCAAATCGCTTAAACCTGCTTTCACCCAATATGGCATGGGCCAGCTAGGGAAGTACCTCCATCCTGTAGAAGATTGCTTTAGTAAATGTTACGCTGTCAGCAAGGAACCAGTAATCTTTTTCCAATACAGTGTGTTGGGAAAAGATTACTGATACACAGCTACTTTTTGTTTGAAAACTCGACAACATCAGAAAATGGCATTTTAAGTATCCTCATCCACAGGCTAGAGTTACCTCATGACCATAAGACGCACGCCTGCTGCTTTTTTGATTGTTTATGAAAAGAAAAGGGGACAAAATATAAATTGAGTGGAAAGGTAGTATTGGGTTGACAATAAATTACCCATCGCATATGACAAGAGTACAGCACCCATCGTATCCAAAACATAAACAACGATTACTTAGCGCTTACATAAGCGGAGGATTGTACTTGACATCTAACTTACATAGTCGACGAACCGGTACAATCGAACACGTAAGTTTTACTTAAGAACAAACTTAAATTAAAACGTATTATTAAATAATTACAAAGTCAACTGCGTTTACAACCGAAGGGTTAGGCAGAGGTATTATGATTATATTATACATTATATATAATTTAATAAGGCTTATGTTTAACTTATCACCAGATATAGTAAAATATAAAAGTTAAAAATAGTAAATGATCACCAATTTGGTGAACATTTACTATTTTTGGGTGATGCACAGCAAAATATATTTAAAGATATCAAAATAAGTCGACGGAGCTCCTATTTTTGGGTGAGTTTAAGAACGAACCTAACATAACCTAACCCTTCCGAGATGGAATGCAGTGATTTGAGGCATATAGGTGCTCGTTATGATATATTTTAGTAAGCATATTTTGCTGCGCAATTACTATTTTTGGTGGTCATTATATTTAATCCCATTTAATAACCATGGGAGAGCCACGCTTCAGCGCGAATGGACCGGCTCGACCGGAGTGATACCATTGCCTCACAGAAAAGCGGCGTGAAATAGCGTTTGCGTTGTGTTTTGTTGTGTGAGTGAGGGTACCGGAGGCCCAACCGACCCCATCCCGCCCCCCTTCTGGTGGGGGTTAATTTAAATGGAACGCAACACACTTGTGACTCCTCTGGTGTTGCGGATGTCCATGGGTGGGGGGGGTAATCGCTTACCATCAGGCGATCCGTCTGCTCGTTTGCGTCCTAAACCATAAAAAAACAAAAATAAATATTAAAATTATTTTCCCGTTCTATACATACATAGTAAATCTTAGTAATATTATTACCTAGACCTCTACAAATGCGTATATAATATTACTAGGTACCTACTAACTAATGCAACCATTAGTTACATGTACAGTGAGCTGCAAAAATGCATACCCATGTCAAAACTAAAACGGTATAAGCCGGTAATTGATGCCATCTAACGGAAATCGATACAAGAACTGTTAAATAGTTTAGATAGCGGTGCAGTACTATAAAACAAATATATTAATAATTTCTTGTCACTTAATTCTGTTAAATTTACTTTAACATCTTTTGAATCTCTATTTACAACAGGTTAAAAAAAACAATTAAAGGCAGTCTTTGCGGACTGCCGATAGAAGTAAAAACTTTAAGTATTGATCATAAATACTTATAAACCAATAATAATTTAAAAATGGAAAGCGTTCGGTGACGATGACGCGAGTTCCATGATTTTTGTTCATCCAAGAAGTGCTCAACGCGCCTAAAGAAGTTTTTACTTCAAAAAATATCAACGGGTTGCACTCCAGGAGTGCCGGCAAAAGTGAAAACTTAAATATTAACGTTGTGCATTTTTGATATTTTGGAATGGTTAGGGAATAATTTTGCACGAATTACTTTAATTATCAGTATAAAAGTACTATAATTTATGTGGTAAAATACAATATCCATTTATTGTGCTATCATACACAATCATGACAATTCTCCCTCCGTCTTACGAATTTTCGATCAGGTCACGTGTCCTGACGCGAGTTTGACATTTTTTTCCCATCTCAAAAAAGTGCACAAGGCCGCTAAAGAAGTTTTCACTTCAAAAACACACATTTCATGAATGACATTACATGAATGAAAACCTGAGGGTAAAACTAATATAGCCGTAATTTATAAAACAACGCCATCTAGTTCATTCATATTCATTGTAATTCTAGTGTTCACAGGATTTTAGACCTTAAGGTATCCATGGAATATTAAGGACGACTGTACATACAGTTACATCTATGAATATACTCTATAGTGTTACGCTAATATTCCCGAAACGTTACGTTTCTCAATCAGATAGGTGGCGTTCTAGACAAAGGCTAGGTTAAAAGCTCCTTGAACCGACGGGCATGTATGAGGAATATGATGAAAGTGAATGAAGTCAGAGAAGTGTGTCAGGATCGTAGCAAATAGCAATCCGGATTCTCTGCCTACCCCTCTGGGAAACAGGCGTGAATCTATGTATGTATGTATATTCCCGAAAGTGTAAGTGGAGGTGCATTAACCCACAATTAGGTTGCATCAGAGACATATTTTTGTGTTGCATCTGTAATAAAGTTTGCAATTAAAATAGAAATTTATCTATCTTTGGTTTTAGGACACCACCTAGTGAGGAACGAACCTACTACCATCTATCAGGCATAGTTCTATAATCAGTCTTGAAAATTGTATGACATAAATAACTTAAAACTTTGCTTTGACCTTCGAATTTTTTATATTTATTATATGAATCTATAAAGTAATAACTTTATACATTCATATAATAAATATAAAAAATTCGAAGTCTGAAAAAGGAAAGCAATATAGAGTTTTCTTAAACACTAATTACTTTTTGAAAACTGCGGCCGTCGTACGCAGACTGAGTTGTTCAAAGTAAGTATTTGAGACCCTGATAAATATCCCAGAGGTAGTTTATACAAAAATTATAGGTAGGTACACAACTTTAAATTGTAACAGCCCAATAGCTTACAATTAGGACATAGTTTGATGCCTATATTTCCGAACAATATATGTAATTGTATTACAAACAAATTTTGAACACGAATCTTAATTCGAGTTCTGTTACTGTAGTTAGTGTATTCTATCTGGCAAACCTAGGACCTTGATCCTGGCCTATGTCCAGTAGTGCGTACGTATTGAAGCTTATGTAATAATAATAAGAAACAGTTTAAGAATCTAACCGTATCTTAAGGCCTCGATGGCGTAGTGATTAGTGTAACCGACTGCTACGCCTGAGGTCGCGGGAATCGATCCCGCACAAGTCAAACATTTGTGTGCATGAACATGG
Organism: Catocala sponsa; assembly: GCA_963564715.1. NCBI lineage: Eukaryota > Metazoa > Arthropoda > Insecta > Lepidoptera > Erebidae > Catocala > Catocala sponsa. Next base: position 23,235,531 of record OY751341.1, on the reverse strand, counting down.
ATGTTTGTCTTGGTCTGGGTGTTTCTATTTACAATATGTATGTATTTACAAAAAAATTGTATATATGTATGTTTATCCATTGTCTAGTACCCATAGTACAAGCTCTGCTTAGTTTGGGCTAGATGGTGTTGTGTGTATGTAATAGAATAGAATATTAAATATAAAATCTATCTAACCATATATCATAAGTCCTTTATGACAAACTAATGTGCTAAACTAACTATGTCGTATACATACATAGTCAGTGAATGCGGGGTGATAAACTTCTTACACTGACCTCAGAGTCAACCGCAAACAAACTTATACACATGTTTAACCATGTATCCCATGGTAAAACGTGTATTTGTGATGTCACCACATCGTGATTACTTGTGATGTTATATAGTATCTTGCTTCTCATTTCGATTATTATAGACTAGCTTTTTCCCGCGGCTTCGCTCGCATAACAGTAGGTTAGGTTATATTAGTAACAATCCTTTTTCTAAATAAAATATAGTCTATGTCACACAATAATATAAATGCTTTCTAATGGTGACCGAATTTCTAAAATCGGTTGAATGGTTTTTATTTATTTATTTAAGGATTTCCAACAAAGGAATATACAATAACATACATTATATAGCAGTAATAAAGTTGTTAGCGTGTATAGTCCCTCAATTATAGGAAACCACAGCTTGCAAATTATAATTGCAACTAAACTAACAACTTAATTAAAGAAATAAACAGGAAAAACATAAAACATAAAATTTTAAACATAAAATTCTGCCTCTAGGGTAAACTTTGGAGTAAAACAATAATAGCTTATTAGATATAGAGTTATATAAAAAATTTACAAATTCAATTAAGAAAAAAAGAAAAGGTGTATATAAAACTAAGTTAACAATCTACGAAGACACTTTTTTAATTGTATTAAATTGTAACTTATGTCTAGGTCGGTGTTAACAGAAAGTGCATTGTATTGCCTACAGAGTCTGGTTACAGCTGCGTAGTGTCCAAGATTTGTTTTTGAGCGAGGAATATGGAAAAGCTTGTATGTATTAGGTCTTGGAATACGAGTCGGAATATTAATTTTGAATCTATTTAAGAGAGGTTTGCAGTCAGTAGTTCCATTTATTTTTTTTTGTAGGAAGACAAAGTCAGACATTTTACGGCGGTTAGATAGGGTGTTCATGCGGAAGTGTTTCAGGCGACCTTCGTAATTATTTACGTTTTGCAGTGAGTGGTTCCGGTAAGCGAGATGGTAGAGAAACCGCTTCTGGACCCGTTCCAGATGCTTGATGTAAATGTCATAATGAGGGCTCCACACGACAGAGTTGTATTCTAGTATTGGGCGAACTTTTTAGAAACAAACAAATAACCAAATAATCAAATCTCTCCTCTTTATAATCTTTATATATATACTCGTAATTCTACTGTACGTGTGTATGTCACTGAACTCCTAAACGGCTGGACCGATTTTGATGAAACTTTTTGTGTGTGTTCAAGTGGATTCGATAATGGTTTAGATAAGTTTTTTTTTCTCTTGTGTACAGGACAACGTCTGTCTGGACAGCTAGTATTAGTATAGAAAAGTAAAAATTAAACATAGAAATACACAACCGCATTTGTTCACGGACTGCCTTTGCATCGTCGCAAAGTGTATGTAGGTGTATGCGCCCTCATCCTACTGTGTATTAAAGATTAATATTAAATAATACTACCAAACCCAAAATATTTTATCTCTTAAATATGATCAAATTATTATTGCATTTCTTTTAAATACTTATAGCCAGTAATATATAGTTTATCTAGCGACCCGCTCCGGCTTCGCATGGGTGCACTGTACATACTAATAATCTTTGAACTTTTCAGCTTCTCTGTACTATAATATGTATGTATTATACATATAAACCTTCCTCTTGAATCACTCTATCTATTGCTGATAACTGTATTAAAATCCGTTGAATAGTTTAAAAGATCTAAGCGCACAGACAGCGGAAGCGACTTCATTTTATATTATGTAAAGATGACTGTAACGTCCTGTTGATATGAGTTGACAAATATTAAAATTAGATTTAATTGGCTATTTAAAAGAGTGCCGTGAATTTCTTGCAAGTCTCCATATATGCTCAACACTTTGCCTGAACTTAAATATAGCTTCAGTAACTTAGTAAGCTTAATAACCTATATTTTGACGTTCATATGTGTAACTTTGTAACCTAAATGAATAAATGATTGTTGACTTTGTCATGAAACCAACAAAGCAATAAGAAAACTAAAGAAAATTGCTTTGATTTCCAATTTTGGTTTTGGATGCGGCATCTCATACGTTGTGTAGATGTTGTACGTCTGCCTGTGAGTTCAACAAGTTCATACACAGCACGTTCCACTTGAAGACGTGATGTTCCAGTAAATTTAAGGCGCGATCGCTTGCATACCAGCCTTGTGTTCCACTGAATGGACATTAATATGCGATAGCTATGCTATTCTCTTGTGTGAAGACCTGTCATGCATCGCGTTCTACTAGATGTCAAATAGAGACAGTAGTGTTGCCGAATTATCGATAGTTGACCTCGGAAATGATATATAATATCGATAGGCCTATCTATACAGTCGATACTATTGATAGTATCGATAGCTCAGTTTGATACAATATTATCAGTATACTGCAATACTATTGATAGTAATAGTATTGAAGCTCAATATCGGAATTACTATCGATAATATCGATACTATTGATTGTACCTATTGCTGTTTACCAATAGTATTGCACTAAAAGAGCAATCGATGGTATCGATACTATCGACAGTATTGATACTATCGATAGGCTATCGACACTATCCTTTTTGCTTAGACTATCGATAGGCTATCGATAGTGGACTATCGAGCGGCAACACTAAGAGACAGTAATAATTTACTTGTGCCTTGTGTTAACAGAAAGGCATCTTTTTAGGAGTGTAACCTTTAATCATCGAAATAATAATAGACCAGGCGCTCTGGCTGCGATTTTCTGTAGGATGGAGTTACTTGCCTAACTAGGCTAATGCAGGTTAAAAAATACAAGTGTAACTGATATTCCCACACTGCTCAATTTCTAAAATAATATGCTAATGATAAATTATCCAATTGTGGGTATTTAAAATGTTCGCATTAGCTTAGCTTCTCACTATATTAACATCCCATGTATTTACAGTATCCCGCTGGTATCCTCCTAGGAGTACGCAGAGGTTTGTTAGGCCCACATGTAGCCAGCTTAGTTTTAAGTGGCACGTACTTAGTTTTTGGGCTTATTACCGTCTGGCACCGTTTCAGAATCTGTACACCTACTTTGTCTACGATTTTCTTTTTTGACAGAAAACCTTAAAAATACCTTCCTTCACACTTTCCGGAACCCGGCAAATCAAATTTTAGACCTTATGCACAGCATTCACAAAAAGATTTACAATAAATATTTTATCGCCTACTCCATGTGGACAACGACTTCTATCCGCGCTCATATTAACTTAGTAACTTCAGAGCCTCGATAGAGCTCCAAAACTTGCGCTAGTTACACTTACTATTAAGCCGAATCAAAACTGAAACTTTGATGGAATATTCTAACGCACCCTCCTACGCCCAATCTTAGGCCTCATTTACGGAGACGCGGGGCGTCGCGCGTCGCGTGCGGCGACGCGGACCGTAGCCCCGCACTGAATTCAAAGCGATTTTACGCGCGTTTGCTTGAAATAGAACGTGCGCCGCATCGATGCCCGCCGCGGGCGAAGCTGCGATGCGACGCAGCGATGCCCGCCGCGTGCGACGCGATGCAGCGATAGCCGATAGCCGCCACGTGCCTCGCTTCACGCTTGGCGTTCGCCGCGGGCGCAGCGGCGGGCACCGCGACGCGCGACGCCCCGCATCTCCGTAAACAACATCGTATATTGCCCTATGTGTTTACGCGTGCGATGATGCGTGCTGCTGCACGCGCCACCACTCCGTAAACGGAAAAACACTCGACGCGCCGCGCGACGCGACGCCCAACGCGCCGCGCACCGCCCCGCGTCTCCGTAAATGATGTCTTACAGTCACAAGTTAATTGACAAGTCATTTTGGTAAGTTAATACTTTATGAAAAGTTTAGATGAGGTTCAAAGTTGAAGCATGTTCTTTGATTAAAAATTGTGATTACTGAATAATGGCTAATATAATTTTATTTTTAGCTTGCTTGCTTTTGCTTGTGCTCGTGTAGCAATATACTTTTGTTCTATCAAGGTGGCAAGCAAACCTACAACACACTTAATGGTAACCGATTACCTACCGTAGCATTTGACATTTTGTCCTTTTAGTCCACCTTAAAAACGAAACCCGCAGTGTTCCAGCCTTAGGATCAGTTATCCCGGCGTTTTCATGCTGGTAGCACACCGTCTTTTTAAGAAACTTGGAATACCTACTTACCGCAGAAACGCAACACTTGGCTGTCAACTCATCAAGGGCAAAGGTCGATCTCAAGTGGGATGGCCCATTAGTTTCCTATGTTTGATATTTCAAAATGAAGAATAACCAGGATGGCGGTTAAATATTCATATGATATGTATACATAAATACCCTTAGGACAACTATCTTTCTTTCTTCCAGTGGAAGGTACATACACCACTTTAACATTCAGCTTCATAAGCTTAATTGCCGAGTGGTTTTGTTGGTGAGTGTACAACCTGCGCGTGAGTGTTTGAAGGTCATATCGCGCTATGCAATGCAGCCCGATCACGAACCAAACATCACACAGTTGCAAAACATCTTAACTACAAATCCGAAACAATCTGCAAGATTGGTAACTTTATTACTTACAAGGTAAGGTTCAGAATGTAAAGCACTATTTATTGAATCAACCATTGCTGAACTGTCAAAGGTTTTAACTCCGAAAATATTGCTTAGATTTATAACTTTATTGTTCACGGTTTAAGGTTGAAAATGTGAAGTGCTTTCTTGGTATTGTAATAATTCGAAATTATATGTTATTGTAATATAAGTACCTAGTGATTATGCAACTGATTCATATGTTATGGTCTTCTTATGACTCTTTTTATGCACAAGTGTTCATCTGCGTCTTAAGATGGCTTATGTAAGTTTAATTGTTATGGAAAACTTACGTGCACTATTGATTTTATTTGTGCATGCTTGGTTGGGCCCATGGCATATTCCACAACGTCCTGCACATGATCCGTACTGTGTGATCAAGTGATCACATAAGTCGTAGCTATCAAAACACCAGTATGTCCACATAATTCTATTTGTAATAGCACATTGCCTTGGTACCGCATTAGTAAATGAAACTGATATGCAGGTGGTGTTGGGTTTGGACGGACAAAGAGTTATTAGATGCGCCTGTCAAAAAATTTTTTGCTGTTACATGAAGCAGATGAAGAAGAAAGTTGCAGCGATAGCCTAGTGGGAGAGCGCCAGACAGCGTCGCAGAGGTCTCGAGTTCAATCTCAAGCCAGGAAACCTCCGGCTTTTCGGAGTTATGTGCGTATTAATTAGTTAATAAAACACAGCCTCTGCTGCTATTTAAAAATAATTTAAAATTTCACATCATAATAAAATATATTTAAATCCTTACTTCCTTACTTAATAGTATAAATTCGAAAGTAACTCTGTCTGTCTATCTGTCTGTCTGTTACCTTTTCACGGCTAAACCACTCAACCGATTTAGATGAAATTTGGTACAGATATAGTTTAAAACCTGGGGAAGAACATAGGCTAGTTTTTATTGATGTAGGTACCACGCGAGCGGAGCCGCGCGCAAAAGCTAGTATAAATAATAAAAGTCCTAAACTAAACGAATAGAAAAATATATATTTTATATTAAAGTATTTACTAATAAAGTATGATAGCGATAATTTGTCGGCCTCTATGGCGTAGTGGTTAGTGTAACCGACTGCCACGCCTGAGGTCGCGGGTTCGATTCCCGCACAAGTCAAACATTTGTGTGCATGAACATGGATGTTTGACTTGGTCTGGGTGTTTCTATGTATAACATGTATGTATTTACAAAAAAAAAAAGTTTATCCATTGTCTAGTACCCATAGTACAAGCTCTGCTTAGTTTGGGCTAGATGGTGTTGTGTGTATGTAACAGAATATTATTATAATTGTTATTCTATACTTAATAGAAACTTAATACTCATAGTCGCTTGTTGTCACCTTGTTTTTCAATTTACCCATATTATAAAATATAATTTGTTTGTAATGTATACTTACTTACTGATAACTAGTGCTGTTATTTTTGTAATAAGGAATTAAAATTACCGAGCACGACTGTTCTGATAATCGTTTCATGTGTATAATAACTAAGTTAAACTTGTATTTCTCAGTGTAAGTGAATCATTGTATTCTGTTTTGAGAAACAAATTTCTTAAACCATAATTTTCACTTGGTGTACTGGTGAAGGAAATCATCGTGAAGAAACCTCTATGTCTGAGAGCTCTTCATAATGTTCTCGAAAATATGTGAAGTCTACGAACCTGCGATTCTCACACTGAAAAAAAGTCCGTGTCCACCAACAGGGCAGTCTGATACAGGGCTAATATTTGTACACGGGACCTAAAGCCAAACATGGAGGAACATGGATATGATGCATCACTGCCTACATACATCTTTGGGGATATCCCCGAAGATCCATTCACATACATAGACGTGAAACTCTGTATGAATGTATATATATATAATGCCGCAGGTGCACATAAAATATTACCAAGATTTAGGTACCGATCGTTTGCTAATCTATGTATGTATAATTACAACAGATAACTAAAATAATTGTATTTTAATTATCCACAATGCCGTGGCACAGAATAGATAATAATAATTAAAGTCTTATGTCTGTGATTATGATTATGATGATTATGATGATATCTTCTGCGGTCCAACGCTACTGGTAGTTATACCATGAGTGGCCACGTCTCTAATAATTCTCTGAGTGATTTTTGATGGTAGTCTAGTCCATAAAATAAAGTAATTTGGCAGTGGCAAGTGACAATTCCATCGACGTTGAATGCTGCAGGGGAGATGCGATGTCGGTGTGATAGTTCTGAGTCTGTATTTTGTGTCCGTTTAGTGTATGTTCGTAAACTATAGCTAAAACAAGTGGACATAGATACACGCCGGATTTCTTGCGATCATTGTGGTTTATGAACTCAATAACACAATGATTGAAACGTCGTAAGTTAAGCGTAGCAAATATAACGTAAGGCGATCTCCATCTAAATGACGTGACTATATACGTAGCAAATATAACGTAAGGCGATCTCCATCTAAATGACGTGACTATATACGTAGCAAATATAACGTAAGGCGATCTCCATCTAAATGACGTGACTATATACGTAGCAAATATAACGTAAGGCGATCTCCATCTAAATGACGTGACTATATACGTAGCAAATATAACGTAAGGCGATCTCCATCTAAATGACGTGACTATATACGTAGCAAATATAACGTAAGGCGATCTCCGTCTAAATGACGTGACTATATACGTAGCAAATATAACGTAAGGTGATCTCCATCTAAATGACGTGACTATATACGTAGAAAGGCTGGCATTCAGTTCAGCGGCGTTCTTTAGGAGGTGCCAGCTACGGAACGCTTGAGTCTTATGATCACAACTGTCTGTCTACAACCCGCCACTCACTTTATACTTATTAATAATCTATAATGTCTTAGTCATAAGTATAAAATAAAACTCAGTATCTTCTATTTTTCTTTTTAATATACACCATTTTATGATCATCCTGTTATCAGTAGTAACTCCTTTTTATCCCTACACCTTCAGATAAGAGAAAGAAATACCTGGTTTGTAACAAATCTCAAACTAGGCATGCATTTGTGAACAGATTTTATATATTCTTGGGTCCATTTTTGTATAATAATTTTAATAAGTTGCTAAGTATATACAGCGTCAGTAATAAAAATTGTAATGTTATGATAACGGAATATTTAGGTAAACTCAATTATGCAGACAGAGAATTTGTTACAAATATTAAAATGATGTAATTATACTTTTGGTACCTAAGCATTTTATTGTATGACACAGTTGCTTGAGTTGTACGTGTAAAGGCAGTTTTAGCTTAACTTTATATTTAGTTATATTATTGTTCAAATAGATATTTAAATAAATGTCCACTATAAAATAGATAGACAAGTGATCGCCTGAAACACAGGTCTAACCTAGTTCAGGCAAGTAGCTTATAATAATTTAAAGATGTTTAATTATCCTTTCTTGACATAATAGATTACTATAATTATTATATTGGTTATAAACTAGTTTATTAAGGCATTGAATTATTGTTAGATATTAAGATTTAATTTGAAGTTGATTTAAGTCCACCATTGTACTCTTTTTTTAGCCGAATAAATTTTATTATTATTATTATTATTATAGTAGTAGAATAAATTAATCTTTTGAATATTTTGACGACATTGTAACATTTAGTATTTTGTCATTTTAAATAACACGCAGGCGGGTAAGCCTTCTAGACAAGTCATTAAAAGTATACCAGCTTCTAGATAAGCAATCAATGTAACCCGCTTGTGCTTGCAATACCAAAGCCATAACTCACACAATGCCAACACTGCAGACAAGGACTTATTCTACCGTCAACTCATGGGACACGCACACTATAATTACCCTTTCTTGCAGACAGTGCAGAATCACAATATGCAATTAAACTACTAGGATATTCTATAGTGTTGAAAACTTCAGTAGTCAGGCTCTTTTAGGATGTAGCGGAACGCCTACTGTACCTAAACTTACATCTTTGAGAGTAATTGTTTATTTAATATCATATCATATAAAAGAATACAGATAAAACCAAAGAAACGCAGAATAAAAATATGTTTTCCTTAGATAAAATATAATTGCCACAGCAACGTAAAATTATTTTTCTAGACATCTCTGCCCGCCGCCCTAAAGATCCTGTGTTGTTTTTGAATGCTTATGAGCCCTTTGTTTTAAGATTCGATAGGCCTACTTTAATTAATTGTGACAGACAAACACAACATCCAGACTCAAAACATCCATTTGTGGATCACAGAGATTTTATCCTTGACGCGGTGTCCACTTAAACGATTGAGCCATCCGTTTAGTTGAGTCAAACAAGCTGCAATGGAATAATGCGCCATGTGACCTTAGCCAGTAGACGCTGGTTAAGCGACCATTTTAACAATGTACAACGAGCATGGATTGCATTTCAGCCTGGTACAAGGTCGTGGCATAGATACGAACTTGAATTAGCTACTTTAAAGAGGGCTAGTGCGTCAAAGGGGACCTAACAACGTCAGTCTTGGTTGTTATCAAACTGCAGTTGTTATGCACTTAGGTGGTTTATACATTTTGCGGACAGGGTTGGCCAAGGGCCAAAATCCGACATTTCAAAGAATTTGTTAGTAACACGCAAGAAAAGGTACCAATTATAAATTGCTAGCTACATATGTATGGCCTACCACAAGGCAGTATTTTGGAGCCACTATAGTAATTGTCACCCGTGTATTTTAATAACGCCTGATTTCTGAAGGTAAAATATTTTTCTGTGTTGATGACACCGCCTTCCTTTTTGGTTAGTTAGCCTGACAGCATAGTGGATTGGTTATTCTCATATAGCTACGCGGCTTTCTTCCTATTATATGTCATTAAAACCTATATTACTCAAATATATAGTAGTTATCTTCCAGTAAAATAATTGTTAAAATTGAGTCATTACAGTGCCAGAGATAATACACTATGCTCGTTTACAAGCATATTATGTAGTTTACCTCATGATAATTTTAGTAATTCAAGTCAGTTCCTCCTTCTGAAACGTGTTTTCCAGTGTGACCTAAAGTCATAAAAGAAGAGCAAGCAGCAGAGTGCGAGAGCCTTGCTGATATCAGCATGAATTGGCCTAGCCAACTGCGATAGTATTCTCACAGAATATCGACGGCAAGTAGATATAGGTACTGTTGCGTTTCATTGGTATGGAGAGCGCGCAAAAACCAGTCAACCATCGACCCATTTTTTTTCATAGCCCCTTTCCCCTTTCCTTTTTATATAGGCTTATGTATCTGCTGACACTCAGACACCAAAACATGTGTGTTTGTTTGCCATCTATGTGTTTACGGTAGACAAATACTTTGTTATGTTTAGGTACTGAAAATCGTCTTTGCAATGTCAAAAAAATTTCCGCTAATGGTTCGCTGACTAGTCAGGCACCGGTAGTAATAAAAAGAAATCTGTTTGTAAAAGGTTCAGCGATGATTCGATGATCGCTTTAATTCTGTGTACAAATTATGCATTTACTAGTCGTTTATTTCCACGAGAAGTACGGTTCGCTTGCGATTTGATGTGACATATGTCAACCACTCTGTATAGTCCATATCTCTAGTTATGGTATTAGTTCGAACGTGTCTTAGATTTAAAGTACACCTCTAAGCTACAACAAATGAAAATCAGCGTCAATATCCATTATGTCAGAAATATGAAGAAATTTCTGAAATATTAATACATACAGCAACATTTATACATATGTATATAATATAATAATATATGTAGATTAACGCAACATTTTAAACGGATAACGGGTATTAAGTAATGTGATTATACACGAAAAGAATTTACATACCTTTTTCAAAGGCTTGACATTTCGACCAACTTGCACTGACCATGGCAACAGTCTGCTTATGTTCAATCATCTTTTTCTTCCACCATTTATACCTACCATTACACAAAAAAACGTTTGTTAATATATCACAATATTATCATCACGAGGAAAAGCTATTAGAATCATATATATCTTTAAGTCCACTTTGATATTAAAAGTTACTTCAACAGCTATGCTTTCAACCCTATCTTGAATTCAGACGCCAAGCACTTACCTCTTGTCCATTATGTCTCCTTGAAGCAATTCAATAACATCATGATTATGTGTGAACTAATTTACGACCTGTGATTTCGACAGATGCAGCAGCTCAAATGGCAAAGCATGTCCACCTTGTTGTAGATCGGAGCTAAACAACAACAAAAATGGCTCTGCATTTCCCTTTTCTTTGTTTTTATTCCTTTTTTACTCCTCTTGCCTAGGTTTGGAAACTAGTGGTATTGCGTTTATAACCTATACTAAAGGCTTACTATCAGGCAGGCTGCAGGCTAGCTTGCCACAGTTATTGCGAAAAATATCTTGCTGTGCTATCAATTGTTGGCTCTTACGCACAACGATTACAGTGGTAGGCCAGGGACTACCACTGTCAAAAAACGTTGTAGTCGTTGTAGTCGTTGGCTGAGAAATAAATTCAAATTTATACCATAAAGCCAGTGTAGGACATATTGAAGAATCAGGCATAAAATAAACAAAGATAACGAAATAACAAATAAACATTGCCCTATAATGACAGAAGCTTTGCATAATATTAGTTAAACACAACATAATTAAAAAAATAACCACGGTTTTCTATAAGTCACATGCTGTTTAAATCTTGCTTGCCTTTATAGTTATATAACTAGTGTTGATCATAGCCGATTATATTCCAAACAAAATATACACAGATGCGCCAATGGCCTTGCGTCCACATTTCTTGATGTGGTTCTAAACCAGTTATGAGCCGGAATATATTAACGCGAATATTAACCAATAACAACCGAACGATCCTAACCACAATTACAAAGCAGCATGTATGTATGCCAGTTTGTTAATAATACCTTAGTATAATTATGTTATTAGAAACAACTAAATCGTTCATCAAAAGAATTCCGAGAACCTGCAACGATATTGATCCTATATGATAGTTAGGTGCGTTGCCGTTTAGAATATTGCAGTATGGCTTGGAACCCCACATATCAGGTTCATGTAAAGGGATTCAGAGCATACATACATACGTTCGTCATTTGGTCTATAGATTTAAAATTGGTACGCCAATTATTAAATCATACGGGAAGGACTAAAATATTTTAATTTTGTGTCTTGAATCACGTCGCATGGATGCCAATCTAATGTTTCTATATATTATTATTATTATTATAAGCCTGATTGGCGTCCCACTGCTGGGCAAAGGCCTCCCCTTCCGACTTCCATCTGTCTCGATCGCTTGTTCTGAGTTGCCAATCCCTTTTAAATGCATCGAGCTCGTCTCGCCATCTCCTCCAGGGCCGGCCTCGTTGTCGCTTCCCGTTACTTGGCATCCACTGTGTGATTGTTCCCGCCCATAACTCTCCTGCCATACGACAAACATGGCCTGCCCAATTCCACTTTAATTTGGCAGCTGAGTGGCCTACATCAGCAATTTGAGTTTTGGAACGCAGTATTGAATTTCTGATGCGGTCTGTAAGTCTGACTCCTAAAATACTACGTTCCATTGCTCTTTGTCAGACTCCGAGAGTTTCTATATAGTTTCTATATAGCCAAATCTTAATTAATTAGCCATCAATGTACTTTATAGAGTCCTGCGTCATCCTAGCTCTCTTTTCAATATTCAACAGCGTACGAATCTTCGTAAATAGGTACTCAACCATTGCAAGACAGTCGAGGCAATATAATAGCATGGCCACAATCGCGGTAGACGTAAACAGACATATTTGAAGATATATTAATGAAATTAAAAACAAAGTCAATGATCACATCTCCGTGTGAATATTGACAGACTTCAATTACTCACTTTATTATTAGTTAAAATAATTTATTTGAAATTGATTGTTAATGTAATTAGTATATTATGTATACCTACTGTTTAAAGTAACTCAAACTAATCATTCTAAAATTATGTTTATTGTGTTAGTAAAAACATTGTATATTTTTAAGATCAAAATTCATTTTGTAAAATTTACTGGATTTTGATACCATTCAATTTTAAATTGATATTTCTTCGCTTTTAATATTTAATTTTGTTTCTTATCTCATGTTATTTATGTAATATTTAAAATTTAATGCATGCTGGTTTACCTGTAATTAGTTATACAATTTCGTTTTGTAGATACATATATTTTTAGATACAGGTTCGTGAAAACGAACCTGTATCTGTTATTTAAACATACAAACTATAGTTTCCCCAGACGAAGTCGCGGTCAAAGCTTGTATTTTATAATAACAATGTACAAGCAAACATTAAAATCCGTAGGCCTTGTTGTTGAACGCAATTCGTGACTATTAAAAATAATGCCTGTACTAATTTGAGAACGGAAAACAACATTATCTACTCTGAGTCATCTTTGGCGAATTTTATAATTGTCTATAATTGCTGACTACAATCACAGATAACTGTTGTAGCCAATAATAATTAGTAATTTTAATAATACTATGACTGTCTTGGTGGGGTAACAATTATTGGATTCCCGGACGGCTAAAGTATTATTATTTTACTAGATGTTCCCGCGCTTTCACCCGCGTTTATCGTTACTGCGCCGCCCCCGTGGATCGTAGCGTGATCTTATATAGCCTATAGCCTCCCTCGATAAATAGACTATCCAACACTAAAATAATTTTACAAATCGAACCTGAGATTAGCGTGTTCAAACAAACAAACAAACTCTTCAGCTTTATAATCTAATACTAATATTATAAAGCTTAAGAGTTTGTTTGTTTGTTTAATTGTGTAATATTTATATCCTTCATATTTATCTTGCTGATATTATAAAAATTGTATAGCAATCATTACTCTGACAACATAACAAGATACCTACATACAATATTTAAACTAAAATCATCTGTTAAAATCCCCCGTGTCACACAAGCTATTACGGTTGTCTGTGGTTTGTGACCAATGCTTTTAGTATTTTTAATCTATATTATAACAATGAATATTTCAATCATATTTTGAAATTTGCGGTTGCATACCGTACGCATCTTACAGTAACATTGTTTTAATTAACTTGCCAATAATTAAAATAAAGAAAACAATAATTATTGTTTATAGGCAGCAATTTGAAATACAAACAAAATAAAATTAGTAATAGCCCTTTTTAACTTTGGACAGTTGAGTAGGGTAGTGTCTCTCCACAGAATATGGAATACTTTTACTAAAGACCAAATAAATATGTACTAGAGTTGTCAAGTCAGCGTGATTTTTTTGCTCATAGCCAGTTGCACTTACTGATCGGTAAACGATTAGCGAGGTTAAGCAACGTTGGGTGCGGTCAGTCTATAGATGGGTGACCGCTTAGTAGTATTTCATCTGAGCGTCTCCGTGCTTCGGAGGGCACGTAAAAGTCGGTCCTGGTTGTTGTCAAATTGACAGCAGTCGTTAAGCAATGTCAGAGGCCTACGGCCGGCGGCTTGAACAACTCTTGACAACAGGTTGGCCACTAACCACACAAAAAGAAAAGAAGAAGCATGATTTTAGCAAAGTTAACTTTATATAATACGTATAGTATTTAATTATTTCAATAATTTACCTAATTATATGGAGAATTTTTATTCTCAAAAATTATGTGGTGTCGTGGGACACCAGGTAGGAACGAAGTTCCTTCGGCTAATGTAGAATCGACACAAATTGCAAAAAAAATCGTGCTCAATTTTACTCACGAGTAAAATGTATCTATAATGTGAGTATTCGCCACGTGCTTGTCCATGAATTCATGAGTATATACTATGCATTGGCGGGGTGGAGTGGTAATAGAAAGAGAATGGATGAGAGAACAAAAAGAAAGAGGGAGAAAGAGAAAGGTATTATACACTACTCGCTTGTGTATGCGACTGTCGCGCCTGCGCACGTCTCATTTAACGGTTTTATTCCACGCACTTTTTTCCACGGATTTTTTCTTACGGTTTTACTATCACATTCTTTTCAGTTCGGTCGCGCAGCAAAATCCTTATCCCCTCCAAGCCTGCCGTAAGGAACTTCGTTCCAAAAAAAAGACAAAGTCACGAACATGAGATGATAACGTTGATAGAAAGTCGCAATGTTACACTGTAGGTAAAGGACTTTGTTGTCTGTGACTTTTTTATTGAGAACATAAGTAATAAAGTGATATTAACAACGTACTTATGTTTTTAAATACTTCCTCATCCTCTTGCCCTGGTCCCAATTTATTTGGGGTCGACGCAGTATGTCCTTCGCTTCCATACTTCTCTGTCACCCGTCATCTGGTCATTTACCCCTTTCCCTTTCATATCCATCCTTACACAGTCCATCCATCTTTTCCTTAGCCTTCCTCTCCCTTTTCGTCCCTCTACCCTCATATTCATCACTTAAAAATTCTATAACATCAATGGACCAATTCAATTTTAACTAGGTTTACTATTACTAATATTGTCCCCTTTCAACGTAAAATTTAGATATTTACTTTATTGTTTGCCGCAAATAAACACAATATTTGAGTTTCTGGAAGTCGGCTAGCATTTATGTATTTGCAAATAAATATAATTACATTTGGATCTTGAATTCCAAAATGTTTGTCAAGGTCAGTGATATCTTCAGCAATTACCCTCAATACAAATTCTGATACGATCAGCATAATAATAAACATAAAAATAGTTTATTATTTTACTTGCAATAGGAAGATTAAAACTTTAAAATGTTCATATATATTCTACCACATACACACAACACTATCTAGCCCAAACTAAGCAGAGCTTGTACTATGGATACTAGACAATGGATAAACATACATACATATATACTATTTTTTTGTAAATACATACATATTATACATAGAAACACCCAGACCAAGACAAACATCCATGTTCATGCACACAAATGTTTGACTTGTGCGGGAATCGAACCCGCGACCTTAGGCGTGGCAGTCGGTTACACTAACCACTACGCCATCGAGGCCGTCATATATATGTATATAATTCATAGTATTAAGTATTATAGCGATCGTGCATAATGTTTACCTTATTGATGCCTGACGTTTCGACCAGCTAACATCGGCCGCGGTCACAAGCTGACTGAATTTCAGTCATGAAGCATCAATGAGGTAAACATTTTGTATGATCGCGTTACGAATTATATAATGTATAACGAGAGTTTTGTTTGCGATTTTAACGTAGCAAATCTCCTTCCCTTCTCTTGCCCTTCCTTGGAGAGGAGAAAGATAATCGGTCCTGGAAATTGGATAATTATAACAGAAGAGTTACTTTTTTCTGAGTTACTTTCTATTGCTTGATTTACATTTGTAACTGTTCTGTTCGTGTTAAACGAAAGTACTGGCGTTTCCTTTATTCACACGAAACGCGAATATTCTAACGTATTGTAAATTCGATCTACACATTAGTGACCAATTTATGTTATTTACATTTGAATGATGAATAACAAAAATTAGTCACTAATGTGTAGATCGAATTTACAATAAGTATTAACTTACAACAAATGTGTTTTTCTCCATATGGATAAAACAATTTGCCGCAATTGCCTTTAAAAATAAACATTAATTTCTCACAATACTTATTGTGCTACCCGTACCGCCATCATATTATCTTAAAATGTAGGTGCACGCGATCACTCGTGAAACATTGCATAATTCATCATAATTGTTAGCCCTGAACTATACTGACCTATGAAGGAACCTCATTTGCATATAGTACCTCTTATAATATGCACCGAAATTGTGTATGAGGGCACGATCTTATAGGCATATTATACTGTTGACTGCACCTTAACCAAGCAAGTTAATAAAGTAATTTATTATTCAACGCGAAAAGACACCCATTAAAAAAAATTGAGGCAGTCTTTGGGGACTGCCGATAGAAGTGAAATCTTTAATCCTTGATCATAAACACTTCTTTACAAACGAAAAACAAAAACAAAAAAGGTGCGGTTCGGTTTCCTGATACTCTCTTAGGATTTAAAGGGGGTCAAAATTTCGTTATTTTTTGCGTAGGACATCAAAATTTCGTTATTTTTCTGAGATATTGTTAATATTCTAAAATAATTCAAACATGGAAAGCGTGGAAGCGTGACGATGACGCAAGTTCTATGATTTTTAGTCACCCAAGAAGAAGGGCTCAACGCGCCTAAAGAAGTTTTCACTTCAAAAACCTTGTGTCTCTAAATCAGGTTCCAAGTTGAAAGTTCCAAAAATAAATACAACCCACAAGAGATCATTCCTGTCCTGTGTCACGGGGCACACTGTCTAACTTATAAGCCTTCAAACAACGAACACAAACGACACCTAAACTCGGCACATTTTATTTGGATCACACAAATTGTAATTCAGACATATCATACAACTTCGGAATGGTCTTCCGACACATGTGTTCCCTCCCTTCTATGACATTGGGTCCTTCAAACGTAGTGTGAAGAAGCATCTGGTTAGGCCGGCTTGACACTGACGACGGCTAGAAGACATCTATCTTCTCCTCGTCGTCACTGTCTCTGGACTGTAATTGGGCTTTCCATCAGGTCCATTACAATCACTTTGCCGTGTCACTATAAAAAAATTAAAAAATTAGAAATACATGTACTATGTACGCCTTATCAAGGGAGTGCTCTTTGATTTAGCAAAGTTTTAAATATTTTTAACAAAAACGATTCTATTTATCCATGGATTCTTTAATTTCCTAATTTGCTTTATTCATATTTGATTCTACAATCCTAATGCGGCCATGTGTTTAAGCTATTGATTCGCAACGGCACACTGGCGACCAGACACATTAGATTTCCAATTATGTCTGGCATACTAACAATCGACAAGCTAAGTATATTATATGATCAATATCTAAGTTTTTTTGTCGGTTTGTCCTTCTTTTACTTTACAGCGGTGCAATGAAAAACACAATCTTTTAAATAAAGTTACATAAGCATTGTCACATCACATATAAAGATAGCTTATATATAAGTCCTCTACCTATAAACTATCTTTATATGTGATGTCACACGAATTACATGTAGGTACATTTTATCGAGAAAAATACAGCGTTCTAATGAAACAGTTATTTTGTTTTTAGACTACACGAGTGAGGCTGTGAGCAAAAACTAGTATATAATAGATAATTTTCTTGTTAGATGGTAAAGTTACCACATACACCATTGTTCTACCGTGTATTTAAGTTATTTGAATTACAATAAAAGCATTCCTAGAAATCATATCCGTCCTACTTTGGATGGCGTCATTAACTGGGGCAAATAAAACACTGCATTCGGTCAATATA
Organism: Catocala sponsa; assembly: GCA_963564715.1. Classification (NCBI taxonomy): domain Eukaryota; kingdom Metazoa; phylum Arthropoda; class Insecta; order Lepidoptera; family Erebidae; genus Catocala; species Catocala sponsa. The sequence continues at coordinate 23,217,462 of OY751341.1, read as the reverse complement.
GGTACCATAGCAACCATTTTGTACACAAAGCGTAACTATTTATCTACATACGCAGTGTAACGCCTATGTTGCCCTGTCTACCCCAGAGGTGTAATATACCAACATTTCGCCAGATATAGTTCTATGTTACATACATATACGAGTATATACTAATACTAATATTATAAAGCTGAAGAGTTTGTTTGGTTGAACGCGCTAATCTCAGGACTACTGGTTCGATTTGAAAAATTCTTTTAGTGTTAAGGTTATAGCCTATATAACATTACGCTACAACCCACGGGGACGGCGCAGTAACGATAAACGCGGGTGAAACCGCAGGATAATAGATAATATAAGACGAACCTGTAGCCGTCTTCCGGGTATATTTTATGACTCCGTACGGCTACTGAGAGTTTAGTAACAGTAAGGGCTTGTCCCACCACCTCCAAATAGCATTTATCTATAAGATAAAAGTCTCGCCATCTCTCTTCTTTAACCTAACAAGAGTGAGACAGCATGCGATTTATCTTTCGGATAACATTTACTTGTTAGTTGTGGGACTGGCCATAAAAATCAAAAATATTTAGCTCGGTCTAAGAGCTGACTGATTGCACAGAAAGCGTAGTCTCGCCACTGCCATTGCGCCGAATGTTGTGTGTTCGATTCCCACACGGGACAAAAATATCCATTTTTTGGATCTGTTGTTTTAATGTCTGCAAAGACTCCCGCGACAGAGAAATTATTCCTAGTGCCGGCGTTGCCTTTATATGAAAGAAAGAAAGATTCTTAAAACCAACGTTATATTAATAACTGTGTAATCAATCAATTGCGGGAATGTCTGACATTTAACAACTGCTAATACGCTACTAGTAATCCCAGACTCGGAACTACTGTTTGTGAATCACACAATTTTTGTCCTGTGCGGGGATCGAACCCACAACACTCAGCGCAGTGGCAGAGGCGAGCCGACCTCTTAAACCAATATACGGACAATCAAGTATAATCTTATATTCACGCGTAATCGTAAAATACCGGTATGGCTTTCCGTATCAGGCAAATTATTGAGTATTTCTGCTAGGAAATTTTCAGTTTACGAATGTATTACAAAAAACGTAGCTCTAATATTTATGCACTAGGTATATCTTGGACATAATATTAATAATTGTTCATAGAGACAGGTGATCCAGGCAATTTAATCAACCACACCACAGGCCAAGTTTGTAATAAAACTTTATTGTAGTTGCGTGGAGTCTTTAATTTATATAAGTACTACATGAAACTATAATAAAGTGTAATATGTACTTTATTTATTAAAAAATATACTGTTGTACTATATACTATTTATCTTTCTATGGGTTTATGCTAACAAAGAAATACGGATATAATGTATAGCTAAATTAAGAACTATAATTTGTGGATCACATGGATTCAAACCCATAACATTCCCCGCAGTTGCACCGGCAAGTTGACGGCTTGACCACTACGCCATCAGTGCATTCAAATAAGTATATAAAATACATACACAGTATGTAAAAATTACACTAATTTACAGATTATATTCGATGAATTATTAAGTATTATTATGGTAGATTTTATTAGATGCTAAAGACGCCTGCACAAAAATAATAGCAATATTTCGTAGACTTACAATGTAACTATTTTGTCATTGCTATACATATATACGTAGGCTCAATTCCAAATTTTCCTAATAGGCGTAATACCAACAATCTTTTAGGTACCGCATGATAGAGGCAGTATTTAATTACACGTATAATAAATAACTACAAATATTGACATTCATCAACATTGGGACAACTACCATCTTAGTCTCCCCGTGACCATGGCTGCTGAAAAGCAACCGAAACGTCGGGGAAAGTGTAAAAATAAATCTAAATAGTATAATAGTATAGTAATAGTATAAATAGTTTTAATAGTTTCAATAATTTAATTAGCTTAAAAATTTGTAAAGTTTAATAGTGATTATAGTAGTGTAACAGTTTTTCAAAAAATTTTGTAATAGTGTCAAATAAACAACGCGATAAAATCCGTATATAGTAGTTTAATTTCAATGAATAACATTCGCGTAAACAGAAGACAATATTAACTACAAATAAGTTAAAGTATTTATATCTATAAATACGTTGATTTATTAAAAGCTATTTAGTTTGTTTGGTTCTAAGAGCAAACATATTATTTGCTCTAAAATATATTGAAGATGAAAGTCGAGCAACTACTCACAAACAAAATAATTCTGTAGAAAAGCGCTTTCCGCTACTAAAATACACGCTACTTTCAAAGCAATAAATTGCCTATTGTCCCCCAATATGAGATCAGGGCGACGCCGTGTCAGGCGGCCATATTTTGATGGATTTCAGGATATTACTACTTAACTAATATAAAAATAATACTAAGTAATTATTAGCATAGTTATTTGATGTAATTTGCCTTCTATTGGAACAAGTAAGTATTAGATTAAAGCTAATTATTTTAAAATAAGTATCATAACTATAGTTTGTTGATAGTGCGTGATATGCATAGTCCGGCATCACACTATAATAGTCACTAGACATTCTTAAATTATATAGAACTAGATGTTCCCGCGATTTCATCCGCATTTATTTTATATTAGTTACTGCTCCGCTCCCGTGGGTCGTAGCGTGATGTTATATAGCCTATAGCCTTCCTCGATAAATAGATAGGCTATCCTACACTAAATATTTTTTCAATGCGAACCAGTAGTTCCTAAGATTAACGCGTTCAACCAACCAAACAAACAAACTCTTCAGCTTTATAATATTAGTATAGATTATAAAGATATAATGACATACATAGTACCTATATTCACGCCTGTATAACCTCAACGGGGAAGCCAGAAATGACATGAGGTATTGTTACTCTGGTATGTGAAGAATATTAAATAATCGTACACAATTTTTATTCAATATATTATCTAAGCTTTTATCTTTAATTAACCAATACAATGCTATTTAACGAGTGTATCGTAATGAAATAGGCCACTTTAATCTAATAACCGGCCTGATAAGTGTTATAGACTATATCAGTAGAAGAAGAATAATATTCGTTCAGTTATAGGCAAGTAATTAATGTGGATAAAAAGTTAACACCGTTAAATCTTAAAATATCAAAGTAAGTTTATTCATTACACGATCAAAGTAAATAAGCTATTCTGTGAATTCACATTTACTTGTCGCCATGTTTAAAAAAGTCGTAGAACCTATGAGAGCAACTGGCAATAAACACATGACGTATAGTTTACAATAGTGCTTGCTGTACAATTATATAAGGCATTAATTAAATTGTAAGAGTGTCTACAATAAATATATAAATAAATATGGTGAATACACTACATTACTTCTACATTAAATATATAAGTAATAACTTTCGAAACAAAATCACATATAAAGAAGTGTACTAAACGCAAAATTCTAAAAAAAGTTCCTTATCCACATTTTTTTACGTACATGGTGTCACCAATCTCGATCGCTCACATCGGCGGAACGGCTCGGAAATGAGCTATTCGGTGGCGGAGCCCTGTAGGAAATTGTAGGCTTTACTGGCCACCCCCTCAATCGATGCGGTCGGACCTGCACTCTGATTACAATGAGGACCCCATCAGTGCCCGGTTTTATTGTAAATCTCTCGACTGGAAATGGGGCGACTCCTTTTTTTTAAATTTAGTTACTTTGCTTTAGTACGTGGCATTCCGTTTTGATCGAACTTATTAAGCCTTTTGTGTTACGCTTCTGAAACATTACAGCCTACTTAATGTGTATAATAGCCCGAATGTACCATATTAAATAATAATGATGTCGAGAAAGCGTTGTTATTTAACTGTGTAGATTTTCCTTTTAAGTTTTGCTATTTCTATATTTTCTGAGTAATGACATAACACGACCGGCTTACACTTTACAGATTTAAAATTGTTTTTATACAATTACTTGGTCGGCTTATTGTCATAACTGGATTAATAAACATACATAGTTCTCGTCTATATCCTCAAACGGATAGGCAGATGTGTATTATAATCACATTTCACCATCTACGGTTTAAAGTCCCTTGTAATAAGTAGCAAGCTTATTGCCGTCAACCGGACACAGTTTTAAACTCCGTGATGCTACTAAGAATTTCTTGCCAAGAACCTAAAATTACCCACCGACCCAGGAATTTAACCTAAGATCTCATGCTCAGTTGTCGCATACACTACCGCTGCTCCACCAAGACAGTAGCTATTTGAATATAATGGACGGCCGCTTCTAATATGTAGTAATAATAGGTAGGTACTAGGTAATAGTCGATCAAAACGCAACTTACTATCAAACAAGGCAATTTATAGTCCAATGCACTAAACGCCAAACGTACAGATCTTTAAAACTGGTGCATATCGGATCGATTGACACTAATCTGAGCTGGCAAAATTGATAAAACAAACAAAGGACCAAAGACAACTGCGCTGTAGTCATTTTAAAATAATTAAACTACTGTTATTACATGGATTATATTGCGGTTTATTTGAAAATCACTACTTTTAGATAACTAAAGCAATTTAACTATTAAAATTTATACTTTTCTCGACGTTTCGGTTGGTTTTCGTCAGCCGCGGTCATAGGCAAACCAAGATAGTGATCGTCTCATTATCTTGAGGTGCATTTCTCAAAAAACCCGATCATAATTTAATAACATAACAATCTTTTTACGCAGAATAAGCTCAAAGCATCATGAAGTCTTGGCGTGTTTGATTTCTTAATACTTTAAGCTTATTCACGTAATTAAGAAAGTAAAACCATCGCGTAAACGTAAGACAATAAAAAAGTATTTTTTTAAGTGAAAACTTCTTTAGCGGATTTGTGCACTTTTGTTATGGGTAAAAAATATTAAACTCGCGTCAGGACACGTGACCTGATCGAAAATTCGTAAGACGGAGGGAGAATTGTCATGTTTGTGTACGATAACGCAATAAATGAATATTGTATTTTACCACATAAATGATAGTACTTTTATACTGATAATTAAAGCAATTCGTGTAAAATTATTCTCTAACCATTCCAAAATACCAAAAATGCACGACGTTAATATTCAAGTTCTCACTTCTCCCGGAGTGCAAACCGTTGGCTTTTTGTCATTAATTCATCGCTGTAATTTGTTAACTACAGTAATAGGTAACCTACTCAAATGTAAATAGAGAGATCATAATATTGTCTTACCTGTACGCGAATGTTATACATTGAAATTAAAACTACTTTATACGGATTTTGTCGCCTTGTATTTTAAAACACTTTTATTACATAATTGGGAACTATAACACTACTATTATTAAACTCTACTACAATTTAAGCTATTTAAATTAATTAAAACTATTTATATTTAAGTTTCACTTTTCCCCGACGTTTCGGTTGCTTTACAGCAGCCATGTTATAGTACATTATATATTATAGTTCAAAATTATGTACTATAAGTGTTTTAAAATAAACAACGCGACAAAATCCGTATAAAGTAGTTGTAATTTCAAAATAGAGAGATCAACCTGGGAAAGACCATCCATCTAAAATTGAAATGCTAACCTATCGTCGATGGAGCAATCTCCACCTTTCTCGACCCAAATCGTTACATTTTTTATATGTCTAAGATAGTCATCAACCAAAAAATGCAGTGATAACCATCCTACAGTGCGCACCTCTGACTGTCCTAAGTTATGTGCGTATTAAATGATTATTTATCGCTTGTTTTAAAAGTAAAGGAAAACATCGCGTGGGAACCTGCATATCTGATATTTCTCCATATTTATTTTGAAAATATATGTGTAGACTGCAAACTCGCACCGTGGTAGACTATAGCTTAACCATTGTCACACTGAGTTGAGGCCCGATCCCAACACTAGCATAGCCTATATACAGGACTCTTCTCTTCTCCTTAGTCTTTATTATTCCCAAGTCACTTGGGGTCGGCTTTCTAGTCTAACCGGGTTTGACTGGATATCAGTTTTTACACGGAGCGACTGCCATCTGACCTCCGCAACCCGAAGGCTAACGATACCTTAAGGCTAGACCAGTGTCAGGATATTAGAGGGCATTGACTTCCCAATAACGACTGCCATAGATGTTCATGGCAGCCGGGACCGACGGCTTAGCGTGCTCTCTGAGGCACGGAGCCGGCGATAATTGTCAATCAATTCGCACATAATTTCGAAAAGTCATATAACTTGCGAAAGTCAAAGGTGCGCGATGTGGTTTCGAACCCGAGACCCTCTGCATTGCAGTCTGTTGGTATCCCCACTGAGCTATCGCTGCTAATGTACAGGACTGATATTATAATATTCTGAAGACCACCCTACTAATCCATTGTCTTCAGAAAAGTCCAATCAATGCGGCCCTCTGTGTTAGTCTAGCAGTTTTACAGTTACTTCTTACATATTTTAGCACAGATCGCATATATACTAGGTAATCTAGGACCTTTTTCAATAAGTAGACCATCCAATACAAAAATATTTCTCAAATAGGCTTAGTTTTTAGAGTAAGTGAACATTTTAGCTTATAATATTAGTATCGAACCATTCTGTACGTACCAAATCGAATATAAAAATGGAATTGGAGAAAGAAAAATCCCAAGGTATTATTAAAGACTTAGTAAGGATTTGACGATTTGAATTTATGATTGGCGAAATAAAAGGGAAGTACTTACAATCAATCAGACGTTCTTGTTCTAATCTTACCGACTTGATAATGTAGGCTATTTAGAGATTACTTTTATTCCAGTATTATTTTAAAGAATTGTTTCTATTGATTGAATACTTTGATCGTCCTGAGACATAAGTTTATGTTTATGTTTGCGTCCGATCTCAAAGTATCGGAATAGACAATATGCACGTGACGCCAAAAGGGATAAAATATTATTATTGGTAATTTTTATTACTCAAAAAATATACCTATACAATTATTTTTTAAATTTATCGTAATTTAATAGTGAAATTTAATCATCAAAAAGTGGCTTTTATGAAAATCCCTCGCAAATTTCCAAAACGCAACGCTATTGGTGGAACAAAACGTGACATCATATTACACTCGACGTCTTCTGTCAACAAGTTGTTTGTATGGTTTCTGGTGATTAATTGTATTGTTTCGCGGTTGTTTCATATTAAGTTATCAGTTTTCTGGTTTAAAGTATTAAATCCTTGTGAAGAAAGACTTAATACAATGAAGGAAGCCGGTTTTGTTAAAGCACAACAGATAATCTTCCTAAAATAGACGCCTTTATGATCGTATTACGCATCTAATCCAGATTGTAATATAATAATAGTAATTTCTAATAAGTTACATGTTTTCATTTATTGGTAATACTCTTATGGATAAATGACATATTTATCCATTATCTATTATATATATTTAGTATTTATCCATAAGAGTATTACTTATGAATGAATGAATATATCTTTACGAACTTTTTGTAAACTAGGTTATGTTTTCGTCGAGTTTTATAAACAAAACAAGTATGTGTAGGTAACTAAGCAAAAATAACTCTTATATTATGTATTTTATCACTATTTCAATGTCCTTACTTACGTTAAAATGATCTTCACAACAGTACAAAGTGCTCAAACACGATACATTGTCTCTTCTCATCGCCTTGCACCACTTTTTCCTAATACTTGCATCTTTGGGCATAAGGAAATATACTTTGTCAGCAACAAGCAACCGAAACGTCGGGGAAAGTGTAAAAATAAATCTAAATAGTATAATAGTATAAATAGTTTTAATAGTTTCAATAATTTAATTAGCTTAAAAATTTGTAAAGTTTAATAGTGATTATAGTAGTGTAACAGTTTTTCAAAATTTTGTAATAGTGTCAAATAAACAACGCGATAAAATCCGTATATAGTAGTTTAATTTCAATACTTTGTCAGGTGCAGTTTTTATGTTATTTTGGCACATAGGAACGACACAATATTTATATTAAGGTTTTCTGGGCTTTTCTATGGTAATAAGTTGATTTTATCATTCACTTTTTAACTTTTAGTATCTTTGTGAACCAATCACTTCGTTGTTGACATCGAACGCGTGTAATCTGACGTCACAGAATAAGCGCGCCAAAATGCAGCGTTTAAGTCGTCCGAAAATGATAGTGATTTTAATATATTTTTTTTAGCCTAATGGCTTATATTTTGGATGTGTTATATTTATTTTTGGTAATGTTATAACTAGTAGAAACGTATGAAAAAATAAAAAAAATACAAGCATATTCCCTATTGCCATCCAGGTCGGGCTCTGTTATTGGGGTTTTCTGTGGGAAATTCTCTAACAAGCACGGTGTTTGAAAATGTGTTCGGTAGACGGCAATAGGCTGGCTATTTATTGGATGGTCTTAGAAATGAGGCAAGATAAAAGCTTAGTAGGTATATTACTGCCTGCGTTGGAGATGTACCAGCATGTGTAAGTATATTATATGATATCCTTCTAATAATACTAATAATGGTAGTAATATTTTAATTATTACCTTTATTAAAAAATTATTTATTTTATAGTATCACGTGATTTGCCTGTATTTTATGAATAACATTATAACAGTATCTTTGACAAATAAATATCTCTCACTTACCTAATTGTTATGATTTGCTGTCCAACAAGCAGATTACCTTTATATTATATCGCATAAGCAATAGGCGATAAATGTTGCAATTATGAAAAAGCTACAGTACCTAATTGTATACTATTGACCACACAATACAAATTTGAAAAGAAAAAGAAGCAATGATTCATAGTGCACAGAAAGAAACAACTGCTTTCATAGGAAAGGAGGCGCGGGCAAAAGAGAGTAAACATAATAATATACGGGTAATATTCATTCGAGAAATATATATATATATAGCTAGTAATAGTTTCTGCTTGCGTAAATTCCACAGAAATTATGTATACCGCTATAAAGAGTCTATTCTTTAATCCAGTACATTATGGTTAGCGTGACAAGTTATATCCAAATTCATTTATCGGTTTAATCGTGATTGTGTAACCAACATCCAAACATTTTCACAAACTTTTACATATATATTATGAGTCCGATATATTATATTGCCGTAACCTACATTCTTACTCAAACCTCACACAGGAATTTAAATGTTACTTAATTTAATATTATGAAACTCCGTGGAGAAATTTTATTTAATAGACTCATCTTGCTTGAAGGACCACAAGCTTCAAATTTTTAACGATTCGTAACAATAATCCCACGCCCTTATACTTTTCCACTCGGAAAGTTTTCTTTTGTGTTGAAACACATTTGGAGAAATTCAAAAGATATTTACGTATAAAAACTCATATTAAAGTACGTAACGGCGTCCTTAGGTCACATATAACATTAAGGCCGCGTACAGAGTTACGACTTGTCGCATCTATTATGCTGTTTGTGAAAAATTGCGACACACGGAAATGAAAATAAATGTAAGTACCCCGGAGTGCGCAGAAATAAAATGTCTAAAGAAAAATAGTATCAAATTACAGTACAAATATAAGAATTCTATGTAATAAAGAGTAAAGAAAAATAAGGTAGACTTATTAATATAAATCCTGAGGACTGTAGTCAAAGTAAAAATCATTTATTTATTAAAATCACAAAATGATAGTATTTGTGTATGAGAAAATACACGTATATTGCCAGACATACACATTTTCCAGTTAAAATAACTATAGTGTTCGCATGCTATTAACGAAAAAGTAAGTATACTTATTTGTAGCCTTGTTTAAATTAGCAACCTTTTTTATTAAAAGGAAAAACAAATTTTTACAACATCAGCAACAGCCTTCGAAGATAACAGCCATATTAGCGTATATATCATAAGACCAACTGCCATAAAATTAATTTAGAAAATTTACAGAAGCAGCTCGGTGTTACAAAATATTAACATGAGACTTAAAATACAGCTTGCAATAAGTAGGTAAATACACAATTATCTGTAACTGCCCTCGTCGTAGATATAAGGGCGTGAGGCTGTATGTATATTAGAAAATAACTAAGAAGTCGTCCAGTTACACTAATCCTTCGACCCGCTGTCGGAGCAACCTTTTTGCATGAGTTATGGAAGGTACAAACAGAGTCCCGTTACGTCGGAGATCAACCCATATTATGCACATTACACGGTCCCATTGATGGCCACAATACACTGCAGGGTAATCTTTAGACAAATATTTGAATATGGTAGAAAAGCTTTACAAAATCCAAGATTAGTTTATTATGTCCCTTGTATTATGATTTATAGACAACAATTTATGATACAATTTGGTATAAATTATAGCCATTACACTGTATAGGTACTACTAATAATACAAGACCTATTGATAAGCTGTCCCAATATTGAGGCTCAGGCTACCTCGCAATATGAGAAGGGCTATATAATATATATATACCACGTCGGCGTGTTGGCAGACTTTACAAATTGATAATAGAATTTCTCATGATGTTATCTCTCAGCCGAAATCAAAGGCAATGGACTATTTAATACGCACATTACTTCGAAAGATCAGATCTGCGAACCATGGGATCGAATTTGAAAATTCTGCCCTTTCAGATTTTCGACAGTCTCTAATTAATGTAGTCTATGACAAGGCTTATAAAAATACAATCTGACTGTCGAGGTGGTATTGTAGAATAAGCCGGGAACAGGCTTTAATTTGCGACCAATCGTGGTTTGATTTCTAGATCCGATAGTATTTTTAGGTTTTCTAGTAACATATCCTTAGCAATAAAGCACATCACAGCACATCACAGCACATCACATTATATTTAGTATATTTTTGTTGATGGATAATAGACTCGCATCTATTACGTGATACGTTTTACTCTTTTTATAGCTAGAAAGAAAGGCAAGAGAACCAGCCGCCCTCCTGATAGTAAACGGTTACCGCCAATAACGGCCATGACTCTGTTTCTATAATACCTACGCAAAAAGAGACACTAATAAGGCAGCATGTCATCCAGATTGCTGTCTATCACAATTGAAATCTTTACTCTAACCTATGCCAAAAACGGCTATTGTGGCTTTAAGTTACTAATCTGTCAAGCGGATTTGAACTTTTTGACTACGAAAAAGCTATACACAAAATATTATAGTGCATAAGTACATATATAAGCGCCTACCAATCGCGCACTCCGCACTATTGGAGACATACTTGCCCAGCACTACGAACTGGACCTATTTGCCGATGGATTAGAACATTTGTATAAAAAATTTCGTATAATTTTAAATGACATATTATAATTTATAGGACTGACATTTTATTTTATTACATTTTAATTCATTATTGTAATTTATTGTTATTATTATTTATAATCTATGACATTTTGCTATTTTATAAATATGTATAGGTATGACGAGCATGTTTAGTTATAATTTAATTTCTTGGAAAGTTATCTTGTAAGCGTTTTGGGTGTTACATCTGTTAGCTTGTAAGATCGAATGAATAAATAAATAAATAAATATGAACGCAAACAAAAGTACTGCCTTTATTAGCTCACTTTACAGTCCAATTGGACGTTAATATGAGAATCGTAGAGTTCAGGTAGATAATTACTGGAGGCTTTATGTATTTTCCGTTGGACGAGGAAAGAGCATCGCCAACTTCCTAATACGACTACTTGTTGTTTAATGTTGTTACTAAGTTAAGTGACTACTTTAGATAATTAATTTTCTTTTTTTTGTGGTTTAATAAATTTTATTATAGATAACATTTACAATATATTATTTACATTATTATTTTTAAAACGTATTAATCTAATATATATTTATTATTAAAAAAGATAAAATAATTACAAAAACACAAATAGGTAATTATAACTTTAGATAATTATTTCAAACTAGCTAACCCGCGCAACTTCGTCTGCTTCACATAAGAGAATTTTCCTAGTTTTTGCAATATTTTTCATTTATGCTCCGCTCCTATTGGTCGTAGCGTGATGTTATATAGCCTATAGCCTTCCTCTATAAATGGGCTATCCAACACTGAAATATTTTTCTAATTTTTACCCGTAGTTCCTTAGATTACCGCGTTCAACCAAACAAACAAAATGTGAGTGAAGTCGGCGCGTGAGCGCCCCTGCCTTTTTATAAATGCAGCGGATGGCAGTTTCGCGCGTTAAACAACAATCAACCGTATAGCCGTACACATACTGGCGCGGCGAGATTTGGAAGTTTTATTTCATCTATATCTTGTGTGTTTATAAACCGATTCCTATATATTTTTTTATAATATAAATATTAAAGTGTACTTTTTGAATATGGGAGTTTAATAAAGATATATCTATGTGAAATACAATATATTTATGTATTTTAATACACTTTGAAGAAATGCCTAACGATTAAACACGTTATTATGGCTAATTTATAAAAGATAGATATATACTATTAAGGACTTTTTTGTAGATCTTTTGAAGACCATCATCTTTGTGATACATACATTTGGTGTATGATCAACGTATGCGAGGATAAGAGCTCGAAAGCGCATTTTCGTCCGACTTGCTTCAAATTTATCGTCACTGCTCAGCTCCTATGTGTCTTAGCGTTATGTTATATAGCCTATAACCTGCCCAGGAGTATGGACTACAATCGTACCAAGTTTGGTTAAAATCCCTTCAGTAGTTTTTGACCCATGCGTGCACATACAGACAGACAGACAAAAAATTTACTGATTGCATTTTTGTCATCAGTATCGATCACCATTCATCCTCCAATATTAATTTTGAATATATATTCAATGTACAGAATTGACCTCTCTACAGTTTTATTATAAGAATAGATTTATGTTGTCATTCTTATCCATGGTTCGAACCCAGGCCTTCAGCATACATAGCAGGATACACCAATAAAGCTGCCACATTTAACAACATTTAACGAAAATTGGGTAAACCATTTTTGATATAAAATGTTGTTATTCAGATAATATCAAATCACGTCCGCTGTCGGTGGTATCACAGTGACAGACGTCCAAACCTTGACAAAGGTTTACATAAAGTGAGCTTGTTTTTAAAATGATTTATGATGGCATCTGATTTATTATGTAATTTAAATTGTGAAGCTTTCTTGTCTACTTATAAGTGAAACAATTCGTCTCGATTTCGCTTTAGTGTTATCAGTTGTAAATTGTTGCTGAGGAAACATCACTAAACAAGTTAAGCATCTTACGAGTTGGGTAGAACAGCAGAAGCAAGATCGTTTATATACTTTGTATGTCATTGGATAGAAAGGATTCGAACGGCCAGAGATGGACACTCAGATCGTTAATATATTTTCGTCAGCTGAAATGGCAGTGGCTTGAGGTTCGTGATGCCATATTAAAATATATATAATTTATTGGTAGTTAAATTATTCTGAGCGTGGCCTTCAAGCTTTTAGTGAGACGATACAGACCGCATGCAAACTTTTGATAGTCAGCGAACAGTGGGAGTATGATAACATTTGCCGGTCTGACAAGCATCACGACATTTTGCGTTTAACTGGACTATACTAAGCGTGCATGACGAAAGAGGCCGAAGGTATTTTAGGTATATTCATATATTTGGGTTATTTACAAAAGGTACCAAAGGTATTCTATCGGACTCCCTATATGCTGTTATTTAGTAACTTGTTAGAACTCGATTATATACTAAAGTAGCAATCACGCAAATGGACCGCCTGATGACATGCCAATGATCAATTGTGCGTTGCTGATCTTAGACTCCAGTGACTAGACAAAACAGAAGGATTTGGAGCGGTAGGTATTTGGAGCGGTAGGTATTTGGAGCGGTAGGTGTTTGGAGCGGTAGGTATTTGGAGCGGTAGGTATTTGGAGCGGTAGGTATTTGAAGAACTATTCAGCGAGCAAAAACGCTGTGCCAGTGTTACTACACTCTGTTTAGTACCCTATAACATGGTAGTACTTCTCATATACCATCACCTAATAAATGGCTTCGGCAAGCTCTTCTGCTCGTAATGTAAAGTATTTATTTAAGTTTTATATATTTTCATAATTGAGTAACATGCAAAATGAACCCAATACTTCACCATCAGCAAGTGCTCATAAGTTTTGTAAAACCCGCACTAGTAATAATTCCTGTGTCGCGGAGGACTTTACAAACTCTCAAACAACAGACATAAAGAGCACCCAGACTCGGAACAACCATCTGTGGATTACACAAATTTTTGGCCCGCGTGGGATTCGAACCCACAACACTCGGCACAGTGGCAGCGGTGAGGCGACCATTTAAACAACTAGGCTATCCATGCAGTCGAGCTACTAGATTAACGAGAAATCAATCCGAATTATAAAAAACAAAATTAAAAATATTCAATACTGACATATTCCAAATCCGAATACGGATACGGCCCAAACGACATCCCTGAGGCAGTCTTAACAACGCATTATACAAAGAGCAGCGACGCTGAAATAGCATAATATTCAAAAGGAAAACTCCAAATAGGCATTACCTTTTCCACGATCGTTCCGCGCGGCCCGAACAAACCGAATACGACCGAGTCCGGACATCCGACGCTTTTAAGAATAAAGGTTTTCGCCACTATACAAAGTAAAGATAGTAAGCGAAGTGGAATTCACGGCATTGCCTATTTCGTTTTATTTTTATATAATATATTAACGGCTTTTATAAAAATCATGCTCTTTAATATTTTAATTGCAGTTTGCTTCTTTAAATCCTAAAATAGAATAAATAAAATAAATTTGCGGCAGTGTGTGGCAAATTGCAAAGTTGGGCAAGGGGTAATTCAGTTTTTAGTCAGCAATTTCTTGATGACAACTAAGGCTTTAGAGCTGTGCCCGGTAGATAACAAAAGGCTTAAAAATATAGTTGACGACAGGTAATTTCGGCTATTGCTATGTTATCCTATCAATATTATAAATGGGAAAGTTTATGTAGATGTATGGATATTTGTTACTCCATCATGCGCAAATTGGTGCACGGATTTGGATGATAGTTAGCACACAGATAATATTCTAAATTAGTATAATATATAAAACTGTACCAGTATGCGACCCGGAAGGACTCACGCGGACGACATGACGCTGACAGAAACTAGTGTTTATATAAACCATTCATTACCTAACGTCTTAAAAGTAAATTACTTGATATACATTTAGTAGACAATAATCCTACAATAAATTGCATATTATAATTTTTTAAAGGGCTCGTCATATAAATCACAGTGCAAGGGTAGGTACTCGTGGTCCCTAAAGTAATTGAGTTCCCTAGTTTTACTGCGCTGATGGCCAAAAGCTTATATATTTGCCTCGCCATTATGCTGCATCACGCCGTGAATTCCAGGATAGAATAGAATAAACATTTATGTGATCCAGAAATCAAGGCCTTCTTTGAGTCCATTATTTCAATGTCTATAACTATCCCGCAAACTATCCCTATATATGAACTAAGGTTAATAGAAAGCTGTAATATACTTTAAAAGTTACATGTTAATGTTTTGTCAAATTAACCTTCTGAATTTTTCACTAACTCATTAATACCTCTTTTCAGCCTAAGGGGAAAATTCGAGATCAAACGTATCCACACCGCGTTATAAAAAATGACAAATAAATTGTTCCCGTGACGAGTAACGGGGAGGGGGAAGGGCAGGGCAAGGGTATTGACAAAAAAGGGGGATGTTTTGTAGATTCCTGATCGTACTGGGGATGGGATGAAGATTGTTAGAAAATTCTGTCAATTGTTAAGATTTGTATAGGATTTTGGATACTAACATTTTATTGAAGGCAATTAAGGCTTATTGTATTGAGAAAATAAGTGATACATATAATATATATATATATATATATATATATATATACGTGGGCTTTTTTACGTGGAACCTAAAATATAGTAGGGAAAATGTGAATATAATAAGACCTCTGCCTGCTCATTGCGGAATATAATAATGAGACTATTATATATAATATATATATATACATATATATATATATATATATATATATATATATATATATATATATATTATATATAATAGTCTCATTATTATATTCCGCAATGAGCAGGCAGAGGTCTTATTATATTCACATTTTCCCTACTATATTTTAGGTTCCACGTAAAAAAGCGCGAGTCTATTGCAATTTACTGGGCACATGTTTCAGACTCCGTGCTGCTATTGAACAATAATGCTATTGAACAGCAATCGCTTATATTAGTTCTTCTCCCTAGCCTTTATTATTCCCAAATCACCTGGGGCCGACTTTCTAGTCTAACCGGATTTGACTGGATATCAGTTTTTACACGGAGCGACTGCCATCTGACCTCCGCAACCCGAAGGCTAACGATACCCTAAGGCTAGACCAGTGTCAGGGTATTAGAGGGCACTGACTTCCCAATAACGACTACCAAAGATGTTCATGGCAAGCCGGGACCGACGGCTTAACGTGCTCTCCGAGGCACGGAGCAGGCAAAAATTGTCAATCAATCTATACTAATATTATGAAGCTGAAGAGTTTGTTTCTTTGTTTGTTTGATTGAACGCGCTAATCTCAGGAAGTACTGGAACGATTTGAAAAATTCTTTCAGTGTTAGATAGCCCATTTATCGAGGAAGGCTATAAGCTATATATCATCACGCTAAGATCAATAGGAGCGGAGCACCAATGAAGAATATTTCAAAATCGGATGGATTTTTTCGCTTAGAGAGCTTCCGCTGCGTGCGCTGCGTAAACAGTTAAAGTTTCGCAAAAATCATGTATTACAGAATTATTGATCGAAGTTTGCGAAGGTGTTTTTATAAACATGATATTAATCCTTATCCAAATAAATACGTTATTCATCATAAGTATTTAATTTAAAACAAAATTGCCTTTTACGTCATTCGATTTCAATTAATGTCTTAGGAGATATCTCAGTTTTAAAATAACATACGCAGCAAAATAATGATCAAGTACTGCGCGCGCATTTATGATGTGCAAGGCCGGCCGAAAACTGCGAGATACCATGCCGCGCGGCTCAGACGCGTGGTCATGGTCGGCTCCTTACGGAACGGTACACGGAATATTACGCTACGACCCACGGGGGCGGCGCAGTAACGATAAACGCGGGTGAAACCGCAGGAACATCTAGTACGCATATAATTTCGAAAAGTCATAACTGCCAAAAGTCAGAGGTGCCCGACGTGGGTTTGAACCCGAGACCCCCTGCATTGCAGTATGTTGGTCTCCCCACTGAGCTATCGCTGCTACTTATATATATTACTAGAGTATACTTTATTATGCAGCACTAACAGGCTATTTTTGGATTATGTAGATATTTGGTCTGAGTTTGGGAGCAAGCACGATAACTAGACAAGAATAAGATTACTCCTACAACGGAACAATGAAGGTAGCGTACTTCTGTGCATAATAGTTTATTTTTGGAGAGCTTTTATTTTTGTTTTATGCCAGCAAAATACATGATTTCTGTAGGATTGTAATTTGTCTCAGAAACACGGGAGCGAAATTGGGTGTAAAAGATAGTTGTAAATATGCATGTTGTGGTAATGGGCGATTATCGATTAAACTTTCGATTTATATCAATGTTCAGCCATACCGAACTTATTTGGCTATCCGTTTCAAGCTTACGCAAATAAAATGTAAATACCGCTATCCGTCGTTCATGCGATTTATGGGCAGACCTCCGTGATAATATGAGAACATTTACTATGATAGGCACAGACGATTTAAAAATTGTACAAGATGTATAATATACCTAAATAAAGGTCATCTTTATCGTCCAAGGCCAATATTATTCGATACATCGTTTCGGGAACATGATCGATGGTTCGATAGGACCACGACCAGCCTATCTGTGATACTGGTGCCAATTCTGCTGTCACAAAATCCTCTAAACTTAACTAAAAATCACTAAAAATTTAGTTTAGTCCTGTCACTTTTAACGATTTCAGAATACGAAATGTCGTTTAACAGGACTAAACTAAATTTTAGTGATTTTCAGTTAAGTTTAGAGAATTTTGTGACAGCAGAATTGGCACTATTAGGTTTCAAAAATTTTGTTATGTTGTAAATTAGGATCAGTGACGACGAATTGATCAACAATCACATGTGAGATCGTACAAGTTTTGAATATTGGAATTTACAACAAATCTATATCGCTAATCTATAGCACGATAATCACGTGGAAACGGATCTGTAAGGTTTAATTATTAGTGTTTCTGTGTACGTGGAATGAGCTTAACGAATTCATGATTCATGATTTGATCCAAAAGATAAATCCAAATGGTTTGAATAGATTAATTATTGGATTTCCATCTTGTGATAAATAGAAATCATCATTAGGTTAAAAAATAATTGGTTTCACGTATAGGTCTTAATGGAAATAATATAAATCTATACTAATATTATAAAGCTGAAGAGTTCGTTTGTTTGTTTGTTTGAACGCGCTAATCTCAGGAACTACTGGTTTGAATTGAAAAATTATTTTAGTGTTGGATAGCCTATGATCGAGGAAAGTTATAAGCTACATAACGACCCACGGGGAGCGTAGTAACCATAAACGCGAGTGAAACTGCAGGCACATCTAGTTAAAAATAAAAACAAAATTATATTTTTTGCGTTATATTTATCGAGTTGAGGTCTAGCAGTGAAAGTGTAATAATTGTTCGACTTCTTTACTATGTTACATATAATTAATAGTAGAAGTGGGTAAATATTTTATACTAGCTTTTGCCCGCGGCTTCGCTCGCGTTAATTTAGAATTTGACAATAAATTCGGGTTGTACTCTGCTTGTAATAATATAATTCAATCATGATTCGAAAGACACGTGACGCCATCTATTATCATAAGAACGTTATTGTTGTTTTCCTCGGGAACAGTAATTTTTTTCGGGATGAAAAGTAGCCTATGTCCGTTTCTGTACACCTGACAACGTATACGCAAAATTTCAGAATGATCGGTTCAGTGGTATAGGCCTGAAAAGGTAACAAACAAACAAACTCATTTTCGCTTTTATAATATTAGTTAGGATTAGGATTAAATATTATCTATATTCATCAATAATCTCGATTGCAATTCGAACGTGAAATATAACTAAAATCCATTTAGACCTATAACTATACAGACATACAAGAATTTTATCAAATATTATTGATGAGTAACGACAACTATTTAGTATCACTAAGTGTGTAATAATGTAGACATTTCTCAAATACATAAAAATGTATGATCAATTTATATTTATTCCATTTCGTCGATGGCGTATTGGTTAGTGTAACCGACTGCCACGCCTGAGGTCGCGGGTTCAATTCCCGCACAAGTCAAACATTTGTGTGCATGGACATGGATGTTTGTGTTGGTCTGGATGTTATACATAATATGTATGTATTTACAAAAAAAAGGTATATATGTATGTTTATCCATTGTCTAGTATCTAGTACCTACCCATAGAACAAGCTCGGCTTAGTTTGGGCAAGATGGTGTTGTGTGTATGTGGTAGAATATTATTATATTATTATTTTGCGATTAGTTCAGGTACAATAAAAATAAACCAACAATATGAGTCTGGATGAATACTAAAATTGCTCTAGTAATAGTAGCTATATAATTAACTCTATTATATTTCAAATAACTCTTTATCGTTTGTTTCACTTATCACTGTGCATTGTATGTATCATCTTATCGTAGCATGTGCACATCATAGATTCAGTAGATTTAAAATACTATTTTGTTTAATAATGTCAAAGAAGATTATTGTGATTTGAGATAAAATTAATCTACGTTTGTCATAATGAATTTCCATAACAATAACGAGATGGGTGTAAAAACCCAGGATTCACCCTCTTCGTCTTCATGTGACTTTGTGACCCCTATATCTCGGGGGTATTTTGACCCATATGGCCCATATTCAAACTCGACCGAGGTATGACCCCAAGGTGTCTTAAAAGTTACGGTCGGTCGAGCGAGCGAGTGGGCGTGCATGCGTGCGTGCGTGCGTGCGTGCGTGCGTGCGTGCGTGCGTGCGTGCGTGCGCGCGTGCACCTCTGTGTCGTGTCTTTGTCCCCCCAAGGGGGACGGTGGAGGAAGTATTTTTGTGTAGTGGCCTACTGTTTCACACCGCGGGTCGAAACCACGGCGGGATCGCGATTGCATGTGAAAGCGATTCGCGCGGCCTCACAGTCTATGGTTATGTCGAGAAACACCGTGGTAGGTTTAGTCGGTATTACCGGGGTATCTTTTCCCCGGTGAGCCCGACATAACCTCTCCTTCGCCCCGCGGAGAGGTATGGGTCAAAGCATTCCCCAAAGTAAAAAAAAAGAAAAAAAAGCATCATCATAGATTTTTAGATATTTGTTGAAATATAAAATATCCCTAGATTCTGTTGATGCGTTATAATATGGGCTATCAGGAAGCTGAAACAAACATAAATAAATTAAAATATTGCAACGCAAAAATATGTATACGAATTCAGTTTAAAAGTCGAAACGACTGTTATTAAAATATAATAATTATTGTATTCGTAGATCAGATCAACCAAAGTATTATTATAAAAATATGAATAGTATCTACATATTAATAAATACGCAATATGTGTATACTAATCGGATGTATGTACTCAACTAATAGTAGCTGTACTCAACTAATAGTAGCGACATCCTTTACAGACATCATCGTTTCTAATTGTAACATAAAGTGGGCTAAAGCAACATGCAGCACCTGTATAATATATTCGTCTTCTCGATGTGTTATTTATATTATCATTATAACTATTGTGCTGCTGAAAGTGTAAGTAACAGCATTTTATCAAATATTTTATAATGTACTCGATTTTGCCCACAGCTTTCCTCGCGCTAATGTCGATTTTAGCTATAAATGTATATCTCTCAGGCACAGTAGTTGTTTCTGGATGTCAGATATGTCTTTTTCTGAACCCCTGACAATGTGTATGCAAATTTTATTAATAACTAGATGTGCCCGCGGTTTCACCCGCGTTTATGATTACTGCGCCACCCCGTGGGTCGTAGCGTGATGTTATGCTGCCTATAACCTTCCTCGGTAAATACGCTATCTAACACTTAAATAATTTTTCAAATCAAACCAGTAGTTTCTGAGATTAGCGCGTTCAACCAAACAAACAAACAAACTCTTCAGCTTTATAATATTAGTACAGATATAATATAATATTCTACCACATACACACAACACCATCTAGCCCAAACTAAGCAGAGCTTAGCTATGGGTACTAGACAATAGATAAACATACACGTATACTTTTTTTTGTAAATACATACATATTATACATAGAAACACCCAGACCAAGACAAACACCCATGTTCATGCACACAAATGTTTGACTTGGGCGGGAAGCGATCCCGCGACCTCAGGCGTGACAGTCGGTTACACTAAACACTACGTCATCGTGGCTGACAAGTATTTCTATACCTATTAATTTATACATAGTCACTCTTTGCTTTTCTTTTGAAGTAGACAGTTGTAATATCGGTAAAGCACCGATTATCACCCCTCTCAATGTTAGTGACAAGGCCACGCTAACAGGAGAGAGTTGTGCAGTTTTTAGACTTTCACATGATCCCAACCTTTCACATTAATAACATTAGTAATAATAATTGTTTATTTCAGACAAATTATCTATAAAGTGTTAATATTAACCGAGTCTATTGTTAGTAAATAATATATAAACTACCTACTTAACCTAACTTAATTAGCAAAGAAAGAAAAGAAAAGCCGAACATATCTACGCGTCCAGTGCTTTATAAACGGTTCCTCTATTTTATCAGCCAGAGTAGCTGGGCTAGCTAGCGTAAAAGTCATCCAGCCTTCCACCAGCAAACATCGCTCTCGCTCGCATGCTCGAAGCGCTATAGAACCGAGGCACTCCCAACAACATCCCTTAGTGTATAACTCAACCAAAGACTGAATAAATGACTGGCAATAAGTCCGAAAGAGAACCAGTTTTACCTGCTTGGAGCATCGTGCAAACCTGCGAGCAAACTTAGTACATAGGGCTGCCAACGCTTTGCGCTCCATATCAATGTCCTGGACATATGTGAGAAAATCTTTGACCACATGACCGAGATATTTAAATTGAGTGATGTCCTGCAGTGGACTGGCCACGTAACTCTACATGTGGAACATTTACGGGTGTCTTATTACGAACTTCATAATCGGTAATTTTATATGCAGTGTCATTATAACTCAAGCCATAAGACACCGCATATATTATCTCTTTTAGACGGCCAATAATTTTCTTAGATTACTGACTGATGGGGTGAGCAGCACCATATCATCGGCGTAATAGATATTATTGATCTCCCTTCTACCCGTACAACAGTCAGCCATAGTGCTGCTCAGGTCAACAATCAGCCTATCTATATATAAACTAAACAGACTGGGTGACGTTAAGTAGGCTAAGTATAAGAGCTTATAATTATTATAAAAAACGAGTCCTACTACTCTTCTAAGTAAGTTTATTTTCCAGACTTATTTCATGGACACGGAGCGTCCAAAGATCACATACGTAAACAAGTTGTATATAACAAACTTAACAGTTACTGCTCGTCGCAACAGTCGTAAGGATCCTCGACATTTTGTTAATATATACGCTGAAATTGCAGTGCCTGCTACTAACAATATGAAAGTACGTCATTTATTGTTTTTCTTACAAATTAATAATACTTTAAGATAAAAGAAAAATTGCAGGATAGACTAATAAAACTAATTCTCTCTATTTTTAAAACAAACTTATTGATAATGAGGTGCCTGTACATTGAAGGTATAAAATAAACTTCGGGTATACTGAGTAGATCCAGTATCCAACTGGCGTCGTGAGCAGGACTTAGAGCAGTGGCCTCAAACGAGTCAACTGCTACTGAGAATATTGCCAGAAGAATGCAATTGCAGTGCAACCCTAGAGTACTAACCTTATTTTTTAACCACTTAATACTAATAATCGCTTGGCAGGCTACTTCATAAATGATACAAGATTTTAGAATAATATATTTATTAAAATTTGAATTATATTTAACAAAATAACGTAAACGGATCTCCTTTCCTTAAATTTAATGGCACATTTTCCTTAAAATTATAATTTCAGTCTTAAAATCAACCTTAACTCTAACATTACCCTTGCTTAAACAGCCTTTAGAATAATAATAATAAAAAATAAATAAATCACATATAGCTTCCAATTTGTTATCTAAATTAAACAATGTTATTGTGTCTTATCACATAAAAATAAAAATACTATTCTAATTATAATATACTTGGCTTGAGAGTAAATTAAAATCAGACTATATTTGTTTATCACAATTACAGCAGTTTGGAGATCGATGTTCTAAGCAATAATTTTTGGTACACTTAGCACAGTAATAAACGCTCATCCTTCTTTTCTTGGTCGGGCAAAAGTTACACATACTTCGTTTGCCTTTTTTATAGTTGGTTCTTCAATATTTTGAAGATCATCTTCAAGCTGGCACGTGGGTAAAAAAGTAGGATCGGCCACACTGTCGTCTGAATCGTAGTCCTAAACTTCTAATAAATCTTCGATTTCACTGTCCGAATCTTCGTTTTCTAAATAATTTGTTATTTGTTTCTCGTCCAAATTCATCTGGGAAACAAAATGACCAATTTTCAGTTTCATGAAACTTATAAATAAAGAGAAAATTGCAAAAAACTAAAAAACGGCATGTGTAAAAACTTACCTTTAACACTAATGATCGCCTCCCAGGCGATCGTGAGGTCAATAACTCGATACCTGAGTATTCCCCGCTGGACGCGCAATCGTTCTCCACCGCGTCGCTGGGTGTACTGTTTTGGCGTGAACGCACGCTACGATACATAAACGTAATTTGGAAATATTCTTAAAAAATCAACTTAACGCGGCCTCTCAGGCGATGGTTAGTACTCTAGGGTTAAAATTTCGCCAATCACTATATCACATCCGCACATCAATATTTTTCACTACGGCTGTGCCACAGCGACAGTGTGTAATTATATTAACATAATATATTAATGTTACAGATGGTCTTCTATGTTTACCAGTTTTTAACTAATAGGTATCAGCCCAGCTTTATTGAACTGCATTTTGGGTTGTGTGACTTCATAGACAACGATCAATTCATAGGCGCACAATTCAAAAGGCAATTATTAAATGCTTCGTGTCCTTACCCACCGGTTAGTATATATAAAATCATGTATTTACTTCAGCATAAGTCAACTATAACATAATCTATTGTATAATTTGACGCTTCTAAATTTTGTTGTTTTATTTTTCTCTTTAGTTTATATTTCTTGTAAATAATTTGTGTGTTAATTATTTAATTATGTCATGTGTAATAACTAATAACAATAAGTAGTAATAATTATAATCTATGAAACAGTTAATCTCACAATCCTTATTTAGATTCGCTCGGCCGGTTTCAGAATCGGGCCTATAAGTCGCGCTTATGATAAAAATCTCCGAATGAGCTCTCGAGACCAACAGACTGCAATGCAGAGGGTCTCGGGTTCGAATCTACGTTGCGCACCTCTGACTTTCGGAAGTTATATGACTTTTCGAAATTATGTGCGTATTGATTGACAATTATCGCCTGCTCCGTGCCTCGAAGAGCACGTTAAGCCGTCGGTCCCGGCTGCCATGAACATCTATGGCAGTCGTTATTCGAAAGTCAGTCCCCTCTAATATCCTGACACTGATCCAGCCTTAGGGTATCGTTAGCCTTCGGATTGCGGAGGTCAGATGGCAGTCGCTCGGTGTAAAAACTGATATCCAGTCAAATCCGGTTAGACTAGAAAGCCGACCCCAAGTGACTTGGGAATTATAAAGGCTAGGGAGTATATAGTAGTATATATAGTCATCCCGCAGCAAAGGCTGAGCTGGAACCTTTTGGACACACTGCACAACATTTTCTTTATTTTATTTTTGTTTATTTTTTTGTATTTTCTTCTTGTTTGTATGTTAATATATTGTGTTTTTGGTGTGGCTAATACATTTTCTTTTTTCTTTCGTTCTTCAAATAGTACCAAATATTGACTAATTGTTATTGTTATATTTTTAGGGACCATATCACTTGAAGGACATGGTAATATCATATATACCGAAAAACTTTCCATTTCAAAAAGGACGCATCTATTGTAACATGACAATAAATAAAAACAACAAGTCTATCCCTCTCATACGTGCCTATATAGACATGGAAATTAAACAGTGGATTGTAAATAAAAACATATAATCATTCTTATTATACATAGTTCTTATTATACATATTTCTTAAAAACGTGAGTTAATTAAATCGTATCGGATATTTTGAGTGATTGATCAAACTCTACCAATATCATAATGATCACTAAGTAAGAACAGAGGTGGCGTCGCTTTATCTCATTGCCTTTCAAACTATAAAAGATGCCATTACCCTACCTTCATTCAACAAGCAAATCAGAACCTATTTAATGAATGCCTGCTATTATTCAATTACAGAATTCTTAGAAAATAAATAAAAATTAATAAAACACTGAACATAAACGCCTAAATAAATGCGATGACGATCCGCAACCTCGACTAAGACCCTATAAAAACAATGTAATAAATAAGCTAAATATAATAAATAAACATTTAATAAAGAAAAAACATAATTGTGATGTTAGAAATTTATTTGATTTGTAAGCGTATGTATGTAATTATATTGTGCAATAATAAAATAACAGACTTGTATAAACTTATAATATTATATGGTTTAGATGTAAGTACTAAGTAATATTAATTATAATTGTTAATAGAAAATAATTTTTAAATATTCGTTTATTATAATAATATTGCAATGCTTGTAAAAGGCACTAAGTTCTAAGCACTATAATTTTACTAAACACCTTATGTATCTACACTTAGTTCGCAATAAACACTTTGACTTTGACTTTGACTTTGAAAATATAAGCTGATATCGATTTTATTTAAAAATCATATTGGCTATATACAATATACGATTACTCTCTAGTAAATATTATAGATAAATGTTTCTACAGAATATACCACGGGCAGTGCTCTCAAGAGTTATTCCACCTTATCCCGCCCTCCCCTTTACTATCCAGAACAACGCGTGCTGGGCTCAGATGTCATCCTTACACGGTAGAGTCGATTAAAGCGCGCACCAACAAGTTTGCGTCCTGATACCTCTGCCGAACAATCAAGGCATGGAATTCTCTGCCAAGGCACGTGTTTCCTTCTTCGGTTTAAAGAAATTTATTTCTCATAAGAACATAATAGTCCACTTATAATGAGATATACACAGAGTTAAAAACAAAAAATTAAAATTACCTCTAGATATTTAGAAGCTACAATGTTAATACATATTGCTTAAGTCTATTTTTAAATGTGTTTACGTTATCGCATGCTTTAACATCGGCCGGTATTCTATTAAACAGCTGTGCTCCTTCAAATAATATGGTATTTTTACCATAATTAGTGCGTGCGCTAATAAGTTCGAGTTTATTTTTGTCTCTCAAATTATGTGACATTGTTTTTTTCTTTAGTTGTAAGTTAGTTTGTATTGAGTTAGTAGTAATGTTTTTGACGAGAATGCACGTATAGTAAATATATAGCTGTCTAATATTCAATAGTTTGGTTTTTTCGTATAGGGTTTTTGTTGAAGTGAGGTGATGATAATGGAATAAAATTTTAATTATTTTATTTTGGACTCTTTGAAGTGAATTTAAATTAGTTACCGCTGCTGAACCCCATATCTCAATTAAGTATTCTAGATGTGATTTAATTAGCGAGTTATAAATAAGAGTGCGCACTTTACTTGGAATACAGTTACATACTTTCCGTAATGCTCCTAATAATGATGTTAATTTGTTTCTGAGGTTGACGATGTGCAATTTCCAAGTTAGTTTTTCGTCTACCCTTAACCCAAGATATTTTTCGTTACTTGACCGTTTTATTATTTCATTATTTATTTTAAGAGGCGCGAAGTCTGGTACCTGCTTATTTTTAGTAGTGAAAATCATAAATGAGGTTTTTGATGTGTTTATTGTCAGAAGGTTGTATTTGAACCACTCGTTGAGTATATCGAAGTCACGTTGAGAGTCCTTTATGATGTTGTGAAACGATTTATCGAAATAAAAGAGAACAGTGTCGTCTGCGTACAATTGTATGTGTCCTGTTAGCCCTATCCTATTAATATTGTTAATATAAATTAAAAAAAGTAACGGACTTATAATGGAACCTTGAGGACAGCCGTAATGTATATTTTGAACGGAACTACTGTAAGTGTTCTTCTTCCTTCAATCCTGGGTCCTTTAAGCGGAGCGTAAAAAAGCACCTTCTCAGGCCGTCAACGAACGGACCTCAACATCGCCTCAGCTGTTATGACGATAGTGTGGAGGCCACTGCTCTTGGACCACATGACTGCTTACTGTCAGGCGGAGTGTGGTCATTTTGAAGAACAAAAAAGAATACTAAAAAACATAGCTCACGGGCTAACAAACGATATAACCTCAATTTTACAGCACAGAGAAAGTATAATCACACAGCAGCGAACATATATACGAGAAGAACATATATGTACATATTATATAAATATATCCCTATTACCACTATGTTGATCTAGCGTGTCGTATAAGTAGTATTTTTTGTTCCTTTACGAGCCAAACCACAGTCTACGTGTTCGAACGGATCAAAGTATATCACAAGAAATAATAATAATAATAATAATAATTTTATACAAATCCGCCTTTTTATTTTGTTGATCTGATTCATATGGGTCAATCAGAACGCAGCATTCATAGGACTGGCTGCATCCTACATAGTGATTCTAATTATTAAATCTAGGTAGACAACGTTTATTCTCAACGAGTCACCCTGGATTAATTAGTGGATTAATCATTGAACAAAAAAAAACAAAAAAGAAATTGGTACCAAAATGTTAAGTCGAGAAGTATATAAGCTCTTCACAGTACCTTCTGCTGACCACAAGTCCAGACGGATATTTCGTCGCAATGAGTGCACCACTTTAATCGACCAACTACTGTCTAATTCGGACCTAATCATCATAAAGAGAAGTTTGGTGGAATTTGCTCTTTAACATATCGTGTGGGCCAGAATACCAGTAATGATGCTCAATTAGTGCACACCTGAATTGTGGCGTGTGTTACTACGACTTTCTGCGCCTTTGTACCACTGAATGCAAGTTCCATCTTCGTGAAAGACTTGCCAAGTACACCCAATTCCACGAACGTCCAAATAGACGACAGACTACATCCATTCTTCCCACCTTCTCCCTAAGATCATGGAGCATGTGATTGACACAAAGCTCCTACGATATAGGGGAACACAATTTGATCAGCGACCATCAATACGATTTTCGCTATCGTCGTATCAACTGGTGATCATTTAGAGTACCTCACACACGGATAGGCTGCCATCATTAGGAGCCATGGTGAGGTATTAGCAATTAGCCTAGACATAGCGCAGGCGTCCGATTGGTTCTGGCACCAGGTTTTCTTTCAAAGTAGGCATCTAACGACATGCTTAAGGCAACTTGTCTCTGAAATCGACAGTACTCTTTCCAGAGCCTTAGATTTGGGTCGGAATATTTTAGTCCGATTTTGATAAGACACGTATTCGTACCTTCACCGCTAAGTAAACCCCATTTACCGTGGCTTTTGTTTTCTGGGTACGCCTCTTAACTTTTCGAAAAGTACTGAGTTTCTCGGTGTCGACATTTCCAGCGACGTTCCGTTCCGACTGCCGCGATCAACTCACAGCGCTGCGATGCCCAGGCGGGGCAATCCGCCAAAGTGTGCAGCGCCGTGTCCTCAACAACGTCGCGGCAGTCGCCGCAGTGGTGACAACCGGGCGTCTCTTGCCGACGTATACGACACAGGAACTGGCCAAAACAACCGTGGCCAGTCATTACCTGTGTCAGCCGGAAGGTGAGGACGCCATGCCGCCTCTGCAGCCACTCCTCAAACACGGGACTTACAGCCACGATCGTGGCGTGCCCGGACAATATACAATATATCTAAAGTCAACCAACCCGCACTCGGCCAGCGTGGTAGAGTTTAGCGTAACCCTTCTCACACTGAGAATAGGCCCGTGCCCAGCAGTGAGACAGTTTAATATAGCGCATTTACAAAAATACAATTAGCCAGAGTACTTTACAATGAAAATAATGATATAATATAATAATACTATTTATAAAGTGCATAATATTGTTATCAACCAATAGATGTAATTATATCGACATCCTTCATAGTCAACATAATGTCTACTTTAAACTGAGCCGGCTAGTACATCATGCAGTGCCTGTATAATATATTCGTCTTCTCTATGTTTTATTTATATTATCATTACATTTATTGTTCTGCTGAAAGTGTAAGTAACAGAATTTTATTAAATATTTAATAGTGTTTGAGCCATCATACTATTCTACCGTATATCATAATTCATAGTTTCTACAAAACCTGAATTGCTTCATCCCACTAATATTATTAATTTACTGTATTGTATTTTATTCAAATTATTTAAAGTCAGTTTTATATATTTATACATGATATACCTGATGAAATTGTAACTGGTCGGTGTAAAAAGCGACCAGACCGACCAGATACACAATAGATACTATTTAAGAAAAATTAATGAATCCCGGTTGCCATGAACATCTATGGCAGTCGTTATTGGGAAGTCAGTGCCCTCTAATATCCTGACACTGGTCTAGCTTTAGGGTATCGTTAGCCTTCGGGTTGCGGAGGTCAGATGGCAGTCGCTCCGTGTAAAAACAGACATCCAGTCAAATCCGGTTAGACTAGAAAGCCGACCCCAAGTGACTTGGGAATAATAAAGGCTAGGGAGAAGAAGAGTTATGTAAACACATAAATTGCCGTATAATGTGTTAATTAAAGAGCTATCGTGCAATAATGTAAAGTACCGAGGTCAAGTATTTTCATTCGTTTAGTCGTAAGTAAGATTGTTAAGTACTAGAGCTTATATTGTTAGAAAATCTAAAATATACCTATCAATATTTTAAAAATAAATTAAATTAATTCAATAATTTTAAAATTAAAAGGAGTTATTTTGACAAATTACTCCTTTTTCGGTCACATGACTTATTTTTTGATCTGTGCTAATTCAACCGTGACGTTCACGGTTAAGAGGGGCCTACTGAGTATTCGGGCCATTCGAGCGCGGACCAGCGAGTCGACTAGTTGTGTGCAAGTTTTAAAGTGTAATCCAGAAGGACCGACTGTTAGTCATTTGTTGTAATTAATTTTGATCCTTTTAAATACCATGCTATATATTTTACTGTGGCTGTTATTTAACTTTAAAAGCGGTTCATTTAATCCGTCATGTAATTACTTATTCTGTAATTTTATATAGTGTGGCATTTATTCCTTTAAAAGCATATTGTCTATGTAATATGCAAATGAACAAGCAATATCTGATTATAACCTAATAGTTAAATGTACTTATTGTTGTTTCATTTTCTTAAATATAACCTGATATTTAAGTACATCTACCTGTGTTTTATTTTCTATATATCCGTAAATTCGTAGTTGTCCTAATAACAATGGAATCTAGCTTCTGATATTATAATATTTTTAACAATTCAGAAGTGGGATGTTTCAACGCCTACCTATAGAGTAAATGTGACCTTAATGTTTGCACCTTAACATAATTTACCGCTCGAGTTGAATGACGGCCGCAGATTAATTAAAATAGGTTATAGGTTATAAATGAAATAAATTATTTCACTATGCACGCATTATTGATGTTTAGATTACAATATTGTAACATATGCATATGTTTATTTCGTCCTAGTCCTTGTTTAGCTGCGGTTACTTTGTGGGAACGTGGGCACTGTTAGTGGGGGGCTTGTATATTTTGCCGGGGCTACTCTCCAGGGTATGCAATGCTTTCCTATGGTGTGTACGACTCTTTCTACAATATTTTTTGGCCGTGGCTATTCGATGGACTCATGGACAAGTTGATAACGATGTGGACGTGATGCGAGTCACTAAACTAACAGTGTTTAACAGTTATTTATCTAAATTATGAGGTGCTCCTGCAAATACTTTGCCATGGCTACTCTATGGAAGTGTATGCAGGTACACTACAATGATCCGAAATCCGAGCAAATCCTGCTGGAGTTATTACTCCCCGGATGGGTGAAGATGTTCCTTTGAATATTAGTTGCACTCTTTTCGATGAACAAGATATTTGTCAAAGTTGTTTGCTGTACTGGAGAATATGCATTGTTTCTTTTACTGGATAAACAAACCGTTTCTTCCAAAGCTGCACACATTAAATTTTAATATGGTGCCACACAGTGAATGAAATCTTATATTTACATTACCTACATTATAACTAAATACGTAAATTACTTTTGTATGGTATTTAAAATGAATAACTATGTTTATACTTAGCTGAATATTTTATTTATTTCATTTGTCTTATG
Organism: Catocala sponsa; assembly: GCA_963564715.1. Classification (NCBI taxonomy): domain Eukaryota; kingdom Metazoa; phylum Arthropoda; class Insecta; order Lepidoptera; family Erebidae; genus Catocala; species Catocala sponsa. Next base: position 23,186,051 of record OY751341.1, on the reverse strand, counting down.
AAATACTCTTTAGATATGGACACTTAACTGTAATATTGTGTCACAGTGCATATACTGTGTACCTATAAGAAACGCTTCATGCTATGCATTTTTTTTAATGTATTTTAATGATTTGTTTATTTTCCTTTATTTTCCCTATTCCTGACTTGACTTTAGACTTGACAATAATACATCTATATTGCAACAATGTCTGATAGGGATGGTTATACACCTCCGCATACACTTGAGCGTAGGAGTAGATCTATAAAAAGGAAGACGCAGGGTCGTTCTCGAAGGGTCAAACGGGCCCGAGCGCGTACGCGATCAACCACACATAATGACACCACTGACAGCTCAACATCAAACTCCTCTGATACTGAATTTTCAAAATGTAGGCGCAAATCATTAAAGCGGAAAGGACATTCTCGACTGTTTCGATCCAATAGGCATTCACGCAGTACAGATTCACAATCTTCGAAGTCGTACAAGAGACGTTCGCGTTCACGTCTCCGTACGCACAAGAAGCGCTCTCGGCGAGAACACAGCCCGAGAAGCAAGAGACGACATGATCGCAGAAGTTCTATAACGAGTACGAGAACATCCAGTTCTAGATCAAACAGTAGTAGGGGTAGATCACGCCAACGTATTACAAGACGAACACTAAGCGTTAAACACAATAAAACAAAAAAAGTTGATGTTATGGCGAAATTAATTGACGCAATCAATAAATGCGATCAAAGTTCGTTCATAGGTGCTAAAGACGTTATACCAAAGTTCGATCCGGGGCAAAAGAATCAATCTATGATATCGTGGCTAAAGAAGGTTAACGAAACTGCTCATATATATAATTGGAGTGATAAAGAAATTATTTATAATGCATTACCTAAATTAACTGGTCTTGCACGTAAATGGTATGAGGGATTATCATCTGTTAAGCTTAACTGGAAGGAATGGCAGGCAAAATTAGTAAAAAACTTTCCCGATACCCGAAATTATGCAGATAAACTTATCGAAATGTTAGATAGGAAGAGTAAAAGAGACAAGACTCTAGAAGAGTATTTTTACGATAAAGTTAAGCTCGTAAATCATTGTAGAATCAAGGGCAAAAATGCAGTAGATTGTATTGTGCAAGGGATATATGATAACAACATCCGTCTTAATGCGCTGGGTTCTGATTTTAAACGACCTAGTAGATTAATTAAGTATTTACGCAGTGTTTCTAGCAAAAGTATTAAGGAGATTAAGAAAAACCCTATACAATCTAAAGAGGGCACAAGAAACAATAAAAACCCTCAATTTAAAGTAAATTGTTATAATTGTTCTGAACCTGGGCATACTGTGCCAAAATGCCCAAAACCATTGCAAAAATGTACAAAAGTAATAGAATGGGACACTTAGCAGAATATTGCAAGCGCGATGCAAATAAGGATATGGATAGAAATACTTCGAATCATTTTAATAAGGTACAGCTAATCGAATTTGGTAAACCTACTATAAATATTTATAATAAGAATATTACAATAAACGGCATACAAAAAACTGCATTTGTTGATTTCGGCAGCGAGTGCACGCTTATCAAACATGATACAGCAAATGATTTAAAACTAGATATCTTAACAGAGGGATTACCTCTATTAAAAGGTTTTGCAGCAGGTACAGTAGTACCGTTAGGTAAAGTATCCGTTGAGATAAGCGTGGATTTTGTTTCTGCCGTAGTAGAAGCGTTTGTTGTAAGTAACGAGTTTATTAACTCTGACGTACTTATTGGTCAGAATCTTACTAAATTACCTGAGGTGAAAGTTTACAAAACTAGTAATAGCTTGATGCTTTATTCATAGACGGCCGAAGCATCGAAATCAGAAGTCTTTGTTAAGTCAGATGTAGAGATTAGTGGAGTAGTAGGTGTAGATATTTATTTAAGAAGTAATCACACGGGTCTGATATATTTACCAGGAAATACTAGTTTTAAGACTGATGAAGAGATAATAATTCCTCACGGTCTATTTGTAATTACGAATGGGTCAGGTAAAATATTAGTTATTAATTTCTCCGGAAATAAACTAACATTGAACAGGGGAAAGCTTATCGCAAGAGCTAACTTTTTACCAATCTCACTTGACATGTATGGTGATTTCCAAAAGACTGAAAGAATAGGCGTCTACAAACTGACGATTGACAAACCTATAGACGACCGTCCTAGGTCTTTGACACTAGACATGCTAAAGATAGGTTCTGAGACTACGAATGAACAGAAACAACGACTATTAACCTTAGTTAATGAATACCGCGACTGTTTTGCTTTAAATGTGAGTGAGCTGGGAACATCTACCATTTCGGAGATGCACATGACACTCAGTGATGATTCCCCAGTCTCTTATAAGCCTTATAGATTACCATATAGCGAACGAATGGTAGTTCAAAGACTTGTCAACGAGCTCCTTGATAACAAAATTGTGAGAGATTCTAATTCCTCCTATGCAAGTCCGATCGTTTTAGTTGAAAATAAGAACAACGATTATCGGTTATGTGTGGACTATAGGGCGCTCAATAAAAAGACTGTAAAGGATTCATACCCTATGCCAGTCATAGATGACCAATTGGACAGACTTAACGGCAAAAGACTGTTTACAAGTTTAGACCTGAAATCGGGCTACTATCAAATTTCAATGGCCGAAGATTCGATACATTTAACTGCTTTTGTGACTCCTGATGGTCATTTTGAATATACGCGAATGCCGTTCGGATTGGTTAACGCGCCGGCGGTTTTCCAACATATGACTAATAAAGCCTTGGGAAAAGATAGATTTGACTTAGCCTTACCTTACATGGATGATATACTATCCCCTTCGACTGACGTAGATGACGGTCTAGAAAAATTGGCGAGAATCTTTAGCTGCCTTCGAAAAGCCGGTTTAACTTTGAATATTGAGAAATGTTATTTCTTTGAAACAAAGCTAGACTATTTAGGTTATGAGATTTCAAAAGAAGGCCTTAAGCCTGGTAGCAGGAAGACTGAGGCTGTGGCCTTATTCCCGACGCCAAGCAATGTCCATCAAGTCCGCCAATTTGTTGGTCTTGCTAGTTTTTTTAGACGATTTGTTCCCAATTTTGCAAGTATCGCCAAACCTTTAACCTCTTTAACAAAAGCGAACACTCTTTGGGTTTGGGGCAGCCCCCAAGAAGCAACATTTAGCATAATTAAAACTAAATTAACCGAACGTCCCATATTGGCTCTATACGACCCAACTTATATAACTGAAGTACATTGTGACGCTAGCAAATTAGGATTGGGCGGAATTCTATTACAAAAATGTGATGAACGATCTCCCCCTAAACCCGTGGCATACTTTAGCAAACAAACCACTAAAGATGAAGAATACTTACATTCTTACGAATTGGAGACTCTTGCTGTCGTCCTATCACTCGAGAAATTCCGTATTTATTTAATTGGCATACCCTTCAAAGTGTATACAGACTGCAACGCTCTGAGGACCACCTTAACTAAACGAGATCTAGTACCCCGAATAGCACGATGGTGGTTACTACTGCAGGAGTATGACTATACTATCGAATATAGACGAGGCGAAAACATGAAAGATGTCGACGCGTTAAGCCGAAACCCAGTAGATATGCAGGATTCCCAGGAATTATTAGACTCTAGAGAGTATGAAATAATGAATATTAGTGCAACTGATTGGCTACAAACAGTTCAAATGACCGACCCTAAACTACAACATATCAAATTAATCTTGCAGAGTAACAGTAAAGATGTTAAAGATATTTTTACAAATTTTGTGCTCCAGGATGACAAAATTTATAGAATAGTAGGAGATCAAAAGAAATGGGTAGTGCCTAATGGGGCACGGTGGCGTATTTGCCAGTTATGTCATGACGAGATGGGGCATTTCGGAGCAGAAAAGACATTTGATAAAATAAAACAAGATTATTGGTTCCCAAAGATGAAACGTTTCGTTCGCAAGTATGTAGAAGCATGTATTAATTGTGCTTACAATAAAGCATCTTCAAGTAAGCCTACTGGTTACCTACATCCAATACCCAAAGGGAATGTCCCATTCCACACTCTTCATATGGACCATTTGGGGCCATTCGTGAGGAGCAAAAAGGGGAACTCTTACATACTAGGCATCATCGATGGGTTCAGTAAGTTTATCTTTATTCGACCAGCAAAAGATGTAAAAACTGTTGAATTTTATACATTTATATGTGCAAAAATTAATTAATTATTATATAACTATTTAGAATAATTGCACTTCAGTAATTATATAATTTAACATCATACAATATAAATAGTAGTCAAATACTTGACAGTTTGATAAGCTATAAAAGGCGTAGCAACACTGCTATCTGTCACTTCTTGTTGTGAGCTGTAAGTGAACGGACATATAAAACTTGCTTGTGTCAAAGTTTAAAACTATAAAATAAATAGTTAAAGTGTTTGTACAGTGTGTTATTTAACCCATAACCTCCAATAGGTTATGGGCCCAGTGCCGCGATCGAAAATTTTGTGTAATAAATAAATCACAACTACCTACAGTCTAGTATTCAAATCGTGATTCTACTGTGTCGTGTAAAAGAGTGTGATATTCGTAAGTAATGGAACGTTTAAAGCAAAAGAGGAATAGTAAGCCGTTTGTCGGCGATAAATACAGTATCTGGAAGTTTCGAATACGTTCATTACTTAGTGAAATGGATATGATTGGGATTATTCACAATGAAATGCCACAAACACGTTCTTAAGCATGAGACAACATGTTAAGAAGGATTGCTTTTATTTTAAACGAGCGAATAAACAAAAAGATATGGCGAACAGAACGAGAGCAATTCAAACAGTCACTTTATCGTAAGAGTAGAAATCTGACGACTTATCAGGTTATGCACTGGAGAGTTCCAACAAGATGATAATGTAAAAAAAATTACATTTTATGCTGGATTCAGGAGCATCCGATCACATTATAAACAGGGACAATATTTTCTTTACTTATTAACATTAATTACATATTCTATATAGGTATAAACTAATATTATGGGTACTCGACAATGGATAGACGTGCATATGTGCTTTTTTGTAAATGTATACTAATATTATAAAACTGAGGCGTTTGTTTGTTGGTTTGTTTGAGCACGCTAGTCTCGGAAACTGCTGGCCCGAGTTGAAGGATTCTTTTAGTGTTGGATGGCCTATTTTTCGAGGAAGGCTATAGACTGTATAACATCACGCTACGACCCACAGGGGCGGCGCAGTAATGATAAACGCGGGTGAAACTGCGGGCACATCTAGTATTCTATAATATTCTATCACATACCCACAACGCCCTCTAGCCCAAACTAAACAGAGCTATGGGTATATAGCAAGACAAAGTATAAACATACATACATATATATATATTTTTTGTGAATACATATACATACATTATACCTACATGGAAACACCCAGACCAAGAAACACATCCATGTCCATGCAAACAAATGTTTGACTTGTGCGGGAATCGAACCTGCAACCTCATGCGTGGCAGTCGGTTATACTAAACACTATGCCATTGAGGCCGCCTGAATACCAATAAAAATTCTATTGCTAAAATGATTCATTTATTTCAGTTACAGAAAAAAAGGTACAATCAATGCTGTAAGGAGCTATGGTGTTCCGGATATTTTGGAGAATATATTATATTATTGTCCTGAGGTACCAAATAATTTATTATCAGTTTCAAAGATGCAGCAGGTCGGATTGAAGCTTATTTTTGATCAGCATGGGATTCTCATTATAAAGGAAGGTAAAATAATTATGATGGGTAAGCTTTTACATAGGTAATCTTATTACTTCAGATTTTAGAATACCTATTGAGAGGGGTCAGTCTGTTTCCCAAACATGTCGCGGTAATGTAAATAATTATAAATTATGAAACAATATTACCTACTGATGATTTATGTGAAGCTTGCATAAAAGGTAAACAGACTAGACTACCCTTTAATAAGTGAAATGTGTATTTATACACAATATTATCTAATGTTCTCATTTGTTGTGTGACTTTGTCCTTTTGAGAATAAATTCTTTAAACCTGAATACATTAAGCGATCATTATACATTGTGCATTCTGATGTATGCGGACCAGTCACTCATTCGACGTTTGATAATGAGAGTTATTGTTTTGTTTCTGGTTTGGTTTCTTGACTTATAAATCAGATGTATTTTAAGGATTTTGTTGCAGAAAGCGAGTCAAAGTTTAATTCAAAATTAGTTACTTTGTAAAGTAATAATAGTGGAGAGTATCTGTCGACTGAAATGAAAGACTACTGTAAAGTAAAGGGTATTAGTTATCCCTTAACAGTACCCTGAACTCCACGGTTAAATGGTGTGGCTAAACGTATGGTTCGAACCATAACGAAAAGTCAGTACGAAAAGGCTCGTTCTATGTTAACTGGTGCAATGATAGATAAATGCTTTTGAGCGAAAGCAGTGTTAACTGCTGTAATATTACATCTACAAAAGCCCTAAATTAGTCTAAAACTCCATATGAGTTATGGCATGATAGAAAACCAAGTATTAAATTCTTTAGGATGTTTGGTTTAACTGTGTATGTCCGTAATAAAACTAATACATGTAAATTTCATGATAAGTCATGGAAAGGAATATTGGTGGGCTATAGTCCAAATGATTATAAGGTATAGAACACAGAATGCGATAAATATATAACTGTCAAGGATGTTGCAGTGGATGAGATTAATTTTTGGTGTCCAGGCCTACACTAAAGCCTGAAGGGAATAATTTTAAAAATTCCTATGACAAAACTGATGTGGACCAAGTGGTGAAATCAGTGTCAACCGAATCTCAAAATGGAACTATCCCTAAATCAGATATGTACTTTAAAAGCTGATGTACAAGACAGTACTAGTAAAATTCGCAAAATAGATAATGGGGTTGCATGTGAACCTGACATTGACATGGTTTCCTTACCTGTAAGCATTGATAAAACGCATTTACCTAGAATGAGTGATGGGCTCAAAGATCGTCTTCGTATTTGTTATAAGGAAAGTGATGATAAAGATGACTATTTGTTTAGTGTCAATTCATTGACATGTATAATACCTAAATCACTTTAAGAGATAAAGTCACTTGATAACTTGTTAATAGGTCTTACAAGGAGAAAGTTATTGAAGATGAACTAGAATCTCATAGAATAAACAATAAATGGTCTCTGGTGCCTAGACCAGATGATAGAAATAAATATTGTAGACTATAGATAGGTCTTTACTATTATCTTCACTATTAAAACTGATGAGTTTGGAAAACCTTTTAGATATAAGGCTCTTCTTGTTGCCGAAGGTTTCAACCAATAATATCTTACTGATTATAATGAAACTTGCGCCTGTCGCTAGAATAGCTAGTTATCGTTTTATAATTAGTTTTGCAAATCAATATAAATTATTAATTTATCATATGGATGAAAACCGCTTTCTTAAATGGCGTTTTAAAGGAATAGAAATTATGTATGTAAATTAAATAAAGCATTATAATATGGGTTGAAACAGGTTGCAAGGTCTTGGTTTGAAGTATTTGAGCATTCTTTAAAGAAAGGGGTTTTCAGAATTAATCGGTTGATAGTCTATAAATACGTTAGACAAAGGAAATGTCACGAAAAATATTTATTTTGTATTATATGTTGATGATTTGGTTATAGTATGTGCAGACGTTCAAATAATGAACGAATTCAAACGTTATTTAATGACTAAATTTGAAATTTAAGTCGTTATACACAAAATAATAATAAGGAATTATGGCATTGCTTAAAACGCGTATTATATACGCGTGATATCTTAAAGGTACTATGCATCTAAAGTTCACCTATAAAAGAAATTATTATGATAATGCTATTCTGATCGCAAAAGTACTACTGGTTACTTATTTAAACTGTTTGAAAAGTGTACTATAAATTGGTGTACAAAGAGACAAACTTCTGTTGCAGCTTCATATACTGAAGCCGAATATATGGCCCTTTACGAGGCTCTAAAAGAAGCCTTATGGCTTTGGTCTTTAGCCGGAATTATTAACATACGAATTAATAAACCTATTATCATATTTGAGGATAATAACGGCTGTATAAGTATTGCTAATAATCCAACTAGCCATTAGAGATCAAAACATATTGATATAAAATATCACTTCTCATGAGAACAAGTTGAAAGAAATATAATTAAATTAAATTGTGTTCCCACAGGTCAACAACTGGCAGATGTTTTGACAAAACCGTTACCAACAACTTCTTTCCAAGAATTAAGATACAAAATGGGTTTAAAATAAGTATTATTACTGTGCATAAGTGTGTACATATTTGATTAACTTATGTAAATGGTCTGATTAGGTTTTTCTGGGTTTTCCCTAATCCTTGCAACAAATGTTGGACCATGTTTACGTTTATACATTTTCCCAGCAAACACTTGGAGGTGATATATGATCTGTTAAGATATTATAAATATCTACAACAATTATTCTTGTTTGAATTGTATAAAGCAGTGATTAATTTTTGAGGGGGCGTGTTGAATTTTATACATTTATATGTGCAAAAATTAATTAATTATTATATAACTATTTAGAATAATTGCACTTCAGTAATTATATAATTTAACATCATACAATATAAATAGTAGTCAAATACTTGACAGTTTGATAAGCTATAAAAGGCGTAGCAACACTGCTATCTGTCACTTCTTGTTGAGAGCTGTAAGTGAACGGACATATAAAACTTGCTTGTGTCAAAGTTTAAAACTATAAAATAAATAGTTAAAGTGTTTGTACAGTGTGTTATTTAACCCATAACCTCCAATAAAAACTAAATCTACTATTAAAATACTGCAAGATATATTTGATGTGATAGGTAGCCCGAATGTTATTATTACCGATCGTGGCACTAGTTTTACTTCTGCGGCATTCACAAGCTTTGTAAAATCAATAGGTGCCAGACACATACTAAACGCTGTAGCGTCACCGCGAGCTAACGGGCAGATCGAACGATATAATCGTACAATCCTTGACTCTTTGGCTGCGACCAATTTTGACCAAGATGAACGGGGAACGAGTTTAAATAACACGGTCAACAAAACTGCGGGTAAATCCCCATCTGAGATAGTGTTCGGGCGCCGTACAATATGTCCCGAGGAGGGTCCTATTTTAGTTGAACTAACCGACTCGATAAATACATCTGAAGCGGGTCCATCACGAGATGTGATACGAACAGAAGCTCAGATAAACATAGAAAAGAGTCAAGAGTACATGAAGAAAAGATTTGACAGCAGTAGGGCTCCTACAAAACGTTTTGCAATGGGTGACTTAGTGATGATTCCCAATCACCATAACCCAACTGACGGCAAAAGTAAAAAGTTACGTCCAAAATTTAGGGGTCCTCTTAAAATTACGGCTGCTTTAGACAATGATCGCTATGAAGTATCTAGCATTAAAGGTCATTCAAAACGTAAATACAAACGTATTTATCCAGCAGACCAGTTAAAACGGTGGATTACTTTTGCACCTAGTAAATACACCGATGATGAAGACAACGACGTTACAGCTAATACTAAAGATACTGACACCGAAGACAATGACATTACCAATAACATAAATGACGGAGATAATGACTGCCCTGATTTAAATTAAGAATGTTTGCTTTATATCTGTTACATATTACCTAAGACTTTATTAACACTTTATTCTTAAACTCGACCGGTTAAACTTATGACAATTCTCACTTTCCTCCCCGAATCTCTCCCAGTTTTGATTACAGAAATGACCCGGTATGATCGTCGGGTTGTATTCAGCTGTTACGGGCACTGCTCGCCAGTAAGTGTCTCCATGAAATGAACCGAGGCCTAAGTACAAACGGTAGCTAGTAACAGTAGCAGATTCCGGAGTACAAGCGGTGTTCATATTGTTCCAGTAAAATGAACCGAGGCCGAAGTACAAACGGTAGCTAGTAACAGTAGCAGATTCCGGAGTACAAGCGGTATTCATATTGTTCCAGTAACATGAACCGAGGCCGAAGTACAAACGGTAGCTAGTAACAGTAGCAGATTCCGGAGTACAAGCGGTGTTCATATTGTTCCAGTAAAATGAACCGAGGCCGAAGTACAAACGGTAGCTAGTAACAGTAGCAGATTCCGGAGTACAAGCGGTATTCATATTGTTCCAGTAAAATGAACCGAGGCCGAAGTACAAACGGTAGCTAGTAACAGTAGCAGATTCCGGAGTACAAGCGGTGTTCATATTGTTTCAGTAAAATGAACCGAGGCCGAAGTACAAACGGTAGCTAATAATAGTAGCAGATTCCGGAGTACAAGCGGTGTTCATATTTTTCTAATAAAGTGAACCGAGGCTGAAGTACAAGTGGTAGTCATTAACAATGACAGATTCCGAAGTACAAGCGGTGTTCAACCTTTTTATAAAAGTGAACCGAGATCGAAGCACAAACGGTAGTCAGTAATAGTGACAGATTCCGGAGTACAAGCGGTGTTCACGTTCTCTAATTTAAGACAGGCGATATCCAAGTGTGAACTGATCAATAATAATGATGGTTCCCAGACGACTAGTGTTTACTGATATTCTTACTAATATCACTATGCCTAGTTATCTCGAAACTAACGCTTTATAAAATCGCTGTATAAAACTCATAATGTTTTTACAGTACACTTAATTTAGACAACGAAGTACCTACCTATGTATAATCTTCGCTCTAAGCATAATCGAACTTACATATTATATTTACATGTATTTTATGTTTCAGGTTCCTACACCTATAGAGCCACGATAATTGTAATAATCATAATGATTGACGAACAGGCGTCCATGTATGAATAAGAAACAATTCGAATATAATTTATACATTTAAGAAAGAAAGAAAGAAAATACCTTTATTTGCAGCAGATTATGCACTACATAGTTACATATTTCAGACACATCTTAGTTAAACTGTTTATATATAATCTTTATTTCCTAGAAATCAATGTTATATATTTATAGTTATATCGATAGGTATTTAGTTAATTATGTATCTTGAGTACCTATTTGAACAAGTTTTGTATAAGTTTTCTTTTTTTTAGTAGACTGTTAGTACCAATATGGCCTAGTAATGTAATGTACTCATGCTATCTTTTCTTTCTCTCGAATGTACTACTCGTTCTTTTTGTATAGAGACATACAAAAGTGCTCGAATGGCCGGAAAGAAATGGGGTCATTCCTTTCTCAAGACAGCCGTCTGTTAGAAAATCTAAAATTTACCTATAAATATTTCAAAAATAAATTAAATTAATTCAATAATTTTAAAATTAAAAGGAGTTATTTTGACAAATTACTCCTTTTTCGGTCACATGACTTATTTTTTGATCTGTGCTAATTCAACCGTGACGTTCACGGTTAAGAGGGGCCTACTGAGTATTCGGGCCATTCGAGCGCGGACCAGCGAGTCGACTAGTTGTGTGCAAGTTTTAAAGTGTAATCCAGAAGGACCGACTGTTAGTCATTTGTTGTAATTAATTTTGATCCTTTTAAATACCATGCTATATATTTTACTGTGTCTGTTATTTAACTTTAAAAGCGGTTTATTTAATCCGTCATGTAATTACTTATTCTGTAATTTTATTATAGTGTGCCATTTATTCCTTTAAAAGCATATTGTCTATGTAATATGCAAATGAACAAGCAATATCTGATTATAACCTAATAGTTGAATGTACTTATTGTTGTTTCATTTTCTTAAATATAACCTGATATTTAAGTACATCTACCTGTGTTTTATTTTCTATATATCCGTAAATTCGTAGTTGTCCTAATAACAATGGAATCTAGCTTCTGATATTATAATATTTTTAACAATATATAGACAAGCGACTGCTTTTTCGATTTCTAAAGCCCTAAGTTTCTTTTCCAGACTTATTTCATGGACACGGAGCGTCCAAAGGCCACATACGTAAACAACTTGTATATAATAAACTTTACAATTACTGCTCGTCACAACAGTCGTAAGGGTCCTCGACATTTTGTTAATATATACACTGAAACGACAGTGCCTGCTGGTAACGATATGAAAGTAAGTTTCAGTCGTAATTCTATTAAATTATATAAGTAATCATTAAGAAGAGAGTATTTGTTTTATAAACATATTTATAAGTTTACAAACTGTTAAAATAATGTAATCTATACATTATTATAACAGTTTCTAAACTTATAAATATGTTGTAAAATGACGGTACGATATTAAATATAAAATGAAGGTATATTCAAAAGTTTTATATTTAGTGTGGCTGAACTCAAAACAGGATTCAACTTACATTCCAAAGATAATAATATTGTAAGGTACTAGGTAGGCCTGAGTATTAACAAACGCAAGTGGAACACCACTGGTGACAATATTTGGAGCGGCCCAAACAAACTTTCTACAGAAGACCGGCGACATAGAATTATACCACTGTTATTACGTTCCACCTGGTCATTTGTAAAGCATGTAGATCTACAATCAAACCGCTTGAAATCAGGCGGGTCGCATAAAGTTATGTCACCTTGGTTACAGCCGAGAAGGTTTAAGAAGAGATGAAGGCTGAAGACATACTTGTCAAGCAACAGACTATATTACGTAATATATAAACTATTGTACTACAACAAAATGTATTAATGTTACAGATGGACTTCTATTTTTACCAGTTTTTAACTAATAGGTATCGTCCCAGCTTTGTTGAACTGCATTTTGGATTTTGTGACTTCATAGACAAGGATCCATTCATGGGCGCACAACTCAAACGACACGCGAGATTATTAAATATTTCGTGTCCTTACCCACCGGTTAGTAAATAAAAGAACATGTATTTTTTGCAATGAATCCATAACCGCATACGTGCGTTACGTCCGATTATATAAATTCTCACAGTGGCGGGACTAGCTGCCTAGTTTTTCTAAATCTAAGGCCGGGACTCCACCAAAGCGGAGACGAGACGAGCGGAGAGGAGATGTTTTATCTCCTCTCCGCTCAGCTTCAGTGGAGTTCGTTGTACGGAGATGTGTAATATTTGTATGGTGCGATGGAAGCGGATATGTGAGCGGCGTGCAGTGAGCGATGTCACTCAACGCCTCGCACCCGAGCTGAAGAACATCTCTTCTCGCACAGCACACAGCACACCGCACACATCTCCACTTTGGTGGAGTCCCCCGAGCTGGGAAACATCTCTTCTCGCACAGCACACAGCACACCGTACACATCTCCGCTTTGGTGGAGTCCCGGCCTAAACAAGTAATAAAGACAGTGTCAAAAAGTACAGTTAAGGACTTTATACTGCCACCTCTGCACTACTACGTGTCTATCAACATGACTTGCATAAAAACAGACTGCGCTACATGCAACAAATATGAGCAGTCTACTGCCTAAACTATCAGTTCCCAAAGTGGTCCAGGTGGACCCCTAGGGTTCCACGGGAGACTCGACAGAGGTCTACGTTGGCGTGATAAAAAAATGGGGGTCCACAATTCGTAAGCGCGGGTCCACGAGAAAATTGATTTGCTTTCGATAGTAAAGAACTAAAATGTTGACAATAGATAATTTTTTAAAAAGCTCAGCGAATGAGGTTGCTTGTAAAAACTTAGTGGTCTCGAATCTACCCAATTGTCGGTAGTGAATTACAAAAAAAGGTCAGCCCGTAGAGACTTGATCTAAAATGTAGCTACAGGTGCAGAGGGTCCACCGGAACCAGCAAAATTTTGAAAGTGGTTTTTGAGAAAAAAAGGTCTGGGAACCTCTGGACTAAACTGAGATTTGAAAGTCTTCAAACCTACGTCACATTAGGAAAGTTGAGAGTATGCAGTAACTTTTGTGTATTCGCTAGTTTTTCTTTGTTTTCTTCTTGTAGCTAATAGACCTTTCAGATCGATCCGTCCGCGTTAAAATTGCCTTGAAATGTATATACAAACTAAATTCGGTTTTACTTCTATAACATAGGCTAAGTCATTACTACAAAATAGACCATTAAAATCATTTGCCTACGCTATAGTCGCAAGCCTGAATTTAGAAATCGTGTTCTAAAGTAACTGTGGTATACAATAGTATCAAATATTGTCTATTTTTTATTGTTATATTTCAGGGGCCATATCACTTGAAGGACATGGTAATATCATATACCTATACCGAAAAACTTTCAATTTCAAAAAGGACGCATCTATTATAACATGACATTAAAAAAAACAACAAGTCTATCCCTCTCATACGTGCTTACATAGACATGGAAATTAAACAGCGGATTGTGAATAAAAACAAATAATAATAGTTATTATAATTATATAATTATATGGTTAGTATAGAGCAGGTGCAAGCGAAGTTTGAGGCGAAAAATAAAAGTAAGCTTGAAGTATGTAATGTAGTGAGAGTTTATATCACATACACACGGAAAGTCTTAAGCGTAGAAAAAGTACAAAGGTTCGCTATAATGTAGCACAGACACACTAGTAGAAGAAAGAAGGCGAAACTTATAGAAAATAAGAATCGAACAATAGATATAACGGAGATCGATAAAGTCTATGCGCGAGCGACGGACAAACGTTTCACGGTGGAAGGCGGATTCTCACTGAGCCAGCGCGGTTTTTTTTTTTTATGTGTGCTAGTTGTTGGCCTCAGATGGCCTTTACAACTTTACGCGGACTGTGGGTGAGCGCAGAAGGCTCCCAACCCCTCGGTGTCGCAGGTTAAGTACTCGTCCCTCGGTCGCGCAAGTTCGTGTGACGTCGCCGTCAGCTGAGCGGTCGCTCGCTATAAACATTATGTATATATAAAACTGAACTATTTGTCCGGCTACATATTAAATGCATATAGAAAAATAATGTAACATATTTGTTAATGTAGAACATACATTTATTAAAATAACAATAAACAATAGCACGCTACAGTTAGGTTGTACTAATATTCTTTTATAATATGTAATGCCAGATATTTGTTTAATTTTGAGACGATAAGATTCAATTTTTGTTTGTACTGCTGTGTTACTTATAAACACCTCCTCTTTGGTCTAGTAGCTAGTACTGGTGTATACGGCTGGGATCATGAGATCCAGGTTTCAAATACCGCCACCGGTTAAACATTTTCAACATCCAAATATTAATATTAAAATAATTCGATGACTTCTTTACTACCTACTCATTGAGATAATGAATGAATGATTTCTTATATAGATTTTATTAGTTTATTCATGTGTAATATTTTGTTTAAACATTGATTATACCTATGACTGTCACAACTAAGTGATTTAATGTCAGTATAGGATCATCTATATCCAATTTAGAGCAACAAATAACGATTACAATATTTTGAAAGATACTATAATCACAGCTTCCGACCGAATGATTTACTATTAGTACAGTAACTAAGTATTATCAATTTATAACGATTTCATTTAGTCATTAGTTCCGGTACACAATAAACCATATATGACATTTGCAGGTCAAACAGTACATAATAAAGCAATTATTAAGACATCATTTCTAAAATAATGAGTCTGGCTAAATTACATGGCCACTCTCATAATAGCAGTATCTATAAACATCATGTGTTTATCCTTTGTATACTTAGCCTGTGTAAAATTATGTATTAGATTCAACCGAATTAAGATTATGTATACATGATTATGTGGCAAATAAGCATACGGTCCACCTGATGGTAAGTGGTCACCGTAGCCTATGGACGCCTGCGACACCAGAGGAATCACCTGCGCGTTGCCGACCCTTTAGGAAAGGAAGTGGGAAGAAGAAGGAACGGAATGGGAAAAAAGGGGTGATTGGGTCTCCGGTACTCTCACTCACCGAACGAAACACAGCAGTAGGAATACTGCTATTCCACGTCGATATTCTGTGAAAGGCTATCCTTTCACAGAATATCGACGTGGAATAGCAGTATTCCTAGTACTATTACTTCCCCGGTCGAGCCGGCTCGGCCCATGCATGCTGAAATCAGCAAGGCTCTACTACTCGTAATCCTTTTAGTTATTGTATCAGGAGATAAAATCAAGCTACACAGCTATGTATATATAACAACATCTTTCGTCATTACGTCTACTAACCATACCTTGCATTTTGAACATAATCCGGTCTTGTCTAACATAAACGGGCGTAATTTCATTCTACTTATATTATCACATAAGAAATCGGTTATCTGAAATTGTAAGCTTTTTAATGCACTTTTGGTGTTTGCTAAATAATAACAGATTTTCTTCGATATTATTTAAAAAATAAATTGCAAGGCCGTGGCGGTTTTCTATTAATAGAAATTACTAGATGTGTTAATGAATACTGCGCCGCCCCCGTGGGTCGTAGCGTGATGTTATGTAGCCTATAGCCTTCTTCGATGAATAGGCTATCCAACACTAAAATAATTTTTCATTTTGGACCAGTAATTCCTGAGATTAGCGCGTTTAATCAAACAAACAAAAAAACGTCGGGGAAAGTGTAAACATAAATATAAATAGTATAATAGTTTAATAATAGTATAAATTGTTTTAATAGTTTCAATTATTTAATTACCTTAAAAATTAGTAAAGTTTAATAGTAATAGTAGTGTAACAGTTTCTAAATTTTGTAATAAAGTGTCAAATAAACAACGCGATTAAATTTCGTATATAGTAGTGTAATTTCAATAAACTCTTCAACTTTATAATATTAGTATAGCTCTATTCTCAAATAGGCTTGACCGCCCGCCTCTTTGGGTAATGTAGGTAGGCAGGGTAGGCCCAACCTACCTAAGTACTACATCCCTAGATCGGTAGCGCGTATAAAAATATTTATAAAATACTAAAATCTATTTATTACCTATTCTGAATAAAGAATATCGTTACTACAAATCTAGACATTTCGTGTCACAAACGTTTTATACATTACGTTTAAGACATGAAATGTCTATATTTACTAGTGTCTTCTCTTTAGCCTTTATTATTCCCAAGTCACTTAGGCTTTCTAGTATAACCGGATTTGACTGGATATCAGTTTTTACACAGAGCGGCTGCCACCTGACCTCAGCAACCCGATGGCTAACGATACCCTAAGGCTAGACCAGTGTCAGGATATTAGAGGGCACTGACTTCCCAATAACGACTGCCATAGATGTTCATGGCAGCCGGGACCTACGGCTTAACGTCTCCGAGGCACGGAGCAGGCGATAATTTTATCGTCAATCAATACGCACATAATTTCGAAAAGTCATATAACTTCCGAAAGTCAGAGGTGCGCGGTGTGGATTCGAACCCGAGACCCTCTGCATTGCAGTCTATTGGTCTCCCCACTGAGCTATCGCTTAATAAATAGAAATAAATATGTTATTATATACTATATTATTATACTTAGACATATGATAAGGCTATTTTATATTTTAAAAATAAACATTTGAAGCATTTTTATTTTTACATTACTACAAATATAACTATGTAGCTACAAAAACCTGGTCACGCATACATCAATATCATTGTGTTCTAATCAAAGCGGTAATTTGAAATGTATGTGCCTATATTCGTTTTTATTCGTCGCCTATTTCAACTACGAATTGGAAAGATGTAATACTGACACTGTAAATAATAACACCGACTATTTAAATTGATCATTATATTCACACGTATTGATATATTTTATTGACTGTGTACTACAACCTGTGTATCCGATCTTCAAACGGAATGTTTTCTTTAATCAATAGTCTAGTGGGAGACCGTTGCACTGCCATGCAGAGGTCCCGAGTTCGATCCCAAGGCGTGCGTCTCTGACTTTACGAAGTTACGTGTCTATTAAATAGTTAATTAGCGTTCGCTTTAACGGTGAATGAAAACATCGTGAGGAGTCCTGCATATCTGAGAGTTCTCCATAATGTTCTCAAACATACGTGAAGTCTGTCAAGCTGCAGTGGGCCAGCTTGGTGAACTATGGCATATAATACTTCTCACACTGAGAAGAGGCCCATGCCCAGCAGTGGGACAGTTTAATACAGGGCTGATGTTATTGTTATTGTTGGTTTTATCACAAGTATTTTATACACATAACATGTATCATTAATAAAATACCCGGCCTTTTGGAAGGCTTACACGGAGACATGGGTCCAACGTGAAAAGGCCCGTCGAGAGTTTTAATATAAAATAGGATAGAACACCTACGGCGGCATTAGCTGCAGCAGGCGTAGGACTATTGCTACGTATAGTTATGCTATTGCTCTAATATATCTGGGCTATGGGAATGGGTATTTGATGGGCTTGTATACCTAATGGCAACTATGAATGAAAAAGGGCGTCTTCTCAGAATACTCTCATAGCATAACATCAAATGAGTAGACGGTAACTTGTCAACTCACTAGATGGGCCGCCTGATGAGCCGCCATAGACATTAGAGGCATTAGAGGGCAGCACCGGTGCGAGTGGCTAGGGATGTTGAGTGTTGCGGCGGTTTCACCATCACAAGTTTCATGACAACGGAGACCCGGAGCGGAGTTACGCCCTTGAAAATGACACTGCCACCCGCGAGCATATAGCTCTGATGGTTTCACTCTAACCAGCAAACCGAGGCAAAGCAGAGTTGAGAGTCCTACGGGCGCTCTTGAAATTCTACCACAGCCAACCAGTGAAGGCAAGCCAGAAACCAGGCCCTAGCCGGCTCTCTGAGGCATTCCGGACCACTGTGTCGTCACATTCAGTTTGCCACAAACTGCCCTGCGGTTTGTGCGCTTTTAGTTAACCTGTGGATACATTTCTTGTTTATATCACAAGATGAAGATAATAATAAAGTGTCAAATAAACAACGCGATAAAATCCGTATATACTAGTTTAATTTCAATGAATAACATTCGCGTAAACAGAAGACAATATTATGAAGGTAGTATTTTAAAAGCTAAAGTACTATCGTGATGGCGTGAGTCTCATGATGAGATAACGACTGCCTCAAAGAGGTATTATTATTATTAAATATTATAAAGAGCAAGCTAATTTTGGTAAGACGAAGAAATAACGAGACGACACAATAAACATTCAGGTTTGGACGAAATAACTAAAGAACATTTCACGTGGCGATACCACTCCGGCTTCTCAAAATCTTCATATTATATTATTTAAAGTGATAGCATGAAAACGTATACAGATCATGTGAGCTAGTAACTGTAAGGTCCGATCACACCGCAGGTTGAGTAAGGTTTATAGTTATTTCGGGGCCAGCATCGCTTGACAGATATGGGAATACCGTTTGTGCATCAGAATTTTCCATTTCAACGAGAACGCATATATTATAACATGACATTAAACAAAAGTGATGTGACCACGATTTTGGCAGTTCATATATAGATATGGAAATTAAACAGCAGATTGTGGACAAAAATAAGCAATAATATGTATGATGCACATATAACATATTTTAATTTTGTGTTAATTTACACAAAAAAAACAATCCTAGATTGCAACCAAGCAAAGCTTCTTACATGGATATATTATATATCTCAAACTAAAATTAAACAAGTTACATCTGCATCATACATGTGATTACTTCGTTTTGTCCACAATCTGCTGTTTTATTTCTACATCAACATATGAACTGCCAAAATCGTGGTCACATCACTTTTGTTTAATGTCATGTTATAATATATACGTTCTCGTTGAAATGGAAAATTCTGATGCACAAACGGTATTCCCATATCTGTCAAGCGATGCTGGCCCCGAAATAACTATAAACCTTACTCAACCTGCGGACTGATCGGACCTTACAGTTACTAGCTCACATGATCTGTATACGTTTTCATGCTATCACTTTAAACAATATAATTTAAAGATTTTGAGAAACCAGAGTTGTATCGCCACGTGAACTGTTCATATGCAGCGCTGAAAAAATTCATAAAGCGACAACTTAAAATATAGGATATTGAGATAAGTCATTATTTTTGTTAATGCCGTTCATTTCGTCCTCATAATGTTCTAACTTATATAAGTAAACGGTTTTATAAGATTAACTTAGCAATACAGCCTGCTGTGTGCGTTTGATGATTATCAATTGTGTGATTATTAACATTTATGTTAAGCCATTGGATTTTGTAATATCAAATTAAATATACTGCTAGCCATTTTGTTGCTTCTTAATTTGTGCTGTACCCAACATTTGTTCTCACGCTTGACCTGTAAAAAATGCATGCAATTCAATGACATTACTTAATTCCAATTTACACATTTTACTAACATACACAGTCACAATACTACCAAAGATGCTTATCCCTAGTAAAGGAAGATCCACACTTTATTAATTAGCTTGGGGATAAAAACCAATTGTTTAGGTTCGGTCCAAGATGATTTCAACAATTTTGTAATCTCTATCTAAATTTTGAACTTTTGTCTACAAGCCCAATAGAAGATAATTCAGGTGGTATTGTGCTATAGCCTTCTCTATATGTCCTATAGTAAGTAATATCAATAACACTCACACCTACTACATCATAATACGATAATAATTATATTGACTGGTGTCCCTGCATTGCTGTTTGTGCACGTCAATTTAGTTTGGACAGTGCCTAGTAAAAATAAATTACTAAGCAACTGAAATCTTAAAAATATAGTTGGCAATGTCGGCGTAAAACACCTGTAGCACACCCACATTATCAACAATATTTCCGTCCGCCTGCCTTTATCGTATTACTAGACTCTGCACGCAACTTTGCTTGCGTAGATGTTATGTTTTAGATTAGTATCAGCACTTTTTCTGGATGAAAGGTTCTTTACGTCCTTTTCTATTCCCCTGACAATGTGTGTGCGAAATTGCATGATGATCAGTCGAGTAGTTAAGGCGTGAAAGTGTTAGACACAATCAAACAAACAAACTGACATTCACATTTATAATATTAGTTAGAACTAGTTAGGATTAGAATTAGGTACAGACATGAGAAAATATATATGTTATTTTTGATTATATGATGTATTTTTATACAATATTAAACTAGTAAAGTCCAACACGAACTGCTGATTTAAGTGCTCTAATAATATATAAGAAAACCTATGAATATTTAGCAACAATAAAACGTGAATTTAAATACTGATACTTACACTTTTGGACGAACAATTTTTGTAATGATAATGTAAATATTCAGAAAATATACGCAGATGAGCGGCTAATTTAAAATACAAATTATTAAACTAGAAGTATGATAAAAGATGTTGCTTTATATACAAGTATCGGTTAATTACTGTCATTAAATACATAATGGTAAATATAGCTTGATTTTATCTGCTGGTATAATGATTATGATGACTTAATTGACATTTGACATTTGTCAATTTAATTCTGTCGCAGCTATTATACATAATTTTATACAGGTTTTGACAAGAGTCAAAGATTATATGTACATAAGGGAGATAAGCGAACAAAGGACGAAACACAATGTTTATAGATATTGATTATATAATTATATGATAGTAACCATGGTTTTCAGCCAGATTTATTATTTTAGAAATAATATATCTGAACTACAAACAATTGCTCTATTACGTGTTGCTATCCTAATCCTAACTATCCTTACTAATATTATAAATTCGAAAGTAACTCTGTCTGTCTGTCTGTCTGTTACCTTTTCACGGCTAAACCACTCAACCGATTTAAATGAAATTTGGTAGAGATATAGTTTAAAACCTGAGGAAGGACATAGGCTACTTTTTATTCATGTAGGTACCACGCGGGCGGAGCCGCGCGCAAAAGCTAGTGATATTATAAAAGCGAAAATGAGTTTATTTGTTTGTTTGTTCGTTACCTTTTCACGCCTAAACCACTAAACCGATCATCCTGAAATTTTGCATAAACGTTGTCAGGTGTACAGAAACAAACATAAGCTACTTTTCATCCCGAAAAAAATTACTGTTCCCGAGGAAAACAACAATAACATTCTTATGGTAATAGATGGCGCCACGTGTCTTTCGAATCATGATTAAATTATATTATTACAAGCAGAGTACGACCCGAATTGATTGTCAAATTCTAAATTAACGCGAGCGAAGCCGCGGGCAAAAGCTAGTAATTTATAAATCTCATATATCGTGTGTTTGTGTACCGGAACTAATGATAAAATGAAATCCTTATAAATGGCTGATACTTGTTACTATAGAAATAGCAAATACTTAGTTAATTTATTAATTACTTAGTTGATTTGGTCGCTGCAATTATAGTATGACTAGCGGCCCGTCCTCGCTTCGCGCGGGTGGACATTTATTTTTTTTAAATTTTCGGATAAACGTAGAGTAAATAGCGTTTGGCGAAAGCCTCCAGCCAAAACAAAAGTTACGCCCCCATCATATTGCCTGAGTTTCTAATGTCTTTTTGGTCTTGTCTAGTATGATTAGAACATCTCTATCGTCATGTCTCGCAGGAAATTAAGTAAAATAATATTGAATTTATTTAGTTCTGACTGTCAAAATTATTATCAATGTATAAACATATTTTTGAGAAATAATCACATAAAAACTAGCGAAACGGTTATCGATCATTCATAATCGCATTTAAAATAAAAATGTCTTCGAATTATTGCAAAGTTTTTGAGTCCATAATTTACAATATATAAGTTATGCAAGTACTATTGTTTTACTATATGTATGTTTATAATAATAGATTTATTAATTTTATAGATGTAGAGTTACTAGAATCATATTCATATACATCGGCATCTTCAGCTATTCCTTAGAACAATTTCTGAAAACTTATCTGAACTGTCATAAATAATTCAACATTGTTGTTTTAAACTATAAGCAGAAATGATTGATAATGGTGAATGGTTTCTTTCCGGCCACGCCGCCATGATCGTGGCGGTAAGTCCCGAGTTAGAGGAGTGGCTGGAGACGCGGTGCCCTCACGTTCCGGCTGAAACAGGTAATGACTGGCCACGGTTGTTTTGGCCAGTTCCTGTATCGCATAGGCCGGCAGGAGACGCCTGGAAGTCATCACTGCGGCGACTGCCGCG
This sequence comes from Catocala sponsa, assembly GCA_963564715.1. Classification (NCBI taxonomy): domain Eukaryota; kingdom Metazoa; phylum Arthropoda; class Insecta; order Lepidoptera; family Erebidae; genus Catocala; species Catocala sponsa. The sequence continues at coordinate 23,163,093 of OY751341.1, read as the reverse complement.
ATGTGGACAGCGCTGTCCAATTTGAATTAAGTCTTCCATGGTGCACCAACAGAGACAATTTGGGCATTTTAACAGATGTGACATGGTTTGATTGGGATCACCACATTCACACTGTGCTTTATGAGACTCCCTGATTCCCCATTTTACCAGGTTGCAACCGCAGCGGCTGAGTTGAGTATGAAGTCGATTTAGGGATTTCCATATTGGCCATGGTAATTTCGACCCAGATGGTAGGTTTTAGCTAACTTTTATTTTTGTATCGTTCTGAAACACCTTCTCGGCCAGAAATTGTAAAACTGGAGGAAGCATTTGAGCTGTTGGGACAAGTTAGTGATCTGAAGAACCGAACTCGTGCACGTCACTCAAGAACAACTAAGAATATTGCTGTTATAGCCCATAGTGTTGAGGAAAACCCAGGTTTGTCCATTTCTCGTCGATCTTTGGCATCGGGCATTCCACAAACGACATTACACCGTATTTTGCATAAAGATTATTTAAATAATCATTTATTTTTAACAAGACCACACATATTTTGGAACAGTATTTCCTGAGATTAGCGCGTTCAATCAAACAAACAAAAAAACGTCGGGGAAAGTGTAAACATAAATATAAATAGTAAAATAGTATAGTAATAGTATAAATAGTTTTAATAGTTTCAATAATTTAATTAGCTTAAAAATAAGTAAAGTTTAATAGTAATAGTAGTGTATCAGTTTTCAAAATTTTGTAATAAAGTGTCAAATAAACAACGCGATAAAATCCGTATATAGTAGTTTAATTTCAATGAATAACATTCGCGTAAACAGATGACAATATTACATTTATTTTGTTTCTATATCAAGTTTCCTTGAACTGGAATAAAGTTTGAGTAAGTATTTGAACATCATTTATTTATTTACATCAAATAGAACAACTTGCGCCATATAGGTACTTAAGTATATACTCAGTCGAAAGCAGTTTGATGAAATTTGATTCAAAATATTTTACAGAATCGAATCGTTATCGTTGAGATCAGCTACTTTTTTCAATTCTGAAACCTGGGGTAAATGTGTTACACTTCAACACATAGACTGCTCACAGCACGTATCGAAGGTACCCTCACCACTCAAAGGCAACTCCAGAGCACATGTAAATCTCATAATTAAATGTATATTTATACGTGACTATATATCTATATATTAATACATGAAGCGAAAACTTTGGATCCCTTTTTACGAAAATTGGGCGGACGGAGGAGTATGAAATTTCGCACACTTATAGTTTATACAGAGAAGTGACGAATGCTAATATTTTTATAAAATATGCATTAGAAATACATTAAATTAATGAAAAAACATTACACGTACATCTATGCATTTGACATACGCAGTCGAAGCGCGTAACTATGGTTACATATATCAATATATAATGACATATATATCAGTAATATCTTACAGGCAAACTGGTCGAATTTCGAGCACTAGGCGACCGCTAGTAATAAGAAATAAGCTAACTGAAACCAACTTGATTGAGACGTATGAAGAACAAGCAGTGCCACATATTATTGGCCTGCCTCCGTAAATCCCAGGATTTTTTAAATTTTGTAAAAGGTATGTGTATGTACTTACATGACATTTTCACAGTACTAGTTACCAACAGATATTAGACGTGCATTTGTAAAACATACAAAAACATCTTTCACATTAATATACTATTGGTTAAATAAATAATTCGTGATCTTGCCTAGATGTACTTGTCATCATACATCGTGATCAAACTTTGAGCTACATTGTCCATAGGAATAAGACCCGTACAAATAGTAAATTTGACTGATGAAAAGCAATATTTGGAAAAAGAGTTTAATTCTGATGTTACGATTCCGCGTGAACAAAGGGTGATACTAAATGTATGAATTTTAATTATACATTTTACAATGTATAATAAAAATTCTATTACTTACACTTTCGGTAGAAATATGTTCATAATGATAATATAAATAAAAGAAAACATAAAACAAAATATTACGCAGTTCCATCTTGATCAAGCCTGGTGTATACTCAAAATGCAAATTATGACTAGTGACCCAGCTCACGAAAAATATCCCTGTATACTTTTACTATTAATAGATATATTATAATAATATTCAATTTTATCTCCAAATACAGTCATTATGTTGTTTGCGTAAATTCTAGAATTAATATAATTATAATTCCATTAACGCAGTTATACTGATTTACACAAAGATAAAAGTCAAAAATGATACATATAACACACACAGAGATAAGCTAACAGAAGCCGGCCATAGATCATCTTAAAACACAATGGTACCTAATAGAAATAAGTTACTGTTATTACGAGAGTAGTCGCCATCTCGACTCATTATTTTACAAAATAATTATATCTAAAAACTAAATAATTGTCCTATTATATATTTCAATAGTTAAGAAATATTATATATCGTTGGCTTGCTCTATCTGAACTAATGACGAAATGAAATAATCATAATATATTGATAATACTCTCATTACTTTAAAAATCTTTCATATTTTTATCTCCAATAAAAATATATATAGTTATCATATGTCATAAATAATAGCAATATATAAACATAATATCAAAAAATATAACGCAAAAAATATTTTCAACGGGAGTTAAGTTATTGCAACGAACGGAAAGAATAGATAAGTACAAAAAAAATACAATGTATACTCAATCAGTACCAAGATCCACTTATTAACAAATAATTATATGACATTGATGTATTAACTAATAATTAATAATTGAAATGACGCAAACCGTCGTGTAAGCCACAACGTCGGCATAAAGGGGTTGTTATGCCATGGCCTCCCTTAAGACAGAAGCAGGTACTGCTTCTAGTATTCTGGTCTCGCTGGAACGCTGCAGATTTCTATTTATATATTTTATATATCGCTGCTGCTATCAAAGGGATATACATCTAGGAAATGGAAATGGTTCTTAACATACTAGGTTAGTAAGATAGTATAGATCGTAATAATGTTAATAACCATTAGTCTGGTCAATTTAGACTTAAAAATAGTAGTGAAGCTACAAAAATTCGCATAGAGCTAAAAATTGGTAGAAATGTTCGGAGCACCATTATAATATGTGAAATCTAAAAGTCCCCATCGATCCCGTACCTGGAAAAAATTTATACAAGGTCAAAGGTCACCAAAATGGGTTATTCGCGATTTTCAGCTAAATTAAGTTTTATCAAAAAATTAGATCAGACAAAAATTGTAGAGGATAAAATTGTCTTTAAAAAATATCTCAATAAGTACTTTTTTCATAAGAGCCACCGTTTCTGAAATAAAACTGTTCAAACAGTGAAAAAGTTGTATTTTTCATAACATGCATAAGTACGCCACGTATATACATCACTGAAGCGGTAATACAAGGAAAAAATATTTTTCTATCGGTCAGTGTAACTTATATATACAAAATAGTATAATTATGAGAATATTAGGTCAAAAGAAACTCAGTCCCTCATTAAACATATACGCCAGTGTAACCTTCAGCAACATCTGTCTCCTATTCAACTGTCTGCATGTCGTATACCTGCTCACTCTTAAAATAAAATGCCTAATAAATGAAATACGATTAGTTTTGAGCGTTACTTCGTAGTGAAAACATGTGTTTATTCTGAATATTTTCTAACGTATTTCGTGCTGTTGTGAGTTTTATAAAAAAGAACTTATAACTTGCTAACGCTAAATGCCGACAATACAAAATAAATATGCTTTTAGCTGCTTCAGCTCCAAATGCCTCGTTCAGCATTACGTTTCATAACTGTATAAAATCGGAGAGCTGTGATTGTCGAAACACTAAAAGAACTGAAACAATTAGGTACCTTGGCGTAATAATAGACCAAAATCTAACTTTTAAAGCACACATTTCCTTCTTGGCAAATAGAATACGTAAAACAGCAAATATCATGAAATTACTCCGACCCTCAGCATCAATAAGCATACCTAAAACAGTATATTTTGCACCGAGTCAATCTCTGATATTAATTATACTACTTAAGCGGCTGGGGAAGTGCTGCTAAAACTTACATGATACAGGTTGAAAGAGCTCAACGATCTGTACTTAAAACTATACTCTAAAATCCCTATAGATATCCTACTAAACACTTGTATAATATAATGATTGTAAAGTACTCAATGCTCGACACCTCCATATACTAAAAACATCTCTGAAATTACACCAAAATCAAAAACCACATCTATTGAAACGCCGTGTATACAGAAGGGATTTGCCGGAAGTGAAAACATCCTTTGCTTGACGCTTTAGTCCATTTAGTGAAAACTTCATATACAGCAAATTAGCCAAATCATGTGACATTAAGCAGTGCTCGGTAAATGAAGCAAAACAAAAAATCATAAGCTGGTTGCTTTTACAGTATAATGAGGATAAATTACGATTAAATAAATACCTATGCTAAAAAAATCATCTTAGAAAAAACCGAGTTTAAATTTTTCAGTACAAATCGGCAATTTCATATTTTAACCTCTAATATTACATATCCACATTCAGCTAATTATGTATTTTACAAAGGTAAACTCTGAAAATATGAAACTATTTAAAGCCATTATGAAAGTATGCATGGAATAAAATAATTCTAACAAAAATACACACGGTTTATTTTTCCTGCTGTATTCTAAACATCAAAAACTGTTTACCTACACAAAAAGTTTCATAGCTATTGCATTAGGGGAATCTCTGACTTGAAATAATATCCGCCACGAGGATGAGGCAGTCTGTCCAAATGGTACTTATGACATAAAAACGGCGAATCTTCTCCACAACCTGACTGCGTGCAAAACAAAGGATTGAACCAAATAGCACGCAAAAACCCAATTTCGTAATCCATTACAAGTTCGACATCGTCCGTAAGCTTTTTCTCACAAAACTTTGACAATGCTATTATTTATTGACGTCCCATAAACAAATACCGCAAAACAACGACTAGCGAAACAGATCGTGATAAAACAAAGCCGCATTTGTTACGTGCTTATGTTACTTACGATATGCCAAGGCTGCATAGCCAGGGTGCTTCTTAAAACAAAGTTTAGCAAGCATTGACATAATATTTTCAAAGTAAAGGTATATAATATGTTGCTTTGCATCTCCTAAAATGTTAGATGTATGGGCAATTGGGCATTATCAACTCATGACATATTAACACGTACACACGTACATACAGCGAAGATAGTACGCCGACGACACGGTCTCTTTAATTATATTTATAGTTGCTTTTCCAAACTTAGCATAATGGTCAAAAATTATTCTGAATATACTAATAAAATAATTATAAAAATAGTACGGCGAACCCACTCTGTCGCAGCAGATCCGATCCGCTATGCACTGATATACAGTATAATTTAGCTTCGAAACTGTGTAAATTATTAATTAAGCCAAACATGATCATATTTTATATGGAACATTCAAGGCGAAGGAGAGGTTAAGGGGTTATTAAAAACGCATAAGAGCAATGCACTTTACGTGTTTTCACCAATAGAAACATGAATTTATGTTAAAGTGTTGTCACTTTACGTAATTTGAGTACATACATACATAGATTCACGCCTGTTTCCCAGAGGGGTAGGCAGAAACTAGGGATTTCCATTTGCTACGATCCTGACATACTTCTCTGGCTTCATTCACTAATAATAAAATGATACTATTCATTCTAATTTGAGTACAGTGTTCATAATCAGATATACGAGTATAATCGACAATACCTACTAAGTAGTTATTTTTATGTATTTTAAAGCATCGGTAATCGTTCTAATAAAATCATACTTAAAAGTTGTGAAGATTTTTGTTGGTTACTAAATAACGCTTAATTGGTTAAAGGAATTAGGATAGTCTACGTACTAGAATGAAATATAGGATGCTGTTTATCCTGGTGTACGTTCCCATAGCATTAACGCGTGCTGAAGCTATTTATAATAATTATTACTAGTGGTCGCCTAGTGGTTAAAATTCGACCAAAATTCCTAAGCTTGCTACTTTGTTTTCTGTTTTTCTCTATTACATTTAAATAAGGTATAGGTAACCATAGTTACAAAGAATTGTACGACGTCAGACTAACAATGTCGAAATACTACGAACGCGATTCGACTGCGTGTGTCAAATGCATAGTTGTGTGCGTGTAGTGATTTTTGATTAATTTAATACATTAAATTACATTCTAATGCATAATTTATAAAATGAATGAAGTCAGAGAAGTTTGTCAGGATCGTAGCAAATGGAAATCCATAGTCTCTGCCTACCCCTCTGGGAAACAGGCGTGAATATATGTATGTATTTTATAAAAAATATTAAGATTCGCCCGTCCTTCTCCATAATTATAAACTTTAACTGTGTCATTTCATCCTCCCCCGTCCGCGCAATTTTCGTAAAAAGGGGTACAAAGTTTTTGCTTCACGTATTAATATATAAATAAAGGTATTCATAATATTATAAGTTCTTTATGCACTTTACACTATGTTCGTCCGGTATAGAACATAGTGTTAGACCAGCAATTGCCGCGTATGAATCCGCAGGCAAAAGTTAGTTCTAAGTTAATAATATTCAGATGTGCAATATACAAGAAATAGTTCGCTATTTCTTGTACTTGTACTTGACTTGTACTTGTTCTTGTTAGCACGAATGTACGCGGCACATGAAAAGTATCTATCAATTGTACCAATTACCTTCTAACAATGTAAACTACAATCGAAACCGAATATAACGACATCGGTTATTACGACCGAATGGCAAGGTCCCGGCCGAATCCCGTTTAACTTGTTCCAGCAAAACAAAACAATACGAACAATTTAGTTATTAAAAATTTAACTTATTCTAATCTATGAAGGAATATTTTAAGCTGAGTATAGGTTATAGACACACTTAGTACACTTAGTATATAATTATGTACCTATATAAGTTATTTCAGAATAAACATTTTTATTTCTTTATTCGACATTTAATTTGAAAACATTTTCATAAGCATAACTTATACCCATACTACATAAAGGTAGCTACATATTTAAAATTCTAAACACACATATGACAATTAATATGAATACATACTTGTGTATATTGCTTATAACAACTATCGGACATAGCGTCCGAAGCTATATGGTCCCTTCAATGTCGTTATATCCGGCTTTGACTGTAGTTTGTTATTTCTTCTGTATACAATATAGATACAGTTAGTTAAATCTGTGTCGTTTCTATATTGGTTTAGAGATCTTTTCAAATGAATTTTCTTGCTTCCATGCCTTCATTCGTAACGTATTATAAAAAAACTAGCCTGGAAACGAAGTTAAACTAACATTTATTACGTATTCATATTATGAACGATAAATTGCAATTGAAGTCTTATTAAAATTATTTATACAAAGGCAAAGAATATTCCTTTACGGCAAACTTAACAGCATACTTAGTTATCGTGTCGATGGCAACACATTTTATTTAATTTTGGACCAGTTTTCGGCAAAGCTTTATTTTTATATCATACATATGTGTCTAAGTACATAAACTTTCACGTGTACATACACAAAACAGTACCAGGAGTACCTACTCATGACCACAATAAAATCTAACAAAATACATAAATACATACATATATACATAGATTCACGCCTGTTTCCCAGAGGGGTAGGCAGAGACTACGGATTTCCATTTGCTACGATCCTGACAGACTTCTCTGGCTTTATTCACTTTCATCACATTCCTCATACACGCCCGTCGGTTCAAGGAGCTCTTAACCTGGCCTTTGTCCAGGACGCCTCCGATCTGGTCGAGAAACGTTCGCCTAGGTTTTCCTCTTGCGACTGTTCCATTCACACTAGCCTTATAAACTTTCTTAGTCAGTCTTTCCTCGTCCATTCTTTCTACATGTCCAAACCAGCTTAACATACCCTTTTCTATTCTTGTAACTATATCCACTTTCATGCCGCATCTCTCTCTAATCACACAATTTCTTATTCTATCTTTCAGAGTCACACCACATATGCTTCTCAACGCTCTCATTTCTACAGCATTTATTCTGCTCTCATGCTTCTTTTGCCATACCCAACTTTCACTTCCATACATAAGTGTGGGCACTAATAGTCCTCTATGAACAGCCAAACGTGCCTTTTCGGATACATTTCGACTGTTTATAAAAGCGCGTAGGGCTCCATTCACTTTGTTGCCAGCAATCGTTCTCCTTTCAATATCTCCGTCATGTTTACCATCCCTTGTAAACAAAGTACCCAAATATACAAACAAAATAATTCATTCAATTCCCTTTTTTCTTGAATTGTATGAATTATTCGCAAATATTTAAAAAAGGGTTAAAGTAAAGGTAATAGAAAACGCAGTAACAGAGTTACTACTCTTATGCTGGCGTCCTGTAAAAGCGTTTTGTACTTGTCACGACATTATTGCTAACGGAATGATCTTACAGTAGAAAAAGTATACTCTATGTGTTTGGGCTAGGATTAACAAGCCAGATTATTCTATCTATTATTATCTGTAAATGATTAAGTCTTAAAGCGTGGGTTTAAAATGATTGCATTAGTTTTGAGGAAACACAGATCAACACAGTACGAAGATGTGACACAAAACGATTGTAGCAGCGTAGCCGCATGCGCGTAACCGTTGGCGCCACGCGCGCTTATACCAAATATTTATGATACGGTAAAAACTATGAAAATAAATAATATTTACTATAAAGAAGATGAGTCCATATTATCATCAAGGCATTGAGACAATTTTACTTTCTAGAACGCAGTCGCAAAGCTATTTTTGAATGCCACTTTTTATACCGACTTAGCGTTGAAAAAAGCAGGAAAAAATCCCGTTTCTTTCCAATTCCTTTGTTTTTTTCAATGTTTCATTCGAAAGTTTCTAGAAAATTTGCCAGTATATATTTCATGTTTTTTTTTCAATAAAACCGAATAAAGCGAAAATATTGAAAGAAAAGGGAATCTTATCATGTTTTGGAGCGAAGTTCCTTATCGCGCGTTGCAAAAGGGGGCTAGACGGAAAAAATTAAGACCAAAAGTTGTAACGACACTTTTTATGTCATTATATATTGATATATGTAACCATAGTTACGCGCTTCGACTGCGTGTGTCAAATGCATGGTTGTGTGCGTGTAGTTTTTTTTCATTAATTTAATTTATGGCATATTTTAAAAAAATATTAGCATTCGTCACTTTTTCTCTGTATAAACTATAAGTGTGCGAAATTTTATACTCCTCCGTCCGCCCAATTTTCGTAAAAAGGGATCCAAAGTTTTCGCTTCACGTATTAATATATAGATTATATCCGAGGTGATATTTACGTTAATTTAATGCATCTTAGGAATCAGTTTAATTATAATATTGTCTTCTGTTTACGCGAATGTTATTCATTGAAATTAAACTACTATATACGGATTTTATCGCGTTGTTTATTTGACACTGTTAAAAAAAAATTGTAACAGTGTCAAATAAACAACGCCATAAAATCCGTATATAGTAGTTTAATTTCAACAGTTTAATTATCTTCATATTATTTATCAAGGTTTGTCGATTGTCGATGCGTTATGTTATCAATGAAAATATAATAAGTACATTTTAAGCCGAATCGATAGACATCACAACTATCAGAAAGCTGTGTACCGGCTACCAAACACGGCTGAACATCATTATTGTCTGACAACTAGCACTTCCTTACTTTCGTAAGCTGGAAGGATAGAAATATTTTGAACGGTTAAATCACTTGTTAAAAAATTTAACTAAAAAAATGTTTTGATATTGGTCCAAAGATTATTGACTATGTGTACAAAGAGGGATTACAGCATATTATATTTATAAACATCTACAACGAATGATTATATAAGATGTTATCCTTTCAGGACAAATGATCAAGCACCACTTTATATGCAAAACAAAATATATTCTTAATTCACACACCCACACTTAAAATTTTATAAATATAAACTACAAGCTTTTGCGCGCGGCTCCACCCGCGTGATGCCTACATCAATAAAAAATAGCCTATATCCTTCCCCAGGTTTTAAACTATATCTGTACTAAATTTCATCTAAATCGGTTGAGTGAATTAGCCGTGAAAAGGTAACAGACAGACAGACAGATAGACAGACAGAGTTACTTTCAAATTTATAATATTAGTAAGGAAGTAAGGATTTACAAAAAATATTGTACACAGTTTAAAGCCAAAGATATTTTCTCGTTGGAAATTGCCACCGACTTGTATAAAATAAGCCTGTTACTTTGAAAGTAAACAGCACTAAACAGGAGCCAACTAACGGGTGAGCTCGCGTAAGTAGGCACGTCTTTAATATTGTGTCCCCTAATTAAATTCCATAAACTATGTTAGTTTATATGTTGACTGTGTATATATGGCGAGTAGTTTTAAGATGTTATCTCGTCTCGTTACTACACCGTCGAGTGTTGCGGGTTCGATCCTTCGAGCACTTTTTGTAACGACACTTTTTGCTATAGTTGTAAGTTTAAGGTTATTTCTTAATATGTATGTATTGTTAATGTCCACAAGCCAACTATATTCGTTAATAATAACAACATTATATTTGTTAATAATAAAAAAAAATATTATTATAACTTAAAAAAAATAAAATTTTATTACAATTCCTTCACTAATTAATCGAAAGGAACTTGGTTCCATCCGGGTGTCCCTTGACATCTCTCAAGTATTTTTTTTTTCAAATTCGTACTTACTATAAGTACTATGCTTTAACTCTTTCCATAATAATACCTACGTAGGTACCGATAAAATGTAGGGTAGAATGAAAAAAATCTTGTTTTTTTCAACTTTTCAAAACATCAAGTGAAACATTCGAAAGAATCCTGTTTCTTTCCAAAGGATTCCTTCCGTTAATTTTTCTATGTAACATGCGAAAAAAACGGAATAAAACCACAATTTGTTTTTTTCGTGAAAAAAAACAAATTGTTATTTACGGCATTTTCAACGCTATACCGACTTATAAAAAATATTACCAATATTTACTAATGACATACTACCTTTTAGAAGGTGTACGGTGAAGAACGGTGTGGAACCATAACAGCTGTCGGTGAATTGATGTATACTACTTCTTAAAGAAGCGCTACGCGTTTTTACTACGTGCTCAGTACCGCACGACGCTTCTAGTTGAGGCAAATTTAATAATTATACTTATAAAATAAACTAGATTCTATATTCGCTTGCGTGAATTCCCCGGAACGCAGACCAGGTTAAACGTATTCGTGACGTGTGACTGACGGAACCGAGGGCAGGCGTCAGATCGATGACATAAGCATAGTACACACATAAGTATCATATTTGTATCGCTTGTGTAGTTGCTTGGATTGTGTAGTATATGACAAATGTCTTTAGTTGTTAGAAGCTAACGATAAACGTGCTTTGTATTTGTATTTCTTGTTTTGGTGGCATCCAGTAAAGAAGATACAGAGCACGCGCCTTTTTTAAAGGTCGATAAACCAGAAGCGCCTTCTTATGCTTCCAGTGACGTCAAATCTACTGTTACCGTTTCACTACATGCGCCGCATTTTTCTTTACTAGTAAGTTCACTTTCAAAACAACAATATGCATCGCATTTAAAATAAAAACGCGATCTAGTTTTTGTCTACCTTACATACAAACTGAAACTAAAAAAAATTGAGGTATTCTTTGGGGAATAAAACTTTAATCCTTGATCATAAACACTTCTTTATAAACCAAATTATAAACCAAAAATAATTCAAACGACGCACCATTTCTGAGATATTGTTAATATTCTAAAATAATTCAAAAATGGAAACCGTGGAAGCGCGACGATGACGCGATTTCCATGATTTTGTTCACCCAAGAAGTGCTCAATGCGCGTAAAGAAGTTTTCACTTCAAAAATAGTAACTACGTACAAACATAATAAGTAGACCAACCCAAAGGTTGTGAACGTGTGCTACAACGTGGCTGTGCGCGCTTCACGCTACGATGGCTACAAATAATGAGCGCGCCGTACGTAGACGCGACGTATCTCAGCTGCACCTTCAAGACAAAGCCCTAAGCTTAGTATTCGTGTTCATAGGAGCAAAGGTTTTTGATGCTAACAATACAATTGAAATGGTGCTACATGTTATTTAGTTAACAATGTGACGATAACTGCGACAATTACCGTCGCTGTTGATGTGAGCTCGCGTATTTTTTAATTCTTTAATTGTGGAAATTTATAAAATATTTATTTTATTTATTTATTTCTATTTTACATTTTAAGAAAACTTACACCTATATAAAAGTATTAAACAGAACAATATGAAAACGAAGGCCAATTACAAGTTTTCACTTATAGATATATGACTAAGGGTAGGGTAAACATTAAAAATATTATTACTTACATAATGAACGAAAACAAGATATGACATTCAAATAATATGTGTACAAAAATACAAAAAATTACACTACAACAACAACAACAACATGTGACTATCCTAATCCTAACTAATATTACAAAAGCGAAAATGAGTTTGTTTTTTGTTTGTTTGTTACCTTTTCACGCCTAAAACACTGAACCGATGATCCTGAAATTTTGCATATATGTACGTTGTCAGGTGTACAGAAACGGACATAGGCTACCTTTCATCCCGAAAAAAATTTTCGTAGATGGCGCCACATGTCTTTCGAATCATGATTGAATTATATTATTATATATTATTACAAGCAAACTACAACCCGAATTGATTGTCAAATTCTAAATTAACGCGAGCGAAGCCGCGGGCAAAAGCTAGTATTTTTATATTTCCAAATCTAAATTCTGGTGATAGTCATTTCAAACAAACATCTAATTAAAATTTCTCACACGTGGATGCCTAATAGTGCTTAAGTGGTCGCCTCATCCTTACCACTGCGACGAAAATTCAGTGCGGGTTACTTGACCGCACTGTAAAACATTCCTGTTCTTAGAATTTTATAAAATACATTTTACATATTTGCAGGACATAACATACATATTTGATGTAGCAGCAATAGCAGTCATCTATAACAAATCGGCCAACAAAAAACTTAATACATAATTTAAAAAGAAATATATAGATACATGACATACATAAGACATAGAATACATGTGTCAATAAATGAGTTTGAAACACATTTTTTGACTCAAGTATCCTACATATAGCGACTACTACTTAGTGTATTTCTTATCTATTTATTACCTCGCAATCGAAATATAAAGAAGAGTGAAAAGAGAAATGCAGAAATATGATGTTCTATATCAGAAATTACTACTATGGAGTACGTGTGCTATAAATATCCTTAAATGGTGTAAGATAGTTAGACGATATTTATGATCCTGTGACATATTATATCAGCTGCAGCTGGTGAAATCTGGGCGTAATCCACCTTTATGTATCACTTTCACTCACATATTGACGCAGCTACTTCGCAAGGCAAATAGGAATGCCGTCTCAAAGACTGAAAAAGAAAGCACTCTCTGACCAAATCAAATAAATTTAGGAATTTCCTATGTGCAATTATTGCAATAATAAATCTATACAAACAAAAATCAATTGCCAAATGTATGACGGGACTACTTAAGAACGAACGACTTGACGGATTTGGCTGTTTATTTTTTGTTGTGTTTGTGATTGTCTGGACAAGGTTTTACGAACGAAAATTTGCGAAAAATCCTCGTGAAATGTCGAAAAATGGTATTTTTATATGAAAATAATTGATTGACGTTATGATATTGAATATAATTACGTGAAATGTATTTTTGAATAGATTGACAGGATAACTACTGTCGGGGCTAGTTATATAATAAAGAAGTACTTCTACATTGAGAAGACAAGATTTGGAAGGAGGGCTTTGGAATCCTAACCAACGACGTGAGAACTGAAGCGAACAGGTAACAAACGGTACCGATTAATCTATTAATAACAATCGGTCCCGTAATATGGATTTTTCCTAAACATTTTATAAATATTGCAAAGATTAAAATAAATGATAGCAATAATATAATAAAAATACTGTGCTACTAATGAGAACTTATTCTAAGAAAAACCCATTATAACTTTGCCCGACCCACGAATCAAACTTGTGGTCTTCTCAAGATCGACTGCGCGGCACAAGATGAATAAAATTAAGAATTAAATGAATATCATATATTTGATTTCAACTCAGAGATTCCATATTGCATTTAATTTTAATTTACAGTCTGGTCGCATTCTTTGTACAGTTTGCAAAATGCTTTCCTGGCAACATCTACGAGTATATCTACAATTACTAAAATGTAAATAAACTGTAAGCTGTCTTTATACGTTAATTATTTTCTACTAAATTGCTTCAAACTTTTTATAAACTTTTAATCAGAATTATTTCAGTATAGTATTGTTTTTTGTTCAAGCTGCAGACAAAAACTACTTAACATGTTTTTTGCAGTAACCACATTTTAAAAGTCTGGAATTCAACCTTAGATATGATTTTATATTTTAAAAGAGAGTTCTCTAACTAGGTATAAATCCTACAGGATTTAGAGGATAAGAGAGCCGTTTGTTTAGTCCCACGCGATACATCGCGACACAAAAAAATTGGTTGTCTGTAAAGTCGGTTTACGGACGATAGTTTAACGTGACAACGTCATACAAGCCGATCGTGCCTTTCGCTCGCTCGTGTAGCGCTCTCGCTTCGATCGTAACGTTACAATGAGCGTAACGTTACAATAAGCGTAACGGGACAATGAGCGTAACGGGACAATGAGTCATCCTTTTTTGTGCGTGCAGCCGGCGTTCATCGATTTATTAGACGTTGTCACGTCAAAACACTCATATTCTGAGCAGCTCTATGGATCACACAATTGTTTGTCCCGCGTGGGTAATGAACCCATAACTGTAACACTCATTGCAATGGCAGTGGCGAGTCACATAAATGGCTATGACATCCGTGCCGTAAAAAAAATGTAGACAGGTTTCATCCAATTTCGTTTCGCAGGCCCAGAGTCATGCGATCTGCGTAAACCATGAGGGCATAATAAATGTTCATTATTTTTATCAGTTAAAAATACAACAATAGAGATAGACACTAAGATTAGACGCTGAGTCCTTGAACATGCAAAATAGATATCGCGGTGTACACAGCTGTATACGAATATCATTCCTATACAATTATGCACATAACATGCTTAAAAGCCAACATCTAGTCGAAGCTAAATTGTTATTAACACATTCCAAAGTTTAATATATTCCCTAATATTTCTTAAACTTAGTCCTCAATATCAGACGACTTAATGAATTTATAAAGTAATAACGTTCGTCGGCTGACTGTACCAGATAGTTTCAATAGAAAATTGAGGCAGTCCTCAAGCGACCGGGTTGTCTGCAATCGCAGGGTTGCCTCCCGGGATGGCGAGATTAATTAAAACTGATCGCTAATTTAAATCGAATTTCGTAACGTTTTTAAATAATTGATGGATATAACTGTGACACTTTTCTGGCATAAAAATATATATAGGTGTGAAAATATCTATGCATAGTCCTAGGACTATATACAAATTTTAAGTATCATATAGTAGAGGAGCTTATTGATGTCTTCGTGTGTGTACTGGATACTTATCCAGTACACTAACGAAGATGTCAAGAGTAGTGGGCACAGTTTAAGACTTCGTGTGTCTACTTAGACACACGAAGTCTTAAACTGTGCCCACTACTATTAAGATCACAAGGAAATTTATTTCCAATAGCCATCTTCTGTCGTCATTATCAGATCTCCGGTACTATATGATTGTATTGCCATCCGAGAATAATGGTTAAGTTGCATATCGATACGACAAGGAAACAGGTTAAAATCGACTTACATAATTCGTTAATTAGTCGGTTACAGGTGAAGCTAATAAAACCGTGTTTAAAAATACACTAATTATTTTATTTCTTAGTGTGATGTTTCATGTTTTCCATTATTATCATAAACTGGAACCGGATTTGAATGCTTAGAGTTCCTAAACAACAATATGGTATGACAGCCACGAGTAAATTTGCACTAGACGAAACATGACATCAGTAGTCTGAGTAATTACAATGCAATTTCCTGTCGAGGCCTCCTTTTTATGTAGGTTCTGGACTAAAGCTCATGTTTTTCTCACCTTAATCCAGCCATGGACTGTATATAATACAAGGCCTACATTGTACAAAATACACATAAAACAGATATTTTCAGACACAGCCCTGTGTCAAAGATGAGAGCAAACACTCGCTCTTTGATACCGCTATTACAAATCTGAATAACAAAGTGTCTGCAAATTTCGCCAACGAGCCCCCACGATGTTATCCCGCGAGCCTCTGTGACGACGCTGTTTGTTTTGTTATCTTATATAATATTTTATAAATTTCCTCTTATATACATATCTCTGTAGGGGGCAGGCCAGTCCACCTTGTGGGTAGGCCTCCCACAAGGTGGACCGACGACCTGGTAAAGGTCGCGGGAAGCGATTGGATGCGGGTGGCCCAAGACCGGTCTGTGTGGAAAACCTTGGGGGAGGCCTATGTCCAGCAGTGGACGTCTTTTGGCTGACATGATGACATATCTCTGTTATTGGGTTATCTGTCATACATTGCTCAGTAGTCGCTTCAAATTTCACAATGTTTCAGGCGAATATTCTCGCTTTCCATTATGGGGATCTAAAAGCATAATTGGTAAAATGTGGGTGTCATACGCCCCTGCCCAATTCTTAGTACCTATGTATGTATATACCTATGCATATGTATGTCATGTTTATTCCTTTTTGAGGATATGAAAGACACCAGTAGAATTGTTCTTCTAAATACTTTTATATACTTGTGATTAAATCTGTTGCGGGTCCCAAAACAGTTTATCATTCCCCGGGACTTCGTGAGTCTCAAAACTCGATATTACCTATGGTCACCACTACTAAACCTGACAACATTGTTTTTTAAAGTACTGAGAATGCGTGTGGGTCTAGTCCCAAATAAAGTATAAAGGCCACCATTACCGATCCTTGCCAACAATTAGCAAGGTGTGCAATAGCTTTATTTAGAGTAGATCTACATGTAAGGTTGCTGGTTTACTGTCTCGCTAGTCCTGTAGCTTGAGTTAAAGTATAATATTAAGTATAGCTCACGCCTATTCCTTCTAGCAACTTTGTTGCACGGTTAACATACGTTAACCGTGCAACAAAAGCTGCTCTATCGTAAGAACCCAATAACAACAAATATCGAGACAGATATTTGTAGGTGCTGGGTTCTTATGATAGAGAATTTTAATTAAAGCATAAGCCTCTATAAAGTAGTACCTAAAATAGGACCGATGAAATGTAAAAATATTATGTTCTTTAGTGTTTATACCCAAGGGATATACATTTTTATTTAAAGAGATCATAAAAGACACTTCGTTATAGCCGATTTTACGAGTACTTCCGTATAGGTACTGGTTTTACACATTTTATAGATTATATATCTATCATCACCTTTATAGATTATATATTATCATTCACCATGGAAAAAGATTTAAAACCGGGTTAGTGGATAATTGACATGGCTTTAATAGGACATAATTAAACAAGTGATGAAGAGTAAAAAACAACAATATGAAGAAAAATTACTGACTTCCGACTGACTGACTGACTGACCTCAGATCTATACTATAATCAAACCGTATATCTAATATTAATACGTGAAGCAAAAACTTTGTACCCCTATTTACGAAAATTGTGCGGACGGAGGAGTATGAAATTTGGCATAGTTCAAGTTTATATGGAGAAGAAGTGGCGAATCCTAATATTTTTATAAAATATGCATTAGAAATACATTAAATTAATGAGACACACGCAATCGAAGCGCGTAACTATGGTTACATATATCAATATATAATGACATAATATGTCAGCAATATCTTACAGACAAACTTTGGTCGAATTTCGAGCACTAGGCGACAGCTAGTTACAATAAATCTGTGTGATAATTGGTACGAGCAATAAATAGTATCTTATTTATATGTAATAAAGAAAAAAAGAAAAACTAGCAAGCTTAGGAATTTTGGTCGAATTTTGACCAATAGGCGACCGCTAGTTAAGTCAAAATTCACTAATATTCGCACGTATACGTAAAATGTGAAAGTGTGGGTAAAGTATCGAAGTACCGAAAATTATACCAAAGATAATAAGAATTTTCTTCTTTTATTCAATAGCGTAACTCTTGTCGGTCGAGTAATTGCCACATACTTTCTCATCATTGTCTTTCACTCTTCTTTTAATCTCTGTCTGTCTCACTCTTCTTGTAATATCATTTTAAATAGGTTATCATGTCGTATCAAGTAGCTAATGACCGTGGAAATATGTCATTAAAACATGATCTGGCGCATAGACTTGTATGGATGTATACTCTGAAACTTCGACATCAAACAAAAGAGACAGTGAATGGTCATTTGCAAGGTGTTAAAAAAGTACGAAATGAAAAACATATGAAGAAGAGTTACTTATTGTTAATAAGAAAATATAGTTAACGAGCTGTAGATTACAGGAACAGGAAGTTAATTAAGTATCAACAATTTAACAAAACAAATATTTTATATCTATACTAATATTATAAAGCTGAAGATTTTGTTTGTTTATTTAAAGGCACTAATCTCTGGAACTAATGGTTCGATTTGAAAAATTATTTTAGTGTTCTATAGCCTATTTATCGAGGAAGGCTATAGGCTATATAACATCACACTACGACCCACGGGGGCCGCGCAGTAACGATAAACGCGGATGAAACTGCGGGAACATCTAATTAATTATATAACTAGCCGTATCCAACGCCGAATTCACAAAATACAACGCTATTCCAACAAATACATAATTATGCACCAAGCAATTTTCTAAGTAGCTTGATAGATACAAAACATGTATAGCTCAACCAACTTACAAAGTCAACATTAAAATCCTCATGATTTAAAAACTTAAATCAAGTTTATGGGCCCAAAATTTGAATTACAAATAAAACGAACGAACTAAAAAACCGTTCTAGGCATTTCAGAGCTCCAAGAAAATTATAAGTACTACGTAAATAACCAAGCAAAGCTGTTTCGAAAGTAATACGGGGAGAAATGTAAATTCGGGATGGCATACAAGGGTTGGGTGGGAATCGTACGGCGGGTCGAATGTGCCCGGCGCGTCAGCGGTACGCCTCCGTAGTAATACCGCGACTCAACATTACGGAATGTTAATATTAGCTTAAGTTTCGTATAAGTGATAGGGATGGTGCTTAAGATAAATAAAGAATATTTATCTAATACTCCATTCACCAGTTGAATGATCAATGCGGCGATTTTGAGGGCAAAAGATTATTGCTTTGCTAGCATTAGTCCACGAGAAAACTAGTGGGATAAAAGCATCCTATATGTTATTGTTATCCGGGATATCGTTTATCTGTGAGCCAAGTTTCAACCGAAGCCATTCGACGTCTTACGCGTCATTAAGTCACAAAGATGCATATCTAAATACATTAACACACCTTCGGATTTATAATAATTATAATTATTACACACCGAAGAACAGTCTTGGTAATTTTGCTTTTTTCACGTGGTGGAATACATACCTCTTCGCGAGGCGACGGAGAGGTTATGTCGGACTAAACCTATTACGGTGTTCCTCGTCATAACCAGAGTCGGCGGGGCTGCACGAAACTACCCTACTCATTTTTACAGACTAATTTTATCCCTACTATCCACTTGTGGGGGGGCGAAGACAAAACGACACATAGGTGCGCGAAGGAACACGCACGCCGTCTCTCGGACCTGGTGTTGATTGCGTAGCGGGCAGGCCCATGAAGCCCAGCATCCCCAAGTAAAACTTCAGAGTGGCTGGAAAACATTTTAAGCCCTCCGGCACCCGGTTCTGCGATTGGGTAGAGCGTTCAAGCGCTCACTCCCCGCTCCACCGACTCCTTGATGGAAATTAGTTCCTCACAGAAGGAGGCAACAGCGTTCCTCGACCTCTCGTTCCGGACCATTAACTGAACCACGGCCGGAAGCGAAAAGGCAACCAATCCGACTGCCGCGAGCAACTCACGGCGCTGCGATGCCCAGGCTGGGTAATCTGCCAAAGAGTGCAGCGCCGTGTCCGCAGCGCCGTGTCCGCAGCAGTCGCTACGATTATGACATCCAGGCGTCTCCTGCCGGCCTATGCGATACAGGAACTGGCCAAAACAACCGTGACCAGTCATTACCTATTTCAGCCGGAACAGGTGGGCACCGCCTCTCCAGCCACTTCTCTAACTCGGGACTTACCGCCACGATCGTGGCGTGGGTGGCCGTAGTAATTTTTCTAACAACAACTAACAAGTTGTTGTACTATTTATTAGTTTTGATACAGGGAATACAACAGTATTCCCTGTATCAAAACTAATAAATAGTACCTAATTCATTCCATGACTTTAATACCATATGCAATTTTTTTTACATCTTGTGTACCTACATTATTGCCTTGTATTATCTAATATTCTCTATACATAATCTCGAAGCTTTACTAGATGTGGCTATGGCCTCTGTTACACCCAGCTTTCACTAGCTGTGGTTTTCAGTCCTGCCAGCTAGCGAATTAAAGACTTGTTGGTCGCACCTATTACTTTCGAGCACAGTTCCAGACTCCTGCTGTTATTAAGAATAGCTTGAAAAAGTCAAAATCATTTATTCATTCAGGTCGCAAAGTAACACTTATAAACTTCAAAATTTAATAGTTAGTGAGGTTTACTAAACATTCGAACATCACAAAAATTTCAAATATTGTATTAAAATGTAACAGTAAATAATAGAATATTAAAAAATAAAAGCCAGTTCAAGAAGAAGATTCCTCATGAGGAGAAGCAGGCCAGAAACCAATCTGAAGCAACAGCAAGTATACCTATTTCTGTAAATTGCTTGCATATGCGCCTGAGCTAAGTCTCCCTACAATACACGTTATACATATAAATGCCCCGCTGAACTTCATAAGTGATAGACAGAAATAATAGTGTTATTATTTAAATCTATATATTATGTATATGTTATGTTAAATCTTTGTTACATTATGAAATGTAAAGGATATCCTTTACATTTCATAATGTAAGCATAAACAATATTATATACGTTTGTTTTTTTAGAGTTAAGGCAGAAAATTATTCGCCGTGTATCAGTCCAGGATTTGCGTGAGTGAATCATTAACACCATGCAAATTTGGTGCTATCCGGTCTACTTTAAAAAAACGAAAGTGTCATCCGCGAATAAAATAACGTAACACAGAAGAAAATACAGAAAGTACAATAAGAGTTTGGCCGAAGCGAGCCCGAGATCTCATGTACAACAGTCGCATTCATAATCACTGCGCCACCAAACAACGTTCTTTGTCACCAAAGCAAACATTCTCCTATCGAGTCTTCCATCGCCGAGACTCCATCATTTATCCGTCTATGTATACTATTATAAAACACTGGCAGATATTAATAGAAACAGAAAAAATAATTTCATATTTACTCAAATTAACTTTATCAAATAATGAGGGATGTTATTACATTGCGTAAAATAATTTCAATGGTTTGTCGTAAAGAAAGTCTAAACATAACTCGTGTAAACGTCGGCGGACCTCAGACTTTTTATAGAAACCTAATTTGAATGTAAGTAATTAAGTCGAGAAAAATAATTAGAGACTTTTAGTTGGTAATTAATATAATTAATTATGTACTGAGATTCTGTTGAAGACAGTTGGGTAGTTGCTAATTGAATTAGGAAAGAATATTTAGGCTGCATGAGTACTGGCTAATAATATAAAACACGAATCACGGTTTAATATTCCTGGAGAGATTAGCAGAATGTTTTGTACGCTTTGTCAATGATGTTGAAAAATGGGCTTCTTTCTATAAGCGTCGTTGTTGTTTCAGATTCCGCTGTGAGAATGTATGATCGATTGATCATACATTCTCACAGCGGAACTAGTTTCTGTCATGAACCTCCTAAATACTACGTGTACCCAATCGGGTACACGTAGTATTTAGGAGGTTCATGACAGAAACTAGTGTCGCTAAAATACATTACAAAATCGAAATTAAATCTTTGGTAATATAAGCAATGACATTAGGTATGGGTATTTAAATTTTTTAAACATTTTCTCCTAACTATATTATTTTTATTCAAAGATTACATGCATTTACGTTTACAACTTACTAAAATTCTTGTTAACCTATACAGCTAAGCGCAAGCACTCTTGGCTTGTGTTAGTAGGAGGTGTAGTGTGACGCGCCTTCCCTACTATATAATATAAGGGTTCTATGTAAGAGTATGCGTTACACGATAGTTTACTGCCAAAGTAACACCTTTTTATTTCGTCACCTACACCCAACATTGCAGAGGCTCGCGTCGGTAGTGTAACTATAGGTGACATTGAAATCAATCGCGCTACCCCAGCCTTAATTATATAAGCTTTATATTGTTGTACATATGATTTTAACAATGGCTTATGTTATATAAATTTTAAATTAAGTGTTTTATAATATAATTTGTGTTTGGTGTTAATAATACATGTTACTCGATCGAACTACTACATATAACAGCTAATGCAGCATAAATTCGACTTTCTCTATTGTATCCTAATCTTATAACTGAACTCGTCATTGTTAATATTGCTTTTTAAACTTATGTATTAAATAGTTACAGAAGATTTTTAATAAAAATAACTAATTAATATAAATTGAAAAACTTAAGTCATAAGCTGAAGTTCAGAATGAAAAAATCATTAATTAAATTTTAATCAATTTCAAAAGTCGCTGTGCTCTAAAGCTCTCTTAAAAGTTTTAAAATTATATTATTTTTAGTAACAGTTCGTGATTATGCATGCCTTGATGTCTTAAAATAGAAATAGAGGACACTATGTCTATATATCTATAATCTATAATCTGTGGACAAGCCCGCCATTGTCAATTATTTGATGATGTACAACTCTTTTATATGAAACCAAAAAAGAAGTAAATTTTTTTATTTAAAAACTACTTCCGTTGTAGTATTAATTGGAACTCTAATCCATGTTTAAAGAAATGTGTGTATTGTAAATTAAATTATGGAGAAAATAAAGATCATTTATTATTTTTCTATTCAGCAGGCACACTGTTCCTATAGCAAGTTTCATCCGGCTAAATTAAATAAGAAAAGTTTATTACACCTTTATCAAACTTTGTGATACGAGCTGCTTTTTAAACTGTAACTTTAGAAAATAATAATTTTATTCTTAATAAACCTTAGTAGACGGCTAATGACTGGTGCCCAGATATAATGCTTTTCCTACTAGTAATCTAGGGACACGCACACAGGTCAATATATAATTCGGGCATCACTAGCATCACCGGCCTCTTCATACTAGAAGATATTGGATATCAACAAAGCAAAGTTTTCATTAATCCTCTGCTGACAACACACACAACACGTCTGACCAAGGAACCTGGAAACCAAGTATATAGAAAACTTACTGCCGGATCACAACACATAATTCGTTGGCTGTGGTATCCGGGGATGAAGATACTTACAAAAGATCGCTGGTAGCCGAAATGCTTAAGTTTGAGAGGAACTTCCATCAACATTACATTATAAATCAAAATCTCGCGAATCGGAATACAGTCCGTCCTTAAATTACTTACGTTAAAAATAAGAGCACTGCTCTCTGGAGACAATTTATCCGTTCTAGCATTACATGTTTCAATTCAAGTGTCCATAAAGTGTACTAGTGGGTTATCAGCACGGCGAACATTAGCCTCGCCACGAAGTCCCGCGAAAAAGGGTAATTCCTCGCCAATTTAGTGCGGTACCAACTGATTTTATTACACCTATAAAACGGTTACGGTACCGTAAATATTTATATTGAATTGACTATTTTCACAGGTTAGCCGAGCGACCAGAGGCATCGGTGTAATTATTAATTTATATTTGTATTATCGTGACATCGCAACGCACATTGTGTCTCGGTTTCTACTTCATAATAACGGAGTCTATTAAACGGCTAACCTCACATTTTGTTTTTGGGTTTGCCCGACTAATTTCGAACCCAATCGAGGTCCTTAATTATGAGAATAGAGAGATAAACTTACTCACCTCTTTGACTTTCATAAGTTTTAGTTTGTGACCTAAATGAATAAATTATTTTTGGCTTTGACTTTGAGCGCGAAGTCCTGTCGGAAGACGTTGACGGAGTCAGGTGTCGTACTGCGGGTCCAGCGCGACATCTGCTGTTGCGAGTGCGCACGGGGGCGTTTCCCAATTGGTTGCTGTTGGGGAGATTCGCGTGATGTGAGTAATGTGTTGCCGTCCTCTACGCACTTCGGTGTGGTGTTGATGCATACCGTACTGACTACTGAGACTAGTTGGACAAACCCGAAAAACATTCTATATATTATATTATGATTACCAATTACCACTCACAAAATATCTACTAATTTATGTTTGCAAGTAGAGAACATACGTTTTTTTAGTAATTAAAGTTGTAGATTACTAAAATACTTGTTATTCCTATTCTCCGTAACGGTGTTAGTCTAACCCAGCTAGATGCCACCCGAGTGGCAAAACTAAACCTAATTACCTGGGTTTAAGGTCCCACGTAATAGGAAGCGTGTGTACATTTGTAGCCTCCGTGCTCCTACAGAGAATTAGTTGATAGAAAATCCTGATATCACACTATCCAGCCTGGGAATCGGTTCCTAGACCTCGAGCACAGTAGCCTCGTTCTCTACTACTGTGCCACTGAGACATTACAATAGAATCGGGCTGCATATAAATTAAGGTCAAATAAAGAACTAAAGAACTTTTTCATTAACAATACCTAAAAAAGGGCGCACAGTGGGTCGATAACTATAAAACTTCTGAATACAATTCATCAATCAAAGCCAGGCGAATTGAAATCGGCTATCAGTTTATTAAAATATTTAAAATATTCAGTTTAACTTCAGAAACTTAATTAACTATAGTTTATACTAGCTTTGATTGATGAATCTGTATCGGTGATATTGATATAATATAATTATAATAAACTAGCTGTGCCCGCGGTCTCACCCGCGTCAGTGGTATTTGTGGTTACTGCATTGCTCCTGTGAGCCGTAGCGTGATGTTATATAGCCTATGTCCTTCCCAGGGTCTCAGGCTATCTCCATTCCAAATTTGATCAAAATCGGTTCAGCGGATTGAGCGTGAAAAAGTAACAGACAGACAGACAGACCGACAGACAGACAGAGTTACTTTCGAATTTATAATATTAAGCAAGGAGTAAGGATTATTACATAACCAAATATCGATGAAAAATATTTTGTTTTATTAATTTCTAAACGAATAGAAGAACCTTCACAATTATTTCCGCTGCCCCATACAACATATACCACTGTGCGTCGCGCACCTCTGACTTTCGGAAGTTATATGACTTTTCGAAATTATGTGCGTATTGATTGACAATTATTATATAGATGCAATGAGTAGCAACGATAGCTCAGTGGGGAGACCAACAGATTGCAATGCAGAGGGTCTCGAGTTCGAACCCACGCGCCACGTCGTGCACCTCTGACTTTCGGAAGTTATATGACTACGAAATGATATGCATATTGATTGACAATTATCGCCTGCTCCGTGCCTCGGAGAGCACGTTAAGCCATCGGTCCCGGCTGCCATGAACATCTATGCAGTCGTTATTGGGAAGTCAGTGCCCTCTAATATCCTGATACTGGTCTAGCCTTAGGGTATCGTTAGCCTTCGGGTTGCGGAGGTCAGATAGCAGTCGCTCCGTGTAAAAACTGATATCCAGTCAAATCCGGTTAGACTAGATAGCCGACCCCAAGTGACTTGGGTATAAGAAAATGGCTAGGGAGAAGAAGAAAATACGGAAAAGTCTCTGAATTTGGAATATGATCTATGAACAAAAGGATAGGTATCGGTCCCGCGGCACGGAATTTTTATCACCCCACCGTAATGCGGTGTGAAAATTTATACAGAGCTCGAGACTTGTCGGCCTCCGCACCCGGGACCCTAAGGACGTTATTTTATTACACCGCTAGTTTAATGCGTACGAATCACCGGCCAAATTAAATACAATTTAAAGTCCACAAGGTTTTGTTAAGGAAAAGTTAGGTGCAGTTTGGGAAAGGTGCGATTTACGTGGAGGCAAGATGTTGAAACAGAAATATTACGCTGATAGCGTCAGTAAACGAAATGAGAAAATAAGATAATGTAACAATAACTTACACTTGTTACCTTATTGCTATGATTATAGATAACAATTTAAGTCTACTTGATACTAACATGTCAATATAATTTTAATAATATTCTAGTAGATTATTATACCAATTACACTTCAGTTGTATTAATAGTGAGCCTGAACTTATTACAGCCTACCTTATAGTAGTAAGCCTTATTTTTTTATAACTATTATTTGAGTGACTGTTATAATACTATTGGTTAATCGTCAGACCGATACGAAGGATCTCAAACCTAAGACAAAAAATACAAAATAATGCCTGTTAATGCCCTAGCCGTCTGACTGACCATCGCAGATCAATGAACTTAAAGTTCAGCCTGTCAATTGATATTATCACAAAATATAAATAGGCTTTTCTTGGATAAATTCATCATATACTTATGTTTTTCGAAAATGAGAAGGTCGCAGTATTCCTCAATTTTTTAAAAGTTCTGCCTGTTGTCTTAGCTTAGAAACATTGCACAGTAATAATTTTTATGTGTGGCCATGTTTCTTTTTCAAAAGATATATACTTACCCTGTGTCAGTTCCACTATCCCTTCTCCTTCTGACGCAATCGGGTAAAAACGCGACAAGGGTCGCAAATTGTGGGTCACAAGCTGTTACCCGCAAGTTCATAGTTGTGGGTAACGGCTTGTAAATTATAAGAAGGAAACCGTCCCCAAAATTTCAGTTCGGGTACAAGAGATTCAGTTACTATAACAATGTAATTGACTGAAGTTAAACCCCTGTAAAAATATGCCTATAGGATAACTTGCAAACTGTTCACTACGAAAACAATAACAAGGTTACTACTAGTTTAAATTGTTTTAGAAGTCTGACGTTCTAAAGACGATGAGTATAATTATG
Source organism: Catocala sponsa (assembly GCA_963564715.1). Taxonomy (NCBI): domain Eukaryota; kingdom Metazoa; phylum Arthropoda; class Insecta; order Lepidoptera; family Erebidae; genus Catocala; species Catocala sponsa. The sequence goes on along the minus strand of OY751341.1, from coordinate 23,136,022 downwards.
TAACCAATCTGTAATATATCAGCTGTGATTGGAGCGGCCTTCAGACATGCAAACAATCTTCAAGCTCACTAAAGTCTCAAGTATTCAAGCTATTTATGTTTTGATTAGTCTCGGGTGATTCTCAATTTGTATTCTAGTTAGTGTTACGTTTTAGCGTTAATCATTAGGCAGATAAAACAAACTCAAAATTATCTTGTAAATAAATTTTATATTTTGCAATTATGTGGTTCGCTGCCTAAATTTAGACGTAGGGTCTACACTGAACGTGGAAGGTCAGTACGCTCCTGCCTGTTAGGGGGTCCGTAGGCGACAGCTGCGCAGCAAACCCGCTATCGCTGGACTCAGCGACCCTTGTTTACGGCGGCGGTGTAGCTGCTGCAGTGCGAAGGTTGAGGTGTTTTCTTGATAGGTGTACTTAAAACCCCGATAGCACGGGGTTACGAACACTTAGGTACTTAAACTCGGTCGATATTATGTGCCTAGTATAAGGCAATACAAGTGCAACACTTTAATAAGTATTTAAATACGACTACGAATTTTATAGGTAAATAGATGAGCGCGCGAGCAACTACTTAGGCTTGTGACTCCAAAGTGAAGTTGGTCGCGAATCGATCGAATCGTGCCATATCATTCTCGCAATCAGGGCCCACTTCACTCGTGTGGGTGACGTATGTGACGCGTTTATTATTGGTGATATTATACTTAGTTTAAGATTTAGGTGTGTATATATTTTTATGTAAAATTAATAATCTATGTAGTATAAATAAGTAAATAAATAAATAATCAAGTTCACTCTAATTTCATAGAATAAAATATATGGCAATTCACGAGTGTAGTTCGCAAGTTGGGTTGTACTTGAAGTATTTTAATGTTATATCGTTTAGTTTAATAGTGTACGTATTATTATTTTACAGCAATGTAACAGTACACCCCCTCCTAGACAAGGATTTTTCAAAATGAAAGAAAATCCGTTTCTAAATTTGCTGTTGTGTATAATTATGAAGGCGTTCATTTTAACTTAAGATCTTTTACGTGCCAAACGCCTAAATTACGACCGTTCATGTCTTCTAGTACATAAACTAATGGAGATCTTTTCTCTTTTACTTTGCATTTTTCGAATTTTGGAGCAAGCTTTTTACTAAAACGTGAACCCTTATCACTTTGAAAGAAACATCGCTTCCATACAACGTCTCCTATATTAAATTCGACATGTTTTCGCCTTAGGTTATAACGCTGACATGATTTTTGATGACTATGCCAAAGAGAAGCTTGTACTTTATTAAATATATCAGCTAAGTTACCTAAGTTCTCTCCATATATATCACGAGGTAGGAATAGAATCTCTTGACTATTATCATTATCCATATAGTGGGAACCACAAGTCACTAACTCCCTACCATGTACCAAGAAGGAAGGTGTAAAACCCGTTACTTCGTTAACTGAATTATTTATTGCGAATTGGATCTTAGGTAGATTTATGTCCCAACTTCTATGATCGTCATTTACAAATGTCGATATCGAGGTGATTATTGTCCTATTATACCTTTCTACGTTATTAATCTGAGGTGTGTACTTAGGAGTGAAGTGCACATTGGGAACTTTATATTTACTTAATAATGCCTCCATCTCCCAACCTGCGAATTGTGTTCCGTTATCCATGACTATTGTTTGAGGGATCCCGTGCACAAGAAAGACACTATCCTCAAGATGCTTGCAGATAGCTGTAGCGGTAGCATGTCGTAGCGGAAAAACCAGACAATATTTTGAAAAACAGCAATTAACTACTAATATGTAATTGTTCTGTTTCCTACTACTAGGTAAGGGACCAACGAGATCAATAGAAAGGGTCTGAAAAGGTCGAGAACAGTCCTTAGGACGGCCCATCTTTCCTAGAGTGGCATGCGCAGGGTGCTTGTAGGCTAAGCACTCGCTACATTCACTCACAAATCTCACTACATCAGCATACATTCCTGGCCAATAATACTTTAAAAGAAGGCGTTTATACGTTTTAAAAATGCCCAGATGAGCAGCTGTAGGGACAGAATGATTGTTATGTAAGACCTCTTTACGAAACTGCTGAGGGACGACTTCCTTCCAGCTAAACTCAGAGGTGAGTGGGTTTTTACTTTTCATGTAGCGGTATAGTACGTTCCCTTCGACCCTATAGTTAGGAAAGCTAGAAGGAGAGTCAGTGCAACCATTGAAAATGTTAATGTACCATGAGTCCGATGTGGGGTTGTGTATAGCGCTTAGTGCGGTGACCGGAACACATCTAGATAAAGCATCTGGAATAACATTATCTTTACCCCGTCGATGTTTGACTTCGAAGTAAAATGGGACAGTCTTACACCCCAACAAGCAAGCCGACCAGTAGGATTGTTGAGCGATAGGAACCATTTAAGTGCAGAATGGTCAGTGTAAACGGTAAACATTTTGCCATTTTCGAGATAGCAACGCCAATGTTCTAACGCAACAAGTACAGCAAGTGCTTCTCTCTCGGTAACACTATAGTTCCGTTCAGCCCCAGTGAGGGATCGACTCATATATGCAATTGGGTGCTCTTCACCATTTATAGTTTGTGAGAGCATACCTCCTACCCCGAAATCACTTGCGTCTGTATGCACTTCAAAACAGTGATCGAAGTTGGGGCAAGCAAGCACTGGCGCATTAACCAAGCACATTTTTAATTTTTGGAAAGCTTCGTCAGCTTCAGAAGTCCACTCGAAAGGAGGTGCCCTTCTACCACAAGAAGTTAACTTATTAAGTGGACCAGCAACTGAGCTGAAGTTCGGGACGAAACGTCTATACCAAGATGCTGTTCCTAAAAACCTCTTAACCTCCTTTTTTGTGGTGGGGGTAGGGAAGTTCAAAATGGCTTCAACCTTAGTAGGATCAGTTTGAAGTCCATTTTCATCAACAATATAACCCAAATAACGCAAATCTTTTCTAAAAAATTGACATTTGGATAGATTGATTGTCAGATTTGCGTTTTTTAGTTTTTTAAATACACGACCCAATAGTGTGACATGTTCCTGAAATGAGCTGCTAACTATAACGACGTCATCAAGATAGCAGAAGACTTTCAGTTCAAATTCAGGCCCAAACAAAGTATCTACTAGACGCTGTTGCGTAGCAGGTGCATTAGATAACCCAAACGCAGTGACTTTGAACATAAACGTGCCTCTTCCTGGCACATAAAAAGCTGTTTTTTCGCGGTCAGCTGCGCAAATTGGTATTTGCCAGAAGGCTTTTGACAGGTCTATACTTGATAAAAATTTAGCGTCCCTAAGGTTATCTAGGATCTCTGATACGTATGGGAGATTATATGCATCTTTTTTAGTTATCGAGTTTAATTTTCGGCTGTCCAAACAAAAACGAGGCTTGCCATCTTTCTTTTCAACCACCAGTACTGGGGATGACCATGGACTTTCACATGACTCTATAACATCTAAAGCCAACATTTCATCTACTTGTTCAGTTATTATTCATTTTTTTTCAGGAGACAAGCGATAATATCTTTGTCTAATGGGTGCCATATCACCTGTGTCTATGCGATGTTCGATCAAATGAGTTCTCCCGAGACCTTTATTTTCGAAAGAAATTTGTTTAAATTGATCAATAATGTCAGTAATTTGTAACTCTTGTGAAGCATCAAGGTTTTCTTTTAGTTGGTTTAGCCGACACAGATGAGTTGCCAGATATAGATATAACAAATAAACAAGGATCATCATTCGTAAGTAGTTGTACATCTTTAATATTATCAGGAAATATATCAAACTTAGTCCAGAAATCGATACCTAAAATTAGAGGCGTATAGATTTCCGGAACTATATGAGCTTTAATGGCGATAGACTTATTATTAAAAAACATAGGCAAAAGCATAAAACCTAATGACTTCATAGTTTGACCACCGGCAGCAGTGATGGTTATAGTTTCGGAATCATCGACTTGTAAACCGTATTTAAGTAGTTGCAGATGTAAGTCGCATCCTATTATACTCACGGCAGAGCCCGAGTCCAATAGGCCATATATAGTTACAGCGTTATTTTTAATGTAGACTTTAATATATGGACAAGGGTTTTTAGATGGTGCGTAATTTTGAATTGTAGCAACAGTATTGTAAGTGCTAAAAAATTTTTTAACAAAATTGAGCCAATTATTCCAATCATCTTGCTTAAATTTGGTTATGTTGCTACAATCTCTAATTAGTTTTTTGATTTAGTTTCCTGGGACAGGCGATTACAATCAGGGCAGTCTGGGTAAATAAAGTCCTTCTTTCCACATTTAAAACAAATCTTAAATCTAGGTTCTTTACAGTTTTTTAACGAGTGCTTATTTGATCGGCATCGTGGACAGTAAACAGAAGTAGCATTCTTAATATTTCCGTTTATAGCGTTAACCGCAGGGCTATCAATCGCATTCGAACTACAGTTTTTAAAGTTTTTGTTTGCATTATACATATTATTTCCTAAACTAGTAGTAGGTCTAGTGTAAGCGAATTCCGGTGCTAAAGTATCCGATGTAACCCTCGGCGGTTCTCTGAACTGTGAAACGCGTGTTTGGTAGTTCTCATAATTACGGCATATAGTGCGTAGTTCTGAAATCGACTTGATTTCGGGGCAACAGGCTAAAGTGTTAGCATAGCAAGGTCTTATGTTGTGCAAAAGTATTTCTAGTTTTTCCTCCTAACAAACGACTTTGGATAATCTTGAAAACATGCCCTCCATTATAGCGAAATATATAATAATTGGCTCCAACTCCCCCTGAGTACGTAAGCGTATTTCATTCATTAGTCTATAGTCATAATCGAATTTTATAAAGTCCTTCTTTAGAAGAGTAGCTAATTGTTCCCAGGTATCAATAGAACTCCGGACACTACGGAACCAGTGTAAAGCATCTCCTGTGAATATCTCAGTTGCAAAAGCCAAGACACGATTAGGCTTTATATCTCTAGCTTTAATACGTTCATCAACCTCTTGGATGAATGCTCGAACGCATGACTTTCCATCGTACCTTAATTTCGCTAGTTCAGCGGCGATGCCACGATCACAGTTAACCGAAATATTAGGAAAAGGTATATGTTCTTGTTCACTGTTGGTATTAATCGATGTAATTGTAGAGGTAGCAGTAAAAGTAGCCAAATCGGTATAGAAAGCTTGTAACTTTTGCGAGTAGTCTTTGTGGTTAAAAGACTCCTCTGACGTCATGGGTTGGATTCTAGCTAGCCGGTGATATATATGGTGAGCGAGGTTTTCAGATCTACTATGTAAATTTTTATCGTATTTAGTTTTCAAAGATTGTACAAAATTTTTTAACTTTAGCAAGCTATCTTTAGCACCTTTAATATCATCTGTAGGCTCTAAATGCGATTCCAAAATATCTTCGGAAGGGAGAATTTTAATTTGTTTTATAATTTGCTTCCTAAGATCCTGGACATTATCGGCTGGTACTTCGCCTCTTATTTCAACTTCATATTCTAGCTCAGTTTTTTGTAAAGACAGGAATTTAATTTGCTTAGACATTATTAGAGAGAGAAAAATGACTTCTAAAATCGTTAATAAAACAGACCGAGGAATTTATAAAAACAATAAATCACAACCCTGCTACTGATCAGTCGGCCCGGGTATATAATTATATAGGTATCGTTTCTATCTGGTATGTTGTGCAATTATTTTGCCGTTAGTTTAATTACAAAAGCGGTATACAACAATACAGAAATAAAATATACAAAATTACAATAAACAGACAACAAAAATAAAATAGGTATTAACTAAATACCATTCCACAAAACTACATACATAAAATATTAGCGATAACTGTATGTTCATTCAAAATGTGTCCATATAAAATTTAAAGCAATGACTTTGATTTTTCTTTTAAGAAAGAAGTAGGTAGGTAGTTGAAGAATAAAAAAATTACACAATTTCTTTAGAAAAGCGTTCAAGTAATGTCTTGTTTTCGATCTTTATATAATAACTTCTAATTTATAATGCATATACACACTTTGTTATAATAGTATTAACTTAACCAACCAATAACATTACTTGTCCGTGAACAAAATCATTTTACATGAACCAACAACCATCACCAAAGAAAACTACTTATCTGCAAAAATAATTTCGTCCGTATAGACCCAAAAGACGTCTTAAAAACCATGTTTGGCGCCACTGTTACGTTTTAGCGTTAATCATTAGGCGGATAAAACAAACTCAAAATTATCTTGTAAATAAATTTTATATTTTGCAATTATGTGGTTCGCTGCCTAAATTTAGACGTAGGGTCTACACTGAACGTGGAAGGTCAGTACGCTCCTGCCTGTTAGGGGGTCCGTAGGCGACAGCTGCGCAGCAAACCCGCTATCGCTGGACTCAGCGACCCTTGTTTACGGCGGCGCGGCGGCGGTGTAACTGCTGCAGTGCGAAGGTTGAGGTGTTTTCTTGATAGGTGTACTTAAAACCCCGATAGCACGGGGTTACGAACACTTAGGTACTTAAACTCGGTCGATATTATGTGCCTAGTATAAGGCAATACAAGTGCAACACTTTAATAAGTATTTAAATACGACTACGAATTTTATAGGTAAATAGATGAGCGCGCGAGCAACTACTTAGGCTTGTGACTCCAAAGTGAAGTTGGTCGCGAATCGATCGAATCGTGCCATATCATTCTCGCAATCAGGGCCCACTTCACTCGTGTGGGTGACGTATGTGACGCGTTTATTATTGGTGATATTATACTTAGTTTAAGATTTAGGTGTGTATATATTTTTATGTGAAATTAATAATCTATGTAGTATAAATAAGTAAATAAATAAATAATCAAGTTCACTCTAATTTCATAGAATAAAATATATGGCAATTCACGAGTGTAGTTCGCAAGTTGGGTTGTACTTGAAGTATTTTAATTTATATCGTTTAGTTTAATAGTGTACGTATTATTATTTTACAGCAATGTAACATTAGTTGTTTCATTTAGTAACTGAAGTGAACGCTTGATAATGGCAAACAGGCTTTTTGCTACTTCTAAGGCACTTGGCAACAACAAACAAATCAAATGAAAATACTCATCTATTTAATCATTATTATTATTATTACTTATAACAAAAAGCCATTATTGCAAAAAGTTTCATGTTCAGCCACTTGTACATCTTCGTCAGTTGGTAGACTTTTCATTCATGTTAAAGATCATATCCAATGAAATTGATTGTACCAACTTGTTGCAAAAATTGCATTTCAATGTACCTCAAAGATCGGTTAGATTTAACCCGCCAATTTCTATCCCGTTTTCATCTACCAACTACAGACAAAATACATATATGGTGCGAGCAATCAAGGATTTTAACAACATATGTAAGGAAAACTCTTTTGACCCATTTAATACCAAAAGCAACGTGGCCCGCGTGCAGCTGAACCTTAAATTCTTCAAGTCTTAGTAATAAGCTAGTTCTTTACATTTCATATCTTAATTGACTTGTAAGTGTGCTTTTCTCTTGTTATCCGTGAGAACCTGTAATTGGCTTACTACTTCATATTTCAGTTACCTTTCTTTATTGTTATAGCTGTTGGTTTTCCAAATGATAAATAAATAAATAACATAAATTATTTACTTCATAACTTACAAATTAGATAGATTATTACATTAATTTGAAGTGAAAGTGCACGATTCAAAAATCATATTAATAATTTCTTATGTAAAATAAACTGCATTTATGAAATCTAAATTTTTAAGTGATTTTGAATTATTTGTACATTTATATTTAAATTTTTTTTTCGACGCAAGTAAAGGTGAAGTATTCCATTAAAGTCCGCATGGTATCTTGGATTAGTTTAAACTCTTTCACACTATAAGTTTACAAAAATACGAGACATACCAGACCACAGTGCGCAGAATCAATGCTTTTTCATTGTGTCTCTGATTTAATTAATGAAGTAATTATTACAGTGTATTTACGAGGAGTACCCACGAATCGTAGACAAACCTGTGTATCAGCCAAAGGACTAGAAATCTTAGTCACTTACGCTGCCAGTTAATTTCAAATATATTTAGTTCTTGCCAGCATTGGCGTAGTGGTTAGTGTTCATGAATTAATCATGAAACGGCGGGATCCAATCCTAAGACGCGCAAAAATATATTTGGGTTTTTGATCAAGAAAATCGTTCATGCCTGACTGCCTCTGGAAGCACGTTAACTCGATTAGACCTGCTTCTGATCCCTTAGCAGGTGTTTTCAATCGTCGTCTTATCAAAATAACGAGATAGGAAAAATAAAGAGCACGCTTATGTTCACGCAGACTTATATTTTCGCACACGCTAGTGCACTTTATAATATTCTGTGTATATGGCTAGTCTCCGTTAAAATTGGCCACCGTGACCGAAATGCATTTCGGTGTAAATTATGATTGCCACTATAGTGCGATTATCATCAATTGCACCACATGCTTGTTACATCTAAGCAACATCAAAAAACTTAATCTCACAGCTTATATAAGACTCACATTAATTCCAAACAAGTCCTTTTTTTCTCATAGTGCACCAAGATTGCTCTTTAGAGCACTTTTTACGAATGCAATATCCGCCCTATGCCAATTAACTCGGTTTAGCAATGAAACAGGGTACCGGATTGTGTCGCGTCAGGATATTAACCGTTTGAAGGCTGCCGAACAAACTAATGTTCGTTGTGGTAGCGTTTGCGCGCGGGGATAAGAGTGTTGAACTATGTCGTCTGTTTACGATGTGCGGTGCTGTTTATTAAATGCCAACGAATGTATACTGTGTAGTATCGCACAGTAACAAGTTTACGTCGATGACAGACTACCGTTCCAGGTCGCCCTACCGAGAAGTTAAAACCGTTTCTAAGTTGTCAAATATAGGTTTACTCAAGTCTGGGCGCAACAAATAATATGTGTTCGTATTTGTACAAAAACATTTGGTTAGCTATTGCTACTAAATTATCAGTCTATAAGAAATGTATACATACAACAATGAATATTTATTTGAGGAACAGCCTGCCAAATATAATTAGCAGCCATATAGCTCACCCAGGAACTTATCGCTCTCTCACTGGAGATCGGCGTTACACTGGTACTGCATTTTGCCCGGTAGATTGAAGTGCCGAAGGCTCATATACTTACCTATCCCTACATAGCATTTTTGATTGATTTCTAGATATCAGTGCCATAAATACTTTGCCCGTCTTTGAAGCTTTAACGACATATGAACGACATTACTAGACGCCAATTTGACGCGAGCCTCTTCATTAACACTGTCCCTAACCGGTGTTAACTAAGCTACTAACATAACTTCTAAGTCCGTTGTGTCAAAATTCACGAAGTTTTAGAGGTTATAGCGTTCGATAACGATGTCAACTTGTAAATACTCATTAATTAACTCTATATAATATTGGGATAGACCCTCAGCCACTTCGATATTATCAGCTATTCATTGAACGGTGATAAAGTAAATCTTATGTCTATAACTGTTATCAAAATTTTAGGTACTTATAAAGCATTTAACAAATGCAATACTGTTGGACCTACATCCTAATTAATACTATAAAAGCGAAAATGAGTTTGTTTGTTTGTTACCTTTTCACGCCTAAACCACTGAACCGATCATCCTGAAATTTTGCATATACGTTGACAGGTGTACAGAAACTGACATAGGCTACCTTTCATCCCGAAAAAAATTACTGTTCCCGAGGAAAACAATAATAACGTTCTTATGATAATAGATGGCGCCATGTGTCTTTCTAATCATGATTGAATTATATTATTACAAGCAGAGTACAACCCGAATTGATTGTCAAATTCTAAATTAACGCGAGCGAAGCCGCGGGCAAAAGCTTGTCACAAATAAATGAGACCGCCTGCAATATAGGTTATCCTTGTATCGCGGCTACCTAAGTAGTACCAGAATGGGTAAAATAAATCTATTTGTGGCCCACTTAGTTTTTTTATCACGTGTAAGTATTCACAACACTCGAGGAACTAGCAGTGACAAGTGAACCACTTAAACGACTACGACATCCGTGCAGCAACAATATAAGTAGGTAAATAACAAGTCGTATTAATCTATACTAATATTATAAAGCTGAAGGGTTTGTTTGTTTGTTTGCTTGAACGCGCTAATCTCAGGCACTGCTGGTCCGATTTGAAAAATTATTTCAGTGTTAGATAGCCCATTTATCGAGGAAGGCTATAGGCTATATATCATCACGCTATGATCAGTAGGAGCGGAGCATTAATGAAGAATGTTTCAAAATCGGAGGGCTTTTTTTCCTTTTGAGAGCTTCCGCTGCGCGCGCTGCGTAAACAGTTAAAGTTTCGTAAAAATCATGTATGACAGAATTGTTCCCCTTTAAAAGTTCTAAAAAAAAGTCTGCAACAGCATATGTCTATCTTTTAAGGTTGGCTCACTATAACCTTTTTTATGCTAACCAAATTTGTTCTAAAATAATGCATTATTTGCGAAGGTGTTTTTATAAACATGATATTTATCCTTATCCAAATAAATACATTATTCATCACAAGTATTTAATTTAAAACAAAATTGCCCTTTACATCATTCGATTTCAATGAATATCTTAGGAGATATCGCAGTTTTAAAATAACATCGCCGCAAAATAATGATAACGAAGTCGCGGGTTAAAGTTAGCGTTAGCCCAAAGTAAATATTTCACGCGGATTTAAAATATTATTTTAGTGTTGGATAGCCCATTTATCGAAGAAGGCTATAGGCTATATAACATCATGCTACGACCCACGGGGGCGGCGCAGTAACGATAAACGCGGGTGAAACCGCGGGAACATCTAGTAACCTTATATTTTGAAGGACGCCCTAAAGTGTCAACAAGTAGACGAGGTACGGGTTATGTTATATGTATCAATATGAGTTTCTGAATAGTTTGTGTAAGTATCGCTTGTTCACTTCTACGAAACATACTTGCGGTACGGTTCCGTGAAGGCAACATTACTTGCAGACTTGCAAGTTTACCGCCTCGGGCTATCCGATTGACGCCAACGTTGCAGGAAAATACAAATAATAATCTGTTAAAATAATATCTAATCTGTATATAAACTGTTCCACTGCTGACCCTCTTTTTAGTGTGGGTTCTTGTTTAATCATAATACAAGCATTCATAGTCAAACCGGTATACAGGTTGTCCGGTAATTAATGGATAACCTTGAAATGTCTCATATCAATCATATCAGTGCAATATCTAGTCATACTTTTGACTGCATAATTAGTGTTTAATAATAAAACAACAAAAAACCGATGAAATTCATTAATTTATGGTCGTAGTGTACAAAAAAGCTAAACATGGTAATAAAAAAAAATCAGGTAGTAGTTAGAATAGATTTTTCTGAACGGCCATCATTTCTACTATAACATATTTCAAGGTTATCCATTAATAACCGGACAACCTGTATATTAGGTAAATTGTCATACTATGGTTTTAAGCCCGACTTATTAAAGGGAGAGCCTATCGGCTTCTACGGGGCACCATTCAGACTTATTACTGAGAAAACCTTGACAGACCTATTTTTCTTATTCGTTGGTCGCTTTCTGGTGTTACGGACTCATGTCACACAGTATACACGCCAGGCCTTTTAAAATACTCTTACTAATATAAATTAAAATATTTGTAATGATAACTGAATGCTTGTGACTTAATCACTTGTTATCTGAGGAAAAGATTTGGATATAACATAGCATACGGATCTGTCTCTTGGATTAGCACATAACATTTTGGAACGAAGTTCCTTACGGCAGGCTTGGAGGGGATAGGGATTTTGCTGCGCGACCGAACTGAAAAAAATGTGATAGTAAAACCGTAAGAAAAAATCCGTGGAAAAAAGTGCGTGGAATAAAACCGTTAAATGAGACGTGCGCAGGCGCGACAGTCGATTGTCAATAAATCTTATGATTAGTACATTATCACTGTCAATTACATAAATTGTATTAAATAATCTATAATATAATATTAATAATATTATATTATAATAAAAATATTATATAATATTATTATAAAATTTTGCAAATGAAAAATAATATTATTAATATATATAATTTGAATTACGATGTTTTTTTATTTTAAGTAATTTATTATTTCCTAAAATACTGAATTTCCTAAATACTTTCTTGTACTTAAATAAAAACTAATCAGCAAAATTTAAGAGAAAAATCAAGAAAACCTACATAAAATTGAGCACGATTTTTTTTGCAATTTGTGTCGATTCTACATTAGCCGAAGGAACTTCGTTCCTACCTGGTGTCCCACGACACCACATAATTTTATTTAATCCTGGCTTTCATTTCTCAACATGAATCGTATTTCTGAACTGCTGAGCAGAAACCTCTTCTCAGTGTGAAAAGGGTTATGCCGTATCCATTTGTTTCTATTCCTTCTAGTAATATTTCCTTTGCAATAAATGTACTGTCTTTGTGGTACATAAATATAAAGTAATAGAGCATTATTCCAAAATCCCAATAACACTCTGCCCAATCCGGTAATCCAGACAGGCACTTTATGTGTGATGGTCGGTAAATTAAAGCGCAAGCATATGCCATAGAACCAAAGTTAAGAGGCAGTGTATGTATTAGTTTTACACTGACAAATCTTCAAACCTTATCTTTTATCTACCTTCTTCCTGTTACTTTACCTGCGTGAATCCCACGGATACGTATGCCTATCGAAAGAAAGCCTGTATGTTAATTCAGGACATGGTATATCCGTATGTAAAGATTCATCGAAATATATTTCATTGAGTAACGAACGACCAAACAATACATAATGTACGGTATTATTACTTTAAAATTTATAACATCAGCAAAATTTTAAAACTTGTTGAGCTTTTAGTATGTACATTACAGTCTATACAAAGCAGACGTGTACACACAGGAAAGAACAATTTCTTATCGTTGAAACGTCTAAAACGATTTATGCAGAAATTATCCTAATTCGTGGAGTTTCGACGACCGCGGCGTCCCGGACTACAGCTCATCTGCATTTAAATTATGGATTTAAATAAAACCACCAGTAAAAACGGTGGCGGATCACAAAAGTGGCCAAGAAGAGTTTTGAATAATGCCCGGGTTCTGTATCTCTAAATGTTATTCATGACGAAACTTTTGACGTATTACTTACGGTTGACTTGGATAAATTTATCACAAATGCGCTTACCAGTGGTATATCTTAGGTGTAGATATTTATTGCTTTCAAATGTGTATACATTATACAATGTGTAAAAGCAAATTGTGACTAGTGCTAGGTCAAAAAAAAAGATCAATAATATCGTGAGCTAACCGATGACGGGAACGAACGAAACGATTTTGTGTTTCAACCAAAAATCTGTATTATGAGCTAGGATTTTGATTAGGTCCTTTGAGTTTTCCGTAGATTTAAGTTACAAACTCCAGCGAGCTCTGTCATATTGCAATAAAGACATGTATGTATAATGCTATTTTTAATTATTTTTAATGAATGTTATTTTGTAAAGTAATATTTTATTTGATTGTAATTACAATAATTCATAAAATGAATAAGCCTATCGCAGTACACTGCATATATATTATTTACGCGAATTTTACACATTAAACTTACTTAACAACTTTTTATGTATACATAATAAGTAATTTACAAAAAAAAGGGATATAATATGTATGTTTATCCATTGTCTAGTACTGCTTAGTTTGGGCTAGATGGTGTTGTGTGTTTGTGATAGAATATTATTTACATAATATCGTCTTATGTTTACGCGGATGTTAGGTATACATTGAAATTAAACAAACTTTAAAATATGGATTTTATCGCGTTGTTTATTTTTATAAAACACTATTATTACATAATTTTGTAACTTTAAACTATTATTGTTAAACACTTTTACTAGTTTTGTTTACTTTAATTTAAGCTATTTAAATTATACAACTGTTTAGATTTAATTTTACACTTTCCCCGACGTTTCGGTTGCTTTTCAGCAGTTTAATAATAGTGTTTTATAAAAAATAAACAACACGATAAAATCCGTATAAAGTTTGTTTAATTTCAATAGAATATTATTATTATTAACCTCTGAGTCTTCTTCAGAGGTTAATGAAAACACTATGTGGGTCTGTGTGTCTGTCTGTTAGTGAGAGTTTGTTAGTGACAGGCATAACTCCGGAACCACTGGAACGATTGACTTGTAACTTGGTGTGCAGACACCTTGGTCGAGTTTGAATATGGGCCCTGTGGGTCAAAAGATCTCCGAGATATAGGGGTCACAAGGTCACATGTATTTTAAATGGCAAAATATTTACTTGTAACTTGGTGTGCAGACACCTTGGGGTCATACCTCGGTCGAGTTTGAATATTATGGGCCCTGTGGGTCAAAAGACCCCCGGAATATAGGGGTCATTTCTTTTCATTACTTTTACATTGAGGACGAAGAGGGTTGGGTTTCTTGGGTTTCTACACGCATCTCGTTATTATTATTATATGAGTTGATCGCAGATGCGTCGTTAGTTCCGTAGAATTTCTGTTTGCGTGCAATTATGAGGCTTTCCAGATCGGGCAGACCCTTCCTCTACAGGCTACTCAAGTTTATGATATAGCGTTCCCACTCATCCACCTTTCGGTATATAGTGAGAACCGCTGTACCTTCCAGTGCTCAAAAGAACCTTCAGGAACCAGTTATAGATCCGGATCGAGCAGTGTTATTTGATTTTCATTACATTATTTCACAGAAGCAGTACGGTATCTAGTACTGTGCCTGGTAGACAACAATAGACTCGCGCCTTCTATTACGTAGGACAACAACATAGCTTACAGAATACAGATGCAATACATCATTGCTGGCCCCATAGACGTGATACTATGTATGTTTGTTTACAGGAGCTAAATACTTTGAAAGTAATATCAAGAAAGGCTCAAGATACAATAACTTAAGCAGTAATTCTAACTTCGAGGGTCGTATTAAGCGTCCCCCCAATTAAGTCCCTCACAAATAGAGGGGACGAAATATATTGACACTTAATGGCGACCTCTTACTTCGATGGTAAGGAGATCCTTAACTAATTTCAGTTTGATTAAGTGCCACTTGTTCTTATTTCCTAAATCTGGGATAGAAATATTCTAAATCATTCAATAATTAATAATCTCTCACCTTTGTGCCCGAACTAAGTTTCGCCTGGTGAGTAAGGATTTCAGATGTTCGCATCTCTTATTCCTCTCCATTAATCACATCTTTGGCTCTTTTTCTCTAAAATTACAACGACTGAGTGAGGCTCCTGGAATCACAAGCGATCAAAGGTTACGACTAACTACTAATCACTAAGCGAATCCTATGCTTGTTTGCCACCTATGTTGGATAAAGGAAAGTAAATAAAAAAAATAAAAACATGTAGGTCACAAAGGAACACTTATGGATGTCAAACCCTATTAAATAGTGAATTTTGCTAAGTTACTAAAGCTACATTTAATTTAGTTGTTATGATCAGGCAAACGGTTTAGCCAATGACAGAATACTAGCAACAAACTTAGTCACTCTTTTAAAATTGCAAATTAAATATAATTTTAGTATTGTACAACTCATATCAACAAAGTGTTGCAGCCATTATACTGTAATTGTACTAGCTGTCCGCCACGATTTTATCAGTAATCATTAACGTGGGTAAAATCGTGGCGGACATAAACTAATGAATATTCATTAGTTTATTCATTACAAACAAATATACATACAAAATAAAAAAGACCTATTTATAATTAAAGATTAGATTACAGATTATATTAATACAGGACACTTTCTATCTTTGCGTACGGTACCCTACAAAGTATGCATAAAACTTAGCCAAGAGCGCTCCAATCCTGTTTATTGCGTAGTAACCGGGTCTCGAACACGTGGTCTCACTTTGTAATTATTTTAAGCGATTGTTTTCATCTATTGTTTACTTACGTTTGTATCCGAGCGTTCGATTTGAACATTTTATTTACGTTACAGATCGTGTGAATGTAATGAGAACTTTGCATAACGGGAACAATAAAACTGTTTTAATCACGTATTGTTTTAGGTGTCGTTCTGTGTTTTTCTTTCTTAATATTGGTTCTACGTACATTTTAGCAGCTTATATCATTGTAAAGAATTATTACATTTTTCCCTTCTAAATACACATAGAATATTATTTTGAAAATATATACTCGAAGGGCCAAAGAGTCGTCTGCTGTGTATTATTTATATGAAGGTTTGGTATGGTTATCTGGAAGGGCATATGAACATGGTTTTTACAAAACTCTACAAAGATTGGAACCAAATGATCTTCTGTTATTATGAATACTGTTTCCAGAACTCTTCAGGGTAGCACCTGCTGACTGCAGGTCGTTTATATTCCTTAAACTGACAGTGCGGTATCTATTTTTTAACAGGCTTAATAGATATCACTTGTTTTAGGTCAGGTGGAAATAAAACTCGTAACGTTTTTCGTAGTTCACACAGGTTTTATTTCAACTTTACACTTATTGTTCTCACTGCTGTTCGACACTGACTGCGCTAAATTTCTACAGACTAGCTACCGCTGTACCACGCCGCCATGACGAATGAATTGAGGCGCTCATAGCCAGTTGCACTCACTGATCGGTAAACGATTAGCGAGGTTAAGCAACGTTGGGTGCGGTCAGTCTATAGATGGGTGACCGCTTAGTGGTATTTCATCTGAGCGTCTCCGTGCTTCGGAGGGCACGTAAAAAGTCGGTCCCGGTTGTTGTCAAATTGATAGCAGTCGTTAAGCCATGTCAGATGCCTACGGGCGGCTTGAACAACTCTTGATAACAGGTTGACCACTAACCACACGAAAAGAAGAAGATGACGAATGAAACAAAACGATAACTTCATAATGGCGGAGCATTAGTCAAATCAGTGACTTATTAAAGCAATAATAAATTGAAACTAATTAAATTAATCTACCAATAATGTATGTCTAAACAAAATATAAATTACTGTAAAATATAATAAATACATCCAATTAATTAACAAGTAAATTATAACTTCTACTTTGTATAATTATAATTTAATACAGTACATATGCTACTTAATTAAATAAAGGTATCGAATAAATGTGTATAAATTCTAAAATGTGTGAAAGTTAAGGTAATATATGTATAAATCCTAACACTTGTAATGTAAGATGTGGCAGGCAGGTAAGCTCTCGTGTAACCTATCTTGCGAAAAGCACTGCCATGGCCTAAAACCCATATTGAATTTTCTGAGAGGACACACTTACCAATATCGATTCCGAGACCTCATGAGCCGCCAACACAAATGCAAGCTTATACCACAAAAACAAAAACGCGGCAAACATCGTAATACAGATATAAGTAATAACGATATCTCTAGCATATCTAGTCGCCACTATATCAAAGACATAATATCACTGTTATTTTTCGTACGGCCGTACAATTCGCAATTGAATAGAACAGATCGCGCCCCCATAAATAACGATGGACACATCCAATTCCACGGCGAGGACACTCGGCCACTTGTCTTGTGGAATGGCGCCACCTAAAATACAACCTTATATAGCCCTCCAAGGCCTCTATTGAAAATCTCCGACGACTGTTTGTGGAGTTTTGTATCGAGATTTTCCATGGGTACGTTTGAGGGACGACCGGCCTTTTCTTGTCCTCATACTTAATACAAACCTGATAAAATCTTTGTTTGTTATTTATAGGTTTATCCATCTAATATTGAATCGGTTTAAATTTTATTTGATCAAGTCAAATTTCACGTGTAAATACTTTTAGTAGCTATGATTACTTAGCCTTATGTGATAGTCACAGCGCACGAAATGCGCTACGTTGCTTCTAAAGATCCTCCGTTTGTCATATCGAGTCAAGGCGTGTCAGAGCAGACTACTTAGCGAACGATACAATTCTGGCAATTGTTGTCGAACTCTAGGTCACTACGACAAAATATTATTATTATGTTTTCCAGTAGAAGCACAGGGCGCAGTGATCCATGCCTCTGCTTTCGTGATAGGTAGGTATTTAAAAGATAATTCTAAAATTGAAAATGTTTGCCCAAAATTGCCACATAATCTGATAGGTATGATTCGAAAGTCTACAAAAGTAGAAAATAGTAGGACAGACATTCTTAAATTATATATACATTATTTGGAACAAATAAATACATAAATATTTATAAAAATACTAGCTTTTGCGCGTGGCTCCGCCCGCGTGGTACCTAGATATAAAAAAGTAGCCTATGTCCTTCTCCAGGTTTTAAAGTATCTCTGTATGAAATTTCATCTATATCGGGTGAGCGGTTTAGCCGTGAAAAGGTAACAGACAGACAGAGTTACTTTCGAATTTATAATATTACTAGTTTTCACCCGCGGCTTCGCTCGCGGAAATGTAAGTTAGGTTAAAAAAAAAAGGTTACCAACAGTTCTTTTTTCTGGATTAAAGGTACCCTATGTCTTATTCAGTACCCCTGACAACGTGTATGCAAAATTTCATGTTGATCGGTTGAGTAGTTAAGGCGTGAAAGCGTAACAAACAAACAAACTCATTTTCGCATTTATAATATTAACTAGCTTTCGGCCGCGGCTTCGCTCGCGTTAATTTAGAATTTAACAATCAATTCGGGTTGTACTCTGCTTGTAATAATATAATTCAATCATGATTCAAAAGACACGTGGCGCCATCTATTATCATAAGAACGTTATTGTTGTTTTCCTCGGAAACAGTATTTTTTTTCGGGATGAAAGGTAGCCTATGTCCGTTTCTGTACACCTGACAACGTATATGCAAAATTTGAACATGATTGGTTCAGTGGTTTAGGCGTAAAGGTAACAAACAAACAAACTCATTTTCGCTTTTATAATATTAGTTAGGATTAGGATTAGGTTAAGATAATAAGATTAAGTAAGGATACAAAGCTATACTTGAGATATCATGAGTCTTACTTCGTCTTAAGATAATATTAAATACTTTTAGGCAAATTTTGTAATACGTAATATAGGTTATAAGTAATAAATTGTTTGACTAGACCTTCATACATCCTTAATTTCACGTTTATATCCTTGAAGCGGTTGGCAGAACCAAGACCTAAAGGTGTATTACACGCTCATTTCCTACAGCCCACGTAATATGAAGCGAAACTATTACCGTTTACGGGCGTAGTTCCAGACTCTGTATGGTTACTGAGAATTTCTGAGCAGAATAACCCAATAACACTTTGCAAGACCTGGGAATTAAATACGAGACCTCATGCATAGCAGAAACAACAATACGCCAGTGATACACCCGGTGTTGCGAGGTTACAGTATCCGTTTACGATCGCATGCTTGTTTGCCATTAATTCAATGTGGATTACACATAGAGGTAAATACTAAATAGAATTGTGTAGTACCGTTTATTTTTTGAAACCAGCTAGTATGTATCCTGTTTAATTTATACAAAAAACAATTTCAGTCTTCAAATTTATTTCAGTATTTTTTAAAAGCTTTACAATTCGTTTTTTGAACTAGGAACACAAGTACGGGTTTGAGGTGAGGCAGGCCATTATTTTCCCCACGCGAGAAATGAATACGAAATATATTTCAATAAAATACAGAATATGTATAAGCGAGCGAGGAAAGCTTTAGTTGTGCCTGAATACCAAGTTTTCATATTATGCCCAGCCGAGCCTGAATCTGTGTTATTGAATTATTTACAACCTGTTAATTGCTGCGGTAATGCCTAAGTCCAAATATTGAGTATATTCACCATGAGTGTTTAACGTTGTGGAATTGGTAAATAACGTATTTAATTGCCAATAAAATGGCTAAATGAGTTTCTTGGTGCAATGGCATAAATGTAAGACTTATTTAATCGTAAGATTCGATTAGATGCCTCAATAAGCCTAAACTTATCCATCATACTCTACCTGTCCTTCCTTTCTCTCACTTTCTCTTTGAAATTTTAAAACCACACCTTTCATTATTTGTTTCTAAAGTTATAGGTAAACATAATGTAATTTTTCGGCAAGGCCTGTTATGCTATATATTTATTACGTGATAAAATGTTTGTTGCATTTTTTTTATACTACTAAAATGGCAAACAATCATACGGCCCACCTGATGGTAAGTGATCACCGTAGCCTATTGACGCCTGCGACATCAGAGGCATCACTTGCGCGTTGCCAACCTTGTAAAAACCTTTTAACGCCCTTTGAAAGAACCCCATACATTTGTTAGCAGACCATAAATAAATATATAAGCTTAAAAACAAAGTAACTTCCATTTTATTGCTCAAATTACGCTAGATTACCTCTCACCCTAGACGAAATTTCCAAAGTGCGAAGTAGTAAAATATGCCGCGGTAACGAAGCAGTATTTATAAAATAAATATTATTAAATAATAATTATACGTATTAAAGCCATAGAATTGATTCTCAAAATTTGTTCTATACCAGTAGATATCAATCCACATATTCTAATCCGACAAAAATATCAATTGCTGTTCTCCGAAACAAAACTGGAGCGAAAAAAGAGCGGCCTAACCTCCTTATACACAAGTGAAATTTTTCCGAACAAAAAATCTAATCTGTCGTCTACAGAGAGCAGTTGTTTCAATCCCGTCTACTGATGCCTGAGGTGGAATACCATTTACATTGAAATGCGGGCTTTTTCGACCGGCTCCCATAAAATTTGCTCCGCCCCGATATCGACGTCGTTTGAGGGTTTTTTCAATCAGACAAACTCAAACTTGAACGTAATAAAATAGAGGCTTCAATATGAATATGAGGGAAGATTAAATGTTGAAATGTTTGCTTCATGTGAAATTAAGCAGTTTCTATCTTGATCGCTGTGACTGGACTTCTACGGTAGCTAAGTGGTTGTAATTAAGACTGTAGTGCATGAGGGCTAGGGCCTCATTTACGCCCCGCGTCTCCGTAAATGAGGCCTCAGGTTTGACTCTCGGGTCGGCCAATGTTATTGGATTTTTCCATTAAGAAATTTTAGGAGCAGCACGATGTCTGGAGCTTTTACCGAGGCAGCAATTGGTTAACCTTCTTTTACAAAACTTAGTTATTACACCCAAATGTCGCCAGCTACGGTTTTAAAATGCTTTACCTAATCACGTCACTCTGTTCCCTTTCAGATCAAGGATACAGGCGTGTCACCATAGGTACATGTATTTATTTTATATTGACTAAAGTTGTTTTTTTTTTTATGTAAGGTGTTATATGTACAAATTAATTCTAGTTTAATTTGATACCTCTTCTTTACTTTTCATGCGAGTATGGTATATATTAACTAGCATGCACGTGATATGCAGCCATGATAAGCCAATAAGCTACAAAACATAAAACTTCTAAATCTTTTCTTTGAAATGATCTTTTTCTTGAAGTTAAACAGATTCCTAAATGTTAATCTATCTGCCTTTATTTCTTACTGATGGATATTGACTATTAAATTTGGACATATCAAAAAGACATTATAAATGGTTTATGACATATTAATATATGTTAGCTTTTTAATCGCGACTTCGATATAATTTCGAGTATGTAATGTTGTGAGTAATAAAAAATAATTTACTATGAGTATTAGTCTTAATTTTCATGTGATTCCCTCATTAAGCTTATTTAAGGGCTGTTTGCCCCAACATGTGATCGTATTTATATGATCATACAATGTGAAATATGATTTATTAATAATAATTTATAGCAATGCAGTTACAAACAAACTGTATACTGATGCAGTTCGGGAAAAATATTGCTTTTGTCAATACTAACATCAAAACTTTAACAAGCAGCACAAACAGTAAATCTGCGCAGACACATTCAAATAAGTAATCTTGATGCTTTTAATTCTTGATTATAATAGCCACTGACATAAAACAAATAAGTAATCTTGATGCTTTTAATTCTTGATTATAATAGCCACTGACATAAAACAAATAAGTAATCTTGATGCTTTTAATTCTTGATTATAATAGCCACTGACATAAAACAAATAAGTAATCTTGATGCTTTTAATTTTTCATTATAATAGCCACTGACATAAAACAAATAAGTAATCTTGATGCTTTTAATTCTTCATTATAATAGCCACTGACATAAAACAAATAAGTAATCTTGATGCTTTTAATTCTTCATTATAATAGCCACTGACATAAAACAAATAAGTAATCTTGATGCTTTTAATTCTTGATTATAATAGCCACTGACATAAAACAAATAAGTAATCTTGATGCTTTTAATTCTTGATTATAATAGCCACTGACATAAAACAAATAAGTAATCTTGATGCTTTTAATTCTTGATTATAATAGCCACTGACATAAAACAAATAAGTAATCTTGATGCTTTTAATTCTTCATTATAATAGCCACTGACATAAAACAAATAAGTAATCTTGATGCTTTTAATTCTTGATTATAATAGCCACTGACATAAAACAAATAAGTAATCTTGATGCTTTTAATTCTTGATTATAATAGCCACTGACATAAAACAAATAAGTAATCTTGATGCTTTTAATTCTTGATTATAATAGCCACTGACATAAAACAAATATTTTTGAATATTACTTTTTTAATAAGCGTTAAGGGTTAAATAAACAAATATGGAAATGTATTGATGGCCCTGAAAAATGAAGATAGCAACCATCGCCAAGCACAAAATATACCCTTGGTGATAGTACATCGAGGACCTCTGGCTATCTTTCTTACCTCGGGAAAGAAACAAACTGTTGTGTTACCCCTTGTCTGTAGCATACGTCTATACTAATATTATAAAGAGGAAAGATTTGATTGTTTGTAATCGATAGCCTCTATACCAACCGAAACTACTGAACCGATTTTAATAATTATTTTACCATTAGAAAGTTGCTTTATCCAGAAATAACATAGGCTATATAACATCACGGTATAAGTCACAAGAGCGGAACAATAATCATAAACGTGGATGAAACCGCGGGGAACAACAAGTAACTTATAATTTTATATTATCTCGTATAATAATTACACCATTACATCGATTACAAACAATTCTGTCTAGTATTTTTCCTTTGTATAAACTTTTCGTGAAACATAATTATACGGTAAATGTTTTCCGAAAACTAATTTAATTCAAACTTGGGTTTAATTAAGTCGGACACGGGAAGGGCAAACTTTTGTGTGCGTAGCACCCACCGGCCGGCGGGACACCACTCCTACTATGAGCTCCAATATCTGTATAGCTAACACTAAATCTGTTTTAATCAGTGCGTCTATATCTTCTCCCTAGCCTTTATTATTCCCAAGTCACTTGGCTTTCTAGTCTAACCGGATTTGACTGGATATCAGTTTTGACACGGAGTGACTGACATCTGACCTCCGCATCCCGAAGGCTAACGATACCCTAAGGCTACCAGTGTCAGGAAATTAGAGGGCACTGACTTCCCAATAACGACTGCCATAGATGTTCATGGCAGCCGGGACCGACTGCTTAACGTGCTCTCCGAGGCACGGAGCAGGCGATAATTGTCAATCAATACGCACATAATTTCGAAAGTCACATAACTTCCGAAAGTCAGAGATGCACGACGTGGCGCGTGGGTTCGAACTCGAGACCCTCTGCATTGCAATCTGTTGGTCTCCCCACTGAGCTATCGTTGCTACTCATTGCATCTATATAAAATCACTATTATAGATTGCCAAGATGCCATTTCATGATTTAAATATAATATAAACTGAGTAAACTGAGTTATTTTTAATATTCTATTAAAGTGGAAAGCTCCATAAAGCCTATGAAGGCTTAGAATGCCCGAATATAAATTTTTAGCGTGAGAGAGCCACGCTTCGTCACGAATGGGCCGGCTCGACTGGAGTGATACGGCCTCACAGAAAACCGGCGTGAAATAGTGCTTGCGTTGTGTTTCGTCGAGTAAGTGAAGGTACAGGAGACCTAACCACCTCCCCTCCTTCTGGTGGGGCCAAATTTAAAAGGCCGGCAACGCATTTGTATCTCCTCTGGTGTAGCGGGTATCCATGGGCGGCGGTAATCGCTTACCATCAGGCGATTCGTATGCTCGTTTGACCCCTAACCCATAAAAAAAAAAATTGGTGCAATCTTTGAGGACTGCTGATAGAAGTGAAATCTTTAATCCTTGATCATAAACACTTCTTTATAAACCAAAAATAATTCAAAAATGGAAAGCGTTCGGTGACGATGACGCGAGTTCTATGATTTTTGTTCACTCAAGAAGTGCTCAACGCGCCTAAAGAAGTTTTCACTTCAAAAAGATGTGTAACCGATCATGCAAAAAGACCTAAGTTACGACAAAGCCCTACTATACAAATATAGCATTCATTCTTTACGCGGCGTATGGGCAAGGAGCATGTACAATCGTCAACATGAGCACAGTCTTGTTACTATCGCAAAATTTTCAGTTTGGCTGATTTTCACTATTATAGGAGTCTAGCGACTGTTGACTATCATGGAGCTTGGAGTCAGTCTAACCGAAAGAACTCACTTTAAACAAACGATGAATAGTTTCATGATTTTAAATGCTATCACTTTTCACAGATTTACGATGTTGCCTTTCTACAGTCGCTAGCGATAAATAAGAAACTCATGGTATCCGTAACTATTAGTTCTCACTTTATTAAGCCCAGCGATAGGCGTAGACCAGTACGCTATCGGCGTGTTCAGTATATCTGTGCAAACTATGTAAGGCTTTTTTGACTGCACGGGTGGCATAATATTAAGTACCAGTGGTTTGTGACATAAATAAATAAAAACTGCGGGTCTGGTAATTTGTATTCGTTGTTTTTAAAGTCACTCACGATCCTGGAATTATTACTAACCACATTTTGCCCGCAGCTTCGCTTATGTAAATGTAGGTTATGTCAATTATTTATCCCTCGGAAACGGTAGTTTTCTAGGTGAAAGGGGTACCTTTCACCTAGAAAACTATATGTGTATGTGTATGTCCTTTTCTGTACCCCTGACAACGTATATGCGAAATTTTATGACGATCGGTCGAACAGTTAAGGCTTGAAAGCATAACATATAAAGAAACTCACATTCGCATTTATAATATTAGTAGATGCAGAAGTGGCTTAATGAAAGTGAAATTCTATCCTTTACTCGACCGGACTCGGACTCAAGAGTACCAAATCAATAGTTTTCAATCTTAATAACAACTCCGTACCGAGATCGATTGTCTTCGGAAGCGGTGATATTGTAGACGACGTCGCGCTTAAATCAAATGCTTTAGCCAAGCATTAAGTACATTTCAATGGTTTGGCTCTAAAGACCCGATATTGAACCCTATTATATTACTTACTAGCCCTTTTTAGAGTTTTAAAATGTAGCATTGAAATAACATCTGTCTCATTAGCCCTCTGCTGTGCTGTAAGTTTCGATTCCAGGACTCGACAAACTGCTAAGTCTCTCTCGGGTTTTCTAATAGGGAAGTTGGAGTAGCAGCACAGGGAAGTATGCACTGTAGACAGCTTTACGGCGGCTATTACTAAAGTATTAAAATTTTCATTTTTCCCGACGTTTAAAGCAGCCACGACAGGTAGACTAGGTTTAGTGACGATTTTTAAATTTTAAAACGTTGACTAATAAAGCAGTGAAAGTCTAACTTAAGATGCTAATGATAAACAAAGAGAATACATGATAGCATGCGTCGTACAAATTGTATTTACAGCATTACTTATTTATTTATACGAAGCAGATGAAATTCAAGTGCTCGGGTGTACAGCGAGACGGGTCGAGGTTCGCGGCGTCGTTGTCGAAACATTGATTGTGATGCAAATAGAATCTGTCTGAAGCGTTGCATATTTAGTTGCGCGCTAAAATATAAATTGTACCAAGAAAGTTAAACAAGCGCTGTGTATGCATAATTGTCACACTTATGTATATGTTGGGATAATAAGTTCGAAATGTTTCAATTTTATATCGCACATAGCCTTACGCCTATTTCCCCAAGGGAGTTAGCAGGGATTTTACAGCCACAACGTAGACTATGGTTTCAGGTTTCGTACTATTGTTCCAAAGGACTCGAGTCACTTACACTTTTTTTAAGGCTCGCCTCGTTAAACTTAGTTATTTTCTCTAGCCTTGGCACTGGGAGCGCGTAATATTATTAGAAGACTATATTATTTAAAGGCTTAATCAAAATTTTGGCTACGGCCTTAAAATACCGATTAATAAGTATTATCAATCATGTGCACTAACCTTTTAACATGTTTAATACACTAACTCATATGTAGTAAACATATTAGAAAATCTAGATAAAGTATTATTGGTTGTCCACTATTTGTATACTGTATTTGCGCCATCGCGTTGACGCGTGGGGTTGGGATTCAAAAGGAAACAATCTAAAACTACCGTTTATTATTCGGTAGCTGGTATCTCTCCATTACATAAACTTAAACATTTAGACACAAATACATGCGTAATTGAACAACTGCTACCCATCTATAGTACACACATTAAAATAATTACAAATAATACTAAGCTGCCGAACCGTTTTTGCACGTCACACATTTTTATCTTGTACGAAGATCATGTAGATTGAACACTCGGTGTTTTCGCAGTAATGAGACCACTTAAACCAATATGTTATACGTGCAATGACAGATGAACAGTGAAAACATGTCAATATTTGTATCTCTGTGTAGGTACCATAAAAAATTGCTCGTCTGCTTATACCCGCACATTGTTATCTGTTTCGCTTGACGTCCCACAACTTCATAAGTGTCGTCTAATTTGGAATTTATGCGACTCCCTGCTGTTAACGTCGTCGACTCTATCTTTTATAATATTGATGCAATATTATCTGTGTGTATACATACATTACATACATATTTCTAAAATATCATTATAAAATAAATAAATTATAAAAAATATATACATTCGTGCATATTTACAGAGTGTGTGCTTTCTGTGGCTTAAACGGTTTTACTGATTTTAGGTGCCTATTGATTTGTTTTGATAATAGAAGTCGTGTGGGTGTCTTATTTACTTATAGAAAATGCTTCGGTGGCGCCGCTGTAATGAATGTTACCATTTATTTTCGTTGGATCCCAGTTTTGAATCCCAGTTTAATATTTTTGGCGTTGGATCCCACAAAACATTATTATGCTACTGTGTACGAGGCCTTCATTTCCGGTTTGGACAGAAGTGTTATTCGATTTCTTAGTTAAGAAGTTCTCAGTAGCTGCATGAATTCTAGAACAGCAGTGCCTGGTAGGCAGCAATAGATCCGCACCTTATTACGTGGTACCTCTAGTACTATAACAGGTAAAATAAGGACATTATACACCTCTGACTACCTCCTTGGGGTATAAGCATGAGACTTCGTATGTATTCTAATTACAATCGCATGTATCATTTATAAGCTTTTTTGTGGACAATCATGATAATGAACTGTTTTTGTGATTATTCGAATCCTCAATCACCTCAAAGTAGCCATACTTAGACGTGTGTTTCATCTGAAAATGTATTGATCACTGATAGGCTATGGAAGCCGCGTACCCACAGCCACCTTACAAATTTAAAGTAATGATGAGTTTGTAGAACTCATAATCGTTTTACAAGTGTCGACAAGTCACGGGAAAAATCATTACCCAACAACTTCTGTTACCTTTTAAAATATTTCATTAAGAATGTAATTAAAAGTCGAAATGGCTCGGGCGCCCCTTTAATTTAGCTTTAAGAGTTTTTGAAGGGGACAATGGGCTACGGAAACAAACAATTTTCTCATAATATAAATATACACTTTCATATTTTTTCTACCATTGTACGTCTCAATGCTCGTTTTATTTCAAACTTTATTTTTCTGAAGTTTTTATAATAGACCTTTGAAGGTACCTGTCGGCTTTTGGTATTGTTTATGAAAATTGTTATATTTGGTCTGTACAATAAAAAAGCACTTATATTAAATCGTTTTCCTTTTTATTCGTTTTTAATTTCGTTTATTACAAGTTCTATTAAGTTTTCAATAAATATGTAATTTTGACGCGTTCTTTCAAGTTTTCTTTTGTCTTTATCTCCAATTCGCAGTAGGTACAGATAATGATTTTGAAATCAATAATTTAGAATTCAGTGTTTTTGCTCTGTGTGAAAGGATAGATAGTAAGTGGGACTTCATTATATAGTACACTTCCTACATCGCTACAATGTTTTTGAATAGTAGTATGCTGATTTCACTATGAATGGGCAGGCTGACCGGCGAAATACTACCTCAGAACAGGATATCGATGTAAAGTTGCAATAGACGTAATGGTGCCTTTCTTTCGCTCTGCAAGAATGCCGGCGGCCCAACCACATCTAGGTAACATCCTTTCCTACCTTATCCTACTTCGTTACTGCTATCCACCTCTTCGCATAGCCTTTGCTTTTCAATAGAAGTGCTTGTTTGCATCCATTTGGGTTACAGTAGGCAGCGTCTTATATATAATCTTAAAGTTAATTCGGCAGCAAATAATAGAGGTTAAAGTATGAAGTTGCCGTTGTATAGTAATAGATACTTTGAATTGACATAAAACCTTCATGGTGTGAGATTTTCGAGTGAAACTTTTTTCATATGATACCTACATATAAGATTATTCTTTTAAAAAATGTGCAATGTTCGATTTTCGACTTTAATTTTTTTTTATCAGCTTAGATGGGAAAGATGGATACTACTGGTTCTGACGCGGAATTAACGCGGCAGAAACGGCTCGCAATTTCAACGCTACGTTTGGAGAAGAGACTGCTAATGAACGCACCGTGCGTTTTTGGTTTAAACGATTTCATAATGGAAACTGCGACTTGAAGAACGAACCACCTGGAAGACCGCCCACACAGGTGAATAACGCAAAATTGAAGGAGATGGTGGAAGCCGATCTGAGTCAAACTATCCAGGAATTAGCGGCATGGTTTAACGTTACCTTACCTACAATATTGGCTCATTTGCATCAAATCAATAAGATGAAAAATATAAAAATGGGTGCATCCTGATTTGACTGATCTGCAGAAAGAAATGCATGTTGTAACTCTTGTTGCCTTGTTGAATCGGTACAGAAATGAAGGCATATTGGATCGAATTGTGACATGTGACGAAAAGTGGATTATTTACGATAGCCGTAAGCGAAAAATGCAATGGCTGACCCCAAGTCAAACGCCGCAACAGTGCCCTAAAGCAAAGCTTACCAATAAAAAGGTAATGGTAACTGTTTGGTGGTTTCTTCATGGTGTTATTCACTATAGCTTTCTCAGGTCTGGTCAAGCAATAACAGCAGATGTTTACTGTGCCGAACTTCGAACAATGATGGGGAAACTGGTAGTGAAACAGCCCCGACTCGTAAATCGATCTTAACCATTATTGGTCCATGATAACGCAAGACCTCACACTGCACGAGAAACCGTTGTAACTCTACGGGAGCTGCAGTTAGAAACCATACGTCATCCTCCGTACTCGCCAGGCCTTGCTCCAATGGATTACGATTTTTTTGGTGATTTGGACAATTTTCTACGCGATAAAAAATTTTCTTTCACGCAGTTTGTCGAATCTAGATCCCCAGAGTTCTATCGTAAAGGCATAAATGAACTTCCGTTTAGATGGCAGCACTGTATAGATAATGAGGGTAAATATTTCGATTAAATAAATATGGTACATCTTAGAAAAAAACGAGTTTTAATTTTTCAGTAGGTACAAATCGGCAACTAAACTAAACCTACCTACCCCCTAATAATTATTTTAAGGTCTTGACACCATAAAAGCAATTCCAAGAAAACATAATAATATGTTTTATTGAAAACACCGCCAGGGCTACGAACGGCGATTTATGCATACCACATAAGTAATTTGAAAAAGTTTTACACAACGATTGAAATCCATTTCTAAATAATGGATCATATGACATTTAAAAGGTCGTCGAAATTCAATTCTTGCTCTCCATGAAAGAGAAAATTCAATGATTTTATTCGTATTTTCCCAATAATTCTGCCAACGTTTAAAAGGGCTAAAACCTCGAACGCCGACATGTATTGAATAAAACAGAGGGTGTAGTTTGTCACGAGAATTCTAATATAAATCCATGTGTTTCCTCTATACGATTGATAGTCTCAATAAAATAAATTTTCTTTTTCTTTCTCTGTGCGTTTAAATTGGAAACTCTATTTTAGTTACATAGCCGCATAATAAATATTGTCGTATTTTAAACGAATACTGTATTGACTAAAACTAGAAGCATTAAAAGGGGCGATTTTCTACGTGTTCCGTTCTGGCCCGGCCACAATCGCTTTCGCTATCGCAAGTGATGTAAAAGTAATGTACTTCAGGTGTACTTAATGTACTTAGAAGAGATTTTTTGTGTACCTCAAAGGATAACTCATAATATACTTAACAAAGTGGCCGGGCTGCAACGTGTACGCCGCAGCCCGGCCACAACGATTTCTATAGATAGGATGGTTAAAATCAAACGTAATATCAATTATATACTTGTACCTTTATTGTTCTTCCATTTTCTTTGTATAAATCTACATTAAAACTTCCTTACTTATTTTACACAACGAAAAAAGTATTACGAATAATTTTGTACGTAGCGCCTGTACAAAAAAATAGCAGTCATGGTTTTAGCTTTATTACTAAGAAAATACTTCAGATGATTACATATTACAATTTTGTTTTAAACCTGATTACATTCATATATCGAGGCCGACAATTCATATACAAATATAATCACCAGTAGATTTTGTTAAAACTACATATGCCAGCAGACAATTCAAAACAAATTCCGCAGCATTATATAATAAAATAAATAAAGAAATTAACATCTATTCCATGAATACTAAAGACTGCAAAAAAGCAATAGTTCAATGGCTAAAACTTAAGACATATGATGACATTGAAGTATTGTTGCAAGCATCAATATGATTTGAAAAGACTCACGCGCATTCACACACACACACACACACACACACACACACACACACACACACACACACACACACACACAAACACTCACACACGCGCGCGCGCGCGCGCGCATACACACACACACACACACTCACACACGCGCGCTTACACACACACACATAAACATATTTTATTTTTGTTTAATTTTAGGTTTAACTTTTAATTTTTAGATTTAACTTTTAATTTACTGTTTTAATTATATTTTTTGTACACTACTTTTACCATTTTATAATTTGTTATTGGAGAGCGGGGCCTCCTAGCACAAGTATATCTTTTACTTAAAAGGAGGTCCCTATGTAAGATTATGTAAAAGTTATAAAAGTTTCTGCAATAAACCTTTTTATTTTTATTTTTTTTTTATAATCAGGTTTAAAATAAAATTGTAATATGTAATCATCTGAAGTATTTTCTTAGTAATAAAGCTAAAACCATGACTGCTATTTTTTTTGTACAGGCGCTACGTACAAAATTATGAGTAATACTTTTTTCGTTGTGTAAAATAAGTAAGGAAGTTTTAATGTAGATTTATGAAGTACATTACTTTTACATCACTTGCGATAGCGAAAGCGATTGTGGCCGGGCCAGAACGGAACACGTGATTTTCTGGCCATTAAATCAGTTGAAACGCTATAATGTTGTGCCGTTTATAAAACTCAGTGTTTAATTATTGGACAATAGTTTATCATAGCGTGGTATAACTCCACGTTGTGCTTTTGACCGGGGTAAGACTAATAATATATTCGTGCTAAGTGATGGACGGCGCTGAAGATGGACAGTAACGTCAGTTTGACAATATAGATATGATATTTGTATCGCCTGTATACATGTTACTCACACACTTGTATTGTATAGAATATGACAAGCGTGGCTGATCTATTTGGTGGTGGTCCAAGTTCTATGATGTAAAGTCATAGAACTATATATTATGTATTGCTTATACTCGCTTGGATCAATTGTTTTATTTTATAATAAAGACAGATGTCAGATAAATACTTATCCCTACGAACAAACAGAAAACCTAGCCATTACCAATTATACATATTTTCATACTTTAAAGGAATGCTGCATGTATTTTTCTATATCTATAGTATCACACTTCTCGTATAGGATAGAATTACACACCATTAGATCCAACATTAAAACCAAGCAGGCCGCGCAAGTAGCTTCAGGACATGTATAAAATGTGTCACTCGCACATTGTCGATTCTACGATGGAAAAAAGTCTGATCGTATAGTAGGTCATTCGATTACTGGACCAAACGAACTAACAGAGTTACTACTCTTAGTCGGCTTCTTATAAATGGATTGGTATTTCCCGGGTGGGCTGGCGCATTCGTACACTCAAAACTTATGTTTATTTAAATACAAACTCAACATTTAATTAATCTATAAACATTACTTTAATTAAACTAATACGGTGAGTGAACAGCATTGATATAAATAAAATTATATTCTATTGAGAGCCGCGAGTTGCAACTTCTGATATTAAACATTAATTGCACCCTTGAAAAGAATAACTAATTGCCGCGCGGACAAAAGGGGTGAACTCGTTAAAAGTTCCGTAAATTTGCCCTCCGCCCTCAACACAGGGCTGTCGTTAACTGGATATCATAACATTATATTGTGTTCTTTACATACACATTATACAGTTAGCGATAGAGCCTGCGCGTGCCACTTATTGATGGTGGCCAAGTAACTTCCTCTTACAGAAAACTAACTTAAAAACAGTAACACTGTTACTGGCCTTCGTGTGGTAGGTAGTTCCGGCTCATGTACTTACCTTGCCTTTTATACATAGACACATCAAAAAAGTCCGCGTTCACTTGGAAAAGTTGAGATATTTTTTAATTGCTTAAAATATTTAAGAATAAATTATGTACTTTATTTAAGAATAAATCATTTAAATGTAGAAAACATAAAATCCTCTTTTGTTTTTTTACATAAAAACGAGATCAATGATAAATGATCCTCATTCTTGTTTCTGCCTAAAAGCTGTTTTAATCAATTTCTCTAAAATTGTTCATTTGAAAAATTCCAGGTGGACTGTCTGAAGTCTTGCGCGCAAGAATAGTGTTATTGTGTGAAGAAGGATATTCTACAAGGCAAATTGCAACCAGAGTCTCCGTTTCTCAAACCTGCGTCGTTACTACCCTGCAGAGGCACTGGAGCATGGGTAACCTGGCTGATCGACCACGCAGTGGCCGCCCGGCTGTCCTTAGTGATGTTCAGAAGCGCTACATCAGACTTCTTGCCGTCCGTGATCCAATAATTAACTATAAAATGAGATTAGAACCGCAGTGATACTGGACTGGATATTAGCACTCTGACCATTCGTAATTGTTTACACCACTTTAGATTACGATCAAGGAAATCCTGGCGAGCACCTTTGAATACACGGAAACGACAGCGATGCAGATTGTAGTGGGCCAGGTAACGTCAAAATGATGAAGACGAAGAAGAAGATGTCTGACGTAATTGTCTTTTCGTTGACGAAACACGAATTATTACGCACCCTGATAACCGATGTGTCCGAGTTTGGAGACGGCCTGGGAATTCCGAAAGGCAAAGAACTGCCACTAGAACCGTTCAGCAAGGCGGCAAATCGGTATCTTTTTGAGGCGGAATAATGATTAGAGCTCGAACACCTTTGATCCCGTACCAAGGCTATGTGACAGCTAATTTGTACAAGACAGCTGTTATTGATGACATCATCAGACTTTTCAGGATAAATTATTATGGTAAACATCGTCGACCAACACAAGTCGTGTTGGTCAACGATAATACGCCGGCACATCAAGCTCAATGAGTGAGCGCTGCTCTCTGGGAGTAAGAAATCACGCGGTTAGACTGGCCTGCCGGCTTTCCGGACTTAAACCCAATTGAGCACGCATGGGACGCTCTCAAGTGAGCTGTTTGGAATCGTCAGCCACCTCCAAGAACTCTGTCAAAGATCAAGGAAGCCGCCAATCAAGAATGGGACAGGTAACCACAAGAACTATTGGACAACTTGATCTACAGCATACCCAGGAGGATTTCCGCGTGCGTTCAAGCCAGGGAAGGAGTCATTTTGTATTAAATTTGTAAATAAAAGCATTACAAAGTTTTTAAATGATAAAGCAATAAATAATGCATTAATTAATAATATTTTGACACTAGAAAAAATGTCTCAACTTTTCCAAGTGAACGCGGACTTTTCTCATGACGTGTGTACAGTCTCACACTCGCTTGCAATGGTCTTAGGTCCGCCGTAAAAGTGACCAATTGGACCTAAAATTGATGCAATAAATACATTATAATTTTTTGCACGCATAGTTTCAGACTTTGTGACGTTATCGAGAATTTCTTTACAGAAAGATCAAATAATAATTTTCCTTATATCACGTCTTTAATCCTTTCATCTAAAATATCGTAATCAAACGAAGAGCTATTTTACATGAAAATATCGAATTTTTCGAATTTTCTAGCAAATTCAAATGCTTGAATTTTAAGCTCAGTTGCTGGTAGAGACAGAGCATTCTATATACTACACTTTGTAGTATGACAAACCTTATAGCATTTCGCAAATACAATAAAAAGAAAATATTTGGACGCAAGCAGCACATTTTATAGGAAAAGTTTCTGTAAAATATCCCAAATAAAATGAATATGTATACATTTCCATCATTTAAAGCCGCCGCATAAAATATAACGCTAATTAAATCGCCGCTACTCGCAGTAACAAGTTATCAAAAGCTTGACATAAATCGAGCCGCTCTAAGCCCGACAATGACATGAAAGGCTTGACATGTCAGTGGAAATCCTGATGAATGGCAGCCCTGCCCGACGCACTGAAAAACATCGTCTCAAGAACCTCCTTCAAAATTGAGCAAGACGGAAATGCTGCATAATACTATGTGAGAAAAGGACAGATGACCAGTATTGTTAATTTTAACGTGTCAACATTGAATATAATTATTATTTATATATAGGAGCTTTCTGAGATTATTATCCTCGGACCAAGTATCACACAGTTATTATCTTTTGTATTTGTGGGTAGAATTATTTTTTATTATAGTTTTATAATAGTAGCCAAATAAATATTATATTTGCCTCCTTGATTCCGTAGCACAAGTAATTTTTGATTTATATACAGGGTGTTTGGAGGGTGAGTAGCCATAGGAAAATGGTCGATAGGTGATGGTGGTGGCTACGTGTTGCGCCTACTTAAATAACATTTTGCCTTAAGTTTAATGAGTAATAATTTTATTTTCTATTTTTCTAGAAAATCTCCGTTTTTTTGTATAAAAACTTTAATTATTTTTTTAATAACCGCTGAAATGTTTAAAAAAAAGATGTCATTTGTTAGTGTAGTCTTACCTTATTCAAATTTAATCATAATTTCATACAAACAATTCAAAAAGAAATAACAGTGAAGTATCAAACTTTCATAAATAAAAAAAAAACATCCTTATGTCAACTTCACATGGTAAAATAAAAAAAACTTACGGTGTATGGCATTTACAAATGTTTTTAAAAACTTCTCTAGTTAATACTCTTTCGAACGGTATGTAATATGTATCATAACTAACCAGGTAACTCAACAAAAACCGGTTTGTCGTCACGAATGCATTAAAAGGGTGAAAACCTAAATTATTCAATTGAGCAGGTAAAATGTTTTGTTTTGGATGACGCAACGAAAAAGTGCAATAGGTTTAGCTGTTGCACTTTTTTGTCTTCTATTACTATGTATGTACTTTATTTTGGGGCAATTAAAACAAAAAAGTATTTTTTTAAATAATTTATTACAAATCTTGTTCAAATTGATGTCCATTATTTCTGATACATGCGTAACATCTCTTTCTAATTTCCGTTGTGGTATGGCTTAACCTGATTTCTTGTTTCATTATCACAAATGCATTATCTATTTTTTCAATTAATTGCTCTCTTGTTTCAATGGTTTCCGTATACACTAGAGCTTTAGCACGACCCCAGACATAAAAATCAAGCGGTGTTAAATCCTGCGACCTTGCAGGCCATGGGATGGGACCATTTCTGCCAATCCAAGCGTTGGGAAATGAATTGTCAAGGTGTTCCCGGACTGCTAATGTCCAGTGCGCTGGGCAGCCATCTTGTTGAAAAACAATGGGTTCTTGATTCTGAACATTTGGAACTCCATCCATGAGTTTGGGCAAATCATTTATTAAAAAATCTAAATAATTATTGCCATTCAAATTGTCTGGTAGATAATGTGGACCAATAAGTGTATTGCCAATTAGTCCTGCCCAAACGTTAACCGAAAACTTCCTTTGATGTGTCACCGCTCTTTTCTTTTTAGGGTTTTCATCCTTTGGGGCCCAATGATGCAAATTATGAAAGTTTACAATGCCTTCCCTTGAAAACTTTGATTCATCCGTCCACAGGATACTTTTTAAGAAGTCGCGGTTGTCAACATCCATGTGTAACAAGAGACGGCAAAACTGGACGCGTCTTTGATAATCGTTTTCGTCTAGACCTTGCACGAGAGTGTAATGAAAAGGATGCTTTCCATTAGCGCGAAGAACAGACCACACTTTCCATGAGCTTAGATTTAGTGTTGCAGCTACAGTGCGGATACTTGTTGTGGGATCTTCATCAAAAGCTTCCAAAATGCGTTCGTCATCAGCAACGTTACGTTGTCTGGCAACTCCAGGTTCACGGCGATTTAGATTGCCAGTTTCCCTTAAGCGTCTAAATGTCGTTTCAAAAGTATGACGATTAGGTTGACGTCTATTGGGAAAACGCTCTTCATAAATTCTTTTTGCTTCTCGTCCATTTCCATCAGCTTTGCCGTAATCCATCAACATATCAGCGTATTCCTCGTTAGTAAAAGCAGCCATTAAAAATAACAGTAACAACAAAACTTAACAACAACAAACGAAAAAAAAAATAATGCGCAGAGCGGAGTTGTGAAGTACAACACGTGAAGTAACAAAGAACGACAAGTGTCGACTAAATGCACCCGACAGGGTGCGCAAGGGCCAAAGGGAGCATAATAGTCAACCGATGAAAGAGATAGCACAATACTTTTAGCTGTGTTACAATGAGACAAAACATTTTACCTGCTCAATTGAATAGTTTAGGTTTTCACCCTTTTAATCCATTCGTGACGACAAACCGGTTTTTGTTGAGTTACCTGGTTAGTTATGATACATATTACATACCGTTCGAAAGAGTATTAACTAGAGAAGTTTTTAAAAACATTTGTAAATGCCATACACCGTAACTTTTTTTTATTTTACCATGTGAAGTTGACATAAGGATGTTTTTTTTTATTTATGAAAGTTTGATACTTCACTGTTATTTCTTTTTGAATTGTTTGTATGAAATTATGATTAAATCTGAATAAGGTAAGACTACACTAACAAATGACATCATTTTTTTAACATTTCAGCGGTTATTAAAAAAATAATTAAAGTTTTTATACAAAAAAATTGAGATTTTCTAGAAAAATCGAAAAAAAATTATTACTCATTAAACTTAAGGCAAAATGTTATTTAAGTAGGCGCTACACGTAGCCAACACCATCACCTATCGACCATTTTCCTATGGCTACTCACCCTCCAAACATCCTGTATATTATTGTGTATTTTCTTCTCCCTAGCCTTCATATTCCCAAGTCACTTGGGGTTGGCTTTCTAGTCTGAACGGATTTGATTGGATATCAGTTTTTACACTGAGCGACTGCTATCTGACCTCTGCAACCCAAAGGCTAATGATGCTCCAAGGCTAAACCAGTGTCAGGATATTAGAGTGCACTGACTTCCCAATAACGACTGCCATAGATGTTCATGGCAGCCGGGTCCGACGGCTTAACGTGCTCTCCGAGACACAGAGCAGGCGATAATTTTGTCAATCAATACGCACATAATTTCGAAAAGTCATATAACTTCCGAAAGTCTGAGGTGCGCGACGTGGGTTGGCACCCGAGACCCTCTGCATTGCAGTCCTGTTGGTCTCCCTACTGAGCTATCGCTGCTTAATCTTTAATATTATAGTGTATGTAAGTATAAATCAAAACGCTTGTATGTCCTCTGAAAGATTAGGCAGGTGCGTTACACGTATATTGCATTAGCTACGCTTTTAGGCCCTACTTAATACGGGACAAACCTATTACCGTCACCCGCCCTGTTAACACTACATGCTGTTACTAACAAATATCTGAATCGATAAGCCCAATAGCATTTTGCCTGGCGTAGGAATAGAACTCCGGATCTCACGATGGCATGCAAATGCAACTGTAAACTTATGCCACGAATGGCCACGATTCCAACAGGGCAGTTGAATGTCTTAGGAATTATTGACTTACTAACGAAATTTCATTGTGAAAATGATTGAAATTATAATACTAAATATTAAACAACAAAAGAAATAAAACTACAATCTTAAATCGATGCATCGTTCGATCCTTAGATTCTAAACAAATTAAATATTCGACAGAAAATGATTAAATTAATCTCAGTCAAAGCGGCCCTCAAAAACTATCTCTAAAAAGTTAACTCAACAAACCAACAAAAACACTTTTACATTTATATTAGTAAGGATAAGAATAAAAAAGTTAACATTGGTTGAAAAGTGACAGACGACTGGAACATCATCTACCAAAAGCAGACCGACACCTCGACGCTACCAAAGCGATAAAATCTTTAATTTCATTTTACCATTTTTACCTCAATGCCAGATGTTCCAAATCGATGGACCGATGCTAATTGAATACTAACGAAAATCAGCATTAATTAGTCATTTTGACAAAACTTGGACCATAAAACGTGAAGTCCGGGAGTCTCCCCACCTTCCCTATTTAGGCGGGAGGAGGGGTGTAATTATAACTGGATGGAATGTTAATTCTACTAATTAATGTCGTCTTACGGCTGATGGATACGACAACTTAGCTAATTTGCTTGAACAGTCAAGACTTAGATCTGATGATTTGTGACTTCGATGTAAATGTTTGGGCATCATAATAAAATTAATATCACGCACTATTTTCAGACACTGCTTTAGTTAGTTAGGATGTTACCATAATTTTTTACCTAAATTGAATGTTGCCGGTTTTTATTTTTGGTCCATAAGCCGTCAAGATAATCATGATATCTTGTTGAAGAAAATTGACAGGACAGTCAGCCGTGTGGAAGAATTAACCCAGACTTGGGTGAATTGCCGGAATTCTGAGCACAGTTGTATTCACCGACCACTAAAAACACAAACACTGGTCAGCTCGGCGAAACTTGATGAAAGTTACGTAGTAAGTATCGGAGCCAAAAATAAAGGGGACGGCTTTTTTTAAAAACCATCTTTAAGATAATATAACTACTGCATTAGGTTATCATGTCCTGCGCTGTACCACGAGAAACTTTACAAACAAACAATCAAAGGACACAAAGTAAACGCAGGCTGATAGCAACCTATGTAATGTATTATGCTATGCAGTGACTTGACTGTGTTGCCGTAAAGTAGCTTCTGCAAATTCTATAAACAAAGCCATGTCCATAAGCTGTTACCGCATATTATCTGGCTGCTAGCTAATCAATAACTAGCAGCAATAGAAAAAGATGGTAAAGATCTACCATGGTCTACCAATAACGAATTATATTTATTCTGTGAATGGAATAAAAACAGAAATGGTTAAAAATTTGTATTTACCAATAAGAGCTTAATAAACATTATAGGTATTGTTAGTTGCGGAATGCGACGTAAACAAGTAACGTCACGAATCATCCGATCGAGCGTGCTATAAAAGCGCGCTCGGCGCGCAATGACTCACTTTGACATCGAGCGGCGGTGGATGGAACGGACGTGCTGTGTGATCGCTTTTGGGTGATATCAATTATTTCTTACTTTATTTGTTAATGCATTTCTTGAATAAGTCAATGATTATTTATAGGTTAAAGTGCGTCTGTTATTTTTTTAATCTGTTTCTCATCCGATTCCTAACAGTATATATATACATACAAATAAAAACGCGTATTTTGGTGAGAATTA
The DNA here is from genome assembly GCA_963564715.1 of Catocala sponsa. NCBI lineage: Eukaryota > Metazoa > Arthropoda > Insecta > Lepidoptera > Erebidae > Catocala > Catocala sponsa. The sequence goes on along the minus strand of OY751341.1, from coordinate 23,096,111 downwards.
CCTAATTGTGAATCGAAACCTAATACATACATAAAAAAAATCATCATCCTCGTCCATCCGTTTATACATAGGTACGATCATTGTGAATCGAGAGGTATGCAAATCCAAAAAGGACTCCCTAAAAGTCATAATGCCGCGAAGTAGGTATCATCTAAGTGCAAAGAAAAAACTATAAAATATAGAGACGTCACTCTCGTCACATCATGTAGCCAGTAGTTATATACATACATAGATTCACGCCTGTTTCCCAGAGGGGTAGGCAGAGACTACGGAATTCCATTTGCTACGATCCTGACACACTTCTCTGGCTTCATTCACTTTCATCACATTCCTCATACACGCCCGTCGGTTCAAGGAGGTCTTAACCTGGCCTTTGTCCAGAACGCCTCCGATCTGATCGAGAAACGTTCGCCTAGGTTTTCCTCTTACGACTGTTCCATTCACACTAGCCTTATAAACATTCTTAGTCAGTCTTTCCTCGTCCATTCTTTCTACATGTCCAAACCAGCTTAACATACCCTTTTCTATTCTTGTAACTATATCCACTTTCATGCCGCATCTCTCTCTAATCACACTATTTCTTATTCTATCTTTCAGAGTCACACCACATATGCTTCTCAACGCTCTCATTTCTACAGCATTTATTCTGCTCTCATGCTTCTTTATATAGAGTGTTCTTATATCTCATGCTTCTTTAAATCTTTTATTAGTTATTTAGAGTGACTAATATCACAGTTGAAAGCTCTGACATCACGTACTGGCCCAATGGCACGGGCGGCGCATGATATTAACAACTAAAATGCTACAGACAAAGTATTCCAGAGATAATTAATAAATTAGATCGGAGACGTTCTGGACCAAGGTCAGGTTAAAAGCACCTTAAACCGGCGAGCGTGTATGACGAATGTGATGAAAGGGAATGAATCCAGAGAAGTGTGTCAGGATCGTAGCAAATAGAAATCCGTAGTCTCTGCCTAACCCTCTGGGAAACAGGCGTGAATCTATGTATGTATGTAATTAATAAATTTTGTTAGTGTAGCAAAATTTACCATATTAACACGCGGTCTCGATCGCGTAAACGCCCAATATGATTTATTGTTATACTATAATATGAACATAATAAAACATGACATACACTTTAGCTGCGACACAGATAATATAATACTATACTAGTAGCTGCGATATATTGTTTGCTAATTGAATTTCCAATTGTGGTTTTAAATATGAATTAAATATATTTGTAATGGCGGCATACTCCCGGTTAGAGCCTAATTAGATACGGAATGTCAATGATTTTGCGCTCATTGTAAGTAATGATTTTTTTAAATTTTCTACTGATTTACAACCAATACATGGATACATTATGGTTTAAATTTATTATTAAAAGTATAAATAAATAGTTATAGGTTTTTGGTTTCAATGTAAAACTGTTTCAAATTATTAAGGTGGAAAATCCCACGATTGCCAATTATTTGGAAATGGTACAAATGATCCGTTTCGCGCGGGAGAGCGCTGTCCTGTTATAAGAAACTAGCAAAATAATAATAAAAATATTCTACCACATACACCATCTAGCCCAAACTAAGCAGAGCTTGTACTATGGGTACTAGATAATGGATAAACATACATAATGTTACCTTGCCCGAACACATAATATATACCTTTTTTTGTAAATACTTACATTATTAAGTATACATAGAAACACCCAGACCAAGACATGTTCATGCTTACAAATGTTTGACTTGAGCGGGAATCGAACCCGCGATCTCAGACGTGGCAGTCGGTTTCACTAACCACTACGCCATCGAGGCCACCAAATATGATAAGAATGGTTAACAGTATTTTGCATGCATGCGAGCCTGTTAGCTCACCTGCATATGATTATGTCTCCGATTCCTTTCCTTCGGCTCTTGCCGAGCGCAAGAGCTGACATGCACCCGCACGAATGATACCTCTAGTATTGCAAGCCATCATAAGCTATGATAACCCCTTGTCATCACGCGTGCCGTTAATCAGATATTTTATAAAAGAATAGGACAAAGCTTTGCCTCTTGTAATCTCAAACAATACAAAGGAAAGCATTATTCTCTATAAAATCAAAACTTCTCTCAACAAATATCAAAAGAGTTTTGTTGAAAACATGTAAAGGATACAAACTTGTTAACAACTGTTAATTTTAGAACATAAAGACAGATCAAAGGAAGAGCTCGTTGGATAGCAGGGCGACATTCAGACAAGCATCTGTTTTTATCATACTAGATGTGATAACATCACATTACTCCATTACACAAGTGCGGCGGATACTTGTATAATGGAGTAATGTGATGTTACGATACGTGCCTGACCAAGGGCGTCGCCAGCCGATGGCCCAAGGGAGGGCAAGTTGATATGGAGAATGAGAAAAGTATGAATTGTAGGTAAAGTCAAGAGCACATGAAGCTTTTCATTTGCAGTACGAGCCTTGCATCTACAGCGATTGTAATATAATAATGGTACAGAGTCCAACGAGTACAGCTTCACGAGTGCTTGACTGAACAACAAATAAAACTTAGAAATAAGTTATTACATTTATTAGAAAAATAGAATAAAAATAATTTGGGAGTTTGAATTTGAATATACAGTGTATTTTTTTTGTATTTACCAGATTTTAATATTATAGTGTTCGACAAAGATTCTTTTTTTGATTAGGTTAATTAAAACAATCTTCGGGGGATTTTTTGAAAACTTTTCGACGACTTTATTATGAAAATCTTGTAATTTAAGAATTTTAGAATAAGTTTTCTGTGCACACTCATCATGGCCAGACCATTGAGGCGATTTTCACCCATAGTGTTTCTTAGCCAGGTTTTTAGTCTCATGAGGCTGCTAAACGTTGTGTACGGAAGAGCGATCAAAATTTTCAACGCTTTTTCCATGTCATAACATAGAGCAGAGCGTAGTTGAGCGTACGGAATATTAGGAATGGAATTGGTGAATTCATTCGAGTGTCGACGTACGGGAACGATCGATCAAGTAAGTCAAGTCAAAGACTTAGTAGGACTTTGGTTGCTTTACATTTGGCAACTTTTTAGAATATCTAGGGGGGCCAGCTGCACTTTAAGCGTCCACTTTTCAACATTTACTTTGAGAAAGTTTACACATTAAGTTATTGTAAAAGGAATATTGAAAATATTTACACTATTACGAATATCCCTATTAAAAATAATCATTTCATTCGATTACAAGTAATAATTAATACGGTCATCGTTTTTTAAATGCAGTAATAAAACGTTTCATAGGATTCGAATATCTAAAGATAACAAATGAGAAACGACAATGAATTGCCGTAAATCTTAGAGTTCGAAAAAATTGTATCACATGACCTTGAGGTCAGAGGTCAAAGGTCATAGTCATTTCGGGGTATATCGACTATGCAGAGTCGAATGGCATTAACCGCGAGTCTCTAGCTCTTACGGTTCTTGAGTTGAAAGTTGTATAACAGACAGACGGACAAAGCTGTTGTACAAGAGTGTTTCGAACTCTAATAAAAAGCCTATCTACGCTTAACGGTGATTAGACTTGCGACTATTTAGTTATTGAGAAGCCAGTAACATATAGTTTCGCGTGGTAGTTAGCTAACTTACTAGCCTACATTTGGTAGGTTATTGAGACCGGCACTTACTGATAAAAGGTTACCGTAGCTTTGAAGGTAACAACACTAGGGGTCTCATACGCGCGTTGCCTTTTTACCCCACTACGGCGTAGCCAAAAGGAAGGAAGGGTAATGATTTTGGTAGTCTGTGTATATATATTTGTATGTTCCACCATAGCGCCTAAACTACTGAACCGATTTTAATTAATGAGGTGTCAATAGATTTGTAGTAATGATCGGAGTGACATAGGCTATATAAATTTTATCAACATTTTATATGACGGATTTTGAACCTCAGACTCAAACCTCGAAAAAATTAAACTGAGTTAATCATCACGTGTTTGGTATCAAAAGAAAGGTCTTGGCAAGCACAATACAAATATGAATATATATCATATTGTTTAAGTCAAAATATATGAAATTGATGAAAACTTTAAATAAAAAATAGAGTTAGTTAGAGCCGTGGTCGCACCCACTGTGTTTAATGAAGGTGTTCCTGGCACCCACATAATCATAGCAGGTATACAGTAGGTGCGACCACGGCTCTACCTTGACCATTTTTGTACCTAAGCATTTCTGGATTTCTGTCTGTATTATTTTCTTGTTTCGTCCTTTTTAGACCCCTTTTTTACGTAGTCGGGTTATAGTTGTTTAAACTAATTTTTTTGCAAAATATGGAGTACATCTAATACGTGGTACAATGCTACGTATCACTTTACTCACAGCACAGCGTGTCTTGTAACTCTGGAAACCATATTCCACCACCGGGACATAACACAAGGTTTGGCTGCGATATTCTGTAGAGCGAAAGATTTGTTCTGAATAATACTTACATTAGAACTAGTTTTTGCTCGCGACTTTGTGCGCATGAACTTTAGAACTATGTATATTTTCTTTTCTTTTTGCATTTATGAAGAATTGGTCTATACTCATTAAACATAAATATATTCATTTTGGTAACACAATATCAAACATTTCTTATTATTAATACTGCCTAGACTTCTAGCTGGCGTATCAAGGTATATGCATCAGATTTTGAGTTAGAAACTTCCAGCAATACAACTACCTATTAAAACCGCATTTAATTTTGTGTAGCAGTTTTGCATAATGCGTAGAAACATAGAAAAATTCAAAACAGAATTCGTTTAGCTTCTATGTGTACCTCTTATAAAGCCTGCCTCCGTGGCGCAGCGGTAGTGAATGCGACTGCTGTGCATGAGGTCTCGGGTTCGAATCCCGGGTCGGGCCAGCAAAAAGTTATTGGGTTTTTCTTTTAAGAAATCTCAATACGAGCCCCGGGTTTGGAAGTTGGCGGTGTTAGACACCCCCGTGCCTCGGAAAGCACGTAAAGCCGTTGGTCCTGCGCCTTATCTCTCTCCGATTTTTGAATAAGTTTAGTGTTATAAGGAAAAAGCAAAATGGATTCCAAAAAAATAAATCAATGACCTTAGCTGCATTTATATTAGTTGAGAATATCACTCGGCATATTGACAAACTGACACTTGATAAATACGAGACGAGGATCAAACCAGAAACTTTATCAATCACAAACCCAAGTTCCTTAGTTAACTTAGTCACTAGCGCCACCCATCAGTTAAAGACCAACTTGAGTTTCTTGAACGTTTTAAAAAGTAGGTACTCAGTAGAAACGGTAATTGGATACGCTTTTACTTTACCTTAACAAAAATACTCAAAATAAAAATAACGACGTCTCTTCGTCAACTTAATTAGTTGTTCATTGAAATTAAACTACTATATACGGATTTTATCGCGTTGTTTATTTGACACTGTTACAAAATTTTTTGAAAAACTGTTACACTACTATAATCACTATTAAACTTTACAAATTTTTAAGTTAATTAAATTATTGAAACTATTAAAACTATTTATACTATTACTATACTATTATACTATTTAGATTTATTTTTACACTTTCCCCGACGTTTCGGTTGCTTTTCAGCAGCCATGGTCACGGGGAGACTAAGATGGTAGTTGTCTCAATGTTCCAGTGTAGTTATTTCAAAGTACCCGAACATAATTTAATCATGGGTGTTTCTATTTACGCAGAATGAGCTCAAAGTATCATGAAGTCTAGCTGTGGTTTGCTTCTTCTTGGGTTTGACTATTTGAATTACTGGATCCCAAGCTGGTGGTACACTCCAACCATCTTCTCTATTGAAATTAGGATGTTTCTTGATTTCAATAGCCTCGCGAAGCATCCTTGGTAGGAATCGGTGTTCTTTAGCGAGCATCTGTGGTTTGTCAAATCTCAGGTAGTGGTTGGTCCCCTGTTGCACATGTTCACACACAGCAGACTTCAACGAGCGTTGGTGTTTTACATCAGCTATGTGTTCTTTTATGCGGGTGCCTATGCTTCTCTTGGTTTGACCAATGTATGAGAGTCCGCAGTCACAATCTTCAACAACAAGTCTTTGTTTCAGAGAGCCCACGGGATCTGTGACAAGAAACACCTGGACGCCGAGCTTCAACATGTCAAGCAAGTACTGCAAGACAACAAGCTCCAACAGCCGCGCCGCTGTCAAAGATCCCGAGAAAAGCCAGCCACAGTCGAGCGCCAGCCTGCTATACTACCTTATGTGAAGGGTGTCACTGACAAGATTGGCTACATCTTGAAGCGAGCTTCAATCAATACATACTTCAAGCCGCCAACGAAGATAAGTCAATTTTTACCATCTGTCAAGTGCCAACTACCTTTACAAGATGCAGGGGTCTATAAAATAGATTGTGACTGCGGACTCTCATACATTGGTCAAACCAAGAGAAGCATAGGCACCCGCATAAAAGAACACATAGCTGATGTAAAACACCAACGCTCGTTGAAGTCTGCTGTGTGTGAACATGTGCAACAGGGGACCAACCACTACCTGAGATTTGACAAACCACAGATGCTCGCTAAAGAACACCGATTCCTACCAAGGATGCTTCGCGAGGCTATTGAAATCAAGAAACATCCTAATTTCAATAGAGAAGATGGTTGGAGTGTACCACCAGCTTGGGATCCAGTAATTCAAATAGTCAAACCCAAGAAGAAGCAAACCACAGCTAGACTTCATGATACTTTGAGCTCATTCTGCGTAAATAGAAACACCCATGATTAAATTATGTTCGGGTACTTTGAAATAACTACACTGGAACATTGAGACAACTACCATCTTAGTCTCCCCGTGACCATGGCTGCTGAAAAGCAACCGAAACGTCGGGGAAAGAGTAAAAATAAATCTAAATAGTATAATAGTATAGTAATAGTATAAATAGTTTTAATAGTTTCAATAATTTAATTAGCTTAAAAATTTGTAAAGTTTAATAGTGATTATAGTAGTGTAACAGTTTTTCAAAAAATTTTGTAACAGTGTCAAATAAACAACGCGATAAAATCCGTATATAGTAGTTTAATTTCAATGAATAACATTCGCGTAAACAAAAGACAATATTAATTAGTTGTTTTTGTTTGTTTACTTTTATTTTATTTGTGTATAAAATTATTTCTGTATATGGTTTTACAAGCTCTTGTGGATCAGAGGATTTATCAAACATTGAAGAAACGTATATAAAGACCACACGGACTCAAAACTATTCGTGGATAACACATATTCTTACATATTCTTTAATACAAGTTGTTTAATAACAACTTAGCAAAGGGGCCGGTCATCACTTAATGTGTGTCAGTACCTAATACAATTTTATTTTATTTATTAGGTATGCCATTATTTCTGTGTAGATACTCGTAAATATACATAATTATGTACAAGTGTTATACTGTGGTGAAAATAATATTATTATTATTATTCAATCAAATGCATATGGAGTGAGTCGCAGTCACTTCCAGTAACTTTAATTCTTCATCTTTCACCTTTTCTGCAAAAGTTTTCTAATAATAATGTTCAGGCTGTAAGACTCTGCTTGCGCTGGCTTGTCTTAATAGACGATTATCATAGTTTAAACCAACTTAATCTCCGGTTTGTATGTGAAACTTGACTCGTTAAACTTTTGCCTGTTTGCTTCAAAAAATATAGTATAATCAAGCGTATAAACAACAATGTATGTATGTAGTTTATAAACAGTTTGCCTTTTGAATTAAGACTTGTATTGTAGCAGTTGACATTAAAGACAGCCTAAATCGTGTTTGAGTTAGACTAATTTTTAATTTAGTTAGGGACATGGTAAATGAAACAAGTTATTTAAGGAAATTAGCATCTACATATATAACTACATATGTAGACTCACGCCTGCAGAACAGAAATAAAACTACAGATTTCGCAGACCCTGGCCTTGCTTTATTTCTGCAAGCTAATTGGATACTCGTAAACTGGCTTTTCTTATCTTCGGCCTGATCATAGAATCTTCATAAACTTTTTGACTGTCATTTTTACATTTGCTCTATATAACTTCTTGGTCAATCTTATATCGTTCATTCTACCCATATTTCCAACGCAAGATAATGCGCCTTTCTTTTACATAATTAGAAACTTTTGCAAAAAATGAAAAACGTTAAAGATAAAGATTCAGTTTCGTGTCTGCTAAGCATAAACCCATGGCTACCCAGGGCGCCCTTAGGACGGTAAGTACCGTCCTTTATTGGTGGCCGCATCCAAATGATCAGGATTGTGTAGAGTTCCTGCGGGGACTACGTGTTCCTGGGGTACCTAAAAACACCTTTACTTACTGTTAAGGAACCATTGACCTTGTGCAGTCACCTGTACCCTAAAACTTGTATAAATTTGTCGATACAAGTAATTTTGATTTATTTAATTTAATAGCGAATAAGTTATATATGTATTTATTACATTCTGTTGAAATTGATTGTGTAAAGTACATTAGTTATTTGGTTATTCGCATAAATAACCTTACACGCGTAACCGCTTATATGTAGATTTAATAAAGTGCACCTAAATTATATAAGAAATATCTTGATCAGTCATAGCAGTGTAAGTATACTTATGTAAATCACAGAGCACAGAGTACTGCGACCCGCACTAGTCTGTGCTCTGTTGTGTAAAGTACATAATAATAATGGTACCGTTACAGATACAACATTGTCAAAGATAAGTACCCTGATGACCAATATGGACATTAAATCCACATCGTCATCCGAGACATGTGTCGTCAAATGCTGTTTACCGCTCTAGTTCAAATTGCTAAACTGGGAGTGAGGGAGGAATTCTAAACCAGAATACGCATTAACTGGGAGTCCAACAGACAAACACGCATTATTTTTATGTGTTATTCAAATGAGAAGTCCAGTAAACGTTAGTTAAAATTCACAGCGTGTCGTAACAGCCCTTCGAGCGTGTTATGTCGTTTTAAATTTTCATTGTTATGACCTCCGCACTTGTATTTAATGAGCTGGCGAATTTATAACTTAACTTATTATATCTCCGAAGGCAGAAATGTATTACACCAACATTTTGACAACAATGATTTTAGGTCCTACGTGTTATGGGGCAAAACTATCTACTGAGAATTTCTTGACAAAAATCGCAACATCACGTAACCTAGGAATCGAACAATCGAATGGGAATCCCTATGCCCAGCAGTTGCATTCACTACCGCTGCGCCACCAAGGCCATGAACAGTCAAGTAGTTGCATTTTATTTTGCATTTTCTGCATGCATTTAGATGCAGAAAATGCAACGAATTCGAATGTCGTACAAAAGTTGACAAAAGGTCAAGGTAAGTGGCTAGTCGACCGTTAACACCATTGACGCCAATACACGTATGTACTTAACTCAATGGTTGCCACTTTCACACTGCCAACACGTCAAATACATACATCAACAGAATCCAGGGATACCTTAATCCTAAATTATTTAATAGTTTAAAATCTTTTTAGTTGCCAGAAAAAGTTTATATACAAATTGAAACCTCTTCCATTCTGTTTTCAAAATTTAAAAATGTAAATAACAAAAAACAAAAGAAAAATAAAATACGGCGGCAAAATTGTTAGTAATTCGTTGACAAGAAAAATTAAAATTGTTTTATTGACATTAATTATGTAATGAAAAGGGATTAGATTGTTTTTCTTTTTTTATTTAACGTGCCGTGTGAGCTTTTAGAGTCATGTCACGTCGTCTTTTGAGTCAAAATGAAATGTTACGGTCGTGGGCATGCTAGAAAATGGTGCTATTCAACGCGTCCTTGCTGAGGCCTTATACACCAGCCAAAACGTGATATCAAGGTTGTGGTCACGGTATCGCAGTACTAGGGATGTATGTGGCTGAACGGCACACGGGTATATATCGTGTTACTACGCAGAGACAGGATCGATTTCTCCAAATGATCGCCAGAAGACAACCAAATGTCAGCGATGTCGGCCGCTCTCCGAGACTACGATATTAAAGTTTTGGATTGACTTGCACAATCGCCCGAGTGAAATCCTATCTAGCATGCCTGAGACATGTTACAACGAAAAGATTTGAGAGATTTTCCGCCAAATTTAACGCCGGAACACCTTTACCAACACTTGCAAAGAACATGGGACCTGATACCGCAGCAAGACATTAACAATTTAATTTAAGTATGAACAATCGATGTCGATGTGTAATTAATGTAAGAGGTGGCAACACTGATTATTAATAATTCTAATTTATAAGATTTTTCAATTTTAATTAAAATTTTATAAAAATAAAAAGACTTTTTATCACATATACTTATTTTCTACGGCGATTAAAAAAATTTAAAACAAGACCAAAAAGGTAGTAGGTACACAGATCAACTGAAAGAAAAGCAAAAGTAGAGAGACATAATTATAGAAAATTGAAGGATTTGGCGAATCGAGAAAGATGGCAATTGCCACACCGACAAGTGCAAGGTACTTACATTTTGGATGGATGAGTAATTTTTATTTTATGTAAAAAAGGCATCGTACGTCGTGCGTCGTGGTGGACTTTACAAACATTCAAACAACGGGCACAAAGAATACCCAGACTCGGAACAGCCATTTTTGGACCAATCAAATTTTTGTCACGTGTGGGATTCGAACCCACAACACTTGGCGCGGTGGCAGTGGCGAGGCGACCACTGGTGGTTCACCACTACACCATTCGTGCAAACATTTACTATAAAAATACTTAGATTTGCTGAAATTACATAGGTTCACAATCTCAGTCTATTTCTTTAATGGAATACTGCATGGATTTGCATTATGGCTTAAATTATTATAACCTGGTATTGCCATTACGTCGAATATATTAGATTCAATCTCCACTCGGCATATGAGTTTATGTGATTGAAATTAAACTACTGTATACGGATTTTACCGCGTTGTTTATTTGACACTATATTACAAATTTTAAGACTGTTACACTACTATTGCTATTAAACTTCACTAATTTTTAAGCTAATTAAATTATTGAAACTATTGTGGCGTATGTATATACGCACAATCAACATAAGTTTATTAGGAACCTGGAATCGTCTAGCCGCGCCAAAACCAAACGACGCGCGAAGGCGATCGAACGGAGCATCATACGTCTAACCGCGACGAAGCCATCTGACGAACTACAGGTATACTAATCTATGACGAACTAAGCGACGCGCGAAGGCGATCGAACGGAGCATCATACGTCTAACCGCGACGAAGCCAACTGACGAACTACAGGTATACTAATCTATGACGAACTAAGCGACGCGCGAAGGCGATCGAACGGAGCATCATACGTCTAACCGCGACGAAGCCAACTGACGAACTACAGGTATACTAATCTATGACGAACTAAGCGACGCGCGAAGGCGATCGAACGGAGCATCATACGTCTAACCGCGACGAAGCCAACTGACGAACTACGGGTATACTAATCTATGACGAACTAAGCGACGCGCGAAGGCGATCGAACGGAGCATCATACGTCTAACCGCGACGAAGCCAACTGACGAACTACAGGTATACTAATCTATGACGAACTAAGCGACGCGCGAAGGCGATCGAACGGAGCATCATACGTCTAACCGCGACGAAGCCAACTGACGAACTACAGGTATACTAATCTATGACGAACTAAGCGACGCGCGAAGAGGCCATCTGTTTTTATCGTGCCAGTATTTATGCGCTCGGACACACGCCCAAGAACTCCTCGTATTTTGTTTACTTTTCCCTGATTGGTGTAAATGATTTTTGTAGACATTAGTACTAGCGTTACTTGTATGTACAACATGCAGGATATAAGAAGGCGCAAAAAGTGAAAATATATTCTCAGTTGAATCAGTCTACGCGTTTCATTATAACCTTAACGGTTACCAGCTACGGAGCTGGCTTATGCCCGCCGGCTGGTAATGCGTTAAACTATAATAAACTATTTATACTATTATACTATTTATATTAAAATTTATGTTTACACTTTCCCCGACGTTTCGGTTGCTTTTTAGCAGCCATGGTCACGGGAAGACTAAGATGGTAGTTGCCTCAATGTTCCAGTGTAGTTATTTCAAAGTACCCGAACATAATTTAATCATGGGTGCTATTTTTTATTTACGCTGATTTCAATCAATATACTACATATAATGAGCACTTTAAAGAAAAAACTGACATAAGATCATATTTACGTCAGCTTATTTCATAAGTGAATAGACACATTCAAAATGTTTGAACAACAATTATAATATTCATTCATATGAACAATGAATTTGCCTACAAAGGCAATAAAATCAACGAATACGGTGTTATAACAAACGTGAAACGGAGCGGGTAATGACAGTACCCGGGTAGTACCGCAATATCAACGCTCGCTCACCCTGGCACTTACAATAGAAACAAATTGCCCAACTATTGGCGCCATTAGCGCCGCGGCCTCACACCTCGCGTCCTCACAGGAATACACGGTGATATATGGAGGAAAAACTGATAGAGGTAACTTCGGTGTCGCATTGTGTCACCCGCTATTATTTATTAATAGTGAAAATGTTTTACCTGCTCACTAAATTTACTAATTTTATAAACGTAAAAGTTTGAACGTTTGTTACTCAATCACGCGTCAACCATTAACGAATTTGAAGGAAAATTGGCTCACGGGTAGATCATATCCTGGATTAGATATACTAGGTTACCAGCCACTCGGATGCAATTGCATGATTAGAGAAAACCTAGTCCTTATTAATACAAACGATACGGCACCACATTGTTTTGCGTGGCTTTTATGAGTCTGGTTGCCAGAACGTCTATTTTTTATCTCAGCAAAATGTTAAGTCTTGTTGAAGAACAACGATAAGAAACGATATATTGTATCTATCTTAATTGACTCTGATTACATTCTTCATGCACGCTCTTCGATAATAGAAGGGAATAGGATATAATTCTATCATTAAGTTTATTATGCAGTTGCTGATATCGTTCTGCTCCTAAGAATTTCTGAACTCAAAACCTTAAAAACACTTTGTTATTGCACTTTACAAGCAGCAATGTGGGAACGGGACCTCTGTTTTCCACTAACATCCTTTTTCATAATATTTTGTGTGTGATTTTTTTGTGATTTTTGTGTTTTTGTTTTAAATTGTGGTTAAAGCTATATTCAGTTTACTTTACGTCAGAATGAAATCTGTCCATGGGTTCGAGTTAACCTAGGTGTGCACAAACAAATTCAATTTAACGAGCTTTTAATATAGGTACTTAATGTAGAATCAGTCAAAAACGTGTCTGTCCTGAACAAATAGCATTATGCAAGGATAAAAAGGTATGCTGGAAGTGATCAAAATTATATTCAAATAATACTAAAATTATATAATTATATTATATTACAATATTGTGAAATTAGTTGTCCAAGTGTGCATGGATGGCCAAATCTAAACTAGGTATAAGAAACAGCTGACAATAAATATGTAGCCACCGTACCACGTATGCAGCCTTGAACTGCAGACGCATGACACCTCACAAGTTACACCACAAGCGCCATTTGCGCGCGAAACGGCTCGCTCCGACGTTAGAGGGCCGCACACGGAAGTTAGCATAAACTAAACTCATTTCTGATTCGTCGAATATAAGACTCGCTATTGGTTATATTTCTGTGTAAATATTTTATAAGTTTTTATTGGATAACGCAATATTTGGTGTATGTAGTATAAATGAAGGTATCAAATCTCAAATATATACATTCTGAAATCTGGAGTCTACGTGTTACCTACTATACCCGTAACTATCCATAACCATAACCTCCAAAAATACAACACTATCTCAGGGCCGATTACATTATCAACTAAAATTGTATAATATTATGATAATATTTTTAAGTTTATTTTGCAAAGACATATTTTTTATTAATTGAGCCTATACATATATGTATGTGTGCGGGCTCTTCCACGAGCACTAGTTTCGCGGTACCTACTTGCCTAACTAATCGTGTTCCCAGCCCGAAATCCCACTAAGCCACTTCATTGTTTACCTTATAACAACACTGAAATTGCGAAATTCTCAACTAATAAGTAGTTTTTGTTTGTTCTCCTACGAGCAAGATGGATACGCAACTTATTAAACTGACGTACCTCACCATGTTGTTTTAGCAGTCTATTTGTGCTGTCGAATTTTGATGGAAGATGTGATAATAATGCTCGCGTGCTAATGCCTGATGGATTGACTTCGTAATGTTATTTAAAATATCTGTCTTACCATACAACGTATTTTTAAATTTCTTTATTTACCTGCCTCGTCTGCCCCGTAGCGTTAGTTTTCGCTTGTCTTTAAGTGCGAACGTGAAGTACCGGATTCAAATACATAGTTGTTAATGTTTTTTCTGATAACAATTACTCAGTACGAAACAAACTATGCACAAACGGGATTTCGAAAGAGTATGAGATGTACGGATCAGGTCTTTTCCTTACGGAGCATAGCCGAAAAAGTTTTGGCCAAAGGTCAAAAGGTCTATTGCGCATTCGTGGATCTGGAAAAGGCTTATGATAAAGTGGTGACGAATGAACATTGGTCGGCATTGTCCATGTATGGAGTGAATAGCAACCTCACGCGAGCTCTGAAATCTCTTTATGATGATTCCAGAGCTTGTGTTAGGATAAATGGGACTTCCACAGAATGGTTTAGCATCGAAAAAGGTGTTAGACAAGGATGTGCAGCGTCACCTTGGCTGTTAAACCTATACATGGACAATTGTTTGAAAGATTTAAAAGATTGTGAATGGGGATTAAGAATGAATGAGTTACTTGTCAAATGTCTTCTTTATGCCGATGACCAAGTAATACTTGCGTCATCAGTGGAAGAGTTGCAGGCGATGGTAACTATTATGCATGGTGCTTTTGAGAGTAAAGGAATGAAAATAAATGTAAGCAAGACGAAAGTATTTGAAAAGGAAGAGTGCGTGACGATGTGTAATATTATGATTGATGGAGAAAAAGTGGAGCAAGTGAAAGAGTTTGTATATTTGGGTACTTTGTTTACAAGGGATGGTAAACATGAGGGAGATATTGAAAGGAGAACGATTGCTGGCAACAAAGTGAATGGAGCTCTACGCGCTTTTATGGACAGTCGAAATGTATCCGAAAAGGCACGTTTGGCTGTTCATAGAGGACTATTAGTGCCCACACCTATGTATGGAAGTGAAAGTTGGGTATGGCAAAAGAAGCATGAGAGCAGAATAAATGCTGTAGAAATGAGAGCGTTGAGAAGAATATGTGGTGTGACTCTGAAAGATAGAATAAGGAATAGTGTGATTAGAGAGAGATGCGGCATGAAAGTGGATATAGTTACAAGAATAGAAAAGGGTATGTTAAGCTGGTTTGGACATGTAGAAAGAATGGACGAGGAAAGACTGACTAAGAAAGTTTATAAGGCTAGTGTGAATGGAACAGTCGCAAGAGGAAAACCTAGGCGAACGTTTCTCGGTCAGATCAGAGGCGTTCTGGACAAAGGCCAGGTTACGAGCTCCTTGAACCGACGCCGACGGACGTGTATGAGGAATGTGATGAAAGTGAATGAAGCCAGAGAAGTGTGTCAGGATCGTAGCATATGGAAATCCGTAGTCTCTGCCTACCCCTCTGGGAAACAGGCGTGAATCTATGTATGTACATAACTACTGGCTACATGATGTGAAGAGAGTGACGTCTCTATATTTTATAGTTTTTACTTTGCACTTAGATGATACCTACTTCGCGGCATTATGACTTTTAGGGAGTCCTTTTTGGATTTGCATACCTCTCGATTCACAATGATCGTACCTATGTATGTACATATGTAGTACGAAATCAGCAAAGGAGCCTGGTAAATATGGGGCTACAAACTAGCCCCTTTAAATTGAATATAAGAACTTAATTGGCGAAATATAATAATAATTGTTAATGCACGACAGTCTGTATTTTGTTATATTATTTAGGTGCTTTTTCATCTAGTTGGGTATTATATTGGCTAATCATTTAAAAGCAAATTTTAGGCATATCGAAATAATTGTCATTAATTTTTTAATTATTTTATAGATTACTAGCTTTTGCCTGCGGCTTCGCTCACGTATGTAGTTTAGGTTAACACCGTAATCACCGAGCGGTATGACGTATGCTTTACGACCTATTCTTGTACCTACCAAATATACATAAAAAATTTAATAAAAATCGGTTGAGCCGTTTCGGACGAGTGCGACCACAAACACCGTGACACGAGGCTCTTATATACATAATTATATAGATTATAATTACACATAATATTAAGAGTTTGGCGATGAACGTGACGGGCATACGATGTCATAGAAAATTTTATAAGCAAGCCTAATATTTTCTATATAAAATATATAAATATAAAATTTTCTATAATAAAATATAAAATATTAGCTTAGTTAAAACCTTATTATAATTTAAGCTGTTACTTATGTTAAACCACGGCATCATTACTCTGTGTACCCTTTGTTATGGAAGAGGGGGTTATCCTAACACAGGTATCATTTTATACTTAAAAGGATATCCCCATCCCTAGATATACTCGTAAGTACTTATGTATGTGATTTAGAAATTATTTTTTTTATTTTTTTATTTTATTTATTCATAATTATGAGCAAAGCGTTTATACTATTACAGTAAAGTAAAAGAACAACATTATTATTTAATTTATAAAACAAATTAATTCTACCAATCCCTTCACAAACTCAATAACACTGCATATAATTATACAACAAACATAATTTTAAATTCAATTATTTAGATGTACCTAAAACCAAAAGTTTACATACAGTGATCATAACAAAACAAGGTGTATAACACAACGTTACGTAGGCCGGGGGGAAATCCAATAGACTCACATAAAAAACAAACAAACAAACTCGATACAGTTGATCAAATAAACGCAATTTCCCATGTTGTGAAGTATTTTTACTATCGTGATTATAACATTGTCGTAACGTATACTAATGTTGTACTACAAGAGACTCTTTAGCCACATGCTTGTTTTATACAACAAAAGGACCAGCAAGGACAAAGTCTGTCAGATGGTAAGTAGTTACCGTAATACTAGGAGTATTACATACTATTATAGCCCGTAGCTTATAATCATTGTAAGAATCGCTCACTTTTCCACTGTCAAAAACATTTTATCAGTTCATTAGGTTTCATTGTATGGGTTTTATGCGATCCGAATACGTAACCATATTTTTCTGTTTTCGAGTCGTTTTTGGCCTATTATATTAAAATATTTTCATAACATCAATAGATGTTTCTAAGGAAAATTAACTTTTTAAAAGCGTCGTCTGTTTTGACGTCGTTAATATAAATAAAATTTCAGTGATCGTTGAGTCGTGAAGAATGAAACAAAATTGAATTATTTTAGAAGATTGATTCTCTGTTGGGCCGTATTTTGTTGTCGTCGTATCGAACAAAGCTTTGTAAAAATAATATAGAAGTAAACGTTCTTTAATGTTGAATATACATATTTTAACTAAAATTAAATAAAAATATTATAAATAACTTTATATCTCAAAAGGCTTACATAGAGGTGTTACGCATCTACTTCGACTACAAAATGGATTAGGTTCCATGTAATACGTTGTCATTGTCATGTTAGGTATAGTTACACAATTGAAGTTTATAATGATGAAAGCGCATTAAACTTCTGCTGTAGTCGATAATCAATTTAAAGACCAAGGATAATGTAGTCAATAAAAATAACTATTAATCTAGTAATAAAGGATTTCTAAATATGAACTTGTATAAAAGAGGTTGGGTCTCTCTCAATAGAAGATGAGCCTACTTTTGCCTTTTAGACTCCGTCTTGAAAAGTTATAACAGAAAAGATTTTCCAACTTTGTCGACTTAAAATTGATTCCAACACATCGAGATTCAACATAAGTAAGCAGGAACTTATGTCATAGGACTGACGAAACGTGGTTATTAATCATTTTGTAATTTACGAGTATTATTCGCCACTTCGTTCGCGTGACGTACAGTTCGCTCGCTAATTTATTTATGTGAATCACAGCATGTACCATTTTTTCAGTTCTACTAAAAAGGTCTAGTAAGACGTAGATTTAGGTTAAAGTCCCGGCTATCTAAAAACCTATCTCCGATGTACGTTTCGTAATAGATAGATATGCACGCCTAGTGAACTAATACTTGAACAGCTTTTACCTATCGCCATTTAAGAGTATTTAGGTTGACATTATTAGATCATATATATATTAACCGACTGCCACGCCTGAGGTCGCGGGTTCGATTCCCGCACAAGTCAAACATGTGTGTGCATGAACATGAATGTTTGTCTTGGTCTGGGTGTTTCTTTGTATAATATGTATGTATTTACAAAAAAAAAAAAGTATATGTATAATTATCCATTGTCTAGTATCCATAGTACAAGCTCTGCTTAGTTTGGGCTAGATGGTGTTGTGTGTATGTGGTAGAATATTATTATTATATTATATTATATTTTAAGGCAAACAAAGGACGTATCAGCCACAAAGAAATAACAAAATTCCATCAAGTTTTGAAACTAGCGAGTATGCACACGTAGTTGTATGTAGTACACATCTATACGAATCAATAAAATGTGTCTGTTTGTAATGTCAAAATAACAGCTTTTTACAAAATGCTTATGAAAGTAATATACGGTATTAATATGAAAAAACACTATGTTTGTGCCGGCTAATCTCTGAAACGGCTGGACCGATTTTGACGAGACTTTCACTGGCAGATAGCGGATGTTATAGGGAGTAACTTAGGCTTCATTTAATTTAGAAAAAATAGGATAACGCGAAAAAAATACTTTTTTGTTAAATTCCACGCGGACAAAGTGGCAAGTAACAGCTAGAACATAATAAATATTTATTTATTTACTGTAAAATTTTAGTTTCGTTAAAGTGACGGCAGACGGGCAGCTCTGAGAAATTAAAATTAGCTATTTCAGGTGTTATATCTTCACGAAAACCTAAAACACGAATTTATTAAATGAAAGAATTTGGTTTTAAAGGCTGGCATAATTTATAGACCCCAAGACCTGTCTGTGTGGAAAACCTTGAGGGAGGCGTATGTTCAGCAGTGGACATCTGTCAGCTGAGATGATGATAATGATGATGATAGTTTACTGCTTTTTAAGGTGCATAAAATCACGAATCAAAGTTATTTACTTGACAAAAATACACACATGAACATAATCTAGGGATACCATAATCCTAAATTATATACGACCTTATAGTTTAAAATATTTTTAGTTGGCATAAAAAGTTTATATACACATTGAAACCTCATTTATTCTATTTTCAAAATTTAAAAATGTAAATATAGAAACAAGAAAAGCAAAATACGGCGGTAAAATTGTTAGTAGTTCGTTATGGCAAGGAAAAATGAAAAGAGATTAGATTGTTTTTTCTTTTTCAATTTAACGTGCCGTGTGAGCTTTACGAGTCATAATATCACGCAGTCATTTGAGTCGAGATGAAATGTTACGAGCCGTGGGCATGTTAGAACATGGTGCTATTCAACGCGTCATTGCTGAGGCCTTACACACCAGCCAAAACGTGATATTAAGGTTGTGGTCACGTTATTGCAGTACTGGGGATGTGACTGAACGGTAGACGAGTAGATATCGTGTTAGTACGCAGAGACAGGATCGATTTCTCCGAATGACCGCCAGAACACAACCCAATATCACAGCGATGCAACTAGTACAAAGAGCCCAGGAGGACCGCCCGCTGCTGGTAAGCGACCAAACCGTGCGAAGGAGATTGCATGAAGTAAGTCCTCATGCTCGGAGACCACTACGTGTTCCAGCATTGTGACGTGGCAATCGCGGTCGGCGGCTTTCATGGGCTCGGGAGCATTTACCATGGAGTGACGAAGTGGTGCTGTTCAACGATGAGTCCCGGTTTGGGTTTCATCCGGATTCACGAAGAACATGCGTTTGGAGAACTCAAGGGAGAGTTAGGCGTCTACGGCACCCTCAGGAGGTCCACTCATACAAAGGTGGGAAAATCATGATGTGGGCAGGAATTCGTCTTGGCGGATGAACCTAGCTCGTTTGGATCTAAGGCAGCATGACTGCACAAAAATACCACGAGGAGAGCCTGTTATTGTCCCACACAGGATCCAAATGTGCCGTAAATTTCTACTCATGCACGATAATGCTCCTTCCCATACGACGCAGCTGGTGTCGGCCGCTCTCCGAGTCCACGATATTCAAGTTTTGGATTGGCCTGCACAGTCGCCCGACTTAAATCCTATCGAACATGCCTGGGACATGTTACAACGAAAAGCTTTGAGAGATTTCTCGCCAAATTTGACGACGGAACAACAACCCAAATTTGACGACGGAACAACAACTTTATGAACACTTGTAAAGAACATGGGACCTCATACCGCAAGACATTGACAATTTAATTTTAAAGTATGAACAATCGATGTCGATGTAAAATTAATGTAAGAGGTGACAACACTGATTATTAAAAAGTAGCTTTTATAAGATTTTTTTAATAGTTTTATAAGAAGAACTGAAGATTATTTTATCAAACTAAAAATTAAATATTATCTAACATTTTTATTTAAAACAGAAAAATTAGGATATGTATGTTTTTTATTTTTTATAGACCTTAAAATAATCTATTATTCTATCAGAAAATTCTTCATAGATTTCTAGATATTTGATGAAATATAAAATAGCTCTAGATTCTGTTGATGTGTGTAGGTACAACACAAAGCGCATATATTAAACTTTCTCAAACATAACATCCTCAGTAATTTCAAGTTTTATAACGACAAAAAATAATTGAAAAGATTACAAAGAGTCGTAAACAATGGTGGCAGTTAATTTAATGGAGGCACAACTTGAGGCAGGTTTAGTGAGCACCCTAACAGGCTAACTTGTAATAAACGCTTAATCCCTTATTTCCTTAAAGCATTGCTCGAGGTACCCCTGTATTTACAAGGTACAGGAGAGTAAAATATGGCTCGTAATTATTTTTGTATGCGTAAATTTAGAAAGATAATTTTGGTTGTTTAATGGAGACAGATGACATCAGCCTTTTTATAAACTGTATTATTAGGTGCCCCTTCAAAAAATAAAATAGACAACGTTGGGCAAAAACGAGTAAGCCAAGTTCACTCCAAGCAATAAGCATAATATTATAAAGAGCTTCAAAACATGCAAGTTGAATTCATTTTTCAAGCAGGTGTTTAATATTGACTATTTAATATTACACACATAACTACTAAGTACAACATCTACCATCTCTGAGCTCTGAGCATGAGATCGATTTTTCTTTTTTTACGTGGCGGAATGCATAGACGCATACCCCTCCGCGGGGGCGAGCGGACGGGCTATGTTGGATTCACCGGGGCAAAGAAAGTTGATAAAGAAGATAATGGACATCCCGGTAATACCGACTAAAACTACCACGGTGTGCCTCGACAAAACCGCAACCGGCGGTGCCGCGCCAATCACTTTCACATTCAGTCGCGATCCCGCCATGGTTTTGGTCCGCCGCGCCGTATGAAACCCGCCGTATGAGACCACGGCCATCAGGCCGTGGTCTCACAGTAGTCTGTGAGCTTGATGACCCTAGATCTAGTAACTGATATTATTCTAAGGTCAGTATATATATTAGTATAGAGAGAAGGAGAGATTTATTTATTTTATAATATATATTTATTTTATACATTAATCATAATCATAATCATAACTTTATTTGCAAGAATATGGTCAAGTATACAGAATGGACGTTTTATAAAAATGTACAGCATATTCTGCCACATGTGGCGCATTATATAAAGTTATTATGATAATATGCTATCGTAATAACAATATGTCAATAAATAAACTAAAATGGTTTCATCGTTAAATCACAGAACATCGAAAAAATTCAGTTGCTGATAGAAAATACACAGTCGCAGTATTTTTTGCAAATAGAGCGGGGTCGAGTAACATTTCTGTTCCTTTTTCATTCGTTTAGCGTCGCTCGACCGCGGCGCGGTGTCGTTGCAGTGTGAAAATTGCTGAAAAGTAAAAAAAACCTTATCGGTTTTCAATCAACAGCCTTTTACATTTGGCGTTAGATGTCACAGCCCTGCACTTTTAATTTTCGCCCCGCGCTTTTGAACCAACTGATAAAATGAATATGTAATTTTATTTATTTGTACATGTTTCAAAGATTGTCTAAGTTAATTTATAACATTCGTTGTATAGCGTGTAACAATAACCATCCTCGTGAGCTACGAACAATTAATATAAATCAGATTGATCATCTATCTGAAGAGAAATTTAAATACTGTATCGATCTTTTGAAGTCCGAGATAGGTATTCGCATAGAAAATATATTTTACTTTATTTATTTAAAAGCTGTAATATTTTATATAAAATATTGTGTTAGTTACAGAGTCCACGGTACTGCTTTAACCTTACTATTGCATACTGTATAATGTTCTGTGCTTGGTGGTATTTCCCGATCTACTTTTATCATTCGAATAGGTAGTCTGGTTAGCGACTTACCCAATTACAATGCTTTACTAGCCACTGAGTTCTGTCTGACTTGTGTCAATGGTCTAAATAGTTATCACAGTATTTTGTTAGCACTATTTTCATAATCCACACACGTAAAAAACGATAGTAAGCTATTATAAAATTGATATCGGCTTTGGTCGAAGAAATTAAGGTAATCCACTGGGCCAGGCAGGCGGGACCAAATGTAGGTAAACAACGCAGCTAATTGATCCCATAATAAACAACTCTAAAATGAAATATTAATACCGTTAGACTACAAAATTATCTCAGCTTAAGTTCTGGAACATTGCCTAACAAATGAAGTGGCATAGGTCATCACTCATCCTAATACACATCAATGGACCAAGGTATATCTTTACTAGGAATATTTTTCAAAATTCTCGCAAAGTCAACACAGAAGCAACTCAATTCATATTTAAATGTGCGTGATCTCACATCAAACAACTAGTGTGTTTTTAGACAAAGAACATCTTCAGAAGATGCAATAAGCCATTTAACTCATTGTAATCGGTAATCCAGATAACAACGAAAAGTGCATAAGGATATTTCTAGACTTTGCAAAGGAGTTTGACTCCATTGCTACGCCCATACTACTTGAGAAACAAGAGTGCATTATTATCAGAGATTTGCTACTCAAATGGTTGAAATCGTATCTTACCAACCGATATCAATGCGTGAAAACAGGGGAACACATTAGCAGTCAAAGACATGTAGAAATTCGACGTTCCACAATTTAATGTTCTAGGCCAATCACTTCATCTTCAACGAAATCGCAGAAGAAGGCTGTTACGTTGACTCTGTGATGGAAAACACTTTATGAATATGCTAAGAACGGATTAAAACTTGAAAAACACTTTATGAATATGCTAAGAACGGATTAAGTAGTATCAGGAAATAAATTGACATAACCTTCTTTCACTAAATATTTAAAAAAAAAACTATATTTGCTATCAAATAAACTCAGGCATGAGCACGTAAACGTCCATTCAGACTTATAAACTACCTCAACTTGTAGCATATCTTCATGTACATGTGAGGAAATTGTAAAGGTGGAATTCTTGAAATATTAAGAAATATTAATTGATCAATGTCTTTCATTCAAAGCCCATATCAAATTAGTGGCTGGGCGAAACTGATACCTACATGTAATTAAACTGCTATGATGTTTAAACCTATTATACTCGTATAAAGAATTGTGTGAATCAGTTTTATGTTATTGTATAGTTTTTATCATATTATAAAACTACACCGAAAACATAATAATAATGGAACAGGTTATCCATTATGTCTTATTGTTGTCTTTCACGGGTTTTAGCTAAGTAACTTAATGCCGTATTTACATACAATTTCATATACAATTTGTGACAGTGAGCAACACAAAATATTTCTTACCCTATAAAACACCTCGCATAAAATAGGTTTGATCAAGTCACGTGAGTAGGTATAATCTAAACGATAGGTACAGTCAACCAAGAAAGTGGTCTACCAGTTTTGAAAAACCTACATGAGTGTTCTCGCAGGCGCGGATCCAGCCCTCAAAAAAGGTTGTGGTCATAGCCACCCGAAAATCGGCCAAGTGGGAGTCGGAGTACAAACTCGCTCATGAACAATCACGACTCATGAACGACTTTTGAATTTGATTATTTCCTTTTTTCCACGCATCAGGACTTTGGCCTTAGGAATGAAAATAATCATTGGAGGAAGTCAGACCCGATTTCGTCCAATTAAATAGTCAAACAAATCAATTACAATCAATAAATTATTATTTTTTCTTCTTTTCTAGTAGCCAGTAAGCTAATAAAGGGACACTGGACTGGGTAAATAGGCATCTTGACGCTGTCTCAGGAGTGGTATAGCGTTTATTATCATCAGCCTATCAATCTCAATAGACCGTGAAAGTGTGACGTCACAAGTCTATTAGGGTTGTGGGCATGCCCATCGTGCCCACAACGGTGGATCCGCCCTTGTGTTCTCGAGGGATAGAAAACTGACAACTGACAACTGACGCGAGCGAAACCGTGGGCAAAATCTAGTAAACTTATAAATATCTTACAATTGCACTATACGCCATCTATCGCATAAATCTGAAAGCTGCACCACGTTAAAGTCGTGACTAGACCTCAGAATGATAACTGTCTATTTAATCAGTTATTGTACTGATATGTAGTAAATATCTTTGAAATTATATAACGTGTCTATTAATAGAATATTATTAGATAACAGTGTCACGTATAATAAAATATTAAATCGTAACCTTAAAATTATAATTTGACATCTAAATGTAATACAGAGACATCTAGTTTGTAATCTAAATATTGAATTATAACGATGACCTGTCTCCAACTACAATTATAGATGGCGTGTAACACTAATTCTAATATTTATATTCATTAGGTTATATTTGTTGCCAACATAGTTTTCCCTCATTCAATTGAATGAATCAATTTCAGGACCTTTAGTCTTTTTTCCGGATCGTATCGCATTCCAATTGTAGTGGCCATCTTACGCAGGGTAGTTTCACCTTGAGTCAAAGTATTTATGTAGGTATACGCCTGTAGGGCGCAAAAGGGGCGGGACAAACAGAAAAGACGTAATACGAGGACGCGTAGCAGACGCGGCGCCCCTTCAATAATTTTTTATACAAAATGTATAGAAGCGTCGCGACACAAAATAATCAGAAAAGACAGGGCACGGACGAGACGCGGACACGACGCTTAAGACTGCACCCGACTCTTTGCTGCGCCCTATTCGAAAACATACAGAAGAGGCGAGGCGCAGACAAGACGCAGCAGAAAGGGATGCGCGGGGTTACTTTGAATATAATAATGTATTTATTTGTTAGAATATTGTAATTACAGTGGTGTTACAGAAACTTAAATGTCCATAATATTCTGGCGTTTCCAGCGTACAAATTATTTTAGCAAACTATAATAACATGCCTTATATGAACTTGTTAATAATAAGAATATAAATCTAAGAATTCCAAAATAAATAATTGATTTGTTCACTATTAAGTTAGTAGTCCTAAATTAGATTAGAACGCGTGGTATACCATACCATGTCATACCGGATGTACCCAGTAATGTTAGTTAATAAGTTAATAAAGTTTATTGACATTAAAAAGATACAGTCATTTGAACACATAATCTAACCCTTTGAATGTTAGCAAGTTGAATCAAAGCCGGAACATCCTCGTCTTATGAAGAAGACATGTTGTCGTCTAAAAAGCAGACTCTGACTTGTCTTCGCGTCCCATCCGCGCCCTGTGTCTTTCATATATCTTCGCGATCTGTCTGTGCCCTGTCTGCGACGCGTCCTCGTCTTATGTCTTTTCTGTTTGAGGGTAGGCGCAAAAGGATAGAGCTGTATGACGCCCGCATTTCGCCTGTAATGACTTGGCGCAAAAGGATAGAGCTGTATGACGCCCGCATTTCGCCTGTTATGACTTGGCGCAAAAGGATACAGATGTATGACGCCCGCATTTCACCTGTTATGATTTGGCGCAAAAGGATAGAGGTGTATGACGCCCGCATTTTGCCTGTTATGATTTAATTACCATGTATGGTTAAATATAAGTAAACAGGGCATGCAACTCTTGCATCTCATTAACATTTTTAGGCTACTCGCGAAACTAACATATAGGTACAAACATATGACTGGAAGTTAAACTGTTAAAATATTAAATCTAAAGTAAGGTAAACTTTTTTATGACTGTTTAGTTCCGTCATTTTCCATAGTTTATTATTACAAGAAATAATATAGGTGTGCTTTATATATTTTAATTGCAAGTGACTGAGCTATTGGCGTATATTATATTCAGTTGTAGGATCTTAGATAATTAGACAGTAACATAGGCGTCATCTACTGCTACTTTAGTAAAACTGTCAACTTACTATCTCGTGAACTAAAACAGAAAGTAAGCATCAACATCTGTCTCTATCATATAACGAAATAGGAAAACTTCTTAGCGTTTCAGCATAATAATACTGAGGAACACACACAAACATTATATAGGTATATATCTAGGTACAGGATTTTAATTAAATATCTTACCTAAGCTAAGATGACTACATCATAATTGATTTAAACATTTGTAAATACTGTTTGAAGGCGCAAATTAATATTTTTATTTAAATATAAACAGGAATGTTTTTACATAATATTGTCTTCTGTTTACGCGAATGTTATTCTCTGAAATTAAACTACTATATCGATACCTCGGGGCTCAAAAGGCGTAACCACCATTTTGGCGAAATTGACTTTTTAATGCAGCTCGACTCATTTTTTCTCCTCTATCGATCTGTGTATTTAAAGTCTTCCAATTCGCCAAAAATGGTAGTTACGGCCCCATTTTTTGTAAGAAATAAAACAGATATTTTTAGTTATTGTGTCGTAACAGCAACCAATCAACTTGCCCGATACACCCTTAAACATTTCTGTACTTATTATAATTATTTTAATGCGTAATGCACGTGACGCAATAGTCACCAAATTACTGAATTTATTGTTGTAGGTACCTAAGTCCTGATCGATTTCAGAAGTTGATATTGTTTACCTACTTGTTTTTCTAGTTGTAAGGTAGATTTTTAATAGTAACAGTTGTTTTATTAGCTACTCAGAAGATCTGATTACCTACCATAAGTATTTTTGTCAAACATTCATTATTCAAATAAGGTTAAATGAGACTGCTAAATTAATATAGTTTTTTATCAATGTAGGTATATTTATGGAGACCTAGGTATACCTATGTAGATTTAAGGTACCTTCCTAATAACCGGTCACCAAAAGACTTAAAAAAATATATAAAATTGATCTCAAGAGTTCCTTGTATTTTCTATTAGTTTTAAATGTAAGATGGTTAGTTATTAGTGCTAAATTTTGTGGCGATACCTAAGTGTTTCCGATTTTAGTACTATTTAGTTTTAGATGTTTATCCTGCATAGTAATACAAGATGTATCGTTACAACTGAAATTATATAAAAATAAGAAAAAATATTCATACTTTGATTGTTTAGTAAATAATATTTTTATTAATCCATGTCGCGCACCTCCGACTTTCAGAAGTTATGACTTTTCGAAATTATGTGCGTATTGATTGATAATTATCGCCTGCTCAGTGCCTCAGAGAGCACGTTAAGCCGTCGGTCCCGGCTGCCATGAACATCTATGGCATTCGTTATTAGGAAGTCAGTTTCCTCTAATATCCTGACACTGGTCTAGCCTTAGGGTATCGTTAGCCTTCGGGTTGCGGAGGTCAGATGATAGTCGCTCCATGTAAAAACTGATATCCAGTCACATCTGGTTAGACTAAAAGCCGACTTTCCATTTGTAATGAATAAGATGAGTTATTGAATAGTTTCTAGGTAACACAGGCAATTAGGTATAAGTAAAATCTATAATTATTTGTATAATTAGTCATTTGAGTTGATAAATAGGTATGCTAAGTTTTTAAAGTCCATATAAAATTGCAATTAAATATCAAGTAGAAAGAGATACGAATTTCGAGGATTCCGGCGACTGGGACCGCAATTAACTCGGACCGTGGTCTCAGTTGCCGGATCCATTTAATTTTAATATTTTTCTTCCGTCAACTGGGACCACCCATAAATAAATACAAAAATTTATTGTTCAAGCCAAAAACAGAACAGTCAAACGAAAAAAAATTTTAAGTAATAATAAAAAACAACTCCTTGATTCAAAAATACTATTTTATAATTTACTTATCCTAGACATGAAATAACAAGAACGGTAATTACGTGTTTTTTATATTATATTCTATTAATAAATTATATTTTTGAATCAAGGAGTTTCTTTTTTAATTATTACTTTAATTTACATGCATGTACATGACTGTATTGAAATATCTAAAAGGAAACTAATAGAGTACAATATGCCTGAGGAATATGCAGAACTACTTAAGCATTGCTTAACAACTGGCTATCTGTTGTAGGACAATAAATTCTACATACAAGTCGATGGTGTGGCAATGGGCTCCCCAGTGTCGCCTGTTGTTGCCAACATATATATGGAGGACCTTGAGGCTCGAGCTTTGCAAACTGCCCCCATCACACTCAGGATTTATAAGAGGTTTGTAGATAATACTTTTACAATATTACCAACAGATAGTGTAAGTGTATTCCATGAACATCTTAATTCCATTAATAACAACATCCAATTTACTATGGAATTAGAGGCAAATAATTCGTTAGCCTTCTTAGATGTACTTGTCATCAGGAATCCTGATAATACTTTGAGCCATACTGTGTATAGGAAAATGACCCGTACAAATAGGTACCTAAACGGTGAATCTCACCACCACCCTAAACAGTTAGCTACCGTGAGAATGTCTTTGTTTCAGAGAGCGCACAGGATCTGTGACAAGAAACACCAGGACGCCGAGCTTCAACATGTCAAGCAAGTACTGCAATGCAACAAGCTCCAACAGCCGCGCCGCTGTCACAGATCCCGAGAAAAGCCAGCCACAGTCGAGCGCCAGCCTGCTATACTGCCTTATGTAAAGGGTGTCACTGACAAGATTGGCTACATCTTGAAGCGAGCTTCAATCAACACATACTTCATGCCGCCAACGAAGGTAAGTCAAATTTTACCATCCGTCAAATGCCAACTACCTTTACAAGATGCAGGGGTCTATAAAATACATTGGGACTTCGGACTCTCATACATTGGTCAAACCAAGAGAAGCATAGGCACCCGCATAAAAGAACACATAGCTGATGTAAAACACCAACGCTCGTTGAAGTCTGCTGTGTGTGAACATGTGCAACAGGGGACCAACCACTACCTGAGATTTAACAAACCACAGATGCTCGCTAAAGAACACCGATTCCTACCAAGGCTGCTTCGCGAGGCTATTGAAATCAAAAAACATCCTAATTTCAACAGAGAAGATGGTTGGATCCAGTAATTCAAATAGTCAAACCCAAGAAGAAGCAAACCACAGCTAGACTTCATGATACTTTGAGCTTATTCTGCGTAAATAGAAACACCCATGATTAAATTATGTTCGGGTTCTTTGAAATACCTACACTGGAACATTGAGACAACTACCATCTTAGTCTCACCGTGACCATGGCTGCTGAAAAGCAACCGAAACGTCGGGGAAAGTGTAAACATAAATATAAATAGTATAATAGTATAGTAATAGTATAAATAGTTCTAATAGTTTCAATAATTTAATTAGCTTAAAAATTTGTAAAGTTTAATAGTAATAGTAGTGTAACAGTTTCTAAATTTTGTTCTAAAGTTTGTAATAACGTGTCAAATAAACAACGCGATAAAATCCGTATATAGTAGTTTAAGTTCAACGAAATCTATTTAATTTTTCTCTACACAGGTAGGTACTCTGTATTATATGCTATACCAGCACATCTATACATATAATAAATCTGTAGAAATGTAAATTCTGTACATTGAAAATATTAATAAAATAAGTAGCAGGGGGTGTTACTAGATCGAAACAGAAACCAAAATTGCGATTAAAAAAATTTTTGTCTGTCTGTCTGTCTGTTCAAGCATCACGCAAAAACTAACAGTTCGATTACGATGAAACTTCGTATTATTATACTTTAATATCCTGGGCACCACACTGGGTACTTTTAATCCCGGAAAAATATATACAATAAAAAACAAACTTAATTTTGCGCTTCAATCCCTAGACACGGTTACTGTACCAACCGCAAATAATAAGTTTGTCGCCCTTTATGTCACCCGCAGTTCAGGAACGTTGCGCTGTAAATGTAGGGCCGAAGGTCGAATTTGGTTTGAACTGTTCGCAGCACTAGCGTGGCGCGCGACGCCACGGATCGCAAGCCTATATAAAGACGGCGTCTGCGGCCGCGCGCTCCATACATTTTTTGACTGTTGATGTGGACGGACGTGTCGAGCGGCGAGCGTTCGTTCTTATTGACATTTTACGGATGGGCTCACTGTTGTGTATGCTGAAGCTCTCAATTGATGTCCTGCGGTGACTATCTATCGTCCCTGTCACGATTATCTTTGTGAGCATTTGTTGCAATCAACGCCAGCGTCGCTATCGGTAATCCTGCTACTCTTTTTGTTGACCGTCCCGGCTATGAGGCCAGTCATAAACTAATCGCGAGCAAAGCCGCGGGGGCATATGCTATAGAAATAAACTAGGTACTATTACGAACAAAAGTTATTCAAAATATTATTCGACCGTTATGCTACTTACCAAACTCGGAATCAACTTTAAAAAGTTACAGATCGCGAGCGAAGCCGCGCGCAAAAGCTAGTTTTTAACAGTAAAAACGTAATTTCATTGTAATACATGGTCCCTAATAACCTCTCAATGTATAAATGTGGTAGGTATAAAGTCGTTTAATATCAAGAAGAGTCCTAATCATTTGCAACTTTCATGTTGTTTTGTACAGGTAAGGAGAGCTTGAGTAAAATTAACAATATTGGCTGAGAAATTGTTTAAACTAATAACATCCACAATAACGTATTAAATATTACCAAAATATATCAAAAATGTGCTTTCTTCACGTCAATCTGCGATATTCTCATATCAATGTGGCCATCACCAATTCGAGCCTTAGTTTTAGCGTGGGTAAGGTTACATTGTATTCTACCCTTAGTGAATGGAAAGCCTCTAGGTATAAATGCCGGGTTGATCGTCATGTTGTATAGATTGTATCTGCCCTGAAAACATCAATAAAATTAAATTTTAGTGCACGAGCGCGCGGATTTAGTACCAAAAGAAATCGCGTTATCATAAATATTCCGTATACCGCTGGATGTGGACACGGCTTTAGCAGCTTTCCTTGTCTCAAAGCTGCCCCAAAAAACATATCTTTCTCCATCAGATGGCACCAAGTGAAATGAAATTCAACGAAGCTCCGTTTGTAGACGTTTGTTAAGAATTCGTAAAAATAAAAGTCAATCTGTAAAAAAGTATTTATAATATGACTATTTGAGTTCATAAGTATTAATGATTTCTAAATGTATACACATTTGTACGCTACCAATAAAAACAGTTCAAGTTGCTTAACTCAGCTCCAGAAAAACCCAAAAACACTTACATACTTAAATACATACGAGCACACATGTATCTACGCATGCACGCAAAATACAGGTATATACATACGAGAATCCTACTGTCGAAAGGTACAACGCTATCGTAGTGAAGTCCGACGTAGTAAATGGGATTTGATCGTCCGTATCTCGTAGTGGTCAAGTTTATGTAACTAAAATAAGCCGTGTCGTAATAGGCTATACGCGGATGTTCCACATTGATATAGGTGATCTGCAATAAACTTATTAATTACATTTGTGTTTTTAATTCTAAAATACCGACATTAACTTAACCTAGAAATAAATAAATGTTTCAGTTGTACAGCTAATAAAGATGTAATAAAAATATAATTATAAAGTCAAAATATTCTTAAGCAAAACAGCAGTAGATATGTGGTTTTACAAACATCTATAAGCTACGGTAAATAGTGTTTTAAAAGACTCGAGGCTTTCAGCCTATAAGTCTCCTTACTTAATTCCCTAAAAAATTAACGGCTATATAGCTGTTAATCTCCTAGGCATAGTTCCATTCAAGATCCCTACCTGTCGGAAATTGTTATCTTTTTATGAGACTTGTATTTAAAGGCTTGACCTTTACATCAAAATGCTTTTAATAAAATACTTTCATATCTAAACCAAATTACAGATAGAAAATTAAAAAAATAGATTAATTAAAGGTAATGCTCTGTTTGTGTGGCATATTGAACTGTTTACAATGTTTTACAAAGATTGAAAGTTACAGTCTCCTTGATTTCAAAAGAATATTTAATAAATGGGTATTTTTGGATGTCGTGCTCTCTTTTTAACAACCAAAAAACATGTTCCTGTTTTTGGTCAAACTGGTTTGCATTGTTATCTTTGACAAGTCAAAGATAACAATTTGTGTTTATTTCTCGCACAATTACTTTATATTTAAACGAAAACAACCATTTATATATGGAAGCTGGTCCAGTCCAAGTGCTGCCTAACACGGACACATAGTGCATAATGTTCCTTAGACTAATACTAGTATGTAACCCAAACGCCTTCAAAATCTATCCCAAGAGTATTTAGAAAAATATTTTATACGGATTTTTATCTGAGCAAGAATCATAACTGCCTATGGGACGGCAAACCGAAACGATCGGGGAGAGATCAGGCGCAGAGCCCACTGCTTAACGTGCCTTCGAAGCACGGGACTGAAACACCGCCAGCTTACTGACTTTGGACTGTTATTGGAAATTAGAAAATCCAATAACACTTTTTGGCTTGACTCGGGATTGGAACCCAAGACCTTATGCACGGCAGTTGCACTTACTACCGGTGCGCTACTGAAGCCTGCGCTAGCTATCAAACTACGCACATAACGTGGGCACAGCTCCCAGTTGTTCTTCGTCCAGCAAAACATGAGCAGCAATAGTGTTTGATGTAATGTAGTCCATAATTATCCTCGTCAATTAAAATATAGCTATAGTAGATTTTAGGGTACGTGTGTCTGCTCTTTATATGCTTATATCTTTAATGTACATAATCTGCCAAGTGATTGGTAACAATCAGCCGCTGCCTAGCTATATTAATGAATTCGAAGGCATGAGGGCTATCTATAATATCAACGTGGAAGGCATTTGTTAGAGCTGCAGCGATTCTGAGGTCTGTAAAAAAGGGTTCAAGGCATAATTACAGAATTGACAGAAGAAATGCCGAGAAAAGTTCACAGTACACAACGGTTCACGTCACGAGTGATGTTAGACTGCGCAAATTGCGATACAAAACAGCAGCGCTAAGAATTGTAACTTCTCGGTATACTCTATGAGCGAATATATATATATATTTTTTTTTTTTTTTTATAGTACCTATGTATTACTTTAAGGGGGAAAACATAAGTATTCCCATTTCTGGGCAACACTTGGACCAGACCCGGTCAGTCTCCTTTATGATTTATTTGTCTTACACTACGCAAATGGCATTAAGCAAAGGCTCTAAAATATTGTTATTCAATGTAAACTATACTATACATTATACGTACCTGCCTATAATCACAAGTATTAAGTAAAGGTTTACAATAATTTAATTTATATATAAAAGAATTAAATTGTATACATAAAACCAACGTACCTTTTCTGAAACACAGTTAACAAAAAATACAATAAAGAAGCACAAATAACCAACATTATTCTGACACGCCATTGACACTGTCCGCTTCAACAAAATGAAATTGAAAATGCATACAAATTGCCATTATACGTATATATATACAAAGGTCATAATGATTTTCTGTAATCGATGTTATGTTATTTAAACTTTAATATTGAGTTGTAATAGTATTTTTTAATAAGTGGATAGTGATCGTTTGATAAAGTAGGTGAGACATAATAGAAGTTTCGCTCTATTGACCCGATGTTTCTTTTATCTTCGCTGCCTAATTGCAATTTCGGCTACTTGATTTAATTGACACAAACTTCTAACGTAACCGTCCGTTGGTATTTTTTTTATTTAAATCTATACTAATATTATAAAGAGGAAATATTAGATTTTTTGTTTGTTAGTTTGTAAGGGTTTAACTCAAAGATACTCAACCGATTTTAAAAATTCTTTTACCATTAGAAAGCTATATTATCATAATAATATTTTATTTGAAAATAAAGTACCTACTGTTACTAACATAACCTTTTATTTTAATGTTTTTTACGTCGGGGAATGATTGACGCATACCCCTCCGCGGCGGCGCCGGCGAGTGGAGGGGGGGACGGACACACGACACAGAAGCGCGCCTGCCGCCTCTCGGACCTGATGCTGATCGGGTGGCGAGCAAGCTCAGGAAGCCTACCACCCCCTGGTTAAGCCTCAGGGTAGCTGGAGGTCATCTCGCGCCCTTCGGCGCCCGGTTCTGCGGTTAACGCGTCCTCTCCTCGCCGCCACCTTGGTGGAAATTACTTCCTCACAGAAGGAGGCGGCGGCGTTCCACGACCTCTCACTCCGGACCATATACTGAACTACGGCCGCGAGCGAGAGGGCAACCAATCCGACCTGCCGCAATCAACTTACGGCGCGGCGCTGCGTTGCCCAGGCGGGGCAATCCGCCAAAGTGTGTAGCGCCATGTCCTCAACAACGTCGCGGCAGTCGCCGCAGTGGAGCCAGTGCCAACCGGGTGTCTCTTGCCGGCCTATGCGACACAGGAACTGGCGAAAGCAACCATAGCCATTCATTACCTGTGTCAGGAAGGTGAGGACGCGATGCCGCCTCTCCAGCCTCTGCTCAAAAACGGGACTTACCGCCACGATCGTGGCGTGCCCGGGTTACTAACCTAACCTAACCTACTTTTACGCGAGCGAAGCCGTGGCCAAAAGCTGGTAATTAAATAAAACAAAAAGTAAGGAATTAGTTGTAATATACAGTTGTTCGCTATCATTTTCTTATTGGCTAAGACAAGTATTTTAATATGTTAGATATTCCTCTTAATTTAGATCTATTAAAATCTTCTGGCATTTTCATATTCTTTATCTTCTGGTATTGTGTTTGTTATCCTTGACTGGCAGCATCTCCATTGGTGAACACGAATATGCGCCTTTTGAAATATTTTAATTTATTGCTGAGTTTAATGTATAGGTATTGTTTGTAATATTACCTAGTCTTGCCATAAATATTGTTACAAGGAAAATCTTTCTTTTTTTCTATTGCATAAAAGATTTATTACTGTAATGTGTGTTAGTTTATACATTCATATAATAATATCAAAAATATATTAAGCTCATACAAAATTATCTCCATTGTCTGTCATATTATAACGAAATAGGAACACTTCTTAGCGTTTCAGAATAATATTGTAGGTATATATACCTACAGGATTTCAATTAAATATCTTACCTAAGTTAAGATGACTACAGCATAATTGATTTTAAATAAACATTTGTAAATACTGTTTGAAGGCGCAAATGAATATTTTTATTTCGTTATAAACTGGAATATTTTTCATTTTTCTCTGCACAGGTAGGTAGGTACTCTGTATTACATGCTATACCAGCATATTTTTAATAAACGTCTTAAATCTGAGGATGCTTTAAAGTAGCATACCAGTGTTAGTACATTGTTAGATATCATGTTATATAAATTTATGATTGGTATCGAGAATAATATTAGCAGAAGGTAAGCCACACAGGCGCTAAGCGTAGCGTTTACAAGTACATCAAAAATAAATTATATTTACAACAGTTAAAACGTCATTTCATTGTAATACATGATCTCTAATAACCTCTCAATGTATAAAGTCGTTTATTATCACATTTCTTAGAGTCCCAATCATTTGCAAGTTTCATGTTGTTTTGTACAGGTAAGGAGAGCTTGAGTAAAAATAACAATGCTGGTATAATATTGGCTGCGAAATTGTTTAAATTAATGACATCCACAATAACGTATTAAATATTACCAAAATATATCAAAAATGTGCTTTCTTCACGTCAATCTGCGATATTCTCATATCAATGTGGCCATCAGCAATTCGAGCCTTAGTTTTAGCGTGGGTAAGGTTACATTGTATTCTACCCTTAGTGAATGGAAAGCCTTTAGGTATAAATGCCGGGTTGATCGTCATGTTGTATAGATTGTATCTGCCCTGAAAACATAAATAAAATGGAATTTTAGTGCACGAGCGAGCGGATTTAATACCAAAAGAAATCGCGTTATCATAAATATTCTGTATACCGCTGGGTGTGGACACGGCTTTAGCAGCTTTCCTTGTCTCAAAGCTGCCCCAAAAAACATATCTTTCTCCATCAGATGGCACCAAGTGAAATGAAATTCAACGAAGCTCCGTTTGTAGACGTTTGTTAAGAATTCGTAAAAATAAAAGTCAACCTGTAAAAAAGTATTTATAATATGACTATTTGAGTTCACATAAGTATTATTGATTTTTAAATGTATACACATTTGTACGCTACCAATAAAAACAGTTCAAGTTGCTTAACTCAGCTCCAGAAAAACCCAAAAACACTTACATACTTAAATACATACGAGCACACATGTATCTACGCATGCACGCAAAATACAGGTATATACATACGAGAATCCTACTGTCGAAATTTACAACGCTATCGTAGTGAAATCCGACGTAGTAAATGGGATTTGATCGTCCGTATCTCGTAGTGGTCAAGTTTACGTAACTAAAATAAGCCGTGTCGTAATAGGCTACACGCGGATGTTCCACATTGATATAGGTGATCTGCAATAAACTTATTAATTACATTTGTGTTTTTAACTATAAAATACCGACATTAACTTAACTAACTAACTTAACTTAACCTAGAAATAAATAAATGTTTCAGTTGTACAGCTAATAAAGATGTAATAAAAATATAATTATATAGTCAAAATATTCTTAAGCAAAACAGCAGTAGATATGTGGTTTTACAAACATCTATAAGCTACGGTAAATAGTGTTTTAAAAGACTCGAGGCTTTCAGCCTATAAGTCTCCTTACTTAATTCCCTAAAAAATTAACGGCTATATAGCTGTTAATCTCCTAGGCATAGTTCCATTCAAGATCGCTACCTGTCGGAAATTTTTATCTTTCATGAGACTTGTATTTAAAGGCTTGACCTTTACATCAAAATGCTTTTAATAAAATACTTTCATATCTAAACCAAATTCGGCTTCGATGGCGTGGTGGTTAGTATAACCGACTGCCACGCCTGAGGTAGCGGGTTCGATTCCCGCACAAGTCAAACATTTGTGTGCATGAACATGGATGTTTGTCTTGGTCTGGGTGTTTCTATGTATAATACGTATGTATTTACAAAAAAACAAAAATTATATATGTATGTTTATCCATTCTCTCTGCTCTGCTTAGTTTGGGCTAGATGGTGTTGTGTGTATGTGATAGAATATTATTATTATTATAAATTAAAGATAGAAAATTTTAAAAAAAGATTAATTAAAGGTAATGTTCGGTTTGTGTGGTATATTGAACTGTTTACAATGTTTTACAAAGATTGAAAGTTACAGTCTCCTAGATTTCAAAAGAATGTTTAAATAAATGGGTATTTTTGAATGTCGTGCTTCTATTAATTAAACAACCAAAAAACACGATTCCTGTTTTCGGTGAAACTGGTTTGCATTCCTTGCCAAAGATAACAATTTACGTTTATTTCTCGCACAATTACTTTATATTTAAACGAAAACAACCATTTATATATGGAAGCTGGTCCAGTCCAAGTGCTGCCTAACAGGGACACATAGTGCATAATGTTCCTTAGACTAATACTAGTATGTAACCCAAACGCCCTCAAAATCTATCCCAAGAGTATTTAGAAAAATATTTTATACGGATTTTTAACTGAGCAAGAATCATAACTGCCTATGGGACGGCAAACCGAAACGATCGGGGAGAGATCAGGCGCAGAGCCCACTGCTTAACGTGCCTTCGAAGCACGGGACTGAAACACCGCCAGCTTACTGACTTTGGACAGTTATTGGAAATTAGAAAAACCAATAAAACTTTTTGGCTCGACCCGGGATTGGAACCCAAGACCTTATGCACGGCAGTTGCACTTACTACCGGTGCGCTACTGAAGCCTGCGCTAGCTATCAAACTACGCACATAACGTGGGCACAGCTCCCAGTTGTTCTTCGTCCAGCAAAACATGAGCAGCAATAGTGTTTGATGCAATGTAGTCCATAATTATCCTCGTCAATTAAAATATAGCTATAGTAGATTTTAGGGTACGTGTGTCTGCTCTTTATATGCGTATATCTTTAATGTACATAATCTGCCAAGTGATTGGTAACAATCAGCCGCTGCCTAGCTATATTAATGAATTCGAGGGCATAAGGGCTATCTATAATATCAACGTGGAAGGCATTTGTCAGAGCTGCAGCGATCCTGAGGTCTGTAAAAAATGATTCATGGCACAATTATAAAATTGCCAGAAGACATGCCGAGTGGTTAAGATATATGAAACAGCTATGTGTGGGAACATATGTTTATGTATACACATGATACTACTTACCTACGTTGTACGTTGTATGTACGTTGCATGAAGTTATGCACTTGCTCAGGCAGTCACGGGATTGTCGGGCTGCGAGCGGGTCGCATATTTAGTATAATTGCATTCTTGAACTATATAAGTGTAATTCTGTTAAGGAAATCTTTTATTTATAAATCCCCGAAACCCGTGACTCAACATATGCTTTTAGACAGGCTGGAAGCCATAGGAATAAGAGGAACTGTTCTGAAAGTGTTCCGGAGCTACTTGAGTGGTCGTACTCAGTGTGTGAAGATTGGACAGCATATTAGTGATGAAGAAACACTTACATATGGCGTGCCCCAGTGGAGCGTATTGGGCCCGACACTATTTATTTTGTACGTAAATGACCTCAGTCGTATGACTATACCACACTGCAAAATAATCACATATGCTGACGATACAGTTTTAATTGTCCATGGGAAAAACTGGATGCAAGACTACAGTCAAGCAGATAAAGCTCTCTCTACAGTAATGTCTTGGCTAGCTACCAGTCTTCTCACACTGAACGTTGGAAAAACCAAATAAATTACCTTCTCCTGCAACGCTTTCTCTCAACCGCACAGTGGTCTTCAAATAAAGGGACACACTTGTACCCAGCTAAATGAGCATACTTGTGCCTGCTTACCCTTGGTACACACGTCTAGTATCAAGTATCTTGGCGTACATGTAGACTCTTATCTTCGTTGGGATAAGCATATTGAAACTCTATCGTCTCGCACTAGAAAGTTGATATATGTCGTAAAAATGTTAAGGTCCTCAGCCGACTTACACGCATTGAAACTTGTGTACTTTGCTCTTGTGCAATCAGTTCTTTGTTATTGCATCTCCGCATGAGGCAGTGCCTGTTCTACGTATATGATCAAAGTGGAAAGAGCACAAAGAGCCGTCCTCAAAGTTTTACTACGGAAACCATTCAGATATCCAACAACATGACTATATCAAGAATGTTCAGTACTCACTGTGAGACAGCTTTTTAAGCTCCAGATGACACTCCGTAAATATGCAGAAGTACCCTTAAATAACAATAGTAAACGCAGAAAGGACTGCATTTGCGTTATCTCAACTCGCAGAACATCTCTTGCTAGACGAAGTTTTTATGTTCTTAGTTCTATTCTGTACAACCGTATTAACAAAGTAATTTACATCCATCCCCTAACAAGAAGTAGATTCAAATTAGCGTTAACAACTTGGCTAAAAACGTTGGACTATGGACAGACGGAAAACCTTTTGCATAGAAAGAAAGAAAAAGAAAGAAAGAAACATTGATTTGCACAGAATACAGGTGGTACCAGATTTAACAATGGTGAATAGTTCAGGCTATATTCTGCCTGTATTAGGCATGCAAATATTAATAATTATATAAAACAATTAAAATATTAGTAACAAAATGGCAAACTATATTATTATTTAGAATATTAATCATTATTATATTACATTATATTAACATTTATAAATAATCAGATTCATTGGTTTTTTGTTGCATGAACTCTTCTATTGTGTAAATACACATTGCACGCGCGCACGCACGCGCACACGCACACGCACACGCGAATTGAATCATACTAAAATTATAACAAGCTGTTGGTTAAAATATATATAAAACATTTATTTACAATAATGCTTATTTTTGTTTGTTAACTTCTTTAACTGTACACACATAAAATGGAAGGCGCTGACACCTGTAATACAGTGAAGTTCACTAGCACAGGTGCCATCGTTACAAACTAAATCGAGTTTATATATTATTATTATTATTATAGAAAAGCGCACAGTACACAACGGTTCACGTCACGAGTGATGTTAGACTGCGCGAATTGCGATGCAAAACAGCGGCGCTAAGATTTGTAACTTCTCGGTATAATAATAATATTATTATAATTATTACTTTAAGGGGGAAAATAGAAGTATTCCCATTTCTGGGCAACACTTGGACCAGACCCGGTCAGTCTCCTTTATGATTTATTTGTCTTACACTACGCAAATGGCATTAAGCAAAGGCTCTAAAATATTGTTATTCCAATGTAAACTATACTATACACTGTACGTACCTGCCTATAATCATAAGTATTAAGTAAACTATTACAATAATTTAATTTATATATACATATAAAAATTTAATTGTATACATAAAACCAACGTACCTTTTCTGAAACACAGTTAACAAAAAATACAATAAAGAAGCACAAATAACCAACATTATTCTGACACGCCATTGACACTGTCCGCTTCAACAAAATGAAATTGAAAATTCCTACAAATTGCCATTTTACGTACCTATATATATACAAAGGGCGTAATCGATGTAATGTTATTTAAACTTTAATATTGAGTTGTAATTGTATTTTTAATAGATGGATAGTG
Source organism: Catocala sponsa (assembly GCA_963564715.1). Taxonomy (NCBI): domain Eukaryota; kingdom Metazoa; phylum Arthropoda; class Insecta; order Lepidoptera; family Erebidae; genus Catocala; species Catocala sponsa. Next base: position 23,055,153 of record OY751341.1, on the reverse strand, counting down.
ATTGTTTGATAAAGTTGGTGAGATATAATAGAAGTTTCACTCTAATGGCCCGATTTTTCGTTTATCTTCGCTGCCTCAGCTACTTGGTTAAATTGACACAAACTTCTAATGTGACCATCCGTTGGTAATTTTCTTATTTAAATCTACCTATACTAATATTATAAAGAGGAAATATTAGATTTTTTGTTTGTTTGTCTGTAAGGGTTTAACTCAAAGTAACTCAACCGATTTAAAAAAATATTTTGCCATTTTGGGGGGCCTACAGATCTATAGTTATAGGCTTCGGCTTAGTTTAGACTCCAAATCTCCCACAAATTACGAATTACTGACAATTGTTCGTGACAACTATATACTATATAACATGATGTAATTTGATGTAATGTAATATTATTATTATTATTTTACCATTAGAAAGCAATATTATAATATTTTATTTGAAAATAAAGTACCTACTGTTACTAACATAACCTTTTATTTTAATGTTTTTTACGTCGGGGAATGATTGACGCATACCCCTCCGCGGCGGCGCCGGCGAGTGGAGGGGGGGACGGACACACGACACAGAAGCGCGCCTGCCGCCTCTCGGACCTGGTGCTGATCGGGTGGCGTGGAAGCCCACGAAGCCTACCACCTCCAGGTTAAGCCTCAGGGTGGCTGGAGGTCATCTCGCGCCCTTCGGCACCCGGTTCTGTGGTTGGGAAGAGGGTTTAAACGCTCCCTCTCCTCGCCGCCTCCATGGTGAAAATTACTTCCTCACAGAAGGAGGCGACGATGTTCCAAGAGCTCTTACTCTAGACCATATACTGAATTACGGCCGGGAGCGAGAGGGCAACCAATCCGACTGCCGCGATCAACTCACGGAATCCGCCAAAGTGTGCAGCGCCATGTCCTCAGCAACGTCGCGGCAGTTGCCGCAGTGGTGCCAACCGAGTCTCTCTTGCCGGCCTATACGACACAAGAACTGGCGAAAGCTACCATAGCCATTCATTACCTGTGTCAGGAAGGTGAAGGCGCGATGCCGCCTCTCCAGCCTCTGCTCAAAATCAACTTTTTAGCCAAGTTGGTAAAAATGGCCCAACTTTGAAAATCGATTTCGGCTACCTGGCTCGGCTGATTTTGACGGGCTAAAAACAATGGAACACATGGAACACAATGGAACGTCACATTCGACGCAGAATTTAATGTTCTTTAAAATCATTACGAGTAAACTTTTCTGTAGGATACGTCATTTAGGAGTTATAAGCAAAACCTGAAAAATCTGCGAATATTTTGCGGTTTTTGACCCGCAAAACTTAAGCAGAAGTCAGAATCCTCGCAAACTCACAGGACTCTTATTTGGGATTCCCAAAAAGTATTAAAACATTTTACAGCTTTGGACGATTTTTCGGGAAGCACGGCCTTTTCTTGCTCTAATTTGCCTGGGCTAGTTGTTTGCTTACACGATACTCACTTCCTATAAAAAATTCTATAGGGCCAAAATGACGTAGCTCTGGCGGTTCTGGGTTCGTACACTAGTCTAGTTTGTCCGTGGTTATTTTTTATATTTCCTGTTTCATACTTCGGTTGACTGAATCGTCCCTATTATCAATACCTTTTATCATATATTTTGCAGCCACGATGTTCACGGGGAGACACTCCTCGTGAACATCTGCTGAATAGCAACCGAAACGTCGGCGAATGTGCAAAATTAAATCTAAATATTTTATAATTTAAATAGCTTAAATATAAGTAACCAGTAACTAGCAAAACTTTTTAACAATACAAGTTTAACATTTAAAACTTATGTAATAAAAGTCTTTTATAAAAAATTAACAACGCGATAAAATCCATGTAAAGTTGGATAATTTCAATGTATAACATTCGCGTAAACGTAAGACAATATTATGATAATAGATTTGAAGAAATCAATCATCCACCCTACAGCTCAGACCTGGCCACTAGTGATTACTTTCTGTTCCCAATGTTCGAGGTAAACGTATTTCCAACGATGAAGAGTTGAAGGCGGCAATTGATGAACACAAGGAAGAAAAATATTTTTAGTAGGTATGGAAAAGTTACTTTCCCGCTCTAGAGTTTGAGTTGATGGGGAACTACATTGAAAAATATATTTTTTCAGAATCTTCTGCTTATTCTTTCATGCCTATACCGAGAATACATTGAACTCCTCTCGTATGTGTAAGTCACACAAATGTTTGTCCCGTGTGTGGATCAAACCATCAAACATTTATGCAAGCTGAGTGTTGTAGCAGTGGCGACGCGACCACTGTAACCACTACGCCGACCGTGCAGGTAAGTTCTATTTGCGGGTATATCAGTCAAGTTTAATTAGGCATATATAAATAAACTACGTAAATACGGACAGCAATGTAAAAACAATAACTATAAGTATAATTGGTAGCGGAAATGAAGGTGTTCATGTACATTATTTATCCTTTGGTACTCATGATGACATTTCGACCAGATAACATCGGCCGTGATTCTGTAGATAGTAAATTAGAATCTAGCTTCTGCTCGCGCTTCGGTCGGAAACAGGATTTATTTTCTGGATTTAAGTTATACTATGTCCTTTTCTGTAGCCCTAACAAGGTGTACGCGAAATTTCATGATAATCGTTCGAGTAGTTAAGGCGGGAAAGCGCAACAAATAAACAAACAAACTCACATTTATAATATTATTAAATTAGGAGATACTAGTTAATACTTGGATATCTATACTAATATTATAAAGCGGCAGAGTTTTTTTGTTAGTTTGTTTTGTTGAAGGCGCTAATCTCATGATTCGAATTGAAAAATTCCTTTAGTGTCGAAGAAGATTATAGGCTATATAACATAACGCTACGACCAATAGGACCGGAGCATCAATGAAAATCTATCTATATATCTCTCTTTTATGTGACGCAGATGAAGTTGCGCGGGTCAGCTAGTGCTATATAAATACATATTACCTAGAACTAATAATTTAGACCTTCAGCTCTACTGATTCGCTGGCTCGGATATGTGGAACGAATATAAAAGCTACCCGACTTCGCTGGCTCGGACATGTGGAATGAATGGGAGTGAATCGAGCTGTCAAAAGAGCAAATCTCGGGCGACCCACCACGCGCCGTCCGGTGGGTCATCCAAGGTACATATCGCTGGAAAGACGAACTAGCTAAAGAGGAATATTACGCAGTCGTGGTTCTTGCACAATGAAAACGCCGAGATACTTTTTACACAACCAGTATATATTTCAGCAGAGTAACGTTCTAAGTGACAGTTGTAACGAGAATGAATATTTGTTAATCTCCTACCTTATTTATATATTTTTATCAATGTATCAAATGGAAAGTTAAATATCAATTAATTACATTTTAAAGTGTAAAATTAGTACAGTAACAAATAACAATGATAATTATTAATTATAGGAATAATCAAATGTAAATATGCAATTATAACATAACAATTAAAACAATATAATACGTCACAACCGTGTGCTACTATTGAGTACTTGATAACAGGAAAGAATGGCGCACTTTAATGTCGGCGTCCAAGATCCACTTTGGCTGAGCCAGCGAAGTAAATAAGCTCTATAGCTATAGGTCTTATACATTGTGGTCGAATGTAACTATTTACATACATTCGAACACAATGATCCGTATTTTATTATAATATGTTCTTATCTCTAGTGCATATTTTTATCTAGAGATTACACTTCTTCTTCTCCCTAGCCTTTATTATTCCCATTCACTTGGGGTCGACTTTCTAGTCTAACCGGATTTGACTGGATATCAGTTTTTACACGAAGCGACTGCCATCTGACCTCCGCAACCCAAAGGCTAACGATACCCTAAGAACCAATGTCAGGATATTAAAGGACACTGACTACCCAATAACGACTGCCATAGATGTTCATGGCAGCCGGGACCGACGGCTTAACGTACTCTCCGAGGCACGGAGCAGGCGATAATTGCCAATCAATACCGACCATAATTTCGAAAAGTCATATAACTTCCGAAAGTCGGAGGTGCGCGACGTGGGTTCGAACCCGAAACCCTCTGTATTGCAGTCTGTTAGTCTCCCCACTGAACTATTGCTGACACTGGTGCCAATAATAATTTAGACATTTACAATTTCTTTACAAAAGTTTACTAGCAATTTGGAAGACAAATAACCAGCCTTTTACTAACCCCTTTACCTAGTCTAGTCTGCTATGGAATAAGAGATACCTATTTAGAAAGTAGTGCAATGAACGTGTTATTGTTTTTATTGGGTCATTCAATGTACTTATCAGTCTAATTTTTATAGTAAATTACGTTTTCACAAACATTTTAAACATTTGCTACCTGCCCGTATCTTTGAATAGAGTATTTCAACTTCAAGGAATATGATCAACCTTTTTGTAGAATTTTCATCAACCAAGTTTTAATTGAACCAGGATGTCCCTATGATGACAAGGAACCGAAATGCGCAACAGAATTAAGATAATTTCTAATAAAATGATCCATTGTATTTTTTCAGAACATCCAAACATAATCGTCGGTACATTGACCGGATATTACAAGCAATAGAAATAAATTATTCAGATTATTTAGGTGGCCATAATTATTTTATTATCTTTCATCTAACATTTCAAAACACTATGCTCTCGTACTTTCATATACATACCTACACGTCTATCATCACATTGATAATTCGCCAATTATAAATGGGTATATCTCATCTATCGTGTAGTACGACATTTATACAGACGTGTATGGTCGAGTGTTTTATATTTCATTGTAATAAATCTGAATTTAGAGAGCAAATAACTTAGTTATGCGTCAACATACTTCAAACTTAAACAACACGAAGTCTTTCATCATGACCAAAAGATTAATTCTACTTTGTATTTGCGAATATTGTGTACAAGTAGGTCAACTTGCTTTGTCGTTATTGGAGTTTTAAATGTTTTTCATGTTTTTCAGAATGAAATGTATAAAATGCTAAATCTTAGTCACCTACCGAGGCACTGACCGCGACTGTGCACCAGTCTGTTACTACATTTATAATGTTTGATGAACCGGTTTAATGGTATCGATGAAAACCGGTGTCTGCCCTATATACTACGCCGATGAGGATGCTTATGTTGTGGGGCGTTGAGGCGCGGCCGGTTTTACCATCATAAGTCTCATGTAAATGAAGATCTGGTGTAGGTTTCTACATAGAAATGCCTTTAAAAACGAACTGCCTGGCTGGCTTCTGCTGATAGGCTGACCAAGACAAGCCGAAGTTCGGTGTATTGCATGTGCTCTTGTAGTTCCAGTCGAGCCTACCAATAAAGCTAGCCGGAGACGAGGCTCTGATCGTGGCTCTCTGAAGCATTCGGAACCTCAGTATCACCACTCACATTCTACGCGCAACAAGCTGCTCTGGAGTTTGTGCGCTTTTAAGTTAAATTAATGGAACATTTTTTGAAGGGTAAAGGTGAAATAAGTAAATGTGCTCTCTAAAATGTCATTGCTCTGATGATAATATTTGTTTAAAAGTGACGATAACCAATGTCAATTTAGATTTCAGCTGAGATTAACTTAAGCGTATTTTGTCTACATGCGCCTGAAATAGCATCTCTCGATCGCCTTTCGTGGCGTTTGGTGATTTTGAAGTCTTACAATAAGGGATCACATTATCCCTGATACCAAAGGTACACCACCTTATGTTGGGTACCAGTTACGTAAGAGTATCTTCGCTACACTCACGCACCTCGAGAATACATTTGTTGTAAAGGGTTCCTACCATTTTGTGAATGAGATTAAACCCCAACAAAAAAACAGTTAGTTAGGCAATCTGCTGTTGTTAATCATTTATATGTAGAAACCTACACCAGATCTTCATTTACATGAGACTTGTGATGGTAAAACTGGCCGCGCCTCAACGCCCCACAACCTAAGCATCCTCATCGGCGTAGTATATAGGGCAGACACCGGTTTTCATCGATACCATTAAACCGGTTCATCAAACACCATTTTTAGGTTATAAATGTAGTAACAGACTGGTGCACAGTCGCGGTCAGTGCTTCGGTAGGTGACTAAGTTTTTGTATCAATTCGACTCATAAATAGGACGAAGGGGAGCATATCGTTTGTGTAATTTTGCTAACCATTACAGCCACGTACAGCTTTGGCGGTTTAACGCGGTATTAATTGTGTATCACGTCATTACATTATATGGATTAATAATTTTCGGAGTATTTATTGATGATGTGCCCGGTTTACTTCAATATTTTGTTTGTAGAGGTTTTTTTAACCTGTGTATATGAACAGCAAACCTGTGTTTTTAACCTATCTTTTTTGTTGGTAAACTGCCGTATCCATAAATATGAACAGATAGGCAACGTTACGATCGTTGCCTTTATCTATACCATGTAATGTAATCACTACCCTAGCTTACAAATTCCTTCAGTGAGACGAATATTCATCTTTGGAAAGGTTCAGTTTGCCAACAGATCAGTTTGACGCAAGACAGATTAATATTTATTGATTGCTTAAAAAGTGTCCTAGTTATAGAAATCATTTAATATTACATTTATTTCATTTTCTTTTTCATAAGATAATGCACTCGAAGTAGACCCTTTGTCGCGGGATACTTTACGAACATTCTAACAAAGGACACATAGGACACCCAGACTCGAAACAACTATTTGTGAATCCCACACATTTTTGTCCCGTAGGTAATGATTCCCGTAATGTTCGTTGGGGGATCGAACCCACAACACACGGGTCGTTAGCAATGGGGTCGATAAAAACCTACACTTATATAAATCTAAAATGTTTGTACTCCGCAAACTTCGCACGTAGGAAAACTTGGTTTTATATGATACACTATTTGACCAAGTAGTCGTACTTCAAATATTGTGTACCACATATGGCCCTCTAGCTTAATGGCTTAATAAATAAACATATGGCTTTATAAATAAAAATATTTAATACCAGAATTTGCCCTCGGCTTCGTCGGCGTGAAAATAGATTATGGCAATAAATTTATAGCCCTCGGGATCAGTACCTTTTTCTGGATGAATGGTACTCTATGTCCTTTTCTGTTTCCCTGACAATGTGTATGCGAAATTTCATGATGATCGGTTAAGTAAAGGCGTGAAAGCGTAACAAACTCATATTCGCATTTATAATATTACTAGCTTTTGCCCGCGGCTTCGCTCGCGTTATTTTAGAATTTGACAATCAATTCGGGTTGTACTCTGCTTATAATAATATAATTCAATCATGATTCGAAAGATACATGGCACCATCTATTATCATAAGAACGTTATTATTGTATTCCTCGGTAACAGTAATTTTTTTCGGGATGAAAGGTAGCCTATGTCCGTTTCTGTACACCTGACAATGTATATGCAAAATTTCAGCATGATCGGTTCAGTGGTTTAGGCGTGAAAAGGTAACAAACAAACTCATTTTCGCTTTTATAATATTAGTTAGGAAGTTAGGATAGGACAAGATTACTTACCTTTAAGCGAACATAGATTAGAACATAGAACATTAGACATTGAAATTATACTACTATTATACGGTTTTTATCGTGGCATATATAAAAAATAAGCGCTTTTTAATTTGTAATATGATCTGGCACGCATTATTTATAAATATTTCAAGATTTCAAAGCAAACAACACAAATAGTTACTGAAATAAGTAGTTATGACTGACAGACACAGACAGACGAAGTTACACGATAAGTTTTATAATTTTGGTACGGAATCTTAAAAACTACATTGAACAAACTAAGTTACATTCACATACATAATATTATAATAACGTGGCCTTATTGATGTATAAATAATTACATGAATTAAGTTTGTTAACCACCGACATGCATAGGTACCTACGTGACATTTGGAAATTAGTTACTCATTTTATTAACATTAACTAAATATCTCCAGTACAGCTTTGGCTGTTCGTGGTGAAAGAACACTACAAATATGTACTTAAAATATTATGTAGTTTTCATATTACTTTATTTGTACTGTTATTTAGATTCATATCACTGTGAAACGGTAAGTATCATTCATTTAGTTCTGACCAATTTATACAAATAAATAAAATTTAAGTATCTGTTTGTAATGTCAAAATAACAGCTTTTTATCTAATGCATATGAAAGTATATAAGGTACCTATACGAAAACATATATTTTTTAAATGTTTGTCTGTCTGTCTGTCTGTTTGTTCCGGCCAATCTCCGATACGTCTGAACCGATTTTGACGGGACTTTCACTGGCAGATAACTTAGGATACTTTAATTTTAGAAAAAAATAGAGTTCCGCGGAGACAAACACTTTTTAGTTAAAATCTACGTGGACGAAGTCGCAGGTAACAGCTAGTTTAATAAAAATATCAGTTACAAGAATTGATAGGTTTCATGAGCCTAATTTAGTTTTGAAGCATGTAGTATTTATCAGTTGGTATTTATCAGTGGTGCTACACAACATTGCCTAAAAGAAGCCGTAACCACAAACCGTAGCCAACCGTAAACACACACAAACTGATACCATAAACCTATCATCATCATCATCATCATTTCAGCCAAAAGACGTCCACTGCTGGACATAGGCCTCCCTCAAGGTTTTCCACACAGACCGGTCTTGGGCCACCCGCATCCAACCGCTTCCCGCGACCTTTACCAGGTCGTCGGTCCACCTTGTGGGAGGCCTACCCCTGCTGCGTGTAAAACCTATAATATGTAATAAATAAACATCACCACAAAATCAAAATTATAGTTTTAGGTATACATACTCATTGTATGTACCTAGATATTCCCTAGAAAGAAAGAAAGACACTTCTATTTGCACAGGTGTTACGGTAATAACATATACTTATACAGTGGTGGATATATCGTAAATATATTATTACAAAATAATACACCAAAACTTTGCTACTTAATGTTTTCCTGATAAAATTTGGTGCAGGCAGCGGCTTGGGTGTATTTCCTTGTTACTTCTAAAACACAACTATGTCTATAGGCGGTGGTTGCCGTACATAATAATCAGACTGCTGGCTCGTCTGGTAAGAACAACAATAACAGACACAGAACCTAAACAGCTCGTGAAATTATTTTCTCTTTGCCATGTAGAGAACAACCTTATTATTGTGACATAGCACGCTGATCCAGAATATAATTTATAATCACCTTATGTTCCAGATAACTGTAATCAATTTTCAGCGCCCTGTAGTGACGTATTTTAGTAAGAAACATATAAAGAGCTGCCGTTGTACCACTAGACGATACAAGCGACAGGACCCTAAATATTACATTAACGTGTATGCTGAAACGCTTGCTCCTATTGATCACCTTATCCAGGTAATTTTATATTAAAGTAACATCACATACACATATAGAGGGATATAAGGTATGCATAGGTGTTTTCTAATGGCGCCTAAAGATATACATATTTGACGGCCTCGCTTGCGTAGTGGTTAGTGTATCCGACTGCCACGCATGAGGTCATGAGTTCGATTCCCGCGCAAGTTAAACATTTGTGTGCATGAACATGGATGTTTGTCTTGGTCTGAGTATTTCTATGTATACCTAATATGTATGTATTTACAAAAAAAGTATTTATATGTATGTTTATATACTTACATTGTACAAGCTCTGCTTAGTTTGGGCTAGATAGTGTTGTGTGTTTGTGATAGAATAGAATAGAATAGTCAAAGTCAAAGTCAAAAATCATTTATTCATTCAGGTCACAAAGTAACACTTATGAACGTCAAAGTATATAGGTTAGTGAGTTTACTAAGTTACTGAAGCTACATTTAGGTTAGTTGCTAGGTTCAGGCAAAGGGTAGAGCCTATGAAAAGAAACCTGCAAGAAACTCACGGCCACTCTTTTAAATCGTCAGTTAAATATAATTTCAGTATTTTACAACTCAGATTAACAAGGTGTTACAGCCATTATGCCATATACTACTGACTATAAAAGCTAAAGATAATAACAATAATATTATAGGGAGGAAATAATTTGAGCTAAGATATATTATTTAATATAAATCTAAAATAGACAGTAGGATGGCATGATGGCGCATACACTTACACTTTGTGACTATGCAAAGGCTTAAATTGACTTATAAGTAATACAGATCTTTGAATCCTGTATGCAACAAGCAACTAGCTCCATGAGTTTTTGTCATTTAAGTAGTCGTTGACTGAATAATAACCCTTCCAAATAAGTTGTTTTTTAACAGCGTTTTTAAATTGAAACAATGGTAAATTAATTATGTTAATAGGTAATTTATTAAAAAAACGTATACCGAGTCCCGCAAATGTATTGTGAACTTTATGTAAACGATGATATGGGCCTACTAACTTATGCTTATTTCTAGTGTTTAGGTAATGGATATCACTATTCTTATTATATAACTAAATGTTATGTTTAATAAACATAATGTTAGCAAATATATATTGCGACGCAACAGTAAGTATGCCTATTTCTTTAAATCGATCTTTCAGGGAAACTCGTGGTCCTAAATTATAAATGCTACGTACTGCACGCTTTTGAAGAATAAAAATTGTCTCAATATCAGCTGCCTTGCCCCACAATAATATACCGTAGGACATGACACTATGAAAGTAACTGAAATATACTAGTCTTGCAGTATCTATATCAGTAAGCTGTCTTACTTTCCGAATTGCGTATGCGGCTGAGCTAAGTTTCCCTGCAAGACACGATGATATTTGAGCGCCCCACTGAACTTTATGATCTAAAGTTAATCCTAAAAAGACTGTAGATTGAACAAAAGTAATAATTTCATCATTTAAAATTATATTCACGTTAGGACTCTTTACGTTTGGCAATGTAAACTTGATACATTTAGTTTTTGTAGAGTTAAGTAGTAAATTATTCGTCGTAAACCAGTCCAGGACTTCCGCGAGTGAATCATTAACAGCACGTAAATTTGGTGCTTTTCGGTCTACTTTAAAAATAAGGGATGTGTCATCCGCGAATAAAACAATGTCAAACAAATTCTGAACAAAGAACGGCAAATCATTTACGTACACTAAAAACAGAAAGGGTCCCAAAATCGAGCCCTGTGGCACGCCCATTGTGACTGGTAATCCAGAAGATCTACTTCCGTTGATATCAACGTGTTGTAGTCAATCGCTTAGGTAGGAATCAACTAAGTCAAGTGTAGTATCTCGGATGCCATAATGCCTGATATAATAGAATATAGAATATACTAGCTTAAATAAAATCGACGCATCGACTTATAGGTACCCCGTTCACTAATCAATATGTTTAAATTAGATTTGATGCAGGTATAGACATCACACAAAATACATATTCTATACCATATATTATGAACATATAAATTTTCATTCTCATTATTTGAGATCTAAGACCCGTACCAATTAACTAAACCGTTACATCCTCAGCATTAAAAGTAATTAAATAGTAATAATATATATATTTAAAAAAAATAATAATAATGTAATTGCATGCATTTGCAATTGATTAAGACAAAAAAAATCACAATAAGCCGCTATTTTGAGCCAAAGTTTAGTAATTATACTACTGGCAACATGACTATGCTAAATTTTTAACAATACTGTTTTTACACGCAATAATTATATAGAACAAGCAGATAACCGCGACTTTACTCGCGTAGATTTCGAATGAATAATTATTAAAAGTAACACAGGCTATATTTTGTTTCAAAAGAAAGTACTGATACTAACATAACTTAACCTACTTTTACGCGAGTGAAGCCGCGGGCAAATGCTAGTTTTCTACAAAATATGTGTCAAAATTAATTGTCCGTCGATCTTACGACTATTTTCTTGAATATAGGAAGGGGTAATTGTTAAATGACAGTAAAAAGATACATTAGAAACTGACATAGCGAGCCACCTCTACTACGACTCCACTTATTCTTATATCCAAATTTAAAATATTATTAACGCCTTACTTTGCAAACAATTTTGATACTGTTTACACAAAAAGATATCCTTTGATTACTATTTGTTTGTGTGTAAAATGATGATGACAATTATTCACTGGGTGAAAATCATTTAAAACGACCATTGTGACAAAAATGAAACAAAAATGAAAATGTAACAAAAATCAAATAACAAAAATGAAATATTAGGGCTTGTTCACAATGCGCATTATAATCTGACTATTATTTGTTTTATAGATTTCGTATAAGGTGTTCCGCAATAAAACACGGTAAATTTCTTTTATCATTTTGTTCTCGGTTAGTTTAGAAACAGACACATATTTCTTCTTAATTCTGTTAAAATTTTTCAATCGAATTTCGTTCAGCTGCTGTCATTGGCATCCTAAAAAGCAAAATATATCTTCAGCACAAACAGGCAGAGAGGCAGACAAACAAACATAGAAAAAATAATAGTATGCATAAATGAACAAACGAACCAGGAGCTAGACAAACAGAGATGACGTTTGACGACGGACATATACAGATAGACTAATGGACGGATAAAAAGTCAGCTGGACAAACAAACGAACTTGAGGACGGAAAAATAATAAAACGGAAAGCAGTCAATTAAATAGGCAGAGGAGAAAACAATAGAAATAAATTGTCCTCTTCACGGGCTGGAAGAATATCCGAGCTGGATGAGAAAAAAGGAATATTTGTTTATTATTAGCAATGAATATATAAATCTGTATAATGTAGCTAGACAATATATCAGAGTACTATAATAAGTAGTTATTATATAGTAAAAATAATTTTATCATAAAATATCGCGTGTGGATAAATTTTGCTATCAAATTGGTAATTTTAAATGATTTTCACCTAACTATTTATGTCTTGAGGATAATAATATGTATATGATATCCCATCAAATTAATAAAAAATGCTGTCTCGCAACGAAGTCCTTTCACCGCAAATAGTTCTGAAATTTCATGTAAACAAGTAAGAAACGGCAATGAATTTCCGTAAATCTTAGAGTTCGAAAAATGGTATCACGTGACGTGAGGTCAGAGGTCAAAGGTCATAGTCATTACGGGGTATATCGACTAAGCTGAGTCGAATGGCGTTGACCGCTAGTCTTTAGCTTTTACGGTTCTTGAGTTGAAAATTGTATAACAGACAGACGGACGGACGGACAAAGCTGTTGTATAAGAGTTTTTTCGAACTCTAAAACAAGTCAGTTATTTAACTGGTATCTATATAAGCACCTATTCAATAAATTTGTCTTAAATTGTTATCTAATTAGTTACCTACCAACATTTATGGAGTCCGTATCAATATAAGACATCCTCATTTGTATCTATACTAGTCTATACTAATATTATAATGCTGAAGAGTTTGTTTGTTTGTTTGTTTGAACGCGCTAATCTCAGGAACTACTGGTTCGATTTGAAAAATTCTTTTAGTGTTACATAGCCTATTTATCGAGGAAGGCAAAGCATCACGCTACGACCCACGGGAGCGGCGCAGTAACGATAAACGCGGGTGAAACCGCGGGAACATCTAGTAATAAATATAATGCCTAGCAATCGCGAACGTTGTGGCGCGGCGTGATGTTGTGTTTTCTCTAATCAGAATGTTTTTTGTTACAGGTCGATGTATACATATACGAATTAGTGGGCAACAGATATCAAGCCACATTTTTTGAGTTACACATGAAGCTGTGTGAAATAATTGAGTCCCGTCACTTTGGAGCAACGCTCATGAAAGCACTTAATTATAAAAAATGTCCTTTTCCACCAGTATGTATTATTATAGATTATTTGTCATTTCATGTTTACGTTTGTTAAAAATAGTTTGTCCTTTATCCTCAGCTCAGGACATTGCCATATTAAATTTTATTACAATCGACAGCAGTGTAGTCGCGTAAAAACTTAACAAAAACATTTAACATAATGATATGTATGTTTATTTATCATTGTTACAGGGCAACTTCAGCATTGAAAATGTCACAATGTCAGATTTACCGTTCGCCTTACCCTTTAAACAAGGACGAATGTATATTAACTCATCCCGTCTAACAAATGGAGTAAATGTCAAATTAACAAGTTCGTACGTGGATATGGAAATAAAAAAAGTTACAGTGGGCAAATAAATCATATTTAATAATCCTAGATACTTTAATTATTTACTAAAGCGAGACTATACGGAAAAGTCAAATCAAGGGGATACAATATTTTCCCTATATTTTTCTGCTCTTTCATTTCATATATTTTACTTTCAATATATCTCGAAAAAGCACAAGTTCCGATGCTATTTACATATTATATATTTGTTAACAAAGCATCCTAATATTAAAAATGTAAATGTGAATTTATTTGTTTGTTTGTAACCGTTTAACGCCTTAACTACTTAACCGATCATCATGAAATTCCCATTCACGTTGTCAAGGATAGAGAAAAAGATATACGGACACTTTCATCCAGAAGAAAAGTACTGTTCCCGCGGGATAGAAATTGACAACATCTACAATAATGCGAGCAAAATCTAGTATATAATATAATATCAGCTCTGTATATAAGCTGTCCCACTGCTGGGCACGGGCCTCTTCTCGGGGTGAGAAGGATTAGGCCATAGTTTACCACGCTGGCCGCTGGCCTAACGCGGGTCAGCAGACTTCACATATCTTCGAGAACATTATAAAGTACTCACAGACAATGCAGGTTTCCTCACGATGTTTTCCGTCTCTGTTAGAGCAAGCGATAATTATCTATTTAATACGCACATAACTTCGAAAATTCAGAGGTGCCTTAGGATCGAACTCAAAACCTCTACGTGGCCATCCAACGGTCTCCACTAACATGAAATTTTTATTCATACACGTTGAATTGTATGTATTATAAGTTCATACACGTTGAAGATAAAATTAATATAACCGACATAAAAATACATATATATATACCTAAACCTCAAACTCATTTTGATAAAAGTACTAATAATGCAACATTGGTTATATCGGTTAGGAGCTTAATTTTGAACTCGGTTTATATTTTGTAAAAAGGATTTAATTTTACAATTTTCAGTGACGTTTACCAAGGGGCAAAGACCGCTAACTAGGGTGATCACTAACATTAATACCATTACTGCTTAGTTTATTATGGTAATTGCATTGTAGTATCTTTTAACAGATTAAAAGATAATACAATGCCATTACTATAATATAATATTAGTTACCTCTGCCAATCTCTTCAAGAACAAACAGGCGTTATAGTATGTATACACACATCAACAGTAGCCGCAGACATATGCTATACTAGCTGTGCCCGCGCTTTCACCCGCGTTTATGATTACTGCGCCGCTCCCGTAGGTCGTAGCGTGATGTTATATAGCCTATAACCTTCCTCGATAAATAAGCTATCCAACAAAATAATAATTTTCCAATTCGAACCAGTAGTTCCTGAGATTAGCGCGTTCAAACAAACAAACAAACTCTTCAGCTTTATAATATTAGTATAGATATATTTTGAATGAATTAAATTAAATAAGAATGAAATATATGACAATTTGCTTTATAGGTAGTAGAGCCCCGCTGATTTCAGCTTGAATGGGCCAGCTCGACCGGGGAAGGACTACCCTCTCACAGAATATCGTCGTGAAATAGCAGTATTCCTACTGTTGTCTTTCGTTCGACGAGTGAGAGTGCCGGCGGCCCAATCATCCTCTTTCCACTTTCCCGCTCCTTCTCCTTCCCACTTCCTTTCCTAAAGGGTTGGCAACGCGCAAGTGATGCCTGTGGTGTTGCAAGCGTCCATAGGCTACGACAACCACTTACCATCAGGTGGACCGTATGCTTGTTTGCCACATTAGTTGTACTTGCTTATAAAAAAAATTATTGCGTATCTTTTTAACAGCCCAAGTGATGATCAGTAAGTCTTAATTACCAACGAATATAAGAGAGATGTAGAGGTAAGAAAAAACATCTCATTGCATAAAAAAGAGTAAAATTAGGACCGCGCCTGCCTCTTATTTGACTCTTTTCGGCGGACACTTTTTACGGTAGCAAGTTGTTCAACGTTTTTTAAAAGATAGATACTAGTGGTTGTTTAACATGTTTTTGCTCAACATTAGTATTAACCATATAAATTATGGGATAAATTAGTTTACGAGAACCACTAGGTCATCTATGTATCTGGCTTTTAACCTTGGCAAACGCTACAAAAAAATATATTTGTATTGAAAAATAAACCAAAATCGAAACACTAAAAATAAAAATATTAAATTTATTTTTATTAGTCATAACTAAGCTACGAATGGAATTTAACCAATTTGGAGTCGGTGTCAAATGAAAAACTAACATTAATTCAATTACATGGCACCGATTTATTCGTAGCCTAGTTGTTGTTAGCAGCTACGACTGCACGGATGCCGTTATAGTTTAAGCAGTCGCCTCGCCAATGCTACTGCGTCAAGTGTTGTGGGTTTGAATCCCACACGGGACAAAACTTTGTGTGACAACCATTTGTGTTGTTCCGAGTCTAGCTGTTCTTTGTGTCCGTTATTTGAATGTTTGTAAAGTCCCCCGCGACACAAGATTTATTCCTGGTGCGGGAGTATTTTTTAAAACAAAAAAATAATAAATAAAAGGGTATTTTTTTCGTTTTAGATTTTTATTAAAGAGTTATTATTATAACGAGCATAGGACCTCAAATTTGATCGCTCAAAAATAAAATGGTTAATTTCTCTTACTCTTACACTCTAATTAATCGGCAATAATAGAAAAAGCATATGCGTCGAATATAGAAAGTCTTCATTGTTTGCACGTGGTTGAAAATGTATAATATATTATCCCTAATAATAAGTCAGCTGAGATTATCGTTTAATAATGCTCGATGATGGTATGTCAGCACAATGCCATGCCTTTTTGCATAATTACCTCGAGCCACAGAAATCTTAAGATTTCTGTGCCTCGAGCGGAGCGAGCACAAGTTCTAAAACTAGTTTGGGTGGTCACATATTCTACAGCACGGAAGAAACTGACAAAGGGGATCTGAGAAAAGGTCGACAAGCCACCACAATGAGCCAAACACACTAATGAACTCGAAAAAGTGTGTTCTCATTCTTAAGACTTTAACAATAAACATAATATCATTGATTTACCAATGAATTTTGAATTCATAAGATCCCTCATGTTGTCCTTAGATTTTCCCATACAATACATTCACTTTATTAAACCAGTGTTGTTGGGAGTCGGCACCAGTGTATGTATTTACCTACTGCCTCCATGGCGCAGCGGTAGTGAATGTGACTGCTGTGCATGAGGTCTCGGGTTCGAATGCCGGATCGAGTCAACAAAAAGTTATTAGGTTTATATATTAAGAAATCTCAATAGCAGCCCGGAGTTAGGAAGTTGGCGGTGTTGGACACCTCCGTGTCTCGGAAAGCACGTAAAGCCGTTAGTCCTGCGCCTGATTTCTCTCCGGTCGTGTCGGATTACCGTCCCATCGGATCATGAAGGTTAGGGAACAGAGAGTGCACTTATGTTTGCGCACATACTTGTGCACTATAATATCTCCTGCGCAGATGGCCAGTCTCCGTTCATATTGGCCGCCGTGACCGATATTCGGTCCGGAGGACATTATTATGTATAATATAGAATAGGGTTATAGAGTATTATAAGGCAGGGCAAGAAAGGGATTTGATTTTATTCAAATTATTTAATAAACTTAGGTAGGTACTTATACATATTAAGCTGATAAATTAATTCAGCAGCACTAATATCGGACACTAATAGATGGAGAGTTTTTTTAACAATGTAAGTGTTGCTGACGACACAATGTTCTTTTTATCTTTAAAACCCTTAGGACGTTGCCGAGGTTGTACGAGTTCTAAGCTATTGCACAGGGATTAAGATACAACGACCAAAAAAGCGAGATGCCGGATTTTTAGGTACAGAGCCAATGTTAAAAGATAATGCCGTCAATGAAGTTAGTAGGCTTACAACAAGTAGAGCTCTAAGTATTATGATCACTGAGGTATGAAGAATAGGCTGAATGACTGTGAAGCCCAGTGGATAAAGTCTTGGACTAAAGTTCAAGAAATCTTAGGTTCGAACCGATTCTACTCATTGCACACCCGT
Organism: Catocala sponsa; assembly: GCA_963564715.1. Lineage (NCBI taxonomy): Eukaryota > Metazoa > Arthropoda > Insecta > Lepidoptera > Erebidae > Catocala > Catocala sponsa. The sequence continues at coordinate 23,037,124 of OY751341.1, read as the reverse complement.
TACACCCGTAACACAAGCATTTAAGATAGCTCGGCGGATTTACAAGAATACCTACTGGTACCTAACCTGAAGGGTAATTTTTTTTTTATAATTTAATGAGAACGTAAGAGTGTGTGGCGAAAACGTATCACCAATGTATTTCACATATTATGCAGCCTGTGCATCGCAATTCGTAATAATTCAATTCTTAAGAATTGAAACAAACATACCCAAAATGAAGTACTAATACCAGCACTACTTATCTTAGCCCTTTGGGTGGCTTGCGCAGTCATGGGACCAACGCACAGAGATCCTTAATGATTATAATAATTGAATACCGTAGCCGACAGACGCTTACGACTTTCAGGATGGTAAAATGCACGTTCCCCGCGCTGTGATACAGTTATCTTCCTACTGACAATTCAGCATCATGTATGAGCCTGTAAACTTTATTTACCGAGAAACGCAACAGAACGATTATTTGGTAGTAATTTTGTTAAGATTGGAGGAACTGTTTCAATCGAGCTATCCCAGATTTAAGCACAATGGAAACCTCTCTAAATAACTACTTCATTAATCATAGACTTAATTAAAACGGATAATGTATACTGCTATAAAACGTACAAAAAGCGTCATAAAACCTATACTGGATTAGGCAAGATAATACAATAAACGTAACAAAAACTAAATGACAAATGTATTGGTTTCAAATAAGATTATTAACAGAATAGTTGCTGTACGAACAAAACCATCAGGTAAGTTAATTTACCTTTTTGACGCATTGACGTAGACCTCGAATGAACTACCTATACGCACTAGAAACTTGCTAAAGTAATAACAATATAATAGCCAGCTCAATTATAAGTTATAACAATATAATATGTATCCATCTCGTCTGAATATAGCAACCGACTCTTCACAAAAAATAACGAGAACAACAATTATTATATAAGCAATCTGATTGTAGGTATATAATTTGAGATGTCATCGTCAAGTAAATCTCGAACCATTAACATTACATGTAAACTAAAAACAGAATGTTAGGGACTCTTCCTTAAAAAAAATCACGAATCATGCTGCAAGATGTCCAATTACATACATATAACTTTATATGTATTAGATATTTAAATATTATCATCTAACAAAATAACAATGCGCTTTAAAAAACATAATTGCTTATGAGTGTATTTTGCTAACTGATTGTTACAGATAGGTAAAACATGATGTGCTTTTAATAACTTGAATCAAGGTTTCCCAATCTACTATTAAGGCGGGTAACAAACTGGTGGTCCGGTAAGCGAACGACGTACGGAGGCTATGTACTTTGATGCTTACGTTTGCGTTGCGAATTATTGTATTTACATAGGTATATGTCGCTAACAAAAAGGAATAAAGGAGCTACCAGCAAAGGAAATACAATTGCCTCTCTACTGACAGCCCAAAACTGCTTTTAGGAGCTCTGAAAACTCTTACAACAATAACAAAACATACATACCTTTTTTGGCCTAATTATACTTAGCACTTCTTATTGTTCAATGAAGTACCGTTCAAACATTATTGAACGTATCATATTAGACTACACATAAGTGAGACAAGCTATTTTCCGAGACTATGCACGACTATATTGTTATCCAACGTTCTAGGACGCGTTTGCAGATCTATCAAAAATATGGATTCCTTCGGTATAGGTAGTGACATGCCATGTTGCGCACCAGTTTGAAACGCACTCGTCCGAAGCGCACCAAGAGCTGTGCAGTGCACCCGCTGGGTGCGCAAACATTAAATAATAAATTATTAAAATTAATATAATTATAATTAAATAATTAATTTATTAAATTTCTATCCCACTTTACGCACCAGGGGTCATAGACCACCTAGTGAGGGATTACCTAATAAAAATATCGATAGAAATTTGTAATAATGTTTATTACACACAGCTGGGGCCGTACCACCACCTCGAATAGTAGTATTATTATCACTCATTCCTTACGAGAGAACGAGCTTTCGCTATACATAAAATATTGCGGTCTGTCTTTGCCTTAAAGAAGGAAACTCATAATTTTTATAAGATGTTCAATAAATTCGTTCTGTCTCCATTTTGCGGCTCAACCAAATGGCCAAACTTGATACTAATGATGTCGATAGTCTAAAGATTATTTCTTTATCTACAAATGTTACTAATTTCTTATAGTCGTATTAATGATTGATTGCCACCTCTTCACACAAAATTGGTGAAATCCTTTTAAGTTTGAGTATCTTTTTCTTTAATTAAATCTATTAGTTTGTATTCTAAAATAATTCTCAGTTACTTAAGCTAATATAAGTACTCATCCCAAAATGCTACTAAAAAAAGGAATCAAAATATTAACAATCAGACAGAGGTAGTTTTACATTCATGATATTAGTATGGGAAATCAATGCATAATTTATATGTATATACATATATATTTCACCCGCGACTTCACTCGCATAAATGTAGTTTAGGGTAGGGGCCTAATAGTACTTTTTTTCCGGATAAGAGTTACCCTTTTCTGTACCCCTGACAACGTGTATGCGAAATGTCATGTTGATCGGTCGTATAGTTAAGGCGTAACAAATAAATAAACAAACAAACTCACATTCGTATTTATAATATTATAGATGTTCCCGCGGTTTCACCCGCGTTTATCGTTACTGCGCCGCCCTCGTGGGTCGTAGCGTGATGTTATATAGCCTATAGCCTTCCTCGATAAATAGACTATCCACCACTAAAATAAATTTTCAATTCGAACCTGTAGTTCCTGAGATTAGCGCGTTCAAACAAACAAACTCTTCAGCTTTATAATATTAGTATAGATTATAGTTAGGAATAGTAGGTTAGGATTAGGATTACATGAATTATCTTGTTAACCACTGATGAACATAATATAGCTGCAATGAGTTCCTCATTTTATTAACATTATCTAAATTGTTCTAGTGCGGATGTTGCTGTTCGTGGGGCAAGAACACTATAAAAATGTACTTAAAATATTATGGACTTAGCATATTATTTTGTTTGTACTGTTATTTTGAATTATATCACTGTGAAAAGGTAAGACAATCCGCTTTGTTACTATTATTATTTTTTGAAGTGAAAACTGCTTTAGGCGCGTTGAGCACTTCTTGGGTGATCAAAAATCATAGAACTCGCGTCATCGTCACGCTTCGTCATCGTCACGCTTCCACGTTTTCCATTTTTGAATTATTTTAGAATATTAACAATGTAATAAAATTTGTAATGGTGTAATGATTTATTTCAGAGTAATTTAATAACTTTGCAGCGCCCTACAGTGACGTATATTAATAAAAAATGTATAAAAAGCATACGGTTCACCAGTAGGCGATACCGGCGACAGGATCCTAAATATTACCTTTCCTTCAATATTGAAACGTTGTTTTCTACCGATAATCGGGTTCAGGTAAGTCATTGTAATTTTATTAATTTAGCACATATTATATGATAGGTTATTATAATATAATATGTATGTATAATATAAACCAGATGCATTTGCAAAATATACAATAACGAAAATCACTAATAAAAATTTTGAGCTGGACCAAAGTGCTTATTTACATGCTTTCCGACGCATGGGGGTGTTCAACACGGCCAAATGACTAACTGCGGTCTGTAATAGTGAATTTCTTGGGTAATTAATCAGTCCCAAGATCTCATACAACTCTCGAAGCTACATTCACAATGCAATTATATACCGTGCCTATGATTAGAGGCTTCTATGCCTGGTATGCGTGTAGTGCAGTTTATCTATTCGGAATTATATATTTGCATTTCCTAGTCCGTAGCTACATTCGGCTAAAACATCGTTAGTCAATATTAGAAGAATATTAGAAGATTTAATAATATAAAGGTATTATTAAATCAATTTTCAAGACAAAATTATTTAAATGTTCAACCCTTTTTTTTAATAAGATGCTTACATGTCTGATTATTCATGTTTTACATATTCTGATATCACTGTTTGTGATATCTTTACATACCAGGCCAATCAGAAAGTATTGCCAAAAATGTTTTTATGTATCAGAGACTGGCCAGTTATAATCTATTTTGAAAATATGTTTATTTATAAGTAAAAATAGGTACGTTCCAATTTCAATTCTATTTCAGTTCTCCTCATTTTTTGTGAGCTAATTTAAATTATCGTGTCTCATTGAAAAATGGATCTGCGCAGGGAACTTTGTATAGGGGCTGAAGGAAATATTTACCTATAGAACTCTTTTTTTTATTTTCACGATTTTTACGATTTCAAGTCTCGCCTGAAACCGGACGTATCGTACGATAGACTTCAAATGCCATTTATGGATGAAGGCCCTTCCAAGGCAACCGTGTATTGGTATACCGAATTCAAGCGCGGTCGACTAACTTTGGGGGATGAAGAAAGAAGTGGTCGCCCTTTGACGGCTATAACGGAAGAAAACGTGCTAGCAGTGAATTTTTTTATCCAGGACAATGGGCGAGTTCCATATCAGGAGATTCAGCATATACTGCAGATTGGATAGGGAAGCCTTCACATGATTCTACATGTGCATCTTTGCGTGAGGAGGATAGTATCATGCTGGGTGCCGCACAACTTTACCGATGCTCAGAAGTAGGTCCGGGTGGAATGGTACCGTAATTTGAAGCAGACTCGTCTCGGCGTGTTACGACATCATTATAGGTGATGAGTCCTGGATTTATCAATACGATCCAAAAACGATGCCTCTGTCGACGGTTTGGGTGTTTCAAAACGAATCGATGCCTACCAAAGTGAAGTGATGTAGAAGCGGGGGAAAGATTTTGATCACGAGATTTTTCAATTTGACTGGATACTTGATGTCAATTCTTTTACGGAACCAAAGAAACATCAACGCCGAATGGTATACAACCAAATGCTTGGCAGAAGTTTTCTCTGTTGTGAACTACAAGTGACCAAACACAGGGCTCCGCGGGCTACTGCTCCACCACGACAACGCGTCCGCGCACACCGCGCTCAAAATGACAGACTTTCTGGACAGCACGCCTGTCAAACTCCTGGGCCACCCTCCTTACAGCCCTGACCTAGCGCCGTGTGACTTCTTTTTATTCCCGAAAATTAAAAATCAGCTCAAAGGGATACAATTTTCGTCGCCGGAAGATGCGCTGTCAGCGTTCGAGCAGGCTGCAAACGAGGTGTCTGCGGCGGATTGGAATAAGTGTTTCGAAAACTGGTTCACACGCATGAAGCTTTGTATAGAGGCTGAAGGAGAGCACTTTGAAATACACTTTTTTTTATTTTCGCGGAACTTTCTGAGTGTCCCACGTATATAAATTCAGATTCCCTATGTCCGCCAAACTTGAAAAGTAGTCGATGGATGACTCTAATTGTTTGCACAGCTTTGCATTTCTATAAATACTTTTTATCCCGAAATGCCCATGCGAACAGGAACTACTTCCTTAATAATTTATATCAGACGGGTCATACTGTGGCTCCTATAAATAATGTAATAAAATGTAATTCATATGATAACAATTCATATTTTCTAGTAATACGTTAACACAGAAAACATAACAGTAGGTACTACGCACGGCACAAAAAATTGGGCCGTGGTATTTTTATCTAAAATTAAAATACACTGCGCTGAAAATCAGTAGTGCTTGTGTCGATATGGCTCAGGAGATCTAGCAAAGAGCGCGCTTGACCTAATATGGACATTTCTTATCCTCACGGGCTTAAGTACCAGTAGAGTCACGTCTTGTGTAAGAAGAAATATATAGAATAGGTATATTTGGGTAATCTTTTAGGACTAGTTAGAAGCAACCAGAGTATTTCAAAAGGAACCATAATAAAAAAGTCCTCAAGATAATATATGTACATGTAATTTGAAGGAAAGGATATGCGGGTCTCAATTTTTTAATTGAGGTTTACATGTTTCTCCTGGAACAACTATAGCTCTTTTCTGAATTATAAAACATCTGTTTGCTTTGCAACATATGCCCCACAATATTAAACCGTATCCATGATATGCCAACACAGAAGTTTCTGTTTATTCATTTTATTGCATTTGACATCAATGTGTCGTTTCCAATTTACAGATTCTATACTTAAAAATGTTTTCTGAGCCTCTTCTGTAATACTAATGTTATTTAAGTTTATAATGTTATGCATCATCGATTTATCTGATCTTACATGTATGTAGGTACTTAATTAGTTTTATCTAAATATATATTTAAATGATTAAATTCTAACAATTTTCGCCCGAAGGATCGCCTCATTTACTTTAGTCACAAAAACTTGTAAAATTCTTGCATGTCAGAATTATAGATAATATGTCTTCAGGCAATAGCACACATAAAATAAATAAAACACCTTGCACATGTCGAATAATACTATTATCGCATGTAATTTTTATCCAAATTGGAGAGACCATTGGCTAGAGTAGTCGATTTTCCCTTGTTGGAAACCATTTTGGTCAGACTTTATTTTATTAAATTTATTAAGGAATAATATCAGCCAGAGAGGAACAATAATGTACACTTCATTGAATACTTAATTAATAATAAGTGCCATATTGTGTAATCCATTTCTGTGTTATGTATAGTGCCAAATTTAAATACAATGTAAATATTGTTCTTGAATAAAATAAATAAAATGAAACAGAGAGTCCGTGTCGAAGATACATTGTATATATATTTTTTTATATTCTTGTAATGAACGTCGTTTGAAATACAAATTAATAAATTTAATAATGAAGTTACACGAGAGATTATGTAGAATACGCCTAAATAATATATATACATAAGCCTAAATGATAGTAGGTAATTCTGTTGGGTTTGATATAAATCAAACCTAACAGAATTACCTACTACATATAATTTGGTTTGATATAAATCAAACCCAACAGAATTACTTACTATAATTTATTACTGGCGGCATTACTATACATAATTTAGGCTCATTAAAACTTATAATACTTTATGGTGGTACTTTATGGTGTCAGAAATATACAGTCTATTGTATGTATTATTATGCCCTGTAATATGTTTATTGGTGTTTTCAACATATCTACGATAATTAAGATATTTCTTAATTTCACAAACAACACGTATAACCAGAACTCACTTGATGTTTGATAATACACAAACAATTGTAAAAGAATACTCATTCCATTCCGATTCATTCAAATGCCAAGGATACCTCCGTGAGAGAAGGTTGGAATACACCACCAGCTTAGGATACTTTAAGCTCTTTTTAGTAACTAACACCTATAATTAAACAATGTTTGGATACTTTAAAATAACTCCACACTTCAACATTGTGACAAACAGCACCTAAGTCTCCCTCGTGGCAATGACTGCTGAATCGTCGGGCAACCTACAGTCTAACCTGTCTAACAGAAACAATCTAACTTAGCTGGGGAGGCTTACAACAATACTAGTCATTTGTATTCCCAATCTTAAAAAGATGACTAGCAAGAAAATAATAATATTAATCTTAAAGTGAGAAATGTCTCTTGATTATATTGGTTAGTCTATATTGCATGGAAATCCTTTAGAAGATGTGTTGTGTTACAGGTCGATATGTACGTTTACGAATTAATTGGACATCGATATCAGTCAACTAATTTTGAGTTACATATAAAATTTTGCTCTTTATTGGAGGCGCCGTACTTTGGCGCATCCCTTAAGAAAGCACTTAATTATCAAAAATGTCCCTTTGAACCGGTGAGTTGCGCAATTTTATAATTTTCTTATACGGGTCCGCCGCCGTCGTGTTTATTTTGTAATATTATTAAAGACCTACAATCCAACTATAAAGTCTCTTTAGCTTAAACGTTACTCAATCTCCAGGAGATACCTACATAACAATAGATTTTTTATTGTGTCTATAAAATGACAGACGATGGGATATAACAACAAGGCAATTTCAAAAGAATATCACTCAACGACTGACTCGTAAACGGATTTTCTGTGTCACGAGTTATATTTTTTTATTCTACTAACGCTGAGAACGGCAGCAGAGCTGAAATAACAGCTGAATAGACGGGCTTGTGTCGCGTCGGGTCCTACGAAAATCTACAGCTAATCCTCCTAACATATCCAAGTTGACTTGTCCCTGTTTAAATTCGTACGACGACTTATTTTGATTACCCTACGTACTTTCTGCGGCACAAAAAATCTGTAGTTTACTTATTTAAAGGTGCAGAATTTAAAGGTGAAAATTTTTTTTTGGAATCATTTCAGTACTTTTTTAGTTAAATCCTTACAAACAAAAATTAGTAAGCACTTATAGATAGTATGCATAAATAAATAATTCGAGTTCATATTATTATTAGTAAATAAGGATATTTATTATTATTTCAGGGCAACTACAGTGTTGAAAATTTCACAATATCAGAGTTACCTTACCCCTTACCGTTTAAACAAGGACGCGTTTATATAAACTCAACCCGTTTAACAGATGGAGGACAAATTACAGAGCTGAGCGTCTATTTAGACCTTGAAGTGAAAAGGTTAAAAATGAGCACATAAATTGCCATAATTTGTACTTCAAGGATTTTGGTTTTCAGGGTGTTTTTATAGTTTAAATATATTTTATACGTGAAAAACCATTGATATTGTTTCAATTAATCCTATTTTCCTCTTAACTATCAAAGCTCTGAGAAGTACTATAGCTTAATAATCACCTTAGATATATGGAGATTATTGCCTATCAGGCAATATTCTCCAAAGAATAAAGCTTAAGTAAGATCCGTTAATTTTGATATAATTGAAATTTTATCCGACGTGTTATATCTAGTTATCGTGATGTCGGTCGAACGCAGTTACATTAAATGCACCTATTCAATAGGTCAACTACAGAACAGCGCTGATGAGCAGCTACTCACGTACGGGGAAGTCGCGCTGATGAGGAAAAATAGTACGCGATCAGACTATTGGTTAAATTAATAACTATTTACGTACCTTTGTGGAACTTACCGTTGCCACAAGTAGACAGGTGTGAAGATATCAGCTTTCAGTATTCAAATCCACGTTCACAATTTGATTTACCTAACTACCTTCCGTGTAGGTACTAAATGTTCCCGTATTCTGAGTTTTAGCCAATTGTAGATCATTGACAGGTTATGATCGTATTTCATCACGTAAGTTCTCATCGCGATGGAAATATATAAGTTTACTTATTTCAATCGCACGCAAAGTACGACATAATGAATAATGTAGGTAGTATTGACGGACTGTGAAAAGGACGGTAAAACTCAATTCAGTGGTATATATTTAGAAGATTTGATGAAATGGTCAGAATAACATTTCAAACTGTCTGTTAAGGAAAACAATGTCCTCAATTATGATATTATTTTCTCGTTTAATTATCTTTTTATAGATTTTTGTTTGAGATCTTTAAAATATATAATTGGATTTTGTTTTATTTTGTTCATAATGTAACAAACTGTTTTTCAGATAGCCGTAATGTTATTTTCAGCTTAAATATATAGAGACGTGTCGTTAGCTATGAAATCTCAAAGTGTTATACAATTACTAGGTATAATATTTAAACAAATACAATTCCTACATTTTCCATACCTAATAATCATAAAATAAATTATTTCAATAATTTTTATCGATAGTAGACCTGAGAAATAATTTAAGTCGGGCCCGTACAAGTTAAATAAAAATATGGTAAAACAATAATATCCAACCTATCTAACATACTATGTTTATCGAAACCTGGAACTAGATTTAAAATGTTACTTACCTTAATAATATACAATCACGCCGGATTATCGCCGTATCTGCAACATTGTCAACCACCAAAACACCACCGTCAGAATCGCGACGCGGATGTTAGCGAAGTTTTCGCCACTCCATTCACATACACTGTAACATGTAAGATTAAATGGATATAGGATATTGGAAACTCAGTTTGTATATTAAGAAATTTCATATTTGATGGTGTACGTAAGTAAAGACCCGACGGCCAATTTCGTAATAGAAATATCTAAAAATAGAGTTCCGAGTTCTAGTCTCAGTGTCATAAAAATTACACATGGTATTCTAATAAATTAAAATAAATGCGAAGAAAAATATGAACATAAATATCAATTCACATTTGTCGGTAGACCAGATCGGGCGCAGTACTGAACCATAAGCTAAACTGGAGTAAGCTCCTACACATGAAAGTAACCATTGCAATGCAGAAGTTTAATAGGTAGAAAATAGGTCCTCGAACCTTCCATAACCCTATAGTTACATGACTATAATACGCCCCATGATAATGTACCTATAGCGCCATAGTGTGGTGGCCCGCACTCTTCTATGCATTTAGTTATACTATATACTGTATAACTATGCTTGGTAGTTTATGTATAACTTATACATAAACTACCAAGCCTACAACGATTTGCCTGTCTGGAAACGACAGGCTGTATGAGAACGACCCCCATGACAGCGTTGCAGACTGTTACAGTACAATATCTTTGTGCTGTATCTACAATCTACATCGCAATCTTATGATCTTTATCGCACGTTCAATATCTATTAAATGTTTCTACTATCCGTGATCAACACGTAGTCGTTAGTATATAAGATGCACCTTTGGATAATTATAACTAGACTATACTACAACTTTGTCTCATTTATACCTAATCATATACTGCCAAGAAGTTTGGCAAATTGGTGACCCCGACGAACGAATACGCAGCAAGAAACATGGCACAATCACCATGCAAGGCGAACATAAATCAGCAAGGAACACTTGAAGTAGCTGCTGGCACCTCGGTTTTATCTCGCATTCCGGAATTTTGGAAAGACCAACCAAGATTATGGTTCACGCAACTAGAAGCCATATTAGCACCACAGAAGCAAGGAGACGAATACAAATACTGTACAGTAATAGCAAAATTATCCAAGGAAGAAATACTACAAGTTAGTGACCTAATCACTTCACCACCGACTACAGATAAATATAAAAACATCAAGGAACGTTTAATTGATTGTTACGAAGAAACAGAACAGCGACAGTTTCAAAAATTAATATCAGAGACAGAACTCGGTGAACAAAAACCTTCGCAGTTATTACGTCAAATGCGAGTCCTCGGGAGAGGAAAAATCAGTGACGAAACAATTAAACTACTATGGTTCAGGCTTTTACCAACATCAGTTACTACGGTTCTAGCAGTTACGGAAGACATGGAAATTGACAAACTGAGCCAAATTGCAGACAAAATAATAATGAATTCAAAAGTAACCGAAATATCAGCTGTTAGCAACGACACTTCAAACGACAACAATACAGCATGCATTTTAGCCCAGCTAGCAAAATTACAGATAGATATTGACGCAATTCAGCAAGGTCAATATGGCTATCGACCCAGCACGCACAATCATTTCAAGAAACGTCAACAATTCCCGATTATGAGGCCGAGAACAAACTATAGAGGAGCAAATCGATTTTGTTACTACCACGAAAGATTCGGAAAATATGCAAGGAACTGCATTAAACCATGCGGTTGGAAACCAATGACTTACGTACGGAACCAGGGAAACGAATAAGAGCACAGACAACGGCGAAACTCTGTGCAATCCACCCATCCAATCGCCTCACCATTACCGACCGAAAAAGTGGTATGAAGTTTTTGATTGACACGGGCGCAAATATTTCAGTCATTAGCAAGCAACAGAGATATTCAACTTTACAAAATGAACAATACACACTATACGCTGCAAATGGGACTAAAATTAGGACTTACGGCGAGAAGACGCTTACCTTGAATTTAGGACTACAACGATGTTATAAATGGAATTTTATAATCGCCGATGTTACACAACCAATAATTGGAGCAGATTTTCTAGAGCACTATAAACTATTAGTCGACATAGCAGGTCGCAAACTTATCGACAAAGTTACAGAGCTGACAACGCATGTAACTTCAGAAAAAGCGACACAACAAACAATTCGTACTATCGCAGTGGGAACGAATTCACGTATTACGCAACTTTTAAACAAATACGAAGACATCACGAAAGAGTCCTCTCTACGCAATGCGCCCAAACATAAGATTGAACACCACATTATCACTACAGGACCACCCGTCGCAGCTCGGGCAAGACCATTACCTCCAGAAAAATACGACATAGCCAAAAAGGAATTTCAAAATATGATAGAGCTCGGAATTTGCCGACCGTCAGATAGCCCATGGGCAAGCCCATTACATATGGTAAAAAAGAAAAATGGCGAATGGAGACCGTGCGGAGACTATCGAATGCTCAATAGCACGACAGTACCGGACAAATACCCACTACCAAGATTAACTGACTTTACATACATATTAGAAAATAAGAAGATACTAAGCAAGATAGATATACGCAAAGCATACCACTGTATTCCTGTTAAAGATATAGAAAAAACAGCCATCATCACACCTTTCGGACTTTTTGAGTACTTAAGAATGCCTTTCGGATTACGCAATGCGGCACAAACATTTCAACGATTCATGGATTCCTTATTTAGAGATTTAAACTTCGTATTTATATTTGTAGACGACTGTCTCATCGCATCGGACAACGAAGATTTGCATTATCAGCATTTAGAAACGGTTTTCAAACGTTTACACGAGAATGGAATAACCATTAATCTCGAAAAATGCGAATTTCTCAGAAGGGAAATAGATTTCTTAGGTTATCATATAACGAGCCAAGGAATACAACCTACCGAAGAAAATTACAAAGCAATCATGGAATTTCCCAAACCGAAAACAATTCAAGAATTAAGACGATTTTTGGGCATGGTCAATTTCTACAGAAGTAATATTCCACGCGCAGCGGAAAATCAAAGAATTTTAAACGAATATCTACATGGTTCAAAAAAGAACGATAATTCACCTGTTCCTTGGACAACGGAAGCAGACAAAGCTTACGAAAAATGCAAGGAAAGCATGAAAAACGCAGTGTTAACAGTGCATCCTTCCCGCAACGCATCACTAGCGCTCATGACCGACGCTAGTGCTACTTGCGTTGGTGGAGTTTTACAACAAAAATCCGGACGCAATTGGGAACCATTAGGTTTTTTTTCACAAAAATTGAGCGAAACTCAACAAAAATATTCTACGTTTGACAGAGAGCTGTTAGGAATATACATGGCCGTCAAACATTTTCACAGATTAATCGAGGGAAGTGAATTTACAATATTTACGGATCACCGACCTTTGACATACGCATTCTCCCAAAAACCATCATCAAACGATACACCGCGACGGGTCCGGCAGTTAGATTTCATTTCACAATACAGTACCAACATTCAACACATAAGCGGACGTGACAATATTACCGCCGATGCCTTATCTCGAATAGAGGAGATATACGTGCCATCACCTATCGATTACGCTGAATTGGAAAAATGTCAATCAACAGATAATGAACTAAGTAAATTACGTGACAATAAAAGATTAAAATTCAAAAACATTACGCTTCCGGGTTCCACAATAAACATCACCTGCGACACGTCTACTGGAAAAAGCCGCCCCTACTTACCAAAGCAATTTCGCAAACAAATTTTCGATACCATTCATGGTATGAGCCATCCAGGAAAAAGAACTACGAGAAAAATGATAACCCAAAGGTATTTATGGCCGTATATGAACAAAGATATCAATAATTGGTGTAGATCATGTATAGCCTGCCAAAAATCAAAAATACAACGACATACGATATCACCTCCTGGTACATTTATGACAGCGCAACGTTTTGAACATTTACATATTGACATCGTCGGACCACTTCCGATTTCACAAGGGAAGAGATATTTAATCACAATCATAGATCGTTGTACGTCATGGCCCGAAATATTTCCGGTAGAAGATATAACTGCAGAAACAGTAGCCAAGACACTTTTCGAAGGATGGATTACTCGTTTTGGATGTCCATTGCGCATTACTACGGATCAAGGCCGACAGTTTGAATCAAGAATATTTGAGTCACTCTCACAATTTTTGGGAATACATAAAATTAGGACAACACCTTATCATCCGCAATCCAATGGAATGATAGAGAGATTTCATAGAACTTTAAAGGTGGCGTTAATGACAAGAGAATCCAACGAAAATTGGTTAAAAGAAATTCCAACAGTTTTACTCGGGTTGCGGAGTAGCTTGCGAGAAGACACAGGTTATAGTTCAGCAGAGATGACATATGGAACGCCAATACGACTCCCTGGAGGATTTTTTGAGTCATCAGCAGCACAGTTATCAACGTACGAAGAGTTTGTAAAACAAATTCAAAAGGACATCACACAAATGACATCAATTCCGAAAAGAAAAAACCACAACCAAGCTATATTTGTGCATCCCGAACTCAAAGAATGCTCACACGTATTTGTTCGGTGTGATAGAATTAAGAAAGCCCTGACACCGCCGTATGAAGGACCCTACCCAGTAATTAGTAAAACAGATAAAACATTTTGCATTAGAATTAGGGATAAAGAGACAGTGATATCAATTGATAGATTGAAACCAGCATTCATGATCAATGACGAATCAAACTACGTGCCAGATTCAAAGGATTTCTACAGACATTCACACACGTACACTACACGATCGGGACGTAAAGTAAAGCCAGTAGTACGTCTATAAAAAATCGCTGATATAAGCAAGCTATTCGTATATATATTAACATAGATCTTAACATATACCTTTAATTCACAACTACTCGTAACAACAAGACATCTAAAATGGGAAATCAAAGTTCTAAGGACCAGATAACATACAATGATCCTACTTTACGGCATAATGAAAACACTGGACAGAAGAATGAAGAGTTTAACGGAAAAAAATAATAAACACTCGTGCAACAGCTAAGTCAAAATTACATACGTCAGCAAATCACACCACAACAGGCGTCATCAAATTCCACCGCGTACAATAGCATTATTATTTATATACATCAGCAAATAACTAGTAAGGTCTAGGTCAGGCGTCATCAAATTCCACCGCGTACAATAGCATTATTATTTATATACATCAGCAAATAACTAGTAAGGTCTAGGTCAAATTTATATTGTAAACACTATTACCATAATAATTTTTTTTTTTTTTTTTTTTAAAGGGGGGTGTACTGTTACAGTACAATATCTTTGTGCTGTATCTACAATCTACATCGCAATCTTATGATCTTTATCGCACGTTCAATATCTATTAAATGTTTCTACTATCCGTGATCAACACGTAGTCGTTAGTATATAAGATGCACCTTTGGATAATTATAACTAGACTATACTACAACTTTGTCTCATTTATACCTAATCATATACTGCCAAGAAGTTTGGCAAACAGACCATACTAAACCTTAGATCCCTACACCTTAACATACGACAAATAGCTATCACAGCTGCTATATAGCTTCAAAAGGTAGGGTTTAATTTAAGAACGGCACAATAGAATAGATCTTTTTTTTTTATACTACTAAGGTGGCAAACAAGCATACGGCCAACCTGATGGTAAGTGGTCACCGTAGCCTATGGACGCCTGCAACACCAGAGGCATCACCTGCGCGTTGCCGACCCTTTAGAAAAGGAAGTGGGAAGGAGAAGGAGCGGGAACTTACTATGCAACGCAATCCTAATAATAGAGGCATGTGACATTATCCTAAAAACATTCGTCGACTTCATGAAGAATATATAAAATGACTTCTAGATAGGTGTTTTTACACTATTCAAAAACTCTTGTCTTATAGAAATAATATATAAATTTTAAGTATAGGTAGTTATCGTTTAATTTAAATACTGATGTTGATTTTATAATATCTAAGAATACCTTTAATTAAAACTCATCTGTAAAGAATGTTAAATAAGCTAAATAATATACAACTTAAGTGTTTAGTTATTAAAATCTTTTTTATTTATTAACATTTGTTGTAAACTCTATTTTAAGCAAATAAATAGATACCTATTTCATTTCATAAAAGCTCTGGCACACATGACGTAAGAATATACGCGCATAGATCAAAAACAAAATCGGAAACTGGAGTTATTTCACGACTTATACATCAATAACATAACGACCCTGGGAAGTCTGAACACAATCTTCTAAGTAAAATGTGTTCGAATTAGATACCCGGGCTGCAACAGCGGTCAGTTTTAAATCGAGACGCATTATTTCGGATACCACCGCCGCCGCGCCGTACTATGTGAGCTCTCAAGAGCGGACTCATCCTTGATTGTCACCGTGAACTGCAAAGGTTTGCCAAAACCGGCAAACCTTTTTTCTTTTCTTTTATAGTTATGCACTATGGCCCAATTATTATTGTGTGATCAAATGCGGATAACATACGTCCAACTAAAATTGTAAAGCGTTGCATCTAACATTGTAAAGCTGCAATATTTAACAACAGACTTGATTACACATTACCTAAAGGTAACCAATATTACTGGGTTAATCAATGCAAAACAATTGAAAAACTTATTCGTTACGAAAGATTTACAAAACACTTACCTATAATAGACTTACGACGTTATCTGAAGTAATGGGCACTGTTTTGAAACACTATTTAGATAATCATGGAAAGATATAATATTTCATATAAAAAATATTTTTATCACACACACAAACGACGCATAGTTTTAAAACCCCGTAGAATGCCGCTCTTTTGTTTTTTAATATGCTTTTACTTTTATTCTAAAGGATTGAAGAAGACTTAAAATTCAGCCAGAATGACATTTAAAAAAAACTACATTTTAATCTTAAATCCTTAATTACTAGTTAACTGTTGTAACTCAACACTAATTTAATTTCGCAGGGCGCATGTAGATAAATAAGATGCCGTAACTATGACGAAAATAATTTAATAATATAAACTTGCTGATTGCATTGTTGTAGGTATTAGCTCGTCAAGCTAGTCAAGCAAGTAAGCGATTAAATATTTATTATTTTTAAATTCAAACACACCAAAGATCTCAATGTATGTTAACCCATCTCAATGTGAATTCAAAGAAAACTTATAGTTTCCTTATTTTCAAGAATTGACTATTCTGTTAACGATTGTAACTTACATGGCTAATTATTTCATAGAAATAAAATACAATATGAAAAAGAATCCGTCCAGTTGATATATAAAGATAAAGATACAACTTATTTGGATATTTGGCAATAAACAATGTTGTAGGTACTTAATTTGCTAATGAGGGCTATCGCGCTTGGATTCACCGCTAGAGGTGCTAGTGGATCGTAAGGTCTAGACGTCAAACTTCAACAGTAACCATAGAAACCGTCAATTATTACGGCGAAATAATAGCAGCTGTGACAGTGTTGACAGGACCTTACTCGCTACAGTCGCTAGTGGCGCTGCCTGGTAAGCACAAAAATCAAAAAACGAATTGGTAAACGCATGAACTGTGAACTGTCGTCTGACTCGTCTGTCACTCAGGTCACTCTGTCAGTCCACTGTTGCCAATTTAGCGACTTTGTCGCTAGAAGTGACGACTTTCGTTTATGTCTTAGCGACAAATCTTATTTTTTGTCGCTAAGACATAAACGAAAGTCGTCACTTCTAGCGACAAAGTCGCTAAATTGGCAACACTGTGTCAGTCAAATGTCAAACACTAAAGTCAACAGTTCAACACTCGGCAAAACATGATATCGTTGTTACCATTTGTGATAAAAGTGAAAAACTAATGTATTTTATTTCAATTTTATAAGTGATAAGCTACATTGTAACAAGTATGCGGTGGAGCGAAGCAGTGACGCTAGAATTTGTTAAGATATATCTTAAACATGAATGTCTCTGGAGTCCTGCACATCCTGGCTATAAACTTAGGTATCAAAGAGAAAAAGCTTACACAGATATAAGTGCTGAATTTAAAGGCGCCACTATGAAGTCTCTTTCAGTTCCCGAAGTGAAAATG
Source organism: Catocala sponsa (assembly GCA_963564715.1). Lineage (NCBI taxonomy): Eukaryota > Metazoa > Arthropoda > Insecta > Lepidoptera > Erebidae > Catocala > Catocala sponsa. Next base: position 23,019,266 of record OY751341.1, on the reverse strand, counting down.
AAGATTAAGAACTTGAGGACAACCTATGTACAACAAGTTCACAAAATATTATTAAAATCAAGTCCCGACGCAATATACGAACCATCTCTTGTATGGTTTCATGAAATGGATCGTTGTTTGAAACATATACCTAGTAATCGCCATTCAAACTCATATAATAATGTAAGTAAAAGTACTGTGTGCTACCTTTAAATTACTATCGACTCCAGCGACGGATGACCACTCCTAAGGTGAAAATCGCATAGCAGGCCAACACTTGGTACCCGTACCCGTGACACGCCCCTTTCTGTTTAAATTTTTTTTCACTTTACGTTTGTTTACTGATTCTAAGGCAATACAAACTCAACTGGTCAACATGTGCAAGCAAAATTTTTCTGAAATGGTCATCCGTCGCTGGAGCCGATAGTACATCTCAATTACTCCCCAATTTTATATAAGATAATTACTTATGTATTACATGTTGGATAAAGAAGAACCTTCTTCTCTTCTCCCTAGCCTTTATTATTCCCAAGTCACTTGGGTTCAGCTTTCTAGTCTAACCGGATTTGACTGGGTATCAGTTTTTACATGGAGTAACTGCCATGTGACCTCCGCAACCCGAAGGCTAACGATACCCTAAGGCTAGTCTAGTGTCAGGATATTAGAGGGCACTGACTTGCCAATAACGACTGCCATATATATTCATGGCAGCCGGGACCGACGGCTTAACATGCTCTCCACGGAGCAGGTGATAATTGTCAATCAATATGCACATAATTTCGAAAAGTCATATACCTTCCGAAAGTCAGAGGTGCGCGAAGTGGATTCGAACCCGAGACCCTCTGCATTGCAGTCTGTTGTTCTCCCCACTGAGCTATCGCTGCGGATAAAGAAGAACAATATTGAGCATAAATAATTTTATTATATTCTTGTGTGCAGCCATTGTAAATGTAAGTCTTGTGATGTGCTATTAATGTTATTAATCAGTTTGCCAACGCTTAGGCCTTAATGTGTCTGGTTACCAGCTAATTGACTTATACATTATCTACTTATAGTCTCACAATTAAAAATCAATTGCTCCCACTGCTCTGAGTCAATTGCTTTCATGATACTGTTGTTTCAATGACAACAAAATACATAACATGTTATGTTATAGGGATAAAACAAAAGTGTGATTTAAAGGACTATATTTATATTTATTATATTTTATTGAGCAGTAGAGCCTCGCTGATTTCAGCATGAATGGGCCGGGTCGACTGGGGAAGGACTACCCTCTCACAGAATACCAGTATTCCTACTGTCGTGTTTCATTCGGTGAGTGAGAGTACCGGAGGCCCAATCACCCCCTTACCCCTTTCCCGCTCCTTCTCCTTTCCACTTCCTTTCGTAAAGGGTCGGCAACGCGCTAGTGATGCCTCTGGTGTTGCAGGCGTCCATAGGCTACAGTGACCACTTACCATCAGGTGGGCCGTATGCTTGTTTGCCACTTAAATAGTATAAAAAGAAATTTTAAAAAATGTTTATATCACATACATTTTTGTTTTGTTTACTAGGCAAATCAACTGATCAATCTCACTACCAAGTGAGATTCTGTCCGGATGATCTTTTGTATCTATCATATTTTTGTTAATAAAATGTATACACAATAACAATCTTTAAAATTATAGAACCTAAAATTATATAAAAATATATTTAGTAAGGTAATAATTAAATCCTAATATAAAAGTAAATTAGACATAGTCCACAATGGTGTAGCTGACGGGCATGCCGGCTTGTTATGTAGTCTGAAATTAATATGTAATAAGTTAAATAAAAACAAAGTTTTCTATGTAATAAAAAGGAGGCTTAGTATAAAAAATAAAATCAGATACAGGCAAAGCCTATTGAGTTATGATTGGAGTAAATTGGGTCTGAATACTTTCATAAAAACGGTTCAAACTGTGTTTAAACAAAACTTTAAAAAACAAAAGAGACAAATTAGATTAAATACTCTAACAAATTTGCGCTGGGTTTCAAAAGGAATCAAGATTTCGAGCCAAATGAAACGTTTTCTAGTGGTAAACAAAGGGCACCAAAATGATTCTAGCATTACAAATTATAAACAGAAATATATTGCAGTGTATAGAAGAGTAATAAAAATGGCTAAGAGATTGGCGATTCAAAGAGAAATAACTAATTTTAAAAATTTGTCTAAAGATATATGGAAGATTATTAATCGTCATAGAAATAAAAAACAAATTGTAAAAGATAAGATTATTCTAAAATCTGGTAACAAAGCTGTATGTAATCCGTCAGAAATTGTTAATATCTTCGCAGACGGATTTGGGCAAAAATTCAATCAAGCACAGGGTTATTCAGAAATGGCAGTTAACATTTTAGAAAAAAATACTTCTAGAGTCCAAAACCAGATTATATGGGACCCAGTAACAAACACTGAAATTTTTAAATTAGTTACCCAAATGGAAAATAAATCCTCGTGTGGCTATGATGAATTACCCATATCATCAATAAAGGAGAATATTGATATACTAGCTGAACCACTAACCAATATGTTTAATGAATGTCTAGAGCAGGGTATTTTTCCAGATCAATTCAAAATAGCCAAGATAATACCGATATATAAAAAAGGAATTAAATCTGATCCTTCTATGTACAGGCCCATTTCGTTATTACCGACAATGTCAAAAATTTTTGAAAAAGTAATAAAAGTTAGGCTGATTAAACACTTAAATACAAACAAAGTATTACATCATCGACAACTTGGTTATAGAACCGGAGTTGGCACACAAGATGCTATCGAGTTATTAATCAGTGATGTTGTAGACAGAATGAACCTGAAAAAGAAAGTAACAGGGCTCTTTTTGGACCTAAGTGCCACTTTCGATACTGTCAACCACGAACTACTCCTGAAAAAACTAGAGCACTATGGAGTAAGGGGAAATGCGGGGAAACTATTTCAATCATATCTCCAAAACAGAAAAATGTTTGTTGAAATACATGCAGTAGCTGATAGCAATGGTTCTGGTAGCAAATATTGTTATGAGGAAACATTTAGGTCAAAAATGAATCCAATTATAACAGGCGTTCCGCAAGGTTCTATTCTCGGCCCTATATTCTTTATTACGTTTATTAATGACTTAATACACTACGTTATAAACATTTCAATGGAAGATATCCAACCAATTATGTTTGCTGACGATACCAACGCTATTATATCAGCAGAGAGCATGGACGGCTTGAGTAGGAAAGCCAATGAGGCTTTAAGCATATTTGAGAATTGGTTTTCAGTCAATAGTCTTTAATTAAACACCAGTAAAACTAACATCATGTTGTTTCGTTCAACAGCCAAGAATAATGACAAACTTAATTGTGTTTCAAACGGTGAAATAGTGAACACTGTAAGAACTACCAAATGTCTTGGGGTTAACGTAGATGAGTACCTAAACTGGAAAGATGAGCTCACCAGTCTGGAAAACGCAATCAGTTCTGCTTGTTACGTGCTAAGGAGTCTGAGGGATGAAGTTGGCATTCAATACTTAAAAATAGTATATTATGCCCTGGTAGAATCCAAATTAAGGTATAGCATATTATTCTGGGGCGGTAGTTACAATTATAACATCTCCAGAGCGTTCATTTTGCAGAAAAGGGCGATAAGAACGATCGTAGGTATAAGGCAAGACGTATCTTGCAGACAGCATTTTATCTAGCTCGAAATTTTAACAGTGCCGAGTCTGTACATACTGATCTTGTTAACCAATTTTGCGAAATACGTTCACAAATATGAAACGGAAGATGAACGTCAGCTAAGAGAAAGCACGCGTAGAAAAGATTTTCAGTGTAGTAATATACCAAAATTGAACATAGTCAAGCATAGCAGTTATTACAGCGCTATTAAAATGTTTAATAAGTTACCCGTTGGTTTAAAGAGCTGGCTATATGAAAGTAGTTTTAAAATCAAGCTCAAGACATTTCTGCTGGAAAGGTGTTTATATTCTCTGGATGACATGCAAAACTGTATTTACCGTGAAGTGGAACAACAATAGTAATAACAATTATAATTATTACAATAATTTTTATTTTCATTACAATTAATTAAAATTTTTACTATTTTTATATTTTTATTGACATTGGTATTTTACAAAGTGCTTTTTTTATTTTTTATTATATTATTTTAATTATAGACCACTGACTATTCTCTTGACATATATGTTTAATGGTGTATGTGTAATGTTTATTGTCATGAAATTGGAATAATTATAATATGTCACTGTATTATTTTTTTTTATAACTATGCATTCAAACACAATGTGAAAATTGTTTATGAATAAAGTTTGAATTTGAATTACTATAAGATTCAGCAGTAAGAGCCTTGTATATAAAAATGTAATCTAACATTTTAGTAGCTCTTAGTAAATGAAATTGTTGTGTTTATTTGCAGAGTCAAGAAACACCTGAAGTGGACTCATCCTGCCATATATGGGTTGAGCAAGAACTGCAAAATTCAAATACTGATGAAACAAATCCCGATCCTCTAATACCACAAACAGATGATGAATATGATTCTAATAAAGCAGATGAACAAATGTCAAAAGTGAAGATAGAAAGACAATCTTCACCCATGTATTACAAAAAGCTCAAAAAGAAAAAATTGAAGCATAGAGCCCCAGCAAGAAATTATTCAACAGATTCAATTTCAGAATGTGCAAAGGAAGATGAATTTGATATATATGGTAAATACATTGCCTCACAGCTGAGAAAAATGGACTTACACAAAGCCTTAAGACTTCAGTTGGAAATACAGAACCTTGTTAGTGAGGCTAGGATCTCAGATATAGTGTCCAGTGACTAAACAAATGATTACTTACTTATAAGAAATGTATATCATAGGTTTTATCAAATTATTATCAGGCATTTTTTATAAATGTGCAATATTATTTTTAATTATTATAAGTATTTTAAAGTGCAAAATAACCCACCAAAGATTAAGGTATTATTAAATATTATCAACAACTTTGTATTTTACTGTTTGTAATCAAATCACTGCTTCAGTTAATGATGAAATAATGAATGTAAGGTAAGTTACTCCATTAAGCTCACATACTGATCAATCACCGTTTGGTCTAGGCCACACTACGGTTGTTTCCCGCAAGGGGTAAACCGCTAAACCACGAAACCGCCCAAAATGCACACAAAATCAGTCGCGGTTAAAAACCGCGGCGGTTTAGCCACAGTGTAGCCTTTATTTGAATAGCCAATTATTGCTTGCTTGAAACAGCTTTTCTGACTTCATGGTAAGTTGAAACTATAGTCATTAAAATAATGTAGTTTAGGTACATAGTTAAAGTCAAATAAACAACGTGACAAAATCCGTATAAAGTATTTAATTTCAATATGTAGTTTAGGTGTTCACAGTGTGCAGTGGTGACTACACGGACGGCACAGTGATTGAAGTAATCGCCTCGCCACTGCCACTACGCTACTATTGTGGTATCGAATCCCATGTGGGACAAAAATTTGTGTGATCCTCAAATGGTTGCCCTGAATATAAGGGTGTTCTTTGTTTCCATTGTTTGAATGTTTGAAAAGTCTCCCGCAATTCGCCTGGGACACGATTGTGATCTTAGGAGTGTCGTTAATTCTCAATGCTGATCTTTGTTTTACCTGGCTAGATATATCGCACTCTTAATAGAACAGCAACTTAACTCGAAATTTGGAAGTAAGGCAATTTGAACTCTATTTATGTGACTATAAATTCTAATAATATACTCATGTCAAGTAATTGCAACAGAGTTTAAATTTGCTTAATCCAAAATACTCAGGTAAGTCCCTGTTTTATTAAGAGTGCGATATATAGATAGCTTGAGCTTTTCTGCAAGGAGTACCTAACAACAGCACTCGATGTGAAGGCCTCGACTTCATTATACTTATGATTAAATTAAACTCGGACAGAATACAACAATAAATTATTATTATTTCTTTCTCTTTCACGGGTATATTCCTAATACGTTAGGAAAATCCCCGGCCCTTTGGAAGGCTTACACGGAGACATGGGTCCAACGTGAAGAGGCCCTTCGAGAGTTTTAATCAAAGGTGGGATGGAACACCTACACTACAGCAGTACTAGCCGCAGCAGGCGTAGGACTATTACTACGTATGGATTCTAATATATAGCTATGGGTGTTTAATGGACTGGTATATTGGTTACTATGGATGATAAAACGGCGTCTACCCTGAATACTCTAATAGCATCAATCGAATGGACAGACGGTGACTCGCCAACTTACTAGATGGGCCCCCTGAATAGGCACAATAGGCATGCAAGCCAGCAGCAGAGAGCAACACCGGTGCGAGCGGCTAGGGGTGTCGAGCGGTGCGGCGCCGGCGCCGGTTTCACCATCACGGGTCTCGTGAAAACGGAGACCCGGAGCGGATTTCCCCGTAGTTATGCCCTTGAAAATGACACTTCCACCCCCAAGCATGTAACTCTAGCGACCCCCCTCTGACCGGCCGATCAAGGCAAGCCAGAGTTGAGAGTCCTACGGGTGCTCTTGAAGTTCCACCCAAGCCAACAAGTAACGGCGAGCTGGGGTCGAAGCTCTCATCGACTCTCTGAGCCATTCAGGACCGCAGTGTCGCCACTCACATTCAGCTTGCCACAAGCTGCCCTGCGGTTTGTGCGCTTTTATTTAACCTGGTGATACATTTTTTGTTTATATCACAAGGCGAAAGTGGTAGTTTAAAAGCTAGTATACTATGCCCGCCGGTATCGCGTTAGTCTCACGAGGAGATAACGACTGTCCCAGAGGGGTTTATTATTATTATAAACTCCATCGAAAATGGTTACAGTCGTAGAATGTAACACTTCAGGTTGAATTATTTATTTATTATTATTGTAATACAAGCCATATGACATTATACCTATATTGTAGTCTTTGATTATACCTACTAACAATATGCCCATATTATTTATATCTCTACTACGCGTAAGTGCGACAGCGTTAATAAAAAATATAATTTTTCTATATGGCATCCTCGTTCGGAGTTCGTTCGTTCATCCTCTGTGATGTTATCATTGTTTTCAGTTATAGACTATCTCACAGAGTACTTTTTGGACTACCTAGTATATAAAATTATCACAGGTATATTAATCTATGGTTATCAGTTTTGAAACTGACAGCACAACCATTGACAGCTTACAGAATAAGCATTATTTAAGCTGTGTTTATTGTTGTTGTCAAGAATTATACAATATAAAATTAATACTTATTTCTATGTAGCTTACTATTTATTGTTATAAATCAGCATTCCCATTAAAAATGAGGTGGAGTGAGAACGAGACATATCAGTTTGTGAAAATATATCTAAGCCACGAGTTTCTATGGAACCCCGAACACACGAATTATAGATTGAAAAGTAAAAGGTTGAAAGCTTACAGAGAAATAATTGCCGCTTTGAACGAAACAACGGGCATATCACTCAATGAAACTGAATTAAAGATTAAAATAAAGAACCTACGATCCACTTATATGCAAGAAATTGCTAAAATAAAACAACGATCGGGTCCCAACTGGACTTATAGGCCGAATATGAAGTGGTTTGTAGAATGGCACAAATGCTTTGGCGGGTTGAAAAAACCTATTGAAGATTCCTCTTTTGACAGTGTAAGTAACTTGAAGAAATTATGTCAAACCAACCAGGTATCTACACTAGAGCATGTGTTATTTAAGCAGGATTCACTCATTTTTGTTTCAAGCTTTACAAATTATATTTAGTATTTTGTAAAGTGTGGCTGGTGTCATCTTCATTACATACTTGCTCTAAACAACTATGTGATGTGAAATAATAACTATGTGTGCTGTGCTACAACAAAATATGTTTATGAGTACTACTCTAGGTATTCCTTTGAATCATAGCATGAATTTATATAGCCATCTACATATCCTACTTACATAATTTTATTATGTATGTATATTAATAAAACTGTATGTACACACAGCGACACATCAACCTGGACTGTTTGGACTTTGAACTATTAGAAGTTGAACGCTGCGAATCATGCGAGAGAGTGCGTTATATTTTTGTTACGTTCTATCCTTACCATTACATCGACACCACTATGCACTGTCCCTTTCTGACAATTCTCTATTTTGTATGTAGCGTAGTTATGCGTATATAGGGTGTTTAACTTGATGTTTAGCCATGCCTGCCTATACCTTAATAGATTCTCTCTAAACTTGCTTGCACAGCAAAATTTACAAATCATACAATGAATAGAAAATATTGACTGCACACTGGACAAGACTTCAATAGGTATATTAAAATATGATTTTATTTGCAATCGGACATTATATAAATACAAAAATGTTACATAACAATAGTATTGACCAAGCAAAATTCTTAAACAAACTCAATTGAATGTTTCTTAGAATATTTATTAATGGCTAACATATTTTATAGCATCAAGACATATCAGAAGACCCATGTCAGAAAATTTGGCTTTCACAAAATGGTGACAACATAGAAGATGAAACTTTAGACCCCTTCACTGAAGCAGATGATGAATATAATTTAATTTTAAAATCAGAACCAAGAGATGTAGCTCACATGAACACGGATAGATCATTCCGACAAACAGACAATTCAGAAAGTAGATATCAAAGTAAAAAGAAAAAAATAAAACATAGAAGTCCTAGTACAGACTGTTCCACTTTTAGAGGAAGCATAGACTCCAACAATGATTCTGTGGCCAAAGAGGATGAATTTGATATATATGGCAAATATATTGCTTCCCAATTAAGGAAGATGGACTTGCAAAAAGCATTGAGAGTACAGCTAGAGATACAGAGCTTAGTAAGTGAGGCTCGAATATCAGATTTAAATGATAAACATTGAAGAGTAACATATTCAGTTAGAAAAACAAGAGGTGATGTGAAGCATAATACATTGTATATAAATAGATTTAAGATGTAAATGATATTACATAAGTACATACTTGTTTATTTTCTTTTTTATATTACTGTACCCTTAACCTGAGGATGCTGAACATGACAGACTTTTGTCTGAATGTTATCTCTCCACAGGAAAGCCATTCCACATGCCGACTTCTATGGGAAGAAATTCTTCTGAAATAATGTATTATACTTAGTATGCAACTAGTTCTGGTCTAAAATATAGCACTGGAAACCTAGTAAATACATTTTTCAGTGCAAATGCTGCAGATCATTGGTAGCACTGCAGACACTACCAAAACTGCTTAACCTTTGGTATGCGGAAAGGGGTCGGGCAACTGTACCCGTCGTGTGCGGCAAAATGGCGCGACTATAGAGCGCAATTAGTAGTGTTCAGAATTTATTAAATATTGAAAAAAAATATTTAGCAGACATATATCTGGCTTTTTTATTTGATAGTTTGAATACCAATGTACCTTTTTTGCTATATTTTGTTACTAAAATTTGTTTTATAATTTATTTTTTTACAGACAAATCTATAGGCTCGGCCAGTTTTGGACAAAGATTATTCAAAATTATACAGGATTTATATTTTGATTCACACTGCTAACAGTTCCCAGCATAGTAAACTATATTTTTAATATAAAATTAACTTACCCTTACAAAGAATTTGTGCACAGTACACGATTTCGGTACGAAACTGTTCCTTCACTCTCAACATTCAAATTTGAACTGGTCGTACTAACGCTTTTTCAAGGTTCATTCAAACAGTAATGTTATATACTGCTCGTTCATTTGTTGAAGTTAAGTAAAAACACAATTTAAACTCTAAATACATATATTTTAATATCAAAATTAAATAAAGTTTATCATAGGTGACCAGTGCAATGATCAGTGCTTACGCAGTTAATAGGACAAGCACTGATAAATGCTTCCGCATACCAAAGGTTGACCCACGCCCAGCACTCGGCCAGAGTCGAACAAAAAATCGTTTGTGTACACAGGACTCACATCGGAGTCGTGTCTAGCATCCGCATCCGAGTTAAAATCACTCATCACACGACTCAGATGCGAGTTCTGGGCACACAAGCGCTTTTTTGTTCGACTTAGGGCCTTTTCATTGTCATGCGTGTTTGCGCCCGCATGCAGGCCAGGCACGCATGCGTGCTGCCCGCAACCTATCGTATCATACATGTTTTTATTGTCGTGCGCGCCACACGCGTGGCGGGGCGAAAAATATCTGCTTTGCGTGCGGCCCGAAACACGCATGCGTGCCTGGCCTGCACGCGGGCGCAAACACGCATGACAATGAAAAGGCGCTTATAGGGAGTGGGTTCCGGGCACTAAACGGTTTAAGGAACCGTGTTTATACTCTACAGAAACACACCGCAAGGTTGTAAGGCTGTGATATTTTATAGAGCAGACATTTTTGTATGTGCAAAAATGTGTTGGTGTGTGCGCAAAAATGTCTGCATTGCATCAGATTTAAGCAATGTTTTAGTTTAAACCATTGTGTACTGTATTGTATTGAGGTTGGCCGGGCCCCATCGCTTTTGATAACAAGATTTGTATCAATCCAATTCACTTGAAATACTGTTAGCTTTTCTGACATAACCAATTCTTTTTATACCTCTGAAGAACTTTTTCCTATAGATTACGGAGTAGGTACATTACTTCTACAGTAACACATTGCCATACTTTTTATAACTAATCGTGGTACCTATGTAGGTACGTGCTGGGCTGAAAACGTAACCTACAACTCACTAACTTCTTTTGTACATGTTGTAAAAGAGGAAGATCTATCGTGAGCTCTATTTTGATCTAGGCTTGTGAACAAAGCTTAAGACGCCTGTAACTTTTAGGTACCGACAGCACCGTTTTGGGGCAACGGCGCAGCGGTAGTGAATGCGACTGCTGTGTATGAGGTCTCCGGTTCGAATCCCGGGTCGGGCCAACAAACAGGTATTGGGTTTTCTATTAAGAAACCTCAATAGCAACCCGGAGTTAGGAAATTGGCGGTGTAAGACACTCTCGTACCTCGGAAAGCACGTAAAGCCGTTGGTCCTGCGCCTGATCTCTCTCCGGTCGCGTCAGATTACCGTCCCATCGGATTATGAGTGTTAGGGAACAGAGAGTGCACTTGTGTTTGCGCACACGCTTGTGCACTATAATATCTCCTGCGTACTTGGCCTGTTTCCGTTATGACTGGCCGCCGTGGCCGAAATCGGTCTGAAGGACATTATTTTTTATTATTCGGGGTCACAGCTTAGCTAAAGCTATTCTATACATAAGAGCAGTCTGCAGTTATATCAGGGTTCAATATTGTTACCCGCTTAATTATATTGTAACTACGTCATCTGTCTGCGAAGCCTTCGCAAACTATAGATAAAGCGTTCGGTTCATTAATGCGTCACAAGCGAAAATCGCGACGTGTTCGATGTGTGAAAGCACGTTGAACACATCGCGATTGTCGCGTGTAATCTTGTGGGTTTGCTATATGAGTTTTACGCACCGTATGATACATAAACAATAACTTACTGTATCTTGATATTTATAATGAATCAATACACTGGGTACCCATTTGTACGGTCGAAGTAATATGCAAGAAGCAACTCTCTCAGGGTCGCGGGCTTGTATAAAATCCCGTGGATGCACATGCCCATTGGAATCATTCTATGGGCGTGCGCATCCACGACGAGATATCGTTTATACTTACATAGATATCGCTTAGTGCATTGTACGCAGCCATACGCTACAACTTCAGCCTGGGCATTCAGTCGCGGACGGAGCACGCACAGTCATGTGGCACTACAGGTTCGCGAACTTAGTCGACTCATGGGTACGCTTAAGGGTGAAACGAAAAAGAAACAAAATTGCAAGTCTGATTTTTTATTGCTGTTACAGCATCTGTTTATAATACAAACAAACATTATCACTTACATGTCACTAGTGAAAATTCAGATCGTTCCGATTGTACGTTTGTTCCTACGATAACGCTCTCGTGTTGATCCTGTTTATGAAAAAATATACTTCGGTGTCTGCACCAGACAGATTTCATTTCCGAAAAAAATCACATCAAGTCTAAAGCTAAAATTAAGTACTTTTTACAATATTTTACGTAGTTTCAAACTATTGAACGGAAGTTTAACTCCGAGGGCAGTGCGCAGTCTGTAATTAAAAAACTAAACGCCTAAAAACTTAGGTATACAAATTAACATAAAGATCGATTTACACTTGTCCGGCCGTGTCCGTAACGAAAATCTCACTCGTGACACAACAAATTATGTGACTTTAGTTATTACACAGGTATTAATAAGAAATGTGATTGGCGCCAATCTTAATTGGGGTAAAAATAAGTTGGATAATGCTCTTACTAAATATATCACATGTTAAGCGCACAGAAGAGTGCTTGCTTTTATACGCAGATATACGTGACTAGTGTTTGTTACCCGGCAATGTTAAATCGACCTTCGTTAAGACTAGAGTGAATGTTTTACGTTACAATCTCAAAAATAATACAGAAATATTTTACTTTACATTTTGTTATTCCCAAATGTGCGTTTACATCGCTTGTCACTGTATTGTGTGAATGTTCCTTATTATCGTATGGAATACTTCAGTAACAGACTGTCAAAACATCTTTAGAAAATGTTCAACCTTTATATTTTACTAAAATATTTAACACTTAGGCAGTCGTTTTGTATTGTGTTATAACGTTTTAACAATTAGATTAACGCGCTCCTGGCACGTTACAATATACATAGATAGTTTCATACAGTCTTCACTTATTCAAAAGGATGCGAGCTAATCGAAACTGCTGTCGATAGATTGTGAATACGTCTAGCAGTTAAAAAGAAACGTTATTCGAACACTATCAGATCGTGGAAACAATGGAATAATTAGGTAGCTTCTAGTAATAATCGCACATCGCTCATATAATTTATTTTTTACTAAAGACCAAATTATTTAATTACAACTTTAACGCATAATCAGCCGGCGGGCATAAGCCAGGTCCGTAGCTGGTAACCGTTAGGGTTATATTGAAACACGTGGACTGATTCAACTGAGAATATATTTTCACTTTTTACGCTTTCTAATATCCCTTTTTATTGTTCATGCTACTTGCATAGCTACGCTAGCACTAATGTGTACAATAATCATTTACACCAATCGGCGACAAGTAAACACAATTTTACGAGGAGTTCCTGAACGTGAGTGCGTGCGTCGCGGCGAGTATAAATACTGCCACTATAAAAACAGATGGCCTCTTCGCGCGTCGCCAATTCGTATGTTGGTATCGTCGCGGCTAGACGTATGATGCACCGACCAATCGCCTTCGCGTGTCGCTTGGTTTCGGCGCGTCTAGAACGTATGATGCTCCGTTCGATTCCAGGTTCCTCATAAACTTATATGTTGCTTGTGCGTATATACATACGCCACACAACGATAAAAAGAATTCGTCATATTTTATACATTTCCTTTAAAAATCTTTTACTACCAATTTTGACATCTCATTTTATTACGTAGCAGGTTAAAATTTTGGCTATAAATTCACTTTAGATTTATAAAAACTTTCGAGTCTGTCACAAAAGTATTCCATACCATAATAAAGTACAAGCGTCAATCGTACCAATATCGTAGAACTACGTAATGTGTCGCGTACAGTCAGCGACAAACACTATGCACTAAACGAGCCCACAACGAACCTCTCTTTAAACCTACGTAAACTTACAATTCCGATGCTTATTAGTACATATCTTGACAATTCGTTTAAAAAATAATTGTACTATGTAAATGCAACCGATTTATACTGGAAGTTGAATGTTGTAGGAAGAACGCAAAGCCCTTAAGTAAGGGGTACCGTATATTATGGATGGAATCAAAGAGTTTTAGACGTACATACTCCGGTGAAGGAATAATACCTCATTGTAATAATAGCACTATATAAATTTCATTACTATGATTTAGGTTGGTTTTGTATAAAAACGGATAACAGAAGTAACTGTTTTATCTTTAATTGAAAAGATGAATGGGTATAGGCATAGTTTTACATGACCACTTGCGATATATAGGCCCTGATACCTCAGGTTCTAGTCGACAAATTAAATAATGTATTCAAGTAAACTATATTTTTGGCTAGACAAGGCCCCGAAGGGATCGAGAGCTAACGATTGCAGTCATCTGTAAAACGCATCGTATATTTCCAAATGAGCGGTTAGTTTTATTCACATAGAAGACTACATTCATTGTTCATGTCAGTCCTTCACAAGAGGCAATAACGTCATCATATATTTTACCTCACTAGACGGACAGATGACGTACTCACTGTGATACAAGGGCACAGACAAACAAACTCTTTTTCAGTACAAGCAGTAACATAAATAGGTAGGTAGGGTGGTGTAAGACGGCGCGGGCGATAAGTTGGCGCATTCACGATTGGCTGGGTCTGGTGTGACGTAAGCATTTAACTTCAGTCGTGTTTTGTTGACTTCTAGTGCCGGCACGTGCTCGCAAAATATTAATAATTTGCTTACAAAACGGTTGTTGCAGGTTGCTAAAGAATTTGGCCACTTTTGATCTAATTTTATTATCAATTGGAAGTAGCGTCGTTCAAAAAATTAAGTGTAGGTATATTCGGTGTTTTGAATCAATTTTTGATTGAACACAAACTTCATCTTAGCCTAACAACCGAAATAATTCGGACATTTCATAAGAGATGATGAAGAATATCGATTTCTGCATTATGGGGGAGTATGTAAGATGGCGCACTGAGTGGGCGTACAAGATGGCGCGCGCCAACTTACAATATCCTATTTCATTGTTCAGGGTATAGACTGCTTTTTGTTGCTTAATTTTCAATTGCAGAATGTCAAGGCGCGAAAGAAAAAGTAACAGACAAACATGGTCACCTTCTATTGTCGAAAAACCACGCAAATTTCTGGACCAAGGAAAAAGTAAAAGATTTACTGTAAAATCTTCAGAAATGCCAGAATCTTCGTTGAGGAGATTATTGCAAAAAACTGTATGTCCAACAAAACTTGGTAGATATGACATTACCTTCTCAACAGAGATCGAAAAAGATTTCTGTGATTATTTAACGACTCTAGATGCAATGTTTTTTGGCATGACTACAAAAGATTTAAGGACACTTACTGATGAATTCGCCGAAAAAAACTGTAGGAAAAGAATGGGTCCGTGGTTTTTTAAAAAAACACCCGGATGTGTGAAATCTTAATTAGAAGCAGCAAGTAGTAAACAGAAAGCTGCACTAAAACCCAAAAAACCTAAAAAATCAACGAAAGCAACGAATAAATGTAATCCAGAGAAGGTTTGGACGTGTCCTGGGTGTCAAGAAATATACAAGGAACCTATCAAAGAAGATTGGATCGAATGCTCAGTTTGTCAAGAATGGCAGCACGAGAAGCGTACAGTCTTCCGTAACTGATGTATAAATGACTTCGTAGCACGTGCGCCATCTTATCGACTTTGCTGCGCTAAATTACCCAACAGATTGTGTAAAAGAGCGCGTTTCTATTTTTTAAAGTTTTGTTACAAATTAAACCAAAAGATATAAGATGTAATTTTGATTTAAGTTTTCTCTTGTTACCAATTAATCGAAGATTTAAAATACATAAGTTTGATTTTGAAATGTTGATTTTTAATTTTATTATGACCAATTCTTTCAAAAGTGCGTCATCTTACACCACCCTACCCTAATACCAGAGTGATTTCAATATACTCTATATTTTAAAATATTAACAAATATTAGCATTTTATCGTAGAAATTGTCAAAAGATAGATGGTTTTATCATAGTTTATCAATACAGAATAATAGTTAGAATTTCTAAATCATAAAATATTTTCACCAATTTGTTTAACGTTCAGCTATTTATGTTGTTGACTGTATAGAATGCGCCTATTACACGCGAAAACGACACACACATACTCGTGTACGTAGTCAGCTACAAGTAAGAAAATAATTAAATTGGTTATCTTTATCTATGTCATTTGTGAAAGGCTGATATTGAAATGTGGGCGTCAGTGGCGTAGCGTAGTGGGGGCGGCAGAGGCGGTTCGCCCCGGGCGACACTTTTAGGGGAGTGGCAAAATTTGACAATAAATAATAATAATATCTTGTAAATATTTGAACTGCAATACACAACATTGATGACTGTCCTTGCGGAAAAGTTCATTAGAATTATTGAAAAATAATACTCTTTCAAATTGAATTTCCTAAATAAGAGGCCGGCAAAAAAATTGCGCCTCGGGCGGCCGACACTCACGCTACGCTGTTTGATTGTCACATAACTGATATGGTAATATATTGTCAAAATTATGATTACAATGAGATATCATCCCTCAACTTTCTAACATATCTGTGTAACTTATACAAGTATATTGAAGTAAACTAAGTATTGTAAATTGAATATAATAACTGCAAACTAACATTGGTAATATCTGGATGCAGATTTAAATCAGTTACAATGGTTTAAAAATGCAATCTTGTTTATTACGTATAACCAACTAAATGTAGAGACTAAGAGTTCCCATAGATGTTTGTGTCTCATTTTATATTCTAATCTATACTAATATTATAAAGCTGAAGAGTTAGTTTGTTTGAACGCGCTAATCTCAGGTAGTACTGGTTCGATTTGAAAAATTATTTTAGTGTTGGATAGCCTATTTATCGAGGAAGGCTATAGGTTATATAACATCACGATACGAGCCACGGGGCCGGCGCAGTAACGATAAACGGGGGTAAAACCGCGGGAACATCTAGTGAGTGATAGTCAGGGGCGGTAATAGGCGACCGACTTTCGGTAGTAATTATATTGTTAGGACCGTAAATCAGGAGCATAGAATAATACTAAACGGCTAAGGTAGTTAGCGAGCGGGTGTCACGTGTTGTGATACGAAACTCGGGAAATTTTCTATCTAGATCCATTATCGTGGTTAATTTATATCAAACCAAGCGTTATTCCGCGAGTGCCATGATCATACTGTGAGGCCCAAACACGTCTGTCATAAGGAACCCAGGGCTGAACAAAGTCGTATAGTTTCTGCTTTTATAAAAGACAAACCTCGCACAAACAATAATTCCTGTAACGTGGACTTCATGAACATTAAAACAACGGGCACATAGAAGTCCTAGACTCGTTACAACTATTGTTAAACCATACAAATCATCCGAAAAGATGTCTGCGCTCGCTGTTTGTACATTTGTTATGTGACCAAAAATGTATCATTCAATTCGCAAAGGTTACGAACGACAAGACGCAAGACGAGTGAATGAATACATTTCAGTTACTTCAGTTCAGCAAACACCAGCATCATAATTTCTGAAATTCTAATGCGGCTGAATTATAATTATTGGAATAATATATAACATAACACCCGAGTATACCTGTAACCTGAGTAGGATTTAGCTAAAGGTGTAGAGCCTTAGTTCCCAAAGTGGTCCAGGTGGACCCCTAGGAGTCCACGGGAGACTCGACGGAGGTCTTCATTGGCGTGATAAAAATAGGAGTGCACAGTTCGTAAGCGGGGGTCCGCGAAAATTTATTTGCTTTTTCGATAGTGACGGATATTTTGAGGAATACCTACGCTGAAGACTTGAGAATTTCTAAAAATAAAGGTCAGTCCGCCTACCTTGGCAGGTTCAGTACCGACAATTAAAAAAAAAAAAAAAACAACCCGTAGAGATTTGATCAATTTTTTTAATTTAACCCAATGTAACTTTTTGGTCCGAACATATCGATTTTACTTGGCGGATTACATTTCTAGCTGCCGGGGGTTCACCGGAACCAGCTTAATTTTCAAAGTGGTCTATGAGAAAAAAAGTCTGGGAACCTCTGGTGAAGAGCATCATATTAGCAGATACATTTAGGTCTCATGTGATTTTAGCGCTCATGAGACACAGTACCAATTTCAGTGCTCCAGTAAATTTCTTTACAAGTATAACCCAATTACCTCTGTGTGAGAAAACCGCAGCTGGACGCAACGACTACCAATAAGCGTAGGTACAAAATGAACCAACCCAGCAAGTAAAATCAAAATGAAGTAAACAATACAGTCACTGCACTCAAAACAAGTCCCGCGCACCATATATAAAAGTAAAGACACAAACATCTATAATACGTACTCTTCGGCAAGTGTCAAACCATCGGTGAAAATCACATCTGTCATGGTTCATACTGTCAAAATGCTCACACGTGTCAATCAATATCCAGCTCCTTCAAATGTTCAACAAGAGTATGTTAGCGTCACACGCACGGCCCACCGTCGGCCGACACGTATCACGTAACACGTAAATACAGACAAATTTGGACTAAAAACGTCGAATAAAACTACAAATTTAATATACAAGGAAGAAGACTCGATCTCAGATCTTAATTTGTACAAGTTATCACATAACATTTTAAAAGAACACGTATTTAATAGACTGCAGCAGCGATCACACAGGACTGTCGTATCTATACAAATTATGCATCAAGAGATCATTGTACAGCCGCGCTCTAATACAAATGCTGAAAATGCACCGACGACTTAGTAAAATTCCTTAACAACGTTTTATTGAAAAATATATCTTATGAGAACATTGATAAGAGCTACTTTTCAATTACTCGCTGTAATAGTCGCAAAGATTGTGGGGATTTACAATCGCTATGTCGCACCCACTTACAGTCTAAAAATGCTAGTATCTGTGCGAGCAAAACAGCGAATGTTATCTTTTGGAAATATGCTCCGGGGCACATTTACATTCAGTTAAGACCAAGATACATTTACGACGAATGCGTGAAATTCAAATATTTCAATATATGAAAAAATAAACGCTCTGTCTCGACATTATGTACGTACACTGTTACAAAACTAACACACTTGTATTTTAATTTTATATCCAGTTAAGTACCGATGTTTGTATGGACATTTGGCGGTCACTCCTGGCAACGAAGTTAAGACTGATTTTTAATATCATTAAAAATATAATACTATTATTTTAATGTCAGTCAATAGCATAAAACTAATCAGAGTTGATCGAACAAGTATAAATTTAAATCAACCAATAGTTAAAACCTAAATTTTCAATACTGATCCACAAAAATCATTCTTAACAAAAACACCAACCAAGTTCCAACCGCGGACTTACAAAAAAAAAACACTTCAAATTTAACTACAACAATAAATTAACGAAAACATCTTGTCAGCGCTTGCGTATCAATTATAAACAAAAAAAAACAAATTGAGATCAGAAAACGCCCATACAAAAACCAGTATTGGCTCCAAGGGTAAAATGTTCAAAGCTCGGTTATTCACCAACAGGTACAACGCATGTAGTTCCTTGAACTCAAGGAATTCTGGGGTCATACTCCTCAGATTTACTAGTATTGTCTAAAGTGTTCCATCAAAACGACCTCAGCCCATAAATATGATCGAACTTCTATTATAAAAATATTTTCTAATTTTCTTTCAACTAAATCTTTTTTTACACTGCATTACAGTTATTATTGCTTTACGAATTTCAATCGCATGACAGTATATAATCAATTATGTAAACCTTCATGCAGTGTGCACTAAATTCTTTCACCGCATGCGATAGGGCGCACAGTAGTGCACAGGCCAAGTATAAACACTCACATATAAAGCTAGGTTATCAAAACAAATAAAGTACAGCCATCGCATTCGTTACTCGTTTAAACGAGATGGCTAGATCGTCGAACGCGTTCTAAAAGGAACAGCTCCAACGGAGATAAGCGTGAAGCCGTTTTAGTGATACAGCTTAGACAATATAATGCGTACAGCGGGTCGTGCCGCGCTCACACGGAACAACACAGTGGACACCGATGTCCTCGTGCAAGCACTAATGCCGGGAGAGGACAGCTCACAATCCCTGCGAACATAACACCGTTCCACGTATCGCGAGGTCGTCCTAACCGTAGACCTTAGCAACAATGCGCGTTATTTTCGTTCAGTGGTAAATGGTTACAGAGAGCGAGTCGGGCGGGCGCGGCTCAGGCGTCCGAGCACGGCGCCAGCTGCTTGGGCGTGTACACAGACGCGTTGGGGTCGAGCGGCGAGCCGTCCGACAGGCGCAGCTTGGACACGCCGCCCACCGGCGACACGTACTCCGTCGGCATCACCGCCAGCATTTGAGCTTTTAGTTCCTCTATTTCTTTTTCTTGTCTAGATATTAAACCTGCAAGTAAATTGTCGTACTCATTTATGTGTTAACTTATTATCAACATGAGCGAACAGTACCACGCAGTAGAATTGCTGAGGCGCGGGAGCAGAGAGATAGAAGAGGGAGACGGTCGGTACGTACTCTCCTGTATATGCATCTTGCGCTTGGCGTCGCCGAGCGCGGAGAGCAGGTCGAGCTTGACGCGCGTCTCGGCCGACAGCGCGCGCTCGAGGTGGCCGGCGCGCTCGTGCAGCGCCTGCCAGTTGCTGAGGCGCGGCGCCGCCTCGGCCGCCGCCGCCGCCGCCGCCGCCTGCTGCTGCTGCTGCTCCTGCCGCGCCTCCAGCGACCGCACCTGCGTGACATACGAGCTATAGACGCGTGGATCGTTCACACACTCTCACACGGAGGGGGATAGCTTACCAAGTAGCCGCTTAATATCTGGCGATAACCAATGACCACTTGGTGGTAGCCGATTACCCATCACACATTTTCTATATTCCTTTAGGCCACTCTTTCAAAAATTCATTCACCACCCATCCACTCGTATCTTATCCACACGTATAAAGGGTTTTCTGAATTACACCACCTTTATAAAAATTATTTAAAATATTGCAACATCAATATATTACACCAAAAAGATGTATCTTTTTGGTGTAATATATTGATGTTAATTTTCTGTAGACGATGTACGAGTCATACATCGTACATGGCACGCGCGCCTCCTTTACATCAGCACTTTTACGTCGCCTCATATAAATTGTGTAAATCAACACCAGTGCGCGATCATACTTCATAATCAGCGGTACTCATTTATACTAATTATCGTATCAAACATATTATCATAAGTTACGTGGTAGTTAAGTGACCAATAAATCGCATCTCATTTTAACTATCAGTGATCTTTCATTTCAAACAACAAAGTTGTGTGCGACCCATTCAGCAGCGCATTGCCCATCCACACAACCCGTGACAAGTACGTGTAACACGTCCAACTGAGTCGCGCGTTGTATTGTGCACATGCATGTCGGCGACGCAAAGCCGAGCCGTGCCAGTACCTGTTCAGTGGCGTGCGTGAGGTCTCGCTGCAGCTGGTGCTGCCGCTCGCGCGCGCGCTGCAGGTCGCGCCGCAGCGCCGCCGCCTCCGCCTCGCCCGCCGAGCGCCGCGATCTACACGTCTCGTTCTCGCACTCGCCACTGCAAACACAACACCATCTCTGATCTACCAGATGACCATACTCATTCATAAATGTGACTGGCTGGCATGTCGAACTCCAGTCCCGCACGGATCCCTGCGCAAGCACTCAGTACCTCGGCGTCCTGGCGGCGTGGCGCGCCCGCAGCAGCTGGTGCTCGGCCTGCGTGCGCGCGCGGCGCTCCTCGCCCAGGCGCCGCTCTAGCGCCGCCCGCTCGCCACTCCGCCACGCCGACACTCTGCGCACGCACAAACACACGTGTGTAAAGTACAGCACGACACATACCGCTGGAGTATGCTCAGAGTGCGAGGTACCTCTGCTGTAGCGTGGCGTGTGCCTGCTTGAGCTGGTGGTGGTCGGCGCGGCGCTGGCGCTCGGCGGCGGCGGCGGCGGCCAGTGCACGCTTGGCCTCGGCCTCGCCGGACTTGGCGGACGCGAGCTCGGCTCGCACGCGTTTCAGCTCCTCCATACACTCGCGGGCTTCACGCTATACGTCAATACACACTCTGTTCAGTGAGGGTTGCTATTATACATTTGTATTGCAGTCGACCAGCGATGCGATTGTGATTATTAGTATGTTTCAATTATTCGAAAACATTCGAATAACGCCTTCGACTGTTGACCAATTATTATTTTGCAAACAACTATTGAACTATTGTCATGCTCTCTATGCGACCAATTCAGCAAGAACATCGAGTCCAATAATTAACGACAGCGCCATCTAGGTAACTACGAATAAATTGAGATTCGAATGATTTTCTAATACAATTGTGCACAACATTAAGCTTGCTTTGCATAGTCAAAGAAACATAATATGTAGACGGGGATAGACGAGCCACGAAAGAAGTCTCGCGGCATAAATAACAACTACAATTGTGAGGATGCAGATCTGCCACGTTATTGTTATCTGGTGCTAGCGCGAATCCTCATGATAAATAATTTAAATTTCTATATTGCGAAATAAACTGTTGTTAACGATGCCTAAGAAAGTGAAAAGTGGACGCAAATAAATCATTCTTAGGGTGAAAGTTTTTGTGATGCGGAAATGGAGAACAAAGACATCTTCCCATTAAAATATGTACGAGCGCGAGTTGCTGACAGGTAACTTTTGGGACTGCCGTTTAATAATAAATGTCCCGATATAAATGTACTTTTATTTTCATATAAATCATTATGTTATATTTAGCTAACAGCCAAAAAAGGTTACAAAAATACAAACAGCATAGATTTAAAAAAAAATTAAATTTAGGTTACTGTTCACTATGTGATAGACTACGTCACTAAAAGCCTAGATAAGGGTACGCACACATTGGGATCTTTTTTGACCTTGCGAGCGCCTTTGACACTATTTCTTGCTTTTGTTATTGCACAAGCTTGAAAGGCTAGGAATACGAGAAATTCAACTTAAATTAATCTCAGACTATCCTTACCGACAGCCACCAATGCACTAAAATTGGTCAATATAGAAGTTCCACGCACAAAAGTAGTCAATTCGGCATTGCTCAGGGCAGTATATTAGAACCCTACTTTCTCTAGTTCTTGATCTATTTAAATGACCTCTGTGGCAAACAACATTTATCTTTGGTAGGTATGTGATATAATGATGTTTAGTGCAGTTCATTAAATCGTTAAATTTTGCTGGACTATTGATATATATTAATCGTGACAAACAGTGATTCAAGAATTAAATTTCAGATGTATAATTTTGGAATGGTGTATTATATTAACGGATAGTGAGAGTGCTACCAATTCTGATCACTGCAGTGACAATGAGGACGGCGGAAGTGACTGTTGTATGAGTGGAATTAACCCCTTAGATGACGGGATACTTATCACATGAAAATTTTATTCATAAATGACTAATAAAGTTTTATAAATAAGCTATTTTTATTATTGTATAGTCCAGACTTACTACCACAGCAAATATAATGATAATTGTCTACTGTAACTAATGGGCACTAGTAGCTAACAGCTTTATCACTTTCAAGGTTGTTTTCAAGTATGATGCTGGTACCATCGCCAAATGATTGATAATGATGGATGGATGATTGATAATGATGAACCTTTTACTTGTAAGCTTAATGGTAGTGTTTTTTGAAGTGACTTCTTTAGCGGAGTTGTGCACTTTTTTGTGATGGGTAAATAATGTTAAACTCGCGTCAGGACACGTGATCTGATCGAAAAATCGTAATACGGAGGGAGAATTGTCATGTTTGTGTACGATAGCGCAATAAATGAATATTGTATTTTACCACATAAATTATAGTACTTTTATACTGATAATTAAAGCAATTCGTGCAAAATTTTTTCCTAACCATTCCAAAATATCAAAAACGCACAACGTTAATATTCAAGTTTTCACTTCTGCCGGCACTCCCGGAGTGCAACCCGTTGAATTTTTTTTTATCGATTCAGTTGTTCTATGGATTAGTCCCTACTAAACAATCTTTATACCCACATAAATAAATAGTAGTAGAATGGTGAAGAGGGCGTGGCGCGAGTGTCAAGCTATTGCACTATAGTGCATGTGCTTCTAAACGAATTCGCATTACGCAACGCGTCGCCCGTTCGCGCGCTCCGGAGGTAAAAAAACATTAAATTCGTTACAAATATGCCATATTGCGCAGTTTCCAATTGTAAAAATAAAAGTGATGCAATAAATATGGAAAAAGCAGGCATTTCATATCACCAGTAAGTAGGTATTTAAATTGAGTAAAAGTTAAGATTATTGAGATTCAAAATAAGTGTTCTACTTTCACCATGTTTGTCTTATAAGAACATCATCGTTATGTTAAATATCCATTGCTTGAATTATACGATACTTGTTTACATAAATATGAAACCCACACGCAATGTACGTCGAGATAAGTGATATTCACAAGATGCCAAAAACAATAACAAATCAGGGGCGTCGGGTCAAATAAATAGTTGTGATTGGTCAGCGATTGCGCTAGTGATTGACGTTCGGTTTATGGTGACGTCTTAAATTTATCGATAAATAAAATGAATATTAATTCGAAGGACACTTTTGAATTAATTATTATGTCGATATCAATACGTTTGTTAATATTAATCAACTGTTTCTTTGATCTGTAGGTTTAGTCTAATGGTAGTGTGTATACGATTGCTGATTAAGTCAGGCAGAATAATGTTGTTAAGAATTTTTTCATAATTAACAATTTATTTAAACGAATGTTTGTTAATAATTAGCCCGGACTTAGAAAGTTGGTGGAGCTTCGTTAAGCGTCGGAAAACTCGTTAGATCATGGGTCTTGCGACATAAATATCTAAGCGGTTGAGTCGAATTGCTATCCCAACGGAATGAGAGTGAGGGCAAAGTATGCAGTGTGCACTTGTATTGATGAACACATTCGAGCTCTATAGGCCGAATTTCGATCTATACGATGATACTCGAACCCGCGTCAGGCACTTCAAACTTTTCAAAGCTGTGTGTATTTTATATTATCGTCACTGGCATTATACATCCGTCTTGACTGACATAAACATCTATTCCAAAGAAACATAATTCAGACTTAAGTCTGCTATTACGTTTCTTACAGTAAGTTCTATGACTTTGTACTTTTTATAGCTAGACTTCTTAAATTATTATAATAAATATATTATTTAACACTGTTTTGAGTTTCATGTCAGCATTCCAAAAGATCCTAATATTAAAGAAAATGGATAAATGCATCGGGACGTATAAATTGGTTTTTCAACGAAATATAGCACAATTTGTTCTTCTCATTTCGCGGATGAAGATTTTGATCATACAAAAAAAAGGAGATGGTTGTTTCCGACTGCATTTCTCAAAATTGATGTGTGGGTGAATAGCGTAAGCGTAAGTCAATAATTTATTTTTTAATTATATGAGTCTTGTTAATAATTATAAATTCCATTTCCATTTTTTATTTTCAGAAGTTACATAACGAGCCAACAACACCTAATTCAAATAAAAGAAAATTACTAAGCCCCGAATCTATTAATAACAGCGTGAGTTGCTTGTTACGTTTAATAAACATAATATGAGTTTCTTGCCCGTTCTTATGAGCCCTACACCCTTGCTTTGCTGAACGTGGCAGTAAATGTAAATTCACAGACAGAATTTAGTGTAACTTTGACATTCATAAGTGTTACCTTGTAACCTAACTTGAATAAATTTATTTTTGATTTGATTGATTTGATATAATGATATACATTATATTAAGTATATTCTATAATATAGTCAAAAGTTTCGTAAGGTTTCAATACAGATTTTTAACTAAATAAGTACGTTTTATTTTAATAACATTATACTTTAATCAAAGTTTACATAGTACCTAATATGTTATCATCACTATTCATAATAAAACATTTTACATAAACAATAACATAATTTTATCTTCCACAGCTCTCAACACATCGATAATAATTCCATAGTGTCCCCTCACTATTTATACGTCACTGTAGGCGGGGCTTGCCGAAATCTGGCACGCGCGAAATGTACGCGAAGACGTTACATTCACTATTCTACTACTATTTATTTCTGTGTTTATACCTATGATATGATATTAGCATAAATTGAAGGTATAATATTGAACCAGTATGTTAGTAAAATAAATTAATGAGGTATCTTGTTATCGATGGTACTGGTAGCATGATGTCTCTCGCGAATGCAGCGGCTGCGTCTACTGGAATTCTTTAGGGGTACCGCCTATGAAAGTGTTGTCGATACATTCAAATACCATTTATATGTAAAAAGATAAGCCTGAAGATGAATGGTTGCTGTAATGGTACTTTTACAATGTAACACTTTACAAGATATACAACATTAACATAAAAAATGGAGAAGCCATAATCAACGCTAACCTGTTCGCGCTCTCGCTCTCGTTCACGTTCCTTCTCCTTCTCTTTCGTTTCTCGTTCTCTATCCTTTTCCCTTTCCCTTTCTTTTTCTTTATCTTTATAACTATTACTTTCCTTAATTTTTACACATTCTTTTGTACTTTCTACTTCTTTATCTTTAACTATTTGTTCTTTTGCTAGAATAGAAGAATAATTAAATAATATTAAGATCTATGATTGTGAGAAGGACTGAGGAAAATGGCTAGGTGCCTACCACAGATATGGCAGTTTTTATTTAGCAGGATGGATTACCTACCCTGGTATAATAGAAACTGCCCGAATGACAACACTGCACCAGGATTGCAAGCATACACAATATGTAAATAAATTAAGTTTGCTATGAACTCTTGACTGGCAAATGTCATAGGCTTATTCAAAAAGAAATCTAAGAAAGTAATGTTTTAATAAGAAATATTGTAAGAAGCACTTACTGTTATCTGTATTCTTATGACTATCATTGTTCTCCTTATCCTTATCTTTGTTTTTATTCTTTCTTTTTTCTTCTTTTAATGTACTAGCCTCTTTCTTTTCCAACTTCGAGTTTTTAGCACCACCTGCAAAATATACATTGGATATTAAGATATAGCTTTAGTTAGTCACAGAACAGTCAAGAGGTAGGAATTGCGCATGTGTCCACTATGCGCTTCCACTAATCTTGTCATTAATTAACCAGCCTATCGTAATCGCAAAATACAAATGAAATGTATTAACGGCATAACTAGAGAAAAGCTTAAATCGTTTAAAATATCAATAATGCTGTTTCTTGCGGTGCTGCCGTGTACATTTTGTGTTGGAATACTATTGATGTTGGAATATTGGTTTTGAAACATTTGTACACTAGAACATTTATGTTGTAACGTTTGTGTAGGAAAATGACGTTAGTATGTTATTTTACGTCTGTTTTCAATATCCTATCTATCTCATGTATCTGTTACTAGCGATAGCTATTTAACATTAGCTCCATACAAGATACGTCAAAAGTCTATCTCCAGTAAACAAATCCACAGATAGACAGGATATTGAAAACGGTCGTTAGACATATTTTGACTGTGGTATAGATGAATTATTCTAAAAATGAACGCCCCTCCACAAAAGTGATTATTTTAATGTGTGAAAAATAAATAATTATTGCAACACTTTAATTGTGAGCGTGCGGCGACTTTACTGTAAACATAGACTCGTCGCCGCACTTAGAAGTCCACTAGTCGTGCGATCAGTACAGGTATTAGCGTTGTATGGCGGGGAATGTGCGCTTTGTATGGAACGATACGTTCGATCTGTCGCGGGTTCGTGTCATTTATTATGCACTAGTTGGCCTACAAATCCGGCCGTTCGACGTTTGGGTGATGGTGGCTGAGGAACCAATGACAAAGACTAATTTATGAGTGTTGAATCTATACACCTTCTTTGCATGTGAGCGTAACCGTTGTAAAGGGGCGTTCATTTTTAGAATGGTTTATCCCTATTGACATATTTATGTTGAAAGATTTGTAATGTAAAGACATTGTTACCTTTACTGTGCTCGTGCTTCTCCTCGTCGTCGTGGTGGTGGCACGCGGCGCCGTTACTGAGCGCGTGCGCGCCGACGCCGACGCTGGAGCTATTGTTGGCATGTGCGCTATTACTTTGCGCGTTCGCTTTCTCACGTTCGCGTAACGCAGTCTGCGCTGCTAAGTGCTTCTCTAATTTCTCTAACTGTAATAATAGTATAGAAAGCATAGTTAAAAATATAAACTTATAAAGTATCAAATGTTCATAGATCTGACGGTCTGTATTCGTTAAGGCTATATCACATTGCTGGGTTCAGACGTACAGGAATATCTCATTGAAGCGATAGAATATTATTAAATTGAAATGACTATAAGTTGGAATGTTGAAGATGTATGATGTACCTTAGCTTGTAACTGTACGTGTTCCTGCACGCAGTGTCCGTTGTGGTCCTGCGTCTTCGGACAGCGGCGGCGCAGCGAGCCGTTCATGTGCCGCGCGTCGGGCGGCGCCGCGCCCGCGCCCGCGCCCGGCGCCGGCGGCGGTGACGTCTGTGTGCCGCAGTCTGCGCCGCCGTTCGCGACCCCCTCCTTACTGGGCGCTTGCTGCTGGGACTGCGACTACGAACAACCGCCATATTTTTGTGCAAAAACTAGGGTAATTCAGCGTGAGATAAAGTTATGTAAACCTATAATAGTTTCTTGCAGGTTTCTTCTCATAGGCTTTACCCTTTGTACCCTTTAAATGTAGCTTCAGTAACTTAGTAAACTCACTAACATATATACATATTTTGACGTTGTCACCTAAATGAATAAATGATATTTTACTTTGACTTTAATATTTTATTTTATTATTTCAGGTAAACTTACAGATAATAATTCTTATAAGTTAAAACATATTAGCAAAAGGCCAATTACAAGTTTTAACACATGAATAGTATAATATTTTTTTTTTTTTAACGTAGGCAGCGATGTGTTTCATACAAAGATTATACATAAACGAAAATGTAACACTAAGTATAAAAAAATCATTGTTAATGGTTTTTTTTTAATTACCAATAGTTGATGCAAACAAGTCAAGATCGAATCTTCGACACTCCCCATTAAACGTACGACATG
The DNA here is from genome assembly GCA_963564715.1 of Catocala sponsa. Classification (NCBI taxonomy): domain Eukaryota; kingdom Metazoa; phylum Arthropoda; class Insecta; order Lepidoptera; family Erebidae; genus Catocala; species Catocala sponsa. The sequence goes on along the minus strand of OY751341.1, from coordinate 22,990,477 downwards.
CTCTAACAATATATGCATTTTGTCCGTACGTTGTTCTCGCTAGAGGTACATCGAGAAGATTTGTTCTTCGTAGGTGTGCAGTGGGTACGCGTAGTCCAACCTTGTTAACTAACTCAGGAACATCAACTAAGCCGTCGTATAAAAATGTTAGATCCGCTACTTTCCTGCGTTCGTATAGTGGGAGGATGTGAAACTGTCTACAACGACTGAGGTAGTTAGGCAAGTAGGTATTGGACCGGTATTGTAAGTACCTTAAAAATGTCTTTTGAATACCTTCAATGCGGTTAATATATACATTATAAATTGGATTCCAAATTTGCAATGCATATTCGAGGTAACTACGGACAAAAGCACAGTACAGAATTTTAATTGTTTTGATATTCTTAAATTCAGATGATAGCCTCAATATAAAACCCAATGCTTTGGATGCTTTATTTATAATATCATCAATGTGCGAATCAAATATTAGCTTTGCGTCAAATGTTACTCCAAGATCTTTGATGGTATTGACAAATATGACAATATCAGAATTTATAAAAATGCACCACAGCATTAGTTAAGCACCGCATCCTTCTAATAACATGGACATTGTGATATTTAGAAATAAAAAGCAAGCAATATTGTACGTATAATAGGTATATGTGGACACTTACCTGGTCGAGCGCAGTTTCCGGCAGTGCATCCCTCATGAGTTGGAAGTAAAACTCATTCATGGCTCTGACGTGCCTTTGCCGCCTTTGCCTGAGGCGATGTGCTATCAAGGCTTTCGCGCCAAAGCCGAGGGTGACAACAGGATACCCCACGCAGTGTGCGGCCAGCGGCCTACAGAGCTCCCCGCCGCCCCGCGACCCCCGCCACAGCCCCTCTACGTAGACTAGAAGGCAACAGATTGCCACCGTCGGCACACAGATGCCTTTATCTGCAACTGTATCAAACATTACCAGTACTCACACTCAGCAAGTCAGTCATTCTCATTGTGAGTGACAAGGCCTCATCCGTACAGAAAAAAAAAAGATGATGTAATTGTCCTATACTACTATTAGACTAATACTAAACTATTATTAATTATTATCTTAGATCAATCACCTACACTCAGAGATTGATAAAATTACGTAAATATACGAGAGCGTTTTGGGGGAAAAATTGCATACGTCCGTCCGTCACAAAGGCTGGCGCCATATGCCGCCCGTCGGCCGCGCAGAGACCCGCTAGAATGATTCGACCGAAAAATCGAGAAAAGCAAATTTTAAATGAAATATCATAGTAAATTTAAAAAAAATTGCACACAATTTACAATAGGTAAATGTATTCTCTACATATAAATGTAAGATTTATATTCACACTTCTACAGATGAGGAAGTTTATACATAAACTTTGTGAAACCAGTCATTTTTAATATTGCTTGTATATATCTCATAAAAAGAAAATATATAAATAATATTAAATAATATAAATGTATGGAATTAAAGTTTATAAATCGAAGTTAATTGTTTAAATGTTGTTTGAGAATTTTGGGACATCATATAAGGTATAATATACGAGTTGAAAATCGTGTATTTTTTACGTTTTGTGGTAGGAGGCCCTTAATTAATCTTTGTATGATTCAGAAATCGTATTTACAGCCTCGTCGTCGGTTGCATCTACGTTCAGCGCTTACAATTACGAGATGTGAACTTTCATTTTCAAATCGCTACGTGTTTGGTGGTGATCTCTCCTATATTACTGAAACGTTGAAATAGTGTCAAACATTTCGCGCGTGTATGTATTCCTGTCGTTTTGGTCATGTCTTTACTATGTAGCTCCATAGGACGCAGTTAGTGTTTATTTGTGGCACTCTCGTAAAACAATACGAGCGCTAAGTGAAACGACAGCTGTAATTCACAACACTATTTCGGTAACAAAGGGGCGGCGGCGGCGCTCATTCCCACGGAAATTAATATTTTCATTTGAAAGTTTGAACAATAATTACTGTTTTTTGTGTTACATTAACGTTGATTACAATGTCTTTTCTGTTTATTAATTGAATAGTGGTACACCTTGAGTTGAAATTTCGCAAGAACATGTGTAGGTACTATTACTATCTACAACTTCTTTCTGAATAGACTAGACTGACTAAGAAAGTTTATAAGGCTAGTGTGAATGGAACAGTCGCAAGAGGAAAACCTAGGCGAACGTTTCTCGATTAGATCGGAGGCGTTCTGGACAACGGCCAGGTTAAGAGCACCTTATGTACCGACGGGCGTGTATGAGTAATGTGACGAAAGTGAATGAAGCCAGAGAAGTGTGTCAGGATCGTAGCAAATGGAAATCCGTAGTCTCTGCCTACCCCTCGGGGAAACAGGCGTGAATCTATGTATGTATGTACTTCTTTCTCAACTCGAGACTTCTGCAGGTAAAAGCGTTGCCACACTACTACATACCAGCATACCTGCTACGTAAAATCTCTAATACATGAGCTAAAACAAAGCTGACAAAATATTATTATTGAATAGATACATCTCTGCCTAGTTCTTTACGGATACTATATAAAAATAAGAAAGATCGGAATATATTTGTTCCTACTCAAAACAATGCGTTTACTAGATGATGTGTTGACCACTAGTAAACTACTATAAACTATTACATGATTATATAAACAGTTAGAACGGGCACACATTGTGTGTGATGACGGACAGACATAGTTTACACAAATATTGTTTATTTTAGCATAACAATGCATTAACGTTTCAAATATATTAAACCAACAATGGAACACAGTATAAAATTTATCTACGCCTTAATACGTGCGTTAGCGATAGATACCATTTTTACTAATCATGAGCACGGTAATGTTATTAACAGTATTCTATCTTCATACAAACGGTCGGAACTCGAGTCATACCTACGCGCCTCGGCGTTGTTATGCGCTTGGTTCGCAACCGGTCACGAATGCGCCGCAGTAACGAACGGACGCACGTTGTGATTATTTTGTAAGCAGTAAGCGTGCGATTTGTGATGATTTGATTTTATTGAACACTTTCTATTTCATTCACTACGTATTTCATTTCTTATAATATAATAATACATATAATATTGACAATCACTAAACTAGAAAGAAACTCAAGTAGGTACATAAAATTAAAATACTGTAGGCGGGCAGCCCTAACGCGTGTCTACGAACCGCGCTGTTGTAGGTAATTATTTGAAGGACAGGACCGAGTTACAATACTGTATAGATATAATTACAGTGTCATGAGATCGTCGTACTATTCTTTAATGTGAGATATATTTTATGTTTGCGTATACAGAGCACACCACAATCCAATCCACAGCCTAATCTGTTGCAGCGTTTTATGTGCTATATATCTTAAGTTATGTTTAGTGAAACGCACTTACGGTAATGTAAGCCATTTAGGACTAATTCAATTGACTTCTCTTTTCGTGGGTATATTAGGTTTCTATACAAAAGCTGCAATTAGTATACGTGATGGACTCAGCACTTGAGACGTATTGTATACGTCGCGTAATACGCTCCAGAGCGTTATACAAACGTACATAAATATATGATGCGGCGCCTTTGCTAAAATCTGACATTCGTACCCTTCGATCAACAATAGCAACTAGATATCGAGTCGGCGCAAAAATTCGTCTCGGTAAATAAGAGCGCACTTGAGACGTGAGCTCTTATTTTATTTATTTCGCTTGAAACTCAGCCAATGTAAACACGTCTCACAATGCCACAGTGTGTATTCAAAAGATGCAAAAATAATGCCCGAAAAAGCAATTTAACGGCCGGAGTATCTTACTTTCGGTAATTATATGAATAATAAGTTATATTTTAAGCTTTACACTAACAAATATTATCAAATTTTGAACAAAATTACTGATTTTAAACCACCGCGCTACAAATCTTTGGCCAAAGCTCGCCAATACACGCAAAAAACTTTTATAACAAAAATGAACGAAACAAAACTATGTATCTCTCAAGGAAATAACGGTAAAAGGTACTTTATATGTTGCCGCTTAAGGTTGATTTCACACGAAATGTTGTTTAACTTATGTCTTTTCATTTGTAAGTGGCAGGAGTAATTTATTGCTGTGCTCGTTTTATGTGACGAATGATCGTAAGTATTAGATAATATTTTGAAGATTTGTGACTTTATTACTAGGTGCCATGGTTGTAATTAGGTTGAACTTAAAACTGTTGTAAAACTTTTCTCTCCGTTTGTTAGTAAACAAATGTAGCTGTAGGTATACGTATTGTCACGCGGACTTTGACAGCATTTAGCTTTTATTTTGTACGTTGATCGAAGTTCGTACCGTAGCGGCGTTATATTGAGAGTACAGTACACGCGATCTTTCTCGTTAAAACAGTAATTCCATAAAATTATACTGTTCATATGTCAGAAGATCACCCGATTACGTTGGCAACAACCAGGTACTGGAGGAAATGTGCGTTCCCGGAACAATATCTAGAAGAAGAACTAATACCACGTGGACAAATGTTGCGCAGAGACATAAGGGCATGCAATGATTATGAAGAAGACGTTGACGTCTTCTTCATAATCATTGCATGCCCATATTCTTGAAAACATAGTGAAGTGGAGGAAGAAAACAGAGAGGACTGACTCAACCACCATGTGGAAAGTCAGGAAGAGCGAAAGATATGGATATATTCAAAGCGAACTGGAAAATGAAGAATCTTCCGCCGAGAAGAAACTTAGATCTCCGTAATTAACTAATTGAGAAAACACAACGTGTGAATCCATGGTAATCAAGTATAAAAATATAATTTACGATCGTCGAAAAGCCAGCGAACACTATGCTACGATTCGCTTTCGCAACGATGTTCGGCAACTTTAAACTTGTCGTACTCGTATCGTCTAGTTACTAGACGCAATTATGCGTACGACTACGAAGTGATTGCGCTACTACACGTGTGCGGCAGCCTGCTCTAACATGGACGGGGATCAGAAAATATAATATAAAGCTGGAGCTGAATAAAATGGTTGCGGAAGGCAATAATAACTCACCTATTTATTATTATGTCAGTATTATTATTGCTCCACCCAAAAATAAAATTAAGTAATTTCGATGTGATTTAATTTAATGGTAAAAATATTTAATTTTTTATTACACTTTCATAACTTTTCAATACATAAACCGCTCTTTACACATCCAACGTCAGTTTATTCTTTTACTCATGTTACCTGCATTACTACTAATTTTTAAATTTCTAGTTCAATGAGAAGTATTTCTAACTATCTAGGTTATGGGAACCAAACTGTGTTTGGATTGGTAACTTTTTAGTGTGCATCATAAGAATTATTAGAGAATAGTATTAATTTCCTCTTTGGGATTCCACATTGAAATGGTAAACACAAAACCCTTATGGTGCGAGTTTCTAACATAGCTGCTTATCTCACTAACTGCTAACACTATTGACCTTATTGTAATAGTTAAGCTTGTACAACTTTTTGTAAATAAAAAGAATAACAATATATATTTGGAAAAATGCCCAAAACTAAAATATGATAACTAGTTTAAACGGGTATCATATGAAAACGGCATCATCTCACTTTATATTTTTCTACACTGCACAGTTTTAGACTATGATGAAATATTACTAAATTTCTAAATAATTAGGTATAATTGATAGCAGTTTATGAGAGACCATTACCTCATAATTCTCAGTTAACCATAAAGTAGACACAAAACAACTGACAAACATCTTTCTATGCATTATGTACATATATAATAAAAATAAAAAAGGATTATAATACTCACATGTGTACCAGACATACTGTACCCATACATAGGTACTTGCAGCAAAAAATATGTACTGAAGTGGTATGAAGAAGAAACATATCATATCGGATGTAAGTGCTATGCAGATGAACAACACTGAGAATGCCTGGAAACAAATGTTAATATAACAAATATTGAAATGATTTAATATTATATTATAGGCTCTTTTATTTACTGAACTAGAATAAGTCTTACAAAGAGAACTGGCATCTTAACAGGTTCTGTACAGATAATGTGTTAAATTGACTCTTCAGATAAGCAATGTGATATTAAGAAATTGGTGGTATTTAGAACAATTATTCATTGACTAGACTTGGTATTTCTCTTATTGAGTACTTGAAATTACCAGTTCAGTCTTAGTAAGGGTATAGAAACATCTCTTAGAACCAAACAAGACATGCTACTGGAATCTTGTTGCCTTTAGCAAAATTTAATCAAGATAAATAAATCGTAGCATGTTTCTACATTAAATACCAATTAATTTGTATGCAGTTGATGCAAGACTTATGATTACTTTGCCCAATAGTGAGATTAGGAAGCCTCTTTAAATAACCATTATAATGCAACAAATTACAAACATATCTGCATTAATTTTAGTAATTCAAGTTTATTATCAAATATTCCACAATAAATTTGGTAAATACATGATACATAATAAGTGTTTCCATGCAATTAAAAATAAATTGAAGGAACTCACAAGTCCTTGATATTTAAATGAATCATAGACTGATCTCAGCATCATCCAGAAGGGCCAGAGGAACTCAAATCTGAACTCCAACATATAGTCTGCCATTACCACTGTTGCCCAAATCATTACAAACTTCAGGTACAGCATTGAACTGGAACAAACATATTTACCACATTATTATATAAATTATATTATATGTTATATCATTTCTCTTCTCAAGCAAATGAACTCATCACAGATATACTCCAAATATAATACAGAATATCAGTACCAAATTCAATTTAGACTATTATTTAATGTTTACTGACTAGAATTTGTAGTAAAATAATCCAATACAGTTTTAACATGGATGATATCAACAAACATGCAGGACATTGTCTTGTTAAATCTATACTAATATTATAAAGCTGAAGAGTTTGTTTGTTTGAACGTGCTAATCTCAGGAACTACTGGTTCGAATTGAAAAATTATTTTAGTGTTGGATAGCCCATTTATTGAGGAAGGCTATAGGCTATATAACATAACGCTACGACCCACGGGGGCGGCGCAGTAATGATAAATGCGGGTGAAACCGTGGGGACATGTAGTATTCAAATATAACAGAATTTGGAGATGTAGATGCTACTTTGATAACTAATAAAACACAAAATATATTATCTGCACCCATATCCATAATTGAATGAATGAATCTGTTATTAGTGATAGGGACACAGAGTGCATTATGTTTACATTACTGAAAAAACAAAATGTAAATTAATATTTAATTTGAAATCTGTGCATGACATTTAAAAAAACAATTAAAATAATAAAAATTTGGTGTAATGCAGGCATTACCCTATTACATTACAGGCAATCACAGGTGATTACCCTAGATTTTACAGAATGAAGGCATGTGTACATAACCAGGGAGCTAATATTCTGTATTGGATCTAAATCTAAATCAATATTATACTATATCTTTGTTGTGCATTCACAAATAGCAATGTGTTTTGGAGTTACTTTTCAGGAACAACAAAAAACTAGTTAACGTCTTTTATATATATTTCAGCTTAGTTAAATTCTTTTGGTGTGATAAATTTAATAAAACATTAACATAGTTTAAGACTGTTTTCATTAATATAATTGCCTTGCGTGTAATGGTATAAGGATCAAAATTGCATAGTTATTTTTGCAGGCTCAATGAAGATATGTCAAATGGTATAATTATGCTTCTAATGCTGCTGTTAAGATAGAACTGATTTGATACATAAGTGTTGATGTTAAAAACTAATAAAAACATATTGTTTTATACTTTCCATGCCTTCAACATTACATATGTCATCACCGTTTAACAAATACCTTGCAATCCTCATATTTAACCATTTTATAGAATTTTTTTAAAAGAACTATTTGTATCAAACGCATATGTAGACGTCCTGTTACAAATAAAGCCACACATTTGTAATACATAACAAACATCCAACATGTATGTACAACACATGAAATGCTACAATAAAACAGTGGTGAGGTGCAGTCTACACATGTTGTGCTTCTGCACACCATTACAAAAGAAAATTATATATTTTTATTCTTTTTGTGTTCGCGCACCAGACAGAAGGTGGCCTATGTTCGCCAGATGGTACTCTCTACCCACATAGGCGATATATTTCTCAATATTTATGTTAACTTTATCACAGAATTATAGGCCGCATGGTGCGTAGAATTGTTTCCAGATATAAATTTAACAACACAAACAATATACACTCACTTTCCGTACATTCCTTCGGTGATTTTTGTGCGCTTCAGGGGGCGCCGCATCTTCCCAGTTTCGGCATTTCGCCGCTTCATATTTTTTCATCCACGGTGTAAATCACGAATACAGGCTCTCGTTCCACAACACTTATATACAAGGAAACATTTAAAACAACAATGATCACCAAAATAGTGCCTTTTGTTGTCAATCAGCCTATGTCCAAAATTTACGAGGGAGATGGATGAAATATCGGCAAGCTCTTTTTTGCGTTCACTCACACACTTGATGTTGCCAGTATAAAACATCAAATCTACACTCTTTCATTGACGTAACACTGAATAAGTTGCTATCGCATGATAGCTCGGACCAATTACCACATCACACAGTAGTTCACAGTAACCACGATAGTCATAATGACATGAATTTACAAAATATTTGATGTTTCGCATAAATTGCCAATTATTGGAATTTTAATTATTAAGAATTATGAATTATTCAGAGATAAAACCGTACTCTATTCGCAATTCAAGCAGTTAACTTTCTCTAAACTTTAGAACCAAAATTGCGACGTACCAAGCGTTAAATTAAACTTCTTTCCAGACCTTCATAGACTACTGTGGCCTTAGGTATCAGCGGGCTAGGATGTACGCTTGTTTGTCAATTCATGTGACAATGACCTGGAATTTATTAAAATTCCTTCCATTGAGAGAACTGAAGGGAGAACTCTACAAGTCTCTCGCATGGCTTTGATAGATTGTCACTTTGTGTTTCATCTGTCACTTATTTTGACAGTTAAGTTGTAATTGTTGTAAATAGTGGGAAACTGAAAATTATTTAGGGATTAAATTAATTTCTAATGATACGTAGTATTAAATATAAAACTGCAAATAGTGCAAGATGTCTTCGGTGTCCCTTATTAATGCGGTTCGCCAGTATTTGGCGGCTCATTATATGTTTGTTGATGACGATTGGCTAGACGGGTACGATATTGTACTGCGGCTTTTACATAATAACACACTTTATCATATAAAGTTGATTATTTCTCATATCTTTCCAGGTGTGTAGAGTATCTATCTGAAGACGGTGAGAATAATTATAGCGAAAATGACATAAAAAACCTAGCTAAAGAACAATGGCTACTTAATGATTTGAACACAATTTGCCCTGGATCTTTACCAGCAAACCTCAAATGTCAACAGAAGACTATTTTGAATGGCAGATTCGTTTTGCAGATCAATGCTGCAATAGACATAGGTATAATATTCTCTATCTGAACTACACAATTTTCAATTTATTTTGATATAATAAAAGTACAACATTCACAATCGCAAGAAAATAACTGAAAACGCGCTCATAGAATGTTATAATACTTCAATTTGATCTACATAAATGTTGCATACATAATATTTCAGAGGGGCACACTGCCTATTATAGATTTCCACATACTGCAATCTTGACATATGTTTTGCTTGACTTCTATTATGCCTTATAAATATTATGTTCTAATGTATGATCATCTCCACTTCCAACCATTATTTGGACGGTAGTGCCTAAGCACAATGCTTAATGGTACAGTCTTGAATTGTACCAGTTTAATGGTGGTAGGCTGTCTGTCTATGTTGTGGAGTTTCAGTAGTACTAATTATAAGTTAATAATAATTGTGTACAGGCACCCCAGCTTACCAGCAGTACTTAAAATTGCAGAAGGTGAACATGGAAAATGTTGAAGCTACAACTAATTTTGAAGATAAGGTATCTAGTCACAGGTAAATAATATTCATGCTCTGAATTAAGACCAGAATTGTACCTAACAGTAATTTATTTACCTTATCACTACATAGTATAAAACAAAGTCGCCTTTTCTGTCCCTATATCCCTATGTGCGCTTAAATCTTTAAAACTACGCAACGGATTTTGATGCGGTTTTTTCCAATAGATAGAGTGATTCAAGAGGAAGGTTTATATGTATAATACATGCATCATATACTAAGGCAACATTGCTAATTTTAGAGGTTTCTAACGTGATGTCGTAAATTAACCTATTTTTTTGGGCTTATTTAGCAATTTAGCAAAAACGCTGCCTAAACCCTACGAGTTAGATCAAATTAATGTACTACAGTATTGTACACCATAAAAAGGTCTACAAAAAAGTCCGCGATGGTATATGTTTATCTTTTAGGGATAACCCACATTAACCATTTTTATTGTTTACTTTTTACGTGAAAAAATGGCTTATTTACGAAGCTATTTTAAGCAACACGGCATTAATCCTTATCGAATTAAGTACCTTAAATACAGTGTGCAATTAATATAGATCAATATGGTTCCTTACAGCATGTAAATTAAACAAATATTTTCGGAGATATTACAAATTTAAAATTTGCGTTTGCGGCGGGCGGTACCGGTCGGACGGGGCAGTGCGGGGAGGCATGCCTATAAATAGCGCGTCGGAGGCCGCGGTTCTCCCTATAGCACTTTGAATTTAGCAGCAATCGGACGCGTTTATTATCGGAGCTCTCTAGCGAGGAAAATAACAGTACTTGATAAAAACGTGCTTTTCAGCGCGACAACGTATCAGTTAATAATTATAAGTTACGATAAATAATAATCAATTAATTTAATAATAAGGAAATTATTTTCAAAAATCTTAAGTAAGTTCAGAAAAAAAACTTATAATAGAATATAGCTATCTTTTGTTCTTGATGATTGTAGATTATCTTTTGTTTTTAGTCACACGCATGGCAAATTATTTTTTAGGTGTTTTTAATTTAATTAAAATCGTATTTTAAGTTGATTTCATTAAAATCGTAGTTTAAGTTATTTCAGTAAAAAAAAAGAAAAGAATAGAATAAATATCTTTTGTTTTTTATGATTGTTGATTATCATTTGTGTCTAAATGGTAAGTATTTAGATGTTTTTTACTGCGGCACATAGGTACCAATAATATGGCAATTTGTTCATAGGTAGGTAATCATACATAAGTCTAGAACTGAGTCAACTTTGTTCAGAAATTATAAAGTCATGTCTGGAAGACGTCGTCGTTCGAACATAGGTCGTAGTTCAGTGAATGCTAGAAGAGTACGTTCACAAAGAGATGAAGAATCGTCAACAGAACGTGAAGCTCGACTAAGTCAGCTTAGGGATAGATATAGAGCTGAGAGAGAGAGAGAATCTTCAATAGAGCGTGAGGTTCGCCGCAGCCGGGATCGAGATAGGCATTCGGTTCAGAGAGATAGAGAATCGTCAGTAGAGCGTGAGGCTCGACTCAGTCAGCTTAGGGATAGATATAGAGCTGATAGAGAGAGAGAATCTTCAGTAGAGCGTGAGGTTCGCCGCAGTCGAGATAGGGATAGACATCGAATACAGAGAGCCAGAGAATCATCAGCACGAGTTACTAATTCATGGGTAAATAAAGAAAATTCTGCCATGAATTACGATCCTTCGATTTCTTACAAGGACGATCGTATAGTATCAATAGGTACTATGTCAGTAGTATGTGAATATTGCTTGGCATTGAAATTCAAGGACGAATCAAAAGGCATGTGTTGCTTACAAGGAAAAGTCAAATTAGAAGAAATTCTCCCTCCACCTGAACCACTTCACTCTCTTCTTACGGGTGATCATCAGAAATCCAAACAATTCATGCGCAATATACGCCGTTATAATAACGCATTTCAAATGACCTCTTTTAAGAGTAAGCAAGTCGTTGAGCGTGGGTTCATGCCTACATTTAAAATTCAAGGGCAAGTGTACCACTTAGCTGGGAGCTTGCTACCACTTCGACCCGATGATCACAAATTTCTGCAAATATATTTTATTGCAGATCCAGACACACAAGCATCTACGCGGTGTTCAAGTGTTGCACAACCAATTGATAGAGATTTAATTAGATCTCTGCAAGATATGTTACATTCTCATAATTACTATATACAGTCTTTCAAAACTGCGATTGAGAGTATTCCAGCAGATACTCCTGATTTTAATGTCGTAATCCATGCAAATAAAGTTCCTGTTGGAGAACACAGAGGACGATATAACGCGCCTTCTACGAGTGAGGTAGCAGTGGTGATAGCTGGACAGCAATTTGACAAAAGAGATATTGTACTGCATAGTCGTGATGATAATTTGCAAAAAATTTCAGAGTTACACAGATCTTATGACAGCTTACAATATCCTTTGATGCTATGTCGTGGAGAAAATGGTTATGCCATTAATATTTCTCAAGTTGATCCAATCGGTGGAACACCTCTGCGTAAAACAGTGTCATGTATGAACTACTATTGCTACCGTATAATGACAAGACGTAACAATTTCAACACTTTGCTTAGATATGGAATGTTAACAAACCAATACTTGGTCGATCAATATGCGAAAATTGAATCTGAGAGATTGGCCTACATCCGTAATAATCAAACTAAATTGAGAGCCGAAAATTACGTTCATCTTCAGGATGCGTTACAGGCGAATGAACATGTCAACGGCATTGGTCAGTTAGTTATACTACCTTCATCATTCACAGGTGGACCTCGATATTTACACGAAAAATCGCAAGACGCCATGACTTACGTCAGAAATTACGGCAAACCTGATTTATTTATAACTGCAACATGTAACCCAAATTGGCCGGAAATTAAAGAAAATATTAACACTAATTTAAGTCCACAAGACAGATATGATATAGTTAACAGAGTCTTCCATTTAAAAGTACAGAAACTCCTGCACCTCATTAACAAGTCTCATATATTCGGTCCCCCGCGCTGTCATATGTACACAATAGAATGGCAAAAACGTGGGTTGCCACATGTGCACCTGCTGGTGTGGTTAGTGAACAAAATTAGACCAAACCAAATTGACAAGGTCATTTCAGCTGAGTTGCCGGATAAAGATGAAGATCCTATCCTGTACGAAATCGTAAAGAAAAATATGGTACACGGCCCTTGCGGGACTTTAAATCCGAATTCTCCATGTATGCGAGATTCTAAATGCAGCAAAAAATTTCCGAAGTCATTCCAAACTCAAACAATCACTAGCGATGACGGATATCCCAAATATCGTCGACGATCGCCAGAACAAGGCGGGAAAAGTGCTACCGTCCGAAACCGTGATATTGATAACCGATGGATCGTTCCCTATAATCGGCTCCTTTTGAAAATTTTTGATGCCCACATCAACTTAGAGTTGTGCAATTCGATAAAGTCAATCCAATATGTTACTAAGTACATTAATAAAGGTAGTGATCAAGCCACTTTCAGCATACAATCACCAAATGAAGTGGAAAAATATCAGTCTGGACGTTACATCTGCAGCTCTGAAGCTGTATGGAGGATATTATCATTCGAAGTGCACGACCGGGCTCCCACAATTGTCCACCTTGCAGTTCATTTAGAAAATGGACAAAGGGTATATTTCATGGAGAACAATATACAAGAAGTTGTTAATAATCCGCGGGATACAACATTGACAGCATTTTTCAAGTTATGTGCTCAAGATGATTTCGCGAAAACACTGACATATGACAGAGTTCCAAGTTACTATACATGGAACCAGAGTTCTAAAACTTTTCAACGGCGAAAACAAGGTACTGCGGTTGATGGTTTCCCCGGAGTAAAAAAAACGGATGCTCTTGGCAGAGTCTACACGATTCATCCCAACAACAGTGAATGCTTTTATCTGAGAATGTTACTGCATATTGTAAAAGGCCCGACAACCTTTGCACGCCTAAGAACTGTACAAGGTGTTGTTTACAATACTTATCAAGCAGCATGCAAAACTATGGGGCTCTTGGAAGATAATTCTCACTGGGAAAATACATTATCAGAAGCAGCTGTTTGTAGTTCAGCTACATCATTAAGATATTTATTTGCTGTCATAGTAGCGTTTTGTCAAGTAACTGATTCTGTTAATCTATGGAATAAATTTCAAGAAAACATGGCCAGTGATATTCTGAATCGACGACGGCGAGAGTTAAACTCAGATGATATACAATATGATCAACACATATTTGACGAAGCATTATTTGAATTGAATAAAGTACTGCAATTACTTTCGGGTAAATCGATCAAGGATTTTGGGCTGCCGATGCCAGCTAATACTACTAACTCAGATTTAACTAACAGTGCCGAATACACAAGAGAAATATCATACGATCAAACAAGACTTTTACAAAATATAGCTCAAGATGAGCCACGATTAAACATCGATCAGAAAAAAGTATTCACTGCATTACTATCAACAATTGATAACAATGAAGGGAAATTGTTTTTCCTTGATGCCCCAGGAGGTACAGGAAAAACATTTTTAATCAATCTGCTTTTAAAAAAAGTGAGATCTACCGGAAAAATTGCGTTAGCTGTTGCGTCATCCGGCATTGCCGCTACGCTTTTAGAAGGAGGTCGAACCGCACACTCTACATTCAAGCTCCCGCTGAAAATCGCCACCGATGACAATATCAGCGTCTGTAGTGTTTCTAAACAGAGCAATACAGGAAAATTGATGCGTGACTGCTCATTAATAGTCTGGGACGAAGCTACCATGTCAAATAAGTCGTCTGTGGAAGCACTGGATAGGACAATGCGCGATTTGCGCAACAAAAATTCACCTATGGGTGGATGTACAATTCTGTTTTCAGGAGATTTTCGACAAATCCTACCAGTTGTGACTCGAGGAACACGTGCTGACGAAATAAATGCTTCCCTAAAAAGATCAAACCTTTGGCCACATGTCAATAAATTAGAGCTTAAAACTAATATGAGGGTTTCGTCATCTTCACGTGAGAACAGGCTATTTCCAGAGATGCTGCTAAAAGTTGGCAATGGAGAATTAACACAAAGTGAGGGAAGGATTAACCTTGAAAACCTTTGTGTTTTGATAGACAACATCCAAGAGTTAGTCAACAAAGTCTATCCTGACATTGATGACATAAGTTACAAGACAATATCTTGGTTTAAAGAAAGAGCGATTCTGTCACCAACTAATGAACAAGTAGATAAGGTAAATAACTTGATTCTTTCAAAGATTGATGCGCCGACGAAAATATACTACTCGGTGGATACAGTTCTCGATTTGGAAGAAGCTGTTCATTTTCCTACAGAGTTTCTAAACTCTTTGAACCCGTCTGGACTCCCTCCTCACAAAATGGTGTTGAAAGTAGGTTGTCCTGTTATTTTATTAAGAAACCTGAATCCACCTAAACTTTGCAATGCACGCGTTTGCTGATAAAATCACTGAAAACTTTCATAATAGAGTGCACAATACTCACAGGATGTGGTACCGGAGAAGATGTATTGATTCCCCGAATCCCTCTGATACCATCGGATTTACCCTTCCAATTTAAACGTTTACAGTTTCCGGTAAAGACATCGTTTGCAATGACCATTAATAAATCGCAAGGTCAAACCTTCAACGTTGCAGGCTTAGATTTGAGCGTTGACTGTTTTTCACATGGCCAACTGTATGTCGCTCTTTCAAGAGTAACCTCAAGAGAAAACATGTTTGTATTGTCTAATGACAAGAAAGCTGTGAACGTTGTGTATAAAGACATCCTGTAATATATTAATTGTTGTAAAAATAAAATAAATACCTAGGTAAAAATGTAAAAAGTAAATAAGTAAAAATGCGTAATGTAATAAAAATTGTATGAATTTAGATATTCCAAAGATAGCAGGAAATCTTCATAGTAAGTATAGGGAAAGAGGAATTGTTTTACTCCAAATTTAATGCGTGCAGGCCAAGGGCAGTAATGAATGAATCAAAAATACTGGATCGATTTTAATCATGTTTTCATTGAGTGACATAGGCATATATATTTTATGCCCGTGCAAAGTCGGAGCGGGCCGCTATGTTTTTATATACAACGTTCATAGTTTTTCTGTAGTGTATTTAATTTAGTATCAGCATTGCACCCGTGCGAAGCCGGGGCGGGTCGCTAGTTAATAATAAGACTAGTCCTTGTGGAACAAGCCTTGGGAGGGACTTTACAAGGATGTGCTAGTAAGGTTAAGCCACAAAGCGCACCCAGACTAGAACAAATCATTTGTAGATAACACAAATAAATGTTTATGGATTTCAACCCACAACAATCAGAATAGTTTGGTAATTTTTAGTTAGTTATAATTATTATCTTCTAATTTTATATTATTATAGCAGCGATAGCCTAGTGGGAAACCGTTGGACTGCCACGCAGGTCTCGAGTTGGAACCCGAGGCCCGCATCTCTGACTTTTCAGAATTAAATCTGTATTAAATAGTTGATTATCGCTTGCTTTAAACGGTGAAGGAAAACAACGTGAGGAAACCTGCATGTCTGAGAAATTTCCATAATGTTCTCGAAGATATGTGAAGTCTGCCAACCCGCACTAGGCCAACGTGGTGGACTATGGCCTAACCCTTCTCATAGTGAGAAGAGGCCCGTGCCCAGCAGTGGGACAGTTTAATACAGGGCTGATATTATTATTATATGTTGTACTGGTCCTACTGTACATGAACAGATTTCTTTAGCAATTGCACCTCAACATTGAAATCCTCTTATACATATAAGCAGTACATTACATAACATGTTTAAGTACATCAAATAATCTTATGACAGATTGCATTACTTTAGTTAAGAGTGGCTGATATTATATAGTCCTCTCAAATCTTAAGCACCATTGGTCACAAATACTGCTGTATATATGTATTATATTCAGTGACATGAAACGTTTTGATGTAGTCAAATATGTTTCTGTGCCACTTGTACACAACACCAGGTTATTTGACTGCAATCTTCTGTAGTATGAAGGTACAACCTCTCCTGATAAGCACTGTTATGGTATTAAATAGAGCTACAACTGTGTCCTGAGTCACTGCTTAATGTGATAATTGTATGTTTACAGAATGATAAAGTTGCACCTAACTGATGGCGTACAAGAGATATCCGCGATTGAATACAAGCCAATGAGGAATTTGAGTTGTCATATCACACCTGGCTGTAAAGTTCTGATAAAAGGTATGGATAGCAGGATAACTTTTCATAATTTCACACACACAAGTGTTGACTTGTTTCAGTTTAGATTATTGTCTGGCCTATGGTGCCCATGTAACAGGGCATGCATTGAATGAAAGCTGTGATTATTTATCTTAGCTTTCTTGGTTTTGTTTTGGTAATTATTATATGCTTACACCTAATATAAAGCGCAGCAGTTAAAATTGTGCGAGGTGACAACTTTAACCACTGGAAATGAACTGGAGTTCCCACATGGGACTACAATCACTCCAATAGTTAGCCTAAGCCCGGATTAGCTTAGGTTATGTTATTTGAATGTTTCTAGATTCCCCACCAATACAGAAATTCTTCCTAATATAGTTGCATCTTTAAAATAAAACGAAAGAGCATCAATCCATGCTGTACTACATGCATCTAATTCACAGGACCAGTAGAATGCCGCAGAGGCATGCTATTGTTAACAGAGAATACAGTAGAGCTGCTAGGAGGAGAAGTTCAAGAGATAGCCATCTCCAATTCTCTCGCTGGACTATTATCCAGTAAATTAGGTGTCACAATAACACAAGGTATGTGTATCAACAGTTTACTTATTTTATTTATATAAAACAACTAAAATTATAAGTGTTATTAACTAGCCTTAGTTAATAACACTTATATTATAACACATTTGATTTTACTATTTACTGAGCTGCTGATTTATTGGCAAAACGCGGTGTGTAACAAATGGGCCTTATCCTACACCTAATAAAATATGGTTATTTCAGAAACAGACACCAATACAACTATAAACCAACCGAGAAATTTAGATATACCAACACCACACGCAGAAATGCTGCCAACAACCAACTACACATCTGAACCAATACCGGAACCAGTGCGGCTCCCTGCCGAACACCCACCGGCGAATTTTGCAGACGATGAGATAGACTTCGATCAACTTGCAGCCATAGAGGCACAGTTTTATGAAAACTCAGGAAAGAGATCACTAAATAGTAACCTTACAAACCCAGTAAAAAAACTAAAGATCGATACAGTCAATAACCCTGAAGACTATCCGGACGACAATGACTTACTATGCGAAGAAGATGAAGATTATTTAAGGGAGATTGAAGCTGGAATGGAGGCAGAGTATAATGAACCCAAACCGCTTGCTAATAGCGGTCCTAGTCGCGTATCAGCGGATCCATTTGTGTATATAAAGCAGCTACAAGAGTTAAACGAAAAACACAGGGTTGGTAAAGTGTTCAAAGTGAAAGGGCAAATAATGACATTGTTATCTAAGCTGTCTGTAAGTAAGGATGAGTGGAGTCTCAAATGTACCATAGTAGATGGCACTGGACGACTTGATGTGGATTTCACAAGTGATGCACTTTCCAAATTAGTAGGAGTTACTCCACAAGAAATGAATGCGATGAAAAAACAGATGACTTCGAACCCGGAGTTGAAAGAGCAAGTAGTATCGGTGAGTTGTGTTGTATATATTCATACTGTACATATACTAATAGAGCCACGCATTTATATCTACGAAGGAGTATGCCGAGGTGTAATTACAACATTATGCCGCGGCCACACATTGGTTATTTGCACCAATGTAGTTTATTGCGGCCAATACTCCAATGTGTGGATCAGTCTTTGACACAATGTGAATATTGCGTCCAATCACCGTCCTGTCACAGAATAAATAGTATTAACGTACAGAAGGATCACTTCGTAAACCAATTTATAGAAATAGCGAATCTTGCTACTAAGCAACAAAGTGCAATTCAGCTCGCATAAGCACTCAGTGCCGAACGCGATATTCACCTAACTGTTCCCGTTCTTTTCTAACACATAACGCTGTCGCTGTCTGGCGCGGAGTGTCGCGCTAGGGTTGTCGACTTGCCGCTGCTACTATAATATCTATTCATCGTCTATCTACCTACTTGACCACGTAATAATAAATAATTGTCCTATGTTTAATGCGTATGGTTACACGATAAATTTTAATAAATGAAAAAACAGACCTAGATATATCCTTGTTTAATCGTTAGTGATATTTTTTGTAAACTTACTTCAAGTTGGCTTGACGAATTCTTAGGAAGTATTTTTCGTCTGTTCGCTAAGTATTAATAAGTAACTGCACCTTACTCACTCAGGCTATTGGTAAATTCTTAGTCTAGACTAAGAATTTACCAATAGCCTGAGTGAGTATATGCAAGTAGTTACATACCTAGGTATGTAACTACTTGCATAAGCAATTATAATTTATTTTAAACTAAGTCTAATTTCAAGGAATCAAATTTTATGAGTGAACAACACGATAATCTAAAATATGTACATAATGTCTCCCTTTTTCGACACACATCCGTCAAATGAGCAATACTTTGCACCAGACTTGTGATGAGACATTTTTGTTGTTCACTATTTTACGTTATTAGCGAGCTCTGCGCGCGAGCGGTGATAACCGACTGGCGACGCGGCTTGGAAGCCGCGCGAAAGTATAGGCACTTATCCCTGTAGGTACGGCCGAGTGAAGGAGGCCTGGTCCTGTGTCCAACACCGACGCGTAGAGCCGGTTTTTTCAACAAGTTCAAAGGATCATCTTGGACAGAATGTATGGTGCAAAGTTGGTATTGAAGCCAATATGTAGTGAAGTAGTTTGATTCAATATTGGCCATTCTAAATTAGAGCCAACCTTGGACGCAAAGTTGAATCCAATGTGTAGCCGCGGCATTAAAGTTGATATTTTTTTTTGTGTTGCTCATGCAATAGGGTCGAGTCAATTGTACACTTGTCTAACAAAAACCCAGTAACACTGCCTACCCGAGATCAGTATAAAGAGCCGTGATCGTCGGCAGTGAACATAGAGCGATGCTTATCTCAGAATTAAAGAACATTTTTACTTTTAAAACGACAATGCTGTGGTCTCTCATTCGACCCCAAGGCACGCCTATGACTTATCGAAGTTATGTGCATATTAACTAAATATTGCTTGCTTTACTGGTGAAGGAAAACATCGTAAAAAACCTGTAATGTCTGGTACTCCCTCATAATGTTCTCAATGAAGTGTGCTGCCAAACCGTACTGGGCCAGCATGTTAGACTATGGCTTACTCTTCTATGTCCCACTACTGGCAGTGGGACAGTTTTTAGTTTTTATGTATGATCAAAGTAAACATTATCATGACGAAAATAACTTTCCAGCTTATTTGGATATTAAATAATGTTTATATGTTATGTATTGCAGGCAATAAAACAAGCAAGAGATAAGCTTCAAGTGATGTATTGTATAATAGAAGTAACAATGGCAGAGGTACCTAAGATAACGGACTATATGCCTTTCGACGCCGCGCATGTTGAACGTTTGAAACGGAGGATAGCCAACGGAGGATTATAGCTTTATTTTGTTAGATTTTATATGATACTGTTTATATTTTCTGAATAGACATATATTTATTGTAAACACAAAATGTTTTCATTGTCTATTTTTAGATAAGTAACAATATTTTTTTATCACTTTTCTTATGAGAATATAGCTGCAAGAAACAGGACTACTCTTTTAAATCACCAATATTTGGTACACCTCCTTTCCCAGGCCCCATATATAAATTTACTAGAATTCAGAAGCTAGGTTCTTCGCCTTAGCTGATGTTTTAGTTTTAAATGTATGTGACATTGCCATTCACTAGTGGCTCTCGTGGCTGTTTCTGTTATTGTCGAGTTTAAAAGTGCAACAGATTTTTTAAATTTAAATAGTATTTCTATACTGTACTACTGATTAAGCTTCCAGTGGAGATATGAATATGGCCTCTATTTTCCCTTGTAGGCAATCTATTGATCTACCGACTACCTAAGTCGTGGCTCTTTGATAATATTTTTAGTAACATTTATAGCATAGCATAAAACATATAAAATGTAAGGGTACATAAACAATAAAAATCCAATAGACTTTTACAACTATATTTTAATACACTTTTCGTAACTCAATTATGTGAATTCAATATTATACAAAAAATATCAAATAATTAACACAGGCTAAAACTAACGGTACAAGACTAACATAATGTTGTCAAATGCAATCGAAACATCGTCTATCGCAACGTGAAACTTGAACGCGGGCAGAATGGGGTCTGACGCGACCACACTTGTGTCGACCATAATCATCCATCGTACTAAGTGTTATTGTAACGAAGTGCAGTATGGTTTTATTCCTAGTTTAATCAGATTTGGTTTAATATCAGGTTTTTTATCATATTTGCCGACCCTTAGATTCTAAGGCGGTGGCAAAACACAGATGCTCGCTCCAGCACGTTTATGTTTTATAAGTGTTAAAGGTACTATTTTGTATAATATAACAATTGTATTGAACCGTACGGGAGAATGATGTTATAAGAATAACTGAATAAATGAAGATAAGCAAAATATTCGTTCATTTATCAATATTTTAGATTTGTATTGGTACAAACGTGAATCAAAAGGCTAGCAGCGACTATCGTATTAGATTCAGTAGCATGAAATAATCCGCTTGTTGCAGTTTACACGCTGAATCTAACACTTACTCTTTTGCGCCATTTTGTAGCATGCTTAGCCAAATTATATTGAGCCAAACTAAGTTACCAATGTATTTGAATAAACCTATTTTAAATGGGCTCAAGATTGACATGTGTCGACACAAGTATCGTCGCTCAAAGCACTAGTAGGTAAAGATCTTAACAAGTCCCTAAAACAAAATTAGTTGCACACGGTAAAAGCAACAACTAAATTGAGCACTCAATGTTACATAATGCGTTTAAAACTTAATATACACGAGAGATGAAACAATAGGTGTGCGGCCGACGACTCGCCGTCCGCGCCGCGCGCCGCGCCGGTATCCTAACATTATAAAAAGTGTATGTACAATCAACTACACAAAATACGTTATGATATGAAATTAACTAATTTTGCGGCCAATCATTACATTAAAACAATTTCTCTAGACAGATTTATTTGTTAATAACGCGTTCGTGTTGGGCTATACGTCGCCATTTTGTTTAAAATGGCACCATGTTAATGTCATAAAAGACGTTGAAATATTCCAACAACGCGAGATCATTTGGAGATCTAAGATTACATATTTTTTTATTTTCCGTCTCTTTACACACTACTGTAGAGACTAGCAGTTTGATAAGTGATGTAGGAGTATCTTGTAATTTAGTAATATCATCGTCTGTTTTGACAAACACTACTATTACTCCAGAGCTGGCACATACTGCACTCGTGTTAACTCCATGTGTAATGTGTATGAACGATGTTCCAACACTCAGCATGTGTTGCAGTTACTAAGTGTGTGGTCTTAAAACACTCCAGTATACAATAACTCTGAGCCACTTACTTACCAAATCTAACCAATACATCGATTCGAACAATAATATGGATAACACATCGAATATATTAAAAAGAGAACCAATGTTAAAATATACATCTCATGAGATTATCCATACATTTTAATGAAAAAGAAAACACTTTAAAAACTAAGTGACGCAGTCCAAAAATTGACGACAACACATTGTAATAAATAACTTATCTAGTTCGTTAAAAGCAGCTATCGTATGCGATCAAATCATATCTTTTATTATTTTAAATAAATGATCGTAATGTAAAATTACATTTCGCTTGACACCTCCATGGAAGACTATACGCCATTGGAACGAGAAATGGACATGTCCTATCGTATGTGAGTACCAAACCAGGACAAGTCGACGGGACACGATACAAACATAAATATCTATAGAATAAATACATCACGAACATAATCCACGTATCACGTACTTTATTTGTTGAAACATTTAATCTTATTGAGATGAATTTATATTCGCTTTATATCAAAGTAACATAATTATATCAATTGTATTGCCTTAGGAAATACTACAATACCATTGTGTTGAACATCGAAAAGGCGTTTCTTTGTTAATTCCTAACTATTGCACCAACTAAGTCGATCTTCGGCGGTGACTACACGCAACATGAACTCGTGAAAAATGTCTCTTACAAAATATCGGTCGTCATCGAGGCTCGTGACATCACAGTTTAATCTATGCCACTTCAAACTATCATATAATATATTCGAGCAGAGATTAAGCTGTGAACAGTACGTCTAGCAGTATTAATTTCATGTACGTTATATAACTAGGTCTATAACAAGCTTAGGATGGGTCGCGACACCACTGGTTGTACGACGATGTTTATATAAGTGCTCGCTGGGCAGTAGCACGTCTAGCACCCATGGTACCTGCACTCTGACGTGCGTACCCTACACGACATACATAATGCGCTACGTCACGTTACAACCAGCGACAGACGAGACAGTATAATACATAAACAATTCATCGATAATAGTAAAGTAATCATCCGAGCGGCCGGCGACAGCCGACTACTAGTAAAACGAAAAGCGAGTAGATAATTCGAAAGCTATTTACAGCGCCATTAAAAACGTAACATCATGCAAACCCTATGTATAACTGATCCTACCAGTCTTCCACTTAAATGCCAATCCAAAATCTTAGGCCGATGGCGCGCCGGCGAGTCGCTTATAAGATCCTCTCGTAGAACAGGAGGTAGGCCTGCGCCCTGAGCACTTTGTCCTCACTCACTTCCGTGACCATGCTGTCGGACACGTAGTACCACTTGCCGGGCGGCGGCTCGGCGGCGGGCGCCGGCGCCTCGCCCGACTCGTAGCCCGACAGGTCGGACTCGGAGTCGTTGTCGCCGCCGCCGCCGGCCACGTGGCCGCTCTTGGGCAGGAAGCACCAGCGCGCGTCGGCCGCGCGCACGGCGCTGCGCACCTTGACGTAGGCCACGTAGTGCCCGCCGTGCATGCCGCCCGAGTGCTCCACCACGCCGTACAGCGAGTACAGCAGCGAGCTCTGCCCCTTCTGCACGTTCGGCAGCTTCCGCACCTTGTCCATGGCGCAGAACGGCGCGAGGTCTAGTATGGTGGGGAAGTCTACGTGCTTCGACATCTTTCTGAACATGCACCGCGGCCCTATCTGGAACCTCTTGAGATGTAAAATGAGAATCGCCGGTGGACTGGACACCAGGAATCGTTTGGTAGCGTTAGTGTACACGGTCTTTCCATCTTTCCCGTTGATCCTTTCGGTGCAGGTCTCGCAGCCGACCTTGTTGTTGCCAGTGAGTAGCTCCAGGGCTGTGAACTGACTGAGACATGATTGTATGCTGCATTCGTCCTCGTCGCACACGTAGCGCGGTGACAGCGGACTCTGCCGCGAGTACGGCAGGAAGTCTCTCTGACTCTTCTCGGCCTCGATGTTATTGACTTTCGGCTTCGGCGCGGGCGGCGGCGGATCGGCCGGAGTCTCTGCTGCAACTGGTGAAGGTAAAGCGGGCTTCTTAGTCTTCGAATCGTCCATGTACAGCTTATCAAAATCATTTTTGAGGTCATTGAGAGTCTTGCTTTCCGGTAAAGACTCGTAGCTGCTCTCGCCGCTGTGCTCTAGCAGACTGCGACATCCTTGTACGCTGATGCCTCTGTTGACCACTTCGTTGGAGTACTCTGGGACAAAGGATATTCTCGAGACTGGCCTTTCGTACTCCGTTTTAGGTGAAAGCTTGTTGTGTTGCGGACTTGATAAGTCCAGGTTGATCTCGCTCGAGAGAGAACTATGGCTACCCAGCTCTTTACCATTAGTCGGCGAGTCGACGTTATCTACGGTTTCTGTTGAATTATGTTTGGTTGCTTCGGGGCTTGCGACTCCTGAATCCGGATTGGAGAGGTTCTCTAACGATATTAGAGGTTTATAATCAAGCGGTACCGCTGTCGTAGACGTTGACGAGTCCGCGAATTCCACCTTATCTTTGTCCATATGCTCTGGGGTGTTGTCCGTTTTTTCCTTATCCATATCGACGGGGCTGGTGCGGATAGAATCTGAACTGATGACTTTCTCAGAGTTATAGCCGGATTCCATGTGGTATGCAGCGAAGTTGGCTGCTGTGTGGGCGATGGCCTGCGTGCCTACGGATACAGTGTGGGTGTCCGCGGGACGGGGCATGTCTTCCAAGTTGTCCTCCACGTCAGCGTCGGATTGTTCAGAGGAGGACTTACCGTCGGCCTTGGCCGTGCCGTTGGTATCCGCGCCTGGCGTGTCGTCCTTCGACGTCGAATTACCTGTAAGGAAGAAAACGGGTTCAGAACAAGTTGTTAATCAAGTAAGACGGCTACGGTGTCTATTTTATCACTGCGAAGTGTCACGTCTCTACAAAGTAGATAAAATAAAGTATTACGAAGTACACTACACAGTGGTGGAATAGACACATAATATAACAGCAAATTCGGCAAAAGTAGTAATTGTTTAGTCAATTTCAAGAAGCGTTTGTTCTAGTGGGAGTAGGGTAACATCGACAGTAAGTATACTAGTGTACGCAGGCGAGCGTGCCACAAGGTACCACCTTTGTTTTTCCTGGCGGCCTTGCGAGCAGCTATCCGCTCCTTCTTCAGTTGGTGTTTAGACGGTTTGTTCTCCTCTTGTGTATTGTATATATTCTCTTCTGAAAATATGTACTCACGTCAATACATGCCTTAGTTACTACACATCGAGATGCGTTACGGACACAAGCCGGACACAAACATGCAAGGGAACAGACATCTATCGTACACATCTACCTTTGACATTGATATACTATGTGAATCAGAAACGTGGTCATATTTAAGAAACATATAGCGTAACATATAAATATAGTAAATTTGGAATGTTAATAGATTTCAGCGAAAGTACATGTTAATTGATAATACGTAGTTGTAATTTTGCCAATGCTTAAAATAACTGGCCAGAAAGAACAGCTGTTATGTAATTAAGCATATTTAGCACATAATGAGACCGATTAATGGATTGTATATGTGCAGCATCGTTCCCGCGCACGGCTTATGGATTTTTTTTTGTTTATAATTTGCTTATTTATGTGACTCTTCAATATGATCACACTATTCACATTCGATAAGAAAAAAGATACCCAATTACTAATAAAATCGCTACAAATAAAAGCCAGTTGGAAGTATTTGTTAGCACACTGACAAAGCGTTGTCGCAACCTTTACGTAGTTCTACAGAATCTCGTGTTGTGGACATTTATTGGGTATCTGTTTTTGATCGTATACCAATGACTTTTGAAGATTTAAGAAGCAAGAAGGGTGACAGCTGATGCTTATCTTAGGAACACATGTATAAGCGAATTCTATTACGACGAACTAACAAATTTATCTTTAAATTAACAAAATGTTATGTCTGAATGCCGAAATTATATGTGCGCGCAAAATATTTATTCTGTCTATATCTACGAAGAAGAACACAGGACTATTTACTCGACTTTAGAGCATCCCAGCGAGCGTCTTAGGTCTGCCCTCACTCAACACGCGTTCGAATGGAAACCTTTCATATTCAAAATATGCATGAGGGCATAATTATCTATACATCCAAAATGTCGTTGCAGTAAGCATTTGTAAGTGAGTTAGAGAGCAAGTACTCGAATGCGTGTGACAAACAATCTAGTTGAGTTGTCTTCTATTCTTCCATTTGCTAAATAAAAGGACGTAAAGCCATATGCCATATTCGATGTCTGTCATGCCTACTGATGCTAAAGGATCTCAAGAAATACCTATAGAAAAGACTGAATATTTATATTTTGGTATTTGACCGTTTCTACATAGATAGACAACTAAGCTCAATAGGGAAACGCGCGCACGTCAGCTACATAGTAATAAGAAATATTGACATTGATAGATATAATAAAATAGACATATCATACTGTTCTAATCCACACAACACAAACAAACAGTCACACAAATATCGCGTGACTACACTAAAGTTTTGTCTTCAACATTTAACAAAACCTCGTACACAGCCATCGATTGGATTATGACAACTTTTTATCGCTATTTTCAGCAGAATACACTTCATAGGCATCTTTTGCTGTCTGACTAAGGCCCGATTTTCTATCACTAGGTGCATTTTGACTAAGGTATAAGTTATTACAAGTTTTGTATAGGTAACCTGTAAAATTTATTCCAGAGGTAATTTGACTTTTAAAATTATTTCTAGCGTGGGCGTCTAAAAATAGATAGAAAGAATTTAAAATATTTAGTAAAAAAACTCGAATGCTAAGAGAGGACGGACTACTTGTGATTTTATGATATAGATTAATCCTAACTAATATTATATAAGCGAAAATGAGTTTGTTTGTTACTTTGTTACCTTTTCACGCCTAAACCACTGAACCGATCATCCTGAAATTTTGCATATACGTTGACAGGTGTACAGAAACGGACATAGGCTACCTTTCATCCCGAAAAAAATTACTGTTCCCAAGGAAAACAATAATAACGTTCTTATGATAATAGATGGCGCCACGTGCCTTTCGAATAATGATTGAATTATATTATTACAAGCAGAGTACAACTTGAATTGATAGTCAAATTCTAAATTAACGCGAGCGAAGCCGCGGGCAAAAGTTAGTATTACATACGCGAAAGAAAGCACTAGTAAAATCTATTCTTTATATATAGCTTACATCTCTCGCTTTACTATAGAAAATAGGTGTACGTGTGTTTATTAAATGTTGAAAGCAAATAGCGAGGGAGGTCACAGCTGAGTACGTACCGTTGGGCGTTTTTCGTCGCACCACGGCGGGGGGCTGCGGCCGGCTCGCCGCCACCGGCAGCGACAGGTCCAGGAAATACTCCGCGCGGTCCGACTGGTGCAAGCATTCCTGGCACTCCAGGGTCGATACTAGGAAACCACGGAACACCTGGCGAAGTCACAAAGCAAGATAAGTCTAAACACCGCACTGATCGCTCAATGGTTTAGCGGACACTTCGCAATAGGCTATTTGATAATCTCTAAAACGGCTCGTAAACGGTTTAGATTGGCTATATTTATTTTGACATCACACCTTTGTAAACGTCCTCTGTGATTGCTTGCTGATCAATAAGATAAGATAGTTACTTCATAAGAAATACACTTAATCTAAGTACAAAACTAGGGCTTAAGGAATACATAACAAACTGGAGACCCTGACTTCTAAACTAGGTATGGACGTGTATCTTAGAAGCCAGTGCTACCTTCTGATAGTAACATTAATATAAGCCTCACTAATGTTACAATCATTGATATTCTCATAAATAGTGAGAAAATAAAATACTAAGTACAAAATAGGGCTAGGGAAGATGGAGAAAACTATCTTTGTTTAATGTTCCTTAATTGTCAATTCGACACCACTTTGCCGGAGCAAGCGTTTTGACCGTTTAAATATTCAGTAGTATGTAGTGAAATATTCTTTTAATTTTATTCATTGTCAAGGTTTATTTGATTTTAATACACATAAGGAGCATTTTGATGTCTCCACGCACATTTTAAGGATACGGATAACAATATTTTGTAATGTTATGATAAATACCCATAATATAAACCAGAGGTTCCCAGACTTTTTTTCTCGTAGACCACTTTCAAAATTGAGCTGGTTCCGGTGTACACCCTGCAGCTACATTTCTACCATATTCTAAAAAATTTAATCAAATATCGACAGACCGACCCTTTTCTTTTTTAGTGATTCTCTAGTCTTTTCGTCTTGTCGTCGAGTCTCCCGTGGACCCCTGGGGATCCACCTGGACCACTTTGGAAACTACTTTACTTGGATGAGGGAGAACCATATTACAACTAAAAAACCACAAACAAAAGAAAACATTCTATTTGCAGCATCAGACAAAAATGTTGTCTAGATATAGTTGTTTTGAGACTAGACTCGAAGCTTACAGACAGTGCACGCAAACCTAAATTTGGGTACCCTGTTTGTATGTTGATGAAAGGCATGCAAACTGTTTTATTTAAATACTATAAACATATATCATAAGTAAATTCAGAGCAAAAGAAGAAAACAATTGTTAATGAAAATATCGAATCTTGATATTTTCTAAACTTGAAGCAGGATTAGATAGAAACCGCATGCAGTTTAATCCCTTATAATTATATTTGTCTAGGATGAGGTTTTTAACAGAGATCTCGTTGTTAGCTAGACTAACTGTTAAAATTAATAACAGTTATTTATAGATAGAGGTGCTCTTTTCAAACAAAAAGTTCATATATTATGGCTATAATAACATCTTTCTTTCGTAATTATTTTAATCATGACCGAAATAAAAAACGTCAGCAGTGGTTGCCATAGAGATCTCTGTAAAAGTGTATCCTATAAACATACATGTTTTATATAATAATACCACATACAATTCATATTTAATATTATAAATGCGAAAGTAACTATCTCTATTTATTACGTTTACACGACTAAACCATAAACAGATTTTATTTAAATCTGTCACGGAAATAGCTTTAAAACTGAGCATGAGCGCAGGCTGTTAAAAGAACGCTGCGAGGTTATGTGTAAAGGCTAATAGTTTCTATTTAACTAATCGTTAGCAAACGTTAAAGAGAGAAAACAAATCCTTACAATATTCGACAATGGGTCATAATATGCAAACATAACCAATTAATCATACCAAGAGAATAAAAAAAGCGTTATGTCTGGGCGCCGGCGTCCGAAAGTCAACTTAGGAATTAATCGTATCGGTAAGTATTTAAAAGTAACATAAATTTGGCAGTGTTTTAAGAGCCGTCGTCGAATACCGTAATAAGTATGCACTAGTCCAAAAGTAATGAAAACAAACGCAGTTAAAGTAAAGTCATAAACATATTTCTAAAGGTGAACTAAAACCTTAGTGTCACCGACCTGTTCAGGTCTGAGCATGGTGTCGGAGGCCTGCTGTCCGTAGAACTTGACCTTCTGCTTCACCTCGCCGTCCACCTTCGCCGGGTCCACCTTCGAGCTCATGCCGAGGCTGCTCAGTATCACCGACTGATAACGTCTCAGATCCTCTGACCTGCAACAACGGACCGCCCCATGTTATTGTAGGTTATTGTTCCACTTTCTTCTGATAAACTCCTATTTATATACTTGTTCTATATAAATATATATAGAGTTGGAAGTTTGATTAGTTCGAATATATGCATTTGCCGATAGCTAGATCTTGTGTTCGATTCCTTTGTACAGGGTAGTTAGTACATAGTATCTTTAGATTTCTCTCATGGAATTCTTAATACCGGTAATAGATACCGCATAAAAGAACACATAGCTGATGTAAAACAGTAACACTCGTTGAAGTCTGCTGTGTGTGAACAAACCACAGATGCTCGCTAAAGAACACCGATTCCTACCAAGGATGCTTCGCGAGGCTATTGAAATCAAAAAACATCCTAATTTCAATAGACAAGATGGTTGGAATGTATCACCAGCTTGGGATCCAGTAATTCAAATAGTCAAACCCAAGAAGAAGTATACCACAGCTAGACTTCATGATACTTTGAGCTCATTCTGCGTACATAGAAACACCCATGATTAAATTATATTCGGGTACTTTGAAATAACTACACTGGAACATTGAGACAACTACCATCCTAGTCTCCCCGTGACCATGGCTGCTGAAAAGCAACCGAAACGTCGCGTCGGGGAAAGTGTAAACATAAATATAAATAGTATAATAGTATAGTAATAGTAAAGTTTAATAGTAATAGTGGTGTAACAGTTTTCATAATTTTGTAATAAAGTGTCAAATAAACAACGCGATAAAATCCGTATATAGTAGTTTAATTTCAATATCGGTACGAGGTATGTGAGGTCAACAGTTACCTTCTTGTCCTGACGCACCTGGGTACTTCATTAGTTAATAATGTCACAAAATGATAGCATACCTGACGGCTTCGAGGAAATGTCGCAACAGTTCGTGAGCGTCATGTTGGTCACCGCCGCCGAACTGCGGCAGTTTATTCACCAGCGCAGACAACAGCTTCCGAGGAGTGTACACACCACCTTCTCCTGGAACATTACATTAATTTTGTTATTAGTTTAATGGCCATCGGAGCTTGCCGATTCGATAGTTTAGTGTCTTTTAGGTATGGTATAGAGGCTTTTTACATCATTAGGCCACCACTGATGTTCTTGGAGCTGCAGAAATATGCTAACCCAATATCTGTTTTAACAATAGATGCAGTAAAATCGATCTTGATTCTTTTTTTATTAACATTCACGTGGTTAATTTAATCAGAGCACACTGAAAGTTTGCTTATTCTAGATTAAAAATAATAAGTTATTTATTTGTAAGGCAAACTAGGATTTCGGCCTTATACGGCGGTACAACCGTTGTGGGAACTAATTAATTTGAACCACAATCACCCGCGGACCATCACTTATAGCAATTTGAACTACGTGCACTATGGACGTAACTTAAACTGCTACAAGCTAAGCTTCGCCGAGTTCTACCTGTGTGTACCATCTATATCCCTTGTAGTTGTACAGTTCAAAATTATATAGATACAGACATAACCAACAATAAAGTTTGTGTTGTATCGAAATCTATATATTAATACGTGAAGCAAAAACTTTGTACCCCTTTTTAAGAAAATTGCGCGAATGGAGGAGTATGAAATTTGGCACAGTTAAAGTTTATATGGAGAACGAGGGGCGAATCCTAATACTTTTATAAAATATGCATTAGAAATACATTAAATTAATGAAAAAACACTACACGCACACATCCGTGCATTTGACACACGCAGTCGAATCGCGTTCGTAGTATTTCGGCATTGTTCGGCGGACGTCATACAGGTCTTTGTAACTATGGTTACCTATACCTTATTTATATGTAATAAAGAAAACAAAGTAGCAAGCTTAGGAATTTTGGTCGAATTTTGACCATTAGGCGACCGCTAGTATAATGAATTAATTAAGGTTTATTGATTGCAGTTATACTATCGACCACTTATCTATCTTACATAAAGCTTTAATACGGGTGTATGTGAAAAACATCACAAGAAAAAACTGGTTGCCATTACGATTTACAAAAAAGAAAAACCACAACAATTACGTAACATTATAATAGTCAAAACTCTGTTGTAAAATTAAACATGATATGGGTCCTCAGTAGTGGATCAGGCGCTGTGCTGACATGAGACACTATCACCCTACAGATATTTGCGTATGTTAACAGACTGCGGTTAACTCTTGCTACCGGGTAGATCCTGTTTATTTACCATACGAGTGTGACAATTTAGCTATGTATATTCAAACTCAATCAAATAGAAAAGCAGCGATAGCTCAGTGGGGAGACCAACAGACTGCAATGCAGAGGGTCTCGGGTTCGAACCCACGTCGCGCACCTCTGACTTTCGGAAGTGATATGACTTTTCGAAATTATATGCGTA
Source organism: Catocala sponsa (assembly GCA_963564715.1). Classification (NCBI taxonomy): domain Eukaryota; kingdom Metazoa; phylum Arthropoda; class Insecta; order Lepidoptera; family Erebidae; genus Catocala; species Catocala sponsa. The sequence goes on along the minus strand of OY751341.1, from coordinate 22,958,018 downwards.
TTGATTGACAATTATCGCCGGCTCCGTGCCTCGGAGAGCACGTTAAGCCGTCGGTCCCGGCTGCCATGAACATCTATGGCAGTCGTTATTAGGAAGTCAGTGCCCTCTAATATCCTGGTCTAGCTTTGAGGAATCGTTAGCCTTCGGGTTGCGGAGGTCAGATGGCAGTCGCTCCGTGTAAAAACTGATATCCAGTCAAATCCGGTTAGACTAGAAAGCCGACCCCAAGTGACTTGGGAATAATAAAGGCTAAGGAGAAGAAGATTCAAACTCAATATTGGCCATAACCTTACCCGCACACGTAAGTACGTGCTTAGATAACCAGTCTTGCCGACTACAACGAGACACGGTCTATACTTAGACTGATCTAATAAGGACCGTTTCGTCATACACACGATGAAGCAGTAAAATTCTAGTGTCACATAACTAATAACATTTGAATAAAACACATAAAACGAGTAGTGTTCTGTTATTAGATGAATGGCGCAGTAGTTTGCCTCCAACCAATTTGCCTAGTCCTTCTGGAGCGATCTTCGCAATGGTCAAATAGTCTTTTGGGGGTTTATATTAGTTGCTTTGATTTTATATAAGGGAGAATTAGGTAGGTGCATTATCTGTATTTGGACTGATTTCTAGTTTGGTTTTGGGTCGGAATTCGTCGACTTTACTATAGTATATTTTTGTCATAAGTCGAAAATGACAACAAAATAACACTTAACCTGTCAATTGTTAGAATTCCGGACATAATTGACTATTGTGTGTGACCGTCAGGGTGCCGCTACGACTCAATAGTCAACCTATTAATTTCGCTAATAAAAATGATTTATTCTAATCGATTTGAAAATTTACCAATTAGGATTAGGATGCAAATAGTTCGATCTAAGAAAATCGAATGTGATTGGCGTACACTAGGGAGGAATTGCCTTATTACAGATAGACCAATTGCGGAAATACCTTCACTGTACAGTCACCATTAAATCTTGCAAACAAGATATTTTTACCGCTTTATACTTAAGACCTATTTCCACGAGGCGAGTTTCGAAGCAAATGTCATGCTATTTCTGTTTTATTAACCAAGTAAGATAAATACAACATAACATTTGCTTTAAGACGGTCCGTGTAAATAGGCCTTTAGTTACATAAAATGGTAGTTCCGGATCTGTCAATCGAATGAATCAAAGGTCGAACTCGTCGCGCAATGTAGACAGGTCACCGTTCCGCACAAAGAATGGCGGTGCGAATGCATTGTGCATTACATAAGCTATATAAAGCGTCGGGGCAAGGACACGAGTGGCTGCAGCCGTGTTATTACCACTATTTATGTAATACGAAAGAAAACGTTAACTCAGGGTTAGCAGTATGCGTAGAATTTAAATCGAATAATTTAGCAAGATTGTTGATTCCTTTGCATAAATATGAGCTACTCTTACAAACAACAGAGTGGCACCGGAATCGATTCCCATGTCAAGGAGTTTCATAAAATACTAGGCTTTGCTCACGGCTTCGCTCGCGTATAATATAGCCTATGTGTAATCGTGAAAGAATTTTTAAAATCTATTTAATAATTTTTGGGTTAAGATATAAAATAAATAAACAAAAATCAAATAAACAAAAAATCTAATCTTTCCTATTTGTAATATTAGTATAGATGAAGAAAACGACTACTCGTAATTACTGATCTATATACATTTTCCGAACTATAAACTAAAGTTGGACATAAGCTCCATGCAAACTATGTTGCATTTCTATAGCAAGGAACAACGCTACTGATATATCGGTCACAAGTTTTTACCCGCGGCTTCGCTCGCGTAAATATAGGTTAGTTCATTATTTTTTTTTCTTTTTAGTAATAATATGGTTAGTAACAGTAGGTACTCTTTTTCTGAATGAAAGGTACCTTAGATCCTTTTCTGTTCCCCTGACAACGTGCATGCGAAATTACACGATGATCGGTTGAGTAGTTAAGACGTGAAAGCGTAACAAACAAACAAACAAACTCACATTTGCATTTATAATATTAGTTAGGATTAGAAACGTAAGTTTCAATAACAACATAGTAATAATATGTGCATGCAATGTTAGCGAATGCACGCTTCCGTACTAAGTTATGTCAGAGGAAATATCATTACTTACGGAAGTTACTTATTAATTACTAGATGTTCCCGCGGTTTCACCCGCGTTTATCGTTACTGCGCCGCCCCCGTGGGTCGCAGCGTTACGTTATATAGCCTACAGCCTGCCTCGATAAATAGGTTATCCAACACAAAAAGATTTTTTCAAATCGAACCAGTAGTTCCTGAGATCAGCGTGTCCAAACAAACAAACAAACAAACTCTTCAGCTTTATAATATTAGTATAGATATGCATATCTGTGTAAACGTTTGTGCATTTTAAGTGCATAGCATGTCTATAAATCTATATATTAATACGTGAAGCAAAACTTTGTAACCTTTTTTACTAAAATTGCGCGGACGTAGGAGTATGAATGTTGGCACAGTAAAAGTTTACATGGAGAAGGAGGAGCGAATCCTAATATTACTTTAGAAAGGCTGGATCTACAGGAACATAGTTTTTTAATGTTTGTAAGTGTTCGGGTTAATCTTTTCCGGTAAGAGATACTTTGCTATAGATAGAAAATTCGGGAAATCTGAAAAGGCCTTCTTTCCTTAAATCTGGTGAGGTTTAAGTCTGTCGGGTAAGGTAAGTACTATTATAAAATTGTAACAAGTCTGCATCTATATCTTGTAGATATGTATTTAAAAAATCCTAATTAGGATCGGGTATTCAGTGGTATGAGCGCAAAACGATGACTTTTAGAATATTGTCTGTCTGTTTCTGCAACACATAGACGACTGTAGGAAGTAAAGTACGTACTTAGGTAAATGAATCGTATAATAATTGTATTATATTGCTTAAGCGCTGATAGCCCACTTCAGCCTCTTCAGACAAGTATTGGCCATGGTAATATAATATGTGTTTGATTTATTTATTTTAGAACATTTCTACAGAGTTTTGACTCGATATGACTAATCTAAATATTATTTTCATATAAAATACACCCGAATTCACTAAAAGAAACTCGAAAATTCCTTATTTAGGTATCGCCTACGGTATAGTATAAGAAAGTCAGTTTCGGGTGCATGTTTCAAGACCTTTCAGTTTAGGCTGTAAATCATTGATGTATAAAAAACCTAGATACACAATCAGCGTCAAAAAACGTCCTCACCAAATGAGCACCCACTGGAACATTTGGGTGCTCATTTAATTTAGTACCGTTCGATCGCTCTGACAGTAAACAAGTCGCAGAGCTCGTTTAAAACTTCTAAAATCACACTTCCAGGACACTAAAAAAGGACGGTGTTTCATATTTTCGGTAAGTAATAATGTTATTATTATAATTATATTATAATTCTGATTATTGCGTCAAGGAATCAACGTAAAATATTTTTTTCTGTTTATTTCGTAACAAAGAGCGACCATATAACACGGCTCATTTAATATATTCTACCACATAATACCACATAAATTTAAATAAACACTTACTAAACGCATTAATCATACTATTGTATTTCTACTTGATTAGTCCGGGTTATATGTTGACTCTGTTCTAATATTAATAGAGACGCTGTTACTTTTTAAAAATAAATATATTTTATTTGGTAATATGATAATGCGATTGTATATATTATTTATTATTAGACTTGTTTTATTACAAACCATAATATTATTCGCTTAATATTTTTTTGAAATGATCTCTACCGTATCCTTATAGTGGGATATAAATAAAATGTATCTATATACTTATGTTAGATTTCAGCTTTTCTCGAGATCCCGTGCGATGTGCAAAATGGATATCCGTCATAGCACAGCAACGACGACAAGCAAACACAGCAACAACAACACTTATCATAATTTTTGGGAGTCAGCTTATATTCTTCAAAGTGCCATATTAACAAATAACAATAATGTAAATAATACTATTAAATCTACTATCGAGAGATATATCAAGATAAGATTGCATTATAATATAACAAAGAAAGATACGAAAAAAATTAAAATCCGTCAAAAAGAAAATTATACAATAAAATCATTTCTTTCAAGGAAATAAAAAAATTATTATGTCGGTATCTTTTCAAGTTTGAAATCTTAATTTTCTCTCTCGTTTTATCGTTTTATGTTACTTTAATTTGTAAGTACAATCAGTCGCGTAATGTTCAAACATGTATAATTTTAAAGTCGGGCAGCCAAGTATATGAACAGCAATGAAAGATACTCGTAATATAATTTACGTGCGTATTAATTATCTATTACTGTTATATATTAAGGTAAAAGTAAAAACAAATATTTATTTATTTATTTTTATCTCCCTAACACTATCATTACAAGCTTACACCTAATGCGATAGAGTGGTCTTAATCTATGTATGTGTGTAATATGTGTTTAAAACACACATTCACATGCATTTTATAAACTCTACATAATTACGTCAGAATATTAACGTACATTAATTTTTTTATTATAGTTGTGTTGAAGAAAGAACAAATTAATATTGCACAGAATTTGTAAAAACAGTATTCGACTCCATTCATTCTTGCGAACTCTGCTCGTAAAATTTTATTACCTTTTTTAGATAGCCTTGTATATTCAACTTAAAATTAAGGCGGTAAGGTTTAATTTGCATTAATGAAACTTTATATAGTTAATATAACTACCTATAAGCAACTGAGGACAGTTTTAAGTGTAAGTTTTGTATGGGATTGTGTATCTAGGGTTTTTATATATCAATGCTGTAAATTGATTAATTGATACGTCAGTCAATCAGAAAGTCGAATCTGTCCCTTTTTATAATACAAAAGTAGGGGTTGCCTTTAAAAATAATATATAATATTCAGGTATTTAATATCTATTAGAGATGGCCATCTCAAAAACTTTATTTACTATATAAAGGTACATTCTATAGAAGTACTGCTCCACGATTTTACCGCGTTAACGTATCACAGAACGCTATCTGTATAACTATCCTATGTGTTAATCCAGGATATGTTCCGATTGCTTGATTTGAATGATACATTCAAATCAGATCAACACGTGATTGAATAACAAACATCCAAACATCTCCAGAAACTTTCACATTTAGGTATAATATATGTAGTATAATTTATACCGAGTAACAGTACATATTTGACTAGTAAACAATAAATAATTCACTATCATTAACATTTACTTTACAAGGAGTATTTAGAGTATCTCCTAGCGATTAAACACTATACAAGGCATAATATAATCGCGACTGCATATTTCATAAAGTTGAAGTCATGATAACATGACAATAAAGTGAATAAACGTAAGTCTGCCTGTTAGTAAATGGTTATAGTCACTTATAGACGCTTGCGATACCGAGGACATTATTCTCTTATATCTGGCTCTTGAAGACCTTTTCTTAAAAGCCAGACACAACTTCTTAGACTACAAAACACTCAATTATAAAGACTCCTTAGTCGTTTTATTAATAGCGCAACCTACAACTAACTACTACTAACAACACAGCATATTCTTAGAGTTCGAAAAACCTACTCGCTGCAGGATCACAACACAATCCAAGTCGTTTTCCTGAATTTCTGTAGGATGGAAACATACCCATTAGATCGTTTTACGTTTGAAGCAAATCGCAGGTTTAATAGGTGGTTGCCGCGGTCCCCTACTGATAATGGCACCAATAATTTTCTGAGAAATACTCACAATACTGCTCGAAACACGAAATAAATTCAGAACGTCACGATCAGCAATTTTGCGCTTACGTTTATAGACCAATGACGCAGTGATCCAAATGAATATCAAATTTAATCTATGACTGTCATCATTTTTTTTACAAGTACCGATAAAATGGTAAAGAATTTACGATTCGAGTAATAGAAGAATTTGATTCCGCAAGACCCTAAAAATTGAATTTTACGTATTCCAATTGCTATGCATGTTTCACTCAACCATGCTTTTCGTGGCCAACTCTACAAAACAATATATGTAGTTAATTATGCCAAACCCGAAAGCCACCAAAAATACGCCCTAAGCGAATGCGCTTAGCGCGGCAAAGGTGTGTCGAGCGTTATGTACAAGTACTACAAATGCATGATACAACGCAACGCGATGAGCGTTTACGCTTGTAGCGCAAGTTTCGTGGCCCTAGGGTCAGAGTGGCTTATACGTTATATCATAGAGGGCTCGTAATCATGTATGCAGTTGCAATTTATGGAAGATTTGAACATTGTAATCACTCTAATATATCTAACTAGGGACCCGCCCTGACTTCGCACGGGTGCAATGTAGATATTAATATGGGGCAGTGTGGAGTTACCTCGTAAGGTTTAGCCAGCGTTTGCGATTTAAGCGCACAAAAATGTTTGTTACGACATCACATTACAAATCTTTGAATTTTTCGGCTTTTCTGTACTATAATATGTATGTATTATATGTACATATAAACCTTCCTCTGAATCACTCTATCTATTGCTGAAAACTGCATTAAAATCCGTTGAGTATTTTAAAAGATCTAAACGAACAGACAGCGGAAGCGACTTCATTTGATACTATGTAAAGATTATACCCTAAAAATCTATTTATTTCCATTTGTATTTAAATACAGGGAGCTAAAAATGCTGTATACTGTCCCAAACACGATTTTAGATTTAAAATACACTATCTCTCGATGCAATTATAGACCATGGGTAATATGCGCGCTATATGTTTATGTATAGATATTCTAAGTGTAGGACTTTTAATTCCTTCGTGAAGAACCAACATTATCTAGACTATAACATAGCGCATTTTATATTGAATATTTTATGTAGGCATGTAATGTCCACTCAATCACTGTCTAGTCAGTAATTTGGACTAAATTGTTTCAAAATAATTTTAAATCTCCAGACTGAGAGCTGAGCGGTACAGGCGCGAAATCAGGTCACTGTCTAAATATAGGCAACCTATAGTCGGCTGGCAACAAGGCACATAGACACATCACATACTTTATGTACTAAACCTATATTAACTGACAAGGGAAGCCATCTTATGTACATTAAGCCTGTGGCACAGGTTTACCCTAGTACAGGCACCCCTTATACAATTACCTTAACGATGTAACCTAAGCTCTGTATCCATTTGTACCAATTTAAGTTGAATAAATGATTATTATTATTAAATACATACATTATTATAGACTCATGCCCCTATATACCTCTGACGGGATAGGCAGAAATAAATATATTAGACACAAATTTCGCCAGCTGTTTTCGAGACCCACATAATCTCGGAATATCTATTGCCGTTTACCAAACACATTATCAGTCTGTGATGCCACTGAAAATTTGCTAGAAGAAATTATCATTATATCCTACCAAGGAATTGAATCTTGGAACTCGCGATAGCACACAAATATAAGCTATTTGGTAGCTTGCATTTGAACCATATACTAAGACTAGCTGTGCCTGCGGTTTCACCCGATTATATGATTACTGCACCACCCCCATGGATTGTAGCGTGATGTTATATAGCCTATAACCTTCCTTGATAAATAGGCTATCCAACACTAAAAGAACTTTTCAATTCGAGCCAGCAGTTTCTGAGATTCGTTCAACCAAACAAACAAACTCTTCAGCTTAATAATATTAGTATAGATATGCAATAAGTTAGCTGTCCGTTAGTCTATATTTTAATGGGTTCTATATTTACAAAGATAATTACCTTCATTGTTATCACAATAATAATTGCTATTTTTAATTCTACATTAAATATACATTATATGATCGTTCTACCCTAATATATTCTCAATTCACTGCAGAGTATAAGCAATCTGTGTCATACTGATGTAAACAGGAAAGCCACCTTTTGTTTACAATTAGACTCACAGGTGTGACATGATACTATGTTCATTTAAACACACTAGAAAGATTGAAAGCAAAAGGTAAGTATGTATGTCTAAATAATTATTGAAAATTAATGAGAATCAAACCTAGGATTACAGAAGGCAAGTTCAATTAAGTTTTTATCCCATAAAAGAAGTGAAGTCAGTCTTAGATAAGCTCATAAAATGCTAGTGGTAGATCAAATATATATTGTAAAGCATTTAAGAAATTTTCATTGGCAATAAATTCTGTAATTGTATTTGAAAGTATCAAAATCTAAATTTGACTGCTGTAACTATTTACGGTAGTGCTTTAAATCGCGGAATGGCGTAAGCTATGAGTGCAGGAGTCGAATCCGCAACAGTCGCCACTTCGACAAAGCCACGGTTGCGGGTTCGATATTTGCATAGGAATAATATTGTATGATCCATAAATAATTGTTTTGAATGTGGGTTTGTTGTGGGTGTTTGTTAAGCCGACGACACAGAAATTATTCTTAGCGTGGAAGCACTTTTTATTTGATAGATCTATTTATATATCTTTCATGCTCAGAAAATCCAGTAAATACTAGCAGGCCCAGACCAGACCATAGGGGTTAGTTAAGCAGCTCAACAGCATAATTATAATGCTTAATGCATATTTATTAGATTATAAACTGCAACATACTTTTATAGTTCAGTTATAAATGTTATAATATAATAACTGATCTACAAAAAGAGAATCGTGTATTGTTCTGTACATATACATTTAAACAAGGGAAAGCAAACCATGAAATTGGCTTTGAAACCACAACCTCACCTTGTGCTAGCACTGTGTACTTATCAACAAAAAGATAAATACAAAAGTCATTGACTTGACCAATTTTATTTTATTACTATATGCAAATACGAAAAATAAACTCAGCGATAAGGTGCAACAGCATAGTAACATAGAATTATTAAAAGTTAAAGGATGAAAGACTAAGGTTACCTTCACTCACATTGCATATAAAAACATCACTAGCATGATAAATCACAGGTTCTCAGTCAGTTCTTCATATCCATAAAATCAAGTCAAGTTTTGAATATTTCATCATGATTTAAGTAATAATCAGTGACAAGAAACTGATTTCTTTTTTGTAGCAATTGTTAATACATACTAACCTAAGCTGCTGCTTCTCTAGCTAAGCAATTGATGGTTCTGCCTTATAATCTATACTAATATTATAAAGCTGAAGAGTTTGTTTGTTTGAATGCACTAATCTCAGGAACTACTAGTTCGATATGAAAAATTATTTTAGTGTTGGATAGCCTATTTATCAAGGAAAGCTATAAGCTATATAACATGACGCTACGACCCAAGGGGGCGGCGCAGTAACGATAAATGCGGGTGAAATTGCGGGAACATCTAATACTCATATATAATTTAAATTTGTTGCATCTGAAAAGCTCTAAATAGTAGTAAATATAAATGTGGTATATTTATCAAAACCAGTGCAGAACTGAACATGTTTAGTAATATTTATATTTATAATTACACTTCTTAACATACATAATGTAGCCTTGGTCCTGATACTTGCATTAATTGCATTGTTTTGATGTTATCTCACTTTATGTTTTCATTTTTCTTTTGTTTTGAAAGCTTATTGTTGAGTATTATATAATGCATAGTTTATAGTAATTAAAACTTGAGACTGCTTTGTTTAGTCAGTGCCATAAACATGATTATTGTGCGAGTCCTATGTTCAATTACTGGTTCAGTTTGATTGTTAAGCATTTAGTAATTAAATCAAATTATATGGGCTGGGTATATATCCTAATAGGAGCAGCGTTAATTCCTTTATAATATCCTAGCTAAATAACTTTGTTTAGTGTTTTAGTTAGTAAGGTGGCTACCTGCTAACAATACAGTACTACTTTTTTTTGTTTTTCACCTAGCACAGGAGCCAGGGACTTTATACAATCTGTAAAAACGTATTATGAATAAAGATTATTATTATTATTACTGTAACCTATATAGGTTACAGTAGTACTGTGCTGCTAGCAGGTGCTGTGCTCTCAAGTGGGATTTTATACTTTGGCATGTTTAAAATAAGCATTATTCAATATTATGTTGACCTCTGAGCTGCAGGGGGTCATACCCATAGGTTACCTACATTAACCGCCTACCATTGTGCTGATTGTGCAGTCTGTATGCTTGTTTTTCAATTATTATAAAATCGGAATGGCAGTACAATGTGAGGAAGAAACATCAATAGGCCTTCAATTATATCCTAACTGTATATGGTTAAAAAGACATGAGAGGAGCTATAACATGTCAAATGAATCTAAATTTAAAGTAATATCAACAGTCTATATTTAAGTTATAAATGAGATAATAATGATAAAGTGTCAAGTTGAACTTGATAAACATTACCAAGGTATTACAATGCTGTGAATTATCTCTCAAATGACTGATTATGCAACATGATATCCATTATTTAACATATTATGATGTTTAATTGTGGTGATAACTAAATAAAAATCTAGTATTGTTTTATGATGAAACACAATGTACTCATTAGTGCAAAGTTATTATGATTGTGGCTTATCAGAGATACTAATGATTCAAATCAAGTTCATACTATTGTTATTATAATTTTAGCATGTTCAGTAGTATGTGTATCATACCCATACAATATTAATATGTTAATCTCCAATATAAATAACATACTTATAATAATATTAGATATTTTAAGCAGTTAAATATTCTCAGCATGTGTAAACTATAAATCTGAAACAATGCTGCAATAGTTGATTTTTGCTAATTAACAGTACCTATCATACTAAATAAATCACATACCTGCTTGAAGTTCACTTAAGGTTTCAGCCAGTGTGCGTGTCAGAGGGCCCCACTCAGCCAGCTGTCCAGTTATAGCAGGCAGTTCCACCTCTTTCCCTTCATCACCATCAGGCTTCAGTTTTAATTTACCACCAGGAAGAGTAAACCTCTCGCCTGGATTAGCCATTTCTTGAAGCACTTGCAATAAATAAGGTGTCTGCACCAAACATTGCATGACAGAGTTGAAGAAGCAAGTATTCCCTAAGTTAGTGAGACCTCTCACTCTCGGCAAGTTCAGCATTGATTTGTCCTTTGTCTTAGATAGTGGATCAATTTTAATTATAGTTTCTACAGTTGGTATGTCAATCTTAGGATCTGAATTGAATGGCAGTTCTATTGGAGGGAGTGATTTAGCATTACCTCCACCCACTGCCTGCTTTTTCAGCCATTCTACACATTCATGAAGTTTCTTAGCACTTGAAGCTGTAACTTCATTGTTGCAGTTGTAGCAATAGATGTCCCAGGTAGTGGTGTTAGCAGTAAGTGCATGGCAGTCGGAGTGAGGGGTATTGAAGTGGTTCAGTGCGTGCTTATTGCGAGTCCGGCCGCACAGTTGCGAGCCACAGCGCAAACACATCCACAACGACAGGTCCTCTTCATAGTCGGGGTCCGAAACCTCATTTTTGGAAGACTTCTTGCACTCTGAACATTCCTTCTCGAAGCCTCCAGTTTTGAGTGATTTCTTCAGTCGAGTGAGGTCAACTGCTTTAGCGACGTGAGGACATGCGGACTTGACGTTTTCGTCGCAAGATTCTGTGGATTCGTCCCCATTCTCACCAGGATCGCTCTGTCTCTTTTTCTTTACCATTTTCACGTCTCAATGCAAACGCCTGCAATACGTAACAAGATACATGTGGTAAGAATAACCGCACTAACACAAAAAGAATAAAATGTCAAATCCGTGTCGATAGCCATTGCACGCGTGACAACGCACATTCATCGCGTATGCCTTTCAGGAAATGTACAACAATGTCAAAAGACTCTAAATAAAAATATTAACAACTTACAATTACATACAATGGCGAGACACTAAGTTTAGAACGACCAAAATAACAAAAAGAATAGGTTTTCCAAAATTTTGTCAGAAAAGTGTACGACCGTCAACCATCTTTCTATCTTTCCAATGTTACCAACTAAATATAACAAAACAAAAAGCACAAAGAAAGACGTTATTCCACGAACGGACAATGACTCAATGGAAAAGAATGTATAGAATCGACTAGTTTTAATCGATTAATCAGCTGTCAAATATAGAAAAAACTGGCCACCCCTCATATTTATCACCATCTAGTGACAAATAGCAAAACTAAAATTCTGAAACGTCAACATGATCGTGATGGAATCTGTTAATCAAATTGTGAATTTTCATTGATTTTCGTTAATATTACGCCAGGATCTGTGTACATTAAAATAAAAATTATATTGTGAAGTGTGACCCTACACCAAACTTCCTTTAAATATGTAGTTGATAATTAGTTACTCATAAAAATAAAGTTAACAAGAAGTTGTTGATGTTGACCAGTTATAGTGAGATAAATTAGAAAAATGTCTTTGCCGGGGAATGGAATCTTCGTCGTGCAGGGCGAGATGGCCATGCTCGTTACTGCCATGCGCCGGAGTACACGATGGGGCTCACACTCGTTCCCTAACGAAGAATATGATGTACTTATGCGTACTTTCCAAGATCTTAAGACTATCCTGAACCAAGTAGACGACCTGCGGTTGCTGGACCCGGCCACATACCTGAGTCCTTTTCTAGAAGTGATCAGAAGCAAGGAAACCACTGGTCCAGTAACTAGCCTTGCTCTTTCTGCAATACATAAGTTTTTGTCTTATGGATTAATTGGTAAGTAGAACTATAGTCTTGTTAGCAAAAAAACATTTCTGAGCTATAATATTTCTATTAACAGAATTATGTAAATAAAATTTATTTTTAAATTATTTTTGTATATTTTATCTGGAATTCAACATTAAATTATTCAGCTATACTGTTCCAATAATGGGCACAGGGATTATCTCTATATGAAAAGTCTTAGGCCATAGTTATCCATCATGTAATCATCATAAGGGCCCAGTGTAGATTAACAGACTTAATTTATCTTCATTATAAATTATTAGGATGAATCAAATTATTGTTAATATAAATAATTTCCACAATTAATTTTTTTCTGTCATGCAGGTTGGCCTACTATATTTCTTTTTACATTTAAAAAGCAAGCACTTATGAACTATTTAATATGCACATAACTTAGAAAAGACATAATATGCCATGAGATTGAACTGAGTTAGTCAGTTTGTGCAACAGTGAAGTGCAACAGTTTGCCACTAGGCATGCCACTGTAGGTAGTGGTGTTGTTTTAGTATAATTAATAAGATATTAATTGATATAGGATAGTCAAATTTATGCAATTTTTATCTAATTATTATAATTTCTTTCATCTATGATATAATTTTCACCAATTTTAAGTAATGCTCTTATATCACATTATATTATACATCCATATTTACGTATATATGCATATACTTAACTAAAAAGATAACGTGTTTCCTGTATTTTATCATAACAATAAATATAAGACTTATTGTTAGATACATCACTCAGGAAACCGAAACAGTTTGGTCTGATAAAAACAAAATAAAATGACATCATAAATTGTAAATTTTTACATTATTGTTAATAAATCCTTCTCATTCCTCGTCAACAATGTATATAAACATGTAGAATCTTTACATACATCTTTCACTATTCTTTTTCTAGAAATGCTAACATTGCAAAATAGATGTGATAAACATGATATTTCTGTGACTTGTGGTCATAAATGCCTCATTGAAAAGTCAAAAGGAACTCAATGTTGTAATCAGTGTTCCAAATACTAGCAACTGTGTGAATTCTGGAGCTCTAAGATAGCAGTAGGCTTGTCTTATTATGTGGGACCTATAATACCTGTTAAAAGTCCACTTTTAACAGGTATTATAGGTCCCACAGAAGTTAAGTCAGTATAATATCCATACTATACTGACTTAACTTCTGCCAACATACATAATATGAAAGGCTATGTGACATTATACTTAAAACATTGTATTTCAGCCATACTTAAACAGCAGAGCCTGCAGGCTTTATCTAGAAATATTGGCATATCTTTCTTGATGAAGGTTGTGATGAGAGGAAAAGCTTCTCTTTCATCACATCATGCACATTCATTAGTTTAATAATATCAGCCATAATGTTTATAAACTGACTCACTGCTGCTGCTCACCCCTTAATTTATTCTATAAAATTTAATAATATAATATTCAAAATAACATGTACAAGATATATATATGGACCAGGTGATTTTAACATGCTTCTATATAATTAACATATTTATATTCTCTGCTACATCTGTTCCCAGCTAAAGCATTGTTTACTAGTTGAGTGTTATTTGTGGTACTATTAACAATGTGTTTGTTGTTAATACAAAACTATTGCTTGTATTGTTACCACTTAGTCTTTTCTTTAGTATAAATATTGTAGTATCTTAGTGAAACAGCTGAATTACAAACCAACTCAGATTTATTTACCTACTAGTTTATTGGCAGTGGTAATAAAATGTTGACTGCCATAAATAAGGTCTTGGGTTTGATTCCCAGACCGAGTAAAGTTTTATCTATACTAATATTATAACGCTGAAGAGTTTGTTTGTTTGTTTGAACGCGCTTGTCTCAGAAACTACTGGTTCGATTTGAAAAATTATTTTCGTGTTGGATAGCCTATTTATTGAGGAAGGCTATAGGCTATATAACATCACGCTACGACCCACGGGGGCGGCACAGTAACGATAAACGCGTGAAACCGCGGGAACATCTAGTTAGGTATAAAACTATGTTTGAGTCTGGAACTGTGCCTAGTAGATAACAATATAATATGCAACCTTAGAGGTTAGTGAAACAATAATTATGAGTGTAATATTCCACTGCCTACAATGTGATGTCTATGCAAGGTTCCGAGACTAAACCTATAAACTGAATTGAATCGATGACAATTACTATACAGGAATAAAGTGGCTTATGCTTTAAAAGAATCACATGCAAGCTTGAACAAAAGCTAGAATAAAATAAAACATTAAACACATTATGTTCCTCACTTGTCCAGTGGAGTATCTTATCTTATCTTGTGTGTGGGGGCCATTAAGTATAGACCGGCGACACTTCGACCCAGTGGGATCTTTTGTGTCGGTTCCAAGATTTATCCCTTAGCTATCTCCTTATGAATGTACTGCATTAGCGCAGTGTACAATTTAGAGGGAGAAGCCTGAAGTCTTCAGGGTTTGGATATGCTAATCCCATCGGACCCATCCTAAGTCCAGCCAACGCGTCGCATTCATACAGTAGGTGCGATATGGACTCGTCCTGTTTACCACAGGCTCTGCAGATCGAATTGTGTGTCAATCTCAATCTGCACAGGAAGTCGTTGGTGCCAAAATGACCAGTGAACGCTCCTGTGCGCATGCGCATATATTTGGCTCACGCTATACCCGCAGAACTTTCGGGTGAAGCCTGTGGCTCCGTTTGCAATTAATTTCTTGGAGTGTTCCAGACCCCTAAAGGCCATCCACTCTAGCCTGTGTTTATCATTGCCATGTGCATTCAAAGCTGCCTTTACGGTGCTCTCACAGAGTCCCACGAATGGCTCGGGGCACACAAACAGAGCTTGCTCCGAGCCCTTTCTGGCTAATTCATGAGCCTCCTAATTGCTCTGCACCTCTGCATGCCCTGGAACCCACACTAGTCTGACTGTGTTCTTTCTGCCAAGTTTGTTCAGGATCTTAACACAGTTCAGGACCAGTCTGGAGTCCACCCTACACGAGTCCAGAGCCTTGAGAGCAGCTTGACTGTCACTGAGAATATACACAGTCTTGTCAGTGACACCACTGCTGCACTGTTGATATTCTCCTGAGCACTGGCAATTATAGCATAGGTTTCCGCTTGGAAGTCTGTTGCATATTTGCCCAAGCTTTGGCTCACCAAACAGTCGTTGGCATAGATACCAGCGCCTAATCCTGTTTCCATTTTGGAACCATCAGTGTATTTGTTTTGTATTGTCAGGGGATTGTAGACCTTGTCTCCATTCGTCCCTCGGGGGACCTTTATTTTAACATTCTTTTTGAATATGTGCAATGGTTGCATTTTG
The DNA here is from genome assembly GCA_963564715.1 of Catocala sponsa. NCBI lineage: Eukaryota > Metazoa > Arthropoda > Insecta > Lepidoptera > Erebidae > Catocala > Catocala sponsa. The sequence continues at coordinate 22,942,094 of OY751341.1, read as the reverse complement.
TAGCATCCCATGCTCATAATCCTTTTGAGATCCTTTGAAATCTCCAATTTTGTGTGTCGATGTTGACGCTCCACAGCCCAGATAGTCTATGTAGCGCCGTTATCGCCTCTGACTCCACAACAATGTGTAGTAACTGTAAATGTAATGCCAAACATAAGAACTTGGGTTCGATACCCGGTTCTGTCAATCAATTTTGAGCAATAGCATTTGGTGATAATATGCCTTGTAGACTTAAAGACTACCATCTAAATTTAATAAGTATATCACTCTTTGGGGATATACTAATAACAAAAGAGGTTTTAATAAATATAAATTATAAAGTAAGTTGAATTTTAATTGTAATTTCAGATCCAACACACCCAAGCGTGCCTGCCACAGTAGAAGACATAGCTGATGCAGTCACACACGCCAGATTTGTTGGCACCGACCACTCGTCCGATGGAGTTGTTCTTATGAAGATACTACAGGTGGGTGCAACCAGAATTATTTGCTTTATATCGCCATTTATTAATATAGTACAACCTCCGGAATGTTGACTTTATTTTAATATTTCTTCTTTACAATTTCCGCATTAGGTATAAATATTGTGTCGTGTTGTATACAAACATTCAAGCACTGTACAACTATATGTGTAAAAATATTTTAGCCCCATGTGTGGTTCGAACCCGCAACACTCTGTGTGGTGGCAGTGCCTCGCCACTGCCAATTAAACCACCCATTAATAATTTTGGTAATCCAAAATTTGCAATCTAGTCCAAAGATGCATATGATAGGTCCAGAAGGCTGAGTACATACCACTTCTGGTCCTTTGATTGTTAACTGTGATTAGCATTCTATTTTCGGTAGGTGTAATAAAAGTAATCTCCTTGATAATACCTGGTTTTTTATCAAGAAATGTATCTTACTAGATAAGACATTAAAATTAACATAATAATAATTAATTATTGCATTAGCATTGATTAAGCTTTAGAGCAGTGGTTACTTACAGCAGTGATCAACTAACAAGTGGGGGTCCGATAGGCAGGGGGGCAGGGTCCAAAATCTAATAGACGCAATAACTTACTGCCATATTGACTATCCCATGAATATTGTAGTCAACATGTTTATGTTTCCATATTGCATATCTTAGTCTTAGTGAGTTTATAATTATGTTAATAACAGACTGGATTGCTGTACATGCTCTTTTTATAAATGGTCACCCATTTTTTTTAGTAACGCGAACACCTAGGTTATTGCCATAGATCCCTCGAAGATAATAAGCGTAATGTAAATGTATAACTCTGCAGGTGCTCCGCACTCTGATGCTGAGTCCCGAAGGCGCCATGTTGACGGACGAGAGCGTCTGTGAGATCATGCTCAGCTGTTTCAGAATATGTTTTGAAACGAGACTCACAGGTGTGTATAGAAATTTATTTTGAAAAGTATTGTTTGTTTACATGGTCACTGGGATAATCTCTCATCCGTCACTACTCCGTTACGAATAGAATCCGTGACATGACTATGTTTATCCTATAGAGAATTATTTGTAGAATTTTAAAATTGTTTTTCATCACTAAGACGCTATATATGGCTTTTTGCAATACATTAGATTTAAAACGCCTTGCAAAAGAGCTTCTGTTTAGTATTAGCATAAGAGATGAAAAACACTGCACCCTCCTGCTGACAGCGCCACTTTAAGTGAAAAGAAAGAAACTCTAGCACTATCTGTAGGGATAGTATTAACCTGGTAGGGCTTTTCTAGGTTTACATTAAAATATCGTAGTGTCCTACTATTTGTAAACAAACCAATCTGTACTTTATTGTCAGAGTTGCTCCGGCGCAACGCTGAGCAGTGTCTCCGCGACATGACGCAGCTGATCTTCATGCGCCTGCCGCAGTTCCCGCCAGAAGACAACGCTGCCAGTTTCTCTACTGTCGGCCTCTCGCTCAAGAAGAGAGAGAAAACTAGCAAGAAGAAGAGCGCTAGTAGTGTAAACAGTAAGTAATTTATCAATATACCAAATATTTTTTATTTTTTTGAAGACCACTCCCGTAGTACGAATAATTCCTGTGTTGCGGGGGACTTTATGAACATTCAAACAGCGGACCCAAAGAACACCCAGACTGGGAACAACCATTTGTGGATCACACAAAGTTTTGTCTCGTGTGGGATTCGAACCCACAACACTCGGCGCAATGGCGAGGCGACCGTTTAAACCACTACGTCATCCGTGCAGTAAATTTTACAGATATAAGTTAGAAATTAGTAGTAGTAATAAATTGTGTGGGTCCTAAAGATATTTTTTTTTGTTTTTTACCATAATATTCTCAGTTTAATGTATAGTATAGTGTCGCTAATATGGGACCATAAAGTTAATTAAAGACTGTCACCAAATTGACGCATAGGTGGTTCGCTAGTAGATTTCTCGTATTCCTCACACCTTATGCAGTAAGGAATGTTGAAGAGCGATCGTACGCAAAGTGTATGAATTACCTTAAAGCTAGACCATGCTATAAGTAAATGCGGCATCCAGATTGTTGTCTTCGTTTTCCCTCCCCGGCTGTTGTGTTGATTATATTGTCGTGTATACAGTGCCTAAACGTAGTAAATTCCCCGTGGTTATGCTGCCTTTTATAAGTGTGGCTCAACCGATGTTTTGCTATATATTCTCTGAACAGCGCCCCTAGCGGTGACTTTACTAACTACTAAAATGTATGACTAGAGCGCGCGGCTTATGTTCATTGATGTTCACATGTTAATTTGAACTGTCAGTAACTCGGTAGTTTCAAATCCGCTTGTGATATAATATCAAAACTTTAGAGTTACCTAATTAGATTGTAATATGTATTTATTAGAGGAGGCGCCGGTACTTGTAGGTAGCCAACTGCCTCTCTGTTACAAAAATGACGTGTTGGGTATGTCTTGATAACCATACCCCACGCGCCGTTACAGCGCGCGTGCCATATAAGTGACAAACACCCTTTTTGTGTCGACCAACGTCGCGCGGGTATAAGTACTGTGCCGTGTAACGAAACCATAGCGCGATTCAGGATTACGGGACAACGCCATCTATCGAGGCAACGTGTAAACTTTTGTTAGTAGAAAATTAAGAAAATTTTATTTTCTTGTTATAAATGATATTCAATTTACCTCCAAAATGGGTAAAAATATAAACTATGTTTTATTGGTGCTTACCACAAGAAATGGTTAGTAAAATTACTCAATTTTGGTGTTGAACTGTGAGTACTTTCTATGTTCATAACAGTTTATGTTTTTGATTTCAAAATCACGTGTTATCTCTTGTACACATAATAAATTCGACTTGAATGGATTATTTAGCTATTACAATTTAATATATTTTATACCAATATTCATGAAAATAAATAATTATGATTATTTTTGTGTCGCAGCAGTCGTTTTTGCAATGGGACCATAGTACCAGCCTACACAGTCAGTCTGCCCAACCTTTAAAATACTATATTTTAACTTAATAGTAATAGCTAGTCAGACAGAAATGTTTGAAGAATATTTCTTTATTTCATAACATATTAATATGTGTTACTATGGTAGATATCCTAACAAATAATTTTAATTTCTAATTTTATTTTTAGTGAATATGCCGCGCATTTTTTTAAACATATCTATTTTTTGTGATGTAAATATTTAAGTAATATAGTTTAGAATAATATTGCTTATTTAAGTGTTGTAAAAAATGAAGATAATACTTAACCTAAATACACTTTAAAATACTATCTAATAATTTTAAAAATTAACATGTTTTCAATACTTTTTACGTTTTGTTTTATCGCACAGACGATAATAAATACGCGCATACCAACTTAGATGAATTATAATGTAAACTTTAAAGTAAAACCTTCAATATAATAGCCCTTCAGGTGGTCTGGTTTTATTACTAACTGTATGTGACCCGCTAAATAGTGAACGCCAACCGAAAGTAATTTAATGTTGCAATTTGAAATAAGCTTATAAATTATATAAGGCGTTATTATTTACCTAACTACAATTTTATTTAGGATGGAGGACATTTGTCTGTCGAGCTTTCAATAGGCATAACCGGAATCTTAAGTCTGCCGCCACTTTGCTATGATCTCTTTAAATTTGTTTTTATCGTAAAAAAAGACAACTAGGCATAAATCTGTTTTTACGACTTTACAAACATTCAAACAATTGACACAAAGAACACCCAGACTTAGAACAATAATTTGTGAATCACACAAATTATTGTCCCTTGCGGGGTTCGAACCAGGGGTGTCGCGGATGCAGATTCGAAACAGACCCCACAAAATTTGGCGCAGTGGCAATGTATTTCGCCACCCGTCAGTTATTAATAATACCTTAAATATTTACATATCTATTACATTTAAACTTTTGCATTGCATGATGTATATACTATAATACGTAACGTCAGGTAATTCACAGAATACGTACACGACGGCTAGCATACGTAATAGGGATATCGTGAGTGTAGTTTGTGACGGTACATGGAGAAATAAAAATATACCAAAAGTGAGGGTGAATCAAGATTCTTCTGCCTCACAAACATAGACATGACATCGCAGCACCAGTAAGCTTGTGACCACGGCCGGTGTAACCTGGTCGAAACGTCAAGCCTAAAAATGGTAATCATTATGCATGATCGCGTTAATACCCGTTACGTATTATATATATATATATATATATCTATTACTTACTATATAATAATATTACTAGAATTTAGTAATGGCTATAGTAAGATATTAATCTAAACAATTGTTTAAATGTCACACATATTGTTTCTGGCCGCCGACGCCGGTGTGCTCATGCGAGTTAATAGGTTAATGATAAATGAAATTGTTGCAGGTTCGAACTCTTTAGAAAGAAAGTCGTCTGTAAGTGAACAACCGAGCACGACCACTACTGAACTGACTGAACCAGAGAGTGACGTCAGCAAAACTGATATAGGACAGAGGTACATATAATATGCCATTTTGGTAAAATAGACATAATTTTTTTTTGCGAGCCTCTTTCATATGAGGAGATAGTGATCGATCAAAGCGTTTTTTGTTTAAGTTATGTGTTTTATTGACTTGATTGAAAGTCTTGTTCGCTGTATCCTATCAGGAAATTAAATTTTAATTTCTTTGGTGGGCAAGGTGATAATAAAATAATTTTCTGGTACATAGTGTATCGTGTGTGTGTTCCGTGTGGTGACGGAGTAAGAATACTACATGTCACCACCCCATTTCATCCCGTGGGTGTCGTAAGAGCCGACAAAAGGAACACATTAAGCAGACAACAGCTCTGCAAAGAGAGGGAAAACTCGAAACAAACCCTATACCAACCCGTCTGGCCAGCGTGGTATAGTAGGCTAAAATCCTCCCATGAAAACAAAACCACAAAAATGGCCCCCAGTTCCCGGTTGTCCCGCTATTCCTAGCCACGGCAGCGGTCGCGGTAACGGCGGGATAGGGGGTGCGAAGAATCTCCGGGCTACGGAAGGCTGCCAAAAACAAATACATCTGGCGACGAACAACGGCAGGTCACTTCGGCTCGACCAACACCTCACCGAACTCGAGGTAGAACTAAGTCGCATTAACTGGCATATATTGGGGTTGTCTGAGGTCCGAAGACAGGGGGAGGAAACGATAACCCTTGAGTCAGGCGACTTGTTCTACTTTCGAGAAGGTGATCGGCTCTCCCAGGGTGGTGTCGGTTTCCTGGTCAATAAGGCCCTCGTAAGCAACGTTGTGGAAGTCAGTAATGTGTCGACACGGGTAGCGTACCTTGTACTAAAGCTCACCGCTAAGTATACCCTAAAGGTGATACAGGTATATGCGCCGACCTCGACTCACTCTAACGAGACAGTCGAGGCCATGTACGAAGATATTGCAAAAGCAATACATGGTACGGCCAAGGCTCACTACAGCGTTGTGATGGGGGACTTTAATGCCAAAGTGGGAGTACAAGGACGCGGCGAAACGATACTCGGACTCCACGGCCTGGGGCGTAGGAATCACAGGGGGCAAATGTTAGTCAACTTTTTAGAATCGCAGGGGCTCTTTTTAATGAATTCGTTCTTTAAGAAGAAGCCTCAACGAAAGTGGACTTGGCAAAGCCCCGATACTGTGACAAGGAACGAAATAGATTTTATCATTACGGACCGTAAGCATATATTTAGAGATGTCTCTGTGATCAATAGGTTCAATACCGGCAGCGATCACCGACTTGTCCGAGGCACTTTAAATATAGACTTCAAAGTAGAGAGGGTTAAAATGGTGAAATCTACTCTCCGACCTACACCGCTCCAAATAGCTTTAGGCTCCGAAAAGTTTCAATTGGAACTTTAAAGTCGTTTCGATTCGCTGGAAACCACAGGCAATGTTGACAAGAAAACCGACACAGTGGTCAGAACGCTACAAGAGCTGTCTCGGAGGTAGATGCCCGCAAAGTGCAAGAACAGGGAGTCTAAGGAGTCTCTCGCTCGAGACTCTCGAACTTATGAGGGAACGACGAGAAATGCCATGCACTGAGTCGTCTTCGTCAGATAGGAGAGTCTTGAACCTACGTATCCGAAAGCTGATACGACGTGACCTTCGTCGCTCTAACTCTCGCCTTATCGAGGCAGCGATTGAGTGAAATAGAGGGTCAAAGGTTTTCGCTCAGCAGTTAGGGAGCCCCATCTGACGAAACTCAAGACTACCGATGGCAGAGTCATAACCTCAAAGTTCGAGATACTTCACGAAGTCGAGAGTTTTTACAGACACCTGTACGCATCACGAATGGCGAGCCTTTCGGGACATAGCGGCGATGACCACAGAGCCCTACTTACGCGCCACTTCACCGAGGACATCCCGGATATCGACCAGAGCGAGGTTAGAGCGGCTCTCGAGCAGCTTAAGAATAATAAATCTCCCGGTGATGACGGAATTACAACAGAACTCTTAAAAGCGACCGATGACCTGAGAAAGGTAGCTGGGTCAGACTGGATGCGGAAGGCGGAAGACCGGATGTTGTGGCGAAAAATGGGAGAGGCCTATGTCCAGCAGTGGACTGCGGTGGACTGCGGTGGGCTGATTGATTGATTGAGTGTAACAGAAAATTATTTTTATCAGTCATTGTAAATTTGAAACTATACTTACTTGATACCAATAGCTTTTAGTTTACTTTAAAAATTAATATTATTATTGCACTAGCAACTTTTCAAATATTTAAAAATCAAACACTAAGATTATGCAGACTTAGAACAAAAGGCACCTGCTGAATTTGTATATTTTAATTTATCTCCAACTTTCGAACTTTCTCTATTATCAGACAAGACAAGAACCTTCTAAACGAAGCTGAGATAACGATCGAGCCGGTGGAGTCCGTGAAGAGTCCAGTGAAGAAGCACGGACGTCACTCGAGCATGGACCTCGCCGCCAGCGAGAACTCCTCAATCACTCAGTTGCTGGAGAAGTGCGTCAGTTCCGACGGAACTGAAGAGACTGTGGATCCTTCTGCTGAAGCCAGCGGAGAGGCTAAGGAAGGTCAGTGTTTAACACACACTATTTGAAGACAATTTTCTGACTACCCGGATGGCGTAACGGTTGAAGTGGCCGCCTCGCCGCTGCCGCTGCACCGAGTGTTGTGTGTTCACTGCCCACACGTGACAACTATTTGTGAATCACAAAATTTGTGTGATTCACAAATAGTTGTTTCGTATCGGTGTTATTTGTGTCCACTGTTTGAATGTTTGTGTACCCGCGACATCTATGCTACATATCTAGGTATACTAATATTATAAAGCTGAAGAGTTTGTTTGTTTGTTTGAACGCGCTAATCTCAGGAACTACTGGTTCGATTTAAAAAAATATTTTTGTGTTGGATAGCCTATTTATCGAGGAAGGCTATAGGCTATATAACATCACGCTACGACCAACGGGGGAGGCGCAGTAACGATAAACGCGGGTGAAAGCGCGGGCACATCTAATATTGATATAAATCATATAATATTAACACGTTTGTTAATTTTTAACACATTGTTCATTGTGGTATATAAAGTGATTATTTTGTATTATGTATGTACCAATTCGATCTGAGCAGCGGCGTAATGCGTACATTTTGTGTCAAAAAAATTTAGGTAATGTGGAGGATATAAGTAGTTGCCTTTTTTAAGAGAGATAAATACAGATACATTACATACCAGACACAAACGGCTAAAACAATTATTATATTTCGTATTAGAGAAATCCAATGACGATTTTCCAGGCCTAGAAAAATAATCCAAATCAGCATTCTACAGATTAAGTAAGCTTTAAAACATATTTTATGTACAGAAATCCCAGAGCCCGACAGTTTGGAACCGGTGGAGCCCCCAGCGGAAGCCGCCAAAGAGAGCAGCGACTCGGAGCAGAAACCTTCGGAGTACGTGAACCACCGCGGCATACGGTTCACACCGCAGGACGACGCCAACCTGCAGCCATACGGACTCGTCTGTGTCAGGGAACTGTTCCGGTTAGTACTGGCTTTACAATTACAATGTCATAGGTATTATGTACATACACAGGTAGCCATAGCTTAGTGGGAGATCGTCGGCCTGCCACGCACAGGCCTCCGCTTCGACCCCAAGGTGTGCAAGACTCTTCGAAGTTATTAATAGTTAACTAGCGGTCGCCAAGTAGTCGAAATTCGACCCTCATTTATTTATTTATTTGCATCAACTGCTCACTGCACTTACAGTTACCCAACGCGTGCAGTGAGCCATAATACATACACAACATATTATTTATAACTTAAAAATAGTGAACAGTATTTAACAAATTTAATTAATTTTATCGAAAAATATGTCAACTTCTGGATATTGAGCCACCAGAGAGTTGAGAAGTCTCATAGCCTGATTTAAATTTATGATTACCGTTTAAATATTAAGAGAATTTTATGATAAACTAGATGTTTCCGCGGTTTCATCCGCGTTTACCGTTACTGCGCCCCTCTCGTGGGTCGTAGCGTGATGTTATATAGCCCATAGCCTTCCTCAATAAATAGGCTATCCAACACTAAACTAATTTTTCAATTCGAACCAGTAGTTCCTGAGATTTACGCGTTCAACCAAACAAACTCTTCAGCTTTATAATATTAGTATAGATTACTTGTTTGTTTGCAGGTTTCTTATCTCCCTATGTAACCCACTGGACACCCAAAATACATCAGGCATGGTGCACCTGGGCCTGTCCCTCGTCAGTACCGCACTGGAAGTAGCAGCAGACCAGCTAGCCACGTATCCATCACTGCTGTATCTGGTCAAAGACCCACTCTGTCGGAATTTGATGAGCGTGAGTATATCTTTATGAATAACAATGGAATGAGTAGTAGGGCTTCGCTGATTTCAGCATGAATGGGCCGGCTCGACCGAATATTGACGTGTAATAGCAGTATTCCTACTGTTGTGTTTCATTCGGTGAGTGAGAGTGCCGGAGGCCCAATCTCCCTCTTCCCGCTCCTTCTCCTTCCCACTTCCTTTGCTAAAGGGTCGACAACGCGCAAGTGATGCCTCTGGTGTTGCAGGCGTCCATAGACTACGGTGACCACTTACCATCAGGTGGGCCGTATGCTTGTTTGTCACCTTAGTCGTATAAAAAAAAAATAATGCTAGGTAAATGCCAACATTATGTAAATCTCGTGTCTAATAATTTCAAAAATATCAATGTGCTTAACTGCATGACCAAAAAAATTAATTTAATGGCAATTTAAAACTGCAGCTGTAAAATTCTTGCAGGTATCTTCTCATAGGTAAATGTCAATGTAAATTCGGTACTTTTAGTAAACTCACTTTAAAGGAAGGGCGCGCAGTCCTATTTTGCGTCGTATTGATATAATTATTACTTTTTGACCATACCTTATATTGTGGACTGAAGTACCATGATCCTTGACTTAATTATTTTTCCTTTTGCAGTTACTAAGCACAGAACGAATATCTATATTCGCGCTCGACCTGCAAGTATCGTTCCTCCTATTCGAGGCACTACGCCCGCACCTGAAGTTCCAAATGGAGGCCTTCTTCAAGAAAATCATAGAGATCATATCCGCAGATACGACCAAAGCCATATACGAACTGAAGGAAATACATCATTTAGCCTTAGAGAGTCTCGCTCAAATGTTCAGAATACCGGGCTTATGCGCCGAACTATATCTTAACTACGATTGCGATGTATACTGCCTCAATATATTCGAAGAATTAACCAAATTATTATCCAAAAACGTTGTTTCTTCAACCGCTTATAACATCCACTCTTTATCGCTGGAGGCTTTGATGACGATTATAGAAGCGATTGAAATGGGCTGTCAAGCAAAAGAAGTTAAAACTGAGATTGAGATACCGAACGGAGAAGAGGAGAAAGAGACAGACATCCGAGGGGGTCACGTGTCATTAGAGTTGGGTGGTCTGGACGATGTGTCCATTGTGTCGGACCACGTGACACACGATATCAGCCAGTACTTCGGCGGCGGGCGCACAGGCAGGCATAAGCCTTCCACAGATTTACCTACCGAAGCGGAATTGGATAACATCAAAAATAAGAAAAAGGTTAGTCAATTTGTATCTTTTAAACTACAAATTATATTATCTTTTTTTATCAATAAGCACATGGATCACGGTATAGTATCAAAGTGGAAAAGAAGTGTACCATGACCACTTGATGGTAAGCAAATAACATACCCTAGCCGCTTGCAACATCAACAGCATGAGTTCTACATTATCATGATCCGTGCTGACAGTTATCGTCCTTCTCATGGAATTTTGGAAACTATATATATATACAACACGCGAATATTTGGCTGCGATCTTCTACGTGTACCATAGAAGTACAGACGTTGCGAGGAGAAAATAAAACAGTATCACCACCTTATAAGTAAGGAAGTATTTCATAAAATGTTTTCTTTTTAATTAGTGGGTGACCCAAGGTACGGAGCTATTTAACCAAAAACCAGAGCGAGGTATCGAGTTCCTCCAAGAGCACGGAGTGTTAAGCACTCCGTTAGAGCCGCATCAAGTCGCCATCTTCCTCAGAGAAAATCCCGATTTGGACAAAAAGATGATTGGTGAGTGTCCCAACTGTTGTACTTTAGCGCTGAGCTGCAGTGCTAACATTGACGGTATTTTTCAGAAAACAAGAGGCTTGAAAATTTGTTTTAAGAATTTTCTAAAATGTACTTATATTTTATAAACGCATATCTATATATATAGAGGAATGATTTGGTTTTTTGTTTGTTTGTAGAGATTTAACTCAAAAACTAATCAACCTATTTTTTTTAGTAATAACGCATTCCTTAGTAAAGCGTCCACAATGTAACGTAAGCCGACCCCTAATTTAGCCTATTGTAGCTAAATTCAATATATAATATAATTGTAACTTGATGTGTAGCCGTGTGTACGGGATGCCCGAAATCGAAAATTTAATCTTGCTTCATAGTTGGAATATTTCGTTTATGTACAATTATATTTAATGTTTAATAAAAGCTACTAGCTTCCTAAAAAAATATTAGGATCAAACGTCGTAAAATAAAGTCGAGTCGAGTCGAACCAACAAAAATTTATTGGGTTTTTCTGTTAAGAAATCTCAATAGCAGCCCGGATTTAGGAAGTTGGTGGTGTCAGACACCCCCGTGCCTCGGAAAGCACCTAAAGCCGTTGGGTCTGTGCCTGATATCTCTCAGGTCGTGTCAGATTACCGTCTCATCGGATCATGAGAGTTTAAGAACAGAGAGTGTACTTGTGTTTGCGCACATACTTGTGCACTACAATATCACCTGCGCAGATAGCAGGTTTTCGTTAAGATTGGCCGCCGTAACCGAAAAGCGGTCTGAACGAAATTATGAATATTATTATAAATAAAGTTCTTCTCTAAGTTCAATTCGAGCGTAAATCTTGACATAAATGTCTCAATATTGTGCGCAGGTGAGTACATCTGCAAGCGCTCGTCTCGAGGCGAAGGTGAGGAGGGCGGACCCAGCGTGCTCACGGCCTTCGCCGACAGCTTCGACTACGCGGGGCTGCGAATCGACCAGGCGCTGCGCCTCTACCTCGAGACCTTCCGCCTGCCCGGCGAGGCGCCGCTTATCTTCCTCGTCATGGAGAGGTTCGCCGAGCGCTGGCATGTAAGTATACCCTAGCGTCATTTTATAACTACTTGCATGTTCAGGTTAACGAGACGCAATTGTTAAAAAAATGTTCTTAATAACTTTTAAATTGAATGGCAGAGCACGAATGGCGAGCCGTTCGCGAACACAGATGCGGCGTTCAGTCTCGCGTACGCTGTGATATTGTTAAACATGGATCAGCACAACCACAACGCGAAGAAACTCAACGTGCCCATGACCGTGGAAGACTTCGTTAAGAACATACGTGGCTGTAACGGATCTGGTGACTTCGACAGATCTATGCTGGAGGCTGTGTTTCATTCTATCAAGTCAGTAATTATCTTTTACAAAACTATGTATTGTAATGTTATATTTTGGTCGCCTTTGTAAACTTCAGTTTGTGGTTGTTAGCTAACGCGCAAGTTGTTACCTGTTAATGAATTTTTGAGTTATTTTAATAATTCGAAATTAGACCACGCAGGTCTCAATCGAATTTAATTTTACAAGATTGGAACAAGTATCAAACCCTGTGGAACACCGCACGATGGGTGTTTCACAAGGGCCGGTACTGGATCCAATAAAAATTGTTCTATAATGGCATGAAGTTTTGTGTTTGATTATGTATGTAATGTGTTGTGTCCCACCCCCCCAGGAACGAGGAGATGGTGATGCCGGCGGAGCGCGTGGGCGCGGTGCGCGACGCGTACCTGTGGCGCGTGCTGCAGCGCCGCGGCGCCGGCGCGCACGCGCGCTACCGCGCCGTGCCGCCCGCACACCCGCTGCACGCGCGCCTCTTCGCCGTGGTCTGCCCGCCCACCGTACGTACTGCTTACGACACAACTACCATTACATCGAAATATAAGTGATAAGTAAATAGATGTAACGTGTGTTATTCAGGTGACAGCCCTATCGGCAGCCTTTGAGCGCTCACCGGCTCCGACGGCGGAGGAGTTGGAGAGCGGGCGCAGCGACAACGGCGCGCTGGTGGCTCGCCTCGGGCTGGAGCGCTGCGCCGCGCTGGTGGCGCGCCTGCCGCCCGACAGCATCACGCTCGACACCATCCTGCTCACGCTGTGCAAGTTCACCGGCCTGCTGGCGCCGCAGTACGCCAACTACATCGCCATAGGTATACCTCACACCTCCACTACCTTACCTATCCATACTATTAAATCTATCTATCTATAATATAAAGAGGAAAGATTTGATTTTTTGTCTGTTTGTAGGGATTTATCAAAAAAACCCTCAACCGATTTTAAAAACATTCTCTCACCATTAGAAAACTATATTATCACTGTGTAACATAGGCTATATTTTAAGCAAGCAAAGCCTCAAGCAAAAGCTGTTTTTGATAACACTAGATCTTGTATCACTAAAGCGCACGCAGCCCATTGGAAACTAATGCCATCAGTTTATTATTTTAATTTAATAATTAAATTTCGCTAGCACTTAAGTTCGTAAGACATCTGCAGACCCGTAGAAAGCATTCGATTAACATTAACTCACTAACATGACGTGTCATCTATTACCTATACGAATGTCAGTGTCAACTAAAATTTTCCTTAAGAAATCGATGCTTGACAATATCCTAGTTAGCTGTAAGTAACTATGACTTCTTGCTATTATCCTGATATATAATATCAGTGATATTTTATCCATCAGAATAATTACCATACAATACTAATAATTACCATTGAATAATTAATAAATGCGTCTAAAAATTCTCAGATGTCACAAAATCATGGCTCGAATCGTGTTCTATAATGTGAATATGCATTGCACACAGGTGTGAGCCTAGGTCAGTCGACGAAGGCGCAGTTGGCGCTGCGGCGCGCTTGCGCAGTGGCTGCACGTCACGGAGACTGCGTCCGTGACTCGTGGCGACATCTGTTGGAGATCGTCAAAACATTGTATATAGGAAGATTACTACCTAAGGTACGTACTCATGCATTCAGAATTTACAGAATTTACGAATTTTAATATATTGTAAAATTTTCCTCGGCCATTATCATCAGCAGCAGCATAGATCTTGAAACTCATTTTTGATAACATTTCCAGTGCCTAGTTGAAGCAGAAGATTACTTAGCACCTAACGGCACGGTGTCCCTCATCAGAGAAGCGGCACGTGGCTCGGAGGCTGGTCTGCTATCCAGCTTGTACTCCTATATAGCGCTTGGTGAATCAGGTAACGTATTTAATGATCTCATTTACAATTTTCAAATGGTCCCTTGACCAGTGATGAAAAAGCTAAGAGTAATCATTTCTTCTAGTCGTGTGCTATGGAGAAGTCATTTTAAGTACGTATCGATTTGCGACAAAATACTATTTCGATGGATAGATAACATAAAATATATATGTGTGATCCACAAATGTTTGTTCCGCGTCTGGGTGTTCTTTGTGTCTGTTGTTTGAATGTGAGTCAAGTCCACCGTGACATAGGAATTATACCAAGAGCAAGAGTTAAAGGCTACAGATAATTTAAGGTAGTGCCGAGATTAACTTGTCCTTTATTGTTTTTTTGTTTGTTTTAGGTATGCGAGCACCAACGCCACACGAGAAGACCCTAATAGACGAGGCAACCGAATGTGTCGCCAAGTGCAACCTACCCGGACTGCTGATCACAGAGACCAAGTTCCTACAGCTGGATAGCTTACAGGTACTGTTACTTTTATCCCCTTCGCCGAAATAGAATAGCAGATCAATATTAGATATGCCTTAATGCCATAATTTCAAATTTAAACTATTATTTGTATTGTTTTTGAGCATTTATATTTAAGCTTGAATTTGTGTTTAGGCAACAAATCATTAAAAAAGCAGCAGTTTTGCAGTTCTGATAATTTGTGCAGGAATTAGTTCGCGCAATGGTGACAGTTGGCACCCCGCCAGATAGCGACAGTCTACAACTCAACCCACAATTAGAAGACATCACCATATTCTTCCTAGAGCTGCTCGGACAAACGCTTATACAAAACAGGTGCGGACGCATGAAATTAACTATATGCATACATATGTATACACTTAATCTATTCTCTTTATTCCGTTAGGTAATTTTGCACGTTAAAAGATCGCGAATATCTTGTGGGAATTAAAGTCTGACAATTTCCATGCAGCATTCGACACCGTTTATCACGAATTTACGAATAATTTAAGCAATTGAAGTCACTAGAAACATATCTAAAATTTGTTGTATATAAAAATATAATATTTATGTAAAAATAATAAACACAAACATTAGAGATCAACTATTATGTAAATTTTGTAATAGGCGTGCCACAAGGTTCTACAGGTGTCCTATACAAATTTAGCTATATGTTTATTCTTTATTTTTGATATTTATAAGACGGTTTATATGATACATTTATTAGTCAGTTATAAATAAGTTCTATTTCTCTTATATTTAACAGAAGTGTGAGATTGCTCTGTACAAATTAAATTCTATAACCTTTATAATAGCAAATTCAAAGTAGTGTTATTTTCAGTGTAATGAATATACCTACATGCATGGATATAAATGTTTGGTTGTATGTGTATGTGACCACATGGGATAGCGCGTACACGCAACAGGTGGTGCTGTGGTCGGTTGTGTGTATAGTGAATGTATCTGGTGTGTTGTGCGCAGGGAATGTCTGCTGTCGGTGTAGGAGGAGGTGAGCGCGCACACGCAGTAGGTGGTGCTGTGGTCGCTTGTCAGTATAGTGAGTGTGTGTTGTGCGCAGGGACCGTCTGCTGTCGGTGTGGGAGGAGGCGAGTGTGCACACGCAGCAGGTGGTGCTGTGGTCGGCAAGTCGCGGCGGCGGCGGTGCGTTACGGCGCTGCGTCACGGCGCTGCTGCGCTCCGCCGCGCGACTCATGCGCTGCGACGCCTGCGCGCCCGCCGTGCTGCACCACCTCACACTGCTGTTCCAGCTGCCATACAAGCTCTTCTACCAGCAGGCTGACGTGGTCAGTACTGAACCCATTACATACTTTAATTGCCACATCTACATATCTATCGAGGATCCAACAAACCAGCCTAACAATAAAATAAATTTTAATAACTTGTAAACCTTCGAATCCACTATTTGCGTAAAGTACGAAAAGCAATATCTGAGACGCAATGTCTAAGTCTGACTTTAAAATTTATCAATTATATACTACTACTTTCCTATCCAACGTGGCTCACTAAGTCAATGTGTGTTGTGTTGTGTAGATCTCGTGCGGCGTGTACGAGATAGTGAAGACGTCAGCACAGAACGTGCACAGCGCGGCGGAGTGGGACGTCGTGTTTGCGCTGCTGTGCGCGGCCGGCGCCGGCGCCTGGCCCGGCGACGCGCACCAATCTAGTAAGTACTGCGCTATCTCTCTCGTCTTCATCTTGAGCCTTTTTTTTTCAACTGTATTATTCATTAAATCTAGTAAATAGAAAAGACTAAAAATACATTGTAAAGTTTATAAAAAACAGTGCCGGGTATTAAAAATATTGGTTAGGTAGTAGATAATTTATTAAAGTAGTGTCCGACCGAATTTTCGGTTTCGGCTATCATTCAGCTGAAACTATGGCCGAAACCGTAACTGAATTCGCTTTCGCGCTGCAATCGGAAATGTTCGGTAAACTGTGCTGCGAGCACAAAGTGTTATGTTGCCGTGTCATAGTTATGTCAGAACTTGTTTGTGTTTATGGCGCGAACTTAGCGGTAGTTTCTTTAGTTTGTTGTTGAAATTTATTATGAATACTGGTAATTATCGGTCCATTAAAATTAGTCCATTAAAAGTACATAGTTGTAGTTCATTTAGGCTTATCACAGTTTTTTTAGTTCGAGAGAAAACTCGTTTCATTTTCATATCTTGAGTATTATTTGCAAATGTTTAGTAGTTGTACTTTTAATTTTAATTTAGTTCATAAACAAGAGTCCCACACAAAATGACAAATGTTTAGAAGATTTTATTTTGTTCTTAAGATGAGGGAGTTGTTTATTATGTATAACTAAATATATTAGGCAATAAGCTTTTTATTTTTGGTTTTTTACCTTTTGTTTTATATAATTCGTAAATAATATTAACCTTTCAACCAACGCTAGGACGCCGGCATCCATAGGTGCTTAACCAGACTATTTACAACGTACATTTTGTTACGATAGTCTTCTTTTGTTTGAATAGCTTTTATGTGTTTTCTTATTTTTTTATAACTGGATTGGTTGAGAGGTTAAACAGCATAAAGTACGAATGTATATGTGTAAATGTACAAGAGTGTCAATATCAGAGACTGTATAATTAATGTGATTTAAAAATGAAACTGATTATGACTGACTGACTATTTTTTGCCACGTAAACATGACCTTATGTGGAAGTTTCGGTTTCGTTTTCGGCTGAAACTGAGAAGGAATCCAAAATTCGATTTCGGTTTCGGCCGTAAAAACTAGTTTCGGTCGGACACTATAATAATATTAAAGACGATATTCTAGAAAAATATATATCTTTAACAGCTACTTTTAACGCAAATTAAGGTTCAAACCTCAATCACTTTAAATTTGATTTAATTAACATTGTTAAATTAGTAAGACATTTGACCGTGTAAACCAAGTGATTCTTCTGTATATCGAGCGAAATATTGCGTGATAAATTTAAGACATCAGCTAAATGTGTAGGACCGCTTAATATGAATGTGCTCTTCATCACTAATATTAGTTAATTATCAGTATTTGTGGAGTACTCCAAGGAATTATTTTGGGTTCATTATCATAATCTTTTTTTGCAATTATCTGTGATCTGCTAAAAATCCTGTAATAGAACAGAAGAGAATATTGTTTATGGTGTGCATGGGTACATCCATGTTAAATGCACACCATAAACAAAAGCACCATAGCCGATCCTGAGTAGTGTATTGATTAGTTAAGCGGTGATAATATAAACTATATTATTCCTACAGGTCCCGCCGCGTCGAGTCGCTCGGAGGGTTCAGAGGACGAGAGTGACAGGCGACCCACCAGCGTCTCGTCCGAGAGCGAGCTCTCACATTCGCCTCAAACACAAGGGTGGATATTGGTGAGTATTGCTTCCTAGTTATAACATTTTTGTTTATGACATCATTATGATTAGTTCATCCACAAAAATATGAGAAAATGAAAAAAATTGGTAGTACCATTACCGTCACGACACTAGCAAGCCAAGCACATACGAGTAGACCAAATCAGTCGTGGTATGTCCACTTCGCAAAATGTCTACAGGTCGCAAAATGTCCTTTGTTCCCAACTCCTTGGTAACAGTATAAAACATTCAAGTATGAACCTTACTACGATTTGTGTAAACAGGGTTGCATAGGTATATATAATTCAGATAGATATTGCAAAAACTACAATTAAGGGCATAAATTACAGAGTTTGCAAAATTTATTTATTTTGGAATTTATTTTATTTACACGGTAAAAACTCTATGTAGTTTTAAAACCCGTAACGTAATAAAACTTATGCGAAATGCGAATAAATATTTTTCTAACATTATTGACAAATTTTTTTTGCGTTGTGCACTTAGTATATACGTTAAAATTATTAATACGGTATTACAGATTATGAGATTACTCAGAAAAGGCGCCGGGCCGGTACTTGTAGGTAGCCAACTGCCTCTCTGTTACAAAAATGACGTGTTGGGTATGTCTTGATAACCATACCCCACGCGCCGTTACAGCGCGCGTGCCGTACAAGTGACAAACACCCTTTTTGTGTCGACTACAGTTAATTTATTGGTTTTTGGTGGTTAGCAAATGTCACCTGATCACTATTAAGTTATACCTATATTGAAATTATATTAATTAGTAAGAAAACAAAGACAATCATCAACTCACTTATAGTTCTCATTAGTTGTAACCAGAAAAGTACTTAAAATTTTGCAGTATGTGTCTAATATTTAAATCAATTCTAATCTAACCGCACTATGGTTATTGTTATTTAAATGTTATGTCGATTTCCTCCTGTAAATATCCTCTTTCTTTGCATAAGTATCCGTTTGTGTATACCGATCTAGCTTAGAATTAGCTCCTGGAGCGCCCCAATTATTACTGGATTTTTCTGGTAGGAATTGATTAGTAGCAACACCTCGGGTACAACTGATAGCCGATAGGCGTCAATATAACTGGGGCCTCCCTTTTACATAAAGAAAACAACAAAAGTCAACACTTCAAGAAAAGAGCGTACTCCTTTTTAAAAGGCCGGCAACGCACTTGTATCTCCTCTGGTGTTGCAGGTGTCCATGGGTGGCGGTAATCGCTTACCATCACGCGATCAGTCTGCTCGTTTGCCCCCTAATCCATAAAAAAAAATACTTAAAATATAACTGGGGAAATCAAGTGTTAAATAAACAACGCGATAAAATCTGTATATAGTAGTTTAATTTACCTTAAGTCAGCTTAGAATTTAAACTTAATTCAGCTTAAAATTTAAACTTAACCTAGCTTAGAATATAATCAAACGGGAACAGCTCGAAGAAAGTATGTGCACTCCGTCTTTGTATTGGGTTCCTGTCCTCAATAGAGTTTTCAAGCCTTAAGGGTACTCTTGTACTCTCAGCAGCAGATCGGTGCTATCTTTGCTTTTTATTGAATGCTCAGTAACGCTCGAGTAGCATTCCTGGTGCTATAAGCGCTCTCTGTTTCGGCCAATTACCAGATCTGACTATCACTATATAATAATAATCCTTACTAATATTATAAATGCGAAAATGAGTTTGTTTGTTTGTTACGCTTTCACGCCTTAACTACTCAACCGATCAACATGAAATTTTGCATACACGTTGTCAGGGGTACAGAATAAGACATAGGGTAACTTTCGTCCAGAAAAAGAACTGTTGGAAACCTAACCTAACCTACATTTACGCGAGCGAAGCCGCGGGTGAAAACTAGTATATTATAAAACAAAGTCCGCCGCGTCTGTCTGTTCGCGATAAAGTCATAAACTACTGAACGGCTTTTCATGTGGTTTTCACCAACAGATAGAATGATTCATGAGGAAGATTTAGGTGTATAATTTGTGCAGATTTGTGTCATTTGGTTAATATCTATCGATAATTATTGTTGAAAATGTCTGCAAAAGTCAAACTGCTTGGACGCTTTTATCGGAAACACTGCCTAATCCCTTTGAGATATCACACAACATTTGCGAAACCATAGCGGGTCGCTAGTATTTTAAAAAGAGCTGTGTAATATGTGTTTAGTATTGAGTGATGCTATCTACCTGTAGGTGAAGAGTGAGTCGGAGGGCGCCGGCACTACCGAGACGTTCGGCTCGGTGTCGCTCCGCGCGCACCGTGCCCCGGCCCTGTCGCGCTGCTGCGAGACGCTGGTGTTGGTAGTCCGCGACGTGGCGCACGTCACTCCCTACAACTTCCGCGCCGCCGTGCGAGCTGTCAGACTCTTCGCTAGTGCCACGCTGCACCACGGTAACTATACTATACATTCCTTAATTGGCAATCCTTTGTGTCTGACATTTTCACGAGCATTCTAGCGAAAAATCTAGTCAATGCTCGTCAAACAAATATTCTTCACAAAGATGAAGAGACGCCGGCGGAACAATGACAGGCTGGCTCAGCTCGGCAAAAAGCTCGAAGCAAATTTACTGTCCTTTCGCTAGAATGCTCGCAAAAACGCTCCCGTTTATTTTTCTGTAATGTAACATTCGCTGGAATGCTCATTTACAAGTGAATGTCAAAAGTCTCTTAGTACCTTTACGAAAAACGGTAGGGTACAAACATTAAGTTTAAATATTTGGATATGTATACCCTGTTTCACTAGGCAAGAAAACCAGCAAGTCCCGCTCAGGTCGCAAGTCTCGGCCGAGCTCCGGCCGGCGGCGGTACGACGATTCCAGCGACGAGGAGGCCGACACCATCGACCAGTATCACATGGTCAGCATACAGGTAAGAAATTATCTTGTTAACTAACATCAATTATCAAGTAAGCCACTGTTAATATTTTAAACTGTATACAAATACAGTAAAAAGTTTTCTTGAATTTTCTATGAATACGTAGCCTTGAACATACATGACGTGTCTACAGTTAATCGACCTGATGCACACACTACACAGCCGCACAGCGCAGATCTTCAAATGGTGGCGAGATGAGGCCGACCAGGGACAAAGTAAGTAACGGTAGTAGTTAGTGATGGCAGCGCAGAATAAATATTATTAGTGAGTAGTTATACTAGTAAGCAGTAATAGTAACACCGTATCGTAGTTATATTACCTACTACTTCAGCCAAATTAAATTTAGAATCCCTGCAAACAGACTACTTCATTTGACTAATTATAGTAGTGCCGTGATTACTCATAGAAACGAGTATAAAAGCTCAGATGGCATTGTTAATTATAGAACTTTAAGACATTCTGCATAAGTATGTCATTAATATGCATACCATGGTTATAGATGCAGAGGAGTACGATTTATGGGAAGTAGCATGGAAGCCGCTACTTCAAGGTATCGCACAATTCTGTACAGATCGACGGAAACAGGTGAGTTATAGAATTACAAATTATTTAAAATACAATATACTATTGATTACTTACCAATAGAATGCTTTAATTTTTTTGCCAGATTTGAATCTTATGTGCCTACCAGTATACATTACCATACTATTTTAATGTTCAATGTGTGACCTTTGTAATGCGTAAATGTTAGAAATAAAATAAATCAATTTGGGTCAAAAGCAGTTTCGTAATATAAAATAATAGAAAATGCAGCCATAGTAATGGAAAGCATCAAGGGCTTTGTATTTTATCTAAAGGTTTTGACACTGTTGCCATGCTACTTACGTAACATAAATATATAGGTACCGATATGTTATATGTTACGTATAGGGAATACCGATAAGCTGACATGAAAATATCGATTTTCACAGCGGTATAGCATGTCGTCCTATAAAAGATGTACTAAACAGCATTCATTTTAAATCTTATAAGAGCTTAGAGAACGTTGTAATTATTGGTGTATCTCAGGGTAACATTCGGTGACCATACTCTTCCTCGTGTATTTTAAAGTGCTGTATCATGAAAATCGCTTATTTGCTGTTAATTCATAATCCATTGTAAATATTGGTCTCCAATGATTGACAAACAATTGAATACCTGTCAAGTCATAATATTTTAGAAAACAGGCAATGTCTCATGAGATTTTAATCTTTGTAATAGCTAAATGAACTAACAACTATTCTAACGATTACGCTTAATAGAAATGCAAACTTGAGTGCATCACACGCGCGTTGCCGATCCTTCGAAAACGAGACACTATACTGTTTGCACAAGGGTCAAAGTCCCTTATTTAAGTATGCTGGAAACTACTTACTGCAGGATACATACATACATAGATTCACGCCTGTTTCTCAGAGGGGTAGGCAGAGACTACGGATTTCCAATTGCTACGATCCTGACACACTTCTCTGGCTTCATTCACTTTCATCACATTCCTCATACACGCCCGTCGGTCCAAGGAGCTCTTAACCTGGCCTTTGTCGAGAACGCCTCCGATCTGATCGAGAAACGTTCGCCTAGGTCTTCCTCTTGCGACTGTTCCATTCACACTAGCCTTATAAACTTTCTTAGTCAGTCTTTCCTCGTCCATTCTTTCTACATGTCCAAACCAGCTTAACATACCCTTTTCTATTCTTGTAACTATATCCACTTTCATGCCGCATCTCTCTCTAATCACACTATTTCTTATTCTATCTTTCAGAGTCACACCACATATGCTTCTCAACGCTCTCATTTCTACAGCATTTATTCTGCTCTCATGCTTCTTTTGCCATACCCAACTTTCACTTCCATTCATAAGTGTGGGCACTAATAGTCCTCTATGAACAGCCAAACGTGCCTTTTCGGATACATTTCGACTGTTCATAAAAGCGCGTAGGGCTCCATTCACTTTGTTGCCAGCAATCGTTCTCCTTTCAATATCTCCGTCATGTTTACCATCCCTTGTAAACAAAGTACCCAAATATACAAACTCTTTCACTTGCTCCACTTTTTCTCCATCAATCATAATATTACACATCGTCACACACTCTTCCTTTTCAAATACCATTACTTTCGTCTTGCTTACATTTATTTTCATTTCTTTACTCTCAAAAGCACCATGCATAATAGTTACCATCGCCTGCAACTCTTCCGCCGATGACGCAAGTATTACTTGGTCATCGGCATAAAGAAGACATTTGACAAGTAACTCATTCATTTTTAATCCCCTTTCACAATCTTTTAAATCTTTCAAACAATTGTCCATGTATAGGTTAAACAGCCAAGGTGACGCTACACATCCTTGTCTAACACCTTTATCGATGCTAAACCACTGTGTGTAGGTCCCATTTATGCTAACACAAGCTCTGGAATCATCATAAAGAGATTTCAGAGCTCGCGTGAGGTTGCTATTCACTCCATACATGGACAATGCCGACCAAAGTTCATTCCTCACCACTTTATCATAAGCCTTTTCCAGATCCACGAATGCGCAATAGACCTTTTGACCTTTGGCCAAAACTTTTTCGGCTATGCTTCATAAGGAAAAGACCTGATCCGTACATCCCATACCCTTTCGAAATCCCGTATGTGCATCCCATATTTTCTTGTCGGTTACTTTCACAATCCTTTCAATTAACACTTTTGCATACAATTTACCGACGACGCTGAGCAAGCTAATGCCTCTATAGCTTTTGCACTCTTGCTGTGAGCCTTTTCCCTTGTATAAAGGTACTATGACGGCCTTGCACCAATCACTTGGTACACGGCCGGTATTCCAGCACAAGTTAAAAAGGCGGCACAACTGAGTTGCTATAAGACCCTGTCCAGCTGTCAGCATTTCGACTGTAATCCTATCATACCCACCAGCCTTTCCTGATTTCATGCTTTTCAATGCTTTCATTATTTCATCCATACTAATAGGGCTTTCATCACTACTATCATTATCATTCATTTCGAAACTTTGCCCTTGCCATTCCTCTCTTTCAAATAAACTTTCAAAATATTCTTTCCATCTCTTCAGTACGCTCTTTTCTTCATTCAGTAAACTTCCATTCTTATCTCTGATTGCTGCAGGAAAGGAATACAACTTAAAGTTACGACATCGATTTAATTTTTTAAATTCTAGCCTAAAACTAATTGCTTCAGTTTGCGCGAAATCCTGGGTTCACAAGAGGATCTCGTTTTGCATAATTAAGGTTTTATATTTTACTAGCTTTTGCCCGCGGCTCCGCTCGCGTTAATTTAGAATTTGACAATCAATTCGGGTTATACTCTGCTTGTAATAATACAATTCAATCATGATTCGAAAGACACGTGGCGCCATCTATTATCATAAGAAAGTTATTATTGTTTTCCTCGGGAACAGTAATATTTTTCGGGATGAAAGGTAGCCTATGTCCGTTTCTGTACACCTGTCAACGTATATGCAAAATTTCAGGATGATCGGTTCAGTGGATTAGGCGTGAAAAGGTAACAAATAAACAAACTCATTTTCGCTTTTATAATATTAGTTAGGATTAGGATTAGGATTTTTAATTCATCGTTTTATAAAATCTTTTACAAAGTTGAATGTTTAGCTATATATAGGTTACTAACAATACTAGACCGACAGGCATATAATAACTTTATACCTAAAGAGCGACGAATGGCGTATATTTAATCGGAAATTGTGTATTCCTTACGGTATAGGTGGCGCACCATGCAATAGCGTGCTTGCAGCGAGCACTAATGGTGTTAGGACTATCGACTATGGGCGGCGGCGGCTGGGAGGCGTGCTTCCAGAGCGTTCTGTTTCCTCTGCTAGAACAGCTGCCTAGAAGAGCCGATGTCACTGCTAGAGTTAACACTAATATGTGCAAGGTAAATACATATATTTCATTATTGCAGCAAGTAGATATTATCTTGTGTTTGTACTTTAAATTATAATGTAATCTATGATCAACCGCATGCCAAAAACACGAAAGGATTAATCATGTTTACCAAGTGTATACGCACATACAAAGTTTCGTGTGATTGGTGTAAATATATCATCAATAGCAGTACAGTTTTTTGTATCAGTTAGTTTTATGAATTTGGTGGTGAAACTGTATATTCGCGTTGAAAATATGGTCTTCTTGTACAAGCAAGTTGCACAATATGTCACATACCACGCGCGTCCCTATGACGTAGCGTAAGTTGACCCGCGGTATTACGTATACATTGCATTTTATAAGACATTTGTAACGATTTCTTTAGTACAATTAAATCTTTTAATCAAATCAGTTGTGTATTTTTCCATACCGACCAGTAAGTTGTACTCGTAGCATATAACAATCAATGTTGGTGAACACACCAGCACTTCTTTTCTGTATTTTCGTTTACGATTACATATGCAATTAATCGATATCGATTAGTTGCATATTATGTTGTTAATTATTTGTTACTCTATAGATGGATATTTATCGACTTTCAATCGATTAGACCATGTTGACTGGTAATACGATTTTCACAATAAAACACTCCAAATCGTGTGGCAAGTAATCTAATCGATCGAAAAGTACCTAAGGCCCACGATCTTGTGGAGTGGTTCAGTCCATATTTAACGCCGTGATGTGGTGCGCAGGTGTTCCTGCAGCACCTGTCGGCACTATCAGCGCGGCCAACATTCGGCACCGTGTGGCGGCGCGTGCTGGAGGTGCAGCGCGCGCTGCTGGCCGCGCCGCCAGACGACCCGCTCACCGAGGCTGCGCTTGAATCCCTCAAGAACATGATCCTCGTCATGGACTCTGTCAGGGTAAGTTTTGTTTGCCCAATATTAATATATAGCAGTAAAGATATAAATAAATTTTAAGGTAATCAAGCACTGAAAAAGAATCCCACACCCGGCTGGATTATCATAGGTAAGAATTTGCGACCCATCGGTTCATGTCGGCAAGTTGTATACATAAAAAAGAACGTGCAATATTTAAAACTTAAATAGCACGACGCCGTATGTATCACTATAGCAGCGGTCGTTCTGCTATCGTCTGCTGTATGTCGCTACCTGTATCTTCGCTATACGTGTGTGTATAGTTACAATACTGTCTTAAAGCCCATTTAAACTCGTGTTTCTCCAGTGACTCTGGTCGATAAACTTATACGTAGCACAGACACCGCGCCAGTCGCCAGCATAACTCACAGATAACATTTCATCGACTGTTCGACAGCTCAACGACTGGTACTTGTAAAAACTTGCATATTCCATAATCAGTACCAGTGGTTTTTCGATTTTTCGGTAAAGAATTACTAAAAAAAAGGTACGCGCGCCTACCGTGCTAGGTTCAGTTTCGAAAGTATCTAAAAATAAAAAAATGTCAGTCCGTAGGGATTTCATAAATTTTTTTACTTGCATGAACTTGTTTAGCTGCAGGGGGCCAGCGGAACCAGCTAAATTTTGAAAGTGGTCTATGAGAAAAAAGTTTGGGCACCTCTGCCTTCGACCTACCAACAACTGGCAAATTATGGGCACATCCCATGCTGACCTCTTCGGAAATACACGGATGACTGTTTGCGCTAAAGTGTACGGTTACTTATATTTGTTACGCACGTTGTAGATATTCAGCAACGGCGAGGGCTACAACGAGCTGTGGTACATGACGTGGGACAAGATCAGCGAGTTCCTGCCCAACCTGAAGGAAGAACTCTTCCCACAAGGTATATCTTCATACTATATACCAAAATATTTCCGCTCATTTAGGTGCGGTTGGATTTATCATATCTGTGTGTCAATTGAAAACTATCGCTTATAATAAGCGCTGGAATTTGATGACAAAAAAAGTATTTTATATGATTAAATACTGTTTTAACAATCGGATGATGGCGTAGATGGCGTAGTGGTTAGTGTAACCGACTGCCACGCCTGAGGTCGCGGGTTCGATTCCCGCACAAGTCAAACATTTGTGTGCATGAACATGGATGTTTGTCTTGGTCTGGGTGTTTCTATGTATAATATGTATGTATTTACAAAAAAAAAGTATATATGTATGTTTATCCATTGTCTAGTACCCATAGTACGAGCTCTGCTTAGTTTGGGCTAGATGGTGTTGTGTGTACGTGGTAGAATATTATTATTATTATTTAAATCATTTATTTCTAACTTATCTTACTATTGCTTCACTACACTAAACTACACTTAATTGTTATATTAGTTACCAAAAAGTGCTTGTAATAAAGCTTATTCTAAATTTATTGAATTTCAGTGAAAGACAATACGAGCAAGCTGTCGCCAAACCTACCGAGCCACATGCAGCCGCAGTTCCCGCCATCCCTGCCCACCCTCATCCCTGTTGGACCCAACAGTACGCCAACCATTGTACCCGTTCCCTCCCCACAGCAGCAATCACCCACCAACATACCCCTACCAATCCCAGTACAAACACAATCGCCAATATTGTCGCAAACGTTGGCGCACTCACCGGTGAACCTCGTCCAGACGCCGCCGCTGGTCGCCAATGCGCCAACGTTGGTGGCGCCGACGCCCATCAGCGGTATGGTGCCTATAAGGAACCCTTTGTATGATCAGGCGGGACTAACATCATCGGTACTACTTCAGCCACTAAATGAGGTAGGTGTCAATAAATGATAACTCAATACCTACCAATTATACGACTAATTATTTATTATGCAAATGATAGATTTATTGCGCAACAGCCAGGAATCGTAGTTAGGGTTCGATTCCCGTGTGAGACAAACATGTTAGCGTCTGGAGCCATAGCTGTACTGTACATATACAGTACGATAGTAGTAGTTACACTTCCACTTAGTTGGAACTAAATGAAAAGGAACACAAAATCTTTGATATTCTCGTACGGCACAACAGAATAATTATGTTATTAGGATTTTAATATACCTAAAGTTTTTGAAAGTGCTTCTTACCGCAGACGTTACTAAAAAGAATACAATGCTTTCGTTCTAGCGAAAATAGTCCTTTAATTGGCTATTATTTCTCAAATAAAAATACACGCCTAATTAAAACTTTATTTTCAGATGATTTCAACGCCCATAGGCATGTCTATGCAGTCACAAATCCCGATACTGTACCCACAGAGCACTGACCACAGCCCGAGCCGCCCGCCGCACAGACACGACCCGCCGCGGATAGACCCCACGCATGCAGACCCCATCATTCTTACACCCACACCCACCACTGGACCTTACATCTCCTATGACGACAACTTTATAACACCCGAGAACAAAGTCGAACAGAGCGAACTCTACGCAGAGTACATAACAAACCCTTACACAGATATGAAGGAAGACCTCACGAAAGAAGCGACTCTATACGATCCAGAAGACCCGAAACCTCTCGAACAAAATTCTCTACTATCCGTCTTAGATAAGAAGTCTTACAGTGCGAATGCGACCCCTATGCATACTGTGAATAAAGCTCAATTCGGGTCGAGTGATAATGTGAGACAGGAGTCCGGGATTTTTAATTTTTCCAGTTACTTTGGCGTTGTGAGTGAGAATGTCGCGCCGGGCTCCGAGGTGTTTGATACATTAACGTCGACACAAGAGGGATAGCTAAACGAGTTGGATATTGGGACGTGGCTGTAGTGTAAGTTATTGAGGGTAGTTGGACAAGATTTTTTGTTACACACGTGACACGGTTGAGTTTGAAATTGTTGTTTGTATATATTGATTTTGGAATTGAAAAGGTGTTAAAAATGTGTCTGGGATTTTTGTCTTTGTGAATGTTTGTGATGACTTTTGTACGACTTTGCAGTTAGATTTAATTTTCAAACCATATATTTAGACGACAGAACTTTGCTATTGCTCTATAGGATCCAATAGATGTCGTTGTAATAAAGTTATGACGATACGCTACTTTTAATGATGACGTTGCCAGAGCTCTGTAACCCAGCAGTAGGAATGTTTGTCTCTTTAACAGCGAAGCAATTTCTCTTATCCAAGGTTGGCAATACTTAGTGTATATTTGTCATAATTTTCTAACAACAAATATATCTATTTCGTTTCAACTTGTTACTTAGAGCTAAGGTAAAAAGATAAAATCTATACAGTTTTAAATTATATGATTAAATAAATATACCTAGTTTCTGAGAGAGTGATCAGCAACGCAAAATAATATGTCACATGATATGATTGGTTTTTACCAATTCAGTCAGCCAATCACAGCTCTAGACATGAGATTAACCGTATATTAACAAAATTCTTTCTTCTTTGCCTTTCAGAAATCTCTACTTGAAGTGTATGTTACTGATCTAACATTGTTGTTGTTTTAGTTATGACTAGGTATAATCTTAGAGCGACGTTAAAAAAGCAATATTATTTAAAAGTTATAAAAAAAATCTAGTCGAACTACCCATTCTAGTTAGAAAAAATTCACTTGTATTATCATATATTATACCTATTATTATCTATTTACTTCGAGGGACTCCTTACACCTACATTTTAAGTCTTTCACTATTAACGGTTACTGTGTTCCAAATACGAAACGTTTTAGTTACAAACTTTAATATAAGTTTATATTTAAAATGCAGTTCTAAAGGACTCGGCCTAAACTTCCAAGCAACTGGGTACTATATTTATTTTAGAATTATTGTTTTATTTCAGCCCATTCCAGGCCATTTTATTTTTATATTTATTTAAGTTAATAAGATATATTTTGTCATTATGTATTGTTTATTTTTGTAATAGAAAATATCCAGGGTGACCAAGCTTTCGGTGAGGTGGGATGTGTAAATTATGTAATTATGGATGTTTCGTTTGTATAGAGAGTCATATATATCTACTACTTCTATTGAATCAATGTAATATAATGTTTAACAATTTATTAATAAAATGTGTTTAACAAATTCTATGTTTGTTTTTGTTTTTTCTATCTATAATAATATAATATATATAATATCAGCCCTGTATTAAACTGCCCCACTGCTGGGGACGGGCCTCTTCTCACTGAGAAAGGTTTTTCTATCTAACTGCTTTAAATATTATGGTATCTGTATGTGTCCGAGAGACGCCACTTATTTTTCTAATGTGTTCCATATTTTTGAACATATGCTTGGATACCATTGGCGGGATGACTATCCGTATTTATGGCGGTTTGGCTGAACCTATCTATATGACATTTTTAACGTCCCGACCTTTTGAGCGACTATATTGTTGACAACAATAAGGAAACTTTGTTTGTACCGATATTATTGACTTTTTGGTTGCGTCTATTTATTTGAATACCCTGAGCGTCACTATTTGACGCTGACTGTACCTAAGACATAATTAGTGGTGTGTGTGTGTGTGTGTTTGTGCACTTGTATGTGAATTCCTATGTGTATTTGGAGGCATAATAACAATAAACTTTCCAAAGTTTACATTTACATTAGACAAGAGGAATAATAATGACCGAATCGGAAATCGAATCCGTATAGGTCAATTATATTTTATAATGTCCATCGAATCGCACATAATAATAATATTGTACGTACGTTCACAATCGAACCAATCAGTTCCTGTTTCATGATAGTTTTTTTTGTAAATAATACAAGCTCTGTATATAAGACAGTTTCTATTAATCGTCTTTAGCGTAATTACGGGAATCGAACCCGAGCCCTCATAATATTATGTATATTTTTCATTTTCTCTCTAGTTTTTATATCTTATTTGGGGTATAATAATACAACAAGGTTTATCATATAAAAAACAACAGTATATTTTAATAAAATTTACATTATTTACAGTTTTGTACAAGTAGGTATATCGAGAGCGCCTTCACAGAAGGCATAATCAGGCACTTTACACAAGTTATAAATACGAGTCAGTCTACACTAGCTTACGATATCATACACGTGAGACGTGGAGCGGTCGCTTGTAGTACGGGTGGTGGGCTCGGAGTAACGGGGGCGCGCAGCAGGGAGCTTTGCGTGGGGGGCAGAGCGCCCTGCGCCACACCGCCGCTGACTTCCTCGACCACGCCCACGCTCCCGCCGCGATACCACACGATAACCACAAACACACGGCCACGCCACTAGCTCCAGCACCTTCCTCCACTTTCCCAGCATCTAGAGCTACCAGCAATGCCAAGCCAGATTGTGAGGAGCTTTCCCTCATACGAGCTTCAATCACTCTCGCTCCTGTGCCTAAAGCAGCCAGAATGAAGTACAGCAGACCAGCGGCTGCTGCGCGCGCTGCAAGTCTTCCAACTCTCTTGGCGCCACGCGAGTCTAGCGCTCGTCGTACTCTCATAATGCCAGGACATGCTCCGATCGCCAGCGCAACTGAAGTCACAAGCAACGCGCCTCGAGGTACACCGACTAATGCCGCGGCAGCAGTGTCAGAGATTCCGCAGGTGCCAGTCAACTCGTCAGCAGTCACTCTTCTTAATGCCAAGGCGGCTGCAGTCCATGCGCCTGCCCAGCCCCAAGAAACAGCGTGCAGGTACGCTGCTGCGCGTTCCAACGCTTCTGTGGACCATTCGCTTGCAGCAGTTAAGTACCAAGCGACGCACGCGTTTGCGAACCACGCGTCCGCTGCCAGCGTGAAGTAATAAGTTAGTGAGAAAAAGGCTACACACGTAGGCGATGCTAGCCCATCGACGGCTAACGTGCTACCTGCACAAGATACCATCTTAGGTCCCAACCATCCTCTCGTCACGTGAGCTAACGCAACGATCGCGTGGCACGCCGCCATCCACACCACAGGCCGCTCCGGGTATCTATATCTCGAAGGTTCTGCGCAGAATGTCAGCAGCGCAAAAGATGTTGATAGAAGAGAGAACCAAGCTAATGTGTTCATCCAGATCTCTGCCTTTCTCTTATCACTCTGGCTGTACCTGGCGTGTTGACCACATGCCGGCCAGCACTCGCCTGTTGGCGCTCTAGTATGTGCCGGTGGACAACCATGCTCTCTTATTTCATGTTCGTGGAACGGCCAGCGGGATGGCGGTGGAGGTTCGGGTTCCAACTCGCTGGCATTTGGTGGTCTCATGCATAGCCGTCTATCAGCTCTGAGCGGGAAGGCTGAACAGTCGAGCATAACAGTTGGCAGCATTTGTTTCAGTTGCTCCTTGCAGTCGTCGACGACACTCTCGCATAGCGCTCTGCAGGCGCTCACGGAGCCCGACACTTCCTCGGAGCAGAGCGGGGCGAACGCGGAGCACAACAGGAAGCGAGCGTGGATCGAACATCCACTGGACAGTATGCCCGCGAACGATACCATCTGGAACAAGAGAAAATCTATTTAAAATACATGTTGTAACAAGTCCAACAAACTCAATTGTCGTTTTCCTCAACAAACCATGGTCAAATCTGTGTTGTTTTACAGTGCCACCAAGGCGAGTATGGTCTAATAAAGCTAATATACAGAATTCAGTTCTCGTAGCCACTCACTAGGCTGGAAATAAGTGGCTATGCCTTTAACTCGAATGATATAGCTAGCTACGAATAACACACAGGCAACGCAGCTATTTGAAGTTTCTTGAGGATCTATGTTCGTGTTGATTATCATCTACATTTAAGTATGGGGTAAGACATCCAAAATTGCTAATGATATACATATTTTATGAAAAGTATTTTTCTGTGTTTCAAGCCCTTCCACGGTACTTCCAAAGATATTATTATTTCTCTATAGTGAAACGTTCACAAAGGGCAGTATTCCCAAGCTCGGAGGCACAAAAAGCAGTAAATGACAGGCTGAGAGACAATGGCAAGGTCGCGGGAGAGACTCGTTTTTGTCCAACAAGAACGGATGTCACGCAATCAAATCGAGAGGGCGAAGGATTGTGCCGTTCGAAGGGCCACTGATGAAATTAAAATAGCTTACGAGGACATTTTTGGCTTTTTATTAACTTTCTAAAACGTGAAACGGTTCGGCCATGTTTTTACGGCAACTGCACTTGAATTTGTAATATGTTAAAACTGTCTCATAAATCCAAAGGCATGTATGTATATGCACCTATTTATTGGGTTTGATTCCTGTCTTATACAAGTTTTTTTAAGGAATTTCTTAATTACATGGTATCGGGAAGTATGTCCAGCAGACGACTCTCTATTAAGCCTGTGGGTGCAATCCACCTCTGCTTACCCGCTTAAGAATATACAAAGCTTAACTTTGCATAATATATATTCCGACTAGATGTTCCCGCGGTTTCACCCGCGTTTATCGTTACTGCGCCGTCCCCGTGGGTCATAGCGTGATGTTATATAGCCGATAGCCTTCCTCGATAAATAGGCTATCCAACACTAAAATAATTTTTCAAATCGAACCAATAGTCCCTGAGATTAGTGCGTTCAAACAAAGAAACTCTTCAGCTTTATAATATTAGTATAGATTGTACGTACCTAATGTAATAAACATACTGCAATAATGACTTTCTATTCAGATGTTCTTTTAAAATTTGCTTACGCAATCCTGTCTTGTATTACCTAAGTATTAGTACATAGTGCAGAAATACCTAGCTCAAATACTGAGGTCTAATTCAAACGTAACATTACACTTGCGGCATTTACACAGCGCCTCGCAGGTAGCCTCGATTAATTGAGTTCTTTGTACAGCGTAACGGATACGTAGTATCAAGTTCATACTACTCGTGTTTCGTATTTCCTGTTAAGCAAATTGTTCATGTACAAGTGACACAAATATCTGTATATCCACGAAGGAATTATACTCATATTTCGCCAAAAATGTTTAAGTGTCAATGTAGAGACGAGTCGAATTTTTAAAAAGAAGATAAATAAGAGTCATAAGTCATGTAAAAAAATTATATAGTAGGTATAGCCAGTTATTAGCGTGTATATATATATATATATATGTGCGTAACTGTCTATAGTTATTTGTGCGGTTATATTCCGGAGGATGCTTTTTTATATTTTGTTAGAAAATATTTAATACTAGCTTTTGCGTGCGGCTCCGTCCGCCCGCGTGGTACCTACATCAATAAAAAGTAGCTTATGTCCTTTCCCAGGTTTTAAACTATATCTGTACCAAATTTCATCTAAATCGGTTTAGTGGTTTAGCCGTGAAAAGGTAACAGATAGATAGACAGACAGAGTTACCTACTTTCGAATTTATAACATTAGTAAGGAAGTAAGGATATCTAGCCTTAAGTTATTATTATAAGTATAAGATATAGTATAATGGTTATTATTTGAACTTAGCATATTTCGTAATAAAATACTTTTAATATAATAAATGTGAAAGTAACCATACACAGGTATAGTTACTTGTGCATTTATTATTATAACTAGGAGACAGCTTGAAAATTGGAGGTGGGAAATAGACTTCGTATAAAGTTAACCACTAGTCGATACACAAAACCTAAACAACTAACATAGCTAGCTCATTATATACTTCAGCCTAACCCCTCGTAGTTATACAAGCGCGATGTTATTAAAGCAATAAAAATATGGAAATAAGAATGTTTAATGACAGCTCACACCTGGCTACATTAGCGGGCACTCATTAAACTTTTTAGAGCTATATTTAAAATCACAATAACAACCGGGTTTAATAATCGAACTCGAAAATATAAAACAAGCTTCATTTCGTATTTCATTTTAGTTGGAGCGAGCGTTTCTTAAGGATTTTTTCAATGGATGTCTGTGCCTCAGTCGCATTGTTGTAGGATAATTGCCTTCTGGTGGGCAAGCTGAGTAAAAAACGTTATTTCACAAAACAACCGGCCTTGGGACGGATTACAAGAGCCGAGTTTGAGACCAATTTCGTTTCGACTAATTTGAAATGGAGTCGTTGAAACGTGAAGATGTCTTCGTAACTCTAATTATGGCTAGCTCGTTGGGTTGTTAGGGAACCAGAATCAATTTCATGACCAAATAAAATACCTTTTAGCAAAATTCTTAGTAGCTATACGGAGCTTGAAGTATTTTAATGTTAGTTTATCATGTACTTCTTTGTCGGGCTCGATGGCGTAGTGGTTAGTGTAACCGACTGCCATGCCTGAGGTCGCGGGTTCGATTCCCGCACAAGTCAAACATTTGTGTGCATGAACATGGATGTTTGTCTTGGTTTTGGTGTTTCTGTGTATAATATGTATGTATTTACAAAAAAAAGTATATATGTATGTTTATCCATTGTCTAGTACCCATAGTACAAGCTCTGCTTAGTTTGGGCTAGATGGTGTTGTGTGTATATAATAGAATATTATTATTATTATTACTTCTACTAAACCTGCCAAGAATAAATTGGCTAATATGTAAAAATCAATAGAGTTCAATTGAATTTTAACAGAATTAGGTTTGTGTGCCGCCTGCTTTACGAAACTTCATTAGCATTTCTAATTAAAAGTTATGTGTTTAGCTAATCCTTTTGTGCTAAACAAGTAATACAATTGGAGAACAGGTTTTAGAAATCACGCTTTATCCCTAAAGGTAAGACATAGTTGTATAACTCCCCCATACCGTATAATTAGGTTAATAATATCAACGCTGTTTGTAAACTATCTAAATGTATGAAATATCAAGCTATAATCTACCACGCTGGCCCAATGCGGGTCGGTAGACTCGAGCACTTTATGGGGAACTCGCAGACATGTAGATTCTCTCTCGTTATTTGCCTTTATCGGTAGGTAAATTAAGTGATAATTAGTGATTACTTAGAATGTGAGTAGTCAGGTTTACTAAGAGTATTTTTTAATTTGTGTAGTACGGTACCCTAATCGTCGTAGCTTGTAACCAGCAGACGTCAATTAAATCGCTTCCAATAATCGATTAGTGTCGATGTAATCGGTAATCGGAATCGTTTCCAACTGACATTTGACGTCGATTCTCAGTACTACCCATGTATTGTACTGTAGTATGTCACGTTTTACACTTTGAAAGTTTTAATTTTATTTTTTTGTTACCTTCACACAATATTTCGATAGGTAAAAAGGTGCCATTATGATTTACCATATTAAGACACATTAGGACATCAATAGATTTGAGATTGACTCGATGGTCCCGTGGCATAAGTATGATGGCAATCGAGAGGTTCCGGATGCGATGCCCGTATCTAGCCGAGTGTTATTAAGTTTTTGTTAAGAAATGACACGCCGTGACATGCCGGACATGCCGGAAGGCAGACATCGATCTTTTTAACACCAACGTTACCACATTAAAGCAAACATTGTGTGGTTCTTTGTTAACAGTTGTGTTTAATATTTTGTTTAATATTATTTTTGTTGTTCTAGAATCTAGCTATCTATCTGTAAGTGATTTTATTTTTTTCTAGCTGTTTGTGAAAACTTTTCATTGGCCTTATTTATGTTGTTCATTTTTTATTACTTGTATCGTATAGCTGTAAGTTTTCCATTGAATAATAAAATAAAATAAATTCTCAGAAGCAGCACGTAGTTTGAAATTGTGTCTGGTAGACGCCAATAGGCTAGACCCCTAGTAAATAAAAGATTATAATACGCCTTTGAGATATAGGCTATATGCGATTAAGATACTAACTTCTGTAACACAGGTAGTTAATACCTAGCTCGGAGGTCAGAGTCTTCAATATTTTCTGTGTAAAGATTTTGTGCCAATAAAAATTATTATTATTATTATTTTGAGTACTTTTATTTTTCTCAGCTCAGGGCTGGTTTTGACTACATTTATGGGCCGAAACCAAGTAAATGTAGCGTGTGGTGTGTTTAAAGTAATGTAGATGACGTGTTTTGTGTAGCTTCGTTTTCATCTAGAGACATGAACTTTCTAACTGTTCTGCAGGTGTTCAAAATGGCGGCTTTTCGGAGCATAATGTATAGGGAATCTTTAAGGTCTATTAATTTCAGGCAATGGTGAAGATGTTTAGAAATAATACCGGTGGTGGAAAGAACTATGGGCACTATGTAAACTTTGTCTTGTTGCCATATTCTTGTTACTTCATCCTTCAGCTCTGCATATTTACCTATTTTCTCACTATTTGTCGTTTGTAAGTTATGCGTATTGGGGACTGCAATATCTATTAGGTATGTGGTTTTATTGATTTTATATCTTGTAGTGTTATATACAGTCTGTTATAATAATTATTATTGCATGTTTATGCAATAAAAACTAAGGTCATCGCACTGCACTTATCATTGTAATCTCCGATAACGTAATCTATCTTTAGACAATGGATTATGTAAACCAGATCGGTATAATAGCCTTGACCTGATTTATACAGAAATTATAAAAAAAATTGTGCCGCTATTTTAAAAAGCGCATATAACTATCATCAGTAGGTACTGTTTACACTAATTAGTTTGGGTCTTTGGTTTCGTTGCATAAGTTCGTACTTATGTTTGCGGAGTTGGCCATAAGGATATGGTTACCTGTTAAGTAATTATTAGTATGTAGTACAAAGTCTAGAATTGCTCTCGGTAGAAAGCCAGAGACTTGCTCCGATTACGTGGCTCCTAATACAGTATTGGCGATATGTGAGGAAAAATATCGCTTACCCCCTTCATAGACATAGGTGTGTGGCTGTGCATGTACCTATGTTTAAATATTCCAATACCCACTTATACCTGCAACCTCTGAAACCTATCAAGCATTCCCTAATACTCACAAAACACGTAAAAGAACTATCGATAATAACTTTATGCGTAACTGCACACGCAACAATATATTGACATAATAAGTGCAATAATAACAAACACCAAAACCGCACTTTAAAAAGTTAACAAAAGATGTTTTTAAAAGTGCTTAATCCTGTTTTCGGTTAGGATTATATGGAGTACCGACGCAGTTACCTGAGTCTATTAGAACGGTAGATCGCACTCGAAAAAGCATTATTCTTTTTTATGTTCAAAAACGTTTCGTTTTAAGCTAACAATTGTATGTAAACGAAATTGTTTGCGCTCGGAAAAGGTTTAAGCGGCGGCTTCACTTAAGATGTTTCTGTTAAGGCCATGTTGGTTTAACGTTTTTTTTATATTTATTTAAAGAGCTTAATGTTATGTCACGGATAATTGAAGTTTTAGGCTATGACGTTATTATTCGGGAATGTTGCTTGGATGTTAAACAAACTAACAGAGGTAAATATATATTTTTTTAATGTATTTGCTTTGGTATAGACAAATTCTATAGAATATGTAGGTAAATAAATTGTCTACGCTTTTATTTGTTATGATATTATCACATGACGTCAATAGTCTAGGTAAACCAGAGATACTATACTTATGTTGGTGTACTTAATCAGCAAGTGAGCCAGCCACGAACAAGCGTTACCTTTAGTATTGAGGCAACTTTGATAGTTCTATATCTGCACCGAGTTAGGTTGAAATATAGAACACCTACATTTTATTAGCTTTGTTTAGGTCCCACATAACACTAAGCGTTCTACTGCACAGACGTCTAGAATCTAAAATGCTTTTCAAAAATTGTCTAATTACAAATATATATACACCATCTAAACGGGTATTGAATTTGAACCTCACCATCAGCAATAATATTAACCACAAACATACCACTGAATGAATGAAATCTAAGAACAAACATAAAAATCTATTTATCAGCAGTGCCCGAACAAAGCCACGTTCATAAGCTAGTCTAAACATTAATTAATACGCCATAACTCAACGTCTGAATCTATCAAGGCAACACCAACTCTTAAAATAACAAACCAAGCCTTTATGGATTAAAAGTGGTTTGTAAACATCCCCTTAACAAACATTTGCTCATATGAGTGCCATCGGATGTTTTTGGATCACATACAAGAGTACCCACTGATATAAATACCGATATTATTCAATACAAACGATTTTAAACCTTATCGACTCACGTTTAAGGCTGTATTTAGTTCGATATATTTCAGGGTAGGTATTGTAAATACCGAGATTATACCATACAGACGATTTTAAATCTTATCTTTACAGTACGAAGGCTTTATTTGTTTGTGAGTGATTCAGGGTTGATTTTGTTTAGTTTAGCTGATCCATTGAGTTAGTTCTTGGACTCGTATTATTTATTTGCTTGGATAAACATTCGATAGTGCGGTGCGAGCGGATTGATTGATGACGTCATGCGGCACACAAAGCGGCGCGGCGCGGGCGCACCATTAAACTGTACAAATAAACTCAACTCTATAAGTGGTTGTTTTGTTCTGAACGGAACTGAAGCGAAAAGCTATGAAAGTTTTTCACGTTTCACGGATTTTCAAGACTTGAACCAAGTATCTATATCTATACCTAAATGTTTGTATGAAGAATGTAATGAAACCAGAAAGCAAAGGCATCCGAAAGCTCCGACTACCCGGCCGAGAAGCAGGCGTAAGGCGCCTATATATTATGCGCACGAATACGTGTGTAACAGCTAGTTTTTCATAAAAGGGCTCACAGAGTTTAAGTAAACACTTGTCAGTCATCTATTTCGGTGCGTATCGTAAATTTATCACAAAACTTTATACTCTTGTTTGAGAGCGACAGAATTTCGTCTACGAACAACAAAGGACGACAGGCCGCGACAAAAAATTAATTACCGACATGCTCCGAAAATAGGAGTGTGCCCGTCGTGCCCTGCGCATGCGCAGCTTTGATGTTTTCACGGGACAGTTGTTGGGAGTACCGACCGGGCTGTTGCGCGCGATGGCCCGTGCCTACGCTCTCAGTTAATAATGTATGCGGAGTTGTGTTACACTTTACAGGAACCACCATTTTGTTTTTAGTTTGGGATGCCTCATAAATAATAGACGGCCCCTTCACAATGCACGGGTCGATATACATATATATACAAGATATCCGGCATTATTGTCTTCATTAATTTATATTTTGTTACTCTAAAACATACATTATGGGCAATTTTCAATCATCCGATAGAATAACCTTTATACTTGAAGAATAAAGATAGACTGCCTCCCAAAACCGTGTACCTATATCTCTTGACTGAGGTTAGTCAAAGATTGAATATTCAAATCATAATATAGATCGTAGTCCTGTCAAGGAGTGACTCGGAAAACGACTTCTCGGCCTTGGAAGTCACTAAAACCCGATCAATAATTAAACAATTTATATTGCTGTTTTTAAATGTAACTTAGATCTCTTATTTGCTTGGCAGAACAATCATACGATGCTCCTGATTTTCATCGAATCCCTTAGCCTTAAACGATTGTGTCAACCAGAGACACTGCTTATGCTTAGCCGGACTTACAATCAAGAACCTCTATCTTTCAACAGTTAAACTTTTGTTAGGAACAGCTTCTTTTCATGGCAGGTCAGTTGGCCAAAGAAGTTTTTCTCGAAACTAACTTTAGCCGAAAATAAAATATACCATAATAATTATCTAACTATAAAAAT
Organism: Catocala sponsa; assembly: GCA_963564715.1. Taxonomy (NCBI): domain Eukaryota; kingdom Metazoa; phylum Arthropoda; class Insecta; order Lepidoptera; family Erebidae; genus Catocala; species Catocala sponsa. Next base: position 22,901,802 of record OY751341.1, on the reverse strand, counting down.
ATCAACTTTTGCAAACTCAGTATACATGGTTCTCAACATGCCACGTAACTTCAAAGGCACGTGGCTCTGTACTGCAGTAGATACAGGCAGACTGCGACTTGATCAAAGGGCTTCACTCTTGGTAATCTGTTTGCTTTGAACAAATAGCTTTTGATTTATCTACGTAGTACCGCAGCTATCAGCTATTAGATCGTTTGCGGCCAGGTTGTAAGTGCCGTGCTATCTGTTTGATTATAAATTGCTTCAGATAGGGTGCAACGATTCGTTTCAACTCAGCCGAGCAACATTGTTATACTTATTTAGGTTAGCAAAATTATTTATTATGATAAGTGTTTCTGAGTTCAACGAGTATTTGATTTAAATACTTTTAGGTAATTTCAGACGCATAGATAAAATATCAAACTATCTTGTAATATTCAGGAATACACTCTTTAGTATGTCGGAGTGATTGCATTTATACTTCTTAAAATTTCACAACAGACGCCGCATTCTAATTGTTATTTCATTCCGTGAAAATAAGATCAAAATTATGAAATATTAGGACCACTACGGGTTGCTTGCTACTAGGTGGATTATAGGAGTCAACAATAGAAGTACTGGATGGTGCAGTAGCTTCTGTAATCACTTAACCACTTTATCAATGTAACAAATATTTCGAGATCGACTTCCTTATGGGAATAAAGGAGAAAAATTGATTTATTTACACACTTTAAAGCAGTGATACCAAGTCTAACCCTTAATTGTGTCTGCGAAACAAGGATTATTATTAGAGCCGGACGTCTTTAGATAGAAACAAACTGTGCAATAGATGCGATTAATTAATTCTATCGTACTGATGCTTTAGCCAGCCGCTGCTTCAATTGAACTTGTTAGTACGAGTATTGTGATGCTCTATTTCTAAAATAACTTGTCTCGTATCTAAATTCGTAAATCATAATAGCATAACGACTGTATACCTACACTCAAAACCAGAAGTGAATCACATCTACTTTTTGTGAGTTATGTTATGTCGCACGTAATAGAAGACCCTTATAAAAACTATTAGGTACATAGAATCACGCTTCTATATTACCGATGACGTAAGCAGAAGAGTTTTACCTTTTTTACCTCACATATCGTCAACTTCACTTATAAGTCCTAGTCCTAGCATAATAGAGGCAAGCCTTTTGCCATCTACCGGGAACAGTTCCAAACTTCATGCTACTACAGAGAATATCCTACCAGAAAAACCCAATATCACTTGCCCGATTTTACAATAGAACCCTTAAGAAATCGAAAGAGGATTTGAATCTCAAAATCAAGAGCAATGTGAAAATAGGACGCGAAATATAACAGCTACTTCATAAAGCGACGTTTTCAGTACAGGTAGCATGTCAAATCACTATCAGCGCAATATCGAAGTGTTGATCCATGTCCCAGTGAAGTACATACGCTTGTACCAGCTACCGAAGCGCTGTGCGGCCGCCGCTGTCAGGTCTCTGCTGCGCGGACGTTATCGTCTCTATTTATCTATTTATATAGTGTAATGGTCGCTGCAATGCTATTTATCACTTCATTAGTTACGGCGCAGCCCTTTGATGTAATGTTGCGTGGATAAAACCGATGTAGGGCTGTCTAACAAATCAGTTGATTCCAGATGAACTAGGACAATTCGATACCTGTCTGATATTTTTCTAAAGCATGTCTAAAGCCAATAGTTTCATAACGTTTAGCAATTGTCAGATTTTGCATATTTTTAATTTGTCTATGCTAGTTAAAACTGACCTAATTTGGCAACGGAAGCTGTTTATTTTTGACATTTGTGGCATTACTTCTAGCTTATGTGTTTTTTTAACTGATTTCTTTTAGTAATTTTGCTAGCCACAACCAAATATGTTGTTAATTAAATTTAAGCTGGAATTTCACTTAAACTATTTTATGCATGTATTATAAGGTTTTCTAGGACGCCTCAACCGAAATCGTCAATGAACGTCTAATCAAAATGTAAGGAAATACAATCAAATAGGCGAGCTCTATCATGAATTCATGAGCGATAAAAATTCTTAAAAACCTTTCTTACACGAAAACCAATTAAAATGTACTCAATTAATGCCTTAATTAGCGGAAAACTACATCAAAAAGACAATTAGTCACAATATCCTTTATGTGTATCAGCCCTGCGCTACGGAAACATCAAAGCGTTTAGTCGGCGCGGCGGGTAAACAGAGAGGCCGCCGAGTGACGGCCGTCATAAAAACATGGACGCACTACAAACGCGTTTATTTTGATTGTACCCCTCCCCCCACACCTCCGCCGCACCCTCGCGTACCACGTGCGTGTGCGCAACTGCGAATTGATTGAACTATATTCGGCTTAATGAATCCCTTTGAATGTACCGATTTTTGTATGAAAAATCATTAAACTTTGTATTTGAAGTGTTAAAGTGATTGATGATAACTTTATGAATGTTGGTGATTTAACACTTTAGTGGATCTTTATATTAGCACACAATTATGTAAATTGCCTGCGAAGAGAGACAGCTGATTAGTCTGATCTCATTGTGCCGCGGTTTTCTTTTTATCTAGTAATGGTACATCATGTTTGTAAATTATATTTGACGCAAGTTTGAGATTGCAAGTAATAATTCTACATTTCCAATTTTAAATTTAATAGTAACATGATTGACAAACGCTAAGCCATATAATATGTGTTGTCAACAGGTGACAGAATTGCCAGATTAGCTAATTAAGCGGTTAGCTGGTATGTTCCTCACCCGCTTCGCAACCCCTCCACACATGTAATAAACATTAACAGACTGTATGAATAAAGTTAGGTAGATTTATAAAGCTGTAACTTAAAATTTTATGCGTCTAAACGTTTATACACATGGTAAAGACATTACCGTTGCTATTAAAAATAAATAAATTTCTTTACAGTTCGTTGTATAGAGCGAAATTGTTTTCATTCTCAAGATTCCATCTGAAGAGAATCCATTTAGGAACGCAATGAACTTAAAAAGAGATGTTTATTTTCACAAGATGACTCCCGCAGGGATAACCTTTTAACGTTACAAAATCTTTAACAACAAACATTAAAAACACTCGGTCTTGGCAGAACTATCTATGGAGTATACTATATTCAAACTCCGCCATCTGTAAAGTTAAAATTCTCAACATTCACTCAAAAAATTTTCATCTACGAACGCAATAGTCTCAAAACCTTACACTGAGGTTATTGACTGCTCTTTATTGACCCTAATTGGTTTATTGGCATCAGAATTAATTGATTTTATACAGTCCCACACATCACAGCCGCCGCTTTTCTTAAAACGGTAGCCTCTACTTGTAAACTTACGATTAAATGAGTATTTATTCGTTAATTAAACCACTATTCCGAAGATCAATTAGTAAAAAACATCCATTAACGAGTTGGGAGTTTCTAATTTACAACTTTACGAAAAGCAATTTGGAGAGTATATTACATGACTTTAATGACAATAAAAGTTGTAATGACACGCCGAGACTCCCTCATATAACTGTCGTTATCTCCTTTGATTGCAAGGATTTATGCACTTGATCGAATATTTAGGAATTCCATGAGAGAGGTAACACTTAAAGAAAGAAAGAAGATTAAATAACTAAATTAGCCGCTTTTCTAGTAGGGCTCCTTGGTAAAACAAGGGTTGCGGTGTGTCCAATCTCTACAAGTCGTAGCAGACGGCAAGAAGATAAAGTACCTAAATACAATAGGAAGATAGTGAGTTACCTGTGTTGTACTGCTATCGCTTTTACTAAGATTGTCCTGGGCCCTTGCTGAAAGTAGAGTATCTTTCTAAGTTGCCTGAAAACCCGATAGCTTCTGAATGTAGGCACTATTGCATCGAGCTAGTTACTCTTTATTACAGTTGTCTTCAAATCAGTACATAATTATACTTGTTTATAGAGATATATACAACTAAATCACAGTAAGTTTGGTAAACGTGTTTCACCTTATGTGAGTCTTCCCGGCGTCGCGTCGACCCACTTACTGCAGCTGAGTTCCTTCACTACATTACTTCCGCCTTCAACGATACATGAACTAAACCATACATAACAATATGTATCTACATACATTCACGCACTGTAGGGGTAGACTGACTACTGAAGCGTAAGCGTCAGCTTAGCCATTACCTTTTATCATCTAGTCTAACGATGTCAAACCCGTTATGGAGTCAAATATTTTTAATACAATATGTTAACCATATGAAAAATTCGTATTTTGTAATTATGTGTTTTATGGGGTTTTCGAAATCATGCCCCGTCGTCGTGTCGTATCGTCTAATATAAAGAGAGCATGGGATTGATCCACGTGAAAGCGGCCTCTGCTCGCCATCACAGATTAATTGGCGGTTTACGGCGCGGCCGCGGCCTGCGCGTGCGTCGACTTACGAGCGGCCGGCTTTTTTATTGTTTTGGTTTCCAACTAATCAACTCTGGAAGAATGTTTCCGATAAAGTATTGTTTTAGTGTTAATCAGTACTTTCGACTTGATGTATATGGGGTCACCCAACCCGAATGATAGAAGGAGGTATCTATACGTTTGTTAAGTATTCAATGTTATTTAATTTATGTATTTGAATGAGTTTTTTAACTAAGATTAAGAGCTCATTGGAAGTTATAAACCTTATAGAAAAACCTTAGAATGCAGCTAGGTGCAAACCATTATTTGTGGTTCAGTGATAAATCAATTTCCTCTATCACGATAATAATTAGGGTAATTAGATTTTGCCGGCAAAATCGATCGATGAATAATGTCTCAGAACCTTGGTCTTGGTGGGAATTTTGTGTATTTATAAGTTATGTCTAAGACCTCCGCGGAGTAAGTTTCGTTCGTCAATTTGTTCAACAGGGGTCGCTGAGATAAGTTTCAGTTTAGGAGCGGTGTATTTTGTGAAACACATTTTAAGAAAGAGAGATTGAAATTCCTTTTCCAAATCGAATATCCAATCCTGGCTCACATAGATTGGACGTAAACATATACGCTAAGTTGTGCCACTTTTTTCAGGGAATACGAGCATAGTATATAATTTCAAAACACATATGTGAACGAGCGTGAAGCCCACGTCGCCAGTAGAGCCGGTGTCGTGGCTGGTCATAACTGCAGCGCACATGTACATTGACATTTGGTTTCACCGTTACCGACATAGTCATTAAGAGAATCGTTGTACACGTACTAGGACACGGCGCTTGGCGCTATAAACCGACACTTAAACAAAATGTACGTTCTACGACGCAACTATATAAAAGGCGGCTTGCCGACTTTACGACTCATCTCAAGAGACAATGGAATCGCGCTTTTAATTCGTGACATAAGCTATAAACAATGCCGTTTTCTGTAGACCAAAAACTTGAGCATTGTAGCTGATTTTTATTGGTAACTAACTTCCACCTAAAGCTTCGTCAAAGTTGGATTCACTTTTGTTAGGTGTATTACACGTTGAGCGTCACGTGTATATGTCACCCTGGTGCAACTCTCACAGGCCAGGGAATATCTGGTTATACACCTTAAGTAGTCAACTTCAGAGGTCAGTGTATCATTGAATATACGCCGCGCCGCACATTTTGTATATGACTTTGTAGCTCTGGCCCTCACAAATCGTTTGGTGTATCTGAGGTACATAACCTACGAGCCTTTTCGCAGTATGAAAAGGATTTGGCGATAGTCCATCACGCTGGCATAATATGGCTTGGCATTTAAGTTGACATACTTTCGAAAACATTATTGACATCTCTGTCTGAGAGATCTTTATAAAGCGGGTTTCCTGACAATCTTGTGTTTGAACGCAAAGTGCTTATTTATTAAATACGGGCATAACTTATATCTATACTAATTTTATAAAGCTGAACAGTTTGTTTGTTTGAACGCGCTAATCTCAGGAACTACTGGTTCGATTTGAAAAATTATTTTAGTGTTGTAGCCTATTTACCGAGGAAGGCTATAGGCTACATAGCATCACGCTACGACCCACGGGGGCGGCGGAATAATCATAAACGCAGGTGAAACCGCGGGTACATCTAGTACATAATATACCACTAGGTTAAGAACCTTTAATGATAGATTAATATTTGGAAATAAATAAACATGGAAAAGGAGGTATTACCTCATGGTTTTCCGCTATTATCAATTATCATTAACATTATAATAAACAAGACAACATAATTCGAACAAGATTGTTGTAGAATGACACCGATTTGATCCAGTAGTTTTATTCTTACCGAGTGTTATAACTTTAGACTAGTTTACCTCACCTGCTTCACTTGAAAACTGTCTGTTGCAATCCAATGGTCTCCTAAGGTGCTTAATAATAGGCATATTAGCTATTGCGTTTAAATATTGACAGGCGTAACGTTAAGTCGCTAAAGCAGTTAATTGGTTTGACATTTAGTCCTGCGTTAGATCGAGAAGTCAGATAACGTAACATCGGAGTATCGATGCGTGTAATGAACGTCGTTAATATCTAATAATAGTGGCATGGAAAGTAAACGCTTACAGTACTTGTCAATGAAATACAAGACAACGGATCTTAATCGCTAATATATATTTATTATTTATTTATTAAATAGGCACAACTTGTCGGCCTCGATGGCGTGGTAGTTAGTATAACCGACTGCCACGCCTGAGGTAGCGGGTTCGATTCCCGCACAAGTCAAACATTTGTGTGCATGAACATGGATGTTTGTCTTGGTCTGGGTGTTTCTATGTATAATATGTATGTATTTACAAAAAATAAGTATATATGTTTATCTATTGTCTAGTACCCATAGTACAAGCTCTGCTTAGTTTGGGCTAGATGGTGTTGTGTGTATATGGTAGAATATTATTATATATTATTAACTATATCACAAAATATATTTACATACATGACTAGGTATACTCCAACTGCACGGTTGGCGTAGTGGTCGCCTTGCCATTGTCATTGCGCCGAGTGTTGTGGGTTCGAATCCCACGCGGGACAAAACTTTGTGTGATCCACAAATGGTTGTTCTGAGTCGGGGTGTTCTTTGTGTCCGTTGTTTGAATGTTTGTAAAGTCCCCGCGACACAGGAATTACTCCTAGTGGGGCAGTAGTCTTTTTAAAGAAGACAAAGTACATAGATACATAGTTACATACATCTACCTATACTAATATTATAAAGCTGAAGAGTTTGTTTGTTTGTTTGCACGAGCTAATCTCAGGAACTACTGGTTCGAATTGAAAAATTATTTTAGTGTTGGATAACCTTTTTATCGAGGAAGGCTATAGGCTATATAACATCACGCTACGATAAACGCGGGTGAAACCGCGGGAACATCTAGTTTTTCAATAAAAATTATTGCGCGCTCTAGATTTAATTTCTATGTTGCGGAAGCTTTGCAAATATTTAAACAATGGACGCAAATAACACCCAAATTAGGAACAGCTATTTTTGGATGTCACAAATTTTTGTCTCGTGTCGGGATTGAATCCCCGACACTCAACGCAGTGGAAGTGGCGAGGCGACGATTTAAACCACTACGCCATCCGAGCAATCAAATTTCAAAACGTATTTTTTTGTCGATGTGTCCAGTTACTAAACAGTTTACTATTATGACCATAGAGTTGTCTCTATGCTGTAGGTACTACGCACACCAAAAACAAAAACCCGATTGCTACTTTACCACATCATAAAAAAAACTTTTAGAATCAAAAAACCGTTTTATGGTATCTGAAACATATTCCAACAAGTTATATACCAAAATCCATCGAAGAATAACGCCGCGCCGTTCGGTTCCCCGTTGAAGCGTAGCTAATTCATAATAATCGTACGACGCTCGTGACTATCGCTGATGGTATCCATTTACCACACCACTCAGACCCTTTCAAACGACCTTATTTCCAAGATGTTAAAGTTCAAAATCGATAATCAAGGACAGGCTTCAGGATGATCGAAGTTGTTATCGTTTTGCGTTTGAGGTAGACCTTATTCCTGTGTGTTATGGTTTAGTTTTGCTTGGGCAGGTGTTCGTTAAGGTTGTAGATGGCCAGATTCGTCGTGGCGGCTTCTTGAGAGAAGACAATCGCACCGTGATTGCGGCTGCGCTCTGATGCGTGTTAATTCATGAAGATATTAAAGGAAATTCTGAACGGAGTGATGACCTCTCCACGATGGAGGTAATACGTTTTAGATTATAAAAGATTCATCGAAAAACATTGAATCGATACGTTCTTTCGATTAAATTTTATATAAAAATCGAAGTATCAATTTAGATTGATCGATGAACGTTATTGATTTCGTTTGATAGTAGGTAGGGTTTACGGAACATTTCGAGGTGGTCTTACATTTAGATTGGTACATTATGCTCATATTGCGCCTAAGTTTGGCAGAAATGGTATGGAATCAGATCTCGCCATTTCTGGCACGTAATGGAGTTACTCTAAATAAGCTAATATAATTCTAATTCTAGACTCTGTACTTCCAATGTCACATAAAAATATCCAAATAAAGGTTTTATTTGGATTTTTTATTGTGATACTGGACTAGAATTATATTTGGTTAATTTAAAACCTGTCCTGATAAACCCGAGTTATGAATACGAGGCCAAAAGTTTAGCAGTTCGTACTACACCAATGAGCAAGAGAAGACATTGATAACAGAAGTTGCAAAGTACCTATAACGAAAAGAACCGGTCATAGTTGATTTCTTTTTGGTAAATCGAATTAGGACGCATAAGGTAAGGAAAAGGTGGCTGGTTTGAATACAGAAGAACGAACACCGTATGTTGTGGTGCAAATTTGAATTTAGGAATGGACAGCAACAGGCTGATTGATAGAAAAGTGGACCAAAAAGTATAATCTAATGCTCCTAAGCTTTATATATAGTTTTACTATAAGGCCGAAATTCTTTCGGTATTGTTAGTTACACAAATATTTAAAAAATCGCAAATGTATAAATGCATTACCTGAGTTGACCTTACTTTAAGTTTACTTCAGTAAATAAAACATAGCTGCGTCTTCACACCATTTTCCAGCGTACATTGTTGTAAATAGTCTCACATATACATTTATTTACATAGAATAAGTCGTTGAAAAAGTGTTTAGTGTCGCTAAAATATTTAAATGCAGCGCTGAGCGGCGTGTCTGTCTGTATATTGCGCACTTAGCACTTCATAAGCATCGTGAGAATTGCTTTGTCAACACACCAGCTGTGTATAACGTGTAGGGCTGCTACAAACATGCACGTTATGGTTCTGTTTACTATTTAATAAATATCTGTATACTAGTATTCTCGAAATAAAAAAACCTCAATGTGACAGACAGACCGCAGAAAAAGATGGAGAGAATAATTCCTTTTCAAAGATTGCATCGAAGTTGCAGCATATCGGAGAGACTTAAAGAGGGAAGCAGCTTTTGTTCTGCATTACCGAAATAGGCTGATAATAATAATATCTTAGTAGTGGTAGGTACATTTGATTGATGAAGTTTCAGTTACCACCAATCTATTGCCAATTTACATATTATGTACTTCTGTTACGAATTCTCTAACAGTAAAATCTGATAACACTCTGTTCAATCAGAGAATACAATCTGGATCCTTGAAATCATAAGAATAAAGGATATTTTACGCCACGTGATCAACGAGGCAGTAATTGGCCATAGATACATAATATTATTTTTATAATTTAAACATGGCTATAAATTTGAGCGGCTAATTACTAGCATTCTTGATAAACATGGAAAATATTTTTGTCAAATAATATTTTGCGATGTTTATTCTAACATAAAAAGATTTAACTATCATGTTGACATCTTTAGTAGGTTGTAAAATTTTACATAAAAATATATTAAATTAGCTGTCCATGTTTTATTTTGCTACCATCAGATAGCGTTAGGAAATATGTATATTACTTTAAATAATATCTTGAACCTGCCTAACAGTTACACATAATATGTAAACTTAAATTCTACTAATATATTAAATGTAAAAGATTTTGTTAGTCCAAAGCTTATGATTGATTTTGTTGTCGAGATAACTTAAAATTTCACAGAAGGACAAAGGCTACTTAAAAAAGGGATTAAATATAATGACCACCAAAAATAGTAATTGCGCAGCAAAATATGCTTACTAAAATATATCATAACGAGCACCAATACGACTCAAATCACTGCATTCCGTCTCGGAAGGGTTAGGTTTTTTTATGGATTAGGGGGCAAACGAGCAGACGGATCGCCTGATGGTAAGCGATCACCGCCACCCATGGACACCTGCAACACCAGAGGAGATACAAGTGCGTTGCCGGCCTTTTAAAGAGGAGTACGCTCTTTTCTTGAAGTGTTGAAGGTCGTATTGGTCCGGAAATACCGTAGACGACAGCTCATTCCACAGTTTTGTTGTGCGAGGCAGAAAATTCCTGGAGAAACGCACAGTTGTGGACTGCCAACCATCTAAATGATGGGAGTGAACATGCTGTCGCGTAGGACGATGGCGGAAAGAGGCGGCAGGGATCATTCCGAACAATTCCTCGGAGCACTCCCCATAGTATGGTTATGTTAGGTTCTTTCTTAAACCCACCCAAAAATAGGATCCGTCGACTTATTTTGATCTCTTTAAATATATTTTGCTGTGCAATTTGATGATCATTTACTATTTTTGACTATTATATTTTACTATATCTGGTGATAAGTTAAACATAATCCCTTAAAAAATGCTAGTGTAACATATATCCTTATATATAGTCTTGCCTGTATATCCACTTATAACCGTTGTATATACGATACTACCCACATTTTTGAAAACAGTAGGTACAACACTAGCTGATAGGCTATGCAAAGATGTAATCTACAGCACACATAATATTATAATGGTAATAGACAATTCAACCTGTATGTCAACATAAAGATTTAATTACGAAACAATCAGTAGTAAATGAACAAATATTTTACATGTCGGCTTTTACAACGGGGAATCAAGATAGCATATCTCTACGAATAAAGCATGCCATGGAAGGGTCGACTACATGCCCGAGATTAAACGCAAGTGCTTTTTTATACGAATAGGAAGTTCAGGTGAATTCTTTTAGGCGTGAATTCTAACTGCGCGGCTTCATATTCAAAATGTTGAAAGTTTCTTTATCGTTATTGCAATTGGAATGTAGCAAATGCAATAACTATTTCTGCAAAAATATGAAGTAACTAGCTGACCGGCGTGGCGCAACTTCGTCTGCTTCACATAAGAGAATTTTCCCCGTCTTTGCAAATTTTTTTATTGCTGATGCGCTCCTATTGGTCGTAGCGTATTATATAGCCTGCCTCGATAAGTAGGCTATCTAACACTAAAATAATTTTTCAATTCGAACCAGTAGTTCCTGAGATAATCGCGTTCAACCAGCCAAACAAACTCTTCAGCTTTATAATATTAGTATAGATATAATAAATATAAATGAGAGTAATAGAACAAGTCTATTTCTTATTGGCAAAGATCCAAATAAATGTGAAGATAATTTATTATGAAAGTGAATTAGTTAGGTGAGCGGTTTAAATCACATTTTTGATTACTACACGGATTAAATCGCGGGTGGCTGATACTGCACGGATGACGTAGTGGTTTAAGTGTTCGCCTCTTCACTGCCGCCGCGCCGAGTGTTGTGGGTTCGATCCCGACACGGGACAAACATTTGTGTGATGGATATAGTTGTTCCGAGTCTGATGCCCGTTTTCACCAACAGGCCCCTAGGCTCCACCTACGTACGTGTCTTTTAAGCTAGCGGTATCCCATAATCGAATACTTACCTAAATTCAATTTCACCATACTAGGTATCACCTACGAAGGAATTCCCTAAGTGACAGATAACTTTTTCTAAAGTCACGCTTCTGACATCGATGTTTTATCGATAAGATGATAATTTCTATATTTGTTTTCAAATTAATGGTATTAACAGTAGTATTATTAATACATTGAAAAATAATATCTTTTTACATATTTTGACCTTTATGCAGTTTAATTTAAAAATAAAAATATTTTCGGTGCATGCGTATAGGCTGTAAGACCCGTGTTCCTTTGCTTTCTTTGGCAAATGAACGAGAAACCTTATGTCATTTCTTAACATACGTCGTCGTGTGATTATTTGGAACTCCGATTCGTGATAATTAACCCTACATTACTACTCATGTTGCGACGTTCAAAGAAACTACTCATACGCCCGCGAGGCGCATCATATTGACTAATGATTTTATTCAAAACCTATAGGTATGATTGATATGTTTTGAGTATTTACATAATTGTGTATATTACTAAAAATAAAAAAGAACACAATTTTAAATAATACTTACATATTTTTATTATAAAATCTTTAATCAAATAAATCTTAGGAACAATTTTTAGGAACTTAGGCAATTAAACAGTCTTCTCATTCAAATAAAATAAAAACAACTTAAAGTATACAATTGTCTTAAAAAATGGTAAATTATGAAGTAGTTAACTAAAAAAAAAACTAACAAAGAAACAAAAACAAATTTAGATGCATCCGATACATACATGAACTTGATGTTCGCCGCAGATAGATTTTTCACACTTGGCGCACGTCATTTTGGACATCCTCTTCTTTTTAGATGTACAATAAGAGCAATATCTTCTTTTTTCGGCGGTGGTGGACCCTCATTTTCTACAGAAGAGTCATCGGAAGGTTTTTTCAGGATGATTTCGATGATATCCCGGATATTGCGTTTCAACGTAGGTGCTTCTAATCTTTTTTGCATCCACTCAGTAGTCAACTGCGTGCTAAGTTTTTTCATAAATTGTCTTCGACTCAGGGGTTTTTCATTTTTTGTTGATATATTATGACAATATATGACATATGAATTCACGAAAGATATATTTAGCATGTTATATAAAATAGCCATTGGCCATCGGTTAGTCTTTCTAGAGCATGACATAGAGGAAGTCATTTGGTCCAATGTAACTACGCCACCTTTGGTCTGGTTGTAGAACATGATCATCTCCGGCTTTCCAGTTTCATTATTTATGAGCCCCTTTTCGTCGCACGAAGATAACAGGAACACCATTTTAGCTGGTTTTGGTTTGTAGGAAACCAAAGTCAAGGGGCCATCATAGGCGAACATGGATGTACCAACGGGTTGACGACGGGTGTTTTTCATTTCTTGAGGAATTTCCCGTTTGTTGGATCTTATCGTACCAACTAGCGTGAGTTTATATGGTTCAGCAAGTAGTGATTTCGCCAGCGGTACAGACGTGAACCAATTATCACATGTTAAGTTACGATTAGTACCATGTATAGGACGGGTCAATTCCTTTACGTAGTATTCTCCCTGAGGTAATCCCCCGGTGTCGGTAGCTCTTCCAATGTATGGCAAAGCGTTAAGCATATATTTCGAACCATTGTCACATATCATAGGTATTTTAATTCCGTACTTGTTGGGTTTGTTCGGAATATACATTCGAAAGGGGCACCTGCCTCGAAATCCAACCAACTGTTCATCTACTGTAAGGTAGTTTCCCGGTGTGTAGTTAGACTTGCACTGCTGTATAAACATCTCCCATATCTTCCTGACTGGGACAAAGGGATCTTCTTGACGCAGGGCAGGACGCAAAGTCTTGACATCCATTCTCAAACAACGCGTGAGAAAGTTGAAACGCTCCCTGCTCATCACTGCTAAATACCTAGACCCTGAAAAGGTGCTATCAAATAGCTCAATTGTACTTAGGTGGTTATCTTTCATTGCGGCAGTTAGCGTCAAAATACCAAAATAGGCTCTAATTTCTATGGAGCATGTATCTCTGTAGGTAGCGTGGGTATTTCCAGTAGGTCTCTTTGTAGATATTTCCACATTTGTCCACTTCACTATCTCAGCAACAATGTCTTCCGTAATGAATAAATCAAAACACAAACTGGGCTCAAAGATATTTCTACACATCCTAGTAGGGCCTCTAGAAGTGTGCACAATGTTTCTAGCAGTGGTTCTACCGCGACTTTCACCTTTAGAAGTAGACCAACAGTACTGGTTTTTGCCCTTCAATGTTCGACGCGCCGGGACAAGGATACGGTGATCAGAACTGGATGGCTCCAAAGTCTCACTATTTTCTGGGACTAAAGATGGCACAGATTCGTCAGCTCTTCTGTCACTGGAGTTCTCTATAGTTTCATCTTCAACGTATCCTTCTTCTACATCGTCCTGAACATCTTCATCGCTTACGTGATCTTCAATTTCAGAGTCATCTCCCGAAAAGTTATCATCACTATTTTGGTCGCTTTCTTCTAGCCAATTAACTATTATATCATCCATACCTCTTCTATTACTAGTCATGATGTTGAAATTTCAAAACGTACCTAAAAAAAGACAAAACACACCGGTAGTAACTAATAATGCAAATAAAACACTAACAAAATAATTTGATTAAGATCGCAAAACTTACATATTAACTACTCATACGTCTTTGGAGCGCCAAGGGTAGTAATATCAACAAAACTAGCACACTTACCGTAACGCAACTACCGTCTTACGACACGTGCTGGCGATGACTGAGATGTCCTTGAACGTGAATGTCATACGCGCGAATGATAAAAAGAGAGAGCAATATATCAAAAACTCGGGCGCCTTTGCGACGTAGAGTAGTAATCTAGGGTTAAAAAGCTTAAACCTTTTAATAAAATGGTCGAAAAAAGAAAACGCAGCCAAAATTACTCTTTCACGGTGAATGTGTGGTCTTTTTACTATTTGCTGAATGTTCTCTAGAGTCTCAATAGCTTCTAGACTCTCTATAAAGTGCCCTAAATCATTTTCCATGATAGAAAATCACTCGTGTGTCGCGTATGAATAAACAATATTCTGTTACCTAAGCATAAGAGTAGTTTAAGGAGCCAACAATCGGGCCCTAAATATAAGAGCTGCTTTAGAGACTTAAGTGACACCTAAACGTTGGTGAAAACGTATTTTTTGTTAGGGGTTCCCTAAAAGCTGCTGAGGGATACATCTGTTGGTGAAAACGGCCATAAGTGTTCTTTGTACCCGTTGTTTGAATGTTTTTAAAGTCCCCCGCGACACAGGAATTATTACTAGTGTCTATAAAAAAACAGTTGCGATAGCCTAGCGGGAAACCGTTGGACTGCCACGCAGAGGTTTCGAATTCGAACCCAAGGCGTGCATCTCTGACTTTTCGAAGTTAAATGCGTATTAAATAGTTAATTATCGCTCGCTTTAACAGTGAAAGAAAACATCGTGAGGAAACCTGCATGTCTGAGAGTTCTCCATAATGTTCTCGAAGATATGTAAAGTCTGCCAACACGCACTAGGTCAGCGTGGTGGACTATGGCCTAACTCTCCTCAAAGGGAGAAGAGGAAACCTGCATGTCTGAGAGTTCTCCATAATGTTCTCGAAGATATGTGAAGTCTGCCAACCCGCACTAGGTCAGCGTGGTGGACTATGGCCTAACCCTTCTCACAGGGAGAAAAGGCCCGTGCCCAGCAGTGGGACAGTTTAATTCAGGGCTGATATTATATATAAAAAACACTTATATTTTTTATATTACTTGTAATCAGGTTGTCTGTATGTCCATAATAATATGTACCTTTTGTTGCATTATGCTTAGATTTTCGCAACCGAATACTTTAGTTGCCAGCGTTTTCTCAAAGGCTATGTGGCTCCGCTTTGCTGTCACTAAGTAACTCTAATTGTTAAAGCAACTACACATGTAATTATGAAAGTGTAACGTTACCATCTCTCTAATTACTAAACAGGATGTAAACTAGACAATAATTCTCCGAGTGTCGGATAATAGTGATAATAGTGATAAATGTGATAATAGTCGTGCAGTCAATGGCCCGCGGTGTCGCAGGGAGGACGGCGCCAGACATTATCAGCTGATAAAGCTAATTAGGACAGACAAGCGTGTCGAGAGCTTTCATACGACATACTTACGCACTTGCTCTTAAAATTCTTTGTTTTTTATGTAAATATTTAGGGTAATGAGCAAGTATGATTATGCGCCAGGCAATTACTTCTTACACAAGTATCACTTACTCGGTTCGGAAAGAATCTCTCGACCGTCGTATCCGCAGCCTGAACGCAAAGGAACGACCGCTATTTTATTAAGCTAATAGAACAAAGACTAGTTTTCAACAGTAGTCGTATTTTACGTGTGCTTCCTTAGTTTTCTTCCTACATTTACCGGTACCGGATTATTGTGTTGTTTATTAAATGTTCTTTTACATTTTTATGGTTAATATTGTGACGTGGATAAGAAGATCGTGGGAGAAGCTCATTAAAATGTTTTGCGTTCCATTGCGTAAGATGCTCTAGCGTTACTAGGTAGTAGGGTTAATTGAAGCTGAATAAGAATAAATTGCTAGTAATCTCTTCGATACAGGTGAGAATAATAAAGTAACGTTTGAGTAACACCATTAATAAGAAAATAGAAAGAAGAATTAAAGTAGTTTTTTATTTATTTATTTGGTTTTATCTCTTAATATTATGAGCTGTTTTGTATCGATAAAGTAATAATGTATTTTTATTTCCAGGTGCAATAAAGATAATATAGTATTCATATGTAATCTGTAAGTAATATGGGCCAATGATTACTTCCACCTCCGTCTTTGATAAGCTAAGATATATTTTTGTATTACAATACCTAATTCTTATTTCTGAAGCCATAAATAACACAATATATTTCATAGAATCGATGTCAGAATATAATTTTGACAACGCACAGTATGAGAAACGAAAATAAATATATAGAAAATGTCGCGCGTTCGCGGAAACTGACGTGCATTTATAACCACAAATAAAAATGTCTATGTCAACATTACACACACTAATACCGTTTATTTGTTTTCAAACATCGGTCGGAACAGCTTGCCAAGTATCTCTGCCAATACTTCGAAGCGTTAGGCTGCAGCTACATCGGCGAATTTGCGCAATGCGCTACAATGCTACACTTTATACAGTCCCTGGAAATTGCAATTACTTCTTTTGTCACTGATGAATAATAGAAGAACTACATAGCTTGCTTCAATTTTTCTTTTACAACATACTTGTAGCAGCACGCAGTTCAAATAAGTGGCAAAAAAAATAAGACAAAAAGAAATTTGGGTCAGTCTTTGGGGACTGCCGATAGAAGTGAAAACTTTAATCCTTGATCATAAACACTTCTTTATAAACCAAAAAAACGGCGCTGGTCCGATGCTAGTTCCTGATACCCTCTTAGGAGCTATTAAGGGGGTCAACATTTCATTATTTTTTGCGCAGGACGCACCATTTCTGAGATATGGTCAATTTTCTAAAAAAATATATAAAGAGTGGAAGCGTGACGATCACGCGAGTTCCATGATTTTTGAAGTTTTCACTTCAAAAGTGAAGAAAAAAAGTTAATACTTTAAGTCAGCAAAGAAAAATTAAAGATGGCTTTTAAAGGTCGTTTCGACTCTAATATAGCTCCCTATATCATAAGCATCCATTTAGAGAGGAAGCGTAGGATATGTGGATGTGCACTTATGCCTTACTATGAATATATACAGTTTAGTCGATGAACAGTGTTGCCTCTTACGACATTATCTTACTAAGTAGGCATACATATGTTATGTGACACCTTCAGCGGTAGCTTAGATACTGCGCGAACGTTTATCATATTTAAAACATGACTGTACCAAGTAGCTTTCTGACGGTAAGTATGGTTCCCGCGCTATTTAAGGTACTGTGCTGTTAGTAGAGAAATAGAAATATTCGTCACTTGCGCTGGCAGGTCAGCATGATGACGTAGTGGTTAGTGTAACCGATTGCCACTCCTGAAGTCGCGGGTTCGATTCCCGCACAAGTCAAACATTTGTGTACATGAACATGGATGTTTGTCTTGGTCTGGGTGTTTCTATGTATAATATGTATATATTATACATAGAAACACCCAGACCAAGACAAAACCAACATTTTTTGTAAATACATACGTATTTACAAAAAATTTATATATATGTATTTTTATCCATTGTCTAGTACACATAGTACAAGCTCTGCTTGGTGTTGTGTGTATGTGATAGAATATTATTATTATTAAAAAAAAGAATATTATTATTGGGTTCTGAATGGTCGAGAGATACGCAATAGTTTATCATCAAGCAGGCCGTATGCTTTATGAACGCGTAATAATATACAATTTACGCGTGCAATAACGCAGTAATTAAACAGATATAATATTGGTAGCGCTTTCACCAGTCTGTACTAGCACTAACGTAAATGTTACGTAAAAACTATAACTTTACAAGATGGCCTCTAGTTGTCACGATTTTGACATTTCGATGCTATATTTCATCTGTGGGATGACGCACAGACCAATTATATTTATACAAGAGACAAATGAAATTGTAAACAATTGCCTTTTGCTATTATTTATTGTAAAGTAAATGCATAAAACTATTTGAATTCGGCTATAGTGCGGGATTTATTCATTTTTGATATCCAGCAACTAAAAAAATAAATAAATGTTAGTTTAATGGGGTTAAATAGATAAATATCTGTAGAATATTAAAATTAATACGGATTTGCGCCGTAATAATTTATAGCATAACTAGTTAAATTCGCTTCATAAGTACATGTACAAACCATCTTAACATCGATCTAATAATATCAATATTAGGTACGTACAGAATATATCTTCATATTACAATTTATTTAGTGAATTTGAATAATATATATTTTTAAAACATCTCCTGAATTAGGAATAATTCAAGTGTCATGAGGGACTCTACAAACATTCAAACAACAGGAACAAGGAACACCCAGACTGGGAACAACCATTTGTGGATCACACAAAGTTTTGTCTCGTGTGGGATTCGAACCCACAACACTCGGCGCAGAGGCAGCGGCGAGGCGACCACTTAAACCACTACGCCATCCGTGCAATCATCTATATAATATGCTATTTATCTATTTAAAATTAAAGGTGTACTCTCTTTTATTCCCGTTCGTCGACATCTTGCATTTAGTGCAACTGCGTAAGTTCTGTCGGTGAAGTTCATATATTATGACCAGAGTGACACGCCCAGAGCAGCTGTATCCTTCATAAGTTATCTGTTGGACTATCATGCTTGTATCTATGTTGCACATAATAAAGAGTTACCTTATGCCTTATGTTCAAGATACTCTGTAACAACTTATAATATTCGTACAAGAAAAATAAAAAACGCGATGTAAGTTGTTTTTTTTTTCTTTTTATACAACTAAGGTGGCAAACAAGCATACCTGATGGTAAGTGGTCACCGTAGCCTATGGACGCCTGCAACACCAGAGGCATCACTTGCGCGTTGCCGACCATTTAGGAAAGGAAGTGGGAAGGAGAAGGAGCGGGATGGAGGAAAAGTGGTGATTGGGCCTCCGGCACTCTCACTCACCGAACGAAACACAACAGTAGGAACACTGCTATTTCACGTCGATAATTAATAATATATAATTATAAGTTAATTATTATAACTGATCATTTCCCTACAAGAATACTCAAAAACCAACGTGGTTGTCATTTAGGCATGCGCATACGTGTAGAGCACTAGACCAGCGCGGCATTAAAATAAAATATTCAGCGCAAAAAAATAAAAGAAGAAATAAACAAATCGGTAACGTCTTTATTAAAAATGTTTTGCATAATCGCGCCATTGCCATGCGAAATAACATTTAGTATCGCATTAAACTCATGTTGTTACTTACTAAAACGGAATTATACTTAGTTAAGATATTCAGTGATATCTTTAAGGATATTCAGTGGGTTGTAACTTGTTACACTGTTGGTACTGCTCAGTATGATCGAACGGCGAAGTGAAGCTGAATAATTTTTTACAAAATGTTCCACTGCGTTGACTATTATGATTATTATCTATGGATTTCTATATACGAAGTCAGGTCTCGTTAAATATTCTGACATATAAAATAAGGGTTTGTTCCACATTCACCCCTGCATTACGTCCCACATTCCAGAAAGTTCCTCATTCGCCCCTCTTTTTTAATTATTCCTTTTTCGTCTTACATTTTTGAGCATATCGTTAGCTAAACAAAACATGTTTAAAAATTATTTTAAATCTTTTCAATGTCGGGCTCGTGGTGTCATGCAATCATAAGCCCAAAGTTTCGCCGAGAGATCAAGGAGGTATTTTAAAATATTTTTCGGCTGACAGTACATAAAATCTGCTATAAAAAAAGGGTCAGAAAAGGAACATAATTTGAGACGAAATCGGAATTACGTTAAGAAATTAATATTTATCTAAATTTCGGGTCATATGAGGAACAATTTTAGGGGTGAATGCGTGTTTTTACATTCGGGACGAAACATGAGTGTCGAATGCGGAATAAACCAAAATAAGTTTAAAATAAAGTTAACCCTTCTGTTTATGTTAATTTGCAACAAAATGTTAGGTCCAACATTAATGCCTGCTTCTTAAAGGACTTCATTTACATTGAAATACCGGTTACACAAAATACGTAGACTCGGCTTCCTCATAAGTAGCGCATACAAATTATTGTCCGCAAACCGAACCTACAACACTCAACAAAGCGGCAGCGGCGGTAATGACCACTCAGCCCACTATCTGACCAGAACTTTAATTGCGATGGTGTACCATGACTTCGTGGCAACGCTGACATTCAGTCGATTTCATCTAGTTATATGACCCCGATATACAAAGCACAAAGAGATTACGAAGAAGAAGATATCCAAAGGTAATTTAAATCGTCATAATAAAAAATCTCACGATCCCATAAATGTGTGGTGAGATAAAAATCTCGATTTATTACATGTGGTGCGATTAGCGGCGGCCATTGCCGGCCTCTAATGACTTTCTATTGCTTTCCACTCATTATTTCATAGTTAGCGGTCACTGGCATATCGCATTCAGCCGCCACAGATAATTAATAGTATTGTGGGGGGAACCCAACCGGTGTATTACTAAGAATTCTTTTTACTCTCGAGTAGGTATAGATGTAGCTGAGGTTTATTTTATTTCTAATATTCTAATGCTTCGTGATTATGATATAACTTTGCATCATGTTTATGATCGATTGTTAAGGTTCAGTCCCTGGGTTAAGCAAACTGTTATTCGGTGTACTGGTGTACTTTTATAAAATGCTTGTAGCAGCACGTATTCTGAATAGGTAGATAGGAATCATAAAAAATAAGACTAAAAAACAAAAGGTAATGCTTTAAGTCGTTGTTGTTTAACTAAAGACGATATTTTGTTTCTTAAGTCGCTATGAATAACGTTGCTGGTTCAATTCTAAGGAGTAAAATCGTATAAAATCCATGATGTTTCACTTTTTAGACATTTGGAGAACTGAAAAAATATCTGCGTTCCATTAGTCCTTTTATAAAATTGCCAACAATATGTCACGATAAAGAAGCTAAAACGAACCAAATTATCTCTCAACTTTTATTCATGCGCTTTACATTTATTTCATGCGTTTAACTGCCACCGCATATAGTAAAACGCATAAAACAAACGATGACTTTTATTATTCCGTATCCGACATAAGACGTGATATTTATACTAAAAGGCATATATGTTAATTCCCGGACAGTCCTCTTTAATTGACAAGTATGGCGAATAAATTAAACGTCGTGTGCGTGTCACAGCATTTCTACTATTCATTTGATAGTTAATTTATTTTTAAACACATGTTAAACTCGATGGCGGCCGAACAAAAAGGTTTGAAGCCATTCAACTGGTACAGCAGTTAAAGTATGCGTCCGTGGTAGAAGCATAATTGACAAGAGAACGAGGCGGTGTTGTCGTGAGCGGAGATAAACAGTTTTTAATGGTTATTTATGCGCGTGCGCCGCTCGCAACGACCGTCCTCTAAAAGGCACGGCTTGAATTAAATACTCGCCAATACCGCCGAGCTTTTTAACTGTTTTAATCGATTTCGTTGTGCGGAATCGGATGCTGACCCGAGTTGTGCGTTCTCTGATATGATTCCCATATCGATTGCTATTATATCGACTTGTGTTAGTTGTAAGTTTTCATTAAACCTAAGCTTTCTCATATTATAAATGTAGATTTGTATTTATGGTAGCAGCGAAGCAATGTATCGACATATTTAATTGTATAGAGATCGGAAAATGACATAGGCTACGTTTAATCTGGGCTATCAGGAGCGAGGCCACTGATATGAGTTAGTTGGTAATAAATACTCACTTTGATAGAGCTATGCAATACACACATAGAACATGTTCTATGTGTGTTTTTGACAAAAACACCTTTGAGCCAATGGGCTAAAAAGGTTTGTTTGTCAAAATCTTCCTTGTAATATAAAATCCAAGAACAAGTATGAAGCTTAGTTGTAAGGCTCCTGTTACATACTAATATTATAATTGCGAAAGTATATTTGTTGGTTTGTCCTTATTCCACGCAGAAACAGGGCAACATGCTCACGACAAAAGCGTTGCTGTTGAGGCATAGAACTTTAAGGAAGCAAAACCAGAGCAAATAAATATATTTGCCTGATAATCAACGCATTGGTTAAAATAGTAATTATTGCTGAATGTTATGACTATAATCTAAGCATGGTACAAATATTTTTTAATGATTCATAGATTGTATTAAGTCTTAGCGTGCTTTATATCCGCACGGTTCGATATTTATAGAGTTCTTCGTGAAATAGGGATGAATAAGTATGCGGAAGTTATTTAGAAATAAAAAATATGCAAGTCCTAATAAATGACTTGCATGTAATAACAGCGAGCTCAGACCATCGATACACTCATTATCTACGTACGTACTTAAATATCAAAAATGAGATATGATTTCTAAAGATAACATAGAATTCTAATTAAAAGATTTGTAAAACATTAAAAATAATAGAAATACCGAGTAATCGAGAATCTAATAACGACTGTCCCAATTCTGCGACAAAAAATTATATAATTTTCACAGCGATATAGGAACGATCGCTTCTATCTAAAGATAGAGTTATCAATCAACGTCACTTCTTGATATCTTAGATCATTAACTAAACGTTTAGATAGTGGGCCAATGAAACCTGTATATCTGCAGCACTCTGCATTATCTGTGGTAATTAGGGTTGTCTCTTTACAAGTCGATCTCTTTTTAACTTCGACCTTATTTAGGGATGTCCCTTTCTTATCATATAACGTCCACTGTTGAAAATAAGCGTACATCAAACATATTATTTTAAAAATGAATATGTTAAGAAATCATAATGCCTGTTAATTTTGGCTTTCGTATTAGTAAATTCTCAGTAACACTACAGAGTGCAAATAAATTTGGATGACAGATCCTGTTACGTGGGACCAAAAATATAAACAACCTAAGAGTGAGTCATCTTTCTCTAACCTTTTCAAAATATATAGAATTCAATGTATGCATGTAAAACAAATCTAAGCAGCACTGCAGGTTGTTTCTAACGAATTCTAGGAAAGTACCGCAGCCCTATCATCTGTGTGAAGTGCGAGGAGCGTGTCGGATGGGCTCGATACAACCGGGATTGATTTTAACTAATTGGGCAACATTCCTGTCGGGCCGAGCTCCGCCCATACAATGGCTCCCTTTACGACGATGACTGTGCCATTTTTAGTGTACCCACATTCTCTATCCGTTCGCAGTTGTTTGAAAGAATTTGCGCTATCGGTGGGCCGAACAATGTTTGGAGAAAACAATGCGATCGTCAACAGGTTGTGTTTTCTTTTATTTATAGATAACTAGCTTCTGCCCGCGGCTTCATCCACGCGAATCCTACGGGTAGCTTACGGTAAAGAACCATATTTATTAGTTAATTCAGTTTCTTAGGTCTCCCTGTATATAAAATGTTATCCAAAACAGTGCAATGGTTTTCAGGTTGAACTCAGTAAAACAATGTAAATGATGTACTTTAAAGAGAAACATTAAATAATTGATACATTATTGCCTATAGTCTTTAAACGGCAGCTGCATACTCCAATTGGTAGATTAAATCGAACTAACAATTAAAAATAAACCACTAATCAAGTGGTACATTCAATCGCATCAAGATTGCATTGAGTAGGTATCGAGCACAGAACGCATCGATCGCACCGGGTCGACGCACCGGAGCGCGCAATAAAACGAGGCGAAATAAAGCGCCTGCGCATCGTGCGGTAATCGCGCGCCTTTGATCGTGCCGCCGCTGTGTACCCCGCCCCGCGCGTCCCGCGCCGCCTCGCCGCACTTAACTACGACTTTATTACAAGTAATTTGTGATTGTTAACGGTGCAATTACTTCATAATTAAAATAACCTTTAGTTTCAAACGAATCTGGGAAAAAATATCGCCCTTTTAAACGTGAAATTGTGTGTGAGTCATGCGCCGGCTTCTGGCTTTGTGATCTCAGTGTACATCAAAATTGTCGGCGTTATTACGTTCATTACGCTATAAATGCCTATTAATTAGATGCAACCTTGTAGTTCCTGTGTGTGTAAGAGTTAATTAAATATACATTAGCGATGTTCACGAAGAAGTTGTTAAAAGTTAATTTATTAACTTATAAACAAAACTCGATTTCAAAAACGCTTCTTACTATAAAAAGATGTAAGTATTTGTAATTTGAATTTAATTCCACATCGAGTGAAGAAGTTCACGTAACACCTTGACATAATGTATCATTATTCATTAGTTGTTGCCTCACACATAAGGCCTACAATTATAGTTGTGCTAGTAGAAGGCGAGGCTGGGCTACAAGAAGACAGGGCCTGCGGCGCCCGCGCAGTTAAAACGGCAAAAACGAACCGGAGAACTCACAAATTGCCGCCCCTAATTACCTCAGGTAGGCGGCCGCGGCCGCACAAAGTGTTCCTTTTATACTATAAAAAGTGCTAAGTTATTCAAAAACAGGTTCGGCGCACCAATAAATATGATTCCGAGCCCCATCAGATGTATAAATTAAGATTTTACTTTGCATCTACTAAAAAAACTACCGAGATCGATCAAGTTTTTGCAGAATTAATTAACTATAAGTCTCGCGCGTCTTTGTATGCTGACATTTATTAACCAGGAAACTTCGTAATTGTGAACAAACACATAAATTACGATACAAAAACACAAAATTCAACGAATATAATTAAGAAACGGATGAGATATCGATCAAAATTGATCTAAAGGATGCGGCGGACGAAAATAATGAACGTAACAATAACCAGAGAGGATTTAACAGTATTAAAAACTTTCTTTCATCCGTGAGACACCGGGCCTTTCATGTCTGTGCATTATACCCACATACCTGCGCTAATGATAGGGTGCCGCCTCCAAGCATAATTCTGGGGACTTCTCAATAACACCTCACAGCTGTACCTGGCCCATGCCCATCATAAGAGAGCGGCCGTCGCGTCCGTCGCTACGCCGCGACTCACGAACACCGAGTTATACGCGGGTTATCAACTTGTGCGCAACGTTTATCTCTTTTCAGAAATACCTTATTGTTTTATTACGATTGAGATACTCCGTTCAAAACAACGCTTTGTAACACAAAGAAACGTTTATGAATATTTAAAAAAGTAACCCATTGTTTTAATTGTTCTGTTCGGAGCCCATTGTCTGGATTGCGTTCTGAGGCGTCTAACATTCCGTAACCACGTTTTAAGAGCTATTCTTGGTGGCCTCAACCCAATCTTTCACGTAGTTAACAAATCGCCAGCCAGTCCATCATAAACTCTACAAATAACGTTCGTATTTAGAGTCAGAACGTTTGTTAGTTCAGCGCAGTGTTAATAGCGTGAGGTAAAGGTGTGGGTGCCTTAAAATTGGCTCATTACCACCTTTCAGAGAGCTAAGAGCCGGTCTTTGTTGGCCTTGGACGAGTGTTTGTACGGGATTTAGAATTTGTAACTATAAAAAATGTAGACGGTATAGCATTTGTAAATGTAAAACGTGAAATTGTTTGTGAAACCTATTAAGAAGAGGATATTTTATCTGTACGACGAAACGATTTCCACATTGGCGTTGTGGAATTATGTTGCCAAGACGGTACGCATGCAACAAATCATCGGCCCAGAACTGTGACTTTAATTGCCCAATCTAGAGGTGAACGGCCGCAGGGAGCCGCGGCAGCTCCTCGTGAATGGACCGGCCCACTTCAACTCGGTCAGATCGTACGAGATACGCGTAGACCAGCTTATGTTAGATCTCACTGGATTCTGGAAACACGTTACACTTTTTATACTGAGCGACGACATCGCACCGGAGCTAAGTAGCGACGAAACCGAGATCGTTTCTTAAATGAGAAAAACACGCGGAACAGAGATTTCGTGAGAGATTGTAACTGTTGCGAGTCGTGGATTTTAGAGAATATGGAATACGAGATGGTCGTGATACAACGTGACTGTTCAAAATATAAATAATGCCGGTGAACGATCAGATCGCGAGTACGAACATGGTTAACGAGTCGACGATGTCCGTGATCCAAAGAATCTGTCCATTAAGATAGCAGTTAACGCGAAACGATAAAACTATCTAAATCTTATTGCTCAGTCCGATAAAGACTACAAACGTAATCGTCAAACGATCTATTAAGATCCAAGTCAATCAACCGCCAATTATAACGTTCAAATACCACTTAATTTGCCAATTAAAGATAACCAGTTAAAAACATAAACTTGTAAAAAATGAAAAAGCAGATATAGGCTTCCACAATAATTCTATGAAATATGAGCATCCAGGAAATAATATTGTAACAAAACATTTATGTTTTGCACTATCGGTTTAGCAAATTTCATATATAACTAAGGATATCAGTTTTAAAGCGATGCCGCCGATAAAGTGGCATTAACCGATACACATCGGCACTTAAGGCAAAGATAGCAGCGATTCGATAAGGGATATAAATAAAAATAAATGGTTGATCTTGCGTTATGCTGTTGTAAAGATATCGGTGTCGAAACACGCGATAGTACCCGTGTATGAAAGTGCCGACACCGTGTTATTGATTTAATACATACTACTAACGATATTAATCCTGTGTCATTCGCAATATCGCATATTTACTACACTAAAAGCGGGATTACATCGCGAGGGGGTGGAATCGAAGGATTACTTTATCTATTCTCAGCGCTGCTTCAATTTGGTAAATTCGAGTGCCTCAATTATGACAGGTTTCACAGGCTTCTACAATATGTACGATAATTCCATCGATGTTTTTTGCGCAGTCGATTAAGAGTTATGAACAGGTGCGTTGTGCG
Source organism: Catocala sponsa (assembly GCA_963564715.1). Lineage (NCBI taxonomy): Eukaryota > Metazoa > Arthropoda > Insecta > Lepidoptera > Erebidae > Catocala > Catocala sponsa. Next base: position 22,874,640 of record OY751341.1, on the reverse strand, counting down.
AGTGTAGCCGAGCGGCGATGCTAGCGGCGGCGATACAAGATCGTGGCTTTGATGTGCCGCGTGATAAGAGCCGCTATTTGCCGGCCGTTATCGCTCACGTCTGTCGTTCGACGCCCACACTTTATTATTTATCACGTAAACAATGCCGAACACTTTATATGGAACGAGAATTAGATTATCAACTCACATTTATGTTTTTTACAACATTATATATTTTTATTTCACGTCGTAATACCCAAAAGAGGAATTGCGGCAGCTTTAAGTGTCACTAAGCGCAATAATAAAATTTGAGAAGGACAAATTTTAAGTCACAGTGCGTCTCCTCATCCAAAATGACAAGCTAATAATAATAAATAAGAAGTCAACAAACTTGATGCAAATATAATTTAAAAACCATTCCCGTGAGAAACAGGAGTAGTTGACAATGACAATTTGCCAGAAACCCTTAGTTTAGGAGATAGTATAGAAGCAAAAGTCAACAATGCACACAACCCCAGTGAACAACACACTACACGGTTAATATCTGTTACAAACCATAAAGTCTATTCATGTATCAACCGTAAATCAAGAGAGGACAATAGGCGGCCTATCGCATGTCAGAAGAGCCGTTGAAACACCAGCTATCCCTACGTGTTAAACAGCAGCGTCAATTCCCCCAACGAATGTTTTTTCATCTGCCGTACCTTTATATTTTGCAATTATCTTTTTGTTACTGTAATTAAGTGTGGAGTTAATGATTTCGAAGGAACAACTGCCAAGTAATTGCATTACGACTATTGCCTCTTTAAGTTTATGTTTTTCATTCACGTCTTATATGACTATGGATAATTCAAGATTAATACACATCTTCTACAGTTCTATAGATTTATGTGTTTAATTCAACAGGATGCTAGTATCCGACCTCATTAATAATCTCGAATTTGTTGAAAACAGTAATGTCTAGTTAATTAAAAGTTTTCTTACCGCTTCCTCAGCTTCTTTCTGGTCTTTGTGGCCCATCAGATTGGGCATGGCAGTCCAATTATATCCCAAATCCTGACATAAAGGCAGCTTGATCCTCTGGCATTTGCCACCTTCCGCCTCTTCCTGGTCAGCAGACACCAGCCACACAAACAGGAGAAAACATAAAATCCGAGCCATCGTGCGTTATTCACAACAATTCAATAGCACTAACAAGTATATCGTGTCATATTCAAATAAGTCAGTCACAAAATCACTGTTAGTAAACACTGGTGAATCGTAAACATTATTTAGTTTTGTTATCACCGAGCGCGCGTCCTCACCCGTCTATAGTTCGACGCAGACTGATTCAAATTTCGAACGCGGTGCGGCGTTTCAATTCAAAGGCAAAGGAACGAAACCGGTCGGCCGGTGCGTTCAGAAACATGCATATGTTCCGATAAAAGGTCTGAGCGCATGAACAGGGCATTAAGATGAAAAGAAAAAAAAAACCAAAAAGGGCCTAATTCGTGTACGGCTCACTGCAATCAGTGGGAGTAATTTTAGCCGTCCCTGTCTTCGGTTGGTGATTGAGAGGGATAGAGAGAACAATGAAGAACGTATAAAATTAAGTGTATCTGCCCATGAGGTTGAATTTTATTTTACGAAATTGCTGCAATAAAAGTGTTGGATAATTGAGAGGTTCAAACGTTTTATTACAAGCTGGACGTTACTACGTTGTAGATGCACGCTCCGACGTGCACTCTTACGGTACCTAGCGTTGCTGTGTAAGTTCATAACAACGCTCTCTTGCCAAGTAACTGGAATTCCTCTTACGATCGCTAAAATTTTGCAATTTCTGCTAAATTCTATGATAGATACATAATTATACATACATAGAGCCCTGCATAGAAATCTTCGTGAAAATAATATAATATATTCTATAATATAATATTCTACCACATACACACAACACCATCTAGCCCAAACTAAGCAGAGCTTGTAATATGGGTACTAGACAATTGATAAACATACATATATACCTTTTTTTTTTTGTAAATACATACATATTATACATAGAAACACCCAGACCAAGACAAACATCCATGTTCATGCACACAAATGTTTGACTTGTGCGGGAATCGAACCCGCGACCTCAGGCGTGGCAGTCGGTTACACTAACCACTACGCCATCGAGGCCGACAAATAGATAATAGTATATTACATACAAATTTCGCAAGATATATTTTTGGCTCAATTATAATAAAGGGCGATTCTATAGAGGCGAGTTTATCTAGAACTACATTTCCTCACTGATACTGAAAATTGCCTATAATACCTAATAATGTCAACCCGGTAGTTAAAACCGGGTAAAAAAGATAGGCTGTAAGTGTAATATCAAATGTCACCATGGCAACGAAGAAGCAGACTTGCCAAACGCTCTTTTACTATTTACTAGATGTTCCCGCGGTTTCACCCGCGTTTATCGTTACCGCGCCGCCCCCGTGGGTCGTAGCGTGTTGTTGTATAGCATATAGCCTTCCTCGATAAATAGGCTATCCAACACAAAAATAATTTTTCAAATAGCACCAGTAGTTCCTGAGATTAGCGCGTTCAAACAAACAAATAAACAAACTCTTCAGCTTTATAATATTGGTATAACATACGAGTAGATTGTGCTCGCCTTACACCAAATCTTAGATCTAATGTCCATTGTAGACTCTATAAAAGTCGGTGTTACAAGAAATGTTGAATTAAAATGATGTAGGTACAATCTTGAAGTAATTTATAATTCTATAATATATTCACTGAGGACAAGCCATTAGCCGCCACCCGCTGCGTTATTGTCCTAGTAGAAAAAGGATTCAATATAATTTGCGCGCGCGCCGACAAACGAACAAATGATCGTCAGTTTTTATATAGTGGTTTATTTTTATAAATAAATCTAATTTTATTTATTATCATATTCACGTGTTAAAAATATTAATCAAACTTTATAACAGTTTTTATTGAGATAGATATAAATTAAATTATACAAAAACGAAGACTCTTGCGCGTCTATTCATAAGTCTTGATAGATTCAAGTTTAATACTTAGTTGCTTATTTTAATATGTATCTGCATTCTGTACTAATATCATAAAGAGAAAAGGTTTGTATTTTTGTTTGCAATGAATAAACTCAAAAACTATTGGATTGACTTGAATAATTCTTTCACTTTAAAGCATTTTAAAATTGTTGTAGATGTTACAAAGATACAATACAAATCTTTCGTAGTATACAGGTATACATAGACCAGTCGGTAGCTTTAGTTAATTAATGACCATTTTTGTTACATTGCGGTTTAGAAACTCTCTATTTATATTTGAAATTCTGTATCGGTAGCGAAACGGCGGTGTATGCCACTACTGTGCATTGTTGCATTGGCATACATCGTCTTCGAATTCAGGGTGGAGTATAGGCCTCGTCCTCTAGTACATGACACCTAAAACAATAGCTGTAATGTGGGTGGTTCAGACTTCTGCCTACCCTTTCGAGATTATAGGCGTGAGGCTATGTATAAGATAGCTTGAAGGCTAATTATAGACACAGGCTGTTATTTAATAAGTTGCATTGCAATTAGATAGTAGTCTATAAAATACCTGTCTAATGATTGCAATATTTTTACGTGTCTCGTTCAGCGGCTGTAGTGGCTAGGAAGAGACAGCTAGATATGTTCCGCTCGCTCTTTTATCTTTCAGTCTGGCGTCCCAAGCAGAATACACAATTAGGTCCCTTCATTACATCACTCCAATAACACCTTTGATATTTTCAAACGAAATTATCTCAAATCAACCTTATTATAATGTACTAAAGTTCAAACTGCTTAAGCACTTTTGGTATCTCCCTAAGATATCTCTACCAATATAAATTGGTATCCAATGGTAAGAGACGGTGTTTGATATTGAAAGAATGGTAGAGGCCATGGTATGTTGGTCATGCGGTATGAATAGTTGCATTGTGTGAGCGAGACGGCGCGAGGCGGTGTCAAAGGCGCCGCCTGCACGGTGCGCGTACGCCGGCCGGACGCCGCCGGAATGCCTAATTAAGGACGCATGCGTGGACTGTGGGGTGAGACGGGCGGTCTCACTGTACGCGACTCACGGAGCGATGGAAGTGAGCGGATCGTTCTTAACCATATTGTACATCTAAATTATGTAGTAACTAAGCATCACGCTGTATATGCTTAAAGGGTTAAGCAGGGGTGTTGAACATTCACTCTTTATCTAATATATTCGTGACTCACGTTAATGCGTGGGCACTTACCAAAGGAGCTAAACTCTTGATGTTTTTTTTTATACAGCTAAGTTGGCAAGCAAGCATACGGCCCACCTGATGGTAAATGGTCACCGTACCCTAAGGACGCCTGCAACACCAGAGGCATCACTTGCGCGTTGCCGATCCTTTAGGAAAGGAAGCGGGAAGGAGAAGAGGGAAAGATGGTGATTGGGCCTCCGGCACTCTCACTCACCGAAAGAAACACAAGAGTAGGAATACTGGTATTTCACTTCGATATTCTGTGAGAGAGTAGTCCTTCCCCGGTCGAGCCGGCCCATTCATGCTGAAATCAACGAGGCACCAAGCACAGTTCTATGCTACACAAAATTGCCTTCCTAAAAACATTTTGTGACAATATACATACATATATTGGACATTCGTAGATAGAACTTCCTTTTGAGTCTCAGTATTCTAAGTGCTCGTTGTTTTCATATTTGTAACGACAGACGAATAATGTTGACGACGTTAGATATCTTAGAAAACTGACCGTATAGGTTAATTTTTATTACTTTGCCACATCCAATACTAAAAGAGATGATGTCAAAGATCACATGAGAAGCAAGCTCTGCAATCCTTAAATATATGTAGGTATGTTCTAAATTAGGCCGTTTTGGTACATATTTGTAGTATACCCACGACATAAAGTGCTTTTCACTTGTGTTTAAAACATTGAATAAACCACTTCAAATCATGTGTCCAGTTAAATACGGCATCGGGATTATAAGTTGAAAAATAAACAAGTTTGAACAGAGTTCATTGTGTGACTCGCTTGTAGTGCGACCGTACCTCACCCGCATACAGACAAGAATCGTAATTAAAACGTCAGATATGGCAGGGCGAGCCGATCCGCGGCCAATGCAAATATCACCCAATTGTTCGACAGGAAGAGCGCTCTACCGGACGAATATTAACGCCGCTATCGGACAGCGCCGCCATTGATCACCATACGAGGAGGTGTCATCGGTTTAGTTCGCTATTCAATAGCTTGGGTATACGTGCCGTGTATGTGCTTACGTGATGACCAGGGCTTGGTATTTTGGCCGTATACAGTTGAGTACTGCGGGTTTGATCCCCGATCCTTGTGTGATCCACAGATGGCTGATTTGTTGTTTGCAAAATTTCTGTCCAAATACAGATTATCTTAATTAATGTAAATGTTAAAGTTTGTGAAGATGTTCGTTATGCAATCAGGCGTAAATCACTGAACGGATTTGGCCATTGGATTAACACATAGTATCCTATGTTTTTGTATGTTTATGTATCCTTCGAATCCCGAAAATATGTTTCCGTGGGATTCACGCCTGTGTAACCACAGGGCAGAATACGAGCTTATTGTCGAATATCGTGGACGGTACCAGACTCCGCTGTTACTGACAATAACAAAGAAGCTTAGTAACATTTATTGGCCGACCTGGAATGTGAACCCGACACTTTACGCACTAACAGTCGCACTCACTACCGCTGCACCCATTTAATACAATCCAAAGTACAGGTCATCGAAGTATAACATTAATGTAAACTATGATTTAATTCGTTTCCTTTCTAACTTTCTTATTAGAAAATTATAAATCCTTACACAATTCTTATTATACATACATATATGTTTTGATACATAATAATTAAGACAGACTAAGAAAGTTTATAAGGCTAGTGTGAATGGAACAGTCGCAAGAGGAAAATCTAGGCGAACGTTTCTCGATCTGCGTTCTGGACAAAGGCTAGGTTAAGAGCACCTTGAATCGACGGGCATGTATGAGGAATGCGATGAAATTGAATGAAGCTAGAGAAGTGTGTCAGGATCGTAGCAAATGGAAATCCGTAGTCTCTGCCTACCCCTCTGGAAAACAGGCGTGAATCGTGAATCTATGTATGTATATAATAATTACAAGATGTCCAACACACAAATCCAAATATTGTTTTACGAAAGTTTAACATGTCAAGAGTAGGTCCAAACAATGGCCTACTACGAAGAAATAAAAATTACATACCATTCCTTATTCGGACGCGGCTCTGCCCTTATTATAATATGACACGTACAATATAATAATAATTCACCCAACATATATAGCACGCATAACTATGCAGTCATGAGGCATATCTACATCACACTACAACTTTTGGTGATCAATAGCATATTTTTTTATAGTTGTCACTCAAAATGACTACTAAAATAACAGCGACAGCTCAGTGGGGAGACCAACAGGCTTCAATGCAGAGGGTCTCGGGTTCGAATCCACGTCGCGCACCTCTCACTTTCGTAAGTTATATGACTTTTCGAAATTATGTGCATATTGATTGACAATTATCGCCTGCTACGTGCCTCGGAGAGCACGTTAAGCCGTCGGTCCTAACTGCCATGAACATCTATGGCAGTCGTTATTGGGAAGTCAGTGCCCTCTAATATCCTGACACTGGTCTAGCTTTACGGTATCATTAGCCTTCGGGCTGCGAAGGTCAAATGGCAGTCGCTCCGTGTAAAAACTGATATCCAGTCAAATCCGGTTAGACTAGAAAGCCGATCCCAAGTGATTTGGGAATAATAAAGGCTAGGGAGAAGACTCAAAATGACTACACTCCGCCTGATGGTAAGCAGTCGTGTAGTCCATGAGCAGAGTCCTCCACACCACGTCCTCATTACAACTGAAGTTATGCCAAGGTCTCTACCTTAATGTCCTAAGAAGGTGTTTTTTATGCCCCGCTTTAAGGGCCCAGGATCGAAGGCAGAAGGAAACACGTAACGTGAAATATGATATATGATGATCATGTGCCATGTTGTAAGGTAAATACTGGAGTTTACAGTATCAGACAACGGTAAGTTTCTCATTCAATACCCGCCACTCAGAATTTCGATCATGGCAATCAGCCATAAAAGAGATAAGCAGTTAGCAAAAGCCATGGACGTTTGTAGCCGAAGAGGTGTCAACCTGATGTTGCTGACTGTTCAAAATACGGAGCTGTTCCATTGCCAACACAAGACATGACATACTGGCATTTCAGAGTCTTTAAGTAACTCTCCAAACCTTACATACGCCAAAAACCTAAACAAGTTCATTGAGGGGATATCTTCTACAAGGTTTATTTTATATTGAGTACACAACCTTCAAATTAAGTATCAAGTCCAGCTTCGCGGCGGCCCTTACTAACACACAATTTACGGACACAAAGTACACGCAGATTGTAAGAGTTGTCTGTAGAAAACACAAATGATTGTTCTGAATTTGAGTGTAGTTTGTATTCCGTGTGGTATTCAAACTGACAACACTCAGCGCGGCGGCAGCGGCGGGTGCCGGTTATCACCGGTAACCCGCGCGCCAACCATGCAGACATATGGTGCAGTTAAGCTATATAAGTGGCAAACCCTGTCGTTGACAACAAGCTCCAAAATGTAATACCATCGCAAGAAACACGTGTGATAGTAATATCACTGTTGACTCGTTGGTGAGCTACAGCTCTCAAGACACTCTCATGCATTTCTTTATTTTCAGTTAATCTTTAAAGCCTTTTTTCTAGCGTTGGAAATGCTGATATGGTTGCTACTGTAATCACTTATCATCAAACCGACTATAAGATTGTTTGTCAAGTACGCTCTATAAAAATAAACTATACCTATATCTATACTAATATTATAAAACTGAAGAGTTTGTTTGTTTGTTTGAACGCGCTAATCTCAGGAACTACTGATTCGATTTGAAAAATTCGTTTTTTGTTGGATAGCTTATTTATCGAGGAAGGTTATAGGCTATATAACATCATGCTACGACCGCAGTAACGATAAACGCGGGTGAAACCGCGGGAACATCTAGTACATATATAAAAATCTTGTGTCACGATGTTTGTGGTCGCACTCCTCCATAACGGCTCGATCGATTTTTATGTATATGTGGTAGGTATAAGAATAGATCATATAGTATATTGCATACCGTTACGTGATTAGGGTGTCAACCTAAACTATGTTTACACGAGCGAAGCTAGTAGCACTATAACATCTTACCATTTTTTAATTATTTCTTCAACGGTTAAATTATTTTGTAAGGATCTTATGTAATAAAACGTATGAGCCAAAGCGCGAAATTTTCGAATAGTACAATTCTTGACACCCCGGTGGTCTGACCACTGTTACAACGTACGATGTTACTGATTAACTATTCAAAGCCCGCACACAAAGTTAACAGCAACAGCATTTCTTCAAAAACTTTTATTGATGAATTACTAGGAAATGCAATTAAATGCCACTTACGTATTGTAACAAAACAATTATAATAATAGATTTTTTAATTACGTGACCACCACTGTCGCTTCAAAGAAAAGACTTCAACGCGCGGTACTGTTAACCTTCCTAATAAAACATTTTTATTACTCTAATGTAAGGCAGAAAAGTCCATTTTTACAATAAAAGTGAAAAGTCAAGCACACAGCTCAAAGTGTGAATCACACTTTGAGTATTGAACTAGATCATAGGCTCATAGCCTGTGATCGATAAACGTGCTTGAGCGGGTTTTATGGTTACTAACGGTCGCCTAGTGCTCGAAATTCGACCAAAGTTTGCCTGTAAGATATTGCTGATATAATAATATATATTGACATTATTATGTCATATATGTAACCATAGTTACGCGCTTCGACTGCGTGTGTCAAATGCATGGTTGTGTGCGTGTAGTGGTTTTTCATTAATTTAATGTATTTCTAATGCATATTTTATATAAATATTAGCATTCGTCACTTCTCTGTATAAACTATAAGTGTGCGAAATTTCATACTCCTCCGTCCGCCCGATTTTCGTAAAAAGTGATCCAAAGTTTTCGCGTCACGTATTAATATATAGATAAATATATATACCTAAAACCGTATTTTTTTAAGACAACTCTCGCACTACCTGTACTTCCTGTGTCGTAAACATTCAAACAGCGGACACAAAGAACACCCAGACACGGAACAACCATTGCTTTCTTTTTTTTTTATTTTTTTTGTTGGAACAATGACTGTTACATGTTAGATTATAACTAAATACAATTCATACACCAAATATGTTAACATGTAACCCACATCATTGTTCACTGATTGACAATAATAATACGTCATGTTACTCCGTAATCGTTGTCAAAAGTATTTAAATTTGTAGAGCACACAAAGTTGCGATTCGAACCCACAACTCAGTCTTACGCAAATATTTTCACAGCGTTAGGCAGATATGTGTATAGTTTAAGGTCATATATCATAGTTGGTTTAGCTACTGCCATCTACGAGGTCCAAATCAAGACTAGGCACTACTAAGAATTTCTTGACAGATAACCCATTACCCGAGCCGGAAATTGATTGACCTCATGCACGGCTTGTGTTACCAAGGCAATTAGTATTTAATAACTTTCCCTCATTAGTTGGTATAAACAATTTTGAGCTTACGATATTCACATTGCAGCTGTCGGCAGTGTATGTCATGCGCGGCGACACCGGGTTTGTTTTTTCTATCATGTACGTATAATGTAATGATAATGACGTCACGCGATGTTCACAAGCTGTGACCGTGGGTTGCGTACGCGGCGATGGGCGATTATTTTTAAATTTTGTCTATGTACATATTAATCGTATTAAGCGGCGCCAGTGTTGTGAAAAGAATACTTTTTAGTTAAAGGTTCTAGCAATAATGCCCATTTATGCGAGGTAAGTTTCTTGTGTTATTCTAACTGAGCTGATTTTTTCGCCATGAAAGATAAAGATAGCAGGAGACTTGTTTGAAACTAGCACTTTAGTAATAGATCTCTTCTTAGAAGAAGGGAAATAGACTACCGCACTTATGAATACACTTTTTAGACATGGTATATCATATATTTACATATTGATGGTTATATATTCCATAAGACATAGACAGAGGTATTGTATGGTACGTTACCACACACCTTTTGATTAATACGATGCTATTGAATGATACGAGGAGATAGAATAGAGAATAATATATGTTTATTATTGATTAAGTTCTAATGCTAAGTACAAACTGATAGAAAATGATGTAATGATAGTGAGTTACACGCGACGCGGTTGATGACCGGTAGTGAACTGATTTTTATATATAGGTAAATAATGGATTACGAATGCGTTGTGGCGAAAATGCTGACATAACATAAAGTAATTTTGCAATGTACGGTTGCACCGTACAGGTATATTGCACCTAAATATTTTGGCCTCGATGGCGTAGTGGTTAGTGTAACCGACTGCCACGCCTGAGGTCGCGGGTTCGATTCCCGCTCAAGTCAAACATTTGTGTGCATGAACATGGATGTTTGTCTTGGTCTGGGTGTTTCTATTTATAATATGTATGTATTTACAAACAAAAAGTATATATGTATTATGTTTATCCATTGTCTACCCATAGTACAAGCTCTGCTTAGTTTGGGCTAGAGGGTGTTGTGTGTATGTGATAGAATATTATTATTATCATTTTTGTTTTATATTTGGTCTCCCTTTCATTTCAAAGGGGTAAAAACGTGACACATGGGCCTTAGCCAAGTGTACCAGAGGGGAAAGTATTATTATTATTTCGACAACTATGGTTTAGGTTCTCGTGACAAGACCGATAACCAGCCCATTGCGTCTACTGGGTGTCTATCGTCATATTACGTAAACCTGTGAAACATCCTTCTTTCTTATTTTCATTTAAAAAGACAACTCTCGCACTAGGAGTTATTCCTGTGTCGCGGGGGACTTTACAAACATCCAAACATCCAAACAACGGACACAAAGAATACCCCGACTCGTAACAACCATTTGTGGATCACACATATTTTTGTCCCGTGCGGGGATCGAACCCACAACACGCGGCGGCAGTGGCGAAGCGATCACTTAAACAACTAAAAAAATGCAAAATGTAGGTATTATACAACACGGTTTTCACCTTTAAGGAAACTAACTATGTCAGTACGTGTAATTACAATAATTATTTAAACAGCATTACCAAAAGTAAACATCGCATTAAACAATAAACAAAACAATTACAACAGAAGAATTTCAATCGTAATGGTTGTAGATGTGTATCAGCCATTCCTGGCACTTACTCCTGGAGGAGAGGCGGGTGAAGCCAAAAAGCCTATTTGCGAAGGCTGCGCAATTACCGCGAGACTCGCGCGTCCCGGGTTCGCAGACACAATTAAATGAATTTGCCAGCGACTAGCAAAAACTGAGGACGGCTGGGAATGTACGGTGACCATCGATTTGGAGATGTTCGGCACTACTCTGATACTCCACCAAGGAGATTGATGAACTTTGTATTTTTCTGACATCTATACGTGCATTTATAAGGTTTTTCATAACATAAGTTCACTGATTGGGTTAGGTACTCTTAGAATTTATCATATGATCCCGGGTTCAGTCTGTATCTGGTAGAGCAATATGGAAAAATAGATATGCAGATATCGGTTCGCCAATATTAAGTAGGCTTAAACATATGTAGGTGCCCAATGTGTATATACTACACCCCTTGACTATACTTAGGGTCTCCTAAGTATATATTTAGCGGTAACTACCCGTTGTTTCACTGTTTGTAAAGTCGTCGTGACTAAAAGATATTTCCGTAGGGCCAGAGAAAAAGAGATGCTAACACGAGTAAAACAAAATACGCAGTCGTTTACGCAGGAAAATAAGACAATGATGTTTACTTGCGGTCTTCTTAAAGATGGACATGTTTCCATAATAAGGCTGATCAAAAAGGTAATCCTAGGTTCAGGTAAAAAGGCCTATACTAGTATACATTAAATAGATAATAGTTTATTACTAACAGTGAATAAATGATGGGTAGTATTTAACTGTACAGCAAAAAAATACTAATTGCACAGCAAAATATGTTTACCAAAAATACTAATTGCACACCAAAATATATTTCAAGAGATCAAACTAAATCGACGGAGCCCCGCTTCGCGTTACGATTTCGCAGTTTAAAAACGGCTTATGTTTAACTTATTACCAGATATAGTAAAATATAACAGTCAAAAATAGTAAATGATCACCAAAAAAGAGATCAAAATAAGTCGACGGAGCCTTACTTGGCGGGGCCCCTATTTTTGGGTGGGTTTAAGAAGGAACCTAACATAACCTAACCCTTCCGAGACGGAATGCAGTGATTTGAGGCGTATAGATGCTCATTATGCTGTGCAATATTTGCTGTGCAATTAGTATTTTTGATGGTCATTTATTTATTCCTATAAATTATACCGTTAGTATTAAAAACACAACCTTAAATTGAAAATTTAATGTTATTTTAATATCAGTTACAATTTTATTAAACAGCTGGTGTTATTGCACCTGCCATGTGTCAACACGCGTTTTTATAATCGTAATATTCATACATAATGTTAATAAAAACTTATTACTTATTTATTACTTATAATTAATATTGTTATATAACCGGAGATTACTTGTCTTGTTTATCTTACAATCTACAAATCCACGGTAATACAAAATGGAATCGTAGTGACATAGATTTGTAGTGGGTACATAAGTTGCTAAATTGTGAGAGCCTTGCCAAAATCCGTTCAGAAGTTTTTACGTGAGCAAACAGACATTAACGAAGGCACATAGAAAAAATTCTAATAACCATTATGTTAAAGGAGAATAATGGCGCAAGCAACCAACGGACAGCTTCTGAATAATGCAAAACGATGAAGCCAGTTCAGAGAAGCATCGATTACAGACTTCTAGATGGAGCTGCGGTAGTAGTGAAGTGACAGAGCACTCTCACGCTTCGGTGGATCAGATGCGACGCCATTGTTAATGATGGAGGCACGTGAACTAGTAATCCATCTTATGGCAGAGAATATAGAAGAAAACATAAGCCATGCCCATAGGCACATTTCATGGCAGTAAGTGCGAAAATATACTTATATCGTTTTTTGGAGTTTATTCATCTTAGTCATTCCGCTCTGGAAGAGGTAATCGACTTGAGGACCAGATATAATTAATTTTAAGACATATTTTCATCGTAATGTCTTTAAATCACTATTCTTTTATAAAGAAAAGTCTAAAGTTCTTCTGAAGTGATGGTTCAAGTACACGGTGAGTATAATTTGAGCGGAATGTCGACGGAGCGCGGTGACGTAAAAACTATGACGAACGCGCGCCGCCGCTGGACGCGGCGCGGCTGCGGAAAAACTCCGCAGTGCGCGCTACCACCACGAAATTTGACCATGCCGATGTGTGCACAGCACTCAGACCAATTATTTCGGCGAAACAAAGAAAATATCTTTATTTGTGATGTTATTTTTTTTACTTGGACTGAATGACTGCTCTTGTGGAGCGGATGATAAGCTGGCGCTTGTATTTGTGTGTTGTATATGGTTGTAAGTTAGATTTCCAGGTCAAAAAATTGTTGCTGCGTTTTTTTAGGTTCTTTGAGTCAGGCATTTCTATAGAAAGTTTGACAATGTGCTCGGGAAACGGCAATAGGCAATTCATATAATATGGAACTTACAAGTAGCTAACCTAACCTAACCGCTTTGTGGGTATATAATATACGTAAATTTCACCTATCCGTGCAAATGATGTATGTAGTGCATAATTCTGCTGCAAATAAATGTATTTTCTTTCTTTCTTTCAAATATAATTTGTATGGCCTGCATAATAATTGAGCGGATATAGTTATAATTGGTTTTAGTTGGTAGGCCTGATCTTTGGGAGATCTCGACATAATGTCCTCGTCTCTACTAGTGACGAGGCAATACAAATATAAGGTCCTTAGTCTAGCTTAGATTTTTCTTTATGTGGAGGAATACCATTCATGCACTTGCTTGCACTTGCACATGCACTGCTCTTTGCGGTACAAAATGGAGATCTCACCCGGGTGGAAGCTCTGGGTCCTACTGACTAAACGTACCACGGAGTACCAACTCACTGCCTTGCACGGTGGGCGGATCGCTGAAACTAGAACTATTTCAGCGATTAACCTAGAAGTGCCCAGTGCAGATATTAAAGGCTAAGGACAGTTAGATGGTCAGCTGTTATTCTAAATAACAGCTTACCAAGCAAGCTTCATTCTTTATAGCTTAACTTAACATATAAAAAACATACATTTACGCTTAATTGCATAAAGACATTATGCAATTAAGCGTAAGTGTAGTAGTATTTCAATATACGCGTCGATTACGCCTCATTTTGAATAGTAAACACATAATTTATTATTGCAGAATACAAAATAGGTATTGTTGTAACAAAAAGTTATCGCGTAGGTATTGTAATTTACGCGGGGTCCTTGTAAGGCTCACGTTTGTGCACAATAATGTATTTTACTACTTATAAATGCTACAAAAAGTAAATTAATCGCCTCGTATTATCAAGTTTCCAATATACAGTAGATATTATTGAAGTGACATGTGTGAGCAGCATTTATAATAATCCATTTTATACAGGATGTCCCAGAAGATGTGAATCAAATTGTAACAGGAGATTCCTTAGGCAAGGAGCTTTCAAATTTGCTAAATAAAAAAATAATAAATTATGATCTTTGTGTAAAAATAAAGAAATAATTTTTTTTCTATAGTACGTGTTTCTCCAGGCTTCTAACTACAGGTCATTCGTTTATGGCTAATTTTAATTTTTTGTCACTATTATTATTTGTGAAGGATTGATTCGTCAAACTACAAACTATTTTTTTTAAACTGACGTAGTTTTGAAATCGCAGCATTATTTTGGTGTATTTTTTTTGCACCAAAGAAAATCTTGTAAGTTTGACCAATAACACAACATAATTTTTTTATTTCTTTTATTTAGCACATTTGAAAGGTCCTTACCTAAGGAATCTCCCGTTACAATTTGATTCACATCTTCTGGCATAACCTGTATATGCCAAAGTAGCTTTGTCTTTCGGTTTGCTGTGCAATTCTGTTAAATCTCACTACCAAACTCACACCCAAGTCGGCTGTTATTAGTGTTCTTCTACAGTAACCACGACAATAACAGTTGGCCGTTATAGTAGTAACCATAGTAACTAATTGTTAATTGGCAATAACAGATGGTAACTACAGAAGTAACTGACAGTTATGATTCATTCTCTTTTTACCGTTGAGGCGACAATCGAGATCCTCTAATTCCATTTTGTCCACCTCATGTTAAAGATAAAGATAGTTTTATTTTTTATATTCATTAATAGATAAACTACTAATATAGGCTCTGTTTTAGTGACATACCTCGCGAATAAGGCTGACGGACAGAAGCTAGCGTTATATTAACCGGTAAAACTTGCAAGTGTGACATTGTCTCAACTATTTACCAACCGAACCTTGTTCTTGGGTCATGACGGCTGTTTCTGTAACTTTGACTCGAATGTTAATTTGAAAGAAGATGACATTGTTCTCGTAAGTTGAGATTTACGGGTTCGATTCCCAGGTCAGACAAAGTAATAAGCGGCATTTTAGTAAAGAAAGTAGGAGATCGTTGGACGGCCACGCAGAGTTCTCGAGCTCCATCCTAAGGCGGTGTATCTCTGTCTTTTCAAAGTATTTAATAGTTAATTATCGCTCGCTTTAATGGTGAAAGAAAACATCGCGAGGAAACCTGCAGGTCTGAGAGTTGACGTTAATATTCACGAGGATATGTGAAGTCTCCAAACCCGCAGTGGGCCAACGTGTTGGACTATGGCATAACCCTTCTTACATTGAGAAGAGGCCCGTGCCCAGCAGTGGGACAGTTAAATACAGGGCTGTTATTATTATATATTATTTGTCTTACGTTTTCTCGATTAATAGTAAAAAAAATATCTATCTATATATTAATACGTGAAGCAAAAACTTTGGATCCCTTTTTACGAAAATTGGGCGGACAGAGGAGTATGAAATTTCGCACACTTATAGTTTATACAGAGAAGAAGTGACGAATGATAATATTTTTTAAAATTATGCTTAAAAATACATTAAATTAATGAAAAAACGCTATACGCACACAACCATGCATTTGACACACGCAGTTGAAGCGCGTAACTATGGTTACATATGTCAATATGCGAGTATAATGACATATTTCAGCAATATCTTACAGGCAAACTTTGGTCGAATTTCGAGCACTAGGCGACCGCTAGTATTATTAGTTTCTTGATATTTATTTTGGAACGAATTTTCTTATCGCGCGTTGCGAAAGGGGGCTAGACGGAAAAAATTAAGACCAAAAGTTGTAACGACACTTTTTGCTATAGTTGTAAGTTTAAGGTTATTTCTTAATATGTATGTATTGCTAATGTCCACAAGCCAATTATTACTAAAATTGAGCCTACTGATTAAGTTTATATTACATTATATTTGTCAATAATTAAAAAAATATTATTATAACTTAAATAAAATTTTATTACAATTTCTTCACTAATTAATCGAAAGGAACTTCGTTCCATCCGGATGTCCCTTGACACCTCTCAAGATTTCTTGATTATTTTTTCTTTCTTTTCGTACCTATTAATAGTTGCCAGGCCGATGTCAATAGATTCGCTTCCTATTACTGGCACTATAATCATGGCTAACGAAGAATGAAACACACTTAAGCTTACTCGCTTAAGGAAAGGTGTGACCAAGTTTCTTGTAGTAAGACTTAGAATAAAAAGCCGACAATGTTTGTGTTTAATAGATTAAATGTGGGCACTTGCCACCGGTCCGTATCGCGTGCAATTATTGAGCTAACGACGTTACTGTATTGATATAAAACATCTGTCACCCCTGATAGTTCGTTTTGTTCGTGATGTCTATCGACACGAGATATACATACAGTTTACTACACTACTTCAGTCTAAGCATAATTATTAACTAGGTAGTACACACAGCGAGACATCAATCTAGAATGTTTGGACTTTGAACTATTAGTCTAGCAATAATTTACAAATGAAGAATAATTTATGATGTTAATGTGTTTTTTATTTAAATTAAGATTTGCATGTCACAGTTTGACAAAATGTATATGGCTCCATTTATATATTCCAACTTATGTACCTACCTACATTTTATGCAAATTAAAATATTCTATTCTACTCTATTCTATTAGATGTTGAACGCTGCGAATCGTGCGAGAGAGTGCGTTATATTTTTGTTACGCGCTATCCTTACCATTACATCGACACCACTATGCAGTGTCCCTTTCCGACAATTCTCTATTTTGTATGTAGCGTAGTTATGCGTATATAGGGTGTCTAACTTGATGCGTATCCGTGTGTACATCCAGGATTAACGACCTTCATTTTAGATACCGTGTAATAGGGGATTACTATTAATTAGCTATAGTGCGAAGTAAAATACGAAAAGAGAAGCATCCACCACCACCTGACTGTAAAAAGACTCAAGGACATCTGCCGCTCAGTCGTGAACTGCAGTGATCTATTTGCTAAGCACTCAATCGTTTCGTACTCAAGTACACACTAAACAAAATTTGGCGAAGTGGGTGTTCCGCTTAGAGTGGGTGTAGTGCTCAGAATTAGATTATGTTTCATCTGCTGGAATGTGTTCATTTACCTGCACTCTTCACGATCTGACGCATACCACTATAGCGGCGGTTTACGTGGCTACCAAGTGAACTCAAATACGATAGAAAAAGTACCGACGACACGAATGGCTGAAAGAGAAACATAATATATATGCTGAGAGACCAACGAAACAATCTAAAGTAAAGCTCTATCAGCGATACAAATTTTTTACTAATTTTCTATAAATGGATTTGATTTGATTTTACCCTTTTTCCATAAAAGACGAAATACATTATAACTTAAACATATACTAAACTGAGAATCGAATCTGAGACCACACATGATCACCACTCGTCGATAGCATCTAAACAAACATACCATAAACAGTTGTCACAAACATTGTCTATTCTCACAACAGGTGTGATACTACCCACCTCCTTGCCGGCTGCGCCTGCGCCTGCGCCGCCGCCGCCATACAAGAGAGACGTCACACTGCGCACGAGTGGGTGTGAAACTGTCTCCCGCTGCGCTCTGCACGTTGTCCCGACAATAGACGTCGATGGCGTCTATAATGTACTATCGTTGTCTTTTTTGTTGTGTTAGTAATTAGAATTGTTTTTATTTTAGTTTATCATTTGACTGCACGGATGGTGTAGTGGTTACAGAGATCGCCTCGCCATTGCCAATGCGCCGAGTGTTCCGGGTTCGAGCCCCAAATTTGTGTGATACATTGAATGTTTATAAAGATCTCTGCGACACAGTACTCCTAGTACGGGAGTACTCTATTGAAAAAGGAAAAGAAACAAAACGCTGTTAGTAGTAGTACCCTAAATAGTAGATCGAGCATGAAAAATTTAATAAGAGTGAATGACGCACGAGAAGTGAAGGAAAATGAGAGAGTCGAGTCGTATCAAGAAGTTAAAAGGAAAGCAGAAGACAGAGATTACTTCACCGTCAAGGGCTACAGTCTTAAACAAGAAGAAGAAAAGTAAGTAAGCAGGTTTGTATCTTGTGCAAATCCATAGTTATGCAGTTATATTGTACCAATTTAATACCATTTTTCCTTGAATTGAACGCTTCTAGCGTATAAGGATTGATATAGTTTTTGTAGGGATTAAATATAATGACCACCAAAAATAGTAATTGCACACCAAAATATGCTTACTAAAATATATCATAACGAGCACCTATACGCCTCAAATCATTGCATTCCGTCTCGGAAGGGTTAGGTTATGTTAGGTTCCTTCTTAAACCCACCCAAAAATAGGATCCGTCGACTTATTTTTATCTCTTTTTTGGTAATAATTTACTATTTTTGACTGTTATATTTTACTATATCTGGTGATAAGTTAAACATAAGCCGTTTTTAAACTGCGAAATCGTAACGGTCAAATTAAATATCTTCGAGTTAGATTGTATATTTACATCGCACTGTTCGCGCATTGAAACGTAAATGTCTTTTATACCTACGTGGTAGGCCCTCCGTGAATAGGCTTTTGCATTAATCGTTTTATATGTTCTCCATCTTCATTTACAGGCTAATGTTGTAATAAAGCTTCGTGTAGGTGACTATACTATTTGTATTCACTAGATTGTTGCGCTCGTAATCTTAGCTGTGGGTCTGATTTAAGCCTAGGGTTTCCATAATTATGTGAGGTCAAATAAATGACTATTATTATGATTATGTTTCTCTAACCCTAAATACCCGAAATGTCCGGTCGGTGTCACTTTGATTGGCTTACACGGGGAAGTGGGTCCAACGTTAAGATGCCCGCCGAAAGTTTTGAATTCATAAAGACTTTTACAAGTAGATAGTAGTAGTTCTATGAATAGTAGAGCCTCGCTGATTTCAGCAGGGATGGGCCGCCTCGACCGGCGAAAGACCCTCTCACAGAATATCGACGTGAAATAGCAGTAATCCTACTGTTGTGTTTCGTTCGGTGAGTGAGAGTGCCGGAGGCCCAATCACCTTTTTCCCCCCTCCCGCTCCTTCTCCTTCCCACTTCCTTTCCTAAAGGGTCGGCAACACGCACGTGATGTCTCTGGTGTCGCAGGCGTCCATAGGCTACGGTGACCACTTACCATCAAGTGGGCCGTATGCTTGTTTGCCAACTTAGACGTATAAAAAAAAAGTAGAATAGTTATTGCCAATTTATTGGTGATGGTGAGAATGATCCAGCTTTCTCGGCATAGTGTTACCTCCTTACAGAGAACAAAAGTAACAGTAGTAACTCTATTACTGTTACACATACCGACCTCTCCACTTACTCATCTTTCATCTCATTTAATCGTCAGCACACGATTGATACTTCTGGTATTGGAAGCGATCATAGGTTGTAGTACCTATTCGGCTTATAAAATTGCCACAATGTTGTTAAAATATGATGAGATTTTTTTTAAACGTTTTGTAATCACCTAGATAGACATAGATCCTTTTTGAAATGATATTTTAGTTTCAGATTTTCGAATGTGTAATCTTAGTACTTTAAATTTTTCTGAAGTAATATCCTACATCTTACATCTCCTTAAATGTTAATAATAATGATGAGAGCTGAAAATTGTTATGGACTAGAGACGCTTATGAGCACCTTACGACTCATCTTAATCTTACTCACCTCTCGCCAACTACTGCGATCAAATTAAATCTCGTCGATACGAGATTTAGGACGTCAATCAAAAACGGTTTTAAATGACATTGTGCAATAAAAATTATATTATCATAGCCAGTGAAAGAAATTCTAAAAAACGCAACTTAGTCGTCTTTATTCACGCATATACAATAATTTGAAAAAAATTGTCGTGTTTGAGTATAAGATTGTTAAATTTCTTGAATTATTCCTAATTTTAGGGTTTTAGCAGTAAATATTCGCACGTTGCAGCTGTTTACAACAGCTTGTGTTTTACGGTGTCTCTTAATTTTTTTGTTTGTGATTTCATAACTTTACGGTCATAATTAATCTGGATTTATTGGATGGACCGGATTTATTTTTGGAAATTATTCTGAGAGGTTTATAATTGGTACTTAAGATAATGTTAAGATACAGTAAAATGTTATAAAACGGTTAATGAGTTTAGTGTTGAAAACATAAAAACAGACAGAATTTCACATTTATGATTAACTTTACCCTTTTCTATGAGACTATGCAGTTGACTTCTTCAACGTTGCTCCATACCAAATTTCAGCAAAATTAATACAGCATTTTAGCAGTGAAATCTTAGAAACCGACACAATAACTTTCGTGCTTATAATTTTAGTATAGATCATTCTAAGTCTGCAGCCGTGGCAGGTCGCGGTGACTCGGTGGCGCCCGCGACAATGCGCCGGCGCGGCGCGGGCGGCGGGACCGAGCGCGACGCTGCATTATTCATACGTGAACTTGTTTGACAGAGTCCCCAACAGTTACACAATACACTGATTTGTTTCCGAAACTCCTTTTGTACTTAGTAGCCAACCGTCTTGTATTTCTAATTACGTATTACTGGTATATTTAAATTCAGACTGCCTTGGTGGTATAGCCGTAGAGAATGTGTCTGCTATGTATAAGGTCTCAGCACTGATCCTTTGTAAGTACGTGCACAGTGTTATTAGGTTTTTCTGACAAGAAACTTATAGCAGCAGCTGGTGTTTGAAACTGTGCCTTGTGTACGCAGAAGGTTCTTCCACTGTTACGCCATTTAGAGTCATCACTGGCAAAAGCGGATGTAGTACACCTCTGCCCCTTAAAACTTATTCGTACGGGACTATCTTGCATCTACATCCCGTAGGTGCAAGATAGTCCTGTACGAATAAGTTTTCGGTCCATCGAGAGTTTTCTAGTTCCACGGTGCGATCCCGGGTCAGGCAAAGTATGATGATGGTTTTC
Source organism: Catocala sponsa (assembly GCA_963564715.1). Classification (NCBI taxonomy): domain Eukaryota; kingdom Metazoa; phylum Arthropoda; class Insecta; order Lepidoptera; family Erebidae; genus Catocala; species Catocala sponsa. The sequence continues at coordinate 22,853,108 of OY751341.1, read as the reverse complement.
TATGTGTAAATTCTCAAAGGCAACACAGAGTTTTTAAGAGTGCCCAGTAGACAGCAATAGCCTTCCTTTTTACGTGGGATTCAGACCATATCTGACAAATTTTAATAAACTTCTGCCTATCACTGTTCTGTTGTTTGAAGAGGTGAGTTTTTGGTCACAAGTCAGTGGTTGGACCAGACTTACCAGGCCCAGGCCCTAACAGCAATGAGTACAGACCAAGAGATCCTACTAAAATATTAATTCCATTTTGTAGAACAACCTTAAATAAACATAATGTTTATCACATATGCATATCAGTGTTTAATAAACTGCCTAGGAGTCTAAGAGAACTTCCATTTAAATATTTTAAGCTTAAGTTGAGAAAATGGCTAGTAGATAAATGTTTTTATACAATAGAAGAGCTCATGCAACATAAAACTAATGAACTTGATTATTTGTAAATTTTAATATAATGCAATATAATAATGATAAATATTCTATATTCTTGCCATTTTGTTACTAATATTTTAATTGTTTTATATACATAATTATTATTAATACATATTTGCATGCCTAATATAGGCAAAATATAGCCTGAGGCTTTCACTATTGTTAAATCTGGTACCACGCGTGTTCTGTGCAAATAAATATTTCTTTCTTTCTTACTTTACTGGCACGCACTGACTGCCTGCAAGGTTGTCGTAGTGGTTTAAAAGGCCACTGCACTAAGTGTTGTGGGTTCGATTCCTACATGAGACAAAAGTTTGTGTGTTGCACAAATAGTTGTGTCAACTCTGGCTGTTATTTCAGTGCGTTGATGACACAGGATCTATTCCTAGTGCATATAACCCCAGTATTTTGACTCGAGACATCCTTGGTTGTGCACGAAACAAAACCTTATATGTATATTATTATATACTAGCTTTTGCCTGCGGCTTCGCTCGCGTTAATTTAGAATTTGACAATCACTTCGGGTTGTACTCTGCTTGCTTCAATCATGATTCGAAAGACACGTGGCGCCATCTATTATCATAAGAAAGTTATTTTTGTTTTCCTCGGGAACAGTAATTTTTTTCGGGTTTAAAGGTAGCCTATGTCCGTTTCTGTACACCTGACAACGTATATCCAAAATTTCAGGATGATCGGTTCAGTGGTTTAGGCGTGAAAAGGTAACAAAAAAACAAACAAACAAACTCATTTTCGCTTTTATAATATTAGTTAGGATTAGGATGCCAATGGCTTAAACTGTTAGTACATCTACTCATACCTACCATTAGATTGATCAGTAAACCACACGTTAATAGTTTACTATTATTGACGCATATAACACTATTTCCGAGACTCAACCATAAGTCTACACTCACAGAACTCTTAGCAAGATTCTGGACACAACAAGACAATTAAAAATCAACCCTATACCTAGCAGTTTAAGTACAAAATGCAATGGTAAAACTAAAAAGGTTTACACGTTATTATGATGTTAAATATCACATCTTCCAACAAAAGAGTGTTGGGAACAGACACTGGTCTCAAGTGTGAAATTCGTCAGGGCTCTTAAACGTTTCAAACTATAAATGTTATTGTGGTGTCAGCAGATACTAGAGTGGGTCGTGTTTAAAGCTCTCAATTAGATGTTAGCTACATAGTTTCACGCCTGTAACCCAAAAAGGTAGACTGAGGTGTAGATCGTCTTCGTTTTGCTAGATTTAGTTTTAAATCAACTCAAATGAGCCAACCTACGATCTGCTGCTGAGAATTGTTGGATAGGAACATCCAATAACTATTTGTACAACCTACAAATTAGGTTATGTTAGTAACAGTATTATTTTTAATAATAAATTTGCTTTTTTAATGAAAAAGTGCCATCACCACTTTGTTCCGAGTGCGGAGTAATAGAGGATGTATTACATACTAGTTTTCACCCGCGGCTTCGCTCGTGTAAATGTAGGTTAGGTTAGGTTAGGTTTGCAACAGTTCTTTTTTCTGGATGTAAGGTACCCTATGTCCTATTCTGTACCCCTGACAATGTGTATGCAAAATTTCATGTTGATCGGTTGAGTAGTTAAGGCGTGAAAGCGTAACAAACAAACAAACTCATTTTCGCATTTATAATATTAGTTAGGAAGTTAGGATTCGGATTATGTTAGAGTGTGTCCGAAACGAAGACATTAGATTTGATGTATTGAGCCAAGTAATAGATTTAAAAAATGTCGGATGCTGTAATAGTGTTCTTGCATACCCGCTGTCTACGACTGCTAAGACAGCTAAATGATTGTATCGTACTGTATAAGTTGGCTTACGACGACGTGTACAGTGATGTTACATATTGTTTTAGTTTTTGCTGTGAAGTATAGTAAGAGTAGGTCCAATGCAGCGGCATAGTCATATCATTGACAAAGCTCATTAAACAAAGATTTAAAAAAATATCGGTTGAGTATTAGTTATATACAAGTTAGTTACAAACAAAAACTCTAATTTTTCTTCTTTATAATATTAGTATCGATTAGTACCTAGTTGAGAAACGAAATCGGGACCCCAAATACAGCAGTCACATTTAATACTGCTGCGACCAAGCCAGATGCAATGCATAAATGGAAACTTACCTAATAGTAAAAAATAAATTACCTACTATTTCAGTCGGCTTATTATTTTTTTACTTGTTATAGGTGGTATTTAAAGAAAAAATTGTTTTCACACGTTTACAGTCTGATTGGTCTAGATTCTAGGTATAAGCCGCTTTAGATATAACGTTAGTGCAATTACGGTTAAATTATCTTCATCTGTATACAAGCTTCAGAGAATTAAAACCATTCCGTATATACAAAGAAAAAGTGGTTAGAAGAAAGCTTTGAAACAATGATAGGTATGTTTTAATTTAGTTCAAAGTATCAACAGTTGGCGCGTCCACCCCTCTCCCCTCCCCTCTCCCCTCCCCTGTACCACACGCACACAATATTAATAGAGCACTCATCAAACACACCCTCTCGGGTTTCAATCACTGGAACCCTTTTAACGCTTCCGCTATTAAGCCGCGCAATAAACACTTAAAAAACGCGACAAAAAATTACAAAACACCCACAAAGAAAACTTATCTCTAACTCTATGACAATAAGTACCAATCTCATTAGAATAGCAGAAACAGATACAGATCACAATTCTAAAGTGATAATTTCTACTTACAACCTAATTCTTCTCTTATGTCTTGAATAATAAGTGTCAAATTCCGATAACAGGGTTAAAGTGTAACGTGTAATAAACTTTTAACATGACAACACGAAATTAAGAGTATTAAAACAACATGTGTGAGACAATGGTCGGCATGCACAAAGGGCGGCGGCGCCTTTGAAGTCGGCGCTCGGACGATAATTTTACACCAGCCGGTGCCCACACACGGCCGCGCCGCGCCGCGTGCGCCTGCGCAACTTGTACAACCAACTATTGTGCACCCTTTTGAAAGTTATAAACTAATAAAACCATTGTGCTCTTACCTTTTCTATAGAGTGTTGCCGGTTCTTATTGTCTATGATTCTGAAAGGAGTATTAGATTTTAGAATTATGATAATAAAGATATTTTTTTTGTTTAGATTGTATAATAAGTGTGAAAGGCGGATATACAATAGACATATAAAGTAAGCTTTTTTATTAGGTTTACCTTGCCTTGTCTTATAAACAAAATTGTTTCCAGGCATTTTTTGTTATCTTATTAACTAAAAATACAATTCCATAAAACAAACATTATTATTTATTCACCAAAAAAATCCAGCAATATATTTTCTTAAGACATAATTTAAACTTATCTTATATTATAAAAGCATACCACTAGTATGTTGTTATAACCTATTGACTGACAGCAGCACACCAGCGGCGCGGCGGCGCGGTCAAATACAATAGGTTTTCAATTATGTGGCATTCCAACAGTTGACAAATAATGAAAATAATCTTTAATGGTATAAGTTATAACTATGATCGAAGTGGCGGTAGACTCATGATAGATCATCATTACACTACAGACTAAAGGCTTGTGTCAGGATCAGGATTGGATTAACAATACTAGAAATTTGTAACACAGTAGTCGTTGAAACAAATGGTTCGGAATGTACTGAATACCCAAAATAAATAATTATATACTTACGTGGATAAATGGCGTCGATTGTTTAAGCTCATCCTAACTAATATTTTACATTTTTAGTATAACTCTTTTATTTCTTCTTTCTTTTTAATTTTATTTTAATGTATGTAGACCTTTTTATTTAATTTTTGTGCCGAGAGTTTTATTTTTGTTAGACGTGGTTGCCTGTAAGTGAATGAGCGCAAGGCATCTTTAAATTATTATTTAGATGTAAGAAATGTGTATCATTTATTGTCGATCCAAATAAATAAATATTATAAATACGGATGTGAGTTTGTTTGTTTCGCTTTGACGCCTTAACTACTCAGCCAATCATCACGAAAATTCGCACACACGTCGTCAACAAACAGATAATGTCATAAGGCACCTTCACCTAGAAAAAAGAAATTGTTCCTGAAGGATAGCAATTTATCAACAAATCTAGATTAACGCGGGCGATTAAAATCTAGCGATTAATAAAACCTGCGCAAGCGCTTTAACATACGCAAGTTGCCTACGTTGCGCGTTGTGTAGAAAAGCCATTAGGCGAGACAACAGGCATTGCTACGTTCATGATGTACAACTAATTGCAAATTGAATACTTTGCAATTAGCGCCTCTTCGGGAACATTATGGAGAACTCTTAGACGTGCAGATTACCTCACGTTGTTTTATTTAACTACTCGCTGATCCGCGCAACTTCGTCTACTTTACATAAGAGAATTTACCCCGTTTTTGCAACATTGTTCATTGCTGCTCCGCTCCTATAGGTCGTAGCTTGATGTTACATAGCCTATAGCCTTCCTCGATAAATGGGCTATCTAACACTGAAAGAATTTTTCAAATCGGACCAGTAGTTCCTGAGATTAGCGCGTTCAAGCAATCTTAAATCTTAAATAATACCTTCGCAAATAATGCATTATTTTAGAACAAATTTGGTTAGCATGAAAATGGTTATAGTGAGCCAACCTTAAAAGATAGACATATGCTGTCGCGGCCTTTTTTTAGAACTTTTAAAGGGAAACAATTCTATCATACATGATTTTTGCGAAACTTTAACTGTTTACGCAGCGCACGCAGCGGAAGCTCTTAAAAGGAAAAAATACCCTCCGATTTTGAAACATTCTTCATTGGTGCTCAGCTAATATTGATCTTAGCGTGATGATATATAGCCTATAGCCTTCCTCGATAAATGGGCTATCTAACACTGAAAGAATTTTTCAAATCGGACCAGTAGTTCCTGAGATTAGCGCGTTCAAGCAAACAAACAAACAAACAAACTTTTCAGCTTTATAATATTAGTATAGATTCCTGCGGTTTCACCCGCGTTTGTCGTTACTGCGCCGCCTCCGTGGGTCGTAGCGTGATATTATATAGCATATAGCCTTCCTCGATAAATAAGCTATCTAACACTAAAATAATTTTTCAAATCGAACCATAGTTCCTGAGATTAGCGCGTTCAAACAAACTCTTCGGCTTTATAATATTAGTATAGATTTAACTATTAATACGCACATAACTTTATAAAGTCAGAGGCGTGTGCCTCTGGTGATCGTTCTCCAGACTTCTAAGTGGTAGTCCAACGGTCTCCCTGCAGGCTATCGCTGCTAACTGCCTCATATGTGGAAGAAAATATACTATAGTCGCATCAAGCTCAGTGGTATAGGCAACACTGGTGTGCATCCCATCTTTGCTTTGGCGCGGCTATTATCACTTCCTGCCGCGCTCATCCGTCCGTGAAAACCCACCATTGTGTCGACCCCACCCCACTCAGCTTTTATTGTAGTGTGAACTGATATTACTGAAGGTACCGCCACTGGTCTCAGTACTCAGTACTGAAGGTACGTTACTAATATGCTTGATACAAAATATTATTCTAATTTCATCCAATTCGCATCTTCCCCACAGAGAGGCCATACACACTCCGCACTCACACACGCATTGTCATGTTGTTTGTATGAGTATCTGGTTGGTATGAGTAGTTGCTATGAGTATTTTATTGTATGTTTCTAATCCTAACTTAATCTTCTCCCTAGCCTTTATTATTCCCAAGTCACTTGGGCTTTCTAGTCTAACCGGATTTTACTGGATATCAGTTTTTACACGGAGCGACTGCCATCTGACCTCCGCAACCCGAAGGCTAACGATATCCTAAAGCTAGACCAGTGTCGGGATATTAGAAGGCACTAACTTCCCAATGATGCCTGCCATAGATGTTCATGGCAGCCGGGACCGACGGCTTAACGTGCTCTCCGAGGCACGGAGCAGGTGATAATTGTCAATCAATACGCACATAATTTCAAAAAGTCATATAACTTACGAACGATAATTGTCAATCAATACGCACATAATTTCGAAAAGTCATATAACTTCCGAAAGACAGAGGTGCGCGACGTTGGTTCGAACCCGAGACCCTCTGCATTGCAGTCTGTTGGTCTCCCCACTGAGCTATGAGCTAATCCTAATTTAATACGTATTATAAATGCGAATGTGATTTTCACACGTTGTTAGGGGACAGAAAGGACATAGGGTACATTTCATACGACAAAAGTACTGTTTTCGAGTGCTAGAAAATTCACACATCCTACATTTACGCAAGCGAAGCCGCGGGCAAAATCTAGTATAAGATATTCTCTTGTAATTCAGGGTTGACTAATATTTTCAGATCTCTCAGATGAGAGATTGATTGATGATTGAGTAGCTTCAACTTGTGTGTTAGTGTGTCGAAGTGATAATCTTAAAATTTTCTAAATTGCCATTTTGCACCTGCGGCATAAATTTATCTTGTGCTAACTACGGATCGTATGATATCGAGTACGATTGCCTTATCAACCAGAAAAAAAAACCTATTTCTCTTAGGTTAATAAATCGGCAAAATACGCGTGCCTAGACCTTAAGACCTAGAAAAAAATTTGCAATATATGGATGAATTATACCTCTGGTTATTTCCTCGCGGGTGTACGGGCGTTAGTCTATTTATGTATGCACAAGAACAGTCAAGTGTAAACCATAGTTCATAGTCAGTAGACCGTGGAGCACTTTCTTTTGTAAGTGTATTTTAATTACTATTATCGCTTAATATGCCTTTATCTTCACGCTATACTAAAGGCAAGTAAGACGGTAAAAAATAATTTATATGGTTTGTTGTGTAATCGTAAGATTTTACCATATTAATTGCTAACAATTAATAAAAAAATAGGTATATTATAACCCGTTGGCATTTACAACATTACTGTCATTATATTTATATTATTTTTAACAGGTTCCCTGTCCGGTGAATCACATATGATACATAACAAGAGATTTTCTATTGTGTTTGTCACGGGACAATGAAATGGTTACGAGTAAGTCATACCTGCCTGGGCTAGGTTTCGGTCCTGCGAGACATACATACATATTTGTATGTCTCCCAGGTATGTGTCCCTAAAGGGTTAGGCAGTATTACACTCACATTTCGTCTGCTATTGTTTTAGATACCATGGCATGCTACGAAAAATTTGTTGACTGAAAGAAATATACAGGGTGTCCGGTAATTAATGGATAACTTTGAAGACATAGTAGAACTATAAGACATAGTAGAACTGATGGCCGTTCATAAAAAATATATATAGATATTTTTTTTTTTTTAGTTACCATATTTAACTTTCTTGTACACTACGACCATAAATGAATGAATTCCATCGGATTTTTGTTGTTTTATTATTAAACACTAATTATGCTAATAGATAGACAGTCAAAAGTATGACTAGCTATTATTGCACTTTCTTAATATTTTTTATGCCTTTTATTTTTATTTTTCTTTTTTTTTCTGAACGGCCTTCAGTTCTACTATAAGACATTTCAAGGTTATCAATTAATTACCGGACAGCCTGTATCATCATCATCATCATCATCATCCGGCTATAATAGTCTACTGCTGGACATAGCCCTCCCCCAAAGAGCGCCATAGCGCCCTGTCTTCAGCTTGTATAACTTTGCCTAATCTATTCTCAGTAGCATGGACGAGTCTGGAAATGTTCCCAAAAGATGTCAATAGGCCATATAGACGACCCTATTAACATTTATTGGGTATTTTAGGTCCAAAGTAGTAATTGGGACATAAACATTTTGCTGGTAAAATAATATAATAATAATATTCTACCACATACACACAACACCATCTAGCCCAAACTAAGCAGAGCTTGTACTATGGATACTAGACAATGGATAAATATACATATATACTTTTTTTTTTTTTTTTAAATACATACATATTATACATAGAAACACCCAGACCAAGACAAACATCCATGTTCATGCACACAAATGTTTGACTTGTGCGGGAATCGAACCCGCGACCTCAGGCGTGGCAGTCGGTTACACTAACCACTACGCCATCGAGGCCGACTGTATAATACACACTACCTCTTCAAGACATAAACGTGTATCTGTTTATGTGGTTCCGTAAACCATGACTATACTTCTATAATATCTGTTTATCAAGCCCACCCACCCATAAACAATCTCTCCATTACGTAAAGCTCCCCACACCGTGAAAAGAAACACCACATCCGTTCATTACCAAATCAACACAATAGCTTACTTAGAAAGCAATTAAGAACGATTGTTTTACTTACGAAGTAACAATGTGGCTTCAGATCAACAGTTTTAAACGCAATAAATGCCGAACTTGGATATTTATAGGTTATAGTGCCGATAGTATTGTTGAAAGGATTGCATTGTTCAATTACTAGTAAAAATAGTTCTTTGTTGAAAGAATGCATAATGAGTTATTTTGAATGTGTGGCAGAGTTTAGAAATAAAGAATTGTTGTTCCACAAGTAAGTGTTCTAAGTCTGGTTCTCTGGACACAGAACTCAGTAATAATCAAGCGTGAAGGGAGGAGACATTAAACAAATCAATTAGTTGGCATTTTCGCTACCTATTCGAATTATTCTTACAAATGATTAACAGGACATCTAGGCTCAAAAAAACTTAAGGTAAAAGTTTTAGATAAAAGTTTTTAAGGTAAAAGTTTTAGACATAGGTATTTAATTTCTATGTTATTTTTAAATAATATTATTATGTGTACATAACGTCACCCAATCTCGCAAATAATCTAATAATCTTTATAGTTATATGAAAAGAAACCTTTATCTAAAATAAAACAAAATGTAAAGAAAATAAACATATAAAAATCTGTTTAGTGTCCCTGAAACACTAAATTTAGACTTGAAATTAAAAAAGGTACTTATTACTAAAAATGTGTACACTGTATGGTCTTATCCATTGACCCACACTAGAGAAACCTGCACTGTGGGTACCGTGACGGTTACAATTTATTTCACATTGCTCGGTCGACATCTTTTAAATTTAACATTTGTCGGATAATTTTATACTACAAAACTAACATTTAACACTTATTTATTATACAGAATGTTAGGTTTCTATATAAGATGGTTTTATATACTTCATATCCCAAAGTTCCCACGGGAATGGGCAATGAATAATATCAAATTAAGCCACGGTGATGCGTGACGGGATTAGCTTGTAAGTAAATGAAAACAAAGAGCGCATACTCATAGGATCAACCAGGATCAACTCTATAAATTTCGATTTAATTATTATTTGACATACTAAATACGTATCTATATCAAGTTGTCATTCGATATCTTTTGAAGTGAAAACTTCTTTAGGCGCGTTGAGCATTTCTTGGGCGAAGAAAAATCATGGAACTATCGTCATCATCACCGAACGCTTTCTATTTTTGAATTATTTTTGGTTTATAAAGAAGTGTTTATGATCAAGGATTAAAGTTTACACTTCTATTGGCAGTCCCCAAAGACTGTTCTGAACTAAATTTGTTTTAACGTAACGTAACGTTATGAATCGCATGGCAAATGGGAGATGTTCTGGCGAAAGGCCAGATCGTACCCGAGCGTTGTAAACCATCGTAAAACACTATAGTCGGGACATATCATTAATGTTATTTGCGATCAACCATCCCATTCAACAACCCTAAGGGCGGCAACACATTCACACACGTACGACTAATTTGTATAAAAGAACCTCAATTTATCTTTACAGTCTGGAATGTTGAACAATTCTACGCGGCTCCTCAAAGTACTTAATGCCTATCCGAAGCGCCTATAAATAAGCCCTCCCCTATACCCCCTTTAGATCGATGGGTGCGCAGGCGCACCAACATGCGTGACAAATTGCAGCTCCAAGAAAACACCACATAACGATAGCTTAATTGCAAGTAATTGTGACCTGATGATGGTTCGTCAACCAGTTTAGATGAAACCACCCCTCCCCTCTCGCATTCACAAAAAGCCGACGAGAAAAACAAGATACGTCTGTATTCCAGAGGTCTTTTAATATTGGTTGGTGGGACACGATGAAATGCAGCCGCGGCCAAAGCGTTCACCGTTGGACATGCTTTTATTTTTATTTTAATTACATTTGTTTAAAATTGTATGTAATGAATGGGAGGTTTTTGTGTGGACGCTTGTGTATCCAACTGGCTTTGATTATAAGAAATAATTAATCAGATTTAAAAGGGTACCTACGTGTGGTCTTTAATTTGATTTAAGGAATTACGTGAACGCTACAGAATTACATATATACATACATAGATTCACGCCTGTTTCCCAGAGGGGTAGGCAGAGACTACGGATTGCCATTTGCTACGATCCTGACACACTTCTCTGGCTTCATTCACTTTCATCATATTCCTCATACACGCTCGCCGGCTTAAGGTGCTCTTAACCTGGTCTTTAGTATTAGTTTTAGAAAATACGCCAGGTCACTTTTATTATGCAAAATCACAACATTCGTTCACAGCTAAGCAATCTTGGCTTATGTTACATCGGTGAGTAAGGTTCCAGTTGCCTTAAAATGGTGGTTTGCTGTCTACTGGAAACCACTAATCTCTGATTTGTATTGACGTCATAGCAATTCCTTATTTAAATAGTCGGTGGCACATGAATGATAACGTAGCTTAGCTCATTTTGGGTTAACGAGAATGCTAGTTTATAACTAAAACTGTAAATGTAAAATAATAAACTGGAAGAAAAAAAAATTGCTTACCGCCTGCATTTTGATCGCTTACAATACCAGCGGTATCATTCGTATACTGACTGTAATCGACCTGCTTTCAAAATATTTTCATCGTCAATATCTACCTACTAAACAAAAAAAACAAGAAAACCAGTTCACAAATATAGGAGAAAAGGGTATATATACTTTAATGTTTGAAGATATCTTTGGTTCGAAATGCATTTGATATAGATTATGTAGAGTATGGATCTGGTTTAATCTATAACTAATATTATAAAGCTAGAGTTTGTTTGTTTGTATGTTTGAACGCGCTAATCTCAGGAACTACTGGTTCGATTTGAAAATTATTTTCGTGTTGGATAGCCTATTTATCGAGGAAGGCTATAGGCTATATAACATCACGCTACGACCAATAGGAGCGGAGCAGCAATGAAAAATGTTGCAAAAACGGGGAAAGTTCTCTTATATGAAGTAAACGAAGTTGCGCGGATCAGCTAGTATAATTATATAACTAATGACTTTCAACTGCTAGTAATTTTCGCAAGGTGTAATAATTGTTTTAAAACTCATTGTACAGTTCACTACAGTTAGCCCGGAGCTCTCAAGTAGCGAACTGATGTTATTACTTTCTCTGCTCGGGGCTATGAACCAGGGTATCTCTATTTTTTGTGCTTCGTCTGTCGACTGACATTGCGCTTACGCATACAGTCAATCAAGCGGTACCGGTTTTGAATCCTAGTTCGAACAAAATGTTCAGTTCGTAACAAAGTCAATAGCCGCAAGTTTATTGAAATTAAACTACTATATACGGACTTTATCGCGTTGTTTATTTGACACTTTATTACAAAATTTAGAAACTGTTACACTACTATTACTATTAAACTTTACTAATGTTTAAGCTAATTAAATTATTGCAACTTTACTAATGTTTAAGCTTATTAAATTATTGCAACTATTAAAACTATTTATATTAATGTTTACACTGTCACGGTCACTAGACTTAGTCTCCCCGTGACCATGGCTGCTGAAAAGCAACCGAAACGTCGGAGAAAGTGTAAACATAAATATAAATAGTTTTAATAGTTCCAATAATTTAATTAGCTTAAACATTAGTAAAGTTTAATAGTAATAGTAGTGTAACAGTTTCTAAATGATGTAATAAAGTGTCAAATAAACAACGCGATAAAATTCGTATTATAGTACTTTAATTTCAATTAATAACATTCGCGTAAACAGAAGACATGAGAGAATATTATGTAAAGCAGCAAGTTTGACAAAACCCTATTATGTAGGACCTCAAAGATAGTTGACGAATTGCGGATTTAGTGTGAAACTAAGCATATATTGATTTTTATTTCAAGATTTCTACAACTATGGATAACTACCGATCTAGATTTGATTTAGCCCACGACTTCGCGCGCTTTAATAAAGATTTTATCTATAAATTGATATCCCTTGGGAACAGTACCTATTTTTCTGGATGAAAGGTAGGGTACCTATCATTGGGTAACGTCTTTTTTATACCCCTGACATCGTGTATTGCGAAATTTTATGATGATCGGTTAAGTAGTTAAGGCATGAAAGCGTAACAAACAAACAAACTCACATTCCTATTTGTAATAATTTAAAGGTACTATAGTACTATAACCTGTATTAGTAATAATCGTACTATTATACACGATAAGCTTCGCGTTCTTTTATACTGCCTACCCAGGTACACATCAACATCTTTTTTTAAAATGAAATCTTCTTTTGACGCGTTGAACACTTCTTGGGTGAACAAAAATCATAGAACTCGCGTCATCAACACGCTTCCACGCTTTCCATTTTTGATGCGTCCTACGCAAAAAATAACGAAATTTTGACCTCCTTAATAACACGTAAGAGAGTATCAGGAATCCGACCTGCCCCTTTATTCTCTTTTTTTTTTGTTTATAAAGAAGTGTTTATGATCAAAGATTAAAGTTTTCACTTCTATCGGCAGTCCTCAAAGACTGCCCCAATTTTTTTAATTCTTTGTTTAAGGAGCTTTGTCAATGATATGACTATGCCGCTGCATTGGACCTACTCTTACTATACTTCACAGCAAAAACTAAAACAATATGTAACATCACTGTACACGTCGTCGTAAGCCAACTTATACAGTACGATACAATCATTTAGCTGTCTTAGCAGTCGTAGACAGCGGATATGCAAGAACACTATTACAGCATCCGACATTTTTTAAATCTATTACTTGGCTCAATACATCAAATCTAATGTCTTTGTTTCGGACACACTCTAACATTATATGTAATACATCCTCTATTACTCCGCACTCGGAACAAAGTGGTGATGATACTTTTTTCATTAAAAAAGCCAATTTATTAAGCGGAATGTGCCCGGATCGAAGTCTAAAGGCTGTTATCAACGTATCTCTGTTTGCAGTGAAATGCTCATACTACGGACACTTCAAAGGTTCATTTTGCAATGTCCTATACCATATTCCGTTACCCCTGGATATTTCACAGAAATGACTTTTCCACATTTCGAAACAATATTCTTTAACTATGTAAAAGCAGTCTGAGAAGTATGGGGAAACATTAATAGACACGACATTTCTCCACAGAGTTGTACCTCCTTAGTCGCCAGACTCTATAGTAAATAATCACCACTTACAATCGAAAAAAATTAAACAGCCCATGAGACATTTAACACAACCTTTAGTAAGATATAACATCCTCAATCAATCGTCCAGAACTATCTGAAGTTATTGACAGCTAAGCTTTTATCCCATTAGTATACATAATAGTTCGATTAACTTCGATCTAGTACAAATTAGTCACATCTCATTCCCATACCGCGCCGCGCGTAAGTAAATGTGGGCATTTGATTAAAAACAGTTACGTTTCAATAGATAATGTGGTTCGGTTCAAATCTAGTTTCGAAGTTAGAATCATATTTGTTGGGTAAGGCTGCCGTATGACTAGAAGCGGGGAATGAGAAGTTATGTCAATCAGTTTACATAAACTTACTCTACTACTTAAAAGGTGCCTATGTTTTCGCCTACACATTTCACCAAGCGGAGTGAAGGATGGCAAGCCTATGGTCGGGCACATTTCTTTATTTCATGCTGAATTCTAGCGACAAAGTTCTGACTGAAAAATCTCTGCCCAAGCTAGATCCTCATATACTATTGAAAGTGTATCTGAAAACTTATGGCACGAGACCACAAGGCAGTTCGTGAGTCTATTATATCTAACACTAGCTGTTACCTGCGACTTCGTCCGCGTAGATTTTAACTAAAAAGTGTTTGTCTCTGCGGAACCCTATTTTTTTTCTAAAATCAAAGTAGCCTATGTTACTCATTATAACATCAGCTATCTGCCAGTGAAAGTCCCGTCAAAATCGGTTCAGCCGTTTCGGAGATTAGCCGGAACAAACAGACAGACAAAAATTTCAAAAATAGATATTTTCGTATAGGTTCCTTATATATGTACTTTCATATATGCATTAGATAAAAAGCTGTTATTTTGACATTACAAACAGACACATCAATTTTATTTATTTGTATAGATAACTGCAAAATTTTCTTTCCATGATTAATATGATTATAGCTGCTGACAAGCAGCTGACACGCCGGGGACAGTCTTAAAATAAATAGTTTTAAAGATGTAGCCTTTTAAAATAAAAGACAAAACGGAGATTTTTATTTAAAAAAATCAATCATATATTGGTTTTTGGCACATAGGGCTCGAACTCATAACAGAAACGGTGGCCAGGCGACCACTTAAACCAAAATATTATAATTAATAAGAAGAAAAGGCAGCGATAGCTCAGTGGGGAGACCAACAGACTGCAATGCAAAGGGTCTCGGATTCAAACCACGGTCGCGCGCGCACCTCTGACTTTCGGAAGTTATATGACTTTTCGAAATTATGTGCGTATTGATTGACAATTATCGCCTGCTCCGTGCCTCGGAGAACACTTTAAGCCGACGGTCCCGGCTGCCATGAACATCTATGGCAGTCATAATTTGGAAGTCAGTGCCCTCTAATATCGTGACACTGGTCTAATCTTAGGGTATCGTTAGCCTTCGGGTTGCGGAGGTCAGATGGCAGTCGCTCCGTGTAAAAACTGATATCCAGTCAAATCCGATTAGACTAGAAAGCCAACCCCAGTGACTTGGGAATAATAAAAGGCTAGGGAGAAGAAGAATAATAAGAAAAGGAAATGCGTACTTCAAGTTCCTTCCAGACAATACTAAAATATAAGTGTATGCAATATACACATACATACATACATAGATTCACGCCTGTTTCCCAGAGGGGTAGGCAGAGACTACGGATTTCCATTTGCTACGATCCTGACACACTTCTCTGGCTTCATTCACTTTCATTACATTCCTCATACACGCCCGTCGGTTCAAGGAGCTCTTAACCTGGCCTTTGTCCAGAACGCCTCTGATCTGATCGAGAAACGCTCGACTAGGTTTTCCTCTTGCGACTGTTCCATAATATACACATATGTATGATAATAACGCTAGTTAAAAATACAAGTTTGTTTCGAATATTAACATATAACATTATTTCCTCAACTTCATTTCGCTACACAGCATCAGTGAGTAAATTAAGCGATTAACTCTTATCACGATCTTCCGCTATCTCTTATAAGATCTGTATATTAGATCGCTGGTCGGTGGGCACTCGGACCGCTTCTCGGAGAGTCGGTATCAATTATATATGCGGCGTGGGCTCCGGCCGAGCCCGCTAATGGTGACCGCAGATAAAGGCAAGTAATTAACGAATCAATTCGATTATGTCCGACCGCTTTGTACTCACCGAGTAGACTAGGAGGTGACCTCGAGATTTCTTTACTAAAACGGGTAACTTTAGTTTTACGTTTGTAAAAACATTTATGTTGCGCTCATACGTATACTTATCTTTATCCTTAATTATTTATCTGACAAAGCGACATTGGCTTTTTCTGTCAAGAAATTCTAAATGGCAACGTAGAGTAGAGTAGGTCGGCCTCGATGACGTAGTGGTTAGTGTAACCGACTACCACGCCTGAGGTCGCGGGTTCGATTCCCGCACAAGTCAAACATTTGTGTGCATGAACATTGATGTTTGTCTTGGTCTGGGTGTTTCTATGTATCATATGTATGTATTTACAAAAAAAAAGATAATAATATGTATGTTTATCCGTTGTCTCGTACCCATAGTACAAGCTATGCTTAGTTTGAGCTAGATGGTGTTGTGTGTATGTGGTAGAATATTAGATATTAGAGTCTGGAATATTCATATAATTATTTAAGGGACATTGGTATAAGACTATATTTATGTATGTTACTCCAAAGTAACTCCACGGAAATTTGAACAATACGTCTTCTCTAATACAAAGCTACGCACTGAGTAACATAGATTTTGTTTAAATAACATACCACGTGAGTAGACCTATACAAAAGTTATATAAGAACTTTTAAATATTACAGCAGAGGACCAGTTTTCATCATGAAAATTACTAACATAGAGTTTCAATATAGAATATTAGGAATATAAATATCAGACATCCTAATCCTAATCCTATCCTAATCCTAATCCTAACTAATATTATAAAAGCGAAAATGAGTTTGTTTGTTTGTTACCTTTTCACGCATAAACCACTGAACCGATCATCCTGAAATTTTGCACAAATACGTTGACAGGTGTACAGAAACGGACATAGGCTACCTTTCATCCCGAAAAAAATTACTGTTTCCGAGGAAAACAATAATAACGTTCTTATGATAATAGATGGCGCCACGTGTCTTTCGAATCATGATTGAGTTATATTATTACAAGCAGAGTACACCCCGAATTGATTGCCAAATTCTAAATTAACGCGAGCGAAGCCGCGGGCAAAAGCTAGTAGAAAATAAAATAAACTTAATTAACATGTGAACTTAAATTGCTTTTCCGTTCACATTTGACGTTTATAGTTTATAGTACAATATCGCAATTCTATTTTAAACATATTTTATAACGAGAATTGACTTTCTGAGCTAACTAGACTAAACTGTAAATGAAAAGCACATTTTTGTGCGTAACACATAGGAATGCTATTAAACTATTGGCATGTACTGAATACAAAAACTTTAATACATATAATGGTTTACAACGAACACGATCAATATAATGATGAGGCCTAACTTGTGACAGTGAGCTCGCCATTCGTATAATTGTTGTAATTAGAACGACTCATCAGACTCAAACGATCCACCATTCGTTTTCTTTGAATTAATTGACTTAATGACAGACCGATATAAGTCTTTTAGCACTGTTTTTGTATAAAGTGCGGCTCCAAAAGTAGATTTTCACGCGTCAAATGTAAGTTAAATGTACGCTTATAAGATGAGTAATAAATTAAAAGTTGTTGACTAAACGTTTTTGCATAAAGACTAGCTTGTGTACAAGTTGTTTTTATATTAATTATGACGGCGGACACTTTCTTGTAACTAGTTTTACCAGCGAATGTATTACATAGCTTCATGATTAATACATTATTTTTAAATTAAATAAGCTTTGGGTTCATATTAACACATATTATTATAAAAGGGGTTGTTTACACAGTTTGATATCCTATTAATTGAAAATAGGTTATTTTTGAATAAAAGGTATTGTTGCACAAGTACCCAGAGTCTCCAGGCTATAAATATGTGCGTTGTAATATTACAACCGTGCTGTGTCATCAATATTTTTATCATGTTTATTGTTAGTAACTATTTGTATGTACTAAAAGCAATTTTATACATATAGGTTTGTATAACTATAGTTATTGGTAACAATAGTAAATAGTGTTATTAATAGAACTGGCAAAAAGATCCCGAGGGTATTTTTCTCATTTCTATTTATAAGATGTACCATAATAATTATTAATAAATATAAGTAGCAATGAAAGAACTAGTATCGCTAAGGGAAGATAATTGGACAATTATTTGCTAAATTGTGTTATTGTTATGGCATAATAACCGCGGACCCGGTGTTGTGTGCATTCTTACCAAATGTCATTATAAGTACAGAATATTAATTTTATTGAATTATCTTTTCTTATATTTATTGGTTGTTCAACATTCCTTCAACTACAGAGAAAAGTGTTGTATCTTTAAAAGGCTCTAGTTAACAAAATATATTTTATTGACGGGTCGGCACGCGAAAAATACTTTAAAGTCTTTCAAGCAGTCAAGCTATGGTCATCTCTTATCAGGAGGCATGTGTGCTTATTTCCCAATAAATAATATAAAATTGAGATAACCGTAGCGAATTTGAATGACAAGGAATGCTGTTACTAGGCAAAAAACGTCGATCAAAGGCAGATCAAATTACACTTATGGAGTGTATATGTTTATTCTATATCAAACTAAACAGTCTGAAGAAATATTTTCCACTAAAGAAGACTGCATCTCAAGAGCTGTGGTGTTAGTAGGCCGAATAGTATTCTTCGATTTACACAGATCATCAGAATTGGAAAATGTTTGACGCCCCGGTACCCTAAAATGATTCTAGAGTTGCATGCTTCCATAATCCATATCCAGTAACGGACTGCACTGTATATTATGTAGGTATTAATCATTAATATATATTTTATATACCCATGGTATTAATAGAATGTCCCACGTAAACATGTTTGTGACTTCACTGATATAAAAAAATAATTATAATATTATTTATTTATTTACATCAAATAGAACGGCTTGCACCAATTACACTATTTAATAATATAATACATAAATTTAAAATTTAGCATTCATGCATTCTGCTCACAGTACCTCATACATTCAAATAATAATACTTTCCATTCATCCCCAAAAATATCAACTTCTGGGTTAAAGTCCAAGAGAGCGTTAAGCTGCTTTAGTGACCGAGATATGGGTGAGTTCCAGCGTGCCACAGCACGGCGCGCTGGAACCGCCAGCAATCGGTGCTTTCTACCACGACAATAGTTGTTAGGCACAAACAATCTGCAACATTTGTCGTGAAGAATCGGTGCCTCGATCATACCTTTTAAAATTCTGCAGGTGCAATGTTATGATTTAAAAACTGCCGGGTGATGGGGCATAAGTTTTATTCGTATGTTAACTATATTGGTAAGGCTTCAGGTTCTATTACCGGTCTGGGCATCCGTTTTAACGAATTTTCCTGTTAGAAAATTCTCAATCTGGCAATATGCCCGGTAAACGACAATAAGCTCGTCCGCTATAAGGAGAATTCGTTCGTTCAAAATATATATTTTGCCTACATCTTATAAATATATACAGAGTTGATTCTATATAGGTTTTGCCACATAATAATAATCATGTCCTCCAGACCGAATTTCGATCACGGCGGCCAATCTTAACGGAGACTGGCCATCTGCGCAGGAGATATTATAGTGCACAAGTGTGGCGCAAACACAAGTGCACTCTCAGTTCCCTAACTCTCATGACCCGATGGGACGGACAATCCGACACGACCGGAGAGAGATCAGGCGCAGGACCAACGGCTTTACGTGCTTTCCGAGGCACGGGGGTGTCTAACACCGCCAACTTCCTAACTCCGGGCTCTACTATAACTTTTTGTTGGCCCGACCCGGGATTCAAACCC
Organism: Catocala sponsa; assembly: GCA_963564715.1. NCBI lineage: Eukaryota > Metazoa > Arthropoda > Insecta > Lepidoptera > Erebidae > Catocala > Catocala sponsa. The sequence continues at coordinate 22,833,381 of OY751341.1, read as the reverse complement.
GAGACCTCATGCACAGCAGTCGCATTCACTACCGCTGCGCCACGGAGGCAATAAATTATGTTATGTGTGCCACATAATGAAGCTAGCACATGTTACGTCGCAGACGCATGTATGTGTTTGTCGAAAATTAATTATTCCGTACATATAACTGAGAGCAGTCGGCGGCGCGCTAGCTCCCCGGCCACAAATACTCAGCTCGCTCGGCTTTACTGCCGAAAACGCAATAAAACTTAAATCCGAGCTTCGAGATATCTCCCAGTTAATGCTTATTGACATTTTGCCTGTTTTTGTAACAAATTCCTACTTCATTCACTTCTTTATATATAACTTAAGATAAGATTAATGTTTTGCGATTAATTAATTTATGCTCTTATAAATATTTAATACGTTTTGTCTGATTAAAGTTTATGTAGTGTTATCGAAAAATGTTGAATTCTATCCTTATGAGTGTGCGACTTATTCAGAATCAAACAACAGGTTGATAGCATTTTGTATATAATTATCTTGATATCTAATGATATTAATACCATTATGCATTAAATACATTAACCACACGAAATTTGAAATGGGCTGCAGCCATTAATTGGAAAACATAGGTATAATATGGGCCATAGACCATATTATATACCTAGTTGTAATTTTTGGAGACCTTTGTCCTAACTTAAAAGGGGTGAAATGAATGGCAGAGTCTGCCGCGGTGTTGCCAAATATTTGGTAACGATACGATTGTTTCGGGTTACCAGGAGAAATACTAACTTCTTACAGGAAAATCTGAGTAAAAATAGTAACACTGCTATCGAGTTGCGCCCGGTGAGTTTGACGCATAAGCGGGTTTTTTTAATACATTTGGTAATAATTATTGTATCGCGGGGGACTTAATACACATTCAAACAACTGACACAAAAAACACCCGCACTCGAAACAACGTTTGTGGAGCACGCAAATTTATGTACTGTATGCGAATCCAACTCATAACATTCAGCTCAACAGCAGAGGCGAGACGATAACTTGAATCACTACGCCACCCGTGCCGTCACTCGTTACCTTGTAGAAAGATTAGAATGTTACTTATTATAATCAGACGACCATTTATGTATAACTTGCTGATGTTCCCGCGGTTTCACCCGCGTTTATCGTTACTGCGCCGCCCCCGTAGGTCGTAGCGTGATGTTATATAGCCTATAGCCTTCCTCGATAAATAGGCTATCCAACACCAAAAAAAATTTTTCAAATCGAACCAGTAGTTCCTGAGATTAGCGCGTTCAAACAAACAAACAAATTCTTCAGCTTTATAATATTAGTATAGATTAAGACGTGATATCTTCTTGAGTCGTGACTCGTGACCAATATTTAACTTTTATACTACTAATAATTACTTAAATTTTTTGTATTTCGATGAAGTAATTGCCTTTTAAGGCATCATAAAACATGAATTTGTGAATATATTATTTTTCCTTGTATTGGTCAAAAATATTCTGTATGTTGCTCCCCTAACTTTACATACTTACTCGTAATTTATCAGTTCAATACAATTTATTCTATTTTGAAGAACAACCTTAAATAAAAAGAATGTTTATCACATGTGCATATCAGTTTTTAATAAACTGCCTAGGAGTCTACGAGAACTTCCATTTAAATATTTTAAACTCAAGTTAAAAAAATGGCTAGTAGATAAGTGCTTTTATACAATAGAAGAGTTCATGCAACAAAAATAATGTAATATAATAATGATTAATATTCTAAATAATAATATAGTTTGCCATTTTGTTACTAATATTTTAATTGTTTTATATAATTATTAATATTTGCATGCCTAATACAGGCAGAATATAGCGTGAACTATTCACCATTGTTAAATCTGGTACCACCTGTATTCTGTGCAAATAAATGTTTCTTTCTTTCTTTCTATTTCACAAAATAAGTAGGTATATTCTATACTTTACAAAATATTACTCTGAATTTATTATTTATATTCCTCCTTCTCTTTACTGCCCAGACGGGCAGTAAAGAGACGGCAGACGCCCAATTATTATATATTCCTGCTTTACCTCACTTACTTAACCACACCGCAAGAGATAGCAAGAGGAAGAGAGCATGAGAAAATGTTTGCAGCATTAGACGATGTACACATTATTACAGTACCTAATGATTATTTTTCAAGATTGTATGTAGATCCAAGTCTCAAGTCAAGTTGTATGTAGATCCAAGTCTCAAGTCAAGTTGTCACAAGATTGTATGTAGATCCAAGTCTCAAGTCAAGTTGTATGTAGATCCAAGTCTCAAGTCAAGTTGTCACAAGATTGTATGTAGATCCAAGTCTCAAGTCAAGTTGTATGTAGATCCAAGTCTCAAGTCAAGTTGTATGTAGATCCAAGTCTCAAGTCAAGTTGTATGTAGATCCAAGTCTCAAGTCAAGTTGTATGTAGATCCAAGTCTCAAGTCAAGTTGTCACAAGATTGTATGTAGATCCAAGTCTCAAGTCAAGTTGTCACAAGATTGTATGTAGATCCAAGTCTCAAGTCAAGTTGTATGTAGATCCAAGTCTCAAGTCAAGTTGTCACAAGATTGTATGTAGATCCAAGTCTCAAGTCAAGTTGTATGTAGATCCAAGTCTCAAGTCAAGTTGTATGTAGATCCAAGTCTCAAGTCAAGTTGTATGTAGATCCAAGTCTCAAGTCAAGTTGTCACAAGTTTGTATGTAGATCCAAGTCTCAAGTCAAGTTGTATGTAGATCCAAGTCTCAAGTCAAGTTGTATGTAGATCCAAGTCTCAAGTCAAGTTGTATGTAGATCCAAGTCTCAAGTCAAGTTGTCACAAGATTGTATGTAGATCCAAGTCTCAAGTCAAGTTGTATGTAGATCCAAGTCTCAAGTCAAGTTGTATGTAGATCCAAGTCTCAAGTCAAGTTGTCACAAGATTGTATGTAGATCCAAGTCTCAAGTCAAGTTGTATGTAGATCCAAGTCTCAAGTCAGGTTGTATGTAGATCCAAGTCTCAAGTCAAGTTGTATGTAGATCCAAGTCTCAAGTCAAGTTGTATGTAGATCCAAGTCTCAAGTCAAGTTGTCACAAGTTTGAACAATATTTGCCCCGCTTTGCCCTGAATCTATAATGTTGCTTTGACATCGCTTTTATTTCTATTTCATATGGTTCTATTTTGGAATTGAAAATAAGAAGATCCACGACAAAACTAAAGTTGCCAATAGAGCTCTCCGGATAACCAAGCTGTAATGGCAGTGGGCAGGGCAGGGCACATAGCCCGTAGAAGCGATGGCCGTTGGGACAGTTTTCTGGAGAGGTCACGCGCCGATAGCCGCAGCAGGGGTAGGCTCCCCGCAAGGTGGACTGACGACCTGGTAAAGATTGCGGGATGGAGGTGACCTAAGACCGGTCTACGTGGAAAACCTTGAGGAAGGCCTATGTCCAGCAGTTGACGTCTCTCAGCTGCGATGATGATGATGGTTCTATTTATATGACGTCTTCAACTTTAAACTAGAAAGTAAATGTGTTTCTAATAAATATAGTAGATGTTTCGAAGTCGTAAGGTTGCCTTTCGTCCATCGGACGAATGGTAGCCGACCGCGTGTCGTGATTCCGCCGTTAAAGTGACCAGGGACGAACGCGCCTCGGGGCGATAGGGACGTGACATTTAATCACAGGTATTAGTGATATCGATATTCGAGGAATATATTACCTATAAATGTATTCATTTTGAAAGAAGACCGTTAAGTTTGGGTGAAATTATAAGAGGAAAATTAAGTATAAGAGGAAAATGGCTTATGCCCCGCAGTAGGTCGATAAAAGCTGTGATTAACGATGATAAACGTCATTTCATTTTAAAACTGCAACGGCCTGGGCTTATGACACCAATCAAAGTGAAAGCACTTCGAGCAAAGCAAAGAAATAAAAATGTAATCGACTAATAGTTATGCCTTTATTAGGTACTAGTTTTCACCCGCGGCTTCGCTCGCGTAAATGTAGGTTAGGTTAGGTTTGCAACAGTTATTTTATCTGGATGAAAGGTATCCTATGTCCTATTCTGTACCCCTGACAATGTGTATGCAAAATTTCATGTTGATCGGTTGAGTAGTTAAGGCGTGAAAGCGTAACAAACAAACAAACTCATTTTCGCATTTATAATATTAGTAAGGATTCCTCTGCTCTGTATCCTCTATATTAATATTTGAAAAGTCTCCCGGTAAATGGGGATAATCCCTAGTGCGGGATTTGCCTTTTTAAGGTCCACAAATAAAATCATTGAACATGTTAGTAGGTATTCGAGTTCAATCACAAATACTTTCAACAAGATTCGAATATTTATAATAACAAATCACAAAGTTATGCAAGATCTGGCTCATATGTTATATCACGAGGATTATATTAGTAGACTCCATATCGTGACCCTTACCTTACAACATGAATATAGCCTTTTTATTTAATCGCCAAATATATTGCCCGTGTTTTAACAGAGGTGAGAACTCGACTCGAGTGGCTATTCACTTACTATTTATTTTGTTTATAATGTTGCGATGTCATAAGCGAATAATTAAAATTTTATTTAAAATTAATTAAACATAAGCGAATTATTGTCTCATGGATCTTCATCGAGTATGCAGTGGCACATCCCTACTCGTACGCTAGTGACGCGCTCACGCACCGTACCCTATGATCAGGCGCACAATCGTGGTGCATTAGCGGCGCGCCCCGCCCCCCGGCGCCGCGCCGCGCATGCGCCGCCACAACAAATTACTTTTTATTATTATAATACCTCGCGTGTATCCCTGCATTATTAATACTCTACGAAAAAGATATTACTTGTTCGTTTTGCCTCAGTTTTTTTGTTGTAATTATCATTATGTGGGACTGGGAGGTACATTAAAGTGTCTCGACCTAATTTGTGTTTCATTTGGAATGGTTTCTGGTTTGCTGTGTGGTCTAGGATATTTCTGAATACTAAAGGACATTTTAACAGGACAGGACTTGACGACTAATTTATGGAACATTAAATAAAGCGTATTAAAAACGGTGAAGAATTCTCTTACATTTACGCGAATTCTTCAACAAGAAAGTTTATTTGACTGATATCTTCTGCTAAAATCTGCAAACTTTTTTATGATATTGTTAGCAGACGAGCCATCGGTCCACAATAACCGTCGCTCATGAGCATTGCTGTTCTTTGTTATAGCAGAAGCAATGCCAAAGAAACACAACTAAGCTGCTTCCTACCACATAAGTGGCACAAACAAGGCCTGTCTGATGGGCAGCAGTTACCATAGCTTATATGCGTTGGACATATGCACTAAATACTGAGAGCATCATGCGCGCTTTGCCATCTAAAATGGAAAGCATAGAGGGAAATGAGGAGGAGAAGGGGAGAGGAGTGGTGATTGGATCTAAATTACAGCTCAGAATTATAATTAAATATTCTGCGGCAATCTACTCTGATGTAAAAGCACTCTGCTAATTAATTAAAAGGTAGAAAGTCAAATACGGTCAGTTATAAAGTACGTAAGCTTATAATTACATACATTGGAACCAATAAAACAAGTGCGAATGACACTCGCATACCGAGGATTCCGTACATGATTATTCATTCAAAATAGGTAACAATTAAGCATCCGGACCGTCTGATCTATTTATTTATTACTAGATGTTGCCGCGGTTTCACTCGCGCTTATCGTTACTGCGCCGCCTCCGTGTGTCGTAGCGTGATGTTATATAGTCTATAGCCTTCCTCGATAAATAGGCTATCCAACACTAAAATAATTTTTCAAATCGAATCAGTAGTTTCTGGGATTAGCGCGTTCAAACAAACAACCAAACTCTTCAGCTTTATAATATTAGTATAGAAAAAAATATAAATATATCAAATACAGTAACGTTGGGCTAGCATTATTTATAACTACGCTAAATTTATGTTATAAGCTTATTATAGCTTATAGGTATAGATAGAGCTTTATTAGTTGCCGAGAAACGAAGTTTTGACAAACAGACAGGTGGACGGACACACTCAGTACCACTGTAAGCGGGTCGTTTTTAATATTTTAACATGAAACCCTAAACATGTTGTGTAAATTTCACCTGTCAAATTAAGAAACAAATTAACGATCGCAAAAATAATAAAATCACAGTTATTCACAGTTAATTGGCAAAACTTTCACTTCTCTATCCAGTTACAGCATGTTCAATGATATAAGCGAAGTATACATTAACGTGGAATCTCCTCGTTGGACCCAGTGTCGCTTCAGTTTCTGCTTATGTTATCAGTCGATCTCGAGGTCTCAGGTGCCATTCCAGAGATGGGTAGTTGTTTGAAATTTCTGTTAAGAAGTCCTTGTAGGCGTCAAGTGTTTATGGATATTTCTATCAGGCAATTAATTCTCAATGGCAGCCCGCAGCTGGAAAATTTGATGTATCCAAAGCATAGCTTGTGAAGCATAGAGTGTAAAAAACGTCTGCTTCTCCTTTCGGTACGACAAAGCAGAGCTCTACATATGTACGATGTGCTATCGTTTAAACAACCTCAATACTTGTGTGGTCAGAAGTCTAATTCAAACTTGCTTAAAAATGTCTAAATATCCAAAAAACTAATTAAATCATTCTATATATCAATAGTTGTTCATAGTTTTATTGCTAATATTTTGATTACAAAATGTAATGACGCTTTGCAAACAGACGACCAATTTACTTACGTAATTATTTTGATCAATCGTCGAAGATGGTATTACCTCAGTAATTTTAGTTCTTATTATACTTGGAAGTTGTGTAACATTAAATTAAGAGGTTTATTGTCAGACTTAATCGATTACAAACAAACGAATTATTCTTCTTTATACATAGGCATAACTTAAAAAAAAGAAATTTAATAACTAAACAAATAATTAACATAATATATATGTACACAAATTAAAATAAATTAATAAAATTAATTAGTTGATTAATTTAATTAATTAGTTAGTTGTTTAATTTAAATAATTAATTAATTAAATTAAGATATGTAATTTGCTAACTGTAAAGTATTATTTATTTTAATTACAGCTCTACCACAAAGAATATATGTAATGTATCGCGAATATATTTACAAACATTCAAACAACGGATACAAAGAAGACACAACTTGAAACTTTTTATGTACCACACAATTTCTTGTCTCGTATGGAGATCAAACCCACAGCTCCCGGCGCAGTGGAAATAGCGATGCGATCACTTTATCCACTATGCCATCCGTACAGTCATTCGACTGCTTAATTCTTGAGGAAGGTAATAAGCTATATATCATCACACTAGAGCGATAGCTCAGTGGGGAGAACAATAGACTACAATACAGAGGGTCTCGAGTTCGAACCCACGACGCGCAACTCTGACTTTCGGAAGTTATATGACTTTTCGAAATTATGTGCGTATCGATTGACAATTATTGCCTGCTCCGAGCCTCGGAGAGCACGTTAAGCCGTCGGTCCCGGCTGCCATTAACGTCTATGGCAGTCGTCATTTGGAAGTCAGTGACCTCTAATATCCTGACACTGGTCTAGTCTTAGGGTATCGTTAGCCTTCGGGTTGTGGAGGTCAGATGGCAGTCGCTCCGTGTAAAAACTGATATCCAGTCAAATCCGGTTAGACTAGAAAGCGGACCCCAAGTGTTTTGGGTATAATAAAGGCTAGGGAGAAGAACATCACACTAGAGGAACAGTCATCGTTAAAGTGAGTGAAACCGCGGGGGATACCTAGTCACTTATGTATAAGTATCTACATATTAGAATGTACTTTCACAATCTGCTGTGTCTACCACTTAACATTATGTTCACGCGACGCATCTCTAATCACAATCTACCATCTAAATTAAACTGACATGTTATCTGCAAAAATAATCTATTATCGTCTCTATGTATGATTGCTTCATTAGTGCAATGACGCAAGTTTACACTTTCAAACCTCAGGTTTAGTGCCGGAATAGGTTTCCTGTTACTCGTTTTAATTGCAAGAATATCCCTAGTAAAGTGTATGGATTTGTGAGCTGGTAAATATTTTTTGTACTAGAACTCTGTACTACAACGGGCACAACGAACACCCAGGCTCAGGAAAGCTATTTATGCATCGCAATGTTTGTCTCATGTGGGGATTGAACCCAAAATACTTAGCGCAGCGGCAGTGGCGAGACGACAACTCATACCACATGCCATCCATGTTGGCAACAGATAGACATATACATATAAGACTGAGAGAGTCCACTATCGCGTATAATTTGGTGTCGGGATGACGGTGCGAATAAGCCGGCTTGCTCGCGAAATTAACACTGCGTTTCAACAGATAACTAAGGCTCACATGCCATGGCATTTCACAAAGAAGCAATAAATGAAAAAAAAACAAAGAAGTAGTATCCCATTTCCTTTCTTGAATTCTTTTACTTGGGGTCCACGAGTTGCAAGCGATCATTGACCACGCTAACCGTTTACCATCACGCTTACGTATCATTATTAACTAATGGACCACTTATGATTAATTTCCTTCAAACGGCTAGACAACCTTTTCAAATTACCTTCGCTTATTACAAACCGGGAGTTGAGTCTTTTCTAAAACTACAACACGAACGCTACGACATAATAGTCGGTTGCGTGGAATCAAACCCGCACCGCGAAGTTGTAACAGAATCGATTCGACACACCTCGCCGCGCACAGAAAGCAAATTGCCTTCGGCCATCAATGAAAAAAATAAGCTTCCAAGAAGGTTCTGTGGAGATAATTCATTGATTGTGTTGAGTTCACGTGTGATTTACAAAAAAGGTTAGTCAATAATTTTATTATCTGTGCTTTCGACGCGCCATAGTACTGCGTAGTGCTGCTATTGTCAACATTTTGATAAATTGTTCGTTTCATGACCTACGAGATTCTACATTAAAAAATGAACAGAAAAGTAAGCAATTATGTCATTTTGCGAGCTTATGTTCCATAGTAGATAACAAAACGTTAAACGTTATAGCACCGATTTGACGGATTTTCTCGTCTCGACTCGTCGTTTTATAAATTAAGCCTATATAGGTACACTAAGAGTCACATACAGTTACTGAAGTTAATACTACTTTTATGGAATTTTATCTGCATTAATGCTTTGGATACAGCTTAGCTTCCACCGAAAGATTGAACATGTCAAGTAATAATTCCATACCTTCCACATTACCATAAAATATTTACCTATAATCTGAAAGTATTCTCTGATGTTCTCGTGATTAAATTACTGATCTAATTTGGATGTAAGTGATTGTATATAGAGACGGCTTAAGCCGGGGAACAACAAAGGACAAAGGTTACTATGAAAAAATGTGCTGGTGACTGTTGTCCCACTTATATTATAAACTAGATGTTCCCGCGGTTTCACCCGCGTTTATCGTTACTGCGCCGCCCCCGTGGGTCGTAGCGTGATGTTGTATAGCCTATAGCTTTCCTCGATAAATAGGCTATCCAACACTAAAATAATTTTCAAATCGAACCAGTGGTTCCTCAGATTAGCGCGTTCAAACAAACAAACAAACTATTCAGCTTTATAATATTAGTATAAATATTAACTAACTTTTTTGAATATATTTGGGTGCTTATTCCGCTTGTTACTTGGCAAAGCATAGACCATGTCCTAAATTAACACATAGAATACTTTATATTTGTTATACGTTGACATTCATGCAATCGATGCCGCAACAGAAACTAGTTTTAAATAGTAAAAACGAGCCAAAAACAAACAAACATGTCGATCAAAAATACAATAATATGACAAGTCATTTCATGTTTTATTCAAATTACTAGCTTTTGCACGTCTCTTTACTCGCGGTAATGTAGATTTCGTCAATTAATTTTCGTCCCTTAGTAACACATCCTTTTTCTGGAAGTAAGGTAGGTACACTATATCCTTTTCTGCACACAATGTGTATGCGAAATGTCAATGTCGATTATCAGTTGAGTAGTTAAGACGTACAAGCGTAACAAACAAACAAACTCACATTTATAATATTAGTTAGGATTGTACGCAAGATTAGAAACAAAAATGCACAATAACCATGAACATTCAAAATGGCCTCTTTATTCTAAATTCAAAAGTTCAAGGAGGTCCAAATGAGCACAGAGTATTTATGGCTATCCGACCGCCGGTATTTTATCTTACCCAAATCGATTCTCGGACGATTAGCCACGGCGATATTAAAATATTATACGATGCAAACTTTTTAGCGTCATAAAGACTTCAAAATGAGCAATCAAACCTTTTTCTGGGTCAGTATTTAACGTTAATTAAAAACGCCGACGTCGCATAATTCGAGATAAAGGCATACACATCAAGTCACCACACTCAAGTAATGTTAACTCGTTTTAATTGGCTTCTATGGGCGATAAAGTATATGTAAAAATTTCGTTTTTATTACCCAACGTTGGATATATAAAATCTTTACGATTTAATCTTTATTTTGGTGTTCTTCGAAGTATTTTTAAATGCTTCGTTGGTGCATCGGAACTCTTGAGCAGTCGCGAGTCTCCAATCGGTTTGGTCAGGAAAATGCTATCAGACTTTTCTGTCAGGACATTATTATTATCACCACGGGGAAAAGAGCTGAGTGCTGTGACCGATAAACGGCAACTAGCTCATCTACACCTACAATAGACCTAGATATAGGTGGCAAAACTCAGGTGAGATACTATTCTGCTTAATGAGTGTTTTATATATTGTGCTGAATAATAGGTGTTTTATACATATTTACCGTTTAAATAGCCTCATTGGTCCAGTGGCATAATCTATACATCTATACAAATAAATAAAATTGAAGTGTCTGTTTGTAATGTCAAAATAACAGCTTTTTATCTAATGCATATGGAAGTATATAAGGTACCTATACGAAAACATCCATTTTTAAATTTTTTGTCTGTCTGTCTGTCTGTTTGTTCCGGGTAATCTCCGAAACAGCTGAACCGATTTTGACGGGACTGTCACTGGCAGATAGCTGATGTTATAAGGAGTAACATAGGCTACTTTGATTTTAGAAAAAAATAGAGCGTTCCGCGGAGACAAACAATTTTTAGTTAAAATCTACGCGGACGAAGTCGCAGGTAACAGCTAGTTAAGTATGTGTTGATTTTTCCGTGCGATCACGTATTGTTTCAAGGTCGATTTCCGGGTTAGGCCAGATTTTACTGTATTTTTCTATTACAACATTCTCAGTATCAGAGCGGTGTCTGTAAAAGTGCCGGCTGTAACCAACAATATGATCGCCTGACCTATAAAGTGGGAGTTAAGTAATATATATACTAATATTATAAAGCTGAAGAGTTTGTTTGTTTGAACGCGCTAATCTCAGGAACTACTGATTCGATTTGAAAAATATTTTAGTGTTGGATTGCCTATTTACCGAGGAAGGTTAACATCACGCTACGACGCACGGTGGCGGCGCAGTACGCGGGCACATCTAGTATTTTATAACAATAGAAACCTCCTGCACTTGGAGTAATTTAATTGTTGTGGTCCGGTGTCCCGAGTGGGGAACAAACCCACAACACTAGGCGAGCCGACTACTAAAACCACTACACCATACGTGCAGTATAGTCGTTAGTCGGCCTCAATGGCGTAGTGGTTAGTGTAACCGACTGCCACGCCTGAGGTCGCGGGTTCGATTCCCGCACAAGTCAAACATTTGTGTGCATGAACATGGATGTTTGCCTTGGTCTGGGTGTTTGTATGTATAATATGTATGTATTAACAAAAGAAAAATATGTATGTATGTTTATCCATTGTCTAGTACCCATAGTACAAGGTCTGCTTAGTTTGGGCTAGATGGTGTTGTGTGTATGTGATAGAATACATTATGTATAATTATATATTAGTATTATAACACTGTGTGTCGTATAATTAGTAGTCGTAAAATGCCTTCAATTTCAAAGACATTGTGGGTATAGTAACTTCGTATGACTTTAGCCCTGAGGGGTAACATTGGCCCTCAATTGGAAAAAGCTGTTTAATTGGAAGAAGCTGTTTTACTGACAGTTTATAGTGCTATCTATTGTTTTCCACGTGTATTTTTTCGGCAAAACCTACTTTTTGCCGAAAAAATACACGTGGAAATCAATAGAAAAGTTTGAAGTTCCCACCAGACCACTATCATACGATAGTGGTCTGGTGGGAACTTCAAACTTTTACCATTTAGGGGCCAATGTTACCCCTCAGGGCTAAAGTCATACGACCTTACGGTATGTATGTATGTAGGTACATAATAGAGCGGAAGTCTATTACCGCCTACCTTCCTAACTTCCAGACTCCGCACAGCTACTAACATCACGTATATAAATATGTAATAGGCATAACTTAAGATTCCATAATTACATTCTTTTGCCTGAACCAGAAACGAGATTTAATCATAATTGAATTACTGTGATTAGAAAAAAAATTGATCGAGCTAAGATTTATATTCGGTTAATTAATTCAAAGCATTCTACGCCCGCGGCCCATCGGCATTGTATCGTCATAAATTTTAAATTATGGTGTAAAGTAGTTTTTATAGGTTGGAATGGTAACTCAACGTGTTGCGTGGGCCAACCCACTTTCACGTAAGTAGTAGTTAGCTCTTTAATGGAGTCTTTGTTAATTAAACGGATACGCAAAAACATGTGGATTAAATTATTAAGGAAAATTATACGTTACTAGCGGTCCCGATAGACGTTGTTCTGAACACACGAAAAAAAAAAAATAAACTAAATCTAAACCATTCTCGAATCCACTTGAACATACAAAAAATTTCATCAAAATCGGTCCAGCCGTTTAGGAGGAGTTTAATTACAAACACACGCACAGAAGATTTATATACCTATATAAAATAAACCAAATCTAAACCATTCTCGAATCCACTTGAACATAGAAAAAATTTCATCAAAATCGGTCCAGCCGTTTAGGAGGAGTTTAATTACAAACACACACACAGAAGATTTATATATATAAAGATATATCAAAGTACCACTGGAAAGATGAAATAGCCAAAGACATGAATGTGGTCGATTGGTCTGACTTGGCACGAAATAGGAAGCAATGGTGTACTGAGGCCAATATCCACTTTGGGTCGCTGAGCCAGCGAATTAGTAGTATACGTTATATAGTTACGTGCATGGCATTTCTTTAAGTTAGATGTTATGAATAGTTTATTGGTAATGTTTTATTAATAGTTTGGATTACGATAATATAGGTAAGATGTCTGCGCTTGTTGTCATGGCAAAAGGACTTGAAATCGTTTGATTTCGAGTCCAAGTTACTTAAAAGATCTGGCTAAGTGCCATTTGGCTTCGCACAACGAGACTTCTGTATTGCTATTACACTTGAATGTTCAGCTGCAGACAGTAAAACACACATACATTATTACAATCAATGCATAAGATAAGAACAAGTAATAAAACATTTATTTGTTCCGAAAACGTTTCTTGTATTAGGATTCGGTTTTTGTTCTTAAACAACACGGTTTTTGTTTTAACATCGATTTGTATTATTTGTTAGAATACTCATTATATTGAGTTGACAGATTCGGTGAGAAATATCAGTCGATTACCTAATATGGTTAAATTAATAAAGCTCTGTAATGGTAGAAAAGCCAGACAGCGTAGGCTTAACAATAAGATTGCGTTGGCATCTTTAGGGTACGTAATTACAGCAAAAGCGTGCTCTAGTGACCAGACTAGTCGACTAATTTAATATAAGACCATTACAATAATAAATCTTTAATAAGGCCTCGAATAAAAACATACTCAGGTATAATAAAATATTCATTGAAGAAGTTAACGGCTTGAAGGCCCTAGACATCGAAGAAGTGGAGGCCCCGAATAATTTGTGAACCAGATGACAAAAACAAGCCTGCGTTGTGAAGGTCCCTTTCTTGTAGAGACTGTTAACCCTGTACTCTTAAATGCAGTCCTGTTTATACTACTTGTGATATTATATTGGCCAGACCTTCACAACTACGAAACCTTAACCACAAAACGCACCATAGATACACGCATAGGTACCATATTATAATTATGTAACACAATTCCTATTGTGTTCCCACGTAATGATTTACTAATAATAACTAATAATCAAGCGATGCCATTGTCCATCACAATAGTGGGCCACCTATAGTTAATAAACTTAATTAAATAGCATCGTCACAATGCCCGCCATTTTGAATAGTGCTGTACATAAAAGGTACAAGTAATTAGAGGATTTTTAAAACAAAACTAAGCTATATCGGATGTATTAAAGGCGACCGAGTGAGCTTTCAATGACGACTAATGAATACCGCGGGGCCTTTTTTTTATTAAAGTTTTACGAAGATTGCGTTGCGCTGGATATGGATAGGGCAGCGATATTATTTATAAGTAGAAAATAAACTGTCAATTTGATAGCACAGATATTGCAATCGTTTCTATACCCGCTTGACTTCTAAGTTCTAATAGAGTGTATGCATATGATAAAATGACATAAATAGCTACTGCAGTTATAAAAAAAAGTGTCTATATTATGCTTATCGATTGTAGTTATTTTATCATTACTAAAGTGGTAAACTAGCATACAATTCGCCTGAGATAAGTGGTCACCGCAGCCCGTGTAGTTGCCAACACAATATCAATCGCGGATTGTGTCAAACAACGACTTGCTGTGCTTGTGACCAGCGCAAGTATCAAAAATCACACTGGCCACGTATACCCGCCAGCACATCGCTTCCTATGGAGTCTGTAAGCCCTACCCATTGCAATAACACAACATAAGGTTGCTTGACTTTGATCATTTGTATGGTAAAGTTTCATTTCCAGTAAGGATGCCTATTTGAGAAGCAATTTTTATAGAGCCAAGTTTAAACCAATGGACGCACTTTGATTAATCATACTATTTCTCATAGCCTTGGACGTGGACATATTCTGCTGTGCTCTGAGTGTATTCACAAGGATATCTTCTTTTAAAATTAGTTGAATAATTAGATAAAATTATACAGGAATATATTGTATAAGTTTTTTTTTAATAGTGCTACAATATCGTTTTGGGTGAATCCTGTAAATATATTTGTATGTCTGTTAAATCCTTACTAATATTATCAATGCGAAAATGAGTTTGTTTGTTTGTTACGCTTTCACGCCTTAACTACTCAACCGATCAACATGAAATTTTGCATACACGTTGTCAGGGGTACAGAATAGGACATAGAGTACCTTTCATCCAGAAAAAAGAACTGTTGCAAAACTAAACTAACCTAACCTACATTTACGTGAGCGAAGCCGCGGGTGAAAACTAGTAAATAAATAAATTACACCACGTCTTTAGCTATGCCTAGATTTCACATTATACGTGCAAATCTACACCCGCCAGCCGAAAAGCCGAATTCTAGTCTCTGTGCTACGACTTAGAATTTTCTAATAGATAAACCCAATATCACTTAAATGCACTATTGCTACAAAGAACTTATAAGATAAACGCCGCTCCGTTCTTTACTCAGATAACACAGAACATTACTACATGTAATCGTAAATCAATTCACGAACGACATTACAATGCTATTAACTTTAATTGACTCACTTAACCTCATTTCGCAGTAATCAATATCTAGATTTTAATAAAGTAAACCTGATATTATGTATTTAATCTTGTTAACTATATTACCTAATTAAATAGCCCGCGATTTTAATTGCGTGGACTTGAATGAACTACATATTGGCTGGCCTAATGATAAGTTGTCGAGGTAGCCTATAATCGATCGAACCACATTTAAATTGGATCAGCTGTTTTGATGATTGGGCTACAAAAATGCACAGATGATAAGCCTGTTTTCGTATAAAGTCTTTGTCGTTAAGTGAATGATTACTGCCTTATCTAATAACTAGTTTTCACCCGCGGCTTCGCTCGCGTAAATGTAGGTTGGGTCAGGTTAGGTTTGCAACAGTTATTTTTTCTGGATGAAAGGTACCCTATGTCCTATTCTGTACCCCTGACAACATGTATGCAACATTTCATGTTGATCGGTTGAGTAGTTAAGGCGTGACAGCGTAACAAACAAACAAACAAACTCATTTTCGCATTTATAATATTAGTTAGGATTATTTCTCGCGAATTCTAGCCAACTCTATCTGGAATTCGTTTCGTTATAGGTTTTTGTATTTCCACATCAAGCAATACAATTTTAAATAAATGACTTCTTATCCAGTCCAAACATAATCCAGTAACGTCGTGGTCAAGATAGTGACGACGGCACATTTTTTCTTATCGATAAAAAATATCTTTCGGTGGGTTTAATATCGATATCGGGTTAAATAATTTAGGTTTGAAAGCCTTTTTTTGCTGCGCACGGATGAGGACCTAATCGATGATCCAACACACAAAAGGTACAGATGTTTTTTGTTACAATGAGTGCAACATTTCGTAATGTACGTAATACCAATGTAGCTAAAGTCTCAGTACTTTTGATGAAAAGATTTACACGTACTATTGACCTGATCTAATAGCCTTTTTATTTCTACATCAGATAATATTGGTGTCTTTGTTAAAGATACCGAGTAAATGAAGACTGGAAGTGTGCCTGAGAGACAGAATAGGTTTGGCTTATATGGCTTGGGATTTAAACAAGTATATTTTGCTAAACCTGTCGGGTGTACTAATTAATTAGGAGGGTAATTATTATTCCGGCATCAATATATTTTAAATATTTTCTATGTTATTGTATACAACAAAGATCAAAGATGGCAGATTAGCATATGGGCCGCCTGTTGGTGAGCAGCTGCTGTAGTTCTGTTCGCCTGTAATCGTACTAGTTTCACTGGCACAGAAACGGAATGATTTTCTTTTATCCATACAAATAAATAAAATTGAAGTGTCTGTTTGTAATGTCAAAATAACAGCTTTTTATTCATATGAAAATGAAGCTTATGCATTCATATGAAAGTATATAAGATACCTATACTTAAACATCTATTTTTAAAATTTTTGTCTGTCTGTCTGTTTGTTTCGGCTAATCTCCGAAACGGCTGAACCGATTTTGACGGGACTTTCACTGGCAGATAGCTGATGTTATAATGAGTAACATAGGCTACTTTGATTTTAGAAAAAAATAGGGTTCCGCGGAGACAAACACTTTTTAGTTAAAATCTATGCGGACGAAGTCGCAGGTAACAGCTAGTTTTTAAATATAAAAGCGAAGTAAATATGTAATAAACGAAAAAACTCGTCTATAAAGTCTGATCTCATGACTTTGCGAAAATGACATTGACTAGACAGTAAAATATGACAATCAAATGCCAATTTAATACATTTTAATCTTGCCACTGTATTTAAAGTTTACAGAGAAAACCTTTTTCTAGGCTTTAATCACTTACTAATCCAACCAGACACAGAATATCTTTTAACGGAATAACAGACGTCTGGAATAATACCGACCAAACTATATCAAATTTTACATAGTCTATAGCAATTAGGAACGAAATATCAACTCTATAACATATTTAGACGTCAAACTAAATTATGACGAAGCTTCAATCTAAAAACAAATCATTTCGTCGATTTGCGTTTGCATAATCACACACAGTAATCAAATCCACACACAAAAAAGGTGAAACACCGCTCGGAGATGCGAACTTGGTGGCTTACACCTGTGATTTAGACATAAGAAGTAGATAATATACAGGTACTAGGCGAAATATCAAGGAGCTACCAAACTTGTAACATAATATGTATTATACATACATAGACAGGCGTAAACATGTATTTTTTGTACACCGAGTAGCCCAAGGTGTATACACCTATATGGCGTAGTGGTTAGTGTAACCGACTGCCACGCATGAGGTCGCGGATTCGATTCCCGCACAAGTCAAACATTTGTGTGCATGAACATGGATGTTTGTCTTGGTCTGGGTGTTTCTATGTATAATATATATGCATTTACAAAAAAAGTATATATGTACTTATGTTTATCCATTGTCTAGTACCCATAGTACAAGCTCTGCTTAGTTTGGGCTAGATGGTGTTGTGTGTACGTGGTGGAATATTATTATTATATTATATTATTTTGCCATGATTCTGCCCTGCGTAACAGCGGGTATATTGCCATTTAACGGGTACGTTTAAAAACTCTGTACTGCAACTGAAAAAGTGGTAGCTGAAAAACAATAACATTGTCTGTTTCGGGAAGCGAAACTGGGACCTTATAAACGACTGTAAATACAAGCGAGAGTTATGCCACGGTACCAACGAAGCAGACGATGTAAATGCTATTTAGCAACATAATGATGTTCAAATTAGGTCATTAAAATTCTTACATGCGTATATGAATAATTTCTGCCTGTATACCCAAAGACATACGTACATTACATGTACAATTCGCCAACTGGGTTTGGTTCCTAAGAGATAGAAAGAGTATTATCGTCTATTAACTATAGTTTCTGTTTTCGATTTGTAACTAAGACCTACCTGGAAAAGCTAGTGCTCCACAGCTTGGACTAGGATCTATTTGTAGGTCTAAGACTTAACGATCCACATTTAGTCATCATACCTTTGGCACTAAACTAAAGAAGTAAGTAGTTTAAATTACTATGTAATAGTAATAATATGTGAACATCCGACATGATCATTAACCTCAAAATATTTTAATATGCAATGTAACTATGAGTAGGTATTCGATCTTCCCAAAACATATTATGCCTGTATTTAAGTAGCCTACAAGATCATAAAACATTAAACTTTGAAGCAGAAGTAGTTTATTACATAGAAAACGTTCAAAGCTTACAAACTCAACGCATAAAAGTACAAATTTTGTTTTGTTATTTATAAAGCCGTCAGTCCTAGCTCCGTCACCCAAAGGTAATAAAACCGCCAACGCGAACAATACAAAAACAAAATTTATCAAAACGGACCCAACAAAAAATAAAAAACTTCACACATTTTATAAAATCAAAAACTGGCTGAATCGGAACGCATCGGCCGGGACCGAGACATCATCGGACGAAAAAAAGAAGAAATAAAAACAAAATGGAGGCGCTTTGTGGCGGGCCGCCATTACCGAGTCCATTACGCCGCTCGTAATTACCAGTCATTAGAGGCGGGCCTGCTCCCGCGACCAGCGCCATTACGAACAACAAGATATTGCCTTTTAATATCTCCGCATTGGCATCCTCTCTTAAAGGGAGATATGTTTGATTGTTGACGAAAGTACCAATGTAATTCATATCAACAGTTTCTGATTTACATTAAGATAGCAAGATTATGCTAAAGTAATCATTTTATCAATCGTAAGTAAGTTACGTTTGATAAAATGTAGATAGATACAAAAAAAATTTGGATGCGATGAGATTGATGCTATTATCAAGGTCGTTTTCCGTCGTTTTTATGTTATGTGGAACTGTTAGGTATGCTTATACTATAACGTCGATTGATGGACCTCCGGGCTAAAAATAACGCTCAAAAATATATTCAAAATCATGGTCTATAAAATAGAAAAATATTTTAGGAATATGGGTCTGGTTAGACGCCTATGTGGTGAATTACTTATCAAATCGACTAGCCGAATCTGTACAAACTTTAAGACCCCCGAGGATACTGATGCTATGTTCAAAGTTTAGTAGTGTCCAAGTAAGAAAATTAAGTAGTGAGCTAATTTATATAGGTATATTCATGTGCAACAATTTAACATAACTAGCGGTCGCCTAGTGCTCGAAATTCGACCAAAGTTTGCCTGTAAGATATTGCTGATATATGTCATTCATTACATATTGATATATGTAACCATAGTTACGCGCTTCGACTGCGTGTGTCAAATGCATGGTTATGTGCGTGTGGTGTTTTTTCATTAATTGAATGTATTTCTAATGCATATTTTATAAAAATATTAGGATTCACTCCACCTCCATATAAACTTTAACTGTGCCAAATTTCATACTCCTACGTCCGCGCAATTTTCGTAAAAAGGGGTACAAAGCTTTTGCTTCACGTATTAATATATAGATAAGCCAGGGTTTTAAATGATGAATCTTCATAATTAAAAACTAACTTTGATAAATAAAAGAATTTTGGTTGAACTGCCAAAATCTTGATAAAATACAGATACAGTGAATTCGTCATTAGATAGTTGCAAAATTTTTAATTAAATTATTTAATGACCGAGTTTGTCCGGAAATATCTTCTTCTTTATTAAATTATTAATATTGACATGTAACCATAGTTAAAAGTGCTTAGGGTATCATCATGGGCAAAGCATTTAAAAAAAGCATTTGCTTACACATTTTAACGTCTTAAATGTATTTATCAACAATATTTCACAACACAGTGTATCCTATATGATCAACTTTGGCTTAGGCCACTTTTGCCTAATTTATGGTATGCATATATCCAGGGCTATATACGGTTAGTTAAAGAGATACGCATTGTAAATTTGCGTAGCCTTCGATCGGCCAATGTCAAAGCTATTATTTTGCCGACGATGATTAGGTATATGAGATGAAAGAAAATGGTTTGGGGTAGGTGAGTATGCAAGCCATCGCAACTCTTCGCTGTATTGTCATTTTCCTGTAAGAAGTTGATACCTCTCCGGGTAATAGTGGTCATATGCATTTTTAACACAGAATTGACAATGCCGCGGGAGGCATCCATTCGTGTAGAGATTTATTCGCAATAGTATCTAAACTCGTTATTTTCGTTTAATTATTTAAGTGGATGGAAAAATTGTGTTGCATCTTCTTGACATTTTAACTACACAATAATTTCCAGAACGAAAACAAAAACAGATGTAATTCCACACAGAATATCCCACGCAGAGACAAGATCCATTTTATTGTTATTATATGTCATCAAAATAAGCCAAACTTTGGCGTCACTAAAAAAATAATTAGCTCCGCGTCCCTGCTTCGCCGTCGACTTACACTTATACCGTACGACTCGAACACGACACCACGGCGATCTCAAGTAATAATAAAATTAAGTAGGTACTGAAGTTTTATAGTTTTACTCCCATATATGGATATGGTGGTGAGACTATAAACCTTCAGTAATATCCGTAATAGCATAAGTGCATAATGATTAACCACTAGTCTGCCGAAATCTCAAACACAACAGAAATCCATTGTCTAACCTAGATCTATGTTTCGGCCTATATGGCGTAGGTGTTAAAAACCATAGTCTATTCTTTTGATCGTTACTTCTTAGAGATTGAAATTTCACAGGAGTTTCATGGTTAGGTATGTTAAATATGTATCTCAAGTAGGTCAAACAATCAAAACGATCGGTTATTAATATGACTGTACTGATTTTTATGTAGGATTATAAAGTACTTAACCTTTCAAGTCTTGATATTAAAAACTCATTGTGTCTGACCGCTGCTGTGAAGCTGCGGCTCAATAAGTTAATTAAACCAGGTTTACCAGGCAAGTTTTACATAGTACTATAAGTTAAAGAATATATAAATAGATGGCGAAGCGAATAAAGGCAGGTAGACGGAAGGACGGTGATAATCCTGAGAGGCTTTTAATAGATTTTTTTTAATATGACCGATTTGGGCATCTTTACCGAGATCTTAAGCACAGCAATCACATTCATTACCGCTTCGCCTCTGATACAGTAAATTGTACTAGACAACAAGTCAAATAAATGTGGGCAAATTATTATCAACATCTGCAAATCAATTTATTGCCCATATTTTGCTTATTTTATAAAGCTCGTTAGATATAGAAAATATATACGGTTACTTCGAACCTCGTCCCGTCGTCGTATCGTGAGCTTTAAACAGACTTTGATTATAGGTGTAATTTAGTCGGCAGAGGACGTGAGTTTTTGTGGCACGGACATTGTCATTCCGCCGGGATTTCCAACTAAATAGATAAATGCACCGTTTTTGTAGATAGATGACATTTTTGAGTACCTTTAATGACGGGTTCACGGTTCGATTATGTTGGAATTGGACCTTTGGAAACTACATGCGGTCACCGCACAAAAAAAGTTAAGTAGAGTTTAAGTATGTATATAATCTATATATATAAAACTCTTTCGTTACTGAGTGACTGACAGACAACGCACAGCCGAAACTACTGAGCGCAAGAAGCTGAAAATTTGGCATGTATGTTCTTTGGGTACTGTAGGGGTGCACTAAGAAGGGATTTCCTGAAATTCCAACGGGATTGGGAAGAAATGGATAAATAAAAAAACATGTGCTGCGGGCATCCTCTAGTTCTATATAAACTCTATTTTCCTGTCTCGATGGATATTATGCATGGATGTTGCATGTTTAAGTTCACTTAGCCATTATACCGCGCCGAATATTGCACGAGTTAGAAATAGAAACCCGTTGTCCCAAGTTATTTTGTTTTTTTTTTATGGATTAGGGGGCCAACGAGCAGACGGATCGCCTGATGGTAAGCGATTACCGCCACCCATGGACACCTGCAACACCAGAGGCCTTTTAAAAAGGAGTACGGTACGCTCTTTTCTTGAAGTGTTGAAGGTCGTATTGGTCCGGAAATACCGCAGGCTCATTCCACAGTTTTGTTGTGCGAAGCAAAAAATTCCTGGAGAAACGCACAGTTGTGGACTGCCAACCATCTAAAGTGCCTGCAATCCCCTGGTATTTATGCAATGTACGGAGTAGAGCTGATTAGACAACGTAATTATATGCGCTGACGTAGTTGAGAGTAAACACACCATCATTACTAATAGAAAAAAGGTTTTGTTCTGATCTTCTTCTTCTTTTCGTGTGGTTAGTGGCCAATCTGTTGTCAACAGTTGTTCAAGCCGCCCGTAGACCTCTGACATGGCTTAACGACTTCTGTCAATTTGACAGCAGGACCGACTTTTTACGTGCCCTCCGAAGCACGGAGACGCTCATATGAAATACCACTAAGCGGTCACCCATCTATAGACTGACCGCACCCAACGTTGCTTAACCTCGCTAATCGTTTACCGATCAGTGAGTGCAACTGGCTATAGGCGCCTTTGATCTGATAAGCTCATGACACTGGCCCATAAATTATTTATCACTATGCATTAAGGCCCGGTTCCTATATCAAGAAACAAGTCGTTTTACCTACGGACAATTAACTTTTGACACATACTTTTGAAAAATATTTCATAATTTTACTGTCCGTAGTTAAAAGGACTAGTTCCTTGATATAGGAACCGA
The DNA here is from genome assembly GCA_963564715.1 of Catocala sponsa. NCBI lineage: Eukaryota > Metazoa > Arthropoda > Insecta > Lepidoptera > Erebidae > Catocala > Catocala sponsa. The sequence goes on along the minus strand of OY751341.1, from coordinate 22,810,250 downwards.
GTCTATATTAAATCGACCTGTTGCTCCATTATTGTGTAAAAAATGGTCAAACGATAATACACTTTTTCATAGTTACAAACCAAATTTATAAATTTAAGTTTATTTAGTATCTTATCAATTAATCAAATTTAAATTGATGGTATTTTAAACCATTTCAATTTATTAATTATTTCTGATAAACCCGATAATTAACCCAATTATAACATTCTCAATCTTGCTCGTATATGTAGTACGGTATCAATAAAAATAAACGGATCTCTTAATATAGCTCACCATTATTGTAATATACGAGCGAGCTGATAAATTATTTTCCTTCCCGTATAAAAATAATATCACTCAACTTTCAATAAAGCGAAATTAAAGATTAATAAAAATAAGATAAAACGTTCGCCATACTTCCCCAAGTCATGAAGACATTGCGCTGTCTCGACGAGCTGCCCACGCGCAGGCGGCGAGCTTTGTGACGTCACACTCCTAGGGCTGACACACCCCCATAAAACTTAATGTCCCTTCTTTCGTACACTGTAGCTAATTTGATAAACATTGGTCTCATCGATTACTATCCGGCATAACATATATTTGTATGCTTCATAAGCAGTTTAAAGAAATCTCATTTGAAACATTGACTTTTCAGTAAGAATTTCTTTTATGTCTAAATAAGAGTGACCTGTGATTTAGTAGCGATATCCTCCAGACCGAATTTCGGCCACGGCGGCGAATCTTAACGGAGACAGGCCATCTGCGCAGGAGATATTATATTATAGTGCACAAGTGTGTGCGCAAACATAAATGCACTCTCTGTTCCCTAACCGTCATGATCCGATGGGACGGTAATCCGACACGATTGGAGAGAGATCAGACGCAGGACCAACGGCTTCACGTGCTTCCCGAGGCACGGGGGTGTCTAACACCGCCAACTTCCTAACTTCGGGCTCGTATCATTTTGTTGGCCCGACCTGGAATTCGAATCCGAGACCTCATGCACGGCAGTCGCATTCACTACCGCTGCACCACGGAGGCAATTAGTAGCCACCTCGTATATCGATCAATTCGGGAAGTAAAACAATGACAGCGCTATTGGTGCCAATTCTGTTGTCACAAAATTCTCTAAACTTAACTAAAAATCACAAAAATTTAGTGTAGTCCTGTCACTTTTAACGATTTCAGAATACGAAATGTCGTTTGACAGGACTAAACAAAATTTTAGTGATTTTTAGTTAAGTTTAGATAATTTTGTGACAACAGAATTGGCACTATTGTCTTTTATGATGGATAGTTGACAACGAAAAAGTAGACTTCGTAGCTGTGTCTCGGCAAGCATTTATTGGTATCATATGTGAGAAAATGCAGTAGTGTATCCGGATTCACTGGTTAGTCCGGACTAACCTTAACGTCCTTAACTTATTATCATTATCATTTCGGGGTTTAAATCAGATAGCAATAGCTCGGAGAATAAAACACTGAAGGTGTTGACTGTTGACACATAATTCTGATATTATATCTGTATTTCGCCAGTTATCATTAGCATAGTTATGTCGGCCTCGATAGCGTAGTGGTTAGTGTTACCGACTGCCACGCATGAGAGGTCACGGGTTCGATTCCCGCACAAGTCAAAGATTTGTGTGCATGAACATGGATGTTTGTCTTGGTATGGGTGTTTCTATGTATAATATGTATGTATTTACAAAAAAAAACATATATGTATGTTTATCAATTGTCTAGTACCCATAGTACAAGCTCTGCTTAGTTTGGGCTAGATGGTGTTGTATGTATGTCTTCTCCCTAGCCTTTATTATTCCCAAGTCACTTGGGGTCAGCTTTCTAGTCTAACCGGATTTGACTGGATATCAGTTTTTACACGGAGCGGCTGCCACTGGACCTTCGCAACCCGAAAGCCAACGATACCCTAAGACTAGACCAGTATCAGGATATTAGAGGGCACTGAATTCCCAATAACGACTGCCATAGATGTTAATAGCAGCCGGGACCGACGACTTAACGTGCTCTCCGAGGCACGAAGCAGGCGATAATTGTCAATCAATACGCACATAATTTCTAAAAGTCATATAACTTCCGAAAGTCAGAGGTGCGCGACGTGGGTTCGAACCCGAGACCCTCTGCATCTGTTGGTCTCCCCACTGAGCTATCATGTATGTGATAGAATATTATTATTATTATTGGTCCCGAATCGAATCTACTGCAGATCAAGCACAGTACCAAACACCGTGCTACTATAACAATGACACTTAGACTGGGATTGGAACCCGAAACCTCTTGCATAACAGTCGCATTGACTACCACTATGCCACAGACACATGAATACTTAAAAGACCCACCGTGGAACATGCGTTGTTTTTCGATTCCGTACTAACAGTTCAGTGCGTTGACACACTTAACAACTGAACCCACGGCTCACGCATACAATGTACTGACGAGCCAGTAAAATTTTAATTACTAAATTAACATTATCTGGAATTATTACACACATATTTACTTTTATACATCCCGTTAAGCTTAATGATGCAAATATATACGTTTTAATAGCTCATAACGTATTAAAATTCAGTTTTAATGTAAATAAAATAAAATATATTATAGTCACGTTAAACTGCGCTTTTGAAATATTCTTGTGTCGTTTTGTCTGGTTTCGTAACGGTAATTTTTGTTTCGGTTGCTTTATTTTACTGTGTGTTTATTAATATGGGTTATTAATATTAATTTTATGTTTATTGTTATTGACTTTTTCGTTATTTCTACAGTGGATGTAATTTACGCGCTGCGCTTCTGTGGGAAATGTAAGTTTATAAATTTAATATTTATGCAAAGTGACGATAGGCGCTGTGTGCTGTAGCACTGACAGCTCGAAACTATGATACATAGTTTAACTATGCTTATATGCCTGAGCAGTTAGGCAAATGTATTTTACACGGCTACCTTGCTAACTAAAACTAAGTTTTTAGGGCCAAGCTAATAGGGAGCGAGTCAATTTTCGTTCAGCGGACATCATTCCAGATTCAGTGCCGTCAATTTCTTGACAGAAATACTCAATAGCACTATGTCTGACTAAGGTAGGGAACCCGAGACCTCAGGTACTATAGTCGTATTCACTAAAGCTGTTTCACTGAAGAATATCAGATAGGTGACATATTTGCTTTATGTGTGTATTTGTCACGGACATAGATTGTAAACAATTTGGCAAGCGTGGCATCGCTACTAGTCCGAATTACCGCGGTTGTAATTGTTACCGCGGTTTGTGATTATTTCATTATAATACACGAATCAAATTTTTGTAGTATAGCAGTACAAATTGACACACTTATTAATTCTATTCTACCACATACACACAACACCATCTAGCCCAAACTAAGCAGAGCTTGTACTATGGGTACTAGACAATAGATAAACATACATATATACTTTTTTTTGTAAATAAATACATATTATACATAGAAACTCCCAGATCAAGCCAAACATGCATGTTCATGCACACAAATGTTTGACTTGTACCCGCGAACCCGCGACCTCAGGCGTGGCAGTCGGTTACGCTAACCACTACGCCATCGAGGCCGACACTGCAACAAGCTTGTTTTAAAATAAAAGAAATTATAGATTCAGTAGCCGCATTTCTAACATTAATTATAAGTGTCGGCACTCTGATGGTTAAGGCAACGGAGTTTTTATTTTCCGGATATATCTGTATATTCTTTGTACCTCTTTTATTACAAATCCCCCTGCGGTAACAGGTTAATTTGAAAAAATGTTAAAGAAATATTTTCTTTTTAATAATATCGACTCACAGCCCTATAGAACTTCCTGCAGACCTTAAATCATTAAGTCTGCCCATTCCTCCATGACGATCGATGTGACAACCCTGCAGTGAATGGACATAAAAAATGAACTCATGAAAAGCAAGCAGTTGTACCCGCTCGACTCGACGTGCGGTGTAACTCGCTTGCAATTCTAATTGAAATCCAGTAGTAAATGTTAAACTCAAGTCTTTTAAGGTAATGGATGCTTCACAGCTTGTGACCTAAATTTGTGGTTATACATTTCCTCCTTTGACGGTTATCTTGTCTTATAGATCTGACCGCTGATCCATTGGTGTAGTAAAAAATATAAAACGAAATTAATTCTTTCGCCCATGATTACATTTATTTAAAGAGTAGTAGAGCCTCGCCGATTTTAGCACGAACGGGCCGTCTCAACCGGGGAAGGACTACCCTCTCACAGAATATCGACTTGAAATAGCAGTATTCCTACTGTTGTGTTTCGTTCGGTGAGTGAGAGTGCCGGAAGCCCATTACCCCTTCCCGCTCCTTCTCCTTCCCACTTCCTTGCCTAAACGGTCGGCAACGCGCAAGTGATGCCTCTAGTGTTGCAGTCGTCCATAGGCTACGGTGACCACTTACCATCAGGTGGGCCGTATGCTCGTTTGTCACCTAAGTCATAAAAAAAAATTACAACATAAGCCAAGATTTTGGATTTTTTAGTTTTTTTTTATATGATTCTCGCTCTTTGAATTATTCCTGTGTCGTGGGGACTTTACAAACATTCAAAAAAAGAACATCCCTAGACTCGTAAAAATGATTTGTGGATCTCACAAATGTTTGTCCCGTGTGGAGATCGAACCAGCGGGCAGCGGCAGCGGCGAGACGATTACTTAAACCACTACACCATGTGTGCAATAAGTTATTTTGTTCTAATATTAAGTTAAGTGTCCAAAGATCTATTCTGTCTCTTCTTTGTCCTTCAAGTTCACTTATGTTTTACATGAGCTCATCAAAGTACACTGAATGCTAATCAATTTAAAAATAAATAAACTATTTACTATGTCCGAATTCGAGCAGTTGGTGAAGTCAGCCTTTCGAGTTTTTATAAAGGTTGTTGTAACTCTATTTCGGCAAGGCCAATTTCAGAAACACAGTGACAGCCAAATTGACCGATTTTCAAAAATCAGAGATGAATCCACCGTTTTATTAAATTAAAAGAGGGGATTGGCAACCCTATAGCACACAGGACCCTGTCTCATATTCTTGTCTCGAGTCAGTCCTCCGTGCCGATCAATGTGACAGCGTTGAGGAGAGGCAAAAAACCGTTTGACAACCCTCATACTTCCGGTATAGGTTCACGTAGTCGTTGGACCATTGACTGATGCGTCTCCATACTATATTGAACATTGTGGAAGAGTACTGTGAGGGAACTGATATTGGAGCTTGATAGTTTGATGTTGAAGATTGATCTATTAGATTCTGCTAAAGTAAGCGGTTGTTGAGATGCTGCCAATAGTTACTTTTTATCTGTCTAGTTCCTTGGTTCCCAAAGTGGTCCAGGTGGACCCCCAGGTGTCCACGGGAGACTCGACAGAAGTCTACGTTGGCGTGACAAAAAAATGGGGGTTCAAAATTCGTAGGTAAGCGGGGATCAAGAAAATAAAATAAAAAATGTTGCCCGATAAAAATTTTTAATTGCTTGAATCTTCACCAATATAAATACGAGTGCCAAGGAATATGGTAGAAATGTAACTGCAGGGCGTCCACTGAAACCAGCTAAATTTTGAAAGTGGTCTATGAGAACAAAAGTCTGGGAACCTCTGGTCTAGTTGATATAGTGGCGTAAGTTTTTTCTTAATATCTGTAGTGCAATTCCCTAAGCGTAACACTAAAGATATTGTCAACGACGAGCTCACGGATGTTATCCTATACATCGCCTTTGGCAACAACGTTGACAAAATCGGTAGTCGTTAAGTTTGAGAAATTCGTAGGCGATATCTCGAATGCGCGAACGCAACGATTTTTCTAGGATATTTGAAGTTCAAATAAAAATGTCTACTAACAAATTCATATGTATTACGGTATGTATTTGAAATATATTATAGAAAGTGACTTCGTGTTTGGATATTTGTTACGCAATCACCCGTAAACCGTAAAAAGAATTTGTCAAAATTTGGCACATAAGTAAATAGACTACGTCTTGGGACACATAGGATAGGAAATTCACGTCGGGTGAAACCGCGGCCTGAAACCTGCTTTAATAAAAAGTTAAATTGTTGACCATAGTTACATAGAACCTTTATTTCCAGCTGATAAATGTGTTATGTGACCAAAGAAAAATAGTTCTATTAACAGATAATTGCCAACCATTGCATATTCTTTTTTAAGCACATGCATTAACTGAGCCCTTTTATAACCGTTACGTTCAATAACGAAGATAGTCGTATCTGTTGATATATCTAATACACTCTTTTAGCTGTTGACACTAATGATGTCTTACCTGTCACACTATTTATAATAAGTAAATTATGGCAGAAGTATATCGTACTTAGTTTATAGATTCTAAGGACTAAGCACGGTTGACGGACAAGTTGCAACGATCGAAATTTCTCTATTTTATACATACATACATAGATTCACGCCTGTTTCCCAGAGGGGTAGACAGAGATTACGGATTTCAATTTGCTACGATCCTGACACACTTCTCTGGCTTCATTCACTTTCATCACATTCCTCATACACGCCCGTCCGTTCAAGGTGCTCTTAACCTGGCATTTGTCCAGAACGCCTCCGATCTGATCGAGAATCGTTCGCCTAGGTTTTCCTCTTGCGACTGTTCCATTCACACTAGCCTATTTCCTAGTCTTCTCTATTTTATATGAGCTCAATGTCAGAGAATTGATCTCTCACGTATCTAAACGCATTGACGATTAGGCTATTGTTTGTTTTTTAATATCCATCTATGGATAGGGCCTTGTGTCACATTTGCTTTTACTTACATACATACAATTATTATTAACGGACACAAAATAAGCCTAGACTTAGAAAATTAATGTGTGGATCAATAATAATGGTCCGGTGTGAAATCGAATCGAACCCAAATCACTCATTGAGGCGGCAACGGCGTGGCGATTGCTTGCCTGCTAGGTCATCGATGCAGTCTAGTTGTCAGTCACCCCAAAATAATGTATGATGATTCTACAGAATCGCTACATTAATTATATACTGGTAATCGGAACCAGTATGTAGGTATACTTTATATGCTTTACGAGGCAAATGAATGGTAATCGTTATGACATTCCCAATGAACATCAGTATATTTTTATACGGATATGGTATGCGGGCCTAACAGACGAATAGGCGTATATGTATTATGTAGCCATGTATGAGACAAAAGCAATCCGTTAATCGACGGTAGCCCGATGAATAAGACATTGAAAACATTGATACTTAGTAAAAAAGGCGGTAATTCAATGAATAATGCATTGGACTTACGATCAAAGATCGTTGGTTCGAATCCTATCTATTGCATTACCGGTGTGAACCGACGCCTAACAGAAGAAAAGGGTTCAAAAACTACTCGTTCGTGACCGAACTGTTTTTTATCGTAGCAAACTATTTGTCACAAACTGTCAGCTAAGTAGAATTGTTATTATATGTAAAATAATAAAATTAAAATGAAAAGATTTATTTGACAGAAAAAAGAATACATTCACTGTGGGTACATGGTTATTAAACACTAACTATACAGTATGTATCTCATTAAAAGGTACTGAGAGTGTTTACCAAACTAGGCAAGAGCCTGTATTTTGGCTGACAGTGTTCAGTCGTGGTAATTGACACTAGAGTATATATTTAGATTAAGACGTGAATGTTGCTGTATAGCGGATTACATTTGTTTTAAGTAAGTAAATTTTCATTTTTAATCCAAAAACCTACATCGAGAGCGTCATTAAGCAAGCTTCGCAAAAACTCGGAGTTCTGAACAGGGTGAGGCGGTTCTTCGCGCCTGGGCAGCTGTGCCTATTGTATAAGGCACAAGTGCGCCCTTGCGTGGAGTACTGTTCTCATCTTTGGGATGGCTCCGCGCAGTACTTGCTGGACGCTCTCGACAGGTTACAGCGGCGGGCTGTCCGTATCATCGGAGATCCGGAGGTCACGAGTTCACTGGAACCTCTGCAACTCCGTAGGGACATTGCCTCATTGGCATGTTTCTACAGAATATACCACGGGGAGTGCTCTGAAGAGTTATTCCACCTCATCCCGCTCTCCCCTTTCCTATCCAGAACAACGCGTGCTGGGCTCAGATGCCATCCTTACACAATAGAGTCGACTAGAGCGCGTACCAACAAGTTTGGGTCCTCATACCTCTGCCGAACGACGAAGGCATGGAATTCTCTGCCAAGGCACCTGTTTCCTTCTTCCTTCGATCCTGGGTCCTTCAAGCGGGGCGTGAAAAAGCACCTTCTCAAGCCGTCAAAGTAGAGACCTCAACATCGCCTCGGCTGCTATGAGGGCGGTGTGGAGGCCACTGCTTTTAGACCACACGACTGCTTACCATCAGGTGGAGAGTGGTCATTTTGACGAGCAAAATAAAAAATAAAAAACATATTTTTTTGTAATGATTTTAGTGGAACAGTAGACGTCCATCTGGGTTTATATTGAGCGAGTGTGGTGTGTGAGTGTGGGTGTGTTATGTGGATGTGTAGTGTGAGTGTGGCAGTATGTGTATGTGTGATAGATGTTGCTGTTATATAACAGAATTGTAATTATACCAGTAGAGCAGTGATAGCTCAGTGGGGAGACCAACAGACTGCAATGCAGAGGGTCTCGGGTTCGAACCCACGTCACGCACCTCTGATTTTCGAAAATTATATGACTTTTTGAAATTATGTGCGTATTGATTGACAAATTATCGCCTGCTCCGTGCCTCGGAAAGCACGTTAAGCCGTTGGTCCCGGCTGCCATGAACATCTATGGCAGTCGTTATTGGGAGAGTGTCGACACAAAAGATCCCACTGGGTCGAAGTGTCGCGGTCTGCACTGACTGGCCCCCACATAAGATAAGATATACTAGAAGTACAGGTCTTGTCAATATTCTTTTCTAAACTTACGGCAAACAATCTGCTACAAACTGTCAACTAAATGAAATCGCTGTTACAAGTGATATGTAGTTATACAAGTAGTACAGGACGTGCAGGTGTTTAGTTCGCGACAGAAGTTCGCCGCCGACGATACGCGATCTAACGTCACGACGGGAAATGCTAATGCACCGTGCGAAACATGCACAAATACACTCGTGTTAGATATGCGCAATAATATTAATACATGCCTTTTAGTTCGAACTAGCTTTTGCCCGCGGCTTCGCCCGCTTGAGAATACTACTTTTTTCTGTATGAATCGTACTGTGACACGAGTCCTTCCGAAAGGCGTTTTAAAAAAACAAATTTAAGTGCTAAAAGAGAGTATATTGGTTCTCACAAAATACGAGTTATTTTTTTTTTATACAACTAAGGTGGCAAGCAAGCATACGGCCCACCTGATGGTAAGTGGTCACCGTAGCCTATGGACGGCTGCGACACCAGAGGCATCACTTGCGCGTTGCGGACCCTTTAGGAAAGAGCGTGGGAAGGAAAGGGAGCGGGATGGGGGAAAGGGGGTGATTGGGCCTCCGGCACTCTCACTCACCGAACGAAACAACAGTAGGACTACTGCTATTCCACGTCGATATTCTGTGAGAGGGTAGTCCTTCCCCGGTCGAGCCGGCCCATTTATGCTGAAATCAGCGAGGCTCTACTACTCAAGAAAAAAGGTTAAAACTAGTACAGGTTTCGACATTGAGTTAAAGGATATAGAATTGGCACAAGTAGAATTAGGAAATATGATATGTCGCGACAAGAGACTGGAGTAGACTGGCTCTCGGAGTAACAGTGCGCTGCTCGAATGCCGTATCGCTGATGCAGCAAAACGATATTACTGTGGAGCTAGGGTTGTCAGCTAGCTTTATGTGAGGTTAGCTTTTCTACTAGCATTTTGGATATATAACAGTACTCTATGCAAAATTTCATGTTGATCGGTTGAGTAGTTAAGGCGTGAAAGCGTGACAGACAAACAAACATTCGCATTTATAATATTTGTTAGGATTCCTTTTAGTTTGTATTATTTGTTGCGCTGCCCCGCTACCATAGTATAGTAGTGAATGTGACTGCTCTGCGTGAAGTTAGGTTTGATATCAAAGTTGGATATGTGTTTTAGACACGTCATGAGCTTTATTTCGAATAAGTCCATGTGATGAAGCCTTTACAAACATTAAATAATGGAAACAAATAATAATAATATTCTATTCTATCACATACACACAACACCATCTAGCCCAAACTAAACTGAGCGTGTACTTACTATGGGTACTAGACAATGGATAAACATACATATATACTATTTTCCTAAGATTAGCGCGTTCAAACAAACAAACTCTTCAGCTTTATAATATTAGTATAGATTTGTAACGAACTCAATACATTTAATATACTAATACGATGATTTGCGCGTGTATAAATTATTTGAAATCGAATAAATTTAATATTTTAACTTCAGATATGTTTATTTATTTTTAGTGTACCTAGTTACGTGTGATGATTCCCACAGCAGACCTCACAGGCAACCATTATTTTAACTATCCCTTTGTACTGGCCACCTTACTAAATTGTTTTATATAAAGTTACAGCAACTAGAGTAGACACTGTCGACCACCCGAGGTAGCAGTACCATGCCAGCTGCTAGGCACATCCCACCACAAGCTTACCTTATATTAGCTCATGTATTATAGATATAAGTTAGTCTTCATTGGGTAGTCAGTTTGAATCAGTCTGTCGTCACGAAGTGTTGTATACTCTAAATAAATATATAGAATATTTTAAAAGTAGTTTTTAAAAACTCGGCTCAGCTCCCGCAAAGTTTGACTACCTATAATATTATTTTGTTATTTATATTTTTTATTAACTTTTGTTTTAATTTCGTAATTATGTTTAAGTCAAATATTGTTGTTAAAACTACTGGACAAAATAAGATTAAGTTATGCATTAAATTATATACTTATCCTTACTAATATTATAAATGCGAAAATGAGTTTGTTTGTTTGTTTGTTTGTTACGCTTTCACGTCTTAACTACTCAACCGATCAACATGAAATTTTGCATACACGTTGTCTGGGGTACAGAATAGGACATAGGGTACCTTTCATCCAGAAAAAAGGACTGTTGCAAACCTAACCTAACCTAACCTACATTTACGCGAGAGAAGCCGCGGGTGAAAACTAGTAATATATAATTTTTTAAACTAAGTAACAAACTTCATTACTAATCTTTTTTATAACTCTTTAGCATTGGCTTGCAACCTGACTAGGAGAAGGAAAACTTAGAAGTCAAACAAAATTTCAGGGAGCAGACCCGAGAATAAACTCCGATCCAAGGTGTTAACCGACCCGTGCTGATGGATTCGTGGCCGGAGGGAAAAGCTGATCGTGAACGGAGGGTGCCTGTGTTGGTGGTCACAGGGCACAGGATGGATCCACCTTACCTCCGTAAAGGGCTCTGCGGTGGACAGTATTTTCCCTATCAATCGTCGAAACGCCTATGGATTTTATGTACCCTTACATACAACAGCCCAATATTACATCGAACACTCCACACAAATACTTCGTTCCGTACGAATAGCGGCGCACAACTAAGACTAATAAATTGCAGCCATATCTATTTAGTATTATAAACACTAACTACGCATTTGTGAACAGCAAAAAAGGCAATTCAATGGTGGGTTCATGAAGCGTATAGCATAATTAAATCGCTATAAATGTCAGGGAGATAAGAGAGCGATTTATCGGCGTCCGGCGACACCGGCCGCTGAGACCGCTCACACAGACTGACGCCTGACGCCACGTCCGGGATTTGTGTGAGTATAGTCTTGTACCTATGTATGTGTCCTGTCTATGAGCTTTTTACATTACAATCATAGCTTGTCTATGTATCTTAAAATGGGTAGGCAGAGATGTATAGCGGCCTCAGTTTAACAATCATGTTTTATACTGCGTTGATGGTATAGCTGTAGTGAATGCGACTACTGTATATCAATCAGGTCTCGCCTTCGACAGCATTACTTTTTTCTTTCTTTGAAAAAAGTGAATACGACTGATGTGCGTGAGGTCGTTTCTTGTATGGAATTAAGTGTGATCACCAACTTGGGATCCAGTAAATCAAATAGTCAAACCCAAGAAGAAGCAAACCACAGCTAGACTTCATGATACTTTGAGCTCATTCTGCGTAAATAGAAACACCCATGATTAAATTATGTTCGGGTACTTTGAAATAACTACACTGGAACATTGAGACAACTACCATCTTAGTCTCCCCGTGACCATGGCTGCTGAAAACCAACCGAAACGTCGGGGAAAGTGTAAACATAAATATAAATAGCATAATAGTATAGTAATAGTATAAATAGTTTTAATAGTTTCAATAATTTAATTAGCTTAAAAATTAGTAAAGTTTAATAGTAATAGTAGTGTAACAGTTTATCAAAATTTTCTAATAAAGTGTCAAATAAACAACGCGATAAAATCCGTATATAGTAGTTTAATTTCAATGAATAACATTCGCGTAAGCAGAAGACAATATTAAGTGTGATTCGCCTCCATTTGGAATAAGGCTTGTGTCGCGGGGGACTTTACAAACATACAAACAACGGACACAAAGAAAATGCAGACTTGGAACAACCATTTGAAGATCACACAAATTTTTGTCCCGTGTGGGATTCGAATCCACAACAGTGCGGTGCAGTGGCAGCGACGAGGCTGCCACTTAAATCACCATCCGCGAAGATACAGCAGTTAAAGATAATAAAAATAAGCGTAAAATTAACCATAACTATTTAAAAATGCCCATACCTCGATTAGAGATGTTTAGAGTAAGTTGTGTGTATATGGCACCACTTATTTTTAACGCGATACCTGAAGATATAGTAAAACTACCCTACAATAAATTTTGCCCTGCACTAAAAAAATGGCTGATTGAAGAAAGTTTTTACTCTGTTAACGAATTTCTAAAAAAAATTGCCTCAGGGTCTTATCATTTTAGAAATACTTTATGTTAAGTAATAAATATTAAATTGTGTAAATGAAACCTTACTAGAATTCTACAAATTGTACTCATTAAATTTTTGCATGCTATTGTAATATGGCGAAATGTGTTTTGTGCTGTTTGTTATTTTTGTCATCTTTGTATCCACCACATTTTATGCAAATAAATTTATTATTATATTATATGGAGTTTTTTTTTCTCAGCTTGCGCTGGTAGTTTTTGTGACATTTACGGACTTATATCAAGTAGATGCCACATATTTTAGAAAGGATCAAGTCTGTGGGCTATTGTTGTAATCTTGTTCGTCTATTTGTAAGAATTTTCTCACGATTCTACAGGTGTTCAATATGGCGGCTTTTTGGAGTTGTGTGAAGTGTTAGGTTTTAGATCAATGAGTTTCAGACTGTGACTGTGTGACTTTATTATTATTATTATTATTATTATTATTATCATCAGTTTTTCTGGAAAGAAATTATGTTTACTCTGTAGCAGCGTGGAGTTTGGAATTGTGCTATATAGATGGTAATAGATTCAGTCTTTTTAATGAGTTTGTGAAATGTGGGTGTTACGTGCCTTTGCCTATGAATGAGGTACAACATGATAAGAAACAAGCTCATCTGCAGACACCGTATTGCTACTGAAAATTAAAACTCCCAGAAAATACCAGCGACACTTTACTCAAAGAAAATCTAACACAAGACTTCGCGATCGGCTGTAACCGTAAACAAATTTATGCGACGGAATCCAGGTTAACACTAATGACTGAAGCAGAACCCGAACCTGTGACCTACGTTCTAGCTTAGCATGAGAAAGGCTTATAATAATATATAATGAAGGTAAAGCAAAATATCGTAAGGAAACCTACATGTCTAAAAGTTCTTCATAATGTTCTCGAAGATATGTGAAGTCTACCAGCCCGCTGTGGGCCATCGTGGTGACTATGGCCTAACCCTTCTCACACTGAGAAGAGGGCCGTGCCCAGCAGTACGACAGTTTAATACAGGGCTAATATTATAATTATTATAATGAATTTTTTTTGCGTAATTAGATATTTTTATGTAATAATAATCGTATAATAATACGAATACAACAAGAAAACCTTTACGATGAAACACTGTTCTCTATGCACGAAATATTATTTGCATAGAAATTTGATGTGGGTATACATATATTGAATTCAGTATGTAGGTACCCATAGTGCTTGAAGTATGAAGAGGTAGGGGCTTTTGACTTCACAAATGTGTCATCTGTGAAGTCAAAAGCCCCTACCAAGCTTCCACAATATTATAAAACTTATCTTAGTGATTATAGCACTACAACTTTCTGATAATCAAGTTAGTCTGACTATTATTATTTCAGAACATTTATATCAAAATTCTATCTAAAGCGTCGACCGGTCTGAGCACCCGGATTTATCAAAAATAAATCTTAAAATTTGACATACTTCGCGAAGATACTTAGTTACATTAATTAATTAAGAGAGATAAGATTAGCTAAGACAGAATTTATTCTGTGATGCGCCATCTATTACTAATATTATAAAGCTAAAGAGTTTGTTTGTTTGTTTGAACGCGCTAATCTCAGGAACTACTGGTTCGAATTGAAAAATTATTTTAGTGTTGGATAGCCAATTTATCGAGGAACGCTATAGGCTATATAACATCACGCTACGACCCACGGAGGTCGTGCAGTAACCATAAACGCGAGTGAAACCGCGGGCACATCTAGTACAATAATAAAGAAAGAAATAAGAAACAAGTGAGAAACGGCAATGAATTGCCGTAAATCTTAGAATTTGAAAAAAATAGTACCACGTGACATTGAGGTCAGAGGTCAAAGGTCATAGTAATTCCGGGGTATAGGTATCGACTATGCTGAGTCGAATGGCGTTGACCGCGAGTCTCTAGCTCTTACGGTTCTTGAGTTGAAAGTTGTATAACAGACAGACGGACGGACGGACGGACAAAGCTGTTGTAGATTTTTCGAACTCTAAAAACGTCAGTGTATCGAAAGGTCTCGGTTCACACTGACTGCACGGATGGCGTAGTGGTTTAAATGGTCGCCTCGCCACTGCCTCAGCGCCGAGTGTTGCGAGTTCGAATCCCGCACGAGACAAAAATTTGTGTGATCCACAAATGGTTGTTCCGAGTCTAGGTGTTATTTGTGTCCGTTGTTTGAATGTCTGTAAAGTCCCCCGCGACACAGGAATAGCTACCATTGACGACCGTCGTCTTTCAAAAAAAGCAATGTTTTTCTGTCAGGCAATTATCTGATGTTGTATTAAACCAGAAACCACTACAACATGTCTGAATAGTAGATACACCATGTTTTGATTTCAAAATCAAAGTCAAATAAATCATTGTGAGAGTCATGCTCTATAAATACCTAGTTCCACGCCCGAATAGCTCATGGGCAATGACCAAAACGAAATACGTCCGTTCTATTTATACGCGAAACATATATCAATGATATAGTATCTACATATACTAGCGGTCGCCTAGTGGTCAAAATTCGACCAAAATTCCTAAGCTTGCTACTTTGTTTTCTTTTTTCTTTACTACATATAAATAAGGTATAGGTAACCATAATTACAAATAATTGTACGACATCAGATGAACAATGCCGAATGCCGAAATATTACGAACGCGATTCGACCGCGTGTGCTAAATGCATGGTTGTGTGCGTGTAGTGTTTTTTCATTAATTTAATGTATTTCGAATGCATATTTTATAAAAATATTAGGATTCGCCCCTCGTTCTCCATATAAACTTTAACTGTGCCAAATTTCATACTCCTCCATTCGCGCAATTTTTTATGTACATATTTATATATTGAAGATTTGTTAAATTACTAACTCAAATTAACTACTTTGGAGCTTGGGTTTTGAAATTATATTTTTATTTTATTTTTATATCTGTGTGCTTGTTTGGTCAAGGTATCCGCAAAAACCGCTCGATGGATTTTAATACGGTAACAATAATTGGATAGCTTGGACTTTAACTTAAACTTACTTCCGTTTTATCTAATTCCGACTAGGAAAATCGTGTTATGATCCAAACTATGAACCGCCTGCATTAGCAGTACAAAATCGCAGACAAAGATTAGTATAATATATTAAATGAATCTTTAGAAATACAACTAACAACATGTTTACGCCATTAATTACGACCATATAAAAAACAACAGTAATTAAAACCACCTCGAAACCTAAGACCACCAAATAAGGCCCCAGATTCCAAAGCAAATAAAAAGTTAAATCTACTGATATTAAATGGTCTCTCTCTGATGCAGTATTGGCACGCGGCTGCGGCTGCGGACCTCATGCCGGGCCGCAAAATTTATTGGCCATACGCAATAGTTTTAAAGCGAGCCGACTGCCCACAGCTAAGTATAATTACGTAGTATTGAATGCCCCGTCCGTTTGTAATTTCGCAATAAAACTGCTAAAGAAACGGCTGTGATTTTGTAATAATTCTAATGTAATGTCGTTTTGAATTCCACAGGCCTTGCCTGCTGTGTTCGTTTTGTGAGTAAGGTTCTTAGGCTCTTTTGCCTTTTATTCTTAGCCTCGTTGATTTCAGCATGAATGGGCCGGTTCGACCGGGGAAGGACTACCCTCTCACAGAATATCGACGTGAAATACCAGTATTCCTACTGTTGTGTTTCGTTCGGTGAGCGAGAGTGCCGGAGGCCCAAGCACTCCCTTTCCCTTTTCCCCCTTCCCGCTTATTTTCCTTCCCACTTTCTTTCTTAAAGGGTCGGCAACGCGCAAGTGACGCCTCTGGTGTTGCAGGCGTCTATAGGCTACGGTGACCACTTACCATCAGGTGGGCTGTATGCTTGTTTGCCACCTTAATTGTAAAAAAAAGAAAAGATCCCAGCGACACAGGAATTATTCTAAGCACGGGAGTAGTAAGGATTAATAAATAATAAAAAATAATTGCTCGTATAGCGTAACGGGCAAGCGGTAACCACGCTGCTGCCACCTCGCTGATTGTTGTGGGTTCAAATCTCTCGCAGGTAAATTATTTGTGTGTACCACAAATAATTGTTTTGATTCAGTGTCTGTTAATTGTGTGTTTGTAAGGTGGCTCTTAAAAAGACATCTCTTGCACTAGAGATCATTCTTGCTATTGCTCAATTTTACAATAATTGAAACAACGAACATGAAGAACAGTTAGACTCAGCACAACTATTTATAGATCATAGAAATTACTGCTTCGGTGATACAGCGTAGTGATTGCGACTGCTGCGCTTTATCTTGGTTTCTGTTTAGAAGCCCGAATCGGGCAAAGTGTTAGAAGGATTTTCTGTAAAGAAATTCTCTGGAACTACAGGTAGGCGACGATAATATCGTCCCCTATTAAGTATAACCTAAAACATAGCTGTTCAAAAATATATGTATAAGACACCCCTGCCTGACCTTGGGGAATATCAAAACGTGACTTTACGTATGTAGATATTACAATACAGTGTACAAATTGAACTGCAAAACTCGGCGCAATGCCAACATTGAAGTGACCACTAAAACTCCTGCGTCAGCCAGCCAACTATCCTAACAAGATGGGTTAGAAGCACATTAAAATAAGACAGGCACATAACGGTCTGCGTATCGTTACGTTGAGTTATTGTTCGGTTAGACGCTAATGCCTCGTAATGGCGGCGCGCCGGCCAAGTGCGTGGTATTGGCGAATCTTTCGACCTTTAGTAGCCATCCTCTCAGGCTTACCTAGGGCTGTAACATTTACCTTTTTAATATCCTAACTAATATTATAAACTAGTTTTTCCCGCGGTTTCGCTCGCGTAAATGTAGATTAGGTGAGGGTATTAGTTAGTAACAGTAGATACTTTTTCCTGCATGTAGTTAAGGCTTTCATGCCTTAACTACTCGACCGACGTTGTCCGGGGTACAGCAACTTTTCTCCGGCAAAAATACTTTTACTATTCTAACCTATAGTCATTTACGCGAGCAAAGCCTCGGCATAAGCTAGTAAATTTTAATAATTTATTAATGGCTTTGCCTGCAACTTCGTCCGCGTGAACTGCAGTTATACTGCTAAAACATAATTTAGTTGGATCGCTAAATCTATAAAACTGTGAAAACTACAATAAAACCTGGTTAGGGTTTAATATAAGACGCTGCCGCGCTGCGCTGGAACAAACAGATGCACAGACGGACGGACATAAAGACAAACAAAAATGTTCCGACCAACAAAAGTTTCATGACAGAAAACTCTGTATAAGCGTCATAATTATAATTACATTAAACGTCAAATAGAAAAGTTTCATATTGTTGCCACTAGCTGGAGTTTTGGCCCGAATCTTGAATCGCGGTGTTAAGATGCTCGGCGGATAGTAAAATTATATTTTTACAAAATTTCGAATATACACCCGCGGAAAAGGTCGGTTTTGTTTTATTAACATCACCCTAGTACACAAACGAAGGCGACCACAACTCGTCCCGCGATCACCCTAACTGTGCCGAGCAACTCCAAAATAAATTTTCGCGACTTGGTAATCGAACCAAAGACCATTTATGCAAGCATTGAGCATTAGGTATTTGCGTTTCGCCACCGAGGCAAATAGCTATAATACACACATAATTTCAAAAAGTCAGTGGTGCTTGCCCTAGGATTGAACTCGCAGCCCTACGGATACAGTTATAATAATATAATCATTCTAAATGATTGTATAGTCGTAGCGGCTAATGGGGATGGTATTGTGCTGTATTAGCGTGTTAATGTCTGCTATAGTATTATATTATCTGTGGTGATAGCTAGCTGGGGTCAGCAGAGTTCATGGAATACAGAACATGATGGCAGAAGCAGATATAACTGCTATACGTGGAATATTACTTTATAAGGCGACCCACTGCTGGCCACTGGGTTCCTCTCGGTGTAAGAAATGTTAGTTGCCAGTCCTGACATAAAATAATAAAAAGTGATCTGTACTATGTTAGCCCATAGTTACTATATTATAGTACTTATAAACTAGAATACATAACACAAATATCGTCCCCAGCGATGATGAAATGTAGTAAAAGTCAAAATACTACTTTCTAGGAAAGCCAAAAAACAAATAAATTCAGTTTTACTTTTTTCTTTTTAATTTTGTTGTTTTGGTAAACATCGTTTTCTTAGCTCTCCATGTTCTATAATTGTGAAATTATATTTTATACAGCATTTGTGGCGAGTTAAAGTATTATTTACACAATTTATTTTAAAATAGAAGTTGTAGGCAGTGGTATTTTCTGGGTAGTAAAAGTATATTCATTCATTTTAAAACCACAGGTCGATGTGCTCGAAAAACTGAATAAGGTAACATCAATAACTAAATTTCGCTAAAATGACTTTTACAACATTTCATTCTCTAAAAGTCGATTCATGGACTTGATTATAAATCTGGTAAAAATGGACCTAATATTATTGTAATAAGAATAGGCTTAATTCAGTTCAAACAATAATCTAAGACACAATATTTTAAGTAGTATAAATAATCCTCCAGACCAAATTTCGGTTACGGCGGCCAATCTTAATGAAGACCGGCCAACTACGCAGGAGATATTATAGTGCACAAGTGTGTGCACAAACACAAGTACATTCTCCGTTCCTTAACTCTCATGATCCGATGGGAAGGTAATCCGACACGACTGGAGGGAGATCAGGCGCAGGACCAACGGCTTTACGTGCTTTCCGAGGCACGGGGGTGTCTAACACCGCCAACTTCCTAACTCCGGGCTGCTATTGAGATTTCTTAACTGGAAAACCCAATAACTGTTTGTTGGCCCGATCCGGGATTCGAACCCGAAACCTCATGCACAGCAGTCGCATTCACTACCGCTGCACCACGGAGGCCCTACATTCCAAATTGTCCGTATCGAGGTATATTGTAACTGCAACATCTTACACGTGTTATTTTCAAACTTTAAAGTGGAAGAGGCCGCCATTTGCCAATGATTTGTAGAGGTATAAAAACCTCTTACTTAAATCCAGCGTTACTTATACCACCATTACCATATTTCGTCAGGTAAGTAAGAATTCCGGAGGCACTTACCTATTTCTGCCATTTTCAATTCTTTGTTCTAAGAGCTACACAGATCCACTGCCGTGTGGGAATCGAACCCACAACACACGGCGCGAGCACTTATACCACCACGCCACCTGAGAACTGTCGGCCTCGATGGCATAGTGGTTAGTGTAACCAACTGCCACGCCTGAGGTCGCGGGTTTGATTTCCGCACAAGTCAAACATTTGTGTGCATGAACATGGATGTTTGTCTTGGTCTGGGTGTTTCTATGTATAATATATATGTATTTACAAAAAAAAAGGTATATATGTGTATGTTTATCCATTGTCTAGTACCCATAGTACAAGCTCTGCTTATTTTGGGCAAGATGTTGTTATGTGTATGTGATAGAATATTATTATTATTATTATATTAATTTTGTAGAGTGATATTTTTACAACAATAATTGGAATTGTGCATCAATCAACTAAATAGTTAACATTGCGTACTCAACTCTACATTATCATAAAATACATTCGTTGTTATCTACAAGTTACCAGCGAAATTCTCACAAGTGTCGGGCCGTATGATGTATGCATGTAATAAAATTTGTTTATGTATTGTTTGTGTCTATTGGCCGAATCGCTATAACCGTTGCTTGCATAATTACGACGTCGTCGGGTGACCCAGACGACAATTAACATTTGATCCTAAGGTTACGAAACGAGTAGGAATACCATCCGTTTCAATGAGTTTAAGAAATGTTTGACTTTTGTACGTTATTTTATAAGTGTAGACGACCTTGGTGGTGTAGTGGTAGTGTTTAAAACTGCTGGGTGTGAGGTCTCGGGTTGGATGCCCAGGTCGGGCAAAGTGTTTTTTGGAAGTCCTACGAAGACCGCCTCAAATTATTTAAAATGAAACACCTTCACAGTAGATGTAAAATTGGTGACATTGTATTTTTAAGCAAACTAATTCATGGTCTAATAGACGCTCCCGAAGTTCTAGCACGTGTATCGTTCTTGGTGCCGCGGGTAGGCAGTCGCCTTAACAACCGGAAAACTTTCCACTTACCTCACTGTAAGACGAACGTCGGCCAACATTCGCCTCTGTACCGTATGTGCTCCTCCGCAAACGACGTCAGATTAGACATCGATTTATTTAAATGTAGTTCTATGATCTCAATAAAAAAAAGTCTTAATTGTCTATATTGATATCAATTTAATTTTATCAATAATTTAGCTAAGCATACGAAATATGTCATATAATTTATTATAAGCATGTAGTGTTTGCATCTAGTAGGATACATCTTAATATAAGTGTATTAAGCTATGATAAATACTATTGTACTATCGTTAGATTGTATCCAGTTTTGCGAACCAATAAAAAAAAAATTAAAAAAGTGTTATTCGGTTTTTCTGCCAGGAAATACTTAGTAGCGGCAAAGGGTCTGAAAATTGTGCCAGGTAAACGGCAATAGGCTTGTCTTCTATTACATGGGACCTTAAAACATAGTTGACAGAATGTACATAGGTGTACCGCCGATGCCTACATCTTTCGGGATACTTTGACTTGACTTGATATACATAGGCCTGAGATTATGTATGTACCTTAGAAAATGTCTTGGCCTATTGTCGACGATTACAGCTGCGATTGAAAAGCGTATGACAAGCCTAGCGAATATAAAAATACATATATCATATCATTATCAATTAAGTAAATATTTAAGTAACTAATATACACAAGTAAGAAACGGCTATAATTGCTATAAATCTTAGAGTTCGAAAAATGTTTCAAGTAATATGCAAAGGTCACGTGAAACCACGTGACCACGGTCAGAGGTCATAGTCATTTCGGGGGTATATCGACTATGCTGAGTCGAATGGCGTTGCCCGCGAGTCTCTAGCTCTTACGGTTCTTGAGTTGAAAGTTGTATAACAGACAGACGGACGGACAAAGCTGTTGTATAAGAGTTTTTTCGAACTCTAAAAGCAGCTGTACGTAGGTATTTTGTGTTCGATTCCTGATTTGGGTACTGAGGGTGGTAAAATTTTCATGTAGACAGCAATAGGCTTATTAAGGCCCTTAATTAAACTGTAGGTACTTAAATCTAAAGTAACGCATCTGAAAGTTTGTTATTTTCTTTGTGGATAAAATAACTAATAAAAACATAACTTTTAAACACAAACCTTTCCCAAAACCTAAAAAGAACACCACCGCCATTTTGGCGGCAGATGGAATCAGCCGCAGTTTAAACCTAACCTGACCCCGATCTATAACGAATCCCGAGAAACAGGCGCGTCTAAATATTAACTAACAATTACATCACCAAGTCTTTGTAGTTCCCGAGAAATTGCGCGACATCCTGGATCATTGAGGCCTATCTAATTGGTACGGTCACTACTTCTCGCTTTGATGTCTCATTTCCTGCCCGCAGATAACTCTATATCGCTACCTCACTCTATCCTACGAGGTTAATGCCCCGTCTCCCTCTCTCAAATAGCCCGTGAAATAGAACTGCGGCCACACAAGATTAGACGCGATGATTGGACGAATTCCGTTCTAGAATTAAACATAGAAAAATAAAGGCAATTTGTTTTTGGGTTAAACAGGAAATGGACATAGATTTTGCAAAAAGAAATGTTTATAGACAGTTTATTTTATTTAATTAGTGATATCACTGCTGCTACGACCAATCGCGAGATCCTTGGTTTGATGCCCAGATTGGTCAATATTTTATAGGATTTGCTCATCTCCTAATATATAGGATCAGAATACAACTGGATGGTGGATCAACATTTGGATGTAAGATAATTATGATTCTCAGATTATTCAAGTCATGCTTAGTTTAATTTTATCCTCTAATGAATTAATTTACAAACACTCATACACACTAGCTGATACAAGAAAAATAAATAATTAATCAGAAACGTTGTAAAGCTTTACAATTGAAAAGAGTGGCTATGAGTTCCTTGTCTACATCTTCTCATGAAAGCTCTATTCCTCGAACAGTCTAGTTTAATACTAAATAATCACTTATATTGACGCTGCCAGTATCCGGGGGATAGCTCCCACCGGGATATGTCAGCTCAGAGACGGGGGCGTCCACTGGAACACAACACAAGGTTATTTGCCAGCAATCTTCTGTATGATGGAGATATCATCAACTTACTTCATTTTGAGCAAAATACCAGACTTGAGCATGTATGTAGGTATCTACCTCTTGATACTCATTAATATTTTGTGCTCCAAACATACACGAATAAAAAAAATTACCTATTTGAATTAAGGGCTCTCAAATATACCCTCTATATTTGAGAGCCCTTGAGCTATGAAATAAAAACCAACAACAAAGGCGTTTTAGTAATTTTGTGAAACAATAACACTGCGAGAGGACATATTGTTACAATGTAATATTCTGCGCAGGCGCACCTTTCGTGGAACAATAATAATAATCGACGCAAGTACACTGAATGGGAAATAAATTACACACGACGGCGTTAGAGATGCGACACAGCAAAGGGTTTATTTATCAATAAAAATGTTAAGTTATGTTTTTTAAACATAACGTTAAGTAAATCTTATTCATGTTCGATGGTGTTTAAAAAATACATAATATTATGTTGCCTTATGAAAGAATACTTACCGCACCAGTCAATTTGTGACCACGCGCCACGGTCAGTGTAACTTGAACGAAACGTCAACCATGAAAAAGGTAAACATGCATGCTCGGGTTAATATCATGCAACGCGAAAGTTTGAAAGTTATTAATACTTATCTTTTTTTGAAGTGAAAACTTCTTTAGGCGCGTTAAGCACTTCTTGGGTGAACAAAAATCATGGAACTCGCATCATCGTCACCGAAAGCCTTCCATTTTTGAATTATTTTTTATTTATAAAGAAGTATTTATGATCAAGGATTAAAGTTTTCACTTCTATTGGCAGTTCCCAAAGATTGCCACAATTATTTTTTACGTTTATCTACATAAGTGGGTAGATTAATGGGTTTAATCTAGTAATATGATAATGAAATTGATAGTGTGTGTAACGCAAATTCAATACATAGAGCCTTATGATATAAGGTAACATAACTAAATGTTTTATTATTGCCCTATCGACATCGTGTGCATTGTACGGTAAAATATAAAGATCGTAATAACGATATTGATTACAATCATAACGTCTTTTTCTGTTTGACCAATTATTTTGTACAATTACAATCCTTACTAATATTATCCCTAATAATAGATCATCATGAAATTTCGTTTACACGTTGTAAGGAGTACAAAAATGTACTATTCCCAAGCAGGCGAAGCCGCGAGCAAAATCTAGTATTGTATATTTATAAACGTACAGCTTGTGAAGCAGGCGTACTCAGCGTAATGAGTACTCGCGAGGTACTACGATAGCCACGGTCGACAAACAGATTTAACCGACCATAAATTCATAATACTAAGCTGAAGCCAATTCTTACGACGGATTACGTACTTTTTAGAGATGAAGTCTTTATATACATACCTATATCTCTCTTAGTCTAATATACTAAATCGCTAATATTCTCACACACAACCATCGACACTGTCCCATCCCTAGCACCGCCTGGAGCGATGCGCGTACGCATCGAACATCGCAATTTTGCCGTGTGCCCGCGCCGCTCACTTATTAAATCCTTCCGCCCCGCCCTAATGCCCCCTATTACAGGTAATATAATAAAACGGAGAGATCGATGCGCCTGCGCCGGCCCGTCGTATAAGTCATTAAATTGACGTTAATACGTTTTATTTATTTTATTATTACAGCTATGTTTGATGTGTACTGAATAATGTATGTTGGCGAATTGCTGTTGTATATTGTTATTGCTCTCAAGTTTCAATGCTCTTGAGTAATGTAACATTTATTTGATATTTAAGGCCTTTATTTCAAACTAGAATGGTCTAGAAATTGGGCAGAGGAAATATGCTGAGAGGGCAAGACAAATAAGAAAGCGAACGATATATGAGTAAGTAGTTTAGTTTCAAAATCCTCTAAAATACTTTTTACCAAATAATGGTAAATCTTAAAAAAACATTTAAAAACATAATATAAATGGACTATTTTAGCGGTGTTTGCAACAAACTGCTACTTTTGTGAGCTGATTTAATAGAATTTGAGTGGGTTTTGTTGAAACCTATCAGTGCTATGCGATAGAAGCAACGAAGGAGCTTCATATTCAATCGGAACATTATTTTTGTTCTGATATCGTTTTGGCGGGTTTTGAAACTATACTCCTCATATATTACTTGCAGTCTTGCCTTACATTTGATAGATGATTACAAAAGATAGCGTAGGTAGCGTTAGTGAATTAAACTGCTGTGCAAGTTCGAGATGATGGATCAATTTCAGAGTCGATCAAAGTGTTGTTGAGTTTTCCTGCTAAGAAATTCTCAGAAGCAGTATGAAGTCTTGAACTGTGCTCACTAAACGTCCATAAGTTTGTATATATGTATCTTATCTTATCTTATCTTATTCGGTGGCCAGTCAGTGTAGACCGGCGACACTTCGACCCAGTGGGATCTTTTGTGTCGGCCCCGAGATCTATCTCTTAGCTATCTCCCCATGAATGTACTGCATCAGTCGCAGTGTACAGTTCAGAGGGAGAAGCCTAAAGTCTTCAGGGTTCGGATATGCCAATCCCATCAGACCCATCCTTAGTCCAGCCAACGCGTTACATTCACACAGTAGGTGTGATATGGACTCGTTTGATCACTACAGGCTCTGCAGATCAAATTGTTTGCCAATCTCTATCTGCACAGGAAGTCGTTGGTGCCAAAATGACCAGTGAACGCTCCTGTGCGCAGGCGTATTTGGCACTTGTTGTACCCGCAAAAGTTCCGGGTGAAGCCCGTTGCTCTGTATATATGTAAGTTCAATATAACCAGAGCTGTCGAAATGTGTGCTCTATCAAATCCTTTAGGTATATAGGCTTGAAACAACGTATGTATGTGTTTTATCATGTCACCATTGCGTTACACAATAATTTGTAAGATTCTTACTGTAACGCAAAGTGATTTAACACCGTTAACAGCTGTTGCTTGTAAGAAGAACGGCTGTCTCAAATTATGACGAACTATCTAATAATGCTAATTTAATTAGATTTAAATTTAGTTCAGTGTGACTAGTTATTCCATACTACCTTCTGGCCGCGACTTCACTTTACGGTTAGGAAAAGAAAGAAAGAAAGAAAGAAAAATAATTTATATACACACTAAAAACACAACATATTATCATACAAACAAGAAGAAAAAAATAAAAAAAAAAAATAAACAAAAATAAAATAAAGAAAATGTTGTGCAGTGTGTCTAAAAGGTTCCAGCTCAGCCTTTGCTGCGGATGACCGCAGCGCTGTTTTTCGGCCGAAACCCAAGGGCTAGCACGGACGATTATTCGGCATACAGTTTATAAACATACTTAATAGATATAATAAATATAATATAATGTACAATAGACAGGCAAATTACATTATGTGTAGAACAGAAGATCATATTAAATAAAATAAAAAAAATGGATAAAGAATAATATATATTGATTTAAAATATACATAAATACATATATCTAGAAATACAATATAAACAAATTAATTGCTGAACAGGACGCTTTTCTGAATGAAACGTACCCTATGTCCTTTTCTATGTCCCTAATAACGTGTATACGATATTTCATGATGATCGGTCGAGTAGTTACGGCGTGAAAGCGTAACAAACAAACTCACATTCGCATTTATAATATTAGTTAAGATACCATATATATATTTTTTAATATTGCTACAATATCGCTTTGGGTGAATCCTGTAAAGATATTTGTATGTCTGTAAATAAATAAATAAATATAAAAGGGAAACAATAGTATTTTTTATATTTACGAGGTATTAAACGCGCATGCGAGTCGTCTGGCTGGAATTAGTTATCGTAATATAGAGTCTATGAATCAGAAATGGGATGAGGAGAAGGAATGATACAGATAGGTATGTAAGCATCCCAAATTCTTACCGCGAGAAACATGTGTCACGCGTACCTAGGTATGTATCTGTTAATATTTGCTGCAGGATTTTAAGAAGCGGCTCAGCATATTAAGGTAATAAAGTGTCACGCGTATTTCTTGTTAATGTTTGTTTTAGGATTTTTAAGAAACGGCTCTGCATATTAATTCTGTAGGGAAAAGAGACAAATATCACCAAGGTAAACACATGGTACGATCACCGACATAAGTCGCTACAGATTTAATAGTTAGAGAATTATTAATTTGGCGTTAATTTACAAATGCGGTATAATAATTAGAATATTTTAATTCATTAATCGATTTTTGTTCAGCTACTTATGTCGCTGACTGTACTACTTGCGAAAGTGATACTGCGACAGCGATATCGTTTTAAATAATTAAATATCAAGTAAGTATAATTATGAATGCTTTAAGGAATTTAATTGTTTAAAAACATAACAGTACTATGAGGAACTAGATTTTGCCTGCGGCTTGGCCCCACGGGGATCCCACGGGGATGAATGCCGAGATAATCGGTATTCTATGTGTTACTCCAGAACATGATCAATCTGTACGCCAGTTTCACAAAAAGTCCCCTCAGAGGTTTATGATTCCAAACTGATTAACAAACTGCTACAGATCTGTACTCACTATCTTGCTACGCAAGAAGGTCATACATTACTTTTAAACCTATTTTTATGTCTCCTTAATATTATAAATACATCTTTCGCAATAGGTTTAATTAACATTTGTATACCTTCATGGCAAAACATAGCGTTCTTATTATAGACTTAAGACCATAAATTGTAATCACCTAAGTTTGACAAATAAAGGAATTCTATTCTATTCTAGGCATCATTTATGTTTAAGACTTTTCAAACATTGAAACAACCAACCCTTGAAACAGCTATATGTGGCACACACAATTTCTTGTGTTTGATTTTGTGGATCGGTCCCACAACACTTGACGAAGGGATACTGGCGAGGCGACCATTTAAAACACTTAACCATCCACGCACGGTCCGTAAGACTACATTATCCTAATCCTAATCCTAAACTATCCTAATCCTAACTAATATTATAAAAGCGAAAATGAGTTTGTTTGTTTGTATAAAAGCAAAAATGAGTTTGTTTGTTTGTTACTGTTTCACGCCTAAACCACTGAACCGATCATCCTGAAATTTTGCATATACGTTGTCAGGTGTACAGAATCGGACATAGGCTACCTTTCATCCCGAGAAAAATTACTGTTCCCGATGAAAACAATAATAACGTTCTTATGATAATAGATGGCGCCACGTGTATTTCGAATCATGATTGAATAATTATATTAGCAGAGCAGCAGAGTACAACACGAATTGATCGCCAAATTCTAAATTAACGCGAGCGAAGCCGCGGACAAAAGCTAGTACATAATATTTCCAATATAGGCCGGTAGCTAATCGTCGTATAAAGGCAAAGTATGATTGAAGCATACTAACTGTTCATTATGACTAAAATTTTTATATCGAATCGCCTACCGGTCACGTTACACCCAAGTCACGAAACCTACCTTTCTTTATGAAACGTTTACATCAAGTCATTAGCTTGGCAGTCGATTCAAACTTACCATTAAACTGTCGAACGAATGAACGTTAACAGGGATAATATCCCCACAACACACTGGGTAACCGCACACCGGCTAACTGCAAAATGCAATGCCCACAATTTCCCATGTCTTTAGTTGAGACTCGGTAACTTCTAGGTAATTCCTTATTACCTACGGTTCTAGCTGTATATTACGGGAGACTGCAAGCTGCGTTTTGAGTTGTCCGGTCCGGTTTTATTACGGAACCGTTTGGTTCGCTCTGTGCTACGAGTATATTCTTATAAATTAGGGGTACATAGGTACATAACACAACATGGAAGGCACGGAAAAGGGAATCCTACCGAGTATTGTAAAGATTTGCGTTAAATGATAATAGAAAAAGTAAATTTGAACGTAACAAAAAATCGCCAAATTTTCCTTGCTGTCATTTTCCTTGCTGTCATTTTCCTTGCTGTCATTTTCCTTGCTGTCATTTTCCTTGCTGTCATTTTCTTTACAACACTGATCTGGAACTGTTAATAGCGGGTGGATTAAATCCTTTATATAGAAATACTAGCTGTCCCGCGCAACTTCGTCGCCAACACATTAGACAATTTTTGAAGGCTTAAAAAAAAGCTACCCGTTTATATATAATAATATAGTCCTCCTATAACTTTTAAGTTGGACCAAATTACAGATGGTTACGAAGTTTGATCAAAATCGGTTCAATAGTTTACGAGTCCATGGCGGACAAACAACGTGACACGCAATTTATATATATTAAGATGTATCTATCACAGGTGGTCACTATAGACAATACATTGATAATTCATAGTCGGTTTCGAACGGGTGGACCACCAGAACTAAATACTCCAAACCGAAAAGATTTCTACCGATTGCAGTCATCAAACTGATTTACATTTTAATTACAGGACAAAAGTTTTTCTTAACTATAATATGACTCATTATGACAACCAAATCCTTATAGAATTAACATTTATTTATACCTTAACCTTTTAAGCGCTTAGCTAAATATCGATTGCCGTGCCCCTAGCGCCAGGCTACAAATCGATAAAATAATACCTATAACAATTAGGGAGGTGCAGAAATGCAGAATTTTAAGTAAATGTTGAAAATTATATCTCAAATTCAAACCATTATTCAATAATGGTTTTAGTTGTACCACGCAGTTAATAGAACGAAAATAAACCAAAAGTATCGTGCATGTTCTCTATTGCAGAAATACGACACGGGCGGTAGAGGCACAGACATATCGCACTCTTAATAAAACAGAGGCCTATCTGAGATTTTCGGATTAAACAAATTTAAACTCTGTTGCAATTACTTAACACAAATATAATATTAGAATTATAGTCACGCATTAGAGTTCAAATTGCCTTTCTTCCAAATTTTGAGTTAAGTTAGTGTTTTATTAAGAGTGCGATATGTGTAAGGTTAAACCACCACAGTTATACATTCCTAGCTTTTAATTAAATTGGACAGAAGTATATATTCTTGAGACTTATCTTGTCCGGTCTACATAGCAAGTGGACCGGAGCTCGTGTGTGTATGGTTCGCAAGTGTCTCCCGCGGCACAACGCATCGATGTTTATGTGGCAGCATGAAGACATCGGCGCACAGGCGGACTGCGCTTACGATGCTTTTACGAGCGCGGTGTGACTTTGTGTTAAAGCAGCTAGCTTAGTGACGCTTTGATTTATTTGTGACTAGCTTTTACTCTGCTTATAAAGTTCTATCCCATATGCGCTATACATGTTTGCTGGACAAAAGTAGCTCAGATCATTAAAGTACCCATGAACTGTCACTATGCAAAAAAATACAAAGATCCGTTGCTCCGTTGTTGCTTAAAAGAAGGACTAACCATGAAACACAGTGTAGGGTTGAGCCCGGTAGAGATAAATAAAATCCGTAAGAACGAAATATCCTATATCCTATCCTAACTAATAATATTATAATAGCGAAAATGAATTTGTTTGTTTGTTACCTTTTCACGCCTAAACCACTGAACCGATCATCCTGACCTTTCATCCCGAAAAAAATTACTGTTCCCGAGGGAAACAACAATAACGTTCTTATGATAATAGATGGCGCCACGTTTCTTTCGAATCATGATTGAATTATATTATTACAAGCAGAGTACAACCCGAATTGATTGTCAAATTCTAAATTAACGCGAGCGAAGCCACGGGCAAAAGCTAGTATGTTATATTTATCACTTTTAAGTTTTACATTTAAATATTATAATTTACGAACGTACACAATAACATACGCTTCCATATACAGTTTTTACCGGACAGGTGAAATCGTCGCGGTTGACACCTTTTCACATACATAGACGTGTAGCTATGTATAACGTACGTGGCTATGTATGTGTGTAACTGTGTCCCCACACACAGCTTCATGTACGAGCTTTATAAACTAAGGAAGCATCGATAGGTATGATCTAAATCCATATTGATAATTCAATTTGAACATAATAAATTGAGAGTTGACATAAGTTTGCTCTTTCTGCGAGGTCAGTTTTTCAGTAAGGAAGCTGTTGCAGCACGGAGTTTGTGCTCGTAAAATGCCAATAGGCACTCTCAATCTATTCTTAAGAGGACACACTGAAAAAATGCACTAACTTTCATCGAATAGTATAGGACTATGAGAAGACCAATTAATCCAGAATTTTGATATTAGGTAAATTGATGTCTTTAACTAGAATTTCCTAGCTCAAAGATTTTGGCTCGATCGTAATTATTTTTGAAAACACCTCTAAAAAATTATTATTTTTGAAATTACAAGGAAGTTACACTATGGTTATGCTTTGGAATTACTCAAATATATTCGTAACATCAATATTAGTAATTTGCTAGCTCATTATTTCCATAACTAAAACCAATCATGTTTAAATAATATTTTAAAATTTTAACAATTTCTAAGCGCTCTCGATCATTGCGGGCGCATCGCAATTTTAGACCTTATGACCGCTCTTTAACGATTGATACACAATGAGTGTCAATGAGTAAGTACATACAGTTCTAAACGATAATTTTCGCGGTGTCCCCTTAATAACAGAATTCTGGAACAGTTTTCGGTAGACGTCAAAACGCTCGCTGCTTATTAGGTACTCAGGATCTAAAACCATGTCTCACGAACTATAGTTTTAATATATATAAATATTTGGGTATAAAAACTTGAGACTGTCTATATGGTCCAGGTCCGCTGTCGCTAGTCGGCCCGCTCCGTCCGTCAGCGTGAGCTCAGCGTGACCGCCGCGGGCGTATCGCAAAGATGAGATATTGCTATTCCGCACACGAGCGCGATTCAACCAACTCCTCTATTCACCGCCGACATTTTATAATCGTCTCTCCTTTCATATATTTTATATTACCTACCGCCGTTTATATGGTTCTGTACACAGGTTATTAAAGTGCACGTTTTATAGTTCATTATATTATATCTGATGATACTATTTTAGAGTTCGAAAAAACTCTTATAGGTATACAACAGCTTTGTCCGTTCGTCCGTCTGTCTTTTATACAACTTTCAACTCAAGAACCGTAAGAGCTAAAGACTAGCGGTCAACGCCATTCGACTCAGCTTAGTCTACATATTCCGAAATTACTATGACCTTTGACCTCTGACCTCAAGGTCATGTGATATCATTAACTCTAAGATTTACGACAATTGATTGCCGTTTCTCACTAGTTTAGATATATACATAGAAGACATCACTCCCGCACTTATGATTAAGCCCTTTGTCGCTGAGAAAATTTACAAACACATAATTAACGAGAGTCAAAGTACACCCAGATTCAAAATACTCATAATAATATGTGAATCACACAAACCCACAATGATTCACGCCAAGCGTTATCCGAGCAGTTTAATTTATAATATAATAATAATATTCTATCACATACACACAACACCATCTAGCCCAAACTAAGCAGAGCTTGTACTATGGGCACTAGACAATGGATAAACATACATATATACTTTTTTATACATATTATACATAGAAACACCCAGACCAAGACAAACATCAATGTCCATGCACACAAATGTTTGACTTGTGCGGGAATCGAACCCGCAACCTCAGGCGTGGCAGTCGGTTACACTAGCCACTACACCATCGAGGCCGTCAAATTTGTTTGCTTTTACGTTTTCTAGGAAGAGGCATTAGGCATTCCTATGTCGCGGGGGATTTTACGAACATTCAAACAACAGACAGAGAACACCTAGCTTCGCCACAACTATTTCTGGGTCACACAAATTGTGCCCTGTATGGGAATTGAACCTCAACACTCAGCGCGGCGACAATGGCGAGACAGCCACTTAAACCACTACATCATCCGTGCGACCGTGCAGTAATTATGAGTGGCGACCGCGCAGATTGTTCAACCTGCTTAATGAACATTGCCCCGGTTATACTCATAGATGGGTAGACAGGGTTCCATTTAGATCACTAGTCATATTCCAACTTACCTTGCCGGGAATGTAAAGCGGCCGAACCTACCAATCATGGTCATCTGAATACCTACATAGATTCACACCTGTATTTCCTTAAGGGGTAAGCAGAATACTGTAATACCTACTGCTATTTCGCTCGCTACGTTTTAAAACGGCGACTATTGCCTTCTATCGCACATGTTTCCACACTACGAGTATATTGCTTTTAATCATTTTCTTAGGTTCTACGAAATAGTCGTCTTATTTACCTACCTACTTTAAACAAATGTAATCCGCTGTACAGCAACATTCACGTCTCTAAAAATATATACTCTAGTGTCAATTACCACGACTGAACACTGTCAGCCAAAAGACAGGCTCTTGCCTAGTTTGGTAAACAGTCTCAGTACCTTTTAATGAGATACATACTGTATAGTTAGTGTTTAATAACCATGTACCCACAGTGAATGTATTCTCTTTTTTGTCAAATAAACCTTTTTATTTTTATTTTTTTGAAGTGTAAACTTCTTTAGACGCGTTGAGCACTTCTTAGGTGAACAAAAATCATAGAACTCGTGTCATCATCACGCTTCGTCATCGTCACGCTTCCACGCTTTCCATTTTTAAATTATTTTAGAATATCTACTAGCGGTCACCTAGTGCTCGAAATTCAACCAATAATATTGCTGATATATGTCATTATATATTTATATATGTAACCATCGTTACGCGCTTCGACTGCGTCTGTCAAATGCACGCTTTCTATTTTTGAATTATTTTTGGTTTATAGTTTGGTTTATAAAGAAGTGTTTATGATCAAGGATTAAAGTTTTCACTTCTATCGGCAGTCCCCAAAGACTGCCCCAATTTTTTATTTATTTATTTATTGACGTTTACCGGGAATTGGTCCAGACTCTCTGTAGCTATGATAAGCGTCGGTAGCCCAATGGTTACGGCATTGAACTTGCGGTCGCGAGTTTAAGTCACACCTATTGCTCAACCGACGTGAACCTACTCCTGACACAAGCATACTAGCTTAACTCGAGGGATTAACAAGAATTCTAGTAATTTTTAAAAAAGCTAGTGAGACTCTCTTAACAGAAAAAACTAATAACACTTTACCCAAGATCTCATGTACAAAAGCCGCATACACTAATGAATAAATACCTTAACAGTATAAAAATAGATAGGTACTTAATAATAATAATAATAATATTCTACCACATACACACAACACCATCTAGCCCAAACTAAGCAGAGCTTGTACTATGGGTACTAGACAATGGATAAACATACTTGTATATTTTATTTTTTTTGTAAATACATACTTATTATACATAGAAACACCCAGACCAAGACAAACATTCATGTTCATGCACACAAATGTTTGACTTGTGCGGGAATCGAACCCGCGACCTCAGGCGTGGCAGTCGGTTACACTAACCACTACGCCATAGAGGCCGACAACTTGTTTACATATTCTTCTCTTGTAAAAAAGTGCACTTTTGGTGCGGAAACGGATATAAGCTATATCTTACCCCAGAGTTTAATTATCTATAGGTACCATAAATTGCATCAAAATTGCTTTTGTAGTCACGTTTAGCGCCTAGTGTATATGTGATTATACACCCGAGTACAACTCTCACAGGCCAGTGTATATCTGGTTGTACACCTTGAGTAGTCAAGTTCAGAGGCCAGTGTATCATTGAATATACACCTAGCCAACATTCTGTATATGACTTTGTGGCCCTGGCCCTCACAAATCGTTTGGTGTATCTGGGGTACACAATGTTCGGCGCGGTGTATATTCAATGATACACTGGCCTCTGAAGTTGACCACTCAAGGTGTCAAGATATTCACTGGCCTGTGAGAGTTGCAGTAGGACATATACACGTGACGCTGAACGTGTTAACTGTATAAACATAAACACTTTGGCATTTGTAGTATTTAAAGGGATTAAATATAATGATCAGCAAAAATACTAATTGGTCAGCAAATATCGCACAGCATAACGAGCATCTATACGCCTCAAATCACTGCATTCCGTCTCGGAAGTGTTAGGTTCCTTTTTTTAAACCCACCCAAAAATAGGAGCCCCGCGAAGCGGGGCTCCATCGACCTAGTTTGATCTCTTTAAAATTTGCTGGCCATGAGTTGCTGATTTGATCTCTTTAAAGTTTGCTGGCCATGAGTTGCTGATCAATTAGCTTTTCTTTCTGCGCAATTAGTATCTTTTTGCTGTGCAGTTAAATACTACCCATATTTAAATAGTTAACCATTTTATCTTTGCTCCTGATAAAGCTTAATAGCAACTAATAACCATAGTGACAAATCCGTTAAACATGGAAGTAATAAGTCGGTCCCTGCGCACAACTTTAATAGTTACTTATCATTTCCATGTCGTCAAACTAGATCATTGATTGCATACGCACTAGGTATATATCACACAGATATCACATTTATTTTATTTTATTTTATTATTTCAGGAAAACTTACAGCTAATAATTCTTATAAGTTAAAACATTAGCAAAAGGCCAATTACAAGTTAGTGGCCAACCTGTTGTCAAGAGTTGTTCAAGCCGCCCGTAGGCATGGCTTAACGACTGCTGTCAATTTGACAAAAACCGGGACCGACTTTTGACGTGCCTTCTGAAGCACGGAGACGCTCAGATGAAATACCACTAAGCGGTCACTCATCTATAGACTGATCGCACCCAACGTTGCTTAACCTCGCTAATCGTTTACCGATCAGTGAGTGCAACTGGCTATGAGTGGCAGCTACTTATATTATAGCTACTAACATAACTAGTTGCCGTTCTCTGTTGCACTCGCATTGTATATCAATAAAACATTATTTATTAAATGTACCTACGTAACTGACCTTTAGTGTAGCTAATATCCCCGAAGTAGGTAGTAGGCAGATGTCCATTTCACTGACTTTTCAATATTCAATCGTGATTGTAGGTAGGGTGCCCAACCTTTTGTACGAGAAATTAAGTATATTTAGGCCTAGGCCGCACTACGGTTTTTTCCCGCAAGCGGTAAACTGCTAAACCGCGAAAGCGCCCGAAACGCACACAAAATCAGTCGCGGGAAAAAACCGGCCGCTTGCATTAGTTCCCTTGACTCACAAAATGACGCGGTTAAAAACCGCGGCGGTTTAGCCGTAGTGCGGCCTAGGCCTAAGATCGAAGAAATAAAATGAACAGTATTTTACAAAAGAAAACAGAATTTTATTTTTTTGACGTTTTAAAAACATATTTTTGGAGCTTCTTGCACAATTTACGTATGGCTCCGGTTACCAGCGGACATAAAACGGTATTTTGTATACTTTTTTTTATAGAACAGTAAAAAGTATTAAGAAACGAAAAAAAGTATAATACTGTTCTTAACAGTATGGTTGGGCACCCTATAGGTCCTAAGTGAGAAACTCCATGCTGAGAACTGGCAGAAAACCCAATAACATTTCTGTTCGCGACAACGTTAATATTGACTTGAATCGTGTTATTGTGAGTGAATACATAAGTGTGACGTAAAAAGTTTATCGTTATAATAGTGCCGAATTACGTCATATATAGACTTGAAAAGTGTAGATAAATAGTGTAAGTAATATAATATTATGTTTCTTTTATATAGTTTAAAGAATATCATGTTTAAAGCATAAATATTGCCAATAAAATGCATTTTTACCTCAAGTTAGGTATGTTAGGGTTCCTAGGTCTTAAGTTTTTAATAAAAGGTTTCACTTGTGTGTTTTATTTTATACACTATTAAAAGCAATACAACATACTGAAGGAATCATATTCCTACATAATATAGTTAAAAGTTATTGCACTTTTTCTGATATAAATGTTACAGCAAAATAGATTTTTAGCCTAAAACCTAGAATAATTATATCTAGACCTAATTTCCGATAGATAAAACAGATACCAATAGATAGGTCTCATCGTGCCCTACGAGGCAGTTTTTGTACCATCACGCTAGCTAGTATAGTTCTGTAGATTTAAGCAGAAATGTGTACCATATATAATTAAAAATAAACTTGTGGACCGAGGTTTCTGGCCGGCTCTCGTTACGGTAAAGATTAGAGGTACTTAAGCGGTACAGTATCGATCGACCGCGGGTGCACAAGAAACCTCATCTTCAAGCCTCAAGAACCAAACGGAGCCAGCCAGAAGCCTTCAACCAACTGAACTATGAAGCTTGTTTCTATTCATTTAAAGTCCTGATCCTGACCCGCACATCGAACCCGCAACAACACGCCTTTCAGAGCCTCCGACATAGTAACCAGTCATCGCCATATAGTAGTCTACACATCGTGTACAGGACGTCAGCGACTCGACGGTTGTTTTGTAACCATCATCATATAGTAACGAAGCCCCGAGTTCGCCCGTCCGGTACAATTTCCCTGACCCGGAAATCAAACCCGAGATCTCAAACACAACAGTTGCATTCACTACCGCTGCGCCAACAAGGCAATGTTAATTTCAGTTCAAAAAATGTATTTAATTATTATTTGAGTGCAGGGGTCACGGAATAGATTCGCCTGACACTACAAGCGCGCTTAATGTCATGGGTTCGAGCGAGACAAAAATTAAATAGTCAGGTCTGTGTGTTTTTGTTTTGTAGTTTCAAGTTTCGTAAAGTCCCCCGCGACACAAGGATCAAGCCTAATGCGGGAGACATTAATTATTCAAAAATGTGATTCACACTTAAGTACATATATTATATGTATACTAGATGTTTCCGCGGTTTCACCCGCGTTTAACGTTACTGCGCCGTCCCCGTGGATCGTAGCGTGATGTTATATAGCCTATAGCCTTCCTCGATAAATAAGCTATCCAACAAAAAATAATTTTTCAATTCGAACCACTAGTTCCTGAGATTAGCGCTTTCAAACAAAAAACATACAAACTCTTCAGCTTTATATTAGTATAGATAGTATGTATATAAGGGGAGAAGGCCAGGTAAACCATACCCACCCCAAAATTATCTGATGCCCAAGTCAGAGTTCAACTCAAAATTCTAGAGCAGTATGTTGGCTATTGCTGACCATTGGAAAATAGACCTAGATACACCAATGTAGGGTTGCCATCCGTCCGGGTTTCCCCGGATTTGTCCTAGTTTAGAGGGCATCCGGGGAGCGTCCGGGCGAGGCTTCATTTGTAGACCGGGTTTAAAAATTTTAAGTCTTTGGCCGCCCGCGACACACGCCCTGTGCCCGCACGCCGCGATCAACCGACGAACCGACTCGCTAAAGTCACCGTCCCGTAACTGTTTTTATTACACTGACTATGTTTAAAAATACCTGTTCACATGTCCGGGTTCTGGGCTCTAAAATCCGGGGTTTTCACGCGTCTTGTCCTGGTTGCCAAATTTTAGAGATGGCAAGCCTACACCAATGTAGTGGTTGTCTATTGTTTACCCGAAGATTATATACCATAATCATCATATTTCCGAATTTCATTTGCCCGAATGTTTTGTTTGCCCTAAAAGAAATATGACATACTTTTAATTGCCCGAAACTTAGATACCATAAGATACGAGTGCCATACGTATTGTTTTTCATATTTTTAATTGCCATAATAATTATTAGACATAATATATAAACGCCATAATGATTATTAGACATAAAACCTTTTTTTTTTTTTCTTTTTGGTACCCAGGAAAAATGCTTGATGCACTATCCGCCGGCTAGGGGACGGCACCGGGGGTGTGTGGGACTCCCCAAACTGGTATACCCACTAAAAAACCTGGGGTGTTCCCTCTCTCACCCAATGGAGGGGCCTGTTGGGAGCTCTTAAAAGAATTGAGTCATCCATAGCAGGCCCCCCCTTCGTGGGTGCGGGCCGGGTCAAACGGACCCGACCACCTCTCGTCCCCAGGGGAGAGCCTCACTGCTCTCCCCTTTCGACATTGGAAGGCGCGCGGGAACACCGCGCGCGCCCTCTCGGGGTTCTTAATTTGTAGGTGGCAGGCCCCCCTGAGCCTTGCCACCCGGAACCCTTACGTGGGGGGCAAGAGAGCGACATAAGCGCGTCTCCTGCGCCCCCTCCTCCCGCGGCGGACTTCCGGGGCGTAAGGATTTTCCTCACGCCCCCGCTCCGCCGCCTCCTTCTGCGAGATGACAGATTCGCAGAAGGACCTCATTGCGCCCCAGCACCTGTCGTCGCCGACCATCTTGGATACGACGGTCGGCAACGAGAGGTCGGGGCCAATCGTAGCGACCAGGGCACAGCGCTCCGCGGCCCACGTCGGGCACTCCTCCAGCGTGTGCTGCGCCGTGTCCCGGTCACACTCCTCACAATGGTGACACCTGGTTGTAGGCTCCCTACCAGCTATCTTGCAGAGGTACTCTCCGAAACAGCCGTGTCCAGAGAGCACCTGAGTAAGCCGGTAGGTGAGCGGTCCGCGCCGTCTGTCCGTCCACTGTTTTAGTACCGGACGGACAGCCTCGACGGTCCTCACCCCGTAGCGGGGCTGGGCCAGTCTAACTTCCCACTTTGCCTTGAGGACCAGTCGAGCCTGGGACCTTCGCGTTTCCACCTCCCTGTACGTGGGTTCTTCACCCTGGAGCCGGAGGTCAGCGCGCCAGTAATACACTGACGCTTGGACCTCCGCCTCCAAATCCCAGGGCGGCGATGCCGCCAAAACGCACGCCGCCTCAAAGGAGACGGTGCGGTACGCCCGTGACACCCTGATCGCCATCGCCCTCTGAGGTCTCCTGAGGAGGGCGACGTTTCGGCGATCAAGGGCGTTGGCCCAAATGGGCGCCCCATAAAGGGCCATCGACCGCACCACCCCCAAATAGAGGCGGCGGCAGACAACACTGGGCCCCCCGATATTCGGCAGCAGAGAGCTAAGCGCTCCCGCCGCCGACATCAGCCGGGGGGCCAAGCGACTAAAATGGACGCGAAAGTTCCAGCGGCCGTCGAGGTGGAGCCCCAAGTATTTCATGCTCGATTCCACCCCGATGCGGACCCCTCCAACGTGGGCATCGGGAGGCGGCGCCCGACGAGGCCCGTGAAATAACAGGGCCTCGGACTTTTCCAGCGCCACCTCCAGTCCCAACATCCTAATCCTGCCGATAACCAGGGCCACCCCGGCCGTAGCAAGACGGGCAGCTGCCCCGTAATCCTCTCCCCGGGCCGTAACCAGCGTGTCGTCGGCGTAACAAGTAACGCCGACACCCGGGGGCAGGGCGCCCCGCAGAACCCAGTCGTAGCCGATGTTCCACAGGATAGGTCCGAGAACCGAACCCTGCGGAACACCGCACGACATCTCCCTCCGGAACGTCTCTCCGTTCCGCCCCACACAGAACACACTCCTCTGGTGCAGGTAGTCCCCGACTATTCGGCGCAGATAGGGAGGCACCCCATGAAATCGGAGCGCCTCCCTAATAGTCGCCCACGGCAGGGTATTGAAAGCGTTGGCGATGTCCAAGGACACCGCCAATACCACCCCGCGCGAGGCGACCGTCTCTTCCGAGAGGGCCTTGACGCGACTGATCGCATCAATCGTCGATCGCCCCTCCCGGAAACCGAACTGGTGTCCGGACAAGTCGGGGCCCACCCGCACCAGGTGCTTGGAGAGGCGGGCAACCACTACGCGCTCGAAGAGCTTGCCCACCTCATCCAACAGCACTATGGGGCGGTACGCGGAGGGAGAATCCGCGGGGCGGCCCTCCTTTCTCAGGAGG
This sequence comes from Catocala sponsa, assembly GCA_963564715.1. Lineage (NCBI taxonomy): Eukaryota > Metazoa > Arthropoda > Insecta > Lepidoptera > Erebidae > Catocala > Catocala sponsa. Next base: position 22,769,605 of record OY751341.1, on the reverse strand, counting down.
ACCAGCTTACCCGTCTTCCACATGGAAGGGAACCGTCCCGACTCCAAACAGGCGCTGAACAGCCTGAGGAGCCGGTCCCCTAGGGCGTCGAAGGCCAAAACCCAGGCGCGGGCAGGACTTCCGTCCGGCCCCGGGGCGGTGTTTTTGCCCCGAAGCCGCAACATTGCCGCGCCGAACTCCGCCATGGTAACTTCTGACGCCCCGGCATCGGTACCGTCCTCCTCAATTTCGGGCAGCGCCATTTCGGGAGGCGAGTGCTCCGCTCTCGAAAGAAAGAGAGCGGAGACCACCTCCTCTAAATGCCGGGGCTGAAGACTCTCGGTGACCGGCGGGGCCCAGGGGCGCAACTTGCCCCTGACCGCCTTATACGGACGGCCCCACGGATCTGCCTCGAGAGTCCCCAGGAACTCTTCCCATCTTTGGGTTTTGGCCTCGCTGATGGCGGACTGCAGGGCGTACTTCCGCTGTTTGTACGCATCCCGCAGCCGTGCCTCCACGGTCGGGTCACGGTACCGCCTACGTCGGCGGTACCTAGTGTACTGGCGACGCGCCGCAATGCACGCGGCGCGTTTCTGACTGATGTCGTCAGACCACCAGTACACCTGACGCCTCGGAGGTTGAGTACTGGCCCGGGGCATCGACGCGTCGCAAATCTGCGTCATCGCGCCCCGGAACCACTCCGCCTCTATCTGAACCTCCACAGGCCCTTCGCCCATCGGGGTCCAGGCCTGGACGATGGAGGCTTCCACCAGCACGTCTGCATCGAGACGTTTCAACGCCCATCGTGGGGATGACGGGGTGTGCGCTCTCCTCGGGCGATCGTCCGGGGTCGCCGACGAGGCGGAGATGTCGAACCGCACGTAACGGTGGTCCGACAGGGACTCCGCCTCGACCAGCACTTGCCAGTCCCGGACGCGGCGCGCTACGGCAGGGCTTGCGAACGAAATATCCACAATGGACTCGCCCTGCCAGCGCACGCATGTGGCGACCGACCCCCGGTTAAGAACCACGAGGCCGGTCGCAATCGCAATCGTCGGGATCCCCAAGCCGTTGATTTGGCATTGAAGTCCCCCGCCACCACGACCGGACGCGATGGGTACCGATTAATCACGGCCCCCACCGCGCCCAAAAATTGCTCAAACTCCGCGAGGCGCCGGTTCGGAGAAAAGTACACCCCGATCAGGACGGTTCCCTCCCAGTCTACACATACATAACCCTCGCCCCTGTCTGATTAGACATAAAACCTAACCTAACCTAACCAAACTACTTCTGGGTGGTTTATAAAAAAATAACCACCTAACAACCTTCTAACCTAACGAGTCGGGGTGCCCTAACGTCCCGATTGCAACCAGTTTCTCCTGATATAACAACCGTTACACACCCAATGTCGATGGCAAATGATGTTATGGCATGTGATAATTAGGGCATGTGATAATTAGGGCATGTGATAATTAGGGCTTACAATGATTATGACAAATGATGTTATGGTAAGTGACTTTATGGGAAACAAAGCTTCTAGCACGTGACTAATATAGCAAATAAGAGTAGGGCAAATGAATATTACGTCATACAATATTATGTCTGTTGACTATTATGGCAAATGATATTAGGGCAAATAAAATTCGGGCAAAGCAGGGGGAACGCAATGTAGTACCTAGTTACGAAAACATTCGCGCTTTAGTGCTGTGCCTCAATTGTGCTAATGTTTGTTCTTTACGGATCTCCATTCGATAAGATCATTGTCGGCAACACATCAACGTTAGTCTGGTACTGCTAACTGCCCGACGACACTTAAACAATATGTGACTAGAATAAATAAACAACACACCGCTGACATTATGTGAATTACTCGAATATATAATGTGAGATTATCCTTTTTAAACTGATATCTATAAAAGTTAATGCTTTCTGACTGACGCAGGTATAAATACACAATTCTGGAACTTGAAGTTTGTTTACACGTTCCATAAAAAATGTGTAGGTAACATTAGCTAATGATAATATTTAGAAACATGTGTACATTAGGAATCCAAACTTTGTAGCTATTATTATTTATTTTCTTTCAAAAGAACTCCCGCTCAAAAGACACTAAACTCGTACATCGCTTAGGTACGACCAAATCGCTGAAGACTTTACAAAAATTAAAACAGCCGACATAAACAATACTAAAACTAGGGATACCTAACCATTTGTCAATTACACAAATCATAAAATTGTTATACGTTTGAAACTGAAACAATGTGATAAAATAAATAATTATTGAACAATCCCTATATAACCGGCGCATACCTAATCTACGTATACTAATATAATAAATATTATAAAGCTGAAGAGTTTGTTTGTTTGTTTGGTCAATCTCAGTAATCACTAGTTCGAATTGAAAAATTATTTTAGTGTTGGATAGCCTATTTATCGAGGAAGGCTATATAACATCACGCTACGACCAATAGGAGCGAAGTAGCAATGAAAAATGTTGCAAAAGCGGGGAAAATTCTCTTATATGAAGCAGACGAAGTTGCGCGGGTCAGCTAGTATAGTATAAAACACCTTTTCCTACCTTTATAGTATAGACATGGCAGTATAAGATCACGTTTCATAGGCTTTAGACAGCACACAGGCTGTCGCTCTCGTACAATACACACGCGGGCGAATCCGCGAGCGTGAGAGATAATAGAATACAATTTTTATAATGCAATAAAAATGTCACATTAAGGATGTTAAAACTCGACGCTTTGCATACGTTAGTGCTACCGGGCTTACGGCAAATGATAATGTTAATGTTTTGTATGGGTATTTGCTCTTATTTGGTTTTTAGACATCGTCCGTGTATAAAATCAGTGATTGCTATGAATAACAATAACGCGAGTATATTTTAGTCTCTTTATAGCAGTAACATGCATATATATACTAATATTATAAAGCTGAAGAGTTTGTTTGTCTGTTTGAACGCGTTAATATCAGGAACTACTGGTTCGATTTGAAAAATTATTTTAGTGTTGGATAGCCTATTTATCAAGGAAGGATATAGGCTATATAACATCACGCTACGACCCACGGGTGCAGTAACGTTTTATTCTTACGTAAGTTAGAGATATGTGAAGCAGCTAACTTAACTGGTGATTTAGGACAGGGCTACGCTCGGTAATTATGTGTATATACAGGCTAATTGGTAAAAGACTGGACATATTGAAGGAGGGTATTCAGCACTCGATTCTGGGCCCGAATATCTAAAAAAATAGATATTTATAATTTGACCTAGTTATCCTAGTGCGGAGACTCTTGCGCATATACCAAAGCTAAACAAAACCTCCGCTCCCGCACCCAGCTACCGCACCCCGCACTCTCCCGAATTTGCACCCCCGCCCGTCTTTTTCTTATCAAAAGTCATTAGCCTCGACAGCTGTATGCGCAGTGTCCACATTTTATGGATATTTCATACAAATTTTGAGGATTCCGGCGACTGGGACCGCAATTAACTTGGACCGCGGTCCCAGTTGCCGGATCCATTTAATTTTAATATTTTTCCTCCGGCAACTAGGACCACCCATAAATTAATACAAAAATCTATTGTTCATGCCAAAAACAGTACAGTCAAACGAAAAAAATGTTTAAAGTAATAATTAAAAAAGAAACTCCTTGATTCAAAAATATGTTGTTATCCCCACACGGGACACAAAACCCACAAAGGTTTGTTCTAAAACTGGGTCTTCTTTGAGTTCGGTATTTGCATGTTTGTAAAGATGCGAAGCAGAAATTATTCCTAATGGCTGATTGATATTTTTTTAAGTGAAAACTTCTTTAGGCGCGTTGAGCACTTCTTGGGTGAACAAAAATCATGGAACTCGCGTCATCGTCACCGAACGCTTTTAACTTTATAAATTATTTTTGGTTTATAAAGAAGTGTTTATGATCAAAGATTAAAGTTTTCACTTCTATCGGCAGTCCCCAAAGACTGCCAGTATTTTTTTAAAGGAAAAAATAATAATAAATGTATATTATAATTGATGGATTTTACCTATATTCCACGCGCCCATCACTGATAGCAATGCAAATTTAGGAATGTGAAATGATGTGATTAAATGAAACAAAATTATAATAAATATACTTTCATTATAACTGAATACGAATAACAAACTGCTATTTTTAAATTATAGCAATTTTATACGCAGTGCATTAGTTAGACTAATAAGTACCTTATTATCATACACTCTAATAATTATTACAATAAATAGAAATAATGTGTGAATGAATGATGAATAAAGTGACGCTATACAATAAATTAAGCAAAAATAAATTATACTAGAGAAGCATAGTGACTTATAGCACATGCCACAATGATACATACATGCTATAGTTTCAAAGAGTGACATGGCAAAACGCTGCGGCAAGTCATGAATAATGTTGCAATGTCACGCGGTACAATATTTTGCGACAAAAAATATTTTAATGTTATAGGTACCATGTGACATGGCCTGGCAACATCTTGCGGAAAATAATGATCTATGATGATTTTTAAAATACTATGCGGCAAGACAATGTGTTGCCAAATGACTAGTTGTTAAAGTCTCGCGGTATGGCAATACATTGCAAGCAGATTAGTCTCAAAGTGATGTTACTAAGCATGACGGCATGCATTATGGCAACAACACATCAACTATATTGCTGCGTAGTTACAATGATATCTAAAATTATGGTGTTATTTCTCTTGGTAGAAATTACTCTTTAAAGACAAAGAGAGCCATTCCCCTAAAAGGCATAGAGCACAAAAAAGAACTGAGATTGTATTGGCAACCTTTTAGGCGAATATAAGGTTCAATTATTAATAACAGGAAATTGATTTTGAATTAAATATTCATATTACCAGCTGATTCCTAATCATGAACGCATTGCTTCCTTAATTCGGTAAATTCCTTTTTCTTGGAGTGCCTGGTCATCTAATCTTTCTACTACCTTACATATTCTATAAAAGCTTCTCCATCAGTATTAGCTTACATAAATCTTGATAGCACTTCAGCCACTTGGGAGTCAGACCCAGCAGCCCAGTACCGTCAACAATCACCAGTAAACCCTGTATACAAATGAAGCAGCCTTTTTCATTTTCATGTTTTTAAATTCTCTCCCAACCCATAAAAATGGCAGAAAAAACGTATGATGGTCACGTGTTTAGGTCGAAAAAATATGCAGCTCTTTTGATAGATTAGTGTTCTTTGCCACTAATAGAATATAGTTTGCTCAAGTGGTTTGGCCGCTACGCATGCCACACACACCCAAACGTGACAAGGAATTGCTTTCAGGGTAACCAGAAAGAGGAGTCTTGCGACAAATCGACAAAAAGATCTATGTACCTATATCACCTCTTCAAAGTAATAATTCTAATACTATTTATGAATGTAGTTATATAGAATCGCAGTGGCAAAGTTGTTAGGTCGCCTAAAAATAAGCGGTACTGTAATCGATGAACGCTTGTATCAGTAGCGTTTTGCCAAATCCGTCAAAAGACAAGTCATTGCCTACTGGACGTGGTAGGAGAAGACTTAGAAGCCTGGCGATTGCAGTATTATTCGGGTTACTTAGCCGTGGCCTTAATATGTACGCCTATTAGTTAATGGTTTTAAACATATTCAATAATATACAAAGACACTTAAATTCGTTGGTAGATATTTATGTGTACAAATTGTGAAAGATAAAAAAATTATAAATATTTCGGTATGAATAAGAGAGTGTATACAATTTATGAAGTATAATATAAGCTCTTGTAAATTTTATTTACATGGTAGAGTTTTAACCTCTTGATCGAAAAGTGAACACACAGAGATTCTCAAAATTCTCTGGTAAAGACGGGTGTACAGTCAGCCTCATAAGTCGATTAACACCCCTGAAATTTTGAAGTGGTCTATCATTCACAATAGTAGTAATTTCTCATGTTTTACAGCATTAACAGTTAAAGGATAATTATTTTAATCACAATTTATTACTATTGGGAAATAATAAGTAGATTTTAATTCATATAATACTGTTACAAAATTATGTAATGTTCAGCTAATTATGTAGCTACATATTGGTCATATATTTTTGCCAAAACCAAACAGGTGTAACACATAACTTCATAAAATATATAAAAACGTTTAATATGATACAGTTGGTATAATATTTATTACAAACATAATAACAGTTTTCGTACAACACTGTTCCATATCAGTAACATATGGATCATTTAAAGCATTAGTGGTCCAGGTGGACCCCCAGGTGACCACGAGAGACTCGACAGGGGTCTACGTTGGTGTGACAAAAAAATGGGAGTTCACAATTCGTAAGGTCCACGACTTCACCTATCAATGTAGGCAGATAATATTTTAAGAAGCTCAGCGACTGTTACTTGTAAAAACTTGCATATTCCATATACAGTACCAGTGGTCTCGAACCTACCGATTTTTCGGTAGAGAACTACTAAAAAAACGTAGAGATTTAATCAAATTTTTTTATTGCAAGTACTTGTTCGCCAATATAAATACGAATGCCAAGGAATATGGTAGAAATGTAGCTGCAAGGGGTCATCGGAACCAACTAAATTTTGAAAGTGGTCTATGAGAAAAAAGTCTGGGTGCCTCTGATTTAAAGCAACGACGACTGATGTGAAACGGCATCAATTAAAATATAGCTATACTCTGTAAATTATAGCTTAATTATGACAGATCAGCAAATATTAGTACCTACTTACCGAAGTAAACATAGTTATATTGATATTACTTCTTCGCTGAGTGCCGGTAATAGGTTAGTAGGTACTTTTCCGGGAGAGCTGGTTCAATCATACGTTCAAAGCTTCAAACCAATAATACGATGTGCCATTCTACTAAAATTGTTTTAGATTTTTATTATATTTATTTGCGGCATATGTAATTTTCTTTTATTATTTAATTTCGTATAAATATTTGTTAATAACACCATACAATATTGAAACAAAAATTATCGATTGATATAGTCGATATAGTTTTAAATCATTTCATGTTACACCGTTTTCTCATATTTTTCTTGAGGGTTAAGTGAATTAGGCTATATTTCACAGAGCATAATATAATATCCATCGGTGTTCACACCAGTCCATATCAGCGCTTCCTCAAGGAGCATACGTACATACATACATAGATTCACGCCTGTTTCCCAGAGCGGTAGGCAGAGACTACGGATTTCCATTTGCTACGATCCTGATACACTTCTCTGGCTTCATTCACTTTCATCACATTCCTCAAGGAGCATAAATACTTTAAATACGAAAGAAAGACAAGATATTGATCTATGAATACATAACATGTCACATATATAACGCACAACCTCAAACACCCCAATTAGATTATTAAATAGTAATAATAATAAGGTGGACCGACGACCTGGTAAAGGTCGCGGGAAGCGGTTGGATGCGGGTGGCCCAAGACCGGTCTGTGTGGAAAACCTTGGGGGAGGCCTATGTTTAGCAGTGGACGTCTTTTGGCTCTTTTGGCTGACATGATGATGATGATGACGAATAATATAATCGTTAAAATGTTACTTCTATGTACTTAAATATTTTAATTTAACGAATTAGTTCTCCTTATTGTGCGCGGATAGTTTGGGTATATTACAATAAATCTAACATTATTGCCTTTATTGCCTTGAATTATGATACATTTCTGTTTATTTCAGCTGTTCGATAAATGAGTGAGTATAATTTAATTCGTTTTAATTTTTTTAGAGATAAAATTTTACCTATATTAAAAATTGCTAGAATTGATTCAGTAGCCGATTTTGAACAAACTATGTACTTTCAGGATGTGCGTTAATTATGTTACATGTTGTATATAACATTAAGACCCAATGAAGCTACCTAATTTGAGATATTTCAGATGGCGCGCGCCTACATTTCGCGACGCAGCATGTCACGCGTTGCATGTCACGTGTGTCATGTACCGCATGTCACGTAGCACATGACTCATAACGCATGACCCGTAACGCAACGTAGCGCATGTCATGTATCGCATATAGTGTACCACAAGCCACGTAGCGCATGTTACATGTCGCATGTCACGAAGCGCATATTACGTAGCGAATTTTCTGCCTAGCCAGTATCACTGCCGGCGACATCACCGCACCTCGCACTCAGACAGAAAATAATATTCATAATATATATTTTATGCACAACCGTTATAGGGCGAATTCGGTTTTTAAATCTTGGCAGTTTAAGCGAGAACACAGTAGTGACCTAACTCTTCCTTTTTTAAAGGGAACATGGATAACGGTTTTATCACATAAATAGCTTTATGATATTAACTAAAGTATTAACTGCAGATACGTTTAATAAATATATTACAAAGTTTACGTAATTATTGCAATTAGCAGCCTGTACATATATCACGTTAAGGGAGTGAGGGGGGTACCCCGTCCCCTACGAAGGCATCATCCCCTGGCTACGCTTCCACTGCGCCCCCTGGCGCCGGTTGTGGTTGCCCCGCGACGACTTGTGCTTCTCCTTGCGATCTCGGTTGTGTAATACGTCTTTTTCTTGACCTTGACCTTTGGGCTTGCCGGTGACATCGAAGTTTCTGGAAGAAAAGTAAATGTTCACTGCATTATATTACCTAGACGAAGGTTCCCTGAACAGGAGAACCAATGAAAACCGCGAAACAACTCAGTTATCGTTTTGTGTTATCACCCGCGTGTCTCTGGCCTCGCCTCTATTCTATTTGCATGCCTACTTAACTTATAGTTTGGCCGGCCAGAATGTGTATCTACTATACTCACGTCTTATACGCACGTTAAAATATTTATAAATATACCTAGGTTGCGGAGCAGGTCGCTGTCCCTTCCCTCTCCGCGCCTGCACGTTCGCTTCTCTGCGCGCGCGCATCTCTTCAGGATTCGTACAAAAGTCCATTCTATTTTTAAAGTTACTGCTGCTTGGCTTGTCTTCTTCGTTCGCTTCCGATTCTTCATCTGACTCCTAGAATGAATTGAAAAGAGTTACGAAAAGTAGAAAAATGTTTCTTGAATTCACACAATAGCTCATAATTAATTGAATTAGTCAAACATCATGATAATGTTAGGTGTAAATAAATGTCAATGAGTAGCATTGACTATCAAACCGTTCCCAAGCATTATATGAAGCGTCCTCGTCCGAGTACATGCCGCACACCAGTAATGTTACCTCCAGTTCCTTGTTGTCCGTGTGCCGCAGCGCCCGCGGCGTGACGAAGGGGCGGCGCGCGTCGTCCGCGGCGTCAGCAGTGGGCACCACGCCGTCCGAGTCGTAAGTGTCGTCGTACTCGTCCGAGTACATGCCGCACTCCACCTCGTCGCACACCAGGCTGGCATAAACGCACATACACATATAAACTTACACCCCATAGTGGTACCTTCATCATACATTCAGGAAATACAGGTATCCGTTAGACGACATTAAAGCATACCACACGGAGACAGGAGAAGGAGCGATAGCGGGGCCGATATTTTTGTATCGTTCAAATTAGTATAAAACATTACACACACGATCCAGAGCGTAGACGAGGCGACGCGGTAACGGTGCGGAGGCGAGGTGACAGTCGGCTGCATCGAAAACCCCATGCCTCAGTGCGCACGTTGCGCCGTTAGTCCTGCGTCTGATCTCTCTCCGGTCGTGTCGGATTGCCGTCCCATCGAATGAAGCAAGTACGAGAATTAAGTGTGCGCACACATGCCGGTCGTGTCGGATTGCCGTCTCATCGAATTAAGCAAGTAAGAGAATTAAGTGTGCGCACACATGTCGGTCGTGTCGGATTGCCGTCCCATCGAATGAAGCAAGTACGAGAATTAAGTGTGCGCACACATGCCGGTCGTGTCGGATTGCCGTCTCATCGAATTAAGCAAGTAAGAGAATTAAGTGTGCGCACACATGTCGGTCGTGTCGGATTGCCGTCCCATCGAATGAAGCAAGTACGAGAATTAAGTGTGCGCACATATGCCGGGCGTGTCGGATTGCCGTCTCATCGAATTAAGCAAGTAAGAGAATTAAGTGTGCGCACACATGTCGGTCGTGTCGGATTGCCGTCCCATCGAATGAAGCAAGTACGAGAATTAAGTGTGCGCACACAATTCTGCACTATAATATCTCCTGCGCAGATCCCTGTCAAGATCGGCCGCTGTGGCCTAAATTCGGTCTGCCAGATCCAATTTTTTCTTATTGCTACTATTACTAAGAAGCCATTACTCACTTATATTTACTATAGATGTCCACTCTCTGCTTGATCTCAGTTTTGTCATCCAGCATGTCCTTAAGGTTTTTGTATTTGGACTTCTTCTTGCCAACGTGGATCTTAGAAACGTCGACATCGTCTCGCGTCATAATGTCGAACTCATCGCCGTCGAACACGTTCAGCCTCTGAATGCCGGTCTCTAGGAACTTCTTGTCTAGGATATCCTCTGGGATTATTGGGAGGGATTGGTCGAGAGCTGAAAAGAAACGAAATATATATACCATTGCCTGAGCAGAGCACATTTCAGCTAGAATGTTTAAAATTCAAGAAAATACATAGGCATTGATTTGGTTACCGCCAACAAAGCTCTGAATAGCAAAGGCGAATAATATTATATTATTAACTAGCTGTTACCTGCGACTTCGTCCGCGTAGATTTTAACTAAAAATGTTTGTCTCCGCGGCACCCTATTTTTTTTCTCTAAAATCTAAAATCAAACTAGCCTAAGTTACTCCTTATAACATCAGCTATCTGCCAGTGAAAGTCCCGTCAAAATCCCGAGATTAGCCGGAACAAACAGACAGACAAAAATTTTAAAAATAGATGTTTTCGTATAGGTACCTTATATACTTTCATATGCATTAGATAAAAAGCTGTTATTTTGACGTTACAAACAGACACTTCAATTTTATTTATTTGTATAGATGTGATGTGTTTATGATTAAGCTATGCCACAGGAATCAGTAGGCTAATTCACGTAATTAAATAAGTTCAGTTGCAGTGCAGTTGGAGTTAAGTTTCGATTAAAACAGCCCTTTTCGTATTCTCGTAATTTTGTCAACCACTGTCAGATACGCTCGCGTCAAGTTCGCGTCACGCGAGCGCTTTAGAGTATTCTACTGCTGTGCGTTTTATGTGCGTGATTAAGATCGCAACTTGATCGGTATTCACCTATTCATTTGTCAAAAGTATTACATACGACTGACGTACAGTTGACGCGCAGCACACGCGCAGTTTACGCACAGCTTACGTGCAGCTCACGCGCAGCTAAACAATTACAAGAATACCATTTTGCACTAAGACGTAAACTTATTTGCAACTGCACCGCAACTTGATCGGCGCGTCAAGAAATTACGTGAATTAGCCTACAGGCAATTGTAAAGTTTGTAAAAATAACAGACTTGATATTTTCGAACTTTTAATATTATTATGTTTTTTCATATAAGTGACACTTTTGTCTTTTGAATAAGAAAGATAAATTATTATTAAATCGAAAGTAGAAAATGCCTTAGTTCGATAGACTACTAACGGTACTCGAAACAAAATATAATCCAGAAATATTCCTTACCTCTCAAATGCTGCGCCAAATTCCCTTCTAATATACTATTAATTACTCTCTCCGAATTAAACCCGTAGTGTTGCAAACATTTCAAAATAAATCCATCCCCTAAATGTGGGAGTATATCTTTGACTTCGCTAATCAACGACTCCTCTCGGACATTGTCGGGTATGTTCGGGTCTATAGTGGGCGTGGCTTCGGGTTCAACATGGCCGTTCGTTAGCTGTGTTGTGCTCGGTGGGGTCAACTCTGGCACAGGCTCGTCTAGGTTCGAATATATTGCTTGTAAAATAAAATCAGTCTTTACTGTGTCTCTGAGATATGTTTAGGAAGATTATATGTATATAAATTCACACCTATTCAACCGCGCAGGGATAGGCAGATGTGCTTTATATGCACCCAATTTGACTATAATCGCGGGGGAGTAGTCCTAATATTATAAATGCGAATGTAAGTTTGTTTCTTGGTTTGTATGTTAGGCTTTCAAGCCTTATCTATACAACCGATCATCATAAAATTTCTCAGAGGTTTAAGACTGCATTTCAACTGCACTCTGGACTGCAAAATTACAGTTAGTACGACTGCAATAAAACTGCAAACGAACCGTGCAGCCCGATTGCAGTTCAAATGCAGTTGGACCAACTGCATTAAGACTAACTGTATTTGAACCGCACGTCGACAGTGCAGCTAGAGCTCTCAGTCAGCGTGCAGTCGTTGAAACTGCACACCGACTGCAATCGGGCTGCACGGTTGGTTTACAGTTTTATTGCAGTCGTACTAACCGCACTCAGACTGCAAATTTGCAGTCGAAATGCAGTTGAAATGCAGTCCGTCTGTTTAAAGCCATACACGTTGTCAAGGGAACAGAAAAGGACATAATTATGGTACCTTTCATCCCAAAAAAGTATTGTTACTAACCTAGCCTAGCCTGCATTTACGCGAGCGAACCCGCGGGCAACATCTAGTTGTTTTATAAAAGGATACATGTCAGGATATGCCTGACGCAGCATCTCTAAGTCCTCGTGGACCGGGTAGCACGAGTGGTAGTCTTTGATGAGAAGTCTCTCTGAGAGACCGTCCATCATCACAGCCAAGTAATCTTCGACGTGACTTGCTATACTGCCCCTGGAATGTTCAGAACAATAGTCAGTATTTTTGAGTAGTAAAATCTTGCTGGTTTCAGCATGAATAGGCCGATATGATGTTGTAATAATGTAAACTCCGTAAGTAAGGTTTATTTTAACCCACATTTAAATAGTTTTTTTTTTATATTATCAAGAAATACTTAAAGACTACACATATTAGGATTTATTACTAGCTGTTACCTGCGACTTCGTCCGCGTAGATTTTAACTAAAAAGTGTTTGTCACCGCGGAACCCTATTTTTTTTCTAAAGTCAAAGTAGACTAAGTTACTCCTAATAACATCAGCTATCTGCCAGTGAAAGTCCCGTCAAAATCGGTTCAGCCGTTTCGGAGATTACCCGGAACAAACAGACAGACAGACAAATATTTTAAAAATAGATGTTTTCGTATAGGTACCTTATATACTTTCATATGCATTAGATAAAAAGCAATTATTTTGACATTACAAACAGACGCTTCAATTTTATGTATTTGTATAGATGTATAAATAAAAAAATTCCCTTAGACTATAGAAGGCATTATTAATAAGCCACTTCTTTAAGGCATTTTTAAACATATTGCCATTTAATTGTTATGGATATGATTAAACACACGTATAGCAGTAATATAAGCGCTTTTATAATAAATATCATTGTTTATAATAGGGAGGTGTTAGGAAGTTGGCGATGTAAGACACCCCCGTGCCTCGGCGCGCACGTTGCGCCGTTGGTCCTGCGCCTGATCTCTCTCCGGTCGTGTCGGTGACGACCCATCGGATCATGAGACTTAGGGAACAGAGAGTGCACTTATGTTTGCGCACACACTTGTGCACTATAATATCTCCTGCACAGATGGCCAATCTCCGTTAAGATTGGCCGCTGGGACCGAATTTTTTATTTTTTATACTACTGTGGTGGCAAACAAGCATACGGCTCACCTGATGGTAAGTGGTCACCGTAGCCTATGAAAGCCTGCAACACTAGAGGTATCACTTACGCGTTGCCGACCGTTTAAGAAAGGAAGTGGGAAGGAGAAGGAGCGGGAAGGGGGTAAGGGGGTGCTTGGGCCTCCGGCACTCTCACTCACCGAACGAAACACAGCAATAGGAATACTGCTATTTGACGTCGATATTCTGTGAGAGGGTAGTCCTTTCCCGGTCGAGCCGGCCCATTCATGCCGAAATCAGCGAGGCTCTACTACTCTTAATCCAGTCTAGAGGACATTATTATTATTTATTATAATAACGTTTATTCATCTCACTGTCATACAGCCGACATGCCTTCTCCCTTGCCTTGCCAGCCTTCGATCACAGCAATACTCCACTTTGCCAAATGAATTCGCAGAAGTGTATAATTTCGCCAACTATGTTTTTATGTCCCACGTCATACGAAACGAGCGTATTGCCGTTACGGCATATTGCATGCTGCTATTAAGAATTTCGTGACAGAAACACCCAATAACACTTTACCCGCCTCGGGAATCAAAACCGAGACATACAGCAGGAACATACATTACCGCTGCGTCAACGCACCAGTCAAACTGACTAATAGAACAAAAACAATACTCACTCGCCACTAAAAATCTTATTCTTATAAATAGCGAGGGCTTCTCTGAACACGTCGATGAGCTCTGCTCTGGCGGAGTCTATGTATCCCTCCACCTCGGGGTACTGCACGCTGGTCTGGTCTCCCGTCTCCTCCAGCTTCTCATACAACAGCGGGATACCATACTCGTATAACTGAACTATACTGGAACAAAATCTTACACATGTATAGTCTTTCCAGAATGGACCCATTTAAGTAGGGACTGCCTAACTATATTATAAACTAGCTGTTACCTGCGACTTCGTCCGCGTAGATTTTAACTAAAAAGTGTTTGTCTCCGCGGAACCCTACTTTTTTTCTAAAATCAAGGTGGCCTAAGTTACTCCTTATAACATCAGCTATCTGCCAGTGAATGTCCCGTCAAAATCGGTTCAGCCGTTTCGGAGATTAGCCGGAACAAACAGACAATCGGTGCACTGTTTCATTCGTCAAGCGAGAAATCCGTCAGGACTCGCTTGGCGAATGGAACCGGAGGTACCAAGACGGCGAGACGGCATCCGGCACTCTTTTTACCGGATGCCATAGAGGCGTATAAAGTCGTCCGCGACATCAAGCCCTTTTCTCTTCTCACCCAAATACTCACAGGACATGGGTTCTCGGAATACTTGCACAGGTTCAAGTGTAAAGAGGACCCATCATGTCCTTGTGGGTTGGGAGAGGTCGAAACCGTCCCACACATCCTGGCTGAGTGTCCCCTGTACAGTAAGCCCAGGTACAACCTAGAAAATATTCTGGACTGCAACATCCACGTCAAAAACTTCTACAAAGTGCTAAGGGATAAATCGAAAAGAAAGCCTTTCATAGATTACTGCAAATTATTAGCAAGCAAAGTTAACGTCAGAAACTAAACACAACAAACACAAACTCACGGTACAAATACATAGCTTTACATTAGAATAACAAGTAAAATATATATATGTAAAATATGATAGAAATTCAATGTGATAAAATGTGTGTACGTAATAATTAAAAAATGTATTTAGTAATAAGAACAATAATTATAAGCTTGTTATAAACAATTACTTAAATAAGGTCCCTGATCCCCATGTCAGGGGAATAAGCACAACAACCTGTGATGGCGGGTGCTTTTAAAAAAAAAAAAACAAACAGACAGACAGACAAAAATTTTAAAATACATGTTTCCGTATATGTACCTTATATACTTTCATATGCATTAGATAAAAAGCTGTTATTTTGACATTACAAACAGACACTTCAATTTTATTTATTTGTATAGATGTATAGATGAGATTGTGAGTTTGTTTGTTGCGCTTTCCTGCCTTAACTACTCAACCGATTATCATGCAATTTTTTATACACGTTGTCAAGGGTGCAGAAAAGGTCATAAGTACGTTACTTTTCATCTAGAAAAAAGTAGTGTCTCCGAAGGATAGAATTTATTGACCAAATCTCCATTAACACGAGCGACGCCGCGCGCAAATCTAGTAAAACTATAAGTGACAAAATGGCAGCAACTTCTTTTTAATTTGTAAAATGGTCACTCCCGCGTTAGGTATATATCCTGTGTTGCAGAAATCTTACCAAATATTCAAACAACGGACACAAGGAATACAATTGGACGTACTTTCTGAAAAACGTTCCAACCCACACTCGGGTCAAATCGAGCTATTATTAGCAAATTAGTCACGGGGTTACTATTTACTAGCTGGAAAAATTTGGTAGCTCTAATATCACTCTATATATGAAATCATGACTTAGTAGCCCAAACCCACATGTATGAAGAAGCAATACGGGATTGAACTTCAATCACGATTATCTCAAAATGTTAACTTTGTGGGTTGGAACGTTTTTCAGAAAGTACGTCCAATTGTGTGTTATACAATTTTTTAGTCCTTATGGTGGTTAAACCCAAAAGGCGCTGTGAAAATGGCGAGGCGACCACTTAAGCGCGCCTTCTATGCAGTCAGCTCTCTCACTATTAGTTATACTGTGACTTAAAACTATAGTTATAAGATTGGATACTGATCGGATAATCGGGCGCTTATATACTTCAACTTCTTCCCACGAAAGAATAATACGGACATTCCTTTCTGAATAAATAAATAATCCCGCGTTCCCGGGATTGAACAATTTTGTAAAAAGCAACTATAACTAACTTAATGAAATTATAGCAGTGGTTATTTTGATTTAGTATCTTTATTTTATTCAAAACAAATGGAATGTCAATAAAAAAATGTAATTTGCACAATGTGGTCAAGTAATGGAAATTGATTTATCTATCTGACAGATTAGTGATCGAATCGACTAATTTATTGTATTTTATACTGTGGTGGCATGGTATATTGTTTCAGGGTCATTGCAGTGAAAACAACCGTTCTTGTTGAAAGTTGGATTTATTCTCTCAGAAACAAAGTACATATTTAAAATAAAACTAAGTAAATACTTCGTAAGCTTAACGTGACCTGTTATTGTATCAACATTGTGACGTTATCATTATATGGATCGGTAAAGGCTTATCCTTACACCTCCCCTGAAAAGTTTGACCATCACCTCCCCTTATTGGGTGAGAGAAAAAAAAATTTATATAACAACAAGTCACAATTTTTTTTCTAACTACTTACTATAATAAAAATCAATGAAACTTATATTTAATTTTATACGAATTACAATCATTATATTAAAAACAAGTCTTAACATGTAAAAAAAAAAAAAAAAACCCTCAAGAATACAATACAATTTAGTAATGAAATAATTTTGTAAGGTTTTTATGTATTACATATTCTTTATTATCTTTTATAACTTTAACATTTGGTGGAATGTCCACTATCACCTTGTATGGACCATTATAAATGTTATCAAGCTTAGTACCGACTTGATTTTTTATTAGAATTAAATCACCTGGTTGGTAATTAATACTGTTTACATTTTTGTCACAAACACTCTTTCTTTTCAACTTACTTTTTAACAAATTTTCTTTAGTATCAGCATGTGCTTTTTGTAACCTATATTTTAGTTCCTTAGGATAACTTTCAAAATTATACAATGGGTCAACAATGGATGTTAAATTGCTAGGTAAAGTACATAGTTTTCCAAACACTAATTCAAAAGGAGTGTATTTTGTTTCAGTGTTTACTGAAGTATTATATGAAAAGCACCAAAATGGAACCCAGTCGCTCCAATTATCTCTATTATTACTGCACTGAATTCTTAGATAAGCCCCTAAATGTTTATGAGAATTTTCGATTGCGCCTAATGTTTCATGATGATAAGGAGTGGAGTTTAATTTTTTAATTTTTAACAATTCGCAAGTTTCTTGTAAGACGGATGACATAAACTCGGTACCGTTATGTGTTAAAATCTCGCGTGGAATTCCGTAACGCAAAATAAAATTATTCACGAATGTTCGTGACACAGTAACCGTATCTTTTCGTTGTATAGGATATGCTTCAATATACTTTGTTAATTCGCATTGTATCGTTAAAATGTACTTATTGTTATAATTATCTAATTCTAAAGGGCCCATTATGTCTAAACTAATCCTATCAAAAGCGGAACTAGGTGTCGTGGTTATAACCATTGGTTCCTTAATATTTTTATTCGTATATTTTTGTAATTGACAGCTTTTACACTGTTTAACGTACTTGGCTACGTCCGTAGACATGCCTGGCCAAAAATAATACCTTTTTATATTGTTTGTCATACGATTAACCCCCGCATGGCCACTGCTGGGTAATAGGTGATAATCGTTCAATATAACCCTTTTGTCATCATCGTCGTAAATTCTTTTAACACCTCTTATTATTACAAAACGAGGTAAATCGAGTTGCAATTTTTTACTTTCGTTTAATAACGATTGAATAATGCTAGCATTTTTATTTTTAATTATTAGCAACTCTGTTAAGGCTAATTTTTTACAAAATAGTTCTAAATCCCTCGCTAACACATCTATAGTAGATAACGATCGGGAATCTAGATAAATCGCTGAATGCGACGGAACATATATACAAAGCTTTGCATTTGATATAATATTATTAGAATTTTTTAATATCTTCTCCTTAAAGTTAGAAAATACAAGTTCCACTACTTCGTTTGGTCTTTTGAGTAACTCGACAGCAGCAGGTTGATCAGGCCCGCAGACTGATGGAGTCTCATTCGTGAGTCTGTCATTACTACGTGTCAATGTCAGATTTTTACGTTGTTTTCGAGTCAACACATTGACAACTTGTTCTTGCATGTTTTTTAAATCGTTACAAGTTACAGAAATTCGACTTAATGCGTCTGCAGCTACATTAGTTCGACCTGGAACGTATTCTACCTCGAAGTCATATTCCTCAAGATATAAACGAAACTTTGTTAACCTACTAGAAGGGTCTTTTAAACTAAATAAATAAACAAGTGGTCTATGGTCAGTATAAATTTTGAATTTTCTGCCATACAAATATGGTCTAAAATGATTTATAGCCCAAACTATTGCAAGTAATTCTAATTCTATTACGGGGTATCTCGTCTCAGCAGGTTTTAAGTTACGACTTGCGTACGCAACTACATGTCCGTTACTGTTAGATAATACTGCACCTAAGCCTATTTTTGATGCATCTGTTTGCAATTTAAAAATATTATTTTCCGTAAAATCAGGATATTATAAGACTGGGGGGGGGTTCATGAGTGCTAATTTTAATTTTTCAAAGGCTGATTGGCATTCAGATGACCACATAAACTTAGCACCTTTTTTACACAACATATTCATTGGATGTACAATATCGGCAAAACTTGGTATAAACCGTCTATAATAATTAGCGAATGCAATGAACCGTTTGACGTCATCGGCACAAGTAGGTGTTGGATACTTGCGCAATGTATCAATTTTTGCTGGGTCTGGATAAATACCTCCCGATGTTATTTTATGACCTAAGTAAACGATTTCATGTCTTAAAAATTCACATTTAATGGGGTTTAATTTTAAGTTGACTTCTCTTAAACGGTTTAGAACGCTAATGAGGTTTTTATTGTGATTAATTAATGATTTTCCTATTACAACGCAGTCATCTAAATAAATAAAACATTTTTTATAGTTAAGACCGGCCATTGCTATGGTCATAAGTCGTGAAAATACACTGGGACTTGTTTTGAGACCCATTGGGCAGCGTTTCATTTGATATTGTTTACCGGCCGTGAAAGCTGTACATTTACGTGAATTTTCGTTCAAAGAGAGCTGATACATTTTATTTAAACTGAAGTATATTTTCTGGAATTTTCGCTAAGTGAGAGTTGATAATAACTTTGAGAAAGATCTAATTTTGAAAAATACATACTACCAGACAAAGAATCTAATATTTCGGTTATGTTCGGTAATGGAAATTTATCGTCTTGGATTTTATTATTAAGGTGGCGGTAATCAATTACAAGTCTCCATTTTTTTTCATTGGATTTATCAGCTTTTTTTGGCACGAGCAACACCGGGCTCGACCACTCAGATGTGGTTTCCTCAATAATATCGTTGTCTAACATATCCTGAATTTGTTTATCTACTTCTTTTTTAAGCGAATGTGGAATTCTATATGGCTTTACATAAACAGGAGTTACGTTATCTTTCAACGTAATAGAGTGTTCCATTAAATTAGTGACGGATAGTTTGTCTCCGGGCAAGTGAAAAACGTCAGAATATTTCGCACATATGTTCTCTATACTAATCTGTTCTTCCTTATTCATATACGTAAAATCCAGTAAAGAAAATAATGTCTTAACTCGGGCCGTGGACTGGCTTTCCTCGGAAAAATTACATACATCAAATGCATTAAGAGAATACATAGATAGATTGGATAAGTCAACATTAATCTTCTCTTCCTTGTGTTTAAAATTCGTACTGGTATATAATTATTGACAGGACTTGTTATTGAGCCCCCTACAAAAACTCCTAAGTTAATTTCGTTCGCTAAAACTACAACGTCCTCGCGAAACCTACGAGGAATATGCCTAATCACCTCACAACGGGGTGGAATGGTAAATTGAAACTCATTACACGGTTCAAAATTAATTACAACCGTCATATTATTATTTGATAAACTTAAACTATTGTTTTTATAATCAATTACGGCTCCATACCGCTTCAAAAAATTATTACCTATAATAGCATCAGTAGAACAACATAAATTTTTAAAAACGTAAAATTGCTGCTTAAACTCTATACCATCGCAAATTAAATCTAAATAAACATATCCCTCGGACACTAATTGTCCACTAACGCCTTTTATCACTATCTTATCATAACATATCTTACTAATTAAATACTCATTTAACCATTCATATTTTAAAGTACATATAGTAGCACCACTGTCTACTAAACATTTCACAGAACTACCCAAACCTACTTTTAAGGAAACTTTTACTTTTACTATAATTGAAAACGTCATTATCATTCATTAAAGGGATGAAAAAACTCATTGCTCGTACTTAATGTTATTTCTGTAGGTTCTTTCGATTGTTGCGAAATAACTTGAACACGTGGGTGTTGTATGGCGCTTCGCGGAAATCGTAGCACGCTGTGACTTCCAGCGCGATGAAATCCGAAACGAGGGCCCCGTGGTATTCCACGATTCCCACGATTATTATAGGACATAGGTGGCATGTATTTATTGTTATAATAATACTTATTACTGCTATTAGGAATATGTTGACCTTGACTATTTGATTGATAGTTATTTGGATTTGAACCAAAATATTTAAAACCTCTATTGGTATGTATATTACCATGTCGAATATAAGGCTGGGTTTGATTTAAAGGCTTCTTAAAATTTAACACATGTTCATCATTTGGTAAAGTCTCAAACTGGCGCGAGGCTATAATTGTACTGAGGCGCGTATTACTTTAACCATCCGAAAATCGTTTAATCGCCATTTTTTCATTAATTGGTCGTAAAATATTAAACTTTGAATCATCTCCATCGGCTTGCGCAATAGTTAACTGAACGAAAAGTTTCTCTAATTCACTACCAAACTGTTCTATGGACCTCCGGCCTTGATTACTACTTAAAAGCTGTGACTGAATTGCTACAGGAGATTTTTTTTGGATCAAAAATGTTCGCATATCATTAATCAAACTTTCTATTGTGTCATAAGTTGACTTTAAACGAAGTTTGGCTCCTTCAGACAATCGTGTCTTTAAAACAAACTCAATTAATTGACGTTTTGTGTCGTTATTGATCATAGAACTATATAATTGAATACCATCTATTAAACGCAAAGTATCTTGTTCCTTACCAGTCATTATAGGTAAAAGCGCAATGGCTGTTTTTAAGTTAAAAGAATCGGTTGCCGGTTGCATTTTGGATGACGTATTTGTAGACTTTAAACTAATAATTTTAGTATAGAAAATATGTATATCACTAATTATAGAATTAATTGATTTTAAACTATCAGGGCTTAACTCAGAATTTTCGATTTTCCTTCGTATTTCTAGCAAAATACACTCCAATTTACAATATTCTCTTTCAGATAATAATATCTTTTGTTGTGCTGTATCGGAGGTTTGTCTCCGTGCAGGACCGATTTTTATGAGATAGTCCTTAACTTCTTTTAATGTATTCGATATTAATAATAAATCTTTTAAGGTCATTACAATGTAAGATAGCTAATTATGTAATATTATATAATTATACCTAGTGATATTAAAGTTAAAATTAAATATTAAAAACCTTATTTCGTGGAGTCGAAGTCGGCATCCCTGGTGGTGATAAACAGGAACCGCAGCTCATTTTTCTACGACGATGCGCTACCGCTGGACTCCGTGTTGTTCTGGTACTGATAGGCCGGGCTATACCCTGGACTCCGTGGGCCGGGCAATCCCTGGACACCGCTGCTACTAATTTCTAGACGTTACTTGAGGAGGGGAAACGACGCTAAAGGTACTAGCGTGAAGTTCTCTTCTTAAAACGTTGACTGCTTTCTTCTGGCACTTTTTCATGATAAAATAGCACGTTCCAACAAGTAAAAGTGTCAAAATTACTGTTAGAAGTATTTTCTCGACGCTGATTGGTACTGTGAAAGTTTGGCTAGTCGTGGCATTGGCTTCTCCGTTTGCGTTTTGTGCTATTACCACTTCTTCTTTGGAATAGGTCTTCCCCATCTTCTATTTTCTTTCTTCTGTCTTCTTTATGGATTTCTTCAATTTTCTGTTTTCGTTTCTTCAATAGTTCTTAATTGGCAGGGTCGCCATGTGGTGGCATGGTATATTGTTTCAGGGTCATTGCAGTGAAAACAACCGTTCTTGTTGAAAGTTGGATTTATTCTCTCAGAAACAAAGTACATATTTAAAATAAAACTAAGTAAATGCTTCGTAAGCTTAACGTGACCTGTTATTGTATCAACAATGTGACGTTATCATTATATGGATCGGTAAAGGCTTATCCTTACAATACGAATAGAAAACAAAAAAATATTACTTGTATTTATTACACGACTGCCTTCCTGTCCTGTCCGTATTATTCTTTCGTGGGAATAAAAGTGAAGTTTAGGTATATTATCCGATCACTGCACATGATACTTGAGATATTCCTAAATCTCAAGTATGCTGTCTTCAACTCAGAAATAGAAGCCTTATAATCAGTTTTAATTAAAAAGCAAACATATGGCGGGACCAAAAAAACTGTCGTTATGTGGGTTTAATATACCTATATCTAACCCTTGGGCAAGACAAGCGTGAGACTAAAGACAAAAAGAAGCTAAATAAATAACTCACCTAATTATAAAATTTGTTTTCCTAAACACCTCCACACCTTTTGGGTATACTTCTATAAATATCCGCATAGTCATGGCTGTGTCGAGAAGGTGTATCACCATGTCTCTCAGCACATCGAAGGTCAGTCTGTCAGGTGTTTTGGTAGCGGACGGACGTCTGATCTCGCTGAAACCTTTGAACGTTTCTGGCAAGTTTGGCGGCTCTTCATTGTCATAGTCTTTGTTTACTTGTAGTATTATGTATTTAAAAGCCTGGAATTAAAAGAAATCAAAAATTTATAACGGTGAACAAAGACGATTTGGTTATGTGGAAAGAATGGAAGATAAAAGATACACCAAGAATATAAAAGGCAGGTGTGAATGGGTTAACAGACAAAGACTTATGAGACATTTGTTTGATTTGAGATCAGAGATGTATTAGAGAAAGACGAAGATAAGTCCTTTTATCCAGTCTTTCCTCTTTTGGTTCGTCTTTTACATGAAATTTATCATGGACGTTCGTCGTTTTCAGGTTTCACATTCTTTCGTGGATTCATGAAGAATATAATTGAATATGTAATTTCGTATAATAAAGGACACATGTCGCATATTTTGACAAATACGTTTTTTAATGTAAATGTAACCTACATGCTTTCCTATTATGTTCGAAAAGCGTACAATTTTAGTATTAATTCTATTGCCCACGTCATGGCGTGTACAGAAATAATTTTGAAAAGGTCACAACTCCAGTACCTATTAACCATCTGAAAATTGCAGACATTGCAAAGGTGAAACGATACGTGCCGGCAGAATTTACAGACTTTTATGACGAAATATTGCAATAGCCAAGTGCAAACGAAAGAGAGCCTCCAGAAGAAGATTTTAAAGAAAGTCTGTTATTTATGTTTAATTTAGATACCTATAATAAAAGATTTACAAAATGTATATGGATTTCTTCTTAAAATTTTATGTGCTCAATACTATAAATTTCGAAAAGGGCACATCTCATAAATATACTATGTCTAAATATGTATATAAAATAGCATTTCACACTAAAATTTCTGTAATTTTTCATTGTTAATTCAACCCAAATTGTAACTCAAAAATAAATTTTATAAATTTTACTCTACTGTAAAAAATAATTAAGTTTGTCCTTGCCTGAACATTTTACATTTTCAGACATGTGCCCTTTTCGAAATTGCATATTCAATTACAGTAAACGAAACAAGAGAGATACCTTTTAAAGCTAAATTTTTATTTTTATATTATATTTTAATTAATAATAACTTTTAATTGACGTGTCCAAAAAGTTTTTACACATTTTTATGGAAATAAAGATTTTTGACTTTGACTTGATATGTCAGGTTCGTAGCAAGTGGCCTATTACTAAAACAAGGAAAATGAGTGATTAAATGTATGCATACATGTACGAAGCAATAAAAACGCAGACATATAATTGTTACGCATTGTCTAACACAACATAGAGTACATACACACCTCTTTAACAAACGTGAGCGCGGCGGTGACGTCACGCTCGTACTGCGGCTGTAGAGAAAACACACACTCGAGCACGCGCGCCAAGTGCCGTGAGTTGTCCACGCCGTACGTTAAACACAGGTCCCATATGATAGGGACTGTGAATATGAACTTGTTGTATAACAAGTCTGCCATATATTCTTTGCTCATCCAATGTGTCTGGAACACAACATCATGTGAACATTAGACAATAAAAGCTTTGTGTCTGGGCTCCGGCGTCTGTATTCCGATAGACAAATATCAAGTATCATACATTACATTTTTTTATATAGAATGTAACAGTAAATGTGGTCATATTTTATGGTTGTAAAATGGACCCTATAGTTACATAGGAGAACTAGAAATCGAATGAATTTTTAGTATACTGAAGAGCATTTATGTTAAAATGGTTTAACTTATATCAAAAGGTATGATGGGGTTAATATGTCTGGTTTAGACAAAAACCCCGAAATAAATAATAAATGGAAAAAAAAAAAAAAAGAATTTTTATTAGTATGGATTTTTAAATGCCGGAAAATTATTTGGAAATTAATATACGCACATGAAAAAATGTCGACACCTTGTTACATATTACTAGCTTTTGCGCGCGGCTCCGCTCGTGTGGTACCTACATCAATAAAAAGTAGCCTATGTCCTTCCCCAGGTTTTAAACTATATCTGTACCAAATTTCATCTAAATCGGTTGAGTGGTTTAGCCGTGAAAAGGTAACAGACAGACAGACAGACAGAGTTACTTTCGAATTTATAATATTAGTAAGGATTATCATCGTAAGATTTTCCGTCATAACTCCGAAAAGTAAATATTTTGTATGAAAATCTTAAATTTACTTGTATTCTGTAGTCACATTTTATACCCTAAAATTTGACAATACCTTACTGTATAACAAGGCATTATTACATAGATGACCTATAGCGATGACGCATTAGATTAAGTGTTTGGCCTCAGCCCGCCACATATCCCAGAGGTGCGCAATATAATCCTCTTTGGCGCGCTATAACTGCCAAGTGTTAACTAATCGATAATTATGAATGTGTACCTACTACTATTTTAGTACGTTATACCGACGCGCATTCGAATTATATTCGAATGTTTTGACAAAACTAGATGTAAGTACATGCGCTGCATCCTTGACTGTGCAAAGTAGGTTCTACTTTGTGCGCAATTGTTTTCAAATGCACTTTCAATTCCTGACTAAACACACATTGATGAGTAAGTACTTTTTATATCACGATTGGATGCAGATGGCCCAAGACAAGACTGTGTGGAAAACTTATGTCGAGCAGTGGTCTTTCGGCTGAGATGATGATGATCACTAGTATTTTAAAACGTTTTGTAAAATCGGCGAGTATGAGTACTACTCTTATAGCACGTTTTGTTGATCCGGCCGTCTGTATTTAATGAATTTGTGACCGCAAGATACCTTACCTTACTTTCCTTATTAGTAACCAGTCTACTGAACACGATGAGGACCAGTCTCCTGATCTCCTCGTACAATCTCTGCACGTCTCTGCTCTCGTGTGGGGGTAGGTACGGCGGGGTGGCTTCTTGTAGGAACGATACTAGTGCGTCCATGCACCGGGAGTGGTGGATAATTGTGCTCCAAAACCTGCACATACATAGATAGTCTCACGTCTATATCGCCGAAGGGTTAGGCAGTAGTGTATTAAACCCAAATTTCGCCAGATTTATTTTATCGCACGTAATAGGGAGCGAGCTTACTAACTAAGTATTTGTAAACGAAACAAGTGAGAAACGGCAATGAATTGCCGTAAATCTTAGGCGCAAGACACACAGAAAAGCCGTAAGACGCGTCGCAGACGCGGCATCCCTTCAATCAATTTTCATACAAAATGTATAGACATTTAGTATGAAAATTGATTGAAGCGTCATGTCCGCGTCTCGTCCGCGCCCTGTCTTTTCTGTTTGTTTTGTGTCGCGAACCATAACCATAGTTACAAAGGATTGTACGACGTCAGACGAACAGTGTCGAATATACTACGCGATTCGACCGCGTGTGTCAAATGGATGGTTGTGTGCGTGTAGTGTTTTTTCATTAATTTAATGTATTTCTAATGCATATTTTATAAAAATATTAGGATTCGCCCCTACTTCTCCATATAAACTTAAACTGTGCCAAATTTCATACTCCTTCGTCCGCGCAATTTTCTTAAAAAAGGGTACAAAGTTTTTGCTCCACATATTAATATATAGATAATGTTCGGTGCATGATCGAATATGGTCCCACAGCGGACCACGTTCGTGGTTCGGCCGCACCATGTTTAATCGTTTATTTGTACTTTTAGGCTTCAACTGTATAATAATATTACCAAAAAACATTTTGAAATCACCACCTACCTATAATGTTCTAAAGAGAGCAGCCATTTCATATCATCTAAGTACCCTTCAATCCTGGCCTTCCATGTGTCTACGGCGCCCAGCACCAGGGTACTACCTGAAGGTGGCCGCTCATACAGTGTCACATCTCGCCTCTCCACCCAGTATGGATCCTGGAATAATGCAAAAGATTAGGACTAGAAGATCCACTTTCAAGAAAATAAGTCTGATATCAGTATTTATTTCTTTCTTTGTTTTGAAACGAATGCTTTATAACTGCATCTGCAGTATCCCAATGTATTTCACTTCCGATCAAGAGATGAGTTATAAACCACCCATTGTACCACAAACAGTCGTCGGCCTCGATGGCGTAGTGGTTAGTGTAACCGACTGCCACGCCTGAGGTCGCGGGTTCGATTCCCGCACAAGTTAAACATTTGTGTGCATGAACATGAATGTTTGTCTTGGTCTGGGTGTTTCTATATATAATATATTATGTATATATTTACAAAAAATGTATATATGTATGTTTATCCATTGTCTAGTACCCATAGTACAAGCTATGCTTATTTTGGGCTAGATGGTGTTGTGTGTATGTGGTAGAATATCTATACTAATATTATAAAGCTGAAGAGTTTGTTTGTTTGTTTGTTTGCTTGAACGCGCTAATCTCAGGAACTACTGGACCGATTTGAAAAATTCTTTCAGTGTTAGATAGCCCATTTATCGAGGAAGGCTATAGGCTATATATCATCACGCTAAGATCAATAGGAGCGGAGCACCAATGAAGAATGTTTCAAAATCGGAGGGTTTTTTTTCCTTTTGAGAGCTTCCGCTGCGTGCGCTGCGTAAACAGTTAAAGTTTCGCAAAAATGATGTATAAAAGAATTGTTCTCCCTAAAAAGTCCTAAAAAAAAGTCCGCGACAGCATATGTCTATCTTTTAAGGTTGGCTCACTATAACCATTTTTATGCTAACCAAATTTGTTCTAAAATAATGCATTATTTGCGAAGGTATTATTATAAACATGATATTAATCCTTATCCAAATAAATACGTTATTCATCACAAGTATTTAATTTAAAACGAAATTGCCCTTTACATCATTCGATTTCAATGAATATCTTAGGAGATATCGCAGTTTTAAAATAACATTGCAGCAAAATAATTACCCATTACAGAAATAGTACAAACGATGTTTCTCCTGGTTTATTCTGCGTGATTACTACTGGTTCGATTTGAAAAATTCTTTTAGTGTTGGATAGCCTATTCATCGAGGAAGGCTATAGGCTATATAACATCACGCTACGACCCACTGGGGCGGTGCAGTAACGATAAACGCGGGTGAAACCGCGGGAACATCTAGTTATCTATACTAATATTATAAAGCTGAAGAGTTTGTTTGTTTGTTTGTTTGCTTGAACGCGCTAATCTCAGGAACTACTGGTCCGATTTGAAAAATTATTTCAGTGTTAGATAGCCCATTTATCGAGAAAGGATATAGGCTATATATCATTACGCTAAGATCAATAGGAGCTGAGCACCAATGAAGAATGTTTTAAAATCGGAGGGTGTTTTTTCCTTTTGAGAGCTTCCGCTACGTGCGCTGCGTAAACAGTTAAAGTTTCGCAAAAATCATGTATGACAGAATTGTTTCCCTTTAAAAGTTCTAAAAAAAAGTCCGCGACAGCATATGTCTATCTTTTAAGGTTGGCTCACTATAACCATTTTTATGCTAACCAAATTTGTTCTAAAATAATGCATTATTTGCGAAGGTATTATTATAAACATGATATTAATCCTTATCCAAATAAATACGTTATTCATCACAAGTATTTAATTTAAAACGAAATTGCCCTTTACATCATTGAATTTCAATGAATATCTTAGGAGATATCGCAGTTTTAAAATAACATTGCAGCAAAATAATTACCCATTACAGACATAGTACAAACGATGTTTCTCCTGGTTTATTCTGCGTGATTACTACTGGTTCGATTTGGAAAATTCTTTTAGTGTTGTGTAGCCTTTTATATGCTATTATTATATGCTATATAGATAAATAGGCTGGGGAGGCTGGCGTGGGTCGTAGCGTGATGTTATATAGCCTATAGGCTATATAACATCACGCTACGACCCACGGGGGCGGCGCAGTAACGATAAACGCGGGTGAAACCGCGGGAACATCTAGTAATTATTATAAAACATGAATCCACTCCTAACACAATAATTTTTTTTATTTTATTTTATTTTAGTTGCCCAACAGTCTATAAATTATACAGAATGCTTAGTTACCTAGTAGGGTGGTCTCTCTGTCTCTTATTTACCTTTTATTATATAATTGAATTTTACATTATAATAATAATATTGCTAATAAATACATTTTTAGTTGGTCTATGAAAGGAATTATTGTTGCTATTCAGCATCTTTAATTTCTGCCAACTCTGTCAAGCATAAGCATATTATGAACAAATTCAAAATAGTCTACATTTCAAATATTTTAATTAATTGATTTCAAATACCTATTACTTCAGACCTCTTGTTTGTTTCCTTATAATGCAAATTAAATATAACAGGTAAATGTCTGCTTTATAATATTTATCAGGTAAATACCCTTATTAGGGAAATGTACTTCAGCAAATCATATTATATACAACAAGTGAGGAACAAAAACCTGAAAATGACCCCAATTTCTGTTAGTACAGTGTTCATTGTTGCTAACAGTATGTAGGTAAAAATTTTTAAAACATAGATATTATTCAGTAACAAGAAATCTCTTTTAGTACAAGGAAATCAATAACTAACATCCTTATCCTTTCCTTACTAATATTATAAAAGCGAAAATGAGTTTGTTTGCTTGTTATCTTTTCACGCCTAAACCACGGAACCGATCATCCTGAAATTTTGCATATACATTGTCAGTTGTACAGAAACGGACATAGGCTACCATTCATCCCGAAAAAAATACTGTTCCCGAGGAAAACAATAATAACGTTCTTATGATAATAGATGGCGCCACGTGTCTTTCGAATCATGATTGAACTATATTATTACAAGCAGAGTACAACGCGAATTGATTGGTAAATTCTAAATTAACGCGAGCGAAGTCGCGGGCAAAAGCTAGTTAATAATATTCCTTCCTCCTTAACCAAACCACTTGGTAAGGAGTAATTAATTGTTTTATTTACACTAAAAAAGAACAAGTACCATACAACTAATAAAAGGGGAACTACCCATCATAGACCTCAATATCATATCAATTAACCTCTCCAATACAGACTCTTAACAACAATAAATTGATTGATGCATTAAAGTTAGTGGGTAAAACATTTGACAATATTTTCAGGGTGAAATCTGAAGCGATTATAATACATGGATTTAAAACTAGAGAATGTAGAATATGTCATTTAATGTGAAATTATGTTAGTAACACAATATTGCAATCCAAATACAAGAACTCTTTGGCAACCATCTTATATTTTCCAAATTACACCACTATAGGCATACAAATTTAGTGCAAGGAATGTCCATTCTTAGAAATAATATAATACATAAATTGTATAAGTTCAAAGTACAGTTGAAAGAACCTTTTATACATACAAACTAATTTAATTCAATAACTAACTATTTTCTTATTTTATTGAAATATGCATGAAACAATACCCAATTAATTGTCAAAAAGAGGTTTATTGTGTTAAACTTCACAGCACTAGCATACATAACTAAGTACTGGCTGTGTAAACACTAAGATTTATAATACAAACACTTCATAAATATGAAGGACACAGCTGTATTGATAACCATTTTTCCAAGGCCAACGGTGTCATGATTCAACTAAGTGCCTACAATCCACAACTTTGAAGGGTAACTACAAACCAAAGAGTCGTATATCGCCCGAGTTAGACACGAACAGGTTATTTCCCTTCAAATAATATACGTACTCATATCTTATTGCACAATGTTGTTTATATCTATTATTGTACTCACCAAGGCTTTGATTTGTTGAACTACGCCGGCATTTGTCACCAACAACGTTAACTTCTCCACCGGCAAATTGCCTGGGTTCTGCGAAAACATTTTAATTAAAGAATGCACATCTACTCGCTACACGATTCACACGTACATCAAAATACTCACGGAAAATTCAACAGCAGCTTTTGATGACATTGCTTGGTAGGTTATAACTGACAAATTAGTAAATATTCAACACTTTGAAACTCTGTGTCGAATTGCTTAGAAATTTATAATTCTACGAATAAAATATTGCAGAAAAAGTGCAATATTGAATTCGTCGACGATACTACTTTCGTTCAGAAGTTTTGACATTTGACAGTACGACAGATGATTGTGACTGAATTATGGTCGTTCAAAAATAGATACACACAAAATAAGTTAAACGTAATTATAAATCTATTTTAATTGCGCTGGGTGCCTATGAAAGCCTTTAAAGCTACAGACATATAAGAAGTATATGTCTGTGGCTACGTCACCCTGCCTACGTCTTTGAGGATATAGGCGTGAGATTGTGTAAGTCATGGTACTAAATTAGATACCTCTTTAATACCAAGTCTGACCTAATTTTTAAATATAGAATTCTGCTTCCATATGATTGTATACGAAAAGTATTCGTTAGATTGACATTCCATTTCTATATAAGAGTGCTTTTAAATACTTTTTATCACATTGTCACCCACACTCACAGGAATGGCCAATAGAATACTTTTACTTAGTTCATATAATTATTATTGTATGAGCCACAGCGAAACGTGGCCACGTTTCGCTATGGGTGTAGTGGGATTCGTTTCTATCTATTGAATTGATTATGTGCTTCCAGGTTTATATATTTACTTTCTTTATTTCTACTTGCCACTCATAGAATGATGGCACTTTACCAGCTTCATACTTTTAAATAATTGAAAAATGTTTGTGCTCTATTACACCTCTGCTATTAAATACTTATTAGGTCTGCAATGCGAATAAATTAAATCTGTGTGTCTTGCATTGTATAGACAGTGTAGATACTATGGAGATATTTACTCATTATTCTAACAGAATGCCTGCGGGTATTACCCTAAACTAGAAGCTTTTTTATTGAAGAAATATTATTCTCAGGGGAAGTACCTATTTTTTATGGAAGAGATCATTAACTTGTCTAATTATTAAAATCAATTAGAATTTAAGGGTAATTTCCTACAACGAATATAAGAACAATAACAGTAAGAATTAATTGGTGTAATAGCACTGTACCAGTATCGAAAGCAATGACTGAACTATTATTTTGTATTTACAAAATTATGTTCTATTTAGTTATATTTTCTTTGTATATTTCAGGAAATTTGCCCACAGAAACGATTATATATTGTAATGATGTACACGGATTTACATAGATTCACGCCTGTGTATCCTTAAAAGGGTAAGCAGAAGTGTATTTTAAATTAGGTATAGTATTTAGGTTGCTGATGCCTCATAATGTGTGGTGACCTTATTGACGAGTAAACTGCGTGCTGCTGCTCTGAATTTATCAATAGAAAAACCGAATCGAGCTCGGCATAATATCATGATGGGTTTTAGACATTACCCAAAAACAGGAGCACGAACTACTTTAATTTGTTAGTTATAACATATCACAGCAGAAAATGTTATTTAATTAACTGCCGATAGAGCAGTGGTTTAAATGGTTGCTTGAACATAGTAACAAAAATTTTTGAGTATTGTAACAAAAATGGTAAAATCCTCAAATATTTGTTCTGAATATCTATTTTCTAATTTAGATTATGTTTCTGAACTTCGTTTTAAATATTTTTCTATGCTAATATTATAAAGAGGAAAGATTTGCTTTTTGTTTGTTTGTAAATAACTTTCACCATTAGAACGCTATATTATTACTACTCGGTAATAAATAATAATATAGCGTTCTAATGGTGAAAGTTTTTTTAAATCGGTTTATTAGTTTAGTACCTTAGTTCCCAAAGTGGTCCAAGTGGACCTCCAGGGGTCCACGGAAGACTCGACGGAGGTCTACGTTGGCGTGACAAAAAATGGGTGTTCACAATTCGTAAGCGGGGGGTCCACGAAAATTTATTTGCTTTCGATAGTGAAGAACTAAAATGTTGGCTTGATTCACCTATCAATGTAGGCAGGTAATATTTTAAGAAGCTCAGCGACTGTTACTTGTACATACTTGCATATTCCATATTCAGTACCAGTGGTCTCGAACCTACCGATTTTTCGGTAGAGAATTACAAAGAAATAAAAAAAAAGGTCAGCCCGTAGAGATTTGATCAAATTTTTTAACTGCATAAACTTGTTTGATTCCTCACCAATATAAATACCTATTAATACTGCCAAGGAATATGGTAGAAATGTAGCTGCAGGGGCTCCACCGCAATCAGCTAAATTTTGAAAGTAGTCTATGAGAAAAAGTCTGGGAAGCTTTGGTCTAGTACATAAGATATATTTTATTTAAAAAAATATACTGTTATTGTTGTTGTATGTTTTACGCGAGCGAAGCCGCGAGCACAAGCTAGTTTAAGATGCATCTATTACCAAAAAAAGGATATTTTCAATAATTTGGTTAAATATCAGTTAAGTTAACATAATTATGTGATTAATCTTATTATGGAGGCTAAAGTCACCCGCGTCGAAATTATAAATAGGTAAATTATTGTGATATGATGGCAACAACAGCAATATAATGTCAAGTCAACGTCGCTGAATTTTTTGTGTATTGTAAACAAATAGCTATAAGAAATTTAAATTAAATTGTACAGCGACAATGAAAAAAGCTGCTTCTGATTCAAAAGTAAAGAAAACATTTGTTAGAAATTACGAACTGAAAGTAAAGCCGTCAGCGCAGAAGCAAGTCGTTCATGATGTCGCATGTTCTTCTAGTACGACACAGAAGTCTTCTCGTATATCAGAGAAAGAAAATGAACTAAGTAAACCTTCTTTATGTTCTAGTAGAGCGATAGCTAATTACTTGACGGATGTAAAAAAATCCACTCCACCGCCACTGTCTTCTGAAGACCTAAATATAAATAGAGGGCAACTATTAACGAAAGTAAGTTCCATCTCATGGAGTGGCATCTCGGGCAAAATATTTGAAGTCTGTCTCTTGAGGGCTTCAAATATTATGCCCATAGTTCCCCTAAGGCTACATACGCACCACAGATTGCTGTTAGAATGGCACGAGGCACCCTGCATACATAAATAGCCTCACAACTATATCACTGAAGTGTTAGGCAAAGGTGTTGTAAAGTTGTCGGCCTCGATGGCGTTGTAGTTAGTGTAACGGACTGCCACGCCTGAGGTCGCTGGGGTTCGATTCCCGCACAAGTAAAACATTTGTGTGCATGAACATGGATGTTTGTCTTTGTCTGGGTGTTTCTATGTATAATATGTAAGTATTATATTGTCTTCTGTTTACGCGAATGTTATTCATTGAAATTAAACTACTATATACTATATACGGACTCCCCGTGACCATGGCTGCTGAAAAGCAACCGAAACATCGGGGAAAGTGTAAACACAAATATAAATAGTATAGTAATAGTATATCTTATCTTATCTTATGTGGGGGCCAGTCAGTGCAGACCAGCGACACTTCGACCCAGTGGGATCTTTTGTGTCGACACTCTCCCAATAATGACTGTCATAGATGTACACGGCAGCCGTAACCGACAGCTTAACGTGCTCTCCGAGGCATGGAGCAGGCGATAATTGTCAATTAATACGCACATAATTTTGAAAAGAAATAACTTCCGAATGTCAGAGGTGTGCGACGTGAGTTCAAACCCGAGACCCTCTGCATTGCAGTCTGTTGGTCTCCCCACTGAGCTATCACTGCTCTAGTAATAGTATAAATAGTTTTAATAGTTTCAATAATTTAATTAGCTTAAAAATTAGTAAAGTTTAATAGTAATAGTAGTGTAACAGTTTTCAAAATTTTGTAATAAAGTGTCAAATAAACAACGCGATAAAATCCGTATATAGTAGTTTAATTTCAATGAATATGTACAAAAAAAATTATATATGTATGTTTATCCATTGTCTAGTACCCATCCCATAGTACAAGCTCTGCTTAGTTTGGGCTAAGTGGTGTCGTGTATGTGATAGAATATTATTATATTTCACCAGATATGGCAGGTCTCACAAGTAATAGGTTGAGCCTACTACCATCTATGGGGCGTAAATCCAGACTTAATAAGCACATGATATATTACAAAATTTTGTGCCCTAACAGGGCAAATCGTGCTTTTTATCTTAAAAAAAGGTACAGCTTCTGTCTGTACTTGTATAAATGTATAGAATAAGTAGGTCTATTTCTTAGAGGTATAATTTCTACATGTCACCATACTTTTTTTACTTCATATATCATGAGCCCTCAAACATAAATATAAATCACTAGATGCGCCCGCGGTTACACCCGCGTTTATGATTACTGCGCCGCTCCCGTGGGTCGTAGCGTGTTGTTATATAGCCTATAGCCTTCCTCGATAAATGAGCAACCCGACACTAAAATAATTTTTCAATTCGGACGAGTAGTTCCTGAGATTAGCGTGTTCAACCAAACAAACAAACTCTTCAGCTTTATAATATTAGTATAGATGATAATTGAATAAAATTGCAGAACTATAATTACCAGACCATATATGGCTCACAATTGAAAAACTATGATGAAATAATGACACATACTTTACATTCTGGGAAATTCCCTGTTTTATGTATCTTAACAGAAGCCTGTGATGGGAAAACCCCTCTTTTAAATGTATGCAATTGTTGCATCATCTAAGCTGATACCCAATGCTTAACTCATAAACACCATGGCAGCCACATGGTATTTAAAATAACAGCCTCTGCATTCAAGGTTTAAAAATAGGCTTCTAAATATTGCCTTCCTGTTATACCAGCTACTTTTACTCAAGGTATTTGTACCGCATACATGATTGGTTATCTCATAATAAGTGTGGTATGTGAAATTTTTGAGTCCAAGGAGGCCCCACATAATGAGCTCACACCTATATCTCTGAAAAGCTTAGCAGTGGTGTATAATAGCTATATATTGCACACTATGGTATTAGGCACATATTAGGGGGTTCGGCTATTGCCATCTATTGGGCACAGTTACCGACTCGTGTACTGCTGTTAACATTACCTTGGCAGAAAAGCCAAGCAATACTAAGAGCTTGATGAATGAACACCACAGTTGCGTTTACTACTGCATCACTGAGGCAGTCCAAGTTAAAGGGATATTAATTAAGAATTATTTAGTCTAAGGTTAAAAACAAAAGGAGGTCAGAGATTCACTTTGCATGAGTCTATGCCACTACTGAGATCCTTCAGAAAAATAATCAAATAATACCCTGGAATCAAATGCGAGACCTCATAACCAGCAGTTGCCTTATACATTGTACCAAAGAGACAAGTTTCTTTTTATCATTAATAACTATATTCTGTTTCAGGTGACTAAGAAATTGAACTTCCATTTTAATGATAGAATGTACAAAAACCTCATAGAATTAAATGCTAGTATAGATGAATTGAAAAATAAGAAAGACAGACGTCCCTCAAGCAGTACTACATCTATCAAAAAGGATCTTGTACCTAATATCGAAGATTTCTATCAAGATGAAAAAGAAATAGACTCTCCTCCAAACATTTCTATTATAAAACCAAAGTTCAAGCCAATAAAAAAAGTAGAAGATGGCCGTTTGCACAAATTAGTGGCAGCATTTGAAGACTTATGACAAATAATTTATTTCTTAATTATTGTAGTTTATGTAAATTTTTGAATATTATATATTTATTATTTAAATTTTGATTTATTTGATTATTTGATGTGAGGTTATAGAGTCAAGCTGATTTATCTGACCCATAAATGATATTAGGCATGTTAATCAAACATGACAAAAATTATCAAATGAACAATCCTTGACCTTATTACCTTTGTGTAGATGTTGCCAATAATTGATATGATTTACCATTTTATGGTAATTAAAACCTTACGGACAAAATATGAATCGCAAAATAGTTATAGTGATCACTTCGTGACAATCAATGAGCCGTGGTTTGGGTTCGATTCCTGCTGTACAGTGTTATACGCAAAAGATGGCGAAGTTGTTAAAGTCGCGCCTCGTTGCTTGACACTCGCTGATTGAGGTAGATACTATTCCCAACACGCCTCAAAAAAATGTGCCCTGTAATTAATATAAGTCTTCTGTGTCTGGGTGTTATTTGTGGCATTTGTTTGAATTTTTGTAGTACAATATCCTAGCTAATATTATAAATGCGAATGTTAGTTTGTCTGTCACGCTTTGGCGCTATAACTACTCGAACAATCACTGTGAAATTTTGCATAGGTACTATGTAGTTGTCAATACGGAAAAAGACAGGGTAAAACATCCAGATAAAAAGTACATTTCCCAAGAAATAGAAATATATAACAAAATCTAGATTAACGCGAGACCTCGGCCGAAATGCAGTTAAACAATAAATCGGGACTTTAAAAGAAATATTTGTTGTATGCTTTCAAACTGCCGGTTGTAGGTGATCTACGTATCGTAAGTTTGTAATTCTCACCAGGAAATACCTACGGCATAGGCTATTAACTTATAATTATAAATATCTATACTAATATTATAAAGCTGAAGATTTTGTTTGTTTGTTTGGTTGAACGCGCTTATCTGAATTGAAAAATTCTTTAGTGTTGGATAGCTCATTTATCAAGGAAGGCTATATAACATCATGCTACGACCCACGGGCCCGGCGCAGTAATCATAAATGTGGGTGAAACCGCGGGCACATTTTTTTTTATTGCCATTGATGGCAGACGAGCAAGTGGCCCACCTGATGGAAAGTGCTAACCGCTGCTCATGGACTTCAGCAATGTCAGGACACAGCAAAGCCGCTGCCTACCGTGAAAGAAGAACTCTCTTTAAACCTCGTTTGAAGAAGGACATATCATAGCGCTCGGGAAACACCGAAGCTGGCAGTTCATTCCAGAGCTTGCACGTACGTGGGAGAAATAATCGCTGAAAGCGTACCGTCATCTAGTGATAATATAAAATGATCAAAATATGTTTATACCACCATTTATGCAAAGTACAGCAAGTTACGTTTGAGTGGTGGTCTAACATATTCCCATGATGGTAAACAATGGAATCCATAAAACTTATAAATAAGTTGACATTGATGATTTTTTTCATGCAAATTCGGCAACCTTTAGTTTTCTACTGGTACTTTCTTAAGTACTAGTAGAATAGAAATGGTCTATTGTAGCCGATTATAGCCTACATGTCAGAACCGAAGTTAGGTAAGACCCTCATTTAAGTGATTATACCTATTAAATGTTCGAAGGCTAATATCAAGTTCCATCTTTGATCTTGTAGTTTTTATTTACATGCTATGGTAGGTATTTTTGTTATTTGTTAAGATGTCGATATGCAATATATGCTACTATCGATCGTAACCCTCATATTATGGGGCGCAGATAGGCTGTACCTACCCATCTATAATTTTATACCACCCCACCCCAGGACTAGTAGGTTTCTACTCAAAATTCGGTATGCAGCCCATCGCTATTTAAGAGCTGATATTAATCCAAGTTTCACCAATAATATTTACTAACAATAATCTTTTTCATTCTTTCTATTAAAAAGACAACGCACTAGGAATAATTCCTGTGTCGCGGGAGACTTTACAAACATTAAAACATCGGACACAAAAAACACCCAGACTCTAAACAATCATTTGTGGATTACACAAAGTTTGGTCCCGTGTGGGATTTGAACCCACAACACTCGGTGTACTGGCAGTGGCGAGGCAACCACGTAAACTAGTACGCCATCCGTGCAGTTACTACATGTCAATTGTACCTTCGCCGGCTCGGTAGATAAGTATCAAATTAGTCATACATTACATGATTACAACTATAAGGAAGGTACCCAACGGCATGGTACGTTCCCGGGAATGCCCAGTTTTCTATATGCCTAGGCTTATTGTATTGTTGTCCGTAGAGTTATAAGGGGTTTCCCCAAGACTATAGAGGTTTTTCCCCATAAATCGTACTTTTAAATATCCTGCTCACAAACCTAGATAAAATTCACGTTACATTTTTATTTTATTTTAAACACTGGGCCAAAATCTTTAATTCGTGAGATGTTATTGAAATCCATATATAGTAAAACAAATTCTAAGCATTGGCAATACAAGATTGTTTAAATAAAAGGCGTTTCAATGTTGACATCTTTATTTTTGGTCTGTGCTTCCGAACGCACCGCGCGCCGACTCGCTCGCTCTGAAAGAAAGAGATGTTGATACATCCTTCTCTTCAGGCACCCACATTTTGCCAATAATTTTGTTTCATTCCGTCAGTCAACTTTCGACTTCTGATCGTTACGGTTGTGTGTCAAGTTTTCAGTGAGAGTAATTGCAATTTCAAACACTTTTGCTCTTTAAAAATACATAAACAAGAACAGCTATGGCTGAAACGGAAATAATATCTAGTAGTGAGAATAATGAGCAATTTTTCGAAGGTGTCGAAAAGCTCATCGAAATTTGGTTTACACCGGCAAAAAATGCAGATTTGAGAAAAATCACTCGGTGAGTATTTTTCTCTTAGATTTTTGTATCTTACCTGTGCGGTCTTGATTATATTACGTAATTATTTTCTTAGCTTATAGGTTACCGGCAAAATGCAAAATTGTTTAACCTAAACATCTTATTTTACGAAATTAGTATCTACTGTAAACTGTCTTTGTAGTTGGAAATTTGTTATTTTATGGGTTTTGCTAACTGAAAATATGAATGTTTACGATGTTATTTGTTGATTTGTTATTATGGAAAGTTCTGGAATCAGCTGTTCTGAGTATTGAAACCGTAATTGGGTGCCGGTGGGCTGGGTGGACGAGCGTGGTTGGCCTGTGCCCTCTGGTAAGGCTGGGCCACGGGAGACGCGCGTGATTTGAAATCGTAGTTAAGCCATGTTGGGAATGCCCGATCCTTAAACCTTTTAATACTCTATAGAAAAGATTTATCAGCGGTACATGATATATTCAAATACATATTTATAAAAACATAGAATACTGTATTATATTATTACTTACTGCTAATTTCGCTTTTCATGTCCGCGTATTGATAAATACTACAAGATAAATTCAAAACTGCTGTTGTATCCCTAATAAATTAGTATTTATTCATTTCGTTATTATGGTTTACATTTATATAGATTTGTTTACAACACAAACTAGCCAAATTACTGATTTAGGTACTTAACTAAATTATGAATAAAGTTATAACTGATACCTATGTCCATTCATATTTAAAATACTAATCAATGATTGCAACAAACCTTTGTCGAACCCGAATCATAACAAGTACAATAAAAAAATATTTTTAACTAATAATGTTTTTTATTTTTTTGCAGTCAACAATGGGAGAATGTGTTGAAGATAGTTCGGTGCGAGATTATCTCTTTCACCCAGAGCGAGCTGGTCGACGCTTATGTCCTCAGGTAAGTGATTTAAAAAACAAATCTTGTGTAGGCAAGCTTCTGCTACACCTAGTAAGACTCTTTATAACACGAGTCGACATCTGTTAGTATTGGCAATTTGCAAAACTTATGTTTATGCGTAACTTTATTAAAAATACAAATAAAATATATTTTAAAACTTCAACAGTATTACTTAGACTTGAATAATAATGACTGCCAACTTGATAAGACTTACAATACCCGGCAACTAAATAAAATATTAGCACATCGACAAGTAAAGGATCCTCGCAAATTAATAAATAAATAGTAACAAACTAATTCGATTTTCGTCAAATAAGAATGGATCAAATTAAGCTTAACAAGTTTTAAATTTTATATATATGGAGTTTATTTTTGTTTGTAACCTACACCTTTCCAAAAGAAAAAAGTAGAACGTAGTAAGTAGACGACAATACAAAAAAAATGGAAGGTATACTTACTTTTAATATCTATTAGGCAAGCCGTAAGCTTGCCTAAACCACAAACTTTGCGGTAAAAAAAACAGAGTTTGTTAAAAAGGGTTTACTCGTATCGTATTAGAATTCGTTTCATCAGGTCAGTGCATTGATGTATAAGTTTATATATCAACGACACGTTATCGTGATCCATCTTAATTACATAATGCTTATCGCATCGTTGCCTACATAACATGTTGTATAAGCCCTTAACTTGTATTATTAGTTGGTAAAACTTTCCGATCATAATCTGACAATAATACCGTACCATTATAGTGACAGCTACATTTTTTGTCGAAGGACGGCCTGTCCTATTCAACAGCAACGGACGTTGCTATGATAAAAAAATAACGAACGAGATGTGCCCGCGGTTTCACCCGCGTTTATGATTACTGCGCTTCCCCCGTGGGTCGCAGCATGATGTTATATAGCCTATAGCTTTCCTCGATATATTTTCATTTATCGAGGAAGAATTTTCATTTTGGACCAGTAGTTCCTAAGATTAGCGCGTTCAAACAAACAAACAAACTCTTCAGCTTTATAATAATTATTAGTATAGATAGTAAGATCACATTAAGCGCGTGTAAAAATCAAAAATTCTATTAAAATATGTGGTTATTTGTTGACTATGCTGGTAAATGCGCAGCCTCTTTTTCTGAAGAAGACACTAACTAGTTTCGTTTGTCCAGTAGACAATTACAGACGATAATTTTATTGTTGGAGCGTAATTTGTCTGGTGATTTGTTGCGCGGTCATTATCTGCAAGCACCGTATCGATCTACTGACCGCTATCACAGAATTTGCGCGGGAAAGTGTGCTGCAGATGCCTTCTGTAGTCGTCTAATAAGATAGGTATTTCTAGATGTTTATTTGCTAACCATCACCGCTTGTACAGTATTTCTAGGGACTTTATAACTATTAAACCGGCCGCTCGGGGAAACACCGGTGGTCGTCAAGGAGATTTTTTTTAATTATTGCTTTGAACATTTTTTCGTTTGACTGTACTGTTTTTGGCTTGAACAATAGATTTTTGTATTTATTTATGGATGGTCCCAGTTCCCGGAAGAAAAATATTAAAATTAAATGGATCCGGCAACTGGGACCGCGGTCCGAGTTAATTGCGGTCCCAGTCGCCGGAATCCTCCACAAGACTGTAGCTGAAAACGTTACAATGTGCGGTGTGCCTTCGGTAGGTGCAGTTCGGTATCTTCACTAAACACTCTCTCAACGTCTGTAAAGGATTGAGTTGTGCTTATGTCTTGTGTGGGAGCAACGACTCTTTTTACCTGCTGGTTTGCAGGCGTTAGAAGCGCCCTTAAGCTATGGTTACCATTTATTGTAAGGAGGCCTTTAGGCCTCTTAAAGATAATAACTTATGATTCTTTTTAATCTGGAGAATATACGAATCACTTTGTGTAGTATTTTTGGTTAACATTCAGACATGTATGTTGTACTTTGAGTAATCGTCGTTTTGTATTATTTAGGTATTCTCTTTCGGTAACTAATATTGCTGGAGGCTTACATACATCTCATGGCTTTTCTTTCATCCCATCTTGAATGCCTATTCCATAGACAGACAGTGGTGCCAATACTGTTGTCACAAAATTCTCTAAACTTAACTAAATACACTAAAATTTAGTTTAGTCCTGTCAAACGACATTTCGTATTCTGAAATCGTTAAAAGTGACAGGACTAAACTAAATTTTAGTGATTTTTAGTTAAGTTTAGAGAATTTTGTGACAGCAGAATTGGCACCATTGTGTAACTAAACTCCTCTGGTATTGCAAGTGATCGTAGGCTACTGCACAATTTATAACTATACTAGCTGTCCCGACAGACGTAGTCCTGTACAAAAGAGAAAAAAAAACATATCTAAACCATTCTCGAATCCACTTGAACACACAAAAAGTTTCATCAAAATCGGTCCAGCCGTTTAGGAGGAGTTCAGTGACATACACACGTACAGTAGAAATATATATATAAAGTTACATAAAACACCCGCGATATAAAAGTTAGTTTAAAAATAAATCCTTGTCTTGATAATCAAGTTACATGCCAATTGACTCATACATAAATACTCTTTTATCAATACACGAATTTCTCAAATATTAAGTACACGTGAAATTTATTGTACAATCGATTCGTATCGGATATTAAACATGAAATTGAAATATAATCGGTGTTTGTTTAACTCATATATGACCTAATTTTTGTGATTTTGTTGTTGTTTTCTATATCTGTTAGGTTTGTTATGAATTCGGAAAGTTTCGTATCACGTGATGATATGAATTACTGTATGATGTGATAAGTCTCCGATATTCGTGTATGGTTAGGTAGAGGTGCATTTTAGCCTCATTTCGCTAGTTGTGTTTTTGATTCTACGTTGCAGACGGCGAGTCTGTTGTCGACTACCGGCTACATAATATATTATATTATTGAGTTTGCATGATGCTATTGATTACTTTCTGCCAATAAAGATTTGCTCGATTGAAGTAAGAATTATTCGATTGCAGTTAAATTCTTCGATTATTTCGTTTATTTAATTTGCATCGTATATTAAACCGATTAGATCTTTGATTTTATCCATTCTCTTGTGTTAGTATTATCTAGCTTCAAACTACCTATGCGTACGGTAAAGATAAGTTTATTATTGTTTAAGTTTGTTATTGGTGTAATTAGTTTGTCAATCGAATCAAACATTCGACAAAACACCAAATCGATAATTATCGATTTTTTCTGTATTTAATAACATTAAAATAGTTTATTCGTTAGATATTTTGTCTGTCAAAATGTACGACAGATAATCTTTTATTACATAGAGTCATATCAGCGTGTGTCGCAAGGTATCCACTTAAACAATTTATTTACAAAGTTTTGAATTCTCTGTGTCACTATTCATTGAAGTGATGTATAGTCTTCGCGACCCCACGGCACGCGTTCCGTACGTGACCTTCTGACCATTCATAGTCTCCTAGTACATTAATACATTACATACATACCATCGCGCTTGTGTTTCCTCGTTTAAGTGGACCACTTGTTTAACTAGTTCGTCGATCCAGGATTCTTTTGTTGAATCTCTTAGGTCGGGCAAAGTAATTTATTTCTTTTTTGTAAGAAGATTGACGAGATTTTGTTTGTTTGGTTGCCGGCAAAATGTGCGCTCTTTAACATGAAGACCGAAATCTATACATATAATAAAATCGTAGGAAAGTCAAAACTGTACAATGAATATTTTTTTAAAAGAATACTTGGGGCGTGATCTACAATCGATATCGAAGCCAAAAATATAGTTTTTAGAATTTTTGTCTGTTTGTCTGTATGTATGTCCGTGCTAAACTCAAAAAGTACTGCATGGATTTACTTCAAATTTTGCATGAATATTACTAGCAGGTCGGGTCAACATTAGGCTACATATTATCACGCTATCACCTACGGGGGAGGAGCTGTGAATCTTTATTTTTCTTACGCATTCTGTGACAGCGTGTAATCTAACGACGCATATTTAAATGTT
The DNA here is from genome assembly GCA_963564715.1 of Catocala sponsa. Taxonomy (NCBI): domain Eukaryota; kingdom Metazoa; phylum Arthropoda; class Insecta; order Lepidoptera; family Erebidae; genus Catocala; species Catocala sponsa. The sequence continues at coordinate 22,725,302 of OY751341.1, read as the reverse complement.
GTTTTTGAGTAAGCCATGCTATTATCTAGCTTTACACTATAAAAACTACACCATTTAAGTAACTTGGGCAGAGAAATATAGTTGGGTTCCGCGGCGACAAACACTTTTTAGTTAAAATCTACGCGGACGAAGTCGCAGGTAACAGCTAGTCTATAATAATTATTACTAAGCTTTTATATATTTCTAGTCACAGAGTAGACTAGTCTACGGTTTCTTAAAGATTCAAGCCAACTTGATACCAATTTTCGGCCTCGATGGCGTAGTGGTTAGTGTAACCAACTGCCACGCCTGAGGTCGCGGGTTCGATTCCCGCACAAGTCAAACATTTGTGTGCATATACATGGATGTTTATCTTGGTCTGGGTGTTTCTATGTATAATATGTATGTATTTACAAAAGTATTTATGTACGTTTATCCATTGTCTAGTACCCATAGTACAAGCTCTGCTTAGTTTGGGCTAGATGGCGGTGTGTATTTGGCGAATATTATTATTTTCATCAAATTTGTTTTAGTCTAACACTTGAGTAACATACAGTTAATATCGCATAAGTAATAAAGGCACACACATATAGGATACCTTTACAGTTCCTTGAAGGTTTTGTATAGAACTGTTGACAATTCTGTCTATTACGTAACTCTTGATAAAACGGTGGTTCGAAAAGTATTTAATGTCAGAGTATTTTACAAAATATACATTCAAAAGCCGCATTAATAAGCTTGTCCTTGAAGAGTTTGCAAAACTGGTTTGTGATGTTTCGAAGGTTACGTTTCGCGAAATGAGGGTCTCTAGAATTTTGCCACTATTGCATTCTTGTTACAGAGTTATGTCACCATACTTACTTAAGACTGCGCCGAGCATAAGACAGATAATGACAGAGCTCGTGCGGCGCATATTCAAATCGGCACGCGTCCGCCATAGTAAAATTATATGCAGGATTTGAAGTGCTTTTTTGATAAATATTATGTATCTTTATTGTCAACCAATAACTTAAATATTTGGGACGGACAAATTGTAATATAACTAGGTATTTATGTTTCGTTTAAGCTGTAAAATAGCATAGTTTTGTTATAATCTAAAAATCACGTAACACGAGCTTACGTTTTTGCATTTTTCGTGCAAATTTACGTAATTTTGCAGGCGAAAATATTAATTATTTTAAGTTTTTTACACGGAGTAATTGTAAACACATTCATTGTTATGGTAAATGTATATTTTATATTTGTAATAAACAAAAAGTGTTGATTTTATTCACATAGCTGTGACCGCCTGTTTTGGCACATTTCGCTCGGCGCAGTGTAAAAGGCCAAGTCGCATCTTAGATTACTAAAGGAACTGTAAGTTAGTTTTTTTTAAGGAAGAGAACCGTCGTTCTTTTAAGTACTTATTTGGTGTCTATGAAGTGAGCTGGCACATAAATGTATGATCTCATAGAATACTAGTTTTAGACTGGTAAAAATAATATTGCATTTCGCCTAGCAACTACAGATTCCGTAGGCTCACATACTTAAGTACTTTTCCTATTCCTTTGCTTTGATCCCATATTTTAATACCTTTTTCAAGGATCGGCAGCGATTTGCGATCGATTTAACCTATCGAGTCGCAGCGGCACACCGGTGGCCAGACACGATAGATTTCTAGTGATGCCTGATACAATAAAAAAATCAAAATCAAAAATAAATTTATTCAAGTTAGGTTACAAGGTAACACTTATGAATATCAAAGTTACACAAAATTTTTTCTGTGAATTTACATTTACTGCCACGTTCAGCGAAGCAAGGGTGTAGGGCTCATGAGAAGAACGGGCAAGAAACTCATGGCAACTCACTCATGGATATTCTAAGACTTGACAGATTAAGTTATGATAATATATTCATCTTTGCCACCGTTGTTTAATGAAAGAATAATGCGACTTGTCTTTTCATGCTAAAATCGCCATCTGTTTTGGTCTTGTGTGGTTTCGTCAAAAACGTAATAGATACTAATAGATCGGAAAACGATATCTATACTTAATATTATAAAACTGAAGAGTTTGTTTGTTTGTTTGAACGCGTTAATCTCAGGAACTACTGGTTCGATTTGAAAAATTATTTTAGTGTTGGATAGCCTATTTATCGAGGAAGGGTGGATATAGGCTATATAACATCACGCTACGACCCACGGGGAGGCGCAGTAACGAGAAACGCGGGTGAAACCGCGGGAACATCTAGTTACACATATTAATTAAAAAAAATTAAGTTGCGTCAAAATCTACCAAACTCTACAGTAGATTTTCGGAGCTAGTATACTTAAAGTCCTGCGTAAAAATAGACTAGGGCCTCACCACCATATTTTTTAAAGTATTGCCATGGCATATGCGAGAATGACATAGTGCGTTTAAAGTGTATAACTACGTCTTGTTCTGAGGTGGTGGAACATAAGGACACAAAAACATAAGGAGTCTTAACTTTATATTCTTTTTTTTTTACTTCAAATAGGTGCAATGCAGTGATAATTCAGTAACATTATACATAATACTTGCCAAACGTTAAGTTTAACGGCGACAACCGCTTAGAGATGTCGACAGAAGAAATGTTTTAAAATTCAATGTTTAAAATCCAATATGGTTGGCAAAAGCGTGAGCAACCAACGGACGAAACTGCTGAACAGTCCAGAGACGATGCAGGAGGTGCTGCGCAATACCGGTCCCTTGTTGTCTTTCTGGACGGAGCTGAGGTGGTATGAGTAACCGAACAAATTTTTGCGTCGGTTACTTACGCACAATGGCCCAATTGTGGGGCTAAGTGCGGACAACATACGTCCAACTAACTAACTAACTATATGGTTCGTACAAAAGCAAATTGGTATATCCCAAGTATATCCTGTAGCAGTGAATCAAACAATAATTATGTCAGTCTAAGATTGATTCACGATAATGACAGATACTGGGAAAAATAAAACTTATGACATAAAAATTTATTATCAATTTGTTTTAGTTCATTGTTTCCTTTAACGTAGTTCTTATCGTTCCAAACTGCCTCCGTGGCGCAGCGGTAGTGAATGCGACTGCTGTGCATGAGGTCGGGTTCGAATCCCGGGTCGGTACAAGCATCTATATGTGATGCTACATAATATGGATGCTTGTAACACTAGTAATACAACTCACGAGTTACCGACCGAATCGCAGTTCTGCCAGCACTAGTCACAAAGATCTGACTGTGATCGCAAAAAAGCATCCGAATGATATCCGAATACAATTGCTTAAAGCCTACAAAGCATGTAAGTACTTATCTATACTGTTGACAACATCATCATCTCAGTCGAATGACGTCCATTGCTGGACATAGGCCTCCACAAAGGTTTGCCACACAGACCGGTCTTAGGTCACCCGCATCCAACCGCTTCCAGCAACCTTTACCAGGTCGTCGGTCCGTCTTGTGGCGAGCCTATATTATGTTGACAACATCTATACATATAATAAAATCGTAGGAAAGTCAAAACTGTACATTGAATATTTTTTTAAAAGAATACTTGGGGCGTGATCTACAATCGATATCGAAGCCAAAAATATAGTTTTTAGAATTTTTGTCTGTTTGTCTGTATGTATGTCTGGGCTAAACTCAAAAAGTACTGCATGGATTTACTTCAAATTTTGCATGAATATTACTAACAGGTCGGGTCAACATATAGGCTACATATTATCACGCTATCACCTACGGGGGAGGAGCTGTGAATCTTTATTTTTCTTACGCATTCTGTGACAGACGCATATTTAAATGTTGTTTTTGAGTAAGCCATGCTATTATCTAGCTTTACACTATAAAAACTACACCATTTAAGTAACTTGGGCAGAGAAATATAGTTGGGTTCCGCGGCGACAAACACTTTTAAGTTAAAATCTACGCGGACGAAGTCGCAGGTAACAGCTAGTATTCGAATAAAATTCGAATATTGTTATACCCGTTGTCACTGTGGACCAGCGAGCTGTGGACACTGTGGCTCCTAGCCAGTAGCACTCACTAATCGGTAAACGATTAGCGAGGTTAAGCAACGTTGGATGCGGTCAGTCTATAGATGAGTGACCGCTTAGTGGTATTTCATCTGAGCGTTTCCGTGCTTCGGAGGGCACGTGAAAAGTCGGTCCGGGTTGTTGTCAAATTGACAGCAGTCGTTAAGCCATGTCAGAGGCCTACGGGCGGCTTGAACAACTCTTGACAACAGGTTGGCCACTAACCACACGAAAAAAAGTAGCGAGACATTCATCTAGACGTTTCTATATATATTATGTCTAATTAATAAGTATATCTACATTTATAATCTATACACAAACTTGCACAACATTGTACGTTAAACATTAAGATAAATCTTTTAAATACATACGTTTCAAAGTCGATTAAATATGAACTGCTTGATTTTGCCTGCGTCTTCGTTCGCGTTAATGTATATTTTGTGGATGTATATCCCTCGATAACAGTACATTTTTCTGGATAAAAGGTATGTCCTTTTCTGTACCCCTGACAACTTGAAAGGTACAACATTTTTTGATGATCGGTCGAGTAGTTAAGGAGTAAAAGCTTAACAAACAAACTCACATTCGCATTTATAGTATTAGTAAGGATATCAACCTTTTATTATTAACTGTGTCAATGCCTGGAGTAATCTGAATCTTCTTTCAAAATGAGAGGGCTTATCTATACTAATATTATAAAGCTGAAGAGTTTGTTTGTTTGATTGAACGCGCTAATCTCGGGCACTACTGGTCCGAATTGAAAAATTCTTTTAGTGTTGGATAGCTCATTTAACGAGGAAGGTTATAGGCTATATAACATCACGCTACAACCTATGGGGGCGGCGCAGTAATCATAAATCACACATCTAGTATTATCATAAACTAACACGCTACTTAAACGTGGATTGGCTAACGTCGCACATCCTCAAGAACGAATACACATCCTGATTTAGTTATGTAATTGAATTATCTGGTTGCTATGGTGACGAAATTGGGCACGCGTCTCATAAGAACCAAGTCGTACTTTTAACCCATGTGACGTCACAGACAATGTCTTGCCCGTGAGGTTATCCGAACCGTACCCGTCGGGTTATCGCCAAATTTTGTGTGACAATGATAATAGTTTTGGCGTTAATTAGTAATATCATCTCCTGATACAGATGGTAAATGCGTGTTAATTTTTATACGTTGTCATTAATTAGATGAGTGTTCGTTAGATTTCGCGAGGTGAAGGGTTATATTTATCTTTTGCGTATTAGTTTGATTTTATCTAATGGATGAAACGCGACGTTATACTTTTTATGTAATTGGCGTAAACGGTTAAGTGAAGATTAGTGAGTTATGTGTACAATAATATAATCTATACTAATATTATAAAGCTGAAGAGTTTGTTTGTTTGCTTAGACGCGCTAATCTCAGGAACTACTGGGTCGATTTGAAATTTTTTTTTGTTTTGGATAGTCTATTTATCGAGGAAGGCTATAGGCTATATAACATCACGCTACGACCCACGGGGGCGGCGCAGTTACGATAAACGCTGGTGAAACCGCGGGAACATCTAGTATTAGTATTGGGCGCCTATACCGGACGTCTTACGCCGCAGGCATTGTGCCTGAGGCTTGGAAGGAGGCGAACGTTCAACCGATTCCCAAAAAGGGGGACCGTTCCGAGCCAAGCAACTATCGTCCATAGCTATCACCTCGGTGCTCTCCAAGGTGTTCGAGCGGATTATAAACACCCAAATTGTCCGCTACCTGGAGGATCAATCGTTGATCAATGATCGCCAATTTCGGGCTAAACGATCAACGGGTGATCTTCTAGCGTTCGTCACGCACCTCTGGGGTGAAGCTATGGACAAGCACGGCGAGTCTTTGGCTATCAGCCTTGACATAGCCAAAGCTTTCGACAGAGTCTGGCACCGGTCTCTTCTTTCCAAGCTTCCGGCCTATGGCTTGCCCCCTCAACTGTGCACTTGGATTGCAAGTTTCATGCAGAAGCGTCGTATTCGGGTCCTTTGCGACGGTCGCGCTTCCAAATTTATGCAGGTCAATGCAGGAGTGCCTCAGGGTTCTGTCTTATCCCCTACGCTCTTTCTTCTGCATATCAATGATATGTTGAATCTCGGCAACACACATTGTTATGCGGACGACAGTACCGTGCATGGGCGATATCTCGGACATCCTGGGGCCAAACAGGCTGAGGTTGAGGGGAAAAGGCAGAATCTTGTCGTTGAAGTTGACCAGACCTTGGACCGCATCTATGAATGGGGTGCAAAGAACTTGGTCGAGTTCAACGCCAAGAAGACCCAGGCATGCGCGTTCTCAACAAAAAAGTCGTTCCTTCCCCTCCCTTCTCTGAAGAACACTCCACTGGTGATACGTGACAGTCTCTCCATCTTAGGTATGGATCTTTGCCGCTCCCTTAATCAGAAAACCTATATCGAGAGCGTCATTAAGCAAGCTTCGCGAAAACTCGGAGTTCTGAACAGGGTGAGGCGGTTCTTCACGCCTGGGCAACTGTGCCTATTGTATAAGGCACAAGTGCGCCCTTGCGTGGAGTACTGTTCGCATCTTTGGGATGGCTCCGCGCAGTACTTGCTGGACGCTCTCGACCGGTTACAGCGGCGGGCTGTCCGTATCATCGGAGATCCAGAGGTCACGAGTTCACTGGAACCTCTGCAACTCCGTAGGGACATTGCCTCATTGGCATGTTTCTACAGAATATACCACGGGGAGTGCTCTGAAGAGTTATTCCACCTTATCCCGCCCTCCCCTTTCCTATCCAGAACAACGCGTGCTGGGCTCAGATGCCATCCTTACACGGTAGAGTCGATTAGAGCGCGTACCAAAAAGTTTGGGTCCTCATATCTCTGCCGAACGACCAAGGCATGGCATTCCCTGCCAAGGCACGTGTTTCCTTCTTCCTTCAATCCTGGGTTCTTTAAGCGGGGCGTGAAAAAGCATCTTCTCAGGCCGTCAAAGTAGAGACCTCAACATCGCCTCGGCTACTGTGGGGGCGATGTGGAGGCCACTGCTCTTAGACCACACGACTGCTTACCACCAGGTGGAGTGTGGTCATTTTGAAGAGCACAAAAAAAAAACACTATGTGGGTCTGTGTGTCTGTCTGTTAGTGACAGGCATAACTCCGGAACCACGGGACCGATTGACTTGTAACTTGGTGTGCAGACACCTTGGGGTTTTACCTAGGTCGAGTTTGAATATGGGCCCTGTGGGATGCTGTGGGTCAAAAAAATATTCTATATTCTATCACATACAACACCATCTAGCCCAAACTAAGCAGAGTTTGTACTATGAGTACTAGACAATGGATAAACATACATATATACTTATTTTTTGTAAATACATACATATTATACATAGAAACACCCAGACCAAGACAAACATCCATGTTCATGCACACAAATGTTTGACTTGTGCGGGAATCGAACCCGCGACCTCAGGCGTGGCAATCGGTTACACTAACCACTACGCCATCGAGTCGCCAAACAATGTCATTCGAATAACATTCGCGTAAATTGAGAACATCAAATGCGTGCGCTAGGTCCTTCACCATGCTTTCTTAAGAATGTATGATTGGCCAACATGTCATATTGACCAAGCGTAAGCCAACGCGAGTGAAGGCAAATTGATACAAGGCAAGTACTGCCGTCTAGACGTTTGGCAAGTGTGAAGCAAGCCAAAGCAAACGGCCAGTGTAGACGAGCTTTGTGGAGCACACGTTGGGCGCTGTCAGTCTTTATTCTGCATTGAAACGATATGGACGACGTAGAAGTTATTTCAGCTGCTGCTATTTATTTTGCAATGTTGGGCGTTGGGTGATATAAACAAAATTTTAACGAAAAAGAAAACCGACTTCAAACAAGAATATTCTAAAACTTGCAAAATGCACTAAAAGGTTAATAAATAATTGCATATTCTTGTGAATAATTAAATTATTGTTATTAATGGAGTCGGTGTCAAAAAAAACATAAATTTGATATAATATAATAATTTGTACGAAATTATTATATTATATCAAATTTATGTTTTACTAATAGGTATTAACTTGGGATTAAATATCATCAAGAATACTAATTGGTCAGCAAATATTGCACAGCATAACGAGCATCTATACGCCTCAAATCACTGCATTCCGTCTCGGAAGTGTTAGGTTATGTTAGGTTCCTTTTTTTAAACCCATCCAAAAATAGGAGCCCCGCGAAGCGAGGCTCCGTCGAATTAGTTTGATCTCTTTAAAGTTTGCTGGCCATGAGGTGCTGATCAATTAGCTATTTCTGCTCACAGATTATATTTTTCTGCTCACAAAAATACCAATCTATGCTAACCGTTTAAATAACACCCATATTATTAAAATACTAGCTGTTACCTGCGACTTCGTCCGCGTAGATTTTAACTAAAAAGTGTTTGTCTCCGCGGAACCCTATTTTTTTCTAAAATCAATGTAGCCTATGTTACTGTTAATTGTTTAGATATGTACTATAATACTTGTTGTATTACAGTACATATCTAAACAATGTGTATATATAACAAAACAACATAAAAAAAATATCTGTGCTATGTAAAGATTTACTTTCATAATTATAATATACTAGCTTTTGCCCGCGGCTTCGCTAGCGTTAATTTAGAATTTGACAATCAATTCGCGTTGTACTCTGCTGCTCTGCTAATATAATTCAATCATGATTCGAAAGACACGTGGCGCCATCTATTATCATAAGAACGTTATTATTGTTTTCCTCGGGAACAGTAATTTTTTTCGGGATGAAAGGTAGCCTATGTCCGTTTCTGTACACCTGTCAACGTGTATGCAAAATTTCAGGGTGATCGGTTCAGTGGTTTAGGCGTGAAAAGGTAACAAACAAACAAACTCATTTTCGAAGCCGCGGGCAAAAGATAGTTATTATAATAATAATAATTATAGTAGCTAGTTTTTATACTCTAAGTCCATGATAATTAAGAGTACAATGTTCCCACACAAAAATATCCACAAAGGTACATGGAAATCATGTGATGGTAAAACGGTGAACCAAATTGATCATGTGCTAATAGATGAAAGACACAAGAGTATGATCCAGGATGTAAAGTCATACCGTGGGGCCGATTGCGATAGTGACCATTATTTAGTAGGAATAAAAGTAAAAGCAAAGATCAAAATAACATCTAGTAAACAAACTGATAGAGAGCCTTCTATTAATACAGAAAAACTTAAAGAAGAAAAGACAGTGCGTATGTTTAACTTAGAACTCAGTAATAGATTTGCAGAACTAGAAAATTTTGAAGACATAGATAACACATGGGAAAAAACAAAACAAATAGTTAAAGACATAGGATTTCGAATACTGGGCAGAACAAAGCGACAAAAAGGAAGAAAATGGTGGACTGAGAAATGTGAAGAGGCAATGAATAGAAGGAGAGTATGTAGAATACTAGCCGAGACTAACACTGAGTGGGACAGCAAATACAGAGAGGCTAGAAAAGAATTTAGGATAATTATAAGAACAGCAAAGAGACAGCATGTATCAGGAATTTTAAAAAATATGGAAATGTTAATAAGATCTAACGAATCGCGCAAGTTTTATCAGAAAATCAGAACAGCTAAGAAAGCCTACCAACCAAACATACAACTCCTGGAAGATGAAGACGGAAATCTTGTCTCAGATCCTGAAATACAGAAAGTTATGTGGCGCCAATACTTTCAAGAACTTCTTAACTGCCCACCTGTCAACAACCAGGCATCTATTAACCTAGACACTAGCCAAGACATAAACATAGACGACCAACACGAGGAACAATAAACCTTCGAAGAAGTGCGCAAGGCTGTGCTGAGGCTTAGGAATCATAAGTCCCCAGGAATAGATAATATACCAGGTGAATTATGGAAATACGGAGGGGTAGCACTGCAATCATGATTGTACGAAATGATCTGTAGAATCTGGTCAGAAGAACAACAACCTAAAGAGTGGAATGTAGGCATTATTTGCCCAATACACAAAAAAGGGTGTAGAAAAAAGTGCGGCAACTACAGAGGAATTGCGCTACTTCCGACAGCATACAAGGTGCTCTCATATGTTCTTCTCGCTCGCCTAGAACCTTACGTAGAGCAAATACTTGGCGACTATCAGTTCGGCTTTCGCAAAAATCGCAGTACAGTGGACCAAATGTTTCTGCTGAAACAAATTATGGAGAAACGGTGGGAGTTCGCCCAAAGCGTTCACTGTCTGTTTGTGGACTTTACTAAAGCATACGACAGTATTGACCGAGAAATACTTTACCGGATTATAAGATCTTTCCGAATACCGGCAAAACTTGTGAGAATGATTAAAGTTGCCACAAGCATAAGCAAAATGCGAGTCAGAGTCGGAGGAAAATTAACTGAGGAGTTCGAAGTTGTTACCGGACTAAAACAAGGAGACGCTTTATCACCTATCCTATTTAATTTAGCTCTCGAACACATCATTCGGAAAGTCTTGCTAATAGATGGGGGGATAGAACTTAATGGGAGACACAAAGTTATAGGGTATGCTGATGACCTTGCAATCCTAGGGCAATGTGAGATGGAAGTAATGAGCATGGCAGAGATATTGGAAATGGAAGGCAAGCAAGTGGGTCTCAGAATCAGTCGCGAGAAGACTGAGTATCTCCATATGAAGAGATACAAAGATCACAGAGCAAATAGAAGAGATCTTATAGTCAGAGGCACAACCTATAGAGGCGTCAACAAATTTAAGTATCTCGGGTGCACGATCACGGATACAAATCAAAGGGAGGACGAAATAACCATCCGCATCGTCAACGCGCTAAGGTGTACTGCAGCTCTTCATAAAGTGTTAGTGTCTAAGTTGATAAGCAGAACCACAAAAATTCGTGTCTACAAAACAGTAATTAGGCCGATTTTAATGTACGGGTGCGAGACTTGGACATTGACACTGAAGGAAGAAAATAGACTATTAGTCACGGAGCGAAAGATATTCCGTAAGATTCTGGGACCGACAAGAGGAGAGAAGGGGGAGTGGCGACAAAGATTTAATAGCGAGATTGAAGATCTAGTGTCAGAGCCGAATATCATCGGGGAAATAAAAGCTAGCCGACTTCGCTGGCTCGGACATGTGGAACGAATGGGAGAGGATCGAGCTGCCAAAAGAGCATATCTCGGGCGTCCCACCGAGCGTCGTCCGGTGGGTCGTCCAAGGTACCGCTGGAAAGACGAAATAGCTAAAGACCTGAAAGAGATGAATGTGCTCGATTGGTCTGACTTGGCACAAAATAGGAAAGAATGGCGCACTTTAATGTCGGAGGCCAAGATCCACTTTGGATCGCTGAGCCAACGAAGTAAGTAAGTAAGTAGTTTTTATAGTACAATAAGACTTGGTCGACCCCTCTCCTCCCCTAAATCGTCATACATAATAAATGAATGGCCCCTTACCAATGTAATATTTTCTCTCCACGATTTTTGATTGCCAACTACAGTGTCCAATGGATTGGCATATAAATAAAAGTGACAGTGTGTCGCTGCATGCTCTCTGTTGCACGTTTTTAGACAAACACGTGATTATTGATCATATTCTCGGAGTATGATTCAGGTAGAGGCCAGTGTTTGCTCGAATATGATCTTCATACAAATATTTAAGAGTATCTTCAGACCACGCGTTAATCCCACGGGATCGCATATCAGAAAAGTACTGAAATTATGCTATGTGTTAATCCAGGATGTGGTCTGCCTATGTGCCCAATTTCATCCAAATCCGTTTAACGATTTATGCGTGATTCTGATAAAAAACATACAAACGTCATCATAATCTATATATATATATACGTGAAGCGAAAACTTTGGATCCCTTTTTACGAAAATTGGGCGGACGTGGAGTATGAAATTTCGCACACTTATAGTTTATACAGAGAAGAAGTGACGAATGCTAATATTTATATAAATTATGCATTAGAAATACATTAAATTAATGAAAAAACAGTACACGCACACAACCATGCATTTGACACACGCAGTGGAAGCGCGTAACTATGGTTACATATATCGATATATAATGACATATATCAGCAATATCTTACAGGCAAACTTTGGTCGAATTTCGAGCACTAGGCGACCGCTAGTAAATATTAACATTTGAAGGATTAGTGGGATTGCATAGGTTTATATCGCCGACTAATCATGAAATCCTGGCACCGATTTTGACGGCAAGTACTGTTAATGATTTTTCTGTAAAGAAATTTTCACCAGCACTGCGTCTAAGGTCTTTTAGATAGCTACAGATAGGCTTAAAATATAGCTGCGGATTTATGTGGCTATCATAAATTTCTGCCTACTCCACTGGCGATATAAAGCCGTGAAGCTATCTATGTTAAAGTCCCTCGCGATTTTTGTGTCAAAATTAGGTTATTAGGTCAAAATTGCGCTCCATAGGTGTCCCGTTTTTGTTTATCGGGTTTATATAAAAACATTTAATATTTATTTTTACGGCGCGTAATATTTTACTCAAATATAGAAATATTATGATAGGCATAATAAAACGAAGTTCCTATACAGCACAGATTTATAGAAAATTAAAAGTAGTTCAAGGCTTAAACAAAACGGTCGGTCTAACAAAAATATTCAATTTTATATTTTATTTTAAGGCACGGAACCCTCGGTAGGCGACTCCGACTCGCACTTGACTGATGTTTTATCATAGAAGTATTCTTTAAAGCTTGTGAATTCCTCTTTTTTAAGCACATTTCTCCTATAAAACATCGCGCAACTCTGATTAGTTCGAATGTTTTCATTTAAATTATCAAAAGCATTCGAATCGGTTATAGTTATCTGACAACATTCCAAATGAATCGATTTTTTATATTATATAGAACAGAGGTGCCCAGACTTCTCATAGACCACTTTCAAAATTTAGTTGGTTCCGGTGGACCCCTGCTAAACAAGTTCATGCAAGTAAAAAATTTTTTGATTAAATCTCTACCGGCAGCCTTTTTTTTTAGAAATTCTGTAACTACCTAAAAATCGAAAAACCACTGGTACTGAATATGAAATATAAGTTTCTACAAATAACAATCGCTGAGCTTGTCGAACAGTCGGTGAAGTCAAGACAACATTTTAGTTCTTCACTATCGAAAGCATATTAATTTTCGTGGACCCCCGCTAACGAATTTTGCACCCCCATTATTTTTGTCACGCCAACGTACACCCCCGTCGAGTATCCCGTGGACCCCTGGTGTCCACCACTTTCATCCAATTTAAAGTAGTACTTGCATAGGTAGTGGCGGCACAACTATCTACGCAAGTACTAACATTTTATTCTAGCATTTTGATTGTCCGTCGAACACTCATGCCTGACCCTCTATAACGCACATTGACACGTGTCAATAAGCTTCAATTAAAGTAATATTCGCAGTTAAACGCGATCAAAATGCATCAATCAGTCTACTTTACAGCTGCATGATGAACATGTTGACAGGATCTCGGCAAACCATTATATCTATATATTAATACGTGAAGTAAAAACTTTGTACCCCTTTTTACGAAAATTGCGAAGACGGAGCAGTATGAAATTTTGCACAGTTAAAGTTTATATGGAAGGAGGGGCGAATCCTAATATTTTTATAAAATATGCATTAGAAATACATTAAATTAATGAAAAAACACTACACGCACACAACCATGCATTTAGCACACGCTGTCGAATCGCGTTCGTAGTATTTCGACATTGTTCGTCTGACGTCGTACAATTCTTTGTAACTATGGTTACCTATACCTTATTTATATGTAATAGAGAAAAACAGAATACAAAGTAGCCAGCTTAGGAATTTAGGTCGAATTTTGACCACTAGGCGACCGCTAGTACTCATTATTACATCCACATAGTACTATAGGTACTTACATAGGGTCATGCCTGTATACCCCTGAAGAGTTAGGATGAGGAGTGCACCTAAATTTCGCTCACGTCGCAGGAATGTCTTTTAAATAGGTGGTATTAAAAACAAACCCCGACCTAAATTCTGAACATTAAAAAATAAATATTGCAATTAATTTCATAATATTAAATAATAATAATAGTGCCTCTGCATGTTGGACCCATGTCCTCGTGTAAGCCTCCCAAAGGGCCAGGTATTTTCCTAACATATTAGGGAAATACCCGTGAAAGAGAAACAAATAATAATAATACATTTTTATTCAATAAATAAAAGTCTTTACAAAACACATTACAGGCTACTTATTGTATTAAATTCACATTAAAACTATATTTAATCTAAAGGAAAACAATTAGAATTTAAATATTGGACACAAAAAGTCTTGTTTATAAAGTCTGTTTTTACATTTTATTACCTGAAGCTGAACTAGGTCAGAGACCTATGTTTCAGGCTATTTCTAATATTATATTGTTTTCATCCAACCTACTTGGTAATGCAAAAATAGTAAATCTGACTGTTGTGCCTAAGGCCTTAGATGCGATGGGTCGGCCAAGATCATATTACGTTTTCTAGTTAGAAAATTCTTTGTAGTTGCATGGATTTCGGGTATTATGTTCGATAAAATGCAATAGACTCGCCTCCTAAGATAAACACTAAAACCTCTCTAGCGAAATCTGTACTTAGACACCCCTGCCTATCTTCTGACATCATATTTAAAGCACGAATAAACAGATTAACGAGTTTCAGCACGAAAGCAGTAGCAACTCACCGCCTGCTGCGGATGGGTCGATATCTAAAGGTCATAGGTTCACTACCTATGCAGAGGCTAATTGTTGCTTAACCGAGCTGATGGCCGATCGATATACTAAGTGGTAAACAGTAAAAAGCACTTATATTCACGGCTATTCATTCATATTTGATGGGGTAAGCAGAAATTTTATTTATATGCCGCCATTTAAGATCTTAGGCGTTCTTGTATAAGCTTGCGTTTATCATTAGCGGGTGACAAAGAGTTACTGAAGTGCTCTGTAATGATATAATCCGCCGTCGATTATCATATTATTGTAGTTATCGCCCTACAATGTTATAAAAATGAAAGTACCGTTGTCTGTTTGTTATGTTTACACATTTAAACTGCTGAACCAATTTTGATGAAACTTCAGTTATATCTGAAGTTTCATCAAATAGTATAGCAATATATATAGTAATAATATTACTTTTAGTACATTTGAAGTAAGTTTACTACCAGTAAACACTCATAGCCAGTTGTACTCACTGAACGGTAAACGATTAGCGAGGTTAAGCAACGTTGAGTGCGGTCAGTCTATAGATGGGTGACCGCTTAGTAGTATTTCATCTGAGCGTCTCCGTACTTCGGAGGGCACGTAAATAGTCGGTCCCGGTTGTTGTCAAATTGACAGCAGTCGTTAAGCCATGTCAGAGGCCTACGGGCGGCTTGAACAACTCTTGACTACAAAACAATAATAACAAGAAAGAAGAAAAAGAAACAAAGGAATATTTTTTTATTTTGGCACACAAAAGAGCACACCTAAAACATGAAGAAATAAAATAAAAGTAAAAAAAAATACAAAATAAAAAGCAAAACAATACGATACTAAAAAAAACACACACTAATACTAACACTATAATTATTATTTTGCTCACTGGCAACACCACACTCATGTATACCTATAATACTGCTTACCCAGTAGCACAAATAGTTCAGTGACGTGCTCGCACGTAACTGTACGTGTCGAACCTACGTACCTCGCGCAGGTGTGACGCGACACCGGGCACTCAGCCAACTACCGGAGAGTGAAAGCACCACTGCGTTATACGTCACTAGACGTGACTAGAAGAGGAACAAAGTGATAACCTCGAAGGAGGAGACAGGATAAGAGAGAAGCCCAAAAAGTGCATTATGTACATAAGTCTTACTTACTGACCGAAATCCTAACTTCCTAACTAATATTATAAATGCGAAAGTGAGTTTGTTTGTTTGTTTGTTATGCTTTCACGCCTTAACTACTCAACCGATCATCATGAAATTTCGCATACACGTTGTCAGGAGTACAGAATAGGACATAGGGTACCTTTCATCCAGAAAAAATAACTGTTGCAATACTCTTTTTTTTTTTTTTTTTTGACCCAGGAAAATCCTTTGTGGATACCCCCTCCCCCGGGGGGGAAGGGTGGTGTGAAACTCCGCCCCTGAAGGTGGTCGGTATACACGCTAAAAACCTGGGGTGAGCAGTCCCTCCGCCGACGGGGTGGGGCGGGATGGGGTCGCGTTAGCAATCACCATCCCAAACTGTTGCAAACCTAACCTAACCTACATTTACGCGAGCGAAGCCGCGGGTGAAAACTAGTAATATTATAAACACGGGTGTGAGTATGTTTGTTACGCTTTCACGCCTTAACTACTCAACCGATTATCATGAAATTTCGCATACACGTTGTCAGGGGTACAGGAAAGGACATGGGTAACTATTATCCAGAAAAAGTTCTGTTCGCGAGCAATAGTTTGTGAGTTAATTATTTTTGTCTGAACTGTGTCCGGTAGTCAGCAATAGGTTTGCTTTGGCATTCATAAGTGTTATTCTGAGTAGTAGAGCCTCGCTGATTTCAGCATGAAGGGCCGGCTTGACCGGGGAAGGACTATCCTCTCACAGAATATCGACGTGAAATTGTAGTATTCCTACTGTTGTTTCGATCGGTGGGTAGGAGTGCCGGAGGCCCCCTTCCTGCTCCTTCTCCTTCCCACTTCCTTTTTCTCTTCATCCATTCCTAAAGTTTTGCTACATAGGCTACGGTGACCACTTACCATCAGGTGGGCCGTATGCTTGTTTGCCACCTTAGTTGTATAAAAATAAAGGAATCTACCTACAAGAAAAATATATTTTTGATTTCATTTAGATTGCCTCCTTTTACGAAAGAAAGTACGTAATAACGTAGGTGAAATGTGGGTGTAGTAATACGCCAACTGCTTCGGGAATACAGGCATGGGACTAAATTGGTATTTTCTTTTTATTATTTTACTAGATGATCCCGCGGTTTCACCCGCGTTCATCGTTACTGCGCCGCCGCGCGTTTATCGTAGCGTGATGTTATATAGCCTATAGCCTTCTTCGATAAATAGGCTATCCAACACTAAAAGAATTTTTCAAATCGAACCAGTAGTTCTTGATATTAGCGCGTTCAAACAAACAAACTCTTCAGCTTTATAATATTAGTATAGATTGTTTCTCGATTTCATTAATTTAACTGCCATAATTATACAGAATTAGCCTTATATAGATTCATTGCTGCGGTAGGGCCTGGTGACCTGTAATTACAGGTTTTTTACACCTACTGCAGGCACCAGCCTTTCAAAAGTTACCTGATTTATTATGGCATTTCCATAAACTAGCAGGAAACCTTTGTGAGAGAGAATAAATTGCTTTATTATTATTATTATATATAAAATTAGATACAATTTAATCAGCATCGTGTCATTCAGTGTTCTACGCAGGTGACAGAACGCTATCATTTCAAGTCCGTCTACCCATCTAGTTCCAATTATTATCTATTGTTGCGTCAAAACCAATTGTCCTTTGTGTTATACGTGACTGTATTACTACTATACTAGCGTATAACGTAACTGCGTTCGTGTTGTTTTATAGAGCTTAGACAAAAATAATAACACGCGTAAAATCTATACTAATATTATAAAGCTGAAGAGTTTGTTTGTTTGAACGCGCTAATCTCAGGAACTACTGGATCGAATTGAAAAATTATTTTAGTGTTGGATAGCCTATTTATCGAGGAATAGGCTATATAACATTACGCTACGACCCACGGGGGCGGCGCTGTAACGATAAACGCGGGTGAAACCGCGGCAACATCTAGTCCTAAATAATATTAGAAATGCAAATGTGAGTTTGCTTGTTTGTTTGTTACGCTTTAATTACAACTACTCAACCGTTCATCATGAAATTTAGCATACAATGTGTCAGGGGTACAAAATAGGACATAGAGTACCTTTCATCCAGAAAAAAATACGGTTTCCGAGAGATAACTTGTAACCTATAATAAAACGAAAATGTCCTTTCCCAGCTTTCAAACTATCTCCATATCTGATTGTAATTTGTTTAGCAGTTTAGTTCTTAAAACAGACATACTTACGCATTTATAATGTGAGTATAGATATATGTATTTAGGTACGTATGTCCAAGTTGAATATTCCCGGTAAAAATGCGTAAAACAATTTTAATGAGTTGTCAAAAACATTCCCGTAAATGTCCATACGTCCATTTTACTTACGATGCGCAGACGCAATTTTCCGTTACAAAAATACGCACGCATTCGATCTGCCCTTGATCTCTTGATCTTAATTAAATATTTTTAACTGTACTGAGGAAATGAGAAGTGTTATGATAAGGAATATCAGTTAACAAGTGTAACATGAACTTTAAGAAACTCTTATTAATATTTAATTGATATGAATTGTAAAGAATTGTGATACCTATCTGCATAATATATTATGGCTTATGTTTAACTTATCACCAGATATAGTAAAATATAACAGTCAAAAATAGTAAATGATCGCCAAATATAGTAAATGATCGCCAAAAATAGTAAATGATCACCAAAAATAGTAAATGATCACCAAAATTAAAACTGCATCTTAATACCAACAATATTAATTGCACAGCAAAGAGATCAAAATAAGTCGATGGAGCCCGCTTAGCGGGGCTCCTATATTTGGATGGGTTTAAGAAGGAACCTAACATAACCTAACCCTTCCGAGACGGAATGCAGTGATTTGAGGCGTATAGGTGCTCGTTATGATATATTTTAGTAAGCATATTTTGGTGTGCAATTACTATTTTTGGTAGTCATTATATTTAATCTCATATATTATTATGGGGTCCCGAGAAATGGACATTTCGCGACCTGTAGAAATTTCGAAAATTGACTGTGCGGCTGAGCCTCATTTTCTTTTTGCCACGTCCATTTTCTTTCCCTTAGAAACTTACCAAAGCTTTATTGCTATCTGATTAGTGATATAGGCATACCATAGATGGTCTGACACTAGAGGTAATAAAGGCAAGAAACGAAATGACTTATCTTTGGCCTGGGATATGTCCTACGCAGGCAAAGTTAATCAGAAACTACCGTTAAATAAACAATGCATACGCCTCTATGCCTTATTTCCGAGCAATTACACTATCGATTCCATTAATAACGTTACAATGCATTTCACGAATCACTTTCAGCACAACTAGTTGCACGATAGTAAACAATTTTAATTGTTAACCAATGCAATCAGCAGCACGTGTGCGTACGGGAACATTATATTTAGACCAGGCATTAATACGTGTGATTACACTGTGAAGTAGCATTTAAAGTGACTATTAGAGAGCATTAAAGCTATTACCGCTTCGGTAATGTTGTGAGAAGCGTTGGCTGTGAGATACTTTCTACAGAGTTTATTCTCTAAGGAGTTGACAGAAGTCATTACACTCACCGCTTGCATGCTAGGTCTTTAAGTCTTAGTATTATCTATTGCTGCTCTTGATAATTTTCTAACGGTATGCGGTAACTTGTAGTCTGATCCAGTGGTCGAAGGGTGCCCAAAGAATCCCGATCACTGAGGCGAGGTGACCACTCAACCAATTAAACAAACACAAAGCCGAAACTTAAATAGCTTAGGTAGGTACTGTATAATCAGTCGGCTGTATTCATAAAATCGCGTATTCTACGAATTCGATGACAGAAATGTATTAAACCATTAAATAGAAACAATGAGAAAAATATCTAGTTTTTGAAACATGAAGACACCAATAAAAATAAGCGGAAAGCCCAATTCTATTTTCCTTATTTTCTTGTCTCTGTTATTAATATTCTGAGAACTGTAATGCTGTTAGGTACCTACATTACAATAAAAATATTGTAACGCAAGTATTGAATTCTGTACTATCAAGAATTAGTATTTAATTGCATTAGCATTTTATGGAAACACATATTCCCGCGGTTTTACCCGCGTTTATAGTTACTGCGCCGCCGCGTTTATCGTAGCGTGATGTTATATAACCTATAGCCTTTCTCGATAAATAGGCTATCCAACACTAAAATAATTTTTCAAATAGAACCAGTAGTTCCTGAGATTAGCGCGTTTAAACAAACAAACTCTTCAGCTTTATAATATTAGTATAGATTGGCGTATATAGATGGGAGTCAGGTGGATCGTGCACACCCCAAATTTTGTGGTACCAGGATGTTAGGTTTCAAGTCACAATTCTAGGGCTTTATTTCGCTCATCGCTGTGTAGGTGCAGGGCTTCCTTTGAAAATAACCATAGATACGCCAATGAAATATCAGTTTGGTGATGTTTGAGTTATCTCTTGATGCGTCAAGCGAACTTAAGTTTTAGCAACTGCTTACTATCTCTATACTTACTATCAGTCGTTTCGCCTGCTTGTTTGCCATCTTAGTTGCATAAAAATCATGATTGATGTTGTTTCCGACGTTTTGTTGTCGTTGGTGGTCGTTCAACCGAGTTTAGTTGTTTTTGTATCTGTTGCTTCAAAAGTTTGCGAAGATCCACTTAGCACATGTGTTATATTAAGTTTAGGGGTTAAACTAGTCTTGGAAATATACATACACATATAACAGATAAACCCGCCCTTAATTATGTCAGTGCTAACTATACCTCGCATAAATTTCGGGTACGATAAATATCTGGTCATCCTTCACCTGATGCTATTTTAGGAACATAATATCTCAATCACATAGCGACAGTTACTATCAGGTCCTGGCTATTCTTTATTACGTGTCTGGCCGTAAATCTGAGTATCATTAAAATTGGCTTTATTTCAAAATAGCGCTACACCGGCAGACGAGACGTTATTTTCGTGTAAACGCTACGAGGGATAGACGAGTGACGTAAATTATCTGGAGTCGCATTATGTTTGGCGTCATCGCCAGTAAACAGATGCTGTTTTGGCATAATATTTGTTGTTTAATCACGTATTAGAAATGTTCTATCAACTTTCTCGCGAATTTATATTGAAGCAAGTACGCCATTGGATAGTCGAAAGAGGCAATTTAAAATTATTTTCGCATAATAATTCGAAGTACCATTACAGATCTGCCTTGGGGTATACCGCGAACTATGACATTCAGCAATTTACGCAAAAAACCAGCGTTAATAGTGAATTGATGATTAGATTGAAGTGATGAGTATACATAACGAATTCGAATAAAGAATTATAAGCAGTCAGAACCTTATTGAAGATTTTAAATAGAAATCCACAACAAATGAAGACCTTTATCGTCATAGAATGACTAGACTAGACGACAAAAAGTAATTGTTAAGTGAATCTCTAACCTGATCTCTGATATAGACAAAAGTTTAGTTTTATATATAATATGAATCCAGCCAAGTCTTTTAAAAAACACTAGCTAATGTCACAGGACGACTAATAGATTGAAGTATGACCGACATTATGTTATTATATTTACGGGTATTTCTCTAACAGAAAATACTCGACCATGCTGCGCTTTAACTGGTAGAGCTTGAGTCTTTACTGCAATGGGGTAGTACGGCTATACAATAGAAGTCATGTTAACTAGCCGCTTTAGTTGTAGGACTATTGTTAGATATGGAAATTAATAAATCTAGGTTATATGCTCACGTGTATAATGGACTGATATTATTAATAACAATTACAGACATGCATATTCCAGTAAGATATTCACTTTAACTGTAGCACCAATCTGAAACGTAACATGCAATTTTAAAAGCTTTCCTGTTATTTTTACGGCATCAAAACATTTCTCTTTGACTGCGCGAGTGGTACGTGCTTGTGAGAACTCAATTTGGTTGTATATAAACACGGAAAGTTCCATGGGACCGTGTGGGAGGATGTAAACACTCGTGTGTGGAGTAATCTTCTCTTTGAATACGGTAGTAATATTTGGGCAAATGTTGGCTTCGTTTGGGCAAGTATTCAAGTTATCATTTGCACCAGTGGTAGTACTGAAGAGTGTTGTCTTAAATTTAATTATAGTCTCCGGAAACGTAGCTATTAAAAATTATTCGTAACATCGGCAAAATTCTAAGTATAAAAGTTGTAAATAAAATGAACTGCAATAACATTGGCAAAAAGTAATTTAGTTTCGAAGTAAGTTAGGTAACTTTATCCGTGTTTAAAAATTCTAACTTTTAACTTTGATTTAATTACATACATATCGATTATTTATTTTGTGTTTATATACCAGTTTTATTGGTCCGCTTGACTGCCTTGTTGGCCAAATACTATAAATGGTACTAATTCCAATCGTGAAATCCTCAGTCGGATAAAGTGGTTAATACTTTTCGTTAAAGAATATTCTATATTCTGGAGAATATGTAATATTATGTAAGGCGGCACGGCTTATCATGTGGAATTTTTACATGCCCGGTCATACTTATACATCCAACATACCATCAAATATGGGCTCAGGTGTTAAGCTTTCTGTATCTATTTCGATTCAAAGACTATAATCTGCCGCACGTTTCTATTTATATCAACACCAGTTATTTCCAGCGCCTCGTTCACCTTTTGTTATCAGTACCTGATATCATTATCAGGATCTGATTTCATTCAACTGTGTTCAGCAGTTTAGTAGTGGTCGGGGTATCGTATTAAGCACAGTTCTTTTCGGATTTATATTAAGTATGAATTTTTAACATGCATGTATTGCATTGGACACGTGTTCTCGATTTTGCTAATGGTTATCATCAGCTAATGATCATTTACTTCGTTTCGCTTATCAACCATGTTACAATGACCTGTATGCAGTCACAAGCTCGAACAGCTGTATCAACAACGATAATAGAATAATCAAATGTTGTAAATAGCTTATAAACAAAGTTATTTACTTATAAAGAACAACAGAAACGAGCTTTGCTAATCTATGTGGACGATATACATTATACATGTTATTAATTGTATACGGTGTGGCAGTTATTTCTTGGTTTTAATTGTTTAAACCATGTAATGAAGGTGGCTATGCAATTTCTATAAATAATCAATATACTTGTGAGACCATCAGATTTATACGCAAAGGAGACCTTTGCTTCAATACCATGGCACGCGCCTCTGACTTCGAAGATAAGTGCGTATTAAATATCGTAAAGATATCTGTATGTATGCGAGTGCTCGATCTAATATTGTAGAAGATGTGTGAACCCAACCAATTTGCTACTTGCTAGCAAGTCTTAGACTACGGGCTATCCCATTGCATGATGGTAACAGGACTGTGCCAACTAATAAAACAGTTTACAAACACGGCTGGTACGAAAAAAACACTCTAAAATAAAGATCGGATCCGATTAAAATTACACTATCTACACGGATTTAATACTAGTACAACCTTCAACATAAATTTATATGATATTATATCCGAAAGTAAAACATAGATAAGTAAATCTATTTCGGACATGTTTGTTTTCCTTCGTCAATCTATCAATTAACTGCTGCCGAAGCTTTCTCAACATTCTAAAATAGCTTGCACTGGGCTTGTTTTATTTCTGGTCATACGTATTATTAATTCGGCATATGTTTAGATCGAGTTCATTAACCATAGTATTTTTATTTTAAAATTGCTATCCTCGTAAATGTCGCAATTCTTTCAATCTAGATTTATTAATAAAATCTATGTCAAATTCAACATCCAGTAATAAATATGCTTTTTTGTTGTTATTCAACAGAAAAAATGACCTCGTTCTATAACAGAACAGTAGAAACAAAATAACGTTTTCAGTGTTTGTACCCACAAGCTGCTTACAAAGTTATGGTCGCCGCGCTCGTAAATTAAACGGCGCTGTGGCTTCGACATTTAAAGTGAAACCACTAGAATGCGATAAAGACAGAATCATGAACTGATTGTGGAAATATTACGGCGTCATATTTTCCCTCTATCTAAAATTAATTTGTGAAATAACATATGGAATTGAGTTAACCTTTTCGATTAAGATATATCTATATTTAGCAGTTTTAAAGATCAAGGTGGTCACAATTCTACAATATTAATAAGAAAATATTTATCTTTTAAAATGTGCGTTGTCGTTTGAGGCATTTTTATTTTGCGTTATTCTGTCTGTGTTAAATCTGAACAAAGCTATAACCTAGCTATGTTAAATAAATCTAGGTCACGCTTACAACGCAATTGATTTATCTGTTGTCGTAGTCTATAAATGTCATCAATACCTTCGTAATTGAATCTGATACGATATTATGATTATTATAGGGTCTCGTTTGGTTTAGGATGAAAAAATATAGCCGTTGGTGGCACACAAATAATAATGTCATATGTATTACGTCGCACCCTCGTGAGTCCAGGATCTCAGTTGCAAAATTTATGTGTTTGCAAACCCGACCAATGTTTGATCCAAAGTGTCTGACAGACGTCCTTGCGAATGTACCTAGCCATCGATTTGTTGTCGGTAAAAACAGAACATCGGAACGGGTAGGCGTGATACTTATTTTAAGACATTGCCCGCTAGGAGACAGGCGTGTCGTCAGCTAACGAGGATTTCTTGGGTATTCCTCAATGTTGAGGTGACGGTCTCATGATGAATTGATTAACCGCTGTTGACTCCTTGCACATATTTTAGTGATTTCACGTGCGAAAATATCCATCAAAGTATATAAATAAAAAAGAAAATACAAGATATTGTATAGTAATAGTAGTAGTCTTTACTAATAAATCAAAGCAATTTATATTATGGCGGTGATCTTTAACATAACTCTGTTATTCATCATATTGAAAATTTGTTATGACTTCTCGACATGTTTATTTATACTACATTGTTGTGAAAGGAATGTTATTGTGGTTCAATTTCTTTTTTCACGTTGTCTCTTAGAAGTAACTTGTAATGAATATTTTATGTTTATCAATCCCATAGTTGAATCCACTTATGGTAAAACAATTTATACCATTGTAATGCGAACAAAGAACTACTTATCAGTAATATATTCAACTCAAAAACTAGAACAAAGTGACTTTGTTGCCGACTTGGTATGAGTCACTGCCCTAATGCATACACTCTACTTACCAACAACACTCCCACAGGTCTGTGGTGGGAGGTGGGGTTGAGGGTTGGGCGAGGGTAAGGTCAAGGTAGACTGCGGCGCGCGTGCGCAGTGCACTTCAAGACGCTGATGCAGCTACTTCATTGGAGCATGCAAGCGCGCCCTCTTTATGTTTCGCTCTGTCATCTAAATCGTCGCTTACTGAAGCACCTCTTGATGGAGGTGGCAATTCTACCTCGTTTTTGTTTAGCTTTGCTTTTAATCACGGAACTCTCTCGAAAATGAGTCTTGGTTTATATTAAATGACATCTCATTCTTCAGTAATACATATTTTATAGCTTGCAGTATTCAATGCTGTGGCCTAAATTAAATATTTTTCATTCACGGATGATATCACGATCACGGTTCAATGGCCAAATTGAGTAACAAAAACATTGTTATTGTGTTGGCAAAAAAATTGGTCTTGATTGAACGAGAGAGGAATAACAACGATGTAACTCTTGGGTTCCGGTCGGGACTAGTTTCCAAGTGATCTTCAAGGTTGTCCATCTGTAAACTTGGTTTAGTAGACGAAGTTTTCTTTATTCGGACTACAATGGATGACTTGTTTTAGTTGGATCTCTGTATATTTCTCGAAACATTTATTTGTATTACATCGATCATAATTATATAATTAATTGTAAAATAATCCATTAATATTGTCGTACTTTCATTAATATATGAGTAGTCTCGATGACTCATGAGCTATTTATAGTAATAGTTTTTCCTTCTTACCTTGACGTCGTATAGCTTAAACATGTCGAAACATTGTTTTTGCGACATGTGACGGCGTCGTGACTTTTATCGTTTTCATGGTCAAGTATTCGAAATATGTCGTGAAATTCAAATGACCATAGAATTATGGTAAATCATTACCAAAACTAATATTAGTATCGCCGTACGTATACAATATTAAGCCAGTGTCACCGGTTTAAATAGGTGTTGAGGGCGATTGCCAATTTCTGGTTATATTGCTGTTATATCAAAGCTCTGCAATCCTGACAAGATTTTGTAATCACTTTAAGATGTATTAAATAGCTTTATCCAAGAGTGTCAACCAAATCTCATTTGATTGATCTACGGATTTGTACACGTGTAAATATAGTTCTATATGTTAACTTATTGTACAAAAAGAACGTATTATCTTCATGCTGCATTAATGAACTTGCATGTGGCTTTATCGTGTGCACGTGTCGATCTATTTTGTAAATATCTAATTATAAATTTGGGAAATCATTCAACCCTGTCGCATGACACTCTATTTCGTAAGCACGCTCCATTTGAGATTAACTCTAGACGACCAATACATTTAGCATAATCAACAAGTTATTTAGACCAAAAAACATTGCTTCTGCGACCTACATCCTTACTTCCTTACTAATATTATAAATTCGAAAGTAACTCTGTCTGTCTGTCTGTCTGTCTGTTACGTTTTCACAACTAAACCGATTTCAATGAAATTTGGTACAGATATAGTTTAAAACCTGGGAAAGGACATAGGCTACTTTTTATTTATGTAGGTACCACGCGGGCGGAGCCGCGCGCAAAAGCTAGTATTATATAAAGTATACTTTCAGCCTGTAATTATATCATCAACTACGATTTTATGACCTACTAGCTGTGCCTGCGGTCTCACCCGTGTCATTGGTATTTGTGGTTACTGCGCCGCTCCCGTGAGCCGTAGCTTGATGTTATATAGCCTATGTCCTTCCCAGGGTCTCAGGCTATCTTCATTCCAAATTTCATCTAAACCGGTTCAGCGGATTGAGCGTGAAAAGGTAACAGACAGACAGACAGAGTTACTTTTGCATTTATAATATTAGTAAGGAAAGGACTAGATCATAAACACTGTGTTAATTATTATTATGTTATTCATCTTATTCGTATGTAGATGCGATAAGAGTACATGCTATGGTAATACACCAATTATTACCCAAGAGAGTACATAGTGTATGACATTATAATGTGGTTACATATTAGTTACAATACATACCTAATGTGAATAGTGACTATTAGTGACCCCGATGCTAGGAAAATCCTGTGTTATAGGGGCCACCCATTCGTCCGGGAAAGGATTTATAGGTACTAGCGGTCGCCTAGTGCTCGAAGTTTTACCAAGGTTTGCCTGTAAGATATTGCTGATATATGTCATTATATTTGTAACCATAGTTACGCGCTTCGACTGCGTGTGTCAAATGCATGGTTGTGTGCGTGTAGTGTTTTTTCATTAATTTAATGTATTTCTAATGCATATTTTATATAAATATTAGGATTCGCCCCTCCTTCTCCATATAAACTTTAACTGTGCCAAATTTCATACTCCTCCGTCCGCGCAATTTTCGTAAAATGGGGTAAAAGTTTTTGCTTCATGTATTAATATATAGATTACAATTTTCGTGCGGCTATGGGACTAACTGGCTTGACAATATCAACGGTGTGAATGTGTATGTGTATGTATATGTATGAGGGTGTGTGTGTGTGTGTGTTTGAAGGCGTTATATGTGAAACCGTTTATGTAGTGTATTAATACAATACCAAAACACACCCCTTTACGTTCTCGAATTCAGGTAACTACGCCGTATCTCGCTCACGAACTTTCTAGAATTCACTAGGTGCATATAATTGATGTAGTAGTAAGTAGTGTATCCCGGTCCAGTGTATCGATCGGGACCTGCGCGCTCCTCCGCCAGCAACAGGCTATGACGCAGTTACGAGAACGCATGTGTTAGTGTTTATTTAGTACCTAGATAGTCTGTACCACTAGGATTGTATTTATGTCTTAGATTAGTACATCCTCTGCAGAGTCTAGTTCATTAGTTCCCAAAGTGGTCCAGGTGGACCCCCAGGGGTTCACGGGAGACTCGACGGGGGTCTACGTTGGCATGACAAAAAAATGGG
This sequence comes from Catocala sponsa, assembly GCA_963564715.1. Lineage (NCBI taxonomy): Eukaryota > Metazoa > Arthropoda > Insecta > Lepidoptera > Erebidae > Catocala > Catocala sponsa. Next base: position 22,697,383 of record OY751341.1, on the reverse strand, counting down.
GGTGCACAATTCGTAAGCGGGGGTCCACGAAAATTTATTTGCTTTAAAAAGATCAGTCCGCCTACAGTGATAGGTTCAGTACAGAGAATTAAAAAAAAATATCATCCCGTAGAGATTTGATCAAATTTTTTTACTTGCATGAACTTGTTTACAGCTAAATTTTGAAAGTGGTCTATGAGAAATCTGGCAACCTCTGGTCTAGTTGCTCAATGCGCTAGAAAATGGAGTATTTCCGATTGAGTTAGTATCATTTCGTCTTGTTTTCTATATACGTATGAAGCCTTATACACTGAATTGTGTACGACGCATAACGGCGTACCTACAGTCCAGGTTAATTGGAAGCTGTCAGATTGATAGTATTGATTCGCGCTGCAAATAAATACATCATCCAAGTATATAATATTATCAATTAAATTACCGTGTCTTTGCACTTATGCATTATGGGTGGATGAGATTGCGTAAGTTCAAAGATAAGATATCGGGAATATGTTTAGCTGTATTGTACTTCATATAACTGAAAGGCGTGGTCATATCTTAAAAGCGTTAAATTATAGTATATTTGTATATGTAGATATACTATCGGCTCCAGCGACGGATGACCATTTCAGAAAAATTTTCGCTTGCACATGTTGACCAGTTGAGTTTGTATCGCCTTAGAATCAGTAAACAAATGTAAAGTGTAAAAAAACTCAAACAAAGAAAGGGGCGTGTCACGGGTACGGGTACCAAGTGTTGGCCTGCTATGCGATTTTAACCTTAGGAGTGGTCATCCGTCGCTGGAGTCGATAGTACATTCACGGTGATATATATCTGAAATCAAATCCCACGTTATAGAGGGCTGGCTTATTGTTCACCAGCCACATTTACGTAGTTTCTGTGCTACTACTGTGGAATTGGTTACAGCGCTATAGTATATTAGTAGCTAGCTGACCCGCGCAATTTGGTCTGCTTAACATAAGAGAATTTATTGAAATTAAACTACTATATACGGATTTTATCGCGTTGGTTATTTGACACTTTATTACAAAATTTAGAAACTGTTACACTACTATTACTATTAAATTTTACTAATTTTAAATTATTGAAACTGTTAAAACTATCTATATTTATGTATACACTTTCTCCGACCTTTCAGTTGCTTTACAGCAGACGGGGAGACTAAGATGGTAGTTGTCTCAATGTTCCAGTGTAGTTCAGATTTAGGTTTGATTTGCAATCATTAAAATTAAATGATTAAGTATATTATATTACTATGCTGCTATGAGGGCGGTGTGGAGGCCACTGCTCTTAGACCACACGACTGCTTACCATCAGGTGGAGTGTAGTCATTTTGAAGAGCAAAAAAAAAATTACTAGCTGACTCGCGCAACTTCGTCTGCTTCACATAAGAGAAAATTTCCCGTTGAGGTCAATAATTAAGATAAAACTATCCTATCTTTTAAAGTTTGATCAAAATCGGTTCAGTAGTTTCAGAGTTTATCCCGAACATACATCGTGACACGAGATTTTAATAAGATAAAACTATCCTATCTCTTAAGTTGGACCAAATTACAGATAGTTACGAAGTTTGATCAAAATCGGTTCAGTAGTTTCAGAGTTTATCCCGAACATACATCGTGACACGAGATTTTTATATACATACATAGCTTTTACCCGCGGCTTCGCTCGCTTTAATTTAGAATTTGACAATCAATTCGGGTTGTACTCTGATTCGAAAGACACGTGGCGCCATCTATTATCATAAGAACGTTATTGTTGTTTTCCTCGGGAACAGTATTTTTTTCGGGATGAAAGGTAGCCTATGTCCGTTTCTGTACACCTGACAACGTATATTTAAAATTTCAGGATGATCGGTTCAGTGGTTTAGGCTTGAAAGGGTAACAAACAAACAAACTCATTTTCGCTTTTATAATATTAGTTAGGTAGTTAAGATTAGGATTTGCCTTATCTGTAGAATCTTTAATTCTATAGTAAACCGGCCTCGACTCATTTGAGCGTTATCTCAATTTTGCACAACAATGTAGTCCCATTCATTGACTGAATGATTTGGAAGTCGACTTGAGTTCAACAACATACTTTTTAGTACTGCTTCTGCGAACCTTTGACCTATTTGTGATATAACTATTTATCGTCTCGCTACCGAGAATGGAGACTGTGACACCACGAGTATCATGCCGCTTGGCTATTAACAGCTTGTTCCTCTTGGAGGCTAGGTAGAAATATATTAGGCAGTCATTAAAAATCTTTTTATGACTTTTCGAAATTATGTGCGTATTGATTGACAATTACCGCCTGCTCCGTGCCTCGGAGAGTACTTTAAGCCGTCGGTCCCGGCTGCCATGAACATTGGTAAGTCAGTGCCCTCTAAGATCCTGACACTGGTCTAGCTTTAGAGGGTATCGTTAGCCTTCGGGTTGCGGAGGTCAGATGGCATTCGCTTCGTGTAAAAACTGATATCCAGTCAAATCCGGTTAGACTAGAAAGCCGACCCCAAGTGACTTGGGAATAAATGGCTAACGATAAGAAGTCATTAAAAATCTTTATTTTCATACAAAAGGTCTAACGTCTACTTTTATTATTCAAATCATATAATTAACACAGATATACATATGTGCTTACCTTTAAAATGAAAAAAATGTAATTCACGTTGGTGTCTACTGAGACGCTCATAGCCAGTTGCACTCACTGATCGGTAAATGATTAGCGAGGTTAAGCAACGTTGGGTGCAATCAGTCTATAGATAGGTGACCGCTTAGAGGTATTTCATCTGAGCGTCTCCGTGCTTCGGAGCCGATCATCATAAACAGCCGATCCTAGTTGTTGCCAAATTGACAGCAGTCGTTAAGCCATGTCAGAGGCCTACGGGCGGCTTGAACAACTCTTGACAACAGGTTGGCCACTAACCACACGGAAAGAAAGAAGAAGTGTCTATTGTAGCTTTGTTTTGGCTGATCACTGTCTCCCAAAATACAGGCTATTGCCTAGTATCAGAATCAGTACTAGTAAATATTGTGCTAAGTCTAAGTCATAATAATATAATAATAATAATCTTTATTATGTACCAGTTTTACAATTTTGTACATACAATATGCTAAAACAAACGTTATTTTTACAAATTGTAGGTTATTACAGTGTTGTAACCATCTGACACCCAAGCTAAGATTGAACTTGTGTTATGGGTCTCAGGACCCTTAAAAATTGACTCCTTTATTACATTACGTAAATACGTCGTGTGTGACGTGGTATTTTACTTTCTAGATACATTTTTAAATAGGAGTAAATAAAGATATCTTACATGCAAGAAAAAAAAAGTCATAGATTAAGTTCCGCGCAGTTATACATTTTTCTTTCAATAAACTTTATTATTATTATTATTAACGTTTCTTGAACAATTGTCAATCTATACTATCTATACTAATATTATAAAACTGAAGAGTTTGTTTGTTTGTTTGAACGCGCTAATCTCAGGAATTACTGGTTCGACTTGAAAAATTAGTGTTGGATAGCCTATTTATCTAAGAAGGCTAAAGGCTATATAACATCACGCTACGACCCACGGGGGCGGCGCAGTAACGATAAACGCGCGTGAAACCGCGGGAACATCTAGTTTAAAATATAATTATAATTACAAAAAGAAAAAAGAAAATTTGTATAATAAATGTCACTGCTAGGAGTGATAATAAAGACATGCAGTAGTGATGGCTCCACAACACAGTCTTAAGCACTAACATCGCTAAGCGTCTAATAATATTTACTTGTTAAAGAATTAACCATATTACGGATAATCGGAACAAGATTCCACAAGGTCGCACAACTGATGACTAATACAACGCGCAAAATGTTCTGACGTATATTTACGATCAGTTTACGAGTTCACAGTGATGTGAGATGTTACATAATTATGATCTGAATGTCTGCATCGGCCGTCCAGTGACGTAAATTTGCGTTTACGCTTGTTGATGGTCTAGAGGTCACCGATTCGATTCTTTAGTCGGGTAATTGGGTTATTGGGGATTTTGTTTTGCAAATGTTTAGTATTCTTAGCAAGCAGTCGGTCACTGCGCTTACATATAAATACATATCTATCTATCTATATATATATAAAACTCTTCCGTGACTGAGTGACTGACAGACAACGCATAGCCGAAACTATTGGGCCGTGGGCGCAAGAAGCTGAAATTTGACATGTATGTTCCTTGGGTACTGCAGGGGTGCACTAAGAAGGGATTTCCCGAAATTCCCACGGGATTGGGAAGAAATGGATAAATAAAAAAACATGTGCGGGCGTAGCTGCGGGCATCCACTAGTAACTGATAAAATGTGAGCTTGAAATGCCTCTGTTTAACCCTTTAAGAATATACAAGTCGTCTTTAAAAAAACAACGGGTTGCACTCAGGGAGTGTCGGCAGAAGTGAAAACTTGAATATTAACGTTGTGCATTTTTGATATTTTGGAATGGTTAGGGAATAATTTTGCACGAATTGCTTTAATTATCAGTATAAAAGTACTATCATTTATTGCGCTATCGTACACAAACATGACAATTCTCCCTCCGTCTTACGAATTTTCGATCAGGTCACGTGTCCTGACGCGAGTTTAACATTTTTTACCCATCACAAAAAAGTGCACAACGCCGCTAAAGAAGTTTTCACTTCAAAAAAATGTGTTATGTTTATGACACATGAACATCCACGACTCTGCACAAGTATTCGTGAAATTTACAAATTAACCCGTATTCGAATTCAACTCCTACAACCGCTAGCTACATTCATGCACTAAAATAATATATACAATCACATTATTATCACCAATCCCTTTCCAACTCTTTCAACGAAGTGCTTTCCTCCATTAATTATTACAAGAACACATTTCACAGAGGTTACTTACCTTATTTACCCTCCTTTAGGATAAGAGCGTGCGTTACGTTAATAACAGTGAGCATGTTTGTACTTGCGATAACATTCGCTTAGTTTTTAGGTCAAGCCATAATGTTGTTAAGAAATTTGTCCCCAGAGTCCTTAGTACTCTGCCCTGCTTTTATAACACGGCGGAAACTAGTTGTCTTTATCGCTGAGTACCTTCTTAATTTGTGCTGGTTATAATCCTTGAAGATAGTGTTTTGGTTTGTTATACATAATGGTATAAGTTGGATTTTGTGGTGGGGCAGTAGTGAATGCAATTTAAGAAAAGCATACCTAAGACCTTATGCCTGGTCTTGGATTCGCTTGTCTGGTCAGTTAAGTGTTATTAGATCTTCAAAAAGTTTTTAGCAGCAATACAGAGTTTGAATCTTTGACTGGTTCACGGTAATAGTATATGAAACTATAGCTGGCGGCAAGTGCCTGTGACACACCTCTGCGTACCGTTTGGGGGATTAGGCGTGATATGTATGTACAAGAGGGCTAAGGCAAAAAAGAAGATTATTTGAATAAAATGATTTTTATTGGTAACTAGCTTTTCCGCGCGGCTCCGCCCGCGTGGTACCTACATCAATAAAAAATAGCATATGTCCTTCCCCAGGTTTTAAACTATGTCTTTACCAAATTTCATCTAAATCGGTTGGGTGGTTTAGCCGTGAAAAGCTAACAGACAGACAGACAGACAGATAGACATACAGAGTTACTTTCGAATTTATAATATTAATAAGGATAATGGAAAGACACTTAGGCCACCGTATGATGATAAAATGAGTAGTAGAGCCTCGCTCATTTCTCACAGAATATCGACGTGAAATATCAGTATTCCTACTGTTGTGTTTCGTTCGGCGAGTGAGAGTGCCGGAGGCCCAATCACCCTCTTTGTCTCTTCCCGCTCCTTCTCCTTCACACTTCCTTTCCTAAAGGGTCGGCAACGCGCAAGTGATGTCTCTGGTGTAGCAGGCGTCCATAGGCTACGGTGACCACTTGCCATCAGGTGGGCCGTATGCTTGTTTGCCACCTTAGTCGTATAGAAAGAAAAATATTTTGCGAGAGCTGAGAATAGACCGACTGTATTAGGAATTGTGTGGCTGAAACCTATATCATCATTCTTGAGTTCAAATATACCTAACGCTGGTAAAGGCTATTTAAAAATAAATTGCAGTATATGGAAATGAACGATATCAGTGAACTTTCCACTTACGTTATCTAAAGATACGGATAGATAAAGAACATTTCAGACAGCGTGACGTCCACGATAAATCACTTCACGAATCTCCTGCAATAGACAATACATGCTCGTGATTCAGACTGATTACAGAGATTACTATCCACTCTTGGTTGCACTTATCAAGTCTGACTTAATTATAAATAGGAATGAGCTAAATGTCGATAAAAATATCGGTATGGAAATAGTGCTATCGAGCGAATATTTGTCCAGAGATTTGGGCGATTATTCGGTTTGCTAAGGGTTAAATAGGCAATATTTTGACTGTAAAATGTAGCTGCAATATTGCCAACTAGCTATAGCTCGGGCAGCTGAAAATCATTCGAATATATCGGCCATTCCGAACATCATTCTGTGGATATAGGCGAACTATTGGCGTGTATACTTATATCGTTGTTCATGCTGGTCAGTATAATGCAGCCACAGATTGCAGTAAAATGCTGTCTTAGAAACCCTTATATACTTTTAATCCAACACGAATGTAGAATATCATATTGAAAATAAACAGAACCGAATATTTTACTTGTAATTCGGGCGAATATTCGTTTCGATACAAGCTTACCCCCTCTTTTGGCTACAAAAAGAAAAAATCGGGTCATTCCTTTTTATACTACGCATGCATATCTACTTGTATGTACCTATGGGAATATTCGGTTGTCAATGTATCAACCGAATATGCGCATAGCCATATATTCGCCCGAATGTTATTGCGTTTATGTCATACCAACACTTTACTGCACTAACATTCGGCAGTTATACGGTACATATTTTTCAAATAAATTATCAGTATAGGATCGTGACATCTATACTAATATTATAAAGCTGAAGAGTTTGTTTGTTTGGTTGAACGCGCTTATCTCAGGAACTACAGATTCGTATTGAAAAAAAAAAGAATCATCAAAATCGGTTCACCCAGTCGAAAGTAACGAGGTAACAAACATAAAAAAAAAGAAATACTGACGAATTGAGTACCTCCTCCTTTTTTTGAAGTCGGATAAAATTATTTGAGTGTTGGATAGCCCATTTATAGAGGAAGGCTATAGGCTATATAACATCACGCTACGACCAATAGGAGCCGTGCATCAATGAAAAATGTTGCACAAACATGGAAAATTATCTTATGTGAAGCAGACGAAGTTGCGCGGCTCAGTTAGTTATGTATGTAAGTATAAATAAGTAATTACTTATTAACCCATTCAATGCGGCAACAAATTTTGCTTTCACTAGCCAGAATCGGCTTATATTTAACGTAAACGCCGATCGGCGTCAGTCGCATTTAATGAAATAAAAAAACCAAAATATCTAAAAACTACTCATATGAGGCATTTCATTAGTAAATTCCGAACACATTTGTTGTTTTATTAATATAATATCTTTAAATTTGGGTAAAATATAAAACAACTATACATGATGCCGATCGGCGTCCTCCGAATCTGAGTATGAAAAAATAAGACGCCGATCGGCGTCCGCCGCATTGAATGGGTTAAGATTTCATTTATCTTCATATGACAGTATATATATGCCCTTGAGTTGTATTTACTTGTATAATGCAGTCGTTAAATAAAGATTACGCATCGTTTCCTTACTTTCTAATATATACAAGTCTATAAGATAGTAACGTGTATAACATTTTATTGATGACTAGTTTCTACGTGTGGCTTGGCCCGCATGAATCCTACGGAAATGTATTCCGGGACAAAATATAATCTGCCAAGTTGCATCCAAATCTGACTAACGGTTTAATGATGATTGAATAACAAACATATAAACCTCCAAACGTCCTCATAAACTTTTACATTTATGATATTAGTAGAATGAAGTGTGATGGTCGGGTTGTTTTTGATCATGAATGCCAAAAGCGTTTTAAATATTATGTTTCAGTAAGTTTATTGCAAACTAGCTGTGCGGGTGATTTCATAGACGCGAACATTGTATCATCTATGTAACCTAACGCAATTCAAAATTTACTAAATATGTGCCTATATTTTTGTATTGTCGACTAATTGAACTCGACTAAACATTAGCCCAAAATTTCTTTAATACATCACTGAAACCTAAATTAGAATTCGTTCAGCTGTTGTGTAGATAGAGATAGATTAGCGTGCACAAACGCACAGACAAAAACAACTTAGGATTTTATTAGAAGTATTATATATGTGTAGGACATCAAAGCTTTGAGTTAGCAGTATTAAAATTGTAAGTAGTTTCTGCCTGCGGCTCTGCCCACGGCATCACTTGGTTAGGTCTTGCGTAGAGGTACGGTCTTCCTTCCTAAGGATACAATTTATCGCCCTGCCAAATTTTATTAAAATCCGGATATAATATGTGACCTACCTGAAGACAACAATCTTATCTTATGTGGCGGCCAGTCAGTTCAGACCGGCGACACTTCGACCCAGTGGGATCTTTTGTGTCGACACTCTCCCAATAACGACTGCCATAGATGTTCATGGCAGCCGGGAGCGACGGCTTAACGTGCTCTCCGAGGCACGGAGCAGGCGATAATTGTCAATCAATACGCACATAATTTCGAAAAGTCATATAACTTCCGAAAGTCAGAGGTGCGCGACGTGGGTTCGAACTCGAGACCCTCTGCATTGCAGTCTGTTGGTCTCCCCCACTGAGCTATCGCTGCTCCGAAGACAACAAACAACTCTTTCTATTTATTTTTATAAGAGAACAAATATAGACTGGAAGCAGCAACATAACAGTGCTATAACGAGCATTTGTTTACCATATAAGACAAAAAATATGGTCTACATATTATATAAAATATAATACCATCCTATTTAAGAGAATATAGTTAGCTAACAAGTGACCTTGTCCCATCGTGTCGTTGACTACAAAGGTGTCAGCCGAGTGTGAAACACACAGGTTATTACAATACACAAACATGGTCGCGGCAGACAGACACTGCGTAACTTCTCACCGACTCTAAACACACGAAGTATCGCTTGCACAATACGTTAGGTTTAGGGTTCAACTGTCTTAGGAGAACGTATTATCGCTGGGACGAATCCAAATCACACACACAAAATAGGTATAACCGGACTCAGAAAAAAAAGTTTGTAGGAAACGTATTTTTTTGGGTTCGTGTCGGAGTCGAACCTACGGGATTCGTTGCACTGGCAGACCACTAGGTGACCACTTTATCCACTGCATCATCCAAGGAGTCTAGAAGTAATCAAGATACTCACACGATTTTGATTTTAATAGCATATTTCTTGACAGGTACTTGGATTCCCGCCAATGTGCTCTCATATCCATTCATTTCTATTTATTTGTTTTTCAATTGTAGCTAGTTACGTAAATAATCTACTTACGTTTTTCTACGATTTGTTAGTTCAGTGACATATGTGGGTGCGCTTGCGCAATTGCAGAAAACTTTAGCCGTAATGCCGCCGTGCCCAAACTTCCAAATAAACACATGTAACGTTAAGGATTGTCTAACCCGCTTTAGAGGCGTGGTTGATCCAGGAATGAACTAAGTGGAGACAATAAAAAATTCATTCGACACGATTAAATCGTTTATATTACAAATATAGACTTGTACAATAAAAACAATGCGAATTATACACTATAACAACAACTAGATTCAAGTAGTAAACAGGGCGTGGTTCGTTAAGGCTCCCTACGTGGTCTGGATAGCTTCCAAAGACCATTTAACTGAGTTAGCGTAGCGCAGCGGAAGGAGACAGCACCAGGGCGCGATCCACTTATATAGGCTGCCGCCGCTTGGGGGGGGACTAGAGATGGCACTTCCTCGCTCGTCGCGCACGCAGCCGTGCGCCACGAATCGATTACGTGACACAAGAACCTAGTAACTCGGTTAACTCGTATGAGTCTAGGTAACTGTTACTCATTTAGGCAAATGTAGTACTTATTCAATATTTTATATGGTGACGATGGTAAGTGGTTCTCGTAACTAATAATTTTGTGTCTGGGTATCACAGCAATCACAGTAGTGATTCTAATTTCTAGCACACCAGCTATCGTGAGACTCGCGTTTTATCCCAGTGCTAATCTGTTAGGAAATTCGCAGTAGCAGGACGAAGTCAGGTGACGTGCCCGGTATCGGCAATAGACTGGCCCTATTTCTGCGATCTAAAAATGTACCTAGCGAAATGTAGACGCAGGATCCCTACCTACCTCTTTGGAGAATTACAGGCGTGACTCTATAATAACGTGTACGAAATAATAAAACTTTTATCTACCCCTCAACGTTGACATGAAACGCCAGTAAATCATTTTCGAACCGTTTAAGTCTCAGTGAAATTACCATTGAACAACCGTATATGGCTCACTAAGAGCCTGAATACGTTCGTATTGCGGTACCAAGAAAAACTTCAGTTTCGTGTGCTATTATTATATCGGCATCTCCAAACCGGACCCGCCAGGATAATTACGAAGAAAGCTGCGTTTGTAAACTGTACTTTTTACATACCTGCCAGGGAATAGCGAAGACAGAGGAGCTGGTAATACTTGCCACACCAGTGCCGCGATTCTGGCCAGATTAACATGATTTTAATCAAGTTATAGCCCGTACGAAAATCTTATAGAAGCCTGTTAGAAGGACGCATAGGGGCTTTATAAAATTACTCATGAAGATTGTAAATATCTAGATCAGCAGGAGTATTTCGAATATTTTTTAGAAACTTCTTAACGTGTACATTTTCATAGTACGAAGTTTGATGATCGCTATAGGCTCAATCCTTATTACGTGGGACATAAAATTCACCAATTATGGGTATAATAACATCTCTGCTAACTCTTTTGCTATCTTACTCTTGTATATCTCCGAAAATAGACGGCGTGTGCGTTGTGGGTAGTTGCAAAACCCGTAATAATAAAGACTCAAGCCGTATCCATCATTTACATACTGTTCCATGTTACGTATATAGATAAGAAGGATGTCAAACAGGCTCTGTATACCAAATAGAATATAGGCTCTTAGAGGTCGAATATGGGGTTGAAGGTGACCCTGTCTGCTACTATAAATAAATGAAGGACCGACCCTTTGAGGGGTGACTGAACAAATTATTTTATGCAATGACAAACCTGTAAAATTAACGCTCGTTTTTAATATGAGAAAATATTGGTAAATTATCCAAAGGCGTTTAAAAATAAAAATATCAATGGATAGTTAACTATCGATATTATGTTTAATAACATTATTATGATTATCAATGTCAAGTGTTAAGTTGATTAAGGCATTTCATCGCGTCGAAAGCGATTTGGGTACGTTAAAAGTCAGAACATGAGTTGAAATAGAATCGCATGTACGCATGTCATCTAATATTTTTGTTATTGTCAGTCATATTCTATCGCGCCAAAACGATTCTTCGCGCCAAAAGCGTTTCTATCGCGCCAAAAGTGATTCTAACGCGCCAAAGGCGGTCTTAAAACGCCACTTAATTGATTCTATCGCGCCAAATGTGATTCTATCGCGCCGAATGTGAATTCTATCGCGCCGAAAGTGATTCTGTCGTGATCAACTAACTGTCTAACGTAAAATTCTAGAATGTCTTCAACGGTGTGATTAAAATTGCCTATACGTTTATTTTTATTAATCAAATGTTGTTTGTTTTGTTGACCCAGTAACTGCATGGCTACTAAAATAGCCAGCACGGGCGTCTATTTGCGATCTCTTAACAACGTAAACGTTTGTTAATAAAACACGTGTCGTTTGTACATAATCGATCTGGATTGATTAATTAATCGATTGGAATGAACTCGGTAATTAGGGTTTATCGATCATCGTTCGTTTGTTACGTTTATTGTTAACTAGCTGAAGCTCGCGAGTTTGCCCGCGTAAATATTATGGGAATTGGGATAAAAATAAGTGTAAATATATTATACTAGATGTGCCCGCGGTTTCACCCGCGTTTATCGTTACTGCGCCTTCCCCGTGGGTCGTAGCGCGATGTTATATAGCCTATCTAACACTGAAATAATTTTTCAAATCGAACCAGTAGTTCCTGAGATTAGCGCGTTCAAGCAAACAAACAAACACACTCTTTAGCTTTATAATATTAGTATAATAACCTTCAAAATTTAGTGTAGTTAGGAATGAATCGGCAACATTAGGCGCATTGTTATTAGTTCGCTTATAGTAATGCCAATGCGGCATCTGTGCAATCAAATAAAGGTGTGGTGAGGAACACCGCGGTGGTTTTACTCGGTTCAATCCAAATTTCCATCTTGGGCTGGATCCCGACATATCCCCATCGCCCGCCCCAAACCGACGGTGTGGAACGTGACTTGCACATTTCCCCCTTAAAAAAACTGCAATCAAAACAATAAACAAAAACAAATATTAACAATATTTTAAGTTTCAATACATTCAACTAATTGCCAGAATGGGCATCGAACCAGTAATAGTGAGTGCTTTATTACGTAGTAATTTTTTGCCACTGCGGCTGCGTTATCAGTGCAATCAAAACAGTAAACTGCACTGTTTTACAGCTACATTGCCAGTACATACGTACCAAGTAACGGTAATAAATCAATAGTGGGTGGGCGCGTTGAATCTGCGATGGTTCAAGAGAGATGCAACGCTGCATCGATTCGCTTCCGTTTCGTCGCCGCGTCGTCATAGTGACGGACCCAGTTATTACATCACGGGTACAGCTAGCAAATAAAGTTGAACGATTTTTTTTTATGAGTGTGGGTAGATGTAAAAATTGTTTTGTATATAAAACAAACACTGACTGACTGCACTGATGGCGTAGTGGTTTTAGTTGTCACCTCGCCATTGTACTGCCTGCCTCGAGTGGTATTGGTTTGATCCCTGCACGAAACAACTATGGGGGATCCCCTAGTTGTTTCGTGTGTGAGTGTTCTTTGTGTCCATAAAGAGATGTCTTTAACCTTTTGACCGCCACGGACGTCAATTCACGTCAAATTAAACCGTACTCACGACGCCCCCGACGGCATGGCACGTTCGAAAATACGACTACTTTACAGTTGAAAATAAACATACAAAAATATGTTTGTTGTGTTCCTTTTACCTATTATTTAAAACTACATTAATCATCGCCTGGCGTAGGGGGCACGACGCTACTTTTATGCTGTGGCGGGCAAAAGGTTAAACAATATTAATAAAATAAATTATTAATTTACGATACAATGTAATACTCATAAATGTGAAAACCTTTATTGCGCTTTATGTATGAATTTGCCATGTTCAGCTAGGTCATAAAAATTTAAAGGACTGACAAAAAACTCATGTTCACTGCTTTTTAATCAACATATTTTGGTTTCATCACATCTATCTATAGGAATTGCACCGAAACAGCTTACCTACTATATTAGACGAGCCGTAAATGTTGACACCTTACTAGAATAAAAAGTTACTACTCAAGCCTGGCTGATACAGATTTGAACGATAATACCGCTGTGCAGTCATCTATATCTCCTCCTTAATTCAGACTAAATAATGTTAATCCTAATCCTAACTAATATTACAAAAGCGAAAATGAGTTTGTTTGTTTGTTACATTTTCACGCCTAAACCACTGAACCGATCATCCTGAAATTTTGCATATACGTTGTCAGGTATACAGAAACGGACATAGGCTACCTTCCATACCGACAAAAATTACTGTTCCCGAGGAAAACAACAATAACGTTCTTATGATAATAGATGGCGCCACCTCTCTTTCGAATCATGATTGCATTATATTATTACAAGCAGAGTACAACCCAAATTGATTGTCAAATTCTAAATTAACGCGAGCGAAGCCGCGGGCAAAAGCTAGTCTAAAATAAACGTTGCGTGCATTTCTTTGCTGACGGTACCATATACCTGAGTGCTCGCTAATAATATTCTACCCTATTTGCAATGGGCGTTCTAGTAATACTAAATACATCTATATAGTTATTATCGTATTGAAATTTTCCTTCCTACATACATACGTCACAACTGTTTCCAGAAAGGGTAGGCAGAGATTACACATTTCCACTTGCTATCCCAGCTTATACCGCACTTTTAAAAAAACAGCGACTCAACTCGAAATTTTGAAGTCAGGCTATTTGAATTCTAATTGTATGACAATAAATCCTATTCCTAACTAATATTATAAAAGCGAAAATGAGTTTGTTTGTTTGTTACCTTTTCACGCCTAAACCACTAAACCAATCATCCTGAAATTTTGCATATACGTTGACAGGTGTACAGAAACGGACATAGGCTACGTTTCATCCCGAAAAAAATTACTGTTCCCGAGGAAAACAATAATAACGTTCTTATGATAATAGATGGCGCCACGTGTGTTTCGAATCATGATTGAATTACCCGAATTGATTGTCAAATTCTAAATTAACGCGAGCGAAGCCGCGGGCAAAAGCTAGTTCTAAATAAATTTGTTTTAAGTAATTGCAACAGTGTTCAATTTTGTTTGATCCAAAATAATCAGATAAGTCTGTTTTATTAAGAGTGCGATATGTATCTCTTAATACATTCACTTATAAATTTTTCGGTACGCCGTTTTTCGCACTATGTATCTATTGAGGTAGGTATGAAGTGTAAAAGTTGGCAACTCTATAAGATAAGATACTGAGCTGAGCTTACTATTCGCACTAATGATCCCAATCACACGTCATAAAAACATTGACGTCGTTTGAGATTATCTGTGATCTATTAAAACATACCTTTTAATTAATTACTACGTATGTATAATTATGTTCGATAGCCACACGTTCAGCGCGTGTTACACATATTATTGAGCTTGTTCTTGTGCCTCGGTGGTGCGAGTCAATGCGATTGTTGTTGTGCAAGAGGTCTCGGATTTGATGTCCGAGTTGGAGAAATTGTTTTTTGTTTTTCTGCCTACAAGTCAACGATACCAAAACCATGTCTCGAATTGTGCCCGGTAGACGCCAATAGTTCCTCTATTACGTGGATTTTAAAACCTTAGCTGGTAGAATAAGAATACAATACACGTCTGCTTACTCCTACCAGGATGCAAGCGTATGTACGTACTTACAATTTTTTATCCGTTTGGACATCGAGACCACGGGTTATTCCCAGAGTACCCCGATCTCCGAGACACCCGTCCCGGAGAACCCCGAATACGATAAATATGATTAAATTTTTTTAAATTTATTCTTTTCTTTTCAACTTTTACGGTCAACATAAAAAGTGCTGAAATGTATGAGTTTGAAATACATTTATAAGGCGAAAGTAGTTTATTTAAAATGTTGTACAATGTTAAATCATAGTTTTAATAGAGGTAAGTAATTACAGTTTGAATAAAATTTATCAAAGATATAAAATAAATGTTACAATATTATCAAATCATACTTAACAAATATATTTTACAATTTATGACAACAATAATTATTTCAAATTCAGAAAGCACAGTCGGGCGAGGTCTGTTAAAAATTTACCTGAGCTGATTGATGCCCCAATCAGTTATAATAAACTATGGAGTTGGTATTTTGTTTTCCTGTGTTAAAAAAGAAACTATTGTGATAATTAATTAAAACCTGTGATTGCTCTAGAAGATTATATTGTATTCCCTAATTATAATATTTACCTTAACTAAGCAAGACGTTTTGTCCTGATCCTTAAAGTTAAGTAAGTATTATAATTTTAGTAAGTAATAAAATTTTATTTAACATAACATCTGCCGACGGTACTTTTAAGCTAAACTGACTTTTAATTGAGTTTATCAAGATAAAAATAGTTCGGAAAACTTGGAGATCGGAGTACTCAGCAATAACCCGAGACCACACTTCGCCCACGCGGCCTTTGATGTCTTATCTTTAAAATAGTTATTCCGAATGTAGATATTCTTTGTGTCAGTTTTCTAAACTTTGTTTAGTCCCCCGTGACATAAGAATTGTTTCTCCTGCAGGATATGTATGTACGTCTCATAAAAAAAGTTTATAAATTGTGGATAAAATGTTCAATTTTAGTAAGGCCATACTAGGCTTTTCGCATTAAATGAAGATACCTCTTTCTTCTTTCTTTCTTTCCGTGTGGTTAGTGGCCAACCTGGTGTCAAGAGTTGTTCAAGCCGCCCGTAGGCCTCTGACATGGCTTAACGACTGCTATCAATTTGACAACAACCGGGACCGATTTTTTACGTGCCCTCTGAAGCACGGAGACGCTCAGATGAAATACCACTAAGCGGTCTCCCATCTATAGACTGACCGCACCCAACGTTGCTTAACCTCGCTAATCGTTTACCGATCAGTGAGTGCAACTGGCTATGAGATACCGCCACTGAATATAAGGTACGTAGACGCTATACAATGTATTTATCTATGCGTCTGCCCATCGAGACGTATAATCTATGCCACGCGACGGCTCTCGATAAACCTTATGTAATATAGTAAACATACATATCGACACGCGGCCGACGTGTGTTAACAACATATAATATGTACTGAATTGTTATACTTATATATTATTATTGTTTTATTTTGCCACGTGCATTGTAAGTTTTCTAGCCTTTGCAAATGGGCTGAGCGTTGCGGGTTCAATCTCTATGAACGTAGTTAAACGAGTTTTCTTTGTGCCCATTTTTTTCTATGTTTGTGGTTTCTGTTGGGTAATCCCTGCAGACACATTCAAATACAAGACAATTGTCTTGTATGAGATTTGTATCTATTTGTGTATCACACAAATATTAGATAATTTTTAACCGTTGCATAGCCAGTTGCACTCACTTATCGGTAAACGATTAGCGAGGTTAAGCAACGTTGGGTGCGGTCAGTCTATAGATGGGTGACCGCTTAGTGGTATTTCATCTGAGCGTCTCCGTGCTTCGGAGGGCACGTAAAAAGTCGGTCCCGGTTGTTGTCAAATTGACAGCAGTCGTTAAGCCATGTCAGAGGCCTACGGGCGGCTTGAACAACTCTTGACAACAGGTTGGCCACTAAGTACACATGTATTATACATATAAACCTTACTCTTGAATCACACTATCTATTAAAAAAAACCGCATCAAAAGCCGCTGCGTAGTTTTAAAGATCTAAGTATACATAGGCACAGACAGACAGCGGGAAGCGACTTTGTTTTATACTATGTAGTGATGCTACAGCTAATAATGTCTTACGTTAACACAAATGTTACATATTGTAATAAAAATTCCTTGCCTTATAGGTACGGATTTGTGAAGGAAAATTTCTTACTTCCATAACACCTTAGGCCCTTCGTACACAAGGCTATGCAAATCGTCGATACTAATGTTGTAAACTTATGTCGCGAGTATCTGGTAGCGCACGGTCCGTATGTACACACGACATTGAATCGCAAGACGCGAGTTGTCTATTTTGCCGCTGTAGGCTTAGCGATCATACAGAATATATAGAAGAAAAAAAAGAAAGAAAGAAAAAAGAAAATAGAAATAAAGATTTAAAGAAATGAAAATTAAGAATTTGAAGTTTGGAATTTGGAGTTTGTAACCTCTATGAATTTGTATTGCGGTAGTCGCTTAGACACCAAGATCGTGGGGTATCGAAGATTTGCGTAGGCTTGTGTACGAAGGGCCTTAGGTTTCCCGTGGACATAGGTGCTGAATACAAATCGGATCGTCGAGGAAAGTGTAAGCATAATTGATTAAATAAATTAAATGTTGTTTTTAAATAAATTGATAAAATTGAAATTAAGTATTTAAATTTTAAGTATCTGTTTCGTAAACTGGAATATTTTATCTATTTTTGTGGTACCTAAATAGTTAATGGAAAATTTTGTAAAAATTAAAACTTATTCGTTTTTGCGTTCAGGTTGTATTGAAATGTTTATGATAGTCAAATGTGGTAATTACTTGATAGTTTATCTAGTGACTAATAAGAATACTGGTTTCCTATCATTTTGTGACTGGGTATTACAGTCATTACAACTTTGTAGTCGACTAGCGATCGTGAGGCGAGGTTCGAACTCAATGCTAATCTGTTAAAAATTGTCGGCCTCGATGGCGTAGTGGTTAGTGTAACCGACTGTCACGCCTGAGGTCGCGGGTCCGATTCCCGCACAAGTCAAACATTTGTGTGCATGAACATGGATGTTTGTCTTGGTCTGGGTGTTTCTATGTATAATATGTACGTATTTACAAAAAAAGAAGTATATATGTATGTATGTTTATCCATTGTCTAGTACCCATAGTACAAGCTCCGCTTAGTTTGGGCTAGATGATGTTGTGTGTATGTGATTGAATATTATTATTATTATTATTAATATCTGGGTTTTTTTCTGTTCGACGTTCATAAGTGTTACTTTGTGACCAACATGAATTGCTACAAAGTATAAGTCTGTCGATCTGTCCGATAGGCGGTAAAAATGCCTCTAATAAGAGGCGCTTTTTTACCGTTTTAACATTTAAACATTACGTCAGTTTTTAAGTCTTATATAATAACTAGCTGTGCCCGCGGTTTCACCCGCGTTTATGATTACTGCACCGCCCCCGTGGGTCGTAGCGTGATGTTATATAGCATATAGCCTTTCTCGATAAATGAGCTATCCAACACTAAAGGACTCACTAGTTCCTGAGATTAGCGCGTTCAAACAAACAAACTCTTCAGCTTTATAATATTAGTATATACTAGCTGTTACCTGCGACTTCGTCCACGTAGATTTTAACTAAAAAGTGTTTGTCTCCGCGGAACCCTATTTCTTTTTCAAAAATCAAAGTAGCCTATATTACTCTTTATAACATCAGCTATCTGCCAGTGAAAGTCCCGTCAAAATCGGTTCAGCTGTTTCGGAGATTAGCCGGAACAAACAGACAAACATTTTAAAAATAGATGTTTTAGTAAAGGTACCTTATATACTTTCATATGCATTAGATAAAAAGCTGTTATTTTGACATTACAAACAGACACTTCAATTTTATTTATTTGTATATAGATGTATAGATATGAGAGAAACAGCTGACGAAATGGAAATGTCTGTCACCCCTGCCTATCCCTTCAGAGGATAAAAGTCTTCGTATGTTCACTCGTCGATTCATGGAACTCTCACGCATGACGTTATACTACTGTAACTGTTTATCTTTGCGATATCGCATGTCACAGTTCACGTAATATTGACCTCAAAATTGATACTAAGTTAGTACTGTAGTACTTAATTTTAGATTATCAATATGTGAACAAGAAAATATCACATGGTGGACAGAGACGGGCCGGGCAATTTAACCGGTACTTTAAAATACAGCCACGAAGGACAAAGGCAAAATGTCCGTTGGTGGCAGCCGAGTCCGGCAGCCCACGTAGGCGACCATACCCACGCCAGCCGTAGACGACAGTGAGAAGTTTCGAACATCACAGTCTCTTAAGGGGACACCGCGAAACGTGACGCCCGTACTCATTGACACTCATTGTGTATCAATCCTCAAAGAGCGGTCATAAGGTCTAAAAGTGCGATGCGCCCGCAATGATCGAGAGCGCTTAGAAATTGTTTGTTAAAATCTTAAAATATTATTTAAAAATGATTGGTTTTAGTTATGGAAATAATGAGCTAGCAAATTACTAATATTGATGTTACGAATATATTTGAGTACCTAATTCCTAAGCATAATGATAGTGTAACTTCCTTGTAATTTCAAAAATAGTAATTTTTCAGAGGTGTTTTCGCAAATAATTATGAACGAGCCAAAATCACAATATCGTGTTTTTGAGCTAGGAAATTCTAGTTAAAGACATCAATTTACCTATATCAAAATTCTAGATTAATTGGTCTTCTCATAGTCCTATACTATTCGTTGAAAGTTAGTGCATTTTTTCAGTGTATCCTCTTAAAAAAAGAAATATTAACGTCGGTTTCAGAACGCCGTAATCACATAACTTCGTTTTTAGATGGAAAGGGTGGAAATGTATTATTACATCTATATACATCGTCAGCTATTCCGGGTACGTTTCCAGTCTGTACTGCTACTGAGAACTTTCTAACAGATTAGCCGAGTAATTGAACCCGGAACCCCGTGATTCTCTGCACATATACACGCTTTTCACACGTGACCAATTCTTATTTTTTATCAGTATGTTACATTTTACAAATTGCATCTAAACCCATTCAGCAGTTTCGCCGTAAAAACACGTACAGAGAGAATATTGGCTTTTGCATCCTTAATATTAGCATTCGGCTTAAAATAAATGCTATCTTTCATTTACGCATTAAACCGAATACAAACGTCATGCTTGTGAACGCACGAAATCAGGAAACAATCAGTCAATCGTTTGCATAGCAACAAGTCGTGTTTAATATCGGTAGTTTAAGAAATCGACCGTGCATTATTATATGATAATGTCAATCAGTGCTATTAATATCGGCCATATCGTTCTCTAGCATGACCCGTGATGCGATACTTGTGACCTCGATAATTATCTATTAATACTTTGCCTTTTATATATTCTTTGTGAATATTTTTAAGCAGTTTAAAGTAATACGAACAGTGCAGTTGGTAAATAATATTATTAGTTTAGATCGCAGTCAAATAACCTGTTTATGGCAACGCGTGTACGCGAATTTTAAATTTTTTAGATAAAACTAGCTGTTACCTGCGACTTCGTCCGCGTAGATTTTAACTAAAAAGTGTTTGTCGCCGCGGAACCCAACTATATTTCTCTGCCCAAGTTACTTAAATGGCGTAGTTTTTATAGTGTAAAGCTAGATAATAGCATGGCTTACTCAAAAACAACATCTAAATATGCGTCGTTAGATTACACGCTGTCACAGAATGCGTAAGAAAAATAAAGATTCACAGCTCCTCCTCCGTAGGTGATAGCGTGATAATATGTAGCCTATATGTTGACCCGACCTGTTAGTAATATTAATGCAAAATTTGATGTAAATCCATGCAGTACTTTTTGAGTTTAGTCAGGGACATACATCCAGACAAACAGACAAAAATTCTAAAAACTATATTTTTGGCGTCGATATCGATTGTAGATCACGCCCCAAGTATTCTTTAAAAAAAAAATTCAATGTACAGTTTTGACTTTCCTACGATTTTATTATATGTATATAGATTACAATAAAGAGCTATACCGAGCTTTATTTTTTAAATATACAATTTTTATAATATGATCTATTTCAATTTACTAGGTAGGTATCTACTTTATGAGTGCAATAAGTATTTTATTTTACCTAAAGGAGTTGAAAATAATAGGTACTAGTATTTTGTTAGCAAAATTAGAAAAATTTGGAGGCACATATTTGTTTGTTTTTTAATATAAATTAAAAGAAAAGCAATTATATATTAACATAGGTACCCCAGTTTCCGATTATATAGATATTTGTTAATTAAAATGCTCGTTACAATTCTTATCTTAATTAAGCTATTTTAGCCGTTGGCACATAATTAACAATTACTCTAAATTAGCTCGTACTTTAACGCGCACTTTGCTATCATATTTGACCTGATGTAAGAAGCAGTAAATTAACATCATCTTACCACGCCTAGGGTTGACACTTGTAAATGTTTATTACTTAGTATAAGTGCCAACCCTTACTTTGGTTGTGCAACAACGACAAATGCTTTTTTTTGTACACCTATCTTATAGGCTGATCGTGTGGTCTTGGGTTTCCGGGACGCCCAGTCACATTGCTAAGGAAATTCTTAGTTGCAAATTGGAGATTTTGATTAAAATGGTGCCTAATTGACTGTGGCGGGTGATGGCATGTCTTACACACATTTCTTCCATAATTTTTTTTAAGCCTCAAGAAGGTACTTAATAAACCTTTATTACTTAAGGCTTAAAAAAATTATGAGGATCCTATTACTGTCTATTCCGGACTACGTGTTAGTATTGAGAATTTCTCAACAGAAAATCCTAAGAACTCTTCTACCATTTGAGAGATCGAACTTTGATGTGCGTTTGATTTTAGCAGGTAGTTTGGTATTTACTACCGCTCCGAGCTTTCGACTCGTGATATGTTACTACAATAGTTTTTTTGTTTGTTCCAGTGAGAGCAGCATGTTCGTGTCGCGTCGCCGGTGGATCCTGAAAACTTGCGGCACGACGACGCCGTTGCGCTGCGTGCGCGCAGTGCTGAGCCTGGCGCGCGACGTGGCCGGCCACTCGCGCGTGCACAACGTGTTCTACTCGCGCCGGGAATTCGCGCGCCCCGCCGCGCAGCTGCAGCCGCATGATAACTTTGATTCAGAGGTTAGTATTCAAAGCTTTATTGCACAGCAGACAAACTGTTGTCTCAGCTGTGGTCGCGATAAAGATTGGGTGCCACGGTCTGTCTTCTGACAGACCAGGTCTAGCCAGTCGTGTTTGTTGTGGCCTGTGGTGGCCTGTCGTCGCCCGTCCGATCATTTTACTGCACAGCAGACAAGCTGTTGTCTCAGCTGTGATCGCGACAAAGATTGGGTGCCACGGTCTGTCTTCTGACAGATCAGGTCTAGCTAGTCGTGTTTGTTGTGGCCTGTGGTGGCCTGTCGTCGCCCGTCCGATCATTTTACTGCACAGCAGACAAGCGGTTGTCTTGCTGTGGCCGCGCTAAAGATTGGGTACCACGGTCGGTTTTTTGACAGGCCAGGTAGAGCCAGTCGTGTCTGTTGTGGTCTATGGTGGGTACCCATGGCCTATCTGATCTGTCATAAAAAGGAGCCCAGTTTCAGTCTTTGGGTTCAAACCTCACATTTGACAACCACGAGACTGCAGTCGAACTAAGTTATTAAAGACAAATCTTGGGCTAAAGATAGTCCCTGTTCTACGGACCCCTTAATACCCATCCCTTAAGAATCCGCTTATGTTTGCCCCGAACCAGAGATACTGGATTTGATTCCTGGGTCCGACAAAGTGTTAAATGTAATTAGGTTTTTTTAGGTATTCTGTTGGGAATTCTTAGTAGTAGTACGAAATCTGGCAATATAGTAGATCTTAGCTTGTTCCACATGACGAAAGGACCTAAAACATCTATTCAAAATGTAATGTAACTAAAATGTATAACACAGTTAATGTTTTTATAGCGATTAGCAGTTATAATGAGTCACTGAAATGAAATTATAAATGACTAGTTTTACCACGCGGTTTCACCCGCGTAAGTCTCGTCCTCGTGGGAATATCGGGATAAAAAGTAGCCTATATGTGAATCCAGGTCTCCAGCTATCTACATACCAAGTTTCATCGCAATCAGTCCAATAGTTTTTACGTGAAAGAGTAACAAACATCCATACATCCATACAAACTTGCGTTTTTAATATTAGTAAGGATGAAATTGAAAGCGGGACTTATCGCTCATAATCATTGACACGTCACGCTGCATACCTAGAAATAGGTGAATGTTACTAGAATATAAGTACTTAAGTTCTGTGAACAGTATACTAAAAGTTGATAGTCTGATTGCTTACGTTAAGCCTCGTATCCACTAGGCAACATTTGACGCGCAACACGTGACGCTCAACATGTTCGGCAACGTTGCACAACATCGCGCGACGTTGCCAGCTGGCGCGCAACATGACGCGCGGCTTGATGTTTGTTTTCATACAACATGTAGTTGAGCATCAAATGTTGTCAAGTGGAGACGTGTAAAAGCCGCTGAAAATCAACACTAGTTGCTCTGGCGACATGTTGTCGACGACTGATGCGAGCGAAATCATGTGTAGATAGACAACGTTGCTAAACAAAAGTTCCGCGCTGACTTTCAACACGTTGAGCAACATGTTGTACAACATGACGTGCGGCAAATGTTCCATAGTGGATACGAGGCTTTACGATGTAAGGCACATACATACATATAGTCTCCCATGCGTACATAGTTAGAGCTACAATCTAGCTTTATACTGTACTGTATAATCTATACCGTTTCTCTTTAATTTTAACTAGTATTGCGAGTCAAATAAAGAAGTAGTGATAGCTCAGTGGGGAGACCAACAAACTGCAATGCAGAGGGTCTCGGGCTCGAACCCATGTCGCGCACCTCTGACTTTCGGAAGTTATATGACTTTTCGAAATTATGTGCGTATTGGTTAAGAGCTCCTTGAACCGACGGGCGTGTATGAGGAATGTGATGAAAGCGAATGAAGCCAGAGAAGTGTGTCAGGATCGTAGCAAATGGAAATCCGTAGTCTCTGCCTACCCCTCTGGGAAACAGGCGTGAATCTATGTATGTATGTATGATTGACAATTATCGCCTGCTCCGTGCCTCGGAGAGCACGTTAAGTCGTCGGTTCCAGCTGCCATGAACATCTATGGCAGTCGTTATTGGGAAGTCAGTGCCCTCTAATATCCTGACACTGGTCTAGCCTTAGGGTATCGTTAGTACTGCTGCCATCTGACCTTCGCAACCCGAAGGGATTGCGGAGATCAGGTGGCAGCCGCTCCGTGTAAAAACTGATATCAAGTCAAATCCGGTTAGACTAGAAAGCCGATCCCAAGTGTCTTGCGAATAATAAAGGCTAGGGAGACGATTGCGACCCAAATAAAAAAAAATTGTAAGTAGAGGTATTACACCATATTCCACCAGCGATTCACACCACGGCAATTGTCATGTAACACGGTTTTGACTCTGTCCTGCTACTGATAATTTATTTTCAACCGACTTCTCAAAAGGAGGTTTCTCAATTCGACCGTATATATTTTTCAGAAATTGCCAACAGTTTGCTTAAACCGGGCAAATGTGGGTGTTATACATTTCTCAGAAGAGGTATGAAGAGATCTGCCTACCTTACAGTTTCGGATTATATTGCTTCTGTTTAAAGATAATCTAGTGCGGGTAGTGCATTCCGAGATAAACCTGTGCGAACTGTGACGTCACAGGTCGTGCGATAATACGTTATCGCATAATGAGCTCATTGCATCGTTGTAGTCATACTGAATAATTGAATGATTAATAAGCGAAGTGATAGTGTATAGTTTAGCGCCGTGGAAAAGGCATTAGACTTGCTAGCGAGAGGCTGTGGGTTTGATTCATTGGACTACCTACGTGAATTCTTTCCTAACACAAGAGTACTAGCTTAAATAAAGAAGTTAATAATAATGATAATAATGAATCCATACGTAGCAATAGTCCTACGCCTGCTGCGGCTAGTGCCGCTGTAGGTGTTCCATCCCACCTTTGATTAAAACTCTCGAAGGGCCTCTTCACGTTGGACCCATGTCTCCGTGTAAGCCTCCCAAAGGGCCGGGTATTTTCCTAACGTATTAGGAGTTAAAGAGAAACAAATGATAATAATTTCTTACCCAAGTTGTGAGTAAGCTTTTACGCCTTGTGCCCTGTTTCAAGTATTAATGTCGAAAATAAGTGTGATATTTTGAGATATCTGAATTTCATGGATTTCAGGGATATTTTTTAAGACTGAGGTAAAAAGTGTAGCTAACATTTATATACTTGTTTACGGTCCTTTTACTATTTCGATAATGTGTCGGCAATTTTAGATGCGTAGAATAAATAGTAGAAAAAGCTACTTGACATATTTATCTGTTATCTATGATACTCATTTTACCTTAGTCTTTACAATATAAACATGGCCTAAAAGCTGTTAACAAAATAGTTTTACATGTCAGGTATGACAGAATCGTAAAACGTTGATATGGTGTGTCAAAGTCATTTATTCATTTAAGTCACAATATAACAACTTCACATCAAAGTTTATGTATTAGCGATTTTAGTGAAGTCATCATAGATGCACGATCGTCGCTCGAAAAACGGCCTCAACAAAACTGTGCATAAATCAATCGTATGCGCTATATTATGCACCTGTCCCACTCACTCTTGCGTGCGCTGCCCGTAAGCGAGAGCGAATCGACACCACTACTACTGTGGAGACCGTACCATATACTTAGTACGCTTGCGTAGCGCGAGTAACACACTTAGGACGCTTTACATTGACGCGTTTTAACTAAACTATTACAAAATGTTTCTCAGTGGGCGTTCAATGGTTATTCCGGTTTATTTCCTGGATTGCAAAATAAATGCAGACACTTATAAGTAAATAGTACTGGTCAGTGCCACATATTGACGCGGTTTTTGTATGAGAATCTGCATCTATGGTATATTTGATCGAAGAGTGAAGTTACTTAATTTACTTTTAGGTTATGTTATAGTAAAATTAATGTATTCTTTACTATCACTATTCGATAAGCAAACAATTCCCTGAATCTCACAATCACATCAGGGTCACATGAATCATAATGTCAGACGCGATATCAGAATCATAATATATGTTATTGTTGTCATATCGGTGCGTACTTCTAGAAGTAAATCATATATCATGTATAACACAGGGTTTTCCTCGTGGCTCATGAGATTGCGTGTGTGTAAAATTTTCCTATTGGTTATAAAATACTTTAGGTGTTATCATTGTTGGTCTCGATGCAGTAGTGGTCAGTACAACCGACTGCCACGCCTGAGGTCGCGGGTTCGATTCCCGCACAAGTCAAACATTTGTGTGCATGAACATGAATGTTTGTGTTGGTCTGGGTGTTAGAATTTTTCGCTGTACATTCTAAGTCTATGATTTACAAAAAGAAAAGTATTGTATGTTTATCCATTGTCTAGTACCCATAGTACAAGCTCTGCTTACTTTGGGCTGATCTTGTTGATGTGTACTCTGACTCGCTTGGTAGGTTCCGCAGAATAGTATCTGTTAATGTTTAAATTTTATTTATAGTTATGTCACATTATTTATCTAGTGTCAGAGCCGAATATCGTCGGGGAAATAAAAGCTAGCCGACTTCGCTGGCTCGGACATGTGGAACGAATGGGAGAGGATCGAGCTGCCAAAAGAGCATATCTCGGGCGACCCACCGAGCGCCATCCGGTGGGTCGTCCAAGGTACCGCTGGAAAGACGAACTAGCTAAAGACGTGAAAGAGATGAATGTGCTCGATTGGTCTGACTTGGCACAAAATAGGAAAGAATGGCACACTTTAATGTCGGAGGCCAAGATCCACTTTGGATCGCTGAGCCAGCGAAGGAAGGAAGGAAGGAAGGAATCACATTATTTTTGGTCTGTGTACATTTAATTTTAAAGATTATAATGTGTTTAATAATGTACTTAGTTTACTCAATGTTAGTATTAATTGTTTTAGTTTTGCTTTGTATTTAAAGTTTGTCCCTATAGTTGTTATTTATTGTTAAGTTGTGCATGCTGTGCTTACCTATAAAAGATTGTCACACTCGCTCAGTCTGCTAATCTCAAGTTTTTTTAAAATTGTATATGTGTGAACAATTGTTGGTTAGCCATTAAAATAAATAATATAATAATATAATATAATATTCTACCACATACACACAACACCATCTAGCCCAAACTAAGCAGAGCTTGTACTATGGGTACTAGACAATGGATAAACATACATATATACTTTTTTTTTGTTTAAATAAATAGATGGTGTTGTGTGTATGTGATAGAATATATATAAAAAAAAATGTTTTACTTATGATATACTAGCTAGTTTTTTAACGATTATGAAGCAGCGATACTTTAGTGGGAGGAGACCGTTGGACTGGCACGCAGAGCTCTCGAGCTCGATCCCAAGGCGCGTATCTCTGACTTTCCGAAGTTATGTGCGTATTAAACAGTTAATTATCGCTCATCTATACAAATAAATAACATTGAAATGTCTGTTTGTAATGTCAAAATAACAGCTTTTTATCTAATGCATATGAAAGTATATAAGGTAAACTATACGAAAACATCTATTTTTTCAATTTTTGTCTGTCTGTCTGTCTGTTTGTTCCGGCTAATCGCCGAAACGGCTGGACCGATTTTGACGGTACTTTTACTGGCAGATAGCTGATGTTATAAGGAGTATCTTAGAATAATTTGATTTTAGAAAAAAATAGGGTCTCGCGGAGACAAACATTTTTTAGTTAAAATCTACGCGGAGGAAGTCGCAGGTAACAGCTAGTCTCACAATATAAATTTAAGCGGTGTATAAAATGCGACATACTAATCAGTGAACGGACATCGCAAGTAACCCGACCGTGCGCGGAGCGAGCTCGCGTTTCCTGCTAACGGCGACAAAGGCCGCGTATTGTGCCACTCACAATAAGATGCTAGCCTGTTCAATGACGAACAGTGTTGATAGAATCTTTATATAACTTGTCCTGTCCTACACCGATCCCAGCGACACCCACCAGGTCTAATTGTGAATCTGAACTAGGGACCCACAGAAATACATACGAAAATTTTTATCAACATCGTCCTAGTCAATTATTTATTTATTTATTTATTTATTTATATCCAATTTACAACACTAGAAAAAGTACTGTTACTAAGGTATTTAAATTTATGGAACAAATCTTTATATAAGCAAGCGAAGCCGCAGGCACAATCTAGTGATATAAATAAAATAGAAGGAAGAGGTGTATTACACGGTACACCCAAGTATCTCCAGCTATCGTTCTTGGTCACGAATAAGGGGCGAGCCGATTGCCCTTTCAAGGACACAGTTACAGACTTCGTTTTGCCACTAAAGATTTCTTGACAGAGAAACCGAATAACACTTTGTCCGATCCGGGAATCTAACCCGGTACTTCACGCATGTTAGTCGCATGCACTACCACTGCGTTATCGAGGCACTCTTAATAATACGAGTTTTATTTTTTACAGGTCAAACTTCTGGATTCATTCTTCGGCGACGGGCGCGCCTACATCATGGGTCCTGAGAAGGACTGCTGGTACCTGTACACTCTTCTGCCCCTGGAGGGTACCGTGGACGCCCTGGAGAAAGAGCACTGCGACGCGAACGAGGGCTGCGGTGCTTCGGAGCCGGACCAGACAATCGAGATTCTAATGTCGGATCTGGATCCAGCTGTCATGGATATATTTACCAGACAGTATTCCGCTGACGCTGCACAAGCCACACGGGTATGTTCAAAACATATTTTATTACCATCAATCCTGCCCATCATCAGCTCCTGTCTTGTCACACTTATTACGAAGTAATAAAATGGCAATCGTCTGTAAAGGTTCATATTTTGCGGAGGCCTGGGACTAAAGCTTGCCTTTCCCTTTCCTTCCCTAAATACGACCTTATCCTTCAACTAAGCTAAAATTGTGGATTCACATCTGAAGTGCAATTCCTGCTACAAATTATTATTGCAGATATCTTAACAAATAATAGTAATAAACAAAATATTAAAAGGCATTCCCATAGATACTAGAAATGGGTTTTAAGGCAGGCGTCACCTTTCGTGGTTTTACGAGTCTCGGTGCGCAAGTACGAATAACGCTTGGTAAATTTTTACAAGAATGTTTTAATTAAGTAGTAATAGAACCATTAAAGACCCCAAGCCTTTAATGGCTCTTATACACAAAAGGGGCTTTTTATTATTCACTTTTATTGCCGCACTTATAATACCTATTCAGATGTGGTGTTTACCCATAAGTGTTTCATACATTTTTGTTAATACTCGTGTATAAATACTGCAAATAAATGTTGCCAAACCATATTTAAAAAAAAATGCAAGTACTAATGCTTTCACGGGTCGAATGCATCGTGCAAATGACCGATGTAAACCATATGATTAAATATCCCACCATAAGACTTAATAAACTTGTTTTTAATACTCTCATTCTCATGTTAATATAATCTCTTTTTATTTACAGGAGTCCGGTATAGACAAAATAATTCCAGGGATGGTCATAGACGATTTTCTGTTTGATCCGTGTGGATACTCCATGAATGGAGTTGCTAAAGATGTAAGTGGAACTTTTAGTACTTTAAGTTCATCGGTTCAATACCTTCCGTACAGTAGATACGAGCGGACTATGGGATATCGGTCGAGCGAGCTATAGGATATTTCGATGTCGAGGTCCGGGTCGGAAAACATATAACGTGGCTTTTCTCTAACGAAAATAGCATTAGCTGCAGTCTGGATACGTGCCTAACAGAACATTTTGATTGTGCAAGGCTAGCCTTTGTTGCTCTTGTCTAAGAGAGCAACTAGGGCTTTATTCTCGGACGTCTATAAAATGGCCTCCCTAGGGCTTTTCGCCGAAATTACTTAGAACAAGTTTGTTCGTTCAATTCATACATTTTGTTTATTGAGGGTCTCAACTTCTTTATCCCGGCCCTAGATGACTTTAAATCTACCTCTAGATATGTGGAAGGCGTACATACTTGCCCACTAAATCAAAATCAAAAATAAATTTATTCAAGTTAGGTTACAAGGTAACACTTATGAATGTCAAAGATACACTAAATTTTTTCTGTGAATTTACATTTACTGACACGTTCAGCAAAGCAAGGGTATAGGGCTCATGAGAAGAACGGGCAAGAAACTCATGGCCACTCTTTTTAATTGCCAATTACTAAAAGACTATTACGTGGAATCTAAAATATACATACCTAGTTACAAAAATGACGATATAAAATACTTTTGCCTACCCCGCCCCGGTGACAGGCGTGGGTTACATAAGTAGATATGTATGTACATATGTATGTAACTTCGACAACTTATCTTCCCGATAAGTTACTGGATAATTCTGGTTCAAACTAAACAAAACTGGTCTTTATCTCTATCTAAGTATGGACTATTATTAAAAGATTCATTAATGAAACAATCAATAAGCTACCGGTTAAGCAGATACTAGCAATAAAAACGACGTATATTTGATCTGTAAGGCTGGTTTGGCGATTTAAGTGATCAGTGATGATTACTCACCAGACAGAATGTTAAGGGTTTCGATCCTGCACATTTACGCGGAGGTGATTGTTATATTTTGAAATTAAACTACCTACTTTATACAGACACATTGTGAAATACAATATTTTTACGTTCATAAGTGTTACTTTGTGACCTAAATGAATAAATGATTTTTGACTTTGAATTTGAATAAAGTATTGAGTATTGATTGTGTAAAAATACTACTTTTAGATAATTTTGAAACTGCTTAAATTGCGATTAAAGCGGTGTAAAGTTGTTTAATATAATGTGTAAAAATGTCACAGCAATCTACTTCTTAAACTATTAAATTAAATACATTAAGCTCGCAGTATGCATTGTTTAAAAATACTTTATCATTACTCGGTACAGACACTTTGTTTATACAATCGGTAACATAGTTTTTGGGGTTAAAACATAATTATCTCATTACAAGTACAACGCACGGCACTCAGAGTAATAGATAAATAACTATAGTAAACATTGTTTGTTCACGCTGCCACAGGGAGATAAGGATATACCATCCGTAAGTCTTTTTATGTACTTTATTAGCAAGTTGACTGTACGATGTCACGGGTTCGATTCTCCAGTAGAATAAAGTATTATCGGATTTTCTGTGAAGAATTTGCGAGTAGCAATGTATGGTAACGGTTCTAGATACCGCTTCCGTTCACCGTTCGCAGGCCTTTTACCATCCACCAAGCACAGGCATGGTAAAAGGCCTGCCTCCTATTAATCCTTTGACCGCCACGTCAAAAAAGCACAAGCGTGCTCTCGGCGCCAAGCTACGATTTCATCCTTTAACAGGTTCCCTGTCCGATGAATCACATATGATACATAACAATAGATTTTTATTGTGTCTATCACGGGACAGCGAATGGGTTAATTTGTCATGTAGTCGTGACCGTGGCGTGCTAGACACATTTTGCTTTGTCATGCATACATGATTGTGGCAATCAAAAGGTTAAGTGGGAACCAAAACTATATCTGGAACTTCTTCGCCTTTATTATTCCCAAGTCACTTGGGGTCGGCTTTCTAGTCTAACCGGATTTGACTGGATATCAGTTTTTACACGAAGCGGCTGCCATCTGACCTCCGCAACCCGAAGGCTAACGATACCGTAAGGCTAGACCAGTGTCAGGATATTAGAGGACACTGACTCCCAATAACGACTGCCATAGATGTTCATGGCAGCCGAGACCGACGGCTTAACGTGCTCTCCGAGGCACGGAGCAGGCGATAATTGTCAATCAATACGCATATAATTTCAAAAAGTCATATAAATTCCGAAAGTCGGAGGTGAGCGACGTGGGTTCGAACCCGAGACAACAGTCTGTTGGTCTCCGCACTGAGCTATACTAATAATGATATTGCACACGCCTACTCTCTTTGGTGACAGAGGCTTGGTACTACGTATGTAGGTACTCTAGTTAATAAGTAATTTGGATGACTATCTATCTCATCAATTAATAACTATTATTAATCGGGTAGTATTTAACTGCACAGCAACAAAATACTAATTGCACACCAAAATATATTTAAAGAGATCAAACCAGCGTCTGGTCATAATCCAGCCCATGGAACATAGCAGACGAAATGTAGGAATAATAGACCTCTGCTTACCCCCTTAAGGATATAGAAGCGTGGGACTGATATTTTGTTTTTTTTTTGCAGGGTTGCTACATGACCATCCACATAACGCCAGAGCCGTCATGCTCGTACGTGTCGTTCGAGTCCAACGTGCCAGTGTCGAGCTACGACGAGGTGATCGCACGCGTTCTCCAGGCCTTCAGACCCAACAAGTTCGTGCTCACCGTGTTCGCCACACCGGTAAGACCTCTTATTTATTTATTAAAAGGCCCGCCACGGCGCTTAGAAATATACAATTAATGGTTACAGTACACGGACCCATACTCGAAACAATTTTGTGTATCACGCAGTTGGCGATTGAAAAAGAAATGCTCTATAAAAATTAGCTTGGATTACTTAAATGTAATGGCAACATTGATATATAAAAACCCTAGATACACAATCCCGTACAAAACTTACACTTAAAACTGTCCTCAGTTGCTTATAAGTAGTTATATTAACTATATAAACCTTCATTAATGCAAATTAAACCTTAACACCTTAACTTTAAGTTGAATATACAAGGCTATCTAAAAAAGGTAATAAAATTTTACGAACAGGGTTCGCGAGAATCAATGGAGTCGAATATTGTTTTTATAAATTTTAATGTATATTAATATTCTGACGTAATTATGTAGAGTTTATAAAATGCATGTGAATATGTGTTTTTAACACATATTTGTTTTTACTTTTACCTTAATATATAATAGATAATTAATACGCACGTAAATTATATTACGAGTATGTTTCATTGCTGTTCATATATTTGGTTGCCCGACTTTGAAATTATACGTGTTTGAACATTACGCGACTGATTGTACATACAAATTAAAGTAACATAAAACGATAAAACGAGAGAGAAAATTAAGATTTCAAACTTGAAAAGATACGACATAATAAGATTTTTAATTTCCTTGAAATAAATTGAGTTTATTGTATAATTTTCTTTTTGACGGATTTTAATTCTTGTCGTATCTTTCATTGTTATATTATAATGCAATCTTATCTTGATATATCTCTCGATAATAGATTTAATAGTATTCTTTACATGATTGTTGTTTGTTCATATGGCACTTTGAAGAATATAAGCTGACTCCCAAAAATTATGATAAGTGTTGTTGTTGCTGTGCTTGCTTGTTTGTGATCGTTGCTGTGCTATGACGGATATCCATTTTGCACATCGCACGGGATTTCAAAGAAAGCTGAAATCCAACATAAGTATGTAGATACATTTTATAAATATCCCACTATAAGGATACCGTACAGATCATTTCAAAAAAATATTAAGAGAATACTATTATGGTTTGTAATAAAATAAGTCTAGTAATAAATAATATATACAACCGCATTATCAATTTAAATCAAATAAAATATATTTATTTTTAAAAAGTAACAGCGTCTCTATTAATATTAGAACAGAGTCAACGTATAACCCGGTCTAATCAAGTAGAAATACAGTAGTATGATTAATGCGTTTAGTAAGTGTTCATTTAAATGAGCCGTGTTATATGGTCGCTCTTAGTTACGAAATAAACAGAAAAAAAATTTTTTACTTTGATTCCTTGACGCAATAATCAGTATTATAATATAATTATAATAATAACATTATTAGTTACCGAAAATATGAAAATCCGTCCTTTTTTAGTGTCCTGGAAGTGTGATTTTACAAGTTTTAAACGAGCTCTGCGACATGTTTACTCTCGGAGCGATCGAACGGTACTAAATTAAATGAGCACCCAAATGTTCAAGTGGGTGCTCATTTGGTGAGGACGTTTTTTGACGCTGATTGTGTATCTAGGGTTTTTATACATCAATGAATGGCAATGAAGATTTTGAGATTTATTTTAAGTTAGTATCTCGGGATGTTTTTTTCTATCTGGTCGATCCTGAAGAAAGATGAATTTTACACAACAATCCTCTTTCTGGATTTGTCAAACGCATTTGATTTTGTTTCACACAATTACTGTTAGCTAAGTTAGGATACACAATTGACATAAGGGGACTACCTCTTAACTGGTTAAAAAGGAATCTAGAAAACAGACTAGATGTCACACAATTAGGTTCGAAGAATTGTATCCAAGTATATACTTAGGTCAACCTACAAGCATAATGGGTTCGGAGTACCACAAGGTCGAGTCATTGGTCCACTTTTGTTTTTGAGTACAAATATATCAATGACTACAGAATCATACATAAATAGCCTCGAAACGCTCTTCTCGGTTTAAAACGAATGGACTTTCGGAAAGTATGATTCTAATAATAAAGTGTTGTTGTCCCGCAGGACTCGCCTGGAGCGGAGGCCGCGCGACAGCTGAAGAAGTTCCCCGCGTTGGGCGCGTACTCAGTGCTGGAGGCACAGCACTGCCGCTTTGCCGGCTACGCGCTGCAGTACGCGCTGTACTGCAAGTTCCCGAGCTGAGAGCGCGGCGCGCGGCCGCCGCGGGCGCTGCCGCGCGCCGCCGCGCCGCGCCGCCGCCGCCGCCTCGGCGCCGTGCTGCGGGACGCGCCGCCCGCGCCCGCCGCGCCGTGCTGGCGCCTGTGCCTCTCGCGCCTGCTGCGCCTCGCGCCCCCGCGCCCCGAGCGCCCGCCTCCGAGTAGCCGACTCGAGTGACCCTAACTGTACTTAGCGTAACTTAGCGGAGTAGACGTGGTAGGTGTGGCGCGGCGCGGCAGGCGGGCGGCGGTCGGCGCCGCGGCCGCGCGTGTCAGGCGGCCGCTTCTCCACCACACGACACCACTACGTGTTTTCATTGTCAGAGATTTCAAAATCAAAATAAACATTTCGTCTCAGTATTCTGCTTTTTATTTTATAGTCTTTATAACACTTTTGTTGGGACGACGTAAGGTACGTCGTCCCAGCGTACCTAACCTCTATCCTGTAACCTCTGAAATCGTATTCATCCAGTATAAAAGTACTGATCCTAAAGATAAGCTAAAATATATTACACCTATATTACAACTGTTGGTTTGGCTCACGTAATAAACGGGTAGGTATCCTATGACATCTACCAGGCAGATGCCTAGTCTTAGGGCATGCTATTGAGAATGACTTATCAAAATACACTAATAACAGTGTGCTGGGCCCGAACATCGGCTACAAATGTATCACACGGCACAAAGATGCAATATTCTGATCGAGGCAAAGCATCTGTGCTTGTACAACAACAACCATGCTCAATATGCAAGATAGAAATGTTGCATCAACAGGGAACATTCTATCATGAGACGCAGACGAAGCTAGTATATTATAAACAAATTACAAAATGTATAATATATAACTTTAAAAATAAATAATAATAATAATAATAATATTTTCATTTAATAATATTTCATTTTTTTTAATAATAATAATATTTCATTTATTTTCTCTCACACAGAAATGGTTTACAAAAATTCAATCCTTAATCTATGAGTAAAACTAAATATGTGTATTGAATCTGTATGAGAGACTGGTATCTATACTAGGTAGACCTGTGTTACAGATTACCAGCCTCTCCTGACTCCAGATAAGAGGGTTGCGTGTGCAGTCAAATTACATTATATTGGTGCACAATTATTATGTGAGGTGAGATTTAGGTATAAGTAAATAAAAATAAATAAATACATACCTACGTGTGTAAAGATTTGATGTGTGTGTGTGTATGTGTGTGTGTGTGTGTGTGTGTGTGCATGCGTGCGTGTGTGCGTGCGTGTGTGTGTGCGTGTGTGCATGCGTGTGTGCGTGCTTGTGTGTGTGTGTGTGTGTGATACTGATGAAAAAAAAAAGAAGAAAAAAGAAAACTTATGACTTAAGAGGGAACATGGAGCATATGTTCAGTTTCCTCATAATTAAGTGACTTCAGCCATGGAGTGAGTACTAATTTACATCTATATCTAGTTAATGGATATATATGCAATTTTTCATTAATTTTATTGTAAATATATCTTCCCAAAAAGCCAAAAAACTTGCCAGAGATAAATATGCTTGCCAATAAATTCTTAGAGGTAGCGCCTGCTTATAAAATACCCGTTTTGTATTTGATTCCAAATTTGCTCTTTTAATTCTACAGGCGTTTAGGTATCAAAATAGTAATTTGAAAATAACTTTTTATCCTTAAAAGCTACGAGTACCAAAACCATGTATACATATAAAGGTAGCAATCTAGTAGCAACTATTGGTTAAAGAAAAACTCGGTTCATTTGCGCAGTTTGTTCTCACTGGATAGGTGACCAGCTATCCTGATGTCAGAATGGCGCGTCACCTTTAAAAGATACTTTTAAAAAAACGGGGGTAGCAATTATATGACGATTAGTAGCATCTAGAAGCAACTAGGTAGCAACTTTCTATAATTATTTCGATGTAAAATATGGGTAGTGACCGGCCATTCTGATGGTCACAGGATACCGTGATAAAAAGTATACTTCCTAGGTTTTTTTAAACACGTCTCCCGCACTATGAGTAATTCCTGTGTCACAGGTGATTTTACAAACATTCAGACAACGGACAGAAAGAACATCCAGACAGGAACAACCATTTGTGGATCGCACAATTTTTGCCCCGCGTGGGTTCGAACCCACAACACTCGGCGCAGTGGCAGTGGCCAGTAACCTAAACGTTATAGTGTATCTGTGTGCTAAGTTTTATCTAAATCGGCTTAGCTGTTTACACGTTACTGAGTAGTATACCTAGATACATCTTCACAAACATTCACAGGATTTGTGCTTTCCTTCTTTTACCTTAGTTTCCTTCCGTGGCCACGTCAGTGTCACGTCTTGGTTAAAATTTACCATAACACTACTATTACATTTTGTTGTATTGTATTTATCTTTATTCAAAACAAGTGAGAAACGGCAATGAATTGCCGTAAATCTTAAAGTTCGAAAAAATGGTTCAAGTAATATGCAAAGGTCACCACGTGATCTTGAGGTCAGAGGTCATAGTCATTTCGGAGGTATATCGACTATGCTGAGTCAAATGGCGTTGACCGCGAGTCGCTCTTACGGTTCTTGAGTTGAAATTTGTATAACAGGTGGGGCTAATTTAAAAGGAACGCAACGCACTTGCGACTCCTCTGGTGTTGTGGGTGTCCATGGGCGGCGGTAATCGCTTACCACCAGCTGATCCATCTGCTCGTTTGCGTCGAATAATATTAAAAAAAATACAGGCCGACGGACGGACGGACAAAGCCATTGTATAAGATATTTTTCGAATTCTAAAAAATTACATTTCCCGCACTAGGAATAACACAATTCCTGTGCCGCGGGGGACTAAACAAACATTAAAATGACGGACACAAAGAACATCCAGACTCGCGACAACCATTTGTGGATCGCACAAAGCTTTGTCCCGTGTGGGATTCGAACCCACAACACTTGACGCAGAGGCAGCGGCGAGGCGAACACTTAAACCACTACGCCATCCGTGCAGTCAAAAAGTATGGCAGGTAATTTATACTGCCGCACTCATCAACACACGATAATCCACAAATAGAAGCAACAGACACAAAGTTTTGGCACGATAAACTAAATCCCACAAGTTTTTTTTTTTATATATGTAAGGTGGCAAACAAGCATACGGTCCACCTGATGGTAAGTGGTCACCGTAGCCTATAGACGCCTGCAACAACAGATGCATCACTTGTGCATTGCCGACCCTTTAGGAAAGGTAGTGGGATGGAGAAGAAGCGGGAATGGGAGAAAGGGGTTGATTGGGCCTCTGGCACTCTCACTCACCGAACGAAACACAACAGTAGGAATACTGGTATTTTACGTCGATATCCAGTATAGGGATTTGAACCAATTAAAGTCAGAGCATCAGTACTGCTAAGGTGAGTACGGTACTTAAAAAACGATGCCATCAGTGTAGATAGCGAAGTGGATTAAATTGCAATTTAATTATATTCGAATACTAGCTGTTACCTGCGACTTCGTTCGCCTAAAAACTGTTTGTCTCCGCGGAACCCTATTTTTTTCTAAAATCAAAGTAGCCTATGTTCCTCCTTATAACATCAGCTATCTGCCAGTGAAAGTCCCGTCAAAATCGGTTCAGCAGTTTCGGAGATTAGCCGGAACAAACAGTCAGACAGACAGACAAAACTTTAAATAATAGATGTTTTCGTATAGGACCTTATATACATTCATATGCATTAGATAAAAAGCTGTTATTTTGACGTTACAAATAGACACTTCAATTTTACGACGTAACTTACGTCGTCCCAACAAAAGTGTTATAAAGACTATAAAATGAAAAGCAGAATACTGAGACGAAATGTTTATTTTGATTTTGAAATCTCTGACAATGAAAACACGTAGTGGTGTCGTGTGGTGGAGAAGCGGCCGCCTGACACGCGCGGCCGCGGCGCCGACCGCCGCCCGCCTGCCGCGCCGCGCCACACCTACCACGTCTACTCCGCTAAGTTACGCTAAGTACAGTTAGGGTCACTCGAGTGAGCTACTCGGAGGCGGGCGCTCGGGGCAGCAGGTGCGAGAGGCAGAGGCGTCAGAGGCAGGGACGGGTTGTGGATGGTCATGTAGCAACCCTGCAAACAAACAAAACAAAATATCAGTCCCACGCTTCTATAGCCTTAAGGGGGTAAACAGAGGTCTATTATTCCCAGATTTCGTCTGCTATGTTCCATGGGCTGGACTATGACTAGACGCAGACGCATTTTTTTTGTGCCGCTCTAGGTATAATTCCTGTGTCGCGGGATACTTTACAAACAGTTAAACAACGGACACAAAGAACTTCTAGACTCGGCACAACTATGTGTGGATCGCACAAATGTTTGTCCCGTGTGGGATTCGAACCCACAACACTCGGCTCTGCGATCCGTGCAGTCACGTGCTTGCTATTGAGAATTTCTTTACTTTTACTCGTCGCGCGAATATTGTCTTGAAGATTTATCTATATAAGCAACTAGATGTGCCCGCGGTTTAACCTACATTTATGATTACCGCGCCGCCCCCGTGGGTCATAGCGTGATGTTATGTAGCCTATAACCTTCCTCGGTAAATGAGCTATCCAACACTAAAAGAATTTTTCAATTTGAGCAAGTAGTTCGTGAGATTAGCGCGTTCAAACAAACAAATAAACTCTTTAGCTTTATAATATTAGTATAGTTATACTTAGTAAATATCTTGCATCTACTGATAATTACGATAGATATATCGTTCTATGTATACGTGCATTTTGGGTTGGAGTGTACGAAACGGGGGTACTGAGGATTGTAATTGTAATTTACTGAAGAAAAATAAATTAATTGTTCTTTGCAAAACTTAAAACTTTCTTAAATTCTTGTGTTTTTTATTCTATCCTAATAAACGACTAAAAATAAACCAAAAGTCATCTTGGAACTTTTTGTCTATTATGAGTGGTTTGTGAGAAAATCGGCATTTTTAATACGACGATAAAATTTTGAATCGCCTTTGCGGTGAAACTATAAGAAATAGCAAAAAATTTATAGGTGATAGACGGTTATTTTTCACTCCTCTATACGATAGAATACACAAAAAATAAAATTTACCAAATTTTCAAAACACTGACGAAAATATTTTTAAGTCCTTTTGATCTATGTGGGCGACTCACTCCAACATTATTGTGAAAATTTTAATTCGTAAAATTATTGCTATTTTAATTCTGGTGGTCTGTGAGATAATCGACGTTTTTAGTACGACAATAAAACTTTGAATCGCTTTTGCCATGGAGCTATTTGAAATAGCGGAAAATTTACAAGAGAGAAAGATGGTTACCCTTCAATACAATAGAATACTCAAAAAACTTAATTTATCAAATTTTCGAATCGCTAAATTTGCAATACGCGGGTGATGCAACAGGGCAATTCCCAAAAAGTTGCACACTCTTTGCTACACTCTAACCCTGAACTTCTAGTCAAGTTAACAGAAGTTGAGGTCAAGGTCAGAATTTCTTTCGGAAGGTAAACGCTCCGAGTCCCGACACTTAGGACTCCAACTTGGATAGGTTAGGTTAGAAGGCGGCTGTGCTCCCGCCGTAGCCTTCGTGGTTTTTTTGTGACCACCCAGAAATAAGAGCCCCGCGTAGCGGAGCTTCGTCGACACATTACAAGAGACGATACTAAACTTGAGGTCAAGGTCACTGACTCTGAGGTCAAGGTCACTGGCCTTGGGTGTTCCCACCCTGCTACTGCCACTTCCCACCAGGTCCCGAAGGCTTGATTAGAAAATATTTTTGTTAAAAAATTTCTAAGCCTTTTTTTCATAGTGCCCCGTTTCGTATCCACTGACCGCATTTTGTGTTCATCGTTCTACGTATATCTACGTGCATTTTGCGTCCATCGTTGCACAGGATCGTCGCAAATGATAAAAAATGTTGATTTGCAATGCATATGAACAAACTTTCACGACAAGTTACACAAGGTCTTTTGAGTATTTTTGAAACTACGCATCTGTAGCCAGTATGACTTATATCATGAAAATATGTAAAATCTTTACATAAACTCGTGACTATACCTACAGCAATACACTCGCAATAGAAACGCACATTTTTATTAATAAAGGCGACATTGATACAATGGTAAGGTTGAATCGTGGTTGCCTTGTTGTAACAGCACGCAGACTCATTACAGTTATTACAAAGTAGCATTGATGCACTTACCCCTAATGAGCTGAAGATGAACACGGTACACCACATTTAACGCGTAGAATCTTCTCCTTCGTACCTACCTAAATGCTTCATTTTCGATCAACAATACAACTAGATATCGGGTCGGCGCAAAAAATACGTCTCGGTAAATAACAGCGCACTTGAGATGTGAGCTCTTATTTTGCTTGAAACACAGCATATTACTTGAACCATATTTTCGAACTCTAAGATTTACGGCAATTCATTGCCGTTTCTCACTTGTATTAAATAAAGATAAAAAATACTTTACAATACAACAAAATTTAATAGTAGTGTTATGGTAAATTTTAACCAAGACGTGACACTGACGTGGCTATGGAAGGAAACTAAGGTAAAAGAAGGAAAGTACAAATCCTGTGAATGTTTGTGAAGATGTATCTAGGTATACTACTCAGTAACGTGTAAACAGCTAAGCCGATTTAGATAAAACTTAGCACACAGATACACTATAACGTTTAGGTTACTGGCCACTGCCATTGCGCCGAGTGTTGTGGGTTCGAACCCACGCGGGGCAAAAATTGTGCGATCCACAAATGGTTGTTCCTGTCTGGATGTTCTTTCTGTCCGTTGTCTGAATGTTTGTAAAATCACCTGTGACACAGGAATTACTCATAGTGCGGACGTTGTGTTAAAAAAAACTAGTAGGATATATACTTTTAATCACGATATCCGCGTGTCCGCAGTACTGATACGACCGAAGCCTGAGACAGAAGCTAGTTTACCATAAATTTTACCTTGTTATGCAAGAAACATTTCGACTCTAGCATACTACTACTGTTTTTAATAAAAACCAAACATAATTGAATGACTTCATACGTTTTATTTCTTGAATAGCCTTTTTTTTCTTTTATTTTTCTTTATATTTGTATTTCTTTGAAAACAAAAAGATCCTCGGTCCAGTGGTTTGCACCGCTTTTGTCTTGACGAAAAGCTAGATTGTTTTCTTGACAAGCTAGATTGTTTTCTTGACAAGAAGCTAGATCGTTTTCTTGACAAGAAGCTAGGTTGTTTTCTAATTTTAAACATATACGTCATCTTGACATTAGCATCTCCACACATACAAACAGCTGTAAAAAAAAGGTACCGTCAAATATCACCTATTATGAAACATTGGAAATTATTTTC
The DNA here is from genome assembly GCA_963564715.1 of Catocala sponsa. Taxonomy (NCBI): domain Eukaryota; kingdom Metazoa; phylum Arthropoda; class Insecta; order Lepidoptera; family Erebidae; genus Catocala; species Catocala sponsa. The sequence goes on along the minus strand of OY751341.1, from coordinate 22,655,274 downwards.
GAAAACTAGTATGGAAAGGTTAGTACCAACGATGATTAAAGTGATAAAATGTTATTTGACTGATATCATTGTCCAATAAAAGACACAACCACAGTATTCATAGTTGAATTCATTAATGATGTGCCGGATAACTAAAAATGTAGATACGGATCCGGATACGGATCATTGGCGTCAAGATCCGCGGATACGAATATGGATACGGATTTTAACTTTCTTACTCAATCAGTGTCGGTGCGCGTGACTTTAAAATTTAAGTTTTGTTATAAAAGTGATTTTTGTAATTTACTTATTTAGAATAATCATTTCATTACAATTTTCAAAACATTAAGTCTATATTTCTATTCTATGTTATATAAAATTAAATTACCACTCACCGACTCACTGACTTAGAGAAATAGAAGTCATACAAGGGGGAGTCGTAGGAAATAAGTAAATATAGCGTCGTTCAGAGGACCCGGGAAAAATGCCTGACCTTCAGAAGGTCAGCTCTTGGTGATGGTACCCCATCGGATCTCGGAAACGGTGATATCTACGGGAGTCGTTCTCGAACAAAATCTTCCTAGAACTCTGGCAACTTTTAGGTGGGGCGGAAAATACATGGCTTCCATACAAAAAAAACATGGCCGCCATACAAACTTTGACCTCTAATATCTCCTTAAAGGTTAGAGATAGGTGGGGTGGGGTGTGTTCGAACAAATGTCATAGAGGTCGACGAGATCTTTCCAAATAAGGTCATTTTCAAGGTCACCGGGGTCATTGTTAATTTTTGGCTTCGGGGGTTTTCATGGTCCCTGAATACGAATCTAAAAAATTAGTTTTTTGTTTATTATTTTTCTACCCCCCCTCTCGCAGCCACGCGAAATATAAAAAGTATATTTATAACTTTTAAAGATTTAAACTCAATTGATCTCATTATAAAGATATTTTAATTAATATTTTATAATAACTTCCTATACCTACTATAGTATTTAAATATATGTAGGTATATTAGTTGATTTAGTTCCTTTAAGTTACGTACAGTGTTGTCGAGCACGCCACGATCGTGGCGGTAAGTCCCGTGTTTGAGGAGTGGCTGGAGAGGCAGCATGGCGCCCTCACCTTCCGGCTGACACAGGTAATGACTGGCCACGGTTGTTTTGACCGGTTCCTGTGTCGTATAGGCCGGCAAGAGACGCCCGGTTGTCACCACTGCAGCGATTGCCGCGACGTTGTTGAGGACACGGCGCTGCACACTTTGGCGGTTTACCCTGGACATCGCAGCGCCGTGAGTTGATCGCAGCAGTCGGATTGGTTGCCCTCTCGCTTCCGGGCCTAGTTCAGTCTTTGGTCCGGAGTGAGAGGTCGTGGAACACCGTCGCCTCCTTATGTGAGGAAATGATTTCCATCAAGGAGGCGGCGGAGCGAGAGAGGGAGTGCTTAAACCCTCTTCCCAACCGCAGAGCCGGGCGCCGGAGGGCGCGGGACGACCTCTAGCCACCCTGAGGTTTGGTCTAGGGGGGGAGGGACAGTCGGGATTTTTCGTAGTGGTGACCACAGGGTTGCATTCACCCAAATAAAAAAAAAACTTTATAATACAACAAACAAAATCACTATAATAAATCTGCAAGAAACTGATGGTCACTCATTTTAAGTCGTCATTAAGTTATCATGTGTTTAATTTACAACTAATTTGGTAGATGTTCTAAAACAATATAGGTACCTACCTACTACAAAAATTTAAGAACTCTAAAAATTCAATTATATTAAGGCTGTCCTCGTGCCCATCTCAAACAATTAAATCTCAGCTAAAAGACAAAGAATTCTAGGGGTGTGTAGACCAAGACCACATATTAAGAAACCAGATCCTTTCTAGAAAATAATTGCCGCTCGCCAATTGATAGAGCTGCAGCATTGTAATGAGCTGCAGGTTGTATACAGTTCTTTCACAAAAGAACTGTATGAATTCTAGTGATGTGCCGGATATCCGTATCCGCGGATATCCGCGAGCGAAAAAAGATCCGTATCCGTATCCCTATCCGTTACATTTTTCACGGATCTTTTACCTTAATACATAGATTCAATTCTATATGTAAGTGATTAGGTAGCAATAAAATACTATTACCCACATTTCAATCAAACTATTTATATTTAATTTTATAAAAATCAAATATTTGGCATCAACATTTATCGTAGTGAGTTAACATACGATACAATGCTGTATGTAAAATGCTTAAAGGAACTAAATCAACTATCTAATATACTTACATATATTTAAACACTTACTATAGTATAGGAAGTTATTATAAAATATTAGTGAAAATATCTTTATAATGAGATCAATTGAGTTTAAATCTTTATAACATTTACCTTATGACTTCAAAATTATTAGGTAATAGTTTTGAAGTCATAAGGTATGTTAGATACAATGTGTTTTAACAGGTTACCTGATAGATTTTCTATTGTGTCTATCACGGGACAGCGAAAGAGTTAAATAAAAGTATGACTTTAGGTAACTTAAAGGCACATCTATAACATAGCAATGTGCAATAGTACGTAGTACATTGATCGCTCTCTAATGCAGTATATCTTAAATTGTTATTCTACATCATATTATAACGCCCAGACTATTTGGAAAATGTGGATTTGGCCCGGATGCCGAAAACGGCATTCTGGATGATGGGCGTAAATTGGGAGAAGCCGTATCTAACAGTGGATTGTACCAGGCTGATTAATTGATTATTTTAAAGCAGAGAAAGAACGCTTCAATCAATCTTGCAACTTTAGGCCTGTAATATCAATGGCATTTTTAACCACGCACAAGAGTTTATACTGCCTAGTTGTCAACAGATTTAAAGTTGAAGGAAGTTTATACTCTGTTCCTGGTTTTGATTGATATTACAAGTAGGGTTGCCAACATAACACAAAGTATAATAGTGTTAAAAACAGTATTATACTTTATGTCGTCCTGTCCATAATTAATTTTGATTTAAGCAGAGCCATAAATAAAACATCGTTAATATAGAGTAAGAAATATGTATTCAAAACAGTAAACAAATAAAATACAGTAAATTTTTCTTAAATACTATTTATTTTCTTTCTGCGATTTTATAATAATTTAGTTACTAAACTTACTATACAAAAGTTGGCAACCCTAATTATGGGCCTTAGTATTTTTACGGTTGTAAAAATAGTTTTTGTGAAATATCGAAATTGCCGGATCGAGCCGACGCGAACGATATGTTATTTCAATACGTAATTTCGTATATTTCGAGTAATCCATCAATACTTTCTTAGTTTTAAATTTTGCTTACCTAGAACTCCATAGAATTGAAAATTTCTATTAAAAAGTTGTATATTTGACCTTTTAAATTAGGTAGAGGAAGTTAATTTGCTATTATTTAATTACAAGTCATATTCTTTGTTCTAATTTCTCTATTTGTGTGGTTAAAGACGCATATTATTATACTTATATTTCGAAATTAGAACCGAGGACTAATAAGTAAAAGCATCGCAACATTTCCTAAAAAGGTGAATACTTGACCAAAACGTGCTGCATTCGCCATGTCAATCTGTCCCTCGTATTTTTGGAAGAAGGGCCGAAAGCGTTTGGAATAACTGAAATCTAGTATATCCACTCAGATATCGCATAGATAGCTTCTCATTTTAATCCCTGAAATGACCTCTTGAGGTGATTTTAATGGATAATCCTGTATACCCCGGTACCTAATTTCAGGAAATTCAAGAGCATCTATTGCCGTTTATTCATAATAAAAATACTGTCTGGCTTATTATAAAATTGTTCCTAATCTGGCCTAAAGGTGACTCGCGCATTGGCAAAACTCATGTCGAAGTATTTAGCGGACGTCCCTGCGTTTACATGCAATAACTTTCCGACACATAAAACTGTTTTGTAGGCAGTCTTTTGATTATGATAACCTAACCACTTGCGCTCGTAAATTCCTATTTGAAGTGATTGAGGGATAGCAAAATCTATACCTACTTATAATATAATTAAGCCAGAAGTGCATTTGCTTTTTTGTTTGAACGCGTTAATCTCTGGAACTACCGGACGGATTTGGAAAATACTATTTGCATTTGTTAGACCCATGTTTGAAGAGGGCTTTTAGCATGTATAGCATCACAATACGAGAACGAGTTTGGAGTGAAACCGCTAGGAGGTGTTCGTAGTGTCAGCTAAAGTAGTGTTTTTTTCAGACTCTGAAGACAGAGCGCGCAGCAACACACCGGGGACTCTGCAAGGAGGTTGCACTCCACCGAACGTGAGGCCAATGTGTTCTGCCACTGCCACGCACAGCGCGTCGTTGCACGGCGCAGCAACCACTTGGATACCGAGAGGAAGACCCTTCGAGTTCAGCCCCGTTGGTATCTGAAACGTTTAGAAAATTGTAACTAGATGAAGAAAGATCTTTCTATTTGGCGTAGAGGTGCCTCGCCACTGGCCGCTGCGCTGAGTGTTGTATTCGATAATAACGAAATTTATTCGAAATAGTTGTTCAATGCCATTTCTCACTTGTTTTAAATAAAGATAAAAAATACTTTACAACAAAATTTAATAGTAGTGTTATAGTAAATTTTAACCAAGACGCGTGACGTGGCACAAGACGTGGCACTAACACTGACGCGTCAGTGCCACGTCTTGGTTAAAATTTGACGTGGCTTGGGAAGGAAACTAAGGTAAAAGAAGGAAAGTACAAATCCTGTGAATGTTTGTGAAGATGTATCTAGGTATACTACTCAGTAACGTGTAAACAGCTAAGCCGATTTAGATAAAACTTAGCACACAGATACACTATAACGTTTAGGTTACTGGCCACTGCCACTGCGCCGAGTGTTGTGGGTTCGAACCCACGCGGGGCAAAAATTGTGTGATCCACAAATGGTTGTTCCTGTCTGGATGTTCTTTCTGTCCGTTGTCTGAATGTTTGCAAAGAACCCTGCGACAGAGGATTATACCTAGTTTGGAAGTTATATAAAAAAAAGAATGTATCTATAAAAAATTCGGCAATTAAACGGTATTATATCGCGTAATGCTGTACTTACGCATGTTTATTAGCGAAAGTAGAGGTGTATTAGACAGATATTTTATGAGTTATACTTTAGGTCCCACGCTGCCATGAACATCTATGGCAATTGTTATTGGGAAGTCGGTGCCTCTAATATCCTGACACTGGTCTAGCCTTAGGGTATCGTTAGCCTTCGGATTGCGGAGGTCAGATGGCAGTCGCTCCGTGTAAAAACTGATATCCAGTCAAATCCGGTTAGACTAGAAAGCCGACCCCAACTGACCTGGGAATAATAAAGGCTAAGGGAGAAGACTTTACGTCCCACGTTATAGGAAAAAGCGTCATGATGTCTTTCAACTGCCAGACTCCGTGTTGCAATGAAGAATTGTTTTGAACGTCTAAATATTTGCAACGTTGCTATTCGCTACAGGCCACAAAACGTAAACGCTCTTAACCAATTCACACACCCTAAGAGTCAAACAAAAAATCGTTTGTGTGCCCAAAGTTCGCATATTGACTCGTTGCATGCCCAGTACCCGCATCCGAGTTAAAATCACTCATCACACGACTCGGATGCGAGTTCTGGGCACTTTGGCCGAACGGAATTAAACGAAGGTCTTAACCTTGTAAGCTTAAGCACAAATTAATGTATACGAAATAATAAGATCAATACCTGTGCAGACGGAAACTCTAGAGCGTTGAAGATAGCCCAGTAGGCAAAATTGAACGGACGGATCAGCGACGTGTAGTGATAAGGCGCGGGGTACGGCGCGCTCGGGAACAATAGCACTCCGTTCGAGCCCAGTAGAGCCTGGATACAAGCAGATAATAATAACGTGGACCCATAATACAAGCATATTATAAATTGTATCTACTAATCAGTTTGTAACTATATTTATTTAAATTGTCTTTGGAAAGGAACTGACTCCCAACATACAGCTCACGCTAGTTTGGGAATCAGCTGCATAATAATATAATAATAATAATAATATTATATCACATACACACAACACCGTCTAGCCCAAACTAAGCAGAGCTTGTATTATGGGTACTAGACAATGGATAAACATACATATATACTTTTTTTTGTAAATACATACATATTATACATAGAAACACCCAGACCAAGACAAACATCCCTGTTCATGCACACAAATGTTTGACTTGTGCGGGAATCGAACCCGCGACCTCAGGCGTGGCAGTCAGTTACACTAACCACTAAGCCATCGAGGCCGTCAAGTTATAATGTTTGTATTCACCTTGCTGTTACAAATAAAGAATTATTATTATTATTATATTAGCTTTTTTAGAGGATTTAACAAAAATACTAGTCTTTTGTAAACCAAACCAATTGCTAAAATACCAAAAATGTAGGCTATGAAGGAACTAAAATACGCTGGGCGTAAAAGTAAAAAAAAAAGAATAGAAGAAAGACAAAATACATATCTTTTAATAACTGTAGCGACACCACACAAACGAATAAGTTTCGGTGACAGACAACAGATGGCGTTGTTTACAATAATCGCTTATAATCTCTATCGCAATACAATCCTAAATCGCGCAAGTGAAGCTTACATAGCGATTAAGCAAGACCGATGGTCATGTGGCCTGAGTGTTTGACAGTAAATTCGTCGACCATAGGAGCCGGCAGGATTTTATTACTTTCTATGTATCAACCGCCGTTCATAAAAAATAAGGAGGGTACAGGTAAGGATACAAGCGGGGATAGCTTTATACAAGCTCAAAAGCTTGATGAATTTCCATGTCTTTAATCTAGCACTAGCATAAATACGCCCTTGGCAGGGTCGTGGTGCGATGGTAGAAATGTTTTCAATGCATATTGTATACTAGATGTTCCCGCGGTTTCACCCGCTTTAATCGTTACTGCGCCGCACCTGTGGGTCGTAGCGTGATGTTATATAGCCTATAGCCTTCCTCGATAAATAGGCTATTCAACACTAAAAGAATTTTTCAAATCGAACCAGTAGTTCCTGAGATTAGCGCGTTCAAACAAACAAACAAACAAACAACCTCTTCAGCTTTATAATATTAGTATAGATTACGATCGTTTCCACGAAAAATACTTACAATCAAATCTTCTCTTAATTGAGTTAGAATAGGTTCAGCCCATTCTTTTTTCACAGGCGGTAACACTTGCTTATCTGCTAGGCCCATGATACCTCCAAGCGTGAATTCAGATAGGCATATCAACTGTAATTAGAATTTAGTAGGTATATATTGCCTCGGCATAAGTGTTGTATAGACGTAGAATCGCCTTAGATGTAAAACACAGAGGCTAATTTCAATCCCTGACCAAAGACCATAAAAAAGGGTGATCATTTTGTTGAGGTCGCAAGTACAAGTTCTGCTCCATAGATTGTCTTTAACCTCGTATAGTTTACAAAATTATGTTTGATATAGATATTTTTATATAACCATACATAGGTTACGATTATCATAAAGCCATCGTAGTCTATAGACGTTGGCATGATCTCTCTACATAAAAAGAATCCAAAATATTACATATTTTTAATTTCATTGTTTGAGAGATTTGCAAACACACTCTAGACCATCCCCCTTTTTCTCTACGATTAGTCCAGTTTATGATATAGCGTTCCCCTACACCAACTTTAAAGGTTTATATTAGGTGGAGCCGCTGTACCTTCCAGTGCCCGAGAACACCTTCTCACACTCTAGACCAATGAGAAGAGGAGAATTGAGAGAATACTGAGAAGAGGCGCGAGTCCAGCAGTGGAACAGTTTATAACCAGGGTTGATATTATCAGGCGTACCTTCTTAGGCAGTTCTTTAAAGAACTTGGCTGGTCCTCGGTTATTGGTGAGCAGCATAGGGAAGTCGAGCGCTTCCTTCGACATACAGTACCGCCACAGTTGAAACATGTGATTGAATCCGTTGTGTTGGTACGGCTCTGGTGCACGATGCAATTCTTCTGTCAATGAATTTATTACTCTAGAACAAAACCATCGGTAGATTAGCCATTGTTGAAACATAGATTGACATATAAAACAAGTGAGAAACGGCAATGAATTGCCTTAAATCTTAGAGTGAAAATGAGTAAAAGATGGTTCAAGTAATATGCGAAGGTCACGTGATACCACGTGAACTTGAGGTCAGAGGTCAAAGGTCATAGTCATATCGGGGGTATATCGACTATGCTGAGTCAAATGGCGTTGACCACGAGTCTCTAGCTCTTACGGTTCTTGAGTTGAAAGTTGTATAACAGACAGACGGACGGACAAAACTGTTGTATAAGAGTTTTTCGAACTCTAAAGGTACTGTTTTGAGAAGTGTGGCGCAGCTTCCGTGGAATAACTTTGGACTTATGTTAGCGGCCGATCGTGCGGTTTAAGTATCCTTTCTTGCGTCGTGCAGAGTCTTATTGGATGTTTCTGTTAGACAATTTTCAGCAGCAATACAGAGTGTTGAAATATAAGGTAGACGTTAACAGGTTCGATTACGTAGGGCCTAACTGGAAAATGTGGTTGTGTAGACCAAGGAAGGCAACTCTATAAAGAGTTATTTTTCATTTAATTACTGCATAAATGAAACAAACAAATTAATTAAGTAATACTTTGTTTTATTATGTAACGTATAAAATAGCAGCGTTTTACCTGAAAGAAAACGCATATTAAAATACTTACCTCACTGGAAGCTTTATATTGAGATAGCATATCCGTTTCCGTCGATTTCCTACCAGTTTTAGCACCTATTTTGACTTCATTTCCTGTGCTCAGTGGCGACACCTGGCGTTCGTGCGCCATTTTGTTTCGTAAAATGCGTCGGGCGACTTTTGCTTCATTGGCTCGAATTCACCAGGCAGAAATAAAGTGAAAGCTTCCAGTGAGGTAAGTATTTTAATATGCGTTTTCTTTCAGGTAAAACGCTGCTATTAAAACACTTGACCGTCACTGGAAGCTTTATATTGAGAGTCTGTTTGTTATCGCCTGGTGACGCCACTATAATTAATTAACGCCAATGTGATAATATAGGACATAATAAATAACAATTGGTATATTACAATCATTTATTTTTACTAAGAAATTAAATAATAATCTTTAATTATTAATTTAAATAGGCTAATTTATCGGATTAAATAACTGTGTGACATTTGAACCAGAATCATCATGAGTTCGTAGTATTTCTTGTCTGTAAAAGTTTTGGAATGTATTGGCCGATTGCCAATTTCCACGAGATAGGATTTCATCAAGGGGATGATTATCGAGCCAACTTTTTGAAGCTACAGCTGATCGAGTACTTCCAGGCGAAGCTGTAATGTCAGCTTCTTTGAATAACGTTTTTATCCAGCCTGCTATCACCGTGCGTGAGGCGGGTTTAGCCACACCCCGAACTGTAATAAACAGATTAAAGCATTTTGCAGCATTACGTCTTTCATTTAATAACTTTATTGTTCTTTCTATCCAGAAAATAGGATTTAGGTTACGGTTATTGGCATTAAACAGTAGTTTCCATCCAGACTGCCTGTAATTACTGCAGTCAGTTTTTGAGCCGAATTGAGGCCAAAATATTATATTATCTACAGACTTTATGTAATGGTCAGAATCGATTCTAAGTAGTGTCAGGTCATGTACACGTCTACCTGAGCATAGCAATAACAAAATTGCAGTATGCCGTGATGTTTAAAAATATTATTTACGTCTATGTTATAGTTGGTTAAAAATAAAATTAATTTACTAACATCCCAGATCGGTGGTTTGGAAGCTTTTGGATTTTGTAAAGAAATTGATTTCAAAATATGCTTCACAAGAACGTGTGAACTCAAATGACTTGAGGTTTCAACATTACACAATGTGGAAACCACAGATTTATGTAGAAATATTGTATTATACGATAACTTATTAATTAAATATAAATCTGATAAAAATTGTGCTAACTGAGAACCAGTGGGATTTTTCCTGTCAATATTTTTAGACCTACACCATGAAGTCCAACGTTTCCATGCCACTTCGTAGGTCTTTAAAGTAGATTTTCGCCAGGAAGTTTTAAGTAGTGATAGCTGTTCAGTGTTTCTATTGCCTCGGACCACCCCCACATCTCCATACCTCGAGGACGAGGTTCTCGACCTGTGGTGGCGGGTGTCCTGTCGACGTGTCGACTAGCATTTTCTGCAGATCTCTCAGAGTTAACGGCGCTGCTAGAGCCCTTGCTTTGAGGTCCGCGCGCCAGAATACTTTCTCCCAACGAGGTACTACTATTAAAAATATACCCGTTGCCTGATTTAGGTGTATCAGGACTTTCGGGACAAGGAACGGTGGTGGAAACACCCACGCGAGCGGGTAGTTCCATGGAACACTGAACGCGTCGTGAAATAGGGCTCGACAATCTTTCAGGTCTCGCGATGCGTAATTGTATACTACGTGAGCTGTCGCAGAGGCAAACAGATCTATCACAGGGGTTCCCCACTTTGCAAACACCATTTCTACACAGGCTGGTTTTAGATGCCATTCTGGAGGTTGGCGATAACGCGACAAGTGATCGGCATGATTGTTGTACTTGCCTGGGAGGTGGTGTATGCTGAAGTGAATTTGATGATAATCTAATAAATTCAATATTTGGTAAGTGATTTCTATTAAGGGTAAGGATTTCGTACCTCCTTCCTTCCGTAGATAAGTTACAGCTGTTCTGTTGTCGCACTGAATGAGGATACAGCTGTTTCGCAGTAGATGGGCCTGTCTCTGGAGAACGTGTAATATGGCCAACATCTCTTTTTGGTTGCAATGCAATGTTCGTTCTTTTTGCGACCAAGTCCCTGAAAGGGACAAATTGTCCAATTGTGCCCCCCAACCTTGGTTCGATGCGTCTGTTGTCAGGAAATGCATCGGAGGAGGATAATGTAGAGGTGTTGATGACTGGCAGTTCTGAATCCACCAGTTCAGTTCGTGGCACACATTTTGAGGTAGTGGGTAAGCTTTCGGTGATGAGTCTGGTAGTGAACTCATTAACATTAACAATTGCCGATGATTGAGCCGTCCTCGAGGGACAACAAAGCTTGCAAAGTTCAGGAGTCCTGTTATCTTCTGTATCTCTTTTACAGTGATATTTCTTTGATCTAGGACTCGAGTTACCTTTTTGATTATTGTAACAGTCTTTTCTTTTGGTAGGGATTTCAGAATGTCCCAAGGGTTCCAAAGAACACCCAAATAAGTTATGCTCTTTTGGGGAGAAAGTATCGGTTTTTCGAAGTTTATTTGCCACCCTAGACTCTGTAATGTTTTTACTGTGAGCTGGGCATGATCGCGAAGTATGTGTTTGTTTTGATGCACTATCAGATAGTCGTCGAGGTAAACAATGATTCGTACATTCCACCTTTCTCTTAATATTTGAGCCACCCAATTGGTGAGTATAGAAAACGTTTTGGGGGCCGTGCTTAGACCGAACGGAAGACAAGTCATCTCCAAAAGCTCTTGTTTGTATATTAGGCGTAGGAAACGCCTGTGTGACTTTGCTATTTTCAAATGAAAGTAGGCTTGAGATAGATCGATTTTGCACATCCAGTCTCATGGTTGCAGGAAGTTGGGAATGCGAAACATGTTTATTAAGTGGAATGGTTCTGTTTTCACAAAATCGTTTAATGCTTTTAGATTGAAGATTGGACGGGCTGATCCGTCGGGTTTTGGCACCAAAAATAGAGGAAAAATAAAGCTCGGCGACAGTTGTGCAACTTTTAGAAAGCCCTGTAATTTCATTTTGTCTACAATTGCAGACATTTCTTCAGACATTGGGGTTTGAAAGGAGCTTTTTATTAAATTTGGGTAAGTGGAGGTTTTTGGAAAAAAGGTATGCGATACCCTTGAATTAATTTTAATATTATTTCTGGTGCTCCCATTTCTTTCCGCCGAGACTGGTAGTGTGCCAATTGACCTGCTTGAAAATGTTTCGAGTCATTGTTGTATACCTCTTTTTTTGGTTCCTCTAGAACCTCTTGAAGGAAAGTTGGAGCGTCCTCGGTTATTTCCTCCACGGTTGGGCCGCGAGCCTCGGTTGTGAAATGAACCTCTGCCAACGGTGTTGTAATCATCGTACTGATAGTTTGAGTGTTTACCTTGATTTTTGTACGTGTAGTTGGCATATTGATATCCACCCCGCGAGGGTGGGTCACTGCAGGTATGCATGTACATTGGTAAGCCTGGTTCATGAAAAGTATATTGAGTTCCACGCGATGGAACTGCTGGTTTATATACGCCTTGCCACCGCGAGGGGCGGCGATTAGACTGACTGCATTTTGTTTGAGAATTAGTACTGGACTTTGCAGGCCAAAAAACTTAACGTACGCCGCCAGCCTTTTCCAAAACTGATGTAAAAGGGGTAGGATCAAAAATGTAAATTGATGATGGCGGTATCTTATTTAAGGACGATTTTACTAAGGGATCTCGAATCTGGCTAGTTATGGTCTCTCGTCTCATTTCTATAGCTTCGGCTCGATGGCCGCAAACTATTTGCAACAAATCTGAAGAGATCTTATTGAACTCGCCCTTTTGAAATAATTGATCAACTTTGTCATTCAGGTTATTAAAATTTACATCTGTATTTTTAGCCCAAGAAAGAAGCTTACAAATACTATCCTGCAAGGATTCTTTTTGTTTTAAAATGCAGTATGTTAAAGCAGCATACGACTTTTCTACATGAGCCAGGTGTATCATAACTTTTTACCTCATCATTTGTCTCTAGGTCAATGAAGCCTGGCGTATGATTATATAATTTTTGTGTTTCGGCATATCTCACATCTGACCAATTCGTACTACCTAAGCGCTGAACGTCTAGTAACATTCTTAGATAGCTGTCAGAAGTTTTTGGAACTGATGGTTCCTTCAGCTTGGTTTCAATATTAAATATAAAAGCGGGGTTGGAATTTTGACATCGTCCCCAGGATACTGATCGCTAGTGACATTGTTTTCATATAGTTCTCCACTAACGTCAGAACAAATTGACACGTTGTCATGGCAAACAGAATATTATTTGAGAAAACATATTTGCGGAGCTCACCCACTTCCTTAAATAGCTTTTCTATCATCTTGTCCGAACGTCGGGCGCGCTTACTTTTCTTTCTGCGAGATTGACGGGACCGCCTTTTATCCGAGGTGCATGATGCACTTGAAGAGCTGCTACTGCTGCTACTACTGCTGGGACTTCGTTTCCGCTTGTACGCATTACTCGGCCCAGCCACAGCTAGTGGCTCAGCGTTCGAGTTATTTTCACAATCCATTCCTGTACGGTGATTCATGTTAGATTACACAAAATACACAAATAAAAACAAATATAATCAGAAACTTTAACTTCCACAACAAAGTAGTAAGTACTAACTACTGGTATTTTAAACTATAAGTAGTGACCCGAACGGAAAACCCGTTAAATATAATGGTCATTACTAATTAATTTTTAGTCAAAATATGTAATATTACTTACAATTTGTCTCCACACTCACTTTTGTAACGAACACTATTTAAACTGTCGGTACTTACGAACAGATTTTTATTTCTTATTTCAATATAAATTTTATTTTATATTTTATACTATTGCAACGATCCTTGGGACAGTTGCTGCTAACAAGTTGTTTCGACGGAATACGAAACGCCAATAAAGCAAAAGTCGCCCGACGCATTTTACGAAACAAAATGGCGCGCGAACGCCAGGTGTCGCAACTGAGCACAGGAAATGAAGTCAAAATAGGTGCTAAAACTGGTAGGAAATCGACGGAAACGGATATGTTATCTCAATATAAAGCTTCCAGTGACGGTCAAGTGTTTTAACATTTCATTTTATTGCAGATTTAATCACTATTTATTAAAATTAAGTTTTATAAAACTCTTCCAAACAGCCTTGTTACTAACAAGGCTCCATACGAGGCCGATATAATAAATCAGTCGTTTAACTTAAAACTAATGTTGTGAGAATCAAAATATCTGCTTATACATAAACTACATAAAATCTTCTTCTCCCTAGTCTTTATTATTCCAAAGTCACTTGGGGTCGGCTTTCTAGTCTAACCGGATTTGACTGGCTATCAGTTTTTATACGGAGCGACTGCCATTTGACCCCCGCAACCCGAAGGCTAACGATACCCTAAGGCTAGACCAGTGTTAGGATATTAGAGGGCACTACACCAACAACGACTGCCATAGATGTTCATGGCAGCCGGGACCGACGGCTTAACGTGCTCTCCGAGGCACGGAGCAGGCGATAATTGTCAATCAATACGCACATAATTTCGAAAAGTCATATAACTTCCGAAAGTCAGAGGTGCGCGACGTGGGTTCGAACCCGAGACCCTCTGCATTGTAGTCTGTTGGTCTCCCCACTGAGCTATCGCTGCTTGTCCGAGTACATACCCATTGCATTACTAATGTCAAAAATTTGTTAACGTGTCGTCGTCAAATCTTGTTTCAAATATTCCAGTAAAAATCAGTGCAGATAGTTAAGATTCAAATATTAGATTATTTTTCCACGTAGCAAACCTCTAAACATAATAATTAGGCAGTCTCAGTTTAGTATCTACGTTTAATTAATGACCCTATGGATTGATTGGGTTAAATCAGAGATTCCCAGACTTTTTTTCTCATTGATCACTTTCAAAATTCAGTTGGTTCCTGTGGACCCCCTGCATTTAAACAAGTTCATAAAATTTTATCAAATCTCTACGGACTGACCTTTTTTTTTAGCAATACTCTACCGAAAAATCGAAAAACCACTGGTACTGAATATGGAATATGCAATATAAGTTTTTACAAGTAACAGTCAATCGAAAGCAAATAAATTATCGTGGACCCTCGCTTACGAATTGTGCACCCCATTTTTGTTGTCACGCCAACGTAGACCCCGTCGAGTCTCCTGTGGACCCCTGAACCACTTTGGGAACTAATGGGTTACATGAACGGTTAAAGAATATTACGTACGTACCGGTTCATGACATCTCTGAGATCTTGGCAGATGGGGCTCACTCGCTTGTCCTTCGCTGTTTCCACGTAATGGTACTTCAATGCCTGTTTCATTATTTAGTTTATTAGATGTACATAACAACAAACTATCAAAAATATATCATTAAACAGAATGAAGACTTGAGAAAGGTGTAAGTACTTAGATGAGAGAAAGAAGGAATGGACAATAAACAACAAGATCTATACAAATAAATAAAATTGAAGTGTCTGTTTGTAATGTCAAAATAACAGCTTTTTAATTACCTAATGCATATGAAAGTATATAAGATACTTATATGAAAACATCCATTTTTTTATTTTTGTCTGTCTGTCTGTTTGTTTGTTCCGGCTAATCTCCGAAACGGTTGAACCGATTTTGACGGGACTTTCACTGCCAAATAGCTGATGTTATAAGGAGTAACATAGGCTACTTTGATTTTAGAAAAAAAATTGGGTTCCGCGGAGACAAACACTTTTTAGTTAAAATCTACGCGGACGAAGTCGCAGGTAACAGCTAGTATTAAATAAGAAAACATGTAAACCAATTGGACGTAGATAAGCAAAAAGGATCCAACCCACAACATGACCGAAAATGAGTTAAGTATACCAAACTGCTCGTCAAGGTCTATATTTTTGATTAGCAAAAACAATCCAAGTAAAATACAAATATTTTGACATTAAAATGACACTGGTTACCAAGCCACATGTATGGCGAACCCCTATTTTAGTTTCGTAAAAACGATCCATTCTCCTTGGATCATATTGTAAAACGGTCAGTCTAAGAAACTGACACAAAACTAAAATGTTAAAAAAAATCCAAAGCATGTGGATCCTTTTGGATTATAATATTTACTTCAAATCTATGCAAAAAATAAATCACTAAAAAGATTTAGAAAGGATCCTAACACACATTTAGCTGAATATCTCAAGAAATAAAACTAAACTCAATAAAATTTATTTGTATGAATAAAATATACATTGACACACACATATTTTCTTAAGAAACAATAAACGCAAGCAAGTCTATTAATAAGCAAACACAGGTTAAACTTCAAGCTTCAATAACTCAAATGTAACATTTTGTGGGGTGGATCCTTTTTGGTTATCTACGTCCAATTGAGAATGGGACAGTCGAATACTGTATAAAATTTTGTTTTTGAAAATATCTGCACCATTGATATAGGTCCAATAGGTACTACATTGTCAGGCACACAATCAAGGCTTTCGATCAAGTGGTCCCAGATTCGAATACCACCTATTTATTACTGATGTGAACACACTTGAAACACAAGCACTATAGTACAGTGGCGTAGCGTAGTGAGGGCGGCAGGGGCGGCGCTTTTAGGGGGCGGCAAAATTATACAATAAATAATAAGATTATTTTGTAAATATTTTAACTGTATAATACACAATAATGATGACTGTTCTTGGTGAAAAGTTCTTTAGAATTACTGTATAGTGTTGTAACTTTTATATTTACACGGTCCAACGACCGTACATTTGCTGCGGTCAGCATTTAACGTCCAACGTGACGATTTTGTAACTATCCATAAATCAGTTCACTTTCAGCAAGCGTATCGTGTACTCATTAACATATCAATCATTTATCATAATTTAGCATAATTATCAAGTTTGTCGTA
This sequence comes from Catocala sponsa, assembly GCA_963564715.1. NCBI lineage: Eukaryota > Metazoa > Arthropoda > Insecta > Lepidoptera > Erebidae > Catocala > Catocala sponsa. The sequence goes on along the minus strand of OY751341.1, from coordinate 22,638,681 downwards.
TTATTTCAATAATCAATAAATAGTGCAATTATTTATATTATCTATCATTTCTATCACTTATCAAGAAGTGTACGTAACCCGTACAATATTGAAATAACTAAATAAGAGAGCGGCAAGATTTTCCACCCCGGGCGACCGACACCCACGCCACCTGTATAAGTCGCACGTGCTAGTTATCTTTTAATATCTTTTGGAAATATTAAAGAAACAATACGTATGTATGTACTAACTTTAATATCAACTTTTTTATCAAGTTTTAGTTGATCAGCGTTATCTGCAGCTACGATTTTGACTAGAGGGAGGAGGTCGGAACAGTGGCGGGATAAGAAACTGATTGATCCCATCGTACGGGCCTTGCCGTTGCTCAGGAGTACGCCTGAAATACATTTAACACTATATTTATATCCCTAACGATAGGAAGGTCTGTTCTTCGCCCTAGCCTTTATTATTCCGAAGTCACTTTGGGTCGGCTTTCTAGTCTAACCGGATTTGACTGGATATCAGTTTTACACGGGGCGACTGCCATCTGACCTCCACAACCCGAAGGCTAATGATACCCTAAGACTAGACCAGTGTCAGGATATTAGAGGACTGACTTTCCAATAACGACTGCCATAGATGTTCATCGCAGCCGGGACCGACGGCTTAACGTGCTCTCCGAGGCACGGAGCAGGCGATAGTTGTCAATCAATACGCACATAATTTCGAAAAGTCATAACTTCCGAAAGTCAGAGGTGCGCGACGTGGGTAAAGCAGCGATAGCTCAGTGGGGAGACCAACAGATTGCAATGCGCAGAGGTTCTCGGGTTCGAACCCACGTCTCGCACCTCTGACTAATGTCGACCACATTAGTCACAAACTGCTAGAATTAGTCGGTGCTTCTGAAAAGAGAAAGTCAGGCTTATTTTTTACATAGATTCGGTCGACGGTCAGTCGCGTACATATTGACTTATTGAATGAACAAATGGAATAATGTATTGACTCTGTGTATCTTTAAAATAAAAATTATTGCAGTGGTGTCTGATGTGATATCTAAGAAAACATTGCGCATTTTGTATCATTCTATATTTACATACTTATTGATTAAATAAATAAAAACATAAGCTAAAGGCACCTAACGCCGCGTTATTTTCACCAGAACTCAAAAGAACATAAAAAATTAAAGATATATTACCTTCCTGTGGAATTGGCTATTTTTATCAGAAGTGTTAGTTATCTTATATTTGAAAAATACTCACAGTTTGACTATAATAATTCGTTAAAAACGTTAAATTATGTAAAAATATGAAAAAGTCCGAGGCACCTTATTCCGATGCATTTTATTTTTTGTACACCTCGGAATTAGGAATAATGCCGAGGTGTACAAAAAATTGAGGAAGGAAGGTGGGGAGATGTTTACCTCTCATGTTGATGTGTCCACCGGTAGGGTTAAGTGCGTATAGTCCGCAGAAGAACGCTGGCATCCGAGTAGAACCGCCAGTGTCAGCGCCTAAATATAATAATGATTATATCTCTCGGGCTAAGTATGTATACTATTCATTGACATTATGTGTCAAAAATTACCGTCGTACATAAGGGTATCTCTACTAGCAAAGTTGGCCAAAACTCTATTTTCTCAGGTTTAAGATCATTTTTATTTGTCAGAAAGACTACAATACTTACATGAGAAAACAAATAAATACTTAACACTTTTAATAATTCGGCGGCGATACAGAAAAAAGAAAAGAAACTTACGATATTAATAGAATTAAGATAACAACAACAATTTCTTATAAAAATGTAGTGAGGGCATCCTAAAACATACATAATAACCATCCGAAACATTTGTTCAACCATATTAGCAATTATTCACAAGAATATGCAATTATTTATTAACTTTTTAGTGCATTTTAAGTTTTAGAATATTCTTTCTTAAAGTCGGTTTTCTTTTTTGTTAAAATTTTGTTTATTTCTTGGTTTTTAGTGAATCTTGCCAAAAATGAGAACATCATCAATGTAGCTGAAGTTAACCAAATACGCATTACTCGAAAACGAATGGTCAAATCTTGATCAAAATTAAATGGGACGGGAAGCACCAGCTTTCAAATAAAAAAAGAATCATCAAAATCGGTTCACCCAGTCGAAAGCACTGAGGTAACAAGCATTAAAAAAATACTGTCGAATTGAAAACCTCCTCCTTTTTTTGAAGTCAGTTAAAAATATTCTCGGGCAAGTGTAGTTTTATTTCCTTGTTATCTTTGTTAAAATTAAGTAGATTGTGGTCTGTTCCACATATAATTCATCTCAGAGTTTTGGCCAAGTTTTACTATCAAATATATATAAAAATATGATGTGGCGTCGGTAAAGACTTGTTTTAAATATAGGAACCGGGCCTAGACCGAAGTTTGGCTACAACTCGCTGACACAAAAGGAGGACAATCTCATAGGGATGTACCTACAATTTATACATGTATCTAGTATATTATAATATTAAGTTACATTAACGCGAATGTTTCACATTACAATTTTGGTATTTTGTAGGTAGAGAAAATTGCAATAAAACCCAGTGGTGAAAGGATGCTCAGAGCTTATAGGAAGCTGTTTAATTGTCAGTGCCCGCATACATTGCAACTAGATGTTCCCGCTGTTTCACCCGCGTTTATCGTTACTGCGCCGCCCCCGTGGGGCGTAGCATGATGTTATATAGCCTATAGCCTTCCTCGATAAATAGGCTAAGCAACACTAAAAGAATTTTTCAAATCGAACCAGTAGTTCCTGAGATAAGCGCGTTCAAACAAACAAACAAACTCTTCAGCTATAAAGCTATATATATTAGTATATATATTAGTATAGATATGTAAAATCCATGCAAAACATTACAAAAAAAATATTACGTTTAAAACTTGCTATAAATGACAAGAATACGCTTTGTACCCAATTGATATCGTATGTAGGTATTCTTTAGGAACCCTATTCGTGTACTATTTAGTCTAATCTCTTTTAATCAATACTAAAATGATAGGTATGTATTGCTATAAAATTCGTGCTTACACAGGGAAATAGGGGTGCCTATAGCGGCAGACAAAGCAGCCTCACCACCACTGGAGCCCCCGGTAGTACGTCCTGTGTGGTGGGGATTCCGAGTTTGACCAAACACCATGTTACGAGTCTCTATCCTGAAATGATTAAGACCTCTTTTAAAGCAGTTAGACTTTTTGAAAAAATTATTGGGGCTTTACCACCTCTTATAGGAGGACATTGTTATAATATATCGCATGCGCAGAATCGAAATAGCGCGTTACAGTGTTTATTTTAGCTTTGTCTCGTTCGGGCGAATGCAATAACGATGCTTAAGTGATGGTGGTAAGGCCCTTGGTTGCATGATACAAAAATTGTTAGTCGGTAATACTTTTAAAGAAATATATAAATGATAGCCAAGATCATATTTTAATGTTTTATAGAGAGTTTAATAAAAAAATTCATTGTGCAAACAATACACAAACGGACAAACGTATGTCCGCTCGACACTTGGACTCATTAACGAGTCAAGTGTGGAGCGGACCTACGTTTGTCTGTTCTTTTTTAGTTACTCATTTTTTGCGGACAGACGTATGTCCGTAGAATACTTTCTATAATAAACTCTCTATTAGACAAGATAAAGATAAAGATAAATTTATTTGACTCAACATGTGTACAATCAGGTGTTACAGTTATTTTGTCTCAACATGCTCTGTCTGGTCAGACATGCAAATGTATGTGCTTAATATTTACCTTTACCATAACAGCAAAAATCAAAAGTGTGTGCCATAGAATCGCATGCTGTGCGTTAGTTCAGCGATCTCTCGACTACCACTGCCTCCACTTAACTTATGCTTACCATTTGCAAACCTCTGGTACATTAGTAACGGCGATAGGTATAGCACCGGCTTCTCTCAGCAATCGGACACACTCGGCGTCTTCGCTCGCGCGGATTTTCTTGCGCGCTTTTATACCGAACGTGTGCAACATGCCCGACACTGCGTGGCTGTCTTTAGCCGTGAATGGGACTCCTGACAAATAATTATTAAAAGTTTAATCTGTAAGTTTTTACTTTTAGAGTAACCTTATTAACCTTTTAAGCTCTTACCTAAATATCGATTACCGTGCCTCTAGCGCCCGGCTACAAATCGATAAAATAATACCTACAATAATTAGGGAGGTGCAGAAATACAGAATTTTAAGTAAATGTTGAAAAATTTGAAAATCGTATCTCAAATTCAAACCATTATTCAATAATGGTTTTAGTTGTCCCACGCAGTTAATAGAACGAAAATAAAACGAAATTATCGTGCATCTTCTCTGTCGCAGAAATACGCCACGGGCGGTAGAGTCACAGACATATGTGTCGCATAAACGCGACACAAGCGGTAAAAAGGTTAAACAAAATAGTTATTTCCATTTTAAATTAATAACAGCTAATGCACAGGGTTTTATGACTTACCTACCTATGTTTACTCGAATGTCACACATTAAAATCCGTATAAAGTAGTTTTATTCCAATTGGTCTACATCTATATGAGGCACGAGGCTTCTGCTCATAGCATCGCCCACGTTAATACCATGGGAAATAAAAACTGAGATATTTTTTGTTTTTGTGCCCTTGGATTACTGTATTTATGTTGATGTTGGTGGGTTAAAAAGAATATTCAGCAACAGCTAATAATGGCGCTAATGTTTATTTTGGATATTGAGACACATACCTAAGAAAGGTTTGTTTTTGGGATTGTGTCCACTTTCAATCAACTCGTCGACCGCGCGTGCTTCCTCCAGCGCCTGTGCGTATCGTTCGTCGGTCACAGCATTTATTATAGGGTTGACCTTTAACGTAGGAAAGGCTTCAGTTTAGCACAGTAGCTAGCAAATTCACCATTATACAGATATAAGCTACTAGCTTGTGTCCGCGGCTTCGCTCGCATAAAACTAGGTTAGGTTATGTTAGTAACAGTATTTTTTTAAATAAATGGTAGCCTGTGTTACTTTGTGATAAAATAGCTATATAACAGTGAAAGAATGTTTAAAATCAGTTGTGTAATTTTTAAGTTACATCCTAAGATACAAACGAAAAATCAAATTTGCCCTCTTCATAATATTAGTATAGATTATCTTTAAACTATGTGTTGCAATTGCAATATAAGTGATTAATCTAAAAGATTTTGGATAATTTGCCACTGAATTAGATATCAGATTGGCCAAAACAGACAATAAGATAAACGACGTGCGCAAAATTCAGCGCAGAATTGTATTTGTACTAGTATTTTCAGCTTAACAAGAATTCTAACCACAACAATTTTCAACCCAATTTGATAGCAATCTGTACAAAAATATTTTATTCATGGAGCACTTATGAACGTCATGTTACGCGTATGAATGTCATGTAACACTTATGAACGTCACGTAGCACTAATGAACATCGATATGATTAAAGTCATCACTCACTTGCATGATCCTTTCTATGCAGGCTTTAACAAGAAACTCAGATTTTAGATTTTTATTTCTGATCTGCTTGGCCAGGTTCACAGCGCTATCTAAGAGCATGCTGTGCTCAATGTCTAAGTTCGGTATCTTTTTACTTTTTAAATTGAAACAACATAGGCCAAAGACATAGTCTGTGAAGGTGTCGAAATGTTTTCGGAAGCCACACATGGCAATATTAAATTTTATCTTTCACCAAACTGGAAAGATAATAGGTTACTTATTAATTAAACTAAAGAAGCGATTGCAAGGTTTACTTACTTTGCTATCATCATACATTCATCCTTTTTAAAAAATAGGCGTTGGTTCGGTAGGCTGTCATGAAAATGTAGTCAATATGGAATGTCAGTATCCTGATAAATTCTAACGTTTGATCTGACCTTAGAATTGCATTATGCCTTTGGATTGCAGAGGTCAAATGGCTGGCAATAGTGGCAATTAGCATATACAGCTTTGTAACACCAGACTAAAACTCACGTTCGGTAGCGCACACGGCATTGCGGGCATCCTCTATTACGTCGAATGTGTAGCCTCCTCTACATAATGGCCCATGATGGGCGATTAACAAAAGTGGCCATCATCGCCGCGATCATGGGTTGCTCTCTACATAATCGTGACTGTTACATTTACTTACTGTCGTCTGTTGAAGATGGACGTCGAAGTGATAGCGGCTGCTGCTATCTATTTGCTCAGTAGATAGGTACATATAATCATTATCGGAATGTGCATAAAAAAAAAGCTCAAATATTCAACCATTTTTGTTGCGTAAACATAAATCCACCGGCATCACGGACTACCTTTTCTTTTTTTTTTAATTGGCGTCCCACGTTCACTGCATTCCCGCCAAAAAACCACTACCTTCATATTTGACCTTTGTCGTGCGACTGATTGATGGACGATTGTGTGGACACGCGCACGATCATCGGCACGCATTCCTTTGATGTACCGACAATTCACCGATTAGTCACGATTATAGGCGATGATGGCCACTCACAGACGATTATGCTCTCTACACAATCATGCGTGCCTGTACTCGCCCATCATGGGCCATTGTGTAGAGGAGCCTTAAACATAGCGAAACGTGGTGCATCTCTAAAGGGATATATTTGATTGATAATATGATATAAACTAAAGATTTGAGCCCTGTAGGACGAGTGACATAGTACGACAATTGCATGATATTTCGACTCGACTGAGGTGTGTGGTGGATCAGAGAAATATCGATCGAGATGTCACCAGATCACGCAAATGTGTTGCGATATTTTTCTCAGGTATGTTCTCAAATCAAAGTACCTATTTATTTGTCTTTGTATTGACGGCTGACGTCGAGATCTTTGACATCTAAATCATCTAAATGCCTCCTGAAGGTGATTTCAGGCGCTGGATAAAACAGCGGGCCTACTTTATATAATTTGGTTGATGAAGAGGGGACACTATAAAATAAATATGGTTTAGTTTTGGAATAAGGAATATCATAATATTGTCTTCTGTTTACGCGAATGTTATTCATTGAAATTAAACTACTACTTATATACTATATATCGTCCAATCCACTTTCTTAATAAATTTATCTCTGTCTGTACTCACATGCTTAAACATGTAGTTAGTATAGACAAAGAAAAGTGTGAAAACCAGCCAAATCCTATCTGTTAAGGTGTTAAAAGCCTCTAGAAACGTACTAATTCCACACATTGTGTACGTCTGCAATTTATGTATGAACAGTGGCATCTTTCCCAGTGTCCTAAAGAGAGCGCTAATCTGTCTAATTTTTAAGAGTGGTGATAGAGACAGTGTCAACAACTACAGATCTATATCGATTCTCCCTGTTTTGTCGAAAATATTAGAACGTATTCTGAACAAGAGATTAATTAACTATTTAGAAAAAACAATAGGTATTATTGCTAAAAATCAATTCGAATGGGATTCGTAAACCCAAATTGATTTTTAGCAATAATATTATTCAAGTACTGCATCAGCCGTAGACTTCTCAGTCTACGGCTGATGCAGTACTTGAACTTACCGAAACGGTGGTAAAGCAGCTTGATAGAAGGTTTAAGGCATATTCCTAGACCTCACAAAGGCATTTGACACTGTCTCTATCCCCATATTGCTCTCAAAATTGGAAGCTATAGGACACAGCACTGTTGATATATGGGGAGAACTGGGATCGGGTGCGTCACTATGCCGAAATCACGCTTAGGCATGTAATGATTTGGCTTAGAAAGAATTTACTTACATTAAATATGAAAAATACAAAGTATACTTATAACTTTCTCTCCCAGATGGTTTTGGTTTGGTTCAACACTACCATCTTCGGACTCATTTTGCTTACGAGCACATACTTGCAGCTCGTAATCTCAAACATGTGGCTGTGTACCTCTCACATCAACTAATAACATTAAGTACCTAGGAGTAACCTTGGATTGTACTGTTAAGTTGGAACACGCATGTGAGTAACTTGGTCGCCAGAGTGAGAAAGCTGATGAGTGTTTTTAGAAAATGAAGATATTGTGCCGATACTGATACATTAATGTCTGTATATAATGCCCTTGCACAATCAGTTATGTCATATTATATTGTGACTTGGGGTGGTATAGGTCCAACTGTCATGCTACGTCTAGAACGGGCACAAATTTATATTGATAAAGTCCAAAATTAAAAAGTCATAAATATTGAAAAATAATACAAACTATAAATGCAAACTATAGTTAAAAAACGGCGTCTGCCTGATATACTGTGCCAGTACAAAGTCGGAATGGCAGATGGTGACTCGCCGACTCACTAGATGGGCTTCCTGAATAGTCGCCATAGACATACAGGCCTTAAAATCAGCAGAGGGCAACACCGGTGTGAGCGGCTAGTGGTGTCGAGCGGTGCGGCGCCGGTTTCACCATCACGGGTCTCGTGACAACGGAGACCCGGAGCGGGTTTCCCCATAGCTATGCCCTTGAAAATGACACTTCCACCCCCAAGCATATAGCTCTAGCGGCCTCCCTCTGACCGACCAACCAAGGCAAGCCAGACTTGAGAGTCCTACAGGCGCTCTTGGAGTTCCACCCCAGCCAAGCAATAACGGCAAGCCGAAGACGAGGCCCTAACCAACTCTCTGAGGCATTCAGGACCGCAATGTCGCCACTCACATTCAGCTCGCAAGCTGCTCTGTGGTTATTATTATTATTATTATCATACTATTTCAATTGCCAAGTCCTGCATCAAAACGCTCTCTACATGGGGCTAATGTAGAGAGCGTTTCCCACTAATACTAATCCCCGCTCCATCCATCAAAGACGCACCACAAATAGGTAGGTACATCCAAAGATAACTTTTCCAGAGCATTTATTCTACTACCTACTTCGTAACCAAGTATAACTAACTTATATAAATAAATATTTAGCTGAAATTTATGTTACTGGCTGATTACCTGTGGCCTTGCTGCCATGATTTATTAGGACCTACATACCTCACAGAAAGTAGAATAAAAAGTAAGTTATGTTCACATCCTGGCCCATACACTATCTTCATGCAAAAAAGACCTTTAATCCGGTGCTTTGGGACGCAAACCAACAAAGATACTTTCGTAATTATAATATTAACGAGATGGGTGTAAAAACCCAGGATTCAACCTCTTCCTCTTAAATGTAAAAGTAATGAAAAGAAATGACCCCTATATCTCGGGGGTTTGACCCAGAGGGCCCATATCAAACTCGACCGAACTATGACTCCAAGGTGTCTGCACTCCAAGTTACAAGTCAATATTTTTCCATTTAAAATACATGTGACCTTGTGACCCCTATATCTCGGGTGTCTTTTGACCCACAGGGCCCATATTCAATCTCGGCCGAGGTATGACCCCAAGGTCTCTGCACACCAAGTTACAAGTCAATCGGTTTAGTGGTTCCGGAGTTATGCCGGTCACTAACAGACAGGCACACAGAGCCACAGTGTTTTCATTAACCTCTTCGAAGAGGACTCTGAGGTTAATAAAGAAATTACAATAAGAATAAGAATGTGCGACATTTTAGGTACTGGACATGATTTGGAAGTCGCAATTTTCAATATGTAAGTCATGAGCTACCTACGTACTTATTAATAACTATAAATGAAGAACAAGCCCATTACTTTCTATATTGAAGTACCAACTGCCTGAGAAGGATTAAAAGTGACCCGAAAATTATACACATTGAGGTACGTACATTTTCTCCTGAATGGTGGGTCTTTATACATACATATTGCTTCTTAGTCGAGATGTGAACAACCAATGTGGCGTTCTCTTCTTATTTATCATGTTCAACTTTGTAATGTAAATATATAATTGTTTACATTTATAACAGACATCGTGTGTTCTGTCAGACGAAAATTTGACACAGTAAATTGCAGATGATAAAAGATTGTAGCTATGCACGCGTTTTTGAAGAATAATATCTAAAATTGTTGTACATTTTATTTACTTTTTATTTCTTGACATACAATGTAGTAGGTATGTGTATCGCCTGCGATTATTACTAACCATAGATAGTTATGGATGTCTTTTTCACCATGGCCTAATGCAATGGAGCATAAGCGCTGCTCTGGACATAGACTTCGTACACAATTTAACCTATTGAATCGCAGTGGCTCACGAGGGGCCGGACACAATATTTTTTTAATATTGTGTGGCATTCCAATACTTAATAAGTTAACAGTAAAAGAAAACTCCTTATTTTCTTTACATGAAAAACTCAGATACACTTTGCCCGACACAGAATTCGAATCCGAGATCTCATGCCCAGAATATGCCTATACTACCGCTTCACCAACGCGGCAGTATTTAAACAGGGTTCATCACTACATATTATAAAATGTCCCCCGTCGCATCTGTCTGTTCGCGATAATATCAAAAACTACTGAACGGATTTTCATGCGTTTTCACCAATAGACAGGGTGATTCATGAGGAAGGTTTAGGAGTATAATTTGTTAAGCTTTTGTACAGTCGGCAAAAAATGTGTGCCCTGACGGAGGTTCATTTGAAAACGTCATGAAACAACAAGTTCGGTTTTTCCTTGCGTAGGTATATAAATGTGTCAAGTTTGAACTATCACAGCTAACAACAACTTACCTCCTTCTCTAAGATCTCTAACACTCCAATAGAAAGTTCACGCGTGCGAAGCCGGGTCGTGTCGCTAGTGATATATAAAAAAAGCAATTATAAAAAGATAGCTTTATTGAAAAGTTTCACAGTTTAGCCCCTCCACCTTTTCTTAATTAATTAACTTTTATAATTCAGATACATGTCAGTCTTACAAATATTCACATATTCACAATGGATATACTTCATTTTAAATAATCACATCATAAATAAATCAACAATATAATCTTAAATAAAGAGTTTAAATATATTAAATATAATTTATAACATGTATGTATATGTTATAATACTTATAATACACACATATACCCAGCGATAGCTCCGTGGGGAGACCAACAGACTGCAATGCAGAGGGTCTCGGGTTCGAACCCACGTCGCGCACCTCTGACTTTAGGAAGTTATATGACATTTCGAAATTATGTGCGTATTGATTGAAAATTATCGCCTGCTCCGTGCCTCGGAGAGCACGTCAGCCGTCGGACCCGGCTGCCATGAACATCTATGGCAGTCGTTATTGGGAAGTCAGTGCCCTATAATATCCTGACACTGGTCTAGCCTTAGGGTATCGTTAGCCTTCGGGTAGCGGAGATCAGGTGGCAGCCGCTCCGTGTAAAAACTGATATCCAGTCAAATCCGGTTAGACTACAAAGCCGACCCCAAGTGACTTGGGGATAATAAAGGCTAGGGAGAAGACATTATGTTATGATACACATACAAACACATACTAAAGGCGGCTCGGCTCTCATTGGACATTTTTATTAAAATTGAAAGCGTTTTGCTTTAAATTGAAATCGGTTTGTGTGGTATACTTTGGGGGAGACCTATGTCCAGTTGTGGACGTCATCGGCTGAAATGATATCTTAATACAATTATGTTATGGTTGAAATTTAAATAATAACTAGAATAACAAAGCTGCCTTCTCGACAAATCTAAGCTTTCAGCCTTCCTTAACCCATTCAATGCGGCGGACGCCGATCGGCGTCATGTATAGTTGTTTTATATTTTACCCAAATTTAAAGATATTATATTAATAAAACAACAAATGTGTTTGGAATTTACTAATGAAATGCCTGATATGAGTAGTTTTTAGATATTTTGGTTTTTTTATTTCATCAAGTGCGGCTGACGCCGATCGGCGTTTACGTTAAATATGAGCCGATTCTGGCTAGTGAAAGCAAAATTTGTTGCCGCATTGAATGGGTTAAATTTGAATTATTATGTCAAATTATCATTCGTTGTCTAGAATTCATTAATTTCGTCCCGCCAGTGGGCGTTGGCTGTAAGGTACGTGTTCTACCGACGGCGATAAGCGAGAAGCGAGTTGAGTTTGAAACTATAAGAAATGTGTGTGAGAGAAGTGAGTGTGTAGTTGAGATAGTTTTGAGTGCTTTGATAAGTGTTGCTCTGGATGAATATTTCTTGGCGAGTATTGCTAAGTAAGTGTCGCTGAATGAGTATTGCTAAGAAATATAGCTGAGCGAGTATCTTTGAGTACTCATTCAATATTACTCGCTGAGTGAGTGCTGCTGAACGAGGATTACTGAGCGAGTATTGACAAGCACGATCACTAAGCGAGACTCGCTAAGCAAGTATCGCTAAGCAAGTATTATTTAGCGAACATCACTAAAACATACTAGAAAATACAATATAATTATGTCTCTTATTTACACGGTAGGTATATTATATCATTTGTACGTTTCTGAAGCCAGAAAAATTTATTTAAAAAATTAAAATAATAATTTCGCCGAAACTGTGAGACAAAATTTAATTTGCCTGAGTCCAACGCGTTGGCAATAGCCCAAACCAGATCTCTATTTCATTTGGACAACCGTGTGCCTAACACCCTGTATACAATGATTCTACGAGGAAGCGAGAGTGTTTTGTGCTTTGTGATAGAACCTTATAAATTATTATAAGGTTTAAGATTTTATTGCCTTAGATTATCTTTAAACGTATAGCTGCCAAAAAGATGCATGGTTAAATCAGTCTGTATAACGGGTGATATAATTTACCTTTGTATACTCAAGCCTGTTACCCGGAGCGGTAGGCAGAGAATACCGAATATCGCTTGCTACTTGCTGGCCAGCCTTAGCCCTTGATCAGGGTACAGCGAGATTGTCTTTCGACGCCCTTTGCTCGAGGCTTCCCCTTCACGAATAATTCCTAAATTTTCAATTATGAGCTTCAATTTTCGAAATTTGCACTCGGTATTGTTTTTTCGTATTTGGCTTTTTCCATCTGACGCCTAAGAGAGACCGCTCCTCTCAGCCTCAGGGTCGATGCTGTGTATGTTATCTTGGTATCTGGTAGGTGGCGCTGACAATGTTTGTGTAAGACAACTCCTGTTAGTCCGGCAGTCGTCATCTTTAAACAAAGATGATGAGATATGATCTGCCTGACGGTAAGCAGTAACCATAGTTTATGTGATGAAGACCAGTAGAAGAAAGGATCTTAAAGGATGTTCGAGCCTCGTTCTCACTCAGAGATGGAATCACAATAGTACGTACACTTTATGTCGTCCATTTTTTTAAGGGATAGTTACTATGTTTTATAGGGTAGGTAGTCATGTAGGTCTACTCCGGCAATACGCAAGGTGCGTGAACGCCCCCGAGCGTGGCACCTAAGTGTCCCGCGACAGCCACGCACAGCGCGTCGTGTCCCGGCGCTGCCACTACCTGGATACCAAGCGGGATACCCTCCGAGTTCACCTTTAGAGGTACCTGAAATAATTATTTTTCATACAATAAATAAGTTTCTTTTGGTAGCTGGCAATACCAGAACTACAGACGTTGAAATATCATTCATGAAAAACATCCAAAAATTAAAAAAGAAAATTGAGGATTATATGAATTTTTGTTAAACACATTCAAATGATTGTGTCAAATAATACTCTTCATCTCGTCATCAGGCTATAATAGTCTACTGCTGAACATATTCTTCCCCTAAAGAGCGCCATAGCGCAATGTCTTCAGTGTGCCGCAAAAAAAACATTATAATAAGTAATAAAAAAATATAAAAAAATGTTTCAAAAACGGGCAAAATGTGACGCAGACCAAGTTGCGCGGGACAGCTAGTGTTATATATAAATACCTGTGCGGCGGGGAACTTCAGTACATTGAATATTCCCCAATAGGAGAAGTTGAAGGGGCGAAGTAGTGACGCGAAGTGATACGGCGCCGGGAATGGGGCGCTTGGGAACAGTAGCACGCCGTCGTCGCCTAACAGTTTCTGGAAAGAAAACAATATTCATAAATATGATCCAACCTATTGAACTAGTAGATGCTAAGCAGTGGGGGTTGGTGGATTGTTGGCGATGGTTATATTTCCATAAATCCCCAGTAGACTGTGGGGATTTTTTCCTTACCTGCGTGGATATAATAGTGGTGATTTCCTGATTTAATGGGTCTTTTGTAGGGTCGAAATGCTTTCACAGCCAAGCTTCTCCTATTTAAGCGAGATTCAGGCTGTAGTCTGACTTATAATTCTTTTGAGTCAAACACTTGCTTCCTAATTAGCCTGTGTTGTATTTGCTTAATACGCTGCAACGTTAATCGCACCCTGTACATAAGAATCTTAAAACAACGAACGACCAAGGCATGGAATTCTCTGCCAAGGCACGTGTTTCCTTCTTCCTTCAATCCTGGGTTCTTTAAGCGGGGCGTGAAAAAGCATCTTCTCAGGCCGTCAAAGTAGAGACCTCAACATCGCCTCGGCTACTGTGGGGGCGATGTGGAGGCCACTGCTCTTAGACCACACGACTGCTTACCATCAGGTGGAGTGTGGTCATTTTGACGAGCAAAAAAAAAAAAAAAAACAGCTTCTTTAGAAAATAATATTGCCCTGGCCAAGCTGTTCCAGAGAATCCTCAGCGAAATGACAAATTTAAGTGTCGTGTGTTAAAATCATGTGTGTGATTTAATGCAATATTAATATATAGTAGAATATATAAGAAATACTTACTATAAGTTCTTCTCTAAGTTCGCTGGTCAACTTCTCAGCCCATTCCTTGTTGACAGCGGGGAGGATCTGGTCATCCGCTAGCTTCAAGATAGCTGCCAAGGTGTATTCTGACATGCCAAGTAGCTGGAACGATCATACAACATATTACATATTTTAAGATAGTAGTAGAGCCTCGCTGATTTCAGCATGAATGGGCCGGCTCGACCGGGGAAGGACTACCCTCTCACAGAATATCGACGTGAAATACCAGAATTGCTACTGTAGTGTTTCGTTCGGTGAGCGAGAATGCCGGAGGCCCAAGCACCCTCTTTCCCCTTTCCCGCTCCCTTTCCTAAAGGGTCGGCAACGCGCAGATGATGCCTCTGGTGTTGCAGGCGTCCATAGGCTACGGTGACCAGTCACCATCAGGTGAGCCGTATGCTTGTTTGCCACCTTAGCTTAACGAAAACAAGCATACTAAAAACAAACGGTACCTTTTTAGGTAATTCAATTAGGAACTTGGCTTCCCCAGTATTGTTAGTGAGCATCTTGCCGAAGACCTCAGCCTCCCGCGACATCCAGTAGCGCCACAGCGAGTACATATAGCTGAAGCCTCCGTGGTAGAAAGGTTTAGGAGCGAGATCCGTCGACGGAGCCTCCTCCGTCAGTTTAGTTATTACTCTGGAAATACAATCGAAATAATCTTTATATTGATTCCTGAAGAGGAAGCTTTATACCACTTTGAAACTAAACTACTATATACGGATTTTATCCCGTTGTTTATTTGACACTTTATTACAAAAATTTTAAATCATAATTTCGAAAACTGTTACACTACTATTACTATTAAACTTTGCAAATTTTTAAGACAATTAAATTATTGAAACTATTAAAACTATTTATACTATTACTATAATAAATAGTTTTAATAGATTCAATAATTTAATTGTCTTAAAAATTAGCAAAGTTTAATAGTAATAGTAGTGTAACAGTTTCTAAAATATGTAATAAAGTGTCAAATAAACAACGCGATATAATCCGTATATAGTAGTTTAATTTCAATGAATAACATTCGCGTAAGCAGAAGACAATACTTTATACCACTTTTAAAGATATTAAGTGCACGAAGTGTCATATTTGGTATAGTTAATATAATCTGTACACAAACAGTTTAGAAAAAAAATTACATGATGCAAAGTTAATATTTATATTATGAAAAGTAGGAGGGAAAAGAGCAAATATTAAATTTAAAAAAATAACGCATTGCAATTGAGTTGATCTTCAGGCGACTATTAATCTATATATTAATACGTGAAGCAAAAACTTTGTATCCCTTTTTACGAAAATAGCGCGGACGGAGTGTGAAATTTGGCACAGTTAAAGTTTATATGGAGAAGGAGGGGCGAATCCTAATATTTTTATAAAATATGCATTAGAAATACATCAAATTAACGGAAAAACACTACACGCACACAACCATGCATTTGACACACGCAGTGGAAGCGCGTAACTATGGTTACATATATCAATATATAATGACATATATCAGCAATATCTTACAGGCAAACTGGTCTATTTCAAGCACTAGACGACCACTAGTATACATAAATGCTTCAGTGACACAGAGGTAGTAAAGTGCGATTGTTATGCATGAGGTTTTGGGTTCGATGCGGAGACAGGCAAACTGTTATTTGTTGCTTCTGTCAAAAAATTCTCAGGGTCTAAAACAGTTACTATGATTTGATGTCCTTCATAATAGAGGGGAGGGCCTGTTGCTGTTTATCGAGCATAATTCGAGTCATTTAAATAATTTCCTGAATTTTATTGGTATTATAGTCATTCCGAGTGGTAGGGCCACGCTGGTTACAGCAGACATGGGCCGGCTCCACCGCGGAAGTACCACTTTCTCACAGAAGATCGACGTAAAATAACAATATCTGTTATGTTTCGATCGGTGAGTGAGAGCGCCGCGCGCCGGAGGCCCAATCACCCTTGCCTTCCCAAACCCCATCCTGCTCCATTTCCCTTTTCCTACCGGTAGGCAGCGACTTGGTTGTGTTTTTTTGACTTTGCTTCTGTAATGCTAAGAAAACACAGCCATGTGTATGAGCCACGGTTCCCGCTTACTATCAGGTGGCCCGCTGGCTCGTCTGTAACCGATGAACGCAATCCTAACTAATATTATAAAAGCGAAAATGAGTTTGTTTGTTTGTTACCTTTTCACGCTCAACCCACTGAACCGATCATTCTGAAATTTGGATATACGTTGTCAGGTGTACAGAAACGGACATAGGCTACCTTTCATCCCGAAAAAAATTAGTGTTCCCGAGGAAAACAACAATAACGTTCTTATGATAATAGATGGCTCCACATGTCTTTCGAGTCATGATTGAATTATATTATCACAAGCAGAGTACAACCCGAATTGATTGTCAAATTCTAAATTAACGCGAGCGAAGCCGCAGGCAAAAGCTAGTAAAAATAAAAAACATTACATACTTGTTCATAGCTTCCCTGAGCTCTGGGCAGACGGGACTCACACGGAGATCTTGTGCTGTCTCCACGTACAAGTAACTCAGCTTCTGCAATAGTTTAATGGTTTATGTAAAGTTGTAATATCACTATGGTCAAGTGGTCGTCTTGCCGCGGCCACAACGCTGGGTGTTGTAGCTTCGATCCCCACAAGGGATAAAAATTGTGTATACCACAAATTCTTGTGCAGTCTAGGTTTTATTTGTGTTAATATTAGTCGAACAAAATTTTTTTTTTATACAATTAAGATGGCAAACAAGCATACGGCCCACCTGATGGTAAGTGGTCACCGTAGCCTATGGACGTCTGCGACACCAGAGGCATCACTTGCGCGTTGCCGACCCTTTAGGAAAGGAAGTAGGAAGGAGAATGATCGGGAATGTGGGAAAGGGGGTGATTGGTCCTCCAGCAATTATTCTTAGTACGGGTATTATCCTTTTTACCAGAGCAGCGATAGCTCAGTGGGGAGACCATCAGACTGCAATGCAGAGGGTCTCGGGTTCGAACTCACGTCGCGCACCTCTGACTTTCGGCAGTTATATGACTTTTTGAAATTATGTGCGTATTGATTGACAATTATCGCCTGCTCCGTGCCTCGGAGAGCACGTTAAGCCGTTGGTCCCGGCTGCCATAAACATCTATGGCAGTCGTTATTGGGAGAGTGTCGACACAAAACACCCCACTTTGTCGAAGTGTCGCCGGTCTGCCCTGACTGGCCCCCACATAAGATAAGATAAGATCCTTTTTACCAGCAGGTTCAGTCGTACGAACCATGATTAAACTACAGTTTTACATATAAGTTCATCTAATATTATAAATGTGAAATTTTGTGAGGATGGATGGATGGAATTTTGTTACTGTTTGTTTGTTACGCTTTCACGCCTTAACTACTCGACCGATCATCATAAAGTTTAGCATACATATTTTTAAAGGAACAGAAAGTACATAAGATAACTTTCATCCAGGAAAAGTACTACGTCCGCGCCCGGGCAGGGCGCGGGTGTGTGGGCCTCGAGCCAGAGGCCGGCCCCATACCCACTAAACCCCTGACGACGTTCCTTAAGTACCGGTGTCGGTGCCACGGGATTCAGGGTAGCATTCACCGCGACACCGACAGGTCTTGGCCCGCCACGGCGGGCGGTCTAGGCGGGCTCCAGCTGTTTGGGGGAGGACCAGATGGTACAGCCCTGCCCTCCACTGAGGGGGCGCGCGGGGCGCTTACGCCCTTCCCTCGGCCCTGTGCTGCTCGGGCGGCAGACTGCCCAAGTCCACCGCCCGCAGGCCGCCCCGTAGGGTGGCTGGAGGTCCGCGAACGCCCTACGGCGGCGCCCTGGACGTCTCCTGCGGTTTGGGACTGTTTCTACTCTAACCTAACCTACATAGCGAGCGAAGCCGCGAGCAAAATCTAGTATTCCACATACTCACTTTCACATCAACAGCCCTGTCCAGGTTCAAATCCTTCGCTTTATCTCCTGCCACGATCTTGGTAAGAGGGACCAGGTCGCTGCAGTGCCGTGACACGAAGCCTATAGATGCCATAGTGGGTTCGATTCCCGTGCGGAGAGCTGATCCTGAAAGAAAATTATAAACAAATTATAATACCGTAAGGTCGATTTAAAGTGCTTTTTACATACATAAAATCCAAACTTAATATTATACAAGCAAATGTAAGTTTATTCGTTTGCTTCTTACGCTTTCACTACTGAACTACTCCACCGATATTCATGGAATTTTGCATACACGTTGCCAGGGGAACAGAAAAGGACATACAATACTTTCCATTCAGAAAAAAGTACTGTTAGTAAACTATATTAAACCTAACCTCTATTATATTGGGTTATATATTACCACCATATCATCATCATCATCATCGTCGGCCTCGATGGCGTAGTAGTTGGTGTAACCGACTGCCACGCCTGAGGTCGCGGGTTCGATTCCCGCACAAGTCAAACATTTGTGTGCATGAACATGGATGTTTGTCTTGGTCTGGGTGTTTCTATGTATAATATGTATGTATTTACAAAAAAAAAAGTATATATGTATGTCTATCCACTGTCTAGTACCCATAGTACAAGCTCTGCTTAGTTTGGGCTAGATGGTGTTGTGTGTATGTGGTAGAATATATTATATTATTATTCTCTTTATTTACACATTTTTCAATAGTAATTACATTTTTAAATATATAAAAAAACACATTTAAAAATATAAAAACTATGAAGACCCACCGGCATCGGGAACTAGGTCCAAGCTACCGGTGGTTAGGGCTCCAGCGAGAGGAACCTCCTCACAATGCGTGCCGTGTCAAGCAATACGGCCTTCTGCATCAGAGACTTAATCCAGCCGTCTAACGCGAGCCTCTTCAGATTGTGATCGAGACTCTTGGCAATCAGTCCATGGACTGATACGACTATCGGTACAATGATCGCCGAATCCACATCCCACATGTCGACAATCTCGTGCGCCAGATCCAGATATTTAACTTGTTTATCCTTTTCAGCTTTCACGAGATTTCCGTCATGGGGAATGGTGATATCGACGATCATTGCACGGCGCTCTAATCGGTCCACCACCACAATGTCAGGTCTATTGGCTACAACAGTCCTGTCAGTAATGATGGACCGATCCCAGTACAACATTGCATGACCATTTTCGAGAACGGGGTCGGGCACATACCTGTAGTACGGTACTTCTAAGTCCACGAGATCGTATTTTAAAGCAAGTTGCTGATGTATAATCCTGGCCACTTGGTTGTGTCTATGCAAGTACTCGCCATTAGCAAGACGAGAGCATCCAGAGATAATATGTCTGAGGGATTCTCCGGGCTGGTGACACGCCCGACATATGTCAACCGTACCATCCTTTAGGATATATCTCCGGTAGTTATTCGTCATCACTACTTCGTCCATAATTGCACAGACAAAACCTTCGGTTTCTCCAAACAGGTCACCGAATCGTAACCAGGACACGGACGATATTAAATCTACGTCGGGTCCATATAGAGCCCGATAAAACCGTCCGTGTAGCTCCTTGCTCTTCCATACAACCTTGCGATCCTCAGTTGTAAGCACCACCGGTTTGCGCCAGTTCTCTTTAGCCAGAGCGAGCGGGGTAAGGCCAGTATCCACTGCCACCACATCACGATGAACATCCACGTTATTGTGGAGAAAATATTCTCGGAGATTGCACACCTCACGGTTATGGAAGGTCTTGGCACATAAAAAGCCACGACCCCCACATTTCCGCGGGATGTACAACCTCATTACAGAAGAACGTGGATGGTGCATTCTGTGAGAGGTTATATTATTATTATTATTATCATCATCATCAGGCTATAATAGTCCACTGCTGGACATAGCCCTCCCCCAAAGAGCGCCATAGCGCCCTGTCTTCAGCTTGTCGCTATCTCTTTATCTCCACCATATCGCTGGTCCAATATTACAAGGTTCTGTTACATTTTTGAAAAAATGAGTTATGAATATTGCATGGTTCTATATGTCATTCCTTTTTGTTTAGACTAATATGGTAATAGATGGAAGCACTTACCACCTCACAATATTAAATCACAAATAGTTCTAAGTTACTTTTTAAGTTTTACTGATATAAACTATTTTAAACCTGATTTCCTCAAAGTTAAAAAAAATAACATAGAACCTTGTAATAGTGAGCCAGCGATATATTGAAAGTCGTTTTTAGATCACATGTTATTATAGAGGGGTGAGCCATTGCTGTCTATCCGGAATAGTTTCAGACGTAGTGCCGCTATATAACATTTATTAAAACGATCGCGAAGTGAATGCGAGTCTTGTTGACTAACAGGTTATAAGCAAAGTTATGACATTGAAGGAATCAGTAGAATTATATGGTGAAAATTTCAAGTGTCGGTCAGTCGGAGTCTGGAAATAAGACCTGGAAGCCTTAGGCTGACCTTTTATCACGTAAGGTTCATATGACCAAAGAAAATAAAAATGGGCATGCAGATGTACGTACCTTTAAGGCTTGTGTGACCAGCGGTAGGGTTAAGTGCGTAGAGTCCGCAATAGAACGCAGGCATCCGAGTAGAACCGCCGATGTCTGAACCTAATAAAAACCACAACATAAATACTTAATCACTTAAACAATTACGTCTTTCTATATGCACTTTTTACGAGCAGCTCGCATGGATTGTGGCTAGTAGGTGATAATAGGCTTACCTCTTATGAGATGCTTTTTTAATAGATATTAAACGAAACGATATTTAATCCTTACTTATAATATTATAAATGCGAAAATGAGTTTGTTTGTTTGTTTGTTTGTTACGCTTTCACGTCTTAACTACTCAACCGATCAACATGAAATTTTGCATACATGTTGTCCCCCTGACAACGTGAAGACATTAAATCGGCGATTGAATATTATTGTATCCTAATCCTAACTAATATTATATATGCGAAAGTGAGTTTGTTTGTTTGTTACGCTTTCACGCCTTAACTACTCAAGAGATCAACATGAAATTTTGCATACACGTTGTCAGGGGTACAGAATAGGACATAGGGTACCTTTTATCCAGAAAAAATAACTGTTGCAAACCTAACCTAACCTACATTTACGCGAGCGAAGCCGCTGGTGAAAACTAGTTAATAATAAATTGTATTCTCTAAAATAATTATTTAAAGACCTGCATAATTTATTTCTGTTGAACTTATAATATAGTATTATTGTTTTGCTATATTTAAGTATAGTATATATCAATAATCTGTTTCTAACTGTATAATATATGTACATGCCGTGGCAATCTTCAAGTACGGTAGCACTAAACGCTAGCTATAAGTACTAGCCATAAGAACATGTAACAGTGTATACCTTGTTGGTAGTCTAAATTAAATCCTTACTAATATTATAAATGCAAAAATGAGTTTGTTTGTTTGTTACGCTTTCACGCCTTAACTACTCAACTGATCAACGTGAAATTTTGCATACACGTTGTCAGGGGTACAGAATAAGACATAGGGTATCTATTATCCAGAAAAAAGAACTGTTGCAAACCTAACCTAACCTACATTTACGCGAGCGAAGCCGCAGGTGAAAACTAGTAAATAAATAAATCACTGTGAGGTAGGCAGCGAAAAAATATACCCAAATTAAGCACAGCTCTTGACTCCACACTTGTTCCATACTATACCTAGAATTTGCAGTCTCACGCACCTACCCAAACAAGGGTAAGCAAAGGTATCTATCTATACTAGTATTATAAAGCTGAAGAGTTTGTTTGTTTGTTTGAATGCGCTAATCTCAGTAACTACTGGTTCGATTTGAAAAATTATTTTAGTGTTGGATAGCCTATTTATCGAGGAAGGCTATAGGTTACATAACATCACGCTACAACCCACGGGTGCGGCGCAGTAACGATACACGCGGGTGAAACCGCGGTAACATTTAGTATTAGTATTAGATATGTATCTAATACTAAAACTTTAGCAAGACGTCTTTCCGTAGGTACTTATATCAACGCAAACTTGTATTAATAAAAAAACAATAATAATAATATTCTATATTCTACCACATACACACAACACCATCTAGCCCAAACTAAGCAGAGCTTGTACTATGGGTACTAGACAATGGATAAACATACATATATACTTTTTTTTTTTTTTGTAAATACATACATATTATACGTAGAAACACCCAGACCAAGACAAACATTCATGTTCATGCACACAAATGTTTGACTTGTGCGGGAATCGAACCCGCGACCTCAGGCGTGGCAGTCGGTTACACTAACCACTACGCCATAGAGGCCGACAAGAACGCAAGATTAAGATTTTATATTGATTAACATTGTTTCGGAGTACGCAATGGATTGCTACCAATACAACGCACCGGTCGCGCCGCCGGGAATGACCTCTGCGTTCCGCGCGCATTTAAACAGCTGATCTGTTTAAATCACGACGATTTAATTACATCGCTGTATTTTAGTAAAATGTGGTATTCTTTGATTTTATATAATAAAATATATGGTTTATGCATTATGTTATGATTCACAGACAAACAAATGAAAAATTGGAGAAAAAAATTGAGATTTTTCCTGAAGAAAATTCCAACGATTTTTAACTCAGTACAATAGTCTGAATCTACTATTTCAGTTTTCGATATACCCTTACACCCAGTATTATTTTGCCTACCCTTGTTTGGATGGGAGCGTGGGACTATGGACATTTTTGAATATGTATTTTTCAGCTGCCGAAATTTGCTTGACAATAAAACCACAGAAAACTTTGCCCGCCGAATATGTATACGCGTGCACAAAGTAGAACAGAGTTAGCTGCTTTATTATATAGTTAAACATAATGTAAACTTTACATTTTACAACTTTACATTTTGTGGCACCCATAACACAAGTTACGTGTTGATTTTATCAACTTAACTGTGACCGCCTGTTTTGGCACATTTCGCTCGGCGCAGTCTTAATACGAATACTTGTAATTTGAAACCAAAATTGCAAGTAATCATTATAAGAAAAAAAAACTTAATCTATCAAATCTTAGAATACCATTCTAAGATTTGACACACATAATTACAATTCTATTGTATCTGGCCACACATATGCTGGTGCGATTCAATATGTTAAAGTTAAAATTATTTAAAAAATAAAAAATATATAATAATCTTAGCTTGGGTGCCAGAGTATCATTATTATATTTACAATGTATAAGAAAATATTGAATGCTATTGTAATTCCTAAAGTGCATTGTAAATTGTAAATTTTTGGTAATAAAGAACTATTATTTTAGTGTCAATTGTAAATATCGTAAGGAAACCTGGAAAAACTAGAAATCTCCAAAATGTTTTTGAAGATGTGTGAAGACTACCAAATTGGGCCAGAGAAGTGGACTGTACGTTTAAGACTTGTGTATTTAACAAAAAGGGCCCGCTAGGCAAGTGCACCTTTTCAGTCTTGAGCATATCCCAAAAAACATCTGCGCCTAATAGTATGTCTATGGGTTGCGATTTGAAAAACGAAGGATCTGCTAATTGATAATCATTTGGAATGATAATAAGTTGATCGCGATTTAAGGAAACATGCTGGTAGAAGACCAGTGTCCAGGTGGAAAGTTTATAAATAGCGTTAATATCTTATAAATATTATAAAAGCTTAATTTCCTATAGGCCAGGGTGGCGGAGCAGAATTGCATATACTGCAAAAGCTTTTGTTGTTTCCAGGTAATTCACACGAGGACGTGTGAGGTGTCAGGATGGCCGTGTCAGAGCATCAAGAAAATAATCATTGGAATGTAATTTATTTCTATAATTGGAGTTGAATAAAGCGCCATCTATTGGTTTGTTTCGGAACGTTAAGCGTAACCTTGAGTGAGGTCGCCATCGATGTGTCAGTTGAAGTGACAGTTATAACTGTCAGTGTCATATTGAAGTTATATAAGCGCCGGATACTTGTGCGCGGGCACATTAGGTTGACGAACTCGCTGCGTTACGGATCAAATCAGAGATAATCACAGTAAACCTTTATTGTTTTATTTCTCTTGTATTTGCCTATCATTAGTATACGTACGAAGTATAATACCACGCCTATATTTTGTTGCTTAGATAGTTTTTTAAGATGATTAGAGATTGGCATGTTTGTTACTTCATAGCTTATTAACTATTCAACAAATTTGGATAAAAATAGGCACCCAGACAGACCATATCGCACTCTTACTAAACTAGTAGAGCCAAGCTAGTTACAGCAGGAATGGGCCGGCTCGACCGGGGAAGTACTACCATCTCACAGAAAATCGACGTGAAACAGCAGTGTTTCGCTGCTGTGTTTCGTTCGGTGAGTGAGAGCGCCGGAGGCCTAAGCATGAGGTGACGATTCTCGCAGCTCATGAGGGACCTGCAGAGTATCCGTAGAGTCATTGTGTGGGTGGCGCGAGTCGACCCGGCGGCCAGGGAGAGCCGTAGAAACTGTGCTCTGCTGGCCGCCCGCGGTATAGTCCATAGGCCCAACCTAGTCTAACCAACTAGGTTGGCTGCCTTATCATGCCGCGCATAATCTCGAGGTGGGTCGTCGTGCCGGATGGTGACCGGAGGGTGGGTCCCGGCGACCACTTTCGGGAGGGTACGGGGGTCCTTCCGTCCGTCGGATCGGCTATCGCCATACCATACAGTTATATGACAAAACTTGCTCTACGCTTTGCCCCACTTTGCTGCGAGAATAACCGCCTCTTTTTTTTTTCACGTTTCCCCTTCCTTTCACTCTATGGCAGTACGAACAAAGCATTGTCGTTCAACAGCAGCCAATCGCCGTAACCCCACTGCTGCTTCCTGTGTCGTGGAGTTTATTAACATCAGAGGACTCTACGCTAACCTTAATGCCGTCCATCACCACCTGGAGACGGCTCGGCCGGCAATGCTTTTTCTAACGGAGACACAAATACGCCGTCCTGCAGACACGAACTACCTGCAATATCCCGGCTACGTGCTAGAGGAGTGTTTCCTCGCGAAAGCCGGGGTATGCTTGTTTGTTAGGGCGGATATTTGCTGTTGCCGTCTACAATGCCTAGAGGACCCTTCCTTCTCTGTCCTTTGGGTACACGTAGATCATGGCTCTTTCAGCCAAATCTACATGTGCCTCTACCGATCCCAGTCAGGAGACGCTGAGACAACACGACTCTTCAATTACCTGAGTCAGGTGGCAGACGACGTGCAGGAGCGGTTTCCGAACGCTGAGTTGGTGTTTTTGGGAGATTTCAATGCCCACCATGAGACCTGGTTGGGTTCTCCCAAAACAGACCACGCGGGACGAACTGCCCATGCGTTCGCTCTCACGCATGACCTGTCTCAACTGGTACTCCAGCCCACCCGGATACCAGACATTGCAGGTCAGGCGCCCTCTGCTCGATCTGCTGCTGACGAGTAACCCGAACCGGTACAGTGTGTCGATTCGTGCTCCTCTGGGCACCTCAGACCACTGTCTGGTTTGTGCCACAGCTGTTGTTGTTACGCCCCCACGACCCGAGAAGGCAAGACGAAGACTGTGGCACTACTCGTCGGCAGACTGGGATGGAATGCGGGAGTACTTCGCATCCATCCCTTGGGCTCAACACTGCTTTGAGAACAGGGATCCATCAGAGAGCGCTACTGCTATCGCTGGTGAAATCATCCTGGGTATGGAATATTATATTCCATACAGTGATGTCACGAGCGGCGGCAGGAAAAGGCCCTGGTTCGGTCGTGAATGCGCTGATGCTGTTGAACGCAAACAGACAGCGTACCGCGCTTGGACCAGGGCTCGCACTCTCCACGACCCTAACGTGGATCACCTGAAGGCAGCGTTCAACCAAGCCACAAAGGTCTGCAAGAGGGCATACTTAAGAGCGGATGCCCAGCGCGTCGCACGGTTCGGCCAGGAACTCATGGCGCATCCTACGGGCAGTCGTAGCTATTGGCGCCTGGCCAAAGCCGTGCAGTCCAACTTCTGCCAGACCTTGCTGCCCCCTCTGAGGTATCCGAATGGATCACTGGCTCATCGGCCGCAGGAGAAAGCAGACCTGCTTGCAAATCTCTTTGCGGCCAACTCCCGAATCGATGACTGCAGTTCGCAGCCGCCTAACATTGCCAACTGCGGCTACACCATGCCTGATATATGTATCAGGCAACGAACCGTTCGTGCGATACTGCAGTCTCTCGATGTTCGGAAAGCCAGTGGACCTGACGGCATCCCAGCTGTGGTCCTTAAAAAATGTGCAGCGGAGTTGTCTCCCACGCTTACGCGCCTATACCGGACGTCTTACGCCGCAGGCATTGTGCCTGAGGCTTGGAAGGGGGCGAACGTTCAACCGATTCCCAAAAAGGGGGACCGTTCCGAGCCAAGCAACTATCGACCCATAGCTATCACCTCGTTGCTCTCCAAGGTGTTCGAGCGGATTATAAACACCCAAATTGTCCGCTACCTGGAGGATCAATCGTTGATCAATGATCGCCAATACGGCTTTCGGTCTAAACGATCAACGGGTGATCTTCTAGCGTTCGTCACGCACCTCTGGGGTGAGGCTATGGACAAGCACGGCGAGTCTTTGGCTATGAGCCTTGACATAGCCAAAGCTTTCGACAGAGTCTGGCACCGGTCTCTTCTTTCCAAGCTTCCGGCCTATGGCTTGCCCCCTCAACTGTGCACCTGGATTGCAAGTTTCCTGCAGAAGCGTCGTATTCGGGTCCTTTGCGACGGTCGCGCTTCCAAATGTATGCAGGTCAATGCAGGAGTGCCTCAGGGTTCTGTCTTATCCCCTACGCTCTTTCTTCTGCATATCAATGATATGTTGAATCTCGGCAACATACATTGTTATGCGGACGACAGTACGGTGCATGGGCGATATCTCGGACATCCTGGGGCCAAACAGGCTGAGGTTGAGGGGAAAAGGCAGAATCTTGTCGTTGAACTTGACCAGACCTTGGACCGCATCTATGAATGGGGTGCCAAGAACTTGGTCGAGTTCAACGCCAAGAAGACCCAGGCATGCGCGTTCTCAACAAAAAAGTCTCCGTTCCTTCCCCTCCCTTCTCTGAAGAACACTCCACTGGTGATACGTGACAGCCTCTCCATCTTAGGTATGGATCTTTGCCGCTCCCTTAATCAGAAAACCTATATCGAGAGCGTCATTAAGCAAGCTTCGCGAAAACTCGGCGTTCTGAACAGGGTGAGGCGGTTCTTCACGCCTGGGCAACTGTGCCTATTGTATAAGGCACAAGTGCGCCCTTGCGTGGAGTACTGTTCTCATCTTTGGGATGGCTCCGGGCA
Organism: Catocala sponsa; assembly: GCA_963564715.1. Lineage (NCBI taxonomy): Eukaryota > Metazoa > Arthropoda > Insecta > Lepidoptera > Erebidae > Catocala > Catocala sponsa. The sequence goes on along the minus strand of OY751341.1, from coordinate 22,610,820 downwards.
GTACTTGCTGGACGCTCTCGACCGGTTACAGCGGCGGGCTGTCCGTATCATCGGAGATCCAGAGGTCACGAGTTCACTGGAACCTCTGCAACTCCGTAGGGACATTGCCTCATTGGCATGTTTCTACAGAATATACCACGGGGAGTGCTCTGAAGAGTTATTCCACCTTATCCCGCCCTCCCCTTTCCTATCCAGAACAACGCGTGCTGGGCTCAGATGCCATCCTTACACGGTAGAGTCGATTACAGCGCGTACCAAAAAGTTTGGGTAGTCATACCTCTGCCGAACGACCAAGGCATGGAATTCTCTGCCAAGGCACGTGTTTCCTTCTTCCTTCAATCCTGGGTTCTTTAAGCGGGGCGTGAAAAAGCATCTTCTCAGGCCGTCAAAGTAGAGACCTCAACATCGCCTCGGCTACTGTGGGGGCGATGTGGAGGTCACTGCTCTTAGACCACACGACTGCTTACCATCAGGCGGAGTGTGGTCATATTGACGAACAACGACTCAACTCGATGTTTGAAAGTAGGGCAATTTGAACTCTAATTGGGTGACTATAATTTGGATTGCCCACCTTGACTTCAAGAACGTTTGCCAAACGTAGAAGAAAGATGCCTCGCGCTGAGGCGAAACAAATGTCGACGCATATTATGTAGTGGAAGCGAACTACTGCAAGATGGAGTACGCCCGGGTGCCACGTCGTCGTGGCTGTTCCTATCCAGAGAAGTTCGGTATTGTCAACCATGTTCTATTGCTATAGTATAGTTGGGGTTGGTAATCCGAGGGTGCGTGACGGGTTCCTCTCTTCCCAATAATTATATTTAAAACTAGCTGTTACCTGCGACTTCGTCCGCGTAGATTTTAACTAAAAAGTGTTTGTCGCCGCGGAACCCTACTTTTTCTAAAATCAAAGTAGCCTAAGTTACTCTTTATAACATCAGCTACCTGCCAGTGAAAGTCCCGTCAAAATCGGTTCAGCCATTTCGGAGATTAGCCGGAACAAACAGACAGACAGACAGACAAAAATTTTAAAAATATATGTTTTCGTATAGGTACCTTATATACTTTCATATGCATTCGATAAAAAGCTGTTATTTTGACATTACAAACAGACACTTCAATTTTATTTATTTGTATAGATTACATTTGTGTTAAGTAATTGCACCAGTTTAAAGTTGTTTGATCCAAAATACTTAGATTCTGTTTTATTAAGACTGCGATATTCTGATTCACAAGTTTTTATTATAATATGCCTTTCTGCTAAGAAAGTCGCGGGTGAAACCTTGTTATAACATGTAGGTATGTCTTACAGAGTGATATTGGTACAGCGATAGCTGCCTGCAATGCGGCTTCCCCGCCGCTGGATCCGCCAGTCGTGCGTCCGGTGTGGTGCGGGTTGCGGGTCTGGCCGAACAACATATTGCGGGTCTCCATCCTGAAATATATCATAAGATGATATGGCAGAGAAGTTACAACGAACGACAAGAGATGGCGCTGCATTCAATTACACATACTCCATACAACTTGTACCAAGTGATGAATCACGCAAGCGAAGTTGCTTTATGTACAAGTACACGTTTTTGACACTGGCGGTCAGATACAATAGTGTTTCAATTATGTCTGGCATTCAGAGTTTGATGGGTTCATTGCCAGACTTCAGGCCGTCAGAAACGATCACCTAGTCAGGTCGATGGGCTTTTTTTGCGTCGGAAGGACATTATACCATGATTCTCCATTATTGTGCAAATGCTATTCGAATACACATTTCATGTGTTGATTCGAATATCAATATCTTTTGAATTTAAGTCAAGTCAAAAATCATTTATTAATTTGGTTACAAAGTAACAGTCGTGAATAATAAAACGATGGTGTTCTTTTTTTTTACCGACTTCATAAAAAGGAGGAAGTATTCAATTCGTCTGTATTTTTTTTTTTATATTTGTTACCTCGTTTCTTTCGACTGGGTGAACCGATTTTGATGATTCTTTTTTTATTTGAAAGCTGGTGCTTCCCGTGCGGTCGCATTTAATTTTGATCAAGATTTGACCACTAGTTTTCGAGTTATACTTAATAATGCGTATTTGGCTACATTGATGATGTTCTCATATTTGGCAAGGTTCACTAAAAACCGAGAAATAAACAAAATTTTAACAAAAAAGAAAACCGACTTCAAATAAGAATATTCTAAAACTTAAAATGCACTAAAAAGTTAATAAATAATTGCATATTCTTGTGAATAATTAAATTATTGTTATTATTGGAGTCAGTGTCAGCCAAGGTAGGTTTGTAACTAATTAAACGTGAGATGTCTTACTATAATCATAACATAACATTGGCATGCACAATTACACACATAGACACAGCACGCGGCGGGGGCGGCTGACACCAACTCCAAAAATAACAATAATTTCATTATTCACAAGAATATGCAATTATTTATTAACTTTTTAGTCCATTTTAAGTTTTAGAATTTTCTTATTTGAAGTCGGTTTTCTTTTTTGTTAAAATTTTGTTTATTTTAAAGATCGCTTCCGCACTTGATATAGTTCACGCGGGGGACTTTATATCCAAAAAACGGACAAAAAGAACATCCAGACTTGGAACGACCATATGAGGAAAATACAAAAATTTGTCCCGTATGGGTTTCGAACCCACATCACTCGGCACAGTGGCGCGAGACGACCACTTAAACCACTACGTCATCGGTGCTGTATAATTCGAATATAATTGTGCGTAGCTCTATGACCGATTAAAAACTACAATCCACTGACCACTTATTAATCTCCGGCACGTTGGTGACAGCGAGCGGTATGGCGCCGGCCGCGCGCAACAGTCGCACGCATTCAGCGTCCTCGTGCGCGCGGATATGTGCGCGTGATGAGACGCCCAGCGTGTGGAACATGCCGCACACTGCGTGGGATTCCTTAGCCGTGAATGGAACGCCTGGGGAACAAAACATTACATCACATAAAGATAACGTATACGTAAGGGAAGGTCTCCATATTTAATTAACAATACTAATAATCCTAATCAAAAAAATAGATTCTCCAGACCGAATTTCGGCCATGGCTGCCAATCTTAACGGAGTATAGTAATCTACGCAAAATACATACATACATACATACATAGATTCACGCCTGTTTTCCAGAGGGGTAGGCAGAGACTACGGATTTCCATTTGCTACGATCCTGACACACTTCTCTGGCTTCATTCACTTTCATCACATTCCTCATACACGCCCGTCGGTTCAAGGAGCTCTTAACCTGGCCTTTGTCCAGAACGCCTCCGATCTGATCGAGAAACGTTCGCCTAGGTTTTCCTCTTGCGACTGTTCCATTCACACTAGCCTTATAAACTTTCTTAGTCTTTCCTCGTCCGTTCTTTCTACATGTCCAAACCAGCTTAACATACCCTTTTCTATTCTTGTAACTATATCAACTTTCATGCCGCATCTCTCTCTAATCACACTATTTCTTATTCTATCTTTCAGAGTCACACGACATATGCTTCTCAACGCTCTCATTTCTACAGCATTTATTCTGCTCTCATGCTTCTTTTGCCATACCCAACTTTCACTTCCATACATAAGTGTGGGCACTAATAGTCCTCTATGAACAGCCAAACGTGCCTTTTCGGATACATTTCGACTGTTCATTAAAGCGCGTAGGGCTCCATTCACTTTGTTGCCAACAATCGTTCTCCTTTCAATATCTCCGTCATGTTTACCATCCCTTGTAAACAAAGTACCCAAATATACAAACTCTTTCACTTGCTCCACTTTTTCTCCGTCAATCATAATATTAAACATCGTCACGCACTCTTCCTTTTCAAATACCATTACTTTCGTCTTGCTTACATTTATTTTCATTCCTTTACTCGCAAAATATGTCATATATTTTTTTAGATTACTAGACTCCGTTCCGTGCACAAATTTATGTATGCGCAAACACAAGTGCACTCTGTTCCTTAACAATTATGATCCGATGAGACGGCAATTCAACACGACCGGAGAGAGACCAACGGCTTTATGTACTTTTCGAGGCACAGGGGTGTACAACAACGCCAGCTACGGGCCGCTATGGAGTGTATTTAGTAGAAAAGCCTGCCACGTAGTCGACTCGTCGCATGCGACGAGTGAGGAGGTGCTTCTTTTGTTTCCCCCTCAGCGGCAGCAGCCTATATAAGTGGATCGCGCCGAAGCTGGAGTTTCCTTTCGCTGCGCAACTTCATCTAAGTTAAGTGGTCTTTCTTCTAAAGACCACGCAACAAGCCTTACTAGAACCACGCCCTGATTTTTGTAAAAACGCCTAGTTTAAAATTTAATGTAACTCTGTAATAATATTCTGTAATTATTGTTTCAATTGTAATTAAAACTCTGTAGTTGTGAAGAAAATTGTTTGAAATTATCTCTGCTTAGCTTACAACCCAAGTCAGCCTCGCCTCTAAAGGGGGTTCGGCACCAAAAACGTTACACTGGCGCCCAACGTGGGGCTAGCCAGGCCCACAAAACTATTTCATTTTTTTCACCTTAGGGTCCAGTGGTTAAAAGGTCACTGCCAAGTCGGTCTACGGGTTTGATTCTTGTCCTTTGTTATTTTTCTTTTGTAGACATATGGCCGTCCTTATCCGTCTTTGTCTTTGTTCTGATTGCTATATTATATCCTGTACTATAACAATAATATTGTAGTTGTCGTTTCCTATTACTACATAACAACTAACTAAGGTGCAATATTATTATCATTTTAAACAGGTTCTTTATCTAATGGTTCACATTCGATTTGCATTCCAAGTCAATCACTCATCTCACCTATGCCGTAATTTTAATAGATAACTGCTAATTACCTTGCTTACAACTATCGTGCCAGCTCATTTTCAACTTTATTTTAATAGAATTTCTGTTTACTTTTTTCCTAATACTGACACCACTCATCCTACACTTATTCCAGGGTGCTGATCGGCGGCTGCTGCCGGCGGCAGGGAGTCCTTGGGAGACCTAATTTCTCCCGAGGAAAAATTCTCTGTCAGCGACGGGGGTGTGTCACGTAGTCGACACGTCGAGTGAGGAGGTGCCTCTTTTGTTTACCCCCCAGCGGCAGCAGCCTATATAAGCTTAAAACCCTAAAACCTTTTGTTGGGCTGACCCAGAATTCGAACCCGGTGTAAAGGATGGTGAATGACCCTTTTCCCCCTTCCCGCTCATTCTCCTAACTCGTTTAACTGCAACAGGGTGGCTTCCTCAGGTGAGCCGGCTTATACAAAACAATCATCAGCAGATAGCTCAACTCAAAGGGATTATCCATTGTAACTTATTATCTTCAATATTCATTTCATTTACACATAAACTTATTTGACAAAATGCAAATTAACATTAGGAAAATATTGAATAACAATTGCATATTGAAGTACATAGTAGATCATCTCTACTAAGACAAAGAAATACAGTGATTCGTTTGCACTGAGAGTATTCTGGCCTTGTGAAGAAACCACTCGCAGCATTAATTTTTAATACAATTTATATCACGTCGCACACATGTAATCTGCACATCATAGGTACCTACTAGCTTTAAGTAATTGATCACAAAGACCTGCCATAGGTACTTCTGTGTCTAATAGCAAAATGTAAATCCTAACTAATATTATAAAAGCGAAAATGAGTTTGTTTGTTTGTTACCTTTTCACGCCTAAACCACTGAAGCGATCATCCTAAAATTTTGCATATACGTTGACAGGTGTACAAAAACGGACATAGGCTACCATTCATCCCGAAAAAATTACTGTTCCCGAGGAAAACAATAATAATGCTCTTATGATAATAGATGGCGCCACGTGTCTTTCGAATCATGATTGAATTATATTATTACAAGCAGAGTACATCCCGAATTGATTGTCAAATTCTAAATTAACGCGAGCGAAGCCGCGGGCAAAAGCTAGTTATAAAATAATTGAAACAAGTCGGCAAATAAGTCAACATTACATTCACATTTCCTACGTTTCCTAATTGGACATATACAATTATATAATTGCAATTAACTTTCTAATGCACAGCCCGCTTGACATCGAGGGCACTCACTCTCCAAAAGAAAATATTTCCATTAAAATATGAACACATTCACAAAATCATTGTACGATTTTAGTTATATTTAAACTCGTTAACTAGCCCGAAAATCAAAAATTTTAAGCTCTACGTTAAATTAGAGTAAAACTAATCGAAAGGTTCGACGTGCCAGCCATTTTTTTTATGTGACTAAATGCTTCTGATGTATACCCCTTCGCCACAAGGGAAAGCAAGAGGGTTATGTCGGGCTCTCTCAAAACTTCGGACCTACCGACTAAAACCATCACGGTGCCAGCTCGCTGCTTTGTATGGTGTGTGGGTCGCACAGCATACGGTAAGTATTTACACTAGAGGTTCCCAGACTTTTTTCCAATAGACCATTTTCAAAATTTAGCTGGTTCCTGTGGACTGCAGCTGCAGCTAAATAAGTTCATGCAATTAAAAATTTGATGAAATCTCTACAGGCTGACGTTTTTTTTAGTAATTCTCTACCGAAATATCGAAAAACCTCTGGTACTGAATATGGAATATGCAAGTTTTTACAATTAACAGGCGCTGAGCTTGTCAAAATGACGATCTGCGAAAGACTGCAGGCAGATGCTGGATGCGGCAAGCTGAAGACAGGGCGCTATGGCGCTCTTTGGGGGAGGGCTATGTCCAGCAGTGGACTATTATAGCCTGATGATGATGATGATGATGATGATGATGATGATGATGATGATGATGATGATGATGATGATGGGCTTGTCAAACAGTCGTGGACCCCCGCTTACGATTTGTGAACCCCCATTTTTTGTCACGCCGACGCAGACCCCCGTCGAGTCTCTCGTGGACCCCCGAGAGTCCACCTGGACCACTTTGGGAACTAATGATTTAGACGGTAAAAATTATAACGTTTTACTTAGACAGAACGTGCTGCCTTCTTCTTTAAATCTGGGAAAAGAACTGCCTTTCGCAGGATTGAAAAAATATGTATAAAATAGTTGAACGTGGTTGAGGAAAGGACAGGTGATCTAAAAAAAACGTGGTTGGAATCTCAACCCGTAACACCTGGTAAAAAAAAAATCACAAAAAAGTACTTGCTTTTTATACAAGGTATTCTATCGTATTACGCAGTTCCATATTCTGTGCAGATACTGACAATTTCCTGACAGCAATACGGAATAATGGTGTTCAATAACTTACCCAAGAAAGGTTTCTTTTGGAAGTAATCGTCGGTAAGGCCACTCTCGATCAGCCGGTCTACTTCTCGTGCGTCTTTTAGTGCCGCGTCATATCTTTCGTCAGTCACCGCGTTCAGTAAAGGGTTTACCTATGACAAAACATAAAAAAATTTACGCTATTCATGATGTTTTGTTCCTTACCAGCAGTCTTAGTCAGAGGACATTAACTTTCTCGCCGTGACCATGGCCATGGCTCGGCGCAGTGGAAATGCTGAGAAGACTACTTAACCACCGCGCCACACGTGCAATCTGTATGACGTCATTGTGTATTTTCATAGAAAATAGGATCGTACATAACAGATCCTTGATTAATTAAATTTTCACGACGAAGACGTTTCTGTACTTTACTTTATTTGATAAATCGCCAAATTAATTCGTTAAGTACGATTATAATATGATCATTCAAATTAGAACTTTAATCACTTTTAATAGAAGCAATATATATGCAAAAGTGACATAAAGCGCAAACACACATACACAAAAATTACTTTTGTATTGGATGTTTGTAAGTCCCGCTATTTTTATTTCTTAACTCCAGAATAGCTGTACTTGTCAGCACAACTATACCGTGTTCTTGTTATACTCAGCGAACAAAGCAAATAACAAATACGAGATGGCTCGTATGTCAAAGCCACAGATTACCCCAATTGGGGGTAATCTGTGGTCAAAGCTCTAGGGGTATAAATAATATGAATACACGTGATTAAAAGCAATAATATAATGATAATAATGATTTATTTCTGTAAGTAGGTTTGTAGAAACACTTTTACATGTCAATCATATTTTGAAAACTAGTTATAAGGAATAATTCCCGAGACTCGTGGGACTACAAACATTCAAACAAGGGACACAAAGAACACCTAAACTCAGAACAATCATTTGTGGATCACACATTATTATCCCCAGGGAATCGAACCCACAACACTGGCCGCGGCGACAGTGGCGAGGCGACCACATATACATGAAAAAACCGGAACACGAAAGGTTCCGTACCATTATCTATAAAAAATCACGTTTGTTGTATGGGAGCCCCCCTTAAATATTGTTTTATTTTAATTTAATTATTTATTTTTAAAGTGAATATATAACTAAATATTCTGTGAATATTTCAAGCGTCTACCTGTTGCCGTTATCAATATCGAGCAAAAACGAGCAAAAAATTCACGTTTGTTGTATGGAAGCCCCTTAAATATTTATTTTATTCTGTTTTTTAGTATTTGTTGTTATAGCGGCAACAGAAATACATCAGCTGTGAAAATTTCAACTGTCTAACTATTACGGTTCATGAGATACGGCCTGGTGGCAGACAGACAGATGGACGGACATCGGAGTCTTAGTAATAGGGTCCCGTTTTACCCTTTGGGTATGGAACCCTAGAAATGATTATGCAAACCACAAATATTTGTTTCTTGTCTATGAGTCTAATACTGTTTGTTATTGCAATGTGTAAAGTATCTTGCAACACAACAAATATTTCATGGCTCTTACAGAAATAAAACATACTAAATAATAATAATAATAATAATCCCCCAAATCCAACCAGCCGCCCAAATCCAACCATACGTCCGAGTCGAACATCTGACTCACGTGGGGGGCGGACACGCGATGCATACTATTTATTACGGGCGCGGCTAACATGGCACTGGACACCCATACAACATGGAGAATTCAGTTAGGAATACACGTATAGGACCGCTGCCTGGGGACCGCCAGGGCACGTCTGGAGCTGGCGCTGGACGTGGCAGCATGCGAACCGTCAGTGGGCGTAGATTGAGCAGGCGGGTCACGACCATCCAATCTACTACAGCCGAAACAAGAAACACACCCGCAATAGACACTCCACATGAATCAGCAAGAAGTGTTTTGCAGGACATGCTACCTGCAACCACCCTTGCTGGCAGAGACCGGCAGCGAATGAAATGGACTGATGAAGTTAATCGACAATTACTTCGCTGCTACTACACTGTTACAAATTGCAAAACAAACCTTACAGGATATCGCCCAACACTTTACACTAAATTCATAGAAATTTTCCCAGACCTGCATATCATATCAGAGCAAAGATTAGCCGATCAAGTACGTGTTATACATCGTAATAATAGAATTTCAACCGTAGAAAGAGAAAGAATTAAGAAAGACATTGCAGAAAATTTACGTGTCCCCACGCCTACAGAATTAAATCAATCTAACACAAATCACTCAACTACAATAACAAATACAAATAATCCACAAACTAATACAGATGCACAACAACTAAACCCATATAATCTATCAACACACCTCGAACAAACACTACCTATAAATTCACAAACAACAGACACTGATATGCAGTTAATATCATCATTGACGTTATCACCAACACCATACACACAGACCCAAACATCAAATAATGAAACCGTTTTAACTGAAGATACAGACTGTCCCGAGCAACTAGAGCATTTATTTAATTAAATAATAACAAAATATAAAGGAACAGATCCCACTACACGCCCAAACTTACCAAAATTAAAAATAACAGCTAAATCTAAAACTCTAAATCTAAAACTACAGTAAAAATACTAAATCAGCTGATACACAATCAATTAATAAACAACACACAACCGACTATTGAAGAAATACAGGATCTCATATATTGTGCAGCTCTGACAGTAATAACAACTCATAATTATAAGAAAAATACAGAAACTGAACCAAGACGTAAAAATGACAGTAAATCAGCATGGGAAATGCGCATCGAAAACAATATTACTACACTGAGAAAAGAAATAGGCAGATTAAACCAGTTTATTAGGGACAGCTTATCAATAAGAAATAAAATAAAAATGGAAAGACTTTACAAAAATAAAGAAGCAGCAGTTGAAACTATGGACAAAAAGACACAAAAATTACAAGCTTTATCAAAAAGATTACGTAGGTACAAAAAATCTAATCAGAGGCATAGAGATAATATAACATTTATTACCAACCAAAAGTTGTTTTATAGAAATTTTAATACAGAAGTGTGCATTAAAGATCCACCTAACATTACGGAAGTACAGACATTCTGGGAGAATATATGGTCAAAGCAAGTAACACATAACTCTGAAGCAGCCTGGATTAAAGAGGAAATAGAAGAAAATCAACATTTAGATCCAATGGCAGAAGTTGTAATAGATAAATTAGATGTAGAATCAGCAATAAAAAATGACCCTGAATTGGAAAACACCTGGCCCTGATAAAATACAGAACTACTGGTTAAAATATTTTGTAGCTACCCATGAACATATTGCAAATGCCTTCAACGCACTCATTCAAGAACCGAACACACTACCCATGTTTCTTACACAAGGTAATACTTTCTTAAAGCTAAAAGATTTAGATACCAAAAATCCCGCTAAATACCGACCAATAACATGCTTACCAACACTATACAAATTACTTACATCTATAATTTCATACAAAATAAACACACATTTGTTACAACATAAAATTATAGCAGAAGAACAAAAAGGTTGTAGGAAAGGATCAAGGGGGTGCAAAGAACAATTAGTTATAGATACCGAAATACATAATCAGGTCAAGCAGTCTCACAGAAATCTTTATTATGCATACATAGATTATCAAAAGGCATTTGATAGTGTACCCCATTCATGGTTACTTCAAGTTTTAAAAATATATAAGATAGATGTTAAATTAGTAGAGTTCCTTTGTAAGACAATGCAAAACTGGACTACAGTGCTCCATATAAAAACAGAAAAAGGATCAATGAAGTCCAATCTAATAAAAATAGCTAGAGGTATATTTCAAGGGGATTCTTTAAGTCCTCTTTGGTTTTGTATGTCTTTAAATCCGTTATCTCGAATCTTAAATGAGTCTGGACAAGGATACATAATACACAGAGAAAGTAACATAAAAATATCACATTTATTATACATGGACGACATCAAACTATATTCCGCTAATAGGCAACAAATGAACCGACTTTTAGAACTAACTGAAAGTTTTAGCTCAGACATTAAAATGAAGTTAGGAACAGATAAATGTAAAATAAATAGCATAATTAAAGGAAAACACCACGAAACTGACCCATACATACTACATTCACAGCAGAATTTACTTATTGATAAAATGGAAATAACAGATACATATAAATACTTAGGATACGCACAAAGTGTAGGATTAGATCATAGTAAGATAAAGGAAGAACTGAAAATAAAATATATTGATAGGTTAAATAAAATATTAAAGACAGAGTAATCAGGTAGAAATACAATAAAAGCAATTAACACATACGCAGTTCCTGTCTTAACCTACTCATTCGGTATTATTAAATGGTCAGCTACAGATTTAGATCGGCTAAATAGAGTAACTAGAACAACATGCAATAAACACCTTATACACCATATCCACTCAGCTACAGAAAGATTCAATCTTAAAAGAAAGTTAGGAGGCAGAGGACTAGTTGATATTAAAAACTTACATAATAAACAGATACACGACATTCGCACATATATGCATAATAAAGCCACTGATAGTCACATTCACAACTCTCTCACATACATTCCCACATCAGGTACACCATTAAAACTAAATGATAACAATTTTAATATTATACAAGACCACATAACAGATGATCAGAAAATTACAAGCTGGAAACAAAAATCTTTACATGGAAATTACCCAAACCAACTACAACAGGAATATATAGATAAAGAAGCATCAAACGCGTGGCTATATAGAGGAAACATATATAAAGAAACAGAAGGATTTATGGTAGCAATCCAAGACCAAATCATAAAAACAAAGAACTATCAAAAATATATAATAAAAGACCCTACAGTAGTATCAGACAGGTGCAGGTTATGTAACACAAATCAAGAAACAATAGACCACATTACAGGAGGATGCCCCTTTTTAGCGAACAAACAATACACAGAAAGACACAATAATGTTGCAAAACAAATTCATTCACTCTTAGCTATAAAATATAAACTAGAAGATAAAACAGAACCATATTATAAATATAAACCAAAAAACGTACTAAACAACGAACACGCTAAACTTTACTGGGATCGAGACATTATAACAGACAAAACATACATACATACATAGATTCACGCCTGTTTCCCAGAGGGGTAGGCAGAGACTACGGATTTCCATTTGCTACGATCCTGACACACTTCTCTGGCTTCATTCACTTTCATCACATTCCTCATACACGCCCGTCGGTTCAAGGAGCTCTTAACCTGGCCTTTGTCCAGGACGCCTCCGATCTGGTCGAGAAACGTTCGCCTAGGTTTTCCTCTTGCGACTGTTCCATTCACACTAGCCTTATAAACTTTCTTAGTCAGTCTTTCCTCGTCCATTCTTTCTACATGTCCAAACCAGCTTAACATACCCTTTTCTATTCTTGTAACTATATCCACTTTCATGCCGCATCTCTCTCTAATCACACTATTTCTTATTCTATCTTTCAGAGTCACACCACATATGCTTCTCAACGCTCTCATTTCTACAGCATTTATTCTGCTCTCATGCTTCTTTTGCCATACCCAACTTTCACTTCCATACATAAGTGTGGGCACTAATAGTCCTCTATGAACAGCCAAACGTGCCTTTTCGGATACATTTCGACTGTTCATAAAAGCGCGTAGGGCTCCATTCACTTTGTTGCCAGCAATCGTTCTCCTTTCAATATCTCCGTCATGTTTACCATCCCTTGTAAACAAAGTACCCAAATATACAAACTCTTTCACTTGCTCCACTTTTTCTCCATCAATCATAATATTACACATCGTCACGCACTCTTCCTTTTCAAATACCATTACTTTCGTCTTGCTTACATTTATTTTCATTCCTTTACTCTCAAAAGCACCATGCATAATAGTTACCATCGCCTGCAACTCTTCCGCCGATGACGCAAGTATTACTTGGTCATCGGCATAAAGAAGACATTTGACAAGTAACTCATTCATTCTTAATCCCCATTCACAATCTTTTAAATCTTTCAAACAATTGTCCATGTATAGGTTAAACAGCCAAGGTGACGCTACACATCAGACAAAACAACTACAAATAATAGACCAGACATCACCCTTACACTCAAACAAGAAAAAATCACATACCTAATAGATATATCAATACCAAACTCTGAAAATATTAGAAAAAAATACACAGAGAAAATTCAAAAATATATACCATTAGCAGATGAAATAAGACAAATGTGGCATCAGCATACAGTTAAAATTATTCCAATCATAATTTCATCTACAGGACTCATTCCAAAGTCATTACATACATCACTAAAAGAATTAGACTTACATAAAAATTCATACATAAAACTACAGAAATCTGTTATCATCGACATCCGGCGATTCCTAACATCCACTACTCAGACATCTACAACAATACTCAATGAACCGACCCACTTGGCATAAGCCTGTGACAGGTTCACACCCACCAGCATCAAAGCTGAGATTTGAAATAGTTTATAACCCATAATAATATTCTACCACATACACACAACACCATCTAGCCCAAACTAAGCAGAGCTTGTACTATGGGTACTAGACAATGGATAAACATACATATATACTTTTTTTTTTGTAAATACATACATATTATACACAGAAACACCCAGACCAAGACAAACATCCATGTTCATGCACACAAATGTTTGACTTGTGCGGTAATCGAACCCGCGACCTCAGGCGTGGCAGTCGGTTACACTAACCACTATGCCACCGAGGCCGACATATATAAATAAATATATATAAATCATAGCTATATGAGCACAGTATCACCAGGTTTAACTCATGGTCCTCTACTTTTTGCTTTTGTTCTAAAACTACAGTGCTACAGAATAAACTGCATGATTAGCCATTACTTTCGGTATTTTGTCAATAACTGTTGACAGATAGATAACTTAATGGATTAGCAATAGCTAAACTATGCACTAAATGAAAAACTTACTACTTTAATCCTTTCAATGCATGCTTCTACCAACTCTTCAGACTTTAGTTGCTTGTTCCTGATCTTCTCGGCTAGAGACACAGCACTTTCGAGCAGTATACTGTGCTTCTTGTCCAAATCTGGCAGTCTCTTCCTTTCACCATCAAACAGAAACCCGAAGACCAAGTCAATGAACATGTCCAGGTACGTCCGGAAGACGAGGAAGAAGTGCTTCAACATGTTGATGATGATTCCGTGTAATATCTTACTTGGTTTATTGCCGTGATTCTGAAAATATTTCTTCTATAAATAAAATTGATATGAACTGATAATTATTTGACTATATATTATTGTGCATAGCATGATGTGTGTATGTTTCTAAAAAGGTGGTGTAATAGCACTGCCTAATCCAAGGTACGACACCAGATCCACAATATCAACTACCTACTAATAAAAGTACAAACTTATGCCATTGACCCAACAAGAATAATATAATCTATATGCATATAATCCAATAGTGCAGTTAAATTTGTGGTATATATTGTACAAAGAGTCTTAGATTTCATAATGCAGGAACAATGACAAGTTATTCCTTTAAACAAACTTTCATTGTTTTGTGAAATGCTATTAATTAGTTCTTTATTGTACCTACTTGAGATAATGGACAAAGTCGATAAGGGAAGCATAGCCTCTGCTCTAACCAAACTTATGAATTCTTAAATAAAAATATAATAAAAGTTACCAGCACCTTAGAATAGGTTTTTTCTTAATAAGACCTCTGAAGTTTCTCTCCTATAGAGGCTATAATATGTATCACACAAATCTTCAGAATAATATTACAGTATAAAAAACTATCAGTACATACTCAAACTTACATGACTTAAAATTATTGATTAACTGAATAAAGACAAGTAATAAATTTATGTTAATTGTCATTGAATTTTGTGACCTCTGCCTTGGCTATGTAGACCAAAGATCATTGCAGAAACAAGCTAAGTACCAAAAACAAGAACACACATTTTTATACAATGTAATAGAAATATAAAGTCTCTTGAATAACTTAATAAAACTTAAAACATAGGTACCTCAATGTTAGATTTCTTGTCACTATTCAACCTGCTCATAGCTCGATTAACATTACACTACTACCAATACATTAGCTTATGCAAACACTACACATTTATTTTGTGCCCTATTGAAGTTGATGACTCTGCAAAATCTTCGGTTAAAGTTCCATATTTCGCTTACGTGTAACCACACAGAAGAATTATGTGAAAGTAGGGTGATAAAGTAAGTACCTATGTAATAAAATAATTAAGCATGAACTTTCTCGAAGTTTATTGGATAATACTGCTAGTTATTAGATTGTTGCAATATAAGTTTATCGTATAAACTTATAAGTCACACCTGAAAAAAAGAATCATCTAGTGCGAGTTACAAAAAGAATTTCAGTCATATTGTATTTAAAATCAGACCGGTAACTAATTTAAAAATTATAAATTCAACAAAGTTCAAGGCAAAATAAGTTTACTTTCAGTACGAAATGACACTAATGACAACACATGTCGTCATGACAAGTTTGATAAATCAGTATGACAGCTTTTTTTTGGGTTGTAGTGTAAATATTCGATATACATTATAATATTATAATGTTAAAATACAGTTTTCACAATAGTAGCCTCTATTAGTATACTCAGTCAATGAGTAAAATGGTTCGTCATATTATAGGACTATACTGGAACATGGGTACAAGAAAAATATGATGTAAATAAAATTTGGGGCAGTCTTTGGGGACTGCCGATAGAAGTGAAAGCTTTAATCCTTGATCATAAACACTTCTTTATAAACCAAAATTAATTCAAAAATGGAAAGCGTTCGATGACGATGACGCGGGTTCCATGATTTTTGTTCACCCAAGAAGTGCTTAACGCGCCTAAAGAAGTTTTCACTTCAAAAAATATAGTACCTACACTTTTTGTGTTCATGACTATTTCTCCACTATTTGAATGCTGTAATGTAATTTTTTAAATAAATTATAACAATAAAATATAAGGATATCTCTAAGCTAAGTGGCAATAGTGATTTACTCATCATAATAATTGATAGAGGTGATAATAATTTTATTTATTGCCATGCAGTCCAATAATGTTTGATAAAGATAATAGCTATTGGACGAATAACGGAGCTTGAGATGATTTTTTTTTTTTAGAAGTAATAATATTTTGCTTTTACTCGTAGTCGAAAATTCGCTCACCCTTTTTAACATGGGAGCTAAAAACAAAGCTGGCGAGATCAGGGTGACGAAGGTGAAGAGGTCTCGGGGACTTGGGTGTGGGATAGAAAAGAAGCGATGTGCGCGATTGCAGTCTGAAGAATAATATTTGAATATATTGTTAACATTATACATAGTACTTACACACAGCGACGCATCAACCTAGACTGTTTGGACGTTGAACTATTAGAAGTTGAACGCTGCGAAACGTGCGAGAGAGTGTGTTATATTTTTGTTACGCTCTATCCTTACCATTACATCGACACCATTATGCACTGTCTCTTTCTGACAATTCTCTATTTTGTATGTAGCGTAGTTATGCGTATACAGGATGTCTAACTTGATGTGTACAGTGTAGCTGTGTGTACGTGCGCGGGGTTCTTGTCAGTGCAAAAGAGGTAATTACCTATGACTGTACGCATTATATAAGTACTAGTTTTCACCCGCGGCTTCGCTCGCGTAAATGTAGGTTAGGTTAGGTTAGGTTTGCAACAGTTATTTTTCTGGATGAAAGATACCCTATGTCCTATTCTGTACCCCTAACAACGTGTATGCAAAATTTCATGTTGATCGCTTGAGTAGTTAAGGCGTGAAAGCGTAACAAACAAACAAACAAACTCACTTTCGCATTTATAATATTAGTTAGGATTAGGATACAATAATATTCAATCGCCGATTTAATGTCTTCACGGATAGTGTAGTAGCTTATGTGGTCTTCTCGACTCTGCCACTGCACTAGGTGTTCGAATCCACAAAAATGGTGTTATTGGCACATTATTGTTCTGAGTTTGTTCTTTGTGTTCATTTGAATGTTTGTAAAGACCTCCGCGACACAATGACATGAATTTTATTAAGTATTCCTAGTGCAAGGGTTTTTTTTTTAAATTAAATAATACTAAGATAAGTTGTAGTATGTGATTATATAAGAGGAAATAATATATTTTTAGTGACATAATTAAATAATTAACATCTATACTAATATTATAAGGCTGAAGAGTTTGTTTGTTCGAGCGCGCTATTCTAAGGAACTACTGGTCCGATTTGAAAAGTTATTTTAGTGTTGGATAGCCTATTTATCGAGGAAGGCTATAGGCTATATAACATCACGCTACGACCCGCGGGGGCGGCGCAGTAACGATAAACGCGGGTGAAACCGCGGGAACATCTAGTAATATATACACAAATTATTTACAAGAAATATAAACTAAAGAGAAAAATAAAACTTCAAAATTAAAAAGCGTCATAATATTCCTCCGCGTCGTCGTCAATTGGCAACGTGCCCAGAAGACTGGCAGCATTGCCACGTTGAATGGCAATACTTATTCTTTGTGCAAAGAAAATACCAGCCCTCTGGTCACGCGAAGCGTCGATGAGCCGCTTACCTAAGTCTCTATAAACAGACCTAGCACTTCGACCCTATGGCCCCAGCGTTTCGACACCAAACGGCTCAAATATGTACTCACCAATAAGGTTTTGATATTTACGCCGTTTGAGCGTCTCCGCTGAACCAGCAGCAGCACCAGCACAACCCGCTGTGCTAGAAAGATGTGATGGCGCAAGGGTGTCGACACCAGTTGCGGCCCACACCAAAGGCCTACCTTAAGAAATGTGGTTTGTAGTTTGCATGACATCGGCTACTTATTACTGCAATCGGATTTGACTACCACGGTGGCACAGCGATAGTATATGCTGCTGTGCATGAGGTCTCGGATTCGGATCCCCGGTTGGGCCAACAAATTGTTATTAGCCTTTTCTGATAAGAAATTCTCTGTATCAGCCCAGGGTTGGTGGTGGTTGGAGTTGGTGGTGGTTCATCCCTCGTGACTCAGCAAGCCGTTGGTCTTGCACCTGATCTCTCTCCGGTCGTGTCGGATAGCCGTGCCATTGGATTATGAGAGTTAAGGACCTGACAGTGCACTTGTGTAAGCGCACACACTTATGCACTATAGCATCGCCTGCGCAGATGACCGCATGTGCAATAAGATTAAATAAAAAATAATATTAATTTTAATTTCAAATCATAATTTATTAATTAAAATTTTTGACTATTGCTTCAAAACTATTTTTATGTACAGTTTCCCTGAAGTTCCGATGGTTAGACACGGTATGAAGAAACTACGATAAAAAGTAGCTTTTCAATGTGTAGACGGTATCCAACAATCGCGTAAACGTGATACAACTTAGAGTATGATGAAAAATTTGCTTGTGCGGTTTAAGAGATAAAAAACTTATTTCATGAACATTCAATTATCGCGTTTGAATAAATAATTAATAAAGAAGACTGCTTGTAATCCACTATGAAAGTAATAATTAATTAAACATGATAGAAATTACTCTGCTTATCCGTCATCTCGCAGCATAACGATGTTCGCTGCCGACTTGCTTTCATTGCGGTCATTTACCCACCTTACATTCTACTTTCTAAAAGGAGTGCATCTAAACGTCGCAAATGAAGTTATGATACCACAAATTCATGATATGAACAAAATTTCTAAACAGCTTCTTCAATAAATAACTATAATGGCCTTAGTTGCAATAATAATACCGTCATACGGCGGGGTACGAGCCTCTTCTCAGTGTTAGGTTATGGCTAGCGATGCCGATCAATAGGTTACTATCGATAGAATATTGATAGTCTATCGATAGAATATTGATAGTCTATCGATAGTAGCTGCGGCAATAGGGGGAATATCGATACTATCGATAGCACAAAATGTGGTAATACTGTTGATGACTTGCAATAGTATCGATAGTATTACGCCTTGATAGTCACTACGCTATGGAATATGGAATATGGATATTATCGATACTATTTTAGTCCGTCACGAGTTTACAATCGATAGTATCGATACTATCGATAGTATTTAACTATCGATAGTTATGTTTTTTGTAATAGAATCGTCTGCATTTCATTGATATAATGATGATAGTTAAGATTATGTTTCTATGTTAAAGAAATGTTTATTTCAATCAGTCTTTTTATTGTTATAAAGCTAAATAAATACCAACCAAATGTAATAACTTATTCTCACTTTTCAATACTATCGAAAAATAAACAACGATCAAATAAACATCAATTGATACTATCTATAGTATCGATAGTAAAGTTGTCAGGGACGAAAATAGTATCGATAATATAGATAGTAGCATAGCGACTATCAAGGTTTAATACTATCGATAATATTGCTAATCATCAATAGTATTACTACATGTTGTGCTATCGATACTATCGATAATGTCGATATTATCGATACTATCGATCGATAGTCCTATCGATATCCTAACTGATATTCAAGGTCAACTATCGATAGTTCGGCATCACTAGTTATGGTGTAACCTTCCACTAGTCCAGTGCAGGTTGGCATTAGCAATACCACTGGTATAATTAAGTATAGCCAACATAAAAAAGATTATAGGTGGTTAATCGTGTTATAGTATTTTTGAGCTGTATAAGTGAGTGTTAAATACGCTATCAGTAACAGGATATTAAACAATCATAAATCCTAAGGGCGAAGCCACAACACTGCGTTGCGACAACGCATCGCAAAAACGACGTCGCACAGTAATACTATGCGATGATTCAACGCAATAATTTCATCGCATACGACATCGTACGACAAGACGCTAATCATCAGTCTAGTTTCTAGTGAGATATGGACCGCACTACGCGGATCCTACTTCTGCTTGCGTTAAGACGCATTAAGAAAAAGAAACAGAAAATAAAGTACTGGCTGCACCCATTTCTATCAATCATTAATAATTAATCACCCCGTTTAATGTGGACACTTACAGAGTGGTAGCGCGTCGTCGCATTGCAGAATTGTACGATGCGGTAGCCCATTCGTAAATTTCCACGATGCGTTGTGCGGCGCGGGCGTTGTAGATTTTTGCGATGCGTTGTCGCAACGCAGTGTTGTGGCTTCGCCCTAAGTAATATTAAACATGCGCATGTGATTTTGTTTGCTTGTTACGCTTTCACGGCTTAACTACTTGACCGATCATCATGTCAATCAAAGGAGACCGACCACCTAGTATGGGACCCTGGCCTGGGCGTGAACAATTTTATATTGTAATAACGATATCAATTTTGAGTAGCCTAAACTAAGTAGATAACATTATTCTTTAAAGTTTAGTATCAAGTTCGTTAAATAATAAAATAAAACACATTGTTTAACATATATTTATATTCATGTGTCACCGTAACCTTTATAAGTTATTAAAATATTTTCCAAAAACTGGGCTGGTGAAGTGACATTTTCATATCTTGCCCAGCTTAGGTACCATATTACAGACATTATGTGAGCACAGCAACCAACATTACTTCGGCCGACTATGCAGTTGCAGTAATACTGCCTTATTGCTGCCAGGCTGTGTGTATTATTTTGATATAATATAGAAATAAAATACGTCAATTTCATACTACTGGATGGTAACCAATATTTATTGCATATTTAAACAAAGCTTTTAATATTTTACTTTGTTTCTAAAACGATTGCCCACGTGCAAGCCGAATATGGACGGTCTCCTTTCACATTCTCTTAGTCAGAACTGAGTATAAAAAAGCATATTGGGTTTTTTTTTATACAACTAAGGTGGCAAACAAGCATACGGCCCACCTGATGGTAAGTGGTCACCGTAGCCTATGGACGCCTGCGACACCATAGGCATCACTTGCGCGTTGTCGACCCTTGAGGAAAGGAAGTGGGAAGGAGAAGGAGCGGGATGGGGGAAAGGGGGAAAGGGGGTGAATGGGCCTCCGGCACTCTCACTCACCGAATGAAACACAACAGTAAGAATACTGCTATTTCACGTCGATATTCTGTGAGAGGGCAGTCCTTCCTCGGTCAAGCCGGCCCATTCATGCTGAAATCAGCGAGGCTCTACTACTCAAAAAATATATAGGGTACCTACCTTTTTGGGGCCTGCCTAGTGTTGCGGGCCAAGACCTGTAGGTGTCGCGGTGAATGGTAGCGCGAATCCCGTGGCACTGACACTAGGTAGGTACTGGGTAACGTCGTCAGGGGTTTAGTGGGTATGGGGCCGGCCTCTCTGGCTCGAGTCCCACACACCCGCGACAAGGCCGGGCACGGAGGGTGCGTAAACGCATTCCCCAGACGTTAAAAAAAAAGAAAAAAATAAGGTAGGTACCTACCTTTCATTGGGAACCCACTGTTTCCAAGTGAAGTATATTTATTGACAAAGTCTACATAAATGCAGGCGAAGCGGCGGCAAAATCTAGCAAAATCAGCACCAGCACCAGCACCAGCATAACCCGCCGTGCTGGGAAGATTAAAAATATTTTTTTATGATTTCAATACATGACGCACCTTTATCAAGTGTTAAACCTTCGGTCCCAAAGTTTCATTGAACGGGATAAAGGAATTTAATTCACTGAAATTCGTTGAAATATGGAAACACATACACAAAATACCAGACACAGGTATTTTTGTGCTCGTTGTGTATTTTATGTAACGTCTGCTATACAGTGGTAATTTCTAGCAAGTTGACTTTAATATACAGGTTGTGGCGTAAATAATGGATAACCCTGAAACTGTCGACTGGCCAGATTATCATCTATCATTTACCCCATTTATATCACCATATGCCTATGGATGACCAAATTATTGATATTTTTGATATTTTAAATAAAAATCGTACTTACTCATATAAAATCAGCTGCCATTTCTACAATTGGCGACATTTTCTCGTTCTGTTTTTTTACTGATGACAAAAATGCAATCAGTAAATTTTTTGTCTGTCTGTCTGTATGTGCACGCATGGGTCAAAAACTACTGAAGGGATTTTAACCAAACTTGGTACGATTGTAGTCCATACTCCTGGGCAGGTTATAGGCTATATAACATAACGCTAAGACACATAGGAGCTGAGCAGTGACGATAAATTTGAAGCAAGTCGGACGAAAATGCGCTTTCGAGCTCTTATCCTCGCATACGTTGATCATACACCAAAAGTATGTATTACAAAGATGATGGTCTTCAAAAGATCTACAAAAGAGTCCTTAATAGAATATATCTATATTTTATAAATTAGCCACAATAACGTGTTTAATCGTTAGGCATTTCTTCAAAGTGTCATCTATTTCACATAGATATATCTTTATCAAACTCCCATATTCAAAAAGTACACTTTAATATTTATATTATAAAAAAAATATAGGAATCGGTTTATAAACACACAAGATATAGATGAAATAAACTTCCAAATCTCGCCGCGCCAGTATGGGTATGGCTATACGGTTGATTGTTGTTTAACGCGCGAAACGGCCATCCGCTGCATTTATAAAAAGGCGGGGGCGCTCACGCGCCGACTTCACTCACATTTTGTTTGTTTGGTTGAACGCGGTAATCTAAGGAACTACGGGTAAAAATTAGAAAAATATTTCAGTGTTGGATAGCCCATTTATAGAGGAAGGCTATAGGCTATATAACATCACGCTACGACCAATAGGAGCGGAGCATAAATGAAAAATATTGCAAAAACTAGGAAAATTCTCTTATGTGAAGCAGACGAAGTTGCGCGGGTCAGCTAGTAATCAATAAACTTTGGTAGACAATGGTGCCAATTCTGTTGTCACAAAATTCTCTAAACTTAACTACAAATCACTAAAATCTTTTTTAGTCCTTTCACTTTTAACGATTTCAGAATACGAAATGTCATTTGAGGGGACTAAACTAAATTTTTGTGATTTTTAGTTAAGCTTAGAAAATTTTGTGACAACAGAATTAGCACCAATGAATACTATATTATAAATTAAATCGTAATAAACTGAAAAGCAAAGTAAGCTATCGCACCCCTCTCCCGCGCCCGCGCGCCCCCCGCACTCGCAGTTAGGCCAGCCGTGTCATTCGTTGTTAGTTTATTCATTACAAAACTAGTAGGTTTTCGGAATCCGGGACAATAAGGTCTAATTACTGGACACGGGGCAAGACGTAAAATTCCAGGACAATCCCGGATTTCCCGGCCATCTGGCAAGCCTAGTTATCCTTACTAATATTATAAATTCGAAAGTATATAACTCTGTCTGTCTATCTGTCCGTCTGTCTGTTACATTTTCACGGCTAAGCCACTCAACCGATTTAGATGAAATTTGGTACCGATATAGTTTAAAACCTGGGGAAGGACATAGGCTACTTTTTAGTGATGTAGGTACCACGCGGGCGGAGCCGCGCGCAAAAGCGAGTAGGTTATATAACAGTTTCACACACTCCGCTACTGAAGGTAACACGTTAAAACGTTGAAAAACTGCGGGGCACACTTTGTTACTTTTAAAGATAGATCCTAGATTTATAAGGACAGTTTTTTATTTTATACTTTAGATTGCTATATGGTGGCGTGATTTAGTTAAGTGATCGGTCGCTTCGCTTCGCCACAAAAATTGGCTGGCCGGGGCTGGTTCTAACAGGGATAGGTATTAACAGGCGGATTTACGCCAAACTATTGATCTTAGGGACTAATTACACTTCTTCAGTTCCATTCGCGTTTTGCTGAACGATTTTGGTCACAGTTATGCAGTTCTGCTTCTATCAGCCTCAACGCAACGGCGGGGTAAGTTCTAACATGTGTCTTTCCTTAGAAAAGTCGTTATTATTCAGAAAGTATTCGGTGAACAATCATTATAATAATATAATATTAAATATAATAATAATATTCTATCACAAACACACAACACCATCTAGCCCAAACTAAGCAGAGCTTGTACTATGGGTACTAGACAATGGATAAACATATATTTTTTTTGTAAATACATACATATTATACATAGAAACACGCAGACCAAGACAAACATCCATGTTCATGCACACAAATGTTTGATCGTGCGGGAATCGAACCCGCGACTTCAGGCGTGGCAGTCGGTTACACTAACCACTACGCCACCGAATCCGTTTTGATGTGCTTTATTTAAAGTCACATAAATTACCAATTACATGGCCTAATATCATGGCTGTAACGCAGAAGGACGGGTACCTAGTTATGGCAATAAGTTTTAAAATTAGAACTGGCCCCGGTCTCCCGTATATACCTTTCAAAGAAATAGATGTTCCGATTCTGAGAGTTCTTTTTATTCGCTCTTTCAATGTTTGTAAAGTGCTTTGCGACGCGGGAATTATTGCATAAGCGAGAATTGACTCTAAAAAATTGGGGCAGTCTTTGGGGACTGCCGATAGAAGTGAAACTTTAATCCCTGATCATAAACACTTCTATATAAACCAAAGAAAGGGGTTGGTTGGATGCTAGTTCCTGATAGTCTCTTATGGGTTATTAAGGGGTCAAAATTTCGTTATTTTTTTGCGCAGGACGCACCATTTCTGAGATATCGTTAATATAAAAAAAAAAAAATTATGTGGTGTCGTGGGACACCAGGTAGGAACGAAGTTCCTTCGGCTAATGTAGAATCGACACAAATTGCAAAAAAAATCGTGCTCAATTCACTAAATAGAATAAAGAATATTCATTTATACCAATATATTTAAATGATTCCAAACATTTAAATATATTGGTCATTTAGTAACTTCTGATATCCTGGTATTATACACTACTCGCTTGTGTATGCGACTGTCGCGCCTGCGCACGTCTCATTTAACGGTTTTATTCCACGCACTTTTTTCCACGGATTTTTTCTTACGGTTTTACTATCACATTTTTTTCAGTTCGGTCGCGCAGCAAAATCCCTATCCCCTCCAAGCCTGCCGTAAGGAACTTCGTTCCAATAATAATAAAGCGTGGAAGCGTGACGATGACGCGAGTTCCATGATTTTTGTTCACCCAAGAAGTGCTCAACGCGCCTAAAGAAGTTTTTACTTCAAAAACTGATCAATACGATTTAGTTTTTTTTGTTGTAGCACAGATAATATAATATTGTTAGGAATCGGATGTGAAACAGCTTCAAAAATAACAGACGCATTTTAACCTTTAAATAATCATTGACTTATTCAAGAAATGCATTAACAAATAAAGTAAGAAATAATTGATATCACCCAACAGCGATCACACAGTACGTCCGTTCCGTCCGCCGCTCGATGTCAAAGTGAGTCATTGCGCACCGAGCGCGCTTTTATAGCACGCTCGATCGGATGATTCGTGACGTTACTTGTTTACGTCGCATTCCGCAATTAACAATATAGTACCTACCCCATCTCTATTATGTAAGAAGGGTGACCTAACGGCTTATTCCCATGCACTCCAAATTTATTGTTGTCTAAAATTCATTTTCCATACATTTATTACCAGGAGCTCCAAAGATTTTTACATGAAAATAATAAATAAAGCCACATTTACCAATTTCATTCCCTACAGCTCCAAAACATTCTCTAGGTACTTTGAGATTTTATTTGTTATCAAAAACTAATATTATATTATTACATGTTTTAAATCTGCTAACCATGCAGTTTGTTTTGGAGCTGTCGGGAACACACTAGTAAGTAGGTCTTTATTTAATTATTTGTAATATAATTTGGAGCTACTGGGAATAAATGTATGGAGATCAGAGGTTTTAAAGAAATAAATTTGCATAAGCTTTTGGAGCCCTTGGGAACGATTTTAGAAAATAATAATAATAAATTATTTTTGTCTTGGAGCGCTTGGGAGCAAAATAGCGGAGCGGGCGGGAATAAGCCGACCTAACCGCTAAAAGCAAGTTCGGTATGTTAGACAATACCTATGAAGCGATTGAATACACTATTGACGTTGAATTCGCCATTAACACAAGCATTCATGAATAATGTCCTCCAGACAAAATTTCGGTCGCGGCAGCCAGTCTTGGCGTAGAACAGACATCTGTGCAGAAGATATTATAGTGTACAGCGTGTACGCAAATGTTAATACTGATTCTCATAGGCAGACAAGACGGCAAGTCGATCCGGCCGCGGCCGGCGAAAGATCAGGCGCAGGACCAATGGCTTTACATGCTTGCCGAGGCAAGGAGGTGCAATACCACCAAATGCTTTAGTCAGGATTTTTGTTTATCCGATATGGGATTCGAACCAGAAACCTCATTAACAACAACTACATGCACTACCGGTGCCACCAAGGCAGCAAAAACACAAGCATTCATATTAGGGTTAACATTAGTTAGAGTACCAGAGCCTCGCTGATTTCAGCATGAATGGCCAATGGGCCGGCTCGACCGGGAAAGGACTACCTTCTCACAGAATATCGACGTGAAATAGCCTACTGTTGTCTTTCGTTCGGTGAGCGAGAGTGCCGGAGGCCCAAGCACTCCCTTTCCCCTTTCCCCCTTCCCGCTCCTTCTCCTTCCCACTTGCTTTCCTAAAGGGTCGGCAACGTGCAAGTGATGCCTCTGGTGTTGCAGGCGTCCATAGGCTACGGTGACCGATTACCATCAGGTGGGCCTATGCTTGTTTGCCAGCTAAGTAGTATAACAAAAAGAACATGTTATTTGCAACAAAATTGCAAGTAATCTTTATGCAGAAATAACCTCAGAAAGGAATTACAGTTATTATAATACCTACTAGTGCAGGTACTAAGTTAAAAGATTACGTAATTTGTTATTTGTAATGTTTTGATACGAGTACAAAACACCGGCCGGTACACGAAGCGACGTAGCCAAAAGTCGTAAAATGTGCATACGACATATTATACCGATTTATACCTGCAAGGTAATGTCGACTATCAAAATTATGATAATATTGGAGGCGAAGCGCCCGCTTGCGTAGTTCTCAATGCCTTTCATACATACATATATATATACATACTCTTTGTCAGTGCCTTCGGAACCCCGCGGCTGTATGCACGCGTGATACAAGTTTGTGATACGATTTATTTAAAAAGTTTGTGTTCCATTTTTATCGGATATAATTATTTTATCCGTCAGCATTTGCGAGGGACATCTTACAACACGGTTTGTTTTTTTTTGGTTCATTTTATCTATATTATTGTTTTTACGAATGATTATGATGCAAGATTATTGATTTCGTAATGTATCAATTCGAATTCTGTGTGTAATATATACTTGGTTTTGACCCTATGATCTTGCTTATTTTGTACATTGTCAGAATATTTACCTGTGTAATTAGTTATACCTTCTATATATTGTGATTATTTACATAAACTGGCGTTTATTAGTAATATAATTTACTTAAAATTTTATTGACAACTGGTAAAAAGATTAGTAAATTCAGAATAATAATATTTGGCATCAGTGTTATTACTTTATCTTAAATTAAAAAAGTTCAACGATTAAATAAATAAATTTAATATTTATTCGAAGTAGGTACTTATCTATTCCATGGGTTCAACGTATTTTTAATTTAATGCAGATAACTTCAAAATATTTTTAGAGTCATCTGTGAGATCAGATGATCTATGATTTGGAGTAAGTAAACCGGCTTAACAGGCTTTCTTAACACAAGTTTAAAATAAAATGAAATTGTTTGATTTATACGTATAAGAAATAGACCACAGTTACTGTAAACACTATTCTAAATTAATTCTTATTGAAATTTTCGTATAAGTGATAAATTGACGATTGATTTGACCAGGATTTCCTGTTGCAATCGAATCGACCAGGATTTCCTGTTGCAATCGAACGTTCAACGCTCGGCGGTCTGGTAGTGACCGCTTAATCCACTGTGCCATCGATGCATTCAATATAATTCTGCAACTAATCATAATAATAAATATAATAGCAATATTATATCCGAACTAAGCAGATTTGAGAAATGTATACCTACTGCTTACAATGAGCCAATTAAAAAAACATGTAATTATTAATGGTCTCTCGCCGGCCTGTGGATTAGAGTGCATGTCGCTGTATAATTACGATCTTTGCCTCGCATCGACGACCGTAACATAGCTAATTAAAAAATAAAATATACCAGAGAGCATAAATTAAATTATAGAAGTAAGGCATAGCGGAATTTTCTAACAGTTCTATTTTCTTTCTTGCTAAAAAGAAAATTGCCGCAATGGATACAATTTCTGTGACGCGGCGATTTAAAAACAACTGACACAAAGAACACCCAGGCTTGAGACAACTATTTGTGGATCACAGATTTGTTGTCAAAATGGGGATTAATAATAATATAATATAATATATAATACTAGCTGTTACCTGCGACTTCGTCCGCGTAGATTTTAACTAAAAAGTGTTTGTCGCCGCGGAACCCAACCATATTTCTCTGCCCAAGTTACTTAAATGGCGTAGTTTTTATAGTTTAAAGCTAGATAATAGCATGACTTACTCAAAAACAACATTTAAATATGCGTCGTTAGATTACACGCTGTCACGGAATGCGTAAGAAAAATAAAGATTCACAGCTCCTCCCCCGTAGTAATAGCGTGATAATATGTAGCCTATATGTTGACCCGACCTGTTAGTAATATTCATGCGAAATTTGAAGTAAATCCATGCAGTACTTTTTGAGTTTAGCCCGGACATTCATACAGAAAAACAGACAAAAATTCTAAAAACTATATTTTTGGCTTCGATATCGATTGTAGATCACGCCCCAAGTATTCTTTAACAAAATATTCAATGTACAGTTTTGACTTTCCTACGATTTTATTATATGTATAGATTCTACCACATACACACAACGCTATCTAGCCCAAACTAAGCAGAGCTTGTACTATGGGTACTAGACAATGGATAAACATACATATATACTTTTTTTTTGTAAATACATACATATTATACATAGAAACACCCAGACCAAGACAAACATCCATGTTCATGCACACAAATGTTTGACTTGTGCGGGAATCGAATCGATTGAACTGATTGAACACACGTGGTGTAAACGATTGCACTATCCGTGCAATCTCAATCAATGTTAAGCGTTTTGTAATAGTATTCTCAAGCTACAAAACATTGCAGCCAAATCACCATTACTGGTATTTCATTTTTTTATTTAGCGGATATTAAAGTAGTTTTGTGGTATCATCAGCAGGACCTAATGAACATTGTCTTTCAGAGAAAGCTTCCTAAATGTTATTGTCAATATTCTAAACCAGGCTCACATACAAACAAAGTGCAGTTTCAGCATGAATATGCATCATTAGAGTTTTCTTGCGATTGAGAAGTCGTGGGCTCAAATCCCACTTATTGAAGTACCAATGTAAACCCACTTCTAACACAATTATCTTAGCTAAAGGGTCAACAAGAATACTAGTCATTTGTTAAAATATAAGATACTAGAGGATGCCCGCAGCTTCGCCCGCACATGTTTTTTTCCATTTCTTCCCAATCCCGTGGGAATTTCGGGAAATCCCTTCTTAGTGCACCCCTACAGTACCCAAGGAACATACATGTCAAATTTCAGCTTCTTGCGCCCAATAGTTTCGGCTGTGCGTTGTCTGTCAGTCACTCAGTAACGGAAGAGTTTTATATAAGTATATAGATTATTTGGACTAGGTATATCAAAATTAAAATTATAAATTAATGATTGATTCACTTTTATGTCCAAAATAAAGCTAGCAGTTAGAAAACGTAGTTAATTTTCTAATCACAAGATATTTCTATCATTTGATTACATTACCTACTTGTAAACAAAAGAAGATTTGTGACTTTCGCCATTTAGTTCCGAGCTCGTATTCTACCTTGGAACACCAATAAGTGCAAACGATATTCAACTTTATTACGACTAGTCTTAGTTTTAAACTCACATAACCATGATTGGCGGGATACATGTACCTATGCAGCTAGCGTTGAAATTATTCTAGACAGCCTGGACATAAGCTGACAGAGATTTTTGAAAGGTCGGCAACATATTAATGTTACTTTTGAAATTACAAGCAGTCATAGTCTAACGATAACAACTTCTATGAAATGAATTCGTTTACTACATCTGCACTGTAAAAAGTATGTACTTATAACTGTTTATTTAGAGAGTATGTAAGTACTTACTGTCTTCTGTTTACGCGAATGTTATTCATTGACATTAAACTACTATATACGGATTTTATCGCGTTGTTTATTTGACACTTTATTACAAAATTTTGAAAACTGTTACACTACTATTACTATTAAACTTTACTAATTTTTAAGCTAATTAAATTATTGAAACTATTAAAACTATTTATACTATTACTATACTATTATACTATTTATATTTGTAATAAAGTGTCAAATAAACAACGCGATAAAATCCGTATATAGTAGTATAATTTCAATGAAGTACTTACTGTTCAAATAAAGTTATTTTTGTAGGTTACAGGTCTGCGCATGAGACTTGCTTACCTTGGTCCTTTGGGCGATGTTCTTATTTTCAAGTTGCATAAAAGCAAGACAATGTTATGAATTTTTACGTCTTATAAGGTATTATTTTTGTCCTTTATAAAAAAGTATATATAGCTTTTTGCACGAATATTACTAAAAGGACTGATTAGTGAAGGTAAGCCTTTTTTGAAGGTTTAAGCAATTCAACTTTAAAGTGTTTAGTAACAAATAATGATGACAACACTAAATAGTGATACCACATCATTAGCACGATGTCGAAACAATAAAAATTCGCTGACTGCCGAATATACATATATCTGTTTGTCTTTAGGTGACAGTACAAAAGATTTGGAAACACTACTTATAATACAACTCAAGGTTGCTTCTTAGTTGCAAACTTTTAAAGGGTGGAAGTATTTCTCCAATCAGCTTGCATACAGTTAGCCTTCTGGTATGTAAGCAAAACCCTTGCCACATTTCCAAATCGTCCAACGGCTTGTAATTTCTAGTTAGGCAAAATTGTATTAGACAGTTGACTATGTCCAGGTATGTTATAAATTCTGGCACAGATGGTTTAAGGCAGAGGTTCCCAGACTTTTTTCTAATAGACCACTTTCAAAATTTAGCTGGTTCCGGTGGACCCCCTGCAGCTAAACAAGTCCATGCAAGTAAAAAATTTGATTAAATCACTACGGGCTGACTTTTTTTTTTAGAAATTCACCGGTGAATCGAAAAACATATGGAGTATGCAAGTTTTTACAAGTAACAGTCGCTGAGCTTGTCGAACAGTCGGTGAAGTCAAGCCAACATTTCAGTTCTTTACTATCGAAAGCAAATAAATTTTCGTGGACCCACGCTTACGAATTGTGCACGTTCATTTTTATGTCACGCCAACGTAGACCCCCGTCGAGTCTCCCGTGGACCCCCGAGGGTTCACCTGGACCACTTTGGCAACTAATGGTTTAAGGGGTTTTCTGGCCACCGACACTGCGCTGACTGTTGTGAGTCCCCACACGGACAACATTTGGTCAGACAACATTAAGTTAAGTTTTTGTCTGTCCCATTTAGTATCTAGTACACCAATTGATTGACAATTATCGCCTGCTCCGTGCCTCGGAGAGCACGTTAAGCTGTCGGTCTCGACTGCCATGAACATCTATGGCAGTCGTTATTGGGAAGTCAGTGCCCTCTAATATCCTGACACTGGTCTAGCCTTATGATATCGTCAGCCTTCGGGTTGCGAAGGTCAGATGGCAGTCGCTCCGTGTAAAAACTGATATCCAGTCAAATCCGGTTAGACTAGAAAGCCGACCCCAAGTGACTTGGGAATAATAAAGGCTAGGGAGAAGAAGACACCAATTAGTGTGCATGCGCTCTAAGCTGAGCCGGGCGATAACTGGAGCGAAACTTTTGAGTTCAAGACTAATTAAGCAGTAGCATAGTACATAATATAATAAATTATGATGGTAAAGTCAAAAGTAAAAAATCATTTATGCATTTAGGTGACTTTAGGTCCGAAAGTAACACTTATGAACATCTAAATATATAGGTTAGTGAGTGAGTTTACTAAGTTATTGCAGCTACATTTAGATTAATTGCTCTAACTCGTGCTACAAAAAAAAATACTCGAAATTAAAATATCTTCTCTAGTACATACGTAGTTCATAATTTATCTCAATGCTAGCGACAAGGTTTGTCTTTAGTGCGAGAATTGCTTTTTTAAACGAAAATAATAAAACCCTATAAACAATTAAAATCGCGGCATAATAAGAAGTATGTAAGTCAAGTAGAAAGTACCTAATATGATTCTATTAACAGTTTCAGTCACGGTCCGCGAGTTTGAAATAATTTAGAAACAGTAGCCATTTTGAATTTATAATTTGACGAGGTGCTACTAAATGAGATCGTACAATAGGATGTCCACAGATTAGCTAAAATAATGCACTTTCATCTCGTGAAATGTGAGTTTCGCGTGCTAACGAAAATTTTATGAACGCCGACACATGCCATTAAGAACAGATAAGTTAGTTGAACACACTTTCCTTCCTCAATTTTCTATTTCTTGATATATTATTAGACGAATAGGATAGATATCTAAGTTTGATTTTGTACGTGATATTTTATACGTGTCAGCAAATAGTATTTGAATGAACCTTTTTGTGCTATTTACATCAGAATTGGTGGGGAAAAGAATCAATTTATTTTTGTGTGTGAGAAAAAGTAGAAGTTGTAGTATGTTACTATCTCTAATCGACTAACATAAGTATTTATTAAATGAAATGAAAGCCTGCGGCTTCGCTCGTGGGCAATTCACAGGAACGCATACCGGACTGAAAAGTATGTACAGTTCAACAACATCGAAAACTTGGCACAATACGATTATCTGTGTGCCAAGTTGCATCCCCACTTGATTGAGTAACAAGCATCCAAAAGAATTTATCTTATGGTTGAAAGCATGACAGCTTTAGAAGATAGGTAACCATCTAATAAACCATATTTTTGGCGAATAAATATCGTTCTTTCTTTTTTAAGTATAATAACACTTATCGCGACAATACAGGACCCTACAGGAAGTAATCTAGATCTTGCTGAATCTGCTTAACTCATAAAACCATTGTCTTTAAAAGAATCACACGGTGGTTGCGTGTAAAAGCTAGTTATAATTAAAATACGATTTTTGATATTGTAACAAAAACGGTGACATTAAAATGTATTGTTTGTATTTTCGTAGCATGTAAATGACCGTCTGGGTTTAATAAAATGCATTATTCATCTTGATTTTATAGACACATTGATTTGATTGGTGTATAGAGAAAAGCTAATGGCTTTTTATACTAACAGGAAACAAGTATTTG
The DNA here is from genome assembly GCA_963564715.1 of Catocala sponsa. Taxonomy (NCBI): domain Eukaryota; kingdom Metazoa; phylum Arthropoda; class Insecta; order Lepidoptera; family Erebidae; genus Catocala; species Catocala sponsa. The sequence continues at coordinate 22,577,291 of OY751341.1, read as the reverse complement.
ACCCATATGGTAATAGGGTACCGTATAAGTTTTACACTAGTAAAGGAACTTATATAGAACCGATTATGGCGCACCTTGCTTGCTTCTGCATATTTTTTTTCAATTGAGTCGCAAGAAGCGCTCTCTAGGCTTCTTCGTTTGTCCAATAACCGGCACGGCTTGAGGAGACTGTGTTAACCCTTTGGGCAGATTGTACAATAATTTCTCACTTAAAGGTAGAATAACTATTTTTTTAAATGGTGGTCAACGCGTAAGTGATACCCTTGGAATTAACTAAGGGTTTCATTCCTTCACAAGGGTTAACGTAGTCTCCTCAAGCCGTGGCGGTTATTGGACAAACGAAGAAGCCTAAAGTGCGCTTCTTACGACTCTATTGAATTTAAAATATGTAGAAGCAAGCTAGGTGCGAATAGACAAACACCACTATCATCATCATCATCATCATCAGGCTATAATAGTCCACTGCTGGACATAGCCCTCACCCAAAGAGCGCCATAGCGCCTTGTCTTCAGCTTAGCACCACTATACCCTTATGAAATGAAAATCTTAATTACAAACCAAAGAAAAATCATTCGATACTTATAAATTAGAGGACCAATCAATTAAGTATCTCGTCTGAACCTTTGTCAGGCGCAGCAGGTGCTTTATATAAACTTATTTATGAATTAGATAGTAGATAATGTGTTGTTCAGTAGTAGTTTCTACTTAACTATGTAGCCAGTAATCTTGGATACCTTAAGTTGTTTGTATATTTTAAGCCCGATGGGACTGACATAGTCAAAATGGCTCTAAGTCCCTTAAAATAAAGAATAAAAAGGACCAATCATAATAAGTACCTGTACTGAAGTAAAGGAACATGCACTCTTATACACACAACACTATGGAGTGTTGGCCTAAATCCTGCCTCGAGCAGGGACTCGAGGGACTCACAGTAGGAAGACAATACAAGGCGATTTGGGTTCGATCTTCTGTAGGGTAGTGGTACCTACTTCCCATTTAAATTGTCCCGGTTTGGGAGAATTGTCGCAATAGCGGTACGACCTGTGTCGCAGGAGAGAAGATTTAAAGAACGGATACAAAGAACTTCTAGAAGCAGTAGGTTCAACTATTTGTGAATCAATCAATTTAATTTTTCCCGCGTGGTGATCAAATCTGCAACCATCTGCGCAGAGGCAAGGCAACCACTACGTCATCAGTAATTCCATTAAAGTGCAGATTTCATTATGCCTTAAATATTTATAAGTACAGTTAGGATTTCTTTATTTTTAAAACAGACCTAAAGCTGTCAATTTTTGGAGTGCCACACATAATTGAAAACATATTGTGTCTGGCCGCTGGTGTGCCCTTGCGATAGATAGAGGAAACACTAAATATATGTATGTACAAACATTAAATATAACATGTCAAAATTATTAATTCCATGGATGTTTTCACGGGTTAGGGTCAGATAGTCTGCATTGTAAAAAGTCTATGTAAACATAATGACTAGGTTGTTATAATGACTTGGTAGGCAAAACGTCTAAGTTGCTAAAAGACTAAATTACAGAAAGACTGTGTAGACAAAACGTCATATATTAGAATTCTAGTCAGGCAACAAAATATACCTACGATCTAAGCTAATATGCTTACTCTGAAAAAACAAAAGGCCACGAAATATGCGATCCAAATTCCATGCTAGTAATATGTTAATCGCGGTAAGGGTAAGCTTCAAGAGTAGATATTTAAATAAAGTCTAATTTAGAGAGAAATCTTATTACTCCTTTTAAGCATATATTGTGCACATGGAGAAGTTTGAGATTAGACATAGTTAAAGTTTATATAGGGAAACAAAGTAGACTTTCTACTACTACTAATAAAAAAACAACAGGTTGCACTCCGGGAGTGCCGGCAGAAGTGAAAACTTGAATATTAACGTTGTGCATTTTTGATATTTTGGAATGGTTAGGGAATAATTTTGCACGAATTGCTTTAATTATCAGTATAAAACTACTATCATTTATGTGGTAAAATACAATATTCATTTATTTATTTCGCTATCGTACACAAACATGACAATTCTCCCTCCGTCTTACGAATTTCGATCAGGTCGTGTCCTGACGCGAGTTTAAAATTTTTTTACCATCACAAAAAAAGTGCACAACGCCGCTAAAGAAGTTTTCACTTAAAAAATATTATAAGCAATAAGTAACATTAAGTTCGGTTTTTGGGTTTCTGCTTCAATGCTCGAATCGTGTTATTGGTTTTTCTGTTAGGATATTCTTAGTACTAGCACGAATTCTGGAAAACGTGCCCAGTAGACAATAGTATGCACACTCACTTTTACGCAGGGAGCAGCGATAGCTCAGTGGGGAGACCAATAGACTGCAATGCAGAGGGTCTCGGGTTCGAACCCACGTCGTGAACCTCTGACTTTCGGAAGTTATATGACTTTTCGAAATTATGTGCGTATTGATTGACAATTATCGCCTGCTTCGTGCCTTGGAGAGCACGTTAAGCCGTCGGTCCCGTCTGCCATGAACATCAATGGCAGTCGTTATTGGGAGAGTGTCGACACAAAAGATCCCACTGGGTCGAAGTGTCGCCGGTCAGCACTGACTGGCCCCCACATAAGATAAGATAAGATACTTTTACGCAGAGCTTAAAACCATCACTGACGAAAATCGGTTCAATACATCTCTACCTATCCCTTCGTAAAACATACAGCCGACATACATTTTTTTCCAAACACGCAACGATTATCGATGTTATGCCGATCATAGGTGGCGTTATGCAATCCAAGAACTTTCCAAGTGAACTCAATTACCTAAGTCGGTCGATGAACCGCCTGCCCACCCGTTATTATAGCCGTGTTGCGCAAAGACATGCACCACGGAACATTTAGGTATAAACACATAAAAAGATGGATCTTTCTTTGTGATATACTTATGCATATTTTTGTAGTGAAAAGGGAATTAATTATTTGTGGAGAGGTGGATGTGTTTGTCGACAAATTGCCAACATATAAAAAAGTTGTTTTGAGGTTATAATGGGAGCAATAAACTTATGTTACGTACCAACTTTATTTTTGAATTGTTATTACTGTGTTTGCAATTAGAGATTTTTTTCCAAAAAGCATGTTTTTTTTACGAAGCGCATCGCCCGCCCTTGCCATGCTTCCTGCATCGCGAACGAATAACGAACTTAAATAATACCCAGAATCGGTAAAAAATACTTACACAAATTGTTGTGTAATACTTACAACGTAAACGACTCATAAGAGGAAACACTAAGGGCGAGAGAATTGAAAAATAGGTATTTGTAAAATCTATTGCTGTCGCGTAGTGCCATGTATTGTATCATGACATGAGCGCGATAGAGACAACTGCAGCTTGGACCGAAAATACCTACTAAAAGTACACAAAATCAACGTTTCGTAGTCCCCTGATTCCTTCTCCAAAACTTGACCGATTTAACTACTATTTTCAATAAAAATTAAAGAAATGCTTTGGCCATGTTCCTATGATTTCCTGTTTTTATATAATTTAGTCAAATTTGTTTTCTAGATATTTGAACATAGCATTGAAATTTTTGAGGTTTTTGAAGGCTCATGTCAATTAATTTATGAGAAAAAGGAAAACATAGGGTCATGCCAATAGAGGCTATACATTTTTTGGAAAAAAAAAATTGCTCTACTGGCATTATCCAGGGAAGAAACAGGGGACTACGTTTGTATGGAAAAACGGCCCTTGTGTTTCCTCTTAATTGCTCAATAGTACCTCAACAAATATCGGTGTTTCGTAATCAAGTCGTCAAAAAGTTCCATTTTGGATTGCTTACGTAGCTATCGTTGGGTGAGCCTGTATCTACATAAAGAATTGTAAGCCTTAAAAATGCCTACAAAAATGATCAATGTTTTTTTAATTTTTTATCGCTCGTCAAACATCTTAATCCTAATCCTAGCTTCCCAACTAATATTATAAAAGCGAAAATGAGTTTGTTTGTTTGTTACCTTTTCACGCCTAAGCCACTGAACCGATCATCCTGAAATTTTGCATATATGTTGTCAGGTGTACAGAAACGGACATAGGCTACCTTTCATCCCGAAAAAAATTACTGTTCCCGAGGAAAACAACAATAACGTTCTTATGATAATAGATGGCGCCACGTGTCTTTCGAATCATGATTGAATTATACAAGCAGAGTACAACCCGAATTGATTGTCAAATTCTAAATTAACGCGAGCGAAGCCGCGGGCAAAAGCTAGTAATACAATAAAAAGAATACGCACATGGATTTGTGACATTTGTTCATCACACAATTTTATGTAAACTTGAACACTGAAGCCACTTGAAGCACTGCACCATCCGTACCTCTAATATTGGCTCATATACTTAGCATCTGACTACGTGTGCAAACACGTGAGCTCAATACGAGACGATCAAAGTGCAAGACAAAGTATTAATGTCTTTGATGTAATAACAACGTCAATATAAGCGATCAGTATTGAATGCTAACAAAAACTATACAATATTCCAAACACGAAGAGTTATCAGATTCAAATCTATACTAATACTAGCTGTCCCGCGCAACTTTGTCTGCTCTATAATACATAATTTTTGCCCGTTTAAAAAAAAATCCTATCTTTTAAGTTGGACCAAATTTAATTTTACGTTTGAAGTTACGAAGTTTGATCAAAATCGGTTCAGTAGTTTAGGAGTCCATAGCGGACAAACAACGTGACACGTAATTTATATACCTACATAATATATTAAGATTATAAAGCTGAAGAGTTTGTTTGTTTGAACGCGCTAATCTCAGAAACTACTGGTTCGAATTGAAAAATTATTTTAGAGTTGGATAGCCTATTTATTGAGGAAGGCTATAGGTTATATAACATCACGTTACGACCCATGGGAGCGGCGGCGCAGTAATCATTAACGCGGGTGAAATCGCAAGTACATCTAGTTTAAGATAATAGTTAATGTAATATCATATTTTAGACTAGATTTTGCCCGCAGCTTCGCTCCTGTAAATACTGGTTAGGCTATAGTAATAATACTTTTTTCTGGCTGAAAGGTATCCTATGTCCTGGTCTGTTCCACTGACAACGTGTAAGAGAAATTGCATGATGATCGGTCGAGTAGTTAAGGTGCGTCAGCTTAACAAACAAACACACATTCGTATCTATACTAATATTATAAAGCTGAAGAGTTTGTTTGTTTGTTTGAACGCGCAAATCTCAGGAACTACTTGTTCGATTTGAAAAATTCTTTTAGTGTTGGATAGCCTATTTATCGAGGAAGGCTATAGGCTATATAACATCACGCTACGATCCATGGCGTCGGCGCAGTAACGATAAACGCGGGTGAAACCGCAGGAACATCTAGTTTATAATATTAGTTAACATTCGAAATGCGCAGTTATCAGACTCAAATTTAAGACATAAATGTCAAAGATAAATGAGATATTATATTTTAAATGTCGGTTACTTGGTTATTTGTTATTACTATTTCTATTCTATAATGGTCCCAGAGCCATCATACCTGCGTCATTTTAGCACAGCAGAGATTTCCTATATACTATAGATCTTATCTTATCTTATGTGGGGGCCAGTCAGTGCAGACCGGCGACACTTCGACCCAGTGGGATCTTTTGTGTCGACACTCTCCCAATAACGACTGCCATAGATGTTCATGGCAGCCGGGACCAACGGCTTAACGTGCTCTCCGAGGCACGGAGCAGGCGATAATTGTCAATCAATACGCACATAATTTCGAAAAGTCATATAACTTCCGAAAATCGGAGGTGCGCGACGTGGGTTCGAACCCGAGACCCTCTGCATTGCAGTCTGTTGGTCTCCCCACTGAGCTATCGCTGCTCTGGTAAATATATACTATAGATAGTAGAGCCTCGCTGATTTCAGCATGAATGGGCCGGCTCGACCGGGGAAGGACTACCCTCTCACAGAATATCGACGTGAAATAGCAGTGTTCCTACTGTTGTGTTCCGTTGGGTGAGTGAGAGTGCCGGAGGCCCAATCACCCCCTTTCCCCCATCCCGCTCCTTCTCCTTCCCACTTCCTTTTTCCTAAAGGGTCGGCAACGCGCAAGTGATGCCTCTGGTGTTGCAGGCGTCCATAGGCTACGGTGACCGCTTACCATCAGGTGGGCCGGATGCTTGCTTGCCACCTTCATTGTATAAAAAAGAAAACGTTTTATTACCTACATAATTATACAAGTTCTATATATATTCTACCACATACACACAACACCATCTAGCCCAAACTAAGCAGAGCTTGTACTATGGGTACTAGACAATGGATCATACATATATACGTTTTGTTTGTAAATACATGCATATTATACATAGAAACACCCAGACCAAGACAAACATCCATGTTCATGCACACAAATGTTTGACTTGTGCGGGAATCAAACCCGCGACCTCAGGCGTGGCAATCGGTTACACTAACCACTACGCCATCGAGGCCGAGGTTCTGTAGGTAAACATCGTATGCATACTTGCCAGTTTATAAACAAAATTTTAACAGAAAAGAAAACCGACTTCATAAAAGAATATTCTAAAACTTAAAATGCACTAAAAAGTTAATAAATAATTGCATATTCTTGTGAATAATTAAATTATTGTTATTTTTGGAGTCGGTGTCAGCCGCCCGCGCCGCGTGCTGCGTCTATGTGTATAATTGTGCATGCCAATGTTATGTTATGATTATAGTAAGACATCTCATGTTTAATTAGTTATAAACCTACCTTGACTGACACCGACTCCAATAATAACAATAATTTAATTATTCACAAGAATATGCAATTATTTATTAACGTTTTAGTGCATTTTAAGTTGTAGAATATTCTTTTATGAAGTCGGTTTTCTTTTTTGTTAAAATTATTTCTCAGTTTTTAGTGAACCTTGCCAAATATGAGAACATCATCAATGTAGCCAAATACGCATTATTAAGGATAACTCGAAAACGAAGGGTCAAATCTTGATCAAAATTAAATGATACCACACGGTAAGCACCAGCTTTCAAATAAAAAAAGAATCATCAAAATCGGTTCACCCAGTCGAAAGTAACGAGGTAACAAACATTTAAAAAAAAAATACATGCGAATTGAGTACCTCCTCCTTTTTTTGAAGTCGGTAAAAAAGTGGAGCTGTTTCATTTATTTTGTTATATTGCCTGGCGGTTTGCATTCGGTCACCTTTAAGAGGTGCCAGAGTCATTTAAATAATAAATAACAAGCTACTTTGCATACGTCTATTACTAAAGTTTATTATTGCTCGAACACAGCCAGGTGACCATAAATTGTGTGTAGTTCGGTGAGGCCCTGGGCCGTTAGGCAACCCGCCCTTATATACGGCAACCCATGGTTTTTAGATAGCAACCCATACCGTTATAAATGATTTCCTGTATCTAAAGTCTCCAGAATGAATGTCATATTGTCTACATCGTCCTTGATCTGTTTTTTATGTAGGAAACGCACCTTATGCATTTTTCTTGTCAGACTGTAGAATTAAACCAGTAGGCACTGCGTGGGGTGTGTCTATTCGCTGCTTTTGCTGGTGGCTGGATCGCACGAACTATGACTACATCAGCGATTACTACGATTATAAGTTTTGGTAATATCGCAACACAAGAATAAACGAGATGGATGTAAAAATCCAGTATTCAACCTCTTCGTCTTCATGTGACCTTGTGACCCCTATATCTCGGGGGTCTTTAGACCCACAGGGCCCATATCCAAACTCGACCGAGCTATGACTCCAAGGTATCTGCACACCAAGTTACAAGTCAATCGGTCCAGTGGTTCCGGAGTTATGCCTATCACTAACAGACAGACACACAGACCCACATAGTGTTTTCATTAACCTCTGAAGAAGACTCAGAGGTTAATAATGTCAAAAATTACAATACGTACCTAAGTTTTTACTATATAACAAATTACATGTCCTAATGGCCAATAACCAGCAACTATTGATACGGTTTTTTTGTACACAGGACAAAATGGGGAAAACATTGAAAGCAATATTTTTGTACATGCGCTTAGTCATGGACTTAGCTATCGACTTCTTCTTCTCACTGTACTGGGACAAGAAGAAGAAGCCTATCCCAGCGCTGGACAAGAAGCACCAGATGCTAACCTGTAGTGCTCTGACCCTCGCCCAGAAGATAAAGCAGAAAGAGTTGAAGTCAGAAGACTTAGTTAAGGCTGTTATTGAAAGAATTAAAGAGGTAAGTTTAAGTTACAACTTCTTTTGTGATTTTGAGCATTATCCGTATTAATCGAACCTCTCAGACTACGGACACGAGGTCAGCGGGCGCGGAGCGACGGCGGTGGCGGCGCGGGAGCGGCGCGTTTTAATGCATAGATTTATATTATTATGGAACTGGCCTCAAAGGCAGTGGCGTGGGAGGCAGCGTACGCGCGATGCGCACCAGGCAAGCGCCGTGCCGCCCGTCCTGTTCTTACACCGCGATAAACAATCAGTTTTAAGCGTTAAGATTAGTAAAATAAGGTTTAAAGTGGCGAGCATAGTGGCTCGTATCCGAGCCGCTGGTAAATACAGGTACACAATGTAGCGGCCCGTATGCGAGCCACCAAATGCACGCCAATTTAAACATTATTTTACTAATCTTAACGCTTAAATCTGATTGATTATCGGCTACAAATGGATGTTTTCGGATATCCTAACTAATCCTAATCGTAACTAATATCATAAAAGTGAAAATTAGTTTGTTACCTTTTCACGCCTAAACCACTGAACCGATCATCCTAAAATTTTGCATATACGTTGTCAGGTGTACGGAAACGGACATGGGCTACCTTTTATCCCGAAAAAAATTACTGTTCCCGATGAAAACAATAATAACGTTCTTATGATAATAGATGGCACCACGTGTCTTTCGAATCATGATTGAATTCTATCATTATTACAAGTTGAGTACAACCCGAATTGATTGTCAAATTCTAAATTAACGCGAGCGAAGCCGCGGGCAAAAGCTAGTTATATTATAAAAAAACGATAGGCGTCGCCGCCGCGTCGCCCGCTGACTTCGTGTCCGTAGCCTTAGGCTCGGTCCCTATATCAAGAACCGATTCGTTTTAGCTACGAACTGTAAAGTTCTGACATATTTTTCATAGAATATATGTTAAAATTAACTGTCCGTAGGTAAAACTATTCGTTTCTTCAATATACGAACCGGGCCTTAGGGTATTTCAAAGACCAAATGCCATTTTAATAGACATAGCTGGGTAACATAACATATGGTGAGAGATTGCACCAGTGTTTGAAGTATACCGCACCATTAAAAAAGATTGTTGCACTGATGTGAACTGTTTTTGCGGTTAGTTACCACACATTATGTTCAAGTTCTTGAAGTTTCATTTCGTTTAAAAGCTGCCATTCTCAGATATTGTGGTTCAATATGGACTTGTTTGAAATCCTGTATTTTAGGTTTATTTGTACCTTCATAATAATATTGAATATGATGTTGCAAATGGATTCAGGAAATTTTTAACGATGCCATCGAAAATGACTAGGCGTATCCATTAGAATGGCTATACTAGTTAAAACCAAGGTTGCCTGAAGTATTTTATTTCCTTCTACTTTAAATACCTACATAATGTTGTCATCGGGAAAAGTGTAAAAATATAAATAAGTAGATATAAATAATTTATAATTAATAGTTCAAAAAATGTAATTGAAATAAACCCCGATAAAATCCGTATCTATTTTTTTCGGATTTTCAGTTTTAATATACTTAGAGTTTTGTCGCCTGACTTTCAATGTTCAAAATATTAGATCCGGAAAATAATTCACCATTGATCGAAGCCATTTATAGTTAACTTTTAAACCTTGATTTTCTAGGTTAACCCAGTAATTAACGCCATCGCACGGGACAGATACGAGACTGCACTAGCGGAGGCTAAGGAAGTAGACACACTCATCTCTAACGGACTATCGGACGAAGAGGCCGCTAAAAAGCCATTCTTGGGTAAGCCACTAAGACTTCATCTAGTTTCAAAACTGGCACTTTGATTATTGCCCAAATAATGTCTCATATTAAAGAAATATCGTGCGCGGCGGATTCTTTAGCATGGAAGAAAAGACAGATTTGGTTTCTTGCTCAAAAGAAAATTGTATTTGAAAATGTTAATCTTGCTAAGAAAATTTGTGACAGATTTATAAAAGTACTAGCTGTTACCTGCGACTTAGTCCGCATAGATTTTAACTAAAAAGTGTTTGGCTCCGCGGAACGCTATTTTTTTTCTAAAATCAAAGTAGCCTAAGTTACTCCTTATAAAATCAGTTATCTGCCAGTGAAAGTCCCGTCAAAATTGGTTTAGCCGTTTCGGAGATTAGCCGGAACAAACAGATGTATAGATAAATTGGGCTTTAGACTTTTATTTTGATTTGCTTTTAGTCCTAATATCTTTTAGATCTGTGTACGACCAAATCTTTTGATATAGCTTTATAACAATGGTTTTCTTTATCGTTCCAATCCAAACGTTTATCCATAGGCGTACCGTTTACCACAAAAGAGAGTCAAGCAGTGAAAGATCTCCCTCTCACCATGGGTCAATGGTGCCGCCGCAGAGAGATAGCTACTGAAGACAGCGAGGCTGTTAGCAGACTAAAAGAAGCCGGCGCCATTCCTATAGCTGCCACCAACTTGCCTGAACTTCTCGTATGGTAAGGTCTTCAGTATTCTACCTTGGTTGTGCAGATCTTCATCATTATCCTCACGAAATAACGAAACTGACGGATATTTCTTGTCACTACTGTTAATAATACAGTAGGTGTCAATAAATAGGGACCCAAAAATATTGGGGGGAGTCAGTCCTACCGAAAATGTCAGTAGATGCTACAGTTTTAAATAGGGCCTTATCACCATCTCTTAAAACATTGTCATTGCATACATGAGACCAATACATTGCATTTCGTTTTCGTAAGGCCCTCGATTCGATTGAGTATCACTTTTCTCGCAGAGAAACTAAGGTATATGCAAATGTCGTGAACCAAATGGTAATTTCGTGGAAGCGATAAAGTTTTGGTTGTCTAGTGACCGTTTTGGCCGGTTAATATTAGATTTAGTCCTGTCACAGCTGCAAACTTGAATGACAATTTCAGTTTTTTTTAAAGAGATGAGGTGGTTATACTTTAAGTTATTTTAGTTGTCATTTCGATCAAATGTTTCTTAAGATATGAAGTATGTACTCAGGCAAGAAACACGCAACCCTGTGTACGGCATGACGCGCAACCCGCACCACACGGGTAGGTCGCCCGGCGGCTCCAGCGGCGCAGAGGCCGCGCTCACTGCGACCTGTTCTACCGTCATCAGTTTGTGTAAGTCCTTAATATTCAGCACTCTACTATATAAATAGCACGTAGCATAAGCAATAAAACAAAGCTGTGAAGTCCCAGATCAAACTATGATTGGTCCATAAATAAAATATTCCGCATTTTGATGGTTACCAGTACTGTTTTCGGAGATTGACTTACGAGAAATCTCTTTAGCAGCACGGAGTCTAGTGCCCAACATTTCTATGTATAAAGATGTTTACAGAAAGGCCCCGGCTCCTAAACAGTAATGCTCCACATAGAACTCTATAATTTTGAGATGAAACCTTACGTTCTGGGGTGGACACGGCCTATCTGTATTAAATATAGGTCAATGTTGCCCGATAGTCGCCAATAGGCTCGCCGCCTATTACAAGGAGCCCAAAGCCATCGCTGGTAAAATGTGGATATAATACACCTTTGCCTCTATCGAGAATAGAAGCTTGAGCTTAGACTATGGGTGAAAGAGCTGGATGCTCTACAACACTTACAACTCTCTGGTGAAAACTTAAAACCTTGTGCTATATTCTAATTGCCGTTGATATTATTACAGGCTCAGACCTCGGCGGATCCACTCGTATGCCAGCGTTCTACTGCGGCAGTTACGGACATCACCCCACACCTGGCACTACCAATTTAAAAGGTATATTTTTAAGAGAGAAAGATGTATGACTTGCTGAAAGATCCGTCATTGTTTAATTATTTAAAATCCCTATAATTGATTCATGTTCATAGATTTACCAGCAAGGATTCTTGGCGTGTATGATTCATGATTATTTTTATTTAATTCCAGGGGTATTCTTCCGTAAGGGTGATGAGGAGGACACGATGTTCAGTCTGGGCTTCATATCAAAGCACGTAGAGGACCTGGCGCCTCTGACGAAGGTGGTGGCTGGAGACAAGGCTCCACTACTCAAGTTGGACAGGGATGTTGATATTAAGGTACCTAGCGATTTCTTCTTTAGCTCAGACCTATGGATGTTTAAAATACCATGACTATATTTAGAGTATAATTCTTTGACGACCTTTAAAAATATAAGACGTCTTTTTTAAGTGTAATTCTTAAACTCTTAAATTAGTAATGACCTCTTTAGGAGTTTTGGAAGTTTTACTCGCCGTAGAAACAACAACCCACAACGCCTCCTGCGTTGTGGGTTGTTGTTTGTTCCTCAAAGTCTAATCGCTTGTTTCTATAAAATAAAAAAATATAGATGTTCAATAATATGTTGATGATATTTCAGGACATCAAGTTTTACTACATGGAGACGAGCAAAGACATGATGGTGAGCAGTGTGTGTGCCGATCTCAGGGGAGCGATGAAAAGGTATTCACATTTTCAATCGCCTTTCATAAATTAGGATCTCAATTCGACCTACATGGTCAAATTAAGGTTTCCTAATTGCTTTTATATGTTTGTACCTCGTATAATAGGCATTTCTCAACCGATTTGGATGATGTTCATTCGAAAGGACTTACTATATAACCCGTATAATTTTGTACAAAATCTGATGATTCTTGCTAAGCTTCGGATATAATTAATGAATATTTTTAATTATTGATGTGAAACATCTATAGCCTCTATATATACGTGCGTAAAACCGATTGTTGATTGTATTTTACGTTATGCCATATTAGTTCCTGTCGTAATCTGTTCTTTTATGTATATGACTTGTACAAAATAATTTCGATGTTTCACGTCTGCCAGGCGTCCCGTGACGGCTCACAATTTTTTATTATTAAAATTAACCAATTTGAGTCTATAAGAAACAAAAAGCCAACATAGGTAATGCAATTACTTGGCATTGACTCCACACGTTCGTTAGATTAGATTCGTTTGGGAACTGATTAATTTCGTCTGGGGTCTTAGTTAAAACTAAAGAGGTATTGATTATATTTTGCTGTCCATGTTTTTGAAGTTGGTTTTTTATTATTGGCGTATTATTTTTATTAAAATTTATATCAACAAACCGCTGTCTTACACACTTCTGTCTAATACTAACTAGGATATTAGCGTGATGCTATAGAATATTTTATTCCTAGGGTAATATCCCGTCTGAGCCAAGAAGCGTCGTCTACCTCCAGCGCCCCGCAGCCCTACTACCACCAGGGCTTCAGTCACATGTACAGCCTCTGGAAGCACTGGATGACCAAGGAACCAGAAGACTTGGCAAGCCTCTTCACCAACGGGAAAGGAAAGGCCAATGGAATAGTTGAATTGGCTAAGAAGGTAATTTTTATTCTTCCTGCACTCCTATTGACCTTGGAGTATATAGGATTATTATATACTTACCTCCTTAGAATTTTAAGTTGACGCTATACATCTTGGGGTGGTCACGGCTTAACTGGCTTCCTTATATACACCAACGCTAATTAACTGCACAGGGTTTCCTTAAGGAGCTCAAAATACTCACATTGTTAATAATGTGTTTTTTTAAAACAAGCTATAATCGCTTGTATATTAGTTTTACCACGGAGTGCTTAGTGTGAAACTGCCATCTTGATGCCGCAGCCTAAAGGAATAGCGATGTTCTAATGACAGACCAAATGTCAGAATATTTGTGGGTTCTCAGGAAAAAAGACGCGTGCTCACCAGGGTATCCTTTCGTAAATTATCACCCATCTATGTGCTAGACTTAAACTTTCTTGACCATGGTTCCGTTGAGTCATGGTTTCCCAGCCTTTCGGTTCCTCACAGTAGTTTGAACTCCACAGGTGGTGGGTATGAGCCACTACTGCCTGTTCAGCATCGTGCGACTGATCGAGGAGCAATATATGCCGAGTGTAAACGCGGAGTGGGCCGAGAAACTCACCAAAGAGATGAAAGAAGACCTATTTGTAAGTACACTTCTTGAAGATAAAGTTTAATTTTATTGCAATAAACAATTCCATTAAATAATATAATTAACGTAATATATACAAACAAATAATTTAAAAGAAACTTAACCTAAAAACAACAAAATTTAATTTTATGAGCAGTTACATAATATTTTCTTCTGCAGTGTTATGGATATAACTTATTTATTTTATAAGCGACATTTACAATATATTGCAATATACATTATAACTACACGAGTTATCCTAATATATGTTTACACACGTATGAAAAATAAACTAATAATTATGAAAATATTAATAATTACAATACTAGATATTTAAACTGGTTTGCATGTTATTAGATTTTTCCATCGATAGATCTGTGGATCAGTAGCACTTAATCTGAAAATGTGGTAGGCGTGTAGAAGTTCGTATTCTGATCGTGATCCTATAAAAGCTTTAAGGCTGCCAGGCACTTACTGCAAATATTAAATTTTATCTCGATGAGCCTAGTATGAAATCACTGTGCTTGGAATGAAACGTTATAACCGACAATTCACCTTTCAGTCAATTACATCACTATTAATGTTTCTTAATTAATAGCTTTAATATAATTATAGGTAACTAGATGTTCCCGCGGTTTCATCCGCGTTTATCGTTACTGCGCCGATCCCGTGGGTCGTAGCGTGATGTTATATAGCCTATAGCCTTCCTCGATATAGGCTATCCAACACTGAAATAATTTTCAAATCAAACCAGTAGTTCCTGATATTAGCGCGTTCAAACAAACAAACAAACTCTTCAGCTTTATAATATTAGTATAGATTTATTGTGAAAAGTAAATTATAAATAATTAATTTCACTACTGTAAAACGAAGCAGTAATTACATTTGTAATACAATTTCAGAGGTAATTTCGTCATTAATTTCCAGATAAGTTTAAGTAATCGTGTTTTAGAAAAATACCTGAGCAAATTAAATATTTTGACAGTAACAAAACAGTAGGTCTATCATGAAAACGTATATCTGAAACATCGGAAAAAACTAAACTTACAATGAAGATCATTGGATTTTTCCGATATGACATTGCTTCGTTTTTCTGACTACTTTATGAAAGGGTTTGAGATAATCAAGAGGTTACGTAACGAAATTCGTGACGACATTCGAAATAAAATATGTTATAGAGTACGAACAGTCCAACTTCAGCATTTACGTTTCATGGTAGGCCTGGCCTACAGGTTCCCAATTCTAAGTCGGTATAATGAATATTGTCTTACCTTATCTTATATGGGGGCCAGTCAGTGCAGACCGGCGACACATCGACCCAGTGGGATCTTTTGTGTTACACTCTCCCAATAACGACTGCCATAGATGTTCATGCTAGCCGGGACCAACGGCTTAACGTGCTTTCCGAGGCACGGAGCAGGCGCTAATTGTTAATCAATACGCACATAATTTCGAAAAGTCATATAATTTCCGAAATTCAGAGGTGCGCGACGTGGGTTCGAACCCGAGTCTCTCTGCATTGCAGTCTGTTGGTCTCCCCACTGAGCTATCGCTGCTCGAATATTGTCTTAGGCGGATTAGGTGCCTCTGGCCTCTTAACTAGCAAAGTGTCTGTATACAGATGTATACCCTCCGAGAATACACAGGCATGAGTCTAGATATATACTCTTCATCTTGCTCATACATATTTCAGACTAAACTGGGCGACAACGGCGTGCTGCTAATGCCAAGTGCTCCACACCCAGCTCCGTACCACTTCTCGTGTTTGCTGAGGCCGTACAACTTTGCCTACTGGGCTATTGTCAACGCTCTCAAGTGCCCCGCCACTCAGGTAAGCATTCTATAACATAATTATGTACTTTCCACACCAGCATGGAATGCTTGACACATTCTGCTAAAGATAAAAGTAATAAAATTTGTTTGGAAAGACAAATGGCGCAGAGCGCGGCGCAACCAGCAGTCAGTTCGATCCTGCGTAGCCCTTATTGACACTTTTAAGTTACATAGAACATAACTATCTAGTAGTAGTATAATGGTTGTGTAACTTTGTACCGTCATGATTTGACCTTTGACTTCATATTCAAAACATAATTTTGTTTTGTTGAGGTCATTGCGAGAAAGTAAAAGGTGGCGCTAAAAAGTCAAATAATCAAAGTAACAATAATGAGCTAGTCTAAAAGATGCAAATAAAGTCTCGGATATCAGATATATAATTATTTAATTTTATTTATATCTGGTTTCTTTTCATGTATGACACAAAAAAATATAAATCTATTTGTTTTTCGAGATAAAAAATTGCATATATCGTATAACTCAAGTCAACTCATGGATAGGATTTTGTAAATTTATACATGCCTTTTATTCAGGTACCTCTTGGAGTGAACGCGCAAGGTCTGCCTCTGGGAATCCAGGTCGTAGCCGCGCCGTACAACGACGCCCTTTGCCTGACAGTCGCCAAGTACCTGGAGAATGAGTTCCACGGTGTCACCAGAGCTTGTCAGCTTAAAGACTAAAGTAATTTATATTGTAAATAACTTTGACGAGCTGTGGTGCATTGGTCAAAGTTACCCGGCTGTCAAAGTTATGAAAACTGACTAATTTTTAGGATGTTTACAGACCGGGCGTATTTTGGGCACGTGTCTGCTCGTATTTTTACGCTCGTGTAGTACGCGCTTATATGTGTTTCAATAAACCGAATGCGCCAATATCAGAAAGTTTGCAGAAACAGTTTTGGGTCCGTCAGTAGTAGGTAATATCTAATCCGACGAAGAATTCGAGTGGTATACGAGATAGGTTGCCCTTAGAGTACCACTTTTATACATATGAGCGTAAAAGAGAGCTTCATATGGGCCGAAAATACGTCTGGTATATAAATGCATATCGACTATGGAAAGCAAAATTGATGTATCTCGAAAATAGTTGTATCTAATAAAGAGAGAGAAGAGCCTCGCTGATTTCAGCATGAATGGGCCGGCTCGACTGGGGAAGGACTACCCTCTCACAGAATATCGACGTGAAATACCAGTATTTCTACTGTTGTGTTTCGTTCGGTGAGTGAGAGTGCCGGAGGCCCAATCACCCTCTTTCTCCCTTCCCGCTCCTTCTCCTTCCCACTTCCTTTCCTAAAAGGTCGGTAACGCGCAAGTGATGCCTCTGGTGTTGCAGGCGTCCATAGGCTACGGTGACCACTTACCATCAGGTGGGCCGTAGTTATGCTTGTTTGCCAACTTAGTAGCATAAAAAAAAATCATAACTTGTGACTTTAAGGGCCAGACATGCTATTTTTGGAATGAACATCTATTGAATTTAAACTCATTATGTGTATGTATACCGTTTTAAAGCTAGTTATAATATGAGTTTTGCTTAGAATAGCAACTGCTGTTTTAGAGATACAACAATCATGTTTTACGATGTCGATTATAAACTTATATTATTGTGTAGGACTATGTATGGCTGCTTGTATGGGATTTTTATTAAAACTAAATTAGTTTTGTACGATAATTTTGTGTGTGTTTTAAATCCTGTTCCCAAAAAGTCCTAATCCAGCTATATAAACAATTCATTGCTAAACAATGTGCACGACCAAATCGAACGATTATTGTCAGCTGTTCAACACCCCAGGCACTAAGTATTCAATTAGCAGCTACCATGGAACATAAGCGCGGCAGTTTCAGACCGACTGTTCGTACCGTTAAACTCATTTATTCCGAAAGTCGTCCTGTATTTAGGTACGTAACCTCTCATCGAACTCGAGACCTCTGCGTGGCAGTCCAACGGTTTCGGCCCGAAGTTTCGGACAGACATTTTCATGGAAGAGTTATAGGTACCAATTACACGATTTTGAACCTTGTACCTATTTTAAAAATTGTCATATGCCTAATGTGTTCTTAGACAATGCTTTTGGTGTTTCATTCAAAACGCTGATTTGAAATAATAAAACCTTCTCGGCTCGCGTTATAAAGCAAGTTGTGTTAAACCTATACTATAATATTTTTAAATATCTAAAGAGGTTATTTATGCCCAAAACAACCGGTCAGGTTTAAAATAATCTTTCTGCAATTTATAGCCTACTTAGCTAGTAGCTCAAGCTAGTAGTCAAAGGCGACTACGTCTATGCTAAATTCCATGATGATCGGTCGAGTACTTGAGGCGTGAAAGTGTAACAAACACACGATTTATTAAATAAAGGTTTAAAGGATACAATAATAATAATATTCTATCACATACACACAACACCATCTAGCCCAAACTAAGCAGAGCTTGTACTATGGGTACTAGATAAAATAGATAAACATACATACATACTTTTTTTTTGTAAATACATACATATTATACATAGTAACACCCAGACCAAGACAAACATCCATGTACATGCACACAAATGTTTGACTTGTGCGGGAACCGAACCCGCAATCTCAGGCGTGGCAGTCGGTTACACTAACTACTACGCCATCGAGGCCGCCGAATATCTAACACTAGCTGTCCCGACAGACGTTGTCCTGTACATAAAAGAAAAAAAAACATACTTATCTAAACCATTCTCGAATCCACTTGAACACACACAAAAAGTTTCATCAAAATCGGTCCAGCCGTTTAGGAGGAGTTCAGTGACATACACACGTACGGTAGAATCATATGTATATATAAAGACTAGATGTTCCCGCGGTTTCACCCGCGTTTATCGTTACTGCGCCGCCCCCGTGGGTCGTAGCGTGATGTTATATAGCCTATAGCCTTCCTCGATAAATAGGCTATCCAACACTAAAAGAATTTTTCAAATCGAACCAGTAGTAATCACGCAGAATAAACCAGGAGAAACATCGTTTGTACTATGTCTGTAATGGGTAATTATTTTGCTGCGATGTTATTTTAAAACTGCTATATCTCCTAAGATATTCATTGAAATCGAATGATGTAAAGGGAAAATTTGTTTTAAATTAAATACTTGTGATGAATAACGTATTTATTTGGATAAGGATTAATATCATGTTTATAAAAATACCTTCGCAAATAATGCATTATTTTAGAACAAATTTCGTTAGCATAAAAATGGTTATAGTGAGCCAACCTTAAAAGATAGATATATGCTGTCGCGGACTTTTTTTTTGAATTTTTAAAGGGGAACAATTCTGTCATACATGATTTTTGCGAAACTTTAACTGTTTACGCAGCGCACGCAGCGGAAGCTCTCAAAAGGAAAAAATACTCTCCGATTTTGAAACATTCTTCATTGGTGATCCGCTCCTATTGATCTTAGCGTGATGATATATAGCCTATAGCCTTCCTCGATAAATAGGCTATCTAACACTGAAAGAATTTTTCAAATCGGACCAGTAGTTCCTGAGATTAGCGCGTTCAAGTAAACAAACAAACAAACAAACAAACAAACTCTTCAGCTTTATAATATTAGTATAGATTACGTACATTGATCGACAAACAATTGTCAACAATTGACAAGCAACGCGATAAAATCCGCATATAGTAGTTTAATTTCAATGTACATTGATGTATTAAAAAACCCTAATATATCAATGATTACGTACGATGTTTAGAAGCCGGTCAGTTGTGGACACATCTTTACTAATATTATAAAGCTGAAGAGTTTGTTTGTTTGTTTGTTTAACCCTAGAGTACTAACCATCGCCTGAGAGGCCGCGTTAAGTTGATTTTTTAAGAATATTTCCAAATTACGTTTATGTATCGTAGCGTGCGTTCGCGCCAAAACAGTACACCCAGCGACGCGGTGGAGAACGATTGCGCGTCCAGCGGGGAATACTCAGGTATCGAGTTATTGACCTCACGATCGCCTGGGAGGCGATCATTAGTGTTAAAGGTAAGTTTTTACACATGCCGTTTTTTAGTTTTTTGCAATTTTCTCTTTATTTATAAGTTTCATGAAACTGAAAATTGGTCATTTTGTTTCCCAGATGAATCTGGACGAGAACCAAATAACAAATTATTTAGAAAACGAAGATTCGGACAGTGAAATCGAAGATTTATTAGAAGTTGAGGACTACGATTCAGACGACAGTGTGGCCGATCCTACTTTTTTACCCACGTGCCAGCTTGAAGATGATCTTCAAAATATTGAAGAACCAACTATAAAAAAAGGCAAACGAAGTATGTGTAACTTTTGCCCGACCAAGAAAAGAAGGATGAGCGTTTATTACTGTGCTAAGTGTACCAAAAATTATTGCTTAGAACATCGATCTCCAAACTGCTGTAATTGTGATAAACAAATATAGTCTGATTTTAATTTACTCTCAAGCCAAGTATATTATAATTAGAATAGTATTTTTATTTTTATGTGATAAGACACAATAACATTGTTTAATTTAGATAACAAATTGGAAGCTATATGTGATTTATTTATTTTTTATTATTATTATTCTAAAGGCTGTTTAAGCAAGGGTAATGTTAGAGTTAAGGTTGATTTTAAGACTGAAATTATAATTTTAAGGAAAATGTGCCATTAAATTTAAGGAAAGGAGATCCGTTTACGTTATTTTGTTAAATATAATTCAAATTTTAATAAATATATGTATTATTCTAAAATCTTGTATCATTTATGAAGTAGCCTGCCAAGCGATTATTAGTATTAAGTGGTTAAAAAATAAGGTTAGTACTCTAGGGTTAAACGCGCTAATCTCAGGAACTACTGGTTCGATTTGAAAAAATATTTTAGTGTTGGATAGCCTATTTATCGAGGAAGGCTATAGGCTATACTACATCACGCTACGACCCACGGGGGCGGGGCAGTAACGATAAACGCGGGTGAAACCGCGGGAACCTCTAGTGTATTTATATCTAAACTAATCTTCTTCTCCCTAGCCTTTATTATTCCCAAGTCAATTGGGGTCGGCTTTCTAGTCTAACCGGATTTTACTGGATATCAGTTTTTACACGGAGCGGCTGCCACCTGACCTCCGCAACCCGAAGGCTAACGATACCCTAAGGCTAGACCAGTGTCAGGATATTAGGGGGCACTGACTTCCGGATAACGACTACCATAATTAGATGTTCATGGCAGCCGGGACCGACGGCTTAACGTGCTCTCCGAGGCATATTTAAAGTAATAAGTACAATAAAGTTGACGACCTTGATTGCTTTTTTGTTAGAGCAACCATATCATCATTCACATTTAAAAATAGTTTTTGTATGTTATAGCATGCTAGCTATAGGCACCTCGGGAACAGTTTATTCCTGGAAGAAAGGTACCCTATGTCCTTTTCATTACCTTGATGATCGGTCAAGTAGTTAAACCATGAAGACGTACCAAACAAACGAATTTACTTTCACGTTTATTAGGTACTTACTAATTTTGCGCGCGGCTTCGCCCGCGTAAATGTAGGTTAAGTTAGTAATAGTAAGAGCAGCGATAGCTCAGTGGGGAGACCAACAGACTGCAATGCAGAGGGTCTCGGGTTCGAACCCACGTCGCGCACCTTTGACTTTCGGTAGTTATATGACTTTTCGAAATTATGTGCGTATTGATTGACAATTATCGCCTGCTCCGTGCCTCGGAAAGCACTTTAAGCTGTTGGTCCCGGCTGCTATGAACATCTATGGCAGTCGTTATTGGGAGAGTGTCGACACAAAAGATCCCACTGGGTCGAAGTGTCGCCGGTCTGCACTGACTGGCCCCCACATAAGATAAGATAGTAACAGTAGGTACCTTCCTGAACGAAACTCTATGTCATGAATCATGATGATCGATAGAGTAGTTAGGCGTGAAATCGTAATAAACAAAATCACATTCGCAATTATAATACCTATTAGTTAGGATATCAAGTTACGTGGCAATGCTGCCAGTTTTCTGGGCACACTACCGGTCGACTGTGATGCGGAGGAATTTTATGACGCCTATTAGATGGTTTTAGTTTTCTTTTTCTTTCTGTTTTATAATTTTTTAGGTATAGGTCATTTTTAAAGAATTGTGGTTATATGTATTCTTATATTTGAATTTCTTATAAATAAACTATTTTATGCTAGCAAAAAGTTAGGATTTATTGAAGAGGTTTCAATTATAATTATATAACATTACGCTACGATCGCTAGGAGATTATTTTACTAATAGGTATAATAAAGATGAAAAACTTGTTTGTTTTTTGTTCGAACGCGAGAATCTGTAGAACCAACAGTTACATTAAAAAATATTTATATTTCATAGTTATATTATAAAAAGACCAAAACACACATGGCCAAGGTTGCTTGCCTGAGATCACAATATTTAATTAATTCAGTATAATATCTAGTATGAAGAGAAAACCGGTTTCAAATAAAAACACCGGTTCAATGCGAGTCGCAATCTGAGATCCAGAGGCTCCGTACCTTAGAAGAAAACTATATTTTTTTATTGTTTTATCGAGGCTTTTATCCACAATGGCATGCCAGCCTCATTGTACCTTAAACAAAGTTGCACACAACTTAAACTAACTAACAACAGTCATTGATAGCTAAACATTTTCAAAAGTAAATCAGTCAGTTCTATAGTAGGTTGAGTTTTATCTTATCTTGTGTGTGGGGGCCAGTCAGTACAGACCGGCGACACTTCGACCCAGTGGGATCTTTGTGACGACCCCAAGATTTATCCCTTAGCTATCTCCCTATGAATGTACTGCCTTAGCCGCAGTGTACAATTCAGAGGGAGAAGCCTGAAGTATTCAGGGTCTGGATATGCCAATCCCATCAGACCCATCCTAAGTGCAGCCAACGCATCGCATTCAGACAGTAGGTGCGATATGGACTCGTTCTGTTCACCACAGGCTCTGCAGATCGAATTGTGTGTCAATCTCAATCTGCACAGGAAGTCGTTGATGCTAAAATGGCCAGTGAACGCTCCTGTGAGCAGGCGCATTTGGCTCTTGCTATACCCGCAGAACTTTCGGATGAAGTAGTAGGTTGAGACAAAATGAACAAAACTATGTAGGTATGTAGTGTATGGTTTAAAGTCCAATGTCGCAGAGAGAGAGCATATTGACATGTACCGCGCAAAATTACTAGTTTCATATGCCAGACTGCTCTTTTCTGAGCCTGCATAAAATAAATATATATTGTATAATGTGCAAGTAAAACCATAATTTTTTTTTGTTTTTTTACGTAGGGGGGGGGAATGCATTGACGCATACCCCTCCGCGGAGGCGGGCGGAGGGGTTATGTCGGACTCGCCGGGGTAAAGAAAGATGTTGAAATAATAATGGACCTCCCGGAATACCGACTAAACCTACCACGGTGTTCCTCGACAAAACCACTATCGGCGGGGCCGCGCGAATCACTTGCGCATGCGGTTGCGATCCCGCCGAGGTTTCGGCCAGCCGTATGAAACGGCAGGCCACTACACGACAAGACCTAATGTACCTAACCCATTTGACCATGTAATCAACATTTTTAATACACTGTTTAGACTCTTTATCCAAAAACGGTCACTATTTTAGATTTGCCATTTGCAATAAACAAGGCATATTATATTTAACTGCTTTTACATTTATATATAAACATTAGACGAGTACTTTTTTGTTAATAACTTGTTATACCAAATTCGAAAGCATAATTTATTGAGTCAATAGCATTACTAGTGGTAAAGATATGCAGCTGTGACAGATACACAGAATAACATTCTACTAAAAGGTTTTTACTATTTGAATACGGTACCCTAGAAGTTCATGAATGTTTATGTGTTTTCACACACGGTTAGATTCAGAGTAAATGTTTTTTTAATGAATAAAGAGTTGTCAGTCGTTGGTTTGATGCCCACTGAGTAGGTGACGATAACCGATAAGGGACATCACGCAAGGTTGTCGATAAAATTAAAAAACAACAGCTGTGAACAGAGTAAGGACATACTTATATAATATTTACTTTTAATTAAAATTCACTGACAAATAAATTATCAATATTTTTATTTAGTAATTAGTTTTATATGCTGGTGATTCTATGCAAATTTAATTAATAGATAATAATAATAATAATAAACCCCTCTGGGACAGTCGTTATCTCCTCATGAGACTAACGCGATACCGGAGGGCATAGTATACTAGCTTTTAAATTACCACCTTCGCCTTGTGATATAAACAAAAATGTATCACCAGGTTAAATAAAAGCGCACAAACCGCAGGGCAGCTTGTGGCGAGCTGAATGTGAGTGGCGACACTGCGGTCCTGAATGCCTCAGAGAGTCGATGAGGGCTTCGTCCCCAGCTTGCCGATACTGGTTGGCTGGGGTGGAACTTCAAGAGCGCCCGTAGGACACTTAATTCTGGCTTGCCTTGATCGGCCGGTCAGAGGGGGGCCGCTAGAGCTACATGCTTGGGGGTGGAAGTGTCATTTTCAAGGGCATAACTACGGGGAAACCCGCTCCGGGCCTCCTTTTACACGAGACCCGTGATGGTGAAATCGGCGCCGCACCGCTCGACACCCTAGCCGTTCGCACCGGTATTGCCCTCTGCTGCTGGCTTGTATGCCTATCGTGGCTATTCAGGGGGCCCATCTAGTGAGTTGGCGAGTCACCGTCTGTCCATTCGATTGATGCTATTAGAGTGTTCAGGGCAGACGCCGTTTTATCATCCATAGTTACCAATGTACCAGTCCATCAAACACGCATACCCATAGCCCATATCTTAGAATCTATACGTAGCAATAGTCCTACGTCTGCTGCGGCTAGTGCCGCTGTAGGTGTTCCATCCCACCTTTAATTAAAAAACGAAGGATCTCTTCACGTTGGACCCATGTCTCCGAGTAAGCCTCCCAAAGGGCCGGGTATTTTTCTAACGTATTAGGAATGTACCCGTGAACGAGAAACTAATAATAATATTCTACCACATACACACATGTTGTGTGTATGTGGTAGAATATTATTATTAGTTTCCACCATCTAGCCCAAACTAAGCAGAGCTTGTACTATGGGTACTAGACAATGGATAAACATAAATATATACTTTTGTTTTATCTAATGAACTATTACTACGCATTAGGATTTAGTTTTATTTCCCAGGGTTATTTATTAACATTCAAACAGCAGACACAAGGACACTCAAACCCGTATTAAACCACAATTACACAAACGTTAATTGTCCGGCGTGAGATTCGAATCCATAGTACTCGGCGTAGTGACAGTTGCAAGGTTACCGCTTACATTACTGCGCCTGCGCCGTGTGTACAATTACTGCGCCGTGTGTGCAATTAAACTTGTTTCGGCTAAGTTGCAATTTAAAAGCGATCAAGTTACAAAAGAATATCCATATATAGTCTAGTCAACAAGCGCTTTTTTGGTATTTTTCTTTTCAATTCCAGGAGTCAAGACTTCCATTTAGGAACTTTTTTCCTCTTAGGAACTTTTCTCCTCTGAATCTTTTTATAGATTTGAAATAACTCGATTAGTTTTTGAGATATTTGCAAAAAACGAAACCCCTTGTTTTTTTTTTATCAAAAAAGCACTTGTTGACTAGACTAATAGATATAAAAACATGAGCGTCATGTCAGCGACACGATGTCATTAACTTAAACGGTGCGGTGTCGCGGCGCGACAAGTTGACGTGACGTGCAAAATTTACGTTACTATGTCGTAAAAACACACGTCACGATGACGCAACGTTACAAATGTTTCGACAAACATACTTCCAGCCTTCGGTTTTTAAGTGTTTTTCCTTAAAATTGTCTATTGTCCTGTCCTAGAGCACTGGACGTTTCTAAACAAGTGATATCAATAAATCCAAATAATATACCTCTTTTGCATAGTAGCCACGTGCCGCTTCCGACACCGTCCGACGCGTCGTTCCGCGGCGACATTGTCATACCGTGCGTTAGCACGTCACGTCAACGTGCCGCGCCGCGACACCGCATCGTTCCACGTTAACTACATCGTAACGCGGTGTTGTGGACAAACCCTTAATCACAAGATAGATCTTTGACAATGTCTTCATACACAATAACCAACAATACATTTTCTTTTTCGTTTTAGCCTATTTGTATGGCCGACTGCTAAGGTCTTGATACTAGCAATCACCTGCCAGTCTCTTTCTAACACGTCAGAACCGTGGTTTTGGTATTATTGTTATTACAGTAAATTATTGTAGGTACGTCACGGGCAAATAATACAAAGAGTGCAAAATGGGGGCCTGGAAAGCAATATTTCGATATGTGCGCTTAGTCATAGACTTGACCATTGACTTCTTCTTCTCTCTATACTGGGAGGGAAAGAAAAAGCCCATCCCAGCGCTGGACAAGAAGCACCAGATGCTCACTTACAGCGCAGTGACCCTGGCCCAGAAGATAAAACAGAAAGAGTTGAAGTCAGAAGATTTAGTTAAGGCTGTTATTGAGAGAATTAAAGAGGTAAGTCTTCGATATTTGTAGAACTCCTCAGGAAATTGTGTCCACTATAAGTAAGTTTATGTTAGACTAACTGACCCGCGCAATTGATACTCCGCTCCTATTGGTTGCAGCGTGATGCTATATAGCCTATAGCCTTCCTCAATAAATGGGCTATCTAACACTAAAATAATTTTTCAATTCGAACCAATAGGTCCTGAGATTAGCGCGTTCAACCAAACAAACAATAAGCTTTATAATATTAGTATAGATAGAGAATATCTATACAAATAAGTAAAATTGAAGTGTCTGTTTGTAATGTCAAAATAACGGCTTCTTATTTAATGCATATGAAAGTATATAAGGTACCTATACGAAATCAACTATTTTTTTAATTTTTGTCTTACTGTCTGTCTGTTTGTTCCGGCTAATCTCCGAAACGGCTGAACCGATTTTGACGGGACTTTCACTGGCAGATAGGTGATGTTATAAGAAGTAACTGAGGCTACATTGATTTTAGAAAAAAATAGGGTTCCGCGGAGACAAACACTTTTTAGTTAAAATCTACGCGGACGAAGTCGCAGGTAACAGCTAGTTAATAATAATCTACGACTTGACTGCACACTACCATTCTTATGCTGTAGGAGTTGGTAGGGTTTCTGGAGCAACTAATGGCGTCGCTCCTTAATTGGTGTTGAGACATGGAGTCTGTTCATGGAGCTGAAGGTGTAGGCTCCATTCAAGCGACCATAGGCTCCTGTACCTATTTGTGTGTGATAGCAAATAATAAAAGATTCTAAAATACCTCCACATATCGATCAAATATACCATAGATGCACGATCGTCGCTCGAAAAACGGCCCCAACAAAACTGTGCATAAATCAGTCGTATGCGCTATATTATGCACCTGTCCCACTCACTCTTGCGTGCGCTGCCCGTAAGCGAGAGCGAATCGACACCACTACTACGGTGGAGACCGTACCATATACTTAGTACGCTTGCGTATCACGAGTAACACCACTTAGGACGCTTTACATTGACGCGTTTTAACTAAACTATTACAAAATGTTTCTCAGTGGGCGTTCAATGGTTATTCCGGTTTATTGCCTGGATTGCATAATAAATGCAGACACTTATAAGTACGTAGTACTGGTCAGTGCCACATATTGACGCGGTTTTGTATGAGAATGTGCATATTTGATCGAAGCTTCCACATGAAAAGTTTCAATATTTGACGCTTTGAAGCCCACATTCATGATACACATCATAAAACCGTATTTTAATACTTATTACTTTATGTTGACTTTTAGGTCAACCCAGTTATCAATGCAATCGCAGGAGACAGATATGAGGCTGCGCTGGTGGAAGCTAAGGAAGTAGACATACTTATCTCTAAAGGTCTATCGGACGGAGAGGCTGCTAAGAAGCCGTTCTTAGGTAAAACCCTGGCTTCATCGATCAATCATTTATTTAAGAATTCTCTTATGTTCTAATATCTTACAACTTGGATAGCTCGATATGTTATTCATAGATTGAGCAATCTCTTATATTCACAGGCGTACCATTTACCACAAAAGAGGGTCAAGCCGTGAAAGGTCTACCACTCACCATGGGTCTCTGGTGCCGCCGTCACGAAATAGCTAATGAAGACTGTGAGATAGTTATCAGACTGAAAGAAGCTGGAGCCATTCCTATAGCTGCTACTAATGTGCCTGAGCTTCTCGTATGGTAAGTCCGAAATGGATCTTCATAAAGATCTTCCCCAATTATTGGTTTACGATCAACAGTATACCTAAAGTTGTTTACATCGAAACTGTATTGAGATCCTACTGACACCGACTAAATTTTTCTTAAAGGAGTGAGGTACCATTTTTCTGAGTTCAAATCTAATCTCAGTTTGGTCGACTTTCAGTTTTTGTGTAAATTAATTACGAGTATTGGCTTTCCGACTCTGTTTTTTCCAAAGACTCGCACATTCAGATCCTCGAACTGGTAGGCTTCCAAATATGTATGTTTTTGTTGAAGGGCCATGCATAGCTTCACTTATGTTTTTCTGAGATGCACCTAGAGATTCCGACTTCTACTTACTACTTACCTGACTCTTTACAATAATACGCCACATCATGCTTTATTAACATTAGTCTGGCCTTAGACGATGGAATTTGTTTTGTACTCATAAGTCATTAATGCAAGATGTATGTTCCCAGGCAAGAGTCACGGAATTCAGTGTACGGTATGACGTCCAACCCACATCACACGGGCAGGTCGCCCGGCGGCTCCAGCGGTGCCGAAGCCGCACTCATTGCGTCCTGCGCTACCGTCGTTAGTTTGTGTAAGTTTGTCATTCGATTCATTCTTTTGAACCCGCATATCAGTGAGCAGAAAGGTTCTATAGATATATTTTGTCCAAGATGAGTCTCGTTTTGTATACTACATGTGTTGCGTTATCTATAGACAGCACTGCCCAAGGGATCGAATTATGTTTGATATTTACATTATGGCATCAATAAAAGATTTTAATTTTAAATTTTATTTTTAATGCCATAATAGTATGCTGGACAAAAAGCTGTTATAGCGGACCAATACGAAATAGCTTACAGCTTCAAAGCTGTAAGCTATTTCGTATTAGTCTGCCGAATATGTTATTTGAGCTATTCATAAACATTACAAAGGCACTCTAAAAAGTATTTCATTCCAGGTTCCGACGTCGGCGGATCAATTAGGATGCCAGCATTCTACTGTGGCGGTTTTGGACATTACGCTACTCCTGGCACAACCACTTTTAAAGGTATCTTATATTTTCAGACCTCATTAATTATGATGACCACATCCACAAAATTATTTTGACTAGAATGTGACTGTGCGGTCCAATCGGCCAGGCAAACCATGCTCCTAGCCACGAGCCAATAGGTACCCAATGTCTATTCTCAAATAGAATCAGAAATAATAAGAGTACGATGAAGACTATCAAAGAAATGAGATTTTAAGGCCATTTTTGCATTATACTATAATATGTGGCCTATGTTAAACTGTCCCAATTCTGGGCACAGTCCACTTCTCAGGTGTGACAAGGGTTAGGCTATAGCTGACCACGCTGGCCCAGTACGGGTTGGCAGACTTCACATGTTTTTGAGAATAAGAATAAAATAGAAAACTTTCAGGCATGCAGGTTTTCTCACAATGTTTTCTATCGCCGTTAAAGCGAGCGATAGTTAACTAATATTGTCTTCTGTTTACGCGAATGTTATTCCTTGAAATTAAACTAATATATACGGATTTTATCGCGTTGTTTATTTCACACTTTATTACAAAATTTTGAAAACTGTTACACTACTATTACTATTAAACTTTACTAATTTTTAAAGTAATTAAATTATTGAACTATTAAAACTATTTATACTATTACTATACTATTATACTATTTATATTTGTGTTTACACTTTCCCCGACGTTTCGGTTGCTTTTCAGCAGCCATGGTCACGGGGAGACTAAGATGGCAGTTGTCTCAATGTTCCAGTGTAGTTATTTCAAAGTACCCGAACATAATTTAATCATGGGTGTTTCTATTTACGCAGAATGAGCTCAAAGTATCATGAAGTCTAGCTGTGGTTAACTGTAATAAAGTGTCAAATAAACAACGCGATAAAATCCGTATATAGTAGTTTAATTTCAACGATAGTTAACTATTTAATACGCACATAACTTCGAAAACTTAGCCTTAAATAAACTTAATTTAATTAACTTCCAGGATCATTCCTTCGCAAGGGTGATGAGGATACGATAGGCAGTATGGGCTTCATATGTAACCACGTTGAGGATTTGGCGCCTCTGACAAAGGTGATATCTGGAGACAAGGCGCCACTGCTCAAGTTGGACAGGGATTTCGATATTAACGTACGTACCGCGTGTTTCTAGCTCAGGGACCATTTGATCAGCAAAAGGAATTTGGAACATTATTTATTTTTTGTTATGCTATTTTACGGTATTTCAATGAGAAACATCGTACTCGTAAGTACGATTTTTCTCGTTGTGCAGTCAACGATAAACCATTTTTCCGATCCCCTGGTAACCTCACAGCTGCTTATCAAGAAGTCAGAAAATCCTACTCACCGTAGGAAGCTGCGATCTTTTGTAAAGAGGAGGAGGTTTGTCAAGTCAAACTGATACAACTTGTACATAAATCCAGGTTCCAGCTGGGATTTTGAAACTTATTCTTCTATATCCCAAATTCTCCATTTTCATTTATATTTGTAGCTATAAATAACAAAATTTATATGAGTCTATGTTGATATTACAGGATATCAAGTTCTACTACATGGAGACCAGTGGAGACATGATGCTGAGCAGTATATGTGCAGATCTCAGGGGAGCTATGACAAGGTATTAATTTATATGCATACATTATTCACCAAGGGTAAGCAAAGCTGTATTTAACAGCAACATTTCAGCTATTATTGTAGGTACCAATTTTTAACGGCGAGATTATTGCCGTCTACTGGATGTAATTTCAAACTGCTACTGAGAATTTCCTTTTGAAGAGTTTATTTCCCAAAAAAGAACATTATATAGTTCACTTTAAATAGGAGACATTTTAGACAATTATAACATAACAAGTCGACTTTCAGTTTGTAAACAAGCAACTTTGTTTAATAAATACATTTTTAATGTACTAAAGGACGATGACCAAATTTGTATGAGACATAATTTCGCAAGCTTGATATGATAGCTTCCTAAAGCAAAAAGATAAACATCTTCTTCAGACAAACGAGGAAATTCTTCAAAATGAGGAATATTTGTTTCCATTGGTACAAAAGCCACTATTTGTCTATTTAAGTTTTTTATTTGTACATAATCATTCAGTAGATTAGGTGTGTTGATTTGAGAGTAGATTATGTTAAGAATCTCAGGAGCGTCCACATTATCTAGCGGAACGATAAACTGCATTTATTATGGCTGCACCAATTTTAAAAGGGTAGTATTTAACTGCACAGCAAAAAAATACTAATTGCACAGCAAAATATGCTTACCAAAAATACTAATTGCACACCAAAATATATTTAAAGAGATCAAACTAAGTCGACGAAGCTCCGCTTCGCGGGGCTCCTATTTTTGGGTGGGTTTAAGAAAGAACCTAACATAACCTAACCCTTCCGAGGCGGAATGCAGGGATTTGAGGCGTATAGAGGCTCGTTATGATATATTTTAGTAAGCATATTTTGCTGCGCATTTAGTATTTTTGGTGGTCATTATATTTAATCCCATTTTAAAATCGGTGTAGGTACATGCTAAGTAACGTTTTATAATATTTCTGTCTTAACAACTTATACTGTTTTTGAATTTACCATTCACCGCTTCCACTACCCATCGGCAAATTGTGACTAAACGGGACTTATTTGCCTGGTCCATAGACAATTGGGTAGCATTAGCATGTTCTTTATTATTCACTAGCTGTTACCTGCGACTTCGTCCGCGTAGATTTTAACTAAAAAGTGTTTGTCGCCGCGGAACCCAACTATATTTCTCTGCCCAAGTTACTTAAATGGCGTAGTTTTTATAGTGTAAAGCTAGATAATAGCATGGCTTACTCAAAAACAACATTTAAATATGCGTCGTTAGATTACACGCTGTCACAGAATGCGTAAGAAAAATAAAGATTCACAGCTCCTCCCCCATAGGTGATAGCGTGATAATATGTAGCCTATATGTTGACCCGACCTGTTAGTAATATTCATGCAAAATTTGAAGTAAATCCACGCAGTACTTTTTGAGTTTAGCCCGGACATACATACAGACAAACAGACAAAAATTCTAAAAACTATATTTTTGGCTTCGATATCGATTGTAGATCACGCCCCAAGTATTCTTTTAAAAATATTCAATGTACAGTTTTGACTTTCCTACGATTTTATTGTATGTATAGATTATTAATTGCATTATTGATGCATCGGAAGTAGTTGTGGGGTATGGGCCCATTACATCTATGGTGAATCCATCACTACACACTATCAAAAATGGTTTTAACAGATTCCTAAACTTATGATGGCTATATCTGTACGATTCTTTACATCGTACATCACGTTGCGCGTAGTCAGCGTTTACGCAGACACGCGCTGTCGCAACTAATTAATTTACTAGTTCGCGTTCAGTCACCAATCGGTTCGCGTGTACTCACATAATTATCATCATACCATATTAGATTAAGTTAAGTCAATAAACCAAGTTGTGCTTAACTCTATCTTTCACTTATTTATGAACCATACATAAATCTCTCTGTACGGTAACCATCACACCGTACATCGTGGTCCTTCGAGCCGGATCGTAAGGCGGGACCTGCG
This sequence comes from Catocala sponsa, assembly GCA_963564715.1. Classification (NCBI taxonomy): domain Eukaryota; kingdom Metazoa; phylum Arthropoda; class Insecta; order Lepidoptera; family Erebidae; genus Catocala; species Catocala sponsa. Next base: position 22,544,492 of record OY751341.1, on the reverse strand, counting down.
CGAGTGTTTAATGTGCATACGTGACAGTAACTCTTATACTCACACATCGTCCTTTTATGACAGGAATCTTATACCAGTTTAGCCGACTAGGAAATTAAACTTGAGACCATCAAGGTCTCGAGTTTGCAGGGTGAGTGCGGCAGAGTGTGCAGGGGTAGTTAGAAATTTGACAATGATCCTTGTGCTGCAACCTTCACATAACAGCCACAGACACCAATTAAACTAAACGCTACTAGTAACTATTACGAGTGGGTTTGATTTGCTCCTTCATCCACTCCTAAAACTAGTGTCCTAGCTTAAGCTTATATTAATATTTTTTTATCAGAATTAAACTATAAACAGACTGTGCAGTACAATAGCAGGTACTATTCCGCCTACGATGCAATCAACTGTTCCTAAACAAGTTTTTTTCGCAGGGTAATAACTCACCTCAGCAAACAAGCGTCGTCTACCTCCAGCGTCCCACAGCCCTACTACCACCAGGGCTTTAACCACATGTACAGCCTCTGGAGATACTGGATGACCAAGGAGCCCGAAGATTGGAGCGCCCTTTACACCAACAATAAAGGAAAGGCCAATGGGCTCGTTGAACTAGCTAAGAAGGTAGTAACCGTTTTGTAGCTACTCTAAGCAGTCTAAACCGGTGAAGAAGTTACGACACCTGTTAAGAGATGGCGCTGTACGCAATCACACACTTCGCTACACAATTCTGAATCTCGCAAGCAAAGTTTGTACAGCAAGTTACTATAATTATATACATGTTATCAACATCAACCGTAGGTCTGCCCGATTGCGTAGCCTAGTCGGAGGATGCTCTATTTGTCTTGGAAGTCGACGGGTATCTTTTAGACTTTTATAAAGTAATAGACTCGTGCCGATTTCATTTGAAAATACTACTCACTCTCCCGCCTGCTTAGCAGCTCCTCCTGCAACGAGAAAAGTATTTCGCCAAATGAGTAATAACAATTTGCCAATTTGAACTTTATGTGACTTATAGACACTAATCTCCCAGGTTCGGAATAATAGGGTTCTTCCGAGACTAGGTGATTTTTGTGTACGTTACCAGGCCTGAAGTACATAATTCCTAGATTGTTTGGTACTATAGCTCGCGAAATGTGGGTATAATAGTTAATCTGCCCAAAAGCACTGCTGCTGCGGCAGTGAATATAGTTGCTGTGTATGAGATATCAGGTTCAATTTCTTGTATAGTATAGAAATTCTCAGGAGCAGCATCACGGATTCTGGAACTGTACCAAGAAAACGGCAATAAGTTCGCCCTATATTTCAAGCACCTAGATCAGACGTTCCCAGACTTTTTTCTCATAAACCATTTTCAAAATTTAGCTGGTTCTGGTGGACCCCCTACGGGCTGACAATTGCTTTTACTTTTATTTTTAAATTTTTGGGACTGAATCTACCACGGTAGGCGGAATGACCTTTTTTTTAGTAATTCTCTACCGAAAAATCGGTAGGTTCAAGACCACTGGTACTGAATATGGAATATGCAAGTTTTTACAAGTAACAGTCGCTGAGCTTCTTAAAATATTATCTGCCTACATTGATAGGTGAAGTCAAGTCAACATTTTAGTTCTTCACTATCGAAAGCAAATACATTTTCGTGGACTCCCGCTTACGAATTGTGAATCCCATTTTTTTGTCACGCCAACTTAGACCCCTATCGAGTCTCCCGTGGACCCCTGGGGGTCCACCTCGGTCACTTTGGGAACTAAGGACCTAGATTGTATTTAGTGTGACGTGAGTCTGTCACACCTTTGTCTACCCCGCTATAAGCGAGAAGCTATTTATGGCTACTTACATAATATGGCTTTAGATTACCAGTGAAGATCTCACGACTATTGACCTACTGAACTCCACAGGTGGTGGGCTTGAGCGATTTCTGTCTGTTCAGTATCATACGGCTGATCGAAGAGCAATATCTGCCGAAGGTTAACTCGGAGTGGGCAGAGAAACTTACTAAAGAGATGAAAGAAGATCTATTTGTAAGTATATTTCACTTCTATCAACATGAACTTCTGAGTATCTGTATTGAAAAGGAATATTTTTTTTTATTATGGCAAGCCAGTTATTTTCCATATAAAGAATCAGCATTACCAATATCTGAATCAAATAGAGAGTCTCCAATATTCTAAACTGAATGTAAAAAATTATCTTAGTATATCCCTATTTTACCTGCTTTTATATCTTTTGTAGTTACTAAAGTTAGACCTAATTTCGGTTTCGGTCTTTGCTGTTCTTGGCTAAAAGCCCGTAGAATAGTTTGGCCGCGGGTCTCGGCAAAAGATCTGTCTTGGTTTCAACAAATTAGTTTGAATTTAATTCTATATTATCGCCGAATGTGAAGAAATGTATCATTCAGTCGACAGTCTGGTGCTGCATGGCGATTTCACCACCTTCAATTTCATAGCAGTTTATTTGATGTCTTTCTAAATATTTTACTGGTATTTTTAAGGGTTTTCAAATCTTTGGCTTGGCAAAAAACCAGACAGACGAGACAAAATACTTGCGAAACAAATAAACCCTGAACTGGGTTTCACTAGAAATCCAATCCTAATACATTTAGATCATTATGTATAAGACCTAACTGAGTATAAATCTATATCATGTCGATTTATGTTGCAGAGTAAACTAGGCGACAACGGCGTGCTGCTAATGCCAAGTGGTCCACACCCAGCGCCGTACCACTACTCCTGTTTGCTGAGGCCGTACAACTTCGCCTACTGGGGTATTGTTAACGCACTTAGGAGCCCCGCCACTCAGGTAAGCAGTCCGTAATGTACTTCCTGGCGAAATAGTAAGTAATAAGAAAATGCACTGAAAAAATGACGGCCTGGGCACCAAGGTGACTTAATCGGCGGCGAGTACAACGTATACAACTTTTAAAAAATAGGATAGAGGGTACACCTGGACTCGGAAAAGATGTATATGACGTTAACGGTCCTGTTTACATGTGTAATGTTATAGTTATGCTCAAGATACTCAAAAAATTGTGAGTGCTGTCTGTTTTATTATAAAATGTATTTGTTTTGTTCAGATACCTCTTGGTGTGAACGCGCAAGGTCTACCCCTAGGCATCCAGGTCGTGGCCGCGCCGTACAACGACGCCCTCTGCCTGACAGTCGCTAAGTACCTGGAGAAAGAGTTCCACGGTGTTGCCAGAGCTTGTCAGCTTAAAGATTAAAAGTGATTTAATATTGTAGAAAACTTTGAAGAGCCGAGTTTCGTTGGTCAAAGTAGTATAGTATTATAGTATCTGTGGTCTAAGTTACCTTGCTGTAAACGTACCTAATTAAGATTGTAATATTATAAATATAAACAGGCTTTTATATGATAAATAAATATTTGTATTATGTACAATAATTATTTCGATGTTTTTATTGGTTTTTCGATGTTCCCAATATTTTTTATCGCAGCTAATAAATTCTAACATTCTTATTTGATGGATATGTTGATTACTGGTTCCATTCGTTAGACATTTGTTTTTTGGTTACAAATGCACTAACAAACATACTTTATTATTGCTTTTTGTTCCCTACTGTAAAATACATACCTATTTAGAAATATCAAATATATTTTATGTGAGGTAGACCACAGCGATATTTATGCTTAAAGCTAGTATTTGCTTAATATGGAGCAGCTGGGCTGAATAAGTAACTGTACCTACCCTAAATATAGAAAACTGCATTCAAACAGCTGTGTATTGCACTCTCACTTATGATAGGTAGAGTTCAACATTTTTAAGGAAGCTCTTGGAGGCGCTTTGCTGTCAAGAACTAGTAATGTCATAGCAACTCTATTTAATAGTTGTTTGTTGTTCATATAACATTTTTAGTAAATATTTTATAATAATTATAAACAACTAGCTACAAAAACCTATAAGCTATGATGTAAATTCGTTTATCGACCAAAACAAAATGTTTAGAGAAACAGCATTTGAGCAGACAGTAAAATATTTATCTGATTCAGAAATGTTTCAAAGCTCTTTTGCTCACTAATAGTGTATAAAGGACATAAGGTATATATGTACAAAAATACGTAAGAAATTGTAAGCCTGTAGAACTTTCAGTATGTAGTTAGTTCAGAAGACTCTGAATGTAATTACATACCTACTTTGATTTCAGCGGCGCCGGCGGCGGCGCGGGCGTCAACAGAGTAGGTACTCAATAAATAGTAGTACAATACAAGAGATAAAACTACGTTATATCATTATTATTAATATTAATCACATCATAATACTTTTCTATAATGCTATCTAGCAGTATTATCATAACAAGATAAAGGTTTAATGCTACGATAAATTTATAATTCTACGTTCACTAAAGTGAACCACTTTATAGTTGCACGTAAGAATATTTATTACTAGTTTAGTTAAGATATTGTGTTATGTAATATCTAAAGCTTTATAATAAATATATTTTTATTGCTTCTTATTATAAATACACATTCGTAAAATTGTGGATTATCAAACTCTTTCTAGATTGAACATTTCAAACTGAACGCATCAGTAACCTGACCTTGTTATGACTTTGATTTGACACTTTTGACAATTGTTTTATAATAACTTCGCGCGATCTTATTGACCTTACAAACTCAGATATTAAATGTTATTTTATTAGAACGAAGGGTCGCGATAGCTCGTATAATAAAACAAAACATTAATTAATTCATAAAAATGCCTAGTATAGTTACCGTAAATACTAACCCTTTCGAGGGACAAAAGCCGGGTACGAGCGGTTTACGTAAAAAAGTTAAAGTTTTTGTTCAAGAACATTATACAGAGAATTTTATCCAAAGTATATTAGATGCGAATAAAGACGCCTTGGTTGGGTGTACGTTAGTGGTCGGTGGCGATGGCCGATATCTTGTGAAGGAGGTAGTCGATAAAATTATAAAAATATCTGCTGCGAACGGAGTGAGTAAAATTTAATTACTTTTAATTTAAATTCATGAGCACGTTAACATTTAATTATTTTTCTTATCATAATATGATTCTGTCATGCTAAGAGTTCAAAAGCTAGTGACTTTATTTTTAAATAGGTATAAAGATATTTTCATAAAGTTTTCTTTTACTTAAGTCCTTCTGTCCTCAAGCAATTTCATCAACAATACCTTGAGACATTAGCTGTGGAGCTATTGTAACGGTTACGGCTCTATATCTAAGTACCTATTCGAACACAGCATTTTTAGTAAAGTATCCAAATGTAATTTTATCTGCTATTATGACTTCCAAAACACACAGTCACACTCAATAATATTCAGTGTATGATTTGTAATTATATTTACTCATTAGCCACTTAATTTTACTTATTACCTATTGATTGGCAGCGGCATACTGGTGGCCAGACACAATAGGTTTTCAATTATATTATGCATTCCATCTAAGCAATATCGTACATAATTAACAAATAACGTAAATAATTGTGTAGTTATCAATTGGCAACATTGACCCAAGATTATCTTAGATTCTTGAACTCACAATAAATAGTAAGTAAGATATCATACTCATAGACCTCAAGCCAACCACAACAATATTCATTGGCTCGACTGAAACATATGGATGTCTAATATGTGTCCAAATTGATATACCTACCTGCAATTTTTTTTATTTTCGAAATACTTATATGTTTGGTTAATTGTTAGGGTGAACTTATTAGGTATGTATCAAAACTTGATCAAATATACTGATGTCAAATATGATAGTCAAATTCATTATAAGCAAGTGAAATGATGTTGAAATATTGCTTTTATACCCATCTGAAAAGAAATATAATAATTGTAGGTACCCTTACTTATTTTAGAAATATATCTAATAATAATAAACTTTATTTCTCTCATCACAAAGGTTCACATACATGTGCATCTTACAGTAGATAAACAATAAATAGGTAATAAAGATCCTTCGTGAGAGACTGGAGTCCGTACTAGGGAGACCCTTGTGTGACGGATCACCAGGACTCGTTGGTGTATTTGCCTATTAAATAACATATTGGGTATAGACTTGTAAATGACATTTATGAGACTATTGACTGAATTATTTAATACAAAATAAAGCAAAACTAGATAAAATATGAAGAAAAATAACAAGAAAAAGAAGTTCTTTTACTATGTAAAAATTGAATTGAAAATTTTGGATCCTGTGTTTTGTTTACTTGGTGTCGTATTGCGATTTTAATGGTCCATAAACTGTCTATTAAATGTATTATGCCATATGTAGTAAGAAAACAAACAAATTGTACATTAGATATTCTAAGTATACATACATTAGGTAGTATATGTTATATGTATGTATATCCAAAGATTCTACATTGAATTGCTATTCTGAGATTTGCTACTTATACAATCTTTTAAGAAATACCTACCAAAATTATTAAACTTTAAATAACATTTGAAGTTGTAGTCAATAGTCAGCTAATATAGAAGGATTATCCACTTAACTACTATTTAAATAATAAAATCTTAAGCAAGTTGGCGGTTGTACGGAACTGCATAAATGAATGCCGTACAAGGTACATCAGTACCTATTTACTTTGCTAAACCTCATACTACTTAGGTACATACTTATTAGTTTAATTAAATAAAAAGTGGGTAATCAATGATTACATTATTTTTCTGGTCATTCTTTATGCGGTTAATTGTAATATTCATTTATTATATGTAATACTAATAACAAATTAGTATAACAATTCTAAGCAAATAATAAAGATGTACCAAACTGGACTTTGACATCAATTACACCAACGAGAGGCTAAGCCAAAATCACTGTATATACGCGTATTTAAATGTGCATTAATTTTAGCAATTGTGTTGATATGGCCATCTGTTTTAATTTAATTTATGACAGCAAGCCTAGCTAGGGCACGCAAACTAATGTAATATGTATAAGTATGGTGGTTCATTGATGCTTTTGCAATTGTAAAGTTAATGTTGCTTGTTTAACAGGTGGCAAGACTGTTAGTGGGACAAAATGGAATTCTTTCTACACCAGCGGTGTCTTGCATCATCAGGAAATATAAAACTCTTGGTAAGTAACATCGCGGATGATGGTGTAGTAAGCAAGCGGACTGTATGAATGCGACGCGTTGGCTGGACTTAGGATGGGTCTGATGGGATTGGCATATCCAAACCCTGAAGACAATGCCAGACAAGCCAATGCAGTACATTCTTAAGGAGATAGCTAAGGGATAAATCTTGGGGCCGACACAAAAGATCCCACTGGGTCGAAGTGTCGCCGGTCTGTACTGACTGGCCCGCACACACAAGATAAGATAAGATAAGCAAGCGGATGCTTCGTTACTACCGCTACGCTGCCGTTACGCTGGGTGTTGTGGTTTCGAATCCCACATACGTGACAAATATTTGTGGGATCCTCAGATTGATACTCTAAGTTTGGGTGTACGTGTCCGTTAATTGTATGTTTGTAATCTTTGACAAGAGATATCAACACTACAGCGGAACATATCTTAAAAATAACTGTTATTTTTAAGATATATTCTGCTGTAGTGTTGATATCTCTTGTCAACACTACACTGGAATATTGTTTTATATTTACACAATGGTAGGTACTTCTTCTTCTGAAGAAGAAGAAGAAGAAGGTAGGTACTAATACTACTAATTATTTAAATCGAGAGGGTAAATTTTAATATTTTTAAACTGATGCATCTTCAATATCTTAATTTTATTTTGTCTTGTAGTTGTGCCAAATGTGCTATGGTTGCCAATAGAATTTGTTACATAATATTATGTTACTGAACTGTAGCAGATACAGCACATGGTAGTATGGAACAGCGGGATTTTCTTTTAATCCTAGCATTTCGCTTAAACTGGAACAACCAGGCAAGCCAAGTATCTCCATACTATTCTACAAAACATGGCAGTCAAATAACCATTGGACTATACATAAAAATAAACAGGGCAAAGTCGCGGGCAGTAACTAGTCTATAATAAGAAAGTGTAGATAAATAGTTTTTCTTATTTTCTTCTTTTAAATAGACAACTCCTGTACTAGGAATAAATTCATTCATTCAAACAACGGACACAAATAACCATTTGTGGATCACACGAAGTTTTATCCCGTGTGGGAATCGAACCCGCGACACGTCTCAGTGGCAGCGGCGAGGCGACCACTTAAACCACTACGTCATCCGTGCAGTCAAAAATAGATAATTGTTTTCAATACATTATTTAAGCCGTTATAGAATCCTAACTTCCTAACTATCCTAAATAATATTATAAATGCGAAAGTGAGTTTGTTTGTTTGTTACGCTTTCACGCCTTAACTACTCGACCGATCAACATGAAATTTTGCATACACGTTGTCAGGGGTACAGTATAGGACATAGGGTACCTTTCATCCAGAAAAAATAACTGTTGCAAACCTAACCTATATTTACGCGAGCGAAGCCGCGGGTGAAAACTAGTCCGTAATAAATAAAATCTACAACCTTGTAAAATATAAGATAATATCATAAGATTAGCTATTACATATAGCATGACAAATCAAATCTGATCACCGTGAAGTGAACACAATGATGCAGCAATATCGTGTAATGATAAAATCTGTTATCAACATGCCGCGGTTTACCTAAGTTCAATTAACACGCTTTTTGTAAGATTACGAAATATGGCGAAGTAAACGTGACCATGTATTTTTTTCGCTAAGGTGTAAGATCTCGACCCGGTTAATGGTCAACGATTCTTCATCTTTGTATACTGACTGCCATGCAATAATCTCGACTTCGACCCCAAAGCACACACTAGTAACTTTTCGAAGTTATGTGCGTATTCAATAGTTAATTATCGCTCGCTTGAAAACATAATGAGGAGACCTGCATGTCAGAAAGTTCTCCATAATGCCAAAAGTCAAAAGTCATTTATTAATTTAGGTCACAAAGTAACACTTATGAACGTCAAAGTATATAGGTTAGAGAGTTTACTAAGTTCTCGAAGATATGTGTAATCTGCCAACATGTACTGAGGCAGCGTGGTGGACAATGGCCTTACCCTTCTCACACTGAGAAGAGGCCTGTGCCAGCAATGGGACGGCTTATATACATACACGATATTATTTGTGTTTTACAAAAAAACGGTTTTATATAACACAAACGGTCTCAAATTTAAGACATGGAAGCAACTCATAGAAGCAACTTGGCAGTACTTATTAAATAGTTTTGAATTATTCATATACTATTTTTCACACTGGTTACCTCGTTGAATCGGCCACAAAACAGAACAAAATGTTATTAGGATTAAGGGGTATCCTGTACCAATTTGTGACGTAGTTTGAGAAACTGCCCGGTCGGCTAGAAGCTATAGAAATCCCTTATAGGTACATAAGTGGGTCCTAAAAACATAGCACTTGAGCAGGGATTAAAAACCGGTTCAAATATGGGTTTTAGTTTACGTTCTCGTTCAGTTCTGGTTCCAATCAATCTGTTCAATCCGATATAATGGTTCTTAAGAGGTCATAGTTGGTTATTCAAAGAATAATGGCCATGGTGTACCAAAACAACCCCTCCTCCAAAATCAAGAAATTATTGAACCACGACACGTTGTCGTCCTGCATTGAATGGCATCGTGTCTTATTTATAAGTTCAAACTCGGTTCGAAGAACCAGCAAGATACAGGTTTTTAAATGTTCTATTTTAAGACCAGTTCCAGAATAGTTTAATACCAGTTCTTTACAGGTATTTTAGGAACCTTTTCAGTCTCTGCACCTGAGACCATGCACAGCAGTTTCACTCGGTACCGCTGCGGCATTAATATAATAATAATAATATTCTATCACATACACACAACACCACCTAGCCCAAATTAAGCAGAGCTTGTACTATGGGTACTAGACAATGGATAAACATACATATATACTTTTTTTCGTAAATACATACATATTATACATAGAAACACCCAGACCAAGACAAACATCCATGTTCATGCACACAAATGTTTGACTTGTGCGGGAATCGAACCAATGGCCTCAAGCGTGGCAGTCGGTTGCACTAACCACTACGCTAACGAGGTCGTCAAGTCTTATTATAACTTCACCTTTTTAACTACGTTTCATGTTTCCACCAGGCGGCATCGTGCTCACCGCATCCCACAACCCTGGCGGTATCGACAACGACTTTGGGATCAAGTTCAACTGTTCCAACGGTGGGCCCGCTCCTGATGCTACCACCAACCAAATCTACGCTATCACCACGGCCATTAAACAGTACAAGATCGTGCCTGACATTAAGTGCGATATTAGCAAGATCGGCGTCTCCAATTATGAAGTGAGTAACAATTATACGTTCTTCTTCTTCTCCCTAGCCTTTATTATTCCCAAGTCACTTGGAGTCGGCTTTTCTGGTCTAACCGGATTTGACTGGATATCAGTTTTTACACGGACACGTCTATGTATTAGGGGGATTACCCTTGCTTACCTCTTCTGAAATGTAGACATGAGATTATGTACATACGTATGGGTATTCAACAAACAAATATGACTTTACGTATGTATGTCTTCTTCTCTTCTCCCTAGCCTTTATTATTCCCAAGTTACTTGGGGTCGGCTTTTCTGATCTAACCGGATTTGGCTGGATATCAGTTTTTACACAGAGCGGCTGCCACCTGACCTCCGCAACCCGAAGGCTAACGATACCCTAAGGCTAGACCAGTGTCAAGATATTATAGGGTACTGACTTCCCAATAACGACTGCCATAGATGTTTATGGCAGCCGGAACCGACGGCTTAATGTGCTCTCCGAGGCACGGAGCAGGAGACGGGTACTCTCCGATGCACGGAGCAGGAGACGGGTACTCTCCGAGGCACGGAGCAGTTTGGGGTCAATTTAACGCTGTTTTGCATTATATTTGGAAATTAACTAAATAAAATATACTACTACTAATTGAAAGATACTCGGATTTAAGCGTAGTTATGTCAGCGGATATTGTAAAATGCGATGATGTTCCTTTATTATATACTAGCTTTTGCGCGAGGCTCCGCCCGCGTGGTACCTACATGAATAAATAGTAGCCTATGTCCTTCCCCAGGTTTTAAACTATATCTGTACCAAATTTCATCTAAATCGGTTGAGTGGTTTAGCCGTGAAAAGGTAACAGACAGACAGACAGAGTTACTTTCGAATTTATAATATTAGTAAGGATATATATATATAAAGGAAAATATAGATTTTGCCCGAGGTTTTTTTAAACGTAGATTATGTCAATTTTCTATCCATCAGTAACAGTACGTTTTATGGATTAAGTACCCTATGTCCTTTTGTTACCCTGACAATATGTAAGCGAAATTTCATGATAATCTAGTAGTCACACATTCGCATTTATAATATTAGTTATTAAACACAATTAAATCAAATCAAATCAAATCATTTATTTCGGGCTGCATAGCCCTCTATATAAATACCTTAACCTAATATTGTCTTCTGTTTACGCGAATGTTATTCATTGAAATTAAACTACTATATACGGATTTTATCGCGTTGTTTATTTGACACTTTATTACAAAATTTTGAAAAACTGTTACACTACTATAATCACTATTAAACTTTACAAATTTTTAAGCTAATTAAATTATTGAAACTATTAAAACTATTTATACTATTACTATACTATTATACTATTTAGATTTATTTTTACACTTTCCCCGACGTTTCGGTTGCTTTTCAGCAGCCATTACGCAGAGTCCCATGGCTGCTGAAAAGCAACCGAAACGTCGGGGAAAGTGTAAAAATAAATCTAAATAGTATAATAGTATAGTAATAGTATAAATAGTTTTAATAGTTTCAATAATTTAATTAGCTTAAAAATTTGTAAAGTTTAATAGTGATTATAGTAGTGTAACAGTTTTTCAAAATTTTGTAATAAAGTGTCAAATAAACAACGCGATAAAATCCGTATATAGTAGTTTAATTTCAACCTTAACCTAAATTTACATATTATATAATTTTATACTGCATACACACAACACCATCTAGCCCAAACTAAGCAGAGTTTGTACTATGGATACAACAGACAGACTAGACAATGGATAAAATTACTTTTTACTTTTTTTGTTTTGTAAATACATACATATTATACCTACATAGAAACATAGACGCATAGATAGATACCTTATAGACTAACATACATACAATTTGTGTTAGTATTTATATAACTTATTAACTATGTTAGTACTGCTTCACTTGCACTTTGTTGTTGTGCGTGCATGTGGCGCTTGTCCGCGGAAGCGACGGAACACCACACCCTTCGGCCAAAAGTCCTCCTTCATGAATACGTGCAGAAAGCAAGTCGGGCTCGCACCACGAACGCCTTGAAGTTGACGTTGCGACGCGATTCCAGCAGCTGCACTCTGCAGAACAAACTATACGTATGATAATAGATTATTGGTGATTAAAAGAAAAACGTGCTATAAGAAATCCTTACTCATCATGATTATAATTATATGATTACGCAGAGTATTACGTTTACATAACGGTATAAGCAATTCACCTTACCTTTTTTTTGACGTTGATGTCAATGAAATTTAACTACTTTAAACGGATTTTATCGCGTTGTTTATTTGACACTTTATTACATAATTTATAAACTGTTACACTACTATTACTATTAAACTTTACTAATTTTTAAGCTAATTAAATTATTTAAACTATTAAATCTATTTATATTTATGTTTACACTTTCCCCGACGTTTCGGTTGCTTTTCATTGGATTGGCTGAAGTACCTGACTGAACTGGCTGGTTTGTAGCTAGTACCAACCCTCGCGTATGTGCATTGGGAGAATGCACGCACCCGCTATCGCCCGCAAACCCCACTATCGCCCGGGTTAATGTTTTCATTCAATTTACTAATTGTTACATTTTCCTACAAATTGTTTCTTTTTTTTTTTATTTTTTTTATTTTGCTCGTCAAAATGACCACACTCCACCTGATGGTAAGCAGTCGTGTGGTCTAAGAGCAGTGGCCTCCACATCGCCCCCACAGTAGCCGAGGCGAAATTTTTCGTATAGGAAATGTTAGAAAACTTCCAATAAAAAGAAAATGTTAAACATCTTTTGTTAAAAAATGTTTTGTTTTGCGATAAAACGTTCACTAACATTTTAACTGCTGTATGGAAGCACTTAAAGATTTTGCACAAAATTAGTTTTGCGTTAATTACAAAAGTTTTGGTCTTGCACTAACTGAAGCAAACTACTTGCTTCAGTTAGTGCAAAATCTCTGGCTTAACCGATCCCCGCTTTAATTAGGGATGTCATTCACCCAACCTGGCTATATTAGTCAGAAATGGGTAGGATAGATATAGCTCCATTAACCCTCAATTTTCTAATCCTGACTTAACTAATTCTCAGGTGGAGGGCAACAAGTTCACAGTGGAAGTCATTGACTCTGTCAACGACTACGTGGCATACATGAAGGAGATCTTCGACTTCGCTAAGATCAAGGCGTTGATCCAAGGAGATGAGCAGAGGAAGCCCTTCAACGTGCTCATCGACGCTATGAATGGAGGTAAATATAGTAAAACACTTATGAACGACAATATTGCTGTCATAAGGAAATAATACGGTTCCACCAGTATTTTTTTTTTTTTTTTTTTTATTGAGATAGGAGGCAAACGAGCAGACGGATCGCCTGATGGTAAGCGATTACCGCCGCCCATAGACACCCGCAGCACCTATTGTATCTATACTAATATTATAAAGCTAAAGAGTTTGTTGGTGTGTTTGAACGCGCTGATCTCAGGAACTACTGGTTCGAATTGAAAGATTCTTTTAGTGTTGGATAGCCTATTTATCGAGGAAGGCTATATAATTCTTACGTTTCGTCAAGCGCCTTTACAAGACGCAGGGTCTAGAAACAACTCTTTACGTATTTGGAATCAGTAACACAGAAGTACCTGCCAGTATAATTATAATAATACTAGATGTTCCCGCGGTTTCACCCGCGATTATTGTTACTGCGCCGCCCCCGTGGGTCGTAGCGTGATTTTATATATAACCTTTCTCGATAATCCTAACTAATATTATAAATGCGAAAATGAGTTTGTTTGTTTGTTACGCTTTCACGCCTTAACTACTCAACCGATCAACATGAAATGTTGCATACACGTTGTCAAGGGTACAGAATAGGACATAGGGTACCTTTTATCCAGAAAAAAGAATTGTTGCAAACCTAACCTAACCTACATCTACGCGAGCGAAGCTGCGGGTGAAAACTAGTATAAAATAAAGATAATAGATAGTATATAATAATAATTCTGTTACATACATGTTGCCGAGGTCAAAGTCCAATTTTGTATGGAACAGCTGATTTTTTCCACCGATTTCAGCAATGTCCCAGAACAAAAGTAGTTTATACTAACAAGTACAATCACCCCCTGAGAGGTTTTCACTTTACTAAGAATAACCTTGTATATGTAGGTACCTATAATAAACGCAACCCACCGCACACGATAAATATATAAGCATGCGGTTACCGTGGGGCAGATATAATTGTGTTGGTAGATATTTAATGTGTGTCTGCCGTTGATATGGCGTCAATGATTACCTACTAAACATCTATGTATAGCAACTAGATGTTCCCGCGGTTTCGCACGCGTTTATCGTTACTGCGCCCCCGTGGGTCGTAGCGTGATGTTATATAGCCTATAGCCTACTCCGGGCAATAGCCGGGCAAAATTCTAGACTCTGAGTTGCTATTAAAAATCCCTTGACAGAAAAATATAATAATACCTTACTTGACCCAATAAACGAATAGACAAAGATGTATACTTTGAAATAACTACACTGGAACATTGAGACAACTACCATCTTAGTCTCCCCGTGACCATGGCTGCTGAAAAGCAACCGAAACGTCGCGTCGGGGAAAGTGTGAACATAAATATAAATAGTATAATAGTATAGTAATAGTATAAATAGTTTTAATGTTTTCAATAATTTAATTAGCTTAAAAATTAGTAAAGTTTTATAGTAATAGTAGTGTAACAGTTTTCAAATATTTTTAATAAAGTGTCAAATAAACAACGCGATAAAATCCGTATATAGTAGTTTAATTTCAATGAATAACATTCGCGTAAGCAGAAGACAATAGTAAAGTTTCAAAGTTATGTAATAATAGTGGTTTATAAAAAATATACAACGCGATAAAATCCGTATATAGTAGTTTAATTTCAATGAATAACATTCGCGTAAGCAGAAGACAATAGTAAAGTTTCAAAATTATGTAATAATAGTGTTTTATAAAAAATATACAACGCGATAAAATCCGTATATAGTAGTTTAATTTCAATGAATAACATTCGCGTAAGCAGAAGACAATAGTAAAGTTTCAAAATTATGTAATAATAGTGTTTTATAAAAAATATACAACGCGATAAAATCCGTATATAGTAGTTTAATTTCAATGAATAACATTCGCGTAAGCGGAGACAATAGTAAAGTTTCAAAATTATGTAATAATAGTGTTTTATAAAAAATATACAACGCGATAAAATCCGTATATAGTAGTTTAATTTCAATGAATAACATTCGCGTAAGCAGAAGACAATAGTAAAGTTTCAAAATTATGTAATAATAGTGTTTTATAAAAAATATACAACGCGATAAAATCCGTATATAGTAGTTTAATTTCAATGAATAACATTCGCGTAAGCAGAAGACAATAGTAAAGTTTCAAAATTATGTAATAATAGTGTTTTATAAAAAATATACAACGCGATAAAATCCGTATATAGTAGTTTAATTTCAATGAATAACATTCGCGTAAGCAGAAGACAATAGTAAAGTTTCAAAATTATGTAATAATAGTGTTTTATAAAAAATATACAACGCGATAAAATCCGTATATAGTAGTTTAATTTCAATGAATAACATTCGCGTAAGCAGAAGACAATAGTAAAGTTTCAAAATTATGTAATAATAGTGTTTTATAAAAAATATACAACGCGATAAAATCCGTATATAGTAGTTTAATTTCAATGAATAACATTCGCGTAAGCAGAAGACAATAGTAAAGTTTCAAAATTATGTAATAATAGTGTTTTATAAAAAATATACAACGCGATAAAATCCGTATATAGTAGTTTAATTTCAATGAATAACATTCGCGTAAGCAGAAGACAATAGTAAAGTTTCAAAATTATGTAATAATAGTGTTTTATAAAAAATAAACAACGCGATAAAATCCGTATATAGTAGTTTAATTTCAATGAATAACATTCGCGTAAGCAGAAGACAATAGTAAAGTTTCAAAATTATGTAATAATAGTGTTTTATAAAAAATATACAACGCGATAAAATCCGTATAAAGTTTGTTTAATTTCCATAGACAAAGACAAGTTTATTTCTTCAATAAAAATGTTCACTTTGGTACCTACTTCAATGGATGCGGGTCGAATTCTCGACCTCTCGATAGGAAATCCAAAGTTTATTTCTGACAAATGAAATTTTTGACATTAGTAATGCAATGGGTCCGAGTACAAGCAGTGATAGCTCCGTGGGGAGACCAACAGACTGCAATGCAGAGGGTCTCGGGTTCGAACCCACGTCGCGCACCTCTGACTTTCGGAAGTTATGTGACTTTTCGAAATTATGTGCGTATTGATTGACAATTATCGCCTGCTCCGTGCCTCGGAGAGCACGTGAAGCCGTCGATCCCGGCTGCCATGAACATCTATGGCAGTCGTTATTGGGAAGTCAGTGCCTTGACACTGGTCTAGCCTTAGGGTATCGTAAGCCTTCGGATTGCGGACTGCCATCTGACGATGGCAGTCTCTTCGTGTAAAAACTGATATCCATTCAAATCCGGTTAGACTAGAAAGCCGACCCCAAGTGACTTGGGAATAATAAAGGCTAGGGAGAAGAATGCAATGGGTCCTAGTCGAACTCAAGACCTCTCTTTAAAAAATCTGATATCTTATCCATTGGGCCATCGCTTTAATTGCATCTCATTGTTTCAGTGACGGGTCCATACGTGAAGCGTATCTTTATCGACGAACTAGGCGCGAAGGACACCAACGTTCGTCGCATCGTACCGCTCGAGGACTTCGGCGGTGCCCATCCTGATCCCAACCTCACCTACGCTGCTGACCTTGTCAACGCTGTGAAGGGTGGAGACTATGACCTTGGAGCTGCCTTCGATGGAGATGGTAAGTTTTTGTTGTATCAACAAATATGCATTATCTAATTGTCGTGGTAAAACTAAAGTTGCCGACATAGCTCTCCGGATAGCCAAGCTGAAGTGGCAGTGAGCAGGGCACTTAGCGCGTAGACCATGCACCGGAAGATACAGCAGTGGTAGCCCCCAACCCCACAAGGTGGACCGACGACCGATCGTGCAAGGATCGCGGGAAGCGGGCGGATACGGGTGGCATAGACCGGTCTGTGTGGAAAACCTTTGGGGGAGGCCTATGTCCAGCAGTGGACGTCTTTCGGCTGAGATGATGAACTACCTTTGATTCTCAGTTCTACAGGCATCTAACCGGAAACCAGAGGTTAAGCAAATGTTTTATTTGTATTCGATGTGGTTGTTTATAATTAAAATAGATGTTCCCGCGGTTTCACCCGCGTTTATCGTTACTGCGCCGCCCCCGTGGGTCGTAGCGTGATGTTATATAGTCTATAGCCTTTCTCGATAAATAGGCTATCCAACACTAAAATAATTTTTCAAATCGAACTAGTAGTTTCTGAGATTAGCGCGTTCATTCAAACAAACACTTCAGCTTTATAATATTAGTATAGATTATAAATCTTTATTTTCTATTTTTGGGTGGGTTTAAGACCTAACATAACCTAACCCTTCTGAGACGGAATGCAGTGATTTGAGGTGTATAGGTGCTCGTTGTGATATATTTTAGTAAGTATATTTTGCTGCGCAATTACTATTTTTGGTGGTCATTATATTTAATCCCATATTTTTTTGACTGCGATGGAATATTCCAGCTGTTGTGTGTTACCAGGTGACCGCAACATGATAATCGGTCGCGGCGCGTTCTTCGTGACTCCGTCGGACTCCCTCGCGGTGCTGGCCAACAACCTGCAGCACATCCCGTACTTCGCGCGCGGCGTGCGCGGGTACGCGCGCTCCATGCCCACCGCCGCCGCCGTCGACAGGGTCGCTGCTGCCACCGGCAAGGAGATGTTCGAAGTACCCACTGGTCAGTATTACATACGTGTAAGCTTAGATATGAACCTGCTTTTAGAGTTGATAGTAATATTTAAGTCAAGCATAAGTTATAGCCTATTACTTGATCTTAAGGTTTAAAGAGGCCAGGTCCAGTAGGATCCTCTGCTTCGATCCCCTGGGGGATTTTTGTGGATTTTTTGTCCACATAGATCCCTTTATCGAGTGTGATCCCCAAGTGGATCTATATGGATCCCACTATCCATTAGGATCCCCTGGGGTATTTATTTTGATTTTATCGACACCGATTGCTTTATCGAAAACAAACAAATAAATTACGGTTTCTTCCAATAAAATAATTTTATTCAAACAAAAAGCATAAGTAGGTAGGTACACTAAACAAAAAATATAACAAAATAAATTTTGTAAAACAAATGAACGTGTCTACAAAACAAATGAACGTCTACAAAACAAATTAGAAATTATTATTAGAAAGTGATCAGCCATCGATAGTGCTTACAAAAAACAGACCTATGTGGACAAAAATTCCAAATAAATCCTCCAGGGACTACTATCACAGTAAAGAATACATTCAGTCCTGATACTGTTAGTCTACCAGCACGCAACGAGTTCACAAACGAATCATCAACAGTGCTGACTCGTTTGCGAATAGGGCGAATGAAAAATTTTTTTCTAAAATAAATTTTAATTTCTTTTTTATTTTTTTGTTTTAGCGTTTTACCAATGATCGGCAGCACGATACATAGACATTTAATTCCAATAAAATAGAGATTTAATATCACAATAAGTAAAGATCACTGGTCTTTATAGTTCATATAGTTAATATAAACAACATTATAAAACTCCTCTTTCATTTCAACTACTTAACACACACAACTAAAATTTACAAAGACACAAATCTCATGAACATTAAACAACTTTACACGTACTGTACGTGTATACTTATACATAAAATACTCACCAAAACCATACATTCGCAAATTTCCTTCACCCAAAAACACGAAATAACTAGCCGTAGCAGTCGTAGAAAAGATCATATCCTAGTTCCTCGAGTGCGGAGCACTCAAGGTAAAAGAACTGTCATTTATGAGGGAGTGCATTTGTTTAACAATTTACCAAAAGCGATAAAGAGTGCGAACACGTTTAACATTTTTAAAACCAAACTAAAAAAACACGTACTTCAAAATATATCACTTACTTAAAATAAAAATAAAAAAAGAAACTTAAATAACATTTAATGGCATAAAACAAATTCATAATTATATTATTGCGTAGAAAAACAACGTAGTACTACTGAGTCATTTACCTGTATTGTGACACGGAGCGCACTTTTTAATTTCATGTGGGGTATGCTAATATTTCCTACTGCCGTAGTCGTACTAACTGTGATTTGTTATCGTATACCCTCATGCAAAAATAGTTTCAAGAAGATTATATCTTTTGTGTACCTATATTATTAAGCTAGAACTTAATGTCCGAATGTCGAAGTTTTATACTAGTATTTATACATAAGTGTAAAAGTGTTCTTGTGTAAGTGAAATGTAAATTTCTTTATGAGAAAATAAAGTCTTTAACCAGAATATATCACTTTTTGTATTTATTGATTCTGATCTTTTTTAGTATTTTTAGGGTTCCGTACCCAAAAGGAAAACGGGACCCTATTACTAAGACTTCGCTGTCGGTCTGTCTGTCCGTCTGTCACCAGGCTGTATCACATGAACCGTGATAGTTAGACAGTTGAAATTTTCACAGATGATGTATTTCTGTTGCCGCTATAACAACAAATAGGTACTAAAAATCATAAAATAAATATTTAAGAGCGCTCCTATACAACAAACGTGATTATTTTGCTCGTTTTTGCTCGATATTAATAACGGCAACAGGTAAACGCTTCAAATATTCACAGAATATTTAGTTAAGTATATATTCACTTTAAAAATAAATAATTAAATTAAAATAAAACAAATATTTAAGGGAGGCTCCCATACAACAAACATGATTTTTTTGCCGTTTTTATAGATAATGGTACGGAACCCTTCGTGCGCGAGTCCGACTCGCACTTGTTTATAAATATATTTCGATTTAATTTAAGATTTTATAAGATTAAATTTGTTCGTTTTATATACTGTATTCGAATAAAGTTAGCATCTGATTGTTGTGTCGCGTTGTGTATAATTGGACTCGTAAATCATTCGAATACAATTACATGCCTCAATAGTTGAGTTCCACCTTCGTATTGATGACATCTACCGGGACTGCAGCAAATAAAAATATCTTACTGCTCTTAGCATGTGCTAAAAAAAAGTGTAAGCGAGGTCCACTAACATTTAGATTGAGGCAATTTTACCGTAGGAGAGCCACGCTTCGGCACGAATGGGCCGGCTCGACCGGAGTGATACTACGGCCTCACAGAAAACCGGCGGGAAATAGTGCTTGCGTTTTTTCGTCGAGTCACTGAGGGTACCGGAGGCCCAACCCCCCTCCTCCTGGGAGGGCGGGTCAAATTTAAAAGGCTGGCAACGCACTTGTGACTCCTCTGGTGTTGCGGGGGCCCATAGGCGGCTATAATCGCTTACCATCAGGCGATACGTCTGTTCGTTTGCAGCATAGACCATAAAAAAAGAAAATGAAAAAAGGAAAAATCCGTTGTATTCACCTATCTTTTAAGGAACAGACGTGGTTTCATCTATCTTTGTAAATGTTAAGACTTCATATGCTAGCTAACTAATGATGGTGGTGTGTCGGTAGGTTGGAAGTACTTCGGCAACCTGATGGACGCGGGTCGCCTGTCGCTGTGCGGCGAGGAGAGCTTCGGCACGGGCTCCGACCACGTGCGCGAGAAGGACGGGCTCTGGGCCGCGCTCGCCTGGCTCTCCGTGCTGGCCTGCAGCGGACACTCCGTCGAGGACCTGCTTAAGGCTCACTGGGCGCAGTTCGGACGGAACTACTTTACTAGGTACTCTTTTCTCTAGTGCGAAAAACAAAAAATACCTGTTCTTTGCTGACAATAAAGTTCCTCTTTATATACTAGTCTGGTAACCCTCACTACAGGAACGTAATATAAGATAGTGATATACATTAGAATTATATTTGAATATAGAATACAAATTATATTCGAATACAGCATTCGAATGCGATCACATGCGCATCACAAACTTTTTTTTTATTATACAACTAAGGTGGCAAGCAAGCATACGGCCCACCTGATGGTAAGTAGTCACCGTAGCCTATGGACGCCTGCAACACCAGAGGCATCACTTGCGCGTTACCGACCCTTTAGGAAAGGAAGTGAGAAGGAGGTAAGGGGGTAATTGGGCCTCCGGCACTCTCACTCACCGAACGAAACACAACAGTAGGAATACTGCTATTTCACGTCGATATTCTGTGAGAGGCTAGTCCTTCGCCGGTCGAGCCGGCCCATTCATGCCGAAATCAGTGAGGCTGTACTACCCTATATAACTAACTCAGGGATATTTCGCTGCGAACTTTAGTTTAGTCGTGGTTTCTCAGTGAGATATACATAAATAACTATTTATGATATACCTATGTATAATATCATGTCTAAACTCATAAATATCCAAAGTGTATCGCAAGTGATGCCTCTGGTGTCGCAGGCGTCCATAGGCTACGGTGATCACTTACCATCAGGTGGGCCGTATGCTTATTTGCCACCTCAGTAGTATAAAAAAGGCAATTCAGTCTCTCTAAAATACCCCATATATCCTCAGATATGACTACGAGGAGTGCGCCAGCGATCCCTGCAACGAGATGATGCAGGTGTTGGAGAAGACCATCACGTCACCAGGGTTCGTGGGCTCCAAGCACTCCAGCGGTGGGAAGACCTACGTCGTGAAACTGGCAGACAACTTCTCTTACATGGACCCTATCGACCAGAGCGTCGCTATGAAACAGGTGACCTCTTTATTATTCGCAGTTAAGTAGACCCACCATCGAAATGTGAATGCCGATGTATCGGACTGTCTGTTCGTACCGGTGAAACACATTTATTCCCGAATTCGTCCTGGGCGAATTCTTAACAGAGTAATTGACTCACATTTTTTTATTATTTAAGTCAGATAAATGCATTATTCACTCTTTTAAATAAATTTCGAAAATACAAAGATCATAGGGGTAATTATCAAATGACAGAAAAACACACATATACGCTGCTGTCCGAGGGTGAAAGCGGGATGCACTGCACCCCACTTTTTCTTATATCTAAACTAGATTTGCCCGCGGTTTCACCCGCGTTTATGATTACTGCACTGCCCCCGTGGGTCGTAGCGTGATGTTATATATTCCTCGATAAATGAGCTATCCAACACAAACAATTTTACAATTCGAACCAGTAGTTCCTGAGATTAGCGCGTTCAAACAAACAAACACAAACTCTTCAGCTTTATAATATTAGTATAGATATAAAATATTAATTACTCCCTTATTTGGTAACCAATTTTGATACAGTTTGTACAAAAAGATTTCTCTTGATTGCTATTTAATTGGTGCAAAATAATGTACAAAATCAAACATAGACAACTATAAACTTTAGTCTCGATTTGTCCTCTCCAACTATAGTTGAAGACTTTATGACTAACTAATCGTAAAATTAAATTTAAAACACTTTAGAAAAAAGCTAAATATTTTTTTGTATAATAAATGCTACTACTCTATCAAAGATTTTCTAAATGACACGTTTTGTTAAATTTTATAGGTACTTAGATTTTGTTTTTGTGTTTATGTTTTTCTTATAATATTTTTGTACGCCGATTGTATTGGCAAGACACAGTTTGTACTTTCATTTGTTTTTTGTAAGATCTTTTTTATAAATCTGTGTTTAACAAATAAAAATAATTTGAATTTGAGTTAGAATTCCACTGTTATGCTACCCACAATGTAGGTAGGTTCGATATTTGTTTGCTGCGTAAGCACAAACTACTATGAAATAATTCTTTATTTGGCAGGGTCTCCGCATAATCTTCGAGGATGGTTCCCGTATCGTACTGCGGCTCAGCGGTACTGGTAGCTCAGGCGCTACCGTCAGGTAAGTTTGATGCACGTAATTATAGTACATATATACTTGCATAGATTCACGCCTGTTTCCCAGAGGGGTAGGCAGAGACTACGGATTTCGTTTGCTACGATCCTGACACACTTCTCTGGCTTCATTCACTTTCATCACATTCATACACGCCCGTCGGTTCAAGGTGCTCTTAACCTGGCCTTTGTCCAGAACGCCTCCGATCTGATCGAGGAACGTTCGCCTAGGTTTTCCTCTTGCGACTGTTCCATTCACACTAGCCTTATAAACTTTCTTAGTCAGTCTTTCCTCGTCCATTCTTTCTACATGCCCAAACCAGCTTAACATACCCTTTTCTTTTCAAGTAAATCTTGGGCGCACAGTTAGTATTTCATGGTTCGGTACATGATGAAATATACCGAATATTCAGATTAAAATAATTATACTGAATATTTGGTTTCAAATGAACCTCATAAACTTAAGTATCAATCAATTTCAAGCAGTGTTCGGTACATTCTAAATTAAATATTTAGTACAATTCAAACCGTATATTTCGATACCTCTCATATCGAATATCTAATACCTTTCATATCGAATGTTCGATTCCTCTCATATCGAATGTTCGATACCTCTCGTATCGAATGTTGGATACCTCTCGTATCGAATGTTCGATACCTCTCATATCGAATGTTCGATACCTCTCGTATCGAATGTTCGATACTTCTCGTATCGAATGTAAGATACCTCTCGTATCGAATACACGATATCTCTCATATTGAATAATCGATACCTCTCTTATCGAATATTCAATACCTCTCTTATCGAATATTCAATACCTCTCTTATGGAATATTCAATACCTCTCTTATCGAATATTCGATACCTCTCATATAGAATATTCGATACTTCTCATATCGAATATTCGATACACTAACAAATATTCGATTCTACGATATTAAAATAACTTTTTAAACATTTCAGGCTGTACATCGACTCATACGAAGCTAAGGACATGTTGGGTGACGCTCAAGTGATGCTGAAGCCTCTCATAGACGTGGCGCTACAGATCTCGCAGCTCAAAAACTACACCGGCCGGGATGCTCCCACCGTCATCACGTAAACACACAAATAGCTCACAAATACATTACATCACTTACAAACTATTATAACATTATTATCTGTGTGTGTACATATAACATGTCGGATATATCGAACATTAATTGCCAGTCTCACAAAAATCAAATAAAATTTATTCAATGTATAAATCGCATGCTGCCCTCTTTTAATTTAAATGAGAGTGACGGCAGGCAATACTGTTCTTATGGATACATGGATATTGTGAAACAGGTCCCTAATGTATTGTTAACATATGTCCAATATATCGAACGCTCATTAAACCTCTTGCTACAAGACCTTTTATAAGCGTTAATGTTAGGGCCCTACCTCACCGAAAAGCCATGGCGACGTCACCGGCTACGTAGCCATGGTTACCCTTGGTTAACCAGGTAGCCAGGAGTAGCCGTCTGCCAGTCAGTTCTGTCTTGGCGGCCGGCTGGACACAGAGTGAGTGAGAGGCAGCTTGCTCATGTTTATTTTATTGGCAACGTCGCAAGCGCACCAGAATATTCAGACTCCAAACAGAGAGCCATTGGTCGTGGCTCATTATCATCATCAGGCTATAATAGTCCACTGCTGGACATAGCCCTCCCCCAAAGAGCGCCATTGCGCCCTGTCTTCAGCTTGCCGCATCCAGCATCTGCCTGCAGTCTTTCGCAGATCGTCATCCCACCTGGTCGGAGGGCGTCCTACACTACGTTTGCCGAGTCGCGGTCTCCACTCAAGAACACGCTTACCCCAGCGGTTGTCTGTTCTTCGCGCGATATGGCCAGCCCACTGCCACTTCAGCTTGCTAATTCTCTGAGCTATGTCGATGACTTTGGTTCTCTGTCAGTAGTGGATACGTTGCCAAACCGTCGCCAACGGAGTTAACTGCCGTACGTTTCAATATGAATTGAAAAATACGTGGCCGTTGACGTCGCCACAGCTTCTCGGTGAGGTATATATCTACTGCCGTTCATCGCAATGGCTATCAATTATAATATCAATTTTATGTTAAATTTTGTTAAACGGAGTAAAAGCAGCTCAATACAATTAATTTAATCATCAGTTTAATTTCAGTTATTCAGCATTAGGTAAATGTTATTAATTAGACAGTATACCAGCATCAATATTATTGAATAGTATATTTAACTGATTTACCAGTGGGTATTCTCCATACCCATTGGTAAATTAGTTATGTTATGTCAGTCGGTATATTGTTTAAATTTTCAGTATAATAATCAGATCGCAAGCATTCACATGGAGTATCCGTGAGAATGATAATACATTGCGAAACCGTCTTATATATCGCACCATATTAAGCATCTTGTATGATATGTGTGTCTAATGTTGCCATACGTGAAAAATATTATTAATTTTGGAGAGTTGCAAAATATTTAGGTTTAATAAATACATTGTTATAAGAAAATACTACTGTGGCGTAAACTTGGAACTTAAAGTTTTATGACTTTTCATACTTCGAAAGATATTTTTAAATATTTATACCTACAATAAAAAATATTAAGGGCATAAAAAATACCCTTTATATTTTTTTAAATCTGAAATTAATTGTCTATATTTTATTCTTATGAGCAGGCTAAATTATTTTATAATATAAAATAAGTCTGAATTCATATAAATGATTACAATTTGAATGAGTGACTCGTCCGTTCGATTCTCTTTACAAGATAGATAAGATAATTCATAGATAAGATCTTATCTATGTAAGAAGAAGCAGTGTTACCTTAAAAAATATGTATAAAGAACAAAGTTCCATTAAAATGTCTACATCCAAATATTGTAATGTGCTAAAATATTGTATACATCTGTTATATATACTTCATCATTAAACAGAGGCGCTCATAGCCAGTGGCACTCACTGATCGGTAAACGATTAGCGAGGTTAAGCAACGTTGGGTGCGGTCAGTCTATAGATGGGTGACCGCTTCGTGGTATTTCAACTGAGCGTCTCCGTGCTTCGGAGGGCACGTAAAAAGTCGGCCCCGGTTGTTGTCAAATTGACAGCAGTCGTTAAGCCATGTCAGAGGCCTACGGGCGGCTTGAACAACTCTTGACACCAGGTTGGCCACTAACCACACGGAAAGAGAGATCATTAAACAATAATTGCATCATCCATCCATATCCATATCAATTCTTTGTAAGCCTCTAATAATCCAAAATGTTGTATTGATATACAACACTATTGTATTGAGAGCAGCGATAGCTCCGTGGGGAGACCAACAGACTGCAATGCAGAGGGTCTCGGGTTCGAACCCACGTCGCGCACCTCTGACTTTCGGAAGTTATATGACTTTTTGAAATTATATGCGTATTGATTGACAATTATCGCCTGCTCCGTGCCTCGGAGAGCACGTTAAGCCGTCGGTCCCGGCTGCCATGAACATCTATGGCAGTCGTTATTGAGAGAGTGTCGACACAAAAGATCCCACTGGGTCGAAGAGTCGCCGGTCTGCACTGACTGACCCCCACATAAGATAAGATAAGATTATATTTATTATGCAATAAATATGTTTGTCTCAATAGATGTATACAATGTTTTGGTATAGAATGTAGATTTTTTAAAAGCCCTTTGTCTAAAATCAGATTTTCAGATTACAGCTAATTTGCAACCACCCAACCAGTCCTAGGCGTCTTCTTTTAGAGGCCATCTCAGTTGGGTGGTAGGTCGAGACAACTAGAAGGAAATAATGATAAGCATAAATAAATCAAAATAATATAGGTATTGTAAGATTTAATCACAAAATTTATAAGCAAAATGTTATATAATTATACTGTTTTTTTTATTCGTATCTTATAACTAATAGGCCAAAGATGCATAAAAAAATTGTTATAATAATATTAATTGTTATATAATTGGCTATACATAACTTAATAAATGTTCTTATTAAAACTAAAAGCTTATTTTATTACCTTTAAATAATTTTACCTTATCGGCAACTATGACTAGATTATTTACTTTGGTATAAATAGCTTTTTTCGTATACATAGGTACATATATACTTAATAATAATAATTCAATTTCAGATTCCAAATTCAAAAATTCAATAATAATAATCTTTATTACCAGTTTTACAATTTTGTACATCCAATATGCTAAAACAAACTTTATTTTTACAAATTGTAGGTTATTACAGTGTTGTAACCATCTGACACCCAAGCTAAGATTGAACTTGTGTATGGGTGTCAGGGCCCTCAATACACTTACATAATATCACGCCACACAAAGGAGCAGGCAGAGATGTTTTTTTTTCTACAAGGTGAACCGACGACCTGGTAAGGGTCGCGGGTAACGGTTGGACGGGTGGCCCAAGACAGGTCTGTGTAGAAAACCTTGGGAGAGGCCTATGCCCAGCAGTGGACGTCTTTCGACTGAGATGATGAGTAAAGGGCTCGCTCTCCCATTGGCACGCACTGGCCACAGTTCCAGGCTGGGCTTACTTGCCGGATCCTTCAATCGAACCCGAGACTTCATGCACAGCAACCAATTACTACTGTCGCCACTAAGGCAGTGTCAACCTAGGTACTCACATAGGAACCCTTGATGACTTAGAGTCGACTCAGATTGAGCGGCAAAATGCTTACATACTCGAACATTTTCTTTGTATTTATATTTTGTAAAACGCCCTTGAAGTTCGCGCATTTGATATCTTATTAATTTTTTATTAATCTTTAAATAGACAACTTCTGCACTAGGAATGATTCCTATGTCGCGTCGCGGGAGACTTTACAAACATTGAAACAACGGACTCAAAGAACACCCTGACTCGGACCAACCATTTATGGATCACACAATTTTTGTCCCGTGTGGGATTCGAACCCACAACAGCCGCTTAAACCGCTTAAACCACAACGCCATCCGTGCAGTCAAAATAATGCATTTATTTGAAAAATGTTTTACTCTCGCTACTTATACTCTCTAGGCTGTCTGAAAGGCACGCGGTGGGCCTCTATCGGCAGAACATGTTCAAGCGAGTTCGAAAATGCTCGCACAGTCGCAAGGAGGGTATAACTGTAAGAATGCACGCGGCTGACCGCTTGGCTAGACTATACTGCTTGGATACGAGTATGACCTCTATTTAAACGGGATAAGGTTTATATTTTATTTAAATACTAGAGCTTGCCCGCGGCTTCCCTCGCTTACCTAAATGTAGGTTAGTAACACAACTTTTTTCTCGATGAAAGGTACGATATGTCATGTTCTGTATCCCTTTTTTACGTGGGGGAAGCATTGGCGCATACCCCACCGCGGGGCCGGGCGGAGAGGTTATGTCGGCCTCACTCGCGAAAAGATGGAGATATCCCAGTAATACCGACTAAACCTACCACGGTGTTCCTTCTCACAATCTATAGCTGGGGCGCAGGGATCACTCGCGCACTCATCCTGCAGCCTGTTCTGTACCCCTGACAACGTGTGTGCGAAATTTCATGATGATCGGTCGAGTAGTTAAGGCGTGAAAGCGTAACAAACAAACTCACATTCGCATTTTAAATATTAGTTAGGGTAATAGTGCTCGAGCATTTTTCAGCTAAATCTGAGTGGACCCTAAACAGAAAGGGTCTTTGCGTACCGCCTTTGGACACCACAAGCAGTTCTGATCTATATTTTCAGCCAAAGACCATATACCACATTTAAATACAAAAACCTGCAGCGTTATGCTGTTCGCTATTCGCTGATGAAGAACTGCATTAGTAGATTCATGGCGCCGAAGAAGATTATACAGCAATAAAATGTGGCTTTCCACCAGGTCAGCTTGTCACGCAGTTGTAAGGAACGAATCTGTAGCAGCGACGGCAGTGCGAAAACGTGGACTAAGCCACTCACCGCACCTGTGTATCTGGAAGAAAATATTATATTTAACAGTCAGCTTGTAACCACGGCCAGTATAGTTGGTCAAACGTTTTAAAAAGGTTGCTGATTATTTATTATTAGCTTATGCCCGCGGCTTCACTCGCGTCAATATACTTCTACCCCTCGAGATCAGTACTTTTTTTCTGGTTGAAAGGTATCCTGTGTCACTTTCAGTAACCCTGACAACATGTATAAGAAATTACTTGATGATCGGTCGAGTAGTTATGGCGTGAAAGCGTGACAAACAATCAAACGAATATTAGATTTTTTATGCTACTAAGATGAGTAAGGTCTATTGGTATCATGACCATGAAAATCCAGATTTGATTTCAAGGAAAATGTTATTCGGTATTCAAAATCAAAAATAAATTTATTTTAAGTTAGGTTACAAGGTAACACTTATGAATGTCAAAGTTACACTACATTTTTCCTGTGAATTTACATTTACTGCCACGTTCAGCAAAGCAAGGGTGTAGGGCTCATGAGAAGAACGGGCAAGAAACTCATGGCCACTCTTTTTTTCGTATTAAGCACCTTGAAAAAAAATTTAATACAAAATTTACAGACTAACGCCTGTTACTGTTTTCCAGAGCGTTGAGTCTGCTTAGGGTACCTACCTAGGTACTCGTAACCTGACCTTTCCCTAAAAACGTACCTATTTTAAATATAACGCTGACGATTTGCAAGGCAAATCTTTTTTCTTGACCTCTTAGCGAGCTGAACGTCCTGCATCTACAGGGTGACAGATGGACATAGTCAGACAATATGACAATATGGGCATCTTACCTAATAATAGTGCCGATGCTGGGACACAAGCAGGCGACGAGGATGCACATGGTCATGATGGACACGTTGATGATGACGGTCAGGAGCCTGCTCTCCTTGAACGGCATAAGCAGGATGGCCTCCGAGCGCAGCATGAAAGCCACCAGGGGGTACACTGTTACTACCTGTAAATTAAATGAAGCTACTATATCATAAAAATAATTTGTGACTTAAACGATCACATTTATTTATAGTTTTACTTATTTTTAGAATGCATAATTTTTTTTAAAGACAGCTTCTTTTCTTGCTTCGCTGACTTTACGAGCATACAATCAATAGACACGAAGTACACGTAAATTCAGAACAATGATTTGTCGTGTATTTAAATAAATCTGCCGTTTGGGACTCGAACGGCGAACCCATACAATCAGCGCAGCACTAGTGGGTGAGGCAACTGCGCCATCCGTAAATAATAATAATAACATCACTTACTTGAAATAAGAGCAGGATTCTTGCGACTGCAGTCATAACATCGTGCATTTCGAAATTGTTCAATAAATTCTGGAAACAAATTAGATTTACTAATAATATGTAGTTGAAGCTTTATTTCATATTCTTATCCACGAGATGACACCATACGTGAAGTTTAAGCACAGTACATAAATATACAGTATTGTAACTCAGCCGTATCCTTGAAATATATGCCTACAGCCGCGCGGTACGTAAACATGCGATAGGGCTGCCCACCTACAGCATTTTAATTAAATCTGCCTACTTTGAGTTTCTATCTGTTTAATATGTTGTAAGGTGGCTATCTAAGCTTGATTTATATAATAGTTTCCTATTTTGAATCAGTATAAACGAAGTAACTAAATTTTGGTAAGGTAAATTCACGCAACCAAATATTACGTAAGTTGAAAACATGATTTTTTGTTTGTGTAGATATTGTGTTGTTTTTAGTGTCATTTGATAGGTTTAGGTCTAAAACGGATAGGGCAAAAGAAATTGTGTAAATAGGGTAATCCGTTTAAAAGTTATTAGGGATTTTCGATAGTGATAATTGTCAAATGTAAAATTTTATGTTTTTGTTCTGTAAACTTTTTGTATTGTATACTTGTACTTATTTTTGGTAAAAAAACTGTCTGTAACTTTTTGTATTGTATACTTGTACTTATTTTTGGTAAAAAAAATCGCGCGGTTACTGTTTAAAAAACAACACACCGTCCGTTCGTCACTGCGGCGCATTCGCGACTGGTTGCGTGTCGAGCGCATGCCGACGCCGAGGCGCGTAGTTATGACTTATGACTCGAGTTCCGACCGTTTGTATGAAGACAGATTACTGTATATTTATGTACTATGGTTTAAGGCTAGAAATTAATACTTACATCTTCAATACACGACTTTGCCAGCGGGAAGCACACGTAAAACACAGCGCCCACCAGCGTGTACGTCACTGTCACTAACAGGAACGCTATCGTCAGGTCTCTGCCCTGGAAAACAATATATTGTGAAATATACATACATACATAAATACGACACCTCAATGAACAGACTGCAATGCAGAAAGTCTTGTTTGAACCCTCGTCCCGCACCTCTGAATTTCGGAAGTTATATGACTTTTCGAAATTATATGCGTATTGATTGACAATTATCGCCTGCTCCATGCCTCGGAGAGCACGTTAAGCCGTCGGTCCCGGCTGCCATGAACATCTATGGCAGTCGTTATTGGGAAGTCAGTGCCCTCTAATATCCTGACACTGGTCTAGCCTTAGGGTATCGCTAGACTTCGCGTTGCGGAGGTCAGATGGCAGTCGCTCCGTGTAAAAACTGATATCCAGTCAAATCCGGTTACACTAGAAAGCCGACCCCAAGTGACTTGGGAATAATAGAGGCTAGGGAGAAGAGAAGACATACATACGTAAAGTCATATTTGTTTGTTGAATACCCCTACGTATGTACATACATAATCTCATGTCTACATTTCAGAAGAGGTAACCAAAGGTGATCCCCCTGACACATAGCCGTCAATGTCTAAAACACTTGAAGACATTGACACCACACCGTCATCTTAGTCTTTCCTATAATGAAGACTAGGTCGCCTAGTCATCGAAATTAGGTCAAGCATTCATTTTGAAAATTATATATTCCAGCTTTCCGTCCTCATATAAACTTTATCTTTGCCAAAGCTCACCCTGTCTGAGCGCATAACAATAATAATAATAGTAAAAGTTTATTTTCTCACCACAATATAGGTACACATATTATATAAACAGTATTAAAAATATTACATAATTCGGTTTACAACATATATACAGTGTGACCCGCGTTAAAGTGCAACCCCGAAAATGGGTGAAATTAGATCGAAAACTATTGACGAAAATGGGTCTAAAAAACTTCTAAAAAAAAAACTAATTTTTTTATACGCCACTGAACATTTGTTTCCCGAATTTTGACCTCTATGTACAAATAAATTTATTCCTCCCAAACTAGCTGGCCGATTTTGATGAAATAAACGACAAATCAATGCCAAGTACTTAGCGATGAGAATAAAACAAAAAAAAACAACAAAAAATGGCTTTAAATACTTCATTTTTTTAAATACTTGTGAAAAAAGTCACTATTTTTCACTGTTTTTTTCAATCAACTCAAATTTCTATGAAATAAACCCCTACATCTTGATTTGTTTTATAATTTATTATTATTCTTGACTGTATTAGCTTTCAAAAAAAAAATAATCAAACATTGTATCTCTAAAAATACAGGAGTTACGAATTTTTAAAGTTCACTACTCAGAATGGGCAAATCCAGGTAGAGACCCTTTTTTTATTCCTTTGTTATACCGGTGGCCAGCTGCTATTGTATTTAATGCTTGGGGTGTATAACAAAACGAAATAAGCTTCCAATGAGCTTATTCCGTTTTAGTTGACAGTTGAAATAAAACAAAAATTAATCAAAAACAATGATTTATTATTAATTATTGTTGACTTAGATTATAATGTATTAGGTTTTCGAAATGTGCTCCGCGTTGTTGCAAACACATTGCCACGCGTAATGATATGTGTTGTGTGGCCCTCCGTATAAGTTGCGGTTCATTTTTCAATTCTTCAGCGCACCTCATGATGCGGTCATGAAGCTCAGCCTCTGAATTCACAGGTGCACTGTACACCTTTTGCTTCATGTGGCCCCATAGAAAGTAGTCGAGCGGCGTCAGATCAGGAGAGCGGGCTGGCCAGCCCACTGGGCCTTCGCGCCCAATCCAGCGATTGGCATAATTATTATTTAAAAATTCACGGACATTGCGCCCGTAGTGAGCAGGGCAGCCGTCCATTTGCAAGTACATGCCCTGTCTCGATGCCAGCGGCACATCCTCTAACAGACGGGGAAGCTCATCCCTTAATAAAGTTAGGAATCGTTCCGAATTTAATGTCGCTGGTAAAATTACTGGTCCTATCAACATGTCGTCGAGTAGACCTGCCCAAACATTTATTGAAAATTGCACCTGGAATGACGAGGCCCTCTTCAGATGTGGATTATCATGTGTCCACTCGTGCAAATTCCTAGCGTTCGTGATGCCATTCCTGGTGAACTTCGACTCATCCATCCATAAAATCTTTTTTGAAAATTGTGGATTGCGACGAATTTGTCGTTGTAGCCAGATCGACATAACGCACCTTGATTGGAAATCCATATCCCCGTGCAAATCGTGGACTCTTTGATAATGATATGGATGTAGACCTTCTTTCTTCAAGATTCTCCACGCTGAGGCTTGTGATATGCCGTGGAGTAAAGCTAAACGCCTCGTACTAATAGTAGGAGTGGCAAAAATGGTACTTAAAACCGCTTCTTCTATCGCTGTGTCGATTACAATGGATTCTTGTTCACGTCTTGTGTGTTGTAATCCAAGTCCGATGTCGGAGAGCTTCCGATGAACTTCCTGGAAGTTCCTTGCCGACGGTGCAAGTCTGTTCGGAAATGCATTTACGTATGCCGATCGAGCGACTGTTGTGCGTCCACCATACATTCCATAATAATAATGGATGTCAGCGATTTCTCGCGGGGAGAATGCATTTAATCGCGGCATCTCAACCCAGCACAACCACGAAAACAGTCGAGTAACGTAACAAACAGTCAATAACAAAAACGTAACAAGTAGTCAATAACGAAAACTCAACGAAAAACTGTAACTTTAATGCGAGAACAACAGCTGACGTACAGCAGCAGCGATGTGATCGGAGCGGACTAGCGCGGGCGACTGCCGGACTGTACCAATACCCCTTCCCTTTTCCCCAAGCATTGAACACAATAGCAGCCGACCACTGGTATAACAAAGGAATAAAAAAAGGGTCTCTACCTGGATTTGCCCATTCTGAGTAGTGAACTTTAAAAATTCGTAACTCCTGTATTTTTAGAGATACAATGTTTGATTTTTTTTTTTTTGAAAGCTAATACAGTCAAGAATAATAATAAATTATAAAACAAATCAAGATGTAGGGGTTTATTTCATAGAAATTTGAGTTGATTGAAAAAAACAGTGAAAAATAGTGACTTTTTTCACAAGTATTTAAATAAATGAAGTATTTAAAGCCATTTTTTGTTGTTTTTTTTTGTTTTATTCTCATCGCTAAATACTTGGCATTGATTTGTCGTTTATTTCATCAAAATCGGCCAGCTAGTTTGGGAGGAATAAATTTATTTGTACATAGAGGTCAAAATTCGGGAAACAAATGTTCAGTGGCGTATAAAAAAATTAGTTTTTTTTTTAGAAGTTTTTTAGACCCATTTTCGTCGATAGTTTTCGATCTAATTTCACCCATTTTCGGGGTTGCACTTTAACGCGGGTCACACTGTATATACTGATACTTAGACTGGTGCCTAAGCTAGGCTCGAGGCCTGTGTTTCAGGACACCAGGTCCCCACCCCTTGTCACAATTTCGTTTAGCGGATTATGTATTAGTGCTGATAGATTTAAAGTAGTAAGAGAATTAAAAAAAATTAAAAATAATAGAAAACTACACAAAAATTATATACAATTTGATTCTAATTTAATATAATTCTAATCAAGCCAATAGTGAGAGCATGCATGCATGTGAGTATATATATATATATATATGTGTGTGTGTGTGTGTGTGTGTGTGTGTGTGTGTGTGTGTGTGTGTGTGTGTGTGTGTGTGTGTGTGTGTGTGTTTGTGTGTGTGTGTGTGTTTGGTGTGTTTATGTGTGTCTGTGTATGTGTTTTTGTGTGTGTGTGTGGGTGCATGTATGTATTAGGAGTATATTGTTGTTGAAATAATAAGAGGAACAATATTAAGCCACAATAGTAATTATTATTTTTCAGTATCATCATAATTTAATGTCAATAGCTAACAATACCTAATAGTTTTCTCTTCACTATCTACATAGTATGTAGGCAGTATATTAGTAAGCCCTTACGTTCTTATCCTGCCTGGCGTTATTGCTCATGATGGTGATGATGATGTTGTGTATGTAGAAGGAGAGCGCGAGCATGCCGCTGAGCACGGCCGCGTTCTTGAGCGCGTGCGTCTCCGAGAAGATGGTGCCGATGTTGACGCCCCACGCGTAGCCCTTCACCATCACGAAGATCAGCAAGTATATCACTGACAGCGTGCCTGGAAACATATATCTATATAAATAAAGTAATAAGAAATGTATTTGTGTTGCAGTATTTGGTTAGCGTCAAAAATGAATTTTTTTTTTATTTAAACAGTCAGATTAAACTACGGACTACAATCATGCCTTGTCTTGATTATTTATGTACATGTAAGTGGATGCTCCAGTTTACCATACTGCTGCTTTAGAGGCTACCATCAAATTTTATTAAATGCTTGAGTATGTTCAGTAGTAATTCATCGAGAAATGGTTGCAGCACCTTACAGTTATGATTTATAAACAAAATGTTATTGCAAACTTGGCGATTAAAAAGAGTGGCCATGAGTTTCTTGCCCGTTCTTCTCATGGGCCCTACACCCTTGCTTTGCTGAACGTGGCAGTAAATGTAAATTCACAGAAAAATTTAGTGTAACTTTGACTTTCATAAGTTTTACCTTGTAACCTAACTTGCATAAATTTATTTTTGATTGATTGATTTGATTGAATGAACGGATTCGATCCTCCAAAAGGCTAGCTTACATTCCCGAATTGCCATTTGTTTTTAATACAACATTTGATGTCCCTCTTCGTCGTACCAATTATGGAAGAAATGCAGTTATGATGAGGTTGCCACGAACTTACAATACTAGTTTCTCCAATATTGACCTGTTCCACCTTTCTAAAAGTAGCTACCGTGTGCATATCCTACAATCTGTTGTTGGTTGTTAACTTAAGCATAAGTCCACGCAGCATGTCATGTCATATCATTGTGGTATTGCTTGGCTCTAGTAATTACTACTGATTGATTGTTTGTCTGTGTTTCACTTAATATTGTCTTCTGTTTACGCGAATGTTATTCATTGAAATTAAACTACTATATACGGATTTTATCGCGTTGTTTATTTGACACTGTTACAATTTTTTTTTTTTTTTTTTTTTTTTTTTTTAATTGTAACAGTGTCAAATAAACAACGCGATAAAATCCGTATATAGTAGTTTAATTTCAATGTGTTTCACTTCTTACCGCTAAACATGCCAGGCAACTCTGTAATTGGCTTAAGTATAACCTTTTGTTATAGGTAGTACGTACTAGAAATGTAATCTACGATAATCCCAGTGGTTTAAGGCGTTGTTCAATATTGCTAGTGTTATCTACTTTCTTATTCATGTGTTTAGAAAACAAGCTGTTGAGTTTCTAATAAATAAATTATATAATTATATCAGCCCTGTATTAAACTGTCCCACTGTTGGGCACGGGCCTCTTCTCAGTGTGAGAAGGGTTAGGCCATAGTCCACCACGCTGGCCCAGTGAGGGTTGGCAGACTTCACATATCTTTGAGAACATTATTGAGAACTCTTAGACATGCAGGTTTCCTCACGATGTTTTCCTTCACCGTTAAAGCAAGCGATAATTAACTATTTAATACGCACATAACTTCGTAAAGTCAGAGATTGCGTCTTGGGATCGAACTCGAGACCTCTGCGTGGCAGTCTAACGGTTAGCCACTAGGCTTTATCTAGTGTATTTATTAGGTGAACATTGACGGGCCCGAAATGTATGCCAATATATTTATTAGATTTTGTACTGGACACTAACAGAATCTGTATGACAGCTATCTGTCCATTGTGATAGCTACCTTGTCGTAACTAACAGAAAACTATAATAACAAAAACTATAATTTATTCTCTCCCTTGTGAAATATTTTACCGAATAACAAACACAATTTTTGTGTTCGTTATTCGGTAAAATATTTAGGGCTCCAGCGTAAACGCAAATGTATGTCACAGACCCAAGTCAGTATAGACAAGCCATATAAACTACTACGGATTTGGATAAACTTTGACACAGTGGTGGAGCAGCCTGGATTAACATCAATACCTTTTATCTCTAAACTTTATCCTATCACGCATTCAGAAACTAGTTATCAATATAATAAAGCACATAAAGGAAAAGTAAAGCTTACCTAAAGAATTAAACTTGGTGAAGAAGGAGACGTTCTTGAAGTTGAGTAGCGGGAAGATGATGAGCGCCACATACAGGGGCACGGTGGTGTGCAGCCCCCAGTACGAGGAGTTGTCCGGCCGCGCCGGTGCCGCCAGCATCAGCGACTCGTTCCCGTGCCGAGGACACAGCAGGCTCGTGCTGTACTCCGTCGTGTTCGAACTGTTCAGGTCTGGAAGATGGGACCATGATTTTAGCCGATGAAACGCCTTTTAAAATTGGAGCGACTAGCTTTTAAAGTCATCGTTGGCATACGTTTAAGTGTAAGTGAATTTGGGTGTTGTGTTTGAAATTTATTCTTAGTAGTAAGGTTGAGTTTTGAAATCTGCGTGGTAGAGGGCAGTTATGTATTGTTTATATGGCTGTCGAAACAGCTGGGGAAAGGTGGATATCAGGCGCGAGTTTTTGTATGAATATGGATACAATATGTTATTGTTACATACATATTATGAAGGTTTGTAACAGTTAAGCTGCAAGGTCGATTTTGTGACCGCTATATAGTTACAAATTAATTATAAGCAGAATCAAAATGCCTATTAATATTTTTGTTAATGTAGTTCAAATTCTAGTATCTAGTATGAAGTCTTGTACCTTGAGTCCATTAAACGACGGTAGCTGTACATTAATTTTAAACATTCCACTGATAAGTATTTAACTTAAGTTTTAATTAAATGCTACAATAATTATAATAACAGTCAGAAATTATATTGGCATTAGTACAGACGCCTTTATGCCAAGGATATGGTAAGATTGTTTGGGCCAACTCACCAACAAAATAATTGACGGTGAAGTAGAGGAAGTTGGTGATTAGTATCCAGTAGACGATGTTGGCGCCAAGCAGCACCAACAGACTGAATATGTGGGCCAACACCTCCGCCCCGCGGCCGAGCAACGTCCGACAAAGCGCCGGCACCTCACATGTGTCACTACCTGAAGACAATAATTATGCACTTTATTAACCTATTTTTAGGGTTGAAAATCATTAAATTATCCCCGCCGGCCTAGGCTGAACGAAGGGTATGACAGACAATCAGACTTCTACTGGCTAACACCAGAGACGTGTGACTTGCCCTTTGTATTCCGCGGCCACAAGATTTTTTTTGGATTGCTCCAAAACCACGTTTTATTAACGTAGCTTATAAAAATACTAGTATTTGTCCGCGGTTTCGCTCGCGTTTCTCTGGATGAATTGTGCCCCATGTCGTTATCTGTACAGCTGACAAGGTGTATGCAAGATTACATAGTGATCAGTCGAGTAATTAGAACGTAAAAGCGTAACAAACAAACTCATGTTTAGCTATGCACAAACAAAAAAATATTATCTCTATCAGAACTATAGGTACATACCTAATGACAACTGCACAGTCAAGATTAATGCAAAACTCTTTCAAAGAGTGTCAGCGACTAAAAATTGTATACAATACGCTTTTAGTAGGTATATTGATAAATTATTTATCTATTGTTAGGTGCAAAACAACCGTCATGCAAAGAATTACTTTTTTAATAGCACTTACGATTTTTAATAAAATACCCAAAAAAAAACATTTTTTTAAAGTATCTTATTAATAAATAATTGTACTAGTCATTAAATGAATATCTTAATGATAAATAAATATGATATTATTCTAATATTGTATTATAATGTTCCAAAAGCGTTTATATCCTAGTATTTTTTGTATTATAAATTAATTATTGTATTATAAAATTTTTATAATTTGTTTATATGTACAAACAAACAAACTCTTCAGCTTTATAATATTAGTATAGATTCTGCCAATACACTATTTTTAAGGTTTTTGTGTCCGTTGTTTGAGTGTTTTTAAAGTCCCCCGCGTTACAGGAATTTTTCCAAGTGCGGCAGTTAGTCTTTTTTTAAAGAAAAGTCAAGAGAAAATCTTGTATTATCATCTCACCGTGATGTTTGTTGACCTTAAGCAGCACGTAGGCAGTGTAGAGACATAGCGCAGCCATGAACGCCACGAGGATCAGTGCCGCCGGCAGTCCAGCTCGCTCCACGCCCCACGCCATCGTCAGCAGTGACGAGCCCATTATTGTGTTCCATACTGAGAAGCTGCAAACAGTCATTTGGCACTTTATAAATCAACTAATAATTTTTATTTCTTTTTTTTTATATTTCTCTTACAAAGTACATACAGTTGGTTTTATTAGAAAGTTTCACAAAATACAGAGGAAATTTAACAATGTTATATAATGATAAAAACGTAACAATTATTCTGTGCCCTGTACTAGGCTCGTGACCTGTTTTACAAATCTCCAGGCCCCCATATTTCTAAATGTTATAATGCGAGTGTAGCTTTTAACCAAACAACAATTGAGACAATATTACTTTAATAATTCAGTAAACTAAGGAGGTACCATATACAATTTTTGTCTATTAATCGTGGGTAACCAAACATAATTTAAAACAACTGTCAGTTATTCGCGTCTCTGTAATTATAATAACATCAGCCCTGTATTCAACTGTCCCACTGCTGGTGTGCTCTCTTCTTTCTGACAACGGGTATAAGAAATTTTATGACGTTCGGTCGAGAAGTTAAGGCATGAAATCGTAACAAACAAACAAACTCACATTCGCATGTACCTATATCTAATATTAGTTAGAATATACTTGTTTACAGCTTTTGCCGTCCACATAGATGACTCTTATTTCGCATTAAACGATGATTCATTATTGAAGTTTATGTTTTCTATTTCTTGAAATAACTATCATTATCAGGTACCTACTTTAGATTATCAGAAGGTCAACCATTTAGTTGTTACAAGTGTTTAGCTATCATTACTATTTTTAATTATGTTTTATCTTTTCAGACATTTTTACCGCTTAGTAATATAACAATAAGATAAAAGGGATAAGTAAACATAATAATTTCCTAGCGTAGAAATATAATATACTAGCTTTTACCCGAGGCTTCGCTCGCGTTAATTTAAAATTTGACAATCAGTTCGGGTTGTACTCTGCTTGTAATAATAGAATTCAATCATGATTCGAAAGACACGTGGCGCCATCTATTATCATTGTTTTCCTCGGGAACAGTATTTTTTTCGGGATGAAAGGTAGCCTATGTTCGTTTCTGTACACCTGTCAACGTATATGCAAAATTTCAGGATAATCGGTTTAGTGGTTTAGGCGTGAAAAGGTAACAAACAAACAAACTCATTTTCGCTTTTATAATATTAGTTAGGATTAGGGTTATATCTATGTTTCCTAGCCTTTGTCTACAATCGTGTAACAATTTATCCGCAATGTTTTTACGCGGATGACACTTTGAACTACATCGCCGCTCCTACTAAATGAGATTACATGAACGTGGCATAGATTTTTAGTTGAAGGTACTCCTAACTTTATGAATCGTATTAAAATGCCTGCAATCATGTTACCGGTGGTGGAGGAACTAACAAAGGGGCGAAATTCAAATTCTTTGTTTTGTCTTATTATACCTATATTTTCAAAAGGCTGCCTGTAGTACCACTAGGCAGTCTTTTAATAATGTCAAAATAGTATAGACGATAGCTAGTACCTCAAAATAAAAAAAACATATTATTATGCATGTCAATCAAATCGGGAATAAGCATGATATTCAAGCCTTAATTTAAAATAATGTGCTACTGAATTTTAAACGAAGTTATGTTTGCTTGACAATATCAGTAATAAAAATAAAGCTTCTTAATTTCTTAGTAATTGTTTGTAGTGTTTTAAGTTATCACAAATAAAACTATATATTTCTAACATCTTACAACAAGCCTCTCAACCGATATTTATGAAATACTAGATGTTCCCGCGGTTTCATCCGCGTTTATCGTTACTGCGCCGCCCCCGTGGGTCGTAGCGTGATATTATATAGCCTATAGCCTTCCTCGATAAATAGGCTATCCAACACTAAAATAATTTTTCAAATCGAACCAGTAGTTCCTGAGATTAGCGCGTTAAAACAAACAAACAAACTCTTCAGCTTTATAATATTAGTATAGATAATATTGAGATAATAGTCATACCAAATTGCAGATAACTGCTAGTTAAAATAAATGAATAAGTACTTACATAGTAACTAAGGAGCTCTGTTTGGGTCTTTCTGGCTTTAACGACTTTTCGAATTTGGTGTATGTGGACAGAATCGCGCTTGCCGTTAACTCTGCTGGTCCCTGAAAACATTACAGTACATTAACCATAAATTTATTAACGGAGTCTGACAGTGCCAGCTGCAATAATCGCAGTTTTTACATTTTGTAAAAAGACTACTGAGAATAATTTCTGATTCACGGGCGACTTTGAGGCGCTCATAACCAGTTCACTTTCAGCACTCACTGATCGGTAAACGATTAGGAAGATTAAGCAACGTTGGGTGCGGTCAGTCTATAGATGGGTGACCGCTTAGTGGTATTTCATCTGAGCGTCTCTGTGCTTCGGAGGGCACGTAAAATGTCTGTCCCGGTTGTTGTCAAATTGACAGCAGTCGTTAAGCCATGTCAGAGGCCTACGGGCGGCTTGAACAACTCTTGACAACAGGTTGGCCACTAATCACACATAAAGAAGAAGACTTTACAAACACTCAAACAACTACAGCACAAGAAAACACTGACTCAGATCAACAATTTGTGAATCACACAAATTTTATCCTGTGTGGAGATCCAACCCACAACACAGCGCAGGCAGTAGCAGCGGCGAGGTAACCACTAAACCTATTAATGCCTTCGATCAAATATACCATAGATGCACATTCTCATACAAAAACCGCGTCAATATGTGGCACTGACCAGTACTACTTACTTATAAGCGTCTGCATTTATTATGCAATCCAGGAAATAAACCGGAATAACCATTGAACGCCCACTGAGAAACATTTTGTAATAGTTTAGTTAAAACGCGTCAATGTAAAGCGTCCTAAGTGTGTTACTCGCGATACGCAAGTGTACTAAGTATGTGGTACGGTCTCCACCGTAGTAGTGGTGTCGATTCGCTCTCGCTTACGGGCAGCGCACGCAAGAGTGAGTGGGACAGGTGCATAATATAGCGCATACGACTGATTTATGCACAGTTTTGTTTGGGCCGTTTTTCGAGCGACGATCGTGCATCTATGGTATATTTGATCGATGATTAGTGCAGTTAAAATAGCCACATAAACCTCTGTTCTGTGACA
This sequence comes from Catocala sponsa, assembly GCA_963564715.1. Classification (NCBI taxonomy): domain Eukaryota; kingdom Metazoa; phylum Arthropoda; class Insecta; order Lepidoptera; family Erebidae; genus Catocala; species Catocala sponsa. Next base: position 22,501,824 of record OY751341.1, on the reverse strand, counting down.
TTAACCATAATTATTTACAGTCTTCCAGTATATACAAAAATCGCAGAGATTTAGGCATTTTGAAGATATAATTGGTCCTAACACGATGCTATTAGATTTTAGATATTTTATTTAAAGCTCTTATACAACAGCTTTGTCCGTCCGTCTATCTGTCTGTTATATAACTTTCAACTCAAGAACCGTAAGAGCTAAAGACTCGCGGTCAACGCCATTCGACTCAGCATAGTCGATATACCCCCCGAAATGACTATGACCTTTGACCTCTGACCTCAAGGTCACGTGATACCAATTTTTTCGAACTCTGAGATTTACGGCAATTCATTGACGTTTCTCACTTGTTTTTTTCAATGCAGCCAAAGATCTAAAATTGCAATTTTAGATCTGCACAATTGACGTTGCAAAATGACATGCCGTGTGCAAATAAGATATGTCCACATTTGGCTGTGTGCAACTAATAACGTGAAAACGTGACTTTTAATGGTCACGTGGTTTTACATGTGGAGATTACATGACTCTAAATATAAAAATATCGCTGATATAAATGACAAAAAGAAGGCCTTTGACCACAACGCGGGCGCGGACGCTTACTAAACTAAATAAAGACGTTTTAATGATGAAATACGAAATGACTTGTTACTGTGCGAAATGTCAAAGATCCAATTTTGTTCATTCGTAATGAGTACAAATTATTATAGCGAGATAAATTGTATACATATGATAAAAAGTTTTGAAGAGCAAAGGATGCTTGTTTAGTCCTAAGTGACGCCAATGTTTGCGGTCATTCGAGAGGCTCCAGGTTTCATTCTCGAGTTAGGAATGTGATATGGTTTTGTGTAGGTCATTCTCGGCTGCAATACGGTGACTGAAAGAAACTCAAAATGGCAGAAGGCACGCCTCCATCACGTAAGATTTCAAACATAATAGGCAAAATCAGAGCTACCAGCCCGTCCGCCCCTTAAGATTCGCCCCGTCTAAAAAAATATTCCGTTCGCCCCGTTTTAAGGGAAAAATCAAAATTAATTTAATTTAATATTTTTTGAAGCACTCATACGCCCATTATCCATATCTGTATTATTTAAGTTTAGTAGTGTTAACACTGAAGCACTGTCATTATAATGTTTATTGATTCAATTTTATAACATTGTTATGGATATTGTTATGATATTGTAAAATAAAATAAAATAAAATAAATAAAATAAAATAAAATTATTTTCAATTTCTATAAATTTTTTTGCTCGCCATTCTTTATATACTTGAGGTAAGGGGCGAATGGGCACCATAGTTGTTTAACGGAGCGAATGGGTACTATAATTCTGCGGGGGGCAAATTTTGAGGGGCGAGTGGGCTCGTAGCCAAAATCAGTGGGTAAAACAAAGGTGTACCTTATCCTGTGGATACAAGTGTTAATCTATTTTAGTGTGTTGTCAATATCAAAGTACTCAATGGTGTAATAAATCCGTAATTTTCTCGAAAACCAAAGGAACAGAAAAAAATACAGTGAATCTTATATTATCTTATACATTTACGCGAATATTTCACCGTTACTATGACTGCTGAAATGCAGTCAAAACGTCGTGGAAAGTATGACTAATCCTAATATAAAATATAACTAGTTATAAAATAATATTTAAATAGTCAATGGAGTGTTTTAAATCAACCGCGATAAAAGCCGTTAAAAGTAGTTTAATTTCAAATAAATCCAGGTAGTTCAAAACGCTGGAATGAATACAACTTACAGTCAAAACAGTAGCGTCTGCATGAGTCCAGATAATACCAGATCCACCACCCTGTCACCGTGTTATCAGACATAGTATCCTTGACTAAAATAGATTGTACCAAATTGCATAAAAATCGGTTGTGGTTTAGGAGCGATAATGACGATTTCCCATATAAACTTTCATCCCTTATTCAACCCCTTCATGCCTTTTTTTACAACAAAAGGTAGCCTATGTCCTTTCTCAAGGTCAAGTCTATGTCTGTACCAAATTTCATCAAAATCGGTTTAGTGGTTGGTTTAGGCGTGAAAGCGTAACAGACAGACAGACAGACAGACTTACTTTCGCATTTATAATATTAACTAGCTGTGCCCGCGGTCTCACCCGTATCAGTGGTATTTATGGTCACTGCGCTACTCCCGTGAGCCGTAGCGTGATGTTATAAAGCCTAATCCTTCCCAGGGTCTCAGGCTATCTCCATTCCAAATTTCATCTAAATCGGTTCAGCGGATTGAGCGTGAAAAGGTCAGACAGACCGACAGACAGACAGAGTTACTTTCGCATTTATAATATTAGTAAGAAAGTAAGAATAAGAATTAAGTAAGGATAAGTAAGGATTTATCGAAAACGCAAATTCAAGTTCTACTTTATAAATTGTCTTTTCCCTGGTTAGTAATTTAGTGGAATAAAAGAAATCGAAATCTTGCTGAATGTTTATTGACAAGCATCATAATCACAAAAGTATACGTGCAATGTCGATTGTCCGTTATTATCAAGCTTGTCAAAGATCAATCTCATTATTTGACCTCAGACAAGTTTGATAACCACAAATATTGTGTGATATAGTATCGCCAAATATCGTGTGATGTATAAATTTATAAATACTATAAATCCTAACTAATATTATTAATGCGAATGTGAGTTTGTTTGTTTGTTTGATGAGTGAGTTTGTTTGTTTGTTAAGCTTTAACACCTTAACTACTCGACCAAACATCATGAAATTTCGCATACACGTTGTCAGGGGAACAGAAAAGGACACAAGATACCTTTTATCCAAGCAAAAGTACTGGTCCTCAGGGGTAGCTAGTTAGGAAACTATGTTCCGTCATACTTTTGTGTTTCATGCTCGAAGCTGGGCCCTTGTCTATGACCTAAAGTCATAGATGGCGAAATGTAGGAGTAATGTTTGTAATGTAATATTCACCCATATTTCGCGAACCATAACCTCTTTAGGGTTGGCAGAGCCGTATCTCTGCCAACCTCTTTGAGCGAGGCTGCGGAGCGAAAAAACCATTAACCAATAGGATTGCATAAAACCTCCGCTCCGCTCCAGTATGCAATCCTATTGATTAATATTTCTCCGTTTCGCTCCACAGCCTCGCCCTGCTTCAATGGACTGGCAGCATAAGAATAAAGGCGTGTGACTGCAGTGCATGTATAATGACAGCTAAATTACCGGTTCAGGTCAATGAAGCAAGGTAAGGCATAATTAATAAATTATATATACACGTAAGTTTATTACCCCGTGTCGTTAAAATATTTATTATTTACTCACTGGATAAGAAACAATAGGTACTCGGTGATAACAAAATGGCGAGGCACGTCACAAAAGCTCATTATATACGTCACGTCACGTATCAAATATTGTTTTATTTGGGTCACAAAGTAACACTTATCTTTCAGTTATATTTGTAAGTGACATTTACAAAAATATACGAGTAAAATGGTATATAAGCATTTGATCCGCGGTTTATATATATGATAAAGTACCTAAGAGATTACTGTCTGGTGTTAAGCGGCGGCCGTGGCTTGTACTTTGTAGCGCTAGGAGTATTTCTCGTACGTTGGGGTTACATTCAATTATTTTGAAAAGAACGCCACGCTCTAGGGAGAAATTCAAGGTGGGTGTTTTAACTGTCAAGAAAGTCTCTTCTTCTCCCTAGCCTTTATTATTCCCAAGTCACTTGGGGTCGGCTTTCCAGTCTAACTGGATTTGACTGGATATCAGTTTTTACACGGAGCGACTGCCATCTGACCTCCGCAACCCGAAGGCTAACGATACACTAAGGCTAGACCAGTGTCAGGATATTAGAGGGCACTGACTTCTCAATAACGACTGCCATAGATGTTCATGGCAGCTGGAACCGACGGCTTAACGTGCTCTCCGAGGCACGGAGCAGGCGATAATTATCAATCAATACGCACATAATTTTGAAAAGTTACATAACTTCCGAAAGTCAGAGGTGCGCGACGTGGGTTCGAACCCGAGACCCTCTGCATTGCAGTCTGTTGGTCTCCCCACTGAGCTAGCTAGTGATGCGAATTTTTATATTTCAATATAGTCAATTACATTGTACAAAACGTGATACCTACTTTTTAGTGTTATGGATGGAACACATACGCATAAAGTTAGTATCATTTTGTATTTTGTTTGTCGATCGACATGGCAAATAATGACAAATTAGCGATCGATATGGGAAATCATCCTGATAATTATTTTCTGCCTCATAGATTAACTTTCAGGCTTAACTATTATTTAGCCGTTACACTAAAAACGACCCTTACACACCGGACAAAATATAGACAATGGAATGAAAATATATTACTTGAACAGTCGAAAATAGTACAATTCATAAACAAACAGTGTAAATAACAAAATATTATTACTTAGTTAACAAAAAATAGCCACTTACGACCAAAAATATTTCAACTAAGACCAACAAACGATTCATTAAAACATATATCTGGAGTATAGCACTGTATGGCTCAGAGACATGGACATTGACACAAAGAGACAGAGAGAGATAAGAAGCGTTTGAAATGTGGTGTTGGTGTAGGATGGAAAGAATAAGTTGAACTGAAAGAAAAACAAATGAGGAAGTTCTTAATATGGTAAAGGAAAAGAGACATTTTAAAAACAATAGAAACCAGAAGAGGGAAAATGTTGGGCCACTTGATACGAAATTACACTTTTATAAGAAACATCTTGGAAGGAAAAATAGAATATAATATTGTCTTCTGTTTACGCGAATGTTATTCATTGAAATTAAACTACTATATACGGATTTTATCGCGTTGTTTATTTGACACTGTTACAAAATTTTTTGAAAAACTGTTACACTACTATAATCACTATTAAACTTTACAAATTTTTAAGCTAATTAAATTATTGAAACTATTAAAACTATTTATACTATTACTATACTATTATACTATTTAGATTTATTTTTTACACTTTCCCCGACGTTTCGGTTGCTTTTCAGCAGCCATGGTCACGGGGAGATATTATAGTAGTGTAACAGTTTTTCAAAAAATTTTGTAACAGTGTCAAATAAACAACGCGATAAAATCCGTATATAGTAGTTTAATTTCAAGGAAAAATAGAAGGCAGAAGGGGAAGAGGAAGGCCAAGGAGGACGTTCATAGATCAATTGAAAGAAAAGGTAAAAGTTACGTCGTATCAAGAAGTCAAAGCGTTGGCTGAAGATAGGACATTATGGAAGAGACTCCACCGACAAGAGCTTGGCTCTTAGGCTGGCCGCATACATTCGTTTTCCGTATTCGGAGCTGCGAATGCATGGAATCAATATAAAATACACTTACTGCCGCACATGTTCGCTTTTTTCTGAACGGAAAAAATTCCGTAAGTACGTTTCGAATGCAAGCCCGTGCGTTCGGTTCGGAGAAACCATTCGGAAAAACCTAATGACGTCATGCGGAATGCAGCCCTTGAAGATTGAAGAGAGAACAAAAAATAATAAGAACGGCAAGATCTTGTTGTTTGAGTGTTTATACAGTGCTTCGCGACATAGGAGTTATTCCTGCAGGAGTTGTCTTGTACAGTGCATGTAATCAGGCCTTTTATTGTTATGCCTGTAAGGTAGGGATACTTACTAATGAATCCATGCGATCTGTACTAAGTGTTCTGTAGGTATTGGTGGGCGCTGCGCCCTGCAACAGGGGCGAAGCCTCCGTGCGGCTCATGGCGCTGCAGTAACTGTGGTTCGTGCTTATACTCGGAGAGTAGTATCTGGAGTACATAAACAAAACAGAATGGTTAGTACACATAAACATAAAGAGTACACATCGCTCATTGATTATTGCAATAAACAAAATCGGCTTTAAGAACTGTGCGTCAATTGAAAAGTATCTTGTCTGTTTAATTTGCTTCTAAAATCGATTTTGTTGCATTATTCTGCATGCTTGGACCTTTATCTCTTAGACTCTAATGTAAATAAACAAATTATTTGCAAAGACTAGAAATATATTAAAGACCCATTTACACCGTGTAAGTTTCTAGCGTAGGTATATCATACAAGAATGGTCAAACGATAAGTAGCATGCATTATCGCATCAATCCGTAACAATATTTTTGCTCTGTAAATAGGCCTTTTTAAAGTGTTTATAATGTTCCTATCTGACACCAATTCCCAGAGAGTACCTACACGTCTCTTTAGCCTGAATAACCTGAATTCATTGAAACGCTTATAGCTTTTACTATTAAAAGCCATAAGCGTTTCAATATTCTATAATATATATTCTATCACATACACACAACACCATCTAGCCCAAACTATGCAAAGCTTGTACTATGGGTACTAGACAATGAATAAATATACTTATATTATACATAGAAACACCCAGACCAAGACAAACATCATGCACACAAATGTTTGACTTGTGCGGGAATCGAACCCGTGGCCTTAGGCGTTGCAGTGGGTTCCACTAACCACTACGCCATTTATATATCCAATAAAATCATCTAATGCAATAAATGTAGGCTACCGATAGTACCGATCCTTAATATAAAAATAAGCTATTGATCCTAAGGACGACATGTATTGAGGTTAAACTAATGTCCATACATGTCATAGGTATTGCAAACTGAGTCAAACAGAATGATTGCGCCTAATCAGCACGAGTTGATATCGTATGACATAGTTTTTCTATTGCCATTGTTTTGGGCGAGTTTGTGGAAGCTTATATCTTCTTAAGACTGCGCCGAGCGAAATGTGCCAAAACAGGCGGTCACAGTTATGTAAATAAAATCAACACTTTTTGTTTAACACAAATATAAAATATACATTTACTATAGCAATGAATGTGTTTACAAATACTCCGTGTAGAAGACTTAAAATAATTAATATTTTCGCCCACAAAATTACGTAAATTTGCACGAAAAATGCAAAAACGTAAACTCGTGTTACCTACGTGATTTTTAGATTATAACAGTAGAAATCTATCCTATTTTACAGCTTAAGCGAAACATAAATAGTTATATTACAATTTGTCCGTCCCAAATATTTAAGTTATTCGTTGACAATAAAGATACATATTTATCAAAAAAGCACTTCAAATCCTCCATACAATTTTACTATGGCGGCCGCGCGCCGATTTGAATATGCGCCGCACGAGCTCTGTCATTATCTGTCTTACGCTCGGCGCAGTCTTAACATCGCCATTATTATCGTCTTCAAAAAGCACCAGTGTTTTGAATGTTTAATTCTGTGACCTGCTTTTTACCAGGAATGCGTATAATTATTTATTGCTATTAACAGATTCCCTGTGCCATGAATCACATATCAGGGGTCTAATAACAAAGGCAGTAAAGTCCAGTTGAAGAAATTTTAAGTCACTTACAATAAACGAATAACGTTTCAAGGATATCACATATTTACTGCTGTAATGTATTTATAGAAGTTAAATTGTAATACCGTTTAATTTAAGCTCTAATTTCATCCTAAAACACGCCAATTAATCAAGAAACTTAAATAATGTTATGGACTTTGCCACATTTGTTAGTAAAGCAAGGACTTTACCGGTTTTGTTATTAATGGTTACGGACTTTGCCATATTTGTTAGAATATAATTTAAATACTTAACTGTCAGGGTTAAGCGGCCATGGAAACAGCTCATCTCTGATTGGTTGAAATGGACATTACTAATTTTGTTATGTCGGCCGGGGACTTTCCCGATTTTGTTATAAAACGTTTCGTTTATGCGTAGAAATCTATTGGATTAGGCCGGATTTGTTCGAATCTCTCAACGTGTTCTGGTAAAAAAGATGTTGCCACAACCAATAAAATTAAAATCGACGTTTCACATTTTAGGGGACTTTGCCGCCTTTGTTATTAGACCCCTGATATGATACATAACAATAGATTCTTTATTGTGTTGTGCTTGTAAGCTGTTTTATCTATCACGGGGTTGCGAAAGGGTTAAGGCCAATGTTTAATCGACAGGTAGCATACCTAAATGATAAATTTGATTGATACTTATCGCAATATACTAATTTAAAACAAAAGTACGCTGAAAATGCGGAAACTTGTCTGGTGTAAAAAAATTATCCTTAGTTATAAAAATACCTACTCACTTGTATTTCCGGTAACGCTTCCTCCTTTCCTCACAATATTCACAATCGGTGAAGTCTGAACACGCACTCCCGAATATCCTACGAACACAGAAAATATAATTAGAATTTAAATAAAACTACCAAAATACATATATCTAATTCAACACTACATTTACTATTCATAAACAAAATATATGTAAATATCAACAAACATATTAAATAGGTATATTATTTTATTATTAAATTTGTTGATCAAAAAGGCTTCTGATTAAAATTGTTGATCAAAATACGTACAATGTATTGTACCGTATTGGTAATTTGTTGATCAAAAATGCTTCGAATATATCCGTGCTAGTTCGTCAGCTGTCGCCAAGTGTGTGAGTTATCAATTCAATAATATTATTATTACAAGATTTCGTATTTATCAATACTCATCTGCGAAGTCACAGGGTGAGGCTTTACCCAGTTAATTAATATGGTTTGAATACTAAATCTTAGTGATGTCAACTAGATTAAGTTAAATTGTTTATTATTGAAAAACAGGGCTGGAAAACGGCTATGTTTCGATTGTACACACACATATCTGCCTATCATTTCGGGTGTATTCCCATCTATAAATTAATTAAGTAGTACCTAAATGAGTCCTTTCTTGTAGATCTATGTAAACAGCCATTAGCGATTGGCATAGCTGTATTCGACAAGACTATACATAAGTACATAAGCTGCAATGTTGATATCATAGGTCTCGGTTTGTGTACAACTGCAATTAAGCACATTACTCAATGCAACTTTAAAACAAACCAATTATGTGCACTGAAAATAAAACTCACTCGAGGTAAGCTTTCAAAACTCTTGGACAGAGCTACCATCTTTTTAAAAAGAAATCCTAACTAATATTATAAAAGCGAACATGAGTTTGTTTGTTTGTTACCTTGTCACGCTTAGGCCACAGAACCGATCATGTACAGGAACGGACATAGGCAACGTTTCATCCCGAAAAAAGTTACTGTTCCCGAGGAAAACAATAATAACGTTTTTATGATAATAGATGGCGCCACGTCTTTCGAATCATGATTGCATTATACTATTACAAGCAGAGTACAACCCGAATTTATTGTCAAAATGTAAATTAACGCGAGCGAAGCCGCGGGCAAAACCTAGTAAGCTATATTTACATTGCCCGCGTATATTTTGACTACAGTAATGATGGCAGTAATATATTGTTTACTTTAATTTATTAATAGATTTCTATGGGTACCTACTTACTCAGGGCGCACCTCAACATTTTCTGAAAGAAAAGCCTTTAGCTTAAACGTCAATGAACTAATCAAAATAGTTTTTTAAAGGCACGCCGACCTTAACATGGCGAGGTGACCATTTATAATTTAATTTCTTGAAAAAGTTATCTTGTAAACCTTTTGGGTATTAAATCATTTAGCTTGTAAGATCGAATGAATAAATAAATAAATTTAACACTCGACGCAGTGGCAAGTGTCGTGGGTTCGATCCCACATCACACAAAATGTTTGCGGTAAACGAAGAGTTTCTTCTAGTCTGCGTGTGCTTTACTTCCGTAGTATGAATGTTTGTAAAGGCCCCCGAAACACAGAAATTAAACCAGGAGAGGAAGAAGTCTCTTAAAAAAATTGTCTGCTGAGTATATCCGAAACGGGTTGGTCCCATTCGCCACCCCCAGCATTGCCCCTTCCGGTGGCGAATGGGACATTTTCCAAAAAAAATATCCCATTTGCCACCGGGGGTGACGCCTCTAGTGGCGAATGGGATTCTTTATATTGAAAATATCCCTTTCGCCACCGGAGGGGGCAATGCTGGGGGTGACGAATGGGAGTAACCCTCCGAAACGATACCAACCGGCGAATAGTTCTAACTTCTAACCATCCTGTATGTTTACAGGACACATTATATAACTATATTCAAATTTATATAACAATATGTTTACATTCATAACGTCTAAGATTACATGATTAGTACATTACAAATTGTCTTTATTAGGTTATTTATCTCGATCAGAGCAGTTACAAGCACATTTGTTTTTATTACTATTACTTATTATAAACAAAAAGGTTACCGGCATCAGGAATATTTTCTGTATAGGAGGGCTTTCGTGGGGGGCTTATAGACAGAAAGAACGGACACAATTGATGGATAACTATTTGATAATTTTTTGTCCCGTGTTGGGTTCGACCACTGACACATAAACTTACTGCGCCATACGTACAATCACACAAAATATTAATGGCATTTTCTAGCAGCCCCTTCGACGGTAAAATTTTATAATATTCTATCACATACACACAACACCATCTAGCCCAAGCCAAGCAGAGCTTGTACTATGGGTACTAGACAATGGATAAACATACATATATACTTTTTTTTGTAAATAAATACATATTATACATAGAAACACCCAGACCAAAACAAACATCCATGTCCATGCACACAAATGTTTGACTTGTGCGGGAATCGAACCCGCGACCTCAGGCGTGGCAGTCGGTTACACTAACCGCTATGCCATCGAGGCCGCCTAATAATGTCCTCCAGACCGAATTTCGGTCACGGCGGCCAATCTTAACGGAGACTGGCCATCTGCGCAGGCGATATTATAGTGCACAAGCGTGTGCGCAAACACAAGTGCACTCTCTGTTCCCTAACCCTCATGATCCGATGGGACGGTAATCCGACACGACCGGAGAGAGATCAGGCGCAGGACCAACGGCTTTACGTGCTTTCCGAGGCACGGGGGTGTCTATCTAACACCGCCAACTTCCTAACTTCGGGCTCGTATTGAGATTTCTTAACAGAAAAACCCAATACGTTTTTGTTGGCCCGACCCGGGATTCGAACCCGAGACCTCATGCACAGCAGTCACATCCACTACCGCTGCGCCACGGAGGCAGTTTTATAATAAGCGAAATATATAAAAACACGTTGTCGTTCATATGTATTAATTAAGAACTTTATCTATTTGTGGACCAATTCCATCCAAATCCGACGATTTCCACAAATTCAAGTAACATAAGAAAATAAAATATTAAAAATAATGTTCGAAACGTGCTTTGTTATACATATCTACTAACTTAACTATATAATGACCTATATTATTATCATGATTACCAAGTTTATTTACATTAATCATTAATTATATAAAAAAACCTTTTGAAAAAACCGACATAACACACAGAGACATACTTACACGCAAACACACATGTATACACACACACACACACACGCGCGTGCGCCCAAACATACATAACTTATACATACATACATGTTTCGTTTAATTTTACATTATTATTTAATTAGTATTTGTAACAATTCATTACAATACATAGCCAGTTGCACTCGCTGATCGGTAAACGATTAGCGAGGTTAAGCAACGTTGGGTGCGGCCAGTCTATAGATGGGTGACCGTTTAGTGGTATTTCATCTGAGCGTCTGCGTGCTTCGGAGAGCACGTAAAAAGTCAGTTCCGGTTGTTGTCAAATTGACAGCAGTCGTTAAGCCATGTCAGAGGCCTAGGGCTTGAATAACTCTTGACAACAGGTTGGCCACTAACCACACGAGAAGAAGAAGAAAAGAAGAGATAATACATTAAAATATAAAATGTACAAACATAACAGGACACACTAGGGGTGGAGACCTGGTGTCCTAAGATACAGGCGTAAGCTTAGTTCAGGCACCAGTCTCCCACATTCATACCTTATGTATTGTACCCGTAGACTAAGCTCATGAAATGTACTGTAGCGAGAAATAAATAAATTTTATTATTTATTTATTACTAGCTTTTACCCGCGGCTTCGCTCGCGTTAATTTAGAACTTGACAATCAATTCGAGTTGTACTCTGCTTGTAATAATATAATTCAATCATGATTCGAAAGATACGTGGCGCCATCTATTATCATAAGAACGTTACTGTTGTTTTCCTCGGGAACAGTATTTTTTTCGGGATGAAAGGTAGCCTATGTCCGTTTCTGTACACCTGACAACGTGTATGCAAAATTTCAGGATGATCGGTTCAGTGGTTTAGGCGTGAAAAAATAACAAACAAATAAACAAACTCATTTTCGCTTTTATAATATTAGTTAGGATTAGGATAGGATTTAATTTAATAAGGTTTTAGTAAACCCAATACTTTCTAACATTAGCTTTCTTGTTGGAAGTGTTCTTGCATCAATATATGGAGATACAAGAAGTCAGGGTCACATACTGTTATAAATACATATAAGTATGTACTGCGTCATACTACTGATAAATCATAAACATTATGATTATTTACAGAATTTCGATGAATCTCGAAAAATAAGGCACCAAAATTCATTGTCGATTGAATAAGAATGGTTCTTCTCATCGGATCTGCTTCTCATCGGATCAACCTTTTGCACTGAACCTAGCAGCCAGCCTAAATATAGCTTCAGTAACTTTAGTAAATTCGCTAAACACTATATTTTAAACAGTGAGCTAAATAAATAAACTATTGTTGACTTAATACTGACTAAGTCACAATACGCTAAAATAAACAATATTTTAACAAAAAAGAAAACCGTCTTCAGAAAAGAATATTCTAAAACTTAAAATGCACTAAAAAGTTGATAAATAATTGCATATTCTTGTGAATAATTAAATTATTGTTATTAATGGAGTCGGTGTGAGCCAAGGTAGGTTTGTAACTAATTAAACATAAGACGTCTTACTATAATTATAACATAACATTGGCATGCACAATTACACACATAGACGCAGCACGCGGCGCGGGCGGCTGACACCGACTCCAAAAATAATAATAATTTAATTATTCACAAGAATATGCAATTATTTATTAACCTTTTAGTGCATTTTAAGTTTTAGAATATTCTTCTTTGAAGTTGGTTTTCTTTTTGTTAAAATTTTGTTTATTTCTCGGTTTTTAGTCATGCCAGTTCTTGCCAAAAATGAGGACATCATCAATGTAGCCAAATACGCATTATTAAGGATAACTCGAAAACGAAAGGTCAAATCTTGATCAAAATTAAATGGGACCACACGGGAAGCACCAGCTTACAAATAAAAAAGAATCATCAAAATCGGTTCACCCAGTCGAAAGTTCTGAAGTAACAAACATTTAAAAAAATACAGTCGTATTGACAACCTCCTCCTTTTTTTGAAGTCGGTGAATAATCTATACGTCGCTACTGACGTACCTACCTATAGATTATTTGATCCGCTTTCTATACAGCTAGATATTGGATACATCATTTCTGCCATTATGTAGTCAATGTCATGCTGTGTATGAAGTCTCGAGACTGAACCCCGGATCGGGCACACAAACTTATTGGGTTTTCCTGCCAAAAATAGCAGACTGAAGCTAGAAATTTGGCGGTGGTGCACACCCCCGTGTCTCGGAAAGCAATACAAATCGATTGTCCTGCGCTTGATCTCTCGTTGGTCGTGTCTGATTGCCGTTCTATAGTATTATAAAAGTTACGGAACCAGGCGCGAATCCAGCCCTCAAAAAAGGAAGGTCACAGCCACCCGAAAATCGGCCAAGTGCGAGTCAAAGTACGAACTCGCTCATGAACAATCATGACTCATGAACGACTTTTGAATTTGATTATTTCCTTTTTTCCACGCATCACTACTTTGGCCTTAGGAATGAAAATAATCATTGAAGGAAGTCAGACCCGATTTCGTCCAATTAAATAGTCAAACAGTTTCGATTAAATTCCAAACCAAAATTACAATCAATAAATTATTATATTTTCTTCTTTTCTATTAGCCAGTAAGCTAATAAAGGGACACTAGACTGGGTAAATAGGCATCTTGACGCTGTCTCAGGAGTCGTAAAGCGTTTATTATCATCAGCCTATCAATCTCAATAGACCGTGAAAGTGTGACGTCACAAGTCTATTAGGGTTGTGGTCATGCCCATCGTGCCCACAACGGTGGATCCGCCCTCGTACGGAATAGAAAGTGCACTTGAGAGCGCACACAATAAGTACACTATTACGCGGTTGGCGGAGATTACGCGAGTCTTAAAACTAGGTATAGCTGATGAACTGCCGATGCAATACATCTCAAGTCTTGGCAAATATAGGCGTCAGACTCTATAGGTATACGTGTATGTTTAAATAACGTATAGATATATAATATCCGGTCAACTTTAGTCACAAGCCCTCCCGTCATGTGTGATGTGAGTCAACAATGAATTAATGTGCTATGATGCAGTGCGTCTGTTATCGAGCCGTGCGCCGAGGCTGTCTGTGTTCCCAACGATCTGCCTTGATCTCTGCGCGATAGGGATGCTACTGATTGATTTATTTTGTTTATCTTTTTGAATTTATTGCTAAAAAGTTTCATTGTTGTTGATTTATAGACATGAAAGATAATCCTATTTATTTATGTTTATTTTTTATTTTCAAAAAGTCGACTCGCACTAGAAATAATTCCTGTGTCGCAGCCCGCGTGGGACTTTACTTTACAAACATTCAAACAAAGAATAATATACAGATTCGGAACAACCATTTGTGGATTTCATAAATTTTTGTCCCGTGTAGGATTCGAACCCACAACTCTTGGTGAATGGTCTTGAATTCGATGTTTCCTGTTGCAGTACCAACGCGAAACCACACGACCCACCTACCATTCATGGCAGGAGTAGACATAGGCACACTCTGGTTGAGGATTCCGGCGACTGGGACCGCAATTAACTCGGACCGCGGTCCCAGTTGCCGGATCCATTTAATTTTAATATTTTTCTTCCGGCAACTGGGACCACTCATAAATAAATACAAAATATATTGTTCAAGCCAAAAACCGTACAGTTAAACGAAAAAATGTTTAAAGAAATAATTAAAGAAAAACTCCTTGATTCAAAAATATAATCATATTCATAAAGGTCTGTAAACCTTCATTATCTACAGCATCTTTATCAAACTAAAGTATTATTGTGCTTTTTTTATACGATCCGTTTTAGGAAGTTTCTGGCGTTATAAGTTTTTTGAGTAAGAGATAAGCCATTATATGAGGTATCTGCCTGTATCTGTATCTGCCTACCCTTCTGGGAAACAGGCGTGAATCTATGTATGTATGTATGTATGAGGTATCAATCAAAATTTTTGAACAGTGTATAAGACAAATAGCATGTTGTCCCTTTTAAACACGCAATTTCTAAGACAACAGAAGAAAACAACATTATAAACAGACTTCAGCCATAAATCATAGAGAGTGCATTATTGACAAATCTATGACGTTTCACGATAAGAAGGTAGGTACTTTCATCTTGATTTACGATGAAGTATTTATAGAAGAATGTTGCGTGGGGTCACGGCTGACGAAATTATAATCAGTATTTCGTCATCTCTAATAAATATTTATAGTTTGATATAATGTTGTCTCTGTGATATGGTTGCTTTGTTTACTAAGAAATAGGCCGTATGATCTATATTATACCTATATAAATAGATCCATGCCTGTATTTTTTTTATTGTTCTTGGTCATTGAGGAGTCTGCCCACCTGATGGTATGCTATAACCGCTGGTCCTAGTCATGGCTGTCACTTTTTAATTCTAACGCAGAATATCTATCCACATCTCAAGAATTAACACGACACAACGCTAAATTGCAATTCGTCGCTTTCACGAATCGTCAACTTTGCCAAATGTCCACTTCACAAAATGACAATATCGCAAAATGTCTACTACTACTCAAAAAAATAATCTAATTAGGTATGTCATGTATGATCAGCATCGATAGCCCAGTGGGAGATTGCCACACAGAAATTCTGGGTTCAATACCATGGCACGCACCTATGACTTTTATAAGTTATGTGCGTATTAAATATTTTAATTACCACTCGCTAAAGCGAGTGGTAATTAAAATATTTACTTTCATCGTTAAAACGATGAAAGTAAACATCGTGAGGAAACCTGCATTCCTGAGAGTCCTCCATGACGTTGTCGATGAATAATAGAATAGCAATATTGCTCGCTTATTTACTTATAGGTATGCAACCTAAAGATCCGTGAGAAATTTGAATATATTACACTCCTTTGGGCAGTGCCGGATTAAGCAAGCGCGGGGCCCGTAGCAAATTCTTTCGGGTAACAATGCTTGCGTCAGACTTTTTGTAGAGCTGATTATTGGGCCGACTGATATTCTACACATTTATACGAGCGACTTTTTGTAGAACTTGTGCGTTTACCGTATGAAATTCGGTGTTTTATATACGCCAAGGAAATAGTCGGTTACCGATTGTCTGACGTGGATTGTCTTAGTAGGAAAAGTTGTAACGTTTTTGTGACATCAAGTAAATTCAATATAGGTACCACATCTTAAGTAATAAGTTTCACTCAAAAAATTACGCTCAGGCAGAGATGAGTGGGCTTAAATATGTGGGGCCCCCTTTCGCGCGGAGCCCGTAGCAATTGCTACTCTTGCTACGTGGTTAATCCGACACTGCCTTTGGGAATATAAGTACAGCATAGTCCTACGGCAGAAGTACTACACTACTGAAGAAGTCTATCACGCCTACATTTCACCATATAAGATTTTAGGTCCACGTACGGGTCAGCCTATTAACGTCTACCGGACAGAGTTCCACTGTACGGCTACTCAGAGTTTCTTGACAGCAAAATCCAATGACACTTTGCCCAGCCCGGTAAACCAACCCCTAAGGTCATGAGCAGCAGTCGGAATCACCGGTAGCGGGGCAGTTTTATTATTCTTGTGTTGTTTCTTATAATATATTATTATAATTATAATATGAGTTAGGATGCGAATATGAATTTATTTGTTTGTTTGTGACGCTATACGCCTCAACTACTCGACGGAACATTATGAAATTACGCCATAAATGGCCATTGCTTTTTGTGCAGAAATCACACAAAGAGATGTAGGCCATAAACGGCAATTTCATAGTTAAAGACCTAATAATATTATTTACGCATTTACAATATCGCAGTGTGTGAGACCTTCAACTCGGTCACCGGTCGTGCGTCACTTGTGACAATTTTATTATCAGTCCTGAAAATTCTCGATATATCCAGATAACAAAAGCAATCTGGTGCGTATTTCTGGGTTATTAAATTTGTATCCTAACTACACACATGTATATTTTTTGTTACACTGGGCAACAAAAAATATACATTTTTTGCGGCATTAATATTGTTACTGGTTAAACACCTACATCAGTCATACCCGAAATATATTTACTTTGTATGGGTTGACTCTGGTTCTTGAGATATTCAACATAAAGAACGGTTCCATTATATTTTCCAGGACATTTGAACAAAGAAAGAAAGATACCAAGGGACAGCCAAATTATGATGGCAGACTATTGCTTGAGTTTAATAAGGGATTGTCTTGAACATAAACACAATAGAAAAGCTTACAGATATATTTTTTCTAATATTTTTTGTATTAAGTTTTGTTGTCGTTATTATATAGCCGCTTCTAAAATATACATACATTTAATAATAAGTAATTGTATTTTTATTTCGACCTTCTTTCAGCCATATAGTTATAAGTCTTATCTCATAAACTAGAGTCAATTTAACAAATCTGATATTTTTCTCGTATTCAGCATACTGAACTTACACAAAATTGATTTCAAGTTACCATGCCACAAAATGACAGTTCCCCAGTGCAAATGTGAGTTTGCTTGTGTGTTTGTTACGCCTTAACTACTCAACCGATCATCATGAAATTTGGCATGCACGTTGTCAGGGGTACAGAATTCATGCAAAAAAAATGATGTTTCTAAGGGATATAAAATCCACCTATTTCCCCGACAGGATAAGCAAGAATCTGCAGGATGAATGCGTGAGCGATCCTTGCGCCCCGGCCATAGACCGTTTGAAGAAACACCGTGGTAGGTTTAGTCGGTAGGATCCAGGACTTTCTATCTTTCCCTGGGTGAGCTCGCCATAACCCCTCCGCCCGCCCCCACTGAGGTGTATGGGCCCCAGCATTTCACCAAGTTAAAACAAGTGAGAAACGATAATGAATTGCCGTAAATCTTAGAGTTCGAAAAAATGATTCAAGTAATATGCAAAGGTCACGTGATACCACGTGACCTTGAGGTCAGAGGTCATAGGTCATAGTCATTTCGGGATATATCGACTATGCTGAGTAGAATGGCGTTGACTGCGAGTCTCTAGCTCTTACGGTTCTTGAGTTGAAAGTTGTATAACATACAGACGGACGGACGGACAAACCTGTTGTATAAGAGTATATTCGAACTCAAAAACGGATAAGTAAGAATGTATCACATTTTGCCAGCTATTGTTTTAGATTCCTCGTAATAGGGAGCAAAAGCATTGGCTTTTGCTCTCTATTACGATTTAGATTGCTACCGGATAAAGTATGTATTTATCAGTAGCAGTATTTCTTAGCAGAAAAAGTCAATAGCACTGCCCGACCCAGAAATCGAAACATGCACGGCAGCGGCATTCAGTACCGCTACCGCTAGTGTGTAAATGAAAGTTTGTCTGTTAGGAAATTTTTAGAAGTGCGAACATTGAAAATATGCCCCGTAGATGGCAGTGAGAGCCTACTGCCCTTTATTATGTTGGACATAAAATTAATTTCTAGGTTGCTGGCGAAATGTCGGTTCTATTATTTCTGCCTAACCCTCTGGGGATCTAAGTGTGAGACTGTGTCTGACTGGTTATTATTAGACATAATATATCATATTTTATCATTTGGTTCAATTTCATACAATCGGCACGTGCGAGTTATTGGTGTTATCGTGTTTCTATATTCATCTAGAAATAAATTATTAACTTGTATTATCAAATCAAGAACATTCAATGTTTCATTCCTTTACATTCGCAACAGTTAATATCATTTGATTTGCCATTTATTTCTATCAATTCTAATTACAATTAGTTATTTTCGATTTTTCGCGTCGTCAATGAGAGATATTGCTTGGTAATTTTCCATCATAAGTCGAAAATTATGAAGCTTTATTTTCACTATACAATATAGCTATATTCTTATGTGATACCATCTCCATTTGATCAAGTAATTTTAATATCTTTTATACTATCTTTCGGCCTCTTTAGTTTTCCATTTGAAAAAACGTTTACCAAGCATAATTTATATCTATCTATACCAAATTTTAAATTAATAGCATTAGTTGTTGAGATAAACAACTGTGACAGACAGACAGACATACGGACTAACAAAACCGCATAAAAGTACTGTTTTGCCAGATTAGTACAAAACCAATAGCATTATTTAACGATAAATAAAAATATGTAAGTACGGTAAAACTACACACAGTGTGTATGCACAACTACGTGTGTGTTAAAGTTTAGTGAGTCTACTAAAGTTACATTTAAGTTAGTTGTTAAATTCGAGGAAGAATTGAGCCTATGAGATGATACCTCAAACTTAAAGTAAAAGAAATCTTTATTATCATATAAATGTGTAGAAACTTCCTGGTCACGTTAGTCAATTTATACATTACTAGATGTTCCCGCGGTTTCACACGCGTTTATCGTTACTGCGCCGCCCCCGTCGGTCGTAGTGTGATGTTATATAGCCTATGGCCTTCCTCGATAAATGAGCTATCCAACACTAAAATAATTTTCAATTCGGACCAGTAGTTCCTAAGATTAGCGCGTTCAAACAAACAAACAAACTCTTCAGCTTTATAATATTAGCATAGAAAAATTATTAAAATCATATAAACTAAGTAAGAGTGTTGCATAGAAAAAGAATAGTTCGAAGCTTAAAAGCTCTCATGAGAAGAAGCAGGCAAGAAACTCATGGGCACTCTTTTCAATCACCAATTAATTTTTAAAATAGTATGCACCTAATACAAAACAATTTATTAAATTTGATTATAACGAACTGCTGTGTATAATATTATACATTATTGATTATTACTACACTAATTGAGCTGATATTATATTTATATAGCGCATAGGTGGTATCTCCAGATTACAGTCATTGTACGTCAACACACACAGATTCGATAATAAATATTTATTTTATTATGCCGCATTTACACATTCGTGCGAATCGCGAGGCGAATGGCGAGGCAAATAACGAACACGCATATGTAAACAGTGCGCTCGCTGTTCGCCTCGTGCCTCGCCTCGCGATTCGAGCGCTCGCGTTGGGAGCGATTTTTCGAACGCAAATCAAAGGGCACGAATGGCGAACACGAACTTACTGTTTACACATTCGCCTGCATTCAGTTGACAGCTAGCGCCCGACCCAACAGGACGTGTAGACAAAATGGAGTGGAGTGAAGGGCAAATTTTAGAATTCCTAGAACTTTATCAAAAGGAAGAGCTATCATCCACCATCGTCTGCGTCGACGATTCTTTTTTCCTTTTTACGCAGGATATCTAAATAATTGTATAAACTCATTAGATGTAGCGTGTATGCCGCAATTATTTTCACGTTCTCCATGTTCGTGTGCGAATGTCAAAATAATTCACCCCACGAATGTGTGAACAGTAGTTTGCGACATCACTCGTCTACGAAAGTTTTGTCGAATGTTCGTCGAGTGACGTGGCGAATGGCGAACACGGTTGTGTACATGCGGTATTACTAGTTACATTAAAAGTTTAATATTATATGCTGTGGATGAACTTCCCAAAGTACGCTGAAGCCCTCCTAGTTAGATTGTATGCAATCATTTACCTTGTGACTTATTTAAAAATGTACGTGAGCGAACCCCCCCACCACGCCGCCCCCTGTTCAAGATGTTTGCCGGACATTTTACTACGAAGTACGGCTGCGGACTGGCAGTGCCATCTATTGAATAGGTCCAGAACTAAATGGTTGTTGAAACTTAAAATAACCTCAAAGTTAAATTTTACCCAAATGAGTGGTATACACACACTACATTCATTTGTCATTTCACATTTTCAATTAATAAGAATCAAACCGAAGACCTCTCGATTACGATAAGACAGATATTTTAAACATTAGACTGCCGCTATTATCCTCTTTCTTTATTCGAATCTCATAATTTAATTTAGCACTTAACATATTTCATTGAATGCACAAACTAGCAAAAGATTTTTTTTAAATAAGTCACAAGGTAAATGATTGCATACAATCTAACTAGGATGGCTTCAGCGTACTTTGGGAAGTTCATCCACAACATATAATATTAAACTTTTAATGTAAGTACACATGTTGCGGATGACGGAATCAGATAAATTTCATTTACTGCTAAATACATATATTATGTACAGGGGGATTTTGGAATCGTGTAATTCCTTTTAACCACGCATTCTACTGGTGATTTAGAATAACCTGACCATATTTTTTATTACAATTATATTTTTTGAGAAATTTATGTACCTACTGATTTTTTTCGTGAAATGGTTTCAGATAGT
Source organism: Catocala sponsa (assembly GCA_963564715.1). Lineage (NCBI taxonomy): Eukaryota > Metazoa > Arthropoda > Insecta > Lepidoptera > Erebidae > Catocala > Catocala sponsa. Next base: position 22,480,398 of record OY751341.1, on the reverse strand, counting down.
CATAAAAACGGTACATTAATTTTTCCAAAAAAATATTTCTAATAGAAAAAATATGGTCCGGGTTATTCTATACCACAAGTAGAATGCGTGGTTAAAAGGAATTACACGATTTCAAAATCATCCTGTAGGTATATCGGGCCCGCCTAATTCAGAAATAGGGGGCGTGACACTGCTTTGACGTATTCTACATACAAAAGCGCATAGCTTTACGCTTATACCCTAGAAGTAACAGCGGTATATGTATTACATCATCAGTTATTGTTTCAAGTCCCACGTAAAACGCCGAGAGCCTATACCCGACTATTGAGCACAGTTCAAGAGCTCTTGACAGAAAAACTTAATTATCCTTTCCCTAGACCTAATGCACAGCCGTCGCATTTATTATCGCCAACGAAACAGAAGCGTATTATCTGTGGCAAAATATATACCATTATAATAAAGCTAAAGGGTTTATTTGATTGAACGTCCTAATCTGTGGAATTACCAGTCGGATTTAAAAACTATTTTCGCATTTGGCACCCAATCCTTGAGGAAGCTATATAACATCACGCTACGAGCCACAGAACTGAAGCAGTAGTCATCATAAACATAAACCGCGGGAAACAGCGACTATTCTAGAAATCTATGGTATGTTCACTTCTAAGTTCTAATACCTATAGATAAAACAATACTCACTCATAACTATCCACAGATTGCACAGAACTAGCAGCTGAATCATCATCCCGCTTTGCCACGATATTCTCATGAAACCTCATCACTATAAATTTTCGATAGTTTTTTAGATAAAAACGCCGCCGTCGGCCACTGTGTTCGGAATACGTTTGACAGATAACACACGTCACAAAGTGTTTTGATATAATTTCACTTGTTTGTGGCCGTTAACAGATAATATGCTATTGTTTTAATCAGAGTTCATCTGCTTTGTAACGTATTCACTTAAGCTCGTCATTTATCTATGTACCTATATAAAAATCAATAATAATTACTGTGCGTTGGTCTCGAGAAATCTCGAATATGACTCGACCGATATCAATATTTTTTTCGTTTCGTTCGTCCCATTACTAGGTTGGTTGCAAACATGCAGCGGAAACATCGAAAAATAAATTTTTTATGAGAATTTCCATTATCAATAATTTTAGGTGGCACGAATTTCACCGGGTCGTCTAGTCTTTTATAGTTTTGAAGATGCAGAGTTTTGAAGCTCCTCTTTCGTAGAGTTTAAAATAGTCGTGATATTTGGATATCTTAAGAAAGGGACATCCTTGGTGGTAGTGATTACGACGACTGTGCATGAATGGTCTCGGATTAAATTCAACGTGATACTAGGCTTTTCTAATATCTCATCAGTAGCACGGAGCCTGGAAGCTGCACCCGGCAGAAGGCAATAGACACAATAATTTAAGGTCCCACAGGGGGGCCTGTGGGAACTTAAATTATTAGCTATCGTTCGTCGTATGCCGCACGCCGGTGTTGGAGACATTGCTTATATTAGTGTTGATCGGTAAAATTGTTGGTGAGTCTACCCCTTCAGGGAAATAGGTGTGAGGCTTTGTATGTAAGCAGAACCAGATTATATTCCGAAAGCGCTCTACTACCTACTACTAGCTACCTAAAATAATTATGTAAGCTAGAACACTTATAATAAATACCGACATCCCGCGCGCCTTTGGGCACATTGATGCCGCTATCGTATGTAAGGTATTTGCTCAAACTGTAGTGGAGAGATTTTTCTGAAGTAAACTAGAGTGTACAACCCTGTCGTTGCCTGTTATTCGGTGACGGTAAAAAAGCCAGCTTACTCGAAGAAGTATCACTCTATTATAGGAAACCGGCGTAAGAGTAGTGAGTTAGCAATAAAATGACTGTGTTTCGCTAGTTAAATTACAGTTCTGGAAGCTCACATTCATACCTCTACCATTCCTTTGCTCCCGTCCTATCTTAAATTATTCTTGCCTGAAATCGGAAACAATCTTAAAGTAGGCAAGAAATTATAAGCTTCTAACAGCCTTATACCCTGCATTGAAATTTTGATTATATTAAAAGATTTTTAAACATACATAGTAGTAAGGTAGGCAGAAGTGTTGGTATTACACTGAAATCGACAAATATAATTTCATTACTATTATTAGACAAATAGATTTACAAATATATAGATGATCGCTGTCTACCGGGCACAGTTCCAGGCACCCGTCGTGCTAACACTAAAAATGTTCTCAACAGGAAACGCAATAGCACTATGCTTGTCCCTGGAATCGAATACGAGAGCTTATACACAGCATTCACTACCGCTGCGCCGCTGAGGAAAATGTAGCTACTAGATGTTCCTGCGGTTTCACCCGCGTTTATCGTTACTGCGCCGCCCCCGTGGGTCGTAGCGTGATGTTATATAGCCTATAGCCTTCCTCGATAAATAGGCTATCCAACACTAAAAGAATTTTTCAAATCGAACCAGTAGTAATCACGTAGAAAAAACCAGGAGAAACATCGTTTGTACTATGTCTGTAATGGGTAATTATTTTGCTGCAATGTTATTTTAAAACTGAGATATCTCCTAAGATATTAATTGAAATCGAATGATGTAAAGGGCAATTTTGTTTTAAATTAAATACTTGTGATGAATAACGTATTTATTTGGATAAGGATTAATATTATGTTTATAATAATACCTTCGCAAATAATGCATTATTTTAGAACAAATTTGGTTAGCATAAAAATGGTTATAGTGAGCCAACCTTAAAAGATAGACATATGCTGTCGCGGACTTTTTTTTAGAACTTTTAAAGGGGAACAATTCTGTCATACATGATTTTTGCAAAACTTTAACTGTTTACGCAGCGCACGCAGCGGAATCTCTCAAAAGGAAAAATACCCTCCGATTTTGAAACATTCTTCATTGGTGCTCAGCTCCTATTCATTTTAGCGTGATGATATATAGCCTATAGCCTTCCTCGATAAATGGGCTTTCTAACATTGAAAGAATTTTTCAAATCGGACCAGTAGTTCCTGAGATTAGCGCGTTCAAGCAAACAAACAAACTCTTCAGCTTTATAATATTAGTATAGATTTATTATAATATACTAGATGTTTTCGCGGTTTCACCCGCGTTTAGAGTTACTGCGCCGCCCCCGTGAGTCGTAGCGTGATGTTATATAGCCTTCCTCGATAAATAGGCTATCCGACACTGAAAGAATTTTTCAATTCGAACCAGTAGTTCCTGAGATTAGCGCGTTCAAACAAACGAACTCTTCAGCTTTATCATATTAGTAAAGATATAGTAATATAATTCTGCCTAGCCATTCGGGGATATACTTACATACATAGATAAAAACACCTATGTATGTATGTATAGCTCAACAAGATAATAAAATACTACAACAATTAGGTAAGTAAGCACATAACAACAAATTTTGTACAACAGAGAATTAATTCTGAAGATTTTCTTCAATAATCTTGGGTCACAAGTGTATCAGTTTCATGAACAATTATAATGCGTAGTAATTTTTAGTTAAAACGATTAATTAGTTACATGTTTGAGTCGGTATTTATAGTCACAGGCCATAGTTACTATTATCAACAATCAGCTGTTTATTTAAAATGTACTTCCGTCAGGAAACAATAAAAATATTGCCCGAAATAAACAGACTTATAAACCAGTGAAGCTGATAAATAAAATCATAAAAAATATTTACTTCGGTAAAGTATGCTGTGTCTGAGGTTCGATTCCCGAGATGCAAATTCTAGCAGTAGCAGTACCGACCCTGGAACTGTGTCCCGTAGACGGTGATAAGCTTGTCCCCCATTATGTGGGACCTAGAACTATATCTAGGGAAATGTGAGCGTAATACACCACTGTGTATCCCTTTCTAAAGAAAATACATCGCCCGTTCAAGAAATAATTACCATTTCAACGGACAGAAAGAACACACAGACTCGAAACAACTATTTGTGGATCACACACATTGATATACACATCAATGATCACACAGTAATTTATGTTTGTGCCGTGTGGGGATTTATTTATTTATTTATTTATTCCAAAAAAGAAAAAAACACTAGAGGCTTACAGCATCTGTACCAACACGCCTTTAGTGCTATACTACTAACATACACTTTAAACACACAAAACAAATAAATTAAAATAAAATATAAAAGAAACATTAACATTAACAATCATATTAACTACTAAAATAAAACAATTTTGAGTATTCGTAAAGAAAACAATAGATAAAATAATTTATGCCATCATGTTAAGGAACTCTGTTACTTTTTTAAACATTTGACTAGTGTTACAATAAAATAAGTCTGTATCCGGACTTGCAAGTAGTAATTTGTTCATATTGTCAATCGCTCTTGCCGTTGGACAATAAGTAACCTGCGGTAGACGCCATGATGTGGGATACGTGAATAATCTATGCTGCCTACGTCCAACAGCACGCATGTACTGATTTGGCACATAGAAGCAAATACACTCTCGCACAGAAGGGTTATCCACCTTATGTACCAGTAATAAATAATAGTGCATTATGTGTGTAAGATTGCGCCTAAATTCTAAGGTATTGAGACTAATCATTCCCGAGACAAACATAGAGGGGTATAGAAAGGGATAGTAGCCATATATGCGTTTGTACAAGTAACGAGCAAATTTGCGTTGAACTCTCTCTATCATTAGTGTATATAACTGCTCATGTGGATGCCAAACAATCGCATTGTACTCCAGTTTGCTACGTATATAGGCGTTATATAACAGTCTTATTACTAGAACATTATCAAACTGAGAGGACATTCTAATTATAAATCCTAATGATTTATTAGCAGCCTTACATATGGTTGTGATGTGATTGCGAAAATTTAATTGATTGTCTAGGGTCAGTCCAAGATCTCGTATAGAAGTAACTCGCTCAAACGGCTGCCCTGCCAGCTCGTAGGCCATTGTAATAGGTGAACGGGAACGAGTGAAGGTGATAATTTTACATTTAGGGATATTTAAGGACAGCTTATTCGCTGTGCACCATTCAACAACGGCATCTATGTCGTATTGTATGTCTTCGCAATCTGTAATGCTCCGAACAGGGGCAAATAACTTAAGGTCGTCAGCGAACATTAGGCATTCTGTCTTAGATAAAACTCTAGGTAAATCATTTATCATGATAGGCCCAAGGGTACTGCCTTGACTTACTCCTGAGCGTGTATAGTAATCGTTTGATACATACTGTCCTATTTTTACAAATTGTTTTCGATCTCTGAGGTAACTGGCTATAAATTGGAGGAGATTAGTGTCGAATCCTATTGCCGATAGCTTTGTTAATAGTACGTCGTTATCGACAAGATCAAAAGCTTTAGTAAAATCTAAATAGGCTGCGTCAATTTGACAGCCAGATGTCATCCTAGTTTTCACGTAGTCAGTAAAATAAATGTAATTTGTTAATGTAGAACGCGCTGGTCGAAAACCGTGTTGAGAATTATCTAATTGACTGTTGATTTGCAGAAATATACGATTTCTTATAATTATCTCAAATAATTTACCAAACACTGATAATACGGCAATAGGTCTGAAATTGTTAATGTCAGTAGAGAAGCCAGTTTTAGGAACGGGCGTCACTCTAGAAGTTTTCCATCGATTAGGATAGGAACAGCATTTAAGGGACAGATTATATACTATATGTAAGAGAGGCTCCTCCAGAGCAGATACAGGGTTGCCAACCATACGAGGTTCCTCGTACAATTTATATGAGATTTGCGTTATCCCGTACGACGTACGAGGACACTGTCAGCCTCGTCAGTCGTACGAGATGTTTTTTGCAAGTAAAAATTTGATCAAATCTCTACGGCTTGACGTTTTCATTTTTTTGAGAAATTCTTGGAACTGAACCTAGCACGGTAGGCGGGCTGACCTCTTTCTTTTAGTAATTTTCTACCGAAAAATAGAATGTACGCGATTTGAGATCCAAAATACAGGTTTTTGCCTGCTTCTGTACGAGAAATAAAGTTCTACGGTTGGCAACCTTGGTGGGGATCGAACCCACAACTCTCACTTAGTGGGAGCGGCAATGGTGGCCCATATAAATTACTACGCCATTCGTATAGTATATCTAACTTTCAGAGATATAGGCGTGAGACTGGTTATGTAAAGTTTTATTGGTACTATCAAAGTGAGAAACAAGGATACCGCCTGATGGTAAACTATTACCATGGCCTATGGGCCTATGGCCTATGCTTGTAATACTATGGCTAACAAGATAACAGCTTTTAAAAAATACGGCGTTAAAACAACATAATATTAGAATAGTAATACGAGTTATTTTGGTAATAAATATAGAAGGTATTGTATTTTGATTACAGTGCCATCTATCGGATTATTGCGTAATCATTATGTATATTTTCAACAAAACGAATCTATAGTAATTAAAGCTAATGAGTTTATTTTTATTTTTTAACACCTAGCATGTTGAGAAACTCTTTAGAACTACCAGTCATACCTAAAATTATTTATTCACTTGCCCAATTCTTGAACGCTAGTTTAAAGGCTAACATCACGCTATAAACCACGGGAGCAAAGCAGTAATCATATTATATTATGTAGATGAAACCGCGGGCGACAGTTTTGCAACGTTTTCCCACTGCTGGCTGGCTGTCACTGCCTTCGTTTAAAAGTTTGTCATTCATAAACAAACTTATTGTACTTGTACCAAAGATATTGTATAATAGAACTACTACAATATCTTTGACTTGTACTTATACAAACATAGACCCAAGCTTTTATTTCTAAACGAGTAGACGGAGACAATAGTGCATCACTTATAAAATTTTAACATACCTCTTTTGCTTCATTCACCATGCACTATTCACCTGATCTTTCGCCTTCATAAGAAGTTGCGGCTAAACCTGTCCCTTCCGATTCGCACCTTCACATTTATCATAAACAACATAATTTATGTATTTTTATATCGATACAGGTAATTCCGTTACCGTCTTACATTCACGCCAAAGTTGTACATTGAAATTAAACTACTATTATACGTATTTAAAAAATCACTACTTTTAGATAATTTAGACTATTAAATGTACACTTTGCCAAATGTTTCGGTTGCTTCATCAGCCGTGCTCACGAGAATACTAAGATGGTGGTCGTCTCATTATATTGAAGTGTAGTTATTTCAAAGTACCCAAATATAATTTAACTATTGGTGTTTCTATTTACACAGAATGAGCGTAAAGTATTATAAAGTCCTAAATTAATCACTGGAATCTAAGCTGGTGGAACAGCCATCTTCTTTATTGATTAGGTAAATGTTATTTTTTAATTTTAATAAACTCGCAAAGCACCGGTGTTCTTTAGCGAGTATCTGTCATCTGTGGTTAGTCAAATCTGAAGTACCTAGTGGTTGGTCCCCTATTGTGTGTACGTGTTCACACACGGATACGGCAGACTTCAACGAGCGTTGGTGTTTTGCATCAGCTACATGGGCGCCAGCAGCAGGGTGCATGGGGGTGCACTCGCACCCCTATGTCAGGAAAAGAAATATATAGAATGTTTACATTTTTGATGTGCGAAATGCATTCAATAATATACCCGCATTTGAATTTGACATTAAATTTATCTACATAATACACATCTATAGGTACATCTATACAAATAAACAAAATTGAAGTGTCTGTTTGTAATGTCAAAATAACAGCTTTTTATTTAATGCATATGAAAGTATATAAGGTACCTATACGAAAACATCTATTTTAAAAATTGTTGTCTGTCTGTCTATTTGTTCCAAAATTCTACACTCATAAAATTTCAAAATATGTAGAATATTTTGAAATTTTATGAGTGTAGAATTTTTCTATGAAAGTATAAAATGGTAGAAATATTGTATTAAATCCTATTCACATGATATTCGAGAAACCTGGCGTGGTCCCGCCATCTTGACGTTCATCGAAATTCGGTCTGGACTAGAGGATATAAATAAAATAAACATTTTAAATTATTTTTTATTTACAACAATTTTAATATTAATAAAAATGAATAAGTATGATACAAGCATGAATGGTATTCACATAAACAGATCTTTAAAGTTTAATATACTTTACATTGATACAGCTGACGTGAACAAATACAACTTACTTCATAAATATGCCAACCTGAAAATTTCCCAAATCAAGTCAAAGGTTATCAAGATTAATATAGTTTAGATATATTTATCATAATAACTTTAGATGCCCTTTAATTACCGAACTATTATGATAACTAGGTACAGGCGCGGATCCAGCCCTCAAAAAACGTTGTGGTCATAGCCACCCGAAAATCGGCCAAGTGCGAGTCAAAGTACGTACTCGCTCATGAACAATCATGACTCATGAACGACTTTTGAATTTGATTATTTCCTTTTTTCCACGCATCACTACTTTGGCCTTAGGAATGAAAATAATCATTGGAGGAAGTCAGACCCGATTTCGTCCAATTAAAAAGTCAAACAGTTTCGATTAAATTACAAACCAATTACAATCAATAAATTATTATTTTCTTTTTTTCTAATAGCCAGTAAGCTAATATAGGGACACTAGACTGGGTAAATAGGTATCTTGACGCTGTCTCAGGAGTCGTATAGCGTTTATTATCATCAGCCTATCAATCTCAATAGACCGTGAAAGTGTGACGTCACAAGTCTATTAGGGTTGTGGGCACGCCCATCGTGCCCACACAGTGGATCCGCCCTTGACTAGGTACCGGAAAAATATATGCCCACCAGTGACATATCTAATCAATAAGCATGAGCTCGCTGACAACAGAAATACATTGTTATTTAACAATACTCATAGTTTCAAATCTTGTTTACCAAAGGTACTATTCTATTTTTTTATGACTAATATAATGATTATCTTTTTCAAGTAGTATTTATTCAAAAGGAATGCACATACATACATAATTTACAATCCAAAAAGCATAAAAATATTTATTATGCATTCATAAACACAATTCCAATAGTTTTAAGTATTGTAATGACATCTTTGGTCAATAAATTACTATTAAATAAATAAGTACAGTGACTGACTCAAACTTAATAAATAATCAAATGCATTCCTCATTCACACGACTTAACACTAACATGATGAAGTGAAGTGATCAGATGAGATAACTTTATTGCTGACTAGCTCAGAGTAATCATATCGATTACCCATTGACCTCAGTCTGACTTTGTTGGCTGAGTTTATCTTAATCCATCTCTTTTATTATACTGGAACGTGGATCTAGATAAGAAACAATGGTTTTGTTTAAGATTACTGCTGTGGAGCGTTTAAGTTTAAGTCCAACATGCAAATGTGATATGACATTTTGTGTCATACTCATGATCCATAAATGTTTTCAGAGAGGGTAAACAAGATCAAAGTTTATAATTATTCTGAGGTGTCCGCAAGAAAGCTGTTTTTTTAATTTATGTTGTCAAAACAAAATTCTTTATTAAATTTTCTACAAATACTCTCACTAGTTATGAACAGAGTTCATTAGGTCCTACTAATTAATCTATACATCTTCCACCCATTTGTCTATTAAAAATTCTCTTATTGGTTAAATAGTTGATGCTATCAATTAATATTATAATCAATATAATATGTATAATCAATGATAAATAATATATTACAATATAGCCCATATATTAGAATCCATACGTGGAGTCCTACGCCTACTGCGGCTAGTGCCGTTGTAGGTGTTCCATCCCACCTTTGATTAAAACTCTCGAAGGGCTTCTTCACGTTTGACCCATGTCTCCATGTAAGCCTCCCAAAGGGCCGGGTATTTTCCTAACGTATTAGGAACATACCCGTGAAAGAGAAACAAATAATAATGATTATATATAATGATAATCATTGATATATAATCAATGCTAGTTCAAATGAACATATGAGTTTTGATTTATTGCATCAACTTGTGGTGATAGCAATGGATTTTATCATTATTATTATATAAATAATGAGATTATTTATGTAATAATAATAATAATAAGGATTGAATAGGTCACTAAGAAAAGTATTGTTGTGTGTAAAGTCTATGCACATCTAATCTAACACACATATTTTGTGTACTTGCATTAAACCAAGAGCACAAAATATTACCTATTGAGAATTGACACTTCAAAATTTGGATACATCTTATATACACAAAGGGATTTCAAAAATTGTTTATTATATGAATTTATAAATATTACTAGCTGAAACATGTTTTCCGTAGTCACTTTGCTAAACTTACATAATTTGTTCTATCCAAATTTTGGTTAGTATCAATTTATTCTCAAGGTGCCAGTGATGCAGAATTGAATTATTTGCCACCTAACTATAACTTATTTATGAGAGAATACATATTGAATATCTATGTATTGAAAATGTATTAACTCATAGTTATGACCAAGATACTATTTTATATAATTATGCTCCGCACACACATTGACTCAAAGAGAATATTTATATAGACAAATTTACAGGTACACATTTACAAGTCTAGTCTTGCGTCACTATTTTTAGATATTGAAGCCCATCTTCCTCATGCATGCCTTGTGCTCCTCTATTAACGGACCACAGTTCTCTTCGCCATTTTCAATTATACTGGAAATTAAAATAATGTTCTGTTCATTATGTATCTAGGCTTTAACTAATAAAGTTCTATCAAGACTGCCTGAGTGGTGAAGCAATAGTGAATGAAATAAAAAGAAAAGAGTTTAGGGTGACCAGTGTCATTAGTTTTCCTGTTAACTTTCAGTTGCAGCACAGAGGGTTGCTACTATTACCTGGGAACTAAAATGATAGTTGGCAAATATGAATGCAATGTGCCCCTACCTAAACATTCATAGAAAAGTCTCAGAATATATATGTATGTACATAAAACCCTCTTCACTTTATTAGATAGCCTAATTATTATTAATACCCATACCATATTTTATCAATATTGCATCATTTGCTTGAAATTGTTTTCTATAACAGTAGATTTTGATTGAAATAGTACAGTTTTATAGTAGCAAGAACTAGCTGCATAACTCACAACCCCAGATTGACACTGAGTCACTGTTACTAAAAACATAAGGCACAATGAAAAATAAAAAATAATAAATACTTGGCTAGGAAAACATAAGACAGTAGTTAGTGGTTAACGAATATTAAAATTAGATAATAACTAGTGTAAAACTGGACGAGGAAATTGAAAAATATATGTACTACTATAACAATAATAATAATGCCATTTATGCTCATTATACCGTATTTTTCTGTATAATTGGCAATTATATTACACCGGATTATTAAATATTCTGCAGACGTCCACTACATAATTAGATATTTCTAGAAAACCTGGTATTGCGTAATTATTATCCTTTTCATAACCTTACCATGCGTCTCGCGCTCGTTTAGTTTCCGGGCAGGCGCAACACGGCTTCAACTTCGGCTTTTCACCCTGGGCTGGGGCCGCCGCATCGACCACTTTCACTTCCACAGCCTTTGTGCTTGCATTACCCATATTTTTTATAGAATAAGATGTATTTTGTTAAATAGGTAGTGCAATTTCGAGACTTGCCGCACACACCACAACCGATATAAGCCGACCTTGTTTGACAGAAGTCAGAAATGCAATTGGTTGGAAAATATCTTTGGTTGGAACCAAAGAGTAAAGTAATACATAGGGAAAACTTTGGAAGGACTGTGGGCTGAAAATCGACCTCCATAGACATAGAAATGAAAGTTGCTAGATGTTCGTTTTGTTGACGGATATGGCTTCTATTAGCTATTATACACATAACAATGTCATCTGAGCTAACTCCGCACAAAAATGAATTTATTATAAGGTTTTTTCGAAAAAAATGTATGGAGCTAGCATGAAAAATCTGAATATCTCTGAACTTGCAAGGAAAACCGTAATATCCTCAGAGATGGTTATAGGACTAATTATTTGTGATTTTTTGACATACTTCATATAACGGTACCTGCTGCAGAATTTTTTTTAAAAATCATCGAATTTTTAATTAATTTTTTTTAACATTAAACGATTTGTTTTGGTGTATAAGTAAAGAAACAACACGTTATATGCATATAATACTAAATCTTCGCCAGTTATTTGTTAAAATATCAAGAAAATTATTTTTGCCTAACATAGTATATATGTTTTAAAACAGTTAATTGGATACCATTACTGAACTTTGCATACAGGTAAACTACTGAATAATAAATTAGCCTTCTAATGAGTTCTGAATAAGAGATTAAGTGATTTGCAATGTCGCACAATGGTAACTGGATTACACTAATTAAAATCTTACAGGTAAGTACATAAGTAACTTAAATAGTTAATTAGACATGTTACGAGTTCTAAGAAATATTTTCGACAACTGTCTAATGAGGTCGTTAACTAATGTTGGACTGAAATATAAAAGGGTTAACATTTTGCATCATAATTTAGTTTATTCTAAGCTTTGTTACCCCTAACATATCACTGTGAAATTTTATAATGGAAAGTTTAAATACCAATTTAGACCTATTCGTTCTTCTAAAATGTAAGAGTACTTCATTTGATCATGAGGTATTGTTTAGTGAAGTATTATCCCGCCTAGACGTTTGTCTTTCCGTTGAAGATCAAGTGACTCTAAAAGAATTTTGTCAGAGATTTGTACGAGCTGCATCACAAAGGTGGCAAAAATCTCACCGAATTCTTGATACTTTTAGAAAACAATACGAAATTTGGCTGCAAGCAACTATCGATTGGCCAAGTTGTATAAATTTAGTCGCTCAAGAACCAACTGTTGCTGAGGGATCAAGATCAATCTCTCCAGAACCCTCAACATCATACTCTGTTGGTACAATGACAAAGAGGTCACGAAAACCATTCGAAGATCTGGGAAGCAAACAGAAGAAGAGAAAATCTGATGAGCATAAAACTGACAATCCCAGTGAATTGGCACATACAGCAGCAGCGCGTTTTAAGGAAGAAGGTTGTGAGGATATCACATCTGTAATCGAATATATGCTGAAACATCCTGAAGCAGCCTCTAAAATTAAGGAAACGCTTAAGCAACCGGTGAAAACTATCTTATTTACACCAGAAAAAGCACTTGGATTACTCCTTTCATTAAAATTATCAAAGTGGCAATACATCACTTTACGAGAGTCAGCTATTCGGGAAGGTAGAAAGGATATTTATCCATCCTACTATAAAGTGCAACAAACCAAGCTGGCATGCTATCCTCCGAAGCAATCAGTGTTAGTGACCGATTCATCGGCAAGAATAACCCTTCAAGCTTTACTCGACATTACGGTCAAAAGAATCCTCCAAAGTTTTCCTAACGATGATGTGCAAAATAAGGATTTAAAATTGATATCTAAATGGGGTTTCGATGGTGCGTCAAACCAAAGCCGATACAAGCAGAAAATGGATAGCGATCAAGACGATTCAAGTATTTTCATGACTTCCTTGGTGCCACTAAAACTGACTGATGGAGACAATACTTTGTGGATGAACCCAAAACCATGCTCAGCAATGTATTGTCGTCCAGTTCAATTTACTTTTGTGAAGGAAAGCGAAGCAGTAGTCATCGAACACAAACGACAAATGGATGAAGAAATTAAGGCTCTCATTCCTACAGAGTGCAATAATAGAAACAGGGTGAATCAGCACCTAATGATGACAATGATCGATGGTAAAGTCTGCACGTATTTGTCTCAAGCCAGATCAAGTTCATCATGCTATTTGTGTTTGGCAAAACCGACAGAAATGAACCGTTTGGGTGTAGTAACAGCAAAGACCGTATCTTCTGACATATACGAGTTTGGATTGTCATCTCTACACGCCCGTATAAATTGTATGGAATGTTTACTACATATTTCGTATAGACTAGATTTTAAAGAGTGGGCTGCGAGAGGTAACGAGCACAAAGAAATGCTAAGTAAGAGAAAAAAGATTATTCAAGACAAATTTAAAGACGAATTAAATCTATTGATTGACATTGTTAAACAAGGTTCCGGAACTACTAATGACGGCAACACTGCAAGAAAGTTTTTCAAATTTCCCCATAAAACTGCAGCCATTACTGGGTTGGACGAAGAACTAATAAGAAGATTTGCTGTGATTTTACAGGCAATAACTTCCGGGGAAAAGTAGATATAATTAAATTTAAAGATTATGCCTTCAAAACAGCAGAGAGGTACGTGGAATTATATGACTGGTACTATATGTCATCAACCGTCCACAAATTACTTATACACGGGGCAGACATAATCGAGAAGAATGATGTTGTACCCATAGGAAGTCTTTCGGAAGAAGCATCCGAGTCTCGCAATAAAGATTTTAGGAGGTTTCGGGAACATCATTCGCAGAAAAAGAGCAGGCAAGATTCGAATCATGATATCCTTAATATGTTAGTTGTTTCTTCGGATCCTTTTATAAATGTACAAAGGCCCAAGTTAGATGCCAAGAAAAAGGAGGATTTATTTCCTGAAACCCTCAATTTAATTCAGTTTCAAGAAACTGACTTTGAGTTTGTAGGCAATCTAGATTCTGATTCAGAAATCGACGAGAGTGATATAGAAAACTAGAAACTTTTTGTGCTTTTAATTATAATTCTATTCAATGTAATTTTTTCATGATCTTTCGTTATTTAGCTTTGGTACGTAACTATGTTTTGCAATTGATTTATTTTTAAATATTTTATATTACTATTCTTGTACCTATTTATATTTTTGCATACTTTTGTACCTATGTTTTGTTTTATATAAATTTTATCAACTATTAAAAAATACCTTTTTAATTTATTTTTCTTTTTATTTAATGCCTATTATTAGCGTTAATAAAATAACTAACTTATCGATTGATCTTTACTTTGACATTAGTAGAATTTAATGATTTAAAAAAATACCTTAATTTAGACATAATAATAAAATAATTAGACAGTTGTCGAAAATATTTCTTAGAACTCGTAACATGTCTAATTAACTAATTAGTTTACTTATGTACTTACCTGTAAGAATTTAATTAGTGTAATCCGTAGTTACCATTGTGCGATATTGCAAATCACTTAATCTCTTATTCAGAACTCATTAGAAGGCTAATTTATTATTCAGTAGTTTACCTGTATGCAAAGTTTAGTAATGGTTTCCAATTACCTGTTTTAAAACATATATACTATGTAAGGCAAAAATAATTTTCTTGATATTTTAACAAATAACTGGCGAAGATTTAGTATTTTATGCATATAACGTGTTGTTTCTTTACTTTTACAATAAAACAAATCGTTTAATGTTAAAAAAAATTAATTAAAAATTAGATGATTTAAAAAAAAAAACTGCAGCAGGTACCGTTATATGAGGTATGTCAAAAAATCACAAATAATTAGTCCTATAACCATCTCTGAGGATATTACGGTTTTCCTTACAAGTTCAGAGATATTCAGATTTTTTATGCTAGCTCCATACATTTTTTTCGAAAAAACCTTATAATAAATTCATTTCTGTGCGGAGTTAGCTCAGACGACATTGTTATGTGTATAATAGCTAATAGAAGCCATATCTGTCAACAAAACGAACATCTAGCAACTTTCATTTCTATGTCTATGGAGGTCGATTTTCAGCCCACAGTGGGACGTTGCTGTCATTGTCACAACTTTACTGATAAGTTTCGTTTATGAAGTTAGTTAGATAATATTGTTTTATGTTGAAGAATAAAATATAAAAAGAGATGAATATATTTAAAATCTTTTATTTATAGCTGTAAAGACAAAAGTAATTTTATTCCGAACTAAATATATGCAATATTTTTATTTGTATTTCCTTTAAAATAAAATCCTCTCACTCACTATAAAATCTTTACAAAAGCACTTCGCATTTATCTACATGAATGAAATTGAAATCGAATCTGGGTTTTGATTTACGATTCATTTTATTTTTAATATTACTTTATGGGTATATATTTTATTTATCGTTGTTTACTCTGTCAAAGAAATAAATTCTCAACAGGAGCTACGAAGTAGGTACGAATGCGCTGTTACGCTTGCAATGCTCGCACTAACGCTTTTAAAACGAAACGTAACTATGAAATGATTAATGATGCAATCCGCGTGTCATCGACTCATCGTTGCAATGTGGTACAATTACAAGAATTACACTTGCATCTCAAACATATATATTCTGGAGATGGGCCAACTAAGGCAAGCCAGAGTTAGTAAAGTCGTGTGATTACCCTAGCATTTGCATTTCAGACAGCCAATAATAAAAACATCTTCAGAGCCCAACTATATTTAGAATACCTACCTAATATATGCTATCTAGATCACTACGTACGCGTACGAGTCTCATTGACGTAAACTTCCTTCTAATATTAAATGTGAAAAGTTTGTGAAAATGTTTTGATGTTTATTTACCTACTCAATCACTCGTAAATCTTTGAGCGTGTTTTAATTAAACTTGGCACACATACAGACTATGTGTATTTTAAACAGTAGGTATAATGCTATTTTCACGGGTTATGTAACTTTTAAGTAATGTTATTGTAATATCAGTAAGTGATATTACGACTTGTTTTCAGTGGAAACTAAGGAATAAAGAAATAATCTTTATCGTTTTAAAGAATGAGCGACAAAATATATATTGATCTTTGGGTAATATAAAAAACGAATGTGAACGAAACATTTGGAAACGCCAAAACACATTGTGCTCCGAGGCTATTAAGTACCTATTTAATACCTTATTGTCATCATGAAGTTACTAATCCAGTCTCTAAATCTTTGAGGAAAACCTGGGCAAAAGTTCTTTAAACAGGTCAGCGACTTTGGAGCAAGGCCAGGTTAAGGTTTTTGTAAAACGAAGAGCGTACATGAAGAATATAATTCGAGTGAATGAAACAAGAGGGCCGGAATCTTAGCAAGTGGAAATCTGCAGTCTCTAATAATTCTCTATGTAGGTAATCCTGCGGGAAAAAAATTCTAAGTAGCTATGTTTGTATTTTCAATATACTGGACAGATGGCGCAGTGGTTTAAGTAAGAGGTTGTAGGTTCGACCCCGCACAGGGCCAATGTTTGTGTGATCCACAAATAGTTGTTCCGAGTCTGAGTGATCTTTGTGTCCGCTGTTTGAATGTTTGTAAAGTCGCGATACTGGAATATTCCTAGTGCCGGAATAGTCATTTTTTAAATAAAAGGAAAGAAAGACAAGAACATAAGACACAACATTTTTATATACTTACAACAGAGGTCACTCTGAAAGTTTTTAGAAAATAAAACGGAATGATAATTATAAAGAAAGAAATAGAAGCCTACTAAAATTTTATTGCTTTTATAATTAGTCTCTGTTCCTTTCTAAGCACCGTCGCATGTGATGGAACCATTGACTGAAGCAGTAAGCCCACTATTCTTTAGGGATCTCTTCCAAGACTTTCAAACGCAACCACGGCATCTTTAGGTTTCACAAAACGAATTTCTCGAAGTTTAAAAAAAAAAACTCTCATCGAGATTGCAAGGAGGATGACTCACTAACTCCACACGTTTGATACACATTTATATTCATTAGCGTCAAAATCACGGCACCAATCTCTTAACGTTAAAACTTCGTATTGTCAGTTTTACTACTGAATTGATACTATTTGATATCTTATGTAAAAAAATTGGTTAAAACAAACTTTGGTGCCGCCATTTTGACGTCATAATGACGGAACCACACGAAACACCAAGTCGAAGTATATAGATAGGTAGTGACTTATTTACATTTTTACTAGGTACCTATATGCTACTCACTGAAACGCTCATCTATTTGTAATTACATCAGGGGAATCAGAGACGCAGACTTGAACTGCTGTTGCCGCCATTATGACGTTTTTTGTTTGACGAAAAATCATGTGTACGATAGTTTTTTTAATTTTTTGAATATGCATTTACTACCTTTAAATCTTTAATTGCTACCTATCCAAAAAGCTACCTATTGCATAGCCTATATATTTCAAGAAATATTTATTTTTTTATTAT
Source organism: Catocala sponsa (assembly GCA_963564715.1). Taxonomy (NCBI): domain Eukaryota; kingdom Metazoa; phylum Arthropoda; class Insecta; order Lepidoptera; family Erebidae; genus Catocala; species Catocala sponsa. Next base: position 22,462,428 of record OY751341.1, on the reverse strand, counting down.
TATTATTATTAAAAATTATTTATATTATTATTAAAAGAACATTATTGTAAATTAGGTTACTCATGTCCGATCCGAGCACCAACGTGTCTAGAGTAGAGTCAGGAGAGGGGCTGGTAATCCGTCATACAGGTCTACCTAGTACTGATACCAGTCTCTCACACAGATTCACCCTTTTGATAACTGTTACACCTCGGTTAAGATCAGATTTTTGTAATGCGACTGCTGTGCATGAAGTCTCACAGTCAAATCCTGGCTCGAGCTAACAAAAAGTAGATAATTGTGTTTTTAGAATTTGAAAAACTCTTATACAACAGCTTTGTCCGTCCGTCTGTCTGTTATACAACTTTCAGCTCAAGAACCGTAAGAGCTAGAGACTCGCGGTCAACGCCATTGGACTCAGCATAGTCGATATAACCCCCAAATTACTATGACCTTTGACCTCTGACCTCAAGCTCACGTGATATTTTAATTAGATAATTTTTTCGAACTCTAAGATTTAGAGCAATTCATTGCCGTTTCTCACTTGTTCTGTCATAAAATTCTCAATAGCAGCCCGGTCAGGAAGGTAGCGGTGTCATACAGCCCATGCCTCGAAAAATCTTTGGTTCTCACTCTCCAGTCGTGTCCAGGATTGCCGTCCTACCTAAGTTAAAAGGAATAGAGAGTGCAGTGGTTTTTTCACCCATACTAGTGCCCCATAATGTCTCGTGTGCTGATGGCTAATCACCGTTAGGATTGGCCGGTTTGACCGGAATTCAGTCAGGAGGACATTATTTAATTTAAGTAGGTTTAGTAAGGAAACAACAAATTCGTTTCAAACTTTAATCAGACAAGCAAGACCTATAATATGCTGCAAAATTTTCCTTATTTCTTTGGAAACAAAAACAAAATTGGTTAAGTAAATACCTAACACCAAAGAAACTCGAACTAAAACACAATAGGTAAAGGTAAACATACATATTATATTATATATTTTATCATATTCCATAATCTAAAAACAAAAAGTCTACTAAAATCTCATAATCATACTTTAAAACAGATAGATTGTAATCACAAGTTCATGATTAAAACAATTCAGTACATTTTATGATCTTTATAAAAGCATCATAGAGTAAACGAAATGGTACATAACTCATTGGTGGAATTGATTATAAAAATTATAATTGTCTATGGTAGCCCGCAACCTCAGACAAATACATACAAATACAACATAGAGTAGAAGTATCCAAAGGTTATGTACCAAAACTTTACAATACTATGTAAAATATAATCTAACACACAAACGCATTCACATTCAATTAGCATGTTAATATGGTTAAAATCAAAAATGCAGTAAAAGACAACTTAAATGTACATTAATAATAATACAAACACATAACGATTGGGTGATAACTATTAAAATGTTAACTGATTAAAATGGTACGCAGACGCTTGATATAGGTAATGTAGTCGTCAGTTTCTCGCGAAATGTTCAACAAAACAGTCGTATTTAAAATCAAGTCAATTTTCGCTGTCCAATATTTTTTTGCCGATTGTGCGGAAAATAATCATTAATAGAATAATAGATTTTTGTTTTTATCTATACTGAAAAATGGCACTACGTTGGCAGTCTAAGGCCGTTTAATCCGGCTATACGTGAAAAGCATGTAGAAATTTAGTGCGATTTTTCAATTTCAGACCAAACAGCTTCCTTAAAAATCATATTTCGCAAAATATGGAATTAGAAGGAACGCCCACACGCTTGATTTTAGATATTTTCCTAAGCAATAATAATTAATCAAACGTTAAAAGCCAAATGATAATCTACTTAGTCGGGATATTGTGTACTTAGTCTACGTAAAATGATGAGTTAAAAAAATAAAACATGCTCTCCATAAAAAACGATTAAAAATCTAAAAAAAACTTAATAATTATTATTTTGTGGCTCTCGGCCCGTTTACTTCAACAATTGTCTGTATAGAGATCAAATCGTCGTGTGCTTTTAGCTATCGTACAATATGTTTATAAAAAAACACTTAGAGACTAAACCTCATAAAAATCTCAAAAAATTTACGATATGCTAAGAACACGCTTATAGCAATCATTTGAACAAACATAGTTCTAAAAATATCATAGAGAAACTCATTGAATATATTAAAAAAAAATACTTACATCAGTCTATATTATGTGTCCCTCTATAAATTGCATTATGTACGAATTAAGTTATGATTACATGTTATATGTGTGCGTAGACATAACATTCATGCACATTCAGCAAAGTGAGCCATTAGTGGCTTAGCTGCCGGTGATTTTTGGTCTGACAAATTATATTTGTCGTCATTCACACACGGTACAGTGAGCCATTTGTGTCTTAGCTGTGTGCGTTAACAAATTGCATTCGTTAACGCACACGGCCAAATAGGCAAGCCATTAATGGGATACTTTGGGTGATATTTGCTGTATACGATATTTTTCTCTTAACACATAATATAATTCCTTTTCTTATTCGAGGGACAGAGATCATTAGTAATTAAATATTTTGTACTTTGAGGCACTTATGGCGAATCAGTCTTAGTATAGAGCCACGTATATTCGAGGTATTAAACAAAAAAGATATGCTCATCTCATAAAAAATACATTTTTACAATCTTAGATACTGTCCAAGGATACCTCATTCAGCCTACTTCAAAAAAAAATCATACAAACCTATTTTCCTTTTTCTACATGTTGGTGATATTGTGGCTGTTATTTGTTGTTGTATGTTAGTGTATTACCATTTGTCTTGAGCAAGAGTCGAATACTGCGACGGAGAACCAACCATCTTTCTCTCAGCGCCAGCGGTGTTTTTGAAACTGCTCTTTTGGGCTTTCAGATCTGTGGAAATTATCTCATTTAGTTAAATTTGTAATAGTCCAAAAATATTTTTACTAGCCACATTTCCTAAAAATCCTAGTAATTTGGTAAGCTAAGCTAAATGTTTAAATTATGATTGCGTTCATGTGGGTAGTGCTGTGCAACAGATAGAGATTAAATCCACGACCTCTCGACGGCAAACCGAATGCCTTCTTTGATAGGATACCAACGCGATTTATCATTTCTGATACCCTAAAAACCGCCTAAATTAATTAATCTGTTAAGACTTATGACTTTATGAGTTATGTATGCCATAATTAAAAATCTATTTATTCTGGCCAGTGGCCAGAATAAATAGATGTGCCGCTGCTACTCAATAGGTTTACTTGTTTAAAAAAGCTAGAGACTTATACCCTCGTGACACCAGACATCTTGACAGAATTGTATTGCAAAACTTCCCTAGAATGGCTATGTCGGTACCTAAAAAGTAGTTCAGTAAAGTGTGGACGTATTTTTAATGCGTTAGGTACCTAGTAATTTTAAACAAATGCCTACTCAAGAAATTCAAAGACTGGCTAATTGATAAAAGGATAAATTAATATAATGACCACCAAAAATACTAATTGCACAGCTAAATACCTATGCTTACTAAAATATATTATAACGAGAACTTATACGCCTCAAATCACTGCATTCCGACTCGGCAGGGATAGGTTCCTTCTTAAACCCACCCAAAAATAGGAGCTCCGCGAAACGGGGCTCCGTCGATTTAGTTTGATCTCTTTAAAATATTTTAGTAAGCATATTTTGGTGTGCAATTAGTATTTTTGGTGGAACAATGGCAAAAAATTGAGGAACAGTTAAATACTACCCGTTGATAAATCCTTTTACTCATTAGAAGATTACTTTCAAGTTTGTCAAAAATGAATGAATTGTAGTAAAAGCGTGATATATTACGAGTATGTGCATGTGTATATAACAATTAGTCTAAGCAATAATTTACAATTTGAGAATTATTTATAATGATAATGTGTTTTTGATTTTAATTAAGATTTGCATGTCACAGTTTGACTAAATGTCCAATTATATCATACTAGATGTTCCCGCGGTTTCACCCGCGTTTATCGTTACTGCACCGCCCCCGTGGGTCATAGTGTGATGTTATATAGTCTATAGCCTCTCTCGATAAATGGTCTATCCAACACTAAAATAATTTTTCAAATCGAACCAGTAGTTCCTGAGATTAGCGCGTTCAAATAAACAAACAAACTCTTCAGCTATATAATATTAGTATAGATATGTAAATAAAGCTATACCTGCTATGAGTAGCAGCATTTTCCTGCGGGCTCCAAAGGCGCTGATGCCGATCTCGATGAGATCCGCCTCGTTCAGCGATGTGAACGTCGACATGTCCAACTCGTGCTTCTTAAATAAATCTGTTACAACAATTAAGTGGTAAGAAAACAGTAGAGATGCTGCAGCATTATGCTGAGATAAGTGCCATTTTTGGTCTGGCACTTGCGGTATGATTAATTTTATATAAATTGCTTATTCTTGTTTTATATCTATTTTTTATTTTTGTATATCTAAAATTTTTGTTTTTTTTTTTATTTGTTTTATGCCAGTGTAGAGGACAAAATAAACAGTTTTCTTTCTTTCTTTCAAGGTTCACTGTAGTAATGGAAGTCACTAAACTTAATATTGCCTATTAGACTCCAAGACAGGTTACAAAAATTAAATTTAGGTGGTCTTTAGGACAATTAGGAGTTGTTTGCAGACATGGGCCGGCTCGACCGGGGAAGTACCACCCTCTCACAGAAGATCGACGTAAAATAACAATATCTGTTGTTTCGTTCGGTGAGTGAGGGCGCGCGCCGGAGGCCCAATCACCCTTCCCTTCCCAAACCCCATCCTGCTCCATTTCCCTTTTCCTTCCGGTAGGCAGCGACTTGGTTGTGTTTTTTTGACATTGCTTCTGTAATGCTAAGGAAACACAGCCATGTGTATGAGCCACGGTTCTAGCTCTCCACTATCAGGTGGGCCTCTGGCTGGTCTGTCACCGAAGAACGCAATAAAAAAAAACATTGTTATCGAATTTATTTTATGTCTCGTTATATTTGGCGTTGTATAGAAACTTATAACTTATAACACACACACAGTCAGTGAAATAAGTTGCTGAACATATATAAGATGTTTAATTCTTCTATGATTCAAAGCAACCATCGCTCATATATAATAATAATAATATGCACCAGATAATAAAATGACTGCGCCACCAAAGAGCTGTTCATTCCCTCTCATATCTTGTAATGTACGATGAAGCGATTCTAAAGCTTTTTCTTCATTGTTTACGAATTTATTTTAAGACCTGGATTGAATCTGGCTCTTTGCATTTGGTAATGTATAAAACTTATAATCCGGTGACCACGGGACCAACCGTCATAAGTTGCTGAACGTTTATAAGATTTTTAATTCTGCTATGATTCAACGTAACCATAGCTCTCATGTTTTTGCAACGGTATTTGTCTCAGGATATATTATTTACCTATAATTAAACAATATTAAACAACTTTTTGAAGTGAAAACTTCTTTAGGCGCGTTGAGCACTTCTTGGGTGAACAAAAATCACAGAACTCGCGTCATCGTCACGCTTCCACGCTTTCCATTTTTGAATTATTTTAGAATATTAACAATATCTCAGAAATGGTGCGTCCTACGCAAAAAATAACGAAATTGACCCCAAGAGAGTATCAGGGACTAGCATCCGACCCGGCTCTTTTTTATTATTTTTTATTTTATTTTTCTTGGTTTGTAAAGAAGTGTTTATGATCAAGGATTAGAATTTTCACTTCTATCGGCAGTCCTAAAAGACTGACCCAATTTTTTTTTTCAAAAGGGCGAGCTGTATGGCAGGGTACTTTACAAACATTCAAACAACGGATGCGAAGAACATCCAGACTCTGAACAACTATGTATTTGTGGATCGCGCAAATTTTAGTCCCGTGTGGGATTCGAACCTACAACACTCGGCGCAGTGGTAGCGACGAGGTGACCACTTAAACCACTACGCCATCTTAAAACAATTCAATAATTGTTTTTATATACATACTTTTTTATTTACTTATTTTTTATTTTTTAAGGCTCTAGGACCTGGCTTTCATCAGTCCAAAAAGACCTAAAGGACATGAATATTGATGCTGCGACCGCGCAAGATAGAACAAAATGGAGAAGGCAGACAAGGAGAGCCGACTCCAGATGATGGGATAAGGCGAAGGAAAGAAGAATGGTCTAGGACGCAAACGAGCAGACGCATCGCCAGATGGTAAGCGATTACCGCCGCCCATGGACACTCGCAGCACCAGAGGAGTCACAAGTGCGTTGCATTCCTTTTAAATTTGCCCCCACCAGAAGAGAGGGGGGAGGGGGACGGTTGGGCCTCCGGTACCCTCACTTACTCGACGAAACACAACGCAAGCGCTATTTCACGCCGGTTTTCTGTGAGGCCGTGGTAACCGAAGCGTAGCTCTCTTTATATCTATTTGAATCTTTGATCCATCAGAGATATTCTCTCTTAAGGGGACACCGCGAAACGTGACGTAGTAGGTACTCATTGACACTCATTGTGTATCAATCCTTAAAGAGCGGTCATAAGGTCTAAAACTGCGATGCGCCCGCAATGATCGAGAGCGCTTAGAAAATTTTTGTTAAAATCTTAAAATATTATTTAAAAATGATTGGTTTTAGTTATGGAAATAATGAGCTAACAAATTACTAATATTGATGTTACGAATATATTTGAGTAATTCCTAAGCACAATGATAGTGTAACTTCCTTGTAATTTCAAAAATAGTAATTTTGCAGAGGTGTTTTCGCAAATAATTATGATCGAGCCAAAATCACAATATCGTGTTTTTGAGCTAGGAAATTCTAGTTAAAGACATCAATTTACCTATATCAAAATTCTAGATTAATTGGTCTTCTCATAGTCCTATACTATTCGCTGAAAGTTAGTGCATTTTTTCAGTGTATCCTCTTAACAGACACAAAGAACGCACATAAAAAAAAACTAATTTTGAGTGAATAATTCGTGGTGTACTTACCGATATACTTGTGCAGTCCAACGTCCTTGAGTAATGAGTACAGCTGCTGGTAGCGGCACGAGGTGGAGGGGCTCTTGTTCTGTGGGGGGGAGCACACGGGCTCCGCGATGTTCGGCCGAACCAGCTCCGACCTGTTCCAACCCTTCTCGGGCTGGGGGTGCAAATACAAAAACCTTGAGATATGGTTTTATAGTAGCATGTTCAAACTGTTGTGTTTAACCTTTACATTGGACAGATTTTATTTACAATACTTATTTATTTCCTTAGCGTAGCTATCTGTGTGTAAAATCAATATGAATATTATAATAATATATTTGGGAACGTTTATTATGTTATAAAATCCATAGTATACACATAAATAATTAATTGTGCCTTAAATAATAATCGTCGGAACCAACAACCAACATAATAAGCACATATCTTAATACATAGATATGTGCTTATTATGTTCTTTAAAATAGTGCTAATGTAGTAAAATAGTTATTGTTAAAAATAAATTTAGTATAAAAATAGTTTTAGTATAAAAATAGTTTGAGTATAAAAATAGTTTTAGTATAAAAATAGTTATTGTATGCGTAGAATTTAAGATAAAACCGATTATAATATATTTTTATGAATCAATCATTATAAATGGTAAATTATTTTAAATTTATTGTTTATCTCGCTATGCTACAATTGTAAGATAAATATTATCAGAGTCTAATAGTAACTTGCAAACGGAACATTAGCACTATTAGCAGGCACCCACGAGTTAACAAGAAGGCTCTAGTCAACTGAGGCACTAAGGCCGCTCGAACTTATCCCGCCGGATCAGTTGACCTAACGAATGTTTTGAATCGGGCAACTGATCCCACTTAAAAGAATATTAGTTATATACAATATAAATATGTACACACGTGAACAAAAGTGTTTGGGGAAAGAAATTACACACTATCGCTTGGTTATACTGATATATTAAAAAATGGGATTAATTATAATCAAAAATACTAATTGCACAACAAATATTGCACAGTATAACGATAACGAGCACGCCTCAAATCACTGCATTCCGTCTCGGAAGGAATAGGTTATGTTAGGTTCCTTTAAACCCACCCAAAAATAGTTCATTAATCAAACTAAGTCGACGGAGCCGTCGACCGATCTCTTTAAATATAATATTTTGTTGTGCAATTAGTATTTTTTGCTGTACAGTTAAATACCACCCATAAATCACAGTCGTAACACTTTTTGTCGTGTCTGTATAAATCATAAAATGTATCAATGGGATCAGTTGCCCGATTCAAAATATTCGTTAGGTCAACTGATCCCGCGGCATAAGTTCGAGCGACCTCAGTTGACTAAAGAGCCACAAGAATACTAGGAATTTGTAACCTAAATTGCTAGTAATCTTTAATTAATTGATTTATTCGATCTCAACCAGAAAGGTCGCAGGCCACTTACACAAATTAAGAGATAATTGCTAATAGGTACATAATATATTACAGACTACATAAAACTAAAACCCTAACACACTTTTCGCAGTACACCAATCATACTGACATAATCGTCAACCATCGATTCACAAACAAGTCACAGGTTTGATTTGACTCCAAGAGAGCGTTGAGTGCGGTTAGTACCGTGGGATTTGATAAATTAAATAAAATGCGCTACAGTGCTTCGTGTAGGGGGCGCAATATTTTTTTTGTACAAGGTGGCGAGCAATCATACCTGATGGTAAGTGGTCACCGTAGCCTATGGACGCCTGCGACACCAAAGGCACCACTTGCGCGTTGCCGACCCTTTAGGAAAGGAAGTGGGAAGGAGAAGGAGCGAAATGGGGGAAAAGGGGTGATTGGGCCTCCGGCACTCTCACTCACCGAACGAAACACAACAGTAGGAATACTGCTATTTCACGTCGATATTCTGTGAGAGGGTAGTCCTTCCCCGGTCGAGCCGGCCCATTCATGCTGAAATCAGCGAAGCTCTACTACTCTTAACTCAAATAGTCTGTGACTTCGTCCACGCCTGTAGTTATTGGGTTAAAAGTTTAAATATGTATATTTAAGTATTGAAGTACTTACGGTAACCGCCTCATTGGTCTCATTCAAATTAATAGGTCCGGGAGACGTGTGGCTGAAGTAGTATCCTGACCAGCGAGTAGTCGGCACGCGGTACCCACTGCCCACGTTCTCACGCATCGCCTGGACAATAAAATAAAACATATAAACTTATATATTATTATAATATAGATTTGCGTCTATATACCTATTTATTTTTTATTTTTTACATAATTGGTATAGTTACAGACAACAGAGCAGTAATCACATAGTAATAAATTGAACACAGTACGGCTTCAAATCTGCAGTCCACTTAAAACTATACACATCGTTCACAAATATGGCAACAGAGCTTCAGTTAAATGATGAACAGTAATAAATAATCAGATATAGGCAATATATAATTGAATACCTAGATAAAGTAAGACACGGTTACAAAATAGTATTACTAATTGGCAGTAACTAAACATTTAAGATCTGAAGGGTTTGTACATATTGTTTTTAAGAAGAGAGCTTTTAAATACATTGAAACTATCATTGAAAATAAAGAGCAGCGATAGCTCAGTGGGGAGACCAATAGACTGCAGTGCAGAGGGTCTCGGGTTCGAACCCACGTCGCGCACCTCTGACTTTCGGAAGTTATATGACTTTTCGAAATTATATGCGTATTGATTGACAATTATCGCCTGCTCCGTGCCTCGGAAAGCACGTTAAGCCGTCGGTCCGGCTGCCATGAACATCTATGGCAGTCGTTATTGGGAGAGTGTAGACACAAAAGATCCCACTGGGTCGAAGTGTCGCCGGTCTGCACTGACTGGCCCCCACATAAGATAAGATAAGATAAGATCATTGAAAATATATATTTGAGAGCATATACGGTTATATTGACTACACTAGATGTTAGGTTATTATGCGAAACGTTATTGTTGCTATAGGGGTGAAAAGAGGTGTATCACGATGATATGTATCGTCAGCTGGTTTTGAGTCTCCGTAGCCAGTTGCATTTAATTATCGGTAAACAATTAGCGAGGTTAAGCAACGTTGGGTGCGGTCAGTCTATAGATGGGTGACTGCTTAGTGGTATTTCATCTGACCGTCTCCGTGCATTGGAGGGCACGTAAAAAGTCGGTCCCGGTTGTTATCAAATTGACAGCAGTCGTTAAGCCATGTCAAGAGCAGCGATAGCTCAGTGGGGAAACCAACAGACTGCAATGCCGAGGGTCTCGGGTTCGAACCCACGTCGCGCACCTCTGACTTTCGGAAGTTATATGACTTTTCGAAATTATATGCGTATTGATTGACAATTATCGCCTGCTCCGTGCCTCGGAAAGCACGTTAAGCCGTCGGTCCCGGCTGCCATGAACATCTATGGCAGTCGTTATTGGGAGAGTGTCGACACAAAAGATCCCACTGGGTCGAAGTGTCGCCGGTCTGCACTGACTGGCCCCCACATAAGATAAGATAAGATAAGCCATGTCAGAGGCCTACGGGCGGCTTGAACAACTCTTGACAACAGGTTGGCCACTAACCACATGAAAAGAAAAAAAATAACAAAGAAGCGGTCTATCACTCTCGAGCATATTTTTTGATTTCTTGCTAATGAACTAACAGAAAAAAAAACAAAGAGTTTAATCTTTCAAGTGATGTACAAACATACTCCTATTTAATGTTTTACCTGGAGTTCGGAAAGGAAGCAGTTAGTTGTATAACACTTTTAACTGGCCGTATCTTATGCTATAAATGTGTATACTGTTCCATTTCAGCTGTAAGTTTCCAAAAATAATAAAATAAAATAAACACAGGTTATTTTATTTTATAACCCAGCTAAGGTGCTGGATGCGATCCACTTTGATTATAAAAATCCAAAAATCACTGCAACATTGTATGTTTAATTTTGTATGCATCTCTTGCCTGAGGTTTTATATTGTAGGAGCCGAGATCAACTAACGAGAGTACACAAAAATCCTAAAAAGCATACAATAAATAGTATTACACATCGGACACCTCCTAAAACTAAAAGCCTAGAATTATTAGAATCGACGTTAACACCTAGCGAGGCAGTAAACAGCGTTAACAAATATTGTGGCAGTGTAGGCAAACTACTTGCTGACGACATCTTAAAAACATCTAAACTATTACCTGGAAATCTTAACGTTTCCGTCTCTGACGAGGCAACAACTGCACCAATCTCGTCCTTTGTGCTGTTAAACACTGATCCTAAAGAAGTACAAATGGTTCTCATGAGTCTGAAAACAGATAGTGCTCCCGGATGGGACAAAATACCAATAACATTTTTAAAAGCTGCGCATATAACTGTTGTCCCCATCATATCTCATCTTGCCAACTTATGTTTTGAACAGGGAACCTTTCCTACTGCACTAAAGAATGCCTTAATAACGCCTGTGTATAAGAGTGGAGACAAGACAGACCTAACGAATTACAGGCCCATATCTGTACTCCCGTCTCTGTCTAAAATTATAGAAAGGTTAGTTAATAATTTTTATTTTTTTATTTTCAGCCTGTATTGTCCCACTGCAGGGCAAAGGCCTCCCTCTCGCTTTTCCACATATCTAATAAGCGGTAATTAAATTACCTGACAAAGATTAACTTCTTTTCACCTTCTCAATTTGGCTTTAGACAGGGAAGGTCAACAGAGGATGCTGTTCTGGCGCTTGCCTCTACTGTCACTGAAAAAGTCGACCGTGGAGACAATTTAGTGTCTGGCAGATTTTCTCGACCTTAAGAAGGCATTCGATACTGTCTCTGTCCCAACGCTCCTACACAGACTTGAACACGTTGGAGTCAGGGGAATACCCCTCAAATTATTTAAAGAATATTTAACTGAGCGTAAACAAACAGTTAAGATAGGAGAGGTCACCAGTTTAGAGGAAATTGTTACGTACGGGTGGGTCAGGGGAGTGTGATCGGTCCAACTCTGTTCCTCATTTACATTAATAGTCTGTGCAGCATGAAAATTGAAGGAGCATAATTATATATTCTCATACGCTGATGACACAGCTGTAGTTTTTACTGGCAATACATGGGACAGTGTCAGACAAAAGGCGGCGAGTGGCCTAGCAAGAATATCAGCTTGGCTTGATATTAATCTCCTAACATTAAATGTTACGAAGTCCAACTACATCTGCTTCTGTATGTATAATAGCACACAACCGAAACAAGAGTTCCAGATTAAAATTTATACATGCCACGACCTTTCGAACCATGACTGCTCTAGCCTAGCACTTAAAAAAGTAACCAATGTAAAATACTTAGGTGTAATTCTGGACCAGAGACTCTCATGGCACGTGCACTTAGAACTCATTATGAACAGAGTTAGAAAACTGATTTGGACCTTTAAAACATTACGACACATAACCACTAAACAACTCATACTGCAAATCTATGACTCATTGGCCCAGTCAGTTTTCACGTACTGTCTACCAATCTGGGGTTGAGCTACCAAGACCAAATTCCTAGAACTCGAAAGGGCCCAGAGAGCTTTACTGAAGGTCATGTTCTTCAAACCTTTTAGGTTTCCTACAGATAGTCTTTATCTAACGTCGAACCGAATTTCAGTTAGGAAATTATACGTTCTCCAAATTATTATAAAAAAACATAAATCAAAGAAATCCGTAGTCTCTGCCTACCCCTCTGGGAAACAGGCGTGAATCTATGTATGTATGTATGTACTTTACATCTCTTACTTTTAATTTACCCTCAACATATCACGCACATTCAAGAACATCACCATTAGGCATGCAAATTCACGAAAAACTAGGTTATGGTCGGAAAACCCGGTATTAGACTTACAAATATCAAGGCTAAACTCAAAATTTTGCCTTAACAACGTACAACATATGAATGCACAAAACGTACATTTGAATTAATTGATTTACGCGCCGTCAACACCAAGGCATCGATATGTACTGAATAAATACATTATCGATTAAAAATTGGCACACGGCGGTGTTACATTGACATATTACATTGAATTTTATCGTTAAGGAAATTGCCGTATACTTATCCTTATCGAATTACTCTTACATATAAAACTTATACAAATTTGATATGTAATAATATCAGTATCTTGTCCACTGTATAAAAATTTTGATTGGTACCTCATACATACATGCATAGCTTCACGCCTCTTTCCCAGAGGGGTAGACAGAGTCAGTACAGATACAGGCAGATACCTCATATAATGGCTTATCTCTTATTCAAAAAACTTATAACGCCAGAAAGTTTTTAAAACGGATCGTATAAAAAAAGTAAAATTTGCTTAAAGGTGATCGCTATACTTATTCATTGACATAAATAATAATATTAATATCAGCCCTGTATTAAACTGTCCCACTGCTGGGCACGGACCTCTTCTCAATATGAGAAGGAGTAGGTCATAGTCCACCACGCTGGCCCAGTGTGAGCTGGCAGACTTCACATATCTTCGAGAACATTATGGAGAACTCTCAGACATGCAGGTTTCCTCACGATGTTGCCTTCACCGTTAAAGCGAGCGATAATTAACTATATTCGCACATAACTTCGAAAAGTCATATAACAGTCGAAAGTCAGAGGTGCGCGACGTGGGTTCGAACCCGAGACCCTCTGCATTGCAGTCTGTTGGTCTCCCCACTGAGCTATCAAAGATTTAAATCGTTATTTGTTGTTAAATAAAAATCTTAGCAATTCTGATCTCATCCTGGACCATAATATGGTCCCGTGATCTTATTATTTTGCTTAAGTACATGAAAGTAGTTGCTTCTATTCTGATCATACTTGCTGTTAAACCCTTAACTGTCAACGGGCTTTTTGCGAAACTTTGTGCATCTTTTTTTTTATACAGCTTAGGTGGCAAACAAGCATACGGGCCACCTGATAGTAAGTGGTCACCGTAGCCTATGGACGTCTGCGACACCAGAGGCATTACTTGTGCGTTATGACCCTTTAGGAAAGGAAGTAGGAAGGAGAAGGGATGGGGGAAAGGGGGAGATTGGGCCTTCGGCACTCTCACTCACCGAACGAAACACAACAGTAGGAATACTGCTATTTCACGTCGATATTCTGTGAGAGGGTAGTCCTTCCCCGGTCGAGCCGGCCCATTCATGCTGAAATCAGCGAGGCTCTACTACTCTATCACGATATTCGCAAATTTTTTGCAAAATAGCAGTGCGGGTGAATTTTTCTTAAAGGATTTAGTGTGTTCAGTAGTAAATAATTAGTATAATAGTTGCAGCTCTTTACAGACCACAGACATCAATTGCAAATATTAATATTATAAAAATGGCGATTAAAAAGAACTAGCGGTCGTGCTCGAAATTCGACCAAAGTTTGCCTGTAAGATATTGCTGATATATGTCATTATATATTGATATATGTAACCATAGTTACGCGCTTTGACTGCGTGTGTCAAATGCTTGTTTGTGTGCGTGTAGTGTTTTTTCATTAATTTAATGTATTTCTAATGCATATTTTATATAAATATTAGGATTCGCCACTTCTTCTCTGTATAAACTATAAGTGTGTGAAATTTCATACTCCTCCGTTCGCCCAATTTTCGTAAAAAGGGATCCAAAGTTTTCGCTTCACGTATTAATATATAGATAACTTGCCAATTCTTCTCATTGGTTTTACACCCTTGCAAACGTGGCAATAGATCAAATTTAATGTACAGTATAGTTTATGAATGTTAGTTTGTGACTCTTAATTTAATTTGATTATGAAAGCGTACCTTTCCAGCTTCGGCCTTCATTTTCCTGTACTCCGAGAGTGGAGATAGTTTGTTGAGTGTCTCTAAAGTCTTCTTCTCGCAGCCCACAGCGCGGCGGTCGGACAGCGGTAATTCCGATATGATGCTCGCTAGTTCTGGAAGAAAACAATTCTTTAGCTCATTATTTCACTCAAGTGGTTAGCACGAGGGAGTCATGCAGGTTACTTGCGCGGAGAGCTTGCATAGGTCATTTACATACAACCTGTATAATGGGATTAACTTGCGTTACGAATATCTATACGCTGGTTCATGAAAAGCAGTTCTACACTTTTGTGTAAATCTGGATTATGGAAACTTAAGTAGGACGTAGTAGCTGAAAATTGTTCCAAGTCTCTATCAAAATAGAGTTATTAATACCAAATTGTTATTTTTATTAACTTGCTGCCTAAAGGGAATAACTACTTTCGGATTTGCGTGGACAAATTGCTCATTAAAAATGTATTTACAAATAATTATAATTAATTAATTAAAAAATATTAAATAATACCTCGTTGCAGGAAATATTTCGGTAAAAAAGAACGCATAAATCAATATTTAAACTGATAACAATCATAGGCACCGCCATTTTTCTTCTTTTGCGCTCCATTCTGAGTTAGCATATAAATAAACGTGCATTTTTAATAAGATACTTGTTTTGCTTAACATGTTCTTCTTTATTACATAAATAAGGTATCGTGTTTATAATAAATATAGATATTATTCAATCAATGAAATGCTCATTTTCAGTCAATTATAGGTGACAATATTGCAATATTATGTATATCAAGAAAAGGCATATTTTAACAACTTGCTGCAGTTTTATTATTATATTTAATTTGTTTTGGGTATGAGATATTAAAAAAGCAATGTATTTATTACTATAATTAATGTCCACGCCAAGCCGAAGCACCCTAACAAACTGAGAAATTCCCTTTGATGATTCTAGTATCATTGAAATGAAACTACTATATATACGGATTTTATCACGTTGTTTATTTGACACTTTATTACAACATTTTGAAAAGTTGGTCCACTACTATTACTATTTATCTTTACTGCGTAAATAGAAACACCCATGACTAAATTATATTCGGGTACTTTGAAATAACTACACTGGAACATTGAGACAACTACCATCTTAGTCTCCCCGTGACCATGGCTGCTGAAAAGCAACCGCAACGTCGGGGAAAGTGTAAACATAAATATAAATAGTATAATAGTATAGTAATAGTATAATAGTATAGTAATAGTATAAATAGTTTTAATAGTTTCAATAATTTAATTAGCTTATAAATTAGTAAAGTTTAATAGTAATAGTAGTGTAACAGTTTATAAATTTTGTAATAAAGTGTCAAATAAACAACGCGATAAAATCCGTATATAGTAGTTTAACTTCAATGAATGACATTCGCGTAAACAGAAGACAAAATTATGTGATTCTAGTATCACTCTAAATACCTATGAAATCATAATTTACCTTAATTGATTTCTTAATAATATAGGATTGCACTTATAATCTTGTTTTCTTAACAATAAAACGTTTTTAAAGCACCGATTGGTTCAGTTAACAGGCATCAAACGAATGTCATTGTGATTGGCTAATTGAATAAGCGACAGCCAATCAAATCACTTGACATGACTTTAATTTGGAACGCCTATGATTAACATTTCAGAAACTTAAGTGCCTACGCCAGTCTATCTTTACACATTCTGCCGTCATAAGGAATTCAAAGGAATAAAAAAATATTTTTTTATTGCTTTCATCTTTGACAGACGAACCGCTGGCTCGCCCACCTGATAGTAAGCGAGAACCGTGGCTCATACACATGGCTGTGTTTCCTTAGCATTACAGAAGCAATGTCAAAAAAACACAACCAAGTCGCTGCCTACCGGAAGGAAAAGGGAAATGGAGCAGGATGGGGTTTGGGAAGGGAAGGGTGATTGGGCCTCCGGCGCGCGCCCTCACTCAACGAACGAAACATAATACATAGATACTGTTATTTTACGTCGATCTTCTGTGAGAGGGTGGTACTTCCCCGGTCGAGCCGGCCCATGTCTGCAAACAACTCCTAATTGTCCTAAAGACCACCTAAATTTAATTTTTGTAACCTGTCTTGGAGTCTAATAGGCAATATTAAGTTTAGTGACTTCCATTACTACAGTGAACCTTGCAGCATCCCTACTGTTTTCTTACCACTTAATTGTTGTAAGAGATATAATATTGTCTTCTGTTTACGCGAATGTTATTCATTGAAATTAAACTACTATATACGGATTTTATCGCGTTGTTTATTTGACACTTTATTACAAAATGTTGAAAAACTGTTACACTACTATTACTATTAAACTTTACAAATTTTTAAGCTAATTAAATTATTGAAACTATTAAAACTATTTATACTATTACTATACTATTATACTATTTAGATTTATTTTTACACGTTCCCCGACGTTTCGGTTGCTTTTCAGCAGCCATGGTCACGGGGAGACTAAGATGGTAGTTGTCTCGATGTTCCAGTGTAGTTATTTCAAAGTACCCGAACATAATTTAATCATGGGTGTTTCTATTTACACAGAATGAACTCAAAGTATCATGAAGTCTAGCTGTGGTTTACCACCAGCTTGGGATCCAGTAATTCAACTGGTCAAACCCAAGAAGAAGAAAAAGTATAGTAATAGTAAGAAATAGTATAGTAATAGTATAAATAGTTTTAATAGTTTTAATAATTTAATTAGCTTAAAAATTTGTAAAGTTTAATAGTGATTATAGTAGTGTAACAGTTTTTCAACATTTTGTAATAAAGTGTCAAATAAACAACGCGATAAAATCCGTATATAGTAGTTTAATTTCAATGTTGTAAGAGATTTATTTAAGAAGCACAAGTTGGATATGTCGACGTTCACATCGCTGAACGAGGCGGATCTCAGCCGGCCATTCATGCTGTAACCAGCGTGGCCCTACCACTCAAGCTATACTGACAGATGCGTCTTTTTTTACTGATTCCAAATACCTACATAATAAACAAATTACGATAAAAAAATTTAGATAAGTACGTATTTCATTTCATCCGGGATGGTGTTCAATATGTTGAGTAGTATAATGATATTTACCGTGTTGTGATCGTTCAGCATCGGTGGAAGGCGCGGGGCTGTGAGTCTTGCTGATCGGAGACACGGATGGAGATACCACGTTACTGCCGTCACCACCTAAAATATATAATTGTTTTAAAGTAAACATCGTCTTTTCAGCTCTATGTGAACCTAGGTTAAAATCGATATAGCGAAATAATAATAATAATTTAATAATTTATTTGTACACAAAAAGGGCTTACAGAAATCATCACATTATAATAAAGATAATAGAAAAAACATAAAAACAATTAAATGTAAAACGTTAGGAATTGTACTAATGTATGTATACATAGTATCACAGGTGCCAGCCTGGTGGATGATGCAATAGTCGAAATCATGTTGTAATTCAAAATGACTAGCAAGACTTCGGCGTGGTCTGAATAAATTGTCTTTCTTAATAGAACATTTTATATTTATTGACTTACTAGATGTTTCCACGGTTTCACCCACGCTTACCGTTACTGCGCTGCCCCCGTGGGTTGTACCGTGAAGTTATATAACCTATAGCCTTCCTCGATAAAAAAGCTATCCAACACTAAAATCATTTTTCAAATCGAACCGGTAGTTCCTGCGATTAGCGCGTTCAAACAAACAAACAAACAAAATCTTCAGCTTTATAATATTAGTATAGATTTTATAGTGGGATATACACGTCTTGTTTTTATGATCGACCCCCTTCAGGAATATATACCGTGAACGTGACGACATTTGCTAGTACCTGAGATGTTCTGAGTGTCGAGCGACACGGAGCTGCCAGTGAAGTTGCTCTGGTAGCCGCTGCTGGCCTGAGAGCTCGAGTTCAGGATCTGGCTCAGCGTCGTCTGTGACAATATACATTACTGTAGAGAATAGCTAGAAGAGGCAAGGTTTGTAAATAAGTTTTTTTTATGCATTTTTTTTAAAGACGACGTCCTACGTGTTTTTCCTTAATATCTTCATCTTCATCATCATCATTTCAGCCTATTGCAGTCCACTGCTGGACATAAGCCTCCCCCAGGGTGCGCCACAATAATAATTTATATATATTAATATCTTAATATATATAAATTACGTGTCACGTTGTTTGTCCGCTATGGACTCCTAAACTACTGAACCGATTTTAATCAAACATCGTAACCATCTGTAATTTGGTCCAACTTAAAAGACAGGATAGTTTTTTTTTTAAACGGGCGTAAATTATCTAATTTGATGCAGACGAAGTTGCGCGGGACAGCTAGTATTTTTATATACTTATTCAAACAACGGACAAAATGAACACCAAGGAGCAGAATAAATACCTGTAATTCACATGTTTGTTATAGGGAAGTATTTAACTGTTCCTCAACTTTTTGCCTTTGTTCCACCAAAAATACTAATTGCATACTAAAATATTTTAAAGAGGTCAAACTAAGTCGACTGTTTTTGGGTGGGTTTAAGAAGGAACCTAACATAAACTAACCCTTCCGAGACGGAATGCAGTGATTTGAGGCGTATAGGTGCTCGTTATGATATATTTTAGTAAGCATATTTTGGTGTGCAATTACTATTTTTAGTGGTCATTATATTTAATCCCTTTTTTATACAGTGAAGGATTCGAAACTACAATACTTTGTGTATTAGCAGTGATAACACGTAACGAAATGTGTAGTTGCTATTAGACCGCACGGCGTAGCGCATAAGATTTCCTTTACTCCTTCATTGCAATCGCGTCAATTTGATTCTTGAACGAGGCATATTTTACTTTACATAATATTTACTGAAGTTTTCCACAAATAATATAATAATATATTCTATCACATACACACAACACCATCTAGCCCAAACCAAGCAGAGCTTGTATGGGTACTAGACAATGGATAAACATACATATATACTTTTTTTTGTAAATAAATACATATTATACATAGAAACACCCAGACCAAGACAAACATCCATGTTTATGCACACAAACGTTTGACTTGTGCGGGAATCGAACCCGCGACCTCAGGTGTGGCAGTCGGTTACACTAACCACTACGCCGTCGAGGCCGACAAATTTTATTCTCAGTATCCATTTTTTTTTTGTAAAGACAATTCGCGGCAAAAACAATCGTGTCGAAAGAATCGGAGTCACAATACTCACTGTGACCATTTAATACATTCATGCAATCATTATAAGTGACGACCTCGATGGCGTAGTGGTTAGTGTATCCAACTGCCACGCATGAGGTCGCGGGTTCGATTCCCGCACAAATCAAACATTTGTGTGCATGAACATGGATGTTGTCTTGGTCTGGGTGTTACAAAAAAAAAGTATGTATGTATGTTTATCTATTGTCTAGTACCCATAGTACAAGCTCTGCTTAGTTTGGGCTAGATGGTGTTGTGTGTATGTGATACAATATTATTATTATTATATTATTATAATTTTAAAAGCTATTGCGTAATGATATAATAATCTTGTTAATTATTATTACTCTCACAGGTCTTCCGTCGCCGGACATCTGCTGGTAAGGCGGCTGCATCATCATCGGCTGCGGTAGACTCACCATCTCGGCTCCGTTCGACATCGCTGAACAAAAATATTAACTATACTATGTGCATTATGTACAAGCGAGCTTTCTTTTGGAAAGGGGGGAAAGGTATAATCATATACCTTTCCCCTTATATACTTTCATATGCATTAGAAAAAAAGCCGTTATTTTGACATTACAAACAGACACTTTCAATTTTATTTATTTGTATAGATTTTCTTTTCTTTACGTTTTATCCGCAATTTGTGTTAAAAAAAAGAATATTTTACGTTATAGATATAGATCATTCACGTTCATAACGTCATTTTCTCTTTAGCAACACAGTCCATTATGATCATGTAGTGTAACACATAGTTAGGAACTTAGTTTAGAACATAACTGTAATATGTATTTATTTTCAAACCTACTTGTACTTTGTTCTGTTTTGTATACCTAAAATAAATAAATCATGTCCAAAGGTTATACAATTGTACATAGGTCTACACTTGAACCTGGTATGTAACTTTCTTGGTCAGCTCAATTGCTTACAGAAGATTGGTATAAAAAGAACACAGAAATAAAAAAAATAACCTAATGCTACGTTTTAGCGCGGAGTAGGGCACTTTAATAAGGCGGATTTCTTACTATTGGTCAAGTAAATGATTTTGGCTTCTTGTTCTACAGTACTTACCAATATTTAGTAACCGGTAATTGAAATGCATGTATTTAAAAAAACCGGCTAAGTGCGAGTCGGACTCGCGCACGACGGATTCCGTACTAATGGTATGGTTCTATAAAAACGGCAAAAAAATCATGTCTGTTGTATGGGAGCTCCCCTTAAATATATGTTTTATTTTAATTTAAATATTTATTTTTATAGTGAATATATAACTAAATCTTTTGTGAATATTTCAAGCGTCTACCTGTTGCCGTTATCAATATCGAGCAAAAACGAGTAAAAAAATCGCGTTTGTTGTATGGGAGCCCCCTTAAATATTTATTTTATTCTGTTTTTTGTTATAGCGGCAACAGAAATATCTGTGAAAATTTCAACTGTCTAACTATCACGGTTTATGAGATACAGCCTGGTGACAGACGGACAGACAGACCGACAGTGAAGTCTTAGTAATAAGGTCCCGTTTTATAACAAATATTGACCTAATAGCTACACGAATAACATACAAAAATATACTCACGATTCCATGATCCTCCTTGATTCTTGTACATCACCGAATTGGGATTGGGTATCAGGTTAGGATAATGGAACTGGCCACTCCTAGGCTGAGGAGAAGGCACCATCCAGGTGTTCGGGTACACAGGCGGGGTCAGCGCTACCGGCGATAATGGACTCGGGTAACCACCCGGCGTCGGAGGATTATGACCAAACATTGGACTACCAATATTTGCAAAACTAGCCAATTCCGACAGCTGTTGCATATTGTATGGAGAGCATGGAGAGTTGGCCATGTTGGTCGCGTGTGTTGGCGAGAATGGGTTGAATACGCCAAAGTTGGGCATATTGTTGGCCGTGATGGCTGGGATGTTGTAGGATTCGGGTACTTCAGCAGTTATGACGGGCTCTTTGTCGCCTAGGAGCTCACGGCGGGCTTCGTAGATGTCGCCTGGAGAAAATAGGTGGAATAAATATTCCATTTAAATTTAAAAATACAGTCATTTGCGTTTTGAATCACACACAGTAAACGGTTTTGTGTTCGAGCCGTTGAAAGTGTATGTTAAGTTTAGTTTCATTTAAGTATAGTAATAAACAAGGATAGGCTGGTGGAAGACCGTCAGACTACCACTACCAGAGGTCTCCAGTCTGATCCCAAGCCTCTGTATTTTCAAAATTATATGCCAAGGCACCTCTGACTTTTGAATGTTATGCGTGTTTGAGGAATGTGATGAAAGTTAATGAAGCCAGAGAAGTGTGTCAGGATCGTAGGAAATAGAAATCCGTAGTCTCTGCCTACCCCTCTGGGAAACAGGCGTGAATCTATGTATGTATGTAGGTAGGTAGTAACAATCATTCGCTTTAATGGTGAAAATAAGCATCACGAGGAAACCTGCATCTAAGAGTTCTCCATAATGTCCTTTAAGGTTTGTGAAGTCTGCCAACACGCACTGGGCCAGCGTGGTGGACTATAGCCTAACCCAGAGGTTTCCAGACCTTTTTTCTCATAGACCACTTTCAAAATTTAGCTGGTTCCAATCTCTAGAGCTGACCTTTTTTTAGTAATTCTCTACCGAAAAATCGGTAGGTTCGAGACCACTGGTACTGAATATGGAATATGCAAGTTTTTGCAAGTAAAAGCTGAGCTGAGCTTTTTAAAATATTATCTGCCTACATTGATAGGTGAAGTCAAGCCAACATTTTAGTTCTTCACTATCGAAAGCAAATAAATTTTCGTGGACCCTCGCTTACGGATTGTGAACCTCCATTTTATTGTCACGCCAACGTAGACCCCCGTCGAGTCTCCCGTGGACTCCTGGGGTCCACCTGGACCACTTTGGGAACTATTGGCCTAACCCTTCTCACACTGAGAGTCGTGTGCTCAGCAGGTAAACAGTATGTATATAGTGCTATAAGTGTGTTTGTGACCTGCGCATCGCTCGATGCCCTTGATCACGATGGAGGTGATGCCCTGCTTCGGCTTGCGGCGCACGTTGATGAACACGCTGTACTTGTGCATCAACTTGTTGGCCAACTCGCCGTCCACGCGGCACGACTCGTCCGACACGTCGAATATCACCACTAAGGGAAGGCTGCCCTGTTTAACAAATATAAACATTGACTACATATTATAAAACAAAGTCCACCGTCGCGTCTTTCTGTCTGTTAGCGATAAACTCAAAAACTACTGAACGGATTTTTCACCAATAGACAGAATGATTCATGAGTAAGTGTACGGTCCAACCGTACATTTCATAAGTCAGCATTTTTACGCGATGCACGCGTTTTCATTAATATTACATTTAGTTCGCGTCGAGCCATCATTAACGGCGTGCGTTCTTAATTCTCAATCATTAAACATATCGCGTCATATCATACAAATTTTAGTTTATAAAGTTAATTTCAATATATACAGTTTAACAGTCCATTCAGTGTTTCAATCCGTACCAACCGACGCGCCCTATCATTTTATCAATCAACAAAGTTGTGTGATAACAAAATCATACAGGAAGCTTTAGGTGTATAATTTGATAAGGTTTCGTACTACCCGTGCGACGCCAGTGCAGGTGATAGTTCGCTAGTTTGTTTTATAAATAGCTCGCTACAGGTATATGTATGTATATCTATATATTAATACGTGAAGCGAAAACTTTGGATCCCTTTTTACGAAAATTGGGCGGACGGAGGAGTATAAAATTTCACACACTTATAGTTTATACAGAGAAGAAGTGACGAATGCTAATATTTTTATAAAATATGCATTAGAAATACACTAAATTAATGAAAAAACACTACACGCACACAACCATGCATTTGACACACGCAGTCGAAGCGCGTAACTATGGTTACATATATCAATATATAATGACATATATCAGCAATATCTCACAGGCAAACTTTGGTCGAATTTCGAGCACTAGGCTACCGCTAGTATTATATATTATGTAAGGGGTATTAACGCCATCATGCATATTTACCTTTTTAATGCTCGACGTTTCGACCAGGTTACACCTGCCATGGCCACAAGCTGACTGTGACCACGGCCGATGTAAATATATCAAATAGATGTTCCCGCGGTTTCACTCGCGTTTATCGTTACTTCGCCACCCTCGTGTGTCGTAGGGTGATGTTATATAGCCTATAAGCCTTCTTCGATAAATAGGCTATCCAACATTAAAATAATTTTTCAAACCGAACCAGTAGTTCCTGCGATTAGCGCGTTCAAACAAACAAACTCTTCAGCTTTATAATATTAGTATAGATAACTAGCTGTTACCCGAGACTTCGCCCGCGTGGAACTTAACAAAACAAAATCTAAAATAAAAGTAGCCTAAGTTACTCCCTAAACAGACAGACAAAACAAAAATTTAAGTTTGATTTTTTGGTATAAGTACCGTATATACCTACTTTCGTATGCATTTAGTAAAACGCTTTTGACATTACAAACAGACACTTCAATATTATTTATTTGTGTAGATTGCACGTTAGCCAATAAAGGTTCGCCATCCCTGCTATATATGCCAAACAATGACGTCACTCACCACCAACTGCTGCCTAGCCGCATAAACATCCTTGATGTTCCCAGTGATAGTGACGCAGCTCTTCCTGATCACGGGTATGTTGGGGTCGTCTGCGTCCGGGAACATGATCTGAGTGTTGGTACCCTTCATGATGACCTTCAGTTGTTCTGCAGCCCTGCCTACTACCACGTTGTGGTGCATTGGCGATATCTCTAGAGACATCTGCACTTGAGTTTGGCTCTGAAATTAGATAGGTGACAATACATACCAATTTTATAAATGTGAAAATAACATTGATATATAAAAATTTTTTTATACATCAATGGAAAATAATTATGGTTTTTAATTAATAATAATAATAAAAATAATAAATAATCAAATAGTTTAAATTCTCGCCACAATACTTTTGTATTTGAGATTAGAAGATAGTAGAGCATAATATCTTCTCCCTAGCCTTTATTATTCTCAAGTCAATTGGGGTCGGCTTTTCTGGTCTAACCGGATTTGACTGGATATCAGTTTTTATACGAAGCGGCTGCCACCTGACCTCCGCAACCCGAAGGCTAACGATACCCTAATGCTAGACCAGTGTATCATAGGGCACCGACTTCCCAATAACAGCTGCCATAGATGTTCATGGCAGCCGGAACCGACGGCTAAACGTGTCTCCAAGGCACAGAGCAGGCGATAATTGACAATCAATACGCACATAATTTCGAAAAGTCATAAAGCTTCCGAAAGTCAGAGGTGCGCGACGTGGGTTCGAACCCGAGACCCTCGGCATTGCAGTCTGTTGGTCTCCCCACTGAGCTATCGCTGCTATAGTAGAGCATAATAAATATACAGATATTGGAATGATTATGTAACTCTCAAATACGCAAAGATACTTTTGTACAATTTTGTCAACACATTCGCATATAATTCAATTGTGCGTATCGCTTAAAATATTATATTAAATCTCAGTTACACTATCGAACCTATTAAATAATTTGATTATAAAACACTTTACTAAATAGAATAGCGTTGAATGAAATTAAGATATACATACAAATAGTTTGAACTCTGGGACTGTATACAGAGTTTTTTTTTAATACTACTTTGGTGGCAAGCAAGCATACGGCCACCTGCCCACCTGATGGTAGGTGGTCACCGTAGCCAATGGACGCCTGCAACACCAGAGGCATCACTTGCGCGTTGCCGACACTTTAGGAAAGGAAATGGGAAGGAGAAGGAGCGGGAAGAGGGAAAGAGGGTGCTTGAGCCTCCAGCACTCTCACTCACCGAACGAAACACAACAGTAGGAATACTACTATTTCACGTCGATATTCTGTGAGAGGGTAGTCCTTCCCCGGTCGAGCCGGCCCATTCATGCTGAAATCAGCGAGGCTCTACTACTCATTAGTTTTAGACTTACAGCCAGCGGTCCGCACATGTAGTTCATGAGCAGGTTGGTGGCCTCCATGGTTGCCTGCACCTCCCACTGCACTCCCTTCACCACCAGCAGATTCGCGTGCAGCTTCGGACGGTTTCGCAGCATCACCTGCAATATTTATCATTAGTAATAGTACGATAGCTGGTGAGATGGCAAAGAAACACATTGTTTCTTGCTCTTCCGGATGTACAGCGAGATACTATGAAAATTGTATGTATGTATATAGCAATCTTAATGAAAAAGAGACCTAACTGGAAATTTGGAAGTTAGGCAATTTGAACTCTAATTTGTGTGATTATCAATTCATAGTACATAATTGCAACAGAATTTAAATTTGTTTAATCCAAAATACTCAGATAGGTCTCTGTTTTATTACCTAAATATGTGATTAATATGTTGAATGAAATCTAATGTTATCATTTCAATTATGTCTATATCTATCACCATATATTTAGAGGTCTGGCAGAGGTCTATCGAGTATAGTTAAAGTTTAAGTCCATCGTTAAGCCAAATCTTCTCCCTCTGAATTGTACACTGCGGCTAATGCAGTACATTCATAAGGAGATAGCTAAGCTAAGGGATAAATCTTGGGGCTGACAAAAGATCCCACTGGGTTGAAGTGTCGCCGGTCTGTACCGACTGGCCCGCACACACAAGATAAGATAAGCCAAATCTTTTTTGGAGGAGTCTATCATGTAGCCGTCGACTATCCAGAACATTAAATGCCTTACAATTAGGAACTGATTCATAATCAAAATTTTTCATAAATTCTAACTAATATCATAAGTGCGAATATGAATTTGTTTGTTATGCTCTCACGCCTTACGCAAGCACGTTGTCAGGGGCACAGAAAGTAATACAGGGTACCTTTCATCCGGAAAAAACGAATGTATCCGAGTGAGTAAACCCGCGCGCAAAAGCTAGTTATCAATATTATTGACATATTAATTCTTCTCCTTTGCCTTTATTATTCCCAAGTCACTTGGGGCCGGCTTTCTAGTCTAACCGGATTTGACTGGATATCTGTTTAATATTGTCTTCTGTTTACGCGAATGTTATTCATTGAAATTAAACTACTATATACGGATTTTATCGCGTTGTTTATTTGACACTGTTACAAAATTCTCCCCGTGACCATGGCTGCTGAAAAGCAACCGAAACGTCGGGGAAAGTGTAAAAATAAATCTAAATAGTATAATAGTATAGTAATAGTATAAATAGTTTTAATAGTTTCAATAATTTAATTAGCTTAAAAATTTGTAAAGTTTAATAGTCATTATAGTAGTGTAACAGTTTTTCAAAAAATTTTGTAACAGTGTCAAATAAACAACGCGATAAAATCCGTATATAGTAGTTTAATTTCAATGGATATCTGTTTCTACATGGCTGCCACCTGACCTCCGCAATCCGAAGGCTAACGATACCCTAAGGCTAGACCAGTGTCAGGATATTAGAGGGCACTGAGTGTTAATTTATAGAGGTACTTTAAAGCATGTTCGAGTATTAACTAGTGTTGTAGTGTTGTGTTACTTACTTGCACATTATACTGTTCCTGCACCTTCTGCACGTAGGGTGAGGTGATGTCGGGAAGCGGCTGCGAGGTCGGCACTATCGGCAGCTCAAAGCAGAATACTAGCGGCGTCAGGGCCTGCACACCAAGAACATTTGAAAACTAAGCTAGACGAACAACCAACAAAACTTTGGCTTGAATTGGTTGATTAGATAAACGGTAATTTTATTTTAATTAACTTTTCAGTTTAACATTGCAGTGCAGACATTTAAATATTAATTTTAAGTTTAGATAACTTGCACCGATTTGTTTGCGAGCGTAGAGCAAAGATTTGCAGGCTTGTTCTTCTCTTCTTTATAGGAAACTGTTACGGGTCTGAGTGAACTGTACCTAAGTTTTTAATTTTTATTTTCAAAACATTTTGCTGATCTAATAATTAGTTTACAGACCCATAAATGTTAGGAACAATGAGAATCTTTGAAATATCGATTCTATGTATTATTGTGTACGGCAATTAGGAGTAGGTATGTATTAATATACCTATACGCCACTGCCTACTATCAGCCAACTGGGCTCGCAAATCTCACAATATAATAACCGGAGCGGTCAAGTTCTCTTATTAATCCTTACTAATATTATAAATTCGAAAGTAACTCAGCCTGTCTATCTGTCTGTCTGTTACCTTTTCACGACTAAACCACTCAACCGATTTAGATGAAATTTGGTACAGATATAGTTTAAAACCTGGGGAAGGACATAGGCTACTTTTTATTGATGTAGTTATCACGCGGGCGGAGCCGCGCGCAGAAGCTAGTTCATTATAATTCTATACTGCCCCCCGTGGCAGTATAGAATTATAAGTCAACGATATTTCGAAAGCCCTGCTACTAAATTCCTATCACCAACTTTATTCCGCCAGTCCTTAATAACTTGAATACATCAAGCTAATGTTTGCTTCGTCCACTCATAAGAATTATCTTTAGGAATCCACCTAGTAGTAAATTAAACCAATAAATAAAATAACAATATTAGATACAAGCCTTATATTTGTATGAATCAGTTGTAAATACATTAGTCAAATTAAATTCCTCAATTAATATTGCAAACACCGTTATACATCATAGATGCTCCACTTTTACATTATTTTTAGTATTAAATGTGTGTTCCAATTTGATTTTGCAGTGTAACACAATCAAATTGGAACACATCAACCGTTCAACTGTGTTGTCTCGACGAAGTCAGGAGCAAAAGTGAGTGCCGTGCCGGCCGTTATCGCTTCGTTTTATAAAACACTTATCGCACGATGTGATGTCACGTCCGTCTTGATTTTAATATTTTTCTAGCGAAGTCAAACGAGTGCGACAACATAAATACTATAAACAACTTCGTTTTATAATGTCTCCAACTCCCAGTATCAATAATAACATATTCTACGTTATAATCATAGCTGCAATGTTGTAGTTGAGCGTTTGGCATTCAGGAAAGAATTTTAACAGGCGCTTCGTCAACTCAAGTAGGTACCTACCTCATTGGGTAAGTAATAGATGATATAACAACAAAATCTCTAATATTAACAACATATAACAACGGAACCTATAATTTTATTTAATATAGCGATTAGTTAATATAATAAACGATTGATATAATTTAAAAATAACTAATTTTTATAAGCATAACATACATTAAATATAAAATCGTTTGACATACCATTCAAAAGATATAAAATTTATTTGGTCTAATATGATAACTAGTAAATGATTACCACCTACGCTAAGATACGACGACGGAGCCCCGCTTCGCGGAGCTCCTATTTCTGGGTGGTGTAAAAAAAAATAACCACGAAGGGTAAGGCGGGAGCTCCGCTCCGCTTCGTTCCCGCCTTACCCTTCGTGGTTATTTTTTTTTACACCACCCAACGGGAACGAAGCGGAGCGGAGCTCCCGCCTTACCCTTCTAACCTAACCTATCCGAGTCGGGATACTCTGAGTCGGGGTGTTAACCATAATGACGTTTCTACATATATATATTAAACGTTAGACCTAATGATTTTCGATTACATAAACGTTATATCAAACAACGTTATACTAATAAAGTTTTAGAATAAATAAATGTTATATGTAAAGAAATTATATCAACAGTTGGTATATCTCACGTTGATTATATCTTATGAACGATAATAAAATGGAATTAGACCAAATGAGTTTATACGTTATGAGACGCACCCTACCTCATTTCCAACAATCGATTTTTATTTTATTTATTATAACTTTGAAGTACAGTCTTTTACAAATATATAATGTCCCACAAAACCGGTTTAGCGGTTTAACTGTGGGTGAGTTGCATTTTATATAACAAATTTTAGTCTATGTTATACGTATATATTAATACAATAATACTGTAGGTTTATATTAAATCCTTACAAACTAAGTTTCTAAAGACAACATATACTTATTAAGTTTCTTTTTAAACCTTAGTCTATCCGTTTCATGCCTTAAGTCCGCCGGTAAACTGTTCAGCAAGTATGGCACACGTTTCTTTAGAGTTCTATCACCAAAGTAATTACTAATTCTAGGAACAAAAAAAAACATCTCATGTAGTAAGTAGCATAACTTGTCCTCATAAGCACAAAAGAAATACGTAAGTCTTAAGTCTGTACGACACAGCAAACTTTTTGTCTCATGCAACATTTTCTTTTTTGAATTTATTAGTTAATTAAATTATTTTTAATTTATTTATTGACACTTTTTTTTAAATTCTATTGTTTTGTTGGCATTAATTTGACATTAAATGGATTTTATTGATAATTTTTCTTGGTATTTGACATTCGATTGCTTTTTACCGACTTCAAAAAAAGGAGGAGGTATTCAATTCGTATGTATTTTTTTATTTTTATGTTTGTTACCTCGTTACTTTCGACTGGGTGAACCGATTTTAATGATTCTTTTTT
Organism: Catocala sponsa; assembly: GCA_963564715.1. NCBI lineage: Eukaryota > Metazoa > Arthropoda > Insecta > Lepidoptera > Erebidae > Catocala > Catocala sponsa. Next base: position 22,432,032 of record OY751341.1, on the reverse strand, counting down.
TATTTGAAAGCTGGTGCTTCCCGTGCGGTCCCATTTAATTTTGATCAAGATTTGACCATTCGCTTTCGAGTTATACTTAATAGTGCGTATTTGGCTACATTGATGACGTTCTCATATTTGGCAAGGTTCACTAAAAACCGAGAAATAAACAAAATTTTAACAAAAAAGAAAACCGACTTCAATTAAGAATATTCTAAAACTTAATATGCACTAAAAAGTTAATAATAATTAAATTATTGTTGTTATTGGAGTCGGTGTCAGCCAAGGTAGGTTTGTAACTAATTAAACATAAGACGTCTTACTATAATCATAACATAACATTGGCATGCACAATTACACACATAGACGCAGCACGCGGCGCGGTAACTATAAACGCGAGTGAAACCGCGGGCGTATCTAGTACATTTATATGCTTACGCCTTACAATATGTTTAACTTGCAATAGCATACAACCATGCATCGAACCGGTAGTTCCTGAGATTAGCGCGTTCAACCAAATGAACAAACTCTTTAGCTTTATAATATTAGTATAGATAATTGAGGTAGCCATCAACAGTATGCTTATCACATTTCAATGTACCTATTGAGTGACAACGGCACACAGGCGGCCACACACAATAGATTTTCAATTATGTCTGGCATTCAAACGTTCGGCATTCAAAACTGACAGTTTAAGACTTTAGGTGCTATACAAGAAAAGAAAAAGCTTTTCTGCTTCAATGAAGTTTAGTTTGAAGGTATACTTACTCTGACTCTAGCCCTGGCCCTCTCGACCCGCTCCATATCGCCAGCGATCGACACCTGGTTACTCTTCTCCACGGTGCTGGTGCGGTTTGAGTCCGGGAAGTGGATGTGGCAACCCGTCTCCTCCATCACGCGCTTTATTGTTAACCCACCCTGGGTAAATAACAAATAAAACAAATAAATAAAATTGAAGTGTCTGTTTGTAACGTCAAAATAACAGCTTTTTATTTAATCCATATGAAAGTATATAAAGTACCTACACGAAAACATCTATTTTAAAATTTTTGTCTGTCTGTCGGTCTGTCTGTCTGTTTGTTCCGGCTAATCTCCGAAACGGCTGAACCGATTTTGACGAGACTTTCACTGGCAGATAGCTGATGTTATAAGGAGTAACTTAGGCTACTTTGATTTTAGAAAAAAAAATAGAGTACCGCGGAGACAAACACTTTTTAGTTAAAATCTATGCGGACGAAGTCGCAGGTAACAGCTAGTCACTAATAAACATTCAACTATCCTTACTAATGTGATAAATGCGAATGTGAGTTTGTTTGTTTGTTACGCTTTCACGCCTTAACTACTCGACCGATGTTCATAAAATTTCGCATACCTGTTGTCTTGGCAACAGGGTAGGTAGTAACTTTCATGCAGAAAAAGTACTGTTACTAATCTAACCTACAGTTACGCGAGAAAAGCCGGGGCAAAATCTAGTGATAAATAAAAACATTAATTTGCCATAGTTAAAAGTTAATGCGATGAATAATTACTATGCATGAATTGACGTAGTTATGTCGCAGTCGATGATATATTATGATGTACGGTAAAACACGAACGAGTTTGTGTTTGCATCACAAAAAGAAAATTTTATTGTAACTTTTATTATTTATGTTGCGAATAAAAAAAAGAATAAAAAAGAATTGCGACAAGCAAAAATTAAAAGCACTTAAATTATATTTAATGCATTACGGTGTGATTACGCTCACAAGTATAAATAGAAAAGTAATATCTATTCATATGTAATGTTAATAGTATAAGATATAAATAGCTAGGGGGAATCCTAAGCGTAAGGGCCTCGCAAGAATGCAGCAACCGGACACAAACTGGTTATATGCTCTCTATACGATAGGGGCTATTCACAGATTACAGAAATAACCTTGCTTTTATTATCTAGAGGTGTTAGTGAAAGCCGGCGATAACATGGACGACTAACACAGTAGAAAAGGATCATTCAACGTTAAGCCTGCGCCGAGCGAAATGTGCCAAAACAGGCGGTCACAGTTAAGTGAATAAAATCAACACTTTTTGTTTAATACAAATATAAAATATACATTTACTATAACAAAGAATGTGTTTACAATTACACCGTGTAAAAAACTTAAAATAATTAATATTTTCGCCTACAAAATTACGTAAGTTTGCAAAAAAAGCAAAAACGTAAGCTCGTGTTACGTGATTTTTAGATTATAGGTAACAGTAGAAATCTATCCTATTTTACAGCTTAAACGAAACATAAATAGTTACATTACAATTTGTCCGCCCCAAATATTTAAGTTATTGGTTGACAATAAAGATATATATTTATCAATTATCAAAAAAGCACTTCAAATTCTCCATACAATTATTTTACTATGGCGGCCGCGCGCAGATTTGAATATGCGCCGCACGAGCTCTGTCATTATCTGTCTTACGCTCGGCGCGATAGATATAAAGGTACATAGGGCTTGTCCCACCACCTCCAAATAGACTTTATCTATAAGATAAAAGTCTTGCCATCTCTCTTCTTTAACCTAACAAGAATGAGACAGCATGCGATTTATCTTTCGGTTAAATTTTACTTGTTAGTTGTGGAACTGGCCATAAGTAACGTGCGCGTCCAAGCATTGCTTACGCCCTGTTTTTGTAAGTTTTTTACAAGTACCCTGTATATTATATTTTTATTATCTTAGAACGAAAATAGCTTAATCCTAATCCTAATCCTAACTAATATTATAAAAGCGAAAATGAGTTTGTTTGTTTGTTTGTTACCTTTTCACGTCTAAACAACTGAACCGATCATCCTGAAGTTTTGCATATACGTTGTCAGGTGTACAGAAACGGACATAGGCTACCATTCATCCCGAAAAAAATTACTGTTCCCGAAGAAAACAATAATAACGTTCTTATGATTATAATAAATGGCGCCACGTGTCTTTCGAATCATGATTGAATTATATTATTAAACAAGCAGAGTACAACCCGAATTGCTTGTCAAATTCTAAATTAACGCGAGCGAAGCCGCGGGCAAAAGCTAGTAAGCTATATTTTCGATTGAATATGTTGAGTGAAATGATTTGATATCTTAAGGATAAGATTATTATTTGTTTGTATGTGTTTAAACTTTCTCATGTAGGTGAATTATTGTATATTCTTATGAGAAATAAAGATATCTCAAACTTTAAGTATAAGATAAAGCTGCTTCACATATTTTACTTTTTCTCGTAATTTGACACACAAAGACGTGTAACAGAGAGGTTTAGTCATATTTAAGCGCCACATAATACAGCCCATGTACAATAAAACCTGTGAAATATAAATCCGCATACATAATTTTCAATAAGATTATTTTCTTTGTTAATGACTTATCAAGATCAGCACATTCTAGTTAAAACTTAAATGACAGCTGACTCAGTGAGCTAAGGGCCTAAGCGACCCGAAAATGTCGAGGCGCAATTTTGATAGTTATATAATGTATTTGTTACGATGTTTAAATAATAAAAAATAAAACGTTCAAAATTATCATAATATTTAAAATATATTTGTTTTGATCCAGGGTTAGGGCACATAAGTTATTTTTTAGATATACATTACGGTTCCAAAATATGACCACACTTTTCTTTTACGCGCTGTATTCTTTAACTACAATTGTCAAAAACTGATAAATAGCAAGGAGCACTTGTATCCCAGCAAAACGATATTGAAAGCTCCAGATATACTAATTGAAAGGCTATATTTATGCATGCACTCCATACGATTTAGATGAAGTTGATAATAACTACGACAAGTATATTATTGTTTGTTGACCGGCTCGAAGGTCTCTGAATCTTTTTGTTTGTCAATTGTAATTGAAAAATAGGGTAAATAATTTTAATTTCTGGTAGGTAACGTATACATTGTAAAAACAATTATGACATTGTACACTCGCGTGCAAGTAAATCGACTCAAGGCTCAAGTGCGCATAAAAAGTGATATAACTTAAAAATGCCTTATTTTACCTCTATATCATGTTTTACATAATTATAGCCTAGTAATTAGGCTTTAAAATGGTAGCATAATTTCAGTAATTTAAATAAACACATGTCCTTAGAATGCAACTGAACGCAACCTCCCATAAACTGCTCTGCGCTCTATACACAACTTGCGCGACACAACCCGCTATAAAAACCCCCTGTAATCGTTTGTTCTTATCAGTCGCTCACTAGACGTTGACCTGAACACATCTCTGCAAATTGAAGCCGTCATTTGAAGAAAATTATGGATACAACACCTGAAGAAGCCGCTTAAGTCGTTGCCCTGTTGCAAGAAGGGTTGAACCAGCGAGAAGTCGCTCGTCGGTTGAATATGAGTCAGTCTGCTGTCTCGAGAGTGTACAGGAGGTTTCAAGAGAGTGGTGCCTTCACTCGGCGGCCTAATACCAGCCGACGCCGGTGCACCTCGGAGCGTGACGACCGGTTTTTGGTCTCGACCTCTCTCCGAAATCGACACCTTACCGGCGTGGATGTGCAGCAGGAGCTACGTCAAGTTCGCGGAGTAACTGTCAGTCAGTGGACAGTTAGAAGAAGGTTGAAGGAAGCTAACCTTACTCCGAAAAGACCCGCTACAGGCCCGAAGTTGACCACAGCCCACCGTCAAGCACGCCTTCACTTTGCTCGAGAGCACTTGGATTGGAGCATAGAGCAATGGCAGTCGGTCCTGTTCACAGATGAGACGAGGATGTGTCTCCATGGCAGCGACAGGAGAGGTCGGGTGTACTGGTGAACGGTTTTCACAGTGCTGCTTTGTTGAAACCGTTGCATATGGTGGCGGTTCTTGCATGATGTGGGCTGGAATTTCCTTAGAAGCAAAAACGGACCTTGTTTTCGTTCCTGGGGGAGGCCGGAGAGGAGGTCTGACCAGTGATCGTTACATTGAAAATGTTCTACTGGATCAAGTTGTCCCTTATCAAGGCTTTATTGGGGATAATTTCATCTTGATGCATGACAATGCCCGATGTCACACTGCTCGGGCCACACGTGAGTTCCTGAGTGAAGTTGGAATTCACACTATGGATTGGCCAGCGCTCAGCCCCGATTTAAATCCCATTGAGCACATATGGGACGAGCTCAAAAGTAAAGTTAGGGCGAGGAATCCAGCTCCGACAAACATCAATGAGCTCAAGACTGCGTTGGTAGAAGAGTGGGGCCGAATACCACAATCATCAATTAAAAAGTTGATAAGGTCGATGAAGAATCGCTTGAGAGCAGTGATCAGGGCTAGAGGAGGGAACACCAAATATTGACACGAATAAATTTTTTATCTTATGCACATTTTGTTTAATTTATACCCAATAACCCCCATACTGTGAAATTGTATGAATTTTCAAAATTTTTTACAATATCTTTGACATTCACCTTTTTTACTAACCTACTGAATCGATTTTCATGCAACTTACATAATTTTAAAGCTCAATTACTAGGCTTTAATTATGTAAAACATTATATAGAGGTAAAATAAGGCATTTTTAAGTTATATCACTTTTTATGCGCACTTGAGGCTTGAGTCGATTTACTTGCACGCGAGTGTATTAAGGAAAGACTGGCCTATTGTAGCTTATTATAATTAGTACATCATTTTCCATGTTTTAACTGAACAATAGGCTAGATTAATTTTAATGCAGGATACGTGACGTGTATTAAATGTACTTAGCACCACGGATGTAGATACATGGGAGGTCGCCACTTATGAAGTAAATCGTTTCCGTAATGTCGGCATAACGGTGTATTCGTGTCTTATGATAAATAAGTAAGTAAATATAATACTTTGATTGCTGCAATATGTACGTATGTATTGCTTGCAATCGTTTGGCACTGTTTATTCCGCATTCGACCCTCATGTTTCGTCCCGAATGTAAAAATACGCATTCGCCTCAAACATTTTTCCTCATTTGCCCCGAAATTTAGATAAATATTAATTTCTTAACGTAATTCCTATTTCGTTCCAAATTATGTTCCTTTTCTGACCCTGTTTTTTTTTGTATAGCAGATTTTGATGTACCGTTAGCCGAAAAATATTTTAAAATACCTCCTTGATCACTCGGCGAAACTCTGGGCTATATTTCGCATTCAATAATATTCACATGACTGTAATGTTGAATATAGTGAAACTAATTTATGTATTCGTAACAGCTATAGATACAGTTAAATAGAGAGAGGAATAAACTTTACTAAGACATCCCTCGAAGTATTTAGTAGTCGGCTTCGATGGCGCAGTGATTAGTGTAACCGACTGCCACGCCTGAGGTCGCGGGTTCGATTCCCGCACAAGTCAAACATTTGTGTGCATGAACATGGATGTTTGTCTTGGTCTGGGTGTTTCTATGTATAATATATAATTATGTTTATCCATTATCTAGTACCCATAGTACAAGCTCTGCTTAGTTTGGGCTAGATGGTGTTGTGTGTATGTGATAGTGATAGAATTTATTAATCCCTGTCTCCCTTGGGGCTTAACAAACATACCATGAACAGACACAAAGTATAATCAGACTCAGAAAAATAGTTTCGAATCACAAATTATTATCCCGTTGGAATTCAAACCCGCAAGACTCAACGCATTAGTAGCGGTGAAGCGATCGCTTCCCCGATACGCTAACCGCGCAGTTGAAATCGTAAAAAAAGATATCAATATTATTAATATCCTGGATTAGGCATAGGCATGCCTAATCCAGGGACCAAATTTTCTAAAGATTATGTCAAAATAAGCTCCTTTTTATATTAATTGTTTTGCAGCCTATGCTTAATCGAGGAACATCCTAACTAATATTATAAAAGCGAAAATGAGTTTGTTTGTTTGTTTGTTACCTTTTCACGCCTAAACCACTGAACCAATCATTCTGAAATATTGCATATACATTTTCAGGTGAACAGAAACGGACATAAGCTACCTTTCATCCCGAAAAAAATTACTGTTCCCACAGAAAATAACAATAACGTTCTTATGATAATAGATGGCGCCACGTGTCTTTGGAATCACGATTGAATTATATTATTACAAGCAGAGTACAACCCGAATTGATTTTCAAATTCTAAATTAACGCGAGCAGAGCCGCGGGCAAAAGCTAGTCTTTTATAAAGATGATTTCTAATTATGCTATTTTTATATTAATTGTTCGGCAACTATACTTAAATAACAATAGCAAAATATGAGGGTAATAAAAGAGCCATTACATATTATTATATCTATTGCTTTGAGGCCTTTTAGCAGCACTTATCGCATACTTTGATGATAATCTGTGCAATCTTATGACTACCCGTATTTGCTATAAAACCAAGGTAAGTATACAGACATTGGAATATTTCACTAAGTAACTTTGTAAGCAGTTATAAATAGATATTATTAGATACCATGCGTTTATGCAGGTATTGAGAGAGGAATGTGATGAAAGTGAATGAAGCCAGACAAGTGTGTCAGGATCGTAGCAAATGGATATCCGTAGTCTCTGCCTACCCCTCTGGGAAACAGACGTGAATCTATGTATGTATGTATGTATGAGATTCTCAGTAGTCTATTGTAAGCGTTTACGTGATTGTCGATCGTGAGGTCTCACGTTCAATGTGCTCGTGTGCAATATTCCGATGGAGAACAAAATGCAGCACCAAACGGACATGGCCCAATCGCTGTATAGAAGCCACGGATATTGGATATCTATGGTATCTAAACATTAACCGGCACTCACAGACATGACTATGTTATCTTAAAGTGTTAAATATTTAGACCAAGGAAACTTCAGCAAGCGTCTTAAATATCGACCTACTAAGAAACAGACGGATCTAGTATAACATTTACTAAATATCCACGTTTGACATATTCGTAGATATTACTATTATTTATTTCTTATATTACTTTTCTTTCTTTATTTCTATACTACCTTTTGCCCGCGGCTTCGCTCGCGTTAATTTAGAATTCGACAATCAATTCGGGTTGTACTCTGCTTGTAATAATATAATTCAATCATAATTCGAAAGACACGTGGCGCCATGTATTATCGTAAGAACGTTATTATTGTTTTCCTCGGGAACAGTAATTTTTTCGGGATGAAAGGTAACTTATGTCCGTTTCTGTACACCTGACTACGTATATGCAAAATTTCAGGATGATTGGTTCAGTGGTTTAGGCGTGAAAAGGTAACAAACAAACAAACAAACTTTTTTTCGCTTTTATAATATTAGTTAGGATTATAGACGTTACGTGCTTTTTTTGAAATTAAACTACTATATACGGATTTTATCGCGTTGTTTATTTGACACTTTACGTGCTTTCCGAGGCACGGGGATGTGTAACACCACCAACTTTTAATTATTTATTTTATTTATTTATTTATTTTTATTAATATAATAGTGAATTGACGTATCCAAGAATGGTTTGCACATTTTTATGGAAATAAAGATTTTTGACTTTGACTTAACTTACTAACTACGGGTTGTTCCTGAAAACTTATTGTCAGATAAACCCAATAACTTTTTGTTAGCCCTGGTATTTGAACCCCAGATCTCATTTACCGCAGTCGTATACACTGCCGCTACACCGAGGCAATCACTATAGATAGATAAGTATGTGTGTGTATGTATGGCCTAATCGTTCAGCGCATTATACGTAAACACACCGGTTACATATACGTCAACAAATCGTGTGAATGTTGCGCGGAGGGAAACAGCGAGGAAATACATGTGCTTAGTATAGTATAGTGAATGGCGACAACGGATATAAATGATCGCCGTATTCCTGATTAGATACTAGAAAATCGCATTTAAAACGTGCACAGATGGTGCAGTGGTTTTTGAGAAGCCATTGCTAATGCGTTAATAATAATAATATTCTATCACATACACACAACACCATCTAGCCCAAACTAAGCAGAGCTTGTACTATGGGTACTAGACAATCGATAAACAAATGTACATATATACCTACTTCTTTTTTTGTAAATACATAGGTACATATTATACATAGAAACATTGGTCTGGGACCAAGACAGACATCCATGTTCATGCACACAAATGTTTGACTTGTGCGGGAATCGAACCCGCGACCTTAGGGGTGGCAGTCGGTCACACTAACCACTACGCCGTCGAGGTCGACAAAGAGTTAAGCCAAAGAATTGGGTTCCGCAGATATTTTTTATGATTCTAAACGTACTTAGTAAAGTGACAGAAGAATTATCATAGTAATACTAGTTTTCGTAAACTAAATCTTGAAGTGCCTACCTAGAAATTACCTAGCAATACGGATCCATCTGCGGTCAAAGTTATCAAGACACTAATAATAATAAATATTTTTTGTCACGTAATTTTCGTTACCTACCAAAAAGGTAAGACTGTTTAATGTTGCTGAATGAAATTTTACTCTATTTTCTAATAGATTACACCTTATGTCGCGGCCACACATTGGTTAAATTTGCACCAATGTAGTTTATTGCGGCCAATACTCCAATGTGTCGATGAGTCTTTGACACATTGTGAACTGTGATCATTGCGTCTAATCACCGTCCTGTGTCCAACACAGATGCGCAAGAAGTCGGTTTTTCGACAAGTTCAAAGGCGAGGGGAATGGAAGTGGAGTGCGTGCGGACATCTTGGACAGAATGTTGCACGCGCGCCACACATTAGTCATTTTAATCATCCACCACCGCCTTTTCTTTCGTTGTTTTCTTGTACGATGCAAATAATAAGCACATGTACCTAACCCATATGCGTAAGCCGCTAGTGGAAATAAGTTATCGTCCATAGTCTGCTCTGCGTCAATTGAACAACAAGATCCGCGCTTGTCATTTCCAGTGTTTGGTGCAAAGTTGGTATTGAAGCCAAATTGTGGTGCAGTAGTTTGATTCAATATTGGCCATTCTAAATTAGAGCCAAGCGTGGACGCAAAGTTGAATCCAATGTGTGGCCGCGGCATTAGATACAATTTGCATGGATACCAACTTTACAAAGCTGATGATATAACACACGTATGACAAGTGACATTCTTCGGTGATATTACACATTTCTACTTACCCCCAGATGTTCCAACAGTTGACACTATATCCACATACTATGTAGACTTGTAATAATGATAATACCGGTAAAACAGGACCAACACAATATACCTTTACTTTCTAAATAAATCGTACGTACGCAAGTTACTAGCCAATTTCTCACTGACAATAATATATTACTAGTCATTAGTTCTTAAATACATCTCGTTATCACCGCTAACACGTCTAGTTTCCCTGTCAGACTGACGTATTTATGCACTCAACAAGCTTAATCGTATAAGTCTAGCTACTTAGAGTCTTAGAGATAATTTTTCTACAGCTAACGATAGCACTGGAACATTCTAGAAGAATTTATAAGCGAGGGCGGTCTAGAAATATCGTTTAATTTATATTTGAACTACATGTTCCCGCGGTTTCACCCGCGTTTATCGTTACTGCGCCGCCCCCGTGGATCGTAGCGTGATGTTATCCTATAGCCTTCCTCGATAAATAGGCTATCCAACACTAAAATAATTTTTCAAATTGGACCCGTAGTTCCTGAGATTAGCGGGTTCAAACAAACAAACAAACTCTTCAGCTTTATAATATTAGTATAGATGGGTAACAGCTAGCAGCTGCGTTGGGAATAATTCGCTCGTAGATTTTGTTTCGTGATTGTACTGAGATATTACTGAGAAATCCTAATCCTAACTAATATTATAAAAGCGAAAATGAGTTTGTTTGTTTGTTACCTTTTCACGCCTAAACCACTGAACCGATCATCCTGAAATTTTGCATATACGTTGTCAAGTGTACAGAAATGGACATAGGCTACCTTTCATTCCGAAAAAAATTACTGTTCCCGAGTAAAACAACAATAACGTTCTTATGATAATAATAGATGGCGCCACGTGACTTTCAAATCATGATTGAATTATTACAAGCAGATTACAACCAGAATTGATTGTAAAATTCTAAATTAACGCGAGCGAAGCCGCGGGCAAAAGCTAGTACCCAATAAAAGTCTGTTCGTGTTTTGTGTTTATCAGTGTTCTAATTTGTATATAATTATTTGTGTAGTGTCTTAGGATTTCCTAAGCCACTCAATAATATATACATACATACATACATAGATTCACGCCTGTTTCCCAGAGGGGTAGGCAGAGACTACAGATTTCCATTTGCTACGATCCTGACACACTTCTCTGGCTTCATTCACTTTCATCACATTCCTCATACACGCCCGTCGGTTCAAGGAGCTCGTAACCTGGCCTTTGTCCAGAACGCCTCCGATCTGATCGAATAATATATACATATATTGAGTAAATAAAAATCTTAAGAATATTATGTAATGTGGACAATGTTATTTAAGTTTAGGCACAGCAAAGCACCAGTCCAGCCTAGACAATTCTTGTTATACAAGGATATCCTCTGCTGTAGGTAGTAACTTCATTGTCACAGAGAACTTTGCAAACATTGAAACAATAGATAAAAAGAAGAACATTTGGAAGAAAAGAAGAAAGAAAACATACTTTATTTCTAAAAACACGAAACCTTTTTAAGACATAATATTTAATAAACATTACTTAACAGTGACAGCTCTGCGCCACAAATGCCACGTTTCAAAAGTGCCACCAGTACATATACTTTGGTCACCCGCTTACGCTACGAGATTGCCATGAAGGTATAGATAAACTGTATGTGCATCACACAATTTTATATCCTGTATGGGAATCGAACCCCAAGCACTCGGTGCAGTGACAGTAGCGAGGCGACCACTTCAACTACTACGAATTCCTTATCCTTACTAATATTATAAATTCGAAAGTAACTCTGTCTGTCTGTCTGTTACCTTTTCACGATTAAACCACTCAACCGATTTATATGAAACTAGCTGTGCCCGCGGTCTCACCCGCGTCATTGGTGTTTGTGGTTACTGCGCCGCTCTCGTGAGCCGTAGCGTGATGTTATATAGCCTATGTCCTTCCCAGGGTCTCAGGCTATCTTCATTCCAAATTTCATCTAAATCGGTTCAGCGGATTGAGCGTGAAAAGGTAACAGACAGACAGATAGACAGACAGAATATTAGTAAGGATTTGGTACAGATATAGTTTAAAACCTGGGGAAGGACATAGGCTACTTTTTATTGATATAGGTACCACGCGGGCCGAGCCGCGCGCAAAAGCTAGTAACTTTTAAATATGAATCTTTGTTAAGGAGAAGTCTTATCCTTTGAAAGGCTTTGGATTTTTTTGTTATGGTATAGGAGGCAAACGAATAGACGGATCGCTTGATGGTAAGCGATTAGCGCCGCCCATGGACACCGGCAACACCATAGGAGACACAATTGCGTTGCCGGCCTTTTTTCGAGGGGAAGGGGAGTTGAGCCTCCGATACCCTCACTCACTCGACGAAACAACGCAAGTGCTATGTCACGCCGATTTTCTGTGATGGCACTTAGACACACACAGACAGGCTAACAGAACATAGCCTGCGTTACAAATGTAATAGATTTTGTCCCCAGCCATGGTATGCGTTCCCGTGGGATAAACTACGTAGCCACGGGCAACTAGTTTTAAATAGTAATTAATAAAACCCTCTTTTAGAACACGCGGGATAGATTTCTACCTCTGACGACGGCTTCGATAGTGCGAAATACAGATTGCCGGGCATTTAATTTTATGCACCATCAATTCGGTTCTATTAAACGGCATTAGGTTTTTATATACCCCGAGCTGCCAAATTGTAAAAATTGCATCTAAATCTGTTTAGTGCTACTAGTATGAACAAAGACATATACCTAATTCTAAAATCTATAAATAGTTGACCCACATGTTGTTCAATAATAACTTCTATTTACATATCTTCAACACAAAGGTTCAATATAGTTTTGTATGGTTCAAATACTCTTTATGTAGGTACCTAATAATTATATTTTATATAAATTCCCATTTTATGTTCGGTAGGTAAGTCAACTAGTACCTAATATACAGTGAGTACCTAGTACAATTGGATATTTCCAATTATAATTGAAATACAAATTGTTATTAACTTATTGTGTTACTTGAGGCGATATTTACAACTATAATAAAATAATTATAAATTATGAATATCATCAAGTTGCTTTTTCTCTCGCGGATAATTATACCTACTAATTCATCACAGCTTAACCACAAAATAGGTAATAGTACTACGCAGCAAACACTCTGAGAAGTACAAGGACGATGTTAATAATTAAAACAATGCAAAGACACCACAATGACTCGCAAGAACAACAAAAAACCACAACTCTCATAAACAAAAAAAGACAATGGATTTGAATTCTCAATTTAAACGGGTATTCCAATTTATCGTAATAGCTATTGCTGAAAAAAAAAAGTAAGTAACCAAATTGAATTTTTAATAAAGAGGTTGTATAACAGAGTTGGAAAATACGCGCGTCACCCTCCGCTAATTGGTGTTGTTGCAGTTATTTTAAGGATTCTGAGCAAAAAATATAATAAGTAGGTACCCTTCATTATTATGTCGATAGGTTTTTTGTCGATAGCTCAGTGGGAAGACCAACAGACGGCAATGCAGAGGGTCTCGGGTTCGAACCCACGCCGCGCACCTCTGAAGTTATATGACTTTTCGAAATTATGTGCGTATTGATTGACAATTTTATCGCCTGCTCCATGCCTCGGAGAGCACGTTAAGCCGTGGGTCCCGGCTGCCATGAACATCTATGGCAGTCGTTATTGGGAAGTCAGTGCCTTCTAATATCCTGACACTGGTCTAGCCTTAGGGTATCGTTAGCCTTCGGGTTGCGGAGGTCAGTTGGCAGTCGCTCCGTGTAAAAACTGATATCCAGTCAAATCCGGTTAGACTTGAAAGCCGATCCAAAGTGACTTGGGAATAATAAAGGCTAGGGAGAAGAAAAAAAATGTCTTTTATCTTGACTTATATATGCATGCTACTGTATTGTCGGCCTCGGTGGCGTAGTGGTTAGTGTAACCGCCTGCCACGCCTGAGGTCGCGGGTTCGATTCCCGCACAAGTCAAACATTTGTGTGCATGAACATGGATGTTTGTCTTGGTCTGGGTGTTTCTATGTATAATATGTATGTATTTACAAAAAAAAAGTATATATGTATGTTTATCCATTGTCTAGTACCCATAGTACAAGCTCAGCTTAGTTTGGGCTAGATGGTGTTGTGTGTATGTGGTAGAATATTATTATTATTATATTACTGCGCCAATGGCGTAGTAATTTAAGTGGTCACCTCTTCACTATGTTGCGCCGAGTATCTTAAGTTTGATACTCAGACAGAACAACCATTTGTGTGTACCACAAATGGTTGCCGCTAGGAGTCTGAGTGTTCATTGTGTTCATTCTTTAAATGTTTGTATACTATCCCGTAATGCAGGTATTATTCCTAATATATGATTGTGTTAATTTATATAGGTACTAATATTATAAAGAGGAAAGATTTGATTTTTTATTTGTTTGGGTGTTTGTTTGTACCGGTTTAACTCAAAACCTACTCAACCGATTTAAAAAATTCTTTCGCCATCAATATCAGCGAGTAGCATAGGCTAAATTTTATTTTTAAAAGTACTTACTGTAACTAACATAACCTATCCTCGGCAGCACAGCGGTTGTGAGTGCCACTGCTGTGCATGAGGTTTTAGGTTCAATATCTGAGTCGGGCAAACTATTATTTTCTTTCGATCAAGAAATTCTCATTAGCAGCACGAAGCCTAGAACTGTGCCCCTTAGATGGCAATAAGCGCGCAATTAAGTGATTCCTAAAGCTAGAGTTGGCTAAATGTGGATGTACCTAATTCATCTTTGCTTACTCTCTCAGGAATATAGATGTGACACTTATGTAGTCGATTAACGAGATAGATGTAAAAACACAGGATTCAACCTCTTCGTCTTAAATGTAAAAGTAATGAAAAGAAATGACCCCTATATCTCGGGGTTCTTTTGACTCACAGGGCCCATATTCAAACTCGACCGAATCGGTCGAGTTTGAATATGGGCCCTGTAACTTGTAACTTAGTGTGGGGTCATCCCCAAGGTGTCTGCACACTAAGTTACAAGTCAATCGGTCCAGTGTTTTCGGAGTTATGCCTGTCACTAACAAACTGTCACTAACAGACAGACACACGGACCCACATAGTGTTTTCATTAACCTCTTCGAAGAAGACTCAGAGGTTAATAATACAGAGCACCTGTACCCCTCATTAGGTATGTCCTCAGTAAAATAAGATGACTTGACACTTTCTTGACGCGATTTCAAATATATTATTACTATATGTTCCCGCGGTTTCACCCGCGTTTAACGTTACTGCGCCGCCTCTGCGGGTGGCTGTCGCTGTGTTACAAAAAAGATTTGATATGTCTCCTCTAGTACCTACGTAGTACACATACGTATACGTATACAAAATTTGGCAAACCGGCAAAATAAGAAGCGTATTAAATTCCTTAAGGTACGTAATAAATTCTTGTTGGTAATATTTTTGTTATATTTTGATGTAACTTTTGCAAGTTTTGCATCTGCCGGACGATTTGTTAACGCTTTGACATCCTTTACATACTCGTATTAATTAACATGTAACATGTACTGTTGCTTCGCCCAGCCTTCCTTACACCAGTACCTCTATACAAATATTCACATGACATGCCCCTCAAATTCACACAAGCAGAAATATTCAAATTAAGAACATGTAAAATCGCTCATTTGTTTAATTAGATATTAAGACTTATTGGACGATCTTGATGGACAGATAAAAAATAAAAAAACAACTCACCTTGCCTATGATGTGGGAGTGATCGGTGTAGCTGACATCAATCTTCATCGTGACACGGTTATTCTGAAATTATAGATACCATGTTATTTACGGACTGTTAGGGAATGTAATAACTAATAATATGTGGTCTAATGTTGCTATTGAGTTCCATAACCTAGTTGGAATGTTAGGTCGACGAAATTCTGTTGTTATGCCTTATACTGCGTATGTTGGTTGCTTGCTGTTAGTTTGAATCGTCTCAATCGTGACGTTCAGGGTTTGATTCTCGGGTTCAGTAAAATGTTACTGGGTTTTCTGTTAGTTAATTCTAAAAAGCAGCACTGAGTCTGCTGATCAGAAGTGTTCAACAGCCGGTAGTAGGTTCGCAGACGATTTCGTTGGAAACAATATAGTAGGCAATACATATTATGTGGGTGAAATACACGTTTATCTATCCCTGGAGGGATATTTTATATCTTTCACCATGATTGACACACCTAAACGCAATCGAATGCCACGTGACTTCACGTGAGCGTTGAAGCAATACTACATTAATAATATTCGATTGACTAGTTGACTGAGATGGCGCAAGTCGTATCTAATCGTGAGCGCGTATCTGTCGAAATGAAGTCCCGGGTTCGATTCACATAAAGCATTAATATGTCATTATTTTACGTACGTAACAAGATACGTACGAAAATCAACTTACCTCAACACGCGTCAGTATTAGCATTAAACACAAAATATTCTAATGACTAGCCAGGTAGGTATACTACATTGGAGACCAAGGCTTGAACATCTCTGACGCTAGATTATATACTGAAGACACGAAAAAAACAAAATAACCTTATTTTACTTTGGATATTTGAAATTAAAAAGCAAACATGCTATAAAAATACAAATTAGGTACATCTATTTGTAATAAATTCTATTCAATGAAATTTATATTTATCTTGTTTTATCATTGCAACGCAACATAGTGATACTTTTGATAGATAAGTAATTATTTTGTTGATAATAATAAATCATAAAATTATCTTTTGACTTGCCAGGCCAACTTGCGAAAAGCTCAACAAATTTAGTGTAAGTGTCACACTTAGAAATTTACATATTGTAATATAATATCAACCCCGGTAATGAACTAAGCCACAGCTGGGCACGGGCCTTTTCACAGTATAAAAAGTATTAGATTGGTCTAGCGCGGATTGAAGTTACCACAAATTAATAGACTAGCCCATTCTAGTCAAACGCAAACGCATGATCATGGCCACGGGCTACGGAGTCCACGCCTTATAATATCAGACATGAGCAATGATGCATCAACGGGGTTGGTCAAATGATGACCCTAGCCATCAATACATAGCGAATAAATAGCATTCAATTTGTTACTCAGATAGTATACACACACACACACACACACGTACATGTGACGCTAATGGCTACTCCGTATTGTAGCATACTAAAGTACCTACTAGAGTTACTAAAAAGTCTTGATCAAGAACTTTATTACTGAACGCAAAATACTATAACTTTACATCAGGAAAGGTAGCACAAATATAAACCTATGGAATACTGTTAATAAAAAATCTGGTATAAACTCTAGACCTAAACCACAATTGCGATCCTCCTACGATCCTCCCTGTGTTAGCACGTTAAGGGTGAACCCCTCGAGCGTCATAATCCTGGTGTGACGCCTAGACCCAGATAATAATGCCAAACACTAAAAATACTAGTGTAGTAGGTACTATAGGCTTGAAACTGAGATAAATAAGAATAAAAACAAAATAAAATACATACCCTTGTATCTAATAACTGGATTATTTTCTCACGAGCCAGCTTCACATCATCAGGTCGACCAGCGACTCTCACATGTGGGTCTAAACACAATATCACTCACTTAGTTAAATCACTTTTATGTGAATTCAAAACAAAATAACAACACTTACCAAGAACGTCTAAAAGATCTATAAATTTATTATCACGTATTTTTCTAATAACATTATACACTAAATCATTCATATCATCATTAAAATGCATTATTACTGTATTTAATTAATTTAATTGATTAAAATATGTCATTTCATGTAACGGACGCATGAGCAAGTACGATAAATAATATAAAATTTGGAAAGAGCGCCAGGCTGGCGCCGTTAGGCTAGTCTAATTGGCGCCAGCCCGTGCGCGCCAAAAAGTTCGCGGTGCAGGTGTTCCGTTTATTTTTTAAATTTAAAACTATCACGTTCAAAAATTCAAATCATTTTATTTAGAGGCATTTAAATACGTTATTAAAATTTTACCTTTCTTGGAACGAGCGCCGATTTTAAGACGAGCGGGCCAATTTATTAATGTGTTCGTATCAGTCATCACCTGTAAAGAAATAGATTATTTTTAATGATAATTAATAAAAATAATTAAGCTGCTTCGGTATTATTGTTCCTTACCCGATGGAAGAAAGCTTGCGCAGTTTGTGATTCCTCCAGATTATCTGAAAAAGTTTAATTTTGTTATATCTATATGTAGAATAACTCTAATAAAAATAAATATTCTAAACATTTACCAGCAAGCATTGCTTCCAGGCGGCGTCTGTCAACACGGAATCTTTCCTGGTATACATCTTCAGCACTGTTTAGCCCAAGAATCACAGCTAATTTCTGTAGGTCTTCTGCTGACGTCACAGAATTACTTGTTCCACTTTCGGAAGCCTATAATAATAAAGGTCGTTTGTAAAGAAGACTTCGTATAACAAACGGCACGTAATTTCAGAGATAAATTATTAAAGTGGGTTAGAAAACTTAGTAACAATTATTTTTAAATTTTCAGGATATTTTAAATTTTCAACATGGCGGAAAACATAACTTTTTAAATTTTATTAGTATATTGGACACAACGTGAGATTTTGTTCAATGAAATGTATAAATACTTACTTCGCTTAGTGTATCTTTGTCAGAATTATGTTTGAATTCTGTTAGATGAGTTTTAACGGTTAAAAAGTTAGCAGAAGCCATAGCTAATTGCGCAGCACTGAATATGATATTTACACAATACTAATGTAGTCGGTTCGTATTAATCTATCAATGAATAAATTAAATTAATTGTCTAATGTACATAATTAAATCTTATTAAAATATTTAACTACGTCTATACCAGAACAACTTCACGTATTGGTTGACCGAAATCGAGTAAAGACACATCTCAACGTTTTTAGTGAGATATCTAATAAAAATTGAGGGTAGTTGAAGATATGCAACGAAATCGATTCACTCGATAATTCATCTACCGCCGATGAATAAAATACTTTTTTAAAGCGGCCCATTCTATTTTTTCTGTATGAAAAAGAAAAACTAAATATGTACGCGCGTAAGTAAACATGCATCGTTCGGAATACGAAGGCCCGTCTTGAAACAACCAATAAGAATTCTTGCCACTCGCTGGCGTCGAGACGGCGCCAACTCGTTAATTTCTCCGGACTTTTATTTTTGTACGTGGATAAAAAATTGCAAGCCAGGTAATATTTTAACTTAGTTTTCCCTTCTACTAGTTATTTCGATCGTTTTAAGTTCATTTTAAAATATTTATTGTATTTGAGGGTTTCATAATTTACTCGCATAAATAACAAAATTTACTTGTTTTATTAAGCAATTATATTCTAATAATTATCTCAGAATTAATTAAGACTTAGAATATATGGGAATAGGAAAATCAGTTACAAATGCAATTTATCATCGTGCGGCATGCGGCTACGTATGAATGAAGCCATTATGAAACGGAACGTTCCATAAACGTATTTTGAACGTACGCCGCGTGAGGTCGCGTCAGTCGGGTTTCTGCGCTTGCTGGTATTGGGTGTGCGTCCTCCTCGACTCTTGCTTTCGTGTCATAGTTTAATTTAAATCTGATATTTATTAATTAAAATAGCGTTAACTATATTTAAATTTATTTAAGAGTATAGTGTATTGTTTTAAAAGTGTGTAATTTTACGTAAAGTGTGTATTAACCTCTATTTATTTTAGTGTTACAAAAATAATACGGTGAGTATCAAATAGTTAATTTCTTTTATGTAACTACATTCTCCTTAGTCGATAAAAACTTTTTCTGCATTTAAATGAATAAAAGAATATAGAATAGCTCTATAGTATCCTTTAGAATCGAACAGCTGTTTGTTAACCCAACTAAATGAACAACACGACAGTGGCATAATGTTACAAAATTGTATTCGACACGTTCTCTGTTACTCCATGTATTTCGTGAATTTAGTTAGAGGAGTAGTTAGGTGCAGTTAAAAACATATAATAGAATGGCAATGAAATGGAGAATTTTTTCTGTGTTATTACTTATTTTTCTATATTCACTCATAATTTATTATTGTACCTAATAGTGTAGGTACAATTTACGATAGGTACAGTTGGAGCGATAATAATTGCGGTCTGTGCTATGCGTGCGTAACATATAATTGAAACTACGTAACTTAATAATTTAATGTTATTCTTACAAATACTGTTGCTGATTGAAAAGTCAAATAATTTGCATATACGTACAGATACTACTTATGTAGGTATGTGAGTTACTACTTAAACTTTAAATTCTTATGCGTTTGGCGCCATGTCGGCATTGCACATGGTAATGTGGCTACTTTATAATATTATCTTGTTACATGAAATTTGCGAAACTTGTTATCTCATGAAAATTTCTAAAATCCTCTTATTTAATAATGTTAAAAGTGATGAATTTAAATATCTTGATTAAATTCGCTGATTGATTTTCATAATTGGGTAGGTATATAATTATATTGTTGTTATTAATAATTTGCGTAATATTAGCGAGAGGATTGTTGTCAGTAAAGCTCGCATAGAATTCATATATGTACGTCAAAATTAATTGATTCATATGTTGATCGTTGAGGACGGCCTAGTGCTAGAAATTGAATATTTTTTATAATCTCAAATTGAAACATTTCTATTCCGCACATATTTACCTAAATTAAATAATTGTTGTATCAAAGTTCTTTGCTTTCTCTTTGATATTTGCAGTCATGCCTACTATGTAGTATTAAATATTCTGGGAAGTTACCTACAGGTGGGTGACATGTAACAATTTATTATTTGCATCCGCTTTGCATTAACGTTTGTTGTCAACACATTGTTCAGTTTTATGTTAGACGTGGTTCTCATATTATGACTCCAAATTAAATTTAGTTTTATTAGCAGTTTTAATTAAAATGCTATTAAATAAGAAAGCAGGTTGCAGATGTTATAAATTATGAAATATTTATGCATTTGCTATTAATTTTTAATTCATATGTGTACCTAATAATTACAATAAATTTTAGACAATTTTCATTGTGTTCTGATTGATTATTAGGATTTAGTGGTGACGTATAAAATAATGTTGCCACAATTATTTGTCAAATACGACACTTTACTGAACACTATTAAAATATATTATCTAGTGCAATAAAGAGTACAGTCTTGATTAAACGGATGTAAATAGGCATTGCAACTAAGAAATAAATAAATTTTCTTCGCTCACGCTTATACTTTGCCTTCACATGTCGTAAACGACATCTACGCAAAATATTTGCGTGGTATTCAATGTCGTCTAAATTAAAAGTTGACTTAAGAACGGAACAGAGAACAATTTGCGGAAGAACACAAGGAAGTGGCTTAGTATAGATAAGAAGCGGTTTGTTTATTTTTTTCGTCAGTATAGCGCTTACGGAAAAAGTAAACAATAGGGTGCCGATCGTAAAAAGTATCGCAGTGCCAGCTAATCTAATATTTCTTGTCAATGCATTCGTGGAGTCGGTTTGTAGTAGGTAGATAAGGATGTTCGTTGGACGTTTTATTTATTGCTAAGCTAATATGCAATAAATTCGAGCGATTTGTTTAACTGTATATTTTCTTCTTTTTGTGTTTATTATTATTTTGCATAGGTACCTAAGCTATGTGGGTATGCTACATATTCTAATTCAGTATAATTTGCGTTTTACTAATTGAACTGTAATTATAATCAAGTATAGAAATATAATTATTAAGGGTTATTATTTTTATTAAAATAAAACATCGAAATTTTAGATGCAGCCAAACAAACGGTTGCCAAGCGAATAAATCGTCGCACATGTTGATCGCTTGGCAACTATCTCTCTTCTCCATAGTACCTATATAATTCTGGGCTCTATTCATAATGTTATATATTTTTACAATGCTAAGTGCCTTTAGCGTTTCCTATGCCAATCCAAGCGACAATAAACTATTATGTTAGAAGCTATAGTAAGATGCGCAAAAGATACAGCTGATTCGACCTTGAATGGCGTATCAAAATAAATCGGTCAGAATTAGTTTCGCGTTAGCTCCAGTTGCCTGCTAGTCGCGGTTATAACATAACAGATACGTAGCAGAAATAACGTTTTATTTGAACACAATAAAATCTCTATTGAGTTATAATATGTACGTAACAAAAATTATAGAGTAATGTATAGTAAATATAAATAATAAGCATAAAACAATGTTTCTAAGTTTATTTGTTTACACAATATCCGTGTATATTCAATATTGATAACAGACAGTAGCACAGATCTAAAATATTATCTTTGAAGGGAATTAATAAACCCAAAATAAACGATACTTGCTTATAACTTATAACATTACGTAATTTACACAGCCTCCGGATAAGGATAGGTATAATAAAAATAAAACCTTGACAGTAAAGTGGGGATAATGTTACAGTTACACAGAAATGGAATAAAACATGTATTGCTTTACGACATAGTTATAAGTTAACCACTAAACGGATATCATGATAGTAATAAAATGTACATACACATTTTCTTAAGTGGCAATTTCTTTATTGTACTAAATTAAATAAATACATACTAAGTTCAGTAACCTTGCATTAAAATACGAATTATTTATTAATCCCTTCATCTCTGACATTCACCTGAACAAGACGAGTACGAATATTGGTCATCCGCCGATGTCAATTTGCTCAGCTCACGGTAATTAAAGTAAGATTTTTTGCCAGTGGTCCATAAATGGCGACGACACTGCCCGTTAGTGGCTGGCGCCATGCGATCGTCGCAAACTTGACGTTTAACGGTGAATTTTATTACTCGTAACATGTTTAATTCGAAATCAATGAGGGTACTTATATTTATCTTTAGCTAGTTCTTAATCCACCCTTAAGGAGCAAACGTGTTTACTAGTAAGGTGTTGCTAATCTGCGACTTTATAGACAACCAATTAAATTCACTTGAATCCTTATTTAAGGCCATTGAATTGTAATTGTTGTCATTTACTGGTGACTCAATGACGCCTTCTATGCGATTTACATAACTATCTAGCGAGAACACTACTATTAGGTATATGTTCTCTAACTTAAATTCCTGTACACATGCATGTGATGAGCTAATTAGTTGTGGTAGTACATTAAACATTACGCATTTATTCTGTGATTGCTATTCAATGTTTCATTATACCAAAACGTGTATTTAATTCAGCTAAGTGATTGGTTCTTTATGTGTTCTTTCTCATCGTCGATGAAGAAAATTTATTACTGAGACATGGCAAATATTTATTATTAATTCATTAATTCTGCTTAATTAAATTAATTTTATTGGCATAGCAGTACTGCTATACCAATTTGTTTCCAGTCCGTTGTTTAACGAATAAATATATTTGGAAATGAGTTTTCCGTCTTGAATATCAAACTGTATCATCATATAAAGATGTAGCAAAAAATACGTCCTAAATTGTTTGGTATGGTTTACGTAAGTTCTAAGGTAAATTATGTTGGAAACGTTGACAGTCCTTGAACCATCCGTCTTCACGATAACTCGCAGGTACTTTCCGTAGAAACACAACGTCATTCGTTCATTAGCAGTATTAACATGCTTCGAGCTTCGAGCCGCATGTGAAAAATCTTGTATGCAAATCGGGACTATCGGTGTCTCGTACAGTTACTTACAAGTGTAATTGCGAATTACTTGGGTGTCGCTTATTTAACTTTCTCGCCTCACTTGCCTACATGTCGCGTATGCCGATTTATTGGAGTGTGAAATATTTAAAATAGAATATATCGGTAAAAATATGTTAATTCACGTAGTCGAAAGAACTGATCTATTAGCAATGTTTGTATGTCAGTGTGCATGATGAATAGGCTGAGTGTTGTTAAACGGAATACTACGTAATGTTTAAATCTAGGTTACCGAACCGTTTTTAGTTGCTATAGCAATAAAACATACACTTGTTACTATAAAATGTCGCTATTATTTTATATTTTTTTACTAAACGCTTTGTTTACATATACAATTTCATAAACTACAAACAATAAAGCTTCTTAGTTACATAAAACGGATGTGCAGTTTAGATAGTTTTAATGTATGTTTGAAGCGAAAAATTAATTGATGTATTCTTGTCTTTTTTTCAGATCCTAAAGTCATTCCAAAGGTGCGCACCATGGCCAAAACAGAGAAATCATTTCCGAGAAACTTTACAGGTAAGAGACGCGCGTCGTGACCTAAACATAAAATAATTTATGCCGAAATGTTTAACACCTCAGTTTTGCGGTTTTGTAGAATTTATTACAAGCTTTTTGGGTACAATCAATTTTCATAATAGCTCAACATATTTAAAAAATAGATGTTCGGTTAGGTCATCATCCGAATCGCAAATTTAATAGTCAAATCTTTCTATCATGATTCATGTGACACCAAATGAATAATTTTAACTAACTTAAATTTTATAAAAGTTAAGCAGCATATAAAAAGCTGTCTCACGCAAATAAGGTTTTCCATCTACACTAAACGCGTGAGGGACAATGTTTTAGATGGCAACACTTTATGGCGGCTCCGGTGACGTATTACGTATCTTACCCTGCATCTTGGCAAGGCGCCATTTTGAAAATAAACGCGCGAATCTGCCCCATGATGTCGGCGCATAATCGTATTTCCGGTTCTAGACATACATTTCTGCGAATTCAACGCATATAAGCGTCAAATCGATATTATAAAACCGATGGTTTAGTTATAAAAATTATTAATCAATCTAATTTAAATTCTACAACACAGATTGATTAGTGACAAGAGAAGTATTCTAAATAGATAGGTACTTTGATTTGATTCGAATATATTTTCTTTTATTGTTACAAGATTTATTCTAAATTTAAACATCGATAGTTCATAAACTTAATATCTATAAAAATCTCAATCGCGTTATATGTAAGTGTAATATCAAAAATAGATTTAATTTACTATTTATTTAGTGAAACGTTGAGTCTATTCAAAATATTTAATATAATTTTGTCGAGTGATTTTCAATGTATAAACATTATTGAGCCAAGGAGCCAAGTTTGGACACGACCACACGACAGTTGTCGCCGCCGCGTTGTGCATTCCATTGTAATTTCTCAGTATATGGTGTCTTATGTATGCATTGTAATATTGTAGCAAAGAATGAATAGTTTAACAACACTTTAGTTTGTACCCCCATAAATTATAAATTAAGGGTAATTTTGTGTGATCGTCTAGAACATTCCGTATTCTATTACTTACCATAAGGAAAAGAGGTTGACAGATGTTTGTTCCGATATTTACCATATAATTATGATGAAAATGTCTCGCGATGCGATGTGATCGCTTGTTGGCGTAGTGGTAATGAATGCGACTGTCTGAGTTCTCGGGTTCGATGCTCAGGTCGGTTTAATATAATTAGGTTTTTATCTAGAAATTTTCAGCAGCAGCACTGAGTCTGGAAAGATGCTTGGTAGACACTTCAGACTCTCCCCCTATTACGTACTCAAATAATAGCTGACGAAATAAAATGCTTCGTGAAGCGATGTGATGTCTGGTAGACGACAATAGATTCGCTTTTTATTACCTGCTAAACCATAGTTCTCAAAATTTAGGTGGAATATTTTTCTGCCTACATTTTAGGCAGTATAGGCGTGAGCCTAGTTATGGATGTTTAAGACATAGGCTTGCCTATCATATATTCGGTTTTTATCTGGAAGATTACATGTTGCCACTAAAAAAATAAACACAATGACACATTACTTGAACTGAGCATCGAACACGGTATTTCATCATCACGTAATCACGTAATTACAAACCTAAGCCACGGGTCTAGAAAGACAATTGAAACAAATACTTTAAATAATAATATTCTATATTCTATCACATACACACAACACCATCTAGCCCAAACTAAGCAGAGCTTGTACTATGCGTAGTAGACAATGGATATACATACATAGGTATATACTATATTTTTTTTTGTAAATGCATACATATTATATACAGAAACACCCAAACCAAGACAAACATCTATGTTCATGCACACAAATATTTGACTTGTGCGGGAATCGAACCCGCGAGCTCAGGCGTGGCAGTCAGTTACACTAACTACTACGCCATCGAGGCCGACAATATAGTATAATACTAATATCAGCCCTGTATTAAACTGTCCCACTGCTGGACACGGGCCTTAGTCCGCCACGCTGGACCAGTGCAGATTGGCACACTTCACATATCTTCGAGAACATTATGGAGCTCTCTCTGACATGCAGGTTTCCTCACGATGTTTTCCTTCACCGTTAAAGGGAGCAATAACTTACGTTTCTTGATCAGATCGGAGGCTTTCTGAGCAAAGGCCAGGTTAAAAGCACCTTGAACCGACGGGCGTGTATGAGGAATGTGATGAAAGTGAATGAAGCCAGAGAAGTGTGTCATGATCGTAGCAAATGGAAATCCGTAGTCTCTGCCTACCCCTCTAGGAAACAGGCGTAAATCTTTTGTGTACGTTGCCAACCTTAGAATTTTATTTCTCGTACAGAAGCAGGCAAAAATCTCGTAATTTGGATCTCAAACTTCGTACATTCGAGAATTTCTAAAAAAAAAATACGTGTCAGCCTGTAGAAATTTGATCAAATTTTTTAATTGTCTGCGTATTATTGCCTCCCATTTATGCTAGAAAATGTTGCCTGCAATGTGAAATCATGTCATTATTTTCCCTATATAAAAATCTCGTACATACTGTATGAGGCTGACAGTGTCCTCGTACCTCGTACGGGATACCGCAAATCTCGTATTTATACGAGGAACCTCGTATGGTTGGCAACCCTGGTACTGTGTACGATTCTAAGACTGCATACATGCTGACCGCCCGCAGTGTGGCCGGCGCCTTAATTGACGTAATTTTGCTTGACAACTCAAGACTGTGACGTAAGTCTTAGAACAGTCATATTATAATGACTGCACGAATGTCGTAGTGGTTTTAATGGTTAGCTCGCCACTCCAACTACGCCAAGTGTTGACTGTTTGAATCCCACTCGGGACAAAAAAATTAATGTATGGGAAGTTTAATTATGGCCCGGCGTAATAGCTTATTAAAAATATTAGTAGTAGCTTAGAATCTCGTGCTATATAAACAATTACTTAAAATCAAAAAATCGGACAAGTGCGAGTCGGACTCGCACACCGAGGGTTCCGTACAAATTTGTAGGTACATATTATAAAAAAATTTTGTCCTTGCATAATGACCCTGTTTGTTTATGATTTAATTACAAATGTATAGTTTTTCAGATTTTTCCCTATACTTGTAGTATAAGACGGTATTACTTACCAAACAGTTCTAGGTCAACGGAAAATACCCTATAAATTTTGATTTCCTTGAGAGTGTCGAAATATACGTTTTTTGCGGCATAAACGGCCGTACTTCTTTTTTTTCGTTTAACTTAGAAGTTTGATTTTTTCATAGCCTCAAGAGACTAGACTAGGTAGACTAGAGATGTTACGGATATGATATTTCGGATCTGGATATTATGGATATAGGAATAAAATGATATCGGTTTCGGATACGGTTACGGATATGTAATTATTTCGGATTATCCGTTAGTTTCGGATATGGAGCTCCATAACATCCCTGCTGTAGACCTGAGTATATCGTTTTAATTTCAACTCGATACCTCCACGCGTTCCCGAGATAAAGGGTCTTGACAGACAGACGGACGGAAGGACAACAAAGTGATAAGGGTTCCGTTTTTTCCTTTTGAGGTACGGAACCTAAAAATAATTAACTATGTCTGGAAGTGAATTCAGATTTAAATCACATGATAAGCCTGCGTCACTGAGCCAACCTCACGATCAAAATCAATTTAAATACCTACATTTTAATGATTTGGTTCCCGCGTAACAAAGTAGGTGCTTGGCGCCCTGCTAAAATCTTTACGTGCTTATAATTAAGGTTTATTGCATTCCTGAGGGGAGTCAAGGCACCATTGTGGAAGTGGAGGGCAGAAGGGGCAGAGATCGAGAGGTGACTGCTTCATATATGCTGTCTCCCGCGGTTTCACCTACGTTTACGATTATTGGTCTATCCCCATGAGCATGACTCTTATCGTGATGTTATATAGACTACTAGATGTTCCCGCGGTTTCACCCGCATTTATCGTCACTGCGGCTCCCCCGTGGGTCGTAGCGTGATGTTATGTAGCCTTCCTCGATAAATAGGCTATGCAACACTAAAAGAATTTTTCAATTCGAACCCGTAGTTCCTGAGATTAATGTGTTCAACCAAACAAACAAACTCTTCAGCTTTATAATAGATATTAGTATATATGTTATTTCTGGATAAAGTAGCTTTCTAATGGTGAAAGAATCATAAAATCGTTTTAATAGTTAACAGTTTATTGATTACTGTCTTCTATACCTATTATTTTTTATACCTTGGGAAAAGTATTTTTTCCTGGATGAAAGGTTGCCCATGGTCTATTCTGTACCGCTGACGTGTACCTACGCGAAATTTCATGTTGATCGAGCAGTTAAGACGTGAAAGCGTAATAAACAAACTTACATTCGCATTTAAAATATCACGCTTTACTAGTTTTTGTAATGGCTTTCAGAATGATCAGCATATGATAGAAAGCAAGTCTTAATACATACATATATGTATCTATATATTGACTAGCTGTCCCGCGCAACTTCGTCTGCTCCACATTAGATAATTTTCGCCCGTTAAAAAAAAAACTATCCTATCTTTTAAGTTGGACCAAATTACAGATGGTTACGAATTTGATCAAAATCGGTTTAGTAGTTTAGGAGTCCATAGCGGACAAACAACGTGACACGTAATTTATATATATCTATATTAATATATAAAGCAAAAACTTTGTACCGCTTTGTACGAAAATTGCGTGGACGGACGAGTATGAAATTTGGCACAGTTAAAGTTTATATGGAGAAAGAGTGGCGAATCCTAATATTTTTATAAATTGTGTATCAGAAATACATTATATAATGAAAAAACACTACACGCGCACAACCATGCATTTGACACACGCAGTCGAATCGCGTTCGTAGTATTTCGGCATTGTTCGGCGGATGTTGTAGAATTCTTTGTAACTATGGTTACATATGTATGTGAAGAAGGTGACTAAATGAAATCTATACTAATATTATAAAGCTGAAGAGTTTGTTTGTTTGTTTGAACGCGCTAATCTCAGCAACTACTGGTTCGAATTGAAAAATTATTTTAATGTTGGATAGCCTATTTATTGAGAAAGGCTATAGGCTATATAACATCACACTACGACCCACGGGGGCGGCGCAGTAACGATAAATGCGGGTGAAACCGCGAGAACATCTATTTGATTATAAGGGTACAGTTATCTACAGTTATAGACAATAACATCGTAACGACGATCAAACTTAAAATTTAAATCAATTATGGTCGAGTTTCGACCACTTGGCGACCGCTACTAAGCTTTAATGGTTATTAGACAGTAATGGCGCGTTTACATTATTCGGTTAGACCGTATACGGCTGCAGCCTGTACTCTGTCACCAACTAATGTAAACGGGTATTCGGTTGGCCGTATTCGGTCACAGCCCGTATTCAACGACGAGAGCTTAAACCTAACGCGATCGCCGGATTCGGTGGCCGAACTAATGTAAACGCGCCATAAGCCTGTCAAATTATAATTTTAACTATTTTGATCTAGATAACATGTCAGTAGGTCAGTAATGCATGATTTGGCAAGTATATCATTAATAATTATTAAGAAAAAATGGCGGGCAACGCGCTGACAAATAACCGTTATTATTTTCAAATTCGGATCTGTCAAAAGTTAATTAGCTTGTCTATGAACCGGTCGAACACTTCACCTTGGCATTGTCGTGTGCAGGTTGTAAGGAATTCTCGAGTACATCGGACAAATAGATGAAAGTTACCGTGTGTTACAACTAATAATAATATAATCAGTGATAAATGGGATGTCATATTTGTATTTCAATGTGTATGTACGTATACGTCTCTATGACGAATGAATGATATAAGTAAGTAAAACAAGTTTCACTTTGTTATATACAATCCTAACTAATATTATAAATGCGAAAATGAGTTTGTTTGTTTGTTACGCTTTCATGCCTTAACTACTCAACCGATCAACATGAAATTTTGCATACACGTTGTCAGGGGTACAGAATAGGACATAGGGTACCTTTCATCCAGAAAAAAGAACTATTGCAAACCTAACCTAACCTAACCTACATTTACGCGAGCGAAGCCGCGGGTGAAAACTAGTATTTTATATAAGTACTTAACATAATTATTCATAAGCAAAGTTTAATAAATATATAGCGTGTATAGTGTTTACAAGTGATAAGTTGATAACACAAAAAATTCACTAGAGGTACTTCTAATAGTACCACAGTGTATTTTTTTTAGTTACAGTTCTTGTACTTAATACACGTAATTTGTTGATAAAAAAGGGATTTAATTGATATCGTAAGTCCATTAGCAAGAAAGGTAATAAATAGGCATTACAGAATTATTTGTCCTGTGGCCCTCGAACCAGTATGACGTATTCAGTGCGCTGACGTGATGATCTCAAGTCTTAATCAATATATTTAAGTATCTTGAACTAAGTAATGACTGACAGACACACGGATGGCGTAGTGATTTAAGTTGTTGCCTCGCGACTGCCACTGCGTCGAGTGTTGTGGGTTCGAATCCCACACGGGGCAAAACGTTGTGTGATCCACAGATGGTTGTTCTGAGTCGGGGTGTTCTTTGTGTCCGTTGTTTGAATGTTTGTAAAGTCTCCCGCGACACAGGATTTATTTCAAGTGCAGTTGTCAGAAACAAATAATTATCTAATAAGCCAATACATACGACTGCTTAAAGGTATAGGCATAAGTTTACTATACCTACATTTGCGAGGAACATTCTAAAGGCTTGTAAAATAAAATCAAGAATGCAGTCCTAGGTTCCTTATTGGCGTGTTGTGTGGCAACCGCAGCCCATCTACCGCTAATGAGCTAAACTCAGCAGCGCATTTTATTTAGCCGTAAAATTAGCACCCACATTAAAATCCCCCATTAAACTTCGACAAATACTGCCTCTGTGTAACGTGCCTTAGTAGGGTCCCCATGCTTAATGGTACTACAAAATATATGAAAAATCGTTTCAATATTTTAGAGGAATATAAGTATGTATGTAGGTATGGGTAACTGCTTAATATCAGTTGGATCATGATTACGATCAGATATCTGCATACTATTTAGGTGCTGGGTTCGAGGGATAAGAATTTACTGACTACACTGACTGCAACACTATAATTCCTAGCACGTTTAGTAAAACCCATAACGAGCAGCGACAGTTCAGTGAGGAGACCAACAGACTGCAATGCAGAGGGTCTCGGGTTCGAACCCACGTCGTGCACCTCTGACTTTCGGAAGTTATATGACTTTTCGAAATTATGTGCGTATTGATTGACAATTATCGCCTGCTCCGTGCCTCGGAGAGCACATAAGACGTCGGTCCCGGCTGTCATGAACATCTATAGCAGTCGTTATTGGGAATTCAATGCCCTATAATATCCTGACACTGGTCTAGCCTTAGGGTATCGTTTGCCTTCAAATTGCGGCGGTCAAGTAGCAGCCGCTCCGTGTAAAAACTGAAATCCAGTCAAATCCGATTAGACCAGAAAAGCCGAACTCAAGTGACTTGGGAATAATAAAGGCTAGGGAGAAGAAGATGAGTATACGAATCTCCATGTTATTGTGCAAAAAGAACTCCCTCTCTACAAATTCCTGTGACGCGGTGGACTTCAAACAACTGACACAAAGAAAGTCCAGATTCGGAACAACTAATTAAAGACCACTTATAGCACACCATCCGTGCATTTATACCTGGAGCCTTACCACCATTCTTTAAATAATCGTTATTGTATGCGTGAGAACGAGACACCGCGATACAGAGTGCATAGGTTTATCTCGATCTCGCTAATAACAATGCTTTTAGATTGTGGTACTTCGCCTAAGGGTCAATTCAGATCAGGCGGAAAAATGCTCGAGCTTCTTCTAAGTGGTAATTCAATATCAACCTTAATCCATTTAAATATTCCTAAAAATAGCATGCAACATTAAAATCTTTTCCAATAAACAGTTGCATACTATTTTAAGCGTTATCTAAATGGAATAAAGTTGATAGCCGAGATAAGGTTGATAGTTGAACTCGAGCATTTTTCCGCCTGATCTGAATTGACCCTTAGGAAGCACATTTTCGTAGTTTCTCCGCTCGCAGCGCTTAGTTTTGTTTTTAGCGATTGCAACAGGTATACACTAAACATTACACTAGCCGTATACTGGTCTCCTTAGTGAAATAAAAAACAAAGCAAATATAATAAATAATCCTTACTTAATATTATAAATGCGAAAGTAGCTCTGTCTATCGGTAGGTCTGTCTGTCTGTTACCTTTTCACGCTCAATCCGCTAAATCGATTTAGATGAAGTTTGGGATGAAGATAGACTAAGACCCTGGGAAGGACATAGGCTATATAACATCACGCTACGGCTCACGGGAGCGGTGCAGTAACCACAAATACAACTGACGCGGGTGAGACCGCGGGCACAGCTAGTAATAAGGCAATATTTTTCTTCTGTTATAAAACCTATTCATAAACATTAATGATGTACGCTTTGAATGGATTAATGTTTTTTATGGCGGCTCTTATCTTTTTTTGACGTGGGAATGGTTTTATATTGAACTTTTTATCCTCGTATTTCGACTACCGCTTGCTATCTTACTAAAATCACTTAATTAGAATTGATGCGAATTTAATTAATATAAAAAATGACGTATTTGTATCGTTAGTCCTGTGGTACCAAGTTTTGCGTTCGATCTTGAGTGTTTTCCTTACGAAGTTCTCAGTGGCTGCACAAAGACCATGAATATTCCTGACAAACGTTTTATGCGCGAACTAGAAGCTAGTAAAATATTGATGTAACACATATTCATCCAAATCAGTGCGACGGTTTACGCATGATTGAGTAGCAGACAGCCAAACATCTTAACAGTTTTTTTCATTTATAATACTGCAATGATGGCGTGTTGGTTTAAATGGTCGCCTCCACTGCCACTGCGTCGAGTGTAGTGGGTTCGATTTCCATACGGGGCACAAACATTTGTGTAATACACAAACAGTTGTACCAAGTTTGGGTAATCTCTAGTGTCAGTTGTATGGATGCTTGCTAATTCAAAAATTTCCACAACGCAGGCATTGTTAGGCTTATGTTTAACTTATCACCAGATATAGTAAAATATAACAGTCAAAAATAGTAAATGATGATCAAATTGCACAGCAAAATATATTTAAAGAAATCAAAATAAGTCGACGGAGTCCCGCGTAGCGGGGCTCCTATTTTTGGGTGGGTTTAAGAAGGAACCTAACATAACCTAAACCTTCCGAGACGGAATGCAGTGATTTGAGGCGTATAGGTGCTCGTTGTGATATATTTTAGTAAGCATATTTTACTGCGCAATTACTATTTTTGGTGTTCATTATATATTTAATCCCGAATTATTATTAGTACACACTTCGTCTATTTCTTATCTCATAACTAAGTTTTATAGCAAACTTTAGACTAAAAACGACTACAGTAATATCCCTAACATCCAAAAACTATGGCTACCCCAAGCAACTGGCGTTGTTAAAGAATGTCCATAAAATGGTGAAGTATAGTTGGGAGCATAGGCGAGCGACAATTGTGTGGCAAACGGTAAGCGGAGTGCATGCTAATAGCGGCCAGCTAATTGCTGGTCAAGTGGATAACGGTACGACTCCGGCTGTGACTAGTACCTGGCGCGGCTGCGAGCGAGTTGGCCACTCAGACATTTGAACTATTAGATACTATATTTTGACCGCGGCTTCTCTCGCGTAAATAGGATTAGGTTAGTGACACAATTTTCAAAGGTACCTTATGTTCTTTTGTTTCCATGACAACGTGTATGCAGAATTTCATGATGATCAGTCGAGTAGTTAAGGCGTGAAAGCGTAACAAACAAACTCGCATTTATAATATTACTAAGGACACGCCCGGCTTTAATTATACACCTTAACCTTCCTCATGAATCACTCTGTCTATTGGTGAAAACCACATGAAAATCCGTTTAGTAGTTTTTGAGATTATCGCTTACAGATAGACTGACGCGGTGGGAGACTATGTTTTATAATAGGTATGTAATGAAATTAGGATACACGTAGTCCTGACAGTATAGCGTCGAAGTCGTGTCATATTTAGTCGGTTATGTATCAGCACTAATGAATGCAATTGCTTTTTATAAGGTCTGGTTCCCAGTTCCGTCAGTGTTGTTAGGTTTTCCTGTGAAGGCATGCCTAATAGCAGCACGGCTTTGGCACTCTGCCGTCCGCTAACTAAAAGGACGTTAAGCCATAAGCATTCTATATCATTTAACGTATTTTAGTTAGTTGATGGCAGTACTGTGGTATTACGGTGGATGGCAACCAGCTCGTACTCAATGACGTGTCTTAAACCAAGCTGACGAATTTAAGTTTAATGCCTTTCCTTACCCTACGGGGATTTAGGCGTGACATTATGTATTTATCTAAATCCTTAGTTTCCAAAGTGGTCCAGGTGGATCCCTAGGGGTCCACAGGAGACTCGACGGGGGTCTCCGTTGGCGTGACATTATATATATGGTGGTATATTCTAAAGTGATTTCGTATTTTGTCAGCTAGTTATCAGCACTAGTGAATCCGATTGCTATACATGAGATCTTGTCCCAGTTTAGGCAGTGCTATTAGGTTTTTCTGTCGAGAAGTCTTCAGTAGCAGCGCGTTTGGAACTACGATCAGTGGACAGTAATAGAATCGCACTCGATTACGTGGATCCTAAACGAAGCTGATGAATTTGGGTGTAATATACTTCTGCTCACTCCTTCGGAATATTCGCGTTTAGATAACTTGTCTCTGACTCTGCTTATCCCACTTAGTGATACATGGTAGCATATTACCGCGAGTATACTTTCATTGGTAACTTTCCAAACTGTCCAATCTCCATTAATCTATTTTCAATGGGTTTTAATATAGCGACCTAATGGTAATATGATGCTCTCATAAATTAGTTCCATTAGAAGTAATAATCCTGATTTTACGCTTTAGCATTGTTGCTCAATTGTTTGTCTCGTCCATGCTTACAGCCTATCACAAAGTCTCTGGTTTGATTATCGAATCGGGCTATGTATTTATAGGATAGGTACTAGCTATAGTATAGGCGCTCATAGCCAGTTGCACTCACTGATCGGTAAACGATTAGCGAGGTTAAGCAACGTTGGGTGCGGCCAGTCTATAGATGGGTGACCGCTTAGTGGTATTTCATTTGAGCGTCTCCGTGCTTCGGAGGGCACGTAAAAAGTCGGTCCCGGTTGTTGTCAAATTGATAGCAGTCGTTAAGCCATGTCAGAGGCCTACGGGCGGCTTGAACAACTCTTGATAACAGGTTGACCACTAACCACACGAAAAAAATAAATAAGAAAACTAGCTTTTGCCTGCGGCTTCGCTCGCGTTAATTTAGAATTTGACAATCAATTCGGGTTATACTCTGCTTGTAATAATATAATTCAATCATGATTCGAAAGAAACGTGGCGCTATCTATTATCATAAGAACGTTGTTGTTGTTTTCCTCGGGAACAGTAATTTTTTTCGGGATGAAAAGAAGCCTATGTCCGTTTCTGTACACCTGACAACGTATATGCAAAATTCCAGAATGATCGGTTCAGTGGTTTAGGTGTGAAAAGGTAACAAACATACAAACTCATTTTCGCTTTTATATTATTAGTTAGGATTCTATGACCAAAATTGACAAAAATAAAATTACAGAGGACAAATATAACTAAATGAAAATATGTTATAGTATATTAAAAATTAATATGCAATTTGACATACAAATTAGTACTATTCTTCTTAACCCCTCCAGATAAGCTAAGCTTGTGTTAGGATTAGTATCAGTAGTAGGGACGTGTGCGATTCGAACCTACGATCCCCGATCGCAGTTTCAGTGCCTTTTACAGTAAGCGATACTACTACCGTTTCAAATATAATTCCAATGCAGTTCCGCACATCGGTAATTAGAATAACTACATCCTTAAATGATCACGAACTATAAGTTGTAGGTATATTATAAGTAGTTTATTAAAAAAGATAATAAAATAATAATAAGAATAAAACGTACACAGATGCGGTCTTAATGATACGCCTTGACGTAAATCGCAGAATAGAAATCACCATTCAATGTTTTGTCACGACTTTGAGCATGAAAAATCGAGTCGTGTCTTTTATAAAAATAAAGATCATTTTTCTGTTTCTGTAAATTCCTAGAAGTAGGTTTGCACTTGCGGTTGATCGTGAGGTCCCGGGTACGGGACAGACAATTTATAACGCATAACGCATATACCTATACAATGTTTTATATACTCGTATTTGTAGTTTCGGCTATTGTGGTTATGTGGTGAGATCTTTTTCCTCAAACGTAGTAAATATTTCCTGACCTTATCATACGCATGTATCATAAGTGCAGGAATTATTCATTAATATTGCCACTGTGAATGGAATGTTGGACAAAGTTTAAATTTATACTTTTCCTCGACGTCTCGGTTGCTATACAGCAGCCATACAATTCTCAAGACAGGCATGATGACTAAAAAAAGGTTTTTAGTCCATCTTTTAGATTACCGCAAAATATTAGACACGTATTTTTTCTTTTGTCTCACAAGCAAATGACTACGTAGATACAACGCGTTTAAGTTTAATGTTCGGTACAAATTTTACAAAAGCGTGACGTCACAAGCCTCTACTCCCAAACTTTAATGCGTTATATCTTAGTAAATGTTTATTGTTTTGTTAAAACAAAAAATAGGTGTCCGATATTTTTTACAAATCTATAAGATGGACTAATTAGAATCACTTATCTTTAACCCTGACATCACGTTTACAGCAGCCAGAAATTGTAGTCTCTCCGTGACTATGGCTGCTGTAAAGCAACCGAAACGTCGGGGAAAAGTATAAACCTGTATATATTTAGTTTTAATTAAATTAAATAGCTTAAATTGTAGTAGAGTTCAATAATAATAGTGTTATAGTTCAACATTATGAAATAACAGTGTTCTAAAGTAAACAACGCGACAAAATAATAATATACTACTTTATACGGATTTTGTCGCGTTGTTAATTTTATATTTTAATTTTAATGGATAACATTCGCGTAAACGTAAGACAATATTTTGAGAGTAGTACAGCCTCGCTGATTTCAGCATGAATGGGCCGGCTCGACCGGGGAAGGACTACCCTCTCACAGAATATCGACGTGAAATACCAGTATTCCTAGTGTTGCGTTTCGCTCGGTGAGTGAGAGTGCCGGAGGCCCAATCACCCTCTTTCCCACATCCCGCTCCTTTTCCTTTCCACTTCCTTGTTCTTCCTTTCCTAAAAGGTCAGCAACGCGCAAGTGATGCCTCTGGTGTTGCAGGCGTCCATAGGCTACGGTGACCACTTACCATGAGGTGAGCCGTATGCTTGTTTGCCACCTAAGTAGTATAAAAAAAAACAACGGGTTGCATTCCGGGAGTGCCGGAAGAAGTGAAAACTTGAATATTAACGTTGTGCATTTTTGATATTTTGGAATGGTTAGGGAATAATTTTGCACGAATTGCTTTAATTATCAGTATAAAAATACTATCATTTATGTGGTAAAATACAATATTCATTTATTGCGCTATCGTACACAAACATGACAATTCTCCCTCCGTCTTACGAATTTTCGATCAGGTCACATGTCCTGACGCGAGTTAAACATTTTTTACCCATCACAAAAAAAGTGCACAACGCCGCTAAAGAAGCTTTCACTTAAAAAAAATGTAAAGATATACTTGTTATAATATGATGCGCAGTCTATAAATACTTTGTGATCGGTTAGTAATTGGTCATAATAACTGGGCATCATGCGAATTGTTAAGGATTTTATGAAACTAAAAGAAAGGTATCTGTGATGTGAAATGACAGCCTCAACCTATCGGCTCGTCGTGCATAGATAGTCGATTACGGTTGCTGCGCATGTGGTCTCATGTTCCACTCTCGGTTAGGCAAAGTGTTATTGGATTTTTGAGTCAAGAAATTCGCGATAGTGCACGGAATCGAGAATTGTGGTCGGTAAACGGCAATAGTCTTGTCTCGTATTACGTGGGACTTATAAACGCTGTTAAAAATATGGTTATCATACATACCTATATTTAAATATGGATGCTGGTTTATGATGTAGATAACCATGGAACCATTACACCACAATCGTCCGAAAAATAAGAACAAAAATGTTAACATTTACGGATATATTTTTTTTTACAATTCAGATAAGGGGATTCCTGTTTGCGCAATGTATTCTCAAAAACATATCACACACGTATATTTAATGGATTTACGTCAATGCAATGAGTCACTTACATATGTTTTGGTGTTACGCAAAATGCATTTGCGGTTTTGTTTATGCAAATTGTTATTGCGAAACATAGCTTAATTCATCATTTTGCGAGACGATTCATAGTTTTCTGTGTTCATTTTCTGTATATTATAACCATTATTCCATGTGATAGTTCTTGCATATTAGACTCGGTTGGTCTAGTCTAAACTAGGGCTCCAAAACCCGGTAATGCGAGATGCCGGTGTTCCTAGATCTCGCATCATTTTCAATCCCGCATGATGCGGGATTACGAGAGCGGCTTCCGCGTTATTATCGAAACTAATTGAGTTCGTGATAGACGTTTTTATTGGATTATATTAATTCTTATTGCCTCTCAGCATTTATAATCTTTGCATGCAAGTTAAGTTTGTATAACACCTTACACAAAACCAACTTGGACGCAAAACATTCTTTACGTAACTCGCTACACGCTGTGTAATACTAATTTATATGAAAAATAAAATATGATTTTCGTTTTTCCTTCCATGTATGATTATTTAAATTTCGTGTTAAATCGCAAGCAATAACTGCTGTACATTAAGCATTGAATACGAAAATTAGGTATGGCTTGTTCAACACAAAGTTGTATTTTGTTTAACATACTGTGACGTCATTCTGTACACGAGCAGTTTACATATATTATTAGCGTTACATATATATTTAACTCTGGTCGTGTCTGGCGTAATGGAAATAATATAAGTATAGAGTAGGCTATCGATTCCAGGTATATTATTATTACTATTTTTATACTACTAAGTAAACATTTGTAAAAAAGGTTATAATCGGCTATGAACACATGCAAATCTAGAGATTAATTGATATAAAGAAGGATATTCGAATATGCGAAATTTGTATGATCCCACGTCCGAATGTCGATCGATTCGTTGTCACTGATATAATTCGAATTATAATAAAATATTCGAAAGTTTGATTTGATGATGGCATAACTAATGATAGGGCCTCAGAAGACATTTGATGACCTGTTTTTAGACGTTCCTCATAATTTTTACATGCAGCTGTCCGCGTACGTATCGGAATTGTGGTATTGACATTCGTATTTCCTATTTGCTTAGAGCTAGAACGCAATAAAATAATCGATAAGTATCAAAGTTCTACTTATCGATTATGTAATTTATCAATATTTGCAAAAATTTCGTATATTTCTATTTGCTAATTTTGATAACTGTCAATCGGTACACTACGTGTGTCATATCTAGATACCTATTACAAGCACATTGCCAACTCTAAAAGTGCAATATTCATAGCGAGAACAAGGCGCAAGATTGTATGAATTTTATATTTTTTGTAGGATAGCCGAATTGCTCTTCTGCTTTAATTAAAATCACGGCTTTAAGATATCTACAAAAATCGAAAAGCAACTTTATTGAGGTACAACAGAATAACACAACACATTATTTTTTTAAAGTTTTTCTGTGCTAGTACGACTATTGCAGAACCAACACGACGATCATTTAAATCCTTAGTTCCCAAAGTGGTCCAGGTGCACCCCCAGGGTTCACGGGAGACTCGACGGGGTCTACGTTGGCGTGGCAATAACTGGGGTGCACAATTCGTAAGCGGGGGGTCCACGAAAATTTATTTGCTGTCGATAGTGAAGGACTAAAATGTTGACTTCACCGACCGTTCGACAAGCTCAGCGATTGTTCCTTGTAAAAATTTTCGATTTTTCGGTAGAGAATTACTAAAAAAGAAAGTCAGGCCGTAGATATTTGATCAAATTTTTGTTTGATTCCTCACCAATTTAAATACGAATGCCAAGGAATATGATAGAAACGTAGCTGCAGGGGGTCCACCGGAACCAGCTAAATTTTGAAAGTGGTCTATGAGAAAAAGTCTGGGAACCTCTGGTTTAAATTATGGTTATTTCTAACAGTATTGTTCCATTGTATTACAGTCATTAAATTTCTTAACATCTTCATTGCTTTTATTATGTTTTAGTGTCGATTTGAAGACGTCGTAAACTGCGCTTAGTTATACGACGTGCTTATAACACGGATAATGGGAAGACAATATAATATCCTCGTCACACCATGTCTTGTATAAAGCTTTATATCTTTAAAACATTGTGAACTGTACCACTTGTATTTATAGGCGAATAGAACAGTCCTATGTAAATAAGTAAACAAGGAAAAAGACAATCCATGAAGGAGGATTTGAAGCGACCTCGGCAAACCTGTCGCCTACCAACTAAGCCTATTCATGGTTCTTCTTTAGGGATGAA
The DNA here is from genome assembly GCA_963564715.1 of Catocala sponsa. Lineage (NCBI taxonomy): Eukaryota > Metazoa > Arthropoda > Insecta > Lepidoptera > Erebidae > Catocala > Catocala sponsa. The sequence continues at coordinate 22,391,229 of OY751341.1, read as the reverse complement.
TATTTGTCTCTGCGTTTTATATTTAAATTTGCTAAGCTATCCTAACATAGTCAATGCTTAAAAATAAATCTTAAATCGAAAACAGTGGTATAACGATAATAGGCGTTATTATTGTTATATCACAGTTTTCGATGCTACTAGTATTAGTATTCTTGGTAACACATCCTCCTCAGCAAATATGTTTTTTTTATACAACTAAGGTGGCAAACAAGCATACGGTCCACCTGATGGTAAGTGGTCACCGTAGCCTATAGACGCCTGCAACACCAGAGGCGTCACTTGCGCGTTGCCGACCATTTAGGAAAAAAAGGAAGTGGGAAGGAGGAGGAGCGGGAAGGGGGAAAGAGGATGATTGGGCCTCCGGAGAAGTCTCTTAACATCAGTAGAGTAATAGGTGAGATTTGAACCGGAACCACCTCTCAACCGCAATCTGAAGCCTTATCCTTTGGGTTCTCTGTTTTACGCAAATCGGAATCCTTACGTAAAGAAATGACTGCCTCGGTAGGTCATTCAATGTTACTGCTCCGCTTAAGGTCTCAGTTTTGTGTCCCAGTTCAGGCAGTGTTATTGGGTTTGTCGATCGAGAAATACTTAGTAGCTGCACGGAGACTGGGACTGTGCTCGGTAAAACAGTGGGCTCGACCCAAGGGCGGATCCACCGTTGTGGGCACGATGGGCATGCCCACAACCCTAATAGACTTGTGACGTCACACTTTTACGGTCTATTGAGATTGATAGGCTGATGATAATAAACGCTATACGACTTCTGAGACAGCGTCAAGATACCTATTTACCCAGTCTAGTGTCCCTATATTGGCTTACTGACTACTAGAAAAGAAGCAAAAAAAAATTTATTGATTGTAATTGGTTTGGAATTTAATCGAAACTGTTTGACTATTTAATTAGACGAAATCGGGTCTGACTTCCTCCAATGATTATTTTCATTCCTAAGGCCAAAGTCCTCAAGCGCTGAAAAAAGGAAATAATTAAATTTTAAGTCATTCATGAGTCACAATTGTTCATGAGCGAGTTCGTACTCCGACTCGCACTTGGTCGATTTTCGGGTGGCTGTGACCCCTATAACGTCCAACCTAAACTCATAACTATCAAAATGTGAGTGAAATACCCCCTTCAGAGATACAGACGTGAGAGTACATAATAGACATGTCTAGTGTAAAAGAATTCGCCATTGACAACGCGACGTACAATGTTTTACAACCGTGTGGGCGTACCTATTTCGGAAAATGTCAACTAACATATTATTTCGCGTACCTATCGGCCGTGGCACACTTCGGCTCTCCATTAAATGTACGATATTGTTTTCTTCGAACAAGTAATAACGTTGTTGGAAAAAATGTCCTCGAACGTTTGTGTGTGGTCGTTTAGAGTTAAACTTGTTGTTTCGTGTGGATGCTGTTGTGTTATACATACTTGTATGTTTCCAACTTAGTCAAATGCTTGTGTCAGGCTCCTAGAATCCTCCAAATCTAATTAAATATCAGATATCTGCTGTAGTATTTTTGCATCTGATTCTATGATTGTATGGGTCATAATAATTATGTAGCGCGTTAATCGATTCTCAAAAGAACGATACATAAAATCTTACATACGAGGGGAGGTCCAAAAGTTCGCGGAATGACAGGGAAGGATAATGAAATGAAACATCAAACCATTTTTTCTTTTCAATGTATTCTCCCTTAACCCTAATACATTTATTAGATCTGTCAAATAAATTATTAATAACTTCGAAAAAAAAAATTGTCTTGGGCGTCTAAATAGGCCGAAATTACCGACTTCACTTCATCATCGTCGCAAAATTTTTCCACGCAGTTCTTTCTTTACTTTATTTTTCCAAAATGCTCGCTTGGGGCCAGGTTTAGGCTGTAGGGTGGGTGGCGCAGTTTTTCAAAACCACACCGGTGAATGGCAGCCGTCGCAACATGGCTTGTGTGCACGGACACTTTTCTCCATAGTGGCTAGTTTCTTCCCGATTGACTTGTTTACTCGTTGAAAACTCCAAAGCTAATGACCCAATTAGGCTGAAACTCGGTATATATACTAAACATGAGTCACTCAATTAGCGCCTACATGGATAAGTAAACTTAACCTCGCCAACCCTGCCATTCCGCGAACTTTTGGACCTCCCTACGAGGGAGGTCCAAAAGTTCGCGGAATTATGGTCGTTCTTAATTAATATTTTTAAAACCCTAACATAACCTCAAAAGTTACGATTAAGGTACTAAAACTGTAATTTATATCACATCACACATTCTATCACATACACACAACACCATCTAGCCCAAACTAAGCAGAGCTTGTACTATGGGTACTAGACAATGGATAAACATACATACATACTTTTTTTTGTAAATACTTACATATTATACATAGAAACACCCAGACCATGACAAATATCCATGTTCATGCACACAAATGTTTGACTTGTGCGGGAATCGAACCCGCGACCTCAGGCGTGGCAGTCGGTTACACTAACCACTACGCCATCAAGGCCAATGGCACAGCTAGTCATACATATAGATAGATATTGCATAAAAACACTACAGCGTGTAACACGATTAATGGATATCAAAGCACAAGGTAAAATTCAGTTATGGTATTGCTAATCATAGTGTAATATTTTGCGATAAATACTATAGCTATATATTACACAATATTTCCTTTTTGCCGTTTCCTTTCGCGATAACGAATTACCGAATTGACACACATTTTAGTTTTCTCAAACATTTTTATCATTTATAGCAAGTTCAATGAAAGATTACATACTTGATAAGTAGATAGAGGTTTTTTTCCGGAAGTTGTTAGATAAGGACTTTATCTAACACTTTTATAATACTAGATGTTCCCGCGGTTGCACCCGCGTTTATCATTACTGCGCCGCCCCCGTGGGTTGTAGCGTGATGTTATATAGCCTATAGCCTTCCTCGATAAATACGCTATCCAACACTAAAATAATTTTTCAAATCGAACCAGAAGTTCCTGAGATTAGCGCGTTCAAACAAACAGACAAACAAACTCTTCAGCTTTATAATATTAGTATAGATTAGTATAGGTATCCGATATTTCTAAAGTATTTGTAGTAGATATAATATTGTATAGGTATATTATGTGAGCTACTTTTAGATTCCACTTAAATAGGGGAGCCTTTTGGCGGTTACTCGAGTTCGAGTAGAAGACTATCAGCTGCCATCAATTAACTAAAAATACGATATTGAATGCATATGGCTTAACGTCCTTTTAGTTAGCGGACGGCAGTATGTTACTACTAAAAGTTACCTTAGGCAAACTCAACTTATCTTTGGCTGGTTGTAATTCAAACCCGAGATAGTTTCCTATGCGTTCTTGCATATTATGCCTTCGAATCCATGGCAGTCATTATTGAGATTCTACAATCACTTTTTAAGATAATAATTGGTTGGCAGGGTAGAAATATTTACCCGCATCTGATGACGTCATCAGAAAAATATTTAGCATGTCGCTTTGTATTGCATACGATGCGGGTAGATAGATGTAACTAATATCTTTCAAAGAATTGCAAATACGTTACATTCATCGCATAGCTTTTTCTACAGCAATGTAACAGCCAATCAACATCGAAAATATTAAGTAGTTGAATACATGGATGGATGGTGTGGTCACATCGCCAGTGTCTAGGGTTGCCAACTTTTTTTACCAAAAAAAAACGTATAAAACTGTTTGAATAGGAAAAAAATTAAGTATTTGGAAGAAAAAAGTATTTTTAACATTTTACGTATTTTTGTGTGCTTTTAGCACAAACTAACAATTTTTTGCTGTCTTTAAATTTTTCAAAGCATGTTTGACAATCAAAATATAAATTTAAATAAATATACAATACGTTTTTAATTAAATTTATTGACGCTCTATTTCTTTCTTCTCGCCACTTTAGATTCATCACTGAAATAAGTAAGTAAAAGCATCACTGTAAAGGTTGGAAATAAAGTATTTTCATATACTTTATTTGTATGCCAAAGTATAAAACATAATTATCAAAAATAAAGTAGGATACGTTATTATAAAGTATGGTTGGCAACCCTACCAGTGTCATTGTGCTTTGGGTTCTATACTCACACTAATTTAATTAAGTTTGTTGAGTATAGCAGGTACTGCATTAATACCTATTTTTTAATGCTTCAGTATCTTCATTTCTCAATTGCAACATATTTGCATATTATTTAAGAAAACAGTGACAGACCGATAATATTGCGATTTATTTATCAATCTGTACTAATATTATAAAGCTGAAAAGTTTATTTGTTTGTTTGAACGCGCTAATCTCAGGCACTACTGGTCCGAATTGAAAAATAATTTTTGTGTTGGATAGCTCATTTATCGAGGAAGGCTATAGGCTATATAACATCACGCTACGACCCACGGGGGCGGCGCAGTAATCATGAACGCGGATGAAACCTCGGGCACATCTAGTATAACCTAACTTGCTAAATGTTTGTTTTATGAGCTCACAATGGCATCGCGATGGGTGGTATTCGAACTCACACCATCTCTATTGCAAGCACAATGCCTTAATTATTGGGCTGTGTACCCAATTCGAAATATAGTTATGATCAACTAGATGTTCCCGCGGTTTCACCCGCGTTTATAGTTACTGCGTCGCCCCCGTGGGTCGTAGCGTGATGTTATATAGCCTATAGCCTTCCACGATAAATAGGCTACCCAACACTAAAATAATTTTTCAAATCGAACCAGTAGTTCCTGATATTAATTAGTGCGATCAAACAAACAAACAAACTCTTCAGCTTTATAATATTAGTATAGATTATACACTTCGTACGGAAACGTATTTCAAAAAAATTCACTATGGCCGTTTATGGCCACGGAGAGGAATAATAACTACACTTTTTAATTACCGCGGACGATGGCGCGGACAACAACTAGTGTATATAATTCGTATAATATTCAGCAGTAGACGTTCTTAGAACATTTGTCAAAAATTTGTTATATCTCGAAATTTTGTAGGTATTTATTTTACAGCTAGCAACTAGATAAACTACACGTAAATTGGGGGCGAGCGCATATCGTAAAATAATGTTTCACATACCTAGGTACATACCTATACTGACGGTACAATACCTACCCAAGTGCGTTGACCCGATACTTAATCGGAACACATTTTCCGTTGAACATAGCTTGTACCTCAAATAATGATACCTTAGCTGGTATAGCTCAAATTGTGGCTTGGTAAGGAGGACAGTGACATTGGCCTGAACAAGTCACGACGCGTCGGCGTTATGACGTCACTTGATATACGAGCGATAATCAGCTGGCTCGCTCACCCTCCCGCAACGGTAGACCTTATAATGTAATCGCCGAATCTTTCTAGAATTTGTACCGTTTTATACGCTTGACTGCCCGGTGGCAGACGCAAGGTACAAGGCACCCACGCTGTGGTATATAGCCTAGCTTTTATCAGCATCTTCGCTCGCATTTATTTGGAATAAAAATAGCCTATCTCATTTTTCGGTGGGATTAAATATAATGAACACCAAGAATAGTAATTACGCAGCAAAATATGTTTACTAAAATATATCATAACGAGCACCTATACGTCTCAAATCACTGCATTCCGTCTCGGAAAGGTTAGGTTATGTTAGGTCCCACCCAAAAATAGGACCGTCGACTTATTTTGATCTCTTTGCTGTGCAATGAATATTTTTGGTTTAAAATGCGGTTTTAATTTTGGTGATCATTTACTATTTTTGCCTTATATTTTTCTATATCTGGTGATAAGTTAAACATAAGCCTTTTCCGGTTCATAAACTATCTTTATAAAAAATATCACGTCGATCTGTTGCGCGATGCGCCGTTGCTGCGTGGAAGGACGGACTAACAAACACACTATTAGGATTATAATAATACCTAATACCCTTCATTACGGACGTTAATCCATGCATACAAAAAATATTAATGACAAAAAATACTCTGTAAATGTATGTTCATTGAAATGACACAAGTAAATTTTTTGCCGCCGTTTTTTTACAATCTATAAAATACCTATCTGCCTCCGTGGCACTGGCACACCGGTAGTGAAGGAGACTGATATGCTTGATATACTAGGTTTTTTTTTATACTACTCAGGTGGCAAACAAGCATACAGCCCACCTGATGGTAAGTGGTCACCGTAGCCTATGGACGCCCGCAACACCAGAGGCATCACTTGCGCGTTGGCGACCTTTTAGGAAAGGAAGTGGGAAGGAGAAGGAGCGGGATGGGGGGAAGGGGGTGATTGGGCCTTCGGCACCCTCACTCACCGTACGAAACATAACAGTAGGATACTGCTGGTTTACGTTGATAATATATTACGGACAGATAAACGTAATATACGGTAACGCGTATTACGTTTATCTGTCAAAAAAATTCCATAGCAACACGGAGTCTGAAACTGTGCTCGGTAGACAGCAACAGGCCCAGTTTTCAATCAGATCTTTTTGTGCCTATTTAATAATTTGGTTGACAAAAGAATAAATAAGGCTGACCCCATCAACATTTGGGATACATAGCCTGAAAGACAGAGTGACAACAGAAAGATTATATAATGTCTCTGGATTGTACCTATATTTATAAAGTACCTACTAGCTTTTGCGCGCGGCTCCGCCCGCGTGGTTACTACATCAATGAAAAGTAGCCTATGTCCTTTCCCAGGTTTTAAACTATATCTGTACCAAATTTCGTCTAAATCGGTTGAGTGGTTTAGCCGTGAAAAGGTAACAGACGGACAGATAGACAGACAGAGTTACTTTCGAATTTATAATATTAGTAAGGATTTAATTATATGTCGAATTTGGGATACCTATCCCAAATTCGACATATAATTAAATTCACATTCTATCTCTCCTCCTAGCTAGGTAGCTAGGAGGAGAGATAGAATGTGACAAAAGAAAGATTATACATATAATGCCTCTGCACTGTACCTACATATATTTATAAAGTTTTTAATTATATGTCGAATGTTTGACAAAAGAAAGATTATTTATTTATGTTATTTATTTATTTATCATTTGGAAAACCAACAGCTATAACAATAAAGAAAGGTAACTGAAATATGAAGTAGTAAGCCATTTACAGGTTCTCACGGATAACAATAGAAATTATTATAATTATAATGCCTCTGGATTGTACGTATATAATTATATACATAGTGTTAACAACACGTCAAGTGAAATACGTTATTTCTACAGGGCCAGGGTCACGAACGCAGGTGGTCCATAACAAATGTCAGTTATTTACATACTCGTACGTACTTAAGTATTGAGCATGAAGTCATTTATTATATATCGATTGTCGGCTAGTTGGAATCGGTACTCGATAGGGCGTGGACGTATTAGTCACGACATACATGATCGAAACTTAACAAGTGATAGGTATCTTTTTTTATATTGCTACGAGTACCAATTTTTTTTGTTAAGTAGGTACTTATATTCGACGTAGTCCACTTAGAGCACCCGTCCGAATAGCTACCACATACACACAACACCATCTAGCGCAAACTAGGCAAAGCTTGTGCTATGGGCACTAGACAATGGATAAACATACATATATACTTTTTTTGTAAATACATACATATTATACATAGAAACATCCAGACCAAGACAAACATCCATGTTCATGCACACAAATGTTTGACTTGTACGGGAATCGAACCCGCGACCTCACACGTGGCAGTCGGTTACACTGACCACTACGCCATCGAGGCCGACAATATCATCGCTTTTAAACCTCGTAAGACCGACAGCAACCTAAATGTTAAGTACATATGGTAATTATTGTAAGTTGTATTACGAGGACGACATGGTCGCTTCTTTATTGTGAACCAAGTCTTTAAAATAAATAAAGATTTAAAAAAAAACTACCGACAGCTATTTTAGCTTCGTTTTTTTTTTATTTAGGCGCAAAATTTTACTTCGTCAACACTTGCTGTTGATGAAATTTCAGTACTTTTAAACTGAGTAGATTTAAATCGTACTTAGCGTAGGATAGTTTTTTTATAATCAACGTTTATACATAAATGCGCAGTTCTTTTGACAAGACCATGGTCGAAGATGATCGTTTTACATAGAAAAATGGACACTAAGAAATTCAGTGACGCCCAAATTCGACTGCACTGATTGCGCATAAGTTTTCTCGCTGATAATCCGCCAAGTGTAATAGGTTCGATTGGCACACATAGTCACACAATTCTATTCACAAAATATATGAATATCTTCTTAGTTCTCTGTTCACCTACTTACGTCGACTATAATTCTAAGTAGCACATACATACATAGGTATTTCATCTGTAACACTTTACGTTCTCTGTCAAAACAGTTTACGCATAATTGCGCACTAGTATTAGGCCGCTGGTAACGAATTAGTGAAAGTACTATTGACCAGTGACGTCAAGCACCGCTGCGAGAGGATGAAAGTACGATTGTTGACTAGCATCACGTTAAATGGACAATGACTAAAGTACTAGGCTATTACATTATGCTTTTAATAAACAAAATTTTAACAAAAAAGAAAACCGACTTCAAATAAGAATATTCTTAAACTTAAAATGCACTAAAAAGTTAATAAATAACTGCATATTCTTGTGAATAATTAAATTATTGTTATTTTTGGAGTCGGTTTGATGATATAGAGAAAACAGACAATTGGTTTTTAATTATAATAATATGTGATATATTATCACATTTTGTGGGCCTCCATGGCGTAGTGGTTAGTGTAACCTACTGCAACGCCCGAGGTCGCGGGTTCGATTCCGCACAAGTCAAACATTTGTGTGCATGAACATGGATGTTTGACTTGGTCTGGGTGTTTCTATGTATAATATGTATGTATTTACAAAAAAAGTATATACATATGTATGTTTATCCATTGGCTAGTACCCATAGTACAAGCTCTGCTTAGTTTGGGGTAGATGGTGTTGTGTGTATGTGATAGAATATTATATTATATTATACATATACACACAACACCATCTATCCCAAACTAAGCAGAGCTTGTACTATAGGTACTAGACAATGGATAAACATACATATTTATGTATATACCTACTGTTTTTTTTTCTAATTATGTCGTGCATTCCAAGACTTGACATGTTTTTGTAACAGCATGAAAGTTAGCTAAGAGAGTGATAATTACTTTGGAAATGTTATGAAAAATGAACTAAATAGTTATTAGTATACGTTGAATACAGATTGCTTTGTTTGTATAAGTTTGCAGGCGATCCTTAGTTCTCGCGTTTAAATCTCGGGCTGGGAAAAGCGTTTTTCTATAAGGAATTCTCAATAGCAGGCCAGAGCACGTGTAAGACTTCATTCTGCATCGTCTTCTGTTGTTCAATACGTTAGTCACTAAATTATTCGAATATACATAATTAGATCAAATCCAAAACACCGCATCTCCTAAACAAAATACAAGGATACAACAATTTCAAGATATACGACAATTTCAAGGACAATGAATAAAAAAAAAATGTGTGTGTGTACCAGAGTACACAGGTAAGAAGTGAAACTTCTTTACGACATTAATTAGTTAATTAGTTAACAAAAATTATTTAACTAACTTTAATATTAATATTTATTTCATAACTTAATAAAAATAATTCAAAGCAGATATTTAATGACTTAATCAATTACACAAGTTATGAATAAATAATTGGAATTATCTTTTCAAAGTAATACAATTATATGATGACAGTTAATCTTGTAGAAATGCAACGATTTTATAAAATTAAAAATGAATAAATAAATCATTAAAAACTAATAATTAAAAAAGATGTACGTATACATATTTTTATTTTCTAATCGTGTTTTGTTTTATTTTTAAATTATTATTTAATTTATATTTTTAATTGTTTTTAGAATTAATAATGTTCACTAGATTTACAGTCATATTTATTAATACTTGCTAATTTTTACAGATTTATATACATTCACTGATACTTACAATCAAAAAGTGAGGTTAACCTCAAATAAATATTAAAATCATGCTCATACGTGTTGAATTTATAAATCGAAACATATAATCACTCTCACTTTTGTTGTAAATTCACTTAAATTTGAATAAGTCTTTTTATTTTATCACTTTCAAATTAATATATTGTTATTCTTATTTCAAACCAAACTTCAAAACTAATATATTGTTGTTATTATTATAAATATATTACATTATATTCTTTACGTCACTATACTAAATTTTTATAAAAAAAGCAACATGGCGCGTAACCGAAAAACGTGACGATTTTTTTTACACTGCTACAAAATTTCTCCCATACGTCGATAAAGAAGTTTCACTTTAAAAAAGAAAAGCGCCGTTATAAAATCTCTTCTTGTTTACGACATTCCTGTTTGTAGCTGGCATGCAAATCTGTCTGTAAAATCGCTATTTCAGTTTTGATGTGCTCATGGTTTCCGCACGTGCCAATATACTTCATAAGTTTTCTTCACCTTGACCGGAGAAATCATCGAATTTAAAAGGCGGTCCTGTGACGCAATGTTTCGGAGACGTTTATTTTCAGAGTGTTGATGTAAACACCGTTTTTCTTTCATTGAGGATAAATTCTAAAATATGTTTATGAAATTCTGGCTTCATATGCTTTGTTCATTTTCATTCAGACTGCGTCGTTGGCCCAGTTGTATAGGCTAGTTCTTGCTACAGATCTTTATGGCTCTGATATGTTTTAGATGAGTAAAATGTCAAATAATGTGTTGGTAAAGATTTAAGGTCTAGGCTGAAACCTTGGGTCGGGTAAAGCTTAGTCTGTCAATCCATCAGGCTTTTTTGTTGATTTGATCCGTTAGCTATATAAGGTCTATCAGACCAACAAAAGGTCTCTCTTTTTATCTATGACATGGTCTATCCAGGTAATAAAATAAGACAAGGAAAAAGATGCCTTTTCTTCTTCGTCAACAACTGGTAAAAATAGGTCACTAAGCAGGCGTTATGCTGTTGGCTAGGCATGACAACTTTATACCATACCAGCGTAGGGAGATTGTTAAAGTGTGAGTGATACCTTTTGTGTTGGAAGCGTATAGCATATGAAACCGCTTACCATCAGCCAGCCGTATGATTTTCTTCCTAAAACTAAAAGAAATGTGGATATTATGCATCTTAGTTTTACTCTACTAATACTGGCAAAACGCCATGTAAAAAAATGTTTCAACTCTTTCACTTTTCCCTCTAATAATAGAGCTTTAAAATAAGTCACACACAGCGTCTCGCCTGTTAGTCTCGTGTTGAGAACACGTGGACTGCAACTCATAAATTATAATAAATATAATGAGCACAAGTTGTTGTGAAACTATATTGAAGGTTTTCGAGACGCCTTCCGTGATTCTATTTGAATGCAACATTGATATCGAAGAGCATGATTAGCTCGTCTGTCAGGAACATCTATAACAGCTGATATGAGGGAAACCTATAAATAATTGGAAATAAATCTTGTGGAAAAACAGAATACCCAGACCCAGGACAACAATTTGTGGATTACAAAAAAATGCGTCCCGTATGGTGATGGAACCTACTAATGGTGATGGAACCTACTAATGGTGATGAGGCAACCATTTAAACCAATACGTCATTCGTGCAGTCTATACTTACATCAACTCACGCCTGTTTTTACGGAGCGACAGGCAAGGATATATTTTCACTTGCTATGAACCTGACATGTCGATCTTGCTGCATCAGCTCTCATTGCATTCTTCACACACTACTAACCTTTTTCTTCTCCAAAATAATTTTGATCTGATCAAGGAACACTCACCTTGGTCATCTCATTCCCTATCCACATCCACCGTAAAATATTATACATTCTTGTATAATCATATAGTTTTGCCATAAAATATCGCAATTATTTTGACTAGCGGAAGTCAGATAAAAGTCGCTCTATGGAAAAATTTATATTTAACCGCATCTGATTAGACTAGAAAGTCGACCTAAATACATATAAGAATAACGGAGCTACGACTCCTTTGCGTCATCACTTGGGTATATCCATAAAAAGAGCAAAGACGTAGAAGAATGATTTTTCATTTCCAGATTCCCTAAATGAAATCTATCTATCTTTAGGTATCATGAAAAGGCAAGGCACTAGTTTCTGCAAAAGTAGCATGGAGTGTGGTGTGAGCATCCGAATTTCGCGCTGTTACTGATAATTTCATAAAAGATATAAATATATTTTATGATTACTTCTTCCTAAATAAGGCTAATTCCAGTTTGGCAAGGGACTTTCCTAACGTTGAAACGATCGATACCATCCAGACTTGTAATTTCTGTCAATGATAATTGTAATATAAAAAATATGTATAAGCCGTTTATAGACCACACATTCTCTTTGTCATGCGTGGTGATTGAAATAGCAACACTCGACGCAGCAATAGTGGCAACAGAAAACTGCTAAAATTTCTGCGCCATCCATGCAATCATAAATGGTTGGCAATTGAACCCAAAATCGCAAGATCAGGAATAAAGTAAACAAACATACTGGACAAAAAACTGGCTAGTCTCGTGTGTGTTATTTACAAACAGTATCACTCGTAACCCTAAATATATTTCACAAATGACAAAAACTCGATATCGACCTTGTACCACATATTAAAATTCGATCTATCCGCGCACATTGCGTAATAAACTCAACAATATTCATGAATATGATAATTGTGACGACCGGTTCTTCACTGGGTTGCTCTGATGCATCAACCTCGCCACCAGAATCATTCGGAATAAGGAGGGTAGAGCGATGCACATATTTGAATCCAAATGTATCGATAATGCATCCATGTATTATGGATGCTTGGGTTCTTTGCCACGCAAGTAGGTACTGCGTTGTACCCAATTGTATGATGGACAATAAATAAAGTGCAAGCGAACTGCAGCCCATACGAACAAAATCGCAGATAAAGGCCAGCAAGAACATTAAAAAAGTAACACCTTTTGACGTCAAAGTAATGTTTTATCCAAAATTTTACTTTTAAATGTGGCTACATTAGCATAAAAGTATCCGTAATTCCAATAATATATAGGCACCACTCTTTATATTTATGTAATTACTAGCTTTTGCGCGCGGCTCCGCCCGCGTGGTACCTACATCAATAAAAAGTAGCCTATGTCCTTCCCCAGGCTTTAAACTATATCTGTACCAAATTTCATTTAAATCGGTTGAGTGGTTTAGCCGTGAAAAGGTAACAGACAGACAGAGTTACTTTCGAATTTATAATATTAGTAAGGAAGTAAGGATAAGAATATAATAGAATATTCTTTATTTGCAAACATAGGTAGGATTAGAACAGCGTTCGGCGAAGGCACGATTCGCATGTGAAAACGATTCGCGTGGCCCCACCGGCTCTGGTAACGTCGAAGAACGTCGTGGTGGGTGTATTCGGTAGGACCGGGACGTGCCCGGGTGAGGCCGAGATAACCTCTCCACCGCACCGTCCGCAGAGAGATATGTGTCATAGCATTCAACCTTTTATTTTATTAGTACATAGCACGTTTTGCCAGGTAGACTTGCAAGCATACTTGCTTGCTACCTTATCACATATATCGAATCTACTATTTCATTACTTGATGCAAATCTATTATACAATATCTGTGAAGAGAGAACCCACCGTACTCTCTCGAAAAACCCCCCACAATTGCAATCGGAAAATTTTACAGTACCGAAATACATCAATGGTGGACCGCAACTTATTAAAAAAATAGTTTGTAAACGTGGTAGATAAATAAATATTTATTGTTAACAACTAATCTTCTTCTTCTTTTCGTGTGGTTAGTGGTCAACCTGTTATCAAGAGTTGTTCAAGCCGCCCGTAGGCCTCTGACATGGCTTAACGACTGCTATCAATTTGACAACAACCGGGACCGACTTTTTACGTGCCCTCTGAAGCACGGAGACGCTCAGATGAAATACCACTAAGCGGTCACCCATTTATAGTTTGACCGCACCCAACGTTGCTTAACCTCGCTAATCGTTTACCGATCAGTGAGTGCAACTGGCTATGAGCATTAACAACTAATGACGTGAACGTAATTAAAACTCACGTGCTTCAAATAAAAATAAACCATTAAAATTACATTGACGCTAACTGGTTGGTTGGCGCGGCAAGTTTTCCAGTATATTTCCAAGAGTGAGATCCGAGATTCTATGGCAGTATTAGGAGCTCTTCAATTAGTATATTCTCAGAGTCTAGAAATGTGCCCGTCAGCAATAATCTACCATTTACTAATACGTACATAATGTCTACGCGTCATATAGCACTTACTAACAGGCGTGAATCCATGTATGTATATATGTATAGAACTTACTTTATGCAGCTATCATTTAGGTATATAATTATAATTTCGCCAGTTGTAATTCCCAACGTGGGAATTTAATTTAGGTTTTTTGGATGTGTAATCACCTAATCAGTAATCACGTCGGGGTCACCAAGTCCAAGTGTCCAGGCTGGTGTGCTGGGAGATAAATTAAAGTCACAAGGCCGATTGACTGAGAATGTATATTTACGTTAAGTAGTTACAGTAATACAAATATCGCGTGTGTCGGTAGTGCGCCGTACGGAACGACTGGCGTGACAGGTTATAAGAACTTCACACTATACAATTTGATGTGTCAGCACAGCCACTTCAGGTTCAATGCTATAGTTATGTTATTGAACCCATTTGAGACTAGTAACTACAATGGCTTCGTAGTTATTATTCTACCTAAGCGATACATACCCGCCCATTTTTTTTTATACTACTATGGTAGTAAACAACAGACCGGTGAAACTTCGACCCAGTGTGATCTTTTGTGTCTACACTCTCCCAATAACGACTGCCATAGATGTTCATGGCAGCCGGGACCAACAGCTTAACGTGCGAGGCACGGAGTAGGCGATAATAATTGTCAATCAATACGCATATAATTTCGAAAAGTCATATACCTAACTTCCGAAAAGTCAGAGGTGTGCGACGTGGGTTCGAACCCGAGATGCATTGCAGTCTGTTGGTCTCCCCACTGAGCTACCGCTACTCTATATTTTGAGGTAAGTAAAGCAACTAGCATGTTTAATGGTTACTGGCAATAGCCACCTAAGGACCACCTTAGGTGATATGTAGGAGTAAGTTTGTTTTGTAATGTTTTATCTTTATTACCAACACGTGCTTATAGTTACTTTAGTATAATAGCCTTTTCCCGCGGCTTACCTCGCTCGAGAACAGTTATTTATATCTGGTTGAAAGGTAGGTTCTATTGTCATTTTTTTTCAGACAACGTGTACGCGAAATTTTGTTATGATCGGTCGAGTAGTTAAGGCTTGAAAGCGTAACAAACAAACTCACATTCGCATTTTTATAATATTAGTTAGGATATGCATGCCCCTGTGTATCGCAAGGACTACCCCCTCACAGAATATCGACGTCAAATAGCAGTATTCCTACTGTTATGTTTCGTTCGGTGAGTGAGAGTGCCGGAGGCCCAATCAACCTCTTTCCCCCTTCCCGCTCCTTCTCCTTCACACTTTCTTTCCTAAAGGGTCGGCAACGCACAAGTGATGCCTCTGATGTTGCAGGCGTCCATAGGCTACGGTGACCACTTACCATCAGGTGGGCCGTATTGACTGGCCCCCACATAACATAAGATAAGATACCTCAAAATAGAATTTCCCACAGCTATCGTATGTATTATTGGTGTAATTAGCTGACAGAACGGCATCGTTATTAATTAGTTGATAAAAAACCGGACTGCTCAGCTCATATAACAATAATATTGTACGGTTTCTTTTACATCGGAGCTCGTGTGAAAATGTATAGTTAACACGCTACTGTTTGGAAAACCATAAAACATAGATATCGCTTTCATTTGATTCTTCTTGTTGTGGTTATAATGACGAGCATTTCGAATAGATGACTATTTTTTTAACCTTTTTACCGCTTGTGTCCGTATCCACATATATCCGTGCCTCTATTGCCCGTGTCGTATTTCTGCGACAGAGAACATGCACGATACTTTTGTTTTATTTTCGTTCTATTAACTGAGTAGTACAACTAAAACCATTATTTAATAATGGTTTGAATTTGAGATATGATTTTCAACATTTACCTAAAATTCTGTATTTCTGCACCTCCCTAATTATTGTAGGTATTATTTTATCGATTTGTAGCCGGGCGCTAGGGGCACGGCAATCGATATTTAGCCAAGCGCTTAAAAGGTTAAAGGCACCTCTAGCGGATTCGGTCGCGTTAGTCAAAATGTTGTCAATAAATTTCTACCAGTCGGGACTTTTATTACTTTTTTTATGTATGAAAGGTACTATTTGTCCTTTTCTGTCCACCTGACGCCGTTTATACGAAATTTGAAGTCGGTAAAATTTTTACAAATTTCATTGTTAACCATTTCAAACAAATAAACTCATAAACAAACTCACATTCGCATTTATAATATTAGTTAAGCTACTGTGTTGTCGTAAATAATATTTATCATTAGGAATCATCCCTTAATTGCAGCCCCTTCATGAAAACATTCAGTCTCGGTACAACCATTTATGTATTACACAATTTATTGTATCGTCTGGGGATCGAACTACACTTGGTGCGCTATGCTTCCATTACATTTTTTTGTCATGGTTGATACCAAAGCAAAATGAAGGCAGCGTCAGGCTTTCGTCTGACACACGCTGAACTGGGCCCTATTTGACACTACTGTTGACACTTTATATGTATTTTGTTTCTTTTTCTGTTTTGGTTTCGTTTCGCTAAGTTTATGTTTGTATCTAAGTATTTATTTTTATTTTATACTTGTTATTATTGTGTTTGTGGTATGTGTCAAATAAATAATTTTTCTTTTTTCTTTCTTTGTATGCTAAATCCTAACTAATATTATAAATGCGAATTTGAGTTTCTTTGTTACGTTTTTACGCCTTAACTACTCGACCGATGATCATAA
The DNA here is from genome assembly GCA_963564715.1 of Catocala sponsa. NCBI lineage: Eukaryota > Metazoa > Arthropoda > Insecta > Lepidoptera > Erebidae > Catocala > Catocala sponsa. Next base: position 22,374,275 of record OY751341.1, on the reverse strand, counting down.
AATTTCATCCAGAAAAAAATCTGTTACTAGTCTAGCGTAACTTGCGCGAGCGAAGCCGCGAGTAAAATCTAGTTGAATATATTTCAATAAGGCAAGACGTTCTTTTAGACTTAACAAGGTACCGCCTCTGACAAGACTTGTTGAGTAAGGAGGCCGCCACCATGTACGTCATTGACCGACCGATATCCGCATCTGCGCTTCTATTTCTGTCTAGTGTCTATGTCTATAGGTTGTACTGTAAATAGATACAGCTTCTTTGACACTTTCGCCGTGGATATTGAACATTTTGTTCTAATTGATCGTCTAGCTTGTCTTGTATTAGTCGGACGTTGCTGATCTTGTATAAAAGGACGCGCTCTGGTTACTACCAGATCGTGTCGAGTGAATGAGATAATTGATACCAATGCTTATAGCGCTGAGTCTCTTTTAGCGGCTATGAAAACCCTACTTTCAGGGTTGCCAACCGTAGAACATTATTTCTCGTACAGAAACAGGCAAAAACCTCGTAATTTGGATCTCAAACCTCGTACATTCTATTTTTCGGTAGAGAATTACAAAAAAAAAGGTCAGCCCGCCTACCGCGCTAGGTTCAGTCCCGGGAAAAAAAAAAATTGTCATCCCGTGGAGATTTGTTGTATAAGCTTTATCAAATCATGTTATTATTTTCACTATTTCAAAATCTCGTATGAGGCTGACAGTCTCCTCGTATGGGATACCGTCGTATTTGTACGAGGGACCTCGTATGGTTGGCAAGGCTTTCCAAGGGATATACCACAAGGTTGAGTAGCGATCTTCTGTGATGGTACTACTCCACTCGAGTTGGTCCGTGTTTTGATCAGTAAGCGTTTAGCCAAGCACTGTATCTCGTATATCACCGTACCTCTTGGTTCAGGGACTTTATCTGGTACTTGATCAATCTAATTCAAATATTAATTATTAAAAAAGTGCTCTGACAATAAACATTTTTCTTAAATTCCTTACTGTGACTGTAAGTGACTTAATGATTATTTGTTTTTACTTTTTAACTTCTTTAAAGATAAGAGGCTTGATCACTTAGTGATCACGTTGCCTCCATAGGAAGACACAATAACAAAAACAATAAAGATAATCAATAACACAGAGAAATTAACATGGTATTAGGATCTAACTTTTAGTGCACTGTTTACAATTTTATACAAGCTTAATGATTATGACAGTTATAATTATCGTACAATTTTCTTTTACTAATTTCTTTAAATTGAATTTAGTGTATGTAGTTGCTATTGTCAGTAGTCAGAAGGAACTATAAATAAACTCATTTATTAATTATAATATAACTTACACGCGTACAATTATAGACGCGGCACTATTCTGTGCCCTACGAGTAGCCCTGCTCGTTCTAATCGGAGTGGTTGGCGAAGCGAGCTCGGAATAAGCTCACTCAGCAAATATAACAATGTATCGCCACAAGTTCTAAATTCTCATTCTTCTCTTATCTTATCTTATGCATGCGGGGGCCAGTCAGTGCAGACCGGCGACACTTCGACCCAGTGGGATCTTTTGTGTCGACACTCTCCCAATAACGACTGCCATAGATGTTCATGGCAGCCGGAACCAACGGCTTAACGTGCTTTCCGAGGCACGGAGCAGACGATAATTGTTAATCAATACGCACATAATTTCGAAAAGTCATATAACTTCCGAAAGTCAGAGATGCGCGACGTGGGTTCGAATCCGAGACCCTCTGCATTGCAGTCTGTTGGTCTCCCCACTGAGCTATCGCTGCTCCATTCTTCTCTTAATAATAATGAAAAATTAAAACGACGTCAGTCTCACCAAATGACACAACAGTAACACCTAAAGTTATTCCACGATTAATTTGTTCTAAGAAAATACAATTTCTTTAAAAAACCATACAACATGGTTGAACACATAGCAGAACTTAGTACTCCTTTCAAATCTTTATTGTACCTACTGAACATTGTGTGCCACCATATCTACACGTGAAACGTGACAATTCTACGTATATGTCCGAGTCCAAAATGGTGACGAAACATGTGATTTTACACGTGAAGCTACTTATCTGCACCATTTAACGATACACACTCGCTGTTGCTGCGTTGGGTTTGTTGATTCGAATCCCACGTAGGACATTTATGAGATTTACAAATAATTGTTTTGAGTTCGTTTCTTCTATCTTGGTAAACTACCCCGTGATTATCGCTTGAATTCGATGAGTATATTTGTTTAAAAAAAAAAAGGTTCTGTAGTAACAATACTACTTTTTTTAAATAATATATTTGACAGTAATTACAACAGCTTCTCAGAAGAAAGTTTACACATAATGAATGTAAAGAATACTTGGTAAATATTATCTTCATGGCCTATTCAGTCCCAATCCAAACTTATAGTACACTCGCTGTGGCCCGCGGCTTAACCCACGTTGAAATGAAATGAAAAACATTTTTATTTTTGCACCATCATGACATGCATCATCAATTATTATAAAAAGGTAGGTACAACGAAAATTAATTAATTAAAAATATAAAGAAACTTTAAAAACAATTAAAATGTTGTTTACATGCAGGTGCAAGTCCCACCTGACGGCACAAAAATATCGGTGATGCGCTCAGCATAATGCTATGGCACTTGCATTGCTGCAAGCACTACACAGCGCTGATTTTCAGCGAACACCACAATTGACGCCTCAAAATAAAGAAATAAATAGGTAATACATAAGCATTAAATAAATAAATAGCCATTACAGAAAATGTAGCATAATAAATGCTATTTTATTAAAAGAATACATTGAACAAGTACCTAATAGGTAAGTATAAAGTAAATAAATATTAGTTATGAATTGTGTAACAAAAATAAAAAGACGCTTATGAAGTAATGAGCGTCATAATTATATTTACTGATCCTTTAGTCTTTGTAGTAGTGTAATAATAATAATATATAAAAAAAAATCAACGTGTTGCACTCCGGAAGTGCCGGCAGAAGTGAAAACTTGAATATTAACGTTGTGCATTTTTGATATTTTGGAATGGTTAGGGAATAATTTTGCACGAATTGCTTTAATTATCAGTATAAAAGTACTATCATTTATGTGGTAAAATACAATATTCATTTATTGCGCTATCGTACACAAACTTGACAATTCTCCCTCCGTCTTACGAATTTTCGATCAGGTCACGTATCCTGACGCGAGTTTAACATTTTTTACCCATCACAAAAAAAGTGCACAACGCTGCTAAAGAAGTTTTCACTTCAAAAAATACACATCTTACAACTTGTAACAGCTCAATCATACCAAAATTACAATTTAGAATAACATTATTTATTCCACCATAACAAATATGTCACTTAAAAATATACAAAATAGTGCAAAATATTACAACAGCTTATAGCTGAAATAAATAATGAATTAATTAAGTTTGCATATATGTATATTCAAACCATAACATCAAACATAACCTTCTATCACCAGATATATAAACGTAAAAAGATCACATCGGCCTCGTCATTTGCGAGATTAGCGCATTCATACAAAATCCTTAGTTTATAACAGTGTAATAATGGTATTATTAAAAATGTTTCTACAGAATATACCACGGGGAGTGCTCTGAAGAGTTATTCCACCTTATCCCGCCCTCCCCTTTCCTATCCAGAACTACGCATGCTAGGCTCAGATGCCATTCTTACACGGTAGAGTCGATTAGAGCGCGTACCAACAAGTTTGGGTCCTCATATCTCTGCCGAACGACCAAGGCATGGAATTCTCTGCCAAGGCACGTGTTTCCTTCTTCCTTCAATCCTGGGTCCTTTAAGCGGGGCGTGCAAAAGCACCTTTTCAGGTCGTCCAAGTAGAGACCTCAACATCGCCTCGGCTGCTATGAGGGCGGTGTGGAGGCCACTGCTCTTAGACCACACGACTGCTTACCATCAGGTGAAGTGTGGTCATTTCGATGAGCAAAAAAACAAATAAAAAAAAAACATGAGTACTACATAATGGAAGTCCCCATACGTGAATATTCATGAATCCGTAGATGATTTACTGTTTATCTAGGTCAGCGTTAGTCATTGCGATGCTTAATAACTGTTTGATAACGCTTAGTGTGAGCTCAGCGTTATCACGCCTAACTATTCCGTAGTCTTTACTATTCATACATGATCTCATGTAGGTATCCCTGACGGCGTAGGCAGAGATGTATTGCCATGGCGAGACCAAGTATAGCATACATCCCTAAATGTGCAAGCAGTGGTGAATAACGCACATTGGTGCCAATTCTGTTGTCACAAAATTCTCAACTAAAAATCACTAAAATCTTTTTTAGCCCTGTCATTTAACGATTTCAGAATACGAAATGTCATTTGAGAGGACTAAACTAAATTTTAGTGATTTTTAGTTAAGCTTAGAGAATTTTGTGACAACAGAATTGGCACCATTAATAGAGTTATTTTCTGCTTAAATTAAATCGCGGTTACGTAAAAAGCATTAAAGCACGGATGGCGCAGCGGCTAAGCGGTCGCGTAGCCGCTGCCGCAGGGCTAAGTGATGTGAGTTCGGACGAGTAGTAGAGCCTCGCTGATTTCAGCATGAATAGGCAAGCTCGACTGGGAAAGGACTACCCTCTCACAGAATATCGATGAGAAATAGCAGTATTCCTACTGTTGTGTTTCGTTCGGTGAGTGTGAGTGCCGGAGGCCTAATCACCCTCTTTCCGCTCTTTCTCCTTCCCATTTCCTTTCCTAAAGTGTCGGCAACGCGCAAGTGATGCCTCTGGTGTCTCAGGCGTCTATAGGCTACGGTGACCACTTACCATCAGGTGGGCCGTAAAAAAAAGTATATAAACAGTATTATTTTTATACCCGCTCAATGAATAAGACTTGTGTCGTGGGTGCGTTACAATTTTACAAACAATTTAACAACGTACACAAAGTACACCTAGGCTCGAAACAACTAGTTTTAGTTTACGTAAATTATTGTCCCGTGTGGGATTTGAACCCACAACTCGCGGCGCAGTGGCCCTGGCGAGGCGACATCGTTAACCACAAAGCCATCCGTGCAGTATGTAATCGCAAATGATTGTTCTGTGGTGTACTTAAGTCCGTTGATTGTATTCGTAAAGACTTGACCCATATAATAATAATAATATAATATTCTACCACATACACACAACACCATCTAGCCCAAACTAAGCAGAGCTTGTACTATGGGTACTAGACAATGGATAAACATACTTAAATATTTTGTAAATACATATGTACATATTATACATAGAAACACCCAGACCAAGACAAACATCCATGTTCATGCACACAAATGTTTGACTTGTGCGGGAATCGAACCCGCGACCTCAGGCGTGGCAGTCGGTTATACTAACCACTACGCCATCAAAACCGACAAATATTACCGACATATATTAGCCGACATATATTGCCGGTTTATCTTTTTATATCCATAGGATTTTTATGATTTTTGGGGCGGCCTATATCCAGCACTGGACGTCTTTCGGCCGAGATGATAATGATGATCTGCAGAAAGTATTTCCGAATCCCCGTGCCACTAACATCCCTGCAGCATAGAGATTATTCCCTACCCTGTAACCTGTTCAACAAATGTTAAAACCGTGTTGTTTTGTTCCAGGTTGTCTAACATGCGTCCAAGTCTTAAACATCATGGTGCTGCTCGGCTTCATGCTGAACTATGCGCTGCGAGTCAACCTCACCATCGCCATCGTGGAGATGATATACAACGACGATACCAATCAAACCCTCACCGCCAACATCACTCATCACAATGTCACTGAGGTATAACAACACTCTTTTTTATTGACTAGCTACTTGCTTCGGCTTTGTACGAGTTGAATATAGCATATAGTCCATCTGAAATAATGTACCTTAGAAATTGTGAAAGAATAATTGTCAAATAGGCGATGGTGTCAAATACTGGTTTCGGTTATTACTCTCCACATACACATAAACTTACAAAATTTACATCTTAAGAGGTATATATCAGAGATATGTGCGTTAATTGATTAAATAATCAAAAAAATCGAAAGAAATTAATTCAAAATATTTACATACATAGATTCACGCCTGTTTCCCAGAGGGGTAGGCTGAAACTACGGATTTCCATTTGCTACGATCCTGACACACTTCTCTGGCTTCATTCACTTTCATAACATTCCTCATACACGCTCGCCGGTTTAAGGTGCTCTTAACCTGGCCTTTATCCAGAACGTCTCCGATCTGATCAAGAAACGTTCGCCTAGGTCTTCCCCTTGTGACTGTTCTATTCACACTAGCCTTATAAACTTTCTTAGTCAGTCTTTTCTCGTCCATTCTTTCTACATGCCCAAACCAGCTTAACATAGGTACCCTTTTCTATTCTCGTCACTATATCCACTTTCATGGCGCATCTCTCTGTAATCACACTATTCCTTAAAGTGTTGATAACTAATCGATGGGTCGGTAGCCCAATGGTAAAGCATTGGACATGTGATTCGTCGTGGGTTCGAATCCCACTTACTCCATATTGGACTTAGAAACCCTTAATTAGTTAATCTGAGTCAGTTTTATAAATATTCAAACACAGCTTGCGCTCAGTTAAATAATATTTATATATTTGACTAGCTGTTACCTGCGACTTCGTCCGTGTAGATTTTAACTAAAAAGTGTTTGTCTCCGCGGAACCCTATCTTTTTTCTAAAATCAAAGTAGCCTTAGTTACTCCTTATAACATCAGCTATCTGCCAGTGAAAGTCCCGTCAAAATCGGTTCAGCCGTTTCGGAGATTAGCCGGAACAAACAGACAGACATACTGGCAAAAATTAAAAAAAATGATGTTTTCGTATAGGTACCTTATATACCTTCATATGCATTAGATAAAAAGCTGTTATTTTGACATTACAAACAGACACTTCAATTATATTTATTTGTATAGATGTAAACAATAAAATTTTCTTAATTAAGTTGAATTCGCCAAATGACATGTTGCATTAAGTTTGAATGATCTTGAAGAGTTTAACACCGGTTTCTGAGAGGATAATCAACAAACAAGTGCTATGATTGGGTGTTGGTAATACAGTTAGCCAATAACAGCAGTTGACATGCATTTAATCGTCTGTTAACAAATTATTGTGTAGCCTTTTTGATAATGGGATTTAGTTTAAAAGTTTAAACGAGAGCATTTAATGTATAATTGTAATAAATATACTTAATTAAAGTTTGTTAATTTAAATTACCTTCTACGTTTAGAAAGCTATGATATGATATCCAAATCAGATATCGAATTAGGACATAATTGCTATCAAATTGACTTTTTATGCAATTATTATAGCTTTTTGTTTATGTATATATTTATTTATTATGTAAATCTCTTGTAAAATGCGTTGTTTTGTTAAGGCCATAGTTAAATGGCACATGTTTTATTCAGTCTTTTTAAACTTCTGTTTTTGTATACTTATTGCAAGTATTATTTGAGCTGAATTTTAAAATGTCATCTTTGCTTTAACTAGTTCTGTGGCATAGTTTATTGTGCAATTGTTACGTCTCGAGTTCGACTCCTGAGCTGGGAAAACTTTTCTTGTATTTACTGTTAGGAAATTCTCAGAAGCTGGGCGGTTATAGGCTTGCCCTCTATTATGTGTGATCTACAAACATACCTGGCGAAATGTGGGTTTTGTACATATTTACAAAACCTTTCGGGGATATAGTTGTATGTATATTATATATTTTTAGTCACATATTTTTACTAAATGGTTAGTAGACGGTTGTCCCTAAACGGGATGTCAAATGTTCTGAATTATTCAATCATTTATTTTACTATATAATAAAACACATTTTGTACTTTTAAGTTTAGTTGTTTAAATGTTTATAATATAAAGGATAACGATGATTACTTGTATATTTAATTATAGAACAATAATATAATTGATTAACATACCTTATCTAGTAAAATGCCTAAAGCGGTGGGTAGTCCCCACAACCATGACACTGATAACAGACCTGGATTGACTTAACAAATAAATAACGGGAAAACATTTTAAATATAATATATCCCACCAAAAACATTTTCATGTAAAATGTTGTCAAGACGAGACCATATGACTCGCACTGTCAACGGACTGACCTTTTTTTTGGTACTGACTATGAAATAAGCAAGTTTTTACAGTCGCTGAGCTTCTTAAAATATTATCTGCCTACATTGATAGGTGAAGTCAAGCCAACATTTTAGTTCTTCACTATCGAAAGCAAATACATTTTCGTGGACATCCATTTGTTTGGCACGTTAACGTAGACCCCATCGAGTCTCCCGTAGACCCCTGGGGGTACACCTGGACCACTTTGGGAACTACTGCTCTACACCTTAGTCAAAAAGCCGTTTTGTTACTACAAGAACTATATCGTAGAACAGACAAGTAATGAACACTGGATACATTTTTCACTTTACGCCCATGTGAATGTAGTGAAATGGCGTATATACTATAATAATAATATATAATATTCTATCACATACACACAACACCATCTAGCCCAAACTAAGCAGAGCTTGTACTATGGGTACTAATCAATGGATAAACACACATATATACTTTTTTTTTGTAAATACGTACATATTATACATATAAACACCCAGACCAAGACAAACATGCATGTTCATTTACACAAATGTTTGACATGTGCGGGAATCGAACCCGCGACCTCAGGCTTGGCAGTCGGTTGCACTAACCACTACGCTATCGAGTACTATAGTATGTATGCATATTATAGTACAGTACTCTCCTTATTAAAAATTAATAAATAAGTATATATTAAATGCATTATTTATCCTTATCCTTACTAATATTATAAATTCGAAAGTAACTCTGTCTGTCTGTCTGTTACCTTTTCACGGCTAAACCACTCAACCGATTTAGATGAAATTTGGTACAGATATAGTTTATAACCTGGGGAAGGACAAAGGCTACTTTTTATAATTAATATATGTTTGTTTTGGTGTAGCACCCGGAGCACATAGAACAAACAACTTACCACTGGGACACGAAACAGAAGAACCACCTGCTCGGCTGCTTCTTCTGGGGGTACGTGCTCACAGAGCTGCCGGGCGGTAGGCTAGCAGAGATCATCGGAGCCAGGTAAATATGCACCCACAACTCCACACGGCCGTAAGAAAGTTAGTTTTAAGGTTTCAAAGGGATAGTTTGTGGACGCGTAGTCAGATGGAAGTACTAGATCCTTACTAATATTATAAATTCGAAAGTAACTCTGTATGTATCTGTCTGTCTGTCTGTCTGTTACCTTTTCACGGCTAAACCACTCAACCGATTTAGATGAAATTTGGCACAGATATAGTTTAAAACCTGGGGAAGGTCATAGGGTACTTTTTATTGATGTAAGTACCACGCAGGCGGAGCCGCGCGCAAAAGCTAATGATAAATAATTTTAGGCAGATAGCACAAAGAAAGTTCACTTTTTTTTAACAGCTTTTGCGACGTCGAAGTTGCGCGGATCAGCTAGTGTTTAAAATAAAACGTATTATACGTATTGTAAACCAGTTTAATATCAATAAATTAATCAAGTTCAAGGTATAGTACCAGTGTTGAAAATAAAATGGCGTGATATATGCCAAGTTTAAGAAGAGTTACCATATTACCGTTGATAAATATCGACAGCTTTAGTAAGTTACCGAGGCTTTTAAAAGTTCAATTATATTGCTGTGGATAATCCCGCTGGCATTGAAATATTTTTATAGTCATTTAAACAAAGGATACAAAGGTGACTGTATTTTTTTACAACTATATCAGGAATAGACTTATAGAAGTAGGAAACATGGTTCCCGAAACAAAAAATAATTGGGTCCGTCTTTGGAGACTGCCGATAGAAGTAAAAACTTTAATCCTTGATCATAAACACTTCTTTATAAACCAAAAATAATTCAAAAATGGAAAGCGTTCGATGACCATGACGCGAGTTCCATGATTTTTGTTCACCCAAGAACGCGCCTAAAGAAGTTTACACTTAAAAATAAATAAAAAATATTATTCAAAAATGGAAACCGTGGAAGCGTGACGATGACGCGAGTTCTATGATTTTTGTTCACCCAAGAACGCTCAACGCGCCTAAAGAAGTTTTAGAAGTTGTTGAACTGCTAAGTGTTTCTAAATTATTTAGGATTTCCTGCGTTCGAAGATGTATCGCATTCTTACTAATGTGTCGTCAAATCGTGCATTCAAATATTCGATTGTTATTCGAATAATAATCAGTAACAACGAATTGGTCGACATTCAAATTATTCGAGATTTCTTTCGGTAAAATTCGCTAATAGCTGAAAGGAAGACTGGTAGCCTTAGCTGTGCCTTCTGTCCTCTGCACTGGCGAAGCAGCGATTTCCTTTAATAAAATATATCACACCTAAAGACCACAATAACAGCAGTATATTTCTTATCACTTGCATCGAATATTGCCCAGCTCTACAGGTCGAACGCCAGAGTGATTTGGTACCACCGTATTCTGTAAAAAAATATTTTTTTAAATATTACATAACAATTATGTTAAATAAGACTACTCACATTCTATATCCTGTAAAAATAAAACGTATAAACATATAGTTCTCAATACGATAACTTCTAAATATGATATGTCGTTGACGTCGCGTGAGAAAGTCACGTTTTTCTCTCACAACATTCCAACATCCGTACGTATCATGTTTATAAGTATTTGGCATTATAATCTGCACAATTATTTTTTAATACGTCTAATGTGGCAAACAAGCATACGGCGGCCCACCTGATGGTGGTCACCGTAGCCTATGGACGCCTGCAATACCAGACGCATCACTAGCGCGTTGCCGACCTTTTAGGAAAGGAAGAAGGAGCGGTAAGGGGGTGATTGGGCCTCCGTCATATATCCCATCTACATCATCGTCATATATCACTATATCCCGGCTAATCCCCAACCGCAGGTTGGACCAGTTGCCAACCTATTTGCAAATAACATACGGTAATGTGGTCAATGTAAAAACTTGACTTCTAGATGGTCAACAATATTTCTGATAATAGCGACTCATTCATTGTTTGATATCGTGTATCGCTGACAGGAGGCTCGTTTTAACCTGTTACGGATGCCAATAAAAATAAAAATTGTTTAATGATGTTGTTTTTTATCAGAGATGTAGAGGTCAGTATGCACCTGGTATTCGCTCAAAATTAAGACTTTCGACTGTAAAAGTGCCCTACAGAAATTAGTAGCGTGATCATTAGAGTTCCAATCCCTAAAAGGCGTGAAAAACGAGTCCATTCAGTATTAGTTTTGTCTGGTGGAACTCTTTTGACCTTTGCAATCCTGGTAATTTTAGGATATTATCAGAACTGGTGACTGGATGAGTGAGCGCGACGTAATTTAATGCAAGCATGAGATTGCTTTAGTCCAGTGACTAGAACCACCCTGACACAGACTCCTGGTTAGAACGCCTGTAACAAGGGGTAAAAATTTTGCCCCTTACTCTGACAATACAGTGGTATCTATACTAATATTATAAAGCTCAAGAGTTTGTTTGTTTGTTTGTTAGTTTGAACGTGCTAATCTCAGTGACTTGTGCTATTTGAAAAATTATTTTAGTGTTGGATAGCCTATTTATCGAGGAAGGCTTTAGGCTATATAACTACGACCCACGGGGGCGGCGCAGTAACGATAAACGCGAGTGAAACCGCGGGAACATTTAGTCTTATAAAAAGTCGGCAACACATTTGTAACAATAATATGGTGTTGTAAACACCTATACGCTACGGTAACAAGTGGACCGTAAGCTCGCTTGCCACCTCAGATGAATAAAAAATAAAATAATATTATTTAACTGAGACTCCGACAGGTTCATTAAAACCTGCACTGCAGAGGGCGGCGACCGAAAGTCCATGCACCGAAAGCGTTACTCATTTTGGCATTCCGAATTTGAAATATTAGTGACCATGCAATTTTCATTTATCGATACCGGTTCATGCATTTCATTTCGATTATTAATCTAAAATCGATATAATATTTTTTGCTTGTTGCAATCGCAAGTAATTTGATGTTTAAATTATACCACGGACCATATACATTTACAGTAATATCAATTTTTTTCCGCGCAGACATGAATCAATTTTGTACCGATAATATTAATTTTCAGCGGTGTTATCTTTATATATAACTATAAATCTTCTGTGCGTGTGTTTGTAATTAAACTCCTCCTAAACGGCTGGAACGATTTTGATGAAATTGTATGTGTATGTTCAAGTGGATTCGAAAATGGTTTAGATTTGGTTTTCCTTTTTTCTTTATTATTTCGTGTTTACAGGACAACGTCTGTCGGGAGAGCTAGTATATTATAATTATGAATATTATAATATACATACACTGACATGCAGGGAACGCAAATAAAATATGGTATTCACTCCTGACATATAAATTTTTCTTGTCGTATTTGGGTAACGAACAAACTCATTATAAAGTCATTCACTTACTGATTTCAGACTATATCAGTTCTCTAATAAATAGAGACGATAATTAAAAAAAATAATTGTCACTAAGTACATAATATAAGATAGCTCTTCGTGTTTTCTCTAGCTATTAGTTCCTACCATATTTATACTAATACTGTAAAGCTGAAGAGTTTGTTTGTTTGTTTGTTTTAACGCGCTAATCTCAGGAATTACTGGTACGATTTGAAAAATTATTTTAGTGTTGGATAGCTCATTTATCGAGGAAGGCTATAGGCTATATAACATCACGCTACTACCCACGGGGGCGGCGCTTTTATTTTGCTTATAAAAGACAAATAAGAAAAAGTACTAAATATGTTAACACAGCGCTTATTTTTCTTTCCCTACATTATAGATCTTTGTATCTCAATTACGTATCTTTTGAGTACTTACCACGCGTTACTAGTGTTTACACTTCTGTAACAGTTCAGTTTGCAATGTCAATATCAGAGACTATAGGTTTTTCAATCAATCTATCTTCGATCAAATATACCATAGATGCACATTCTCATACAAAAACCGCGTCAATATGTGGCACTGACCAGTACTATTCACTTATAAGTGTCTGCATTTATTATGCAATCCAGAAAATAAACCGGAATAACCATTGAACGCCCACTGAGAAACATTTTGTAATAGTTTAGTTAAAACGCGTCAATGTAAAGCGTCCTAAGTATGTTACTCGCGATACGCAAGCGTACTAAGTATATGGTACGGTCACCACCGTAGTAGTGGTGTCGATTCGCTCTCGCTTACGGGCAGCTCACGCAAGAGTGAGTGGGACAGGTGCATAATATAGCGCATACGACTGATTAATGCACAGTTTTGTTGGGGTCGTTTTTCGAGCGACGATCGTGCATCTATGGTATATTTGATCGATGCAATCTATGATTTGACTTTCAGTCTAGTCCAGCTCTCTTTCAGACGAACTTTCCATGGCATGTCTAAATAACTTGGCATTATTGTAAAGTCGCTGGCCTCGTGCTATAGACTCGGGTTGGAAAATATTTTTCTGTCAGGACATTCGCAGGAGGAGATGGCTGCAAATGGGTACAGTAGACGGCAATAGGACCAGCTAAATTTTAGGCAGCTGCGTTATTGCTAGATATGTTTAGGCTTCATGCAAGAGGTTACATGGAGCCTAAAACTTAGATGGCAAAATGTGTGTGGGATGGGATACTTGCCTAGGTCACAGCTAAACATAGAACTAGTATTTGCACTATAATTTGTTTGCCCGAATAATTTAGCGTCGAACTTTCTAGATGGGCCAATAGATGGTTCACCAGGAGTCAACGAAGCTGATTGGCCTGATACTTTTGGTCCTTGTCACCGACTTGAACTGTCATAATTATGCGTAATAGAACAGCTAGCAACTGTTCCATAAATTAGTTACATTACCTAAGGCAATGATTTCGTAACACGCTATGTGTGAAATTATGTCATTCGATTTGATGATGGTCGATATGATTGGATGTTTTATGGGTGTGTGATGTAATGGTTGATTTTAGCATAAACATCTGAATCGGATATAAATATCTCGCAAGAGGCTCGTCTCCTATTACGTAGAAACATAACGGGCCTAATGTGGGTTATGAGATCCTAACTATGCAGAGACTTACAGGCTTGCGTCTATGTATTTAGATATCCTAACTTAATATTATAAAAGCAAAAATGAGTTTGTTTGTTTGTTTGTTACCTTTTCACGCCTAAACCACTGAACCGATCATCCTGAAATTTTGCATATACGTTGTCAGGTGTACAAAAACGGACATAGGCTACCTTTCATCACGAAAAAATTACTGTTCCCGAGGAAAACAACAATAACGTTCTTATGATAATAGATGGCGTCACGTGTCTTTCGAATCATGATTGAATTATATTATTACAAGCAGAGTACAACCCGAATTAATTGTCAAATTCTAAATTAACGCGAGCGAAGCCGCGGGCAAAAGCTTGTATTATATAATATTACCAAAATAATATTAGCTCTGTTTATGACCAATCCCTCTGCTGGGTATAGACCTCTGCTCAGTGTGAGAAGGGTTAGAGTCTAAGCCTTCTCACACTGAGCAGAGATGGACTATGGTCTAACCGCTACACCATAGTCCATCACGCTATCCCAGTGCGAGTTGGCATACTTCACACATCTCCGTGAACATCCCCTCTCTCTACGACTAGTCCAGTTTATGATATAGCGTCCCCCTACACCAACCGTTAGGTTATAATAGTGGGGGCCGCTGTACCTTCCAGTGCCCGAGAGCACCTTCCGGGACCAGTTATAGACAGGTCTTGTCCCCAAATCTCGACTCTCCACCCTAACCTCAGAGATCCGATTCTCGTAAGCGAGCATCATCTTCGTGAACAGTATTAAGAACTATCAGACATGCAGGTTACCTGACAATATTTTCTCTCAGCGATAATTAATTATTTAAAGTCTTGGGCTGCAGCGGTCACGGAATAAGATAAGATGCAATTATTTATCAATTATATCTGACATTTTAGCTACAGATAAATACGCATATAACCTAGAGATCAGTGCGTTTTAATCGAAGTCGAGACCTCGGCGGGGCAGTCCAATGATCTCCTACTAGGCTAGCTATTGAATTATATTATTTTATCGGTGCGCCTGCACCCGCGCCAGTAGGTGGTATCGCAGCTTCAGAACCGGTTGGTGACTAATTGTGTGAATAACACCGTATTGAGGACGACGGATTCCAGTTAAACGAGTTATTAAATTTATTTTAATTGTAATCATTCATTGTTTTTGCTTGGTTCATATTTACGTTTTTTTAAGGCTATTCTCGTTCTATATGTGCCGAGAGAATTTACACATATACAATTACGGCCAGTACACGCCGAAGAATAATGATTTGTGGATCAGGCATATTATTGTCCCGTGTGGGATATGAAACCACAAAACTTACTTCGGTGCTAGCAAAAAGCCTATCTTGAAGCGACTTACACAGACTGAAGCCAGTATATTTTTGTCCCTTTTGGGGGGTAGAACCTACAACATTTAGAAAGAAAGAAAGAAAGAAAATACATGTATTTGCAGTAGATTATGCACTACATAATACTACTTAGTCCACTGACAGTAAAACACTATGCTATCAGTC
The DNA here is from genome assembly GCA_963564715.1 of Catocala sponsa. Classification (NCBI taxonomy): domain Eukaryota; kingdom Metazoa; phylum Arthropoda; class Insecta; order Lepidoptera; family Erebidae; genus Catocala; species Catocala sponsa. The sequence continues at coordinate 22,358,656 of OY751341.1, read as the reverse complement.
ACATGTACAGGATAGCCGTATCTCTCTTGATTCATTCATTCTCATTACAATTGTTTCGTTAAAAATCATCTTAAAACTTCCATAATTTGGTATGGGTGGGATTCCACTAAGATCGCGACAATTTTCACATATTACTGCGGTTGATCGTAAGGTCACTAGGTCCATTTCAGGGTCTGGTATATTTCCTGTTAGGTAATCCTCTGCAGTAACACGGCGTTTTAAGTTACAGTCCTGTATTACTTACAACCTAAATATGACTATCGAATTCTGCTTATCGACCAATCTCTTTAAAAATCAATATCGCAATCCGTAGATTATGAGTGACAGCATATAGATTGCGGCGATTAAAAAGGAGATGTCAGGGAATGAGTCACGCGGAACGTTCTACACAACCTGTGCGGGTAGCACGCGCGGTATCCAGCGCTGTGAGATCATTCGTGAAATGTTTGCGCTAGGGTTGTCTAACGCACTATAGTATATTATGTAGTTTGGTTTATTGTTTTAGTTAATTTTTAGAGTCTTGCGTCTGAGTTTACTAGACTCTAAAAAGTTTAACTGCTTATGTGAGATCATTCGTGAAATGTTTGCGCTAGGGTTGTCTAACGCACTATAATAAGTTTGTTTTGGTTTATTGTTTTAGTTCATTTTTAGCGTCTTGCGTCTGAGTCTTCTAGACACTAAACAGTTTAAATAAATCTTGTATTTGTTTACTACATGTGCCCGCGGTTTCACCCGCGTTTATCGTTACTGCGCCGCCCCTGTGGGTCGTAGCTTGATGTTATATAGCGTATAGCATTCCTCGATAAATACGCTATCCAACACTAAAATAATTTTTTAAAATCGAACCAGTAGTTCTTGAGATTAGCGCGTTCAAACAAACAAATAAACAAACACTTCAGCTTTATAATATTAGTATAGATATTGACTTTTAATGTGTTTGTTATTAAAAGTTAACACATTTTGTACGTAATATCCTTTTGTTTCTGTTTCTAATTATATAAATACTAGTGGTCGTCAAGTGGTCGGAATTAGAGTATCCTAATCCTAACTTCCTAACTAATATTATAAAAGAGAAAATGAGTTTGTTTGTTTGTTTGTTACCTTTTCACGCCTAAACCACTGAACCGATCATTCTGAAATTTTGCGTATACGTTGTCAGATGTACAGAATCGGACATAGGATACTTTTCATCCCGAAAAAAATTACTGTTCCCTAGAAAAACAACAATAACGTTCTTATGATAATAGATGGCGCCACGTGTCTTTCGAATCATAATTGAATTATATTATTACAAGCAGAGTACAACCTGAATTGATTGTCAAATTCTAAATTAACGCGAGCGAAGCCGCGGGCAAAAGGATTATAATTTAACTGCTTTTACTATACTACTTTTTGTAGGCTCTCGTTGTATTTTTATATTTAGATCATCAAATTATGCTTATAATATTTATATTTTGAATATTTTTGAGCTTTAAAAACCATTTTGTGGTGTTTTAGATGATATTTAGTTAACTTTATATGAGAGCAGCGATAGCTCAGTGAGGAGACCAACAGACTGCAATGCAGAGGGTCTCGGGTTCGAACCCACGTCGCGCACCTACGACTTTCGGAAGTTATATGACTTTTCAAAATTATGAGCGTATTGGTTGACAATTATCGCCTGCTCCGTCCCTCGGAAAGCAAGTTAAGCCGTCGGTCCCGGCTGCCATGAACATCTATGGCAGCCGTTATTGGGAGAGTGTCGACACATAAGATCCCACTGGGTCGAAGTGTCGCCGGTCTGCACTAACTAGCTCCCCACATATTCCTCAAATACAATAAAAGTAGTACAATTTAAATGTATTTTGCATTTTGTTCGGCTTCTACTGAACTAAGCTGTTCAAATGAGGATAAAACTTAGGAAAATAGACAAAACATTGTCTATTATGTAAATTCTATTATTATACTAACAAAAAAATACTAACAAATAAAGACAAAATACGGATACAGCAACATCAAACTGCACTTTTTTCTAAAAGTTTTCTTGGCATGGCACCAAAAATATTTAATAAAATCCCCAAAGACATAAGATCTTTGGAATTCAACAAATTTAAGAAATCTCTGCACATGTTTCTGCTTGAAAAAACATATTACTCGATTAATGAGTTTTTATTGATGACAAATCTTTAAATGTCTGAGAATCCGATATATTTGTAATCCCAATATCATATTAGTATCTCATATATTTATTATTAGTTTAATTTAATATGAATAGAATAACAAATAGTTATATGATTAATTATTATTTAAATAGCCAATTATATTGGCTATATGATATTGTGTACCGATGTTTATATGATATTAATAATTCATTTGATAATTCTATTATGATATGGTATGTAATTTAAAATTCGATAAATATTTATGTATAATTAATAATTTTGTTTATAGATAATTAATTTGTACGCCCCACAGGGCGAAACATAGTGATACTTTTTTAATATGTTATAACTTGTTCCTCAACCACCTATGTTTCACAAATAAAACAATTTGAATTTGAATTTGAATTTGAAAAAAAATATTATTGTTAAATCGCTTCTCATACACTTATTATTATTCTGGACAATAATGTATGGTATACTAGTTGTTATCCGCGATTCCGTTCGCGTAGCCTTTGTAGGTACTTTAGATATGACTAGCTTTTGCCCGTAGCTTCGTTTGCATAAAGGTTAGGCATACCTCTCTACTCCCCTTTTCCGCGAAAGGGGTCAAAGCATTCCCTCACCTTAAAAATAAAAAAAGATTAAGGCTATGTTAGTAAAAATACTTTTGTTCTACAAATAAAATATAGTATATATTATATATACTACTTGATGATAATATATAATAGATTTCAAATGGTGAAAGAGTTTTATATCGGTTTAGTAGTTTTTGAGTTAAATCCTTACAAACAACCAACTATCAAATCTTTCTTCTTTATAATATTAGTATAGATCCTTACTAATATTATAAATGCGAAAGTAACTCTGTCTGTCTGTCGGTCTGTCTGTCTGTCTGTTACCTTTTCACGCTCAATCCGCTGAACCAATTTTGATGAAATTTGGAATGGAGATAGCTTGAGATCCTGGGAAGGACATAGGCTATATAACATCACGCTACGGCTCACGGGAGCGGCGCAGTAACCACAAATACCACTGACGCGGGTGAGACCGCGGGCACAGCTAGTAAGTTATAGATGTTAAAAAGTAACTGTTATCTAGGCCATCAGTTTAAGTCCTCACTGTATTAAGTTTAATTAAAAATAGAATAGAATCGCGACTTTTTACTTGCTGTCCTGAAACTGAAGCTGTTCTTTTGTCCTTTTTTGTCTTGAGTTCAGGTCTTACGAATTTGTTTGTTTACTTACAAAATCATATTAAAATTGCTCACCCACGTAATATATCCTTATAATATAATAATAATAATAATATAATATTCTATCACATACACACAACATCATCTAGCCCAAACTAAGCAGAGCTTGTACTATGGGTACTAGACAATGGATAAACATACATACATTTATACTTTTACATATACATTGTTCAAGAATACTACTAAAATTAATAATAGGCTGGAATGTAATTATTATGAAAGAGGAAAATGTACTAAAATCTTATGAGGCACTAAATTCATGACTAATATGGTGACCAATATCATAAATACACATTTATAACGAGAATAGGTAATACAACAAAACATCGGACACAACAAGTTTCAGTAACTAAGAATCACGATTAATACAATCTGAATAGTTACTAGTTTTGACGTTCATATGTGTTACTTTGTGACCTACAAAAATAAACATAATTTGATTTTACTGCCCGCGGCTTTGCCCGCTAGATCAAATACCGGGATAAAATGTCCTTCTCGCCATACAATTAATCTCCTTGCGAAATTTCATCAAAATGGGTTCAGTTATTTAGTCGTGAAAATGTAACATACAGACAGAGCTAGTTTCGCATTTTTAATATTAGTATGGATTCGATCATGAGGCGTCTTATCCAATGCGCAGGTGTTTTTATACGGTTTTCATACCCCACAGTTCGTCTGGTAAAGGCAAGCTGGAGGCTATAAGGCATGCGATACAGGGATATTGCGGGCTGCCCAGTTCACTCAGTTAAACCGATTATGTAGATAGACGTTATCAATTTTCTTCATATCGGCCTCGTTGGCGTAGTGGTTAGTGTAACCGACTGCCACGCCTGAGGTCGCGGGTTCGATTCCCGCACAAGTCAAACATTTGTGTGTATAAACATGGATGTTTGTCTTGGTCTGGGTGTTTCTATGTATAATATGTATGTATTTACAAAAAAAAAAGTAGTATATGTATGTTTATCCATTGTCTAGTACCCATAGTACAAGCTCTGCTTAGTTTGGGCTAGATGGTGTTGTGTGAATGTGGTAGAATATATTATATTATATTATTATATTATTATTATAAATCGCTATTATTATTATTGGTCTGTAGAGCAGTTCTTATTAAATTAATAAACAAACAATTGTCAGGAATTTCTAAATAGAAACACACAGTTTGGAAATATCCTTGCTGGCAATAAGCTCCTACTATATAATAATATTATATTATATGTAGCAGGGAGCAATTATGACATATATATATTTCATATATCTCTGACTAAATTTAAAAGATCGCTTGCCAATAATCCTTGACAATAGTTAAACGAATATAATTTATTATACATATTTATATTGTATTTTTTCTAAATTGTTACGTATCCTGTTTTGTTTTAAAATCTCTTAATTAATAGATACTATTTTAATATCTGTCGCAGAATGTAAAGACAATGTGTGGAAACTCTTCTGTGAAACTATTATGTTTTATTTGTATATATGTCTTTTATGTTATATAACATCTGTTTGTTTCCCAAAGAACAATAAATAAATAAATATAATATTCTATCACATACACACAACATCATCTAGCTCAAACTAAGCAGAGCTTGTACTATGGCTACTAAACAACAACAATAATATAACAAACATATAATATAATAATAATAATAACAACATATTCTATACAAATAAATAAAATTGAAGTGTCTGTTTGGAATGTCAAAATAACAGCTTTTTATCTAATGCATATGAAAGTATATAAGGTGCCCATACAAAAACATATTTTTAAAATGTTTGTCTGTCTGTCTGTTTACTCTTCTGTGAAACTATTATGTTTTATTTGTATATATGTCTTTTATGTTATATAACATCTGTTTGTTTCCCAAAGAACAATAAATAAATAAATATAATATTCTATCACATACACACAACATCATCTAGCTCAAACTAAGCAGAGCTTGTACTATGGCTACTAAACAACAACAATAATATAACAAACATATAATATAATAATAATAATATCAACATATTCTATACAAATAAATAAAATTGAAGTGTCTGTTTGGAATGTCAAAATAACAGATTTTTATCTAATGCATATGAAAGTATATAAGGTGCCCATACAAAAACATATTTTTAAAATGTTTGTCTGTCTGTCTGTTTACTCTTCTGTGAAACTATTATGTTTTATTTGTATATATGTCTTTTATGTTATATAACATCTGTTTGTTTCCCAAAGAACAATAAATAAATAAATATAATATTCTATCACATACACACAACATCATCTAGCTCAAACTAAGCAGAGCTTGTACTATGGCTACTACACAACAACAATAATATAACAAACATATAATATAATAATAATAATAACAACATATTCTATACAAATAAATAAAATTGAAGTGTCTGTTTGGAATGTCAAAATAACAGCTTTTTATCTAATGCATATGAAAGTATATAAGGTGCCCATACAAAAACATATTTTTAAAATGTTGGTCTGTCTGTCTGTTTGTTCCGGCTAATCTCCAAAACGGCTGAACCGATTTTGGCGATACTTTCACTGGCAGATAGCTGATGTTATAAGGAGTAACATAAGCTACTTTGATTTTAGAAAAGAAATAGGGTTCCGCGGAGACAAATACTTTTTAGTTAAAATCTACGCGGACGAAGTCGCAGGTAACAGCTAGTCCTAACTAATATTATAAAAGCGAAAATGAGTTTGTTTGTTACCTTTTCACGCCTAAACCACTGAACCGATCATCCTGAAATTTTGCATATACGTTGTCAGGTGTATAGAAACGGACATAGGTTACCTTTCATCCCAAAAAAATTATTGTTCCAAACAATAATAACGTTCTTATGATAATAGATGGCGCCACGTGTCTTTCGAATCATGATTGAATTATATTATTACAAGCAGAGTGCAACCCGAATTGATTGTCAAATTCTAAATTAACGCGAGCGAAGGCGCGGGCAAAAGCTAGTAATAATATAATTCAACATAGCCGGTAAAATGCTATAACACATCTCTGCCTACCCCAAGCGTGAATCCACATAGTTTAATACATTTATTTGTTACAGGCGGGTGTTCGGCTACAGCACACTGATAGCCAGTGTCCTGACCCTCCTCACGCCTGGCTCCGCTGCGTTAGGCTTCGGCTGGATTGTGGCCGTGAGGGTGTTCCTTGGATTCTGCTTAGGAGCAACATGGCCGGCCATCCTTCCAATGGCCTCGAAGTGGATCCCACCGATGGACAGATCTAAATTCATGTCGAACATGATGGGTAAGTGTTTAATATTTGTTGGTTTGATTTTTGTAATGATTTGTTGCTGCTGTGTCCGTAGTAAGTCCGTTCGTTTCGTAAGGTGTCAGACTGCACGGATGGCGTAGTGGTTTAAGTGGCTGTCTCACCACTGTCACTGCGCTGAGGGTTGTGGGTTCGAATCCCACACGGGACAAAAATTTGTGTGATCCACAAATGATTGTTCCGAGTCGAGGTGTTCTTTGTGTCCGTTGTTTAAATGTTTGTAAAATCCCCCGCGACACAATTTGATTGATTGATAATTATCGCCTGCTCCCTGCCTCGGAGAGCACGTTAAGCCGTCGGTCCCGGCTGCCATGAACATGTATGGCAGCCGTTATTGGGAAGTCAGTGAGTGCCCTCTAATACCCTGACAATGGTCTAGCCTTAGGGTATCGTTAGCTTTCTGGTTGCGAAGGTCAGATGGCAGTTGCTCCGTGTATAAACTGATATCCAGTCAAATCCGGTTAGACTAGAAAGCCGACCCCAACTGACTTGGGAATAATAAAGGCTAGGGAGAAGAAGGGTTAGATAAAAGGCTTGAGTATAATTCTGTCAGATTATTCTTTATAGTAGCATAAGATTTTATTTGGATGAATAAATAGTTATACTAGGCGCTTCTGTGGGTATTATAGTAATAGGCTCGCTGCCTTGCCTTCTAAAACATAGAAAGAGAAAAAAGAAAGAAAGAAAATACATTTATTTGCAGCAGATTATGAACTACATAGTTACATACTTCAGACATAGTTAATTACAAAAAAAAATAAAAAAAAACAAATCTTACTGGAAATTGGTCGCAACTCGGCAAAATGCTAGTTTTGAAAAAAACTAGCGCTGGTCTTCCGCTGCGACCATGTTTGTAAATAATATACTTAACACAACACAAAGATGACAAACGATATAAAATAATAATAATAAACATAGTTGGTTAATATGTTTATATAAAACATCCCTTCTGCCTATCCCTTCGAAGGTACACAGCGGTTAATCCGTGTAGTTATATAAATACATTTTGATGGCATTTTAACAATTTGGTTCCGGTAATAAAATTTGAAAATGTTCTACACTTACCCCATTAGTTCACAAATTGGTCATTAAAATCTTGCTCGAGCTGTGATGAGGTCGATTGTGCGTTACTTTGCGTCGGCAAAAACACGTATGCACTTCCGTATAATGCTGTCAATATCGAATACGATTACGCCCATCGCCAACCGAATTATGCGTGCAATATTGTATTCGAATAAAACGATGTGATTCTCTAATTTAGTTCAATTTATTGACTCGCTTTAATAAAGTAGGTACTAGTTAAAACTAAATTACTCTAATAGATTCGTTCCGAGAATAACACGTTATTGAATTTCATGCGTGATTATAATTGATGGATGTATTTAGTGTTCATTAACAGATTTGATGGTGACATAAGTATGTCCATGTTATAAGGTTTATAGGCCGTCATAACTTCTAATTACTGGTCGTTTTAATATCTATATATAAGTATCATATCGCCGAAACTGTGAGACAAAATTTAATTTGCCTGAGTCCAACACGTTGGCAATAGCCCAAACCAGATCTCTATTTCATTTGGACAACCGTGTGCCTAACATCCTGTATAACATCACGGTAAGAGCCACGGGAGCAGTAATTATAGACTTGCTCGGGCCAGCTACTAAACCGTATTGATAAAGAGCTTTTGTGCGCGATTAAGTCCACGTGGGCAACAGTTCGGCTGTGACGCTTTTTAACGTGGCGGATCAAATCAAATCAAATCAAATCAAATCAATTTATTTTTGCAGAAAGCACTGTACAAAGTTGTTTTATAATATATAAAGGTCTCAAGTGTTCCTACCTTGAATGGCATGCAAAATGTAATTTTAAGTTAACAAAATTAAATTATACATTGGTAATTGTAGAAACAATATATGGGATTAAAATATAATAAAAATGTCCGAAATGTAAAAATAAAGAATACAATATAAAATAAAATAAATATAATGAAAACAAAATATGAAATTAAAATTAAATTGAATACATTAAAATTTGTCATTTAAATAATCAATAATTTTATAATAACATTTTTGTATTAAAAATAGTTTAAATTTTTTCTTAAATAGATTTAAGTTCATAGCCTTTAAGTCTTTAGGTACTTTATTGTATATAATAGGTGCCTTATGAAATATACTTTTGTGCATGAGGGTGGTGTTGCATTTGCTTAGACACAACCGGTAAACATCACGTTGTTGTCTAATTGAGGATGCGTTATTATAGAGATTTAGATTTTGTTTCACAAATACGGCGGTTTCATAAATGTAAAGGCATGGAAGCGTTAAAATTCTATGTTCCTGAAAACTGATTTACATGAGTCAATTACTTGCATCCCAAACATGGCTCGAATGCAGCGCTTTTGCGCTTTAAAGGCTAACTCTATGTTGGTTGAGTTTCCCCAGAAAATCACACCGTACCTTAACACGGAAGCTACAAGGCCATGGTATGCAGTCAAAATGGTATCAATATTTGCAATCTGAGACAATTCATAAAGAGCATTAACTGATTTACTAACTTTTTTGCAGGTTTGTTCTATGTGTAACTTCCAGGATAATTGGTTATCGATAGTAAGCCCCAAAAATTTGATTGACTGGACGGAAGAAACTTGGTTACCATTATAGTTTACAGTGGGCAAGGAAACACTTGTACGTTGACTAAAGTGCACTATTTTAGTTTTTGCTATGTTGACTTTTAAATTATTAGCATTCATCCATTTAATGATGTCACTAAGAGCATTATTAATGTCATGTTCATATGTCCTAATATTAGTGCATTTAATAGCAATCGTACTATCGTCAGCAAAGAGCGATATAGGATGGTTCGTAGCTTTTGGTCATGCAAAATATGTACTTATAATAATAATAATATCAGCCCTGTATTAAACTGTCCCACTGCTGGGCACGGGCCTCTTCTCAGTGTGAGACAGGTTAGGCTATAGTCCACCACGCTGTATGTATTAACCTGAACAGAATTAGATGAAACGTGGCCAAGATTTAAAATTAAACCCTTAAATTATTAACCCCAGATAGAGAGTCACACCTCTGCCTAACTCTTGGGGATACAGCCTATGGTAAGACAATGTATGTGTATTTAGATTGTAGAGCCTAGTGGGATCCCGATTTAATTCTCGATGGATCTAATACAGTCAGACCTTTAGTTGCATACTTACGATTGTACGAAGTACAGCGAATTTTGACCGAATTGGCCGAAAACCGTTGTTCACATTATTTGCTAGTAAGTGTTAGAGAGTGTCTGTAATGCGCGTTGCCTACGTATGTTTATCGTGCTGACCTTCCATACCCATGTCCGTACAAAATTTCATCGATAATTATTGCATCTTGCGCAGCATTTGGCCGTGAAAACATTAAATTTGGCAGTCACTTTCGTTTACAGCTAGTATGAAGATGTTACACAAAAGTAAGAACTCTAAAGTAATATGGATGTGCGTACTACATTAACTAGTTTCTGCACACGCGAGTCCTACAGGATACTGAGTTAAAAAGTACTATCGGCTCCAGCGACGGATGAGCATTTCAGAAAAATTTTCGCTTGCACATGTTGACCAGTTGAGTTTGTATCGCCTTAGAATCAGTAAACAAATGTAAAGTGTAAAAAAACTCAAACAAAGAAAGGGGCGTGTCACGGGTACGGGCACCAAGTGTTGGCCTGCTATGCGATTTTAACCTTAGGAGTGGTCATCCGTCGCTGGAGTCGATAGTACCTACTATGTGTTAATCCAGGACATGGACTATCTCTGTGCCAAGTTTCGTACAAATCCGTTCAACGGCTTCTTGATTGGGTAACTAAAATCTTCATAAACTTTCATATTTGAGTATACCTAACTAGCTGATCCGCGCAACTTCGTACAACTTCATATAAGAGAATTTGCCCGTTTTTGCAACATTTTTCATTGTTCCGCTCCTATTGGTCGTAGCGTGATGTTGTATAGCCTATAGTATTCCTCGATAAATGGGCTATCCAACACTAAAAGAGTTTTTCAATTCGAACCAGTAGTTCCTGAGATTAGCGCGTGCAAATAAACAAACAAACTCTTCAGCTTTATAGATTAGTATAGATATTAGCAGAATCGCGCACTGAAACGTGGTGAGGAAATTAGCGTGTCTGTCCGTTTTCCAGAATGTTCTCGAAAAAGTGTACTCATAACCTAAGGCGTATTTAATTTTAGCAAATTTGATATGTTTTCTAGTCATATCATAAAAAATGTGTGATCCAAAGATAATTACATCGGAACTGGGTATCCTACTGACCCGATATAATAATTACTACGTGTCGCATTATCGTTTACCGTCGTCATCAAATTCCAAGATATCGATGTCACGGAATATGTACACACACGGAGGGCTCGCATTGTTATCGTAAACGTTCCGCGCGCAAACATTTCGCATCGCCGCGCGCCGCGTGCATTTGAAAGCGACAACATGGCCGCGGAGGCGCGCGCAGGCGTGGTCGTTGACGTCACAGCAACCACGCGCTCTGATTGGCCGTTATAAGTTGACCGCGCGATTTAACCTTGCGCAACCGTTGCCATGCTGCAGTTAACCAGTTCTGAGAAGTACGACTCATATTATTTTATTTTAGTACGGGACGTGCGGTCACGTGGTGCCGTGCCGCTATGGTGACTATGATTGCGCGCAAGGTTAAGAATATGTACGGATTCTATTCCCGTTTATAGATCTACACATATTGTGTTTGTGTGCCTTCGTTTTGTATTTACCTAAAGACTATGTATTAATATCTAAAACTAATTTGATTACTTCGTGGACTTATTTCATAGATATTTTGAAGTGAAAACTTCTTTAGGCGCGTTGAGCACTTCTTGGGTGAACAAAAATCATGGAACTCGCGTCAACGTCACGCTGCCACGCTTTATTTTTTTTTTTAGAATATAAACATTATCTTAGAAATGGTGCGTCGTACGCAAAAAATAACGATAAGCTTTTAGTTTCTTTCTTATCTATTATGAAAAGTTACTCTATGGAATGGCGATGACATATTCAATTGATTTATTTAATAGCTACCTATAAACGTGTCATGACAAGTCATAAAGGGAGTAAGCCTTTTATGGACAAATTATAAGCTGCTGTTGTAAGAAATTTCACAGAAGGCCAATAACGCTTTACCTGACCTTACGATCTGTATTTAATTTTATAGGTACTTGTTTGCCATCTGAAACTATGGCAATAAATACTTAATTTTTGATGTTAGTTACTTTATCCTGATTGAGATGAGATTAAGAGCCATTCTGATTAAGATCAAATAAATAAATACATTTACGTACATACATTACATTAGCGCAAAACCTAATTATTTTTTATATAATTATTATTTATATGTGAACAGATTACAGTACAATGACTAAGGTTTCATCTAAAATGCAATTATTTTTATCTGATTCGTAATTTATGGTGAAGTCAACCTTGATAACGAGTATCTAATGCATTTCCTCGTGTTCAGTACGACGTAAGTATTATTCACATACTTACAATAATTCTACGGAAATTGACAATGTTGAGATAAAAAACAACGGTCTGTTTATTGTAAACAAGATTATGCTGCCGTCCGCGTCATAAGGAAAAAAGACGTAACTACGTTTTTTTTTTCGAAACAGAATTGACGTATTTAAGTAAAAAAAGACGCATCTGCCAGTATCTTTATAAAAAATGATTTTTTTCGGCAGATACGACATTATGACGATGACGGCAGTATAGATATACAGGATGTAACAGAAAGGTGTGGTCATATTTTAGGGTCGCTATGTATATCTGATAAATAACCTATGTGCCCTAATCCCATATCAAAATATCGAATTTAAAATTTTATGACAATTTCCATAATTTTATTTATTTGTTATTTAAATATCGATACAAAACGAGTTACAACTGTGCAACAACTGTGGGGTCACCGATCTATGTCAGAACGACCAGCTGTATTGTAAACAATGAATAGGTAACAGTATCCACATCTGGGGTAATGGTCAATGGCCGGCCCTATTAAGATAGCAAAAGTGAAAAAACTTAAAAAAAATTCAGTTCATTATATTTTATCTTACATATACATGTATCATTTAATTAAAAAGTGATTAAAATCCTAAAAGATGTCATGTTCATATCAGTTAACAATATAGGCATTGAGCGGGCTATATTTAGGAAATGGAACAATGTTTGACGATGCGTGTAAATATCTACCAGAAAAGCAATAAAAAGAAGGTTCGTTGCCTTGTAGACCCATTGACGCCTGAGTTCCCATGAGATCGCGTGCTCAACTAAAGTATTGGATAATTATTTCAAGATAGTCTTAGTAGCTGCAACGCACGCAGAATATTTAAATATAGCCTTCAAAATATATAAACATCAGGACATAATATTTAGAATCCCTCAAATAGTGCGTGTGCAATTCCATTTGAATTCGAAAGAATATTTGAATGAATTGACCACGGTATAAGTAAGTATGTATACTGCAACCTTGACCAATCATAGTATATCTTGTCGGGCACAGTTGTATTCGAATAAAAAGTAGTAAAATGCAAAATTTGTATTCGAACGATATTCGATCAATAATTATGAGCAATTCTATTTTAAAGACTTCTAAATTCAAACTTTAAGTTAGCATCTAAATAATATCTAATAACAAAACTACCATCTGTGCCGAACTAAATTTCTCACGGATGAAATGTAATAAAGTAATCAATAACTGTTGCAATATTGCACGTCACAATGTTTAGATTCACGTACGATAACAATCAATAGTCGATACAGTTCAATAGACTGAAACATCCAAACTATACGACGGCGGCTGTTCAACAGATAGAGTATAAACGAAAATATAAATCAAAGATGCTCCAATAATGTTATCTTATTTATTAATGTAGGTATCAAGCTTCCTTTTATTTACGACTTGTATGATGTCTGGGATCGCGTGTACTAATTGTGAGCTCCGGATGTTTCGATCTTCTGGTCAAGGTTGATTGAATTTTGAGAGATAGGGAATAGCGTAGACCAACAAAACTTAGAGAAAATGCCTAAGATTCCTATTTAACAATAAATACCCGATATGAATATATATATATATATAAATATTAGTGTTCAAGTCAGGAGTTGTGTAAACATTATAGCTACACTTATCTTCATCGGAAAGATTCTGATCACTATTTTATGATTGTCCGATGGCATCATTTCTAATGCTGTTTTGAACAATGGGATCAACTGATTATGTTCATGCAAAAGTTGTAGTAGCTGTACAATGATTTCTCTCATAGCTGTATGATTGATAGCACAGCGTTGATTTACTTCAGCTTCAGAATTCCTCAGGAAATAAATCAGAAGAAATTTGTATTCACCATTGACTGATGGCAACAATGCTCCTGCACGGTGGTGAATTTGTCCTTGAATCTATAATATTAAACAAAAGAAAATATTTAAATAATAAAATCTTCCTTTTAAGCCTCAATAGAATTTTGATATATGTAGGTTTATATTGCAATGTATGTGCATGATGAATGTCACAGAAGAATAAAATACCTTAAAAGCTGGATCGAAACCCCGTTGTTCAATTATATTTGCACCAAATGATGTCATTTGGAACACACTGTTGTAAGTGTGTATATTCTGCAAGAAATGCTTTGATAGACGTCCTTGCCCTGAAAGTAATGAATTCAGCGGTTCAGGTGGTGAGATCAGTTGTGGTAATTTGACCTTTCCATTTACACAACATAATCCAGTCGATTCGAGTCGAAATCGCAAGGCATTGCAGTATTGATAAATAATGCTTATTGTTCCAAAATCTACCGATTTATCGCCGGCGTAATCAACTGTTGTATCATATCTAAACGCCAAATGTTCATAGGTTATTATTACGTTTGATCGTCTATTTTGCTTGAAGTCGATGGTATGGGTTCTTCCAGAGTTGTGGTAGATCTCGTTTGAGAAGTTCGTATTCCGATTGCCTCCAAACGTTGCCTACGCTGTTCTTCAGTCTCATTGGCTCGAAGATTGTGATCTCGACTTGCGTTACGTGTGCGCCGACCGATATTTTGACGCTTTACTGGTGCCATTTTTTAAAATAATAAAATACGACGATAAACCATTAAACTCACGCTAAAACACAAGAAACACCTTTTTGCTTTTCTTGTTACGAAAGAAACGGTAATTTGTTTGTTGTTTGTTGAAATAACAACTTGAATGAAATGTCAATCTATCTATCGATACTGTCAATATTTTTGAAGATACACTGGCTGAACAACTGCACGTCATTCTGTCAGAGTTTTGAATGGTTTTAATAATTTTTTCTTACAAACCTACTCCTGACAATAACGAACACATAAAAGAAAGATTTATCCAATTTGGTGCAGTCGTTTGGAAGTTATGCGCGTACAAACATTTCGGTGATTCATCTTTTTTTTATCTTCTTTCTTCTTCTTCATTTCTACCCCTCTGGGAAACAGGCGTGAATCTATGTATGTATGTATGCATCTTCATCGGAGTGGGACCTAAAAATAGTTTACAAATGTCAGTGCGATACACATGTCTCTATGTATATTCTGCAGACTAGATGTTCCCGTGGTTTCACCAGCATTTATCGCTACTGCGCGGCCCCCGTGGGTCGTAGCGTAATGTAATAGCCTTCCTCGATAAATAGGCTATCCAACACTAAATAATTTTTCAAATCGAACCGGTAGTTCCTGAGATTAGCGCGTTCAAATAAACAAACAAACAAACAAACTCCTCAGCTTTATAATATTATCTTAGGTTTTCGTCATGAAGTCAATATCCTCTAGAGAAATCTCGAGCTATATTTAAATATGGCGACAAATATAAGCCAATTTTATTTCTAACTTTCTGTTTACATAAAATGATTTAAAACCATATTATGTCTGACTAGGTGAAAACTAGAAGGGGAAGAGGTCTTAGCATATACACTCGCGTGCAAGTAAATCGACTCAAGCCTCAAGTGCGCATAAAAAGTGATATAACTTAAAAATGCCTTATTTTACCTCTATATAATGTTTTACATAATTAAAGCCTAGTAATTGAGCTTTAAAATTATGTAAGTTGCATGAAAATCGATTCAGTAGGTTAGTAAAAAAGGTGAATGTCAAAGATATTGTAAAAAATTTTGAAAATTCATACAATTTCACAGTATGGGGGGTTATTGGGTATAAATGAAACAAAATGTGCATAAGATAAAAAATTTATTCGTGTCAATATTTGGTGTTCCCTCCTCTAGCCCTGATCACTGCTCTCAAGCGATTCTTCATCGACCTTATCAACTTTTTAATTGATGATTGTGGTATTCGGCCCCACTCTTCTACCAACGCAGTCTTGAGCTCATTGATGTTTGTCGGAGCTGGATTCCTCGCCCTAACTTTACTTTTGAGCTCGTCCCATATGTGCTCAATGGGATTTAAATCGGGGCTGAGCGCTGGCCAATCCATAGTGTGAATTCCAACTTCACTCAGGAACTCACGTGTGGCCCGAGCAGTGTGACATCGGGCATTGTCATGCATCAAGATGAAATTATCCCCAATAAAGTCTTGATAAGGGACAACTTGATCCAGTAGAACATTTTCAATGTAACGATCACTGGTCAGACCTCCTCTCCGGCCTCCCCCAGGAACGAAAACAAGGTCCGTTTTTGCTTCTAAGGAAATTCCAGCCCACATCATGCAAGAACCGCCACCATATGCAACGGTTTCAACAAAGCAGCACTGTGAAAACCGTTCACCAGGACGCCGGTACACCCGACCTCTCCTGTCGCTGCCATGGAGACACATCCTCGTCTCATCTGTGAACAGGACCGACTGCCATTGCTCTATGCTCCAATCCAAGTGCTCTCGAGCAAAGTGAAGGCGTGCTTGACGGTGGGCTGTGGTCAACTTCGGGCCTGTAGCGGGTCTTTTCGGAGTAAGGTTAGCTTCCTTCAACCTTCTTCTAACTGTCCACTGACTGACAGTTACTCCGCGAACTTGACGTAGCTCCTGCTGCACATCCACGCCGGTAAGGTGTCGATTTCGGAGAGAGGTCGAGACCAAAAACCGGTCGTCACGCTCCGAGGTGCACCGGCGTCGGCTGGTATTAGGCCGCCGAGTGAAGGCACCACTCTCTTGAAACCTCCTGTACACTCTTGAGACAGCAGACTGACTCATATTCAACCGACGAGCGACTTCTCGCTGGTTCAACCCTTCTTGCAACAGGGCAACGACTTGAGCGGCTTCTTCAGGTGTTGTATCCATAATTTTCTTCAAATGACGGCATCAATTTGCAGAGATGTGTTCAGGTCAACGTCTAGTGAGCGACTGATAAGAAAAAACGATTACAGGGGGTTTTTATAGCGGGTTGTGTCGCGCAAGTTGCGTATAGAGCGCAGAGCAGTTTATGGGAGGTTGCGTTCAGTTGCATTCTAAGGACATGTGTTTATTTAAATTACTGAAATTATGCTACCATTTTAAAGCCTAATTACTAGGCTATAATTATGTAAAACATTATGTAGAGGTAAAATAAGGCATTTTTAAGTTATATCACTTTTTATGCGCACTTGAGCCTTGAGTCGATTTACTTGCACGCGAGTGTACTACGCGTTGTCACCGAGGGGCAGGAGAGGGATAAAAATTTAAAAATGCGTAACTTGTTATGGGCACGTTCCCCTATAATAAAGATTTTTGTTCTATTAATTACGGTCAAGTTTCGGTCACATGGCGCCCACTAGTATTAATAAATCAATGCTGCTGTAATACTCTTATCATGTTTACTTAACGTACAAAGCTTCCTCTTATTTACGATTATGAATGACAGACTTATTACGTAGTATTATTATTGTATGATGGAGCAGCTGTGGGTAGAGCGTATTAATATTATTTTTATAATGTACTTTTCTCATTTAATTTACGTTTATGGTATGTATCGTAAGGAATTTTAAAATGTCGATGACTTTTAAATAGATAATGTTTTAGTTAATGGTACCTATCTTATCTTAGCTTTTGTGTGGGAGCCAATCAATATAGACCGGCGACACTTCGACCCAGTGGAATCTTTTGTGTCAGCCCCAAGATTTATCCCTTAGCTATCTCCTTATGAATGTACTGCCTTAGCCGCAGTGTACAATTCAGAGGGAGAAGCCTGAAGTCTTCAGGGTTTGGATATGCCAATCCCATCAGACCCACCCTAAGTCCAGCCAAAGTGTTAAATTCACACAGTAGGTGCGATATGGACTCGTCCTGTTCACCACAGGCTCTGCAGATCGAATTGTGTGTCAATCTCAATCTGCACAGGAAGTCGTTGGTGTCAAAATGGCCAGTGAACGCACCTGTGAGCAGGCGCATTTGGCTCTTGCTATACCCGCAGAACTTCCGTAATTGTACCTATGTAATGCATTTATTATTTTGAATTAAGATAATGAGTGATGTATAAATACTATACACTATACATATAACTTTTATGCCCAGATTAATTTTAGCTGTGAATTCTGAAGAGTGTGGGAAGTGTATAGCAAAATCTATGCCTCGCGATAGTAAATACTAATAGCGGTAGTAAATAGGTACTAAATATTATAACGGTTGTAAACCTAAAACCGCAGCTGGCGAAATGTTGGTATTCATGTACATCGGCCTTACCTTTACCTATTGGTTATCATCAAAAATATAAGTACCTACCTACGTGAGCTGTTTATTTTAATGTCTTGCCAAATATACCTCGAGATTTCTTGGGTTACTTATACATATTTAAATAGAAAATATATTTAATTATTAATACGACATCTTCACCTAGTTTCTACAAAAACGTTACAAAATCGTGGTCACTGCTTTATATAACTGTCACAGACAAAAATTTTAAGCTGGTAACTGTAAAAATAAAAGTGAAAATGGAACGTGGCACGATTTAAAAATCGAATGCTTATTCAATTCTTCACCCACACGCTGATCGAGTCATCACCATTCATAATAATGTTCTAGAGAACTTTTATAAGTTTCCAGAACTTATTACCATTTTACTGAACTTTTTGTTTCGAAAACGGGGTTATGTTAAACAAATTTTATGTTGTTTTTGAAGTTTGACGTTCCAGTAGAAGTTTTGCTAATTAAATTCGTTCTTGAAAGTTATCGGTAGCTCATAATTTAATAAAATAACGCATGGATCCGCGTTATCCAAAAGGATCGATACAAATCTTACGTGGCACGTACCCTTGCTTGGCCCCCACTTAAAATATAGAAGTTAAACTGCTCTCATCGTTAATTTTAAATACGTCAAACTTGATGTCCATTTTAAGTTTAAATTAGGGTAGTATTTAACTGCACAGCAAAAAAATACTAATTGCACAGCAAAATATGCTTACCAAAAATACTAATTGCACACCAAAATATATTTAAAGAGATCAAAATAAGTCGACAGAGCCCCGCCTCGCGGGGCTCCTATTTTTGGGTGGGTTTAAGAAGGAACCTAACATAACCTAACCCTCCCGAGACGGAATGCAGTTATTTGAAGCGTGTATGTGCTCGTTATGATATATTTTAGTAAGCATATTTTGTTGCGCAATTAGTATTTTTGGTGGTGATTATATTTAATCCGTTTAAATTATGATTGATAGCCTAAGGACAACATGTGTTGATTTTTAAAGATAATTTCCGTACTAGCAAACCATATGTGGTGGGGGCTCTACTAAGATACAATTAACGGACACAGTACACCGAGAGTCAAAAACCTATACCAAGACTATCAAAAATTATTTGTGTATGTATCACTCAAATAATTGACCTGTGTAGTTTTTAAATCTACAACACAGCGTGATAACAGCGGCTAGGCAACCGTTTACGGTATCATAGCAGGAACAAGCTCGAACGTAGAAACATCTGTCAAAATAAGGTTAGCAACAAGCATGGGCTCTTTAGTTAACTGATCTCGCTTGAACTGGACCCGCGGGATCAGTTGACCTAATGTATATTTCGAATTGCTCAACTAATCCCGTTTCATAATTTTATAATTTGTACAAACACGGAGTAAAGTGTTACCAAGACATTAATGACTACGCAGCCGAGACACATCGCACTCATGTCAAGTACATTACAAGGTCAAATAGTCCTATTGTGAGAATGCGAATACCTGGATTCAGCCAATCACATGCATCAAAGACGCGAGTTTGCCGCTGGACAGCGAGTCTTTTTTATGCACCTGTGTGAGCAAGAAAGCATTATATGGCCACTATGCACTTTGTTTTTATAGTACTTCTTAAACGTTTTCCGCACATCTGTACACAAATTTGAAAATATACAATAGAGTTCTGCCTAGTTTAAAAGCGGGTCCAGTTGACAAAAGATAAATAATAAAATAAACGAACTAGTCAACTCCTCCCGCGGGATCAGTTTAGAGCGGGATTAGTTAACTAAAGAGCCATATAGCGTAGCTTTGCCGTCTGATTAAATTAATGTAATGGAATCGGTCCACCATTCACATTGTTCGTAAATCACGGTTCACAGTTCAATTAGCTACTATTGCCGTCGTTATAAATCTTATTAGCAAGACATTAAAGACAATTTTTCAATGTCATTAGAATCGTATAATTTATTCGGTGTCTGGTAAGTAAGTATTACGGGAATTTATTTAACAGTTCAAAGTTCTATAGAAGTGGTATTGACATATTGTAACAATAAAAATAATATTGTGCCTCGACAATCGCAAATCGTATATGTATATTTTTATTTAACTACAAACGGTAACATCATTTAATTATATCTGCTTGGCAGTATGATTATGCTTATGGTAACTTACCATGGCTGGCGCTTATATTGTCTTCCACTACCAGGACTGCTACTCAGTTGTTCCGACACTTCAAAAGGAGACCTGCAAATTGTTTGCTAGCGCAAGAGACAAAGATCACATTATTCCCTTTTGACAGCACAGCTAGCTTACGAAGCCTGGTATACATCCTTCATAAGATGCTGCTGCCCAAAACGTAACCATCAAAATCTAACCTAATCTAACGATGAGTTTTACTATCTTATCTTATGTGGGGGCCAGTCAGTGCAGACCGGCGACACTTCGACCCAGTGGGATCTTTTGTGTCGACACTCTCCCAATAACGACTGTCATAGATGTTCATGGCAGCCGGGACCAACGGCTTAACGTGCTTTCCGAGGCACGGAGCAGGCGATAAATGACAATGAATACGCACATAATTTCCAAATGTCATTTAATTTCTGAAAGTCAGAGGTGCGCGACGTGGGTTCGAACCCGAGACCCTCTGCATTGCAGTCTGTTGGTTTCCTCACTGAGCTGTCGCTGCTCGTTATGGGTTTTACTAAACCTGCTAGGAATTACAGTGTTACAGCCAGTGCACAGTGTAGCCAGTAAATTCTTATCCCTCGAACCCAGCACGTAATAGTATGCAGATATCTGATCGTAATCATGATCCATCTGATATTAAGCAGTTACCCATATCTATGGACAAGATTCCTTTGCTATGAAAGTCGGTGTCAACCAACTGCATACATTTCAATTTAACCGCTGCCTTTAACGTTCACAGATATCTAATGAATTTTGCCTAGGCACCCTGAGCGCCTTTTTGCGCCTTCAAAAAGCCATCGTCTTTTTTGCAGATTCAACAACTTACTTTAAAGTTCCTTAAAGAAAAATTACTATATTGCTGGTTCAAGGAACAAATAGAATAAGTCCCCTGCTGATGGCACAGCTTCTATTAAACAGTCTCTATAAGGTTACCCCATCACCGATGATTTGCACGGTAAAGCAGTAAATAATGACTTCTGAATCAAGTCACGGCACACGTCGCCCTTCGACACGTCCTCATCAACTGGGTCTAGGTATTTTCGAGGAAAACCTTAGCCTTAGCGAATAATTATATACGTTTTATTAGCGCCATTCACACCTTGAACTTTTAACGTGTCTCCAACCTGTTCCTTGGTGTCGCTACTGTACGTTATAAGCCTTGTTTAAATAAGTTGTTCTTCTGCTGGTCGTGGATTCCTTAGTATAAAGTATAAGCCATAGTCCACCAAGCTGGCCCAGGAGTTGGCGCCCTTTGTCGTGCCGGGGTGTCACCCAGAAGTCGTCGTCCGTGTTGTGTTGGACACTGCTGGGTGGGTCGCTGATGTAGTTTCAGTTTCAGGGACTCACTCTCCATTCAAGGCAGCGGCAGTTGGCACACTGTGGTGGATTTAGTCAGTAGTACCCGGGACGCTCCATCTTTTCCCAGATGAGTCCGACATAACCTCTCCGCTCCCCTTTTCAGCGGAGAGGTATAGGTCAAAGCATTCCCCACGATAAGAAAAAAGGAGTTGGCAAACTTAACGTTAGTTTCATGAACATTATTGAGAACGCTAAGACATTAAAGTTTCTTACGATACTTTCCTTTACCTTTGAAAGTTTCAAAGGTAAAGGAAAGTATCGTAAGAAGCTGTTTCAAATTAAAACAGCTTCTTAAAATCGTATCGCGAAAAAAGCATTAACGGCCCGGTCACGACTTCGGTCTTAGTGGCGAGGAGCGTTGTGCACGCCACATACCCTCAGTAGCGGTTAGCGACAGCGGCCCTCCCACACCGCTGTCCGCGCCGCTCTCTGTCGTGGCGTCGCACTCATTCGCTTGTACTTTTGTTCCCGCCGCTCCCCACACCGCGCGCTGCTGTAGCGATTCGCTCGGAGAAAACCGCGCGCGTTTTCGCTATGAGCGGTGTCTCGTGGCGTGCTTCAAACATTTTAATACATTTGATCTTACCGCTCGCCGCCCCGCGCTAAGCTGCCGCTCACAGCAGCGAGGTCGTGAACGGGCCGCCGTAAAGGCGCTATAGAATTCGCTTCTCACATGAGATTATTGTTTAGCGGAACCGTAGGGTATAATAGGCATACGTAAATTTTACCGCGGGTGAATCGTGAAGACCACTGCAAAGCCTAGTATTGTATGAATTATAGATTTTTAAAATCATAATAAGGCCGAAGAATAATATTTATTATTACTTAAAAAGAACATGTAGCAGTATCACTGGCAGTACTGCAGTATAAACATCATTCCGTTATACTATTAGGTTGCCTTGATACGTATAGCGTCGTCTTTGTCTCGCTCGAAAGTCCAGCCCTATCATGATTAGAGCAGCGCTTTCATAAAAGCAGTAGGTAAAGAAATCGTCCACTTGTATATCAGGTATATGTGGAGTTCTGTCTAGAACAGAGGTTCGCAGACATTTTTCTCATAGACCACTTTCAAAATTTTGCTGGTCCCGGTGGACCCCTTTCAGCTAAACAAGTTAATGCAATTAAAAAAAATTATCAAATCTATACGGCCTGACGGTTTTTTTTTAAATTCTCGTGACCGAACCCACCACGGTAGGCGGGATGCCATATTTTTTTAGTAATTCTCTACCGAAATATCGAAAAACCACTGGTATTGAATATGGAATATGCGAGTTTTTATAAGTAACAGTCGCCGAGCTTGACGAACTCGATGACGTCGTGGACCCCCGCTTACGAATTATGAACCGCAATTTTTTTGTCACGCCAATGTAGACCCCTGGAGGTCCACCTGGACCACTTTGGGAACTAATGGTCTAGAAGTATGACATTATAATCAAAATTGTTATTATTATAGAATTAAAGTTGATGTGAGAGTATAGAAAGCGCCATGATATCGGTAATATACTTATCATGCATTTTACGAGCTGTAAACTGACTCAGATGCAGTATCTAAATGCCCTTTTCTATTGTTACTAGTTACTGCACTCAACTTCGTACACATGAAGCCCACTGTAATGAATAATTTGTCGGCCACGATGGCGTAGTGGTCAGTGTAACCGACTGCCACGCCTGAGGTCGCGGGTTCGATTCCCACACAAGTCAAACATTTGTGTCCATGAACATGAATGTTTGTCTTGGTCTGGGTGTTTCTATGTATAATATTTATGTATTTACAAAGTATTTAAGTATGTTTATCCATTGTCTAGTACCCATAGTACAAGCTCTGCTTAGTTTGGGCTAGATGGTGTTGTGTGTATGTGATATAATATTATTATATTATACCGTGATTAAAAAGTTAGTAAAGGTCTATCTGTGTGTTAAGTTTCATCCAAATTAGTTTAATATTTTACAAAATTGAGTAACAAATATCCAAACATCTTAACAAATTTTCATATCTATACTAATATTATAAAGCTGAAGAGTTTGTTTGTTTGTTTCCTTGCTTGAACGCGCTAATCTCAGGAACTACTGGTTCGATTTGAAAAATTATTTTAGTGTTGGATAGCCTATTTATCGAGGAAGGTTAAAGCTATATAACATCATACTACGACCTAAGGGAGCGGCGCAGTAATCATAAACACGGTTGAAACCGCAGACACAGCTAGAACAGTATATAGATACAATATATCATTCTTCCTCACTCAATTTTCCGTACAAGGAAAACCTCAATAACAAGGATGTACCCACATAGTAGTAGGTATATTGTTGCTAACACTACGACACATGTACAAGTACAGTCCGTGTGTTTAACTAGTCCAGTGCGATGTAGACCGATGAGTGCGTCACAAACGTTGACCTCATACGCGTAAGGAACTTTCCTACATTGCATCGCGGTTGCAGCCTAGAGGAATATTTTATTAGTTGTAATTATAATAATAATAATAATATAATAATATTCTACGACATACACACAACACCATCTAGCCCAAACTAAGCAGAGCTTGTACTATGGGTACTAGACAATGGATAATCATACTTAAATACTTTGTAAATACATACATATTATACATAGAAACACCCAGACCAAGACAAACATCAATGTTCATGCACATAAATGTTTGACTTGTGTGGGAATCGAACCCGCGACCTCGGGCGTGGCAGTCGGTTACACTGACCACTACGCCATCGTGGCCGACAAATTATTCATTACAGTGGGCTTCATGTGTACGAAGTTGAGTGCAGTAACTAGTAACAATAGAAAGGGCATTTAGATACTGCATCTGAGTCAGTTTACAGCTCGTAAAATGCATGATAAGTATATTACCGATATCATGGCGCTTTCTATACTCTCACATCAGTTTTAATTCTATAGTAATAACAATTCTGATTATAATGTCATACTTTTAAATAAATACTCACATGTATAAAGGCAGGCTGAACAGACATAAACATTGCGCTTGTCCTCTTCAAAGAGTTGGCAGATATACTTCGTTTCTTTTAACATCGTAGAGCAAACGACGCGCCTATTGGTAAGCGGTTACTGCAATCTATACTAATATTATAAAGCTGAAGAGTTTGTTTGTTTGTTTGGTTGAACGCGCTAATCTCAGGAACTACTGGTTTGAATTGAAAAATTATTTTAGTGTTGAATAGCTTATATACCTACACGTTTGAGCGAATTTGCGAAGGTTGTTGTTTTTAATTTTAAACGGGATTAAATATAATGGCCACCAAAAATAGTAATTGCACACCAAAATATGCTTACTAAAATATATCATAACGAGCAACTATACGCCTCAAATCACTGCATTCCGTCTCGGAAGGGTTAGGTTATGTTAGGTTCCTTCTTAAACCCATCCAAAAATAGGAGCCGTCGACTTATTTTGATCTCTTTGCTGTGCAATGAATATTTTTGGTATTAAAATGCGGTTTTAATTTTGGTGATCATTTACTATTTTTGACTGTTATACTTACTATATCTGCTGATAAGTTAAACATTAGCCAAACTGCCGCGGTGGCGTGTTTTGAAACCGACTGTAGTGTGTTCGACGCTCGATTCAGACAAAACGCCATTGAGTTTTACTGTTAAGAAATTCTAAGTAGCAGCACCATGCCCTGTAGCCAGCAATATGAACTACGAAACCTGAAACCTTGGCAAAATGTGGATTTAATACACCTCTGTCTTTGTCTTCGGGGATGTAGGTAGGCTTACCAACCGTACTATAATATATAGTATTTTACTGTATTTCGGGTCTGCGTACTATATACTGTTGAAGAAATATATAGTATGTTAAAATACTATATTTCAACAACGAAAAACAACAAACCAAAACCTTTATTCAAAAAAACTATCGACGCTCCTTTACTACTGACACGAAAGCATATATCCGTACATAATCCGTTTCGAATAGAACCTGTCCGTGATGTCAACTGAACAAGGTACATATTTAAAAAACAGTAAATAACAAATAAATGTTTTTCCATAAAATACTATATTTTTATAAATGTACTATATTTTGTTATAGCTTATTTCAAAAATACTATATTTCGTCGAAAATATGTTGGCAACCCTAGATGTAGGCGTGATTCTGTATGTGTAAGAAATGAGTTCTATACCGACTAATAAAAAATAATATTCTATTCTATTCTATCACATACACACAACACCATCTAGCCCAAACTAAGCAGAGCTTGTACTATGGGTACTAGACAATGGATAAACATACATATATACTTTATTTTTTGTAAAAACATACATATTATACATAGAAACACCCAGACCAAGACAAACATCCAAGTTCATGCACACAAATGTTTAACTTGTGCGGGAATCGAACCCGCGACCTCAGGCGTGGCAGTCGGTTACACTAACCACTACGCCATCGAGTCGTCCATTTGCCCATCAATTTGTGAGATTTGCTTCATAAATCGTCTATTTCATGAGCACATGTATTGGACGACGCCCTCTTTACCCATATAATAAACAACTCACCAACGATACCTCAAAGCATATGATATAATACAAGATGGCAGCCGAGCGGGTGTGGCAGCACGAGGTGACCTACTGGTACCACTGCCAAGTTCACGATTAATATGCTGAAACTGTAACGTTTCATGTCGGTTACTCAACGCGCTACAAGCTGACTATTATAAACTATGACGACACCATTATAACGTCTGCCGTTTCATTTTTAGACAGGTCATAAACGAAATTTTCGATGTTCTGTCATTGTTGGAATGCCAGATATAATTGAAAACCTATTGTGTTCGGCCGCCGGTGTGCGACTCAGGTTAAAATTGGGATTCCCTCGCTCTAGACATGTAGGACATCGCGAAATCATGAAACAAGTTTCTTTGAATAAATGTCCTGCTATATTTGTTTTACTGTATAAAGAAAAATTTTCTTTATACAGTATGTATATAAATTTTCTTTAATAGGTTTAGCATGACACTTGGCTAAAGACAATTGCGTCATGTAAATAAACTTTTAGCACCGGATTTCCTCGCTGTAAAAGGTAGAGCACTGCTATAATTATGTTCTCTTAAAATTGGGATTACCTGGCTGTAGATAGGAAGGGCACTGCAACATTTCCGCTTATAACTAAGTTTTCTGATCCAATTTGCTCGGCTGGAAAAGTAAATCAATCCTTGCAAAAACTTCATTAGAAATGTTATCAGAAATTCTCAAATTCTACTGAAGCTTAACCTATTAAGTCACAGCAAAATCTATTGTTTGGGTTTCTACGACTTGACAGTTTAATGGCTAAGGTATTTCTTTGCGTCTACGGAACGCCTACGTGTATGTAGACTGAATATTTCAGGCAACCTTGTGTAGTTTTTCTGCCTTGAGTAACTTAGACTGCCACGTTTATCACATGGCATATTTATAGGGATTCGACGTCTTTGTCGGGCAATTTGTTATTTGGTTTTATTTATAGTAGTAAATATGTTAGATTTGATCTTGTAATTCAATTATAGGTAATAAGTATTACATAGAGTTATTGAACAGAATGAAATTATTATATAAATAAAGAGAGACCAATACCCACCACTAGGTACACTGATAAAGATGATAATAGAATAGAATAGAACTTCCGGCTTCGTCCGAAATGTCAATGTCAATAAACAAACACTATGATTAAGATTGACATATGATTTAAGACACCAAATTAAAACAATTAAAAGGAGACTGCCTTTTAATTTTGTTCTATGGCGCATTTCATAATGAGTAATTAATAGGTACAAAAATATTAAAAGTTCCTACTTCACAAGCTCCAAGAAGTATTTATTTAATCCTCCTTAGATTTAGGACATCGTAGATTGTCATTTTAAATAAATAAATCACTTCAGCTTAACTTATAGATCCATCCATTATATTTCGCTTTCCCACTTATATCTGTAACGAGACAGTGCAGAGGTGTTAAACACATTTTGCTAGCTGAGGCAAGTGTTCATCCAGATATATGTATAATAATGTTTGTGGCCGATCAGCTAAGCTCGATTTCCTGAACAAATGTTATTTGTTTTTTTTAATTCTCAGTAGTAGCACGGAGTTTGGTATTTTGCCATATAGACCACTATTGTATCTCTTCTTTTACTTTGAAAACATATCTAACTTTTCAAGTAACTTCCTTTGGTAGGCAGAACCGTAGGTATTGCTCTGCGAATAACATTTATAGATTCTGTGTAGTAAGGTGCAAGGCTTTGTTCGTATACCGGGTCTGAAAGGTATTCATATTCTCTACAACATTCGTCTGTGTAAACATAACCTACATATGCAAGCACTGTTCTCCCTTCTTACCTCAAGACCAGTACTGTTGAAATGTTATAATGCTATCACGTGTTCAAATGCCATTGAGTCCGTTGCCCTTCCGTCAGTTCGCGCCGACCCTTACTCCCGTCGAAATGACAGCCGTTGGCAATAGCTGCGTTACGCTTATTAACAATGTTAGGTGCAGCATTAGTTATTATGTAATTATACATAATCGTTGGCAGACCGGCCTTATTGGGTAGCATGCACTCCGATTCTGATGACCCGTTTTCGTACGTTGATCGCAGCGCATAGAAGCTACAATCTGTTAAACGTAGTAAGTATTCGTTCGTGCTGTCATGCTCCGAAATTTTTTTATGGAGTCTATCCTAGTAGCATTATATCATGGCTGCGTTTCCTTATTGAGGTTGTCGAAATCGGTTTAGCAGTTAGGCTTTGAAAACCTAACAGATAGTTGCGTTAACTTAGTTGCTTTTGCGTTAATGATATTAATTAGGTAATGTACGTAACGCGTTCGTGATGTTATATCTATGTCCTTTCATAGGTAGATTTTATTTTTATTTTTTTTATACTACTAAGGTGACAAACAAGCATACGGCCCATCTGATGGTAAGTGGTCACCGTAGCCTATGGACGCCTGCAACACCAGAGGCATCACCTGCGCGTTGCCGACCCTTTAGGAAAGAAAGTGGGAAAGAGAAGAAGCGGAAAGGGGGAAAAGGGGTGCTTGGGCCTCCGGCACTCTCACTCGCCTAACGAAACACAACAGTAGGAATACTGGTATTTCACGTCGATTTTCTGTGAGAGGGTAGTCCTTCCCCGGTCGAGCCGGCCCATTCATGCTGAAATCAGCGAGGATCTACTACTCTAAAATTATATTTATACCAAAAATAGCTGTATCCTACAATTTACCTGCTGCGCTACTAAAAATCATAACGTGCTGTTATAATAATGTAGCCTATAGGCTAAAAAAGTAATCTGACAGGTAGTTGCATAAACAAACAATTATCAAGTTCAAACAAACAATATCTTTAGCTTTATAATCACGAATATTAGTCAATCAAAGTCAATTTAGCGATTTACACGAAAAGCGACATAAACATCCTTCGTATATATGGTAAAGTATGTTCTTTAAAGATTACTAGCAATTTGGGTTGTAAATAATTATGTTTAACCACTTAAGCTAACCTAAATGTTTATGTTACTAGTGCTTTTACGTCAGTAATGCAATAGGTGGGTATCTAACCTACAACCTGTCAATCGCAAATACATACATATCTTACCCATCCATTGATCTACCGCAGTATAGGTCATAAACCCCGGCACCAAATGACCCTCAGTCGGTTCGACGCGTCAAGATAACGTTATATAAGTTTTATAGTATACAAACATGTTACAAAACATTCGCAACAATACATTATTACGTATACAAATGGAGAACAGAATATTGATCTAGCGTTTGTTGCAGCATCCTCGCTGGGTGCGGCGATCACGATGCCGATCTGCGGGTTCCTCATCGCTCACTTCGGATGGGAGTCTGCTTTCTATTTTACTGGTAATGTATTACTTACTTACTTGTTTACTCTTTTGGCTTAGAGACTCAAAGACTGTTTTGGCCGCCGATGCGAGAGAACGTAGGTAAGTGACGTCCATTCGCTTTCGGTCCAAAGACTGAAAGCGAATGAACCTCACTGATCAAAATCAGTCTGAAGAATGATTAGTATAAAAGGATTTATTTACCCATTAGATGTGCCCGCGGTTTCACCCGCGTTTATCGTTACTGTGCCGCCTCGGTGGGTCGTAGCGTCACGTTATATAGCCTATAGCCTTCCTCGATAAATAGGCTATCCAACACTAAAATAATTTTTCAAATCGAACTAGTTTTTAAATTACAAATTATTCCAGTCCTTCAATCCTTATTCTATTACTTTTATTATTTTCACACGCGTTTATCGTTACTGCGTCGCCCCTGTGGGTCGTAGCGTGATATTATATAGCCTATAGCCTTCCGCGATAAATAGACATTAAAATAATTTTTCAAATCGAACCTGTAGTTCCTGAGATTAGCGCATTCAAACAAACAAACTCTTCAACTTTATAATATTAGTATAGATAATAATTTTTTTTTGTATGTACGGAATCTTAAGGCCTGTTCCACCACTTCCAAATAGCATTTATCTATAAGAAAAAAGTTCCCCATCTCTCTTCTTTAATCTAACAAGAGTGAGACAGCATGCTATTTATCGGATAACTTTTACTTGATACTGGTGAAACTGGCCATTAATATTCTTTCTGCTCGTTGTTTTAAAACGTTCGTAAATTTCACAGTGATAACGAATATGCAAGAAGTCTTAACAAGTGAGAAATGGCTATGAATTGCCGTAAGTCTTAGAGTTCGAAAAAATGGTTCAAGTAATATGCAAAGGTCATGTGATAGTAATATCGGGGGTACCTATATCGACTATGCTGAGTCGAATGGCGTTGATCGCGAGTCTCTAGCTCTTACGGTTCTTGAGTTGCAAGTTGTCAGTGCCGGATTAACCACGTAGCAAGAGTAGCAATTGCTACGGGCCCCGCGCGAAACGGGGCCCCGCTTATTTAATCCTACTCATCTCTGCCTGAGCGTAATTTTTTGAGTGAAACTTATTACTTAAGATGTGGTATATTGAATTTACTTGATGTCACAAAAACGTGAAATGTTACAACTTTTCCTACTAAGACAATCCACGTCAGACAATCGGTAACCGACTATTTCCTTGGCGTATATAAAACACCGAATTTCATACGGTAAACGCACAAGTTCTACAAAAAGTCGCTCGTATAAATGTGTAGAATTTCAGCTGACGTATGCAAGCACTCTTACCCGAAAGAATTTGCTACGCGCCCCGCGCTTGCTAAATCCGGCACTGCAAGTTGTATAACAGACAGACGGACGGTCAAAGCTATTGTATAAAAGATTTTTCGAACTCTACAGAATGTATACGATCTATGTTTTTATTATGAATGAAAGTTGTTCGTTTCGTTCAACAATCACCTTTCCACAAACAAGATTTTCTGAGTCCCATTGAGAGGTCAAACGGGACTTCCTAGCGTCGCAGTGACACTTTCCATGTTTTATTGACACGTCCAATGTTTACGAGTAGGTAATAAAGGACTTGCAGTACTCGGATTTCTCTTTATATACGCCATTTACTGGTTTTCTGATATAAAGGTGTTAGTACTGTTAGAAGTTATTATGGGGTTTCTAATGTTTATGTTGAGAAAGGTTATTGACTTTAATAAATGATGTCTGTGAGGAAGTGTTGGAGGACTGCACGAATAACGTAGCTGACACTGCGCTGGGTGTTGTGGGTTCGAATCCTACACAAGACATTTTTTATGTAATTTACAAATGATTGTGTTGTGTCCGTTAATTTGATGTTTGTAAAGTTGCCTCTGACAGTGCTTAATCCTTATTCGAGAGATATACTAATATTATAAAGCTGAAGAGTTTGTTTATTTGAATGCGCTAATCTCAGGAACTACAGGTTCGATTTGAAAAATTCTTTTAATGTCTATTTATCGCGGAAGGCTATAGGCTATATAATATCACGCTACGACCCACAGGGGCGACGCAGTAACGATAAACGCGTGTGAAAATAATAAAGTAATAGAATAAGGATTGAAGGATTGGAATATTTCGAAATTTCATCTATCGTCTTCTTTATCCTTTTGAGTTTGGCAGCAATTGCCGCTAATTACTGGTACTTATCCTTCCTCGATCAAATACCGCAAAATGTCACATAATTACTATTCCACGAATTTAAAATTGATATTCACCCGAATCTGATTTCATTAACAAGCCAGCATTAGCAGGATCCACCACGCTATTAAAAAAGCCCAATTCTAACTGAACATGAACCTATAACTCTATTCCTTCCAACAGGTATAATCGGCGTGATGTGGTCAGTCGCGTGGTTTGCCGTGGTTTACGACACTCCTGCCCAACACCCTCGCATCTCGGAGACTGAGCGCAACTACCTCTTGAAAGCACTTCCTCAAGACAGCAACAAGAAAGGGGTGAGTAGCACACATGGTTTTTTGAGACTACTGGATTTTTATCCATATTTCTTTGCTCGAGTTATGCTGGCCTCGATGGCGTAGTGGTAAGTGTAACCGACTGCTACGCCGGAGGTCGCGGGTTCGATTCCCGCGCAAGTCAAACATTTGTGTGTATGAACATGGATGTTTATCTTGGTCTGGGTATTTCTATGTATAATATGTATTTATTTAAAAAAAAAGGAGTATATATGTATGTTTATCCATTGTCTAGTACCCATAGTACAAGCTCTGCTTAGTTTGGGCTAGATGGTGTTGTGTGTATGTGATAAAATATTATTATTATTAGTTATAGTACATTTTGTTATTAAATTTCTATCCCTCGGAAACTGTAATTTTTCTGGATGGCAGGTTTTACTAAAAACAAAGTTATTACGATATCATCATCATCATAATCATTTACATAGAACATAGGTCAGAATACAGTTCTTAGAGCTACGTTATAAGTACGCTATGTCCTAGAACATAATACGGTGTACAATACAAGTATATTTAGTCCTGAACAGTCAATTAATATCATTACCTACTAAAGAAAATTACGACTAATAGTATTATTCCTACTGTTGTGTTTCGTTCGGTGAGTGAGAGTACCGGAGGCCCGGAGTACGCTGAAAAGAGGTCCATGCTTAGTAGTAGGATTGGTTGTATGTAGGGCTGAATTATTACTCAGCACTAGGCTAATAGCAAAATTACAGCAGCGTTGAACTGCTACGTGAGGCCTCGAGATTTAATTGTTTGAGGTTATTTGCGTATTAAATAATAAATTATCATTTTATTAGTAAAGAAAAAATTATAAGGAGCATGTCATTATGATTTTTCTTTACTAATAAAATGAAATCGGGCGACCAAGTGGTCTTTCAACATTATGGCCTTCAGGTGTATGTATAGTAAGTAGCATGGTCTTCACTTGACAAATCTATATATTAATACGTGAAGCAAAAACTTTGTACCCCTTTTTACGAAAATTGCGCGAACGGAGGAGTATGAAATTTGGCACAGTTAAAGTTTATATGGAGAAGGAGTGACGAATCCTAATATTTATATAAAATATGCATTAGAAATACATTAAATTATTGAAAAATCACTACACGCACACAACCATGCATTTGAGACACGCAGTCGAAGCGCGTAACCATGGTTACATATATCAATATATAATGACATATATCAGCAATATCTTACAGGCAAACTTTGGTCGAATTTCGAGCACTAGGCGACCGCTAGTTCCCATTAAACGACAAAAACTCGATCTCTCTTACGTAGACCCTACATAATAAGGGTCGAGTATATAATTAATAATTATTATCAATGATTATATGGAATCCTAACTAATATTATAAATGCGAATTTGTTTGTTTGTTACGATTACACGGCTTAACTATTCAACTGAAATTATCATGAAATTTCGCATACACGTTTTCAGGGGTACAGAAAAGGACTTAGGGTAGCTTTTATCCAATAGAAAATTAATAATAATAATAATAATTTATTTATTTCTCTCTCACACAGAATGGTCACAAAAAATATAAATCAGGTCATAAACTAGGTTTTACATGATCGATTTGGTGAGTGTGTGAGAGACTGGTATCTGTACTAGGAGGACCTGTATGACAGATTACCAGCCTATTCTAACTCTAGATAAGTCGTAGCTCGAGTAAGTGCAACCACGTTGATTTGTATTCTTCAGAGGTGAGAGATGTATAAAGAGAGACTAAATAAATTGAGATAACCTACATTTACGCGAGCGAAATCGCGGGCATAATCTAGTAAGCTTATATTCATGTGATTCTTGTATATGTATTATTTTTACTAACAAACCGAACGACCTGCACGTAAGAAACAGATATAATTAATTACAGACCACATGTTGAACTTACGTCAGCGAACATAATACACTCATTATGACGTCACTTGTTCAAATTCAACGCGTCGATCATTTGCGAAAATTTTCGGCTATGCGCCTGCGCAGCTGTCGGTGTACGAATCTATATTTGTACATGTTGTTAACAAGGAGTATTCATACTATTGCTTTGTATTTCTTATTGGTGTCTGTTTTCTGTAAGCATTGTCACGTGAGCGCGTTGTAACAATGTTGATGAATTATTATTCAATATGTTATAACTTATAATATAGTCTAGATATTTGGCAGTTTATTATTCAATCAAGGATAGCTACTATATACGGATTTTATCGCGTTGTTTATTTGACACTATTACATAATTAACTGTTATACTACTATTATTATTAAACTTTACACTTTTTTAAGCTAATTAAATTATTGGAACTATTAAAACTATTTATGTTTAAACTTTCCCCGACGTTTCGGTTGCTTTTCAGCAGCCATGGTCACGGGGAGACTAAGATGGTTGTCTCAATGTTCCAGTATAGTTAGTAACGCGATAAAATCAGTATATATGGTAGTTTAATTTCAATGAATAAAATTCTCGTAAATAGAAGACAACGGCCTTGATGACGTAATGGTAACCCACTGCCACGCCTGAGGTCGCGGGTTCGATTCCCGCACAAGTCAAACATTTGTGTGCAATGAACATGGATGTTTGTCTTGGTCTGGGTGTTTCTATGTATAAATATGTATGTATTTACAAAAAAAAAGTATTATGTATGATTATCCATTGTCTAGTACCCATAGTACAAGCTCTGCTTAGTTTGGGCTAGATGGTGTTGTGTGTATGTCATAGAATATATTATATTATATATTATTATAATATTAAGGATACCTAGCTAAATAGATTCAGGTCAAATTTGGCACCCAGGTGGATAATAATTATTATAATATCTGACTAAACTTAAATAATATTTTTTATTTTGAAAATTCGCACTTCGGACTTGAACATTAGGAGTATGAATATAAGCATTCTTAGCTGGAAGGGAACATTAATAATTTGTAAACCAAATTGCCAGGAATAGTATATAGTAGTTTAATTTCAATTTTTAAAATATTTATTGACTAAAGTTACAATAATAATACCATGGCTTAGACCACTCGCTTAAACCACTAGGGTCATTTTATAATATTGTGATTCTGCATTTTCCGCTAAGTGCCAGTTTTAATTCAATATATTAGGTTTTCTATAAGGAAATTGTCATTAGCAATACCGAGTGATAACATATCCGGTAGAAAGTGCGTCAATAATGTTGTGAAAACAAATTACGTTTAGCTTATTGTTTCTTTAGTTTGCTTTATAACAATAATCATATGCTTATGTTATTGTGTTATTTATAATAATAACTAACTGTCCGGACAGACGTTGCCCTGTACACAAGAGAAAGAAAAAAACTTCAAGTCTAAACCATTCTCGAATCCACTTGAACACACACAAAAAAATTCATCAAAATCGGTTCAGCCGTTTAGGAGAAGTTTAATTACAAACACACGCACAGAAGATTTATTTATACTAATATTATAAAGCTGAAGAGTTTGTTTGTTTGAACGCGCTAATCTCAGGAACTACTGGTTCGAATTGAAAAATTCTTTTAGTGTTGGATAGCCTATTTATCGAGGAAGGCTATATGCTATATAACATCCCGCTACGACCCACGGGATCCGGGCAGTAACCATATACGCGAGTAAAACCGCGGGCACATCTAGTGTATTATATAGATACTGGTAATACCGTATTGACTGCACGTATGGTATAGTGGTTTAAGTGGTTGCCTCGCTACTACCACATTCTTGTGGGTTCGAATCCCATACGGGACAATAATTTATGCGGTCTACAAATATTTGTAACGGGTCTGGATGTTCTTTATGTCTGTTGTTTGAATCTTTGTAAAGTTTCCTGTGACACGGAATTATTACTAGTGTGGGAGTTTTATAGTTGTAGAGCCTCGCTGATGTCAGCATGAATGGGTCGGCTCGACCGGGGAAGGACTACCCTCTCACAGAATATCGACGTGAAATACCAGTATTCATATAAGTTGTATCAGTATATATATAAGTTGAGACCTGCGTGGCAGTCCAACGGTTTCCCACAAAGCTAATGCTGCAACAAGGAGTCTAGCAACTATGCCCAGTAGACGGCAATATGCCTGCATGAGACCTTCTTCTTGTCGTGTCAACAGTCAACTCAAAAATATCTAATCTGCTTTGAATAAAAGGTGGTCACCTCAATAGCGGGTGAACTGGCCGCGTTAAGGTCTTCCTTGGTGCAGGTGATCGGGCACAAAGGGCACACTAGTAGGTGTGACATCGACTGGACTGGACCACCGCAGTCGAATGCAGTAAGGCTGGGATCCCTGAATCCCCATTTGCACATATTTTGCCTATAGCGGTCAACCTGAGTGCGAAGACGATTGAAATGTTTATATACATACATCTGATATCTCATCTCTTGTACACCTCTCACCTCTCTCCCCCTATGGGGATACAGCCATAAGATATACGTAGTTAAACCCATACAATAACGATTGTAAATGTACAGTGTACAAAAGTCACCCGTATAATGTCTGTCCCAGCTAATTATACATTACAGCGCTCTACTGGCCGACGATTATATGCTAATGAAGCGAGCCTTGAGCTCATAAACTATGTAAGTGATTTGTATAGGTACAGCATTTCGCTATGCTACACGAATTTTAATTCGTCGCCTTGTCGCCGAAAATATTTCCTTGAAGTTGACATGCCTGTAAAGTGGATTTTTCCTTAGATCGATAAATTTCGGCAGAAATTTCCTTAAGTTAAGGTGCCTGTATTGGTACTGGATGTTTAGATACATTGTATTCATAATAACTGCCTCCGTGGCGCAGCGGTAGTGGATACGACTGCTGTGCATGAGGTCTCGTGTTCGAATCCAGGGTGGGACCAACAAAAAGTTGTTGGGTTTTTCTGTTAAGAAATCTCAATACGAGCCCGAAGTTAGGAAGTTGGCGGTGTTAGACACCCCCGTGCCTCGGAAAGCACGAAAAGCCGTTGGTCCTGCGCGTGATCTCGCTCCGGTTGTGTTGGATTATTCGTCCCATCGGATCATGAGAGTTAGGGTACAGAGAGTGCATTTGTGTTTGCGCACACAGTTTTGCACTATAATATCTCCTGCGCAGATGGCCAGTCAGGCCGAAATTCGGTCAGGAAGACATATTATATTATTATTCATAATCGGTAAAGCGGTAGTGAATGCGGCGACTGGTTTCGGTTTCGGGTTTGATGGCTGAGTTATGCTGTTTTGGGCGTGTCTGAAACCTCCAGACCCAATATTCTCAGAAGCCGCACAGGGTCTGGAGCTATGCCTAGTAGGCAGTATAAGGTCCGGTCTCTATTACGTAGGCCATAGTGTTTTTATTAGCAGCATGTAGTCTGAAACTGCTCGTAAAGCCGTAAAACGCATTCGTGTATTATCTAGAGCCTAAAGCCATAACGAAATGTGAATTTATTCTTTGTATGTGTGTTCTTTTTTGTGTTTATCGAATAACAAACTTCACTCGTAATAGGTTTAACGTATTTGGATGAAACATTTTCATCCAATTCAAATTCTGGCTTAAACGTTACCTCTTTTCCTAGGAAGTTTTACTCTAGTATGCGTCACTATAGGATATACGTGAAGCGGCGCGGCTGTTAGCTAGTACCTAATAAATCTTCAAAGGATTGACGGCTCCTATTTGTATGTAGGTACAATATATATGTACAATAAGAATTTAATTCGCGTAATTCCTTAAAATAACGTGTCTGTTGCCGATATGAATGATAAGGCGTGGCATTGAATTTTAATTCATTGTCTTTTGTAAGTCAAATAAAAAATCTATAAGAATTTTACGAGTGTCTGCAACATAGCAAGGAACTAAAAACGTGCATGCTTGGCGGGTAGAAAAGGGTAGGGAGCACGTTGTATGATGTTCGTCTTGAGCTCGATTCCCGTGAGTGTTACGGGTATTAGGATTTTCTGTTAACACCTTATCAAACATAACGGAGTCTTGGCAAGTTCTTTGTTAGTAGCTTTCTTTTATGCGATATCTAATACATAGCTCTAGATCTCTCTGTGAATTTTTCTTTAGTACTTAACTTCTTCCACACTTAGAGTAATTCTTGTGTCGCGGAAGGCTTTGCAAACGTCAAATGACGGACACAAAACAACTATTTGTGACACACAAATTTATGTCTCGTGTGGGGATCGAACCCCCAACAGTCGGCGCGAGCCGAACACTTAAACCACTACGCCATCCGTGCAGACTAGAATTGCATAGTCTATGTCTGTATTGTTTTATTTAATTGCATAGTCTTTGTCTGTATTGTTTTATTTCATTGCATAGTCTTTGTCTGTATTGTTTTATTTAATTGCATAGTCTATGTCTGTATTGTTTTATTTAATTGCATAGTCTTTGTCTCTATTGTTTTATTTAATTGCATAGTCTTTGTCTGTATTGTTTTATTTAATTGCATAGTCTATGTCTGTATTGTTTTATTTAATTGCATAGTCTTTGTCTCTATTGTTTTATTTAATTGCATAGTCTTTGTCTGTATTGTTTTATTTAATTGCATAGTCTATGTCTGTATTGTTTTATTTAATTGCATAGTCTTTGTCTCTATTGTTTTATTTAATTGCATAGTCTTTGTCTGTATTGTTTTATTTAATTGCATAGTCTATGTCTGTATTGTTTTATTTAATTGCATAGTCTTTGTCTGTATTGTTGTATTTAACTGCATAGTCTTTGTCTGTATTGTTTTATTTAATTGCATAGTCTATGTCTGTATTGTTTTATTTAATTGCATAGTCTTTGTCTCTATTGTTTTATTTAATTGCATAGTCTTTGTCTGTATTGTTTTATTTAATTGCATAGTCTATGTCTGTATTGTTTTATTTAATTGCATAGTCTTTGTCTGTATTGTTTTATTTAATTGCATAGTCTATGTCTGTATTGTTTTATTTAATTGCATAGTCTTTGTCTGTATTGTTTTATTTAATTGCATAGTCTTTGTCTGTATTGTTTTATTTAATTGCGTAGTCTATGTCTGTATTGTTTTATTTAATTGCGTAGTCTATGTCTGTATTGTTTTATTTAATTGCATAGTCTTTGTCTGTATTGTTTTATTTAATTGCATAGTCTTTGTCTGTATTGTTTTATTTAATTGCGTAGTCTATGTCTGTATTGTTTTATTTAATTGCATAGTCTTTGTCTGTACTGTTTTATTTAATAAACTAGTGTTCACCTGGGGCTTCGCTCGCGTTAATGTAGGTTAGGTTAGGTTAGGTTTTCAACAGTTATTTTTTCTGGATTAAAGGTACCCTATGTCCTATTCTGTACCCCTGACAACGTTTATGCAAAATTTTATGTTAATCGGTTGTGAAAGTGTAACAAACAAACAAACAAACTCATTTTCGCACTTATAATATTAGTTAGGATATGTTGAGTAAAACCACAATTACAATGCACGTGTTCTTTTTAGTACCTACCGACACACTAAATAATATGAGAAAACAGGAAAACTCATTAGCTAAGATAATACCTAACGTTCATTCATTGTATTACATACATACACTTATGTATGTATGTAATACAATGTATAAATCATATTATGTTCTCGCCTGTTGTTTTAAAGGGGTAAGCAGAGGTAAAGGCTACAGATTCTACCTACGATCGTAACATATCACTAACCACTACCGTCATCCGTGCGGATGGCGCATTGGTTCTCGCTATTGCCACTGCGCGGAATTTATTATTTACTAGCTTTTGCCCGCGGCTCCGCTCGCGTTAATTTAGAATTTGACAATCAATTCGGGTTGTACTCTGCTTGTAATAATATAATTCAATCATAATTCGAAAGACGTGGCGCCATCTATTGTCATAAGAACGTTATTGTTGTCTTCCTCGGGAACAGTAATTTTTTTCGGGATTAAAGGTAGCCTATGTCCGTTTCTGTACACGTGACAATGTATATGCAAAATTTCAGGATGATCGGTTCAGTGGTTTAGGCGCGAAAAGGTAACATACAAACAAACAAACAAACTCATTTTCGCTTTTATAATATTAGTTAGGAAGTTAAAATTAGTAAGGATTATTGCTTATATAAGTGTATAAGAAATATATCGCGTTGAGCATAATAAATAAACATCTGCGGAAGTTTGTGGAACGTGTTGCCATTTGTCGTAAACTCATAACTTTGTAACATAAAACTGAACCGTGTATATATTATTGAAGTCACGACTGAACGATCATTGTAGGAATTATTTTATATTTCTCAAAACTATTTACACCACATGTTGTAGTAGCTTTGTATTTGGTCATATATAGCTTATATACAATTTCCTGTGGTATACCGTATATACGGATTTGTGGAATATCAATGCGGCAACAAATTTTACTTTCACTAGCCAGAATCGGCTCATATTTAACGTAAACGCCGATCGGCGTCAGCCGCACTTGATGAAATAAAAAAACCAAAATATCTAAAAACTACTCATATCAGGCATTTCATTAGTAAATTCCAAACACATTTGTTGTTTTATTAATATAATATCTTTAAATTTGGGTAAAATATAAAACAACTATACATGACGCCGATCGGCGTCCTCCGAATCTGAGTATGAAAAAACATACGCGTCACATACGCGTCACATACGCGTCACATACACGTCACATACGCGCCCACCGCAACAACAATCCAGACTAAATTGAAGGAGTCGCCGTCACCGGACACGGTGAGGAGGACATGATGATGATGAAAAAATAAGACGCCGATCGGCCTGTCGTGATATAAGTATGCTTACATAATTATTTGCTTGCGATCGGTTCGATTCTCAGATCAGGCGATATGTGATTGGATTTACTGTTTAAAATCTCAGAAACAGCAGTCTGTGAAAACATCAACGTACATCGTTGTACTTCTCTGCCCTTTTTAGGCGCTGCACTGGTCGGATTTATTCACCTCTGAGTCTTCTTCGAAGAGGCTAATGAAAACACTATGTGGGTCTGTCTGACTGTCCGTTAGTGACCGGTATAACTCCAAAACCACTGGACCGATTGACTTGTAACTTGGTGTGCAGACACCTTAGGGTCATACTTCAGTCGAGTTTGAATATGGGCCTTGTGGGTCAAAAGACCCCCGAGATATAGGGGTCATTTCTTTTCATTACTTTTACATTTAAGACGAAGAGGTTGAATCCTGGGTTTTACGCCCATCTCGTAAAAATTTCCATGTAAAAACTACTATTAGTATAGGATCAAAATGTGCTCGATGTCGCTCCTTGTTTTGTTGGATCCTTTTTCTTAATCTATAAGGCATCCTACAACATGGTAGGCGAAACGTAGAGCATTTTAAGTCTGGGTAAAGATAAATTACCTTGTATTAATCCAAAGTCCACTGCCTTTATCTGTATATAATGACCCTAAACAAAGCCTTGTAAGTAGCAGTGTTTGTTATTTGTATAATTAAAGATCCATTGCGCCTGGGTATGTTTGGTTGGCGCCATGGCGGCGTTTCCCTTACGAGGTAAATACCATGAGGTTCTGAGAACCGCGTCCGTTCTGCGTAAAGATATGTTGATTGTAATACGGCTGCGTGATTTTGTGCGTACGTTAGGGCTGTCGACTTAGACCCTGCTAATTGTTTGTTGATGGGTTCGTTCACTTGTTAAAGTAG
Source organism: Catocala sponsa (assembly GCA_963564715.1). Taxonomy (NCBI): domain Eukaryota; kingdom Metazoa; phylum Arthropoda; class Insecta; order Lepidoptera; family Erebidae; genus Catocala; species Catocala sponsa. The sequence continues at coordinate 22,316,791 of OY751341.1, read as the reverse complement.
CTTTCCTCAGCTATGCCTATACTAGCAATACGCGACTGTCATCGAATAATCGAACGATTCGATTCGATAATTTTACGATCGCGTATTCGAATTTCAAATAGCAATCGCTGGTTATATTCGAATGACGAACGAATATTCAAATAAGATTTGACAACGCATTGATAGATATTTTGGTAGGTTGTTGTCGATCGTTTTGAAGACCTGAAGCTTGTCTGCTTATCTCTCTGTGAAATTTTAGCGAGTTGCAGTAGGAAGCGAGTGGAAATTTAATTATGTATTGCTAAATAACAATCAATTTAAGGGTTTAACATTTAAATAACGATATTATTCGAATAATCCAATCGTTTCGGAATTTTAAAACTATAATATCAGTTCGGCGTATTAACCATGTATCTTTGCCCCTTGTAATTTGCACAAGAATTTTTTATTTGAAGAGTTGTCAACACACGAATAATATGCCACAAGTTATAAACATCCAACGGTACCTGCATACTATCAGGCATTCAGGCGCGAAAGTTGTTAATCAAAATAACATATACTAAGTTTAAAGACGTTAAAACAGAGTGCAAAGATAACGCTGAGATGGGCATCCCTATATGGCAGAAGAGGCGCCTGCCCTTACGTGATTCATCGATGTCAAAAATCAGAAAGAATGATTAATATTTACAGTTTCCTTCTTTGAATTCGTATTTTCCTCCTCAACAGTTATTGAGTTTCGAGCCTAATTCTCTGAATCTAACCTGTATTTTATACTTACATAATTATATCTTATCTTATGTGGGGGCCAGTCAGTGCACATCAGCGACACTTCGACCCAGTGGGATCTTTTGTGACGACACTCTCCCAATAACGACTGCCATAGATGTTCATGGCAGCCGGGACCAACGGCTTAACGTGCTCTCCGAGGCACGGAGCAGGCGATAATTGACAATCAATACGCACATAATTTCGAAAAGTTATATAACTTCCGAAAGTCAGAGGTACGTGACGTGGGTTCGAACCCTAGACCCTCTGCATTGCAGTCTGTTGGTCTCCCCACTGAGCTATCGCTGATCGATACATATTTATATACTTAAGTATACAAGGGCTGTATAATCATATGTAATAAGGGCGAGACAATTGTGTTTATATACAGCTGCCGAATCGGTACTGATGTAGAGAATTACTAACAGGAAAAAATGATTACATGTTTTTCTTTTAAATGTATCTTTCGCGTCAGGGATTCAGCTCGGTGTCGTTAAGCTGCTTTACAGAAGTACAATTAGCGGACACATATTACACACAGATGAACAAAAACAATTATTTGTGACGGACACAAATGTTTGTCTCATGTGGCTGCTATACCATTTGTGCAGGTATGAATGTACTTACTTCACGAACGAAGTCAGAACTAATGAAATGAGGCTAAGATTATAAATTTACTCTAAACTACTAAAGGTCATGACGCGGTAGCAAACAGACATAGAGAGAAAATTGTATATATCTGCACAAAAAATATTTTCGATGTAGTAGGTATCGGCAACATACGTTGATCCACACTTATAAGATTTTTGTTTGCTGTATCAGTTAAAACTATAACATATTATTATATAAGGTTTTTGTAGCAGCAATAGTTAATAATAATAATATTCTATCACATACACACAACACCATCTAGCCCAAACTAAGCAGAGCTTGTACTATGGGTACTAGACAATGGTTAAACATACATATATACTCTTTTTTTAAATACTTACATATTATACATAGAAACACCCAGACCAAGACAAACATCCATGTTCATGCACACAAATGTTTGACTTATGCGGGAATCGAACCCGCGACCTCAGGCGTGGCAATCGGTTATACTAACCACTACGCCAACGAGGCCGACAATATAGTTAAAATATAGTAGTAAATTCGAATAAAAATTAGATTTTTATTCATAAAATACTTTAACATATTTGTGCAACGTTCAAGGACTTATCTTGCTGACCTGTCGCACACACGATAGTATTTACCTTTAAATGCTTGTCTAACATCATCTATCATATTCTCAGCACTTGCAAGTTCCTTGGCGAGGTCTGCTGCTGTCTCCGCCAGTGTGGGCCATCATCATCACTCATGGAGCTTCAGTCTTCGGCTACTTCACCGTCGTCAACCAGCTGCCCAGCTACATCGAGAGCATCCTGCACTTCGATATTAAACATGTAAGTTTTTGAACAATAAATATAATATACATAGTAGCTCATAACACCAAAACTTTGGTCCAGCGTTATTACCAGTCATGATGGGTGACCACTTTTTGGTATTTCATCTGAGCGTCTCCGTGCTTCGGAGAGCACTTAAAAAGTCGGTCCCGGTTGTTGTCAAATTGACAGCATTCGTTAAGCCATGTCAGAGGCCTACGGGCGGTTTGAACAACTCTTGACAACAGGTTGGCCACTAACCACACGAAAAGAAGAAGAAGATTACCAGTCATAGTCTTGCTTTTGATAGCGTCTAGAACACCTGCTATCCCCCACAAGACTACAGTATGGGGTTCTTCAAAATGGGTGGTAAAAGGTTTTACAGGCTCGGCAAAGCTCAAGTGATGCCTCTGGTGTTGCAGGCGTCTATAGGCTACGGTGTCCACTTACCATTAGGTGGGCCGTATGCCTATTTTCCATTTTAGAAGTATAAAAAAAACAACACGTTATAATTTTATTAGCATGTTGCTTGTCCGAAAAAAACGGATATTTAATAGCAGCGAGTTTCTTAAGCACACTTGTGTCATGTGGTAAACAGACATTCAACATCTTAGAATTTAAGGGTCTCCTATAACTTGACAGTCATGTATTTAAGTAGGGTGGGTAAAAGGCAGTGCCTCGCTGCTCCCTTAGCATAGATGTATGTATATACGTTAATGTTTCGGTACACAGTTTTGCTATTCCCAGTAGCAAGTCTGGCAAAGTCTGGTAGATGACAATTAGCTTGCCCTTCATCTATACAAATAAATAAAATTGAAGTGTCTGTTTGTAATGTCAAAATAACAGCTTTTTGTCTAATGCATATAAGGTACACGAAAACATCTATTTTTAAAATTTTTGTCTGTCTGTCTGTCTATCTGTTTGTTCCGGCTAATCTTCGAAACGGCTGAACCGATTTTGACGGGACTTCGGCAGATAGCTGATGTTATAAGGAGTAACATAGGCTACTTTGATTTTAGAAAAAAAATAGGGTTCCGCGGAGACAAACACTTTTTTGTTAAAATCTACGCGGACGAAGTCGCAGGTAACAGCTAGTCTAAGATAAAATAAAGCTGGCGCGATGCACAAGATTACACTCGGCAAGTTTCACTAGAGTCAAAAGTAATAATAATTTGCATGCTGAGTGACGGAGGGCGCCAAGCAACACCGTCAGTTTAACAAAAAAATTTGGGCAGTCTTTAGGGACTGCCGATAGAAGTGAAACCTTTAATCCGTGATCATAAACACTTCTTTATAAACCAAAAATAATTCAAAAATGGAAAGCGTTCGGTGACGATGACGCGAGTTCCATGATTTTTGTTCACCCAAGAAGTGCTCAACGCGCCTAAAGAAGTTTTCACATCAAAAAGTGCCATATTTGTATCACCTTGGTAGTTATTAGTAACAAGCGCGGATTGTATGGCTTAGCTACGTTAGCTTCCATACCGAACACAATTTATAGCCTCCAACTAGTGATGCTACGTCTCTTACAAGAAGCTAGCGTGTAACACACTTTGTGTAGCTTGCGAAATATTGATGTAATTCAACTCTTCCTATGCCCACCAGGGAAATAAATAAGCCTATGTATGTAGGTAGACTGGTATTGCCAAATAACTATCCAATTTGCAAGACAACAAAGGGATTCGAAGCCACTACGATGTCCGACCAAGTTGATTAACATAGTTTGACATTGTAGTCCAATACTCGACGCATACAAAGGGGTTATGTAACGCTTTTGTTGCTTATAATTTTGTCAAGCGTGGGACGCTGCGGAATATTTCCATTGATAGACACGTAACTCATGCAAATGTAGTACGCATCCATCATATAAAATTATAAAGCGAAAATAACACTGCGTATTTGTTGGGATTGGCCGTTAAAACGTAATTGCCAGCTCAATCACTAAAGCGAATTTGGTAACTTTGTAATTGCGATGCTACAAAAAGACAAATATTTAAAAAAGGGTGTCTACAAAATTCCTACTTTTTAATTATCCTAACTAATATTATAAATGTGAATTTGTTTATTGAAACTAAACTACTATATACGGATTTTATCGCGTTGTTTATTTGACACTTTATTACAAAATATTTGAAAACTGTTACACTACTATTACTATTAAACTTTACTAATATAAATAGTATAATAGTATAGCAATAGTTTAATTAATAGTTTTAATAGTTTGAATAATTTAATTAGCTTAAAAATTAGTAAAGTGTAATAGTAATAGAAGTGTAACAGTTTTCAAATATTTTGTAATAAAGTGTCAAATAAACAACGCGATAAAATCCGTATATAGTAGTTTAATTTCAATGAATAACATTCGCGTAAACAGAAGACAATATTATGTGAATTTGTTTGTTTATTTATTAGTTTGTTACGCTTTTATGCCTTAACCATTCAACCGAGCATCATGAAAGTTCACATACACGTGGCCAGGGTATCAGAAAAGGACATAGGGTACCTTTCACCCACAAAAATATACTGTTTTTACGCGAGCGAAGCCGCGGGTAAAATCTAGTATTTTATATTGCAACTTTCATATTGTTATAAATAAATTAAATGATAGTTATTGGTGCCAATTCTGTTGCACAAAATTCACTAAAATTAACTAAAAATCACTAAAATTTTGTTTAGTCCTGTCAAACGACATTTCGTATTCTGAAATCGTTAAAAGTGACAGGACTAAACTAAATTTTAGTGATTTTTAGTATAGTTTAGAGAATTTTGTGACAACAGAATTGGCACCATTGTTTACTTTTTGAAGTGAAAACTTCTTTAGGGGCGTTGAGCACTTCTTGGGTGAACAAAAATCATAGAACTACATCATCGTCGAATTATTTTTGGTTTATAAAGAAGTTTTTATGATCAAGGATTAAAGTTTTCACTTCTATCGGCAGTCCCCAAATACTGCCCCAATTTTTTTTTATATCTAAGGTCCCATGTACACGATACTTGTTCAGCGCCGTAGGCGCGCGTTTCGTAAAACCTACGGTACCTTTGCTGATATAAGTGTATTATTTACATTCGTATCGATACCAACGCGCGTAAACACTAAACAGCGCTTTATTTTGCCTCTTTCATCGCCAAATGTAGTGCAGTGTACCTAGTTGTAACTGCGCGTTAATAGCCAAATCTGGTTCCGGTAGCATTACACCTGAAGCGTTTTTTTTTTGTTAGATTCTGCGCTCTTCGTCGACGGTGCCGATAAAAGTCGTCGTGTGGCCATAAAATGTGCTCGCATTTCGCGCTCCGGTCCGGAAGTCTCATGAATTAGGGCAATATTTGCCTTGAACAACACGATTGCTTATTAGAAGGGTTGATAAAGTGCTATTGATACTATAATTAGCGGCCGTCTACAGGCTGTGGCTACTTCTCACTATCAAACAAGCTGTATGCCTGTTTGACACATACCTAGTTAGTTATATGAAAAAGCGACTAAAGTCGCGGGAGATAGTTAGTATTATGTTTTGCTTGTGCAAAATATAATTAGTATACAGTAGAAACGAGAAATTGCTAAATTATTTCTGTGATTTTATGTCAAGTGATTTGCATATAATTAATGCATTATAATGATTATTCTTTTTCTTAAGACATCTGCCACTTAGCCAAAGACCGAGATAATTTAAAAAATAAATTAGCAAAACTCTTGATGAACGGGCCACATAATAATATGTCAGGGTTAAACAATTAAACCACTTTCCCAAAAAAGATATCGTTCTATCAAAGCCGAAACGCTAAACCGTCAATTGCACTTACACCACTAAGCCTTTGAGGCAGACAATATAATGACTTCATTGCGTTTAATAAACCGAAAAAAGATTACAAACAATTAAAAAAAAACGCGATGAGTTCAACGTCCATAATTACAGGAGACCTTCGTGTTACGCTTACGTCGTATTATAAAACCTACACGAAATCTTACAACTTCTATTTCTACCTACCCTTATATTAAACTCTATGTACGAAGATATAAAGTTCACAATAAAAATGTCTATCTACCCTACGTTGGTGATACAACCGGCGCCAGCGCACTTACGACTTACGATCTCGTACGGTGGCCATGTTGCGAGTAAGCGAAAGGCGGACAGTTCTTGCATTCCTTATAAATTATATTTATCTGTTTTGCACGCAATTGCGTTTGCCTTCTGTTACGCGATTTTGCTGTAAATGTCTTTTATAGCTTTTTGAGATGTGTTTTCTGAAATGAAATCCTTGCATTTATAGCAGTTTGTATGCGTTTACGCGTATACGTGATCCAATATTGCACCTTTTAAGGCAAAGTTTGTTATTGTTATATCCTAATTATCCACTTAATATAGCAAGGTACACGTTTTATAGTTCTCATAAATAAAAAATATAATGATTTTAAGTGTTTATTTGTGAAATTTTTGCAAGCGGAATAAAAGTCTTTATTTAATATAAAACTTTTCGTTAGTGCTTTATATGAAAATTGTATAGAATTTAACAGCAGATACAATACTCACCTTAACTTAAAAATAATTGAATATCTAAGCCTGCACTTATGATCTCCTATAATGAATTGTAGGTTGTAGCAAAGTTGCTCCGTAGAAAAACAGATGTTCTCGTTTAATATAAGTCAATTTTGATATTAATTAATCATTCAGAATTTTTAGCCAATTATCGAGTACATCTTTATCGAAGTACAAGGTCACATTCATTACTCATCAACGAGTGAATTATGGCGAGTTAGATATTAATATTTATTGCCCCACGTGCTGCCTCGTACGATCTGCTATTAAATTACTATTCTCTTGCACGTGTGCTCGTTGAGATCGTATAGTCCTTTATTTATTAATAATTCGTGTAAATAGTATTTGACTATATGAAGTAAAAGCGTAAATATGAATGCGTTTAAAGTTTTTAACAAATATCATTATTGTTTTACTAGCTTTTGCCTGCGGCTTTACTCGGGTAGAGTATTTTTTCTGGATGAAAGTTACTCTATGTCTTTTTCTGTACCATTGACATCGTGTATGCGATACTTTATGATGATCGACCCAGTAGTTAAGACGTGAGAGCGTAACAACAAACAAATAAAAAGCTCACATTAGCATTTATAATATTAGTTAGGATAGTGGTTGCTGTGTTAGAACTTATTAGTTAAATAGCCATAGTTAAGAAATGTGCGTGCGTATGGAATTCTTCGTGTATAGGAACGCTCGTTAACATTTTGGTTCCGAATCTCGTTCTAACACCCATTGCTGTTATTATAGGGTGCTTATAGCCATTAGCCTAATATAATTGCCAAGCATAGCTTTATACCTAAATTGGAACATAATAACTTCTTAAAATACTAGGTCATAGATGATGAATCATCAAAATAAAAAACTGTATAAAGACATTAAATGCAAATGAAAGTGACCACGCGCATCTAACGTGGGCAACAAAAAAATCAATTTAAATATGTTTGGTGAACTTTAACCAGTTTAATCTAGATTTAATGGCATCCTTGTGAATATATTAATAGCAATCTATTTTGAATATTAATAGAGTGACCAGATAGGAGGTCGGTATTATATTATTTCTATTATTCGTGTGGCTTTAAATGACTAATATATGGAATACTAGTTGTACACGCGACTTCTTAATTTCCATTGCCACTATACCAGCTACAATAAAAATAAATGACTCGCGTGGATCTGCGTGCCGGTGTACGAGGGGTTCGAAGCACAATACATCAATGTTTCCTCAATTTTAACCATACTAAATTTCAGCAACATCAGGTGAGCATTACTTCGTAAAAATTCTTAGTTAATTGCGCGTTTATGATAAAAGTATGTATTTACACAAAGTTGTAATGAAAAACAATATAGCAATCAAAGGGATTTGTTAGAACTCTAGCAATAAGTAAGTTTAGACTTTACCTAATGGCAACAGGTTAATCATTTATTAGATTTAGAAATATCGGATTCAATATAATATGTACTTGCGTAAAATTTTGTTCAATGATAATATATATTGCGATTCACTTAAAAACTAATTGACATCCTCGTACGTATACATGATCGTGATTTAAACTTAATAATAATTTGACAATGCGTTAATCGCCTTATCATTCCGTTGAACAGTATCAACGAAACGTCATTTGGAATGGAATATGCCAAAGTAATTAATGACGGGGCTGTTCAAAATGACGCTGTGTTTCGGTCCACAAGGCGGATGAACATGTGTGCGATATATAGCAGCAACAGTCTATAAGGTTTAAACGAAACAAAGTGCCGAAATAGCTAAAAATGTCTTCGTACATTTTGGTAGGCTACATATTTTAATTAAAGTTGCATAAATGTTATTAGATTTTTCTGTCAGACACTTTTCATTACCGACACATATTCTCGTGCCTCTGCCCTAAATTGGGGTTCACATGGATAGACTAAATAATGGTTGCTATAGGCATTTAGTAAGCTCCAATTTTACTATCCATTAATTATAATTAGCCGACTATTTTATTTACTATTAACTGTCCGATAAAGAAAGAGTCACAGTTGCATGAGTCTTAAACGTGATTATATAAAGAATTCAGAAAAACCCACTTATATTACAAACCTGCAAGAGAATGTGATCGGGCTTACTGTGCGCGTTTGCTCCAATGTAACACATACAAACTGGTAATCCAACAGACCTACCTAAACATACTTGGATATACAATTTTCACCTTTTTTCCAAAGATCTTTCGACATGATTTCGCTTGGTGCGACATACTTGCAAAGGATAAACAAGCATACGCAAGCCAGCCACCCTATTGCATCAGCCAAAAAGTTGACAACCTCAGGTCAACTTTATAGCAGTAAAGGTAGGTTGCCACACCTTAAGCTATGTGGAAAACCTGCGGCTCCTCATGCATATATTATGCAAACATACTGAAATTAGTTTATTTTTTACGCGATTCCATCGAAATGTCATTGCCACGCGCGCTGGTTAAAATGTTAGGCCAATCATATATTAAGTATTATATGATACTATCGTGGAGATAACATACTAATTTTGAGATTATTTTGGTTTACATGTATGCATGTAAATCTACTAATATCACAAATGAAATGTAGACAAAAACTAAAGTAACAAAATAGAAAACTTGTTGTTTCAATCGATGATAATACGCTATCACATAATAAAGTATTTTTACTTCTCAGTCAAACAAGATAAGTAGCTGATTGATATTTAAATGAGATTAATATTTGTAACGTGTCAAACATAATTATGTCTGAAATTGCTAAAATTTCTAAAGGTGAGAAAGCTTAAAATTCCAAGGTGGTCATCCGGAAATCAATGAACTGTGAAATCATAACCGGTACCCGGTTGATAGGCGTTTATACTGTTCATAATTCAAGATTCAAAAAACATCAATTTATTTGCAGAATGTTATCAATTTATTTGTCGTCGCTTTAATTATTCACCTATAGTTGCCCTAAAGCCTTTAAGAATTGGGCTTTAAAAATATTTTTATTAATGTGATTTTATCCAGCGATTGTAAAAGTCAAATATTAGTTTGCTATGATGTCAACGCACAATATCTACAGATCACCATAATTAATTCCTTTATTTTATATTTTACATAGTCATTATTTTTACTTATCACACAAATGTTCCATTACCTTTCTTCAAGGTTTCCAAGTAATAAATAAACCTAAAACTCAATTATTAAAAATAAAAATGTTAAAAGCATTACTATAAATGTTGCTTTTCTTTAAATTTGTATGTAATAGTATTTAAATTTGATTTTACTGTGTTTAAATACTTTTTATTTCTAACATATTATGTTCATGAGGTCTGTACGATTATTTCGTGTACATACTCGTAAATGATTCATAAATAAATGTGTTTATGTATTGAGAAACTTTCATTTCAAAAGTCAATAACTTGCAGTAGTAAAAGTAACAGGATATCAACTAGGTACAAAACGAACGAAGAAAGTGAACCGGTAAACGAGGTACTACATTTCTTTCGACACACTCACCGTTTTCTCCGCTCTTTGCGTTGGCGCCATATATTATTATTATATATTAATAGAATTTTTAAAATACTTCATACTAATTGTACGGTATTTTTCTATGACATACATATATTGTGTCACGAAAGACTAACAAAGGGTTAAATCAATATAATATTATTTTCTGACTGCAATAATAGAAAATTATAGTAAGGTCGCAATGTTCAAAGGTGAAAAGTTTACATAAATATCTATTCCATAACATTATTCTAATTTTTACGTATTTCACTTTATTAACCGACTTCAAAAAAGTAGAAGGTTCATAGAATAAAATCTTAACGTTGCTTTAATAATTCACATGAGCCGTTCCGATGACTCACTCGTTTCGGCGGGACTGTCCGAAAAACTCATACAGTCATGGTCAGCCTTGTTAAGGCTCGCGGATTTTTTTCTACGTGTCGATGATACATGTATGTAAACAGCCAATGTTTTTTTTATTATCACTTTATCACCGAAGACGAGCATTGGTCTTTTATTGTTTGGTTATGTAACGTTTTATTTTATATATTGTTACAGTGTGACCAATAAATTTATTACTCTTTGTAATATTTAAATACGTAATAGTTTAACATTTGACTACGTCGCTTCCAATGGTGTAAATTCTAATTTAAATTGTGATGTTCCATAATGAAATTTTATTATTATTATTATATTATATTATATAGTTATGAAAAAACTGTGTTCGATTAAGTGAATAGGATTAATGATATCTTCATTCAGTCTACTGCTAACAAACATTTTCTAATCTCAATGCAACTGCGAGAGTCCGGCATCGAACCCTGAGCCCAGTGGCGTAGCGTAGTGGGGGCGGCAAGGGCGGCCCGCCCCGGGTGGCACTCTTAGGAGGGCGGCAAATTCCACAATAAATAATAATATCTTGAAATATATTTGAACCATTTGATGACGAACGAGGAGAAATGGGTAGATATACAATACACAATAATGATGACTGTTATTGCCGAAAAGTTATTGTGAATTACATTATAGTCTTTTAATTTGAAATACTTAAGAGGGCGGCAACATTTTATATCGCCCCGAGTGGCAAAATTTTCTTCCGCCCCGCACCCACGCCACGCTATGCCACTGTCTGGGCCTCTCCATTGGGGGTCATCGTAATCTTATATGACGGCAGTGAGGACGGGACCACAAGGCAATCAGCGAAGTGCGCATTTACAAATTAATTATAAGAATTAACCATGTAAGTATGATGTTATTATTAGCTTTCAAGGTTGAATAATTTAAAACTAACTTGGCTTTTAGGTATGCGCAAAAAACTAAAATACATGTAACACCCAAAATCACACGGTAAAACTGACATTTAAATACAATAATAATAGGTACTAGCGGTCGCCTAGTGCTCAAAATTCGACCAGTTTGCCTGTAAGATATTGCTGATATAATATGTCATTATACATATATTGATATATGCAACCATAGTTACGCGCTTCGACTGCGTGTGTCAAATGCATGGTTGTGTGCGTGTAGTGTTTTTCCATTAATTTAATGTATTTCTAATGCATATTTTGTAAAAATATTAGGATTCGCCCCTCCTTCTCCATATAAACTTTAACTGTGCCAAATTTCACACTCCTCCGTCCGCGTAATTTTCGTAAAAAGGGGTACAAAGTTTTTGCTTCACGTATTAATATATAGATAACGAAAAGAATGTATAAAAAAAGGTTTTTAATGAAAATATAATAATCACTACATATTATAAAACAAAGTCTTCCGACGCGTAATAATCTTCCTAACGTATTTGTTTAATATTACTAACATTTAGATATTATTAATCTGGTATTAATAAAATATATAAGCACCTACCCATTAAACCAGTACGTTTTATAAGGCGACCTTTTATTAATTGTAAACCGGATAATGTTATATTATTACAATAAAATAAAATACATAAATAGAAATGAAATAATAAGAGGTTTATTAAAAACTTTGTCTTGTTATGTGACCTTTGCTAGTTCTTGTCTATTAATAGCATTTTTATTATAACGTCTTTTTAGTTTTATAGTCTTCTACAAATGTTACTTGCATACACGATTCTTCTGGCTCTTTTATACGACGGTATAAGCGCAAGTTGAGTCACTTGCGTGGTATGAACAACCCTCGCAAAACACCCGTGCATATTTTTCTCCTAATTAATATTATAAATACGAATGTGAGTTTATTTGTTTGTTACGCTTTTACGCCTAACCTACTCGATCGAGTATAGAAAAGGACTCAGTAGTACTTTTTATCCAGAAAAAAGCAAGCGAAGCCGCCTGAAAATGCTAGTTACTTATAAACTAGATGCTTCTATGTGTAAACTTTTATTTTAAACTTCTAAGACACTTTAATTAGGTAGTTGTTTATTTAAATTATTATACTTACATATAAATTATTTATTTGCCAGAGAAGTGTGTCAGGATCATAGCAAATGGAAATCCGTAGTCTCTGCCTACCCGTCTGGGAAACAGGCGTGAATCTATGTATGTACCCATGTATGTAATATGTATGTACATATAAACACAATTCTTTAAAACTAACTATACTTACCTAAAATTTTATATATAAATAAAAAAGGAAAAAGAAAACAAACTCTAATAGGCATTATAGAATTCCTCCATATCACAGTCGACTAGTAGTGTGCCCAGAAGACTGGCAACATCGCCACTTTAAATGTCAATGCTTATTCTATGTGTATTGCATGTGTTAAAGTACTTATATCTCTCTTAATTTGATCATTTCCTTATGCGACTAATTAAAATGTAAATGAATCATAAAAATAATAGTCCCATGGTCGGCGACGGGCCATATTCTGCGCAGTTGCCAACCGTTAGCCTTCTGTGTACGGAACAAACATTTGTATGACCTACTGATTACTCGTATTCTCAGCCTACCTATGTGTGTATTTAGTATTTATATCGACTATCTAAACAAACTATTAGTAAGTAGAAGTAAGGACTAGATTCTAGATAGAGCGAATGGCTGATAAATATTCCTAATTTCCTATTTCTTTTTTAATACAAGCTGTTCTTTGTCGCTCCAGGCATAACTGTAGCATACCAACGTTTTATAGGTGGCAAATCTATTGCAGGCAAAGCTGCAATGTGGAACATTCTAAATGAAAAACCAACCCGTCTTGAAAACCCGTTTTATGCCTTAGAAAATTGTAAAAGCACTTCGATATTGAATCATTCATTATAACATTAATTAATCTAATATATATTTACAAAGATACAATAATTATAAAAATACTAAATATTTAGGTACAAAAATAGTTTAGGCGTCGTAGAATTCGAATATCTATGTATTAATAAGTGAAGCGAAAACTTTGGATTCCTTTTTACGAAAATTGGGCGGACGGAGGAGTATGAAATTTCGCACACTTATAGTTTATACAGAGAAGAAGTGACGAATATTTATATAAAATATGCATTAGAAATACATTAAATTAATGAAAAAACACTACACGCACACAACCATGCATTTGACACACGCAGTCGAAGCGCGTAACTATGGTTACATATATCAATATATAATGACATATACATCAGCAATATCTTACAGGCAAACTTTGGGCGAATTTCGAGCACTAGGCGACTGCTAGTATTATTGAATAAGTGAATATACGCTACAGATACTTTGTAATCTGAAAGTTATTTTGGAGCACCACTTCATCGAATCTCGAACAGCTAGCGAAATAAAGGCCTGTTATCTGATAACATTCGCCAAACTTCCATAGAAGATACCGATAGTTTGACGTGCGAACACAGACTAGAATTTTGCGTTATCTAGTACCTATAGGTAACGCTAAATTTTGATTTCACGGTTGGCGTAGTAGTTATGGTTGCCTCGGGCCTCGTCATTACATCTGCAACGAGTGTTGTGGGTTCGATACTCATATCCAAGTATGTTGTTTGTAAAGTTCTTCGCAAGATATAGGTACCTCGGGCGAAGTTGTCTTAAAAAAGAAAGATAGTTTCTGTACAAAGCTAATAAAAAATACTAACTGGTGCTATTTTTTTATTTGTAATTAATTTCACACGGAAATTTGTTCTTACTATTTTAATTGCGATAGTATCTTTGTTACATTTTCACGACTCAACCACTTTTATTTTTGATATTTCGTAAAAAGCTTAAGAGCTGAGGAATAAGGTAGACTAAAATTTAACGCGAACAAAGTCGTGAGTGAAATTATACGTTCTCATGTCAAGACTAGTCACGACGAATAAGGGAGCCTATATCAAATGCACTGCAATCCACTTCACACCGGCTGGAGAGGAAACGGTTCATGAGAGCAGGATGCACAACATCTCATGATTGACAGAAATTGACACTAATTTAAAGCGTGGGCCCTCAGTGTGGAAGAAATTGAGACCAATGATAGGAGAAATGGATAACTACTAGATATGCTTTCGCATCGTAATTCTTTCATTGTTATAAATGCGAATGTGAGTTTGTTTGTTTGTTACATTTTCACGCCTTAACTACTATACCGATCATCATGATATTTCGCATACACGTAGTGAGGGGTACATAACATAACATAGGTAACTTGCATCCAGAAAAAATAATCTGTTCCCAAGCGAAGCCGGGAGCAAAAGCTAGATATTTGTTACTCAAACTCGTGTAACTCGTTTTACGAATTTAAATTAACTTCGCACACATATTGATATATATATCTTTGACATATCTTTGATTATCTTAGAATACTTTTTATCCCGGTATTTGTTACCGTACGATTCACGTGGGCAACACCCCGGGCAAAAACTAGTTTATAGGTAATATATAATTGTACATTAAAATATTTGCATGCCAAAAATGGAGTATTGAGGAACTTTTATGTCTGTAATATCTTAAATATTGTGCCCATATCCGCAAAAAAATTATTTGATTTCAATATTAATCTCGTGGATCACATCGCATTAATGTTTTAGATGGGACCTAATTCAAGAGACATTTGTAGTCGTCTAACACGATTCCCATCTACGTGCTGCTATCGAGTATTTCCTGACAAACAAACGCTTAGATAATAAATAATGAGATGTGCGACAAAATCGATAGTATTCGTAGACAACAAAGGACGGAAAGGGGCTCTCAAGTGATATTTTACCACGAGTTCCACGCCTACAAGTTATTGTGAACAAATTAGTCTTTACTACGTATTCGGCAAACCTACAGTGTGCTAATTACATAGACAAACCCTTATTTTATGACGTTGGAAGATAGAAGATGAAGATGAGAATTGCTTTATTGTACAAGAGACTAAAGTTAGACAGGATGAAAAATCTGTTAGGTTATTTTCGCTTTGCCTGATAACTCATATCTATACTTCTATACTATATACAGTGTGTCCGGTCATGGACTAGCGATATTCTAAATACTTATATAACAACTATTTTAATACACAAATACACTCTTCATTTGAGTCCAATCCACTTTCTCGCTATGTGGCAGCCATTTTATTATTTTCTTGAAAATTCTCTATGTGTGTACAAAATAAATCATATCTCCCAAGTTTTGATCATATTGAGAATTATAAAAATTGAAAGAATATATAAAAATTGGCTTATTCAGAGGGCAACAATACTGTCTACCGTCTACAATACAAAACAATGTGTTCACATGTCCATAATTTTTGAAAAACATATGAATCTCAATATATACCATCAGAAAATTATGTAAATTAACGAATTATTGTAAATTAATGCAAAAACACCCCCCATAAGTCTTTTCATTTTTGTACTAACGCGACAGATGTTGAACTAAGCTACATTACAACATTCAATTTACAACTGTGTATCTATTACTTTAAAAGTTATTTTCGTTTGAACATAGCGTATGCGCAAGCACAAAAGGTCTTTGTCGGAACTCTAAACAGAAAAACATAAAAAACACTTAACATTCATATTAGTATTATTTAATGGGCTTACAATATTTAATAGCTAGCTGCAGCAGTTGCTCAAAGTCACTGTTGCTCAAGCTTGTAGACACGCTACGGTTCTCTGTGCCACCTTTTTTTTTACCTGGTGGAATGCATTGACTCATACCCCTCCGTGACGGATGGGGATCAACCCCGAGACCTCCGTGTAGCAGTCCAACAGACTCAGACTGGCTTTTTTTTGCTTGTATTGGAAAATTTTAATAAATGATTGTATCAAACGTTTCCAGCTACTCCGTTTACTTAGTATTACCTTGCTGCTAAGCGTTTCCTGCAAGTTGCAAACGTCTTGTTCCGGCAGTTAACTGGTCCCTTGCAAGGGCACTAATTACTAATTGACCTGTATATCAGCCCAAGGTCGAGAGAGTAACGTTTTATGCAAGGGTTACGTCAGCATACTGTGCATATCTGCATATATCTGTGTCAACATATGTTGCCACAGATTATCTGCATCAACATATGCAAATCTCTTATTTACTACAGGAAGGGTTGTTGGCATGCTGATTTTTGCTAAAGAATTGAGTTTATGAAGAAAATTAGTCGCATGCTTTAAAGAAAACAGAATCTAAGAAAACATTGGGTGTGAAGTCAGCTACACGTGTATGTTTATTGTTTTTTGGGTATATGTGGTTGTAAGGTCTAGTTTTCTTTCATTCTGGCTTGAGACTCGAGTACAGATCGCGCAATATGTGATGGCCGGACTGAACATAGCGTCTCCGATTTGTTGCGCATGTACAGTCGCTAAGAGGCGTCCCGCCCCCGCCCCCTGTCACCAATGAGACCTAAAACTTGTAACTGCGACGACACTCGCGCAATGTTCAGACCGGTCATCATACTGTGCGCGATCTGTAAGGTAAGCTGGACATTACCGTTACATAATTATATGTATGTATATCTCAAATATTCCGTTAACGTTGTTTTAATTGTATCCTTGAAGTATATCGTATTGCATACATACGAATATCAATCGCTCTCTCGTAAAAGCCATCTGTGTAGATGTCTATTCGACACTTTTAAATATTGGCGACGTGAAATGAAATTGATTCCTATTATTAAGTTAAATTTGTTTTAATTGTAAAACATAAAATCAAATCGATCGGCAAGTCAGTTATTTTATTTTTATTTATTTATTTCAAAACTATTAATCAATCATTACAGGTTCTTAACCTTATTCATAGTATAGTAACATAACTAAAATCTAACATTTAAAACCAGTAATACATATAATAAAATATCATCTATTAACACTCGTAATTTAATGACTCGTAACCAAATTCACTTGACTTATATAATATTATTTAAATTGACCTGTATAATAAAAACAATGACATGAATAACATTTAATTTGACATGGATAACATTTAGTTTGGCATGGATAACATTTAATTTGACATGGATAACATTTAATTAATTAATATTTGGATTGTTTTGATTATGTTTCACGTGAACTACAACTAATAAGTACTCGATCTTGCATGCCTAATGGTGGAATGTGGAGAACCTGTAAATGTACTAGCCATAACATCTGCAAATGTATACCCATATTCGCATACGAATAAATGAATTATGAACAAAAAAACAATTACTTAATATCCAGTACGTAGCCTTTGTGAATTCGCTCAATGAACATGAAAATAGATCGATACGATAATCAAACCACTTCATTAAGTATAACTGCACCACTTTTATTAATCATAAGACTTGTAAAATGTACATTTTCCTATTATGACAATAACCACTCATGTTGCTCAATTAGAATTGGCCAATGGACATCATTGTAATCACCGTAAGTACCAATATTAAAGTTCTAAATGACTACGTACAAGTAATGACTTCTAAGAAACCACTTTGCAGGACTTCGTTTGAAGCACGCAAGTTTGTTATCTCCATTTGTAGTAATGATACTTATTCATAACATGATGTAATAGCTAAAAATAATATCAGTCTGAACATATATTAGACTGGAGAAATGACAGTTGAAGAGTAATATGAGCGGAGAAGCAGGTATAAAGAAAAGTCATGATCAAATAGCTATGGTTGTGATCACCGGCATATTATCATCGTCATTTTCTCAGCCAAAAGACGTCCACTGCTGGACAAAGGTCTTCGCCAAGGGTTTTCACACATACTAGTCTAGGACCATCCGCATCCAACCGCGATCCTTACCAGGTCGTCGTCCACATTGTGCGGACCCCACAATGACAGCAGCGGGGGTGCATACCCCTGCTGCGTCACATACTTTATACAAAATACAACACAAGGCTATGTTGTTGTTGTGTTCTGCAATACGTAGGGCTGCTATAAGTCCTTAAGAAGACGCTTTGCTAACCGAAGAAGAGTCAGTTTCTTTTGTTTTTTTGCGTTACCAGCTCAGTGACTGCATTATTTGCGTAAATATGTTATTGTAATCATCCATATCCTACAGTAACCATATACTTGAAACTATGTCGTAGCAGATAATGTAATGTAATAAATATACATACATATTCCCACGCCTGTATCCCGAAATGGGTTTTATCTTGGAAGGGTAGGCAGAAGTGTAATATTACACCCAGATGTCGCCACGTAATAGGGTCTTGCCATTTTCCGGGCATATTTGCAGACGTGCTGCTACTGTGAATTTTTGGTCTAAAATTCCAATATTTTACATTGCTGGACTAGTGAATCGAAACCGAAATCTCATGCAGAGTAGTTGCATAGGTACTCAACTAGCCAGACAGTAGTAAAATAAAAAAAGTATATTCAGGGAGCCAGTTAACTTAAACCCTTGAAATTGTCCTCTAAATGCAAAGCAAAATTCTTGAAATAATGTATATGATGAGAAATTTATGTCTCATTCCCATGCCGTAAAACCAGCAGTCATCATTTGTCTGGCGCCAGCTCACATCGTAACTTGCCTGCAACTTTTTTACAAAACTATTACGAGCGCGCGCACTTTTTATTTTATTGCGTACATACAATTTTACAACAAAATTCCTGAAGTATATCTTGAATGTGGTGGAGCCGGTATTTTTTTCTTAGTGCTAATGTTAGCTTTTGATCTATCTTTAGACTGGGAATGCAGTCGAGCTGCTTGATCAACAGTTATGTAGTACTCGGTGGCTGTACGTGTTTGTAGTAAACATAAGCGAGGTGAAAAGGCTTAAGATAAAAGCCTGTCGCGGCAATTTACTTAAGTTTTTGGATTTTTTCCGTCAATTTTGTTCTGCTAGCTTTTTATGTTGAGTTCCTTTCAGGAAAAAGGAACTCAACTTAAAGAACGAACGATTGTTCTAACAAGGCAGGAGCCTTGTTAGGGCAATCGTAGTGAATGCAACTGACTGCGGTCTCGGTTTCGATTCCTGGAGAAATTTTATTGGGCTTTACTGCCAAAACAAAAAATTCTGAATACCTAGGACCATGGAGTCTGGAACTGTGCTTAGTTGACGGTGGATACACTGGCCCCCTATTACGTGGATCCTACAACAGTAGCTGTAGAAATGTGGCTGCTATTCACATCTGCCTACCCATGTATGTGATCTTAACTAAGATTGTAAGTGTTAGAGAGTACTTATTTTTTTTTTTATACAACTAAGGTGGCAAACAACCATACGGCACACCTGATGGTAAGTGGTCACCGTAGGCTATGGACGCCTGCAACACCAGAGGCATCACTTGCGCGTTGCCGACCCTTTAGGAAAGGACGTGGGAAGGAAAGGGGGTGATTGGGCCTCCGGTACTCTCACTCACCGAACGAAACACAACAGTAGGACTACTGCTATTCCACGTCGATATTCTGTGAGAGGGTAGTCCTTCCCCGGTCGAGCCGGCTCATTCATGCTAAAATCAGCGAGGCATTATATACTCTGACATGTGTTACAAGCCATCTAGTCGAGTTGTATGCTCTTCTATCTAGTACATATCAACTCAATAGTTGAAGTGGCAATGCCATGTTCCTATGATTAATCTCTCTTAAGTTATTCCTTGGTGTTTTAGTCCTAGAACAAGTCAGTTCAAAAAGACCACTCATGACATCATAGTGACACGGAAACGTGATGTTCTAATCAGATTTACATCGTACGTGACGCGATACAAATCCAATTATTAATTCTCAAGTGCACTTTACATTGCGTTGCTAGAATATCAAGTATT
The DNA here is from genome assembly GCA_963564715.1 of Catocala sponsa. Taxonomy (NCBI): domain Eukaryota; kingdom Metazoa; phylum Arthropoda; class Insecta; order Lepidoptera; family Erebidae; genus Catocala; species Catocala sponsa. The sequence goes on along the minus strand of OY751341.1, from coordinate 22,296,510 downwards.
GTATACTCAAACACTCCACTCCTAGTATTAAGTAGAGGCTGGTTTTAATTTTGCTGTGACGTAATATCAGGCTTGTATAAACTAAGGTGAAGGGTTATATATTTCTAAATCGTATGTCAGAGCGAGAGCCTTACGAAATAAAGACTATATGTTTCTATAAGGTATGGTAGAACGGGATTCTGTCGCTTAGGATTTCGAAGTGGCCAGGATTTTTCAAATATGCAATCTGACAGTAGCAGGCCACTCAGATTAGCCCCAAAAGGTAACAAGAAGTCAGTAGTGGTGCGTATGAAAAACCCTGAGTTTTAACAATTGTTAAGTCTCGAGGAAAAGATAAGTTGTCTTGGTGTCCGTAACTAATTTAATTAGAAGTATATAGGAACAGTGGAAAAATGATTCAACTTAGTAATAATCAGGCAGAGAACGTGCCTCCGTCCTACAGAAGATAGGAGCCAAACAGCCTTATTTAAGATGTGCTCTATAGTGTGTAGCGTTTTCAAACTGTTCAAGCTATTTGCTGACAGTAGGGAATCTGAACATTTTGTAGCATGTGCTACCGGCACAGCATCTTCTTAAAAGCCTGGAAATTCAGGGCTCCACCTTGCAGTAGAAGGCAAACATAGTGAAAACTATATACCACACGCCCAACGAGACAATCAAGTTTACTATAAAGCATTTTCTCTTAAATCTTATTTGATCTAATATTATAAATGCGAAAGTAACTCTGTCTGTCTGTCTGTTGGTCTGTCTGTTACATTTTCACGCTCAAACGTCTGAACCGATTTAGATAAAATTTGGAATGGAGATTGCCTGAGACCCTGGGAAGGACATAGGCTATATAACATCACGCTACGGCTCACGGAAGCGATCCAGTAACCACAAATACCACTGACGCGGGTGAGATCGCGGGCGCAGCTAGTTATCTATAAGTATTCAAATATAGGGTTGAACCCTGTTAATACCTATGGTCTAAGAATCCCCGTCGAAAGCATTCTAGTCATAAAACAATTCAAACGAATACTTCAACGTTTATTAGTGTGCGAGTATAATTTCACAATGTGACGCACCACCTCACCTTGCGTGGCCATAACCGCCCAAGGCTTTAAGAACATCAAGGTTTCCAGCTGTATCATGATATCATAAGTAACATTACTCTTAATACTTTGTGTAGCTTGCATTGCATTGCATACATACCTAGAATCACGCTTGTAAAAGGGTAGGTAGAGATAAATTGCACCTACATGTTTCCAGCTTTGTTTTAGTACCATGTAATAGAGATTAAGTTCTGCTATTTGATCCGAATTTACAGTACACACGGACTTCTGTTTGTAGACTCTTTAACATACAACTAAGGTAGAAAACAAGCGCAGCGATAGCTCAGTGGGGAGACCAACAGACTGCAATGCAGAGGGTCTCGGGTTCGAACCCACGTCGCGCACCTATGACTTTCGGAAGTTATATGACTTTTCGAAATTATGTGCGTATTGATTGACAATTATTGCCTGCTCCGTGCCTCGGAGAGCACGTTAAGCCGTCGGTCCCGGCTGCCATGTACATCTATGGCAGCCGTTATTGGGAGAGTGTCGACACAAAAGATCCCACTGGGTCGAAGTGTCACCGGTCTGCACTGACTAGCCCCCACATAATATAAGATAAGAAGGTAGAAAACGGCCAGCCTAATATCTATACATATAATAAAATCGTGGGAAAGTCAAAACTGTACATTGAATATTTTTTTTAACGAATACTTGGGGCGTGATCTATAATCAATATCGAAGCCAAAAATATAGTTTTTAGAATTTTTGTCTGTTTGTCTGCATGTATGTCCGGGCTAAACTCAAAAAGTACTGCATGGATTTACTTAAAATTTTGCATGAATATTACTAACAGGTCGGGTCAACTTATAGGCTACATATTATCACGCTATGACCTACGGGGGAGGAGCTGTTAGACGTACTGTTATATATACCTTATTTATATAATTGTGCATAGAATCCCTAACCCTAATCCCTACTCAGCATTTCTGACTACAGCCAGGATTTGAACTTAAACAATACGCCAGTTCGTATCGATCACTCGCGCTTGACACTTGTCCTTTAAATCGAGTCCAATCCTAACTTCCTAACTAATATTATAAAAGCGAAAATGAGTTTGTTTGTTTGTTACGTTTTCACGCCTAAACCACTGAACCGATCATCCTGAAATTTTGCATATACCAGTATATTTTACTGTTCCCGAGGAAAACAACAATAACGTCCTTATGATACTAATAGATGGCGCCACGTGTCTTTCGAATCATGATTGAAATATATTATTACAAGCAGAGTACAATCCGAATTTATGGTCAAATTCTAAATTGACGCGAGCGAAGCCGCGGGCAAATGCTAGTATCTATATAAATAAATGTTTTAATTCTATAATTTCTTTTTTTAAAAGGCCTTCCGACCTTTCCTTATGACAGTAGGTTCGCCTGCTTCAAAGCTCACTTATACTCGGTCGATAGGAAGACTTCCATGGGCAGCCGAAGTTGTCCCACGTCGTAAACGCCTAGTTATCTGACATCACTATATCACGTTTTAGTAATATCCTTGTTATTTCTACAGGCAGATTTAGCAACAATACGTATTGACAGTGAAGTTGCTCTATGAAGCGGGACATTGCAAAATGCACTATGCGACAATACACAATACACCACTTAGTACCTTTGTATGCTAACTATTGCATGTTAGCCAATAGAATAGAATTGTCTTCTGCCTGGCTTGTCTTGTGGCGATCGGTTAAGACTGCGCCGAACGAAATGTGCCAAAACAGGCGGTCACAGTTAAGTGAGTAAAATCAACACTTTTTGTTTAATACAAATATAAAATATACATTTACCATAACAATGAATGTGTTTACAATTACTCCGTGTAAAAATCTTAAAATTATTAATATTTTCGTCTACAAAATTACGTAAATTTGCACGAAAAATGCAAAATCGTAAGCTTGTGTCACGTGATTTTTAGATTATAACAGTAGAAATTTATCCTATTTTACAGCTTAAACGAAACATAAATAGTTATATTACAATTTATCCGTCCCAAATATTTAAGTTATTGGTTGACAATAATGATACTTCAAATCCTTCATACAATTTTACTATGGCGGCCGCGCGCCGATTTTAAAATGCGCCGCACGAGCTCTGTTATTATCTGTCTTACGCTCGGCGCAGGCGAGTTCGCAAATCTAGGTTTAATATAGAATGTTTTATTTAGCGTCTACTCTAATTTATGTACAAAGACCGTTTATAATGTATATATAAACGGCATTTCAGTAACTTTATCTCCTCAGCCTGTCAACCGATTTCCATTTTTTTGTTTTGTTGATATTGGCGAACGAATGTAAATAAGTAGATAACAATAAACTTGTAAATTCATATACGTTTCCCTCAAATATATATAATATATAGGTATATAAATAAAGCTAAAGAGTTTGTTTGTTTGAACGCGCTAATCTCACGAACTACTGGTCCGAATTGAAAAATTATTTTAGTGTTGGATAGCTCATTTATCGAGGAATGCTATAGGCTATATAACATCACGCTACGACTCACGGGAGCGGCCCAGTAATCATAAACGCGGGTGAAACCGCGGGCACATCTAGTTATATTATATATATAAACATATGTTTTTATAGTTGATTGTAATGCGGAGGAATTCTATGACGCCGTTTATAAGGTTTTAGTTTTCTTTTTTATTATATTGTAGGTATAAGTTAGTTTTAAATAATTGTGAAAATTGATAATATTCCTAAAACAAATAAAAATATTTAGTTTCCTGTTTAGTAATTATTATGGTCTAATTTTGATTACTGGTAGAAGCCTAATATTAAATCTGTATGTTAGTTGATGAGATGAAAGATGAGAAGAGATCCCTCTGGCCAGTAAAATGCAGGAAGTTGCTTGCTTGAACTTGCTTCAATGCTAAAGTTCTGAAGAGCAAAAGTATTAGGTACACAAATATTTACAGACCTGTATGACGCTTGTAAATGCAGGGTAGGGCAAAGTACGTCTCTGCCCTACCCTTCAGAGGTATACAAGAGGTACTACAGAGGTATATCTCGAGTTCGATCCCAAGGCATCTCTGACTTTTCGAAGTTATATATACATACATACATAGATTCACGCCTGTTTCCCAGAGGGGTAGGCAGATACTACGGATTTCCATTTGCTACGATCCTGACACACTTCTCTGGCTTCATTCACTTTCATCACATCTATACTAATATTATAAAGCTGAAGAATTTGTTTGTTTGTTTGTTTACTTGAACGCGCTAATCTCAGGAACTACTGGTCCGATTTGAAAAATTCTTTCAGTGTTAGATAGGCCATTTAGGCTGCGGTTCCATTGAGGCGGAGCGGAGCAGAGCGGAGAAGAGCTGTGCCGCGATTCACCAATCACATGGCTTGAAATCCACATCTTGGAGAAGAGATGTGGATTTTAAGCCATGTGATTGGTGAATCGCGCCACAGCTCTTCTCCGCTCTGCTCCGCTCCGCCTCAATGGAACCGCAGCCTTATCGAGGAAGGCTATAGGCTATATATTATTACACTAAGATCAATAAGAGCGGAGCACAATGAAGAATGTTTCAAAATCGGAGGGTATTTTTTCCTTTTAAGAGCTTCCGCTGCGTGCGCTGCGTAAACAGTTAAAGTTTCGCAAAAATAATGTATGACAGAGTTGCTCCCCTTTAAAAGTTCTAAAAAAAAGTCCACGACAGCATATGTCTATCTTTTAAGGTTGGCTCACTATAACCATTTTTATGCTAACAAAATTTGTTCTAAAATAATGCATTATTTGCGAAGGTATTTTTATAAACATGATATTAATCCTTATCCAAATAAATACGTTATTCATCACAAGTATTTAATTTAAAACAAAATTGCCCTTTACATCATTCAATTTCAATGAATATCTTAGGAGATATCGCAGTTTTAAAATAACATCGCAGCAAAATAATTACCCATTACAGACATACAAACGATGTTTCTCCTGGTTTATTCTACGTGATTATTACTGGTTGGATTTGAAAAATTCTTTTAGTGTAAGGCTATAGGCTATATAACATCACGCTACGACCCACGGGGGCGGCGCAGTAACGATAAATGCGGGTGAAACCGCGGGAACATCTAGTTACTCATACACGCCCGTCAGTTCAAGGAGCTCTTAACCTGGCCTTTGTCCAGAACGCCTCCGATCTGATCGAGAAACGTTCGCCTAGGTTTTCCTCTTGCGACTGTTCCATTCACACTAGCCTTATAAACTTTCTTAGTCAGTCTTTCCTCGTCCATTCTTTCTACTGTAACAGACAGCAAATATAAAGCAAAAGAATACTGTAACTACACATAATAATTATTGTAGCCATTTAATTCCATAGTTCTTTCTTTATCTTCCCGACGCCGACATTAATTAGACGCCCGAGCCTTTAATAAAAGAGTAAGATAAAGGGATTAGCAAGTATATTGGGACTAGGATAACAATTAATCACTTGTGTTCACAAAGATAATGTTTACGTGCTTAATTGGATGCAATTTAAACGTAGTCAATCATTGTAAAACACTTAAGCTTCGTGGTTAAACGTTCTACAAGTTCTTGGTTTTAATTAGATTAAAACCAAGAACTTGGAAAGACTTTTATTTATGACGCAGGCATTAAATTATCTTATCTTATGTTATGTGGGGGCCAGTCAGTGCAGACCGGCGACACTTCGACCCAGTGGGATCTTTTGTGTCGACACTCTCCCAATAATGATTGCTGCTATGTGATGTATGATATGAATATTAAATGATTGTTCATGGCAGCCGGGACCAATGGCTTAACGTGCTCTGCCAGGCACGAAACAGGCGATAATTGTCAATCAATACGCACATAATTTCGAAAAGTCATATAACTTCTGAAAGTCAGAGGTGCGCGACGTGGGTTCGAACCCGAGACCCTCTGCATTGCAGTCTGTTGGTCTCCCCACTGAGCTATCGCTGCTTTTAGGCATTAAAAAAAAGGCTTTAAAATTACTATAGCACTAAGCTAACTGGCAAAAAAGCATACTCCATATGCCTGTTGGTATAGAAACTGTTGCTTGTCATAATATCCTTCAGACCGAATATCGCTCTGGAGACCGGCCCACTACGCTGGAGATACTATAGTATAACAATTATGTGCGCAAACACAAGTGCACTCTCTGTTCCCTAACTCTGATGATCCGATGGGACTGCAATCTCACGACTGAGGAGAGATCAGAGGCAGAACCAACGGCTCTACATGCTTTTCAAGACTCCCGGTGCCTAACACCGCTAACTTCCTAACTCGGGGCCGCTATTGAAAAATAATAGGTACTTAATAGATTTAATAATCAAAACAAACGTACGGTGCAGATAGCCGAGATTAGTTGTGTTTTAAAACGCTCCGTATCAAAATTCTTTAATAGTGGTTTAAAATACGCAATCGGGACAGTAAAATAGTTAATGACGTGCCCAAGTATACGTTCAATGAAGTGTATAAATTTGAACTAACAATTCTCAGTGGTCTTAAAGTTATAAGTTTTTTTTTTTTTTTTATACTCATCATTTTAAATAACTGCCGCCTAGGAAAAAACACAGTGTAACGTAGCTGGAAAGAGTCGAGTTCTGTGCCGTACCGTGTCACCGAGCGCCCCCACCGCCTGCCGCCGGCCACTACGCTCCGCCCACTGCACGCTGTGTCGCACTGTGCACGACACAGTGTACACTTCTATATTAGTGCGCGCTTGTTGGAAACGTTCGCGATCTGTGCCTCACCGTGTCAACGCTTATCGTCGAGTCGACCGTCGCGTCGCGCTGATTTTAAATTGGTTGTTTGGATTTGAAACGTAGAATAAAAATGTCGATGCCTCGGCTACTCACATGCACTGGATGCCGCAATACGATTGAAGACCATAGAATGGAATGTTCCAAATGTGGTTCGATTTACGATCTGTTTTGTGCCAATGTTACTAAGGAAACATTTTCAAACTCAAACCCTGATTTTTTATCGAGCTGGGTATGTCTAGGATGTCGGTCAAAGCTACCCAAGGGCGACAACACCTACTCACCCATTCGGCCAACTACACAGAGTTCTATATCCAATGAAGATTCTTCATGTGCAATGCCATCTAACAACTCATCCGAGGAACCGAATTATGTTACATCTTTTCGAGGCGGAGACCGACGAGGACGTCAATCAACAGAGAGTCTTATACTTAGTAACATCCGGACCATTATCCGAGAGGAGCTTCGAATAGTTTTAGAGGAGAAGCTTCCTGGCATTATCAGTCGAATGATTGACACTCACCCTTCAAACAGCAAAGTCTTTCAAACTGTCAATTTATTAAATGATAACTTAGACCTCGTTAAAAAGAAGCTCGAATCCTTAAATGTAGTTGAGTTATCACCAACATCGTTAATCCCAAATGCTCCAATGAAGACTTCCGTCCGTGGAAATAACCAAGTTGTATCTCACAATCTAGCTGCAGTATCGACACCAACCATTTCAGTTCTTAAGGAGAGTCACATAAATAATACTCAGCCTAAAACAGTAACCACAACGGCCAAGCAAGTTGTTCGTCAATCAACTGTTCCTATCAGTGTGAGTCAATGTCAGTCCCAGACCATCAGCACATCCCCACAACCTCAGGCACGTAACCCCAATATATCCCAACCAATACCTACTGTTATTAAGACTGCTGGCGCTGGTAACATAGTCGCCGAGGACAGACCCACTGCAAACGATTGGACAGAGGTTCGTTCCACTAGACGCGTTAGACCCTCCTTCACCTCCGTGATGCGTGGCACTGCCGCGCCAGGTACAACGGGACTGGAAGCGGCGGAAAGGTGGAGATACCTCCACCTTTATTACGTGAAGCAGGGTACAACTGAAAGCCAGGTTCGTGAACATCTTGTAACTATCTGCAGAACTGACGTCGCCTGTACAGTTGAATCTCTTAAAGCCCGAGGACGTTATGCCTCCTTTAAGCTGGGTGTGCCAACAAGATGGGCTGAACAAATAATGGCGGTTCAAAACTGGGCTGAAGACATATGTGTGAAACCATGGCGTCGTAATTTTCGTGCCAAAAATGAAGAACCGAAGTAAATCACCTAGTATTCTAAATACACGCACCGTCAGTAAACGCACAAACCACCTGTGTTTCTTATACCAAAATGTACGCGGATTGAAAACTAAACTATCGACATGGCGAACCAGCTTGATACTCGCTGATTATGATCTTGTAGCTGTGACCGAAACCTATCTTGATGAATCAGTTGAGGACTCGGAGGTGTCAGGGGGAAGCTGGAACATACTACGGCGAGACAGAGCAACACTAGGAGGTGGTGTGCTGCTTGCTGCAAGCCCTGGGGCCGTTTTGAGAAGGCGACGTGAATTTGAGACTGATTTTGGTGAGGATTTATGGGCTACCCTTCATATATATGGCCGTACTATAAATGTTTGTGTAGTATATATCAAGCCTTCCGCTACAGACGATGATTACATAGCGTGGTTCTGTAAAGTTGAGAGCATAATTGCAAATTTAAATGGTATTATTATAATTTTTGGTGACCTCAATCTAAAAAGTGCATCACTAAATATTAATCAGTATTACTGCTATTTTTTAAACTTCTGTAATCTTTCTGAGAGGAATGAGGTGATGAATTTCCGAGGAAGTAAGTTAGACGTGGTTCTAACTCGAGAGGGCGTTGATGTCACCTGTGAGCATATAATAGGATCAGAGTTAGTGCCAATTGATTTATATCATCCTCCACTTCATGTTACGGTAAACGCTATCAAACCTAAACGCATTGATATGGTAGATCCTAGTAACATTGATGAGAGCAGGGACTGGAATTTCTATAAGGCGGACTTTGCGTCTCTGTATGAGCAGTTTAGGTCAGCTCGCTGGCAGGATCTTCTTAATTGTAGTGACGCATGTACCGCCACCGATATGTTTTACACAATCGTGTATAATATCTTCGATTCTTCGGTCCCCAAGAAAAAGAGACTTACTTCCAGATCTAGGCGATACCCTGTTTGGTTTGACAGAGAACTTATTCAAAGTATACAACGTAAACGTAAATTACACAAACAGTGGCAACGTACACGTTGCGAATTCATGTACACAGAGTTTGATACTCTGCGTCGGAATTTAAAATATCAAATTAAGGTCGCTTATACGTCATACACCATCACTATTGAAAACAATATTAGGAAAAATCCTTTGCAGTTTTGGCAGCACATACAGAGCCTGCGGTCGAAGGGTGGTTTTGAGCCAAATGTTACTCTTAACGGCGTGACCTATTCAGGGGCCCAAGCTGCCGATGCATTTGCCCAGTACTTTGCCTCAGTCTTCTTGCCAGATGTACCTACATTAGATCCGAGTAACTTAAATTTGTATATTGAGGGCGGCTATATCTCGTTACCCGTCATAACAGTACCGAACGTATTAAAAGCGATCGAAAAATTAAAACCGGGTAGTGCAATCGGGCCTGATAACGTGCCCGCATATGTGCTTAAGGGATGCAAGGATGCTTTTGCTACCCCGCTTTGCCACATTTTCAATTTGGCACTTAGAACAGGTGTTTATCCCAAACAGTGGAAATTATCACGTGTCATACCCATCCCAAAGACAACAGACAAGACATCCGTAGTGGATCATAGACCAATTGCCATCCTTCCTACCATTGGCAAACTTTTCGAACACGTGCTCCACTCGATTATTTATCAACAAATAGATGTTTATCTTTCTGACGCTCAACACGGTTTCCGATCAGGTCGCTCTGTTGATACCAATCTATTGATCCATACCGACTACGTGTCGAGATGCTTGGATATGGGTGGGCAAGTTGATGTCCTCTATTTTGACTTCTGTAGGGCTTTTGATAGAGTCGATAATGACGTTTTGTTAACAAAGTTGGCTAATATGGGCTTCACGCCAAGCTTGCTCTACTTCTTCGCCGACTACTTGCGGGACCGTAGACAATTTGTAAGGCATGGTTGTTTCGACTCTGAGCCTTACAACACTCGGTCAGGTGTGAGCCAGGGATCAGTGCTAGGCCCTCTTTTGTTTCTCATTATGATTAACGACCTTATTAATGAGGTTAAAAGTGCGAAATGCCTTTTATACGCAGACGACCTTAAAATAGCTCTAGAAATCAAGACTTCTCGAGACTGTATGGATTTGCAAAGGGATGTTGATGCGCTCTTTCAATGGAGTACCAAGAACAAGCTGCTTTTCAACGTGAATAAATGCTTCGTTATGACTTACAGTAGAAAGTTACATCCGGTTAATCATACATACACTTTGGGTGGGAATGACATAATACGCGTAATGAACATCAAAGATTTAGGGGTAACTTTTGACAGTAGTCTTACATTTAAGGATCACGTTTCTGTTACCGCTAAGTCATCTTATGGACGACTAGGTTTTGTTTTGCGGAACTCAAGTAACTTCCATAACCCGAATGTGATCAAACTTCTTTATACCAGCCTTGTCAGAAGCAAACTCGAGAGTAGTTCATGTATTTGGAATCCCTACACGTCAACTCATGCCTTAATTATTGAAAAGGTGCAAAAGACTTTTCTTAGGTATCTCCACAAAAGGATGTATTATTACTTTCCCTATATGTACCCGACAAACTACCTCCTAGGGATATTGGGTTTTAATTCTTTGGAGGTTAGAAGAGGACTAACACAGCTCACTATGGCCTGTAAAATCCTTCGAGGGCGAGTCAAATGTCCGAAACTTCATAACTTGCTATGTAGGTTGTATGTGCCTGACCGATATCTTGCCTTCCGTCAAAGCTGTCGACATAAATTATTTGCTCGACCGGCCTGTCGTACAGTTGCCAGGGCAGAGTCCCCAGTTTGTCGCTCTCTGGAGGCGCTCAACGCTCTCTTGGGTGCTAGCCCTGAGTGCGATTTGTTTGCGGATGAATGGAAGAAGATTTTGAGAGAATGTCTGATTTTCTGCGAGAAGAGGTATGACAGGATATCTTCTGTTCCTTATTAGTGGATAGTAACTTTAAGAGTATATATATGTTAATTGTTTTTTAACGATATTGTGTTAAATTTTGTTTCTTTTTATTTGTTATATTTTATTTGTCTGTATGTTTAAATTATGTTAGATATAAGTTTTTAGATTGTATTTAGATATTCTATGTTAATTAACGTAACTGACTTTGTCGTTTTAATTAACTATAAATAAATAAATAAATAAATAAATAAATAAATAATAATAATATTCTATCACATACACACAACACCGTCTAGCCCAAACTAAGCAGAGCTTGTACTATGGGTACTAGACAATGGATACACATACATATATCTTTTTTTTTTGTAAATACATACATATTATACATAGAAACACCCAGACTAAGACAAACATCAATGTTCGTGCACACAAATGTTTGACTTGTGCGGGAATCGAACTCGCGACCTCAGGCGTGGCAGTCGGTTACACTAACCACTACGTCATTGAGGCCGATTGATTGATGACGCCATTGAGAATCCACAAATTTATATAAATTTAGTACTTAATTGCAATTGATGTTAAAAACTATTAATTTAAACAAATAATTATGTTTAACACAATATTTTTTGTTATGAATAAATAATAAATAACGTTTTACTGGCCCAACTCGGGATTCCAACCCGAGAGCTCGAGCACAGCAGTCGCTGTCACTAGTCACGTAGTATATATGAACTTAATAATAGTAAAATTAGGCCAAAGCTGGCATAAAATATGTGTTGCCAGACCGTCTATAAGGATAGTGCTAATAAAATTATTTATTATTGAGAGTAGTTTTCCTCCGCTAAGTAATGAAAGTGGTTATAAGTAAATATGGCATGACATTAATCATACGTTAGCACGCACTTATGGGTCCATAAAAGCATAATGCAATTCAGAGAATATAGCGGCTAGACGGTTGACTCATCGCAAGGTGAACGCACACACAGTCGGACATGCGAACACACAAGTGTTTACTACAAAAAATAATGTATACTATCGGTCCTCACGGTTTCACTCACGTTTAATATTACTGCTACGCTTCTGTGGTTCTTAGAGTGATGTTATATGTTACATTGATAATACATACATACCATACATTTACATTTTTTATTTTGTATTATTATCAGGACAAGACATGTTTTATTTTTTTTTATTTTTTTTGGTATTCTTTTTATGTGTTCTTTTATGGTTTTATGTATGATTATAATTATTATTCTTTTTTTGTTATTATTGTCATTGCATGTTTAATTTAGAAATTAGTATTATTGTATCAAATATCAAATACAATGTAAATTGTTCCTGATAAATAAATAAATACATAGATTAACGCCTGTTTAATAATAATATAGTATATTATTTGTTTAGTGATAGTGTAGCTTTCAAATGGTGTACGTATTCTAAAACCGGTCCAATATTTTTTTAAATTATTAATTACAAACAAAATCATTTTTTATAATATTAGTGTACTCATACATTTGAAGTCCGAGAAAACAACGGGTTGCACTCCGGGAGTGCCGGCAGAAGTGAAACTTTGAATATTAACGTTGTGCATTTTTAATATTTTGGAATGGTTAGGGAATCATTTTACACGAATTGTTTTAATTATCAGTATAAAAGTACTATAATTTATGTGGTAAAATACAATATTCATTTATTGCGCTATCCTACACAAACATGACAATTCTCCCTTCGTCTTACAAATTTTCGATCAGGTCAGGTGTCCTGACGCGAGTTTAACATTTTTTACCCATCACTAAAAAGTGCACAACGCCGCTCAACAAGTTTTCACTTCAAAAAGTCATTTATGGAAATCCGTAGTCTCTGCCTACCCCTCTGGGAAACAGGCGTGAATCTATGTATGTATGTACATTTGAAGTCGCAGGTTTACTGGACCCGAGTTATTTAGTCTCTTATTAAACGTGTAAGGTATTTTAACTAATACTTTTATTGAGATATTCCCACGCAAAGCTTGATAGATAGATCATTTGAAAGAGTCATGTAATCTATACTAATATTATAAAGCTAGAGTTTGTTTGTTTGTTTGTTTAAACGCGCTAATCTCAGGAACTACTGGTTCGATTTGAAAAATTTTTTTAGTCTTGGATAGCCTATTTATCGAGAAAGGCTATAGACTATATAACATCACGCTACGACGCACGGGGGCGGCGCAGTAACCATAAACGCGGGTGAAACCGCGGGCAAATCTAGTAACAATAATATATTCCGTAACACTTGAGTCTCTGCCTGTCCATATTCGGTGTCCGGTTACTGAGTCAGCGATGTATAGGCGACGCCTCACTGCTCCTGTGAGATGCCATTATAATCCCGACCCTTCCCGCCTGCTAAACAACCGGATTATGATTGCGTGTTGAGCACACATTAAAAAAAACAACTTATTTTACCTTTATTTTATCTTTTACACAGCAATTGGTAAAGTAATATGTACCTATATGGGGAAATGCTGCCAAGACCTATGCTTACCTTACTCCTGACTTGTGGATTGACATTCCATTGACTAAGTCGCCATACTCTTGAGTTCAAAGCATTTTTCAAGAATGAAACTGAAATAAAAATTCTTTAACCTATATGGGGAATGTAGGTATATCAGAATCCTAACTAATATTATAAATGCAAATGTGAGTTTGTTTGTTTCGCTTTCACGCCTTATCTACTCGACCGATCATCATGAAGTTTTGCATAGAAAAGGATATTTTGGACAATTTCTAGGTTCTAGGACAATGCAAGGTACCCTATGACCTTTTCTGTACCCCTGACAACGTGTATGCGGTGCCAGATTTTAAACTACCTCAATATAAAATTTCACCTAAATCGGTTGAGTGGTTTAGCCGTGAATAGGTAACAGACAGACAGACATACAGAGTTACTTTCAAATTTATAATATTAGTAAGCATTAATGTAGGTATTTGTGTTGCACTAAGTTTTTAAACAATTGCAGTAGGTTAGGTATTTGTGTGTAACCGCAAATCAACATGTAAATTCATATTCCATGTATTCGAAAAGAGGGTCATTGCATTGAATACCTTCATCTTTGATTATACGTGAACCTAATAAAAATAATTCTAAGAAAGAGGCCTCCAAACTCAGTCATTTTATCCTGTAGTATATCTAATCTTATCTTATGTGGGTGGTGGTGGTGTGGTACCAATCAGTGCAGACCAGCGACACTTCGACCCAGTGGGATCTTTTGTGTCGACACTCTCCCAATAACGACTTCCATAGATGTTCATGGCAGCCGGGACCGACGGCTGAACGTGCTCTCCGAGGCACGGAGCAGGCGATAATTGTCAATCAATACGCACATAATTTCAAAAAGTCATATAACTTCCGAAAGTCAGAGGTGCGCGACGTGGGTTCGAACCCGAGACCCTCTGCATTGCAGTCTGTTGGTCTCCCCACTGAGCTATCGCTGCATCCTGTAGTATAAGTTTGCACTTGTTGTTTGCATGCAATTGTGCGCTCCTTAATTCGTTGGCTAGATCGGGTAAGAATTTATTGAGTTTTCGTTAAGAAGTCTTCAGTATCAAAACGGATTCTGGAAATGTGTCATTTTGGGGCAGAATCATTGAGTTCTTTGGTAAGGAAGACTTTTGTAGCAAAACGGATTCTGGAAATGTGTCATTTTGGGGCAGAATCATTGAGTTCTTTGTTAAGGAAGACTTTTGTAGCAAAACGGATTCTGGAAATGTGTCATTTTGGGGCAGAATCATTGAGTTCTTTGGTATGGAAGACTTTTGTAGCAAAACGGATTCTGGAAATGTGTCATTTTGGGGCAGAATCATTGAGTTCTTTGGTAAGGAAGACTTTTGTAGCAAAACGGATTCTGGAAATGTGTCATTTTGGGGCAGAATCATTGAGTTCTTTGTTAAGGAAGACTTTTGTAGCAAAACGGATTCTGGAAATGTGTCATTTTGGGGCAGAATCATTGAGTTCTTTGGTAAGGAAGACTTTTGTAGCAAAACGGATTCTGGAAATGTGTCATTTTGGGGCAGAATTATTGAGTTCTTTGTTAAGGAAGACTTTTGTAGCAAAACGGATTCTGGAAATGTGTCATTTTGGGGCAGAATCATTGAGTTCTTTGGTAAGGAAGACTTTTGTAGCAAAACGGATTCTGGAAATGTGTCATTTTGGGGCAGAATCATTGAGTTCTTTGGTATGGAAGACTTTTGTAGCAAAACGGATTCTGGAAATGTGTCATTTTGGGGCAGAATCATTGAGTTCTTTGGTAAGGAAGACTTTTGTAGCAAAACGGATTCTGGAAATGTGTCATTTTGGGGCAGAATCATTGAGTTCTTTGGTAAGGAAGACTTTTGTAGCAAAACGGATTCTGGAAATGTGTCATTCATCTTTATCGACATAACAAATATTTGGTGTCAGTGAGTGATCTTTTTTTAAATAAATATTCGTAGTGTTTTATGTGGGGCGAGATAAAACACCTTCTTAGGCCGGCGAAATAGAGACCTTGACACCACTTCAGCTGTAATGAGGACGTGTGTGTGTCTCGTGCTCGTGCACTACACGACTGGTTATCCATCAGGTAGTGTTGTCAAATTGACATGCTACAATAAAAACATTAAAAAATGAATTTGAATGGCAACGCAGATATCGAAGTCAAACAATTTATAAATCATTCGATTTTTATCGATGACTATCGCGTATCACAAATTTTAAAAGCACGATACTTTTTAAAAGCAATAAAAAAGAACCTTAGTTTTAGAAAATACTAGATATTGCCCGCGGCTTCGGTCGCGTAAATGTAGGTTAGGTTAGGTTAGTAACACTAGTTTTTCCTGGATGAAAGGTACCCTATGTCCTTTTCTGTTCCCATGACAATGTGTATACGAAATATCACGATGATCGACCGAGTAGTTAAGGCATGAAAGCAAACAGACAAACTCACATTCGCATTTATAATATTAGTAAGGATTGCCTAAACTATACCGTGTATTATCTATACTAATATCATAAAGCTGAAGAGTTTGTTTGTTTGAACGCGCTTATCTCAGGAACTACTGGTTCGATTTGAAAAATTATTTTAGTGTTGGCTAGCCTATTTATCGAGGAAGGCTATAGGCTATATAACATCACGCTACGACCCACGGGGGCGGCGCAGTAACGATAAACACGTGAATCCGCGGGAACATCTAGTCTTGCATAATTTCAGGATGCCGTAACGCTTAGAAAGTGGCTCTTTACCATAATATTCATAATACTATACAATTGATGTCAATTTTCTTATGTTGAGTAACCGCGATAATTTAACAGTTGTTATATCTTTACGTTATTGTTATGTAATTCTCGTTGACAAGTTATATTAGCGGTTTACCGGTTCGTTGGTTCATCTTCCGGTCGTTGTCTATGACTTTTTATAATGGCTATTATTTATATAATTGGTTGTATTGACTAACTAAATAAAAGAAAAATTATTTATATAACATATGAACTCCCACTCGCATAAAAATCCTCGTGGTTTAGCGAGTGGTCTAAGCCATGGTATTATTATTGTAAACTTTAATGAATAAAAAAATATATATATTGTCAGTTTCATATATGACACAATTATTTCATGGTAGTTTTGTTTAATAAATAAATATGGGTACGTTGAAAATACGCGTCTTTTTAGTGTAGTAGGTAGTAATAGGTGACGCAGGGGTAGTGAATACAACCGCTGTGCCAGTCACGTTTTCGTTTCCTGGGTTGGGCAGAGTTATTATTTTTTCTGTCAAGAAAGTTTTAGAAGCAGCACGTAGTCTGCGCCTGGTGCGACAATAGGCTTCCTCCCTATTACGTTGAACCTATACATAATTATAGTTGACGAAATATCAGTGTTATACATATCTACTATATGTATAAACAAAACAACAATATTCAAGAAAGTTGTAAAAGTATTTTATGAAATAATAATCATAATCGCAGTTCAAAAATAACATTAACAATAATAATCAAACTATCTTTAAATATTAATACGGCTATCAAAACTAAAATTTATTATAATTTTTAAAGATATACATACATAGATTCACGCCTGTTTCCCAGAGGGGTAGGCAGAGACTACGGATTTCCATTTGCTACGATCCTGACACACTTCTCTGGCTTTATTCACTTTAATTACATTCCTCATACACGCCCGTCGGTTCAAAGAGCTCTTAACCTGGCCTTTGTCCAGAACGCCTCCGATCTGATCGAGGAACGTTCGCCTAGGTTTTCCTCTTGCGACTGTTTCATTCACACTAGCCTTATAAACTTTCTTAGTCAGTCTTTCCTCGTCCATTCTTTCAACATGTCCAAACCAGCTTAACAGACCCGTTTCTATTCTTGTAACCATATGCACTTTCATGCCGCCTCTCTCTCTAATCACACTATTCCTTATTCTATCTTTCAGAGTCACACCACATATGCTTCTCAACGCTCTCATTTCTACAGCATTTATTCTGCTCTCATGCTTCTTTTTCATACATAAGTGTGAGCACTAATAGTCCTCTATGAACAGCCAAACGATATATGCAATGGAAATATTGCACGTGCAGCTTATGTTGCTGACTGCATCATCCAACAAAAAATCGTCTCTTAAAATAGAATAACGCAGTCACGGATAACTTACTTACGTAATATAAAGTACTCATAAAATAAATGTGTTTGTCTCCAGAACGGTCTGCTGTCATCCCTGCCGTACTTAGGCAAGTACTTGTGCGCGCTAGCCTCGTCCGTGCTGGCTGACTGGCTAAGACGCAGCGGCAAACTCTCCACCACCACCGCCAGGAAACTCTTCACCGGCTTCGCTGTTGGTCTACCAGGTAACCTTTATTACTAGCTCTTTAATTCAAGACAACAGTCAACAGTATTTAAAAGAAATTGTAATTGTTGTCCTAGATCTTATTTCGCAGTGACTGTAGAATGCAATAGTCATTTCAAAAATTCGTTTATGTTTTGAGAATCCTAACTAATATAATAAAAGCGAAAATGAGTTTGTTTGTTTGTTTGTTACCTTTTCACGCCTAAACCACTAAACCGATCATCCTGAAATTTTGCATATACGTTGTCAGGTATACAGAAACGAACATAGGCTACCTTTCATCCCGAAAAAAATTACTGTTCCCAAGGAAAACAACAATAACGTTCTTATAATAATAGATGGCGCTACGTGTCTTGCCAATCATGATTGAATTATATTATTACAAGCAGAGTACGACCCGAATTGATTGTCAAATTCTAAATTAACGCGAGCGAAGCCGCGGGCAAAAGCTAGTAGACTATAATTATATTATTAATAACATGTATTATTAATAATAAAATAAAAATCCATAAACTATTATACAATTTGTATTCAAAGTTATATCGCTTAGTGTCTGCTTGTATTCGTTGCTTCAATCCGCCATAATTACATAGTGGACTAAATACAAGCAGATATACATGGAAAAATAGAGATTTCAAATCGGCCATTCAAAAAATATTGATGAAATAGTAAGTATGAAAACCACATCGTTGCCGATTTTCTTAATTCAAATTACTACTATTAGGAGTACCGAGTAGGATAGTAGTAATTTGAACTACTAATAGTATCTAGTGATTTTTACTACTATTAGGAGTCTTTAGCAACTTTAGTCATTGGAAGCTATACGCTGCGTCGAATGGTGTGGGTACCGGGTACGGTCTCCACACGGGACAAACATTTGTGTGATCTACATGTAGGTAGTTGTACCGAGTGTGTGTCTTTGTATCTTGTTCAAATGTTTAAGACTGTGCCGAGCTTAAGACAGATAATGACAAAGCTCGTGCGGCGCATATTCAAATTGGCGCGCGGCCGCCATAGTAAAATTGTATGGAGGATTTGAAGTGCTTTTTTGATAAATATGTATCTTTATTGTCAACCAATAACTTAAATATTTGGGACGGACAAATTGTAATATAACTATTTATGTTTCGTTTAAGCTGTAAAATAGGATAGATTTCTACTGTTATAATCTAAAAATCACGTAACACGAGCTTACGTTTTTGCATTTTTCGTACAAATTTACGTAATTTTGTAGTCGAAAATATTAATTATTTTAAGTTTTTTACACGGAGTAATTGTAAAAACATTCATTGTTATGGTAAATGTATATTTTATATTTGTATTAAACAAAAAAAATTTATTTTATTCACTTAACTGTGAACTTCTGTTTTGGCAACTTTCGCTCGGCGCAGTCTTAAAAAGTCGACACAGAAATTATTGCTAAATGCAATCTTGTTTATTTATTTATTTATTTAAGTACAGCGACATAACACAATATATACATTAGATATATTAAATATAGTCTTTTAAAGAAAAGAAAAACAACTTTTATTAACATAATTGTATTAATTTTTGCTCATCTCAACAACTAAATATTTTAAACTGTTAATTCGCAGGTCTGCTGATGATTGCGCAGGCAAATATAGGCGGTGACCGAGTGGGGTCTATTGCCATCTTCACGACAGCTCTGACCATCAACGGTGCCGTCACCGCAGGGTACCTCGGCAACGGACTGGATATCGCACCCAACTTCAGTGGTAAGCAAATACTTCATATTAATTTACGGCCTCGATGGCGTGGCAGTGTAACCGACTGCCACGCCTGAGGTCCCGGGTTCGATTCCCGCACAAGTCAAACATTTGTGTGCATGAACATTGATGTTTGTCTTGGTCTGGGTGTTTCTATGTATAATATGTGTGTATTTACAATAAAAATAGTATATATGTATGTTTATCCATTGTCTAGTATCCATAGTACAAGCTCTGCTTAGTTTGGGCTAGATGGTGTTGTGTGTATGTGGTAGAATATTATTATTATTAATATTACAAATGCGAATGTAAGTGTGTTTGTTTGTAACGCTTTCACGCCTTAATTACTCGACCTATGAAATTTCACATACACGGAGTCCCTTTCATCTAGAAAAGGGCTGGTCCCGAGGGCTAGTTTTTTGACTAAATTTAAATTAATCTACGTTAAGGTTATCGATTCACCCCATAGTTGTTATGTTAGTGCCCAAAATATCAATACAATAAGCATCGCCGCGTCGTTTTGACATGTTTATGTGTAACCGGATATGATAACGAATGCGAAAAGTATGCACATTTAGATTTGGTACAAGTATGCCTTTAAAGTTCATACGTTTTTCTGCCACATCGTACAAATACGAGACCCTGACAAATACATTACTAAGAATTGTATTAAAGATTCGATGGATTTAATTAAAAAACACACATACATACAGCCACTCGAAACATTAACCTGCTTTTGACGTAGTCGGCAAAATGTGGTATGGTCTTAAGTCAGACCTTGGTTATCAAAAAGCTATGGTAAGTTTCAACTGAAATTAAAAATATGCTTTTTATAATTACAGGAACTATCTTCGGCATGGCTAACACGCTCTCGTCCATCGGCGGCTGGCTTTCCACCTTCATGGTTGGAGAACTCACCAAGGAAAATGTAAGTACTTGATTCTAATACAATACAAACTACTGCATAATTTTGATTATTGTTTACAATACATTGAAATTAAACTACTATATAGGTACGGATTTTATCGCGTTGTTTATTTGACACTTTATTACAAAATTTTGAAAACTGTTACACTACTATTATCTACTATTAAACTTTACTAATTTTTAAGCTAATTAAATTATTGAAACTATTAAAACTAATAATAGTTTCAATAATTTAATTAGCTTAAAAATTAGTAAAGTTTAATAGTAATAGTAGTATAACAGTTTTCCAAATTTTGTAATAAAGTGTCAAATAAACAACGCGATAAAATCCGTACATAGTAGTTTAATTTCAATGAATAACATTCGCGTAAACAGAAGACAATATTATGTTTACAATACATCTTAAAATACTGCGCCACCATCAGTGCAGTGTCAATTACTGCACAGATGGCGCCATGGTTTAAATTGTCACCTCGCTACTGCCACTGCAACGAGTGTTGTGGGTTCGAACCCACACGGGATAAAAAATTTTGTGGTCCACAAATGGTTGTTTTGAGTCTTAACAAACATTCAAATGTCCGTTGTTTGAATGTTTGTTAAGTCCCCCGCGACACAGGAATTGTTCTGAGTACGGGAGCCGTATTTAAAAAAAAAAATGATTTGAGAGTTGTTGATTCGAATTCTTAAGCAAATGTTCGTATGCCTGTTATAGGCGAATATGTCGGGCTGTTACTTGATGTCACTATCTAATGTACCATATTCTTGGCGAATAAATATCTTTCTTTCTTTCTTTCACCTATTTGTGTGATCTACTCTTTAATTCTGGGTATAGTTTGTGGTCGTTACTAAAATATTTGTGAACAGGAAAATTTACGAACGCAAAAGATAATTTTCATAGAGGAATAATAAAAATGTTGCTACACACTCACAAAGACCTGGCCTAGACATCCTCGATGGTAGATCCTATGAGTATACTAAAACATCTACTATCCGGCATATATTTTAGTCCCTCCATTACTACGTAGCTAAAAACTTACTTAAAATAGCTTTCAAAACATAAAAACGAGTTGTTTTAGCTACAAACAGTTAAATTTTGACATCATTCATAGAACTAGCGGTCGCCAAGTGGTCGAAATTCGACCATAATTGTATTAAATTTTAAGTTTGATCGTTATTAAGATTTTATTATCTATAACTCTGCCCTACTAAGCGCAAAAGCGGTATCTCAAAAAATATTGTAAAATTGATTTTTATGCCATCGGATAGCTTGAAAAAATACGCATCTAATGAACTAAGCCTTTTAGCGCTATCTTGTTCAAAACACATGAAAAAAACCTTTAGAAAGATTTCACTATCTCAGTTTTACCTTAAATCACTAAGGGTATTAGAGGTATATCAATATTACGTAGGCAACCAGCCGTATATTTGAATGCCGCCGATCCTCTTAAAAAAAACAGCAATTTTTCTAAGCCCATAAGCGGCAAATATAACGCGTGAAGTTAATATACTGACTTACCGCTAAGGCGATTAGTATTTTAATGCTTACTTGATCCGCAAATCTTTTTGACTATGAGATACGGTTGCAGCAGCAAATCAAATTAGTCCTTATGGTTTGATTGAAACGATTGAATTTCTAATACATTTTACAGTGATTTATCCTCGCCGTTGACAATATTCGTGTCATAACTTGTTTGTTTTCGTTGCAAAGAGGTCATAATCTTGTAATTGCTGTGTTAAATCACTAGAAATCTGTGAATTAACGTGTTAAGTGGTGTAATTTCGTGTTTTGATAATCAGGTAAGTCTTATTAAATATAGTTTCAGTATAATATATATATATATACCTAAACATTTTCGTTTTGTTCAAAACTTTCTTGCGACCGGCATGGCGCACTCGTATTATCTACATAGCGAAATTGAACTTTATTTGCTAGGCCACAACATACGTGATTTCTCATCTGTCTGTCGTGCCGATGATGATAATTTAATTCGTACCTATTTTACACTATGTAATTGCATCTAATTAATTACGACAATTTGTAATTATTTCCCAAATCAATTGTATTTAGATTTAGCATACCTATTAAAGGTAAGTGTGTAAAATCTTTTGATGAATAAAATTATAAGCCAATTAAAATAAACGAATATTGTTACAGTTAAATCATGTCACAAAGAAATACGAAAATGATGATGCTGTTAGCACAAAAAAATAAGGCATTGAGAGAAAGGTTCAAAGAATCGAAACAATTACAACGTAATATTCAAACTATCGATCCCGACTTTTTCCCTAGTAGTGATTCAGATAATGAACTTCAAGACAGTGCAAATCAATCACTAGCTCCGATTAATTATTCGTCAAATTCTTTCCGACTCTGAAGTTTTAAACTTTATAATGGGCCCATCTACATCAAAAGATGAATATTTCAATCAGCATCAAGACGATCAGAACACAGAAACCGAGAACAACAACATATCCATGGACTCTTTGATTACGTTAACAACTGTGCCGATTACTGAACAAAATGATTTAACTGAAATATCATCGCCAATATTTTGTTCAAATAAAGAAAATGTTTTTAATTTAGATTGCGCTAGTACAGAATTTCTGATTATAAAGACTGTAAACGATCAACAAAGATCCTGTATTTCTCAAGTGGACACAGACCAAATAATGATAACTGTTTCCGAAAATACGATTTATACATCTGACACTCTCATGAATAATTCAAGTGTGACACGTGCTGAACCTGAAAAATCAGTTGAGGATACGTCCCAAGGAAACGAAATTAAAGGAAGCGCTAATCTTAGGGACACCGAGAATCTGGTACAAAATGAGATGACTGCTGATAATACACATGATCTAACAACTTATACTAAAACAGGTATGATTAGGAAAAGAAAAAAATATGACCAACCTCTCAAAGTTAGAAAAGAAGCGAAAATGAATGAGATAAGAGAGAAACATGGCGTGAAACCACCCTGTCCAGCTTCCTGCAAAAAGCTTTGTATCCAGAATATATCGGAGGATCAGCGAAAAATTATAAATGAAAATTTCTGGAATTTAAATGACAAAGAGAGGAAGGCTTATATGCTGCATCACACTTCAGCAAAATCTGTGAAACAAAGAACAGTAACAAGACCTGAATCAGGGAACTACAGAAAAAATATAAGCTATAGTTATTCACTTAAAGACGGAATTGGTACAACGTATGTAGTATGTAAAACTTTCTTTTTGACAACTTTAGGCTACAAAACATCTAATGACAAACCTTTACAGACTGCTTTGGCCAATTCTAAGGACACGGTTGCACCGCCAGTAGACAAGAGACTGGGAGCTACTCCTCGCAATAAAATTGACACTAATCCTATTAAGGAACATATAATGAGCTTTGAGCCTAGCATATCTCATTATAGGCGTGAGCACGCCCCCAATCGCTTATACTTACCCAGTGATTTGACAATCAATGTCATGCACAAAGATTTTATAAAAAAATATTCCTCTTACAACGTATCTTACGAAAAATACCGAGAAGTGGTCCGAGAATTGAATATTTCTTTTGTAAAACTTGGCCACGAAGAGTGTGAGGACTGTGAGGAATTCCGCCTGCACGATAATACACATACCAAAGAAAACCTTCAAGAAGGCTGTTTAGGTTGCACAAAATGGGCAAGTCATAACGAACGGGCAAACATGTCAAGACAGCAATATAAATTGGACAGTGAGCTAAATGAAACTGATTCAGATACTGTTGTATATTCTGCCGACTTACAAAAAGTTATCATGCTGCCCAGGATAGATATGTTTAAAACTACTATTTTTACCCACAGGATAGTAGTTTACAACGAAAGTTTCGTGCCGACTGGTCAAGGCCGAAAAGGTTTGAGTGTTTTTCCTGTGCTATGGTATGAAGGGTTGTTTGGACGCTCCAAAGCCGAAATCATAAGTGCATACTACCATTTTTTTATTTTTCATCGGGATAAAAAAAATATCATACTGTGGGTTGACAATTGTTCATCACAGAACAAAAATTGGTCATTTTTTTCTTTCTTAATTTACGTTGTGAATTCAAATGACATCAACGCCGACAAAATTGTGATCAAATATTTTGAAACCGGCCACACCTTTATGTCGGCCGACAGTTTCCATCATAGGGTGGAGTTGTCGATAAAACGCATGAAAAACAAAATTTATGATTTTGCTGATTTTTCTCAGGCAGTTAGTACTGCAGGAAAAAACGTAAAACCTAAAGAAATGGCTCTACAAGATTTTTATGACTGGGAAGATTATACGACACAGTATAAACTGTCTCGAATTAAACCGCGTCCATATATTAATGAAATGGTCGAAGTAGAAGTCAATAGGGGCAGTTTTGATTTGACATACAGAACTGGATTCAATAAAGACCCTATCACTGCGAACATAATTAGAAATAAAATTTTGAAAACTCAAGTTTTGCCACCACCGAAGAAGAAAATTGCACCGTAAGGCATTTCTAAAAGCAAAAAAGAAAATATTTTGAAATCTTTTCAAAATATTATACCTCAAAATAGAATGTCCTTTTGGAGAGAAGTCCCTACTTTTGACTAGAATTCATAGAATCCGTTTCGTCTCTAAATATTTTTTTATGTCATGTTAAATTTCAATAATAACAGACTTTATAAATATACTTAGATTGTTTTTTTCTTTAAAACAATACATATTTTATTCGACAGCAAATTCATATTTTATTGTATACAGAAATGTAGGAGAAGAGCTAACGAAAAAGCGGTAACTCAAATCTTAATTCTTAATTACTAAGCGGTGTGGCAGTATCTCATAAATAAGGTATATCCGCATACATTTTTGATATTTTAACTATTGTAATAATAAATAGACCCAATTTAATATATAAATTCTATATAATAAGTAAAAAAGTAAATATATTAATTAAAGAAAAAGTATTTTTACAAAACTTCAATTATCTCAAAACTCGCTTTCATTGAGATAACGCTTTTGCGCTTTGTAGGGCAGAACTGTACCCTTATAATCACATTTCATTTAGTCACCTACTCCACATACATATGTAACCATAGTTACAAAGAATTCTACGACATCAGACCAACAATTCCGAAATACCTACTACGAACGCGATTCGACTGCGTGTGTCAAATGCATGGTTGTGTGCGTGTAGTGTATTTTCATTAATTTAATGTATTTCTAATGCATATTTTATAAAAATATTAGGATTCGCCACTCTTTCTCCATATAAACTCAAATTTTATTCTACTCCGTCCGCACAATTTTCGTAAAAAGGCGTACAAAGTTTTTGCTTCACGTATTAATATATAGATACATACATACATACATAGATTCACGCCTGTTTCCTAGAGGGGTAGGCAGAGACTACGGATTTCCATTTGCTACGATCCTGACACACTTCTCTGGCTTCATTCACTTTCATCACATTCCTCATACACGCCCGTCGGTTCAAGGAGCTCTTAACCTGGCCTTTGTCCAGAACGCCTCCGATCTGGTCGAGAAACGTTCGCCTAGGTTTTCCTCTTGCGACAGTTCCATTCACACTAGCCTTATAAACTTTCTTAGTCAGTCTTTCCTCGTCCATTCTTTCTACATGTCCAAACCAGATATGTATCAAAAATGAACTGTCCGTAGGTATGTAAAACGATTTGTTTTCTGGGCGCCTAGTACGTTTTCTTTTTACGTTAACACGATCGACACGTTATCCGCGTTTTGATCTCTGATTGGTTAAGAACTCGGAGCGGGCCAATCGGAGCGTCGAACGTCGTAAACGTGTCGATCGCGTATACGTAAAACAAACTCGCACTAGGCACTCTGGATATTGAATCTGGTTATAAACTAATATATTCCTACTGTGGATACTTGCCAGACCCGTCGAGATTAAATATTAACAGATTGTAATAAGATATTTCATCCTTTTCACAGAACACCCCTGAACAATGGAAGTACGTATTCTACATCTTAGCGTGCACGTACATCGTCGGCGCTCTCTGCTTCGTGTGCTTCGGTTCAGGAGAACTGCAGCCCTGGAACTCTCCTAAAAGCCCTCCTACAGAAGAGAAACACGAAGAACAACCCCTCAATGAAGAAAAGGCGTGAACAGACAGATATTGTCAGGCATGTTGCGGTGACTTTACTTTGAGGACAATAGCTTCTAGAATATTCTCTTCAGAGTTGTTCCAGTGATCCGAAAATCTCTCATCATACTCAGAACAAAAACTAAGATCATAATATTCGATGAAAATTCCAGTAATCCAATATATTTAAAACTAAATAATTGGTATTACCTTCATCAATAACGAAGATAGTCGAAAATATTTTGCTAGAACCTTTTAACAAAGGTTTTGATAAGCAACCTGCTACAGAAATAGTTGTTGACATTGACGTTAACATTTTTGAATATTAACTTTACATTTTTGAATATGAACTTTACAGATTTGAATTTTACATTTTTGAAGTTTTACCTACATGTCTGACGGAATTTTAGATTTACAAATTGACGTATTATCACAAATGCGTAGAGATTTTGATTTATGTTCACATCTTAGCATTGAATCGAGTCTAGTTTTGTTGTATCAAGCTTGTTATAGACTAGGAGGACAGCAGTATTTGTTTATGCACCATTCTAACTTTTATTCGCACATATTATTGTCGGATTAATGTTCGAAATAGATATATGACATACGCTTATTTCAAATATCAGTCCATCTTTAGCCACCAATATTGTTATCGTAATACAAACAATAAAATAATATTCCAATAGTTAAAAAACAGATGTAAATTTTAATTAAGTTTTGTAATCCCCGGTAGATGGTGTTACCATCGTTTCAGTGTTACCACTGTGCAAAAACAAAGACTGCTATCGCCCTTAATTTTATTAAAGCATAAGTAATAATTTTCCCATTTTTTGACAATCTCTAAATGAGAAAATGATTCCTAATGTATTGTTAAAAAATGAAAAAGTAAAAAAACTCAAAAAAAGGCTGTTTAGTGTGTAAATCATAATGTGATGTATTTATATGACGTATACCGGCGCGCCCTCGGACTCTGAAACGTTAGGTTCGAACGAAACCCGACTCACACATACGTAGTGTTTAATGTCAAGAAGCTCTCACACACAAACACACACACACATACATGCAGCACATCGGCAATAACTGCGCACCTGTCAGATGACGTCATCAAGATGGCCGACCACTCCAAACGGGTGGGTTGCGCAGATATTTTCGATGTGTTGTACATGCTTAGTTTATTGCCGTAATAGCGATCATATATGGGATTTATTCTAATCAATAATATTGTTCTACTAGTTATAAATACGGTTGCTTAGAAATTATTTAGTTTTCTGTCACAAATTTCTCAGTAACTAGCTGTCTTATAGGATTATACCCGGTAGATGGCAGTACCTGCACTTTTATTTCGTATAACTAAAATATCAATGACATTTATCTATACCTCAATTCAAAATTAAAACGGTTTAATAATGGTACCTTCGTAATTTGATAGAAACCATTTTGCAGCTGTCTTAAAGAAGTTTATCCCAATGTGATCGTAATTACGAGTTAATTATTATTTTAATTTTTTTGTTGGTCCTTCCATCCTTTGGTAATGCGAGCACGTATTAGCAATTTGTTTGGTTAATTATGAAATGTAAATGGTATAAGCTTCGATCAAATATACCATAGATGCACATTCTCATACAAAAACCGCGTCAAAATGTGGCACTGACCAGTACTACTTATTTATAAGCGTCTGCATTTATTATGCAATCCAGGAAATAAACCGGAATAACCATTGAACGCCCACTGAGAAACATTTTGTAATAGTTTAGTTAAAACGCGTCAATGTAAAGCGTCCTAAGTGTGTTACTCGCGATACGCAAGTGTACTAAGTATATGGTACGGTCTCCACCCTAGTAGTGGTATCGATTCGCTCTCGCTTACGGGCAGCGCACGCAAGAGTGAGTGGGACAGGTGCATAATATAGCGCATACGACTGATTTATTTATGCACAGTTTTGTTGGGGCCATTTTTCGAGCGACGATCATGCATCCATGGTATATTTGATCGATGGGTATAAGTACCTAGTACCATCACCCTTAAAAAGATGTATATGGAACAATGTTATAAAAATGTCTATATCTAATGTGCCAAAATATTGTATTCTAGCTGTCCCGACAGACGGTCCTGTAAACACGAAAAAAAAACAAATCTAAACCATTCTCGAATCCACTTGAACACACACAAAAAATATCATTAAAATCGGTCCAGCAGTTTAGGAGGAGTTTAATTACAAACACACGCACAGAAGGTTTATATATATAAAGATTATATCTATTATATTTACTTATTTATTTAAACAATAGTTGTATACAACGTTTTGGATTATAAAGAGCCTACAAACTTATGAAACATCAATGTTTCCAAAGTTTTGGAACATATAATTACTTACAAATGACTATTTACAGTACACATATATCATGTTTTGCCACAGTACATATATATACAATATTTCAGCATATTGAATGTAGACTTTTTAATGGAACTTTGTTTCATATACATGTTATTGAAGGTGACCATACCTACCTATTATTAATCTATGTTTGAATTATATTTTCGTTGATAAAAAGTAACAAAGACTTTTGTACCTGCTTGTTGCAATCATTTTGTTTTCTAAACAATCTTTTGCTATGTAGGTATATATGACTTCATATGAACAGATATGATCAAGATTTTTGTGTGAAACATCATTTACATTTCAAACACCAGTGTTTAGTGTGTAAAGTAGGACGCTTACCAAATTGTACTGATAGATGTAAGGCGGATCGTATCCGGGGACCATACGTGAGGACTACAAATCTAACGTGTCTGTAATTGAGCTCACAATACTATGTACATAGACGAATGCGACTTGGACATTTACTTGTATAGACACCAACATATGTAGCTAATTAATTAACTAATTTGTAAAGGAACCAACCGCTCAAGTAACCAGAATAATTTGTTGCCCAAAACATGCACATGACATCTGCTATCAATTTAAAATTACAAGCAAATCTTAGAAATGTAGGTACTTTGGTATTTATAGAGATCAATATAATTGGTAGCCATACTTGTTACTACAAAGCAAAAAAGCAGCGATAGCTCAGTGGGGAGACCAACAGACTGCAATGGAGAGGATCTCGGGTTCGAACCCACGTCGCGCACCTCTGACTTTCGGAAGTTATATGACTTTTCGAAATTATGTGCGTATTGATTGACAATTATCGCCTGCTCCGTGCCTCGGAGAGCACGTTAAGCTGTCGGTCCCGGCTGCCATGAACATCTATGGCAGTCGTTATTGGGAGAGTGTCGCCACAAAAGATCCCACTGGGTCGAAGTGTCGCCGGTCTGCACTGACTGGCCCCCATATAAGATAAGATAAGATAGCCAAGTAACGCAAACATTTGTTAGTTAAATAGCATTCGTCTTTATATATATATTAATGCAGATATATATATACATATATATATTAGTTTAAGGGATATTAATGTTGACATTTTTTATTTTATCACTATAATATTAAAAAGAACAATCAGCCCCATAGTATTGCAACTAAATTAAAAGTCAATAAGTGCCTTGCCCCGTGCCTTCACCCAGCTCAATGACAGACACAGAAATAACTTCTTGATGTATATAATTATAATTTTATTAAGTATTTTTATTAAGTATCTTATTTATTTTTCTACGTCGAAAGTTTAGGAAAATTCAGAGCCATTTTAGCATACCAGTGCGACGGAGATAGCTCCGCTCGCAAGCGACCATAGGCAAGTCTCGTTACTTTTTTACCGTAAGACATAGATATTAAGATTATAAGGTTGGTCCCATTGAACTATGAGATTGTATGTTATTTTACTTATTATTTCTTCGAGAACTTTTCTGACATTTATATTAAAAGACAATATTGTACTAATTACTCAAAGTATAATACATACATAATGTACATAACCGGCATGTAATGCCATTTTATGCTACCTGGATAAGCTGCCCTCACATTCTATCGGCGTTAACCGTCGGCATATACCAACAGAATTCACTGTCAGCTTATTTGGTAGTCTTAAGCTACCAACATATACTGCCAGCGGCAGCCGTCGGCACTTTGCCTGGCGTCGGACACTTCTACTTTTGAACAAAACATATGTGAGCCACGTGAAATAGCATGCTATGGCGCTTGACCCCAAAGCCAACTTATATCATTACACTCTTAAAACAGAGACCTAACTGAATATTTTGGCTTTATTAAATTTGAACTCTATTGCAATCACTTAACACGAATATAATATTAGAGTTTATAGTTACACAATTAGAGTTGAAATTGCCTAATTTTAAAATATCGAGTTGTGTCGCTGTTTTATTAAGTCCTTCAAACATTTGCCACGATAGAATAATATCCAAGAGCGTAGTAATGGGAGCAGACCGCTAAGCCATGTTCGCACTTAGCTTTATTACAAGGGACAATGCATTGTGTTTGCATTTCAACAGCTGTGATAAAGAGGTTTGTCTATGGCGTTACTTCGCTAGTATCTTTATGTTTAACGTGACGCTCTCAAAATTGTTCGTTATGTACTGAAAATTGTCAAGATGGTGTTTTTAACGGCTAATATTAGTTCCTAAATACGATCAGTATTTCGTAAAGGTTTTGTTTTTTGTCCATTTTGTTTTATTTATTTTTTTGGAATAGACGGACTTTTATATGTATTTATTAATTTGAATTGTGAATGTTCTAGATTCTAGGATGACCGGTCTTTAGGATTTTAGAACTGATTTTTCATTTCATACAAGCCACTTACTATCATAGTCATTGCTAAAATCTGTGTTATTTTAATGAAATTACTTCACAAACCCTTATACAAGTTAGTTGGTTCGTCGTTAAAAGATATGGCATACTTACTGATATGTCCCTAGTTCACATATATAAATAAAACTAATTCTGAAAATAATTCCTTAGATATTATGTCCATCGCTTACAAGCTTTCAGAATTATCTGTGGTTGCTATTCAAATATATTTTTAAGCCATAATTGGTTTTTCAAAAAATATAAAAAATACATATCACTTTTAATATCGTACCGTACCGACTTTGTATAATTATATTTATTGTGTATAAGTTATAACGGTCCGTCTATTTCCGCGAACATGTAATATTCCACAGACAACCTATCCTTCCAACGATTGCAGGGTAACTAAGTCCATAGAGTACATTTTATAAACGAAATAATAATTACTTAAGTTAAGTTTGTCTGTGGAAATATTCAATATATGTTTTAGTATTACAATATATATTTAATGTATTTGATAATTACCTTTTGTTTTAAAATGGCCTGCTCAATTTAGAACATTTTCTGAGTAGTTATCTAAAATTAAATGCGGCAATTCTTTGCTTGCAATAAATTCCGTAACAAATATTAACCGACTTTTAAAATATTAAATGACTCCAATGTTATCATAAGCTTATTAATACAGAAATAAGAGTTGTACTTGCAATATTATACGTTAGGACAAGTGTCCTAATTATGTTCTATAATTTGAGCAGGTAATTTTAAGATATAAGTTTTATACCGGGCGTTGAGCACGAAGGGGAAAACAATCCAACATTTGAACGTATCATAAACAGACAAAACGATTCCAATATGAGTTGTTCGACTTTCTCTAAGTCTCTACCATTTTTCAAAATATATATAATTGTTATGGTAATTCTCAATTATAGCTTTGGATATCGTTCTCAGCGTGCGATATAACAATGATTTTTAAGGCATTGATAATCTTTTAAACAATCGTCATTGAATGAACATTTTTAATTAAAGCTATACCGAAATATTAGTTAAGATTATTATTCTTAACATTTAATATGTGGACCATTGCATATTTGTATCACCTCATCGATTTTATATTGAAATTTGCTTTTAAAATATTACCAACGCCTCAAAAGTCACTCAACATAATTTAGTTTAAGCATTTCATCTTTGGTGAAAAAACATCACTACCATTTTGTTATACAAAAGCCCATTTTTATTAAGATTAAGCATCTCATGTCAATGTATATAAAATATAGGGGTAATCAATACACGCAGGACGATTGGCAACTAATTATCTGTAACGGCAAGGTATCGAAAGATTGGTTATTCATTTTGGCGTTTAGTCGACAATACGATGGCGCAGAACAGATGAGTACAGATGGATAGCCCAATACAGTGCGTATAACAGATGCGCTCACATAATACATACGAGTGTACAGCGAAACATTTGGTCGACTAACACGTCGGTCGACTCTTTTTACATGTATTAAATTGGCCATCTGTTCTCCATGTAATCTGTGACGACGACAGGATAACACTGCAAAATGCATGTCCTGTGTCATATTGTAATATATGTCATCATTCCCCATTTAATTATATCCTTGTATTAATAAAATTGGGTCATACTAAAACTATGATAAATATAGCACTAGTCCTTTTCGCTTTGATTACAG
Organism: Catocala sponsa; assembly: GCA_963564715.1. NCBI lineage: Eukaryota > Metazoa > Arthropoda > Insecta > Lepidoptera > Erebidae > Catocala > Catocala sponsa. The sequence continues at coordinate 22,263,466 of OY751341.1, read as the reverse complement.
AAAAGTGACTCTAAAACAAATTTGTGGGTATCGTTCTTATATCATTTGTATTCTACATGTAACTGCTTTCGAAATAGATTTTTGACGGCAAAAATGTCTTTTGAAATGGTTTTAAGTTAGTAAGTGATGCATCACCGATTAATAAGGTTGTAATGGAACAAAGTATAACGGAATTTGTATATTTCGTTTTGTTGGCATATTAGGTAATTTGAAAGCTTTTGTCGTATTTTTTGCAAGCTATTGGCTGAAGCTTGCTGTATGTTTTATTTAAATACAACATGTAACCGATAGAAGTGGCTGTAGGATTGTATTGTATTATGAATATTAATAATTAACCTTATAATTATTCCAATACGAAACAATTTTCCGTATTGTTTTGGTTTCACATGGTTCAAAGTCAGCAAAGTCTTATTCGTTATATCAGCTAATTTACAAGTCAATGTGAATTTAAAAATAATTCTATCGACTATAGTCTAGATAATAATAAAAAAAATATAATCATTCAATTGCTGCGTCTATTTTATTCATGAAATAAATTATACGATCTATGTCCACATCTTTCAGCTAAAAGTTGTATATTGAATTAAGATGAAGTTTGTATGGAAGACATTTTGTGTTATATTATACAATTTGAATGTAATTTTAAGCTTTGTATGTATGCTCGGCAATAAATATGTATTGTGAAGACAAGATATAAATGATATACAGTTATTTATGGCGTGACGATTTCATGATCAAGAATGAATGTAGGATGTGTTCTATATTGTACAGTAAGGCAATATTTATATGTATTTTCATATATTAATGCATGTGAAAAGATAACGATTTGTTATGTCAAATGACAGCTCTGTAATTTTGTGAACTATTTTCTTTTTGAAAATAAAGATTTTACCAAAATGTGTTTTGTTTTATTTTTATACCTTTACTACCTAGAGACCTTCTAGGTCCAGGACCCAGAAGGATGTGTCTTATCATTACTGCTATATTACACATGCTACTTAATATTGTCACATATAGAGTACTAGATGTTTCCGCGGTTTCACCCGCGTTTATCTTTACTGCGCCGCTCCCGTGGGTCGTAGCGTGATGTTATATAGCCTATAAGGCTGATTTTAGAGTTACGCTGACCGCGCGCTGACAGTTGAAATGTATGTAATGTCAGCGCTGAGCCATCAGCGTGGCTCAGGAACGATCGCTTTAATTACATACATATTGATCTGTCAGCGCCGACGATCAGCGCGACTGCAAAACCAGCCTAAGCCTTCCTCGATAAATAACGAACCAGTAGTTCCTGAGATTAGCGCGTACAAATGAAAACAAATAAACTCGTCAACTTTATAATATTAGTATATGTAGATAGGATACTTGCCGTGCTGTTTTTGTGACCTGGACCTAGTTAAGAGATAAGACATTTGTATAATATTATTATTTAGCACAAACTCAATAACTGCACGGATGGCGGTGACTGCACGAGTTGTTTAAGTGGTCGCCTCACTGCCGCCGCGCCAAGAGTTGTGGGTTCGATGCCTACACGGGACAATCATTTGTGTGAACCGCAAATGATTTTTCGAGTCTGGGTGTTTTCTGTTGTTTGAACGTTTGTAAAGGAACACAGGAATTATTCATTCTGCGACAGTCGTCATAAAACAAATGGCATCAAGGTTACTGAAGTAGTCGTTAGTTTAATAAATAAAACGCAGTGCTGGGTAACTTACAATATGTTTATTGAAGAAACATTACATGTTAGCACAGCCTAGCTGTCCCTACGAAGCTCTCGCTCCCTCACTACCGATACAAGGCATGGTGACTGATTACAGCTCCGTCTTACTTACGTAACGTGACGTCACACCGCTCGCTTCAAACTACACAACTTATAAGAACTTGTCCAGGAAAGAGTTAAAGATGTGAAGGTTCTTTGAGAATAATGCTATATTTATAATTATTTAAGACATGGCGAGTTAAAATCAAATAAAAAAATCTTATAGAATCCCTATTTAATTTTGACGTGACAACGTCTAATAAATCGATCAATGCCGGCTGCACGCACGAAAAAGGATGACTCATTGTCCCGTTACGCTCATTGTCCCGTTACGCTCATTGTAACGTTTCAATCAATGTTTTGTTATGACGTTGTCACGTTAAACTATCGTCCGTAAACCGACTTACAGACAACCGATTTTTTTTACTTTAAATTAAGTATTCAATTCACACAATTTGCTAATAGTTTTAAGTAATTTGTAACTAGAACTTCATATAAATGGGGTGAGTATGTAAAAGCTAAAAAGTACTATTGATGTCTTCTAAACATAAAGTCTCCCTCAGATAGGTACATGTTACTTACATAGGTACATTTTAGTCACGAAATCTATTCTTTTGCCAAATATGAGTTTAGCCTGTTCAAATATGCATAAAACAAGAAACACCTGATATTAAAATATTTCATATTTAACTGGCTAACACATTTTGGTAGGGGATCATAGAAGACTTATTCTCAAATATTTTTATACTCAAGTTCTGTAAATAATTGTGTATTTCCAAGCGAGCGACTATACAGTGTGTAGTGACTAGACAATTGTCTTATCACAGGTTTCGACTATCATTACATCAGTGGAACGTAAGCATTTATTTTTACATTTTATTATATACTTAAGTACATACGCTGCAACAACCGACATATATCTGAATATACTTTGGAATATCCCTTATATATTATATTCAAACAATGTCGGTGTTACCAGCACATAATTATGAGTAAAATATGAATAGTGTGACATAGTATTCAGTAAATATCACATGAATGAGTGCATTTTATTATTTAATTGAATTAAACACGAAACGCTGTTTAGATAACTGTGATATTCCTATAATCTTATTTTCAACATGATTTTTATACTCATTTAAAATGTATATGAGTTTTTGTTATAACATTTAACTAAATAATATTTAGCTATAAATAGTGATTATGTAAGATCACAGTTTTCTATATAACGTTTCCAATACTAACTATGACTAGGGTCGTTTTAACGCTACAGTTTACTGACGATTTTGTTGTAAGTAAATTTTGGTAGCGACTTGACTGATAATGAACTATCCATTGCCGGGGTGAATAAAGGCAGTTGTCCCTAAATAGGTACTAGTGTGCTTCGTGGCAGTACTTTTATAAGCCTCACGAACGTCTTGCCTTGATAATGCTCGGATGTAGAATATTCAATTCAATCTAGCATTGTAATGCCTTCAATATGCTTTTAAGCTCAACGAGGACATGCATTTAAAATTAAAGAATAATAAAACCTATGAGTCAAATTAATAAAATGTTTGTAACTAAGTCCATGCCCTATACGTTTTCCTTGTGTATGTAGCAGAACCACATTTATTGTATTTTTGTTGTAATGTTAAGCATTTGCCTCCGTCCGTGCACCACGGTATCGGGTGACCAACTGAAAACCAGCGCTGGTGCACTCAATTTCGGTGCCCAGCTAATGCTGAGGTGGTGACCCTTTTCGGCGAGGGCATACACATTTTGTTTTTTAATATGTATAATATGTTTGTTTATTTGGTTTTAATTAATTGTGTGTGCTCTGTACGAAATAAACAAATTCCTTTCTTTCTTTCTTTCCAGAGCCAAATGTCTTTAAAAGGAACGCACATAAAATCATGCTTGGTGAAACACATACATTTTGCAAGCGTGAACCAAACTCACGAATGTGTCCCAAGGATTAGTCATTGTATAACCGATTTTGTTAACAAAGTCGTCAGTACACTTCAACGTAATCCTAATAAAACTAAGGTATATAATAACTAACTAAATATACCAACAGCACAAACTGACTTATCCTTAGCAATTTGTACTTAAGCATGTATCACCACCGCTAGCTGCACGCCAATAACGAACGGTTTAGTTGACTATATGACTATTCACTGACTTTTGTTATCTATTTCACTATAGTTGGCAGACTATTCGACTATAGTTGAACGACTATTCGGCTATAATTGATCGACTATAGTTCATCGACTAAGTTTTCCGACTATTGGGCTATAGCTGAACGACTATACCAAGACAGTTGACTACGCATATTATTGGTTTAACTAAGTATTCGATTATATTTAAACGATTATTCGAATGTAGCGACGTAGTGTAACTGCTGGTATTGCTGTTTAACTATTTGACTATAGTTGAACGAATATCTGACTATCGTTGATCGACTAATCGACTATAGTTGAACTGACAATAGCTATTTGCTATCTGACTATAGTTGATTGACTAATCGACTATAGTTGAACTGACAATAGCTACTTGACTATAGTTAACTATGTCTTTTACGCAAAAAACTGTTTTATTAAAAATATTTTCGATTGATCTGACTACGATTGGATATTTTATATTTGAATATAAACTATATTTTATATAATCATTGAATGAAGCAGTGAAAGGTGCTTGAAGTGTTTATATTTTCATTTAAATATATTTTATGCGAAGTAGTGGAACTTTTAATTCTCATTTTATTATTGTTTTTTAATAATCAATAGATAATATTCAAGCCGTTATCATCACATTACGTTTTCCAACGTCGACCCTTCCAATTTGTTCCCAACATTCAATAACATCGATTAATAAAGAAAATACCCAATTAGGTCACAAGATTTTATACAATTTACGATAATTCGTACAATTTAAAAGATTTGTTTGAAACAGTGACATTTTAAATTCAAAATTATTTAAATATAATTTGATGATAAATTGTAGCAATTGTGTTTATTTGTAACATTATAATAAAATGTAACATTAAATTTGTCAACGCATAAGAGATATGTATCAAATAAGGTACTACATGCATTTGTAAGGTGGGTAAACGTATCTTTCTTTCTCTTTAGTATATAATTTAATCTCAAGAAAAAATTAATTAAAAAATGTCACCGTTACATACAAGTCAATTGCAAATATTAAGTAGAACTAGAAATAATATTATACAACAATTTAACCACTTAAACAACATTTTGGTCAAACAACACTTATAAGACGATATAACAACAAAAAAGAATTACAATTTACATGAAGAAAATTTGTAAGGTTTTTATAATTGACACAATTAACAAGATATACGATAAAGTTTAAAGGAGAATTCTATAAGCCAATGTTAGTTAGGGTCATTCTAAAGAGCATTTACAAGAGTCATCGCCATCTTGCATTAATATATTTGATCCATTTTATATAATTCGGCAAAATTTTAAAGTTTTATAGAATAATAACTCTGTTAAAATGATTTAAGAATGACCCATGACGGTTTTTCATAGTGTGATCGTTTGTAACATTATGACGATTTGTAACATTGTGGTGATATCTTTCTTCATCATCCTAGCCTTATTATACCCAATTATATTGGGTTTCTGGTCTAACCAGACATAGCTTAATATCAATTTTCGCATGAGGCAATTGCCATCTGTCTGTCGAGCCAAAGGGTTAATAATATCGTACAATACTTCTGATCTGTCTCTCACTATTCAGCAGTGCCCCTAATTTAGATAGTTACTGACATTATACCACCATTTACTAAATGTAACATGCCATCACAATGTTACAAATAATCATATCACAAAAACATTAAATGTTTACAATGTTTAGGCATTAAAATGGATGTTGCGTGTATAAGCCGTGCTTATATACAAGAAATAAAACAAATACAAGCACCTTCTTCGTTTCAAACCTATATACTACTCAATCCCTTTAGGAACTATCGTGTGTGCAAAACAACTAATATTTCGTGTATTACCGAAGCCACTGTTTACTATATTATTTATATTAGGTACACATTGGTGCCAATTCTGTTGTCATAAAATTCTCTAAGTTTAACTAAAAATCACAAAAATTTAGTTTAGTCCTCTCAAATGACATTTCGTATTCTGAAATCGTTAAAAGTGACAGGACTAAAAAAAATGTTTTGTGATTTTTAGTTAAGTTTAGAGAATTTTGTGACCACAGAATTGGCACCATTGACTGGCAGTTTCAATGAATCAATATAACTTAATTTATTGAGACTGCTCTTGCAATATTATTATTGGTGTAAGTCACAAATCAGTTATGTTGTACACATAACTCGTTTTTGTAGTGTTTTATATGATCAACTAATTTATATTTAGACTGTAGGACAGCTTATCTTGCTTTTAATACTTTTGCATACGGAAATTGCAATTAAATGAGGAACAAAAAATCTGTTGTTACTTAGACGATCTAATACTATCAGCTGATGGACATAGCATTAGGTTTCTTTAGACTAAATGAGCGAATCTTTACTAAGATGTACGAGAGCACAGACACACGCGAAGTAGTGTGTTTGTAATAGTAGGATCAATAAAAGATGCTGAGACTTAAAGTAAATGATGTTGTTATCTGTGTTGTGCCTATCTATCTGACTATGAAGACCACTTTTCTGTACAAGGGTAGCGATATCTAAATAACATAAGAGGTTTTCTAACTTTAACTGGTTTTTCAGGTTAATTTGATTATTTAACCCAACAGTAGTTCTTATAATCCTAACTATTCCTTACTAATATTATAAATTCGAAAGTAACTCTGTCTGTCTATCTGTCTGTCTGTTACCTCTTCACGGCTAAACCACTCAACCGATTTAGATGAAATTTGGTACAGATATAGTTCAAAACCTGGGAAAGGACATAGGCTACTTTTTATTGATGTAGGTACCACGCGGGCAGAGCCGCGCGCAAAAGCTAATAATAATAATATTATAAAAGCGAAAATTAGTTTGTTTATTTGTTACCTTTTCACGCCTAAACCACTGAACTGATCATCCTGAAATTTTGCATATAAGTTGACAGGTGTACAGAAACGGATATAAGCTACCTTTCATCCCGAAAAAAAATACTGTTCCTGAGGAAAACAATAATAATATATATATATGTATAATGAATACTAGTCATTAATGTTAGTATTCTAACGTTTAAGTCATCTTTTGAATAATCATCATATCATATAAATGCTATATTTTCTCCTAGTCTTGAAAAATAAGTTCCTGGCATAACTAAAGTTAAGTATCTGAAAATCAATCAATACATTTTCTTTCATACATTGTCTTACATAGGCTTTAACTAAATACTTCTTCTAAAATGGCGCTATTTTACCACAAGAATATACAATAGCAAGTAATAAGCCATCCCACAGTAACATCTAAGCGCAGGCCTTAATATTAATAAAGGCAATGTCATGAAAGCATATGGTATCTATAATTAACGGTTTACAACTATTACTAAATGTCTCGAGAACGGCTAATTTGGTATAAAACTATATTTTATGGATCCTAATGTTATATTATTAAGCTGAGTTTCACTTAGCTGCACGCATCAGTTTATGATTAAGTGTATCCTATAAACTTTCGCGTTTCATGATATATATATATATATATATATAATACGTAACGGGTATTAACGCGATCATGCATAATGTTTACCTTTTATAGGCTTGACGTTTCGACCAGGTTACACCGGCCGTGGTCACAAGCTGACTCTCTAGAGTCAGCTTGTATATTATGTAGTCATATCTATACAAATAAATAAAATTGAAGTGTCTGTTTGTAGTGTCAAAATAACAGCTTTTTATCTAATGCATATGAAAGTATATAAGATACCAATACGAAAACATCTATTTTTTAAATTTTTGTCTGTCTGTTTGTCTGTTTGTGCCGGCTGATCTCCGAAACGGCTGAACCGATTTTGACGGGACTTTCACTGGCAGATAGCTGATGTTATAAGGAGTAACATAGGCGACTTTGATTTTAGAAAAAATAGGGTTCCGCGGAGACAAACACTTTTTAGTTAAAATCTACGCGGACGAAGTCGCAGGTAACAGCTAGTTATATATATAAGTGTATCTTATTTTCGTGTATATGCTTTCATATACACGAAAATAGGATACACACCTGCTAAACTCAAGGTATATAATATAAAATATAAGAGTATGTATTACGGCAAAATCTTTAAGTTTTCTTCACGAAAATAATCTGTTTATAATAAGAAAAAAATGGTATTGATATAGATCGCAATATTTTTTTTTTCTGTTTTCGGAATCAGTATAAGTGAGCTGTGATTTCATATTGTATCTTATAATATTTTAGTTATTACCCATGTGGTTATAAGTACAATCAAGCTAAAGTCACCATGGGCCAGTCATATGTGCCGAAGCACCGATGGCCGTTGGGGTAACAGCATCCTAGAGTGAAAACCACACCTTGGTAATAATTAGAAATGAAGTAAGACGGCTTACCGGCCACGAAGACCGATGACTTGTAGAATGTGGCTGGAGTTGGAAGGCCTATATACCCATAGTTAATTATAAAAACGAATTTATTCATTGACATTACAGTTAAAGTATTATTCCGTCAACTGTCGAGCGGACATACGTCTCTAAGCATAAATGAGTCATGAAAAAAAAAAAAACGATAATCGTACTCGTTAATGAGTCAAGTGTCGAGCGGACATACATTTGTCCGTTTGTATATTGTTTGCACAATGAATTTTTAATTATTTTTACGTATTTCCCCTAGACGTTCAACAAGTTAAATAGATAAAATAATCAATTAATCAAAGGGTCGTCACAGACAACCTTCCTCTCACTCTCTCTGGCGGATAATTATCTGAAGAGTGCAGCTAAGTGGACCCTACTCTTATTGCCAAGTCCACTCGGGTAGGCTTTTTAAATAATATTATAATCGTTGTTATATATTGGCTTTTAAGCTCTATAAGTTAAATAGATTGAAGCAAAGATTCATTGTTTAAAACGATTGAATTTAGGTTTAAAATATTGTTTAAATAACAAAATTTTATTTAAATTTTAACATTCGTAGAATGATATGAAAATTTAAGAATTAATTAAATATTATTTTATAAAATAATGAATTATGGGCGTCGATTTATGCCTTCAATGATTTGGTATTTTTATATTTAGATGCGAAAAAAACTGTACAAGTATTAGGATATAAGGTTTCGTCACGATGTCTGCTAAAACCGCTATATGAAACTTTTATCAATTATATGGCCACAAATTACATAGACCTAGATTGCCGGCTAGAGAGCTGCGTGGGCAGGTCGGCAGTTACAATACATACATAATATCACGCCTATATCGTTAATAGGGTAAGCGGAGCTGATGTACTATATCGTATTTTGCCAACTGGATTTAAGTTCCACATAATATCCCTATTGCCATTTACCGGGCTCAGTTGCAAACCGTGTTGCCATTGAGAATCTTTTGTCAGGAAAACCCAATAACATCTTGCGTGACCCGAAAATCGAACTTGAGACCTCATGCACAACAGTCACATTCTTCAACACTGAGGCAGTCAACAAAATGCTAGAATATTCTGGTGTTTGTTGTACAAAAGGGTTTATGCCAGAGGGTTGTTATATTAAACCAGTCATTCACATAAGCCAAAAATAAATAAGTCCAAAACTATTCCGAATATGTGCAATGTGTAAAACATTGTTGGAATGCCAGATATAATTAAAAACATATTGTGTCTGGCCGCCGGTGTGCCGTTACGACTCTTTAAGTTAAATTCGGACACATAGCGGTTTTTGCAGCGCATAATACCTATGACGTCATAAGCAATTTTAGATCTGCACTTAGTATCAAAGAATACTTACATACTTGATAAGACTAGGTTTAATAAACATTAAGTTATTTCAGAGTATAGTATAAGTTTGAAAATATAGAGTTTTGCGTCAATATTCAGTAAGTGTATAGTACATTTATTCAGGAATAATTGCATAAGAAAAGCGTTGTTGTCGGAAGATTAGTAGTACCTTTAAATTATCAATGTTGCAGATCAAATATGCTAGAAATATCTTCGTCGAGTATAAGGATTAATTTACTTTAATAAATCAAGAACAGTTATTTTATTTCTAATAATAAAATAAGCTGCATACAAATGTGAACTGGCCAAGGCTAGTATACCACTAAAGGAGATGCCCAGATTCACATTTTGTAAGTTATTTTAAAGACCTAGTCTAACTACTGTTACAGAAAATTGCGCCAAAAACCCGAAAATTCCAATAATATTATACCGATTCGGTAATCAAACAGAAGCGTCGCGAAAAGACATAAATATGAGCCATCCTATGCCACAAGACCATGGTCAATTTCTGTCCTTTTAAGAATGTGAAGCTATTTTATTGAGAAAAAAGTTGTTTCAACAATACCAAATAAAAGGTACGGAAAATACATGATGAAGATATTATCAACATAATTTAACTGCAACAGTTTCAAATTGACATTTTCAATCAAGGATGTTATAGACATAAGTACATCCTTAACATTATTCAACGCACATCCGCAAAGTTACTACAGTTCCGATGGCTTTACATCCCATTCGCATCCTCAGCTCAATCGAGCTTTGAGAATACCGATGTGACACGTATTTGAAGCGGCTTAAGATAAGTACAAGCATACTTTTGGTAACCCATAGGGCGTAACCCATAGTCTTTTAATCCTTGGTTATTAAACTCTCTCTTGGAAACCTTATTTGGCGCACAAAGTTTTTTGGCCTAGAACACAACACAAGGTTTTTGACTACGATCTTCTGTGGGACTGATATACACTTTTAGCTGCACAAGTGACATACAGATTTGAGCAAGGATCTTATTAGGATTACACATCCTCATTTATGGATCTTAAAAATACTACATCCTTTAACATCCTCGATAGAAACATACAGAACAATATTGACGCGTAATAAACACGAAGTTTAGAAGCATTCGAAGGCAATATTATACTATCAATAATTACAAATTGAATTGACAAAATAAATAATTAATAATTAAGTAAGTATATGTAATAATAATTGACGAAATAATAGCGATGAGGTAGTACGGTGAATGAAATATAGGTGGATAATTAAATGATATGACTTTTTGCTTGTAATTGTAGCAAGGGATATCTTCTTCTTCTCCCTAGCCTTTATTATTCCCAAGTCACTTGGGGTCGGCTTTCTATTCTAACCGGATTTTACTGGATATCAGTTTTTACATGGAGTGACTGCCATCTGACCTCCGCAACCCGAAGGCTAACGATACCCTAAGGCTAGACCAGTGTCAGGATATTAGAGTGCACTGACTTCCCAATAACGACTGCCATAGATGTTCATGGCAGCCGGGACCGACGGCTTAACGTGCTCTCCGAGGCACGAAGCAGGCGATAATTGTCAATCAATACGCACATAATTTCGAAAAGTCACATAACTTCCGAAAGTCTGAGGTGCGCGACGTGGGTTCGAACCCGAGACCCTCTGCACTGCAGTCTGTTGGTCTCCCCACTGAGCTATCGCTGCGCTGTAGCAAGGGTTATATATTTATTACAATTTATACTGGTTATCGATTTACACTTGCAAACATGAGTTCCACGATTCGATTAGTAGTTCTTTTGTATATTAATTAATATCTTGAAAAATTCGGTGGCTATGGTATGGTTAATTTTCTTTTTAATTTATCCTATTGAAATGTTTCGCTAATCGGCAATTATTTACTGATATCCATACTAATAGTTATTATTACGAAACTATGTCAATTCGTTGAGTTTTCAAAGCTAAATCGAATTCGATACAACTTCGTATAAATATAGCTTGAATCCCGGGATTATTATATTATATTCGGATATATCACAGGTGTCTTTAAATGCGAACGGAGTCACGGGGAATAGGTAATCATAGCTATAATTACAAGCAACAATCATACCTTAACAAAATGAACACAGGGTAATCCTATTGTCTTATTAATAAACTAAGTTTGGACAAGATTTATTACTTAAAATAACATTTTACTATCTACGGTATTGGAGATATAATTTATAAGATAGGGGGCGCCACCTGCACACCAGAGCCAATTGTCACGATGATAAAAAATCACCTAACGATTTTAGTTAACGTGACATGTACGTGACAAAAATACCGCGGAACTGCATTGACATGGAACGCTTGAATTATTTTTGTCACGTCACAATAAAGTGGTAATATGCGTGACAAATTTTGACAAAAGCCTCTGCGTCAATATTTTTGTAAAATATTGACGTATTGACATGGAACGCTTGAATGATTTTTGTCACGTCACAATAAGGTGGTAATATGCGTGACAAATTTTGACAAGTCTCTGCGTCAATATTTTTGTAAAATATTGACGTATTAAACTCGTGACTCTGTAATCCCACTCCTAGCACAACTATTTAGTTTAACGAAAATGTTAACAAGAAAACTAGTAATTTAAAATACAAATTGCAAAAAAAATATAATAAAAATAATTAATTTTTGTAAATCTTGTCTAAACAATAATTTTATTAATAAGACTGCGCGCAACTGAAGGTTTGAGCTACACAACATTGTCTGCCGACCCGTGTTGCGGTATAGTCGTGAATATATAGAGTATATAGTATATAAAGCAGGTATGTGTAGCAGGGGGCCCGCCCCGTTCACCTGTCCTATGGTATGCGCACTGATTGGAGGACTTTGCTTGCCTGAAAAGTAAAAAAGAAAATATGTTAATTAAGAGTTCAATCAAATTGATCAGAGAGATCCGAATATGATTCTATTTATTTGGTAAATTGAGAGATTATTAGAAATGAAATCATTTAGGCGTTTGTGTGACACAAATAAATGTTTTGAGAAGATATAATATATCTTCTCAAAACATTATGTATCTTATCTTGGGGCCAGTCAGTGCAGACCGGCGACACCTCGACCCAGTGGGATCTTTTGTGTCGACACTCTCCCAATAACGACTGCCATAGATGTTCATGGCAGCCGGGACCAACGGCTTAACGTGCTCTCCGAGGCACGGAGCAGCCGATAATTGTCAATCAATACGCACATAATTTCGAAAAGTCATATAACTTCCGAAAGTTAGACGTGCGCGACGTGGGATCGAACCCGAGACTCTCTGCATTGCAGTCTGTTGGTCTCCCCACTGAGCTATCGCTGCTCTAGAACATTATGTAAATAATGTTTCCTTTTAAATTATTTTTTATTAAGGTTTATCAACAGTTGTTACAGATATAATACAGATAGGAACATACAAGTATTTATGTCTTAAATCTAACTACACAACCAATTATAGGCAACCACATGCAAAATGTTTAATGTATCATCATCTATTACTTATACATGGTGATTTTGAAATCGTGTAATTCCTTTTAACCAAGCATTCTACTGGTGATATAGAATAACCCTGATCATATTTTTTTTATTAGATTTATGTTTTTGGAGATATTAATGTACCGATTTTTTTCGTGAAATGGTTTTAGATAGTCATATGTTAACCGCCCGACACAAACTCAATATTTTATTAATAAAAAAAAAATAACAACAATAACTAATGTCGTAAATAATAAGGGACAGTAAAAAAGACCGCCCGTTATTATTTACTACATTAATTATTGTCATGTTATTTTTTTTTATTAGTAAAAAATTAAAATTGTCTCGGGTGGTTAACATATGACTATCTGAAACCATTTCACGAAAAAAAATTGAACATTACTTTTCCAAAAAAATAATTCAAATAAAAAAAGAATTATGTTCATGGCAGCCGGGACTGACAGTTTAAAGTGCTCTTCGAGGCACGGACCAGGCGATAATTAATAATAATAATAATAATAATATTCTACCACATACACACAACACCATCTAGCTCAAACTAAGCAGAGCTTGTACTATGGGTACTAGACAATGGATATACATACATATATACTTTTTTTTTTGTAAATACATACATATTATACATAGAAACACCCAGCCCAAGACAATCATTCATGTTCATGCACACAAATATTGGACCTGTGCGGGAATCGAACCTACGACCTCAGGCGTGGCAGTCGGTTACACTAACCACTACGCCATCGAGGCCGACGATATTAATTGTCAATGAATTTGTGTTTGAAGTGGGATATTGCAAGTTGAAGTGTGCTCGAAGCTAACGTCGCGTCGCCGTCGTGCAATAGTCGAAGTGGACTAAGGGTGCGTGGCAGGTTCTTCATATTACAATTTTATTTTGTATAAGTAATAGGTTTTGCGAAATATATATTTTTACATAATAGATTAATAATCAATAACTTTACTGTCTAACATTTTCTTATACGTATAATTGAGTACATAGAGCTCCCATTTAAGCATAAAATGAATCAGAATCAGAAATTTATTTGCTAAGAATGTAGGTAACATATTGATGGTGAAATTGGTATTACATAGAAGCCAGTACATTCTACCATTTGGCATGCAAATCTATACAATGTTATTCTATAATTTGTCATATAAGTTATATTAAATTTAAACAGGCATAATAATAATTCACAACAAAAATCAATAGCAAAAAAAAGATACAATAATAATAAATGCAATTTTAATTTTAATATTAAGGTACCGAAGAGCAGAGACTTCTACCACAGAAGGCTCTGCTCTTCGGTACCTTAATATTATACCATTTTGGTTAATTTATAACTGGCCGGCGTCTGCCCAATGTACGTAAAGCGAAATCGACTTTTTTAAATCGAATGTGTTGTAAATAGTTTGAGATGAAGAGTTATGATGGTACGAACCTCATACTCGGCGTCCCCCGTGAGGAGTCCATTAACACACAGCAGCTGGTACTGCCGCGCCCGCAGCGCGGCGGCCCCGCGCCGCAGCAGGCGCAGCGCCGCCGAGCACACCGGCGCCGCGCCTATGACCACCTGCCGCACCTGACACACACAGTAGCTTGAACATAACGTGTGCGAAGTACAGCGTCTTCCACGTTAGAGCGCACAGTTATCATATTACAATATTCTCCTTAGCCTTTATTATTCCCAAGTCACTTGGGGTCGGCTTTTTGGTCTAACCGGATTTGACTGGATATCAGTTTTTACACGGAGCGACTGCCATCTGATCTTCGCAACCCGAAGGCTAACGATACCCTAAAACTAGACCAGATCATATTACAATAAATTATTTATTTCAAACAAAAATTCAGTCCATACAGATAAGAGTATATATTAAGAATAAATTACATAATCCTGGTCACGCCACATGCAGTCGCATCCAGGCCACGAAGAATGGACAATCCGTTTCCATTCTTCCTGCAATGAGTTGCAGGTGACTGTTGGAGCTGTTGCCTGAAACTTGCAACTAACATAAATGTAAATTTTCACTAACCCTTTTAACGTTCATAAGCTTCGATCAAATATACCATAGATGCACATTCTCATACAAAAACCGCGTCAATATGTGGCACTGACCAGTACTACTTACTTATAAGTGTCTGCATTTATTATGCAATCCAGGAAATAAACCGGAATAACCATTGAACGCCCACTGAGAAACATTTTGTGATATTTTAGTTAAAACACGTCAATGTAAAGCGTCCTAAGTGTGTTACTCGCGATACGCAAGCGCACTAAGTATATATGGTACGATCTCCACCGTAGTAGTGGTGTCGATTCGCTCTCGCTTACGGGCAGCGCACGCAAGAGTGAGTGGGACAGGTGCATAATAAGCGCATACGACTGACTTATGCACAGTTTTGTTGGGGCCGTTTTTCGAGCGACGATCGTGCATCTATGGTATATTTGATCGATGTTCATAAGTGTTACTTTGTGACCTAAGTGAATAAATGATTTTTGACTTTTTACTTTTGACTTTTGACACCCGCAGGACATTGTAAGACATTTGCTTATGCTTAATCCATAGGCTGCACGTATAAAAAGACGGGCAATAGGCCTTGAAGCCAGCATATTCGCCCTGACAGACATGATGGTGGATTTTCTAAATTGATTAGTTCGCTTCAACCGTGCACATTGTACGCATTTATATGAAGTTTGCCAATCATGTAAAGTCAATCTCATACTGGTAAAAAACCCGTCCCAACAGAGAAACTCCAAATAAACCGAACTGATAATTTTATTACTATAATAATGGCCTCAGTTAAGTAAATATATTCTAAACTAGCTGTTCCCGCGGTGTCACCCGCGTTTATCGTTACTGCGCCGGCCCCGTGGGTCGTAGCGTGATGTTATATAGCCTATAGATATCCTTGATAAATAGGCTATCCAACACTAAAATAATCTTTCAAATCGAACCAGTAGTTCCTGAGATTAGCGTGGTCAAACAAACAAACAAATTCTTCAGCTTTATAATATTGTTACGTGCTGGGTTCGACGGATAAGAATGTAAACAATATTAGCGACTAAAACACGTTTTATTCTAGCACACAATTAAAGAAGACCGACCACCTTGTATGGGACCCTGGCCTGGGCGTGAACAATTTCATATTGTAATAATAATATTAATTTTGAGCAGCCTAAACTAAGTAGATAATATTATTCTTTGAAGTTTAGTATCACGTTCGTTAAATAATAAAACAAAACACACTGTTTAAAAAATATTATTTTCATCGTCACCATCACTTTCATAAGTTATTAAAATATTTTCCAAAAACTGGGTTGGTGAAGCGACAATTTCATATCTTGCCCAGCTTAGGTACCATATTACAGACATTATGTGAGCACAGCAACCAACAGTCCTTCGGCCGACTATGCAGTTGCAGTAATACTGCCTTATTGCTTCCAGGCTGTGTATTATTTTGATATAATATAGAAATAAAATACGTCAATTTCATACTACTGGATGGTAACCAATATTTATTACATATTTAAACAAAGCTTTTAATATTTTACTTTGTTTCTAAAACGATTGTCCAAGTGCAAGCCGAATATGGACGGTCTCCTTTAAAATACAACAAACAATATACCTACTACACTTTTCCACTGTAACTGCTTCAAACTCCGTAGTATTTTCGCTTCCATTCGCTTCGATGAATACTTGACCGGTTACGATTGTAAACTGACTTGGCGGTGCGCGTGAGCTCTATTTATACGCAGTTAAAGTGCTTCCAGAGTTTTCTAGAAACGTCATACCCGGTATGTAAACAGTATGAACATTCGAGAATGTACTAGCGTTCTCTCTACTCTTCTCGTACGAAGTTCCGTAAGATGTCAATAGATGGCGCTGTAATAAATTATAAGAGGGAACTGCAGAGTCTTCCGCACAATGCCGAGAGATGGCATTGGGTGTAACAATATTAGTATAGATGTGCACTTACTTGAGCGGGTGAATGCGAGGGGTCCAACACAAGTAAGGTCGCTTTGCCGTCTTTATGCTTCTCGTAGCCTATTATAGTTCTTGAATGACCTGAAATAATAGATTAATATTCACTTGATTACAGTTAATCTTAATAATTAACGTAGTCATACGCCTCTTCTTGCCCAAAGAGGTAAGCAGAGGTATTACATCCTAATTTCGCCCGCTACTGCGTAGGTTTTTTTTTATACAACTAACGTAGCAATCAAGCATACGGACCACCTGATAGTAAGTGGTCACCATAGCCTATGGACGCCTGCAACACCAGAGGCATCATTTGAGCGTTGCTGACCCTTAAGGAAAGGAAGTGGGAAGGAGAAGTGAGAAGGGGAAAGGGGGGGAAAGGGGGTGATTGGGCCTCCGGCACTCTCACTCACCAAACGAAACAACAGTAGGAATACTGGTATTTCACGTCGATATTCTGTGAGAGGGTAGTCCTTCCCCGCTCGAGCCCGTTTATGCTGAAATCAGCGAGGCTCTACTACTCAGGTGAGGTGACGGTCTTTAGTAAGATTGCTGAGCAAGAGATCTCAGGTCTCAAGTTAGGTCGGGCAAAATGTTTTTGGATTTGTCGAACGGTCTAGAAATTCTCATAAGGCAATATACAGAACTCCCTCTGAATAATACTCGAATGTGTTGAATACGCTTTACAAAAGTACGTGTACCAGTGGGTCTTTGTGTGCCTCAGTGGACCTTTTAATGATGATGAATCATTTGTAAATCTTTTTTTTATCAAAGCCCATTAATTGCTTGACGATAATATAAGTTGTTATCAAGTTTTTCTCTATAACTAACAAACATATTATCTATATAAATATTATATTACTAGATGTGCCTGCAGTTTCACCCGCGTTTTTCGTTACTACGCCGCCTCCGTGGGTCGTAGCGTGATGTTATATAGCCTATAGCCTTCCTCGATAAATAGGCTATCCAACACTAAAACATTTTTTTAATTCTGACTAGTAGTTTCTGAGATTAGCGCGTTCAAACAAACTCTTCAGCTTTATAATATTAGTATAGATTTGCACTTCGGTGCGTTTGGTGGTCCTCGGGTCACCGGTTAAGAATCACTGATGTAGAGTAACGCGTCGTGCTGTCGAGTAACGATCGACTTTATTCGAATGCAGTTGTAACGTTCGAATGCAATATACATACTAGCTCGCCGCCTGCGCATGTTATTACGGCAAAACACGTTTTAACAATTGTTAATTTAAATATCAATAACAATCTTTTACTAAATATGAATGAATTATTTTTATGTTTTTAATTGATATTTGATATCGAATATTGCAAATGTATAATTTATTATTAATTTATGATCACACACAATAAAACATATTTCGCCATTATTATGTACAACGGAAGGTACTGAGTCATGTGTACCATAGATAAAACCTACTTATATTGTTAATATGAGATTGGACACTACGACACAATATAGTCACGTGAAAATGCGTGTCATTATTATGAAATATGAATTTATATCCAGGATAGAGGTGGTCGTTAAATCAATAAACTGTTTTCATTAACGGCTTTTTGTTCTTTAACGAATCAACTGATTTTCTTCAACGAAAAAACGTGTTGAAAATATTAACCTAATAAATTCTATCAACGCCTTCGCAACACAATTCGCAACTCGCAATAATGTATAAATAATTTTCATCTGATAAAACAAATAATATAATAACGAAAGCAGTTTTCAGTTTTTTTCTAATAGGTACAATTAGTATCTACAAAATGGTTTTCTAAGTTGCGATCGAAAACGTTGACATAATATGCAATAATTTAACTTTATACGAATCTAACGAATAATCAGTTCATTGAAAATCCGGTTGACGATTTAACAGTTTTTTTAACCTGTTAACCATTGACGAAAAACAATTACATTAAAATAATTTAAAAACCGTCAATGACACATCTCTTATTCTACTACGACTACGACACATAGTCACGAGAAAATACGAGATATAATTATGAATTATATATAATAATATATATAAATTATCCAGGAATTATCGCCCTGCTAAAAGCAGGGAATCAAAAATATTAAAGACTCATTTGAGTGTCCCCCTCCACGGAAATCTTTAGTAAAAGGCGAAAGATTTATGCGTTTTGAAGGGAAACCAGAGTTAGTTAAAAAGAATTTGGCCGGAGTATATATACTCGCCGCGGTAACGAAACCATAGCGCGATTCAGCCGGACGGCACAACGCCATCTATCGAGCTAGAAGACAATAAAATACACCTTTTGAAAATGGAACATTTTGTTTTTAAGACGGCAAAAATATTATTTTTATGTTTTTCGTTGTTGTATGTTAGTTGGGCACAGATTGCAGGTTACGAATTCCAATGGCTACGCTATGTTCATTTCAGCAGTTAATTATTTTAGATTTAGCTTATTTTAAATTTCCTTTGCCAGATTGTTTACATAATTATAATTTTATAACAATACATTTTTGGGATACGTGTTCATGATATCTGCTCGCTCCTGTAGCTTTTGTAGTGTTATGTTACACAGCCTTTGTTATATTTTGATAAAGTAGTTTTCTAATATTGATATTCAAAATTAGATCAGTAGTTTTTGAGTTCATTAATTACAAACAAAAATTAAAATATCCTAGTATAGACAGCGGAAGGTGCAGAATCGGCTTTACCTATTGGTCAAACTTGCTTAGTAATTATATTATGTTGTAGATATTTTTTTTTAATTCTACGACAATTACCACAAGAATTAATCGTGATATTATTATGAAATCATATTCAGGAATTATCGCCCTGCTAAAAGCAGGGAACCAAAAATATTAAAGACTCATTTGAGTGTCCCCCTCCACGGAAATCTTTAGTAAAAGGCGAAAGATTTATGCGTTTTGAAGGGAAACCAGAGTTAGTCATATAAAGTTCGGCCGGAGTATATATGCTCGGCGCGGTAACGAAACCATAGCGCGATTCAGCCGGACGGCACAACGCCATCTATCGAGCTAGGAGACAATAAAATACACCTTTCAAAAAAGCAAAATTTTAACATTTTGTAAGTATATTTTACTAAACATTTTGTTTTTGAGACGGCAAGAATATTATTTTTATGTTTATCGTTATTGTATGTTAGTTGGGCGCAGATTGCAGGGCACGAATTCCAATTTATAGATGGCGCTATGTTCGTTTTTGCGATTTATTCATACTTAGCTATTTTATAAGGTTATATTTTTGTATTTAGCCTATAACTTTATTTCTTGTATTCATTAAATTAAATATGTTTTATTTGGTATTTTTTCTATTGTTTTTAATGTCAAATGTTTGACTAAATTAGTTTTAAACTAAGTAGGTATATTGAAAGTACAAAATTATATAGCTTTTTACTGTTTACATATATTAAATTTAACGATACATTTACGACTCGCGTAGGCGTAAGACGATATTATCTAAGTACATATATTTAAATACTTATGTTTTATGTTATATAAAAATAATAATAATATCAGCCCTGTATTAAACTGTCCCACTGCTGGGCACGGGCCTCTTCTCACTGTGAGAAGGGTTATGCCGTAGTCCACCACGCTGGCCTAGTGCGGGTTGGCAGACTTCACATATCCTTAAGAACATTATAGAGAACTTTCAGACATGCAGGTTTCCTCACGATGTTTTCCTTCACCGTTAAAGCAAGTGATAATCAACTATTTAATACACATATAACTTCGAAAAGTCAGAGATGCGCGCCTTGGGTTCGAACTCGAGACCTCTGCGTGGCAGTCAAACGGTTTCCCACTAGGCTGTCGCTGCTGCCTTATATGTTTAAACAAAAATTCAGCTTCCGCTTGTTTGTGTTAAGAAAAGCGATAAGAAAATATTGAAATGTTTACACAACGGTCCATTTCATTCTCTTTTGGGCCCGGGAACGGGCAATCATTATTAATTATGACTGACTGAGCCACAGCGTAGCGAGGCAAAGATTAGCTAGTAGGCTATAAAATAAAAAAAAGGATTAGTAAAGGAAAATTCCTTTACTAGAGATTACACAGAAACAAACAGTATTGTAGCTTCATAATGTTATTATATACGAGTGGCATGTCGAAGAGATTTACCTTGATGTTGTAAATAGAGAGGCGCTTTAAACCCGTTAGGATCCTCTTGGAAGTACCGCAGTACCCAGTCGAAGAGTGCGGGGTGACTGCCATCTGCGCTCGTCGGCTTGTGGAAGTCTATTAGCTGACATCTAAACAATACAAATACATTTACTGAAGTTTTTCTTTTTAAAGATTACGAGCAATTTGGGTTTCAAATTACTAGTATTCTTGTTCAAGTCTCCAGCTAAGCTGGAATGCTTATATTAGAAGTGGGTTCACGTCAGTACCTAGTGCAATGGGTGGGATTCGAACCCGCGACCCCTCGATCGCAAGTACAATGCCTTATCCATTGGGCTATCGCCGCTTACAAGTGTTACACAAGGACCACGAAATCTACGCTCTAAGCGAACGCTTGACGCAGTTTGGGTGTGCGTCGAGCGAGAGATAGAAAGACAAGCGTATTACAAATCAAATCATTTCAAATCATTTATTTCAGGCTGCATAGATAAATACCTCAACCTAAATTTACATATTATAAAATTTTATAATACATAGGTACACACAATACCATCTAGCCCAAACTAAGCAGAGCTTGTTCTATGGGTACTAGAGAATGAATTTGAATTAGAATAAATAAAAAAAAATTACAGAATAAGCTAAGCCTGATACATCGCATTTAAAAGGGTAAATAATGTCATATCACTAATATTATAAATTCGAAAGTAACTCTGTTTGTCTGTCATCTTTTCACGGCTAAACCACTCAAATTTAGATGAAATTTGGTACAGATATAGTTTAAAACCTGGGGAAGGACTACTTTTTATTGATGTAGGTAGCACGCGAGCGGAGCCGCGCGCTAAAGCTACTTCTATTATAAAATAATTTGCCACTTGGGTATATCAAAATATTGCATTGTAATAGTAGCAATTTATGCAGATATTTAGCACACTGACAATAACATAATTTTCAGAAGAATAAATACTCCAGAATTTGAAAGCTCTGATAGCAAACCTAAAATTTCTACCAAAGATTTGGTCTCTTATTTCTTTCCGCAATTTTAACATGGAGAATCATGCAATACACATTTTTACATTTATTTTAATAAAATAAATATATAATATTATAGCAGTACCTTATCCTTAACGATGATAATACAGTGACTACTTCGCAAGCGCCGATCCATTTTCTTGTGTTGTACAACTTTGACCCCAACTGTTCTGAACCCTGTAAACATAGACAGACCATTTCAAATTTAAGCCAAGTTGCTGTGTCGCATACTGTGAATGTCGCACCAGCGACGACCTTACTACCTAGTCCCAAATCTGCACGTCACTGGTTACCAGTGTATCCAAGCCAAACTGCCGTGTCGCATACTGTGAATATCGCACTAGCGACGCGACGACGTTACTACCTAGTCGCAAATCTGCACGTCACTGTTTATCAGTGTATCCAAGCCAAACTGCCGTGTCGCATACTGTGAATATCGCACTAGCGACGCGACGACGTTACTACCTAGTCGCAAATCTGCACGTCAGTGGTTACCAGTGTATCCAAGCCAAACTGCCGTGTCGCATACTGTGAATATCGCACTAGCGACGCGACGACCTTACTACCTAGTCGCAAATCTGCACGTCACTGTTTACCAGTGTATCCAAGCCAAACTGCCGTGTCGCATACTGTGAATATCGCACTAGCGACGCGACGACGTTACTACCTAGTCGCAAATCTGCACGTCACTGTTTACCAGTGTATCCAAGCCAAACTGCCGTGTCGCATACTGTGAATATCGCACTAGCGACGCGACGACGTTACTACCTAGTCGCAAATCTGCACGTCACTGGTTACCAGTGTATCCAAGCCAAACTGCCGTGTCGCATACTGTGAATATCGCACTAGCGACGCGACGACCTTACTACCTAGTCGCAAATCTGCACGTCACTGTTTACCAGTGTATCCAAGCCAAACTGCCGTGTCGCATACTGTGAATATCGCACTAGCGACGCGACGACGTTACTACCTAGTCGCAAATCTGCACGTCACTGTTTATCAGTGTATCCAAGCCAAACTGCCGTGTCGCATACTGTGAATATCGCACTAGCGACGCGACGACCTTACTACCTAGTCGCAAATCTGCACGTCACTGTTTATCAGTGTATCCAAGCCAAACTGCCGTGTCGCATACTGTGAATATCGCACTAGCGACGCGACGACGTTACTACCTAGTCGCAAATCTGCACGTCACTGTTTATCAGTGTATCCAAGCCAAACTGCCGTGTCGCATACTGTGAATATCGCACTAGCGACGCGACGACGTTACTACCTAGTCGCAAATCTGCACGTCACTGGTTACCAGTGTATCCAAGCCAAACTGCCGTGTCGCATACTGTGAATATCGCACTAGCGACGCGACGACGTTACTACCTAGTCGCAAATCTGCACGTCACTGTTTATCAGTGTATCCAAGCCAAACTGCCGTGTCGCATACTGTGAATATCGCACTAGCGACGCGACGACGTTACTACCTAGTCGCAAATCTGCACGTCACTGTTTATCAGTGTATCCAAGCCAAACTGCCGTGTCGCATACTGTGAATATCGCACTAGCGACGCGACGACGTTACTACCTAGTCGCAAATCTGCACGTCAGTGGTTACCAGTGTATCCAAGCCAAACTGCCGTGTCGCATACTGTGAATATCGCACTAGCGACGCGACGACGTTACTACCTAGTCGCAAATCTGCACGTCACTGTTTATCAGTGTATCCAAGCCAAACTGCCGTGTCGCATACTGTGAATATCGCACTAGCGACGCGACGACGTTACTACCTAGTCGCAAATCTGCACGTCAGTGGTTACCAGTGTATCCAAGCCAAACTGCAGTGTCGCTTACTGTGAATGTTGCACTAGTGACGACGTTACTGCCTAGTCGCATATCTACACGTCACTATTTACGTGTGTATCTAAGACAAGCTGCTGTGTCGCTTACTGTGAGTGTCGCACCAGCGCACGGTACGACCTAATCACAGATCTGCACTTCACTGGTCACCTGGGTATTTAAGTCAAGCTACCGTGTCGCGTACTGTGAATGTCGCATTAGCGACCACGTTACTACCTAGTCGCGAGCAGCTGTAGCCACGCTAGCACCATGCGTGTCCACGCATTCGCAGTCGCGCTCCGTCGTGCAGCTCAGCAGCGTCGCGTACTGCGGGTGTCGCACTAGCAGTAGCGACAACGTTAGTCGTGACACAGCTGCACGTCACTAGTCACCTGTGTATCGAAGCCCAGCTGCCACGCGCGCTCGACGAGTAGCTGTAGCCGCGGGATGGAGGGCACGCACTCGCAGTCGCGCTCCGTCGTGCAGCTCAGCAGCGTCGCGTACTGCGGGTGTCGCATTAACGATGACAGCACCATTTGCATGTTCCTACAAAGTACAGCTTTATCAGACCATTTATTAATCCGAAATTCTGTACATATAAACAGCAAATATTAATTATATTCAGAGGTAGCTGCAGGCAGCAAGTAAATAATAAAATGTTATCACCAACCTGTATCCGCAGCCCCACCCTCGGTCTCCATAAGTGCTTGCGTAATGGTCCACAGCGCTACATAGGTAAGTCTTCACTATACTTGGATTCTGAGCATTTAGTTGAGCTATCCTCTCTAGAAGACCTGGAATGGAAAACAAAATGTTGGAATTTCTACCGACAATGCTTCGTAGAGGTTTTGGATATGACGTTTTTCGACGCGCAATTTACAAGGCTGAAAACAGACACCTTTAGAGGTAGACACATAGGTATGTATAGTGAGTAAGGATAGATTTTTTTAAGAGCAGCGATACCTTAGTGGGGATACCAACAGACTGTAATG
Source organism: Catocala sponsa (assembly GCA_963564715.1). Lineage (NCBI taxonomy): Eukaryota > Metazoa > Arthropoda > Insecta > Lepidoptera > Erebidae > Catocala > Catocala sponsa. The sequence continues at coordinate 22,238,384 of OY751341.1, read as the reverse complement.
CAGAGGGTCTCAGGTTCGAACCCACGTCGCGCACCTCTGACTTTCGGAAGTTATATGACTTTTCGAAATTATGTGCGTATTGATTGACAATTATCACCTGCTTCGTGCCTCGGAAAGCACGTTAAGCCGTTGGTCCCGGCTGCTATGAACATCTATGGCAATCGTTATTGAGAGAGTGTCGACACAAAAGATCCCACTGGGTCGAAGTGTCGCTGGTCTGGACTGACTGGCACCCACATAAGATATGATAAGGATAGATTTGGTCGAACACTAACAGCTAAAGTGTCATTGTTTTAAGTAGCTAGAGTTGAGTAATATGCCCGGTAGATAGCAACAGGCTGCCCCGCTAATTTGTATCCAAATATAACTGGTGAAATGAGGACGTAATTCAGTTCCTTACCCAATATATAATAATAATAATAAAATTGATTTGTCAGAATATTGTCGTTACAATGGTGTTACAAAAATTTATATGTCCATAATATCCTGCCGTTTCCAGCGTACAAATATTCAGATAATATAATAATCATTGGGAATAATAAAAAATAATAAAAGGTATATGTCAGAAAAATATAAAAAAGAAAGCTAAGATAATTAAGAAAATGTCAAATGTATAAAGTAATTTAATTATACGATGTCAAAGTTTCATTTAGGAAGTCATACGTTGAATAGTAACATTTGTCTAAAAGAAAATAGAATAATTAATATATTGAAATGTACTCACCGGTAGTTCTAGAGGAGCCAGTGTCCGTCCCCGACGCTGCTGCCCGGCGCAGCCCTAAGCTACGCTCGTAGTACCCTGCCACTGATAGTGCTCCACTGTACACAGCTCGCTTCAAGCTATTGGTCGCTCTGTGCGTGTAGCCTTCATCATCATCTTCCTCCATGCCATATTGAGCCTGAAACAACATAATTTAAGGTTAGCAAGGAATCAACGTTTTGCTAGATATCATTAGAATTGGATCCAGAGGACTAAGGGGCTCAAGGGGTTTATCAAAGGCATCACCTATGACAAATCTCAAAATTTACTTAAAACTAGCTGATCCGCGCCACTTCGTCTTCTTCATATAAGAGAATTTTCTCCGTTTTTGCAACATTTTTCATTACTGCTGCTCTCACAAGGCAGGCTACTAGTACATAGTTGTGTATTATGTAAATGTTCGCATGCCTGACAAGTGCGAGATGTGCAAAGAGCCTTAATATTATTATTTACCACCACTGGTGTAAACCATATCTATTGCGAAAAAAAATTCATTTTCAATTTTTCTAAACACTTATAATGAAATATCGTACCCTCAATAATTGAAATTCATGTTCTTCTCTATTCCTTTGTGCTTCTCTCTCAGCTGCACTCAACCCTGATGATGCTCCACACTCCTCACCTCTTTCAAAATGCTCTTCAATATGTTGAATCTATAAGAAGAAGATTCTAGATACCACACAAGTTTCTCTGAGAAGTTGTACATATTATTGAAACCTCATGTATACCTAGTTTTTGCTAGGGTACTTAAGTTTTTTGGTTGTGGTTCTCAATAATGATGAAGTACATAAGTTGCTCCATTTAAAGTGAAACCAGTAAGATAAACTGTCATAACCTTACTTATAAACTATTCTGTATTTAAGAGATAGCTAAATACTAATAAGCGACTAATCTGTAAATAAATCACCTAAAAGCATTATTTAGCATTGAGTTTAAGTTAAATGATAGTTAAGTCACCATGGTGGGTTGTTGATCAAAGGTTAATTATTGATCAAGGACTAAAAAGCTACAAAGTTGTCAGGTCACTAAGTATTAGTTAACATTATTGTTATAAGTAAGGTCAATGTCACTTTATTAGATTATATCTAAGTACTTTTATAAGAACTTGATAGTGAGTTCAGGCACCTCATTCCACTTTTTTAACAACTTTTATATGAAATACTAGCTCTTGCGCACCGCTCCGCCCGCGTGGTACCTACACCAATAAAAAGTAGCCAATGTCCTTACCCAGGCTTTAAACTATATCTGTACCAAATCTCATCTAAATCGGTTGAGTGGTTTAGCTGTCAAAAGGTGACAGACAGACGGACAGACAGAGTTACTTTCGAATTTATGATATTAAAAGTAAGGAAATAAGGATAATGGATCCTACCAGTTCATGTTGAGACAACGGTAATGGCTGACAGCAAACAGGGCAGTTGCTGACAGGACTCTCCTCCATCATCACCACATCTTCACATGATGCATTGTCCACTTGATCCTGTTGGTTGTAAAACAAAAATGGTTACTTTATGTGTTGAGGGCTACAGATAAATTCTTCATGGATAGTCCTACCTTATGCCTCAATCAGTCACACAAGATATGCCACAGACAATTCTACCGCTGATAATTCAATTCAATAGATATTTACTTTGCTTAAATTCAATGTGTCATCAAGCTGGCTTTTTATGACAATCTCAGTTCATTTTTAATAAATCCCTGAACAGATATGCAGAATAGCTGTATCAAAACCTGACATCCCTTTTAATAATTTGAAGTCCCACAGAATAGTCATGAGAATGCCATCTATTAGGGACAGTTCTAGATTTTGTGCGACTTCTGAGGATTTCTAGGCACAGTAACCTAATACTGCATTGCCCAACTTAGGAATTGAACTCAAGACCTCAAACACAGCAGTCCATCTATACTAGTATTATAAAGCTGAAGAGTTTGTTTGTTTGGTTGGTTGAACACGCTAATCTCAGGAACTACTGGTTCGAATTGAAAAATTCTTTTAGTGTTGGATAGCCTATTTATCAAGGAAGGCTATAAAAAATCATAGTATGTCACACAGAGGCGGCGTAGTAACTATAAACGCGGGTGAAACCGCAGGCACATCTAGTACACTATAAAAGCAAATTCTATTCAACCTTTTATATTGCCTTTTAAATTTTAGATGTTTTAATTACAACATGTTGTTATATAGATTGCCAGTATAAATATTGCACTATAAATATTTCAGTAAACTTTGAATCATGCTATTATAAAGCTTCCAATATTTTAGTCTTATTACACCTAAAATGTAGTTCATCTCTTTACAAAATAAATATCTTATTCATACAATACATACAGAAATTGTTTGCAGATATTCAAATTTCAAATATCTTTGTCTCTTTCTTACAAATGTCAAAATAGTCCATAACATTGTGGTTTACACAATAAAACAGAAAAAGAATTTAATTAAAAGGATCAAAACCACAGAACATTACTGTGGTCAAAACCAAGATAGTATTTTGCTAATGCTAGAGAATTTGACCATAGATGGAAGTACACTGTACAGCTGTGACATTTCATATTTTATTTATGAAGTGTATTCAGGCGCAAACGTGTAACCGCAAAACGTATTAAATGTTTCATACAAATCAACAACCACGATTGTGTAATATTTACTTATAAATAAAAACTAATTTGACCAACATACTCACAGCTTTCTGTGGACTTAAGATATCTCGATGCTCCACATTCACATGTACTTCAATTTCGTTGGCATGAGCGAATTCTCTCTCACAAATCGGGCACTGATACGACGAGCTATGAGGACCTGGAGACATAGCCATGGCGCTTAACGCCAGGGTAGGGTTGTCCAGCGTCAGCGTGGGGTTCGTCAACCCCAATGTAGGATTATCCGAGTTAGCATTAGCATTCACAGATGGAGAAGTAAGATCGAAGTGCGCACGATTTATATGTTCCTCTAATTTGCGCGGACATGTTGATGTGAAATCACACAGTAGACACTGAAATATTTATCCATAGTAATATTTTAAGTTTAGATATACATATATCATCACAATTTTATTTATTAACACTAAATAAAATAATATAATTTGAAAATAATATTTTGGCGGGTAAGTACAACTCGGACGATTTGATGTTCATCACTTGTTGACATTTGACAGTAGATACTACATTTTCTGTTATGTGATCGTTAACATGGACTAAGGCAAACAGTGTTGAGCCTTTTAAATAAAAAGTAAATAGTACCTGCACTGAAGGACTAGGTGTAGGAGCACTTTTCTTTGGTGTATTAGGTTTTAATTTTAAAGCTAATTGAGATCTAAGAGGCGATCCTTGTCCGGCGCTAGCCATAGATAACTGTAAGACAATTATTTCGGTTAAGTGCATATATAGATATAAATGCTGCATAGAAATAATTATATTTATAGGTAGTATTATTTCTAGCTCACCTTATTTTTATTTGGTGATCCCTCATAACTACCAGAACTATTATGACTTGGACTAGAAATCGCACCTGTAAGGAAAATTCGCAATATAACTGGTTATATATTTACCTATTCTATTACTAAGGTTGCATTACATATAGGAAGCAATAGATTATTATATATACACTGTGAAAAATAGTATACACTCACCTTTTTTATCAATACCATTAACCTCATCATGAGAATTTTGTCTGCTTTGAGCCTTTTTAGGAACCACACCATTACTAATATTAATATTTTTTATTCCATTGACGAGATTAATATTTTTTGGTGAACGCGAGCACTTTTCCTCTTCTTTCTCACTCCGGCTGTAACTTTCTTTTTCTTGGTACCCGTTGTAATAATTTAAGTTTTTGGCTATAGCTCCGTTGTGATATTGTGACGAGTTGTCTGGGCTGTGCCAACCGTTTATTGAGCCCGGTGTGTTGTAGCTGCAGCTATCTGTCGTTGTCATCTTCGAGTCCTCATCAAAACTGAATCAGAAAGATTCTGCTGTTAATCACTTTTATACCATTATTGTGTTGGTTTTCACGTATTATGTAACTATCTGTTATTATATCTTCATGTTTCGTCAAATAGTTAGATACATCTTCAAGGTTCTAGCGAGGTAAACTCTAAACCATATCAAATTCAGTCAAGCGGTTTGACCGTAAAAATGGGGCAAAGAGACGGTCCACCTTTAATAACTTAATGCTTTAGATGTCTCTTACTCACCATACATTATTCACTTCCAATTAATGTAATTTGATACGTAGGATCAGTCTGTGATTTCGAAAACACATTAATTAACTTTTAGAAAATCTATTTATCTCATGTTTTGTCGTCAATAGTAGGTATTATTAAACATTGGAATATCGCTGTTACACGCAAACATTCACTCAGGGGGAGCTTTATGCTAAAGCTTGTTTTGACATTGAACATGCGGCGCAGTGGTACAGAAAGTAGGGAAAACATTCGATGAATGCATAGGTAAAAATCGGGCAACAAATCTAAAAGGGATTGCTAGTCTTTCGTTAATGAAGTTTTTGCTTTGGTATAGCTATATACTTCACTTCTATAAGCAAATTGTTAAAGTATAATTATAATATTAGTTAATAAATTAAAAAGTAGCTATGTTGTAGATTTAGAGACTATAAATTATGATTATCTTAGATAAGGGTTAATAGTTTATAACTTCTGACAGACAGACGCATTAATATTAATATGAAAAAGACAAAATTCCATAATAAACCTCTTGTGCACTGAGGTTAATAAATATCTCAATACGTTATGCCTATTAAAAGTCTTACACTAATTCGGGCTTTCAAAGTTAAACCTTAAACAGACTAGATATTAATGATTACAGAACTTTTGCAAAAGCTGTTAATTCAACTACTGGTTCATATGTTTTGAATACTCACCCCAGTAGAAGGATAATATTTTGATTACCATTTTAACGAAACATACCAAGCAAATGTCCAAATCCATGCATAAAACTAACATGAGACAAATTAGATAAGAATTAAAATAAAAGTTCTATATAATATTTTAAAAAGTTGTTAAAAACATAACATCAATGACAGCCAGAGATTAGGTACCTACTACAAGTTGGTATTCTTAATATTTCGCGCCATTAGTCGGGGTTCTTAAAAGCCGATGCAATAGATGCAGTATTAGACATGTACAATATGTATCTTTACCTTGGACTCTGATCGTCAATAAAGGCCATAAGCTCCCGTTCAGGAGTGAGATAGTGCAGATGTGCCTTCTGCACATGGCCGACTAGCTGAGGTTGTGGGACAGCACAGTCACAAAACGGGCACTCGGGTCTTCCAGCCACATGAGCCTCCAGAGTATGCGAGCGCATGCCTTCGTCTGTTAGGCCTTCCGCCCCGCATAGCTCGCAGGTATAAGGAAAAGGGCTCGAGGACATGTTGCCTGAAATACAGAAGGATGGGCATCATTAGGAGGCCAAAGTAACAAGCTGCTGGCAAAAAAATCTTAAATGTCTAACATGTTTTAGAGTTTATGGCCAGCAGCAGATCAAAAAGAAAATAATGTTGCAAATAGGAAGAAGCTTATTATTTGTAATCAAAGCATTTTTTAAATGGTGTATTCTTCTTTAGTATGTAGTTCAAAGTGTTTAAGTTTTCAAGTGTATATTGTGATATATTTTCAGAACAGCTGACTTCTTTAAATTTGTACCTATGTGAATTAGTGCCAAATAATAAATAGGTTCGATAACCATTTAAATGATATGTAGGTATGTCCAATGTTGTATAATATAATGTTTAAATAGGTTAATTACGCGTAGGTACAAATAAATTAATATCGATCTTACTATCATTATTTCTGCATATCTAGGCAGTAAAGTTTGCGCGTGACACAAAAAGCTCTATTAAAGCAAAGGGGTACCTTGCTAAACATGTAGTATTATGATAAAATAACTCATCACTTGGTCATTATTATGATACCTAGGTTACGAGGAACTATACTCCATTTGATTAGGTATTTAACTAAAGGTAAACAATCTTGATGTGTCTTTTTTATCTTTTTATCTAAAAACTCAGTTTAAAAATAAAATGCTGCTAAAGATCAATGTAAATACAACAATAACGATTACTAAATCAATTGAACCGTTAGTTTAAGCAGAAGTTTATTTGTTTAATGTGTGTTAGTATAAAAAGTCACATCAAGATTGTTTACCTTTAGTTAAATACCTAATCAAATGGAGTATAGGAAGCGTATAAGTTTCGCACCGGAAATAAAAAATAATCTCGAATCAAGATCTGACAATAAGCAAAGATATTTTATTTACGTGTCGTATCTAAGTCGAATTTATTACGTTTTAACTATCGAACTATGTAGGTTCCTATATTGTATATACGTTACCAAAAAAACATTCACATCTACATATTTATTCAAGATTATAATGTTATTGAAAGGCATAAATTCTTCTTCACAGCCGCATCTAATGCCTGAAATAATGTTTATAACGATAGAATAAATCACTTAATAAAAAAATACCTCTATACAAATATAAATAAAGAATATCGATTGTGTTATAAGTGTATTGTATGTAAGTGTATTGTATCACCAGACCTTGGTTTCGAATGACCTTAAACAAAAACGACGGACTAATGTGCCAAGAATTGATTTATTTTAATGATGAGTTCGCATAGAAACCATTCACAATAACTATATTGGGGTGAAAGTGTCAAATCGATAAAATTACCGCAGTTTTGTTTTCAAGGAAATCGCGAAAACACGAATGACAAGAGAATAAATTAACACAAGAAATTAAACCTCTGCAGGTCTATGGTCATGCAAGGCAGAATAAAAGCAGTACCATTGCGTAACGAACTTTATAACGTGATAAAAACATCAAAATATAAAGGATTTACTCACCGATTAATTTCGTATTTTATTGTCATAGAATAATCAAATTCCACTGTATTTTAGCCAGGACACTATCTAATTGGTACGATTTCTTTGTTATATGCAATTGTTTCTAGCATTTTCTAACATTAAAATTACAAATTATATTAATACTACTGGCGATAGGTTGTGATTGCCCGTCATTCATGAGTTTTTTGGACATTGAAAAATAAGGACCACTATTACGCATGCGTACATTACGCGTTCGACACTAATGCCTCCAGCGGAATTATTTAATAACCACTTTAATAACATATCAATGAAACTTTGAATAAAATAGTAGTCAAACCAAATCAATGAAACTTTGTCAAATACTAAGAGGAATATTGGATTTTCTTTTTTGTTTTACATAGTTGAAGTTAAGACGAGCGTAGCGTCATCTATTTTCTATTGTAGGAATCATTTACGTGGAAATGTAACGCGTGGAAAAATTTAAGAAATACGGATATGGAGGCTTCTCTCTCATTCCTAATATTAGTATTTGTGAGTTAATGAAGATGGAGTTATTACAAGTTTGGATTTGTAAGACAGGTAGACATTGAGACTAAACCCGGTTTCTGGAAGGCTGATCAACGACGTATCAAAATCAAACTCATGTTCAATGATTTAATTGTTTTTTTTTTATAATTCAATCAGCCAATCACAGACTGCCGTAGTGGCACATCAAAGGTAGTGAATACGTACGACTGTCGTGATGTCCCAGGTTCGATTTCTGAGTCATTCAAAATTCTAATGGGTTTTTCGTCAAGAAATTCTAAGTAGCAGCATAGAATCTCGAACTGTGCCCTGTAGACGGCAATAGGTTCGCTTTTTATTAGGATCTAAAACTATAGGTAATAGGCAAATTTAAATGAAAACTTTCGGGAATATAAGAGAGAGACCAATGATATATGTATATTTTTTATGGGATTGGAGGCAAATGAGCAGACGGTTCGCCTGATGGTAAGTGATTACCGCCGCCCATGGACACCCGCAACACCAGAGGAGTCACAAGTACGTTGCCGGCGTTTTGAAAAGGAGTAGGTACGCTCTTTTCTTGAAGGTTTGAAGATCGTTTTGGTCCGGAAATATCGCAGGCGACAGTTCATTCCACAGTTTAGTCGTGCGAGGCAGAAAATTTCTGGAGAAACGCCCACTTGTGGACTGCCAGCCATATAAATGATGGGATGGAAATGCTGTCGCTTAGGACGATGGCGAAAAGAGGCAGCAGGGATCAGTCGGAACAATTTCTCGGAGCACTCCTCATAGTAAAGACACACTCCCGATAGATGATGCATAGCTGTGTTTACTGTCACTTAAGATACATACGTATTAATTGCCTAGTAGAGACAGGGCTCAAATAGTATTAGTAGAGCCTCGCTGATTTCAGCATGAATGGGCCGGCTCGACCGGGGAAGGACTACCCTCTCACAGAATATTGTTGTATTTCGTTCGGTGAGTGAGAGTGTCGGAGGCCCAATCACCCCCTTTCTCCCATCCCGCTCCTTCTCCTTCCCACTTCCTTTCCTAAAGGGTCGGCAACGCGCAAGTGATACCTACTAAAATTGTACATAGTTACGCTATTATAGTAATTAAATTGTGCACTGTATCAGTTAATTTTAAGGTAATGAATAAACTTATTATTACTTATTTGATTTTGTTCATTTTCTTATTGGCGAAGCAAAATAACTACAATGATCTTATTACCATTAGCCTACTTAGAAACAACAAAGTTATTTTTCATCCAGAAAATATAAAATCGTTTAATTTTTCCTCTTAACTGGATAAAGCCACACAGCTTCGTAATTTTAAACCAACGAGAAATAAGACCAAAGATATTATGTCCAACAATAATGAAACGCTGGACTCTTTGGTATAAAAGTAATACTCTGTGTGTCGTCGTTTACCGAGCTCGCTCAACACGATTACATATTAAATTCATTTACAAAAAAGAAAATAATGTAAAAGAAAAACTCGGTGGAATGGCGGGAAAGCGTGCCGCCATTGCATATATAGTGGGGTTTTATGCTAAACACCTCTTGTCACTCAAATAAAATAAAATATTGTTGCATTTTCATCTCGACGAGGCGCACTCGTTCCGATGAAGATTTAAATGCAGATGGCCTTGTAGAAATAGTGCGATTTATGTTCCTTCCGGCGGCTTGGGTGTTGAATGTTTAAAAGCGTGTTTTTCCGAGGCGAAGAGATGAATTTGAGGTTGAAATTTCCATTGTGTTTATTTACTGTAGAGTGCAGAAGGCATTAAAGCTAGAGTGGAAGAATTTAGAAAGGAGGTCGATTGGCAATTAATTATTTTGTTTGAAATTGAATTTATACACCGTAATTTGACTGTAGTATATATATATCCACAAAACGATAAAAAAGAGATGTTAACACGCACATTTTGCGAACTATTTTAAGTCCCATGTAATAGGGTGGAGAGTCTATAGTCGTCTACCGACACATTGCCAGGATCCATGTTGCGACTGACTGAACTTCCTAAAAGAAAATCCTAACTTTGCCCAACCAGGTATGAAACTCGGGAGTTCACACAATTGACAAACACATGCGCAACTTAGCAGAACCCTCTGGTCCTGTACTGACTAAGTGGCGACCACACAGACTGACGTTCCGTGAGACTTACCAATACTTCTCTGTCACATTTATAGATGGGTGACCATGAAAAACATACGCCACCCAGTGGGTATAATAAAAGGCCATTGCTCACTCAATGTACACCTTTTCAACATCGGCATTACTGACAGCCTCTTATGTAGAGGATGCATAGAGGTCGAGAAGACACCAACTTACGTGCTCCTACATTGTAAAAGCGTGAGCAACCAACAGGCAAAACTACTAAACAGTCCAGAAACGATGAAGGAAGTAATGCGCAACACCGGTCCCCTATTATCTTTTTGGATGGAGCTGAGGTGGTATGAGTAATGAAACAACTTTTCGCGTCGGTCTCTTATGCACAATGACCTGATTGTGGGGCTAAGTGCGGATAACACACGTCCAACTAGCTGACTAGATGGGTGATCATTTACAAAAAGTCACATCTCTCCTTGCTTTTAAGAATGCGAAGAGCCGTGGTGATGTGTCCGTTCGAGCTGATATGAACACCTATTACAGTCCATATGGGCAATTAGTGTTCTCTAATATTCTGTCGCGTGCATCTCTGACTTTTCGAAGTTATATGCGTATTAAATAATCAATTATCGCTCGATTTAACGGTGAAGGAAAACATCGTGAGGAAACCTGCACGTCTTAGAGTTCTCAATAATGTTCTCGAAGATATGTGAAGTCTGCCAACCCGCACTAGGCCAGCGTGGTGGACTACGGCCTAACCCTTCTCACACTGAGAAGAGGCCCGCGCCCAGCAGTGGGACAGTTTAATACAGGGCTGATATTATTATTATTATGTATTCTGACATCTGATCTAACGTTTGAGTAATGTAGTAATTAACTATTACGTAATCTATGCTCTGCGTTTCGGATAACAGGCCGCAGTTGGTTCGTGGAAAACTGATATTCAGCCGAACTCGGTGAAACTAGACAGCTGATCCCAATTCAATTAAGAAATATACAAGGACTAGATTTTGCTTGCGGCTTTGCTGGCGTAAATGTAGGTTAGCCAAGTAACAGTATTTTTTTCTGGATAAAAGGTCCTCTATATCCTTTTCTGTTCCTCTGACAACGTATATGTGAAATTTCATGATGATCGGTTGAGTAGTTAAGGCGTTAAAGCGTAACAAACAAACTTTCATTTGCATTTATAATATTAGTTAGGATGAAGAACGGTTTTGTCCGTCTAAATCACTAGTTCCCAAAGTGATCCAGGTGGACCCCTAGGGGTCCACGGGAGGCTCGATGGAAGTCTACGTTGGTGTGACAAAAAAATGGGGGTAAACAATTCGTAAGCGGGGGTCCACGAAAATTTATTTGATTTGCTTTCTATAGTGGAGAACTAAAATGCTGACTTGACTTCACCGACTGTGTTACTTGTAAAAACCGGTGGTTTTTCGGTAGAGAATAACTAAAAAAAAAGATTAGCCCGAGACATTTGATAACATTTTTTTATTTGCATGAACTTGTTTAGCTGCAGGGGGCCTACCGGAACCAGCAAAATTTTGAAAATGGTCTATGAGAAAAAAGTCTGGGAACCTCTGGTCTAGATAGAGTAGCGAAGGGATCAAATGTTAAAGGTGCTTGCACACAATGCAAGTAGCTTTTAACTGCACAGTTGGCTTTGTGGTTTTATTGGTCGCCTCGCTACTGCCTCTGCGCCAAGTGTTGTGGCTTTGATCACCACACGGGACAAAAATTTGTGAGATTCACAAATTGTTCCGAGTTTGGGTATTTTTTGGGTCTGTTAGTTGAATGTTTTAAACTTCCCGCGACACACAGGATTCAAAGCTGGTGCGGAGGTGGTATAAAAAAAGAATATGGCGCAGACTTCATGTACAAGCTACTAAGTAGTTTATTAATTAAGTGTTGCATTTCTTCGTTTTAAATGTTTTAAAATCTTCGTAAACTCAGTAAGCATTGAACTTAAACGTTCACAATCGATCCTATGTAACTTTTTTTATAGTGACAGATGAGCTAGGGATGGTAAGCGGTAACTGGAGTTCATGGATACGGTTGTTTTAACTTGACATTTCAGAAGTTATTCTAAGGAATAATTAAATTGAATAATTTTTCTCTTTCTGATTACTAGTTCTATTTCGTTTCTATGACGTTAATATTTTCGTAAACGCGGCGGTATTGGCCGCGGTGACCGCCACTCTTGGGGTGGTGATAGGGGAGGATTTAACAAAGGAGGTTTCAATGACAGGAAAAGTTTTGAAGGTGGAGATAATTCTCAAAACAAGAAAATAGTATTTGATTAATGTCAAATTTGTCCCAACTCTCAGCTGATTGGAAATTCTGCCATATTGTCTCTTAGCTATGTTTGAACATGGGAACCCCGCTGTTCAGATTTCTTTACTGTTTAGCTATTGATAAACTTACTTTTAGCGCTAACTAACGTTTATAAGTAAGATTTCACATGAACAGTTGCTATGTAGTAGTTAAATACCTGTCAAATATTTAAAATGGGTTTATATTTTTTATACTTTATCTTATCTTATGTGGGGGCCAGTCAGTGCAGACCGGCGACACTTCGACCCAGCGGGATCTTTTGTGTCGACGCTCTCCCAATAACGACTCCCATAGATGTTCGGGACAGCCGGGACCAACGGCTTAACGTGCTTTCCGAGGCACGGAGCAGGCGATAGTTGTCAATCAATACGCACATCATTTCGAAAAGTCATATAACTTCCGAAATTCAGAGGTGCGATTCGTGGGTTCAAACCCGAGACCCTCTGCGTTGCAGTCTGTTGGTCTCCCCACTGAGCTATCACTGATCTTTAAAACAAACAAAAATAAAAAAATGGGTTTACAAGAAGAGTTTACAAGAAAAGCTGTAGATAACTTTTTTAATGATTTTGACTTGGAATCATGTTGGCTACTGGCATCGGTCGTTAACACATTGCATGTTGACCGCACAAGTGCCTCAACTTACACAGTTATACTCTTCGCGTCGTATACAAGAGCTGTGAGGGTAGATAGCTATAACTAAACGGTAATGACTTTAAAACTTAGCGTGGTAGTATCGTCTTTTGTGCGAAGGTCACTCCCCGTCTAGTTAAATTACCGAACCAAGTCAAATGTGACCGCTAGACGACCTTTACTCGCGAAAATTCTTGCCTTTTGGCTGTACATTCATTTGATTCCTAGTTTCAGAAGTATAAGGGCTTAGACACATGTATAAAAAAGAGTTTATTAAGACCTTAAGCAAGAATTGCTTGACAGAAACATCAGATAATACTTTGTTCAACCTGGGAATCGAATTCAACCTTTTGCACGCCAGTCGCATTGTGCCTCCGAGACATATCACAACAAATATTTTGCAAACAAATATCAAATTAAATTAGAATGACCGGTACAGTTATATTAATACATAAAGTGTATCGCCAAGACCGAACCCTTTACAAGTGTTTAATATTCAGCGAATTATTTCTAAAAGGTCCCCCCATTACCGTTAAACTCGGGTTTCGAGTGTTTTACTTAATTTGAATTGATGACTTGTTGGGAATCCTTAATGGATGCCAGCGTTGTATTAGATTTTAGTAATTTAAAGCTGCTGTCGTGGGTTTTTTTTAAATGGTTGTGCGCTGTGTGTGATTTTGACAAAAGGATTTTAAAGGGAACTTCTTTTGAAGTTGAATTCAAAATATATTAGGTCATAACGTAACACTTAACAAGGTCAAAGTTTTTTAAGTAATTCCTGTGTCGTCGTGGTCTTTAAAAACATTCAAACAACGTGCGCAAAGGATACTCAGCTCAAAACAGCCATTTGTGGATCACACTAATTTTTGCTTCGTGTGACAATCAAACCTACAACAACTTTCGCTGTGACAGTGGCGAGGTGACCATTTAAACACTAAGGTACCACTGTAGTTTAATAGTTAAAGTTTATTACTAGAAAGTCACAGACAAATCTTTATGTATATCATATTTCTAGATGTTCCCGCGACTTCACCCGCGTTTATCATTACTGCACCGCCCCTGTGGGTCGTAGCGTGATGTTATATAGCCTATAGCCTTCCTCGATAAATAGGCTATCCAACACTAAAAGAATTTTTCAAATCGAACCAGTAGTTCCTGAGATCAGCGCGCTCAAACAGACAAACAAACTCTTCAGCTTTATAATACATATTAGTATTAGATAATGCGTGTATATCATTACAGCAGGACCAACTGTAATGATTTTTTTTGTGTGTCTTTGTGTTTGTTCTTGGATGGTTTAGATACATAATTGAACCCGTTTGATGTTACTGCGATCAGTTCGTTCGGCAGGACAACGTCCGTCGGATCCCTTAGTAGATTGTATTATCTGCAAATCAAGTTTTGTTTATACCAGAGGTTCCCAGACTTTCTTCTCATAGACCACTTTCAAAATTTAGCTTGTTCCAGTGGAGCCCCTGCAGCTAAACAAGTTCATGCAAGTAAAAAATTTGATCAAATCTCTACGGGCTGACCTTTTTTTTTATAAATACTCGGAATTGAATCTGTTAGATTAGATAGGCGGGCTGACCTTTTATTATTTTTAGTAATTCTCTACCCAAAAATCCAAAAACCACTGGTACTGAATATGGAATATGCAGTATAAGTTTTTACAAGTAACAGCCGCTGAGCTTGTCGTACAGTCGGTGAAGTCAAGCCAACATTTCAGTTCTTCACTATCGAAAGCAAATAAATTTTCGTGGACCCCCGCTTACGTTACGAATTGTGCACCCCCTTTTTTTGTCACGCCAACGTAGACCCCCTTCGAGTCTTAAAATTTAGAAAAGCAGGTATTTGGAATAATTGCTATAACAGGTGCTGGACCACTTTGGGAACTAATGGTTTATACCAAATGTTCCAATACCTGCTCTTCTAAATTTTAACGCTAACTCTACAATAAACCTGTATTTAAACTATTCTAGTTGTTGAGTATTAAATTCATCCGGTTTTTTTTATTTCTTCGTGTTTTGCGTGTGTTTTTTCTTTCTTTCTTTCTTTCTTTCTATATTGAAGAAGCAATCAACCAGCGTAAGAGTACTAACACTGCCACTGCGTTATGTTGGTAAGAATACTAAAGGGTACATTTCTTTCTTTTCATCTTGGTTTTAATTCCTTGGAGTCTACAACGTGCGAATGATAGTGGTGCTTATATGTGGCCATCAGTTTCTTGCAGGAATCTTCTCCTAGGCTCAAGCCTTTGCCTAAACGAAACAACTAACCTAAATGTAGCTGCACTAACTTAGTAAACTAACTAACCAATATACTTTAACGTTCATAAGTGTAATTTTGTGACATAAATGAATAAATGCGTTTCGACTTTGACTTTGTTACTGTCCTGCTTTCTGTTACACTGGCTTTTGCTATGTACATAGGTCACTTAGAAATAAAACAAACTGGTAATAAATTACCAGCATTCTACCTATATCTCTTAACACGAGTTTATGTTCCACTTAAAACTTTACTTTTTACGTCCACGTGTCATTTTAGTAGTTTGGCAAACTTTTAAAACGTGCAAACTAGAAACTACGTACATTTTTGTTATGCAAAAGAAAACGGACAAAGTGCAAAACTTGGGGGTAGCGTGCGCTCTCCGTATCGCATTTTAAGAAACACAAATAGCTCGTGAACTATGTAGTTTGCTAACTTTCAACAATGAGATAAGAGAATTAGGACGAGGTGCGATTGCAAGCTAAACCATGACGTCAACGTTTTTAACTTATTGTCCTAGACATGCTGTTAAATATGGACAAACTACGTTTAAAGAGGAACTTAGGGCACAGCGTGATGCGACCACGACGTAGATATCTAATTATATTGCCCTGCAGACAGAATTTCGGTTGCGACGGTAAACCTTAACGGAAAATTTCCATCTATACAATATTACAGAGGACAAACATAAGTGCATTCTCTGTTCCTTAACTCTCATAATCCGATGGGACAGTAGACAGACACAACAGGAGAGAGATCAGGCGCAAGACCAACGGCTTTTCATGCTTTTCTAGGTTTTTAACTTTCTAACTCCGGGTTGCTATTGACAAACTCCCAATAACATTTTGTTGGCCCGACAAGCCATTCACAGTAACCATATTGACTAGTACATAAACACTCACACACACACATACACACAACCTCAAAGTAGTAGGAAATAGAGAGTTATCGGATATCGATTTCTAGGACGAGTTATGTGAGAGGTTTTCTAGCTAAGCGTAAGCTTGCTCCCTATATAGTATAAAAAATGCAATTATTGATATATCAATAGTCATAGAACAGTAAATACTGTCTAGTATGACAGTTGTTCTCAAGTATTCAAATCTAACCGTCTGCTTGCACGTCATCGCTACAGCGCGCATGCGCACAGACACCTGCAGTGCACCCGCACTGCGCGTGCGTAGTTTCACGCAAGTACCTTAACGTAGGTACTATACATTAGGAAACATCATGCAAATGTTAATGAATATCAATAAAGTATGTAGTGTTATAATGTAATTGGTTTTCAATCCTAACTGATAATATGAATGTGAATTTGAGTTTGTTTGTTTGTTTATTTATTTTTTGTTCGTTTGTTACGCTTTCATGGCTTATTTACTCGACATATTATCTTGAAATTTCGCATACACGTTGTCAGGGGTGCGGAAAAGAACAAAGGATACCTTTCATCCAGAATAAAGTACTGTTCCCGAGAGATAGAAAATTGACATAAACTACATTTACGCGAGCGGAGCCGCGGGCAAAAGCTACTATATCATATAGATAAGACGATTGGTTTTTTATGGTTCTAGTTCGTTGATGCCGTTTCGATTCTCATTTCTCATTTCTAGTAAAGAGTCAGTTCGAGAAGAACATTTTATTTTCCCCTCGATTTATATTTCGGTAGGACCTCCGTGCACTGGAAATGCTCCTAGCTTTAGATTCTTTACACAGTTTTAGTTTATAGTTTTAATGGCCGAAATGAAATATCTTTTAATGGGTCCTTTGTCTTTTAATTTGGTTTCTGCTTTATATAGAAAGATTGCAGGTCACAGCTTAATATAGGTACTTCATTTATATTTCTTTCTCACTTCTCTCTGCTCTTTAGACCTTTAAAGTCAAAAAGACAAATATCGTTTACTCATTTATGTCACTACTTATCAACTATAACTGCAAAATCAATTTATTAGAATTGATATTTAAAATTGTTGCTAGGTTCGGGCAAAGGAATAAGGATTGAGCCTATGAGAAAATATTTGCACGAGATTCACGCCTTCTTACATTATACATTCTAAAAACAAACTCATTGATTGGTTGCAGAACTTGTCATACGATAACACTGAAAATATTTTAGTAATTAGTTCATAATTTACCTGAAATACTGGTTATTAGCAATTAGTTCATAATTTACATACATTTGATTGTTTACATAAGTTATTTATTTTATACTAGCTTTCGCCCGCGGCTTCGCTCGCGTTAATTTATAATTTGACAATCAATTGGGGTTGTACTCTGCTTGTATATAATAATATAATTCAATCATGATTCGAAAGACACGTGGCGCCATCTATTATCATAAGAACGTTATTATCTATTGTTTTCCTCGGGAACAGTAATTTTTTTCGGGATGAAAGGTAGCCTATGTCCGTTTCTGTTCACCTGTCAACATATATTCAAAATTTCAGGATGATCGGTGCAGTGGTTTAGGCGTGAAAAGGTAACAAACAAACAAACTCATTTTCGCTTTTATAATATTAGTTAGGAAGTTAGGATTAGGGTTAGCGGTTGTCATGATCACCTATTGGTATGGCCACCTATTGGTAAACATTCAAGATTGTTGTTATAGATTGTCCCCTCTTAGCCGAAATTTCGCTATACAACGGCGTCATACTAAAGTCAATTGCGTTACATAATAAAATAAGAAAAATTACGTTGTAAAGGCAGTTATACGTTATTTATTACTTTTCTCACTAAAATACTTTCTTTTCACCTGGCTGTATGTCCCATATGCTGGTGCGGTCAGTCTGCCTGCTCTTACTCTTCCACTTCATTCTATCCTCGACATTGTTTTCGATAGCTAGTACTCCCTCATATCTTCTTGCTCTACAAACATCCATCTTGTTATGGACCAGCCATGTACATAGTTTTCAATGATTCATTTATATTTAATATGATGTTGATGTCACTACACTATTATAATTGTCTATGATAAGCAAATATATTCGACAATATAATATATTGATTACAATTCGATTGCAGACGGGATGCTATTGAATAATAAATTAGTATTCATTCCATTCGGTTAGGCAGTATTCATGTAAACAATTCACACTTCAACGAACACAAATATTGATTAAAACGCACTGGATATAATATGAACCTATAATTGTCATTGCACTATCACGCACTGCTGGTGTAGTGGTATCATGCAAGATTCCCATTCTTGCGACCCGGGTTCGATTCCCGGGCAGTGCACTCCTTTTTCCCTTTCTCATTTATTTTAATTTTAATTAAACGAGACTCTGGGGCGATGTTCGTATTTCGTTGCTTATTTTTGGCGATGTCCAGTTTGTAATCTGGATTTCGTCGGCGCCATTTTGTTGGTTGTTTTGGCGCGAAAATCCCGGCTGAGCCGCGCATTATTAGCGGACGGGCCACACAATTGTGATATCCTATAATATGCCCGACTTTAATCTTGGTGCTACCGAAAATCGGGTGAATGTAATTCCGACTATTTCGTCCACTGTCCATTTAGTAAGCTGCTTTATTTTCTCCTATTTTAGTTTTGTAAAGTTGCTTGGACTTTTTAACCATCGAGGAATATTTAATAGAAAGTGTGTAATAAGTTTGAAGTCATTGCTTGTCTGTACTTGTCGTCGTAGCTCCTGAACAAAATATAATATATATATTTTTTTATTTTAGTGTACTTGAGATAGTAGTTTATTATTTAAATTATAGATACATCAGAAAAAAGAATTCAAAAGCCATTTGAATGAAAAAAAGTTTTGAAACAAAATAAAAAATAAAATCTCGCTTTGTATCACTGCTTGTAGCTTAAGCTATGTAAAAGTTGAAAGAAAGGCTTGTTTGTGAAATTAAGTAATTAATTTCACAAACAAGCCTTTCTTTCAGACATAATGAAAGCTACTTTTAAACGTCTCTCGTATTTTTTTTTTTTTCATTTTAAACTGTTTTTATAAAACAGAGAGAATACCATTCCAGATGTTTTTTAAAATTTAAACATAATAAAATGTGACCGCTTTCAGAACAGCGAACCACAATAGCTAACTAGTATTCTAAGCGAGGTAATGAGGACGAGTTTCTATTTCTTCTCATTGTTAAAAAAGAAAAATGGAATTTAGTTCGTCCGTTTATTTATCGCTTGGTTATTTGTTGATGATTTTATTAGCATTGTATGAAGTAAAGCATAATATAAGGAGGTAGTAAGTGTTTTTG
This sequence comes from Catocala sponsa, assembly GCA_963564715.1. Taxonomy (NCBI): domain Eukaryota; kingdom Metazoa; phylum Arthropoda; class Insecta; order Lepidoptera; family Erebidae; genus Catocala; species Catocala sponsa. The sequence continues at coordinate 22,218,719 of OY751341.1, read as the reverse complement.
CTACGTGAGCTAAGTGATACATAAGTACTTACTGGCTAATATTGTACATGTGAATAAATTGAAATAAAAGAAAAGAGAAGCATATGTGGTGTGACTCTGAAAGATAGAATAAGGAATAGTGTGATTAGATAGAGATGCGGCATGAAAGTGGATATAGTGACAAGAATAGAAAAGGGTATGTTAAGCTGGTTTGGACATGTAGAAAGAATGGACGAGGAAAGACTGACTAAGAAAGTTTATAAGGCTAGTGTGAATGGAACAGTCGCAAGAGGAAAACGTAGGCGAACGTTTCTCGATCAGATCGGAGGCGTTCTGGACAAAGGCCAGGTTAAGAGCTTCTTGAACCGACGGGCGTGTATGAGGGATGTGATGAAAGTGAATGAAGCCAGAGAAGTGTGTCAGGATCGTAGCAAATGGAAATCCGTAGTCTCTGCCTACCCCTCTGGGAAACAGGCGTGAATCTATGTATGTATGTATGAATATTCTATGTTTGTTTGTGTACCGAAATTTTTGTAACGCCAAAACCAATCCTGATATGATTTTAAGTGAGGTCAAATATAAACAAGGTCTTATTGGATAATTTTAAACGTTTATATGAAATAAAATAGTCGAATTTTCTCTGTTTGTTTGTGCGTTTGTGTACTGATATCTTCATAATGCTAAACCATTTTTGTTGTTATGTTATTTTACGTGTACCTTAAGCGCTCTTCAAGTATACAATGCAAACGATTGGAACTAAAGAGACGCTCGTTATAAAAATCCTTCATCTCTGCCTAAACTTTATATTATTGGAGTAGTGCTTCATTAAAATTTCGTTTCAGTTTCAAATTAAAATAAATATAGGCATGTAAACTTTACAATAAAAGCAATTTGGAAGCTGGAATAATAATTAATTGTACGTTATATACAAGAGAGTTTCAAAATCAAAGTTATATCAAAATATCTTTATTCATGTAGGTCACGAAGTAACACTTATGAACGTCAAGGTTACACAAACTAAACTATACTATGTACTTATACTTGTTTAATTTATATAATAGTTAATCTAAGCTAGAAATTAATAGTTAGATTAGAATACATAGATAAATGTGTATATGCTTATAAAATCACGGTCATAGCTACTCGGATAAAATGGGTGGAACAGTCTCAGTTATTCTCGTATTTACAGGGGCCCTAACACCGATGCTTATTTGTACGGACCCCGATGGGCCCTGCAGGACTCGTTTCTGTGATAACCTGTGAATTTTCTCCTGATTTTATGTTTGTTTTTCTTGCTGAGCACACTCGGTTTGGGTCGCGCCAAGGTCTTCTGTGTTTACTTATTTAAAACAGCATTTGTATGGAAGGTTCGGACGGAGGTAATATCAGCAGTTTTTGGGATTGTAAGGAGAATAAATTGTACAGAGTATTTTTATTCATAGATACTTGTTTATTTGCATCGAGAATATTATATTTGGTTGATTTATATTACGGTATATATTACAAATTTTAATTATACACAGACAGACTTAGCTATAGATAAGTAATCAGGGTTTATTGCACGTGTCACATTTACAATAAATTCGAGAACGAAACCATATCGCGATTCAGCAAAGTGGCAACACCACACAGTAAGAAAACTAAAAGAACTTTAGTCAATATTTTGTTCCGCATTGATCGCGATATGGTTATTCATTTAATATCGTCATAGATAAGATGTAAATCTGTAGTTTAGTCTCAGATTTATAGATGTGAGAGTATGAATAAAATAATGTGTATGAATGCATTCTTATTTTAGCCTGCATGTGTGTGCGCGCGTGTGTATGTGTGAGTAAGAATATTCCCTAAGAATATTATCCTGCGCCACCCAAACAGCATGTAATATATAATTCCGTCCCCATATTATTTCACCGTATGTCCCATTATGACGTGTGACGTGTATAATTTCACAGAGTCTTGCGTTCGTTGATGTGCCACGAAATAAAACGTGCCCCGCCATAGCAAGGTTATGTCATCTGGCAGAGATAGATGGATCGAATGTTATCTTGTCGACATTTATTATACGTAGTTATGAAGCTATTATTATGTTTTAAATTCTTAGACATTGATTTAGGAATATGATAGTTGCCTGTGTTTGATTTCGTTCATTACTTTATACATAAGAGCTAAGATAAGAGAGATTACGGTATAGTTTATATCGTGCATCCTTTTTCTGTCATTTGACAATTGGGGGATAACTAAATTTATTAGATTTCGATCCCTAAGAATGTACCTTTGACATTTCGAAATTATGTGCGTATTAAATATTTGTTTATCGCTTGCTTTAGCGGTAAACGAAAACGTCGTGAGCAGGCTTGAGTTCTCCATATCGTTTTTGAGGATATATTGTAAAGTCTGTCATCCCGTACTGAGCCAACGTGGAGACTATGGCCTTACCTTTCTTAGACTGCCCAGCAGAGTAGAGTTTAACTATAGGGCTTATATTATAACCAACCTTCAATTAACAAAACTGTCACAAATCTCCACATTGTTACGTCACAATGTAGCATCTAGAGGTAACATTGTTCAAAAATCGTTCAGTTTAAACAGGTATTTTCAATGGTATGCAAATGGAAGCTTTCTTTGTAAAATGCTCACACAAAGCAGTCTGCAGTGAATCGCTAGGAAACGCTGACATGAGGCCATGCCCAGTACTTCGCTTATTTCAGAATTTGATAAAACAAGATAATGTTGGATATTACTTTCATATATCTTTTACCTATAGATTTTATTTTAAAAATGATGAATCCTGCTCTAAGTATAATTTATCTGTCTGATATGTGTAGAAAAAGGGACGCACACACCTTCCTGAGCACGTCCGAAGTTATAAATGATGTTTGTTTTTTCTGGTCTGTGCGTAATTTTTATCTATGTTTTGTGTTTACCCTGCGTTGTTAATTTATGTGACAGATCATTTTCGTTTAAGAACTCGTGAGGAAGATAGGCTGCGTGTGCGAATACCTTTGCCTATTTTGTTGAAATTTATTTATTTCCCGCGCAAAAATACCAGTAAAAGCTACGCGGTCAGATTTTTTTTTTGTTGCAGATGTTTATTTTGTCGTGCCAAATAAAATTATTATGTTGAATCAAAATAAACAATTATATTACAAAGTAACACTTGTTCTATGTATAACAGACAAATCATTAAACCTAAATCTAGGAGGAGGAGCCCACAACAAATATAACTACAATAATATACCTAGGTCAGTGGTCTCTTTAACTCCTCGGCTGCGGCCCTTCCACGAAATGTTTAGTGCACACACGGAATATTATTTATTATCTTACCTTTTAAGTATGATACCAAAATTTATTTTATTTACTGTTAGGCCTAGCGCGCACTGCCTTGCGTTTTTTTAACGCATAATCTGTGAAGTATACATCATAGAGTCATAGAAGTGCGCGCATTGCAGTGAAATAAACGCAATGGGTAAAGTCGTCGTTGGCCTCCCGCTGCAAATTTGCGGTGGTGAATCTACCGCACATATTTTTGTATCGCATAGAGATCTCAAGAAGTGCCGCGCGCTGCGGTGAAAAAAACGCACTGAGACACTCAGTCAGTTGCTGTTGGGACGCGACACAGATATGTCGTTACCTGGCGTTTCTCCGGTGATGGCGAAAATCTTTTTTGGATACGAACGTAGATCGTTATATCTTGTTTGTTTCTCTTTCACGCCTAACTAATTGATCCATCATCTTGAAATTTTGCATACGCGTTGTCAGGGATACAAAAAAGGACATAAGGTACCTAGCTGTCATCCAGAAAAAAAGTACTATTCCTGAGCGAGTGAAGCCGCGTGCAAAAGCTGGCCCATTTATATCTTGACAAGAATTAGTGTCGGCCTCGGTGGCGTAGTGGTTAGTCTAACCGACTGCCACGCTTGAGGTCGCGGGTTCGATTCCCGCACAAGTCAAACATTTGTGTGCATGAACATGGATGTTTGTCTTGGTCTGGGTGTTTATATGTATAATATGTATGTATTTACAACAAAAAAAAAAGTATATATGTATGTTTATCCATTGTCTAGTACCCATAGTACAAGTTCTGCTTAGTTTGGGCTAGATGGTGTTGTGTGTATGTGGTAGAATATTATTATATTATATTATTATATTATATTATTATATTATATTATTATATTTACTATCTATTTCTTATACGTTTCTTTAGGTGATCAGTCTGTCGCAGTCCATTGCTGGACATAAGGTTCCGTTAACTGGCGTTATAATCCCACGTCCTTCGTGTTTCGCAGCCAATTATCACAGACATCATCTTCAGGGCAATACCGGGCCTCGGCATAAAACAAGACTCGGAAGAGATTTCACTAAAATTAGGTCGACAGCTTAATTATTCTTTGTATGCTTGAAAAATTAGCCTTTTATTTTAAAAGACAACGCTCTTACACTTCGCCGCCCGTGCAGTCGAAAAAATCGTATATAATTATATATTATACTAGCTGACACGCGCAACTTCGTCTACTTCATATAAGAGAATTTTCCCCGTTTTTGCAACATTTTTCATTGCTGCTCCGCTTCTATTGATCGTAGCGTGATGTTATATAGCCTACAGCCTGCCTCGATAAATGGGCTATCCAACACTAAAATATTTTTTCAATTCGAACCAGTAGTTCCTGAGATTAGCGCGTTCAAACAAACAAACAAACTCTTCAGCTTTATTATACATATTAGTATAGATTTATTTATTCCATAGATAAGTTTACCTTCAATCGTATATAGCTTTTGTCTAGAGCACAAGCCTGAAATGCTTGTTCAGCCCTCATACATACTACATTAGATATATTGATAACCCGGTGGGATACTTACATACTGCGAAATAACTAGCGATGCAACGAGTGATAGCAAAGTAACAATGACATTTATGACAGTTCATTAATTGGACAATTGATGCTTCCAGTTTTTAATGCATTGTATAATTCGACACCGTGAAAAGTTGAATGCATTGTAAAATTTATTGGCTTCCACCCGTGACTTGTCAATGAAACCCTTTGTTACTCATGGATAATGTAGCTTTTTATAAGTGAATACATTTTAATTTGATTCTCTTGTTCTCTCGCGATACAAACAAACAATAACATTTTTGGTTGATGTGATTGCCCAGAGAATATGATTGATCAACAAGTACAAATAAAGTCGAACTGCCCAAGAAATAGAAATGGAAATAGGGCACGTGAAGTTGCAATTATAGATACTTTAAATCAGCAGTGCCCAAAGTGGTGCAGGTGGACCTCTAGGGGTTCAGGGTAGAGACATTGGTCTACGTTGGCGTGACAAAAAAATGGGGGTCCACGAAAATTGATTTGCTTTCGATAGTGAAGAACTAAAATGTTCGCTTGACTTCATCCACCAATGTAGGCAGATAATATTATAAGAAGCTCAGCGACTGTTACTTGTAAAAACTTGCATATTTCATATTCAGTACCAGTGGTCTCGAACCTACCGATTTTTTGGTAGAGAATGCCTAAAAAAAAAGTCAGCCCGTACAGTTTTCATCAAATGTTTTAATTGCATGAATTTGTTTGATTCTTCACCAATATAGTAGAAATATAGCTGCAGGGGGTCCACCGGAGCCAGCTAAATTTTGAAAATGGTCTACGAGAAAAATTGCTTATTTTTCACAACTTTACACGTACCTATTGTGATTAAAAGTGCTAAAGAGCTATACTTATATAATATAAACAAATGTGAATTAAACTAGGTCAAAGTCTGTGTCTCAGGAGGATAGTGATCCAGCCACCCGATGCGCTTTTTAATTTATTTTATTTTTATTTGTGTCACTGCTTTGTGCAATTTATGTATTACTAGCAACCAGCCCAGCTGCGCACGGGTAGTACAAAACCTTAACGAATTATATACCTGAACCTTCATCATCAGTTACTATAGGTATGGTGTATATCTATGTCAATTGGTGAAACCCGCTTGAAAATTCGTTTAGTAGTTTTTGAATTTATCGCGAACGGTCAAGACAGACGCGGTGGAGGACTTTGTTTGATAATAATATATGTAGGTAGTGATTGACGTAACTTTAGCTCGCGCCGAATTTCCATAAGCCACTAACAATTTCAATGGCTGAATATAAGGCCAGCCACAAGATTGTGGTCGTAGCCTCATTGTCTTAATTAAAGATAATAATTGAGAGAGATAATTAATCAAAATAATAGGACATTAAACATACGTAGTGAATAAGTAACTTACTAACAGAGAAACCGCGGCCATGTTTTACGACTGATTTTGGCGCCAAAATTGTTGCCGCTCTAAATTTATGTTCCCACTTGTTTTGTCTTTGGTTAAACTACACCAAGGAGATTGTATATCTTCCGTTTAAATGTTATCCAGAGTGTAGTTTACTGTTTGTAATGTGTTAGTTGTCAGTTGTATGTGCTCAAGTTTGCCCGGCTAAAAGTTATTGAGATTTATGCAGTTATGAATTGGTAAAATTTAGTTTTGTTTAATAATTAAGATATTTAAATACATTTTCACGATATTAACTTATAAAATACTATGGTTTTGTCCCGGGAATGCTTAAAAAGTTCGATGTGTTAACCCATGACTTGGTCTATCCGTGTGGCAAGTTGCATCCAAATCTGTTGAATGCTTTACTTGTGATTCAATAGCAAACATCGAAACAAACATTCACATATATAATATTAGTAGGATAAAGGGTATAGAAAATAGTATCCTTATCAAATCTAAAGCCAGCTGGGGTAGCACCTCAACATGAAACATGATAGAGACCTGCCGCCTGTTTTGTGTTTCTGCGATAAAATATAGGATTAAATACAAATCATTTGAGATGCGCTGCTCTCTCTGCCAACAAAGGGACGCGCAGTCATTGTTTCTCCCATTCACAAGGTTTTATTAAAGCAAGTCAATGTAGAAATACGTAGAAACTGTGTAAGCTGACGGCTGTTAAATTGAAAGTCTCTGTAATATACTTAATAACTTGCTGGGTTATATTAGTAAAAGGAAGGTGTTTTGAAAACAGGCGTTATTTTACCTGCAAAGTGTGGCTGCTGTACATTAGTCGACAATAACAGGTCTTTTATAGAATACACAATTACACATTTATAATAGGCTATCCAAAAAAGATGCTCGGAATAGACGATGTATTCAAATCTTTGCTAGTCGGACAGTTGATACAATCATTGCAGCCACATATTGGAGTTAAATATTGCTTGTTTAGAAGCCAGGTACTTATTACCTTCATAGCTTTTGCAATATAGTAATTATTTCTCAACATGGTATACGAAACGAAAGAAAGACAGACTAAGAAAGTTTATAAGGCTAGTGTGAATGGAACAGTCGCAAGAGGAAAACCTAGGCGGACGTTTCTCGATCAGATCGGAGGCGTTCTGGACAAAGGCCAGGTTAAGAGCTCCTTGAACCGACGGGCGTGTATGAGGAATGTAATGAAAGTGAATGAATCCAGAGAAGTGTGTCAGGATCGTAGCAAATGGAAATCCGAAGTCTCTGCCTACCCCTCTGGGAAACAGGCGTGAATCTATGTATGTATGTATGTTATACGCAAAAATTTAATTGCGATGATAATTATTGGTGTGTCGTGAAGTCATCTGCCTTTAAAAGATTCTTAATTTTAATTATTTTACAAATATTTGTGTTCAGACATTTTAAATGTAACTTCTTTGTAGAGTGGCATATAATATAGGTTATGATAATAGCTAGCCATCTTAGTGCTACATTAAAAAAAGTGTCGACTAAGCTGACGCAAAAAGCAGTTTTCGAGGACATAATCAAACTTTTTAAAAGTGTACTAAGTTTTAACGTGTGTCGTGAATATTCTCGCGTCCTGACTCCTGTGTGTTTTACAAGTAGATGTGTCTAGTTCCTCATTAAATTTTCCCCACGTAGAGGTTGAATATTCATTCGAGTCACTTGTCTACCTTGTCTGGCGGCCGAGGAGTGAAATTGAGTATGCATCTGTGTTTCGTATCCATTGACAGCTGGATTGTTTGATATATATTTACAGCAAGAGCAGATTACAGGTCGCAAAAAGTCCCTTTTTCAAAATATCTCTTTCGTAAAATGTCCCTTTTGCAGAAAGTCCCTTCCGCAGAATGTGCCTTTTGTGTGATCCACAAATGGTTGTCCCAAGCCTGCATGTTCTTTCTGTCCGTTGTTTGAATGTTTATAAAGTCCACGTAACCACGAAGACGAGATTTAAACAAATTAAAGACTCAAGTACTAGAAGTACCAAATTGGGACTATAAGGAGGTTGGTTTAATCGGTTTTCATAAGCCATTCGTTCAAATCGTATGTCAGCAAATAATAAGAACTATAATGGTGACGAGAGCAGCAGCCTATAAAGGCCACTGTTTGTTTGTTTGTTTACTGCTCACAGTAGCAAAAACTTCTGGCAACCAGTTGGTAGTATCCCATTCGCAATTGATGCTCTTTTATTACGTAAAGGTGCCAACATGAAACAAACATACAAACTAAGTTTTGCCTGTACTTCTCGCTTGCTTCACTTCAGTAGGTAAGTGTCTGGTTTTGAAACTGCAATAGAGTAAATTGATGCTACGTTGCCAGATTAGTCACTTTTTTCTTGTCTACCAAAGTTACTTCACCTACTTCAAGTAAAGAAACTATTATTAGGCTCTTGCCTTGACCGTCACTAAAAATGATCAAATAGTTCTTCTGGGTTGGTCGACATTTGAAATTATAGGAAGCCATTGCGCATATTATGTTCTTGATCTAAATTACCTTATCTGTGAGATAGACTATAATACCACTTCGTTTTTCTTATAAATAGTCTCATTTTGTAATCTAATTTTCTCCAGCATCTATCACAACCGTTTTCAAGGTCTGGTAGACAGACTGTTAGCCAACTCGCGCAAAGGTCGGTTAGAAAATATAATAACACTATATAGATTCACGCCTGTTTCCCAGAGGGGTAGGCAGAGACTACGGATTTCCAGGCGTGAATCTATGTATGTATGTAATAACATTATATGACTGCACGAATCAACTATCCTTTACTCTTTCTTTCATATCGATAATATTACTGTAATAAAGAAGACACTTATACTTATCGTATATTTTAAGCACTCAAACCGAGCGATGTATCGCGAAGTCCTTGGAACATAAAAACCAACGTCTAGAGTTCTAGACAGTATTGAAATAGTTTGTTATAATCATGGCTCGAGAAAGCTTGTAAATAATGCCGTAGTTTTAAACATGGATTCACGCCTGTCTTTGAAGTTTTAGGTAGGGGTATATTTTATCCACATTTCGTCAGGCTTGTTTTAGGTACTGCTGGTATGCTTATAGGCGCCTTTTTTATACAACTAATGTGGCAAACAAGCATACGGCCCACCTGATGGTAAGTGGTCACCGTAGCCTATGGACGCCTGCAACACCAGAGGCATTACTTGCGCGTTGCCGAGCCTTTAGGAAAGGACGTGGGAAGGAAAGGGGTGGGATGGGGAAAAGGGGTGATTGGGCCTTACCGAACGAAACACAACAGTAGGACTACTGCTATTCCACGTCGATATTCTGTGAGAGGGTAGTCCTTCCCCGGTCGAGCCGGCCCATTCATGCTGAAATCAGCGAGGCTCTACTACTCAAAAGCCTACCGGAATAGTTTTCGTATAGCTTGTGAAGACTACCAAATAGAATACAACTTTGTCTGGCTTGTATATCGAACCATTTTTCCCATTGGCTGCTAGCAAAGCGCAGGCCTTGTTAGACCCATGCCTAACAAGGCAGTCAAGCAAAATATTACATAATAAACCTTAGCACAAAAGAGATAAATTAGTGCATAGAGTTGCGTGGCCTATCCTGGAACAAATAAATTAAAGATAGAATGAAGAAAAGAAAACGCACTGGTATGCTGCCGCTAACTAAAAAACCACTAAGTTATATGAGGACTCATGCCACTTACCAGTTTTTTAATTAGCGGACGGCAGGATAAGCCTCCTACATACTCATTCAGCGGGCGACACGCAGTATCAATGTTGCTATTCTTACACCGGTTTTTGAAGTTGGTACGTCCAAGGCGAAGAAACTCTAGTAAATATTTAGTTCTATGTATAATAATAATGTCCCCTAGATCGAATTTTAGTCACAGCGACCAATCTTAGCAGACACTTGCCCTCTATGCAGGAGATCCTCTAGAGCTCAAGGGTATGCGCAAACACAAGTGCACTTGCTGATACCTATCTTATCTTATCTTATGTGGGGGCCAGTCAGTGCAGACTGGCGACACTTCGACCCAGGGGGATCTTTTGTGTCGACACTCTCCCAATAACGACTGCCATAGATATTCATGGCAGCCGGGACCAACGGCTTAACGTGCTTTCCGAGGCACGGAGTAGGCGATAATTGTCAATCAATACGCACGTAATTTCGAAAAGTCATATAACTTCCGAAAGTCAGAGGTGCGCGACGTGGGTTTGAACCCGAGACTCTCTGCATTGCAGTCTGTTGGTCTCCCCACTGAGCTATCGCTGCTCTCTCCTGATACCTAACTCTCATCATAGTTGAGTGGCAATCCAATAGGTACTATCGGAACATGATCAGGCACAGAACCAACGCCTTTACGTGACTAACACTGCTAACTTCCTGACTGCGGGTTTCTATGGAGATTTCTTAGTGGAAAACTCAGTATTCTTTTGTTAGCCCGATCCATGAACAGCAGTCGCATTCACGACCACTGTGCCATGGGGTCAGTCATCTCTATGTATAATTTACCTATTTAATGAAACATCTTTCTGACATGATAAAACCTTGTTTTTAAATAAAGAAACGCAACAGTTCTTGTATAAATATCAGAAGTATTTTTGTGTAAATGAGACCTAATCAATTCAACTCTAACGAGAATGTTTCAAACCTTATATATAGTCATCAAGGCTGAACCATTTTTTACAAAAAAAGTTACTCGACCTCACCCCAAAGATCCTCATTTCATATAAAATACTGCTCAAGGATAACCCAATTTAATATTTAAAAAAGACACAATCAGGCTTAAAGAAAATATATTCCTGCTAAAATCTTACAAGTATTTATTTTATAATAATGTAGCGCCATCTATTAGCCACTTTTTAAACTAAAATTGTGGTTTTCATCGATAGATGTCGCTAAAGGTGTTCAAGTTATTGTAGTCTACAGTCTTCGTATCGTCTCAGCTTCAGTCTGCCGATCGCAGACTGGTTTAATGGAGCAGTGCAGCCGTAACCGCCATTAGCGTTTATCATCATGTAGTCGTAGCAATTTGTTACTCCATCACCGTTGCAGTCCTGAAATTAGAGAAAACTATACTTAAAAAAACAATGGGTTGCACTCCAGGAGTACATTTTTTATATTTTGGAATGGTTAAGGAATAATTTTGCACGAATTGCTTTAATTATATCAGTGTAAAAGTACTATCATTTATGTGGTAAAATACAATATTCATTTATTGCGCTATCGTACACAAACATGACAATTTTCCCTCCGTCTTACGAATTTTCTATCAGGTCACGTGTCCTGATGCGAGTTTAACATTTTTTACCCATCACAAAAAAAGTGCATAACGCCGCTAAAGAAGATTTCACTTCAAAAATAGAATTCTGATTCTCCACATGCCCGATTGTTGTTAGAATTTAAAATAATATAGGCAAGGAAACAATTGCAATGGAACAAGATGATCGGACAAATACAACGCGCCAAGCCCACAGACACGCACACACCCAAAGACGTGTGCATACCTGGGTATGCACACGTCTTTCGGTGTGTGCGTGTCTTCCACTCGTCTATGGTCTACGTCTATACAATCAGTGTGAGAGCGTCCTTTTTATGGGGCGTGCATTGCAGTGTAATGGAAGGTGGTTTACGTAAGTCGTTGTCTTTAAAGGGGGGTCCCTTCGTTTCGCTTTTTTTTTATATGATGTTCTTTGGCATTACTATGTCGGCATTTTTTTTTATAATAAATAATATCTACTGCTTGGCATCTAGATGTGATAATAATAATACAATGTAAAAAAAAATGAGGCAATCTTTGGGGACTGCCGATAGAAGTGAAAACTTTAATCCTTGATCATAAACACTCTTTATAAACCAAAAAAAAGGGGCGGTTCGGATGCTAGTTCCTGATACTCTCTTAGGAGTTATTAAGGGGGTCAAAATTTCGTTATTTTTTGCGTAGGACACACCATTTCTGAGATATTGTTAATATTCTAAAAAAAATAATAAAGCGTGGAAGCGGGACGATGACGCGATATTCATGATATTTGTTCACCCAAAAAGTGCTCGACGCGCCTAAAGTAGTTTTCACTTCGTAAGTTGTTATCTATACATGTAATAAAACTGTAAATATCACGTGTCTGTACATTTTAGAATTTTGCAAAATAAATGATTTAGGGGGGCTCAGAATAATTAACTAAACACATTTTAATCATTTTTAAAAAAGTCTGTCTGTCTGTCTGTTTGTTTGTTCTCGCATCACGCCTGAAGTACAAAGTTAATACGATAGATTCAGTAAGAACACTATAAAGAATATCCTCAAGTACCTAACATTTAGTCTTTATTTCATTAAAAGCGGTCTTCTCTATCAAAAGCTATCAGCATTTGAAGTTAAATTAAATTTTAATGTAGGCGATGTGATCGTACTGTACTAGATCCGCCGTAACGACTTACAAATAAGGTTGAGATTTGCTTAAATTAAAGTTCATAGATTGTGATTACAGATCAGGATCGTATATAGAAAGCCAGTAATACGGATAGAATATAAATTTCTTAATTTTATTATAATAATAAATAATAATTAATTCTAAGACAATGTTGAATGTTTACTAATTGACAATGATATCTCTAATTTGTTAGTAATATGTGTTTAGTACTAGACCCGACGTAATGATTTATACATATCACGATAGATGGCACTGTGCAAATGACGTCATTTTTTAAATCGCGATGTTAAGGTTTTCCGCCGTTGTATGACATGCTGGTTTTCAACAACCACTGTTTGTTCAAGAGATATAATGTAATTAAAAGTTGTAATCCGATTTTCTAAAATTTGTTTATTATAACTTTTATTATTTACAACTATTGACTGATTAATACAGAACCGAGTCGGTATATGGAGATAATAATCGCTTCGATTTTGGTATATTTTGGGCAATAGGAATATAAAACTCTAAATTTCACTTGTCTGTACATTTTAGAATATTGCGAAATAAATGAATTAAGGGGACTCAGAATAATTGACTGAACACATTTCAATCATTTTAGAAAAATCTGTCTGTCTGTTTGTTTGTTACTTCATCACGCCTAAAGTACAAAGTTAATACGATAGACTCAGTAAGAACACTATAGAGAATATCCTCGGGTAACATTTAGGGCCACTTGCACAACAACTCACTAAATACGTTTAGCACTAAATACATTTAAAACATCGTGCTGTCGCAGTCATCCGTGTGAAGGTGACTGAGATGCCACGATGTTTTAAATGTATTTAGTGCTAAACGTATTTAGTGAGTTGTTGTGCAAGTGGCCCTTAGTCTTTATTTCATTAAAATCGGTTCCTTCCTTCCTTCTCAGGCCGTCAAAGTAGAGACCCCAACATCGCTTCGGCTACTATGAAGGCTGTGTGGAGGCCACTGCTCTTAGACTACACGACTGCTTACCATCAGGTGGAGTGTGGTCATTTTGACGACCAAATTAAAAAAAATAAATAAAAAAAACTCTAAAATAGGAGACGGTACTTTTCAGCAGCGAGCAGAAAATAAGCTAATTTTATCAGATAGTTTATGTTGTATGGTTCCATCGTTGCAAATTTTAATTTCATCAGTATATGGGTCACCTACAGATACAATAAATCAGACAGCTGCATGGCTATCGGGCACGCCACGATTGTGGCGGTAAGTCCCGTGTTTGAGGAGTGGCTGGAAAGGCGGCATGGCGCCCTCATCTTCCGGCTGACACAGGTATTGACTGGCCACGGTTGTTTTGGCCAGTTCCTGTGTCGTATACGCTGGCAAGAGACGCCCAGTTGTCACCACTGCGGCGACTGCCGCGACCTTGTTGAGGACACGGCGCTGCACACTTTGGCGGTTTGCCCCGCCTGGGCATCGCAGCGCCGTGAGTTGGTCGCGGCAGTCGGATTTGTTGCCCTCTCGCTCCCGGCCGTAGTTTAGTCTATGGTCCGGAGCGAGAGGTCGTGGAATGCCGTCACCTCGCCGAGGAAGTGATTTCCATCAAGGAGGCGGTGGAGTGGGAGAGGGAGTGTTTAAACCCTCTCTCCCCAACCGCAGAGCCAGGCGCCGGAGGGCGCAAGACGACCTCCAGCCACCCTGAGGTCTGACCTGGGGGTGGTGGGCTTTGTCGGCCTGCCCGCCATCCGTTTAGCACCAGGTCCGAGAGGCGGCGTGCGTGTTCCCACGCTCGTTCTCCCCTCTAGGGGGGGGGGGGGGGGGTTGAGGGATTACATTAAGGATTTCTTTTAGTGGTGACCTTAGGGTAGGTCTTTTCGTATAGTGGCCTGCCGTTTCATAATATATAGCCCAAGTACATAGCCAATACATAGAACAAGTAAAAAAAAAAGCTGCAATATACAATTTTGGCGCCTCGAAACGACCAAGCAACAGCTATTAATTCTGAGATGATGAGACAATAAATAAAGAGCAAGGTCAGAGATTACACGTTGCAGGTGTAGATCTCAGTACGGGCTGTTTTACTCATGACTCATGGCCAACTCTATGTCGCATTGTCTCGCGTTAGCAATCCCCAAAATCTGTATGTGTACGTCCCCAACGGTTCCACATCTAACATCGTTTACACAGAAGTTCTGTCCTAAAACATATAACATTTTATACAAATTTTCACTCGGACGGAGTCGCGGACACAGCTAGTGTGTAAATATAATTGGGATAAACAAAAGTATGCCATGTTATAAATATTAAATTATGTCTCAACATTTTTCTGGTAGCAAAAATATAGATAATACTAGAAAAAAAGATTTGTTCTTCTCAGTTATCCACCGCCAAAAGACAAGGGTGTCAGGGTACAGCTGGTGTTTTCTATAATAGTTATATATTGCTATTGAGTCAAAATCGAAACTTTGTGGAGGCCGTGGCGAACAATGTACTCGAATTACCTTTGCAAATTTGATTAAATAACCTTCGACAACTCGTTTGGCACAGTGGTAGCTTCTCACGCAGTCTTCCCACGCTGGAAAGAAATAAAAATAGAAATACACCTGCATTTCACTATAGGCAGATTAAAATTACACCTAAATTTTGTCAGCTATGTATAAGATCTCACGTATAAGGAGACGTGCCTATTGCCGTCTATCGAGCAAATTTCCAGATTCATTTGCATTTGAACATTTTTGAACGCTCATGTATTTGTGCCCTATTCAGGATCTTGAGATTAGTAGCAATCGTACTACATACAGTACTTACTTAAAGTGTCTGGAAATTCACTTACCGTGGGAACACAACAAAGAGTTTCCTGGCTTTCCCACACGGATTGCTCCAGGTTGAGTAAAACTCCAGATTTATTAGGTAAAAAAGCACTTTATAGATGATTTGATGGGCTGGCATCGCAAGAGAAAACAAATACTGGTAAAGATGATTTGATGGGCTGGCATCGCAAGAGAAAACAAATACTGGTAAAACCAGCGCAGGGTCTAGGGAACCAGGAACATACCACAAAGTTGTTAACCATTAGGGCTTCTGAAGATATAGCGAAATCCTTCTGCTGAGGTTGTAGGATGAATGCGCGAGCTATCTTTGCGCTTCAGCCATAGATTTTGTTTCAGAACATCGAGGTAGGTTTACATATTATCCTCTCCGCTGCCCCACAGAGAGGTACGCGTAGCTGCATTCCCGCGAGTAAAATAAAAGGTTATCAAAAAACTGTAACAATGATGTCCTTACCATGATTCCTGTCAGGGTCATCATCTGGTAGCACGATCCGTCCTGCCTCCTTCCAGTATATCCTGGAGATATTGAACGGGCCACAGTAGCCGCCGGTGCATGCATGCGTCATGTCACATTGAGTCCACACGTGACACAAGCATCTATAGCATGTGTCTGATAGGTTTGAGATGTATAATCCTGAAATGATGGACAGGAAACATAAACATTAATTTATATATATTGTCATACTTATATAAGGATAGGTACGCAGAGGTATATAACACCAACATTTCGCCATCTATAGGTTCAACTAATTACGGGTTAAAATGACATTGTTATCCCGAACTAGGATTTTTTTTTTATACAACTAAGGTGGCAAACATGGTCGTAAGTGATGGTATGTGGTCACCATAGCCTATGGACGCCTGCAACACCAGAGGCATCACTTGCGCGTTGCCGACCCTTTAGGAAAGGAAGTGGGAAGGAGAAGGAGCGGAAAGGGGCAAAGAGGGTGTTTGGGCCTCCGGCACTCTCACCCACCAAACGCAACACAACAGTAGGAATACTGCTATTTCACGTCGATATTCTGTGAGAGGGTATTCCTTCCCCGGTCGAGCCGGCCTATTCATGCTGAAATCAGCGAGGCTCTACTACTCATATACATATTACCCGTAGTGCTTTTAATGATTCTAAAACTGGACAAATAGAACATTCAGATTTGGAACAACTATATATAATAGATCATTTTTGGTCCGTATGGAGATCAAATTCAGAACCCTCGACGCACTGGCCCTGATGAGGCGACCACACAAACCATCAGTAGCCATATACCATACAACCATCGTAATGATTTGATACAGTAGGTATGTATCACTGTGAGTGTAAAACGATATAACCATCGGACAAGTTCTAATGACCTTTATAAAAACTAACTTTGAAAATATCATTAACCTGTTATCATATATTTAAGAATAACTAGCGGTCGCCTAGTGCTCGAAATTCGACCAAAGTTTGCCTTTAAGATATTGCTGATATATTATGTCACTAGCTGTGCCCGCGACTTCGTCCGCGTGGAATAGTGACTTTGGGCAGCATTTTTTGGATATATCGTTTGGTTTATTTTGGATTACAGACACCGTCGCTTGGGTATTTAAAAAAATCTACTTTACAGTAATGCTTCTCTATACATGATATAAGACGTATAGCCATCGGTGATTAAAGCATACAGGCTGCTAGGATTGCTAACACGTGACAGAGCCGACAGAGCCACATAAAGCTGACCGTGCGAAAAACAGCTAATACTTAGATCCACACCCACAACTTTTAGCGTCTGACCTTGGGCTTTATTAATTGTCGTCGCCAAACATAGGCTCACTGGAAATTGGACTCGTTTAAAACTAAACGGAAAATTGTTTTGAATGAGAGGAATCCGAGGAATAAAAACACTATCACCTATTCCGCACCCTGTTAAAATCTCTGCTTCTATCAGGTTTCGTTGTAAATTGGTTACTTTTAATCTGGTACCGTTGCAAAGTTTTGGCAGGCTTACATTTCTAAGGAGCATTATGGGTACGCCGACTTTTAAATTTATTTTATGAGCTGGTAGTCCAGGAGCACTGAGAGTTTCTAAAAATTCTACTGGGTAGCTAATAGATTCTTCATCTTCCATAACTCTGTTAATAGACATATACTCTATTTTATCCTCCGAAACAAAGCTCAAAATTTCAGCGTTTATTGCTGCTGCTTGGTCGTTTCGTGGAGTTAAAATAGCTCTTTCGCAAAGCCAGGAATTTTCGCAAGTTGGTATTTGCGTTGCGTTTCCATACATGGATGATATGAGGTCTCGCATTAATGAAGCTTTGCAACATGGGTTTTCGTTTAGTACAACTTTTCCTTGTTCCTGCGGATACACACCGTTACCGATCTCAAGTAGCAAATTTGAAAACTCTTGAGCATTTTCGTTGCCTCCGATTTGCGCTCGCATATTTATTGTCAAATGCAAAGGGATAATGTAATGCCACAGTCGAAAACTCTTTAGACAGGCTCTAACTTCATCAGTGTTTGTTCCACGTGGTATTACAGGGAGAGTCTGACGAAAATCGCCACGAAACAGTATAGTAATGCCATCCATAGGTTGGCCATTTTGCTTCACATCACGCAACGTTGTATCTACTGCTTCAACCGCTTTACGGTTTGCGATTGTGCACTCATCCCGTATAATAAGGCTACAATCACGAAGAACCTTAGCTTTATCGCTGTTTCTAGAAATATTACAAACAGCGCTTTCTGTGCGGTCTAAGCCGATCGGAATTTTAAACATTGTATGGGCAGTTTTCCCTCCCGGCAACAAAGTGGCTGCTAGGCCCGATGAAGCGACAGCAAGCGCAATTTTACCTTGGCTTCGTACCTTCGCCAAAATCACTTTGGTAAGAAATGTCTTATTCATTCCACCGGGAGCATCTACAAATAACATTTCTCCCAAAGCACTATCAACGCTGCGACACACCCGATCAAATATTAAACGCTGTTCTTCAGTTAATCTCGAGACATCCGTTTCAAAAATTTCGGCCAGATCTACTGGATCATAGTTGATTTCCATCGCGTAATCTCTATTAAGTAATACGTTCACCGTCAAATGATGGCTCGGGCATGCCATATTGAGAAATAGGATTACCCCCAACAGATGTAACTATATCTTGAAAAGCCAGCAAACAAAGATTCAAGTGACCTTCACGTAATCTCTCACTAATTGGGTTGTCATTATTTAGTTGTGCGTGCCTGCAAAAGTCCTCAGCTAATTTGTTCTGATACTCATGCCATAACTGTGCAGCATCAGAAAGTGCACAGAACACCAGTATAACTGTAAACTACTGTTGTTTGGTCACTGCCCTTGTTCACATATTTACATAAATTTATTATGTATTTTATGGATTCAATACTGTTACATACTTTAACATTGATGTGAGCTTGAAAGGTTCTCGATAATACTGGTAAATAAGGTACCACCCATCTATTATCTCAATCTATTTCCTGACCTGTAACCTTATTTTAGCTGTGACCTTGTTGAGGTGATTTTCAACGATGCAGTGGATATTTTAAACTTCTATTTATTATTTAGTAAAGTTTCAGTCAATGCTACTGAACAGAGAAAAATAGATAGATGTAGATAGTTTAACAAATTAACAAATGTTCGACGTGATTCTTTAAATTGGCATAACTTTTTTATTTATGAACCAATTGGCATGAAACATACACTAATTGAAAAGTTAAGCATACCACAATATATTAGTGAAAACTACATCAAAATTGAATAAGCCGTTTCTGAGATTAGCGTGCACAACCGCACAGGCTACAGACAAACAGATAAACAGACAAAAATTCTAACAATTATTGTTTGGTGCTATTTGCGTTGATAAAGGTCCCAATAATATTTTTCTCATATATCCTCCATGTACAGACAGCGATCCGTTTCATTTTTATTATATGTATTGATGATAACCCTGTACCACGAAATTTTCAATAAACAATGATATGCCGGGACAGTCCGAACAAATAAACGATTATTCGAAACAAACATTTTAAACTCAAAGATATACAATTACAAAAACTCCAAGACAAAACCACTGATTGAAAAATTGTGTTTCGTAGTCATACTGCGCCGGAGAATCTTAACACCGCGATTCAGAAAATGACGGCATATGCACAACGCCATCTATTGACATTTCGTCGTAACACTAAGAGATGTCGTTGTCAGTTACAGTAAACATTGTCTCAGTATCATGGATCAATAAACAATATATTATTTCTCCATGGTAGTAATGAATATTTTAATCATGTAGTACATGATTTTTATGTATCATCAATCGTTTTCCCAGCGCACGCCAAATAGTGAACTTTATTGGTAAAATGTTGGTACTTTGAGTTACATAATATATTATTGCAATTTTTTTAAGGATCTCTAATTCTGTTGGATATAATTTAAACTTAAATTTAAGCAAATCGCAACCTTATTTGTAAACCATTACGGCGGATCTAGTACAGTACGATCACATCGCCTACATTCAACTTTAATTTGACTTCAAATGCTCATAACTTTTGATAGAGAAGACGGATTTTAATGAAATAAAGACTAAATGTTACTTGAGGATATTCTTTATAGTTTTCTTACTGAGTCTATCGTATTAACTTTTTACTTCAGGCGTGATGCGAGAACAAACAAACAGACAGACAGACAGACAGACTTTTTTAAAAATGATTGAAATGTGTTTAGTTAATTATTCTGAGCCCCCCAAATCATTTATTTCGTAAAATTCTAAAATGTACAGACACGTGATATTTACAGTTTTATTATATGTATAGATTATATATTATATTGATATTGTAACCATAGTTACGCGCTTTGACTGCGTGTCTCAAATGCTTGGTTGTGTGCGTGTAGTGTTTTTTCATTAATTTAATGTATTTCTAATGCATATTTTATATAAATATTAGGATTCGTCACATCTTCTCTGTATAAACTATAAGTGTGAGAAATTTGATACTCCTCCGTCCGCCCAATTTTCGTAAAAAGGGATCCAAAGTTTTCGCTTACAATTAATAGTGTTGGTTGTACAATTTGTACATTCAATATTATATATGTTTTGCAATATCTTTGGTCTTTTGTGTCCGACGACGTTTGAATGTTTGTCAAGTCCCCCGCTACACGGAAATTATTCCTAGTGAAGTAGGTAGTCTTTATCTTTTTGAAGTGAAAACTTCTTTAGGCGCATTGAGCATTTCTTGGGTGAACAAAATCATGGAACTCGCGTCATCGTCACGCTACCACGCTTTCCATTTTTGAATTATTTTCGAATATTAACAATATCTCAGAAATGGTGCGTCCTACGCAAAAAATAACGAAATTTTGACCCCCTTAATAACAGCCAAGAGAGTATCAGGAACTAGACAGAATCCGATGCCCATTTTTTTTTAAGTGAAATATTCTTTAGGCACTTTGAGCACTTCTTAGGTGAACAAAAATCATGGAACTCGCGTCATCGTCACCGAACGCTTTCCATTTTTGAATTACTTTTGGTTTATAATTTGGTTTATAAAGAAGTGTTTATGATTAAGGATTAAAGTTTTCACTTCTATCGGCAGTCCCCAAAGACTGCCCCAATATTTTTTTAAATAAATAAAATGTGCATAGGTATGATAAACAGATTTTCTTATTTTTTTTCTAACTAGATTTTGTCCGCGGCTTCACTCACATATATGTAGATTAGGTTATGTTAGATTAAAAACAGTACTTTTTTCTGGATGATAGGTACTCTATGTCCTATTCTAAACTCCTGAGAAGGTATATGCGAAATTTCATGCAGATCGGTCTCTTAGTTGAGGCGTGAAAGCGTAACAAACACACTCACATTCGCATTCATTATATTAGTTATAATTAGATACTGCCCGCTGGTTCACCATCGTTTGATAAATTTAGGTTATTGTGTATTTAAAATAATTTTGAAGTTGGACTATTATTCCACAGGAACGCATCACCGGGACAGAATTCTGTCTATGAATCCAGGACACGGTCTATGTGTGTCAAGTTTCATTTAAATCCGTTTAACAGTTAACGCGTGATTGGATAACAAACATTCAAACATCTTAATTATATTAGGATTACGAATTTGGTTGGCATGGCAACGGCTAATAATAAACGAGGTTCTAAAGATAGCTTAAAAGCTGGGCAAGGATGTATTCTCTGTAATCTATACTAATACTAATAAATAATATGATGAAGATAAAATATTTGTTATTTTGTTTGTTTTTGAGTTAAATCCTTTATAGGTAACTCAAAAACTAATCAACAGATATTAAAAATTCTTTTACCATTAGCTATATTATTAGTATCACCGAGTGACAGCTATATTTTATACTGTGTAAGGTCCGATGAACCAAAAAGGCACTAAATCTAAAGCTTGTATAAGGGGTATAAGTAAGAACTAAGCTTATTAACTCAGATCTCGACGATAATTGCTGGATATAGCACAAGTTGAAACTTAAACAGTATCTTCATGGAAATGTAGGTATAACGTAGAGTAGAGAGAAGAGAGGTATTCAAATATATCGTTATCCGTGGCTTCGTTGGTGTAAATGTAGATATAGTATTTTTTTTTTTTTTGTAATTTTTTTATTACGTCTTCGGAGGCTACTAAAAAGAAGTGTAATGTGATAGCAGTACCTATTTAATTAGTTAATTTTTTATTTTTTTATTAACATGTACCTGTTAATTTGGTATACTGCATAGCATTTATGTTAAAATGATTTAACTTATGTTAAAAGGTATGATGGGGTTAATAAGTCTGGTATAGACAAAAACCCCAAAAGAAATAATAAATGTAAAAAAATTTATTACTCGGAGACACTACCTCCTTCCTGGATGAAAGGTCGTATATCCTTTTATTTACCCCTAACAAAGGCGAAATTTCATGATGATCGGTCAAGTAGTTAAGGCGTGAAAGCGTAACAAACAAACAAACTCACATTCGCATTTAGAATATAGATCGATTATTAGTAGCTTTACCACAATTACTGATATTTTATCGTACGTGTTAATCAAAAACAGGTTCCTATTAAATCAAACATGCAATAATTGCTTATTAAACTATTATATAACAAAAAATGGTGTCTTACCCGTCGAACCGGTTACATAAAACACAAAAACACCAAACAAACACACTGATACCGCCGGAGTAGGTTTCAGGTTCATTTTTTATCTTGTTATTGATGTTATCTGCAAAAAAAAGGAATTTATTAAAGGTCGTGTAGGTATTTATTAAGATAATAATTTGCGATTGATGATAATTAAATTTTTTTATTTTCACAATACTAATCTTTACAGTATTTACCTAATACAATAGCGTAGCGATCTTATACAAACAATAGGTAATAATAATAATAATAATAATTGTTTATTAGTACAAAAAAGACACAAAACAATAAAGGCACATGAATATAGCACGTTGTACATCAAGATCAAAAGTTGGTGAACAATTATCTAACACTAGGAAAAAAAAAAAAAAAAGAAAAAAAAAAAGGTACGCAGACCTGTACCTTAGGAGTTAGATTTTTTTACGATTTCAACAGATAAATACAACCGCATATAGGTATGTAACACAACGTTCACTTGACTTATGTAACTTTATTTAAAATTTTGTACCTATTTTATACTTAAGTACAAATTTACAAATTACTAGTATTCTTGTCAACCCTTCCAACCAAGCCAAACGCTGATGTTATGAGCGCCTCATGTCGACAGTGGCATGAGCAAGGCTCAAACCCACGACGCGACGATCGCAAGTCTGTCACCCTACTATAATACAATAGGATGGCCATAGCTGTCGAAGGGCAATTGGAGGAAATGGAAATAAATGGATTTTTAGAATGGAGACCGCGACCTGATAAACGCAAGGTAAGACTCTTCGGCCATAGCGACTGATGGCCTGATGATACCTTCTACAGCCTATAACCTTCCTCGATAAATGTAAAATATTAGTATATATTATTGCAGGCTTATTTAAAACCAAATAACTACATACCTATATGACATCGAACGTGCATGTATTCGTAATAGCAACATTTAATACGTTTATATCGAGATCATGTCGAAGTTTAGTCGATTAGTGCTGCGAACACAATTCGACAAAATAAATCGAGCTTCGAAATTTTGTAGTTGAAAAGGCGATTGAATCGCAAACTCTATTTCGAGATAATCTCGAAGGAATCGAAAATTGCCCTCTCCGGAATCTACTACAACATCGAAGTGATCAAATGACGCAATTTGCACCTAGCCGTCTATATTCGTGCCAAATCTCCATTTGGCAAAGAGCCTACCACTTGATACGACTAGCAAATGCGCTTTCAACACAAACGCTTCGCCCTGAGATTTGAGGTAAATGGTTAACTAGCGATGCGAAATTGGTCTCCAATATGTTTCGAGAATTTGTTCTTAGTATCGTCGTGTTGTTGATTGTGGCACTCGTAGCTAATAGATTTAGTCGTATTTGGATTTTATTTGTTGGGCTGCTAGCAATGTTGGTTTATTTATTTAATTATTAAGCGTATTAACATAGTAAACACATAGATTTACGTAATTAATATCTTAGTTCGTCTATTGTGCACTTTTGTAGTTGGCGTATTGGCGTAATTACAAACACACACAGCGTTTACTAAGAAAATTGTTTCTCACACATAATAGATTTTACACAATATCTATGAAATATTTCTATATAATAAAGAATTATAGAAAAAAAAAAATATTGGGATGCAATTAATTTAAACATTTTGAATGTGGTTTGTAGCAATATATTAGAATACGTTGGATAAAATTAAAAAGTAATATGTTTATTTAATTGAAGAAGAAGGTTATATAACATTTTTAATGGGTTCTACATATCTTGCACAGATAATATATAATTGCGCATATAAATTTAGGTTGGTTTCACAGTCGCGCCGTCGAACAGCGCGTTTCAACAGCATGCGCTTGACGCAAGGCGGACCTATGAGAAACGCGGCGCGCTTCAACAGCGTGACTATAAAACGCTACTAGTGAATTTACAAGCGCGCGAAGTGAATTGTTATTTATATTCGACGGCGCGACTGTGAAACCAGCCTTAGGGACACAAATATTCAATAAAATAATTAAAGTAGGTATATATTTATCAAAATCTAAGTTTTTATCAATTTAAAACAGTAGCAAAACGTCAATTATGTTTGAAAGGTTATTTACTCAGTCACAGAATATATAGGTAGAAGATAAAATGCTTGGGATTGAGTTGCTCTCCCTCATAGGCAATTTCTAATCATATTATAAGGGTAGTATTTAACTGCACAGCAAAAAAAGCTAATTGATCAGCAACTCATGGCCAGCAAACTTTAAAAAGATCAAACTAAGTCGACGGAGCCCCGGTTGGCGGGGCTCCTATTTTTGGGTAGGTTTAAAAAAAGGAACCTAACATAACCTAACACTTCCGAGACGGAATGCAGCGATTTGAGGCGTATAAATGCTCGTTATGCTGTGCAATATTTGCTGACCAATTAGTATTTTTGCTGATCATTATATTTAATCCCTATTATTAAGGTAATTGTAAATATGAGTTGCTGTGACTATTAGTTCATATGTTAATTATGTATCTAAGATTTACCAAACATTTACTTTTTAAATCTTATTGAAATAAACTATTGTAACAATTACACACAGCAGCTCACATAAGAAAAATAAAGTAAAATTGATTTGTATTGTTAATAAACATTTGGCGCTTGAAAAGTTTGGCCATGAATTTCTTGTCTGCTTCTTCTCATGAAAGCTCTACTCCTCAAAGAGGCATTTTTCATTGCAAAATATTTGAAGTGAAAACATCTTTAGCGGCCTTGCGCTCTTTTTTATGATGGGTAAAAAATGTTAAACTTCCGTCAGGACACGTGACCTGATCAAAAATTCGTAAGACGGAGGGAGAATTGTCATGTTTGTGTACGATAGCGCAATAAATGAATATTGTATTTTACCACATAAATGATAGTACTTTTATACTGATAATTAAAGCAATTCGTGCACAATTATTCCTTAACCATTCCAAAATATCAAAAATGCACAACGTTAATATTCAAATTTTCACTTCTGACGGCACTCCCGGAGTGCACCCGTTGTTTTTTATTTCCTTTTATTTATTTTTGTATTATTATATTTTTATTAATATATCAGTTAATTTACGTGTTCAATAATTATTGTTTACATATTGTTATGCTTATTGCCATCTACCAGGCCTGTGCCTGGACAGAGGCCAGAATTGTTTCTGGACTCAGTACTGTAACTGAGAATTTCTTGACAGAAAAACCCAATAATACGTTGCCAGGAATCGAATCCGAGACCGCATGCATAGCAGTCACATAATACTGATATTTTTAATTAATGTCATTAGTTGTTAAAATGCCGCGCATGCGTGGTACCATGTGCTCCTTGCTATTGTAGCTCGGTTATGCTTGGTGACGAATCAACTTATATGCAACGATTCTTTGAAATATTTAAAGAATCGTTGCATATAAGTTGATTTTGGGTAAGCTGCACAACATACGGGTTGATTTTGTTATTTACCAGAACAAAATAATAAAAAAGCAATATTCGAAATATGCAAAATAAAATATGTTTTTAGGGTATGTGATTTTCCTTGTTTTTATTAGTTCTTGTTTTAGGATAAGCAGTACAGTGACCTCTGTTTTATTCTTACAAGCAGAGTACAACCCGAATTGATTGTCAAATTCTAAATTAACGCGAGCGAAGCCGCGGGCAAAAGCTAGTACTTATATAATTGTGTGTTATATCTAAAACATATCGTTTAGTGGCGATTGTTAGAGCAAATGTAAGCTTGAACTAAGCATTCTGCTAAGCAACTGCACGGATGACGTAGTGGTTCATTTATTCATTCGATCTTACAAGCTAACAGATGTAACACCCAAAACGCTTACAAGATAACTTTCCAAGAAATTAAATTATAACTAAACATGCTCGTCATACCTATACATATTTATAAAATAGCAAAATGTCATAGATTATAAATAATAATAACAATAAATTACAATAATGATTTAAAATATAATAAAATAAAATGTCAGTCCTATAAATTATAATATGTCATTTAAAATTATACGAATTTTTTTATACAAATGTTCTAATCCATCGGCAAATAGGTCCAGTTCGTAGTGCTGGGCAAGTATGTCTCCAATAGTGCGGAGTGCGCGATTGGTAGGCGCGTGTCGCCCGCGCTCGGTGCGCGTTATTTATATAACTGTATATAACGTAATGACGTTAAGTGTTGTGGTTTGAGCCCTCGAGGGGACAAAAATTTGTGTGAACCACAAATAGCTGTTCCAAATCTGGGTGTCCTTTGTGTCCGTTGTTTCAATTTTTGTAAAGTTGCCCAGAATACAGGCATTGGTCCTAGAGCGGGAGCCGGGGTGATCAGAATTCAAATTCAAATTCAATTTATTGCATTCCATAATGTACATTTACAGGTGGTAGGCTTCAAAATAAGTAACAAATTATGGACCCTATCGGGCACAGCACTATTAGGAGAGAGGAGGAGCTGTTTAGATATGCTATTTTAAAAGTTTAGTTTTGACACAATTTTATCAACTTTTGAATCTAGTTACGATAAGTTAGTATTGATAAATTAAAAAGGTGAATAAATAAATAAAAAGTATTTAAATTAAAATTGCAGGATATTCTATAGTACTCTTTTTCTCATTATCAAATAAAATGCTTTCAATATGAGAGCTGTTATTATTGTTATAATTATAAGGAAAATCGAATAGCTAATGTTGTAATCGAACAAAGTCCTCATAAGTTTTCCTATATAAACATATAACTTTGTTATATCTTGAAGGTTTTTATGTATTATATTAAGAAGAAATACGTAGTCCGTATACACGTATTCCTCTGTTTTCTCTCTGAGCAATGATATTGAGTAGAAAATAATTAAGGTTTAATCTATATCTACATCTACCATTTTCCTATTAGTTGTTTTTTAGAATATTTATTTAAGGGTCATTGAACCTCTTACTTGTCGAATTTATGTGCGTATTAAATAGTTACTTACCGCTCCTTTAAGCAGAGAAAGAAAACATCGTGAGGCAACCTGCATGTCTGAGACGCCTCCGAAACGGTTTTGAAGATATGTGTAGTCTATCACACCCACTCTGGATCAGCGTGAACCACAAAGATAAGGCCATAGTTGATCTATGGCCTACCATATAGACCAATTACGGCCTAATTTTCGTGGATACAGACTTGGGTTTGTACTTAAAATAATTCTGAAGTACATTCTCATACCTGTCTTCCTATCCTTTCTTAACATTACATCCTTAATTTCTCCTTATTCCTAAGGTTGGCAACGCATGGTGGTTGTCTAATTGTCCATAGGATACGGTAGCCGGTCACCACATATAAGTTATACCTCTGGATGTTATTTGTGTCCATTGTTTGAATGTTTCTAAAGTCCCCCGCGATAGAACATAAGCTTATTTGCGACATAATAATGTGTTGTATAAAAACATAATTATAGTAAACAATTTGTAAATGTTTTACTTATTTAGTTTTTTATTATCTCAAGAACACTCTTGTACCTCGTTCTCAATGTTAGCAAAGCCTGTAATTTGCATAATTATTTTAATATAATACTTATTAAACCATTTGGTAATCTATACTAATATTATAAAGCTGAAGAGTTTGTTTGTTTGCTTGAACGCGCTAATCTCAGGCACTACTGGTCCGATTTGAAAAATTCTTTCAGTGTTAGATAGCCCATTTATCGAGGAAGGCTATAGGCTATATATCATCACGCTAAGATCAATAGGAGCGGAGCACCAATGAAGAATGTTTCAAAATCGGAGGGTATTTTTCCTTTTGAGAGCTTCCGCTGCGTGCGCTGCGTAAACAGTTAAAGTTTTGCAAAAATAATGTATGACAGAATTGTTTCCCTTTAAAAGTTCTAAAAAAAAGTCCGCGACAGCATATGTCTATCTTTTAAGGTTGGCTCACTGTAACCATTTTTATGCTAACGAAATTTGTTCTAAAATAATGCATTATTTGCGAAGGTATTTTTATAAACATGATATTAATCCTTATCCAAATAAATACGTTATTCATCACAAGTATTTAATTTAAAACAAAATTGCCCTTTACATCAGTCGATTTCAATGAATATCTTATGAGATATCGCAGTTTTAAAATAACATTGCAGCAAAATAATTACCCATTACAGACATAGTACAAACGATGTTTCTCCTGGTTTATTCTGCGTGATTACTACTGGTTCGATTTGAAAAATTCTTTTAATGTTGGATAGCCTATTTATCGAGGAAGGCTATAGGCTATATAACATCACGCTACGACCCACGGGGGCGGCGCAGTAACGATAAACGCGGGTGAAACCGCGGGAACATCTAGTAATAAATATGTTGAAACATAATTATAGTAAAGAATTTGTAAATGTTTTATTTATTAAAATTAAACTACTATATACGGATTTTATCGCGTTGTTTATTTGACGCGATAAAATCCGTATAAAGTAGTTTAATTTCAATGAATAACATTCACGTAAACAGAAGACAATATAGGTAATGTTTTACTTATTTAATTTTTTTATTATCTTATATTACTATTGTACCTCGTTCTCACTGTTACTAAAGCCTGTAATTTGCATAATTAGTTTAATCTAGATACTTATTAAACAACTTTGTAGTATGGTTTGATATTATTTTTTATTTAACAACTAGTAATTAGGATTTTTATACTACCGGCAAAATAGCAATGGTCCGTCTGATGCTAATATAGCCTACTAGCTTTTGCGCGCGGCTCCGCTCGCGTGGTACCTACATCAATAAAAACTAGCCTATGTCTTTCCCCAGGTTTTAAACTATATCTGTACCAAATTTCATCTAAATCAGTTGAGTAGTTTAGCTGTGGAAAGGTAACAAACAGACAGACAGAGTTACTTTTGAATTTATAATATTAGTAAGGATGATTTTTAGCAATATTAGAGGTACCAATAACACTTTGCCGTCTTTAGGACAAAAAGAATTAAAGATGGGATGAATTTGAAAGGAATGGAGCGTGTAGTAATGAGTCTTTATTAATGTAAAACACAATTCTTGTACTAGCGATTAAGCATCTATGTCGATGTTTCGGGAACTTTTAACGTACACAATGTGCATCCAGACTGAGAACATTTATTTGCGAATCATATATCTTATCTTATCTTATGTGGGGGCCAGTCAGTGCAGACCGGCGACACTTCGACCCAGTGGGATCTTTTGTGTCGACACTCTCCCAATAACGACTACCATAGATGTTCATGGCAGCCGGGACCAACGGCTTAACGTGCTTTCCGAGGCACGGAGCAGGCAATAATTGTCAATCAATACGCACGTAATTTCGAAAAGTCATATAACTTCCGAAACCCGAGACCCTCTGCATTGCAGTCTGTTGGTCTCCCCACTGAGCTATCTCTGCTCTTCGCGAATCATATAAATAATTGTCCCGTGGGGGATGGGAACACAATGAATGCGACGACAGTAGTCAGGTAAGTGCTTTCTTTCTGCGTCATCTATGCAGTCAAAGTACTGACTCTGCTAAACGCAATATTAGCACTTGTATAATATTAGTGTTACTACGCCGGTTTCCCGTAACAGAACAGTAATTAATCGGGCAAGCAGGCTCAACAAATTTAGCAAAAATGGGCGCGCTCCGGCGTCCGTTCTACTCCAGAATTCTTAGGATTTCAATAAACAGATATTGAAATGATTGAAGTGCAAAACTTTCATGCAAACCAAAACGACCACACGACTGCTTACCATCAGGTGGAGTGTGGTCATTTTGACGAGCAAAATAAAAAAAACAAAAAAAAAAAAATAACAATGTAGACTTATGTCGTCCCATATGAGATAAGGTTGGTGTCAACCGGTTGAAAAATTGGCTAACAAAACATGCAATAACACTTTATCCAACTTAGATATGGAACCTGAGACCTCACAATTAGACGTACTCAATATAGCACGGGCATAACTGAGTAGGCAATATGTTTCGCCGGCGATGTGGAGGGCAGAAACAACTATTATTACTATTGTACTGAAAATAACTCTTTACCTGACTTAGGCATCGAATCCGGTAGCCGTAAGAATTTATAAACACACACTATTGCAATTATTAAATTAACCTGTTAATATTTTTATAAAAAACCTTCACCTTATGAACTGACCTTAACGTAGGTAGACACTATTGAAAACTTGTGACGTCACTTCCTTGTAAATAATCCTTGCACTATGACGTAAGAGACCGAAATTTCAAAAACTTAAAAGTAGAATATAAATTCGAATGTATTTTTATAATTTTCCGAACACAAGATGTCCGTCCTTCTTTAGAGTTTGATTGCTACTGTGTGATAAATAGTTCTGGTTTTGCTTCGTCGTGTTATAAATATAAAGGCGGAAAATGACATGAGCGTTTAGTTTTATGTGACATTCGGGACGAACGTCGTTACATTATTTTGAATGTTACATTCGGTATGATATATTTGGTTACTGCTTTCTTTGTTATTTTCTTTTTAAGGCTTAAGATTATTTTGAAGTCAATCCAAGCCACATATTTTGACTAAGGTGTAGAGTTTGTGAAGTTAGGGCGTGTAGAGTAAGAAGCTTGGCTCTACATGAGATCTGATAACTTTTTGACAGTGCGAGTCATTATGGTCTCGTCTTCGCAACATTTTACATGAAAATGTTTTTGGTGGGATTTAATTTCTTTTTATAAGTTGCTTGTGACAATTTTTTTATTTCTTGTTTATAATGGGTTACATAATTTTTTTTATTATTATTATAATAACAAGGAGTCCCTATATCAATTTTCAGACCTCTAGCATCAAAATTGCGGAAGTCTCATACAAACTTCCATCCCCTAGTTTTAGAGGTTGGGGGATAAAAGTTACAAGTTTTATAATTTTTTTGTTGTTTGTTTACTAATACTAGCGTACATACCAAATTTCAGATTTCTAGGACTTTAGGAAATACCCTAAGAATTTTGATGATCATCAGTGAGTCAGTGACGAAATCAGGGTTTTTTAGATATCAATAAAATCTAAAGTATAAGAGCTATGCAATTAAAATTGTATGTGTTTAATAAGTCCGCTATTGACAACATATCTCGAGAATTTTGTTTATCTGGTATAATCTAAACCCAAGTTACAAGGATTCAAAAAAACGACGAAGCGCTTCCAGAAAAGGTAGCTAGTGCTCTTACGCTTCGCTTGGCTCGTCTTGGCATACGTTAATGAAACAGCAATGCAATTTATGTTCACAATTGATGTTTATTACACTGAGAATACAATTTATAATATTTATTACACTGTTTTTTGATCGGAATTTTTTTTTTACTACGACACGGAAGACTCTGTTTTTATTACGAGAATTGGGCCTTAAGTCTTTTTGCACATTTTACACAGAATGTCAGTTGCCACCCTAACATTATGTATATGTATTAATATATTATAATCAGGTTTTTATTGCAACTTAAGAGTCTCGTTATGGCGCGCTACAATACAAACTAGTGATGTCACGAATACGAAAAATATAACATCGAATTACAATTTTTTAATTA
Source organism: Catocala sponsa (assembly GCA_963564715.1). NCBI lineage: Eukaryota > Metazoa > Arthropoda > Insecta > Lepidoptera > Erebidae > Catocala > Catocala sponsa. The sequence continues at coordinate 22,186,655 of OY751341.1, read as the reverse complement.
TTGTTTTATGGTTGACATTTTGTTGTTGAACGAGTTTGATAAATATGTGTGATGGTGGTATTTTTGTTACCATAACAGCATAATTATACAGAGTGAGTCTTCATAATGTGCACATATTCAAATAAGGGAGGGAAACTATGCTTAATTATAACGACAAAAACCATAGTTAAAAATATATTAAATATTATTATTATTATGATCGATTTTTTGTTTTTCTCAGCATTTTAGGAATGCCGGTAGTCTAATGAAACCACGGGCCTAGGCCAAGTGAGATTCATTTAGGGGGTTTGGTTCAATATTTGCATCTTCTTGTAAAAATTTGCGAACTATTCTACACGTGTTTAGTATGGCGGCTTTTTGCATGGTTATGTATGTATTTGTTGGCAATTCAAGTTGTTGTAGGTAATGAAGAAGGTGTGTCGGTATTATACCGGTGCTAGAAAGCACCAGAGGCACAATATATACTCTGTCCATCTTCCAGATTCTAATTATTTCCTCTTTTAAATCTGTGTATTTATTTATTTTTTCAGTGATTGTCTTTTTATTATTATTATTATTATTTTTATTATTTATATATTATTTTTATTTTATAGGGAAACGCTAGGTTCATGCGGTCCGGGCGCTCGGTCGCTTTATATAGATATATCTAAGCGGCTAATGGACGCTTCGCGTGACCAGAAGGCTGGTCTTTTCTTGGCTCAAAGAATCAGCAGTGCCATTCAACATGGCAATACTGCTAGTCTTCTGGGCACTTCCCCGGTCGATAGCGATGCTGAGGAGTTTTACAACGCTGCCTATACCAGCCATTTATTTTTATTAAATTTACAGTCGTAAATTTTGTGATATGTCGTTTCATTTATATATAGTTAGGTTTGTTAATATTAGTTAAGTTATAAATTATGATTGTTACTTTTGTTTATGTAAATAATGAATAATAAATAAATATTGTTTTTACAATTTACAATTTACGACAAACAAACATACGGCCCACCTGATGGTAAGTGGTCACCGTAGCCTATAGACGCCTGCAACACCAAAGGTATCACTTGCGCGTTGCCGACCCTTTAGGAAAGGAAGTGGGAAGGAGAAGGAGCGGAATGGGGGAAAGGGTGTGATTGGGCCTCCGGCACTCTCACTCACCGAACGAAACACAACAGTAGGAATACTGCTATTTCACGTCGATATTCTGTGAGAGGGTAGTCCTTCCCCGATCGAGCCGGCCCATTCATGCTGAAATCAGCGAGGCAAAAAAGTTTATGAAGTAAAAGTTTATGTTTATGAAGTAAAAGTTTATGTTTATGAAGTATCGAGTGTTGGTACATACCTACGCTCGTTTGTAATGACCAGGAGAGCAGAGTCCGATTGTAATTGCTTCGCTTCGGGTTATGTTAATACACTACGGGTTATAAAATCCGTAAGTGGTATTTTTTTACATCCGTGGCGCTTCTCGTAAGATGAGCAGGTTTCCAGGTGACATTGTTACATTTTGTTGTTCAACAACTTCTTAACTAATATTAAAAATGCGAATGGGGGTTTGTTTGTTACGCTCAACTACTAGGCCGATCGTCATGAAATTTCACACACACGCTGTTAGGGGTACAGAAAAAGATATAGGGTACATACAAGACATAGGAGACCTTTTCTCAAAAAGTACTATTCTCGAGCATAGCCACGAGCTTAAAACCTAGTCTATAATAAAGCTGAAGAGTTTGAATACCAGCCAGAATTGAAACTTCTTGCTTTTAATAACCTGCTTCTCCAGGAAAGTTAAAGGCTATGAACATTACGCTATGCCCCAACGGAGCAGAGCAGTAATCATAACTAAGGTGTAACCGCCGGCGACAGCTAGTTATAAAAGCTCGTTCCTGTAATATGTCGATTGATTTGTTTTTTTACCTGCGGGAATGCTTCCAAACTAAACTTCTTATATTAAAGTAGTTATTGCCCACGGTTTCGCTCGCGGTAATGTAGATATTGACAATTTTTTTTTATCCCTGGGCAACAGTACCAAAAAAAAGTTCTAGATGAAAGGTATCCTTTTCCGCTTTCTGTAGGTACCCCCGATAAAGTGTATACGAAATTTCATGATGATCAGCTGAGTAGTTAAGGCGCAAAAGCGTAACAAGCAAACAAACTTATATGCGCATTTATAATATTAGTTAGGATTTACATTTATTCATTTACTAGCTTTTGCCCGCGGCTTCGCTCGCGTTAATTTAGAATTTGACAATGAATTCGGGTTGTACTCTGCTTGTAATAATATATAATAATATAATTCAATCATGATTCGAAAGACACGTGGCGCCATCTATTATCATAAGAACGCTATTATTGTTTTCCTCGGGAACAGTATTTTTTTTTGGGATGATAGCCTATGTCCGTTTCTGTACACCTGACAACGTATATGCAAAATTTCAGGATGATCGGTTCAGTGGTTTAGGCGCGAAAAGGTAACAAACAAACAAACTCATTTTCGCTTTTATAATATTAGTTAGGATTAGGATTTGACGTTTTGGCATAGCAGCCAAATTCATGGGAAAACTATAATGGTGGTCGTCTCAATTAATTTATTATATTAATTTACAAGTATCTAGGCATTATTTAATGATTGGCGTTTCTACTTACGTATGTATATAGAGCAGCGATAGCTTAGTGGGGAGACCAACAGACTGCAATGCAGAGGGTCTCGGGTTCCAACCCACGTCGCGCACCTCTGACTTTCGGAAGTTATATGACTTTTCGAAATTATGTGCGTATTGATTGACAATTATCGCCTGCTCCGTGCCTCGGAGAGCACGTTAAGCCGTTGGTCCCGGCTGCCATGAACATCTATGGCAGTCGTTATTGGGAGAGTGTCGACACAAAAGATGTCGTGTCGAATGGGTCGAAGTGTCGCTGGTCTGCACTGACTGGCCCCCATATAAGATAAGATAAGATACATATGTATATAGAAAGATACCAAATATATTAATAATTGGTAGCAAGTTTAATCATCGTGCTGAATGGGATCATGTCTTCAGTCTTGTGGGAGTTGAAGGCGAGCTTGTTTATTACAGCGGTGTGCACCGAATGCATAATCGGATTGCTCTAGATACAGCGACATCTATTCAATTTACTATTGCAATAATCTATAGATATAATAAAATTGTAACTGATAATAATATTGTCTTCTGTTTACGCGAATGTTATTCATTGAAATTAAACTACTATATACAGATTTTATCGCGTTGTTTATTTGACACTTTATTACAAAATTTTGAAAACTGTTACACTAATACAGTATAATAGTATAAATAGTTTTAATAGTTTCAATAATTTAATTAGCTTAAAAATTTGTAAAGTTTAATAGTAATAGTAGTGTAACAGTTTTCAAAATTTTGTAATAAAGTGTCAAATAAACAACGCGATATAATCCGTAGATAGTAGTTTAATTTCAACGTAACTGATAATGTCTGTACATTAACTAAATGCGAATGTAAGTTTGTTTGTTACGCTTGCCCGCTTTAACTCCTCGCCGGATCATCATAACTGTCGTGCGGTTGCCTTGATGCTGCCGAACGACACACTTGATATATCTTGCTAAATGAAAAATCCTTGATGATTGGAATATATTTATTTTCTTGATACACGAGTTTATCTTGCTAAAGACTTATTGTAAAGTGAATAATTGAAACAAATAAATGTATAAGTATTGTAATGCGCTGACGCGGTCAAGTGCGCGGTATGTCGCTCACGCGTAACTTGTGAGGTTAATAAACCGAACAATAACATTTAGCATACAAGTGTACCTTTCATCCAGAAAAACAGTACCTACTGTTTCCGAACGAGCAAAGTTGGAGACTAAGAGTTCTTTATAAAACGACAAAACAATTATTTTAGTGTTTTTGGTCTGTATGTTTTGTAACGTATTTCGTGTCTAACCCGCTTTAGAGGCCAAGCTGACTTGGGTTGTAAGCTAAGCAGAGATAATTCAAACAACAATTTTCTACACAATTACAAAGGTTTAATTACAATTAAAATAATAATTACTGAATATTATAACAATTTACATTAAATTTACAATTAACTACGTGTTTTTATCGCGCTCCAGTTATATAAACTGCAGCCGATGGCACCTCCTCACTCGTACAACACGAATCAACTACGTGACAGTTTTGACATGCATCACGCAAAAACTATTGCACGAAATTGAATGTAGTTTTCACTGTTGTATTAATAGATTAGCGCGTTCAAATAAAAGGAAACCTATTACATCTATACAAATAAATAAAATTGAAGTGTCTGTTTGTAATGTCAAAATAACAGCTTTTTATCTAATGCATATGAAAGTATAATGTGAAAACACCTATTTTTAAAATTTTCTCTATTTGTCTGTCTGTCTGTTTGTTCCGGCTTATCTCCGAAACGGCTGAACCGATTTTGACGGGAGTTTTACTGGCAGATAGCTGATGTTATAAGGATTAACTTAGGCTACTCTAATTTTAGAAAAAAAATTTGGTTCCGCGGAGACAAACACTTTTTAGTTAAAATCTACGCGGACGAAGTTGCAGGTAACGGCTGGTTATTATATATAATACAACAGTTGTTTGAACGCGCTAATCTATTGAACGATCGGATTTCATAGATTTAATTGATAGCCCAATTCTAGGCTATATAACTAATTGTTTTCCGGCGAGGAGTTAAAGCCGGAAAGCGTAACAAACGAACAAACAAACTTACATTCGCATTTAGTTAATGTACAGACATAATCAGTTACATTGAAATTAAACTACTATATACGGATTATATCGCGCTGTTTATTTGACACTTTATTACAACACGCTACGAGCCACTGGGGGTGACATTGCGGAGGACAACTAGTGTTGACATAAAATTACTAGGATCGATTCTTAGCCCACATAGCAATATATGTAGATATAAAATGTTTCTTATTTGTCTTAATTCGTTAACAATAAACTAATTATAAAAATAATTCTGTTACTGCTCTCAGACTACATTCGTTCTCTAATCTATACTAATATTATAAAGCTGAAGAGTTTGTTTGTTATATAACATCACGCTAGGACTAATAGGAGATCAATGAAAAATGTAGCAAAAACGGGGAACATTCTCTTATGTGAAGCAGACGATGTTGCGTGGCTCAGCTAGTAAGTACATCATTTCGAAAAGTCAGAGTTGCCTGCCATGTAATCGAACTCGAGACCACTTCGTGGCAGTCCTACTACAGTGATGACAAATAAAGAAATGCATGCCCATTTTAATATTTTATAAAGTACTAGCTTTTGCGCGCGGCTCCGCCCGCGTTTATTTAGAATTTGACAATTAATTCGGGTTGTACTCTGCTTGTAATAATATAATTAAATCATGATTCGAAAGACCCGTAGCGCCATCTATTATCATAACAACGTTTTTATTGTTTTCCTCAGGAACAGTAATTTTTTTCGGGATGAAAGGTAGCCTATGTTCGTTTCTGTACACCTGTCAACGTATATGCAAAATTTCAGGATGATCGGTTCAGTGGTTTAGGCGTGAAAAGGTAACAAATAAACAAACTCATTTTCGCTTTTACAATATTATTATTATTAGCTTTTGCGCACGGCTTCGCCCGCGTGGTACCTACATCAATAAAAAGTAGCCTATGTCCTTTCCCAGATTTAAAACTATATCTGTACCAAATTTTATCTAAACCGGTTGAGTGGTTTAGCCGTGAAAAGGTAACAGACAGATAGACAGATAGACAGACAGAGTTACTTTCGAATTTATAATATTAGTAAGGATTAGTAAGGATTGACTTTTCTTCGTTATTATTATTATTAAGTACCTATATGAATTTTAATATTTTCAATAATCTATGTATTTTCTTTATTTTGTTTCATTTTATAAAATGTATTGAATAGCCTGACTATACTTTTCGATGTCTAAGAATTTAATGTGTAGTAAACTTTCACATGCCACTTGTGGCAAAATAGAAGCACCGTGTACCAATCTGACCACCTAATTGTACTCTATTTTATGTGAAATAAATATCATTTCATAATCATAATCATAATATTTTATTGGCTAAACACAGGTTTACAGAGATCTTACAGAATTTCATGAGTGCGCTGAGTTTTGCCACAAAGGGCGTGCAAATATATTCAATTCTATTAAAATTAACATACATATTCTTAATTATTTGGAACATTAATATTACACAGGTAACTTAATTATTTATAAAAAGTATATAATAACTAATAGCATTAATAATTATTATTCTAGTTATAGCAATAAATTTTAAATGTCAGAATGTTAATTGTGTCAAAATGTTAATAGTAAATGTAAGATTTATGTAAAAATTATAAATATATATAAAAAAGAATAACAAAATATTAATAATTATTATGCCTTTTCAATGTCATAACCTATCCAATAGAAAATCCGAGATACTATAATAATATTTATCATTTAAAATCATTTTTAATGTTTTCTTAAATAAATTTCAATTTAATTCTTTTATACTTTTTGGTACTTTGTTATATATAACAGCAGCCATATGCATAATGCTTTTATGCATTAGGGCGGTGTTAGGTTTCCGTATACATAGTCGAGTCGTGTCTCTTTGCTGTCGACCAGAACCTGCAGATGCTAACACAAATTTTCATATCATAATTTTAGAGTACCGGAGGCCCAATCACCCTCTTACCCCTTTCCCGCTCCTTCTCCGTCCCACTTCCTTTCATAAAGGGTCGGCAACGCGCAAGTGATGCCTCTGGTGTCGCAGGCGTCCATAGACTACGGTGACCACTTACCATCAGGTGGACCGTATGCTTGTTTGCCACCGTAATAGTATAAAAAAAAGAAACGATGAATCTCTGTCTCATTATTGTCTTTATTTTTCTCGCTGAGTTAGACAAAGATAGCGCAAGTCTTGGTACTAGAAAATATTCTTATGTAAATCGGCCTCTAATCTACAATACTTTAATTTGCCTCCATTTTATATTAATTGGTAGACGTCGACTGTTGTTTGAGCTTATTCTCCACCATTATGCAAAACGGCCAGGAAATCTAAATACATTAAGTAATTACGTGCAGAATTAATCGGACATCTTCAATTCAGCGTTCGTTCGAACCATAATGTTATTATACCTTTTTGTTTTTAGAGATCTGTGGGTACAAAGTATTTGGCATCCTATTCTACTAATATTATAAATTAGCTGAACTTCGTGTGCTTCACATAAGAGATTTTTTCCCGTCTTTGCAACATTTTTCATTGATGCTCTGCTCCTATTGGTTGTAGCGTGATGTTATGTAGCCTATAGCCTTCTTCGATAAATGGGCTATCCAACACTAAAATATTTTTTAATTCTAACTAGTAGTTCCTGAGATTAGCGTGTTCAACCAAACAAACAAACAAACTCTTCAGCTTTATAATATTAGTATAGATGTGAAAGTTTGTGAGGATGTATGGATCGATGTTTGTTAATCTTTCACGCAAAAACTACTGAACCGATTGCTATGAAACTTGGTATGTAGATAGCTGGATTCTTTTTACACCGATATTCTTACGGCTTCGGGACTTACGCGCGTGAAACCGCCATTTATATGAGCTTTTAACGATATCTCCATTCGCATAGTATGTTATTAAAACATAACCTGTTACATTAGCAACATAGGTTATGTTTTTACAAATACACATTTACAAATAGAATCATCATACCTAAGGAAAGTCTCTTCAATATCCTTAGGTATGATGATTCTATTTGTAAAAGCAGTTGTAGAATCGGCTCAGTAGTTGCAGAGTTTTCTTACACACAAACTAACAAAATAATTTTCTTTTTTTACAGATAAACTTACTTTTTAAAGACAATAAATCCTGTGTCACGGGGGACTTTACAAACATTGAAATAACAGACACAAATAGCACCCAGACTCGGAACAACCACTTGTGGATCACGCAATTTTTTGTCTCGTGCGGGATTCGAACCCACTACAATAGGCGCAGTGGTAGTAGCCAGGCGACCTATTAAACCACTACGCCATCCGTGCAGTACACCTACATTTCCTTAGCTATGTTTAAAGTCCCAAATTATAGAAGCCGTCCATATTGCTACCAGTAAGCATATTGCCAAACTCCTTGCTTACTAAAACTTGCCTTAAAATTTACCTGAAAATCCAATAACTTTTGCTTCAAAATTTCTAGGCATACGCATTAATTGTGGGTGAACTTTACGTTGAAGGACACACATCCAGTACAACAACGCGCTCCGGGTGCTGGTGGGGCTGCCGCGTTTTTACAGCGCGTCTGGAATGTTTGTGGATGCAAACGTTGATAGCTTTTCTGCCATCATGCGCATGCAACCTTTTTGCTGCGCCGCGTACGCGCCAGCCCCAACATCATCCTGAAAACGCTTACTCACCGGTGGGACTCTCCAATTCTGGAACGCTGGATACGACTGCACGCAGTCAAGTAGATAGATGGCTTCTTTGGATCGGACAGTCTGAACCGGTCAGGTATTAGATGTATGTACCTACTAACATTAGATGTAAATTAACTGTTACTAACCTACTATGGAATGTTATTCTGAAAATAAAAATTATTATTATTATTATTTATATAACCACGATGTAGTCAAATATACCCTCTGCCAAAATCCGTTTCACACTTAACTACGAGTAGAATTAAAAGCAAGGTCTATCTAAGTAAGTGGGAAGCAGAAAAAGCCTAAAACCGCACCGTTAAAGAATTAAATAACAATGAAAGTATCCACTTAGTAAATGAAAGAGACGCTATATCATTATACAGGGTGCCTAGTACGAGTTGTTTTAATGTTAACGCAAGCAAAACGTTTACTGCGTTTGGCTCTCTGATTGGTTAAGAGCTTGGAGCGAGCCAATCAGAGCACCGGACATCATAAACATGTCGATCGCATTAACGTAAAACAAACTCGCACATTTTTTTTTCTCTTGTGGTTAGTGGCCAACCTGTTGTCAAGAGTTGTTCAAGCCGCCCGTAGGCCTTTGACATGGCTTAACGACTGCTGTCAGTTTGACAACAATCGGAACCGACTTTGTACGTGCCCTCCGAAGCACAGAGACGCTCAGATGAAATACCACTAAGCGGTCACCCATCTATAGACTGACCGCACCCAATGTTGCTTAACCTCGCTAATCGTTTACCGATCAGTGAGTGCAACTGGCTCTGAGCGCCTCCTAACTCGCACTAGGCACTCTGGAGTTGTTAAGTATAACAATAAATTATTCGATGTGGTTACGGCCGACGTTTTAATGTTTAAGGGTATTGTTACATGGCCATTTATTGAGATAATCCTGTAATTTTGAGATCGTAATTCCTCCGTACCCTTTTTGCGGTGTTTTTAGTGTATTCTATATTGCCGGGTAATGACTAATACGTTAGATATTTATCATTGTAAGATGATAAATAATTGCTTGCGGAAAATGGGATGGGTATATTCGTATCCCTCTGTTATAGCGGTAAATTTAATGGTTCTCGATTCGAATCGAGTTGATAATCGATATTTCTGAGATCGAATAGTTTTTAATCGAATGGAGGACACAAGGTTAAGGAAGGTGTGCTGAGATGGTTTGGGCATGTGTAAAGAATGTACAACAAAATACTGACCAAAAAACTATATAAGGCCGATGCGAATGGGGAAGACCACGGTAAAGGTTATTTGATTACCTGAAAGACCAGAAGGTCTTCAGAAGAAGATAGGCTACGATAACAGAACCCTAAGCGACGAGCTTGCATGAAGAGTATAGGTAATGAAAGTTAATAAAGCAAGAGAATGCTAGGATCACAGCAAATGGAAAACGTACATAGACTCTGTCTACGACTCCAGGAAATAGGAGTAAGTCTATGTGTGTCTGTAAGACTCCACATTTTTCAAAGGGATGCCTTAAAATTGTTAGCAAACGTAAAGATAACCTATGTCGCGGGATTAATGAGGCTCTTTTCATAGTTATCTAATTATTATGCTTGAAACAATAATTATTATAATGTCCTCCAAATTGAATTTCGGTCAGGCTGGCAAACCTTAACGGAGTCAGGTCATCTGCGTAGATGATAATTATTAAAGTGTACAAATGTGTTTCTGTTCTTCAACGCTCATAATCGGATAGGAACGCAATCCAACAAGCCCTGAGAGAGATCAGGGGCAGGCTTTACGCACTTTCCGAGCCACGGGAATGAGCACACCGCCAGATTCCAAAGTCTGGGCTGCTATAGAATTTTTTTTCGGAAGAATACTCTACATTTGAACCCGAGTCCTCAAGCACAGCAGTCGAATTCAACACCGCTACGCTACCAAGGCAGTCACTACTACTATCGTTACCATAAATATGGATGGCACTAAATCCTGTCACAGTCATTAATGAACAGGCCATCACCATTAGTACCAGTGACGCGGTGATCACGACGAGGCGCCCATTTAGAAGAGTCATTGTCACTGTTAATAACTTTAAAACAGAATGAGTAGAAACGAGGAAATTGCTAGAAGGGAAACAATAAAACGATGAACAAAAAACAGCTCGCGATAATTAGTAAAAATAGGAGAGAATTTTCATCGGTAACTTTGTTTAGGGATGCTATGCACTAGACTGGATAATATTGACTACATTTCTTTTTGGGCAATATTAGTACCATACATAAACCCGTATAATACAATAATCCCGTACAATTGACTGCACAAATGGCGTAATGGTTAAAGTGGTCGTCTCGACACTTACACTGCGCCGTATACTGTGAATCCCACACGGACAAAACTTTGTGTGAATTCGAATCGAATCCCACACACAGGAACAAAATTGTGTGTGATCCACAAATGGTTGTTCCGAGTTTAGGTGTTCTTTGTGTCCGTTGTTTGAATGTTTGTAAAGTCTCCCGCGACACAAGATTTATTGTTAGTACGGCAGTCTTAAAAAAACACTCTGTATTAAGGGATGAAGGGAAGGGATAGGAACAAATAAACAGAGAAGTTAAAATTACTTCTTTTTTATTAAAGGTCTTAAGTATTTAGGCTACACATAATTAATATTGTTGATTACCCATCTAAATAATTTAAATGCGTGTGTCAGGAGTGGGTTCACGTAGGTAATATAATCAGTGGAGATAGAACCCGCGATGTCATCTCAATCTCGGGATCTCGGTTCCGATTCCTTGGTCGTGCAAAGTATCATTTGATTTTTCTATCAAGACTTTCTTAGTAGCAACATGAAGTCTGGAATGGTGCCCGGTAGACCCTAATAGGTTCACCCTCCATAAAGTGGGACCGAAATCATAGTTTTTTTTAAATACAATACATGTTAAAAAAATTCTCATTCCTTTGTGAGATGCTGGTGTCTATAGTAGGTAAAAAACCTGTGTTACAGATCACCAGGCTCCTACCTCCTGGACAAGTCTTAGTGGTGATTATTTGGACATGTACTTAAAAACTACCTATGCATATTCTGAATTAGAAATAAAATTGGTGTGTGTGTGTGTGTGTGTGTTTGTGTGTGAGGGTGTGTGTGTGTGAGTGAGGGTGAGAGTGTGTGTGTGTGAGAGTGCTAGCGTGCATGTGCTACAGTTTCTATCATGCATTTAACTTGTGTGATTTGTGCATAAATTATATTCATTATATTATCGGAATAAGTAAAAGATAATTGTCAAAAGATAGATGTAAAATCACCGACTACTTCGAGGAGAGATTTCTCAGTGTGAGCAGGGTAACGCCAGAGTCTAACGCACTAGGTTGGCAGCCTTCACATTTCTTCGAGAACATTATGGAGAACTATCAGACATGCAGGTTTCCTTACGAAGTTTTCCTTTAGCGTTAAAGGGAACTTCAATTAACTATTTAATACGCATATAACTTCGAAAAGTCAAAGAGACGCGCAGACTATATTATTATATGTTTGTATGTCTTTAGTATCTCAAATTTTATTATCTATCAAGCCGTTCATAAAATTATAGATTGTTGCAGTCTGGCAGTTGGATGTCTGTAAACAAAACTTTATATTGAAAGATTTTCTTATAGTTAACTTAGGAAAAGCGTGTTATTATTAGAAGCTTGGGGCCTGGGGCTACCTCTATTTACAGTGTATAAACTAAGAAGCCATATTGTTTAAAATTTCAGAGTCGAGATTATATTTGCTCTTTGTTATCTCTAATTTTATGACACGTATCTAGTGCCTAGATACCCTAAGCGAATATCACAAAATCTCATTAGTACGAATGCGAGAACCACAAAAAATAATGAGTCAATTTACCAACCACCTAAACAACAGGCCAAATTTTTAACGAATCTATTTTCATAGCAGCAAAGTTCATTTTTGTTTGATGTTTTTCATTTCATGTTTGTTGTAATCTTGTGGTGGAATAAAAAGGTTTGGTTGCCAGTAAAGTGAGGGAAGTATGCAAGTCTGTTTCGAGACAGAAGAAAATTATATTTCTGATATATACCAACAAAATTATCCGTTGATTTAGCAGTGGCGCTAGTGTCTACGTCTTCGGGCAAGCATTGTTTGCTGTTTCATGTAGTTCCTTTTTTATCCGCGCTTTGTTTAACATTATCGCGTTGTAGTGTATAAGTTTTTTTTTATTGAAGCGCAACGTTTTTCCGATGTAGGTTTATAGGTATAAGGATTGAGGTAATTCTTGTATTATGCGAAATATTATTCGTGGAATTTAAAGTATTTACTAGTTTCATTGCAATGTCACATATTTTGATGTCATTGTGAAGAACTCTGGTGATAATCAAAAGGCATAACTTGTATACACAAAAATCAGTAGCTACATTAATAAAATACCTAATTGTACGATGTGATAAAATATTTTGTTTGTGATATGGACACCTTTTCGAGCTTCTATTAGAAGTTATAACTATTAACCATAGAATTATATACCTACACAATATTATACCTATATCCCAGAAAGGGTGGGTAGAGATACATTATACCCTTTACCAGCTGCCAATACCAAAACCGATTAGCCATTTTGACCGAGAAGTTCCCTCTCAGAGAATGTCTACGTAAAGTAACAGTAAATATACATACTATTACGTTACGTTTAGTGTTCAATTACTGTCTCGGTCTCTTTTTTTTCCTCTTTCTCCCATCCAATTTCTCCTGTACTGTTCACATAGACTGCGGTAACTGCTTACCACCGACCTTGCTTGAGACCGCTTGCTTGTTTGTACCGGCACGTGGTTAACGGAGTTAGTTGTGATTCCTTAGATTTACGTCTGGGACGCAAACAAAACACAGTCATGTCCATAAACGGTGGTTGCCGCTTACTATCAAGTAGGCCACAGGCTGCTACCAGGAGCAATTAAAAAGCCCGTTCACTAGCATGATTTTATTAAAATTTTACCAAATAGCTTATTATTCTCTGTTGTATTATAGAAGTGTGTGAGGATCGTAGCAAATGGAAATCCGTAGTCTCTGCCTACCCCTCTGGGAAACAGGCGTGAATCTATGTATGTATGTATTATAAACAGCAGCGATAGCTCAGTGGGGTGACCAACAGACTGCAATGCAGAGGGTCTCGGGTTCGAACCCACGTCGCGCACCTCTGACTTTCGGAAGTTATATGACGTTTCGAAATTATGTGCGTATTGATTGATAATAAAATTATCGCCTGATCCGTGCCTCGGAGAGCACGTTAAGCCATCGGTCTCGGCTGCCATGAACATCTATGGCAGTCGTTATTGGGAAGTCAAAGCCCTATAATATCCTGACACTGGTCTAGCCTTAGGGTATCGTTAGCCTTCGGATTGCAGAGGTCGTCAGGTGGCAGCCGCTCCGTGTAAAAACTGATATCCAGTCAAATCCGGTTATACCAGAAAAGCGGACCCCAAGTGACTTCGGAATAATAAAGGCTTGGGAGAAGAGTATTATAATCGAATAATTATGCCGAAAAGCACACGTTCATGAGTATGATCTAATAAAATTTAACCTAATAATAGTTGTGAGTATATATTTGAGATCATGAGCCCAGATTGCCGATCCATGATGGGTTATAAAGATTCGATACTGATTGTAAATCAATTTAATTGTTTAATCGTTTCAACTAGTACGCGTTCACGAGCATGACCTAATTAAAATTTACCCAAATAATGCAATGCAAATATGTGGTCATGAGCCTAGTTTGCCAATACGTGTTGGATTATAATTGGCAGGTACGGATGCTGTTTGTGAATCGATTAAATCATGACTGTGTACTTGTTTCGTCCCCGTACGTGACGTTACGACCAAGTGCGGCTAACCGCTGAACGTAATAACATTCGATGTTCAGGAGTATTTCGGTAAATGTGGTTTTATAATAATAATAATAATTTTCTTTATTCAGACAACGTAAACCCACACAAAAATGTTAGTTACATTGATTCTTATAAACTAATGTTAGTATACTTAAAACTAAAGAAAGTAAACATTACATTTGCTGCTAGTTTCTCTCTACATGAATCCTGGAGCAATGATTCATGTAAATCTCATTTTAACTATCAGTGATCTTTCATTTCAAACAACAAAAAGATGTATGCGCTGCTGAATGGTTTGCACACAACTTTGTTGTTTGAAATGAAAGATCACTGATAGTTAAAATGAGATGCGATTTATTGGTCACTTAACTACCACGTAACTTATGATAATATGTTTGATACGATAATTAGTATAAATGAGTACCGCTGATTATGAAGTATGATCGCGCACTGGTGTTGATTTACACAATTTATATGAGGCGACGTAAAAGTGCTGATGTAAAGGAGGCGCGCGTGCCATGTACGATGTATGACTCGTACACTAACCACTACGCCATCGAGGCCAACAAAAGTTAAGAGCACCTTAAACCGGCGAGCGTGTATGAGGAATGTGATGAAAGTTAATGAAGCCAGAGAAGTGTGTCAGGATCGTAGCAAATGGAAATCCGTAGTCTCTGCCTACCCCTCTGGGAAGCAGGCGTGAATCTATGTATGTATATACCCGAAGGCGTAAGCGAAAGCGTATTACGTCAGCTATGTCTTTAGCTTGCTACGTGCATAAGAGGCAAGCTTGTTGCCGTCTAGCGAGTACAATCCCATATTTACACTGCTACTGATATTTTTATGACCAGGAAACTTGATCCGAGAAGCGAATTTGATACCTCATGCACAGCAGACACTATCACAGTATCCTCTCATCGATGTCTATAGGTTGGCACTGGCTTTGCTTGCTTATCATGCCCTCTGTTGTGGCACACAGCAAACCGCTCACACTGCGTTCCCAGACGATAAGTGTGTTACTATTCCTCTCTGACTCTCATATATTTTATCTGATTTGTCCCTTGTATTGAGATAAAATCTCTGTTACAGGGTTTCATCTAGATTCATGTGGTATACTTCAAAGATCCTAAAAACAAGTCGGAGTATTCAAATCTTTGCGGCTATCTTAATCCCCGAAAAAAATCCGCCATATATTTTTTTTTCAACTAAGGTGGCAGACAAGCATATGGCCCACCTGATGGTAAGTCGTCACCGTAGCCTATGGACGCCTGCAACACCAGAGGCATCTCTAGCGCGTTGCCGACCCCTTAGGAAAGGAAATCGGAAGGAGAAGGAGCGGGAAGGAGGTAAGGGCGTGATTGGGCCTCCGCTACTCTCACTCACCGAACGAAACACAACAGTAGGAATACTGGTATTTCACGTCGATATTTTGTGAGAGGGTAGTCCTTCCCCGGTCGAGACTTTTATTTTAATAGACAACTCTCGCATTGGGAATTATTCCTTTGTCGCGTACTTCACCAACATTCAAACAACGGACACAGAGAACATCCCGACTCAGAACAGTCTTTGTGGACCACACAAATGTTTGTGCCGCGTGGGGTTTGAACCCACAATACTCAGCGCAGTGGCAGTAGCGAGGCAAATTAATTAAACCAATAAACCATCTGTGTATTCATATTCATACTTCGGCAGATATGGTTTCAGATCTTAGGTTATTGCCATATTTCACATTTCACGGTGACATTGGCAAGTTTCCAGGTACTCCTGAGAATGTCTTGACAGAAAAATCATATAACACTTTGCCTGAGAATCCAATTCGAGGTCTAACAGCTGTTGCATTGACTACCCCTGCGTCATCGAGACAAATCGAGAAGATTTTAGATACAGAAATTTCCTATAACATATTGCTATACTCGGAAATCAATTAGAAGGCCTATGAATTAGTTAAAATGTTATCTTATCTAATAAAAGACTTCCACGACTGAATATCTCGACTGACCGAGGTATAATAACATGGGGTACCTTCCATTCAGAAAAAGAACTGTTTCCTGTCTGTTAAGTATGGATAGAAAATTTACATAACCTACATTTACACGAGCGGAGGCGAGGGCAATAACTAGTATTCTATAAATATTAAGAGCTTTGCAGCTATACTACATATGACACTTACACCATTAACAAAATCTCTACCCATTTATATATTACTAGCTTTTGCGCGTGGCTCCGCCAGCGTGGTGCCCACATCAATAAAAAGTAGCCTATGTCCTTCCCCAGGTTTTAAACTATATCTGTACCAAATTTCATCTAAATCAGTTGAGTGGTTTAGCCGTGAAAAGGTAACAGACAGACAGACAGACAGACAGAGTTACTTTCGAATTTATAATATTAGTAAGGATTTTACCCCTTCATCCCGCTCCCTACTTTTGACGAGGGATAGAAATTCATTGACAACGACTTGTTTAAAGCGAGTGAAAACGCGGACAAAGTTTAGTAGGTATCAAATAATATTATAATAAAGGGAACCTTCAAATTGAACATAACTGGTTTATCTAAACTGTAATTATATTTGCCGGGACGTCGACAAATTCGCCTACTAAGTTTGAGGAGGTTCACAAAACATACTGCGGAAACTGCCAGTGTGATATAATTACCAACTTGTTGGCCAAACTTGGTTAATTGGAATGTATTAAAAACTTATATAAGTAGGTATAGCTTCTAGCCTACTAGTATCCTAAGTCCTATCCTAATCCTAATCCTAACTTCCTAACTAATATTATAAAAGCGAAAATGAGTTTGTTTGTTTGTTACCTTTTCACGCCTAAACCACTGAACCGATCATCCTGAAATTTTGCATATACGTTGTCAGGTGTACAGAAACGGACATAGGCTACCTGTCATCCCCCAAAAAAAATACTGTGCCCGAGGAATACAACAATAACGTTCTTATGATAATAGATGGCGCCACGTGTCTTTCGAATTATGATTGAATTATATATTATCAAGCAGAGTACAACCCGAATTGATTGTCAAATTCTATAAATGCGAATATGAGTTTGTTGGTTTGTTACGCTTTCACGCCTTAACGACTTACGGCTCCTGTACACGATGTCGCCGCCGCACCACCACCGCGCCGTCACCGCTCCGCGACCGCGCCGCCACCGCGTCCCCGCCGTTTGATTTTAATATACTATTAGACAGTTATTAGTAATACATTGCATAACACTGCTCTGTCGTCGTTGGCGGCCAGTAATGGATTAAGCAAAATCAAACACTGGCGAATGGCGGAGCGGTGTCGGCGCGGCGGCGGCGCGAGGGCGGTGCGGTCGCGAACGTATACACAGCTGAGAGACAGTGACGGAGCGGTATCGGCGCGGCGGCGGTATCGTGTACTTGAGAGCTTACCCAATCATTATGAAATGTCGGATCCACGTTGTCAAGGGTACAGAAAAGGACATAGGATACCTTTTATCCAGAAATAGTATTGTTAATTTAAAGTTATTCATAAAGTCATAGAAAAAGGCTTTCGCATTATAATATTAAATTATGAAAATCTTATTTGAAAGCCTAAAGAAACCCCGAATTGCATTATTCCCTGCACAATGAGAATAGGCTAAAGTAAAATTTTATAACTGTACTTAGGATGGGGTCAGAGATCTGAAACCAACCTTTTTGTATGAGTTTTACGAGCTATACAGAAATCCTCGGTCCGCCACTGATAATATTCGCTACAAGGGTATTTTTCGAGATATAATTCTGTTACAGAAATGTAAAATATTATATTAAATTAGGTTATTATATTTTTCTAACTCTCACTAAAACATAAAATAACACATAAATATAAATAACTACATATAATTATGTAACGTGCATAATACACATCATATAATATTAGGTACAAAATACCATTCACTATGTAGTGAATACAGTATTGTTTTACCAGTAAATGTTACACATCAACTGCTATGTTATAATCATAATATATACACGTAAATTGTTTGCGCAAACTATACACCAAATTTGTTTTATAATATAAAGCCATAATGATAACTAGATAACCACTAAAAATAAATTATAAATGCATCATATATAATAATTCATACTATGTACATACTATTGTCACTATGTCATAACTCATAAGCCTTAATAAACATGGGTTTGTATTGTACTAACAAACGTTTACCTGAGTCCCGATGCGCGGTCGCGCTAAAATGAACACTTTTTCTAAATATACCTATACATATTATCATTTATTACTAGCAATACGACGATCGCCCTGTAATTTTTAGTAATTACATTTGTAATTTCTTTATTGTATTTTCTCTGTAAGTGATTGTAAATCTTTTGAGAAAATAAAAAAATAAATGTCTTTAACCGTTAATTTTTTTTATTATTTCATTGGGTACTCCGCTGAATTATGTTTTTATGTCATGGTTAAAACATGCCGGCGCTTTTTGCTAAAGGTTATAAAGGTATTATCGTTATTTTCAGAACCACTGAAAAAGCTTGTCGCTTATTTAAAAATAGGGATTTAAATATGAAGTTACTGCTTTGTATAAAAAGATCATTTTTCATATAATAACTATTTCCTCAATATTTTTTAATGGTTGTTTCGAATTCTATGATTATAACTCATGTGTAGTTGCTTGTATTTAGGTCGCTATGATTTGTCTTTACCTATTGAGTCGCAGTGGACTCAGATTTTTAATTATGTCTGGTATTCTAAGACATGACAGATTCAATTTAAAAAAACATCAATCATTACGACATTCATCATTATGACACTAAGCAAT
This sequence comes from Catocala sponsa, assembly GCA_963564715.1. Classification (NCBI taxonomy): domain Eukaryota; kingdom Metazoa; phylum Arthropoda; class Insecta; order Lepidoptera; family Erebidae; genus Catocala; species Catocala sponsa. Next base: position 22,167,628 of record OY751341.1, on the reverse strand, counting down.
ATATGTAACTTTAAATACAAATTGGATTTATAATATGGATAATATAGTTATTGCAGATTTCCTCACGATGTTTTCCTTCACCGTTAAAGCGAGCGATAATTAACTGTTTAATAAGCACATGACTTCGAAAAGTCAGAGATCCGCGTCTTAAGATCGAACTTGAGAACTCTGCGTGGCAGTCGAACGGTTTACTACTAGGCTCTCACTGCTCGGGAATTACATGCTACAAAACCCCGAGAATACTGTGACTGACTCGAGACTCCAATCCAAGCATTCACAATAGTATTAATTACCGCTGCGTCACATAAGCTGCAAAATGTCGTTGTTATATGTCTCTACTTGCTCTTTCAAGGATATAAAGTCCTGATACTATCTATGTAGAACTCGAGGCTATAACAAAACGCACAAGCTTTTTATATTCCGAGAAATAAAGCTGAAAACAGGGAGATTGTTGCAATAGGATTTATTCGTTAACAGAGTTATGCCCGCGGGATGTGCTACAATCAAACTCTACGAGAATTAGGTCAGGGGGTTTTACTGACGCCGTTGTAAAATGCTAGCTGATGACTTCACTTGAATTAAGATTATAAAAGCATTTTTTGTGCTCCAATTATGCTGTCCACTTCTAGAGTGTTTTGATAGGTACTTGTTGTATTAGTATAACTGTGAAAGCAAATGCGTCTGCTGTGTTTGAGGCCTTGAGTTGATTCCTAAATTGGGCCACCAATAATACTCAATAGTAGCCCGGAATAGATGGCAATGACAGGCTGTGAATGGCCCGGAATGGCTGTGTTGCACACACTTATGTAGTATATATTGTCTACACAGAGTTAATATTGCCCACCGTGACCGAAATTTAGCCTGGATGGATTATTAGTTTGTGCCTGGCGATACTTTGGCAGACAAGCCAGCTTTATCCGCGGTTTCTAAAAGTATAAACATTAAATTCTGTTAACAAGCGATCAAACGCTGGTCAACCGCTGTGGTTGGCTGACTAAATTAGCAACAGCCAATCAAATTACTGGAAATAAATTTGACATGTCGTTAATTAGTTTTTCTGAAACCGGTATTGGAAAATTTATAATGTTGTTATAGATTTATTAATAATCAGTTTTACTAATCCTTTATTTTTTTATCCTGTAGAAATGAGCATTTCTATTATATTTTCTCCCACACCGCAAGGAGAGGCGAGAGTATACTTTCCTCTTGGATCCGTTCCATCGCCTGCTTTTGCGAGTTGACGTACTTGCAGAAGGATGCGACCGCTACCCACTTCCTCTCGCTGTTGACCATGGATTTGATCACGGCCGGCAGCAAGAGGTCGTCACCCACAACGTCTTGGAGTTCGTGGCGCCGATCCACCCAAGCAGGACATTGCTCGAGCGTGTGCTCCGCCGTGTTCTCCTCACGCTCGCAGTGGTTTTGTGGTTTGCTACTAGTTACCTCTACACCAACGAGGTCATCAACCTATCCCAATAAGTTTTAACTATACACAAAACAAAAAAAGCATTTTAATATTGCCTGTATAAACGCGTACGCGTCGAGAGGAAACTATTTCACGTTTAGAAATGACGCCATTTCCCGTGCACAACGCTCTCAAAATGGCCGCTATATTTGTTCGCGCCATCGTTAAACGATATTGCATTGATAATTTCAAATTTCGAATCTGTATTAATATTGTATTATAATAAAGAGTGTCCTTGCATGTAAATCGGTTTAAAATAGGATAGAACGTTAGGATGATGTGAAAATTGGGTTAACACGTTTCGTATATCGTAAACATAAAAGTTTATTTTGTTTAGGGTTAAGCGAAGGTATCGGCTGTTTGTTTAAGCTGATTTTATTATTAAATTTTGTGTTTGAATGTGGTTTATAAAATTATAACGGCGGCATATTGCCAGTGCTCGATACTTACTTCTATATTTTTAAACAAATAATGTTTCAAATGTTCATGTTCCAAATCAAATACTTAATTATTATTTTATAGAGGTTAATTTTTGAGCCCACTAACAAGGTATCAGTGGTCTGAAAAATTAACCTCATGTGTTATGGGGTAACACAAGTTTAATCTTAGCTTGGCTGTTATAGGTTTTAACATTGTTATGATGGTGATAACCTACAATTTGTAAGAAAATCCTTTTGTATCAGTTAGTGCATGTACTTCAGTAAAACTGTAAAGCTGGTTATAAGTATTATTATTAATTTTTAAATAACTACCTGCCTGAAAACAATCGGTTACTGTAGTCTTTCTATATACTTCCATTGTTCACTGCAGGGAGTTATATCCAATATTGTGAACCAACTTTCAATATCCTAACTAATATTATAAATGCGAATGTGAGTTTGTTTGTTTGATACGCATTTTCGCATACAGGGATATATGATCATCAGGGAGATATGGTTAGGTGTACAGAAAAGAAGGGTAGGAATCTTTCATCGAGAAAAAAGTAGTGTTCCTTTATTGACACAATCTAAATTACCGCGAGCGAAGCCGCGGGCAAAATCTAGTGTTTAATAAATTTTTTTTGACAAAAAGCTGTCTTAATTTATTTATTTATTTATTGGACCATCTACAAAGATACACACAACTTAAAGCTAAATATAAAAGTGTTAGGTCAATCGATTAAGTTTGCACCCTCACTTACAGTAGGCCACAGCATGCAAAGTAAAAACGTACATATACAGTTGGCGAAATTGGACAAAGTTACAAATAGCAGATTATTAATAATTAATTAAAAATGAATTACAAATAATGAAATACAAATAATAAATTACAAATAACGAAATACAAATAATGAGTTACAAATAATGTTATACAAATAATGAAATAACAAATAATTAGTATTATTAATTATTATTAAATAAAAATAAATATAGGCTCAATCAATCAAACTATTTTATGGATACAAATTACTATTGAATCCATCTATTCATTTTCGCGTAGCGTCCCTTCAAATTGAATCGAATTATATAGCATTAGCTGTCGCCTAGTGGTCAAAATTCGACCAAAATTCCTAAGTTTGCTACTTTGTTTTCTTTTTTCTTTATTACATATAAATAAGGTATACCTTATTTATTGTAATAAAGAAAACTTGTAAAAGAATTGTACGACGTCAGACGAACAATACCGAAATACTACGAATGCGATTCGACTGCGTGTGTCAAATGCATGGTTGTGTGCGTGTAGCGTTTTTTCATTAATTTAATTTATATCTAATGCATATTGTATAAAAATATTAAGATTCGCCCCTCCTCCTCCATATAAACTTTAACTGTGCCAAATTTCATACTCCTCCGTCCGCGCAATTTTCGTAAAAGGGGTACAAAGTTTTTGCTTCACGTATTAATATATAGATTATAAAGTGGTTATAGTACATTCGTTCAGTGATTGCGTTTACATCGAATAATTACATGACACAGGCATATTAATTAAACGGAGACAAATGGCGGTATTTGACACCTCGCTCTCGGAATACCAGCGCCGAGTAAATTATTACGTGACCGTCAGCCATTCGGAGTACAACGATCACTGATATTTGATATGTTTGCTTATTCCGGCAACGAAGCTTCTGTTTTATTGATAGGAGATATTATCTTTATCATGTACTAGCTTTTGCTCGCGGCTTCGCTCGCGTTAATTTAGAATTTGACAATCAATTCGGGTTGTACTCTACTTGTAATAATAATATAATTCAATCATGATTCGAAAGACACGTGGCGACATCTATTATCATAAAAATGTTATTATTGTTTTCCTCGGGAACAGTAATTTTTTCGGGATGAAAGGTAGCCCATGTCCATTTCCGTACATCTGACAACGTATATGCAAAATTTTAGGATGATCGGTTTAGCTAAACCACTGAACCGATCATCCTAAAATTTTGCATATACGTTGTCAGATGTACGGAAATGGACATGGGCTACCTTTCGACCCGAAAAAAATTAAAAAAAACTTAACGTAACGTAAGCGTGAAAACGTAACAAACAAACAAACTCAATTTCGCTTTTATAATATTATTAAGTTAGGAAGGATTAGGATTATTTACCTTCTTTTGTCAACGGTATCCATACTAGAGAATATGAAGTGTTCTTACGTAAGGAAGCGGCGCTGCCGTGCTAACAATAACCATCTTCACTGACATTTTATCGAATTTAAGTTATGGGTATATTTAGAATCGGCACGATGAGATCTATATGAATACATACATACATACATAGATTCACGCCTGTTTCCCAGAGGGGTAGGCAGAGACTACGGATTTCCATTTGCTACGATCCTGACACACTTCTCTGGCTTCATTCACTTTCATCACATTCCTCATACACGCCCGTCGGCTCAAGATGCTCTTAACCTGGCCTTTGTCCAGAACGCCTCCGATCTGATCGAGAAACGTTCGCCTAGGTCTTACTCTTGCGACTGTTCCTTTCACACTAGCCTTATAAACTTTCTTAGTCAGTCTTTCCTCGTCCATTCTTTCTACATATCCAAACCAGCTTAACAACAGCTATGAATAATTTATTAAAATCTAGAAATAACATATAGAAATGAGAGATAATGTTAAGCATAACCGCAGCAACTGCAACACTGATAAGAGATTCCTAAATATAAGTGCGATAATGGCTGTTAGTGTTTTTATACTCGACTGAGGAAGGACTACCCTCTCACAGAATGTGAACGTGAAATACCAGTATTCCTACTGTTGTATTTCGTTCGGTGAGTGAGAGTGCCGGAGGCCCAATTACCCCTTTTCCCCCATCCCGCTCCTTATCCTTCCCACTTCCTTTCCTAAAGGGTCGGTAACGCGCAAGTGATGCCTCTGGTGTCGCAGGCGTCCATAGGCTACGGTGACCACTTACCATCAGGTGGGCCGTATGCTTGTTTGCCACCTTAGTTGTATAAAGTTTCTAGTCATAATTACTCTAAGAGCATATACCGCAGTTATGCTTAGAAGTTTTATTACGATGTCGATTAAAAGTACGAAGTATATCTACTTTATAAGGTACTAGCTTTTGCCCGCGGCTTCGCTCGCGTTAATTTAGAATTTGACAATCAATTCGGGTTGTACTCAGCTTGTGATAATATAATTATCATGATTCGGAAGACACGTGGCGCCATCTATTATCATAAGAACGTTATTATTGTTTTCCTCGGGAATAGTAATCTTTTTCGGGATGAAAGGTAGCCTATGTCCGTTTCTATACACCTGTCAACGTATATGTAAAATTTCAGGATGATTGGTTCAGTGGTTTAGGCGTGAAAAGATAACAAACAAACTCATTTTCGCTTTTATAATATTAGTCAGGATTTACTGTGCTTATGATTAGTAAAATACATTATAATTTTTTAGCTCATCCTAAACTTATTATAACTAAAAATATGACTTACGGTAGTTATACGTTAAAAAATTCCTAACCCTAATCCTAACCTCCTAACTCCTAACTAATACTATAAAAGCGAAATGAGTTTGTTTGTTTGTTTGTTACCTTTTCACGCCTAAACCACTAAATCGATCATCCTGAAATTTTGCATATACGTTGTCAGGTGTATAGAAACGGACATAACCTACCTTTCATCCCGAAAAAAATTACTGTTCCCGAGGAAAACAACAAAAACGTTCGTATCATAATAGAAGGCGCCACGTTTCTTTCGAATCATGATTGAATTATATTATTACAAGCAGAGTACAACCCGAATTGATTGTCAAATTCTAAATTAACGCGGGCGAAGCCGCGAGCAAAAGCTAGTCGTCTATAAAAATGGCTAGGTTCGCTTTAATAAGATCGAAAAATATCCTAGCGATAACACTTTTTTTTGCATTTATTTAATAATAAAAACTAAATAAATTTAAGAAAGACAAACTATTTAACTGTCCATAAATTGTTCTATCGTATAAAATCGAATGATTTGTACATAGGTATATGAATAATTGGTTAATTACAATAAAAATGAAAAAAAAAAAAAAAAAACTTTGATCGCGTTTTTCTCCATTTAGCTATTGATGCAGATAAGGTAGTTATATTTAGAAGGGCAGAGGGATAGTCTAGTGAGGGACTGATTACCACTCAAAGGCCTCGATCCCAACGCACGAAGCTCTGACTTAGCAATGCAACGTAGCAATGTGCGTATAAGAAAGTTAATTATCGCTTGCTTTAACAGTGCAAGAAAACATAAACGCGTGTAATATTTAACAGTAGCTTTACTACTCTATCTATGAGAGGAAAGTGAAAGAGTTAATTTTAGTTTCTAAGTTTAACTCACAAAACCAACCCTTTGATTCATCAAAAATTCCCTCTAAAACAATTTTATTGTAAACGTCCATCGTCGGCATTTACACGAAAATACAATCGTTCTCATTCGTAAAGGAATTCAAATAGTACCCCGTTCGTTGTTAAAAGCGTGATAATTAAATTAAGTAACTATTCCGCGCGAATTTCAGCAAATGAGTGGAACAGAGCGGGGTAACAAAATGGCGGGCGATGACGTAGTAAGCACGGTGTCATTATGATAATGTAGGAAATTTTAATTTTGTATCCTTGTGAGTTTCTTGTGAGGTTTGTTAATAATTTATGCAAGAAAATCTATCGCGTTGTTTATTTGACACTTTATTACAAAATTTTGAAAACTGTTACACTACTATTAATATTAAAGTTTACTAATTTTTAAGCTAATTAAATTATTGAAACGATTTATACTATTACTATACTATTTATATTTATGTTCACACTTTCCCCGACGTTTCGGTTGCTTTTCAGCAGCCATGGTCACGGGGAGACTAAGATGGTAGTTGTCTCAATGTTCCAGTGTAGTTATTTCAAAGTACCCGAACATAATTTAATCATGGGTGTTTCTATTTACGCAGAATGAACTCAAAGTATCATGAAGTCTAGCTGTGGTTTGCTTCTTCTTGGGTTTGACTAGTTGAATTACTGGATCCCAAGCTGGTGGTACATTCCAACCATCTTCTCTATTGAAATTAGGATGTTTCTTGATTTCAATAGCCTCGCGAAGCATCCTTGGTAGGAATCGGTGTTCTTTAGCAAGCATCTGTGGTTTGTCAAATCTCAGGTAGTGATTGGTCCCCTGTTGCACATGTTCACACACAGCAGACTTCAACGAGCGTTGGTGTTTTACATCAGCTATGTGTCCTTTTATGCGGGTGCCTATGCTTCTCTTGGTTTGACCAATGTATGAGAGTCTGCAGTTACAATCTATTTTATAGAGCCCTGCATCTTGTAAAGGTAGTTGGCACTTGACGGATGGTAAACATTGACTTATCTTCGTTGGCGGCTTGAAGTATGTGTTGATTGAAGCTCGCTTCAAGATGTAGCCAATCTTGTCAGTGACACCCTTTACATAAGGTAGTATAGCAGGCTGGCGCTCGACTGTGGCTGGCTTTTCTCGGGATCTGTGACAGCGGCGCGGCTGTTGGAGCTTGTTGTCTTGCAGTACTTGCTTGACATGTTGAAGCTCGGCGTCCAGGTGTTTCTTGTCACAGATCCCGTATATAGTAGTTTAATTTCAATGAATAACATTCGCGTAAACAGAAGACAATACCAGTAGATTTATTTAACTGTTCCTCAATTTTTTGTTTTTGTTCCACCAAAAATACTAATCAAACTAAGTCAACGGATCTCTTTAAATATATTTTGCTGTGCAATTAGTATTTTTGGTAAGCATAATTTTGGGTGGGTTTTTAAGAAGGAACCTAATATAACCTAATCCTTCCGAGACGGAATGCAGTGATTTGAGGCGTATAGGTGTTCGTTATGATATATTTTAGTAAGCATATTTTGCTGTGCAATTAGTATTTTTGATGGTCATTATATTTAATCCTTACTAATAATGTAAATTCGAAAGTAACTCTGTCTGTCTGTTACCTTTTCACGGCTAAACCACTCAACCGATTTAGATGAAATTTGGTACAGATATAGTTTAAAACCTGGAGAAGGACATAAGCTACTTTTTATTGATGTAGGTGCCAAGCGGGCGGAGCCGCGCGCAAAAATAAATATATTTTTTTTCTCTTTATAATATTAGTATAGAATAGGATTAAAAAAGGTTGGCTTGCTCCACTTTTTCCCTAGGCACGCCTCTAATCAAGATATATAACAAATAGACAAAACACAAAGCGCTATTATCAGATATTATAATCAGTAAAGAGAATGTTTGCGGCGTCCGCGTCACCAGGGAATTAGCTCTATAATAATGAGCGTATGTTATATAGGTCGCATTCACGCTACAGAAATTAGCTTTAGCTGAACAAAATTATCTGTTTTAATTACGTAGTTAGTTGTATCAACGTATGAAGTTGCTTGTGCGCATAATTAAACTAGAAACAGACGTTTTGCGTGCAATTGTTTTTTGTTGAATTAAGGCTTCATTCACACGTACCACAACCACACCACATTGACGCGACAAAAGTGATCAAGCAGTGGTTACGTGTGAATAGTCGCTGCAGCTTTTTGCAGTTGCGTTGTGGTTCCTACAAAATGTGGATGTGGTTGAGTTGTCGTTAGTAGTTGCGATGTGGTTGCGACGACGCGATGGCGCTCACGAGTGCACACAGACAGTTCGACACCGGTTTTCGTTGAGGAAACAATCGTCGGTGCGTCGACGCAGTGTTGTGTCTGCGATGTGGTCGGTATTACCCACGTAGTCGATAATGACGGCAAAATGTGGTCCGTGTAAATTCTACTATTAATTTTCAGTACAAAATTGCGCCCGCTCACGTGGTGACGTTGTGGTGTGGTTATAGTTGTAGTATGGTTGCGGTACGTGTGAATGAAGCCTTAGTTTGCTAAATATAATATAATAGTTCTGTACTTTACTATCCCCCTGCTGGGAACAGGTCTCTTCTTAGCATTATTAGGCTATAGTCCAGCACGCTGGTCCAGTGCGGGTTGGCAGAGTTCACATATCTTTGAGAACAATATGAAGAACTCTCAGACATGCAGGTTTCCTTACAATGTTTTCTTTCACCGTAAAAGTTGGATCTTTCGTGTCGACACTCTCCCAATAACGACTGCTATAGATGTTCATGGCAGCCGGGACCAACGGCTTAACGTGCTCTCCGAGGCACGGAGCAGGCGATAATTGTCAATTAATACGCACATAATTTCGAAAAGTCATATAACTTCCGAAAGTCAGAGGTGCGCGACGTGGGTTCGAACCCGAGACCCTCTCCATTGCAGTCTGTTGGTCTCCCCACTGAGCTATCGCTGCTCGAGCGTTAATTAACTATTTGATACGCATGTAACTTCGAAGAGGCAGAGGTGCATCAGGATCGAACTCGAGACTTCTGCGCGGCAGTCCAATGGTCTCCTACTAGGCTATCGCTGCTCACACTATAGTTTGCTAAGCTATATATGAAAGGCGATGTATTTGTTTTAATATTTTGTAAAGACTTTTATTGTTACCAAAAAGTCCATGAACCGTCTGATGGGGGCAACCTTACAGCAAGGTTGCCAGTCATTAGCTGTAACTTATAATAAAGTATTGTAGGTACTTTACATACATATACTTTATTTTATTTTATTTTATTTTATTTTATTTTCAAATTTAGAAAACTTACAGCTAGTTAACAGTATAAGTAGGATAATATGATTAAGCTATGGCCAATTACAAGCTTTCACATCTAACAATAGTACATGCAAAATTTAATAACAGTAACACGACTACATAGTTCACCATAAAAATAACTAACATTATGTAATATAAAAACTATAGGTAATATATGCATACATGCGACAGTAGTGCAAACAAGAAAAACATACACATCCATTCGCCACTCCTCAAACAAATTAATTACCTTCGATGTTCAAAAAAGTCATTACACATAACCCTTTTTAATTTATTGACACTCGTGTTAAAGAGATCAATATCGACTCTCCGGCATGCTGTATTGAACATACGACAAGGACCAATAAAGATAAATACATGATTTTATTATTTTTTGAAGTGAAAACTTCTTTAGGTGCGTTGAACACTTCTTGGGTGAACAAAAATCATGGAACTCGCGTCATTATCACCGAACGCTTTCCATTTTTGAATTATTTTTGGTTTATAAAGAAGTGTTTATGATCAAGGATTTAAGTTTTCGCTTCTATCGGCAGCCCCCAAATACTGCCCCAATTTTTTTAAATCCTTTTTCTCTGCCCACTCCTCTGGAAAATAGGCGTGAATCTATGTATATGTATATGTATGTATGATTTCGTATTGACCGGCCAAGGCTTTATGTTATAGTTGGTAAAAGAAAGAATTTTAGCTTAGAAAAATAAATCATCTATACTAATATTACAAAGCTGAAGAGTTTGTTTGTTTGAACGCGCAAATCTCAGGAACTACTAGTTCGAATTGAAAAATTCTTCAGTGTTGGATAGTCTATTTATTGAGGAAGGCTATAAGCTATATAACATCACGCTATGAATTACGGGAGCGTCGCAGTAACCATAAACGCGAGTAAAACGGCGGGCACATCTAGTATTACTAGCGGTCGCCTAGTGCTCGAAATTCGACCAACTGATATACATATATATTGTCATGTTATTATACTCGTATATTGATATATGTAACCATAGTTACGCGCTTCGACTGCGTGTGTCAAATGCATGGTTGTGAGCGTGTAGTGTTTTTTCATTAATTTAATGTATTTATTATACATATTTTATATAAATATTAGCATTCGTCACTTCTTCTCTGTATAAACTATAAGTGTGCGAAATTTCATACTCCTCCGTCCGCCCAATTTTCGTAAAAAGGGATCCAAAGTTTTCGCTTCACGTACTTTGAGTTGATAAGTAGGTACTTATTTCTTCAATTTATTATTTCTTGCTATCGTTCCTCATAGGAAGGGTCCTAAACTATATAAAATTCAGATTGACACGGTGAATTACTAACAGATTGTATGGATGTTGCAGTGGTAAAATGAAAGCTACATCATCGTCAGTACGCAGCGAGGTGTGCATCAAAAAGGCAATGAAAAAGCGTGTTTAGCAAATAAAATATAATTGTTTATATCTAGATGTCAGTTTACTGCGACACAGGTATTATCCCAAGTGCAGGAGATACCATTCAAGAAAAAGGTTTATTTTAAGCAGAAGGCCAGCGCTCGCCGAGTCAGTTTACCATCGTAAGCGGTCAAGTATTCATCAAAGCGAACGGAAGCGAAAATATCCCAGAGTTTGAAGCAGTTACAGTGGAAAAGTGTAGTATAGTGTATAGAATAAAACGGGTAGTATTTAACTGTTCCTCAGTTTTTTGCCTTTGTTCCACCAAAAATACTAATTGCACATCAAAATATGCTTACTAAAATATTTTAAAGAGATCCAACTAAGTCGACAGGGGGCTCCGTTTGGTGGCTTTAAGAAGGAACCTAACATAGCCTAACCCTTCCGAGACGGAATGCAGTGATTTGAGGCGTATAGGTGCTCGTTATGATATATTTTAGTAAGCATATTTAGCTGTGCAATTAGTATTTTTGGTGGTCATTATATTTCATCCGTTTTAAATATACTTATGCTGTAATTGTAACTTGTATTTAAATTGAAATAAGGTAGGTACCTGTTTTATAAATAACTTTTCACAAATATTACCGTATTGCTATTTCAATAAGTAAGGCGCCATATTTGATTAAACGTGTATGGTCAGACCATTGATAAATAAAGGAGATGTGTAAGCAACCCATACATAAAAGCATAGCTAAGAATGGACATAAATATGAAACACGGCGTACGAAGAAATACTGACTTGACTGCACGGATGACGTAGTGGTTTACGTGGTCACCTCGCCACTGCTGTCGCGCCGAGTGTTTGTTACAAGCACCGGCTCACTCCTCTAACACGTCATATAAATAAGATATAAAATATAATAATATAAGATAGGATATATAATTAATTATTTATTTATTTAATTAACCTTGAGCTGATATTATATGTACTATTAGGATATATTTTGGTTGTAATAGACTGTTATTTGATTATTGTGACGCCATTACTAATTTTTTGGTATAGAACGGGGTGTCACAGTAAAATCGGACTGACTTTTGTTATCGCTTGATTGCAATAAACACTAAATCTAACTTACTTGAGTTTACACGTTATTTTCGCCACCTGTAGTTTTGTTGTGCAACCCTACGTGTTTCATGTTGTGGGTTCGAGCCCCACACGGGACAAAAATTTGTGTGATCCACAAAAGTTTGTTCCGAGTCTAGGTGTTCTTTGTGTCCGTTGTTTGAATGTTTGTTAAGTCCCCCGCGATACAGGAATTATTCTTAGTAAGGGAGTTGTCTTTTTAATACGCTTTTATTAGTTTCACTTGTATGTTTGTCTGTATGTAACCGACTCCTTTGAGCTCGATTTTGACCCACTTCAAACGGTCAGATTTCATTTAAACGTTGTAGATTTATCGAGGACCGATAACAATACAATAATAAAAAAAAATAAATAAAAATAAATAATATTTAAAAAACCTAAAAAAACAGGCTTTATTAAAAACAAATAACTAAAAAGTAGAAAATAATTTAATAATTTTAATGTAAAAAAGCGTGAGGTGCTTTCTAAGATATTTTGATAACATCCACCCCATATTAAATTATTTTCTACTTTTTAGTTTGTTTTTTTAATAAAGCGTGTTTTTTTATTTTTTTTAAACTATTCTTTCTATTGCCCTGTAGTGTTTTTTATGTTAAAACTTGGCGGTTACAAGAAATAGGGTATTTAAAGCGAATATTACCCAATCATCATGGCGCAAACTGATATTTTAATTTAGGTACTTTTATAACCTAAAAAGCTATTCACGCTATCGATGTGCCCTTCTTTCTTTCTTTACACCAATAAAAAAGAACTTACGTTTCGCGGTGCAATCCACTGTCTTATATTGGACAGCATTTCGTTTGAATCTAACGAAAGTCTTCTCAGATGATTTGTTACTGCACTATTTCACAAACAAATATGTCTTGTCCCTGCCCCTCCAATAGGTATCGTAATCCTAACTAATATTATAAATGCGAATGTGAGTTTGTTTGTTATGCTTTCACACTTTAACTACTCGATTGCGAGAGGCATTAAAGCGAGAACTGGAATGGACTAGAGGACTGGAATGACAGCGTGAATAGGTTTATTAGAAACAGAATTAACAGCCCTATTAGGGCGATATAAAAAGAGTTAGACAGAGTAGGAGGAACAGCTTACTCTTTGATGGGCCAACTGCCTCAATTTGTTAAGAGTAGGCTCTGTCTATAGATATTAAGCAGCGATAGCTCAGTGGGGAGACCAACAGACTGCAATGCAGAGGGTCTCGGGTTCGAACCCACGTCGCGCACCTCTGACTTTCGGAAGTTATATGACTTTTCGAAATTATGTGCGTATTGATTGACAATTATCGCCTGCTCCGTGCCTCGGAGAGCACGTTAAGCCGTCGGTCCCGGCTGCCATGAACATCTATGGCAGTCGTTATTGGGAAGTCAGTGCCCTCTAATATCAGTGTCAGGATACTGGTCTAGCTTTAGGGTATCGTTGAGGCGCTCATAGCCAGTTGCACTCACTGATCGGTAAACGATTAGCGAGGTTAAGCAACGTTGGGTGCGGCCATTCTATAGATGGGTGACCGCTTAGTGGTATTTCATCTGAGCGTCTCCGTGCTTCGGAGGGCACGTAAAAGTCGGTCCCGGTTGTTGTCAAATTGATAGCAGTCGTTAAGCCATGTCAGAGGCCTACGGGCGGCTTGAACAACTCTTGATAACAGGTTGACCACTAACCACACGAAAAGAAGAAGAAGGGTATCGTTAGCCTTCGGGTAGCGGAGGTCAGATGGCAGTCGCTCCGTGTGAATACTGATATCCAGGCAAATCCGGTTAGACTAGAAAGCCGACCCCAAGTGACTTGGGAATAATAAAGGCTATGGAGAAGAAGAAGAGGCTCTGTCTATGAGAGAGGAGGTAGAAAAAAAACAAAAAAAAAAGATACTACTCGATTGATCAACATGACATTTCGCATACTCGTTGTCAGGGGAACAATGTAGTACTGTTACTAACCTAACCTGACCTACATTTAGGGTCCGTTCACACAGACCGGCTCGGAGAGGAGAGCAGATATTCATCACGTTGGAAACAGAGTTTTGAGTAATTGTAGTAAGGTTTATTTTTGCATGTGCACTTCTTTTGTCATTAAGAATGCTTGAATGCGCTTGGTGTGAAATAATAAGAGGAGCCGACCGGCTCCGATTACGTGCTCTTTCTCGCTCGCGCAGCTTTCAGATCTCTTCCAGCCGGTCTATGTGAAATAGTTGGCGGCTCCGCTCCGGCCAATTCCAAGCGTATACGATCCGGTCTGTGTGAAAAGAAAAAAGCGGGCCGATGCTCTCCGAGCCGGTCTGTGTGAACGGACCCTAACACGAGCCAAGCCGCGGGCAAAATGTAGGGATAAATATAAATACAAAGTAAACTTTATATACCTACCTAAGTTTTAATCGATGACGTCACACCATTATCTACAAACTCATAAACGATATCTATTCTTGCAGTACGCGGCCATTTTTTTCGATGGCGATGCCCCAAAGGGACTTTTTTAATAATATGAGGGGAAAATGTTAGCGAAATACTGTCACGTATTCGGCTGAGACCCTAATATTGTTCGGTGTCTCACGAATGGACGGCCTTAAGGTCCTATATTTTTAATAAAAAAGTTTTATGAATTACGAACGACTTTATAAGTTTGGCTAGTATGTTATATAAGACTAGTTTTTGCCCGCGGCTTCTCTCGCGTATACTATTTTTTTATACAACTTAGGTGGCAAACAAGCATACCCACCTGATGGTAAGTGGTCACTATAGTCTATGGACGTCTGCAACACCAGAGGCATCACTTGCGCGTTGTCGACCCTTTAGGAAAGGAAGTGGAAAGAAGAAGGAGCGGGAATGGGGGAAGGAGGTGATTGGGCCTCTGCCACTCTCACTTACCGAACGAAACAACAGTAGGAATACTGCTATTTCACGTCGATATTCTGTGAGAGGGTAGTCCATCCCCGGTCGAGACGGCCCATTCATGCTGACATCAGCGAGGCTACTAGATTTTGTCAATTCCTATCCTTCGGGCAAAATATTTTTGCCTGGATGAAAGGTAACCGTAAATTATGAAAAGTCTGCAATCATGATGGAGCAGCATAGTCATATTGTGACAAAGCTACTTAAATAAAAAGTAATTAAAAAAGTTTACCTTTTTCATAGATGCGAAATTTAAATAGCCTTCAAATTATAATTTCAGTATTTTACAACTCATTTATGTACCAGGCAGGTGTTGCAGTCATTATGTCATATGTCACTGTAACGAACAAACTCACATTCGCATTTATAATATTAGTAAAGATTAGGATGAGCAGCGATAGCTCAGTGGGGAGACCAACAGACTGCAATGCAGAGGGTCTCGGGTTCGAACCCACGTCGCGCACCTCTGACTTTCGGAAGTTATATGACTTTTCGAAATTATGTGCGTATTGATTGACAATTATCGCCTGCTCCGTGCCTCAGAGAGCACGTTAAGCCGTCGGTCCCGGCTGCCATGAACATCTATGGCAGTCGTTATTGGGAGAGTGTCGATACAAAAGATCCCACTGGGTCGAAGTGTCGCCGGTCTGCACTGACTGGCCCCCACATAAGATAAGATAAGAATTAGGATTATTGAGTCTGAAAGTTTTTAGACTAGGTTGAATGGACCTATTGGCAATGTGTATAAGGAAGAAAATAAAGTTTACTTTTAGAGTTCGTAAAAACTCTTATACCTACAACAGCTTTGTCCGTCCGTCTGTCTGTTATACAACTTTGAACTCAAGAACCGTAAGAGCTAGAGACTCGCGGTGAACGCCATTCGACTCAGCATAGTAGATATATATACCTCCGAAATGACTATGACCTTTGACCTCTGACCAAGATCAAGGTCACGTGGTATCACGTGACCTTTGCATATATTGTTTTTCGAACTCTAAGATTTACGGCAATTCATTGCCGTTTCTCACTTGTTTATTTAAGTAACTGGCAGCTGTCCCTCACGTTTCTGCCGACCTTTATGATAACTGCTCCGCTTCTGTGGGTCTTTTTTTTTTATTTAGGGTTTTCTTTTTAAAAAAAAACATATCAATCCCATTGTACATATACAATAACATAACTAATTTTAAAAAAAGGCTATTGAGGAAGTCGATGCTGAGTCCGCGGTATTAGCCGGTAAAATGCTGACATTATTTCCGAGGTAGGATAACACAAAGCACTTTGTAAAATTCCTACATCCAACCTATTAATACCAAACTTTCTCATCGAGAGGGAGTCGATCTCCCTCTCGACCTCGCTTCTGACACACTCCATAAGCAAATGTTGCACATCTTCAACCCTTCCACAAGTCAGGCAATTTGGCGAATTGACTTTTTCATCAGATATGCATTCTGTGGGTCATAGCATGATATTACCAAGCCTGTATTACTTGTGGATAAAGAAGGTTTCAAATAGTGTGAGAATTGTATAAATTAGTCCAGCAGTTTTAAGTTTGTTCATTACAAAAATACAAATAACTCTTTCTTCTTTATAATATTAGTATAAGCAAAGGACTTTAAAACAATAAACGTTGACTTTATTCCACGAGTTGTGCAACGTTTTAACACGTTCCCTGTCCGATGAACCACATATGGTACATAACAATTGATTTTCTATTGTGTCTATCACGGGACTGTGAATGGGTTAAATGTTCAATAGGGTCAGAAGCCACTAGTCCCTTGAAATTCGTACCCTGTTCCTGTGCCCACTCGTCCCCACAAATGTTTGAGGTACCCACTCGTCCCCTGATCTATTGTTTATTTTAAAATCATTTGTATTTCCCATTCACTCTACTAATTTAGATATTTCCTTTCGGTTCCTGTAGTAGTGGTACAGTCGCGTACAATGGGTAAAAAAAATAGTAAACTAGCTTTTGCGCGCGGCTCCGCCCGCGTGGAACCTACATCAATAAAAAGTAGCCTATGTCCTTCCCCAGGTTTTAAACTATATCTGTACCAAATTTCATCTAAATCGGTTGATTAGTTTAGCCGTGAAAAGGTAATAGACAGACAGACAGATAGACAGACAGAGTTACTTTCGAATTTATAATAGATATTATAGTAAGGAAGTAAGGATAGATAGATATCATATGTATTTCAAATCACAGAAAATTTGCTCAAAACATAAGTTTTAGTAATAATCAGTCTTCTATAAAACAAACGATTAATTTTTTTTGTACATCTATAAAGATTATTAACAAATTAAAGAACGTGCACATCTATAGATTCACAGTCACTTGAAATGCTGTATGTTACAGCGCGTGAATAGCATTTTTATTTTCAACGATCTAATATTAATATAATTTTAATAATATAATTGTTTTAAATTAATTTTGTACAGTACTGTTCACAAATGTACTATGTCAACACTTTTTTATGTAAAAATATGGCTGGTTTTCTAATAGGGAACCAAAGAGCACCTGAGCAGATGCCGAATCTATAACTTTTATTCCAGGTGACGAGACGCAATCTGTTACACTAACCACTACGCCATTGAGGACGCCAATATAATCATAATGGCAGTCACCTGACACTCCTTAGTCCTTAGGTAATATTTTTTAACAAACTACAAGAACTGATAAAGGAATAAATACGAGTATCATGCATTTATTTATAATCATGATTTTCAAACTAGTACAGATTTACTTAACACGTTCACTGTGCATGCCCCACCGGTGGGGCATATCAAGTTGCTCATCGTACGTGCATGACCCACGGGTGGCCATGAAGTTACGAGATCATACGTGCATGCCACACGGGTGGGGCATGAATTTACGAGATCATACGTGTATAAAATCTATATTTTTTATATGAAACGGATATAAAAAATGAAAAACAATGCTATAATAACGCAACATATTATCTACAATTTGCGTTTGCACTTATGGGGTAGTTTCTCTCATCATAGCTGCATAGTGAACGTGTTAAATATCTTCTTGAACGTTTAGGGGAAATACGTAAAAAATAATTAAAAATTCATTGTGCAAACAATACACAAACGGACAAATATATGTGCGCTCGACACTTAACTCATTAACGAGTCAAGTGTGCAGCGGACATACATTTGTCGTATTTTTTTTTCTTTTTTCATGACTCATTTTTGCGGACAGCGTATGTCCGCTCGACAGTTGACGGGATATTACCTATAGTGTCACTTCTATATCCCCGATGGGGTAGGCAAAGGCCTATATTATCATATTTCTATTGTTTTAGGTTCAACAGAATGTTGGCGATCCTGTTGTCATCTAGTAGGGCACAGGTTCGTGAAGATACTGAATCATTTTGACAGTAAATCCGAATAATCGTTTCCCTGCCCAGGAATCAAAACTGAAACTTCCTGAACAAGTTTCTTTTTAACCGACTTCAAAAAAGGAGGAGGTTTCTCATTTCGACCGTATATATATTTTTTATGTGTGTCCGCGGATAACTTCGTCGTTCATGAACCGATTCTCAAAATTCGTTTTTTATTTAAAAGAGTATACTCCCGAGGTGGTCCCATTGGCACCAAGTCCAGATCTGATGATGGTGTCCTAGGGAAATCGAGGGCAACCGTCAAATGTTATAGGTATTAACAATGTTTTTCATATATTTTCTAAAGCTATCGAGACCTTTGCGTATAGTCATCATCATCTCATGACGCAGAGCTGATGAAGGAAGGTACAACTCTTTAACGGTTAGGAGTTAGGTGATTTCTTTTTCTAGAATAATGTATAGAGACTTGTCGACATCGATAATTGATTTCTCTGGAGACAACAGAGTAAGTGTTAGAAACTTGAAGTACCGACTTCAAATTAAAAAGGAGGTTTCTCAATTCGACCGTATATATATATTTTTTATGCGTGTTCACGGATAAATTCGTCGTTTATGAACCAATTTTGATGATTCTTTTTTTATTTGAAAACTGGTGCTGTCTATTTGGTCCCATTTAATTTTTATTAAGATCCGACCATTCGTTTTCGAGTTATCCTTAATAATGCGTATTTGGCTACATTGATGATGTTCTAATTTTTGGCAAGAACAAAATAAACAACTGTGTAGGATGGTTTGGAAGCCCTTCGTAGTATTTCGAGGTAGCCCTATTCTAATTTAGTGATGTTCTGATGAAGATCTTTGGTTTAATACAACGGAATTTTTTGATAAATAACAGCAAATCTGCCGTGATTGCTACAATCACATACACAATTCCAAATTGGTTATTGATAGCATTTAGTATAAATATAAAATAGTAGGTATGAAGTTACGTGCAACTGTTAAACTCAACAAGGTATACACGAAAAAGCTAATAACAAAATTATTATTTCTTTATTACAACTTTTAATATGACGCTGAAGCCATTAGGCACCGGAACCCCGGAATAAAACATATCATCCCAACCGTGTTTGGAATTATCATGATATGCACTATGCCCAAAAATGATATAAACTGTATACCGTTTAAAACATTTTTCATGTAAGCCCGCATTTTCGAAAGCCTATTTTTGCGCTCTTCACTAGTCTCTTTTGAAATGGCCCTGGAGGTAGATTTCCTATTTTGAGAGAGGCGTTTCTCCCTTTCTTCGTTTGTCTCATTTAAACGGTGCTTGTCTCATATTATTATGAGCAGCGCGTTTAGTAGGTGTACCCATATTCAGACAAATAAAATCATAATTATCGAACTTCAGATTCACTAAAAACCGAGAAATAAACAATATACAAAAAAAAAACGACTTTTAAAACGGATACTTTGAAACAAAAAATGTACTAAAAAGTTAAAAAATAATTAAATTATTGTTATTTTTGGAGTCGGTGTCAGCCGCCCGCGCCGCGTGCTGCGTCTATGTGTGTAATTGTGCATGCCAATGTTCTGTTATGATTATAGTAAGACATCTCATGTTTAAGTAGTTACAAACCTGCATTGATCATCATACTTGGCTCATAGTACAGACTACGCTGAACTGTTTATATGCAAATTAAATAAATCCGGGGTGGAGGCCTGGTGGCCTGAAATACAGGCTAACGCCTAGTTTAGGCACCAGTCTCCCACAATAAACGAATGCTATGTAATAATTATAAGCAATTATGTAACATGATATTGTGGTGAGAGAAATAAAGATATGTTTATGTTTATGTTTATTGGCTGACACCGACTCCATTAATAACAATAATTTAATTATTCACAAGAATACGCAATTATTTTTTAACTTTTTAGTGCATTTTTTGTTTCAAAATATCCGTTTTTGAAGTCGGTTTTTTTTTGTTAAAATATTTTTGATAACATTCCTATCAAGAAATTCTGTAGGTAAGTAGTAAGTAGTTAAGTAGTAGCACCACGAAAAAATGGTGCTTTGCCCGGTATACCTATATAGCAAAAAGCTCGTCCACTATTACATAGCATCTAAAACCATAAGTGTTGATGCAATTCATGTTTTATGTATCGGGAATAATACGCTGAGTCTTGCAATGTGATATTTATAGTACCTACAGTCAGTTGGTGCTCAAAAAGAGGGTTACCTGGTAAGTTTGCCGGCAGTTTTAAATTTTGGTGAGTTCCAAAACTTTTCGCCGTGATCTTTCCAAACTTTCATTATATAGTGGCAAAATGAAAATACTTATGGCGCTCCAAATTTTCATTTTGCCACTACAAAATAAAAATTTACTCTTTAGTAAACTGGCAAAACTACTAAATGACTGGACTATTACAAGTTTACTTAGTAGCTTACTCTGCAGTCATCCTATATCGCACAGTTACCCCTCTTCAAATGCTGATCATATTAAAGAATACCATTTACGTTAAATACCGATTTAATATCCTACAGTCTGGTATTACTCGACTCCCACGTCCGAACACGTACGCTTATTGTCAATATAAAAGAGATTATTTTGTTTTCCCAACTTTCCACGTTGAGGGAGAACGGTAATTGGCGTCTGCCATTGATAGTTATGGCATATCTTTATTGGCTATTTACCATTTCGACATTTTTGGTGTTCAATTAAGGACATTTATGGCTGATATTAGGCTGGATTGTTTTGTTTGGATGTGAGTGAGTTGATGTGTGTAATCTTCTTTTTCTTTATAATTCTTTTATACCTGTGTATGTACTTCTCTGGCTTAAAAAATTATTTTATTAAAATTAAATTAATTAAATTATAATATTATTTTTTGAAGTGAAAACTTCTTTAGGCGCGTTGAGCACTTCTTGGGTAAACAAAAATCATAGAACTCGCGTTATCGTCACGCTACCACGCTTTTCATTATTAAATTATTTTAGAATATTAACAATATTCCAGAAATGGTGCAAAAAATCACGTAATTTTGAACCCCTTAAATAACACCTAAGAGAGTATCAGGAATCCGGCCCGCCCTCTTTTTTTTGTTTATAGGAAGTGTTTATGATCAAGGATTAAAGTTTTCACTTCTATCGGTAGTCCCCAAAGATTGCCCCAATTTTTTATTTTTTTGTTTTTTATTATGTTATTTTTTATCTTTACTTGTCAAGGTAGCCAGCTTGATTTGGTTCCGTGATCTGGAGCACAAAGAGTTAAAGTTAGTTCTGGTTTCGTTGTCTGTGGTATAGAGCATGATAATTGCTATCCGCACATTTTTACGCCCTAGGGAAGCAAGCATGGTGTCGTAGTTGTGGTACAGAGCATGATACTGCCTCCGTGGCGCAGCGGTAGTGAATGCGACTGCTGTGCATAAGGTCTCCGTTTCGAATCCCGGGTCGGGCCAACTAAAAGTTATTGGGTTTTTCTGGTAAGAAATGTCAATAGCAGCCCAGAGTCAGGAAGTTGGCGGTGTTAAATAGCCCCTGGCCTTGGAAAGCAGGTAAAGCCGTTGGTCCTGCGCCTGATATCTCTCCGGTCGTGTCGGATTACCGTCCCATCGGATCATAAGGGTTTTAAGGAACAGAGAGTGCACTTGTGTTTGCGCACATACCTGTGCACTACAATTATCTCCTACGCAGATAGCCGAACCGGATGACCGAAATTCGGTCTGAAGGACATTATTACTACAGAGCATGGAAGTTGCGTGCTGCGTATTCTTATTCACCCATAAAGCAAGCGTGATTTAGTGCGAACTTTGCGATAAATAACTATGAATTCAAAATACCGAGCACAGTTCTGGTCTCCGTCGTACCTCTGAGAATTTCTTGACAGAAATATCAATATCACTTTGGCTGACTCAGGCAACTTATCTAATTCCTAGGTCCTAGGGCGAAGCACAGTAAAAGTATAACTTCTATTATGCCAGTTTCTTGTAAGAAGGGTTGTCCTTCTCGGGTTGGTTTATTCGTATCGTGACTTACAGTTTTAAAAAGTCTGCAGTGTCTGCAGTGCAGTACCGTGGGATGGAACTTGAGTCCTTTGCGTAGCTCTACGGTCTCCTCATATGGCTATGCTGGCTATCTATCTGTTCTATAATAGAGTATAATATATATTTTTGAAATGAAAACTTCTTTAAGTACGTTGAGCATTTCTTGGGTGAACACAAAAATCATGGAACTCGCGTCATCGTCACCGAACGCTTTCCATTTTTGAATTATTTTTGGTTTATAAATAAGTGTTTATGATTTGAATTATTTTTGGTTTATAAAGAAGTATTTATGATCAAGGATTAAAGTTTTCACTTCTATAGGCAGTCACCAAAGACTGCCCCAATTTTTTTATTTATTTAATGGTATAGTAGGCTTACCTGCAGACGGATCCCCTGATAGTAAACGATTACCACGCCCAGAGTAGTCACAAGTGCGTTGCCGGCATTTCAATTTGCCCCCCCCTCTCTTCCTAGAAGGGGGAGGGGGTGTTGGGCCTCCGGTAACCTCACTCACTCGACGAAACGCAACGCAAGCGCTATTTCACGCCCGCGCCGGTTTGAAAATGGATATTTTCGAAAAGTATAATAGGTAGCGCAGTACACCTAATATTTCACTGTCAACATACCAAGTTTGACGTTCTATATTAAAATATCATAAACGACGATTGTTGGCAATATTTTTAGTTGCAGTCAAGTATAAGAAACTATGTAGCAAATAGCCGACATCATAAGGAAAAACAATAATAAAATTATATTCTTCGATCGAAATCAGTTTATTTCTTAATGAAACACATTTAAAAACGCCTTCTCTTGGCCATTTTCGAGGAAACCTAATCCTTATATAAATATACCCACAATATTCCTTTATAAAGTCCTAAATAATCACTAAAACCAGTTTTTGAAATACTCTTCAGAATTCACCACCAATATTCACCAGACTTGTAAGACGTTATAGTATATAGGTTATAAGGATTGTATTGGCACTTAGGGGATACGTGTTCGTTCCCTTAGCTGTAATAAAACGAACTGCCAGTGGAAAGAGGTCGTGTTTATTGTCAAGACAGACATGAGAAGTTCAGCTTTGTTGGAGAGAGAAAATTGTATCTATAAAGATATCGATGATTCTTAAACCGATTTTGAAAGGAGGCGGATCGCAATTTGGTTGTTTGTTTCTTATGTATGTTATGTGATATTTTCAATAATATACGACGGGTTTCCTGTTTTCATACCTAAAGACTTTCCTTAAGTCTTATCGAAAAAGTCTTATTGAGTATTGAACATTTGTAAACTAAGAAGAGACGTAATCCAAGCTGTAGCAGTTTTTAAACATGGCTGGTTTCATTCATGTATAAATAGGTAAAAACAAAAGAGTTCAGTACCTTTTTCACCTCTGTTTGTCCACTGTTTTTTATTTAGTTGCTATTGACGAGCTTTTTATGTATATAATAGTGCCTCGGTTTGGTGGCCGAAGAGTCACCAACGTCAGTCGTTGCATATTCAAATTGCACGAGTCAACTGACAGTTTCATATTGGCCGCATGTTCACTCGCTCAAGTGAATAAGAATGTTCTTTTACCAAACAGCACACTCCACCAGGACTCCGACTGTGACACGAATTTCGACCACTGGGAGAACACTAATTTATTATTCGGGAGCTATTCCCCAAGAATAGTACGTTTTTCTGGACCCATATTCCATTTATGATGATCGGTCGAGTAGTTAAGGCGTGAAAGCGTAACAAACACACAAACAATCACACATTCGCATTTATAATATTATTAAAATTGAACTATTTTACGTCTATTAATACTTTTGCTACATAATTTTGAAAATATTACACTACACTGAACCTTTACTACTATTTAATTTATTTAAAATTATTAGGATTTAAATTTACACTTTCCCCGACGTTTCGGTTGCTTTTTAGCAGCCATTTTCACGGGGAGACTAAGATGGAGGTTGTCTCAACATCCTAAAGTGTAGTTATTTCAAAGTACCCGAACATAATTTAATCATTGGTGTTTTTATTTAGGCATAATGAGCTCAAAATATAACGCAGTCTAGCCGTGTTTTGTTTCTTCTTGGGTTTGACTATTTGAATTATTGGATCGCAAGCTGTTGGTACATTCCAACCATCTTCTCTATTGAAATTAGGATGTTTTTTGATTTCAATAGCCTCGCGTAGCATCCTTGGTAGGAATCGGTATCTTTTGCGAGTATCTGTGGTTTGTCAAATCTCAGGTAGTGTTTGGTCCCCTGTTGCACGTGTTCAGATACAGCAGACTTCAAATTTAGTTAGGATGGACAAAAGTTCTGGGTGATGATACTTATTCATTCGCGCTCTAGGATTGAGTGAAGATACACCTCTACTCTATACAACTTCTGTTACGCGGTACGTATTAATAAGTTTGTATCTAATCACTCTAGTATTTG
This sequence comes from Catocala sponsa, assembly GCA_963564715.1. Taxonomy (NCBI): domain Eukaryota; kingdom Metazoa; phylum Arthropoda; class Insecta; order Lepidoptera; family Erebidae; genus Catocala; species Catocala sponsa. The sequence continues at coordinate 22,142,829 of OY751341.1, read as the reverse complement.
GTAAGCCGTGACAGACTTCGTAAAGTACTCTAAGTTGCGAGTATTAATGGATATAAACTTGTGTCTAGACGATTTACAAGAGCTAACTTGTGTCTCCCAGATCTACATATGTTAGGCAAACGGCTAAATGTCTTACTAGTTACATATGTGTTGAATAATATAATACATTAGCTTCTCTCGGTAACAGAACTTTTTTCTGGTTGTTATATACTCTATGTCCTTTTCTGTACTTCTTAAAAAGTGTATGTGAAAGGGGAATGCCCATTTTTGGCTAACATGTAATTTTGAGCCGCCCAAGATTACACGAATGATAAAAAAATATATTATAATCGTAACTAATATTATAAAAGCGAAAATGGGTTTGTTTGTTTGTTACCTTTTCACGCCTAAACCACTGAACCGGCCATTCTGAAATTTTGCATATACATTGTCAGGTGATAAACGAACATAGAACATTTCACCCCGAAAAAAAAAACTGTTCCCGAGGAAAACAACAATAACGTTCTTATGATAATAGATGGCGCCACGTGTCTTTCGAATCATGATTGAATTATATTATTAAAAGCAGAGTACAACCCCAATTGATTGTCAAATTCTAAATTAACGCGAGCGAAGCCGTGGGCAAAAGCTAGTTTCTAATAATTTTTTGTACTATTCATTTGCCGAAAGAACATAGCAAAATCTATATAATAAAAAAAATATCGTAACGGAAATAACTAACTCATAACACAAATCGGCTTCCTTGCCTACTCGGTTTGCGTGATTGTGTTTCTTTCGTTGTGATTTTGTTATTTTATTTACAAACAAGCTTGATAATGCTCAATTTTAAGACAATCTATTAATTGTATATGATAATAATGATGATGTGTGACGAGAGTATGTGTGAAAAACATTTATATAAAAACTTTGTCATCGGTATAAATAAAAAATATTTTATCTCAATAACTTTTATCTAATTAAATTCCTTGATTAATCATTTAATGACATTGCTACTATCATTTAGATATGGTTTTAAAATTTGGGGACTCGTGGCCAAAGTCACTACGGGTAGTGGGCATTCCCCTTTTATATTGATCGGTCGAGTTGTTAAGGCGTGGAAGCGTTACAAACAAACAAACTCACATTCGCGTTTATTATATTAGTTAGCGTAGTAAGGATTATATTTCAATTTATAGGATACTAGATTTCGCCTGCGACTTCGCTTGCGTAAATGTAGGTCAGGTTAGTTTAGACTAGTAACAGTACTTTTTCTGGATGAAACATAGCCTATGTCCTTTTCTGTATATCTTACTATGCGTATGTGAAATTTATGATCATCGGTCAAGTAGTTAAGACGTGAAAGTGTTACAAACAAACAAACTTACATTTGTATTTATAATATTAGTTAAGACACGATGTCTTTAAATTTATGAGACGTTATTTGTACAGAAATCTGCCCAGGCTTGCACAGCAACTCAACAACACCAAACTTTCAATGTAATCGGATGAATTTTATAGAAAGTGTGGCGCAAAACACACAGAAAAGACGTAAGACGAGGACGCGTCGCAGACGCGGCGCACCTTCAATCAATTTTGATACAAAATGTATATAGAAGCGTCGCGACCACAAAACAAACAGAAAACACAGGACGCGGACGAGACGCGGCGCCCCTTCAATCAATTTTCATACAAAATGTATATAGAAGCGTCGCGACCACAAAACAAACAGAAAACACAGGACGCGGACGAGACGCGGCGCCCCTTCAATCAATTTTGATACAAAATGTATATAGAAGCGTCGCGACCACAAAACAAACAGAAAACACAGGACGCGGACGAGACGCGGCGCCCCTTCAATCAATTTTGATACAAAATGTATATAGAAGCGTCGCGACCACAAAACAAACAGAAAACACAGGACGCGGACGAGACGCGGCGCCCCTTCAATCAATTTTGATACAAAATGTATATAGAAGCGTCGCGACCACAAAACAAACAGAAAACACAGGACGCGGACGAGACGCGGCGCCCCTTCAATCAATTTTCATACAAAATGTATATAGAAGCGTCGCGACCACAAAACAAACAGAAAACACAGGACGCGGACGAGACGCGGCGCCCCTTCAATCAATTTTCATACAAAATGTATATAGAAGCGTCGCGACCACAAAACAAACAGAAAACACAGGACGCGGACGAGACGCGGCGCCCCTTCAATCAATTTTCATACAAAATGTATATAGAAGCGTCGCGACCACAAAACAAACAGAAAACACAGGACGCGGACGAGACGCGGCGCCCCTTCAATCAATTTTGATACAAAATGTATATAGAAGCGTCGCGACCACAAAACAAACAGAAAACACAGGACGCGGACGAGACGCGGCGCCCCTTCAATCAATTTTCATACAAAATGTATATAGAAGCGTCGCGACCACAAAACAAACAGAAAACACAGGACGCGGACGAGACGCGGCGCCCCTTCAATCAATTTTGATACAAAATGTATATAGAAGCGTCGCGACCACAAAACAAACAGAAAACACAGGACGCGGACGAGACGCGGCGCCCCTTCAATCAATTTTCATACTAAATGTATAGACATTTAGTATGAAAATTGATTGAAGGGGCGCCGCGTCTGCGACGCGTTCGCGTCTTACGTCTTTTCTGTGTGTCTTGCGCCTAAGGTCGCATACGTCAAGACAAACAAGCAACAAACTTACCATAAATATGTATGTCGCAGATTCAAACGGATTGATATCCACGTGTTCACTATTAACCTCCGACATCTTGATTTAAAAATAACAGTCTGTGCGCACACCCGGCACAGGCGACGTTCCGAGATCAATTGAGTCTCTACTAACGAACGAACGCACTACTGACAATTAGATTGACATTTGTACAGTGTTGCCATACAAATTAATAAAATAAAATAATCAAATAACTAGGCACAACACTGCCGTGAATTTTATTATCTCTAACATGTATATACAAATTACAATCCGTCAAAAGGTTAACGTGTCTGCGCATAACCAATTTATTTAAGGTTTTTACTACAGAAAGCGCCTCGGCAAGTTTAGCATTAAGCGGATTTTAAGTTAGTTTTCCACCTAAATAGTAAAAAATGTGTCTTTCCTAATTCTGTCAAAAAGAGTATTATCATTTTTTAAAGGCACTTTGGATATAACGTGTGTCCCGTGGCAATTTAAAAACATTCAAACAACGGACACAAAGCATACCGTACATAGGTTACCGTTTTTTCGAGTCTGGGTACACTCGGAGCAACTATTTTTAGATCACACAAATTATTGTACCGTATAGGAATCGAACTTAAAACACAGATTTTGAAACAAAAATACTTTACGTTTTTAGGTTGTTTATTTTATCCCTGTACTACTGCCTTGTGACTTTCTAGTACGTATATACACTCTTTGTAGTTATCGAGAAAGTTGTTTTGTTCAGAAATTATAATGGTCGTTATGGGTTTGACAATACACGCCCGTTTGTACGAATACGAACAAACCAAGGGAATAAACTAGAAGCTAAACCAGTATGCGAAGTTTTGCACAATACACCGTACATTGCCCGTTGTTTTGGCGCGTATGTAGTAATTACATGTGAATAATACGCAATGTAATTAAGCTTAAGTAGTTTTATTGTGTTGTTGAACGTATCGGGGTTGTTTATGTTTCCCTGTTATAAGTGGAGTGGGTTTTGTTAAAGCTGCGTATAAATTACGCGCGGCAAACCCTCGAACATTGGCTCGCGCGTCCCGTGCAGCGGCCCCGCGCTGTGGAGACCGTGGCGCCGCGCGCGGTGGCAGCTCGAACATTGCCGCGTTCGAACGCGCCGCGGAGCGAACCGATCATTGTCGGTTTTTTAAAGCCGCATCAAAGGAGCTTCAGTCGCCTGCTCGGGCGCAGTCGGGACGGTTGAGGATTTTAAAATTAGTTTGCGCGGCAATACGCAGAATGGACAATGAAAAGTGTCGTCTACTCATAAGATTGTATGGCGCCAATGATTTGTTGTGGAACTTACTGATCTGGCTATCTGCTGCGGATATTAGAGATGAATCGCTTGCCGCGCGCGGCAGCCGCGATCTACTTAAATTTATATCATTATCTTGACTCGCGCGGCAAATGTACGTCTGCTCTAGCCGAACATAGGCTCGCGCGGCTGCCGCGCGTAATTTATACGCAGCTTTAGAATAGCGCTCTGTCTTTTATATCTCGGGGGTCTTTTGACCCACAGAGCCTATATTCAAACTCGACCGAGGTATGACCCCAAGGTGTCTGCACACCAAGTTACAAATCAATCGGTCAAGTGGTTCCGGAGTTATGCTTGTCACTAAAATCAATCTGTCACTAACACACAGACCGTCACAGTGTTTTCATTAACCTCTACGAAGAAGACTTAGAGGTTGATAATTTTTCGTCAGAGAAACGAATCCGATTCGTCATGCAGAGTAGTAGAATTCATAATAGCTGCGACATCGATGCAGTGGCGATTAGAGTACAGTATAAAAAATGTGATATTCACTCAAACCTGAGTGAATTTGATATTCACTCAAACCTGAGTGAATTTGAAAGCTGACTCAATAGATCTGGGTACAAATAACATAGGCTGCAAAGAATTCTAGCTGTCGGAACCAAGGATACGGGATAAGAGGAAGATTTAGAGGAAACGGCGGATAATGTGGAGACAAATAAAACTCCCATGTCAAAAACACTGAACGCTATATTCGATATCTAGAAACAACATTCAAAGTGGCCTAACGTCGATTTAACTTGTCTAATATTAAAACATGTATTACATTAATACAAAATTAAAGAATAACATAAGGCATTTTGAAGAACTCTGACGTTTTTTATACAAACCTTCAAGTTATATAAAATTATTTTATATTTATACAATTTAGTTTTGCCTAACATTCGACATGTACTTAGATAAATCATTTTAATTTTGAATGTATTGAACGCCAAGCTGATGATATTTTTATTTTGTCTGTTGTGTCTGCTACATGACAGTCAATGTGTTAAATAGCCATTCAGATGCGTCATACACAAAATTAATACTATACATAAATTAACTATAATAATTGTCTGACGATAACAATAATAAAATAAACGTCTAACCATCTTTTTTAAATTTTTGAGAATAGATTTCAGCCATAGAATATTCATAACTGATCAATCCGAGCGGTGTTTAATAACTTTAAACACACATCTTTCAAACAATACTACCGTCATAATGACCGTAATCAACTCAGGAGGACGAAATAACTATTTCAATTTAGATAATTGAAATCTTTACACAAGTAAATTTCAACGGTTTATAATTCCAAATTTTCTTTTATATACATGTCTTCCACAAGGAATAATTCTAAGCCCAGGATTAACAGATACATCAAATCATAAAGTTTTACAAAAAAACGTCATAGTTCACGTTAATACGAAACTTACATGATATGTACACTTGTTCATAAATAAAAGAAACATGGTAGGTAAATATGAATTTAGTCTGCTTGTTGCTCACAACAATGAAGAGGAAGTGTTACAACTACATATTTAAATAGTTAAATATAACGATAATTAAAGCTAACATTGAATTTAAAGCTTGATATCGACTTACAATACTTTAAACAATTGAAAATAATATTAATGTAAATGAAAATATTTTGTTTACCTAACTATAAAGAAGAAATAATACACTTAATATTTTGAGGCAAATTTGATTTTACCAATAATAGCCATGATACAATACAATCTTAAAGAATTACACCAAAATAATAGCCAGGCTAAGAATTTAAACCGATAGATTACCTTGAATGCATTAAAACAACTAATAATAACAATTAGTAAATAGAGGAATTAATAATATACCCAAATTAAACATGAAGTCATGAAGACAATATCTTAAAATTTTATGAGTATACAAATAATATTTCCCATGAATGGTTCGTGTTATTAAACTTCAATGAATTTTACAAGATCCCTCTGTTGGCTGCTATGAATATTTTCTTTCTTTTAGTTTTATTTCGCGTTAGGTATTATGAAAGTAATCGTGACTCGGGTGGAGTTGGGTTAGACGTGACTTGAAACCTAATTATTGAATAGAGCCTACCTTTATTTGATGTTTAGCCTTAATGTCAAGAAAAAGAGACAATTATTTATGTTCTATGTACCTACTTTAGAAACTGGTGTTTTTATTGGACATATAATTATTGGTGAAATAAGTTTACCTCTGTTATAAATATTTTGAAAATATATTAATCTAATTATGATTCTAGAGGATACAAATGAATGATAAATTATATTCATAATGATCAAGAAATCATAATAATGTTTTCTTCGAAAATGTATAATTATGAATCTTCATAGGCAAGCAACATTTAGTTTTTATATTGTAAACGTACAAAAGTCTAACACCTATAGCGAACATGGACGTGAAACTAACTAGCAAATGGACCTCCGTAATTTAGTATTGTCCATCATTGTGCATTTCATTTTCATAAATTACATTTACGTATGTATATCACAAAGAAAATTATTAGCTTGTAGCTTTTAAAACAATTTTAAAGCTACAGCATTAAAATTAACAGCGACATTGGTCCTACATAAAATAACGGAGCATTCTTAATTCCAATAACATTCTATACATATGAAAATGCTATCTTAGAGAAAACACCAAGTAATACTTAGACCGTTATTTTAATGTATATGAAAACACTTATTTTCTCCTAACTATTATGAATCTTTACAATTTACGTTACATGTTCAATGATGATATTTTATACTGCCAAAATGAGCGTCGTTTCGCCTTTCTATATCCAATCTAACATTTCTAGTTACCTCTCAAATTTTCTATTTTAACATTATCACAGGCTCACGCTCAAACCCTGAGGGTTAAAATTACATTGCACCTTTATATTACTGATACCGTTACCTAAATCCAAAGAACTTCGTTCCACATTCGTTTAAAATTTACTGTTCATTTATAATAATAGTTCTCTATTAGGCTTTTGATAATGAATCACACTTAGATTAGATATAATATATTCATCACTTTTCACGTCGTCTTTTCACTTTTATATTATAAATAAAGACACAAAAGGTGTGCCTCATAATAATGTTACCTCCTGTTTAGAGTGTAACGCGTCAGTGGACAATTGTATCGGGTATTCCACAAGGCGTAATATTAGGCCCGGAGTTGTCCCTCTAAGGAACGATAGGGTTCAAGGAAGGTAGGGCGGTGGTCGCCTAGCAGTCGTGCGGCCACCGGGAAGGGTGGCCGGCCACGGATCACATGACGCAGCAACTCTTCGCTCGTCCTTTCAGCTCAGCCTTAAGATCGCGTTTGCTTTTGCTGCGGCCTACTTGTTTCTGTAGAAAATTTAAAACAACAATAAGTAAAAAAAAAATATTCTAATAATAATAATAGTTCAAGAAGAACTTAGACATGCTTTAACATTATTTTGTACCTGTTGTTTCATCTGTTGCTTGTTAAGTTTTCCGAGTGCAGCCAGTGCCGCCACTTCGAAGGCATCCTTCACACCTTTAGTAGAAGCTCTCGCCGAAGTCTCCACATAAGTCATCGCTCCCAGCTGTCTAGCTACTGATAGAGCCTGTGAAAGTCAATACCAATTAGTAGGTATTCAACAAAATATACCTATTAATTAACAGAATAGGGCCTTAAGTCAGGTGACACGTAGTAAATTATTCAAAATACACGTTTAAGTCTGCTATTCAAAGTCAAAGTAATAATCGATACATAAAGGCTTCATTTGAACAGATTTACCAACTTCACATTGGGAGGTTAAAACAACTTTTCAATTATCAATTCAGTGCAAAGAGAGGCGCTCTCAAGAATTTCAATGTCATACCGATTCGTAGAGTCCATTGGATCCATTCATGAAGCTAGCCAATTAGAGTGGTCCCATTCACTAAATGGTAACTAGTTGAATAAGATCTCGAATTAATTGACTCGTCCAGGCCTGAATTGGCGACCGAGTTTTGCAATTGCTCGTTATACAATACGTGTAAAGTTTGCGTCCAGGATGTTTCAATTTATATTACTGTTTTGATGACAGAAGTTTAATCGCTTTTGGTCAAAGAGAACGCCATTTTGTGAAGATACTATAGGTTTGTAAAATTGTTTATTTTGGAATACTGAACACGTTAATGGAAATAATGTTTAGAAAAGACTTAATACGTCCCAAGTATGTTTGGTGTTTGTATTCAATTTTGTTCTCGAAATGTTTATTGGAAATTATCGTTGTATAGCATTTAATTTTACAAATGACAGTTACATTGCTGTTTTAATTACAAATATAATAATGTAATGATACGCAAGCCATATTTAAACCGTTTAGGTTTGTGAAAATTAGTATAACAAACATGAAATATGAAATATGGTATTTATGAACATGGCATTAGCTTCGGTATAAAACAATAGGGAGTGTATAATGAGCTGCATACATTTGCATTTTGGATACTTTATGTTATCCATGGATTTATAAGAAAATGATTATGTTTAATTGTTTATATCGATCAATGACAAAATGGGTCCGTGAAAAAGGATTGTCGCTTATCTTTGCGATCAAAGTTCTGAGCTAGTTTACTGCGTTGGATTAAGTATTAAAGGAAACTTCTGTTAGTACGTTCTCAGTGGCACATAGTTTGGAAATGGACTTCTTAGGTTAAGCTCGCCTTCTGTTACCCAAAATATCATGTCATATTTATTCTATAACACAAAGCACGACACACGCTATCTTTCTACTAGAGATTTGCTAGTCATACTCTATGTAATACAGATATAACACTTATGTTGTTTAACTGACAGTGCTGACGCCTAGCTCCATCCATCACTCTGTACAAATATTATTATTTCTATAGTCTCTTGTAGAAGCCCGGCGCATAAATATGGGTAAAAAGATTTCGATCAACAAAACTTTATGTCTATCTATTCATAGTCTTGCGCCTCTGTCCACACAGGCATAGGCGTATTAGGCCATATTTCACTATCTTTGTTTTAGATCTCATATAATATGCGGCAACCTTTTGCCGTCTACTGGGCAAGTTCCAAGCTCCGTGTTGCTACTGACAAAAAAATCCAAAAGCTGTGCTCGACTTAAAAATCGAACTTGAGACCCACTGCTGAGTGTAAATATTACCTCTTCGCTAGTGACTGGATGTGTCCTAAGCTTGGACAGCATGGTGAGCGTCTCTTTATCATGTCTAAGGTCGGCCTTGCAGCCGCAGAGGAGCACCGGCGCTGAGCCGCCGTGGGTTCGGACTTCTCTGTACCACTGAAAGCAAAAAAATTACGATTATTCATTTATTTAAACTAGCGGTCGCCTAGTGCTCGAAATTCGACCAAAGTTAGCCTGTGGGATATTGCTGAAATATGTCATTATACTCGTATATTGATATATGTAACCATAGTTACGCGCTTCAACTGCGTGTGTCAAATGCATGGTTGAGTGCGTGTAGTGTTTTTTCATTAATTTAATGTATTTTTACAAACAATTTAAAAAAAAAATTGTATTCGTCACTTCTTCTCTGTATAAACTATAAGTGTGCGACATTTCATAGTCCTCCGTCCGCCCAATTTTCGTAAAAAGGGATCCAAAGTTTTCGCTTCACGTATTAATATATAGATAATATCTATGAGAGTAGACTTTACAAACATTCAAACAACGGACACAAAGAATACTCAGACTCAGAACAACTATGTATTTCTGGATGACACAAATTTTTGTCCCGCGTGGGATTCGAACCCACAACAATTGGCGCGGCGGCAGCGGCGACCACTTGAACCACTACGCTATGCGTGCAGTCGAATTATAAAATCATTTCATAACGCGAGCTTGATTTAACCAAAATCAGATTTCTTAAACACCCATTAACCTTTTGAGTCGCAGCGGCACATTGGTGGCCAGGCAATGGATTTTTAATTATATCTGGTATTCTAAGACTTGATTGCGTGCCTGTAGGTCTAAAAATTTCAAAATTTCTAGCGATCTTTCGTTAATGATTTCATCTTTTAAACCCAACCACGAAGTGATCTGAATGTCATGTCTGTGAGTCTTGTCACTTTGAAAATAGCGTAAGAAACTTCATGTGAGGTATATTTTTAATATTTAATTAGTCTCTAAGTTTTGGATTTTTAGTGTGGGTCTAGGGGTCTTTTAATATAATTGTGTGGGTCTCAAGTCTTTTAATAAAAGAAATATATATTGTAGCGAGTAAGAATCGTGGCTTCTTTTTTTATACAACTAAGGTGGCAAACAAGCATACGGCCCACCTGATGGTAGGTTGTCACCGTAGGCTATAGACGCCTGCAACACCAGAGGCATCACTTGCGCATTGCCGACCCTTTAGGAAAGGAAGTGGGAAGGAGAAGGAGGGAAGGGGGAAAGAGGCTGATTGGGCTTCCAGCCCTGCCGAGACCTGTGTCACACAATAGTAAGTCAGTCTTATGTTACCTTAGCAGCGGCATTATGTAGGGTCTCAGGTTCGGCGATGTTGAAGCACAGCATGAATATTCGTGCGTCTTGGTAAGCGAGCGGCCTCACTGTGTCGTATGCCGTTGTACCTGTGAACAATGAACAATATATTATATTAAATGCTTGAGTATGTTCAGTAGTAATTCATGGAGAAATGGTAGCAGCACCTTACAGTTATGATTTGTAAACAAAATTTTATTTCAAACTTGGCGATTAAAAAGAGTGGCCATGAGTTTCTTGCCCGTTCTTCTCATGAGCCCTACACCCTTGATTTGCTGAACGTGGCAGTAAATGTAAATTCACAGAAAAAATGTAGTGTAACTTTAACATTCACAAGTGTTACCTTGTAACCTAACTTGAATAAATTTATTTTTGATTTTGAAAAAAAAGAAATTTAATTAATTATGACTTAGAAAAGTTGGGTTATAGAGAGAGATTGAAAGAAAAACTTTGACTTGTGTCAACTTTAGTCACAAAACATCTTAGATCAAGAGCTTAGGTCAGTAAGTGGGTTCAATCCTAAGTTTCTAATAGTATAAACGCGAATATGAGTTTGTTTCTTATGTTTTCTCGTCTTAACTACTCGACCGATTTTTGCATACACGTTGTCAGGGGCTCAGAAAATAACATATATATATAATAATAATATATATAATATATAATATAATAATATATAATATAATAATATATAATATTCTACCACATACACACAACACCATCTAGCCCAAACTAAGCAGAGCTTGTACTGTGGATACTAGACAATGGATAAACATACATATATAATTATTTTTTTTTGTAAATACGTACATCTATACTAATATTATAAAGCTGAAGAGTTTGTTTGTTTGTTTGTTTACTTGAACGCGCTAATCTCAGGAACTACTGGTCCGATTTGAAAAATTCTTTCAGTGTTAGATAGCCTATTTATCGAGGAAGGCTATAGGCTATATATCATCACGCTAAGATCAATAGGAGCCGAGCACCAATGAAGAATGTTTCAAAATCGGAGAGTATTTTTTCCTTTTAAGAGCTTCCGCTGCGTGCGCTGCGTAAACAGTTAAAGTTTCGCAAAAATTATGTATGACAGAATTATTCCTCTTTAAAAGTTCTAAAAAAAAGTCCGCGACAGCATATGTCTATCTTTTAAGGTTGGCTCACTATAACTATTTTTATGCTAACGAAATTTGTTCTAAAATAATGCATTATTTGCGAAGGTATTTTTATAAACATGATATTAATCCTTATCCAAATAAATACATTATTCATCACAAGTATTTAATTTAAAACAAAATTGCCCTTTACATCATTCGATTTCAATGAATATCTTAGGAGATATAGTAGTTTTAAAATAACATCGCAGCAAAATAATTACCCATTACAGACATAGTACAAACGATGTTTCTCCTGGTTTATTCTGCGTGATTACTACTGGTTCGATTTGAAAAATTCTTTTAGTGTTGGATAGCCTATTTATCGAGGAAGGCTATAGGCTATATAACATCACGCTACGACCCACGGGGGCGGCGCAGTAACGATAAACGCGGGTGAAACCGCGGGAACATCTAGTATTATATATAGAAACACCCAGACCAAGACAAACATCCATGTTCATGCACACAAATGTTTGACTTGTGCGGGAATCGAACCCGCGACCAAAGGCGTGGCAGTCGGTTATACTAACCACTACGCCATCGAGGCCGACATAGGGTAAGGATAGGGAAAAGAAGTATGGTTTCTGAGTAATCGAATCTACATTAACGACCGCGAAGGTTGCCCACAGCCTGTATATGCGGGCAAAATCTAGTTATTCATATTTTTGGCCGTTGTGTCAAGTATTGTGGATTAGAACCTGGTTTATAAATTTGCACTAGATGTTCCTGCGGTTTCACCCGCGTTTATCCTTACTGCTTCGCCCCTGTGGGTCACAGCGTGATGTTATATAGCCTATAGCCTTCCTCGATAAATAGGTTATACAAAACTAAAAGAATTTTTAAAATCGATGCAGTAGTTCCTGAGATTAGCGCGCATCTAATGTATGTATAAAGTGATAAGCTTCGAGATATATTTTTTATGTCCTTGGGACTCTTTTATGTCATCCGCTAAACCTGTTTTAGATATTAGGTAATCCGAGGGGAGGCTATTACTGTCAATCAGGTCTATTTCCATAAACTGTACTTCTACTAATAAAACTTTGCTTAATCCAGAAACCAAACTTTAAACTCCACGATTAACAGCATACTTATAGAAGCAGCGAGGTACGTATAATTATCTCATGCAAAATGTATAAAAACGCCGTATCTTCACATCTTTAACGGAATTCGGAATCTGATAGAAAATACTGCAGTAATACCGTTTAAAACAAACAAAGACGCTAAAATGGGCGATTGTGATAACGCACAGATAGCATCGCTGGTACTACGGACTTTACTGGACTGTAACCTAGTTTCACTATTTGATTTTAAAGAAACTACTGATAAAAGAAGAAGATGCAAAAATCCAGTTTATTTTTGCGTGTAATTTTTTTTTGTTGGTCCCAATATTGTTCTTTGCCTTGGTACTCAGGGTGATAAGTTTACGTATTACAAAAAGTACAATTTTTGCTTGAACCGGGACTCGATCCTCGCACTTTACGATTGCCCGCAAACTTAAGCAATATAATCTGATATATCTAAGGTCTGATATATCTAAGGTTTTGTACTAAAAATCAATGTCTTAAATATAAAAATGCGAATTTGGGAGGGCGTTGGTGTCTGCCACACAGTTTACACTAGTTCAGACACCATCGTACACTCTATCTTTAAATTGTGAATTAAATACTATGTACATTTTTTATTTGTTTGAGATAGATTAACTGTGCTATGTTTTATGTGCAAATAAAGTTTTTATTATTATTATTTGGAAACTTTTTTAATACTCGGCTAAAAGCCGGTGTTTTGATGACGGTTATGGGTTGACACCAAGTAGCCACCATCTAAGATATAGTATGATCGTTTTGTTCTGTGTTTTGGGGTTCGGTTTCATCACTCTGCATAAATTTTCGTACTATACATGTGTTTAATATAGCTGCTTTTTGAATATTAATATACGTATTTGGTGTTAGGTCGAGCAATTTTAGACTATGGTGTAAATATTTTGGGATTACCCCGGTGGTTATTATTATTATTATTATTATTAAAATGGGATGAGCTAGTTTTTAATTTTGAAGCCCATAATAAATTAATAACATAGAAACCGCAAGAAATACTTAAAATTTTATGGGTAATTGAAAACGTTTTCAATGTAAAAGCTACTACAATAATAACTATGAAATCTTCTTCTCCCAAGCCTTTATTATTCCCAAGTCACTTGGGGTCGGCCTTCTAGTCTAACTGGATTTGTCTGATATCAGTTTTTACACAATAATAAGTATAAAATCTATATAAATAAAAATCAATTGGCACATGTTTGATGGAGCATTACTCAAGAACGGCTCGACCAACTTTACTGTTTCTTTTTGTTGTGTTTGTAATAGTCAGGACAAGGTGAATGATTTGCGAAAATATTTCAAAAAGTTAAACGTTATTTTTGTATGAAAAAGAAATGATTGACGTTTTGAATTTGATATTGAATTTAATTACGTGAAATGTATTTTTCTATAAATGGACAGGACAACGACTGTCAGACCTTTTAATAAAATAAATAAATGAAAAAGATTCTGTTTAGTTTTTACTACGGCATATTTTTAAACTAATAAACAAAACGATTCACATAAAAATATTTATATAAAGCACAAAAAGAACTGCCGAAACCCGGGATTGAACCGGGGACCTTTAGATCTTCAGTCTAACGCTCTCCCAACTGAGCTATTTCGGCGGTGAGTAACAGTTTGAAATATCTATTTACATATCGCTACCTACTTCAGAATGCTACAAAGATCAAGGTTACATTTAATACAAAACAGTTTTTATCTATTGGTTACCTTGTATAGTTTGATAAGAAGTAGAATGATACTGTCATGACGTAATTTATCATTCATGTGTATGTTTATTTTTGCATTAATTTAAATAAATAAACGTATGTTGTTGATAGTTGTCGAATAATTCTTTTCAGTTCAGAATTAGCAGACAGTAATGTCAGAATATGGTTGCTTTGCAAACAACAGGTTGATGTTTCAAGTCTGCGTATTCTTTGTTTCAATTGATCCAAACATCTAGTGATAAATAAGAATGTGAGTTTGTTTGTTTGTCACGCCTTAAGTACTCGTCTGACCATCAATATGTATGAAATTTCGCATACAGATTGTCAGGGGTACAGAAATGGACATAGGGTACCTTCAATGCAGAAAAATATTTCTCCCTGGAGATAAAAATTGACACTGAGAATTACCTCACTCAAAATCAGTATTTGAGTGTAGTAATCCACTTAAATAAATAATTCTCTTTTTTTATATAACATTCCGTCACATACACACAACACCATCTAGCCCAAACTAAGCAGAGCTTGTATATGGGTACTAGACAATGAATAAACATACAATACTTTTTTTTGTAAATAGATGCTTATTATACATAGAAACACCCAGACCAAGACAAACATCCATGTTCATGCACACAAATGTTTGACTTGTGCGGGAATCGAACCCGCGACCTCAGGCGTGGCAGTCGGTTACACTAACCACTACGCCATCGAGGCCGAGAAACTACCTACCATACGCGTGTTGCACTAACAATTTATTTAGAAAACGACTCTTACTTACTTATCTGTCGGCCATTTTAAGTGGCTAAGGCCCAACTCACACTGGCGCAGAGTCGAAGCGACGCGACGCGTCATATTTTTCCGCCTAAAGCATATTCATCTTTATTGTTCTTCTATTTAAGTACAAATTTGTGCTATGTAAATATGGAAACGCGCGTCGAAGCGCGTTGACGCGCGCATTCGCGCTCCAACGCTCGGCTGGAGTCGAGTGGATTCGCGAGTCGCCGCGCGTACTCAAGCGCAGTGACGCGTCAGACGCCGACCACAACGGACGCACGACAGTACTGAAGTGCGCACAAACGCGCGTCGCCTCGCGAAGACGCGCGTCGCCTCGCGAAGGCGCGCATCGCTATGCAAAACATGACGCGCCGCGTCGCTTCGACTCTGCGCCAGTGTGAGTTGGGCCTAAAGATTATATTTGACATTTCTGCCGATGCTTTCACACATAATAATTACTCTTGAAGTTGTTTTTGCTAAGTTGTGAAACTTGAGGGAAACGGTTAAGTGCCCATACGTAGAAAGTTACCGTAACCAGTAACCTGTAATTACTTGTACAAACTGATTCTTACGTCAATATTAAAAAGCGAGTTGGGCTGATGTGGTTTTTATAACCGTCTATTATAATATAATAATATTCTATCACATACACACAACACCATCTAGCCCAAACTAAGCAGAGCTTGTACTATGGGTACTAGACAATGGATAAACATACATATATATACTGTACTTATTGTTTTTGTAAATACATACATATTATTCATTGAAACACCCAGACCGGATGTTTAATGGTGTATGTGTAATGTTTAATGTCATGGAATTGGAATAATTATAATATGTCACTGTATAAATATTTCTATAACTATCCATTCAAACACAATGTGAAAATTGTTTATGAATAAAGTTTGAAATTTGAGACCAAGACAAACATCCATGTTCATGCACACAAATGTTTGACTTGTGCGGTAATCGAACCCGCGACCTCAGGCGTGGCAGGTGGTTACGCTAACCACTACGCCATCGAGGCCGACAAATTAATTGGCAGCCTTGATGGTTGTGAATGCGACGTTGTTCGGGAGGTTTCCCTTCCCGAGTTGTGGAAATCTTTTTAATCAAGAAAATTCTTGGCCAGCAAGGCGTTTGGTACTGAGCTTCTAAATAATAATTGACCCATGGCTAGGCACGAGCGTCTCCTACGTATGTGAAGGGTTCAGTTATCCTAAAACGGGTTGGTAGACTCATTCAGAGTATTATAGACAATTTTCAGTCATATAGGGCTAAGCTGGGCTTATCAGTCGTATGAGCTATAATTAGTTGACAAATACGAACTTCAAAAAGTCACAGTTAAGCCTTGGACTCGTACTAAATACCCCAGTGTGGCAGTCCAACCATCGGCTTAATCACAGTATGTCCTCTTCCCAAAATGTTTACAAGTCGCAAAATGGTATTTTCTCAGAATGTCTCTACCGCAAGAATAATTTGCAAAAGGCTCAACCTTTTGCCTGAACCTTGCAACTAACATAAATGTAAATTCAGTAAATGTAACAAACTCACTAACCCCTTTGACGTTCATAAGTGTTACTTTGACCTAAATATTCAAAGCCAATGTCAAAAATAATTTATTCAAATTATTTTTGACATTGGCTTTGACTTTGGTCAGTCTGCAAAGAAAAATTTAACGAAAAGGACATTTGGCGAAAGGGACATTCTGCGAAAGAGACATTCTGCGAAATTGAAGTTCTGCCTTTTGCAAACTGTAGACATTTGGGGGAGTAGACATTCTACCCATTAGGGTATCGCTCTTGGAGTTTCTTAATACATGAATTACATTACTATTTTACGGATCATCTCTATGAGAATATATTTAAGAATCTATTTAATTGCTCGTATATTACAGCTTTCGGCACTTTTATACCTAACTAGATGTGCTCGCGGTTTCACCCACGTTTATCGTTACTGCGCCTTCCCCGTGGGTCGTAGCGTGACGTTATATAGCCTATAGCCTTCCTCGATAAATAGGCTATCCAACACTAATATAATTTCTCAAATTGAACCAGTAGTTCCTGAGATTAGCGCCTTCAAACAAACAAACTCTTCAGCTTTATAATATTAGCATAGATACATTTTCTCTAATTATACCTAATACATTTTCTCTAAGTAGGTGGACAGAACGGATATGAACATAATAAGTACTTAGTCATACATTCTATTGCGAACGTAGGCGTGGGAAATATATTACAAAACTACAGATATTCGCCATATTGCTAAATCTTTAGTAGATATTGTATTACTGACCGCGGCGAGGTACAATGTGATAATTCGAGTAAATTTATGTCTCCATTATGTTTTAAAGGAATGTAATGTTTTAAGGTAATTGTAGTAATATTTATGTAAATGGTTTAAAGGAGAATGGTTGAGCTGCGTAGTGAGTCAGTAGTTCTAGCTAATTTTGCAGTTCTGATGGATGGTGTAGTGGGTTATGTGGTCGCCATTGACACCATTAAGTATATCTTATGTGGGAGCCAGTCAGTGCAGACCGGTGACACTTCGACCCAGTGGGATCTTTTATGTCGACACTCTCCCAATAACGACTGCCATAGATGTTCATGGCAGCCGGGACCGACGGCTTAACGTGCTTTCCGAGGCACGGAGCAGGCGATAATTGTCAATCAATACGCACATAATTTCGAAAAGTCAGATAACTTCCGAAATGACAGAGGTGCGCGACGTGGGTTCGAACCCGAGACCCTCTGCATTGCAGTCTGTTGGTCTCCCCACTGAGCTATCGCTGCCATTGCCACTAAGCTAGATGTTGTAGGTTTTACGGAAAAAATTTACAATCCAATCTTGATGTTCTCTGTATTCGTTGTATGAATAATATTCTATCACATACACACAACGCCATCTAGCCCAAAACAAGCAGAGCTTTGTAAATACATACATATTATAAATAGATACATCCAGACCAAGACAAACATCTAATCGATGTCCATGCACACAAATGTTTGACTTGTGCGGTAATCGAACCGCGACCTCAGGCGTGACAGTCGGTTACACTAACCACTACGCCATCGAGAAATATTAAAGTGTCATCGCATTATTTATATATACCTAATATATATCAGCCCTGTATTAAACTGTCCCACTGCTGGGCACGAACCTTTTCACAGTGTGAGAAGGGTGATATTATTATATCGCCGAGAACATTATCGAGATAATAATATTCTACCACATACACAC
The DNA here is from genome assembly GCA_963564715.1 of Catocala sponsa. Classification (NCBI taxonomy): domain Eukaryota; kingdom Metazoa; phylum Arthropoda; class Insecta; order Lepidoptera; family Erebidae; genus Catocala; species Catocala sponsa. The sequence goes on along the minus strand of OY751341.1, from coordinate 22,124,369 downwards.
AATACCATCTAGCCCAAACTAAGCAGAGCTTGTACTATGGGTACTAGACAATGGATAAACATACATATATACTTTTTTTTTGTCAATACATACATATTATACATAGAAACACCCAGACCAAGACAAACATCCATGTTCATGCACACAAATGTTTGACTTGTGCGGGAATCGAACCCGCGACTTCAGGCCATCTCTCAGACATGCATATTCCACGATTTTTTTTTCACTATTAAAGCGAGCGATAGTTACATATTTATAGTCACACACAAAAAGTCAGAGGTGCGTAATGATAAGATAAGATATAATATAATAATGTAAGGGATTAAATATAATGACCACCAAAAATAGTAATTGCGCAGCAAAATATGCTCACTAAAATATATCATAACGAGCACCTATACGCCTCAAATCACTGCATTCCGTCTCGGAAGGGTTAGGTTATGTTAGGTTCCTTCTTAAACCCACCCAAAACTAGGAGCCCCGCTTCGTCTACCTATTTTGATCTCTCTAAATATATTTTGTTGTGCAATTTGGTGACCATTTACTATTTTTGACTGTTATATTTTACTATATCTGGTGATAAGTTAAACATAAGGCATAATGTAATTCTCTTTTAATGTCACTCCGTTAAAGATGTAATAAATAAAAGCTTATAGTTACATCTATAAATTATGGACACATTCGATTTGTTCGTAAGTCCCGTATATACTCGATTGTACGCCGGCGCCGCTCGGAATCACTGACCCGTTCGCTTGCACGCTACGATTGTACACTTGAGGACAATTATTTTCGGACACAAGTGCTCATATAAATTACAATATTGCCAAGGGAGTTCAATTCCGCATTCATTTATTTGGTTGTATAAGTGTTTTATCTTCACAGGTACAGTCAGCAACATAAGTTGATACACACTTTTGTTGCAGACTGTACCTAAGTAATAGGTAAAAGATAGTTGTTTTAGTCATAGTTAAATTACGTAAATTATGGTATTTCATTAATAAATAATAATAGACGTAATAATTCTTCTTTTTCTTCCTCTCCTTATCCCATTATTTGGGGTTGGGTCACTTTCCTGCGCCAAGTCAAACGATCTTGGGATGTCATTTCGTGCAACTGGGCTTTCTTGAGGTCTTTTTCAATGGAGCTCCACCAGGTCAACGGCGAGCGGCCTCTCCCTCGCTTTTGTTCTGGGAGGTTTGATGCAGTTCGAACCGTATGATTTTCGTCTCGTCTTCTGACATGGCCATACCAGCGAAGGCGGTTTTCGGTGATTTTATCTGCGATTGGTGCAACTTTAAAGCTTCCTCTTATATATTCATTTTATCCAGTCGCGTCACGCCTCCTGTCCCTATCTGAGCATCTTCATTTCACTGGTATGCAACTTTTGTTCATGCGTCTTCTTTGTTGTCCATAAAGACGTAATAATTAGGGTATTTAATTAAAAAAATACTTTTACATTATTTTATATGTTCAGCTACTTGTGTCGCTGACTGTATAACTGTAAATTTGATTGCTGTCGTTAGTTTCAGTGGGTGTAGTTAAAAATAACAATTACAGTTTTACATGAATATATTTATTTACTCTTTCAAGAGATAGTCGTGAATATGGCAATATTGCTTTATTTATCCTTTTAAGTTTCCTTACTTTAAATAGAAAAAAGGAGACCTTATAGGATTACTTTGTAGTTCGTGTGTCTGATGGAACTCTTTTCTCTTTGAAGAAAAGGAGTTCATAATTGGCGGAGTAATCGCGTATCAAACATACAGTTGAATTGAGAACTTCCTTCTTTTTTTGAAGCCGGTTGAAAATGGCAATGCTTCAATAGATGCTAATAAAATGCCTGGCCATATAACAATAAAGCAAGCCTAAGATCAACAAACTACAACCTACAGATAAAATACGATGCTCCACTTTCCTGGGTCGGCAGTTGATAAACACATGATGTTTGTGCGATGGCCGATGTTCGAATCGCTCTTGCAAATCTAACAGAGAAAGCACTGCAGTGAGATATACCGCATTCACTGTGTTGTGTTCAATGTTAGTGTATTCACTGGATTTGTGACTCAACGTGGCACTTCCATTGTCTTTCAGTGATAAAGTATTACTGGAAGTGGTGAACTTATGGTGAAGGTGGCTGGTGAAATCTATGCAGTAGCGCGCTGTGAAATAAATGTATGTGGCAAAGTTATGTTTTCGTAGACGCAAATAGCTTATTAGGCTGGTGGGAGACAGTTGCACTGCAATGCAGAGGTCCTGAGTTTAATCATAAGGCGCGTACCTCTTAGTTTTTGAGGGAATTAAATAGTTAATATTGTCTTCTGTTTACGCGAATGTTATTCATTGAAATTAAACTACTATATACGGATTTTATCACGTTGTTTATTTAACACTTTATTACAAAATTGAGAAACTGTTACACTACTATTACTGTTAAACTTTACTAATTTTTAAGCTAATTAAATTATTGAAACTATTTATACTATTACTATACTATTATAATATTTATATTTGTGTTTACACTTTCCCCGACGTTTCGGTTGCTTTTCAGCAGCCATGGTCATGGGGAGACTAAGATGGTAGTTGTCTCAATGTTCCAGTGTAGTTATTTCAAAGTACTCGAACATAATTTAATCATGGGTGTTTCTATTTACGCAGAATGAGCTCAAAGTGTCATGATTTCTAGCTGTGGTTTGCTTCGTCTTGGGTTTGACTATTTGAATTACTGGATCCCACGCTGGTGGTACATTCCAACCATCTTCTCTATTGAAATTAGGATGATTTTTGATTTCAATAGCCTCGCGAAGCATCCTTAGTAGGAATCGTTGTTCTTTAGCGAGCATCTGTGGTTAGTAAAGTTTAATAGTAATAGTAGTGTAACAGTTTTCAAAATTTTGTAATAAAGTGCCAAATAAACAACGCGATAAAATCCGTATATAGTAGTTTAATTTTAATATTTTATCATTCACTTTCGCCGTAAAGAGAACATCGTGCAACCTGCTTGTTTGAAAATTATCTTTGAAATACTCGAAGATATGTGAAGTTTATCAACCCGCACTGAGCTGGTAGAGTGTGGCCTAACCCTTTTTATACTGAGAAAAGGTGCGTGTCCAGTAGCGGGACAGTTTAGTTACAGGGCTGATAATATTCATAGATTTTAATACTGCGGCTGCAGCACTTTTTTTTAAGAGCCAATCGGTCGGCGTACGTAGTTAGACTAAATGATTTGTGAGTCGGTAATAGACGCTCTTTATAACGTAGGGTCCAAAAAGTCGCTAGCAAAATGTGTGAAGGTGCAAAGGTCTATTTTATCCACATTTCGCTAAGTATGGTTTTAGGTCCCTCGTGGTAGCTTGTCGCTATCATTGCGTATTGCCGTTTAACGGGCATCGCTCCTGACACCTAAGATTTCTTGGCAATACAACCCAAAACCTTCGCCCGGCCCCAGAATCGAACCCGAGACTCCATGCACAACAGTCGCATTTACCACCGCTTCGCCATAAGGCAGTCTCTGCTTATACCTTTAAGGATAAAAGCGTAATGCTGTGTTATGAATCTGGCTAACTATAGTCCATTTGTCACGGAGCAAGTGCGTGTTCGGCGATGATAACAGCTGTATAGTGCTTATTTATACGCTTAATTAATGATTTCACCCCAAAATATGTACATAATCGCGTGGATCACATGCGAGTAGAAATAGCATCATGCTATTTGGCCGTTGCATCTATTTATTGAACGCTTTGTAGAGCTTGTAATTCAAGGAGTGCTAGATTTTATTATAAAGCCGCCGATTTTTTAAATTCTTATATTACTAAGGTGGTAAACAAGCATACGGCCCACCTGATGGTAAGTGGTCACCGTAGCCTATGGACGCCTGCAACAACAGAGGCATCACTTGCGCGTTGCCAACCTTTTAGGAAAGGAAGTAGGAAGGAGAAGGAGCGGGAAGGGGGAAAGAGGATGATTGGGCTTCCGGCACTCACACTCAGCGAACGAAACAACAGTACAAATACTGCTATTTCACATCGATATATGCATATTTTTGCATTAATAGCAATTTCTGTATATTATATTTTGATATTATCTATTTAATCGTTTTAGACTATTCTCTTTTTTATATTTAATTTTCTTTTTCATTATAATACCGTACTATCGTCCGTGACTCGCTCGTAGGGCTCAGCTGAAAATCAGCGCCTCGGTCATCCGCAGCATAGGCTGAGCGAGCCTTTTAGGCACACTATTGATGCTTAAAATGTTGTTGACTGTTTTGTGAGTATTATTTAATCTGTATGTGTTTAAGGTCACTGATATATTATCTTACTTAATTAAAAGTTTGTTATGGGAGGCTAACTAACCGAGGGAAGAACTTAAAAACATAATACAAGAACAAGGTCGCTACTAAGTTACTAACTTATATAAAACAGAAGAGCGTAACATTGGGCACATGAATAAAATATTATCACTCTAAATAAATAAACATAAGTTTAGTTTAGCTGCGTTTTACGACGTTGTAAACCCCTGACGTGGGTGCCTTATTGTGCAATTTACATTTTTTGCGGTCGTGCAATTATTGCGCGGCCATTGCCGTAAACAGCCACGTGACAACACTAATATAGCTTAAAATATTATGTTGAATCTTTTATTACTTCAATTAAATAAAATTATGTTGCTTAAAATGTCAAGTAATAAAAAAGACGTTATTATTCCATGAAAATTTGTTCTCCTTTTTATTAGCAATTTGGGTTGCAAATTGCTTATTCAGCTAGATACGCTAAATGCTATGCTAGTAGTGGATTTATGTTAATAGTACTTGAACTCCAAGGATATGCTCAGAAATTAATTATATTCTTCTTGGACAAAAATCCGATATGCAGTACTTGAGAAACTTTACAAAAGTTACAAACACTATGTATTCTATACAATATTATAAAGGCGAATATGAGTTGTTTGTTTCGCTTTCAAACTTTGACTACTTGGAATTTCACCAGGGTAACAGAAAATAAGTTTTTTTAGAATTGAGTGGTAGAGCCATGCTGCTTACAGCATGAATGGACCGGCTCGACCGGGGAAATACCACCCTCTCACAGAAGATCGACGTAAAATAAGAGTATCTTTTATGTTTCGTTCGGTGAGTGAGAGCGCCGGAGGCCCAATCACCTTTCCCTTCCCAAACCCCATCCAGCTCCATTCCTCTTTACCTTCCGGTAGGCAGCGACTTGATTGTGTTTTTTTGACATTGCTTCTGTAATGCTAAGAAAACACAGTCATGCGAATGAGCTACTGTTCTCGCTTACTATCAGGTGGGCCGTTGGCTCGTCTGTCACCGATGAACGCAGTTAAAAAAAAAAGAGGTCGTCTAGCCAACAGTATCAAGTCTTGTGATTTTGATCTTCACGGGCAGACGGTACAAACATTTATGTGATCAACTAATAGTTCTTTCAAGACTGGGTGTTTTATGTATCCATTTTTAATGTTTATTCTTTCTTAATCTACAGCAACACATGTATTATAATAAGTGCGTGGACTTATAAAAAGAAAATAAGGATAGAAACTATGTAGTAATACTTGTGTTTTTTATCAGTGAAAAAGATTATCTAAGCAAACGGTCAATTTTATTATTATCGCCTTTGCTACCATTCCAGTACCTTAATATTATGGATTTTATTTTATGAATTTGCTTTAGCTATTGAAATAATTACATCGCGGTGACTTAAGCCACGTTATATTTTTATCTTTATGGAAATTGTCGGTTTAATTATTATAAAGGTAATTAGTTTGTAAGAATTTAGCTTTATAAGCAGCCCTGTTATTTTAATAGGAGTTATAATGGAGTCGTCTGTCGTTATCTGTTGGTTACAGAATTATTTCCGGGCTACCACTGTTACCCTAATAATCGTTCATCGAATCAACAGTTTGGGTTTTGTTGTCGTATCCAAAAGTGATAGGAAGCAAATTATCTTACAACTAATATTCTTGATTTTAATACAAATGCCTTACTATTATAAATACAAATGTGAGTTTGTAATGCTTTTACACCTTTACTACTCAATCAATCATCATGGAATTTCGTATACACATTGTCAGCGGCACAGAAAAGGATTTTCATTTCATCCATAAAACAGTATTGTGCCCGATGAATAGAAATTCATTGGCAAAATTTAGATAAACGCGAGCGAAGCTGCGGAAAAATGTTAGTATAATATGATCGATAACACGACAAGACATCCTTAGTTAGTCTAGCGGCATACTCTCGAGCAGAGGAATGTAACGAGTAAGACGGCTATAGCAAACATCTTAATCATAGCTGATAAAATGAGGATATCATACATCGCTGCTAATCATCTCGAAGTATAAAGAGTGAGTCTATATATTGTAGTAGCAAAGCGACAACCTACAACTACTGTGTCAGTCGCACCGTATATTATCAAAACATATTATAATTTAACATGCAAATTACAATTTTATTAACATACTCACAAGCCTACACTAAACAGGCAATCTCTTTAGCCACGAAATTAAACTACAACCGCGTAACAACCAGTTGCTAGCTAAATTTACATTATAAACGCGCAAGCGGTTGCAAATTTGATTCTGTGTGTGGCACAAGCCAAGTCCATACGGCCGTAACTTTTTATCCTCCGTTTACACAGTGCATAAAAACAAGCGTATATTGCGTTTTGAATGTACCGCGTTGACATAGTAAACCTACCATTTTGGGTTTATTAAAAAGTATTGTACGTTTTGGTGAACTGATGACGTCAGAGGTAGTCATTTTATGAAAGGACAACTTAAAAGTTAGATATTAGATAGTCATACGTGTGTTAATTGCTGTGATTGGTGGTTCAAGCCAATCAGAACACTTGATACGAGTTTGATTGACTTGGTGGTGCCTTTATAGAATAATGTAGATACAGATATATTTTTTTAGTTAGGCTAGTGTGAATGGAACATTCGCAAGAGGAAAACCTAGACGAACGTTTCTTGATCAGATCGGAGTCGTTCTGGACAAAGCCCTACACCCTTGCTTTGCTGAACGTGGCAGTAAATGTAAATTCACAGAAAAATTTAGTGTAACTTTGACATTTAAAAGTGTTACCTTGTAACCTAACTTGAATAAACTTATTTTTGATTTGATTTGATTTGAAAGGCCAGGTTAAGAGCACCTTAAACCGGCGAGCGTGTATGAGGAATGTGATGAAAGTGAATGAAGCGAGAGAAGTGTGTCAGAATCGTAGCAAATGGCAATCCGTAGTCTCTGCATACCCCTCTGAGAAACAGGCGTGAAACTATGTATGTATGTGTTATTTTCTTATTATTTTTAATTGGATTTTCTGCGTTTTCTGTATTTCTTCTTTCTAAACATCAATATAGAGGATTTTCCCAGAAAAGTTAATAAGGTGTATTTTCAGACTACTGATTTCCTCAATTGCAGTAGCAGTTGTGAATGCGACTGCTGTGTATGGAGTCTCGGATTCGATTCGTGGTTTTGGCAAAATTATATTAAATAATATTTTCTTTGCTTCACATGTATGGTATATATTGAATATGAGACGATCACTATCTCTCTTCCTGAGACTGCTAAAAAGCAACCGAAAAACATAAAAGTCCTAATATTAATTGAAAATGGTTAAGAAGGTTTTTGAAGTGAAAACTTCTTTAGCGGCGTTGTGCACTTTTTTGTGATGGGTAAAATATGTTAAACTCGCGTCAGGACACGTGACCTGATCGAAAATTCGTAAAACGGAGGGAGAATTGTCAAACTGGCGTCAGGACAGGTGACCTGATCGAAAATTCGTAAGACGGAGGGAGAATTGTCATGTTTGTGTACGATTTACCACATAAATGATAGTACTTTTATACTGATAATTAAAGCAATTCGTGCAAAATTATTCCCTAACCATTCCAAAATATAAAAAATGCACAACGTTAATATTCAAGTTTTCATTTCTGCCGGCACTCCCGGAGTGCAACCCGTAGATTTTTTTTAAATTACTACGCCGCTGACGCAATTTACAAGCGCTAAAGCGACGTATTCTGCTCTACGCATACTTTTATCGAACGCCATCGCTAGGCAAACACTAGTATGAAAGATCCTAAAGTTATGGAGTCGATGAAAAGTGTCAAATTGCGTCAAGAACTATAAAATCCCTACTATCCAATGTACAGATTTCTATTTTCTTAATGCCAAAGAGTCAAATGTTTAATAAAATAAAACTATTCAACTTTAAAAGTACGTTCGTATTTCAAGACGGAATGTAGGAAATGTTCGTTCTTACTTAAATATATATCTTTTAAGTAATGGGAGGAGACGTAACTTTAAAAGCTTTGCTTTGAATTAGCTTGGAGTCAGTCTCTTTCGTCTCTCCTTACGTTAAATGTTTTAGGATTTCAAGTAGTACTAGTGTTTCAGTTCATGAGCTACTTTATGCTTGATGGTAAATTGGATAAAGAAAGTTTTATTCTTTTGACAGCACTGATGATGAAATGGTTCAAGTGACCACGTCGCTCAAGCCAATGAATCGTTTTGACTTGTAAATCGACGATTTGATACTCGCAACGAGCAACCAGTTGTATGATCTGCAATTTTTTTTAAATAATAATAATTTTCTATCACTTACACACAACACCATCTAGCCCAATTTAAGCAGAGCTTGCACTATGGGTACTAGACAATGGATTAACATACATACATACTATTTTTTGTACATATGTAGACACATACATATTATACATAGAAACACCCAGACCAAGACAAACATCCATATTCATGCACACAAATGTTTGACTTGTGCGGGAATCGAACCCGCGACCTCAGGCGTGGCAGTCGGTTACACTAACCACTACGCCATCGCGGTCGCTTATCTGATCCGAACTCAGTACATATCTGGACTAAGTCCGGATTCAGAATGCTATTAGCGCAACAGACAGTATGTTTATCTCCTTGTGAGGATCGAGATCTTTTTGTTGTGCTGTTTTTAAGCTTCATGCGATGGAAGGATTAGCAGTAATGCCTCTTACATAACAAATAAAGCTTGTATATACTACTTATTGAAGATGTAAGTACTTAGCATTTCGCGTTAATTCCTGTTATCTCATGCGGATGTGTAAAATTTAAAAAACGAGAACCTCCTGGTCAAAATTTAACAGCAATCAATTTTTGAAGTGAAAAATTATTTAGGCGCTTTGAGCACTTATTGGGTGAACAAATATCATAGAACTCGCGTTATCGTCACGTTTCGTCACCGTCACGCTTCCACGCTTTCCATTTTTGAATTATTTTAGAATATTAACAATATCTCAGAAATGGTATCTCAGAAATGGTGCGTCCTACGCAAAATATAACGAAATTTTGACACCTTTAATAACCCCTAAGAGAGTATCAGGAACTAGCATCCGACCCGACACTTCTCTTTTTTTTTGTTTTATAAAGAAGTGTTTTTATGATCAAGGACTAAAGTTTTCACTTCTATCGGTAGTCTCCCAAGATTGCACCAAATTTTTAAAATTATTTATGCTAGAAATGAATCTTACTGCACTCCTTTTCTAAATAAACTTAAATATACCGAATATCACACTCCAAGGTGCACGCAATATGCTTGAAAAAGAGGTAAAAGTTCTCTCATCGCGTATTATTATCTGACATCAACAGTTGTCGTTTTTGAGTACCTTTTATGGCTACTGGACATAGTCTACCGTGTTTCAGCGGTTGTCTACTTTCAGCAAATATGGTGCAATATATTACCTGATGTGTCCCATACGGAATAGTTGACCCTGTAGTCGGCTACAGTGCACGTACACCCATATTTCTCGAAGCCTGTCGGAGTGTATGCCTGGAACAAATAGAAAATATAATTTAGTATTTATTGAACACAAAACTGGTTTGTTGTCGTTCAATGGAGAAAGTATGAGCGTGTGCAAGATTTCAGAGCTGTTTGAATAGTTTTTTGGTATTAATAATAGTTCAATTAAATAGTCAAACAGTTTCGATTAAATTCCAAACCAATTACAATCAATAAACTATTATTTTTTCTTCTTTTCTAGTAGCCAGTAAGTCAATATAGGGACACTAGATTGGGTAAATTGGTATCTTGACGCTGTCTTAGGAGTCGTATAGCGTTTATTATTATCAGCCTATCAATCTCAATAGACCGTGAAAGTGTGACGTCACAAGTCTATCAGGGTTGTGGGCATGCCCATCGTGTCCACAACGGTGGATCGGCCCTTGTCTGCGTATTATGTGTCCATTCTTTGAATGGTTATAAGATCCTACCTGGTATAGGAACGACTGCTAGTAACTGAGATATCTTTTTAAAATATGGAAATAATGGTAATATTAAAGCAGCGATAGCTCAGTGGGGAGACCAAGTGACTGCAATGCAGAGGGTCTCGGGTTCGAACCCACGTCGCGCACCTCTGATTTTCGGAAGTTATATGACTTTTCGAAATTATGTGCGTATTGATTGACAATTATCGCCTGCTCCGTGCCTCGGAAAGCACGTTAAGCCGTTGGTCTCGGCTGCCATGAACATCTATGGCAGTCGTTATTGGGAGAGTGTCGACACAAAAGATCCTACTGGGTCGAAGTGTCGCCGCTCTGCACTGACTGGCCCCCACATAAGATAACATAAGATAATGGTAATATTTCTACACATCAAACATCTTCAAATGATATTAAGACTCATAGCTCAAGGTATATGATTGGTCCGGAATAGGCTCGGCTTTTGTATAAGGTAACGGATCGACTCCATATACAGTATGCGGGATTAGTAACATGTTGTACGATACTAACGCTACTTTTAAAGAGGATCAGTAGAAGGCCTCATGGTGCGTTCTAGATATTCAACCATATGGCATGTTGTTGAACTTGTTCCCAAATTTGGGAAGAATATGATGAATTTATGTTGATCTCTGTACTATAAGTTGCAATAATAAATCTGACCCGGTGGAGCGGCGGTAATGTATGTGACTGCTATTTATGACGTCTCGAGTTTGATTCCTGGGTCAGACAAGGTGTTATTGACTTTTTCTGTCAAGAAATTGTCAATGTCAGAAGGTAGTTTGGAACTATGCCTAATAGGCCTATGACTTGGGATCTAAAAACAACTGGCGAAATGTTTATTTTAAATTTATTTGGTTCACCAACAATTGTGTACACAATTACTTACACTTAATACAGACTTATAAAAAAGGACATATCTTTTATTATTTACAAGTAAACACCACATGAGTTATTGAAACGTTAACAAAATAAAATTATAATCTAAACACGCTTGCTAATTTAACATTATGTATGGTAAAAACGAAATATACGAAAATATGTTGGTATAGTACCCCTTTTATCTCCAACCTTTGAATTTCGCATTTATGTTTTGTTCCAGCGGGCGCGGCCGCGTGCTGAAACTAGTGTACTTACTATAAAACACATCCTATAAAAACAACGTTAAAATAGTTTCACACATTCCAAAGCGGAAATCTTTAACTGATATCTTGCCCAATATAACTCTTAACCGTATTAATGTTGGAACCTTTCTAGTTTTACAGGTGTGTCGAATATCGGCGCCACATTTCACCCTTTCTGGGGTATTAATCTTTTGAAAACTTGCCGTCTTCACCCGCGTCTTAAGGGTGGTGTTACGCCGATTTATATTTTCTGTTAACATCTACTGACATTTTCCTTCCTCAAGTGCCACTAACTTTTTAAATATTGCCTTCGAAATAAGGTCGATAAAAAATATATGTAGGTCTTCTGTTCGAGGTTTAAAGTGATCAAAAAGTATTTACGGCGAATTAGCTGCCTCGATAGTTTTAGTTAATTCGACTGCTGAGCACGTCTCAGATTCAATGCCTGAGTCAAACAGAGAGATATTGGGTTTTACTGTAGTGAAGTCTCAGAAGCAGCACGGAGTCTGAGACGGAATTAAACTCGCTTCTATGTGTGTATGTCAATAGGATATTCGAAAGGAAATGTTGAGCAAATGTTGATCAGATCAAAAACATTCTCAAGAAAAGCCAGCTTCACAGATTTCATACCGACGACCGTGCGTGAAGAATCTAATCAGAATGAACGCAGCAAGAAAGATTTAGACAGAAGCCAAAATGCAGCAAGAAAGATTTAGGCAGGAGCCAGAATGCAAGTATAAAACTGTAAACTTTACCTCAAACAAGCAGATAAACCAGAAAATACTTTGCCAAAACTAGATATTAAACTTCCAGCCTCACGATAGATACTTGTTCTCACGCTTACGCTATCAGATCTACTAGGCAGTCACCAATTACCGTATACCGAGCACTCAGCAAAATCGTTTGATATTGGTAGAACGAATTTAAAATACATAAAAGCTAGTTCTGATAGCAAGTTTTCTGCGGCATCGTGAGTTTTTAAGCCGCTATGATGCGTGGTACAAGTTATAAGACTTAAGAGGTTAATGTAGACAATGTTTAGTCAATATAAACGAATTAACGAGAATACACAGGAGACCTGCGAACAAGAATGATAAACCCTAACTAATCTAACTAATAATTATTAGATATAAATGCGAATGTAATTTTGTTTATTTGTTTGTTACGCTTTCATTCTTTAACTGCTTGTCCAATCATCATGAAATTTTGCATATACGTTGTCAGGGTTACAGAATTTTATCCACAAAAATTGTTACTAACCTAAACTAACCTACATTTACGCGAGCGAAACCGCGGGCAAAATCTAGTCCTAACTAATATTATAAATGCGAAATGAGTTTGTTTGTTTGTTACGCTTTCACGCCTTAACTACTCGACCGATCAACATGAAATTTTGCATACACGTTGTCAGGGGTACAGAATGGGACATAGGGTACCTTTCATCCAGAAAACATAACTCTTGCAAACCTAGCCTAACCTACATTTACGCGTGCGAAGCCGCGGGTGAAAACTAGTATTATTATAAATTCGAATGTGAGTGTGTTTGTTACTCTTTCACGCCTTAACTACTCGACCGATCATCATGAAATTTCGCATACATGATGTCAGGGGTACAGAAAAGGAAATAGAGTACTTCAGAAAAAAGATATTGTTCTCAAGGGATAGGATTTGATTGACAAAATCTAAATGAATGCGAGCAAAGCCGGGGGGAAAAATCTAGTAGACTATATCTAATAAATGTAATATTTGTCTACCTGTATTGAATCCGTCGCACCACAATTTCGTTGTACACACATCGACACATCCTAGACTGTTTGGACTTTGAACTATTAGAAGTTGAACGCTGCGTATCGTGCGAGAGAGTGCGTTATATTTTTGTTATTTTGTCTTACTCACGCTGAACGGGACGCGACGCTCTATCCTTACACCATCGACACCACTATGCACAGTCCCTTGCCGACAATTCTCTATTTTGTATGTAGCGTAGTTATGCGTATATAGGGTGTTCAACTTGATGTGTAGCCGTGAGTACTTACCTAAGACCATAGCTGACGAAATGTGGTTGTAATATTTCTCAACCTATACCTTCAGATATAAAAACGTGTGACCATGTTGACTACACGGATGGCCTAGTGGTTTAAGTAGTCACCTCGCTACTACTATTGCGCCGAGTGTTGTGGGTTCGAATCTCATACGAGACAAACTCTTCTCCCTAGCCTTTATTATTCCCAAGTCACTTGGGGTCATCTTTCTAGTCTAACCGAATTTGACTGGATATCAGTTTTTACACGGAGCGACTGTCATCTGACATCCGCAACCCGAAGGCTAACGATACCCTAAAGGTAGACCAGGGTCAGGATATTAGAGGGCACTGACTTCCCAATAACGACTGCCGTTGATGTTCATGGCAGCCGGGACCGATGGCTTAACGTGCTCTCCGAGGCACGGAGCCGGCGATAATTGTCAATCAATACGCAAATAATTTCGAAAAGTCATATAACTTCCAAAAGTCAGAGGTGCGTGACGTGGGCTCGAACTCTGCATTGCAGTCTGTTGGTCTCCCCACTGAGGTATCGCTGTCGCTTATACGAGACAAACAAAATATCATATTTGTTGTTTCTAGTTGGTGTCCTTTGTGTCTGTTAAGTTTGCAAAGTCCTCCGCGATACAACAATTATTTCTAGTGCAGGAATGCGTATAAAATAATGTAAAATACATTTTTACTTTGACTGATACAACTCTTATAACTTGCACGGCCACTATAAAGTGCAACGATCTGCAGTTATTGCCTGGCATCCCGGCTATGTGTAAAAGGTTTTTAGAAAGGCGATTACGCCAAACGGCTATTCGAGAGTGCTGTCCGTTCAAGTATATACCGAACTCGGCAGGGTTATGACACTGTGATGTCGCTTTCTGAATACCAAATTACTTAGTTTCTAGTCGATATGAATGCCGATGAAGTATTGCTTTGCGTGTTTGGAGAATTTATTATGGGTATATATATGGTAAATTGTGAGAATTGTGGTTGTTTTTACTACCAGAATAACAAAGAAGCCTCGTTGCTGGTGAGCGGTTATGGTAACCTCTAATTGCCTTGTATAACTAGGAGTATATATGTATATGTACATACATATTTAGCACGTTGCGAAGTTTAGGGAAAAGGCTTTGAATATGGGATAAAAAGAAAGGGATTGGAGAGGTATCTTAGAATCAGTAGGTACTTCTGAATCTATTAAAATAAAAAAGTTTATCATCGTTTTCACCGCCTTAATTTTTTTATTTGCGTTTGACATTATTTTGTTTGTTTACTAATATGTAACCTTGAGAGCAGCGATAGCTCAGTAGGGAAGCAACAGACTGCAATGCAGAGGGTCTCGGGTTCGAACCCACGTCGCGCACCTCTGACTTTCGGAAGTTATATGGCTTTTCGAAATTATGTGCGTATTGATGGACAATTATCGCCTGCTCCGTGCCTCGGAAAGCACGTTAAGCCATTGGTCCCGGCTGCCATGAACATCTATGGCAGTCGTTATTGGGAGAGTGTCGACACAAAAGATCTGATCTCACAAGAGACTGAGTCGAAGTGTCGCCGGTCTGCACTGACTGGCCCCCACATGAGATAAGATAATAGGTACCTTTTCTGTATACATAAAATACTATGTTATGGGTAGCTTTGAAACAAAATATATGAGATCGGAAGTCCAAAAACTTAACCGTTGCGTTACCGTCGCTTTTCTGAATGCATTTTTATATCCATATAAATCCGATCATAAAGTAATCTGCTAACATATAAGTCACGTGGCGTAAATGTGTCCGAATGTAGGCGGTTGAATAAAGTCCCGAGTTTTATTCCCGGGACAACCAGCAATATTTAGTAGGTACGGAGTTTGGGAATGTGCCCGAGAGATGACAATAGGCTCACATAAAGAAGCAGAAATGCTAGTGTATTACAACTTTAGCCTTTCTTTATGGATTTAGAGGCGTGAGTCTATGCATACGAAAAAACACAAATCTCGTAATTTATCATACTAGCGGTCACCAAGTGGTCAAAATTCGACCATATTTGTTTTTTTTTTAATTTCATCTTTATTATATACTAGCGTTTGCCCGCGGCTTCGCTCGCGTTAATTTAGAATTTGACAATCAATTCGGGTTGTACTCTGCTTGTAATAATATAATTCAATCATGATTCGAAAGACACGTGGCGCCATGTATTATCATAAGAACGTTATTGTTGTTTTCGTCGGGAACAGTAATTTTTTTCGGGATGAAAGGTAGCCTATGTCCGTTTCTGTACACCTGACAACGTAACATATGCAAAATTTCAGGATCATCGGTTCAGTGGTTTAGACGTGAAAAGGTAACAAACAAACAAACTCATTTTCGCTTTTATAATATTAGTTAGGATACCGCGAAATTACAATAGACGCTTAAGGTATGTAACCATAGTTACGAAGAATCGTACGACATCAACCGACCCATGCCGAAATACTACGAACGTGATTCGACTGCGTGTGTCAAAAGCATGGTTGTGTGCGTGTAGTGTTTTTTCATTTATTTAATGTATTTCTAAGGCATATTTTATATAAATATTAGGATTCGCCTCTCCTTCTCCATATAAACTTTAACTGTGCTAAATTTCATACGCCTCCGTCCGAGCATTTTTCGTAAAAAGGGGTACAAAGTTTTTGCTTCACGTATTAATATATAGATTATACATTGACATAGTCAATTATAAAAAGAATTATGGTTATGATCTCTAACTACCCTTTTTGTGACATACAGGCGTTAAATAACCTAACCGAATTAACTAACATTCTTCGAAACACAATTAATGTTAGTTAATTGATTGAATACATGAATCATTACATCCTATTATACCAAGTCAAGTAACTTACAAAGAGCCTCACTAATTAGAATACACTCCTAATTTATCTACTAGCGTTTACAAAGATAGGTAGGTACTTAAAATCCTTTCTAAACGGTGACTAGCGACGGCTTTCATATCAAGTGAAGCTGGCTCGACGTTAGGACATTATGATTAATTGCCGTGAATATTATTCGGGGTGTGTCGGGCTTAAGGGCACAGATTGTGACCCCGTCTGCGAGTGATGTCATCGGTAGCTGAAATTAGGGTTGCTAGCCCTCCAGGTTTGACCCTAGCTGTTCGTGGGACGAAGGTACTGAGTTAGATTGTCGTTGAAAACTATGAAGAGTTTGCTCGTGCTTTAGAGAAAATACGGTCACCAAAAGATTTATGAAATGGTGTCAGATGTATCGCTGTCGCGCTAGGTACGGACAAAATCAATCAAATCAAAAGTGTAAGTGTATGCGTCATCATGCCATACTACTGTCTATTACAAATGACTACAGATAAATATTATTTCAAACCTGAAATGCTTCTTACCTAATATTATTAACTTTCCTTTATTTTTAGGATTTAGTTTTGTATAGACAGTGACATATGGCATAATGACTGCAACACAGGTACATAAATGAGTTGTAAAATATTGAAATTATAATTTGATGGTGATTTAAAAGAGTGGCATTGAGTTTCTTGCAGGTATCTTCTCATAGGCTCAACCTTTTGCCTGAACCTTGCAAGTAACATAAATGTAAATTCAGTAAATGTAACAAACTCACTAACCCTTTTGACATTCATAAGTGTTACTTGGTGACCTAAGTGAATAAATGATTTTTGACTTTGACTTTTCCCATATTCTAAACCTTATTACTATGTATATATTACTAATATTTGTGTTGTTTTTGTTGTAGCCCAAAGAAGAACCATCGCTCTAATTACCGGTCAATGGTCATATTACTGATTACTTATCAAATCACTTATTTATTTTTATTTTTATTATCTCTTTCCACCCTGACGTTGGCAGAATCATCGCTACCTATTTGATGGAGCCACTCGACACTGAGAAAAGTTGAAGTTGACTTTGACTTTGACTTTGAAATATCGATGTGCAACAAAGATAGCTATAGTTCGACCTTATTATATCTTTGATATCATAGTTATTCTCCAGTTTCATTGTTTTAATATATTTTACATAAATTATATGAGAAGAATTATGGCTATATGTCATTTTTCTTTTCGTTAAAAACGCAACTTCCTTACTAGGAATAATCCCTGTGTCGCGGGGGACTTTACCGACATTCAAACAACGGACACAAAGAACTCTCAGACTCAGAACAACCATTTGTGTATCACACAAATGTTTGTCCCGTGTGGGGTCCGAACCCACAACACTCGGCGCAGAGGCAGCGGCGAGGCGACCACTTAAACAACTACGTCATCCGAGCAGTCGACGTCTGTTTTGTGATATTTGTTTGTTGGCTGTCTGAAAAGTGTACCATTACAGTTTTCACATAAGTTATTGTTAGTTTTCTTATAATTTAAATTAAGATTTAATAGTATTTAAAAAACTCAAAATATGATACTTAATTGCGACGTTGCGTTGAAAACAACCCCAAAGTCAAAGAACAAAATTTAATTACATTGTTAATTAAAAACAACAAAAGAAAAGCATTACAAGCTTTTGCGCTTTTATCTACAATTATATTTAACTAGATGTTCCCGCGGTTTCACCCGCGTTTATCGTTACTGCGCCGCCCCCGTGGGTCGTAGCGTGATGTTATATAGCCTATAGCCTTCCTCGATAAATAGGCTATCCAACACTAAAAGAATTTTTCAAATCGAGCCAGTAGTTCCTGAGATTAGCGCATTCAAGCAAACAAACAAACAAACTCTTTAGCTTTATAATATTAGTATAGATGATATCCTTAATGTTTATGGAGTTGTTGTAAACAATAATGGCTGGCATCGATTATTTAATTTAATTATATTTAACTAATAAAAGAAACTGAAGTGTCTGTTTGTAATGTCAAAATAACAGCTTTTTATTGAATGCATATGCCAGTAATACATACGATACATATATCAAAAAATCATCACTTTTAATTTTTTTGTCTGTCTGTCTGTTTGTTCCGGCTAATCTCTGAAATGACTCTACTGACTTTGATGAGACTTTCACTGGTAGATAGCTAGAGTTATAAAGAGTAACTCAGGCTACATTTATTTTAGAAAATACGGTTTTGTGGAACATAAAAATTCGACAAAGTCGCGGGTAATAGCTAGCTTTTTATATAAACTATGTAGTAGTAAGTTAAAACCGATGTTGTTTATGAAGTGTATAAAGTTCTGACAGAACATAATTT
This sequence comes from Catocala sponsa, assembly GCA_963564715.1. Lineage (NCBI taxonomy): Eukaryota > Metazoa > Arthropoda > Insecta > Lepidoptera > Erebidae > Catocala > Catocala sponsa. The sequence goes on along the minus strand of OY751341.1, from coordinate 22,105,748 downwards.
CATCACAATGTCTAGTTTATAGGATATAATTTGATCATTAAATAAAAGTGGGTGATGTTTGTTGGTAGTTCCCGTTACGAGGGTTGCCAACATAACGAGTTCACTCTGCTACAAGTTATTGGAGGTCGTTGCTGCCAACACGGATATATAGCGGGGAATATTTATAAACTAACAAATATTTTTATTAGATACTAGATGATCCCGCGGTTTCACCCGCGTTTATCGTTACTGCGCCGCCTCGTGGGTCGTAGCGTGATATTATATAGCCTATAGCCTTCCTAGATAAATAGGCTATCCAACACTAAAATAATTTTTCAAATCGAACCAGTTGTTCCTGAGATTAGCGCGTTCAAACAAACAAACAAAGTCTTTAACTTTATGAGATTGGTATAGATTTATCTAGCACACATTGTCATAACAGGTTACAGACCCAACACAGCAATGAAGCAACAAAGAACAATAAAGTAACAATTATTATTGGACTAAAGATGGCTATCCAGTGTCACCTTCTCAAATGCCGCCAAAGAACAAGCATACATAAAGATATCTAAAGATGGCTATCCAGTGTCACCTTCTCAAATGCCGCCAAAGAACAAGCATACATAACGATATCTAAAGATGGCTATCCAGTGTCACCTTCTCAAATGCCGCCAAAGAACAAGCATACATAAAGATATCTAAAGATGGCTATCCAGTATCACCTTCTCAAATGCCGCCAAAGAACAAGCATACATAAAGATATCTAAAGATGGCTATCCAGTGTCACCTTCTCAAATGCCGCCAAAGAACAAGCATACATAAAGATATCTAAAGATGGCTATCCAGTGTCACCTTCTCAAATGCCGCCAAAGAACAAGCATACATAAAGATATCTAAAGATGGCTATCCAGTGTCACCTTCTCAAATGCCGCCAAAGAACAAGCATACATAAAGATATCTAAAGATGGCTATCCAGTGTCACCTTCTCAAATGCCGCCAAAGAGCAAGCATACATAAAGATATCTAAAGATGGCTATCCAGTGTCACCTTCTCAAATGCCACCAAAGAACAAGCATACATAAAGATATCTAAAGATGGCTATCCAGTGTCACCTTCTCAAATGCCGCCAAAGAACAAGCATACATAAAGATATCTAAAGATGCCTATCCAGTGTCACCTTCTCAAATGCCGCCAAAGAACAAGCATACATAAAGATATCTAAAGATGGCTATCCAGTGTCACCTTCTCAAATGCCGCCAAAGAACAAGCATACATAAAGATATCTAAAGATGGCTATCCAGTGTCACCTTCTCAAATGCCGCCAAAGAACAAGCATACATAAAGATATCTAAAGATGGCTATCCAGTGTCACCTTCTCAAATGCCGCCAAAGAACAAGCATACATAAAGATATCTAAAGATGGCTATCCAGTGTCACCTTCTCAAATGCCGCCAAAGAGCAAGCATACATAAAGATATCTAAAGATGGCTATCCAGTGTCACCTTCTCAAATGCCACCAAAGAACAAGCATACATAAAGATATCTAAAGATGGCTATCCAGTGTCACCTTCTCAAATGCCGCCAAAGAACAAGCATACATAAAGATATCTAAAGATGCCTATCCAGTGTCACCTTCTCAAATGCCGCCAAAGAACAAGCATACATAAAGATATCTAAAGATGGCTATCCAGTGTCACCTTCTCAAATGCCGCCAAAGAACAAGCATACATAAAGATATCTAAAGATGGCTATCCAGTGTCACCTTCTCAAATGCCGCCAAAGAACAAGCATACATAAAGATATCTAAAGATGGCTATCCAGTGTCACCTTCTCAAATGCCGCCAAAGAACAAGCATACATAAAGATATCTAAAGATGGCTATCCAGTGTCACCTTCTCAAATGCCGCCAAAGAACATGCATACATAAAGATATCTAAAGATGGCTATCCAGTGTCACCTTCTCAAATGCCGCCAAAGAACAAGCATACATAAAGATATCTAAACGATAGGAAACCTCGTTTAGAATATTTAAAGCCCTGACCGTTGAAGAAAATTTGTAAAATGTACCATATGTTCTTTTCTATTCGTCGGGTGATGCATGCAAAATTTCATATTGATCGGTCTTAACTAAGAAGTGAGAGCGTAACAAACAAACAGACTCACATTCTTATTTATAATATTAGTTGGGATAAATCCAAATGCCATCACAGATATATAAAATTTTATTCAACCACTGCATCCACCCACGATTTATCTCCTACCTCTGAACCCATGAACTCTTACATAAATAGACCGTTGCTCCTTCCATATTCCCGTTATCCTTGTGCTTAGAGGTCAACGTTTGCTCTTCCACGGGACAATGTATCGATACTCATGTCCCGATACTAACTTGTAACGGTATAATAGGATACCGATACTAATAAAATGCAATTTTGTTACCATCCGTCGTTACATTCTTGTAGAAGTAGATCTTATTTTGTTGAATGTATTATTTGGTTGTTAAATTGTGATTGCGTTATTCTGTAATTATATTTTCAGTAACTCGGAGTCTGACAGATAGGCATAGAAACTCTTTCTATTACGCGGGCGGCATTTACTCATGATTCATGTTTTTTTTTTTTAAGTTTTCTATTACTTTGTAGAAGGTTCTTACGGATAGAAGAAAATTGGATAATTTCAGAAAAGTTATCGACTATTTTAACTTCGCGAGTGCCCTCCGACCAGGTGGGATGACGATTTGCGAAAGACTGCAGGCAGATGCTGGATGCGGCAAGCTGAAGACAGGGCGCTATGGCGCTCTTTGGGTGAGGGTTATGTCCAGCAGTGGACTATTATAGCCTGATGATGATGATGATGATGAGTGACAGGACAACGTCTGTTGGGTCAGCTAGTTATAAAAATAAATATCTGCTTTCGGTGCTTACTACCTTGAACGCATAAGTTTGACGCTCGTTAGGTCTCTAATTCGATACCCTAATTAAGTATGTATACTGTAACTAACTTCTGATGATTTCCAGAAACAGTGACATGACATTTCCAAAACACGAAGTCTGGCAAAGTGCCCAGTAAAATGCACTATAGAAAAACTGATAGTCAGCCAATCGGAAGAGCCTGCTGGAGTGGAAAACCCACAAGCGTCATGCGCCGTGACAATATAAATACAGGGGCACCGGTTTTCAGGAAACCCCGTGTGTACTTGTGCCCAGTGCAGGACTCGATCATTCGACCTTACATAATCACTGCTGTGCTACCATACACTGTAATTTCAGGTTGAGCCTTCAATTTTGCAAAATACTGATGGCCAGTTTCACAACTTTTAGACGGCTCGATGGCGTAGCGGTCAGTGTAACCGACTGCCACGCCTGAGGTCGCGGGTTCGATTCCCGCACAACTCAAACATTTGTGTGCATGAATATGGATGTTTGTCTTGGTCTGGGTGTTTCTATGAATAATATGTATGTATTTACAAAAAAAGGTATATGTATGTTTATCCATTGTCTAGTATGCATACTACAAGCTCTGGTTAGTTTGGGCTAGATGGTGTTGTGTGTATGTTTTAGAATATTATTATTATATTATATTAAGTAAAAGTTTTATGATAATAGATGGCACCACGTGTCTTTCGAATCATGATTGAATTATATTATTACAAGTACAGTACAACCCGAATTGATTGTCAAATTCTAAATTAACACGAGCGAAGTCGCGGGCAAAAGCTAGTATTATTATAAAACATAAAGGTAACTGTAGTGTGAAAACATGATAATCCTAACTACTTAACATTATTGTTTGTTTGTTAGGTACGCTTTTATGCCTTAACTACTGAACCGACTATCATGAAATTTCACATCCCCGTTTTCAAAACGTCATTAATTTATGTATTTTGCTTTTGTTGATTTTTCAATAAGCGCTTAATCAATTTTGGTAAAATTTATATGGGACCACCTCTGAAATATGACTTAACTACTAAACAAAAAAGAATTATAAAATCAATTCATAATTGGCGGAGTAATCGCTTAACAAACATACAATTGAATTGAGAACCATCTTCTTCTTTGATGTCGGTTAAAAAGGCATAAAGCTTAATAATGATAACAACTAAAACATAATGATATTTATTAAATCTTAAAATTATACCACATATTTGAGATCTGTCTTCATCATCCCGTATGGTCTAGTGGCTAGGATACCTGGCTTTCACCCAGGAGGCTCGGGTTCGATTCCCGGTACGGGAATATCTTTTTAGACTTTTTTATTTATAAATACATATTATACGATATTTTTTCTAATATATTTATAGACTTAACGAATTTATTTATCGATTTGTTTTTAACACTTATCGTTCTGCAAAAGATAATATTATTTTGCCTATGGGCAAGCCGTTAAACAACATTTGGTTTCACGGATGTTTTTTGTAACTTTTAGCAGGTAGTTATTTTTTATCGTTACTTTATTTCAACAAAAAACGTTGAAAGTCAATAACGCAAAAAATAATTTCTAGTTTGATAAGATACACTTAACAAAATATAAATGTGTTACATTTATAATTTTCAAAAAACTTATCTAATATTAATAAAAAAATATGAGTGAGTTTAAATTTGCATGTTATTGAGATATTTATTAATATAGTCTATTCAAAAATAACCTCTAGAATGTTATTTAAGTAAGCAAGGTTTTTTAATAAAACTCTTATATTTATTACATTTTACAGACGCCAATATTTAATATGTTGTCTATGCAATAAAATGTGAAAGATTAAAAAAAAGTATTTTGATCTGTAATATTATAGAAGGTTATTTTGTATGATGCCTGTATGTAATCAAAGGGTCATGTGGGTATGACTCTCACATTTTGTAAGCTGCATTTAGGAATTACAAACTAATTAAGACGAGCTCATAATAGTCATAATAATATCTGTACTTACTATTCTAAATCTTGTGTTTCTATTAACATAAATATTCTGTCTAAACCGGGTCTGGAAACAGAGGCAACGCAATCATACACCGGCAATGCGGCAATGATACACTTAAAATTATAATATAGTTTTAATAATCTCAATAAAATATCAAACCAGGCTGAATGAAGTAATTCCCGTGCCATAATTGACCGCCATCTCATGAAAAGCTACTCAACGCTATAATCATTTGGCTATTCATTATAATTTCTGACGTCTAATTATCTAGAAACGTCGTAAATTTCATCGGGTTATTTATTTACATAATAATAAATGTTTAATGTAGGTATGTTAATTTTAATGTTTTGGGCATTATTCTTTGACTTTATCAGCGCAATTTTTGGATACCTACGTCAGTTGTTTAATTTTGGCATTTTACACGTCCATATTCTACATTAAAACATAAAAAAGTAGCTTGAAACAGTTGAAATAACATATATAATTCTATTTAATTTTTGTGAGAGCTATTTTTTTTTATTAATCTTGTTTCATTTCATTTACCGAATAAAGTTATACTCAATAATAGCCTATTCTAATTTTCAGTTATTTTGGGTAACAATGTCCATTTGTTTATCTGGTAGGATGTTTCTTGTGTTAATTATGTATTTGGCGAGAGGTTTGTTTCTCCAACAGTCTTTTTTTTCAATATTTAATTACTTCCTGATTAATTTTATTACAATACAATTTTAAAGTTTTCGACTAGTCCAAAATAATACTTGAAATTATGTTGAATTTGGTGTTACTTCTTTTTAGTGTTACTTTAGTGATTTTCTTTCTGTCCTCATACTTTCTTTTTATTCATTATCTTAGCACTATTTCGCTTGGAACAACACCTTTTCTTTAGATTTTTAATAAGTAGAACTATAACTTCTTAAAGAAATTTCTCGAAGGGCAGACGTAGGTTAATAACATATTCTCACACTTCAATTTAATGAGAAGCTTTCTCTAAAACTAGTTTAGGCTGCCTTTTTATGAAAAATCCAATTAGGTATATCTTGTTATAATAGAGATTAAATTCAGCATCAATAGAGTTTCATCCAATTCTTATAGAACATTCTTTTTTAGGATACCTATCTACCATAAACCTACTTATAGGTCGTTCAGAGTCAGAAAAAGAATGGATACTAAAGATAATAAGACCTAACTTGGTAGAAAATATTGTTACGTCTTTTCTTCTCATTTATGTATGTAATAAGTAATGATTTACGTGGTTGCTGATCATGTATGTAAATTTGTCCGGTAAATAGATGAAGTAAAACTTATTTATAATCTAGGTGACTAAAATGGACGTAACTGAAAACGTAAAGCAAAAGTTATTTTATTGAGCTAGCTAAATATATTTGCCAGCTAAATATATAACCCCAATATACAATCAACCTAAAATATAACGCGGACACCATTTATGAGACCTTTGTGATTTTAAAATCAAGAATAAAGAATAAAGAATTCTACCTAACTTCAAAAATTTAAATCACAGACCGTTTACAACTCCAGATTTAAGCAAGAAAACTGCTATATGTACCAAACTTGTCTAATCTACATACCAGTCTGCACAAATCAAAGAATAAATTTTATTCTCTGTTCATTGGTCCATTCACTTCAACGACATCTATTCAAATCACACAAAATTATCGACATCACATTCATATTCAGAACTCCTTACAAATTTTTTCAATGGCAAAAAATCTTCGCCGACAAAACGTCAGTTGGTTTTCGAACGCCGATGGCGGTCGAACACGACTAAATTAAGAAGGTCTGTCTGGTCGTTCTTTAGCAGTATGTTGAAAGGTTATTTTAAACTGGGCATGGTTATATGCAAGAAGTAATAAATGCACTTGGTTGAATGGATGGCGTGGGACCGTTCACGTTAAATGAGCCGCAATGAAATGGAAATAATAAGTGGCGAGTAAATGGATCCTGTAGTGATTTTTATGGAAATGTAGTTTTTGTAATGATAAAATGTATTGACGCAGTTCAACAGTGGGGTTTATTGTTATGACTGCAGTGAAGAGTCAATTAATGAGGGAACGTTCGAAATATCTCGATGAAAAATCACTGAAAATTATGTATGTACCTAATTGATAATAATTTAATAAATTTTATTCATGTTACATATTTGATAAGTAAATTCAAACTATAAATTATTATTAAATCTGGAAATACATATTGTAATCTAATAAAAATTTACAAATTCATTGTAAATTTCACACGGCTTATACTATAATTATTTAGTGTTTATCCAGTGGTAGAATTCAACTATAATTATTACCGAAAAATCTGAGGGAAATATATAATGCATTCAGATTTGAAAAAGCGAAAATTAATTTTCATACGTAAATATCGTCAATAGCTACAAGAGACATGACTGTACTCTTCTGGCATTCTTGGCAAAGCCAAATAAATTCAACTAAGCCTGCCTACCTTAAAATTAGAACCAAGAACGGCAGTTTTGTTTTTCATTTGGAAGGCAAATGAAAACAATAAAAATATGATATTATTTTTTAAGGTTAATTTTCAGGTTATTTTATTTTACACGAAGCAAATAATACATCAGAAAACTTGCCTAATTATATACCTATAGATATTAAACGCTAGAAACAAGAACAAAAAATGGTTTCAATACGAACCAAAGAGTAAGTATATAAACACTATGATACGAACTAGGCTGTTTTATTTTTGATCTATGCGTTGTTCTATGTTATTTATGGTTTCGATAACACAGCGTGTGTGATTTACACCAACAATATCATGGCACAATACACATACCGACTCCACGTTTAATATTTTACATATTTTATTATGGAATCTTATGTTTTTTTTTCCTTTTTAGGTTGCCTTCTTCGGACATTTACATAGATATCCCTTTGTGACTTCCTACGGTTCATCTTGGGCAAAATACCGGGAAACCAGAGCGCCATAGTGCCTGCCCACATTGGTTTTTTTTCTTTATTTGAGTGTGGTCTACCGTGTGTAATCTAGGATATGATTATGGTTTATCTGTTTCGTGAAATCCGTTTAGGGGTTACTTGTATGACTCACGTTTATTTATCGATTTATTAATTTATGAAATCAAAGATAAGGCTAACCCAATAAAAAAAGTTAAAAGTTGTAGACAATAAAATATAAATTGTAAACAAATAGATACTAACCTAATATTATAAATAGCGAATGTGAGTTTATTTGTTTGTTACGCTTTTTTGCCTTAACTACTCGACCGATCGTCATGAAATTTCGCATACATGCTGTAATGGGAACAGAAACGGTTATAGGGTACGTTTTATCCAGAAAAAAGTTACTTACCTAGCCTAACCTACATTTATGCGAGCGAAGCCGCGGGACAAATCTAGTAAGTTGTTATATAGAAGTCAAGTAATGTAGGTAGTGTCACCTTCTGGAATTTCGCCGTGAATACGTGAGTGTATCGAGATTTTGTGAGACTGTTAAGTACCTATGGGTATAGCACGTACAAATAGGGCTTAACATATTGGTCCGAACTGGGACCTTAAATTGTCTCCTCGGCGTCTGTCTTAGCTTGGTATGCATTCTACAACAAGCAGAGAAGTGTATAACAGTCACATTTCGTCAACTACTTCTTAAGACCCACGTGTTAGGGGACAAGTCTATTGCCTTTCACCCAATGCTAGACGTAGAATCTGGCACTATTCTGGATAATGCTGAGAATGTCTGTATCTACATACAATATCACTATCAAGCCTATAAAATCGTATCAAAATGTATAATAATAAAATCAGCTCTGTATTAAACTGTCTCACTGCTGAGCACGGGCCTCTTCTCAGTGTGAGAAGGCTTAGGCCATAGTCCACCACGCTGGCCCAGTGCGGGTTGGCCGACTTCACATATCTTTCAGAAAAAATTATATATCTATGTGTATAAATCTGTATGAATCCAACAAAAAAGTACACCATAAAAGTAGAACACGGCCAGCACTGCCGTACCATAAACACACATTCATTCAATCCATATTCATAGAATCTCATCGAACAAAAAGCAAAGACAAAAAACGCCACAGATAAAGTTACGCGCGCTTTTTCGCCGCAAAATCAGTCTGTTTTCTGTTACCAGTTGTGGCTCCGTTCGTGATGCCACGAGCAAAAAGGCTAATCACCACTGCATACAGCAATGAGAACAAAACAGGTAAGCGAAGACAAACTTATTCATCCTATAATGTCGTATTACGTAAACATTAAAGTTGCTTTTCGCTTAGCAAGTGCAATAAAATAAATTGGTATTAAGCTCTTTACAACGTTGATTTAGTTCGGAAACATTGGAGTGTTTGTAAGGGCAATCAGCACGTACGGTGTATAGCAAGAGTTTTAAAAGCGATTTTATGTAAAATGCAATTATTTTAGTTGCTTCTGTTGGTTTTCGTAGTGCACTATATTCAAATGGACGTACTTAGTTGCCAAATGAAATTTAATTTTAGGTAAACATCGTGTGGTTATGCTGAGTGGTGATTTTGCCATAGACGGCATAGTAATGACATAGTTTTGTATAATTCTTATTTTTTATACATAAGCTTATGTCTCCAAAGCGATGGGCAGTATATATTGTATTAATAACTAGAATTTGTAGGAAGAAACTGATGTACACTCTCGACTTCTATACGCCGCGTATCAAGATGAAAAATGCGCCAGATTTTAATTTACCTATAACATCAGCGATACCACTTAAAAAACTGAATTCAATGTCATGCAGTAGTTTGTACGTGATGCGCGTATAAACATACAGACAGAGAGACAAAACTTCTAAAATAATTGTTTTGGCTTGTATATCTCTTATACAGCTAACATATTTTTCTTAAATATCCTCTATATACAGATATCGGAACAGTTACAATTTTATTATAAGTATGTATAATATGTACAAGATTATGTAGAAACTGCTATCAATCCTAATCCTAACTCCTAACTAATATTATAAAAGCGAAAATGAGTTTGTTTGTTTGTTTGTTACCTTTTCACACCTAAACCACTGAATCGATCATTCTGAAATTTTGCATATACATTGTCAGGTATACAGAAACGGACATAGGCTACCTTTCATTTCGAAAAAAATTACTGTTACCGAGGAAAACAACAATAACGTTCTTATGATAATAATAGATGGCGCCACGTGTCTTTCAAATCATGATTGAATTATATTATTACAAGCAGAGTACAACCCGAATTGATTGTCAAATTTTAAATTAACGCGAGCGAAGCCGCGGGCAAAAGCTAGTCTCTTATACAGCTAACATTTATTTTTCTTAAATATCTTCTATATACAGATATCGGAACAGTTACAATTTTATTATAAGTATGTATAATATTTACAAGATTATGTAGAAACTGCTATCAATTTTATTATATATGTCGGATGCTGAATTTACAACGAGGCGCAAGCAATGTGATGTCATCGCTTCGGCAGAGTCCGGCTGGAGTTCGTGCGAGCCGAGTACGAGTTATTATTTGGAACCGACCACCGAACCTACTACACTTGTCTGTTGGCCGCCGCACGAACAACTAGTCTGGGAACTGTCTTACGACTCGTTGTGTTTAGTGTACCTATCTAATTGTAAATAAAACAGTTGTGATTGAAATACTTTGTTTCTTGCTCGTAACCTACACGGAGCCCACACAATATGTTCTCCAGAGAAGACCACAATCCTGAACTGACATATGTATAAAATACTATAGGAAATATATACATCTCTATCTACCCCTACCAGGTATACAGCCGTGAGTTTATGTTACGGTCCCGTAGCTTGTTTTCGATATGACGGTTCAGTCAACAACGTTAGCTCCTCCAAATAAGCTAATTACTTGTGTAAGAGGGTTTGGGTTAACAGCGTAAGGCCCCTTGTAGACATCCGTTGTTTCCACTGGACGACGGAACGTCAATAAACGGATATCCTTGTATGCATCATATATTTTTTTTCCCGGATAGATGTTAGCTTCGAGTGACGTCTTTTTGCACTAGTTTTAAACTGGTTGTCATAGAGATTAGACGTGTGATAATGTCGAATAATAACAAAAAAAACTTATATTGGCCTACTATTTGGTATAAGAAAAAACAAAAAGAAATGTCGGATAACGTTTCAAAATCTTCATTTAACGCAATACAAACTTCCCTCCAAGCAGCAAAAGTCGGTTGTCTATTTTTATAGCACCCTCGGGTTTGTCCCACAGTACAGGCTTATTTTCCACCAAATTTACTAACAATTCCATGTCAATATCATCCATTTTAATTAAAAACGTAAGTAGACGGCACTCAATTGACTGAAAAAGGGCAATATGTCCAGTAGTGTCGACACACACCAAGACACTCGCATAGGTGACCGCTCTTTCTTACGCCGGACCGGTGTCGGTCGCGCCGAGGGGATGCAGCGCGGCGGTGCATCCGGCGTAATTTTTTCCCCAGACATGTGTCCGTTGCATGTGCACAGATTCATTATAAACCATACACCACCATGAATCTGGCTAAAAAAACGGCCCGTTGTCCAATGAAAAAATCGGACGTATACAAGCGGACTAAGGCTGAGGCTACAGTAGGCAGCGATTCGCGATGCGACTATGAAAGCGAAACGATATAAACATGGAATGGCTACATTATAAGCGAAAATGTTTAATGAATTCGCTTCAATTTCGCTGACAAGTTGATGTAGCCGATGCCGTGATTACACTAATGTTGTTTCTATCGCATAAACAAATCAAAGATTAATAGCGATATATGGCGTACGGTGTAGCCATAAACGTGAATATGAACTATTTGTTTTTATCGCTTACGTATCGCAGGTCGTGTCGCGGACTAATGTAGCCTCAGCCTGATGGTTGGGATTCGGCCCATATGATCAAAAGCGCCGGTTTAAAAGGAACTTTAAGGTAGGTAGCTACAGGAAGCTGTTTTTTTTTAATTTTAATTTTTATTTTGCTCGTCAAAATGACCACACTCCACCTGATGGTAAGCAGTCGTGTGGTCTAAGAGCAGTGGCCTCCACATCATTTATTAGGATATTTCTCTAGAATCTTATACTTGGCTTGAATTCTGGGAATATGTATAGAGGAAGGATGCGGAAGGCGGAAGACCGGATGTTGTGGCGTAAAATGGGAGAGGCCTATGTCCAGCAGTGGACTGCGGTGGGCTGATTGATTGATTGATTGTAGAGAGGAAGGCTACATTCAGATCTATTCTATTTAATAGTAGCTTTTGCCAGCGATTTCACTCGCTATGGAACAAGAATTTTTCTGGATGTAAGATATCCTATGTCCTCTTCTTTCTTTTATGGTGATTGACCAAGTAGTTTAAAGGTGTGAACGCGTATGAATGAACAAACAAACAAATTATGGATGTTTATGAATAAAACAGATGATTTTTAATCTAGGGATTCTCCTTGTATTAGGAGGCTTTACAAATATTTAATACTAGCTTTTGCGCGCGGCTTTTAAATAAACTATAGCCTATGTTACTTATTGATAATATAGCTTTCTAATGGTGGAAGATTTTTTAAATCGGCTGAGTAGTTTTTGAATTAAAGCATTACAAATAAACGAAAAACAAATTCTTTCCTCTATTATATTAACACTAGCTTTTGCCCGCGGCTTCGCTCGCGTTAATTTAGAATTTGACAATCAATTCGGGTTGTACTCTGCTTGTAATAATATAATTAAATCATAATTCGAAAGACACGTGGCGCCATCTATAATCATCTGTACGTTATTATTGTTTTCCTCGGGAACAGTTATTTTTTTCGGGATGAAAGGTAGCCTATGTCCGTTTCTGTACAACTGACAACGTATATGCAAAATTTCAGGATGATCGGTTCAGTGGTTTAGGCGTGAAAAGGTAACAAACAAACAAACTCATTTTCGCTTTTATTTTATTTTTATTTATTTATTTAGTTTTAGGAAGGCTTACAGACTAATACATAATATAGGTATAAATTAAAATTACATTTAGATGTTCTTATTGCTAATAACAAGCCTCCGCAGATGAGTAACTATACATATGTTTTACTAATACTAACCTAACTGTAACATAAATAAAATACTAACAATCAATTACCACTAAGTTTATATACAAGAGAAAATATTATATAAGATTTGAAAGTTTGTTTGACGCTAATCACTCTCAAAAAATGATTTAGCCAGGAGCCTGCCTGCCGACCCAGTGCTGGTGCAGAACAAGTCTATATCCAACCCACAGGGTAGATTATTAAATGCCTTCATGGCTCTTTGGAAAAATGCATTGCGCCTATAGTTCGTGTTATTAAACTGTATATGTAGTATAGGACGCTGTCTAAGGCCAAGCAAGTTAGTGCGTAACTGTAATTTAGCTACAAGCTGGGAACAATCCACAGAGCTGTTAGCAATTTTAATAAGAAAGCAGATGTCACTAATGTTTCGCCTGTAATCTAGTGGTAGAAAATGGTACCTTTTGCAACGATGATTATAGTCACGTGAAATTTGATGGGCTTTATAGTCAAGGTAACGCATAAATTTCTTCTGTACGCCTTCAATACGAGATTTATATATCTCGTATTGCGGGTTCCATACTTGGGATGCATAATCTAAGTGACTGCGCACAAAGGAACAGTATAATATTTTTATTGTTTTGAGAGACCGAAAACAAGCAGAGGATCTTACTATAAATCCAAGAGCTTTTGATGCCTTGTTGACTATATTATCAATATGCTTGTCAAAAAGTAGCTTACTGTCTAGGATGATTCCAAGGTCTCTAATACTATCTACTTTAGTTATAGGTTGATTGTTTAGCGTATAGCCAGAACCAATAATACATTTTAAACGCGTGAAGGATACATGGTAGCATTTTGATACATTAAGTAGTAGTTTATTACTATTGCAATATGCTTGAAATCTATTAAGATCAGCCTGTAATTGATGGGTGTCTGATATAGATCGAATTTTCTTATGTATTTTCATGTCGTCTGCATACAGTAAGATATAAGAATGTTTATAATATTAGTTAGGATTAGGATTAGGATAGATATTCTATACTAGTTTTTGCCAGCGGCTTCGCTCGCGCCGGAATGGTCCTTTTTTGAATGAGAGGTGTCTATGTACTTTTCTGTATCCATAATGATGGGTCGAGCAGGCAAGGCATAAAATCGTAACAAATAAATATCATTTATAATATTATAGTTCTTTTTCTCCCTAGCCTTTATTATTCCCAAGTCACTTGGGGTCGGCTTTCTAGTCTAACCGGATTTGACTGGAAACAAGTTTTTACACGGAGCGACTGCCATCTGACCTCCGCAACCCGAAGGCTAACCATACCCTAAGGCTAGACCAGTGTCAGGATATTAGAGGGTACTGACTTCCCAATAACGGCTGCCATAGATGTTCACGGCAGCCGGGACCGACGGCTTAACGTGCTCTCCGAGGCACGGAGCAGGCGTTCAATACGATCAATCAATACGCACATCATTTCGAAAAGTCATATAATTTCCGAAAGTCAGAGGCGCGCGACGTGGGTTCAAACCCTAGACCCTCTGCATTGCAGTCTGTTGGTCTCCCCACTGAGCTATCATTTTCTCACGATATCCTTTTGCATGGACTTGATCACATAATTTCGACCATGCCTGTTATTTAAAAGCTGTCCTCCATTTTATTAAATTAAAATACGTACAATTAAAACTTTTTAGTAGTGTAACGTTGTGAAGCATAGCGTGTAACTATAAATCACGGTCATTACGTAGCACGCGCCTGTTCTGAGGACTCGCACGCCGACCGAACACACAATTTACAACATTTCCACTTTGTTTGCATGCAATTTAACATGAAAAATAACCATACGTGTGGGTCGACCGCTAAAATAAGGCTTGGCGTTGGTTCGTGTAGAAATAGTTGCTGGTAATTATTATCATAGCATTATTATATGTTTGCATGATAACATAGAAACTTTTGAGTAGATCTAAAAACCTTACAGAAAAATAGTATGATATCAGGCGTCTACAATGATTTTTCGAGTTCCATACCCAAAGGGTAAAACGGGACCCTATTACTAAGAAACCGCTGGCCGTCCGTCTGTCACCAGGCTTGTATCTCATGAACCGTGATAGTTAGACAGTTGAAATTTTCACAGATGATGTATTTCTGTTGCCGCTATAACAACAAATACTAAAAAACAGAATAACATAAATATTTAAGGGTGCTCCCATACAACGAACGTGATTTTTTTGCTCGTTTTTGCTTATTTTATAGATAATGGTACGGTCTTCGTGCGCGAGTCCGACTCGCACTTGGCCGGTTTTTGTCTAGACTTTGCGGCTTCAGTTGCGTAAATGGAAAGGTCAGTAAGAGTCTTTTTCTGGATGAAAGGTTGTCCTTTTCTGTTCCACTGACAAAGTATATGCGAAATTTAATAATCATCATCGGTCGAAAATTTAAGGCGTGAAATCGTAACAAGTTTCTCCGGAGGCCCAATCACCCCCTTTCCCCCATCCCGCTCCTTCTCCTCCCCACTTCCTTTCCTAAAGGGTCGGCAACGCGCAAGTGATGCCTCTGGTGTTGCAGGCGTCCATAGGCTACGGTGACCACTTACCATCAGGTGGGTCGTATGCTTGTTTGCCACATTAGTTGTATAAAAAAAAGTAAACAAACTCATGTTTGCATTTATAATATTAGCTAGGATTTAATAAGACGTCAGCGCTTAGAATAATTCCTGAATTGCGGGGGACAAACATACCAACAACAGATACAAAGAAAATCCAGACTCGAAATAACTATTTGTGGACCACATAGAGTTTTGCCCTTGTGGGATTTGAATCCATAACACTCGACGTAGTAAACCATTACGCCATCTGTTCAGACTTCTAAAAATCTTAATTATATTATTCAGACTAGCTGTTAACTGCGACTTCGTCCGCGTAGATTAAAAAAAAAAGTGTTTGTCTATGCGGAACCCTATTTTTTTTTCTAAAATGAAAGTATCTTATGTTACTCCTTATAACATCAGCTATCTGCCAGTGAAATTCCCGTCAAAATCGGTTCAGCCGTTTCGGAGATTAGCCGGCACAAACAGACAGACAGACAAAAATTTTAAAAATAGATGTTTTCGTATAGGTACCTTATATACTTTCATATGCATTAGATAAAAAGCTGTTATTTTGACGTTACAAACAGACACTTCAATTTTATTTATTTGTATGTATAGATATTCCTTGTGGGAGGCCTACCCCTGCTGCGCTTCTGCTACCTGGTAAAGGTCGCGGGAAGCGGTTGGATACGGGTGGCCCAAGACCGGTCTGTGTGGAAAACCTTCGGGGAGGCCTATGTTTAGCAGTGGACGTCTTTTGGCTGACATGATGATGATGATAGATATTCCTAAAAATGGGCGACGGCTATCACTTGCAAGTACGTTGCTGGATAGTCTTCCACTAGATACAATAAAAAAAAGAGATCTTCCGCTCGGTACAGGTAGATACTATCCCCGTCAGCCTACTCAACATTCAAGCTCCAATTCTCTATCTCATAAAAATTACTTTAAAACATTTACAATAAAAAAATATCTCACGTCTAATTCACACTCCACAAATTGTAAGAGAGACCGTTCTTAGAAAATGGACGCTATATTTTTTTCGCAAGTGCCGGCTCGGTATGTCGGCCCAGTATTTATTGGTTCACAAACAGATACTTACTAGTCTACAAGATTAATGTTTTTGCTCACAAAAATATTTTGTTATGAGCTTTTCGGTAACGGTAGAGGCGTTTTGGTGTGATAGGTATAAGAAGTAATAATACCTGTTTATTACTAACAAGGAAGCAAACGAGCAGCGATAGCTTAGTGGGGAGACTAACAGACTGCAATGCAGAGGGTCTCGGGTTCGAACTCACGTCGCGCACCTCTGACTTTCGGACTTTTCGAAATTATGTGCGTATTGATTGACAATTATCGCCTGCTCCGTGCCTCGGAAAGCACGTTAAGCCGTTGGTCCCGGCTGCCATGAACATCTATGGCAGTCGTTATTGGGAGAGTGTCGACACAAAAGATCCCACTGGGTCGAAGTGTCGCCGGTCTGCACTGACTGGCCCCCACATAAGATAAGATAAAATAAACAAGAAGGCAAATAAGCGAATAAGCCATTTTATATACGCTTTTAGTAGTTTGCAATGCCAGGGGTAACGCTGACAATGGTTTAGCCACAATCCATCACGATAGCCCAGTAGCTAACAATTAGATAATGCGCATCCCAGTATTCATTTATAGGTACATCTTATGTTATTGCTCATATTCTCTCTCCTATATTGTTCATTTCAATATTGTTACCATACCTAATTATCCTTTTATAGAGTGAAATAAAGAGGAAATTGAAATTAACATTCAAAACATACTATTCAAAATGGCTGCTGAGATCCTCAATCTTTCAGCTGACTCAAACCGATCTAATTTTAGTGCCAACAGAAATAAGTTTGTTTCAATAATTCACACACTGTCAGCTTCGGAATGTTAAGCCGCGATCTCTTAATCCCTCTTCAGGGTTATTGGTCTTAAGTGACATTCCTTATTAACTAATGAGTTTATTTCTGGACCACGTATACCTATAAGATATGGTCATACGGTTTTAGCAAAAAGAAGATAATGGTTTCAGTTTTTCGACTGTAATGTTCTTTTTGCCGAGGTTAAAATTAGCACGTACTTACTTATTTTGCTGGCTCAGCGATCTAAAGTGGATCTTGTCTTCTGACATTAAAGTCCTATTTTGTGCCAAGTCAGACCAATCAAGCACATTCATCTTTTTTCAGGTTCCAGGTCTTTAGCTACATAGTTCATTTTTCCAACGGTACCTTTGGAGAGTCACGGGACGACGCTCGGTGGGTCGCCCGAGATATGCTCTTTTGGCAGCTCGATCTTCTCCCATTATTTCTTCATAAAATGAGCACGTGACAAAATAAAACCATACGGATGGTGATTTAAATTTTATTCCCCACTGTTAACGCGCCGCCTATGAGGTCGATCCCTAGATAGGATGGGTTAGAGTCAGATAGTCTGGATAGTAAAAAATCTGAGTAAACAAAATGACTAGATTGCAGAATGACTGGGTAGGCAAAACGTCTAATTGCGCTCTATAGTCCGCAAACATAAGTGTCACGTAACTAAAATACTTACTCTTCTAAAATATTTATTTAGCAATATTTAATTTGAGTTGTAAAATTATTGTTTATTCTTATGAATGAGTTACGTGACGGCCATGGGGTAGGTACTATCGACTCCAGCGACGGATGACCACTCCTAAGGTTAAAATCGCATAGCAGGCCAACACTTGGTGCCTGTACCCGTGACACGCCCCTTTCTTTGTTTGAGTTTTTTTACACTTTATATTTGTTTACTGATTCTAAGGCGATACAAACTCAACTGGTCAACATGTGCAAGCGAAAATTTTTCTGATATGGTCATCCGTCGCTGGAGCCGATAGTACATATATACATATTCTAGCATCTACATATACATATCTCTGAAGAAGTAAGCAGAGATGAATTATTTCCACATTTAGCCAGCTATAGGCTTAGGTTCTCCGTGGCGCAGCAGTTGTGAATGCGACTGCTGTGCTGTGCTGCTATGGGTTCGAATCCCGTGTCGGGCCAATAAACAGTTATTGGGTTTTTCTGTTAAGAAATCTCAATAGCAGCGCGGGGTTAGGAAGTTCGCGGTGTTAGACACACCCGTGTCTCGTAGACAACGTAAAGCCTGGTCCTGCGCCTGATCTCTCTCCGGTCGTGTCGGGTTACCGTCCCATCGGATCATGAGAGTTAGGGAACAGAGAGTGCACTTGTGTTAGCGCACACACTTGTGCACTATAATATCTCCTGCGTAGTTGGTCAGCCTCCGTTAAGACTGGCCGCCGTGGCCGAAATTTGGTCTGGAGGATTATTATTAGGTAGCAAGCCTATTACCATTTACTGGGCAGTTTCAAATTCCATGTTGCTATTAATATTCTACTACATACACACAACACCATCTAGCCCAAACTAAGCAGAGCTTGTACTATGGGTACTAGACAATGGATATGGACATATATACATTTTTTTTGTAAATACATACATATTATACATAGAAACACCCAGACCAAGACAAACATCCATGTTCATACACACAAATAATAATAATAATAATAATTTATTATCAAAAGCCAAATACAGTTTGTCCATCTCAATCACATAACATATAAAAGCACCATTATGTACAACGCTATGTATTTTAGAGATAGAGTGAACGTCAGTGCCTGTGCTAGTATATACTGTGTTACAGACACTGGCGCCTTCCTCTTACAGATTCGTGTGACAATATTGGTTAAGCATTGACAAGTTGATAAACTACTAATAACATTACTGGTAATTATGGTAGTGTGTAAAAATGTTTGACTTGTGCGGGAATCGAACCCGCGACCTCATACGTAGCAGTCGGTTACCCTGACAAATACGCCATCGAGGCATTCTTTCTCAAAAAAATCCAATAACTCACTCATCAAACCCGAGACCTCGTGCTCAGCAGTCGCATACACTACCGCTGAGCCACTAGAACAATGCTTTGATCTAATTATAGAGAGGCGCAGCCAAAGTGCCAAAGCCCTTGACTTTGATCTTAAACATATGACTGAAGGTTTGCGTTTAGAAGGTGTTAATAGACGTTTCCGTTTCCATCGTTTGTAAAACACGTGTGAAAGATGAGGTCATCTTACTAATATTACTGAACTGCCTGGGTGGCGTAGTGGATTAAATGGTCGCCTGGCCGCTGCTACCGCACCAAATGTTCTGGGTTTGATCCCCACACGGGACAGAAATTTTGTGATCCACAAATAATTGTCCGAGGCTGGGTGTTTTTTGTTTAAATCTTTGTAAAGTCCTAATACGGATTTATACCTAGAGTTGTAAAAAAAACCAAATGGATTATAAATATTAAAGTGATGTTTGAATGTTTGTCAAACAATACCACACGAACCGCTGAAGACATCTTGACGAAATTTGACATGAAGCTCGCATGTAGAATTTATGGAGACTGTGTGGATATAAATAATGTTTTTTTAATTAATGTTTATTTACAAGCCTGTATGTTGGAATCTTTTCTGCTCAACATAGTTTATTTTATTCACAAAATATATGAAGTATAACACTCGATCATTTAAAAGGTTAATGGCATGTTATGTTACGTTACCTGTGGTACTGAGAAGGGTTAAGAATAATAGTCTTACAAGGGTTAAGCTTAGTAGCCTTGTTATCAAACATATTTCATATTTTCTTAGGATCGTTTTATAGTACCTATCGATTCTTTCGTTAACTATAATATTTTTACTCGCCATAAGTAATTATACGTTAGAAAAAGTATATGAAAAAGCATGTTTAAGCTTAGTTGATTGTCAGGTTATCATGTGTATGCATATGATATTAATCACTATTAAATATAACTTAACTGAAACCACAGATATTATTTTTTTATGTTTCGATGGTAGCGAAAAAATTCTAAGTCTATGGTTTAGATATTGTTTTCTTTCTCGTTTACGATTTAGCAGAAGTTTTAATTGTTGTACATTTGATGCGATTGATGTGAATTAAAACATTTTTATTTTTATATTATTATGAACTGAAGGACGCTTATACAAGATTACATCGTACTAACAAATCTGAAAGATGTAATCTTGCATAAGCGTCACATGATTTAATTTTTTTCAGTCTGTATCATAGACATTTATTTATATTTACATTATGATGCAACAACACAGTAAATTATACGAAAATTAATGTAATATGAATCACTCTAATTATGTTAAAATATTGATAGCCGATGTTTGCAAAATGCATCGTGATAAAGTTTCATTTATGTCAGATGTCATAAATGTCAGTATGGTAAAATATTCGAAATTTGTGCTTTTTAGCGGCAATAATTTAGTAGAATTATTATTGCCTGCATAGCGGATGCCACTGTTTAAGTAGACGCGTTGCCACAACACGATAATCTCAAGCAGTTGAGAATATAGTGTAATAAATTAACAAATCTTTTATTAATATCCTAAGTATTTTATGACAAAGATACGTTGTTTATGTTTTGTTTAATAAAAGTCCAAGTCAAAGTTCAGAAAACTCCTAACACAATAATGTTCTTTTCTCTTAAGACATTTTATTATCTCTACGTTATAATATAAGGTTAGTAATAACGTAAAGCGAATGTTTAGCTATTATTAACCTCTGAGTCTTCTTCGAAGAGGTTAATGAAAACACTATGTGGGTCTGTGTGTCTTTCTGTTAGTGATAGTTTGTTAGTGACAGGCAGACTCCGGAACCGCTGGACCGATTGACTTGTAACTTGATGTGCAGACACCTTGAGGTCATACCTCGGTCGAGTTTGAATATAGGCCTTGTGGGTCAAAAGCCCCCGAGATATAGGTGTCATTTCTTTCATTACTTTTACATTTAAGACGAAGAGGTTGAATCCTGGGTTTTTACTCCCATCTCGTTTTATTCTCAGATATTCTGCTTAGTATATGACTTTTTTTAAATCCGCACTATAAATAATCCTGTGTCGGGGGACTTTACAAACCTTCAAACAACGGACACAAAGAACACACAGACACGAACAACCATTCTTGGATGACACAAAATTTTGTCCCGTGTGGGATTCGAACCCACAACACATGGCGCAGTGGCATTGGCGAGGCGACCCCTTAAACCGCTATGCCATCCGAGCAGTCGACGTCTGTTTTGTGATATTTGTTTGTTGACTGTCTGAAAAGTGTACCATTACAGTTTTCACATAAATTATTGTTAGTTTTCTTATCATTTAAATTGCGCCATCCGTGCATTGAACTTGAACCTGTTTATCTCTGAAGACAGGCTGGAGTGAATTATAGCTACATTTCGCCAGCAAGGATTCAGGTCGCGCGTAATCGATGGCGAACCTATTGATGTCTGCACATAGCCAGATTAAGTGCTGTTCTGTGATATTTGGTACAGTATTCTCATGCCACAGGCCAAGAATATAGTTTTAGTAAATATCTATAATAATAATATTCTATCACATACATACAACACCACCTAGCCCAAATTAAGCAGAGCTTGTACTATGGGTACTAGAAAATGGATAAACATACATATATACTTTCTTTTTTGCGAATACATACATATTATACATAGAAACACCCAGACCAAGACAAACATCCATGTTCATGCACACAAATGTTTGACTTGTGCAGGAATCGAATCCGCGACTCCAAGCGTAGCAGTCGGTTACACTAACCACTACGCCATCAAGTCATTAAAGTAAATGCAGAATTTAATATAGGTACTTATAACATGTTAATTTATAATGTTACTAAGTAATGGAGCAGTGTTTAAGAACCGCCTTCATGCTACTGCCAATGTGGCGTGTTAATCCTGCTTTAACCTATTTGTTTTAAATCCAGCAGTTATAATTATGATTTGCTGCGGCCTGCCCAGGCAAGCAGAAAAATTGTAACTCTTAGGCTGAGGCTAAGCGATAAAAACAAATAGTTCATATTCACGTTTCTGGCTACACCGTACGCCATATATCGCTATTAATCTTTGATTTGTTTATGCGATAGAAACAACATTAGTGTAATCACGGCATCGGCTACATCAACTTGTCAGCGAAATTGTAGCGAATTCATTAAACATTTTCGCTTATAATGTAGCCATTCCATGTTTATATCGTTTCGCTTTCATAGTCGCATCGCGAATCGCTGCCTACTGTAGCCTCAGCCTTAGATATCCATATTACTACCCATTAGGTACTCAATTTAACTGACATGACAATATTCTTCCCTTTATTAGGTACCTTAGCATAACTCTTAATGGGAGGGAGAAGGGAGAGCAGGTTCGTAATTTCTGACCTCCTTGGAAATATACAAGCGTAATACTACACGTATACAAACCAAAACAGCTAAAAATATATCCGCAGTCAAGTCACTTACCCTCACTATAGTCGGGTCATTCCGCCCCTTCAAAAGGTGAGCGCATTTACCCTACCTGCCCCTAAGACCACTCTATGGGGTCGTGCTTTCCTCACATTACGGCTATAAATCTCACTTACCTGTATATTTATATCCTCCACGCACGTGCTCTGCTCAATCTATAGCTTTTATTTCACAAGCTCAAATGCTTCCTTACGTTTATATTTAATAAATAATTATGTTGATCAGTTTTGTACAAATTTACGTTATTCGAATTCAATGGGCATCATTTAGTGAGAGTAACTGGGTAATTCATATATAATTGGTGATTGTTTAACACGTTCCCTGTCCGATGAACCACATATGGAACATAACAATAGATTTTCTATTGTGTCTATCACGGGACAGCGAATGGGTTAAGTCTAGAACTTCAACAGCACTGTTTACAACGCTCTCATCACCATCGATCGGAGTCTTGCTGTATGGTCATCTTCATCTCACCTAAATGTAAATTCAGTCACTTCACTAGACTCATTAGCTCATTAACTTTGATGTTCATAAGTGTTGCTTCGAAACCGAAATGACGAAATGGTTTTTGACCTGGATATCGTTTGCCACCGTAGTGTGTGTGTATTACATTTCTGACTGATGATAATTCTATGATGACAAACATATTCAGGGTCTACTGCCTGACGGTAAACGGAACTGTAGCCCACGAATATTCGCAACATCAGAAGACGACACTGCAAAATAGAGTGGCTACGTTACAACAACAACGCAAGGAGCAAGGAACAATACTGATAACATAGTTATTGCCTTATGGAACCTGATAACTTGACTCACCGCAGAAGTACAACACTAAATAACGAGTCTATTGTTTTTCGTTGAATGGAGGTACTATCCAAATCAAACTGCTTGTTAAAGCGAAATCTAAGGCTTTTGTAAAACAATCAATATGGATTACATCTCGTATCCTTCTATCTCCCATTTGACTACGTGCATAGGTAACGTGCAAAACAATTTAGACACAAGCTCTCGCTCGTTCGAGTACTTTTTGTGGATTTTTCAATTTCGTTTAGAGAGAGCGGTATTCCCACATTTGGGTGTAGTCCTCACAGCGTCCAGGCTCACGCCAAACGTCAGATCAATACCATCACGCTGTTCCATTTCACATAAATTTGTCAAGCATCAAACAAAATGTTTTATCGGAATTCGGAAAAAGTTTTGCTGGTAAATGGTAAGGGTGCGCACAGACTAGCTATTTAATAAAATAGACCAATACTGTAAATGGTTCAAATAGCTTAGAAAAGATTATTTTCTTATCCTTTATTATTTACGGTTTTTGAGAGGCCTGATGATGAAATCAGCATTACCTTACGGTCGAAAATAAGTAAACATACTATTTTGCCAGCGTATGGGGCAAAGTTCTCACTAGTCCTGCTACGCTTTTGCAGAGCATGTAAACTTTATTCACCGTAGAAACACAATATAATGTTGAGATCATCTCTAAGGTGTAAATATTTCTTTGGCTGGGCTGCTCTATTTTGAGCGAGCTCTTCAAGACCTCTACCATACTTCTTTTAATGTTGTATATGAATAACTTGCTTCGGACTTCAGCTTTGCCTTTCGTGAAATCCATAAGGACGCATAGATTAAAGCATAGGATTAAAAGTATCCTATGATTTAAACTTCGCTTGTTCGATCAAACAAACAATTAAACATTTTTACAAGCTCTCACATTTATAAAATTGGTCGGCAATACAATCGCTTAATTGCGCGTTTAACATGAGAATCAACAGTCAGTTAAAGCCCTAATACTGATGAAAAAGCGATCCATTGCTGGCCAGTTTGTTAGATTGTATTGTAATTTAGTAATTTGTCTCTGTCGAGCCGTCAGTGTAACCGGAATATTTTTATATAAAATAGATTGGGGTTACAACGTACCTACCATTAATGATTAAGTAGAGTTAATTTTTGTTCAGAATATGGTACGCGATATATGATTTATATGAAGTTCATTCTGGATGGCAATAGCTATTAGTCTTTTTTGTTTTTGCCATTTTGGTATATATATATAACTAGCTTGTGCCCGCGGTTTCACCCGCGTTAATGATTACTGCGCCGCTCCCGTGGGTCTTAGATTATATTGTCATATAACCTATAGCCTTCCTCAATAAATGGGCTATCCAACACTGAAAGAATTTTTCAATTCGAACCAGTAGTTTCTGAGATTAGCGCGTTCAAACAAACAAACAAACAAACTCTTCAGCTTTATAATATTAGTATATATATATTTTTATTATTGACTTACCACCTGATGGAAAGCAATCGTGTAGTCCTTCCCTACGACTTCCACACGTGAATTGGCGCCGTGGTGTCTTCTTTGACGGCCTAATGAGATGCTTTTTTAGGCATGATCGAAGGAAGAAGGCAACACTTGAGTTTTATACTTGTTTAGTATATAAATGTAATAATTTAATGAATCGCCGCTTCGGGCTGGGCGAAGAGGTATGTAAGTCTTATACTGACGAAAACAATATTTGTGTTTTTCTCTTGCAAGTGTTCCTATACTACGGGAACTGCTTACCGGTGAACAGTATGAATGTTTGCAATCTATACATATAATAAAATCGTAGGAAAGTCAAAACTGTACATTGAATATTTTTTAAAAGAATACTTTGGGCGTGATCTACTATCGATATTGACGCCAAAAATATAGATTTTAGAATTTTTCTCTGTTTGTCTGTTTGACTGTTTGTCTGTATGTATGTTCGGGCTAAACTCAAAAAGTACTGCATGGATTTACTTCAAATTTTGCATGAATATTACTAACAGGTCGGGTCAACATAATATAGGCTACATATTATCACGCTATCACCCACGGGGGAGGAGCTGTGAATCTTTATTTTTCTTACGCATTCTGTGACAGCGTGTAATCTAACGACGCATATTTAAATGTTGTTTTTGAGTAAGCCATGCTATTATCTAGCTTTACACTATAAAAACTACGCCATTTAAGTAATTTGGGCAGAGAAATATAGTTGGGTTCCGCGGCGACAAACACTAGTAAAATCTACGCGGACGAAGTCGCAGGTAGCAGCTAGTCTTAGTAATAAAAATATAATATAAGCACGAGCATGCTTTATCAAGTCTTAAACATTTGATACTAATTCCAAGTATGCCGTTAAACTTTTTATGTGAAACCACCACGTATGTATATAAAAGTTTGACGCCATTTTTATCGGATTAGATTTACGAGTGGTTGGCTGTTTTACGAGTGAAATAGCTCAACTAAAGTAGCCAACTATTTGGTGACGGAATATTAGGTTTGAACTCACTGGCTTGCCCGGGAACGTGTGTCATCAAAAGTGTTGAGTACCATATTCCTACATGTAGCCGGCGTTAGACAGATAAAATTGTACGAGAACCGACGGCTCATATACCTACTTTTCCTATTCCTTTATTTTCGTTCCTTTTTCCTTCCTTCGCTCTAGAAATGACGTGCGAAAGTGAGAGCAGTACACCTGGTACTATAAGTGATTATAGGTTACCTTAGAAACCGTATTCTACGAAGCTGGCCTCTTGCAACCAGAGCGGCAAACAAACCATTCTGGTGGTATAAAATAAAAGAAATAAGACTTCGTAACAAAAACTTACAGTTCCTAAAAATGTGTCCTGTCATTCATAAAACGTAAAGCCGATACTTGTGGAAAGGATGTTGTTTTAGGACGAAGTAAACATAACTTGAAATGTAGGGATGTAACTAAACTATGACTCGATTTTAAATCATAAAAAACTAATTTTGGCTCGTATAACATTAAGGAACCATAATCGTTTCTCATCTAATAACCAATATTTAGAAAATATTTTATAAACGTTAAATATAAAGATTAAATGTTTTTACGTAACGGTTAAAATATATAATATATATAAAATGTTATTATTATATATAAAATATATATTATTTATTTTTTAAATAATCGATCACTGTTTTCTTAATATTTAATATACATATTATGTTATTATACTTGGAAATGTGTCCAGAAGACGGCGAAAACCTCATTCCTGTTACATACGTGGCACATATAATCAAGGCTGGCGCAAAGTCGGTGTACCACTGCCAGAGGTGTTTAAAAATATTAAATAATAATATTTAATAAAATCGATCATAAATATCGATTATTCAAAATAATGAAAGTCGAGCATTTCCCATCCCTACGTCTTGAAATGATTTTTTTCTGTTTCGCACGCTCACGCGAACAAAACCGATGAGATATTGTGTTAAACTGTTTTTCGTTTAACCTAGATGTTTTTATTACAAGCGTGTTGAATATGGCGTCTGCGATACTGGTTTATTTATTTTTGTTCTCACGTTATTCTTATTTTTATTTTACGTCAACTCGTCTATTGGTTTGATTGAATTGTATATTTGACTTATCGAAGTCTTTTCTTCAAAAACAACGGCCTGCTTAGAGTCTACCATACTACTACTTATCTGACTGCAGGAAAAGCAAAGCAGTTTAAGTAGTGGTAAAAAATGGTGTGCTCCTCAAATAGTTATTCCAAGTTTGGATGTTAAACCCAATAAAACTGTCTAAATCAAAACAAGGATTATGCGATAAGCGTAAAGTCAAACCGGATCTTTTATACGGTAGCTAAGCAGCCAAGAATTACAATTGAGAGATATGGGGTATTTTGGACTTTATGCTATAAGCAAGTTTAATATCCGTCTCGAATAATATCCGTTCACTAGCATGACGATTGAAGCAGCAGGTCCCGTCAAAGGAAGTAACAGTAATTAAAACAGTACGAAGGTATGTTAAAGTTCACAAAGTTAACCAATTAACATCAATAGTAGCCTGTTCCCAAGCATGACAAATTGATCGGCTTGTAACATATGGGATGAAAGCTATTAAAATAGTGGGCTTTATAGCTAAACCGAAAATCATAAAATACAACATACTGTAGGCATGTAATAACTTGCAAACGGCTACTTTAGTGCCATCTGTCATGCTGGCAACACATTGCGAGGCACTAATCTGGAGGAAATTTGTTAAATTTTATACTTAGATTTTGTTTTTGTGTTTATGTTTTTCTTATAATATTTTTGTACGCCGATTGTATTGGCAAGACACATGTAAGACATTTGTACTTTCATTTGTTTTTTGTAAGATCTTTTTTATAAACCTGTGCCTAACAAATAAAAATAATTTGAATTTGAAACATCCAGGTTTGATGTATGTGTTACGGTTGAGGTACGATTTTATCATGAAGAAATATAATTTTGGCTTTGACGGTGTAGTTCTGATAGACTGCCGAATACCCGAGTTGAATTTTTAAGTCTGACAAAATGTTATTGTACTTTCTATAATTTTTAGTACCTGACGTACAGGATACCTGGTAGATAGCGACAGGATCGCACCTTCTTATATAGGTATAATTACCTATCCCTCAGACACAATAATTTAGCCTGGATAACAAGCGCCGTGTGTACTTTTCTGTACCTCTGACAACATGTTTGCAAAATTCCATGATTGACATTATTTTTATTTGTAAAAGGCTTACGGAAAGATCTTACAAAAACATATGGAAGTATAGTGCATGCTGTGTCTTGCCAATACAATTGGTACAAAAAATAGATTGAGAAAAACATAAGCACACAAATAAATAAAATAATTTATCAAACCAAATCTAAGTCTAAATTATATTTAGCTTGCTGCTACAAATATAATTTAGACTTAGATTTGATTTGAAATGCAAAACTTAAAGAATTAAAAAATAATAACAAAGCGTGTCATTTAAAAAGTACTTGTCAGTGAAGCATGTGCCACGTAATCGACTCGTGGCGCACGGCTGTGTGCGCCACGAGCGAGGAGGTACCATCTCTAGTCCCCCTCCAAGCGGCGGCAGTCTATATAAGTGGATCACGCCTGGTGCAGTTCTCCTTCCGCTGCGCTGCACTAACTAAGCTAAGTGGTACTTCCCTTAAAGAACCACGCCCTGTTTGTTGTTCGCGTAGAATTCTTATATAGTGTAATTCATATATAATTACATGTTGTTAATTAAAAGTGTTAATTGTTGTACTATCTTTAAATCATCTCTGCTTAACATAACCTCAAGACACCACGCCCCTACAGCATGGCTTGTCCTATTCCTATTTCTTTAAGGTTACAAGCAGAATTTTTCTTTATTATGATCCGTCGAATGAAAGCGTAACAAACAAGCAAACTCACATTCGTATTTATAATATTAGATAGTTAGGCTACATCGTTATATAACAAATAATATTTCCATTTTCTCTGAAATTGCACTTTAACTTCAGTAATGGCTACTGAAGCTAAAGTGGCATTTCAGAGAAAATAAAAAAAGTCACGGATGGACTAAGCCGGTATTCGTCTCAATATCTTTTCGCGGTAACCTAAAGATAACATTGCTTATTATCGGTGTTACTATTTACGCAGAATGAGCTCAAAGGACCAATAAGTCTTTTTATGTGTATGTTTTATACGTTTTCTTGGATTCCAAAAGGAGGTACTCAGTTGATGATAATATTTTATTTTTATTTCATTTATTTATTTTTACTGAAATCTTACAGACTAATATTCTTATATATAAATACAATAATTAACTTCTATTGTTAATAACAAGCTCTCACATATATATGACAATATACAATTGAAGTTCGCATTGTACTTACAACTAAGGTGATATTATAATGCGTATGTAATTACAGAGTTATGAAAAAAAAACCAGATAAGTATATGAAAGAAAAACAAAACAAAAACATACTTCAGGAAAATCTGTGCCAGAAATTATGGATCATTATTAAAAAATAATTATTAAATAGTCTCTTTACTGTGCGTGCATTGGTACAAAATAGATCTACATATATCCATGTGTGTCGGCAGATTGTTAAATGTATATTGCAATATTGAGTTGCTGACGACTCGGACACAATATATTCGGACACAGTGTCCGAATTGACACATTCTAATTTTAATATTTTTTTTACTGACAATTTGGACACTATCAAATTATTGACGCTGTTAAGTACAGTCAGATAAATAAAGTTTTAGAATTTACTATGTGAAAAAGTGTTACCAAAACTATTTTAGGGTGGCTATAAAGTGGTATGTGTTGGTAAGAAACTGCTTTACCGTCGTGTTTCACTGTATGTATGTAATATAATCTCATATGGTATCAGACTATATTACATACATGTCTATTAGCGCTATTTCGTTCGGTACTGTATTTGATTTGATTTCAAATCCTTATTACCCGACCGTCAAAGTGCGTATCTATTTATGTGGATTTATAATATTATTTTTTTATAAAAATATTTTTTATCTGACTGTACAAAACAGCTTTTTTTATTGGTCTCCGAATCATCACTGAAAAAAATATAAAAATTAAAATGTGTCAATTCGGACAGTGTGTCCGAATATATTGTGTCCGAGTCGTCAGCAACTCGCAATATTTTTGCCTTTTTTGAAGAAATTCTTTTGAATGACAATAGCCTCATTTTAAGAGTATATTTGGTTTGAAGTCGGTGTTCTGTCATAGTTAGGTTAGCGTAAAATAAAATTATATACTTTCTAGTAATAGAATATGATCACGACCTTGGCATAATATTATCTTTATTGATTCATTCATTTCAATTTTCATGCGTAATCAATGCTTTAGGTTACCGTTACATGGTATTCTTTCAGAAAGTAACTGGTCAGAGAATTTTCGAATCTACCTTTTATGCGTCACCTTATAAACTTTCTTTATCAATGTTTGATCGTCTATTCTTCCCGTATGACTATCAAATCAAACAAACTACCGTAGACAAGTAACAGCACTGTCTTATCGCACTAAGCTTCATACTCTTATTTAAAAACACGGGCCGGCTCGACCGGGGAAGGACTACCCTCTCACAGAATATCGACGTGGAATAGCAGTAGTCCTACTGTTGTGTTTCGTTCGGTGAGTGAGAGTACCGGAGGCCCAATCACCCCCTTTCTCCCATCCCGCTCCCTTTCCTTCCCACATCCTTTCCTAAAGGGTCGGCAACGCGCAAGTGATGCCTCTGGTGTTGCAGGCGTCCATAGGCTACGGTGACCACTTACCATCAGGTGAGCGGTATGCTTGTTTGCCACCTTAGTTGTATAGAAAGAAAAAAAAACTCACACATACTTTTCACTGAATTCATTGTACTATTACCTCTTTATAGATATTTATTTATTCTTTTTATATAAATTCTCTTGTCATATCAATGTCAAAACATCAAAAAACAAATATTTAAACAAGTCCACCCTCCATTATTCCCCTAATGTTTTATCAAAACATGTTTACACACGATTCTATCAGTATAATTTTCTCAGCGCCAACGTCAAGCCGTCAGTCAAAACTGTCAGGAATTAGCTCCTCGTATGTGAAATTGTGAAATTTAATCTATAGGAGCCACCCTGCTACCAATTATGTGTATTAAAACATGACATTATTTTCAGCAGCGATAGCTCAGTGGGGAGACCAATGCAGAGGGTCTCGGGTTCAAACCCACGTCGCGCACCTCTGACTTTCGGAAGTTACATGACTTTTCGAAATTATGTGCGTATTGATTGACAATTATCGCCAGCTCCATGCCTCGGAGAGCACGTTAAGCCATCGGTCCCGGCTGCCATGAACATCTATGGCAGTCGTTATTGGGAAGTCAGTGCCCTCTAATATCCTGACACTGGTTTAGCTTTAAGGTATCGTTAGTCTTCGGGTTGCGGAGGTCAGATGGCAGTCGCTCCGTGTAAAAACTGATATCCAGTTAAATCCGTTTAGACTAGAAAGCCGACCCCAAGTGACTTGGGAATAATAAAGGCTAAGGAGAAGAAGAAGACAGGTTACTTTTGCGAGATTTCATGATTGTATTTAGTAAACTATTTACTGTATCAAGAGTAATGTACTGTTGTAGAGAAAGTAATGTATTACGGTTGGTAGATCACCGTTGCGTCATGTAGTTTTATTCGAATTATAATCGAGTACATGAAAGGAGACCGACCACCTTGTATGGGATCCTGGCCTGGGCGTGAACAATTTTATATTGTAATAACAATTTTAATTTTGAGTAGCCTAAACTAAGTAGAAAACATTATTCTTTGAAGTTTAGTATCAAGTTCGTTAAATAATAAAATAAAACACATTGTTTAAAATAAATATTGTTTTCATGTGTCACCATCACCTTCATAAATTATTTAAATATTTTCCAAAACCTGGGCTGGTGGAGTGACATTTTCATATCTTGCCCAGCTTAGGTACCATATTACAGACATTATGTGAGCACAGCAACCAACATTACTTCGGCCGACTATGCAGTTGCAGTAATACTGCCTTATTGCTTCCAGGCAGTGTGTTTTATTTTGATATAATATATAAATTAAATAATTCAATTTCATACTACTGGATCAACCAATATTTTTTATATATTAAAATAAAACTTTTAATATTTTACTTGGTTTATAATATGATTGTACACGTGCAAGCCGAATATGGACGGTCTCCTTTCGGTATGCTGCTTCCTTGACCAGGCTAAATAGATATCCCCTAGGCATAATCACAATAGACAAAGGCCAGGTTAAGAGCACCTTGAACCGACGGGCGTGTATGAGGAATGAGATGAAAGTGAATGAAGTGGCAGAAGTGTGTCAGGATGTGCAAATGGAAATCCGTAGTCTCTGCCTACCCCTCTGGGAAACAGGCGTGAATCTATGTAATCTAATATAATCACAATACACATAGCTATAGAAATAAGCTCTTAACAAATGGAAATGAATGGGTGAATATTAATTACAGCATTCAGGCTACTTGATCCAAAACAAATAAGAGGTCATTACGGATGAGGTGATTATGGCATTTCCATTTAAATCCATGATTTCATTCTTACCGATAAAGCCTGATTGGGAAAGTACCTCCGGCCTACAGAAAATTGCAACCAAAAAACCTTCTTTTGCGTTCCTATGGTAAGTAGGGTTTCCGGGCTATTTGAGAATGCGCTGTGGTGTCAGCAACTAGTTGTGATCTTTATAATACACGCTAGCAGCAAAGAGTATCTTATTTTGTGAGTTTTGCAAGCCTTTATGGGCTAAAGAAACCACTTGTCGTAAGAGGTACAAACGGACCGTATGCTTATTAAGAGAACTGGTTTAAGGCGCTGCAATATTTTCTAATCAAGATTTTCCATCGAAATCGATAATGTAAAATTATTTCTGATTGAAAATATTCCAAGTATCGGTCTTATCATAAATTCACTAAAGCGTTACTGTAGAGATTAGCTCACCGTTTAATGGTTTTAATTAAGAAAAAGGTTCTCATTTATTAATCGCTTTTTAACGATTATTGGATTCCTCTTTATTTGATATACCACGTAATCACTCAATCTGTAACGCTTTTGAAAATTCCACTTTATAGCTTATTGCGGTCTATAGTCTGGCAATATCAACTGCCAGACTCTAGGCTAATGAGAATAGCCGTATAAGAGAACCCAATAATGTTTTGTACTACGCACCAGTTTATGCCTGGAACCAGTTGACCCGCGCAACTTCGTCTGCGTCACATAAGAGAATTATCCCCATATTTGCAAAATTTTTAATCGATGCTCCGCTCCTATTGGTCGTAGCGTGATGTTATATTGATTTATAGCCTTCCTCGATAAATGGTCTATCTAACACAAAATAATTTTTCAATTTAAACTAGTAGTTCCTGCTATTAGCGCGTTCAACGAAACAAAGTCTTCAGCTTTATACTATTATTATAGATAGCTGTGCCCGCTGTTTCACCCGAATTTATGATAACTGCGCCGCTCCCGTGGGCTATAGCGTAATGTTATGTATAACCTTACTCGATAAGTAGGCTATCCAACACTAAAAGAATTTTTCAAATCGAACTAATAGTTCCTGAGATTAACGCGTTTAACCAAACAAACAAACTCTACAGCTTTATAATATTAGTATAGTTTGTTTTAGGCCCTTTGACTTCAACCTTTCCAGATGGAACACAGGAATACTATTGCTTTCATTTTAAACCTTAAATCGGACTACCAAACTCCCTTGTTAATAGGCGGTCAGAAATGGTTATATGGGAACTATGGCTACTACAGAAGTGATCAAAGGATTTCGAGGTGTATCTCTTTGCAGAATAAGGTTGTATCTGTATATACGCTGTACCATAGTAATCGTTAGAGATTTACATCAAGGATGAGTTTCGCTACTCTGATAGGTACCTGGTATGTAGATTAAGGATGAGGCTCATAGTAAAATCAACTTACCTCAATAAAAGTATCGGAGACGAATCTCTGGACGAGCGAGGTCTTCCCGCACTGGGTGTCTCCTACCAGCACGACTTTTATCTCCTCTTCAGCCGTGGGGGTGCTGGCGTTGTTGCCTTCAGAGCACTTCTTACCGGACCACATGTTTAACTGAAACAAAGAAAATTTTGATTAGATTTCTTACTTGAGCTATAAAAGAGTACTTGGAGGTAAAATATAAGGATAATTTAAATGGCTTCTTATAATTCAGTATGTCTCAAAGCTTGAGCTTTCTTTTGAAGATGGTTGTTGTAATCGACTTGCTATACTGAACATAATATTCTACGTTCAACATTAATATCAATATTTCTTTTCAAATCAATGAGAATTTTTGATATTAAGGAATATTATTTTGTTCAGTGCTAGGCCATCGATGTAGGTACATCATATCCCACGACATAACCCAAATTAATATATATATATATATATATATAGAGGGTGTCTGGTAATTAATGGATAACCTTGAATTGTCTTATACTAGAACTGATGGCCGTTCAGAAAAAAAATAAAAAACAAACATTAATAAAGTGCAATAGCTAGTCATAATTTTTACTATCTATCTATTAGCATAATTAGTGTTCAATAATAAAACAACAAAAAACCAATAGAATTCATACATTTATGGTCGTAGTGTACAAGAAAGTTAAATATGGTAATTAAAAAAAATCATACCTCACGTAGTAGTTCGGATAGATTTTTATTCATATTTTTTTGAACAGCTATCAGTTCTATCATAAGATATTTCAAGGTTATCCATTAATAACCGGACAACTTGTATATGGTTGTCGACGTTGTACGTTTGATCGACAGTTTGTGTGATCTCAAATAACTGTTCCGAGTATGTTTTTTCCTGCGTAGTATGCTTCTATGTTCGTAAAGGCCTCGCTTCACAGGAATAACAAACGCAAAAGTAAGTGCTCTAAAACTTTACTAAAGGACAAAACTGTAGACTACTCACGTGGAAAATTCTATTGTTAAACCTAGTTAGCGGTACCCAGTAATCCGTTTTACTCGTGCATGCAAACACTTTCACAGAATACCTATCAATTTGCCTTTCAAACGTTTTTCAGGCG
The DNA here is from genome assembly GCA_963564715.1 of Catocala sponsa. Lineage (NCBI taxonomy): Eukaryota > Metazoa > Arthropoda > Insecta > Lepidoptera > Erebidae > Catocala > Catocala sponsa. The sequence goes on along the minus strand of OY751341.1, from coordinate 22,070,490 downwards.
AAATTCTCGCTTTTGTTATGCCTTTTTCCACCCATAAATATCCACGGCCTAACGTAAATCGTTAATAATATATGTAGACTTTTAGAGACTTAGTCTGCAGGACTATTTCGGTTTAAACTTTGTATTTCGTGTAAACTGTAGTTACAGCTTATAAAGTACCTCAGCCTTAAAATCTGCTATCACGTCTGCTAGGTGGTTTTAAGGTTCTTCAGTAAGCCTTGTGCTGTTCGAGCGAGATAGTTCCCTTTTGTCAAGAGTCAGCTCTTCTGAGTGATTTCCCTGTTGCTGCAATCGTCTGTTAGCATAATGATTACCTCTATGGTAAAGAAAAACTGACTGCCTTGTTGGTCCCGTGGCTTAAGTTTGCAATTATATTACCCAGGATTGTGAAGTTCAGGTTTCAATTCCTGTGATGAACTAGAACGAGAGATTTGGGGTTTTGTTTCAGTGAATAAACAGTCGCAGCATGGCATCTGGATATATGTCGGACAGACGGCATTGGAATCTTTGTTACTACGTTGACGAAATGTAGCCGTTAGACATGCTTGTCTGCTTAACCCTCTGCAGGGAGGCGTAAATCTATGTATGTAAAAGAACTAAATTGCTCAGAGAACGTATAATAACAACACACGATGTTGTTTCTCATTGCTCACGCTTCTAAACTTCAACCATTATCGTTATACCTAAACAGGCTGTAATGTTTTATATCTTTAAATATATTTTCTTTTTGTGGAGCATTTTAGCTCGGATTTGTAAGTGATATTTGGTGAAACGGTCTTTTAAAGATTATGTTTACTGGTACGCGGCGCAGATTTTGTTATAACCTGAATGGCATATGTGATTTTGAATCTGATTTGTTTTAATATTTGTCTCTGATAGTCTCTCTTAATACATTTGTTATTATCGAAATAGAGACTCATGAACCTACTGAAAACTATTTGTTTTACAGCACCGCGGCCCTTTCTATAATAAAATAACAATAATAATAATATCTTCCAGATGGATTATACTCAATTTAAACGGGAACCGGTAATTTTCCCCGAAGATATTATTGTATGTTCTGTTCCCGAATTCTTACAGTCCGATGGAACGGCAAACCGACACGACCGGAGAGAGTACAGCTGCCAAAGCAGGCAAGAAACTCATGGCCGCTCTTTTCCATCCCCAACAAAATAACAGTCACATACTAGGCTATCGCGTCTGAAAGGTAGCAAGGTAGAAAAAATCTGTTCCTGGTGACGTGAAGTTCTTCTTATATAAAAGTGGTTCTCACATTGAATAATGTCAGAATTTCCTGCCGTACCTAGTTGAATAGTACTCTACTCATTGTAGTTACTGGAAACTTTCTGCGCTCGTTAATTTACGAGTAAGCTCCACGGTGCTAATTATGAATGAGCAACAGTTAACAACACTTGTTTATCCGGTGTTTCGAAGGTGCATAATTAAATTAGCAATAGTTAGTCATTGAAATTGAAATGGAATTGAGATCTCGCATTTATAGTTGCAGAAATTGTGGTAGATTACAGTTTTCGAATACATGGTATATAACATACATAGCAAAAATATATTCCTGAAGTATGAAACGAAAATGCATTACTTCTACAATTGGTTTGAATTTTTCTTGAGTCTCACGGAATAAGGACGAACCTCCCATAACCATCAACTTAACCCATTTAGATATTCAGTACTACTTAGAATTAAAAACCCAATCAAATGTTTTCCAATCAAGCATGAAACTCCGAATTGGACGATCGCAGTCAAACTTTTACATAGACCTTTTTAAAAATTCGAATTTTGTTTTGTTGTGAATGCAACTGTTTAACTGGTTTCGGATCCGATTTGCAGGTCGCGCAGCGTAGATTGAAAAGCTACTTTATTACGTCTCCGCTGAACTGAATTAGCATTTCCTAACGATAAGCATGAGTAAATGCTGATACAATACGTCTCAGAGGGTGATGCACTGTGATGTACTGCAGTAGGATTTCTAAGTTAATACGCATTTAGATGTACTAGAAACCGTCATCGTATTCGTCAAGTTCGCGTGACGTATTGGCGTAGGATTTCTAGTAATTGAATCACAAAATTGTCTTAGAAAAGCTAACGCGATACGTCTCTCTATGCAGATATTGCTATCACACGCACACAGTATGTTATTGCGCATTTTCTATCTCGCTCTGCGCGCGCCGATCATCACTGCATGGACAACACATGACATTTGTTCATGTCCGTAATTAGCGAGTGCAAAAAGATAACCTCAATTGTTGTAATGACAGAGGAACGGGAGGAAGAATGAGAATTTTTTTTTGTATGTGTAAATAAATTTGTTTCTGGCGTTGTATGGTCGCAGTTCTAATATAACCTAACCCACTATTTTATTTTCTGGTATCATTTTGCGTATTGTATTTGCTTTATTTGTCACGCTACATATGTATTTTGTCTTTTGACCAGAAACCTATATAGTTAATTCTTAGTCTTCCTTTAGTATCAGTTTCACGTTGACGAACAGAATTAGGATAACCCCTACCTTGCGGCGCGTTATAAACCTTGCATTCCTACTGCAGTACATTACCCTCTGAGACGTATTGGAACAGCATTTACGCGTGTTTTTCGTTAGAAAATGCTAATTCAGTTCAGCGAGGACGTACTGAAATAGCTTTTCAAAATACGCGATCGGGCAAGGTTTTATTGGTATTTTGCAACTGTGCCCCGTTATGCTAAAGACTCGCCCCCTATTCATAGAATCTAAAACCATAGACAACCATACATTTATACCTACCCCTTTACGAATAAATAAACAAGTCCAATTTATGTCTATTCCTTATTATTAAATAACAATTTAAATAAAACCCGCTAATAATCCATTAACGAACTTCTCCATTGCTCAAAAACGAAACAAAATTATTATATAAATCACAAAACAATTACTCGAACTTTGATCGTTAATAAAGCAAAGTTCACAAGAAACTATTGACTTGGTAATCTCATAGACGCGGTTGAGAATGAAGGCTGAAACTATCTAGAAAATTAACACAGCTCAAACAAAAGCTATTACAAAAGACTGTATACTTCGTCAAAGGGACAGTCAATAAATTACACAGTTCCAAAGGCAGCCGCGATGCTGGTGCCTTAGGAAACGCATAAGGCAAACACTTTGTGACAAAATGTGATCCTTCAGTGTGGTTTCAAACTAGCTTTCATTTTGTTAAATTTTTCAGAGTATAATAATGAAAGTATTCAGTAGGCCTATAAAAGAGGTAATATTTTTACTATTTTGTTTTTTTTATTAAGAGAGAAAAAGACTACAGTAAACCATCGTTAACCTAGAATTATACAATAGACTTTACGCCTAAAAATCATATAAAAAGTACAGCAGCTGTTCAAATGTGGCTTACTGTCAGCCGACATATGATTTGTTTCGAATCGTTTGCTTGTTTAGAACATTACCTTAAAAAGCAATCGAGTAGCAAAAAAATTAACAAAGCCGACTGTCTCTATAAAGGAAAGTCGGTTTGCTTGGGAAACTGGTGCAGCGTTGAACAAGTACCTACTTGTTGAGATCCGGAAACGGGGAAAGTAACTGCTATCTGCTGTAGCTGTTTTGCTTTAAGCGGTGCGATTTTATAAGGCTTATGTTTAACTTATCACCAGATATAGTAAAATATAACAGTCAAAAATAGTAAATGAGCACCAAAAATAGTAAATGATCACCAATATTAAAACCGCATTTTAATACCAAAAGTATTAATTGCACAGCAAAGAGATCAAAATAAGTCGACGGGCTCCTCTTTTTGGGTGGGTTTAAGAAGGAACCTAACATAACCTAACCCTTCCGAGACGGAATGCAGTGATTTAAGGCGTATAGGTGCTCGTTATGATATATCTTAGTAAGCATATTTTGGTGTGCAATTAGTTTTTTTGGTGGTCATTATATTTAATCCCATTTTATAATAGCAATTTAAAATAGCCAGCTTTGTGAAATGTGCACCTTTTATTATCAAATCGAAGTTTCCATGTTAGTGTAATATGCAACATCTCAATGTTGCTAAATACATAAAAATGGATATTTTTATATTTAATCAAGGCACATGGAAAAAGCGTTAGATAGGAAACTCTGGCAAACAGAGGACTTGAATTAGAAATCATTTTGTCATTTTGTATGATTATCACTAGATTTAACGGTAAAAGAAATCTACACGCCTGACAGTTCTCCATAGGGCCTTTTCATTGTCATGCGTGTTTGCGCCCGCATGCAGGCCAGGCACGCATGCGTGCTGCGCGCAACCTATCGTATCATACATGTTTTTATTGTCATGCGCGCCACACGCATGCGGCGCACGGGCGGGGGCGAAAAATATCTGCTCTGCGTGCGGCCCGAAACACGCATGCGTGCCTGGCCTGCACGCGGGCGCAGACACGCATGGCAATGAAAGGGCCCATAATCTTGTCGATGTTGAAAAGTTTGGGCCAGCGTGATGGATTATATTCCTTCTCATACTGAGAAGAAATTCGTGGGACAGTTTATATACAGGATATCTCACATCTGATATCTGATATCTTAAACAACAAAACTAACACGTTTAAAAAAGTACGTAATATAACTAATATTGTCATTTTTAAGACTAAGGCGGTGCTGAATCGACTTTGGTGGCACATTAAGAAGGGGCGATTAACACTTGAGAAGACACAAATATAAAATCCGTGAACAAAAACACGGATGTCAGCTAGCACGTTAAAATTTTAGGAGAAAATCTTTACAACAACCTACTTTGAATTAATACATTTACCATTGTATTGTAATACTTTTTCAGAAATACACGCCGCGCCGCCACTACTCAATGTCACTATAAATAGTGCCAACATAGTCAGAACACAAAATGGCCGCCGACAGAGGGAGGGTAGTTGTAATTTACATTCTAACATGAATAACACGAGCGCCCTCTACCGGACGCATCACGAAACCGGATTAAAATCAGAAATTTAAACAGCTTACACTAATTACACAGTGTTAATCGCCCGTCCTAGAGTTCGCAATTTCAGTTGAATTTCCCTGTACCGGTTAGGTTATAGAAACTTATTATATGCATGTAATTACATTTTAGTTATGTATAGTCTCCTTCAGTATACGCAACAAAGTCCCATTAATCTGCCAAGTCTTACAAAACCAGACATCATTTAAAAATAAAGTGTCTGGCCACCCGTGTGCCCTCGCGGTTTGAAAGGTTAAAATTTCTACATGTCAAAATATTGTATTTATCTACATATTACTAGATGTTCCCGCGGTTTTACCCGCGTTTATCGTTACTGCGCTGCCCCCGTTGGTCGTTGCGTGATGTTATATACTCTATAGCCTTCCTCGATAAATAGGCTATCCAACACTAAAATAATTTTTCAAATCGAACCAGTAGTTCCTGAGATTAGCGCGTTCAAACAAACTAACAAACAAACACACAAACAAACAAACTAACAAACAAACAAACTCTTCAGCTTTATAATCTTTATATATATAATTCTTCTGTACGTGTGTTGACAGTGAACTCCTCCTAAACGGCTGGACCGATTTGAATGAAACTTTTTGTGTGTGTTCAAGTGGATTCGAGGATGGTTTAGATATGGCTTTTTATTTTATTTTTTCTCTTTTGTACAGGACAACATCTGTCGGGACAGCTAGTATTAGCATAGATATTGACTTCGTTATTAAACAATTCTAACTAATAACAGTAATAACAACGAATGTTGTTTGTTTGTTACGCTTTCATTTTTTCTTTGAACGCCAGGTTAAAAAAGTTAAGTTGCTCTTGGCGCTCATGTATCTATGCAGTGCATACGACGCGCAACGAGTTAACTACTCGACGAATCATAATGAAATTTCGCATACATGTTTTCAGGAGAACAGAAAAGGACATTTCATCCAAAACAAAGTACTGTTAGTAACCTAACCTATATTTATGCGAGCAAAGCCGCGTGAAAAATCTAGTAGTTTTATACAACGTTTTATATTACTAACGTAACCATATTTATAAAGTTTTGGAACATATGTGTAGTTACAAGTGGCAAGTTACAGTAAATATCCAATATTTTGGCATGTTGGATATAGATAATATTGTCTTCTGTTTACGCGAATGTTATTCATTGAAATTAAACTACTATTTAACGCGATAAAATCCGTATATAGTAGTTTAATTTCAATGTTGGATATAGGTATATACAGGGTGATTTTGAAATCGTGTAATTCCTTTTAACCACGCATTCTACTGGTGATATAGAATAACCCTGACCATATATTTTTTTATTAGAATTATGTTTTTGGAGAAATTAATGTACCGATTTTTTTCGTGAAATGGTTTCAGATAGTCATAATCACAATCTTAATATTTAACTAATTTAAAGAAAATAATATAACAATAATTGATGTCGTAAATAATATGGGGCAATAAAAAGGACCTCCCGTTATTATTTACGACATTAATTATAGATATGTTATTTTGTTTTAATTAGTAAAAAATTCAAATTACTTCGGGTGGTTAAAATATGACTATCTGAAACCATTTCACGAAAAAAAACGTAACGGTAATAAACACTTACACGTACAAAATAAAAACGTAAATTCCGTTTGTTTGTTTGTCCACGGCATTGCGTATAAATGATTTCATGCAATTTAATTTTTAGCTCTATATTTCACAGAAGTTTATAGGCTATTATTCACTTAGATATATGAACGATACGGAACCGTTCAACTACATAGCAGAAAATAAGTATGTCGTATTTCACCGTCAAACTACTTAAAAAATAAATGACCTGCTAAATTGTCAGTTGCCCATTGATTGAGGCATTGGATTTGGATTCGGTTCAATTTGATACCTTGATGGTTCAACGGCATTGAATCCGAAGACTACTATCCATCAGGTCTTTGGATCGATTCCCGGCTCGGAGAGTAATTATTGAGTGTTTTTCAAGAAGTTTAAGAACTTCTTGATATAAAACTCAATTTCTAGCCGAACCGGGAATCGATCGGTAGCCGCACTGTCTTTAGACTGTGCCTGGTAGACGACAATTGTTTTGCTCTCTTTAACGTTGGCCAAAACCATGGCTGACGAAGTATGGCTGTAAATCTGTAATAACGGCCTCGATGGCGTAGTGGTTAGTGTAACCGACTGCCACGCCTGAAGTCGCGGGTTCAATTCCCACACAAGTCAAACATTTGTGTGCATGAACATGGATGTTTGTCTTGGTCTGGGTGTTTCTATGTATAACATGTGCGTATTTACAAAAAAAAGTATATATGTATGTTTATCCATTGTCTAGTACCCATAGTACAAACTCTGCTTAGTTTGGCTAGATGGTGTTGTATGTATGTGATAGAATATTATATTATTATTATTATATTATAATATATCTCTGCTTACCCTGTTCGAGACATAGGCGTGAGATCACAGAACAAAAAAAAGGTGTGGGACTGTGTGAGACGAAATTTGGTAAATACATAGAAAGATACGTAGAGAGAGTAGTAGATAGTATAATATTTTCAAAATAATAAAGAAACCGCGAGTAATTGAAATTTGGAAATATTAAGTTATATTTAAGAGAAAGCTTTTATATTTCAGATTAATTACTTAAAGTACTACTTGAACGGACTTCTTACATCGTAATACTACTATAGGTTTTAGCCGCTAGGGAATATTCTGAATTGTTAGACAGATTACGTCAAAAACATTATTTTGTGTAACATTCTATTTCCGTTTTTACGTGACGCTTGTCAGTTGTTTATTTTACGGGCGCGAGATCAAAGAAAGGTAGATAGATCCACTTATGTCCGGATTGCCGACGTCTACTATTGCAATAGATCTATGACATTACTGTGGAATTATTATTTTATTACATTATTATATTACTGTGGCACGCTGTAACTCACCCATACCTCGGTCACTAAAGCAGCTTAACGCTTTCTTGGACTTTAACCCAGAAGGTGATATTTTTGCAGATGAATGGAAGTATTATTATTAGAATGTATGAGATACTGTGAACAGAATGCATGAATGCTAAATTTTAAATTTATATTTTATATTATTAAATAGTATAATTGGCGCAAGTCGTTCTATTTGAGGTAAATAAATAAATAAATATATAAATAAATGACTTAAAGTCGGAATGACAAGACAAGAATCACAAATACTTTCATAATATACAAAATCCTTTCTTATAAGTATAGAAATAAATATTTCCTATAATAATATGTAATTCACAGTTTCGTAATATAATTATTATTACAGAGATGGCATGCTTTGAAAAGTACGCATTTTGTGTCAAGAGACCAAAATCGGCGTTAACGCTCTTAATAAAGATTGACTTGAAAAACTTAAGCACAAAAGACTTCGTCATGTTTTTCTTACAGATGTAAGCACCATACGTGCTCCTTTAACTCTAAGTTCAACTTTATTATATGAATTACAAACAAGCATACGGCCCACCTGATGGTAAATGGTCACCGTAGCCTATGGACTCCTGCAACACCAGAGGCATCACTAGCGCGTTGCCGACCCTTTAGGAAAGTGGGAAGGAGCGGGATGGGGAAAGGGGGTGATTGGGCCTCCGGTACTCTCACTCAACGAACGAAACACAACAGTAAGGATACTGCTATTTCACGTCGATATTCTGTGAGAGGAAGTGTAGTCCTTCCCTGGTCGAGCCGGCCCATTCATGCTGAAATCAGCGGGGCTCTACTACATAGCTCTCCATAATATTTTCGAAACTATATGAAGTCTGGCAACATATTTTTGGCTAGAATGGTCGGCTTCAGTCACTATTTTCTTATTTGTTAAGCAGCCAATTAGTATTGTAACATTACATAAACAGGCCCGATATTATAAACCTCATTGAAATAGAAAATTCGTATGAAATGTTCCCTTTCGACCGGCTTTATTTGTCATTAGATCAAAATGTTATTCTATGAAGTCTACAGCCGTCGTTTATAGCCAGCGACCCTACTAATATTATAAATATGAAACGTTGGGCAATTGTTTTGATATTTGTTACGAATAACGCGTAAACTATGGAATGAATATCTAGAATTTAATTTTATTCCTAGATAGTATTTCGCCTTCTTCCTAAAAGACATATCTAACATTTGGCTTACTGGATCTCCACAATTAATTTAGGTGAAATTTGGCTAATATATATACCATATCCTAGATTAATGCTTAGGGTGCTATTCATGCTGATTATGCATTCTTCTAAGATATTAAGTTCAACTACTTATTTTTTACATACATGCATGTATTCACGCCTGTTTCCCAGAGGGGTAGGCAGAGATAACGAATTTCCATTTGCTACGATCTTGACGCATCTGGCTTCATTCACTTTCGTCACATTCCTCCATGTATAAAAAAAAGGTTGGTAGATGGTATTGTCTAAGAATGCGGGCACTTTTTCACGCGGACGAAGCCGCGAGCATTATCTAGCTAACCTAAAACCTATTAAGTAGATTTAAATTTAAGTTATTGAGAGCGTTTGAGTACGACACGAGATTTCGCCGAAGTTTAATAAGTCTGACCCTCGAGTTCAGAAGTGTCGACTGGGGAATTAAAACTCATTAGTTTGAGAAAGTAACGCTAATGATCTTTTAAGGGAAATATCGATATTGATTAATGAGATTAATTAATTAATCTTACTAATATTATAAATGCGAAAATTTGTAAAGATGTTTTTTTTTTTCTAGTGACCCGGCAAAGTGATTGTAACGGACCTGATGGAAAGCCCAATTATAGTCCAGAGACAGTGTCGTAGCCATCGCCAGTGTCAAGCCGGTCTAACCAGATGCTTCTTCACACTACATTTGAAGGACCCATTGTCATAGAAGGGAGGGTACATATGTGTCGGAAGACCATTCCAAAGTTGTATGGTACGCCATAAGAAGGAATTGCTGAACCTTTTGGTGCGAGACGGGATTACTAATGAAAACTGGCAAACATGTGTTTTCTGAATACGTAATATACATGTACACCTATCTAACTATTGACGGCTGCACGGTAGCTTAACGTCACCTCCAAGCTGTGTGTTTATCATTGTTTTACTTTTATACCCCCCCCCTCACCTCTTCTTTTATGAATGCTTACCCATCCAACTAATTTACCACCATAAAGTAACTTAACCTCATTATCGTCCATTCAACTCGATCACCATTGCTTTATTCATCCGCCCTCCTCATCTCCTCTGTTGTAAATACTCATCGACATCCAACTAATTGACCGTAGCATAGTAACTTAACTTCAACATGAACTAGCGCAATCATCATTGCTTTAGACATCCACCCTCCGCTTCTCCTCGCTCAAACGCTCATCCATCCAACTTATTGACCGGGGCAAAGTAGCTTAACCTCACCACCAAACAGCGCAATCACCATTGCTTTTACTCTTCTGCCCTCCACACCCCCTCTCTGTCATGCTCACCCATCCAACTAATAGACCGCAGCAAAGTAGCTTAACGACACCGTTACCCAAATTAATATTGCTTCACTCTTTCACTCATTCATCCTAGCTCCTCTCTTAACAGTTCATAACAGATGTCGATAATATTAAGCATTTGAAGCATATGGTTAGTGTACTTCTGAACTAAAATGCGGTGTTCCCATAAACAATGTACGGCCCGGGTGTCGAACCCGGAAGCGAGTTCTATTGCCGATAAAGAACGGTAATATTTATGGCATCCGACTATTTATAGGTTGCATAAACTTCACGTTGAAAAGTGTGTTGCAATATTACATACATATTATCAGGCCTGTATAATTGCGATGGGGTAGACAGACATGTATATCACCGATATTTTTATTGTTGCTCTTCAAAATGACCACACTCCGCTTGATGGTAAACAGTCATGTGGTCTAAGAGCAGTGTCACACCGTCCTCATAGCAGCTGAGGCGATGTTGATGTCTTTACTTTGACGGCTTGAGAAGGTGCTTTTTCACGCCACTTACATTCATTTAGCTTATTGGAAACAATTGTAGCTCAACACTCTCAAGATAAAAGACAGCGAGATTACCGCTTATACCGTACAATTAGTTCTTTAACTAATTAAACAAATAAATTGATCTATAAAACGTAAATATTTTCCCATCCGGGCATCGAACCGGGAAGCAGTTGTAGCGTAAGTTCACACCTTATATTTATGTAAACCGTAACTATTGTTTACGTTACACATAGCTTGTTAAAAATATAAATCGTATGCTTCCGATAAAATGTGTTGTGGAGTAAAAGCTTATAGGTGTATAAAATAAATAATAATATCAGCCCTGTATTTAAAATGTCCCACTGCTGGGCAATGGCCTCTTCTCAGTGTGAGAAAAGTTCAATTAAGGATAAGCGTTGTATTAAACAATAATATATTAAATTTACGTACATGTTTATACAATCAAGGTAGCAATTAAACATGTGGTTTGCTTGATGGTAAGCGTAAATTTAAAAATCAAATCACTCGAATTGTCAAACAATCGACATATTCGAATGCATTACCTTTGATATATTATTATATTGATGAATTTGTGCAACGCGATCGAACGATCCGTATCTACGATTATGATTCGAATTATGATTAGTGACAAGTAATTGTTTAAAATTAGGATATTCCTACAGTTTTCGTATATTCGAATTTCTTTTTCAGTATTTCCTCTGTTGGGTTTTAAAGTAAGTTGTGCGGATGGCACTGCAAGCAATATGTTGCCTCGCGGTCTACGCCACGCTAAATATTATGGGTTCAAATTATTAGTGTGATCCATCCTAACTAATATTATAACTGCGAATGAGAATTTATTTGTTTGTGTGTTATGCGTTGACGCCCTAACTACTTAACAGATTATCATGAAAGGAGAATGGGCAATCGTAGTACCACCCTTCAGAGATTTCTAAAAACCTCGTAGCTTTAAGTATTTATTAAGTATACCTTATACAATGAGGTAACTTTCATCTTGGCACAAAAAATATTTATAGCAATATAAAGCGATACTGGCATCCATACAAGCCAACGCATTCTCCTTTCGGATACACTTCGTCAGAGGTACTAAAAACGACCATTCATCCAGAAAAAAGTACTGTCTCCGAATGGTAGATATTAAAGCGAGCGAAGTCGACGACAAAATATAGTAAATTATACTATGTACTGCGTTTGGATGATGCACTTTCGGTCAATAGTATGTTTGTTACGATCCATGTGATGTTGTTTGATCTCTAGAGCTAAGAATGAATCCAGCTGTTCCAAATCTTTCTAAAATTTAGGATTAATTCCTGTGTCGCAAGGGATTTTACAAACATTTAAACAATGGACATAAAGAACATCCAGATACGGAACAGTCATCACATGGCGACCCTGACAGTGAGTGTTAATCTGACTTGTAAAATACTGAAATTATATTTAACTGGCGATTTAAAAGAATGGCCGTGAGTTTCTTGCAGGTTTCTTCTCATAGGCTCTACCCTTTGCCTGAACCTAGCAACTAACCTAAATGTAGCTTCAGTAACTTAGTAAACTCACTAACCTATATACTTTGACGTTCATAAGTGTTACTTTGTGACCTAAATGAATAAATGATTTTTGACTTTGACTTTGACTTTGAGCGATCGGGTTCGCGTTGCATTCCGATCGCCTGATAAGGAATTGTGATATTAAACATTGTCACAATAACGTGTAATCATCGCACAAAACGCTAGTGGTGGTAATAACGCTTCACCATTGGAGCAAATGCAACAACATACCAGTGTCATCACCTGTATCCTGGCAGGGTCGCCATGTAAGTATGGGTGTCGAGAGAGAAATTAAAGATGTTGTTAGTACACTGATCAGATTTATTCTCCAGTAAATACAATAGATGCAGACAGATGCTGGATGCGGCAAGCTGAAGACAGGGCGTTATGGCGCTCTTTGGGGGAGGGCTATGTCCAGCAGTGGACTATTATAGCCTGATGATGATGATGATGAAATACAATATTGATCACTACTTTTATAATAAGATAGATATGGCGAAAGCCATAGTATATCATAGTATAGTATAGTACATGCAAACGTGATATATATAACTTGTTATTAGCAAAGCAAAATACTACGTGCCGTAATACATAATAGTTAATATTGTTAATTATGCAAATAAAGTAAACATCATAATTTCCCTTTCCTATATAGGTCCGTACTACGTATGTATAATAACTTAGTATATAAGCCTTAATTAAGTAACAATAAACCAGTCAATATTCAATCACCACATCGTCGTTTTAATTGGTTCATAAAGCAACACGCAATAATAGACATACGTATTATGTATGTATAACTACACAACAAGTGGATCACACAAATTTTAGTCCCGTGTGGGATTCGAACCAGCACTCGGCACAGTGGCAATGGCGATGCGAACACTTAAACCACTACGCCATCCGTGCAGTCATAATCATATAATATGTTTTCTATTTTTCTATTCGTTGCAAAATTTCACTGAGTTGTACATTGTGTAGAAGCGAAGCACGTGCCCTTTATACGTGTCAAAGTATATTACTGGGTTTTCAAGCTGGAGTCCAGTAAATTGAGTAACACTTGGCCACAAATTATTTCCTTTTTTTAAAACTATTGTGAGCTGAGCTATTTTTTAATGTATGGTGATAAGTTTTACTAGAATTTAAGAGCGTGTCTCGCCGTTAAACTTACCGATTGGCGAGTATTATGTATCATGTTACTGAATTACCACTGTATAGTACTTAAATTTAAAAAAAAAAAAAAACTGCAACTATCCTACACAAATGATGAGCATATCTATACTAATATTATAAAGCTGAAGAGTTTGTTTGTTTGTTTGAACGCGCTAATCTCAGGAACTACTGGTGCGAATTGAAAAATTATTTTAGTGTGAGCCTATTTATCGAAGAAGGCTATATAGTCTATATTACATCACGCTACGACCCATGGGGGCGGCGCAGTAACGAGAAACGCGGGTGAAACCGCGGGAACATCTAGTTATAGCATATACGGAGCAATGCATGTAGTTGACTTGGCCATCTCGCCATGGCTAGAACAATTCAATCCCTACACGACACTAATCATAGTTAGTTAGTTGGACGTGTGTTATCCGCACTTAGCCCCACAATTGGGCCATTGTGCGTAAGTAACTGACGCGAAATATTGTTCGGCTACTCATACCACCCCAGCTCCATCCAGAAAGATAACAGGGGACCGATGTTGCGCAGTACCTCCTTCATCGTTTTTGGACTGTTTAGAAATTTCGCCCGTTGGTTGCTCACGCTTTTGCAATGTAGGAGCACGTGAGCCGGTGTCTCCTCGGTCTCCATGCAGCCTCTACATAAGGGACTGTCAGTAATGCCGATGTTGAATAGGTGTCTGTTATTATACCCACTAAGTGGCGTAAGATTTTCCTTGTGGAATGTAGCAGTTTGCGTGACACTAATCATAGTATGAGCTAGAAATAGCTGTACCGTGACTGAGTGTTTTCGTATATATTGTTAGAATGTTATCCTGTACGACACAGGAATTAAAGAAAGGCAACTAGTTTTCTCTTAAATGATACAACAGAATCCAAACTCCAAACAAATCGTCTCGCGTGTTGCTGCAAACAAAAGTTTAAACCAGAGGTTCCCAGACTTTTTTTCTCATAGACCACTTTCAAAATTTAGCTGGTTCCGGTGGACCCCCTGCAGCGGAATTCTCCCTACCATGGTAAGTGGACTGACCTTCTTTTTTAGTAATTCTTTGTACTGAATATGGAATATGCAATATAAGTTTTTACAAGTAACAGTCGATCGAAAGCAAATACATTTTCATGGACCTCCGCTTACGAATTGTGCACCTCCATTTTTTTATCACGCCAACGTAGACCCCAGTCGAGTCTCCTGTAGACCCCTGAGGGTTCACCTGGACCACTTTGAGAACTAATGGTTAAAACAAAGCAGCAGATATTAGGCAGCACAGATGGCGTAGAGCTTTAAGCAGTCACCTCGCCAGTGAGCCGAATGTTGTAGTTCTATCCCCAAACGGAACAAAAATGTATATGATGTACAAATAATTGTGCCGATTCTGGGTCTACTTTGCATCAGTTGTTTGAATGTTTTTAAAGTACCTAGCGACACATAAATTACACACACTAGTGCGTCAGATATCTTCGTTTAAGAAATAAAGAGCAGAAAGTATATTTTTTTAAACCTCTAAGGTGGCAAACAAGCATACGGCCTACCTGATGGTAAGTGGTCACCGTAGCCTATGGACGCCTGCAACACCAGAGGCATCACTTGCGCGTTGCCGACCCTTTAGGAAACCGTTTAAGAAAAAGGAAGTGGCAAGGAGAAGGAGCGGGAAGAGGGAAAGAGGGTGATTGGGCCTCCGGCACTAGGAATACTGCTATTTCACGTCGATATTAATAATAATAATAATAATAACTTTATTTCCAAGAATATGGTGATATATAGGCTCTTAAATTAAATATTGTACAGCATATTCTGCCATTACAGGCGTGCAAATATAGTTTGTTCAGACAATCTATAATCAAATCAATCAAAATTAATTATTTATTACTTTCTTATTATTATCATGCAATTGTAGTAAATTACACCTAACATTTATTTATATTTTACAATTAACATATAGACAGTCATATTATTGTATTGATAATGTCCAAATTTAAAATGTCATAAATATTGAAAAATAATACAAGATTTCTGCTTCTAGTTTGATGTCACACAGTTATACATTTCTATATAATTATTTATAGTATAAAAAACATACAAAATTTTATATTAGGTAATTATATTATGTCATTATCATTGATGTCAAAAGGATATTATTGAGAGGTGAACATATAGAGAAAATACATAGAAAATAAATATAAAAACTTAGTATAATCATGCAAACATATTAAATTATTCATTTAATCAAATTATTATTTTGTCCTCTAAGTATTCATTAACGTGATAATATATTTTTTCCTGTAGTGTTTTGTATAGCTTTGTGCGAAATTGTTTGAATGGTAAGTTTTTAAGACTATCTGGAAGATTGTTGTATAATTTTATAGCCATAAAATATGTGTTTCTCTTGAACAGTTCTAGTTTAATTTGATGCTGTTTAAGCCTGCTTTTGTGTCTCGTCCGACTATTTTTCATATCTCCCAGTTTTTTAAATAGATGTGGATGTTTTTTAACAAAAATACAAATTTCATAGATATACAGGCATGGCAGTGGAAGAATTTTCAATTGCTTAAATATAGGTCTACAACTATCTGTAAACTCAGGTCCCTTTATTGCCCTAATGGATTTCTTTTGTGTTATGAACAATTTGTCCATTTCCACGGAATTCCCCCATATAATAATACCGTAGCGTAGCACCGAGGACACATAGGCATGGTACGTAATGATTGCAGTTTGCATATTTACTGTTTCTCTTAGTCTCTTTAGAACAAATACAAATCGGTCCAACTTTCCAATTAATTTTTTAATATGTGGCTTCCAGTTACAATATTTATCTAAAGTTATACCCAAAAATACACTTTCATCAACATTATTTATGGTGTGATCTCTATAGCTTATTTCTAATTTTGGTATGTTTGCTTTATATGTCTGAAATTGAATTAAATTTGTTTTATTAATATTTATTTGTAAATTATTATGTTCTAGCCAATTTATAGCTCTTTCTATAGCAATAATAACTTCTGTCTCTAAAGTTTTTATGGTATTACTTTTAATGATAAGCGTTTTGTGAGAGGGTAATACTTCCGCGGTCGAGCCGGCCCATTCATGCTGAAATCAGCGAGGCTCTACTATATAAGAAAATAGAAGACTGCCGTTGGCTTTTGAGCCGCATCCCATCATTACCTAAATTCACTTCTTCAAACACTTTTACAACAATACACTTTGCCGAATCAATAACAAACCTCGTTAAGATAGTGCCTGTCCACTTCTCAAATGTGCAATATTCGAAGCAATCTGTTAAAAGCATCATTTCCCTCGCGACTTAGACCCAGGTGGTGCGAACGACTACAAATACACTCCAATCTTTCATTGATTATGGCTTTATCCCTCTTGTTTGGTGGTTGGAACCAGTAATACTGTTAATCCTTTATTTATTACTAGATTTTGCCCCCGATTTTGCTCGCGTTTCCTAACATAAATAATGTTTACTTAAAAGGAAGATCTCAACTACTGATTATAAAATAGCATATAAGAAAATAAAATAATACACTTTCTAAATAAAATAAAAAATTGACAATTTGACAAATTCTGGATGAAAGGTACCCTACGTCCTTTTCTGTTCACGTGACAACGTGTTTGCGAAATTTTATGATGATCGATCGAGTAGTTAAGACGTATTTATCGCTGGTCGAAGGAACAGATATTGCGTTTTCTATTAACAATCTCTCAGTAAAAATATCAACCTGTGTCTGTAAACTACGGGAAATAGACATCTCTGCTTATCATTTTGGGGACATAGTCGTGAAACTATTTACGAGTATCTACGTAAAAATAAGATGAAATTGATATCTGACACATCGCTAATTTTAATAACTATTACACATACTTGTAGTATTATAACAAGATAATACGTAAGTCTCGTGCGCTGTCGCCGATAAACCGGTTTGGAGGTCAAGCCGGCGCGTGCGCACACCGTATAATTATTCGACTCATTCGCTCGCAAACAATCACACACTCAACTCCTCTAACACGCGGCTAAGTTTAGAATAACACACCAGTTTTATTCATATCATAATACAGTTGAAGTATACACATTTAAACAGTGCCAAGAAGATTAGAATATTATATAATAAAAATAAACGTCTCGTTAAAAGTGTGCGTCAAATTAAGCCGGTATGTATTACTGTATAATTAATGAACGAGACTGACACCCATTATAATTATACATTTTAAGACAATAGCCGGATTTGCGCGTGAATTGACAGAACTATACTTTGACACAACTACAGAATACAAATCATTGTGACCTTTACAAAGGAGGTCAGACTACAGTGGAAAATATCCCACAGTGAAAGTATTTTCGGTAGACATTTAATTAAAATGTTTACTTACTTGATGTCAAATTTCAATTTCACTTGCTTACACGCACGGAATATGTAATGAAAAAGATTAAAGATTATTTACGTAAAAAGGAAGTACCAAGAATAGATTCGAGATTAAGCCGAGACAACTAAAAATATACAAACTCCTTGCAGTCTGTGACTGGCCGGACGCACCGTCAACGCACAGAGACTAAAATAAAACCAGGCAGGTCAATGACGTCTGACCTGTTATCCAACAAATATAATAAATAAATTAACATCAATATAACAACAATGGATCTCAACGAAGCTAAGATTAAAGAGGAAGTCATCAGCTTCGTAACCTCACTTCAAAGATTGCTTCCAAAGAAGAAAGATATGATCTTCCTTGAACCAGAGAAAAATAAACTGACGAAGCTAAGGGACGTACATTTCGAAGCAAAAAATACGTTTCCTAACTGTTTCATCGGCGCCAAAATAGTCATCCTCAGAGATATCAAGGACAGAGTCAAACTAGTTCAACAGTATAACTATGGAAAACCAAAACAACCCTATAAATGCTTCTCCCAAATGATTCATAAAGAGTTGGAGCCAATTACCACTAATGAGGGGTTATACATTGATTCCTCTGGGTCAGCCACTGCTACGTATAAAGAAATTCTTGAAGGAGCATACGAAATGAGATTAACATCAAGGATAAAAGATCTGGTGTCTTCAGAAACTGAAGTTGTTTTCGAGAGGGAAAATGATCAGTCTGTAGGGTCATTCGCGTGTTCTCTGAGAGATGTAGACCCAAATACCCTGCGATTAGTCACGCAGTGGATGTACAAAATCATGCCAGATGTGTGTGTTGGTACCGAGATCAGTTTCAAGCCATTATCGTATCCACCGACCCCCGATTTCTCCATCAGCGCTCGGTACGAAAGGCCGAGCTTCACAATATCTTCGACAATCAGCAAAATTGGTTTCCAGGTGTGTTTATTTAAGCAGTTCTCTCCAGATTTGCGATTAGGGACGATAGTGAGTGAATGTTCGCGAAGTGGGAGGATGACGTTAAGTTTGGGGCTCCACAAGAACTACATGAATGGGTCAGAGTTGAAGATATTTGTAGATTCACAGCGATGCGGCGGTTTCACTTTCCAAAAAGACGTTCTGTTTCACGAGATGCATAATGAAGTTCGAGTGTTACGCCTTATAGGTAGCTCTTTGATTGATAGACAAAGGAGGGTACGATTTGGAATCGGATTCAATTTGGACTTTTGATATATTCTCCGTAAGTTGCACGGTTATTTACAGCCACAATGAATAAATTGCCGTTCCTGGAAAATGTGGTGTAGTGTACTTACGTCTTTTTTGTAGATTTATTTATTTGTATATAAGTATACATAGGTTTTAGCAATTGTTTTATCGTATTTAATATTGCCGTTACGTTGTTTAGACATGTGATTAAAATTATAGATATAGTTAATGGGATTTGTTGTTTTTTTTTTAATTTGTCTCATCTTAACTATGAATATCAATTTTAGTAAAAGGCCTGATTACTCTAAGAGTGTCCTAATCTACCGTATATGTATTAAAAATGAGATTAAATTAGATGAAGCAAAACAGATAATCTAGTTCGTAGCTAATTCGGGTTTGAGTAAAGACTATGCCATTTTTACAGCCCATACTGAACAAGGCATTGTATAGTCTAATGGATAATATAATGCAATAGTGAGAGCGTAGGATCAAATCCCGTATAGTGCTCTGCCGACATAAACCCGGAGTGGGTTTTACAAGCATTCTAGCTTAGCTGGGGGCAATAATAAGCATACTACTACATTGTAAGCCAAAAATGTGGTGATTCAAAATACAATAACTTTCATATTAAAAAGATTATGAGAAAAACCAATTTTTATATAAATGTTTAGAATATTTTTATTAAACTCACAATCATTAGTTTTAAATAAGAATATACTTAATGGAGAAAGTTTCATATAATATATTAAGTGTATTCGAACCACATAATGTAACATCAAAGTTTAGTGAGTTTGCTGCGGTTAATGAAGTATGGAACTTCTCGTAGGGAACTAAGCATAGAGACTATCGTCTATAATATAAGCAAGAAACTCAATACCACGTTTTTTAACTCGCACATACCTGCAAAGTCTTGCACGAATTTTATACTACTTAAATGATAAACAAGCACATGGCTTGCCTTATTCTAAGCGTTTATCACAGCCGATAGTTGGTTGCAACGGTAGGAGAATCACACGCACATTGCTGATATTGGGTAAAGGCTATATATATAGGATTACTGAAGGATCACATTCGTAGAATAATTTCATCTTTTCTACGCCATCCATGGCAGTAAACTCTGCACTTTGGCTATGGCGCACTTCACAAGGTAACTTAGTAATTAATGATACTGAAGATCCCTAACGCCTGTTGAAAAGCGTCTTTGCTGTATTTCCTATTAACCGACAGGGTTCCATTTTAGTGGTACCTTCGCGATATCCACTCTTTCCCCGATAAGATTGTACAATCAGCGATTTAAGTAGTTTAACATTAAACGAATTTGTAACTGTATTTCAGAAAGGATAATTTAATTATTATTGTTTCATAGTAATAAATTGTGATTAAAATAATTATCCTTTAAATATTGCTGCAGTAAAAGATGACTATTCTGTATAATAAAGCAATTTAAAATCTCATAAATGTTTCTCAACTTATGTAATTGTATCCTAATACCATCGAATTATCATGCTACTACCCAAATAAAACAAAATTGAAGGCTCACTTTCGTTCTAAGAAAATCACCAGTATGTTTAATTTAACATTTGATCTGAGGATGTCAGATAAAACTTTATGTATGTATAGGAAAAAATGGAGGCGGTATTTAACATGAAGTAGCAAGTTGGACAGATACAAGTTTGTAGAAGTTGAGCTCGTTATCCGAGACAAATAAACAGGACAAATTGTGTTGGCACGAAAGTTTATACTGCTTTTTAATGTACACGGATAATGGTGTGTTTGGATTGAAGACTTGGCCTTGGTGGCCATTTTGTAGGGTGTGTTTGACGTGGCACTTTCTTAGTTGCTATCTCGTGTGTATCAATCAAGATAAGTTGTTAGATAGTCGGTAGTTTCAGGAAGATTACATTCGGTTCAACTTATCAATTTCGACGGATAATCTCTCGTTTTTGAAGTGAAACTTCTTTATCGACGTATGGGAGAAATTTTGTAGCAGTGTAAAAAAAATCGTCACGTTTTTCGGTTACGCGCCATGTTGCTTTTTTTATCAAAGTTTAGTATAGTGACGTAAAGAATATAATGTAATATATTTATAATAATAACAACAATATATTAGTTTTGAAGTTTGGTTTGAAATAAGAATAACAATATATTAATTTGAAAGTGATAAAATAAAAAGACTTATTCAAATTTAAGTGAATTTACAAGAAAAGTGAGAGTGATTATATATTTCGTTTTATATATTCAACACGTATGAGCATGATTTTAATATTTATTTGAGGTTAACCTCACTTTTTGATTGTAAGTATTAGTGAATGTATATAAATCTGTTAAAATTAGTTAAAGTTGATATGTCGTAAAGAAGTTTTACTTCTTACCTGTGTACTCTGGTACACACACACATTTTTTTTTAAGTTCAGCGAATGCTGTTGTTTTGCGTGTACAAAATGTAACATAAAATTAATTAATATAATAAATTATGAGTTTTAATAAAGATGAATGGGTTTTTTGACTTGTTGGGAGCGAAGGTCCTAGGTGTTCCTAAACGCGGGGATATAGATATGATTTTCTTTTCAGATATTGTCTTGAAACTGAAGATTAGGTCCGTCAGAAAATTCTGATAAAAAGAGTTTTACTAAGGCTGTACGTACCTAATTCACTGCTCAAATCTAGAGCTAGTATTGTATTCTCATATATTACGTAATCTATTAACATAGTTAACATTTAATGTCTGTTTATTTATGATGTATACGTTTCTATGCCCCTTATCCGGCTGTTATAAAACTTTGGGGAGTTGTTGTACGCGTGCCAGTCAAAGTTTCTGACAGTAAATGCTAGCAAATTCGGGTATTAGTTAGACTTACAGAGCACGGTATACTGCGCACCGCGGTTTATTAGTCTAGAGACGAATATCTATATATATTTAATAAAATTGTAACTGATCGATGTCTGTACATAGCAGCAGGTACCTATTGAAAAAAATATATAAGAGGGCTTTATAGTAAAATAGAAGCCTAAAACTATTATTTTAAAATTTGTGTGTTTGTAAGCGCAACGATAACCTATTGCGAGACTCTTGGAATGTCAAGCAGACATCTTCAATTTGATACCCACGCACAACATTTGAAAGTTATGTGCGCATTTAATGGTTGTATATCGCTCGCTTTAACGATAAAGGAATAAATATTAGGTAACCTGCATGTCTGAGTATGCCCATTACGGTCTCGAAGATATGTACCTAGTCTGCTAACCTGCAGCAGGTCAGCGCAGTAGACTATGGCCTGGCCTTCTCATGCTGAGAAAAGACCCGTGCCAAGCAGTGGGACAGATCATATAAAGAGCTGATATTATAATACTTGGACTGTATACCATTTGTACAAATGAGGTCTCACTATAGGTCATTTGGGTCATTTATAGTCGTGTTATGTGATTAGTTCAATAAATATCTAACTCGCTCATTCATATTGCTAGCATTAAAGTTATTTTAACTCTATTTACTCAAGTTTTAAAGATAGATGAAACGCCATTTTATATATCTGACACTGAAATAAACTTTTAAGAGCATGATAACACATTTTTTGTCCTTTCAATGAGTCTCATTTTGTTCAATTTGGAAGAATGAAATGACACGAAAAGCTACGGTTCGTTTTCATATAGTAGCTTTGTTGTGAAATCTATTGTGAAAGATACCATTTGAATATCTTAGTTATCTTTAAATTAACGTGTAGTCATAGGAGATAGTCTTCTTCTCCCTAGCCTTTATTATTCCCAAGTCACTTGGGGTCGGCTTTCTAGTCTAACTGGATTTGACTGGATGTCAGTTTTTACACGGAGTGGCTGCCACCTGACCTCCGCAAACCGATGGCTAACGATACGCTAAGGCCAGACCAGTGTCAGGATATTAGATGGCACTGACTTCCCAATAACGACTGCCATAGATGTTCATGGCAGCCGGGACCGACGGCTTAACGTGCTCTCCGAGGCACGGAGCAATCGATAACTGTCAATCAATACGCACGTAATTAATAGTGCGCGACGTGGGTTCGAACCTGAGATCCTCTGCATTGCAGTCTGTTGGTCTCCCACTGAGCTATCGCTGCTCGCGGCTGATCATGAGAGATAGAGTAAACTTATTAATTTTATAGTAAACGCATGCACTAAAAATAATACCTGCGTCGCGGAGGATTTGACAAACTTACAAATGTTTAAACTAAGGACATAGAGAACATTCAGACTCGAAACAAACATTTTTTTTTATACAACTAAGGTGGCAAACAAGCATACGGCTCACCTGATGGTAAGTGGTCACCGTAGCCTATGGACGCCTGCGATACCAGAGGCATCACTTGCGCGTTGCCGACCCTTTAGGAAAGGAAGTGGGAAGGAGACGGAGCGGGAAGGTGGAAAGAGGGTGATTGGGCCTCCGGTACTCTCACTCACCGAACGAAACACAACAGTAGGAATACTGCTATTTCACGTCGATATTCTGTGAGAGGGTAGTCCTTCCCCAGTCGAGCCGGCCCATTCATGCTGAAATCAGCGAGGCTCTACTACTCTAAATCTCTCCATTTGTGGATATCACAATGTTTTGTCACGTATGGGATTCGAATCCACAACACTCAACGCAGTGGCAGTGGCGTAGTGACTACTTCAACCACTAAGCCATCCGTGCACTCACTGAGAGGTGG
Organism: Catocala sponsa; assembly: GCA_963564715.1. Taxonomy (NCBI): domain Eukaryota; kingdom Metazoa; phylum Arthropoda; class Insecta; order Lepidoptera; family Erebidae; genus Catocala; species Catocala sponsa. The sequence goes on along the minus strand of OY751341.1, from coordinate 22,046,546 downwards.
AATAAACTATATTATCCTTACCTTGCCGTAACAGTCATTTGACTAGCACGGAAGGTAAAGAATTTTTATCGGTTTACCGCCATTTTTATATCTTGAAGTTAAACAGAATACTTCTTATTTATACATTCATTTACTAATGTACTAAGTTACTATAGTCAAATATGTTTAATAGGAACCCCAACACGACCAGAGAGAGATCAGGCGCAAGACAAACAGCTTCCCGAGGCACTGGTGCAACACCGCTGACTCCTTAACATCGCGCTATTAGTAACAATTTCTCGCCAGAAACCTTTACATAGTCTACTGGCTACCTGTAGGACTAGGTAGACCTTTTTTTTTTACTTGTGGGAATGCATTGTGTCGCATACCTACCCCTCAGCGGGGGCAGGTGGAGGGGCCATGTCGGACTCGCCGGGGTAAAGAAAGATGTTGAAATAATAATGGACCTCCCGGAATACCGACTAAGCCTACCACGGTGTTCCTCGACAAAACCACTATCGGCGGGGCCGCGCGAATCACTTGCACATGCGGTCGCGACCCCGCCGAAGGACTAGGTAGACCTAACCTAACCCGGGATTTGAACCTCACGCATAATAGTCACGTCACGTTCATAACCGTTACGCCACTGAGTTGACACCACCTATAGATTAAAGCAATAATCTCCAGATTATCACATCTTTCTCCATAATATGTGCAAAAAATGAAAAATACTTTCGTATCTACCATCTACATAATAGGTATAAAATAAGTCTGAGTACGCTACGCTACGCTGCGCAGTTAAGTGAAGTTCCTTGTTCACAATCTTTCAGCTTGAAAGCTCGAAGCGTGTCATATTCGGTCAGATTACATGTGTGTTGTATTAAATATTATACTATATACGTGCTTTTGCCTTGAGTATCGGATTATGAGGAAAACCACCTTCGAAGGAAGTTGGCAGGCCTTGCTTTTAAGTTTCCTTTAGGGATGTTTGTGTTATGGAATGGCTACTGGGTTACGAGTGGTGTGTTTATTGAGCGTGAGTTTTGTTTAACTGAGGTATAAGGTTGCGCTTATGTTTGCAGTTGAACTTGGTGTGTCGGATTTGATGACTGCGTGGGGTGAAGAGATAAGTGGACTGCTCCATATGAAATATCGAGTTTATACCCAAAGCACACACAAGTGAATTTTCAAAGAATTACATGGTTACCTTATTATTATGGGCATCCACAGGACAGGCTTGCCTAGTGTGGAGCCAATGGATACTATGTGTATGTATATGTACTGTTTTGGCAATAAATACATTTTTAATTTTTAATTTTTTTTACCTAATTATCAGTGGACCGAAGCTTTTTTATGAAATCCTACACATCTAAGGACCTCTTTCACAAGCTCAGCAAGCGGCTCGAAGCTTTATTTTCGCTAGTGAAATTGATAGAAGTTACTCGTAAGTTTTACTTGCCAATTAATGTTAATTGGGAAGTAACTAATCAATGCTTTACTTGGAGATGGTGAACGAGGCCCTAAGTGTTTTATATAATGTTTCTGTGTGAAGTCACCTGGCATTGGACTTGCATGGAGTATAGCCCAGCCCTTCCATATAAAGGCGAGGCCAAAGCCCACCAATGAAGGAGTTTATAAATAGGCCTGATAGGTATTATACCTATTACTATACCATACAAACATATTCTCACACCTATACACCAGGTGTATTGCAACCGGAAAATTCCTGCTACGGTTTTAGATCCCACGTGTCAGGAGACGAGCCAATTGCCATCTACCGGGCGCAGTTCCCAACTTGGTGCTGGTACTCAAAATTTCTGGTCAGAAAATACCAAATGAATTTTTCCAGAATGGAACCCAAGACTGCACAGCAGTTACATTCACTAACGTTGAGCCACAGAGACATCACTATAAACTGACTCAGTGCTGGGCACAGGTCACTTCTCAGTGTGACATTCGGTCACAGACCACTACGCTGGCTCACTGCAGGTTTACAGATTTCACATATCACTGAGAACATTATGAAAAGCTCTCAGATATGCATGTTTCCTCATAATTTTTACTAATTAATGCACAACTTCAAAAAGTCAGAGGTCAAAAACTAAAAAAAACTAAATTGGAAACCTCATATTGAATTCCTCATTGCTTTTTAAGAAGACGCTGCGTAAATTCTTATTTAATAAAGCCTACTACAGTGTTTTAGATTTTTTAAATGAGAGGGATTTTACTCTTCTCATTATTAATGTAGATAAGATTAAATAGACCTAATTTTGTTTTTTCAGTATTTTAATTTAGTTTTTAAATTGAATGTGTATGACACTAATGTTTTTGCATGCCGATTGGTAAAATATGGCTGAACACCATAACATGTTTATCACCTTTTTTGTACCCATATTTGCAAAATAAATTATCTTTTATCTTTATCTTTTGTCATTGCCTTGGAAACAAACTCGAGACCTCTGCATGCAGTTAAACAGTCTCCCACAAAGCTATCGATGCTATCACTATACCATAATTATTATACAAGCAATATCGTCTGCATATAGAGCTGCATAATTATGTTAACGGGTTCAAGTCCTGATTAATGCGGCAATATGGCCTTAAGTCTGAATACTCATAACGTGGCATACTTGCACTGGATGTTCACATCCCGTGTGCGAGCGATAAGCCTGCCTAAGAACCTCATATTGAGCTGAACATGCATTCAGTAACGTAAAAGATGGCATGGATGTGGTAACTATCAATTTAGTTTTTAACGAGTTGCCTTCCAGATGTCAAACGCGCAAATGTGTGTTTTAAAATTGACATATTATTATATTATTTATTTGTCAAATAATTTAAATGAAATGACGTAAAAATACACTTATGTTTGAGCTGTTCTCAACATATCCTTGGATCATATTGTTATTTGTTTGACAATAACGGAGATGACTGCGCACAAATAAGCAGACAAAAAATTTGTTTAATAATTGAATAATCTCTTTCTGTGTTTGCTTGTGTTGTGGCCAATGAGTTCAACGGGAAAGTATTATCAAGATATAAAAGAATCTATGTGGTGATCCAGGATATGGTTTATCTTTGAGCTAAGTTTCATCCAAATACGCTCAGCGGTTTACGCGCGATGGAGTAACAAACTTCCAAACTTCTTTATAACGTTTATTTTTTTTTGTATTAGTATAAATATTATGAAATACCATTTATTATTAACATTTATTTATAAATAAAGCAATTTATTATATAATAAAACTAAATTATATTACATAATTATTATGTTAAAATGCCTACAACGTAACACTTTTATACATTATTAATAACATTCAAAAGTGATGGCATTTGAGTGTGAAAAATTGAACACCACTGTCGAAAGTGACAACTAACATTTTTAACAGATGTTCGTTATTAACCATTGCTTTCAAATGCTTTAAGCATACTAAGAATCTCACACGATCTAGTATCAATGCTATAACCATTATATACAGATGAGAAAGAAATTAGCACACAGGTTTTAACCTGTGAGTGCCACTAATCTGGGCAAATGTACTTAAATGAAACTGACACAATTGGTTTACATCTATTATGAATTAATTATATAGTGTATACATATTGTGGCCATAAATTAAGCATTATTATATCTTTATTTTTAATTGTCAGTTATCACTCCATATTATAAAACAAGTCTCCCGTCTGTCTGTCTGTTCGCAATAAACTCAAAAACTACTAAACTGATTTTCATGCGGTTCTCACTAATAGAGAGAATGATTCATGAGGATTGTTTAGGTGTATAATTTGTTAAGGTTTTGTACTATCCTTGCGAAGCCGGGGCAGGTCGCTTATAAATGATATATGGGGTAATACGTCTTGAACATATGAGTTGAAAATGTCTGAAATTATATTTATAATTTGTTGGCGATTTAAAAGAGTGGCCGTGAGTTTCTTGCAGGTACCGGCTCATAGGCTGAACCTTTTGCCTGAACTTAGCAACTAACCTTATTGTAAATTCAGTAACTTCACTAAACTCACTTACTCATATACTTTGACGTTCATAAGTGTTATTTTTGATTTTGCAGCTGGCTATCCAAAGAATTATGTCTAAACAACTGGTTCATTACATTTTTCAACTATAGTTAAAAACGTTCCAGCCACATATTGTAGTAAAAATGGCGGTGAAGCGCCCACTATTGTAATAAATAGGAAAATAGATAATAATATGCCATATCAAAAACATCTTCCTTCCGTGGCCGGTGCAGTAATCATGCATCTAAGATGTGTACCCAAAGATCTATCTGAGCGCAGTCTTTGCGTTGCGCTTCACATACTGCGACTAATATTTTATTATATTTACGTATGTATACTAAGAAGTATGATATATACAACATGTCACAGATATAACGCACAACCTCAAACACCCCAATTAGATTAGTAAATCGTAATAATAATATAATCATTAAAATGTTACTTCTATGTACTTAAATATTTTAATTTAACGAATTAGTTCTTATTGTGCGCGGATAGTATGGGTATATCACAATAAATTTAACATTATTGCCTTTATTGCATCAAAAACCTTATTGCCTTGAATTATGATACATTTTCGTTTAATTCAGCTGTTTAATAAATGGGTAACTATAATTTAATTAGTTTTAAGTATTTTAGGGATAACAAATTACGTATATTAAAAATTTCTGGAATTGATTCAGTAGCCGATTTTGAACAATGTACTTTCAGGATGTGCGTTAATTATGTTACATGTTGTACCTATATAGCAGCGATAGCTCAGTGGGGAGACCAACAGACTGCAATGCAGAGGGTCTCGGGTTCAAACCCACGTCGCGCACCTCTGACTTTCGGAAGTTATATGCCTTTTCGAAATTATGTGCGTATTGATTGACAATTATCGCCGGCTCCGTGCCTCGGAGAGCACGTTAAGCCGTCGGTCCCGGCTGCCATGAACATCTATGGCAGTCGTTATTGGGAAGTCGGTGCCTTCTAATATCTTGACACTAGTCTAGCTTTAGGGTATCATTAGCCTTCGGGTTGCGGAGGTCAGGTGGCAGTCGCTCCGTGTAAAAACTGATATCCAGTCAAATCAGGTTAGACTAGAAAGCCGACCCCAAGTGACTTGGGAATAATAAAGGCTAGGGAGAAGAAGATTACGTCACCACAATATCTTGTTCTATATTTCTAATCCTTATCATTACTAATATTATAAATGCGAATGTGAGTTTGTTTGTTACGCTTTCACACTTTAACTACTCGACCGAGCAACATGAAATTTAGCATACACGTTGTGGGAGGAACAAAAAAGGACATAGGATACCATTCATCCAGGAAAAATACAGTTACTAATCTAACCTAGCTTGCATTTACGCGAGCGAAGCCGCGGGTGAAATCTAGTATGTATATAAATACTAGCTATTGCCCGCGTCTTCGCTCGCATTAATTTAGAATTTGACAATCAACTCGGGTTGTACTCTGCTTGTAATAATATAATCCAATTATGATTCGAAAGACACGTGGCGCCATCTATTATCATAAGAACGTTATTATTGTTTTCATCAGGAACAGTATTTTTTTCGTGATGAAAGGTAGCCTATGTCCGTTTCTGTACACCTGTCAACGTATACGCAAAATTTCAGGATGATAGGTTCAGTTGTTTAGGCGTGAAAAGGTAACAAACAAACAAACAAACAAACTCATTTTCGCTTTTATAATATTAGTTAGGATTAGGATTAGGATTAGGATAAGACTGACATTTAACACCAGTAATCTTGTAGTAACACACCATACGTATTAATAAAGCCATCACAAAATACGAAACCACAAAATCTCTTTCTACAGCCCTAATATATGTATTTCTAATGGCTGTATAAAAGTAAAACACGACTCATAGAAAGAATATTAATATGGCGCAGCTTCTGTACGTGTAAACTGATACGGAGAATATTTTAAAGGGTAGGAACACCAGTTATGAGCCGATGATGGGGCAATTTTGATCATAATTTTCATCTTGTTAACGTCATGCTGTATAAAGGAAAACGTTATTTTTTAGATGTTAACATATCGTTTGGTTTTAAATTGGTGCAGATATGGAACTTTATTTGATGTCGTATATGCGCAGTGTGAGCCACGAGGTATGTTCAATGCGATGCGGTGCGGTAGTAGATTATGTCACCGCGTTGTAAAAGAGAAAAGCATTTTTAATGGTTAATAAATACGGTGCTACGGTGTTTGTAACACTGTTATTGCCTTAGGCTTGCATATTTATATTTCTAATGACAATTTTTTTAAGTCACTTGGGGTCGGCTTTCTAGTCTAACCGGATTTGACTGGATATCAATTTTTACACGGAGCGGCTGCCACCTGACCTCCGCAACCCGAAGGCTAACGATACCCTAAGGCCAGACCAGTGTCAGGATATTAGATGGCACTGACTTCCCAATAACGACTGCCATAGACGTTCATGGCAGCCGGGACCGACGGCTTAACGTGCTCTCCGAGGCACTGAGCAGGCGATAATTGTCAATCAATACGCACATAATTTCGAAAGTCATATAACTTCCCAAAGTCAGAGGTGCGCGACGTGGGTTCGAAACCGAGACCCTCTGCATTGCAGTCTGTTGTTCTCCCCGCTGAGCTATTGCTGCTTTTATTATTCTGAATATCTGCCATTATAATACAAATACAAATGAAATTTAAACCAGCGCCCTATAACGGTTCAAAAGATAGAATTCAGACAGCAATACAGTGTAAAAGATTTGGAAAGTGATACCAGCTTTCTTGTTGTGAAGGTTCTAACTGTTCCCTTCTTGGTCATCTTTCTATTTATTTTTATAATTTTATTTTATTAATATAATAGATAATTGACATGTCCAAGAATTGTTTTAACATTTTTATCGAATTAAAGATTTTTGAGTTTGACTTTGACTTTGTGCACGAGTGATAATTTCTACATGGCGGAGGACTTAACAAATGTGTAATCATTAATATCCAGTCTCTTTATAATATCTACCCTATTTATAATCACTTGATATAATTACAAACTCTGTCTTATGTTCAACAAAAAAAATGTGTGTGTGTACCAGAGTACACAGGTAAGAAGTGAAACTTCTTTACGACATATCAACTTTAACTAATTTTAACAGATTTATATACATTCACTGATACTTACAATCAAAAAGTGAGGTTAACCTCAAATAAATATTAAAATCATGCTCATACGTGTTGAATTTATAAAACGAAATATATAATCACTCTCACTTTTCTTGTAAATTCACTTAAATTTGAATAAGTCTTTTTATTTTATTACTTTCAAATTAATATATTGTTATTCTTATTTCAAACCAAACTTCAAAACTAATATATTGTTGTTATTATTATAAATATATTACATTATATTCTTTACGTCACTATACTAAACTTTGATAAAAAAGCAACATGGCGCGTAACCGAAAAACGTGACGATTTTTTTTTACACTGCTACAAAATTTCTCCCATACGTCGATAAAGAAGTTTCACTTCAATAAATTTCAGCTCATTTTCTCTTATGCAGATCCAGTACTTCACATCGCGCATGCGTTATTTGATAGGTTACTAACGCTCTTTTAAAATAAAGTATTATCCTCTATATAACTATTTTTATTTACGTTCAAAAGAAAATCCAATGTCTTAACAAATAACTAACTTAACTTCAACGTACAATGTTTTAAAAACTTGATGAAATATTCACAATTTACATTTGTAGGAAGAGCTGAAACTTTTAATGAATGCCTAGTCCGCCGCGGTTCTAGCTACAACTGGTTAACTCACCCTATTTGTGATATTATGTAACATTGTCTACGTAATACAGAATGAGTTTATCAAATGTGGAAAATTCACCACAATAGTATAAAAAAAAACCTATAAGGTAAATATTTAACGCTTGGAATATTTATTTTTACTAGATTGTGCCCGCGGCTTTGCTCGCTAAATGTAGGTCAAGTTAGATTAGTAACAGTGCTTTTTTCTGAATGAAAGGTACGCTATGTCTTTTTCTGTTCCTCCGACAACGTGTATGCGAAATTTATGTGAACGGTCGAGTAGTTAAGGCGTGAAAGCGTAACAAACAAACTCACATTCGCATTTATAATATTATTTAGGATACTAATAAATGGGATTAAATATAATGACCACCAAAAATAGTAATTGCACACCAAAATATGCTTACTAAAATATATCATAACGAGCACCTATACGCCTCAAATCACTGCATTCCGTCTCGGAAGGGTTAGGTTATATTAGGTTCCTTCTTAAACCCACCCAAAAATAAAAGCTTTCCGTCAACTTATTTTGATCTCTTTGCTGTGCAATTAATATTTTTGGTATTAAAATGCGGTTTTAATTTTGGTGATCATTTACTATTTTTGGTGATTATTTACTATTTTTGACTGTTATATTTTACTATATCTGGTGATAAGTTAAATATAAGCCCTATTAAATGGTAACAACGCAACGTAGAAACACGCGAGCGTTAAATACTTCATTTTGTATGCAATGAAATGCATTGTCATTACGCGGAGTGTTGTGGGTTCGGAACCTAGACAATTCTTATGTGTGATATATAAATTATTCTGCGTCTGAATATTCTTTGTATATATTGTTGGGATGTTTGAAAAGGATTTAATCTTATTGCGGAAGAAAAAAGTAAAAGAATATATATTATGTTAATGGCTTAGGTACCATCAAGAGCCGTGTGCTTATTTGTTCAATTTGCAGCAAAAAATAATTTTAATTGATCCGGGTATCGCAACTGTGGCCATGAGCAGTGCCGGTCTACTCTAACGACGACCGAGTCAGATTACCTAATATCTGTACTCATAGTTCCAATAAAATAATAATGTCATGCCACCATCTGGTTGGCTGACCCTACCCTACTTTTAAACATTCTAAAGGAGTGAGCAACATTAATCTGAATTGAGGAAATGATACGAACTAATAACTTCGATTTAAGTTAAATACGTGTGCTTGAATATTTATAAAGTTGTATATAACGCTTATGTATATACACAGTTGTGAAGTAGCCCATAACGGAAATTAACAATGAGCGCGTGTCTGCAGAAAATACCAAATGATTTGAAAATTATACGATCCTGCATTCGAATATCGAATGATTCGAAAATTTACGATCCTGCATTCGAATATCAAATGATTCGAAAACTCTGCGATCTTGCATTCGAATATCGATGTATTCGCTGTCACTGTCATTTTTATTCGAATGACAATCAAATATTTGACTCTTGATTTGGATGTATTCAAAGAGTACGACATATATACTGAATCGGTAATCGATTTCATGCTATGTCGATTGAAACGGTGTCTTCACTATTGCTGCTAAGCGATCATCTGTCAAATGGGATTTGGTATTTGAAATAGACTATAGAGACGCTCCGTTTGTTAAATAGTATACAATCCAATCGCCATCAATATCTTTGTTTCATTGTCATAAGTTTTCGCTTATATTTGCAGTCTATTATTGGGACTCATGTTTAATACCCGGATCGGGCATATATTACATTTTTAACAGATGCACAGAGTCTGGAAAACTATCCGGTATAAGACATACATAAGTCTGGCTTCTATCACTTCGTACCTAAAACATATCTATCTTATCTTATCTTATGTGGGGGGCAGTCAGTGCAGACCGGCGACACTTCGACCCAGTGGGATCTTTTGTGTCGACACTCTCCCAATAACGACTGCCATAGATGTTCATGGCAGCCGGGACCAACGGCTTAACGTGCTTGCCGAGGCACGGAGCAGGCGATAATTGGCAATTAATACGCACATAATTTCGAAAAGTCATATACATAACTTCCGAAAGTCAGAGGTGCACGACGTGGGTTCGAACCCGAGACCCTCGGCATTGCAGTCTGTTGTTCTCCCCACTGAGCTACTCAAAAAAATAAAACAAATCTAACAAAATGTCCTTGAATTACCTAAAATAAGCCTTTGCCTACCCCTTAGGGATAACAAAAGCGTGAGTCAAACAGCAACAATGAACAAATAATAGATTACCCATCGTAAAACGCGGCAACTCGCTTCATAACGTGTCAAATTACAAATGTTCGCACACGACCGACGATAAGTACTTTACGAGCTTTTCGCCTTCAGATATTTCGTTGCCATGGATAAATTATCAGAGGGTCGTATGCTAATATTAACTGTGAAATAAACAACGGGTTTCTAATCAAGATGACGACGTAATAAAGTATACTGTACTGTGTATACAATATTAAAGATCTGCTTAAAGATAGCTGGCATTGCATCGCGGTGAAGTTTTGAATTTTGATATTGTTCGCGGATTTCCTTTTAAGTTATATTGTGAAATATAGTTAATAATAATAATAATATTCTACCACATACACACAACACCATCTAGCCCAAACTAAGCAGAGCTTGTACTATGGGTACTAGACAATGGATATACATACTTATATACTTTTTTTTTGAAGTGAAAACTTCTTTAGCGGCGTTGTGCACTTATTTTGTGATGGGTAAAAATGTTAAACTCGCGTCAGGACACGTGACCTGATCGAAAATTCGTAAGACGGAGGGAGAATTGTCATGTTTGTGTACGATAGCGCAATAACTGAATATTGTATTTTACCACATAAATGATAGTACTTTTATACTGATAATTAAAGCAATTCGTGCAAAATTATTCCCTAACCATTCCAAAATATCAAAAATGCACAACGTTTATATTCAAGTTTTCACTTCTGCCGGCACTCCCGGAGTGCAACCCGTTGATTTTTTTGTAAATACATACACATTATACATAGAAACATCCAGACCAAGACAAACATCAATGGTCATGCACACAAATGTTTAACTTGTGCGGGAATCGAACCCGCGACCTCAGGCTTGGTAGTCGGTTAAACTAACCACTACGCCATCGAGACCGTCAACCTTATATGAACTTTTATAGGGTCGTGGGGCACAGCATCGCAAGTTGGGATAAAATGTATCCTATGGGTTAATCTAGGACCCGAACTGTCTGTGTGTAAAGATTCATCAAAATCAGTTCTACAGTTTATGCGTGATTGAGTAACCAACATCAACAACAACAACAAGTATTATGACTAAATTTCGAAAGCTATGTCAGCTATGTCTTTAGGTTCCACCTCATATAGGCTGAGCGTATAGCGTTTATTGGGCATAGTTTACGCGATCCAGAAATCGAACTCGAGACCAAAAGGTCTTGGATTTAATTCCCGACATAAATAATAATGGAGCGGACCGAATAGGCTCGCCCCTATAACGTGAGACTTAAAAACATGGCTTGAAATATGATAGAAATACACACTTTGTACCCTTTTGTCGATATATATGTCAGAAAATGTAACATTTCTTTTTTAATAAAGTGTATTTTACTTATACATTTTACGTTTACTATCAGAAAATATTCTCGCAGCCAGAAAAACTACCCAAATCCGATATAACACTTTCACCGACTTACTGGTCGAATCTCGGTATTATTACATTTGTAAACGTACACAAGGGAAGAAAATTTCATTGCGAGGCTATTCACGGCACTATAAAGGTTCATATAAGTATACCATTTACATAATTATATGAGTGTAGAGCTATAAGAATCTGCTGAATAGACAATATTATTATTTCTAAAGGAAAAGTGGTATTACAGCATTAAATTGGAGCAATAAATCTATTATATTGCAAGTCTTATCAGCCATCTTTCTTATGGTTGTAGACCCATCTCTTTTAAGGAATTTGACGCTTATTTTTGTCTTGTTGTGGTTTATTAATGTGGGAATATGTGCGACCTACCCAGGTTTATTTATAAATGAGTAGTAGAGCCTCGCTGATTTCTGTATGAATATACCGGCTCGACCGGGAAGGACTACCCTCTCACAGAATATCGATGTGAAATAGGGTAAGTGAGAGTGCCGGAGGCCCAATCACCCTTTTTTCCCCTTCCCGCTCCTTCTCCTTCCCACTTCCTTTCCTAAAGGGTCGGCAACGCGCAAGTGATTCCTCTGGTGTTGCAGGCGTCCATAGGTTACGGTGATTATCATCAGGTGGGCCGTATGCTTGCTTGCCACCTTAGTTGGATAAAAAAAAATACTATAAAATAATTTAAGAGGTAGCTAAGTATTAACTAGCGACTCATCACACCTCAAACAGTTCAGTTATAAAACAACGGACTGCACGCATGGTCACCACGCCCCTGCCTTTACGCCGAGTATTGTTTGTGGGTTCGATGACGAAACGCGACAAAAAATTTTGTAATCTATAAATTGTTGCGCCGAGTCTGGATGTTTCTTGTGTCCGTTGTTTGAACGTTTGTATAGTCCCCGAGAATAAAACAAGTGTGGGCGTTGCCTACTTCAAAAATTAAAAAATCCTATGTCCTACTTTGAGAGTTAGTTGAGAACGCATGTACACAGTCGGATTGACTTTAATCAAGGAATGGAAGCGTAAAGCAGCCAGATAATGGCACATCGCTAATCTGGCAATTGTTGCCAGTTTGTCTTTGCGAAGCGTTTGCTATACAGCTCTGCCTTCTTCGAGGCTCTAGGCGTAAGAATATGTGTAATGTCGCTATTGATAGTAGATAAGAAATAGGTTGAACGCTTTTTGACATCCAAATAAAAAAAGCTAAATTCCTAATGTAACACAAAGAAAGCTTTAAAAAAATATTGACCTCGTTTTAATATGCTTAGTTATGTTCTACATTCAAAGAAACCAAAGTGATGATAGAACGTAACATTTAGGTCAATCGCAGGCATTAGGGCTCGAGTGCGGGGGAGAGAGGGGGGAAACCGACACTCGGCCAAGTCCGACCAGCGTGGACGATAAACTTGATATGTAAGTAAAATGGAGTAAATAACATTGACGTAATAGGTATAACTTACTAGAGGCATATTTTGTCTTTATTTCCATAGTATAGATAAGCATCTTAACATACCTACATATATTATTTAAACGTGGTGTAATTTACTTAGTAAGATTAAGTCAATTGTTATTATTTGTGAATTTATTTTTAATTAGAGCTCTGTAGCGTCATCTTGTACTGATCTATATCTAATAATCATGATGTGTACAACTGTTAGTTTATAAGTTTTATACTGTATGCACTATGTTTTGTTTTGTGTGCCATATAAATAAATAAATAGAGGTGACGTCCCAACAAGTATTTTAGTGTCAAGCGTTAGAGTGCTTGCTTTCTAACGCACTTAGGCCTGATTTCTATATCGAGAAACAAATTCATAAATACATATTTTTCAAAAATAAATTATTTGCAGATAAAATGAATCGCTTCTTAAATATAAGAACGAGCCTAAAGCTCGGATCTTATATTACGAAACAAATCGCTTAAGCTACAGACAGTTATATTTTAATACATTTTTCATAGAATGTTGCGAAAATGAATTGTCTGTAGGTAAAACGACTTCATTCTTTATATAAGAACCAGGCCTTAGCCTATTATTGCAATGACATGTTTAAGTGCAAAATTACAACATGTAAATCACGTCAAGTGAGTTAGGCCCCATCCCTATATTCTAGAATCAAGTCATTTTACGTAGTGACAGTTAATTTTTAACGCATGTTCTATGACAAATATGTCAAAATGTAACTGTCTGTAAGTAGTTAAAACGATTCGTTTCTTTCGTAAAGTATTTTAATATTTAAAATATTTCATCAAGTGTATTACGGTACTGCTTAATTAATTGTATTATTGCTCTCAAACGTGTCGTTCCGGTAATCACCTGACTATGTGAGTTAAAGAGCATAAACTTTAACTCGTGTTACAGTTCTTGCAACTCACGAAGGCGAGCGGGCATGCACAGTGCGGTAGTGTGCGTGTTTGACAGAGCGGTCAGTTGCGAGCGACACTTACACACACACATACATAGCCCGCTCGCCATCGTGAGTTGCAAGAACTATACACTAAAATTTAATTAAGACGTTTCTTTTAGTACGGTATAATATACACATTATTTTAGCTATGCTTTTAGGTCCGATACAATAAACTTATCGCTTTAACTCATATTACAATCAATTTAATAAATATGCCTTTTCTAGGACGTAGATCTTAATAACTCCATGATAAATACTTTTTATATTAAGACTGGTGGATTGAAGAAAAGTTTTGTTCCATTTTTCACGTAGGTTCGTCGTAGGACGATCGGTTTTATTTAGGTGCTATTTGTTATACCTGTTTGCGTAAGTTTGGATTTATATTTGTTACGTATTGATGTATAAATGGCATAGATATATTTAGGTATATGCATGTGTACAAATAGGATACCGGTTTTTTCTATTAAGTATGCGTTCTCGTTAAAAAGAGCGAGTCGCAGGCGAATTACCTATACATAAAATGTGTATTATGTTAATTGAATATTCGGACAATTGAATCAACAATTTCCTTACATATAGATATTTTTGATAAATAAAAAAAAATTAAAATCTCAAATGTTCTGTCTGTTAGTCTGTGTAACTGTGTGTGTAATTACTTTTATCCTTAGTAATATTATAAATTCGAAAATAACTCTGTCTGTCTGTTACCTTTTCACGGCTAAACCACTCAACCGATTATGATGTAGTTTGGTACAGAATGATATAATTTAAAACCTGAGGCCTTACCCAGGTTTTAAATACATCAATAAAAGTGCTAAGTACTTTTTATTAATGTAGCTACCCTTATGTACACGGGCGGAGCTGGGGGCGAAAGATAGTTTATTATAAAAGATAACTACACTAGAGATCAAGTTCTGAGTCGTGTGGGACTCTTCAATCATACAGCTAACGGAAACAAAGTACACCCTTACATCTCTACAATAATAGTTGACATATTTTAATAATAGTGAATGGAACAGTCGCAAGAGGCAGACCTAGGCGAACGTTTCTTGATCAGATCAGAGACGTTCTGGACAAAGGCCAGGTTAAGAGCACCTTAAACCGGCGAGCGTGTATGAGGAATGTAATGAAAGTGAATGAAGCCAGAGAAGTGTTTCAGGATCGTAGCAAACAGAAATCCGTAGTCTCTGCCTACCCCTCAGGGAAACAGGCGTGAATCTATGTATGTAAAAGTTTTCATTACTTTACCCTGTTATTTGAGGCCTAATTCATAATTTGCGCTTTCAAGTTCAATTTCAATTCGTGCAAAGATTTCTGCGCGATAGTACTCTATCATAAACAAACTAATAGTTGTAATTTTTTTGAAATGTCATCGAAAATACTGAACCCAATATACTTCTTGAGTTGTAGGTAAGTGTATTTACATTAGAAAACATAAACAACATACCTTTTATACTAAAACTGTCTCCAGACTTCATAATCCTTTATAAAGCTGGCAAATTGCTTGAAAAAAGTTTGTGTAATATTTTACTTGTACTTTTTTAAAGGTAGGACAAGCAGACACATAATGGCGTAGACTTAGTGCTAGGATTCTTTTTAAGGTTTTATATTCTAGGGCACCTTTGAGTCTGGAACCGTAAAAAGATTAGAGATATAAAGATTACATCTTTGCGACGATAAAAACTTATGTCAACAACCAAACTGAATCGTATCAAATCCTTTCAGTGATTTTTAGACGATGCCGTCACAAACTGAAATGTAGGTAAACAATCTAAAAACCATAGTTTTGGTTTCAGTTCACCAAATATTCGACAACATTTTGTTTTTAAAATTATAGTCAACTTCTTTTTGCCCGCGGTTTCGCTCGTGTAACAACAGTCTTTTCTGGACGAACAGTACCCTATGACCTTCTCTGTACCCCTGGCAACATGTATCAAAAACTTTCATGATGTTCGGTCTAGTAGTTAAGACGTGAAAGCGTAACAAACAAACAAACTCACATTCACATTTATAATATTAGTTAGGATGTACAGACACATCTTTATTACCGTTTCACAATACATAAAAATATCCATTAAACTAAAATGTCGTACATCACAAAACATAAACATCACACCGTATTATACTAAAACTGTCACCACACATTATAATCCTAAGTGAAGTTAAAAATGTTGGAGAAAATCTTTGTACAATATTTTACCACACTTACGGAAAAAGAGTGTTATTACAATGGCTTTGTTCACTACAACCACGTGAATATAACATGCGGCCAGCATCATTTCCATCGCCCGTGGCACACTAGGCCAGCTGCCAAAAGCCTAAGCAAAATTCGGCACGAGAACGCGTCAAAATTTTTGCAAAGCTTGACTCTTCAGATATATTCATAGCATTGTAAAATAATATAGTGACGGATACTAAATTATAAAAGTAAATATATGTCCGAGCGTCAAAAAAATAATCATTGGAATGTAATTTATTTCTGTAATTGGAGTTGAATAAAGCGCCATCTACTGGTTTGTTTCGGAACGACAAGCGTAAGCTTGAGTGAGGTCGCCATAGAGCCAATGTGTCAGTTGAAGTGACAGCTATAACTGTCAGTGTCATATTGACGTTATATAAGCGCCGGATACTCGTGCGCGGGCACATTCGGTTGACGAACTCGCTGCGTTACGGATTAAATCAGAGATAATCACAGTAAACCTTTATTGTTTTATTTCTCTTGTATTTGCCTATCATTAGTATTCGTACGAAGTATAATACCACGCCTATATTTTGTTGCTTCATCATGTCAAAAGCGAGTGTTGCCGTCCTTACTCTCCGACATATATATCTTCTTGTCTTTTTAATAAGACAACTCCGCAATAGTTATAATTCCTGTGTCGCGGGGAACTTTAGCATTCAAACAATGGACACAAATAACACCTAGACTCAGAACTCCCGGAAGTCCTATTTGTGGATCACACAAATGTTCCATGGTCGATCCCACAACACTCGGTGCGGACCTTTCAGACCCAGCGTACCCCTGGCCATACCCCTGGTGGTACGGTGCGTCTTTTATAGTTAATCGGTACCACCGAGTGAGACAGTGGCGAGGCGACCACTTAAACCACTACCACGGACTATATTGGACAGAGTCGAACATGTCATGACTGTCAAAAGACCATTGTCTGCAAGGCGCCTAAAAAACACAAAAATCTTCGCTATTTCCCATTTATAATTAGTACTACGGTGTGATCAGTATAGGCTGCCTAGCCGCGTCCATGCTGCTACTAAGAATTCCTTCTCAGAAAAACTCAATAACATTATGTTTGACCCATCGAACCCGAAACCAAACACAGCAGAGTACCTACAAATCACTTCGGCAATAGCGTGTGACCACTCTGTAAAACATTGATTTTTGAAATATTGTGTTTTCACAAATTTGTTGTGTTTCTATATTTTCACATGATGTGGTCTTTATAATAGGATCCAAAACAAATACTTGGAAGGTATGAATGTCAATAGAAAGCATTTCTAAGATACACGAATAACGTTAAATATTATTTTCTATGAAATAAATTGATGTTTTGAAATTAATTAAATTCAAATATCATTTACATGCATAAATACATAGATTCACGTCTGGTTCCCAGAGGGGTAGGCAGAGACTACGGATTTCCATTTGCTACGATCCTGACACACTTCTCTGGCTTCATTTACTTTCATCACATTCCTCATACACGCTCGCCGATTAAAGTTGCTCTGAAACTGGTTTTGTTTTTTTTAAATATCCTTTATATACTTGAAATTTTATGAGGGTAATGTCGACTTCAGGGATCGTAGCAACTCCCATGGCCAAAAAAATCCTGTGTCGCGGAGGACTTTACAATCATTCAGACAGACACAACGAATAGCCAGATTCGGAACAACTATTTGTGGAAGACACAATTTTTTGTCCCATATGGGGATCGAGCCCACAACAATCAACAAAAATTATCGCAAAAAATTGTGAAAACGCCTAAACGCTTGGCTATTCGTACTACTTAACACGAGATCTGTATAATACATAATTGTAAAAGTGATCTGTAAAGTATTTAACAGGACAAATAATGAGGACCTTTCACAAAAACAAATAATGATAATTGAAATTAAACTACTATATACGGATTTTATCGCGTTGTTTATTTGATACTTTATTACAAAATTTAGAAACCGTTACGCTATTATTACTATTAAACTTTACTAATTAAATAATGATAATCTTTTGCTAAAGCCAAATAACCAATGCTCTTTGCTTCTATAAGTACTTAGGTAAGCGATAGCTCAGTGGGGGGACCAACAGACTACAATGCAGAGGGTCTCGGGTTCGAACCCACGTGGCGCACCTCTGATTTTCGGAAGTTATATGACTTTTCGTAATTATGTGCGTATTGATTGACAATTATCGCCTGCTCCGTGCCTCGGAAAGCACGTTAAGCCGTTGGTCCCGGCTGCCATGACCATCTATGGCAGTCTTTATTGGGAGAGTGTTGACACAAAAGATCCCACTGGGTCGAAGTGTCGCCGGTCTGCACTGACTGGCCCCCACATAAGATAAGATAGGTAAGGTCCAGTATATATTTGTCCATAAGCAATTAACGTGGAATTACTAAAAAGGCATTAACTAGATGAGATGACACCTCAGGGGCACTTTGTTGAAATAACCTTTAGAACATAAATACGCTTTTAAAACTGGTCTGTACCAAACCTATTTTGACGATAGAAAGAGCAGTCTCGGTGGCGCATCGGTAATGAATGCGAATGCTGTGTACGTCATCTTAGAAACAATTCCATTGGGTTAGTTAGGGAGTGTTACTGTCGCTGATGTAGTTTCAGTTCCAGCGATCCACCCACCATACTAGGCAGCATGTTGACACACCGTGATAGGTTTAGTCGTTAAAACCCTATGCCTGGTGAAATGGGATGTAATAAGTACAGCAATTTTTACCCCGTTGTGTATGTTGGTGTTGCAGTACAGTGAAGAAAATGTTAAGGCTCCTAAACACAATGCCGGCGGCATGTGCCGCCAGCTTTTGCCGGGCATTTGTGCCGCCGGCTTGTGCCGCAGAAACTTGCACAAAGCCGCCGAGTATCATTCCAGTTATGACAGTCGTGGAGAACGCTAGCCGCGCGGTACGCCGGTATACCCGGGTTGGCGGCCATGCCGGCGGCTTCTTTGTGCGGCGAAACTGGCGGCTTTGTATGCCGCCGGGTGCACCGCGGCTTGACCGGCGGCAGTGCCGGTGTTAGTGCCGCCGGCACTGTGTGCCTTTACGCATTCAGGCCTTAAGTACTAGAATGATCATTATGAATTTTGGCATACAGGTAGTACAGAAATGGATATTGGGTACCTTCCATATACAAAAAGTACTGTTACCGAGGGATACCACTTTATTGACAAAATCTACATTAACGAGAGCAAAGCTACGGGCAAAGTCTATAACATCAGTCCTGTGTTAAGCTTTCCCACTGCTGGGCATAGGCCTCTTCTCAGCGTGAGATGTAAAATCTAGTGAAAATAAAAATGTTAGGCTATAGCTTTCACATACTTACGTCACCGCTTCCAAACGTCTACCTGGCCTCAATATTATCCCCTCAATTACAGACAAAGGAATATTGATAAAGGCTTTTAGAACATCGTTCGATTCGTCCACACTAAACCCAGTTACTTCATGTCTATTTGTTTTCGAGTTTATTTGTTTGTTTGTGTATAATCGTCGTAATATTTTAGATTTCATTTGCGGTGTATAACTCCGTATATTTGTTTGCTTTCTTTCCTTATTCCTTACTCGGTGTTTTCGGTAAACAGTAATTTGTATGTTTTCTTGGTGTGTTCTAGTTATGTGGTTCTGTTGATATACTTAGGACTGATCTTACCTACAGTCAATGTGACTTCCGTGAAAAATAACAGTACCCATGAAAACAAAAATCCTAAAACGTTTTTGAGGAGAGCAAATTCTTTTTATTATTTTTATAAATAAGGACTGCCTGCTGCAGTGATTAGAAATGTGAAAATGTGATTACTGGGCGTGAGATCTTCGGTTCGGTTTCAGTTAGCCACACACCATTTAAGGCAGGAATAGGCATACCTTGGTTTGGTCGGTCGGATCCGGGACTTTCCATGTTTCCCCGGGCGACTCCGCTACCTTTTTCCCGCATAGCGGGATGCGTAAATGCATTCCAATAGGTAAAAAAATAAAGTCTTATCTTAACTTATTAACCTGGTTCCATAAAAAATGCAAGGTGCGACTATGTTACAAACGTCGGACATAATTATAAAACTACTAGAATCGGAGTATCATGGTAAAAGCCTCTTCAGCCTCCTTCATAATGTTCTAGAAACTATCTCCCACTAAATCAACGTAAAAAAATACGCCTCACCTTTCGTATTCCAATAGACATGAATCCTAAAACAGTGTGACAAGTAAAAATAACAAGATTTAGTCGATAAACTGGAGGAATGGTAATGATAATAAATTCTATTCCATCTGTAGCGATAAACAAGTATTTTCGTAGAATCAGTGCCAATACATAGTGTTGGAAATGCCGATAGATTAGCCAGAAAACTTTGCAAATTTGGCAAATGATACCGTCAGTGATGGACTCTATTACCTATTTGCCAAATATATTTTCAGTTTTTGATACATACAGTAAAAACAAGGACTAATCTGCTCTGGTATTGAGTTCACTAATGTAGAAGACACATTGTCTTTTACGAAGGTTTCTTTTTTGATTTTTAAGTGCGATGAATTTACTGCCGAGAAACAGGTATAGTGCCTTTCGTAAGAATAGCAATTGAGACGGTGGCTTTTTCTCTTGGACTATGATAATAACTGACCATCATGGTAGAAGAAAAACAATATATTTAAATCACCTTAAGAATCAATCTGCGGCACTGAGATACTGGTACTAAATGCCACTTCTTTAAGCTAAGTGGCTGCATAACATAGATTCTATTCTATCTTATAAGATAGCAGAAGTAAAAAGAATAAACGATATTAATTACCTATGATTATATCAGTCATGTTTATTCCCCAGCTGGATTTATATTTTAACATCATTTTCAAAATAATTTTCGGTTTAGAATTAAATAAAAAGAATTTGCGTCGTTTTACATTATATTAAGACACGGGCAAGAAACTGATAAATCATTCTGTCCCGCAAATGGCTTTAGGACTCAATCATTACGTGTGAGCTTCGAGTGTGAGCCAATGTTGTTGGTGAAAAGACGGTATCCCGCCGGCACCCCAACTGACAGCATAATGTAAAACAGCCTTAAGCGCTAAATAAGAAATGTTATAGTACAAAAATATGAACTCAACTAAGCTACATTTTGTCGCAATCTCCTAGCAAATAAGTAACAAAGGCTGCTCACAATCAGGTGCGTCACCGCCATTATTGGACATAAAAAAGGGTGGGTATTCAACGAAATATATCTGCAACGGCCCCTACTCGAAATTAGGACAATATATTACCGTCATTCTGTCTAGTGAGCTGTAACTTCAAGGCGAAGACCTTGGATAGTAGATTTCTTTGTAAAGCTGGCTGGAAACGAATTGGGAGTGTCTGAAGTGTCGGCAAGAATATTATCTTGAATATTGACTAAATAATACTGGGTTCTTATTCAATTAGGTATATTCATAAAAATTTATAAAAATATAAAGATAGCGTACTATGTCATTTGGTTGCGTAGATTAGGTACTTCTATTTTGTTGGAAAAGATGATCATCCTTTGATGATGATCCTTGCCATAACTTAAACGAAGGCATATATCATAATATTGTTTAAATTATGGCCGGTTGCAAAAAAAAGGTTAAGCGGGTTCGATCGACTATTTATGTGGTTGGTGACTTTTGTTTACTGGTTGACATTCGAATCTTCTAAGTAGCTAGAAGATTCGAATGTCAACCAAAAAAGAGCTGTGCTTAAGAAGACAGTAGTATCGAAGCGACCAAACGTTTTGAATAGTTGACAACGTTATTATCAGTTGCTACACAACTATTATTGGTATTGAGATTAATTAACTAATGATGATCAAGGAACAATGATTGAATGACCAATAAAGGAACATATTCAAATTACTTAATCATTCTAATAGTTAATTCATATGTTTTATTGATAGCCATACCCTTTAAAGTATTTAGAGTATTTATTACAGAGATTATTGGTAAACATTAATTGAAAATAATTTGCAGGAGCATCTTGTCGGCAACATACGCTCTACATAATATTGTCTTCTATTTACGCCAATGTTATTCATTGAAATTACCATCAGCTTGGGATCCAGTAATTCAAATAGTCAAACCCAAGAAAAAGCAAACCACAGCTAGACTTCATGATACTTTGAGCTTATTCTGCGTAAATAGAAACACCCATGATTAAATTATGTTCGGGTACTTTGAAATAACTACACTGGAACATTAGACAAGTACCATCTTAGTCTCCCCGTGACCATAACGACGAATGGGAAACCAAAACGAATGGGAAAGTGTAAACATAAATATAAATAGTATAATAATATAGTAATAGTATAAATAGTTTTAATAGTTTCAATAATTTAATTAGCTTAAAAATTAGTAAAGTTTAATAGTAATAGTAGTGTAACAGTTTTTAAAATTTTGTAATAAAGTATCAAATAAACAACGCGGAAAAATCCATATATAGTAGTTTAATTTCAATACGATCTTTATTTATTGCTTGTCGGACAGGGCCTTTATAAGCACTGAAACACATATACCTACCAATATTTGTCCCGTATGTGGTTCTAATCTATAACGTTCAGCGTGGTGATTCGTGTAGTCAAATGCAACATGTTTAAAACTTACAACAAGTAACTATTAAACCAAAAGCAGCGCTATTGTATTTCCAATTCAAGTAACAAATTACCCTTAAAACGTAACAACATTTATAAAATTGCTTAATCAATACTTTTACTGGCGTAAAGCGTTTTAGAAAATTACCATGTTATGAATAATTCATATTACTAAAGTAGAAAAAGTAAATAATGAGATTTTGGGAAGCTCCGAATTTGCATGTAATATTGTACCGTTGAGATCTAGACGGATATCGGTATTGACAAAAAGCTGTTGAATATTACATAGGTTGTAATATTGGGTCTGATCGATAACTACGTACCTAGTTGAAAATCCAAACTTGTCCAGACAAGATAGACAAGTTTTGATTTTCAACTAAGATTCCCAGGAATCTGACCGGATAGTCTTAATTATAATCGCTGTATCATGTTGGAAGACCGTTGGACTGCTACGCAATAGTTTCGAGTTCGATCCTAAGGCGCGCATATCTGACTTTTCGAAGTAATGTGCATATTAATTAGTTAATTATCGCTCGCTTTAACGGTTAAAGAGAACATCGTAAGGTTAATCATCATTATAATGTTCTCGAAAATATGTGATGTTCGCTAACGCGCACTGGTCCAGCGTGGTAGACTAGCAGTGGAACAGTTTTTTAACAGGATTGATCTTATGTATCACAAAGCGCTTTGTTTTCATGTCTGTCTCTTATATGGTAGGCGGAGATGTATTACATATGTATGTATTAAACCAAATCACGTATATCCTAACTAATATTATAAAAGCGAAAATGAGTTTGTTTGTTTGTTTGTTACCTTTTCACGCCTAAACCACTGAACCGATTATCCTGAAATTTTGTATATACGTTGACAGGTGTACAGAAACGGACATAGGCTACCTTTCATCCCGAAAAAAATTGCTGTTCCCGAGGAAAACAATAATAACATTCTTATGATAATAGATGGCGCCACGTGTCTTTCGAATCATGATTGAATTATATTATTACAAGCAGAGTACAACCCGAATTGATTGTCAAATTCTAAATTAACGCGAGCAAAGCCGCGGGCAAAAGCTAGTAGGCTATATTTTCTTATTTGGTAAACAAACAAACTTTAAAAGTTATTCAGTTACTGCTTTCAGAGATGTGATGATGATACATACAGATGGGTTTTTATGGATTGTATCTATCCATTATGCCTTATTTATTTAGTAAATAAAAAAAGTAAATAAAATGAGACAGGCAGAGTTTAATGTTTAAAAATTTTATGTTTTATGTTTTTCCTGTTTATTTCTTTAATTAAGTTTAAGTAAGTATAGTTGTAATTATAATTTGCAAGCTATGGTTTCCTATAATTGAGGGACTATACACGCTAAGAACTTTATTATTACTATAAAATGTAAAAGAGCAGCGATAGCTCAGTCGGGAGACCAACAGATTGCAATGCAGAGGGTCTCGGGTGCGAACCCACGTCGCGCACCTCTGACTTTCGAAAGTTATATGACTTTTCGAAATTATGTGCGTATTGATTGACAATTATCGCCTGCTCCGTGCCTGGGAGAGCACGTTAAGCCGTTGGTCCCGACTGCCATGAACGTCTATGGCAGTCGTTATTGGGAGAGTGTCGACACAAAAGATCCCACTGGGTCGAAGTGTCGCCGGTCTGTAGTGACTGGCCCCCATAAAAGATAAGATAAGATTACTATAAAATGTATGTTATTGTATATTCCTTTGTTGGAAATCCTTAAATAAATAAATAAACATTTATCTAATAAACAGTTTAGCTTTGCTCGTGGAGTACACGACTGCTTACCATCAGGTGAAGTGTAGTGTTTGGCAGGTAATAATAAAAATATAATTGCATGCCGCTGATTTTATTATCGTGACGAAACAACGTTTATATTGTAATTCTACGGTACATAAAGTTTCTAGGATCTTTAAGAAGTTTGAAAGCAGGAAGGAGAGTTTGACTCTTTTGCTTGCTAGCACTTCTGTGACTCTTTCATTGATCACGAGTGACTATTCCAGTGATCTGTGATCCATGCGTCCATAGCCTATGGACAATCCTTACAATAAGGCAGGCCGTTTAGCCTTCTGCCACCTTGCCTGTTTAAAAAAGCTGTAGTAACAGACAAATATAGTCAATTAAATTCCAATAGCTATTTATTCATATAACCACATAAATATTTATTGTATCGGTTGGACCACCGGGCACATAATAGAATCGCTTTATCCATATTTCATCATTCAATCAGCTTGGCTACATTGTCAACATTTCAATGTGATGAATGTTTTAATTATAATAATAATCTTTATTACCAGTTTTACAATTTTGTGCATACAATATGCTAAAACAAACGTTATTTTTACAAATTGTACGTTATTACAGTGTTGTAACCATCTGACACCCAAGCTAAGATTGAACTTGTGTTATGGGTGTCAGAGCCTTCAAAAATTGACTCGTTTATTACAATACGTAAATACGTCGTGTGTGACGTGGTGTTTTTACTTTCTTGAGACATTTTTAAATACGAGTAAATAATTTATAAGTATCGTATATAATCGGGGTTATGCCGAAGCTTTTTGGCGAATTTCGTTTTAAATTATGTAATAAAAAATAAAAATAAAATCGAACTTGTCCACGAACGCCAGCTCAGTCCAACATGCAAGGTACATGTTTGCGGCTTAGCTTTCTAGGGGAGTAGGAGAACAATCTCCTATCCTCCTTACCCTCTGTCCTTTTCACACATGCTAGGCTAACTGCTTACCATCAGCCTTATAGCAGGCTTAGTTGTGTTTCTTTAAAACTTCTGTGATGCTAATAAAATGAAGCTCTGTCCACGTGCGGCGGCCACTTACCATCAAATGGGCTGCTAGCTCGTCAGTTGCCAGCAACAGTAAAGAAATACCTTCCAAAAACTATATTACATTCCAAATATCGGGCGTTAATTTCCGTAGCGTATTACAGAAATATTTAATCTTATCCAAGAATATCGCATAGCGAACAAGACTGTTTACTTTATTTGCAATTTTAACTTGTTCATCCTAACTCCTAACTAATATTATAAAAGCGAAAATGAGTTTGTTTGTTTGTTACCTTTCCACGCCTAAACCACTGAACCGATCATTCTGAAATTTTGCATATAAGTTGTCAGGTGTAGAGAAACGGACATAGACTACTTTTCATCCCGAAAAAAATTACTGTTCCCGAGGAAAACAACAATAACGTTTTTGTGATAATAGATGGCGCCACGTGTCCTTCGAATCATGATTGAATTATATTATTATAAACAGAGTACAACCCGAATTGATTGTCAAATTCTAAATTAATGCGAGCGAAGTCGCGGGCAAAAGCCGTAATTTTATATAATTGACTAGTACACTAATGAAATTCCAGGTAAATTGTTCTCAGAAATTTAATAGCGTCCATGTTCTATTAAAGCTTTGTGATCCTTTAACGATTTTCATTACTTTAATTTCATTTTAAATTGGTATAACACTTTTCTAGGAATATGTTACGGGATTATGAGTACGTGCGAGATGGTACGACATTATCTTAAGTGTTTTATCTTGGCATCGCCTTTTAATAGAAAATGGTCAGTAGATGCAATAGTTATATTATTGCCAAAAAGTAGTAGCTACATAAGCGACTGAAAAACGTCTAGAGTACAAAGACTCAGGTAATCCTAGGATTACCTGAGTTTTGTACTCTAGGCGTTTAAGGCTCTAAGATTTCAGGCACTATCGTTACTGTCTAGACAGTACCCAAAGGACAGTACCTAAAAGAAAATACCTGAAGACGTGGTCACTAACCGTGTACAGAGGCCGGGTGGTTTTCTAGTTGATCCCTATTTACCATAATATACCTAGAATATGTACTGTGTGAATAAAGTATTGTATCCAAAAGACTTTGTGTTGAATACCTACGTGGACTAGAGTAGCTAGGCAAAATCAGAACCAAAACATACGAAACCTTTGTTTGACGATAATTACATATTTTTTTCAAACGTCGACAACATTTATATGAATATGAAAATGTTAGTTTATACTAAGGACACAATCAAATTAAGTCTGAAAACATTATAATTACTATCAAATGAAAACAGATTATCAACCAAAATTCTCTACACAGTGCTATGAAAGCAACAGAATCAAACTGCTCTTATTAACTACGACGCACAGTGGGCAAAATGCCAACGAATTCGGCCATAATAAATGGCTCTTCGAATAGAATTAACGCCCGTATTTTGTATAAGTCTTTCTATAACAGATGTTCGTGAATTTGTTCGCAACGAAGGCTTCTAGCCGCTTATGGTTTTACCTGCAACAAAAGAAAACGTCATCCATTAATGTCAAGCTTGACAGCTTATCATAAGAGGAAATCGTAATAATTTTATGATATTAATGAAGGATTGTCACCGGGAATTTAACTCCTTCTTTTCGTGATGTGAAGTTATACTTGCGTGAGAAATATTAAAGCCTGTAGTCTCTAATTAAACGTATGTAGATAAAGTCTTGTAAACATAGTACTTTAGTACAAAATATAGAATGTGAATTATATAAAATGTACTATTAAAATATTAATGTTAGCAAATATGTATGCTTACAAATAGTACTTCGAAAGTACTGGGTACTTTCTTTCTTTAATCTAGACCTAAATTTTATCGTAGGTATAGTTTCAATATAGAGATTATGTTAATGAAGGTTGTGTTTTATAGACCAGTGAAATATCCATTTTCTCAATCATTTATTTCTAGTGAAGTAGAGAATGGTAGTTCTGCACATAATATTTAAATGATTACTTATTGGAAGTCCAATAATTGCATTGTTTATCGAAATCAATCTTTAAAGTTCTTAACTCCATGTGGATTTCAATTGCCAACATTGGAACCCAATTTTATACTATGTCATATTAAATTGCAACTCATAATAACTCTCGGGCTTAAAAGTCACCAAAAGTAAATAGTAAATCTACATTTGCTATTTAATCTATATATTGTGAAAAGTAAAGTCGATGAAACGAATGAGTAATATAGTACTGCAAATCTTTCAAGGTAACAGTCGTGACATAGGTACCGATAGTTTAGCTCTACGAAGACAAATAGACATTGTCAATCATCATCGCAACGAGACCTTGTAAAACACATTATCCTCAAACATCATTCCATTACAAGATCATTACATGAATATTCCTGCAATTACAGTAAATGAAGCACAATATACTAAGATGTAGGTGGCCGACGATGTTGTCTAGTTCCCTAATGTACCTCTTAATGACAACGAAATAAAAAAATTAACGCGGACTGGAGGCACAATGGCTATTCAACTGAAGACGTATACTCGTTAATGATCCTTAGTTAAAATATATAGGCGTCATTACTCGGTTTATTTACTATTTGGTAGACAATAGCCCTGCCTAACTAACGACATGACGTTTTAATGAAATTGAGCTATGTCTTGATTTAGTGAAGAGCTAAGTTTCGAGTGTTTACTGATATTTTGTAGGCTACTTCAGGTTATATTTACTATTGTAATTTGTGCTAAGTTACAGCCAAAGATTGAAGGTAGCGAATCCTTACTTATATTAACAGACACATGCAAAAGTGTGATAGAAGGTTTGTGTATTTTACGTAATACGTGATATTTATACACATATATAGTTTTAGACCGCAGAGTGATGTAGTTGACTCGATAACAGCCTAGCAGTCTAAGGCTACCAACTTGCTAGTTCAACTGTTTTCACTAAAATAGAAAATACTGCTGTCTGTCTATGATTGTACGCTTAAACCCATTCAGTAGACTTTAACAGATTACAATACATGCTGAGCTGTAGTTCAAAATGCTTTCGTAAATTTTTGTTTTTATACAAGTTGGGTTTCCACATAATAATATGTCATTGTATGTAATCGCTTCCAGGAGTACCAATAGCGTAAAATGTAAAATACAGTTACAGTTACATTTACGCCAGATTCTTGTAAGAGGTGGTATTTGCCAAGGAAAGCATTCGTATCAGATAATTGGCGCTTACGATCCAGTAGATTTTCTGTATTTAAATTTGATTATTAAATAATTGTAAGGTGGGATATATAGATAGTATATAAAGTCAACACTACACAACTCGAGAATCAAAGCCATGACGTAATTCGGTTATAACTAATAGCGTGGTAGACAAACTAAGTAATGCAATAATTTATAAATATTTTGAATAGACAGGTCTATAATACCCGGTACAAAATTTCGTTTAACTAAGTTTTTGTTTTACAAGAAATAAAAAAATAACTGAAACTTTTAGTAATTACATTTGTAATTCTTTATTGTATTTTCTCTGTAAGTGATTGTAAATCTTTTGAGAAAATAAATGTCTTTAACCGTAACTCGTGAGAAGCCGATGAAAATTGTTTTTCTAAAAAATCACGTCTGCTGATACACTGTGCAGCTTAATGCACGATTTTTACGTGAAAACGGTTTTGTTGCGAAGCGAGCGTCATTAGAAGCGAAGTGACATGAGATTGATAAAATATAAAATGGAAGTGATTTTTGATGGAGGAACACATGACATAGAGTTAATATATAAAGGTGATGTATTAATGTTGTTTTCGCTTGTGGAATATATATGCAATCAAGTTGGTCTAAACGTATCCTAATCCTAACTAATATTATAAAAAGGAAAATGAGTTTGTTTGTTTGCTTGCTTGTGTCCTGACATTGCTGAAGTCCACGAGCAGCGATTAGCACTTTCCATCAGGTGGGCCACTTGCTCGTCTGCCACCAATGGCAATAAAAAAATAAAAATAAAAAGCTTTATCCGAATATATAAATGAAGCAGTAATCATAAATATACATAGGTGAAACCGCGAGAGACAGCTAATCCTTACTAATATTATAAATTCGAAAGTAACTCTGTCTGTCTATCTGTCTGTCTGTATGTCTGTTACCTTTTCACGGCTAAACCACTCAACCGATTTAGATGAAATTTGGCACAGATATAGTTTAAAACCTGGGGAAGGACATAGGCTACTTTTTATTGATGTAGGTACCACGCGGGCAGAGCCGCGTGCAAAAGCTAGTATGATATAAAAGAAGAGGGAGGAACTGATCTCTGATGGAGTGACTCTTACTAAATAGATACATATTACCAAATATGTATTATGAAAGAAATTGGTACATAGAATTTATTCTAATGTATTTTCTTAGAACAGTGAGTGCCATGAATAAAAGAAGAAAGATAATTTATTTTGTAAACAGTAAATACATTTCTTGGAAAACTAATATTTAGCCGAATTTAGTTAGACTTGTAGGACAGCTCATATTAAGTTTCTCTCTTACATTGAGGAGAGCTCCGTGCTCAGCAGTGAAGTAGGACTGATATTATTAAACCATGTTTTACTATTGTTGTATTGTAGTCACGAAAAAACTACTGAATGACTTTAATGTGGGTTTTATCAGTATGATAGCTTAGGGTTCAACTTAATATCTATGCATGTATTATACAATTGTGCTTAATAAAAGCTTATATATCGTACTCTTTATAAAACAGAGACTTATCGAGTATTCTGGATCATACAAATTTGAACTCTGTTGCAATTACTTAACACAAATATAATACAATAATTTATTGTCAAACAATTAGAGTTCAAATTGCCTTACTTCCAAATTTCGATTTAGGTCACTCTTTTGATTCTAAAAGTACAAGTGACTACAAAGAAATGTCCTAATGACGTAACGCTGTATAAAGCTTACCAAGCCTTGTAGTCAAGCTCCAAACTTGGTATTAAGGATGCCTCTATACTTCCTTCAAAGCAGTTATTTATTCAGATATCCAAGAAAACAATAGCGTAATAGATAGTTAGTTCAAAACCTTAAGAAATAGCCGAGGAAAATCAGTTGCGAGAAAATATAAGTCACGTTACATGGTCATAAATCATTCGAGTAGCTGAAGTTTTTTCATTCATCCCTCGCTAGGGCTGTCGACAATAGCTTTAGTTATCCTACTGATATACATATATAAAACTGTAAAAGTTTGTACTGTAATAACTGTAATGCATAATGTTTACCTTTTAATGTTTGAATTTTCGGCCAGATTACACTGGCAGTAGTCACAAGCTGACTGGTTCGGCGGCAAAGCCGTGGCAGAAACCAGTATTATAAAAAAAAATTGGTTGTCTGTAAAGTCGGTATACGGACGATAGTTTAATGTGACAACGTCATAACGTGCCTTTCGATGCTCGTGTAGTGCTCTCGCTCCGAGCGAAACGTTACAATGAGCGTAACGGGACAATGAGCGTAACGGGACAATGAGTCATCTTTTTTCGTGCGTGCAGCCGGCGTTCATCGATTTATTAGACGTTGTCACGTCAAAATAGAAAAATTGTATCGTATTTTCAAGTTTGATCAGAAACGTTCATGGCAAATCAGCGTTATGACGTCATGTATTTTTTATTAACTTAAAGAAATCTGATTAAACGTGTCTAACATTTCGCTACTAAATCTACCGCCACATTCACAATGCACTACAAGATAGTCAGTTACGGTACAAAAATTCAGTCTATACAATAATTTATTAACTAAAAAGGGAGACACAACATCAAAGGGTTTAGTTTGCAGTACATTTTCATTTTGTAAAATCGTTTTCCCTGAACATTTACCTGACATTTAAATCTAAAGGTAATCCGTAAATATGCCAATCTTGACATTGTAACATTTACCATTGTCCCGGGGATTAAACAGTCTTAATTAAATTTTACATTACGCGCACCTCTCCCATTTAATTTCAGGCGTTTTCAATTTGAATGTAACTTTATGACTTTGCAAAAATTTCATCATTATCTTTTTCATTCAAAGCTTTTATTGACTCTCTGCAGGATCATTATTCCTTTTTCAGCTCTTATCTCTGTTTTAAGCCATTCTTATCTAAGTTATATTAAATTCAAAAAGCATTTATTCATTTAGGTCACAAAGTATATAAGTGTTACTTTCTGACCTAAATGAATACAAGTAATCATAAGAATATGAACGTTTATTGAGTTGAGTTTGCTACATGTATTTATGTTAGTTGCTCGATTCAGCAAAGGGTTGCTTCATCGGACCAAAAAACCTTTTTTCTTTATTTTTGTTTGTTTAGAAGAAGCTAGTAAGACGTTGTCATCATCGTTTATGGAATTTTACACTATGATATATGACTTTTGCACTCCTGAAGGTTTTAAAAGTGTTTGGTAATAAATCTTAATCCTATCTTAGAATATGCTAAGCTATGCATTTCCTCCTATATACTTTAGATTATATACCAGTTTTATTTATCCTGGACTAATTTTACCATCAAGGCTGATAATATTCACGGTCACCACTAAGGAACTTGCGTCCACTTGGCCACATCTATACTAATATTATAAAGCTGAAGAGTTGTGTTTGTTTGTTTGAACGCGCTAATTTCAGGAACTACTGGTTCGAATTGAAAAATTATTTTAGTGTTGGATAGCCTATTTATCGAGAAAGGCTATAGGCTATATAACATCACGCTACTACCCACGGGGGCGGCGCAGTAACGATAAACGTGGGTGAAATATATAACACCTAGACTCTGAACAACCATTTGTGGGTCTCACAAAGGTTTGTCCCGTGTGGGATTCGAGCCCACAATATTTAGCGTAGCAGCAGTGGCGAGGCGACCAATTAAACCACTACCTCATTCGTGCAGTCAAGGTTGGAAAAGACCTGTGTATTAAAAGAATTCTAAGCCAATTTGTTAGTGACAGCCCTACGTCAGAATATCGCGGGACACAAACGTATGTGTAACTATTCTAGCCTCGCCTCTACTCTTACAGAAAGGTACCTACTTTCTTATGTTGAAATATACTCTTTTTCTGGACATAATAGTACTTTTTCAGACGAATACTTTGTTCTAGATTGAATAAATTCCTTCTTAAACTTATTTCTTTGTTCCAAAAGATATTAGGGTCGGTCTCTAGTTTTAGTTGTTTTGGCTGAATATTAGTCCTTACATGATGTTATTTGTATTATCTATTATAGCAGGACTAGGACAGACTATTGCTCGTAGCTTCACTTGAGTATCTCTATCGGGAATACATACCGGTATCAAAAGTATCCTATCTATTAATCCAGTACATGGGCTATCTGTGTTTCTTTTACATAAGCTTGTTCAAAATTAACGTGTAGGTAATGACATCCAAACTTTTAAACTGCATGAATATTTTCCTTGCTTAAGTAAAGAATTAGGATAATACCTAATAGTAACTGGTGACTACAGCTTGTGAAAATGACGGAATACTAAGTCTTAAGAATATTGAAGCAGCGCTTCAAAAGCAAGCCTACGACGAAATTTTCGTCTAGATTATAATAAGAATAATAACATCAGCCCTGTGTAAATAAATTATCCCACTGCTGGGCACGGGTCTCTTCTCAGTGTGAAAAAGATTAAGCCATAATCCACCACGCTAACGGATTGCGGGCTGGCAGACTTCACACATACTCGAGTACATTTTCGTAGGACTGAAAAACAAATACACGCACACACCCTCACACACACACACTCACACACACACACATACACACCCTCACACACACACACACACATTCACATTACACACATCTGCGCACTTTTACTTTTAGAGAGATATAAAATTAATAATAATAATAATGTATGCCTTTTTCAAATATATTTTTAAAATTTTCATTCACATACTAATGTTAAAGTAAAAAGAAGAGCTGTTCCCCCTAATACAAGCAAATTATTGCTTAAAAGGGGGTCCAAGACGATTTAATGTAAAACCCTGTATGTGAAGAAATAAATGGTTTTATTTTTATTTATTATTTATTATTATGGAGAACTCTCAGACATGCAAGTTGTCTCACGATGTTTTTCTTCACCGTTAAAGCGAGCGATAATCATACTTATAATGAGACGCAGATTGTAGTAATTGAAACAAGTATTTAATTAAATCAGCCTTGTATACAAATATACTGTCCATCTGCTGGGCACGGGCCTCTTCTCAGTGTGAGAAGGATTAGGCCACAGTCCATCACGCTAACACAGTGTAAACCTGGCAGACTTAACACATATTCGAATACATTATGGAGAACTCTCAGATATATAAGATGCCTCACGAAATTTTCCTTCACCGTTAAAGCTCGCGATAATCATACTTAAAACGAGACATAGATTGTAGTAATTGTAACAAGTATTTAAGCAAATACCTAACAAGGCTAAGAGCATGCATTACACGCGCCACTAACGCCCCCTAGCGACCTAACAAGCTGTCACTTTACATTCACTTAATAGGTCACGAGTGAAATGGGTTACAGTGATTTTCTTGAACCCAAGGATAATATGTTCTGCACGTCCTTTCGTTTTTCCCTTGTAATGTGGGTAAAATAAGGTTAATCGGTAAAGAACATGGAAAGGGCTCGCTGTCAAATGCTTGTATATACTAGTAAATAAAATATAGTGTTATTTTTCTTTTTTAGTCCATAATAGGAGTACCATAAAGGATAGGGAGAAGAATGGAAGATATAAAAATGTTGATTCAGCTTGTGACCACGACCGGTGTAACCTGGTAGGGTTATGAATAATGACGTAAACGTTATGCATGACCTCGTTAATACATACATACATAGATTCACGCCTGTTTCCCAGAGGGGTAGGCAGAGACTACGGATTTCCATTTGCTACGATCCTGACACAGTTATCTGGCTTCTCTTTCGTTAATACCCGTTACGAATTATATATACATATGTATATATACGAATTATAGTGTATGTGTAATAAATAAATATATGATATAAAAAAGTTAATAATATACTTTCATAAAGGTATATATATATATAGTCAAGCATGTATACCTGGAAGGGTAGGCAGAGTATTATAAACTACACTTACTACATTTCGCGAGGTGTGCTTTTTTTGGCAGATAAGCTCAGTAATTCTTTACTCCGGGAACCAAACCAATCTAATACGCAGCGGTCACATTGAGTACCGCTGTGCCAATCTATACAATAAAAATATTGATAATCGTATCGAGACATCGATTGATATGATCCAATACTGGTAAATGTGTGTCAAACTTCATACAAAACCCCAACAGTTTACGCTTAATTAAATAACAAATATTCAAATATATAAAATTTACAAACTTACTGATACATACATAGTCTATAAGGTTATTTTTTAATGATTAGCATACATCCAAATTTCGCCATCTATGATTTTAGACATCACGTTATAGTAGGCGAGACTACTGCCGTCTACTGAGAACAGTGCCAGTCTCCGTGATGCTAAGAAGAATAATAATTTCTTGACAGAAAAATTAAAACTCTTTGCACGGACAAAAAGTCTTACTCGACGCCTAATTCATAGTACTAGCGGTGGCCTAGTGCTCGAAATTCGAGTAAAGTTTGCCTGTATCCTGAAATATGTCATTATATATTAACATATGTAACCATAGTTACGCGCTTCGACTGCGTGTGTCAAATGCATGGTTGTGTGCGTGTAGTGTTTTTTCATTAATTTAATGTATTTCTAATGCATATTTTATATAAATATTAGCATTCGTCACTTTTGCTCTGTATAAACTATAAGTGTGCGAAATTTCATACTCCTCCGTCCGCCCAATTTTCGTAAAAAGGGATCCAAAGTTTTCGCTTCACGTATTAATATATAGATTAGCAATATAACGCCGATCTCGGTACTATATTTGCTAAAATAAAAATAAGACTACACAGAAATACAATATCAACGAGCGTATAATCCCTCAGAGAGCCGCATTGATGCAATTAGGTCAGTACAGTACTCAAGCGTACAGCTATCAACACAAGTTGTAACTATTATCATTCTTTCGCACACATTGTGGCGAACAACATGTGTGGCGTTACGTAACCGCTAAACTTCAACTACACTTAAAAAATATTATGTTCTTTTATGAAAAGCTATATTTGTAATGGTGTTTACTCGACTGCCTTTCTTGTCATGAGTTAGTGTTTGCGGTCGATCGTGAGCTTCAATATTCGATTGCCGGGTGAGGCTGATTATTGGATTTTTCTGGCAGGGAATTTTTTTTTTTTTTTAGTTATAAGTATTCGTCAATTTCGACTTGTATGCGATAGATAACAATAAAATTGTCTAACAGCTATTTTTATAGGTCGTACACCTATAATTATTTCCTAACACCAACACCTAGATACTCTACCAGACTCATACTGCTAATGAGAATTACCTAACAGCAACACCTACACACTCTACCAGACCCATACCACTACTGGCAATTACCTAACAGCAATACCCACACACTACCAGACTCATACCGCTACCGAGAATCTAAGAATTTCTTACACAGCAAGACACAGACACATACCGCTACTAAAAATTCCCTAACAGCAACACCCACACACTACCAGACTCATACCTCTATTGAGAATTCCCTGAAAGTAACACCGACACACTCTACCAGACTCATACACTCTACCCAGCACCGAAACATAAAAAATCAATTCTCCGTTTTGTTACCAAACCTAGAACACCACTATCGTCTATTAAGACACACATACTTATGATACAATACGTAGAAATTTTCCTATGTGACTATTCTCTACACAATTATCTCATTGTAAGCATTTCCCATCAAACCGAAGTAATAGTCTTTGTAAATATATATTACTTGCACAATAGCTCTTATGGCAGATCAGACGTTCCCATGTAGTTCAACGATCGATGTAGAATTCCTAGATAGGTAGTTAATAAGACTACAGCTTTTTCCTTAGAGAACGTAAAAGGCAACAATGTTGCTAGTCAACTGGGACTTGTCTATTTGTAGATGATTATACAGTCAAAGGAGAAAAAATATATATTACGTACATAAACCGATATTTATATATATATAAAGATATGTAGTTACTTTATTTCACTTGATAAATAAGAGATCTGAAAGTACATGAACTTATTTTTCTCATTATTTTCTTTTTATCCCATTTTAAGTTCCCATTCCCAAGGGTGAAAACGCGCGAGGAATACCTCTCGTATTGCAAGCGAAGCGAAGCGCTGTTACTGCATTTCTTCTGTTGAGAATAAGTGCTAGTTTCTCACATAACTAAAAATTGTTATGTCTCTATTTCAAAAAAGAAAAAAATTTACAGAGTTTTATAGTAAACTGCTATAGGAATAAGTCTAGTGCCGATTTTACAAACATTCAAACAACGGACACAAAGAACACACCTATTTTTGAAACAACTATTCGTGGATCACAAAATTTTTCACCCATGTCGGACCCAAAATAAACAGTGGCAAGATGATGACTAAAACCATTACGCCATCCGTGCATTAATTTCTTCCATTATTATTGCTTTCATCTCACGTTTTATTCTTTTCTATGGGATTAACAATGCTCAACTGCTACCCCTCCATCCTATATGGTGTCAGTAATGATCAAGCGATACCCTACTGTTACAAGCATCATAGTCTATGGGGACTGCTAACCATGTGGCTGTATGCTTGTTAGCCATCTTGGTTGTATAAAAACATGTTGTAAGCACATATCTTACCCTTCCAGGGATAATTGGTCGTTAGTCTATATACAGTCGAGTTCTTCAATATGTTGACATATTGCAGGACACATTCGGGATTTCAAAAACATATAATCTAAAGGGTCCTACACACAGTGCCGGCGGCAGTGTCGGCGGCACTGCCACCGGTCAAGCCGCGGTGCACCCGGCGGCATACAAAGCCGCCAGTTTTGCCGCACAAAGAAGCCGCCGGCATGGCCGCCCGGGTATGCCGGCGTACCGCGCGGCTAGCGTTCTACACGACTGTCATAACTGGAATGATACTCGGCGGCTTTGTGTAAGTTTCTGCGGCGCATGCCGGCGGCACAAATGCCCGGCTAAAGCCGGCGGCACGTGCCGTTCCGCAAAAGCCGGCGGCACGAGTGGCATTGTGTGTAGGAGCCTTAAGAAAAAGATTTAATGCAACTTTTAGTAGTTTGAAATCTAGTCCCCAGGTGGTGGGAAAAGCTTAGGAGAACAAGAATCTGATGGTTTGAAGTCTAATTTATAAACTTAAAAAAATACATTAAATTACATACATATAACCATTGTTACCTCATTTAATTTTGAAGCAAAAAGTCGAGTTCGTTAATAGGTTGTCTTAATAAATTAAGACAACCTATTAACGAACTCGACTGTAAATAATATAATACTCTATCACATACACACAACACCATCTAGTCCAAACTAAGCAGAGCTTGTACTATGGGTACTAGACAATGGATAAACATATTATATATATATGTTTTTTTTTGTAAAAACTTACATATTATACATAGAAACACCCAGACCAAGACAAAAATCCATGTTTATGCACACAAAGGTTTGACTTGTGTTGGAATCGAACCTGCGACCTCAGGCGTGGCTGTCGATTACACTAACCATTGCCCCATCGAAGGCGCCAAATAAACATAGTTGTATGCTTATATTCTCGAAGAAGTACACAGAGGTCTATTATACCTCTATTTTGCCAGGTATGGGTTCATCTTCACATAATAGGAGATAAGCCTATTGTCATCTTCCGGACAAATTTCCAAATTCTCAGTAACAGACTGAGAATTTCTTTACAGAATACCACAATATCACATTAGCGACCTGGGATCTCATATACAGTAGTTACTATGTATGCAGACGAGCAGCGAAAGCTCAGTGGGGAGACCAACAGACTGCAATGCAGAGGGTCTCGGGTTCGAACCCACGTCGCGCACCTCTGACTTTCGGAAGTTATATGACTTTTCGAAATTATGTGCGTATTGATTGACAATTATCGCCTGCTCCGTGCCTAGGAGAGCACATTAAGCCGTCGGTCCCGGCTGCCATGAACATCTATGGCAGTCGTTATTGGGAGAGTGTCGACACAAAAGATCCCACTGGGTCGAAGTGTCGCCGGTCTGCACTGACTGGCCTCCACATAAGATAAGATAAGATACTATGTATGCATAATGGAGTAAGTCCTTGTATATAAGGCCAATATTAAAATGAATAACAATAATTAATTAACTCTTATAATATTTGTTTGTTACCAGAACAGTCACTGATGTGAATACACACAGTAATTACGTCACAAGTATGTACTCGACAGATATTTGAGCATCCACAAAATAACCAATTACCTTGATGGCTTTGAAATTCATTGTGTGAGAGAGTATGGCGTATAAGGGCCAGTTGCTACTGAGACGAAGATGAGCGAAATCTTGGGCTTGAGTATTTCATAAATTGAACGATTTAAAAATTATTATATTTTATATCTTGATATAGTTTCACGCCTACATTCCGAAACGTAGGCAGAGAACCACCTCTGCCTAAAAGCATACTTAGCGAAATATGGATGTAATACCAATTAAGCCCATATTTCACCAAGTATAATTTTAGGTACGTAATAGAGGGCAAGCTTATTATTAGCCCGTTCACCGAACACATTTCCTGACTGTGCTATTACTGACAATTTCCAAACTGGAAAATCCAATAACACTTTTCCCGACCCGTGAATTTCACAATGCAAATTCATGCACAGCAATATTTACGCAACACCGCTATTCCACCAAGGCAGCATTTAAATAGATAATAATAAAATAATAATACCAGGCCTGTATTAAACTGTCCCACTGCTGGGCACGGACCTCTTCTCACTATGAGAAGGGTTGGGCCATAGTCCACCACGCTGGCCTAGTTCGGGTTCGCAGACTTCACATATCTTCGAGAACATTATAGAGAACTCTCAGACATGCAGGTTTGCAGCACTTTTGTTTTCAACAGTATTTGCTCAAGTTTCTTCGCCGGTTGTTTTACAACGGGAGCGTCTTGGCCGGGGGCGTAGCGGCATAACAAATTTTTCACTGTGGGTGCGTGCCGGCCGGGGTGTACCGGAATGGGACCCTAACGGCCGGACCCAGAATTTTTCTCCCACTCAGGTTGTGGAATGCACTCACTGCCGAGGTTTTCCCACAAGACTACAGTATGGCGTTCTTTAAAAAGAGTGTTAAAAGGTTTTTACAGGCAACGCGCAAGTGATGCCTTTGGTGTTGCAGGCATCCATAGGCTACGGTGACCGCTTACCATCAGGTGGGCCGTATGCTTGTTTGCCACCTTAGTTGTATATATAAAAAAAGCGAAACAGTCCAAAATTTCTTATATTTGTCACAAAGTAACATTTATGAACGGCACATAGTATAGTGTTTGTCTATGGCCACCCTAGAGTTATATAATTGTGAACTATCAAAAGATTTCGTTCAACAAATAGAATCTTTAATTTCCATGCCGCGTCATCTTGCGAGCACAGTCAATGTAATCTGGTCGAAATGTCAAGTATCAAAAGGTAAACATTATGCATAATTGCGTCTATACTCGTTACGTATTATATTTATATCATGCAACATGAAAGTTAAATGTTATTAGAATCTTAATACAATTGGTTGCAAATTTTCCGCTTCGCTCATCTTTGTATCAAAGGATCGTGGTCTTAATGTGTGCAGTAATTGCTTTAGCACTACGCTTTCCGGATGACAAAGCACACATACACACATATATATACACACAAATACACATACTCACACACAAACATACACACATACGAAGATAAATAGTAGTGTACCTATGCGTTTGATTATAAGTTTTGTTTGCAGGAAGTTGATTCAACTCCTGCCGTAGTGCATTGTGGGAGGAAGATAATTTGTTTATGGAAATAAATTAGCAAGAGAACATTGTTGATTAAAGTGGCTTTGTGGAAATGAATTATAAAGTAGTTTAGTTTTATGTCCTGGTGTGTCTTGGCAGATAATTTAGTAAGAATTTTATTAGAGTGGGTATCATAAATTTCTTTAGGTTTAGTTGTGTCTTCAATTATGTTTTTGGCTGAAGAAGTACGTCCTTGTTATAGAATGTCGTAGCCAATCAACCTATCCTTGTGTTTTTGCTTTGAGGAGAGTTTTTAGAATCTCTAAGAATGCACCATTGATGAACTAGTAATTACCGCCCGTTGCCCCAGGGCATTTAAATGCATTTAAATGCTTTCAAAATACTGTAGTGCCAGCACTACAGTATTTTGAAAGCATTTAAATAACAAGTATCAATAATAAAACACTATTAACCTGACAGCTTAACCTGCTTTTGTATCTGAACGCCGGCGTCCGTACGCGAATGGAGGAATTAATTCGAATACATTTCAATTACTTAAATGATTATCGATTTTTATAGCATCAAAATGTAGTATAAAAGCGCCGCCCAACTGATCCACACACACACTTGCGTAATGAATTGCATGCCTCAATCTTTCTGCGTCCATATTTGCACAGCAATATCTACAAATACGCAGTTTAAAAATATGTGTTTAATATAAATGATCGCACAAAATACCGCATGCGTACTACGCCAGTAGAATTCAATATCTATCAAGCAAAACCGCGTTCAACACCTAGCGAGTTATTTATTAATTTGGCGTCCATATAGCCTTCGGGGAAATTGAAGTGGTTGGGAGAGAATGAACGAGCGATAGTGGAAAACCGTTCACGCTTTGGCTTCGGTTAAGTTTATGATATCTGTAATAGCGTTTTTAAAACGAAGGCGTGGTGAAGCACAAAGTAGCAATATCGAATAAAAATTCGAATTATTTATTCGATTATTCATGTGATTCGAATGTATTCGAATAACTTTAAATGTTCTATTTGATTGTTTTCACAGTAATTTTCATAATAATTTTGTTTCCAAATAATCAAATAATTTAAAATATATTTTAGTTAGTCTGATTAGAGAGAGCAGCGATAACTCAGTGGGGAGACCAACAGACTGCAATGCACAGGGCCTCAGGTTCGAACCCACGTTGCGCACCTCTGACTTTCGGGAGTTATATGACTTTTTGAAATTATGTGCGTATTGATTGACAATTATCGCCTGCTCCGTGCCTCGGAGAGCACGTTAAGCCGTCGGTCCCGGCTGCCATGAACATCTATGGCAGTCGTTATTGGGAGAGTGGCGACACAAAAGATCCCATTGGGTCGAAGTGTCGCCGGTTTGCACTGACTGGTCCCCACATAAGATAAGATAAGATATTCTGATTATTATTCAGATGCAACAACTGTTAATACATGATGATGCAATAACCGCCTGCTGCTATTGAATGTTTAGGTCTGCATCTCTCAAAATTTTAATTTAGATTACAAAAGAAGAACCACGTACATCATTTTTATGTCTTACACGTATGCGTACTAACACTGTACTGCGATTCGCCTGCTAAGTAAGAGTTCCGATTACTTACATTATTATTGCCCTTTCATCAAAATCGATAACGCGCGAGTCGCTATAACTTCAACAATCATCGGCCTCAGAAACCGTTACTCATCTAGCGAATATTATCCTGCTACCTTTCTTACATAAAAAGTATCCAGCAAGAAACTACATCAAAAGCAACTGTAATGAAAATCAAATACTATCAAAAACTTTCCATAGTCATTGAAGTATACCTATTGA
This sequence comes from Catocala sponsa, assembly GCA_963564715.1. NCBI lineage: Eukaryota > Metazoa > Arthropoda > Insecta > Lepidoptera > Erebidae > Catocala > Catocala sponsa. The sequence goes on along the minus strand of OY751341.1, from coordinate 22,004,375 downwards.
AACATATAGCAAGGTTGTACTGTAAGTTCAACTTGATATTTGGTGAGCAAACTGATCGAACTATTGAATTAAACTGGTATAATAATTAACTATGAAGTTGTAGGACCAAGTTTTGTGGACTCCAGTGTGGGGCCCAAGTAGGTTTAAGGGTACCGAAACTTGAAGTAATAGAGTGATTTGTGCACAGTATCGATCAAGCTTACGGACGTTATATTAGTAGCAGGATCTGTTTATAACCAGACTAGGTTTTGCCCCGGCTTCGACTGGAAACAGTAGGTACTTTTTCTGGATTAAAAGTACCTTTTATCCTTTCTATATACCAGACGACATGGATGCGAAATTGCATAATAATCCGTTGAGTAGTTAAGCCCTGAGAGTGTAACAAACAAACTTACATTTTGTATTTAAAATATTATTAATAATTAATATAAATGTGATTTAAATAGTTGCCTACATCTTATTTACTATTCACTTATTTTTTTAAATGGCAACTCCCGTACTCGGATTAATCATGTGTCGCGGGGTTTTTACAAACATTCAAACAATAGGCACAAAGAATACCCGATTTACAGCAACTGTTTGTAAACCACACAAATGTTTGTCCCATTTGCGGATCGAAACCAGCTCCACTGCTCCAGGTGTGACTTTTATTTCCAAACGGGATCAAACTTTGGGTCATCCATAAATATTTGTTCCGTGTCCAAATATGGATATAATAATCCTTCTTTGTGTCGATATTCCATATGATATACATTGTCCATTGTTTCAATGACTGTAAGGACGACAGGTTTATTCCTAGAGCGTGCTTTGTCTTTTAAATAATCAGAAAATAACTGTCCTATTATCCTAAGCATGAACTTATTACGAAAACTGCCAGAGACAAACCTATTGACGGCAAATTTTCAGACTACGCACTGCTACAGAGAATTTCGTAAAAAAGAAAAGCACTTTACAGAACCCGCGAATCGAAACAGCCTGAATCAAGCGTAACGAACAAAGCAGCCATATTAGAAGTACAGAAAGAAAACTTTTCGCCACACAGTCAGTCTCATTTCCTAATAAAACCAGTCATTTCCTAACAACAGAAGCATCATATCCTTTTGAAGCGAGTCTAAGCAAGTTCCAACAAAACGGCCAACTTGTCCGGCGCTCGTGTATTGTTGCCTTTGATCGTAAAACTACTTTTAGTTCTTCTTTGTGTTTTGTTCGCGGAAACTGCTGTGTCCAACGCTCCGTTTTAGTTCCACTTTTAGTTGTTTTTTTACTAAGTTCCTGTTGATTTCTGAAAGTAAAATATTTTGTTTTTGCTTTTGTTGTGTTTAGAAATAAGTTTGTGTAGTTACTTGTTTTCCATTTGTTTTATGGAGGATGATTTGTTGTTTATTTTTTGTTTCATTCATTTTCATCATATTACTACCGTATCTTGCTAGTTGATTTTATCAATTTGCCGGTACTCCTATAAATTTATCGCTCGTGTAGGAGAGCTGAGAGTCAGTTGTGCACTTGGTGATTAGAAATTCTACGGCCTTTTAATCGTAACTCTTATGCGTTAACATTTGAACGACTGTAATGTTGTTAAATTAAGTGTACTATCAACCTGGCCTTAATCGACAAAGCAAGATTATTTTCCTCCTGTATCCAACCAGCATTTATCTACGGTTTAGCCTGCATAGCACATTTCAAGTGAGATTTAATACATGCAATGTTTTTGCCGGATATATAAACTAAGCTATGTTAGCTAATATATCCGTTTATGTATCTCTCCACGTGTTTTACCACATCTTCGCTATTATGGCTATTTACAAAGACTCCATTTAATTTACAAAAGATTTATTAAAATGCACCGCAAAATATTTTCCTATAAAAATAAATCAATAATGAGTCCTGTTTCTTGTTTACTCTTGAAGTACTTACTTACTAATTTGAAAAGGTCAAATTCTTAAAAAGTATAAACATCATTATAAAGAAAAAGTTATCTAAGTAGGTATATAAAAACTTTCTAACCGACACGGATTCTCTGAATAAAGGATGTATAAAGAACGAGCTTGAGCCTCGACGATGATGCAAATTACCAAAATATTTAAAAAACGAACACGGTTTGAGCCCGCGGAAACACGATGTTCGCTAACGTAAAATTCTTAAAATATGGAAGAAAATCCAACTTACATTTTTGAGATTTCTGTACGAACGTATTTTTACACGTGTTCTTTTAATTTGCACGGATTTTACTGAGGATATTTTTAAAATGAAGTCTCGAATTTTTAACGCTGCGTTCCAGACTGTCGTGGCCGAAATTAATAGTCTGTGGCAGGTGTCATTGACATAATATTTATCATAAAAACTGAGAGGTCCGAAAATAAAGATTTAAAGTAATATTTTTAAAATATGCCTTACAATAACAAGTTCCCTTGGTAATAGCCGATTTTTAATGAATGGAAATACTCTATAAATGATAATAACCAACTCTTTAAACAAACGATTATATACCTACTATTAATAATTAAATAAATAACTCGCCTTAAGATTAATACTGTATTATAGTTAAGAAAATACAAATTCACGCCTCTATACCTACGACAGGATAAGCAGAGGAGATTTCTAACCAAATTTTGCCAGCTATTTCTATTGTAACCCATTTAGGAGTCGAACTTATTTTCATATATCGGTTACTAGTCTAGACTTATTGCTATGATGTAGTTAAATCCTTAAAAGAAAATACTTACTTTGAGCCATCTAGAACAGCAACGCATTATTTTCCACGATATCAGGAAGGCAGCGGTTTAAAAAATATAGACGTAATCAATATTATACGTAGCAACATTTTTTGCTTGATTCAAGCTTTATTTGAAATTGGAATACCGCCTAATTTGCAGTTTTCTTTCTTTTCTAATGGCACACTAAGCCACAGGCGGCAAATGGTGCCAGTATTGAATGTAGAGATTTCGCAAATGCTTATCCGACAAAATACTTTGTGGTAGGTTTGTTCTAATTTCTTTGTCATGGAAAGTAAATTTTGTAGCCTCGTTTTAGAGTCGAGTCCGAATAATGTACAAAGGGAATCTAAGTTTTATGAAATTTGTAGGCTTACGATATCTTATATCACTTTCGTGATTAGTCTCTCTGTTGATAAGCATTATAGAAACATAACACGAGGTTATTGGGTAGTAATCTTTCCAGAAAAGAGGTAATATTTAGCGAAAGCAGAAAGAAAAAAATATTTGTTTGATTTCACTCAGCCTGTAGCAGCTGAAGGAAGTATGTCTTCGCACCAGAAGATGGCAATGGACCAAGCTGGTACTTCGGTGGTAAGTATGATTTTAGGCCCCTTAAGAAAGCGTTTCCTTAGTGTCGCCAGCAGGAAACCCTCTATCTTTTGCATTAACAACACAGCGACTAGTTTCTGAAAGGTTACTAGGTGGTGATGCTATAGGCTGCAATAGACTCTTACCATCAGGCGGGCCCTATAGCAATTTTGCTACCTTTATAAAAAATATCTAATTCAGGTTTGCGTAGACTTCGTTTCTACCTACCTATCATAAAATATATCTCAATCTTATACCTCAAAGTACATAAAAATCTCTTATAATCAAAAAATACCCAATTCATCCATCGTTCATAAATATTAAACAAAAAACTCAATCCGCAATTTCTCAAGTAAATAAATTTTGCTCGTCTACGTAGAGCCGAAAAAATCTGAGCAAAATTTCTAGATAACCAGAGGCGGTCTCTCATTAATTGATCGTCGCATCTGCCTCCATGATCCAATTACATTTTATTGACAATTTTCTCAGGGGACGCGAGTCGATCGCAGCGGCTAATGAAATCTACACGCCATGTACTGCCCATTAGAAAAGTGACATGTTTATAATGAAATTAAAACAGACTAGTTGGCCATTTTTTTGCGGCTGTATGTTGCCTGGATCGAACAAACAGATTTCACAGTTACAACACGGATGGGGTAGTAGTTTTTGGTCGCCTCGCCAGTCTCTGCGTCATGCCGCGGCCACACTTTTGCACCAATGTACCTTATTGCAGCCAATACTCCAATGTGTGGATCAGTCTTTGACACAATGTGAACATTGCGTCCAATCACCGTCCTGTGTCCAATACCGACGCGCAGAGTAGGATTTTTTAACAAGTTCAAAGGCAAGTGGAATGGAAGAGGAGTGCGCATCTTGGACAGAATGTCGCGCGCGCGTCACAAATTGGTCATTTTAATCATCCACTATCGCCTTTACTTTCGTTGTTTTCTTGTACGATGCAAATAATAAGCACATGTACCTAAACTATATGCGTAAGCCGCTAGTGTAAATAAGTTATCGACCATAGTCCGCTCTGCGTCAACTGAACAACAAGATCCGCGCTTGTCTATTTCCAGTGTTTGGTGCAAAGTTTGAAGCCAATGTGTGGTGCAGTAGTTTGATACAATATTGGCCATTCCAAATTAGAGTTAAGCTTGGACGCAAAGTTAAATCCAATGTGTGGCCGTGGCATCAAGTAGTAATAGTTGGCCCAAGTCTCGGTGTAGTAAATACGACTACAGCATATGAGGCTTCAAGTTCGGTACTCCAGCAAAGTAAAATAGAGATTTAATGTAATAAAAAATTTTTAGTTGGGTACTGAATTGAGTCCATTAAGACTGCGCCGAGCATAAGACAGATAATGACAGAGCTCGTGCGGCGCATGTTTAAATCAGCGCGCGGCCGCCATAGTAAAATTGTATGGAGGATTTAATGTGCTTTTTTGATAAATATGTATCTTTGTTGTCAACCAATAACTTAAATGTTTGGGACGGACAAATTGTAATATAACTATTTATGTTTCGTTTAAGCTGTAAAATAGGATAGATTTCTACTGTTATAATCTAAAAATCACGTAACACGAGCTTACGTTTTTGCATTATTCGTGCAAATTTACTTAATTTTGTAGGAGAAAATATTAATTATTTTAAGTTTTTTACACGAAATAATTGTAAGCACATTCATTGTTATGGTAAATGTACATTTTATATTTGTATTAAACAAAAAATGCTAATTTTATTCACTTAACTGTGACCGCCTATTTTGGCACATTTCGTTCGGCGCAGTCTTAAACGCTAATAGGCTTTTTTGTTGGCGAAATGTAGGTGTTATGTATTAAACGCACATTTCACCAGCTATGGTTTTTCATCTACATCCCCTAAGCCTACCTAGGGGATAGAGACGTACAACTACACTATATATATATATATATATATATATATATATATATATTCTATCTTTGAGGCGCTCATAGCCAGTTGCACTCACTGATCAGTGCAGTCAGTCTATAGATGGGTGACCGCTTAGTGGTATTTCATCTGAGCGTCTCCGTGCTTCGGAGGACACGTAAAAATTCGGTCCCTGCTGTTGCCAAATTGACAGCAGTCGTTAAGCCATATCAGAGGTCTACGGACGGCTTGAACAACTCTTGACAACAGGTTGGCCACTAACCACACGAAAAGAAGAAAGAAGATCTATCTATTTCTTAGGGATATACATCGACTTGAGCCTATGTATGTGTATATACATGTATAAGTATAGATGTAATATATGTTTTGATAAGGGTCTCCATACTGTTGATCGAGGTAACTATATCTTTTTGTAATTCAACCTTCGAAGTATCTTTATCCATTTGGGTATAAATTTCGATAAGTTTTTTTATAGTTATGAAACTTTCAATACGTATTTTAATTATTTGGGAGGTCGTTATGGAATTATATTTTTATGCAACCGCACTAGCTAAAATAAACTAACAATCAGACGGACTGTATGGTCCTGAAAATGATAGGAAACCCATCACTTTTTGATAGCCTGACTCGGGATTCGAATCCAAAACCTCATGTACATCTGTCGTATTCACTACCGCTGCACCACCTAAGCAGACCTCTTACAATATCAGAAGTATCACTCATACTGTTGACCAAGGTAAAAGAACTTAAAGGTACGATAAAACAAAAGGAATAAGTGTAATAATTATCAAACAAGAATTATTTTCACTATAGTAGTATATGAGGAAAACCTAGGCGAACGTTTCTCGATCAGATCAGAGACGTTCTGGACTAAGGCCAGGTTAAAAGCTCCTTGAACCGACGGGCGTGTATGAGGAATGTGATGAAAGTGAATGAAGCCAGAGAAGTGTGTCAGGATCGTAGCAAATGGAAAGCCGTAGTCTCTGCCTACCCCTCTGGGAAACAGGCGTGAATCTATGTAAGTATGTATGTATGTTATTACTACTCTTAAACTGGCACAAGGGTGACCCATCTTCGGGTAAGCCGGTACAAAAATGTCGTCACCAAAGTATTGGTAATTGATACTGGTACTGCGCCCTACGGTTTACCCACGTTCATGATTACTGCTCCTCTCCCGTAGCTCGTAACGTAATGTTATAATAATGTACATATGTATGTCACTTCTGGATACAGTAGCTTTGTAAGTATAAATTAAATGGTTTTAATTTCAAAGAAAATACTAATCTTTCCGCTTTATAATATTAGTCGAGATAGGGGATTCTTGCACAATATATTTATATACAGGTTGTGGCGTAAATAATGCATAATCCTGAAACTGTCAACTGACCTGATTATTATCTATCATTTAATCCACTTATATTACCATATGCCCATGGATGACCAAGTTATTGATATTTTAAATAAAAATCGTACTTACTCATACAAAATCAGCTGCCATTAACAATTGAATGAATTAATAATTGGCGACATTTTCTCGTTCTGTTTTTTTTATGTCACTCCTGAATACTTTTATCATCAGACCAGTATCAAGTTTTATTGTTCCAATCTAAGACAACTTCGCAAAAAATACTTATTCTCAAATTTTAACGTTTTCTAAGGAATAGTGCATTTTTGGGCCCCTGTATCGAAAAAAAAAATGTACTACACTGTGTGGTGATATAAGCGGGGTAAATGACAGATGATAATCTGGCCAGTCGACAGTTTCAGGGTTATCCATTATTTACGCCACACCCTGCATATACATTTTCTTTTATTCATCGACGTTTTCAGCAATAAGCGCATTAAGAAAATGTATAAGTAAATACGAAAAACGTGTCGATTTACGTCAAGGGATATGAATACCTATAGCAGCAGGCCCTCGATATTATCACAGACTATTCCTCTCCATAGCAAGTCGAGATACACCCATATATAAGGTGCCTCGCCTGACTATCGAGTCCATTTTCATGTGCAATATAAAAGCAATTGTACAAAAGTCAAATACATTTTGCGTCCTAAATCTTTTTATTTTATTCGCGTAGCAGTAAGTACTTGTGTTACCATCTGTACACGACGCAGGCATTATGTTCCGAGTTTTATTTATTACATCGTATTTTCAAAAAGAACTTAACTTTCATAAAACCTGAAATCTACTGAGCAACTTTGTCTGAACACTTTTATTGATGTGTACGAAGATTTAGATCATTGATGTGCCTTAACCGTACTTAAATTGCAAGAAAAATTGTCCACATTAAAAAGAATAAGCTCATACATTACATTTATATGATAGAGAATGATAGAGTTCGATTTTCAATAAGAGTGAGTATACTATAATCCTTACTTACTATTATAAATTCGAAAGTAACTCTGTCTGTCTGTCTGTTACTCTTTCACGGCTAAACCACTCAACCGATTTAGATGAAATTTAGTACAGATATAGTTTAAAACCTGGGGCTACTTTCTATTGATGTAAGTACCACGCGGGCGGAGCCGCGCGCAAAAGCTAGTTATTTATACATCGGATGTCATGTTGGCATTGTGTGTCAAATGACAACTTATGACCAGCAAAGTCGTCATACGCATGTATGACTTAAATCTTTTCTGAACTTACTTTTTATATAGACTACACCAGGTAAAATGTAAAGGTGAGGAAAGATTTAGTCCAATTGACTTTTAAAGTAGTCGTTGATGTAAAGCCCAGCTTTTTACGTACGTCTCTCTAAAAGTTAGGAAGCTTGAAAGGCCTTGTTCATAATACAAAATACTTTAATAATTGATTGTTCATGGTTTTTATTTTGCTTTTACTACGAATAATTATTCAGAGAGAACAGCCGCTATGAATTAACCATAAGTAATAAACATTGTCGTCTTAGGAGATAGTATTAGTTAGAATTCTTTACTCACATTTCGCTTGCTATATTTTAGGTCTACGTACTAGCAAATTGTAGTATCAGTATCTAGCAAATCTGTACTTTTATTTGTCGCATTTTAAAACAACGTCCATACTTATTATAAATAAGTATTAAACATAACCTGCTGCTAAACCATGCATTTGACAGTTGACACGTGGTGAGTGGTAAACGCCACGTAGCGTAGTACACGTTGCCAGCCACGTCTGAGGCACATATTAAAAACTTAATGATATTGTGAAAGATTTCGTGATTTTAGAAATAAAGTATGTTTTCTTTCTTTTCATTTCTTTCTTTCTACTTTGATAATTTCTAATAAACTTTACAATAGGTACTTTGGTCGACCTGAGTATCAAACCTGTCGTCCCACGATTGATCACTGTATATAGCAATCAATCAGCAAGTCGCTTAGCAACTCGCTTATAAACAAAAATGGCGGTATGAAGACGCAACCCGTATGTAGTTATTTATATAAAATCTACTACAAATAATTCGAAACTAGCGAAATAATCCTCTAACATAACAAACGAAGTCTATGTAAACGTAGCCTTTCTACCAACTAACATTTTAATAGAATACGGGTATAGAAAGGCTGTATAGCCGCTGAAAATATGTGAAACTGCGCGGCTGAACGGCTCACCATCCAAGCGTGTAATAAATAAATTCTCACTTCACACTAGCTCGGGCATTCAACCATTTATTTTAAAAAAGCACGACTGTTAGAAGCCTTTATTGTTTGCCAAATGGGAAGAGATATCAACTAGCCAGTATAAAATATAATTTCGGTACCCTGCTCTTTTCTGTGCCCCTGAACTTTCGCATACACGTTGTATGCGAAAGTTCATGATGATCGGTCGAGTAGTTAAGGCTCGATAGCGTAACAAACAAACTCACATTCGTATTTATATATTAGACTAGCTTTTGCCCGCGGCTTCGCTCGCGTTAATTTAGAATTTGATAATCAATTCGGCTTGTACTCTGCTTGTAATAATATAATTCAATCATGATTCGAAAGACACGTGGCGCCATCTATTATCATAAGAACGTTATTGTTGATTACCTCGGGAACAGTAATTTTTTTCGGGATGAATAATAGCCTATGTCCGTTTCTGTACACCTGACAACGTATATCCAAAATTTCAGAATGATCGATTCAGTGGTTTAGGCGTGAAAAGGTAACAAACAAACAAATAAACTCATTTTCGCTTTTATAATATTAGTTAGGATTAGGATAGGATGAACATTTACATCTTCTAGGTATATCCTTGAAGAGGTAACCAGCTATGTATTAAACCATATTTAATCAATTGTGTTCAAGTATTACGTATAAAGTTCTATTAAAAAGACATGGCAAATCAATACCAAAGTAGGCACATTAACGTCAAAGTTAAATTTGAAATCATTTATTTATTCAGGTCTCAAAATAACACTTATGAATGTCAAAGTTTGGTGGATTCTTAATATACCACGGAGTCTGGCAATGTGCTCAGTAAATAGCATACTTGAGGAGTATAGTTTCAAAACCCGCCAAAACGATATCAGAACAAAAATAATGTTCCGATTGAATATGAAGCTCCTTCGTTGCTTCTATCGCATAGCACTAATAGTTTTCAACAAAATCCACTCAAATTCTATTAAATCAGCTCACACTAGTAGCAGTTTGTTGCAAGAACCGCTAAAATAGTCCATTTATATTATGTCTTAAATGGTTTTTTGAGATTTACCATTATTTTGTGAAAAGTATTTTAGAGAATCTTGAAATGAAACTACTCACTTGTTACCGACCACGTGGGATAAAAACAAAGCTGGCAAAATGTGGCAGAAATACGTCTCTGCTTACCAACTTTGGGATATACAAACTCTATTGTACATCTGTTCCTGTTCAGTACTGGCCACATAACAGTAATTAAAAAACCTTCTCCATCAGCCTTTCACAGGCGACTTTTAATACAACCCTTAAATTTGTAGGACAACAACCTAATCAAATCAACTTCTTCATAATTATGATCGTCTGGAACATTTGCAAAGGACAGTCATCGTTGAAGTACCGGGAATACTGACGTCACATACGCATACCTATATCATAGCAACACGTACGTATCGTAAGTCGATTCTCACAACTTGCGCAGAATATTGAACAGATTGAGTAGGTACGTACTTTGTGTTTTTGATACTCGACTCTGTATGAAAGAAAAGGATTTGGTTCGAACTCAACTTTCTGAGATTTTATTCTTCAGTTATTTCAAGAGTTGTTGTAAATAGAATATTCAGTACATGGAATTGCCGATAGCGGTGTTTCCAGACATGCTTATACGTCCAATTTTTGAATATATCTATATATTAATACGTGAAGCGAAAACTTTGGATCCCTTTTTACGAAAATTGGGCGGACGGAGGAGTATGAAATTTCGCACACTTATAGTTTATACAGAGAAGAAGTAACGAATGCTAATATTTATATAGAAAATGTATAATAAATACATTAAATTAATGAAAAAACACTACACGCACGCAACCATGCATTTGACACACGCAGTCGAAGCGCGTAACTATGGTTACATATATCATTATACAAGTATAATGACATGACATAATAAAATATATATATTATATCAGTTGGTCGAATTTCGAGCACTAGGCGACCGCTAGTATAAATAATAATGTCCTCCAGACCGAATTTCGGCCACGGCGGCCGGTCTTAACGGAGACTGGCCATCTACGCAGGAGATATTATAGTGCACAAGTGTGTGCACAAACACAATTGCACTCTCTGTTCCTTAACTCTCATGATCCGATGGGACGGTAATCCGACACGACCGGAGAGAGATCTGGCGTAGGACCAAAGGTTTTACGTGCTTTCCGAGGCACGGTGGTGTCTAACACCGCCAACTTCCTAACTCTGGGCTGCTATTGAGATTTCTTAACAGAAAACTTAACAGAAAAACCCAATAACTTTTTGTTGGCCCGACCCGGGATTCGAACCCGAGACCTCATGTAGTCGCATTTTCTACCGCTGTGCCACGTAGGCATAAATATCTGAGAGGCATAGCAGGATATTCGTTTAAATTTAAAATGCTATATTATGAGGCCTAGATTCCATGACGCGGCCACGTTAGAGTTGAAAATTCTATATTAAATATTTTTCACTAGTGCAATAACTGAAATGATCAAACCGCGAATACGTGCAGAAATATTTTTTATAGTACTCCTTCTTTCCTCTTTTCCCTCTCATTAGAGATCATGCCATGTGTAGCGGTGGACTTAAAAACTTACAAGTAATGAGCACCAGCTTCTCCCAAACTCAAAATAATAATTTGTGGTGCACAAAAATAATTGTCGGCTACGCAATCCATGGAGTCCAGTCGACATACAGTTTTTGTACACGGAATGTTAAGCATTTCTCGATGTAAAAGCTTCGTCTAAGCAACAATAGCGTGATGTGTCCTCAAGCTTAAAGCATCATTAATCTCTACGTATTTCGACCAGCTTCCCGCCCCTTCGCACAATGAAGAAGGACGCTTTGAATCAAGTCCAGTCGCTTTTTTGTTTGTTTTCGAAATTAACTTTCACGACGCGATGCCCCTTAGAAAAACTGTTAACGGCCTGGCTATTGCAGGCTTGCGGAACAAGTTGAGACGAAGAATATGGCACACAATGACATGCTATTTCATTAAGTTGGTTGTGACTTTGCTATGTTCGAATTAAGTAAATACAAATTATAATTTTTAATAACAACGTAATGAGTGACACGTTTAGTTTTGAAATAAAAACTTCTTTAGGCGCGTTGAGCACTTTTTGGGTGAACAAAAATCATGGAACTCACGACATCGTCTTATCTTATGTGTGGGGGCCAGTCAGCGCAGACCGGCGACACTTCGACACAGTGGGATCTTTTGTGTCATCGTCACGCTTCCACGCTTTATTTTTTTTTTTTAGAATATTAACTATATCTCAGAAATGGTGCGTCCTACGAAAAAAATAATAAAATTTTGATCCCCTTAATAACCACCAAGAGAGTATCAGAAACTAGCATCCGACCCGGGCCTTTTTTTATTTATAATGAAGTGTTTGTGATCAAGGATTAAAGTTTTTACTTCTATCAGCAGTCCCCAATTTTTTTTTAAGGAACGAAACGCATGCCTAACTCATTATTATTTCGCCGTCTGTCTGACTGTCTGCATATCACAAGCATTTTCAGCTAGTGTGTTTGAGTGTTAAAAAGGTAACTTCCACACTATGAATAATTACTCTATCGCGGGAGACTTTAAAAACAACGGAGATATAGAACACACTAACTCGGAAAAAAATTTTGGATCACACGAGTTTTTGTCCCGTGTGGGGTTCGAACCCACGGTGCGTTGGCAGTGGTGAGGCGCCCAGTTAAAGCACTATGCCATCTATGTAGTCAAAATTTATAAAAGACTGAGTAGCTTTCGGAACATTTGAACATTACTGTTGTATATATTAGGACCAACGAATACATCCGACAGAGAACCAAAGTCATCGACATAGCTCAGAGAATTAGCAAGCTGAAGTGGCAGTGGGCTGGCCATATCGCGCGAAGAACAGACAACTGCTGGGGTAAGCGTGTTCTTGAGTGGGGACCGCGACTCGGCAAACGTAGTGTAGGACGCCCTCCGACCAGGTGGGATGACGATCTTCGAAAGACTGCAGGCAGATGCTGGATGCGGCAAGCTGAAGACTGGGCGCTATGGCGCTCTTTGGGGGAGGGCTATGTCCAGCAGTGGACTATTATAGCCTGATGATGATGATGATCTTAGGACCATGTCTTCAGACATAACAGAGATTTAATTACTGTCGTCAAAATTGCCAGACACTGATTAATTTTTGACAAATTATTATTAGTACCGAGAACAAGAAGTAACAATAACAGTGTAACAGTTTCTAATTTATGTACATAACTAGCTGTTACGTGCGACTTCGTCCGCGTAGATTTTAACTAAAAAGTGTTTGTACCCAATTTTTTCTAAAATCAATGTAGCCTAAGTTACTCCTTATAACATCAACTATCTGCCATTAAAAGTCCCGTCAAAATGGGTTCAGCCGTTTCGGAGATTAGCCGGAACAAACAGACAGACAGACAAAAATTTTAAAAATTGATGTTTTCGTATTGGTATCTTATATACTTTCATATGCATTAGATAAAAAGCTGTTATTTTGACATTACAAACAGACACTTCAATTTTATTTATTTGTATAGATGTATAGATAAAGTGTCAAATAAACAACGCGATAAAATCCGTATATAGTAGTTTAATTTCAATAGTGCTGAGAATTTTCTACTAGAAAAACACTTTACGCCGCTAGGAAATCAAACTTGAGCCCCATCGGCTGGCAACATAAACAGCAATTTAGCCGCGGAACCAACGAGACACTCATCTGTCATACGTGTTCATAACTGCCAGAGTCGACGACGGTTTAACGTGCTCTCCGCGGCACGGGTTGGATGCAAAGCAGTAATTCAAACTCACAGAGAATTTTTAAGTTATGGCAGTTCATGTCGGAAATACCTGTTAATATGCCGGTAGTATATTAATTGTAAGCTGTCTTACATATATTATGTTGTAACTATCATGGTTAAACCTTCATTTAAGGCGAAAAAGTTGAGCAAGCTTACTTCTGTGTGTGGCAATTTTCTTTTGAATATATATGACCCTAATGTACCATATACTTAGGAATAAATGCTATTCTGTTCTATTCTATTTTAAACTACTAGTGTAAAATAATGACACCTGCGTGATGATAAGCGATTAATAATATAATATTCTATCACATACACACAACACCATCTAGCCCAAACTAAGCAGAGCTTGTACTATGGGTACTAGACAATGGATAAACATACATATATACTTTTTTTTTTGTAAATCCATACCTACATATATTACATAGAAACACCCAGACCAAGACAAACATCCATGTTCATGCACACAAATGTTTGACTTGTGCGGGAATCGAACCCGCGACCAAAGGCGTAGCAATCGGTTACACTAACCACTACGTCATCGAGGCCTTCAAAGTTTTGTGTCTGTTGTTTGAATATTTGTAATATCCCCGCGACACTAGAATCAATACATGTGCAGGAGTAGAAACAAAACACAAATAAATTGGTTTAAATATTACTAGTAGTTTTAGGAATTATATTCAAACAAAAAAAAATCAACGGGTTGCACTCCGGGAGTGCCGGCAGAAGTAAAAACTTGAATATTAACGTTGTGCATTTTTGATATTTTGGAATGGTTAGGGAATAATTTTGCACGAATTGCTATAATTATCAGTATAAAAGTACTATCATTTATGTGGTAAAATACAATATTCATTTATTGCGCTATCGTACACAAACATGACAATTCTCCCTTCGTCTTACGAATTTTGCGATCAGGTCACGTGTCCTGAAGCGAGTTTAACATTTTTTACCCATCACAAAAAAAGTGCACAACGCCGCTAAAGAAGTTTTCCCTTCAAAAATTGTTTAGATATTAATAGTATTCTTGTTAATACATTTAGCTAGATTACGGATGAGTCAGGATAAGGCTCACATAATTTGTGCAGTGGGTGATTCAAATTCACAAACTCTCAATCACAAATCGGACGCCTTATTCATCGGGCTATGTCCTCTATGTAAACTGAACATTACATAACCGAATCTAACCAAGGAAATACAAAGATATTATTAAAAGAATCTGCTCTAATAATAACTTCATTTCATATTGTGACCGTATTATGAGCAAAAGAATCCGTTCTTATACTATCATTGTTCAGTATTGTTTAGTGTGATCCCTTGGGTCTGGTTTCCTAAAGTATGTTATATATGTGGCTTTATGCGAACAGTTGGTTTTCTTGAAGTAAATATTTGATATTCTCAGATTACATACCACTGCGGACTATTTCGTCGATCTTTTTAAGATATACAATTCCGTAGTACATTAATTTGATCTATATCGTAAGGTTTATAGCCAGCGTTTGCGATTTAAGCGCACAAAAATATGTTTGTTACGACATCACATTACAAATCTTTGAATTTTTCGGCTTTTCTGTACTATAATATGTATATATATAATATGTAACGGGTATTAATGCGATCATGCATAATGTTTACCTTTTATAGGCTTGACGTTTCGACCATGTTACACCGGCCGTGGTCACACACATCGCAGCACCAGTCAGCTTGTGACCACGGCCGGTGTAACATGGTCGAAACGTCAAGCCTAAAAAAGGTAAACATCACGCATGATCGCGTTAATACCCGTTACATATTATATATATATCATGCAACGCGAAAGTTTAAAATTTATTATAATATGTATGTATTATACATATAAATCTTCCTCTTGAATCACTCTATTTCTTGCTGAAAACTGCATTAAATTCCGTTGAAGATAAAGAAGATGTAAATTAAGTGGTCGCCTCACCTCTGCCACTGACCCGAGTATGGTGGGTTCGAATCCCGGACGGGACAAAACTTTGTGTGATCCACAAATGGTTGTTCCGAGTCTGGGTGTCTTTGTGTCCGTTGTTTGAATGTTTGTAAAGTCGCGACACAGAATTTATTCCCAATGCGGAAGTTGTCATTAAAAAAACAAATATTTCTATATGTCACTAGCTGTTTGAGTTCCAAATTACTTGTATTCTAATTAGTCGTATTCAGATGATTGTGTGGACTAAGTTCATGTCGGTCAAAACGTACCATGTCCCAGCAATAAAGGCTGCCATTTCAGCATATTTAACTAGGCAGAATATCCAGCGCTGATAGGTTGGCAACACATTTGACGCACACACGGCAATATTAGATAAATTAATATATTTAATACTAGCTAACCCACGCAACTTCGTTTGCGTTAATAGATTGTAAATAAATTACGCTAATTTCCAATTTAGACGGAACTTTTATCAACTTTTAAAATGTAAAAAAGTACTTGTAGTGACATAACTATAATAGTTAGACATATGATATCGCGGACTTTTTTGTAGATATTGATTCGTTCTATAATATTGTAGAACATTTTTTTGTTCTATCATCAATAGTTTCTGCAGCGCATGCGATAACAGACATTTTATGACTCAGTTTTTCACACTTTGGGTTACATTATTTCAAATTTAGTAGAGATCTCTATTTTTTTTGAAAATATGATATAGCCTATGTTTCTCAGTGAACATGTAGCTTTTTAATGGTGAAAGAATTTTGGAAATAAGTTCAGTAGTTTTGGAGCCTATTCAATACAAACAAACAAACAAAAAACAAACAAAAAAATCTTTCCTCTTTATAATATTAGTGTAGATTAAAACCAAATGTATATCAGAGATCCCTATGCCGACAGAAATGTAGGCGAAAAATTAAAAATTAGGCGTGCCTTAGTCTTTACTTAACTGCCTCCGTGGCGCAGCGGTAGTGAATGCGACTACTGTGCATGAGGTCTCGGGTTCGAATCCCGAGTCTGGCCAACAAAAAGTTATTGGGTTTTTCTGTTAAGAAATCTCGATACGAGCCCGGAGTTAGGAAGTTGGCGGTGTTAGACACCTCCGTGCCTCGGAAAGTACCTAAAGCCGTTGGTCCTGCGCCTGATCTCTCTCCGATCGTGTCGGATTATTCGTCCCATCGGATCATGAGGGTTAGGGAACAGATAGTGCACTTGTGTTTGCGCACACACTTGTGCACTATACTCCTGCGCCGATGGCCAGTCTCCATTAAGATTGACCGCCGTGACCGAAATTCGGTCAGGAGGATATTATTATTACTATAACCGCACGCGTTGCTAAATTGAATTTGAATTGTTATCTTGTATAGTTTTTAGTAGATTTCTGCCACACTACGGATGCAATCTATATCAAGTTGCCAGTGTGCCAGAGGCAAAGAAAACGGACCTTAAAAGCAACGAGACTCTGAACAACTCACATTTCTATCTAACTGGATATCAACCCTGTAACACTCACATAGCCAGGATCAAAATGACTACTTAAGCCATTACTTCATCCGTAAAATCAGCTATACAATTCATCTAAGTACTTTAGAATTTGAAACTTGTTGTCAGTTGTAAACATATTAAATCCTGGATGCCTGCCATATTTGTAAACGCCTACAACATAAATGGCGTAAAAGATTTTTAAAGACTCATTTCAGTGTTGGTGTCAACAGTTTTGACATATATTCATAGCGATGGACATTGTTTGTTTCCTTTACAAATGGATTGTAAAATTGCAGTGATATATACTCATATACTCAAGAGACTAGTTTGCCTGACTTGACTGTTTTGCAATTAATTTGTGACATAAATTGTAGTTATTACTAGCTATTACCTGCGACTTCGTCTGCGTAGATTTTAACTAAAAAGTGTTTGTCTCCGCGGAACCCTATTTTTTTCTAAAATCGAAGTAGCCTAAGTTACTCCTTATAACATCAGCTATCTGCCAGTGAAAGTCCCGTCAAAATCGGTTCGGCCGTTTCGGAGATTAGCCGGACAAACACACAGACAGACAAAAATTTTAAAAATAGATGTTTTCGTATAGGTAGGTATCTTATATACTTTCATATGCATTAGATAAAAAGCTGTTATTTTGACATTACAAACAGACACTTGAATTTTATTTATTTGTATGTATGTATGTATAGATAATAATAATTATAATATTGGCTCATTTGATTGCCAATAGCCTCGACCAAGTCCTTAGTACAGGAGGTGGTATGGCTCGACACGGCACGCAGTTTTCGGAGTTTCCTGTCTCTGGAGCCTTAACCTTCGGTAGTTTGGTTCCTGTACCCGATGCCAGTGGGTCTCTTAAGCATTTTTATAATTTAAATATTTTTTTAAATTTATAGAAAAATTGGTGATTAATCTTTAAATAAAGGAAATAATAACATCAGCCCTGTATGATATATGATATATTTAGTAGTATCACCAAAATAAAAAACAATAAAAAGGTTTATTGTTTACAACTTGTAATGTCAGGCTCATTAGAGGCGGATCGTCGTATTCATCGTTTTTCTAACTTCTAATCATTATTTTTTTACTGCTACATTTCATCTTCTATGATTAGTAATAGAATAAAAAAATATATATACGAGTTTAAATAAACGAAAACGTAATATGTGCGTAGCCGTGTGTGCCACATCCAGTAGCGGTGTTGTTACAACATCCGTGTACTGACAACGTTCGAGCGTTTAGATAGAATATACCCACTTCGGAGCATTTAGTTATATTAATTTTTATGTTACGTTCTTTTGTTGTTTACTTTTAATTTGGTAATCATCAATTATGTTTCTGTACACACTTTTAAACTTATGTTGTGAAAAATTGTTTCTCATTAAGTGAATCTTTGTGAATTCTGAAAGCCGTGCAGTCCAACTTCTGCCAGACCTTGCTGCCCCCTCTGAGGTTTCCGAATGGATCACTGGCTCATCGGCCGCAGGAGAAAGCAGATCTGCTTGCAAATCTCTTTGCGGCCAACTCCCGAATCGATGACTGCGGTTCGCAGCCGCCTAACATTGCCAACTGCGGCTACACCATGCCTGATATATGTATCAGGCAACGAACCGTTCGTGCGATACTGCAGTCTCTCGATGTTCGGAAAGCCAGTGGACCTGACGGCATCCCAGCTGTGGTCCTTAAAAAATGTGCAGCGGAATTGTCTCCCACGCTTACGCGCTTATACCGGACGTCTTACGCCGCAGGCATTGTGCCTGAGGCTTGGAAGGAGGCGAACGTTCAACCGATTCCCAAAAAGGGGGACCGTTCCGAGCCAAGCAACTATCGACCCATAGCTATCACCTCGGTGCTCTCCAAGGTGTCCGAGCGGATTATAAACACCCAAATTGTCCGCTACCTGGAGGATCAATCGTTGATCAATGATCGCCAATACGGCTTTCGGTCTAAACGATCAACGGGTGATCTTCTAGCGTTCGTCACGTACCTCTGGGGTGAGGCTATGGACAAGCACGGCGAGTCTTTGGCTATCAGCCTTGACATAGCCAAAGCTTTCGACAGAGTCTGGCACCGGTCTCTTCTTTCCAAGCTTCCGGCCTATGGCTTGCCCCCTCAACTGTGCACCTGGATTGCAAGTTTCCTGCAGAAGCGTCGTATTCGGGTCCTTTGCAAAGGTCGCGCTTCCAAATTTATGCAGGTCAATGCAGGAGTGCCTCAGGGTTCTGTCTTAACCCCTACGCTCTTTCTTCTGCATATCAATGATATGTTGAATCTCGGCAACATACATTGTTATGCGGACGACAGTACCGTGCATGGGCGATATCTCGGACATCTTGGGGCCAAACAGGCTGAGGTTGAGGGGAAAAGGCAGAATCTTGTCGTTGAACTTGACCAGACCTTGGACCGCATCTATGAATGGGGTGCCAAGAACTTGGTGGAGTTCAACGCCAAGAAGACCCAGGCATGCGCGTTCTCAACAAAAAAGTCTCCGTTCCTTCCCCTCCCTTCTCTGAAGAACACTCCACTGGTGATACGTGACAGCCTCTCTATCTTAGGTATGGATCTTTGCCGCTCCCTTAATCAGAAAACCTACATCGAGAGCGTCAGTAAGCAAGCTTCGCGAAAACTCGGAGTTCTGAACAGGGTGAGGCGGTTCTTCATGCCTGGGCAACTGTGCCTATTGTATAAGGCACAAGTGCGCCCTTGCGTGGAGTACTGTTCTTATCTTTGGGATGGCTCCGCGCAGTACTTGCTGGACGCTCTCGACCGGTTACAGCGGCGGGCTGTCCGTATTATCGGAGACCCAGAGGTCACGAGTTCACTGGAACCTCTGCAACTCCGTAGGGACATTGCCTCATTGGCATGTTTCTACAGAATATACCACGGGGAGTGCTCTGAAGAGTTATTCCACCTTATCCCGCCCTCCCCTTTCCTATCCAGAACAACGCGTACTGGGCTCAGATTCCATCCTTACACGGTAGAGTCGATTAGAGCGCGTACCAAAAAATTTGGGTCCTCATACCTCTGCCGAACGACCAAGGCATGGAATTCTCTGCCAAGGCACGTGTTTCCTTCTTCCTTCAATCCTGGGTTCTTTAAGCGGGGCGTGATAACGCATCTTCTCAGGCCGTCAAAATAGAGACCTCAACATCGCCTCGGCTACTGTGAGGGCGATGTGGAGGCCACTGCTCTTAGACCACACGACTGCTTACCATCAGGTGGAGTGTGGTCATTTTGACGAGCAAAAAAAAAAATAAAAAAAAAAAATCTTCAACCGTAATAAAGGCAAAGGCTAGTCGTTGTATAAAATTGAAGTGTCTGATTGTAATGTCAAAATAACAGCTTTTTATCTAATGCATATGAAAGTATATAAGATACATATACGAAAACATCTATTTTTAAAATTTTTGACTATCTGTCTGTCTGTTCCGGCTAATCTCCGAAACGGCTGAACCGATTTTGACGGGACTTTCACTGGCAGATAGCTGATGTTATAAGGAGTAACATAGGTAACTTTGATTTTAGAAAAAATAGGGTTCCGCGGAGACAAACACTTTTTAGTTAAAATCTACGCGGACGAAGTCGCAGGTAACGGTTAGTAT
Source organism: Catocala sponsa (assembly GCA_963564715.1). Classification (NCBI taxonomy): domain Eukaryota; kingdom Metazoa; phylum Arthropoda; class Insecta; order Lepidoptera; family Erebidae; genus Catocala; species Catocala sponsa. Next base: position 21,983,677 of record OY751341.1, on the reverse strand, counting down.
AATGTATATAGTTCTAGCAGAACATACTTATTTGATTGCTACCAAATTTTATATACTACATTAGTCATATAATAGATGCAAGATATTATTGTACCACGCACAAGTAAGAACCAGCAATGAAATTCTGTAAATCTTAGAGTTCGTAAAAATGGTATCACCTGAGGTCAGAGGTCAAACGTCATAGTCATTTCGGGGTGTATTGACAATGCTGAGTCGAATGGGGTTGACAGCAAGTCTCTAGATTTTACAGTTCTTGAGTTGAAAGTTGTATAACAGACGGACAAAGCTGTTGAATAAGAGTTTTATCGAACTATAAAAATAAAACAACGGGTTGCACTCCGAGAGTGCAAGTGAAAACTTGAATATTAACGTTGTGCATTTTTGATATTTTGGAATGGTTAGGGAATAATTTGGCACGATTTGCTTTAATTATCAGTATAAAAGTACTATCATTTATGTGGTAAAATACAATATTCATTTATTGCGCGTATCGTATACGAACATGACAATTCTTCCTCGGTCTTACGAATTTTCGATCAGGTCACGTGTCTTGACGCGAGTTTAACATATTTTACCCATCACAAAAAGTGCACAAGGCCGCTAAAGAAGTTTTAACTTCAAAACAGTTGCAGACAGTGCTGTAACTAAAAATGTCCTCGAAGAATACGTAATATACCTTGCTCCGTCCCAGTAATCGATCTCAAGACCTTACGATAGGTACGCAGTCAACTTAAACTCAAACCATATACTAACAACTCAATGCACGAAACAAAATAAATAGAGCCGCACAACCTCTAATTGGAGTTCATTCATAAATACTGAAGCTATAATAATTCCTACGCGTATATATTGAGGGCGTTGATCGTTAATTTCGTTGTCCGGTCGGCTGGCTATCTGTGCCACTGTGCACTTGTACATTTTGTCCAGTGACATGAGAACGACACACTGTGTGAGCACTGTGGTTTTGGGCTTTTTGTATTATTCGTAATTCTGTCGATATTGTGTGAAAATGGGATGACGGTTGAATTAATATTTGCAATTGCAATAGGAGAGTTCAAGGCTGATTTATATATATCGGATAATTCTAAATGTAGCTGAATTTGTGTCAATAAAGAATGATTAGCTTTTGTGCTCGAAGAAGGCAATTCTCGTACTAAGATTGATTCATGAGTATAGCAGGTTAGGATCGATATTACAAACATTGAAACAACGGGCACTAAGAACATCCAGACTTAATACAACTATTAGAGAAACGCACAAACTTCTGTGAAATTCCTGTCTTCTCTTCTCCCTAGCCTATATTATTCCCAAGTCACTTGGGATCAGCTTTCTAGTCTAACCGGATTTGACTGGATATCAGTTTTTACACGGAGCGGCTGCCACCTGACCTCCGCAACCCGAAGGCTAACGATACCCTAAGGCTAGACCAGTGTAAGGATATTAGAGGGTACTGACTTCCCAATAACGACTGCCATAGATGTTTATGGCAGCCGGGACCGACGGCTTAATGTGCTCTCCGAGGCACGGAGCAGGCGATAATTGTTAATCAATACGCACATAATTTCAAAAAGTCATATAACTTCCGAAAGTCAGAGGTGCGCGACGTGGGTTCGAACCCGAGACCCTCTGCATTGCAGTCTGTTGGTCTCTACACTGAGCTATCGCTGCTTATATATTCTGTGAAATTCCTGTATGATACAAATATTTGTGTGTTGCCATAGTTTTATCCACATGCTGTGGCGAAGCAACACACTACTCGTAGTGTGTGGACTTAAGCCTAAACTAGCACGGATAATTCAGGCATAAGGTTCAATATTTAAAGGCACCTACTACTTTATAAGGCGCAGGTTCGGCCTCACATGGAGTACTGTTCTCATCTTTGGGCAGGGGCACCCCAGTACCAGCTTCTCCCTCTAGACCGCATTCAACGGAGAGTGACTCGAATCGTCGACTGCCAGGATATTTCAAATCGGCTAGACCCCTTGGCGCTGCGTAGAGATGTGGCCTCGCTATGCATCTTCCATCGCTTATACTATGGGGAGTGTTCCGAGGAATTGTTCGGTATGATCCCTGCCACCTCTTTTCGCCATCGTCCTACGCGACAGCATTTTCACTCCCATCATTTAGATGGTTGGCAGTCCACAACTGTGCGTTTCTCCAGGAATTTTCTGCCTCGCACAACAAAACTGTGGAATGAGCTGTCGCCTGCGGTATTTCCGGACCAATACGACCTTCAACACTTCAAGAAAAGAGCGTACTCCTTTTTAAAAGGCCGGCAACGCACTTGTAACTCCTCTGGTGTTGCGGGTGTCCATCGGTGGCAGTAATCGCTTACCATCAGGCGATCCATCTGCTCGTTTGCCCCCTAATCCATAAAAAAAGGCAAAACCCGCGCTTGGTGTGATAATGCCTGTCTCGCGGGATATTGAACAAACTCAGAACAACTATTGTGGATCACACAATTTTTTGTCCCGTGTGGGCATCGAACCCACAACACTTGGCGCGACGGCAGTGGTGAGGCAACCAACGCCATTCGTCCAGTCGAGTAAGTAATAACTTCGATATTTATATCTATACTAATATTATAAAGCTGAAGAGTTTGTTTGCTTGTTTGTTTGAACGCGCTAATCTTAGGAAATACTGGTTCGATTTGAAAATTATTTTAGTGTTGGATAGCCTATTTATCAAAGAAGGCTATAGGCTATATAACCTCACGCTACGACCCACGGGGGCGGCGCAGTAACGATAAACGCGGGTGAAACCGCGGGAACATGCATAAATCGTTGTATAAATATGCAATGTGTATTTAAAAATGTAAACATATAACAATTAACAACACAATTACATTTTATGTTTTGACCCTCCGAGGTAAAATAAACATGACCTATAATTATGATTGACCTTATACAGTTTTTATAGAAAGTTAATATTTTAACCAAAAGGATATAAGATACAAAAATACTTAACTTAATTATTATAACCCTAAATTACCTTGAAATGATATAAAATTTGTTCCGTAAGGACAAACTACTTCAAGACCATTGAGAAACAATCCGGACATCGAATTGAATACAAGAAAAATTGCTACAGAACCATTAATAACTAAGTGTTGCTTACAGCCGGCGCACAGTGGAGCGATGCCAAAAAAATGTGGCAAATATTGCTATTTAAAATTCTGTAATATTTCAAATATGAGTTACTATTCTTCAGAATGAATGGGAGCATTTTTTCACTTCGCTTCGCTATAGAATGCAATCAATAAAAATTTTCTGGAAGGCGCAAATAAAGTGTGTCAAAGCGACTGCTGTGCATGAGATCATGGGTTGGATTCTTGGGTGAATGAAGTGTTATTCGGTCTTCTGCCAAAAAATTCACAGTAGTAGCAACGATTTTGAAACTGGATTCGGTCAACGACAATGGGCTGCCCAAGGCTCAGATGCATCGGAAAATGTCGTGCTCAGCGACTTCCAGCACAAGTGCAGTTAAACAAAATAATCTCGTTCAGATTTTCAACGACCATTTCTGTGAAAGTGACAGAATTATATAGAGAATATTGTCTTCGTTTTTAAAAACAATTGTTAAGAATACTTGTGTCGCAGGGAACTTCCCATACATTCAAACAACAGACAAAAAGAACGCCTAGAATCGGAACAATTATATGTGGAACACACTAATTTGTTCCGTGTGGGGTTCGAATCCAAACCACTCGTCGTATTTATTTATTTAATTAGGTACACCAACAGCATACATATTTTAAAATAAAAATAAAAAAGGTACATGGAAACGGTCTGATACATATGCCAATTACAGGTATACACAACATTTACCACTGAAGCACACAGTTATTATGATATTACAAATTTAGATAAGATAAAAACTACTAAAATATAAAAATACAAAACAAAACAATAACAAAATGATATAAAAATTGTTTAAAACTTAATTCTATAAAGACGAATGTGTTTTGGACAATATTACACGTCTGTATTTAGCGAGCGGGTCGGAAAACACATCAAGGTCGTATTGGCGAAGCGACCGTTTAAACCTTACATCGTACAGTCATTGCCACTAACACACTGTTCGGATTAGCAATAGCTGGCTTGATATAATTAATTTAAAAGTGATAAACATCCATAGTTGTTAATGTTAGTTTTTCAGTCAATCAACACTACGTATAAATTTTATTGCCTTGTGACATTTTCCAAACGGCAATGTCGCAAATGTCGCAAATATCTGTAATTTTTGCAGTTTTAAATATAATTAATTTATTTCGGCTTTGTTTACAAAATATAATATAATATTCTACCACACACACACAACACTATCTAGCCCAAACTAAGCAGAGCTTGTACTATGGGTACTAGACAATAGATAAACATATTAAAATACATATACTTTTTTTGACGTGACAACGTCTAATAAATCGATAAACACCGGCTGCACGCACGAAAAAGGATGACTCTTGTCCCGTTACGCTCATTGTCCCGTTACGCTCATTGTCCCGTTACGCTCATTGTAACGTTACGGGAAAGAAATTTTGTTATGACGTTGTCACGTTAAACTATTGTCCGTAGAACGACTTTACAGACAAAAATTTTTTGTAAATACATACATATTAGACATAGAAACACCCAGATCAAGACAAACATCCATGTTCATGCACACAAACGTTTGACTTTTGCGGAAATCGAACCCGCGACCTCAGGCGTGGCAGTCAGTTACACTAGCCACTACGCCATCGAGGCCGTCAAAATGTTTTAATACTCTCTACATATACTTTCTGTCCTTTCTGGCCTGCAGACCTTTTACCATGTCAATATGTTGAAAGTTTTCGATGCGTAATGTGGATTATAAATGGACTACAATTAAAATTATATTCCATCAATAATACACTACACATACGCTCTTAATGCCTTGATAGAAGCGATATTCCAAGACAGATCTGTGCCTTGTTAGACTGCCTATCAGGAAATGAAGAGATGCCACTCCCGCACTGGACCGTTAAGGAGCAAACAAGTACCTAATAATAATGAGAGCGTATCTATGCACCTACTTAGTAACTCTTGCTCTGAGCGTTTATTGTACTTACACAGGTTGTCCGGTAATTAATGAATAACCTTGAAATGTCTTATAGTAGAACTGAATGCCGTTCAGAAAAAAAATATGAAAAAATCTATCCTTCTAACTGAGATAATTTTTTTTTATTACCCTATTTAACTTTCTTGTACACTACGACCATAAATGAATGAATTCCATCGGTTTTTTGTTGTTTTATTATTAAACACTAATTATGCTAATAGATAGACAGTCAAAAGTATGACTAGCTATTGCACTTTTTTAATATATATCTATACTAGCTGTCTTGACAGACGTTGTCCTGTAAACAAGAGAAAAAAAAATCTAGACCATTCTCGAATCCACTTGAACACACACAAAAAGTTTCATGAAAATCGGTCCAGCCGTTTAGGAGGAGTTCAGTGACATACAGTGGAATTATATATATAAAGATATATTTTTGTCTTTTTTTAATTTTTTTTTAGTTACTGGACAGCCTGTATATATAGGCGGATATATGTAGTGCATGCGTTTGCTGGATCTTCGTTTTGATGACCGGATAAAACAGTGTTATTGGAATTTATTGCTAGGAAATTCTTAGTAGTAAGTAGCATGGATTACGAGTACCTATGTAGGGCAATTGGATTGCCTGCTATTACAAGGGTCTAAGAAACATAGCCAGCTAAATGTGGGTGTACCCCTTCAAGATATAGGCGTGATATTTCGAATGTATGTCTATTATATATGTAGGTACACCTATAAATCTTCATCTAGTATGTTGCAAAATGTTATTTATGGTCGCCTACCGTGCTAATTGCCTGGCTCTTGAAATACAAATATTATAATTAACTTACTAACAGATCGAGATGGATACCAATCATCACCAATAGGGTGCCGAAGGATAGTCGGCGGCGACGAGGTATACCTAAACGGAGATGACGGGACGCATTTGAAAAGGACTTGCAAGGGATATCCACCAACAGAGACCGTTGGAAGTCTAATAGAGAGGCTTTTGCCCAGCAGTGGGACATATCTACAAGCTAATAAAAACATAAAAAAACTTACTAACACTCCACTCAATAATACTTTGGAACCAGGCAATCAAACACCTCCTCTCACAACGGAATCAAAAAGGCAGTCTCAATACCTACCATATATCAGGATATATCTCTGTATTTAATACTTTAGTGTTTAAAGCACGGTTATAAGTGTTATAAGACAGACATGCGCATAACAGGTTACACCGGCCGTGGTCACAAGCTGACCACGGCCGGTGTAACCTGGTCGAAACTTCAAGCCTATAAAAGGTAAACATTATGCATGATCGCTTTAATACCCGTTACGTATTATACAACGTGTAACATATTAAACGCACTTCCTGAAAGCACTTTGTTCAGAATCGGCTACTGTATCCTGTCTGAAATTTCTGACATTTTAAGATAAATATTTTTTTTGTCCTAACATAATTAAAACAATTTAAATTATAGTCATCCTTTTCTTTGAACAGTCGGAATAAATGAAATGTATCATAATAATTCAAAGCAATAAGGTTTTTGATGCAATTAAGGCAATAATGTTAGATTTATTGTAATATACCCATATTATCCGCGCACAATAAGGAGAACTAATTCGTTAAATTAAAATATTTAAGTACATAAAAGTAACATTTTAATGTTTATATTATTATTACGATTTAATAATCTAATTGGGGTGTTTGAGGTTGTGCGTTATATCTGTGATACGTTGTATAGGTATATAGGTATCATGCAACGCGAAAGTTTAAAAGTTATTATTAGACATGCGTATTGTTAGACTGTCTGCCTGGCAATGAGGCGAAGCTTCTATACCACTGAACTGAGAGCTAAACAAGTTATGAGAGATGCCACACTTGCATTGAGCCGTTGAGGAGTTAAAACTAGTTATTATAACGAGGGCAAACTCAATATCGACTTACATTGCAGCGTTTGTTCTGAGAGTTTCTTGTGTTTATTCATGAATAGCTGTCGTTCCCCGCAATGGATTTGAATCACCATAGATTCAGAGTATAGCGGTATAAGTTTCAAACCTGTTGTTACTCGGTTGTGCATTCACAAAAATAGGTAGAGAGATAAAAATCCTAACTCTTCTCCTTAGCCTTTATTATTCCCAAGTTACTTGGGGTCGGCTTTCTAGTCTAACCGGATTTGACTGGATATCAGTTTTTACACCAAGCGACAGTCGTCTGACCTCCGCAAGCCGAAGGCTAACCATACCCTAAGGCTAGACTAGTGTCAGGATATTAGAGGGCACTGACTTCCCAATAACGACTGCCATAGATGTTCATGGCAGCCGGGACCGACGGCTTAACGTGCCCTCCGAGGCACGGAGCAGGCGATAATTGTCAATCAATACGCACATAATTTCGAAAAGTCATATAGCTTCCGAAAGTCAGAGGTGCGCGACGTGGGTTCGAACCCGAGACCCTCTGCATTGCAGTCTGTTGGTCTCCCCACTGAGCTATCCTAACTAATATTTTAAATGCAAAAGTGCGTTTGTTATGCTTTCATGTCGTAACTACTTGACCGACCGTCATGAAATTTCGTATTCACATTGTCAGAGGAACAGAAACGGACATAGAGTACCTTTCATCCACAAAAAAGTATTGTTGTAAGCCTAACCTAAACTACATTTATGCGAGCGAGGCCGCGAGCAAAAGCTGGATGTTCATGAAATTTCGGATAGGACATGTTGTCAGGGGTATAGAAAAGAACATAGGATCCCTTTCATCCCGAATAAAGTACTCCAGCAAAGCCGCGGGCAAAAGCTTGTATTTCATAAACAGAAGTAAACTAGGTTCCTCATTCTCATAGACACGACCACATTAAGATCAGGCGCAGAAATAACAATTTCATATGCTTTCTGATGCACGCCAACTTACTTAATAAGGACTGCTAATGATTTTTTTTTGGCAAGAAATCTTAACATTTTCTCTGACCCAACCTGGTATTCGAACTGAAGACTGATCTTCATCCGTACGACCTAGCCACTATATATACGACTAGATGTTCCCGCGGTTTCATCCGCGTTTATCGTTACTGCGCCGCCCCCGTGGGTTGTAGCGTGATGTTATATAGCCTACAGCCTTTCTCGATAAATAGGCTATCCAACACTAAAATAATTTTTCAAATCGAAGCAGTAGTTTCTGAGATTAGCGCGTTCAAGCAAACAAACAAACTCTTCAGCTTTATAATGTAAGTATAGATTGTACAAATATACGCACAAAACAACACCGTTAAAAGCTTAAGAACTCAAAACAGATCTCTAATAGCTATAATTGTTGTCCGTATTCCCTGGCTGAGAGCCAAACGTCCTGGATAAAGCCTGGAACGGCACTTGGTGGCAAACGGGAACAGTTTATGTAATAGTGATAAATGGTGATGGTAACCACCGATGAAGAATGGGATATGCTTACAGATTATCGTTCACTCGGACGGTTTCAATTAAATGCATTATTCGGGACAGTATATTTGTTTTTATTGTGTGGTTGTGGAAATGAGAAGTAAATATACGACGGCTGGCGTGAGGCGTCCCTTCGCTTGTTGCCATAGACAAATGATGTGGAATGCTGGAGCGTTCGGAAACTGCCAATTATTATTAGACACAAGACACATTATTTATTACATATATTTTTCATTTCTATCATTAAAATATATTTTAGTATTTTCACATATATAGTACACATGCATATATTTACTTTTCTTTTACATTAAATGTATTATGTTAAATCAGCGCTGCACTATCTACCACGGTGCTGCAGCATTATGCTGAGATAAGTGCAATTTTTGGTCTCGCACTGGCGGTATGATTAATTTTATATAAATTGCTTATTCTTGTTTTATATATTTTTATATTGTTGTATATCTAAAATTTTTGTTTCTTTTTGTTGTTTTTTTTATTTGTTTTATGCCAGTGTAGAGAACAAAATAAACTGTTTTCTTTCTTTATATAGTGTTTTGTAAGAGGGAAAAGATTAGGAATAGTGGATATTTTGTTTGAGGTATACTAAACTGCTTTTGCACAGTGTACTTACTATAAGGTTGGCAATGCTTATAATGGTTTTATTTTCTTATTATGACAAGATTATGAAATAGATTGCCGTGTCTACCGATGGCGATTTAAAAGGCCGTGAGTTTCTTGCACGTATCTTCTCATAGGGCTCCTTTTGTTTGAACCTAGCAACTAACATAAATGTAAATGTCTTATGTTTAACTTATCACCAGATATAGTAAAATATAACAGTCAAAAATAGTAAATGATAATTGCACAGCAAAATATTTTTAAACAGACCAAAATAAGTCGACGGAGCCCCGTTTCGCGGGGCTCCTATTTTTGGCTGGGTTTAAGAAGGAAATTAACATAGCCTAACCCTTCCGAGACGGAATGTAGTGATTTGAGGCGTATAGGTGCTCGTTATGATATATTTTAGTAAGTATATTTTGCTGCGCAATTAGTATTTTTGGTGGTCGTTATATTATTTAATCCCAATGTAAATTCAGTAAATTTATATTACTAGTATTCAATCGTAGTATAAGTACCTAATAGTATGATTACTAGTAGGTACCCAAGTACCTACTAGTAATTTGCAACAAATATTACTGGTAATACTTAAAAGCTAACTTGGTATATATATAAATAGACTTGTCTTCCCTAAGAAGATCAAAATTACCTTAATTGAATATGCGTATGAACAATAACGCAAAAAGTAATTTTGGACCTTTAAACTACTATTGTTAAACACTTTTACTAATTACTATTTACTTCTATTTAAATTGAAAAAAGAATTTAAGTAGGTATATTTAATTTTACACGATAAAGTAGTTTAATTTCAATGTATAACATTCGCATTAAATAATTCAACTTGTATAATAGTTTGTTAACAAATACTACCTACTAACGTTTCCACCAATAAGTTCTACGAATATCTATCAAATGATTCTACTTAGACTCGTTTGAAGTAGAAAGACCGATAACCCATAATGGTCGTTATAACCAATATCCTGTGTTGTCCGAGCTTAATTTCACTTCCTTCGTACACCGATCGCCGTCGATCCATCTTTAAGAGAAAGTTGTGCGGATTTACTGACACGATTTTAACCGGGCTTGATAACTTTGTGGACTGTAAAGCAATATAGTTTTAAAAACTTGTACTTCTTAATAACTAATATTATTACTGCGAATGTGAGTTTGTGTGTTTGTTACGCTGTCACGCCTTAACTACTCGACCGATCATCATAAAATTTGACATATACGTTGTCAGGGGTACAGAATAGGACATATGGTATCTTTGTTGATGTTTTTTTGTAATTTATCATCGCGAAATTGTCTGTAGTCTAGAAAAATAAAGACTTTATTAAATAAAGATGCATTGCTCAGTCAGTGATTGTATCAGGACGGCAATTGAGACCTTATTAATAATATAAATAAGGACACATTTGCTTGCATCAAAAATGCTTCGGTAATTTGTGAAGGAAGGGCAAATGTACTTCTGCACCATATTAAAATAAATTCACCCCTATTTATATCTTACCTTTGTGTTTGTACCTATCGTTTGTAGGTTGTATATGTGGTATAACTATTAACAGGTCTTACCTGAAAACAAAACAAAAATACATAAATTTACGATTGTACAAAACTAAATAAAGTGAATACACCTATAAAAGTGTAGTGCCCTGTATCAAACTGTCCCACTGCTGGGCTCGGGTCTCTGCTCGGTATGAGAATGGTTAGGATATAGTGCATCACGCTGGCCCAGTGTCGATTGACAGACTTCACACATATTCGAGAATATTATGTAGAACTCTCAGACTCGAACTCGAGACTCCTGCGTGGCAGTCCGTGGCAGTAAAGTATATAAGAAAAATAATGAATTAACTGCACGGATGGCGTAGTTGTTTAAGTGTTCGCCTCGCCACTACCACTGCGGTGTGTGTTGTGGGTTCGAATCCCACACGGGACAAAAGTTTGTGTCATCCACTAATGGTTGTTCCGAGACTGGGTGTTCTTTGTGTCCGTTGTTCGAATGTTTGTAAAGTCTCCCGCGGTTCAGGAATTACGCCAAGTGCGGGAGTCTTTAAAAAAAAATTGAAACTGATGAGCCTTCAATTGGCACATATGAATTATTATCATCAAGCAGGCAGTATACTTACTTGCTACCTTTATTATCTTATCTTATCTTATCCACACAATGTTCATGGCAGCCGGGACCAACGGTTTAACGTGCTTTCCTAGGCACGGAGCAGGCGATAATTGTCAATCAATACGCACATAATTTCGAAAAGTCATATAACTTCCGAAAGTCAGAGGTGCGCGACGTGGGTTCGAACCCGAGACCCTCTGCATTGCAGTTTGTTGGTCTCCCCATTGAGCTATCGGTGCTCTACCCTTATTATATTCGAAAACAAATTTAGCTAGAATAAAAATCCCACTGTTTACCTCACGTTATTCTTTACCGTTCTAAAGCAAAGAGAGCGTATAACAATTCTACTTTTTTATCAATAACAGCTGTTACGGTAGACTGAATATTTTGTGCGTGTTTTTATTTCAGAAACAAAATTCTGTTTGAAGTTCTATGTAAATATATTTTGTTTGATGCAAAGATTTGATTTGATGTTTATACTACGAATACTATTACTAGCAGTATATATGTCGCAGGCAATTTGTATGATTCCGTGTTTTACAAACGGCGTCGTCCGTTTAAAAACGCTCGCTGTTTTAAAATATGGCGAAGCCAAAATGGAAATTGCCTTTTCACTTTATAATATGCCACAACATTTGATAGACAATTCAACAGCATAACGAGCACCTATACGCCTCAAATCACTGCATTCCGTCTCGGAAGGGTTAGGTTCCTTCTTAAACCCACCGAAAAATAGGAGCTCCGCGAAGCGGGCCTCCATCGACGGTCACCCTACTATAACATTCAACGAGCGTTTTTAAACGGACGACGCCGTTTGTAAAACGCGGAATCATCACGACGCCGTTTGTAAAACGCGGCATCATACAAATTGTCTGCGACATATACATACATATACTACACAGATTAAAGTATATTATGTACGCAAAAGTCAATTACTACCACATTTTGGCAGCACTTTAAGTTTCTATCAAAAATATAGCTGCAAATATGTGGGTGTAATAACGAGATTATTGTCATGTACCACACTTTTCCATTTCCAGACTTCATATTGTCAATAATAATTACCTAACTCTTCTTTTGATCGGAACCATGTCAAAGTTTTGAATATTTTAATGAGCTTGAACATTCGAATAAATCAAATTTGTAGTTAAAAAAAAATTGGTTGTCTGTAAAGTCGGTTTACGGACGATAGTTTAACGTGACAATGTCATAACAAAATTTATTTCCCGTAACGTTACAATGAGCGTAACGGGACAATGAGTCATCCTTTTTCGTGCGTGCAGCCGGCGTTCATCGATTTATTAGACGTTGTCACGTCAAAATCGCCTATCGCTAAATGCAAAAGTGTACATTTTACACCTCATAGGATCAACGATTGGAAATTATATTAGCATTGAGTTCTCAAAGAGTGATATAGTTAATTTTTTATTTAATTTGTTAAAATAAAAGTTGATAAAAGTAAACTATATCAATCACCCTTTTATTTCAAATAAATATGCGGATCCAGGCATTTGAAATAAAAGGGTGATTGATATAGTTAACTTTTTATCAACTTTTATTTTAACATTTTATCCTACCCATAAAGTTCTACCTTTATAGGTAGGATACAATGTTAGCATCACTCTTCGAGATATGAACTCAATTCAAAAATAATTTCGATCGTAATATTATTATATTCGATCTATACCAACAAACTCACTTTTGCATCTATAATACTAGTATTTGCCAAGGGAGATAATCGATCTATAAAAAATAAAATCGAAGCGAAATAAATGCTTGCAAATCACAAAGAACACACAAACCTCACAACTATAAAACCCATTACATATGTTATCAAATCCAGCACTCCACACATCATTCCGAAAGACTCTGTTCAAAGGAATTGTACAAAAACATAACTCGTATTTCACAGAAGGTGAATAATGCGACTAAATCCTTTCTCAATGATAGCCAGTCGTTCTTTTATCATTTTGTTACAGAAAATACCTGTCAGAACCTTTTGGTATGCCTTGTGTCTTTATCTTACGAGCGAGAAGTTTTCTCCGTGTGAAATATGTCTTTTAAGGATTATCCTTGTAAAAGAAAATATTGATAAAAGGTTTTATAAATAGTTTTCCTTTTTAAAAGATTCGATGGGGTTGTTATGTATGTGAAGATAAAAGCCGCTAAATACGGATGAAGGAGAATATAAATTATATTTTGTGGTTTGAGAAAATAAGACCACCTTGTTGGTCGTTAATTATGTGAATACTTATGTTTATGCGATCGTGTGGTCTTGTACAGTATAATGAATTTTGAAATTTTTTCCTTCGAACATTCTTAGTCTAAAAATGTTCTCGGCTGACGGCAATTACTTCGTCCCCTGTAACGTGGGACTTATAGACAGACTGCGCCAGTATATCTCCGACGCGATTAGCAAAAGCGTATTACATTCACATTTCATTAGCTTTGATTAGGTTGCACATAATAAGAGGCAAGGCTATTACCATGTATATATGTATAATTATGTCCTCCAGACCGAATTTCGGTCACGGCGGCCTGTTTTAACGGAGACTGGCCATCTGCGCAGGAGATATTATAGTGCATAAATGTGTGCGCAAACACAAGTGCACTCTCTGTTCCTTAACTCTCATGATCCGATGGGACGGTAATCCGACACGACCAGAGAGAGATCAGGCGCAGGGCCAACGGCTTTCCGAGGGTGTCTAACACCGCCAATTTCCTAACTCCAGGCTGCTATTGAGGTTTCTTAACAGAAAACCCAATAACTTTTTGTTGGCCCGACCCGGGATTCGAACCCGAGACCTCATGCACAGCAGTCGCATTCACTACCTCTGCGCCACGGAGGCAGTTAAGTTATTACCATGTACCGAGTAAACTTCATGCTTGATATTAAATATTTCCTGCCAGACAATGCTACTTATTTTGTCTGACTTCGGAAGCAAACCTCATGTTCAGCAGTTGCATGTACTTGCCGTGCGCTATCGATGCAGTATTTACCTTAGTTAATTATTTTTGTTTATTATGGGGAGACCAACAGACTGCAATGCAGAGGGTCTCGGGTTCGAACCCACGTCGCGCAACTCTGACTTTCGGAAGTTATATGACTTTTCGAAATTATGTGCGTATTGATTGACAATTATCGCCTGCTCCGTGCCTCGGAGAGCACGTTAAGCCGTCGGTTCCGGCTGCCATGAACATCTATGGCAGTCGTTATTGGGAAGTCAGTGCCCTCTAATATCCTGACACTGGTCTAGTCTTAGGGTATCGTTAGCCTTCGGGTTGCGAAGGTCAGATGGCAGTCGCTCTGTGTAAAAACTGATATCCAGCTAAATCCGGTTAGACTAGAAAGCCGACCCCAAGTGACTTGGGAATAATAAAGGCTAGGGAGAAGATTATCAGATCTATATTACCAACAACAATTTTCATGAATAGTTGCAAAAATTATCTCACCAGTGCTAAGCAGCCGTAAATGATAACAACGTCCATCGCACATGAGTTGTATTTCTGTCTACCTAACAAATCGACCATAAAGATAAGCAAATGAGGGTAAAAACCTTATTTTAATAGCTTCAGACATTCCCTCAATTCGTCTCTACATACAAAATGAACCGGAAAACGGTCTATACAACGCACGCTACAAAAACAAATTCTTTTGTCTGAAACAAGACCTTTACACTCCACGATTTGAATTAATCTGACGTTATAATTATGATCACGTAGCTTGCACAACCATTTCTAAGTGTTGTGAACTCGATTCCACACGGGGCATAAATTGTGTGATCCACAAGCAATTGTTCAGTGGTTCAAAGTATATTTGTGTTCGTTGTGCATTTGTTTGTAAAGTAACCAGTGATAGGCATTATTATACTAGTGCGTGAGCTAGTTAGCCTCTGAGTCTTTTTCAGAGGTTAATGAAAACACTATGTGGGTCTGTGTGTCTGTCTGTTAGTGACAGGCATAACTCCAGAACCACTAGACCGATTGACTTCTAACTTGGTGTGCAGACACCTTGAGTTATACTTCGGTCGAGTTTGAATATGGACCCTGTGGGTCAAAAGACGCCCTATATCTATAGGGGGCCTCAAGGTCACATGATGTACATTTAAGACGAAGAGATTGAATCCTGGGTTTTTACACCCATCTCGTTTAAAACGATATTACCCCTAGTGTCTTAATTGAATATTATAACCTTTGACAGTATTAAATATTTACAACTTTATAACAACGATATTATAAACCATAAATATGTTACGTTTATATAAAATTACACTCACCATTTATTCACGATGCATAAGAGAGAAAATATATATATATTTTTTATGATAGAATGTTATATAAAACTACGAAAGGAAAAGTGATGGCTATACTGATGTCTATGATTAATTAATAGTTGTACTAAGTTTTTGTGTTTTCTGCACAAAATGTACGCAAATATAGATCAGAATCGGGACTCAAACCAAAAGCTTACGTTAGAGACAAAAGACGCGTGATATCATATACTTATAAATGAATCTACAAATCACATATAAAACAGCAATAATAATGTCGTAGTGCTGTCGGAGCCTAGTCGTCGAGTATAAAAGGGACTATGGGACGCCCAAATTCCATTTTATTTATTGGAAAATATTGGCGCTGATGATACTGGGCTTTCGCTAAATGACTGACATATTATATTATCGATTACCGTGTCGTTAAGCAACGAATTCAGATTTTATTTGAAGATTGGTGTTCATGATTATTTGTACTGTTTATATCAAATGGATTACTAAAGTATCAAAAGACTAACAGACTTTCTATACACTACTACATTCTACTCTCTAAATCTTGATAGTTTAATATACTGAAGTCCACCGAGATGAGTACAGCTTTTACATACAACATGTTTTATTTAAATTTATGCACATTGACTTAAACTCTAATTTTACTTGCCATATATTTTTTGTAAGTAGTGAAATAGCCTGAAACACTGGGCTAAACTTAGATCAGGCAATTTATAGAGCTATTTTTTACCTAGAGCTTAAATTAAATTAGAATGCACAATGTCGGCCAAATAAAATAAAAGTAAAAGACACACATATACATCCAGGATTTCTGAGAAGCTAATTAACGACGTGTCAAAATCAAACTAATGTGATTTAATTGTTGTTTTCAATTTATTCAGCAAATTTTTATTATTTATTTTTTTATGTTATAATAAGCTTGCGTTCACCTGATCTTAAGTGAAGATGCAGTCGGCGATGGAGCACGCTTGCCTAGAAGATACCTATTCACTCGTAACTTGAAGACACCCAGATTGTACTCATCGGGCAACACAGACTTAGGTAGCGAATTCCACTCCTTAGCGATACGCAATATAAAAGTGGAAGCAAAGCGTTTCGTGCGTAAATGTGGTATATCCACCATGTACCTGTGTCGCTGGTCTGATTGTCTGGTCGTCCGATGGTAGAATGGGGAAGGAGGAATCAAATTATGCAGTTCCTCTGCACACTCTCCGAAATGTATCCGATAGAAAACCGAGAGACTGGTAACCTTACGACGATGCTCCAAGCTTTGGAGTCGTATATTGACCAGTTGGTTCAGCCAATCTCAGCAATTGACTTTCGTTTGACCGTCTGTTAACAAATTTAAGTCTTGGTCAGCCATTTAGAAACCGGGGCTAAGTCTCCGCATGTCTATCACAAAGAACGAACCCACACTCTAAGGGAGCCTTTCAAAAACCGGGGTATGGTCACGGCAGAACTATCATAAAGAACGAACCCACAACACCCGGTGATAAAAAGACAAGGTGACTTATTAAACCACTGTCTTAACCATGCGATTCAGAATTATAATAATAATAATAATAATAA
Source organism: Catocala sponsa (assembly GCA_963564715.1). Taxonomy (NCBI): domain Eukaryota; kingdom Metazoa; phylum Arthropoda; class Insecta; order Lepidoptera; family Erebidae; genus Catocala; species Catocala sponsa. The sequence continues at coordinate 21,966,595 of OY751341.1, read as the reverse complement.
TAATAAATCTTAATTTCGGAATCTTTACACTCCATATTTTACACAGAAAAGGAACAAAAAAAGAATAACATATCCGTATTAAAAAGAAAATAAATGAAGTTACATAACAAACAAAATTAATATATATAACCTCTCTACGCTATTACTAAAAATGACGCTATTAGATACAATTATTACGCTGCAATCTGTAACCATTTATTGTACATTGTGGTAGTATACAGTCTTTCAGAAAACTCTTTGATAATACTGTTCGTAGACGAACCAACCCTCGACATGAATCCACCGATACGTTTTCTCTGGATGGCATTAAACGTATCCAGCCCAGCGTCTGCGAACATACCCGACGCACTACAATGCGGCGCAAGACCCATTAGCTGTCTAAAGATGTTATTGTACTGGACACGAATACCATCCAGAGACCTCTTCGTGTAACGCGTCCAGAGTTGGCAAGTGTAGAAACACTGACAATATGTCCTAAAAAGATGTACCTTCGTCTGAGTGTTGGCTTTATAAAATCTCCTGGCTATTATATTGCCCACTACTGACAGCGCTCTGCGTTGCCTGTCTATATCTGCATCGTCTTTGAAGTCTGACGTCAGTATATGACCAAGGTACTTAAACCTCTCTACTACTTTGACTCGCTGACCTCCTATCCAAACTGGTGGGACGTTTTGTGGACCTCTTCCTGACCTAAATATTAACAATTCTGTCTTCTTTGCATTATACACCAAGTTATGTTCTCTAGCGTATCTCTCACAAATTGCCATCAGTTTTATGTCTTTTAATATTGTACAGTAACAATGTGTTCAGAATATCTTTTTGCGTTTAATATATGGGATGAAAAATAAATAGGTACCTATATTTTAGCACCAGATGGTACTAAAATATATTTTTATTATCTAGTTAATTGATTTTTACAAAGTTTATTTGAGTTTATGAATGGATGTTTAGGTATTTGGATATTAAAAACAGTCTCATGCCTTAATCCGAATAGCAAGAGGTTTGTATTACACTCTTATTTATTGGCTTATGTTTAACTTATCAGCAGATATAGTAAAATATATCAGTCAAAAATAGTAAATGATCACCAAATTGCACAGCAAAATATATTTAAAGAGATCAAAATAAGTCGACGGCGCCCCGCTACGCGGGGCTCCTATTTTTGGGTGGGTTTAAGAAGGAACCTAGCATAACCTAACCCTTCCGAGACGGAATGCTGTGATTTGAGGCGTATAGGTGCTCGTTATGATATATTTTAGTAAGCATATTTGGCTGTGCAATTAGTATTTTTGGTGGTCATTATATTTAATCCCTTATTTATTTGACTATGGATTTTAAGTCCCACGTAGGAGGCGAATGTCTTGTCGTCTACTGGTCGCATTTTCAGACTGAATGCTGATACCTACTGAAAATTTCTTGATGGAAAGTCCAAAAACAAAAACTTAGGCTCATCCGGTAATCGAATTCGAGACTTCGTACACAACCTTCTCAATCACAATCGTTGCGTAACCAAGGTAGAGTTTATTTTACTTGAATTTTATTACTAACTTAAAAATAAATTAAATTTATGGCTCTTAGGGTCATAATGAATTCAATTTATTCAGTAAACAGATGTAGTTGGCATTTTAATATAAAGCGCGTTTCGCTGATAGAATTTGTAATGACTAGTTTATAGACATAGCCTTTTGATTTAGTGGAACTGTAGATTAAAGAGTGGGTCATAATGATTTCTGTTCATAAAATCGGGAACAAAAGTGTTGTGCCCACAATAAAAACATACTTTTTGTTGTAGGTATAGGATTTTGTGCTTGGTTTATAAAAACATACATTATAATAATCTAAATTTGAAAAGTTTACCACATTCTTACCAACGTGTCTCGTTGACTTCAGGTATAATTATACCGAAATAACTTTATGAGTAAGTAGTTTCAATAAGGGGAAAAAAATAATCATTTCATTTATTATCCGTAAGTATAAATTATATGATTTTTTCGAAATCTATGATGATTAGCATTAAATATTGAAACTTACGGCGCTAGTATCGCGCGCAGCCATATTAACAACTATGGCATACTAGCGATATAAGCGCCATTAGTTTTTTCATATATTTGTTTCAAAATGTCTTCTGGTCAGAACTATAAAATTAATAGTTTTGAGGTCACGTTTAAATGTGAGTTGTCTATGGATTGATCGTAATATTGCGCGACATAGATCAATTTACTTTTATGTCGTTTCTATCCCACCAAAATTACCAAAAATATGATCAATGATTTGACACATGCCTAGTCCGTTCATTATTCCTCCAACATTAGCAAAACCTTTAATAACACCATAAAAAATAGCTACCTTTTTAAACGTTCGGCTTTTCTTTGAATGACTGTAGAAATTTCAGTTTTAATTAAATAGGTCTGGAAACTCTGCAATATCCGTATAGACCAGACTACAATATAAACAAAATCTCACAAGAGTACATTATATCAAAGTACTTAAATAATCACAGTGACTTTGATAAGGGTCCCAAAGGGATACGTAAAAATTACACAGCATACGAGACCCTTATTAAGATCAGCAGTAACGCTAAAAAATGGCCCTGGATACGTCCGTCCCACCAAAAACTCCCATAAACGGTCCAAATTAAATGAGCAATGCAAAAGTCGTGATACAGAAATGTTTTTACCGAGGGACAATGCCCATCAGACTAAGTGACACACGGCCATAGAGAGCAGAATTAATTCTATAGTAGATACACGTGTTACCAAAAAAGGGATATCATCGTTCAGTAATTTTAGCGCCATATTTTTAAAGACCGCTTTGTATGTGTGTGCGGTTTCGGTATAATTATATTGAGCTAATTTTCACCCGTAGCTTGGCGTCCGTGGTTTAAAGAAAAAATAGCTCTCCCACACGAACAGTGTAATTTTTCGAGATATATTTCACTTTTTTGAAAAGAATGTTCGAAGATAGTTTACTCGAGTGTCGTGAAAAGAATAGACGTTAAACATCGACCAAGAAATTATAGATAAGTCTCTTTCCTTTTCGATTGTTGGACGTCGACGGCGGACGTTCTCTGACCAAAGAAGACATTTTGTAGAAAGCGCCGGTTAAAAGTAGGTATACTAAACCGATTGCACCATGCATTAAGAATGAAAGTAAATGTAAATATGTACCTGCAAAATGGCAGCAATTTAGATGATAAAACGGCGTGTATCTTTTTTCTATTTTCTTCCTAAAAAGACAATCTTGATTTTTACTTTACAAACATTCAAACAACGCACCCAGTAAACCCAGATTCGGAACAACTGCTTTGGATCACACTACATTTTGTCCCGTGTGGGGATATAACCCATATTATGACGCGCCACGCCTGAAGTCGCGGGTTCGATTCCCGCACAAGTCAAACATTTGTGTGCATGAACATGAATGTTTGTCTTGGTCTGGGTGTTTCTATGTATAATATATGTGTATTTACAAAAAAAAAGTATATATGTAGGTATGTTTATCCATTGTCTAGTACCCATAGTACAAGCTCTGCTTAGTTTGGACTAGATGGTGTTGTGTGTATGTGGTAGAATATTATTATTATTATTTGGCGGCATTGCCAGACGCCATTGTCAGGCGAGGTTACCATTTAATCCGCTACGCTATCCGTGCGTCCAAATCCTAACTAATCTATACTAATATTATAAAGCTGAAGAGTTTGTTTGTTTGTTTGAACGCGCTAATCTCAGGAACTACTGGTCCGAATTGAAAAATTCTTTTAGTGTTGGGTAGCTATATAACATCACGCTACGACCCACGAGGCAGGTACAGTAGTCATAAATGCGGTTGAAACCGCGGGTACATCTAGTAATATTATAAATGCGAATGTGAGTTGGTTTGTTTGTTTGTTATGCTTCCACGCCTTAACTACTCGACCGATCATCATGAAATTTCGGATACACGTTTTCAGAACAGAAAATGACATAGTGTACCTTTCATCTAGAGATAAGTACTATTACTATTTCCTAACTTAAACTACATTTACGCGAACGAAGCCGTGGGCAAAATATAGTACATTATAAACAAAATTTCTTATTTTTATTTCGCATAAAATATGCGAAGAATCCTTTTCCCGGACCTTATATTAGTAAGGATTACTAGTTATCGTCAAACGATAACACACTCCTCTTCCTGAACGCGACGCTCATAAATCGACGCTATGGAAAGGTTAATAGCTGACTGCGGCAAATGTACGATCATTAATTCGTACAATTGATTGTTACTCAGCAATGTACTGTGCTGTCAGACAGTCAGTTTATTATACCCACATTGCACTGACAATATATTATTATTTCGCCGTATACCGGGAATATTGCCAGATTCAATACTTCTTCTCCCTAGCCTTTATTATTCCCAATTCGGGGTCAGCTTTCTAGTCTAACCGGATTTGACTGGATATCAGTTTTGACTGCCATCTGACCTCCGCAGCCCAAAGGCTAACGATACCCTAAGGCTAGACCAGAGTCAGGATATTCGCGGTTACGAACACCCAGTATTCGAATAAAATTCGCTTACTAACCTTACCGAAAATAAGGACGGTCACTCGTCCGAAATCCGCAATGAAAGCAACCATATTATTTATCGAAACTGAGATAATTCCGCAACGCAATTGTGGCAATGAATATGTGAGAGAATGAGACATTCGTGAAGTTTACGATGTGAGGTAGCTAAGTTATCAGTCCCGGGACATCGGTCATTTCCCGGGGATCGCGCCGGATCCCGCGCGCCCGCACCGAATACAAATGAAACTATTATCTACTCAGACTTAAAGAGTGGCCACTGGGATAGCGATTCTTTAAATTGTTTTAAGGGCTTACTTAGGTGGCGTCGTGGGTGTGGATATGATTTGGGTGCATGGGATCTTGAGTGCGATTCGGTCAGACAAAGTGTTATTAGGTTTCTCTGTCAAACAATCCATGTTTGACAGAAAAACCTAGTAATCATAGCCAGTTGCACTCACTGATCGGTAAACGATTAGCGAGGTTAAGCAACGTTGGGTGCGGTCAGGCTATAGATGGGTGACCGCTTAGTGGTATTTCATCTGGGCGTCTCTGTGCTTCGGCGGGCACGTAAAAAGTCGGTCCCGGTCGTTAAGCCATGTCAGAGGCCTACGGGCGGCTTGAACAACTCTTGACAGCAGGTTGGCCACTAACCACACGAAAAGAAAGAAAGAAAGAAGAATAAAACCTGTCCATGTAGCCACACCAAGTCGGAGTCTGGAACCAAGCTCAGTAAATGGCAAAGGCTCACGTCAAGGCGTGCTATTCGTATCAATAGCCTTCTGCGATACAGGTCTACGCAAATAATTGTATTTATTTTATTCACCACAGTGAGTTACCTGTATGTGATTCTAATTTCCTTCTATTTATCAATCTCTTTGGCTCCGTAGAATTACTTTTGATTTATGTTTGTGAGTGATCGTGAAGTCTTTAGTGTTCCCATTGCCCCAATCGGCCAAGTATACTTAGTGTAATTTTCTGTTAGGAAATTATTAGTAGCAACTTAAAGTTGGCCAAAATCCTTGTAGATAGCAATATGCTAAGTCTATATAAAACGAAAGAAAGAAAACAGTTTATTTTGACCTCTACACTGGCATAAAACAAAATTTTAGATATACAAGAATAAAAACAAAGAAAACATAAGAATAAGCAATTTATGTAATTACATCATACCGCCAGTGCGAGACCAAAAATGGCACTTATCTCAGCATAATGCTGCAACACCGTGGTAGGTAGTGCAGCGCTGATTTTCGGATAAGTCCATATTATCGAAATGTTATGATAAAACCCTGCTTACCCCTTGAAGGATATATGTATGCGCGTGACTGTGTATGCTGTAGAATTATAATTTCATGTAAAAAAGCTGAAGAATATTATAATAAACAATACAATTTAGGGTTAAAAAGCTTTGCTTTCAGAGTGATCGTGCACTTGGACATTCTCTTTGGCTGAGCTTAGTAGTACTACCAGCAAGATTTGCTGGTGTAAGCTATACAGAGAGAAATAAATAATTTATAGGGTGAATGATACAGCGGCTTGTTACATGATGTAATTAAATTAGTACCTGAAGTGGATGTTTACTGTGAAGCACGTGTCAAATAGAATAGGCTTTTGTGTTCGAAGTGGAATACTGCAAGCTGGATAACGACCGGTCTTCAACCAACTGTTGTTTACGTCTGGACTTTAAAAAAAATATAATTATAGATGTTCCCGCGGTTTCACCCGCGTTTATCGTTACTGCACCGCCCCCGGGTGTCGTAGCGTGATGTTATATAGCCTATAGCCTTCCTCAATAAATAGGCTATTCAACACTAAAATAATTTTTCAAATCGAACCAGTAGTTCCTGAGATTAGCGCGTTCAAACAAATAAACAAACAAACTCTTCAGCTTTATAATATTAGTATAGATGTGCTTATTGTAACCATTTGTGATGACAATTCGATGTAGGGTGTGATGAGTGCCTCCTTTCTCAATATAAATTAAAGCCGCGGTATGCCAATGGATAAGGTATTGGGTTTTGCGATCGAGAGGTCCCGGGTTCGAATCTAACCTATTGCACTACTGACATGAAACCACTCCTAACATAAGCAACACAATATAATATAATAATAATAACATACATACATAGACTCACGCCTGTTTCCCAGAGGGGTAGGCAGAGACTACGTATTTCCATTTGCTACGATCCTGACACACTTCTCTGGCTTCACTCACTTTCATCACATTCCTCATACACGCCCGTCGGTTCAAGGAGCTCTTAACCTGGCCTTTGTCCAGAACGCCTCCAATCTGATCGAGAAACATTCGCCTAGGTTTTCCTCTTGCGACTGTTCCATTCACACTAGCCTTATAAACTTTCTTAGTCAGTCTTTCCTCGTCCGTTCTTTCTACATCTCCAAACCAGCTTAACATACCCTTTTCTATTCTTGTAACTATATCCACTTTCATGCCGTATCTCTCTCTAATCACACTATTCCTTATTCTATCTTTCAGAGTCATACCACATATGCTTCTCAACGCTCTCATTTCTATAGAATTTATTCTGCTCTCATGCTTCTTTTGCCATACCCCACTTTCACTTCCATACATAAGTGTGGGCACTAATAGTCCTCTATGAACAGCCAAACGTGCCAAAATAATAATAATAAGACTCCTAATAATTCTACCTTAGCTGAAGGGGTTAACAAGAATACCTACTAGTAATTGAAAACCCAAATTGCTAGTACGTAAGATAAAAAAAAAAATAGATATTTCCTTGCTATGGCTGACTAAATACTTATTCAATTAATTAAATAGGAATTTATTATGATAATAGCAAAGTATATTTTTAATACGTTCTTTACGTATGGGAATAATTCCCATGGTTGTTTATAGCACTGATAATACCTTACCTTTGTACCTATTGTTCTTACGTTATATATGTGGTATAACATATAACAGCTCTTACCTGAAAATAAAACAAAAATATTTAAAATAACGATTCTACAAAACCAAATAAACTGAATAACTCTTATATACTCGCGTAAATGTAGGTTAGTTTAAGTTAGGTTTGCAACAGTTCTTTTTTTTGGATGAAAAGTACCCTATGTCCTATTCTGTACCCCTGACAACGTGTGTGCAAAATTTCATGTTGATCGGTTGAGTAGTTAAGGCGTGAAAGCGTATCAAACAAACAAACTCATTTTCGCATTTATAATGTTAGTAAGGATTGGATATAATATTATGTACTAGCTGACCCGACAGACATTGACAGAAGTCTTAGACTATCAAACTCGCAAGGTTAAAGTAGTTTTTAAGTTTTCTGAAATTATCAAATTTTCTGTGCAATTTTCTTAACTTTTCTTTCAATAAGAACCTTGTAAAAAGTCTTAGAAAATTTAAAAAAAAATACGATTGAAATCCGTAAAGTCGTTCTCAGGTTATGGCGTGACCAAGCGAAACAGGGATTCATGTTTATCCTTACTAATATTATAAATGCGAAAGTAACTCTGTCTGTCTGTCTGTCTGTCGGTCTGTCTGTCTATTACCTTTTCACGCTCAATCCGCTGAACCGATTTTGATGAAATTTGGAATGGAGATAGCCTGAGACCCTGGGAAGGACATAGGCTATATAACATCACGCTACGGCTCACGGGAGCATCGCAGTAACCACAAATACCACTGACGCGGGTGAGACCACGGGCACAGCTAGTATACTTATATATGTCGGAGACGGTTATTAGTACAGTTACGAAACGCGGTACGAGAGTCGAGATATGGCAGCACTGTTGCGATGACGGCAACACGCATCTCACTTCGTGCTACGACAGAGCCTGCATAAGAGAGGCGCACGCTATATTCGACGGATCTTTCTACCGTCGTCGAGTGCGGACCTCCTCGCTAGGAACTGTCATTCGTTTCGTGCAAGACATTCGTGTTAACTTATTGTGAAGACAAAAGTGATCAGTGTACATACACATGTATTGTTTCACTTTGCTCGATCACCCTCTTGTACGCCCGCATTATGTCAGTCGATGGTGTTACTGACACGCACACACTCTATATCCGACATATATATAAGTATAGATAGATTGTGTAGTTGTAAATATTTTCTATCTTATAATTTGTTTGTTTTTAATCGGTAAGCTCTGAAACTACTAAGTCGAAATTAATTTTATTTTTAGAAAGCTACTTTACCCAGAACTGATATAGGCATATTATGTATATAACATCTGGCTATGAGCTGTGTGCAGACTAGCAATCATAAACGTGGGTGAAACCGCACGGCACAGCTAGTAATTTAATAATAGCCCTCAACTTTGTCTGCGGAAGCACAGTTCGCCTGTGATGTCATTTACGGGAATCATACTAACGGTGCATAATGTGCATCGCCGTAGCAACGGAGATGCGCACAGTGCACTATTAGAGTGAACAGTTACATGAAATATTGCTTAGCTTTTAAGTTGTCTCCGAGATACCATGCTGTGGAAACTTTCCTTGTCCTTAGAGCGAAAATTTAGCTTTAAGCTCAATTCATACCGAGGAGGCAGCAGTTGGCAATGAAGCGGTGACTAGCTTCGGTGTCTAAATTGCCTCTGCATTTTAAACATTATCTTTATTATTGAAGTGAAAACTTCTATAAGCGCGTTGAGCACTTCTTGGGTGAACAAAAATCATAGAATTCGTGTCATCGTCACGCTTCCACGCTTTCCATTTTTGAATTATTTTAGAATATTAACAATATCTCAGAAATGGTGCGTCCTACGCAAAAATATATATTTTTATTAGATATTATTGCTAAAGAGGGTTAAAAGAGACGCGCAGTTTAACGGGACGCCGTGACTAGCGATCAGGCAAAAACCTCCAAGATGTGATGCGTGACTATACGCAGCGCCGCGAGTGACAGCCCCTCTGCCTCTGTTCTCCTCCCAGAATACATTGTGTATCGTGACCCGGGCTAGAACTGCTCTTTCGGGGCGCCATTACTGCTTGCCAGTAAGGCGCTCTGTATACCACTGTCTTTTTTCCAATGAACAGATGAGTCCGATTCTGTCCGTTAGCCTGCGGCTGGTGGCGGGTACGGTCCCTGAGGTTGGCAGTCGCGGTTTGTTGTGTCAGCCAACGTCTGCCTGACTTAGCCAGGCACCAACGGACTTTTTGTTCTTTTCCTTTGTATGCGTTGTAGTTGCATAAGATTCCATATGTTCTATTAATCCAGTAAAATTATTCGATCCAACGTCAGTGAAACGAAATATCCCGCTGAGTACTATCTCCCAAAACATTATTTCAGTAGCCAAGTGAACGTTCACCTTTTTTATAAACAAGACGTAAATACTTATTCTTGTTTGTACCACTAGGTAATATAAACAATGACTACCTTATATATATTTACAATGTATCTAGGTTAGTAAATAATAAGAAATTTTGCTTATTATTTATTGTTGAACAATAATATTTTGATGAGAATAATGTAAGAACCTGGTAACCTACTTTAAGTTATGAATATAAAATTAATGTTATTTCTACAAAAGCTATTCATTCTATTAAATTTATTACCAATTTAAGGAGACACCACAATAGGTAGGTACTGTGGATATGTTTACTCATTTTTTCTTGCCTTGTTTATTTTCTGTAAAACTACAGCTGTGATAATAGATAGGATACGTGGTTGCAAGATAGTCCTATAAGGTTTAAAAATCATTATCATCTAAACCGATAGACCTCTATTGCTGTTCCACCATAGTATAGCAGCATAGCAGGTTGTCCCCAAGGTTTTCCACACAGATCGATATTGGGTCGCCCGCATCTAGTCGCTTACCACGACCTATACCAAGTGGTCGGTCTTCGTAGTGTTGGACTCTTACCCCTGCTGCGTATTTCGCTGCGTGGCCGCCATTCCAAAACATTTCTGCTCCAAAGGCGATCAGTTCTGCAAGCTATATACCCTGTCCACTGCAAAGATTACGCCTTATAATAACTTTTAAGCCTTTAATATACAGGTGTAAATCAATATGTAGACGAGGCTATTATCATCTATCGTTACGTGAGCGACACTATTGCTTCTGAGAATTTTCTTGAATGATCGCACAAATTATAATTATATTGTTATGGATTCAATACATACTTTTATAATATAGACATCATTGATCGGTGTGGGAGTCGTTATATGAGACTTAAAAACTTTAGACTCATAAAGTATCTACACCAAGTCTCGGCAGTCGTAGTGGTTTCATTGGTCGCCTCTCATCATTGCCATTACGCCAAATGTTGTAGGTTTAAAATGTAATTCTACACGAAAATAAATATTGTGTGATCCACAAATATTTGTTCTGAGCCTGAGTGTACCTTGTATCCGTTGTTTGAATAAATATATTACTTAAAATTTTAAAAATAAAGCTATCCGTAGACAAATAGAAGTTTCGATTGACTCCGAACCATAAACAGGCCGCACAATAATTCTATAGTGATAATTTAAACCATTGTTCCACACGAACGTTAATTTATTTCATGGATAAATTGATTTCGTCTAATTCAAGGTCAATTTGCCGCTGTTTTTGAGGCCAGAATATAAGTAGGTCTGCGGAACGAGCGATGCTTCGAAAGAGAACGTAATTTGGTTTCAGCTCGTCTCCTTAACGTAAGTCATTTTATCGACATTTTTGCTGTGGATCATCCTTAAATTATGTTTCAATATCATCGTGTGTTTGACCAAAGAATAAAGTGACAACACATCTTAATAGTGTGAAAAAATATAGAACATTATATATATATTTTTTTAGGTACCACAAAAGACTGCGTTACGTTACGTTACGAGACAAATTTTGTCCTACTCTTACTACCGTAACATCTTTTCTGTCTAGTTCGGCAGGTGATCTTGCAAAACACCAAGCTATAGATGATGCCAGGGCAGTCTTAAAATAAAACTGATCAAGTAGAAGTACTTATAACGTATTTCTTATGAATAGAAATACAAATATACTTGTTTGTATTTCTTAGAGACGCTGCAAAAAGCATTTCACTTAGTAGGTACAGAAGAATATGCGTTTTGTTACTATAAGGTGGCTATCAAGAGCGCCTCTTGGTGGACCACTAAAATGGATGCTAGTAGCTATATGGACGTTATTCGAGCATAAAATATATGTAAGTACATGTAATCTATTGACGGCATAGCGCTTCCTAAAGTAACTTTAGCAGAGCGATAAAAATCATACTATAACAACATAACACAAGGAGTTTCGGCTACGTTCTTCTGTAGGTGGAAGTAATTGTCTCTCCGGCTGCACCATGTTTGTTTATTAAGGATACCACAATAATTTCCTACATCTGTAAATTTTATGTTATACTAGGAAATTTAATTGTACAGTAATTTAATGCCATAACAATTTATTGCATAGCACAGCCAAATGAGATATTCAATCGAAAACAGATAATAATCGCATTCATAATAAATAATAAATATTATAATTTATGTAATAGTCGATATAAACGAACAAATTAAATATTTTAATCTGTTTCTACTGCATTTATTTCATAACATAACGTCATTTGTAAATAAATTATTGCCATTTCAAATCGTTAATCGTGCAATTTACGTAGTAGTTATGTAGATATTAAACTTTATAAACAATAAATGTTATCAATTGTTACGTAATATATAAATCGGTTTGACGGCATCATTGGCGTCATTCTCTTCTTTGTTTTGTTACTATATTTTCTATTGTGTTTGCTGTTGTAAATTATTTAATTTGTTTTATTTTTATGAGTTGCATCATCTTTGAAATCTCGAAATTATATTTAAATCTAATTTAATTAAAATACTACAAGCTATCCAATTTGTGCATACAGTGGCTACCTTAAAATACTATACAACCAAAAAAGAATATCAAACCATGTATGTAATATACGTATTGTTGTGTATAAATCACTGGTGGTCCTCAAATAAATAAATAAATACACTTGCGTTTAAGCCAAACATCGGGATGGCAAAGTGTTATTATTTTATGGGATTACATATAATGACCACCAAAAATACTAATTGCACAGCAAATATTGCACAGCATAACGAGCACCTATACACCTCAAATCACTGCATTCCGTCTCGGAAGGGTTAGGTTATGTTAGGTTCCTTCTTAAACCCACGCAAAAATAGGAGCCTAGTTTGATCTCTTTAAATATATTTTGCTGTGCAATTAGTTTTTTTGGTAAGCACATTTTGCTGTGCAATTAGTATTTTTTTGCTGTGCAGTTAAATACTACTTTATTTTATTGAGCGTTGGTGATAGAACCGACATCTATGACGTCAGTGTACGTTTTTAACGTACGCCTGTACGTTCAACTAACACTCAAAGTCCGAGAATTTTGTGAATACTCATATGATCACTGACAGTCAAGAGGTAAAGAAATTCTCAGTAGCAGCACACAGTCTCACAGTCATATGGTCTGTAGACAGCAATACGCTTTTCTCCACAACCGGGAATTTAAATATAGCTGATGAAACGTGTAAAACGCACAGACACGTGCATACAACGATGTCGGTGTAAACACCACTTTATTTTATCAATTAGAAATAATGCATCTAGTTGGTAGAATGCAGTGGTGTGCACACTTAGCTTTATAATATGTTTCCATGCGTGCGTAAGTAATTTTATTTTTATCTTTATCGATTACTAGCTTTTGCCCGCGGCTTCACTCGCGTTAATTTAGAATTTAACAATAAATTCGGGTTGTACGCTGCTTCTAATAATATAATTCAATCATGATTCGAAAGACATGTGGCGCTATCTATTATCATAAGAACGTTATTGTTGTTTTCCTCAGGATCAGTAATTTCTTTCGGGATGAAAGGTAGCCTATGTCCGTTTCTGTACACCTGACAACGTATATGCTAAATTTCAGGATGATCAGTTCAGTGGTTTAGGTGTGTAAAGGTCTCAAACAAACAAACTTATTGTCGCTTTTATAATATTAGTTAAGATTAGGATTAGGATTAGTTAGGATTATCCTAACGAAAATACCAATTCCATCGTAACAAAATTACACAACATACATATCTATTTATCTAAGCGATTTTAAACAGTTATTAATGAGCGGCTGCGATCATTATATATATGGCCAATGCTAATTTCGAACTAGGCTTAATTAAACAAAGCACATTGCATGACACCCACATCTAAAACATTTATATTGTACTGTCTCATGAGTAATTTGAAAATGATTCTTGTTACTCTCTTTTTTGGAAATGATTATTTTTACACTCTGGTAACAAGTGTAGCATATCGTCAAAAACGCCAATGTGCGATAGTAATGAACACATTTTCATTCGAATTAAATTCGAATGCAGCTGTACGTTGTTCTTATTTTACGTGGACAAGTAAGCAAATCTAGTACATCTGTACAATGCTATCGACACATTCTAATATCACTCGGATCTCATCGTACGGATCGCTTACGTGGCTGTTTTCTTGTATTTTTATGGTAAGTAAGTACTTTATATTTTCTGTAGGTTGAAGGTACTTGCCTAGAATATGTTTTTTTAACGTGTTTGAATGTATTGACGCATACCTCTCTGTGAGGCGGCGCGGGAGAGGTTATCTCGGACTCACCCGACCACGTCCCAGTCTTACCGACTAAACCTGCCATAGTGTTCCTCAATGGCCTAGTATATACTAAGCCAGTACCTTCAACCTAACCTAACCTAAAAACGTGACATACTACCACGCACGTATTATATTATTACCCGTATACGTATTGTTTTTATGCGTTCGTCTTTGTACGCTCAGCCAGTGTTCTGACGTAGTTAATAGACGACTCCTTACGACCGGGTCATCAATTCAAAGCTATCAACATAGATGGGCTATATAGATGTCGTAACGTCGAGATCCGTCACTACATTGTTAATCTCGTGTTGTTTTTAATGACGCACTTTTGTCAGAATTCAATTATTTCGTTTTAGTGTTGTTGTTTTGTTTATTGTTCCGTTAGTCCAGTACAGTTCCTGCAATTCACGAAGACGAGCGGGCTTTATTTGTGGTAAACGCGTATATATATTTTTTATGAGATAAGAGGCAAGCGAGCAGACGGATCGCCTGATGGTAAGCGATTACCGCCGCCCATGGACACACGCAACACCAGAGGAGTTACAAATGCGTTGCCGGCCTTTTAAAAAGGAAAACGCTCTTTTCTTGAAGGTTTGTAGGTCGTATTGGTCCGGAAATACCGCAGGCGACAGTTCATTCCACAGTTTTGTCGTGCGAGGCAGAAAATGTCTGGAAAATCGCGCAGTTGTGGACTTCCACCGATCTAAATGATAGGAATGGAAATTCTGTCGCGTAGGACGATGGCGAAAAGAGGCGCCACGGATCAGTCCGAACAATTCCTCGGAGCACTCCCCACAGAAATGTGTGTGTGTGTAAGTGTCGCTCGCAAGTGACCGCTCTGTCAAACACGCACTACCCAACTGTGCATGTACACGTTCAACTACAAGTAAAGCCCGCTCGCCTTCGTGAGTTGCAAGTACTATATAGAATACATCGCGCATTTTATAGGGACGAAAGTAAAAGTAATATTCGTGCCTAGTGATGGACAACGCTGAGCGTATACAACACGACTAGTTCAACAGTATCAGATACGTAGTTAGTATCCTCATTCTTTGGCAATAATTTAAATCATATATGTGCCGACACCGTACTTAGATTCCAAAAAAGTGACCACTCTAAAAAGAGTAAACTCACTCATAATATTTATATGAAAAGGAGATTTTCCGAAGCGATGTGGAACAAGCAACACAATAATACCAACATAACAATATCCAAACATAAGCTACTAAATATTTGAAGCACGTGCGTCCTTACTTTGACGTTAAACATCTGATCGAGTTGCTCAGAAAGTGGACTAATGCTATCAACTTGAAACTAATTCCTAGCATACCTTCAAAGATAACTTCATGCAATGGATATGTGTGGTTAGAATAGTTTTAGAGCTTAAACGACGTTGTTGATGCTAACGTTGGCGATCACTGCTATTTGATGCTAAAACGTTACGTTATACGCTTTTGAAATAGCATTGTAATTGAAATAGTTTATGTGAATTTCATCGCGTTTTTAAGCAGATTTAATAAGCTATTTTCTTAAAGTATTACATAGTTTGTTATTTAA
Organism: Catocala sponsa; assembly: GCA_963564715.1. Classification (NCBI taxonomy): domain Eukaryota; kingdom Metazoa; phylum Arthropoda; class Insecta; order Lepidoptera; family Erebidae; genus Catocala; species Catocala sponsa. Next base: position 21,950,924 of record OY751341.1, on the reverse strand, counting down.
ATTGTGGTATCGTAGTTTCAGACGTGTTGACAGTTAACTGTGTTGACGTAATGGAGTTTATAGTAGTTAGACAGCCTTAGTGGCGTGGCGTAGCGGTTGTAAATGCGAGTGATATGGCTGTTGTCTCGGGTTTGATGTCCAGTTTGGGTAAAATTGTTTGAGTTTTTATGTTAAGAAATTTGGTTTATTCCGCATTCGACCCTCATGTTTCGTCCCGAATGTAAAAATACGCATTCGCCCCAAAAATTGTTCCTCATATGCCCCGAAATTTAGATAAATATTAATTTCTTAACGTAATTCCTAATTCGTCCCAAATTATGTTTCATTCTTGACCCTGTTTTTTTTTGTATAGCAGATTTTGATGTACAGTCAGCCGAAAAATATTTTAAAATACCTCCTTAATCTGTCGGCGAAATTTTGGGCATATGATTGCATGACATCACGAGCCCGACATTGAAAAGACTTGAAATAATTTTCAAACATGTTTTGTTTTGCTAACCATATGCTCAAAAATGTAGGACGAAAAAGGAATAAATAAAAAAGAGGGGCGAATGAGGAACATTTTTGAATGTGGGACGTAATGTAGGGGCGAATGCGGAACAAATCAGAAATTTTAATAGATGAACAGTGTCCGTAACCGGTAATAGGCTCTCTTACCTGCATGGGACTTTTAATCATAGCAGACAAAATGTGGGGTGTAATACTAACTTGTAATGTATTACCTTTTGGGGATATAGATATGATATTAAGTATACAGAATGACCCAGAAGTCGACGTCAAGCATATTTTTCTGATAGCTATTATAACTTAGCCTTGTACCTGATTCCGGGTTCACGACGACTTCTAGGACATCCTGTATATCTATCTATGTATGAAATAAGTATCACACATAATCCTAACTAATATTATAAAAGCGAAAATGAGTTTGTTTGTTTGTTACCTTTTCACGCCTAAACCACTGAACCGATCATCCTGAAATTTTGTATATATGTTGTCAGGTGTACAGAAACGGGCATAGGCTACCTTTCATCCCGAAAAACATTACTGTTGCCGAGGAAAACAACAATAACGTTCTTATGATAATAGATGGTGCCACGTGTCTTTCGAATCATGATTGAATTATATTATTACAAGCAGAGTACAACCCGAATTGATTGTCAAATTCTAAATTAACGCGAGCGAAGGCGCGGGCAAAAGCTAGTTATTTTATGCAGAGATAGCTTAAATACATGGTCAAGACTACCCCTAAATAAAATGCGAAGGAAGACGCGAGTAAAAACTACTATATGAACCGCGAAAAACGAAATTTCTTTCGCACGTTTATTCAGTACACATTTTCGTTGTATTCCCCTTCTTATATAACTTTATCAACATTTATAGTTGAAGCACATAATTTGTTAGCCTTCAACATTGTCGAAGATTAATGTGATGCCTACGATTTTCAATTACATTTAAGATTAGACTTTCGTGCTAAGATGTCGAGAGAGATTCCTAACAAATATTATAAATGCGAATGTGAGTTTGTTTGTTTGTTTGTTTGTTACGCTTCCACGCCTTAACTACTCGATCGATCATCATGCAATTTCGCATACACGTTGCCAAAGGAACAGAAAAGACATAGAGTACCTTGCATCTAGAAAAAGTATTGTTACTAACCTAAACTATATTTACGCAAGAGATGTCGCTGGCAAAATGTAGTTTGTAATAAGATTATTAAAACCTCTGCTAGTCTGGTAATATGAAGGATGAATTTGTATTCCTTCTTAGTAACAGACGGCCATATTGCAGTCAAGATGGCCGTGCCTAAACATCAGTAGCACAGCTCACTGTAAGACACAGGTAAGCCCAGTATAGAGGATCTTGATACACAAACATCGTTTATTGTTTGGGTTCGTATCAGCAGCCCCTATCGTCTAGGGGCACATTATACAAGCGATATCGAATATAATGCATGCGACCTATCTGTTGAACTCTTAACTACATAAATATGTACGTAGACATACGCTTGTGTTTGCCCGATTGGGAAGGCAGAGGTGTACTTATTTTTTTATTATTTTAAAAGACAGCTCCTGCAATAGTACCTAATCTATGCTGTGGCCGACTGTGTCAACGGACAGAAAAAACACCCAAACGGGACAACTATATATGGATCACACAAATAGTTTCCCATTGTGATATTTTGCTGCCCCCTAAAAGTGCCGCCCGGGGCAGGCCGCCCCTGCCGCCCCGGGCAGGCCGCCCCTGCTGCCCCCACTATGCTACGTTACTGTTTCTTATAGGTTATATATTTGTGTTGCTGTAATAAACATAAACATATTTACCATGTGGAATTCGAACCGAAAACAGTCGGCTATGGCTGTGGCAAGGCGACCCTTAAACTTTTTAACTTCCACATGGTAGGAGTGAGGGGTTGTTCCAAATGTCGCTGCTACCTAATTTTTTTGTCAGGAAATCCCAATGACACTTAGCTTGACCCGGGAATGGATCGTGTACAGCAGTCAAATTCAATACCACTGCGTCGCCAAGGCAGTGTGCAGTATAATACAATTATTGGGAAGAGTGGAACTCGCTACGCACCCTCGGATTGCCCACCCCAACCATTGCAATGGAAAAAGGTTGACAAATAATTTTATTACAATGGACTTTCACCAAGTAACGCCTATTTCGATTCAATATAGTGTGCAGTAGAGTCTCATATATTTTTAAGTCCCACATGATAGGGGCGAGGCGCAATTCCAGATGACTGCTCAGCTACTGAGAATTTCATGACAGAAAACCCAATAACATTTTGCTCGACCCAGGAATCGAAATCTCGTGTACAGCACTCGCATTCACTACCGCTGCGCCAATAAGGCATTTTGCAGTTAAATTTAAATAAAAATTTCACTGCTAAATGCCTTTAAACAGATTTACCCATTACATCATTAAGGAAACGTTTAAAAGATAACTAAGATAACGATAACGTTACTACAAATATCCGAGACCTTCATAATAGGCTATATCTTAAGCCTTAGTAAACAAAATTGTTATGGCGATCACCTCTTATAGTCCTAATATTAAACGTTTTAGTCAGACAAGTAGTACTAGTAGTACGGAGCAAAAGGGTTCACGAGTTACGATTATGGAAGATGTTTAAAAAGAAAAACGTTCGAATTATACAGAAATAGTAGATGTTGTATAAGTTATTAGGGTAGAATTCAAATAGGAGTGTTGGTACTGAAAGTAAATTGCCTCGTTGGTACTGTGGTAGGTTGCGTTTATGTTTATGGTCGTAAGATCTCGGGTTCGACTGCCAGTTCAAGTAAAATTTTATTAAGTGGTTAGAGTATTCTTAGTAGCAGTATGGAGTGATGTGCTCGGTAAACGACAATAGGTTCTATTATGTGGAACCTAAAATCATTGTGAGATTTGAGTGTAATATACCTTCGCATACCTCTTTGTGGTTGTGTACGAGACTTTGTTATTTCTTTATGAATATCTCCCTTAAAATTATAATGACAGGCTTATAGCAATAGCACGGCATATTGAAACTTAAAAAGAATATTTTTTATGCCGTTCCTTTTTTGTTGTCTCTAATTATATATCTCTCTCTAATCATAAGACCATACAAGTATTCATACTTGTATGGTCTTATGATAACTTTGTTTATTTACCAGACAAGACAGGTCAAAAAAAATCAACGGGTTGCACTCCGGGAGTGCCGGCAGAAGTGAAAACTTGAATATTAACGTTGTGCATTTTTGATATTTTGGAATGGTTAGGGAATAATTTTGCACGAATTGCTTTTATTATCAGTATAAAAGTACTATCATTTATGTGGTAAAATACAATATTCATTTATTGCGCTATCGTACACAAACATGACAATTCTCCCTCCGTCTTACGAATTTTCGATCAGGTCACGTGTCCTGACGCGAGTTTGACAATTCTCCCTCGGTCTTACAAATTTTCGATCAGGTCATGTGTCCTGAAGCGAGTTTAACATTTTTTTCCCATCACAAAAAAGTGCACAACGCCGCTAAAAAAGTTTTCACTTCAAAAATGCTATAAATACATCAATTTTGAATTCAAGTTTATCAGAGTTACCAAACTCAATTCACAATCATACAAAAGTATTACATATCTCTCAAAATAACTAGCTAAAGGTTTCCAAACAAATCTATTACTGAACAATACAGTAAGTTGTTTCACCTCCAATTTGATATTACAACTATTCTCCGATACTGCAAGCCAGCTATAAAGTTATTGGTTCTATTAGTTGGTATTTATAGCTGTGATGCGACTAGATGGGGCGGCATAATGGTGGTATTAATATTTGATTGGTCGTTCCAGTAAGTTGTACTGTAGATCTTTTATATATAGCTGTCTATACCAGTTAAGGTGGACGGGATAAGTCGTTTGTTACAGTACGTAACGAAGAAATTCTGCGCGCCGTGCTTCTATTAGACTTACCAATATACCAGTCTCATGCCCATATGCCAAGGGAAGGCAGAGATGTATTAACCATGGTGTAGGTTGTGCCTTTCTGAAAGCGGGTTTGTTTTTTATTGTAGCATTTTTGTTTTACCTACTATTTTCGTGTACGTTCATTTAATTTTTCTTTCTCTTTTGACCCTGTGTGGTAGCGGCAATGAATGTGGCTGCTGTGCCTGATTTCTGGCACAGCATTTGTATTCACTACCGCTGAGTTTGATGTCCAGGTTGGGCAATGCTTTGGATATTTTTGTCAAAAATTCTCAATATCATAACGGATTGTGAAACTGTCTGGTCGATTGCAATCCTCTGTTATTTCGCACCTAAAACTATAAATAAATGATGAAAAGTGAGTGTAATGTAAACTTGCCATCCACTTTTGAAACATAAACAAGAGTTTATTGAGTTTAATGCTGTCAGTCTTCTGGGCACGTTACCAGTTGACAGCGATGCTGAAGAATTCTACGATGCCTAAACCTTTTTTGTAAATATTTAGTAGTATAATTATTTGTGTTTTTGTAATTATATAACCTTTTTTAATACGTTTGTAAATATTATATTATTGAAATTAAACTACTATATACGGATTTTATCGCGTTGTTTATTTGACACTGTTACAAAATTCTTTGAAAAACTGTTACACTACTATAATCACTATTAAACTTTACAAATTTTTACAAATTAAAAAAAAAAAAAAAAAAAAAATTAAAGTTTAATAGTGATTATAGTAGTGTAACAGTTTTTCAAAGAATTTTGTAACAGTGTCAAATAAACAACGCGATAAAATCCGTATATAGTAGTTTAATTTCAATGAATAACATTCGCGTAAACAGAAGACAATATTAAATATTATATTAGATTAATTCGTTTTAAAATTAATAATGTAAATATATTGTAAATAAATTTCTCTTAACTTCTGAAACGTTCATAACTCCTTCGGCGGAGTCATGTACGTTGACGTCGTTGCGCGTCCGTGAGCCTTACGGGGGAGTCAAAAATGTTTGGTATTTTTTTCGCGATCAATTACAACGAGTTTTCTTGAATCCTATGTCACGGACGCGCAACGGTAGCGTTTATTTTTAATGAGTCATGGTACATTTCAAGGGTTAATAAACAGAGTTTATTTAATTATGTATGTATGGCTGAGTTAGGTACGTAGTTTGGGAGAGAGAGAGAGAGGGGGAAAGAAAAAGATTGAACGAGAATAAGCACACCTATATTTATATACAACTATTAACAAGCAGTCATAATATACATATATCGATTCCTTAACTAATTTCAATCAAATTCAAAATCGACATTAAAATTCTATCAAATCAGTGACATTTAGTTCACAGATAAAGAACTTAATATACATTGAAGTAAACGATATAAATGAACCGGAATGACGTGGAGTATTACGCGGGTAGCCGGTACTCAATAAATTCTTAACGGATACCTTAATATTTTGTTGGCTTATATATAGCCATCTATAAATAAGTTACACTGTCGCAAATAATGCTGCTGGATTACATATTTCAATCGTCTTGACAAGAAAGTGTGACCATACGTATATAATTCTCCTTTTATTAATGTGCTAGATTTTGCCCGCGGATACGCTTGCGTAAATGTAGCTTATGTCAATTTTCTAGACCTCGGGAACAGTATTGTTTCTTTTTTTATAAAATGCTAGATTTTGCCCGCGGCTTTGATCGCGAAAATATACATAGGTCAGGTTAGATGACAAACAGTATTTTTTTCTGAAAGAAGTCTATGCTATGTCCTTTACTGTACTACTGACAAAGTGTATGCGAAATTTCATGATGATCGGTCGAGTAGTTAAGGCGTGAAAGAATAACAAACAAACAAACTCACATTTGCATTGATAATATTAGTTGGGATTTTTCAAAGACAAATCTCCGCTCTAGAAATAATTCCTGTGTCGCAGGAAACTGTATAAACATTCAAACAACGGACACAAATAGCATCCATACTCTCAAACGATTTGTGGATTACGATTTTTTGGAAGCGACCATTTAAAGTATTACGGCATCCGTGTAGACGTAGTCTTTGTTAAGGGTCAGTTAATTTATGCATTAAACGCATGAAGAAAACGCACTCCGTTTAACGCGTCTGCGTTGCTCAGAATGACACGCGTCTCACGCTGCGATTGACGCTGCTTGAACGCAAAAACCAAAGCATATCAATTCCTTTATATATAATAACTAGTTTTTGCCTGCTGCTTCGCTCGCGTAAAAGTAGGTTACGTTAGTAAAAGTACTTTTTATAAATAAAATATAGCCTATGTTACTCGGTGATAATCCATACATAAATACATAGATTCACGCCTGTTTCCCAGAGGGGTAGGCAGAGACTACGGATTTCCATTTGCTACGATCCTGACACACTTTTCTGGCTTCGTTCACTTTCATCACATTCCTCATACACGCCCGTCGGTTCAAGGAGCTCTTAACCTGGCCTTTGTCCAGAACGCCTCCGATCTGATCGAGAAATGTTCGCCTAGGTTTTCCTCTTGCGACTGTTCCATTCACACTAGCCTTATAAACTTTCTTAGTCAGTCTTTCCTCGTCCATTCTTTCTACATGTTACTCGGTGATAATATAGCTTTTTAATAGCGAAAGAATTTTAAAATCAGTTGTGTAGTTTTTAAGTTAAATCCTTACAAACAGACGAACAAAATATCAGATCTTGCCTCTATATAATATTAGTATAGATAAAATAGAGTGCGCGGAAATCGCATAAGTGAACTGAGCGTTTAAATGCTTATCTCGACTAAGGTAATTTATAGACTTTCGCTCAAGCAAACTTGTTGGATTATATAATGCCAATCGTTTTTATCATAATTGAATAAGTAATAGGCTATAATAGTTTAAGTAAGCGATTTCAAAATTACATAACTATGGTGTAAGAAAATATAACAGCTTACGAAGAACCTAGACTGCTAGAGGATCACCCTGAAGTTCCGCATACACTTTGTTTGGGGTACAGAAAAGTACATAGAAGAACTTTCATCCAGAAAAGAAAGAAAAAAATATGTAAGTAGATTAAGGCGAGCAATCCTCGGACAAAATCTAGTATTTTCGGTATACACCATCTTAGCTTAAAACAATGTCGAATAGAGTATATTGGTGCCAATTCTGTTGTCACAAAATTCTCTAAGTTTAACTAAAAATCACTAAAATTTAGTTTAGTCCTCTCAAATGACATTTCGTATTCTGAAATCGTTAAAAGTGACAGGACTAAAAAAAAATTATGGTGATTATTAGTTAAGTTTAGAAAATTTTGTGACAACAGAATTGGCACTATTGTGTTTCAAATGTCATCACAAGAACTGGGTCAATGCTAAGACTTAATAACTTACTAAAAGTAAACTGCACCGTCCTTTCATCGAGGAATGCGAAATTTTAATTGGAAATCGCATACAGATTGTAAAAGAAAAAACAGGCAACTAAAAGCTTTAGTAAAGAAACATGTTATATTTATTTATTAAGCTATGTATTACTGTGTATTTTGTGAAAAGAGTTATTGGACTGAAACTTTAAAACTAAAATAGTTCAAGCTTTTAACATCTTAGTTGGTCTCTGTATTTATTCAACGAAAACGTATTAACGCCAGTCTTTTTATTCTAGTTATTTGACTGAATCTTTATCACGATGTGGTTTTTGGTGGTGGTTTACAGTCTAGATAAAATTCGATTTATTTTGAAATAAAACTACACAGCGATAGCTAGTTGGGAGTCTGAGTTCGTTATCTGTGCTTTAAAATACTTAATTATCATATTTAATGATGAAGGAAAACTTCATGAGAAAACCTGCATGACTGAGAGTTCTCCATAATGTTCTCAAAGATATATTAAGCCTACCAATTCGCACCGGGCTAACGTGACGAAGAGATCCGTGCCCAGCAGTTAATAGACTGGACTGATAGGTATTACATAATACAATTACAGTAGATAGACAGCGATTGAGAAAATTAAATTTCTATTAAAAAAACTTTATAATGATACTTGTAGCTAGTGTTATTAAACATGTGCTTCTAAACTGTTATCACAGTTGGTAAATAAATATTAGTACTTATCTATACTAATATTATAAAGCTAAAGAGTTTGTTTGTTTGGTTGAACGCGCTAATCTCAAGAACTACTGGATCGAATTGGAAAATTCTATTAGTGTTGGATAGCCCATTTATCGAAAAAGGCTATAGGCTATATAACATCACGCTACGAGCTAGGAGCGGAGCATCAATGAAATATGTTGCAAAAACGGTGAAAATTCTCTTATGTGAAGCAGACGAAGTTGCGCGGGTCTGCTAGTTTAACATAAAAGCCAGAGAAAATCCTTCACGTCAATATAGTAAACAAACCTTACCATCAGCTAATTCAAAACAAATCCAAATTCATTCCAAACAAAACTGTTTTCAATAATATCTACAAAACCTTGTCCTAATCCAACATTTAGTTGTCCAACGATTTATTGTCGAAGCCTCCAGTTACACCCTTATCAAGGTTCAGTGGATTTGCTCAATGACGAATGCGACCCTCCAAATCCCGGACTTGACATATATCTGTTTCCCCTAACGGAAAAACTTTCTCCCCTTAGATTGCTTTCTTCCGAAAATTATTTCTGCTTAAAACGGAAAACTCGCGAGTTAGTTATGATCAGTTATGTGTTAAATCTTCGGATGCTGTTCGCAAAACGCGATGATGTCTTTCATTATTTGTCATGTAAGCTTGGGGAAGATTTCGGCTAAAGATTCTGTGGGTGCGTTTGTTTGTGTGTCATCAATTGATTGCTTTATTGGTCCTATGGGGTTTGAGGAACTCTATGAGTGTATTATGATTCTTTTCGTTTGTTTATTGCGTTTCCCTCGTGATGGAAAAGTTTGTGTAAGTCAGTAACGAAAGTAGTTTTACGAAAACATGTGTGAGGTATGGTGTGGATTGTTTACGAAGAGTATGATGTGCATTAGTTAATATGATGATGTGTTTAGTTAGATGTTTCTTACTTATACCAGCAAACTTTTACATTTGTAATATTAGTGGCTGCTTGGAAAAATAAGCATATTACGAAGCTTTTTTATGAAACATAGTTGCTAATGCTTATAGCGGATAATAGAATTGGGGTAACAGGAACATCACCAAAATATGCTATCCTCTGACGAGTGTAATACCTTACTGTAAGTTTAATTTTTTACAGACGAAGTATTGTAATAGAATACACCCATAATATTGAGGTAAATATAACCTGCATCGACATTAGTGACTATACTAAGATATACTGAATCTCACGGGACACCTGCGTCTAGCAATATGACATTAATCCTAACTTCCTAATCCTAACCTAACTAATATTATGAAAGTGAAAATGAGTTTGTTTGTTGGTTTGTTTGTTACCTTTTCACGCCTAAACCACTGAACCGATCATTCTGAAATTTTGCATATACGTTGTCAGGTGTACAGAAACGGACATAGGCTACTCTTCATCCCGAAAAAATTACTGTTCCCGAGGAAAACAACAATAACGTTCTTATGATAATAGATGGCGCCACGTGTCTTTCGAATCATGATTGAATTATATTATTACAAGCAGAGTACAACCCGAATTTATTGTCAAATTCTAAATTAACGCGAGCGAAGCCGCGGGTAAAAGCTAGTATATTATAATGTTTAGTTTAATTTAGAAGCCCTTATATTTGTGTTTATATCTATATAATTATGATTACCTTCATCGTTTGCGTAAAACAAAATTACTTTTCTGCCATATTTCAGACTATTATGAATCTTAAATGAAATAACTTTGTACATTACCGTATGCTTGTAATCTAACTAGTTACCAGCATACTGTGAAAACCAAGACATTTAAAGTGCAAACAAAAAGCAAACGTATTACAACGGAGTAAGGTTTAAAATTAATTTTACCTTTTCGCTTGTCGTTTGGTCGGGAACAAACTAGTTCAGAACATCTTCTTTATACCTGGAAGAAATAAAATTACAATTAATTACAGTTTAGTATAAAGAGTAGCAACAGCGTTAATTACTTTCTGAGAAAAGAAAAATACTGTGCAAATATTATTACCAAAAAAAAATTTACTAGTTTCTTGGCATAATCGTTAGGTATGTTATTCATAGACTCACGCCAAGGTAAGCCCGAAGGGATGGGCAGAAGATGTAAACAAACGGAAATTGAAGAGCTAGTGATAATTTTTTGGTGACTGTATGAAGGAGTCGGTTCAGCCTTGCAAGTAGTAGCCTCCTACTGAAACCAAGTAATTGGAATAAGACTATTACTGCGTTTCACCCGGTGACATTTCCAGCAACTATTCCATTATCCATTATCCATATATCGTTATCTCATGTTCAATTTGTTTGGCCTAGAATCGGCAACGTGCAGGTGATACTCCTGATGTTGCAAGCGACGACGATCGGTTACGATAACCGAATATCAAGAACGCTGCATGCTTGTTTGACACAAAAGACTGAAGAAATGTGGGTGGAATTCCCTTGTACGATATTTTCCTTTTTATTTGATACACGTCGCTTAATTAGTCATGTCGATGTGAATAAGAGAACAAACAAAACATTACCACAATCGTTATATTGCTCAGAATTGACAACAATCAACAAAAAATAAATCAAAGAGCTTTTAACAACCCTAATCCTTAACGAACCCTAAATATGTTTTTCTAAAGCAAAAACCCTCACCATTTTGGAACGCCAACTTTGATATACGAGCCACCTGAATACGGCATCCGAAATAATTCAAAGAAAATATACCTACAGAGTTTACCAAATAAATAGCTAAAATAAAAGTAACAATTTATTTGCGTTCATTTATAGGGTTTGTTGACACAGGCTGGGATAGAAAGGGCGTCGTTCGAGGAATTCACCTCGTCGATTCGTCTACAAGCTAAGTCACTGTAACTCATTTTAATTTTCGAAATTTTCCTTTAATAACACTCGTGATTCAAGCACCTATTTACCTGTACTTGTAGAAAAAGAAACAGACATATTTACTTTCTTTTCAGAGGAATCTAAATTATAAAGCATCAAGACTAAATTTTGACTATTATCCTTATGTGGTTAGCAGCTTACAGAGATGGTGCTTCGACTGAGTTTTTGGGTCTGTAAATTTCATGATCACAATAATTTATCCAGCAACATTAAAATCCTTCTCCAATATTGCTAATGTGTTAATAGAGCTATATCGAGAAATATAGTAAAGAAATCCAGGTTAGGTGCGTTATGCGGATCCCGAAACGGTATAAAAGAATACACCAATGCCGGGAAACAAGTGAGGTAAGTATGTAACATACCGTAACTCTTAATTATCGAGCGAAACGTATTAACATTTGCTCTGAAGCCAGTTTTTGTAGAAATCTGGTATATTCCTGGCCAAATCAGGCCCTTGCTACCAATTAATTGGCTACTAAGGTTGTTACACTCTTTATCAGTCATTGATATTAGTCATTGACATTTCCGAAGAAGAAACGAAGATGATTGCCCCCATTAATATGTTTTTTCGTACAAATAAACCAATTGCCTCGAATATATCTATGTTGGAACAGATTATAGATCATTATTCGTCTGTTAATCGGCATCGAATGGAACTTAATAGGGGCAATTTATTTGTAGTTCTGTGAAGCGATTGTCGTCCAACCTCTGCTATTTGTCTAATGATATCCAATTACTTAAGACAGGAGTAGAAATCAATTGGCAGTTTTTATTAACTGCTTATTTGGTAAAGTTACTGCATGATCCTCGTTTTGCCCAAGGTATTCATGGGCCCTAAAGTCTGACTTGCTTTGGTAAATTCTCAATTGTGAACATGTATACATAGTCTCGGCTTTAGACACAGGCAGGCAAGTAGGCAGAGGTCTATTTCGCCCACATTTCACCAACTATTACTTTAGTTCCCACGTAAACTACAACGTCAATTATGATTTGAGAGCGTGAGACTATAGCCGTCTACCGAGTACAGGACGAAAACTCGTGTTGATACTAATACTATTTTGATAAAACACGAATATACTTTATCCTACCGAAAAATAATACTTGTGACGTAATGCACAGAAATCGTATTCATTTCATTTGCTGATAAGAAAAACTTCTAAACAAACATCATGCTTGCTTTATATTTAAATTCACGCTACGGATTATTGTGTTATTCTGTCAGCTGAACTAAGGTCATCCTTGCCGTATTCGAAAGACGAAGAAAAGCATAAATGCGATAGTTGCATCCTCAAAATCTATTTCTTATTCCTCTAAGCATCAGACCGTTAAACTGACTCAGGGGCAATGGTCTCTTATCCAATACTGACATAATCATAACTCACGTAAAAGGATCCAAAAATTCCCCAGACACTTAGCTAAAAACCTTTTCAATAAAATGTTATTAGACGATAAAACTACGAAGATATTATTAGCCTTCAAGTGCGGGAGACCTCCAACCGAAGCTAAAGTCTTCAAGTGGCAATAAAATCCAACAAATTTAAGTGCACCAGAACTTTGAACAGTAGTGTTGTTTCGGCTTATAGTAAACATTCTTAAACACATAACTAAGGCGCATAGTAGTGCAATTATTAGCAAATGGTCACCCAACTCTAATTTGAAGTTAGCAAAGTTGCTTACCTTCGTCGATGCTTATCGAAATTGCCTTGCATTTTGGATTTATAGAGCTGCTTCGCTACTCTCTTAGCAGACATTTGCCCTTACGTTTATCAGATCGGCAGAGCATTTATGCCCGACTTGGCCAGTATGTATAATTGTTTTTTTTTAGAAATTTTCATTAATGTCATGGACTTTGGAAACATCCTCAGTGGACAAAAATAACGGCTTAAAGCAGCTGACGAAGTGTAGGTGTAAAAGACATCTGTCTACTCCTTGGTGATATAAATACAGTCGTGAAGCTTATGTATTTTAACCCAGCCAACACTGCTTATCTTGACCTTTGGTTATACAAAGCAATAGTTTCTGCACAATAGATCCCACATAAAGAGTTTAGTTGTCAGTCCGAAATTGCTCCAGTATATCGCTTCAGTAAATAGGAACATTGTCAGTGTTCCAGAGGTTACCTCTAACGCGTCAATTGGGTCACAAAGGTCTGAATTCTTACGCTATTTATGGAATCACTACAAGTTATCGAAAGCGACACCCAATTTTACGGATGAACAGAGTTTTTTTCAATAAACGACGCGCGACGCTTGATAGTCAGCAGCCTGTTCTCGTAAGATAGGAGTCTCCCTATTTGTCCTTGCTGATTAATTGTATTGATTTTTTGATCAAACTTCAAAGATTATGATTTTAATTTGAATATTGTGTATCGGATGAAACTGTCGGCGATTGAGATTTAAAATGGCGGTGATTTTATGTTTACATTTGAAGATTGGTGGCTATTGTGCTTAGCATTATTCTTTGTTATTTATTATTATTTATTAAAATGGATAACTACGAAATTCGGTATTTTTATCACTTTAATTTTTTGACCTTTCTAGCAACTTACTTAAACCCAAGGTTGTACAGTTCTTAAGTTTTAAGCAGAGGTGTACATTTATATTCACATTTTACCAACTATGTTATATTCTCCACGTAAAATGGAGCGAGCCTTATATCCGCCAACGGAATTGCAAATTCCGTTCTGCTAGTAAGAATTTCTTATCAAAATTACTTAACAACACTATCTTATGTATCTTAGGACATCATGGTTAGCCGCAAACAAAAGCCAATACTTACGTCAAGAGACTAACGAGGAAGAATTCATTGATCAATCGAAGACCTAAAGTATTCTTGCTTTCGCGTATATCCTGATCAAAATGACTCACTAAGGAACTACTATCACAATAATTAAAAACAGTACAACGAAAAGAAAATTCTGCCTTAATGATTGATACAGTAAAAGACTAACAATATTGAAACATAAATTTTTTAATGATATTTTGTGTCTTATTTAATTTGGAAATTAACAATTAACAAAATCGTTCACATCTACCTTTAGGTGCTTAATGTTTTGACCAGGTTACATGTCCGTTACGAATTATATATGTATCATGCAACGCAAAATTTTAAAAGTTATTATTTTGTTTCTTCTCTTTACGAACCGGTTTCTTATTACCGTCAAAATCGACTCTATAAACCACCAAAATATTTAACGTTTATCTGAATTTAGTTCCACTCTACCATAAGCTTCAAAGAAGTCTAGTCTCGTCTCGAACCTCATTCAATCTCTTTACATCAATTTTGAAAGGCAGGGAGCGGTCACCTAAATAGACGTTGACCCACTGACTTGCTCCATACATCAACGCTACTCCTCAATACCCGTCCAACCAAGAGAATCTCGTAAATCAACCAATCTCTATGACCATAAAACAAAGGTATTAATATCCTTGGAGCAACAAAATTTGGGTGAGCTGACATAAATGTGTCATCATTCTAGAGTCCGTTATTTCAATAAAGATTGGGTTGGCTAAAGCTGTGATGAGCGAAGCGAAATATTTGCAACAATTCTGTGTGAGATGGAAAACATCATTTGTTGATCCTTACTTAATATTATAAATGCAAAAGTAATTCTGTCTGTCTGTCAGTTTGTCTGTCTGTCAGTTTGTCTGTCTGTCTGTTACCTTTTCACGCTCAATCCGTTGAACCGATTTAGGTGAAATTTGAAATGGAGATAGCCTGAGACCCTGGAAAGGACATAGGCTATAGCCTATCGTGAGCCGTAGCACACTACGGCTCACGGGAGCGGCGCAGTAACCATAAATACCACTGACACGTGTAAGACAGCGGGCACAGCTAGTTACTTATAAATACTAGTTTCTGCCCGCATCGTTGACAGCAGGAATGCCAATCTGGATAAAAAAATATGTTAACATGCATCCATGATAGTTGTTCTTTCTTTAAAGTGCTTAGCTAAGTAGTTTTACTACCAGCATGAAAAAATTACGAATGCAATAGTTCACCTTTCTTTCTATTCATCATCATCATCATCATGTCAGCCAAAAGACGTCCACTGCTGGACATAGGCCTTCCCCAAGGTTTTCCACACAGACCGGTCTTGGGCCACCCGCATCCAACCGCTTCCTGCGACCTTTACCAGGTCGTCGGTCCACCTTGTGGGAGGCCTACCCCTGCTGCTTATTTCTTTCTATTACATTACCTAAAAGCGAAATCCTAGGAATATTTTACTCTATTGTGAAAGTATTTGAATATATTTGGATATTTTTACTTGACTACACGTTAACTGATGAACAGAATTAAATAAAACTTGGCAAATCAATAGACCATATAAATTTTGTACACCGTTATTGTACCAAGGTATTGGGAAGGGGTCACAAGCTAGTACAGAGTAAACAAATATTAATACAAAATTCGCTCAGCTACGCTCAGCACATCTTCGTTTACCTCCAATCTCACAGACTTAATTGAAGGCCCAGGTTAATTTATGATCCTTGTTACATAGGGTACTACAGTATTAATGTGAACTACGATGGGGTTAATATTGAAGGCCCTGTCTTTGACACTTCTGAATAGTTTAACACTAGTGCTCAGCTTCTTAAGCGTGCTATCCTTATTAATATTATAAGTTCGAAAGTAACTGTCTGTCTGTTACATATTCACGGCTAAACCACTCAACCGATTTGGATGAAATTTGATACAGACGTAGTTGGAAACCTGAGAAAGGACATAGTCATTTTTTTATTGATGTAGGTACCACGCGGTATCTGACCTCTATAAAAGACAGCGATTACGCCAGCTGAACTACAGTGTTTAAAGAGAAACCTTCTGTTGACAATTATTTAGTGCCAGTACAAAGCCAGCTAAAATTGCTAAAATTGGTACCATAACACAATTACTGCGTTTCGCTTGGTAAGTAAGTGTTCCTGCAGCTGTACGTGTGTCTCTCTCGTTCCTTTCATACCATATTTAAAATCTTTTTTCTAGGGTCACTAATGCAAATGGTACCCTTAGTATTGCTAGCGATAATAGACTACAGATACCGCTTAGCACCAAGCAAGCATAGATGAATGCCACTTTTGTGGTATATCGATAAATTAAATTTAAGCTTTTGTAGATAATATTGTGGCAATTTCTTTATTAAGATCAGAAGGGTATTTACGTGCTCGGAAATATAAACGATGAAATATTTATTTTTTGTACAAAACGTGCAAAACCGCGGTCAGGAAATACTATTTTAATAATTCAATAATAGAGAAAAGCTGATCGGCGATTGCGCCATTCTTACCAAAACTCATAACAAACTCGGCGAAATAAATATTATTTCAATATTGAATGCTTTTCTACAGAATTGTATACATTTAAACGATCCTGGAAACTTCTTCGATTAAATTTTCCTGTACCGGAACAATAGTTCAAGTTAAATAGAAAATTTAATCAATTATATTGTAAGCCTGTGTTTATGTAGTATTACAAAGGTTTATTTTATACAACCTTCCATACATGCGATGGTAAGCTTTTTCAAACAATGCCTGTACAACAGTTTAAGTTGCAAGTGCAAGACTTGCAACTTTAAATTGCGTGATTCACAAAATTCAGTCCGAACTCAAAAAAACTATTTGTGGATCACACAATTTACGCAAACAGACACAAAAAACACCCAGGTGTTTTTCTGTGTCCGTTGTTTAAATGTTTATAAAGTTTTACGCGACACGAAACTACAACGAGAGATGGGCTTTAAAAAAAGAAAATACAAAAAACAACCGTGTTGTCATCGTATACAGAGGTACTCTACAAGTTGCATTTTCTTTTATGTTATTTAACAATGCAAGTATTCCAACAAAGAACTCCCAGACTCGCAACAACGATATGCCAATCACACAAATATTTATCCGATGTTGAACCTAACACAACTCGAAATAGCGGCAAGATTACCACTTAACAATTTCGCTATCCGTGCTCTCAATATACAGATTTACCGAATATTTTCGGAGTTGTTTTTGTGTAATATCGAATGATACGTCAATTTTACATGCATGCGATGTATCAATTAATTGTGTACGCGTATTTTACGCGGTGTGAGCATGTCGGGCTTGAATGACACGTATCTATATGACTATCTGACGATTAAATTAATCGTTCATTAAACCTTGGCACTGAAATGGTGATACTCCAAATTAATCGTTAATTTTTTATCTACGGGCAGACAACTTACTAATATTATAAATTCGAAAGTAACTATGTCTATCTGTCTGTCTGTCTGTCTGTCTGTTACCTTTTCACGGCTAAACCACTCAACCGATTTAGATGAAATTTGGTACAGATATAGTTTAAAACCTAGGGAAGGACATAGGCTACTTTTTATTGATGTAGGTACCACGCGGGCGGAGCCGCGCGCAAAAGCTAGTATAGTGATATGGCCATGGTGAATTTGTCAGATTTGCGGCGAAAAGACAGAATATGTAACTACAAGTATATTATTTCAGCCTGTATTGACCCACTGCAGGGCAAAGGCCTTCTCGCTTTTCCATAATCCTTGTAAAGCGCTTGTTTGCACCAGTATCTACTGTATCTACTTAATTCGTCCCGCCATGGACGCTTTGGTCTACCACGTTACCAGTTAGCACTGGCTGTGCATTTGGTAAAATATAATATATATGTATGTTTATCCATTGTCTAGTACCCATAGTACAAGCTCTGCTTAGTTTGGGCTAGATGGTGTTGGGTGTATGTGATAGAATATTATTACTTGTAGTACGCTCTAGTATATAAATTGGAGACTGACAGACTGGATAGTCTATACTGATTTTAGCTTAAAGGTCCTGTGACATGCGGCAAACGTGTCTAGGCCAATCTCACTTAAGTTTTGCAGCTTCTCGATGACGTCTCCGATTTATATATTAAAGCGTACTACAAGTAATAATATCCTACCACATACACACAACACCATCTAGCCCAAACTAAGCAGAGATCGTACTATGGGTACTAGACAATGGATAAACATACATATATATATTTTTTTGTAAATACATACATATTATACATAGAAACACCCAGACCAAGACAAACATCCATGTTTATGCACACAAATGTTTGACTTGTGCGGGAATTGAACCCACGACCTCAGGCGTGGCAGTCGGTTACACTGACCACTACGCCATCAAGTATAGGTACACTTTAATGTATTAATATGAGAGTTATGCCTGCATTTGTAGGTCTTTAGAAGCTGATGTTTAAGATAAATATATACATGGACTCGTCTATATGAAAGGCAGACAAAAGTTTATTACACCCATCTATATTTTACCTAATATAGTTCTAAATCCCACGTATATTTTATAATAATAATATTTTTTTGCATCAAACATCCTAACTTTCTAACTAATATTATAAAAGCGAAAATGAGTTTGTTTGTTTGTTTGTTACCTTTTCACGTCTAAACCACTTAATCGATCATCCTGAAATTTTGCATATACGTTGTCAGATATACAGAAACGGACACAGGCTTTTTTCATCTCGAAAAACTTTACTGTTCCCGAGGAAAACTATAATAACTTTCTTATGCTAACAGATGGCCCACGTGTCTTTCGAATCATGATTGAATTATATTATTACAAGCAGAGTACAACCCGAATTGATTGTCAAATTCTAAATTAACGCGAGCGAAGCCGCGGGCAAAAGCTAGTAGTATATAAAGATCTTACAATTGTGAAATAAATTACACATGTTTAGCTTAACATAGCACGCAATACATTTAACACATAGTCTGGTAGGCACAAAGTTACAATTTATTTTCAAGAAATTCTCTTGGCCTATAAAAATTATTTTCATTAAGCCATTTATATAAATGTACTTTAAATAATCGAGTATTTAACACTTTTAAGTGACAAGGCATTTTATTAAATATGCGTACACACATCACTAGACACCATTTTTTATATTTAGTCAACCTTGCAACATGACTAAGCACACTTATTACTGTCTATCAGACACAGTTCCAGGCTGACTACTGAGAATTTCTTGCCAAAAATCCCAGTAACAATTGTCCGACCTAGTCCTCAAACCTAAGATCCCATGCCAAGTAAACGTTACACAGTTCAAGACTCCGCGCTACCGAGAAATTTAGCTAAAATATATCAAAATCCGACTACCCTGGGATTTAAACCACGATCACGTGATGCTGAAAATTTCTTGCCAAAAAACCAACAACATTTTACTAGACCTTAGAATCAAATCCAAGACCACAAAAATCCACCAAACAGTTGGATTCAGTACTGTACTGTATTCAGTAACTGCCTCCGTGGCGCAGCGGTAGTGAATGCGACTGCTGTGCATGAGGTCTCGGGTTCGAATCCCGAGTCGTGCCAACAAAAAGTTATTCGGTTCTTCTGTTAAGAAATCTCAATAGCAGCCCGGAGTTAGGAAGTTGGCGGTGTTAGACACCCCTGTGCCTCAGCAAGCACGTAAAGCCCTTGGTCCTGCGCCCGATCTCTCTCCGGTCGTGTCGGATTACCATCCCATCGGATCATGAGAGTTAGGGAATAGAGAGTGCACTTATGTTTGCGCACACATTTGTGCACTATAATATCTCCTGCGCAGATGGCCAGTCTCCGTTAAGATTGGTCGCCGTGGCCGAAATTCGGTCTGGAGGACATTATTATTATTATTATTCAGTTCCACTGTACTACACTGCTATAAGATACTAGAATTACTGCCAGGATAACAGCTGTTCCTACTTATACTGTGCCTTAATAGAACGGAACCCAGTACATTGAACTCTATAGAAACAATTTAGAGAAAGTGTTCGCTATTGTATTGCTATTAGTTACGAAAGAGCGGACTGGTAATATGATGAATCAATTTGTCAATTGGATGCGGTTCTGAACGCAGTGGGAAAGTGGACAAAGGTTGGTTCAAATGATCTTGTTCTGGCTTGATATTGTATTATTTGTTTATTCTATTAGAATAATCTATACTAATATTATAAAGCTGAAGAATTTGTTTGTTTGTTTGAACACGCTAATCTCAGAAACTACTGGTTCGATTTAAAAAAATATTTTAGTGTTGGATAGCCTATTTATCGAGGAAGGCTATAAGCTATATAACATCACGCCACCCACGGGGTCGGCGCAGTAACGACAAACGCGGGTGAAACCGCGGGAACATCTAGTTTAAAATAAAAACTAAACCGAAGCCAAAACTGGCGATGTGTGTCCTATGGAATCGATTAAAATACTTTTTTATATACATAACAATATTTGATTTTAGAAGGTATATAAATATATATAACTAGATTTTGCCCTCAGGTTCGCTCACGTGAATGAAGATTAGGTTATGTCCTTCTCTGTACCCCTGAAAACATGTATGAGAAATTCCGTGATCATCGGTTAATTAGTTAATGCGTGAAAGCGTAATAAATAAACTAACAAACTCGCATTCGCATTTATAATATTAGTTATGATATTCGCACAGACAGACATATTTACCATCTTTTTATTTTATATATACGTGATGGTGAAAGAAATATAAGAGGATCGTTGTGAGTGAAAAAAAAAGGTCAACTGTCTGAGTAGGGATTAAAATCCCCCAAAGATTATTTTAATTCATAAAAATAACGTTCCTAAAAACTAGCCTAGTGGGAAACCGTTAGACTGCCACGCAGAGGTCTCGAATTCGATCCCAAGGCGCGCATTTCTGACTTTTCGAAGTTATGTGCGTATTTAATAGTTAATTGTCACTCGCTTTAACAGTGAAGGAAAACATCGTGAGGAAACTTGCATGTCTGAGAGTTCTCCATAATGTTCTCGGAAATATGTGAAGTCTGCCAATCCACACTGGGTCAGCGTGGTGGACTATGACCTAACCATAGAGCAGCGATAGCTCAGTGGGGAGACCAACAGACTGCAATGCAGAGGGTCTCGGGTTCGAACCCACGTCGCGCACCTCTGACTTTCGGAAGTTATATGACTTTTCGAAATTATGTGCGTATTGATTGACAATTATCGCCTGCTCCGTGTCTCGGAAAGCACGTGAAGCCGTTGGTCCTGGCTGCCATGAACATCTATGGCAGTCATTATTGGGAGAGTGTCGACACAAAAGATCCCACTGGGTCGAAGTGTCGCCGGTCTGCACTGACTGGCCCCCACTTAAGATAAGATGACCTAACCATTCTCACACTGAGAAGAGGCCCGTACCCAGCAGTGGGACAGTTTAATACAGGGCTGATAATATATAAGAAACAAGCGGCTTTATTTAAGCCGCCATATTATCTTACGTAAAACATGACTTAACGGTTAAAGAACATTTTCGAATCATTTCAAAGTATCGGTATTTATAGCGAAACTTGATAACAGATATCGCATCACTAGCTACATGAATAGTGATGTGACATCCATCGCTAGCGGCGCGCACATGAACTGTTAAGGGAATGGACATGAAGCGAATCGATCATTAAATTAATTGATTGAGTGCGATGTAGGCAGTACGTTGGCGATATTGCTCGAAACAATTTATTACTCGGAATAACCTATGCAATTTGATATCGATTGTTTTAATAACACCCAACACTATCTTCTGGTTTTGAATATCAGGGTATGATAATTATATCTATACGTTTAATTCGTCCATCGGTTTAAAAACGGATTCTTTTTACCATAATGTCACGAAATGATGAAGCTGACAGGTTAAACTATCTTCACACAGAACTTCACCAAAATCTCTTCAGTAATTTAGTCACAAAAATGTAACAAATACCTAAAAAAGTTTAAAAACGCATTTAGATTATAGTACGGAGGTCTACATGTAATATAAAAGTACTCTCAATCGCACTGAATTTGTTCTGAGGCATTTCACGATCGCCGGCCTTGTTCGCATCTTCGCCCCTTTTTACGATGCTCCTGTTGCCTTAAATACAATTATATTTACATGAGATTGCAATAATAAAAAACAAAACCTAAAAATAAAAGAAGTTATGAAACATTTGATAAATTACAGCCATTATAGTATTTGAATATGGAACAAAAACTGAATCAAAAACCCAATCACCCCCTTTCGCTCTTGCCGCTCCTTCTCCTTCCCACTTCCTTTCCTAAACGGTCGGCAACGCGCAAATGATGCCTCTGGTGTTGCTAGCGTCCATAGGCTACGGTGACCACTTACCATCAGGTGGGCCGTATGCTTGTTTGCCACCTAAGTTGTATAAAAAAAAAACTGAATACGATAAACAAAAGACAGACAAATTCTATACCATCTATACTAATCCTAACTAATATTATAAAAGCGAAAATGAGTTTGTTTGTTTGTTACCTTTTCATGCCTAAACCACTGAACCGATCATCCTGAAATTTTGCATATACGTTGTCAGGTGTACAGAAACAGAAATAGGTTACCTTTCTTCCCGAAAAAAATTACTGTTCCCGAGGAAAACAATAATAACATTCTTATGATAATAGATGGCGCCACGTGTCTTTCGAATCATGATTGAATTATATTATCACAGAGTACAACCCAAATTGATTGTCAAATTATAAATTAATGCGAGCGAAGCCGCGGGCAAAATCTAGTATATTATAAAGAGGATAGATTGTATCTTTGTTTGTAACGAATAGAATGAAAAGTACAGCACCGAATAAAAAATATTTGGAACCACTAAAAAGCTACTTTGTCCAGAAATAACATAAGCATAACATCATGCTACGAGCCACAGGAGCGGAGCAGTGACCATAAACATGGGTAAAACCGTAGAGGACAACTTTTCATACGATAAAATTACTTGTATTGTATTCTATTGTTTTAGTGCCGCAATGCTGACGCACGTTAAAGTCTGCACACGAACGAGACACGACAAGTTACACAATTCATAGCCAAAACTTAACCGTTCGAGGAGCTTAATAAATTCCCAACTCATTTCAGTAATAAGTGAGTGCTTAAGAATATAAACTCTTGAAATATGAAGCTCAGTGTCATGATACCGTAGGGTTGGCAGTTACATTTTTTATCTACTAAAATGGCTAACATGCGTTGTCTATACTAATATTATAAAGAGGTCAATTAATAATTGGCTGACAGGCTTTTCCACTTGTAAGGTAATTTAATATACTAAGTACATACATACTTTAGATCATAAACATTGCTTAAAATGGTGCAATCCTAATCCTAATCCTAATTCTAGTCCTAACTAATATTATAAAAGCGAAAATGAGTTTGTTTGTTTGTAACCTTTTCACGCCTAAACCACGGAACCGATTATTCTGAAATTTTGCATATACATTGTCAGGTTTACAGAAACTGACATAGGCTACCTTTCATCCCGAAAAAAATTACTGTTCCCGAGGAAAACTATAATAACGTTCTTATGATAATAGATGGTGCCACGTGTCTTTCGAATCATGATTGAATTATATTATTACAAGCAGAGTACAACCCGAATTGATTGTCAAATTCAAAATTAACGCGAGCGAAGCCGCGGGCAAAAGCTAGTAAATTATAAAAATGAATAAAAATAGGTAATCAATTTTTTTTAAACTAATAAATTACATCAATAATTTAAAAATAATAATCATAACTAATATTATAAATGCAAAAATGAGTTTGTTTGTTTGTTACGCTTTTACGCCTTAACTACCCAACCGATCAACATGAAATTTTGCATACACGTTGTCAGGGGTACAGAATAGGACATAGGGTACCTTTCATCCAGAAAAAATAACTGTTGCAAACCTAACCTAACCTAACTTACATTTACGCGAGCGAAGCCGCGGGTGAAAACTAGTGTATTAATATATTTAATAATAATATGAAACAAGCCCTCTTCCTCTCTCCTTATATAACCAATATTCTATGGTCGACAGGTTGTATAATGTACATATCTTTAAGTTTAATATCTATTATACTACATTGTGGAAAGTAATAAAGAATTAAATTGAATTGAAGTACATATATTAGTATATGTGAACACACAGAACTCTTAAGAATTCAGGTGAATTCAGGGAAGTACGGCAGATTGCAGCCAAATAGTTTCCAAGGCGACAATGCGGGTACACTGCTATGTTCCTAATACAATTTCCTTGGTGCACGCAACTACGAGATAGTCGTACAACATTACGAGCGAGACCGCAGCGTTGTTCAAACGGTATCAACTAATGCATTTATGCCGTCGACGAACTCAAGATGTTCACTGTATATCGGAGAAATTATACCATTTGATCTCGCTTCTACATTGCAACTGCGTCGAGTATGGGTTCGATGCCCACACGGGACAAAGAATTGTGTGATTCACTAATAATTTTTCCAAGTTCTCTCGCCACACATAAATTAATCCTAGTGCGGCAGTTGAATTTTTATTGGATTCATTTTTACGACTGCAAAATAGAAGGCGGTTCTAAATTATTTTTTATTTATTTATATATCTTCGGATATCAATTCTTTGTATAGGTATAAGTCGAATTTAATAATTCAACCTTTTCGGCGTCGATGCTAAACAAACAACCAAGATAAGCCAATAACTAGGCACTAACTCCACATTGGTTAGATTCCATTCGAAGCTTAGTTAAAACTAAAAATATATTTTATATTTCTTACTTTTTAGTGTTTTGTTTTCGGTAGCTATAAATTTTTATTAATTTAACTTTTTAAGTTAACATATTTTTTTCGCAAAGGTAAGTAGGTATATAATATACAGAGAAATATAAATCACATCAAAAAAGAGGAGAAGTTCGATACTAACAAAAGACACCAAAATTTGACGATGTTCACGACAAAAGAGTGAAGATCTATATGAGCTCCAAACACTTTCTCAAATGAGGCTATGAAAACCATTATACAAAGATTACAATTGCAAGTACATATTATATAGGGCTATTAGGTTCCTAGTATGGTAGGGTGAAAAGTCACAATGGTTCATGTAATATACACACTGGCCGTACGTCGCTTTCTACCGAACTTGGCGAACACATTGCCTTCCGTACCGATTTGTCTGCCGTTAACTAGTTCTGACTCCCGGCCGTCACAGCGTAGGACGCTGGAGTTGCATATTGCTAAGTCAATACCAGCGTGAACTAATCTGTTCATTCGTCGCCACGACAGCGTAGCTAATGCTGTATTTTAACAGAATAACACTGCTGTCGGCAAACGACCAGTGGTGTTTGTTTGCATTGGCCGCTTGACAAATCCTTTTTGAACGTCAGCCCAGTTAACAGCAACGTAAAGATGCTCACAAAAATATTCGTAGGACGTATTTAGAGAGTCCATAGGTCATGATAAAATTTTTGAATACATCAACAATTTATTTCCCAATCCTAAAAAGTAAGTAACTTAGAAATACGGTGACAGGTTGTATTTCTTATTCGATTATTGATAAACTAGATGTTCCCGCTGTTTCACCCGCGTTTATCGTTACTGCGACGCCCCTGTAGCGTGATGTTGTATAGCCTATAGCCTTTCTCGATAAATAGGCTATCCAACACTAAAATAATTTTTAAAATCGAACCAGTAGTTCCTCAGATTAGCGCATTCAAACAAACAAACTCTTCAGCTTTATAATATTAGTATAGATTAAAGAGCTCTTGTTGGTGGAGCCTCTTTCATGTTTCTCTGTTCTCTGATATTACTTTGATTTATGGTACGACATGACTTTCATTTTTCTTTCATTTGATCTATGTAACTTCTCCTTGGTCTACTCCTTCCTCTTCTACCTTCAAATTTCCCTTCGATAATAATGTTTTTAAAGATAATTTCACATTTCTGAAAAATTGTTTGACATACCTACAGGAGAATAGAAGACAGACCTTGAAACCAAAGATATGCTATTAACATGTCAGCAATACCTAAAGCGGTTTCTGAAAAGCCCTACAGCTCCGCAATTAGGTATCCAGAATCTTTTGTAATATGATCGCTTAGTCTTGGTAAAAGAAATTCTTTTTCTGGAATAAAAAAATATTTAAAATTAGTGAACATTTTGAATCAAATTGTTAGACCAAAAATATTTTCACATCTTTTTTACCATTCACCAATTATTTTTTGCGAGGGCTCTGAGTTTATCTTTAGTTATATTATTGAAAAGCATTGATTTGTGGAAGACATCAATATTTTGGGTATATACACGGATATTCAGTTAATATGTATCCGGCAATCATTAGCGCATAACTTTATGTCGTGATCACAAAAGAATTGGTCTCGTTCGTGGATTGTAAACTAATAATATCGTAAACTTACAATACTGCGCATATTGACAATAACCAGTCCATGGTTGCCGCCACCTATGCAGTCTTAAATACATTATACTAATCATAGTTTTAACCTAAAAGTTAGTTTCAACTTCATTCATTCAGAAATCTTTACTTTTGGATCAATTTTAAACGTTTTAAAGTCGCCTCTGTGAGTTAAACTATGATTTATATTGCAATCTCATACATAGTACTTTGTAGTTACTTTCCATGTGTCATATCCAGTCCTAGACATAAACATTTCAAATATTATGTTCTATACAAATTGTTGATTGAGTAATAGAGCCTCGCTGATTTCAGCATGAATGCTACCCTCTCACAGAATATCGACGTGAAATACCAGTATTCCTTTTGTTGTGTTTAGTTTAGTTAGTGAGAGTGCCGGAGGCCCAATCACCCTCTTTACCCCTCTCCTTCCCAGTTCCTTTTTTTCCTAAGGGGTCGGCAACGCGCAAGTGATGCCTCTGGTGTTGCAGGCGTCCATAGGCTACGGTGACACTTACCATCAGGATGAATAAAAAAAAAACACTAGCAAGAACAAATAGACCTGTTATTGCAATACGCCGCTAATTATTAGTTTCAAAATATTACTGGTCTGGTCATTCCAATTTTCAAGGTGTCTAGCAACCCTACATAGTACTGCGTACAATGTAAAAGTCGAACTTTCCCGACAGGTTCTCAACATAGCCTCGTTTATAGACGAAGCTATAACTTCTAGACGTATTAAAAAGTTTCTGCAATGATTACTGCACTTGCTTCAACTTATTAATTGTAACGCGTAAATCGAATGATGGGCTTACAGTTGGTTGGTGCCAGAATATGGTGTTTCCAAAGCTCATAAAATCTTTAATTTATTTAAGAAGAGTAAATAATAAAGACAGATAAAATACTTTCTCGAGAAAGACCATCTTAAACCGAACTTTCTTAATCGGTCAGTAGCTGAAATGCCAGACATATAATTAAAGAATAATTTTATCCGGCAGCTGATGGGCCACTGCGGCACGTAGATACCATTGCCTATGGTCACTTGCAACCCATGGTTCACACAGAGTATATCCCATTTTAATACCTATTTTATAATAAAAAGGATAAAAAATGCATGAACTTTTATCCCAGTTTACTGTAAAACGATATTGCCACAAAAATACTAGTAAATCGCAACTCAAATTTCTAGTAAAAAAAATCAGCAGTTACGATAAATTGTTCAGCTACACGGAAATGGCAAAGCCGCTAAATCAAAAATATGGACCCAAGCATTCACTAATCCAGTGTATCATTCCTCGAAAGCCTTCATAAAGTACTCCGAGCGGTTCCTCGTACAAAAATGTGTAGTTTATTTTATGTTGCAGTATCATGTATCCTCGTGGGACGTAAAATAAAAGTAATAAGTCCAGAGCTTTCATAACATATTGTTTTCAAAGACAATGAGCAAATTGAAAGTGCTGCGGGTACAAACAACGACCCGTACAATTGTGAATAAAAGTGATTTAAAATTGAATATACTTTAATAAGGTTTTGAGATGAAACAATAACTGTTGTTTAAAATGTCTTTATTGAAAATGCAATTGAACCTTTATTAATATTAATTTATTGAAACATGTACACTAACGTAACATAGGATTTTGAGAGGACTGGAATTTCATTTAATGTGCAGCAGCCGGTAGCCAGACAGACTGAGACTTCCTGTCTCAGCTATGAAAGATTGTGGCCAAAGAACATTCTGTTCCTGCGGTTAGAAGGCTTACTAGATTTCTTAAAGAGACGCTGAACTATTTACAGGTAATAGTAGCAATTTCCCTATGCTGACTGTAAAGCGACTTCTTCTATAAAGAGTCAGTAATACGAAAGTGATAAATGTGTTATGCTCGTTTGCCGTCTTAGTAATGTAAAAAATAAAGTAACTGATATAATAAACCCGGTAGCCTCCAAAATTCGAAATAAAAATAGAGCTACAAAACTGTTAATGAAGACACTCACTTCAAAGTTAGATCTGTATGAAACGATATTATACTCCAACAAGAACAAACTCTAAACAAAGGCCTCTTGAAAATATACAAAATAAAAACAAAAGGATATCTGGCCTATGTCAATCAAAACGGAGGCCAAATTAAATGAATCTTTCATAAACAAAGTAATGAGTTCGTCAGCCTCTACAATTGACTTACGAAGAAAATACAATAGGAACCATGAATTATTCTCCTCCCGGCAACAAAATGTAATCAAAACAAATCTACATATTTACTGGTACTGTTGATTGTGTTTGTAATTAATTTAATTAACATTTTGCTATATTCATGCAAATAAATCAGCTGCGTGGTTTCTAGTATCTAAATAGAAGTGAATCTAATTCCATCGTTTTGGTAGATTGTGAACCTGCGGTCTAACTTGTGGGGCTGGAACATTGCTGAAATGTCAGCGAAGCGGTAGCAAGTATAATATGAAGTTGGTCTGTTCGCCTTTTCCTTTATGTATCGGTAACTAGTCATGTACGTTCTGCATCGTATGTTAGTACATGTGTTCATGGCTCTTGAATAATGACTTTTAATACATTTACCTGTAGTGGAAACTTTGGTGATGCGGCGAAAACATTAGCATTAGAAGCTCATCGTAGTAAGCGGTTACCGTAATATATGATATTGCTACACTAATCACCATCCAAGTCTAATTTCTTAAAAAAGGTGATTTGGCACCTTCCGTAAAGGGACTAACCACTAATCACCGATGTTTATAAGTATTACTTTGTGACCTAAATGATTTACTTACTTTTATTTTGACTTCGATAGCGTAAAGGGCAAAGATAGTCGAGTCAGTAGATTATTCTCCTACGGAAAATACTTTATAAAGAAAATGTCTTCAAGTGTTACTAGCCCCAGAGTCTGCGTATGGTACGTCAGACTAGCTATTATTTTCGACACTAACAATATAAGTCCTTGATATATAGAAAGCTGTATTACCCGCATAGTTTGAAGATGTCTATCTCTGGAGTCTTAAGAAACGGTATCTTGCCTTCAGTGCCCAATACCGACACGTCACCGTGATCGTATCTAATATTTTAAAATAAATTTTATAGGTACCTATACCGATATATTTTTAAAATAATATTATGTTTAGACCATGTCATGAAGACAATATTAATTAATAGTTAAACATGCTTATCTGTTCGTCCTTTTTGTACACATTACTTTGTTATTAAAGTTATTTTTAATAAAATGTGGAATCGCCAATCGTATTATTCCAACCTAAAAGATCATTACTTTAAATGAGTGTTTGTTCGTGCTTAACGTGGGTGAGTTCCTTAACCTCATAAACCTTGGAGCATTAAATAAACTAAGAAGACATTACTGCCCACGTTCTTATTAGAAGTACACACTTTTCATGGTGAGTCAGAGTTATTGCAGGTTTGGATCAAAATACATATATATTTATAGTCCCACTGTTATATACCCGAAGGTATAGGCAGAGATGTATTATACCAAAATTTTGCCATCTATAGTTTGGGGCCCATTTAATAGGGGGCTACCCTAATGTCGTCTACAGGGCAAAATTTACTAGCAACGTGTTGTCCAGACGTTGAGGTGTTTCTTGATGAAAAACCCAATAGCATGTCCTTCAACCTGGGAATCGAACACAACACTTGATATTCAGTAATCGTCTTCAGCCTATCGTTACCCCAACGAAGAAGTCCTGATAATCATTTAAAGATTTTAGTAATACAAAATATTAAAAAAGTATACTGCCTCGTTGCCCAGAAGTTGAAGCTTATATTTACATGAGGTCTTGAGTGCATACAGTCAGGTCTCAAATTCAATACTCAGATCAGACAATGTGTTATTGTATTATTCTGTAAAAACATTCTGAGAAGCAACTCGTAGGCTAGCAAAGTACCAAACAGATATGCATTTATAAAAGAATATTTATCTTTTCGTATCGAAAAATATGTATTGATTTCGATACTCGTAGCTTTCGATCTTTCATTTCAATCAATCAGTGTTTTAGCTCATTGGGGAGACCAACTGACTGCAATGCGAAGGGTCTCGGGTTCGATCCCACGTCGCGCACCTCTGACTTTCGGAAGTTATATGACTTTTCGAAATTATGTGTGTATTGATTGATAGTTATCGCCTGCTCCGTGCCTCGGAGAGCACGTTAAGCCGTCGGTCCCCGCTGCCATGAACATCTATGGCAGTCGTTATTGGGAAGTCAGTGCCCTGTAATATCCTGACACTGGTCTAGCCTTAGGGTATCGTTAGCCTTCGGGTTGCGGAGGTCAGATGGCAGTCGCTCCGTGTAAAAACTGATATCCAGTCAAATCCGGTTAGACTAGAAAGCCGACTCCAAGTGACTTGAGAATAATAAAGGCTAGGGAGAAGAAGCTATTTTACAGAGCATTCTACATAAATCATCAACAAAAAACAGTAACACAAAAACATAGCGCAGCAAAACTATTTTTTCAAACATCTGCTCAAATCAGCACCAGTAACTCGTTATTTCGTTAGTCTATTTTCATTGCGGGCGGACAAAATGCGAAAAAAAAATTGTAGAAACACTTTTGTGTTCACTAGTACCCTGTCATCGGTATGCAGTTGGTAATTACGGGTAGAAAAACGCTGGCGCTTTCAATTTAAGCGACTGCTTTATACATTTGTGCGCGACTGTACTGCATTAAAGTGATTAAAGATATTGAGTCAACAGGAGTACCGTGATTCAAGTGATATAAACACAGGTATGAGTTAAGTAGATAAATAGAGATAATGGTGTCAATTCTGTTGTCATTTCTTTCATTCATCACTAACATTTTTTTTAGTCCTGTCACTTTCAGAATACGAAATGTCATTTGAGAGGACTAAACTAAATTTTAGTGATTTTTAGTTAAGCTTAGAGAATTTTGTACAACAGAATTGGCACCAATATCATTTCTTTCCCTTGCTGAATGTATATTAAATCGAAAATAAGTGGAGGAATCGAGACTAGACTGGGAAGTTGGACGATGACGATCATGGCAAAAGGTTTGGATGCACATTGCATTAAATTGGCAGTTCGTGAGAAGAACTTTGTGGAAGGTCTATGTCAAGCAGTGGACGTCTGTAGTGCGAGCAACCATTGGCCACAGCAACCGTTTAACATCATACGACTTATGCTATCTTAGTTTAAAAAAACACCTGCGCCATTTGCATATCGCTAAATGTATGCTTTTATTTTTTTTATATATTCACATTATCATGAATGATTTCTGTATAGCGGGTGACTTTACAAACATTCGAACAACGGATACAATAAACATCCAGATTCGGAACGATTTGTTCCGCATTCGCCCCTACATTACATCCCACATTCCAAAGTGTTCCTCATTTGCCCCTCTTTTTTAATTATTTCGTTTTCGTCCTACATTTCTGTGCATATGGTTAGCAAAACCAAAGCATGGTTAAATTATAATATATAAAATCTTATTGTTGTCGGGCTCGTGATGTCATGCAATCATAAGCCCAATGTTTTGCCGCGAGAACAACAAGGTAGTGTAAAATATTTCTCGGCAGACGGTACAACAAAAATTCTATACAGGAAAAAACAGAGGCAGAAAAAGAACATAATTTAGGACGAAAAAGGAATTACTTTAAGAAATTAATATTTATTTTAATTTCGGGTCATATGAGGAACAATTTTTGGGGCGAATGCGGATTTTTACATTCGGGATGAAACATGAGGGGCGAATGCGGAATAAATCTTCGGAACAACAATATAACACACAAATTTTCTTCCGTATGGGTTCGATACCTAACACTCGACGCAGTAGCAGTGAGCCATTTAAACTACTACGCCATACAATACACGCCGTCATTATAAACACTTAATAATTTCTTATCACCAAGAGCCACTCAGAATAAATCAAGTGGCCTGTATCGGGTGGAGCACCAAACACATCCGTACGTCATTATCTATCGTAAAAGATGCATTAGCTATGTACCTACCACGCTCCCACATAGGTGCATAGCTGCCGGTATCAATTTATCAAAGGACAATCTGATCACCTGTCGCCATTGTCATATTGCTTATTATACGTAATAATAGTGTCCTCAAGAAAGAATTGTTGTCATGGCGGTCAATTCGCAGAAACTGGCCATTACGCAATTATTATGCATAAACACACACTTTTACACTAATACACACATACACACACAATCATACACTCACGCACTCTCACTGCTCAACGTCAACTAAAACTACTAGTTTCACTCAATACACACTCCACCTATTCAGAGTCTGGAGAGGCTGGTAATCTGTAATACAGGTCTCCTAGTACAGACACCAGTCCCTCACACAGATTGTACTATATTATGAATAATATGTAACTAGATACCTACTATTGTCTTGTTTTTGTAAAACTGTGTGAGAGAACAAATAAAAAGTTATTATTATTATTATTATCGCACAAGTGTGTGCGAAACAAGAGCATTTTTATTCCCTCATTCTCATAGTTCGGTGAGACAGTAATCCGATGCAAACAAATAGAGAGAAAATTCCGGACCAATTACCCGTCGAATCTCTCTGATCGTATTTTCAAAAAGCGCACAAGGAGAAGAAGAAGAAGAAGTGTTGCACACAACATCGCCACTTTCCAAGTTCAGGTAAAAGTTATTAATGTAAAATTCTTCTCCCTAGTCTTTATTATTCCCAAGTCACTTGGGGTCGGCTTTCTAGTCTAACCGGATTTGACTGGATATCAGTTTTTACACGGAGCGACTGCAATCTGACCTCCTCAACCCGAAGGCTAACGATACCCTAAGGCTAGACTAGTGTTAGGATATTAGGCACTGACTTTCCCAATAACGACTGCCATAGATGTTCATGGCAGCCGGGACCTACGGCTTAACGTGCTCTCCGAGGCACGGAGCAGGCGATAATTGTCAATCAATCAATGATTACGCACATAATTTCGAAAAGTCATATAACTTCCGAAAGTCAGAGGTGTGCGACGTGGGTTCGAACCCTAGACCCTCTGCATAGCAGTCTGTTGGTTTCCCCACTGAGCTACACTGTTAATGTAAAATGAATAGATAGATAATAATAGGCTCAGCTTTACCTCATAAGACTTAAAATATAGCTCACAAAATATTGAAAATTTAATAACAGTATTAATTTTTGGGATACGGAGGTATTTGTTTGTTACCTATAGAAAATCAAACTCATACTAGCTCTGTCACACGCGCTATAAAAATTCATTAAGAGGTTAGGTAAGACACTACCTCTCTTTTGGGACGGATTGCCATTTCATCGGACTATGAGAATGAAGCAATGCAAATCGTACTTATTTACGCACACACTTGAACACTAAATTATCCCCTGCGCAAATGGCTAGTCTGTAGATAAACATCGTGACCGAAACTCTATATTGTTATTGCAATGATCACATATCACTTTGACAGTAAGTACCAAATCAATAGCGATTCCGAACATTTAAAGAGCCATTATTCTTCATCATATCATCTAAGAACTTCGTAAAAAGGTCAAACTCGTGACAATCCTGATTTAAAAGCCTTATTTCGTTATGCTGTTGCATTAAATTTGTTCAAGAACGGACCTTCTTTATCGAGGCTAGTCGTCAGCGGAGCGTAGTGGGAATAAGCGGAGCTAAGATGTGTGGATTGGAGATAATAATCAATGAGTCGTTGGTTGGTCTCATGGCATTAGTTTTCGGACTAACTTGCATTATAAACCTCAATAGGCCATGAAATGTACGTGCCGAAGTTTCGTTCCGATTGGTTGTGGTAATGTTTTGATCGTCCTAAACCCTACCGTGTAATATTAGTAATATTACTCCGTTGTTTAAACCAACGGAGTAATATTACTTTGAAAGCAATGTATCCGAAGAAACTTCATGATAGGTATATTCTTAAAATTTCATTCAGCCCGTAGTTGCAAATAGATATTTAATGGCAGGCTAACAATTTTTATATTCCGTCACCTCAGCCGAGACACATCCAGTGCTGGTCATAGGCCTCATCCGAGGTTTTCCACACAGACCGGTCTTGGGCTACCCGAATCCAACCGCGGCCTTTACCAGGTCATCCACCTTGTGGGGTGCTTACCCCTGCTGCGTCATATACATAGGTTCTTACACTCTTAGCTATACACTTGGTGACGCGCTGTCTTATTAACGCACGTGTAAAATAGAGATACTCGTGTGTCGCCTACTTTAAAGAAAATAAATTATAGAATCTATGAAAGAATATAGCCTAGTGAGAAATCGTTGGACTCGAGTTCGAACGCAAGGCGCGCATCTCTAACTTTTCGAAGTTATATGTGTATTAAATAGTTGATTATCACTTGCTTTAACGGTGAGGGAAAACATCGTGAGGAAACCTGCATGTCTGAGAGTTTTCTATAATGTTCTCAAAGATATGTGAAGTCTGCCAACCCGCACTAGGCCAACGTAG
Source organism: Catocala sponsa (assembly GCA_963564715.1). Classification (NCBI taxonomy): domain Eukaryota; kingdom Metazoa; phylum Arthropoda; class Insecta; order Lepidoptera; family Erebidae; genus Catocala; species Catocala sponsa. Next base: position 21,915,852 of record OY751341.1, on the reverse strand, counting down.
TGGACTATGGCCTAACCCTTCTCATAGTGAGAAGAGACCCGTGCCCAGCAGTGGGACAGTTAAATACAGGGCTTATATTATTATTATTATTATTATGAAAGAAAGTATATAGGAGCAGTAGGTATGAAAGAATCTTACACGTTTGAAATCAATACGTACCACTGTGATATAACTTAATTCTTTTCATATTAAAAAGAGGCTCGTGCCTAGTAGTCGGTCAGCTTATAACCAAATCTAATATTACCAATGAATTATTGAGCTAAATGACAAATACCACCTAATTTGTATTGAGCGCGATCTTTATTTTCATGTTACGTATACAAATATTAGTTTTGATTTTACCAACGGCTTCGCTAGCGTTTATGTAGATTTCGTCAGTACATTTATACACCCCGGGAACAGTACTTTTTTCTGTTTATTCCCATCTTGTCCCATAAGTCTGTCCCCGAATGAAAGAAAATGGGAATTTTCGTGACAAATTCGGGGGAAGTTAGGAAGTTCTATTCCCATCTTCCCCCGCATCTTTGCCCCCAAATGGGGGAAAATTGGAATGTCTGTGTCATCTTCCCCCGAACTTGTAATCGGGGGAAGATAGGAAGTTCTATTCCCATCTTCCTCCGGATAGCTGCCTCCGAATGGGCGAAAATGGGAACGTTTGTGTCTGGATGAAAAGTACCCTATGTCCTTTTCTGACAACGTGCATGCTAAGTTATAGAATGATCGGTCAATTAGTTAAGGCGCTATAGCGTTACAAACAAACATACTCATATTCGTATTTATAATAATATTTTATATTTTTTTATTTTGATTTAGACTGAACTATTTATAAAATCTTATAATTCGTTGTAGAACTAGATACCTAAGTGTATAGTTAATTTATGTGCAACAAGATCAGAACTCACACACATTGTACGTTGTATTTTTATGACAATATAAAACAAGATGGCGGCTAGACAATAGACACAGATATTTTGAAAATAGCACCATTGTTCCTTACACGAGAGCACTAATTATAAATAAAATTCAATAGTATCATTTTTATAAACATTTAACTGTTTACAAGTAATGTAATGAATAGTTTTAGTAATTGTGACAAACAACATTAGAAAATTTCACAATATGGGTTTTTCTATTAACAGATCTTAGTCAGTGGTTAAGAGAAGATTGCTTTTTATATTTATCTAAACAACCAAAGTGGCGATTTTAGTTATTTTTCCTACTAATTTTAATAATATAATAATATTCTACAACATACACACAACACCATCTAGCCCAAACTAAGCAGAGCTTGTATTATGGGTACTAGACAATGGATAAACATACATATATACTATTTTTTTTTGTAAATACATACATATTATACATAGAAACAGCCAGACCAAGACAAACATCCATGTTCATGCACACAAATGTTTGACTTGTGCGGGAATCGAACCCGCGACCTCAGGCGTGGCAATCGGTTACACTAACCACTACGCCATCGAGGCCGACAATAGTTTGTTTATAAATAAAACAAACCATAGCTACTCCGAAATGGTCATTTCTTAGGTAAAAGTGTATATACAAATTATATACAAACTAGATTTTGCCCGCGGCTTCGCTTGCGTAAATTAGGTTAGGTTAGTAACACTATTTTTTTTTGGATGAAAGGTACCCTATGTCCTTTTCTGTTCTCCTGATAATGTGTATGCAAAATCTCACAATGATCGGTCGAGTAATTAAAGCGTGAAAGTGTAACAGACAGGAGGGAACAGGGAAGGATATAATTATACTAGCTTTTGCCCGCGGCTTCGCTCGCGTTAATTTAGAATTTAACAATCAATTCGGGTTGTACTCTGCTTGTAATAATATAATTCAATCATGATTCGAAAGACACGTGGCGCCATCTATTATCATAAGAACGTTATTATTGTTTTCCTCGGGAACAGTAATTTTTTTCAGGATGAAAGGTACCCTATGTCCGTTTCTGTACACCTGTCAACGTATATACAAAATTTCAGGATGATCGGTTTAGTGGTTTAGGCGTGAAAAGGTAACAAACAAACAAACAAACTCATTTTCGCTTTTATAATATTAGTTAGGATAGGATTAGGATTAGGATTAGGATATTCCATCTATGATACACTTTTACCGTATTCTATAGAGTGTATTTAAATATTTTTAAAATAAAGCCCAAATAAATTAATCTATACTAATATTATAAAGCTGAAGAGTTTGTTTGTTTGTTTGAACGCGCTAATCTCAGGAACTATTATTTCGCATTGAAACTTATTTTAGTGCTGGACAGCCTATTTATCGAGGAAGGCTATAGGCTATATAACATCACGCTATGACCCACGAGAGCGGCGCAGTAACCATAAACGCGGGTGAAACCGCAGTCACAGCTAGTTTCTAAATATTTGGAGAAAGAAAAATAGAACGAATTTTGTTTTATTATTTAAGAACAAAAAAGTATCACAGCCACATTTATTCCAGCTGTGTTTAGGTCCCCCGTAGTAGCCGACCCTATTAACGTCGCTATAGATGATTGTAATTCTAACTAATATTATAAAAGCGAAAATGAGTTTGTTTGTTTGTTACCTTTTCACGCTTAAACCAATAAACCGATCATCCTGAAATTTTGCATAATTATATGTTGTGAGGTATACAGAAACGGACATAGACTACCTTTCATCCCGAAAAAAATTACTGTTCCCGAGGAAAACAACAATAACGTTCTTATGATAATAGATGGCGCCACGTGTCATTCGAATCATGATTGAATTATATTATTACAAACAGAGTACAACCCGAATTGATTGTCAAATTCTAAATTAACGCGAACGAAGCCGCGGGCAAAAGCTAGTTTCCAATAAATAGTAGTATTTAGAAAAGATATATATAAGTAGGCTATCTTGACAATTTAAATCTTTATTGTTTTTGTTTTAAAATATAAATAATTTCTAAACAACGTCATTGAAACATAAAATAAAATTAAAACTGTTCTTATCGAACTACAAAACTAAATGGAATCCTTAAAACAATCAGACGAAATTAAAGTTGGTAATTACTAAAGACCTTTTTTAGAACAATGGATTAAAATTTATTAAAAAGTTATAATGAAAAAATAACAGAAGATGTCTAAGAAATCTTCAAAGATTTCAATGATAAATTTATTCAATTATCAGTTGAACACGGCTAGTAAAGTTATATCTTAATAAATCTATCCAATTCTGTTTAAAACCCCTTTTGTTTGTTCCAGGTCTCAAATTAAGTTAGAAATATTCAACAATGCAAAATAAACCATAAGCGTAATGGAAGAAGGAACCAAATTGAACGTTGCCAGCAGACAAAAGCAACATTCTTGAATAAAAATTATCTTGCGTAAAGTAGGTAATGCTTACATTTCCTTAGCGATTTGGGCATGGAAGAAAGTATCAGCTACTTATCTTGTCGTGAAAGATCGAGACGCTTCGAGGAAAACATTTATATGGATATTTTTACTAAGTAGCTCTAAGTGCAGAGGAGGAAAAAACATAGCGAAATAACCAAAGAGATATAGGTACGTCAGACTCGCTACTGCGGAAATGGATACACGGTAAGAGAAAATCGAAAAGCAAAATATACTAACGATTCGATAATAAAGCATTACTTGGTATAAATAATGATATGAAGCAAAATTACAAACAGACAGTCTTATTGGTCCCGTAGCATTAATTTAAGGTTAATCAGGCATGAGTGTGTGTTCACTTACTCAATTACAAATATAGGAATAACGGGAACATGAAACACTTGAATTTAAACAAACAGCAATAGATTCCTGTAACCATTATGAACAACAAAATCAGTTCAAAATTTTTCTTTTTTTTGTACTTGGCGTGTTTTTTATGTAAGTCTAGAACTGTAGGTTTCATTCAAACATTTCATTCGGTCGGTTCTGGCAGTCGCCAGAATCGAATAAACTAAATGTTGGACTATATATAAATAAATATACTAATAGGGGCTTATGTAGCGCCAGACATCGCCATTTTTTTGGTCTCTCTTTACCGGGAGCGAGCACATATTATCTGTGTATTGAGCACAATTCCACACTCGATACAAGTATTGATCAATTGAAAACCGTATAACTTTTCCTTGACCGGATTAACAAAACCACAAGATATTACAGTAAACATGAGCGCCTAACCTACAGGTGCCAGAGGTTGATATGTCCTACTTCTGGGCAAAAGTCCAAGGGAGAGGCTGTTGGACTTCTAAATCTCTCTGTTGGTTGATATCCCCTGCCAGTCCCCAAAGTCAATGTCTATAAAAGTTAAAGTATTTTAGATAATAGTACAAGATCCCAGACCCGCTGGATACAAGACATAATATATATAAAATTCAGATGTGCTCACTACTATAACAAAGTCTAAATTACGTTTTAAAAGTTCGAACTTCTAATTTAACTTAGCAATAAGCCTGAGTGCTATATTTGTTATTTAGGCTACTGTTATAAGCCTATTATAATCGGATCGGACAGACCGATCCGAAAAGTCTAGCTCTAAGAAAAACTCATGGTGGATATGTCACAGACAATTTGTATTGAATCCGCGTTTTACAAACGGCGTCGTCCGTTTAAAAACGTTCGTTGACTCGTCGATTGTTATAGTAGGGTGACCGTCGACGGTGGCCCGCGAAGCGGGGCTCCTATTTTTCGGTGGGTTTAAAAAGGAACCTAACATAACCTAACCCTTCCGAGACGGAATGCAGTGATTTGAGGCGTATAGGTGCTTTGCGTTAAGCTGTTGAATTGTCTATCAAATGTTGTGGCATATTATAAAGTGACAAAGTAATTTACATTTTGCCCTCAGCATATTTTAAAACAGCGAACATTTTTAAACAGACGACGCCGTTTGTAAAACGCGGCATCATACAAATTGCCTGCGACAGATATACCACATTTACGCACGAAGCGCTTTGCTTCCACTTTTATAATGCGTACCGCTAAGGAGTGGAACTCACTACCTAAGTCTGTTTCCCGATGAGTACAATCTGGGTGTCTTCAAGTCACAAGTGAATAGGTATCTTCTAGGCAAGCGTGCTCCATCGTCGACTGCATCTTCACTTAAGATCAGGTGAGATCGCGGTCAAACGCAAGCCTATTACAGTATAAAAAAAAAAGAAACTAAATTTACATAAATAGATTTTCCTATAAACTAGCAAATTTGCATACATACAAATTACACATATTACAGACTAGAATTTGCTCGCGGCTTGATTCGGGTAAATGTTGGTTAGATTTTCAAGCCTACTGTCACTTTTTTCTGAATGAAAGGTACCCGAAATCCTTTTCTATTCTTCTGACAACGTGTATGCGAAATTTCTTGATGGTCGGTCGAGTAGTTAAGGCGTAAAAGCGTTACAAACAAACAAACACAACATTTACAATATTAGTTACAATTTACTGTTAGAAAACCAGCTGTGCTAAAATAACGTAGGTGGTTTAGGCCTCTAGGAAGTTAGTCTAAAACTTTTCCGCCAAAATGGTACAAACTTACCAGATCGAATTTTACTAAACCACTTTCGCGGTTACACTTCTAAGCTTCGTCTCCAATTATAAAGTTGGGCCCACATTCGTTACACAAAGACTAATTTTATATACTTCATTAGTTTCGTTAGCCAATTACTGAATTATTGAAATCCAACTCGAGGGAGTATTGCCATTAACAATTAATCCATTACAAAGCCGACTGCCCTAATGGCTTTAATTTTTATGAGCGTTTAAGTTATAGTTAATTTATAGAGCGACCCGTCTGGGTAGTTTTAAAACTTGAAGCTTTTAGTGCGAAGGAAAGGTTATATACATTTAATGATTCGTAATAAATTAGGTCACAGTTGTGAAAGCTGCTTATTGTATTTCTGAGCAGAGAAATAAAGAAATCATTATACTTAAATTATTTCTTTGTTTCTATACTCTTAGAGACAACATTTTGCCTGAAAGGAGCCTCCCTGAGCGACGTTAATAAAGAGAACTAGCTTCCCCACGTCTGGCGCACCCTGGACACCTACCACTCGGTAATGCAGAGTCTAGGTGACTAATCCTAATATATAATAAATAGACACAAACATAAGATAGATTTAAGACTGACATTTCTCTCGCAGAAAATCTCAATGACAGTATCCGAGCCAGAAACCTAACTGAAGAATCATAACTTACCTTAATACCTTGACCATCAGAACAGACTAACAAATATACATATATAAACCAGAAATCTAACTAGAAGATCACCCTGATACTTTGATCATCAAAACAGACTATAAAATATATACATACTACCTGTCCCGACAGATGGTGTCTTGTACACACTAAAAAAGAAATTAAGATAAAACTATCCTATATTTTAAGTTGGACCAAATTACAAATAGTTACGAAGTTTGATCAAAATCGGTTCAGTAGTTTCAGAGTTTATCCCGAACATACATCGTGACACGATATTTTTATATATACATAGACTCACGCCTATAGGGCCGTGAATCTATCTAAGTATGTATATGTACTGGAATCTCTTCCTGTCTCTTTGTGACATATGTTCATCTCCGAGAGATAGGTTGACATCTGTTACACCCGTATATCATCGACAATGTGTTTAGATTTTACGTTATGGCAGGCGAACCTCTTGCCTTCTGCCGTGCAAGTTTTAAACATACAGCGGTTACTGAGACTTTTCGAACTGAAGAACTATATTACACGTTTATTGATACAGCAACCGAACTCAACCTTTCACGATTGCACGTCAATATAAACGCAAAAAGCAGTGAAACCACCGAGGCAGTAAATACAGCACAGAAAGCATTCATAGAATAAAGTCGCTATATAGTTTTCTGCTGCAATTGGATCGATAAAAAGAAACTAAAATAAACTTCGTGTTTCTAGTTTATAAAAGCAAAGCAATATAGTAACAACTTCTGAGAAATATCAGTACATTTTGCTAACTCAAAACATTTTACTAGCAAAGGGAGACTGTACAAACACACGCCCAGCAAAAGAGCCAAGAGCCAGTAATAATTGCATACAAAGAGAGAAAACACAAAATAGGAAAAGTGTCCCCAGCTCGCTGCAGTTACATTTAAAGGAGTTTTTAATATTTTTCTAACGAAGATATTACGTTGAATGGAAGTGCTGGCAATCCCTGTAGACCTGGCGAACGTACAACCGCCTATTGGACTAGTTTCCTTACTACCTGACTTAAAAAGCTCCTGATTTAAAAAATTGAGTCGTTTCAAGTAAATGTTTGTGTCTTTATTAAGTACAAGCTTTTGCGCGCGGCTCTGCCCGCGTGGTACCTACTTGAATAAAAAGTAGCCTATGTCCTTCCCCAGGTTTTAAACTATATCTGTACCAAATTTCATCGAAATCGGTTGAGTGGTTTAGCCGTGAAAAGGTAACAGACAGACAGACAGATAGACAGAAAGAGTTACTTTCGAATTTATAATATTAAGTAAGGATAATCTTAACTAACATTGTAAATACGAATGTGAGTTTATTTGTTTGTTATGCTTTCACATCTTAATTTCTTGACCGATTATCATGAAATTTCGCATAGACGTTGTCAGGGATACAGCAAAGGACGTAGGGTACCTTTCATCCAGAAAAAGTACTGTACCCGAGCAAACAGCACCGTGTGCAAAAGCTAGTCTTTGCTAATAATAAAAAAGCGAATATGAGTTCATTTGTTTGTCACATGATAAAGTTTTGTAGACACGTTGCTAGGGGCACAGAAAAGGACATTTGTTACATTTTACTAAGAAATAAAGTAATATTCCCGACCGAGCAACACCGTGGGCAAAAGCTAATCCTTACTAATAAAATAATTATGTGCGAATGTGAATTTGTTTGTTTGTTATGCTTCCACGCCTTAGCTATTCGACCGATCATCATTAAATTTCGGATACACGTTTTCAGGGGTACAGAAAAGGACATAAAGTACCTATTATCTAGGAAAAATTACTTTTACCGTTCAGCGAGCGAAGCTAGGAAAAGCTAGTCTATACTAATATTATATAGGAGAAAATTGTGTGTTAGAACACTTAATGTCCAAAAATGTGACCATATTTGACGTATTAGGACGCATATAATATGATTTATATCGTTTTTGTATCATCTATACTATCTATCTATACTAATATTATATAGTTGAAGAGTTTGTTCGTTTGAACGCGCTTATCTCAGGAACTACTGGTTCGATTTGAAAAATTATTTTAGTGTTGGATAGCCTATTTCTGGAGGAAGGCTATAGGCTATATAACATCGCGCTACGACCCACGGGGGCGGCGCAGTAACGATACACGTGGGTGAAACCGCGGGCACATCTAGTAATAAATATAACCAAGTCGAATATCATATTCACCACATCTAGTGCTTTCTACATCTGTAACGCAATACTAAAAACTTCAAAGCTCCGAGTAAATAGATGATATGCCTGTGCGGGAGATGAGTGCCTATGCTCTTCAATTCGCTGAGCAAACTCAACTACAGCGCTACTACGCTCGTTTTTGTTTGCAGAAGCCTTAAAGGCTGTAGATGTCCGATTGAATGAGTTTATAGAATATTTGCTTTCGTAAAGTAGGTTAGGTTAGGTTATGTTAGTGTTAGAAAGTCGGACTGGTTGCCCTCTCACTCCCAGCCTTGGTTCAGTCTATGGTCCGGAGTGAGAGATCGTAGAATGCCGTCGCCTCTTTCTGTGAGGAAGTGATTTCCATCAAGGAGGCGGTGGAGCGGGAGAGGGCGCGCCTAAACCCTCTCCTCAACCGCAGAACCGGCCACCGGGGGGCGCGAGATGACCTCCAGCCACCCTGAGGTTTGACCTGGGAGTGGTGGGCTGCGTGGGTCTGCTCGCCACCCGATCAGCACCAGGTCCGAGAGGCGGCGTGCGTGTTCCCCGCACGCCTCTGTGTCGAGTCCGTCTCCCCTCTAGGCGGGAGACAGTAGGGTTTATAGTCAGTTCCTTTGGGTAGGTCTCTTCGTGTAGTGGCCTGCCGTTTCATACGACGGGCCGAAAGCTCGGCGGGTCGCGACTGCATGTGAAAATGATTCGCGCAGCCCCGCCGATTGCAGTTTTGTCGAGGAACACCGTGGTAGGTTTAGTCGGTATTACCAGAAGGTCTATTCTTATCATCATTACCATCTCTCTTTTACCCCGGTGAGCCCGACATAGCCCCTCCGCCCGCCCCCGTGCGTTAATGCATTCCCCCCAAAAAAAATAGGTTATGTTAGTAGGTAACAGTACTTTTCATTTTAAAATAAAATATAGCCTATATTACTCGGTGATAATATAGCTTTCTATAGTGAAAGAATTTTAAAATGTGTAGTTTTTGAGTTAAATCCTTACAAACCAACAAACAACTAAAAAATCAAATATTTCTTTATTATATTAGTTCACCTATTTCAGTTACATTTTCCGCATAAAAAATAAAGGCTTCACTTCATAGTGAAACCTTTATTTTTGATGCAGAAAATTTTACTGCTTAAGTGGAACAATAGCAGTGAATGTTACTGCTAAATGATAGCTTAAATTGTTATCGTGCTGACAACAAAATTATCTGCATCATGGAGTTTGAAACTGTGGCCGATAGATGGCAATAAGCACGTCCACTACAACATGGGACCTAAAGTTGTACCTGGCATCATAGAAGCATAGGCATCACCTCTGCCAGAGATATATATGCTAAAATATTTTTGTATGTAAAACTAGATTTTCACCGCGGTTTCGCTTACGTAAATCTAGATATTGTTAATAAATTTCTATACGTATTATTTAATAACCTGTTGACATCCTTCCATTAAATTAATTAATTATATTAAAATGTATATTGATAATTGTTCTTGAAATTGAAATTATTAATTATCATTGAAATTGTGGTTTATTATTGAATTTTGTGTAGTTTATAATTATTATTAATTTTATTATTATTTTCTTGTAACAAATATTGTCAACATTATATTGTTAAGAAATAAATAACTTATGACTTATGACATCGTTTATTTCGAACTTTTACCACCATTTACTTGATAAATCTTAGGATTTGGCTCAACGATACGGTAAATGTTAAAATAAATATAAATCGAACTTTTCATATATCTTACACTCAAATACATCGAGTGTTCAAAATATCGGGTGTAGGTACCATGGTACTAAAAAAAAAGCCACGAAAATCCACTAACCTAACCTATCCGAGTCAGATTGCTCATTATTTGAACTCTCGATGCATTGAGTGTACGATATATTAAATGTTCGATTCATTATTTATTCGATATTCTGAAGCCCCCCGCTACCCGTTCCATCTCCGTCTACCGTCTCCGCTTAGGTTAGGTTAGTTGGTGGTAATTGGTTAGTCCTTCAAGGGGACAGTAGAATTAAAATTTAGAAATTACCGTACGGTAGGTCTTTTCGTGTAGTGGCCTGTCGTTCCATACGGGGCGGGCCGAAACCTCGGCGGGGTCGCGATTGCATGTGAAAATGATTCGCGCGACCCCGCCGACTATGGTTATGTCGAGGAACACCGTGGTAGGTTTAGTCGGTATTCCGAGAGGATCATTCTCATCGCTTCAACATCTTTCTTTTACCCCGGTGAGTCCGGCATAACCCCTCCGCCCATCCCCGCGGAGGGGTATGCGTCAAAGCATTCCGCTACGTAAAAAAAAATTTTGTTTTATTCCCAAAACCAACATTTACCAACCGTCACTGGTAAAACCTAGCATGTACTAAATTCCATTGGTAAAAGTCAGAAAAAATCTTTTTTTTATAAATTATTACATTTAGAATCTCGTGTTGGTAAATCCTAAGGTTTACTGGTAAAACCTAACCTAATACCCAATATTCGGACTTTTACAATAACACAAATTAACTAAACTGTTTCGAACCGTTTACGAGTAGAAGGAAAAGGACATTTCGCCAAACCCGGGCATCTTATCCTCGTTCAGATTTATTCAAACGCAGCTTAATTATTTACTTTCGCCCATTCAATCTAAGAAGTTAATTTCGCTTTCTCGTTTTAATAAATAACTGGACGAGAATCAGAAGGCTGGCGATACTGGTACTGTTTATATTTTTTATACAGCTGAATTTTACTTTATTTTCTCCCGAACTGAATTTGTGTCGCGGCAGCTTAGTGGAACACTGATGGACTGCCACGCAGAGGTCTCGAGTTCGATCCCGAGGCGCACATCTCTAACTTTTCGAAGTTATGTGCGTATTAAATAGTTAATTATCGCTCGCTTTAACGGTGAAGGAAAACATCGTAAGGAAACCTGCATATCAGAGAGTTCGCCATAATGTTCTCGGAGATATGTGAACTCTGCCAAACCGCACTGGGCCAGCGTGATGGAATATGGCCTAACCCTTTACACACTGAGAAGAGGCCCGTGCCCAGCAGTGGGACAGTTTAATATAGGGCTGATATTATTATATTATAGATAATCATAAAGTAGACTACATCGTAGTATACATCTGATTTATCATATTATCCTTACTAGTCCTTACTTCATCGTAATCCTAACTAATATTATAAAAGCGAAAATGAGTTTGTTTATTTGTTACCTTTTCACGCCTAAACCACTGAACCGATCATTCTGAAATTTTGCATATATGTTGTCAGGTGTACAGAAACGGACATAGGCTACCTTTCATCCCGAAAAAAAATACTGTGCCCGAGGAAAACAACAATAACGTTTTTATGATAATAGATGGCGCCACATCGCCACACGTCTTTCGAATCATGATTGAATTATATTATTACAAGCAGAGTACAACCCGAATTGATTGTCAAATTCTAAATTAACGCGAGCGAAGCCGCAGACAAAAGCTAGTGAGTTATAAAATAATGCGAATGTGAGTTTGTTTGTTTGTTAACTACTCGACCGATCATCATGAAATTTCGCATACACTTTATCTGCAGTACAGAAAAGAACATAGGATGCCTTTCATCCAGCAAAAATTACTGTTACTAACTTATATTTACGAGATTGAAACCGTGGGCAAAACTAGTACAGTATAAATACTTGCAAATATTACCTACTCTTGGTGATGCAGGTGTCCAAAGTTTAAAGTAACCACTTAACATCAAGCGGGCTGTTTACTTTTTGCCACTTACTACATAAAAAGTTTAAATCCTCTGTTTAGAGATACAACGTTACCTTAATTAACATACAACACCTTTTCAAACCCAGAGAGCAATTGTCTAAACGAACACTTTAAACTTTTATAAGGACAAATGCGTGCTCATGCAATTTTTAAGCCCGCACGCAAATTAACCTTAGCACGCAAAAGTTTACGCTAAATAGCGTAATTAGTTCCCCCATATAAACACAGGTCCCTTCGTTAACCTTTTCTAAGTGCAAAAAGTACGTAATGCCATGTTTTTTATGCTACTGGCGGTTATTGACGGTTGGTAGCGGTTACCATACACCTGCAATAAATGTCACACACTTGTTTGAAATGGCAGGTTGTGTAACCAAGAAAAAGTATCGTGTGTCGTAAATAAGGGTAATTGAACAGCGGTAATTTATTGATATTGAAGTGGTATATTATGCAGCGTGTTTATGTCGGAGTGATTTGATGTTGTTGGTTCGATCTACACATAGGACAATGTGATCAATAGGAATTATTCCGAGTCTGGGTGTCTTTTGAGTTCGTTTTGAATGTTCGTAAAGTACCAAACGCAAGCGTTATGTATTTAGTACGGGATATATATGTCAGTTCAGGACTGTGATCGTCCCGGAAAACATATTGTGTGGGTTCCTTGTAGGTTACGAGCACGAAACAAAGTATTTTTATCACAACTGTTTTATTTACAATTAGATAGGTACACTAAACACGAGTCGTATGACAGTTCCCAGACTAGTAATTCGTGCGGTGGGCGACCGACAGAAAAGTGAAATAAGTTCGGTGGTCGGTTCCAAATAATAAGTCGTACTCAGCTCGCACGAACTCCAGCCGGACTCTGCCGAAGCGATGACATCACATCGCTTGCGCCTCGTTGTCAATTCAGCATCCGACATATATTTTAAGACAACTTGTCATATTTTCCATCGCTTTGTAATCCGGTAACATAAGTGTGCACATATGTCTGAGTGCAATCTCGGGCCTCCGGGTTCGATTGCCGGAATGAGCAAAATGTTTGTGGGTATTTCTGTTGAAATTCTTTCTAGGAAATGATGCTGTAAAACGGCTAGAAGAGACCCTATTACGTACGACTTAAAAAAAAGACAGACAAGATATGCGTACAATACACCTATGCACCCATATTTTAAGGATAAACAAACGTAATAATAATAATATTAATTATGAGGAGGTTAGGAATCTCTGGAATCCTAACCACCGCGTCGGCAACTTGGACCTTGTTCCCGATGCCGGTGGGGTACCATATATTTTTAAATGTATTTTTTATATAATTATGTATATTTAAAAATTTAAAATGTATTGTGAAAATTTAAATAAAGAGTATAATAATAATAAAGCCATTTATTCCATAACCCGTAATTTTTACATTTCAAATGTTGTTAGTAATTTTTATAGATGTACTTAATACCTAGTGTTAGTTAAAGTTAAATACTTAAAAAATTTAATCTAATTAGTTTGGGATATGGATCCCATTTTGGGTGTAGGCTTCCCCCAACCTTTTCCACCTTTCCCTATTCTTGCCCTGGTCAATTCAATCTCTCCCTCCCAGGGAGTGATTGGATTAACCTATCTAACTTAATTTCATTATATCAACACAACTTTTTATAACGCGACGTCCCTATAATCAAATATATACCTAAGTCCTCAAAGAAAAGATAGATATCGTCGCTTTTTCCAGGAACTTGAAGGAAATAGCCAGGAGTATTGACAGTTAAAGTTTCCGACTCGGAAGTCTGTTCCGGAGATAGTATTCACTTGATTTCAACTAGACGCAGACGGATATTGAGCGGAGCTATATAGGTATAAAGCTACCTTTTTCTAGTGTATTGTGGGTAGAAATACCGATATTTAATACTCTCTTCTCCTTAGCCTTTATTATTCCCAAGTCACTTGGGGTCGGCTTTCTAGTCTAACCGAATTTGACAGGATATCAGTTTTTACACGGAGCGATTGCCATCTGACATCCGCAACCCGAAGGCTAACGATACCCTAAAGCTAGACCAGTGTCAGGATATTAGAGGGCACTGACTTCCCAATAACGACTGCCATAGATGTTTATGGCAGCCGGGACCAACGGCTTAACGGGCTCTCGAGGCACGGAGCAGGCAATAATAATTGTCAATCAATACGCACATAATTTTGAAAATTCATAACTTCCGAAAGTCAGAGGTGCGCGACGTGGGTTCGAACCCGAGACCCTCTGCATTGTTGTCGTCTTCGAAGAACGAATTGATCAGTCAGTAAATTCTTAGGTTTTCTGCAACAGCCTGGACTTATGAAGGCATTAGTTAAACCGCAGTGCCTCAAAGAGCACATGAAGCTGATAGACTTTGGCTTTAGGTTGGAACAAGTATATCATATTTAGGTGTAAATGGGGTTCCGGGTTACTTGTGCGGTATAACCCAAACAATGTCCCGCCTTACATAAAGCCCTCAGTGCTCAGCTCTTGCATGCAGAAGTAGTTGATGGCTGTCTTCTACAACGTATTCTGCATTCAACACGCAAAAACAAAACTTATGCCCCTCTCTTGCTATCTTCACTATCACATAAGAAAGTGAAAGAACAATATTTTGTGTCTAAAACTTAATAATCATTGACAGTATAATAGACACCCACGCTAAGTGTGTGTGTGAAAGTTATATTTTATAATCGTGTTACTTAATCGCGCCTTTTCTACACAATAGGCTTTGTGTACTAAATGTACTTTTAGTAAAAACAATGGCGGACTTTTTAATGGCGTTCTAAATTTTGTTTTTATTTGTAAGCTGATGTAATATGGGTATTATGTTTACGCATTCATTTATTTAAAAGGTTTGAATATATTTAAAGGTTTTCACTAATAACCGTTCCTATTATTTTATTTTAATGGCTATCAATTTGGTTTAGAAATTACTAGTGTTAACCTCTCTAGTTAAGCTAGAATTAGGTTCACGTCGGTATTGCAATAGCGGCTTTGAACTCATGACCAATATCTACGATCGCAAAGCCTCATCCATTAGGCTACCGCCTCTTTCGAATACGCTTTAATTAACGGGCGAAATGTGATTGAAGTAATAAAGGGTATTTATTTATGGGATTAAATATAAAGATCAGCAAAAATACTAATTGGTCAGCAAATATTGCACAGCATAACGAGCATCTAGACGCCTCAAATCACTGCATTCCGTCTCGGAAGTGTTAGGTTATGTTACGTTCCTTTTTTTAAACTCACCCAAATATAGGAGCCCCGCGAAGCGGGGCTCCGTCGACTTAGTTTGATCTCTTTAAAGTTTGCTGGCCATGAGTTGCCGATCAATAATCTTTTTTTGTTGCGCAATTAGTATTTTTTTGCTGTGCAGTTAAATACTATCCTTTATTTATTTATAATAGGTACACAAACAGATTACAGTCTTAACATAGTAAGTAGTAATAATGAACATAATACATAATGTATGTTGTATGTAAAGGCGTTTGGTTTGGATTGCCTCATTGGTCACATTCTATTAGTTTGCGCTTACGTAGCATATGATCGTGGGGTCCCGGGATCGGTTCCCGGGCCAGGAATAGTCAAATTCTTAATAGCATCACGGAGTTTGGAACTCTGACCTGATGATAATATGCTCACTATTACGTGATACCTAACTAATGAATTGTAAGTGTAATATCTCTCTGCCTAGCCCTTAGGAGAGATATAAGAGTCTCTGTATATATCTATACTAATATAATAAAGATAAGAGATTAGATTTTTTGTTTGTAAGGATTTAACTCAAAAACTACTCAACCGAATTTAAAAATGTTTCTGCAATAATGTCCTCCAGACTGAATTTCGGTCACGGCGGCCAGTCTTAACGGAGACTGGCCATCTGCGCAGGAGATATTATAGTGCACAAGTGTGTGCGCAAACACAATTGCACTCTCTGTTCCCTAACTATCATGATCCGACACGACCGGAGAGAGATCAGGCGTAGGACCAACGGCTTTACGAGCTTTACGAGGCACGGGGGTGTCTAACACCGCCAACTTCCTAACTCCGGGCTCGTATTGAGATTTCTTAACAGAAAACCCAATAACTTTTTCTTGGCCCGACCCGGGCTTTCGAATCCGAGACCTCATGCACAACAGTCGCATTCACTACCGCTACGCCACGGAGGCAGTTAAATAACAAGCTATGATTATCACCGAGTAACATAGGCTACATATATTTTAAAAATAACTTATGTAACTAGGATAACCTATACTACTTTTACGCAAGCGAAGCAGCGGGTAAAAGTTAGTGTACAATAAAGTTACAAGTCTTTACAATTTTATCGCCACACAATATCAGATTCACTGATAGCGATGCAAATATTGGTGTCGCATGCCGACGCATACGCCAACGAGTTGGCCGCATACGTTAACACAAGGACATTGATGGTGTTTTATGTTGGTTCTATTTGATCAATGAAGAATGTTAAGTACTTGCGTAATACATATTTGTATTGGAGATATATGTTCAAACAAGTTCATAGCTTTGTAGGCAAGTGGTGTCTCTGGCTTCCGGTTGAATGTAGGACTAGAATTTATTAAGATTCGATTTCAGTTGCGAGTATAGTTGTTGGCGAGACGAATCAGCCAACATGCTATTAATCACCAATCTCTTATAGGCAACTGGCGTAATCCTAACTAATATTAGAAATGCGAATGTGTGTTTGTTTGTTATGCTTTCACACCTAAACTACTTGACCGGTCATCATAAAAATGCGCATACACGTTGTCAAAAATTTTAAGATACTACTTGGATATACTTTTTAAGGATCGGATCGGTCGAGTAGTTAAAAAAAGCGTAACAAACTAACCCACATTCGCATTTATAATATTAGATAGATTAACTGCAATAATTAGACGACAATAAGAGCGACGCAAAGAGCCAGGCTAATACCAATCCAGAACTCCTAAACAGAAAATTCTAACGACACAGAAAAATACGCGAGGCTTATGCCTTCCACTGCGTAATCTATTCGCTGGATAGATGATTGTGGTCACAGTTTACCGAGATTGTACCGGTGACAAGGCAAACATTCCTTTGTGTCCGCATATCATATTATAATGAACAATCTGCATTCCAATCAAACGTGATGAAGAACGTTTGTCACGAAACCACACGTGCAATTTGATATTATTATTTAACTAGATTTTGCCCGCGCCTTCACTCGCGTTAGATTATCTCAATATATTATATGAATGGAACAGTCGCAAGAGGAAAACCTAGGCGAACGTTTCTCGATCAGATCGGAGGCGTTCTGGACAAAGGCCAGGTTAAGAGCTCCTTGAACCGACGAGCGTGTATGAGGAATGTGATGAAAGTGAATGAAGCCAGAGAAGTGTGTCAGGATCGTAGCAAATGGAAATCCGTAGTCTCTGCCTACCCCTCTGGGAAACAGGCGTAAATCTATGTATGTATGTATTATATATCTATCCGGAAACGAAAACTTTTTTGGATGATAAGTACTATATATTCTTTTCTATACCCCTGACAAAGTGTATGCAAATTTCATGATGATCGCTCGAGTAGTTAAGGCATGATAGCATAACAAACAAACAAACTCACATTCGTATTTATAATATTACTTACTAGATTTTGCCCGCGGCTTCGCTCGCTGAGGGATGGAATTAATATAGTTTTTGACATTAATGTCAAAAACTATATTAATTCCATTCCCCAGTAACAGTACTTTTTCCTGATTAAATTCTCTCTCTCTCGTCTAACTCTCGTCCTATTCCGTAGTCCTGATAACGTATATATATATGCAAAATTTCATGATGATAGGTCGAGGAGTCAGCCGAATAAACAAACAAACCTACATTCGCATTTATAATATTAAGTTAGGAATAGGAAGCATTTAGATTTCAGAACACTCTTTCTGAACATTTTCATTTTAAACACTAAAAATAATCGAAAAGGCTCAGTCTCACCCTTATATCCTCGAATTTCAGCCCAATTCGGCTGAAATGTATTATACCCAGTTTTCGCCAGTAATGATTTTGTACTATATTCACCAAGATTACCTGAAACACAGATACATTTTTATTACTCACGACTTTCTTATAAAATGTTCACACCAGGAATAGGGCAGGACATATTTCGCAACAGCTCTTGCTTATAATAAATGATGAGAAAAAGAAATTGTATAATACCAATGCATGAGATAGAATTGGTAATATACCGTTTTACAGATTAAAGATCTCAATGTGAGAAGAATTAGGGTATAGTCCACCACGCTGGCCCAGGGCGGGTTGGCAGACTTCACATATCTTCGAGAACATTATGGAGAACTCTTAGACATGCAGGTTTCCTCACGATGTTTTCCTTCACCGTTAAAGCAAGCGATAATTAACTATTTAATACACACATAACTTCGAAAAGTGAGAGATGCGTGCCTGGGGCTCGAACTCGAGACCTCTGCGTGGCAGCCTAATGGTCTCCCACTAGGTTATCGCTGCTATATATATATATATATTATATATTATTGTTAAAAAGAAAGAAACGTCATAAATAATAATAAAAAACTAGCACGGCACTATGATATGTCCTTCTTCAAACGAGGTTTAAAGAGAGTTCTTCTTTCACAGTAGGCAGCGGCTTTGCTGTGTACTGACATTGCTGAAGTCCATTAGCAGCGGTTACCATTTTCCATCAGGTGGGCCACTTGCTCGTCTGCCACCAACGGCAATAAAAAAAAAAAAAAAAGACAACGGGTTGCACTCCGGGAGTGCCGGCATAAGTGAAAACTTGAATATTAACGTTGTGCATTTTTGATATTTTGGAATGGTTAGGGAATAATTTTTCACGAATTGCTTTAATTATCAGTATAAAAGTACTATCATTTATGTGGTAAAATACAATATTCATTTATTGCGCTATCGTACACAAACATGAGAATTCTCCGTCCGTCTTACGAATTTTCGATCAGGTCACGTGTCCTGACGCAAGTTTAACATTTTGTACCCATCACAAAAAAAGTGGACAAAGCCGATAAAGAAGTTTTCACTTCAAAAAAATACTTCTTGCTTACACCTGCGAAACTCAGACGTCACCTACAACATGACGTAATATACACATAGTATCACAACATGGCGGGTAACACAAAAACAAATAAGTAACCAACACGTGCACGAGAAACACAAAGCTGGTCTCTTTAGCCGAGAACTACGTGACAATTTAATTAGCATCGGTTCACGCTTCGGTTTTAATGAAGCAAATCTTCTGGATTAGTACAAAGGATATGGAGACCTATCTTATCTTATGTGGGGGCCAGTCAGTGCAGAACGGCGACACTTCGACCCAGTGGGATCTTTTGTGTCGACACTCTCCCCATAACGACTGCCATAGATGTTCATGGCAGCCGGGACCAACGGCTTAACGTGCTCTCCGAGGCACGGAGCAGGCGATAATTGTCAATCATTACGCACATAATTTCGAAAAGTCATATAACTTCCGAAAATCAGAGGTGCGCGACGTGGGTTCGAACCTGAGACCCTCTGCACTGCAGTCTGTTGGTCTCCCCACTGAGCTATCACTGCTCAAATAAAAAAAATATGGAGACCTAACAAGTATACCGCCTACATTACACCTTCAGTTGAAACGATTGAACAGATGTTTGAGCAATTATTGTTTTAAGAGCTGAGCCGCGGAACTTCGTCACGTTCACATAAGAGAATTTTGCCCGCATTTGCAACATTTTTATTTATGCTCTGTTCCTATTGATCGTAGCGTGATGTTATATATATACCCTATAGCATTCTTCCTCGATAAATGGGCTATCCAATACTGAAATAATATTTCAATTCGAACCAGTAATGCCTGAGATTAGCGCGTTCAACCAAACACACAAATAAACAAACAAACTCTTCAGCTTTATATGTAATATTACTAGATGTTCTCGCGGTTTCACCAGCGTTTATCGTTACTGCGACGCCCCTGTGGGTCGTAACGTGATGTTATAAAGCCTATAGCCTTCCTCGATAAATAGGCTATCCAACACTAAAAGTTTTTTTCAAATCGAACCAGTAATTCCTGAGATTAGCGCGTTCAAACAAACAAACAAACTCTTCAACTTTATAATATTAGATAGTATAGATGAAACAAAAACGATGTAAATCATATTATATGCGTCCTACTACTAATTTAAATATGGTCACATTTTTGGACATTAAGTGTTCTAACACACAATCTACTCCCTAGCCTTTATTATTCCCAAGTCACTTGGGGTCGGCTTTCTAGTCTAACCGGATTTGACTGGATATCAGTTTTTACACCAAGCGACAGTCGTCTGACCTCCGCAACCTTAAAGCTAGACCAGTGTCAGGATATTAGAGGGCATTGACGTCCCAGTAACGATTGCCATAGATGTTCATGGCAGCCGGGACTGTCGGCTTAACGTGCTCTCCGAGGCACGGAGCAGGCGAAAACTTCCGAAAGTCAGAGGTGAGCGACGTGGGTTCGAACCCGAGACCCTCTACATTCCAGTCTGTAGGTCTCCCCACTGAACTATCGCTGCTGCTTCTGACACACAATGCCAACATTATTTCAATTATAAATATAATATTAACACGTTCACTCATATTGATTGTATACTATCGTACTCTATCATGTATATGAAATGTGTCAGCTCACTTTTGATAGTACATCTATTTTTTTAATATTTTGGCAAAGAAATACAGCCGCTCGATTCCATGATTCTCCCACCCCCCCATTCCACTTCCAATGTTGATCAATTTGTCATCCCTAATTATTATTCGATATAAATCGTAATCAAATTATCGAAACTTAATTCGCTGAATTATAAATCAATTAAATTTCAATCTTATCAATGATACATAACTTATGTTTCTTAAGCAGTATTATTATTGAGGTCTTCTTCCTGAAATTTTTATGCCCCTCTATTCTAGAATCACGCTATAATAATAATAATAATAATAAGTACATGTTTATTTTGAACTATTTAAAGTAATAATAATAATATAATCCTAACTAAGATTTTAAAAGCGAAAATGAGTTTGTTTGTTTGTTTGTTTGTTACCTTTTCACGCCTAAACCACTGAACCGATCATCCTGAAATTTTGCATATATGTTGACAGGTGTACAGAAAGGGTCATAGGCTACCTTTCATGCCGAAAAAAATTACTGTTCCCGAGGAAAACAATAATAACGTTCTTATGATAATAAATGGCGCCACGTGTCTTTGGAATCATGATTGAATTATATTATTACAAGTACGACCCGAATTAATTGTCAAATTCTAAATTAACGCGAGCGAAGCCGCAGGCAAAAGCTAGTTAATAATAAACCACAAACACTACCAACGCGCATAATTATTAAATAAACCACAAACACCACCAACGCGGGTGAATCCACGGGCACAGCCATTAATATTATATGGAGACAATCCTAGAGGCTGATACACAAATATATCATCAAATAATCAATTATTGTCAACGATTTATGCATTCTCGATTATTCGAATACTGTGTTACAAAATTCGAATGATTCGTTTTTTATCGATACGCGTACATAACTACACCAGGCCAAAACTCTTCATATCGTCACTTTCAAAGAGTCTATTTAACCAATTTATCAACAACACAACGAGACTCGCTACAAGAAGCTTAGCTTTGTATTATATCATTACGTAGAACAATGTCGTATTTTCACTTGACACTTTAAGCATAGCTCATTTGTATGTTTCATACATGGTAAGATCTTTAGGACTGTACGAAGCACCCCTGGGACAACTTCTTAGTAAATAGATTATTATTCAACATGTAACACTAAACTCCGGTTTTGTTTACATCCATGCATAGTCGCTCCCTTATACATCTCAGGCAGAGGTGTATGTTCTTAAATTGTACTTTATTTAGTAAATTTTTCTTGACGCACTTCCCAAAGAAAATTTTAAATGAATATTATTAATTTATAATTTTAATTACTTCACACTGATTACGCAAGATATGTTTTAAGAGCCTAATAATAGGAGGTTGACCTTTTGGCATCTACAGGACATCATTTCAGACGTAATACTTCGTTCGTTCGTGCGTTTTTCTTGGGCATTTCTTAACAGAAAACTCCAATAACACTTTTCAGACCTGAAAATTGAACACAAGACTGCTAACACGCATTAAAACCCGTATACTTCATTAAACTGTGTACTGATCCTGCTGCAGTTTTATTGGAATCACATTCTATTGCATACCGGGATAAATAAAAATAATCTATACTAGCTTTTGCCCGCGGCTTCGTACAGCAAGCAGAGTACAACCCGAATTGATTGTCAAATTCTAAATTAACGCGAGCGAAGCTGCGGGCAAAAGCTAGTAATATATAAAAATATAATTCAATATGATTCAAAAGACACGTGGCGCCATCTATTATCATAAGAACGTTATTATTGTTTTCCTCGGGAACAGTAATTTTTTTCTGGATGAAATGTAGCCTATGTCCGTTTCTGTACACCTGACAACGTATATGCAAAATTTCAGGATGATCGGTTCATTGATTTCGACGTGAAAAGGTAACAAATAAACAAACAAACAAACGTTAGGAAATTCCCGGATTCGATTCCCGCACAAGTCAAACATTTGTTTCTATGTATAATATGTATGTATTTACAAAAAAGTAAATATATGTGTTTATCAATTGTCTAGTACCCATAGTACAAGCTCTGCTTAGTTTGGGCTAGATGGTGTTGTGTGTATGTGGTAGAATATTATTATTATTATTATTAATTAGGATTAGGATAGTTAGGATACCCAGGCTAAAAACTTGAATCTATGTGTGTGTCAAATTGCATCCTTGCCAACGGGTACGCATGATTAGGTAACATAAACCGAAACATTTACAAGAAACATTCACATTGGAATATTAAGAAGATTATCACTAGAATATGAACACTGCCAAAACTCCAAATGATATACAAGCCGTGTCTTTTAGCTTAATTAGTCTTACGAGTTGTCAACCAAGAGTGTTTATTACTCTGAATTATGATGACGAAAGTTTATGATAAATTTCCTCTTTCGTAATTAATGTACATCGTTTACATTTTAGGATACTTTGGGACTAAAATAGGCGGTGTTTTCGTAAAGGTGTCGCGGATTTGAGATTGGCGATCAATCAAAATAACTACTGTTTGGAAGCGGCTGTGTTTGTGTAATCTCACTATCAAACTCGCTTTGGAATCTCCATTATGTCGGCCTCGATGGCGTAGTGGTTAGTGTAACCGACTGCCACGCCTGAGGTCGCGGGTTCGATTCCCGCACAAGTCAAACATTTGTGTGCATGAACATGGATGTTTGTCTTGGTCTGGGTATTTCTATGTATAATATGTATGTATTTACAAAAAAAAAACTATATATGTATGTTTATCCATTGTCTAGTACCCATAGTACAAGCTCTGCTTAGTTTGGGCTAGATGGTGTTGTGTGTATGTGATAGAATAGAATATATAGAATATAGAATATTATAAAAATTGGAGTTTATGTTTAGTAGTGATGTGTATTCAAATAATGAATTGTATAATTTCGCATTCGAATAATGATCAATTCTTTATTACTAATGATTATAT
This sequence comes from Catocala sponsa, assembly GCA_963564715.1. Classification (NCBI taxonomy): domain Eukaryota; kingdom Metazoa; phylum Arthropoda; class Insecta; order Lepidoptera; family Erebidae; genus Catocala; species Catocala sponsa. The sequence continues at coordinate 21,892,139 of OY751341.1, read as the reverse complement.
TCGAATAATAATCGAATAATTGAAACTTGAACTGGCGGCGACGCAATCGATTTCTTAGCACTCGTAGTTTTTTATCGATGAACCCCAATCGATAGTCTTTGTTTCTTAACATATTGAATGCCATGTAGCAGACACATGGTATGCTGGATGCGGCAAGCTGAAGACAGGGCGCTATGGCGCTCTTTGGCGGAGGGCTATGTCCAGAAGTGGACTATTATAGCTTGATGATGATGATAATGATGTAGCAGACACAATAGAAAACTGGCACGTTGAATGTGTTAAGAATCTGGTTAAACGCAGTAAGTGTTAATAATCTTACTCAGGGTTCATATACGTGGGTGATACTTCGCCGAGTGAGTTGTTTATTACGTCACTAAACAAATGGCAATAACGGAATATGCCAATCCGAAACAACGATAGTCGTTTTAAAACTGTCACAGTTATATTAATGATACAATTATACTAAGTAAGTACTATTTAAAGGCAGATCACGGACTGTGACAAGAGCTGCATTCGAATATGAATCTCGGTGGCATAGCAGGTGTGAATGTGACTGTTGTGTAGAAGGTCTCGAGATCGATTGCTAAGTCGGACAAAATGTTATTGGGTTATTTAGTCAACATTTTCTCTTATAAACGATAATCGAGTCATCTTAGAGTCTCTCCTATTAGAGTCTTAAAATCATAGCTGACAAAATAAAGGTATAATACATTTTACATTAATAAAAATTCTCCTTCTACTTACCCATTCGGGATATAGCCATGATTATATAATTACATATATATTTAAATGTAATCGTCTCTTTAATTTAGACCCTAATTTAACTCTAATTGTACGTTAACTGAACCACAGTTCCATTAAAAGTTATTACTACAATTATTCAGGATTTAACTTTAATTTGACCTCAAACTAAAACTAACATTATACCTTTGAAACTTAATAACAAGTTCTAATCCTATTACGAAAGGCTGGCCACAAATACTACCTTCAAAAAAGATGATTAAAACCGTTATCCAGTGAAACACGATTCTATTTTTAAAATGAAGTTGAAACGAATTGCTATAAGTTTTAAAAATAATACCCGCGCCAGATCCTTCAAGGGGGACTTTACAAATATTCAAATAACGAACTCAAACAACACTCAGTAGGCTAATTCACGTAATTAAATAAGTTCAGTTGCAGTGCAAAACAGCCCTTTTCGTATTCTCGTAATTTTGACAACTACTGTCAGATACGCTCGCGTCAAGTTCGCGTCACGCGAGCGCTTTAGAGTATTCTACTGCTGCGCGTTTTATGTGCGTGATTCAGATCGCAACTTGATCGGTATTCACCTATTCATTTGTCAAAAGTATTACATACGACTGACGTACAGTTGACGCGCAGTTTACGCATAGCTTACGTGCAGCTCACGCGCAGCTCACGCGCAGCTAAACAATATTACAAAAATACAATAAACTTAATTGCAACTGCACCGCAACTTGATCGGCGCGTCAAGAAATTACGTGAATTAGCCTACAGATTTGGCTCAACTATAATTATGTAGATTACATACATTTGTGTGCGATTATTATGAAACTGTCAGTGATGTGGCCTTAAACCACTGTCGTCCGTGCGTTTACGATTATAAGTATTATTTCTTTAAATAGGCATAATAAGAATATAGTTTTCTTCTTACTGATGGTAAGCAGTTATTGAAGACTGTCTATGCTTGCAACACTAAGGTCGCCACCCCAACAAAATAATACACTGTGTTGCCATAGCAAGAATTTCAGTTATAATGATAACTCAAATAAAGAACGATGTTCTGTTTTTAAATCTCAAGTTACGTACATGCCATACCAGTTCTGCAGCGGTAGTAACATGAACTAAAATATATACGAACACGAAGCTGTTGTTACCATAGATAGTACGCCATTCCCGACTGTATAGATAAGTTGGTCGTAAAGTACCACAGACTAACCGCAGACGTATAGGAATCCGACCACAAGGATGAATAAATCAGACACTTGTGCTTGTAGTGAGATTTAATAAAAAAATTAACTTGTGGTTTCTGCTTACATGATAAATATTATACAAATATATATCATATTATTTTGTTTGTATTGTATTATATAATAGTAAGGTGTATTTATATATGCTGTGGTCTACCGGGCAGCCAGATTCCAGGAATTGCCAGATTGAAAGCATAACTTAGCTTTACGCTGCTTTGTGTCCAATGGACCAGTAATTGTGTCCCGCGAAAAAAGGAAAAGGAAACCTAATACACCATATATTAGAGCTATTGGGAACCCAAAATAAAACATAAAAAGTTTGTTTCCCAGGTATAAATATAAAATTTACTACTATTGAGATTAATTAATAAAATTTAAATTAATGTAGGAGTTTTCTTTTTACTACAATAAATATATTACTGTTATATATCTCAATAATTGCAATCGGTTGCACAGTTACCGTCAATGAGATGTATACGGAATAAAGTCCGCCACGATAAAGGAATTATTTCTAATAAGAGAACTGTCTTTATAAAAAGAAATAAGAAAGAAAATAAATCACCATACGATAACACATCTCTCATATTCAATAACAAATATCTCTACAAAATTTACGCTCTCCCTCTCATTCAATTTGATTATTTGTCAAGACTATACATAGTCATCGAAGAATCAAATCAAACAATGATACCATCCAATTACCTGCGTATTCAAATAACAAATCTTTTTATTTTAATAATTTTGTGAATGTGTGGGTGTCACCTGGGTATCATATAAAGAGACGGGCTCAAACCAAATGAACAAAAGACACAATTATTTTAAATTGAATAGAAGAATGTTAAGAAAATTGAAATGAAATTATGGACGAGTAGGGAGAAATCCAAGAAATTAAATTGCTGATTGCTTTGAACTATGAACGTTTAAGTAACTTGCTTGTTGCCGTGGCTTCGCTCCTGCGGTTTCAAGTAAAGTTACTCAATCTGCGAAGTCACGTTACTTTATTTTTCTGTATCTTCATAAACTGTATCTATAATAGTTAAATCAACATAAAATTTATTCGATCTGTGAATCCGTTGCTACGTGAAAGAACAACAAACCAACACACATCGTTTATAAAATATTAATGTTGCCAATTCTTGGAATGCCAAACATAATTGAAAACCTATTGTGTCTAGCCCACGATGTGATGCTGCCTCTCAATTGTCAATTACGAATATCAGCTAATATATTAAGAATCAAAAATCAGCTTCTTGGGTTACAAAATTGAATTAATATAATAATACTTTACTACATACACACAACACCATCTAGCCCAAACTAAGCAGAGCTTGTAATATGTGTACTAGACTATGGATAAACATACATATATTTATTTTGTAAATACATACATATTATACATAGAAGCACCCAGACCAAGACAAACATCCATGTTCATGCACACAAATGTTTGACTTGTGCGGGAATCGAACCCGCGACCTCAGGCGTGGCAGTTGGTTACACTAACCACTACACCATCGAGGCCGTCATATTTCTATAATAATATGTCATATTTATTTATATTGTTTTACAACTGCTCGGCTCACTAAAGGTACTTACATCATTCACTGAGACTGGCTGTTCGTCTGGCCACTTAATGCAACATAGTTGGAATATGACAGTCTTTGCTTGTGATTATGATACCAAAAAAATAGTGGAATAGCTAACCAAACGTTGCTGGCAACCTTCTAATATACGATAATAGAAACGATACTTAACTTTTGTATTAAACTGTCCCACTGCTGGGCACGGGCCTCTTCTCTGTGCGAGAAGGGTTAGGCCATAGTCCACCACGCTGGCCCAGTGCGGGTTAGTAGACTTCACATATCTTTGAGAACATTATTGAGAACTCTTAGATATGCAGGTTTCCTCACGTTTTCCTTCGCCGTTAAAGTAAGCGATAATTAATTATTTAAGACTGCGCCGAGTGAAATGTGCCAAAACAGGCGGTCACAATTAAGTGAATAAAATCAACATTTTTTGTTTAATTCATATATAAAATATACATTTACCATAACAATGAATGTGCTTACAATTACTCCGTGTAAAAAACTTAAAATAATTAATATTTTCGCCTACAAAATTACGTAAATTTGCACGAAAAATGCAAGAACGCAAGCTCATGTTACGTGATTTTTAGATTATAAGATAACAGTAGAAATCTATACTATTTTACAGCTTAAACGAAACATAAATAGTTACATTACAATTTGTCCGTCCCAAATATTTAAGTTATTGGTTGACAATAAAGATACATATTTATCAAAAAAGCACTTCAAATCCTCCATACAATTTTATTATGGCGGCCGCGCGCCCATTTGAATATGCGCCGCACGAGCTCTGTCATTATCTGACGCTCGGCACAGTCTTAAATACGCATATAACTTCGAAAAGTCAGAGATGCTCACCTTGTGTTCGAACTCGAGACCTCGGCGCGGCAGTCCAACGTTTTCCCACTAGGCTAAGATATAAGACATTATATTCCTAAATCTACTATGATTTATGATCCAATTCAATTCGAATTGAACAAATAAAACAGGTCGTAATACCAAGGCATCTGCTTATTATTCATTACTTTGATAAAATTCACAAAACATGCTTCACCCGCCCACAACTCAAGGCAGCTCATATAAATCAATCTGAAGTGCAGTGGGTGCGACTACTAGCGCCATAGACAACACATGAAATAAACATTATACATGCAGTCTGGATGTTGGATGTGTGTTACACCGAAGACTTTGGCCCCGGCTTCGCTCGCGTAAATATAGGCTTGGTAAGGTTAGATTAGCGTACGTGTTCCCACGCGCGCCTCTGTGTCATGTGTCCGTCCCCCTTCAAAGGGACACCCCCTTCTCTACGACTAGTCCAGTTTATGATATAGCGTTCTGCCTACACCAACCAACAAGGTTATATTAGGCAGAGCCGCTGTACCTTCCAGCGCCCGAAAGCACCTTCCGGGACCAGTTATAGACAGGTCTTGTAACCAAATCTCGAGTCTCCACCCTATCCTCAGAGATTCGGTTCTCGTAAGCGAGCTACCTCGTGCCCAAGTGACACTACCTATTCTCCAGATAGGTACCGGAGCAATAAAGCCGCTCACCACTCGCAACTCCTAAGAGATGCTAACGAAAACCTCACTGAAGCCGACGGAGAAGCCGCCTCCCATATCTCCAATATGGTACCGGAGCTGTATAAGGCACGCTCACTTCCCGACGTACGTCCGTACGCCTACCCAAATAGGCCTACACGCCGGGTGAGGCCCGAGTCAATCTAGCTATGACTCTTACTTGCTAAGCAGGCAAGCACCCGAGATGCGTTGCGGCAGCGAAACCACGCTGCCACTTCGCTGACAACTCTGTGCCTCGCGCGACCGACTGGTTCGCACTAGCCGCGCCTGAGTCCAACGCTCGATCGCTACGTGCTTGCCGAGCAAACAAACGTGTCGTCCTCAGCGGCTAACCACATACCCCTGCGAGTCCATTCAAGGGGACAGTAGAGTTAAAATTTAGAAGTGACCATAGGGTAGGTCTTTTCGTATAGTGGCCTGTCGTTTCATATGGGGCAGGCCGAAACCTCGGCGGGGTCGCGATTGTATGTGAAAGTGATTCGCGCAGCCTCGTCGTCTAAGGTTATGTCGAGGAACACCGTGGTGGGCTTAATCGGTATTACCGGGATGTCGCTCAACACCTTTCCCCCGGTAAGTCCGACATAAGCCCGCCGCCTACCCCTGCGGAGGGGTACGCGTCAATGCATTCCCCTACGTAAAAAAAAAAGTAACAGAACTTTTTTCTGGCTCCAAGTAACCCTTAGTTTTTATGTTCAACAACTGACAACGTGTAACATTTATACAAAGCTAGATTTTGCCCCCGGCTTCGCTCGCGTAAATGTACATAGGTTAGGTTATATGAGTAACAGTATTTTTTCTGGATACAAGATACCCTATGCCCTTTTCTGTACCCCTGACAACGTGTATGCGTAATCCTAACTAATATTATAAAAGCTAAAATGAGTTTGTTGGTTTGTTTGTTACCTTTTCACGCCTAAACCACTGAACCGATAATTCTGAAATTTTGCATATACATTGTCAGGTATACAGAAACGGACATAGGCTCATCCCGAAAAAAATTACTGTTCCCTAGGAAAACAACTATAACGTTCTTATGATAATAGATGGCGCCACGTGTCTTTGGAATCATGATTGAATTATATTATTACAAGCAGAGTACAACCCGAATTTATTGTCAAATTCTAAATTAACGCGAGTGGAGCCGCGGACAAAAGCTAGTTTCATAATAATCGGTTGAGTCGTTAAGGCGTGAAAACGTAACAAAATAAATTACAATCGCATTTATAGTGTTAGATACAAGTAAGGATTTTATAAAAAAAGGTTCTATAGCTACTAATACAATAAAATTGAAGAGATGCTTGATTTTTATATTTGAACAAGCGCTATCATACAAAAAAAAAACAAACTCTCGTAACTGGTAGTTCCAGGTATAAGAGAATCCCTGGAACTGTCAATCGGATTTGAAAACGAAATAAATAAACATACTCTCAACTTATTTTTCCAGGTAGTAGACCTGAAAATAGCAGTCCGATTTAAAAAAATATTTTTGCATTCGATAGCACCATTTTTGAAGCACGAGCCCACAAGCCACGGAAGCGGAGCAGGAACATAGTAACGTGGGTGAAACCGTGGGAGACAACTAGCATTCGAATATATTGATTACTTAACATAAGTACTTGTGTATAGCATCCTTTGTCATGTATAGTAGGTAAGGCGTTGTCCACAAGTGAAGGTATTCTATTATCATTTAAATGGAATTATGCGGATTACTAGTGTAACATGCTTTCGAGTAGCATGCAGCCTGAAATTACCATTTTAAACAATTTAACTTTAACTATTTTCAATTTTAATTTAATTTATTTCAGTTTGTTTTATTGTTATTTTATCATTTTATTAATTTGAATATGAATTTTTAATGTTAGTTTTTACTGTATAATTCAATATTCATATTTATTGATTTATTCATTTTACTTTTATTTTAATTATTTCGAATAATGTATATTGCTATGAATTTGTAAATTTTGTAAAGTTCTTGTTATATTATTATTATTTATTATATTAAGACCGATACGTCATCAAACATAACATAATAAAACAGAGCCTAACCTTTTCAAACTAACTAAACGTAAACTAACAAGTGCCTATGTAATGTCTAGTTATATACGTAGTCTTATAATTTATATACTGTAGAAATCTGAGCTTTACTGTGAATTTAATTAATTTACTGTAGTAGTCTCAGCTTTACTGTCAATTTAATTCATTTACTGTAGAAGTCTCAGCTTTACTGTCAATTTAATTCATTTACTGTAGAAGTCTCAGCTTTACTGTCAATTTAATGCATTTACTGTAGAAGTCTCAGCTTTACTGTCAATTTAATTCATTTACTGTAGAAGTCTCAGCTTTACTGTCAATTTAATTCATCACCTGTAGAAATCTCAGCGTTACTAAAATAACGTAGTTTAGGTGGCTAGATTCTCAAGGTATAACCATCGTTGACAGACGAAGTACGTATTTACTTAACGATAAGATAATCGAACTGCTAACCGGTGTTTACTCGGCTTTTGCCCTATCAACACGGCTGTTTTAGTACAAGTGTTGGCAGACTTTATGTGATAGCCTATTGGCATAATATATATGAATGCAATAAATAGTAAATAAGATTCATCTTATTTACTATTTATTAACCATTTTCAACGCTGTTCACAAATAGGTTCCTTTGATTCATCAAAGGAACCTATTTGTGAACAGCGTTGAAAATGGTTACAAATTGAGGAAGCAATTTATATTTTTAGGAGCGAGAGAAAACTGTTGTTGCTTTGGGGATATCTAGCTAGATAGCTAGGAGATTGTTCGCACACCTACACCTTAACAGCTGATTCGCATATCCTTTTCCTGTCATTCGAGTCATAAGAGTCAATTTAAAAAAGAAAGAATAATATTTTTTGAGAATATTTTTTTTGTTCCACATTCTTATAAGATAACAGGAAACAAAACCAATATAAAAATATTCCTACTAGTATATATTAAAGGATCGTATTTATCTTCAAAATTCTTTTTATTTTAGCGTCGGTTAACGTAATTTGTAAATCAAATTAAAAATAACAATCGAAACTGCCCTGTTATCTTAGCTATGCAGATCCAAAATATTAAGCCAAATTGGACAACTTTTATACAAGGTTGACCAAAGCCGGACTAAACACGAGACCACGTTTTTTGTCAACCGAATTTTTGTCAATAGTGAAAGGCAAATTATATGTTAGCGTGCAACTAAATAGAACGATCATTTATGGAACTTGATAGACAAATGGTTATACAAAGTATTTCCTGTTTATAATTTATTATAATTTTATTCTGTTATTTACAAGGCTACGATATTAATCTGTTTAGATGCAAAAGACGTTTGGAAATTCTTCTAATATTATAAAATTTAGATGTTTTTAAAGATGTTTGGTTGTTTGTAAGTCAATGACGCATAAACTGTAGAACGGATTTGGATAAATCTTGGCCCACGCTTCGACCATATACTAAATTATATATGAGATGCACTTCTTATCCCGATATGCAATCCCGTAGGATTCATGCATGACATAGCTGTGACCAGAAACTATCACATAAAAAACGAAACAACAAAAATATTATTGATATTGTGCAACTATTTAATTACTTTTATGTTACAGTTTGTAGGCTTGCCACGTTTTATCAGGCCTGTCTTACAACTGTCTGTACTGGACAAGGGCCGCTTTCCAATATAGGAAAGGTTAGGGAACCTTGCACGCCCATTGTGAGATTTGAGAGTCATCCTACACCTTTAAACACATAAGGGAGAACTTCAAGTGTTCCTTCAGGGTTAAAGGGAGCGATATTTTACTATTTAGATAGATTAAGACTACGCCGAGTATAAGACGCGGTTGGACTGACAGCTCTGTCAGCTCGATACCCAAATCGGCGCGCGGACGCCATAGTATAATTGTATGGAGGATTTGAAATGCTTTTTTGATAAATATGTATCTTTATTGTCAACCAATAACTTAAATATTTGGGACGGACAAATTGTAATATAACTATTTATGTTTCATTTAAGCTGTAAAATAGGATAGATTTCTACTGTTATAATCTAAAAATCACTTAATACGAAATTACGTTTTTGCATTTTCGTGCAAATTTACGTATTTTAGTAGGCGAAAATATTAATTATTTATTACAGCTAGTCAACCGTTAGATGGCGGTCAAACCATCCTAAAAATAGGCGGAAGGAAATACAAAGTTGCTAGGTGGGCAGCAGCGCCTAGTGTCGAAGACTTCCGTCACTGTGATCGCCAATCCGCCTGCCAAGCGTAGCGATTATGGCAAAACCCCCCTAGATGAGCCACACTTACAAAAAACGGCCCTTAGTCCCCGGCGGCCCCGCTAGTCCTGGCTCAGGTAGCAGCTATGGTAACGGCGGGGCAGGGGGTGCTAAGAATCTCCGGCAGAGATCGTGCTACCACCAACGACGACAATTGGCCCTGGCAACATTTAACACGCGCACATTGCGGACCGACGAGAAGATTTTTGAGCTGGAAGAAGAATTGAACAAGTTACGATGGGATATTATAGGCTTATCGGAAGTCCGAAGACAGGAGGAGGACTCGATAATTCTCAAATCCGGTAACTTGCTCTTCTACCGGGAAGGCGACCAACAGTCCCAAGGTGGTGTCGGGTTCATCGTCCACAAATCTCTCGTGAACAACGTGGTAAATATCGCGAGTGTGTCGAGCAGGGTAGCGTACCTTATACTCAGAGTATCTAAACGGTATTCGTTGAAGATCATACAGGTTTACGCCCCGACCTCGGCGCATCCCGATGAAGAGGTAGAAGCTATGTACGAGGACATATCTCGGGCTATACATAGCACCATAACCTATTACACCGTTGTCATGGGAGATTTTAACGCGAAACTGGGCAAACAAGGCGTTGATGAGCAGAGAGTGGGGCAATTTGGATATGGACATCGTAACTCACGAGGCCACCTGCTAGCTAGCTTCATGGAGAAGGAAGGACTCTACATGATGAACTCTTTCTTCAAAAAGCGAGAATGCCGCGAGTGGACCTGGATTAGTCCTGACGGTGCGACCAGAAACGAGATAGACTTCATCATGTCGACGAAGAGGCAAATATTCAATGACGTCACCGTAATCAATTCAGTGAAAGCTGGAAGCGATCACCGGATGGTTAGGGGCACATTGAATATTAATACACGCCTAGAACGGTCTAAATTGATGAAGTCCACGCTCCGACCATCACCAGTTCATATCCAAAACCCCGAGAGCTTTCAGCTCGAACTCCGAAACTGTTTTGAATGCCTGGACGAGTGCGTAGATGTGGACGACTACAACAACAGGTTCGTGGATGCTGTCCATAGAGTGGGATCTAAATTATTTAAGCCCCAAAAGATCAAAGGATCAAAAAAGATCACAGGTCCACCTCGGGAGCTTTTAGAGGAAAGGCGTAAGATGCTTCTGCAATCCTCCGAGGATATGCCAGAATACCGGCGCCTCAAAAGACAGATCTCCAAATTTTTTACTCGCGATCTTCGGCAATACAACACAAATTGTGTCCGTGAGGCGATCGAGCGGAACAAAGGCTCCAAAGTGTTCGCGAAAGATCTGTCTATTGGGAAAAGCCAGCTGTCAAAGCTGAAGACGGAGGATGGTAGAACATTTTCATCCAAACCTGAACTCATGAAGGAGATCGAGATCTTCTATGGACAGTTATACGCGACTACAAGATCGGCTGTTACCACTCCAGCAACAGACCCTAGAGCTGGTTTGACCCGACACTACACCGAAGATATCCCGGACGTCAGCCTGCATGAGATTAGCATGGCCCTTAAACAGCTCAAGAACAACAAGGCGCCGGGTGATGACGGAATTACGACTGAGCTTCTGAAAGCTGGCGGCGAAACCGCTATGGCAGTTCTACCGAGGCTTTTTAATTCCGTCATACTCGAGGGTAAAACGCCACAGGCATGCCACAGAGGTGTGGTGGTGCTTTTCTTTAAGAAGGGCGATAAAACCCTGTTAAAGAACTATAGACCCATCTCACTTCTGAGTCACGTCTACAAGCTGTTTTCAAGGGTCATCACAAATCGTCTCGAGAGTAGGTTAGACGACTTCCAGCCTCCCGAACAAGCCGGTTTCCGTAAAGGCTACAGTACCATAGACCACATACATACGCTGCGGCAGGTTATACAAAAAACTGAAGAATATAACCAGTCCTTGTGCGTGGCGTTTGTGGACTATGAGAAAGCCTTCGATTCGATTGAAACCTGGGCAGTGCTGCAGTCTCTCCAACGGTGCCAAATTGACTACCGGTATGTCGAAGTGCTGAAGTGTTTGTATGAAAACGCCACCATGCTAGTCCGTCTCCAAGACCAGAGCTCGAAACCAATAAAACTACAGCGAGGGGTGAGACAGGGAGATGTTATATCTCCGAAACTGTTCACCGCCGCGTTGGAAGATGTTTTCAAGCTTTTGGATTGGAAAGGACTCGGCATCAACATCAACGGCGAGTACATCACTCACCTTCGATTTGCCGACGATATCGTGGTCATGGCTGAGACCATGGAAGACCTCAGCATAATGCTCGATGGCCTCTGTAGAGTTTCCCGACAAGTAGGTCTTAAAATGAACATGGACAAGACGAAAATCATGTCCAACGTCCATGTTACACCTGCTCCTATTAAGGTTGGAAACTCTACTCTCGAAGTTGTCGGCAAGTATGTATACCTGGGACAAACGATCCAGTTAGGTAGGTCCAACTTTGAGAAGGAGGTCAATCGTCGAATCCAATTCGGCTGGGCAGCGTTCGGGAAGCTACGACATATCTTCTCGTACAATATACCGCAGTGTCTCAAGACGAAAGTCTTTGACCAGTGTGTGTTGACAGTGATGACTTACGGCTCAGAGACGTGGTCGCTCACTATGCCCTTATCAGAAGGCTCAAGGTCACGCAAAGGGCGATGGAGAGAGCTATGCTCGGGGTTGCCCTGCGGGATCGAATCAGAAATGAAGAGATCTGCAGGAAAACTAAAGTTGCCGACATAGCTCTCCGGATAGTCAAGATGAAGTGGCAGTGGGCAGGGCACATAGCACGCAGAACCGATGGCCGTTGGGGCAAAAAGGTTCTAGAGTGGCGACCTCGCACCGGAACACGCAGCAGGGGTAGGCCTCCCATAAGGTAGACCGACGACCTGATAAAGGTCGCGGGAAGCGGTTGGATGCGGGTGGCCCAAGACCGGTCTGTGTGGAAAACCTTGGGGGAGGCCTATGTCCAGCAGTGGACGTCTTTTGGCTGACATGATGAATTGTAAACACATTCAGTGTTATGGTAAATATAATATATTTTATATTTGTATTAAACAAAAAGTGTTGATTTTATCAACTTAACTGTGATCGCTTGTTTTGGCACATTTCACTCGGCGCAGTCTTAAAAGCTCTACAATTTAATCATACAGTCAGCGACATATACTATGTTGCTAAACATTTAATAAATACGTAAAATTATTTTATGAATGAAAATCCTGATTATTAATCTGTATTTTTGAATTGTGACTATATAAACAATTTATTTACTATTACTGCGATAAAAAGTTAAATCTGTTAAAATTTTGAAAGATAGACGTAATCGAAATAATATAAGTAATATAATAAGTATGTACCAAAACAAAAATAACAACATAAAAGATTTAAGGTTCTGGAGATCAATGTAAGTAAGTAATAAATAATGCGATATTTTCGTCCCAAAACAAAACGGATATACCTACACCTAAGCACGTAGGCCGCCATAGCAGCAGATAAAGAAATAAACAACAAAATAAACTTAACCCACGCATCGAACTGCGGTGCGATGTAGTCCGCATCCCACGTGAGTTCTGCCACACCGCTTTGTGATCTTAAACGTAAAGCTTATGATTGTATTTTTAGGATTCCGAACTAAATTATTTAAACGCAATCCTAATGTTCCGAATTTGTTTGTCCATCTGTGACCACTCATCTCAACATGTCGATAACGTTGTTGAGGTTTTAAATAGGCTGCAAAAATAAGGGTAGTATTTAACTGCACAGCAAAAAAATACTAATTGCACAGCAATATAATATGCTTAACAAAAATACTAGTTGCACACCAAAATATATTTAAAGAGATCAAACTAAGTCGACGGAGTCCCGCTTCGTGGGGCTCCTATTTTTGGGTGGGTTTAAGAAGGAACCTAACATAACCTAACCCTTACGAGACGGAATGCAGTGATTTGAGGCGTATAGGTGCTGGTTATGATATATTTTAGTAAGCATATTTTGCTGCGCAATTAGTATTTTTGGTGGTCATTATATGTAATCCCCAAAAATAATGCTAACCCCATTGCAAATAAAAAATGTTGTCTTGTTTATTTTACCGAAAAGGGAAACATTATTTTCTAGTAACCTGTATGTCTAAGATTCCATTTTCACACTGAGAAGAGGCCCTTGGATAACAGTTCTGTCTAAGTGGGATTACTTGATCACATGAAATATCACATGAATAATCATAAACTGCTCAATAAAAAAATGTGTAACTCTTCTTATGTCGTATAATTATTTATGTTTTATAAAAAAATAACATATATTATTTTCAACCTTTCCTTCAAATCTCTAGGTAGCACTCTAGCAGCCAGTTGCACTCACTGATCGGTAAACGATTAGCGAGGGTAAGCAACGTTGGGTGCGGTCAGTCTATAAATGGGTGACCGCTTAGTGGTATTTCATCTGAGCGTCTCCGTGCTTCGGAGGGTACGTAAAAAGTCGGTCCCGGTTGTTGTCAAATCGACAGCAGTCGTTAAGCCATGTCAGAGGTCTACGGACGGCTTGAACAACTCATGACAACAGGTTGGCCACTAACCACACGAAAAAAAGAAGAAGTTAGCAGTTTTAAGGATATAAGTAAATATCAATTACAATCAAACGTCGCGGTCCATATGATCTTGATTGATTTGAGCTAAGTACCTTACTTTACGTTTTCTTTTAAGCTACGGCACCCTCAATGCAAGACCTGCCGGCGCTTACCCGGGTTTTTAACAAAGTCTTTGTGGATTTGCTGCCGCCATTTGCTTAAACCTCTAAATGTTTAAATAACCGCATTTATACTTCACGGTTTTTAATGTATTCTGAACCCTGCCTATGGATAAGAAGGGAGTCTTATTGAGGTTACTCGACGATGTTTTTCTTTACCGCCAAAGCGAACGAAAATCTATACCTACATTAATACTTGAAGCAAAAATGTTGTACCCCTTTTTACGAAAATTGCGCGGACGGAGGAGTATGATATGGAGACTGGGGAGGGGAGGGGGAGTCCTAATATTTATATAAAATATGCATTAGAAATACATTAAATGAATGAAAAAGTACTACACGCACAAAACCATGCATTTGACACGCACAGTCGAAGCGCGTAACTATCTTTATATATATATCAATATATAATGACATATATCAGCAATATCTTACAGGCAAACTTTGGTCGAATTTCGAGCACTAGGCGACCGCTAGTAGTTATTAATTCACATAAATAGAAGCATTTAAGATGTGCGTTGTGGAATCGAATTCCTGTACGTGCCAGACCAACGTTATTTGCTAACGTTGCATATTTACTTATTAATATTTTACAAAGAAACAAATGCAACATATATTGGCGATATAATTAACAAGAAATCTAAAGAAAGATAAACACATAGGTACGAAACAAACGAAATTATTGACATCATGGAGCAACAATCTATACTAATCTATACTAGACTAATATTATAAAGCTAAAGAGTTTGTTTGTTTGTTTGGTTGGTTGAACGTGCCAATCTCAGGAACTACTGATTCGAATTGAAAAATTATATTAGTGTTGGATAGTCCATTTATCGAGGAAGGCTTTAGGCTATATAACATCACGCTACAATCAATAGACGTTGAGCATCAATGAAGAATGTTGCAAAAACGGAGAAAATTCTCTTATGTGAAGTAGACGAAGTTGCGCAGGTCAGCTAGTATTATATAAGTCTGTAATTATTTTAGGAGTTTTATGTTATACTAGTGCCTGCCTACGGCTTCGCGCGCATCAATATGTATACTTTAAGTTACATCAGGATATTGTCTAGCTATATGCTAAGTTTTATTCAAATTCGTTCAACGGCTTAGTCGTGATTGAGTAACAATCATTCATAACTCCAAACATCTTAACACATTCTAATATTAAAAAGATAAAAGATAAGATAAGCAAATATCTAACTAGAACCTAAACGGGTAAACACAGTGAGTCTATATTATTAACACCATATACCAACTAAGTTACACAAATAAATACTTTACATTTTATATGAAAATGTGCTCTTATATTGTGCACATAGTTCGGTGTGAGTGCTATCCTCGCATCACACGCATCGCGGAGTCTGAACTTTATAAGGACTGTTATCTCTTTGTGCTAAAAATATTATCCTCCTTCGCAATGCGGTCGGTTTTCTATATCGCATAACATTAATGGAATGAAGCAGTATGCTGCTGTAATGTTCAAGTCCCCCCTTCTCCTCAGCCTTTATTATTACCAAGTCACTTGGGGTCGGCTTTCTAGTCTATCCGAATTTGACTGGCTATCAGTTTTTACACGGAGTTACTGCTATCTGAGCTCGGCAACCCGAAGGCTAACGATACCCCAGTGTCAGGATATTAGAGGACACTGACTTCCTAATAACGACTGCCATCGATGTTCTGCCAGCTGGGACCGACGGCTTAACGTGCTTTCCGAGGCACGGAGCAGGCGATAATTGTCAATCAATACGCACATAGTTTCGAAAAGTCATATAACTTCCGAAAGTCAGAGGTGCGCGACGTGGGTTCGAACCCGAGACCCTCTGCATTGCCGTCTGTTGGTCTCCCCGCTGAGCTATCGCTGCTGCTTAGTAATGTTTAAGTTTGTAATGTTAAAGTATATAAACTTTAGAATAATCTTACTATTATAACATTATTCTAACTAATATTCCATTTATTTCTATCTCCCAGGACCAGTATTATTTTGTCCTATTCTGTACCCCTGAGACAATGTATATACGAAATATCATGATGATCGGTTAAGTAGTTAAGGCATGAAAGCGTAACAAACAAACAAACTCACTCACTCATTTATAATATTAATATGGATTAAATCTTAAATTACACTGTAATTAATTAGTTAACTGGTTTACTTACAACGAGTTTCGTGTTCGGAGTAAATCAGTTAGAAAACTAACTAGGATCAACAAAGTGACACATGTCTTTGTACCCTTTTCAGTCCTAAATAGGGTTCTCTTGTCCTTTTGCCTACTTCGTGGTCCATAACAATGTGTGTTGGTACAAATACAACACGTTTTTTACGCTGAGGTCAAACGATTTTGGGTCGTAACGACCATTTTATAGAGAGATATGGTCATATTTACGTATTGTTATTAGTACCAATTTCTTTTTTTTAGAAATATTAGAATTTTGGGTTACAAATATATGCTATTTTGGGTTACAAATATATGTTATTTTTAATCCCTTCAGCCAAGCTAATATGCTTGTTTTAGGAGTGGATTCATGTCGGTAAGGCAATGGTCGGGATTCGCACCGATGACTCATTAATTTGATTTAAACTTTAAATAAATTCTTATTTTATATCGTTGTAATGTAAATTTGTTAGTGCTGAATTTCAGAAATATTTGTAAGTATTTATCGACGAGAAAGTTGATTGCACAACTAAAATTTTCACAGGACTGATATTATTGTTTTATTATTTAAGGGAGTACCCAACAATCTTACTAGAGTGACCTGTAAGTAAATTAAATAAAAATATTATGACATTTCAGTGGAAAAAGCGGATTCAAAGTACCCTGAATTGATGCTGAAATCGATGAGTTTTGCAGTTTGCATACCTTTCAAGGAGATGAACAATCACTAACGTACATCACAGAGCCCGAAACAACAATACAATTCAATAGTAGGCAGTTAGTCTTACTAGTAGAGACGCCATGGTATCAATAGAAATATTATAAAGCTGAAGAAAATTGAGCCTTATGGCTCATTACTATTTGTTGCTCAATGGCAAGATAGACAATCCTGAAGCGTTATCACGTTGCGGATTGTCTGCACCGAATCAGTACTTGCGACTGCGCTCGCGTCGTTTGCTCGCGGCGCCGACTGTGCGCACGTGCTCCGCACAATTCGCTCCTACTTGTCAGGCCATTTCTACACTCAAAGCTCTGATCGCTAACCAACCAAGTGTTGTCTTATTTTTTAATCGAATGCATCAATTTTTAAAGTATTGCTATGAATTTTTAATTAGTTTTATTTAATGAATTATTATTAATATATTTATTATTTTATTATTATTTTGAATCTGTTATTATTTGATATTAATTTTAATGTATATATTTATTTTCTTATCCATGTAATAATGTGTAATTGTTAAACCTGACTCTCTGCACGTGTTGGGAAAGCAACCTGTTAGTGCAGAGAGTAACTGTTATAAAATAATAAATAAAGTTTGTTTCAAAGTTCTCAAGAACTAGTAGGCCATTCTGAATAAATGTTTTACCTAAAAAGCCTAATATACAGACCTTTTCGGAAGGATTTGGATATATAAAATCACGCTACGACTCTTAGAGACCGAGCGACAAATACCACGAGCTTACAGCCAGTAGTCTACATATACATCCATAAAGCACGGAATATTTCGGGCCGTGCAGAAGCTAGCGTGTCACGCGGTCCCGCGTTGTATAAATCCGAACATGTTAGTGACAAGTATACTTACATGCTATACAAATATGACACTTACATTTCTGAACTGACGGTATCGGTAATCGTTTTCCATATATGTTAGGTATATATTATTTCTTGCAAGTTTTTATTTGGTTGCAAAGTTTATCACTCATCAGTTGAAAGGATTTGGATAAAACTCGGCTTTTAGAGTAGTAGAGCCCTGGTTTCAGCATGAATGGGCTGGCTCGACCGGGGAAGGACTACCCTCTCACAGAATATTGACGTGAAATAGCAGTATTTCTACTGTTGTGTTTCCTTTGATGAGTGAGAGTGCCGGAGGCCCAATCGCTCCCTTTCCCCCTTCCCGCTCTTTCTCCTTCCCGCTTCCTTTCCTAAAGGGTCGGCAACGCGCAAGTGATACCTCTGGTGTTGCAGGCGTCCATAGGCTACGGTGACCACTTACCATCACGTGGGCAGTATGCTTGTTTGCCATCTTAGTTGCATAAAAAAATGCAATGCTAAATATGTATGTATATCTATATATTAATACGTGAAGCGAAAACTTTGGATCCCTTTTTACGAAAATTTGGCGGACGGAGGAGTATGAAATTTCGCACACTTATAGTTTATACAGAGAAGAAGTGACGAATGCTAATATTTTTATAAAATATGCATTAGAAATACATTAAATTAATGAAAAAACACTACACGCACACATCTATGCATTTGACACACGCAGTCGAAGCACGTAACTATGGTTACATATATCAATATATAATGACATATATATCACCAATATCTTACAGGCAAACTGGTCGAATTTCGAGCACTAGGCGACCGCTAGTAATATTAAATACATATTATTTCAAAGTTTGTGAAGATGTTTATTAGATACTCAATTACGCGTAAATTGTTGATCGGATTTGGATAAAACTGGGGACGATGATAGACCAAGTTCTGAATAACAACACATAGGATACAATTTATCAGGTTCCCGTGGGATACCCGATGAAGCCGCGGATGATAACGAGCAACTAATACATTTCCGTCCCTCATAAATTATTTAGATATTGTTACATGTATAGACCATATGGCACGTCCATTTTTTATGTGTAAATGCTAGTGCTATAAATAAATACCGGAACGGCTGAACAAGGACCGGTCGTTAGCTGTAGGTGTCTTGAATAAAGACGTGTTTATGTAAGAAAGAAGAATGAAAGAAATAAGAATGTTTTATTTTAATCTCCATATATAGGTACATAATTTTAAAAACAATAATAAATACAATTAAGCAGAAAACGGTACATGGAGATCAAATTAGGCAACTGCGTCAGCTATTGTTGCAGTATATACTGCAACGCTGGTATGCTCGCAGGCCTACTAACAATAATTTATTCACATCAATGCATAAGAAATCGTACGTCCGTAGATTCACGCCTGTACTCTGCAGGGGTGGCCAGAGGTGTATGTAAGGTTCAGTTTGGGTGCTAGATGCCTAATCGATAGGGACTAATGCATCCAAAAGTTTATTTTTGTTTAGTTGTAGGGGCTGCCGTATGTTGTGCTTTGTTAAAGCTACGCACTAAACTCATACACAGGAATGATTTGCATTCTCGCCACGAACGCCGAACACAAATTATTGAAGACATATTTATATCCTAGATGTTCCCGCGGTTTCACCCGCGTTTATCATCACTGTGCCGCCCCCGTGGATCGTAGCGTGATGTTATATAGCCTATAGCCTTGCTCGATAAATAGGCTATCCAACACTAAAAGAATTTTTCAAATCGAACCAGTAGTTCCTGAGATTAGCGCGTTAAAACAAACAAACTCTTCAGCTTTATAATATTACTAGCTTTTGCGCGTGGCTCCGCCCGCGTGGTACCTACATCAATAAAAAGTAGCCTAAGTCCTTTCCCAAGTTTTAAACTATATCTGTGCCAAATTTCATCTAAATCGGTTGAGTGGTTTAGCTGTGAAAAGGTAACAGACAGACAGACAGAGTTACTTTCGAATTTATAATATTAGTATGGATTTATTTATTATTTATTTATTTAAGTAAGGATAGTATAGATACTTATATTTTTAAATCTCATTGTTTTGTAAAGTTCGACTTTCTGGAACGTTCCTTATCTAGAGCTTCGGTGTGCCAGTCGTTCAAAAATGTGTCCTTATCACTATTATCATCATGACTATTGTTTCCTTGGCCTACCCCGACAACGAAATGCCTCTGGATCCTACCCCTTGCTATACTGCTAATTGCTAATTCTGCAGACATACCCTGCAGTCCACTTAACCTCGCCTTAGTGCCAACATCAGTAATACTCGTTTTGAAGCATATTTCTGTATTCAATTGAAAATTACCTATACCTATGAGCACCGATAGCTCAGTAGGGAGACCAACAGACTGCAATGCAGATGGTCTCGGTTTCGAACCCACGTCGCGCACCTCTGACTTTCGGAAATTATATGACTTTTCGAAATTATGTGCGTATTGATTGACAATTATCGCCTGCTCCGTGCCTCGGAAAGCACGTTAAGCCGTTGGTCCCGGCTGCCATGAACATCTATGGCAGTCGTTATTGGGAGAGTGTCGACACAAAAGATCCCACTGGGTCGAAGTGTCGCCGGTCTGCACTGATTGGCCCCCACATAAGATACCTATACTTATTAAAAACATAACAGTGGATCGGTAAAATTTATTTTATGATTGATGATTGCCAAAATTTGGAGAGTATGTAGATCATCATGATGTATAAGCTCTGGCCACCTCTTCAGTTATGTCTAGGCATAACTATACTATATGACTAGTGTTATAAAAAAAAATTGCGTGCATTCAAGCCATGAAACCACTTGTTTATGTGAATAAAAACACTTCAATGAATGTGATTCTCGCAGGCTTTTTTGCGTGGGATCGAGTTCCGTGTACGATTCACTTCGCTTAATGATTAAAAATGGCAGTAAAGCAGAGTGTTAACTGATTATGTCGCCATCAAGCTATAGGTGTGATTAGGGTGAGATTGTAGATTTTTTGAAAATAAACTACTATATACGGATTTTAACGCGTTGTTTATTTGACACTATTACAAAATTTTGAAAAACTGTTACACTACTATAATCACTATTAAACTTTACAAATTTTTAAGCTCATTAAATTATTGAAACTATTAAAACTATTTATTTAATCATGGGTGTTTCTATTTACGCAGAATGAACTCAAAATATCATAAAGTCTAGCTGTGGTTTTCTTCTTGGGTTTAAATTATGTTCGGGTACTTTGAAATAACTACTCTGGAACATTGAGACAACTACCATCTTAGTCTCCCCGTGACCATGGCTGCTGAAAAGCAACCGAAACGTCGGGGAAAGTGTAAAAATAAATCTAAATAGTATAATAGTATAGTAATAGTATAAATAGTTTTAATGGTTTCAATAATTTAATTAGCTTAAAAATTTGTAAAGTTTAATAGTGATTATAGTAGTGTAACAGTTTTTCAAAATTTTGTAATAGTGTCAAATAAACAACGCGATAAAATCCGTATATAGTAGTTTAATTTCAATGAATAACATTCGCGTAAACAGAAGACAATATATTGTAGATTTTCTTTAAAAACGGGGTTCAGAAAGAGAGTTGATTTGCAGAAGCTATTTGCAGCGATTAAACGATCACACATAAATACATATTGCACGCACAGTTAGCAATTGACATTGACCACCTTGTTCACCAAGTGATAACGGTTTAAATCTCACACGGGATAATAATTTGTGTGATCCATAAATTATCGTTCTGTTTTAAGTGTGCTTTGAGTCTGTTAATAGTATAAAATTGAATTACGATATCTACTATCCGTAATGCTTAAGTAAACTAAAATAAATTCGTGTGTCGCGGGAGATATTACAAACATTGAAATTACGGATACAAAATACACCTAGAATCGAAACAACAAATGTTTTGCCTTTCGTAGGAATCGAACTCACAATACTCGGTGCATTGGCAGTTGCCAACACTCGTGCAGCATCAATCTTGAGTATTAGCAGGACATAGCACTATTTACCTGTACATTAACTCGAGTGTAAAGTGGTTTTTACGAGCGTCGCCTACAAACGCATTCCTTTCCAGATTACTACGTCATAGATTCACCGACAGACTAAGATTATTCACATAGATTCAAGTAATAAAACTGTAGACCAGTTTAGTTATGAAGAACTAACTTTAGGCTGTGGCTTCGCTCCCGTGGTTATGAAGCTCTATCTTAAAAAAACCGCGTACTATTTCGGATCAAAATGTACCCTGTCATTATTCGGGCTATAATCTATCTCAGTGCAAAATTACATTAATTAGTTATTGCTTTGCTCTATTAAAGGAGGACAAATAAACAAACACGCTTTGGTGATTATATTATTACTTCTTTCTCTATTGCCGCGACTTCGTCTGCGTAATTGCGCACACCGCGCCGGGATAAAACATGGGATTAAATATAATGACCACCAAAAATAGTAATTGCGCAGCAAAATATGCTTACTAAAATATATCATAACGAGCACCTATGCGCCTCAAACCACTGCATTCCGTCTCGGAAGGGTTAGGGTATGTTAGGTTCCTTCTTAAACCCACTCAAAAATAGGAGCCCGTCGACTTATTTTGATCTCTTTAAATATATTTTGTTGTGCAATTTGGTGATCATTTACTATTTTTGACTGTTATATTTTACTATATCTGGTGATAAGTTATACATAAACCATAAAACATACTCTATGTGTTTTTTGCACGATGTGGTCTATCGGTGGGCCAAATTCCACAAAAGTCGTTCAACGGTTTAAGCGTAATTGAGTAACAAACATCAAAACATTATAAGTACTTGTTATTTTTTTATGCTTATATTTACGGTCGTTTTGTCGAATCATTAGCCAGTTTTCTTTTACGATATACTCGACAGCAAAAAGGAAAAATATGGCAATAGACAGCAATACATTTTATTTATTTATTTATTCACATACTTATCCATCTTTACAGGTGGCCCTAATACGACAGACAAGTTATAAGTTACTAGCTTTTGCCCGCAGCTCCGCTCGCATTCATCTAGAATTTCAATTCGGGTTGTACTCTGCTTGTAATAATATAATTCAATCATGATTCGAAAGACACGTGGCGCCATCTATTATCATAAGAACGTTACTGTTGTTTTCCTCGGGAATAGTAATTTTTTTCGGGATTAAAGGTACCTAGCCTATGTCCGTTTCTGTACACCTGACAATGTATATGCAAAATTTCAGAATGATTTATTTATTTAATTAATTAATTAAAACGGTATAACACCAATTACATTAATTAACACAAAACCATAGTTGGTAACACACACATAAATAACAACAAAGAGGAAAAAACAATAATAAAATGGAACACACAAATAAATTCAACAAAAATAAAATATACACAGAAAAAAAAGAACTAACAATCATAATGTATAAACAAAACACAACACAGAATGATCGGTTCAGTGGTTTCGGCGTGAAAAGGTAACAAACAAACAAACAAACTCATTTTCGTTTTTATAATGTTAGTTAGGAAGTTAGGATTAGGATTAGGACGTTAGGATAACACTGTACCATTATGAAATGTAATCTTACGATAAAATATAATAAATTAATAACAATTAACATAATATATACATACATGTATAAGAATATCATTTATGCTACTGGTCCATAGAGCCGGATCCCAGATTTGAATACCGATTCAGAAAAAAGGTCAATGATTTATCCATTATCTTAAAATGAAATTACTAGTACTTACAGTCAGTACGGTTGATGCGTATAAGTGCGCACTTACCTCGTATGAATATTTATTGACGTCAATCACATAAATATATTATGTATGAATGTACATGTATTTTGCATTTAAATTCTAGCTTTGTAGCGTCTAGATAATTTTATAACATAGGTTTTAAGCCAACGTAAGTATACTCCGCTGTTTCACTTTTGACTAGATTTTGCCCGCGGCTTCGCTCGCGTAGTTGTAGGTTAAGTTACGTTAGTAACTAGACTGCAATGTAGAGGGTCTCGGGTTCGAACCCAAGTCGCGCACCTCTGACTTTCGGAAGTTATATGATTTTATCGAAATTATGTGCGTATTGATTGACAATTATCGCCGGCTCCGTGCCTCGGAGAGCACGTTAAGCCGTTGGTCGCGGCTGCCATGAACATCTATGGCAGTCGTTATTGGGAGAGTGTCGACACAAAAGATCCCACTGGGTCGAAGTGTCGCCGGTCTGCACTGACTGGCCCCTACATAAGATAAGATAAGTTAGTAACAATACTTTTTCTGGATGAATGGTACTCTATGTTCTTTTATATTCACCTGAAAACGTGTGTATGCGAAATTTAATGATGATCGGTCGAGTAGTTAAGGTGTGTAAGCGTGACAAACAAACTCGCATTCGCATTTATATCTAATACTATATGTTTCCGCGGTTTCACCCGCGTTTATCGTTACTGCGCCGCCCTCGTGGGTCGTAGCGTGATGTTATATAGCCTATAGCCTTCCTTGATAAATAAGCTATCCAACACTAAAATAATGTTTCAAATCGAACCAGGAGTTCCTGAGATTAGCGCGTTCAAACAAACAAACCAACAAACAAAGAAACCAACAAACAAACAAACTCTTCAGCTTTATAATATTAGTATAGATTAGTTAGGATACCTAAGTCAACAAATCAAGTCTGGGGTGCCCTGGGTCTGTATAACCTTTTAATTCCATTCATAATTTTTCTGTAAAGAAATTTTTACATGTTTTGCCCGGTAGCTGGCAAAAAGCTTGCACCTTATTACGTGGTACCTAAGCGCTATGGCGCTCTTTGGGGGAGGGCTATGTCCAGTAGTGGACTATTATAGCCTGATGATGATGATGATGATGATGAAGTAAAATGATGACGTAACACACTACTACCTACCCTTTCCGAAAAACAGGCGCGATATTTTTGCCCATAACACAAGTACATACACGAAAATAGATTTGTCAACTTCTTAAAAGTAATATTCCCAAACTGATTGCCGCAAAACGTCAACTAGGGCTCTTATACATTACCATAATATCTCGAACTCAATCGATCAGCCTTGACGTAGAGAACAGCTAAGAAAACTGCGTCTCAAATGTTTAGGGGACGTCCTAACTTACGCAAACCATTCGTGGTTTCGCTGCAAACGGTTTGCGTTGGTCGGGGAAAACAAAGGCGTATTATTCGTCATTACGCTTTTATTTTCCTCAAAGACATATTTGAAACGTAGACTCGTGACTAGATATACACGGAACAGTTGGCAGACACACACTTTTTGTCAGCTATTACGAAGGTCCTAATTAATAAATGAGAAATCTATTACCGTCTCGTAATAAATAATTTAATAATAATTTCATTTTGAATGTCAGAAATGGCAAAACGTGCTGATATTGAATTAATTTCACTCAAAATTTACGAATTTTTATTTTGTTTGTTTAAGGAAATTAACTTTTAACTATGTGCAACTCTGAAATATTTTTCTTTTTCTTTATTCTCTTTTTAAAGAGACAAAGCATATAAATAAATTTGGCGCAGGGGAACTTACAAACATTAAACAACGGACCCAAAACAACTATGAATTTCTTAAAAAAGGTACAAATTTTAACCATGCTATATCAATACATAGATATATCTAATAGTTTAACCTAGCGAGCTAATATTCAGTTACATACTATTAGCCTAATATGAACGCGTCCTTAAGTCGTAAAGCCTTTACCAAAAATATTGTATAGTTTTTGTGTCCAATATCGTTTTGTTTTGTATAAAAAGTGTGTTTATTAGGGAGAGGTGTCGGCTAAAGTTGATGGATGACTGTTTTAGAATTTTCAATAAATCCTTGCTTTAAGGGCTTTTACACATTGCACCAACTGAATTGAAACATTGAGAAGTATTAAAAAACATTATCCAGCCGAAAAACTGTTAAGCAGTTTGGTGGAATTTAAATGTTTAAATTCATACGTTTTGGTCTTAATAAATCTTTTTTATTATTATTATAGAATTTTAACATGTTCTTATGCCTGTATCCCCAAAAGAGATGCAGAGCATTACACCCAAATTTCTCCGGCTGTTTTTAAGTTCTAGGTAACAGAGAGCCAGCCTTTTCTCCGTCTACCGGGAACACTTCCATAATCCGAACTGCTACTAAGAATTCCTCGACCGAAAATCCCAATAAAAGATTTCCTGACCTGTGAATCGAATTAGAAACATCATGTGCAGCAGCATACATTTTCTGCCGCTATACCACTAAGACAGTCTTATTAATAATAAATAATAAAACCTATAATAATAAATAATAAAATCTACCTATATGAAAAAAAAAACCGTGTAAACGAAGGCTTCTTTGCTGCCTCGATACCACTGCGGTAATGAGTGCTATGCACGATGTCTCGATTTCAATTCCTAGTAGAGCAATAATACCTATTGGGTTTTTTTTTACAAGAACTTCTAAGTGACAGCGCGGGTTTTAGAACTGGTAGGCAGCAAGAAGCTTACGTGAGATCTCTAGATTATAATTACTAGACTATTAAAGTAGTAGAAGAAAACATAGGGAGTAGTTATGATGCTCCTTGCGAAGGCACAGACATCGTCACCTATATTTCATATTCAGCAAATCCTCTAAAATTAATAGCTACCACATAGTACCAATACAGTAAATAGCATTAGCAGCATTATTGATTAATGCTCTGCTATTCCAACGTATAATTATAGCAGTTGCTATAAATTGTACGTAGCTTAAACGGATATTAATTTAGTTAATATTGCAATGTCGACGAATATTTAGGTTAGAAGTGTATCCTAACTAATTCATAAATGCGAAATTTATTTGTTACACTTTGACGCCTTAAATACTCGACCGATCACTATGAAGTTTTGCATACATGTTGTCAGGGATACAAAAAAAGCCATAGGGTACCTTTTACTCAGAAAAAATACTGTTACTAACCTAAGGCAGTGGTCCGACCGCCAACGATGAACTAGAAACGAGTAAAACTAGAAACTATAAACGAGTTGACGATCAGCGGGAAGCGAGTGTGTAGTTTCGATAGTTTTGTCGCCGGGCTATGAGCGAGCATGGTGTGGTAACTACGAACAAATGTACGGGTACGTTTTTCGACACGCGCGCCTCTAGTAGCAGTATCATGAAATAATTGTGTTTAATTGTGTTACTATATAGTTTTCAATAGATGGCGATATTACAAAATTTTGCTGCGGTCGCGTCTACTTTAGTGTGGCAAAGTAAAAATCCAGTAGGATATTTTCTTTTAGTCTACAACAACTTAAATCAATGAAGATGATAATTTGTATAAAGAATATCTAAAATCTCAGTAATAATGCCATGTAAAAGTATAATAGAGTTAAACAGGTAATATCAATGCAGATTAAAATATTTAACTGAATAAGATTTAGTAGAAATAGTGTGATCATCTAACAACACTTTGTGTATAATCTATGGATTTTGACAAGAAAATTTTCGATGAATAAGCGTTACAAATTTTGTTAATTTCTTGTTTTCTGTGTTTTTGTGGTTTTTCTACAACCTAGTACAAGTTTGAGTTGAAATTAGTTGCTCCGGCCAGGCATCGAGAATATCTAAAAACGCTAAAGGCTTATATTTTGTGGTGAATTTGGTCAATTTTGTCACCATGACTCAAAGATCATGTTGTGTACCAGGATGTTTGGTGAAGCTTGGAGACGGTAATTATAATATTATTTTTTGTAATATTATTGAAAATAGTACACAGTCATTTTAGCATAAATTTTAATGAATATACCAGCCATCAACAGCATACAGTTAAAGCACACAAACAGATAGGTACTTCAGCCAAATTAATACAAATAATTTTTAACAGCTAATGTGGGTATGGTGGGTATTCTGTACAATGTACAGTGTACTTTGAAATAGAAGCATATCAAATGATGTAAAAGCCTGTATATATTTAATGATGTGTGCCTATGTTAACTGAGCAATAAAGATACATTTATCTGTTACTTAGTATATTACCAACACCTGGGCTAATTTATTTAAGATACTAAATGGTCAGTTTAAATTATAAAAAAGATTTTCTGTGGCTTTTTGATATCAGTATTACTGATATCAAAAAGATATTAAAACTATATCTAAGCACAAATTAAAATAAGCTTTCTATACTTTTCAGATGAGGGAAGATGTGGCCTCAAGCATCTTGAGACACAGACTGCTGAAGTACCTGTCGCCGAGTGCCCTTCAACAAGTGCTGTACAAACTGGTGTAAAGATGTAAAACAAGTACTCACTGGTATGACCACTTTTTGGAACTGCGATGATGCTATTAAAGTAGCAGCGCATAATTATTTTATAACACAAGAGAAAATAAAAAATATACACATTATATTTGTTTATTTTTTTCATGTTCCTTATCCATATAATCCCATTTTGTAATTTGATTAATATGCTGCCTATATTTGTATGCATACAAATATAGGCAGCATATAAATTACTATAAAAATTCTAAAGGAATAATGTATATATACGTATATACACATAAGTATGTATAGGTATAGGTTGCTTTGTTTGACGTCTTCAGTTTAGTTTATGATAGTGATACTTGGCGGCAGCACTTATGCAGACCTCGAGCGAGGCTAGAGTTACCCATCTATAACAGGTATAGTAATCTATGATGAGCGAGTGTGCAAGTGCGACGAGCGATTACTCGCGCCACTCGCCCGCGGTCGCTCAGTCCTGTGCAAACCTGCGCGCGGCGACGAGCGAGCATTGCTGAACGAGTATCGCTGAGCGAGTTTATTTTTGAAAGCTCTTGTCGCTCAGCGACAAATCTAATAAAGCGAGTCGTCGCCCGCAGTGTGAACAGTCAGCGAGCAACTCTTAATATATGCATCTCTTTCGTTTACACGGAATGTATATTATTTGTGCGTTTCTTGAGAGAGAAAATCGCCGATAGTTAGTCATTTTCTCGCCGGCGGTCGGACCACTGCATTAGCTACATTTACGACGATTAAATATATTGAATAGTTTGTATACAATTTCAGGTGAGAATATTTTCTTGTTTCATACTTTTTAGAGCGTGATTTTTCAGTAGCCGGAACTTATTTTTTATTTGTAACTCAATTGTATTTTGAGATATGTTCGAATAAATTGTATTTTGAGTTATGTTCGAATAAATTATATTTTGAGTTGTTTGAATAAATTGTATTTTGAGTTGTTTGAATAAATTGTATTTTAAATTGTTTGTAATTCAATAAATTGTATCATAACCTTTTGTAACTCAATAAACTGCATTTTAAGTTTCTTTCGTAACTCCATATACGGGAATTTCCGCTATCTAAACTAAAGTTC
Source organism: Catocala sponsa (assembly GCA_963564715.1). Lineage (NCBI taxonomy): Eukaryota > Metazoa > Arthropoda > Insecta > Lepidoptera > Erebidae > Catocala > Catocala sponsa. The sequence goes on along the minus strand of OY751341.1, from coordinate 21,862,891 downwards.
GTGTGGTTGTCATAATTTTTCAGGCTTTTTGCTAACGGCTGCCATAAATTCAGGCTAGAACTTTCCACCTACCTTACTTACATTCTGAAAATATATAGTATTTTAGATCCACAAGAATAACAACGTCTATTTCTATATATATAAAGGAAGATGTCCTGACTGACTGACTTAGAGACAACGCACAGCCTAAACCGCTGCTCGTAAGATCTTGAAATTTGGAGAGCATATGTGTTTTAATTTGTAGGGGTGTACTAAGAAAGGATTTTTTGAAATTCCACTCCTAAGGGGGTGAAATAGGAGGGTGAAATTTATATGGAATTTGCTCATTTCTGGACTTATAAGTATAAAAATAGGTATACAAGTTACTGATTAGAATTGAAAATGACCTGTGTAGGTAAAATGGACAAAACTCCCCCTAAAAAGGTAAAATGGGGGGGTAAAGTTTGTATGGAAATTTTCTCATTTCTTTATTTAGAAGTATGAAAATTGGTATATTGAGTCCTGATTACAAACAAAAATGATATATGTAAGTGGAATGGACAAAACTCCCCCCTAGAGGGGTAAAATGGGGGGTAAAGTTTATAACGAAATTTTCTCATTTCTGGACTTAGCAGTATGAAAATTGGTACATAGCTTTTCGATTACAATTGAAAAATATTTGTGTAGGTGAAATGGATAAAACTCTCCCTTAAAGGGGCGGAAGGGGGGATAAAGTTTGTATGAAAATTTTCTCACTTCTGGACGAGTACAACCCGAATTGATTGTCAAATTCTAAATTAACGCGAGCGAAGCCGCGAGCAAAAGCTAGTCTTTAATAAAATTGTAACTGGGTTGAGTTTATATTTATGTAAAATATTTTTAAATTCTTAATACAATGGATGACTGAGCACCAATATTTGGAATTATTATCAATCTGTCTGAAGTAGTCTGAACACGCATCACTTGAAAAGTACTGCAGAGATTTTAATCTGACTTGTAACAATAGCTTATATGCTGACTCAACATCTCAGATATAAAACAGAAATAATGTTCGTTTGAGTCGAATAAGTAACGTTTCATATAAAACGGAGTAGGTACATGATTATATATTTTCAACCAAATGTAACCCAACTTGTTCCAAAACCGTTATACACACACACACACACACACACCTATTCAAGTGTGCGTGCGTTCCGACGTGTTCTGTTCAACTAGTAACGCGCAAAATTGCATTTGAAAGCTGTATTCGAAAGCCATTCGAATGTTATTATTATGCCTGACGCGATATCTACATTGCATGATCAAAGTAGCAGCGCATTCGAATAGAAATGCCATTGTCCACATTACTATATTCACTTACCCGTCTGATACTATTTTATTAATAGAGTTTTGTATAAAAGTTTTGGGAAGTCAGTGCCCTCTAATATCCTGACACTGGTCTAGCCTAAGGGTATTGTTAGCCTTCGGGTTGCGGAGGTCAGATGGCAGTCGCTCCGTGTAAACACTAATATCCAGTCAAATCCGTTTAGACTAGAAAGCCGACCCCAAGCGACTTGGGAATAATAAAGGCTAGGGAGAAGAAGAGTTTTGTATAAAGAATCTCAAAATAATAATACAAATAACATGACATAATATGTTATGTGCTAGATGACAAAATGATATCGTTCTTGTTCTGCAAATATGCACATACATATATTATTATGTATTCTGATCCATATTATATTTATCAATATAAGCAAAATATTTCAAGCGCGCGAAGTGTGTATACAGGAAAATAACTGCAGTTTTATTTTGGATGAAGTTGAATAACTCTGCTATAAACATTGCAGATAATATATTGTGTTATTTTACCTAACGCCATAATAAAAATACATAGTTTTAAGTAGATGCCTCGTGCAAAGGATTTTGCATTATATAATGCACCATATTTTGTCCGCGCCTTCGCCTGTGTAAATGTAGGTTAGGTTATAAGTACCTTTTCTGGATGAAAGCCTCACCATAAACGAGTATGCAATATTTTATGATAATCGGTCCAGTAGTTAAGGCGTAAAAGCGTAATAAACAAACTCATATTCGCACTTGTAATATTAGCTAGAATTAGGATAATCTATACTACTATTATAAAGCTGAAGAGTTTGTTAATTTGTTTGAAAGCGCTAATCTCAGGAACTACTGGTTCGATTTGAAAAAAAATGTTTTTGTTGGATAGCTTATTTATCGAGGAAGGTTATAGACTATATAACATCACGCTACGACCCATGAGGGCGGCGCAGTAATCATAAACGTGGGTAAAACCGCGGGCACATCTAGTGTATTAATAAAAGGGTAGAATCACGCAATTTCTGTGCCAGACATCCTACAATTTATTCAAGAAGCAATGCAAAATTTTTAGGCCCACAAAAATATATATGCCGTGTCAACTCCAGAAATATTTTATATTTTTCCACGAATAACAAGTTTTTGTTCCGTGGTTGACACAAGTTTTTGTTTGATGGATCACAAAATATTTATCACGAGGACATTTTAAATATTTTTTATTTTATTAACTAGAATTAGCCCGCGGCTTCGCCCGCGTATATAGGTGATATCAATTTTCTATCTCTCGGGATTAAAGCTACTATATTATACCTATTATTTATTTCGTCTACTTTTGTTTAGCCTAGGTTAGCGTAATTTAGTATCAGTACTTTTTTTGGATGAAAGTTACCCTATGTTGTACCCTGTTCTGATACCCTGTCAACGTGTATGCAACATTTTATAATTAACGGTCGAGTAGTTCAGACGATAATGGCAAATATTTGTCTGTATGTAATCTGTAGTCAATACGCGCATCCTGTACTCCCGTGCGCCATTTTGTTGAAGAGATAGTAAGTAAACTTCCGTGGTAGGTATTACTATTATTTCGCTTGGAATATTATCAACTTTGTTCTCTCCGTTTTATAATTTGAATATACGGATTTAAATATGTATTATTGTACAACTGTTGCGAAACAAATATTATAAATGCGATTGTGAGTTTGTTTTGTTTGTTATGCTCTCTACTCCATCATCATAAAATTTCGTCGGCCTCGATGGCGTAGTGGTTAGTATAACCGACTGCCACGCCTGAGGTCGCGGGTTCGATTGCCGCACAAGTCAAACATTTGTGTGCACGACCATGGATGTTTGTCTTGGTCTGGGTGTTTCTATGTATAATAAGAACGTATTTACAAAAAAAAATTATATTGTAGGTATGTTTATCCATTGTCTAGTACCTATAGTACAAGCTCTGCTTAGTTTGGGCTAGATGGTATTGTGTGTATGTGGTAGAATATTATTATTAGATATTATTGAGCATACTCGTCAGGGTTACAAAGAAGACATAATTATCCTCTAACTTTTTTCCAGTAGCAAATTTGTTCCCGAATGAGCGAAGCCGCGGGAAAAAGCTGATATATATTATACTTGGACGTTTTCGAAAGGGACTGGCGGAGGAAATCTTCGAACAGAGTGATTTGAAAGTATTTAGGAGAGGCTTTTATCCAGCAGCGGGACATCAAACAAAAGGGTAATGAATAAATAAAAATATACGTACAGGCACAACAAGTTGGAATCGACGATTTAGTAATCGTTAATTTTAGTATTTCCCCCTAGTTTTTCCCTTCCCTTTCCTTCTTTCTTTTGCCTTAGTAATCTAAGAGAAGAAGGATCATACACAAGGGTAATACCCCTGATATTATAAGTATAGGCTACCGTAAAAAATTACCTTCCATCAGACGAGCCATATTATTATGTTGTTTTATCATCTAGTAGTTTAAACAACAAAGTATTCTCTCATTAAAAACCTATAATAATGGTACTGAGATCATAATTATCATAATGACTGTCATGACGTGATCAAGATACGAGATATTCATGGCATGACATCATTATCAGTCACATTGAAAATGCGTCATCAACGGTTAGTACGTAATTTTATCTGTTTAAGGCCTAGGCCGCACTACGGTTTTTTCCCGCAAGCGGTAAACTGCTAAACCGCGAAACCACCCGAAACGCACACAAAATCAGTCGCGGGTAAAACACCGCCGGTGCGGCCGCTTGCATTAGTTCCCTTGACTCACAAAATTACGCGGTTAAAAACCGCGGCGGTTTAGCCGTAGTACGGCCTAGGCCTTATTCTATGTATTATGCTGGTGAAGCATACAAATATACATACATAGATTCACGCCTGTTTCCCAGAGGGGTAGGCAGAGACTACGGATTTCCATTTGCTATGATCCTGACACACTTCTCTGGCTTCATTCACTTTCATCACATTCCTCATACACGCCCGTCGGTTCAAGGAGCTCTTAACCTGGCCTTTGTCCAGAACGCCTCCGATCTGGTCTAGAAACGTTCGCCTAGGTTTTCCTCTTGCGACTGACTGACACTAGCCTTATAAACTTTCTTAGTCAGTCTTTCCTCGTCCATTCTTTCTAATGTCCAAACCAGCTTAACATACCCTTTTCTATTCTTGTAACTATATCCACATACAAATATATTCCTTTCTTTTTAATTCTTTAAAAAGATTACCCCCGCACTAGGGTTTATTCCTGTATTGCAGGGGACTACTTAAACATTGAAAGAACGGACACAAAGAACACCCGATTCAGATCATACAATTTTCTGTCACGAGTGTTGTGAATTCGGACACGCAACACTCGCGGTAGTAACGAGCAAACCACTTAGCCCCAGTTCCAATATCCAAGAAACAAGTCTCTTTGCCTACGGACAGTTCATTTTGACGCATATTGTATGAGAAATATATCAAAATTTAAATGCCTATAGCTTTGGTTCATTAGACAAGACAACTCTCGCGCTAGGGATAATTTATTTATTTAAAGATAAAGAAAACCCAGACACGAAACAACCATTTGTGGATCACACAATTTTTGAAGTGAAAACTTATTTAGCGGCGTTGTGCACTTTTTTGTGATGGATAATAAATTTTAAACTCGCGTCAGGACACGTGACCTCATCGAAAATTCGTAAGACGGACGGAGAATTGTCATGTTTGTGTACGATAGCGCAATAAATTAATATTGTATTTTACCAAATAAATGATAGTACTTTTATACTGATAATTAAAGCAATTCGTGCAAAATTATTCCTTAAACATTCCAAAATATCAAAAATGCACAACGTTAATATTCGAGTTTTCACTTCTGCCGGCACTCCCGGAGTGCAAACCGTTGATTTTTTTTGTCTCTTGTGGGGACCCAACCCACAACACCCGGCGCAGTGCCAGGGGCGAGGAGACCTTTTAAAACATTGCACCATCCGTGCCAGTTAAATATAATTCATCTAAATAGGTGAATTATATTCTTATTATTTGACCTTGGTGAGTCAACACCTCATCTTATTAAGTTATTACATATCAATTATCTCTAAATTCCCACGTTAGAAGGAAAACCAGCTATTTAAACACACCAGGAAAACAGCGGCAGCATTTATAATCAACATATTATACAAATATTAGCGTTTAAAATCAACAAAATGAATGTAAAGATACTACTGATACATATTATAAACTAGCTGTACCCGCGGTTTTACCCGCGTTTATGGTTACTGCGCCGGCCCCGTGGCTCGTAGCGTGATGGTATATAGCCTATAGCTTTCCTCGATAAATAGGCTATCCAACACAAAAATATTTTTTCAATTTAAATCAGTTCATGAGATTAGCGCTTTCAACCAAACAAATAAACAAACAAACTCTTCAGCTTTATAATATTAGTATAGATATAGATGTCTTTCGTGAAGATGTTTGGAGACGTTCGTTGCGTAATCACTAGTAAATTGTTCAACGGATTTTGATGTGCAGCTGTGGGAGAGCCACGCTTCGGCACGAATGGGACAGCTCGACCGGAGTGATACCACGGCCTCACAGAAAACCGGCGTGTAATAGCGCGTGCTTTGTGTTTCGTCAAGTGAGTGAGGGTACCGGAGGCGCAACCTCCCCTCCCTTCCTGGGGAAAGGAGGGCGGGGCAAATTTAAAAGGCTGGCAACGCATTTGTGACTCCTCTGGTGGTGGACACCCGTCCATGGTAGGTATGTGCGAGTCGAGTTATCTGATTCAAGTAACTCGAATCAAACCGTAAACGAGTCAACTCGGGTTCAGTTTTTAACAACTCGAATCAATTCGGTCGATCGAACGCACACCGCACGGGCGGCGTGCGCGGGGCCTCACGAGTTGACGAGTCATACCGCGCGGCCCGCACGCGCCGTTTAATGTTGCATCATGCATCGCATCTCACTCAACTCGATGCGAGTTGAGTGAAATAGAACTCGTGCTACCGGCTGAGTCGGGCTCGCTCGGCCAGGATCGGCACCTATCAGCCTCGAGTCGAGCTGACTCGAGCTCCCCGAGTCCCCTCTCTTTCCCCACAGGAGACAGCGATTCGAGTCAACTTGAGTTGCGACTCGAGTCAGTAGCCATATCAACTCGAGTAACTCAAGTCAAAAAAAATCCAACTCGTCCCATGGGCGGCGGTAATCGTTTACCATCGGGCGATCGGCCGGCTTGTTTGCTTCCTATACCATAAAAAAAAAGTGGGACAGTTTAATACAGGGCTGATAACGCGTTCTAGTAGGATTTGGAGGCAAAGTCGCGGGTGCTAGCTAGCATAAAATAATTACTACGTTAGACAATGATACAATTCCCAAAGTGCACTATAGTTACATGTACGTTATCACAAATACAATATACACTCAAGTTTTCTATTCTAATTAAAGTTTTACTAATTCTGCTGTAACTAGTTCGTTGTTAGTGCACGTTAAACATAATAAGCTAGCTAACACGTAAGTCGGACAGTGTTATTGGGATTCTCTGTTTGGTAATTATTCTCAGTAACTGAACAAAGTCTGGCAGTATAGTGGATAATGTAAATAATAATAATGTCCTCCAGACCGAATTTCGGCCACGGTGGCCATTCGGAGGAAATTCGCAATTACGCAGGAGATATTATAGTGCACAAGTGTGTGCGCAAAAACAAGTGCACTCTCTGTTCCCTAATAATCATGATCCGATGGGACGGACAATCCGATACGACCGGAGCGAGATCAGGCGTAGGACCAACGGCTTTACGTGCTTGCTGAGGCACGGGGGTGTCTAACACCGCCAACTTCCTAACTCCGAACTGCTATTGAGATTTCCTAACAGAAAAACCGAATAACGTTTTGTTGGCTCAACCCGGGATTCCAACCCGTGACCTCATGCACAACAGTCGCATTCAATACCGCTGCGCCACAGAGGCAGTTAGTGGATAAAGTAGTATAGCTTTCTTATTCTATTTTGGAAATAATAATAATATGTCTTGTTAAATTTGTATTAAGTTCTTAATTTATGTTTAATTTTTATTATTTATAATTTTGTACAGAAAATGTTGTTTCAGTTTCAGTTATTTATTTCATAAACAAATATACATTTGTGTCAAAATATTTGAATACACACATAAATACATTAGGATCGTGATTACACTTTACCAAATATATAAATCAATTTTCATTCACTAAAATAATAATACTATAACGAAAATACATAATTTCAAATCATCTAAATTATTGGAAGTCAAAATACTATAATTGATATATCAAATTATTGCAATACATTATAAAATTAATCATTACCAATTATAATTTATTTTTAACCTTATAAAATTCGTCAATACTGTAATAACACTTCTGAATCAATAATGTCTTGAGTTTATTTATAAATATGTTCACATCTATAATAGATATACATATAAGTTTTTATTTTCAGCTTCTTATGTTAACCGATTTTGTATTATGTATATTGTTGATGTACCTTAAAATAAATAAATAAATAAATAGCTGTGAAAAGGTGGATTAACCTCTTTCTACTTTTTGGTATCCTTACTAATATTATAAATGATAATATGAGTTTTTTTGTTTGTTTGTTAAGCTTTCACGCCTTAATTATTCAGCCGATACGCATGAAATATCGCATACTACACGTTGTCTGGGAAACAGAAAAGGACATGGATACCTTTCATCCAGAAAAAATATTTTATAAACCTAACATAACATAACGACTACATTTATGCGAGTGAAGCCTCGTATAAAATCTAGTATAGTATTAAAAAAATATTGGCACGATTGTAAAGGGATTAATGGGTTTTCTGTCAACATGACTTGTGAGACAGCTTGAAAATGAAAAAAAATGAAATGAAAATGAAAATGTAATTTTTTTTATTTTTGCACATCTAGTTTAATATACATATATGTGCAGCACAGATCTTATTTATACATTTAAAGTTACCTACACTTATTTATCGGTGACAGATAAATTACCATTGGCATGACAAGATAGCATTTCAAAATGGCGTTGTTAAGCTAATTTATGTAACGCTAATTATTATTTTATAACGAAGATATAAAAGTATTACAAGGTCAGTATAAATATCTGTGTGATTCATAATAAGTTCATTTCGATATTGAAAAGAGAAGGGGGATATGATGTTGTACGTTGATATTTTTATTCAATTGAATGTATTTATTTATTATTTACTAGCTTTTGCGCGCGGCTCCGCCCGCGAAGTACCTACATCAATAAAAAGTAGCCTATGTCCTTCCTCAGGTTTTAAACTATATCTGTACTAAATTTTGTCTAAATCGGTTAAGTGGTTTAGCCGTGAAAAGGTAACAGAAAGACAAATAGACAGACAGAGTTACTTTCGAATTTATAATATTAGTAAGGATTTGTTTAAAAGACGGTGCAAAATTTTTATATTGTTATATTTCATCATACTTCGGCGACACAGTGGCGAACAAATCAAATGTAAAGAAACGAAAATTAAAAACGAAAGAGAAATTAATGTATTTAACCACTGAGGCAAGCAATCATGCAGGCACTTTGGGTGTAGCCTATGCACGCTTGTAAAAGCTGTGGCAATATTTGTGGGGTGCCTATCCTTCAAGATAAGACTGACTGTGCCTCTCTCCAGCCGCCCTACTGCCGTCACATTTGTGAGGCAATCAGAAATATCACCACAAGGAGACCAGTACAAAGGTCACTGGTAGGCTCACAAGAAGGCACCAAGCCTTCTTAAGGAGAATAAAAAGCCTAGTCATTGTAGGAACACAATACACGCTTGTTTAGATGCGATTATTTGTCGACTGGAGATATGTATTTCCACAGACGGAATCCTACAGTTTGAGCTAAATCCTAAATCCTGTTCAGATAAACAGATAACGCCATTACATTTGTATGCTAACATTAAATTTGTATATTTTGATGTTCAACATTCGAAACTCCTCGGGTTAAATTATGCTTGATATCTATACTAATGTTATAAAGCTGAAGAGTTTGTTTGTTTGTTTGTTTGAACGCGCTAACCTCAGGAACTACTGGTTAGAATTGAAAAATTATTTTAGTGTTGGATAGCCTATTTATCGAGAAAGGCTATAAGCTATATAAAATCACACTACGACCCACGGGGGCCTCGCAGTAACCATAAACACGAGTGAAACCGCGGGCACCATCCAGTTATAATAATTTTCAATAGCCACACGGAGTTTGGTTTTTAAAAGAACACGAGACTATAGTTTTGTATTAATAATAATATTAGCAACATATTAGTTAAACTCACATTGAGCAGCGATAGCTCAGTGGAGAGACCAACAGACTGCAATGCAGAGGGTCTCGGGTTCGAACCCACGGCGCGCACCTCTGACTTTCGCAAGTTATATGACTTTTCGAAATTATGTGCGTATTGTTTGACAATTAACGCCTGCTCCGTGCCTAGGAGAGCACGTTAAGCCGTCGGTCCCTTCTGCCATGAACATCTATGACAGTCGTTATTGGGAAGTCAGTGCCTTCTAATATCCTGACACTGGTCTATCGTTAGCCTTCGGGTTGCGGAGGTCAGATGGCAGTCGCTCCGTGTAAAACTGATATCCAGTCAAATCCGGTTAGACTAGAAAGCCGACCCCAAGTGACTTGGGAATAATAAAGGCTAGGGAGAAGAAGAGGAGAATAGTTAAACTCACAATCGCATTTATCTATACTAATATTATAAAGCTTTTATGTATAATATGTATGTATTAACAAAAAAAAAGTATATAAGTATGTTTATCGATTGTCTAGTACCTATAGTACAAGCTCTGCTTAGTTTGGGCTAGATGGTGTTGTGTGCATGTGGTAGAATATTATTAAAGTTGAAGAGTTTGTTTGGTTGAACGCGCTAATCTCAAGAACTACTGGTTCGAATTTAAAAATTATTTCAGTGTTGGATAGCCCATTTATCGAGAAAGGCTATAGGAGGCTATATAACATCACGCTACCACTAATAGGAGCAGAGGATTAATGAAAAATGTTGCAAAATCAAGGTAAGTTCTCTTATGTGAAGCAGACAAAGTTGCGCGGGTCAGCTAGTAATATTATAAATGCCAATCTGAGTTTGCTTGTCTGTTTTGATTTTACAACTTAACTTCCTACTCGACCGATCATCGTGAAACTTCGCATTTACGCTGTTAGGGGTACAGAAAGAAAAAGTATCCCGAGACATAGAAATTTCTTTACAAAATTTACATTAACGTGAGCTAAGCCGCGGGCAAAAACTAGTTCTTTATACATCAATCCGTTTAAAAATGTGACCTATACATTGGCTGACAGATTAAAGTAGTTTTTACGAGCATCGCCTACAAGCGCATTCCTTTCAAGATTACTACGTCATAGATTCACCGACAGACTGAGATTATTCAAATTGATTCAAGTAATAAAACGTTAGAAAAAGATAACAAAAAGAAAACCTTGTCATAATAATATAAAATATACAATAACTTACATTTCTTTTGAATAACATATCAGAACTATTCACATCACTACCACAGATGTTTACGATGTCTATATATGGCGCGAAACGGTTGAATCACAGATAACATAATAAACAAAACGATGAAAACAAACCATAACGGCTCGGAACTGCGATAATTATGTCTTCGACACAGCCATAACAATATCTTCTATTCGTTGCCAACTGAAGAACGTTAACTTTCGGCTTTACGTGAATAAAATTGAGATGTTTTGGTGTGACGTCATATTCCGCTGGTCAAAACAGATGTTAACGCCATCTAGTTGTCAAAGAGGAAGTTGTATTTATACAATAATAATTATATTATTCAGAGGAAAGATTTGATTTTTGTTTGCTTGTAAGGATTTAACCCAAAAACTACTTAACCGATTTTAAAATTATTTCACGATAAGAAGCTATATTATCACCGAGTAATATAAGCTATATTTTATTTTCAAAACGGTATTGTTACTTACATAACCAAACTTTTACGCGAGCAAAGCCGCGGACTAAAGCTAGGCATAAATATAGATCCAAAAAAGGAAATAATTATTATAAAACAAAATTATTTCTAGCTGACTTTAAGGTCAATATTAGACATATTTTACTGTCATACTTGGACGTACTTTCTGAAAAACGTTCCAACCCACACTCGGGTCAAAATCGAGTTATTATTAGCAAATTAGTTACGGGATTACTTATTACTAACTGGAAAAATTTGGTAGCTCTACTATCACTCTAAATATGAAATCATGACTTAGTAGCCCAACCCACATGTATGAAGAAGCAATACGGGATTGAACTTCAATCACGATTGTCTCAAAATTTTAACTTTGTGGGTTGAACCGTTTTTCAAAAAGTACGTCAACTTAAACTTTACTAAATTGTTAAAATTATTAAATGAGAAACTAAATAAACTTTTATGTAAACATAGGTTAATTAATTCAATGGGTAATTAATATGTTTACCCGTGGCTTGATTAACAGTTTAGCTAAGTCAAACCTGTTAAAGTTATTAATACCTACTTAGAAGCTTAAATAGGTAGGCATATACATGTCGCACTCTTAATAAAACAGCGACTTAACTCAAAATTTGGAAGTAAGGCAATTTTAACTCTAATTGTGTGACTATAAATAGTTTTTTTTTTTTTTTATTTTTTTTTTATTTTACTCGTCAAAATGACCACACTCCACCTGATGGTAAGCAGTCGTGTGGTCTAAGAGCAGTGGCCTGCACATCGCCCCCACAGTAGCCGAGGCGATGTTGAGGTCTCTACTTTGACGGCCTGAGAAGATGCTTTTTCACGCCCCGCTTAAAGAACCCAGGATTGAAGGAAGAAGGAAACACGTGCCTTGGCAGAGAATTCCATGCCTTGGTCGTTCGGCAGGGATATGAGGACCCAAACTTTTTGGTACGCGCTCTAATCGACTCTACCGTGTAAGGATGGCATCTGAGCCCAGCACGCGTTGTTCTGGATAGGAAAGGGGAGGGCGGGATAAGGTGGAATAACTCTTCAGAGCACTCCCCGTGGTATATTCTGTAGAAACATGCCAATGAGGCAATGTCTCTACGGAGTTGCAGAGGTTCCAGTGAACTCGTGACCTCTGGATCTCCGATGATACGGACAGCCCGCCGCTGTAAGCGGTCGAGAGCGTCCAGCAAGTACTGCGCGGAGCCAACCCAAAGATGAGAACAGTACTCCACGCAAGGGCGCACTTGTGCCTTATACAATAGGCACAGTTGCCCAGGCGTGAAGAACCGCCTCACCCTGTTCAGAACTCCGAGTTTTCGCGAAGCTTGCTTACTGACGCTCTCGATATAGGTTTTCTGATTAAGGGAGCGGCAAAGATCCATACCTAAGATGGAGAGACTGTCACGTATCACCAGTGGAGTGTTCTTCAGAGAAGGGAGGGGAATTGTGTACTATTATATTTGTATTAAGTAATTACAACAGGGTTTAAATTCGTTTAATCCACAATACTCAAATAAGTCTTTGTTGTATTATAAGTGCGATGTATTAGCAAAACCATAAACGCAAAAAAGCAAATATTTTTATCAAAAAAAAAGGTCAGCCCGTAGAGATTTGATAAAATTTTTTAATTGCATGAACTTATTTAATTTTTCACAAATATAAATACGAATGCCAAGGAATATAGTAGAGATGTAGCTGCAAAGGGGTGCACCGGAACCAACTAAATTTCGAAAGTGGTCTATGAGAAAAAAGTCTGGGCACCTCTGGGTTAGACCATAGTCCACCAAGCTTGCCCAGTACGGGTTGGCAGACTTCAAATATCTTGAAAAACATTATGGAGAACTCTCAGACATGCAGGTTTCCTCACGATGTTTTCCTTCACCGTTAGAACGAGCAATAATTAACTATTTAATACGCACATAACTTTGAAAAGTCAGAGATGCGAGCCTTGGGATCGAACTCAATACTACTGCGTGGAGCCCAACGATCTCCCTAGGCTATCGCTGCTTATTATTGCTAAGATATTAATATGCTGAATTAAATATAATTAAAATTCAATGGCTCCAATAATGACACATTGTCTTAATCTAAAGGAAAACTAATTCAATTAATATTATTTAGCTTACTGTTCTATCCTATTCTTACGATAATTGTTAGAAAGAGAAGTAATGAGAACAAAAATAGGTTACTCATTCGTTTGCACAATGCAAGGACAAAACACATGGGTTTATGTAATGTAAATCATTTGTTTAAATGGGTCACGGCACGCCATATTCTGTGTAACATTTGAAATAGATTACTCCCGCTGAGAGATGTCATTTCAAATAATTGTTATAGCTAACAGACAGTTTTGACGATAGAAATAGTTTGAATGTTCTGAAAGTTTAACTTGTCAATGCTTTAAATGCCAGACGTAATTGAAAGCCTATTTGAAGGCCTCCGGTGTGCCTCTGCCACTCAATAGTTTAATGAAAAATATATAACATTAACAATAACGAAATAAGATTAAACATGGCTTAGGTGTAAAGTTGAAATATTTTTTATACATACATCTAAGGTGGCAAACAAGCATACGGCCCACCTGATGGTAAGTGGTCACCGTAGCCCATGGACGCCTGCAACACCAGAGGCATCACTTGCGCGTTGCCGATCCCTAAGGAAAGGAAGGAGAGAAAGAGGAAGTGGGATGGAGAAGGAGCAGGAAGGGGGAAAGAAGGTGATTGGGCCTCCGGCACTCTCACTCACCGAACGAAACACAACAGTAGGAATACTGCTATTTCACGTCGATATTCTTTGAGAGGGTAGTTTTACTGTTATGCAAAAGTCTTAATTTCGATCCCAAGGACTGCACTCTGACTTTTAAATGCGTATTAACCAGATAATTATCGCTCGCTTTAACTGTGAACGAAAAAATCGTGAGGAAACCTGCATGTCAGAGAGATTTACATAACATTTTCGAAGATATGTGAAGTCTGCCAACCCGCACTGGGCCAGCGCAGTGGATTATGGCCTATGTGGACCGTGTGGTGGACTGTGACGAACGAGTCTGGGTGTCCTTTATATCCGTTGATACCCCTTTATATCCGTTGATACGAACTTTATTCCCCGCGACACATTAATTATTTCTAAAGCCATTTCATTTTAAAAGAAAAATAAATTGTGTGTTTTGTCTTTTTTAAAGAAAATAAATTTATATTTGACATAGTTTAACCACGTTATCAATGAAGTTGATAAGGCCATAATAATTGTTATCAAACGGCAAATAGACTTAGATAAACATTTGATTAACTGTTGTTATTACAGATAATGTTGTTAAAGATAATGGAGTCGTTTATTTTGATAAGAATAACTTCTACTACATAGGTATATCAGTGGCAGAAACTTCCATTTTATAATTACTTACCTACTTACATTCTTTAAACGAAATAGTAAGGAAAAGTAAATCAGGTTATTATTCAGTAAAAAAGAAATACACGTACCAATTCATATCTTTTTATCACCGAAGTTTTTTTTATACATCTAAGATGGCAAACAAGCATACGGACCACCATGGTAAGTGGTCACCGTAGCCTATGAACGCCTGCAACACCAGAGGCATCACTTGCGCGTTGCCAACCCTTTAGGAAAGGAAGTGGAAAGAAGCAGGAGCGGGAAGGTGGGAAGGGGATGATTGGGCCTTCGGCACTCTCACTCACCGAACGGAACACAACAGTAAAAATAATGGCATTTTTCGTCGATATTCTGTGAGAGAGTAGTCCTTCCCCCGTCGAGCCGGCCCATTCATGCTGAAATCAGCGAGGCTACATCACTAGTTTCCACAACTATGGTTTAGGTATATTCTTAGATCATGAAAAATTTTACTGGGTTCTTATGTTCGAATTGTTGCTGGCTGCTGCACATATTTAAGAAATTAAGCCCGTAGACGGTAATTTTCTTGAGTATTCCGCTTTCGGCAGCTAAGCTATTCCACTTTCAGCACCAATAGGTATTTTATTCCACATTCGGCATCAAGCAAAAATACCTATTGGTGCTGAAAGTGGAATAGCTTAGGTGCCGAAGCCATAGGTGCCGAAAAAAGTGCCAAAAGCGGAATACTCAAATTTTCTCGCTGCCTATTAAACAAGACCTACAATTACTATATTCAGCGACATGTAGGTGTAATAAATATCTACCTACCCCTATGGGGGTAAAAAGGGAATCTACGTAGGAATGTATAACATACATGTAAAAAAGTAACCCGTATTAAGTTTACTACAATAACATCCTTATACTTATTATTTAAGTAGGTATATATTTTTGTTTAATGGACTATTACAAATAGGTAGGTAAGTAAATGATGACGGGGTAAATAATGGTAGAAGGATGAGGAGACGATATTTGAGTTCCTACCTATAAGTTAATGTACTACTACATATAGGTACTATTACTGATTACATAAGTCGCCTAAAATAACAATTTGTATTATAAATTCTGACCCACAGTTTCCAATTCGGCCTATTAGTTACTAAATTCTTAATCAAGTTAACCCCATAAAAAGCAGATTGCACCAAAAATTTCACTCCTAACTGAATCCGAACAAAGTTTCCGTTAATCCTTTTACAAAGTTTAGTAATTAAGGCATAAGTAGACATCCGAAGTTTGCCAAAGTAACCGAAACTGCAAACAAGCCATCAAATAAATTCAACCAACTCCGAAAACTCAACACAAATAAGAATCACTTACGCCTAATACTAAAGATTTTTGTACTGACTCATTTTAGATTGAAAATATGGTGCAACATCTTATAAAAGGCAAAAAAGCTGATGGTAAGGTAAAGATAAAAGAGTCAATCACAAGAATGCCAAGTCTCTCTACAAGAAATAAATAAGATAGGCACCTACTACCTACCTATATTATGGCCGCAAAAGGAAGATAATCAACATTTAATAAAATAAACTATATTTTATAGAAGAAACAGTAACTTATAAACAATATACATTCAAAGTATTTACATTGATACACATTCCGTTCTTTATTACAATTAATACACAATTTGCTCGACCTGGGGTTCAAACAGAATCGTATTCAACGGTACCTGCAAGGCGGTATCAAAGTTTCAGATATGAATAGGTACCTCATTATTTTGATCAAACAGTAAACAGTATAAACTGTAAAAATGCTTAAACAATGTGATTGGCAACCCTAATGACACAATAATGGCCACTTATGGCAACATTATTTAGAATGATCCAGAACAAACCAAGAAATTATTTAGTACGAAAATCATAATAAACAATTAACTAGGCCAGGCTAATGACATAAACAATGAATCACATACAATTGATAGAACATCAAAACAAAGCGAGTGAACTCAAAACGAAACCAAACAACCAAAATAAAAAGGAATGTTACAAACAAATAAAGTTTAGACGAAACAGGGACGTAAGCAAACATCGTAAATAACAAAATTGAAACAGCAAACAAGATACACCTAATCTATAATTGAATCCATGAAAACGGTCATAACGAACCGCTTCAAACAATACGCACAATTAAACATAAAATTGCAAAGCAAATACCTTCTCACGGTTGACCGGACGAAAAACCGGTCGTTGCATACAGAAAGGAAATCACTCCTGCACGTACCTTATAGTAATTATTAAAAACTACAAGCAAACCGGTTGACATACCTGAGTAACAAATATCCGATATCTAAACACTGAACACAACACTAAAACATTATAACACACATGTTTTTAAACTTCACTAACAAAGATTAAATATGTGAGTTGACTGTCAATAGTCGACTTTCGTTTTGATTAAATCGAACACGCGGTTGCCGGCTTTCGGCGGAATGGCAAGCACACAACCTCTCTCCACGAAGTCTGGAGCGACACTGACTAGTGACTTGCTGTTGTGAATGTGAGCGGTTCCATTCTCGAATACTACGCTACGGTCATTCAGGTATGTGAACAACCTCTGAGATGAGATCACTACAATCGAAAATCAACTATAACACCTTTAAAATAAAGGTAAAATTGATTTAAAGGCGTGGTAGTGATAAGGCTGCGTCGATATCAGAGCTGCGTCTAGGATTCCAAACAGAGCGAGCAGGGTTATAGAAAGTGGTAAAGTGTGACAGGGAGAGATGTGTTTCGACATTAAGATGATTGGAGCGTGAAATTTTTATATTCAGTTTGCAGCAAAAGCGCAGCATCAGAACAATAGTGTGTTTTGGAGACTGCAAGAGTTCTTTGTCTCATGGATTATTTAAGGATGGAAAGAGACAGCGTTAATATTCATTGTTTCAAATCGGCTTTGCCGAGCTCATGTTGGTTTTGTTCGTTAGTATAATACCCTGAGGAATAAAATTGAAAACACTCGTTTGAGTTAACTTCTCGCTTGTACCCTTATAAAATGTTAGGCTGGTATTACGCTTATCAAATATCTTGGTCCAATGTACATTTGATCAAATAAATTCGACGACTTCATCAAAATATCGGTCATAATTATTGGACAAGTGTAATGGGCATCCTTCAAAGAAATTTGATCAAATACTTGACAGCAAAATTGGACCAAGATATTTGATAATGCATATGATATGTGAAATGGTTGCAGCACCTTACCAGTCATGATTTGTATACAAAATTGTATTGTAAACTTGGCGATTAAAAAGAGTGGTCATGAGTTTCTTGCCCGTTCTTCTCATGAGCCCTACACCCTTGCTTTGCTGAACGTGGCAGTAAATGTAAATTCACAGAAAAAAATTTGTGTACGTTGACATTCATAAGTGTTACCTTGTAACCTAACTTGAATAAATTTATTTTTGATTGATTGATTTGATTTGATAAGTGTAATACCAGCCTTAGCTAGAGATATAAGGCGATACACCCACATTTGATAAATTATGCTTGAATATAGTGATAAAGTTATAATTATCATAGATTTATATTTTTACTTTTTATTTACAAAGTACAAGCAACGATATGCTTACAGCTGCGATGTTTACAGGGAATCGTCCCGTCTTAGCTTTGATTTCCGGGCCAGGCCAAGTGTATTGTAGTTTCTTGTTAAGTAATTTCTGGTAGCGGCACGAAGTCTGTAATGCGCCCAGTTAATGGTAATAATCTGACCATCTATTGACTTACAGGACTTAGACACAAAACTGGTGAAATAATAATATAATATAATATAATATTCTACCACATACACACAACACCATCTAGCCCAAACTATGCAGAGCTTGTACTATGGGTACTAGACAATGGATAAACATACATATATACTTTTTTGTTTTTTTTTGTAAATACATACATATTATACATAAAAATGTAAACTTAATACTCCTCTGTCTGACCTTCAGGGATACAGACGTGAGACTATGTAGGTTTTCAACACACGAGTTTGCCTGCATTACTTTCAAATGTACCCGTATTAGCTATCTTTGCTTAATCAAAAATTTAAAAATTAACTGCCTCCGTGGCGCAGTGCTAGTGAATGCGACTGCTGTGCATGAGGTCACGGGTTCGAATACCGAGTCGCGCCAACAAAAAGTTATTGGGTGTTCTGTTAAGAAATCTCAATAGCAGCCCTGAGTTAGGAAGTTGGCGGTGTTGGACACCCCCGTGCCTCGGAAAGCACGTACAGATCGCGCAATCTATGATGGCCGGACTGAACATAGCGTCTCTGAATTGTTGCGCATGTATGTACAGTTACAGTCGCTAAGAGGCGTCCCGCCCCCGCCCCCCTGTCATCAAAGAGACCTAAAACTTGTAACTGCGACGCCACTCGCGCAATGTTCAGACCGGTCATCATCATCCAGTGCGCGATCTGTCAAGCCGTTGGTCCTGCGCCTGTTAGGAAACAGAGAGTGAACTTGTGTTTGCGCACACGCTTGTGCACTATAATATCTCCTGCGCAGATGGCCAGTCTCCGTTAAGATTGGCCACCGTGACCGAAATCGGTCTGGAGGACATTGTTATTATAATTATTGATCAAAATTAGTTGTTAGTTGCATCAAAGTCTCTTCACTAATTCCACTGCACGGATAACACATATCCACTGCATAAGTGATTTACGTAATTACATACTTAACTATACATGTTTAATAATAGTTTATTGTCTCATAAAAACAAGCAATACATGTATTGAGGCCCTAGACCCACACTAGGATTCCCTGTGTTGTGGGATCTAGTCTCTTACGTTCAGTTACAATAATTCGACAATAGAAAAAAATATTATTATAACTTGCGACCTAGTGACGGTTTTTTATTTAAAAAAAATTATACACCTAACTCATGAATCACTCTGTCTATTGTTGAAAACGGCATAAAAATCCGTATAGTATTTTTTGAGTTTATCGCGAACAGACAGGCAGATGCGTAGTGATGTACTTAGTATTATGTATACATTATATAATACTAGCTTTTGCCCGTGGCTTCGCTCGCGTTAATTTAGAATTTGACAATCAATTCGGGTTGTACTCTGCTTGTAATAAATACAGCCATGATTCGAAAAACATGTGGCGCCATCTATTATAAGAACGTTATTGTTGTTTTCCTCGGGAAAAGTAATTTTTTTCGGGATGAAAGGTAGCCTATGTCCGTTTCTGTACACCTGACAACGTATATGCAAAATTTTAGAATTATTGGTTCAGTGGTTTAGGCGTGAAAAGGTAACAAACAAACAAACAAACTTAGTTTCGCTTTTATAATATTAGTTAGTTAAGTTAGTTATTAGTTATAGTTATATAATGTCCTAGATAAGACACCCAATACCATTGTGAATAAATCTTTAAAGGAAGAGCTCCTTTAAGAAAGATTTAGTTAATTTAATTGAAACATAGTAAGCACTACAATTAATTAGTCCGGGATAACTTACAAGCGTCTGAAATATTATATTTCAGTTCAATTTATCGTTCTATTTTAGTCTTTGTGTTATTACTTTGGCTACAAGTAATGAAATTGTTTAGGTACAGAAAGCGTCGTAAATAAGAAAAACATGCGACATGATGAATTAATGAATGAATTTGATTAGTTATTATATACTAGTTTTCACCCGCGGTTTCGCTCGCGTAAATGTAAGTTAGGTTAGGTTAGGTTTGCAACAGTTATTTTTTCTCGATGAAAGGTACCCCATGTCCTATTCTGTACCCCTGACAACGTGTATGAAAAATTTCATGTTGATCGGTTGAGTAGTTAAGCCGTGAGAGCGTATTAAACAAACAAACTCATTTTCGCATTTATAATATTAGTTAGGATTAGGATACTAATATTATATAGCTGAAGAGTTTGTTTGTTTGTTTGTTTGAACGGGCTAATCTCAGGAACTACAGGTACGATTTGAAAAATTCTTTTAGTGTTGGATAGCCTGTTTATCGAGGAAGGCTATATACTATATAACATCACGCTACGACCCACGGGAGCAGCGCAGTAACAATAAACGCGGCTGAAACCGCGGGCACATCTAGTATAATATATGAAAAGTTTCATCAATTAGTTTAAAAATTATTGTAATGTTTTACAGCAATGATTAAAGATCGTAAGTAATATTATAAACGCGAATGTGTGTTTGTTAGGCTTTTACGCCTAACTACTCCACTGATTACCATTAAATTGTGCTTGCACGTTGTCAGTGATATGCCAATGAATTGCTTTCCCTTGAAAACAGTACTTTGTCTGGATTAAAAGTACTCTACAGGGTGATTTTGAAATCGTGTAATTCCTTTTAACCACGCATTCTACTGGTGTTATAGAATAACCCTGATCATACATTTTTTTATTATTATCTATTATGTTTTTGGAAAAATTAATGTACCGTTTTTTTTCGTGAAATGGTTTCAGATATTCATATGTTAACCAACCGACACAATTTTAATTTTTTACTAATTAAAAACAAATTGCATAACAATAACTAATGTCGTAAATAATAAGGGGCAATAAAAAAGGCCGCCCGTTAACATTCTTCTTCTTCTTTTCGTGTGGTTAGTGGTCAACCTGTTATCAAGAGTTGTTCAAGCCGCCCGTAGGCCTCTGACATGGCTTAACGACTGCTATCAATTTGACAACAACCGGGACCGACTTTTTACGTGCCCTCCGAAGCACGGAGACGCTCAGATGAAATACCACTAAGCGGTCACCCATCTATAGACTGGCCGCACCCAACGTTGCTTAACCTCGCTAATCGTTTACCGATCAGTGAGTGCAACTGGCTATGAGCGCCTCACGCCTTAACATTAACATAATAATATGACTATCAACATCGGTACATTAATTTTTCCAAAAACATAATTCTAATAAAACAAAAATATGCTCAGCGTTATTCTACATCACCAGTAGAATGCGTGGTTAAAAGGAATTACACGATTTCAAAATCACCTGTATAGCCGTCCGCTGCGTAAGCGGAGCTTAACGCAGCGAACGGCGTAAGTCCTTTTCTGTACCCCTGACACCGAGTATGCGAAATTTCATGATGATCGGTCGAGTAGTTTAGGCTCGAAAGCGTAACAAACAGTCTCACATTCCCATTTATAATATTAGTTGGGATTTAAATCTTTATGTACAGTAGAGTATACATATAGGTGGACTTAATACCAAAGGTATTCATCCAGTCGGTACACTTATGTTATACATAGGTATATAATCTTGTAGGTACCTACCTACATAATGCGATATCAAAATAAAAAATAATTCCTATATTTATGTCCCCGATTTCTGAATGGTAGATCAACACAAACCGCTACAGAATAAACAGACGTTCAAAAGTATGTCAACTGCTATGATTGGCTGACTGAATAATCAACAACCAATCAGATCAATCGCCAGGAGTTTGATTTTAACACGACGCGACGTTGGTTAGCATTTATATTCCTAGTTTGTTTTTAAATAAATAAATAAAATATCTATTAACATGTTAATCACAAAATAAGAAAGAAATATTAATCAAAACTAAATAACATAACATAAAAATTAAATAACAATACCTAGGCTTGTCTCAATTTTAAACATTATAATAGAATCACAGAAATTTATTTTCTAAGAATGCAGGTAACATATTGAATTCATGTCATCTTCATACTGACTAAATAATTCATTCAATAATTTAAAATAGCACAAGATCAAAAGGAACCATCCTAACAAAACAACTAAATATAAAATAGATTCCGGCATGTCGGTACATGTTCGAACTTGCGTTATCTGATCCTTGGTTCCCACAATTACATCCCTTAATAGTGTGTTATTTTTTCATCCCTTTCGAATGAACCAAACAATACCCAAAAAGTACCTGCTCGACGTTCGTTGGTTAAAAATTGAGCAAAAAATTATGATCTACGGTTGTCTTCATTTAGATCAGTGGTCGGCAACCTTGTCCAAAAGAGCCAAATATAGACAATCCTCAAGTGAAATCTATTCAAAGAGCCATTTTTTTAAGCTTTTCTCTAAGCACTCAATTATTACGGAAAAATTCGCATTGAAAGTACACTTTCGTGCTTACTTTTGTCAAATAAGTTTTAGTTCAACTAACAGTAAATAAAATAAAATTAAGTATAATACTTTTAAGGCAAGATAATAAGCAATATTCCGTGCCTGCACTAAAAATTTCGTGGAGCCACAGCCGAGAAGTCAAAGAGCCGCCACATGTTTATCCTAGAAACGCATGTTTCGGACCATCACGCGGTTGGCATTTCGTTGGGCTTGAGTGAAAGTGATGCAAATAGTGTTCGTGTGTCAAAACCTAATCGTAGTGCGCGTAAAGTTATCAGTGATAAGCTATCACTGGTTCTTAACCCTACCAAATCCAAATTTTTAATATTAGGCACAAAGGAATGCATAAAAAAGATACAAGACCTTAATCCGTTAGTGATGGTTGATAGCTGTCCAATTGAGCAAGTCCGTGAGGCTCGAAATCTAGGCTTGGTCATGGATGGGGAACTGCATTTTGAGACGCATGTACTCGAAGCAGTCAAAAACTGTTTTTACCGTCTCAAGCTGCTATATCGAGTTCGCCAACATCTGAGTACTGAAATGCGTATTTTGCTCTGTGAGACTCTCATATTGTCAAAATTAAACTATGCGGATACTGTGTTTGGTCCATGCATATTGAAAAGAACGGAGAAAGTAATCCAGCGTGTACAGAACGCATGTGCTCGATTTTGTTATACCATCCCACCTCGTACACATGTCACCCCATTCCTAAACAGTGGGAACCTTTTGAAGATGACTGCTCGCAGGCACCTTCATCTGGCAACTTTACTTTTTGGCATTGTTCTATACAAAAAACCGGAATATCTGTATACAAAATTAACATGGTCTCGTAATATTAATCAGTACAATACGCGTGCAGCATCTCATCTCTTGGTCACAGCGAGTCACAGAACCACAGCTTTCAGGGGTAGTTTCAAATACGCCGCAACCCATTGCTGGAATGACCTTCCACCGCCTTATGCGAAATCTGAAAACATTGCATACATTCCGTAATAAGTTTAAGATGTTTTTAATAAACAAACAAAAATCATTGTAATAATAATTTTACATACCTTTATAACAGCTAAGAACAACAATATGACGTATATATTATATAATAATAATTGTGTAATGCATACTTTGTTAATTTGCGCGTACGCACTTACCCAGCGGCAATGTTTTTTACGCATCCAGCTCCAGCTCTGTGAGACGCTTTTTTTGACATTCATGACAGACGTAACAACTACACTCAACTATAAGTGGCGTTCGGAAACACAATCTGTAAGACAATGTTCCTTTGCTTTTTTCTTTTTTTTTCTGTTTTGTGTTTTGTTGTGTAATTTTCACATGCAGTGTTTTGTAGTATATCATATGGTTATATTACACAAATTTTTTATAGACTACTATATATACATGTATATATTTATATACACTTTTATGTATGAATAAATATAGTATAAATAAATATATTGTTTAAGTTTATATTTATTATTTTTATCTCATGTTTTATATGTTTTACTTTTTTATGCATTGATCTATATTAATAAATTATTGTTAGTAGGCCTGCGAGAATACCAGCGTTGCAGTCTATACTGCAACAATAGCTGACGCAGTTGCCTAATTTGATCTCCATGTACCGTTTTCGGGTTAATTGTATTATCTAATATTGTTTTTAAAATTATGTATATATGGAGATGCAAATAAAACATTTTTCTTTCTTTCTTTCTTTCTATTATTGCAAAAGATTGGTGAGTTTAACTGGACGACATTGTATGAATTGTCTTGTCCGATAACATTATATCAGACGTCAAGTACAGTGTTCGACGATTTGTACAAAAGTATCACAATAACAGTGCCGTAACGGCAAATAAGAATACGTCAACCATGGATAGATAATAACTTGTATGCTTTAATATTACGTAGAAATTATTTATTTATAGTATGGAAAGCGCAACCAAAGAATATGAACAAACGTTTAGATTATACGAAATTTAGAAATAAAGTTAGTAAGATAATTATCGAAGCAAAAAATAAACATAGACAGTCGGAAATACAAAAAAGTAAGGGGGATTTTAGTAAAATATGGGAGAACATAAACTCCTGGCTGGGTAGGAAAATAACAAGTCTAGATAGTGTTATTTTGAAACACTTGGGGAAAACTGAAAATATCAGTAATATTTGTAACAACTTTACAAAAACATTCACTAAAGAAATACAAAAAATTAAGCATGTCTGTAACACGCAATTTTTGAAAAGGGAGAATTACGTATGCGCATGTAATATTAGTTATATAAAAAATATAAATAGTATAGAAAAACATACCCAACGGATGTTGAAAAAATAATAAATAAACTATCTTATGATAAATCGCCAGGTCTAGATGGCATACGCGTACAAGATATTAAATACCTGTGTAAACAAGGCAGTCCGATTTTAGCTAGCTTTATTAATATGTGTCTATCGAAAAGTTTATACCCAGACCAACTTAAAAATGCCATTATACGCCCGATTTACAAATCCGGCAGCCACTTAGAGTACGTTAACTACAGGCCAATAGCAATATTACCAGTCATAGATAAAATAGTCGAAAAAATAGTAGTTGGACAAATCAGCGAATTTTTGGAATCAAACCACATACTCTCTGATACGCAGCACGGCTTTAGAAAAGGAAGGAGTACAGTTTCCGCTCTAATAAGTTTTGCGGATTACGTAAATGAAACATTAAACTCGGGAAAGCAGCTGATAGCAGTATACATAGATTATAAAAAGCATTCGATACCCTGGACCATGACATACTGCTTCTAGCGATGAGTGAATGCGGTATGCGCGGGCCAACTAATGACTGGTTTAGAAACTACCTTACAAACAGAAAAATACGCACTATTGTGAGCGGAGTGGCCGGCAAGGACGCGCCAGTAAAAATGGGCGTGCCCACCGGTTCCGTGTTCGGCCCCGTAGGGTACTTGATGCACGTCAACAGCGTCGCGAACGTAGTGGCCAACTGTCAGGTATATAGGTACGCAGACGATATGTGTTTGATTTATGCCTCGAAAGATATCTCCCAAGTGCAAAGAAATATACAAGCAGACTTTGAAGAGATAACGAAATGGGCACATGACAATGGCATCATGGTAAACGCAAGCAAAACTAAGTGCATGCATATGCATTCCCCATACAATCAGAACGCGAAAAAGATGAATATAGGTGATATAAGCATAATAGCACACACATATGATTGTCTACATAGTAACAAATGTAACTGTAACTGCGACGCGCTGCAATATGTACACAATTATAAATACTTAGGCCTCGTGATTGATAAATACTTTAGTTGGGCAATGCACGTATCTAACGTTTGTAACAGGCTGCGATCTATCCTAGGTAAATTTTATCAATTAAGCAAAGTACTGAATACTGCTACTATGAGAATTGTCTACTTCGCTATTGCAGATGCATTAATAAACTATGGATTAGTTGTGTATGGGAGAACTTTTGTTACATATTTTTAAACGACATTGAAAACTTACAAATAAGGCTGTTAAAATACTTAATTAGCAAAAAAGAGAAAAATGAATGTAATAAAGAATATGATAAACTGTTTCCTATGTGTAAAATTTTGCCAGTAAAGAAAAAAAATGTATATTTAATAGGATTACAATACTACTACGAAGATGATTACAAATATGCTATAGATAATATATACAACACTAGAAGGGTTAGAGAACAAAAGCTAATTCAACCAAAAGTAAAGAACTATTACGGTCAAAGAACAAATAGGTATTTAGTTCCCAAGATTTTTAATGATATAGATGAATTAAGAAAAACACCTAAAATAAGTATTAATACTCTCAAGAAAAGACTGATGGATGTATTGCTGGATGGTGTATGTGTCGTCTAGCAGTGCAACTATGAGTCAGTATATTTAAAAATAAAAAAATATATAAATTGTATGTAAGGTCATATGTTATTTTGTTTTTAACTTTAAATATTGTTTCCTTTTTTTTTTAAACTATTGTGTACTGAGCTATTTTTTTTAATGTATGGTGATAATTTTTACTAGAATATAAGAGCGTGTCTCGCCTTTAAACTTAACGTTTGGGGAGTATTATGTATAATGTTACTGAATTACCACTGTATAGTACTTAAATAAAAAATAAAAAAATTAAAATAAATGCAGCTCGCGAGTCGCGGGCTGCCGAACACTGGTGAAGATGATTTGATTAAGGGTGCTAGTTACGAACACACACATGTGTAAATGTATTCACACATAGACTCACGCCTGTATATCAGTGAGAGGGCAAGCAGAAGTGTTCGCAGGATTATTAGGACAGATTATGAGTTTTTGATGCCCTAAGTTAAAATTTGAACCGTGCTTTGTAGCCATTAGGTAAACACCTCTAATGTTGATGTTACGTGGGTCCCACTCATTATTACAAAAAATACGTAGGCGTGCTACATTTCTGCCTTACCCTAAACTTGCGTGATTTTATGTATGTAATGTTTTCTATATTAAAAGCAACGTTATAATAATATTCTTTGTTCTAGCCACACCTTTCTAAGTTCATGTGCCACCACCAAATCCTATATCTAACGCTATCTGACCCGCGCATCTTCGTCTGCTTGACATAAGAGAATTTTCCCTGTGTCTGCAACATTTTTCATTGATACTCCGCTATTATTCGTTGTAGCGTAATTTTATATAGCCTATAGCCTTCCTCGAAAAATAGGCTATCCAACACTAAAAGATTTTTTCAATTCGGACCAGTAGTTCCTGAGATTAGCGCGTTCAACCAGACAAACAAACAAATTCTTCAGCTTTATAATACCCACTAGTTGTGCCCGCGGTTTCACCCGCGTTTATGGTTACTGCACCGCCCCCGTGGGTCGTAGCGTGATGTTATATATCCTATAGCCTTCCTCGACAAATGAGCTATCCAACACTAAAAGATTTTTGCAATTCGGACCAGTAGTTCCTGAGATTAGCACGTTCAACCAAACAAACAAACAAATTCTTCATAATATTAGTATAGATTATCTTGCGAGCATGATGAGCAAACTAGACAGGGCGATACAGAGTGATAAATGACTGCACGGATGGCGTAGTGGATTAGTGGTCGCCTCGCTACTGCGACTGTGCCGAGTGTTGCAGGTTCGAATACCACACGAAAAAAATAATTGTGTGATCCACAAATGTTTGTACCGAATTTGGATGTTCTTTGTACCTATCCTTTGAATTAATGTTTGTAAAGTCCCTAGCGATACAGGCATTACTCCTAGTGTGGGAAATGTCCTTAATGTAGATAATGCCAAGGGCATTGTCTACCAGTCGACCTCCTTAGGGTGATGCAGAGATAAAAAAACACACACACAATAATATCAGCCCTGTTTTTAAACTGTCCCACTGCTGGGCATGGATCTCCTCTCAATATGGGAAGGTAGTCCACCAAACTGGCCCAGTGCGGTTGGAAGACTTCACAAGTATTCGAGAACATTATGTAATAATAATAATAACTAGCGGTCGCCTAGTGCTCGAAATTCGACCAACTGATATATATTATGTCATGTCATTATACTCGTATATTGATGTAACCATAGTTACGCGCTTCGACTGCGTGTGTCAAATGCATGGTTGTGTGCGTGTAGTGTTTTTTCATTAATTTAATGTACTTATTATACATATTTTATATAAATATTAGCATTCGTCACTTCTTCTCTGTATAAACTATAAGTGTGCGAAATTTCATACTCCTCCGTCCGCCCAATTTTCGTAAAAAGGAATCCAAAGTTTTCGCTTCACGTATTAATATATAGATAATCCTTTATTCACAAGAAATATGGTTACATACTGGTAAGGTAATTGTGGTCCTATCACATTCTACCATAACAACGGTGCGTAAACATGTCAAAGTTATAGACAGATATTGTACAAAATGTGTTAATCATTATATTGGTTTGATATTATATTGATTTGTATTTAGTTAATTAATGTCAAGATTTATGCCGTGAATAATTATTGTAATAAATAAGGTACAGGAATGTAGAACTCTCAGACGTGTAGGTTTCGTCACGATGTTTTTCTTCAGCGCTAAAGTGAGCGATTAATTAACTATTTAATACGCGTATAACTTCGAAAAGTGTGCGCCTTGGGATCGAAACTCGAGACTTCTGCGTGGAAGTCCAACGATTAACCACTATGCCAGTGGAATTCGGACGAAATACACCTCTGATTTAGGTAGGCCATTATTGTAATCTGGCCTACCTAGATCAGTCGTCTGCATACCTATATTTGTGATGCCAGCCCAAGGGTCAAAGTCCTCTGGACCTCTCTACGATTTAAAATTGTCTTATATGATTTTTGTCATCTCGCGCTTCATCTACAATGAGTGTAATTGATACAATTGTTTGATGGCCCCTACACATCATTTTGCGTCTAAGATTAGTTTAAAAGATAAAATTGTTAGTAATCAACATTCTTTTGTGGATAAAAATATGTGCGATGTTTTTGATATTTTTATATTCTTAGGATGGATACTTCAAATTTTTGATATGTTGACTACGGATTTGCCTTTTGTGATTCTGATGGACGTCATCCGGCATCCTCTTGAGTATGAATGGCCAGAAGAAAGATCTTTAAGATTAAGTACTTGCAGGAAAGATCGAGAGGCCCCATTATGGACAGGATTAAATGTAGCGAAGCATAGTTATACGCATAAGCAGTTAAATTATATAACTCGCTACCTGTTCACTTGAAAACTAATCTACCTTTTTAATTTAAGAGACATGTCACGTCAGTGGAGCAATCGCCACACATGTCGTCATCTTCTGCTTTCCTTTTAACCTCTTAATACGTGTGTTTAATTATTTATTATCTATATATTAATACATGAAGCAAAAACTTTGTACCTTTTTTTACGAAAATTGCGCGGACGGAGGAGTATGAAATTTGGCACAGTTAAAGTTTATATGGAGAAGAAAGGGCGAATCCTAATATTTTTATAAAATATGCATTAGAAATACATTAAATTAATGAAAAAAACTACACGCACACAACCATGCATTTGACACACGCAGTCGAAGCGCGTAACTATGATTACATATATCAATATATAATGACATAATAATATATATCAGCAATATCTAACAGGCAAACTTTGGTCGAATTTCGAGCACTAGGCGACCGCTAGTTTATATTATTTCGACAAAATTTTACTACGAGATGCATTTCTTTATTTACCAACTTTGTAACATAATAATTAAAAACCACTTTACTAAGCCTTGTCATACCGAGAAGAGGCCTGTGCCCAGCAATGGGCTGTTTATACCTATAGAGGGCTGATATCATTATAATATGACAAGCCTAACATAAGCTATAGTATATGTATTTATATACATACTAGCGGTCGCCTAGTGCTCGAAATTCGACCAACTGATATATATTATGTCATGTCATTATACTCGTATATTGATATATGTAACCATAGTTACGCGCTTCGACTGCGTGTCTCAAATGCATGGTTGTGTGCGTGTAGTGTTTTTTCATTAATTTAATGTATTTATTATACATATTTTATATAAATATTAGCATGCGTCACTTCTTCTGTGTATAAACTATAAGTGTGCGAAATTTCATACTCCTCCGTCGGCCCAATTTTCGTAAAAAAGGATCCAAAGTTTTCGCTTCACGTATTAATATATAGATATAATATAGCTGACTTTCCGCTGCTCTCTGCACATAGTACAACAAATATTTCTTTTATATCAAAACAAAGAAGAATAGCAAAGTATCCGACACCACGGGTTTTAGATTTCGCATTTGTCATTTGATCGGCTTTCATACGCAACTGTAGCTAACAGCTGCTCTCTGCTATGAATATAGAACATGTCCAGACCTGTCGAAACATGTGCCAGCGAATAAAACCAAACCTAAGTAAGGTAGACTGGGTCCGTAATATCACGCAGGTACTGTACAGAAGGTGTAATCCGCGCCTTATCGCTGCCACTGCGTGAATGTTATGGGTTTGATCCCACATTGCCGAAATCGCGAAAAAAATATCAGTGGTTCCATACAAAATTGGACTTTGACCTCGACAAAATGTATGGATCAGCTGATTTTTTTTCGCGATTTCGGCAATGTGCTATAACAAAAAATGTTCATAATAACATCTAAAATCACCCCCTGAGAGGTTTTCACTATACTAAGAATAACCTTGTATATTATAATTATTAAAACACATAAATCTTTAAAAATTATTGGCATTTGTATGGGATGTGATGAAAATTTTATGAAATTGAATGAAGAAACTATTAGTCCAACCTTATGGCCTAGGCCGCACTACGGTTTTTTCCTGCAAGCGGTAAATCGCTATACCGCGAACCCGCCCGAAACGCACACAAAATCAGTCGCGGGAAAAACCGCCGGTGCGGCCGCTTGCATTAGTTCCCTTGACTCACAAAATTACGCGGTTAAAAACCGCGGCGGTTTAGCCCTAGTGCGGCCTAGGCCTATATGCTATTTTTGCCCGACTGATAATCACTAAACATAAGCGCAAAATAGCACTTAAACAACGTGCCGGTGAGTGTTATATTTTAATATATATCTTTACCTATACAGCCTATTGAACCTGGTATACAACTCAAAGTCGTGCAAGTTCTCACGCTTAAACCACAGGCGCTACAATCCAGATGTAATTACAATCCACAAAAGCTTTTGTAAGTCGATTTTTTCGAAAACCAGTTCAAAAGAGGTTGCATACCAAAAGTCGCTACTTCCAAAGCCTAATTGGAATACCTGAACATGTGTTACAAAATACATAGATATACAAGGCCCAATAATCTAGAAAATTGGGCAGGACGGAATACTGCGTTTTAGGATTCTATTAAAGTTACTAGTTAGTGGTTTTAAGTGGTCGCTGGGTTCGAATCCAAAATGGAACAAAAATTTGTGTGATCCACAAATGGCTCTTCCGAGTCTGGATGTTTTTGTGTCAGCTGTTTGAATGTTTGTAAAGTTCCCGTGATACAGGAATTGTCGCGTATGTAAATATCTCTTGTACGATAGGGGTCTTTAAAAATCCTGAAGCTTTAAACTGAAGCTTCCTCATGTACACAAATACCTAGTTGATCAAGTGAGGTAAGATTTTGCTTAAGTTTGCGACCAATTGTCTTGGGTGTGCTTAAAATATTTGTTTACGGAATGTGCCTAGAAGACGGCAATAAACTTGCCCCCTTTAACTTGGCACCTAAAAGACAGCTGACGACGGAAAAAAACCAAGAGAGCGGAAAGTTGTTTAATGATCGAGGTATGGGTGAGTTAAAGCGTGCCACGATACGGCACGCTGGAACCGCCAGCAATCGGTGATTTCTACTACGACAATACTTGTTAGGCACTAACAATCTGCAACATTTGTCGTGAAGACTTGGCGCCTTGATCATACTTCACCCCGTAAAATTTTGCAGGTTCCAATCATCTGATGATATGACCGCCTCGTCTCTAATGAGTTAAAACCCAAAAAAAACAACAAATACATACGGATTTTATCGCGTTGTTTATTTGACACTTTATTACAACATTTTGAAAATTGTTACTACTATTACTATCAAACTTTACTTATTTTTAAGCTAATTAAATTATTGAAACTATTAAAGTGTCCCATAGTTCAAAAATGCATGTTTGATTATTGGTATTGTCTGCAAAGAGATTATTCAAATGAGAATATTAGAAAATTTAGATCCTGTTTAGAAAATATATCTTTCTCTGAGATATATGACACAAACAGCCCAAATGAAGCATATAATTCTTTCCTGGAAACATTTAAGTTATTTTATAATTTATGCTTTCCTTCTGGATATAGCACTATAAAAGTTAATAAAAAGTCTAAATGGATATCACGTGGAATTAAATTGTGTAGTTCAATAAAAAGAGAACTGTTATGGCAGGCTAGAGTTAAACCTACATCTAGTAATAAATTAAAGTACAATAGATATTCAAAATTATTAAAAAGAATTATAAACTTAACTAAACGATCTCAAAATATTAATAATATTAAAAATTCGAATAATAAAAATAAAACCACATGGCAAATAATAAATTCCTCTAAAATGCGTATCCCCAGTGATTCAATAAATAAACTTATTATTAATGATAAAGCTTTTGTTGAACCACAAATAGTAGCAAATAAATTTAATGATTATTTTATAGATAAAATTGTACCTATGCCAGTATCTGGACAACAACCTACTAAGTATATAGTAAACAATTTAAAATCAATGTATTTAAATCCCAGTACATCAAACGATATTTTAAATATTATTAAAGACTTAAAAAACAAAAATAGTGTAGGGTATGATGAAATTTCTACAAAAATAATAAAATCAGTGGGAGATTTAATATCTGAACATCTCAGTTACATTTTAAACCTATGTATTGGCCATGGTGTATTTCCTGAACAATTAAAAGTTTATATTGTAAAGCCGTTACATAAATAAAAAAGATAATAAGGAGCACATGCAAAATTATAGACCGATCTCACTTTTGCCTATTTTTTCAAAAATATTTGAAAAATTCATATATTATAGAATTTATTCATATCTTGAAAACTACAATATTTTATGTAAAGAACAAAAAGGTTTTCGTAAAGAAAAGACCATAAATATGGCGATATACGATTTTTTAAATATAGTAATTATGAATATTGATAAGAGAATACCTATCTGTGCCATTTATTGTGATATGACACAAGCATTTGATTACGTAGATCATAATATTTTACTAAAAAAGCTTGACGCCTATGGCCTAAGAGGTAATGTTTATAATTTTATAAAATCTTATTTATCAAATAGAAAACAGGTAATTGCAATAAAAAAGCTAAATCTCAAGACAAAAAGGGAAGATATATAGCTATCTAGACAGCGTAGAATATCATTCGGTGTGCCCCAGGGCAGTGTATTAGGGCCTTTGTTGTTTATATTATATATAAACGACTTACCCAAAGCAATAAAACATCCCTTAACACTATTCGCTGATGACAGTACTGTAACTATAGCTTGTAATAAACCCGACTCATACGAATCTGATATTAATAACACACTCAGCTCAATAATTTTATGGTTAAATAATTATTATTTGAAAATAAATCTCAACAAAACTCAAATAATGCACTTTTGTCAAAGACAACCTACTTGTTATAAAATTAATATTAAATATCAGAATAGTAATATATGTGCTACAAATAATGCAAAATTCTTAGGATTGACGATTGATAACCAGCTAAATTGGAAAGATCATATAGAGGCTCTTTGCAAAAAAATCAGTAGTTCGTCCTATGCTCTTCATAAACTGAAACATATAGTCAACATGGAATCTCTACTAACTGCTTATCATGGCATTGTTGCATCCGTACTCAGATACGGAATAATTTTTTGGGGCAACTCTACACATAAGGAGATCGCATTTAAATTACAAAAGAGGTACATAAGGGCTATGCTTGGGCTTCAAGTAACTGACAGTTGTAAACCTCACTTTATCAAACATAAAATTCTAACGCTTCCGTCTTTATATATTTTTGAAGTCGCAATATTTGTTAAAACAAATCCTCATTTGTTTCCTAGTCAATCGGATGTTGTTCTACGTAATAGGTGCAAAAATAATTTATGCATAAGAAGAGCTAAAACTACCCTTATGTGGAACAGTATATTCTGTATAGCTCCAAAACTCTATAATAAGCTACCGGAGGAATATAAACAATTAAATTTAAAACACTTTAGAAAAAAGCTAAATATTTTGTTGTATAATAAATGCTACTACTCTATCAAAGATTTTCTAAATGACACGTTTTGTTAAATTTTATACTTTGATTTTGTTTTTGTGTTTATGTTTCTCTTATAATATTTTTGTACGCCGATTGTATTGGCAAGACACAGTTTGTACTTTCATTTGTTTTTTGTAAGATCTTTTTTATAAACCTGTGTCTAACAAATAAAAATAATTTGAATTTGAATTAAAACTATTTATACCTACTATTACTATACTATTATGCTGCTGAAAAGCAACCGAAACGTCGGGGAAAGTGTAAACATAAATATAAATAGTATAGTAATAGTTTTAATAGTTTCAATAATTTAATTAGCTTAAAAATTAGTAAAGTTTAATAGTAATGGTAGTGTAACAGTTTCTAAATTATGTAATAAAGTGTCAAATAAACAACGCTATAAAATCCGTACATAGTAGTTTAATTTCAATGAATAACATTCGCGTAAACAGAAGACAATATTATAATGGCATACTGCTTTCGAGACAGATTCCACACACACGCTGGACTTAAGTTTACTGCGGACTAATGCATATAAACGAGTTTAATGACATGTGTGCTGTGGTATTCACGACAGTTTCTCAAAACGATTCCGAGGAGTCTAAAAGACTCCACAACCGATGACTATGTTTATAAGTAGTTACTACGCTTAAGCCAATTTTCTGTAAGAACGTGGTACATTTCCGAGCGAAGTGACTCCGATACTGTCACCTAACAATCGACAATCTTTATATTAATAAATCACTAGCTTTTGCCCGCGGCTTCGCTCGCGTTAATTTAGAATTTGACAGTCAATTCGGGTTGTACTGTAATAATATAATTCAATCATGATTCGAAAGACACGTGGCGCCATCTATTATCATAAGAACGTTATTGTTGTTTTCCTCGGGAACATTACTTTTTTTCGGGATGAAAGGTAGCCTACGTCCGTTTCTGTACACCTGATAATGTATATGCAAAATTTCAGAATTATCGGTTCAGTGGTTTAGGCGTAAAAAGGTAACAAACAAACAAACTCATTTTCGCTTTTATAATATTAGTTAGGAAGTTAGGATTAGGATTATTACAATGGCGGGTTTTTCCATTGTACTTTTGCTGGGAAATTGTATTTTTTTTTTGTTGTTGCCTTTGCATCCTCCCTTTATGAACGCAAACAACTATATGTAAGCGTGTGTTCGTATTCTCGCCTTTAAGTCTGCCATCTGTATCTTTGTAATTTATGTAGGTATGTAGCATCAACTTTAATCTCGTGAAAACTGCAATTAGCGAGAAAGTATTTGTAAATTAACTCTTTTGTTGAATTTTACACTTATTCTGGACGTTTTTGGGTGATAAAGTCAAAAGGCGGCACCTTTATGACGTTTCAGAAGAATGGGTATGAGCTGTTTCTTTTAACTCTTGTTTATTTTAATTGTGGGTTGGTTATGTGTCTTTTATTAAAATAATGACTGTTTCTGTTAAACTTCTTTTCTCGAGCAGAGTGATTTGGAAGGCAGGTAGAGCTTTTGCCCAGCAGTGGGACATAACATAACGTTATGAGAAAGAATGTTTAACTAGCTTCCCTCTGTGACTTCACCCGCGTAAAAAGAGATAATGTTTTAGACAGCGTTATGTATTGATAGGCTTAAATCTAAAATTCTAGAGAATATGCATCATCAAGATATAGGCGCTCATAGCCAGTTGAACTCACTGATCGTTAATAGATTAGCGAGGTTAAGCAACGTTGGGTGCGGTCAGTCTATAGATGGGTGACCGCTTATTGGTATTTCATCTGAGCGCCTCCTTGCTTCGGAGGGCACGTAAAATACATAAAAAGTCGGTCCCGGTTGTTGTCAAATTGACAGCAGTCGTTAAGCCATGTCAGAAGCCTATGGGAGGCTTGAACAACTCTTGACATCAGGTTGGCCACTAGCCACACGAAAAGAAAAGAAGAATCAAGATATAGGTGAATGTTAATCCAAAACGTGGTTTATCTGTGTGCGATAATAATTACGATTATATTTTCTCGTTGCATGATTCATACACTAGGAAATGGCGATCGTAATACTATAATTATATACTATTTGAATAGATGTAATAGCATCCAAATAATTTTGATTATTGCTGTTATATCTTAAGATATCAATAATAGGAATGGATGTTCAACATATTTTGATGGAATGTGTTAAAAATAACAGTAAAAGAGAAATTATCAAAAATCTTTTAAATTTTAGTTGTATGGATGTTGGTATAGTACAAAGTATACTCAGTAACCCAACCTTTGAAAAAGCATTAATGTTTTGCGAATTGTTCAATTGTCCACATTAATTGTAATATTAGTAAGTTAATGTATGTAGATGTATGTACTTAGTTTATATCTTTTATGTGATGCTGTAACCTGATAGTGTTATAATAGGATTGACATATAATTACTTTATATAAGTCCCCAAACAAATAAAGAAAAAAAATAATAGGAATGTCTCTGTTCCCGGCTATCCTACATGGTGGTGGGTCAAACCTCTTTGTATTTCTTTTCCAGTTTGCCCCTTTTTCGCCTTCAAATAATAGAAGCCTTAATAATGGCAAATTGCAGCTTCCAAACCGGAGAGACACTAAACGAACAAACATAGAAATGACATTGTATAAAAAATAATTGATATAGATTATTAATAATATATACAATCTTTTTTCACCGTGGTAAAGAATAGGAATACCAAAATAGGATTGAAATTGAATTACTATATAACGGTTTTTATCTCAGTTTTTCTTTAAATTTTTTTTCTTTTCTATACCTACATATTTAAATGTATTCAACTATTTTATTTTCCATTTTCCTCAATTGTTTTAGCAGCTATGGTGACGGATACCAATCAAAAATAGAAACTGCTTAAAAAAACATTTTATAAATAAAGATCCAATACATCCATACGAAATAAAGCAGTTCAATAATTTCACAGCACAACCATTTACTAGTTCAGCGAAGTATACCCAGTAGAAACGCGAAATTTGCTTTTTTAATATCTCAAATGCCATGCAATACTTGCCGAGCGCCAGTAATTGCCCGGCGCGCTTCACATACCTTGCATCTTCAGAATACTCTAAGAATACCTACATTTCCCTCCCTGTATAAACTTTATTTATAGACATGATAAAGTGAAATATCGTTATTTTCCTAGTATTTTTAATCAAGTGTTAGTGAAGTAATTTTTGCTCCTGCCGTTTTCCCGGAAAACATTATTTCAAAGTTCTTGACTTTTTCAACGGGCTGAGATGAGTTTATAGTTTACTGCAAGCCAAGCCCAATGAGTTTTTGCATACCTAGTTTATTGGACACCAGTTTTTGGCCTTGGCTTCTCTCGTTTGAGAAAAGTACTTTTTCTTAGATAAAAGGTACCTTATTTCTTTTTCTGTGCCTACCGAGTATGCAACATTTCATGATGATCGGTCGAGTAGTTAAGGCGTGAAAGAAAGAAAGAAATTTATTTAGCAACCAGCTGTCTCCTGCGGTTTCACCCACATTCATGATTATTGCCTCACTCTCATGGTTTCATTTTATAGGTGATAGCTTTTTCTCGCGGCTTCGTTCACGTGAAAATAGGTTCGGTTATGTTAATAACAGTACTTTATAAAAATAAAATATAGACTATGTTGCTTTGTGATAATATAGCTTTTAAATGATGAAGGAATTTTTAGAATCGGTTGAGTAGTTTTTGATTTAAATCGTTACAAACAAATAAACAAAAATCAAATCTTTCCTCTTTATAATATCCGTACAGAAAACAGCATTATCAGGTTGAATACATCGGAAACGTAACAAACAGTATAGGTACTCACATTCGCATTTACATATAATATTAGTCAGGTAACGCTGCTGGTATTGGCTAAAGTTTTGAAGTAGTGGACTACGATTCGCTGATTGTTTGAATCAAGTCACTTGTCAACGTATCAAAATCAAATTCGAGATTTATAGTTAACTAGCTTTTGCCTGCGGCTTCACTCGCGTTAATTTAGAATTTGACGATCAATTCGGGTTGTACTCTGCATGTAATAATATAATTCAATCATGATTCGAAAGATACGTGGCGCCATCTATTATCATAAAAACTTTATTGTTGTTTTCCTCGGGTACAGTAATTTTTTTCGGGATGAAAGGTAGCTTTTGTCCGTTTCTGTACACCTGACAACGTATACGCAAAATTTCACGATGATCGGTTCAGTGGTTTATGCGTGAAAAGATAACAAACAAACAAACTCCTTAGGATTAGAATAGGATTAGCCTTTCATCAATTATACTTAAGCCTATAAACGTGCGTGAACAATGTGATGATAATCAGAGCAGCAAAGGTTATATTAGCTGCAGATTTTTTATTACAAACGTTTCAGTGGTTGCCTCGCCTCTAAGTCGCAAAATGAATCTCAGGTTTTACTGACATGAACACTAACTATTGGATAAACAGGGCAATCAGTAATTTTAACTAAGACATCATTTCAACGAAGTTACCATCAAATCCAGGATTATCTTTTAAATGTTAGCTACATAAGAAATTCTAAAGGTCTAAAGATGTAAACCAAACAAAATTATTAAAAAAAAACATACATGACAGACGTACACTAGCACTTTGTGACATATGAAAATCTTCTATCGCTTTTACTATGGGGAGTGCTCCGAGGAAATGTTCGGACTGATCCCTGTTGCCTCTTTTCGCCATCGTCCTACGTGACAGAATTTCCATCCCCATCATTTAGATAGTTGGCAGTCCACAACTGTGCGTTTCTCCAGAAATTTTCTGCCTCGCACGACTAAACTGTGGAATGAACTGTCGCCTGCGATATTTCCGGACCAATACGATCTACAAACCTTCAAGAAAAGAGCGTACTTCTTTTTAAAAGGCCGGCAACGCATTTGTAACTCCTCTGGTGTTGCGGGTGTCCATGGGCGGCGGTAATCGCTTACCATCAGGCGAACCGTCTGCTCGTTTGCCACATATCCCATAAAAGAAAAGGTAGTTCGTGACTAAATGTAGTTAAAAAAAATTACGTTAATACTTACAACGTTTTTTTAAAAGAAACGAAATATACTTTAATGTCACAAAATAAACACGAAGTACCTTCACATAATTAAATTGACATACATAATATATACATTGTTTGAATCCTGTATGAAATAAGCAACTATTTCCATGAGTTTTTATCATTTAAGAAATCATTGGTTGAATAATAGCTCTCCGGATAAGCTTGACTATTAACAGCACTTTTAAATTTGAGTAAAGGTAAATTTATAATATATTATCAATCGGTAGTTTATTAAAAAAGCGTATATAACATAACTATAGTCCATTTCATACATACTCAACGAACATAATAAACAAAATAATGCGCTGAATTTAAATTTAATGGAATATATATATACTAGCTATTGCCCGCGGCTTCGCTCGCGTTAATTTAGAATTTTACAATCAATTCGGGTTGTACTCTGCTTGTTTAATAATATAATTCAATCATGATTCGAAAGACACGTGGCGCCATCTATTATCATAAGAACGTTATTGTTGTTTTCCTTGGGAACGGTAATGTTTTTCGGGATGAAAGGTAGCCTATGCCCGTTTCTGTACACCTGACAACGTATATGCAAAATTTTAGGATGATCGGTTCAGTGGTTTAGTCGTGAAAAAGTCACAAACAAACAAACAAACTCATTTTCGCTTTTATAATATTAATTAATTATAGTTAGGAAGTTAGGATCAGGAAGTTAGGATGTACGGATGGCGAAATTATTTAAATGGATACCAGGTCATTATACCACGCCGCAGTATTGGTGATTCACAAATAGGTTTAAGTGTGGAAGTTATTTCTGTCCAATGTTGAAATGTTTATAAAATCCAACGTGACACAGAAATTATTCCAAGTGCCGGCAAAATCAATAGGCATATTTTAATGGCCGTTTTTGGATACCTGATTAATATGTTTTTGAACTATTTATATACCAATATCAAATGTGTGTATAAAGTAAAAGCACCTTTACAAAATAATATGGCAGGGAACTAGTGTTTGCTCGTAGTTTTCCAATCAAGCAGGCCATTTGTGTCAACAGTTGTGTGTAAACACTGAATTTAATTAAAATCACCGGCGCGATACGAATGAATGGAATATGAGTTGGCATGCTTTTCCTGTATCTGCGTTCGTAGGCATTTCTAGTTTGAACGTTCATTTTATTCGTACCTATATTAATTATAATAAATGTAAATGTAAATTTAAGTTTAGCTAAACTAAACTGCTAAAACGCAACGAATTTGTATATACATATATTTAGCTGAGACAAATTTGTCCAAAATCGGTATTTAATGAATTAACATTTATGTACAAAATTTAGTAACCGGTTTACCCAATTTTGTACATAAATGTAAATTCAGTAAATTTTGTAAAGTAACTAAACTTTGATATTCTTGTAATTCTTGGTTTGCATTTATTATAAAATATAAACACTATAGTTACTGCTGGCATTTCAGCTCAGCTTGAATCTGGCCATGCAACCTTGGATTGCCCAGCAGGGATATTGCCAAGAAGAGTGAACTAATGGTTTTTAAATCACGGAATAAGACCTATCCTAATATACCTAATGTTTCACTATTCGGGACGTCCCTGTGTACGGTGTACAGGTTTAAATACCGGGACCTGGGTCGCCGAAGACTTAAAGCATAATCTTGTTATAGACAGGAAACGTAGGTCGCTGGCTGTTCGTTGTAACATGTTGGCCCGCAAGTTTGCAAAATGTACAAATGCAGTAAAGCTGACTTTATTCAAAGCATACTGTCAGACATTTTATACATGCAGTCTCTGGGTCAGTTATAGTCACCGGGCATACAGCGATCTACCTGTCCACTACAATAACGCACTCAGGTTGCTATTGGGGTTGCCATGGAGGTGCAGTGCATCAGGGATGTTTGCAGAGACATATACTGACGGCTTCGCCGCTATCATGAGAAAAAGGTGCGCCTCTTTGAGGGCGCGCCTTCGCGGCAGCACCAACTTCATCCTGAGTGTGTTCGCGGATCGGTGGGAGACCCCGATGGTGCGAAGATGGATGCAG
Organism: Catocala sponsa; assembly: GCA_963564715.1. Taxonomy (NCBI): domain Eukaryota; kingdom Metazoa; phylum Arthropoda; class Insecta; order Lepidoptera; family Erebidae; genus Catocala; species Catocala sponsa. The sequence continues at coordinate 21,821,296 of OY751341.1, read as the reverse complement.
CTACATGCTGTGATGTAATCATGCATATTACTCATTGTCTACTAACATTATTATTTTAAGGTTATTGTTACTAACACTCTATGGACTTCGTCCAAAATAAACGTATTATTATTATTTGTTTCTCTTTCACGGGTATATTCCTAATACGTTAGGAAAATACCCGGCCCTTTGGGAGGTTTACACGGAGACATGGGTCCAACGTGAAGAGGCCCTTCAAGAGTTTTAATCAAAGGTAGGATGGAACACCTACAGCGGCACTAGCCGCAGCAGGCGTAGGACTATTGCTAAGTATGGATTCTAATATATGGGCTATGGGTATGGGTGATTGATGGACTGGTGTATTGGTAACTATGGATGATAAAACGGCGTCTGCCCTGAATACTCTAATAGCATCAATCGAATGGACAGACAGTGTCTTATTATTATTATTGCGTTAGAAAAAGCTTTACTATACCGAACTCCTCTAATAAGAGGCAGCCCGTGATCCGGGCGAACTCGAACTTGCAGTATTCTGCTTCAAACACCAAATTTACGTTGACACGTGTTTCCCCTCAGGCATCCTCAGGACAGTTCGGCAATTAATTAACCAATTTAGAATCTAGTAGTTTTTATTTCATTTTAAATTAATAGTTTTCTTGTGTACTCTAAGTATCAAAGCTTAAGTAACTTCGCTTCAGCACATAAGCGTGACATAATTATTACTGAAATTCTTTCATTAATTTTATCTCAGAAGTCTCCCGAGACGTCTCAAAGAGAGGTCTTTAGAACTACTAAGTTTCATGGATCATTTATTCTATTTTCGCTGGAAATTGTTTCAAAGTTGGAGAAGGAAATATCCTTTGATATTTTTTAATTAAATTTTAAGAACATAGATTTCAGAGGGAAATAGAAAACTACACATGTAGTTTTTAAAGATGGCAGTACAGTTTATGACAATGTGCACATAACGCAAAGAACAATGGCAGAAACTCATTCATTGTTTTAGCTGAGATTAAATGCCTACGTCTTGAAAGTAAAAATATCTGGTTTAACTCAGCGTCATCTTCTGAATTAGTTTGTGCAAAATTTTTTATTCGAGAAAGTCGAGAATTATAGATATTCAGTCATGAACTTTTATAGGTTATGTCTGCAGATAACTTTTAATAACATGTTTAATATGAATTTAACGGAGAAATCAAATAACTTTTCTTTTATAATGTTTTTTTATCCGGCCGTAACTAGTTAATGTGATACTTTAGAAAAACGTAGACAATTAATGGAATTTCTTTCCTAAGTAATTCACTTTTAGACGCTCAAATTTACGTTAGCTAAGATTTCGCCATTGTTCTTTTATAAGTTATTTTGGTATTAGCATGTTCGTAAATCTAAAAGTAGTAGTTCGTAAAGTAATAGAGCCTCGCTGATTTCAGCATAAATGGGCCGGCTCGACCGGGGAAGGACTACCCTCTCACAGAATATCGATGTGAAATAGCAGTATTTCTACTGTTGTGTTTCGTTCGGTGAGTGAGAATGCCGAAGGCCGAATCACCCCCTTTGCCCCTTCCTGCTCCTTCTCCTTCCCACTTCCTTTTCTAAAGAGTCGGCAACGCGCAAGTGATTCCTCTGTTGCTGCAGGCTTCCATAGGCTACGGTGACCACTTACCGTCAGGTGAGCCGTATGCTTGTTTGCCACCTCAGTTGTTTAAAAAAAAAGGAAAGCTATGAAAATTTGAATATGTATGTGTTTTTTATACCATATATATAACAATATATAAATAAATACAAGTTTAGTTTGTATTTTCACTTTAGGGTCCAATTGAAAACCAGCGCCAGCAGTTCAGCAAATGCAGACCCTAGTATTCTCACAAGTGCCTAATATACATATAATGATACTTACAAACAATATAATTATATATCATAATAACATATATTTCCATCGACAACTAAGTTTTTCTATAAAGTTTTTAGTTTAACTTCAATTAATATGTTCAAGGCAGCAAAATAAGAAACGTAAACCTCAAAATAGTTTATTATATAGTACTAGCCTATAGTGATATTCTTCTTAAAAATCTCTTTCAAAATAGATATCACTGGCTTCAAACCTTCTGGAACCTTTGGTTTATCCGGAGACTCCTCAGAGTACGCTGAGTCATCATTATTCTTCTGCAGTGAGAGAGCATGGAAGATATTTGTTAATGGATCTCTTTTCCTTGATATCAGAGGCGTTTTGTCAGGTATAATAGCGGCATAACTGTGTGTGCCCAATGTCTTTGACCTTTGAGTCACAATATCTATTGGTACTGCTGTTTTTATTGGATATACTTGGAGGTAGACTGTTGACAAGAGTAGTCACTTATTACTGAATTAGGACCAGCGGTATACAAAAAAGAAAAGAGGCTCACAGACGTAGCGATTATAGCGCTATAATGGAAGGCTAGTGGTCCGCCTAATGTTAAGCGGAAATGATTATAGCGCTATAATGGAAGGCTAGTGGTCCGCCTAATGTTAAGCGGAAATGATTATAGCGCTATAATGGAAGGCTAGTGGTCCGCCTAATGTTAAGCGGAAATGATTATAGCGCTATAATGGAAGGCTAGTGGTCCGCCTAATGTTAAGCGGAAATGATTATAGCGCTATAATGGAAGGCTAGTGGTCCGCCTAATGTTAAGCGGAAATGATTATAGCGCTATAATGGAAGGCTAGTGGTCCGCCTAATGTTAAGCGGAAATGATTATATTGATGGCTCAGGGGGTCGCCTTGCCACTGTTACTGCACCGAGTGTTGTGGGTTCGATCCCCACACGAGACAAAAATTTATGAGTGCCAGAAATAGTTGTTTCAATTCTGAGTCTGTTCTTTGTCGTTTGTTTTAGGCGCCGAACACATCGCTCCGGCGGTCCGCGTTCTGCGTTCAGCGTTCACAGTTGCCCACATAGCGAGCGGTCTAGAAATCTAGAGTTCAGTACGTTTGTCTCGCACTAATTAAATAAACTTTTCAATTTCGTCGGACATCGTGACCGCTTTTGAAAAAAAATGGAATTTCGGCAGAACGTATGTTCTCTGACAGTCGCGGTCTGATTGCTTTTGTGTTTGTAGGATTCTAAGACATACATGACAGTGAACGCGGAACGCAGAACTCGGAACTCTGACCGCTAGACCGCCCACAGTGGGGCCGGCGGCGCCTTAATATTTGTTAAGTTCGCCACGATACAATAACTACACCAAGTGCGGGCACAGCCTTGCGTTCGGAAACTACCAATTATTATTAGACACAAGAAACATTATTTATTACACATATTTTTCATTTCTAACATTAAAATATATTTTAGTATTTTCACATATATATAGTATACATTCATATATTTACTTTTCTTTTACATTAAATTTATTATGTTATTTGGCAAGCGTAGCTGTCCGTGGCCTCACTGGACTTATCTGAAAATCAGCGCTGCACTACCTACCACGGTGCTGCAGCATTATGCTGAGATAAGTGCCATTTTTGGTCTCACACTGGCGGTACGATTAATATTATTATACAAATTGTTCATTCTTGTTTTATATTTTAATTTTTTTAAATTTTTGTGTACCTAAAATTTTTGTTTTTTTTGTTGTTATTTTTTTTATTTTGTTTTATGCCAGTGTAGAGGACAAAATAAACTGTTTTCTTTCTTTCTTTCTAAATATAAATCCAGGGGCAACTACATTGCCTAAAACATACATGAAAAGTAATAGTGGATCACTATCGGCTTATTATAATATTCTATCACATACACACAACACCATCTAGCCCAAATTAAGCAGAGCTCGTACTATGGGTACTAGACAATGGCTAAACATACATATATATATTTTTATTCTGTAAATACATACATATTATACATAGAAATACCCAGACCAAGATAAACATCCATGTTCATGCACACAAATGTTTGACTTGTGCGGGAATCGAACCCGCGACCTCAGGCGTGGCAGTCAGCTACACTTACCACTACGCCATCGAAGCCGTCTGCTTATGCTACAAGATGAACGATACATAACAGAAATACCAAATATCTCAAAAAAAAAGAAATAAAACTCACAATATAAAACCAGAATATTAATATTAGTGCACAAGCATACTCTGCTCGTTGTAACTACGCCGCACATTTTAATGTAAACCAAAAAAATATATTTCGATAAATGGAATTGAAAGTTACGATGCTGTGAAAATATCCTATATGAGTTACGTATTCAACTATGTTTTCCAATATATTGCTATCAATAAAAACCTGCTTACTTTGAGAATAAAAATTCTGATATCATTCGTAATAATTTCTCTTTACATTTTCGACCGTAATATTAAAATACGGATGTAAAAAATCATGTTGCAGGTTCCATTTATATAGTCAATTTCAATACAACAAAATCAAAACGTGTACAAACGGTTTATTGACATGACCATAGACATTTTAGTGATGTCCAATTGTAAATAATATAATTTATAATATTATAATATAATATTATAATAATATATATATATATATATATATATATATATATATATATATATATATATATATATATATATAACTGCCTCCGTGGCGCAGCGGTAGTGAATGCGACTACTGTGCATGAGGTCTCGGGTTTAAATCCCGGGTTGAGCCAAGAAAAAGTTATTGGGTTTTTCTGTTAAGAAATGTCAATAGCAGCCCGGAGTTAGGAAGTTGGCGGTGTTAAACACCCCCGTGCCTCGGAAAGCACGTAAAGCTGTTGGTCCTACGCCAGATCTCTCTCTGGTCGTGTCGGATTACCGTCCCATCGGATCATGAGAGTTAAGGAACAGAGAGTGCAATTGTGTTTGCGCACACACTTGTGCACTATAATATCTCCTGCGCAGATGGTCAGTCTCCGTTAAGATTGGCCGCCGTGACCAAAATTCGGTCTGGAGGACATTATTATTATATACCTAATGGAGATACCGCTGGGCTGTAAATGCGTTATTTAATTCGATCCCACGGCACGCACTTTTAACTATACGAAGTTATTAGTTAGTTTAAGCGTTAAGAAGATACCATTAAAAAGTTTTTCCTAGGCTGTCTATTCTACAAACTTTGTAGAATAGACAGGCTAGGAAAAACTTTTTTATGGTATCTTTACAAAGGCGTGTAGAACGCTTTCCTGTGCCAAGCGTTAAATCAACTTTTGCGCAAAGACATTATAACTTTTTAGCTTCCTACATATATAACATTTATAACAAAAGTCATAAAGTGCGTTCACTAAATAATAGTAATTTCAAAAAAGTCACACTGATCTAGTTGAAATCAATGGACTACGATGCAGTAGAAAACCTTTTAACAATACCATAAACATATACCAGTGGCTCACAAGCACATACATTCATACACATAAAGACCCCTCACGCAATTATACACACATACATACAGACACACAGACACACACACACGCACACACGCGCACGCACACACACACACGCACATATACCACATGCATGCTTTGTTAGAAATAATTTAATTAAATTAAAATATTATGTAAACAAAACCATTGTTACAACCTTAGTTTACATTTACAATTTTTATCTTCTGCTTGATTATTATTTTCTTTTTTTCTATCATTTCCTTTGTCGATGTAATAAACAATATTGTCACTATACAAGGGGAAGACACTGGGACCTGCCACACAGTGTTTACTAGTGCAGGCGTTAGGGAATTCTGTTTTAAACTGTATCAAACATGGCAATAAAGATATTATTATTATTATTATCTATGTAAATATTTAAGGTTTGTTTGAATTAGAATAAAGGTGAAGGAAATCATCCTAAGGAAATCTATAGCAAATCGATGGCGTGACTGGGTAGTTTTAAAAATGGCAGTGTCACTAACTGACTCTTACGGTCTGAGGAAACAAACATCCCAAGAGTTACATAGAGCTAGGAGGCTGTATTGCTTATTACGCTGCAGAGGTTTCCTGCTGAAAGTACCTATAACGTCTTTTTTTTTTTCTTTTTTTTTTTATTATTTTGCTCGTCAAAATGACCACACTCCACCTGATGGTAAACAGTCGTGTGGTCTAAGAGCAGTGACCTCCTCATCGCCCCCACAGTAGCCGAGGCGATGTTGAGGTCTCTACTTTGACGGCCTGAGATAATGCTTTTTCACGCCCCGCTTAAAGAACCCAGGATTGAAGGAAGAAGGAAACACGTGCCTTGGCAGAGAATTCCATGCCTTGGTCGTTCGGCAGAGATATGATATAATATATTATATATATAAAGAGAATATATTATATATATATAATATATTCTCTTTTTATGAGATCTAGAGCTGGTAGCTTTATACCTGTCTTTTAGGGCAGTGTCTCATAGCCAGTTGCACTCACTGATCGGTAAACGATTAGCGAGGTTAAGCAACGTTGGGCGCGGTCGGTCTATAAATGGGTGACCACTTAGTGGTATTTCATCTGAGCGTCTCCGTGCTTCGGAGGGCACGTAAAAAGTCGGTCTCGGTTGTTGTCAAATTTACAGCAGTCGATAAGCCATGTCAGAAGCCTATGGGAGGCTTGAACAACTCTTGACATCAGGTTGGCCACTAGCCACACGAAAAGAAAAGAAAGAGAGGGCTGATTTAGGTGGTATTTAAAGATTAGGATAGACTATTTCACTGTTCCCTGTTTTAAATCTTACCATATGATGTTCGGCATAATATGGCTTGTGCAGACATATTTACCCTGTCATTATTGGAATGGCAGATATAATTATAAACCTAGATTTTTCCTGAGGCTACGCTCGCGTAAATTTATTTTTATTTATTTATTTTACCACATCAAATAAATAATATTAAAACGTACAGGTCATGAATACAAAGTTCTACTGTATAATTGTACTTCCATTTTAAAGTCTAAAGCCTCATTTATGGAGACGCGGGGCTTCACGCGTCGCGTGTGGCGGCATCGCCCGCACTGAATTCAAACATATGGCGTTGTATGAGTGCGTTTACGGAGAAGCGATTTTACGCGCGTTTACTTGAAATAGAGCGGGCGCCGCAGCGATGCCCGACGCGTGCGACATCGTAATACATCGTACAGTTTTGTGCGTATAAATATATAACTGTGATAATATGTAATAGAAAAAAGATATGGTTAATAATAATTACAGAATATAATAAATTAGTTTTTGGGATACATAAGTGCATGCATAATTACAGAAATAACATTAGGTACATTTCTTTTTCTTCTAAGTATCTTAATATTCTTATCTCTCGATTTGTGTTAGTATGTGTGTGTGTCTGTTATAAATAATAAATATTATAATTTAGTATGTGTGCCTGTATGTGCGTATGTATTTTTATGAACACACGCACATACAGTCAAGTCAGTACAAGTCAGTACAAAATGTAGGTTATGTCAATTTTCTATCCTTGTCTTTTGTCCTTTTCTGTACTGCTGACAACGTGTAAACGAAATTTCATGATGATCGGTCGAGTAGTTAAGGCGTGAAAGCGTAAGGGCGTAAGGCCCACGAGACGGTTTTAACCCGGCCCGGTTTTTTGCCGGCGCCGGGTACAAGCCGTCGGAGTATGCACACAAGACGGTTTGCACCCGACCAGGTTTCATGACGGTGCGGCCTTCATTCGCTCTTTTTATTCTGTTAATTGTGGACGTACAAAATGTTGAGTGTTAAAAAGAGAAAATGTATTATTGCGTGGTACATGTATAAAAAGCTAAAAAAAGAAGAAAATATAAAACAAAGGCGCGTCCCATGTTCACAGAAAGAGTAGATTATGGTGCATTTCATACGCTCATTCAGAAGCAACTAATGAAACATGACGAGAAATTTGAGAAGTACTTTCGAATGAATTCCCACAACACAGGCCTCTCTTCTATCAAATTAATTAATAATTCCTGGTTGATCTCCATAATATTCCGTTTCGCGTAGGTAGTCGGCACGCGCCGTGCGTAGGTCCGGTCTCGTGTGCATACGCTCGTACAGTGTCATACTTTACTGCGCACCGGGCGTAGACGCGACGAGCATCGTGCCCGGATGCGCGGCGAGCCGGCGCTAGCGCCGGCGTCGTGTGCATAGCTTCATAGTGGCCCATACATTACTGACGACCATAGACATAGACACGGCATAGACACGGTTTGACGCCGGGCTTAGCTCCGGCGAAAAACCGTCTCGTCGGCATGAGCCCTAACAAACAATCTTACATTTGCATAAAATTTATAATATTAGTTAGATCTTGTCTTGCCGCCGGTGTGCCGTTGCTACTTACACTAAACGTACATATGCTTTTTCTTCTTAGACAGTTTGTATGAATCTTTAGCATAAGCCTTTCAGAATATTAATATGTATGTGATAGAATATTATTATATTATATTATTATTATATTATATTATTATTATATTATATTATATTATATTATATTAATAATTGAAACAGTATGGGATTCATGTAATCGTGTCTGTCAAACTTGATGTTCGTGTTCTATTTTTGAATCGGCAACTCAAAGAAAACTTTCAACGAGTATTTGCGTTGAGCGAGAGCTTATTTAGCTGAATTCTTCACAGTAAGAAGGTAATTTCTTTAATCAAAAACTTTAATCCCGGTTTCAACAGAAATCTAGCCACTCTCTTAAGAAAGATTTTCATGGTAGCTGATAGTTTAGAACTAATGGAGTTAATTATTTTAGTAGAAAATTGATATATATGAAACTTGTTTTCGCGCGCAACTGTGTCCGCATTGCGGACTTTAGTTATTCGGTGCTTTTTGTACAATACCGGGCAAATTAAAAATATACTAAATATTATATTTATTAGTGATTATAATAATTAACCTCTTATGTACCAATTTTGCAGTCTCTAATATTAATCTCGATATTAATAAGTCAAATTTAAATCAGCAATGCTCTTTATTTCCTTAGCCGTGGAAATTTCGATAAATCTGGTCTTATTCCTTGACACGAAATAAGGCCAGATTTATAGAAATTACAGGGAGAGAAAGAAAGAAGACAATAATTGTAATTTCTGTATTTTAGGACCAAGAATTTGAGCTGCGCGTTAAGGAGCCAGTGAAGGGAAAATCTGGCCTTCACTTTATATAATATATATTGATTGATTGATTATTAATTATTATTATATTTGATGATTACTTTCCATTAATTGAGTAGTTGCCTTTGTTTAATTAATTAATTAATTAAGTACACAAACGATAAGCAATAAAAATAAAACCATTTTATGCAATTGCTATCTAAATTGGTTACAAAATAAATAGGTAATTCATGTAGGTAGGTCATGCTATCTCCCTCGCACAGTTTCGGTTGATAGCGGGGTACATCACAGTTTGTATCGTGCATCCTTTTTCTGTCTTTGAAACCCCTGCTACCAGATTTGACCCTTGTATCTTTTTATTTTTAAGTAGATTTAAAACAATCTTTTCGTTTAAGAGTTTCGGTCATAAAACTATTTTAAATAAATAATAAAATAATATGTATTAACTACCCTATTTTCATTTATGTTCCTAGGTTCGGGCAAAAGCCTCAAGCGAGAGAAAATACCTGTGGGAAACCCCAGTCGCTCTTTTAATCAACTAATCGAAATTTAATAGACTAAACAAATAAGTACTTAGAAAGTGATCGTAACTCTATGGTACCATGTTCGTATAAAAGTTTGTCGACAGAAAATGGATTATTCGTATCTAAATGTACAATCAGTGTAAAAGTTTAAATTACGTAATTGTACAAAACTCAAAGCACAGACGTGTAAGGATAAAAGCTTTACTGAGTTTCATAAGTTTTTCAGTTAGACATGTTGCTCGCGCGGATCCTCTTACATTCTTTACCAAAATATTCTCTCTATAGCTTAAACTTTTTGTTTATTCGACAAAGGTGGCAGAAAATTAAGCGGCAGCAGCCTAGTGGATAAGGCATCGGACTTACGATCGAGAGGTCCCGGGTTTGAATGCCACCCATTGCACGATCGACGTGAACTCACCCCTAACACAGGCATTTAAACATTCTAGCTTAGCGGGAAGAATTAGCAAGAATACTAGTAATTTGTAACTCAAATTTCCAGTAATCATTTAAAAAAACCAACATAAAGTTCTCTTGATTGTAAGTGGCTACCGTTTACTGGAATAACTTTCAATACCGTGGTTAAAGTAACCTCTCGAAAAGAACGACAGTTTTAGATGTGACGGAAAGACGTTTGGACCTGAACAAGAGTCTGGCGGGGCGTAATAGCAGTGTTACTACTCTCACGCCGATTGCCTGCAGAATAGTAGGCTTTCCTGAGCGAGTCAAATCATTCGTATCGCACCAGATAATGGGTATTGATATTAATAAGGCAAATCGACTGAAGAAGTACTATCCTCGCACTTACAGAAAATACTAAGCTAATACTGTTAGATTTCGAAGCTCAATGCGTCGGTCCCTCCTTTTCTCATATTTCCCCTTCTTTTCCTTCCTTTCATCTCAAGTAGTATTTGCGAGTGCCAATACGGTAGCTTGGGTTGGTCACGCGCGGGTTTCCGATCCTATTTCCAGCATTCCGACACCTATGTGAAGCTGGAAATCCTGTTCCGGGTACGAAAACAACACAATACTTTTTGACTGCAATCTTTTGTAGCATATCTTCCCATCCGAGATGTTTGAGCGAAAGTCTGGGTTAAATCAAAAAAATATTTACCACGCAATTCGTCTTATCATAAACGTCGTCATCATGAACTTAAAACTGTATACACAGACATAAAAAAGCAAAGCAATGTTATTACCATGTCATTAAAATATAATGCGTTTTTAAATATGGGCTGTATATTTAAAAGGCTCATTAATATTTATGCTCATCCATAATATATAAAAGAAATAAAATTAAATAATCTTTAAAGTAAACTTATATTTGAAGGTGAAATGACAAAAATGTGGAAACTTATGGTTTATCTTGGGGTATATTTCTATATAGTTGATAGCAAAGAAAATACTAGTATTTTTAATCCTAATGATGGTGAAATCGAATTATTTAAAAATATATCCAAATGCATTAAAATCGTAAGCGATTTGATATTATACTACAAACCAACTGTTGCAATAGATACGCAAAACACTCAAGACAAACTAAAAGAGGATTTGTTTCTACTCGAAGTGACCAATAAGTTAAAAGAAAATGATACACCGGCAGTCATAATTACAGATGAAAGAGGCACTGACTCGTTGGAAAGTATTTTTATCGTTAAAGACAAAGTTTTCAATAAGAAATATAATTTGAATGGTCTAGTCGTTATATACTATGAAGCTTGTGATGATCTTTCACCAAATACTTTTAACAAAACTAATAAAGAAGTCAAATATCTTATTCTCATATCTGACTCCAGTGACCATTGCACTCGGAAACTTGAAGAAATAAAAGACCTTGTAGGTAAATATGATATAACATTCATGATACTTGATATGATCGAAGACAAATATCAACTGTTTACGTTTATACCTGAAATTGATAAAGATACTTGCAAAGAAGTTGTTGACAAGCCTGTCCATATAAACACTTGTGTAAATGGCACACTGGTAAATAATGAAATATTCCCATCAAAATATCCTACAAATTTAAACAAATGTCCATTAAAAGTTGGTATGGCGACACTGTATCCCTTTTCTGAAATAAATGACAAAGAATCACTTCAAACTTACGATCACATAAATGAAACTGTAGGATCTGAAATGGTGCTCATGAACATTTTTGCGAAAGAATTTAATGCCACGCTGGATTTATATTACATATACAGAAAAGAAGAAAATCCTTTTGGAGACTATGAGTTTATAAAATTCTTACGGAATGGGAGTCTCGATGTATGTGCAGGCGGTCTTTATAGAATCTACGGAGATATTGTAGCATATTCAGGTCTATACGCAAGGCAAGCCGTCGTATGGATTTATTACGCAGAGAGAACTGAAAGATCTTGGATAAATTTAATTGGCAAAGTGGGAGGCCTATACATTTTTATTATATTTTATGCCATCTATTCCCTCACTTGGTATCTCATTTGTGTTTTCGATGGAAATGCAGTATCCTTAAGAAATACTTTGATAAATGGATGGGGAGCACTCGTCGGTGCGACTTCTTTACAAGATGCGAGATCAGTGAAACAGAAAATATTAAATATAATGTATCTAGTTATGAGCATTCATCTATCCGCGTATATAAGTGTTCAGCTATACTCATTTCTTACTATAAGAGAGCCTCCACAGATGTTCAATACTAACGACGATATCATGGAATCGGGCAGAGTACCATATTTAAAAACTTCAACAAAATACTTTGTAGATGACAAAAAGTATAAGAATTTTGCAAACACATCGGCTGAATGCATCTCATTTACTGACTGTGCTGAGAAAACTTTGGAATACAACGGTTTGACGATAGTGCTGCAAGGAAACTTCTACCATTTTCAATCTGCCACAGCTGTCAACGGTGAAGCAAGAATACTGAGGGCGGCTGAAAATATTCTGACGGTGTACAATGAAATGCTTATAAGAAAAGATAGCCCGCTAGTAGCAAAGTTCCGCCGTCTCATGCAAAGTTTGTTTGAATCAGGTATTACAGAAAGATTGTATAATGAAGCGATCGGTATATTAGTAATGGCTAAAGCTGATAGCGCTAATAGTAATATGGTGACGAATAGCTATAGCTGCCAAGCTGGTTGTACCATAACTTTTATGCAATTTGCAGGCGTATTTTATGTGTGGTTTTTTGGGTGTTTACTGTCTTGTGTGGTTTTCATTGTGGAAATAATTACGAAACGTGAAATAAAACCAACATCAAAATTTGTGAATTGAAATGCACAATACATGATCTATATTATAGTTCACGGATGGCAGTAAGGCGCTAATTGCATTCATTACCCGTAGTAAATAATTAAGGTTACACAGATTTGCGAGTTGCTTACAACACTATGTGCATTGTGTCCCAGACTATTTAACACTTTTCAAAGTTATATGCACACTTATTCATAATTTATTTATTTTTATTCAATCGAATTATGAAATAATTTTACATAATATTTTTTTAATTTGCAAGTCTCTGTGTGATAAAATGTATTTGGCACTATTTAAAAAAATGTAACAACTCATTTCAGCTACATTTTATGCAAATAAATAAATATTACTATTATTATTAAAAAACGCTTGATTTAGGAAATTGGAGCAACCATCGTGAGGAAACTTGCATATCTGCTGGTTCTTGTTTTGGTTGTTAGAGGCATGTGAAATCTGCCAAACCGCCCTGTTTTGGAACAGTAGACGATAGAGACGTCAATAGAAGAATTGTACATCAGTAACTGTTAGCATAAGTTTGCTCTTACGATATTTTACGATTGATCCAAGCAGTATCTAGATGTTATTATGTTTCGAATAAAATATATGTTTAACTACTTCCGACAATCTTGACTTTTATTACTTTTACTTCTAGGTGTATTCATAGTTTTGTTACGATATGTATCGCATTAAAATAACTAGATTTCAAAACAAATTTATAGTGTTATTGGGTAAGATGTTTTATATTTTATTGTTATATTATCTAAGTTAGTTAATACATTGTCAGTTTATTATGCTATTGCTGTTATATTGCTGAATCGATTTTGAGGATTTTTGTTTGGATGTAGTCAGCATTGTTGTATTATGTGCATTGCGCCAGTTATGATATAAGGTCCCACATAACGAGCAGCGATTTCAGACTATTGAAGTCTTTAAAGAAATTTATAATAACTTCTTGTTCGTCCAGGGAACCGGAAGCAAGAGCGGAAGCTTCTTGTAAGTACCATACAAAATTAACATGTCATAATATATCTTTTTCAGTTTGCCTAACGTTTTGCGATGATATTACATGCCCAATAATTGCTAAAGATTTAATAGAAATTGCTAATAATTCAATTGATTCAGATATCATATTTGTACCGAAAAACAATGCCAATCTTATACAAATTTTAAGAGGATTAACGAGAAATAGATATGCATCTAGGAAAGCATTCGCAATGAATAATTCATCTGGGACAACTGCTTATGGCTCACGAAGTATATTACACATAATAGACAAGATACATCGAAGAACAGCTACTACGAGAGACTGGGGAGAATGGTGGAGCAAATACTATCAGACCGTAGCAAGTAATTTTACAAACAATATATTATATTATACAAGTTTAGGTCCACGTGAATCCCACCTGATAAAAAGTACCTTGAATGGCGCACGGATAGAGCATGTTTTGGACCATTGGGCCCAAGACAATATGCTCTATCCGTGCGCCAAATTCCATCTAAATCATTTTAGCAGTCTTCAAGTGATTGAGGTCTATCGGGATCTAGGTGATAAACTAAATAAATATCTATATAAACTTTTGCATTTACTATTTTTATAGGGAAAATAGTACAGCTTACGAGTAGTAGTGCGTCACTAATTTCAGCATGAATGGGCCGGCTCGACCGGAGAAGGACTACCCTCTCACAGAATATCGACGTGAAATACCAGTATACCTACTGTTGTGTTTCATTCGGTGAGTGAGAGTGCCGGAGGCCCAATCCCCCCCTTTCCCCCAACCCACTTCTTCTCCTTCCCACTATCTTTCCTAAAGGGTCGGCAACGCGCAAGTGATGCCTCTGGTGTCGCAGGCGTCCATAGGCTACGGTGACCACTTACCATCAGATGGCCCGTATGCTTGTTTGCCACCTTAATTACGCTCCCGCTCCCCCGCCTCCTTGATGGAAATAACTTCCTCACAGAAAGAGACGACGGTGTTCCACGACCTCTCACTCCGGACCATAGACTGAACGAAGACCGGGAGCCTTGGAAGAATGTCTGACACCTGCCTGAACTTGATTTCTGGGGCAAGCATGGTGTTATTATATTTTTCTGACAAATAATTCTTAGTAATAGTACCGACTTTAACTTTGTCCGTTTGACGGCAAAAGACTCGCCCACTATTATGTGGGCCTTAAGGCAGTTCTTCACGAAATGTAGCTAACGTATAATGGCTAGAGACTATCTATTCTGCAATATTTGCAGCGATAGGTACTAAAACAGTAAAAAATATCTGTCTAGGTAAATACTTATGGTGGAAGATGACATCTTCGCCCAATGGCACGGTTAAAACTACCACAGCTTTTGGAGATAATCAGACAACACGAAGCGGAACCACGCATTTCGGAGCTACAAATACAATAGACAAAATAAATTTAACACAAAAGAAGAATGTAAGAGATCTTATTGGAGAAGATCGAAAAGCTGTTAATTTCAACGATTCATTGCGTAGTAGTCATACTTCAGTGAAACCTTTAGCTTCAGCTGCCATGCTTCTGTTACATACGAATTAAATCATACAAGAACGATAGATGATGATGAATGATTTCAGCGAGATATCGTTGAAATCATTTAGACACGTATTGAATATATATACATTTAAAATTATTAAAGTTAGTTTATGTACTTTTTTGCTACCTAGCACACTAGGTACGACACTAATGATTCTATTTTCTAAGCTTACTTCAAAATATTATATGAATTACCTACCTACTTTACTTCATATTATATTACAGTTTACCCTCATTTTTATTCTATACCTTTAGTTTTAATATTAATAGTACACATGTATGTTAAAAGTATAATTTAACGGAACGAAACTAACGTCTAAGACACAGGCTCAGCCTAGTCTAGACGTTAGGGTTCATTGAGTATTGTATACATCCGGTTATTGTATTATAGGTTAAGAAGTTGTATATATTGTCATCTATTTGATATCAATAAAGAAATTATTTAGCTATTTATTACGCCTGCGTTTAAACGACGATTATATCATACCGCAGTATCGTGCTTCCTTTTTGATCATCTGACAACCAACCCTGCAGCGATATTCGAAAAGATACTTTCTAATTTTAGCAAGGATTTAATTGTTTCTGTGTATTCCATTTTGGGTAACGTAACCTTTTTAATTATAGCCTGATGATAATGATGAACCTTTTTAGTTATGTTTGGACTTCTCTCAGATTGTACACATACACTATTTGTGCAATTTAAAGATGGTTGTTTTAAGGGTGGGTGTTTTTCTGTCTTTTACAATATCGCAGCAATTACAGCGATATATGTAGTTTAATTGAACCTCTGATAGACGTTTGTCTTGTACAGTCAGTGACATAAGTAGCTGAACATTATACAAAATTGTAACAGAATTTAATCAATAAAATATACTTATTATTGATCTGTGTTACTGAATTGTGATTAAAATAAGTGATTATTAATAGTTACCGCAGTAAAAGATGATGAATTACCATTATTGTGTATGATAAGGCAATTGAAAATCTCAAAGATGTTTATTGACTTGTGACATTGACTTGACAGAGATCCAACACACAAAATTCTTCGTGTTGATGATGTTAGGAAGATAAAGGAAGCCATTGCAGTCACTGGTATAAATAATAAAATAATTCCATATAACTTTTATTCGTTTGGTTTATGTAGTTACAGAGTGAATTAACAAGGATCTCTTAAGATCCGTTCACACAGACCGGCTCGGAGAGGCGAGCAGATTTTTATCAAGTTTAAAACTGAGTTTTTAATAATTATAATAAGGTTTATTTTACATTTCACACCCGCGTTCAAGCATTCTGAATAACAAAAGAAGTGCACTCATAAATTAATTATTAAAAGGGACATGAGCCTTCAAAAACCTCAAAAATTGGCTAGATTTTTCGCTGTGTTCAAACATCCAGAAAACAAATTTGACAAGATTATATAAAAAAAAAAACATAGGAACACGGCCAAAGCCTTTCTTTGATTTTTTATGAAAAAGTAGTTAAATCGGTCAAGTTTTGGAGAAGGAATCAGGCGACTACGAAACGTTGATTTTGTGTACTTTTAATAGGTATTTTCGTTATCTCTATCACGCTCTATCACGCTCTGCGGGCACTGCGCGACAGCAATATATTTTACAAATACCTATTTTTTCAATTCTCTCGACCTTAGTGTTTCCTCTTAAATTCGAGTCTCACATATATCTGCAAGCTATTTTAAGTCCCACGTAATAAGGACGAGCCTATTGTTGTCTGCCAGGTGTAAGTTTCCGACTGAATTTGGTTTATATACGGAATCACATGGTCGGCAACGAGTGTTAGGGCAAACACCCCACAGGATCAACCAGAAATTCAATTTCTTCTATTGCCTTGATAAAACTTGAGCCTGTGACGTACCCGATGGCTCTTCTGTTGTCTATATAACGCAATTGTATCTTTTATACGAATTTGTAGTCGTATATTTTTAAAACACTATTATTACATAATTTTTAAACTTTAAACTATAGTTAAATGGTCCTACTTTGCTCCCCTACGGGTAATTATGCTCCTCTGTTTTATCGCCTAATATGTTATTAGGAAATACGTAATCAGGAAAGCGTAAATTTGCTCCTAATACTTTCATAGTTGAGTTTGGTTGAAAATTGTATCTAGGAGCAAAGATACCCATGTCAATGTAACTTTACTCCTTATTCATTGTTTTATATATGTAATAAAATACTTCATAATGTTAATTTACCAATAAAAATGTGGTAGATAAAATGTTCTTTTTTATATAAATACTACTGACTATATTTTATAATTAATAATTTAAAAAATATTTATAATTTCCTGAATTTGGAGCAAATTACGAATTTGTCGGCCTTGATGGCTTAGTGGTTAGTGTAACCGACTGCCACGCCTGAGGTCGCGGGTTCGATTCCCGCACAAGTCAAACATTTGTGTGCATGAACATGGATGTTTGTCTTGGTCTGGGTATTTCTATCTATAATATGTATGTATATACAAAAAAAAAAGTATATATGTATGTTTATCCATTGTCTAGTACCCATAGTACAAGCTCTGCTTAGTTTGGGCTAGATGGTGTTGTGTGTATGTGATAGAATATTATTATATTATTTTACGGTACTATAGTTAAACACTGTTCCTAGTTACTGTTTACTTCGATTAAAGCTATTTATATTGTAAAACCTATATAGATTTAATTTTACACTTTCCCCGACGTTTCGGTTGCTTTTCAGCAGCCATGTCGACCTTGTATCTTCTATTCAACGCGATTACTTTTTGGAAGTGGCATCATTTTATATTCATGTAAAAAAGTACACGAGTATTATTTTATATCCCATTACCATCACTTAAACATAGAAAATGTTGCTTTACTTAATGTCAGATCTGAATTAAATTAATATTATAATTATTTATTAACCTCTAAGTCTTCTTCGAAGAGGTTAATGAAAACACTTTTTGACGGTCTGTCGGTTAGTGACAGGCATTACTCCGGAACCACGACCGATTGACTTGTAACTTGGTGTGCAGACACCTTAGGTCATACCTCGGTCGAGTTTGAATATAGACCCTGTGAGTTAAAAGACCTCCGAGATATAGGGGTCACATATTTTAAATGGGAAAATATTGACTTGTAACTTGGTGTGCAGACACCTTGGGGTCATACCTCGGTCTAATTTGAATATGGGCCCTTTGGGCGAAAAGACCCCCGAGATATAGGGGTAATTTCTTTTCATTACTTTTATATTTAAGACGAAGAGGTTGAATTCTGGGTTTTTAAACCCATCTCGTTATAGTTAATAATCTAATAAATAATTAAATAATAATAATATTGTAAATTAGTAAAAAAATTAATTGTTGAGCCGAGCATTAGGTTGATGGGTTCGCTGTATTCATCGTTTGAATTGTAGAGCTATCCCAATTTTTCCAGCTGAAAAACAGAACCCTCCACTTGACACAATCATGATTGTTTAACGATTCCGTTGATCCTCATATATAAATGGCCACAGTAGCCACACGAATCATAAATAAAAGACAAAGAATAAAACAGATAACAATGGAACAAAGTAATGAACTTTATTGAACAAAAATGTAAGCCTATTTGAATTTATAGCAGATCTTAATGAAGATTTCACTTCATTTACTTTGCTCTGATCTTGAGGGTTAATTAAAAAGTTACCAGTCTCGATGTTCTCTTAACAAAAAATTGAATTTCAGTCTTTACAACTTTTTGCTATGGCACAATAATAATTAAAGCTAGCTTTTCAATAGTATTTCGTTATTGAAGACTTGTGCAAATTCAGACATTTTTGGTCTGAATCTATAAATTGCTGTTCCTTTCCTACATCTACTCGTAATTTGATTGTGATTACTAAGTATACAAAATACAAAGGTTAATTTAACAATTTATTTTTATTTAACAATTTATTTTAATTTATTTTTATTTACATGAAAGGCTTTGATAGCATGTATTATTAATAATCTACATATCTAGTAGATAAGTGCTTTTACACAATAGAAGAGTACATGCAACAAAAAACCAATGAATCTGATTATTTATAAATGATAATATAGTTTGCCATTTTGTTACTAATATTTTAATTGTTTTATATAATTATTAATATTTGAATGCCTAATGCAGGCAGAATATAGCCTGAACTATTCACCATAGTTAAATCTGGTACCACCTGTATTCTGTACAAATAAATGTTTCTTTCTTTCTTTCTTACATCAATTCATTTTTATACAATACGTGTTTAAACGATCGATTAGTTTGTTACCAGCTTATTTGCTTCAATTTGTTTAAATTTATGTCATTACGTTTACTATTTCTGATAATTTAAGATCCACTGCATGGTCGTTATAACCAAAAGAAAATTATTTTGGCTATACTTTAGTTTTAGGATATAACTTCAAGATGCACAATTGCATGTTGCAAATTTTTTGTACTAGGCGTTTTAATTTTAATATTTTCTTCTACACGCCAGCTGACATTTAATTATTATGTAAAATATTAAGACCATGTTTATTCATATAGTTCAGAAAGTAACACTTATGAACGTCAAAGTTACACTAATTAATGTCAATTTACATTTACTTGTTGTCATGTTCAGCAAAGCAAGGACGTAGAACCAATGAGAAGATTCGACAAGAAACTCACGGCCACTCTTATCAGAGTTATTTCTTTTATTTCTGCTATTGAATTATCCATTATCGCATCCTTGTTGTTTCATATTTACACTCCTGAAATGTATTAAATAGTAGCTGTGCCCGCGGTTTCACCCGCGTTTATGATTACTGCGCCGCACCCGTAGGTCGTACCGTGATGGTATATAGCCTATAACCTTCCTCGATAAATAAGCTAACCAATAAAAAAATAATTTTGCAATTCGAACCAGTAGTTCCTGAGCTTAGCGCGTTCAAACAAACAAACAAAGTCTTCAGCTTTATAATATTAGTGTAGACTAGTTGTTACCACGGTTTCACCTGCATTTATCGTTACTGCGCTGCTCCCGTAGGCTATAGCCTTGCAACATAAAAAAAATATTTCAAATCGAACCAGTAGTTCCTGAGATTAGCGCGTTCAAACAAACAAACAAACTCTTCAGCTTTATAATATTAGTAAAGAGTATAACCTATTTTTAAATTGAGAAGTCGGTCTTTGCGTATTGCTATTTATATTTACTGACGAAATGAGCCAGGTACGGTAATACCCATACTTCGGCAGGCTAACTGGCTCATTATTCTTCTCAATTATTATAAAATACCTCACTGCATACATCGCGTAATTGACGACAAGTATAGTAGTTTTTCTCCCCAAACGGGAAAAAAGCTTGTGACTACCACGAATAGTTATTCGTTCCCGAATACATTGTTCTTCCTAGTAACCGTGGTCTCAATATACGTATAACAGACTTATTCCTAGTGTAGTTGCCCTTTTATAAAGCTGAAGAGTTTGTTTGTTTGAACGCGCTAATCTCAGGAGCTAATGAATCGATTTGAAAAATTCTTTTAGTGTTGGATAGCCTATTTATCAAGGAAGGCATATAACATTAGGCTATATAACATGACACTAAGACTCACGGGGGCGGCGCAGTAACGATAAATATGATATGTCCTTCTTCAAACGAGGTTTAAGGAGAGTTCTTCTTTCACGGTAGGCAGCGGCTTTGCTGTGTCATGGCATTGCTGAAGTCATAGACTTCAGCAATGCCAGGACACAGCAAAGCCGCTGCCATGAGCTATGAGCAGCGGTTACCACTTTCCATCAGGTGGGTCACTTGCTCGTCTGCCACCAATGGCAATAGAAAAATAAAGAAAATAAAATAACGCGGGTGAAACCGCGGGAACATCTAGTGCTAGATATGAATATGAGAACGCAGTCAAGACAGCATCCGATTACAAGTGGATTAACTCCGTAGACGTCCCATAGAGACGCTCATATTTTGCCTGCAGAGCCTTGAGTCCATAAATCATTGTACTATCTACTCTGAATACTAAACGTATAGAACACGAGTTTTAATCTATTCCATCTCCAGTTAGGTATGTTGTTAATACATTATACTAGCTTATGCCCGCGGCTTCGCTCGCGTTAATTTAGAATTTGACAATCAATTCGGGTTGTTCTCTGCTTGTAATAATATAATTCAATCATGATTCGAAAGACACGTGGCGCCATCTTTTATCATAAGAACGTTATTATTGTTTTCCTCGGGAACAGTAATTTTTTTCGGGATGAAAGGTAGCCTATGTCTGTTTCTGTACACTTGACAACGTATATTCAAAATTTCAGGATGATCGGTTCAGTGGTTTAAGCGTGAAAAGGTAACAAACAAACAAACTCATTTTCGCTTTTATAATATTAGTTAAGATTAGGATAACTACATTTTGCTCGCGGCTTCGCTCGTGTAAATATATATTATAGGTTATATTAGGTTACGTTAGTAACAGTACTTTTTTCTGGATGAAAGGTACCCTGGGTCCTATTCTGTACCCCTGACAACGTGTATGCGAAATTTCATTATGGTCGCTTGGGTAGTTAAGGCGTGAAAGCGTAACAAACAAATAAACTAACTCACATACACATTTATAATATTAACCAGTAAGAAAGTAATGATTATGACGCATGCAATTTGTATGATTCCGCATTTTACAAACGGGGTCGTGATGATTCCGCACTTTACAAACGGCGTCGTCCGTTTAAAAACGCTCGTTGATTGTTATAGTAGAGTGACCGTCGACGCTTCGCGGGGCTCCTATTTTTGGATGGGTTTAAAAACGCTCGTTGATCGTTATAGTAGAGTGATCGTCGACGCTTCGCGGGGCTCCTATTTTTGGATGGGTGTAAAAACGCTCGTTGATTGTTATAGTAGAGTGACCGTCGACGCTTCGCGGGGCTCCTATTTTTGGATGGGTTTAAAAACGCTCGTTGATTGTTATAGTAGAGTGACCGTCGACGCTTCGCGGGGCTCCTATTTTTGGATGGGTTTAAAAACGCTCGTTGATTGTTATAGTAGAGTGACCGTCGACGCTTCGTGGGGCTCGTATTTTTGGATGGGTTTAAAAACGCTCGTTGATTGTTATAGTAGAGTGACCGTCGACGCTTCGCGGGGCTCCTATTTTTGGATGGGTTTAAAAAGGAACCTAACATAACATAACCCTTCTGAGTCGGAATCCAGTGATTTGAGACGTATAGGTGCTCGTTATGCTGTTGAATTGTCTATCAAATGTTGTGGCATACTATAAAGTGATAAGGCAATTTACATTTTGCCTTCGGCATATTTTAGAACAGCGAGCGTTTTTAAACGGACGACGCCATTTGTAAAACGCGGAATCATACAAATTGCCTTCGACAATTATATGAATGCACGGATGGCGTAGTAGTTAAAGTCGGCGCCTCACTATTGCCTCTGCGCCGAGTGTTGTGGGTTCGATCCCCACACGAGACAAATATTGGTGTGATCCTCAAATATTTGTTCAAGTCTGTGTGTTCTTTGTCCGTTGTTTAAATGTTTGCAAAGTTCCTCGCGACAGAAAATTTATTCCTAGTGTGGAAGTTGGCTTTTAATAAATAAATGAAAATATATAAAGTCAAAGTCAGAGATATTATGGCAAGCACTTAATAAGCGAAAATACATTCTTTGGTTGCTTGATTTCTTATCTCCCTGGGAAATATGCCTGAGATTATGTACGTGACTTACTTACGTAATATAGATTCAATTTTGTATAATGTCGCCAAGAGACAGATCCAATACATTCGCCTACTCTTGTGTCTAGTGAGTAGCATGTGGTCTTAGATATCCTAATCCTAACTTCCTAACTTATTAATATTATAAAAGCGAAAATGAGTTTGTTTGTTTGTTACATTTGCACGCCTAAACCACAGAACCGATCATCCTGAAATTTTGCATATACATTGTCAGGTGTACAGAAACGGACATAGGCTACTTTTCATCCCGAAAAAAGTTACTGTTCCCAAGGAAAACAACAATAAAATTCTTATGATAATAGATGGCGCCACGTGTCTTTCGAATCATGATTGAATTATATTATTACAAGCAGAGTACGACCCGAATTGATTGTCAAATTCTAAATTAATGCAAGCGAAGCCGCGGGCAAAAGCTAGTCAATTATAAATAAAACTCATTCAACTGATGCACTATTTAATGGATTGATAAACATAAGTATACCTCGTGAAATCTTAATCTTGCGTCTTTATCTATACATCTATACAAATAAATAAAATTGAAGTGTCTGTTTGTAATGTCAAAATAACAGCTTTTTATCTAATGCATATGAAAGTATATAAGGTACGTATACGAAAACATTTTTAAAATTTTTGTCTGTCTTTTTGTCTGTCTGTTTGTTCCGGCTAATCTCCGAAACAGCTGAACCGATTTTGACGGGACTTTCACTGGCAGATATATGATGTTATAAGGAGTAACATAGCCTACTTTGATTTTAGAAAAATAGGGTTCCGCGGAGACAGACACTTTTTAGTTAAAATCTACGCGGACGAAGGCGCAGGTAACAGCTAGTCATAAATAAAGGTGTGATGAAGTTAAAACTTATGTGATAGCTTCGTAGGAGACCGTTGGACTGCCGCGCAGTGGTCTCAAGTTCAAACCCAAGTAGCGCATTTCTGACTTTTCCAAGTAATGTGCATATTAAATAGTTTAACGATGAAGGAAAACATCGTGAGTTCATGAAAAATGTTCTCGAAGATATTATGTAAAGTTTGCCAAGTGCCAACCCGCACTGGACCAACGTGGTGAACTAAAACCTAACTCTTCTCAAACTGAGAAGGGGCTCGTGCCCAGCAGTGGGACAGTCGAATACAGGGCTGATATTACATAATTATTACTAAGTTTGCAACCGGATAAGTATCTATAGAAAGACGTTTTGCTTAATTGTTCGGTATGCTGTTCCTTCCACCCTGTATAATAATGACTGCCTACTGTCCTGTCTGTACGTAATTTACGAAAGGCGCACGTCGCTTTGCCGTTTACATTTGGTTCCTAGAAACACATATACTCTGGTTCACTACTAAATTATTATCCCCTATGGATTTCGGACCTGTGACTATCGGCGTAATGGAAATGTCAAGCTGATTAATAAAGTTATTAGGCATCTATGGGCATTTAGGGTCTAATAACCAATAGTTATTTCTCACTAATCCATCCATTGTACGAAAATAAGTTACGAAAGTTCATTCTTTTTCTAAAACCATCTGAGTGCCTGGTACAAGTTGTTTTGCGTTAATGCGATCAAAACGTTTACCGCGTTTGGCTCTCTGATTGGTTAAGAGCTTGGAGCGGGCCAATCGGAGCGCCGAACGTCATAAACGTGTCGATCGCGTTAACGTAAAAACAACTTGCACTAGGCACTCTGAAGTCAAAAGGATCTTTTGCTGGCAATACAATGAAACATAGTAAGTTGACTTATACATGTATATAATCTAAGAGTATGTTATGACGTGAAGAATTTCATTCAAATAATATTTGAATACAGTAGTCCGCAAGGCGATTCCTACTTTATGTGATCAAGTTCACAGTGTTTATCATTATTATTGCGAATCACTTACGTTTCGTCAGCTATATTTAAATTACTACATAATAAAGAAAACCTATTGCTTTCCAGCGGGCACATTTTCAGTCTGAGGTCTGGTACTAAAAT
Source organism: Catocala sponsa (assembly GCA_963564715.1). NCBI lineage: Eukaryota > Metazoa > Arthropoda > Insecta > Lepidoptera > Erebidae > Catocala > Catocala sponsa. The sequence goes on along the minus strand of OY751341.1, from coordinate 21,796,323 downwards.
ATTTCGAACAAAATAAGTCTATGGCTTTTAGCCCGAGCTGCGATCTCACAATTTGGTTGTAAACAATGTAGTTACGGTGAAAATAAAACAAAATATCAATAAATAAAACATTTATTTACAACGGGAGCACGTAGCACTTATTATATTTTTGGGACACATACGTCAGTAAATACGTTGGATAGAAAAAATATAAAATCTAATACTTCGAACAAAGTTTTGTACAAAAAATCGTTCATCTCCTGTGACCACTCGACAATTATTGATTTAATACTTAGGTAATGACTTGATTAACCATTATTTCACATTCAGAACATAAGGTTTTAGTGGCAGTTTAAATAAAGCTATCAGCGAACGAATATATCATAATGATAAGGTTCGACTGAAGACGTAGACGAATGGTAATGTTAGATCGCATGTAGCAATAGATAATGGTATCAATGAAAATGTAGTGGAGGAATTAAATAGGTGAAAGTGAAATGACCAACGAAGCACGTGTCTTAACAGTCAAAGCCATTTGGGTCTTATTAAAACACAGAATTTTGAGCGTGACGCAACATAGTATCCACTCAAACAAAAATGTTACATATTCGTTACTAAGGGAACAAACAGAAAATTAGATCAATCGAAACTAACACTAGTTAGAGTTTCGAAACCGAATTCAAGATATCTCTACAATTTAGCTAAATGCGGTCTCTTAACATTCCTCAGGCAGTCTTGCGTCAATCAAACCTAATTGAACGAACACAATATGCATGTATGATGATTCAATTCAACATAGAAAAGAGGAACTTAATTATAGGAGTTGACACTTAAATACATTTCATGTAATCTCTAAACGTAGATACGCCATAAAAAGATCTTATAAGAAAATGACTAGAACAATGGGTATCACTTTTCGTTGTATATAGGACCATACACTTTTACGTAAACTTGTAGTTCAGAAGAAAGTGTGCAATAGAAGAAGAAGAAAGGCCTTAAATAATGGAAAAGGGGACCAATGCTGTAAAGAGAATTGCAGTTCTGGACATAACTAGAAATAAAATTTAATTTTATGCTGGAACACTTGTTAAAATTCTTAACGTTAATAAATCTGAAAGTTTTATTTCTTGTGGACGTTAAATTAGTTTTAAACTCGATTGACGTAACAATTACTATGATTGTTCATTTGAGATATTCTAGGAAAAGTAATAAAGAAAGCTGACTGCAAATAAATGTACCTATTGCACTATGATTAAAAGAATCCAAAAAATGGTGGCTTTAATTCTTCATAGTAAGCAACAGTTAAATGATAAATTAAATAGAGTGATATCAATTCGAAATTATCCAGAATATAGAAGCATATATCCCCAAAATGATCTTTTAGTATTTAGAATTTGTTTAATCTTCTTTATCAGCCCAAATGCTGTCGCCGTTCGCGACGCTAGTTCCTCTGAAGTATTTCTGGATGAAAGGAACTCTGTAAAGGTAGACTGAGAGGATAGAGCCAGCGCAAGCTCCGATCCAGTAGACAACAGCGTGTTCCAAGAGAGTGTGACCTTCGCAGCCAGCCTTCAGGGAAGTCGCCAATACTGGGTTGAAGTATCCACCGGAGTAATCGAATGCTGAAAAGAAAGATAGGCGGCATTAACTACATTTGTTAAAAAACAATTTAATTTTCTCTAGTTACTTAAGTTGTCATACTGAAATTTCTGGCTGATATTACAAAAATCCTTTCAATTTCTCATGATATATTTTCTTTTTGATTAACTAGGATTTATCTTATATCGTACTTTTTTCATGGACTAACTGTTCACTATTATGTAAGACCAAATAAGCTTAAGTAAATAGATAAATTACTAAAGACATTTTACAACTACTATTATTATAGAAAGCTACAGCTACCTTCGAAATACAATAGTAGAAGATGAATGATATGAAAGATGATAATTTGTACAGTGATTACGACGATGTTAATGCCAATGATGACGAAGAAACAAATGAAGCTGATTCATGCACACCTATTAAAGTGACTGATGACAATAAAGTTAGTGGACATTTATTACAAGTATGTACCTTTTCCTAAATGGACTTTGCAAAAGATGGACACGCTTAGGTCCGCATTGGCACTAGTGTCCTGATAGCGGTAGACGAATACCGTGTGCCTAGTGAGGACCCCTGCAACATTGACAGCTGTGCGTGAGAATGTGTGAGCGAATTTTGCGATGAAGCAGGGTGAAGCAAGGGTTGATTGTCAAAAAATATGTTATTGTTCAACGTGTGTAGTGTAATGATGTTGTCTAAATAATTAATGTTTAGTGACGATCATGTTAAGGGACTGATTCACATAAACACATTTTCAAAGTATGGTATATGCCATCTCTGTATTGTCCGTCTAGTAACATAAATACAGCATACTACAGTTGCTTAACGGAACTATATCCGTGTAAATAAATATTTATACATTTAAATCACATTAGTTTCATTCGTATTATAAACAATATCTCTAATATTTAGTTTAAGTTATTAAATTTCCTCTGTTATGACGTCATCATAATGCGCAAGAAATATAGTTACCTTATGTTAAGAATATTCAAGCAAAAATGGTTTGCCATCGGTGGTTGAATATCAATGCTTTAATTGACAAGGTAAATATGATGGCCACGAGTGTGAATGGTTTGAGTCCTGTATAACTTTGAAACAATATTTTTTTATGCTGATCTAACCTTTAGCTTCAGTAAACTCCCTAACCACTAAACTATGACATTGATAACCACGATTTTGTGAAGTAAATGTATAAATTATTTGGAGCTTAGTATTTTTCATTTCTGCAGTTATACAAAGTGTAACAAACTTCAAATCTTGAGCGTTTGTAAGTTCCGTTAGTCTGAATAGATGTACAGGTATCGAAACCCACAATACTGAAATCATCGACTCTGTAGAACTTACCGGCAACAACGAGGGAAGTTCCGATGAAAGAATCAATTGCTGTGGCGAAACGAGGGTTCAGATCACCGAGAGACTTGGAGGCCAGACGACAGAGACAGGTGGCAATGCCCTCCACAACAGCTCCATATACTACTGGGACCTAAAAATTTATGATAATTGTTACAAAACATTTTAACATCAAAGCAACAGATATATATAGCAGATGTAATGCTGAAATAGGTTTCTACAAAACAACATTATATAAGGATTTTATAGCATTAGCATCTCTTGTTAGACAGAGCTAATTTGGATACAATATTCTGCAAGTAGTGGCCACCTTGCTGGCAGAGATAGGAAAGTACTACTACCTAAAGAACGTTGTAGCCTTTGCTCGAGATCTTGTAAGTAATACATGAGATCCATGCCAAATTATTGTTAGGGAGAAGAGGTCGCTAGCATTGACAAGGCTGGTTTGGCTAGTTTCCTTTCTGTGTGGCAGGGCGTTTATCAGCATGTGATGCTCTTTGTATTGCAAGCGGTCATAGGCTTTAGTATCATATCAAATCATCTCTCTCATCATCGGTACGTTTTCATAGATTTTCTAAAGGTGCACAATTGGACACGTATATGAACTAATCCAAATGACAATGAACTATGATAAAACAAAGTAATGACAAAAATATCGAATTGTGTTTTCTAAAGGTACACATTAGACACGTCTATGAACTAATTAAAAAGCCAATTAACTATGACAAAACATAGCAATGATCGAACATATCGAATTGTGTCAAGAGCTATGGAATCTCTTTGATGGTCATCATAAGCTATAAACGTCGCAATACTATGAATGGTTACAATTGGTAATAGATACTTAGGTAATAGGTACTAGCAGCTAGACCATGTTCTTTTTGATACATATGTACTAAAACATGTTATCTTACATAATATTACTTACTGACGTCATAAGAGGAAAAGATGTAGCTACCAAAAAAGAAATTAAATTTATACTGGCAGATTCGTCTTTTCTTACTTATTCTAAATAGGTAAAATCTTAATTTGGAAAAGTGTTAGATACGTCTTTTTCCTTATGACGGCAGATTAGCTCTGTTAGTTCGTATTTTAATCTCAATAGTTTTAGTAATTGCATGTACCCTCACGGACTCTAGTACTGACATTTATGGAAATGCAGCCCTGTCTGGAGAGGATATATAATATTTGCACCACACTTTTAAATGGACGTCATCGTTAACGCCATCTGTTTTTTGGTGCAAGTAATTAAGAGCACAAAATTAAATGGTAATGAGATTTCATTTCTTTCCAAATTGCTTTTATTTTTATTACATTTTCAGGCTCATAATTTTTTTGCCTTGACTTGTTTGTGTTTTTTATTGTCATAATTTATGTTTTAAAAATTAAACTACTTATTTGTAAAGGAGTTTATTGTTTTTATGTTTTTTTTTTTTTTTTTAATAATAATAGGTTTATTAATAATAATAAAATACATCATTACAAAGTTCAAACAGTTACAAAAAATAGTTAAAGATTGTTATTAGATTAAAAAGCCGAAAAATGTAGATTAACTCAAAATGTCTTTAATTATATTAAAATATAATAAAATACATTTTACTGGATACAATTCAACAAAACCCTCTAATCAATCAGTTGCTGAAGTCTTAGAAACTCATATTTTATTTTATTCATTTTATCTAGCTTTCAATAAGAACAAGATGTATTCATGCATGAAAATTCTGTAAAATATAGTCAGCACAGATGATTTAAGTGATGTCCTCGTCACTGCCAGTACACTAATCATGTTGGTTCGATCACCATACGGGTCCAAAATGTATGTATTCCACAAGTAATTGTTCCGAGTTTGAGTGCGAGATATAGATTTATCTATCATTTAAAATATACTTATGAAATATACTTAGTTTGTGTAGCAGTAATAATCAACAGACAATATATTTAATCACAGCTTAAAAATCAATGCGTTGCACTCCGGGAGTGGCGGCAGAAGTGAAAACTTGAATATTAACGTTGTGCGTTTTTGATATTTTGGAATGGTTAGGGAATAATTGTGCACGAATTGCTTTAATTATCAGTATATAAGTACTATCATTTATGTGGTAAAATACAATATTCATTTATTGCGCTATCGTACACAAACATGACAATTCTCCCTCCGTCTTACGAATTTTCGTTGAGGTCACGTGTCTTGACGCGAGTTTAACATTTTTTACCCATCACAAAAAAGTGCACAACGCCGCTAAAGAAGTTTTCACTTCAAAAACACCAAAGTATAAATTAATATATTCAATTCATAAAATAGTTTTACAAATGTATTCTACGTTTATCTACTTATGTTTCTATCTGTGCCATATCCACAGTTACAAAGCTAAGTTTGAACTAAACAGAGTAGCATTTGAAGATGTAATCCTACGTGAATAGTTAGTAAGACAATAAACTAATATTGCCTGCGGCGTATGGCTGCCAGATGCCACAACTGCAACACTGACATATGCTAATTTTAATTCAGTTTAGTGCTATGTCTTACTGCATAACGAAACACTCGGATTTGTGTTATTTCCATATACAAATAGATGCTGCTACGATAAAATTATATGATTTTCTTAAACGCGAGGGTAAACTTAGGTATATTGCATATTGTTTGATTAAATTATCTATGTTTTTCAGTCTAACAGAATTATGGCGTTTCTATTGCGGTCTACGGGCCATGTTCAGAGACTTTGCTGCTAATGAGCATAGCATTAAGACATAAGCGCAATCTTATGCCAGGAAACCAAAGTGGCAGATTTTATCATAATTTCAGCCGAAAGTCGTCCACAGCTGGACAAAGGCCTCCCCCAAAGCTTGCCACGCAGAGCGGTCTTGCTGCTGGTCCGCTGCCCGTGATCCTTACCGCATCATATCAGCAGATTTTATACATCAATATATTGTTATTTATTTTATTATCAATAGGACTTTTGTGCTTATCGTAGCTTTACTTAAGCAACAAAAACAAAATACACCTAGACTTGAAACTTTATAGACGGAACACACTTTTTATCCCGTATGACAATCAAACGCCACACTCACACGTCATTATGATGAGGTGACCACTTAAACTCAATGGCTGAAGTGGTCATCCTAATGATATCAATGGCGCAATCGCCATTGAAATTAGCCTATTGCCGTTTACCGGGCATTGTCCCAAACTGTACTGCTACTAAGAATTTCTCACAAGATATAATAATAATAATATTCTACTACATACACACAACACCATCTAGCCCAAACTAAGCAGAGCTTGTAATATGGGTACTAGACTATGGATAAACATACATATATAACTTTTTTTTTGTAAATACGTACTATATTATATATATAGAAACACCCAGACCAAGACAAACATCCATGTTCATGCACACAAATGTTTGACTTGTGCGGGAATCGAACCCGCGACATCAGGCGTGGCAGTCGGTTACACTAACCACTACGCCATCGAGGCCAAACTTTACCCAACACAAAAATCGAAACCGACTCGAGCACAACAACCTACTGCTAACTAGCCGCCGCCGTACCACAGTACCACCAGAAAAAATAATCAGATAATAAACACATTAATTACTGTCAGCGTATTTATATAAAATGTTCAAAACAAATATGTTTCGAACAATATATATTTAAATCCTAATGAAAACTCATTACCATTTGCAAACATAATTATTGGTATCCCACAAAACAAACGTATTAACAATAACACCCAATCAATCATTCCATTAGAGTGCATGCAATGACGATTAATACATTATACTAATTATTTTAACATCAATTAGTACCTTTCAACATGCTTACAGTATTATGATAATTGCCGCCCTCGCGGAAATAGATGCCTTTGTTATGATAGCATTATAAAGTATAGGCATCTTCAACAAAACTCAAAAATATATGAAGTATTCGTTTATAAAGATTAAGCCGCTATATTTGAAGCTTTATTGTATGTTATTTAATATTTGAAATAAAGTAAACGATTGGCTATTTTATTTGTATTCCAAATGAAATAAAATATCGAGATACTTACTCCGATCTATTTGATTATTAATTCCGAGTGTACAAAATGCAAGAGGGAAGGGTTGGAAGAAGAATTAATTATTTAATAATCCAGTCATCTTCTTTCTCTCCCTCTAACCACCACCGCGATCTCAACAGGCAAAGTGAAAAGCTGGCAAACAAGCACACAGTATATCAGCTAATAAGCGATTAACGATGTCTATGACCGCTTGCATAACCATCTATCACAAGCCTATTGTCCAGTTCTTTAACACAGTCGGTTAAAAAAACAGGAGTTCGGTAAAAAACTCATTGGGCGAGCTAGAGTCACATTGTTACCACTCTAACAACAATTTTCTCCACGAAATTGGAGACAGTTTACTTGAAAGTGACTAAAGACACATGCAGCACCCAATTTCTAACGAAAAACACACTTCATGCAAATTTATGTACCTGTAAATCAGCCTTGCAGTCCTCGAAAGCCTTGTCTTTGTGAGTGTCAGAGATCTCTAGGGCCCAGTACATCTGGACGTACTTGAAGACGAGTATACCGCCTGCAAGTTCCGCCCAGGTCTTGAGGAGTGCCTTACGGATATCACCATTGCCTGGAAACAAGAGAGACAAATGTAACTAATGTTTGGGGTTATTCATTCTATCGATTTTATTTGCCAATCAGATGGCTTTCCATGTTAAGGACTGAATTATAGCCATTCCTGTTCCTTGTTAATTTATAAAATAAAGTCAAGTATATAACAGTAAGTCATGGTTAAAAACTAGTATGAAATATAACTTATGTTTCTATTCAGTTAATTTTATTTGGTCTCTTTTTGATCTCTCACAGTAACATTTGTGATCTCTCACAGTTTTTACAAACTATCTCTAACGACTAATTGCTTCTGTGAAGCAGCTGTATTGAATTTGACTACTGTTCACGAGTTTTATTCCTAGTTCGGACAAAGTATTATCAGGGTTCTCTGTCAAAAAGTTTTCGTATGCAGCTGGTACTCTGGAAATGAATCCAGCAGTAATGGGGTCGATGCCATTTACTTGATACAAAGCTGAAAAAAATGTGAGTGTGGGACACTTGTGTATATCCCTATGAAAGACGTGAATCTATGTAATGCATACCTTCAATAACATCTTCGATGTGTGTGTAAGGACAGGCAGTAGCTTCACCCCAGTTAAGCGACCACCATATTGTCAAAGCAAACAAGAAGATAGCATACGTCGCTACGCCAAAGTTGTCAGCAACTGGAAAATAATGGCGAAATTATTCACAAGGAGCAAAAGATATTGACGAATCGTAAAAAATGCCGTTGGCAATTAGGGGAGAGTAACCTATATTGAACCGGCGCTTAAATTGTACCACTTCTATATTTCTACCAAGCTGACGCTATTTCTTTACACTGGCAACAAAAAAAGAGGCGACTGTGGAAATTACAGAGTGTTAGTGGCGCCATTTAATGACCCTGCTTACGAGCCAGCACGCTAGAAGAAGTATCACCCTGCTACAGGCTTGAGTGGAAACACTATTACTGAGTTTCGTCGAGTTAGGAAGAATAATAGTATGTGTTTATGAGACTCTGGAATATCATGGACTCTGGGTCTCATAACCACATATCCCCCATTACTTTTGTAACGTTATGCTTAGTCAATCACGCTTTAGAGACCTAGGAATCTATTTAGTAAAGATAATTAAAATTAATTAAAATGAATTTAGTAATGGTATTTGAAAAGGAAGAGTGCGTGACGATGTGTAATATTATGATTGATGGAGAAAAAGTGGAGCAAGTGAAAGAGTTTGTATATTTGGGTACTTTGTTTACAAGGGATGGTAAACATGACGGAGATATTGAAAGGAGAACGATTGCTGGCAACAAAGTGAATGGAGCCCTACGCGCTTTTATGAACAGTCGAAATGTATCCGAAAAGGCACGTTTGGCTGTTCATAGAGGACTATTAGTGCCCACACTTATGTATGGAAGTGAAAGTTGGGTATGGCAAAAGAAGCATGAGAGCAGAATAAATGCTGTAGAAATGAGAGCGTTGAGAAGCATATGTGGTGTGACTCTGAAAGATAGAATAAGAAATAGTGTGATTAGAGAGAGATGCGGCATGAAAGTGGATATAGTTACAAGAATAGAAAAGGGTATGTTAAGCTGGTTTGGACATGTAGAAAGAATGGATGAGGAAAGACTGACTAAGAAAGTTTATAAGGCTAGTGTGAATGGAACAGTCGCAAGAGGAAAACCTAGGCGAACGTTTCTCGACCAGATCGGAGGCGTCCTGGATAAAGGCCAGGTTAAGAGCTCCTTGAACCGACGGGCGTGTATGAGGAATGTGATGAAAGTGAATGAAGCCAGAGAAGTGTGTCAGGATCGTAGCAAATGGAAATCCGTAGTCTCTGCCTACCCCTCTGGGAAACAGGCGTGAATCTATGTATGTATGTATGTAATTAAAAATTATACTACACAAGTAAAAGATTTGTATTTCCATGCAACTTAGTATTGAACAATTTTATAATATAAAAATTTAGCTAGACATTAAAAAAAAGATCATGGCGTGGTTCTATAAGGTTCTACGTGGTCCAGCACAATGGACCACTTATCTTAGTTGGCAGCACGGCAAGAACGGGGCAGGCACCAGGGTGCCGTCGGCTTATATATCGGTCGCCACCGCTCGGAAGGAGAAATCGAGAGACGGGGCGCCACCACTCCCGCACGAACGCAACCCCTAGCACGACCGGTCCAGGTGACACTTTATTTTCATCCTATCTTTATTCCTTTTAGAGTCGGGCATATGCTAATGATGACTGTAGTACTGCAAGCGACCATAGGCTACGAAAACTGTTTTTCATTTGCAACAAAGTTATTTCCTGCCAAGAAATATACAGTACATTATTGGGAACACACTACTAGGAACTCGGTAGTGTTATAAGCCCCTAGCCTCATAAAGTACCTAAAACCGTGTGCGCTTTGCCTGATATTTTGCCGGCCGTGTCGGATTGTTGACCCATCGGACTATGAATGTGAGGGATAAGAGAGTGCACTTATGTTTGCAGACATTCTAGTGCACTATAATATCTCTTGTGCAGACGGCTAATCTTAGTTAAGATATGCCATCGTGACCAGATAGTTCTGGAGGACATTACTTACTTACTTATAAGAGAATATTGAATAACTAATATTAGGTATAAAACTGAAGGGAATTTCTGTTTGTGCGGGCTTATCTCTGAAATTACTCGTCAGATCATTAATGAAGATTGTAGTCTTATTTTACATCACGCTGCGACTTTTAACCAAAGAAGGAGTGAATCCTTGGCGCATAGCTTAGTATGAAATAAAGCGAAACAGTTAGTATATTTTTAAACTCTAACCTTAGAAGCTACTAAACCAATTTTATAATTGTCGCTCGCTCAGTCAGCTCACGCTTTGAAAGAAGCCTATTTCAAACAGTAGACTCGGAAAGCCAAATTATGATGGTACTGTTGATCAACTTACCCACAATCAACTCAAAGCAGCACCCGCATAGTTCAGCAGCGGCTATGGCCTCTTCCAGCAGCAGCCTAATGAAAGGTTCCTTGACCGTCTTCTGGACTAACCGCCTGGCGCAGTGAGCCAACAGTGACGTCAGCAGAATAAAAAGTGTGGACACCACTAAAGGCGCAAAAGTTACTTTGTTTATCTGTGGACAAAGAAAGAATAATTAATTAACGCATATATAAACTGCATTCATAGCGCGGCAGTACTAAATATGTCTGCTCTGCATGAGGTCTCCGATTCGAATCCCGGATTCGGAAAAGTATTATAGCATTTTTCTGTTAAGGAATTTTATGTAGCAGTTCGAAGTCTGGTGCTGCCCGATAGAAAGCAATAGATTCGCCTCCTTTTATATGGGATATACAATAAGATGTGGATGTAATATATCTACCAGCTCCTTGACGATATAGGCATGAGTCCATGTATGTACGTATGTAGTGACACCGACAAAAAAAAATTATTAGACTACAGCATCGCATATCCAACAATTAGAAATACAGAGATGATTTGGAAAATATCAGTACCCATAGTAACAAAACTGTTAGACGTAAGTAAATGAACACCCATATTTCACTAGCTACAAGGTCAGTATGTACTAAAGCCAAGAAAGAGAAGAATATTTCCAATAATCAGAAGACGCTTTAAAAGAAAAGGATAAGACTATGTCCAATCTCAGCGTTCAACCTGCGATTTCATGATCACCAGCAAGCAAAACTGTATTTTAAATTGTCATTTACTTTTGCCCTAGTGTCCCATTGCCTTTTCCTGTCTAACTGTATACCTGTCGGCCTCGATGGCGTAGTGTTTAGTGTAACCGACTGCCACGCTTGAGGTCGCGGGTTCAATTCCCGCACAAGTCAAATATTTGTGTGCATGAACATGGATGTTTGCCTTTGTCTGGGTGTTTCTATGTATAATACGTATGTATTTACAAAAAAAAAAATGTATGTATGTTTATCCATTGTCTAATACCCATAATACAAGCTCTGCTTAGTTTGGGCTAGATGGTGTTGCGCGTATGTGGTAGAATATTATTATTATTACCTACTACGTTTATGCTGTCTGCAGTATGTGTTGTGTGTTTTCTGACAAAATAAATGTATTTTCTTTCTTTCCTTCAAAACCAAAAAAATTTCGCGCTAGACAAAGGAGACATTCTTAAAAGAATGTGCTAAAACACATTCTGCACACGTGGGTAACATATTTCATGTCGTACGTTTATGTTGACGTATACGTAGGGTAGGATAAATGTGCTTTCACGCTATTTTATCGAGATTTTGTTAGACTACCTTTTATCCTGACTTTGATCGCTTTTTGAAAGTAGTGTCATATGCCCTGCACTAGGAGCTATCTCCATGCTTAATTCTAGTAACATCGGTTTAGTAGATTGGCCGTGATTACATAATAAAGCGACAGAGTTACTTTCTTAATTATAATATTAGTATAGATACTACTTATGGTACAGGTTTTTTCGTTCTCATTCATTCGTTCATTTCCATGATTGTTGTGGTCGACTTATACTCTAAATGCTAGTTTTATTATTCTACGAAATTATAGTTATCCTAATCCTAACTAATATTATAAATGCGAAAGTGAATTTGTTTGTTTGTTACGCTTTCACGCCTTAACTAGTCTACCGATCAACATGAAATTTTGCATACACGTTGTCAGGGGTACAGAATAGGACATAGACTACCTTTCATCCAGAAAAAATAACTGTTGCAAACCTAACCTAACCTACATTTACGCGAGCGAAGCCGCGGGTGAAAACTAGTTTATTTATACAATATTACTCAGATTTTATAATTACAATAATTTTTCGAAATAAGCATATTATTAGATTTTTATTCATTTATTGTTTAGCCAAGAAAAATCAGTTGTACCAAACATAAGTGTCCCTTGGATCAGTTGTTCGTTTGTTTAAAAGTTTACCGAAATTAACCATTAGTTTCAACACGTTTGCCTTTACAGTTCACGAATTAGTTTGTAAAATACCATCAAGACTAATTAATTTAAGAGGTTCTTAATTGAAATTAACGGTACGTATTAGTTTTTGTCTTCCTAAACAACACATTTTGAACTTATATTGCTACAGTCTTACAAGCATAATAACCACCGATGAACGAAGCGAACTCGGATAGCATTGTGATTACGTAACTACGGCTAGAGCGTCGACTATTGTAGGTTCGATCCCTACACGAGACAAACATTGGTGTAATCATCAAATACTTGTTACGAGTATATATGTTCCGAGATTATAAATTATTTACTGCGGTATTTATCTTATTAAAATAACACAAGACGACTACTTTTATAGGCAACTGAAATATTAGCCAGGATTCCAAGACTCATCGTATTGCCAATGACACAAGCCACTGCGTCATAATTATGATCTCAATTAATAGAAGCACGTAAATGATACAGATCTCATCTCCGGCACTGACTTAATCGAAAACGTCCTCGACGACAGAAATATCACCACAATTCTTTTCAACAATCTAGAGGACAGTTAAGTTATTATAAAGTGTCAAGACGGTTAACTTAAAGTTCAGTTTGAACAACTTTATTACAGAAAGGAGTTCTTATTACAGAAGCAGTTCCCAAGTGGTATTCAAATTGTTTACAAGTTTCAGAGCACGCTTGTGAAGAGTTCTTGTTGTATTGGAGCATGGCAAATGGTTAATAAGTTTGTTGACAGTTACTGGAGCTACGTGAATTAACATACAAATTAGAGAGTCTCTTTATTACATTTAATAATAATATAATACTAACTTAGGTATACTAAAATATTATATAAAAAAATAAAGTAGATTAAACAATGAGCGAATACGTATCTTATCTTATCTTATGTGGAGGCCAGTCAGTGCAGACCGGCGACACTTCGACCCAGTGGGATCTTTTGTGTCGACACTCTCCCAATAACGACTGCCATAGATGTTCATGGCAGCCGGGACCAACGGCTTAACGTGCTCTCCGAGGCACGGAGCAGGCGATAATTGTCAATCAATACGCACATAATTTCGAAAAGTCATATAACTTACGAAAGTCAGAGGTGCGCGACGTGGGTTCGAACCCGAGACCCTCTGCATTGCAGTCTGTTGGTCTCCCCACTGAGCTATCGCTGCTCTACAAGCGTATACGTAAAAGTAATATAAAGAATTCCTTCGCATCACAGGCGACTGTTAGAAGTACCCAGAATACTGACAGCATCGCCACGTTGAAAAGCAATGCTTATTCTTTACGTTTTTGATAGGTAATGTTTAGTTTACTCCTTAATCGTTTAACTTTGAATGCAGAAAACCTATATCGAGAGCGTCAAAACCTATATCGAGAGCGTCATTAAGCAAGCTTCGCGAAAACTCGGAGTTCTGAACAGGGTGAGGCGGTTCTTCACGCCTGGGCAACTGGTCCTATTGTATAAGGCACAAGTGCGCCCTTGCGTGGAGTACTGTTCTCATCTTTGGGATGGCTCCGCGCAGTACTTGCTGGACGCTCTCGACCGGTTACAGCGGCGGGCTGTCCGTGTCATCGGAGATCCAGAGGTCACGAGTTCACTGGAACCTCTGCAACTCCGTAGAGACATTGCCTCATTGGCATGTTTCTACAGAATATACCACGGGGAGTGCTCTGAAGAGTTATTCCACCTTATCCCGCCCTCCCCTTTCCTATCCAGAACAACGCGTGCTGGGCTCAGATGCCATCCTTACACGGTAGAGTCGATTAGAGCGCGTACCAAAAAGTTTGGGTCCTCATATCTCTGCCGAACGACCAAGGCATGGAATTCTCTGCCAAGGCACGTGTTTCCTTCTTCCTTCAATCCTGGGTTCTTTAAGCGGGGCGTGAAAAAGCATCTTCTCAGGCCGTCAAAGTAGAGACCTCAACATTGCCTCGGCTACTGTGGGGGCGATGTAGAGGCCACTGCTCTTAGACCACACGACTGCTTACCAACAGGTGGAGTGTGGTCATTTTGACGAGCAAAATAAAAAAAAATAAAAAAAAAGTTTATCGTAATCCTAATCCTAACTTCCTAACTAATATTATAAAAGCTAAAATGAGTTTGTTTGTTTGTTACCTTTCCACGCCTAAACCACTGAACCGATCATCCTGAAATTTTTCATATACGTTGTCAGGTGTACAGACACGGACATAGGCTACCTGTCATCCCGAAAAAAATTACGGTTCCCGAGGAAAACAATAATAACGTTCTTATGATAATAGATGGCGCCACGTGTCTTTCGAATCATTATTGAATTATATTATTACAAGTAGAGTATATATATTGTCAAATTCTAAATTAACGCGAGCGAAGCCGCGGGCAAAAGCTAATTCTAAATATGGACAAAATAAACATGGTCACAGATGCGCAACTTGAGGCAACCGTTATGCTTTAGATCGATTTTTATCAACCTATCTTATAAAATTACTATACGAGTAGTTGATGAGACTAATCTTAATGCGTCGAGTAAAACGATTTGAATTACCGCAGCAAAGACTAATCAATTTTGACTCGGAATTTTCCTTTGAATGAATCGATATATATCTTGCGTCAAACTTGGTTTCCTCTGAAGTTGCTTCGAGTAGCGTAACAATGACAAAAAGGCGTACGGAGTGAACGCAAGGACCGGCACGAGTGGAAGTGCTCAGACTATGTATAGCAACTACAAAGTCAACTATAAGTTTAACGCAAGGTATATTTTGCAAATCAATAAATAGCAGCGATAGCCTAGTGGGAAACCACTGGACTGCCACGCAGAGGTCTCGACTTCAATCCCAAGCCGCGCATCTCTGACTTTTCAAAGTTATGTGCGTGTTAAATTGATAGTTATCGCTTGATTTAACGGTGAAGAAAAACATCGTGAGGAAACCTGCATTTCTAAGAGTTCTCAATAATGTTCTCGAAGATATGTGAAGTCTGCCAACCCGCATTGGGCCAGCGTGGTGGACTATGGCCTAAATCTTCTCACAGTGAGAAGAGGCCCTTGCCCAGCAGTGGGACAATTTTAATACAGTTCTGATATTGTTTTATACTTCGCAATCAGAAATTATTATTACACTTAAATTTACTACACAGGAGAAATAAAGCAAGCAAAATAATTGGTGACATGTCGCTAAAGACAGCTTTCAATACTATTCGTCTTAAATAATTCAACATGCTACCAACAAATTTATATTCCAATTCTAAGACTAATATATCACTGTCTTACAAGAAAAGAAATATAAAAAATATCCGTAGAATTACGTGAAAATTGTTGTCAAGATATTAGCTCAAGTTACAAAAGCCAGACCAACAAAGTTCTTAGGGAGAGAAAGACCAATATAAATAATGTGAGAAAACTAGTCAGCTTACTGAAAACGACTATTCCCTAAGGAAGATACGAAAACGGGATAAACGACGTACAAATTACACGTAAGATAGACTAGAAACAATATTTCCTTCTTCTAGTTTTCTTGTGGGACTTACATGAGAGCTGTGGTATAAATAGTAGCATTATCATTTTCGGCCTAGATGGCGTAGTGGTTAGTGTAACCGACTGCCACGCCTGAGGTCGCGGGTTCGATTCCCGTATAAGTTAAACATTTGTGTACACGAACATGGATGTTTGTCTTGGTCTGGGTGTTTCTATGTATAATATGTCTGTATTTACAAAAAAAAAAGTATATATGTATGTTTATCCATTGTCTAGTAACCATAGTACAAGCTCTGCTTAGTTTGGGCTAGATGGTGCTGTGTGTATGTGATAGAATATTATTATTGTGATAGAATAAGCTTTAGTAATGTGCTAATGTCGCTTATTAATTCTATTGCTTGGTTCGATAATATATAATCGTATAAACTGCATTCGAATTTTAATTAGTTCGTCGTCTATAATTATTATTCGAATGACAATCGAATATTCGTATTACGATTTGATCAGGATTTCGTTTTGTTGTGGAATATATATTTTTTATTTTTTATTCCTTCGAATCTTTTACCTTTTTGCAATAAACTATTTTCAATAAACATCAGCGTCATAAATAACATAAAATTATATTCTTTAAATTAAACTACTTTAAAGGGATGTTATGGCGACGTTTATTTAAAAAAAAAACACTATTATCCCATAAATTTGAATAACACTTACACGTACATAGTTTAAAGTTTTAAAATTAACTTCAATGTAATAATGTAGTCGCTACATATAACGTAAACGTATCTTAAGTTTACGCGAATATCGCGTAAATTATATTAAGCTAAAATAAAAAAAAATATGTGGACATGAATTGCGTTTCAATTCAAATTTAACGTTTATTAAAGAACGAAATCGGTACTCTATTTTGAACATAGTTTATGACGAGAATTTGATACTCGTATTATTTGCCTCATATTATCATCCGATTTAAATAACACTACAAAATTACTCAAAATAAGCCTCAAACAGTTTACTATAAGTGTCTAAAACGGTCAACAGGGTTTCAGTGGTAATGACCCTATACAATGAGTCGGCCCTAAGGGATTACTAGGCTAAAGGCTAAGCCTAATTAATCCAAAGGGACACGTGCGGTTTGAATCAAGTTATCCACATTATATGCTGAAATCCTACCCATAACACTGTTGATGTCAATCCATTCTGACCACGAGAATTAAGCGTGGTTAAAGGGTTAATACTAGTAATGCAGCCTTTGTTTCGAGTAAGGTAAAGTACTGTTGATATTTTTTGTAAGCAACTGCTTAATAAATGTGCACCGCTGGTGTTCATCAAAAGTGTAGCCAACATGATTTATTTTTGTTTAAATCATAAAGCTTAGTCATCAAAAGACAATCGCAATAAGTACGACATCGTTTTGAATTTGGTAGTAATAAATAAAACATAAGGAAGTGTTATTGCTAAATAAAAGAAAAAAAAGTTTAGTAGTAATAGTAGTGTAACAGTTTTAAAAAAAATTTTGTAATAAAGTGTCAAATAAACAACGCAGTAAAATCCGTATATAGTAGTTTAATTTCAATGAATAACATTCGCGTAAATAGAAGACAACATTAAAAGAAAAAGATGTACGCTTTTTTTATACAACTAAGTTGGCAAACAAGCATACGGCTCACCTGATGATAAGTGGCCACCGTAACCTATGGACGCCTGCAACACCAGAGGCATCACTTGCGCGTTGCCGACCCTTTAGGAAAGGAAGTGGGAAGGAGAAGGAGCGGGAAGAGGGTAAGGGGGTGATTGGGGCTCCGTTACAAATTGTGAGGCAATCGCCATTTAAGTACGTGTCTGTGTTGAATATAACAAGATATTCAAACCATGCTTCACCATTTTTCTCTTAAAATATGATTGGTTCATAAAAAATAACTGAATAAATGTAGATTTAGATATACTTTTGTAAATCCGACCGAGAATATACTTCACAAATTATATCGCTAATATCACAGAGTACGGAATAGTGCCAGCCGAAATTTTGCTAAAAACGAAAATAATAACAATATATTTTGAGAAAGTGACGAATGGCGCCAAGCGTAGCCAGCACTGTCACTTTAATAATATAAATGTCATACTTATATTGTTTGCGCAGTTTGTGACAGGTCTACGTAAATCCAATACTGGTCGGATATATAAAAGAGTATAGCCAAATAATTGACCATAATAAAATATGCTTAGCTTCAAAACCTACATACATTTTTGCTTACCAAAGATCCGAGTTTTTGTGACCTTATAACTTGGCAAAATGTCCTCTTCGTCACAGTATCTCCACAAGATTTTACTCCAAGATTAGTTTAAGTTGCCACTAAAAGCCAGGCTTTAAAATTAGCATTAATTAAAGTATTTCTTGAGTAAGATACTTTCAGTCTATTTTGATTAATTGCTAAAGCCTTGGCTAAGAATACGCCTACGTTTAAATTTCGGTTTTATTTCTTTGATATAACTTATTTTACGATTTTGACCACGTATTTGGATATATCAAAATATACAATTGCGTCAATAGACAATTATTTCAAACGTGCAACAGCTTTATATAGTAGGTACTTACAAATTATGAGCACATACACATTTCTACAATTTGGTTAAAGTTATTCCCTATAAACTATCTCTCGGGGGAGTACTTTTTCTGGATGAAAGATACATTACATTTTTTTCTGTACCCGTTAAAAATCATTTGCGATATTTCATAATGATCGATCGAATAGAAAGCGTAATAAATAAACAAACTCACATTCGCATTTATGTTAGGATTCGTGTACTTATAGTATATTAAAAATATCTAATTATTTTTGCCCTATAGTGGGATAATACAGGCTGATAGCAATAATCATACTAATATAACAAATATGAAAGTTTGTAATGATGTTTTTAATTATGCATAAATTGTCGAACGGTTTTGAAACTTAGCACATGAATGCGTAACGTCACATAGTGCTGGATAACACATGAAGTAGTTTTTATCTCGGCATGCGTTACGCACGCATTATATTACACGCGGGCGAATCCAATGCCAGAAACTAGTAATAAATAAAGAAAGGTCGTGTTAAACACAAAGTGTTTCTTCATCAAATAAACATTTATTTTTGCGAGTCTGAAAACTACTTTTAACAAACTTAATCGTTCATAGAGAGAGAGTACTTTGTTCTTAAATACCCCTTTGGGATAGGTTTCAGAATACTGTTAGGTTCTTTTACTTAAGCTGAATGATAAATGTGCCTTGTCATGACATTCCTTTGAGACGTTAAAAAGTATTTTGTACTTGTTTTTCTTTCTTCGTGTCAATGGTTCTTGTGTGAAATATCATCTAACTAATTGCGTAAGGAGTGACCGCACGAAGCTCTGACATTGTGCTAGTGCTCAATATCAGAGTAGTTTCCTATCCTAATCTCAAGTAACTTTATACTTGAAACTAGATGTTTCCGCGGTTTCAGCCGCATTTATCGTTACTGCGCCGCCCTCGTAGGTCGTAGCGTAATGTTAATAGCCTATAGCCTTCCTCGATAAATAGACTATCCAACACTAAAATAATTTTTCAAATCGAACAAGTAGTTTCTGAGATTAGTGCGTTCAAACAAACAAACTCTTCAGCTTTATAATATTAGTATAGATTGGGATAGAGATAGATGATGATATTGTTAGAATGAGCCTTTATCTTGGTACTGAATCGAAGGTGCATCGGACGTTGTAATATCGTACAAGCAAGTGACTGTATAGCGCAGTGATATTGAATACGACAAAAGATGTGCTGAGGAGTCTCCGATTCGATGTTTTAGTCGGTTCTGTGTAGAAATGCCCAGATACAGCTGATAGTGATATTGTGGAAGCGGATTTTCGAGAGCTTCAAGCCGACGACTAGGTGGAAACGATTGAAGAACGAATTAAGTGACGATCTCTCGTATCAGCGGTTAAGACACTTTGGGTCGCTGATCCAATAAAATAATAGTAGTTGCCAGAGGTACTGTTCACAATAGATAGCGATAGGCACGTCCGTCAATATGTTGGGATCAAAAAAATACCATCGAAATGTGGATCTTAGACCTCTGCCTACCCTTCGGCACACATACATGCAGAAGTACACTTAGATGATGAACCCCAATGTTTGGATGTAAAAAGAAACAGAAATGTGCCGTATGCACGTAGAAATAAATTTTATTTTATTTTACATTCATAAACAGAAAATAATTATTAATGGCGTACACAAATAAAATGATATATCATTTACTTATAATTTGGGGAGACCAACAGACTGCAATGCAGAGGGTCTTGCGTTCGAACCCACGTCGCGCACCTCTGGCTTTCGGAAGTTATATGACTTTTCGAAATTATGTGCGTATTGATTGACAATTATCGCCTGCTCCGTGCCTCGGAGAGCACGTTATGCCGTTGGTCCCTGCTGCCATGAACATCTATGGCAGTCGTTATTGGGAGAGTGTCGACACAAAAGATCCCACTGGGTCTAAGTGTCGCCGGTCTGCACTGACTGGCCCCCACATAAGATAAGATAGATGATGAACCCCAATGTCTGGATGTAAAAAGAAACAGAAATGTGTTGTATACACGTATAAATAAATTTTATTTTCTTTTACATTTATAAACAGAAAATAATTAATGCCGTACACAAATAAAATGATATAATAATATCATTTACTTATAATTTTAGTTTTTTAGCATTTATAAATAGTGGAATATTCTCTAACGTTACGTATAGATACACACTGTATCTGTATAGCAAACAATAAGATAGCATTGAATAAAAAAATACTGTTCTACGAATAACCCTTTCAAATATCGCTACATAAAATACCAATTCGCGCTTCCAAATCAATGAAACTATATCATTTTAATCCTCCATCCAAAACATAAAATCCGATGCTTTTATACTCCTCTTAAATGCGCCAGACTGATGCAAAACTATAATGAAATACAAAATAAAAAAAGATTTTTTATTCCGCAACAACTCCATGAAAAATATAGGCCAACGGTTTGATGACAAAAACTCTAAAAACCGAGCTCTGAAACTTTCTAGTTCACTTTTTCATTTACAGCCGCAACTGTGATAGGAATAGCAAAAATTTTGAATCAGCAGGTTTCCTTTATAATTAATCTGACTACACGGTGTAGTGGTTTAAATGGTCGGCTAGCTACCCCCACTGACTTTAGTGCTGTGGGTTCGATCCTCATACTGGACAAAAATTTGTGCTATCTTTATGTAGTTGTTTAGAGTCTGGGAGTTGTTTGTGTTCGTTGTTTGAATATTTGTAAAGTCTCCCGCGATATAGGAGATATTCTTACTATGGCGGGAGTAGTTTTAAAAACAAAAAGAAATTCTTTTAGTCGGTTACAAAAAAGCGGACCGTAGCAGAAAGACTTGCTTGTGAGTATTACAGACTAAATAGAAATCATTGACTAATATTTTACTTTATTTGTTATATTTTAGATGTTTAAGGGATAAAATAATTGCTGTACACATATTGATATTTAAGAATTAGTCGTGCAGACCTATCATTGGCTCTCTGTTGCATATTTTTTTCACTACTATGTGTTTCAAAGCTGTTGGTCTTCCTAATACATAAATAAATAAATATAAAACGGATAACCAGCTGGTTAGAGAAGCACATCACTACATATTATAAAACAAATTCCCCCGCTGCGTCTGTCTGTCTGTTCACTATAAAATCAAAAACTACTGATGACTTCATGAGAAAGGCTTAGGTGTATAATTTGTTAAGGTTTTGTACTACCCAGGCGAAATCGGGGCGGTTCGCTAGTTGAGAATAAGAATTTACCACATACACTAAAATTGTTACTCCTTTGAAGTAACCCGCAAAGGAATTACTTACCCTACATTCGAAGACATATAATCCAGTATTTTCGCGTAGAAACTAAAACTGCGAATGCTAACTTACTGTAGTATCTCCGTGTATCGTTCTACATCAAGTTTACAAATCTAGTTTCAGGCGCACTCAGTATGTTTACTCGCCAGTTGAATGATTGACGAAATGTGGACGCGAACACAGGGTAGAGGATTATGTGTGGGACAGCTAAACAAACACTGCACAGACATACGATGTGTTATCGAAGGCATGCGATGGCTTTATCGAATACAAAATAGAATGTTACGAAAATTTCACGATCCCGTATCCATATTAATACTATAAATTCGAAAGTTACTCTGTCTGTCTGTCCGTTACCTTCATGCTTAAACCACTCAACCGCTTTAGATGAAATTTGGTACAGAGGTAGTTTAAAACCTGGGGAAAGAGATGGTAAAATCTTTTTATAGATTTAAGTTCCATATAGGCGTAGCCGCGCGCAAAAGCTAGTATTATATGTATTCGGCGAAAGTAACTGTGTCTATCTGTTACGCCTTCACAGCTAAACCACTGAATCTTAAAATTTGACAAAGAGATAAATTATTGTATCCTGGGGTAGAACATGGCTACCTTTTATCGCGATACTTGTTTCTGTTGAATTCACGCGAGCAAAGCCGCAGGTAGAAATTAGTTTAAATATTATATTCATGTATTATTATTTGTAGCATCTTCATTTAAATGCACTTTTAGAGGAAACGATAGCTGTAAGACACAACTTTGGTAGTAAATAAAATATATGTGAACTTAAAATTTCCATTACATTTTAAAGCCATGATCTGGAACTAAAGTCGTCACAAACGATTACTTTGTTGTTCACATACAAATTTCACACGGCCATCATTTTGCTCGCATATTATGCAATTGCATGACAACATCCCATTGGATTCATTTTTTATCATTAAAGCATAAAGCATATTTTATGCTTTAATGCGTACGCGGAGTTTTAAACTATAATATTAGTACATATTAAAAGTTTGAAAGTTTGGATATTAGTTACTCAATGACGTCGGAACTTTGAATTTCATTTTTTGGTACTTCTCATAACAAATCAAGCGTTATACAAAAGATAACGAAAGATAAGGAGTAGGTTTGTAGGTTTTTTTAATTAATTTTTTTATTGCCATTGGTGGCCCACCTGATGGAAAGTGGTAACCGCTGCTCATGGACTTCAGCAATGTCAGGACACAGCAAAGCCGCTGCCTACTGTGAAAGAAGAATTCTCTTTAAACCTCGTTTGAAGAAGGACATATCATAGCGTTCGGGAAACACCGAAGCTGGCAGTTCATTCCAGAGCTTGCACGTACGTGGGAGAAATGATCGCTGAAAGCGTACCGTCTTAGAATTGAACGCTTCCAGGTGTTATGGATGAACCCTGCTTCATTGTCGAGTGTACGGTGATAGAAATGGGCCGCTGATACCAAATCAAACAGTTCTTCAGAGCACTCCCCGTGAAAGAGTCGGTAGAACACGCAGAGAGACCTAAAGTCTCTCCGTTGCTCCAACGACTCCAATCTATCCGTGAGATTGGGATCATCGACGATTCAAACTGCCCGTCTTTGTAGGGAGTCAAGTGGGTCGAGCTGGTATTTGGGGGCCTCTGCCCAGAGATTTGAGCAGTACTCCACGTGCGGCCGGACCTATGCTTTGTAAAGCACAAGACGTTGACCTGGTGTGAAGACCTGTTTTTGAAAATATGTATCACTTCCCCATTACCACTACGAGGTATAGTTACCTCATAATCTTTACTAATATTATAAAGCTGAAGAGTTTGTTTGTTTATTTGAACACGCTAATCTCAGGAACTACTGGTCCGAATTGAAAAATTCTTTTAGTGTTGGATAGCTCATTTATCGAGGAAGTCTATAGGCTATAACATCACGCTACGACCCACGGGTGCGGCGTAGTAATCATAAACGCGGGTGAAACCGCAGGCACATCTAGTAAAGTATAATATGTTAACTAAATTATACAAATTTGTAGCGCGCATAATTGATATGATTCGAATGAACTCGAATACAGTTATGTGCAACACTATACCTACATCATCAAAGACGCAGCGATCGTGTTTACGTATAGTATTGTCAACACTCCGGAATATTATTCGAATGCAATTGGGTACACCATTGCAGTCCGTTAGTACTGCTGCACATTTTTTGTATCTACAGACTACCAAAAATGTATTGTAGCAACTGCACTAGCACTTGTGACCGATCCAAATATTAAGCTCTTATATCAACGCTAGTGCATGCTCTGAGACTATACCCACAACAGCCTAGGTCCTAGGTAGTCTTTAGACCAGAGGTTCCCACTGTTTTTCTCATAGACCAGTTTCAAAATTAAGCTGGTTCCAGTGGAGCTAAACAAGTTCATGCAAGTAAAAAATTTGATCAAATCTCTACGGGCTGACCTATTTTTTTAAAGAAATTCTCGGAACTGAATCTACCACGGTGGGCGGACTGAACTTTTTTTTAGTCATTCAAGTAAATACATTTTCGTGGACCCCCTCTTACGAATTGTGTACCCTCATTTTCTTGTCACGCCAACGTCTACGTTGGCGTGACCAGTCGAGTCTCCCGTGGACCCCTAGGGGTCCACCTGGACCACCTTGGGAACTAATGCTTTAGACAAACAAACTTGAATACATAATTAGAATGTTCCTTTTCTTTATTTTTAGGCACATTTGTTTTTTCACCAATCCAAATAAGTTCAACTCTAAGCTCAATGGTAGTACATGTTCCGAACGCCACTAATCGGCCAAAGTAGTCCATAGTCAAATAATTTTAGACATACTCAAAATCTTCCTAATTTCTAATTCTTAACCAAATATTAAACCGTATGTTTACAGTAACCTTATTTCAGTAGCGGCTGTATACGACGAGAGGCATCTGCGTCAAACCGAAGAAATAAAACCAAACTGCCAATTTTACAAATCAATCAACGCCAAACAAAACAGAAGACTTCTTATGACTGAAGGTATTTTGTTAGAACTTGAATGTTCCAACCTTCTGCGTTTTGGCCATACCTATCGTATCTTCTATCCTTTTTTTAGAGGAGAAATGCTTCTGATCACACAAGAGTGGCGAGAGGGTTATGTCGGACTCTCTCAAGACTTCAGACCTACCGACAAAAACCGCCACGGAATGCCAGCTCACTGCTTTGTATGGTGGGTGGGTCGCTGGAACTAAAACTAACCATACCTATCCATATACCATATTATATATTGTTGGTGCCATGGCATAACATTCTGCTGACGCTTTAGTTTTAAAGTTCGATTGCCGCATGGGATAGTGTCTTTTTTTATGTGGCTTCCTATCTTGAGTAGCAGCATAATAGTCGGATATAGCATTTTTCCTTTTATAAGGGGTCGCGATATAGCTGAAAATACTGGATAGGTGGAGCTGATAGAGGAAAGATAAGGCCTGCCTAATAGCAAGACAACCGCATATATTTAGTATTGAGCTCAAACTGTACCAAGTTGAGTGGAAAGATACCTCCACCTCACATAACATGGTAAACAAGCAAGCTTGTTTTTTCTTCCTGCAGTGAAGTGAGGTTTACAAATTTACTTAAGGAGCGTTGTGTAGTGTGATCGTTATCCCTTGCTTTGCCAGCACTTTTTTCAATTGGTGACAACGTGAGTGATAAACTTGATGACTATGGTTAATATATACATATAATGGTATACCACTTATATCATTTGAAAAACCCAATAAGACTGCTGATTCAGAAATTGAGATCCGAAACTCTTGGGCAGCGAAGCCACCGAGGCTTATAATCAATTTAAAGATTGCTGCTAAGATAGATTATTTATTAATAACAAACGAAAACCAAGTTAATACCTTAGTGTGTATACTTGTTATATGAAATTAAGTACCTACTTCCAAAACATGAACGAGCTGAACTATAAGCTCTGTATTCCAACGTAAGCCTGTTTCAGCGGGAGTGCGTTCAACACCACAACGCAACGTAAAAGCAAATTCGATACTGAACTGTCTACCTCTCTTTTTGTGCGCCATTTTGATGAGTGCAACGACCGGCCATTTTGAATTACATTTAACACGTACTTACGAATATGATGGCTTTTAAAACAAAATGACTTCTAACTAACTGGATAACTAAACTTTTCAATAGTTTAAGGTGTCGTAGAAAATAGTAATTATAGAACGGCAATCTTGTTTATTTTTCAAATCCGCATATCTTAACATTATTCTTAGATTATTACTGTGCCCATTCAGTTCCGTTTCTTCTTTGGCAAAGTTCCGTTCAATTTACAGGGCTGACAAAAAGTTATTAGGTTTATGTCCGGGATAATACGTCAATAGAAGGAACGTAACATCCTTTAACACACTTACAATAATTGTCTTACAATATAGCTTTTAGTGGACATGGCATCATGCCTGTATCCCCTAAGGGTGAAGCACAGGTGTGTCACACTAGTATGTGTTATACACACCATAATAGGGAGCAAGCTCAGTGCCTTAGTGTTGCTACAGAAGACTTACTATCAGAAAATAATTTTTTTGACCTGAGAATCGAAGCTGAGACTGACATTCGCACGCAAACTCATGCCACCATGCCCATAAGACAATGGTTCCCTATCCATTTGCATAAAATTTTAAGACGTAATAATTATAAAATGGCATAGTTTTGTTTGTCCTAATTATATTTACGCATTATTTTACGCATATATTTAATATATTTACGCATAACAATGCGTAAATATATTATACGTAAATATAATTTGTAACAGCTCACGCATAATTTTTTCAAATATAATCATGAAGTTGAATTGTATTCACAGCTGGCCGCTTGGGGTAGCCTAAATAAGTTCAGGTTGTCGCGGGTTGGCTCTTGGCCAACCCGGAACCTATTTTTCGGGTTATCAATTGTCTTTATCAACATAAACTGTATGCCAAAGACAATTATGGCAAAGTATTAGTATTATTATGCCAAAAAAGTTATGCCATACTACATAGTTATGTCAAAGTATATTATAGTCACTAGATAACTAATAGGTAGAAACTGATTACAACCAAAATATATAAGAATACGCCGCTCTGAATCTTCTACGGACGGAATTTAATTAAGTTTATTCGACTGTCGCATGGCCTAATTTATAAATGAAAATAATTTAATTCATCTTGTAATTAAAGCTGAAGAGGTGTGACGATGATCGGTATGGAGACGTGATGTGATGAACTTATCATACACCAGATGTGCCCGCGGTTTCACCCGCGTTTATGATTACTGCGCCGCCCCCGTGGACCGTAGCGTGATGTTATAGCCTATAGCCTTCCTCGATAAATGAGCTATCCAACACTAAAATAATTTTTCAATTCAAACCAGTAGTGCCTGAGATTAGCGCGTTCAAACAAACAAAAAAACTCTTCAGCTTTATAATATTAGTATACCTAGATTAGCTTATGGCCGCGGTTTTGTCTGTGTGATGAGCAATGGTGTATTAAGGATTATTTTCCAGGAAAAGCCTGGTCCCTAGCGAGGGCCTTATAATAAACAACACAATTTATGTAAATTCTATAATAATGTTACAACTGTTATGCCTAGATTGTTGCCCGTTGTAAAAATCTTGATGATTAAATAAATACTTTTATTTTTTTAGGTTGATACAAAGCGGCCTTTTTAAATTAGCATTGCTAAAACTTTTACTAGACCTGCCTAACCCTTAAGATATATAACGACTCAGTATACTATATACACACGTGTATGTATGTCTATTTATTCACTGCTTATTTATGTTTCCCTACAATGCCCTAAATAGATTACTTATTAAGATCAAATGGCAAGTCATTTCATGGTAGTTAACCTTTATTCGTTACGGTCAGATTACATTATTGAAACGTCCTTCGATATAATAATATACCTGCATTATTTTCTTGACTATATCGAGCAGCGATAGCTCAGTGGGGAGACCAACATACTGCAATGCAGAGGGTCTCGGGTTCGAAGCCACGTCGCGCACCTCTGATTTTCGGAAGTTATATGACTTTTCGAAATTATGTGCGTATTGATTGACAATTATCGCCTGCTCCGTGCCTCGGAAAGCACGTTAAGCCGTTGGTCCCGGCTGCCATGAACATCTATGGCAGTCGTTATTGGGAGAGTGTCGACACAAAAAGATCCCACTGGGTCGAAGTGTCGCCAGTCTGCATTGACTGGCCCCCGCATAAGATAAGATAAGATTTTCTTGACTAGCTCTTTAGTATGGCCGATACGTGATGTCTCGTAAGTATCCCGTACAAGCAAAAAGTTACTGAGTATTTCTGTTAAATAAATAATAGTTTAAATAAATTAAAAAACACGCTTTAATAAGACGTAAAAAAGTAGCTTCATTGTTAAGGCGTTTAAGAGACAGTAGCAACAGCATCCTAATAATGATTGCTTCTCGATTTGACTGTCCAATTCAATGTCAGTGGACTCATATAATAACAGGAATAGTCTAAATTTATGTAATTATATTTTATGAATTGATTTTAGTAACTAAGTATTTTATATTTTGTATGTGATATAATGTTTTTTATAATGCTGACTCTCTTGACATTACTTATTTATTTTTTATGGATTTAAAATCTGAAATAAACGTTTTATTATTATTAATAAGTAGAAAGTAATTTAATAATTTTAATGTATTAAAAGCGTGGGGTGGAGGTTATCAAAATATCTTAGAAAGTAGTTTTTTTAAACTAATTTTTTGTTTTTAATATTTTTTTTCTAAATTATTGTATTGTCATCGGTCCTCGATAAGTGTGCAAAGTTTCAAATCAATCCGTCGATTTGAAAGGGGTGAAAATCAAGTTTAAAGATTCCGTTACATAGATAGGTACATAGATTCAATACTCAATATCTTATTCATAGATACATAACAAGCTAATAAAAGCGTGTTAAAAATAATCAATAGTAGCATACATACTGGAAATGTATGTAAATTTCCAGTATGCATAGCAAGCCAATTAGGAGTATTCCGCTATCGGCACCAATTTTTTCGGTACCTATGGCTTCGGCACCTAAGCTATTCCACTTTCAGCACCAATAGGTATTTTTGCTGGGAGCCGAATGTGGAATAAAATACCTATTGGTGCCGAAAGTGGAATAGCTTAGGTGCCGAAACCATAGGTGCCGAAAGCGGAATACTCCACCAATTACACTCTACCACATATTACGTGGGATCTTTGTCTATAACTACGTAATTTTCTTTTGTATACAGTTGGCAACACATTAATCTTACTCCTAGTGTTGCCAACGCATGTGCAGTTCATACCTTAAGTTGGTTGTAGAAAAACTATTCCACTTGTTTGTATTGAATAAGAAGAACTCCCGAAACGATTGCCAAGTGGCGTGACAGTCTTAAGACATAGATGTAATCGTCTCCATAAACTGTCTCACCGCTGGGCATGGGCCTGTTTTCAATATAGCCTACACCATATAGTTCACCACGCTGAAATAGACTTCACACATTCGAGAACATTAAAAAGAACTCTCAGACATGCAGGCTATTGCTTGATGTTTTCTTTTACTGCTAAAATAACCGATAATTAACCAAATAAATTGCCATGGCATCGAACTTAAAACGTCACCGTAGCAATCTGACAATGTGTCTACTAGACTACCACAATAATTATTAGGTACCTACTTGAAATTTATTAAATTAACATAACCAAATAAATGAAATGAATTAATAAACTCCATGATACAGCCTACGCAGAGAATTTAATTTACAAATTAAATTCAACCACCCTTACATTGAAAATGAACAGACAATGTAATTCTATTTAATCTACATTCACATTCTACAGATTACATTATTATATAAAAGCGCGGTTGTTTCATATATTGTTCAATTACGAAATCCCTTAGTTTTACATGCCATTCATTTATTACTATAATTTATTTATTAACTTTTCAGTGCATTTTAAGTTTTAGAATATTCTTTCTTGAAGTCGGTTTTCTTTTTTGTAAAAAAATTGTTTATTTCTCGGTTTTTAGTGAACATTGCCAAATATGAGAACATCATTCATGTAGCCAAATACGCATTATTAAGGATAACTCAAAAACGAATTGTCAAATCTTGATCAAAATTAAATGGGACCACACGGGAAGCACCAGCTTTCAAATAAAAAAAGAATCATCAAAATCGGTTCACCCAGTCGAAAGTAACGAGGTAACAAACATAAAAAAAATACTGGCGAATTGAGTACCTCCTCCTTTATTTGAAGTCGGTTACAGAGATGTTTTACCAAGCTTTAAACCTCATTGGTAGCATGTTACTTATGAACTTATGTAAAGTATGCACTTATGATAGCGATCATCAGGTATTTGATGGCCGGGTCTCGACATCCGTGCATCGGGCCCGCAATAGCATGGATTCTGATGTACCCAGTGGATAGCAATCGGTGCGATCCCTATTACATGGGATCTGAAGTATATGTATATCTACAGCTGGCGTGCAAAAACATTAAATACATACACTTAAATCTTAATTTATATTGAATTTAAGTGTACATATGTAAAAATATAATCTATACCTTTTAATAATAGATACATAGTAACTACCTACGTTAAAGTTAACAATATTTATTTATACATCCTAATCCTAAGTAATATTATAAAAGCGAAAATGAGTTTGTTTGTTTGTTACATTTTGACGCCTAAACCACTGAACCGATCATCCTGAAATTTTGCATATACGTTGACAGGTGTACAGAAACGGACATAGGCTACCTTTCATCACGTAAAAAATAACTGTTCCCGAGGAAAACAACAAAAACGTTCTTATGATAATAGATGGCGCCACGTTTCTTTTTGAATCATGATTGAATTATATTATTACTAGCAGAGTACGACCCGAATTGATTGTCAAATTCTAAATTAACGCGAGCGAAGCCGCAAGCAAAAGCTAGTATCAAAATAAAAGCAATTAATATTTATTCGTACACAATGCATAATTTTAAGTAAGTAAATTAATTTATTTTATAATACACACAGCAAAGCAAATAACAATAATTTCACACGTGCATAAACAGCTAAATACGAGGAAGCCAATTCTGAGTATACGACGATACACCGTAGAATTGGCTAGGTTACAGGAGCCAAAATTTAATCCAACAATTTTAGTTGGAAATTCGTCCAAAACACTCAACATTCATTACCAAAACTGTGAAGTGCAAGTGTTCATTTCGAATTTAACCGAAGCGGCTTTAAGTTGCCCGGACTTCGCAAGTTGATCCGATTTTAATGCTTTCGAGACAACTTTCAGCAACTTGTGTCGGAGACGAAACTAAAGGCCAGTAATTACTACGAACTTCACATTATTTTCAACGTTTTGCTGACAAGAAACTTTATTCTGACTAGTGGTCGCCTAGTGGTCGAAATTGGAATGTAATTTTTATAACTAAAAGTAGGAACTACTTTTTTTTTTATAATATATTATATATTTATTCTAGCTTTAAATAGCAGAACTCAATCTGCATGTAAGGAAAATGCCAAATCTCAAACTACTCCGTGCAAATTTTTATCTACAGGTATTAATGGATAGATTACAATCTTTACTTAACTGTACAAATAGATCAGTAATTAGTAATTACCCACTGAGTTACTTTATATGCGTCGAATATGATGTGATCAAGAATTTAATTAAAACTAGATAAAACAAAAATTACAGATTTACAATTACGCCGTCGTTATCTATACCTACTAATATTATAAAGCTGAAGAGTTTGTTTGTTTGTTTGTTTGAACGCGCTAATCTCAGGAACTACTGGTTTGATTTGAAAAATTCTTTTAGTGTTCGATAGCCTATTTATCGGGGAAGGCTATAAGCTATATATAACATCACGCTATAACCCACGAGGGCGGCGCAGTAACGATAAACGTGGGTGAAACCGCGGGCACCTAACTAATATTATAAATGTGACATGTGAGTTTGTTTGTTGTTTCCTTAAATACTCGACCAATCATTTTCAAATTTCGTATACACATTGTCAGTGGTACAAAAAAGGACACACCTTTAATCCAGAAAAAAAGGACTCTACCCGAGAGATAGGAAATTGGCATAACCTACATTTATGCAAGCGAAGCCGCGAACAATATCGAACCAAAAATAATAAATTAACCATATCATGTTTGTAAAGTCCTTCGCGATATACTTAGGAATTATTCCCCGCTCGAGAGTTGTATTTTAAGTAACCAAAAAGCTTGAGCAGCGATAGCTCAGTGGGAGACCAAGAGACTGCAATGCACAGGGTCTCGGGTTCGAACCCACGTCGCGCACCTCTGACTTTCGGAAGTTATTATGACTTTTCGAAATTATGTGCGTATTGATTGACAATTATCGCCTGCTCCGTGCCTCGGAAAGCACGTTAAGCCGTTGGTCCCGGCTGCTATGAACATCTATGGCAGTCGTTAATGGGAGAGTGTCGAAACAAAAGATCCCACTGGCTAGAAGTGTCGGCGGTCTGCACTGACTGGCCCCACATAAGATAAGATAAGATAACCAAAAAGCTTTCTAATTTCGGTTCTGCTACAAAATATATATGTTGACAGGAAAACCCAAACACTTTTTGTCTCATGGTACACGTTTGCGGCCAATCGTGAGGCCTTGAGTACATTTACCAGGTCATGTAAGATAATGAACGCTAGCATATCAGATGCCAGAAGCATCATAACACATTGACATCAAAGCGAAAACTGAGATTGAATAAAAATGATTCAACCGCTACGCCATACTGTTGCCAATCTTTATTTAGATCTGCGTAGGATTTGTTCGACGTTTCATGTTTTGTCTTGAGCTCAGCATTTAAAATTATATTAAAAGATTTAATATGAATGAACGTAATAGTTATGTTATTATGCTTTTTATTACTAATCTTACATCATAAACGGCTTTTATGGCGTAGCGGTTGTGAATGCGACTGATATTCTTAAAGTCTCAGATTCCATACCAGTGTAAGCTGTTATTGGGGTTTCCTGTCATATATTGTCTCACTTATTACAAGCTCACTATTTTGAATTGAAATTAAACGACTTTATTCGGAATTTATCGTGTTGTTTATTTAGCGTACCGTAAGGTCGTATGACTTTAGCCCTGAGGGGTGACATTGGCCCTTAATTGGAAAAAGTTTGAAGTTCCCACCAGACCACTATCATACCTTTTGCCGAAAAAATATACGTGGAAATCAATAGATAGCACTATAAACTGTCAGTAAAACAGTTTATTCCAATTAAACAGCTTTTTCCAATTAAGGGCTAATGTCACTTCTCAGGGCTAAAGTCATACGAAATTACTATAGTGGTTTAAGTGGTCGCCTTGCCTCTGCCACTGCGCCGAGTGTAGTGGGTTCGAATCCCACACGGGACAAAAATTGTGTGATCTACAAATCGTTGTTCCGAGTCTGAGTGTGCTTTCTGTCCGTTATTTGAATGATTGTAAAGACCCCCGCGACACAAGAATTATTCCTAGTGCGGAAATTGTCTTATTTAAGAAGATTATATATATTTGGTAGTGGTTAGTGTAACCGACTGCCACGCTTGAGCTCGCGGGTTCGATTCCCACACAAGTCAAATATTTGTGTGCGTGAATATGGATGTTTGTCTTGATGTGGGTGTTTCTATGTATAATATGTATGTATTTACAAAAAAGAAAGTATATGTATATGTATATTTATCCATTGTCTAGTACCTATAGTACAAGCTCTGCTTAGTTTGGGCTAGATGGTGTTGTGTGTATGTGATAGAATATTATTATTATTATTCTCTTTATTTATAAATTTTGCAATAATAATTACATTTTTAAATATATATTAAAAAAAACACATTTAAAAATATAAAAATTATGAAGATAAAGATATATGTTCCCGACCCGTCCCAACTCCGGTAAAAGTGAGATAAACTTACAAGACTCTACAGGAATGACGATCAGCGTTGGGGCACAAACAATGCATATAATACTTACGTTTAGTTTTAGCTCTAAAACTGCGTTCAATTACCGAGTGACGCCAAGAAGCTGAACATTAAGTCTTGAATGTATGGTTTTGTTAGCACTAAGCACTGCTCAAAGTGCACACTACGCAATCACCAATTAAAATATCGAATATAAAATTGAATCATATCTGTGTCAATATTGCCATTATACTGATATGATTAAAACCTCGGCTATCGGGAGAACCCAGCCAACCTATACATCAAATGAAAAAAATAAAAAAATAAAAAATATGTTTCTGGGCACAGTATACGCGATGCCTCTACATCTAAGGATAAGTAATTACTTATCCTTAATATACATCGAAAGTAATTACTTTCGATGTTAAATTTTATAACTGACTAATACTTAATTTAGGTGATTTGCTGAAGCTGTGCTTACTATAGAATAATTAAAAATAATGTTATTATTTTTTCATTTCAGTCACTACTGACCTCAAACATCAAACAACAAACAAGTGCCTTAAGATGTTACAAAAGTTATTTTTCAATTCGAACCAGTAGTTCCTGAGATTAGCGCGTTCAAACAAACAAACAAACTCTTCAGCTTTATAATATTAGTATAGATGACTATGTATTAATGACTATTTATATTTCAATAAATAACATTCGTTTAAAAATAAATGAATACAAAAATAACACGTCTTACTTTTGCAACAAGCTCAGCATAGAGTTTTCTATATCAATACAAAAAAGCACAAATTAAAAACATACCATTAATATTAAAAAAACTCCAAACAAAGCCAAATACGCACTATCCAATACATTTCTGAACATATTGCACTTGTCCACAGCGCACTCAATGCACTTGTAAATAAACTACTTGTATACTAAAATGTGTATAGGCTCAATGGTCCGCAACTGTCCAATGAACATATCCTCATTTTGTATTCCCCTTAGATCAATTGAAATTGTTAAGAGTGCTAACACACTAGCATATACAGCGTGTAACAGAAAGGTGTGGTCATACTTAAGCATCACATAATATAGCTTCAGTACAATGGAAAACCGCGACAACCAAATCCATTTCTCGCCAACAAGCTGTGTAGCTTGGCGAGGAAATTTGAATTTTGTAATTTATGTCATACAAGTGAATAAACAATAAAAATAAAAATAAATATATATATATATATATATATATATATATATATATATATATATATATATATATATATATATATATATATATATATATATATATATATATATATACATATATACTAGCTGACCCGGCAAACTTCGTACCGCCTCAGAATCAATAAATAAAAAAACTGAATGATAAATGCAGAATGTTTCAACTGTAGTAAAAAATGTGGTCAAACCTTTACCGGAACAAAAAGAATCCGTAATCAAAAAATAATAATGATCGATATGAATTAGGTTTTATTATTATTTTGAATTACACATGATGTTGCTTGAAAAATTGTTATGCGACAAATGTTAGGAGCTTACAAAATAAAGTTTGTAGTGTACGGTCCTATATTTCACCCACAAATCTTTTGGGTGCGAGAGAAAACATGTCAATATGATAATCGCAAACAATGTACGAATTTGATGCGGTGATGAAGATATAACGGAATCCTTGAGCGTATTATCCCAATGCAAATCGTTCTCGAGTAACTGTAATAGTTGACACGCCTCACGGTAAGTCGCACACAGATGTCCATTAATTGTTCTCAGTTGTTGAAACAATGTCGGACCACGAACAGTCACCAACAACAATCGAAGATAATAACATTCGTCGTTATTTGGATGTACTGTGTAGATGCGACCTAGAGCGCCTGAAGCAAATATATTTGGATGTCCTCCGACTGGTGTTCCTTGTTTTCGACGCTGAAACGTTTTCGATGATGCGTTCCATGTGTAATAGCGTAGCATATCAGCATACAGCAAAGTGCGAGCGAAAACATCTGTTTGTCAAACTGAGAAGAAACTTGTTAATGTGGTCGACGGTGGACGTGCCGCTCTATCCGCCGCGTTCCCTTGGTTGATATATACACTCGTTGTCCATTTTCTAGATGAACTGCCAAATACAATGCCAATTTTGGAGCAATCTGAACTTAAGATAGTGGTGTTCCCGCTTGAATTATTCAATTGCTGCACACGGACACACTAATTTACTTCATGATATCATCACATCATACATTAAACCGCATTATGCACATAAAAATAAAATTCAACCGAGACAACGCGACCTTTACGCCCAGATTCCCGCCAAAGTCCGTAAAATATTATAGTAGCGATCAGAAATTCTGAACGACGGGACGAACATCAAACGTTTGACATTCAAAACCAAAAAATGAAAATAAAAAACCTGTTGTTTTTACTATAGCCCAAGCATTTTTTTCATATTTACCCACCGTTTAAACCTTCCCTGGACTTCTACAAACATTTCAAAACTAAAATCAGCTGAATCGGCCCAGCCGTTCGTCGTTATATATATATATATATATATATATATATATATATATATATATATATATATATATATATATATTTTGTAAGCTCCTAACCTTTGTGACATAACAATTTTTCAAGCAACATCATGTGTAATTCAAAATAATAATAAAACCTAATTCATATCGAGCATTATTTTTTTTTCATTACGGATTCTTTTTGTTCCGGTAAAGGTTTGACCACATTTTTTACTACAGTTGAAACATTCTGCATTTATCATTCAGTTTTTTTTATTTATTGATTATGAGGCGGTACGAAGTTTGCCGGGTCAGCTAGTATATATATATATATATATATATATATATATATATATATATATATATATATATTTTTACTAAGATGCAGCATTTTCTTTTTATCGACTTATCAATGTCATATATTCTAGTCGATACTTAAACAACACAAACAACTGAGGCGTGGTATCTCTGTGATCCCGAAAATGATCATGCGCTATTTGGATAGTGATATAATGTGTTTATTTCGATGTTTAAATAAAAATTAAATAAATTGCCATACAATTTAAAATTGTTTTTTTTATCCGGGAATAGGGTACTTAAGCTATTTATCAGATATATATCACGGCCTTAAAATATGACCACAGCTTTCTGTTACATGCTGTATACATGTAGGTGCATCTGCTTTTATGGTTATGAATATTAACTTGCTTTAGGCATCTGTACTTATGCAATTAAATCCTAATCCTAATTCTAATCCTATTCTAATCCTAATCCTAACTTCCTAACTAGTAATATTATAAAAGAGAAAATGAGTTTGTTTGTTTGTTTGTTACCTTTTCACGCCTAAACCACTGAACCGATCATCCTGAAATTTTGCATATACGTTGTCAGGTGTACAGAAACGGAAATAGGCTACCTTTCATCCCGAAAAAAATTACGATTCCCAAGGAAAACAACAATAACGTTCTTCTGATAACAGATGGCGCCACGTGTCTTTCGAATCATGATTGAATTATATTATTACAAGCAGAGTACAACCCGAATTGATTGTCAAATTCTAAATTAACGCGAGCGAAGCCACGGGTAATAGTTAGTAAATAATAAAGTTTATTGACAGAAAAATTGAGTACATTGTGTGTAACTTATTCTATGACTTAGAGTTAGCACAATACTTACTAATACTGATTCCCAAACTATAAGCCTGGATTTTGGGAGACAGAGCTCAGCCAAAGTAAAGCAACAATAGACACTAAAGTGAATCAAGAATTTTTCATTTTATAGGTAAGCTAAGTATATATACATGTTTACGATTATAGTAATAAAAGTAATTTGAAATATTTATTACTAGATGTGCCCGTGGTTTCACCTGCCTTAATGATTACTGCGCCGCCTCCGTTGGTCGTAGCGTGATGTTATATAGCCTATAGCCTTCCTCGTTGACTGAGCTATCCAACACTAAAATAATTTTTCAATTCGGACAAACGGACGGAAAGACTTTGTTTGTTTGAACGCGATAACCTCAGGAACTACTAAGTTCCTGAGGTTATCGCGTTCAAACAAACAAACTCTTCAGCTTTATAATATTAGTATATATTGAAATATGTAAGATGTGTAAGTGAGTGTTTGTAGATGTGTGTGAGTGTGTGGTGAGTATGTGGATGTGTAAGGACCTGGATGAGTATGTGCATGGATAAGAATGTGAAAATGTATAATTTATTAGTGTAGGTAGCTAACTATATTTGTGATGGAATATCCAGTAAAATACCTAAAATATTTTGCTTATATTTGGACTACTATGGTGGCGTAGTTATTTTACTCATCATTCAATCATCTTGCTATTATGAATGAACAAATTTATTGTTTCACAGATCATAACATACAGGCGATACAAATATACATGAGATACAATTTTAAATGTAAGTATAGCGGTAATATGAATACCACCGCGCATTCTTGTGTGTTCGATACGAAAATGTGTGTGACCCATTAATAGTTGTCCTGCACTGCGTGTTGTGGGTTCATCCCTAGGGATGAATATTTGCGCGACCCACGACTATTCGTGGGTCACGCAAATACATCACAAATCACAAAGTATACTTAGAATAACTATTATTCTAAGTATACTTTGTGAGCAATATTTGAATGTTTTTAAAGTCTCCCGTGATGCGGAAATAAACTTTACTGCAGGAGTTTTCTTTTAAAAACCAAAAAGCATAAGATATAAAGTATTACAGCTCTATCGGTCCCTACAGAAGACTTACGTGGTTAAAAACACTCAGTTTTAACTTCAATATCATTCTTCCCGAAATAACAGTATTTTTCATTGTTTTTATACCCGTGCTTTGCTAAACGTGGCAACTGGTAAAGGCAAATATTGGTATAATTTCGATAGTGTACGTTTATTTTCTTTTGGGATTAAATATAATGACCACCAAAAATACTAATTGCGCAGCAAAATATGCTTACTAAAGCTGCGTATGCGCTAGACGAGCCGAGCACGAGCGGAGCACGAGCGGAGCCAAAATTCGTGTAGTGTGGACCGGCTTACGAGCCTCGAACGAGCGCGCTTCGAGTGTTCGGCTCGTGCTCGACCGTGCTCCGCCCGTTTTCGGTTTTTTGACGAATACAAAGGGATTTGAATCGCGCTCACTACGTTCGAGGACAGTGATTGTTGTAGGCTCGTTGCACGTCCACACTTGACACTGCGAACGAGCGGCTCGGCTTGCGCTCCGCTCGTGCTCGGCTCGTCTAGCGTATACGCAGCTTAAAATATATCATAACGAGCACCTATACGCCTCAGATCACTGCATTTCGTCTCGGAAGGGTTAGGTTATGTTAGGTACCTTCTTAAACCCACCCAAAAATAGGAGCCCCGAGAAGTGGGGCTCCGTTGACTTAGTTTGATCTCTTTAAATATATTTTGGTGTGCAATTAGTATTTTTGGTAAGCATATTTTGCTGTGCAATTAGTATTTTTTGCTGTGCAGTTAAATACTACCCGTTTCTTTTTTATAAAAGACGACTACTGCTCTAGGGGTGATTCCTGTGTCGCGGGCGACCTTACAAACGCTGAACAACGGACACAAAGAACACCCAGACATCTATTTGTGGATCTTTTTTTTTTGTCTTGCGTGGGTATTGAACCCGCGACCACTTAAACCACTACGCCACCCATGCACCCATCTTTAGACTTTAACCTTCATTAGTTACTTGAATAAATGAATAAAGGTTTTTATTTTGATAGCACAAAATTGAAGGCGCCATGAGCCCAGTGTAAAGAGGTTCTTAAACTAAACTATTTAATATTCAAGATACGACGCACGGACGTCTGTATGAACAAAACTGTGTGTTTGACTATTGTTGGTTTATGACCACGAATTTTGACTTTAAATAGATGTAAATAATTAAACAAGTATTTTTCCGTTTGTTTTCTTGTAGCGTAAAGAATCGCTGACCTTGGATTGGAATTATAACCAATATTAGTAGCAAATAACATGTAGAGACGAGAGATTAGCTGTTTAATATAGCGTAAGAAAACAGTTTCTTTTTTTTTGTTTGCTCAAAATGGCCACACTCCACCTGATGGTAAGCAGTCGTGTGGTCTAAAAGCAGTGGCCTCCACACCGCCCTCATAGCAGCCGAGGCGATGTTGAGGTCTCTACTTTGACGCCCTGAGAAGGTGCTTTTTCACGCCCCGCTTAAAGGACCCAGGATTGAAGGAAGAAGGAAACACGTGCCTTGGCAGAGAATTTCATGCCTTGGTCGTTCGGCAGAGGTATGAGGACCCAAACTTGTTGGTACGCGCTCTAGACGACTCTACCGTGTAAGGATGGCATCTGAGCCTAGCACGCGTTGTTCTGGATAAGAAAGGGGAGGGCGGGATAAGGTGGACTAACTCTTCAGAGCACTCCCCGAATTAGGAATAGCCAGACGTGATATTATGTATGTTCATATCAACTTATAACCTAAGATACGCATGTAACCCATATTATTAACTCGCGCGTGAACCTCATGCGAGCAGCTTGCGCATGTTGCACCAGCGATCTACCACCAAGTGGTAGATGGTTGGACTGCCACGCAGAGATTCCGAGTTCAATCGCAAGTCACCCACGCACCTGTGACTTTTCGAAGTTATTGGCCAGTCCTACAACTAACAGGTAAAAGTTATCCGAAAGATAAATCGCATGCTGTCTTACTCATGTTAGGTTAAAGAAGAGAGATGGCGAGACTTTTATCTTATAAATAAATACTATCTGGAGTATAAATACTACCTCCAGATAGTATTTATTTATAAGATTATATATGTATAATTAGGGCTTGTTCTACCAAGAACAAGCCCTAAATGTATTAAATAGTTAATTATCGCTTGATTTAGGTAACGGTGAAGAAAAATCGTCAAATGTGTCTGACGGTTCTCCATAATGTTTTTAAAGACATGTGAAGTCTGTCACTACACTGGGCTAGCGTGGTGGACTATCGCTTAACCTTACTCACACGTAGGAGAGAACCTGGCCCAGCAGTGGGACAGTTTATATACAGAGCTGATATTATATTAACAGAACAACAAAATAACTCTGTGCCGCGAAATCAAATCTGGCATTTTAGCTATAAACATTAGCGCAAAACCGTGCCATGGCAAAACAAGACGGATTTTATTACCAGTTTAAATGCATTTATGCTAATACTAGATTTTGCCCGCGGTTTCGCTTGTATAAATGTAAATTAGGTTAGTTTAGTATCAGTACATCGGGCACGCCACGATCGTGGCGGTAAGTCCCGTTTTTGAGGAGTGGCTGGAGAGGCGGCATGGCGCCGTCACCTTCCGGCTGACACAGGTAATGACTGGCCACGGTTGTTTTGGCCAGTTCCTGTGTCGCATAGGCCGGCAGGCAACGCCCGGATGTCATCACTGCGGCGACTGCCGCGATGTTGTTGTGCACACGGCGCTGCACACTTTGGTGGATTGCCCCGCCTGGGCATCGCAGCGCCGTGAGATGATCGCGGCAGTCGGACTGGCTGTTCTCTCACTCCCGGCCGTGGTTCAATCTATGGTCCAGTGTGAGAGATCGTGGAACGCCGTCGCCTCCTTCTGTGAGGAAGTAATTTCCATCAAGGAGGCGGCGGAACGGGAGAGGGAGCGCTTAAACCCTCTCCCCAACCGCAGAACCGGGCGCCGGAGGGTGCGAGACGACCTCCAGCCACCCTGAGTTTTGAACTGGGGGTGGTGGGCTGCGTGGGCCTGCTCGCCACCCGATCAACACCAGGTCCGAGAGGCGGCGTGCGTGTTCCCACGTGCGCCTCTGTATTGTGTCTTGTCCCCCCCCCCCCTAGAGGGACGGTCGAGAAACGATGTTTTGGGTAGTGGCCTGCCGTTTTACACGGCGGGCCGAAACCATCGCGAGGTCGAGATTGCATGTGAAAATGATTCGCGCGGCCTCGCCATCTATGGTTATGTCGAGGAACACCGCGGTAGGTTTAGTCGGTATTACCGGGGTATCTTTCCCCCGGTGAGCCCGACATAACCTCTCCGTCGCCCCGCGGAGAGGTATGCGTCAAAGCATTCCCCCACGCAAAAAAAAAAAGTATCAGTACATATTTCTGGGTGAGAGGTACTTTATATCCTTTTCTGTTTTCTTGACAACGTGTATGCGAAATTTCATTATGATCGGTCGAGTAGTTTGACAAACCAACACACATTCGTATTTGATAAATTAAGTTGAGATTTCAACCAGTTTTAACAAACCTTATACAGTCTACAGATCACAACACGTAGGTTAACTGGGCCGGTTCAAGCCGACTATCATAACAACAAGGCTTATAAAGCCCGCACTTCAAACGAAATAATGCACAAACCGGTTTGAACCGTTTTAATAACTGCTTATTTTCAACCCGGACAGGAATGCACTGCGATTTTCAGTACATAAAAGGAAGAGCTATTGTCAATTACTTGGTGACAATATGGAATAGCCAGCCACTTGAATAAACACACTATCTTTACAGAAAAACTGGCTTAAAGGGGTCAAAATATAGCAATTAAAAGACCCACTTCCAAACTAGCGAGAATGCGTACATTGTTTACCTACATGCATGGCACTTTTTTTTTTAAATTCTACCCCTTACACTCAACACCATCTAGCCCAAACTAAGCAGAGCTTGTACTATGCGTACTAGACAATGGATAAACATACTTATATACTTTTTGTTTGTAAATACCCATATTATATATAGAAACACCGAGACCAAGACAAACATCCATGTTCATGCACACAAATGTTTGAATTGTGCGGGAATTGAACCCGTGACCTCAGGCGTGGCAGCCGGTTACACTAACCACTAAGCCATCGAGGCCGACATTTCCTGTAAGGCTATCAACTTTGCTGCAATGACGTTAGTCTGGTGTCACTGAGATCTTGTAGCTAAAGTACCATTTGAAAATGTATTAAAAACATCATTAATTGCACGGATGGCTTAGTGGATTAAATGATCGCCCGAATAACGCCTCTGAGCCGAGTGTTGTTGGTCATTACAAAAAGAAGGAAATAAGAAAATTATGTTACTTACAATATTTTTCTTCACATCGTTAAAACAAAGGTGCATTGGTTTAGCCCAGAACCGTGTTTAGTTTCGAGCAACCAGCTAATCAGAACTAAACAATCTCTTGTATTTTCACTTACAATTATACCAAGAAATGGCTGGATAATCAAATTGAACTACAGACGAATTAGTCTAAGCAAAATTAATGTGAAATTGTTTGATCACAATACCAAGTAATAAGCAAAAATTGAATTTCCTTTTGATACGGTATATGACGCAGTATTGTAAAGTTACGTAAACTCGACCTAAGAATGAATACGAAACGTTGTAAAATATATAATCTCCAGAATCGTAAGCAGAGATATGTAATTTATTCTCATTTTGCTTAATATGTTTTTGCGTCTTAATAAGGAGTGAATCTTTTGCAGTCGAACGAATATATTCGAGACTAGCTTTTGCCCGCGGCTTCGCTCGCGTTAATTTAGAATTTGACAATCAATTCGGGTTGTACTCTGCTTGTAACAATATAATTCAATCATGATTCGAAAGACACGTGGCGCCATCTATTATCATAAGAACGTTATTGTTGTTTTCCTCGGGAACAGTAATTTTTTTGATGAAAGGTAGCCTATGTCCGTTTCTGTACACCTGACAACGTATATGCAAAATTTTAGGATGATCGGTTC
This sequence comes from Catocala sponsa, assembly GCA_963564715.1. NCBI lineage: Eukaryota > Metazoa > Arthropoda > Insecta > Lepidoptera > Erebidae > Catocala > Catocala sponsa. The sequence goes on along the minus strand of OY751341.1, from coordinate 21,752,877 downwards.
AGTGGTTTAGGCGTGAAAAGGTAACAAACAAACAAACTCATTTTCGCTTTTATAATATTAGTTAGGATTAGGATAGGATTGGGATCGATATGGATATGGAGTATCCTAATCCTAAAGTATCTTTGACTCAGTCGAGTCAAAGATACTTTACCCGAATCGGATGTTGAACCAGAGACCTTAAGATGAGGCGCAAATATATTATATGTATCGGCCTCGATGGTGTAGTGGTTAGTGTAACCGACTGCCACGCCTGAGGTTGCGGGTTCGATTCCCGCACAAGTCAAACATTTGTGTGCGTGAATATAGATGTTTGTCTTGGTCTGGGTGTTTCTATGTATAATATGTATGTTTTTACAAAAAAGAAGTATATATGTATGTTTATCCATTGTCTAGTACCCATAGTACAAGCTCTGCTTAGTTTGGGCTAGGTGGTGTTGTGTATATGTGATAGAATATTATTCCTTAGGTTATTTCTTTAGCAATGAAAAATTACATAGATATCTCGCAAATGTTTTTTCACTTAATTTTTTACTGTATACTTCTGTTAAAAGGTGGACCGATGACCTGAGAAAGGTAGCTGGGTCAAACTGGATGCGGAAGGCGGAAGACCGGATGTTGTGGCGAAAAATGGGAGAGGCCTATGTCCAGCAGTGGACTGCGGTGGGCTGATTGATTGATTGATACTTCTGTTTGCTCAACTGCGGACATCGAATGATGGGTACAATTATAGCGTAGCGTAGAGATAACTATAGTTACTAGTATAGTATTATATTATCTGTGCTATAGTGCTACCACACGGTGCCTAGAGGGCGGGCTTACTAACACTACTAATATAGACTAGTAGGTACATTCTGTTACTAACCCATTACTAAACAACCTATGAACTTTTTATATACATACCGACATTAATGTACGAAATAAAGATATTTTATTATTACACTAGCTGTTACCTGCGACTAAAAAGTGTTTGTCTCCGCGGAACCCTATATTTTTCTAAAATCAAAGTAGCCTATGTTACTCCTTATAACATCAGCTATCTGCCAGTGAAAGTCCCGTCAAAATCGGTTCAGCCGTTTCGGAGATTACCCGGAACAAACAGACAGACAGACAAAAATTAAAAATTGATGTTTTCGTATAGGTACCTTATATACTTTCATATGCATTAGATAAAAAGCTGTTATTTTGACATTACAAACAGACACTTTAATTTTATTTATTTGTATATATTATGTATTTATTTATAGCGGGTTAAGATATAATTGTAGCAGTCATTGTCATATGTCATTTTAACTCTTTCGCTGCATCAAATCGAATGATTCGATTATGTAATTAATTGATTAGTTGCACTCACTGAACGGTAAACGATTAGCGAGGTTAAGCAACGTTGGGTGCGGTCAGCCTATAGATGGGTGACCGCTTAGTGGTGTTTCATCTGAGCATCTCCGTGCTTCGGAGGGCACGTAAAAAGTCGGTCCCGGTTGTTGTCAATTTGACAGCAGTCGTTACGCCATGTCAGAGGCCTACGGGCGGCTTGACAACAGGTTGGCCACTAATTACACGAAAAGAAGAAAGAAGAATTGAAGCTATAATTGGACATCACTAAAATGTCTATGGTCATGTCAATGAACCCTTTGTGTACCTTTTTATTTTATAAGATTGAAATTGATTATAATAATAAAAGAAAAAGAACATGATCTAAAATTTAAAGAACCAGAAGATAATAATACAAATAACAGGCTACCTATTACCTATATAAAGTAATCGTGCTATATCTAATGCTTATATTAAATGTGAAATTTCTTAAGATGTTTGGAGAAAACCGTTGAACAGAATATGAGGAAACGTTGCACACAAATAAACATATTTTCTCCTTTTCATCTCGCTAGCAGTTCCTGAAGGACTCAAACATGGGTAAAACCGGTGACAGAAATTTCTGTCGAATATCTTTTTATATACCTAATTCTTTGCCAATTTTTCCGAGCCATAGTTTGTCTGATAGAGATATTGGAAGCTATTACGTTTTGCTTACGTCACAGTTTTCTCATTGTCAACATTTTTCAACGCGGTTGTCCTAAAATTAGCGTAAATATTACATTGTTAATTTCTTTTTATAATCTGCTAGCTTTTGCTCGCGGCTTCGCTTGCGTAAAATTCGGTTAGGTTAGGTGTATCAGAACATTCTTTTTTAATATAATAGCTTTCTAATGATGAAATATTTTTTTAAATTGGTTGAATAGTTTTTGAGTTAAATCCTTACAAACATACAAAAAATCAAATATTTCCTCTTTATAGTTTTAGTATAGATTTAAAGTTTCATTGTTGCTTTTAATTTATTTTATATAAATATTGTCATACCTATGTCCACACAGTGTTGGCTAGAGATGTACCTATAATACCTAGATTTACAAGCTACGGTGATGGTTCTAAATAATACAGGGCAAGCCTATCGGGGTCTACCGAGGACAGCAGCAAAATATGTGCTGCTACTGAAAATTACTTGGCTGAAAAATCAGTAAAACTTGACCCGTGAATTAAACTCCTGACCTCATGCTGAGCAGATGTGTTCGCTATCGCTGCGCTACCGAGACAGTTATTATTTAGATCATGTTGATGATCTAGCATGTATGGCCTAATTGAAATAACAATCCATAACTTTCACCTTCAAAAAATGTGATTACAAATATTTGAGACTATTACTACCACCAAAGAGCAAATTAAATAAAATGTTAATATTTTTATTCTTTCACGAATTGAAAAACGTGAGATTGTTTTTTGAAATGCCAGAACGTAGATCCGTTATGGAGTTTTAATCTATTTTTATTATGTATTGACATACATTTTTACTTTTCACGGCCATCTTTTGGCAGCAGATGCACGGTCCTTTAAAAACTGCACGCTGACATACTTAGGTTCATCACGATAAGAACTATATTATTATATCAACCAGTCAACTTTTAAGCAGTAAGGAGATATATGTCTATCGCGATAAGGACTATTATTAATTATTATTTTATCAGCCAATTAGTACGAGAAATATATAATGACTTACCCTAACGACGACTTTGAGGAATATCCCCAAAACATCAATAGTGAACTTCATGTTGCTATCTCCTTAATACGATAATTTCACAATATTCTCACTTTAAGTACTGAAAAATTAAGAATTAAGCCAATTAGAACTATACCAAACGAAATACTAGTTACGCGAACATCAGTACGACTCAACACCACTATTGAATTCAAGAACATCTATTTTTATTTGACAACTTACCATTTTATATCAAAATGACTCGAGTATAATAATTTCACTGGATCTACTTAAAGTTTCAAGTGATTTCGCTAAAATTCGGTTTCGTTGGAAAAATATAATATGTGCTACGTTTGATTTTTGTGCGGACGTTTGTGATGCGTGCGCGCATTGCGAGGCCAGACGAAGGCGTTCTTAATATAGAAGCGAACAAAATGGGACTAGAGATTGGATCACCCAGGGTTTCGTTTTATACCGGACTGTTATGAGGGAGAAAATAATACTAAAATAAGAGCTATGTGTGTGATCCACATGTGTGTAATGCGTTACTACTTGTCACTTGAACTATGAAATTATAGTTTGCGATATCGCCCGGGTCACATGCGGTGGCATAGATTAGTTAATACAGCAGAACTGTTTATATATTTACCTTTGTGCCTACCGCTCAGGGTCGAGATTAAATATAAATATTACACAAGATCACTACGTTGAATTAATGTGTATAGTTGTCAATTATATATATCGTAATTATAATCTTTGTGACAAATTTTTATCATAAATTCTGATTAATGATTAAAAATATTTACAAACAATCGGATATCTGTATCCGATTATCGTAATATTATATATGGTTTCATGTTTGATACCAGCTATAATCTTATCTATAAAAGTAAATAAAGCAAAATAAGCGATAATCCAATGAGGAGACTCTAGCCTGCTGGTGTCAAATTCGATCCCACGGCAAGCACTAAGACATACTACAGTATTCTAATCCTAATCCTAATCCTAAGTTCCTAACAAATATTATAAAACTAAAAAGGAGTTTTTTTGTTTGCTTGTTACCTTTTCACGCCTAAACCACTGAACCGATCATCCTGAAATTTTGCATATATGTTGACAGGTGTACAGAAACGGACATAAGCTACCTTTCATCCCGTAAAAAAATACTGTTCTTGAAGAAAACAATAATAACGTTCTTATGATAATAGATGGCGCCACGTGTCTTTCGAATCATGATTGAATTATATTATTACAAGCAGACTACAACCTGAATTGATTGTCAAATTTTAAATTAACGCGAGCTTAGCCGCGGGCAAAAGCTAGTCCTAAATGTTTTAAGAAGACATCTCATCATCTTTGTTAATTTGTTTGTTGTTACGAAAGACTTTATAAATATTTACTCAACAGACACAAAGAACATCTAAACTCGGAACAAATATACGTGAACCACACTTTTTTGTCCTGGTTAGGGATTGAACAACACTCATCGTGACGGCATAGTGGCGATGTGACCTCTGAAACGAACGAGTTGCCAAAATATTTATTACATTTTAACAATGTATCTTAAAGCTATTTACAAATTGGATTAGGTACACAACCACCGACTTTATCAATTCAATTTGACCAAGAATCACATAGAGATACGACAGCTACGATTACTAACGAAAGCTCTCTCATAGAATAAATAACATAAAAACCAGACTGAAGTAAGACAACTCAGTGGCTTATTGTTTTAGGATAGATTGCCATGGCGCAGAATAAAAAAAAAACAATTTAACAAAAGACTTTATACCTAAAACATTCATCTATAAAAACGGATCTGATCAGCTTGCTCTTTGGTTCTCTAGATCTCTGGTATGAACTGGTTATCATTACATTCTTACGATGGATCCTGACCAGACTTATTGTTGTATTATATAACTTCCTTTTGTAAGCGTAGAACCATGGTTAATGGTGACAAGGAAAAAAATTATCTATACTTGGAATTGTAATTAAATATTGGATTATGACGACGCTAGGCAGAAGTGTATTACACTCTCATATTTCACAAGCTATGATTTATGAGGCGAGTTCATTGCTGCCTACCAGGTACGGTCTCAGACTCAAAGCTGCTAGTGAGAATTTCTTGAGAAAAAGACTAATACCTACCTATTTTCACATCGAATTCAAGACCGCATTAGTAGTTTTATTACATACATACATTTATTAATTACTATACTTATTAAATTTAACCACGTATCTATCACATTGAGCTCAATATTTCCAGATCATATTGGTTAGTTATTCATTGAAATTAAACTACTATATACGGATTTTATCGCGTTATTTATTTGACACTTTATTAAAAATATTGAAAAACTGTTACACTACTAAAATCACTATTAAACTTTACTAATTTTTAAGCTAATTGAATTATTGAAACTATTGAAACTATTGAAACTATTAAAACTATTTATACTATTACTATACTATTATACTATTTATATTTATGTTTACACTTTCCCCGACGTTTCGGTTGCTTTTCAGCAGCCATGGTCACGGGAAGACTAAGATGGTAGTTGTCTCAATGTTCCAGTGTAGTTATTTCAAGGTACCCGAACATAATTTAATCATGGGTGTTTCTATTTACGCAGAATGAACTCAAGTATCATGAAGTCTAGCTGTGGTTTGCTTCTTCTTGGGTTTGACTAGTTGAATTACTGGATCCCAAGCTGGTGGTACATATACGTACGTACGGTACGATAAAATCTGTATATAGTAGTTAAATTTCAATGAATAACATTCGCGTAAACAGAAGACAATATTAGTGTTAGTTATTTTTTGATCTTTTAAGCTTTAAGTGCATACACATGTTTCAAGAAATAAATCTATCTTCATCTTTATATTTAAGCGCCTATAGACACTCTATTATTATCATCGCATGACATTTTGCTATACAAAATAAGTCAGGCGCTGTGCTCATATACAGGGTGTCCGGTAATTAATAGATAACCTTGAAATGTCTTATAGTACAACTGACGGCCGCCTGAGATATGTTTTTTTTAAATTCCCATATTTTACTTTCTTGTACACTACGACAATAAATGAATGAATTCCATCAGTTTTTTGTTGATTTATTATTAAACACTAATTATGCTAATAGATAGATAGTCAAAAGTATAACTAGTTATTGCACTTTTTTTTTTATGTTTTTCCATTTGATTTTCTGAACGGCCTGTATATGTACACTTTTATCTTTATATAGACCAGTATAATTAATATTACTATTATACAGGGTGTAAGTGACGGTTCACCGAAAACTGAAATACTAGCTTTGGACCATCATTCTGAGTTGGAAAACGTAGGAATTTTCCACCGGAAAATTATCGAATTTTCTTTCAAAATTTCACATTTTTCTAACTGATAATGATTACATAATGAGTAAACGACCCATTATACTAGATAATATCAATAAAAATTACATAATACCGAAAAACAGCTATGTAATCCAAACATACAAAATAAACACAGTTGAACCAATCAGCTGATCTTGCGCGGACAAGGCAATGACCAACGCAAAAAAGTTTTTTTACACACCGGCAATAGTGTGCTGTGTAAAAACCCGCCCGCATCGTACCTACTACCACTGAACTAGGGAAGATCTATGATCAATAATCGATATCGAAAAAAGTGTATTAAACAAAGCGGGATAGGTTAATAAATAAAATAGTTGTTTTCCTTTTAAAAGTAAAGGTTACATGAACGTGTTAGCACTATTTATTATTAAGTTAGTCACGTAGATTGAAAAGATTGTAATGATTAAAGTAGCCTGTAATTAAATGTTATACTACTATCACTTTACAATACCCATTTGCATTTTAAATGTTAAAAAATATTAATTGTTTTGATATTTCGTATCGTAAATGTACATGTATGAGTTTATTTAATCACTTTTAATAATAATTAATGTAAAAGACCATCTAATTGTTTAAAACAAAGCTTTTTGTACACAGCGATTCATACAATGTAATGTAATCTAGTAAATCTTTACTTAACTGTTAAAATACAAAACTGTAACAAAAAATTGTTAATAGAATTAGCAGTTATAAGTATAAAATTAATCGATAGCCGATAACTCTCATAAAAATATTTTATGAGAGTTATCGACTATGGATTTATTTAATTAGATAGATGTATCTCAGCCCTATCTAATATGACTACAACTGCAAAAGAAATTTATTTTTGAATTCTTTAGTTCGGTCGCGCTACTGTCAGGAATCGGAAGTACTTGACGTAATCTCTTGTATTCGCGAGTGTTTACTATTTTCGTTGCATTTTGTTAAGTTTTTATTTTGTTTATAACTATTTTGTGTACTAAATAGTGTTTATTTACTGTGTTCATAACATTTTGTTAACGTTTTTGTTTTGTTTATAACTTTTTTGTGTAACTACAAAGTTGTGTTTGTACCTAATAAATAATGCGTCAGCCATTTAGTGCACGTGAGTATGGACAAATGCTCATGGCATACGGGGAGGCACGAGGCAATGCTTCGTTGGCGCTTCGCATTTACATCCAGCGGTATCCTGACGCTCGTCACCCTATGGACAGTCGTGTGATTTCTCGTACGTATCAACGAGTACTGGATAATTTACCCATAGTACCGCATCAGGAGGGTTCCAGCAGGCCGGTTAGAGTTTCCACTGAGCGGAGAATTCTCGATGCCGTTCACCGTAATCCACACCTTGGTACGCGAACCACCGCTAAACTTCTGCGCCGTAACTACGGAACTCGCGTATCGCACTGGACTGTGCATAAAATTTTACGCAGAGATCGACAACGGCCGTACCGTATTCATAAAGTGCAAGCTCTCGTGCCTGGCGATCAAGTTCGGCGTATTGCATACTGCAGGTGGTTGATGAATCAGCAGCGGCAACATCCAAATTTTGTATCCCACATAATCAGGACTGACGAATCCACGTTTACTCGGAATGGCATGTGGAATCCACGTAACTCGCACGTTTGGGCGCGAAGTAATCCACATGCATCCCAACAAACGGGTCACCAAACGCGTTGGCCAGTAAACGTATTGTATGGTAACTATAACAACAAAATTTTAGGGCCTTACTTTTTACCGGAGCGCTTGAATGGACCCCGATACTTGGATTTTCTACAGCAAGACCTGACAACTGTCCTGGATGAGTTACGTTCCGACCTTGCCGCAGAATGGGATCAAATGGAAGATTTGCCGCTTGCTCAGTTACCTCAAATTTGGTTTCAACACGACAGTGCTCAGAGTGCGCCAATATCTTGACGACACATTTCCTCGGAGATGGATTGGGCGATTCGGGCCTCACTCGTGGCCAGCCCGCTCACCGTATTTAACACCGCTGGTTTTTTTTTGTGGGGCTATATCAAGGAAAAAGTGTTCGTCAGTGAGTGCACTACTGCGGACGAAATGCGGAATCGTATAACGGCAGCATTTGTAAAGTTAGAAGCTGACATTATCGCAGACCCGTCCATGATGCCTCGCCTTCACGCCGAAACAATCAATCGTGCGCAAGTTTGTGAACAAGTTGGAGGCAGCCATTTTGAACCATATCTTATAAGGCCCGCGAGATCTTAAGGTAAGGTTTAATTACTTTAACAATTTACTGTTAATTCAAAGAATTTATCGTAAATCACCCTACCTTTTTATTTTATAAACACATTTGGCTTTCTGTTTTTACCTACACAAACATTAACGAAATGTGCGTATAAGATTAATTTTATAAGACGTTATTCAATTTATTCAAATTTTTTGTAAGTACAATAATAAAATTGTACAATCCGATTATTAGTCACAACGTTTAAATTATTATTGTAATAGATCACTAAAATAGGTGATCCGGGCTCCGTCAGACAATGTGAGCGCGCGTAGCGTTGGTGCGCGGGAAGCGCGATACGATAGCGCGGACGGACACATTGCATTGGTAGCGATACATTGCGTAGTGTAAATTACAATATACTAGCATAAAACTTTAATCGTACGTTTCATTTTTGAATTGACATTTCCATTCAGTTGTGTACTTATGGACAAACGATTGTGCAACGTTTTCGGTACACCGTCCCTTACACCCTGTATAATATTATTATCTTACATATAATAAAGGCTTACATATACTCACGCTTGTATAACTTGAAAGGGTGTGCGCAGTGGTCTGTGGTGGTATTACAACTATCCCTACATTTCGCCATCTACATATATTTCTTCAATAAGTTAAACTTACTCAAATAATCAATGATCACCATCGTGTTTCGAAATATTAGAAATATATGAATATTCTAATTTTCAAGAGTCAATTATTTATGTACGATACAAAACACTAGATGTTCCCGCGGTTTCACCCGCGTTTATCGTTACTGCGCCGCCCCCGTGGCTCGTAGCGTGATGTTATATAGCCTACAGCTTTCCTCAATAAATAGGCTATCCAACACTAAAAGAATTTTCTAATTGAACCAGCAGTTCCTGAGATTAGCACGTTCAAATGAACAAACAAACTCTTCAGCTTTATAATATTAGTATAGATAGTATTGCGATCCTTAGCATTTTGATTTATAAATTCTAATTTAAAGATTATGACCCCGCTGGGTATCATTTCCGTGTCGCAGATGAGTTAACAAATATTGTCATGCCATCCAAGCAGTCAAAGAAAGGAAATCATTGGTTCTAAAGATTATAAAATTTGAGCTTATAATTTCTTGAAGCGGTCCGTAAGGAGGACCGAGATAATCAATAAAATCTGAAGTTTTAGGCTTTAAAAGCAATATCATTATGTATTTATGTCTGTTTAGACACGTCTTTTATACTGCTTATACCCAACGCAAGTATTTACCTGGCGCAAGCTACATACGCAAGATACTTGCGCAGAGTTTATGGACAATTAATTATAAATACTTTACTATGTTAACCTCTCAACCAATCCAGTTAGATTCAAGTTAAATTTTTAGAGTAATAGAGCCTCGCTGATTTCGCCATGAATGGGCCGGCTCGACTGGGGAAGGACACCCTCTCACAGAATATCGACGTGGAATAGCAGTATTCCTACTGTTGTGTTTCGTTCGGTGATTGAGAGTACCGGAGGCCCAATCATCCCCTTACCCCCTTCCCGCTCCTTCTCCTTTCCTAAAGTGTCGGCAACGCGCTAGTGATGCCTCTGGTGTTGCAGGCGTCCATAGGCTACGGTGACCTCATACCGTCAGGTGGGCCGTATGCTTGTTTGCCACCTTAGTAGTATAAAAAAAAAGTTATCAAAAATTCGAAAATACAAAAAAGCTATTCAAACTAAAGAGGGCTATCATAACAAAAACGTTTTACCTAAAAAGGCTCGAATGGCGGCGTCTTAGCGTTGTTGGTTGAGAGGTTAACCCACGCAAGTGCACAAATTGCGTATATTATCGCATCATTTACAGAAGCCATTACTTACAATGTTTCATGCACACACCGCTGTGTACGTCTATAATAATTTCGAATGCGCACCCGCGTAGATTGATTTGTTTATTTGTACAGCTCAGCTATTTTTATCAACTTTCCAACACAACGCTGAGATATTCATGAATGTTACAACGTTAACATGAAATCAATCCACCTACTGCTTGTGTTACTTACTTATGCTTTAAGTTTAAAGTAAGCTTTTGCCCGCGGCTTCGCTCGCGTTAATTTAGAATTTGACAATCAATTCGGGTTGTACTCTGCTTGTAATAATATAATTCAATCATGATTCGAAAGACACGTGGCGCCATCTATTATCATAAGAACGTTATTGTTGTTTTCCTCGGGAACAGTAATTTTTTTCGTGATGCAAGTTAGCCTATGTCCTTTTCTGTACACCTGACAACGTATATGCAAAACTTCAGCATGATCGGTTGTGTGGTTGAGGCGTGAAAAATTAACAAACAGACAAACTCATTTTCGCTTTTATAATATTAGTTAGGAAGTTAGGATTAGGATTAGGATTTAAACTAATCTAACTCCTAAACATGTGAAACACCATTGGAAAAACAAACAGAATAATACCGTAATTGGATCAGAAGCAACAGTGTTTGTGAACTGCCAATCTAAACTTGTATGTTTTCTGAATTTGATTCTTGTACATAGTAATAATGTGTTTTCTATCCGCAAAGTAGCAATATCGCGGTTTCTGGAGAGTAATTAAACAGCAATAATCAAGTTAAAAGATCGTTTGACAGCCGAGAAGACGACTTGAGTTCGATTGCACAGGTAGTTCGTAAGAATAGGAAATGTAACTTACTGATACCAGACAGGTGGCCTGACTGATATTCACGCAATGATCGCGTCGCCCCATTCTCGTTTATGGTGTTCCATGAACGCGTGTCCAACTTTTATTATTGCGAGAAAGTGTTGTGCGTCACAAATTCGTATAAGATACAAAGTCCCACCCTTATATTCCCAAAGGGATAGACAAAGGTGTTTTGCAACCTTATTTAACCAGATATGGTTTAAGATCCCACAAAATGCCAGATAAGTTGTTGCCTACCAGCAACAGCATCAAGTTACGTGCTGTACTGACAATTTCTGAACAGCAAAACCCAATAACATCATACCCGACCCAGTAATCGAACCCGAGACTTCATGCACAGCAGTCGCAGCGTCGCCGAAGATAATGTTAATTTAAAAAAAGACAATTCTTACACTAAAGTTAAATCCAATATATGCCTTGCATATAACGGATATAAAAAACATCCACATCAGAGCAACTACTTACAGATCACAATTTTTTGTCTCGTATGGGTTTATACCCATACGAGACAAAAACCCAGAACACTCGTCGCAATGACAACGGCAAGGCGACTACTCAATCCACTGCACCATCCATACATCATACCATGCGTTATCACATTTAACTAGAGCAAAAACACGTTCTATTTGGACAATATCTAGAACTTACCTTGTAACAGATAAAGCTTACACTATCATTAACCTGCAAAGTTAAGTTATATAGGTAACAAAGCATTCTGCTCAAGTTAAACTAGCGTTAGTGGCGCCGAGGTCGGAAATAGTTTCCCTAGAACGCACCTCTTGAATTTAATAGTACTTTAGGGACATAATAGTGCAACTTCTACTAAATTATGAGCGCTTAGTGCATGGCGGTGTTATGATTGCATTGGACGGTATTAACTTATCGAGTAAGCTTATTATAAAGCGAGTGGTGATTTCAATGAAAGTAGATTGGTGATGTTTGGTTAATTTTGTATTGGTGACTTTATTTTGATAGAGTTTGTTTAGTTGTCGAAGTGGGACGATGAGTTTGATGAGAGTAGGTTGCTGATAGTTAGTTGATTTGGTTTTTTAAAAGTATGTTTAATTGTCGAACATTGATGGTGATTTAAATATAAGTAGGTTGGTGATAGGTATTTGTTTGATTTCGTTCTTAAGATTTTTCCGGTAGTTTGTTTGTAAACTTGGTGTAAAAGTTGTTTTGGCTGACTAAAATCTCTAAGTATATTCTACATTGTTAGTCCTGTGACATTTCGCGCATATCTTTGCGAACTGATAATGTGGTCTTGCATTTGGTTCTCAGATCGGGCATTGATGTTCAGTTTTTCTATTAAGCAATTTGCCCCTTCAACAATTTGTCTGAAAATGTACCTTATAAACGGTAATAGATCCAAGATCCTGTTGTTAGAACGATTGTACGGAAAATAAATTCCTACAGTCATAAATTTTTTTTTCACGTCTAAGGTGGTAACAAGTTTACAGCCCACCTGATGGTAAGTGTTCACCGTAGCCAATGGACGCCTGCAATACCAGAGGCATCACTTGCGCGTTGCCGACCCTTTAGGAAAAGAAGTGGGAAGGAGTAGGAGCGGGCAGAGGAAAAGAGGGTGATTAAGCCTCCGGCACTCTCACTCACCGAACGAAACACAACAATAGGAATACTGCTATTTCACGTCGATATAAAATATACAATACCTATGTGTTTTTAAATCATAGACAGAATATTTTCGTTTGTTTAAATATGGTTGTACTATATATTTGCTCAAGGCTGTATATCCACGAATAAGTAGACAGAGCTGTTTTACTACCACATTTCGCCAATTATATATTATAGAGACGAGCCTTTTGCTGTCTACCCGGCACTTTTTAAACTCCCAAGTTTGGAAAAGAGTCCAGCTGCTAATAAAAATTCGCTTAAAGAAATATATATATAATACAACAATGCCCAATAACATTATATCTAAAACCCAATAACTATTTATCAAACCCAAGAATCATACGTAAAGTTATGCCTGCGCAATGAGGAAGTCAAAGCCACTAAATAACGAGCGTTTAGTGCAGCGTAATGAATGCACTGAACTTACGAACTTATAGATTCATAGACTGAAGCGTTATTAAATTAGTTAGCAACGCGACGCGATCTACTACTCAATACATACAGATGAATGTCCACACAAACAAAAATAATACTCACATGCATAGATCCTAGAACACATACATAAATATCAAAAGCTACCGGCGTACATCAAAAGCACGTAGAAATACATTAATAACAGTGCTCACACACTTACAATATAATGAAAGTGCAGTTAGCCTAAGTTGTCGCGTAAACTAGCAACGCGACGCGATCTACTGCTCAATACATACAGACTAAATTCCACACAAACAAAAATAATACTTACATACATAGATCCTAGAACGTATACATTATCTCAAAAGCCACCAGCGTACATAAAAAACACGTAGAAATACATTAATGACAGTGTTCACACACCCGCAATATAATGAGAGTGCGGTTAGCCTAAGTTGTCGCGTAAATCAGTTAGCAACGCGACGCGATCTACTACTCAATAAATACAGATTAATGTCCACACAAACAAAACTAATACTCACATACATATATTCTAGAACACATACATATATCAAAAGCCACCAGCGTACATCAAAAACACGTAGAAATACATTAATAACAGTGTTCACACACTCGCAATATAATGAGAGTGCGGTTAGCCTAAGTTGTCGCGTAAATCAGTTAGCAACGCGACGCGATCTACTACTCAATAAATACAGATTAATGTCCACACAAACAAAACTAATACTCACATACATATATCCTAGAACACATACATATATCAAAAGCCACCAGTGCACATCAAAAACAATAATATAATAAATAATAAAATACATTAATAAAAGTGCTCGCACATTTGAGTAAATGAAGGCGGATCCTTTCACAGCGCAGCGTAAGCTCTGCTTAGCGGCATGTCTACTAATCGCATTACTGTCTGGAGCTACGTCTGACACCTGCAGAGAAGGTGAACCATGGATTTGGAATAAATGAAGACTATTATTAAGACAGCTTTGGTGGCACAGTTGTATAAAATCACGACGACTGCTGTGCGTCAGGCAAAGTGTTATTGACTTTTGTAATAAGACATTCTCGGTAGCAGTACGGAGTCTGGAAATATTCAAAAACTAGTAATAGAGCCATTATCATTCTTATCTCTCTCTCTCTCTATGCGTCTATTATCAAGCAAGATTATTAATATTAAGTAAACTGCTGGCTTCGCAACGCCGTCTTCTATGACCTATAAAATAAGAATGCTTGACTTTTGCCTAAGATCCCTATTTTATAGCTCTTTGATGTGGGACGCGATGTCTATCCACACCCTTGTGCCATCATAGTCATGGTGTTCATTCACCATACATAGAAATTACAAAAACATTAATAAACGCATATATTTTAGGTTTACCAATTATGGTTTTCCATGATGATTCGTCAAGTAGTTATGGCGTGAAAGCGAGTGTGTTTGTTAAGACAAACTCATATTTGCATTTATAATATTAGTTAGGATTAGGATTAATAAATTATTTACATAATTATCGTCATTTGAATAGTCTTCTAAATTAAATTATTATTATATTTTTTATGTAACGACTTCGCTCATTTCAGGTAGAACATGTTGGGATTTCAAATTGTATAACATCAATGCCGCAATGCATCACACACGTTTAATACAAATATTTCATTTCATCATGAAATGATAAGTTATATGAGTGTACCACTGGAGGCCGAAATTCGTTTGACCGTTTAACACAAGACCGAAAGAACTATTGGTCATTCTTTAGTTGATCGACTAAACATTTGACCAAAAGAGATTTGGTCGAACGAACCATTGATATTTTTACATTTGATCGAGTGAACGTTTGGTCGAAAACATTGCAAACTTGGCTATCGTTTGTCAAATAGACCCAAGACCGAAAAACAATGGTTAGATTAAAAATATTGCATTATATTATGAATATTTTAATAGTACTATTATTATTTACCTATTCACTGTACATAGGAAAAACTGTTTTCACTTTATAGAAAATATAACATGCGTGTAGGTTTTATCTTATAATAAAAAACCTAGAAAAAACACAACCAGTAATGTAATTGTAGGCATTTATTTACAACTTATTTACAATGTGTCCTTATATTACATATACATATACAATATTAGAAAATAGAATTACTTACTTTTTTAAATAACAGATATAAGCTAATCCGCTTAGAAAAGACGAGTAGGTTTCATTATAAGATAAAACCTACACGCATGTTATATTTTCTATAAAGTGAAAACAGCTTTTCCTATGTACAGTGAATAGGTAAATAATAATAGTACCATTAAAATATTTATAATATAATGCAATATTTTTAATCCAACCATTGTTTTTCGGTCTTGGGTCTATTTGACAAACGATAGCCAAGTTTGCAATGTTTTCGACCAAACGTTCACTCGATCAAATGTAAAAATATCAATGGTTCGTTCGACCAAATCTCTTTTGGTCAAATGCTTAGTCGATCAACTAAAGAATGACCAATAGTTCTTTCGGTCTTGTGTTAAACGGTCAAACGAATTTCGGCCTCCAGTGGTACACTCAAGTTATATTGTATTTTTTACATGTAAACAAAAAGCCCATGCTTGTTTATCACGTAATGTGTTGCTTGGTCACCCTACAACGGAGATAGTTACACTGTAATTTGCGAAAGGTAAAATGCAGATTTTGCACTGAATAATAATTATGCTTCATCTTTAGTTTCTTAACAAATTTTAATAAGAATTTATTAAACAGTTTATCTGACATGACTCCTTGGTGTTCTCCATTTTACTTTCTTTTAAAACGAATTGTAAACATCCATTTTAATTTATCTCTTACGTCTGTATATTTTCGAATTAGTAGGTAGAGTTTTTTGAAGACTGTTCCCGCACTTTGTGTAATTCCTGTGTCGCGGGGACTTTACAAACAATCAAACAACAGACACAAAGAACATCCAGACTCCAGAACAACTATTTGTGAATCACACAAACTTTTGTTCCGTGTGGGGATCGAACCCACAACCCGAGGGTTGTACAATTCTTGTACAATTCTTACGCTTGTCAAAGTAGTTGGAAGAGTCATAACACTTATAATTATACTAGCTTTTGCCCGCGGCTTCGCTCGCGTTAATTTATAATTTGAGAATCAATTCGGTTTGTGCTCTGCTTGTAATAATATAATTCAATCATAATTCGAAAGACACGTGGCGCCATCTATTATCATAAGAACGTTATTGTTTTCCTCGGGAACAGTCATTTTTTTCGGGATGAAAGGTAGCCTATGTCCGTTTCTGTACACCTGTCAACGTATATGCAAAATTTCAGGATGATTGGTTCAGTGGTTTAAGCGTGAAAAGGTAACAGACAAACAAACAAACTCATTTTCGCTTTTATAATATTAGTTAGGATAGGATTAGGATTAGGATTTTAAAGTAATAACTTTGAGAGCTAAGCCTATTTACGTCTATACCCATTTACAGAGTCCGTGCCGTGCCGTCCAAGAATTGTCCACTATTGAAATGGACATTTCCCAATTTCCAAAATTCAATCTGTCACCTGACTCATCTATTTATTCAATTTTTTTCCCGGTCACTGGTCATGTAATACGTATGGAGTATTGAACTTATAGTAAAAGACTAGTGCCCTTCACAATTTTAAATTCCTTTAAAACACATATAGTAATTTAAACACTCAAAGTTTAAATTATTTCATGTGTTGTTAGTTTTAAACTATTAATAGACGATCGAACTTGTGCGACCGAACCAACGGACTGGTACGGTGCGCTCGACACGCCACACTACTGAACCGTACCATAGACGGTCCAGTACTTTCCGTGATCACAACAGGCTAAAAATGCGGTAGTTGCGGTAACCATCGTAGCTACTACGCCTCTTGAAAAGAAGAGAAAAGAAAGAAAATAATGGGCAGAATTCTACTTAATAGACAGAGAATCGTACAGTCATGTGCGACTTATAAAAGACCTAAATCTCAGATGTTCTATTTTTTCCTAACGTTGTCTCTGGTGGCGTGTGGGTAGCACGTTTTGGATATATTTTTCTAAAACGACATCTAACGCTTTATTGCGGACATCTTTGTTACATAAAAATTGTGAAACGTATCCCACAAACACGG
This sequence comes from Catocala sponsa, assembly GCA_963564715.1. NCBI lineage: Eukaryota > Metazoa > Arthropoda > Insecta > Lepidoptera > Erebidae > Catocala > Catocala sponsa. The sequence goes on along the minus strand of OY751341.1, from coordinate 21,735,379 downwards.
GAAATCTTTATAAAGTTCTAAAACTTCCACAATTAATATTTTTTACGTAATATTTACGGCTTGGTGGTCGGACGACATTGAAACGTGTGTCTCGCTCGGAGGTAAAATTACGACTGAAGCGCCGAACGGTGCGGTGTTTCGGTCACACGAGCTAACTTGGTGCGGACCGCACCAAATCCTTTGGAAAACCATCGAATCGAGCACACCGTCAATAATAATAATAATAATGTGCGGCGGACCGCTGAACACACCATCGAATATGGTTCGGAGCGCACCAAGTTCGCGGTGCACACCGTACCATAATTATTCGATCGTTTGTTAGTAGGTACTATCAAATTTAGTATGATATTGGTTTTAGGTAAAACCATAAATATAGTTTGAAATAAATTTACTGAATTGAATGAATGTAATCAGAACTACTTTATTATACTACTAGCTGTGGTCGCGGTTTCACCCGCGTTAATGATTACTGCGCCGGCCCCGTGGGTCGTAGCGTGATGTTAGCCTATAACTTTCCTCAATAAATAGGCTATACAATACGAAAATATATTTTTTAATTCGAACCAATAGTCCCTGAGATTAGCGCGTTCAACCAAACAAACAAACAAACTCTTCAGCTTTATAATATTAGTATAGATGTGTTGACCTTAAGTAAAATAGTCACTCAATATTGCCTATAGCTTTACTACTTTAAAAAATTGCTTTATTTATTCATTCATTGATTATTATTATTATTATTATTATTATTATTATTATTATTAATTTCCTCTTGCTCTTGTTTTTTCTTAAGCTTTAATAAGTGCTTCAGTCTGCCGGCTAGAAAATTCGGTGGGTATGTCACTATCTCTGATTTAATCGTCCCCCCTGACATTTCCACGAAAGGCCTTTTCTCACGACCAGTACGTCTCCTAGAATAAAATAAGCCTGGATACTTGAGCTGCAAAACAAAGGATATGTTTAAAGAAAGATTAAGAAGACATTTTCGGATCTTGAAAAGTATCTCCAATTGTTTCCATTTTTCGACGCTTTTCTTAACCTTATAAATATAAATAAGAAAATGTGTCCGTTCTTCTTTCTCATAGTAAAGGAGCTTTGTACAGAGTTTTGCATGTCGCGAAGTTGCGGTAACCGCAATGGTGAGAGGTTACCGCAACTTCGCCGATGCCGATACTAGGAAGAGCAGTTACAGGTAAAGGAATTATGAATGAAAAGGAAGGAGTGAGTGACCTAGGTTAATCTGCTGTCGGAACTCTCACTCAGCTGGCAATACACAGAAACAGTATTACTACCCTTACGACTGTTTTATGTAACAAGGTGATACTTTCCAGGATAGGCGCTTTATTCGTACCATCTTCGAATAATTGGTAAAGATGGGCTATCTGCCCAGGAAATGAGAAGAAGTATGTTTCGCTTGTATTTGAATTAAATTCATATCAGTATTTTTCTTTTCACGCAGCAGTGGTATGACCTACAGATGGTCAATAGGTCAGTGAATATCATAGGCCATTTCTATCTAGGGTCACTAATGAAGCAAGCCTTGGGGTAAAAGCTAGTTAGCTATAATTGCATGCAGTGGTTGCGGATAATAAAGTCATAACCAGCCAATCCCGTGTCAGACCGATAAAAGTTATTGGATTTTCCGTCAAGAAATTCTCATTACCATCTTGGCATCAGAATATTGGCAGTGTTTTAAGACCCTCTGCCACGGCTAGCATTGAAAGCCATTAGTCCTGCGCCTGATTTCTTAAGATTGATCGCCATAACAAAAATCGGTCTGGAGGACATTATTACATTGGAACTTTGAATCAGCTGGTTCCTCTTCTTGTCAATCTTTCTCAGTTTCTTTAAAATATTTGCCCCATGAAGTGACATTTGAATAGGCTTTTTCTTTTTAACAAAGTCATCTTTTTTCACCTGGTAGGTGAAGTCAGGACTCAGAAATTCGTCGTTCATTCGTCTGAATGATTTTAAAACTGTCTTCACATCTTCCAAGCCGTTGACATGAACCTGCGAAATACATATATTTCAATCTGATTTTATTGACTACACGGAAGCCTTAATACTTCTAATATTGATTATCATGTGATTGTAATTGATAGTGTATGATGTTCCTTTACTGTACTACAAATAATTCCTGTATCAACACGAACTGTGCAAACATCGAACAATTGACAGAAAAAACACCCTTACTTAGAACAACCATTAGTGGGTTACACAGATTTTAGTCCTGTTTTTTTTTTAATTTTTTTTTTGGTCGTCAATATGACCACACTCCACCTGATGGTAAGTTGTGCATTTTTGATATTTTGGAATGGTTAGGGAATAATTTTGCACGAATTGCTTTAATTATCAGTATAAAAGCATTTATGTGGTAAAATACAATATTCATTTATTGCGCTATCGTACACAAACATGACAATTCTCCCTCCGTCTTACGAATTTTCGACCAGGTCACGTGTCCTGACGCGAGTTTAACATTTTTTACCCATCACAAAAAAGTGCACAACGCCGCTAAAGAAGTTTTCACTTCAAAAAGTTGTTCTAAGGTCGTAAAGGTTAGGCAGACAAGATCTCTAAAATAATGGTTTTATTGCTGTCAATTTTTAATACAATATTAATAATAGTTTTTGATTTTAGTTTGTTAATATTTTACTTATTGTTATTTCTCACACAAATAATAATAGCAGTGCTTTTTTTCCTTCTTTTATATATTGTAATACTGATGTTACATCATAATAATGTATGCCTTGAAATGTTTTGCATTAAGCCACCTTCTATAGTTTTGTTTAGTTATGTAGAAATAATGTAACTAACAGATGTCCAAATAATTAATTAAATATTTTTCTATCAATCAATGCCCTTGATCTATCTTCATAGATAGATCTTGATGAATATTACAGAGAAGACTCCCGGCCAGGTGGACACATGACCAGAAGAAGGACGTTTGGTTAGAAGGCGGCCGACCACCAGGCCTACCATGAAAGTGTCTATCCGAAACTTAGGAGCGAATGAAATATTGGAAATACAACTACATAAAGTTTTATTGCACTTTTTAATTCAAAGTGACAACCCTCCGGCGTGCTACTAAATGGCAATTTTAGGCAGTGGTCCGACCGCCGACGATGAACGAGAAACGAGTAGAACTAGAAACTATAAACGAGTTGACGATCAGCGGGAAGCGAGTGTGTAGTTTCGATAGTTTTATCACTTTTATCGCCGGGCTACGAGCGAGTGTGCAAGTGCGACGAGCGATTACTCGCGCCACTCGCCCGCGGTCGCTCAGTCCTGTGCAAACCTGCGCGCGCGACCACAAATTTTGCATCCAAAATCGTCTTTTTCCCTCTCATTTACTTCCGTTTTTTCAGAGTTGCCGCTGCCACTACACAAACACTATCGTAAAATACACCATCGTCGTCGTCTGAACTATAGAACAATGTGAGTTGCAATGATTTGTTGATATCCATACGTCTACTTTCAAAGCCGCACTGTTTAGAAATGACCATAAAAAGAAATGATCAAGCGAGTGAGCATCGCTGAACGAGTATCGCTGAGCGAGTTTATTTTTGAAAGCTCTTGTCACTCAGCGATAAAACTAGTAAAGCGAGTCGTCGCCGACAGTGTGAACAGTCAGAGAGCAACTTTTAATATATGCATCTCTTTCGTTAACACGGAATGTATATTAATTGTGCGTTTCTTGAGAGAGAAAATCGCCGATAGTTAGTCGTTTTCTCGCCGGCGGTCGGACCACTGCCTTAAGAAATAGCTTCATGTGTCAGGTATAAATAGCACATACAATCAGCCTGAAACTCCGGCATTTTCTCTTCATGGTGAGCCTACATAATTATATAGTGTCGTAAATTGGGACAAGGCATATACATGCAGACGACTATGTTTGTATCTTTACCTTTATAATATTAACATCACTTGAATTGTTGGCATCATCATGTCCTCTCTTCTGAATCTCATCATCGCTCTTCGCAACATCATTACTAGAAACGAATTCCAACGAGTTCTCTATAGAACCCTTTCCGTTGTAGCCCGTGGATACTCGAAGGGTATTCAACCATTTGTTAATATCCACAAGTTCATTGAGAATACTTGGTAAAGTTACTTCAAGAGTAACCATATCGTTTTTACTGGATACTAAAGTTACCGTCGAAGTCAGTACTATGAATATATCTGAAAAGAAGCCAATATAATTATACTATGTAGGTATATGTATATACATGCAACATGCAATTCACAAAAAGCCGTGGCTTCTTCCCATTGATTGTATGTTTCGACATTGACACATCAATATACATATATTTATAGGTATATACCTACTTACTAAAGAGCAGCGATAGCATAGTGGAAGACCGATCGACTGCGCCACCGAGATCTTGAATTTGATCCCAAGGCACGCATCTCTTACTTCTCGAAGTAATGAGCGTATTAAATAATTAATTATCGCTTTAACCGTGAAAGAAACCATCGTGAGGAAACCTGCATGTCTAAGAGATCTCCATAATATTCTCGAAGGTATGTGAAGTCTGCCAACCTGCACTAGGCCAGTGTGGTAGACTATGGCCTAACCCTATTCTCACTGACAAGAGACCCGCGTTCAGCAGTGGGAGAGATTAATACAGAGCTGATATTATTATCCTTTCCATTATACTTTCGATTGCCGCCCTGTGACTTCAAATCTTCATTCAAATTTGCTTAGCATTGACACTTTTTCACTACTCCGCGCTAGGTTTGTGAGGCAACGCACGCTCTTTATCGGCTACGGTGGCCATGGTACCGCGTGACTTGAAATGTTCGTAGCGTGACATCTGTAGACTACAGATTCATTCGACGACAACCCACTTTGAGTGGATTGGATATGAAATACTATACTATCACTAACTCACTATACACACTTATGTAAAAATGCTCTAATATCTATGATAAGACGAAGTGTTTGATGTGTTTCAAGAATTTTCTCTCGCAAGGTGGTCGACTTGTTGTAGTGATCTAGACCCACGCTTATGCACATAAGTGTGGGTATATTAAAGAAGTAAAGAGGCCTTTTAAAAACGAACGTTCATCTTAGAATTTAAGCCTCACATCGTTGCTTAACCCTGGACAGATTTATTATCACAGTGTCAAAGACTTGCCAAAAAAGATTATATTTCAATATCTCAAACTTACTGATTAAAAGCATTTTAAATCTGCTATTTATTTTCAAATATATATTTATAGTTTCAGTCGCTCATTGTCAAGCTTGATTAATAAAAAAACAATCTATCTTTTTGAGATAGTAATTAAAAATGTTCATGGAATGTAAGTGAACGGGCAGCAAAACTAATCAACAGTAAAACGAGTGCTTTTACTTTTTAATTAAAGTCCAAATTGTGTGGCCAATGTCTACGTCGGTTGCAGCAAATTAGTTTCGCAATTTTTCAATTTGCCGATATTTCCAGCGTGGAAATTCGATGGCAAGAATATTACAATGTTGTACAAATATACCATGTTTATATAATGCACGCATGCACCTGCGCAGTTGATATATTTTTCAAGTGCAGCACTATTTTATTTGGTTTACCTACATTTGTTTACACTAATTATACGCAATAAAAACAGCACAAATATTAACAATAGTGTAACAAAAACTTATAGGTAAACACCACATCTAAAAATGATAAGTGCGGAAATCAACATTTAGTATTTACAAAAGTAAGTGACAAAAGTATAAACGTAACAATTTATAAAGTTGGACACAAAATTAAAGTTATATAATTATATAATGGTACTAATCCGGCAGTTGTTTGAGGAGTATTCTTTTCTGTTTGGAAATAGAATCACAGTGTATGGCATAGCCATTGATTACATTACACATTCTCGCGTAAGGGAAATTAGCGCCTAATACCGTCCTTCTTTGTGGTGGGCAAAGTGGAGTGATACAGCTGCGTGGTATCCAGGATGGTGCACGGAATTTAAATAATGCTAGCAAAAGATAAGTCTTTTTTGTGATTTAAGATTTTGATTGCAAACATTGCATCATTATGCGCTTGTCTAAAAAAATTATTTTAAACGCCTTAATTTCATATGACTTCTGTAGTAGAGAAGTGGTCTTTAAAACGTAAGGTGGAACTTTCTTACTTTTCTAGACAATGTTTGCCTGTACAAAAATAATAACAAACATCCTTAAGCAATTTAAGCACATGTAACTTGTAACCGATAAATAATTAACCTTATAAGTCACCGTTTCCAAATATTGTCGCTACGCCATATAATCATGGTAGACCAGTACGTCGAAAGATTTCAGGTAGAGTTATGTGATTTCGTATTCGTTCTACCTTGTAGCATTAGAGATATATTGTTGTAGAGTAGGGACTCATGTGGGAAGATAATTGAAATATTCTAATAATAGATAATGGTTATTACTCAAATTCATTCCTTGGTAATGGATAGATACGAATTAAATTAATTTTGTATTAGAGATACGTAAGTTTATTATTATTATAAGCCTAATTAGCGTCCCACTGCTGGGCAAAGGTCTCCCCTTCCGACTTCCATCTATCTCGATCGCTTGTTCTGAGTTGCCAATCCCTTTTAAAGGCATCGAGCTCGTCTCACTATTTTTTATTTAAACTCATAAATAAAAATCAAATCGTGATGCCAATATTCGAATTTGATCAATACAATAAGAAAACGTATAAATCGACATAATTTTAGCTTTTATTTTATACTTAATTTCCGTACTAGGCATAATTTCTATGTCACTTAGGACTTTGTAAAGTTTCAAACAATGGACTCAGGGAACACTCTAATCCGGAACAACTACACTTTTATGTATATTTTCATTCATTCATTTCAGCCTATTGTAGTCCACTGCTGGACATAAGCCTCCCCCAGGGTGCGCCACAAGGCCCGATCTCCCGTTTTCGCCATCCATTTTATGTATGAATATAGTATAATCCTTACTAATATTATAAATTCGAAAGTAACTCTGTCTGTCTGTCTGTCTGTTACCTTTTCACGGCTAAACCACTCAACCGATTTAGATGAAATTTGGCACAGATATGGTTTAACACCTGGGGAAGGACATAGGCTACTTTTTATTGATGCAGGTACCACGCGGGCGGAGCCGCGCGCAAATGCTAGTATTGTATAAGTTTATATTTATTATTTTTATCCCATTTATTGTATGTTTTATTTTCTTATGCATTGATGTGTATTAATAAATTATTTAGGACTGCGAGAATACCAGCGTTGCAGTATATACTGCAACAATAGCTGACGCAGTTGCCTAATTTGATCTCCATGTACCGTTTTCTGCTTAATTGTATTTATTATTGTTTTTTTAAATTATGTATGTATGGAGATTCAAATAAAACATTTTTTTTCTTTCTTTCTTCCAAATTTTTGTCTCATGTGGACCTACAACTCTAGGCACAGTGGCAGTGATGACCCCACCATTAAAACCACTACGTAATCCGTAGATTGCATAATCTATACTAATATTATAAAGCTGAAGAGTTTGTTTGTTTGAACGCGCTAATTTCAGGAACTACTGGTTCGAAATGAAAAATTTTGTTTTGTTGGATAGCTTATTTATCGAGGAAGGTTATAGGCTATTTATAACATCACGCTGCGACCCACGGGGCCGGCGCAGTAACGATAAACGCGGGTGAAACCGCGGGAACATCTAGTCGTATATCAGATAGTTCTATTTTTAAGACATCTCCCGCTGCAGCAATGATACCTGAGTTGCGGGTAAATACCAAGACTCGGAACATTAATTTGTGGATGACACAAATTTTTGTTCCGTTTGGGGACTGAACCCACAACACTTGGTGCGGCAGCAGTGGCGACGCAACCACTTAAATCACTGAGCCATCCGTGCAGCCTAAGCTTTTTAGCCTTTTTAACCTAAAGTCTCTTCTATTACAGAAACAAATATTCTTAAACTAGGAAGTTCCATAGATAGTTACGGAAAGAAATAAAACATAATACACTCACAATAAAACCAGTTTAGTAATCCATAAACATTCCACACACAAACAAAATAAACAAATCTTGACAAAAGGAGCAACAGTTAAAATGAAGGTCAAGTGCAAACCTGACCTTGAACTTTTAAGAAGTCTCAATGGAGTCCTTTATGAGACGGAGGTAAATATTTCAGAAAATGCACTCCTCCGCATTCGTTTAAACGACATCTCAGAATTTAGCGAAAATGCCGCAGTGCCCTATTTCGCAAGAACTTTCGTATTTTCTTTAATTCTCAGTTTAAGAAAAGTCTATGGTTTCTTCTTGTTTCGTGTGAGACTTTACAAACATTTAAATAATGGACTGGCGATAAATGGTAGAAAAGCTAAGCTAAACTTTATACCAGCTTTATGCTAGCCTATTTTCGTCTAAAGGCGGCTATACACATTGGGCCAAGGTAGTGGGCCAGCGTATTGGGCCAACAACGTGTAAAGATCTACTTGGCGGTATCAACATACCGCCAAGTAAATCTCTACACGTTGGCCCAACACGCTGGCCCACTACCTTGGCCCAATGTGTACAGCCGCCTTAACAGTTCCAGCCTCCATGCTACAACTGAGAATTTCTTGAAAGAAAAATCAATTTTGTTCATCCCAGGAATAGAACCAAGAACTGACGGACTCGAGTGTCATTTATAATATTACTAGCTGACCCGCGCAACTTCGTCTGCTTCGCATAAGAGAATTTTCCCCCTTTTTGCAACATTTTTCATTAATGCGCCGCTCCTATTGGTCGTAGCGTAATGTATAACATTACGCCATTAGCCATTTAGTAGTTGTTAGTTTTTGAGTTGCTCTACACCCCAGTACAAGTTCATTAACGGTAGACTTATTTTGTCTTTGGAGTTTTGGAGTTAGACCCCATAAATGGGATGTTTTTACCGATAAAATTACATGTATTTATCGCCCCTAAAGTTTTCTTACTACATGCGCGGACACATTGTATATAATAATATCGAGAAAGGGCACGGTAATTTCTATGTGATAAACATAGTTTACGTCATTCTCTGAACAATAAAATATATCCATACAAACCCATATCGATTCGTTATTCCACTGCTGCTTGAGAGAAGGACAATCCAACGAATACTCACCACTTTTATAATATTAGAACCACAGTAGGTCAAGGTTCAAAACGCTCCTTCATAGGTTTCAAATACGTTTCCTTGGAAAGTGTCTTTACATTACACGTAACTTATAACTCAAATAAAGAAAGTTCTCAATGTTCCTATATCACAACTTCGCGAGTCGTTGATTAAAAATTCAGTTCGTCATACCATAACATTATGCAAAGGTGAGCCGTCGAAAAAGCGAAACTTTTAGCGCCCCTCGGGGTATCTTCGGAAATGTTTGCAGAAACCCGGAAAATTGGGCCAGCCCGCAAAATCAGGTCATACTAATCATGGATGACTCGATGGTACATCTTTGTTAAAAATACTTTCTAGAAACTTTGAGTGGAAATCCTGAAAATGTATTAGTAAAATGTTGAAGAGCTGCTGGCTGGATGTTGTTGGCCCTTATTTTATATTTGCCTAAAGTCCTTAGTGTTAGGTTTAATTTACGTCCGATGGTCGATTGGTCGGTCATGTTATTAAGAATATTGTTGGTAACAATGCAAGTACTGCAATTCTGCTTAATACATAATAATACTGCATTTACAACGTTAGACCTAAAACGTAGCTGGCGCAATGAGGCGTAACACATCGCCGAAAAGTTCTTAATAGTAGACCAGAGTTTGGAAGTTGGCAGCATTGCATATTCCCTTGCCTCGGAAAGCACGTAAAGCCATTGATTTTCGCCTAATCTCTTCCCGGTCATGTCGAATTTGTACACTATAATATCTTATGCGCAGTGTCCGTTAAAATTGACCATCCTGACAGAATTTTGATATCTTCTTCTTCTTTTCGTGTGGTTAGTGGCCAACCTGTTGTCAAGAGGTGTTCAAGGCCGTAGACCGTAGGCCGTAGGCCGTAGGCCTCTGACATAGCTTATCGACTGCTGTCAATTTGACAGCATCCGGGACCGACTTTTCACGTGCCCTCCGAAGCACGGAGACGCTCAGATGAAATACCACTAAGCGGTCACCCATATATAGACTGACCGCACCCAACGTTGCTTAACCTCGCTAATCGTTTACCGATCAGTGAGTGCAACTGGCTATGAGCGCCTCTAGAATTTTGATATGGCGGTCATTATAATTTTCTCCAACATCAAGTTGTTATAATTTACAGAAGTAATGACGAAGAAATAACTGGATAACTCGTAACTCTGGATAAAGCAAAGGTGAAATGTGGCGTAAAATTCTCTGGAGATCTTGGGCCAGTATGTTACCTAATATTATTAACATTTCCTTTATTTTTAGAATTTAGTTTTGTATGGACAGTGACATAATATGGCATAATGACTGCAACACCTGGTACATAAATGAATTGTAAAATACTGAAAATATAATTTGATGGATTTTAAAAGAGTGGCCTTGAGTTTCTTGCAGGTATCTTCTCATAGGCTCAACCTTTTGCCTGAACCTTGCAACTAACATAAACGTAAATTCAGTAAATGTAACAAACTCACTAACACCTTTGACGTTCATAAGTGTTACTTTGTGAACTAAGTGAATAAATGATTTTGGCTTTGACTTTGACTTTGGCAGTGATCATAACATTCCATGTTTATCGGCAACACATCTCAGTCTCTTTCTTTTACATAAGTAATGTTTTCCGATAGCTCGATACCTGTCCCTTCGGCTACTTTGAATCAACAAGATAATAATGATCCTTCTCTTAAAATAAAAATCAAATACATTACGCAATCACGTAAGTGCCTCAAGTAACAATACTTAGATGTTAAGGTAGAGAATGCTGTGAATGTAATCCTAGCTAATATTACAAATGCGAATGTGAGTTTTTTTGTTACACTTTTACGCCTTAACTACTCGGCCGATTATCATGAAATTTCGTGAACACGTTGTCAGGGATAAGGAATAGGACATAGGATACAATAAATCTAGAAAAAGCCAGCAAGAAAGAAAGAAGAAAGAAAACATACTTTATTTCTAAAAACACTAAATCTTTCACAATATCATGTAAATAATTGTAATTTTTTTAAGAGAACACACATATTTCATAAACATTAATTTAAAGTGACAGCCCTGCGCCACAAATGCAACGTTTCAAATGTGCCACCAGTACATATACTTTGGTCACCCGCTTACGCTACGAGCTTGCCATGAAGGTATAAAAAAACATTGTTTATCTATACCTTCATGGCAATCTCGAAATACAAGCAAATGCTAATAGAAAATAGTGCTCTTTAATATACCTAGCATAATATGTGGCAAACAAGCTCACGGCCTGCTTGGTGGTAAGCAGTGGTACTATGTGAAGTCTGCCAATCCACACTAGGCTAGCGTGGTGGACTATGGCATAACCCTTCTCACACTGAGAAGAGGCCCGTCCCCAGCAGTGGGACAGTTTAATACAGGGCTGATATTATTATACATATATTGCTAGGAATCTTCTTCTCCCTAGCCTTTCTTATTCCCAAGTTACTTGGGGTCTGCTTTCTAGTCTAATCGGATTTGACTGGATATTAGTTTTTACACGGAGCAACCGCCATCTGACCTCCGCAACCCGAAGGCTAACGATACCCTAAGGTTAGACAAGTGTCAGAATATTAAAGGGCACTGACTTCCCGATAACGACTGCCATAGATGTTCATGGCAGCCGGGACCGACAGCTTAACATGCTCTCCGAGGCACGGAGCAGGCGATAATTGTCAATCAATACGCACATAATTTCGAAAAGTCATATAACTTCCGAAAGTCAGAGGTGCGCGACGTGGGTTTGAACCCGAGACCCTCTGCATTGCAGTCTGTTGGTCTCTAAAACGGGCAAATTACGCTACTAACAACGCCTTAACACGTGCACAGCAATTCCCGAGATTATAACTACTACGAAGTTGTACACAATTTTGATATTAGTTTTCGAGCAATAGATCTGTGCATTCAAACTTGAGACTCCAAAGGGATACTTTCGTGGACTGAAATGAGATTGGCTTTTGTTATCACGATATACGCTAACATTTCGGTGGATAAAACGTGTCAAATGTTCAGTCGACGTGTATTGTGAAGTTGTGATGGGTTACGGATATGTTCCTACGACTTGTTCACGATAAACATCAAGTGAACGAGTGAGGGGTATAAACGTGCCTGCCGCCTATTGAGGCGGGTTTGGGAAGGTATATCGCAACCCTCTAGTTCGAACAACCTTTGATGTTGTATTATTTCCCAAGTATTAATCCAATCGTGCTGTTTTCGAGATTGCTTTTAAGTAATTGAATTCCTATTTTAATATAGGTATTTGTGATTCCGTGTATTGTTTAAGGTTGGAATCATTCTATTTTGAGATCGGTAACGGTTTTATTTTGATGTTATGTGGATATTACGCCTAAATGTTCTCAAAGGGATGACGTGGTTGCCATTTCGCTTCTGTGAATTAGTCTACAATCTGTCTGAAGTAAGTGTAAATGTTTATTGTAAGATTACACCCTTATTTAGCCAACGTTGAATTTAAGTCCCACGTACTCTAGAGAGTGAGATCGTTGCTGTCTACCGAGTAAAGTTCCAAATTGTTAGCCAACGTTGAATTTAAGTCCCACGTAGAGAATGAGCTCGTTGCTGTCTACCGAGTAAAGTTCCAAATTGTTAGCCAACGTTGAATTTAAGTCCCACGTAGAGAGTGAGCTCGATGCTGTCTACCACGTAAAGTTCCAAATTGTTATCCAACGTTGAATTTAAGTCCCACGTAGAGAGTGAGCTCGATGCTGTCTACCGAGTAAAGTTCTAAATTGTTAGCCAACGTTGAATTTATGTCCCACGTAGAGAGTGAGCTCGATGCTGTCTACCGAGTAAAGTTCTAAATTGTTAGCCAACGTTGAATTTATGTCCCACGTAGAGAGTGAGCTCGATGCTGTCTACCGAGTAAAGTTCTAAATTGTTAGCCAACGTTGAATTTATGTCCCACGTAGAGAGTGAGCTCGATGCTGTCTACCGAGTAAAGTTCTAAATTGTTATCCAACGTTGAATTTATGTCCCACGTAGAGAGTGAGCTCGATGCTGTCTACCGAGTAAAGTTCTAAATTGTTAGCCAACGTTGAATTTATGTCCCACGTAGAGAGTGAGCTCGATGCTGTCTACCGAGTAAAGTTCTAAATTGTTAGCCAACGTTGAATTTATGTCCCACGTAGAGAGTGAGCTCGATGCTGTCTACCGAGTAAAGTTCTAAATTGTTAGCCAACGTTGAATTTATGTCCCACGTAGAGAGTGAGCTCGATGCTGTCTACCGAGTAAAGTTCTAAATTGTTAGCCAACGTTGAATTTATGTCCCACGTAGAGAGTGAGCTCGATGCTGTCTACCGAGTAAAGTTCTAAATTGTTAGCCAACGTTGAATTTATGTCCCACGTAGAGAGTGAGCTCGATGCTGTCTACCACGTAAAGTTCCAAATTGTTAGCCAACGTTGAATTTAGGTCCCACGTAGAGTGTGAGCTCGTTGCTGTCTACCGAGTAAAGTTCCAAATTGTTAGCCAACGTTGAATTTAAGTCCCACGTAGAGAATGAGCTCGTTGCTGTCTACCGAGTAAAGTTCTAAATTGTATGGATGGCGTAATGGTTTAAATGGTCGTCACGCTACTGCTATCTCCGTATGTTGTGGGTTCGAATACCATAAAATAAAAAAGTTAGTACCACAAATTATTATATTTTCTTTGACTCCGTTGTTTGAATGTTTGTAAAGTCCTCACGACACCGAAATTACTCCTAGTCCGAGAATGAAAAAATAACTTCTTGCTGATACAGATTTTTTTTTATGGTAGAGGATGCAAACGAATTGATGAATCGCCTGATGGTAAGCGATTACCGCCGCCCATGGACACTCGCAGCACCAGAGGAGTCACAAGTGCGTTCCTTTCAAATCTGCCCCCACCTGAAGGGGGAGACGGTTGGGCCTCCGGTACCTTCACTCACTCGACGAAACACAAACGCTATTTCACGCCGATTTTCTATGAGGCCGTAGTATCACTCCAGTCGAGCCGGCCCATTCGTGCCGTGGCTCTCCCACGCTAAAATATTTCTTATTTTAAAATTGCTTAAGATTTCTAGATTTCTCTTCTAATACCAATTTGCCTTACCCGGGAATCGAATCCAAAACCTCATGCACAGCAAGCGCAGTCACTACCGCTGCGTCACCGGGGCAGTATTCCCTTGCCACCAATGTTATCCAATTGTCAATTTATTTTCAAGATTTTCACTGTATGAAACAATCAAGCAATCATAATCTTCTTATAACCATTATCTCTATATCTATTAATATCTAAGCATTAATTAATTCATTGTGGAGGTACTGGTGGCCTCAATTATTCCCGTTATAATTTACTCACAAATTTAGGTCAAAATTTTGATGAAATGAGGCATTCCCATCGCCCCTGAATTTCTATTGAGGTATCAGCCGAATCCTAAAATAGATTGATTGATTTTATAGTCATATTAATTGGTATCGATAACTATGTTTTTTTTTAAAGGCACGATCGCACTAGGTATATATCCTGTATCGCGGGGGACTTTACAAATATTCAAACAACGGACACAAAGAACACCCGGACTCAGAACAACCATTTGTGGATGACACAAAGTTTTGTCCCGTGTGGGATTCGAACCCACAACACTTAGCACAGTGACAATGGCGAGGCGATGTCTTAAACCACTACGCCATCCGTGCAGTCAATTAAAATTAAATTTCAAAAGATGATGTACTTTCAAATTTTTTTTTTAAATGTGAAAGTACTTCATCTTTTCTTTTAAAGTAATGACAAAGCCCGCATTAGAAATAATGCCTCAATAGCGAAGGAGTTTACTAATATTTATCCTTGAAAGGCCCAAGCTATAATAAGTTTAGATGAGCTGAACACCACATGTGCAATCCTGTGTACAACATCTTCATACAGTACCGGTCCACGCAGATTAGACGATTTTTTCATGAGACCATATCAACCAGGATTTTCAAAAGACACAAATTCTTTTTTGCCTTTTGTGATTGAAGCCTACGACACGAGACGTAGTGGCAGAAGCGAGGCGTTAGTTTAAATGTTAAAACCAAAAAACCAAACCGCTACAGTCACTTGTTGTCCATCTTTTTAACTGTAAAAAATAAATCTATAATCTAAAAGATCACTTATACTATACTTTGACTTAAATTTTATGATTATTTAAATTAACTGTATTAAATTATGGTTAAAATTATACTTGAAAGTAAGAAAGAAAGAAAAAATATTTATTTGACACATACAAGCACATAACAACAAGTATAAAATAAAAAGAAATAGCTACATACATAAATAGGTAATTGGCATGGTTCTACAGAATATTGGCATGTTTCTACAGAATATACCACTCTGAAGAGTTATTCCACCTTATCCCGCCCTCCCCTTTCCTATCCAGAACAACGCGTGCTGGGCTCAGATGCCATCCTTACACGGTAGAGTCGATTAGAGCGCGTACCAAAAAGTTTGGGTCCTCATATCTCTGCCGAACGACCAAAGCATGGAATTCTCTGCCAAGGCACGTGTTTCCTTCTTCCTTCAATCCTGGGTTCTTTAAGCGGAGCGTGAAAAAGCATCTTCTCAGGCCGTCAAAGTAGAGACCTCAACATCGCCTCGGCTACTGTGGGGGCGATGTGGAGGCCACTGCTCTTAGACCACACGACTGCTTACCATCAGGTGGAGTGTGGTCATTTTGACGAGCAAAATAAAAATAAAAGGTACAAAAATAAAATTAAGCGATCGAAAAAAAAAACAAAGTATACATACAGGTTGTCCCAGAAGATGTAAATCAAATTGTAACGGGAGATTCCTTAAGTAAGGATAAATGTCAAATGTGCTAAAGAAAAAAAATAAAAAAAATATGTAGTGTTGTTGGTCAAACTTACAAGATTTTCTTTAGTGCAAAAAAATATACCAATATAATGCTGCGATTTCAAAACTACGTCAGTTTTAAATAAAATCGTTTGTAGTTTGACGAATCAATCCTTCACAAATAATAATATTGAAGAAAAATGAAAATTAGCCATAAACGAAGCAACTGTAGTTAAAAGTCTGCAAACGTCGTACTTTTTTTAAAACTTTGATTTATTTATTTAAGCCAAGGGTCATATATTTTTTATTTTTTTATTTAGCACATTTGTAAGGTTCTTTCCTAAGGAATCTCCCGTTACATTTTGATTCACATCTTCTGGGACAACCTGTAGTGTCGCCTAATAGTAGTGAATAAATATACCTATTACAGTTTCGTAACAAACATCGAAATGCTTGCTGTATTCACTTATTATTAGTTATGCAATTACTTTTAAAACTATAAATTGTTTTAGGTACGTGTAAATGAATTTTTGCATATAACTGTGGGTGAATCGATTCAAATAAATAAACACACGTTTCTCGGGTTTTTCCAGCGATATAATGTCAATCATAGTTCAAACTTTCAAGATGTATCTAAACATGATGTTTAAATTTGATGAAAAGCAGTGGGTATAGAATTATTTTTAAACAGTTTCTGCCTACAGCATGGCCGCGAGTTCCATCTCATGGAACTGCACACTGGGATAAAAAGTATGTCTTATTTTGTAAATCCACGGCATTGTCTATCTGCCACGTTTCTTGCGAAAGGTATTCACAAGATTGGCTAATAAACATCCAAATATCTTTTTAAACTCTACATATTTATAATACTAACTGACCCGATAGAGGTTGTCCTGTCTTAGACGAACTGTCAAAGTTAAGTATCTTAAAATAACCAATTTTGTACGCAATTTTCTAACTTTTCTTTATTTATTATTATTTTTAACTTTTCTTTTCGTAAGAACCTTGTACAAAGTACAACACAACAGTATACATAATTTTTAAAGTGCTTTAGCTTTGACTTAGCAGTCATATTATCTATCTACTAGGCTATACTAGGCTGCCCTTTGTCAAAACCGAAAATATTATCTATATCTATACTTATAATAAAACTGTAGAGAGGTCAATTCTGTACATTGAATATATATTCAAAATTAATATTGGAGGATGAATGGTGATCGATACTGATGACAAAAATGCAATCAGTAAATTTTTTGTCTGTCTGTCTGTCTGTATGTGCACGCATGGGTCAAAAACTACTGAAGGGATTTTAACCAAACTTGGTACGATTGTAGTCCATACTCCTGGGCAGGTTATAGGCTATATAACATAACGCTAAGACACATAGGAGCTGAGCAGTGACGATAAATTTGAAGCAAGTCGGACGAAAATGCGCTTTCGAGCTCTTATCCTCGCATACGTTGATCATACACCAAAAGTATGTATTACAAAGATGATGGTCTTCAAAAGATCTACAAAAAAGTCCTTAATAGTATATATCTATCTTTTATAAATTAGCCACAATAACGTGTTTAATCGTTAGGCATTTCTTCAAAGTGTATTAAAATACATAAATATATTGTATTTCACATAGATATATCTTTATCAAACTCCCATATTCAAAAAGTACACTTTAATATTTATATTATAAAAAAAAATATAGGACTCGGTTTATAAACACACAAGATATAGATGAAATAAAACTTCCAAATCTCGTCGCGCCAGCATGGGTACGGCTATACGGTTGATTGTTGTTTAACGCGCGAAACGGCCATCCGCTGCATTTATAAAAAGGCGGGGGCGCTCACGCGCCGACTTCACTCACATTTTGTTTGTTTGGTTGAACGCGGTAATCTAAGGAACTACGGGTAAAAATTAAAAAAATATTTCAGTGTTGGATAGCCCATTTATAGAGGAAGGCTATAGGCTATATAACATCACGCTACGACCAATAGGAGCGGCGCATAAATGAAAAATATTGCAAAAACTAGGAAAATTCTCTTAGGTGAAGCAGACGAAGTTGCGCGGGTCAGCTAGTGTATTATAATGGTCTATTGAAATTTACAAGAGCTCCTCCACAGGTCTTTCGTGTCAGCGCTCCGCAAAATAAATGTACACAAAAGGATTCCATTTTAAACATCTCTCACACTTAAGAATAATAGCTGGACAACAATATTTTTGCAGACATTTTTGAATTATTAAAATAATTTGTGCGGTATAATTGTATTTAACTGTAGCACAGAGCATGCAGCACAATAGTTTTTACGTCAAAGTCTAAATGCATGAATTAATTTAGGTTACATAATAGCATTTATAAACAATTAGATGCGAATCTCGCGGTTTCACTCGCGTTTATCGTTACTGCGCCGCTCCCGTGGGTGGTAGCGTGATGTTATATAGCCTATAGCCTTCCTCGATAAGCAGGCTATCCAACACTAAAAGAATTTTTCAAATCGAAGTTGTAATTTCTGAGATTAATGCGTTCAAACAAACAAACAAACTCTTCAGCTTTATAATACATATTAGTATAGATAATTAAAATTGGAAATAAAACTATTAGTCAGTAGATTCGCCTTTTTATTTCTGCTGGTGATAGACGAGCTAACAGCCCATCTGATGATTTCGAAGGACATGGCTATGTTTTTATGGCCTATCAGAAGCAAATCCAAGGAAACATTAGCAAGCTAGCTACTGTAAAAGACATAGGTGGTAACAAGCACACTGTATGTTGCCTAATGGTAAGTAGTTACCGTAGCCTAAAAGAGCAGCGATAGCTCAGTGGGGAGACCAAGAGACTGCAATGCAGAGGGTCTCGGGTTCGAACCCACGTCGCGTACCTCTGACTTTCGGAAGTTATATGACTTTTCGAAATTATGTTGTGTATTGATTGACAATTATCGCCTGCTCCGTGCCTCGGAGAGCACGTTAAGCCGTCGGTCCCGGCTGCCATGAACATCTATGGCAGTCGTTATTGGGAGAGTGTCGACACAAAAGATCCCACTGGGTTGAAGTGTCGCCGGTCTGCACTGACTGGTCCCCACATAAGATAAGATACCGTAGCCTATTGGGCTTTTCTGTAAAGAAATCTTAATTAAATGAAGTATATAACATCTAAATCAGACTATTTTATTATATTCATACATAGCATTAACTTGATGTTTTCTCTTTGTTGCTCACTACAATTAATTTATTCTATATCTATAAGTGTGAACTTGTAATTGGCTCTCAGATGGCTATGCTGTCGTAATATCTAATGTGTTATAGCTGTAAGTTTTCCATGTCCAAATAAATAAATTTCTACAGTAGGCAGCGATTCGCGATGCGACTGTGAAAGCGAAACGATATAAACATGGTATGGCTACATAATAAGCGAAAATGTTTAATGAATTCGCTTCAATTTCGCTGACAAGTTGATGTAGCCGATGCCGTGATTACACTAATGTTGTTTCTATCGCATAAACAAATCAAAGATTAATAGCGATATATGGCGTACGGTGTAGCCATAAACGTGAATATGAACTATTTGTTTTTATCGCTTACGTATCGCAGGTCGTGTCGCGGATTAATGTAGCCTCAGCCTAAAACCCAATGAAACTAACCGATCAGAGACGAGACTTCATGCCAGTCGACTAATGACTGCACGGACGGCGCGCCGGCGCTACGAGGCGACCACTTAAACCACTTCTGGTTTAAGTGGTCGCCTCGCCACTGCCACTGCGCCGACGGTTGTGGGTTCGAATCCTACACGGGACAAAAATTTGTATAATCAACAATTGGTTGTCCCAAACCTGGGTGTTCTTTGTGTCCGTTGTTTGAATGTTTGTAAAGTCCCCCGGGATACATGAATTATTCCTAGTGCAGGAGTCATCTTTTGAAAAAAGAAAAAGAAAAGAAAAACGCCACTGTGTCAACAAAAAGAGAAGTGTATCTTGAACGGTTGCTTATCAGGTTACGGTAGCCTTAAGCAGTAAATACCTCTTCACACATAACGAAAAGCGAATTAAATAGATTAAATCACACTTCAAACAGCACGATAACCGAGTTCCAAGTAACAAGAAGTAAAGAATCAATTACTAAACTGTCGCGGCCTGCGCTTTACATAAATCCTACCCGCAAGCAGTAAATTCTGAAAGTACCCTTATTATACTCTGAATGTGTAAGCAGAAAATGTTTTATCTTTGCTCCAATTCGTTTCACTGAAAATTATGTAAAGGAACTGGGTTTTTAATTCATTTAATTCTTGCCTTTGTTGTCGTGATCAATGCACTGTTAAGAATATATCTTTTTTATAGAATTTAAGATGAAATTATAAAACCAAAAGTTAATGGCGTGCTTGTGATTTATGTAGCGTTATTGGTTATAGTATCATGCTTATCATTTATTATCTATTTGTTTCACTTTCACGGGTATTTCCCTAATACGTTAGGGAAATTTACTATTATTACCTTTATGACTATTACATTTATTTATGATATAAATATTTCGAATGCAATTAAAAAAATAATATACATAATTATTATTATAAAAATAATAATAATAAATTTTTATTCAATAAATAAATAAAAGTCTTTACAAAACACATTACAGGCTACTTATTGTATTAAATTCACATTAAAACTATATTTAATCTAAAGGAAAACATTTTACAATTTAAAAATTGGACACAAAAAGTCTTGTTTATAGTCTGTTTTTACATTTTATTACCTGAACTAGGTCAGAGACCTGTGTTTCAGGCTGTTTCTAATATTACATGGTTATTCTATTGTTAATAAAGTAAGGGTCTACAAAAAACATTTAACATTTATACATGTACTGCAAACATATATAGGTAGTTAAGTATAACTACAATTAGAATATTTATAAACAATAACAATTATAAATAAAAAATTGCTTAAACAAAAATACATTATTTTACAACTACTAGCAAATTCTCTGTATCTGAATACGTAAGCGTTTTTAGGTATTTTGTTAAAACTATGTGACATTGATTATGATTAATGCTATATATATCTAATAACTTATTTAGTTTATTGTACAGAAAAGGCCCTAAGAATAAGAAAAATTCTTCATGTAAGCATGCTTAGTTTGGAAGCTTTCACAAACTAAGTCTTTCCTTCTTATGTTCGTAGGTAAGAAAGGTAGTAGCGTATGTTGTTAATTATACTAAGCATCGTAACGAGCGCGATTTTCATCAATAGAATATTGAATTTATTTATTATTAGTTTTCACCCGCGGCTTCGCTCGCGTAAATGTAGGTTAGGTTAGGTTTGCAACAGTTCTTTTTTCTGGATGAAAAGTACCCTATGTCCTATTCTGTACCCCTGACAACGTGTATGCAAAATTTCATGTTGATCGGTTGAGTAGTTAAGGCGTGAAAGCGTAACAAACAAACAAACTCATTTTCGCATTTATAATATTAGTTAGGATTAGGATTCTACTCAAGGACAGAATAGCATACCTACCTTTTATTTCATTTTTTATACCTATGCAAAGAATTTTATTTTTTATATGAATAAGAGTCAGTCTTTAACTACAAACATCCATTTATAATACATTGATTATTTTTTACGTTTCGTCAGCGACGCGCGACGTATCAGTCAAGCGCTCCCACGCGGATAAAAAACGAAATCACTTGGCTACCCGCTCTGCTAGCCAATTAGACAAGTTTGTATTCCTGAATATCTAGATATAAGTCTGATCGGGGGATTCTAGGAGACAGGTTACTTTTTGTTCTGGATTTAATTATAACTCACTCAAAATGCGCATCCTGAGGACAAAATTTATGCTCAGTGAGTGGTGGCATATTGGCAATTTCTCTCTTATGTGATGGCGGGTTTAAATGATCTCTAATTACACTCTTGTTTAGTTGCAAAATAATATAAATTATGCACTAGCTCCTATCCATCGCTCACTCCCGTAGTTCCAAAGAAAAAAAAGTAGTAGAGCCTCGCTAATTTCAATATGAATGGGCAGGCTCTACCGGGGAAGGACTACCTACCCTCTCACAGAATATCGTCGTGAAAAAGCAGTATTGCTACTGTTATGTTTTGTTCGGTGAGTAAGAGTGCCGGAGACCCAATCACCCTCTATCCCCCTTCCCGCTCCTTATTCTTCCCATTTCCTTTTTCTCTTCTTCCTAATTCCTAAAGAGTCGGCAACGCGCAAGTGATGCCTCTGGTGTTGCAGGTGTCCATAGACTACGTTGGCCACTTACCATTAGATGGGCCGTATGCTTGTTTGCCACCTTAGTTGTATAAAAAAAAACCTCCAATCCCGTAGGAACCATGCAATGTTTTAGGACGAAAAGTAGCTATAAACTATCCGTATGCAATAAATTAATGTCCACCTGTTGTCATGTGAAAGAAATGCCCTCGTTGCGCAGCGGTAGTGAATGTGAGTGCTATGTCTGACGTCTCAGCTTCGGATCTCAGGTCGAGCCAACAAGAAGTTATTAGGCTTTACTACTAAGAAATCTCAATAGCAGCCTGGAGTTAGGGGATTATGTTAGACAACCTCGTCCCTCGGCAAGCACGTAAACCCATTGGTCCTACCTGATCTCATTCTGGTCGAGTCGAACTGCCGTCCCATCGGTTCGTGAGAGTTTGGAAACAGAGAGCGCACTTTAATATCGCCTGCGCAGAGGGTTGTCTCGGTTAAAATTGACCGCTGTGACCGAAATTCCGGCTGGAGGACATTATTTTAATAATGTGAAAGAAGTACAATCCATCGAATATCGACACAAATGCTGACGTGAAACCTTAAAATTGGGTGATTACAATATCCACACAACGCAGTGCAGGATTAATAATAATAATAGACCTCTCTGGGGCAGTCGTTATCTCATCATGAATAACGCGATCTCGAAGGGCATAGTACTTATGCTTTAAAATGCCATCTTCACCTTGTGATGTAATTAAAAAATAGCACCGGATTTACTGAAAGCGCACAAACCGCAGGGCAGCTTGTCCAGCCAGTAAAGGCAAGCTGGTGGCAATTCAAGAGCGCCCGTAGGACTCTCAACTCTGGCTTGCCTTCGTCGGCCGGTCAGAGAGGGGCTGCTAGAGTTACCTATACGCTTGGGGTGGAAGTGCCATTTTCAAGAACATAACTACGTGGAAACCCGCTTGGGTCTCCATTGTCACGAGGCCCGTGATGGTGAAACATGCGCCGCACCGCTCGACACACCTAGCCGCTTACACCGGTGTTGCCTTCTACTGCCTTTAAGGTTTGTATGCCTATGATAGTTATTTAGGGGGACCATCTAGTGAGTCGACTTATCATCGTCTGCCATTCCGACTTTGTACTGAGACAGTATATCAGACAGATGCCGTTTTTTTATCCATAGTTTTCATCATACCAGACCATCAAACACCCATTCCTATAAATAGCCCAGATTTATTAGATTCCATAAATAGCAATAGTCTCCTAGGGTTATTCCCAGTTGCCCCCACTATCAACGCCACCACTGGTGACAAATGGAATTTTATGGAACATTTTATGGAAAGAAATCCCATTTGTCACCAGTGGTGGCGTTGATAGTGGGGGCAACTGGGAATAACCCGTCTCCTACATTTACTGCGGAGTGTCTCGGTAAGTGTTCCATCTCACTCTAAATTTAAAACTCTCGATGGACCTCTGCATGTTGGACCCATGTCCCCGTGTAAGCCTCCCAAGGGGCTGGATTTTCCCTAACGCATTAGGAAAATACTTGTGAAAGAGAAACACATAATAATAATAACCATTTATTTCGCGTGGCACAGACGCTTAGATAAATACCCTAATGGACTAACATACCTACATACAATTTAAGCCAGCGCGGAAGTTATGGCAAATCAAGTCAAATAGCCCTTTGTGGCTGCTAACACAATTAAGCTTGAACAACAACAAAACGAGACATACTGCACAGATGACGTAGGAGATTAAGTGGTCGCCCACTGCGTCAAATATTATTGGTTCAATATCTACTATCAACTATTTAATTTTGTAAATCATACAAATATTTGTATGATCCACAAATAGTTGTTTTAAGTCTGGGTATCCTTTGGGTACATTATTTAATTTGCTATAGGTACCTAAAGTCCCCCGTGACACCGGTTAGTCTTTTTTAAAGCATCGTTATTGTTTGCGCGCAACGAGATAAAGCTATATTATACCTACGTATTTTGTAACAGTAACAGAACGGTAACACACATGGTACTTACGTAGTAAGTTTTGTGTTGAGGAGATCACAGATGGCAGTCACCATGCCGGCGCCGGCGCATGCTCCTGGACACGTGCTATTCTATGTATGTGTGTGTACAACCAGCATATTTTCTTGTTCAATACTGTCAGCTATCGAAGCATGCAAGCCAAATAATAGGTTTCTAAATAATTAAAAAAATCGTATCCCTGGTTCCAATCTTATAAACTTAACTATAAATCATAGACTAGTATATATTACTATTATGTTATAAATATTTTTACCCATATTTTGGTTTATGATCTGTTGATTAGGAAATCCCAATTATAATAGTTTGTTACACAGTTATAAAGCACATAGGTTATAAATACATAATTTCTGCATAATGGTTAGTTTATTACTATACCTAAAAATATTTTAATTTCTTACGTTACATAATTTGGAATGCACCATAATTATTTCTTTAAGCATTTGAATTCAGAGAAATAAGCTATCCTTTATATTTATTTAGAAAAGACATAAAAGTATTTCTTATATGTCTATGCATCACATCCGATCATAATGACATCACTATTCACTATGGTCATAATAATAATATATACTCTAGTCTATGCTATGGTCACTAGAGTTGTCATACTTGTCAATCTTGACGTCGTCATGTCATGTCAATATTTGAATATCATATCACGAAAGCGCCGGTATTGTATAAATAACGACTTTTAAAACAATAATTGACGAAAATGTCGGCTTTTCACGGCTTTCCTGGTCTCCCAGGACCTGATGAAATCCCATACTGCAAATTAAATGAGGTTTATTGCTGTGGGAATGCGCGTTATGGCAATATAACAACATTCATAAATTCGGTAAGGTTAACTTCTATTTTCAGTGAATTTCTATCAAAACTCGTGTGTATCAATCAATGTTATTCTACTATTACAGACGAAAAGCCACCCGGTTATAAATGTAACACGCGATATTCATCATCATAGAACGACGGATGAGAACATTTCTATGTACATCGACGTTGAAGATAACTTACTTAAGAAAATCACAAGTGTTTGGTACAAACAAGGCTTTTTAGAAGCCCTTGGAGTCGCTGCTGACCCGTCAGTGAACAGAGAGAGCCAACTATTAGCCGTGGCCGCATCATACGTGTTAAAAGTAGCCAATGTGTTCACTGCATTTAGATATTTCTTGCAGCCGCATTTGAAGGATATAGGGCCCAAAATCGTGGCAAATTATTCTAGAACTAGGAATTGGGGTAATGGTCCTATAAAATGTATGGCATGGCACCCACATACAACGAAAATAGCAGTGGCAACGGTAGATGATAACGTAAGAATATATTGTTCAGAAGTTTCTTTTGTATCAACGCTAAAATGTAAGGCGCAAGGACATGTGTCTTCTTTGAGTTGGAGACCGTTTTCTGCTTCTGAATTAGCTGTGGGATGTGAACAAGGAGTTATTGTGTGGACTGTGGATCCTAATTCAATGTTTACCAAGCCATCTTCTAGTAATGCTGTTGTGTTGAAAAGGTATGTATTCTTGCAGTTCACTTACTATATTTTAACCAATGCTTAGCCCCTTTCTTTTAGCCAATGCTTAGGCCCCGGTGGCCAGAAAATGTTTTTGGTTGCCAGTTATTGTAGAGAATTAAAGCTTTTATAATATGACTGTTTTTTTTTAATGAGAGCTCTGAAGCTAAAGGTATTTGGTACAAAACGATACAGTGTGAGCCGGCTCATGTACCATGGTTTGCCAATGTAAGGTCGAGTCGAGGGCAAATCATTGCTGCACTTAGATTAAGATCAGGTCATATACCTCGTAACAAATTTGTTTACCTAATAGGTAAAAAGGATTCTCCTAACTGTGTAACATGTGGTGTTATTGAGGATGTTCAAAATGTTTTGGAAGAATGTGTAAGCTATAATATTTTAAGGGCACAACTTATAGATGCCACAAATATATCTGTATATAGTGTAGGTCTATTTCATGGCATTTTAGCCAATCCTGCATGTGATGATGCTAAAGTTTTATATTCTTTTTTATTAGGTAAATAAATTAGTTGATATAGTATTTAGAAGTAAAATATTTTGTACATGAACAATGGGATTGGCGTACCTAGTCACTTCTGTGTGCTGAAATACCTTAAAAAAAAAGGAAATAAAATATATATAAGCGAATATTTAAACGATAAATTTTAATAATTTTAATTATGTAAGTAGGTACATTTTAGAAAATAACTTTTATACTTACTTTATAATAAATTAATAATAAACTATAATAAATAAATAATACGTTGAGTAAGTAAATAAATATCTACTAAGCTCTAAAATTTATTTCAATATGATATAAGATAATAGAATGTTCGTTCTTCTCTCCTAATTTTGCCGTGCCCGAAGGGGTCCATAATTGTTCTCTCTACATTTATAAGACCTGTATATACATTATGGAGTGCAATAAACGAATTGAATTGAAATCTTTGTAATGTCCTCTGTAACACAGGAATTAATACTAATGTAGAAGTTGTATTTTAAATAAAGAAAAATGAAAAGGAACAATAAATGTACATATATTGTAACAAGTTAACTTATCAATGTCTATGCAGTGACCTGTATTATTAACATAAAACCATTTTTCAAATTTCTAGTTCTGGCCATAGTCCTGTCACAGATGTAAGTTGGTCTCCCAACGGTGACCTGCTTATCAGTTGCTCAGGTGCAGACACCTCTATGCTTGTATGGGATGTATCCATGGAAACTGCTGTCCCTCTACGAAGGGTTGCGGGCGGAGGTATTGTGTTTGCACGCTGGTCGTTTGATGCAAGCAAAGTGTTTGCTGCTACCTCTTCTATTATATTCAGGTTAGTTATGTTCTAGAGCATTCGTTCCCAAAGTGGTTCAGGTGGACCCCCAAAGGTCCACGGGAGACTCGACGGGGATATATGTTGCGTGACAAAAAAATGGGGGAAAAAAATGGGACACCGTCTCCAATAATAACGATAATTTAATTATTCACAAGAATATGCAATTATTTATTAACTTTTTAGTGCATTTTAAGTTTTAGAATATTCTTTTATGAAGTCGGTTTTCTTTTTTGTTAAAATTTTGTTTATTTCTCGGTTTTTAGTGAACCTTACTAAATATGAGAACATCATCAATGTAGCCAAATACGCATTATTAAGTATAACTCGAAAATGAATGATCAAATCTTGATCAAAATTAAATAGGACCACACGGGAAGCACCAGCTTTCAAATAAAAAAATAATCATCAAAATCGGTTAACCCAGTCGAAAGTAACGAGGTAACAAACATTAAAAAAAAATACAGACGAATTGAGTACCTCCTCCTTTTTTTGAAGTCGGTAAAAAAGAAAAAGTTCAGCCTGTAGAGATTTGATAAGATTTTTTACTTGCATGAACTTATGTTTAGCTGCCGGGGGTCCACCAGAACCAGCAAAATTTTGAAAGGGATCTATGACAAAAAAGTCTGGAAACCTCTGTTCTAGAGTATGTTAAAATCGATTACTTTCCTCTCATCTAGCTAGTTTGATAATTACAGATCGCTGAGTCATTAAAAAGACATATGATAAATGTATGTTGTTATAACTATGTATTATAACTTAGCCAGTTAACAACTGATTCCGGCTTGATGTCGATTTCTGGAACACTTGTGTATTAAAAAAAAGTCCCACTATAGTTCTGTAGAAGATATCTTCAGTTATGTCTTGATTTAGTAATTTTATTACATAATATTGTTTAGTAGTCATACAGTAGATATGGCAGTAGGTTAACATAATATACATACGCTAGATGTGACCGCGGTTTCACCCGTGTTTATGGTTACTGCGCCGGCCCCGTGGGTCGTAGCGTGATGTTATATAGCCTATAGCCTTCCTCGATAAATGAGTTATCCAACACTAAAAGAATTTTTCAATTCGGACCAGTAGTTCTTGAGATTAGCGCGTTCAAACAAACAAACTCTTCAGCTTTATAATATTAGTATACATAAGGTTTGGCTCCAAACAGTTACTGAAATTTCCTTTAAAAAGATCTGAAAATAACACTACCTAGGCATCAAACCCAAATCGTCATGTTTAGCCTGGTAACCAGTACCACCAATATATTAGAAATTGATTGCCTTACCTTTCTGTAATCCTAGCTATTAGAAACAAAACTTTTGCTCTTACTCCACACATTTTTATTTTATAACTAGTTTTCACCCGCGGCTTCGCTCGCGTAAATGTAGGTTAGGTAAGGTTAGGTTTGCAACAGTTATTTTTTCTGGATGAAAGGTACCCTATGTCCTATTCTGTAACCCTGACAACGTGTATGCAAAATTTCATGTTGATCGGTTGAGTAGTTAAGGCGTGAAAGCGTAACAAACAAACAAACAAACTCATTTTCGCATTTATAATATTAAGTTAGGATAACATAATGTACTTTACACATTTTTGTAACACTGTTTACAGAGTATGGGACACAAAACGGTGGTCTCCAGAGCGATGGTGCGCCCGCGGACAGCGTGTGGTGGCCGCCTGCTGGGGTCCCAAAGACATACTGCTGTTTGCTGCTAAGGGAGAACCCATGGTGTTTGCGCTCACTAACACGGGACTTATGAGTGGTTAGTATCCACTTTTTATGTAGTTTTGCTGATATTAATAAGTAGGCAAAATTCCTTAACCATACCTGAAGAGCAGCCATAGCTCAGTGGGGAGACCAACAGACTGCAATGCAGAGGGTCTCGGGTTTGAACCCACGTCGCGCACTTCTGAATTTCGGAAGTTATATGACTTTTCGAAATCCTGCTCCGTGCCTCGGAGAGCACGTTAAGCCGTCGGTCCCAGCTGCCATGAACATATATGGCAGTCGTTATTGGGAGAGTGTCGACACCATAGATATAATAAACAAGGAGATATGCCCTGTAGACGAAAATATATCGGAAACCTGTGTCTCCAGTTTACCCTTACCACCCGGCTACTACTACACGTGCAGTTCAGTAAAAGCAATAGAAACGCAGTCGCGCACACACTCACAGTTTTTAAATCAGAACGTACAAAATAATCAATTATGAACCTTATCCCGTCAAACATAGCGTGTATTTACCATGCACCGTTCAACTTACTCACACAGAAACATCGGACGCTATCGTTGTACTGTGCAAAAGCAATTTATTTTACATATACACTAATGATTGACTAAATCGGAAAGTTATCGATTCTTCCATTTGTTATTGTACAAAATATTTTTTAGGGTCCTGAAAATACCTGCTGTAAGTATGTTACGCAATACCCCACTTATAATAGGAATTTTTTATTAAAAAATTCTAGTAAAGAATAGAACAGTTAAATATATGAAAACAAACACACACCCTTGCATGACAAACAAATAGCATAATTAATATGTTGACTTATTTTAGGCAAGTCATCTGAAACATGCTGATGACCATAACGCAATCGAAGCTTTGCCAGAAGTAAAATACAAAACCATAAAAATGTAAGAAAATAGCACGAGGATAAGGCATAGCATATATTATAATAATTCAAAGACAAAAACACTCCACCGTTTATTAACCTTAAATTAAATTTACTTACTTTACGAAAGTTGGTTACGCATTTCTATTTCTCTACTAGGCTGCAAAATGATCAAAATAAGTAAAAACATAATTATACATCGATCTTCCAACCGGGTTGAAACGGTTGACAAATTGAAAAATAAACCATTATAGCAATTAATCAATTGTTGTCGATAGCCTACGTTAGTGGATCTGCACAAGCGCATCACTAATTCGTTGCACACTCGGTGCAAGAAGCAGCGGCCGTACTACGCGATGCATTCCCTTAATAAAGTATCGTTTTGTGATGTTTACATTGCTCGTCCAGTCACTTCGCGCCAAATTTAGGTAGTGGTTAAAGAGCAATGTATGTAATGAAAAATAATACAGTCGCTGTGATATTTGAAAACAATAATAACATAATAAAAGCAAGAAATATTTTACGATTTGTTGTTTTTCATGATTTTTAAGACAAATATAGTAAAATACTTGTATTTACATATGGTAAGTGATTCCATTCTTCACAAAGTTTTGGTTTGAGCTTCGGTTTTTACAACAAACCACTGAACAAGACGGCATTCTTATAATTTGTCGCGATCACGGTCAAAAGTGTACTAGTTCGCGGAGACGGCCATTAGCTTATGACATGACCGCTTTGGGCATATCGCGCGGACACCGACACGCCCCCTTGGCACTTCTCCTCTTTTTTATATTTCTATGGTCGACACAAAAGATCCCACTGGGTCGAAGTGTCGCCGGTCTGCACTGACTGGCCCCCACATGAGATAAGTAAGATAAGTAAGTAACCATACCTGTCATAAAGTATTCGTTTATCCCAAGCCTAGCAATCTCTTTCTGCTGACTGATGCTGCACCACCAAGGCAATCTGTATAATACATATGTTGCATAATTGTGTTTCTTTCAAAAGATCTAACTTTATTATCAACTAGATGTGCCCGCGGTTTCACTCGCGTTTATCGTTACTGCGCCACCCCCATGGGTCGTAGCGTGATGTTAAATAGCCTATAGCCTTTCTCGATAAATGAGCTATCCAACAGTAAAAGGATTTTTCAAATCTAACCAGTAGTTCCTGAGATTAGCGCGTTTAAACAAACTCTTCAGCTTTATAACATTAGTATAGACTAGATGTTCCTGCGGTTTCACCCGCGTTTATCGTTACTGCGCCACCCCCATGGGTCGTAGCGTGATGTTAAATAGCCTATAGCCTTTCTCGATAAATGAGCTATCCAACAGTAAAAGGATTTTTCAAATCTAACCAGTAGTTCCTGAGATTAGCGCGTTTAAACAAACTCTTCAGCTTTATAACATTAGTATAGACTAGATGTTCCTGCGGTTTCACTCGCGTTTATCGTTACTGCGCCACCCCCATGGGTCGTAGCGTGATGTTAAATAGCCTATAGCCTTCCTCGATAAATGAGCTATCCAACAGTAAAAGGATTTTTCAAATCTAACCAGTAGTTCCTGAGATTAGCGCGTTTAAACAAACTCTTCAGCTTTATAATATTAGTATAGACTAGATGTTCCTGCGGTTTCACCCGCGTTTATCGTTACTGCGCCACCCCCATGGGTCGTAGCGTGATGTTAAATAGCCTATAGCCTTCCTCGATAAATGAGCTATCCAACAGTAAAAGGATTTTTCAAATCTAACCAGTAGTTCCTGAGATTAGCGCGTTTAAACAAACTCTTCAGCTTTATAATATTAGTATAGACTAGATGTTCCTGCGGTTTCACCCGCGTTTATCGTTACTGCGCCACCCCCATGGGTCGTAGCGTGATGTTAAATAGCCTATAGCCTTCCTCGATAAATAGGCTATCCAACACGAAAATAATTGGTCCGACTACTACTGTTCCTGAGATTAGCGCGTTCAAACAAAAAACAAACAATCTCTTCAGCTTTATAATATTAGTAAAGAAATATGTTTGGTCTTGGAACAATTAAGTCATTAATTGTTCCAAGACCAAACATATTTGATACCTTTCACCACATTTTTAGGAACAAGGCCATTAAACTCATACATATCTAAATAGACTGGTAAAAATCCCATATTTCTCCAGATTTGCTTTTGAGTCCTTCTTAGTAAGGTGCAAACCTTTTGCCGGCTCGGGGCACAGTTTTAAAATCCAGGCGGTTACTGCAAAAAATCTCTACAAAACATTCAAATGACTCATTACCTGGCCATGGAATCGCCTTCAAGACCACATGCACAGCAGTGGACTTTGCTAATAAGGCACTATTATTCCCATTACTTATTATACATTCCAGGTTCACAAAACAGTAAAGCATTACCGGTCCTTGATGTGACTAAAGTGGAGCTGCCATCAGGGGACTCCGTAGGAGGACCTATCCTGGATATGTGCTGGGACCCCACAGGCAGATACCTGGCGATAATGTTCGAGGAGTCGAGTCTCATCGCCGTGTTTTGTACCACACATCTGATGATGCAACTGAAGATTACGCCTTGGTGAGCCTTTACACAATTTGACTAGAATTACGGCCCGGTCACGACTTCGGTCTTAGTGGCGAGGAGCGTTGTGCACGCCACATACCCTCAGTAGCGGTTAGCGACAGCGGCCCTCCCACACCGCTGTCCGCGCCGCTCTCTGTCGTGGCGTCGCACTCATTCGCTTGTACTTTTGTTCCCGCCGCTCCCCACACCGCGCGCTGCTGTAGCGATTCGCTCGGAGAAAACCGCGCGCGTTTTCGCTATGAGCAGCGTCTCGTGGCGTGCTTCAAACATTTTAATACATTTGATCTTACCGCTCGCCTCCCCGCGCTAAGCTGCCGCTCACAGCGGCGAGGTCATGAACGGGCCGTTATGGCTTTAGGTTTTCCTTAGCTAAAAAGCTGGAATGGTTAAGTACTCTGGCTCGGTGACGAGGCCTTAGTGAAGGCGAGTGCTGTGCATAAGGGTTCAATTCCTAGAATGGGCAGTGTTATTAGATTTTCTGACAAGAAATTCTCAGAACGCACGGTATATTAAAAAAAGTAGTATTAAGTGTTGTTTGGCACTTTAACTTTTGTTTTTTTCTCACGTACTCTCCGAGGTACAAAGAGATGTGATATAGTAACAAATATTTGGTGGTGATAACATTGGATAACTTATGTATTTGGAAAATAGGTACCTACAATGTTTGAGCATGAGGTTGCTAATCCTTATTAAAAAGAAAAAAAAATGTTTACTAATAATAAAATACATCATTACAAAGTCCAAAAGGACATGCAGGAATTTGAAGTGGGTGCCTCAATTGCTCAAAACCGGCAACAATGGAAGAAGCAGACAAGGAGAGCCGACCCCAGATGACGAGACAAGGCTTAGGAAGATGATGATTACAAAGTTTAAACAGTTACAAAAAATGAACATTTAGTAGAACAGTGAAACTTTGTAAACAGCTTGGGAACATCTGCAACCGAACTAGGTGTAACCTGTATCTCGTTATGCAGCTCATCCCTGCGCAAAAATTGTACAAATTTCAAATTGAACTAACTTTATGTGAACCATTCTGACTTTGGAATCGGGAAATGATTCTAGGCTCTAATAGTGGTTCGAAAAAGGAGTTTAACCCTGGCTATTTTCATGTGTTGATAATAATAATATCAGCCTTGTCTGTCACACTGCTGGGCATGGGCCTCTTCTCAGTGTGAGAAGGGTAAGGCCATACTCCACCATGCTGACCCAGTGCGGGTTCCCAGACTTCACATATCATCTAGAACATTATGGAGAACTCTTAGTCTATTACTTACGATATTTTCCTTCACCGTTAATGCGAGCGATAATACGCATATAACTTTAAAAAGTCAGAAGCACTTACCTTGGAATCGAACTCGAGACCTCTGCTTGGCTTTATGTATGAAATTATTTATTTCAGTTGCTTCATATGCGGTATAGACGCAGAGGTGCCGTCCACGATGGCTTTCCAGAACAACTTCGCGGAAGGCGCATGTCTCACCACCGCTTGGTCCAGTGGGCGAGTCCAGCACTTCCCCGTCATATACACCGATGCTTATTGACCTGAAGGAACATATAGGTCAGTAAACGTTTTAAAAGGAATAGGCCACAGCAAGATCTTCGCTGAAACTAAGATCTTAAGTCAATGTCATAAATCTTTATTTCCATAAAAATGTATTAATAATTCTTGGACACCTCGATCTAAAATGAAAATTAAATGAAATGAAAAAAAAATATTTTTGTACCATCATGACATGCATCATCAATTATTATAGAATGCGGGTATAACAAAAAGTAAATAAAAATATGGAAGTATAAAGAAATTTTAAAAACAATTAAAATGTTTATGTGCTGATGCACGTCCCATCCGACGGCACAAAAACAACGGTGATGCGCTCAGCATAATGCTATGGCACTTGCATTGCTGCAAGCACTACACAGCGCTGATTTTCAGCGAACACCACAATTATTATTATTGACGTTTGGTCCGCCAATAGTGCACTCAAAATAAAGAAATAAATAATACATATATAGATAGCCGCGAAAGAAAATATGGCATAATATATACTATTTTATTAAAGGATACATTGAAAAAGTAGGTAATTGGTAAGTAAGTATAAAGTAAATAAATATTAGTTATGAATATGTACCTATGTAATTGTGAAAAAAAAAACGACGCTCATGACGTAATGAGCGTCATAAGATGGCCTCATGTCTGAAAAGATGTCTGGCACTATATATTTATTTGTCTAAAATTAATTAAAATATAATAATAAAAGGAATAAATATTAGCATTGAAAAAGCCTGTTCGAGGAGTAGAGCTTTCATTAGAAGAAGCAGGCAAGAAACTTATTTTTCAATCGCCATAAATGTTTATTAACAATACAATTTAATTTTATATTATTTTCTTATATGAGTTGCTATGCTTATACGGTAATTCCACAGGCGCGAGTTATAATGTATGTTATAGTATAAGGCGCTCATAGCCAGTTGCACTCACTGATCGGTAAACGATCAGCGAGCTTAAGCAACGTTGGGTGCGGTCAGTCTATAGATGGGTGACCGCTTAGTGGTATTTCATTTGAGAGTATCCGTGCTTCGGAGGGCAGGTAGAAAGTCGATTCCGGCTGTTGCCAAATTGACAGCAGTCGTTAAGCCATGTCAGAGGCCTACGGCCGGCTTGAACAACTCTTGACAACAGGTTGGCCACTAACCACACGAAAAGAAGAAGAGAGAAGAAGGTATGAGGTTCATAGCATGGGATTGTAGATATCATTGCCATTGTGGCGTTGAGATTGAACTCTATGGCGGGAAGCGCAGTTCTTTAAATATGCTGACAGTAAGGAAACCGAGCTTAGTGCTTCTTAACACGTTCCGGGACACTCGACTTTTTCCAAATGTCATAATATGACACTACAAAATCCCGTACATTTTATCATACCGTCTATGACCGTACTACCATATTACATATATTTTTATTTATGTGATACGACAATTACGTGCACAGACGTTGACGCCTAGGGGCGGAAATGGCTCAGTCTACGTCTAACGGCGGTGTGAACGTTTTGTTTTGGTGCATTATGCACTGTGTATGTGTGTGTTGATAAATGACTAGAAAAGAGTTTACTGTGACACGTACGAACGAACGAAGCCGCGTGATGCGACACGAGATCACGTGCTTCCTAGAAATGTTATGAAAAAGCTACGGCTATCGACGGTTTGCCAAATTACATGAAACAAAGTTCGCCGCCCGTAGTCGTACTGTCACGTAATGATATACCGAGATAAACGTCGAAAGGCGGTCTGTCCCGGAAAGTGTTAACCTGGTTTTCAAGCACTTGCGTGTCTTTAGATGTCTCGTTCTGCGTGATTTATGTAATAAAGCAAAGGGAACACATGATGATGATTTGCGCCAGAACCGCAGGTTATACTAGTCGTGGTCACAAGCAACCTAGCCTAGGTACAGTTAACGACATAAATAGGTGAACAGTAAATCAATTTCCAATACCATTTTATGTCTTAAAATATTCCAATTCCCGTTCCATCCTTTATCTTACTGCTGTAAAGATTAGTTACACTTAGAACTACGAATAATAGAATGATTCAAAATCTCGCAAATGCTTAGTGATTTATGTAGCTGACTGTACAAAGGTGACGTAAATACATGTCATAAAGACATTAACATATTGCTTAGGTTTCTTTTTTAGTAATAATGACAGTATGCATGCACATAAGCACAGAACATAGAACAAAGATAAAAATACCTTGTGTGGCAGGTATTCATTATTGCTTTAGTTTCATATCATATCAAATTACTTACATTATATAGATTTAAAACACATTTAAAAAATTGGCTGCTGGATAAATGTTATTACACTGTAAATAAAATGCTTTTTATGACATCGCATACCCATTTTAATACTTTATAAAGTATTGACATTTCTTCATTATTAATATTATATGAAATTTTAACATTTTCAATAATCTATGTATTTTCTATATTTTGTTTCATTTTATAAAATGTATTGAATAGCCTGACTATGCTTTTCGATGTCTAAGAATTTAATGTGTAGTAAACTTTCACATGCCACTTGTGGCAAAATAGAAGCACCGTGTACCAATCTGACCACCTAATTGTACTCTATTTTATGTGAAATAAATATCATTTCATTTCATTTCATCATTTCATTTCATTTCACCATTTCATTTTCTTTATTTGATTAATTTTAGTATCTTATGAAACTATGAGATTTGCGCAATAATTATGCAAATGTCACTACTCGGCATCACTAACTATTACGCCTGATAATATTTATAATATATAAGATTTGTTTTTGATAATTACGATTATCGTGCAATCTTGAGCAATTTAATATGCGTCCTATGTAAGTATTGAACATATAACGTACAATGCAAAAATGTGCACTGGCCGACAGCAGCTCTGATATAAAAGTGTATTGATTGCCTTTCTACTTTATTTCTTAGTTCTGTGCACATATTGTCTAAAAATATAATTTTTATTTGCAGAAGTGACTTCATCTATTGACGTTGTGTGCAAGAACAGGCCTCGACAAACCATCTTAAAATACAAACCCAGCTGACTTGCAATAGACACGTGCATTCGTTTTAAGTTTAAATAAATTAAGAATAAGACTGCGGTATATTTTTTGTAATTTTAAAATTTATTTTAACAATAATTTATACATAATAAACGTTAAGTCTTTAATATCTCGTTTAATTCAACCGATTCTGTAATTAAATGTGTTGTGTTTTGTAAATCGCTTTTTTTGGTGAGCGCCTTGTTTTTGTTGTGCTTACGTTTTACATCTATATTGTTATAATTAGTTGTAGTAATTGAAGTAATTGTCGTACGTGTTATATCAATATTCGGTTGATTCCTCATATTGAACTTGTATTTCACATGTTCTGGGTTTTCGAATATTTGTAGCAAGCCGCTCTGAGCTACTGCGTCCTTCATTTCATCGTCTAAACTTAGTTGGACTTTCACGAATACTTCGCTCTTAGCTCTCGGACGGAATGTCCAAAGACCCGCGTCTCTTCTACTTGCCATTCTACCGTTACAAGTTAGGAACATTGAACAGAGCGTGTCAATGTAATGTTGTTCCAAATTATTCATATCCATCTCTAAGTTAACAAGCAAATCTTCTTTAACCGTTACGAACAATTTACTTTTCATCGCCCCCAGTTCTTGTTTCAATTTTTCTTTGACAACATTCTTGATATAAAACATAACGTTTTTAATAAAAGTGGTAATCAGTTTAATATTTGTATGCTTCAATTTCGTTGGATCGAGTGAGAATTTATTTACCGCTTTCTTGTATATATTGTTTACTTTGGCTTCGGCCTTCTTGCCTAAACTGTTTATAACCCTGACCACCACTTTATTGTCGATACCGAAATCGACATTTACGTCCCTCACATACATTTCTGCGTAGTTACTAAAAGTGCTAACCGCCGTGTCGTTCACATAGTTATAAAATTCCGTGAGAAATTCTTTTAGCTCTTCAGTGCATACTTTGAATTTATCGCAGTGACTTTTACTATCTGTTTTTTGGTCTCTGAGTGATAATTTTTCATCTTTATGCAATTCGACGAGTTGACACTTAATTTTGTATCTATCAGAGAGATTTAAAGTATCGTTGATGACACTTGAAAAGAATTGATGAAATTGGTCCATGAAGGCGTTTTCTTTTTCCCTTTTACGATTGAGATAGTCAAGATATTGGTGTCTTAGTTGTTTCCATTGCTTTTTTGACATGCCTCGAACTTTTGTTATGGAGTCGTGAGTGTCATTATGAGCTTTAAGAAGACTGTCCATCGAATGGGAGGTAGGGTTCCACGTGCATTGGCTTTCAATTAGTTGTGCCAACATCTCGTCTAATGTGTTCAGTATCAAAGATTTGGTGTCCTTAGATATCTGTTCGTCATCTAGAGCGATTTCTATTTGCTCTCTTAGCAATTTGTATTTATTAATGTTTACCTTCAACGGGTCTGGTTTATAAACTGTTCTCGAAATTGGTTTTTCAGAGCCATTTTTATTTTTTGTTGTTTGTGGTAGAAATTCTATGATAGTCGTTTCGTCTTTACGTCTTAATGTTAAGTTATCATCTGTCTCGTATTTCTCATGGTAGTGAATATCTTCTAATAAAGGTTTTAGTTCTGCTACTTTTTTGTTTATCAGTTTTGCTATTTTGGTTTCTCTTTCACGATGTATAGTGGCGTTGGCGGACGGAGCATGGGCGTGAATCGATGTTCGTATGAAAGGTTTGATGAACTTTTGAAGAAAGCTGGTTATTGATTCGGATTGCGAGTGTGCCGAACCTGATGTTTTCGATGAAACCAGTGCCGCGGTCAAGAGTAACACTTTTACTGTAAATAAAAAAGATTTAATAGATAAACTGAAATTTAAATGGTCGAGGCACTGGGCCAAGCATGGTGGATTATCGCGTAACCTTTTTCATACGCAGCAGAGGCCCGTGCCCGATGTGTGACTGATTACGATATTATTAAGATATATAGTATTGAGATAAAATTGTCTACAAAAATCAAATTCAACCATTTACAATGCATCTAATCTGATTCAATCTTATACCTTCTCTAAAAGGAAGCCTCGAGGAACACCTCTGGGCACAATTACCCAGCTAGATAACCAAATTAATTGTATGATGAAAGACATATTTAAAGATCTTCTCTACACCCATTTCTTTTTTTAAAGCCATCTTCCGCGCGACTTTACCGACATTCGCAACAATAAAGACAAATAATTCTCAGTCTGGGAACAGCTATTTCTTGATCACACAAATGTTTGTTTGCTGCAGTGCAGTCAAAGTTTAATGTGCGGTGCGATATGCTATACTTTATAAGAAGGAAACGCCACCAGATGCTAAACAAATAAAGCAATTCGTACCTCTCAATGTCCACACAAAATCTGTCATGGCGAATTAAAATAATCCTTGATTTAATTCCAGTGTATTATTTAAATAGTTGACAACATTTTCACAATTTCACTGTATCGGTTTATTCGAATTTTATGACTGCAACTTTATGTTTGCACTCATTTCGAATTTACTGTAATATGTTAACTTTATTACTCTGCATTGCACTCTTGTATACAGGCGTATCCATATGTAAATACATTCTGAGCTTATAAACGGTCATCACTTAAAGTAATCTAATTTGAGTGGGAGGATGAGACGTGACTATACAAGTATACAGAGTACAACATCACAGTCTCATTTGCTCGAGGACCATTGTATAAAAGCCTGCTATTTTTGTGTCGGTACCAATGACGACATGATATGAAAATGTCATCCTTCTAGAGAAACACCGCGTCAGGGGCGGTTATAGGGATTTTGTGTCGGTACCAATGACGACATGATATGAAAATGTCATCCTTCTAGAGAAACACCGCGTCAGGGGCGGTTATAGGGATTTTGTGTCGGTACCAATGACGACATGATATGAAAATGTCATCCTTCTAGAGAAACACCGCGTCAGGGGCGGTTATAGGGATTTTGTGTCGGTACCAATGACGACATGATATGAAAATGTCATCCTTCTAGAGAAACACCGCGTCAGGGGCGGTTATAGGGATTTTGTGTCGGTACCAATGACGACATGATATGAAAATGTCATCCTTCTAGAGAAACACCGCGTCAGGGGCGGTTATAGGGATTTTGTGTCGGTACCAATGACGACATGATATGAAAATGTCATCCTTCTAGAGAAACACCGCGTCAGGGGCGGTTATAGGGATTTTGTGTCGGTACCAATGACGACATGATATGAAAATGTCATCCTTCTAGAGAAACACCGCGTCAGGGGCGGTTATAGGGATTGTTGCTGGCGACCAAAATATAGTTTTGTAAGACTTTTTTGTTTCTATTTATTTAAGGAATTTTTATAGATGAGTGTATATGCCAATTCCATCGTAACTTAATACATGCAGTATACAGAAATAAATGATTTTAAAAACTAATACTTCATTGATGCGGGCTCTAAACCATAAACATGTTTATCGACGCTTCGGAGAGAGGTGATAAAAGCAAACTATGAAACATGCCAATATTTAGTCTGTTCAGGTTAAGAGTCCTCACCAATGACTCCCGGGCCATTTGATACCGGGCACATTCCGTCAACAAGTGATGCACGTCATCTAACATACCACATATCACAGAGTTAGGAGATTCTGATTTATGCATCAAAAAAGCAAACTTTGTCAACGGCATGAAAGTGCAGGTGACTTGTAAGTAACGACCATCTCACACATATAATTCCTTTCATTCATCCCATTCACGCATAATGGACCAACTTGGAGTACAAATGCGGAAAAGGGAGTCCAATTACATTACATTCATCTCATAATTAATTCCTTTTCATAGTGATACGCGCAGCGACATCTACGTCTGGACTGGCAGCTTAGTTTTTTATATATAAAAGGTAACCTATAGCCCTCCTGCTGGCATGTGATAGCCGTTACCTGCGAGCGGTTGCAACATCAGAAGCATCTCTCCCGCGGAGCCAAAAAAGGAGGCGCTATGCCACCAGCGCAAAGGCCAAAAATAACTGGTCACCTGGTCCCAAAGTACCTACCTATATCTAATTGAGAAAGTTCTTAAAAGGAAAGGCTATAGAGTTTTCGTAAAATGGCTAGGTTTGTCTTCTGCTGAAAATAGCTGGATAGATAAGACGAACGTGTTGCAAGATACATTGGCACCGGCAGCAAGGTGCAACGGGGTGCACACGCACCCCCCTGTCAGGGAAATAAATACATAGTATGTTGTAATTTTCGATGTGCGAAATGCATTTAATAATATACCCGCTTCGATCAAATATAGCATAGATGCACATTCTCATACAAAAACCGCGTCAATATGTGGCACTGACCAGTACTACTTACTTATAAGCGTCTGCATTTATTATGTAATCCAGGAAATAAACCGGAATAAACATTGAACGCCCACTGAGAAACATTTTGTAATAGTTTAGTTAAAACACGTCAATGTAAAGCGTCCTAAGTGTGTTACTCGCGATACGCAAGCGTACTAAGTATATGGTACGGTCTCCACCGTAGTAGTGGTGTCGATTCGCTCTCGCTTACGGGCAGCGCACGCAAGAGTGAGTGGGACAGGTGCATAATATAGCGCATACGACTGATTTATGCACAGTTTTGTTGGGGCCGTTTTTCGAGCGACGATCGTGCATCTATGGCATATTTGATCGATTTATACCCGCATTTGAATTTGACATTACCGTTATCTACATAATATAGGTACATGTATAATTCTATATTTTATATCAAATAAGTAATAGTGTAAGGTTTGATGCAGATGCACCTCCCTCAAAGTAATTCTGGCGGCGCCCATAATTAAACCTAGTTGACTTCTCAAACTCCTTAATCCTAATCCTAACTAATATTATAAAAGCGAAAATGAGTTTGTTTGTTACCTATTCACGCCTAAACCACTGAACCGAACATCCTGAAATTTTGCATATACGTTGTCAGGTGTACAGAAACGGACATAGGCTACCTTTCATCCTGAAAAAAATACTGTTTCCCAGGAAAACAACAATAACGTTCTTATGATAACTGTTCGGTGTAATATAACCGAACACCTTAGTAAGCAATAAGCGAGTCACGCGTTAACCTAATTACATCAAACGCATAAAGAGTCAGTGCACTTTCTGTGACTGCGCCATTCGGGTGCATTCAATACAACATTATAACATTTTCATTTTCATTAAATTTAACTAACATTTTTAACATTTAAGAACTTATTGTGGAACTGAACAATAAACTATTAGTGTGTAACATTTCAAACATATCTTTTAATTAACAATCACTGCAAACCTCGCGCTACACCGTACATATTTTTTTGGTCCTTCGAGGCTCGCGCGGCTCGTATACGTATCGGAAAATCGCGATAAGTGCTCGGGCGAGGTGTTGAACTAGTTAACATTTAGTGCTTGTGTGGTGTGTGTAAGGATTGCAGTGCTAACATTGGCGGAGCAGCAGCCGCAGCAGAAACAGTGGAGCTAAGTACAAATCAACGGGCAAGCAAGTAATACATTTCCATATTCTGAGCAAACATATATTTTATACTCAATCGTCATGGCAGAGATTATTGATATTCAAGCGATGATCTATGACAGCATCGTCAAGCTTGGCATTAACATAAAAAAGGATAGCGCTGATAGGAAAACATTAGACTACTTTAAGAGGCGATTGAACACTCTGGAGGAATACTGGACGGAGTATGAGGGCAATCATGATAGGATTAGCGGCGAAGTAAGTCAATCTCACTCTTATTTTGTCAATCGAGAGCGTGAGAAGACATCAAAGGCATACGAAGAAGTGAAAGCCTTGATCAACCAGCAGTACCAGAAGTTCTTGTCTAGGACGGCCAATCCGGGTGAACAAGGGAGGTCACCGTACAAAACAACAGTAAGTGCTTTCCAGCCGGAGGAGGAAGAAACTACAACGGTAGCAGGACCCAGCTCGCAAAGCCAGATTTTGAAAACAAGTACGGGAACAAACAGTAAAATCGACGATATGTTACGGCGTCAACAAGCAAATTTCAAAGCTTTTTTGCGAACAACTTCAAACATTGATGTAGATTCTATTTCGGAGAAATGGGAATTCGAAGACGTTTTGAAATGTCTTGAAGCGAGATGGTCAACAATTGACACTCTTCACTGGGAGATTGAGAGTGAATCAAACGAAGAAAATGAGTCATATAACTGCCTTTTCGACAAGTATGAGAAACAATTCAACAACTTGAAAAAGTCTATAAACAAAAAGATGTGGTCCGTAGTGCATAGGAATAAGTCGACTCCCCAACTCGAAATTCCGGTGTTTTCTGGCAATTACAACCAGTGGGTATCTTTTCGCGATCTGTTTACAGAAGCTATCCATAACAACCCATCATTATCTAACGGCCAGAAGATGCAATATCTCAAGAGCAAAGTTCGCGGCGAGGCTGAAAAGCTTATACAACACTTGCAGATTAGCACAGATAATTATTTGGTATCTTGGGATATTCTTACGCATCGTTATAACAACAAAAAACTGATATTTTCTTCTCATATGAACATTCTCCTGAACCTTCCTAACATGCAGCAGCAGTCAGTATATCAAATTAAAAGAATTCACGATACAACATTGGAATGTCTAAACGGCATAAAAAATTTAGGAGTGGACATAACATCTTGGGACCCTATCGTGGTTCATATTTTAGGCCAGAAGTTAGATAATGAAACATATACTGACTACATAGAATCATTAAAAAATTCGAGAGAATTACCTCTACTTCAAGAATTTCTTGGATTTTTGGAAACCAAATTTACGACCCTTGAAACAGCGCATAGAAAACAAGACACTGGATCGCCGAAACATTCTCATATAAAACATAATAATTCCTCATCTAATGTAAAGAAATCTATTTACAATTCATATAATAAGTCGAACAATACGTACAATAACCCCAACAATTCCGTTGCGAAATCGATGCACGTGACGAATATCAAGTGCCCGATGTGCAATAGTCAGCACGGCATTTATAATTGCAAAAAGTATTTAACTCTAAATGACGAACAAAGAGCAAAAACAGCCAACAAATTGAAACTCTGCACTAATTGTTTATTTAGTCATAATGGCAATAAGTGCAATTCTACATTAACATGTCGTAAATGTCAAGAACCACACAATACGCTTTTACATGACGCCTTTACGAAACACCAAAATTTTCCAACGCCGTCGTCGAGTCGTAATCATATGTCACAACAAGATCAGGAAAATTTCGCAGCTACGTCACACATTTCCCAAATTGACAACTCAGAGATACTGCTTGCGACAGCGTTATTGAAAGTCAAAGCCTCTGATGGTTCATACTATACCATGCGAGCTTTGGTCGATCAAGGCTCCCAAATATCAT
This sequence comes from Catocala sponsa, assembly GCA_963564715.1. Taxonomy (NCBI): domain Eukaryota; kingdom Metazoa; phylum Arthropoda; class Insecta; order Lepidoptera; family Erebidae; genus Catocala; species Catocala sponsa. Next base: position 21,691,270 of record OY751341.1, on the reverse strand, counting down.
TAATAACAGAAAAGGCAGCTCAGTTGTTAAACATTAAAAGACAGAGATGTAAGGGAGTCATTTTCGGTGTAGGACAGAGAGAAAGCAATTGCAAGGGAGTGATTTCCATAGAATGCGCTTCGTTATGTAACAACTTTACGTTCGAAGCGGAAGTTTTTATTATGACAAACCTTATAAAAAGCTTACCAAACAAAAGCTTCCCGAAACCAAATTGGTCGCATATAGCTAACATACAGTTGGCCGATCCCGAGTTCTATAAAAGCCGCCCCGTGGATTTGTTACTTGGAGCTGACATCTATGCGAACATAATTCTCAGTGGTATTATAAAAAGTGGTAACAATTATCAGCCCTTAGTACAACAAACCCAGTTAGGATGGTTGTTATGCGGTAACGTAAAAACATATCAATGTAACGTTGTGCTGAATAACCTCGAAGATGTAAAAAGGTTTTGGCAGGTGGAAGAGATTAGTGAGACGTCAGACCTATCACAAGAAGATCAAGAGTGTCTAACATTTTATGAGGCAACAACAAAAAGAACAGAAGAGGGCCGCTATGAAGTTAAAATACCACTGAAAGAAGATTTCAAATACAAACTGGGTTTGTCTAAAGCTATGGCAATTGCTCAATTAAAAAATTTAGAGAATAGATTTAAAAAACATGAACAGCTGGCGAGTAAGTATAGGTCGTTTATGAGCGAGTATCTCGAGTTACAACATATGAAACCCGAAGAAACAAACACGACAGCAAGCTTGCAATGCTACCTACCTCATCACGGTATACAGCGCGATGAGTCATTAACTACTAAGTTACGTGTAGTATTCAATGCGTCCGCGAAAACATCAACAAAGTTTAGTTTAAACGATATAATGTATAAAGGGCCGAACATGCAAAAGGATTTACAGTCGTTGTTATTACAGTGGCGACAGTATCCTTACGCTTTTACCGCGGACATCGAGAAGATGTACCGCCAAATCTTAGTGAACAGTGCGGACCAACACCTTCAAAAAATCGTTTGGAGGGAATCCCCAGAACAACTCATACAGAGCTTTCAATTGACTACGGTCACTTATGGTACCAAAGCAGCGCCGTTTTTAGCCATCAGGACATTACAACAGCTGGCGACGGACGAGCGCCTCAAACATCCTGAAGCAGCAAATATCCTGGAAAACTCATTTTTCATGGATGACCTACTTTATGGCGCCTATAACATTGAACAAGGAAAATACCTTATTAATGAATTAAACCAACTATTAAAATTAGGTGGATTTAATTTAAGAAAATGGACTTCGAATAATCACGAATTATTGGCGAGCGTGACACAGAATTCGGAGGAAGACATTTATAGCTTCAAAAACGAAGATACGTCCAAAACATTAGGCCTATGCTGGGAGACAAAACAAGATCATTTTACATTTAATTGCAACTTCACACTAACAATAGGAAAACTTACTAAACGAACACTACTTTCGGAAATTTCGAAATTATTTGACCCATTAGGTTGGTTAACACCGCTATCTACAAAACTAAAATTACTTTTCCAAAAATTATGGCAAACCGATCTGCAATGGGATGATGCGGTATCTGAGGACGTATATAAGGAGTGGTCTACGTTAACAGCGGATATCGATAACATCAAAAATTGTGGGGTGCCGAGATGGATTTTAACACAACAAGATAGTGTTGTTGAATTCCACGGTTTTTGTGACGCTTCCATGGAGGCCTATGCATGTGCAGTATACGCCCGAACAAAACACAGTCGGCAAACTATATTAGTAGCGGGCAAATCTAAACTTGTACCACACAAGAAAGCGATAACGCTACCGAGAATTGAGCTATGTGGTGCACATCTATTAGCGAAACTCATGAACAAAATTAAAGAAAGTGTTAGCTGTACATATGAAATTTATGGTTGGTGTGATTCCATGGTGGTGCTGAGTTGGCTGCATGGTGACTCAGCACGCTGGAAACCGTTTGTGGCCAACAGAGTTAACGCTATAAAACAGATTATGCCGAGTGACAGCTGGCGTTACGTAAAATCTGCAGAAAACGCGGCGGATTGTGCTAGCAGAGGGCTAACAGCGACTAAACTACTAGAACATTCCCTATGGTGGCATGGACCATCATGGTTACCATCTTTTGATGCGAAACTAGAGCAGAATCTCCAGCCATTATATACAACAGATGAGGAAACAAGAAAAATTAAACGTGTCAACATTGTGCAACAAAATATTAGTATTATTGAAGATTTATTAAACAGTTACAGTTCGTTTAGAAAAATAGTACGTATATTGGCTTGGATACTTAGGGCATTGACACCGATTCTGCAGCGTAAACATTTGCCGCCGTACCTAACATTGCACGAATTGCGTAAAGCTAAATTAACAATTATAAAGTACGTACAAAGAAAGGAATTTGCTGAGGATATCGATAAAATTATTCAGGTCGGAAAGATTGGGTCTAAAAGTAAATTATTAAATTTAAATTGTTTTATTGATACGAACGGTATTTTGAGAGTGGGAGGACGCTTAAGGCACGCAAATATGAGTGTTGAAATGAAACATCCTAAAGTAATACCGAACAAAACACGTTTGGCGGCACTGCTGATAGACGAATCCCATTTATTAACATTTCACGGGGGGCCTAAGTTGACTGTGGCTACCCTTAGACAACAATATTGGATACCGGGGGGAATCAAAACAATCAAGGCACAATTGCGGAATTGTGTAGTTTGCCGGAAGCACGACTCAAGAAAAGAACATCAATTGATGGGAGATCTTCCCGCAGCTAGAACAAACCCTGCCCCGCCGTTTTACCACACGGGAGTAGACTATACTGGTTTCGTGGAGGTGAAAGCCAACAAGGGTAGAGGTGTACGAACAACAAAAGGATATGTCGCTGTGTTTGTTTGCATGGTGACAAAGGCCGTGCATCTGGAGTTGGTGTCTGACCTTACGAGCTCTGCATTTTTAGCTGCGCTCAACAGGATGGCGGCCAGGAGAGGAACACCACATCACATGTACAGTGATCAAGGAACAAACTTTATCGGAGCAAATCGGATGCTGCAGGAAGAATATAACGAAATAAAACAAGTTTTTTGTGACAAGTTACTCTCGGAGGTTGTAGATATGAACATTGAATGGCACTTTAACGCACCGTCCTGGCCTAGCGCTGGAGGGTTGTGGGAAAGAGCAGTGCGTAGTTTGAAATATCACTTGAAAAGGGTTGTCGGTGAGCAACGACTAACATTTGAAGAGTACGCCACTATTCTAACAAGACTAGAAGCTTGTCTTAACGCCCGACCGTTGTGTTCGCTTACCGAAAACATTGAGGATTTAGAATATTTAACACCGGCTCACTTTTTGACAGGAAGATCTGGCCTAGCAGTCATTGAAACAAAATTTGATGCGCGTACACGGTGGCATTTAACTAACACCATTTTTCAGAGCATTTGGTTTAAATGGAAAACCGAATACTTAACACAGTTGACTGCAAGAGATAAATGGGCGAAACCTCAAAGAAATATGAACATCGGAGATATGGTCGTTGTACATGAAGATAATGTTCCAGCTGGGAAATGGATCATGGGCAGAGTAATAGACGTACACCCTGGCAGTGACGGATACGTACGTGTAGTTACCTTGAGGACGAAAAATGGCATTATAAAAAGGCCGATTATCAAACTCTCCCTCTTGCCTATTGAAACAAACGAACAGCGAAGCATTTCTCCCGAAACAAACACCCAAGCAACAAATACCGAAGAGCAAACCTTTACAGAACATAGCCAGAAAGATACTAGAAGGAGAAAGGCAAACCTAGTTAGCTTCTCGAATATTGTTATGGCTTTAACATTTTTTATGACTCTTTGTGGCAGTGTAAGCGGTACATATAATATCACGCAGTTTGGAAAGGAACAGTCTCTGTTCTTTGATCCAATCGGCAAATTAAGCCTGGCTAAAGACAAGTGGACTCTTGTTATATTTTATGACATGTCTCCGTATTGGGAAGGCATAAATGCATACAAAAAAAATAATAACATACTTAGATACAACATGCAAAACAATAGGCGGCGAACATTGTAACACGATAACCGCTCAACTGACGCACGAGGCTAACGAACTAAAATATTATAATAAACTTTTGCTAACTCAACAGTCTGGCAGTCAATCCAGACGGCGTCGCGGCCTTATAAATGGAGTAGGCTATTTAGCGAATTCATTGTTCGGAGTATTGGACGAAAATTTCGCGGAAAAGTATACCCGAGACATCCACCTGATACGGAACAATGAAAAACATATTGTCGAGTTATGGAAGAATCAGACATCGGTTATTGAGTCAGAATATAACTTATTACAGCGAACAGCAGCATTTATGAATAAACAACATAAAATTATAAACCAACATTTAATGAAACTCAATAACAGATCGAATAAGATACAAGAAGAAATTAACCATATTTCGTTAGCCCAGGAATATACAATGATGTCGTTAACTGCCAGTAACTTATTACGCAATTTAAAAGGAAGCCAGGATACACTCGTAGACATTCTTAGTAATATTCACCACGGCCAGTTTAATATACACTTACTCACGCCTGAACAATTACAGACAGAGCTTAACACGATTTCGGCGCATTTATCAGACGACACGATGTTACCAATTGAACCACACAACATCAGAGAATTGTACTCATTACTACATTTGAAGGCGAGACTCACAGAAAACTATTTCCTGTTTGAAATAACATTTCCATTGATTGGTAGAGACATATTTAAGTTGTATAGAATGATATCTATACCACATCAGTTTGAAAGTTCTATGGTGGAACTTATCCCGCTAGCAGAATACATCGCGACAGATTTGAAACGAAGCACATATATTACATTTACTTCGGATGAACTACCGCTTTGTGTCAAACAGAAAACATGGATATGCGATTTGAAGAAACCGGTCTATCATCAAAAAAGCGATCAGAAATTTTGTGAACTAGATCCCAACACAGAGAAGTGTAAGATTAAAAGGTCGAGATGTAAAAACATATGGGTTTCACTCACAAATCCGTCCCGTTATCTCTACCACTGCTGTGATACATGTCCGGTGAACATACTTTGCGGGGAACAAATTAATATAAAACATTTATCTCAAGCTGGGATTATAAACATAAAGCCTGGTTGTTTGCTGAAAAGTCACGAATTTACACTGCACATTCCAAAGAACTCCGACAACAAACTCAATCTAAGTAGCTCGGTTTATAGCCCAGATATAGATCAAATAAACTTTTTGATGAACACCTCCATGACGTGGCCTGATCTATCAAATGTATCAGAATCGAGTGATATAGAGATTGAGCTAGATAAAATACATCAGCGGATAGAGGACATGAAGAACAGCGAGGGAACGCTGGGAGATTCATTGTCAACCCATGATGTTCATCTCTACGCGGTGAGCTACATCCTGGTGGGAGCTGGAGTCGCGGCGGCTGGCGCCCTGTGGTGCCGCCGCTGGCAGCGGGTGCGAGCACGAAGAGCCCGCATATCTCCGGACATTGAGCTTTAGCCGACAGTGGGCAGTAGTGTAGTGAACAGTGCGCGGGTGGCTGACCGACAGCCTAGTCTACAAACGAGCAGTGAAAGTGCGTGTCCAAATTTGGCTCACCAGCAGCCTAGTGTCCAAACTATCAGTGAGAGTGCGCGATGTTATATGGGTTACCGACGACCCAGTCCGGCCCATATTTATGGTGAAATAAACAAATGTGTGGTGAAAGATAAATCGTGTTCACCCATGCCTAGGAAACATTTAGAATTAAGATCATAAATACTTTGTTTTTATCCTTATTCATCATTTTGTAAACATCATTACCATTACCATCTCATTTAAACATTTCCTAATCTCATCTTATCATTCTTTGGTGCCCCGGAATATGTTCGGTGTAATATAACCGAACACCTTAGTAAGCAATAAGCGAGTCACGCGTTAACCTAATTACATCAAACGCATAAAGAGTCAGTGCACTTTCTGTGACTGCGCCATTCGGGTGCATTCAATACAACATTATAACATTTTCATTTTCATTAAATTTAACTAACATTTTTAACATTTAAGAACTTATTGTGGAACTGAACAATAAACTATTAGTGTGTAACATTTCAAACATATCTTTTAATTAACAATCACTGCAAACCTCGCGCTACACCGTACAATAACAGATGGCGCCACGTGTCTTTCGAATCATGATTGAATTATATTATTACAAGAGAGTACAAGCCGAATTGATTGTCAAATTCTAAATTAACGCGAGTGAAGCCGCGGGCAAAAGCTAGTAATAAATAAAGAGAAAGACCTAAGGCAAACGAGAGACTGCTCCAGTGTGTCTTATGTTTTTCTCTTTATTTATTAGGTAGGTACTAGATAGATTTAGTACTTTTTAAAATAAAATATATCACTACATATTATAAAACAAAGTCCTCCGCCGCGTTTGTCTGTCTGTCTGTTCGCGATAAACTCAACAACTACTGCACCAATTTACATGCTATTTACACCAATGGATAGAGTGGTTCTCGAGGAAGGTTTAGTATATAATTTGTTAAGTTTTTGTATAGATTGGCTAAAATATAACGATATTTGTTGGAGATGTCGGCAAAATTTAGCCGTCTGGGAGCTTTCAACGAAAACGCTGCCTAAACCCTTTGAGATAGAACAAAATAATGTATGGTGGAATTGTGTATCTTATATAGGTCTACAGAAAAGTCCGCGATGGCATATATCTCTTAAGGATAACATACTATATCCACTTTAATACTTTAAAAATGGGCAATTATAAAGCGGTAATTGGAAAGCTATTTACACAAATACGGTATTAATCCTTATCATTTTAAATACATTAGTTGGCTTAAGCATTTCATGAAGATTATTTTTCCCCTTTACACCATGCAAATTAAATGAATACCTTAGGAGATATAGCAAAATCAAAATAATGCGCAACGAAATTAATTTTGAGTAATGAAGGTAAAATGTTTCTTTTAGATGCTCCTGGAGGCACAGGTAAAACATTTTTAATACATTTATTATCAGCAAAAGTACGATCCGACAGAAAAATTGCCCTAGCTGTGGCATCGTCCGGCATAGCAGCCACACTTTTGAAAGCTGGGCGAACCGCCCATTCTACATTCAAACTGCCATTAAAAATATGTAGTGATGACGTCACTAGCATTCTAAACAGAGTAATGCCGAAAAATTAATGAGAGATTGCAGTTTGATTATTTGGGATGAGTCTTTTATGTCTCATAAAGCTTCAGTTGAGATCTCGCATTGTCCTGTATTAGACAGGGCAACAGTAACTACCCAATGGGTGGTTGTACTGTTTTATTCTCTGAAGATTTCCGTCAAATTTTGCCAGTTATAACTAGGGGAACGAGAGCAGATGAAGTCAATGCATCGCTCAAAAGATCGCATCTTTGGCCACATATAACGAAATGTAAACTTAAAACCAATGTGAGGATTTTATCGTCTAACGAAGATAATGGGCAATTTTCTAACGACTTGCTCCAAATAGGAAATGGTGAATTTCAAGCAGGAAATGTCTGTATGAAATGTGATATTATTGAAAAAGTTCATCCCGATACTAATATCGGACATATCCACTAAGACACTAAATTGGTTTCAAGAAAGAGCTATACTATCACCCACTAATGAGCAAGTGGAAAATAAATGAATTTATTATTTCCAAGTTCGAAGCATCATCGCAAACCTACTACTCAGTTGAGACAGTTGTGGATAGAGAAGAGGCAGTACATTATTCAAAAGAATTTTTTAATTCCTTGACTCCTTCTGGAATCCTGCCACACAAATTAATATTAAAAGTAGCCCCTATTATATTACTAAGAAATTTGAGTCCACCGAAACTGTGCAACGGTACAAGACTCAAAGTAGTCAATTTAAACATTTTTTTGATCGAATGTCTTAACTGGCAACGCAACTGGTGAAACTGTTTTTATACCAAGAATTCCCATAATACCCTCAGAATTGCCTTTCCAATTTAAACGGCTACAATTTCCCGTAAAAATAGCGTTTGGAATGACAATTAATAAAGCGCAGGGTCAAACATTAAAAGTTGCGGGAGTAGACTTAAGCACACAGTGCTTTTCGCACGGACAATTGTATGCCCTATCACGTGTTACTTCTAAAAAAAGTTCGTTTTTACACGTGATCAGGTTATTTATGTCGTATACAAAGAAATACTTTAATTTAATTTAATTTTTAAAATAATATACTTAGAAACTAATCTAAACGTTTTCTGTTTTGTTTGCCTCATAAATAATTGCCACTCAAAAATAATCTAAATTAATATTATGTACCTATAACGAGTAAAGATGATTGATTTTTTGTTTGTAACGATTTAACTCAAAAACTTCTCAACCAATTTTACCGAAAGCTATATCATCTCCTCAGAGTAACATAGGCTATTTTATATTTTCTGTAAAGAACCCGTGCGAAGCCGGGGCAGGTTGCTAGTAATTATATAAAATGAAATTTCACTGATCAAATAAAAGAAAAGGCGAAGGTCATGTCTTATATGGCGGTCAAAGATTGGCCGTAAATCGAGACAGATGGCGTATACTCCACCGACAAGAACAAAGCTCTTAAATATAAAGGAGAAGAAAATGTTACTCGGTGCTAATATAGCTTTCAAAGGTGAAAAATTTCTAAAATCGGTTGAGTAGTTTTTGATTTAAATCCTTACAAACAAACAAATAAAAACCAAATCTTTCCTCTTTATAATATTAGTATAGATTTAGTACTTTTATACAATGTACCTACATGTCAGAGCTATCGTACTTCATAACAATATTATTCACTTAAAAAATAATAATAAGAATTTATAAATATTAACGGTGGCTTCTGAGCTAGACTCTAGTGCCATCAATAAAACAACATTGTTATATTTAAACTATATTTTAGAATAATATAAAACTAATAGCCATATTTCTCCCTATATATGCAAAATATTCATTGAGTTAAGTCCTGGCTTCTCTGCTTAATAATTTCCACTACAGCAACATCATCCATTTTCGACTGGACGCGGGCCACCTTCTTATTTATAAACGATTCTATTTCTTGCTCCTCAGACGTTAATACGTCTTTCGGAGGGCCGTCGCGAGTTGGATGTAACATACGTTTCACGAACGGAATGTATGGCGCTATGAAATTATTCATGAACGTCATTATAGGTGACATGTCTGTATGTAGTCGCTGGTCTGCAGTTGTATGTGTAATCAGTAGTACTGCGCATAGTAGTTGAGCTATAAAAATGTTTAATATGAGTGATAAATGAAAATGACAACGGATGGTAACTAGTGGTCGTCTCGCTATTGCCGCAGCGCCGAACCGTTGCCGATCCCCTCACTGAGGAAAATATTGTGTGGTTTACGAATCTAGGTGTTGTGTCTGTTCTTTGAATGTATGTGAAGTCCCACGCGACACAGGATTTATTCCTAGAGCAGTAACTGTCTTTTTATAAAAAAAAAGGTATGTCGCTAAAAATTTGAATAGAATAACAGCTTTTTAGGAATAAAACGGCTGTAGGTATATATTTTTTTTATTTAAAGAGCGAACATTACGTTTTATATATTAATTGTAGAAATAAGTCGAATTATCCGGAGAATTACCAACTCCTTACAGTAAAATAGCGATATCTATATTTTTGATGTTGATGAATTATTTATTAAAATAATTCATCAATATCAGAATTAAACACATTCGATTTTTATTAATTTTTCGAATATTTAGATTTGCTTGAATATTCGAATAATTCGAAATTTTATCGATAACCATCCTGCCACTGATGGTAAACGAAACGAATAACGTAGCCAATAATCGTCTGCTGCCACAGGGCTACTCAACAATTCTAGGACAAGTAACAAAGACGACCGGCTCTACACTGACTGGATCAGACTCGATTGGTATCTATACAAATAAATAAAATTGAAGTGTCTGTTTGTAGTGTCAAAATAACAGATTTTTATTTAATGCATATGAAAATATATAAGGTAGGTACCTATACGAAAACATCTATTTTTTAAATTTTTGTCTGTCTGTCTGTATGTTTGTTCCGGCTAATCTCCGAAACGGCTGAACCGATTTTGACGAGACTTTCACTGGCAGATAGCTGATGTTATGATGAGTAACTTAGGCTACTTTGATTTTAGAAAAAAAATAGGGTTCCGCGGAGACAAACACTTTTTAGTTAAAATTTACGCGGACGAAGTCGCAGGTAACAGCTAGTTAGATTATAAGGCTTGGTAGAAGAAAAATCGACCAGAGAAACCAAATGAATTTAAAATGTAGTTCATACCTCCTAGTGGCCACAGAACGTGTATCATGACGAAATTTTAGAGACTGTAATATTTATTACCAATGCTTTTTACTATTTTCTTTACGATATTTTCACAGTAGCACTTTATGTATACCTATTTTATTTTAGAGATAACAACTTTATTATATGTATATTAGGCTCCGTAGCGTAAGTGTGAATGCAGGCGCTGCTGCTCACAAAATCCCAACTTCTATTCACGGGTAGATATTATTATATAATTTTTTTCAGAAAATCGTAGACGTCTAAACTCTTTTTTTACTTGGCGAAATGCATTGACGTAAACCTCTCAGGCGGAGAGGTTATGACTCACCCGGGAAAAGATGGCGACATCCCGGTCATACCAACTAAACCTACCACTGTGTTCCTCAACATAACCAGAGATGGCAGAGACGCGCGAATCACTTTCAGATGCAATCGCGACCCCGCAGAAGATGTCAATGCTCTTGTCACTACCAATGATCACCATTATATCAGGCATATTAACATTGCCAGCGAAGTGCCATTATTTTATACTCTTATTTATACATATTTTTCTAGCTACCTAGCTCTTTGCTTAAGCTGAGACTATAGGACTTCATTATAGGTTCTACACAAATGTCGCAAGGTCAACAGAACATCGAACAAGAAAAATTCAAATATTCCTATCCATCGATCAAATATACCATAGATGCACGATCGTCGCTCGAAAAACGGCCCCAACAAAATTGTGCATAAATCAGTCGTATGCGCAATTTCGCTAGCAGCCACTTTACGATCGCGCTAGCAGTCACACGTTTCACGATGCCAAATTGTGTAGTGAAAAATGCAAAAACTATACTCTAAAAATGCAAAAAAAGGATGGCATGTCGTACTTTCCGTAAGTATAGTTTTGTTATGAAATATATATTATATTTTGTTTTAAATAATATATTTGAAGATATTTTCGTTTAAGTTTAAATGCATGTATTACGCACCTGTCCCACTCACTCTTGAGATTGCGTGCGCTGCCCGTAAGCGAGAGCGAATCGACACCGTAGTGGTGTCGGTTAGCGGGTGGAGACCGTACCATATACTTAGTCCGCTTGCGTATCGCGATTAACACACTTAGGACGCTTTACATTGACGCGTTTTAACTAAACTATTACAAAATGTTTCTCAGTGGGCGTTCAATGGTTATTCCGGCTTATTTCCAGGATTGCATAATAAATGCAGACACTTATAAGTAAGTAGTACTGGTCAGTGCCACATATTGACGCGGTTTTTGTATGAGAATGTGCATCTATGGTATATTTGATCGAAGTTCCTATCTGTAAACGGCCATAGGTGTAAAATTTTTTTATCGTCCATCTGTAAACGGCCTTAGATGTAGGGTTGACAAAAACACATTTTAAGCAACAGCGTTTTATTTAACAACATTACAATAAGATTCAGAGTTACTGAACAAAGTCAACACACACATATCGAAGTATTTCTTACAGGTTAAGTAGCTCATACATGATTGCAAAGCCTACAAATAAGCTTATTCACTAATATTGCAACAATGGTATCACTTGCATTAAAAAATCTTACATAGATACATTTAAATATAATTTTTCGTTATTATTTTTAATATTCTGGCTTATTAAAATGTATATTTTTTTATTAAAGCCGTGATTTAAAATATCTGTGATAGCGAACTCATCGTATTGTTAGTTTTGAGCAAATTCATATTAATTCGTGCTTTAGACATAATGTATTAGTTTCTACAATCGGAAATCGAACTCCTTACCCATTCCACGCATTCAATATCTTAAACATACTGACGCTATATCATAAATTGTAGAGATATACAAAAAGTAGTAAAGATCGGATTAAAATCGATAACTATAGAATATTTAAAAACTTGTTAAAACCAGTAGATTTACATTTTTACACGACTACAGTAAAAATAAGTACCTACATATTATATTCATATATTTTATCATCGTTAACATAATTTTATTTACTAAATTTAAAATATATATCTATTAGTACCAGATATATATGAAAATTTAGTTGAAAATAATATATAAAAGTTAACACCGAACAAAAAAAAACGTTTAAGTATATTACTAAATATCAAATTTTGGAGTATTACTACTTCAGCTTATATCTACTTAGTCGACTTGAAGAATCTCATATTTCTTAGTTTCTTATCATAGACGTCAGTTATTCATGAAATACGATACACATTTGCTAACAAATATCATTTTTACAATTACATTTTGGACTCGTTATATAATTATGTTTATATTAATCGGGCAACGAACGTATCTACTACTCATTATGGCGTAGCTACACATGTTTTTCATACAAACCTCAATAAAAATAATATGTTAGGCTAAAAAATCGCAAGTGAAACCGCGCGGCACGTTAGAGCTTGTGTGCTGTTCATCGTATTGCGAATGCGTTAAATATCAATCTCAAATGTAAAAAACAATAAATAGCTTTTATTTTAAGACTTATCGACTATATTAAAATTAAGTTTTTATTGTTAAGAACTCGATTCTAATTGACTAATTTATTGACGTTAACAGCCTTGATATAAGGCTGGTTACAGCCGCGCGGTTTACACGCGGCGTGGCCATTTCTTGGCAATGTTTAGCCTAATGCTAGGTCTACTCGAGCAAGTTCAATTTGCTGTTAGTTTTGCGTAACTGCGCCCGCCACGGGATTATCTTAGCGTTATCTTCTTCCTCAGCTTCGTGTTTGCCGTTAGACGTCGAATGACCTGTAAACATATTTAAAATAACGGTAAGTTATTATAAAGTAAATTCCAGTACACTGTAAGCGCATGTTGATACTGAAGTTAGGCCACGTCAGTGACAGGGCTTAAGTACTTGGATGCAACGGATAAGAAAAATGAGGCACTAAATAATTCTTGAATCACACTGAAGTGTCGCTCTCCAAGTAACCTTAGTGAAGTATAGCGCCTCTTTCTTTTGGAATTCTGGGACTAAAGTCCGTATAGTCCGTCCTTTCCTGAATTTAATAATAATATTTTGCAGTGCCCTCTAATTTGGCTATAAAGGTCGCTAAGTTTTAAGCAATTATTATAAAATATTTAAGACCTAATGTATATACACTTAGTTTGCAAACAAATTATTTGAATCGGGCCTTGGTTACTCTGGCGAATACACCTTCAAAAGCCAGACAGCTAGGATGTATTACTCGTCCTAGCTACCTGACCTTACTGGCTGATAGTTACAACCACGGGTCTTTTACTTTAATTATGAGTGGTCCATGGTCGTTAGAGAACGTCTACAGAGTGACATTTATAAGAAAAGTGAAATAGAAAATAAAACATGTTGTTAAAATTCATCTATCGTATTTAAATAACGCTACACGTAGGTTAGAAAAGGTTTAGGTTTGGGAAATAGTACTATTATTCATTTTATAAATGTAATAGTTTGTACAAATGTTTGAATATTTGTTACTCAATCACGCTTAAATTGTTGGACGGATTTGGATGAAACTTAACACACAGATAGATCATATCCTGTACTTCTAACCCAGTATGTATTCTGTTGAATTAACGCAGGATAAGCCACAGAAATTTAATTTCTTATAATGGTGTCTTATAATCTCCCGCGGTTTGATGGTGTAGGTAGGTGAATTGAATATTTTTAAAGAGAAAGCTTCCGCACGTGATCTTACATTAAGTCATTATTGAGCAACTATCTTCGATATTACGCTTTCGTATTTATGACTGCCATACATTTACAGATTAATTTTATTACAATGTTTACTGTAGTATACAAGTACCTCCTTATTTCATACAATTTCATTCTTATTAACGTATACATAAAAGCGAAATAATTATCACTTTTTCAAAATAGAAGTATTTCAATATTGCTTTTAAGTAAACATCTGTGCCTATCTTATCTTATCTTATGTGGGGGCCAGTCAGTGCAGACCGGCGACACTTCGACCCAGTGGGATCTTTTGTGTCGACACTCTCGCAATAACGACTGCCATAGATATTCATGGCAGCCGGGACCAACGGCTTAACGTGCTTTCCGAGGCACGGAGCAGGCGATAATTGTCAATCAATACGCACATAATTTCGAAAAAAACATCTGTACGTAAATGACATCAACCACATTTACATAGAAGACCATACGAATAAAAGGTCAAGAAATTAATTAATTATATGTAATTTTTCGACCGACTTGTATATGTGTGTATGTGTGTGTACAGCAAATTTGGATCAAATTTAGTTTCATAATCAAATTGAATCTGTTACGTTTTAAAAAGCCGATTATATTATGTAGAGACGGAGAAAAGAGATATTATATAACTTGCCTTTATTCATGACTCTGATTGAATACCTATGATATTAAAAACTTCATCCACAGAAATAAAAGCCTCTTAAATTGAATTCTATTGTGTAAAGTGATAACTGATAACTTACCATTACAATGTTCTGTAGACAACTTGGCTTCTGAAGGCGCCCGCATCGGCTGCGCAGGAGTGTCGTAACACATGGAGATGTTGTCTATGGACACCGCGCGTTGACACTGTCGCCACTCGCCGTTCGACTGACCGTTTGTTTCTTCCACTTTAGGAGTATATAATGAACTTCTGGAAATGGAAGCAGTTGGTTACACGGCCGTAAGGGTTGGAGAAAGGTTTGTGGAGGAATAATTGTCAAAATCTTCATTCAAGACATTGCTCAAGTCTAAGAATTTGTTCTTAAGCTTCTTTTACATCCAATTTTTCGTTTTATAATACCGATCAGTTCACATTCTTCCCAATTTCTCTACATAACTAGGCTCCATCGATCTATATCTAAGCTGTTCTTATATTTCAAGTCTTAAGTAAGCTTTGATCTTAAGAACTTTTTCCCGACCCTCGAAACCTGACTACGCTCCCCAAAAACAAAACGAACCTCAACCTGTTTTCAGCTTCCTCCCGCCTTTGGAGTAACTGCCTCTTCCACGCGGGTACTGCAGCTGCCCTTCGCCTCTCTGCTTCTCCTGCCAGCTCTCTCTCCAGGTCTTTTCTTGCCTTCTCCGCGGCTCTGCGTGCCAGCATCTGTCGTTTCCATGCCGGAATCACGTTTCCAGCAGCATCTCGCTCCGGTACCTGTACACACCTCTGCCAATCCAGACCAGCCGTTTTCGATCTTTAGGTTGCACGGTAGGTGCAAGGTTTTTGAATTTGAAGTGACATAATTTCTAGTTTTTTTGTATAGTAGTTTTGCTTGTACTACTGTTCCTAAACACCAGTCGGTTTAGGTCACTAAATTGTATAAATCGGTTTTAATTGCAATAATGTTATGCGGTTATCGATTATATCAAGCAATTTTAAGCATCGTCGTGTATTTAAATCGTGTGATACATTGCTAACATAGCCTGTTTCGACACGAGATTGTTTGCTTCAAAAGATAGTGTCGGGAAAAATAATCTCATGAGTACTAGGCAAGCCTATAAATGTTATTGAGTATTAGGCATATTACATTTTACTGCAAGCAAGAGCAATCTGTGTTATTTTTTCATAGAATAGTTTAAAAAAATTAAGTATAGTAGGTACACAGTCGAATTTATCATTGTTGACTAAGCTATATTTGCGATCGAAATTATGCACGTTTTGCTAATTACAAGCTTAGAGTTTTAGATGGAATGATAACCAGTACTCCAAATACTATAGAAAGCAAAATCAAAAAGCAAATTTATTAATGCAAGCATGTATCAATGCAACATTCCGTCCTACAAAAGCAACTAGGAAACTTGTCAAAAATATTTTTAGCATTGCTTTTCTCACCGACTCACACGATTTAGAAACCTTAAATGACTGGTGTGGAATACAAACTGAATCTAATTAAGACTCGTCACTCAAACATTAGAAATGTTGTGCAATGTAGTAGAAATTATGCTTAGGTCATCAATTTCAAAAACCTATTGAGATGTGAATAATATGTTAGAATATATGATTGTTAGGATTTTTATAATTGATATGTATAAGGTACTTGTTATGGTACGCTTTTTAAAAAACAACATTTATGCTAGGGAATGATTATGATTCATGCAGGAGTTTTATTCAAATCACGGATACAAAGTAGACCAAGACTCTATACTTTATGGAACACTTAGGTTTTTATTTAGTTTGCAGATAGATTGCAGGGTGGCTATTTTTTGTCACTTTAAAGAGATTTGTTCGGTCCTTATTTAATATTTTGAGTCGCAGCAGCACATCAGCGGCCAGACACAATGGGTTTTTAATTATATCGTGTATTCCAACAATTAATAGTGTTAGTACGTAGAATCTTTATGCGTTGTTTTAATACTATACTAAAAATCTCTTCACCAATATAATAATATTGGCCTTTACGTAACCTCATACCACCTTTATATTATTCTTTAAAGATATGAAAAACTTGCAATAATATTTAAACAACAGTTATAATGTAATGATGCAATTTAAATTTGTTGAAACTTGTAATACGAGTTACTGACGTAAGATGGACGGAATTTACGGATCCCGTTCGAATTCAATTACAGTCCAGTTCCATTAAACAGATACAGGGCTAAAATACATGCAAACAGTTTAATAATTCGAAGTTAGTTTAAGATCTAACTTAAATTCATTCCTGGTATAAGCGTTGCTTGGGACATGTGTCAAGTGTATAGCTTTGTTTCACTCTTGCGTATGTAATTACAATTATTTTAGAGATTGTGGTAAGGCTCCTTGAAACCTTAAGCAATGCTCTACTAAATAACTATGTGATTCTTTTCTTAAAAAGGCAACTCCTGCCTTATGAGTAATACCTGTACCATAGAGGAATATACAAACATTCAAATAACGGACACACAGAACTCCTAGACACAGAACAACTACATATTTGTAGATCACACAAGTCTTGGTTCCGCAGAAAAAAACCCACAACACAGGCCTTAACTACTTCGCCATCCATACAGTCATCCGAATTTAAACCTCCATCCATACAGTCATCCGAATTTAAACCTCCATGCATACAGTCATCCGAATTTAAACCTCCATCCATACAGTCATCCGAATTTAAACCTCCATCTATGCAGTCATCAGAATTTGTTCATGCGTCAAAACAAGACAGAACTATACAGGTGCAATGACAATGACTTATGATATGGTAGTAAGGCCCGTAAAACATATTCATCAATTCTTTACTAATTAGAAGCTTATCTAGTATTAAGCTTATAATTTCTACAGGTCCAAATACAGGTCACCTTGATGACTACTCTGTTACACTTTATTGTTCGTTCTCAATAATAGCATTCATATTGATTCACTTTCGCATAACACCTGTCTACAGAAGAGAGATACAGACAATCATTAGACAACACCTTTCTATTTGCATCCGAGCGACAGTAAAAAAATAACTCTCTCAGTTGTTTCTTTTTAATTGACGGCATATTGCGGCGATTATTTCACTTTTGACAAATAATGTCGACAATTTTTGTCTCGTAATGTGTAATATGACTCAACAATAGTTACTGCCAATTGAAGAGGTAGAATTTCAAAGATATCCAACATGAAAGGCGACGAATCTCTTTAACTTTTGATCAATTTATATATCACTAGCTGATCTGGCAAACGTTGTTCTGCCATATAAATTCATTCGATCAGGATCACCCTAATCATCTAGCGGTATAAAATATACGTTACGACCTTTTCGTATATCTATCTACGTAAAAAAAAACATAAAATCGGTCAATCCGTTTCGGAGGAGTGTGACCACAAACACAGTGACACGAGATTTTTATATACATGTATAGATTTAGACGGCACCACATACACAATAATATGCACGTCACATAACAGTGTTGATGCACAGATCTTAGCTAATACGTACATTCTAATCATGATATAATATCCAACGTAAATATTTGTGTAGCGAGACAAATAACCAAGAAATGTATATAATTTTTATGCTATACTTTTTATAATAACGTATGTTTAAAATTTTACTATATTGTCTATACCACCTTTCGCTAGCCAATTTTTTAGGATCCACGTATCAGGGGTGACTTTTTATAGTCGGCCCTATACTCCGTGATGATACTAGTCATTTTCTATTCTTTGCTCAACCTAGGAGTCGAATCTGTTACCTCACTATTAGCCACTTATTTCACGCAACCAACTAGACAGACCTATACCTGTCTTTGTTAATATTACGTGTAGGTAGTGTCCAAATTGACTTCATTTTTTATCATGCAAAATTTTCTACTAAATTTTAAAATTCAAAATTCGAAATCTTTAAACTAACCGTATACATCTGTCAAAAATCCGCCATTTTCAAAATGGCGTTCCGCCAAACTACCCGCGATGATTCACAATATCCGCAAACTGTCATAGAGTTCCTCATCCAACCAATTATAACAGCTAAACCGTATATAAATAACTAGTAAGTACTGCTAGATAGAAGAACTTAGTTTATGGCTTACATAACACGCGATGCGGTGCAATGACCGTGACTCTAACGGGAGCAGCCAACCACTAATGTTGGTGAGGTATTACCACCGTGAACTGGTTATCCCAAGATATTTATGTAATGCAAGTATGTATCATGCCTAGTGACCTACAAGTTGATATGCAGATGGATGGAACAAAAACATGGAAAATCATTGAGTAAGTACTACGTACCAAAGTAGACATCTCGAGTAAATTTTTTGTAAGTCGAGGTAGAGTCTCACCCAGACCCGGTTCCTATATTTGAAAAACGAGTCGTTTTAGCTATGGATAAATAAATTATGACATAACTTTCAAAGAATATGTGGCTATAATGAAGTATCCGTAGGTATATAGAAATTGTCTTGATATAGGAACTAGGGTTTAGCCGATTATTACAACGTCACGTTTCAACTCTTTCTAGAACGTAGTACTTAATAACTTAATTGCATAAATAGACTTACATCTATTTTCCGAAGGCTTTGGTGGAGACTATGGAATTCCACTAGCAAATTTTTTTTATTTACAGTTGTAATCTATTGTATAAGTTGTTGCATGCGTTGGCCCTGGAATATTCTTAAGCCTTGTAAACAATAATTGGAATAATTATTCTTGTGAAGAAAAGGGAATTACGTTCCGCTCGAAGCACGTTTACGCAGAATGTGTGTTGGAGTCCGGGGATGCATGACAAATACCCAGACTTGATATTTTGTTATTAAAATTAATTAGGAATCTAATTATTGAAAGCACGCACCTTTGCAAATGCATTAAGTTTTGCGGGTATTTTCGCCTCATTGTGCGAAAGTTTCGGGTTGCGGTGATCATAATTAACAGTGTTATTTATGCCAAATGTTCAGTATTTGTAAAACAAATAAGTTCAGTATTTGTAAATTAAGTGTTAACTTTATTAACATTCGATCAGTCGGAAGTATTCTGTAAACGTTTTCGACTGTCACTAATCAATAACAATAATACTCTAATTTTGACTGCGGTTTCAGAAGTGATTTTGATTGTGAGATTTTATAGAATTACTTGGTGAACATCAAGATGCAAAGGAGATAGATTTTAAAATGCGACGCTTAAAATAGAAAGCTTTTAAATAAACCTTTTTCAATAGAAATATGATTAATGTAACCTATCTGTATCGACGTCATCACACATATAACTTTCCATCACAAAGTGATCACCATCACGATTATTAAGCATTCCGTGTTGTTTGACTTGGATTTCTTTCGAAAGTCTTCCGTTCGAGTGGTCTATTTCACGGATATAAAAGTTTGTCTCATAATTTAGAGTGCTTGATTGACGAAAGTTATCTAGTAGGTACTTATTGACAGTCATGGTCATGGAGAAACAAATCCTCAACTTGAATTTAAATGGATGCTTGAAATTGGTCTAGTTTGTAATTAACCCATTATATTAGCTATTTTAATCTGCACTGAAGACATAAAGTTCAGAACTTGCTTAAGATTTTTTAATTAAATACTGTTTTGGATATTTTAAGTTAATATAATAATAATAATAATATAATATTCTACCACATACACACAACACCATCCAGCCCAAACTAAGCAGAGCTTGTACTATGGGTACTAGACAATGGATAAACATACATATATACTTTTTTTGTAAATACATACATATTATACATAGAAACACCCAGACCAAGACAAACATCCCTGTTCATGCACACAAATGTTTGACTTGTGCGGGAATCGAACCCGCAACCTTAGGCGTGGCAGTCGGTTACACTAACCACTACGCCATCGAGGCCGAGTTTGTATATATTTGTCTCCAAAAGTTTATTTTCAGAACTTCGTAAACCTACAATGTTTACGAAGTTCTCGTATGTATATTTCTGATTGATGGCAAAATGATAAGTTCAGTGCTGTTTACATTACACTGCTAAATGCTGGTACTGTGTATTTCTTCCAAGAATACCTAACATCGCGTTTTCCGATCTGGGATTTGAACCATTAGACTCTACTTATGGTTGCCACAAGGCCAACAAATAAAAATCAGTACAAATGCTAATACTTGTTAAATTTCCGTTTCTACTTCCGTATCCTCAATAAGTACTTTCTATATATTTGCATCCTAAGTTACATGATCAACACTTCACATCTCAACATCCTTCCTTCCATCTACAATTAGGTACATCCGTTAAATCTTATAGTTAAGATTTATCTTCAGAACAAAGACATGAACTACCGGAAGTGGTATTTTAATACATGCATGGTGGCTCGCTTCTTTTATCTAGTACTCTCACTTGTTTATCTTTCTCTCTCTCTCTCGCTCTGTTTTTCTCTTACACACTCTCTCTCTCAATCATTTTGTTATTGCCAAGCTTACATATAAATTCAATATTAGAATATATTTTCACCTATTCAACATTTTTGCCCACATCTAAGTCATCGTTTATCAAGTAATAAGTCATTATTTCTTATTGTGTGAGTAACACTAATCCTTCCTAAATGATTATTTAAAATGAAACAGCCAATAAGTCAAAGTAAATTTCTTCATTCTATCCCAAATTTGTTTGCTTTGGTCTACTAGATATACTAGGTATAGGCTGCCCCAACTCATCATGATGGGTAAGATAGAAGCAAAGAGACGCGCTGGCCGAAGGAAACAATCGTGGCTACAGAACATCTGGGGTGGACCGGTATTATCTCCAGCGAAAAACTGT
Organism: Catocala sponsa; assembly: GCA_963564715.1. NCBI lineage: Eukaryota > Metazoa > Arthropoda > Insecta > Lepidoptera > Erebidae > Catocala > Catocala sponsa. Next base: position 21,669,785 of record OY751341.1, on the reverse strand, counting down.
TCCATATGGCTTCTGATAGGCTAGAATTCAAGAAGCTGACGGCCACCCTTCAAGATTGAATAGGCACATTAAGAAGAAGAATACATAGTTACATAGCTTTAACCTGTATCTCTGAAGAAGTAGGTAGAAATTCATTATACCCACATTAAGCACGATTTATACGCCTTATGTCAGATACGCAAAATGCCAGACACGCATATTGTCAGAAATCGCAGAATGCCAGATACGCAAAAAGTCAGAAACGCAAAATGCCAAAACGCAAAGAGTTAAAAACTGTGTTCTAATAGCTAGCTTGCCTTTTACCATTTTCTGAGTACATTGCCCGATTCAGTGCTATTAACGAAACTGATTGGACTGGAACGTCGTGATCAGACGCAAATCATTAAAAATGACAATTAAGCAATTTAAATAAATTCACGTTAATTTCAATCAATGTTATCTTATCTTATGTGGGGGTTAGTCTGTGCAGACCGGCGACACTTCGACCCAGTGGGATATTTTGTGTCGACACTCTTCCAATAACGACTGCCATGGATGTTCATGGCAGCCGGGACCGACGGTTTAACGTGCTCTCCGAGGCACAGAGCAGGCTATAATTGTCAATCAATACGCACATAATATCGAAAAGTCATATAACTTCCGAAAAGTCGGAGGTGCGCCACGTGGGTTCGAACCCTCTGCATTGTAGTCTGTTGGTCTCCCCACTGACTTACCGCTGCTCTTTTCAATATATACAACTAGCACAAACCATATTACAAAAAACAAAAGATGGTATGAAATAGGTATGACTATACGGATGATAGTGGTTTAAGTCGTAGTCTTGCTACTACCACTGCGTCATGTGTTGTGGATTCGAATTCCACACGAGACAAAAACTTTGTGTGATCCACAAATATGGTTGTTCCGAGTCTGGGTGTTTCTTGTGTCCTTTGTTTGAATGTTTGTAAAGTTGCCTTTCTTAAAAGAAGAATTAAATGAAAGAAAAGATGGAGGTATAAAACAAAGCCACAGTAGTTGCCAATTACTTGATGTCAGCACATATGAGTCGGCCGCTCTGGCAAGCACCATCTTGCTTAGGCAATCGACATAACTGCAATATCACTAACCGTAAGGGGATAAAAAACGCTGGCCTACTTTACGACCATTTGTCAAAAATAGACCAAGAATGTGAACACCGATAAGTGTTCACGCTCTATTGACTGCGTTTAACAACAGTCGATATTTACATTATTTTTGTTCGTTCATCCATACACAAGACTATTAGTCAACCGAAATAAGTAAAACAATACCGGTTTAGGTTTACATCGATCGGAACATTAAACTCTAGGTCATAGATCGCGACCAATCGGTGGCCTCATTTCATGGTTCAGACATACAAGGTTAGGTCAAAAAATATTGCGCAATATGTGCTTGAATTAGTTTTATCGAACTTAGCTTATGCAAAATTAAGTCAGTTATGATAATCAGATATTTTATTCAGGATCTGAACTTATGACCTCGGAAGCCGATTATTCATAAAGTTTTTAATGTCATTACGATCATTTGTAATACGCTAATCTTACCTATAGTATAAACTTATGAGCGTCGCCGCCGAGCTCTTATAATTACAGAAATATAAACAGCAACACTGCACATTTTGCAATTATGCTCTTTTGATAAACGTAAAACCATGCAGCTAAAAGTTGGTTGGCAATCATAATAATATGTTCAAATATTATTTCATGAAACTAAACTACTATATATGGATTTTATCGCATTATTTATTTGACACTTTATTACGAAATTTTGAAAACTTATTAAACTTATAAAGCGTCAAATAAATAACGCGATAAAATCCGTATATAGTACATAGTTTAATTTCAATTAATAACATTCGCATAAACAGAAGACAATATTATATTATTTCATGAGCAAAATGTTATATACTTTCTAGACTTTGTAATTGAGTACTTCTAGCTTGTAAGAATATATTATCATATGCCACTAATTCGTTGTATAAATTGTATAACTACAAATAGTAGATACTTTCTCGCTCGAAACACAGGTATAACCTAGTCCGGGCAAATATATCTAGGTGCAATTTATGTAATTATTAAGATGCCATTTTAAAATTAAGAATTAAATGAAAATAAATAAATATTTCTTTTATTTATTTATTACTTATTTAAATTTTATAAAATATTAACAAAGTTGACATAAATGTTGCATTTAACTTTGGTAACAGTATGTTTCTCTTTCTAGCACGATTGCTAGAAAGAGAAGCATACTGTCATTACAACAATGTGCACTTTGGAAACGAGCGTTTAAGTACTTACGCTTGCACGCACTCTCAAATTTCTTTTTTACGATGAATTAAACATAATTATTAAAGACAAGCTCAATAACATGTGCTTGTTCAAATTAGGTACATTTGGCACACTAAAAGCTGGCAAACTTAAACTTTTTACTTTTAGTTATCTCCTATACATGAATGATTTTAAGAGACACTTTGAGGACATCATTATAATGAGTGTTAGCAATTTTATGAGTATTCACTAAAGACTGCTCAGTAAATAAATTATATTTACTTATATCTTGTTGTCAAGGTATAAAAATAAATCTATATATTAACATATATGACAATTATAGATGAACAGTCCATGCCATGTTTGTTTAATTAATTAGAAACCCTTATGAGTTCAGCAGAAAGAAGACACTAAGATTTTCGAAGATATGCGCCAACATGCACCTTCAAAACGTAAGTCCAAAATGTACTCTATTCCTTAATAAACTAACCCTATTATCACTTAAACAACAACATACATATAAAAGAAGTTAATCACCACACAGTTGAAATCCAATTTTCATCAAGTGAAGTTAAATAAAACACGGCTAATTACGAACAATATTTTGAAAAGATGAAATATAAAACGTGACAGCGCGAGCGAGTCAGTGAAAGCGTGAAAACGTACACAGCGTTTGTATAAAAATAAAACCATTTTTGTATAAATTCAAATGTTCACTAATTGTTTCTTAGCGTTGCCAACTGGAATTATTTTGGACCATGAAAAGTAGTGACCGAAAACAAAAGTGAACGTAATATAAAAACACAGGACGAAACTAAATTCGAAAATGACGCTTGTCTGCCATATTGAATTAACTGTGACGTCATAGATTCTACAATATTGTTCCTAGTTCGGTATATATTATATACCGAACCAGAAATAATATACAACTTACGAAATAACAGCTTAACAGACATAATATATAAAGATAAATATATATAAAGTCTGTAAGATTAAAGGCACTTTCTTTTGGACGTTTTATATTAAGACAAAAAGATTACCAAAATAATGACCAGATTACAATTTGTAATTTATATTAGGTTAGTAATTTCTTCCTGCAAGCTTCGCTCGAGCGATCCCGCGGTTACTTATAACTAGGATAAATTATCTCACGTGTTAATTAAACATGATGTATCTATGTGCCAAGCTTGGTTTAAATCCGTTCAACGGTTGACTGGTAACAGCACGGGCGGTGATAGAATAACAAATATCCACACATCATCGAAACTTTTACAATTTACGCGCATTCGCTGATAAAGACTCAAACAATCCATTATTGCAGTATAACTGAATGTTTGCAAGGAACCATGCCGGGCCCTTGCATCCTTGCGTTTAAGAATCGAATGCAACAAGTTACTAAAAATACAGTAAAGCGGTAAAGACAACCCCAGAATTGGACGTAGCTAGTGGACTTGAACTACTGCACATGTTAGATTACATGATGTCTCTTAAGTCTTGTTTTTATCTCTTTATCGCTAAACATCTCATCTATCATATGACCTTTAGCTAAATCTTCGACTTTGAGATGCTGACATTTAAGACCTGGTGCCGAAATTCTGATGCGTGCATAAATTTGTATCCATACATCTTAGACGCAGCCATTAAAATCTAATCTACATAAATGCCTAAAGTCACCGACTAGAGCAAAGCTGAACACTTTCGCTAAAATATCAAACACAAAGAGCCAGCTGATCTGCTAATTACTGCAGTCGTGATCGTCTACAGATGGCAGAGAATAGATGATGAGAGGACCATTGTTCAAGCATATTGTTTTCCTTTCAAAAGACGGCATTATATCATCACTGTCGTTGGTCACACTCAAAATTGTTTATAAATATTACAACAGTCAAACATCAACTAAATACATAATACAGATTTTGTTAAATTCCCATGATGTCGAATTGTTTTTGAATTGAACCAGGACAATGATTCAAAGAGATCATAACAATATAGATTACCAAATCGGTTTACATTATGAAATCGCGTCGATTTCTAGATACCCATAGCAATTTGTAAAGTGTGCCGTAAATACTAATATATAATAAAATTTAACGACTATTACCTAACAGCAATATGTTTGGCTAAATCAGTCAATAAAATCTAGTTACTTGCCATCATATAATTATTGCATGCATAATGTTGCTATTTCATTGAGTGTTGCAGTACTACCACACTTATTAAGCACACTTGTAACCTCAAATTAGAATATATTTATGGTATATATGGCATATTTTGTAAGATTTTAATTTGATGTTGTATTTCAGAATGGTGGACATGGCATATGTACAAATATGATGTAAGATGTCTACTTAGAAGACATATTTCAAGTATAAGTGTAGCCAAAGGACGTCAAATTTCAAGAATCTTTTTACTTGATTTAAAATAATTAATCTAGAATGACTGTTTCTTCTAAATCATGTCTTGTGGTCAACTTACGGGATGAATTATCGTTTCTATCATAAATTTCATCAAAAGCGAAATCTCAGAGAAATTACAACTTAAACCGACTGCAAAGCAGAATAAATTTACGAGCGTCTGCAATACATTCCATATTGTTTTATTATACTTGTGCTCAGTATAATTGTACTAATAAGTAAGCTTAATTATAAATATTAAGTGAATTGTGACTCGCATATTAATGTATAGTCGATGCAATTAATTGCGTCATACAAAATCGGTGTCAAATTATTTCACGGTTGGACAATATTTCGGTTTTTTCCACGTTCCACATAGTGGCATTGTGTCCTAACCGGTGAACGGTAAATCGTCTTCAGATAATCGTTGCACGGACCAAATAGTTTCATGTTTTATATGCAATCCGTGAATTAAAAGAGAAATTCAATTTCTGTGTGCGGAGTCGATGTAAGCTTTTGATCACATACGCCGGTGGAAATAAACAAAACCTTATTTTGCAATATATTCTTGTGAGTGTAGGATGTCTAAATGTTAAAATTTTAGTTTTTCGACAGGAGTGTTCTGGCCACCTTAACTTGTCAGGAATACTAGACATAATTATAAACTTATTGTGTTTGGCCTCCGGTGTTCCGCTGCGACTCAATAGGTTAATGAACTTTAAAAGCGTGATGGTTATTAACTCAAATGATTATGTATGGAAAATGAACCTTCAAAGAACAATAATGTATTTAAATAGGTCCTTCTATTAGTATAACTCAAATAGTTGTACCAGCAACAGCAATTAAGCCGCGTTTATGAATTATATGACTGGCAATACGGTATAGAACAACTCTAAAACTAGTTCTAGTAGTGACTTCACATAATAATAAAAAAGCACAGCTATTATTGAATTTACGGTAATTGGAATGATCCAGTGATAAAGTCAAGGACTTGACAACAGTCAAGGACTTTCCAACATGACATCATTCTACACAAGTTTCTTAATAATATGTCACTCATTTCTTTAATTACCAGCCACACGCAACGTCTGAACATCTTTCATGAACATATCTCTTAATTAACTCATCCAAGCATATCCGAAGAATAAACAAATTTTCACATTCAAGCTCGCGAACAAATCCAAATTAAAATTCTCCTTAATCGTTTTCCTCATAACAGATTTAAAAATCTGTTATGAGGAAATATCGACTAAATATCGACTGTACCTACTCTTTCATCAAAAACGCGAAACATCTCTTTTCACGGCTGTTAGACATTAGAGCACTTACATAGATAGTTAGTGGAGGGGGAACGACAAGTAGCTCACTGGGTTACTGTAGATGCAACCGATTCTCGGAAAATGCGTACCGTATGCGTCGTGATTGTATGTATTTTCTTACAATGTATCCGTGATTTGTGATGATGGATGTGTGTCGCAAATATGTTGGGAATGTCTACCGTCACCTGTTACGAACAACCTTGTAACTCTTGTTACAGTTTTCGCAAGCGTAACATAATTATTATATGCGTTAAAATATTGATGACTTTTACTTTGGTAGTTACAATCTTGTTCGTGCCTGGTATTGATTGTCTTTGTGACACTTTTAAAGGTTGACTACTTAATGAAAAACTTTGTTATGAAACGATAGAAATACTTTCAGATAATTAAAAAGTAAATGTTAAAAAAATGTGTTAGTTTTTGCATTTGTTTAGGTTTATGACCCGGGGAAACTCATGGAGAAATCTCTCAAACAATGTATCAAATATGATTCTGAAAGTTTGCATAACAATGTATGTAATCTTATAAACAACAGAAAGTTCACTGACCTGATCGACAAAGTTCTCAGCTGTGAACCTCTTGGTGAACTCCGTAAACGTCTCCTTATCCTGGAGGCTCTCGCGTCGCGCACGTTCCACTTTCATCTTCTTGATCCCCGTTATATCCTTGGACATTTTCAATTCCTCAATAAGGTCCGTCTTTGCGTTCTTGTAAATCTCCGCGGCGCTGGGCAAACATTGTAAACTGACTGATCGGGCTGGTGGTGGTGCAGACATAGTCTTTGTGGCAGGAGTCCTTAGTCTAACCGCAGTAAGTTCCGCGGTGCTGATCGCTGCCAAGGGTTGGATGCTGGTGACAGGAGGCTGCGGTGGCGGCGGCGGAACATTGTCAGCCGGCACGGGCGGCGGCGGCGGAGGCCGAGCCTCCGCCGCGCTGTCGTCGCGCTTACACGGCGCCGTGATTGTTTTCAAGTACTCCGAGGGTTTGATGAGACGGTCGGGCGCGTTGTGCGGGAACGCGGGAGGCACGAACGGGAGCACCGCCTGCTTGTTGACGAGGTTGAGGCCGCGTGGTCGCTCGTCGTCTGCGGACGCCGCTGAGCCGCGCCGCCCCGCTGCAAGATGGCCGCCGTTAGGGGGGAGAGAAAGTCCGCGCTTCGGCGCGCACGCACCCCGCGACGGAGTGATGCGCGCGCGCCTGCGTGTACAATCGAAGCCGTAATTCTTAGATATATCGATCCGGTGATATTTGGATGTTGTATTAATTTTACATAAATTAAAATGATCTAACGTGATTTTGTAACTAATAGCCTCGGCATCGATTACACACAAATATAATCATGTAATTTTAATACGTACGAAATTGCATTATACTGTGGCAAATCAACATTGAAAACTGAAGTGTTGATCTATTGGTAACACGGTGTGAAGTTTTTGCATAGTATTCGAAGCGTGATGGTGATATATGAGGACGTACATGCGATATTTCCTGTGCTCAAGTAATAATTTATTGGCAGCTGCATCACGCGCTGCTATGGTTTCATAAATTTCAAACAATATTTTAAGTAAATAGTTTAAATATTCCACTTATTACACGAACGTGTAATCCACGTAAAGTTAAGGCAAATATTCGATCCAGGATAAAAAAATCTATTTGAGTTTTCTTGTATTTCAATACAATACTCGTATATAAGAGATGATAGATAGTCTTTTGCAACACTTTCTTCGTTGCAATGAATTATCCCTAACAAGGACGTCAATGTCTTGCAATGAACGTGGTGGGTGACTTTACAAACGATACCATCTATGGATAACACAACTTACAGCGGTAAGCATCGAACCCAGAATAGTTAATGATTGATGCAAGGTGAATCTAAAAACCATACCAATCTTGCGGTCAAACTAGATTTCATTCGCTTTTAGACATATTACAAATATATATAATGGGCTCACGGCTGTTAAAATCCTGAAGGATGGGCAGACATTTATTATTACAGGAGATATGTTTTTAGTATTAATAATTTTTGGTATTATATAATGATTCAAGTAATAAACTTTTAATTTCATAATAATTGCTATCTAACTATAGTGTTTTCTTTCACTATATTAAAAGAGTATACTTACGGTACTGTATACGTTTGTATGTTTATATGCATGTGTTTCTTAGTAATCATTATGTTCCTTAAATGGTCAATGGTTTGCATGAGACCTTGTTAGATACACAACAAATAAAAAAATTTGATTCCGCAGCATAGTATTTTGATTCTTATCTCTTAGTGTAAACATTTGGTATATGACATACAGGCGTTTTAAAAAATTCCTTCACTTGGTTGGATACAAATTATATGACTGGAATTTTATTACTATGATGACGAGCAAGCATACTTCTCGTTGGATGGTTAAAGGTTACCTATGGTAGCCTGCAACACCAGAGATATCACTCGCGCTTTGCCGATCCTAAAAGAAGATACTGTTTTAACTGCGCGAGAGCCAAAGTTTAAGTTTTAGTTACATTTATATTTTAAAGCCTGCATAAAACATGGATTGAAATAAAATTCTAACTGCCCTTTTTAGAAAAACTCTTCTTCTCCTTAGCCTTTATTATACCCAAGTCACTTGGGGTCGGCTTTCTAGTCTAACCGGATTTGACTGGATATCAGTTTTCACACGGAGCGACTGCCATCTGGCCTCCGCAACCCGAAGGCTAACGATACCCTAAAACTAGACCAGTGTCAGGACATTAGAGGGCACCGACTTCCCAATAACGACTGCCATAGATGTTCATGGCAGCCGGGAGCGACGGCTTAACGTGCTCTCCGAGGCACGGAGCAGGCAATAATTGTCAATCAATACGCACATAATTTCGAAAAGTCATATAACTTCCGAAAGTCAGAGGTGCGTGACGTGGGTTCGAACTCGAGACCCTCTGCATTGCAGTCTGTTGGTCTCCCCACTGAGCTATCGCTGCTATAATATAATATTATAATATTCTATCACATACACACAACACCATCTAGCCCAAACTATGCAGAGCTTGTACTATGGGTACTAGACAATGGATAAACATATACATTTTTTTTGTAAATACATACTACGCCATCGAGGCCGCCATATTAATAAATATTACAAATAATTTTATAAATGTTTATTACACGCAAGACCAGGGGCTTTACTATATTTGCAACAGAAAAAAAATACATAAACCAGAATCTTGTCGCAGGTCTTTCTACATACAGGTTGCTCTAGGATTGAACTAGCCATCACTGAAGTAGTTTCAGTTCCAGCGTTCCACCCACCATTTCAGGCAGCGAGGTATCACACCGTTGTAGATTTAGTCAGTAAAACCTGGGTCTTTCATCTTTCCCCGGGTGAGCCCGACATACCCTCTGTGCTCCCCATTACCGCGGTGAGGGACGCGTAAATGGCATTACCCTAGGTCAGGGATGGCGAACCAATGGCACGCGTGCCAGTGCTGGCACGCAATAAAATAATTCAGGTTCGCCAGTAATTCACTAAGTATTACAAACCAATTGACGAATCTATGTACAAGTTCATTGAAGCGCGAACCATACTTTATGTTGCTTTGATGGCACATTAAATACACATTACTATTTTTCTATAGATAACGGCACTTTTAATAAAGGTTCGCCATCCCTGCCATAGGTTAAAAAAATAAAGGTTTACCCAGTTTAGCAGAGCCCGACATAACCTCTCCGCGCCCACCGAAGAAGCATCCATAAAACGCATTTCCCAAGCATAAAAAAGGTTTAAACCTAAATAGGCTCTGACAAAGCCACGGCCTATAAACCTCGCAAAAAATGTAAGTTGACAAAGTAATGATAGTAGCTAGTTAGTGTTGCGAGAGAAACTGGTGCATTTAATTAATGAATTCGAGACAGCACTAATAAACAGAGTGAGACGGCTTCAGCTTACCGCCTGAATGTTAATTTTACTTTTGTACACTGTTTTAATAAATAGCGTAGTGGAATTTTTGATGTGTGCTTTCTAATTGTAATTCAGCTTAAAATTGTAAGTTAGATCTGTATTTTTTCAGTATAATATCTTTTCATTTTTGTTGTTTTTATGTTACGTATAATATGAGGTCTGTTTATCAATTACTGGGCATAAAGTTCTCTGGTGAAGAAGGCTTGTAGTGTACTACTGAGCCTCAATGCTGATTGACAGGCTTTACACAGCTTTGAGAACAATATGGTCGCTCTATCGGGCGTGTGAATATCGCCACGATGTTTAATTCACCGTAAAAGCAAGCGATAATAATTAACTATTAAGGATATAACTTCCAAAAATGGTGTGTAACGTTACATTCAACTTGAGATCTTTGCAAAGCAACAGTTTTCACTGTAGACTATCGCTGCATTAGAATGTAGTATATCGAAGTCAAACAAATTTTCATGAATATTCACGGCTCGTTCTCCATTCTATTGCCGGCTACCAAGAATGTTTACAGACTCCTTACTTTTACTGAGAATTGCCTAATAAAAACCCCCAATAACTCTTCGCCTGACGCGGCACTCAAACCCCCGACCTCACGCAATCAGTGATCGCACGCAAACTTATGCCATGAACGAAACTATCACTTAGCACATATCTTTATAAATTACGACTACATGTCAATATACAGTCACAGGAATTTCTATTTTCAAATATTATATGACATGTCACACAATTCCTGTTACCTAAATTACTTACAAATTACCTATTTTATTAAATGCAAAATATTGTAACATTGAGCTCCGACCTGGATACCTTGCAAATAGCCAAATCAATTCACTGTGACATAGACAAAATAATAAACATAACATAAATATCCTAACCCAGAACGTTCGCAGCATAAATTGTAATATGAGTAATTTAATTACACTTCTCCAAAGATCGCAAATAGTCTGAGACGTCTTGGTGCTATCTGAGTGCTGGCTTAAGGCCGCTAGACCAATTCCTAACTTGGACAACTATAATTACATTGCAACATCCTCGCATAAAACTCAGAATGAAGGAATAGTTATCTACTACAATAAAGACCATGTAGTAACTTATGAGGAGCCTAATTAATATCAATGACGCAAACTCTCTCCTGTTAAAATAAAACCACGAAACGTGTATTATTGGCAGTTACCGCCCTTCTAGTCAATTAAATATCACTAATTTCGTTAACTCCTTGGATTTATTGCACACTACACTGCGAAATTTAAAAAAAAACTTGAGAGGTGTCAAGGGACACCCGGATGGAACGAAGTTCCTTTCGATTAATTAGTGAAGGAATTGTAATAAAATTTTATTTTTTTAAGTTATAATAATTTTTTTTTATTATTAACAAATATAATGTAATATAAACTTAATCAGTAGTCTCAATTTTAGTTATAATTGGCTTGTGGACATTAACAATACATACATATTAAGAAATAACCTTAAACTTACAACTATAGCAAAAAGTGTCGTTACAACTTTTGGTCTTAATTTTTTCCGTCTAGCCCCCTTTCGCAACGCGCGAAAAAGGAACTTCGTTCCAAAAAAAATTTAAGCTGTGATATGAATATAGATATAGCCTATAATAGTTCTGACAGACGTTCTGACGAATACCTGAATATGCTTGCTAGTCATGGCATACTTTCTGGCCACGTTCTACCAATACATAATCGTGCATGCCTCGACCATATGATAAAAATTTAAAGAGATAGTATTGCAAATAGTCTAGTCTTTGAATCTTCTATTAGAGACCACGAGAGCGTAGCCACTAGCTTTAACATTATGCCGCGAAAGTATTCTAACTTAACAACTTATAAATGAACTACCAGGGCCTACATGAATCTGTTCGCAACATGGACGTTCACCCTATTACTGACTATAGTGATCCCAACGTCGCCATTGACCTACTAGTATCTTCCTTATCAAACGCTATAAGACAAAAATCTAGTTTGGTAAAAATATCTAACAGGAAACGGACCATTAAACCGTAGATAACCGAGGGTTTATTACGCTTTATGAAAAATAGAACTCTCGCAATATGTCAACACTCGCTTACGCCTTATAAGCCAGTTCAATGGAAGGATAAGCGACGCAAGGGCAAGGATTGTCAAAGGCACACTTATAAATCATCACTGGCACACAAATTCTTTGATTCCTTGGGTCCTTACCTCTATAACAAATTAAATACTTTTTTAAATATCTACCCTTTTATCAAATCAAAATGTAAAGTTGCTGTCTCTGCCTATCTTAAGACACTGAACTACGATGAAACTGAGAATTTAATGTCTCCAGTGAGATAATGAATTGAGAACACACTGGAAAGGTTATTTTGTTTTTTTTTTGTTTTGGGTTGTTACTCGCAAATAATATTTATCCTTACTAATATTATAAATTCGAAAGTAACTCTGTCTGTCCATCTGTCTGTCTGTCTGTCTGCTATCTGTCTGTCTGTCTGTTACCTTAGACCACTCAACCGATTTAGATGAAATTTGGTACAGATATAGTTTAAAACCTGGGGAAGGATATAGGCTACTTTTTATTAATGTAGGTACCACGCGGGCGGAGCCACGCGCAAAAGCTAGTATACAATAAAAATACACTTCATACCTTACTTTGATACACACGTATAATTAAATGCATACTTATATACACACGCACTCTGACATGACACATACCTACACATTCACCAGACACACACATACTCATACGCACATATGTCTATTTACTCACTCTGGCTGATATTAGTTCTAGTTTTGTATTATTTTTATTTTTTTTTTATTTTTTCTATAATTATATGTCATATATTTAATCGCTGCGCGCTGTAACTATAATCCTAATCCTTACTTAATATTATAAATGCGAAAGTAACTCTGTCTGTCTGTCGGTCTGTCTGTCTGTTACCTTTTCACGCTCAATCCGCTGAACGGATTTAGATGAAATTTGGAATGGAGACAGCCTGAGACCCTGGGAAGGCCATAGGCTATATAACATCACGCTACGGCTCACGGGAACGACACAGTAACCATAAATTTAGTCAGCCTCGATGGCGTAGTGGTTAGTGTAACCGACTGCCACGCCTGAGGTCGCGGGTTCGATTCCCGCACAAGTCAAACATTTGTGTGCATGAACATGGATGTTTGTCTTGGTCTGGGTGTTTCTATGTATAATATGTATGTATTTACAAAAAAAAAGTATATATATGTATATTTATCCCATTGTCTAGTACCCATAGTACAAGCTCTGCTTAGTTTGGGCTAGATGGTGTTGTGTGTATGTGGTAGAATATTATATTTATAAATATCACTGACGCGGGTTAGACCGCGGGCACAACTAGTATGTACTATAGTAATTGGAGAGCCTTGCTGACCTGTAGTACAGGTTTTATAAAACCTATTTCAGGCACGAATTCTCTCACATTGGTTGGTCATATATGCTGATTGTAAATTTATGTTACTTTGTTTTAACAACTGTGAAGAGATAAAATAAATTTATTATTATTATAGTAAAATATAGACTTAATTGCATATTCATATCTACATTACATCAACAAGAATTTGCACCCATTAAATTACATAACAGCATTGTCGTAAGCGCCAAATGGTCACAGGCCCTATTGTACCACATGAAAGGAAAATCGAATAAAATAAAGACCAAAACTTTAAACATTTCTACATCAGACAAGACTGATTAAACAATGTCATAACAGTATGCCATAGATTGTTTAAAAAGTTATCGATTTCGACACTACGTCATAATGTCAAAACGGCCTTCAATTTTTTTTTAAAGTTTCACGGACTTAGGAAATAAGTGCAGTTGCTTTCCCATGAAGAGTTTGCGTAAAGCCTTTTTGTCAGTTTTCGGTTTTATTTGAATAGATTCGACGACTACCCGCTGACTTGCAGATTGTTTAAATTGTATAAATATGTTTACTTTTTAAATTGACTGCCGCGGTAGTTTCGTAGCAAGTTTGCGCTGTTTGCATGCGATCGTAAGGTACTGGATTCAATTGCGGTACCAAATAAAATGCTATTTGATTTTAATATTTGGAAAGTCTCAGTGACATCTCGGAGTCTGGATAAATATCCAGTTGCCGATGACAGATTTGTCCTGTGCGAAGTAGTACCTAAAAATCTATATACCTATCAGAAAAAGAAGAAATCGCCTATTCACTAGCTAAAATCCTACGAAATAAGGGCTAGTCTATTGCCTTCTACCGGACACAATTCCAGACTCTGTATTTCTACTTATGAATTCTTGACAATAAAATCTAAGAAACCCGAGACCTCAAGCGCGGCAGTCGCATTTACCACTGTGCCACAGAGGCATCATAAAAACTAATACAAGATACTAAGACCTATTTAAATATTACTTTAGAGAAGAGAGAAAAATATTGCATTCCAATAGCATATCCGTGCGCGTTTTAGAAAGGCATTTTAAATATAGCTACGTTCTAGAATTATTAGTTTTCCAACATATAATTTAAAAATAGAACCAATATGTATGTGAAAATACAATGCCATACGTTTAGGCTATGGGCTAACGCTTCCTAGCATTTCCAGCTGTGGGACAGTTTATATAAGTTCTGAAAAATGTAAAAGATTTGCGTCATCAATTTCGAGGTCGAGGCCCCGGTTTGTTTCCCCGGTCGAACAATGTGTTGGATTGTTCTAGACGGCAATAAACTCACAATTTAACGGGCATCCTTAAATACAGAAAAACTAATGTAGGTGTCAATCCTGCCTACCTTTCCGGGGGTATAGATATGTAAAAAAACAAGCATACTTATGAGACGAAATTAGAATTTTTTTAAGTTAAAAATGTAAGGACTTAAACTTAGTTATTTCAAAAACATACTTTTTGAAATATTCTATTAAATGCCGCGTTATAGGGATAATCCCTGTCGCAGTCACAGATCGTGAGAATGTATACAAATATCAATTAGCAAATCAAATTAACTGACGACCCGCCCTGGCTTCGCACGGGTAGAACAAAACCATAACAAATGATGTACCTTCCTCATGAATTACTCTGTCTTTTGGTGAAAACCACATGAAAATCCGTTCAGTAGTTTTTAAGTTTATCACGAACAGCCAGACAGACAGACAGACAGACGCGACGGAGGACTTTGTTTTATATTAAATAGTGATGATAGATACGTAGATAGCTAAATATTTGTTCTATGTGGGGGTCGAACCCACAAACACTCGGCCGTAATAGTGGCCGTACTACTTACACCAATGCGCAATACATCCATTCATAAAGACAAGTGTTTCTCTAAGAGTCACGTTGACTTTCTAACAAGTGTTTATACGCCAACTCTTCATGTTTTAAGCCGAGTCATTCTGCGTTTTACTTGCATCCAAATCGTCGCTCGACTTTTAGACAATTTTGTCGTTAAAGTACATTACTGAATACTGTACGTGTGATTGATGCCAAGTTTTCATAAGATTTCTAACCAAACTACAAGAGGTTATTAATTCACATTAAATGCTGCATTAACAAAATGGCTGAAATGCTAGACATCATTGAAAAACCTTGTTTAAACACCTACGGGCTGCCGCCGAACAATAGGCTAAGATGTTTTTTTATATAACAGCGATAGGCTAGTGGGAAACCGTTGGACTGCCACGCAGAGGTCTCGAGTTCAATCCCAAGGCGCGCATCTCTGACTTTTCGAAGTTATGAGCATATTAAATAGTTAATTATGGCTTGCTTAAGATATGTGAAGTCTGCCAATCCGCACTGGGCCAGCGTTGTGGACTATGGCCTAACCCTTCTCACACTGAGAAGACGCCCGTGCCCAGCAGTGGGACAGTTTAATACAGGGCTGATATTATTATTATATTATTTATCTTTTATCCCCGAAAGTATAGGCAGAGGTCGATCTATAACATCCTCAAAAACATTTTTATTTATTAGAGGTACACAAGACTGTTAAACTAGTTATGAGTAATCAAGAATTACTAGTAAAGATCTTTACTATTTTTTATAATTGAACTTTAAATTAAATTACTAGTTTTTAAAAAATTATTATTGAAGTTAGCTAAAGATTTGACATGCGTAAACATGAATATATTTGACCGGCCGTTATATATTTTCTTAATAATACTAGATTCCCTGCCCGAATTTCAATAAATTTGTTATCGTCAATAATAAAGTGACAATGAGAAATATCTATTGCCGGTTAATTATTTAAAGAAGAAGTGACATAGAATGAAAGAAAGCAATATCCGTGATTGCCTAATTCGAACTATTGTTATTAGTCTGTGCACATGTGATGAGCTTACCGATGAACAGCATTGTACTTTTATTTAAAGTGGCAAAAGTAGAAATCATATAACAAAAGGCATGCATTTTTGCTACTAATATTTCGTCTTGTTCTAATATTTTTGTAGGTGCATTTAAAAGTGGTTTATGTGGTCGCCTTGCCTCTATTCAACATGTCGTTTAAATCCCACACGGGACAAAAAATTGTGTGATCAATAAATGGTTGTTCTGAGTCTTGGTGTTTGTTGTGCCTGTTATTTGAATGTCTGTAAAGTCCCTCACAATACAGGAAATAACCCAAGCGCACGAGTTGTCTTTCAGAAAATAATAAAATAGAAATCGTGAAAATGCTATCCTAAAATAATATTAATATTATTACAAATAGTATATTATAATTTCTTCTTTTGCATACTTATGCTTCTCAGGTCATTGTTTTCAGCCCAAATGCATAAAATATGAATGCATACTGCGTGGTCATTAAATACCGTTTAATTTGCACGGAAACTGGATATACAGCACTTTCATATTGACTACTGAGTTACACTCTATATCCAGAATAATAATCTTAAAAGCTTGCCGTTATTTTAAAAAGCTAAAAAGCTTTTAGTGAATAAATCCTACTACAATATTTCAGAGTTTCCTGCGAAAAAAGATGCATTTGTTGGATTATTTTTAAATATTGATACGCCTATCATTAATATGTTGAATTATTATGTGTGTACTCATTATTTTATTGCTGGTCTTGTACCTTTCGCATGTCTAATGTATAGTATGGCTGAACTTGTGTAATTGTATTTGACATCGTGTACCCATAGTCGCGAAAAAAATTTTTGTATCTCGTTCTTAAGAGCAAAATTCTGATATTTTATGGGTCACATAAAATATAAGAATTTAGCGCAGTGGGGAGAACGTTGGACAGCAACGGTTATTTTCTAAGACACACACCTATGACTCTTGTAAAGTTATGTGCGTAATAATTTAATGGAGAAGAAAATTATCGTGAGAAAACATGCATAGTCTGAAAGAGAGTTTCATAATAAATTGTAGCATTATTGGTGAACCTATTCTTACTGAGAAGAAGTCAGTTTCTAGCTAAAGGATAGCTTATAAACATCAGTCTATACATTGTCTCACTCCTATATACCCAAAGGGGTTAACTAGAAAAGTAGAGCAAAAGGGGTCGTAGCACCCACATTTTGAGCCAATTATGTTTCTAGCTGACACGTAATAGTGGATGAATCCACAGCCTTCTACCCTGCATAGTTCTACTCTCTCCCAAAAACTGATAATTTCTTACCAAATACAACCATAACACTTTGTCCAACCTAGGAATCAAAGCCAAAACATCACGAACAGTACAGTCATTCACTACCACTACACTACCGACGGAGTTATAAATAAGACTGATATTACTATCCTAACTTCCTATCTAATATTATAAAAGCGAAAATGAGTTTGTTTGTTTGTTATCTTTTGAAGCTTAAACCATTGAACCGATCATTCTGAAATTTTGCATATACATAGTCAGGTGTACAGAAACGGACATAAGCTACCTTTCATCCCGAAAAAATTTACTGTTCCCGAGGAAAACAACAATAATGTTCTTATGATAATAGATGGCGCCACGTGCCTTTCGAATAATGATTGAATTATATTATTACAAGAGAGTACAACCCGAATTGATTGTCAAGTTCTAAATTAACGCGAGCGAAGCAGCGGGCAAAAGCTAGTATTATAATAAGCAGCATTTACTCGTCTACTATTTTATAGACACTTTAATAGGAGGCAAGCCTATTACCATCTATCAGACATAGATCCACAACAAAGTTAGATTACGAAGCAGTTATAAGCTTTAAAAGATTATTGTTAATTTCGATCGGTAGCCATTAGATATCGGCTTTCAGCTTAATGGGTCGTCGCGTCGGCGTAGCTTTCGCGCAATAATTAATGGTTTTCCACCACTTTCGACATCTGGAGTAAATACTGACGGTGCACTGCTTATACTGTTATACATTGCGAGCTTGATTGTATTTGTGGTCTGCGGTATCATGTGTAGGAGTAGGTCAGTTTGAATTATTTATGATACAAAGATTATAAGGATTATTTATATACTAGCTTTTGCCCGCGGCTTCGCTCGCGTTAATTTAGAATTTGACAATCAATTCGGGTTGTACTCTGCTTGTAATAATATAATTCAATCATGATTCGAAAGACATGTGGCGCCATCTATTATCATAAGAACGTTATTATTGTTTTACTCGGGAACAGTAATTTTTTTCGGGATGAAAGGTTGCCTATGTTCGTTTCTGTACACCTGATAACGTATATGCAAAATTTCAGGATGATCAGTTCAGTGGTTTAGGCATGAAAAGGTAACAAACAAACAAACTCATTTTCGCTTTTATAATATTAGTTAGGATTAGGATAATATATCAGTAAACTGTTCCGCTGATGTGCGCGAACATTTTCTTAGTTTTTTGGAAGTATTAGGTCATATTCCAACACGCTGGACCAGTTCGAGTTGGTAGGCCTCACATATCATGGAGAACTCTCAGAGATACAGGTTTCTTCATAAAATTTTCTTCACGGGAAAAGCCAATGATAATTAACTGTGTAATACGCATATAACTCTGAAAAGTCAGAGGTGACTGCCTTGGGAACCAACTCGAAACCTTGAAGCTTCGAGGCATTTTAATGATATGTGTTTAAATTTTTGATAGTACGCATTAAATATGTATAAAATTTCAACTTTTCTTTAATTTTTATAAAATATAATTATGCCTATCACAAAATTTATTTCTTTACTTTTTACGAAGGATGAAAGGAGTGAAATGATTGCAAGCCTGATTAAGAAGACTGGGTTTATGCGTGAAGTCTTCCAATAGCCTAAATTAAACTTGCAATTACCTTTTTAATAACGCTTACTTTTGCCATTCAAACATAAAGAAAGCCTATATTTGGTTACCTCTCCATCAACAGATATCCTGATATCGAGCGTGTAGTGCACATAAAATCAGAGCTGGCAAAATGTGCCTACGTTTCGAGACATAGCCGTGTAATTATGTATATTGTCTTCGTCATTCGATTTCACATTAAAACCAAAACCACCACGTATAATTGCAAAATTCCATCCAGCATTCCCACACTTACAGGTTCTGTTGTGCGTCAGACATCCGCAAAAACAAGTTCATTTAAAATGGAAAGTAAAACACAAGTTTAATCTGCAGCGGGTTATATTTACTTTTATTGTTCCAAGTGTATATTCCAATTAGAACGTTACTAACTGCCCATTACTTGTAGAAAGTGAACAAACTCATTTACTTGCAGAGTAAATTTAATTTCTTCGTATAAATATTAAATAGACAGTGTCAAATTTTCTAATGAAGAAAGAATTAGGTATACAATTGATGCAATGCTAATTTTTCGGTGTTATCTGCACGGTATTTCGCGAGTGATGGCTTTTAATTTTGTTCTTTTACGGTCTACTGGTAATCAGTATCGCCTTTGATCGGTAATGCTTTTGTGATTGTGTATTGTTTTAGGTTTATGCGACTCTTACAATGTACGGTTTTTAAGTTTAACAGTTTATTTGTGCATATATATTTTACGTCTGTATCCCCAAATAGGCTATGCAGAGTTATTAGACCCACATTTTGGCAGATATTAAAAGTGCCACGTGAGAGTTGGCAAGTGGCCGTCATCCGGGTACAACTCCAAACTCTCTGCTGCTACGAAAAACCTATTAAACGTTTGCATGACTTGGCAATTGAACATGAGCCTTCATGCACAACAATCACATTAACTACCGCTTTGCCGCCGAGATGGCCAAATATTAAAACAAAAAAAAATATGCTAATTTAATAGAATTCGCATAATTATTTGTTACAATACCTTGGGCAACTTAGGGCATGGAAAATGGATATTTTATATACAATTTTAGATCTGTAATTTTAGATCTGTTTATCTATTTTAGTTTTTGTGCACAAATTCTGTTTAAAGACGCTATGTCAGCAGAAATGTCAATTGCGTTAATAATTACATTCCAGCAGAACTTATGTCACATAGTAGGCAAAATAGCAGATCACTGCTCGCTTAACAAGCAACTCTTTAACATTGACATTACCGACAGCCTTATACAGAGCTTGTATGGAGACTGAAGGAACATCATGTATTCTTGCGTTGCAGAAACGTAAGCTATCAAGGCTCTTGACTATTCCAGAAGGGATGCAAGTGGTATAGAGTATATTTAATCACCTACTATATTTTTTTTGAGCAACGATATCTTGGTGGAATATCACTGGGGTGCCACGCAGAAGTCTCGAGTTCGATCCCAAGTTATGTGCGTATTAAATAGTTAATTATCGCTTGCTTTACCGACGAAGGAATACAAGGAAACCTGCATGTCTGAGAGGTCTTCATAACGTGCTCGAAGATATGTGAAGTCTGTCAACCCTTACTGAGCCACTGTCGTGAACTATTGTTTAACCCATCTCACACTGAGAATAGACCCGTACCCAGCAGTGGGACAATTTATATACAGGGCTGATATTATTATTATTATCTTTCTGACAGGTTCGAAGTGGTATGATTAGCCACAAAGCAGCTATTTACGTAAAGTGGCCAAATTTTAACTTAGGTGAGCATACATCCAAATAACTAACTAACTTCGAACTTATAAAACGCTGTTATTTTGTTAAACTTACCAAATATCTTCGTCAGGGTCCATTACTATGCTGAAGCGATTGAGATTTGAATTTAATATATCCAAATTATTTGAATGCATTTCATTTTTAAAACATTTTGTAACAAACAACACAAGAAGGCTGCTCCAGTAACATTTTCAATTGGATGTAAAATTTTGAAAAGTAACTTCACCAATAAAAGTAACTTCACCAGTAAAAGTAACTTTACCAATAAAAGTAACTTCACCAATAAAAGTAACTTCACCAATAAAAGTAACTTTACCAATAAAAGTAACTTCACCAATAAAAGTAACTTTACCAATAAAAGTAACTTCACCAATAAAAGTAACTTCACCAATAAAAGTAACTTCACCAGTAAAAGTAACTTCACCAATAAAAGTAACTTTACCAATAAAAGTAACTTTACCAATAAAAGTAACTTCACCAATAAAAGTAACTTTACCAATAAAAGTAACTTCACCAATAAAAGTAACTTCACCAATAAAAGTAACTTCACCAATAAAAGTAACTTCACCAATAAAAGTAACTTCACCAGTAAAAGTAACTTCACCAATAAAAGTAACTTCACCAATAAAAGTAACTTTACCAATAAAAGTAACTTCACCAATAAAAGACGGTTTTATTTGTAACATTCAAATGGTTTATTGTTGAAATATAACAGTTGAACAGCACAGCAGCAACAACGAATAAATCGGCATTCGAATGCCAAATTTTATATTTTCTATGCATTTTCCCTACTAACCATCATGCTTCTATACTATAAATTAATTTTCTTATGAATATTGAATACTACAGCAACATCAGCGGCACAGTCAGCGATATACATACGTCAAAAAGTGAATCATTCTCATATTTTTATAATAGTAATAATTAAATGTGGACCGACGACCAGGTAAGGATCGCGGGAAGCAGTTGGATGCGGGTGGCCCAATACCGGTCTATGTGGAAAACCTTGAGGGAGGCCTATGTCCAGCTGTGGATGTCTTTCGGCTGAGATGATGATAATGATGATAGTTAAAGGATAGTAAATTTAATGATAGTTATAATAATAATAATAATGTCCTCCAGACCGATTTTCGGTCACGGCGGCCAATCTTAACGGAGACTGGCCATCTGCGCAGGAGATATTATAGTGCACCAGTATGTGCGCAAACACAAGTGCACTGTCTGTTCCCTTACCCTAATAATCCGATGGGACGGTAATCCTACACGACCGGAGAAAGATCAGACGCAGGACCAACGGCTTTACGTGCTTTCCGAGGCACGGGGGTTTCTAAAACCGCCAACTTCCTAACTCCGGGCTCGTATTAAGATTTCTTAACAGAAAAACCCAATACCTTTTTGTTGGCCCGACCCAGGATTCGAACCCGAGACCTCATGCACAGCAGTCACATTCACTACCGCTGCGCCACGGAGTAATGATAGTTAAAAGCTTTAATTCATAAAGGTTAAAAATTATTCAATGTATGTCACTGACTGCACCAGGTAAAGACGAAAATCAAAACAGACTTACCAAGTCTGCTTCTCAATTCCGATGGCTTCAGAGCCGGTTCTTCTAGAACAACTGGCGGTGGCGGCGCGGGAGGTGCGGGGGGTGGAGGTGGTGGGGGCGGAGCCTCGTCACCAGAACTGCCTCCAGAGGAAACTCCTGAGGAAGCCGAAGCTGCTTGCACGACTGTGGCTTCGTCAGACACTGAGGCGCGGCGACTGCCCGCTGCTGAGGATAGGCGGCTGGCCTACATGGATAATAATTGACTTCGTGAGTATATTGCATGATATGAGTTACAAAAAGTAGATTTAATTTAAAATACTTTTTTAATTATATTGCTGAAATAACCCATTTTACATAGAATTTTCTATGAGGCGAACAAAAGCGTTTTGACTGTTATTCATTGTCAATCAGTTAGAGCATTGAATAACAATTTAAAAACACTTAGTAGGTATAGTACAGCTTATAAGAAGAGTAAATTCGGCAGATTGCTTATCAAAAATGACAAATTACCGATTTTTCATCAAATAACTTCAACTGAGGAACAAATCCGTCGATTTTAAATTCTTTGCTTAAAATAATTCACTGAACAAAAATGGCAACGGACCAGTTGTGTAATCATTAAATAAATTTTAACTAAGGAAGAAATTTGGCGATTTATAATTATTAACATAAACAGCTATATCCGTCGATAAAAAAATCTGCCGTCAAAACACTCTATATTTCCTTATCAGTTGATTTGATAACTGGAAAGTCGGCCCCTTAGAACATTTAAATTTGCCATATGGCGTTTTCACAATTTTGGTATAGTTCCAATCCCTAGAAATTTATACCTAAGTACAAAATCGTCCATTAAAAGAAAATCAGTCAATTAAACTTACAAAGTTCTGTGCCTTGTGCGTGAGCGCAGCCAGCTTCGTAGCGATCGACGATTTGGTTTGAGCCTCTGACACTGGGGACGATACTTCTTCATATGCCTTGCTTGCACTGATAAAAAAAACAAAGAAAAATGAACCAACATCTGCTAGAGTAGATACTACAGCAAAAAATCTGTCACGACACAGAATTTATTCTGTAGTATCTGTGAACTTTACTCGTAGTACTAACGAACTTTACAAACATTAAAATAACAGACACAGAGGTCAATCATAATTAGAATAACTAATTGTTCACTGCAGTTGTTTAGCCGGAATATCGATAGCAGCGACAGCTCAGTGGAGAGACCAACAGACTGCAATGCAGAGGTTCTCGGGTTCAAACCGACGTCGCGCACCTCTGACTTTCGGAAGTTATATGGCTTTTCGAAATTATGTGCGTATTGATTGACAATAATTGTCAATCTCTCCGAGGCACAGAGCAGGCGATAATTATTATCGCCTGCTCTGTGCCTCGGAGAGCACATTAAGCCGTCGGTCCCGGCTGCCATTAACATCTATGGCAGTCGTTATTGGGAAGTCAGTGCCCTCTAATATCCTGACACTGGTCTAGCCTTAGGGTATCGTTAGCCTTCGGGTTGCGGAGGTCAGATGGCAGTCGCTCTGTGTAAAAACTGATATCCAGTCAAATCCGGTTAGACTAGAAAGCCGACCCCAAGTGACTTGGGAATAATAAAGGCTAGGGAGAAGAAGAAATTGTTTAGCCCAAGCGGAGATCAAACCGGCAACGATTGGTACAGTGGTACAAATAATAATAATAATAATAATATTCTATCACATACCCACATAATCTAGTCCAAACTAAGCAGAGCTTGCATTATGGGTACTAGACAATGGATAAACATACATATATACTTTTTTTTTGTAAATATATGCATATTATACATAGAAACACCCAGACCAAGACAAACATCCATGTTCATGTACACAAATGTTTGACTTGTGCGGGAATCGAACCCGCGACCTCAGGCGTATAGTCGGTTACACTAACCACTACGCCATCGAGGCCGACAGAAATGCACGGATAGCGTAGTAATTTAAATAGTAGTCTCGCCAATAATTAAGCCACAACAGCTTTTCTGAATCTGGGCGTTCGAGTCATGTGTATTCGTTCTTTAAATATTTGTAAAATCCCTCGCAACACAAGGATTATATCCAGTGTTTAATATTGACTTACGTTACAAATTAAAAATAAGCTTTTTAAAGAGACTCTATGTGAACATGGCTGTTAAAAAAAGCACAAGAAACGTCGCAGAAAGATCATCGTAAATATAAACAGTTTATAATAGTTTAAATACAACAAAATAAACCATGACAAGGGAGTTCAATTTGAATATACCTTCACTAGGTATAAATTGAACTCCATTGTCATATAAGAAAAGAAAATTGATATTAAAGAGAAAAATCAGCTTACGTGTCCGTATTATCTTTGGCGTCGTAATCCACCACAAGCGCAGCACTTCCAGGTCTACTGTGACTTCCAGAGTCGCGAGAACTGCTCCTAATCAAAAAACAAACGATACATTTACGAACAGACTTTAAGTGTTTCACAAGCTTACTCTTATTTTCTCGTCTTTGGAATTTAAAGTCCGATATGTATGAGACGAAGGAATCTGAACGTTCCCGCTCTATAATTTTGTATCGAATCGCCATGTGTCTTAATATAAATGTTTTGTCGACGTCCATTGCAGTAGCAGGATATTTGAAACTGATATCCATGAGTAAGAGAAATGATAAAAGAAATGTAAACAACTATGATAAAGATTCTAAACAAAGCATAGAAAAAAATATAGATCATAAAGTAATAAACAAATATTTATTTATTTGGGAATATAAATATAGTTATTTACACATCCATAGCTTTCGGCTTGTTTATGAAACTACTGCCAAACACGGGCCTTTTCTCAGTATGAAATGGTGCCTAACAGCAACAAGGCACTCGAAATTTGATAAATGAAAATATATATTTTAAAAGAAATACTTATTAGATATTTCTTATGGCTACATATTGATATTAAGCAGCTATTAATTATTAATACACCATATTATGTGGTAGGACATAGCGTACTTATAACATAGCTTTAAGAATTGTATTACTAACTTATGTTCCACAAATAAATGATTATAATTATGATTATTATGTAATACACAGTCAGACAAATTTAAAATTACAGAAAATAATGGTACGCTGTCCCTTAGACCCAGTATATAATCTGAGCCAGTCATTCAGCTTAAGACAAGAGTTCTATTAAATATACTGACCTTCGTCTCTGCTGATGCTCCTCCCTTGGCAAGTAAATATCCTCATAATGATGATCACGTCTTGTAGCTTCAGCACCACTGTCACTATCAGACTGCTCCTGCGCAGTCGTCGCCTCAGCAGAACCATGGATCTCCGCTTTCACTAAACAAACCACTGTCATTAAAAAATGAAGAAGCTATAGAAAGTAACGACAGAGAAGCATGGATAAGCTTCGCGTTTCAATTGCTTCGAAACTAAGAATTATTTTTCAAAAGCTTCGGTTGTAATAAATTGGAAATGAAAACGGTGATGCTGGCAATTGGTGCTTCAATATAAAATAAACGCTTTAGATTCACGAAGAAATTAAGCTAGAGAAAGTCACGATTGATTGAAAAGCATAAAGCACGAAACCAAATCACTTCCCACAAGAGATACTCAATATAATCTTTATATATATAATTCTACTGTACGTGTGTATGTCAGTAAACTCCTCCTAAACGGCTGGACCGATTTTGATGAAACTTTTTGTGTGTGTTCCAATGGATTCGAGAATGGTTTAGATATGTTTTTTTTTGTCTCTTGTGTACAGGACAACGTCTGTCGGGACAGCTAGTTATATATATAATTCATCGTGGCGTGTTTTGTCCACAATTGCTATTACAATAACTTTGACCAATTATGTGATTACAAACTGCCTCAGTGGCACAGTGGTATCGAATACGACGCTTGTGCATAAGGTCTCTATTCCCGGGTCAGGCAAAACTTTATTGGGTTTGACTACCAAGAAATCCTCAGCACCATTGAGTCCGGGACTGTGCCCGAGAGACAGCCTTAAGCTCCTCCACTATTTCGTGAGACATAAAAGCATAACTGGCGAAATAAGGTGTAATAATGTCCTCCAGACCGAATTTCGGTCACGGCGGCCAGTCTTAACGGAGACTGGCCCTCTGCGCAGGAGATATTATAGAGCACAAGTGTGTGCGCAAACACAAGTGCACTCTCTGTTCCCCAACTATCATGATCCGATGGGACGGTAATCCGACACGACCGAAGAGAGATCAGGCGCACGACCAACAGCTTTACGTGTTTTCTGAGACACAGGGGTGTCTTACACCACCAACTTCTTAACTCCGGGCTGCTATTTAGCTTTCTTAACAGAAAAACCCAATAACTTTTTGTTGGCCCGACCCGGGATTCGAACCCGAGTCGCAGTCGCATTCACTACCGCTGCGCCACGGAGGCAGTTAAATAAAAGGTGTAAATACACCTTTGAATACAAGTATGAACTTATGTATTTATATATTTTAGTATCACTTTTTTGGCAAGAAACATAGTGTTGAAGTATGTTAGAGGTAAAAGCGCTGCGCAAATTATCCTGTGCTCCGTGGTAAAAGCTAGGGATGTAAAAGTCTTTATAAAATGATAAGCTGTTACAAGATGACGACACTATTTCTCCTTACCAGTCATTATTGAATCCGCTGGTTCCTCTGACTGTCTCGATCCTGAACAATAATATATAGGGACTCTAAGCCGGACAAAATTTATCAAGATTTGCGCTAAGTTGGTATGCTATCTATCATTTATATCATTTTGAGACACCATAAAATTTGAAAGATGGTAATTTGACTCCCAAGTCAAGATAAAAGTTACACAATTTTTTTCTAAGCATCTGCCTTATAAGTTGAGACCTAAATATTAAATGAGGGTCAGTACAATAATTATTTGATAATAATGACAATAAAGATTTCGAATATTCTAACATAGTTATGTTGGCTTTCGTTAGATCCGTGTGAGCAGTAAAACTAATCGGGCTTATTAGGCGCCATTCATCATTCAGCGCTTAACAATTATCTGTGGTTTATTCACACTTATACCACATTTTTATTTTTGTATTTTAACGTGGAAAATGCTCATGATGCATACTCCTTCGCCTCAAGAGGAGGGCGAAAGGGTTATGTCGGGCTCGCCCGAAACTTCGGGCTTACCGACTAAAATCTACGAACCTATGCCAACTCGCTGCTTTGTATGGTGAGTACCCATCCACCATACAAAGCAGCGAAGAACCAACGATCCCGCTGGAACTAAACGGTATTACCACCTTATTATATCGAGGTAAGTAGCTCACATTTGGCCATCATAGTAAACAGATCTGGTATCATCATAACTGCCCAAATTTCCTCACTTATATCACCGAATACGAAGCAGACTGCTTTATATATCTGGGGACATTTCATAATTTTCCATCTACAACATTATGTATATAAACCATACCTGTCATGGCTGGCGCCTCTTGTCCTTCAGCTGGGACCCTGGGCCCTGGTGAGCGAGTGTGAAATAGATCCCTGACGCGCTGGTACAGGGCTGCTGGGGCCCCAGAGCTAGTGTTGTTGTGTAGGAACCAGCCTCCAGCCGCGCCTGTGTCTGCGTCCGAAGCCGAGCAGGCTGCAGGTAAAAAATCTAATTAGAGAGAAGACGAATCGTGTGTTAAAGAAATGGAACAGCCTATTGCCTTATATAGGATAGGGTACTGCAGATATTCTACTACTAAACTTCAGTTTCTGGAAGGTAGTTAAAAATTTGATTGCGTTGATTACAAAAATTTGCTAACTGATGGTCAAAGCTGTATCTGCTGCTACGATTGGCTGTCTGAATTAGCAACAAGCAAGCAGATCACTGAAGGATAGGATTCGTAACGAATACATCCGACAGAGAACCAAAGTCATCGACATAGCTCAGAGAATTAGCAAGCTGAAGTGGCAGTGGGCTGGCCATATCGCGCGAAGAACAGACAACCGCTGGGGTAAGCGTGTTCTTGAGTGGAGACCGCGACTCGGCAAACGTAGTGTAGGACGCCCTCCGACCAGGTGGGATGACGATCTGCGAAAGACTGCAGGTAGATGCTGGATGCGGCAAGCTGAAGACAGGGCGCTATGGCGCTCTTTGGGGGAGGGCTATGTCCAGCAGTGGACTATTATAGCCTGATGATGATGATGATGAAGCAGATCACTTAACACATTTTTTTATTCTAATCCGTCGATTTTGCTGAAACTAAAGCTGCCTGGCGGAACATATCTATGTTCCGCCAGGCAGCTTCAGTTTGTTTTTTGAAGTTTGTTTCGCTGTAAACTTCTATATGGTATCTACCATATCGAAGTTTACAGCGAAACAAACTTGTGTGGTGTTTATGCAGTGTCTAAAGATTCCAGCAACAGGGGACCAATAAATTATACTACTAACATAGCGATTCCTTCCTGAAATATTGGCAACGAACAACTAATAACTTTGGTGTTACAAGTACTCTTAAATTTGGATAAATATTTTAGTGACTTATTGAGATGTGCTTGGTTCAACATGATGTTTGCTTCACTCAAAGTGACGGACAGATACAAAATGTATGTAATTTTAAATTGCTTTAGAATAACTGCGAGTATATACAGATATTTGTGTGTGTGAAACGAAACATACCACTCACCCATTAATCTCAAGATACATTTATTACCTACAGATAATTACGCAGTAAAGTCACCTGAGTGAACCAATATATATTCTACGAGAAACTAAATACCTAACAGACACACAGGATAGCAGAGATATATCAAACCCTAGCTATGTTTTAAAACACATGTAATAATGAATCAGCATATTGCAGTATAATAGGCTCAGTATAACATATTATCAAATTGAGAAATAACTCGAACCTAACAATTGGCCGCCGACGTAACATCAACTTATGATGCGAAACTAACAAGGCAATTTATACTAATTAATATTAGAATTATGAAAGAGGTAACACTCGTTTGTAAGTATGAGGTAATCTCTGAAACTACTGGACTGATTCTAGAAATTAATTCACTAATAATAAGCTGTATTACTCCTTAGTAGTACTAGGGACTATAACTTATAATTTGTCAGCAGCGCATTTTGACATACTTCGGCCACATAGTACGAAGAGGAGATGAGAACCTCGAAAAGCTGATTGTAGTTGGGAACACGGAGGGCAAGAGAGCTCGAGGACGGTCCCCGACCAGATGGACCGATCAAGTAAAGCACTCATCTTCAACCAAACCCAGCTCGGTGGTCAGAAGTGCCATGAACAGGAACCGATGCGATGGAGGCAAATCGTTCGATCCAAGTGTGGATTATCCAACGATGATCACGATCCTCAGACATGAGGAACCGACCAGAGAGAGAGAGATAACTTATAATATTAAGAATATGATTGGATTTTCGTTACTTTCTACCCCGGTGTATGTTTGAGGATTTACGGAACAGACGCAGCGAGTAATAACTAGTGATTTTTATTATCAAATTTTAATATTCTGCTGGTTTTCTTTAACTATCTTGTTCGCTGCCTTTTTATGAACAAAAGCTGGTTTTGTCCTGTGTTTTAAGGAGACTACGCCCGCTCTAGGTTTATTTCCTGTGTCGCTGGGAACTTTACAAACATTCAAACAAACGAAAGCCAGACTCAGACCAAAAAAAAAGTATATATGTATGTTTATCCATTGTCTAGTACCCATAGTACAAGCTCTGCTTAGTTTGGGCTAGATGGTGTTGTGTGTATGTGATAGAATATTATATTATATTATATTATATTATAACTATTTGTAGAACACACCATTTGTTGTCTCGTGAGGGGATCGAACCCACAGCACTCGACAGCGAGCCGACCACTTAAACCACTACTCCATCCGTGTTAATTTCCTGCCAAATGCTAACGTACTGTATTTCAATACATATATATGCCTATAAACGGAGCTTCCTCATTGTGCTCATTATAATAATTAATGTTCTGCACTAACTACCCGAGTTACTGCCAGTTAAACCGATGGATAACTTCCAGTAAAGTTGCGTAAATATTTACAATCATGGGTTATATATACGGAAATATTTAGTACGTATAAATTAATTAAGTAATTTTATTTTTTATTTTCAGCCTGTATTTTCCCACTGCAGGGTAAAGGCCTCCCTCTCGCTTTTCCACATATCCCTAGCGCAAATTATAAATTAAAATATTAATAAATAAACAATACATTCGACACATTTTTGAACGATTGGCAGACTGAGAGAAGCTCAAAATAGGGACCGTTGAAAAAATGTAGGGGAAACCTTGGTTCAACAATAGGGCAGTAGGTTAAGAATAAAATATTACAGACAATATCGCAGGTCATGTGGTTTAATTTTGAGTGAGGCTATAAGATCGA
This sequence comes from Catocala sponsa, assembly GCA_963564715.1. Taxonomy (NCBI): domain Eukaryota; kingdom Metazoa; phylum Arthropoda; class Insecta; order Lepidoptera; family Erebidae; genus Catocala; species Catocala sponsa. The sequence continues at coordinate 21,638,965 of OY751341.1, read as the reverse complement.
TTTCCTATTCAGGCACTGTGGGCAACACTGGCATGTTCTGACATGGAAGCTTTCTCTCTAATACAGGTAACCTAAATATCCCTGTTGATATTTACATGTGATAGTCCTATGTTTTATGCCTTGAAGAAATTCAAGCGTAGCAATAACTTATATTAATTAATTTTAAATAAATATAATACAATACACTACCTATACGGTGCTGTCCCAATCACACTATATTAAACATAATTATTAACTTTAATTAAACACACCGTAATCTACATCAATCACATCCAGCCATTCTTCGATCACCGATCTTTTAACCGCATCCATTTTATAACAATTAGAACGCGCGTAGAGACACGTCGACTCGCTTCGACGGCAGGAAAACAACTGCGCAATGGGGTGCAACATTACCTAAAGCTGCGCACACGCTTCCTGGCGATTCACTTCCGTCGTACACCTATTAGATTCGCTCGATTCTCCACGCCTCTAGCCATTTGTGGATGTGTTGCGGTAATAGGATTAGGTTATGTACACAATTGCGTATTGAAATTTTACCAATACAGGCGTGAAATTAAAAAATAGTTTTGTAACTGAGTAAGTATGGATGATGAAGTAATATGAATGATTAAAAACTAGTTTAAGCCTAACATTTATTCACATCTATGTCTTTATAAGAATATACAAAGACAGATGTGAATATATAATATCTTTCGAGAATATACAGAGGTGCGGTTCATTCACATTTCACCAACTATGTTTCAGGTCTTATGTAGCATTTCATTTACATTCCCATACGCCGTACTACTACTAGAAAATTCATCAAATTCCTAACAGGAATCAAACCTGGAACCTCACAATAGCACGTAAACATAATCACGTTATGACACAGAACTAATGAAGTTGTCTGATACTACCAATATTTGTTTTATAGTACGTATTAACATATTTCTATCCGCGGCATCACCCGCGTATATCTTACAAGTACCTATGCCGGGGTAAAAAAATATCTTGCGTTAATCCAGAAGCATGTTAAGCTGTGTACCAAGATTAATCCAAATCGGTTCAAGGATTTACGCATAATAGAATAACAAACATCGAAACATCTTCGATGTTTGGCCAAAGTGAAACATCAATCAATCCACGAGCGTTCTGACCAATGAGCTTAACCCTTCCTCCATTAACGACTGAAAAACTTAATCACCAATTCAATATTTGCTGTCGTTTTTCGCGGTGGTAACAACAGCGCCAGCACAGCCTGCTGTGCTTGGAAGATATAATGCACGTTGCGTCCGACAGCAATAGCCTGACCATCTTCCAAGACAGCAATGACATGCCGTTTCCCCATAATTATAATAAGTATTTTACTACTAGTATTTTTTAGACACATCTGCGCTAGGAATAAGTCCTGTGTCAAATAACGGACACAAAGGCTCGGAAGAAATATTTGTTAATTACACAATTTTTTTATCCATCTAAGGTTCGAACCCACAACACTCAACATAGTGACAATGTTGATTGCTAAGGCAACTATATAAACCACTAGGCCATTAGAGCAGTCAAAAATAAATCGTTGCTTTTAAGTTTATATGAGCGCATCTTTTAGGCGTATCATTTGCAACACACCACCCAATAATTATCGATAAATAAATTTAATAGAATAAAATGAACAGAGGAGATGGTTGGAATGTACCACCAGCTTGGGATCCAGTAATTCAAATAGTCAAACCCAAGAAGAAGCAAACCACAGCTAGACTTCATGATACTTTGAGCTCATTCTGCGTAAATAGAAACACCCCTTATTAAATTATGTTCGAGTACTTTGAAATAACTACACTGGAACATTGAGACAACTACCATCTTAGTCTCCCCGTGACCATGGCTGCTGAAAAGCAACCGAAACGTCGGGGAAAGTGTAAACACAAATATAAAAGTATAGTAATAGTTTTAATAGTTTCAATAATTTAATTAGCTTAAAATTTAGTAAATTTTAGTAGTAATAGTAGTGTAACAGATTTCAAAATTTTGTAATAAAGTGTCAAATAAACAACGCGATAAAATCCGTATATAGTAGTTTAATGCATAACATTCGCGTAAACAGAAGACAACATTATGTTAATCATCATTATCAAAGCATCTAACGAAATACCCACGCACGAAACTCGTTCTAATGTCATAAGCCTCTATCTAACGGACACCGATGACCTTGTACTAAGTTTTCCAGTTATTCTTACTTTCGTTCGCTTAAGTATCGCTTTGGAAAGCAAAAGCCCATAGCGGTACGGTTTATGACGAGAAATTTCGATTTCATTGGTGCTGGTAATAATATGTTGTAGGAAAACTGGTTTGATTTTATTGGTAGGCGTTAATTTGGTTTAATAGTTTTGATGTTTAGGTGTTGAAATTGTTTTAATTAAGTAGCTGTATTTTTGTTGAAATGAATTTTACGTTTAAAATTGGATTACTTTTATTGACTTGTTTTTGTTGACTTGTAAATTACCTGTTTAAAAATCTTTATTAGAAGTTTTATATTAGCCACGGTATTTTTAACATGAGTAAAAAGCTTCAAAATGTATGACTTAGGACCAATGAAGTCTACTATACATATACTTCTTCTAGCTCTGGCACTTCCGAGCCTTGTAATTACCAGATCACACGGCCTGGATATGCCAAAGTTGGGTAGTTTTCGAAACTAAAACTCGAGTTCGCCCAAAATGCGCATATATCATAACTAATCATAAGGAATGATATAAAAGACAATGATCTGACTTCTGAAGTTGCTAAACATAGGGCATAGAGAAGACATAATGGCCATGTCCAATGTTTTGTATCAAGCCATGACCCAGGGTTGGGCTTAAGACCAGGACCAAGACTCATAAAGCTAAGAAGATAATTCTATTTACCTGAGCTCTCTTCCCCTGAAGAGCTGTGATGTGTGATGCTAGTGGAGTTGCCTCTCTGCATGGGGTTCACATACAACCCGTCAGCTGGCCCAGACCTGGCAGAGCTGACGGAGCCGACGGTGGAAGGCAGAGAACCTCGGCGCTCCTGGACAGAGTTGCGTCTCTCCCGCTCTGGCGCGTGGAGGTAGAAGGGAGAACGAGTGCCGTTCGCGTTGATGCAATTTGGAAGAGCACACTGAAATTATAAAACGGATTGGTTATATTCGACTAAACAATGTGATCCTAGTTAAATAAATAATTTGATTTTTAAAAAGTAATTCTTACAAGCAATCCCCAATATGTTTGTGGGAATCTTAAGGATATAATCTAATTTATTGTAAATCAATGGAAACATATTTTATAGAAGTGCAGCAAATTCGTAGCATCTAAAGCATCTCGTGTCAGATGGATTGTCAGACAGACGGATTAATTGGTAGGCAGCGATCGCTTGCAATTCCAAAAGAAGACACCTATGACCAGTGGTTACCGTTTATCATCAAGAAGTCCAAAGACTCGAATAAAGGCAGAAAAGTAAATACCTATAATAGTTTTCGCTATATACACTGGTATATAGCGAAAACTTAACTTTGTTTATTTTTCTGTTTTGGTTTCGTTTCGCTAAGTTTATGTTTGTATCTAAGTATTTCTTTTTATTTTATACTTGTTATTATGTGTTTGTGGTATGTGTCAAATAAATATTTTTTCTTTCTTTCTATATACTAATATAGCCCAGCATTGAACCTATGTGTATGTATGTATGAAAGCCGTCCAATGGCTCGAATATTTTCCTTACCGAAGATTTTATAGAATTACCCGTAAAACTCTCTCTAACATCTTCGGTTAGGTAAGTTTTGTTTCTCTAAGCGTAATATATACTTATAAAATGTTCATAATGTTATAATAATATTAATATGAACATTTCATTAATAACTTAATAAGTAATTAATAAATTTATGTTGTAAATAAAACATGTGGAACACTTCTGTAACGATTGCAAAACGCCATTTACATATTATTTAATCGTATAATATATTTAGGCATTAGAAATTCCAAAGAATGCGTTTAGCAATCTATATTAGTTCGTAATCTATGCACGTTTTACGCAATTACTTATAATCTAGTGACATTACGGTATGTTGATTTACAAACTAGTACTGTACGACTCTCTAATAAGGAGCATAAGTAAACAAGAAATATAAAAATAGGTATAAAACGGCATCATATATCGAGCATTTGAAGCAGAGTGTAGTCACAAAATACATATTTACAGACGACTCAAACAAAAGCAAAACAAACGCACTCACATAGACGCGTGCAGCATGCACATACCTAAAAAAAGCGAGGATCAAGTCTGTAGAAGCTTAATATAACATTCGACATTAACAGATTTCTGTTCTTATGTTTCTTATGGCATAATAGAAAAAATCAAGGGTATTGCTATAGTAGCCATCGGAATTGCCTGATCAAGAAATGATTTTACCTCTCTTTCTTCAACTTTACTTGAACTTTACCTGCGGATACGTTGATAAAGTGAAGAAAAGAGGTGGAAATTTGTCGGAAGAGATAGCAAAATAATAAAAAGAGAGGTTTCTCAGAAAATAAAAAAAATACAAGGAAATACTCACTCGTGCCTCCCCCGGCGCACACGCACATGAGTGAATAGCTTTGTATGCTGCAAGCTGTTTGTTGTCAGCTCCAGCCGCGCCAGCAGCCACCAGCACGTTTAAACACTGTGGAGAAACAAGAGATTCAGCTGTTAATTTAGATGTTTAAGTATAATAGAAGACAGTTTTTTTTAAAGGTCTATCATATTGGGTTACAAATTACGAGAGTATACTAGTGCTAGTCTCGTTATCTTATCTTATCTTATGTGGGGGCCAGTCAGTGCAGACCGGCGACACTTCAACCCAGTGGGATCTTTTGTGTCGACACTCTCCCAATTACGACTGCCATAGATGTTCACGGCAGCCGCGACCAACGGCTTAACGTGCTTTCCGAGGCACGGAGCAGCCGATAATTGTCAATCAATACGCACATAATTTCGAAAAGCCATATAACTTCCGAAAGTCAGAGGTGCGCGACGTGGGTTCGAACCCGAGACCCTCTGCATTGCAGTCTGTTGGTCTCCCCACTGAGCTATCGCTGCTCGCTAGTCTCGTTAAATATGAGATGGAGACATTCCTATTTGGTTTTTTATTAATTACTAAGCAGCCTGCTGTTTCACTTGCGTGATTTATTAACGACGTTCTCAGTTAATTCAGGATATGTACCAAGTTTTATCCAAATCAGTATAGCGGTTTAAGCGTGATTGAGAAATATACATCAAATTATCTTAATAAAGTTTCACATTTATAATATTAGTTGAATCTTAGTAGTTCTAGAGACATAATAGATGCATTCCACAATTTGCGGACATATCTTGTAAATGTTACGCTGTAAAATTAGATCATATTTTTTACATTTACTTTGTTATGTGAGGATCTTGAGATATTGAGTATTAAACCTAAGATTTTACATCACCAGATTTTTTAATTAGCTTGAAGAGTAATATTTTGATCTTTAAACTTATAAAAATCTGATGTACTGCAGAGGATACGATAAGCCTCATTGGACATGAAATCGTTTAGTTTGGTCGTGATGCACCTCTACCTAACCATTTTGTAAATGTATGTTACATCCAGCAGGCAGATGACCTGCAAATATTAACAAAACCTGGTTACATTTCTATAGAATTTTTACATTGTATAACGACATTGACCTCGGCTGAGCGTGTGACACAATCAATTCGCCATGATGAAATCATTTCAGGAAAACCGCATTGTTTTATATTCACGGTCTGGTGTGAGAGCACCAGCAGCAGTGACCCTTGACGGATGGACAAACCCCGGCAAAGTGAGTATGAAGATAATGGAAACAAACATATGGTCTGCCTAATGGTAAAAGGTTGTATTACCTACGATCGCTTGCCATACCAGTTTTTTTACTACGTCACCGGGCAAGCCGGCTTATTCGCACTAATGGTGCCATATAATTTTCAATGACAAGCTTATCTTCTCGTTAGTAAAACCATTAAAAATACGATGTTATAATTTTGATTAACAGTATTAATAGCGATAAACTTTGGTTTAACGAAAATATTGGTGGGGGAATACTAGTTTAATGTGTACATATAACAAAAATTTTGATTACGTGTTTATTATTATGTTTATTACAAGCTAAAAGTTTTCATACATACGGCGTATAATTTATATTCCATTGGACAGAAAGAACCCATCACTCTCTTATCTTCGTTAAGAATATCAGATCAAATGTGTGTGTTAATGTTATTAAACGATTCATGAGAGAGATGATTGATCCGTTACATCCGATAACTTTTGAAAAATGTGCATCTCTTGGATTTGAAGGCCTTTACATATCTTCTCCCTTAGCCTTTATTATTCCCAAGTCACTTGGGGTCGGCTTTCTAGTCTAACCGGATTTGACTGGATATCAGTTTTTACACGGAGCGACTGCCATCTGACCTCCGCAACCCGAAGGCTAACGATACCCTAAGGCTAGACCAGTGTCAGGATATTAGAGGGCACTGACTTCCCAATAACGACTGCCATAGATGTTAATGGCCGCCGGGACCGACGCCTTAACGTGCTTTCCGAGGCACGGAGCAGGCGATAATTGTCAATCAATAAGCACATAATTTCGGAAAGTCATATAACTTCCAAAAGTCAGGGGTGCGCGACGTGGGTTCGAAACCGAGACCCTCTGCATTGCAGTTTGTTGGTCTCCCCACTGAGCTATCGCTGCTGACTTAAAGGCTTACTTGAAGGCCTTTACATATATGTATTATATTTGACTATAACATATACATTTGTAAAACCCACGTAATAGGTACAAATTGCGAAGCTTTTATTTCAGACTCCGTTCTGCTAGCAAGGATACCTTTATACAAAAACAAGCAACATTTTGTCCCAGCAAAGTATTTATGATCGGTGACAATCAAGTCATTAGACCAAGACTCATTGGACCAACGACGCAGACTTATTTTATTTTAATTTAAGAAAATTTAAACGATTACAAATGAAGCGTCAAATATCATAATTATATTAATTCGTTAAATATTACTTAAATTGAATTTTGAAGAAAGTGAGAGCAAATCTAATCCTCGATTTATCTCAGGAAGTCTATTCCACACTTTTACTATCGTTAATGGTGAATTTTGCATAAATAATTAATTTACTTTTGAGTCGCGGAACGTCTATTTATTAGTTAAGCCTCAAAGGCTGTAAATTATATACATAGTGATATATTAATTGCATATATTTATAACCGATTATTGTTATATAAGATTAATGTTTTATCGAAGCGTAATATGTAACAGATATAACTTTATATTAAATTTTAGAGATATGAATAAGTAGATATAAATTTTTGAAAAGTGAACTTTTAAATTGTATTTGTGCCGTAGTTTGGTGGTTAATTCAATTCAATTCAATTTATTTATTTGCATAATATGGGTTTAACAATAGATATTACAACATTAATAATAGTATCGCCATATTCAGCCGTCCAGAATGCAAAAATTTGCTATTTTAAAATGTTATCACAATATTAATAATAAATGAATATACAAAGTTACTAAAAATAAAAACTATTCAGTCAATCTTAATAATTGTCAATAATAAATAAAAACATGTCAAAACTAAATAAAATTAAATTAAATGTTTATGTCGTTAAAAAATTCAAATAAGGAGTAATAAGTTTTTGTTACAAGTAGATGTTTTAACTGCTTTTTAAATACATTAATATTATATTATTTTATTTTTATTTTATTATAATATTATTTTCATTTCTTAAAGCTAATGGTATCTTATTGTAAAATGTTAATTATTAGTTATTTAATGTTGTTTGTGTAATGTAAAAACAAACAATTAATTAGATCTAAGCCTTTTAATTTAGAGTAGCCATTTAAAATGTGTAACGGACCACCCACCCCCACACCACACCCACAGTTTCGTTCGCGTTTTTATAACGCAGCCTACATAATCGGCCTCAATGGCGTAGTGGTTAGTGTAACCGACTGCAACGCCTGATGTCGCGGGTTCGATTCCCGCACAAGTCAAACATTTGTGTGCATGAACATGGATGTTTGTCTTGGTCTGGGTGTTTCTATGTATAATATGTATGTATTTACAAAAAAAAAGTATATATGTATGTATATCCATTGTCTAGTACCCATAGTACAAGCTCTGCTTAGTTTGGGCTAGATGGTGTTGTGTGTATGTGATAGAATATTATATTATTATTATTACAATATTATAATTCAGTCTCTTTACCAAATTTCATTGAAAATAGTTTAGGGGTTTTGCCATGAAAACGTAATTGATAGAGTTACAGACGTAGACATAAATCAAGTTGTCTATACTAATAAGTTTTATAAAGCTAAAGAGTTTTTTGTTTGAACGCGCTAATCTCAACAACTACTGGTTCGATTTGAAAAATTATTTTAGTATTGGATAGCCTATTTATCGAGGAAGGCTATATAACATCACGCTACGACCCACGGGAGCGGCGCAATAACGATAAATGCGGTTGAAACCACGGGAACATCTTGTAGTAAATAAAAGCGGAAATTGTATACTACTGAGCGAAGTTCCTAGGCAGAGCCAAGTGAAAAAAATCTCCACTCTCCACAAAATTTACTTACAGTAACACCTCGCGTAGGTACTCAAAGTGATGTAAGATCAAAACACAGTTAATATGTAATTAATATTAATACCCAAACTTTCCTCATCTAATCTAAAGAATATGTTACAAAAACATGTACGCACGAATTAGATAGCGCCTGATCTCTATTCAATTCAAGAATCAAAGTGCAATAGTGTACTAATTCCGCCTGCTAGCAATGCATATGTTGCGCAGTGACTTAAGGGTCGACTTGTACTAATAGAGCGCATAATCTCGTGGGTTCAATAGCCAGATGACCTGATATAGTTTTGGCAAAAATAAAAGCTCTTTGATTCTATTGTTTCAATACTTGTAAGGACCACGATACAGGGCTTGCTCTGATGCACTTATAGTTTTTTTCAAGAAGTTGAATATCAACATTCGGCACGGCTTCGATGGCGTAATGGTTAGTGTAACCGACTGCCATGCGCACGCCTAAGGTCGTGGGTTCGATTCCCGCACAAGTCAAATATTTGTGTGCATGAACATTGATGTTTGTCTTAGTCTGGGTGTTTCTATGTATAATATGTATGTATTTACAAAAAAAAAGTATATATGTATGGTTATGCATTGTCTAGTACCCATAGTACAATCTCTGCTTAGTTTGGGCTAGATGGTGTTGAGTGTACAAATAAAAAATATATATATAGGGAGACAAAATCTTAGTCCCAGTATCCATTTAAATATATCCTTTTAAAATTACCTTTTTTTTTGAGGAAAGACTGACTAAGAATGTTTATAAGGCTAGTGTGAATGGAACAGTTGCAAGAGGAAAACCTAAGCGAACTTTTCTTGATCAGATCGGAGGCGTTCTGGGCAAAAGCCAGGTTAAGAGCTCCTTGAACCGACGGGCGTGTATGAGAAATGTGATGAAAGTGAACGAAGCCAGAGAAGTGTGTCAGGATCGTAGCAAATGGAAATCCGTAGTTTCTGCCTACCCCTCTGGGAAACAGGCGTGAATCTATGTATGTATGTATGTATATTTTTTATAACAATATTCTTATTTTTTGAGATCGACTAGGCTATAGAAGTTATCCTGAATATGCTTTACAGATATTGATACGTGGGACACAAGAAGCACCCATATCCAAAACAATTTTTTTTAAATCACGTAAATTTTACTGCCACGAATTAAACCCATGACAGTCGGTGCATAATTCCATAAATCACCTACATATATATAACTTTTATGCAGTCAACTTTTGTCCGACCCGGTCACTGAAACCAAAGCCACGCTTTTACCAATTAAACCAGCATGCAAATGCGCTTCTGGACCAACGATATACTCCAACAGCAATTAATAGGCGCAATATGCGCGTGCGCCGAAATCGAGTCACCGACGTGTGACCAGAGAAAATTAATACTTTCAAAACGTGAGCTTTGTCTGCTATCGTATGTAGAAAGTTATGTTTCTGTCTCTAGTGAATAAAACTGTGGTGATTAAACCACTTGATTGGTAAAATTTGTATATCTATAGTGTTATATGACTGCTCAAATGGCGTCGAGTACAAGTAGTCGCAATTCCTACACGGGGCGAAATAAGATTGCATTGATGGCGCTGTAGTTTACGTGGTGGTCTTACCGCTGCCGTGTGTCGACTGATTTGAATGCAATCCCTACGCGACGTGAAAATTTGTGTTATTCATGAATAGCATTTGTTCAGAGTCTGGGAATTCTGTGCGTCCGTTATTGCAATGTTTGTAACATTTTGTCGGCAGTCAGAGATCTTATTAATCGGGGATTAAATGATAAAAACTATATGTGTATGTATGTATATAAGATCACGCACATGTTTGCGTGCATTAAATTAACTGATTTCGGTCCGATAAGACAACGTTTTATAGAAAATGGTTGTTTTTTTTTTATACAACTAATGTGGCAAACAAGCCTGTTGGTAAGTGTTCACCGTAGCCTATGGATACCTGCGACACCAAAGGCATGACTTGCGCGTTGCCGACCCTTTAGTAATGGAAATGGGAAGGAGAAGGAGCGGGATGGGAGAAAGGGTGTGATTGGGTCTCCGGCACACTCACTCACCGAACGAAACACAACAGTAGGAATACTTCTATTTCACGTCGATATTCTGTGAGAGGGTAGTCCTTCCCCCGGTCGAGCCGGCCCATTCATGCTGAAATCAGCGAGGCTCTAAAAAGCATTCTTAACGGAGACTGGCCATCTACGTAGGAGACTATAGCACATAAGTGTGTACGCAAACACAAGTGCACTGTCTGTTCCCTAACTCCAGATGGGACGGTAATCCGACACGACCGGAGAAATCAAGCGCAGGACCAACGGATTAACGTGCTTGCCGAGGCACGGTTTGTGTATCACCGCCAATTACCTTACTCCGGACAGCTTTTGGGAAATTCTTGACAGAAAAACCTAATGACTATTTGTTGGCCCGACCCGGGATTCGAACTCGAGACCTCATACACAGCAGTCGCATAAACGAAGAGAAGGATTTACCAACGTGAGTTAGTATACTTTTTATGATCTATAATTCTTGAGAACTGAACAGTTACTAATCAATCCTAACTACATATTATAGCTACTGGGTCTCGTCCCCCATTTCCACGCGTGCCATAGAAAGCAGGTTATAATCACATCGAGTGATTACTGCACAATTAACTCGTGCAACAGGGGAGCGAGGTATTAATTATACTCTTTGTTTGTTGTTTCCATTCGCTTTTCCAGTTTCCAGGTATTGTATAACATGAGGTATGTTTGAGATTAGCTACATTGAAGTGTTTATTGTCGTTGTATTGAGACTGCCTCCGTGGCGCAACGGCAGTGATTGTGGCTGCTGTGCATGAGGTCTCGGGTTCGAATCTCGGGATGGTCAACAAAAACATTTTTATATAGAACAGCTGTAAAGGAAGTGACCTCATTCTGGAAGAACTGTTATAAATAAATATAGGGCTTCCAGTGCTACACAAAAAGATATACTTTTTACGATATTGTACCTTAGCCGTATCATCGTGACTACGCCTAAACCGTAATAAGCAGAGATGATAATGTGTTTTGATATGACGGTTAACCTAAAAAATAACAGAAAATTTAATTAAATACATTTACGCCACAGTTAAACATATTTATGTTTATGTTTCGTGTGGTTTTTAATTTTGTTCCATCATCGTACAGCGGGGATAAAATTGATTCCAGTATTTATATTTTTAACTTCAGTAACTTAGTAAAATCAGTTCATAAGTGTTAGGTACTTTGTGACCTAAATGAATAAATTATTTTTCACTTTGACTATAAACTGTAAAGTTAAACGACAAATAATTACTTTACTAGCCATATGAATGCAACCATCGAATAAATAACATAATTTTAACTTCATTAACCTATAGTGTCACAGTAGCACACCGGCGGTCAAGTTCAAATATTTCTGGCATACCAATAATTGACAGTTTAAACTTACTAAACACTAAACAATGACGTTCATTCGTGTACTAAATCAATAAATGATTTGATTTGATTACCATAACCTCAATTTGATCAATGCTGTCCAAACTCACCTCCAAATGATGATTCTCCGCGGCATCGTTGATAGGGCTCTTGCCGTGCCTGTCCAAGTGCAGTCGGGCTCCATGCCTGAGGAGCCAGCGGACTGTACTGAGGTGGCCCCTGGAGGCCGCGAAGTGAAGAGGAGTGGCACCATCACCATCTCTGGCGTTTGGATCCACACCTCGCTCCACAATCTTGAAATTAAGGTTCAAATTAATGCTATATTCGTATACAAATTAGTGTAGCAACAACCGATTGGAAAATCGCTGGACTGTCAGGCAAAGGTATCGAGTTTGAACCCGAGGCACCGCTGAGTTTTTAAAGATTTGTGCATGTTATGTTATTTTCACTATCCCTAGCTTAAACAGTGAAGGGAAACGTCGTGAGGAAACCTGTATGTCTGAAGGTTCTCCATAATGTTCTGAAAATTTGTAAAAGTAGCCTACCCGCATTGGGTTAGCATAGCAGACTATGGTCTAACGCTTCTCATACTCAGAAGAGGCACGTGCTCTGCAGAAGAAAAGTTTATAGACAGATCTGGTATATTTATTATTAGTCTCAAAGCTCCGTACAGTATAAATGTTCATAAATTCGTTTTCAGAATGTTTAAGACTTTGCCATGATTATCATATGACAATAATAGTAATATGAGATCTGTAATGGTGAAACCAGCGTCGCCTTGAATCTAGTCGCTCACACCACTTACCCACTGCTCTGACTTGTATGACTAGGGCAGCTATTTAGGCTGGTTTCACAATCGCGGCGTCCAGACGCGCGCGTTTGTAAATTCACTAGTAGCGTTTTATAGTCACGCTGTTGAAGCGCGCCGCGTTTCTCGTAGGTCCGCCTTGCGTCAAGCGCGTGCTGTTGAAACGCGCTGTTCGACGGCGCGACTGTGAAACCAGCTTTAGGAAACCCATCTAATGATATATCAAGACCGTCCGCCAGTCTTACTTGACACTGTAAAGCTATTCAGGCAGACGCCATTTTCATCCATATATACCATTATACCGACCAATTAAACACAGATCCCTTAAATCCAGATTTATTCGATTTCATATATAGGTCTCCCATTTAATTTTAGATCAAAGTATCAAAGAGCATTTGCATATTAGACCCAAGTAGCCGTGTAAGCCTTTCGTAACATACAATGCTAGATGTTGTGTATGATAGCTAGGGACAAGTGAAACGACTGCTTGCTATATGCACACTGTTTAATCGTCGAGTTACAAGGAGTAATCGGCGGGCCCACACGCACACATATACAACACTAGACAAATAGCCATGAAAGAGATATAAACAATAATTAAACCGTATATATTAATAGTCGATATACATTAAAGATGTCACTTTCTCTACTAAAGGCAGGCGATTATGGATAAAAGTCAACAAACGCAGATTATCCGCTCGCCGATCGACCATCATCAGCGATAGTGAAAGCAAATGCTGTCCATTAGATCTCACGTTCAAATCCCGGATTGAACAGTGTTATTGAGATTTCCTGTCAAGAAACAATTAGCCACAAAACCATAGCTGGCTCAATATACGTATAATAAAGAATTATCAGTTCCTTCTGGGACATTGATGTATAACTATGTATTTTAAACTATGCTTTAAGTCAAAATAAGACAGTAATTCTATAAATATCATAATTAATATTTTTTTTTAAATATGCTGGCTATCCTGACAGACGTAATTGTCCTGTAGACACGAAAAAAAAAACAATTATAAATCATTCTCGAATCCACTTGAACACACCCAAAAAATTTAATCAAGATCGGCTCAACTGTTTAGGAGGAGTTTAATTACAAACACACGCATAGAAGATTTATATATATATAAAGATATTTTCTGCATCCGAATTCCATATATACTTTAACAATGCCAAATCCTAACTTCACGTGGGCGAAATAATAGGGGTTTAAATATAAAGTTGCCGTTTTCTATGAAGAATATCAGTTACGTTGTGAATTTCATACTATTTCATCAATATTTCTTGCCTATTTAAGCCACTGTGGTTTGTCTCAAATTGCCAAAAACGTCATCAATATAATTCTGGCGAATTGAAACAACGGTACAGGCAGACACTATACATATATCTTTAAATATAAATCGTATAAAAGGTTATTGATATATTTTATTATTAACTAGAGGATGCCCGAGCTTCGCCCGCACATGTTTTTTATTTATCCATTTCTTCGCAATCCCGTGGGAATTTCGGGAAATCCCTTCTTAGTGCACCCGTACAGTACCCAAGGAACATACATGTCAAATTTCAGCTTCTTGCGCCCAATAGTTTCGGCTGTGCGTTGTCTGTCAGTCACTCAGTAACGGATCAGAATCAGAATCTTTATTTGTAAATATAGGTTACAGTCGTGTGAGATGTTACATTTGATTTTGTTTCACTATATTTCACCAAAATACGGCATACAAATATAATTATTGCATACTAAATAACATATCATTACAATTTTGAGATGAGAGATGATTGAGATGCATTCATTCATTCGGAAGAGTTTTATATACATATACATACATACATAGATTCACGCCTGTTTCCCAGAGGGGTAGGCAGAGACTACGGATTTCCATTATATATATTATTAATAATACATGTTATTAATGATGCACACACCGCTGCCACTGCGCCGAGTGTTCGGTTCGATCCCCACGCGGGACAAAAAATTGTGCGATCCATAAATAGTTTTGCAGGGTCTAGGTGTTCTTCGTGTCCGTTGTTTGAATGTTTGTTAAGTCCACCGCGACACAGGAATTATTTTTATTGCGGAAGATGTCTATTTATAAACAAAAAAACATTTTTTTTCTTTTATATATATATATATATATATATATACATAATTATAATTATAGTCTATTTTCGAAATATAAATATATTTTGCAAATAACCATTGCATTTTATACAGCAACCACCGAATTTAGATAAAGGCCTATTATGCTTCAAAATGGGTACAAGGATTTCTAATCGCATATCCTAACTAATATTATAAAAGTGAAAATGAGTTTGTTTGTTTGTTTGTTTATTACCTTTTCACGCCTAAACCACTGAACTGATCATCCTGAAATTTTGCATATACGTTGACAGGTGTACAGAAACGGACATAGGCTGCCTTTCATCCCGAAAAAAAATACTTTTACCGAGGAAAACAATAATAAAGTTCTTATGATAATAGATGGCGCCACGTGTCTTTCGCATCATGATTGAATTATATTATCACAAGCAGTGTACAACCCGAATTAATTGTCAAATTCTAAATTAACGCGAGCGAAGCCGCGGGCAAAAGCTAGTAAATATATAAATGACTTTATTATTGACTGAAACTATACCGCGCCTTTAATGGTTTTCATGAATATTAAAAAGTAGCCAATAAATTAGAATGAGCGATACTTTCATTCTGCGTTAGGAAGTGATATGTAGAGCATAGGCTTACAGTTCCGTTAATGACTAATTATCATAAAAGGCCTGTACACGATTTCTCTGTATGCATATTGATACAAATTCTATAAAAAACTGATAGGTACACAAATTTAATAAAAGTAATTATTCAATCACTAGAGAAGGAATTACAGTAAAACTGCTGAAAGATAAAAGATAATTTATTTTGCAAATATGGGTACAAAAAAAGGTGATAAACATGTTATGGTGTTCAGCCATATTTTACCAATCGGCATGCAAAAACATTAGTGTCATACACATTCAATTTAAAAACTAAATTAAAATACTGAAAAAACAAAATAAGGTCTATTTAATAATAGGAAGAGTAAAATCCCTCTCATTTAAAAAATCTAAAATACTGTAGTAGGCTTTATTAAGTAAGAATTTACGCAGCGTCTTCATAAAAAGCAATGGGGGCAGTTCTCTCCAACTCTTAGGGCATTTATTAAATATGAATGGTGCCATACAAAAGACACTTTTGCGCATAAATGTTGTGAATGATCGGATGTTCAAAAAATAATTTATATAACACTAGATTTTGCCCGCGGCTTCGCTCGCGTAAATGTAGGTTAGGTTAGGTTAGTAACAGTAATCTTTTCTGGATAAAAAGTACTGACAACTGACAACGAGTATGCGAGTTGATGTCGAATAGTTAAGACGTGAAACTGTAGGGGTGCTGATGTGTTCTTGTGGAGTCCAAATAAAATACTTCTTGATAGATACATACATACATAGATTCACGCCTGTTTCCCAGAGGGGTAGGCAGAGACTACGGATTTCCATTTGCTACGATCCTGACACACTTCTCTGGCTTCATTCACTTTCATCACATTCCTCATACACGCCCGTCGGTTCAAGAAGCTCTTAACCTGGCCTTTGTCCAGAACGCCTCCGATCTGGTCGAGAAACGTTCGCCTAGGTTTTCCTCTTGCGACTGTTCCATTCACACTAGCCTTATAAACTTTCTTAGTCAGTCTTTCCTCGTCCATTCTTTCTACATGTCCAAACCAGCTTAACATACCCTTTTCTATTCTTGTAACTATATCCACTTTCATGCCGCATCTCACTCTAATCACACTATTTCTTATTCTATCTTTCAGAGTCACACCACATATGCTGCTCAACGCTCTCATTTCTACAGCATTTATTCTGCTCTCATGCTTCTTTTGCCATACCCAACTTTCACTTCCATACATAAGTGTGGGCACTAATAGTCCTCTATGAACAGCCAAACGTGCCTTTTCGGATACATTTCGACTGTTCATAATTCTTGATAGATATGGTTATATATTTACTGGTACCAGATATAAATACTATAAATACATATTGGACTTCAACCTAACTGAGTAATTGTGGGGAGACGACTGTCGCGCGGCGCTACAGCTTACTTGCGCCTGTCGGCACAAAACTATCGTGTCAGCAGTGTCGCTACAAAAGCGTTACAAACAAACAAATTAACAACCAAACAAACAACTCACAGTCGCATGACGGCCTCGATGGCGTAGTGGTTAGTGTAACCGACTGCCACGCCTGAGGTCGCGGGTTCGATGCCCGCACAAGTCAAACATTTGTTTGCATGAACATGGATGTTTGTCTTGGTCTAGGTGTTTCTATGTATAATATGTATGTATTTACAAAAAAAAAGTTATATATGTATGTTTATCCATAGTCTAGTACCCATATTACAAGCTCTGCTTAGTTTGGGCTAGATGGTGTTGTGTGTATGTGGTAGAATATTAATATTATTTAGAATATTAATATTATTTATAATATTAGTTAGGAAGTATCAGATTTTGAGTCAAGGAATTTTAAGAGCACGGAATCTGGAATGGTGTCGGTTAGACGGTAATAGCTTCGATCCATACGTGGAACCAGAATTCATAGTTAGCTGTTGCTAACTATGAATTCTGGTTCCTATACTAATATTATAAAGCTGAAGAGTTTGTTTGTTTGTTTGTTTAAACGCGCTAATCTCAGGAACTACTGATTCGATTTGAACAATTATTTTAGTGTTGGACAGCCTATTTATCGAGGAAGGAATGCTATATAACATCACGCTACGACCCACGGCGGCCGCGCAGTAACGATAAACGCGGGTGAAACCGCGGGAACATCTAGTAACACATACAGGTCTGCCTACCCTTAAAGAATATATGCATACTTATATGTAATTATTATAACGTTTAATTAGTTATATCACCAAACACCACAAAATAAAACTAAGTTTCATACATGGTGTCCATTTAACCACAAGATCTCAAAGCTTATTTTGAAAACCACCATTCATAATCTCAATTCCATTCATCTCAATTAACTCGTATACGAAAATTTCACTACAACTTGTTCTAGCAACAAAATCATTGCAATGAATCACAATCCTAAGGTTCTTAACGTGAAACGATAAAACGCTCACTTTTGTAACAAAGTTCGTAAGTATTTAAAACTAGCTGACACGCGCAACTTAGTCTGTTTCATATAAGAGAATTTGCCCCGTTTTTGCAACGTTTTTCATTGCTGCTCCGCTCCTATTGGTCGATAAATGGGCTATCCAACACTAAAAGAATTTTTCAAATCGAACCAGTATTTCCTGAGACGCGTTCAAACAAACAAACTCTTCAACTTTATAATATTAGTATAGATAAGTGCGGTATGATCGACGATGTACATTTTGATATGGTCGTAATTCATATGTGAACTAGCTTTTGCCTGTAACTCCGTCCGCCTGGCCTTTAGTATGACAGTGATATTTATCTTTATCCAATTGAATTTCGATACAAATACCGAAAATAGTTATTAGTAAATTTAAAATAATACCTGTGTTCGGATACAAAACAGGCTTTATGTGATAATCCTATTAACTTAGGAGTTAATGGGATTATCGCATAATGCTTGCTTTGTATCTCAACAGGTATCATATGTGATTATTAGTAAAAAAACCATTCATATTGCTTGTCTACAACAAGAGTCACCGTCTACCAAGGAGAATTTTAAGGATAACACTTTTGCCTTATCCGAGAATCGAACCTGAGGCCTTATGCTCAACAGGTTATATTATTATGTATATCCGATAAACCTAACCGTTGAACCACTGATGCAGTCGTCAAATAAATTAAAACGTTTATATCTGATTGCTGAACAGTCACCTTTTGAACTAATTTAAAAAAAAAACAGAGGTATGTTAATTAAATGTCTTTGAGGCATTTTAATATTCGATGACGTCAATAATACCTCTGAGGTTTCCGGTTAGAAATAAAATGTCTCTGTTTAATAGCGGCATATTTATTAAGTCTATACTATTATTAGCTAATCCGTAGAAAATAACACATCAATCCGACTAATATTTATAAATGTCAAAGTTGGTTAGATGTTTGTATATTTGTGACTCCATTACGCGGAAACTGGTTAACGAATTTGGACAAAAATTAAAACTACTCTCTCACTAGGAATAAATTGTGTGTCGCAAGGTAATTTAAAAACATTCAAACAATGGACACAAAGAACCTCCGGTCTCGGCACAACAATTTGTGGATCACACAAATTTTTGTCCGCCTGGAGATCGAACCCACAACACTGAACGCGGTGGTAGTGGCGAGTCGATCACTTAAATTACTACGCCATCCGTGCAGTCAAAATCATATTATTACACACGTCGTAAGTATTGTCTGAATCTATTTGAAGATTTGAAGATATTTATATGAAAGCTATTTTTTTACGAAACCTTCTCCCTAGCTTTTATTATTCCCAAGTCACTTGGGTCGGCTTTCTAGTCTAACCGGATTTGAATGGATATCAGTTTTTACACGGAGCGACTGCCATCTGACCTCCGCAACTCGAAGGCTAACGATACCCTAAGGCTAGACCAGTGTCAGGATATTAGAGGGCACTGACTTCCCAATAACGACTGCCATAGATGTTCATGGCAGCCGGGACCGACGGCTTAACGTGCTCTCCGAGGCGTGGAGCAGGCGATAATTGTCAATCAATACGCACATAATTTCGAAAAGTCATATAACTTCCGAAAGTCAGAGGTGCGTGATGTGGGTTCGACCCCGAGACCCTCTGCATTGCAGTCTGATGATCTCCCCACTGAGTTAACGCTGCATTTTTTTACAAAAACAATAGTTTAAATTATCACAATTTCACTGCCAATGCGCCGAATGTTTTAGATTCGATAAAAAGCTTGTTTGATTCAAAAATATTTTTTTGAATCTGGGTGGTCGCTGTATATCTTATTTTAATCTCGGACTAAAATACCTATTATCTCTAGACCGAAAGCTGTAATTTATAAGATAAAAATATTCTAAAATAAACTTTACAAAGACGCTAAGTTAAAATGTTTTGAAACCAATGCATTAATGAATGCTTGTTAGTCAGCGCAGAGCTATAAAACCATAAATAAACAAATTCTATCTTTATATCTAGCCGGATAAGCATTATTAAATGAAAGTCAACTAAAGTCCAGCAACACTGGATTTATCAAGATTTATTTAGTATTGAATTAGCCTTGAGTTCTGCTATTAGGCTTGCAAAACACCCAGTGTATATGAAATGCTAAGATAAATGCCATTTCGATGCTTATTTGGTTGCATTATAAAATGAGCTCTTCGACTAATAAATGATGTTCGATAATTTTGATAAGAAGTGTGCTCATTTTGTGTGGAGAGATTTCGTATTGTGTAGATTTACGTAATTATTATAAAATAGATACTGATTTTGTATACAGAGTGATTTTGAAATCGTGTAATTTCTTTTAACCACGCATTCTACTGATGGTATAGAATAATCCTGACCATATATTTTTATTAGAATTTTTTTTTGGAAATATTAATGAACCGTTTTTTTCGTGAAATGGTTTTAGATAGCCATATGTTAACCACCCGAGGCAATTTTAATATTTTACTATTTAAAAAAATAACATATCAATAAAATAATTATTAATGTCGTAAATAATAACGGGTGGTCCTTTTTATTGCCCCTTATTATTTACGACATTAATAATTATTTTATTGATATGTTATTTTTTTAAATAGTAAAATATTAAAATTGCCTCGGGTGGTTAACATATGGCTATCTAAAACCATTTCACGAAAAAAACGGTTCATTAATATTTCCAAAAAAAAATTCTAATAAAAATATATGGTCAGGATTATTCTATACCATCAGTAGAATGCGTGGTTAAAAGAAATTACACAATTTCAAAATCACTCTGTATATATTTATAGTATTACACCTTTATTCTAGAAAGGATAGGCAGCAATTTTTTACACTTACTATAATTTAAAATACGTAAGACTGAGCAATTGCCTAGCTAGCAATAAAATAATATCTACTTAAAACCATCACATACGAAATGTGTGTGTAAAAACCTTGCCACCCATTTTGTGACATAGATGTGAGGATGTATACCTAACTATGTATGTATTTTGATACCGCACCGTGTGTATCATTTTTAACCCACATCGCGCACCTCTGACTTTCGGAAGTTATATGACTTCGAAATTATGTGCGTATTGATTGACAATTATCGCCTGCTCCGTGCCTCGGAGAGCACGTTAAGCCGTCGGTCTCGGCAGCTATGAACATCTATGGTAGTCGTTATTGGGAAGTCAGTGCCCTCTAATATCCTGACACTGGTCTAGCCTTAGGGTATCGTTAGCCTTCGGGTTACGGAGGTCAGATTGCAGTCGCTCTGTGTAAAAACTTATATCCAGTCAAATCCAGTTAAACTAGAAAGCCGACCCCAAGTGACTTGGGAATAATAAAGGCTAGGGAGAAGAAGACTATGTTTATCATTTTAGTATAAAGCATTTCTGAAAAGATATTTTCCTTGGACAAAATCTGTTTCTTGTGACTATAAAATACAATAAAATCATTTCGAATTGTGTCACTTGTATAACGTTCTAAAAATACACTAACAAATACGTTATATCAATTTGTATTTATTAAAGTATAATTGGTATTAGATAACTAGATCATATATTTAAATAAATATATGTAGAGATAGTTATTCAATGATTCATTAGACGTTTTATTAAATTTGTTGTGACTTAATTAGTTCATTTTATAAATTGATCTAATAATAATTACATATTTGTTGCGGAAATGACATAACCGCGCCTATCCGTAATGCTTTGTAGGTAATATTAGGTAATGATTGTATTTATGGCTTTCTTATGCACATCAATCCTATCCTAACTAATATTATAAAAGCGAAAATGAGGTTGTTTGTTTGTTACCTTTTCACGCCTAAACCACTGAACCGATCATCCTGAAATTTTGCATATACGTTGTCAGTTGTACAGAAACGGACATAGGCTACCTTTCATCCCGAAAAAAATTACAGTTCCGAGGAAAACAACAATAACGTTCTTATGATAATAGATGGCGCCACGTGTCTTTCGAATCATGATTGAATTATATTATTATACAAGCAGAGTACAACCCGAATTGATTGTCAAATTCTAAATTAACGCGAGCGAAGCCGCGGGCAAACGCTAGTAATACAATAATTATTATAGGCTAAAAAGGCTGACTTCTAACTGTGCCTGACCTTTGCCATACTGCTGACCTTAATTAGTCTAATTTTATTAACTTTACAAATTTTTTTCTTGTTTTTATTGCCATTGGTGGCAGACGAGCAAGTGGCCCACCTGATGGAAAGTGGTAACCGCTGCTCATGACTTCAGCAATGTCAGGACACAGCAAAGCCGCTGCCTACCGTGAAAGAAGAACTCTCTTTAAACCACGTTTGAAGAAGGACATATCATAGCGCTCGGGAAACACCGAAGCTGGCAGTTCATTCCAGAGCTTGCACGTACGTGGGAGAAATGATCGCTGAAAGCGTACCGTCTTAGAATTGAACGCTTCCAGGTGTTATGGATGAACTCTGCTTCGTTGTCGACTGGTACGGTGATAGAAAGGGGCCGCTGGTACCAAATCAAACAGTTCTTCAGAGCACTCCCCGTGAAAGAGTCGGTAGAACACGCAGAGAGACCCAAAGTCTCTCCGTTGCTCCAACGACTCCAATCTATCCGTTAGATTGGGATCATCGACGATTCGAACTGCCCGTCTTTGTAGGGAGTCAAGTGGGTCGAGCTGGTATTTGGGGTCCCCTGCCCAGAGATGTCAGCAGTACTCCACGTGTAATTACGTTAAATTTGTTTTCTGGGTACTTGGATATAATATATGAAGGGTTAAAGTTATACTAATTATATTATAAAAAAACGAACAACATTAGAACTTGGCAATCGTAGAAGTAGATTATAAGTTTGTTTTGTTCTAATATTAATTCGGGAAAAACTGAGTAATGCCTACGTTTCTATGGAGGATACATTGACTGTGTTTCCTCTTAAGCCTGATTATAATCTATTGCGTAAAAGCATTTGATACGATTTAAGGTTAGGTACGTAAAGCTGAAGAGCTTGTTTGTTTTTTTCACACACTTATCACTAGAACTACCAGTCAGATTTGAGTAACTTTTTGCATTTGAGAATGGTTATAGGCTATATAACATCACGCTTCGAAATGCAGGAGTGGAGCAGTAATCATAATCGTGGATGACATTACGAGGGACAGTAACATTGTAAATCCTGATGTTGATGTAACAGATGCAAACTTCAGACAGTTTCTAAATAAAAAATACAAGTATAATTTAAATTGCCAATAAGTTGTGATTTTAGGAATTTAAGTTTCACTTTTAGGTTTATTAATTCAGAGAAGACGACATACTATTAATATATTTTGTCTCTGAATTCAGAGACAAAAAATATTAATGATATGTCGTGAGCCTGCCTAATAAGCTTAATACACTCTCTCCGACTACGTAACGTCTAGACGTCTAGACGCCATATATAGGGTCTTTCTAGCCCTAGGGCTAGAAAAACCTCATACATGGGTTGGTGACATAAGTCATACAACAGATTATGTAACACTACAGTATGGCCTGGGTGGTAATAAATGCGCCTGGCGAATCTTTTACAAAGTATGCCATACTATAGGACTGGTGAAAACTCTTTGAAGTGTAGCTAGCCTAATAGGTAAGACATCGGACGACCGTAATATAGTGGATTCGATCACTACCTATTGCATTACTACGTGAACCTACTGCTAACCCAAGCATTGATAAGCTGAATATTTATGTTAGTACTAGCTTTTGCCCGCGGCTTCGCTCGCGTTAATTTAGAATTTGACAATCATTTCGGGTTGTACTCTGCTTGTAATAATATAATTTTATCATGATTCGAAAGACACGTGGCGCCATCTATTATCATAAGAACGTTATTATAATTTTTTTCGGGATGAATGGTAGCCTATGTCCGTTTCTGTACACCTGTCAACGTATATGCAAAATTTCAGGATAATCGGTTCAGTGGTTTAGCCGTGAAAAGGTAACAAACAAATAAACTCATTTTCGCTTTTATAATATTAGTTAGGATTAGGATTAGGATGGTATAATTTTGTCGCACATGAGACACAGACACACATAATAATTTTGTATGTTATGGTTGCTTAATCTGAGTCACTATTATTCATTTGTTTTTCTTTTTTATGTCTCTCTGTGTCAATCAATAAATGTTTTTTTCTTTTTAGTAATAGGCTGTGAGGCGGATCAAAAAGAAATTCCGGAATTTGTATTTCAATTTGGTATTAATTCCTGTGTTACAGGCGCTTTACAAACATTATAACAACAGACACAAATAACACCCAGAACTCGGAAGAACTACATCACACGTTCGTACATCATCATCATCAGCAGGCTATAATAGTCCACTGCTGGACATAGCCCTCCCCCAAAGAGCGCCATAGCGCCCTGTCTTCAGCTTGCCGCATCCAGAATCTGCCTGCAGTCTTTCGCAGATCGTCATCCCACCTGGTCGGAGGGCGTCCTACACTACGTTTGCCGAGTCGCGGCCTCCACTCAAGAACACGTTCGTACACGGGATAAAAATTGTGTCAATCATACAATTTTTATCCCGTGTACGAACCTAGCCCACAACACAGTGGCGAGGTGATCTTTTAAACTATCAGTATAATATAATTCACCTTAAACAATCAAGGACCTAATAATAGACCTAATAATCCTAACTAATATTATAAATGCGAAAGTGAGTTTGTTTGTTTGTTACGCTTTCACGCCTTAACTGCTCAACCGATCAACATGAAATTTTGCATACACGTTGTCAGGGGTACAGTATAGGACATAGGGTACCTTTCATCCAGAATAAAGAACTGTTGCAAACCTAACCTAACCTACATTTACGTGAGCGAAGCCGCGGGTGAAAACTAGTATAATATAAACTACTAGCTGTCCCAACAAACGTTGTCCTGTATAAATGAAAAACAAACCAAATCTAAACCATTCTTGAATCCACTTGAACACACACAAAAAATTTCATCAAAATCGGTCCAGCCGTTTAGGAGGAGATTAATTACAAACACACGCACAGAAGATTTATATATATAAATATATACCCGAAAGGGTAAGGTGAGAGCCTATTACTGTTTTACGAGCACATTTTTAGACTCTTTTTTGACAAAATAAACTACAACACTACTACAACCGTGAATCAATCCCGAGACATCACGCATTCACCACCGCTGCGCCTCTGACGCAGACATCAATCTGTAACTAACACGCTGTAAGTAGTTGTCAGCTTTTACACGGGAGATTTATTGAATGTTTTAAAGGTGTACCTCTAAAACATGCATAAACACTCGAACATAAACTCTCGCACATAAGCGCACAACTTACATCATTAGAAAGAATGACAGGCAACTACGCAATACTTTTGCTCATTTCCTTTAATATCTAGAAAATTCTATCATCAATCATAATAGAAAAATAAGAAACTTAATATCCTATCATAGTTTGTGAGGAAAAAGGAATTTTCCGCAGGTGATCGGACGTTTGAACGCCACAGTATAATACGCGCGTGACCAGGTATCATTACTTCCAGTTTATGCGATCGATGGAGGTCGTTCACCTTTACGATTTACACCAGTCAGCGGAGCACGTATCTCAGAAATAAAGCTATTATGGTTTAAAAAGAATAAGTAACATACACGGGTCTTGTAATAAGATTTATTGAATGAAATGGTGATTCAGTGTTTTTTGTTTCTGTTTATAAGAATATGTTGTTGTTTAAAGGAAAGTTGTGTGTTTATGTAACTTAATGTTAAGCTTAATATGAGTTGTAACAAGAAGATGTGTATATATTTATGTACTAGCTGTTACCTGCGACTTCGTCCGCGTAGATTTTAATTAAAAAGTGTTTGTCGTCGCGGAACCCTACTATATTTCTCTGCCCAAGTTACTTAAATGGCGTAATTTTTATAGTGTAAAGCTAGATAATAGCATGGCTTACTCAAAAACAACATTTAAATATGCGTCGTTAGATTACACGCTGCCACAGAATGTGTAAAAAAAATAAAGATTCACAGCTCATCCCCCGTAGGTGATAGCGTGATAATATGTAGCCTATATGTTGACCCGACCTGTTAGTAATATTCATGCAAAATTTGAAGTAAATCCACGCAGTGTATAGCTCGGACATACATACATACAGCAAACAGACAAACAGACAAAAATTCTAAAAACTATATTTTTGGTTTCGATATCGATTGTAGATCATGCCCCAAGTATTCTTTAAAAAAAATATTCAATGTACAGTTTTGACTTTCCTACGATTTTATTATATGTATAGATAGTATATCGCTTATATCATTTAATAAGGCAGAGGCGTGTTACAGCTATATATAGTTTTAAGACTCACGTTATAATATAAATATATTTATAGTTTTATATAGTTTAAATCAGAGGTTCCCAGACTTTTTTCTCATAGACCACTTTCAAAATTTAGCTGGTTCCGGTGGACCCCCTGCAGCTACATGTCTACTATTTTCTTTGGCATATTATTTATATTGGTGAAGAATGAAACAAGTTCATGGCAATTAAAAAAAAATATCGGATCTCTACGGGCTGACCTTTTTTTTATATTCTCGGGGCTGAACCTACCACGGTAGGCGGGCTGACCTTTTTTTTTAGTAATTCTCTACTGAAATACCGGTAAGTTCGAGACCACTGGTACTGAATATGAAATATACAAATTTTTACAAGTAACAGTCGCTGAGCTTCTTAAAATATTATCTGAAGTCAAGCCATCATTTTAATTCTTCACTATTGTGAATTGTCAACCCCATTTTTTTGTCAAGCCAACGTAGACACCCGTCGAGTCTTCCGTGGACCCCTGGGGGTCCACCTGGACCACTTTGGCAACTAAAGGTTTAAATAAATGAGCATTTTCCATATACCGGGAAAATTAAAGACTACACGCTGCTACATAGAATCTCTTGTCAGAAAAACTGCAAAATAATTGGCTAGGAATCAAACCTTACCTTAGCCTTTTTATTATATTATTAGGATCTAGTTGAAAACAGCACCAAGCTTCCTTAGCTGAACAAGGTACAATTTGGCAGAACTTAATAATTTTATATATTTTATATCAAACTTGTTAATATTGTTTTTCGTTTTTGTCAAATAAAATTAATATTCTTTCTTTTCTTTCTTTCCTTACCCTTAGTAAGGTCTGATTCAAAACAATCGAATTTACTAGCGCCGCGCTATCGGGGCCGAGAAGAGAATATAATAACAATTTGAAAACGCGTTAAAATTCATTAATTCAAGTACGAGGTCCAATGTTGCAATATATTTAAAATAACTAATTAAATATGAAGCTATTTATTATAAGCCTACTTACTATCGAAATTCTGTATATTTAATTCTCTATTTCGGTCAAACACAAAAAAGTATAAAAAACTGTTCAGTTTACTTAAACCTTACACAAATAATTATTATAACGTGCATGAATTTTATAAATCAAGGTTATGGTTGGGCCTACTTAGTTTATAAAGTTTTTATGATTTAACGCCGCAAATATAAATTTGTGAATCTGATATGTATTAAAATGTCCCCTTCTGTAGACTGTTCGGATACGAGGTACGACAGTTCTACAGTAGTTTAAAAAAATTCAAGAACAATTAGGACTTTACTTCAATTAATTATACATTCGAAAACTAAAGCACTTTTACGACATTGTTCGTAAAAAGAAATAGTATTTTTCGTTACGAATAAAACTAAAATAAACATTTGTTCCAATATCCATAGTATTCTCCTGTAGACACGTAAAATAGACATAATTTTATAATTATTGAACGCATCCATAACTTTTTTTTTATAGTGTTGGCATTACAGATTTCTACATCTGTCATTTGTTCGTAAATGGGTTAAAAGGTGTTAATGCCGGTGAATAAAAAATATTTAAACTGTTACACAAGATTTTGGTCACGTTTGTTGGATCTTTCCTGTACTACCTGTATGTTGGTAAGTAGACACTTTAAAAATAAATGAGACGTAAGCTTTTACGCATATTAGCGAACTGGTGGCTGTATCCAATATGCTTTTTTCCTAACCTCAAAATGTAATCCGCCATCTTTAAGTTTTTGCTATTTTTCTTTTCTGTAGACAACTTTACCATAGAAAAGATGTCCATTCTGTGGACAAATTTACATTATTTTTTATAAAGTATACTACACGTATTTAAAATCATTAATTGCTAAGTAAGGAAAATGAATGTTGTTTTGAGTATTTGTAATCAGGGTTTGCAATAAATAATTATTTTATAATTACTTATAATAAGGTTTATGTTATCATCTGTGGACAAGTAAGACTTTTCTGTGTACAGATAAAAAATTAAAAAGTGATTATTTGCAAAAATATTAAAGACTGATCTATGTCGATATTATTAAGGATAAACAAAGTGTACAACATTAATAAAAGGCTGATTTTCAAACTGATATGTGGTGTTTTTTCTTTTGCATATTTTGAAATACACATTTTGTGTTTGACCCATTTACATATAATATTATGTAGCCATATTAGGACACTTTAATTCATATTTAAATGTGTCACTTATTCAAATGGTTGCACTATGTGTGATAGTGCATTGCCTGATAAATATATACTATTAGCATAATATAATGCGACTTTATTGTGTAATATCATTATTCTGTAGACATAAACACACACATACAAATATACAAGCACACGCATACACACACACACACATGCGCCTTTAGAGAAGAGTACCGGTGAAATCTTTTGAAACAATATTCACGAATAATAAATACATAATTATATTATCTCAACATCGTTATTTGTTTCTATCAGAATATGATTAATAGCATTAATTTCTTGTAAATGAAATCATATTTAGCATACATCAATAAATCATCTAATAAACAAGTAAGTAAGCGAAAGTAAACTTTTTGGAGATTCTTCATAATAATTTTTTCTTTTTTTATACAACTCACGTCATCAAGCATACGGCCCACCTGATGGTGCCATAGTACCGATACTACACTGACGATATCAACAGTTTTCAAGTTACATACCATCCATTTAACGCAATCCAGGCAGCCAGTTTGCGCAGCAGCGTGAATAGGCAACATGCCATCACGCGCTCTGGCATCGAGCCTTCCACCTGCTTCCAGCACCAGGTACTTGAGTACCGCCAAGTGTCCCTCCTGAGCGGCTAGGTAGACCGGTGTCACGTCGTTGTCCATAGCCGTGTTGGCACTGCGGAAGAAAGAACTAAGTATAAGTATGGTTATATAGTATCTTCTATAGAAAGTGGTGATAACCCAGTGGATTAGGTATTGGATTTGCAAACGTAAGGTTCTAGGTTCGAACCCCACCTATTACACTACCGATGAGAACTCTAAAAAAGAAAACTAGTATACAAATTTATATAAATCTATAAAAAAAAAATACCTATAGACGCGCGACGCGATTTGGTAGGTATTAGGAACTACTTAGGGCATTTCTTGGGATAAATAAGAATATTTTGCGTACTTCATTGCTTTTTACCGGATTTTGAGTCTATGTATTATCCTAGTTATATAGAACTCAATATAAGAGTAAGAGTTAATTTAACATTTTTGAATGTGCGCCATTTCCGTGTTTATTATGATTCTAAAATAATTTTTCACACACAATGAAAAGTGATTATAGAAGCTTAGTACACATTTAGATCCTTGTCTCGTGAACCTAAATGAATGTTAATAGATTTTGTGATATAATTAGATATCTAAGAATTTGTAAAGTTCACACAAGCGCTAAGCTAGTCATGATTCATACCTAAATTCGCGGTTTATAGTTTATTTTTAATATTAAATAATTACACATGTTTAATGCAATATGAAGATAAACTAATTTAAAAATATAATTATATTTTAAGTTTGAAACTAAAGTCCGCATATTATATATAGTATTCATGACTACAAAGATAATTAAAAACACGATAAAATTCTCACTCTATAATTTTCTATCATTAAAACGAATAAACCAATAACTTGGTGTATCGTGCCTAAATTTTATGTAATACACGCACTTATGTAATAAGATTTTCATCATTTGGATAAGTGTACACTGTACACCAATGCTATATTCGGTTACATATAAGAAATATCACTATAAATATATGATAAAGATAGATATAAAAAAAACATTAACATTGAAATTAAACAAACTTTATACGGATTTTATCGCGATGTTTATTTTTTATAAAACACTGTTATTACCTACATAATTTTGTAACTTTAAACTACTATTGTTAAACACTTTTACTAATTACTGTTTACTTCACTTTAAGCTATTTAAATGATATAACTATTTAGAGAGACTAAAAGTAAGATGGTAGTTGTCTCAATGTTCCAGTGTCAGCTGAGAAGACTACCATCTTAGTCTCCCCGTGACCATGGTTGCTGAAAAGCAACCGAAACGTCGGGGAAAGTGTAAAATTAAATCTAAATAGTTGTATCATTTAAATAGCTTAAATTGAAGTAAACCGTAACTAGTAAAAGTGTTTAACAATAGTAGTTTAAAGTTTCAAAAATTACGTAATAATAGTGTCTTACAAAAAATAGTAGCTTAAAGTTTCAAAAATTATGTAATAATAGTGTTTTACAAAAAATAGTAGCTTAAAGTTTCAAAAATTATGTAATAATAGTGTTTTACAAAAAATAGTAGCTTAAAGTTTCAAAAATTATGTAATAATAGTGTTTTATAAAAAATAGTAGCTTAAAGTTTCAAAAATTATGTAATAATAGTGTTTTATAAAAAATAAACAACGCGATAAAATCCGTATAAAGTTTGTTTAATTTCAATGTATAACATTCGCGTAAACGTAAGACATATTATGTAAAACATTAACATGGTTAAAATTGACTTCACGAATGTCAAAAGTGGGTTTTTGTCTATGGTCACCACTGATCTAGCTACACAGTGGTTGGACTGCGGATGGAAATCCTAGCTAATATTATAAATGCGAATGTAAGTTTGTTTGTTTGTTACGCTTTCACTCCTTAACTACTCGACCGATCATTTTGCATTCACGGGTACAGAAAAGTAATAGGGTACCTTTCATCCAAAAAAGTACTGTACCTAAACGCAAGGAAAGCCACGAGCAAAATCTAGTAGTGCTATAAAAAGCTTTAAATTCATCCCAAGGAAACTTGTTCATTTAACTATATACCGTCTACGAATCTGTGTAGTAATTAACAATTATCATTATATAATCCTAACTATATAATATTATAAAAGCGAAAATGAGTTTGTTTGTTTGTTACCTTTTCATGCCTAAACCACTGAATCGATCATCTTGAAATTTTGCATATACGTTGACAGGTGTACAGAAACGGACATAGGCTACCTTTCATCCCGAAAAAAATTACTGTTCCCGAGGAAAACAACAATAACGTTCTTATGATAATAGATGGCGCCACGTGTCTTTCGAATCATGATTGAATTATATTATTATACAAGCAGAGTACAACCCGAATTGATTGTCAAATTCTAAATTAACGCGAGCGAAGCCGCGGGCAAACGCTAGTACTGTATAAAATATACGCATTTACATTGACAACTTTTTGTGGTACCAAGGTTACTACAAATAATATTAGGAATCGATATAAATAGTCAAATCGAGAGCAGGTTTTCGATGTTTTATTTTTCATAATTTATGCAGCAGGCAGTGATACTAGATACGGCACGCATTGAGAGAAGTTTGGAAGCCTGACGTAATAAAATATCGATAATAATATTTTTATATAATTTGAAGGAGATTAGTTGAATTGCTACGTAGCCCTTTTCCTCACTCCAAATTTTCTGGACCCTACAGTCAGCTTGTGACCACGGCCGGTGTACCCTAGTCGAAACGGCAAACATAAAAAAGTAAACGCGTGCATGAGCGCGTTAATATCCGTTACGTATTATATAATTATATAGCGCCCATAATGATCTAATTTGTTTATAAGTCCATCTTTATATATAACATTATGGAATGCAATGAAATATTTAGTAATA
Organism: Catocala sponsa; assembly: GCA_963564715.1. Lineage (NCBI taxonomy): Eukaryota > Metazoa > Arthropoda > Insecta > Lepidoptera > Erebidae > Catocala > Catocala sponsa. Next base: position 21,606,936 of record OY751341.1, on the reverse strand, counting down.
AATATTGTCTTAACCAATAGCAGCTTAAACCCTAAAACCAGTGGGTCCCTAAACATTTTATATTTTAAATGCATTTTCTTTATATTAAAATGTGAAAAATATACTTACGTATTAAATGAATAATGATCAAAATAACTGAACTAATTTAGTTGTAGTTTCGAGACATGCTTTGAGGTAAATTCGATTTAACAGCTTTATTATCTTGTTTGTCATCATATTTAGATAAAACAACTAGTTAGTCATTTAAATCTGTTATGAGATAATTGTATAATATTAAAGTAAGATATGACAGTAACTCATGATGTATGATCAAAAGTATGAAATCACGTATACAGCAGCTTTTAAGAATATAAAAACGGAGATTATAAAGAAAACCAAAGACACTTTATTTAAGAATCCGCAACACAAAATACAATCCAAAGAAAACAAATAACTTCTGCAAATAATCCGATTGCAGCCACATCCAAGTATTCGATTGCACAATGACAAAAAAACACATCTTTACGCTTCTATCGGTTTCAATGATCTACAACTAACCAGCGATGTTATAAAAGACATAAAAAGCGTATTCAACCTGCGCTGACCTCTATACTTACTTTCGAAATCTTTAAATACTAAACGATCCATCGAGATTGACTCTATATATAAGCATATCGCATCTATTTTGTATATATTGATGAATGGATTGAAGTTTAGTAAATTGTATTTTTAGTAGAGTCTAATTTGATTTTAAGCTGCGTTGATCTTGAAGCATAAACTTCTGCTTGAGCTTAGGACTGATCATGAAGTCTCGAGTTTAATTCCAATGTTGAGTTTATGAGGTTTTCTTATAGACGAGAGTTGAGGTAGATAGAGAGGTAATAGGCTATGTGGGACCTAAATATAGATGGCGTGACGTGAGTGTAATCCACCTTTGCGTACCTATTTTAACCCTGGTACGGACTGCACATTCTAAGGTACGAGTAGTCTAGCTCAATTTGCATGTTAGGTACTCACAGATAGATATGAAAGATTAACTGAATATTAAGAGCAGCGATAGCTCAGTGGGGAGACCAACAGACTGCAGGGCACAGGGACTCGGGTTCGAACCCACGTTGCGCACCTCTGACTTTCGGAAGTTATATGACTTTTCGAAATTATGTGCGTATTGATTGACAATTATCGCCTGCTCCGTGCCTCGGAAAGCACGTTAAGCCGTTGGTCCCGGCTGCCATGAATATCTATGGCAGTCGTTATCGGGAGAGTGTCGACACAAAAGATCCTACTGGGTCGAAGTGTCGCCGGTCTGCACTGACTGGCCCCCGCATAAGATAAGAAGATAAGCACTGAACATTGCTACGTTTGTTGGATTGCCACAAGTCTGACCGCGAAGCAAAACGTACTTGCAGTCTCTCCAGATCGCAAAACGCATATCAAAATCAAATCAAAAATATGTTTATTCATGTAGGTCATAAAGTAACACTGATGAACGTTATAGCTACACAGGTTCTTATTTTTACAATTAAGATTTGCTAAGCCTGTAAACTTTTAAACTATACAGTTAAAAATTTTAAAAATTGTATACCTATACAATTTTCATTGTTAAATGTCGGCGACGTGCTCTATTCCGCTGTCCAATGCATCCAATGAAGATCAATCTAATCAAGAGTACACTTGCTTTTGGCTTATGTTTAACTTATCATCAGATATAATAAAATATAACAGTCAAAAATAGTAAATGATTACCAAATTGCACAGCAAAATATATTTTAAGAGATCAAAATAAGTAGACGGAGCCCCGCTTAGCGGGGCTCCTATTTTTGGGTGAGTTTAAGAAGGAACCTAACATAACCTAACCCTTCCGAGACGGAATGCAGTGATTTAAGGCGTATACCTATACGCCTTAAATCACTGCATTCCGTCTCGGAAGGGGAATATCATAACAAGTACCTACTTGTTATGATATATTTTAGTAAGCATATTTTCTGCGCTATTACTATTTTTGGTGGTCATTATATTTAATCCCCTTGCTTTTTAATAAGAACCTGACTGACGAGTCTTGGCTTGTGCGTCATTTCTAGACTCAACGCTTAGCCACGGTGGCCTCACGTTGGCCTCACATACAGTCTGCACGTTCTAGTGCACGCGTACTCGACTACACGGACGTGTGTAAGCGCAGACCATACAAGGCTTAAAAACTGCAGCCAAATATTCAGTTCACAAAAATCTGACTCTTCACGAAAAGTTGAGCATTTCTATTAAAGTTTTAGTGAACTTTGATTCGTAGAATAATTAGACTTATTATAAAAAGGAATGAAAGATGGTGACGAAAAACTAAAATAGATATTATTATCAAAATAGTTAGATTTTCAAAATGTTTATGAAAATCTTTTCCATATCAATTGACGTCTGAAGCAGTTATTGACAAGCGTATATAAGGGATTTAAAAGCGCATAAAGCAAAGAAATATGCAAGGAGCTTACCAAGTGGCAATGCCTTGCTTATGTCAATATTTCCGAATTTTATATAGATACAGACAACTGGGCTAGATGCCCAAACTAAGCAGAGCTTGTACTATGGGTACTAGACGATGGATAAACATACATATATACATACATTTTTTTTGTAAATACATATATTATACATAGAAATATCCAGACCAAGTTCATGCACACAAATGTTTAAGTTATGCGGGAATCGAACCCGCGATCTCAGGCGTGGCAATCGGTTACACTAACCACTACGCCATCGAGGCGGACGTATGTATATGTCTATAAAATGTCAAACGATATTTTATTAGATTTGGTACATGCTTTATTAGTTATATGGACTTATATGTAGTTATACATATGGGCACTGGCACAAATTTCGTACAAAAAAAACCATAATATTTTAAATATCAGCCTTCGATCCTTACCTCATATATATATATATATATAACACATTCACCGCTTCTATACCAGACAAGTCATTACTAAACATTTGTATATAAACCATATGCTTAAAACGAAAGATTGTTTATATTTATTTATTTTAAACTCATCCAATGAACTCTTAATTATGCAGCAGTAACCTCAATTGAAAGTTCGTGATTTCAAATCTTACATACATATTGCATTATTGACACGTCTAAATTAATCTAATTTTAGCTCACGACTAAAAACGCTTGATAAATTATGAATTCTAATTTAGTAGATCACGACTCGAATGGTTCTTTCTTTATACCAAATTTGATATCAGCCATTCTATAGATGAGACCCTAAAACAAGCAGAGAAGCAGTCTAGCAAAAATGTTTAATTATTTTTGCAGGTTAGAAATATCAACTAAATTAAAAGTATTTTATCTGGATATACATATGTAGTAGATACCTAGTTTTTATTTGAATGAAGATATCCATTTATTTAACGTCAAATATATAAATATGTACATACAATAATTAAATAAATTAGGATATATAATTATAGGTCGATCTTTATAAGGAGGTAAGTAAGAGTAAGGATATACTTACTAATCCTTACTAATATTATAAATTCGAAAGTAACTCTGTCTGTCTGTCTGTTACCTTTTCACGGCTAAACCACTCAACCGATTTAGATGAAATTTGGTACAGATATAGTTTAAAACTTGGGGAAGGACATAAGCTACTTTCTATTGATGTAGGTACCACGCGGGCGGAGCCGCGCGCAAAAGCTAGTACATATATAAATCTTCTGTGCGTGTGTTTGTAATCAAACTCCTCCTAAACGGCTGGAACGATTTTAATGAAATTTTTTGTGTGTTCAAGTGGATTCGAGAATGGTTTAGATTTGTTTTTTTTTCGTGTGTACAGGACAACTTCTGTCGGGACAGCTAGTATAATATATAGATTTGCATGCTACATCAACTTTAACGCGTTTGCTCAATGACACCAAGTAACCAAATTCTGACCTTTTTATTCCACCAATATTTTATATAAAATCACTCATGTTCATTATACACGATATATATTGTTGAGCTCCGCTAATGTGTATCGATTGTCTCGAGTATTCTGCGGTTAGGATGAATTTGCCCTCTCGGACATTCTAAAAAGTTTTCAACGATCAGCAACTCCCAAATTATAGCCCAGATGTTACAAAACGCCCTAGGTTACGACACCCATTTATCATTACGTAATCCGTACACTTGTTAGCAACCTTGACGATATAAATAAAAGCAGTAAGATCACTGAAATTAACCCACTGCAAGATTGGAATCTTCGTACGGAAGGCGTGGCGCCGGCCATAAAAGTTACAAAATCTACCAGATAAGATTTCAGATTTAAATAACAAGGTCTTACAAACATGTTTATAATACCCCGTTTTGCAAACGAAAGCGTAAATAATATCTTCATCAATCTTTATGTATACAATTAGTACCTAAGTGTTTTATGTATTGGAAGTATTTAGACACGTATTTTGGCTTGCTACCACACTTTGAGTAAAGATGCTTGTTCACTGTGGAAGTAGTTGGCAAGAGTTAAATGCACAACACTTACCAATAATAGCAGATATTTTGGAGAATAGTCTGATTTTTTAAGGTTTCACTAGTTTTTGCGCGCGACTCCGTCTACGTAGTACCTACATGAATAAAAAGTAGCCTATATCCTTACCCAGATTTTAAACTATATCTGTATCAAATTTCATCGAAATTGTTTGAGTGGTTTAGCCGTGAAAAGGTAACAGATAGACAGACAGGGTTACTTTCGAATTTATAATATTACTAGGTTTTGCGCGCGGCTCCGCCCGCGTGATACCTACATCAATAGAAAGTAGCCTATGTCCTTCCCCAGGTTTTAAACTATATCTGTGCCAAATTTCATCTAAATCGGTTGAGTGGTTTAGCCGTGAAAAGGTAACAGACAGACAGACAGACAGATAGACAGACAGACAGACAGATAGACAGACAGAGTTACTTTCGAATTTATAATATTAAGTTAGTTAGTTATTTATTTCATAAACAAATATACATTTGTGTCGAAATATTTGAATACACACATAAATACATTAGAAAGTAAGGATAATCCTACATTTTCCTACCAGTATTGTTTTTCGTGTTGATGGCACCTATACGTATACATAGTAGAATGGCTTTTGATAAAAACTTATTGCGTAAATATTTCTATAAAACAACCTTTAGGGGACATAAGTTTAGACAAGGTAAAACACTTTTTACAATATTTACTAAATAGCTATTAAATTTCATAAGGTTTTAGATAGTAAACAAGTTAAGTAACCTGTATACTATCTAAAACCTTATAAAAATTTACTTTGCCTGTATATGTTGTAACCTGGCATGCAAGTGTATGCCAGGTGACACACCAGGTTACACAGGCACTCTGCTAAGTAAACTATACTGGCTATGCTAACTATTATGCCCGCAACTTTGCCTGCATGTGTGTAACCTGGCATGCAAGTGTATGCCAGGTGACACACCAGGTTACACAGGCACTCTGCTAAGTAAACTATACTGGCTATGCTAACTATTATGCCCGCAACTTTGCCTGCATGTGTGTAACCTGGCATGCAAGTGTATGCCACTGTTACCCATACACAGGCAAAGCAGAGACATAGAAGACATAGCAGAGTGCCTGTCACTAGCAAAAACTGCACGTTAAATTATTCCATATTTAATGTGCAGTTTAGTTTATATCGTCGGCCTCTATGGCGTAGTGGTTACTGGTTAGTGTAACCGACTGCCACGCCTGAGGTCGCGGGTTCGATTCCCACACAAGTCAAACATTTGTGTGCATGAACATGGATGTTTGTCTTGGTCTGGGTATTTCTATGTATAATATGTATGTATTTACAAAAAAAAACTATATATGTATGTTTATCCATTGTCTAGTACCCATAGTACAAGCTCTGCTTAGTTTGGGCTAGATGGTGTTGTGTGTATGTGATAGAGTATTATTATTATTATATTACGGAACAACATGACCGGTATTAAAATTAAACTAATTTAAACGCAAACAATAAATAAAGCTACCGAAACATCAGGGAAAGTGAACATATAAATTTAAATATATTAAAAAAACATAAATGTATTTAAAATAAACTGCGATTAAATCCATATATTATTATTTTATTAGTATTTTATGAGAAACTCTTCTCCTTAGCCTTTATTATTCCCAAGTCACTTGGGGTCGGCTTTCTACTCTAACCGGATTTGACTGGATATCAGTTTTGATACGGAGCAACTGCCATCTGACCGCCGCAACCCGAAGGCCAGTCAGGATATTAAAGGCACTGACTTCCCAATAACGACTGCCATAGATGTTCATGACAGCCGGAACCAACGCCGACGGCTTAACGTGCTCTCCGAGGCACGGAGCAGGCGATAATTTTCAATCAGTACGCACATAATTTCGAAAATTTATCTAACTTCAGTCAGTAAAGTCAGAGGTGCGCGACGTGGGTTCGAACCCGAGACCCCTGCATTGCAGTCTTTTGGTCTCCCCACTGACCTATCGCTGCTTATCGTATTCTATCAGAAACTATAAACTTATATTTGAAACTAAATTTTAAATATCACTTGAATTTTTTATGAGTTGTAAGTGCTTTAATGGTTGTAGCTCCTTATAGAAAAGATTTGTAAAATAAACAATATTGTAAACTTGACAATTAAAAAGAGTGGCCTTGAGTATATTGCCAGTTTTTCTTCTTGCGTTTATATCCTTGCCTTGCTGAGCATGGCAACAGATAACTGTAAATTCACCTTAAAAAGTGTAACTTTGACGTTCATAAGTGTTACTTTGTGGCCTACATGAATAAACATTTTTTATTTTATTAAGTAGTTTAATTTTAATGTATCACATTCGCTTAAACAGAAGACAACATTATACATAATGTTCTCTACATAACGCTTAGAGATTTTATGGTAGAGTACCTACTGCAGAATATTTTTAATTTCTGCTGTATAGTGACCGTCACGTAAAAAGAACGCTGGCCGTTTACCTGCGCACTGAGCGATTTATCGAACAAATTGGCGGTATGAAGGCGCGGGACGGGGGTCGGTCCGGCAGTAATGTCTATGCGCGCACGCTATGGGTTCCTCAGTTGACCCATGCGCAGACACATCCCCTCCACTGTCGCTCAACGTTCTTTTTACGTGACGGGACCTATAACATATCCATAAACCCTTTCATCCCCCCGGCTATCTCTCATTGCATGACCAGTAAGCGCACAGTTACACTACTGGACCAACATAGCGATCTTCAATATATTTCAGAAATAAAAATATTATTGGAGTACTGTGACCACAACGACGCAAAACCTTTGTAATCTTTTCTAACAACAAAACTATAAGGAACCGTGTACACGACGACTTTTATACGCAGCGTCAACGCAAGTGACACGGAATACATATATGTACGTTATATTCAAACGCACGTGTTTTACTCCTCTTACAATCCTAGGTGATCAAAAGTAAGAAGAGTCATGCCGCTTACACTTTTCAAATTGCTTATCATCAGGGCAGTTGAGGCCAATTTGACAGGCAGAACCAACTCGACTTGAACCACTCGACCGGGGAAGGACTACCCTCTCACAGAATATCGACGTGAAATAGCAGTAGGTATTCCTACTGTTGTATTTCGTTCGGTGAGTGAGAGTGCCGAAGGCCCAATCACCCTCTTTCCCCCTTCCTGCGCCTTATCCTTCCCACTTCCTTTCCTAAAGGGTCGGCAACGCGCAAGTGATACCTCTGGTGTTGCAGGCGTCAATAGGCTACGGTGACCACTTGCCATCTGGTGGGCCGTATGCTTGTTTGCCGCCTTAGTTGTATAAAAAAAAATACTGATATTACTTGAAAAAAGAGATAATTAACGTTCGTACTATTACAAGCACGCGATAGAATACGCGTTAAAAGTCACAACATAGTCTGTATCAATTTAATTGTTTGTTGAGCTGTTAGTGATCTAGTAATGTGCGTGATACATGCGTAAGCATCTCAAACATACAGGAGAGGTTGCATGCGCGTTTTAACCATACAGGTAACATGCGCGGTCGGCTCGGGACATTCGTTTATACGAAGCATTTATTCCACTCAAAACCTTCAACTAGCAGATTTTATTAGCGTCGTGCGGAAAGACTATTAGTACAAATGCGAGGCTCATCTCACGAGTACATTGACAGCGATAACAATGCGTTTCTAGCGCGTGTTTATTGCGTTTGCTACGCGACACTACCGCGACAAATAGTCGTCATGTACAAAGAACCTAATTGTTACATATTATTCACCACAAATCTTACGTTATGTCATCGCCAAATTAACAAAAGGTTATTGCTCCTAATGCTGTAAACACTTTGTAACAATTATGACGGAATAATTAAAATGTTATACTTAATTGTGACTGAAGTATTGTTTTGAGGAAGTAAGTTGTTTGTTAGCAGTCAACGGTGTAATTAACATGTACTTGTAATTCGTTACCTAAGTTATATGCATTGTTATTGCTCTAATAATGGAGTAATTGGTGTATTAATGTGGCGTTCTGTTCCCACATCGTTCTTGGAGGGAAAGGTAGAAGCATCATTTGATGAAAGGGTGTTGGCTGTTGATTGAGTTCAACACTCACTCACACATAAATGTATTATAAAAATAATAACAATAATATTCTATCACACATACACACAACACCATCTAGCCCAAACTAAGCAGAGCTTGTACTATGGGTACTAAACAATGGATAAACATACATATATACATTTTTTTGTAATTACATACATATTATACATAGAAACACCCAAACCAAGACAAACATCCATGTTCATGCACACAAATGTTTGACTTGTGCGGGAATCGAACCCGCGACCTCAGGGGTGGCAGTCGGTTATACTAACCACTATGCCATCGAAGCCGACTATTACATCCCTGCCCACATCTTAGAAGACACACATCTACATAATATATGTAAATAAAAAATAGCGATACGTTTCTCCTTACTTTGTGCAGTTAAACAACACAATCAAGTATGAACAGAGACTAGGTAAAGTGATTGTTATGACGGCAATACATCGATACCGCGAGCTCTCACGTTTCACTTTTATTTTCTCTTTTCACTCGCCGTTGCTAGGCAACCGTTGTTTGTGACGTCACCGGGTCGCGTAGGGTCAAGTTATGCGTAATGTTTAGGCTGTATTATGCGAAGTTGTTTAATTTTAAGTTATATAGTAAATGGGAAAGTGTAATATGGAGATTATAAAGTGTTTGTTTAGGCATCCTTCACGTGGGTAATGACATGATATGGTTTTAAAAAGAGGTAGGACTAGTGATGTGTGTTATATTATCACATTTGAATGGAATTGTATCTTAACAAATATCCTAATCCTAATCCTAACTAATATTATAAAAGCGAAAATGAGTTTGTTTGTTTGTTTGTTTGTTACCTTTTCACGCCTAAACCACTGAACCGATCATTCTGAAATTTCGCATATACGTTGTCAGGTGTACAAAAACGGACATAGGCTACTTTACATCCCGAAAAAAATTACTGTTGCCGAGGAAAACAACAATAACGTTCTTATGATAATAGATGGCGCCACTTGTCTTTCGAATCATGATTAAATTATATTATTACAAGCAGAGTACAACCCGAAGTGATTGTCAAATTCTAAATTAACGCGAGCGAAGCCGCGGGCAAAAGCTAGTATACATATAATTATCATAAAGTATTTAACCATCCACAAAACTCACATATCTACCCCTATATATTATGTATAAGTTAGCAAGGTGAGCATTTCAGTTACTGCACTATCCATAAATATATACAGTTTCTATTAAAAACATCGCATATTGAACAGTATAACGAGATACGAAACTTCGTCAATAAGTTAAAAGAAAGTTGACTCCAAACTGTTGATTCGATACCTATCTCTAAATTTTAACCACAATATTGCACGTAGCTTATACGGTATGTGAATGTATAGACACGCCTCACTCTTGATCGTGCAATGACATAAGATAGCGCATAGAAGTCGAACATGCATTTGTTACAAGAAAAGTACAAGGAGTTATTAGTAACTAGATCAAGCCCGCTGCTATGCTCGCGTCTATGTAGTTATGTGAATCAATTTATATCCTTCGGGAATGGTATACTTTCTAGATGAAAAGTACCCTATGTCCTTTTCTGTACTCTTGTCAATATGTACGCAAAATTTCATGATGATCGGTCGAGTATATAAGGCGTGAAAGTGTAAAAAGAAACAAATTTACATTCGCATTTATAATGGCTTATGTTTAACTTATCACCAGATATAGTAAAATATAACAGTCAAAAATAGTAAATGATCACCAAAATTAAAACAGCATTTTAATACCAAAAATATTAATTGCACAGCAAAGAGATCAAAATAAGTCGACGGATTCCTATTTTTGGGTGGGTTTAAGAAGGAACCTAACATAACCTAACCCTTCCGAGACGGAATGCAGTGATTTGAGGCGTATAGGTGCTCGTTATGATATATTTTAGTAAGCTTATTTTGATGTGCAATTACTATTTTTGGTGGTCATTATATTTAATCCCATTTGTTCATCCCATTCTTTATAACTAAATTCTAAGTACGGAGTTTAGAAATGTAAATGAGAGCAATGCGTATGGCTTCTCTCAATTACGTAGGACTTTAGAGATAGTTGGCGAAATTTACCTCTTACCCTTTACCTCCCCCGTAAGGGATTTAAGGGCATGAATGAAATGTACAAATAATGTGAAGAATTTAGCTAAGGTTGAACAGGCCACCCGATGCTAAGCAATTATCGTAGCGTATAAACGGTTGCAATACCAGGGATATTACTCGCTTAAAACCGATATCCTTACTAATATTATAAATTCGTCTGTCTATCTGTCTGTCTGTCTGTCTGTTACCTTTTCACGGCTAAACTACTCAACCGATTTATATTAAATTTGGTACAGATGTAGTTTAAAACCTGGGAAGGGACATAGGCTACTTTTGATTGATGTAGGTACAACGCGTGCGGAGCCGCGCGCAAAAGCTAGTATCAATATAAAGTAAAGGCTTTGATGCTAGCAAGACTTCAAACTGTTCCCCTGCTGACATTAGGCCTTAAATAAAACCTTATATATTATGTAGATAAAGGTAAGCTTATACGAAAATTACCTGCAGTTGAAAATTAAAATTGTTTATTGAAATCCAATACAAATATTATGTGTGTTGGCAACGGCTAAGGTCGTATTGATCTGTTACGCAGCCATTTCTACTGTATTTTCTAGTTCAAGTAGAGTAATTTTATATTCCTTAGGAATTCTCAAACCTTCTAAAAATAAGTTGCTGTGCGGGCAAAGCAGAATACAAAGATTGCTAGTATCCTGCTAACATCAAAACGCCTCCTTAAGGTAACTAGAAAATCTAGTCATCACAGGATCACAACGCAAAATTTCTCAATTACTACCTTTAAACGTAGTCATCACAGTATCACAAGCCAAAGATTGTAAAGCTACGATTTTAAGTGAGATGGACCTATTTCCCAAGCTGGACTTCTCAATTTTGACCAAATTCTCACGGAATCTGCTGGAATGGAGCATCATTTGGGAAACTAACCCAAGACCCCGTAACCGACTTTGCGATCGATGTACCTACTTTCCCAGCTGGCTTGCTCTTAATTAAGCAAAATGACGAGGCTGGCTCTGCCCTATCCGATAATCTAACCTAGGACCCCACAACCGGCTGCCAGCTTACACCACCACTTATACAAAAAAAGTTTAGTTAAAAAAAATTCGTTGTCTGTAAAGTCGGTTTACGGACGATAGTTTAACGTGACAACGTCATAACAAAATTTCTTTCCCGTGACGTTACAATGAGCGTAACGGGACAATGAGTCATCCTTTTTCGTGCGTGCAGCCGGCGTTCATCGATTTATTAGACGTCGTCACGTCAAAAAGCTTTGAACATTTTAAAACAGTGACTTAGTTAATAAAGAAACCATTATAATAAGTAAAAGTGGTATCATTGTTTCGTTGAGATAACGTCACATAGTACGACTATATAACATTCACTATTACGTTTATCCTATAGAAATCACGATTTAAATACGCATGATGACATACTGCGGATATTATATCTTATTGCCGTCATGATATAATACAGATATGTGTACTGAATGGATGGCGTAGTAGTTTATGTAGTCACGAGCCACTGCCACTGCACTAAGGGTTATAGGTTCGAATCGGGACGAAAAATTGTGTCATCCACAGATGGTTGTTTTTCAAGCTGTTACATTTAATATTATTAATATTCTGTCACATACACACAACACCATCTAGCCCAAACTAAGCAGAGCTCATACTATCGGGACTAGACAATGTATAAACATACATAAATTCTTCTTTTTTGTAAATACATACATATTATACATAGAAACATCCAGACCAAGACAAACATACATGTTCATGCACACAAATGTTTGACTTGTGCGGGAATCGAACGATACGGGAATTATTTGTAGTCCAGGAGTTGTCTCTTTAAGAAAGAAAATGGAATGCGTGGTTTTCACTTAGTCTCCTAGTGTATTCCTGAAAAAGTATGAACAGGTATATTGTACCCATTGCCTGCCAGTTTGTTTTAAGCCCACGTAATAGGGGAAAAGCTTTTTGTCTTCTCTCGCACACATTCCCAGACTACGCTTCTTTTAAGTATATTCTCTTTTTAAAAAAGACAACTTTCACGGTAGGAATAATTCCTGTGTCGCGGGGGACTTTACAAACATTCAAACAACGGACACAAAGACACCCAGACTTGGAACAACCATTTGTGGATTCTTGACCCGTGTGGGCTTCGAACCCACTAAACAGCACATCCGTGTAGTAATTCCTTCTTTAGAGAATTTTCCAACAAAAATCCAATAACATTTTGCCTAAGAAGAAACGAAAATACGTAAACTTAGGCTACAAGACCAACTAAGCAGAAGCATACATTATACTGTTAGTAAATAAGTATATAAGTAACAACGATATATTACGGTAGGGTTGCCAACCCCAAATTTAAAAAACCAGGATTTGAAGTTGGAAAATCCAGGACAATTCAGTTTAAAAACAGGACGCAGTAATAGAGTTGCAATAGTTAAATTAATATATAGTGAAAATAGGTGAAATGAAATACCATTGTGAATTTATGCGGGAATAGAGGCGCGCGAATATTAAAATTTAAAATCCCAGGACGCTGCTTATAAACTATTCAGGACGTCCTAGGACACCACAAAAACTAGGACATGTTCTGGGGAAACAGGATGGTTGGCAACTCTATATTAAGGACATCAGTATCTAAAGAGTATCTAGCAAACATTAATATAAAACAATGTTCTGTGTTAGGGAGCTTCTGAGAGATCCTGGAAACGCCTACATCTGTGTTGTAGTACAGCATACAACCATTTTAAGAACAATACTATTAGCATTAAACAATAATCTTTAATATATTCTAATATATATATATGTTTATAAGGCTAGTGTGAATGGAACAGTCGCAAGAGGAAAACCCAGGCGAACGTTTCTCGATAAGATCGGAGGCGTTCTGGACAAAGGCCAGGTTAAGAGCTCCTTGAGCCGACGGGCGTGTATGAGGAATGTGATGAAAGTGAATAAAACCAGAGAAGTGTGTCAGGATCGTAGCAAATGGAACTCCGTAGTCTCTGCCTACCCCTCTGGGAAACAGGCGTGAATCTATGTATGTATATTCTTAACATATAATAATTAAAAGAATAAGAGCTTTGATTGCTTTAATAAATTGATGCCTCATTTCATACGTTTTGAAATCAAGAAGTCGCAATTTTTACCTTGAAGGCAAATCGACTCTGAATATTTATGTTATGTTACGTATCAAACCTGAGTTAGAACATATGCGCTTAAAAATGTACATATAAAGCAAGTATTTACCGTTCCCGTCCAGCATAGGTACCAGCTTTACTCTTCATTCGCTTGCTTTTCTTGCTCTTGCGCCCGAACAGTTTGCTTGTCACCCGACTGTAAGGCGGGTTTGCATTGTTTAGTGTCATCGCCAACATCTTAACTATCCTCCAATATCCTCAACCTATCATCGATCAACAAAAAGCTTTCGATACAAATCTAAAACTCAAAAAATAACGGATTCTATTTTAATTCAAAAAAAGAACAACAATGATTCTAAAAAAACAATCACCTCATTGCACAAAATCACTTCAAAACACTCCATATAATTATTACGATATTCAATATTCGAGATTCAAATGTTTAAATATCGAGATTTGAAAGTGCGCGGGCACCGCTCGCGAGCGCTTCGATCTTACTAGTGAGCTTGAGTTTCAAGCGCGATTTCCACGTGAAACGGCGAAAGTGCTTGTCTATTGTATGGTGTGCTTAGAGGTCGATACAACATGATTGTTTATAGATCGCATGGTTTGTGATGATTGAGTTTCACTGCGCTTTAATGGTTTGATGAAGTGTCTTATGGTTTTTGCTTAGATATAGCCCCATCTCTATATCTAAGCAAAAACCATATATTATATTTAATATATAAAAACATAGTTTATGCCGCTTAGATAGTAAAAAGCATTCGCTGCCCACTAATATCAGCTTTGTATATAAGCTGGTCCACTCCTGGGCACAGGCCTCTTTTTAGTACGAGAATGGTTAGGCCATACTCCACCACGCTCGCCCAGGACTTTACACATCTTCGAGAACATTACGTTTAACTCTCAGATATGCAGATTTTCTGGCGATGTTTTCTTTCACCGTTAAAGCTGGCGATAGCTACCTATTCAATACAGATAGATACGCAAAAGTAAGAAGTTGTGGTCTTGGGAGTAATCTCTAGACCTTAACTTCGCCCCCTGATGATAAGTAATCATCATAGTCAGCCTTGTTTATAAAATCGCCTACTACTGGACATAAGACTTCTCCAAATTTCAATTCAATTCAGTTCAATTCGTTTATTGCACTCTATAATGTATATACAGGTCTTATAAATGTAGAGAGAACAATTATGGACCCCGTCGGGCACGGCAAAATTAGGAGAGAAGAACGAACATTCTATTATCTTATATCATATTGAAATAAATTTTAGAGCTTAGTAGATATTTATTTAATTACTCACGTATTATAATTATCTATTATAGTTTATTATTAATTTATTTAAAAATGCCTAAAGAATCAGTCGTCTATTACCAACCCCGTATTACATTCATCATCATACCTATCGTCATCATAAATCCTATAAGTGCTTTTGACTACCTCGAGAGTTCAAAGGTATAAGTTTTCTTTTGCTGTTATCGTCGATCATGATTTTCCTAACAGTTTTATTAGGTTTTCTTTACGGTTCGATAGGTAGACCGCTATTATCTAAACTGAAAATATAGTCAATAATGAATACCTCCGTGGCGCAGCGGCTGTGAATACGACTGCTGTGCATGAGATCTGGGGTTCGACTTTCCAGGCGGACAGAGTGCTATTAAAGAAGAAAATCGAAGCTGCATCTAATTTTTAAAGTAGTAGAGCCTCGCTGATTTCAGCATGAATAGGCCGGCTCGACCGGGGAAGGATTACCCTCTCACAGAATATCGACGTGAAATACCAGTATTCCTACTGTTGTGTTTCGTTCGGTGAGTGAGAGTGCCGGAGGCCCAATCACCCCCTTTTCCCCATTCCGCTCCTTCTCCTTCCCACTTCCTTTCCGTAACAGTCGGCAAAGCGCAAGTGATGCCTCTGGTGTTGCAGACGTCCATAGGCTACGGTGACCACTTACCATCAGGTGGGCCGTATGCTTGTTTGCCACAGTAGTTGTATAAAAAAAAATTAAAATAAAATCAAGATAATTTCAGTAGCAGCAGGAAGATCGCCAATATTTCAGATAGCAAGAAGGTCGTTCTCTATTATATGGGACGTAAAATCAGATTGCCGCAATGTTGATGTGCAGCATCGTTGCCAACCCCTTTGGGGCTAAAGACGTGAGATAGTATATATGTATATAATATTATATCAACTGATTTAAACAAGATGGGTGTAAAAACCCAGGATTCAACCACTTCGTCTTAAATGTAAAAGTAATGTAAAGAAATTATCGAAATCCCTATATCTCGGGTCTCGGTCTTTTGACCCACAGGGCCCATATTCAAACTCGACCGAGGTATGACCCCAAGGTATCTGCAAACCATGTTACAAATCAATCGGTCCAGTGGTTCCGGAGTTAGGCCGGTCACTAACAGACAGACACACAGACCCACATAGTGTTTTCATTATCCTCTCCGAAAAAGACTCAGATGTTAATAATACTGTCGCAATGTACTCTGCCTTCCCCTTGACAAAATAGAAGAAGTACAGGTGTGAAACTATGTATGTCAAAACCACAGGTCAAAACTAAAGATATTGGAAATGGTCAAAACAGATAGTATCTACTTTAAATACTGACAATATGCTAATACGTAGACATGAGATCAATAAATATGTAAAAGACAACGATTTTTAAAAAGAGATAACAATAAAAGATATTCTAGACGATCATATTAATTGGTCGAAGCAGATATCGAAGTAAACAACACTTAACTTATCATTTTGATAATACATTAATAATAATAATATTCTATCACATACACACAACACCATCTAGCCCAAACCAAGCAGAGCTTGTACTATGGGTAGTAGACAATGGATAAACAAACATATATACTTCTTTTTGTAAATACATACATAGTAAATGAACATGGATGTTTGTCTTGGTCTGGATGTTTCTATATATAATATGTATGTATTTACAAAAAAAAAGTATATATGTATGTTTATCCATTGTCTAGTACCCATAGTACCTACAAGCTCTGCTTAGTTTGGGCTAGATGATGCTGTGTGTATGTGATAGAATATTATATTATATTTATTTTTATTGTGCTTAAGTCTAAAATCCACAGGTAAATTATTTAGTATATGTGGTATAAGATTTCAATGTTTCAACTTGGTGTATCGCTATCGCTTTAGGCTACGGCGGTCAGTTGGCTATCGCCACGTGGAAAGCTAGTTCAGCCGGATCTGTTTTAACTAAAATAATTCTGTATGATAAACCAATATTCCGCTTATGTTTACGTGCGAGTATGAGGAGGCTTCGGTTGTCGAGCCGCGTGAAATATTAATAGCTTTTTCTGTTACGAAAATCTTAAAAGCAGCAAAGATACCGGTAATGTGCCCGATTCACGGCAATCAGCACTTATAAGACATATCTCAATTCTCTTTTTAAAAAGATGACTCCTACGTAAGGCATAATATATCGCGGGGGACTTAACAAACATTCAAACAACGGACACAAAGAACGACCGACCATACTCGGAACCATGTGTGGATCACAGCATTTTTGCCTCGTGAGGGATTCGAACCCACGATATAATTCAAGATTCAAGATATTATACACTTGTGTTGCTATGAACGTAATTTTGAATAACAACATAAGCAATAACAATAAAATTCTAAGCTTTTTATAATTTAACCAAAACCTAAGGTTGTTTTCGTCTTTACATTTTTGCAATTTAGATTTGGTGATTCTAGTCTCGTTTTGTAAAAAATTCCATCGAGATAATCGTAATATAACTAGTTATTTTTATTTTGACTGAATAGTGGACTAAATCATTGCTTCGTTAAAAATCAAGTCACATCCGACAAAAGCTTTACGATTCACAAACAGTTGCTCCATATATAGGTGTTCTTTCTGTCTAAATTAAAGATACCTACCCGCGATACAGGAATGATCTCAGAGGCACATAAAATGTAAGTAAATAAAATGTAGTTCGTGGTTGTGCCTAACTTAAAAAAAATTAACGACCTATTTTGGGATGACATCAATGTAGATGTAAGGACATTAGCCATATGCACCAGTTGAAAATAGGTGTGTATTTTCATACTGCATATGATTTTACGAACAAATTTGACTCTCGCTTTACCCACTCTTTCCACTTTTTCAATATACATTTTAATATTTTTTGCATGTTCCAAGCTTTGCCTGTGACGTCAGAGGTATCACTGCTGCTTTTCCACGGTCACCACTTAGAGCGAGTAGAACTACATTAAAAAAGCACAAATATGTGAAACTACCATCATTGGATTTGGATCACACAAAGTTTAGCTCTGTGAGAAACAATATTTGTAAAATAGTACTTATTTTAAATATGATAAGAACATACCATTATCTCAGAAACTTTTGCGAAACAACACAGCACAATTCTGCAAATTACATTCAATATAAATTTGTATTGATGAAACCATGTTTCAATCAGCTTAAGTAATGCCTTACGTAAGTCACTTATATGATTAGCACTATTATCAACTGTTTCACTACTTTTGCATGTTTCATTTTCGTTCATTCAATGGTTGCTACATTGTTTTGTATTTTCATTCTATTATATAACTCTAGGATAGAAAATGGTAATTTATATAAAAAGCTCCATAAATAGATTTAGTCTTCGTAAATGTAGGTTAGGTTAGGTAACAGAACTCTTTTCTGGATGAAAGGTACCTTATGAACTTTGCCGTTTCCCTGAAAACGTGTATTTGAACGTGTACGTGCGAACTTTCATGATGATCGGTCAAGAAGTAAAAGCGTAACCAACAAACAAACTCGCATTCGCATTTACAATATTAGATAGGACTAGAGGATGCCCGCAGCTTCGCCCGCACATGTTTTTTTATTTGTCCATTTCTTCCCAATCCCGTAGGAATTTCGGGAAATCCCTTCTTAGTGCACCCCTACAGTACCCAAGGAACACAAGGAACATATGTGCCAAATTTCAGCTTCTTGCGCCCAATAGTTTCGGCTGTGCGTTGTCTGTCAGTCACTCAGTAACGGAAGAGTTTTATATATATATATAGATTACTGTGATACGATGGATTTAACAAATATTGATAAACAACTGACAAAAGAACACGCAAACTTTTAAGAAGCACAGAAGATCTTTTTGTGAATCACACATTTTGTCTCATACAAGCATCGATCAAATATATCATAGATGCACGATCGTCGCTCGAAAAACGGCCCCAACAAAACTGTGCATAAATCAGTCGTATGCGCTATATTATGCCCCTGTCCCACTCACTCTTGCGTGTGCTGCCCGTAAACGAGAGCGAATCGACACCACTACTACGGTGGAGACCGTACCATATACTTAGTACTCTTGCGTATCCCGAGTAACACACTTAGGATGCTTTACATTGACGCGTTTTAACTAAACTATTACAAAATGTTTCTCAATAGGCGTTCAATGGTTATTCCGGTTTATTTCCTGGATTGCATAATAAATGCAGACACTTATAAGTAAGTAGTACTGGTCAATGCCACATATTGACGCGGTTTTTGTATGAGAATGTGCATCTATGGTATATTTGATCGAAGCATATAAGTATCAAATATACAAAATAACGTAACCAATTAAACCATTGCACCATCCATGCAGTCAGATTCTTGGAGTCGAATGCACAAACTTAGACGTACGCAGAATTAGCTCAAAGTATCATGAAACCACAGCTAGATTTCATGATACTTTGAGCTCATTCTGCGTAAATAGTAACACCAATGATTAAATTATGTTCGGGTACTTTGAAATAACTACACTGGAATATTGAGACAACTCCCATCTTAGTCTCCCCGTGACCATGGCTGTTGAAAAGCAACCGAAACGTTGGGGAAAATGTAAAATTAAATACAAATAATTTTAATAATTTAATTAGCTTAAAAATAAGTAAAGTTTAATAGTAGTAGCAGTGTAACAGTTTCAAAATTATGTAATAAAGTGTTAAATAAATAACGCGATAAAATCCGTATAAAATAGTTTAATTTCAATACAAACAAAAAATCTAACCTTTCCTCTTTATAATCTTAATATATATAAATTATGTGTCACGTTGTTTGTTCGCTATGGACTCCTAAACTACTGAAACGAGTTTGAACAAACTTCTTAACCATCTGTAATTTGATCCAACTTAAAAGAAAGAATAGCTTTTTTTTTAAACGGGCAATAATTATCTTATGTGTAGCAGACGAAGTTGCGCGGGACAGCTAGTATTAGTATCTTATCTTATGTGGAGGCCAGTCAGTGAAGACCGGTGACACTTCGACCCAGTGGGATCTTTTGTGTCTACACTCTCCCAATAACGACTGCTATAGATGTTCATGGCAGCCGAGACCGACGGCTTAACGTGCTCTCCGAGTTCGAACCCGAGACCCTTGCATTGCAGTCTGTTGGTCTCCCCACTGAGCTATCGCTGCTTTAGTATTAGTATAGGTGTGTAGCATACGCGTAACCGTATCACGACTGTACCTTGTGCAGTATTGAGAGTATTCTGTCAGGTAGGTAACTCTTTTTCACTATTATAGCAGGTCGTTCAACCGGTCAATACCGGCCATACCAATACATAAGAATTAAGACGTAAGCTCATGAAAGTATATTTTAAAATGACAAGTGTACGTTGAAGTGACGTAAAATCAATGTTGGAAGAAACTTAGAGAAGTGGCACAAATGGTATAATTATTTCGAGTACCTCTAATTATGGGCTGTCACTGGGATTAGTTAAGAGTGGTGCAAGTTATGAGCGAGAGCGAGGAGTGAATTAGCAGCGTATTAATATAATAATAATATAATATTCTACCACATACACACAACACCATCTAGCCCAAACTAAGTAGAGCTTGTACTATAGATACTAGACAATGGATAAACATACATATATACTTTTTTTTTTGTAAATTCATACATATTATACATAGAAACATCCAGACCAAGACAAACATCCATGTTCATGCACACAAATGTTTGACTTGTGCGGGAATCAAACCCGCGACCTCAGGCGTGGCAGTCGGTTACACTAACCACTACACCATCGAGGCCGACAAATGGTTATTTGCATAAACTATTTGTTACAATCTTAGTACGATATAAAGTTAACATCGTCGTAGTAGTTTATTCTTGTCAAATATATTACAAAAATAAGTATTTATTTTCAAATTGATCTAAAATATGCTTATTTTAGGGCAATTCAAAAATATATAAATAAAAAAAAAACAAATTACTCAAGCTGCAATGATTAGAGAAGGCTGATATTACACATAAAAATAATGTAGGTAGGTAAAAGATTTGCTGTCTCACATTATTCGGTAAATAAAAAGCTTAATTTCATATTTCTCCGAAGACTATTGGGTTACGAATTTTAAACTTAGAACAGGGTGCCGAGTGCGAGTTGTTTTACGTTAACGCGATCGACACGTTTATGACGTTCTGCGCTCCGATTGGTCCGCTCCAAGCTCTTAACCAATCAGAGAGCCAAACACGGTTAATGTTTTGACCGCGTTAACGTAAAAACAATTGGCACCGAGTATCTATAAAATATTTATGATATTCATTACATTAATGCAACGAATTTTACAACACAACTAAACAACGATTTAATTAAAAATAAAAGCAGTACACATATTTTCGCCTACATTCTTTCAAACTAAAACTTTGCTCAACACCTTAAAACAGAAAGATAACTATCATCTACACAACGATAATAATGAATGCATGACTAAACAAAAACGCAGCACCGCCATGCTTGGAATGCATAACGGGCGATGACAGATATGACCAGCGAGAGACTCTCTCGCTCACAGTTTGCGCCATACATCATGCGTTTCACTGGAACGTAACGCCATATCAACGTGACATACATGTTCCGGAAAGCTTTCGCTGGAACACGTATTTTTGACAGCGGCTCGCCATCACATAACTTGTGCGAATATTGAGTTATGTCGATCAATTATGTCACCGGTTTTGCAACGTGTAGTGTTGAGTGTTGTCGTGACAACTGTCGCCTACAGAAAGTTGTGATTTACGTAAGCCAAATTAAAAAAATAGTACACTAATGGAATCGTTAGGTGTGTGAAACATATAGGTAACTGAAAGTTTGCTTGCAATATAACTAGTAGTCGTCTAGTGGTCGAAATTCTAATGTAATTATTTTTCTGCTTTCTATATCCCTACCGCGAAACAAAAATATTGAAATTTTGGGCGGATTGTTCGTACCGTGAAACACATTTGCTTCTAAATTTATCCTGAATTTCAGCACGTCTTCATTGTTCTAAATCGTTTCATGAAAGAAAGAAATCCTAGGAAACTTCGTTGTTCTATTTTGTCGATCATCTGAAGTTTCGCATAGACATTTTCATGGTACGCTTACTGCTCTCTCTTTCTTCATGTAAACTTTAATTAGCGCAGTATGTTTAAAAAGGGTACAAAGTTTCCACTTCTAGTATCTATATATAGATTGTAGCTAATTTAAATATCAAAGATTACATAAGGTCTGAATGGCTATTTGCTTTTGAATATCATATCAATATGAAGCAATGCTTGATAACAGTAGTACTGTGAGTTAAAATAGGTAGCCTTATACCTTAAGAGACAGGCGGCATAAAGCCTGTGAACTGGCAATATTACCAATAAAAAAAAATGTTAATATACTTTTATAGTACTTCCTTACTTTTATGATCTTCTATAAAATTGTATAGTGTCGCATTTGGCATAGTTAAACTCTACGTGTATGGAACTTTATAAGAAATATATAACATTCGGGTTTCTACCACTTCTAACCACAGGTGACCACTAAAAAGACAAAATATGATTGATTCATTTTAAAGTCAAAGTCAAAAATCATTTATTCATCTATGTTACAATGTAATACTTATGAACGTCAAATATATTGGAACCTATGCCTACACGCAAGAACGACAGATCATTATAAATGCAATGAAAAGAAGATACTGAACACTAGTTTGCGTGTAAACTGTATTTAACTTTTTGCCGTCAATCAAACGACGCTTTGTTTAATAGAAAATGACTATCAAGGTCAGACCGACATCATGCGTTGTCATTATTGTCAACCAACTTACTACAAGAGAAATTTTTGATCGACAATAAAAGAAGTTTTTACCGTCTATTGTTTCTACTCGACGGTAGATGGCGCTATAAGAAGTTTGGCATTGTTGGGTTTTGAATCTACGTGAAAAAATATGTTATATAGAGGTTTAATTAGGTAGGCTTGACTTTAAAAGATATGTAGAAGATATCTAGATTATTGTTTATTGAATCAAATTTGGCGGAAATTCATTACAATAAAACAATAATTGGGTGGAGAGAAACCCATCACACACCCTCGCATTGACCACCCCAACAATTGCAATAGAAAAAGGTTCCCAATACCGAACACCTATGGCTAGGGACAGCCATTCGTCGGAGTCACAATCCGAGGGCGCGTGGCGGGTTCTTCTCTCGCCAATTATTTTATTATCAAAAGTTTGCTCAAAGTTTTCAGAGTAGTAGGTACAGCCTCACTGATTTCAGCATAAATGGGCCGGCTCGACCGAGGAAGGACTACCCTCTCACAGAATATCGACGTGAAATACCAGTATTCCTACTGTTATGTTTCGTTCGGTGAGTGAGAGTGCCGGAGGCCCAATCACCCTCTTTCCCCCTTCCCACTCCTTCTCCTTCCCACTTCCTTTCCTAAAGGGTCGGCAACGCGCAAGTGATGCCTCTGGTGTTGCAGGCGTCCATAGGCTATGGTAACCACTTACCATCAGGTAAGTGATAAGCTTGTTTGCCACCTTAGGTTGTAAAAAAAAGTTACTGCGCGACTGGTGAAGTATCTCCAACCCTTTGATGATCACATCCTAATATCGTATAAATGTCGGTATCGGTTATATTATAGGAAAAGGGACCGCTTACTTTCATACGTACACTTATATGTATCCCCCATAGAGTAAGCAGAGGCTTATTACATTTAAATGCCAGTTATAAATTAATTTGGAAGCATAGATGGCGTTAGTGTTTAAGTATTCAGTTCGTCAATTTCATTCATCAATTCATCAATCGTAGTCGGTTCAATATTTATACTATTTAAATCCCCTCAAGACATTAAAAAGTCTTATGTTTAAGTTATCACCAGATATAGTAAAATATAACAGTCAAAAATAGTAAATGATCACCAAAATACACAGCAAAATATATTTAAAAAGATCAAAATAAGTCTTTTAGGTGAGTTTAAGAAGGAACCTAACATAACCTAACCCTTCCGAGACGGAATGCAGTGATTTGAGGCGTATAGGTGCTCGTTATGATATATTTTAGTAAGCATATTTTGCTACGCAGTTACTATTTTTGGTGGTCATTATATTTCATCCCCATTAGAAATAGTATGAGCCAACAAAGCGCCGAGCCCAATACTTTGACTTGGCAGGCCAACGAGTTCCACACTAAGCTCGTTGCTTACAATATACCACATTGCAGTCATAGACCTCGTTCAATTTCGCAATTAACGAGTTATAGCCCGTTCTAATAATTAATTCATTAATATTAATATTTAAATTCTTACACTGGGTCAGTAACGGTTATGTACCATGAAAATAATTAAATACAGTACTTTGTACAGAGAAATTAATAGTAATAAATGCGCAGGCGCAGTCTAGCTTGACTGCGTACGCGCAAATTGATGTAATAAAAGCTTTGATTTAGGATCAATAATGGTGTTGTAGTGAGGACCAGATGTAGATATATTCAAATGTATTTTTATTTATGGAATCACGTATTTTGTTCCTGAATGAGTAAGCAGTGATTATGTGGATTGCAACTTGTTATGATACTGACATACACTTATAGGTATTGATTCCTTTTTCATAGCTTCTTGCTCTTTTATGTCTTATATTTGTTCTTTCATATTTATTTTTTAGACTATCTTACGCCGCGTTCACATTAAGTCGAACCGACAGTTTTATCGTAGTCGGCTTAATGGGTCTACTGTTCACACATCAAACTTCGGATCCGACCAAATGTGAACACAATAGCTGTCGTTATTGTCGATTTACCGCTGTCCGACACGTCATAAAGCTGTTTTGAGTTGTCTTTTGCGTACAATGGACGACGACGACGTTTTATATAATGGGTGATGTCTGTTATTGTTTACTGACAGTGTAGCGAGGAACGCGCGGGTGGGTGGGTGTCGGATGGATGGTTTCGCCTCTCCGATCCGACAAGTGTGAACGGCGCCACACAAAGCAGTATGCCAATATTACGACGGATCCGATCAAAATCGTGGCTGGACGTCCGATAAATGTGTCGTCGCCGACAGTTTTATCTTGTCGCCATAATGTGAACAGCGCTATTGAAATACATGTACTAATTTGCATCCGACACCTTTGTCGTTCCTGTAAAACTGTCGGTCCGACTTAATGTGAACGCGGCCTTAGGCGAGTAAAAGTTATAATTTTCTTGATGTACAAGGCAACTCCCCTAATTGTGAATATACATATATGCTCCAATAGTAGATGTTCAACACATACTTGTCGAATGTGTTAAATATCGAAGGGTTAGAGAATCATTTGTGCAGAATTTTAATATTAATAAGTATGATCAAGGAGACAGCAGCGATAGCTCAGTGGGGAGACCAACAGACTGCAATGCAGAGGGTCTTGGGTTCGAACCCACATCGCGCACCTCTGAATTTCGGAAGTTATATGACTTTTCGAAATTATGTGAGTATTGATCGACAATTATCGCCTGCTCCGTGCCTCGGAAAGCACGTTAAGCCGTTGGTCCCGGCTGCCATGAACATCTATGGCAGTCGTTATTGAGAGAGTGTCGACACAAGAGATCCCACTGGGTCGAAGTGTCGCCGGTCTGCACTGACTGGCCCCCACATAAGATAAGATAAGATGATCAAGGAGCATTTTTAATAATATTAGCCGAACCAATTTCTGAAGCTGCAAAATTTATTATAGAAAAGATAATTTATAACCGATTATTCTTTAACGTTTTTAACTTAATAAAAATTTGTATATGATAGTTGTAGTAGGTATATGTACTATTTACGAAACGCTGGGGCTCACCTATCCTTGATGGATATATGCCCCTAAATAAATAAAGATTAAAAGAAATGTGCATATCATTTTAATATTATGAACAATAAAATATTCGTTTATATAGCTATGATGATAAATTGATAAGGAAACCCTTCGATCAAATATACCATAGATGCACATTCTCATACAAAAACCGTGTCAATATGTGGCACTGACCAGTACTACTTACTTATAAGTGTCTGCATTTATTATGCAATCCAGGAAATAAACCGGAATAACCAATGAACGCCCACTGAGAAACATTTTGTAATAGTTTAGTTAAAACGCGTGAATGTAAAACGTCCTAAGTGTGTTTCTCGCTATACGCAAGCGTACTAAGTATATGGTATGGTCTCCATTGTAGTAGTGGTGTCGATTCGCTCTCGCTTAAGGGCAGCGCACGCAAGAGTGAGTGAGACAGGTGCATAATATAGCGCATACAACTGATTTATGCACAGTTTTGTTGGGGCCGTTTTTCAAGCGACGATCGTGCATCTATGGTATATTTGATCGATGAGGAAACCACTTACTTTTATGAATAAAGTTTAACTGATAATCGATGTCAACAACAGTCTATATCTCGGTATTTTATCTTAGATTGATTTTTCATGAACAATATAAAACAAAGCTTATAGTAATAATAGATTAACAACGATATTTTTATAGCCTACTAGCTTTTGCCCGCGGCTTCGCTCGCGTTAATTCAGAATTTGACAATAAATTCGGGTTGTACTCTGCTTGTATAATCATCATCAACATCATTTCAGCCTATTGCAGTCCTCTGCTGGACATAAGCCTCCCCCAGGGTGCGCCACAAGGCCCGATCTCCCGTTTTCGCCATCCAGTCACCTGCAGCCACCTTTTTCAGGTCATCGATCCATCTGGCTGGAGGGCGTCCTACACTACGCTTGCCGAGTCGTGGTCTCCACTCGAGAACCCGTCTGCTCCAACGATCATCGGTTCTGCGACAAATCTGTCGCTTGTATAATAATATGATACAATCATGTTTCGAAATACACGTGGCGCCATCTATTATCATAAGAACGTTATTATTGTTTTCCTCGGGAACACTAATTTTTTTCGGGATGAAAGGTAGCCTATGCTATGTCCATTTCTGTACATCTGACAACGTATATGCAAAATTTCAGGATGATCGGTTCAGTGGTTTAGGCGTGAAAAGGTAACAAACAAACTCATTTTCGCTTTTATAATATTAGTTAGGATTATGACAATAAATTTAACCGTATAACGCAGAAGTATTATCGACAGGATACTTAGATAACCCCTCAAATCTTACATTTTAATACCACAAAATAACACCGTAATATACCCAACATTCCAAACAACTTAATACCGACACAAGTCACAACCATCAAACACGACTCATACAAAACACATAACAATACATCAAGTTAACAATAAAAACACACAAACACATACATAACGCAATAATTTCCTCTTCATACAGTATCACTTTCACTGAGGAAATCGGGAAAATTATCTCGTCTATGTAGAGACAAATGCCTGGGGGAAGACAATATTGCGGCAACTTAACTATCCCTACGACAAAAGAAAGTATTGATATGAAGATTGCTAGTTGTATGAGGAAATATTTTCTCGTAAGAATGTCTTAGATGTGTTTCTAACAATAATCTTACATGCGGCTTTAAGATGTCTCTATCTATCCGCGACTTGTTGATCAAATTGTCTTTTTCCTGTAAATTATTTGCGAAATTATACAATATTGAGAAATCTATTCGAACATTATATATATGGAGAGTTTGTATGTTTGAAGATGTTACAATTCGATTAAATTTATATTTTTGGATGTTACTTATGTACATTCAAACAAAGGTAATAGTTTTAATTATACCAGCCCATCAAACACCCATTCCCATCTTATCTTATCTTATGTGGGGGCCAGTCAGTGCAGACCGGCGACACTTCGACCCAGTGGGATCTTTTGTGTCGACACTCTCCCAATAACGACTGCCATAGATGTTCATGGCAGCCGGGACCGACGGCTTAACGTGCTTTCCGAGACACGGAGCAGGCGATAATTACGCACGTAATTTCGAAAAGTCATATAACTTTCGAAACTCAGAGGTGTGCGATGTGGGTTCGAACCCGAGACCCTCTGCATTGCAGTCTGTTGGTCTCCCTACTGAGCTATCGCTGCTCTACCCATTCCCATAGTCGAGACTTATTATTCTTCATTCTTCTTTTTTTTTAAATGACTACTTCTGCACTATGAATAATTCCTGTATCGCGGGGGACTTTACAAACATTCAAACAACGGACACAAAGAACACCCAGTCTCGGAACAGTCATTTGTAGATGGCACAAAGTTTTGTACCGTGTGGGATTCGAACCTCGCTCGGCGCAGTGGTAGTGGCGAGGCGATCACTTAAACCACTACGCAATCCGTGCAGTCATTTGAGAAATAATGAAGAGAAAAATGGATAAGAATTATTCCTAGAGGAGGAAGTGCGAGTGAAGTAATAGATATCGGCCTCGATGGCGTAGTAGTTAGTGTAACCGACTGCCACGCCTGAGGTCGCGGGTTCGATTCCCGCACAAGTCAAACATTTGTGTGCATGAACATGGATGTTTGTCTTGGTCTGGGTGTTTATATGTATAATATGTATGTATTTACAAAAGAAAAGTATATATGTATATTTATCCATTGTCTAGTACCCATAGTACAAGCTCTGCTTAGTTTGGGCTAGATGGTGTTGTGTGTATGTGATAGAATAAAATATTATTACATACGTATTGTTAACGTACGATCCAAAGCAGCGAATTATAAATCTGTATTACCTATGTTTTCAAATAAATATTTCTGATTTCTGATTTCTGAAATCCTTATTTTCCATTAACAGTTACTACAGGTGTTAAAATAATGTATTTATTACATCCGATTTCTAAAAAGAAAAATTTGTTATCAGACTGACAAATGCAAATCAACTACTGTGATTGGCTGACTGAATTCACAACGACCAATCAAATCACATAACATGGGTTTCATTGACGATGAGCTTTTCAGAAACCGCGTATTAGTAATTTAACTAAAGAATTATACATTGTCTCTAAAAGAGAAATGGACTCTGGCAACACAATATTGCAACACAACACAGGGCTTAACTTCAGTCTTAATGTCTGATGGAAGTACTTCATTGCGTTTGCTTGGGCACTACTTGATATTCTCAAATGCGAGCAAACCTACATACTCATTAGAGCGTCAAGCAAAGCCCTGTCATCAATCAAACCCATGACACGTAACACATATGTCGATATTACAAATCGATTCAAATCATATTCAAAACGGTTTTCATAAAAAACCAACGACTGAAATAGCCGCGTTGCAACGCTTTTCAGAACGGAACGGCCCGTTACAATGGCGCTATTGCTTCAGCTATTATAATCTAATGCATTACACTTGGAAGGCTTGTTAAAAATAATAATTAAATCAGATTTCCAATTAGATTTCTCTCTTTAGCCCATCATGTATATTTTTTATACTAACATGAAGCAAAAAAGAATGCAGTCCATCTGATGGTAAGCGGTTGCAATGACTTATGATCGATTGCAATACAGGGGGCATCACTCATTACCAGTACTACAGAAAATGAATTAAATATGGCGTGAAACAAAAGTAATAGAAGCTAACTATGAGTTAATATGAATGTGAGTGGTAGAGCCACACTAGTTACAGCATGAATAGGCTGGCTCGACCGGGGCAGTACCACCCTCACACAGAAGATCGACGTAAAATAACAGTATCTGCTATGTTTCGTTCAGTGAGTGAGAGCGCCGGAGTCCCAATCACCCTTCCCTTCCCAAACCCCATCCTGCTTCATTCCCCTTTTCCTTCCGGTAGGCAGTGACCTGGTTGTGTTGTTTTGACATTGCTTCTGTAATGCTAAGAAAACACAGCTATGTGTATGAGCCACGATCTGGCTCATGCATAGTTTAACCAGACGACGGGTTTTTTCACCGGAAAATCTTTTGACTGAGTAGCTGATCCAGAATGATCAGATCACTAATCGGACGTCACGATACTTATTCTTTCATTGGAAACGATTCGAGAGTTCATTTTTCCTGGGGATTGCAACGAAAAAAGAATTCGAATAAATCGGTTTTCATCGATAGTCGGCCATCACATTGACTGTATTAAATTAAAAATCTTTATAATATTTTTAAACTATAGTGATTGCGTAACCATCAAACCGAATCTGTTAATATCCAAGTTATTTGTTACGCCTGCTGAAAGACGTTTTAGGCGAACGAGCATGAACAATATGAAGCAAGTAATATTTGCCAGAATACCAATTCGAAATCCGTAGGCTCTTTCCACCCGTACAAGAGACAACTCTTTGTATTCATGTAAAAGTTCAAGAAATTCTTAGTACCAACCTGATAGTACTAGCTGGAACAGTCTTGGAATACTTCAGCCTGGTTGACGCAGATCGCGCCGGTCTCTCCCTCCTGGGACATGTCGCCATTTTACCACACAATGACGTCACAAAGAGCACACGACAATGTCACAGTTCACTTTAGTCCATACTTCGTTCGTTCGAAATAAATAAATTGATTGAAACTTTCTCGTTGCCAAAAGTTCTGCGAGTTCAAGTTGCTTTTAGTTAAGTAAGCGTATTTTCAGCTGTGGCTTCTACAAAAGACGATAGATTTTGTACAAATATGTTTTTTATTATTAGCGTTAGACGAGCTAGCAATCCTCCTAATAGAACATATACAATGTGTTTGGTGAGTGGTGTCGGAGATTTTAATGGCATAATATATGGTCATTTATATCTACAATCCATGCTTCAGTATTATTTTTTATGTTACTTGGGCGAAATGGCGGCCATTATGTTTATTTTGTTATCTAATCACGGATACACGTGGTAATTTAGCGATATAGTCGCTTGTGATAGTCAAAAAATATAAAAAACGTCTTGTTTTACAGCTCATAGTATAGCTAACATGTTTATGATAAAACATTTTTAGAATCTACCTCAGTTAAATTTTTTTTTTAAATATGATAACAGAAAATTAAGAAAATTTTTCCTGTTATTTTTTTGTTATTTAACTTTTTTACAAAAACAAAGTAACATAAAAAATAATACTGAAGCATGGATTGTAGATATAAATGACCATATATTATGCCATTAAAATCTCCGACACCACTCACCAAACACATTGTATATGGTAACCGTTGCTCATAAATTTTGCCAGCGAACAAACAGCAAAGATGACGCGTACATTCTATGTTCTGTGCGTACAGTAAAGATATTGTCTTAAACAATTTTGATGCAATGCACAAGGCTTAAAGAAAATATTACTATCATTGAAAAACTAGTAACAGCGCACAGAAAATACAGAGCCGACATGTATAATAGGAGATATGATCGCTGAAAACGTACCCTACCAAGCCGTACGTTGCCATGTGGCATAAGTGAACCTAGCCATGGTGATATGATATGTGAATGCGTGATAAAAAGATGACAACAGTGATGACAGAAAAACGAAAATAGTGATGATAAAATGATGAAAATAGTGATGACAATAGTGATCAAAAAGACGAAAATATTGATGATAAAAATATGATAATAGTGTAGACAAAAAGACGAAAACAGGGATAATAAAAAGATGACAACAGTGATGACAAAAAGACGAAAATAGTGATAATAAAAAGATGACAATAGTGATAAAAAGACAAAAATAGTGATCATAAAAAGATGACAATACTATCAAGTCAAATAGATACTTAAAGCAACGCGAATTAAAATGCTTCTATACTATTATATCATTGAAGATGCGTTGAATAAATAAAGTCGAGAACATGCTGTAGAAGACGTCATAGTTCATTTTAGGTGCCGTTAAGAACAATATGAAAGACGAAGAAATTTTAACTTTGTAGTGTGCTCTAGTGCGCCACCACTAGGTGGTTTACAATTATTTCTATAATTATTGTAAACACTAGACAAATATTTTTATACTCATTATTAAGTATAAAAGTTATATACACTACATATGACATACATTTCTTTAAAAGATGGATAGTTTTATAACATCTTCAGCAAATATGCTCCTTATGAAACTCTAAAAAAATAACGGTATGTTCTTGTTTAATTAGTAAGTTATATTATTATATACCCCTAGACTCTAATAAGGTGGTGTAACTTACTTTATAACATTTATAAATTTTATAATAAATCGTAATGTTGACGGTTGGATTAAAAGAAAAATGAGAGAATAGAAAGCAGAAGCAATAAATAACGAATTAAGGAAATATTTATAGGCGTTCACTACAATTTAATAAATTTTATTATCGACTGGAAATATTAGATATTCAAGCAAAAATAATTACATTTTATGGAGGATATATGGTAAAAATATATTAAAGATTATATAACTAATGCAAAGTGCACTAAGGCCAAAGCCGGATATTTTTATTATTTTATAGATTCTTGCTATTAGATAGTATATCATAAGGGGGTAACTAGAGGTATATTAGACCCACATTTTTCCAAATATGATTTTCGGTTCCACATAATAGTGGGCGAGGCTATTGCCGTTTTCCGGACACAGTTTGAAGCTGCGCGAATAATTTTTTGATAGAAAGCCTAATAGCACTTTGCTAAGCCAGGAATTCGAAACCGGGACCACATGCACGCAGTGTAGTATATTCTTAGTAAAGTATTTTAAGATTGAAAGGAGATTAATTAGTATATTAGTAACTTTTAGAATTTCTGATCTTAGGGACCCTTGGGTACATTCAAGAAAAATCCTTATTAACATTGTGAGTTATGAATTATAAAAATATTATGAATTGTTACAGATTAATAACAATTATTAATATCATGCCTTCTTTAAAAGTTCCCAGAATCAAAAAAATATCACCTAAAAAAGTATAACTGATTTCAAAATTTGCACTAATATCCACGACGCGACGTACGAAATGGCACTGACTCTCAAACGTCCCCCGCTTCACCTTCAAGGAAGTAGCTAACTTCGACACAAGTAACAAATTAGCGCGCTTTTTTGCACTGATTCAAATCCTGTCCGGCTTTAGGAGCCGTCCTACTTTACGAGACTTCGCCCTACACATGTGAGAGACATTTTAAGTATTAACCAATTGCATAACTAATAATAGGTGAATTCAGCATGCATCACATTTTGAATATTACAGTGATAAATAAGATAACAAAAAACATTGTTATCACGCTACAACAGCTAGTATTTTAAATTCAATCTATTTTTAAAACTTATGGCAACGATTAACAAAATGGCGGGCTAAAACTCAGCTGTCAAAATGTGGATGTATTATACACTTAGCCCATCTAAGTAATAGGCCTATTTAATACACTTTTAGTAATTTTGAACCAAACTTCAATTAATATGCATTACGTTTACCTTAACAACAATAATTTCCGATAATACAGTTGTCTATTTTACGATCGCGTGATGAAATGCGACGTGCACAGAATACCTCGGTGTTGCCACTAATAAAAATGGGTGAGCCGTCAGTGAGCGCAAAAACTTAAGCTATTTTTCGAGAGCTGATAATTTGACAGGCGTAATTGACGGTTTCACGTTACTAGGATATTGTGTTTCTTTCGTCTTGTTTTTGTTACATTGATGGTGGCTCATGACTATATGTATAGACATGATATGGTTATGCTTCAATGTAACGCGTATGAGTAAAGAGTGGTGATATATCTACGGAAGTTATTAATAGAAAAGTGACTTTGTTTGTTCCGTTTTTATGACTAAACTGCGGGCCCGTTTTTGATGGTATTTCGCATGGAGATAGCCTGAGAACTAAGGAGGACCGATGTACGCGATTTTCATATTACTAAAGTAAGTACTAAAGTACAGATATTGTTAGCCTCTAAAACTAACTACAAAAAGCGATCCTAACCAATATCCTTACTAATATTATAAATTCGAAAGTAACTCTGTATGTCTGTCTGTCTGTTACCTTTTCACGGCTAAACCACACAACCAATTTAGATGAAATTTGGTACAGATATAGTTTAAAACCTGGAGAAGGACATAAGCTAATTTTTATTAATGTAGGTACCACGCGGGCGGAGCCGCGCGCGAAAGCTAGTAATAAATATAACTAAAGCGTAACAAACAAACTTACATTTACATTTATAATGCAAATGTGAGTTTGTTACGCTTTAAACTACTTGAAGGATCGTCATGAAATTTCGCATGCACGTTTCCGGGGTACAGCAAAAGACATAGGATACCTTTTATCCAATATAAAAAGTACGCGGCGGAATCCAGGGGCAAAAGCTAGTATAATTATAAAAACTGTGAAAAAAAATAAGATGTCTAAAAAGAACAGAAATAAACGTACGGTCTAAATTTATTAAAATTCTATCACTCGCGTGTCGTCGACTCGTTAAAAGGACTTGCGGCGCTACGACTACTGTGCATGATAAAGTCTCGGGTTCGCTACCCAGGCCGTGCAAATTTTTAGTGAGACCTTCCGCAAATAAATACAATAAATTCCGCAAAAATACAAAAAAGTAGCATCACGGAGTCTGAACATCTGCCTGGTAGACTGTAAAGACTCGCATCTTATCGCGGGTACTTCAGACTGTATCTGGCAAAATGTGGATATATTATACTTCTGAATACTCACTTGGTGTTAAAGGCGTGAGTTTATGTATATAGAACAATATTAAACCATTATCTAACTAAGAGCTTATATCACTATTTGAATTATTCAAAGACATTTCATAATATGTAAGCATAATAAATAATGATTCGAATTGGCAATAAGTGTTCTAGATAAATTAAATTTACATAAAATACGTTTATTAATAGTATCTAATAAAAGAAATGAATATGTTACATAGAACGACTACCTCGGTGACGCAGTGGTTGTGAATGTGACTTCTGTGCATGAGATCTCGGGTTCGAGTCCCTGGTCGAGAAATGGACTCCAGAATTTTTTTAAAAGAAATTCTCTGTTACTGTACGCAGACGACAATAGGCTCGTCTCCTACTAGCTTACTCTTTCAGGGATGTAAAACTATATAATATATTCTATCACATACACACAACACCATCTAGCCCAAACTAAGCTGAGCTTGTACTATGGGTACTAGACAATGGATAAACATACATATATACTTTTTTTGTAAATACATACATTTTATACATAGAAACACCCAGACTAAGACAAACATCCATGTTCATGCACACAAATGTTTGACTTGTGCTGTGGGCAAAAATAGTTATTTCGTTGAAATTAAACTACTATATACGGATTTTATCGCGTTGTTTATTCGATACTTTATTACAAAATTGAGATTTAAGACACTGGAACATTGAGACAACTACCATCTTAGTCTCCCCGTGACCATGGCTGCTGAAAAGCAACCGAAACGTCGGGTAAGTGTAAACATAAATATAAATAGTATAGTAATAGTATAAATAGTTTTAATAGTTTCAATAATTTAATTAGCTTAAAAATTAGTAAAGTTTAATAGTAATTATAGTAGTGTAAAAGTTTTCCAAAATTTTGTAACCAAGTGTCAAATAAACAACGCGATTAAATCCGTATATAGTAGATTAATTTCAATGAATAACATTCGCGTAAACAGAAGACAATAGTTATTCCGTATTTGGGTGTTTTTGTATGCGTTGTTATAATCACAGGTGATTTTACAAACATTCAGTTTGTAAAGTCCCTTGCGATACAGGAATTAATAATAATGTTCTCCAGACCGAATTTTGGTCACGGCGACCAGTCTTAACAGAGACTGACCATCTGCGCAGGAGATATTATAGTGCACAAGCGTGTGCGCAAACACAAGTGCACTCTCTGCTCCCTAATTCTTATAATCCGATGGGACGGTAATCTGACACGACCGGAGAGAGATCAGGCGAAGGACCAACGGCTTTCCGTGCTTTCCGAGGCACGGGGGTATCTAACATGCTTTAACGGTAATAGAAAACATTGTGAGGAAACCTGCATGTCTGAAAGTTCACCACAATGTTCTTAAAGATATGTGAAGTCTGCCAACTCGCACTGGGTCAGCGTGATGGACTATGGCCTAACCCTTCTCACACTGAGAAGAGGCTCGTACCCAGCAGTGGGACAGTTTAATACAGGGCTGGTATTATTGTTTGTTAGTGGTACTCAAAGGGCCATAGGGTACCTACTTTTCATTCAGAAAGTACTTAGGTACTGTTACCGAGAGAAAATCTAATTATATTAAAATATTTCGCTTTCTGCACTCTCCTATTTATACTATAATCAAACCAAATCTCGCACTCTTCCATGCGAGCAATATACTAAAAAAGGAATAAGTACACAGTTTGCTTTTTTTTTATACAACTAAGGTGGCAAACAAGCACACGGCCCCACCTGATAGTAAGTGGTCATCGTAGCCTATGGACGCCTGCAATACCAGAGGCATCACTTGCGCATTGCCGACCCTTTAGGAAAGGACGTGGGAAGGAAAGGGAGCGGGATGGGGGAAAGGGGGTGATTGGGCCTCCGGTACTCTCACTCACAGGACGAAACACAACAGTAGGACTACTGCTATTCCACGTCGTTATTATGTGAGAGGGTAGTCCTTCCCCGGTCGAGCCGGCCCATTCATGCTGAAATCAGCGAGGCTCTACTACTCAACTTTCTCTACACTAATAATATATTGATACTGAAAAAAATTAATTACAGAGCTACTGTTTTAATTAATAATCATATACTGACTTAAGGATTTCCTGTTATTTATAAACAAATGTATAATATAACTATTAACACAGACTATATCGATTGTCGCACGACAGTCTTGAGTCAGAGACAAATTACTTTTGCACACATTTTACATACATTAATATTACCTCTTACTTTATATATAAATATTAAGCTTTACGTTAATATATCGCTGACGGGATATAGAATATCAGCACTGTATTAAACTGTCCAGTGCTGGACATGGGCATCTTTTTAGTGTGAGGAGGTTTGGCAGATTTCACATATCTTTTAAAACATTATGTAGTACTCTCAGATATGCAGGATTCCTCACGATGCTTTCCTTCACCGTTAAAGCGAGCAATAATTAACTATTAAATACGCACATAACTTCGAAAAGTAGTAGTTGCGCGCTTCGGGATCGAACTCGAGATTGAAATTGATCGAAGCTATCGCTGTAATTTCGCTGCTGACGGGATAAGCAGAGGTGGATTGTAATACACCTCCTGAAATAAGGGTGTAACCATATTTTGCCAACTATGTTTTATGTTTAAGTTCAATTTATAAGCAGCTAAAGCATTATCATCTACCACATTTCTATAAGAATCTTCTCGAACGAACAAAACCGTGGTTTCACCCGCGTTTATGATTACTGCGCCGCCCCTATGGGTCGTAGCGTGATGTTATATAGCCTATAACCTTCCTCGATCTAGCTATCCAACATAGAAGAAATTTTTCAATTCGATCCAATTGTTCCTGAGATTAGCGCGTTCAAACAAACTCTTCAGCTTTATAATATTAGTATAGATAAAGGCCTACATAGACGAAAGTAATGGTTTTTGAAAAGGAAGAGTGCGTGACGATGTGTAATATTATGATTGATAGAGAAAAAGTGGAGCAAGTGAAAGAGTTTGTATATTTGGGTACTTTGTTTACAAGGGATGGTAAACATGACGGAGATATTGAAAGGAGAACGATTGCTGGCAACAAAGTGAATGGAGCCCTACGCGCTTTTATGAACAGTCGAAATGTATCCGAAAAGGCACGTTTGGCTATTCATAGAGGACTATTAGTGCCCACTCTTATGTATGGAAGTGAAAGTTGGGTATGGCAAAAGAAGCATGAGAGCAGAATAAATGCTGTAGAAATGAGAGCGTTAAGAAGCATATGTGGTGTGACTCTGAAAGATAGAATAAGAAATAGTGTGATTAGAGAGAGATGCGGCATGAAAGTGGATATAGTTACAAGAATAGAAAAGGGTATGTTAAGCTGGTTTGGACATGTAGAAAGAATGGACGAGGAAAGACTGAGTAAGAAAGTTTATAAGGCTAGTGTGAATGGAACAGTCGCAAGAGGAAAACCTAGGCGAACGTTTCTCGACCAGATCGGGGGCGTTCTGGACAAAGGCCAGGTTAAGAGCTCCTTGAACTGACGGGCGTGTATGAGGAATGTGATGAAAGTGAATGAAGCCAGAGAAGTGTGTCAGGATCGTAGCAAATGGAAATCCGTAGTCTCTGCCTACCCCTCTGGGAAACAGGCGTGAATCTATGTATGTATGTATGTATGTAGATAAAGGCCTGTAATGCGTGTTAAAGTGCAGAGAGGTAATGAGAATTGAAATTGAAATTGAATTGAATTGAAAAACTAACAGAAAATTCAGTAACACTTCAGTATCAAATCCCGTACCTCATTCTAATCATAAACTTTTTTTAGACAACTCGCACTAGGAATGATTCTTGTATCGCGGGTACATCACAAACATTCAAACAACGGACACAAAGAACACCCCGACTCGAAATAATCATTTGTGGATCACTACAAATGTTTGTCCCGTGCGGGATTCGAACCCACAACACTCGGCGCAGCGGTGAGGCGCCCACTTAAACGGCTATGTTATCGTGTAGTTAAAATTATCGTAACAATCTCTGAGTCTCAATGTTCAGTTACCATCCGTTACTACTCAAACCAAAATGGCGACGAAAGATACCCCATGATAAAGACGTGGCCGGTGAAATTTAGACTAAACGCTTAATTGTGTTAGATGCGATCAAATTACACATTAACATATTCAAGATGGTTTAGCTCTCGAAAATTTATGAAAGCGAGACAAGCGGCCGTATGGCGATTACTTACTTAATACATTCTTCAAACACTTTTTGTCTAATTACACGAGTCTATTGATGTTACTTTTTGGCTCGCTATTAATAATAAGCTTCCTTTCTTTTTCTTTTTAAGTACCTATTTGATTTCTGTGT
Organism: Catocala sponsa; assembly: GCA_963564715.1. Classification (NCBI taxonomy): domain Eukaryota; kingdom Metazoa; phylum Arthropoda; class Insecta; order Lepidoptera; family Erebidae; genus Catocala; species Catocala sponsa. The sequence continues at coordinate 21,568,083 of OY751341.1, read as the reverse complement.
TAATGGCGATGGCAGTACCTATATTAATATTCATCATCATCATCATCATCATGTCTGCCAAAAGATGTCCACTGCTGGACATAGGCCTCCCCCAAGGTTTTCCACACAGACCGGTCTTGGGCCACCCGCATCCAACCGCTTCCCGCGACCTTTAACAGGTCGTCGGTCCACCTTGTGGGAGGCCTACCCCTGCTGCGTGTTCCGGTGCGTGGTCGCCACTCTAGAACCTTTTTGCCCCAACGGCCATCGGTTCTGCGTGCTATGTGCCCTCCCCACTGCCACTTCATCTTGGCTATCCGGAGAGCTATGTCGGCAACTTTAGTTTTCCTGCGGATCTCTTCATTTCTGATTCGATCCCGCAGGGAAACCCCGAGCATAGCTCTCTCCATCGCCCTTTGCGTGACCTTGAGCCTTCTGATAAGGCCCATAGTGAGCGACCACGTCTCTGAGCCGTAAGTCAATATTAATATTATAATATAATATATAATAATATTAAGTCTACAAAGATTGTTTTTTTTAACGTGTAGGCAGGCTTTCTGCCATTTAATCTTTTTAAATATTACTTGTGTGATGGAGGTCAGCTGTATCTATGCTTATATCATAAAGCTAAAGAGATTGACCGTACTTATCTTTAGTGCTACCGACTGGTAGTACTTGTATTTTTTTTAGACTGAAATAGTTATTTTTCATTTTATAGCCTACTAGCTAAGCTCGGCCAAGCTACACTAAATAATCGAGCACTAGCATGCCTCCAGTGTGCTTTGATGATCTCATCCATGCAAGAGAAAATTAAGTAACAATACTACACTTATCTACTTTTAAAAAACATCTATTTCCATTGCCGTGCTTAGAAAAGTGCTGTTTTCCGTGGCCGCTAGAAATCCTAACTATAATATTATAAAAGCGAAAATGAGTTTGTTTGTTTGTTACCTTTTCACGCCTAAACCACTGAACCGGTCATCCTGAAAATTTGCCTATAAGTTGTCAGGTGTACAGAAACGGACATAGGCTACCTTTTATCCCGAAAAAAATTACTGTTCCCGAAGAAAACAACAATAACGTTCTTATGATAATAGATGGCGCCACGTGTCTTTTGAATCATGATTGAATTATATTATTACAAGCAGAGTACAACACGAATTGATTGTCAAATTCTAAATTAACGCGAGTGAAGTCGCGGGTAATAGCTAGTACTAAATATTTAATTCACGCCTTGCCAACGCTGCTTAAAATATGATTGCGTGACGAAGAGTTATAAATATAAATCTACGCTAACATGTTTATTTATACAACTAAAATTGCGAATAGCACACAAGTTATTTGGTGGTTTAAGTGATCGCTTCGCCGCTGCCACTCCCTAAACCTACAACTATGGAAAGCCTTACTGCTTTTTACAAGTCATTTGTTTCTGCTCCCTGTTTCGGCTCGGGAACACATATTAGAATACAAAGTGTCGTATATGTTAATACAGGAAACGGTGGTATCAATAGTTAGAAACTAATTCGTTTCATTAAAACGTGTTCGTTTTCAACAAATTTGTACTCGTTTGTACTTAGGCCTTTCCACTAGACTCTTTGTTAGTAGAAGTACTACCACATAGTCCAACGCTATCAGCTAAACGGAGTCAATACGAAATCTACTCCGCTTTCAGTAAAAACCCGCCTAGTGATAAGAAATATCTACAGCTTATCCTAGAAGCCTCAAACAACATATGTTCAATCCAACCAAGCTTGACCCATATATCTGAACATTTGTTACGGCCCATGGACATTATTGGACATTATTCAATGACTAACCGTAATATACCTATATATCATCGGCCCATGACATGTGGGACAACTCAATACAATAGGCCCTATATCACAATGAACAATAACAAAAACATACATTTATACCTATAGTATGAAAATTTGACCTGAATAGTAATATTTGACATTGCATTATTGACATGTCAAGGTCTTGTCGAGGGTCCGGAGCTTGTCTCGTTGACCCAGTAAGGGTAAGTGCATCTAGTCCTGCCGCTCGCAAAGTCTTAAGTTCGAAGTTAAGACAATGTGCGAAGAGCAGCGATAGCTCAGTGGGGAGACCAACAGACTGCAATGCAGACGGTCCCGGGTTCAAACCCACGTCGCGCACCACTGACTTTCGGAAGGAAAATGACTTTTCGAAATTATGTGCGTATTGATTGACAATTATCGCCTGCTCCGTGCCTAGGAGAGCACGTTAAGCCGTAGGTCCCGGCTGCCATGAACATCTATGGCAGTCGTTATTGGGAGAGTGTCGACACAAAAGATCCCACTGGGTCGAAGTGTCGCCGGTCTGCACAGACTGGCCCCCACATAAGATAAGATAAGACAATGTGGTATTGAGTTTTTCTATCTGGGTATTGTCTAGATCTGTACCTGATATAAGGATCATCCTAACAAAAATGAGAAAAAGAATCTTGATTGGTTATTTTTTGTGTCATTGTTTTATTAGTGGCAGTAAATAAGGTACTTCTTCTATCGGTGGTATTCTAAGGATTGTGTTTTAGCATTGCGGTTTACTGCACTTGTCACGGTAGAAATGTAACTCCAAGTCTTTTGGAGAAGATTTTATGATACTTAGTACGTTACAAGAAATACGTATATAGTTTCACGCCTATATCCTTACTATAATATTATAAATGCGAAAGTAACTCTGTCTGTCTGTCCGTCTGTCTGTTTGTCTGTCTGTCTGCTAAACTTTTGCTTTTCACGGCTAAACTACTCAACCGATTTAGATGAAATTTGGTACAGATATAGTTTAAAACCTGAGGTAGGACATAGGCTACCTTTTATTGATGTAGGTACCACGCGGGCGGAGCCGCGCGCAAAAGCTAGTTAATAATAATATAATAATATTCTATCACATACACACAACACCATCTAGCCCAAACTAAGCAGAGCTTGTACTATGGGTACTAGACAATAGATAAACATACATATATACTTTTTTTTTGTAAATACATACATATTATACATAGAAACACCCAGACCAAGACAAACATCCATGTTCATGCACACAAATGTTTGACTTGTGCGGGAATCGAACCCGCGACGTCAGGGGTGGCAGTCGGTTACACTAACCACTACGCCATCGAGGCCGACATTATTACATATTTTAGAAGGGCTAGGCAGAAATGTATTACATCTACATTTCGCCAACTCAACCGTTAATAAAACTTGGTTGTTGTCTCTGTTTTTGTAGTATAACAAAACTAGCATCTGTAAATCCTGTAAGTAGATATTTTTACAAGCCTAGTATATGACTAACACTTGCGTAAACTTACAACAACAGCAGCGATAGCTCAGTGGGGAGAACAACAGACTGCAATGCAGAGGGTCTCGGGTTCGAACCCACGTCGCGTACCTCAGACTTTCGGAAGATATATGACTTTTCGAAATTATGTGCGTATTGATTGACAATTATCGCCTGCTCTGTGCCTCGGAGAGCACGTTAAGCCGTCGGTCCTGGCTGCCATAAACATCTATGGCAGTCGTTATTGGGAAGTCAGTGCCCTCTAACATCCTGACACTGGTCTAGCCTTAGGGTATCGTAAGCCTTCGGGTTGCAGAGGTCAGATGGCCGTCGCTCCGTGTAAAAACTGATATCCAGTCAAATCCGGTTAGACTAGAAAGCTGACCCTAAGTGACTTGGGAATAATAAAGGCTAGGGAGAAGACTCGGGTAAACTTACAGGTCCGATTCTGCTATTGTGAATTTGCGATCAAAAAAACCTAATAATATTGCCGGAGATTAGAACTTGGAACTACACGATCGTAAACGTAATTATTAAAACGCAACCGTTGGGGTAGACAGATATAGCACCGTTCTGTTATTGTTGCTAAGCGGAGATTTCACCCAACCTACTTTACTTGTTTCGAGCTATTAATCTGAACTTACTAATTTTAGGATGTCTAAATTCAGGAAATACCAGCATAACATTTTTACTACAAAATTTGGTACTAGTAGACTCGGTAATCTCCAGCTAAACTAATATGCTTGTGTTAGGAGCCGTTCACATCTTTGGTAGAGTGGAGTAATTCGAATCCACGACCTCTCAATCAAGAATCCGATAACTTATCTAAGCCACCGGCACTTCGAAGTTTATTTGAATTTTCTTTTCCTAGTAAAATGTTTTGTGGGAAAAACTGTAAGGCATACTTAGTATAAAGAATTTCTAAATAAAAGCGGGAGAAAAAGAAAGATAAACGAAAAAATATTTACAGATTAACATCACCCAGAAGCCCAGCCTATATCACATACATGTACAAAATAGTAGAATCAACTTTCACAGAACAACACAGAAATAATCCACGAACCGATCACTTATATATTATCATATTTCCACGTGACGTATCAGAAATGTTCATATATCGACTCCTGCGCACGCCGTACTCGGAGCGAGCACCCGCGGAGTAGCATCTCAATCGACTGAGTGAATTACCACTAATGTGTAATATGCAGCTCTACTTATTATTGGTGAGGTGTACTGTGATGAGCGAAGCGAGAAGCGGTCACAAGCGGAGCGTGAAGCGATACCTCGGTATTGTAAAAGATCTTTGTAAATAACAGTCTGTAAATTGTTTCGTAAACTACAGCAGTTTTGAATTTATATTTGTCTGTTGCTTTAATTATACGCACAAAATATCTTAAAAAATTATCGTATTATACTCATATTTTATGTTAGGATAGGATAAGGTTTAGGACCCATGGAAGTCCAGTATTGCCATCTGCTACAACACTACGCACGACCGGAAATCAAACTCAATAATATTAGTCTAAATTTATTAATTAAATAAACTAAAGCAGACACCATAATAAAAACATTTTATCAGAGCCCCGCGTTGCGAGCGCTGCGCATGTTCGATTACTGATTGACTGAAAACAGAGATTCGCGATTGTCATCGAATAAGTCGAACGATACGTGCCCGCATTCGAATGTCACTTAGGTAATGCGTTGACTCTGATTTTAATCGATTAAAGTTCCAAAATTTCATAACACATTAATAAGGATCTGAGTTTGCGTATCGATTAGCTATTATCTTTTAAAATACTTGTGTAAGAAGCAGATAAATATCGGTCGGAAAAATCGTAGCATCCTAACCAACAACCTCACGATTACTTACAAGTCGAATGCTTTATCCATTAGGCTACCACCACCTCACAAAATATCAATCAATCAATATTGTACAAAGGTTTCATCAATATTAAAGTGCAAATTCGTTCACGTATTACTAATTCGTAAACAAATTCAAGTAATTCGAATGTTCAATCGATAATTGCGCATCACTAAATCATATCGTGCTAAGCCACCGTGCGTTCTACCTTACCAGTGCAAAAGGCCCACTTACTTAAAGCAGCTTTCTTTGCACCGCACAATTACGTTTTTATTCGCACTCGTGTGGCTTTAGCTCCGTTATTTTGAACGAGGAAACGACAATCATAATTGTTGTTTTGCTTCTTAACAAATAAGCTATGTAATGGTTTACATCATAAATTATTTACTGGCTCGTGTATAAATGTTTTATGGTCTTAACTTGAGAAAATACGATATCCGTTTTGTTGATGAACGAATTATTATACAAAAAGCATTTTCTGCACCGATGCAATGACGTGGTTTAATTGGTCGCCTCGTCACTGCTACTACGTCAAGTGTTGAGAGTTCGATACCCGTAGGAAACTAAATTTTGTGTGATACACAAATTGTTGTTTCGAGTCGGGTGTTCTTTTTGTCCGTTGGTTGAATGTTTTAAAGGCCCAGCGATACAGACGGTCCCAGTGCCGGCGTTGTCTTATAAAAAGAAGTTAAAGAAAATGTAGAAATCATTGACTTTTTTGTAAAACAATATAAATGCCTCGTTTGTTAACTTATTTTTGCCGATCGTCAAGAATTCTTGAGGTCGATTCCTGGGTTAAAAGCGAAATCAATCAGAGTCTAAAATGAGCACGATAAAATGCAACAATAAAAGCCACCATATGTTCGTCTTATATTACTGGGGATTTCAGAAACACCTTTTAGCTACCCTTTTGAGAAAACACAGCTTCTACGAGTATGTGTAACAAATTTACTTGTATAGACAATTTTTGTTACCTGGTAAACAACAAACTCATTATAAGAATGATCCAGTTATACTTTCAACCTATATACATACATTGTCTAATAAATAAAGATGATGACGAAATAGAAACAGTACATAGGCATGGCTCCTATTTATAGTCTCTAGCTACCAGTACACTATAACTGTTAAATAAATAACACCAGTAAGAATAATCCTAACTAATAATAATGTCCTCCAGACCGAATTTCGGTCACGGCGCCGCGGCGGCCAATCTGGCAAGACTGGCCATCTGCGCAGGAGATATTATAGTGCACAAGCGTGTGCGCAAACACAAGTGCATTCTCTATTCCCTCATTCTCATTATCCGATGGGACGGTAATCCGACACGACCGGAGAGAGATCAGGCGCAGGGCCAACGGCTTTACGTGCTTTCCGAGGCACGGGGGTGTCTAACACCGCCAACTTCATAACTCCGGGCTGCTATTGAGATTTCTTAACAGAAAATCCCAATAACCTTTTGGTGGCCCGACCCGGGATTCAAACCTGAGACCTCATGCACAGCAGTCGCATTCACTACCGCTGCGCCATGGAGGCTAACTAATATTATAAATGTAAATGTGACATTGTTTCTGTGTTACCCTACCCTATCACGCTTGCTTTAACTACTCGACCGATCATCATACACGTTGCCAGGGGAACAAAAAAGGACATAAGGTACCTTCTTCCAGGAAAAAATACTGTTACTGATCTAATCTTAACTACATTTCCATGAGCGAATCCGCGGGCAAACTGCAGTAGAATTTAAATATTAATAAAGTCAACATTCGATCATCATTAAATTTCACATACACATTGCCAGGGGAACAGAAAAGGGCATAATGCATCTTTTTTTCAGAAAAACGTACTTTTACTGATCTAATCTTACCTACGTTTACGCGAGCGAATCCGCGGAAAACATACTATCCTAATCCTAACTAATATTATAAAAGCGAAAATGAGTTTGTTTGTTTGTTTGTCTGTTACCTTTTCACGCCTAAACGACTGAACCGATCATCCTAAAATTTTGCATGTACGTTGTCTGGTGTACAGAAATGAACATAGGCATGAAAGGTATTTCATCCCGAAAAAAATTACTGTTCCCGAGGAAAACAACAAAAACGTTCTTATGATAATAGATGGCGCCACGTGTCTTTCGAATCATGATTGAATTATATTATTACAAGCAGAGTACAATCCGAATTGATTGTCAAATTCTAAATTAACGCGAGCGAAGCCGCGGGCAAAAGCTAGTAGACTATAAATACTAATAAAGTCAACATTTAGCGAAAAGATCAGGTACTTGAAAACTAGAAAATAAAACAAGATACTTCCATTTAGTATCATTTTTACGCCATTTTAGTAATGTTTTCGAATCAAGCAGCTGCCCGTAACAGTACAAAAAGAAGGAAATAGTTTCATTTCTTATTTGCATTAATACCCGAGCGATGTCTAGCGTTTACACGAATGTTACATGATTAATTGAAACTACTTTAACGGATGCACATTTTACGGTTGCAGAAACATATGCGAGTGGTATTTGTGATGTTATCTAAAGTTAAATACTAGACAGTGCTAGTTCCGTGTGATCGTGAGCCCCTTTTCTAAGTTTTCCGCGTATTTGCCTGTATGTCGAACCTTACGAGGATTTTATAAAAAATAAAAACTTGAGAGGTGTCAAGGGACACCCGGATGGAACGAAGTTCCTTTCGATTAATTAGTGAAGGAATTGTAATAAAATTTTATTTTTTTTAAGTTATAATAATATTTTTTTTATTATTAACAAATATAATGAATATAAACTTAATCAGTGGGCTCAATTTTAGTAATAATTGGCTTGTGGACATTAACAATACATACATATTAAGAAATAACCTTAAACTTACAACTATAGCAAAAAGTGTCGTTACAAAAAGTGTCGTTACAACTTTTGGTCTTAATTTTTCCCGTCTAGCCCCCTTTCGCAACGCGCGATAAGGAACTTCGTTCCAAAATCACGGAATATTGTCTTCTATTTACGCGAATGTTATTCATTGAAGTTAAACTACTATATACGGATTTTATCGCGTTGTTTATTTGACAAAGGCCAGGTTAAGAGCTCCTTGAACCGACGGGCGTGTATGAGGAATGTGATGAAAGTGAATGAAGCCAGAGAAGTGTGTCAGGATCGTAGCAAATGAAAATCCGTAGTCTCTGCCTACCCCTCTGGGAAACAGGCGTGAATCTATGTATGTATGTATGTATGTATGTTTATTTGACACTTTATTACATAATTTAGAAACTGTTACACTACTATTACTATGAAACTTTACTAATTTTTAAACTAATTAATTAATTACGGTATTAGTTTACCTTTTTTTCTTTTTAGTCGTATTTTCTTGTGTATTTTTAGTGGGCGACCAACGGTCTCCCACTCGACTAATGTATGTAAAGACAGACTGCCAGACGCAAAGATCTCGAGTTTAATCCTCACGTACCTCTCACTTTTTATTGTTATGTGTGTATTAATTAGTTAATCATCGCTTGTTTTATCAGTGAAGGAAAATATCTTGAGGATACCTGTGTGTCTAAGAGTTCTTCATAATCTTCTTCTCCTTATTATTTATTATGCCCAAGTCACTTGGGGTCGACTTTCTAGTCTAATCAGATTTGACTGGATATCAGTCTTTACACGGAGCGACTGCCATCTGATCTCCGCAACCCGAAGGCTAACGATACCCTAAAGCTAGACTAGTGTCAGGATATTAGAGGGCACTGACTTCCCAATAACGACTGCCATAGATGTTCATGGCAGCCGGGACCGACGGCTTAACGTGCTCTCCGAGGCACGGAGCAGGCGATAATTGTCAATCAATATGCAGATAATTTCGAAAAGTCATATAACTTCCGAAAGTCTGAGGTACGCGACGTGGGTTCGAATCCGAGACCCTCTGCATTGCAATCTGTTGATCTCCCCACTGAGCTATCGCTGCTGCTAAGCGTGCTTGATAATATTATCGAAGATATGTGAAGTTTAGCAATCCTACTATAGCCTGTGCCTAGTAGTCGGACAGTTACTATACAAAGTCAGAAACTCTTTAAGTTTTATTTAGATTCGCATTTTCTATTTGATTATTTAGCTGATTTAGTTCCATATACACACAACTAACTAAGTTTTACTATCGTTTTCAGGCAAAGCCATAGCATTAGCATGTATAAGAAATCTCAAAAAAAAAAAATTTTGGCAGTCTTTGGGGACTGCCGATAGAAGTGAAAACATTACTCCTTGATCATAAACACTTCTTAATAAAACACAAAAAAGAAATAGTTTGGGGCAATCTTTGGGGAATGCCGACAGAAGTGAAAACTTTAATCCTTGAACATAAACACTTCATGATAAAACAAAACAAAAATGAAAAAATTGGGGCAGTCTTTGGGGACTGCCGATAGAAGTGAAAACTTTAATCCTTGATCATAAACACATCTTTAGAAACAAAAAAAAAGGTGCGGGTCGGATTCCTGATACTCTCTTGAATGTTATTAAGGGGGTCAAAATTTCGTTATATTTTTGGGTAGGACGCACCATTTCTGAAATATTGTTAATATTTTAAAATAATTCAAAAATGGAAAGCGTGGAAGCGTGACGATGACGCGAGTTCTATGATTTTTGTTCACCCAAGAAGTGCTAATCTCAGGAACTACTGATTCGAATTGAAAAATTATTTTAGTGTTGGATAGCTTGATAAATATATCAAGGAAGGTTATAGGCTATATAACATCACGCTACCACCCATGGGGGCGGCACAGTAACGATAAACGCGGGTGAAACCGCGGGAACATCTAGTAACAGATATAACTAAACTACCATATAACAGGACGGGCATATTTCCATATGCCGTACTGCTATAAGAACCGATTACTTCACAAATATCTTATCTAATGACTATAGAATCATGAAACGTATCGGATAGCTAATGCTGCTGATCTTCCTTAATGATAAAGTCTTTGCACGCAACTGCTAAAGGCACATTCTTTAAATGCCAATTAGTTACTAAATCAGAAACGCTCGCAACAGCAGGAACGTCACACGTTGCTAAGCTTGCAGAAAAGGTATGGCTACGAAGCCAACGTGGAAGTACAGCTCTCTAATCTCTTGCTATCATCACAATGTCTTACTAAGATAATAATAATAATAATAATATTCTATCACATACACACAACATCATCTAGCCCAAACTAAGCAGAGCTTGTACTATGGGTACTAGACAATGGATAAACATACATATATACTTCTGTTTTTTGTAAATACATACATATTATAGATAGAAATACCCAGACCAAGACAAACATCCATGTTCATGCACACAAATGTTTGACTTGTGCGGGAATCGAACCCGCGACCTCAGGCGTGGCAGTCGGTTACACTAACCACTACGCCATCGAGGCCGACAAAAAATCACTTTGGCACTCCTATTTACGGCAGAAATAGACAACAAGGTTATTAATAAGATTTCTTTTTAAAGCAGCTCCCGGACTAGTAATATGTCCTGTGTCGCAGTGCCTCTACAAACAACGGACACAGGCGACACCTAGGCTCCGACCAACTATTTGTGGATCACACAATTTTTTGTCCAGTGTGAGGATCGAACCCACCACACTCAGCGCAGTGTCAATGGCAAGACAACCACTTAAACCGATACGCCACCCGTGCAGATAATTTGACTGCTTTTTCTATAAAATAAACATACAATACTCGATGGCGTAGTGGTTAGTGTAACCGACTGCCACGCCTGAGGTCGCGGGTTCGATTCCAAGTCAAACATTTGTGTGCATGAACATGGGTGTTTGTCTTGGTCTGGGTGTTTCTATGTATAATATGTATGTATTTACAAAAAAATAAGAGTATATATGTATGTTTATCCATTGTCTAGTACCCATAGTACAAGCTCTGCTTAGTTTGGGCTAGATGGTGTTGTGTGTATTTGGTAGAATATTATTATTATTATTATAATGCCCTCATAAAGTGGACCGACGACCTGGAAAGGGTCGCGTGAAGCGGTTGGATGCGGGTGACCCAAGACTGATCTGTGTGAAAAACCTTGGGGGTGGCCTATGTCCAGTAGGGGAGGATTTTTTTTTATACAACTAAGGTGGCAAACATGCATAAGCCCACCTGATGGTAAGTGGTCACCGTAGCCTATGAACGCTTGCAACACCAGACGCATGACTTTCGCGTTACTGACCGTTTAGGAAAGGAAGAAGAGAAAAAGAAAGTGGAACTCTGGCAGTCTCACTCATCGAACGCAACACAACAGTAGGAATACTGCAATTTCACGTCGATATTCTGTGAGAGGGTATTGCTTCCCCGGTCGAGCCGGCCCATTCATCCTGAAATCAGCGAGGGTCTACTTCTTTCGGCTGAAATGATGATGATGATGATGAAACATACAAAGTCTCACCCTAACACCTAGTAGAGGTAGGCAGAAGTGTTTTACACCCATATTTCATCAGCTAAGGTATGTGGTCCCACATAATAGAGAGCAAGCCTATTTTCGTCCACCGAGCACCATACCAGACATAATTCCTTAACAGAAAAATCCAATACACTTTGAATCGACCATGCCTTTGCCACTCTTTGCCACGGATATATTTTGCATTAAAAAAAGACTAATAAGTAATAGTAGTGTAACATTTTGTAATAAAGTGTCAAATAAACAACGCAATAAAATCCGTATATAGTAGTTTAATTTCAATTAAAAAAGACGCTAACTAAACATCTCAACACTTCCCATACAGTAAGCCTGCTAAAAACCAAGCCTAAACCGCCTAAACCGCCTAAACCGCTTACTACTGGATAATAAGGTGTAAGATCTTTCATAACATTGTATCGCTCCGGATATTTCAAGGCATTTACTTACTCAATGGAACCACTTTGTACAAATCGCTTTAATTGTGGCACAGCTTTCGTCATTGTAATGGTGAACGACGTATGTGGAATACTTTGTAATGTACCACAGTTGTAATTTGTTAGATAGTTTGTCGAAGCGCAATATGGCATGCTGCTTTGATTACTGTGTTGCAACTAACTTCTATCCTAACTTATTAATGATTGTTTGTTACGCCTTCAAGCCTTAACTACTCGACGGAACATCATGAAATTTTGCATACACGTTGTCAAGGGTACAAAATAGGAAATAAGGTACCTGTCATCTAGAAAAAAGTACTATAGGAATAGAGCGAGTGAAATCGTGGACGAAAGCTAGTAGGTACTTCATATTACATATCGGTAGATAGATATAGTAGATATAGTAAAATATAACAGTCAAAAATAGTAAATGATCACCAAAATTAAAACCGCATTTTAATACCAAAAATATTAATTGCACAGCAAAGAGATCAAAATAAGTCGACGGAGCCCCACTTAGTGGGGCTCCTATTTTTGGGTGGGTTTAAGAAGGAACCTAACATAACCTAACCCTTCCGAGACGGAATGCAGTGATTTGAGGCGTATAGGTGCTCGTTATGATATATTTTAGTAAGCATATTTTGGTGTGCAATTACTATTTTTGGTGGTCATTATATTTAATCCCGTCTTTTTTCGCGGGCGATCATACGTAGATGTTTTAGTCGTCCATATACCATTAGAGCGGCTCAGAGGAGATGGCCAACTGTAGTCGGCCGAAGTCATAAAAAAATAAACGTGCGTAAAGTGACCAGCAAACATCTAGAACAGGGGGCGGCTCTCTCCACCACGCCGCCCCCTGTTCAAGATGTTTGCCGGGCGCTGTAGTAAAACAACTACTCTGAATAAGACAGCTAGATACAGACGACGCCGGTGAAGTACAGCGATGTGGAAGAAAATCCCGTAAAATCTTAACACTGTTTGCCTTAGTGGCGCAGCAAGTATGCGAGTGCTGTGCGTTCGATGATATCGCATGCTTAATAAAAGAGAGATTTATCTGAGTATGTTGTATTGAACAAATTTAAAATCTGTTGTAATTACGTAACACAAATAGAAAATTAGAATTATAGTCACACAATTAGAGTTTAAATTGCCTAACGTCCAAATTTCAAGTTAAGTCGTTATTTTATTAAGAATGCGATATGCATGAGGTCTCGTGGTTTGATTCCCGGATCGGACAAAGTATTATCAGATTTTTAAGTCAAAATATTCTCATTTGTAGCACGGAGTCTAGAACTGAGCTTATTAACAATAGGCTTGATTACGTGAGAACTAAAATAATAGTAGGCGAAAATTAACTGTATTAAATTTCTGCCTACAGTAGGTAGGCAGAAATTTATTCTGGGATCTTAGGCATGACACAATATGTGTATGTTACAACTTCTATAACCCTGAATCAAAGTAGAAAACGAACAAACAGCAACTGTACAAAATGGTGGTTTCCGTTAATATAATTTCTACAATTAGAAACGTATGCTCAGACATAAACGATTGGTTTCACTTCAAACAAAAACGCTATTATTAGAGATACTATAATTGTGTCAATACAAACTATTATAAGTACCTTAAGTGAAGCAATTTCAGTAGTTTATGTTATTCTCTAGTAATCGGTGGCACACCACAATGGCGCAGAGGCAGTCAACGCGAGCGCTATGCTCATGCAAGCAGCAGTTGCAATTACTACCTCATGGTTACGGGTTCAAAAATTAAAGTCAATGAAGCCAGAGAAGTGTGTCAGGATCGTAACAAATTGAAATCCGTAGTCTCTGTCCACTCCTCTGGGAAACAGGCGTGAATCTATACTAATATTATAAAGCTAAAGAGTTTGTTTGGTTGAACGCGCTAATTTTAGAAACTACTGGTTCAAATTGAAAAATTCTGTACAGTGTAGTAAACTGTACACTACTGATAGTTTTTAAGTTATGTAGTTTCGAGTGTGCTGGTAAGAGAAACCTCTACTACTTTGTTATACTAACAAAGTTTATTATTCACTAGTTACGTAAATACAATATAATAACTAAATCAACTAAATTCAAAATTTAACATCTGGTACCTAGATGATGGGACCCTAGGAGGTGACATAGAAACGGTTTTACAAGATTTGAAACTTTTAAAAAATAAATTTAATTCGATTGGTTTAGAACTAAATTCAAACAAATGTGAAATTTTTATTAACGATAAAATAGATAAGTCTTGGGCCCTATCAAAATTCAATTCGTTGGCTCCAAACATCAAAATTATTGAAAAAGATTCTTTTCGCCTTCTTGGGTCTCCTGTATTGGAGGAGGCATTCGAGTCGTTTATAGATGAAAAGATCCAAAATTTTTGTGAAGTTTCAGACCGACTACTCAAAATTAATATTCATTCTGCTTATACAATCATTCGTTATTGCCTCTTCGTTCCTAAATTCACACATGCCCTCCGATCCTCTCAATTTTGGAAGCATTTAATACTTTTGGAAAAAATCAACGATACTATTCGGCATACACTTAGTAAAATTTTAAATTTGGCCATGAACGACCGAGTGTGGCTCCAGGCAACCCTACCAGTTCGCTTGGGTGGCCTCGGCGTTCGCAAAATTAGTGATGTCAGTTTACCGGCGTTCCTGTCTTCGGTCCACTGCACTGAAGAATTGACCAGGAAAATTTTAGCTCCCACACTGGTTAATTCTGAAGTGTCGTGCAAGTCCGACGCAGTAAACGCTTGGAAAATGATCTGTCCAAGCTCTGATTTGCCATCCGATCTATTCTCTCAGAGTCGGTGGGATGGGCCGCTCTGCAACATGGTGAAAGAACATCTCATAAACACATCTCTTAATGTTGCTGAGCGTGCCCGTTTATTGGCTGTGGGGGAGTGGGAATCGGGTCTTTGGCTCCAAGCACTCCCTTCGTCCAACATAGGCACTATGTTGGACGATACAACGTTCCGCATCGCTTCTTGCCTTCGTTTAGGTGCTCCATGTGTTTCTCCGCATCGATGTCACTGTGGGGAAGCCGTCGATGGCCTTGGCCACCATGGCCTATCATGTAGCAGGAGTGCCGGTCGTTTTTCGCGGCACGCCAATCTTAACGACATTATCCGTCGTGCTCTTGTCACCGCCGGCGTGCCAGCTCATCTCGAACCTAATGGCTTGGCGCGTGACGATGGGAAGAGACCGGACGGTATGTCATTGATGCCTTGGAAGATGGGTAGGCCCTTGGTGTGGGACGCAACGTGTGTCGACACCCTTGCGCCATCACATCTTCCCAGCACGGCGGGTTGTGCTGGTGCTGCTGCTGCATCTGCGGAGACTCTCAAACGGCGCAAATACAAAAACCTGGTAGGGGATTATGTTTTTGAGCCGTTTGGGGTCGAAACGCTAGGGTCATGGGGTCCCAGTGCTCGTGCGCTCTACAGAGACATAGCAAAAAGGTTAGTCGACGCTTCCCGTGACCAGAGGGCTGGGCTTTATTTTGCAGAAAGAATAAGCATTGCCATTCAACGTGGCAATGCTGCCAGTCTTCTGGGCACACTACCGGTCGACTGTGATGCGGAGGAATTTTATGACGCCTATTAGAGGGTTTTAGTTTTCTTTTTCTTTGTTTTATAATATTTTAGGAATAAGTCATTTTTAAAGAATTGTGATATAATATGATATAGAGTGATTCTCACATAAGTACGTTCGTTAGGTAGTTAAAGTGCACACTGAATCAAATTAATTATGGCGACGGAAAATAATCGACCGATTTGCGAAATCAGCTAAAGTAAATATTATACCTAAGTGTACGTAAACCGTACACTTTCAGTGTTGGATAGCCCATTTATCGAGGAAGGCTATAGGCTATATAAAATCACGCTACTACCAATAGCAGAGGAGCATAATTTTTTTTTTTTTTCCGTTTTTTATTTAGGGGCATATGTCCATCAAGGATAAGTGAGCCCCAGCGTTTCCTTAACAGTACATATACTACATACTAAAATAATTTTTATTAATTTATAAAGGTTTAGGGTTAAAGAATCATTTGTTATAAATAATCTTTTCTATAATAAATTTTGCAGCATCAGAAATCGGTTCGGCTAATATACTTAAAAATGCTCCTTGATCATACTTAAAACAATACTGCACAAATGATTCTCTAACCCTTCGATATTTAACACATTCGACAAGTATGTGTTGAAGGAGCATAAATGAAAAATGTTGCAAAAACGGGTAAATAATCTTATGTGAGGTAATCGTGTTTCTTGCCAGTTCTTCTCATTAGTTCTACGTTCTTTGCTGAATATGGCAACTGGTAAATATAAATATAGTCACAAGTATAGTCACAATTCCAAGTGTAAATAACTTTGACATTCATAATTATTACTTTGTGACCTATATGAATAAACATATATTTTTATTTTGATTTGATTATAAAAAAGATTTTCAAATCTGACTGGTAGTTCCAGCGATTAGCGCGCAAAAACAAAGGAACTCTTCAGCTTAATTATACAAAGTATAGATTAAAACATATCTGATTAATTACAAATTGAAACAACACCATCACACCTCGTTAACCCCCATTCACAATAGCGTGAGGGTATTTGAACAACATAAATGTGTCACAGGATGCATGCGCCGGCGCAGCCGTAAAGATCGCAGATCCAAGATGGTGGATAAGCGCAATTAATTCGGTAACGCTTTCTCTACGGCCGCGCTGTTTAGTTGTCGGTATGCTTCTACATTTTGATGTTGGCTAACTTACTTAGTAGTTTGTGTAATGATCCTACAGTTAAATTATCTGATGAATTTAAGTAATCTATTTTGTAGTTGTTGCTTTGCTATATACAAGATTATCTTTACGGTATCTATGTATGTATGTTTGATTGTATTCAAATGCGTGTATTGTACATGTATAATCCTAACTAATATTATAAATGCGAAAATGAGTTTGTTTGTTTGTTACGCTTTCACGCCTTAACTACTCAACCGATCATCATGAAATTTTGCATACACGTTGTCAGGGGTACAGAATAGGACATAGGGTACCTTTCATCCAGAAAAAATAACTGTTGCAATCCTAACCTAACCTACATTTACGCGAGTGAAGTCGCGGGTGAAAATTAGTGTTATATCATAGAAGGGGTAGGCAGAGATCTAGTATACTTACTCTCGTCAACTACAATAATTTTAGCTCACACATCACAGAGCGCGATCTGGATAAGATCCGGAACGCGATGTGCGAGGAAGCCTGGGCGTTTGCGGCATAGCAAAGAAGCTGCAAGAGAGCAAGATGAGATTCTATGAACATGTTCGATTTGATTCAAAGAGAAGAACACCAGACTATGTTGGCAACCAGGTATTGGAACTATGCGTAAAAGGAAAAAGAACTAGAGGTAGACCCAAGACGACGTGGATGAGATGTGTTGCGCAGAGACATGATGGCATGCAATGCTTTTGACAAAGACGTCAAGGACAGGGCGAAGTAGAAGAAGAAAATAAAGAAGGCTGACCCCACCACCATGTGGGATAAATAGCCAGGAAGAGAGAGAGATAATAGAGCGCGATCTTATTGCCGTCTACTAACTTCACTCCACTTAACAGGTGGCGAGTCTATCGACTTCTGCCGAGCACAGGTTCAAACTCCGTACACAAGAAAGAAGAAAGACTGCACGGATGGCGTAGTGGTTTAAGTGGCCGTCTTGCCACTGCCACTGCGCCGAGTGTCGTGGGTTCGAATCCCACGCGAGACAAAACGTTGTGTGATCCACAAATAGTTGTTCCGACTCTGGATGTAGACAAAGAATGAGGCCGATGTTTTTATTCCCTCGTGTTACGGAATAAATAGGATATTCGCTTTAAAGATACCTTATTATATTGTATTAAGGCTTCTTCAGGCATGTAAGTGGGTATTAATAATCACTAATATATTTTAGTATCTTCCGAAATAAACTAAAATCTATGCGGACTGTGCTGCGAACAAAATATATTCTAATAATAAAGATAGTTATCAAAATGATTAACATACTGTTCATAATAATACTATGCGTGCGCGCATGTAACAGATACTACCGCAAAGATATGATGCTATTTTTTACACTACTAAAATAAAAAATACTGAATTTCTTGCACTTAAAACATGTTAATATAAAGTATAATTCCTATTAACTTTAGAAGGTCCTTAACACAGAAAACTCAGCAAAACTAGTTTTAAACTAACACTAGACTTGCAAATTGAAAAACAATCGTATAAACTTGATCCTTAGATAAGCAAAGAAAAACTATTGAAATTAAACTACTATATACGGATTTTATTGCGTTGTTTATTTGACACTTGGCAGTTGTCTCAATGTTCCAGTGTAGTTATTTCAAAATAACTACACTGGAACATTGAGACAACTGCCATCTTAGTCTCCCCGTGACCATGGCTGCTGAAAAGCAACCGAAACGTCGGGGAAAATGTAAACACAAATATAAATAGTATAATAGTATATTAATAGTATAAATAGTTTGAATAATTTTATTAGCTTAAAATTAGTAAAGTTTAATAGTAATAGTAGTGTAACAGTTTTCAAAATTTTGTAATAAAGTGTCAAATAAACAACGCGATAAAATCCGTATAATATAGTAGTTTAATTTCAATGAATAACATTCGCGTAAACAGAAGACAATATTAAAGGAAAACTAGATCCATCTACAAACAAGTTCTTCACGATACATATTTTAAACCTACCACAAGAGCTGCAAATTAAAAAACGATCACCTGTATTTGAAACTTAGATAAGCAAAAAGAAACCAAGTTCATCTGCAATGGTTGTAAAAGAAAGCTTTTCGCAATACATATTACACCCCCACAAAAGCTGTAAATTAAAAAAAGATCACCTATTTTGATCCTTAGATAAGTAAAGAGAAACCAGGTGCATCTGCAATGGTTGTATCACAACGCATAATCTTACAGCATCTAGATGCGCATACGCAGCTCTAACAGTAGTCAGACACCGTTAGTTCTCGTGACCACACAGTTACCCTCGCTAGAAACAACAAAAAACATCCTTACATGTGTTATTAAGATGGACGGGGGCGTGAAGGTTCCGCATAACATGGTTTCTGCTAATAGGCGATAATATTTTTTTACGCAATAATATTGGTATCGTTTAAAATACATTTTGAAATAGCACCAATCAAAATTATACCTCTTGCTATAAGCATAGAGTTGATATTGCAACTGCAGTATTTTAATCATATTATTATAATTTTTTTCAGAAAATTCCTCAGCGGCACAACGTTTGTGAGTACGATTGCTAAGACTGATGGTTGTTTTCAGTTAAATCATTGGCAATTCATATCTTTGGCGACATCTTTTCTACGTCGAGATAGGAAAAGCTATCACATTTTAATATTAGGATGCATCATCAAACTTTTCTATATATAATTATTATCAAATGCTATTGTAACTTGTTTGTTTTTACTTGTACGCCTTGATAGGCAAAACATGTACGACCAGTAAATCTATTCCATCTTGCATGCTTAACGTTGTATGTAAACACATGTTTTTTGACAAATAAATTATCTTATCTTTATCTTTATATTACGTGCATGTTATATGCTTCATCCACTCAGAGGCAATGAATGCGACTGCTGTATGAGGTATCAGGTTCGAAATTAAAATTCAATGCAAGTTTTATTAATAAATAAATAACAATGAATAACGTTTATTTGCATAAAATTAAGCATTTTATTTGAAATCTGACTTCTGAGCTAGGTATGAGCTACCTGTGTTACAGAAGGCAGACACAATTTATGCTGAAGTAATTATTTTATGCTAGCTATTGACTTTTTATCTAGAAAACATCAGTAGCAGCACAGACCTTGGAACTATCTGATAGACACCAACATAAGACTCACACACAGGATAAAAAACACAAGACATAAATTTGTACCGATGCTAGCTGCTCATTATTATTATTGAGGCGCTCATAGCCAGTTGCACTCACTGATCGGTAAACGATTAGCGAGGTTAAGCAACGTTGGGTGCGGTCAGTCTATAGATGGGTGACCGCTTAGTGGTAATTCATCTGAGCGTCTCCGTGCTTCGGAGGCCACGTAAAAAGTCAGCCCCGGTTGTTGCCAAATTGGCAGCAGTCGTTAAGCCATGTCAGAGGCTTACGGGCGGCTTGAACAACTCTTGACAACAGGTTGACCACTAACCACACGAAAAGAAGAAGAAGATTGTTAATAAATATCCAAAATGTCAGCGACACAGAGATTATTCCTTGTGCGGAAGTAATCTTTGGGATGGCTCCGCGCAGTACTTGCTGGACGCTCTCGACCGGTTACAGCGGCGGGCTGTCTGTATTATCGGAGATCCAAAGGTCACGAGTTCACTGGAACCTCTGCAACTCATTGGCATGTTTCTACAGAATATACCACGGGGAGTGCTCTGAAGAGTTATTCCAAGACGAGCAAAATAAAAAATAAAAAAACCTTAAGAAATAATACGGTATGTGAACAGGAAAAATAATAAAAATGCCTAGCATGTTACACCTAATTACCGTGGATAACGGCCAGCATAGCTCTATACTGGCTCCTAACATCGGACTGTCCACATTTCTCGCTCAGTTGGGCAGATCTCTTGTATTCAACGGAGTACGCAATGGCGTGTGACTAGCTAATGAGAATCGCGTGTTTCATGCAATAAACGCCACTCAGATTATGTCTTATATAAATCTTGTATACAACAGAATAAAGAAATCGAGATATCGTACGCATTTGAATTAAATCAATCACTTGGAAAATTTGACTCCGAAAATTGTAAAGATCACTTTTTTTCTGTCATGTTTGGGAAACAAACAACGCATTATAAATCATTCAGTTACTGCTTTCAGGCTGTATTTGTGATGACAAGTCTTATCTTAATATTTTAGAGTTCAAATCGGACTACAATATGGTCTCACGTTGTTTTTATTCTGTGTACACAAGTGGCTGCTCCTATCCTAATCCTAACTAATATTATAAAAGCGAAAATGATTTTGTTTGTTTGTTTGTTACCTTTTCACGCCTAAACCACTGAACCGATCATCCTGAAATTTTGCATATACGTTGTCAGGTGTACAGAAACGGACATAGGCTACCTTTCATCCCGAAACAAATTACTGTTCCAGAGGAAAACAATAATAACGTTCTTATGATAATAGATGGTGCGACGTGTCTTTCGAATCATGATTGATTTATATGATTATATATACAATATAATACAAGCAGAGTACAACCCGAATTGATTGTCAAATTCTAAATTAACGCGAGCGAAGCCGCGGGCAAAAGCTAGTTATACCATAAATTACTATTAGAGACTAAATTTGAAATATTACTTATTACTCGAGTGTTTTATGGTTAGGGTAAGTGGTTTAATGGTTGCAGCTTCTTACAGAATAGATTTGTAAAATAAACAATACTTTAAACTTGGCGATTCAAAATAATGGCCGTGAGTTTCTCGCCAGTTCATCTCATAGGTTCTACGCCCTTGCTTTGCTGAACATGGGAACAGGTAAAATTCAAATTAATAAGTATAACTTTGACATTTATAGAAAGTGAATAAAAGTAATTTGTGACCTACATAATTATACATAATTTTGATTGTGACTAAAATAACAAAGAGGTCAGACAACGGGCCTCCTTTGTTTCCTAATAAGACGGATAAGAAATATTGGCTATAAAACAGTTTTGAGACAAACGTGCTGCTTTGAGTATTGGCGATATTTTTGCTTTCCAGATGCTAAAGGTATTAATAGAATGGTTCGCACGGTACGTCAATAGTGACAATTAAGTAATGTTTTAGTTTTAGTAAATTTAGTTCTATGTAGTAACTGAGCTAAACTGTGCTCAAACTAAACTCAAACTTACATATTAACCAAAATTGAATAAATTATTTTAAGAAGCTTAATGCTGGCAATAACCTTTAACGATTAAGGACGCCTCTTGCATAAGTCAAAGATAAAACAATTTACTATTTTCACATCAAAAATATATTAATTGATACTCTACATATTTTTTTGAGAAATGAATAAAACTAATAAAATTATAACGTCATAATTTTAAAGGATTTTTGATTTAGAAGCGGTGATAATCTAATGGGTATCGAAGTGGTTTTAATTTTCATCCACTAATATACTTCGAACAAATAAATAACTAAATATTAGACCAGCGCTTCAAAAGTGTAGTGAGATCTTTATATAGTGCAAGCAATATTAAGCATAACGTCTTAGAGTGTTTAATAATAATAATAATAATAATAAATCATTTATTTGCTCAAACATGGTAGAAGAGTTGGTACAAATATTATTAGCATCACATGTTCTGCCAAGCATGGCGTGCAAATATGTATGTTAATTAAAAATTATCCTAAAATAAATTAATTTAAAATATGGGATTAAATTATATAAAATAAATTATGAAATAAAATTATGGTATGACATTATTAAATGAATAATTCAATGAAATTGTTACATTATGTTATATGTACATGATCGTCCAGGTAATCTTTTAAATAGTAATATTGTTTGTCTAATAGCAGGTTATGGAGTGTTTTTTTAAATAATAATAATGGAAGACTATGAATATTGTTGGGTAGATGATTAAATATTTGAATACACATGCAGTAAACATTTTTCTTAAATACCTCGAGTTTTATGGGTGGTATATGTAACCTGTTTTTATGTCTAGTTCGGGAATTTGCAGTATCGCCGAGCTTTTCAAATAGTTCTGGATGTTTTTTCACAAACAGGCATATTTCAAGTATGTATTGGCATGGTAATGGTAGTACTCTATGTTTTTTAAATAAGGGTTTACAGCTGTCCATGACATCAGCGCCACATATTGCACGTATACATTTCTTTTGGGCTTTAAATACACGATCGGCCTCAACCGAGTTACCCCATACAATTAGACCATATCGGAGTACAGAGCTTATATAAGCATGGTAAGCAATCAAGGCTGTGTCTAAGTTAACTGTTTGTCGGATATATTTTAATACATATACAAAACGGTCAATCTTACTTACAAGTTTTTCTATATGGGGTTTCCAATTACAGTATTTATCTAATGTTATACCTAAAAATACACATTCATTAGCACTTTCTAAGTGAGAATCATTATAACGGATGTCAAGGTTATGTATACATGAATTATATGTTTGAAATTGTATTATATTTGTATTTGTTATGCTTAATATTGCTTAAATTACATTGCGAACATCTTTAGCAATATTTAGGAATGTACATATATGTCACCTATAGACACCCTTCCAATTAAAAATGTTATGTTAGTGGTGTCTATTTCTTCGTAGCATATTACTATACTGTATCTTGCATAGTATCCGCAATAAGAGATATAGTAATACCTTTATATCCACATAACATATCCGCAATCTCACTCAAATTATAATCGAAAGGAAGTGTACTCACGATACATCCGGCGTGGTGTTAGTGAGCAGCCTGACGCAATCCAAGCAGCCCCGCGCGGCCGCATAATGCAACGCCAGAGCGCCGTTGTTGGCGCGTCCGCCCGCCGCCGGCATCGCGCGCCCGCACCACCAGCCCTCGACAGCCAGACGACCGCTCCTGAACAATACATGAAGAAAATAAGGCTCTATGACCAGTTCAAAGTCCCATATGTTATTACTGGCAAAGAGTGGGCAACCAATGGACGAAGCTTCTGAATAATGCAAATCGATGAGCGAAGAAGCCGAGGTGTCGCTTTGGATACAGACTGACGCGAAAAATTGTTCGGTTACTCATAACCGTACAACATATCGCGTCGGGCACTTACGCGCAATGGCCTAATTGGATAGACCCCGTGAACCTCATAAAAGACTGGATGTTTTTCTAACTCAAAGTGATAAACTACCCCTGAGATATATTATAATGTTCTATAAACCAAATTTCCACCACGGCACCCAATTGTAACGGAGATCAGACATTGGCACAGGGTATCGAAAAAAAGTGTCTATGTTTCCGTTAGAGGCTTTTAGAAAATGTATAGATAGACACAAACTCGGCGAGTTGTAGTTTCCAAATGGTTTGTCCTAGTATCCGCCAACTAACCTTTTAAATCCATTTTTTTATAGTAGCATACTTTAATGCGCTCACAGAAATATTTATTATTCTGGCAGTTAAATAAAATGAAGAAATTAAAATATTACGCATTAAAATAATTTTGGAAAATAAAGTACAGTTTGATAGAATGTTATCGGGTACCTACATCTTAAGTAATTACTTTATACTCTGTATAAGTACCAAACGCAGAAATTAATCAAAGTACCATACAACCATTAACATTCTTAGATTCTGAAATAAAAATTGAATAGTACTAGAGCTTACTGAAAAGAAAATCTCATCCAGCAGAGCGTCATACAAAAGACATCAACGAGTGTAGGTACATGTGCTACATAGATGCGCCATCTAGCGAAACATAGCTGAACTATTCAACGTACAAACTAGCATCAGAATGTATTCACGCCAGCGGCACAGCGCGGGCGTTCCCTTTTACATAGTTTCTTCTATTACAATATAGATGGCGCTAATAAAGTACGGCACTAATTTTATTATTTCATGCTCCTATTTTGATTACATAATGTCCTTATTCTTTTAGAAATGTTAACAAAATATAATTACTAAAATGACGATACATGCCAAAATAAATTAGTACTAAACTTATTATTAAAATGACTTTTTCACGCATAATAAAATAATTAATATCATTATTCATGAATGATGCGTGACAAGAGATCATACTTGACATTTAAAAAGCCATTAATTTTGATCTATCGATACATTTATATTGGCAAGAAAAACATAAAATATAGGTATTCCATCAATGACATTAAAATCCTTATAAATCTGCATCAAAAGGTCTATCGTTTAATTAAAGTTTCACTTAATTAGATTCATTTACATGAAACGATCTACATGACCTAAATCTGCCGGAAGTACGTAACACAAACAAATTAGCACATAAATTAGATGTTAAAAATAAAATAAATTGGACAGTAAATATTAAATTGGTCGATAAAAGTTTTTTGTAATGGCATGTATTTCGGTACATTTATGATATATTAATTGACGTTGTACCTAGCTTATTGATATTTTATTATGTAATTCAAGATCTGTAAATTTTACCTAAGATATTTAAAATGAGGACGATGGAAGTCGAACGACATTCATATAACATAGATAGTAGAGAGATTGTTGGACTGCTTCGCAGAGGACTTACGATGGATCACAAAGCAACTTTAATAGTTTACGATGATATTGTACCTTGACTTATATTTTCATCGATTTTGATTAATTTATCAACGTTTCTGCTACAGTAATGTTTATAAAGTAAATAGTTATTAATTGCTTGTTTCGCGTATATCTATAATAAAAATAATAATAATAATATTCTACTACATACACACAACACCATCTAGCCCAAACTAAGCAGAGCTTGTAATATGGGCACTAGACTGTGGATAAACATACATATATACCTTTTTTTTTTGTAAATACATACATATTATACTATACTAATATTATAAAGCTAAAGAGTTTGTTTGTTTGTTTAGTTGAACGCGCTAATCTCAGGAACTACTAGTTCGAATTGAAAAATTATTTTATTTGGATAGCTTATTTATCGAGGAAGGTTATAGGCGATATATCATCCCGCTCCGACCCATGGGGGTGGTGCAGTGGTCATAAACGCGGGTGAAACCGCGGGCACATCTAGTCAACTCGACTCGGTCGGAGATATACAGGTATTAGCCTATTTATGTAACTATACAAATATTCAATAAACACATAAAATACGTCCATATATAACAAATAATTAGCCATAAAGCGATTAACATTAATTTACGAGCCACTTGTATGTCTAGAAACCGCATTGTGACGCTCGTGCCTGCGCAGGCGCAGTTGAACAAACTGAAACACTAATGTCGATGCACCGCTGTGTACATTCAGTTAGAAATTAATTACATTTCAACACACATTATGATTTAATTTTGACGGCGGCTTTGTTCGCGTGTGATTGTATACTTTGTTGAATAGTGAAGGTAAAGAGAGGTAGGCTTTTTTGAACTGCCGCGCTAGGAGTTACATGCTGTGTCGCGGGAGACTACAACTACGTGTACTTTGGAACTGTTTTTTTGTTTTAAAGACAGCTCTCGTCCTATGTATAATTTCTGTGACACGGGGAACTCTACAAACATTGAAACAACGGACACAGAGAGCACCAGACTCGGATCAACCAATTGTGGATTACACCAAGTTTTGTCTCGAAGATAAGACTCTGGACAATCATTTGCGGAACACAAAAATAATAGTTTTTTTTTATTTGAACCCACAACTCAGCGCAGCGGCAGCGGTATGGCGACAGCTTGCATGCTGCGTTGTAATATTAATTTATAGACTCGTAGTACTAGACTACTCTAGACTCCTCACGAAGGGTTAGACGCAAGTATTTCTGGCGTCCATGGTCGTATTCTTGTTTGACCTTAATCTTCTTCTCCCTAGCCTTTATTATTCCCAAATCACTTGGGATCGGCTTTCTAGTCTAACCGGATGCGGCTGCCACCTGACCTCCGCAACCCGAAGGTTAACGATACCCTAAGGCTAGACTAGTGTCAGGATATCAGAGGGCACTGACTGCCCAATAATGATAGATGTTCATGGCAGCCGGGACCGACAGCTTAACGTGCTCTCCGAGGCACGGAGCAGGCGATAATTATTAATCAGTACGCACATAATTTCGAAAAGTCATATAACTTCCGAAAGTCAGAGGTGCGCGACGTGGGTTCGAACCCAAGACCCTCTGCATTGCAGTCTGTTAGTCTCCCCACTGAGCTATCGTTGTTTGACTGTAATCAATAAGAAGTAAATATTAGTTACAAAGTTTTTTGATAAATAGAGAGTGTACAGTAATGCAGGTGACTGCTGTGATGTGCGAGTATTATGTTAATGTTAATATATCGACGTGAAATACCAGTATTCCTACTGTTGTGTTACGTTCGGCGAGTGAGAGTGCCGGAGGCCCAATCACCCTCTTTCCCCCTTCCCGCTCCTTCTCCTTCCCACTTCCTTTCCTATCTGGTGTTGCAGGCGTCCATAGGCTACGGTGACCACTTACCATAAGGTATGGCTATGCTTGTTTGCCACCCGAGTGATACAAAAAAAAAACAAAAAATGCTTTTCTGTCAAGAAATTTCCAGTGGGAGCACGGAGTTTGGAACTGTGCCGGGTAAACGGCAACAGGCAGACGCCCTATCACGAGGGACCTTAAATCATAGCGTTCGAAAAGTGGCCTTTTTGAAACCCACCCCTTCTAACAATACGTACTTAATATTTTACATACACATTGCATATATAAGTACATGGTCGGCCTCGATGACGTAGTGGTCATTGAACCGACTGCCACGCCTGAGATCGCTGGTTCGATTCCCGCACAAGTCAAACATTTCTGTGCATGAACATGGACGTTTGTCTTGGTCTGGGTGTTTCTATGTATAATAGGTATATATTTACAAAAAAATATATATATAGGTATGTATGTTTATCCATTGTCTAGTAGCCATAGTATAAGCTCTGCTTAGTTTGGGCTAGATGGTGTTGTGTGTATGTGGTAGAATATTATTATTATATTATATATTAAAACTATTGGTGGTGTTTTACATATAATTTAAACTTATCTGTAAGTAGATATTTCATACGTAATTCTAATTTAATTTTATGCAAAAATAGTTAACATTCATTATTACCTACGTATATATTTATAACTAGATGTGCCCGCGGTTCCACCCGCGTTTATGATTACTGCGCCGCCCCCGTGGGTCGTAGCGTGATGTTATATAGCCTATAGCCTTCCTCGATAAATGAGCTATCCTACACTAAAAGAATTTATCAATTCGAATCAGTAGCTCCTGAGATTAGCGCGTTCAAACAAACAAACAAACTCTTCAGCCTTATAATATTAGTATAGATATACAAGTTATGTAGGACATTCTAATAAAATAAAATTGCCTACAGAATGGTAACTAGGGCGCCCTTTGGCATGTCATGCATAAAGTTGAACGCACCGTTACGCGGGCATAATAGGAACTATATAACCATACAGTTAAACATGTATAATTATAGTATAAACATCAAAGCAGGACTAAACACTGTACTGAGAACCTACTACATAGCCTATTAAGACCTACGATTCACTCAAAAAGACTTAATAATAATAATTATTTGTTATTTCATTATTTGTAATTCATTTTTAATTAATTATATTAGTAACTACCTGTTACCTGCGACTTCGTCCGCGTAGATTTTAACTAAAAAGTGTTTGTCTCCGCGGATCCCTATTTTTTTTCTTAAATCAAAATAGCCTATGTTACTCCTTATAACATCAGCTATCTGCCAGTGAAAGTCCCGTCAAAATCGGTTCAACCGTTTCGGAGATTAGCCGGAACAGACAGACAGACAAAAATTTTAAAAACAGATGTTTTCGTACAGTTATCATATATACTTTCATATGCATTAGATAAAAAGCTGTTATTTTGACATTACAAACAGACACTTCAATTTTATTTATTTGTAAGATAAGATAAGATGTATAGATGTACAGATTTGCTATTTGTAACTTTGTCCAATTTCGCCAACTGTATGTACGTTTTTACTTTGCATGCTGTGGCCTACTGTAAGTGAGGGTGCTCTACAAAACTATATCGCGATAGTTGTAATAAATAGTTGTAAAAAATACCAATCAAACATGACTTTGAAATAGAACAGACACAGATGTGAACTTTATATAATTTTCACCTACTCTATTGTAAATTATAATCACATTTCCACCTTATCCCGCCCTCCCCTTTCCTATCCAGAACAACGCGTGCTGGGCTCAGATGCCATCCTTACACGGTAGAGTCGATTAGAGCGCGTACCAAAAAGTTTGGGTCCTCATATCTCTGCCGAACGACCAAGGCATGGAATTCTCTACCAAGGCACGTGTTTCCTTCTCCCTTTAATCCTGGGTTCTTTAAGCGGGGCGTGAAAAAGCATCTTCTCAGGCCGTCAAAGTAGAGACCTCAACATCGCCTCGGCTACTGTGGGGGCGATGTGGAGGCCACTGCTCTTAGACCACACGACTGCTTACCATCAGGTGGAGTGTGGTCATTTTGACGAGCAAAATAAAAAAAAAAAAAAATAAAAAAAAAAACATTACTTTTAATTTGTCATAATATCATCATCTCTTCTGCCGTTGGGGAGCATGTACGAGTTACATCGTCCAGCAAAGGTGCCGCGTCAGCAATTTACGCCATGCACGATTTTGTGGAGTATTCCGCTTTCGGCACCAATTTTTTCGGCACCTATGGTTTCGGCACCTAAGCTATTCCACTTTCAGCACCAATAGGTATTTTTGCTTGGTGCCGAATGTGGAATAAAATACCTATTGGTGCTGAAAGTGGAATAGCTTAGGTGCCGAAACCATAGGTGCCGGAAAAATTGGTGCCGAAAGCGGAATATTCCGATTTTGTGCGATGTAGTTGGATCAGTGTTCATGTAAACCGCGTCGCGTTCAATCATATCATTTAGCAATAATTAATTTATATCATTGTATCAATTTCTTTGAATTCAATACATCAGTTTTCTATCATAACTTGCAGTATTATTTATCATAACTCTTATGTTCTGAGTGGACAGCTCAAACAGAGAAGTTCGATTTGTATAGTTCTGTTATTTTAATAATTTTTTTTTGTTTTTGTGTTTACCAATTTGAAAATGAAATGAAATGAAAAGATTTTCATTTTTGTACCATCATGACATGCATCATCAAATTATTATTATATAATGCGGGTATAATAAAAAGTAAATAAAATATGTAAGTAAAAATATACTTTTTTAAAACAATTAAAATGTAAATATGTGCAGATGCACGTCCCATCCGACGGCACAAAAACAACGGTGATGCGCTCAGCATAATGCTGTGGCACTTGCACTACAAGCACTACACAGCGCTGATTTTCAGCGAACACCACAATTATTGACGTTTGGTCCGCCAATAGTGCACTCAAAGTAAAGAATTTTCAAATTCATTTTAGTAAAGTTAACCTAAAAGTATTTATACTTCATCGGTGTTTATAAAATCGTCATTGGCGTCAATCCGCGCTTCTAAGCGCAGCGTGTTAAACAGATATAATGACTGACTGCATGGATGACGTAGTGGTTGTGGGTTCGAACCCCACACCCAAAAATGTGTGTGATCCACAAATAGTTGTTCCGTATCTAGGCATTCTTTGAATCCGTTGTTTAAATATTTGTAAAGTGACACAGTAATTATTCCTAGTGCGGATGCATGCAAGGGTGCAGGGTAATAAGGAGGGTCATGAATTAGCCAGGAAGGGCTCGGAGCAACTATTTGTGGGCCCCGAGCCATTCGTAGGACTCTCTGAGAGTACCGTCAAAGCAGCTTTGAATGCACATGGCATGATAAACACAAGCTAGAGTGGATGGCCCTTAGGGGTCTGGAATACTCCAAGAAATTCATTGCAAGTAGAACCACGGACTTCACCTGGAAGTTCTGCGGGTACAACAAGAGTCAAATACGCCTACTCACAGGAGCGTTCACTGGTCATTTTGGCACCAACGGCTTCCTGTGCAGATTGAGATTGGCTAACAATTTGATTTGCAAAGCCTGTGGTGAACAGAACGAGTCCATATCACACCTACTGTGTGAATGTGCCGCGTTGGCTGGACTAAGGATGGGTCTGATGGGATTAGCATAGCATACCTCTGAAGTGTACACTGCGACTGATGCAGTACATTCATCGGGAGATAGCTAAGAGATAGATCTCGGGGCCGACACAAAAGATCCCACTGGGTCGAAGTGTCGCCGGTCTACCCTGACTGGCCCCCGAATAAGATAAGATAAGATTCCTAGTGGGGGAGAAGTCTTTTGTAAAACAGTAAAAATCTAAACGTCTTACTGTAAATATACTATCGAGTATCACAATGAATGAGCCACTCTTTTTATGCGCAGCAGTTAATGTTGTTAGTATAAAACTTCACATGACAAACAGTTATTATTATATTGTGAATAAAGTTTCTATTCAAGTTTCTTTTACATTCTAACTTCCTATTACTA
Source organism: Catocala sponsa (assembly GCA_963564715.1). NCBI lineage: Eukaryota > Metazoa > Arthropoda > Insecta > Lepidoptera > Erebidae > Catocala > Catocala sponsa. The sequence goes on along the minus strand of OY751341.1, from coordinate 21,536,910 downwards.
TTATATAAACTTAAATTAGGTACCACTGACTGACTCACTCACTTAGAGAAATAGAAGTCATACAAGGGGGAGTCTTACTAAATAAGTAGATATAGCGTCGTATAGAGAATCGTTCAGAAGGCCCGGGAAAAATGCCTGACCTTCAGAAGGTCAGCTCTTGGTGGTGGTACCCCATCAGATCTCGGAATCGGTGATATCTACGGGAGTCGTTCTCAATCAAAAACTTCCTAATACCCTGGCAACTTTTAGGGGGGGCAACAAAAACATGGCTTCCATACGAAAAAACATGGCCGCCATTCAAACTTTGACCTCTAATATCTCCGAAACAGTTAGAGATAGGCGGGGTGGGGTGTTTTCAAACAAATGTCATAGAGATCGACGAGATCTTTCCAGAAAAGTAATTTTCGAGGTCACCGGGAGTCATCGGTAATTTTTGGCTTCGGGAGTTTTCAAGGTCCCTGAATCCGAATCTAAAATTAGTTTTTTGATTAAATCAAACTGTTCAACCACGCGAAATACTAGTTTAATATTATAAAGACTAATGTGGGTTTGTTTGTTACGTGTTGTGAGCCTTAACTACTCGCCTGACTATTATAACATTTGGCATACACGTTATTAGGGGCACAGAAATGGACATATGGTACCTTTCATCCAGAAAGTACGGTTCCCGAGGAATAGTTAGTTATGAAGAGTTCACAGCACTTACTCATAAACGTAAAAAATTATGTGTTTATAATTATATAGTCTCACGGCTATATAGGCGACCTGATATCATTAGCTACGGCTTGAAGACTAAGAGATGTTTTTTTTTCGTTGTAGTATAGGAGGCAAACGAGCAGATGGATCGCCTAATGATAAACGATTACCCTGCGCCGCCCATGGACACCCGCAACACCAGGAGAGTCACAAATTATTTTAATTTTTATATTAAATTTGCCCCCCCAAGGAGAGGGAAGGGGCGGGTTGGGCCTCCGGTACCATCACTCACTCGACGAAACGCAACGTAAGCGCTATTTCACGCCGGTTTTCTGCGAGGCCGTGGTATCACTCCGGTAGAGCCGGCCCATTCGTGCCGAAGCATAGCTCTCCCACGGTAAATCAGCAAAGGAATTATTGTCATCAGCCTGACACAGTTACAGATATGTGCTGTAAAAATGTCTTAACAGATATACCCATTAACATTATGCCCTAACCCAGGAATCCAATCATAACAGTCGCATTCACAACCGCTACGCCAATGAGGCACTTGAGACTGCGCCGAGCGTAACAGATAATGACAGAGCTCGTGCGGCGCATATTCAAATCGGCGCGCGGCCGCCATAGTAAAATTGTATGGAGGATTAAAAGTGCTTGTTTGATTAATATGTATCTTTATTGTTGAATAACTTAAATATTTGTAATATAACTATTTATGTTTCGTTTACGCTGTAAAATAGGATAGATTTCTACTGTTATAGTCTAAAATCATGTAACACGAGCTTGGCTTGTAGGCGAAAATATTAATTATTTAAAGTTTTTTACATGGAGTAATTGTAAACACATTTATTGTTATGGTAAATGTATATTTTATATTTGTATTAAACAAAAAGTGTTGATTTTATTCACTTATCTGTGACCACCTGTTTTGGCACATTTCGCTCGGCGCAGTCTTAAATATATACACGTAATATATGTATATAGGAATTATTTAATGATCTTGATGCTAATATATAAGATTATAAATATTAAAAAGAATACAGGTTTGCCTATCTGTACAAAAAGTGGCACAAGACGACGTGATTCTGCTAATAGAGATAGCCAACAAATTATTACCATTGATATAACTGAGAATAACAAAGACTGCTTTAAACCTTTTAAAATAAATAATTTGTTGGCTATCTCTATTAGCAGAATCACGTAATCACTGTAATTATATCTAAATACGATATTTATGTATATTTTATGTATAATCTGTAACTTAATTAAGTCAGTAATCATTAGCAATTTTTTTATTATTATTGTTACAATAATATCATGATAATTCTCAATTTATTTAATTGCAATTAATGACCTGTGTAAAAGTTATAATTAGTTATTACTAATTATAACTTTATAATTATGAATTGTTATTAAACCTACTTATACATTAATGTAGCGTATTAAAAATTTATATAGTTTAAGAAAGTGTCTGAAAATGCTATTAATCATTTGTTAAAAATGATAGGTCAGACTAAATTCTTAAGAATATAATCCGTATCCGATACCAAATTAAAAGTGTAGCGTAAATATTTAAATATTCTATTTCGTTGTGTCCGTTGTATAAATGGTTGTAAACCTTGACGCAGGATTTATCCTAGTACAGCAGCTACATTAAAAACAGACAAAAATAATTTTTCGACGCCTCCAATCGCTTCTAAAGCTCAAGACATTCATTGATAAGATACCACCAAACCTCATAGATTTCACACAGAATTTCAACATCAAAATCGCATGATAATTTATCCATGATATTTTCGCTCGCTCGTCAACATGGCTGAGCAGACCCATTAGTCATCAGGTAATATGGGGGAGCACAATAGTGTGACGGTAGGCTACACACGTATCCGGAGTAAGCCAGACAATTTCTAAATTGTGACCTTTTAATGACCTCATATTGGAATAAATTTGTGGTATTACTCTAGGTTGACAAAGCTTGCGGGTACTTGAACAGTAGTCAGACGGATTTTGGATGGAATATCTCTATTAGGACTACCTTATATTATGATCTATGCTGGCGAAATGTGGATGTGCAATTCACATCTACTTATCTTTGGAGATAGAGGCGGGACTATGTATCTTCTTCTCCATAGCCTTTATTATTCCCAAGTCACTTAGGGTCGGCTTTATAGTCTAACTGGATTTGACTGGATATCAGTTTTTACATGGAGCGACTGCCATCTGACCTCTGCAACCCGAAGGCTAACGATACCCTAAGGCTAGACCAGTGTCAGGATATTAGAGGGCACTGACTGTCCCAATAACAACTGCCATAGATGTTCATGGCAGCCGAGACCGACGGCTTAACGTGCTCTCCGAGACACGGAGTAGGCGATAATTGTCAATGAAAACGTACATAATTTCGAAAAGTCATAACTTTCGAAAGTCAGAGGTGCGTGACGTGGGGTCGAACCCGAGACCCTCTTCATTGCAGTCTGTTGGTCTCCCCACTGAGCTATCGCTGCTGTGGCGGGATTATGTATGTATCGGAATATTTGTGACACTACACTAGGTTGCAATACTTGCGGTAGTTGCTAAAATAATTGGGATGAAATCTGTATGCAATGAGTCCGTTAGTCTTGATCTTTGATGTATGCCTGTATGTTTGATGTATGGCTTTATTTGTGCAGTAGTAGTAAAGAGGACTGTCCTGTATGAAATTTCGGGTCGAGCAAAGGGTTTATGGGATATCCCATGTATGGCCACTGGCCTTATCTCTGTATGAGAAGGTTTAGCATATTACATAGCTAATTATAGCTTGCTCTCCATCAGAGTCTTTCAATTCACACTGAGTGGACTGCGAGCTCACAGCACATAGTATAAAATATCAAGACAACTCTCTCTTTGTTTTCCTTTGCCGTTAAGTTATAATTAGCTATTTCATATGCACATAACTTCGAAGTCAGAGGTGCGTGCTTCATGTTCGAACTCGAGACCTCGTTGTGGTACTCCAACATTGCAGTTTTCATGTGTTTGAACTTTAATGAGTTATTTTACGTTTAGCAGTGTTTTTACAAGCAATAAACTTTTGGTGTGAAAACGACGGATACTTGCTAAGAGCGTTAATGGTTCATATAAGTGTGATGAAAGTGAAAGGGTTGTAGTTTCAAAGTAATTATGGCCTTCTTTCTGTGTAATTTTTGAGAAGGAGAGCGCACCGTCGTTTCCTAGTTATAAAGAGCATGAATGATTAAGTTCGAGATCGAGTAATCCAGCAGGGTAATATATTCGATAGGCTTGTAAATTTAAGTGAAATCATCCACTCAGAGGTACATTCTTAGAATCAGAGATTCAAACTTAACACCTCATACTAATAAAAATAATAATATCAGCCCTGTATGTAGGTACTGTATCACTGCTGGGTACGGGACTCTTCTCAATGTGAGAAAGATTAGGCCATACTCCACCACGCTGGCCCAGTGCGGGTTGGTAAACTTCACATATCTTCGAGAACATTATGGAGAACTCTCAGACTAGCAAGATCACGATGTTCTCCTTCACCGTTAAAGCAAGCGATAATTTAGGCATAACTTCAAAAAGTCAGAGATGCACGCCTTGGTATCAAACTCAAAAAACAATATTATCTTCATCTAGAAAAGAATCTGTCACCTCACATTGACAGTGATCGTAAGCGTCTGCTACAGAACACAAGATAAATATTGAAACCAGTAGCATCTATAAAGAGATTAATAACTTTATTTGACACTACCGTAATCTATACTAATATTATAAAGCTGAAAAGTTTGTTTGTTTGAACGCGCTAATCTCAGGCACTACTGGTTAGAAAATTCTTTTAGTGTTGGATAGCCTATTTATCGAGGAAGGCTATAGGCTATATAACATCACGCTGTGACCCACGGGTGCAGCGCAGTAACGATAAACGCGGGTGAAACCACGGGAACATCTACTTAGAATAAAGACAGTAATACTGTCTCTGGTTGCCTGATTATCTCTGAAGGGATGGGCTGACGTAACTTCACGTAGGAGCGAGCGTATTGCTATCTAGCGTCCGGTAGACGGCAAGACTTTGGCGCCAGAATATGAAAGTGAATACTCACTTTTATACTCCAGGTTGCTACTGAGAAATCAACTGAAAAACTGTTTAAAAATTTACAGATCTAGTAATTGAATCTTTTAATCGCATGCAAACATAAGCAAAAACTCCTGCTATATGTCCAAAGATGAACAAACAAACGTAGAAAAAAATCATAACAAGAAAAATACATGCCTTTTACATGTATAAAGTATGATTTATTATTGTTTTAGTGTCTCTGCTTAATTATTTATGAGTCAGCATGAAATCTTTAATTACAATATACAAGTATTAAACATTTTGTTTATAAATATCAACACGCGATCGCACCTCTACAGAGTACAATCATCTTAACTTTCGTCTTCACTGATTGTGCGTTTTCACTTCAAGACCTTGTTAGTATATCTTAAAATATTATGATTGCATGTGCGAGAATGAGATGGTGGAGTGTGTAAATTTGCCCCGTTCTAACGCAAGCAATGACGATGCTTTAAGTAGCTTTGTTAGGCTCCAAGTAAATAATACGCTTGGTCTGAAATGGATAGAGATCGCTACGACATCGTTACTCTTAATTGCAAATGAGATGATTTAACAATGGAAATGCCACTGTTTCAAAAATTGTTAAATAGTACGCTTGATAATGATTAACTAAATACAAAGCCATACTAATATGGTTATAATTTGACGGCCTCGATGGCGTAGTGGTGAGTGTAACCGACTACCACACTTGAGGTCGCGGGTTCGATTCCCGCTCAAGTCAAACATTTGTGTGCAAGAACATTGATGTTTGTCTTGGTCTGGGTGTTTATATGTATAATATGTATGTATTTACAAAAAAAGAAGTATATATGTATGTTTATCCATTGTCTAGTACCCATAGTACAAGCTCTGCTTAATTTGGGCTAGGTGGTGTTGTGTAAAAAAAAAAGAAAAAAAATGGTAAAGTAAGTAGTATGTCTGTTAACATTTCACTGATAAGGCACTAAACCGAATTCATTTAAATAAGGATTAGAGATTGCTTGTACCTTGGGTAAAGACAAGTGATATTCTAAAAGCATTTACAAATAAACAGCTATAGTTAATATAAAACAAAATAATAAACTTATTTTATTTTTTCGCCCAGAAATATGTGCTTAACTTTACTTGTAGTATTTGTATACAGAACTCCTAATAAATAAAACAATTTTATTTTTTGATATATCTTAAAGTACATACATATGTATATGTATACATATGTTTTCAAAACGTTAAAGGCGCATTCCCACTATGTCGTGACGATAGATTATCGTGTCGTTTAAAGCGTCGTGGCTTGTGTATTTAAATAGAGGTGTTCACATACAGGACGACACGATTAACTATCGTCCACGACTTTTTTTCGCAGTGACGACAGATTGTCAAGTCAATGGGAACTGCTAGCATAATAATCGTAAAACGATAAAATAATGTCACGACTAATCATAACGGCAAATCGTGTGTCATTGTTGCAACTATCCATCGTAGCCACGATAAAAATATCGTCTCGTCGTTTATACGTTCGACGATAAAATATTGCGACGACACAGTGACGATAAACAGTCGATATAATGAGAACAGCTAGAGACGACAGTCGTCCAATGATAAATTAATCGTCACGACATAGTGGGAACGCGCCCTAACTGTAATGTTTTGAGAAACGCATACGTGTAAAGTTATGATTCATAGTGCGAGAAATAATCAGCAAATATTTACCTAAAGTTACCGGCGCGTAATGCGATCTCCAGCGTGTCGAGGTCCTCTTCATAGTCGTGGCACAGCTCCATGGTGGAATTCCTCGCCTCATGGATGTCGAACAACACTGCACCATCCGCTAACTTATCCGTCATAACACTCCGATACGACCGAGTCCCAAAACTAGATGTCACTGATGCTCCTCTCGGAAACCTCCTTGGAGGAACATTCACATTTTGAGACACCTGTAATACTGGCTTCTTCATCCTCCTCTTCATATACCTCCTCATTCTCAAAGACAGCATCACACGAATCCGAATATGCCTTTTTATATTTCTATCATATCTTAATTGCTCCTTCATTTTCTTATTGCGTTTTCTTCGATGTGGGATCTCGTCTATTCGTTCGAGTTGAGTGTGGTTACGCTCAATTAGTCGATGTGAATCGAGGGTAGGGGACCGATTAAAGAAATCTGAGTTGTTGTTACGCCACGCTTTGCTTAGCGACCAGTTCTCGCCGCAAGTCGAATGCTTAACTGTTATCGGCTTCTCGTAAATGTCCTCCTCCAGTGCGAACATCCTTCGGGATAGGAGGAAGTTGTCGATGTTTCGCCTGAGGGTACTACTTTGAGAACTGATTGTTGTATTCACCAAGTTAGAAGTTAAAGTCTCAGAGCTTTTTTGGAAGGCATTGCCGTAGGTCAGTTTCGGAGGTTCTGGTACATCTCTAGTCTTTCGTTTGGCTAATGAGATGATTCTTCGCCGCATTGCAGACATATTGGTTAGCTCGCTTTTGAGTAAAGGGCCTTTTCTTCTGTCTGAAGTCATCTCAGGAGACCAGGTGCCGTTCTCGGAGCAGCTGCAGAAGTCCTTGATGAGCCTTGCGATAGCGTTACAGTTGTCATCTACCGAACGTTCCCTAGGCATCGTTCAACAATCGCGGTTCGTTATTTAACTGTCACTGCTAAGTAAGAGCACAGAAAATCACTGTTACCTAGTCAAGGGTTAATTTGGTTACACGACGGTTCTGTAACGCTTCCGTGTTCTCATCTCATTGTCAGAATTGCGTAATTGGTAAAATCTTGACGGCAAGAAAAGCAGGTCGATGTAAATTTTTTTTAGTACGTGTGTCCACTGAGTTATGGCCGGAAAAATGGTTCTCTATTGACGATTTGATTGATTACTTAACCGGTAAATGCGTAAGGTTATAACATACTTATGCGTTTGATTATGTAGGCTAAAGTAACTTGTTAGCGGACATGTGATTATTCAAATGCGGAACTTTATATAAGGAAATCCATAATTAAAATTCATGACAATGTTTAACGATTACGTTAAAATGTACTCTACAATCTTCTATACGTTTTAATCACTGTACACTTTACTCCAAGTTATATGTTCACACAACTCACAACACGTCAGGTGCGTTCGCTGTCACGCGACACAATGAACTAAGAGAATTAAAAATTGCTATTATGCCTATAATTCATCACGAACATCATTTTGTTTGAATATCAAGGCTTCACACGAAAATCGTTTAGTTAATACGTTTTCTCAATGCCGTTCGTGGTGAACGCACTATTGGCCGTGTTGTTGATCTAGCCTTTTAAAATTATCAACACAAACATGTTAGATATTTTGATGTATGTATATTATTTTGTAGAGTAAATGAGTTTGATCTCCTTATAATATCAATAATTCTGTTTCTTATATTTAAATAGTTGTGAGGTCATGCGACCAACCATAGATTTACAGAGATCATCTCTGATAATCTATATTTATGATCTAATTTTGTGACTTCTGTACACACTTCGAGAATAGAGAACATGTATTATTAATAAAAGTTATTATTAATAAGAAATACTAATAACCTTTTACACAATTTGTATTTAAAGTTATATCGCTTAGTGTCTGCCAGTATTCGTTGTTTGAATTCGCCATAATTACATGATGGTTGATGTTTTTGTTATTTTGATACAAAACATAGTAGGTATATCAGCAACTATACATTAAAACAAACATCTAATTCGAATTGGCTATTAAAAATAGGTACGAATTAGATAATTTGTATGAAAAACACAACGTTACCAATTTTCTTCATACAAAGTTTTTTGTCTATATAATATGTCGTCGTTTTTCTACTGTTTATAGATTATATTCATATATAACAAAAATTTTATTTAAGGTTATAAAACCATTTCTGAACGCGCTTTTTGCATCTATATTAATAGTATGTTCATTGTTAAGCTAGACATGATGTGTTTAATTTTAGAGATTAGGTACAAAATTGCTACATACTCTAACTAATTTAAAATACAATTTCCATCGTGATAAAATTCCTTGTTCACGCATGAGTGGCGTTAATTTTATTACTAGTAAAACTAGCAAGTCATATGTTGCTAATTACTACCGATGATTTTCAGTAGATACTGTAGTTTCAGTATCGTTAGTTCACGATGATGTTTATCTCTTTCTAATAGTGATATTTTAAGTAACATATATATGCTTCAATTTTTCGGTATGGAAGAGCGGTGCCTCCTAACGCAGGCATTAAATGCTTAAAAGGAGACTCCACAAAGGATATTTATAATTAAAACGAAATAAATAATTTGAATTAGAATTTGAAACCGAAAAAACTGGGCACGTTGGGCCATAAGCAATAAATAAAAATTTTCCTTAAATAATCATACAGGTATAAATTGTTTTCGATATGATCCTAGTAGCTCTGTAAATGTTGGAGACTGTTCTAGGTGTGTACCTTTAAGTAATGAATATGATTCAATTCGCTCTTACGACTAAACGTAAAATATACATTTTGAAATTATTACATTGTAGTTTTATATTATCATAGCCAGTTGCACTCACTGACCGGTAAACGATTAGCGAAGTTAAACAACGTTGGATGCGGTCAGTCTATAGATGGGTGACCGCTTAATGGTATTTCATCTGAGCGTCTCCGTGCTTCGGAGAGCACGTAAAAGTCGGTTCCGGTTATTGTCAAATTGACAGCAGTCGTTAAGACATGTCAGAGGCCTAAGAGCGGCTTGAACAACTCTTGACAACAGGTTGGCCACTAATCACACGAACAAGAAAGAAAGAAGATTATTATATTACATAGTAGAGCGCTATCTTCGCTAAAGATATACAATGTCTGCGCAAATGGTTTGTTTATGATATCTTCATTTGTTTCAATGCTTTTATACCTTAGACTGAGTTATTCCTTCATAAAGAAGTAGCCCTTTTCTAAGCAATTTTGTCTCGTATATCATTCCACATTAAACGTTTGTCTTGTTTAGATCCCAAAAGAAATAGAAGATGGACCCTATCGCGGGCTCTGTGAGGCTACCTCACGTTGTCGTATAAAGCGGTTTACAGCTTGTCATAAACATATTTAATTTCCGCCTATGTCATTCATATTAGAGCTACTTCTAGACATCGTGCTGCTACATAAAATTTCCTGACAATAAAACGGACAATTCGACAGTTAAGCTGAACCATCAAAATGAAAAATGACTTCAATATACCTCTATGATTCATGTCATATTGAGCAATTACTCATACTGTACCTGTCACCATTTTTACACGAACATAAACTAAAAACTGCTTCCTACATGCCTCTACGATATAAACGATAGCCTAATAACTAGGAACTTTGTTTCACGATGGTATCTATCGTTGTTTTAATTTCCTTTCAAATTACAGAGGTGTGTAATTGGATGGTTTATAGCTGTTAGAACAAACTGATACTTGATAGATACGGTTTTTTATACGTCTATATGACCCATTGTATTAGACTCTAGGCTGTATGGACACTCGCTAAAAGGTATCACTCGCGCGTTGACTATTAATAAATAATAGTTCAAAAAACTAAAAAAACACGCGTGGGGTTCTTTCTAAAATATTTTGATAACCTTCACCCCACGCTTCTTTACAATTAATAAATTATTAAAACAATTATTAAATTATTTTCTACTTTTTAGTTTTATATTAAAGAAAATTATATTCTTTCTCCTCATTTATGTATATTTATTCTATGCTGAACCATAAATATGAATATGGACCTTAACCTTAAATCTTAATATATATAAATTACGTGTCACGTTGTTTGTTCGCTATAGACTCCTAAACTACTGAACCGATTTTGATCAAACTTCGTAACCATCTGTAATTTGGTCCAACTTAAAAGATAGGATATTTTTTTTTAAACGGTAAACAATTATCTAATTTTAAGCAGACAAAGTTTCGCGGGAACATCTAGTGTAACATATGTATAAACAGTGCTACTATATTTATAATGTTTAATATTTTTTTGTAAACAATATTATTATAAATTTGGGTTACTTACAAATTATTACTAATCTATCTAACCCAACTATGAATTTTTGTTAAAACGTAATAGTTTAGGTTTTCAGCAGCACATAATCGAATGAAATGGGAATACAACTCACTAACTCACAATCGCATCCAATTACCATCCATCCAATCGTATCCAATTACATTAACAATATTCGGCGGCTATCACCGCTTAAGTAATGTTTCGTCAATTTAACGAAACGGATACATACAAACAAACATACATGTATTTCAAACAACATGAATATTAATCCTGTATCATTTCCACCGGTAAATAGCACAAATATTTCACATTTGTTTGCTCATATTATGTTACTATAATGAGTTATGTTTACATTACTTACGCTTTCTTCTTGTCGCATGCAAATTAATTATAATACTGGTAATGAGTGGAAATGATATATTGACTGCAGCGTTGCTCCAGTGGCTGCTCTGCTCAAGTTTACGATCGATGGATCTCCTAGATTCGATTCCCGACCTGAGTAAATTGTTATTCAGTTATTCTGTTCCAAATATTTCTGCTACTGAAATTTTCCTAACAGAAATCTAATGATTTACAGATGCCAGAAATGAATAATAGAGGGCAATAAACTTGTCCCATATTATGCGGAACTAAAGCAAAGCTAACGAACTTATGTAACTTTATTAATTTGTTTCTGGTTTTTCTGTCATTAAATATAAGGTGATAAACCGAACTATTAAATATATGTTAGGCAATATTTACTACCACTCTTACAGAACCTAAACTAAAGTTAAACGTATGTATCTAAAATCTCTCTCTCTCTCTCGACCGTTCTCTTATATAATAAAACAAATATGGCATACTGATAGTTAAAAATATTATATATATACGACCTTGATGGCGTAGTGGTTAGTGTAACCGACTGCCACGCCTGAGGTCGTGGGTTCGATTCCCGCACAAGTCAAACATTTGTGTGCATGAACATGGATGTTTGTCTTGGTCTGGGTGTTTCTATGTATAATATGTATGTATTTACAAAAAAGAAGTATATATATGTATGTTTATCCATTGTCTAGTACCCATAGTACAAGCTCTGCTTAGTTTGGGCTAGATGGTGTTGTGTGTATGTGATAGAATGATAGAATAGACTTCTACGATTGTAGGACTCTATAAGTATCGTTCTTTGTCGTCTTGATATAAGAAACCGAATAGTTTAAAGCGGTTGGTTGATTATATAAAGATTGATATTAAACTACATCTTATTGGGACCTATAGAACGACCTACTCTTTTCTACACTAGTATTGGAATAATATCTGAAAATTGTGTTAGTTTTGTGTCTGAGTGAGTTCTTAATCCTATCTTAATCCTAACTAATATTATAAAAGCGAAAATGAGTTTGTTTGTTTGTTACCTTTTCACGCCTAAACCACTGAACCGATCATCCTGAAATTTTGCATATGCGTTGTCAGGTGTACAGAAACGGACATAGGCTACCTTTTATCCCGAAAAAAATTACTGTTCCCGAGGAAAACAACAATAACGTTCTTATGATAATTGATGGCGCCACGTGTCTTTCGAATCATGATTGAATTATATTATTAAGCAGAGTACAACCCGAATTGATTATCAAATTCTAAATTAACACGAGCGAAGCCGCGGGCAAAAGCTAGTAACACATAATTATATACTAGTGTGACTTAACTGTATTTACATTTCAACTATGCCTGCAAATATGTCACATCTTAGAAATTATAAATACTTAAAGTTATCTCATTAAAATGCATTTAATTTTATTAATATTGTCGTTTGGAATGGGTATCAGTAGCTTTAAATCACTTTTTTATGTTTGTCATCTCAATTAATTATCATAATTATTGCATTCAAATTATATTGCAGAATGTTAATAAAATGGATGACAATAAAGATAATGAATGTAGATCTAAACATTATTAGCTATTTAATTCAATGTCTGAATACATTTACGCTAAAAGTTAGTCAATATTATTAAAAGATTAGTATTTAATTTTCAAGTTGAATATCAAAGCCTAATGATTTAAAATTCAATAATTATGACATTAACACTATTTATACAAAGATACCCACTTCACTATAAAGATATATCTAACTGTTAAAGTCGTTTTTTTATTATAGGTACATAACCTCCTTTTTCTTTCAGAAAGTAATATGTATCCAAAACCAAATGCATGCTTCTACACTCACCGTATAATAGAAAATCAATTAAAGAAATCTCCATTATTGGTCACTCGTATGAATGCTTACATAATAATATGCAACTATGTATTGATTGTGAACATATAGAATTTGTGAATCAATATAAATACCTAGGTTTAACAATAGATGATCATTTTAATTGGAAATTCCATATCGATATTGTTTGCAACAAATTGAGGTCTGTTTTATGTAAATTCAAGCAGCTAACATATGTTACAAACCGAGCCACGCTGTTTATGTTATATCATGCACTGGTAGATGCAATTTTGAGCTATGGTCTGAGTTCTTACGGGCGTACATTTAAAACTTATTTAGATAAAGTCTTAAATATACAATGTAGGTTCCTAAAGAGTCTTGTAGACAAAAACACAAAAAAGAAATGTAATAAAAACTATATGAAATTGTTCAAGATATGTAATATATTACCTGTGCATCAAAAGGTTCAATATATGCCAGGTGTCGAACAGTATAATAAAGAAGAGTTTAAAATACCTAAAGCTCCACATTGTATGCTTAGACAAGCTATTAGAAATAAGTACAAAGAGCCTGTTTCATGTAATTACTACGGTGAACGAACACGTATGTATATAATACCACGACTACATAACAAAATAAGTATCCCAGAAAATTGTTCCAGCTTAAATATATTTAAGAAAAAGATAAAAGAAACATTGTTACAAATATTTAATGATCAAATTGAAGATTAAACAGCCTTACTATTGTTAAATGTATCTCTTCTTAATTTTTTCTGAATATTTTTTTTTTGAAAGTTTTAATTTCATTAACAATAACTATATTGTACCTAATACTAAACTAATGTGTCTTAAAAGTGTGTATACATAATTTTAATTTGTTAAATGAGTGCAGTATTCGCCAACAAACTGTTACACAGTTTGGCGAAGTTATGTAAAAGGATAATTGTAGCACATTTTCTTTGAGTTCAATAAATAAAAAAAAATAAAAAAAATAAATAGTTTCTAAAAATTACGCCATGTTTTTTTGCGCTTGCTACTCACTATGCAAACCACAGACAACAAATTAAGTAATTATCGTAGAAAGGTAACAATTATGCGCATGCGTTAACGATGCTACGTTGGATAGGGTTCCCAACTTTTTCCAAGACTTTTCTAACAATCTACATGTGTCTATTTTCACCACAATCAAGCGATTGTCACTTTGTTTCCTTCTAAAAAAACAAAAAAGAAAAATCATTGAAGTAGGCCATAAGTCAGATAACATTGAATAAATGCGGTAATTTAATTTATGGATGAGGGTTACAGAACGAGTCGCGTAATATCCAATAACTATGTGAGAACACATAAAATATCTATTAAAGCGTTCAAACGTTATGAATGAATTAAAAAAAACTCATAATAAACACAACTATTTAGATATAATTCATCTTAGCAACACACAAGAATTTTACGCTTACGCAATAACTGGTTTCACATTCACTCAAACACGAAACGTTTAGAAAAATGTTAATTCACTTTCATTAAAAACACGTTCCGATAAACCATTTTGTTTATCTATGGTATCAAAAAAAGCGCGCGAATTATGACGTTTATATATTTTTTATAGGCTGACGCGACGTTCGGATACGCGATTGTTTTGATCACATACACTCGGTGCACGTAATTATGAACAGTTGACCATGTCGAATTGCGCGTGTAGAGCGACTGCCGCCGCGGGCAGTGGTCTCGCTCTTTCTCCCATTCCTACATAAGTGATATGATGATCCACTATGTTGATGGAAATTAACGTGCGATGCGACGCATTGTTCGTTTGACAGCTGTTCGTAAAAACACCATGGCGAGTTTCTGAGCCGGTTAAATACAAATTTAAATTTACGTTTCGTGAAAATGAGAAAATTACGAGAAACTTCAAACGTTGTGTAATTATGTTAATGTCTCATTTACACGCTACATTAGAGATGCGTTTGTAATTTCGTTTGCGTTATAACCGATTTCATAATTTATTACAAATTATGACATATTAATGTTCCTTTCTCACCAAATAGCTATCATTTACAACATAATCATTGTAATATATATACCAATTGAGATTTTATTAAAAGACACAAAGACTACAACGGTGTATTGGCCTTACAATTATTATAATCATGTCATTTGCTTGCTTCGTTTTAACGTTAGAAAGGGACAAACACTTAGCTTATTTTATATCTTAGCCCTCACAAAAGCTAGCTGGGTATATGTATGCAGTAAGGAAATTAATTAATTAATTCCAAACTATAATTACTACTTCAACCAAAGTGATAAATCAGCCTACAGTCGGAGTATTCAAACGTTTAAATTAGATGAATTATTATGCGATATGATTGACTACTTACAATCGTTAGATATTTATAAATTCATTAAAATCCGTGATTATAACACCTAAAACTACCATCAGTAGATGAATCCGGAAGCCATTCACTCGTGTTTACGTCCAATTTGTAATTTTACACACCTTCACAATGGTCATTAAAAATATAATGAAAATCAAGACTTGCGCGCGTAATAATAATGGCGCTAGTGTCGCAATGATGTCGTAAGATTTGAGGTTCGTAACAATTACTTACATTATGCAAAGATGCGTTTTAGAGCGGAAATACTAGTGTAGGAAAATTCCAAAAATGTGTTACATATCACGAAAAGTAAACGGCTATTATGATTCAAAGTGTCTAGTCATCCAATAAACGGACAAATAACATAAACTAGTCGTCCACTATACAGATGAATGAAATATATTAATCGTCCACTAAGCGGACGTATAAAAAGGTACTGATAACACAGTAATTGGATTACCAAAGAAAAAGAAAATTAATAAATGTGGGTGTTAGTTGTCCTCGGGGCGAATACCATAATTTATCACAACCGCGCTACTTATCTGATTCTCTATTAAGTTAAGCAGATGTATCTAAACTAGTACAGTCACATTTTTTTCTGTTAGATACTAGATACTGTTGTTTTAATATTAATAATATTAACGATTAATAAGAAAAATCTTTTTTACATGCCTTTAACGTATGATTAATTTATTTTATTCGTCCGATTAGTGGACGACAAATTCATTTTATACTAGCTTTAGCTCGCGGCTTCGCTCGCGATAATTTAGAATTTGACAATCAATTCGGGTTGTACTCTACTTATAATATAATAATGTAATTCAATAATGATTCGAAAGACACGTGGCGCCATCTATTATCATAAGAACGTTATTATTGTTTTCCTCGGAAACAGTAATTTTTTCAGGATGAAAGGTAGCCTATGTCCTTTTCTGTACACCTGTCAACGTATATACAATATTTCAAGATAATTGGTTCAGTGGTTTAGGCGTGAAAATAGGATTAGGAAGTTAGGATTAGGATTAGGATATCCGTTTAGTGCACGACTAGCAACACGACTAATTTATTTTATATGTCCGTTTAGTGGATAACTAGCAACAGCCATTATGATTTGGCGTTAACAAAGACTGTTTGTAAGCCACGACTATCATTAAACGTCGTTGACGTAAGGCCCGATTAAAGCATTTGATGTCGGTGAATGGACAACTATTAACTTTATAATATTACAGTCAATCAGATAAATCTTTATGGTTATACGTTATGTTAGACTTAAATATCTGTATCTGGTCAATTATAAGTACCTTTGTACTTAAGTGTAATATAGCTGCAGGTATTTAAGGTGTGAATTATATGTCTATTACGAAAGTATGTTACAAATTTATATTGCAATATCTATAGGTATTGAAATATAAATTTGCACGTAAATGAACCCGTGTGAATTTCAAGAGAACGCATATCAGGATTAAATTATTCTATTTGTTTATCCAGGTCATGGTTTAACTATGTGACGAGTTTCATTCGAATTACTTAAACACTTTATGCGTGATTTAGTAACAAACATCAAAACAACTTCATAAACTTCTTGGAAGCTTATTATATTTGTAGGGTCTCTTTAATATTTTTTTCTATAGAAAAATATACATTTAAATTACATTTTTCTGATCTGTTTATACAGAACTTTGCCTTTTACTGCTCTTCATACTATCTGAAGGCAAAATTATTTAAAGCAACAAATTAAACATAAAAACTTACGATTTAAATCTGAAAGTGCTATTATTGCTGGTGTGAAAAAAAATACATACGAATTCAAGACAGCAAAAAGACGGAAGCATCGCTATATCACAGAACAAAAAAGTGAAACATTTAAATTAAAAACAAGAAATTAACCATTTTGTAATTATGCGACTAATAGCAAGAAACCCAATACTGGTAAAAAGTATAATAATTTACCATAGATTGTTTGTTACAAGTCTATGCCCAAAATGTTTGGCCAACAACATACGCTACACGATCGCCAATTTTACGCTAGACACGTTGACGTGCAACAATCTTGCGTCTTTTTATCCGTGACGAAGCATTACTTTATAAAGCAAATACTAATTTGTAAAGAAAAAGTGATTTTTCACTTTAACTATGACGAATTATGTCAGAAAGAATGTTACGCAACAACCACGGAGGAAGAAATTTTCAAATGTAGATTAAATAATTGTCTATGAATATGTATGGTGCGTACATTCTCTGTTACTTCGCGAACGAATGTGTGAATGAAGTTCTTATTGTTATAATAAAACACTGGCATGTTGTCCATTTAAAAGGATTTAGAATATATTTATGTACTCTCACGCATTTCAAATTTAAAAACTGAAAATTGTTATGAGAAAGTTGCGAATTAAATTTAATTTATTCAAAATGTTGCTCAAATAAATTAAATATTACTTAATTAAACCAACTACGTCTAGAAGCAACGCGCTCTCATAATACTTTTTTAATTATATCATTATTGCGAAGTAAAAAGTCTTTACAATTTCTGTATAATAT
Organism: Catocala sponsa; assembly: GCA_963564715.1. Taxonomy (NCBI): domain Eukaryota; kingdom Metazoa; phylum Arthropoda; class Insecta; order Lepidoptera; family Erebidae; genus Catocala; species Catocala sponsa. The sequence goes on along the minus strand of OY751341.1, from coordinate 21,519,003 downwards.
TTTAGGCTAGTTTTACTGCGGCACGAAGCGCCATTACAAAATAAATAATTCTATATCTGAATTTTAAAACATTCTGTAAAAGCATGCAATGTACCGTTTTGTTAATGCTGAATAATACGAGCCATTTTGTTGCTGCATTGTTTAAAAAACTGTTCAAGTACGAGCATATCATAAAATTTTTATAGTAATTCGAAGTATACAATTATTTTTATGATCTATTTGACAAGTATGCCAGATTTCCGTCACAGTCAGTTATATTTTACTAAGTAACCACATTTGATTTATTCTAAGTCATCATGACCAACAATTTTTACATCCAAATTGCGATGGTGGCGAAATTTCTTTTATAACGAGCTGATTAATAAGAACACTCGAACGGCAATGATAGCTCAAAATATAAAAGCAATTTAAAAACCTGATATAGTTTATTTTGCGATGATTACATTTTTTATTATTTGCTATGTTGAGTTCAAATAATGCTTTTGCGGTCGGCAAAATTAAAGCTCTCGTGTAGAAGTTGTAACATTGTATTACATCTGTTAGCTATAATCAAGAGTGTGCTAATAGACGTAGATAGAATAGCGAATTTTCTTACAAAAATTATCTTACAAAAATGTTCTCAAAAATTTCTTAACAGGAAAACCCAATACCTTTTTGTTGGCCCGAACCGGGATTCGAACCCGAAACCTCATGTACAGCAGTCGCATTCACTACCGCTGCGCCACGGAGGCGGTTACCACATAACTAAGGGTGTTTGTTTGACAAAATTCCAGACTCCTAACTGTTCTTCAAGTCCTCTCGGGCACTGGAAGGTACAGCGGCTCCACCTAATATAACCCTGACGGTTGGTGTAGGGGAACGCTATATCATAACCTGGACTAGTCGTAGAGAGAGGGGATGTTCCAGTATGCCGTGACAGAAAAACTCAAAAAACACTGACCGTCCCAAAAATCGATCCCAGGACCTCATGCACAGCAGTCGCATACTACCGCTGTGTCACCAACATAGCATGCCATAATCGTTAATTATCCTAACTTCCTAACTAATATTATAAAAGCGAAAATAAGTTTGTTTGTTTGTTAGCTTTTCACGCTTAAACCACTGAACCAATCATCCTGAAATTTTGCATATACGTTGTCAGGTGTACAGAAACGGACATAGGCTACCTTTCATCCCGAAAAAAATTACTGTTCCCGAGGAAAACAATAATAATGTTCTTATGATAATAGATGGCGCCACGTGTCTTTCGAATCATAATTGAATTATATTATTACAAGCAGAGTATAACTCGACTTGATTGTCAAATTCTAAATTAACGCGAGTGAAGCCGCGGGCAAAAGCTAGTAATATTATAAATGCGAAAGTGAGTTTGTTTGTTACGCTTTCACGCTTTAACTACTCCACCGACCATCATGAAATTTCGTATACACGTTATTAGGAATATAGAAAAGGACATAAGGTAACTTTCGTCCGGAAAAGTTCCTAACCTAACCTACTTTTCTGCAAGCGAAGCCGAGGGCAAAATCTAGCAAGACATAAAAGGCGACCAGGCTGATTTCTCTTCATTTACTGTTGTACTTGCTGATTTCAGCATGAATGGGCCGGCTCGACCGGGGAAGGACTACTCTCTCACAGAATACCAACGTGAAATAGCAATATTCCTACTGTTGTGTTTCGTTCGGTGAGTGAGAGAACCGGAGACCCAATCACTCCCTTACCCCCTTCCCGCTCCTTCTCCTTCCCACTTCCTTTCCTAAAGGGTCGACAACGCGCAAGTGATGCCTCTGATGTTGCAGGCGTCCATAGGCTACGGTGACTGTGTATGCTTGTCTGCCAACCTAGTGGTAGAAAAAAAAATGATTTGCCTCACTCGGAAACCTAGGCACGCCTCTACCGATAGACCTTCCAAGTTAAGTTACGTCTTGGAACCAGTATAAGATGTTAGTTACGATAATTATTAACATACACAAATAGAAAACCTGAAGCGCAACTCAGTTACGGAGTTACGTGTACGCAAACCCATCAGTTTCCTCACCGCTTAATCCGTCACTTCCTCAGATGATGTTTATCACGGCGAGTTAACTAATTGATATGTAATTATGTAAATTTTTAAAGACGTGTGGTCGGTATATCTCTTAAAGATTACGCTTCTGCCTCCGCAAAAGATTAGGAGACAGTATTTCTTTACAATAGCAGCGATAGCCTAACGGGAGACCGTTGAACTGCCACGCAGAGGTCTTAAGTTTGATACCAAGGCATGCATCTATGACTTTCGATGTCTCAGAAATGCAGATTTATTACTGATATTTGATATTGAAAGCGAAAAGAAACGCCGTAAGTAAATCTGATGATAACAAGCGGTTACCCTAGATTCTGAAAGACTATTGTTTATGCAATTACAGTTTCAGCGACGGTAGAGAACGACATAACCACCTTTTTTAGGGAGGGAGCGTAAGTTGTATATCACTGTGTAAAAAAGGCCGTGGTCAATTGTAGCACTCTGTATAGGAATCAGTCGCACGTAGCTGATCTTTCACATAGAGAATTGCAATGCTGGCAGTGCAAGAGACACAGAATACTGGTAAAAATTGAGCCTAAAAGTACTCACCGCATAAACACAACACAAGGTGTTTTGGCTCCATTCTTACTTTTTTATCAGATACTGCATGTATTTTATTATTCTTAATAGATATACAACCACAGTTTAGCATAATAAGCTTATTTATAATATACCTATTCAGCCGAAATTAATAATCAAACTAATTCAAATTCTTTAGATTAAAGATCATAACCTTGAACTGACGGTGACATCGTAAGTCTAAAGATTTAAGATTAAATTCAATATTAGTATATTAATTGTTGGTAATGTGTCAATAATTATTGACAGATGTCAAAATGTACTGGCTATACTGAGGCTAAGCAAAGAAAAGAGCCGGTTAATCAAAGGAAATTCTTCATACTTTCTACCTGTAAACCCCTCGCACGATTGTTTTAGTAAGACTATGAGAAAACTAAATAAATTAGCTTGCACTAAACTATTTTAAAACTATATACTATTAAATTATCAATTACTAATCTGTAAGGAATTTTTCACGCAACATTTCTGCGATCCACTTACTTACAATTCCTGAACGCCATTCATCAATATTCCCTAATTAGCAAGCCACTATTCAACTCGAGCTATGCTAATAAGTCTCCTAGCAATGAGTCACGCATTATCGGATGTTCTAAGAATCAATCGAACGATTATTAGGCTTACAACACACTGTATTGCCGTTCACGTGCTATTAAACCGCATATTAATCCTTTAAAAATAGTACGTGCACCCAAAAGACAAGTGATTCTATTAACCTATTGAGTCGCTGTAACAGTACTTCTTTTTGAATAATAAGTATAGTTTAAAAAAACTAATAAACATATATGTAGTTTTCTAATGGTGAAAGAATTTTTTAAATCGATCGAGTAGTTCTTGATTTAAACCCTTACAAACAAATATAATTTTAATGAATATTAGTATAGATTATACAGATATTAATAGATCTCTGCGATACACAAAGTCCTATAACACAGAAGAATGCTAGGATTTTAGAGCAATAAACCAGCTCATTGATGCATATAGCAGTTACAAGCCACAATCAAGGTACTTCAATGACGAGAAGACTACAAAAAGCATTTTGACTATGTGCTATAATTATAGTTAATCAAATTCATTTACGTAGCACTATTATATAATATAATATATTCTATCATATAAATTTAAATCTAGCCCAAACTAAAAGCTTGTACTATGAGTTCTAATGGTTTGCGAGGTATTACTTGCTTTACGAGGCACGAAACATAGATATGATCACTTTATCTAGACTCCATGCTTCTGCAAACAACAAACCGTTCGCTTTGCTCGTAACTCAGCGAACATGTACGTTCGTCACTGCAGTGTGTATGCACCTTTACCTTGCATCGTGAAGCGGCAAAGTAAAAACTGTTCTGATTATTTTTTATTGATATGTAAGAGAGGCGACCAACATGTTCGTGATAGATTTAAACGATAAATATAATTTGTGGGACTAAGTTTCTTACAGACGATAAATTAATACACAGCACGCATCGATATCATTTAAAAGTTGTTTGTTCTAACTTATTTTGATTTGGCACGTCTGAGGTCGCGGGTTCGATTCCCGCACAAGTCAAACATTTGTGTGCATGAACATGGATGTTTGTCTTGGTCTGGGTGTTTCTATGTATAATATGTACCTATGTATTTACAAAAAAAAAACAGTATATATGATGTTTATCCATTGTCTAGTACCCATAGTACAAGCTCTGCTTAGTTTGGCTAGATGGAGTTGTGCGTACGTAAAAAAAAAATTAAACATACACAGAACTTGTCTGTATATACTCGGAGAGCTATGAGACTGTACGGATGGCGTAGTGGTTTAAGTGGTGGCCTCGCCACTACCATCATGCCGAATATTGTGGGTGCGAATCCCACACAAGACAAAAATTTGGTTAATTCCGCATTCAGCCCTCATGTTTCGTCCCGAATGTAAAAATCCGCATTCACCCCAAAAATTGTTCCTCATATGCTCCGAAATTAGAATAAATATTAATTTCTTAATGTAATTCCTTTTTCGTCCTAAATTATGTTCCTTTTCTGCCGCTGTTTTTTTTCTGTATAGAATTTTTGTTGTAGCGTCTGCCGAAAAATATTTTACACTACCTCGTTGTTCTCGCAGCAAAACTTTGGCCTTATAATTGCATGACATCACGAGCCCGACATTGAAAAGATTTAAAATAATTTTTAAACATGTTTTGTTTTGCTAACCATATGCTCAAAAATGTAGGACGAAAAAAGAATAATTAAAAAAAAAAGGAGCGAATGAGGAACTTTTTGGAATGTGGGGCGTAATGTAGGGGCGAATGCGGAACTAACCAAAAATTTGTATGAACTACAAATGGTTGTTCCGAGTCTGGGTGTCTTTGTGTCCGTTGTTTGAATGTTTGTAAAGTCCCCCGCGACACAGGAATTATAACTAGTGCGGATGTAGTCTTTGTTAAAAAAGAAAAAAGAAAAGAGAAATATGAAAGAAGTCTATTATAAGTTTATAACAACTAGCGGTCGCCCAGTGCTCGAAATTCGACCAAAGTTTGCCTGTAAGATATTACTGATACATGTCATTATATATTGATATATGTAACTATAGTTACGCGCTTCGACTGTGTGTGTCAAATGCATGGTTGTGTGCGTGTAGTGTTTTTTCATTAATTTAATGTATTTCTAATGCATATTTTATATAAATATTAGGATTCGCTCCTCCTTCTCCATATAAACTTTAACTGTGCCAAATTTCATACTCCTCCGTCCGCACAATTTTCGTAAAAAGGGGTACAAAGTTTTTGCTTCACGTATTAATATATAGATAATAACACGCGCATTCCACTATCTAGTGTTAGGATAACAAGGAGTGAGGCTATCGCCGTTTACCGGGTACATTTTCAGACATCATATTACTCCTTGGCATAGCCAGGGGCAACCTTAAAACATTGATTGCACTATCCTTGTTTTCAAAACATACTGGTTTATAAATAATGGAGATCCATGCGATATGTTTAATCGGAACAATGTGCACACAAAGCTCGCTTTACAACATGACGATAATCTTATCCAAATATTATAAATGCGACTCACTGATCGGTAAACGATTAGTGAGGTTAAGCAACGTTGGGTGCGGTCAGTCTATACATGGGTGACCGCTTAGTGGTATTTCATCTGAGCGTCTCCGTGCTTCGGAGAGCACGTTAAAAGTCGGTCCCGGTTGTTGTCAAATTGACAGCAGTCGTTAAGCCATGTCAAAGGCCTACGGGCGGTTTGAACAACTCTTGACAGCAGGTTGGCCACCAACCACACGAAAAGAAGAAGAAGAAGAATGCGAATGTGAGTTTCTTTGTTTGTTGTTTACGCTTTCACGTCTTAACTACGTGACCGATTATCATAAAATTCGCTTAGACGTTGTCAGGGGTACAAAAAAGGTAATGGACGATAAAAGGCCTTTCATCCATAAAAAGTACTGTTACTTACCTTTCCTTCATTTATGCGAGCGAAGCCGCGGGTAAAATTTAGTACAAATTAATTAATTATTATTAAATTTTTTTCAACTCTATTACATGCCGACGACAGCACGGTCCACCGAAAAATGCTTGTATCGACCAATTGCAACGTCGCGCTTCACTGACAGCATACCTAAAAGAAGTAATGTTTAACCGACTGAAAAAATTGTGTTTACCATTTAATATTTTCGGGCTAGTGAATAATACTCATAACGTATAATTAGCATAGAATTATACGACAGCCAAAGAAAGTAAACGAGCAGACATCACGTAAACAGAACTCTTCATTTTAACATAAAGCTGACTAATTAAAACGAGAACTCACATCTGATTACAATATATTAAATCCAACCATTCATGTAACCTACATGTCACGCAAAATATTACTACGTCTTTCTAATTTTCTTAAAAAATAAGACGTTTCCCGCACTAGAAATAATGTCTGTGTCCGAGCATTTTTACAAAATTTCGAACAACTGACACAAAGAACTCAGAATAACTATTTGAAAATTGAAATTAAACTACTTTATACCGATTTTACAATTATAAATTAGTTTCAATGTATAACATTCGTGTAAACGTAAGACAATATTAAACTATTTGTAATTACACACATATTTGGTCTTTCGGGTATCGAACCCACAACGTAATGGCGAGGCGATCACTTAAGCGACCACTGCAGTAAGATTTGTTCTTTTATTTTTTATGTAATTAACTGTGTCTGAAATATGTAACTATGTAGTGCATAATCTGCTGCAAATAAATGTATTTTCTTTCTTTTCTTTCTTTCTTTCTTTCTTTCACTGCCAATAGCGCCAGACTCTAGCCTGTTACAGTTAACTTATATGTTTGAAGAGGATTCAAACTGTCGTTTTTAAACTACACTTTAAGTCCTCTTAGGGCTGATTTTTTCAATCGTTAGATAACTTTTATCTGGGGAATATGTTTGACATTTTGACAGCTTTTGTATAGAAAATATGTCAAACCGCCAAGTTTATTCCTAAGATAAAAATTATCTGACGATTGAAAAATCGGCCCTTAATGTAATTATATAATACTTATGCATACATAAACTACACGTTAAGGATTTACCCTTCAACGTTTTTAAACTACATTTTAAGGATGAATCCTTAAAGTGTTACTATATATTATAGCAATAAGCTTGTCCACCTATAGCCTAGCACACTTGTGCTCACCCCTTCGTGATATATAGGCATCAGTCAATGTATGCATACAATAAATTTTTTCAGCGCCCATGCATGCATAAAAGTGCTATTGGTACCCTGGCCTTGCATCCTAGAAGATCGCTCCAACGCATTGGGATGCATTGGAGCGATCTTCGTGAAATCAAAAACTAAAAATCCAAAATAAATTTATTCAAGTTAGGTTACAAGGTAACACTTATGAATGTGTGTTAATTTACATTTACTGCCACGCCATTCCTCTTCAATTCAATTGTTTAAGGTAACTGGTAAAATGTATACATGAGCAAGGAAAGGGGATAACTAAATATCACTCCCCTTTTATATAACCTACCCTAGCGAAGTCCAATACATTTATAATGTCCTCTGATTTTCAGTCACGGCACCCAATCTTAACGGAAATTGGCCACTTGCGCAGTAAATATTGTAATGCACAAGTGTGTGCGCAAACTCAAGTGCACTCTCTGTACCCTAATTCTCATGAACCCGATGAGGCGGTAAGCCGACACGACCGGAACAAGATTAGATGCAGACCAACGATTTTACGACACAGGAGTGTACAGCACCGCAAACTTCATCACTCCGGGCTGCTTTTGAACATTTTTGGAAAAAAATACCAATAACTTTTCTATAGCCTAATCCGGGCTTCGAACCCAAGACCTCATGCAGTGAAGTCGCATTAACTACCATTACGCTACCGAATATTACAGAATCAATAAATACATCACGACTTACTGATGATGATAATTAATCATCATTTCCTACAGAAGGTCTATTGTCAACAAAGCCCAATGGTTGTTTCCTCATCATCATAACATGGAAGAAAAACTACAGCCCTCTCATAAAACTACAAAACTGTTGTATGTGCATCATTAATATTAAAATTTTTCATTGATTGCAGTTTTTTCCGCATTTTATAATTATTAGTGCACGATTACACGACATTATGCGCTACTTTCTTTTTATACAGTGCACGGATGGCGCAATGAGTCGCTACCTCGTATATTGGTAAGCGGAGTTTTGTGGCTTTGATTCCCGTTGTATGGCACACTCGCGTACCTCGGAAAGCACGTAAAGCCGTTGGTCTTGTGCCTGTACCCACTCCAGTCATGTCGGATTACCGTTCATCAGACTGTGGTAGTTGGGAATAGTAAATGACACTATAATATCTCCTGAGCATTTGCTAGTCTCCGTTGGCCGTTGTGACAGAAATTAGACCTGGATTTCAAGTAAAAAAATTGTTAGACATTTACAGCGTGAATGGCTAAATGTAGGTTATATTGAAAGATAGTGTTGAGTAATTGATGCTCGTTCCAAATATGTATGTCGGAGGAAGCTACTGAGTCGGGTTGATTGTTGTTTGCACGTATAATTCACAATATAATTTGTCTACATTTCAATTACCTTTAAAATTCTTAATTTTATTTTATTTGATTTGTTAAATTATACTATAGCTCAAAAAAAATATTGATCTAAATAAAGTTATGAATATTGTAATTCACGTAACGACCAATCAGAGCAGAGCGCGTGCTTGAGTGGTGTCGAGGCGCCATCTTTACTTTAGGAAGGCCGACAGTTATTGAGACACATTTGAGCGATAGCGACTGATCGAGTTGGAACGTTGAGTTGTGAGTTGTGTAAAAAGAAGTAAGATCAGTGCCCTGAACCCACCGCTCGGTCTTAACTGTTATTTTTCATTCGACATTACTGTGAAGTGAAAATATTGTTTATTCTAAATAAAAATAGTGTAAAACCGGCATCGTTATGTTGTGTGCTCGCATATTACCCAGATGACGCCCACTAAACCCGCAACCACTAATGACGTTGCCATAGAGAACAATATTTCTTCGACATTTATAACAAGTAGGCCTTTAATATTTGACTTAATCTATACTTATAATAAAACTGTAGAGAGGTCAATTCTGTACATTGAATATATATTCAAAATTAATATTGGAGGATGAATGGTGATCGATACTGATAACAAAAATGCAATCAGTAAATTTTTTGTCTGTCTGTCTGTCTGTATATGCACACATGGGTCAAAAAGTACTGAAGGGATTTTAACCAAACTTGGTACGATTGTAGTCCATACTCCTGGGCAGGTTAAGACAGGTTAACGCTAAGACACATAGGAGCTGAGCAGTGACGATAAATTTGAAGCAAGTCGGACGAAAATGCGCTTTCGAGCTCTTATCTTCGCATACGTTGATCATACACCAAAAGTATGTATTACAAAGATGATGGTCTTCAAAAGATCTACAAAAAAGTCCTCAATAGTATATATCTATCTTTTATAAATTAGCCACAATAACGTGTTTAATCGTTAGGCATTTCTTCAAAGTGTATTAAATACATAAATATATTGTATTTCACATAGATATATCTTTATCAAACTCCCATATTCAAAAAGTACACTTTAAAATTTATTTTATAAAAAAGAAATTATAGAAATCGGTTTATAAACACACAAGATATAGATGAAATAAAACTTCTAAATCTCGCCGCGCACGTATGGGTACGACGATACGGTTGATTTTTGTTTAACGCGTGAAACGGCCATCGGCTGCATTTATAAAAAGGCGGGGGCGCTCACGCGCCTACTTCACTGACATTTTGTTTGTTTGGTTGAACGCGCTAATCTAAGGAACTACGGGTAAAAATTAGAAAAATATTTCAGTGTTAGATAGCCCATTTATAGAGGAAGGCTATAGGCTATATAACATCACGCTACGACCAATAGGAGAGGAGCATAAATGAAAAATGTTGCAAAAACTAGGAAAATTCTCTTATGTGAAGCAGACGAAGTTGCGCGGGTCAGCTAGTTATCCAATAAATTACTTGAACTGTAAGCAGTATGAAGGGAAATTGGATAACACCCCTTTTGTTGCCCCGCTGTCAATGGCTATCCGTATATTGTCTTACGTATACGCAAATATTATACATTAAAATTAAACTACTTTATACGAGTTTTGTAACGATGTTTATTTTAAAACACGTTTATTACATAACTAGCGTTTGCTTGCGGCTTCGCTCGCGTTAATTTAGAATTTGACAATCAATTCGGGTCGTACTCTGCTTATAATAATATAATTCAATCATGATTCGGAAGACACGTGGCGCCATCTATTATCATAAGAACGTTTTTGTTGTTTTCCTCAGGAACAGTTATTTCTTTCGTAATGAAAGGTAGCCTATGTCCGTTTCTGTACACCTGACAACGTATATGCAAAATTTCAGGATGATCGGTTCAGTGGTTTAGGCGTGAAAAGGTAACAAACAAACAAACTCATTTTCGCTTTTATAATATTAGTTAGGATTACGAAGGTAGGATTAGGATTATGGAACTATGATTACTACTATTGAACTTGTCAGAGAACCAACACTTTGGGCATCTTGTGGATTTTCTTTGTCTCAATTTTGTAAAAGAACAAAAAGAAAGAAACAAATATACCTAGCATTTTAGTTTACATGCTACTAGTATTTTTGTTAACCCCCTAACAAGTTGATATATGTATGTACTTGTGTTAAAAGTGGGTTCACTTCACTGCGATGGGTGGGCATCGAAACCACGACCTCTTGATCACAAGACGGGTGACTAATCTATTATGCTACCGCCACTTTATGATTTACTAGATGTGCCAGCGGTTTCACTCGCTTTTATAGTTACTACGCCGTTCCCGTGGGTCGTAGCGTGATGTTATATCCTCGATAAATAGGCTATCCAATACTAAAAGAATTTTTCAATTCGAACCAGTAGTTCCTGAGAGTGCGTTCAAACAAACAAACTCTTCAGCTTTTTAATATTAGTGTATATTTAAAATGTTTTAATTTGTTGCATCTAAAGTAAGTTTTATTAAGTGCTTGAGTAAGTCGACTGCTCAAATGGCATTACCTCGCCACTGTCCAAAATACTCGGTGCAGTACATAGTGATTTGGGTTCGATACGATCGACACGTGACGAAGATTTGTGTAATTATTCACAAATAGTCGTTCCGAACCTGGAGCGCACGTTAAATATTTGTTAAGTTCTCCACATTACATAAGTTATTCTTAACAGGACTTGTCTTTCTAACAAAAAAGAAATAAGGTGTGTATTACAAATCTATAGTAATATTATACAGCTGAAGAGTTTGTTTGTTTGTTTGAACGCGCTTATCTCAAGAACTAATGGTTCGATTTAAAAAATATTTTTGTGTTGGATAGCCTATTTACCGAGAAAGGTTATAGGCTACATAACATCACGCTACGACCCACGGGGGCGGCGCAGTAATCATAAACGCGGGTGAAACCGCGGGCAGGTATGCTTGGGATGGTAAAACAAATTTTGAAATCGTTTGTTAGTTTTGGATTTTATTAATTACAAACAATCACACATAAATAAAATATTTATAATATTACAATAGTGAAAAATATATCACGTCCTTAAAAGTCTCTTGTTTAACCATTATAAGTAAGTAAGTAGGTAAGTATTTTATTTTTCAAAATATAGGTACACAAAATACAGACAAATATTATAACACAGCAAAAAAAAAAGTACATATATAATGAAAAACGAGGTTACCACTCAGGTTTATTGTTGGTTTGCGGTTTATACCTCAAACCAACCCTGATGTTATGTGGTAACCCCAAGTGACACCCGGACGTACATCAGCTACTCTTTAAAATGTTCCAAATTTAAAAAAAAATACATACGTAAGATATATATATAAATTATAATTGATGTCGTTTTACCTATTACAAAATATAAAAAGTGATAGCCCAGTAACAAACCGTTGGACTGTTCCGCACAGGTCTGGAGTTCAACCCTCTGACACGCATCTGTAACTTGTCGAAGCTATATGCGTATTTGACATGAAGTCCGCCAATCCGCACTGGGCCGGCATGTTGGACTATGGCCTAACTCTTCTCACACTGAGAATAGACACGAGCAGTACACCAGAAGCACAGTTTATATAAGAAAGTTCATAACCAGCAGTGTTGTGAATCTCGGCACTAAACATGAAAGTAGGTAGTGCTGCTAAAAAAAACTGGGTTGCTATCGTTTCTAATTCATTGTTCTCCTCATTGTTTGTTAATCACTCGCTTCTGAGAATCAAAGAGATGCGTCTGACATAATACACGACGCAAATCGTTGTGAACTTACCTACCATATAATTATATTCCTTAGTTTTTGTTATTTAATCTTAACTAAGTTTCACAGGTTTGTTACGTTAAAAAGTTATGTTATATTAGGTTAGAAATGTGTAATGTCTATGTGTATTAAACACAGTCGAATCACGCCTTTATATTTTACTAGATGTTTCCGCGGTTTTACCCGCGTTTATCGTTACTGCGCCGCCCCCGTGGGTCGTAGCGTGATGTTATATAGCCTTCCTCGATAAATAGGCTATCCAACACTAAAAGAATTTTCAAATTGAACCAGTAGTTCCTGAGATTAGCGCGTTCAAACAAACAAACTCTTCAGCTTTATAATATTAGTATAAAGTCGAACAAAGTAACAATACACAATAAAGGTATCCTAACTAATATTATAAAAGCGAGAATGAGTTTGTTTGTTTGTTTGTTACCTTTTCACGCCTAAACCACTGAACCGATCATCCTGAAATTTTGCATAAACGTTGTCAGGTGTACAGAAACGGACATAGGCTACCTTTCATCCCAAAAAAAAAACTGTTCCCGAGGAAAACAACATCATCATCATCATCATCAGGCTATAATAGTCCACTGTTGGACATAGCTCTCCCCCAAAGAGCGCCATAGCGCCCTGTCTACAGCTTGCCGCATCCAGCAGATGCTGGATAGGCAGATGCCTGCAGTCTTTCGCAGATCGTCATCCCACCTGGTCGGAGGGCGTCCTACACTACGTTTGCCGAGTCGCAGTCTCCACTCAAGAACACGCTTACCCCAGCGGTTGTCTGTTCTTCGCGCGATATGGCCAGCCCACTGCCAATTCAGCTTGCTAATTCTCTGAGCTATGTCGATGACTTTAGTTCTCTGTCGGATGCATTCGTTACGAATCCTATCCTTCAGAGAAACTCCGAGCATAGCTCTCTCCATAGCTCGCTGAGCGACTTTGAACTGGTGGACCAACCCTACCGTGAGTGTCCATGTCTCGGCTCCGTAGGTCATGACGGGTAGCAAGCACTGGTTGAAAACTTTCGTTTTCAAGCATTGCGGTATGGATGACGAGAAGACTCGGCGTAGTTTCCCAAACGCTGCCCAGCCCAGCTGGATCCTCCTCCTGGCCTCCCTCTCGAAATTGTTTTTACCTAACTGCAGAATCTGCCCGGGGTAAGTGTATTCAGAAACGATTTCGAGAGGGTGACCATGTACGACGATCGGTCCTGGATCAATGTGGCCATTGATCATGACTTTGGTTTTATCCAAATTCATGCCAAGACCGATACGTCGCGAGGCTGCAGCTAGGCCGTCCAGCATCCGGTTCAGCTCCTCTAGCGACTCCGCCATTAAGACTATGTCATCTGTGAATCGCAAGTGTGAGATGTAGTCGCCGTTTATATTAATGCCCTTTCCTTTCCAGTCCAGAGTTTTAAACATATCTTCCAACGCGCTTGTGAACAATTTCGGGGATATAACATCCCCTTGTCTCACTACTCTGCGCAATTGGATGGGTTTAGACTGCTGGCCCTGTACTTGGACACTCATGGTGGCAGCTTCGTATAGACATCTCAGCACCTCGATATAATGATAGTCTACTTGGCATCGCTGTAGGGATTCCAGAACAGCCCAGGTTTCGACAGAGTCAAAGGCCTTCTCATAGTCCACAAAGGCCAGACACAGGGGCTGATTATACTCGTCGGACTTCTGTATAATCTGCCTCACTGTGTGAATGTGGTCTATGGTGCCATATCCTCCGCGAAACCCGGCCTGTTCCGGCGGCTGAAACTCGTCGAGTCTTCTGGCGAGACGGTTCGTGACCACTCGTGAGAACAGCTTATAGACATGGCTCAGGAGCGAGATGGGTCTATAATTTTTAAGGAGGGTTTTGTCACCCTTCTTAAAAAAGAGCACCACCAAACTCCTGCTCCACGCCTTTGGAGTTCTCCCACAGTGAAGGACGGCGTTGAAGAGGTTCTGTAATTCCTGTATAACAGGGGCTCCTCCAGCTTTTAGAAGCTCTGATGTTACTCCGTCCTCACCGGGGGCTTTTCCATTTTTAAGCTACCTCAGAGCTAACACGATCTCGTCTTGACTGATGTCTGGCAGATCGTCGGTGTAGTGGCGTATCAGGGTAGCTCTGGAATCGTGGTCGTCTCATCTGGAATGAGGGGCATGTGCAGCGTATAATCAGCCATATAAATCCTCTATCTCGGCGGAGATCTCCGGTTTTGACAATACGATCCTCCCGTCGTGCGTTTTAAGCTTCGTCAGGTGGCTCCTGCTAAGCTGCTGAGTGAATACTTTGGACCCTCGGTTTCGTTCTATCGCCTCTTCAATGAGGCGTGTGTTGGAACTCCGAAGGTCGCTCCGTACCATCTTCGCAATTTGCTTGTTCAGGTCTGACCTCTCAGACGAAGTCGCTTGGGTGGTTTCCCGTCTTTTTGTCATCAGCCCGAGAGTCTCAGCCGAGAGTTTTGATTTCTTGCCAGTCCGCTGCGTTCTGCAGAATTTGATGCCCTCTTCCCTCAGAGTTTCGCCCAGATTGTGTAAGGTCTCATCAGCGTTATCGGTGGGTTCCAAGGCAACAAATCTATCCCCGAGAAGCTGCTGGAACTTCTCGGTACCCGCCATGATTTGGATTGGGTTAGGTCGGAGCGTGGACTTCATCAGGCGGTTTCTTTCAAGCTTTAAGTTGATATTCAGAGAGCCTCGGAGGAGTCGGTGATCAGATCCGGTATTGAACCTGTTGATCACTGAGACATCTCTAAATATGTGCTTGCTATCCGTCATGATGAAGTCGATCTCATTTTTAGTCACAGTGTCGGGGCTTTGCCATGTCCACTTCCTTTGAGGCTGTTTCTTAAAGAAGGAGTTCATTAAGAACAGTCCCTCTTTCTCAAGGAAGTTGACAAGCATTTGCCCCCTGTGATTCCTAACTCCATAACCATGCGGGCCTATCCGGGATTCGTTGCCAGTCTGGGTTCCCACTTTGCCGTTAAAGTCCCCCATAACAACATTGAAGTGAGCCTTAGTGGTGTTGTGCAAGGCTTTGGATATGTCTTCGTACATATCCTCCACTTCATCATCCGAAGTGTGTCGAGGTCGGTGCGTAAACCTGTATGACCTTCATGCTGTAGCGCTTGGATAGCCGAAGGATCAGGTACGCTACCCTGGTCGACACACTGGAGATTTCTTCAACGTTGTTAGAGAGGGCCTTATTGACGAGGAAACCTACGCCACCCTGGGATGTTTTATCACCCTCGCGAAAGTAGAGAAGATGGCCCGAGTCTAGGGTTACGGTGTCCTCCCCCTCTCTACGGACTTCACATAATCCCAGAATATGCCATTTAATGTTCTCTAACTCCACTTCCAACTGCGCTAGATGGTGTTCAAGCCTCACAGTGCGTCCGTTAAACGTAGCCAGGGTCAAATTTAGTAATGAATGGCAGCCTAATGTAGCCCGGGGATTCTTAGCACCCCCTGCCCCCCCGCTACCGTGGCCGCTGCCATGGCCAGGAATAGCGAAGCGGCCGGAAAAACAACAATAATGTTCTTATTATAATAGATGGCGCCACGTGTCTTTCGAATCATGATTGAATTATATTATTATAAGCAGAGTACGACCCGAATTGATTGTCAAATTCTAAATTAACGTGAGCAAAGCCGCGGGCAAAAGCTAGTAGTCTATATATTTAAATAAATAAATAATCAAGCTCAACAATCGCGACATGTAAGTAATCTTCTTATACCTATTTTAAAATATTACTGGGTGATGATGACACACGAGTAACTAGATTTTACCCGAGGCTTTGCACGTGTAAATATAGCAGTACTTTTTTCTGGATGAGATGTTCTTTTCTGTACCTCTGACAACGTGTATGCTCAATTAAATGATAATCAGTCGAGTAGTTAGGCGTAACAAACAAACAAACTCACATTCGCATTTATCAAATTATAATAATTATCAAAACATTTAAAAAAATTGGGACAGTCTTTGGGTACTGCCGATGGATGTGAAAACTTTAACACTTCTTTATAAAAAAAATGTCGGATTCCTGATACTATCTTCGGGTTATTAAGGGAGTCAAAATTTCGTTATTTTTTGCGTAGGCCGCACCATTTCTGAGATATTGTTAATATTCTAAAATAATTCAAAAATGTAAAGCGTAGAAGCGTGACGATGACGCGAGTTCTATGATTTTTGTTCACCCAAGAAGTGCTCAACGCGCCTAAAGAAGTTTTCACTTCAAAAATTGAAAATAAATAGAAATATTCTTTAGAAATACATATATCGTAGCTCACTGACAATTCCTTTTTTATTAATTTTTTGTTGTCTTTGAACCTTGGAATATAACTTTTTTTTACTGTAGGTATATTACTAACATAAATTATTATTATGTTTGACATAAGGATAGAATAAATTTACACCGCCTCCTTATTTCATGTATTTGCGATTCATGCATACTGATCTGCCAATTATATTGTATGTGTTATATTGTATTGTATTGTATGTATTGTGTCTAGTTTTTTTTTAATGACTTTGCCCGCACTTAGAGTAATTTCGGTGTCGCGAGGAACTTTACAAACATATGAACAACGTACACAAAAAACACCCGGATTCAGCACAACTAAATTGTTAAGCAAACAAATGTTTGTCCCATGTGGGAATCGAAGCCACAACACTTAACATGGCAGAAGTGGCTAGGCGACTTAAACCACTACGCAATTGAAGAATTAGGTAAATAGTGAGAGATTATTTACATATTAAGTAGAACTAGCGGTCGCCTAGTGGTCAAAATTCGACCAAAATTTGCTACTTTGTTTTCTTTTTTTCTTTATTACATATAAATAAGGTATAGGTAACCAAAGTTACAAAGAATTGTACGACGTCAGACGAACAATGTCAAAATACTACGAACGCGATTCGACTTCGTGTGTCAAATGCATGGATGTGTGCGTGTTGTATTTTTTCATTAATTTAATGTATTTCTAATGCATATTTAATAAAAATATTAGGAGTCGAGACCCTCCTTCTCCATATAAACTTTAACTGTGCCAAATTTCATACTCCTCCGTCCGCACAATTTTCGTAAAAAGGGGTACAAAGTTTTTGCTTCACGTATTAATATAATAGATTTATTGCAGTTCATAATCACCTTATCCTAACCATGCAGTACACAGACTGATGCTGTCTTGTTTAATACATTGTTGCAACTTTCTCCCGCTAGAGGCGCCACTAAAGCAATCAGTAAAAGTGAATACCGTCTGACAGCTGTGTATTTTTCTTTTAAATCGTTCAAAATTTAAATGTCCGTTATTAGTGCAAGCAATATTTACACTTAACACACAGTATTATTAGTGGCCAGTCTGATGCACATCTTACTAAAAATCTTGATGTCACGGATGGCGCAATGGTTTAAATGGCAGTGCTAATGATTCATAGATAACGTTACATAGTACCAACTTTATAACTGCGAAGGCTTGGCAGAGATGTATATCATGCATTGCGAAAGTTACGATTATAAAAGCATCTTTTTTTGTCTCAGCTGAAACAAAAAACAAGAAATACCAAAACTGTTAACAGATAAAAATACATCCATTTTGTAATAAAATTGCATTTAAACACTGGTCAATCAAATGCAAGTTTTATATCTAATTAAACAATTACAGGCGACTTAACAAAATTCTCCATCATGAAAATCAACAAGAACGAGAGCGTATAAAACGGGAACCGAGACTAAAAACAAGGCAAGAATTTTAGTCGAGATCGTCAATTAGGCATTAATTGTTAGATCCCATAGGGTGTAAGACTTCTACAGGCTGCAACTAAGTATTTGTTAAATAAAAACAGTTCACGGGGCATAAAAACAAAACTTAATGTGTATGATCTTATTGAGTCTACGTCTCTTTTTACAAAGGCAATAAAGGTCAGTGCAGTAGGCAACGATACAAATTCATATCCGAAACATCAGGACTAACGAAATTTGCGAAATATACCTTAATACATAGACTTAGAATATCTTAATATCCTAATTCATAAAGTTTTGCCGGGTGATTTGCTTTTGGAAATGGAAATGGAAGGTTTTTAAACCACTTTATGATCAGACTATCAAAACTGTGTCTGAACTACCAACTGGTACTGACAAAACCATCTCAAAATCAGCAATTAGGCGATTAACACACAACACCGCGCACCGCCGCGGTAGGTGGTGAAGCAGATCTCATGTCGCATTGGCCTCTACTAAATCCATTGATGCCTAACACACGTACACCTCCCGACCGCGCGGTCGAGCGGTGCTCTCACCGCCACCGCCCCTCCGCGCGGACGGCAGGGACGGCATCGGCAGCGCGGCGCCTCACACACGGGACACCGTATAACCCCGCGGATCATCGTTGGTGCAGGAATTGTTGCAATTTAAAAATTATTAAACTGGTTAAAACCGCATTAAATCCATCCGCGTGGACAGGCCCGTAAATCGCCTTACCTCGCGGGGACCGCTACGAAATCCGCTTTACCGCCACCGCCCCCCGCGGCGGGCGGTGCGCAGTGCCCTATGATAATTGCCTTACGCTTTATTGTACTACTGATTGTTTCTAGAACTGTCAAATGAATTCATTCCTTAATAAATAACGTTTACTTTAATAACGTATAGAGCACACAATATTGCGCGCCACGCTTCTAGTAAAGACGAAAGTAATAATAATATTCGTGCTGAATGACGGACGGTGCAGGCGCCGAATGCCGGCAGGTTTGTCAGTTCAACAATATAACACACGGTTTCTGCAAGAATGACGACGAGGACATGTCAAAATTATATTCATGTCCAATGATATGATTGGCTGTTGGGAGTCAGCCAATTACAACAGTTGACATGCATTTGACAGTCTGTAAACAAAATATTGTATTGGTTTGCC
Source organism: Catocala sponsa (assembly GCA_963564715.1). NCBI lineage: Eukaryota > Metazoa > Arthropoda > Insecta > Lepidoptera > Erebidae > Catocala > Catocala sponsa. Next base: position 21,499,657 of record OY751341.1, on the reverse strand, counting down.
TTTCAATAATCCAGTGTAACAACCGGTTTCTGAAAGGCTAATATCAACAACTTGTCAAAATCAAACTCATGTAAAATCATTTGATTCGCAGTTACTAATTTATTCAGCTAATGCCAGCAGTTGATATGCGTTTGACCAGTAAACAAATGTTTGTGTTCATGCAGTTATTCTTTACTGTATTACAAGCAAGCATAGTAATACGTCCACTGACGTATATCTGACAAACATTTGACAGTTAAACTAATAACGCTGTCTCGTTTTAAAATCAAACTTGGAACTAGAATAAAAGAGATAAGTATATGATTATCACATGTACTTTGTATATAAGGAGTTTGTTATCTAGTGGACTAGACTAGGTAAGTAGGTAGGTAGGTAACGACTAGGTATACCTTCAACGCTTGTAAAGAAATATGTAAACACACTTAATAATATTGAAAGAAAAAGCGATACGTGCAATGACAAAGTAACAGCAACGATCTAGCTCAGCAGAATTCTTCAACTAGATTGGAATGTTAAAATACAAAATTGAACAAAACACAAAAAAAATACGAACATTTTTACGCATGCGTGCGACACCGCAGCCGTGTGCTTCCGCCGGAAGTTCTCGATCAGCCATATTGTGAACAATAACATTAACATAAACCACATCACTGACACTTATAGTTTTAAAACCCAAAATTCACAGAGTAGCCAACAATTTTAGAAAGTGCATTTTTGGTAATTTTTTTTTGTTTGTTATTGGCAACTAATAGCCATGAGCACTAAACGGTAACTAAACATTACAATAATAGAATCGATGTAAACAAGTATGCGTGTGAAAGCACATACAAGTATTGTGCGCAGGCGCAAGCGACACGATGTTCCCCGACATCCGACGGTGCAGCGGCGTGGCGCTGTCGTCGCGAGAAATCATAGTGTAATGAAATAAAAATTTCACAAGAAACTGTTATCATGTTTTATATTGATTATCTATTTTCCATTGTACGGTAATCATCTGGGAATAACAATATGAGCCGTTAGTAAACAAACACTATTCTTCGGTATTCTCTTTTGAGTTTCATCTTGGTTTTACTAATTACAAAATATAATAGTCGAGAAAGCAGCGATAGTCTAGTGGAAAACCGTTGGACTGGCACGCAGAGGTCTCGAGTTCGAACCCAAGGCACGCATCTCTGACTTTTCGAAGTTTGCGTATTAAATAGTTAATTATCGCTCGCTTTAACGGTGAAGGAAAACATCGTGAGGAAACCTGCATGTTCGAGAGTTCTTCATAATGTTTTCAAAGATATGTGGAGTCTGCCACTGCAAACCGCACTGGGCCCGCGTGGTAGGCTATGGCCTAACCCTTCTCACGCTGAAAAGAGGCCAGTGCCCAGAAGTGGGACAGTTTAATACAGGGCTGATATTATTATTATTTGACTTACGACAGCCAGGGCTCAGCAGCATCTTTGCTGCCTGATATTTCGAACCGCTTGAAGCACAAGATAGCAGAACAACATTTTATTCTGTTTGGTGAGTAGACTATTCAAGCACCATAGGAGGCTCTGTATTGCAAATAGCACTAATCTTTGTAAGAAAAATAATAAGCAAGTGTATGATTACACTACATTATTATGTTCTTTTTTCTTCCATATATAATTTCCGTTCAGTGAAGAGAGATATGTATGTAAACATACCTCCGCTTCGAACATATCTCTTTCACGTATATGAGGTTGTATGTGAGAATGAGTAAGTTGTTTTATCAGGCTAAAACACAGTAACCGTTTTCCTGTAAGAGGGTAGTTTTTTTTTTTCTTTTTTTTTCACATACACACAACACCATCTAGCCCAAACTAAGCAAAGCTTGTACTATGGGTACTAGACAATGGATAAACATACATATATACTTTTTTTTTGTAAATACATGCATATTATACATAGAAACACCCAGACCAAGACAAACATCCAAGTTCATGCACACAAATGTTTGACTTGTGCGGGAATCGAACCCGCGACCTCAGGCGTGGCAGTCGGTTACACTAACCACTACGTCATTGAGGAAACTCCACTGGGAACTAATATCTAGTCAAATCCGGTTAGACTAGAAAGCCGACCCCAAGTGATTTGGGAATAATAAAGGCTAGGGACAAGATTACTCTCCACTAGGAATAATTCTGGTGTCGCGGCGGACTCCACTTACATTCAACAACGGACACCAAGACTCGGTACAACCATTTGTGGATCACACAAAAGATTGTCCCGTGTAGAGATTGATCCGATAAGACTTTGAGACCGCTTAAACGATTACGCAATCTGTGCAGCCAAATAATAAAAAACATCGGCTAATTCAAGTCTAAATTGTAGAGCGGCTATGCTATAAAGGGATTATCCCCAACGATCCCTAAAGCAAGCGTTTTATATTTACTAGCGATCGCCTAGTGCTCGAAATTCGATCAAAATTTGCCTGTAAAATATTGCTGATATACTTATGTCATTATATATTGATATATGTAACCATAGTTACGCGCTTTGACTGCGTGTGTCAAATCCATGGTTGTGTGCGTGTAGTGTTTTTTCATTAATTTAATTTATTTATATTGCATATTTTATATAAATATTAGGATTTGCCCCTCCTTCTCCATATAAACTTTAACTGTGCCAAATTTCATACTCCTCCATCCGCGCAATTTTCGTAAAAATGGTTACAATGTTTTTGCTTCACGTATTAATATATAGATTCAATTAGGTAGGATAATTCCACTCAGTTGAATTTTTGTACTACCTATGCTATCAAGGGATCCCTGCATTAGAGATCGCTGGCCATAACCCCAGCGATCCCTAACCCAGGAGTTCTATATTTAATGTATTAGATAATACACAAACAAGTTCAGACAACTTGTGGACACTTTCACGGACAACTTTTACTTTTTTAACACTTCGGTTATTTTAATAAGCACTCACTAAACCTGTATCGACGGATTAAAAAGGGACACACGACATTTTTATTTACCAGAGTGCTTTTATTTTTTAGTGAGCGAAGTTCATTGTCGGTTTCTTAAAATCGTTACGAAATTCTGGGTTTCACTTTTGTTTGTCCACTGGCGTACGGACGCATATATGTCCAGACGCAATGTTATATCAATGGTTAAGATATGAATATTCCACAAGGAAAAACCTACGCCACCTAGTGAGTATAATAACAGGCCACTGCTCACTCAACAAACACCTATTCAACATCGGCATCACTGACAGTCCCCTATGTAGAGGCTGCATGGAGACCGAGGAGACACTGGCTCACTTGATCCTACACTGCAAAAGCGTGAGCAACCAACGGACGAAACTTCTGAACAGTCCAGAGACGATGCAGGAGGTGCTGCGCAATACCGGTCTCTTATTGTCTTTCTGGACGGAGCTGAGGTGGTGAGTAACCGAACAAATTTTTGCGTCGGTTACTTACGCACAATGGCCCAACTGTGGGGTTAAGTGCGGATAACACATGTCCAACTAACTAAGATATGAATATTGTGTTTTTTTAAATACATATTTCCCGCTGCATACAGCTTAAACTTTAGTGTAGGACGCCCTCCGACCAGGTGGGATGACGATCTGCGAAAGACTGCAGGCAGATGCTGGATGCGGCAAGCTGAAGACAGGGCGCTATGGCGCTCTTTGGGGGAGGGCTATGTCCAGCAGTGGACTATTATAGCCTGATGATGATGATGATGATGATGATGATGACAGCTTAGGCCTTTACACACATTCAAACATCGACCTCAAAGAACACACAGACTCGGAACATATATGAAACACAAACAATTCTTTGTCCCTTGTAGAAAACAAACTCATAATAGTCGGCTTATACTCTTATCTTATCTTATGTGGGGGTCAGTTAGTGCAGACCGGCGACACTTCAACCCAGTGGGATATTTTGTGTCGACACTCTCCCAATAACGACTGCCATAGATGTTCATGGCAGCCAGGACCAACGGCTTAACGTGCTCTCCGAGGCACGGAGCAGGCGATACTTGTCTATCAATACGCACATAATTGTGAAAAGTCATATAACTTCCGAAAGTCAGAGGTGCGCGACGTGGGTTCGAATCCGAGACCCTCTGCATTGCAGTCTGTTGGTCTCTGTACTGAGCTATCGCTGCTCTCAATAGTCGGCTTACTGGCAACGGCGAGGTAACCATTTAAACCACTAAGCCATTCGTTCAGTCAATGTCTGGATTCATGACTGCAAGGAACCGTTAGGTTCCGTTGCATAAAATTGCGTTTATGTTATATTTGCAGCTGATCATAAGATAACGTCTATGATTCCCGGATCAAGCAAGTGTAAATTATTCTATTAGAAAATACTCTGTGATATGGAGATCCATATCACAGAGTATTTTCTAATCACTCAATCTAATCAATAACCAATCTTGGTTTGTATCTTGTGGACATCAATACACTCACCCTCTTCAATTGTTACCTAACAACAGATTGTTTGTAATGTAGATGTTATACATCTCTGCCTATGCCTACACCTATCGCATAAACAGGCATAAGTTGAATAAAAATATCACCCGACAGACTAGCGCCACCAAGCGGATAGCGTAGTAAACGCATTGTTTCTGCTAGAGTGAACACTGTGCACTTTGCGCGTGCGCACGCTTATAACAATAGCTATTTTACATCTATTGTTGGCTTTACACGATAGATGGTAGCGCAGTGCGAAATTATAACAGTTTAACAGCTAGTGATAGAAGTGGTCACCTTGCTTGTGCCATTGTGTTCCAGGTTCGATTTTCACAAATATATTTTGATGACAACCGTTTTACATAGTATATTTCAAAAGTAACACCTTTCGAAGATTTAACTAAGCACTAGGATAAAAGAGATAAACATAACTGAACTATAAATACATTAAAATTCATGGCTGTAATATTTTTGTAACATTTCTCGCAAATAAACTAAAACACTTAACTTAAAACAAATATCGAACTCGGAACTCCACAATTGACTGGCCGCAATACACATTCTATCAAATGTGGCTTGCTAACAGTAAAACACCGATTTCAATGTTTATTTTAATTAACCATTCTATACATTAAATTCCAACCATCTTAACAAAAACTGTCCAATCATTGTTCCTACTAACTGTAGAGAAAAACAAGCCGCTTAGAAAGAAATTGTTGAGTAGAAACGGCTCTACAAGTAGAGCCACCTATAGAGATCAAACAGCCTTCCGTGTACGCAGCGGTACTCTACCGCCCAGGAAAGTCTAGTTTTACCGCTTTTTACTAACACCCGTACACCCGCTAGACTGTTTATAGTAACTGGTAAAACTGTTTATAAGCTATTACTTTTAGTATTTAACCTAATGGTAATTTCTCGAGATTCCATCCGCATAGATATTAGTTGTTTAGTTCCTTTTATTATAATATAGCGATATAATATAGCGATAGCTCAGTGGGGAGACCAATAGACCGCAATGCAGAGGGTCTCGGGTTCGAACCCACGTCGCGCACCTCTGACTTTCGAAAGTTATATGACTTTTCGAAATTATGTGCGTATTGATTGACAATTATCGCCTGCTCCGTGCCTCGGAGAGCACGTTAAGTCGTCAGTCCCGGCTGCCATGAACATCTATAGCAGTCGTTATTGGGAAGTCACTGCCCTGTAGTATTCTGACACTGGTCTAGCCTTAGGCTATCGTTAGCCTTCAGGTTGCGGAGATTAGATGGCAGTCACTCCGTGTAAAAACTGATATCCAATCAAATCTGGTTAGACTAGAAAGCCGACCCCAAGTGACTTGGGAATAATAAAAGCTAAGGAGAAGAGTTCTTTTTATTATAAACCGGAAAAATATCAAAGATTTTATTCTCTATTGACGCGCGGCTTAGCGTGGGCGCAGTACTTTTCTTTTGGATGAAAGGCACCGTATGTCCGTTTTTATATTCCTGACAACGTGCATGCAAGTTTCATAATGATCGGTCGAGTAGTTCAGGCATGAAAGCAAAACAAACAAAGAAATTCACATTCACATTTGTAATATTAAGTTAGGATTAATAATAAAACTATTCTAAGTAATTATATTTTAACTAATAACTTAATTAACTAAAATTACGGTAAAAGTATTAATTATATTTCTTTACTTTCTTTGTGGTACAGATATTCAGTCAGGTCATATTATGTATATTGTTATCTACGCATAACTAATATTATTATTAATTTATAAGTAGCAATAGATTACAATGTATTAGCCAAATGGCGTCCAAGGTTCAGGGATCACCTAATTTGGACTTAAAGTCATAGTCAAAACTCATTTATAAAATTTTTTTTTTCCTTTATGAGACTTTGTAAACAGCTTGGGAACATCTGCAATTTAGGTCACTAAGTAACACTTATGAACGTCAAAGGGGTTAGTGAATTTACTAATTTACTGAATTTACATTTATGTTAGTTGCTAGTTTCAGGCAAAATGTTGAACCTACCTACAAGAAACTCAAGGCCACTCTTTTAAATCGCCATAATTTTTTTTTTTTTTTTTTTTTTATTGATTACTAAGCAATTTGGGTATCAGATTACTAGTATTCTTGTTAACCCCTTTTTTTTCTTTTTTTTAACGTGGTGGATGACTTGACGTATACCTTTCCGCGGGAAAAGGGGAGCGGAGAGGTTATGTCGGGCTCACCCGGGAAAAGATGGAAATTCTCGGGTATTACCGACTAAACCCGCCACGGTGTGCCAACTCACTGCCTTGGATGGTGGGTCAGTCGCTGGAACTGAAACTATATCAGCGACCACCCAGCAGTGCCCAACTCAGGCAAGAAACGCCTGCGGGTGACAACTCCTCGGCGACGCCCCGGCACGACTGGGAGCGTCGCTCCGAGTCAATGGCTGGCGGACGGGAGATCCCCGTTCTCCCGCCCGCAGCCTTCACTATGGCGGCATGCGCCGCCCGGGCCGCCGGCGGCGGCTCGGATCCGCAAGAATACTTTCCTCACGGATCCGCTCCGCCGCCTCCTTCCGCGTTGTTAACCCCTAAGCTAAGCTAGAATGCTTAAGGCAGAAAAAAAAAAAAATTGATGGGTGACCGCTTAGTGGTGTTTCATCTGAGGGTCTCCGTGCTTCGGAGAGCACTTAAAAAGTCGGTCCCGGTTGTTGTCAAATTGACAGCAGTCGTTAAGCCATGTCAGAGGCCTACGGGCGGCTTGAACAACTCTTGACAACAGGTTGACCACTAACCACAAGAAAAGAAGAAGATTGTGACTTTGAGGATAACATCAAATTCATATGTATTATTTCGTTAAGTAAATAAATCTTTATCTTATCATATCGTTATCTTATGTTATGTGGGGGCCAGTCAGTGCAGACCGGCGACATTTCGACCCAGTGGGATCTTTTGTGTCGACACTCTCCCAATTACGACTGCCATAGATGTCCATGGCAGCCGGGACCGACGGCTTAAGGTGCTCCCCGAGGCACAGAGCAGGCGATAATTGTCAATCAATACGCACATAATTTCGAAAAGTCATATAACTTCCGAAAGTCAGAGGTGCGCGCCGTGGGTTCGAACCCGAGACCCTCTGCATTGCAGTCTGTTGGTCTCCCCACTGAGCTATCGCTGCTCTGTTATCTTATGTTACATCTTTCTTAATTCTTGTTAAACACACATCGCGTGTGATCTTAATACGTGGGTAGCGTCGTGCAAAACGTCATATCGTGACGATAATCCACGCTATTGTTTTATCTGATAATCTTTATGAGATCGCAGCATCATAACGCTGTGGTTTAAATGGAGCTCTGCCACTAGACTGAGTGTTGTGGGTTCGATTCCAAATAGGGATAAAATTGTGCCATATATAGTTGTCCTGAATAGGGGCTGTTGTGTATTCTTTGTGCCCGTCGTTTCAATGTGTATAAAGTCGCCCGCGACACAGCGATTATCTCCAAAACTTTGGTAACAAACAAGGTTTGTCTTTTAAAGAGAAAAATAATATATTTAAAAGTATAAAAAAGTTTCGTTGAATTTAAAAAGGATGGGACATTATTTACTTTGGACAGTACATTCAGTGATGTCATGTCCTTCAAACCACAGAATACAACGACACAGATGACCGGACCAACAAACAATAAACAACATACCTAAAACTGTGTTGTTGGCAACCACAGTTTTGGATTTAATCATTTTGTTACTAAGTAATAAACAATTTCCATTATAATATAATATAATATTCTATCACATACACACATCACCATCTATTCCAAACTAAGCAGAGCTTGTACTATGGGTACAAGATAATGGATAAACATACATAAATACTTTTTTTTTGTAAATACATATTATTATACATAGAAACATCCATGTACATGCACACAAATATTTGACTTGAATCGAACCCGCGACCTCAGGCATGGCAGTCGGTTACACTAACCACTACGCCATCGAGACTGTCAATTATTATTTCTAAATTATTTGTAAATTTTTATAGTTTCAAAATAACGTTGTGTTTTTCAAATAAACGTCTTGTAGGTTAATTTAGTTTCACTACCATACTAAATTCTATTTCTCGTGAAAAGAACATCACATCACAAACTGCCAAACCGCGCGACACCGCGCTAAACACGGCGTGTGAGACTACCTTAAGCTATAAAACCTTACAAGTACACCATTTGATCCGAGATAGTACTAAAAATAACATACAGGTACCTCTTTATATTAAAATGGCTTCCTTATAAAGGCAGTAAAACAGCTATGGAAAGTAATCCTGTCTTGCCGCTTTTTGCTGGAACCCATTTAGCACTCTCTCTCGTATGCATTAAGTATCGTAAATCAACATCGACGTGCGTCATGCAGTTTAATGCTATGAAAGATTAGATGCAGTAGTCTAAGTATATATAAGAGCAGCGATAGCTCAGTGGGGAGACCAACAGAATGCAATGCAGAGCGTTTCGGGTTCGAACCCAGGCCGCGCACCTCTGATTTTCGGAAGTTATATGACTTTTCGAAATTATGTGCGTATTAATTGACAATTATCGCCTGCTCCGTGCCTCGGAGAGCACGTTAAGCCGTCGGTTCCGGCTGCCATGAACATCTATGGCAGTCGTTATTGGGAAGTCAGAGCCCTATAATGTCCTGACACTGGTCTAGCCTTAGGGTATCGTTAGCCTTCGGGTTGCGGAGGTCAGGTGGCAGCCGCTCCGTGTAAAAACTGATATCCAGTCAAATCCGGTTAGTCCAGAAAAAGCCGACTCCAAGTGACTTGGAAATAATGAAAGGCTAGGGAGAAGAACAAGAAGTCTAAGTATATGTAGTCTCAAGGCCATATTCCTGGAGGGGTAGGCAGAAGTGTGGGATAGCCACATTTCAGCGGCTATGGATTTAGGTATCACGTTATAGAGGGCGAGCGTGTTGCCATTTATTAAATACATTTCCAGACTTGCTATGGATAATTTCCTTACAGAAAATCTTATAACACTTTGTTTGACACGATAATTCAACCCAGGATTTCGCGACCAAGCATAAGCTAAAATTTATGTTTATGGCAGAAGTTGCATCGGAACCATGTTCGAATTATTCTCATTTTATAACATCTAACTATATATTATAAAGAGTAATATTTAACTGCACAACAAAAAAATACTAATTGCACAGCAAAATATATTTAAAGAGATCAAACTAAGTCGACCGCGAAGCGGGGCTCCTATTTTTGACTAACCGAACCCTTCCGAGACGGAATGCAGTGATTTGAGGCGTATAGGTCCTCGTTATGATATATTTTAGTAAGCATATTTTGCTGCGCAATTAATATTTTTGGTGGTCATTATATTTAATCCCTAGTATAAATAAATTCAAATATAGGTTTATATGACGCTTTTAACCCCAAAAGTATCAGGATAGGTGATTTTTACCACATTTCGTAAAACCAAAGAACAGTTCCAAACGCTACTAAGAATTTATGGCAGGAAAACCTAATAACACTACGCGACTCAGATATCAAACCCGAGACCTCATTTAAAGTCGTATTCACTAACACCAAGACAATAGTTTCCCTACCATCACAACCAAATCCATAAAACAAAACCAACTTTACCTTCTGCATATAACTGTAATACATCTAACGTAACAATCACCTGCAGTGTTACATTCATAACCTAGTGAGTAGTGAGCACGATTGAGACGTCTATCTTTCATTTGAAAGGCGCAGACGCACACACGGTAACCAGTTATTAAAAAGTTATTTAAGTCTAGACTCAAGTGCGCTATACTGTGATGTATTCATTACAAACTTATGTTTATGAGTCCGGTACTTGCGTATATGATAAGGATATCCTTACTTCCTTACTAATATTATAAACTAGCTGTTACCTGCGACTTCGTCCGCGTAGATTTTAACTAAAAAGTGTTGGTCTCCGCGGAACCATTTTTTTTTTCTAAACTCAAAGTAGCCTATGTCCTACTCCTTATAACATCAGCTATAAGTATAAGCTATAAGCTATAAGTAGCCTACTCCTTATAACATCAGCTATCTGCCAGTGAAAGTCCCGTCAAAATCGGTTCAGCCGTTTCGGAGATTAGCCGGAACAAACAGACAGACAGACAAACATTTTAAAAATAGATGTTTTTGTATAGATGCCTTATATACGTTCATATGCATTAGATAAAAAGCTGTTATTTTGACATTACAAACAGACACTTCAATTTTATTTATTTGTATAAATTCGAAAGTAACTCTGTCTGTCTGTCTGTCTGTCTGTTACCTTTTCACGGATAAACCACTCAACCGATTTAGATGAAATTTGGTACAGATATAGTTTAAAACCTGGGGAAGGACATAGGCTACTTTATATTTATGTAGGTACCACGCGGGCGGAACCACGCGCAAAAGCTAGTAGGAAATAAATAGATGTGATTCCGTAGCTTAAGATAACTTATTTAAGGGCTCTTTTGGTCCAGAAGGGTAAATGGTTTACCTTTTCTTTCTTATAGTCTAGAAATAGCGGTAGTGATGAAGGCCTGTGTCGCAGAGAAGATTACAAACATACAATTAACGCAACCAAAGTATACTTAAACTCAAAATAATAATTTGTGATTACCGTAATTGTCACATGTGGGATACTAACTCACAACACACAGCGCGGTAACAGCAGCAAGGCGGTTTAACTCAGCAATCCGAACGGTCCACTTAGATCATAAGGTCCTAACTTCAACTCCAGGGTCGAGTAAAATGTTATTGAGTTTATCGGCTAGGAAATTTGGATGGCACAATCTCGCCTTCTGTTACATGTGACCTAAAATAAACCTGGTAAAATATAAACGTACTAGACCTCTGCCCACCGATAATAAAAAAAACAAGCTTGATAGAAATACGTAAATATGTATATTGACAACTCGTTGGCGTAGTGGTTAGTGTAACCGACTGCCACGCCTGAGGTCGCGGGTTCGATTCCCGCACAAGTCAAACGTTTGTGTGCATGAACATGGATGTTTGTCTTGGTCTGGGTGTTTTTATGTATAATATGTATTTACAAAAAAGTATATATTATGTATGTTTATCCATTGCACTACCCATAGTACAAGCTCTGCTTAGTTTGGGCTAGATAGTGTTGCGTGTATGCATCGATCAAATATACCATATATGCACGATCGTCGCTCGAAAAACGGCCCCAACAAAACTGTGCATAAATCAGTCGTATGCGCTATATTATGCACCTGTCCCACTCACTCTTGCGTGCGCTGCCCGTAAGCGAGAGCGAATCGACACCACTACGACGGTGGAGACCGTACCATATACTTAGTACGCTTGCGTATCGGGAGTAACACACTTAGGACGCTTTACATTGACGCGTTTTAACTAAACTATTACAAAATGTTTCTCAGTGGGCGTTAATGGTTATTCCGGTTTATTTCCTGGATTGCATAATAAATGCAGACACTTATAAGTAAGTAGTACTGGTCAGTGCCACATATTGATGCGGTTTTTGTATGAGAATGTACATCTGTGGTATATTTGATCGAAGTGTGTATGTGATAGAATATTATATTATACTATCTGTCCCGACAGTCGTTGTAGGACAACGTCTGTCGGGACAAGAGAAACACAAGAGAAAAAAAACCTCTAAACCATTCTCGAATCCACTTGAACACACACAAAAAGTTTCATCGAAATCGGTCCAGCCGTTTAGGAGTAGTTCAGTGAAATACACACGTACAGTAGAAGGTACAATAGCCAGTGAACTCACAGGTAACAGCTAGTCATAATAATATTCGCAAAGAACAGCTACGTAAGAATGAGAGTAAGCTTTTTCCCCGACGCCATGTTGCCAAGCAAAAACTCACAACACATCCGGTACACATATCACACCTCGTTACCTAACTCAAGATTGACTATCACAGTAACAGCCTGGCCAAATGATCGCAGAGCTATCGACGATAATATTAAGTAAGGAAATCCTCTTTAGCGGCACGGAATCCGGAAATGTATAAATGTTTGTTTACATACATACATACATATATCACGCCTGTTTCCCAGAGGGGTAGGCAGAGACTACGGATTTCCATTTGCTACGATCCTGACACAATTCTCTGGCTTCATTCATTTTCATCACATTCCTCATACACGCCCGTCATTGGTTCAAGGTGCACTTGACCTGGTCTTTGTCCAGGACGCAAATGTCTGTTTATTTTTAAAAAAACAACTCTCGCGCTAGGAATAGATCCTGTTTCACGGGAGACTTTACAAACATTCAAATAACGGACACAAAAAAACACCTAGACTCGAAACAACCATTTGTGGATTACACAAAGTTTTGTCCAGTATGGGATTCGAACCCACACCACTCGGCGCAATGGCAGAGGCGAGGCGACCACTTAAACCACTACGTCATCCGTGCAGTAATCTGTCCGCAAAGAATTACAACTTTTCAAGTTAGTTGAAAACTGTAATTCTTAAAAATATACATACTTACATAGGTAACTGGTATTGTCAGCGTTACATAATGAGTCGTTCACATTTGCAAAAATGTACATACATACCTAATACAAATTAATTTAAATAGTTTATGTAAATGTAACTGTTAGCAGCGATAGTTCAGTGGGTAGGCCAACAGACTGCAATGCAGACGGTCTCGGGTTCGAAGCCACGTCGCGCACCTCTGACTTTCGGAAGTTATATGACTTTTCGAAATTATGTGCGTATTGATTGACAATTATCGCCTGCTCCGTGCCTTGCACGCTAAGCCGTCGCGTCGGTCCCGGCTGCCATGAACATTATGGCAGTTATTGGGAAAGTCAGTGCCCTCTAATATCCTGACACTGGTCTAGCCTTAGGGTATCGTTAGCCTTCGGGTTGCGGAGGTCAGATGGCAGTCGCTCCGTGTAAAAACTGATATCCAGTCAAATCCGGTTAGACTAGAAAGCCGACCCCAAGTGACTTGGGAATAATAAAGGCTAGGGAGAAGAAAGATTTAAATTTAACTGTCCCGGTGGCACAGCGGTATTCAATATGACGACGTGTGCTGTGCGTGAGATCTCAGGTTTGATTCCCGGTTGAAAAAAGTGTTATTACTTTTATGTAATATGCTCGGTAGATGATAGTAGACTCACTTCATATTACGTTAGGACCTAAACAGACAGCTGGTAAAATGTGAGTCTAATACAACTCTGTCTATTCCTTCGTGATATACGGTCTATGTATGTAATATAACTGCCTCCATGGAGCAGCGGCAGTGAATGCGACTGCTGTGCATGAGGTCTCGGGTTCGAATCCCGGGTCGAGTCAACAAAAAGTTATTGGGTTTTGCTGTTAATCTCTCTCCGGTCGTGTGGGATTGCCTTCCCCTCGGATCATGAGAGTTAGGGAACAGAGAGTGCACTTGTGTTTGCGCACACATTTTTGCACTATAATATCTACTGGCCAGTCTCCGTTAAGATTGGCCGCTGTGATCGAAATTCGGTCACGGCGGCCAATATACATAATAATTTATGTATGTATGTATATATGGGTAATAAACCAGTTAATTATTAGAAGCAGCAATGTCGTCTACACACAGTTTTCACTTTTTGAGCTAGACCTAAATTGTTATTTGTCTTTTGCACGCAAAACAATAGACTTAGATGGTAAAACAACATGAAAGTTGAGAACAATCTCAATGTTACAGTAAAAATACGAAATACGGAATATCCTGGAATGACTATTGTCGGCCTCGATGGCGTAGTGGTTAGTATAACCGACTGCCACGCCTGAGGTCGCGGGTTCGATTCCCGCACAAGACAAACATTTGTGTGCATGAACATGGATGTTTGTCTTGGTCTGGGTGTTTCTATATATAATATGTATGTATTTACAAAAAAAAAATATATATATATATATATATGTATGTATAACCATTGTCTAGTATCCATAGTACAAGGTCTGCTTAGTTTGGGCTAGATGGTGTTGTGTGTATGTGGTAGAATATTATATTATATTATTATTATTACTATTAAAAAGTAAAATACAATAAATGTAGACATCGACATCCTTGCTAGTCATGCTTAATCTATTGTGTCGCAGTGGCACACCGGCAGCCAGACCCAATAGGCTTGTAGTTACGTCTGGCATCCCAACAAATAACAGTTTTTTATTTAGTAAGTAAGCAAGTAAAGTTTACTAAACATAGAAATATTTTGTGTATTCCTGTTTACTCGTCAATTTTTTATTAGAAAACGAATATAATCTAAAAGTGATAACTAAATAATTTAACTCTAGTTTGTAGTTAGTCAATAGGACAATAAAATAGAAAATTGCTATAATGATAATAGCCTATATGTAGAAATATATTGAGTTTTACAAAAAACAATTGTTCAACATGCGTTATGACTTATGACTACTCTCGAGATATACCAATAAAAAAGTCAAGAATAAGTCTATACCATGATAACATAGATAACCTAGGTTGGTAAGGTAAAGCAACATTTTATTCTGTTAAAATGTTTTGACAACACTTTTTCATGTTCATGGTTTGCGAACATAATTATGACGCCACCGTAACGGAATACGTCTTAATTCAACTTCACCTATCAGTATTTAAAATACTGACGGAGTCGCATTCACTACCCTTTAGCATTTCCTATGCTAGAAGTTTGCGCATACCTAAAGTAGTACCAACCTAAGAATCGAACCCCAAAACTCAGCAGTCGTATCACTACCGCTGCGCACCGAAGCAAAACATTCGTACATAATGCAATTGCAATTGTGCACATTGCTAACCTGAAATAACCAACAATCGAGCAACACCGCATTATTACTAATTAGTTCGAGTTTTTACGTATTTCACAATTTAACCGTAACATCAATAAGTATGACGCTTCTCACTGACCTACAAAACAAAACAAATGAGATTACTGCGCATTGCCGCAGACATATTGATATAGGTTATACACATAATTATGTATGTACATATGGCGTAGTGGTTTAAATGGTCGCCTCGCCACTGTCGCCGCCGGTGTGGGTTCGAATCCTACACGGGACGAAAATTTGTGTCATCCATAAATAGTTGTCCGAGTCCGGGTGTTCCTTGTGTCCGTTGTTTGAATGTTTGTAAAGTCCCCCGCGACACAAGATTTATTCCTAGTGCAAGACTTGTGTTATTGAAAAAAAAAAGAGTTAAAGAACGCATATAGTCTCACACCTCTATCTTCGAAGGGTAGTAAGAGGTGTTTTACACCCTTATTTAGCCAGTTATAGCTTAGTTCTACTTAACGTACCGACGATGGATGGCTATTGCCACATAATTTGTTTTTAACTCTAATTTTAACAATTATTTAATTATGTGTCGACCTTGTATATGGATCCCAGAGTCCGAAATAAAGTATTATTATTATTATTTGTTTCTCTTTCACGGGTATATTCCTAATACGTTAGGAAAATACCCGGCCCTTTGGGCGGCTTACACGGAGACATGGGTTCAACGTGAAGAAGCCCTTCGAGAGTTTTAATCAAAGGTGGAATGGAACACCTACAGCGGCACTAGCCGCAGCAGGCGTAGGACTATTGCTACGTATGGATTCTAATATATGGGCTATGGGTATGGGTGTTTGATGGGCTGGTATATTGGTAACTATGGATTATAAAACGACGTCAGCCCTGAATACTCTAATAGCATCAATCGAATGGACAGACGGTGACTCGCCAACTCACTAGATGTGCCCCCTGAATAGCCACATTATTATTATAAGGAGCAAGCCTAGTGCCATCTAACAGCCACAATTACAGACGCTGCCGTGCTAATACAGATTTTATTTTAATAATTCAATTAAAATAAAATCTGTCTTGCGTTTACGCGAATGTTATACATTGAACAAAAGAAATAGTAAAACATTTAACGAATATAAACATAA
This sequence comes from Catocala sponsa, assembly GCA_963564715.1. Lineage (NCBI taxonomy): Eukaryota > Metazoa > Arthropoda > Insecta > Lepidoptera > Erebidae > Catocala > Catocala sponsa. The sequence continues at coordinate 21,483,309 of OY751341.1, read as the reverse complement.
ACTGGCCAACAGTTGAAAGATAAAGCTTATTACTCAGTAAATGAGTTTATTAACGACTAGATGTTCCCGCGGTTTCACCCGCGTTTATCGTTACTGCGCCGCCCCCGTGGGTCGTAGCGTGATGTTATATAGCCTATAGCCTTCCTCGATAAATAGGCTATCCAACACTAAAAGAATTTTATACTTCTTACGTCAACAGGCTATCCAACACTAAAAGAATTTTATACTTCTTACATCAATAGGCTATCCAACACTAAAAGAATTTTATACTTCTTACATCAATAGGCTATCCAACACTAAAAGAATTTTATACTTCTTACATCAATAGGCTATCCAACACTAAAAGAATTTTATACTTCTTACGTCAATAGGCTATCCAACACTAAAAGAATTTTATACTTCTTACATCAATAGGCTATCCAACACTAAAAGAATTTTATACTTCTTACATCAATAGGCTATCCAACACTAAAAGAATTTTATACTTCTTACATCAATAGGCTATCCAACACTAAAAGAATTTTATACTTCTTACATCAATAGGCTATCCAACACTAAAAGAATGTTATACTGCTTACATCAATAGGCTATCCAACACTAAAAGAATTTTATACTTCTTACGTCAATAGGCTATCCAACACTAAAAGAATTTTATACTTCTTACATCAATAGGTTATCCAACACTAAAAGAATTTTATAGTTCTTACGTCAATAGGCTATCCAACACTAAAATAATTTTATACTTCTTACATCAATAGGCTATCCAACACTAAAAGAATTTTATACTTCTTACATCAATAGGCTATCCAACACTAAAATAATTTTATACTTCTTACGTCAATAGGCTATCCAACACTAAAAGAATTTTATACTTCTTACGTCAATAGGCTATCCAACACTAAAAGAATTTTATACTTCTTACATCAATAGGCTATCCAACACTAAAAGAATTTTATACTTCTTACATCAATAGGCTATCCAACACTAAAATAATTTTATACTTCTTACGTTAATAGGCTATCCAACACTAAAAGAATTTTATACTTCTTACATCAATAGGCTATCCAACACTAAAAGAATTTTATACTTCTTACATCAATAGGCTATCCAACACTAAAAGAATTTTATACTTCTTACGTCAACAGGCTATCCAACACTAAAAGAATTTTATACTTCTTACATCAATAGGCTATCCAACACTAAAAGAATTTTATACTTCTTACATCAATAGGCTATCCAACACTAAAAGAATTTTATACTTCTTACATCAATAGGCTATCCAACACTAAAAGAATTTTATACTTCTTACGTCAATAGGCTATCCAACACTAAAAGAATTTTATACTTCTTACATCAATAGGCTATCCAACACTAAAAGAATTTTATACTTCTTACATCAATAGGCTATCCAACACTAAAAGAATTTTATACTTCTTACATCAATAGGCTATCCAACACTAAAAGAATTTTATACTTCTTACATCAATAGGCTATCCAACACTAAAAGAATGTTATACTGCTTACATCAATAGGCTATCCAACACTAAAAGAATTTTATACTTCTTACGTCAATAGGCTATCCAACACTAAAATAATTTTATACTTCTTACATCAATAGGTTATCCAACACTAAAAGAATTTTATAGTTCTTACGTCAATAGGCTATCCAACACTAAAATAATTTTATACTTCTTATATCAATAGGCTATCCAACACTAAAAGAATTTTATACTTCTTACATCAATAGGCTATCCAACACTAAAATAATTTTATACTTCTTACGTCAATAGGCTATCCAACACTAAAAGAATTTTATACTTCTTACGTCAATAGGCTATCCAACACTAAAAGAATTTTATACTTCTTACATCAATAGGCTATCCAACACTAAAAGAATTTTATACTTCTTACATCAATAGGCTATCCAACACTAAAATAATTTTATACTTCTTACGTTAATAGGCTATCCAACACTAAAAGAATTTTATACTTCTTACATCAATAGGCTATCCAACACTAAAAGAATTTTATACTTCTTACATCAATAGGCTATCCAATACTAAAAGAATTTTATACTTCTTACGTCAATAGGCTATCCAACACTAAAAGAATTTTATACTTCTTACATCAATAGGCTATCCAACACTAAAAGAATTTTATACTTCTTACATCAATAGGCTATCCAACACTAAAAGAATTTTATACTTCTTACGTCAATAGGCTATCCAACACTAAAAGAATTTTATACTTCTTACGTCCAACCGCTTAAGCTACATTCGAACAAGGCATTTGGTGTTTTTGCGTTTTCACTATTTCTTTGTTACTTTTATCACTTGGCAAAGTTAAATCAATGAAAGTAACAGCAGCGCAAAAAGCGCCATAGCGCTCGGACCTTGTTTAATGTTTGTTATTGTTATTTATTTACATTGTGTACGGCTGAAGATTTTGAGACGCTACAAAATCTGCAACAGACACTAGCATTGTGCCCAATGCGTAGAATCTCAGCGTTAATAACAACTGATGCAGAGGAGATATCCCATGATTTCTGAAAAATATATCGTAATATATTTTATTTAAGACTAGCGACCCGCCCCGGCTTCGCACAGGTGCAATGCTGATACTAAATATACTACAGAATGTCTTTTTATAACAACGTTCACAGCTTTTTTGTCATTAGACAATACAAAAATTTTTTCTCAGGCACGCGCCGCCCGGCCCCCGGCTGGTACCGCCGCAACCGCTATGTCCCTGCATTTTAAATCTGTAATATCTTCGAAAATATTCATTTAAATGACATGCTGTAAAGGGTCATATTGATCTATATTAAATGCACAATGTATTTAAGGTACTTCATTGGATAAGGATTAATGCTGTATTGCTTAAAATCGCTTCGTAAATAAGCCACTATTTCTCGTAAAAAGTAAAGAATAAAACATGGTTATTGTGGGTTATCCCTAAGAGATAGACATATACCATCGCGGACTTTTTTGTAAACCTTTTTAAGGTGTACAATACTGTAGTACATTATTTTGATCTATCTCGTAGGGTCCAGCCAGCATTTGCAATGTAAGCGCAAAAAAATGTGTTTATGTACGACATCACATTAGAAACCTTTAAAATTATCAGTGTTTCTCTACTATATTTTGCATGTATTACACATATAAACTTTTCTCTTGAATCACTCGTTCTATTAAAAAAAACCGTAGCAAAATCCGTTGCGTAGACAGCAGGAAACGACTTTGTTTTATACTATGTAGTGATACGTTTTAACAACTCAGTTTTCAAAGGTTTTTTATTACTATTTAGATAACTTGATAAACAACTAGTACCTACCTTGTTGAGGTTACTTTCAACCATGGATATATTTCTGTGAGTACATTAGTAACAGCAGTTTTGTTTAAACGAAATCTGTACCTACGTAAATTCGCTACTATTTAATTCTTTCATATGGTCCACGCGGGTTTTGTATGTTTTATGAGATTCGTCTTCACAATCACTATCCCAGTCGGATAAATCCATTAACATCAAATCACTTTCACTAGACTCAGACATAAGCAAACAACAGAAACTCTCGACTTGTTTTATTTATGTAAATCACAGAACATTAATACTTTATAAATAAATACACATAGATAGACGGCTACTCGACGGATGTACAATACGACGACGACGGTCTATTCGACGGATATACAATATCTGTACGGTCTCACTACCGTGACTACGGGTGTCGCTGCGCGCTCATCATTTATCGTGTGCTACTTACTATAAATTAGCGATACAACAAAATACATGGACTCAGTTGAACGTAAACCAAACATAAGCAAACTTTACGAGTGCATTAAGAGAAAGAATTAGTCTTATTTTTACTGTAACTTATCTACTAATACTTTAAATAAATTATTTACGTTATAATTCTTTTCTCTACTACATACTTCAAAATCTTATTGTAGTGTGCGGAGTTACTAACTAAACAACCCGTACAATATCATTAACTTTAGTATTGATATTTACTGACAGATAACTGTCAACGCGATTTTGGGACGCTGAGTGACGTATTTTAATACTAAAATCTACCGTTAGTAGGCGATAGACCCTCCCGTCGATAGATAGCGTTGGGTGGTAAAACGTCCTATCCTGTGGTAGGTTATTGGGACATTACAACCGATGATAGATACATTTTACTATCTTTAGTAGGCTAAAACTGACGATAGATAGATTATTAGGCACGGCCGTTAGAGTGCGAAGGGTAAGGGTTCACCACATTAGTGCGAGTGGCAGTGCGGGTTGGCAGATGTCACATATCTTCGAGAACATTATGGAGAACTCTCAAACATGCAGGTTTCCTCACGAAGCTTTCCTTTACCGCCAAAGCGAGCGATTGTAAACTATTTAATTCGCTGATAACTTCGAAAAGTCTGAGATGTCTTGGGATCGAACTCGAGACTTCTGCGTGGCAGTCCAACGGTCTCCCACTAGGGTATCCCCGCTATTTACACATATATTATGTGTTCCACGCTAATTATAACTAGTCTATCATTGCTAATAACATGTCGATATATATAATAAGGCACACACAACAGACATTTCAGAAAGCAGCAACATTTCTCGCTAATAACAGGTGTTACAAAACGTTAATAACGTTATTTCAAATAACAATATAACGTTAACCTTTTCAGTTGCTACATGAGCATAAATAACGCAGATATTGTTGTAGAACCGTTGTTATATTGTGACATAATTACTCGTTGTGTTATTTGGAAGATGCAGATAAAGATGCATCGATGCGGTTCTGTGTTGTACAATGTATTGTGAAATAATTAGGGGTGTAACGCGGGCTGATAGTTGTATTGCACTTGGAATGTAATGAAATTACTGAATATCAGAATGGATGGTAGTCTCACTATTGCCACTACGCCGAGGTTCGAATAACGGGACAAAAAAATTGTGTTTCATCAAGAGTTGCGCTCAGCGCTTGTTTTTGAATGTGTGTAGAGTCCCCAGCGATACAGACGACGTGGAAGATTGAAAAACTAGGTGACAGTCGTATATCCCGATTAGAAACATCCAGATTTTGCCAATTATGTTTTATATAGTTATCACTATTGCCATTAAGCTATTAACGTATTATATACTTAGCAGATATCTCAACAAAATGTATACTAATATTATAAAGCTAAAGAGTTTGTTTGCTAATCTCAGGAACTACTGGTTCGAATTGAGAAATTATTTCTTTGTTTGATAGCTTGTTTATCGAGGAAGGCTATGAGCTACTTTTTATTGATGTAGGTAGCTACCACGCGGGCGCAGCCACAAAAGCTTGTTTCTCATAATTATGCTCTACGAACTCTATAGGCTACCAAAAAGGTGAAATTAATATCATATATCGTGTGAAATGAAATGTTGGTAATTAGAAATTAAATGAAATGATAATTTATGCACACAAAACAGTGTTGCATAAGGTGTTCATTGTATTACAGTTTGTCTATTGCCAATTATGTGTAGACATGTGAATAGTTTGCATAATTTGCATGTCATTATACTAGAATGACTAATTTATAACGTTATATAAAAAGTAGGAGTTATTTAAAACTCTTTTTTTTACTAGTTACAAAGGTATTAAACAAGCTTTCTGCCTGCTATATGATAAGCGGTTACATAACCTTTTATCGCAGGGGAATCATTCATGCATTGAAGATGTTAACAAAAAGGAATTAAAACTGCAAGAAAGAAAAGATATCCCAACTAATATTTTTTTGTTTATTGTCGGCCTCGATGGTGTAGTGGTTAGTGTAACCGACTGCCACGCATGAGGTCGCGGGATCGATTCCCGCACAAGTCAAACATTTGTGTGCATGAACATGGATGTTTGTCTTGGTCTGGGTGTTTCTATGTATAAATATGTATGTATTTACAAAAAAAAGTATATATGTATAATCCATTGTCTAGTACCCATACGTACAAGCTCTGCTTAGTTTGGGCTAGATGGTGTTGTGTGTATGTGATAGAATATTATATATTATATTATATTTTAGTATCCATTTGTGGATCACACAATTTTTAGTAGTGTGGGATTCGAACCTACAACACTTGGCAGCAGTAGCAGTGTGAGTTGACCATTTAAACCACTACGCCCTCCGTGCAGACAAAGTTTCTTGATATAGAAAACAGGCATTAAAAGATTTAATATGTGTTTGCTTATAAGTCGTTCACATCTTGAAATAAAGAAACAAATATTTTTTATTTTGGCACACAAAAGGACACACTTAAACCATAAAGCAATAAAAAAAAATTAAAGAAAGATACAAAATAAAAAGCAGAACAATATGTAACTCTTTTTCTTCTCCCTAGCCTTTATTATTCCCAAATGACTTGGGGTTGGCTTTCTAGTCTAACCGGATTTGACTGGATATCAGTTTTTACACAGAGCGACAGCCATCAGACCTCCGCAACCCGAAGGCTAACGATACCCTAAGGCTAGACCAGTGTCAGGATATTAAAGGGCCCTGACTTCCCAATAACGACTGCCATAGATGTTCATGGCAGCCGGGACCGACGGCTTAACCCGCTCTCCGAGGTACGGAGCAGACGGTAATTGTCAATCAATACGCACATAATTTCGAAAAGTCATATAACTTCCGAAAGTCAGAGGTGCGCGACGTGGGTTCGAACCCGAGACCTTGTGCATTGCAGTCTGTTGGTCTGCCTACTGAGCTATCGCAGAGCAATATGTAACTAAAAAAATAAAACAAATACTAATACTAATACTTTAATTATTTCATTTCATTTCTGCTCACTGGCAACACCACACCTTCCGCTTAACTTACGAAAACGGAAACTGCCTCCCATCCCATCAAGTCAAGTCAGTATGTAGTTGCAAATAGTATTGATAACCGTGCAAATCGAACCAGATTGAATTGTTTATTATCTATTATTGCTTTACTTTATATAATAAATAGAGAAAGCCGTTTCTGCTATTTATTAATAAAGAGATTATTACATCTTTATAAATAAGTTACGCTTGAGTACACAGAGAACTTTATATAGGAGTATGGCAGGGATGAAACAAATATATTTTTTGTCAACAATCATCTTTTCCTGTTTTATAGGTCGACTTCTGCACTATTAATATTGCCTGCGTTGCGGAGGTCTTTACAAACTTTGAACGGACACGTAGAACATCCAGACTCTAAACATACAGCTGTATGTGGTGGAATTTTGACAACCACGACGATACAATTAGAAAGAGCTCAAAGATCACTGCTGAAAGTCATGCACAGAAAGCATTTTAGATATCCCACAGAGTACCTTTACAATAAAACATCTGTACCTACATAATGTTCGGCAACTGTACTTTCTCTAGTTAGTTCTGAAACAACATATGAAAACCATCCAATCAGCAGAATAATACTCAACTTCACACGCGCGAGTTTCGTTCGCGAGTTTTTAGATGTCCACACTCCTTAGGTTGTAGTCAAAACCATATAACGGGTCAGACAACTAATTTGCATCTACAGACTCAAAAGTTACAATACTCATATTTTACAGTATTTACGCACAGACAAAAGAGAGGGTACTATTACATACGCAATACTAATAATTAGATCGCGTGCACATGATTATATTGTAGAAACGGACGTGCCGGCTGCGCAAGAGCAGGTCAAACGAGACACCCTCCCCTTTTACACTCCAATGAACAACATTTCACTTTAAACAATACTTTGATTGCAAGAAAATTATTGCACACGTTTTCTAATAAATAAACACGAAATACGTTTAATTTTGACGTGACAACGTCTAATAAATCGATGAACGCCGGCTGCATGCACGAAAAAGGATGACTCATTGTCCCGTTACGCTTATTGTCCCGTTACGCCCATCGTCCCGTTACGCTCATTGTCCCGTTACGCTCATTGTCCCGTTACGCTCATTGTCCCGTTACGCTCATTGTAACTAACGTTACGGGAAAGAAATTTTGTTATGACGTTGTCACGTTAAACTATCGTCCGTAAACCGACTATACAGACCACCAATTTTTTTTTAATTCTTTTCCTGCGCTTGGATTAAATCCTGTGTCGCGGGGGACTTTACAAACATTCAAACAACGGACACAAAGAACATCCAGACTGAGAACAACCATGGATGGCGTAGTAGTTAAAGTGGTCGTTTCGCCACTGCCGCTGTACAGAGTGTTGTGGGTTCGAAACCCACACGGGACAAAAAATTGTGCGGCCCATAAATAGTTGTCCCGTGTCTGGCTGTTCTTTGTGTCCGTTGTTTGAATGTTTGTAAAGTCCCCCGCGATACAGGAATTATTCCTAGTAGAGGTGTCTTTTTTCAAGAAGATACGCGCTCCGACTAAACTTCTCTTATATCATTTCATACATGCTTTCGCGCCGCTATTTGACTAATTTGATTATATTATTTATTATCATTACACATGCCAGGTCAAAGGTACACGCAAATAATTCGAGGGATATCAATAAAAAAGAAATAAAAGCGGAATTAAAGCATCATTATAACTTTCGATGTTGCTTAACGTCAATGATAGATGGGTGTGCGGTGAAACGCGTTACACGGTGTGTCGTACTGACCTGACTCACCATAATTAATCTATCACTGCGAATGGAAATCCGTGGATTATAAATAATAATATAATTTATGTGTTGTGTAATATTTGTTTTGTAGCTTGGCAGTCTCGTGTTCTGTTATTTGTATGGCTGATAGAAATATTGTGGATGACTCCGACGATGTTTTGACAGTATATCTGCCGTCATAAGGACAAAAGACGTATCTAAAATGTTTTTCGAAATTGAGTTTTCACGTATTTGGAATCAGTAAAAAAGGGGCACCTGCCAGTACATATATAAAAATCGGCTGATGTATCTAGCGGTAGGTATATATGGTTTTCCTTTACAACTTAAGAGCGTTTACGCCATATTGCCTAAGATATTGTCACAATTAAGAGCCATATTTTAATGTTATCTATGATACACTTCAGAATAGTATACACCATTTTAAAATAAATCTACATTAATGAATTACATTTAAATCCTCTAAATATGAGACATGACAGGCTACATTGCTTAAACGCTCTTAAACTTTCCATTATTTATCTTTTATAAAATACATATATAAAAGATCATATCGGAGGCGTTCTGGACAAAGGCCAGGTTAAGAGCTCCTTGAACCGACGGGCGTGTATGAGGAATATGATGAAAGTAAATGAAGCCAGAAAAGTGTGTCATGATCGTAGCAAATGAAAATCCGTAGTCTCTGCCTATCCCTCTGGGAAACAGGCGTGAATCTATGTATGTATGTATGTATATATAAAAGACTAAATCGCCAAAAATTTTGAGATGTCTCTAAATATTAAACTTATAAATATATACATTCATGTCACATTTAAATTCTCACTATTCCCAAATAACAAAAATCTACTCGTGAAGCGCCCCTTTCTTCCCTCGTAAAGCTACGCTCACGACCTAAAGCTTCTTCAAGACACAATCTAAACTAAATCAATCCCTCAGACAAAAAATATTCAATTTCATCAAAACTATATTTAATCCAGCAACCATCTAGGAGAAAGGCATTCAAAAAATGCAGGTAAGTCAAATCACGGCAATCACCGCGACATCGATCGAGATAAGAGACTGCGGTCGCGTAATGGTGCAATTTTCTGCCAATATTACCGGTATTACAAGGACCCATGTGGATAAATCTCGACTCGAGAATATCTGATGGTGTAACACGAGACTTTAAACTCGATCTTTCCGTGGAACAATAACTGATATGACTTTAGGTTGGAATGATTGATGGGCGCTATTTTTTTTTGCCATGGCAATGTGAGCCGATCTCTTAGGAGTAACTATCTATACAAATAAATGAAATTGAAGTGTCTGTTTGTAATCTCAAAATAACAGCTGTTTATCTAATGCATATTAAAGTATATAAGGTACATATACGATAACATCTATTTTTAAAATTTTTGTCTGTCTGTCTGTCTGTTTGTTCCGGCTAATCTCCGAAACGGCTGAACCGATTTTGACGGGACTTTCTAGTAACTTAGGCTACTTTGATTTTAGAAAAAAAATAGGGTACCGCAGAGACAAACAGTTTATAGTTAAAATCTACGCGGACGAAGTCGCAGGTAACAGCTAGTTAGCTATATATAGACAAAAATTTACGCATATAATTATTCTCAAAGGGGTAGGGTAAAAAAACATATATACATATATACTTTTTTTTGTAAATACGTACATATTATACATAGAAACACCCAGATCAAGACAAACATCCATGTTCATGCACACAAATATTTGTCTTGTGCGGGAATCGGACCCGTGATGTCAGGCGTTGCAGTCGGTTACACTAACCACTACGCCGTCGAGGCGATGGTTTTAGGTCCCACGTAATAGAAGGCTTATTCTTTTTCGGGCACTATTGCAGACTCTATGCTGTATGCAGTAGTATAATAACAACTTTCCCAAGGCAGAAATTGAATCGAATTTAGGGGGACCTTTGGCATATAATTGTAGTACAGTCGTGAAGCAACAATAATATGTTAAAGAGGTTCCCAGACTTTTTGTCATAGACCACTTTTAAAATTTAGCTGGTTCCGGTGGACCCCCTGCATCTAAACAAGTTCATGCAAATAAAATACTTGATCAAATCTCTATTTCTTTTTTTTAGTAATTCTACCGAAAAATGGCTAAAACATACAATGACACTTTTGAACATATTGACATATTTGTATGCTCTACGATAAGTTTTCGTAAACTTGTATATGAGACACTGAACTCATAACTGTACCTATTTTTTCGGACTTACACAGTTTTTTTTTATTTTTAGTCATTTCTATTTTCTTTGTAATGTTATATATTTTTGTATGTTGTTTTATGTTTGTATCTTGTATTATTTTTGTATGTTGTTCTATTTTTTTACTTTTGTATTTTTTTGGATTGTCATACATGTATGCTCGCTTTCCCAGCGTCTTATAGTTTAATCGAATAGTAACCTGTGGACATCGCCGTGGGTTACATTACTACCTAGTTTTAAGTTGATTCTTTTGTCTTTATTATGTAATGTGGTTGTTTGATGTTCCTTTCTTAATAAAATAAAATGAAAAATCTAAAAACCACAGAATATGGATTATGCAAGTTTTTACAAGTAACAGTCTCTGAGCTTGTCGAACAGTCGGTGAAGTCAAGCCAACAATTTAGTTCTGCACTATCGAAAGCAAATAAATTTTTGTGGACCCTCGCTTACGAATTGTGATACCCATTTTTTTGTCACTCCAACGTAGATCCCCGTCGAGTCTCCTGTAAACCCCTGGGGTCCACCTGGACCACTTTGGGAACTAATGTGTTAAATGAATAATGTCGATTATTTATAAAGATCCTAACTAATATTATAAATGCGAATATGAGCTTGTTTATTATGCTTTCACGCTTTAACTACTCAACCAAGCATCGTAAAATTAGTTTAATAAATAAAAGTATGCGAAATTTTTACAGAAAAGGACATACGGTACCATTCATCCAGGAAAAAATTCGCTAAAGGTAGGTACAACAAGCTACCGGACACGCTCAAGGCTCAAGGTACAAAATGTAAACGTGGCTGACATTTTTGTTACTTGAAATAGCAGTTAGTATCTATATTAAACCATGAGCATCCACTTATATATATTACTAGCTGTTACCTGCGACTTCGTCCGCGTAGATTTTAACTAAAAAATGTTTGTCTCCGCGAAACCCTATTCTTTTTCTAAAATCAAAGTAGCCTATGTTACTCCTTATAACATCAGCTATCTGCCATTGAAAGTCCCCTCAAAATAGGTTCAGCCGTTTCGGAGATTAGCCGGAACAAACAGACAGACAGACAGACAAAAATTTTAAAAATAAATGTTTTCTTATAGTTACCTTATATTCTTTCATATGCATTAGATAAAAAGCTGTTATTTTGACATTACAAACAGACACTTCAATTTTATTTATTTGTATAGATAAAATAATAACCCTATAAAAACAACGCGCGACCATATTGCAGCCTGGGGGTAACGTATCGTGGGGTAACTTACAAAAACAATAACAGATTTGATTTTAGTGAAATAAGTATATTATAATATTTGCATTATGCAACAAATACATATATTATATTACTAGTTTTCACCCGCGGCTTACCTAGCGTAAATGTAGGCTAGGTTAGGTTAGGTTTGCAACAGTTATTTTTTCTGGATGAAAGGTACCCTATGTCCTATTCTGTACCTCTGACAACGTGTATGCAAAATTTCATGTTGATCGGCTGAGTAGTTAAGGCGTGAAAGCGTAACAAACAAGAAAACTCATTTTCGCATTTATAATATTAGTTAGGATTAGGATTATGAACGCGAATGTGAGTTTGTTTGTTACGCTTTCACGCCTTAACTACTCGACCGATCATCATGAAATTTCGAATACACGTTGTCAGGGGTACAGTTCCTATAGGACACAGGGGTACAGTATAGAATAGATTACTGTTTCCGAGGGATAAAAATGTATTGACATAATCTATATTATCACGAGTGAAGCCACAGGTAAAATCTAGGTTGTTTATAAAAAGAAGGAAAACGGTATTTTGAAATGCCAGTCATGATTATAGTTACCGGTTGTAAAACACGCTTGAACTTGACTAGTAGTTCTTCAAATATTTGTTCAGATTTATGTAATTGTTTGCTCAAGAATTGAGTGTTTATTTATTTAGTACAATCGGTTCTAACGATCCGATGTCATATAGACATCTCACAAACTTACTATAGGTAGATATTATAATTGTGAAAGTTTGCGAACATGTGAGGAAGTTTGTTACTCAATGACGCGTAAACCGTTGAACAGATTTAGATGAAACTTGGCATACAGATAGATTATGTCCTAGATGCACTGTACCCAAAGGAACGAAAAATTTACATTACTTACATTTACGTGAACGGAGCCGCGGACAAAATCTTGTTGTTTATAAATTGACACACGTCGCGCAGCAGGCTAGCTTTGTGTTAGTTAATTTACTGGGGCTGCTGCCCAGTGAGTTGTAAAGAAAAATGTACATACATACATACATACATAGATTCACGCCTGTTTCCCAGAGGGGTAGGCAGAGACTTCGGATTTCCATTTGCTACGATCCTGACACACTTCTCTGGCTTCATTCACTTTCATCACATTCCTCATACACGCCCGTCGGTTCAAGGAGCTCTTAACCTGGCCTTTGTCCAGAACGCCTCCGATCTGGTCGAGAAACGTTCGCCTAGGTTTTCCTCTTGCGACTGTTCCATTCACACTAGCCTTATAAACTTTCTTAGTCAGTCTTTCCTCGTCCATTCTTTCTACATGTCCAAACCAGCTTAACATACCCTTTTCTATTCTTGTAGCTATATCCAAAAAAAAAATTTATCCTATATAATCCTTACTAAAATTATAAATGTGAATGTGAGTTTGTTTGTTTCTTTGTTACGTTTTCACGCCTTACTACTTCACCGGTCATCATGAAATTTGGCATACATCTGGTCACGGATATTGACAGGGACATTGGTTATTTTTCATCCCGAAAAAAGTAATGTTTCCATACGAAACCGCGGACAAAAGTTAGGAAACAATATTTATCAGTTGCTACAGAGTTCTCAAACTAATGTTACGTGTTTACATTTCAGTCGTAAAACTCTTTATGGTACCAATAAAAATGTTTTCTTATACATTTTCTACTTGACGCGCGGATAAAGAATAAAATTAAATTGCATAAGTATATAAGGTCTGGTTTAGATTTTCTAGTAGGTAAAATGTGGCTATATCATCATAGCCACATTTTACCAGGTTTATTTAGGTTAGGGTAGGTTTACTTGACCTCGGCGCGGGGTCGCGACTGCATGTGAAATTCGCGCGGTCCCGCCAATTGCGGTTTTGTCGAGGAACACCGTGGTAGGTTTAGTCGGTATTACCGGGAGGTCTATTATCATCATTACCATCTTTCTTTTACCTCAGTGAGTCCGACATAACCCCTCCGCCTGCTCCCGCGGAGGGGTAAGCGTCAATGCATACCCCACGTAAAAAAAGTTTTACTTGACTAACCTTCCAGATATAAACGAGTAAATTTATTTAAAGGAATTTATTTAAGAAATATAGAAATTATAAGAAAAACATAGATATTAGTATTATTTTTGCATATGTTTGCATTTATACGTAAATAAAACGATTATAATTTAAAAACTTTTTTAATTACGAATTAATAATGTTAAGGTAAAAACGCTTATTTCATATCGAAACCTTTTCAAACGCATTTTCATTTCAGGTAATTTAAGAACAATGCCTATACCTACGGCAAAGTGCTAATTATATCAATATTTAAGTAATCGATTATATCAAACCAAATTGCCAGATCACTTGCATCTTTGTTAAGTTCTTAAAGAAAAGAAAACATTGATATGTATAGTGTACTGAATATCATACATATAAATATATATGTATATTAAGTTGTATACTTCTACTAATATATATCAATTTATGATATAATAATAAAGAGGAAAGATTTGTTTTTTTGTTTGTAAGGATTTAACTCAAAAAATACTCAACCGATTTTAAAAATTCTTTCACCATTAGAAAGCTATATTATCACCGAGTAGCATAAGCTATATTTTATAAAGAAGGTTCTGTTACTAACATAACCTGAGCTAACAAAATTTTACGCGAGCGAAGCCGCGGGCCAAAGCTAGTCTATTATATGTGCCTACATCTAAAGCTGAATACACACACCATACATTTCCCCATGATAGCTCACTGCTAATATCCATTTAACGTTATTATATAGAAGCCATTACGACGGTAATCTCATCGCAGCGCCCCAGAATGCGTCGAGTGAGACATGCATTAGCACCCGTTATGGAGAAATTGCGGCGCGTGCGCACAGCCTAACAACTTATAGAGTATATGCTCTGTTTTTTATAGAAAATCCAGATTAAATATTATGGAACAGCCTTTATCATCCAGTGGCATAATTATAAGCTTGCGTTTGCTACCGATTGTATGCCATACAATCGGTAGCAAAACCAGTCGGGTTTGATGCCTGGGCGGAACAAAGTATTGTTTTTGTTAAGAAAATTCTAGGCATACAAAATTTCTTTCTTTCTAAATAAATAAATAAGTATGCATAAAATATATGATGAGAATAAATAAAGCAAGAGAGACATTCCAGAAAACGGGATATAAGATGCCAAAACAAATTAAGGCTTTTTGTCTTTTAAAGATAATTTTCTCTTCGAATAATTCCTGTGTAGAGGGAGACTTAACAAACATTTAAACGGACACAAAGAAACCCCCCCCCCCCCCCCCAGACTTGGAACAGTATTTGTGACACATGTTCATTCCGTGTGGGTTTCGAACCCACAACACTCGGCATGATGGCAGTGGTGACGCGACCACATTAACCGCTACGTGCAAAAATAAAATATGCATACATAGATTCACACCTATTGCCCAGAGGGGTAGGCAGAGACTACGGATTTCCATACGATCCTGACATACTTCTCTGGCTTCATTCACTTTCATCTCATTCCTCATACACGCCCGTCGTTTCAAGGAGCTCTTAACCTGGCCTTTGTCCAGAACGCCTCCGATCTGATCGAGGAACGTTCGCCTAGGTTTTCCTCTTGCGACTGTTCCATTCACACTAGCCTTATAAACTGAAGTCTATAAAATATGCAAAGCAAATAAAATGTTTGGGTTTAGGTTCCAAATTACTAACACTTTTTAATCATACTTGTAGCCAAGCCAAATCATTATCTTCACTACATATTATAAAACAAAGCCGCCGCGTGTGTATGTCTGTTTGTTCGCGATAAACTCAAAAACTGCTAAACGGATTTTCATACGGTTTTCACCAATAGACAGAGTGACTCATGGGGAAGGTTTAGGTGTTTAATTTGTTAAGATTTTGTTCTACCCGTGCAAAGCCAGGGCGGGATGCTAGTTATATATATAAAACTTCTGTGCGTGTGTTTGTAATTAAACTCCTCCTAAACGGCTGGACCGATTTTGATGAAATTTTTTGTGTGTGTTCAAGTGGATTCGAGAATTGTTTAGATATTTTTTTTCTTGTTTACAGGACAACGTCTGTCGGGACAGCTAGTATTTCTATAAAAATGCAATTTAATTTTTCAATGTTTGGGAAACAAACCCGCCTTACGGCGGCACATCCAATACTTCAACCATTAAACTATCGGCAAGATCAAACATTAATCATAGCAACTCATTCAAACTTTCTTTAAAACTATGATTAATATGACGAGCCTAACATTAATGCCTAAACAAAACCTTTTATACACATAATTATATATTACATAACGTATATAATTTAAACTTGTATATAACAAGCTTATGATCGTTTACAACTTGATTGATTACATATTAATATGGGCGTGGGCAAAACTGTATTATGATTAATAAGAATTTCTTTAATAATATGTTAATTATAGGCAATGTGGTTTGTAACCGCAACTTCCTACTAATATTACAGATGTGAAAGTGGGCAAAGGTGTTTGTATGTTTGTTACTTAATCATGCATGAACTGTCGAACGGATTTGGATGAAATTTGGTAAACAGGTAGACCATGGCATAGATTAAAAGGTAAGGTATGCTTTCCCTTGAGATTTACGCGAACTAGGCTAGAGCAAAACCGTATATGATCATTAGGTATCTATATATTAATACGTGAAGCGAAAACTTTGGATCCCTTTTTACGAAAATTGGGCGGACGGAGAAGTATGAAATTTCGCACACTTATAGTTTATACAGAGAAGAAGTGACGAATGCTAATATTTATATAAAATATGCATAAGAAATACATTAAATTAATGAAAAACCACTACACGCACACAACCATGCATTTGACACACGCAGTGGAAGCGCGTTACTATGGTTACTTATATCAATATATAATGACAATATATATCAGTAATATCTTACAGGCAAACTTTGGTCGAATTAAATATTAATACTAAATATACATACATATAGTAATATTAAATATACATACATTTGTTATTTAAAAACACTTAAATATAGTAGAATCGACAGAGGAATTTAGTGTGCTATATTGCTGCCTACTTTTTCTGAAATTGAAAGACGTAAAGATAGCTTCATATATTAATACTAGCTGTCCCGCGCAACTTCGTCTGCTACACAATAGATAATTTTTGCCCGTTTAAAAAAAAACTATCCTATCTTTTAAGTTGGACCAAATTACAGATGGTTACGAAGTTTGATCAAAATCGGTTCAGTAGTATAGGAGTCCATAGCGGACAAACAACGTGACACGTATTTTATATATATTAAGATAATAGATAATGCTAAAGAATTTGTAATAGAATAGAATTTTCTTTTGCATTTAATTGCCCTATTATTGAGAAAGGTTGTAAATTTAATAACATCACGTTACAATCCACGGGAGTGGAACAGTATTCACAAAAGTGGGCGAAACCGCAGGGAACAGCTTGTATTATAATAAATTATACAAGTAGCGGAACAGTAAATGTATATACATTAATATCTGCTTGTCCCACAATGCACAGATTGTCATCAACATATCTCATCCGTAACTCAGTCACACTTTATCATACAAATAGTTTGTATTGACAACAATCGATCACTGTGATTGGCATTACAGTCTGAAAAGTATTAGGCCTAGCGCGCACTGCCTTGCGTTTTTTTTAACACATAATCTGTGAAGTATATAATGTCATAGAAGTGTGCGCATTGCGGTGAAATAAACGCAATGGGTAAAGTCGTCGTTGGCCTCCCGCTGCAAATTTGCGGTGGTGAATCTACCGCACATATTTTTGTATCGCATAGAGATCTCAAGAAGTACCGCGCACTGCAGTGAAAAAAACGCACTGAGACACTCAGTCAGTTGCTGTTGGGACGCGACACAGATATGTCGTTACCTGGCGTTTCTCCAGTGATGGCGAAATCTTTTCTGGATACGAACGTAGATCGTAATATCTTACGAAAAAAAGCCCGTTATAGAACTTAAGGCCATCAAGGAATGAACCCAATACCGTTTGGGTAGGTACCCTTTTTTACGCAATAATAAATATATACAGATAGCAACTCTTCTATCGTAGTCCATAACGATGACGTGTATGCACCACAGCTGGAGTTCAAATGACAAAATGTGCGCTTTTTCCGCTGCAGTGCGCGGCCCCGTCAATGCGTTTTTTCTACCGCACGGTAGAATCATTTTTTTTGTTTTTCGTGTGTTTATTGGCCGACCTGTTGTCAAGAGTTGTTCAAGCCGCCCGTAGGCCTCTGACGTGGCTTAACGACTGCTGTCAATTTGACAACAACCGGGACCGACTTTTTACGTGCCCTGCGAAGCACGGAGACGCTCAGATGAAATACCACACCACTAAGCGGTCACCCATCTATAGACTGACCGCGCTCAACGGTGCTTAACCTCGCTAATCGTTTATCGATCAGTGAGTGCAACTGGCTACGGTAGAATAAACGCACCGCGTTCCACCGCAAGGCAGTGTGCGCTAGGCCTTACAGATTAAAGTACTTTATTTACAGGTGCAAACGGTTTTCAGTTTATTTAAACTAAATAATATATTGACAATAGCGTTTATTTCTGTTCAGACAGATTATGAGATTACATATCTGAACAGTTGGATTATTTTGATACAATATTATGTCGTAACATTCGAATGATAGGTACTTTAACTTTACAATATTTCTCTATTCAAACTCCTTCCTGCCTTTCTTTATTTATTTTCTTTTCAAAAATACACTAGTGACGAGATAGGTGTAAAAACCCAGGATTCAACCTCTTCGTTTTAAATGTAAAAGTAATGAAAAGAAATGACCCCTGTATCTCAAGGGTCTTTTGACCCACAGGGGTCATATTCAAACTCGAACGAGTTATGACCCTAACGTGTCTGCACACCAAGTTACAAGTCAATCGGTCTAGTGGTTCCGGAGTTATGCCGGTCACTAACAGACAGACACAAATATTTAATAAAACAGAGTCTCACGCGTATATCCCTAAAGGGTAAGCAGAGATGTATTATATCCACATTATCTATGTTTAAGGTCCCACATCAGGGGTCAAGTTTATTGAGGTCTACCGTACAAAGTTCCAAACTCTATACTGCTACTGAGAACTCTTTTTCAAAAAAACTCAATAAAACTGGCTCGAACCGGGGATCGCACTCTCAACACCGAGACATTATGCATAACAGTCGCATTTATGTATACCAGTGCGCTAGGCAGTCTAATTGCAATTAAAAAAATGTCACGCACGTCAGCGAAAATACGTCACATAATATCCAATAGAAAAAGATAGGCTAGAAACATAATATATAATTTACTTCTTCTTTAAATTGTATAAGAACAAAAGCCTCTACAAAAATTGCATATAAGTACATGCCCGCATCTCAAAAGAAGTGGCAAAGGTGTATAACATCAAAATGTCGGCAGCTATCTTTAATGTGTAATATATTTGCTTATCCAAATTCAAATCCAAATTCAAATTTTTATTGCTTTGCCACAATGTAGTATAATATAATAATAGATGGTAGACTTATAGCTAAATTAAGTATCAATTGTGGACCCTGTCGGGCACAGCATACTAAATATATTAAGAGAGAGAAAGAGGGCTTGTCCCTTAAATTATTATTAAAAATTAATTAAGCTATTAATTATCACCAGGCATATCCTTATATTCCTTGGTGATAACGAGAGTTTCCGAACAAAACATCCAATATCACTTACTCCAAGAATCAAACTATTGACTTTACGATAGGCGTAAGCACAAAATTATATTATACGACTTCGCACGGGTAGTACAAAACCCTAACAAATTATACACCTAAATCTTCCTCATGAATCACTATGTCTATTGGTGAAAACCGCATTAAAATCCGTTCAGTAGTTTTTGAGTTTACCGCGTACAGACGCAGCAGGAAACTATGTTTTATAGTATGTAGTGAAGACCAATTAATTATTGACAGCCACACCTACAAATGAGATGATTGACCTACTATCACCATAGACAAGACACATTTTTATAGAGTGCCACAGATAATATATACTTACGACAATAATTATGTTATAAAACTTTCTTGATGGATGTTGTATAATATCTAGTAAACAAGCTTTCCTTTTTTACTTTTAATTATAAAATTTTGTCTAATTTTATTGTAATTATAAATAATTGATTACACAGGATTAGATGTCGTAACAGTTAATTTTAACTAGTGATGATGCTTTAATGGCGCAGTGGTTCAGTAGTGACATTATCAATGTAAATGCGTCTAATGTTGCGATATAAAAATTATTGACTCGGGCACAGAGATAATGAATTCGACTGTTGGGCATGAGGTCTAAGGTTCGATTCCGGACAAAGAGTGTTTGAATTTTGTGTCTAGAATTTTGTGTCTAGAATTTTGTGTCTAGAATTTTCAGTAACAGCACGGGGTATGAAACTGTGCCCACTATAAATTCAAACCATTGATTTTTCTTTTGTTCAAATCGGGCATCGAACATGTAATCTTACTATCCGTTGCAATACGAAAACGTATGTCACAGACTATCGGTATCGACTTTTATAATATAACTAACTTTTACGCGTGGCTTTGCTCGCTCGCGAACTGTACTTTTTTCTGGGTGAAAGGAACCCTATGTCCTTTTCTGTTCGCCTGTCATCATGTCGAGTAGTTAAGGCGTAAAAGCGTAACAAACAAACTCACATTCGCATTTATAAATCTTATAATATTAGTTAGGACAACCTATTAGGCTATTATTATTGATTACACAAGATAAGGCGTGGTAATCAATTATTATGTTAAATAAATAATTACTTCATTATTTACAGGTAATTAGCTTGAAAACAGCACCTGTAATTAATTTTATAAACTTTTTTTCTAATTTCTAATCGGAAATAATAACATTAATAACATGTATTTAAAGTATCAAGGAAAATATATTGACGTTGGTCCAGTAGCCTAGTGGTTTTGCAACTATCGAATGTGATGTCCCAGCTTTAATACCCAGATAGGTATATACTTATTTTAACACTGTGACGAGTCTGTGTCTATTGGCCGGGTTGTTCCGTTTTCATCCTATGACGTCTCATCCTATTTCTTTACTCATCCTAAACAAGTATTATTGGTATTTAAATAAAATACCTATAATTAAATTAAGATTTTGAAGGGCGTTATCTCAAAAGGTTGAATAAAGGTGCACCTGCCTTTTGCTAGATATGTTAAGGTTCCACGTAATGATGGCTTGCCTATGGGCGCAATTTCGAATTCTGTACTACTTATTTTTCGTACTACGTTCGTTATTCTTCACGGGTAGTGCTTTAAGTGGCCGTCACTGCCTGTGCCGTTAAAAATGTTCATTCCGTTCGTTCATTAATGCACTACGAGTATTAGTTGTTCCATGTCTAGATGACCTTTTTGTTCGTGGTTTGAATGTTTATAAAGTCTCCCGCGACGCAGGATTTTTCCGAGTGCGGTAGTTAGATATACTGAGATATACTGTTTCATTATTATGTTTAACCCAAACCGCGGCGGCACCCCTGTGACCAGACAGAATAGACTTTTAATTATGTCTGGTATTCTAAGACTAGACAGATTAATATCTCGCTAATAACTGCACTCTCTGTCACTAATAACAATTATCCTATTAGCGAATAACAGTCAATTACTTAATCTCTCGCTAATGCACCGCGCTTATTCTCCAATCTATCTTGTATCTGTATGGGAAAAGTGACAGATCACGCGACCACAGATAATGCCTTCATGTCAAGAGGTTAAACCGCGCACAGATAAAAACTACGTCACAGATTTCTTAATAATAGATGAGAGAAAACTAATTGGATTAGACTCATTGAGCTTTACAATTGACAATAAAACTGGTCAAGTGCGAGTCGCGCTTGCGCACCGAGGTTCCGTATCTTAGAATAAAACGAAAAGAAACTTAAAAACCTCTTTTGCATTGCTGGAAAACCGAACGAATAATTATGTTTGTTTGGAATTCATATTTGCTGATTTTTGAGAACTGCAAAGGTCAACCTTTTTTCTGTAATATGCACATACATTTATATTTATTTTAGTTATTATGGATTATTTCCTACGCAAACTTCGGAGATAAGAGGTATGGAAGAAGGAATTTTTTCGGTTTTGGTCGACTTTTGTATACTTCCAACATGATCTAGTAATCCGATTTAAATTCCTTTTATATCCATTTTGCATAAAAAAACAAGTTGAATTTGAACTAATTTTTACGTATGGCTTATGTTAATTACAACTTTCAAACTATATTTATTTTGACTTTTTACAGTATTTTTCAGCAGCTAAAGCCGCTATGATCACGGGCTATATTTTTATCGTTTGAAATAAAGTTGGACAATAGTACAATAGTATTAGTAATTACTGAGACGTGTAACTATGACAGGCAGGTGTACAAACAAACAAAATCGTATTTAGTTTTTACTAATTTTTAGTAAGGAACCCTAAGAAGTCTAATTGACTTATAAATCTTGAAGTTATTGCGGCCCCGCTTTATTCACATTGTATATGTTGCTGCATTGTAGCTGTGTTTTCAAATCCAAAAACATTTATTGGCTTAGGTCACAAATAGCAGATGTCACGAATTATTGATTTGGTTAGTGCCTTATGGAAATTATTGAATTAACATTTAAAGCTCAGTGCCCATTGAAGGGATAGCAAGACAAGAGATTTGTAAGGAACGAATAATATTCAAATTATATTTTTAGAGATAATAATATAATATAATATTCTATCACATACACACAACACCATCTAGCCCAAACTAAGCAGAGCTTGTACTATGGGTACTAGACAATGGATATACATACTATATACTTTTTTTGTAAATATATACATATTATACATAGAAACACCCAGACCAAGACAAACATTCATGTTGTTGCACATAAATGTTTGACTTGTGCGGGAATCGAACCCGCGACCTCAGGCGTGACAGTCGGTTACACTAACGACTTCGCCATCGAGACCGTGTCCTAGCTCACTTATTAACTTATCAACGGCCAGCCCAAACCCGTAGATTTTTTTATTACTTGGCGGAATTCATTGACACCTGCGCGGAGGGGCTGCGGGGGCGGGCGGAGGGGTTATGTCAAACACACCCGGGAAAAGATAAACCTATCCCGGTAATACCGACTAAACCTACCTCGGTTTTCCTTCTCACAATCTATGGTCGGGGCGCAGGGATCACTCAGGCATTCATCCTGCAAACCCTTAGACCTAGAAAGCTGTAATGTTGCAGTCGAGAAATAAGTTTTCCATAATTCTCATGAGTGCAAAGCTCTATGTGAATGAAACCGCAGCGCACAGCTAGTAAAGTAGGTAATAAACATACGGTGTGTCTGATTGTTGCGTATATATGTTAGAGTTGCCAACCGTCCTGTTTTCCCAGGACATGTCCTAGTTTTTGTGGTGCCCTGGGACATCCTGAATAGGTTTTAAGCAGTGTCCTAGGTTTTCAATTTTTAAAATTAGCGCGTTTCTATACCCGTATAAATTCAAAGTTGAATTTCATTTCACCTATTTTCACTACATATTAATTTAACTATTGCAACTCTATTACTGAGTCCTGTTTTTAAACTGAATTGTCCTGGTTTTCCAACTTCAAATCCTGTTCTTTTAAATTTGGGGTTGGCAACCCTAGTATTATACACATATTATGCGTCTTATGACCACGTAGGCGGTTTCACTTATGTTTATGATGACTTCTCCCGTAGCCCGTAACGTCATGTCACCTTTCTTAAGAATTGGGCTATCAAACGCGTATTATAATATCCGGCTTGTACTGCCAGAGACGCATTCAAGCAAAATTCAAACGAACTCTTTAGCTTTATTTTATTACTAGTTTTTGCACGCGGCTTCGCTCGCATAAAAGAAGGTTAGATTATGTTAGTATAAGCACTCTTTTTAATTTAATATCTAATAGCGTATGTTACTTGGTGATAATTAGGGGTCGGAATAAGTAGTTTTTAAGTACCAAATGACGTAAAACTACCTACGAAATCTTAACATGGATATGCCTAATTGTTTTCTCAAACTTCCGGGATTGATATTATTATCTTATAAAACTCTGTTTTCCTGTGTTAAACACAAACTAAGTAGCCTTACATGTAACACGCCTTCAAATGGCGCTTGACGGAATATTAGTACTCGCCGCCTGGCGGCTTGATAAAGTTTAATTATTTTCTGTTATATGTGCGAAAAGAGTAGATAGATGGAAAATGAAACAAACTTGACTCTAAGTATATATTTTTTTATTAAACAGTATCTACAAATTAATGAAATGAAATGAAATAACAACAAATCAATCAGAATCTATTTCAACTATGTTAGAAACACTGATGAAAGCTAAAGGTTCATCGTCCACATCATTTACTAAAGAATTAAAATATATTATCATATTTTTTTCAATGCAGGAACTAATCACTTTTATATATTTGTATAAATAAATTATTTCTTAATTATGTTTTTCGAATGAAAATAAATGTTTTGTGTCCAAAGAAGTTAAACAAATTTAGAATACTAAATCAATCCCGGGATTAAAAAAGGCATATCCATATTAAGATTTCGTAGTAACATATTTGACGTCATTTGGTACTTAAAAACTCTACCTATTCCGACCCCTAGTGATAATATAGCTACCAATGGCGAAAGAATTTTTAAAATAGGTTAAATAGTTTTAAACAAAAAATCAAATCTTTCCTCTTTATAATATTAGTATAGATATATGTAGATTAAAAGACTGATCATAAATAAGACTTATTTGTTATTAATGTCTCATTATGTTATCGATAAGTAGTGCACAATATTTAAATACAGTCATTACTGTTTTATATACAAGATAAGTTTACAAACATATTCGTTGTTTTATTTAAAATTATTCTTATAATACTGTCTTATGTTTACGCGAATGTACATTACATTGAAATTAAACAAACTTGGCTACATATTAAAGCGAGCTTCAATCAACACATACTTCAAGCCGCCATCGAAGATAAGTCAATTTTTACCATCCGTCAAGTGCCAAGATGACCTTTACAAGATGCAGGGGTCTATAAAATATATTATGACTTCGGACTCTCATACATTGGTCAAACCAAGAGAAGCATAGGCACCCGCATAAAAGAACACATAGCTGATGTAAAACACCAACGCTCGTTGAAGTCTGCTGTGTGTGAACATGTGCAACAGGGGACCAACCACTACCTGAGATTTAACAAACCACAGATGCTCGCTAAAGAACATCGATTCCTACCAAATATATTATATATTTAATAAGGCCAATGCTTTATTGCTGTTTAAACCTCAATTTTTTTGTATGTTGGGATATTGAACCTGTAACCGGTGAACTCTTAAATCACTGTGCCTTCTGTAACTTATACAGATTGGAAGCACGGGATCGAATAATAAACATATGATATTCACTACCGCTGCGCTGGCGCAGCGGTAGTGAATGTGACTGCTACGCATGAGGTCCTGGGTTCGAATCCTGGGTCGGGCCCACAAAAAATTATTGAGTTTTTCTGTTAAGAAATCTCAATAGCAGCCAGGAGTTAGGAAGTTGGCGGTGTTAGACACCTCCGTGCCTTAGGAAATACGTAAAGCTGTTGGTCCTGCGACTGATCTCTCTCCGGTCGTGTCGGATTACCGTCCCATCCGATCATGAGAGTGAGGGACCAAAGAGTGCACTTGTGTTTGTGCACACGCTTGTGCACTAAAATGTCTCCTGCGCAGATGGCCAGTCTCTGTTGAGATTGGCCGCCGTGACCGAAATTCGGTCTGGAGGACATTATTATTATAATTAAAAACAAAGCTACAATTTCTAACCTAGATATACATAATTTTAGAATAAATTTATGTTCAATAATAAATTCTAAAAGTTACGTAATATTCAACTAAACAAAGCGACGGCATTAAAACTTTACTTAACGCACGCACAACTTTTGAACTATTATGTATAACGATTGTAAAACCTTGTAAATGCACAATACTCCTTTCTATATTCGTGTATTTAATAATCATTATGGCGTTTCTTACAAATATGAGTTAATGGTAATGAATATTATGATTTTTAGAGATCCATGACCCAAGGATGGAAGACGCTTAGGACACAGAACCCCAATGAACTATGGCGGCTTCCTATTTCTAAGGGTACATAGTCATCTAGCTGTCTGCCCGACTTATAAAAATCTCTAACTTTTGTACCGTAGCACGCGTAGGTAATAGCCTAGCACAGAATATTGTGTAGATATATTATTCAAAAATTGTATAATAATAATGAAAATAAAACTACTTTATGCGAATTTTATCGCGTTTTTATTTTAATTTTATATTATTACTAGCTTTTGCGCGCGGCTACGCCCGCGTGGTACCTACATCAATAAAAAGTAGCCTATGACCTTCCCCAAGTTTTAAACTATATCTGTACCAAATTTCATCTAAATCGGTTGAGTGGTTTAGCCGTGAAAAGGTAACAGACAGACAGACAGATAGACAGAGTTACTTTCGAATTTATAATATTAGTAAGAAAGTAACGATTACTAAGGATAAGCAAGGATTATTTTATTTTTATTTTTCTTTTATTTTTTATTAATTTGTAGTCTCTGCCTACCCCTCTAGGAAACAGGCGTGAATCTATGTAAGTATGTATTTTAAAAATATTTATATTATTGCATAATTTTACTTTTAAACTTTTACTGTTAAACTTCAGACTGCAGTCTCCCTGTGACCTTGGCTGCTAAAAAGCAACCAAAACGTCAGAGAAAGTGTTAATCTAAATAGTTTAATAATTTAAATACCTTTAATACTAGTAAAATTCGTTTACGCAAATATAACATTCACGTTGCAATATTCGCGTCAAAGTAAAACAAATTAATTAAAAATGATGACTGCTTTACTACACATAAAACATGTTTAAACATATTATACAACTGTGCGTTTCTCCAGGAATTTTCTGCCTCGCACAACAAAACTGTGGAATGAACTGTCCCCTACGGTATTTCCGGACCAATACTACCTTCAACACTACAAGAGAAGACCATACTCCTTTTTAAAAGGCCGGCAACGCACTTGTAACTCCTCTGGTGTTGTAGGTGTCCATGGGTGGCGGTAATCGCTTACCATCAGGCGATCCGTCTGCTCGTTTGCCCCCTAACCGATAAAAAAAAAATGTTTTTGCTTTATCGTAATAAAGATTATGTCTATATATAATCGTTCAGCAAAACTTCTATAAAACTTAGGTTAAATGTTCTGTAAAGTAACACTAAAATCCAGACTTATGCTATTGTGTACGGAACCCTCATATCGCGAATCGGACTCTCACTTGAACGGTTTTACGGTAATTATGAAGGATATTGTGCAATACGTTAAGGAATTGTTATATGTGTGTTATTATTATCGATATATGTTTACTAATTATACTGTTGATTTAATGAATACAACTAGTGTATACAATCTACATAATAATGTACTTGCATTTCGCGCTTGCATTATAAATGACTTATAATGCAAGCGCGAATTTCGAATTTCAGCGATTGCAAAACATAATGTATTACTTTGTTTCAATTCTGTAATTCATCCTCGTTTTTAATTATTGCTGCGGCTGTTTTATAGTCTATGTTACTTCTGAAGCTTTTAAAGGCGATTTCTTTTTTACCGACTTCAAAAAAAGGAGGAGGTATTCAATTCGCCTGTATTTTTTTTTGTTTGTTTGTTACCTCGTTACTTTCGACTGGGTGAACCGATTTTGATGATTCTTTTTTTATTTGAAAGCTGGTGCTCCCCTGTGGTCCCATTTAATATTGATCAAGATTGGACCATTCGTTTTCGAGTTATACTTAATAATGCGTATTTGGCTACATTGATGATGTTCTCATATTTGGCAAGGTTCACTAAAAACCGAGAAATAAACAAAATTTTAACAAAAATGAAAACCGACTTCAAATAAGAATATTCTAAAACTTAAAATGCACTAAAAAGTTAATAAATAATTGCATATTCTTGTGAATAATTAAATTATTGTTATTATTGGAGTCGGTGTCAGCCAAGGTAGGTTTGTAACTAATTAAACATGAGATGTCTTACTATAATCATAACATAACATTGGCATGCATAATTACACACATAGACGCAGCACGCGGCGCGGGCGGCTGACACCGACTCCAAAAATAACAATAATTTAATTATTCACAAGAATATGCAATTAGTTATTAACTTTTTAGTGCATTTTAAGTTTTAGAATATTCTTATTTGAAGTCTGTTTTCTTTTTTGTTAAAATTTTGTTTATTAAATTGATCCTTTAATTTTTCTGTTACAACAGAATTACAAACAAACATACAAAATTAAAAATGTTCATATAATAATTAGTATGGATATTATAATTATAAGTAGTCCCTATTAGTCGAAATTCGACAAATCTCACATTCCACCTTGCGCGCAATATAAGAAAGGATAAAAAGATTTTATGTAGAGCCAAAGTAGAATATTAAACGGATAACATCTCGCAAAGTGAGGGTTCAAATTTGTGTAATGCACAAAATTATTGTTCCAAATCTGGATATTTTTGTGTCCGTTGTTTAAATGCTAATAAAGTTCCTTTCAATATAGGCGTTATTCCTAGGGCGGGAGCTGTCTCTTAAATAAAGAAATATTAGTTGTCTACAACAAAATCCGTACTGCCCACTGCCAAGTACACAGCGCACACATCTACACATTCGAATACCACCATCATATCGCAAACTAAAGCATACAAACGAATGTTTCATCACATACAACAATTAAAACTGTGTGCACAAAAAGTGCGTCCAACTCGGCAGCTCGGAGCGACGCGAGCGGCATCATGGCTGGAATTGGAGCGTGGTGCAGATGTTTTTCGCTAGCACCCGTGCCGCCGTAAACTGTGTAATTGCTATGAAATTCAACCAGCTAAAACTGTACTTCAAGCTATAATATGCGGGTATATGCATATTCGTAAATTTGTGAAGGTACCTGGCGTACCCCAAGGAACAGTCATTATGCTGAAAACTGGCGTAATATAATTAAAATTGCTGTTGTATTTCTATATGTGCATACTTGTAATTCGCTTCGAGATAAGTAAGTCATACTTACTTTATTTTTAAAATTTCCGGACTAGGTTTAATTTCTATGTCGCGGTGGACTTAACAAATATTCAAACAACGGATACAAAAAACAGCTAGACTCGGAACAAGTATTTCTGCATCGCACAAATGTTGGTCACGTGAGGTGACAGTGAGTTCGATCCCACAAACACTCGGCACACTGAGAGAGACGAACACACAAACTACTACGCCATCATGTACAAGTGTTTATTGTTTATATAATATACTAGCTTTTGCCCGCGGCTCCGCTCGCGTTAATTTAAAATTTGACAATCAATTCGGGTTGTACTCTGCTTGTAATAATACAATTCAATCATGATTCGAAAGATACGTGGCGCCATCTATTATCATAAGAACGTTATTATTGTTTTCCTCGGCAACAATAATTTTTTTCGGGATGAAGCCCGATGGTAGCCTATGTCCGTTCCTGTACACCTGTCAACGTATATGCAAAATTTCAGGATGATCGGTTCAGTGATTTAGGCGTGAAAAGGTAACAAACAAACTTACTTTCGCATTTATAATATTAGTTAGGATATAGTTGTAAGCACGCTGTATTTCATCCATGATCTTATTAAATAAACATAGTTACTGCATTTCGTCTGGCAAATAATCGTAATGCAGGCTCACGTTCCCTACCTCTCCCATTTCTTTCTTTTCATCCCATGTTAATAATTTTTGCTTTGAACCGGTAATACCCCCGGCAAAGTGGTTATAAACTACAGTAACCAATTACCACAAGACGGATAAATATGTAAATCGATAAACAAAAAAGGAAAATAGAAAACATTAGTTCTTCAGTGGCTCTTTGGAAATATTCATCTCTTTGAAAGCGTGACACTCATAGCACAAATGTTGATTGATCTTACATACATATATGTATATTGGTCTGCGAGATCACAATTCCATCACAAGCCCCTTAACCTCACCACATCACGTAGCCAACATAAAATGCTAACCACGGTGACTGAGTCAGAAGCTTAACCCAAATCTATAGTCCAAAAACCAACAATTTAGACATTAAAATTAACATTTTCCCGCTAACGACCAACCCAGTACACTTGTCCAGCTGACCGAGAAACGTAAGAGATGGCTAAAACTAACGTGCTTTGAACAAACCGGGTGATAGAGAGAATGATTGTCAGATATATTTTTTGTAAGTATCGAAACTATTCATGCTGAAAGATTAATGAGAATGGGTAGCTATACTTGGCTTTCTTTGACGGCGTAGTTCTGATGTGTATTCTGTGATATGGCGTAGTTTATACTGGTTTATGTGGTCGCCTTGCCTTTGCCAATTTGCCTAGTATTAATTTGTGTGATGCATAAATAGTTGTTTTGGATAAGGATTTATTTTAATTTAAATATTAGAAAATTCCTCTGCGCTACAAAAATTACTTCAAGTGCAGTTTTGTATTAGAGGTAAAATTTAATCTAACACCCATTTAATTATAATTATTTATTCCTTTAGACAGACAGGAGGTATTATGTATGTGATTCACATAAATGAAATCGAGAGGAAACCCTAGTACCGAACACGAAGGAAATCTAGGGCAAATTCTAGTTAAAATATACAAGTAATTGTTGTAGTAACAATATATAGACACAGCTTAGTAGATAATTCAAAGTCAATTAAATGAATTTTTTTGTTAAAATTCTGTTCTAATATTTCTTAGACGATTATCAATTAATAACTTATGAATTAATAACTACAAATAATATTAAAAACAGGATCAATTTGTAGATTTGAAATCCTAAGTAACAGAAATGCAGTCAGAAAACAGCTTGCCCCCTTTGCGTTTGGTCGCGGTTTCAACAACCGGGGCAGAACAAAGGTAAAATAAAAAATACGATATAAAACCGCTATACAATCCTTTATCGTTATTCAAACTTTTACGTTTGTCAAAACAAATATTGCACTGAATATACAACTGACTAATGGTTATTATGCATTGTTACGTGACAAAGTAACATATGCATGTGCAATGCATTGTGTTTAATCAGTACGTGACATGTGACGTCATTGATGATGTCACGCGCCGTGACGAAAACTGGCCAGTTTTCACACCACTGTTCATAATTAGTTAGTAATTAGTTTCTGGTGGTCATTTAACGTACCTAATCGGTAACATGGTGTAACTAGTAGTTATCTACGGTTATGCATAATCTGTTACAGGTTCGATTCCTAGGTTAGGTGGTTGCGGTTAGGAAATGGTAAGTACCTAGTAGCTCAGTCGTCGGCAATGTTAGTGTGAGCAGGAGAGAAGAACAGACTTATCTTATCTTATCTTATGTGGGGGCCAGTCAGTGCAGACCGGCGACACTTCGACCCAATGGGAATCTTTTTTGTCGACACTCTCCCAATAACGACTGCCATAGATGTTCATGGCAGCCGGGACCAACGGCTTAACGTGCTTTCCGAGGCACGGAGCAGGCGATAATTGTCAATCAATACGCACATAATTTCGAAAAGTCATAGAAATTCCGAAAGTCAGAGGTGCGCGACGTGGGTTCGAACCCTCTGCATTGCAGTCTGTTGGTCTGCCCACTGAGCTATCGCTGCTCAATAACAACAGACTTAATACTCTTTATTACGTGGAACTTACGTGGAGCTCCCGAAATGGAGGATATCTTTGCATTCTCGAGTCGCGCAAATTGATATTCAGTTTAGTGAGATCAACTTGGTATGGAAGAGCGCAGCCTCATAACACAGGCATTCAAGGAGACTCCACAAACTAACTTAAAGGAAATTTATTGTGAAATTAAATAAATAATTTTGAATAATATATGAATTTTTAAATATATTTTTTTTTAATATTTGGTATCCCGATTGGGAAATTTATATTAGTACTACATAATCGACGTATATTTTTACGGTGGAGAACAGCAGTTTTAATACTAATGGTTGTTATGTCTTTATATCGTGCGATTTAAAGATATAGCATGCGAAATGGAGATGTAGTACACTTCTGCTTATTTCTTCGAGAATATAGAAGCGTGAAGCTATTGCAGTATCTTTTTTTTAAACTAGGTATTGTGGTAAACAGGCCTGCAGCCCGGTAATGAACGGTAACCGCAGCGTATCGATTGTAATATCAAGAGTATCGCTTACACATTGCCAAACCTAGAGAAAATGAATTTAAGATGGGACAAGGATTCTAGTTTTTACTAATACTCTACGATTTTAATTTCCTCATTCCTTTGCCTTTAACCCATTTTTAGTTCTTCGCCCTTCGTCTGGAAGATCATTCACCATTATTCAGTTTACATCAGGAAGTCAGGAAGGTCAAGACGTACGTGATACGTCTTGTAATACGGTAGAACATAAGTTACAGTAAGGGCTTATCATCGGGCTGTAAGCCGTATGTTAGTCAATATTTATATTTAATCTGTCAAGTTTTAGAATACCAGACGAAATGAAAAATATATTGTGTCTGGCCACCGGCGTGCCGCTGCTGATTTTAAAGGTTAAAAACAGTTCCGGCTCATTTCCGTCCACCGGCTACTTCTCAGCATAAGTAATTAATTTCTCGACAGGAAAAATCTATATATGTATGAATGAATCGGGATTCAAAACTGATACGTCCCAACCGGTAGTAGTACAGTCGTTATTTCTTACTTCACTGACAAAACATACCTACCTACAGGAGTCTAGAAAATTATAAAACAAAAAATATAAACCAAAGTTTAACATCACTGTTCTCATACGATATGCGCATAGCCAATTAAGAGTATATTCATAAATGAATATTAAACCGTTAATTAGAATGCAAAACTTAACGAAGCTTTTACAACAATAATAATTAATTAATTACAACTTACAGTTACGAGCACCAAATATGTACCGAAAAATAAAATAATTGACTAAAAAGATCCTTACCTGAGCTAAAAAGCAATCCAAAACAATGTCAAATCGATTTCACACACTGAGTTCAAGCACAACACTATTAAAAAATCGAATTCGAAAAAAGAACAACAAACATGGCTGTATAAATTTGCGCGGGAGACGCGTGCGCGCGCGGACTGACGACGTTCGAATGCGTGCTGCCATAATCTCTCGGTCATACACTCATACTACATATTACGTAGTACGGTATGGCTCGGCTTAATGTAGTTACGGTAATATTTGATTTTTGTAACATTGCGGGGTCATGTCTAAGAGGTTTACGATCTCTCATGCTAATGTTATTGATACTGCTGTCATTTTTAGCAACGTTATAATTAAACTAATATGCTAAGAAACTTATGTGATGACACGTAGACAAAGACGTTCTCAACATAACTGACTTCTAGAACAATGCTTTTAAAGAAGTGATAAGTAAATAAACTCCAATTGTTAACCGCGATTTCATACACGATTGTTTAAAGACATCAACTTTTATCAATATCGTGTCAATTTTGAGCCGTTAAAGGCATTAAAAACCTTATTGAGATCTATGGATCAAAATGCTTAACATCGTTACATATACAACGAATTACAAGAATCTTTACGGCGTCATAAAGCAATTTAACCTTTTGGACGCCTTTGTCACATATACGTGACAAACGAAATCTTGCCCTCAACGCCAACGTCACATATGTATGACAAAAAATACGTCGCACCTTAACATAAAAATAAACAGTAAAAACATTACTTTTGTGGTTAAATAAATATCAGTGTCATGAGTAGGGTTTATTAGAAAATTTAAGACGAAAATAAAAACACAGTTGATATTCGATAAAGTTTTGGAATCCCTATACTTCTGAAGCTCATTTTACAGAAAAAGTGGCTTGGCGTCGGGGGTACGGCGATGCGTTTATACTCTGGCGTTCAAAAGGTTAATAAAATAATATCAAAGTCGAAATAACCGCAAAAGTCCATACATTTTTTGTCGATCCATTATCAGGAGCATCGAATGGCAATCGAAGAAACTATGAGAATATAGGTAACGCGGCGATCTCAAATTAAAGCAATCATCTTTATAAATAATTAACGATTACGTTAACTGTCAAAAAAAATCAGAAAGCTGGCTGTTCTACATTTTAAATTAACTCTCGTAGAAGTTGAAATCTGACACTGCATTAGATGTGATAATGATAGTTATAGACTATAACCTCACCCCTCTTATTTTGGAAAGAACTCCAACAGCGAGAACAGCGGCGATCAGTTAATCCATTAACTAAGAACTTGACAACTATTCAATTGGAAGAAAGCTGATAAAAATAATTAGCTTGTGATATTTTATAAGTAAGACTGAGTATGATAATACATGATATTACAAGGCTCCAAACATAAAATACGCAAACAAATGATACTCACATCCCACATAAAGATACATGGCATTCAAGCTGAGTGAATCCAGGCAAGCCTGTTATACCGAAGATTGAACGCGTCAAAGTGTTATGATTACCGGCTACAAACAGACACACTTTCTAACAAAATGACGGTAATAAAACAACGTTGGCAATGATAATCGTGGTCGTTAGACTAGCCTATTGGAGACGCCAATTAAATTTCTATAATACGTATAACTACGAACACATATTATTTATACTCACATCTTGACTGTCTGGATAGCGCAGTAGTCCTAAGACTCCTAAGTGTCACCACAATACAAGAATCAGATAAATCTGGCAGTGATAGTTTTATCAAATCTCGGTCTTCCTTGTTATAAGTCCTCCGCGAAAAAGATTTGAATTGCCCCTAGCGACATACCAACCTCGTGTCTTACTCCTTGAAGTTATGTTATCCGTGTTAGTATGTTATGTAATGTA
The DNA here is from genome assembly GCA_963564715.1 of Catocala sponsa. NCBI lineage: Eukaryota > Metazoa > Arthropoda > Insecta > Lepidoptera > Erebidae > Catocala > Catocala sponsa. The sequence continues at coordinate 21,448,345 of OY751341.1, read as the reverse complement.
ACCAATACATTGTTTTCTATTTAAATCAATTAACATTTAACATGACATTCGACTAAGTGCTTCAGCCTTGTACGACATATCGAAGATTTTTGTACAAAGTATAAGATATTTTGTTTCGGGGTCAGTCTCTCACATACGCGTAATCTCTTTATTATCTGTATGTTTTAATGCGGAGTTCATATTGTGACTACGTAAACACAAAGACTCAAGCTTGAACATCTCTAAAAGGACAGGTTACCAGTTTAAAGTCTTACAAAATAGGGAGCGTATATAATTGCCGACTGCCGAGCACATTTCCAGACACCTTAAAAACCTTATTTGAGAGTGGTGCTGAGCTGGCTGGAATTGAAACATTATTTGCGCTTTTCAAACATCATACGAAAGAGTCACATGTCCACATTTCTACTTGCTGATATTGAAATGGCTCCTAAGGACTGAGAAATGTACCTACTGCCTTCCAAACTCTGAATCCGACTGAAAGACAAGAGTATTATATTCTCAGAAGATATTTTCTGTCTGTTTAGATCCACGATGCGGCTATCCCTTGGGTACTAGACGATTTCCATGTTGTAAACCTTTTTCTATTGCAATAATTGGGATGGCAATCTTAGGGGGCGTGTGTTCCCCTCCCTTTTCTTAATTTTTCTTTCTATTCCTTTTTTTATATTTTATTGCAATAGTTTACCGCCAAGTGACGCCTAATTTGATTTGATAAACTACAACATCTTTTTTAAGATTTGAATCAATAGTAAAATAGAATTGTTATAAAACAATCTATGTATATATACTATAAATGTAAAAGTATTTCTACCTGTCGTAAACAAACGCCACAACGACTAAACAACTAAAACAATATTGATGATCCCAATATATTTCTATTGATGGTAAAACAGAAATGATTTGAAACCTAATGAAGCTCATGGATTACTCGCAAGAAGGCCTGGATAACACTAAAATAAAAAAAATATAACCAAAATACTAACCTATATACTGATGTCTGGCAGCAATTCCGGCAAAAGGAGAGGCGAAGCTCTATATCAGTAGACAATTTGCTAGCTTTGGCAGTAACCGGCGTCCACAATGAACTGTCACGGTCGAATTATAAAACTGAAGATGTTTAATAAGCCGTTAAAAACACAATTAGCACATAGACATGCGAAAATTACACACAACCGAAACTATTCATAGTCAACCATCCGAAACACATCTATCAAATAGCAAACTAACTAACAATTATGGAAATGGACGTAAAACAAAACTGGAATTAGCAATAACGGTCATATTTGTCAATAAAAATGGTTACAACGAATGAAACAAAACAGACAATGGGCATTCAAAAACACGTTGTGTGTTTTTCAAAATGAAAACACTGCATTTTCTGACAATAGACAGCTGATGTAAGTACTAGGTATTTGCAAGTAATAAATATTCAGGTAAAACTGTCACACGCTGACTTGAAATTGTGGTCAGTGTAATAATTTACCTTTTTATATAAAAACTAGGCTTTGCTCGCGTTTATGTAGATTTTATCAATACATTTTTGAACTTGATTTGAGAACTGTCCTTTTTTGCGGTATGAATGGTACTCTATGTCCTTTTTTGTACCCCTGACAATATGTATGCGGAATTTCATGATGATCGGTCGAGTAGTTAAGGCGTAAAAGTGTCACAAACAAACAAACTCACTTCACATTTATAATATTACTAGCTTTTGCCGCGGCTTCGCTCGCGTTAATTTAAAATTTGACAATCAATTCTGGTTGTACTCTGCTTGTAATAATATAATTCAATCATAATTTGAAAGACACGTGGCGCCATCTATTATCATAAGAACGTTATTATTGTTTTCCTCGGGAACAGTATTTTTTTTCGGAATGAAAGGTACTCTATGTCCTATTCTGTACCCCTGATAGCGTCTATGCAAAATTTCATGTTGATCGGTTGAGTAGTAAGGCGTGAAAGCGTAACAAACAATAAACAAACTCATTTTCGCATTTATAATATTAGTTAGGAAGTTAGGATAGGATTAGGATTAGGATTATAGTTAGGATACTAGATTTTTCGTGCAGCTTCGCTCGCGTAAACAAAGGCCATGTAATTTTCTTATCCCTCGGAAACAGTCCTTTTTCCTAATTGAAATGTACTCTATATCCATTTCTGTACCCCTGAAAACGTGTATGCGAAATTTCATAATGCTCAGTCGAGTAGTTATGGCGTAAAAGCGTAACAAACAAACTCACATTCGCATTTATAATATCAGTTAGAATATATAATATCAGCTCTGTATATAATCTGTCCGACTGCTGGGAACAAACAATGTTTGTGTATTAAGATCTATGTATACCTCTTGACTCTTGCACAAATAATATAATAATAATATAATATAATAATAATATAATATAATAATAATATTCTACCACATACACACAACACTATCTAGCCCAAACTAAGCAGAGCTTGTACTATGGGTACTAGACAATGGATAAACATACATATATAATGTATAATATTATTTTTTGTAAATACATGCATATTACACATAGAAACACCCAGATCAAGACAAACATCCATGTTCATGCACACAAATGTTTGACTTGTGCGGTAATCGAACCCGCGACCTCACGCGTAGCAGTCGGTTATACTAACACTACGCCATCTGGCAAAATATAGAGCTACTAACATAATTATTCAGTACCATCTCACACCCAATTATTGTAACCCTAACTATGTTTACAAATAAAGTATATTCTACTTAAAGACCTTTAAAAATAACCACACTTTAAAATTGCACACTATATACTACACCAAGTTCAACAAATTTCGACAAATATCTCGCGAGGTCATCGTTCACACTTGTATCAAGTTAAAACTTGCTACACCTTCACTTTCGCATGTAAAACAAATAAGATAATCCATCTTGTCACACTAAAAGTAAAAGTCCCTTAAGATCGAAAGTTCTCTTCACATTTGCTTTAAAATTATAATATTCAATGAACCTGGCTTGCCATGCTGGATTAGAAACTTATTAAATATGTTAGAAATCACAGTTAATATTATTAAGAAAGCCTATTACCATTACTATAAAATTAATAAGTGTGTGTTTTGATTACATTAGGCATCGACCGCTGTTTTCATCCATAAGTAAAATATACTGTCCAAATGGGGCGACTATTTGGACAGTATACAGAATGTGACTTAAATAATGGATAACCCTGAAACTGTCGACTGGCCAGATTATCATCTATCATTTACCCCACTTATATCACCATATGTCCATGGATGACCAAATTATTGATATTTTTGATATTTTAAATAAAAATCGTATTTACTCATACAAAATCAGCTGCCATTTCGACAATTGGCGACATTTTCTCGTTCTGTTTTTTTTATGTTACTCCTGAATACTTGTACCAACAGACCAGTACCAAGCTTTTTTGTTACAATCTAGGACAACTTCGCAAAAAATACTAATTCTCAAATTTTAATATGTTTTCTAAGGAATTATGCATTTTTAGACCCCTGTATCGAAAAAAATGTACTACTGTGTGGTGATATAAATGGGGTAAATGATATATGATAATCTGGCCAGTCGACAGTTTCAGGGTTATCGATTATATACGCCACAACCTGTATTTTACGCCTTAGGACCATATTTATGGGACGACAAAAGGCGCTTCAGACCAGAGCATTCCCAAAAAAGGGATTCCAGTAAAATTACGTCGAAAACTAATTTTGTTTTCGGCTGGTTCAAAAAAGTCTTATTTATCGCATCATCGTCACTTTTTGACTTAAAAAGGAACAGATATCAAGTTTAGGCAAGCGGCCAGTTCTTTTTTCCGACAATCTCTGGACTTATATTATATATATACTAGATGTACCCGCGGTTTCACCCGCGTTTATCGTTACTGCGCCGCCGCCGTAGGTCGTAGCGTGATGCTATATAGCCTTCCTAGATAAATAGGCTATCCAACACTAAAAGAATTTTTGAACCAGTAGTTTATTAGCGCGTTCCAACAAACAAACAAACTGTTCAGCTTTATAATATTAGTATAGAAAACTCTCTCCCGCCTCTCTCCCCTTACCCACATTAATTATTACTGCCCAGCTCCCGTGGCTCATAGCGTGATAATATATAGTCTATTACATTCTCGACAAGAGCTAAGTTAAAAATATATGGTACACAAGGTGTGGACTAGAGCCTTACCCTTCAATAAAAGAGAAGAGGCCTGAGCCCAACACTGGGACAGTTTATATACAGGGATGAGTTTGAAATCTTTTTCGCGTTAGAGTCTGCTTATTTAGTCAGTATATAGGTCAAAAAACATAACACTATGTTATAATGGAGTGGACTAGTACCTAAACATACATGTCACTTATCTTGTGTGAAACCGTAGGCCATATTTAGAATTCTAGACACGCCAGTTCTGCGATTCTATGCCCAATAGTGGACTGTCACGGACTGATTCTGACGATGCATACGAAACATACAATCATACATATTCATTACCTTTTTAAATGGCGGACGTAATTAAAAATAATGCAGCAATTAGGAAATAACATTGCCAATTTCAAGCTTAATAAGTAAAATTGCATTGTAATTCAAACAAACATTTTATTTGTTACTAATTAGTTAGTTTATTATATTTTTGATGTATTTGTTACGTGTCAACTCTTACTTAAGAAATGCATATGTTATTTTTGAACGAAAGTGAAATGACACATACGTCAGTTTTCTAAAACATCTCTGTCGTATTATTCATAAATTTGTTTGAACAAGCGCAGATAAATTTAAAACAGTAACTGTCATCGTAATAATATGGCGTATTTTTAAACTTTGATAGTTAATTATACAATATGCAAATAGACTACATAGCTAATTACTATATTTATAAACTTTTAATAATCAGGTGGCTTTCTTAACCTTGGTAACTTTGATATAATAATAATATAATAATATTCTACCACATACACACAACACCATCTAGCCCAAACTAAGCACAGCTTGTACTATGGGTACTAGACAATGGATAAACATACATATATACTTTTTTTTTTTATAAATACATACATATCATACATAGAAACACCCAGACCAAGGCAAACATCTATGTTCATGCACACAAATGTTTGACTTGTGCGGGAATCGAACCCGCGACCTCAGGCGCGGCAGTCGGTTACACCAACCACTACGCCATCGAGGCCGACATTATTATATTATATATTTTTGGTAACTTTAAAAATCTTGGATATTTCGATAAATTTTGCGAGGTAAGAAAACCTTGATGTCTTCTTCTCCCTAGCCTTTATTATTCCCAAGTCACTTGGGGTCACTCAGCTGTCTAGTCTAACCAGATTTGACTGGATATCAGTTTTTACACGGAGCGACTGCCATCTGACCTCCGCAACCCAAAGGCTAACGATACCCTGAGACTAGACCAGTGTCAGGATATTAGAGGGCACTGACTTCCCAATAACGACTGCCATAGATGTTCATGGCAGCCGGGACCAACGGCTTAACGTGCTTTCCAAGACACGGAGCAGGCGATAATTGTCAATCAATACGCACATAATTTCTAAAAGTCATATAACTTCCGAAAGTCAGAGGTGCGCGACGTAGGCTTGAACCCGAGACCCTCTGCATTGCAGTCTGTTGGTGTCCCCACTGAGCTATCGCTGCTATAAAAAAATACCTTGATGTAATAACACAAAAATAATATGTGACACGAATTTTTTTAAATTAGTGTGCCGTGACCTAACTTACTAGTAAACCTCTACTATATTTTTGTAGTACGTAACATAATTGGATTTAGTAATAAGTGGAGAATGTTGTTACTCGTATAATTAATTTTTTATGCTATTTTGTGTAACATTATTTATCTATTTATGCAGAATAATTTAATAAAAATAATGATTTATGACACTGATTTCTTTATAAGAAATTCAAATATGTACATATAACCACAATTCTTTAAAACTAACTTATACCTAAAATATTATAAAACAGAAAGAAAAAGATAACTAAAACCCTCTAATAGGCGTCATAAAATTCCTCCACATTACAGTCGACCGGTAGTGTGCCCAGAAGACTGGCAGCATTGCCACGTTGAATGGCAATGCTTATTTTTTCTGCAAAATAAAGGCCAGCCCTCTGGTCACGGGAAGCGTCGATTAACCTTTTTGCTATGTCTCTATAGAGCGCACGAACACTGGGACCCCATGACCTAGCGTTTCGACCCCAAACGGCTTAAAAACATAATCCCCTACCAGGTTTTTGTATTTGCGCCGTTTGAGAGTCTCCGCAGATGGAGTAGCAGCGCCAGCACAACCCGCCGTGCTGGGAAGACGTGATGGCGCAAGGGTGTCGACACACGTTGCGTCCCATACCAATGATTTATTAATTTAAGTCCAAGTTAAATATATTTTGGCTTATTGTAAATTATATAGCAACATTGAAGCGGCCGTCAAGAACAGTCAATTGTCTAGTTTTAAGACACTGATACAATTAATTAATGCGCACTAAGAAAATGTGTGGGTGTCTATGTTCTTTCGTAATCGTAACTTCAAATCCAGAATTGATAGACCAAAGGTTTGGTACTTAATGAACACTTTTCTAATATTATTATTTGATAATTAAGTTAGTATATATACAGACATGGTGAAAGCCTAAATAATTATAGATATCTGGCATTTATTAAATGCATCAACGTATTTGTTTACATTCAACTGAAAGTTACACTTAGTACTTACTTATCGCGGTTCATTCGATTTTGGTAGTTTTAAATACATATATCGTTGCTATCACAACAACAAAACCAAAAAAAAATCCATACAAATTAAACACATGCAATACAAAATAATAAACAGCGAAAAAAGCTCTAAATGCACGTAACTCACTAAGTCTTATAAAACTAATACTCCTTAGCACTTGCTTCTGAGTATTTTAATACTAAACTTTTAGTACCACAAATTGCACTACATTTAACTCAATTGCAAATACAGAAGGTAGTATTAGAAAACTAATGCGTAGCAATTTTGCGCTCGCATATACCGATGAAAGCGACTTTGCGACGTAAACCGGTTGCGACGGGATGCGCTTGCGCCGCGCAATAGCCACAGTAAACACTACTTCAGTTAATTCTCGCGTTTTCTATGGAAAATTAAAGAAAGTGTTTGTCTTTCTGTTTTTAAATGATATAACAAATATGACCTACATCTACAGCGTGTAACATAAAAATGTGGTCATGTTTAAGTGCCACATAAAATGGCTTCTGTACAATGGCAAACCGTGGCAAATAAATTCGTATACATTATTTTCATTAAGAAATAGAATTTTCTTTTTATCGACTTATCAATACTTTCTAGTCAATACTTGAGAACTGCTGACTTGAGTGACATCCGTGAACTCGAATATGGCGCAAAAAGTCGGGTGCAAGTTTGATAGTGATTTAATGCATTTGTTTCAATGATTCATACACTTACATTTTTTATTACAAATAAAAATGTAAGTATGAAATTAACAAACTTTTCCAAGCTTAAGGCACATAGGTTATTGAAATTAAACTACTTTATACGGATTCTATCTCGTTGTTTATTTAACACTTTATTACACTTTTATACTATTTAAGCTATTTAGATTATTAAAACTATTTCTATTTAAGTTTACACTTGGCCCGACGCACAGTGTTTAAAGAAACCTATTTTTCGTACACCTCATTTTTATTAAAAAACTGCTTGATATAATGATTTGATTGCAAGATTTCGTATACCCATTTAGATAGCATAAATAGTTTATGAGAAAAATATTTGAAAATCATAATATTTTCAGCTGGATATTTAGAAAAATAAATATATCTCTGAAACTTAGCAATACATGCAAAAGCAATGTTAAGGACATTGATGGCGTCTTTCATGCTGTGTCTCGAGCTTTATTAGATTTATTTATATACGCGTATATTTGTTTTTTTTTCTCATATTCTGCAGAATTGGGAAAAGTTAATTACAATGAATTTATTGTCTATGCTTCCCCAAACAATTAGGTACATAAATTACACATCCCAATTTCATGGAATCTAGAAATTATTCCATATTAATTTATTTAATAATTAATTTTTATTTGATATTGATTAATTATTGCAACATAAAATTTTATTTTAAAATTTAATAATATTTATCCAGAAAGATAGTAGGGGAGGTATTGTGCAGTTATTCCTTTATCGCTTATCTATATACATAAATGTATTATAAATATTATTTCATGTAAAGTAATATAAAAAGCTGAAGAGGTTGTTTGTTTGAACGCACTAACATCTAGAACTAACAGATAAACATGAAAATATTTTTAACTTAGCTCTTGTCGAGGATGTAATAGGCTATATAATTATCATAACGCTATGAGCCACAGGAGCAGAGCAGTAATAATGAATGTGGGTAAGGGGAGAGGGCGGGAGAGAGTTATCTATACAACTATATCTATACAAATAAATAAAATTGAAGTGTCTATTTGTAATGTCAAAATAACAGCTTTTTATCTAATGCATATTAAAGTATATAAGGTACCTATACGTGAACATCTATTTCAAAAATTTTCGTCTGTCTGTTTGTTCCGGCTAATCTCCAAAATGGCTGAACCGATTTTGACGGGACTTTTACTGGCAGATAGCCGATGTTATAAGGAGTAACATAGGCTACTTTGATTTTAGAATAAAAATAGGTTTCCGCGGAGACAAACACTTTTTAGTTAAAATCTACGCGGACGAAGTCGCAGGTAACAGCTATTATTTTTTTATATAAGCAGCGACAGTCTAGAGGAGAGAACGTTGGACTACCACAAGAGGTCTCGAGTTCGATGTCACAGCATGCACCTCTGACTTGTGTAAGTTATGTGCGTATTTAATAGTCAATTACAGCTCGTTTTAATGGCAAAGGAAAACATTGTAATGTAACTAACATGTAAATATATAATTTCAATAAACCCAATTTCACTTTTGGGAGACTCTGAAGACTTTCTTCTAAAAAGAAAGACTTTACACATCAAAATGAATATTATTCAGGCAATATTATACAGTATTAGTTTCCTTACGATATTTTATCTGTACCTACTAATATTGTAAAGTCAAATCTATCCTGATTTGACTTTTGTTGGTTTGTTTATTTGTAAGGATTTAACTCAAAAACTACTCAACGGATTTTAATAATTCTTTCATCATTAGATAGCTATATTATCACCAAGTAACATAGGAAATATTTTATTTGAAAATAGTACTGTTACTAACAAAATCTAACAACTTTTTACGCGAGCGAAGTCGCAAGCAAAAGCTATTTTCACAATAAAGCAAGCGAATGCTGTGCGTGAGGTCTTGGAATTCGAATCCCGAGTCAGGCAAAGTGTTATTGAGTTTTACTGTTAAAAAATCCTCAGTAGGAGAACGGCATCTGGAGCTGTGCCTAGTAAATCGCAAGAGGTTTACCTCCGTGCTGGGACCTAAAATCATAGCTGGCGAAATTTGGGTTTAATACACCTAAGCCAGCAAGAGAACAGCCGTAAGACTATATATGTCATCCTTGAACAGTCTGCAGATGCAGACATAATATATACAATAGAAAAGTATTATTGTCGGCTTCGATCAATTATTGATCGAAGATTGTCGGCCTCGATGGCGTAGTGGTTAGTGTAACCGACTGCCACGCCTGAGGTCGCGGGTTTGATTCCCCCACAAGTCAAATATTTGTTTGCATGAACATGGATGTTTGTCTTGGTCTGGGTATTTCTATGTATAATATATATGTATTCACAAAATAAAAAAGTATATATTATGAATAATAATATTCTACCACGTACACACAACACCATCTAGCCCAAACTAAGTAGAGCTTGTACTATGGGTACTAGACAATGGATAAACTACATATAAGTAACTATACTTTTTTTGTAAATACGTACATAATAATATATATAGAAACACTCAGACCAAAACAAACATCCATGTTCATGCACACGAATGTTTGACTTATGCGGGAATTGAACCCGCGAACTCAGGCGTGGCACTCGGTTACACTAACCACTACGCCATCGAGGCCGCCACGGTTGACTTGACAATCGTATAGGTAAGTTGTAAGAAAGCTACTTGTCTGTTATCCACTTTTGCAAGTCATGGCAATGCGGATACATGTATGTATGTCTAATCATGGTATACAAAGTAATTGTACCGGGTGATCTATTTACTTGACAGCTCACCGCTAGCTTAGACTGACGAGACACAACCCACTGGCTGATCTGAATACAACTATAATGTAACTTGACTGGTGAAATGTGGGACGTACTGAAGGTTTTAAGTCAGTCATACAAATTTTTTGAAGTGAATACTTCTTCAGGCACGTTGAGCACTTCTTAGGTGAACAAAAATCATAGAACTCGCGTCATCATCACGCTTCCACGCTTTCCATTTTTGAATTATTTTAGAGTATTGACAATATCTCAGAAATGGTGCGTCCTACGCAGGAAATAAGAGAGTATCAGGAATCCGACTCGCCCCTAATGAAGTGTTTATGATCAAGGATTAAATTTTTCACTTCTATCGGCAGTCCCCAAAGACTGCACCAATTTATTTCTTTTTAATTTCTTCGTGCCTTTTACAAAATGTTGCTGTGTCCCGTGAGCCGGTACACAAATGACAACATCAGGGTACCTAGTACGAGTTGTTTTTACGTTAACGCAATCGTAACGTTTAACGCGTTCGGCTCTCTGATTAGCTTCGATCAATAATAGACTAGATACACAATCCCATACAAAAGTCCTCTTTAAAACTGTCGCCAATTGTGAGTGTAGGTAATTCTAAGAATTCTAGTTGAAATAAATATACATTAATGCAAATTCAACCTTAAATCCAATACTTAAGTTGCATTCACAAAGCTATGTACAAATAGCAATTAATTTTTACGACCTTTGTTCGCTGCTCAAATCACATCAAAACAATTTTAATCTTATACGCATGTTTTAAAGTCTAAATTACAAAGTGCCAAAAATAGTAATAAAAATTTACAATAGTTGGCGCGTTGTCACAAACGTTGATCAAACAATAATAATATTTGGTAATTGATTCATATTTACTATTTAATTAGGTTTTTACTTTATGAGAAATACTTAATGATATAAACTTACCGAAAAAAAAGATATTCCTTCCAAAATCTCGGTGTTACGGTGGTTATTTGCACAATTTTTGAACGCACACTGCGGCATTTTGACGTCTTAATGTTGGCTATGATTGGATCATACTAATTTGAAATAAGACCACAACCGTATTTGTGCTCTTATTTTTCGGCTCGTTTTTGAAGCGCTTACCGGACATCTAGTGTATTATTGATCGAAGCTGATTAGTTAAGAGCTTGGAGCGGACCAATCGGAGCGTCGTCAATAAACGTGTCAATCGCGGTAACGTAAAACAAACTTGCACTAAGTACTCTGTTATTTAGGTGTTAATGAAAAACCTATTACGTTTAATTGTATATTAAATTTTAGTGAAAATGATGATATTTGGAACATTTTTTAACAATTTCATCTAGATCTGGCTTGTAATTGCACGCTACTCTTATTATATCATCGAAATGAGAATCTGTAAGCCGGTTTCTGTATACGTTCTTTCCATATTTTCATTTTGGAATAGAATGATTCACAAAGATATGTCGATACAAACAACGTAAGCAGAATTTGGGCACATTTTTTTGACAGACTTATATTGATTGGGCACTATTATCCAAAACTAGATGTTCCCGCGATGTCACCTGCGTTTATCGTTACTGCGCCGCCCCCGTGGATCGTAGCGTGATTTTATATAGCCTATAGCCTTCCTCGATAAATAGGCTATCCAACACTAAAATAATTTTTCAAATCGAACTAGTAGTTTCTGAGATTAGCGCGTTAAAACAAACAAACAAACAAACTATTCAGCTTTATAATATTAGTATAGATGTACCGACCGTGTACCGACCGTGTACCGACTGCCCTATATTCTCTTAAAAAAGTTTGATGGTGGAGTGGTGAACTTGGTCGCCTTGGTACTCACTTCTAGCTAGCTAGTGTCAGGGGACAGGAGACAACAATTATCTTTGGTCCGCGAATTTATTGCTCCGAGTCTGGGTATTTTTGTGTTGGTTGATTAAATGTTTGTAAAGTCCCCAGTAACACAGGAATTATTAACCTCTAAGTCTTCTTCGAAAAGGTTAATGAAAATACTATGTGGGTCTGTGTGTCTGTTTGTTAGTGACCGGCATAACTCCGGAACCACTGGACCGATTGACTTGTAATTTGTTGTGCAGACACCTTGGGGTCATACCTCAGTCGAGTTTGAATATGGGCCCTGTGGGTCAAAAGACCCCCCGATATAGGGGTCATTTCTTTTCATTACTTTTACATTTAAGACGAAGAGGTTGAATCCTAGGTTTTTACACCCATTTCGTTCCTAACAACCTGTTCCTAAAAACAAAAGGTTAACATCCTTCACGTTATGAAACTGACATATAATTATGGTAGGCCGCGACCCCGATATTTACATATAGCTTATCTATATTATATAGAGGACTAGCTTTTGCCCGCGGCTTCGCTCGCGTTAATTTAGAATTTGACAATTAATTCGGGTTGTACTCTGCTTGTAATAATATAATTAAATCATGATTCGAAAGACACGTAGCGCCATCTATTATCATAACAACGTTTTTATTGTTTCCCTCGGGAACAGTAATTTTTTTCAGGATGAAAGGTAGCCTATGTCCGTTTCTGTACACCTGTCAACATATATGCAAAATTTTAGGATGATAGGTTCAGTGGTTTAGTCCTGAAAAGGTAACGAACAAACAAACAAACAAACTCATTTTTGGTTTTATAATATTAGTTAAGATTGCCATATTGTACAAATTATACCTATATCAAATATACTGCAAATATATACATATATTCATAGCGCTCATTACGTGATATGAATTAACCAAATATTAACAAAAGCAAAGCTTTCAAAATATTTTATGATCGTCTTGCAATGGACGTATTTACATTCACACATTTTATTATCTAGACTAGCTGTTACCTGCGACTTCGTCCGCGTAGATTTGAACTAAAAAGTGTTTGTCGCCGCGGAACCCTATTTTTTTTAAATCAAAGTAGCCTATGTTACTCCTTATAACATCAGCTGTCTGCCAGTGAAAGTCCCGTCAAAATCGGTTCAGCCGTTTCGGAGATTACCCGGAACAAACAGACAGACAGACAGACAAAAATTTTAAAAATAGATATTTTCGTGTATGTGCCTGATATACTTTCGTATGCATTAGATAAAAAGCTGTTACTTTGACATTACAAACAGACACTTCAATTTTATTTATTTGTATAGATGTATAGATAACAACCAAATCCTAACTAATATTGTAATTGCTAGTTAGTTTGTTTATGCCTTACGTTTAATTGTACATACATAGAAATCACTGTTCCACGTTCTATCCCTCGAGAACAGTATTTTTTCTGGCTAAAAGTTACACTACATCCTTTTCTGTAACCCTGAGAATGTGTATGCAAAATTTCATGATAATCGGTCGAGTAGTTAAGGCGTGAAGACGTAACAAACAAAGAAACGCAAAATCGCATTTATAATATAAGTTAAGATTTGCCCACTGCTGGGCACGAGCCTCTCTCAATGTAAGAAGTTGTAAGCCACGCTAGTCCAAAACGGGTTGAAAGACCACACATCTTCCATTCACTCACAAGACTTATTATCCCGCCAACATCCAAAATCAGATGAACAGTTTAAAACGATATAGGTATAAAGATGGTCACATACTTAAGGATACCGTTCAGCCGTAACTGTATTACTGACTTACGGGGTAGCCGATGTGCTGTGCACCGCGTTCCAGAATCATGCGTAAGTCTCTCGCAATTTGTTTATAAATATTATAACGGTATTCGAATGATTAATATATTATTGGATTCGAATTTCATCTATATTCAATTTGAGGTGTGTTCAAACAGTCTTGTATTTGAGGGACATGGATTATATACCTCCGAGGCACAGCGGTAGTGAATGCAACTGCTGTGCATGAGGTCTTGTGTTCGAATCCCCAACAAAAAGTGATTGGGTTTTCTATTAGGAAATCTCAATACGAGCCTAGAATTAGGAAGTTGGCGGTGTTGGACACCTCTGTGCCTCGGAAAGCACGTAAAGCCGTTGGTCCTGCGCCTGATCTCTCTCCAGTTGTGTCGGATTATCCGTCCCATCGGATCATGAGAGTTAAGGAACAGAGAGTGCACTAGAGTTTGCGCACATACCTGTGCACTATAATATCTCATGCGTAGATGGCCAGTCTCCGTTAAGATTGGCCGCCGTGACCGAAATTCGGTCTGGAGGACATCATGTATATGTTTTATTTATTTATTAACTTGGACATCCAGTAGTTATTACATTATTGATTACTCTAACAAAAGAAATACTAATACTTAATGTATAACATTTTAAGGTGTCGCATCATGCACCATTAAAGAATAGGGATTAATTTTATACTTTACTGTCTCGATAGCGCAGTGGTAGAAAGTAATTGCTGTGAAGTCTTTGATTTTGTAGAGTCAAAAACTATGTCCAGTAGACAGTAGGCTCGCCTTATGTTATTTAGTATCTTTTTAGATATTATGGCTAGGTAACACATATTCACCGAATCTTTTAGAGAGATGGACTTATAATAATACGTAGCAACAACATTTGCTTTCAAACAAAACCCAACGGATTAGGCATTGTATTTGCGATAGGTCGCGGGTTCGAATCCCACCGCTTGCACTACTGACGTGTACCCACTCCTAACACAAGTATTCCAGCTTAGCTGGAGGCGTTAAAAATACTAATAATTTGAAACCAAATAATAATAAACATTTATGATAAGATAATTATTTGTGTATTCTTGTCCCGTTTGTATCCAACGTACAACACGACACGCTATTAGATGCGAGACGACCTTTTAAATGCAGACTCGGAAAAGGGTGGTTAACTAAACCGAAAGTAAGGCTACTAAAAATGTAAGTTAATGTTCTATTTGCATGCATCATTTGCACAATATCATGCGCAATATCATTTAGGTCGTAGTATGATGCTATAATAACTAGCGGTCGCCTAGTGCTCGAAATTCGACCAAAGTTTGCCTGTAAGATATTGCTAATATACTATGTCATTATATATTGATATATGTAACCATAGTTACGCGCTTCGACTGCGTGTGTCAAATGCATGGTTGTGTGCGTGTAGTGTTTTTTCATTAATTTATTGTATTTCTAATGCATATTTTATAAAAAATATTAGGTTCACCCTTCCTTCTCCATATAAACTTTAACTGTGCCAAATTTCATACTCCTCCGTGCGCGTAATTTTCGTAAAAACGGGTACAAAGTTTTTGCTTCACGTATTAATATATAGATATCAGCCTTGTTAAACTGAACTGTGACAGTGCTACGCACGGGCCTGTTCTCGGTGTGACAAGGATTAGGTCACAGTCCATCACGATACTCCGGTGCTAGTTAGTGCTTCACACATCGCTGATAAGTGATAACATTACGAAGAACTCTCAGACATACCAGTTTCCTCACGATGTTTTCATTCACCATCAAAGCGAGCGATAATTAACTATTTAACATGCATATAACTTCAACAGAAGTGCGTATCTTAGGATGTAATTCGAATCCTTTGCATAGCAGTCTAATTGTCTCCCACTGGTTTATAAATGACCATAGAACTTCAGCCTTCAAAAAATTACGGAATTGGAGATTAATACAATCTAAACAAACAAACCTTTAATAATACTTGTATAGATAATTGCCATTTCTTTTATATCTGTAACTATTGTTTTAAGTTAATCGCGTGAGTTAGTTAACGTGGCGCCGCTTGCTTGCCGCAGTAAATTGTTATATAATTTTACATGTAATTGTTACAGTACTTTCTTTGTTAGTTACAAATAACAAAAACCTCGTTAATAAACACTTAGTTTCGGTTCAGAGAGCTTTTCTTATCTTATTATTTTCTTTCATATTTGTTAACCTTTTAACCGCCCACTTCATAACAGTTGTCGTGCCCCCAGCGCCCGGCACAGTGAATCGAAAATAAATACTTACAAAAATAAATACTTATTTTTAGGACTTCTAATTATGAGACTAAAGTGTATTACATTGTAAGTGATTACTTAATTATCCATTTACACAATATAAACATTTTTGTGATAGAAAACACCGTAATTAAATAAAAAAGCAGATTAAACGAGCTGTGGTGTTTGGTCGGAAATATACGACGCTAGCGAAATGGACACGAAAATATTTGTCGGATTAATCTGACGTAAGCGGTTAAAAGGTTAAAGGCAACTGCCGCATTATTTGTAATTTTTGTATCGCAGGGTCTTTACAAACATTCAAACATCGGACACAAGGAATGGGTGTTCTTTGGGACTTAGAAAAACTGTTAGTGAATCACACAATAAATTGTTTGTCCCTTGTCGAACCCACGACACTCAGCCCATTGGCAGTGGCAAAGCTGCGATTTAAACCACTAAACTATCCGTGCAGTCTTAAAGTTAAGCTTCCATAGCTCAACCCAAATTACCACTATTTTCTTTTTTATACGCCTTGGCTCTTTAAATTTCTACATTTTCAAAAAGCGCGTCTATCGAAAAACTAATCAAAAGTGTGAATGATCGATCACAGTGGTCAACTAGTGGTCGAAAACAACAAGTGTTAATTACTTTAATTTTTTTGGGAAATTAGCTTCTTCTCCTTTTCCATATAAACTTTAATTTTACCAGATCTCAAACTCCTCCGTGCACTCAATACCTATGACTAAGGGTACAAATTTTCTTTTCCATTTCGATATGTCGAGGTATCGCCTGAGGCCCAATCACTCCCTCGGCTCCTTCCTTGTTTCCTTTTACCAGCCCCCTACCACGCGTCCTTTTCACATAGACCATGGTAGTTTACAAACAGACCAAGTAATGGTTTAACGTTTTAATTGTATTTAAGGATGGATGGATGGATGGATGAATGGACATCCATTAGCGGTGGTTTTCTGTTACCATGAGATGGCTAGTTCATCTCAACATCTGCCACCAATAACAAAAATATACCGACGATTAAACGTGTTAACCTGTGTCTCAAGTTTTTAATACCTACGGCGGCAGACGAAGAAAGATAAGCGAACGTCTACACATTTTGGGATTAAAAATAAATTCAGTACAAGAGCCATCTTTACGAAATATTTGGTGGCGGTACCAGTAAGTCGGCTCACCCGGATACAAGATATGAGCATAGAATAAGACCTATTTTAACAAAATAATAAAACGCACAGACGAAACACATGATTTAAAAAAATACCTGTTTATTAGAATGCGTCTCAAAATAATAATTGTTAACCTTGAACCAGCATGAATTCATAAATAAACGAGAAAGGTCATACTGCCATTATTTTGTTAATCAATATGCTATCAGCTTATCATATCAGTCATAAAGAACTACATTTAAATGCTATAAACTCGTTTGTCTACCCGCATAGAATTATATGTCACACTTTTAAATCTTGCGTATAAGAGTTGAGCGTAAAGCGATCAATCGAACATATTAATTAAACAAATTTCTTTAGAAAACTAAACAATAGATAACCCAACCCAGGAATCAAACCCAGGATCACACGATCGGAGCACGTAATCTCAAATCATCATAATACTTAATAATATCAGCCCTGTATTAAACTATCCCACTGCTGGGCACGGGCCTCTTCTCACTGTAAGAAGGGTTAGGCCATAGTCCACCACGCTAGCCTAGTGCAGGTTGGCAGATATCACATATCTTCGAGAAAATTATGGAGAACTCTCAGACATGCAGGTTTCGTCACGATGTTTTCCTTCACCGTTAAAGCAAGCGATAATCAACTATTTAATACACATATAACTTCGAAAAGTCAGAGATGCGCGCCTTGGGTTCGAACTCGAGACCTCTGCGTGGCAGTCCAACGGTTGCCCACTAGGCTCAAATCATCAAATCTTTACAAATTGTGTATCGTGTGATGTATCTCGCCTAGCTAGTAAGAGTTCCGCTCACGTACCCAGCTCTCTAATTGCTTTTTATCCTATCTTTGATAAATTTTTTCTAGAGTCGAAAATGCAGAAATGTTACTCTTGGCATTGTAAGCGACCTTAGGCGCGGTTGCTGTTCTTGTTGGTCATCTTTAAAAAACTATCGTCCACATAACACTGATATACCGTGAGACGCCATCTGTGTACTGTTACATAAACTAAGACTTAAGCGACATCGAACTGACACTGTAATGTTTGCCAACTCGACAACAGATGTCGCTAAACAAAGAAAGTGTCAATCACAAACTGCTTTCTTCGCCGAAATTATTCATATTAAATAATAATGATAACAGCCTTTGGGAAAGTGTTTGTATAAATAAAAAGTATTGTATTACAAGTTAAAAGTCGCATTTCCATGTCCACAGCGGGAGTTGATTGAAAATCGAGTGAAAATTGTCACCGTTTCGGTCTAACGGGTGTGCAAACGAGCACTTTCCTGAGGCAACTGCCCTTAACATTATGGGCCATTACCTCTGCGATATTAACCATAAGCCTGTCTGTGTTAGTTGTAAACATTTTTTATTGCTCAGTAAAATGTTTCATGATATGAGCTCACGACAATTGACATAGTTTTGACGTAACATTACCGAGTTTAAACGGTTTTAAAAGGCACTCAACATTTTTATAGTAAATGTTAGATAAAAATAGAAATATGTAATGGCCAGTCTTTTATAAAAAAAACTAGATTTCAGTTGCGGCTTTGCTTTCGTAGATTTTCATTAAATATATAAATATAATATAGGCTGGTAATCAAGATTAGTGTAGTTTTCGCTATCCAAGGGTATGTGCGCGGCCTTGGTGCGTATATCTGTTACCAGGCCTTTTGGCAAGAACCCTAACACGGCACTTATTTCTTCAGAAAAGCATAAGAGTAAGCTAGCATAAAAATTATGTTTTGAAATAAGTTACTTGTCGTTCTTCAACCCCAGTTTCTAAAAGACATATCAACACAAAAATTTGTAAGCAAGCGGTCAAACGCTTATCAACTGCTGTGATTGGCTGATCGAATTGGCAACAGTAATCAAATCACTATCACAGGCAGCGACAGTCTAGTGGACTGGACGTTGGACTGTGACGCAGAGGTTTCCAGATCGATCCTAAGACACCTCTGACTATACGACTTTATACAGGACGACTTATTGACTATATACAGGATTCCTGCATGTCTGGAAGTTCACCATAATGCTCTCGAAGATGTGTGAAGTCTGCCAACCCGCACTGGGCCAGCGTGATGGACTATGGCCTAACCCTTCTCACATTGATAAGATGCCCGTGCCCAGCAGTGAGACAGTTTATATACAGGGCTGATATTATTACTCAAATCACTCGGCCCAGACAAAAAAATTGTTAACAAACGATTAAGCGCATGTCAACCGTTGAGATTGGCCGTTGCTAATCACCAGCCAATCAGATCAATTGACATGAGTTTAATTTTGACGCATCTTTGGTTAGTCATTCAGAAGCCATATCAGTTAATAATATAACAAGACACTCAACTATTTCCTACAATATTTATTACAGTTTGTATTTTATAGAGCGTTGGTAGCCACCAGACCGTAAATTATCTTACACCTGTCAGTCTTCAACAAAATGGCGTCTATTACAATTTGAGCGCGAAACAATAAAAACAATAATGCTTTCTAATAATTTTAATGCACGGACTGTGCAGTGGTCACGGTTTACGCACGGAACTAATATAGTAAAAGCTATTTGTAGTTAGTTCAGGACTGTGTATTTATATTTTTATTGATTGTAAATATGGCGCGAAAGAGTAATTTGTTTTAAAAGTTGGAGCTGGTGCGGCAACTTCTAAAACACAATTATAATTTACCAGCTGGCCCGCGCAACTTCGTCTCCTTCACATAAGAGAATTTCCCCCGTTGTCGCAACATTTTTCATTGATGCTCCGCTCCTATTGGTCGTAGCATGATGTTATGTAGCCTATCGACCCAGTAGTGTCTGAGATTAGCGCGTTCAAACAAACAAACCAACAGACAAACTCTTCAGCTTTATAATATTAGTATAAATTATAAAGCTGCAGAGTTTATTTGTTTGTTTGAACACGCTAATCTCAGGAACTACTGGTTCGAATAGAAAAAGTATTTTAGTTTTGGATAGCCCATTTATCGAGGTAGGCTATAAGCTATATAACATCACGCTACGACCCACGGGGGCGGCGCAGTAACAATAAACGCGGGTGAAACCGCGGGAACATCTAGTATTAGTAATTAGTATAGATGGAAAGCATGCCCACTATCAAACATATAGCATACCTACATAGTCTTACGCTTGTATTCCCGAAATGGTAAGCAGTAGTGTATCAAACACTAATTTGTAGTAAGATTTGTTCTTTTATTTTTTTTGTAATTAACTGTGTCTGAAATATGTAACTATGTAGTGCATAATCTGCTGCAAATAAATGTATTTTCTTTCTTTCTTTCTTTATTTCACTATGATTTTAACCCTCAGATAAAACCAGGCAGCCAATCAGGCAGGCAGGCAATCTACGGATCGCAATTGCGCATTCCGTGCTGCTATCAAGAATTTTTTGACAGAAAAAACATATAACGCTCTTCACGTGTATACAACGAAGAACTTACGCACAGATGTTGCATCAAGTCCCCTAGCGCCTCTGATGCACTTATTAACATCTGAGTCTTCTTCGAAGAGTTTAATGAAAACACTTTGTGACGGTCTGTGTGTTAGTGACAGATTGATGTTATTGACAGGCATAACTCCGGAACCACTGGACCGATTGATATTTAACTTGGTGTGCAGACACCTTGGGGTCATACCTCGGTCGAGTTTGAATATGGGCCCTGTGGGTCAAAAGACTCCCAAGATATAGGGGTCACAAGATCACATGAAGACGAAGAGGTTGAATCCTGGGTTTTTACACCCAACTCGTTTTAATTCAATGTTCTAATGCCTACAATCAAACGATTCGAAATGCGACAATACGGATGCATCGATCCTATTTTTGGTGGTGCTACATCATCATTCAAGAAGCACCATGTTAGGAACATGATATTGCAGATTGCAAATAAAAATAAGACAGATCTTGAGGCCTCATGTAAATTCGAGTGTTGTTACGTTTTCCTGTAAGAAAAGTCTTGGAGACGGCACGGGTCTTGAAAGGTCTTAAAAGAGCCGCGTCCTATGACGTGTTACTTAAGCGAGCGTAAGACAGATAATGACAGCTCGTGCGGCGCATATTCAAATCGGCGCGCGGCCGCCATATTAAAATTGTATGGAGGATTTGAAGTGCTTTTTTGATAAAATATATGTATCTTTATTGTCAACCAATAACTTAAATATTTGGGACGGACAAATTGTAATATAGCTATTTATGTTTCGTTTAAGCTGTAAAATAGGATACATTTCTACTGTTATAAACTATAACACGAGCTTGCGTTTTTGCATTTCTCGTGCAAATTTACGTAATTTTGTAGGCGAAAATATTAATTATTTTAAGTTTTTTACACGGAGTAATTGTAAACACATTCATTGTTATGGTAAATGTATATTTTATATTTGTATTAAAGAAAAAGTGTTGATTTTATTCAATTAACTGTGACCGCCTATTTTGGCACATTTCGCTCGGCGCAGTCTTAACAACACAGCTGACAAAATGTATGTCTAATTCGCATTTGTTTAAACATCATTCATCCTATTTTTTTACAAGCAGAGCGCATAAACTAGGCGTCGTCTATAACGAAGACCACGAAGGAACAAATCAATTGACACTGTTTACAACATTGTATAATCGTTTATAATCGATTCGATATCAACACTCAGTTGGACAACTTTTCTTTTTTAATTTAGTACAGCGACAAGCCAGGTTAATATTAAAGACGTGGCTGGAACACAACCAGCTTATCACAGCGGTGAATAAAAAAGGAACTACAATGAATAGTGAGGGCTAACTCGTCAGTCACGTAGACACTAGCGCCCTCGTCTATATAAAAGGTAATTTGCTTGCATTATGACTTAATTTTTAAGTTTTAAGAATTATAACTATATAGTGTGTGCATGAACATGGATGTTTGTTTTGGTCTGGGTGTTTCTATGTATAATATGTACGTATGTACAAAAAAAAGTATATAATTATGTATGTTTATCCATTGTCTAGTACCCATAGTACAAGCTCTGCTTAGTTTGGGCTAGATGGTATTCTGTGTATGTGATAGGATATTATATTATACTAGAGGATGCCCGCAGCTACACCTGTACATGTTTTTTTATTTATCAATTTCTTCCCAATCTCGTGGGAATTTCGGGAAATCCCTTCTCAGCGCACCCCTACACTCTTCAAGGAACATACACGCCAAATTTCAGCTTCTTGCGTTCAGTAGTTTCGGCTGTGCGTTGTCTGTCAGTCACTGGGTAACGGAAGAGTTTTATATATATAGATTATAATTATTATTGTATTGTAGTTTTTAATAGCCTCGTTGGTTCCATGGCATAACTTTGCTGGTCGCCCGGGTTACATTAGCATCATAAAGTCTGGCAATATCTGGTAGAATCGTTTGTGTTAGCAGTAAAAATATAAATAGTGAAATATGAGTGTGTAGAGTTTTGGTGCACAATAGCCCAATTGTGAGGCTTAGTGCTGATAAGACACGTCCAACTATCTATCTTTTTTTTTATTTTTTATTTAGGGTTTTCTTTTTAAAAAATACATATCAAACCCATTGTACATATACAAGAACTTAACTAATTAAAAAAAGGCTATTGAGGAAGTCGATGCTGAGTCTGCGGTATTAGCCGGTAAAATGCTGACATTATTTCCGAGGTAGGATAACTCAAAGCACTTTGTAAAATTCCTACATCCAACTTAATACCAAACAGTCTCATCATCGACTCCCTCTCGACCTCGCTTCTGACACACTCCATCAGCAAATGAACTATCTATTTACAATCTATGATTGCTGAATATACATAATTATGGTCAAAATAACTAGGTAACATTGCTTTTTAAACGATATGATTGACAATTGCATTATTTTTATTTCTTTAAACCCGTCAACTGTCGAGCGGACGTACGTCTGTCCGCAAAAAATGAGTCATTAAAAAAAAACAGACAAACGTAGGTCCGCTCCACACATGAATCATTAATGAGTCAAGTGTCGAGCGGACATACGTTTGTCTGTTTGTGTATTGTTTGCACAATGAATTTTTTATTACTTTTCCGTATTTCCCCTTGACACTCAAGAAGTTAATATTTTTATTTAAAACAGACAACACGCACTAGAAATAATTTCTGTGTCGCGGGGGGACTTTACAAACATTCAAACAACGGACACAAAGACACCCAGACTCAGAACAACCATTTGTGTATCACACAAATTTTTGTCCCGTGTGGGATTCGAACCCACAACACGTGGCGAGAGGACCACTTACCACTACACCATCCATGCAGTCCTATACCTCGAATAATATCTGTGTCGTGGGAAATTCTTCAGTCATTCAAAAAACACAGTCTTGTTTCTACTATTTGTGGACCACAAAAAATTTGTCCCGTGTGGGATAGAACCCACACCACTCTGCGCAGTGGCAGTGCGAGGCGACCACTTAAACCACTACGCCATCCGTGCAGTCAAAGTCTATAAACACAATACTACCTCTTTGGGATAATAATACATACATACATAGATTCACGCCTGTTTCCCAAAGAGGTCGGCAGAGACTATGGATTTCCATTTGCTACGATTCTAACACATTTCTCTGGCTTTATTCACTTTCATAACATTCCTCATACATGCTCGTCGGTTTAAGGTGCTCTTAACCTGGCCTTTATCCGGAACGTCTTCGATCTGATCAAGAAACGTTCGCCTAGGTATTCCCCTTGCGACTGTTCCATTCACACTAGCTCTATAAACTTTCTTAGTCAGTCTTTTCTCGTCCATTCTTTTTACATGCCCAAACCAGCTTAACATACCCTTTTCTATACTCGTCACTATATCCACTTTCATGCCGCATCTCTCTCTACTCACAGTATTCCTTATTCTATCTTTCAGAGTCACACCACATATGCTTCTCAGCGCTCTCATTTCTACAGCATTTATTCTGCTCTCATGCTTCTTTTGCCATACAGCACTTCCATGTGTAGGCACTAATAGTCTTCTATGAACAGCCAAACGTGCCTTTTCGGATACATTTCGACGAAACGACGACGAAAATAAATACGTTAATTTTAGCTGATTGCCTATATTTAGCTTGAATTCCTAATGACACTAGCGTAGGCGCAAGCGTAACTGCCTATTCAAATTTCTTTCGATGAATGTAGGCAGCACAACATTGCTCACTGAAGCAATCAACGATTTCCACAGTAGGTGAAATGTTGCGCTCGGTTGCTTTTTCATACCTAAAAGCTACTCAATCACTGATCTACTTTGATAAAACTATGAGTTGTAAAATCTTTCAGACCAAATTTAGGTCACGTCGGCCAAACTTACATAAATCTCATAATCCAAAGGAACGGCATTCCGACACGACCGGAGAGAGATCAAGCGTAGGAGCATCGCCTTTACTGTTTTCCTAGGCACGGTGATGTTCAACACCTACGGGCTTCTAAATCCGGGTTGGTATTGAAGATTTCTTACAGAAAATCCCATAACTTTTTTTAAAGCCGATCCGGGATTCGAACCCCAGATCTCGTACACAGCAGCTAGGCATACGGCTGCGGTTTCAACTACCGGATCAAGCTCTACGTGACAATTTTAAAAAGTAATTTTATAGTTCCTAAGTTGATAAAAGGTTGTTTTTGTTGATTGTTGTTACAAATATTATTTTATGTTATTTCTTTTGTTAATCTAAGTTTTTGTTAAGATTTTATGTAATTTGTTGTAATATTATTAGCATAGATATAAGCGATTTGGTGTATACTGTAAGCTTATATTTTTTATGAATAAATAAATAAATAATAATAATAATAATGACTTTTCATTGGGTTATTTTAACAGAATATTCTCTGAAACAGCATGAAGTCTGGTACTGCATGGGGTAGACGGCGCCTATTATTTTTTTTTATACAACTAAGGTGGCAAACAAGCCTACGGCCACCTGATGGTAAGTGGTCACCGTAGCCTATGGACGCCTGCAATAGCAGAGGCATTACTTGCGCGTTGCCGACCCTTTAGGAATAAAAGAAAGTGGGAAGGAGAAGGAACGGGAAGGGGGAAAGAGGGTGATTGGGCCTCCGACACTCTCACTCACCGAACGAAACACAACAGTAGGAATACTGCTATTTCACGTCGATATTCTGTGAGAGGGTAGTCCTTCCTTGGTCGACCCGTCCCATTCATGCTGAAATCAGCAAGGCTCTACTAATCTAAAAATTAATATTATTATTACTCGAGACTTAAAACCATAAGTGGCTATAATGTGGGTATATGTGTATGGGTGTCAAACACCTCTGGCTAAGGAGATACAGGTTTGAAACTATTTATGTACAAAGTAACGTTTTGTGAATGATATACACCTTCTCGTGTTACCACAAGCAAGATAATTATTATAACGTACTTTTCGTTACGCATATGATTAGAAGATGCATATTATTCGAATCGCTTGTATTACGTAATGGTTTAGGGGTCACTTCGCCATTACGCGATACTGAGTGTTGGGGGTTTGATACCCGAACCGGTGAAATATTCTGCCATTAATAGTTAAATGTTTAAATATAAAGTTGCCGCTTTGTATGAAGAAAACCGGTAACATTTTGGATAGAATAAATATAAATACTAACTACATCTTCAATATTTTTTGTCATATATAGCTGCTTGTATTTAGGGCAGTGTGGTTTGTCTTAAATTATTAACAAAACATCAACCATCATGTAATTATGGCAAATTGAAACAACCAATACGGGCAGACACTAAGCGATATGACTTTAAATACAAATTGTACAAAAGATTATTGATGTTTATTATAATAATAATAATTATTAATAATACATACATAGATTCACGCCTGTTTCCCAGAGGGGTAGGCAGAGACTGCAGGTTTCCATTTGCTACGATCCTGACACACTTCTCTGGTTTCATTCGCTTTCATCACATTCCTCATACACGCCCGTCGGTTCAAGGAGCTCTTAACCTGGCCTCGTATTAGTATAGTAATACATGTTATTATTAATATATTTAGTCTGTTTTCGAAATATAAATGAACTTTTAAAATTACCATTATATTTCGTACAAAAACCAGTGAATTAGATGTAGGCAATATCATAATTAAAGACCTAATAATAATGCGTAAGCCGTTAATTGATTGGTCGATAATATAATAGTAATACATGAATGTATAGCCAAATAACGATTCGAATCCTAATGTGACAACTAAATCATTCGAGAAAATCGATGGCAACCAAAACAACATCGTCATCATCACAATTAGCATCAGCAACGGACGAAGGTTAAAGAAGTATCGCGCATTTCTTATCAATGTATTATTGAACCGTGATTCGAATATTCAATTGTCATTCGAATAATAATCTAAAAACCACTGGTACTGAATATGCAATATGCAAGTTCTTGTCGAACAGTCGTGGACCCCCGCTTACGAATTGTGAACCCCCATTTTACGTAAGCCCCCGTCCAGTATTCAATGATTCGAAAATTCAGTTGTCATTCGAATAATTCAGTGACAACGAATAAATTAACATTCGAATTTAAAAATTGTGCTATTTTCAAATTAGACGAGTATTTTCAGAAATAGATTCTGTAAAATAATGAAACAAGTATCATTAGTTTCGCTAAGTTACTAATCGACTACCTAGAGAATACGAGTTGAATTGTTACGCTTCATAATATACATAGCATTATGTATGTAGGTGGGTAGGTAGATGTTTTCTCATCGAGACCACTCGCACGCAACTTTACGGCTAATACACTCTAATCATATATACAAAACTATAATTACTTTATGTGTTACCAGTGTTTATTACATACTAGCTAATAGAACTTCTTAACACATGAACTTATCTATATAATATGAGTAGATTTTTCCCGCGGCTTCTCTCGCTTAAATGTAGGTTAGGTTAAGTTTGTAACAGTACTTTTTTCAGACGAAAGGTAAGGTGTCCTATACTGTACCCCTGACAACGTGTATGCAAAATTTCATGTTGATCGGTTGAGTAGTTAAGGCGTGAAAGCGTAACAAACAATCTCACACTCGTATTTATAATATTAGTAAGGATAACTATGACGTAATTTCAGACTCCTCCTATTATATACTATACTATTATATATACGTCGGGGAAAGTGTAAACACAAATATAAATAGTATAATAGTATAGTAATAGTATATATAGTTTTAATAGTTTCAATAATTTAATTAGCTTAAAAATTAGTAAAGTTTAATAGTAATAGTAGTATAACAGTTTTCAAAATGTTGTAATAAAGTGTCAAATAAACAACGCGATAAAATCCGTATATAGTAGTTTAATTTCAATGAATAACATTCGCGTAAACAGAAGACAATATTATGTCTCTATATGGTTCTCGAACATAAGTGAAGTTTGCCAGCCGCACGGAGCCAGCGTGGTGGACTATGGCCTAATCCTTCTCATACCGCGAAAAGCTCCTTGACCAGCAGTGGGATAGTTATATTATAATTATTAATACAACTTCTTGACAGCCTCGATGGCCTAGTGGTTAGTGTAACCGACTGCCACGCGTGAGGTCGCGGGTTCGATTCCCGCACAAGTCAAACATTTGTGTGCATGAACATGGATGTTTGTCTTGGTCTGGCTGTTTCTATGTATCATATGTATGTATTTACAAAAAAATATATATATGTATGTTTATCCATTGTCTAGTACCCAAGACACAAGCTCTGCTTAGTTTGGGCTAGATGGTGTTGTGTGTATGTGATAGAATATTATTATTATCTTAACACATGAACTCACCTGTTTTATATAAGGAGATAATTTCAGACTCTTAATGCACCCTCTCGCCAAGTTCACGACACACATTTAATATTGTCTTATGTTCACGCAAACGTTTCACATTGACATTAACACGTTTCCTGTCCGATGAACCACATATGGTACATACATTGATTTTCTATAGTGTCTATCACGGGACTGTGAATTGGTTAAATCACTTTATATATACGGATTTTATAGCAGTTATTTTTTTAAATACACTATTGTTTAACTAACGTTATGATATTAACTATTGAATTTACAATTAACGCGACTATTTTTAAACTTTTCACGGGGAGACTAAGATGGTTACAATATCAATGACTTTATGTATATTTATTTCAAAGTACCTGAACTTAATTTAATCATTTATTTATTGGTGCTTCTACCTACACAGATTAAGCTCAAAGCAAAGTCCCAAAGTAGCAGTTGCACGTGTCGAAATTAATGTCATATCAAGTGATTGGATTCACTGTTAATTCGGCTAGCCTCTCCTGGCAATTGACGTGCCCGTCACATAAGCATTTTTATATGGTGATCTGCCTTTCAGAACCTGGGTGTCGGTGTTGCTATTGCTATAATTATTGCCCATGGAGCAAGAAATTCGCTCGACGCGCAACTTTAAGCGAAAAATGAGCGTGTGCTTGCCATTTAGAGCATGCTCTTTTTTTACAGATATTTCTGGATTTTCCGTGGCCGTGAAAGGGTTAACTGATATATTATCTAAGCTTATAATAAAATAGTAACGAAATTGAAAACGTAGGTACAATGGACATTTTTAGTTAGAATATAGGTATACCTAATTGCTACTTGAACTAGAAATGAAACCGTAAATATTAGCTTCAAAATATTGTCCGGATGATTATTTTTCACGTCCAAATTTCACGCACCGGACAAATTCTGAAGAAAACTGGGCAAGCTTAATTAGCCACGACGGAGTAAATTTTTATAAAATGTTAGTGTTATCGGGGCTAAAAACCAAATAAACCGCAGAGTGTAGCTTTTAATCAGATGCATGAGATCTGGAGTTCGATGGTCGGGTAGGGCAGAGTTATTAGGTTTTCAGTTAACAGCGTATAGTCTACAACTGAGCCTAGTGTATGACAATAAGCTCGTCTATAATTTGAGACCTAAAGCAGCCCAATTGTGGGTGTAATGCGCCATTATGTAACCCATCAGGGCTACAGCGTGAAACTGTGTAAGTATATAAGTTATATTAAATTGTGTCTAAATTATGTTAAACCATATTTTAGAGATTATACCTTGTAATTACATGTGTTTGTTGTCCAAATTAATAAATAAATATTAAGTTTCTGATATGATACGTATACTTTCTATTTTTTATATAATAGTTGTAATTTTTTACTGTTTTTATTCGAAGTTACGTTTAACTTTCTAAGCCAATTTTACCTTTAAATTACACGTTGGTCAGAGATGCAATTACTTTTGAACTTACGCCGAATGCTGTTGTTTCTATTCATTAAACATGTCCGAGTGATGATGTTCTTTGTGTCCGTCGTTAGAATAATTGTAAACCCCTTCTCTAAACTAACATTATTAAGAGAAAAGATTTGTACGTTTTTTTGTATAGAATAAACAGCTATTACAAAGTTAAATTTTTAAGGTCCTTAGGATATACATAGAGTTTATCCCCAGTGCAAGAGTTGTCAATTTATTAAAATTTCTGTCACGATGGCTAATCTTAAAGGCGACTGGCGATCTGCGCAGGAGATATTATAGTGTGTACGCAAACACAAGTGCACTCTCACAATCTTATCTGCATACTATGCTTATGTGGAATCAGCACTACAATATGGCGTGATATTTCGGGGGATATCTACTGATTGGAAGACTGACTTAAAAACTCAAAAATAGCATATGGAGCACTACTCTTCTTAAAAAAATAGATAGCTGCAAAACACACTTTAAATGCTTAAGACTACTTACCTCACCAAGTTCATATATATTAGAAGTTCGTTTTTATAAAAAAAGATTTACAACTATTCGAAACGTATTAAAAAATAAATAAGTAATGCACAACAAGCGTTTAAAATTTGGGTGTAGAGGATTACCCTTACAACCAGATTTAACTTCTGTGACGTAACCGCTATTTAATTGCATTTGTCCGAGGGAGAAGGCGAGATATCTCCACTTTTTCTTATATACTTTAAAATATTACTCTCTTATTTTGCTACCAATTTTGATGATGTTTACACAAAGATTTTTTTATTGCTTTTTGCTCTTGTGTGTAAGATAATGTACAAAATCAATCATAAGCAACTAACCTATTATTAGTAACTAGCTTTTGCTCGCGGCTTCGCTCGCATAAAAGTAGGTTAGGTTATGTTAGTAACAGTGCTTGTCAGGTCCGAGAGGCGGCGTGCGTGTTCCTACGCGCGCCTCTGTCTCGTGTCCGTCCGGGGCCTCTAGGGTACAGGGACAGTAGGGCTTTTAAAAGTGATTGGTGACCAAAGGGTAGGTCTTATCGTGTAGTGGCCTGCCGTTTCATTCGGCGGGCCGAAACTTCGGCGGGGTCGCGACAGCATTTGCAAGTGATTCGCGCGGCCTCGTCGATTGCGGTTTTGTCGAGGAACACCGTAGTAGGTTTAGTCGGTATTCCGGGAGTTCCATTATCGTCATTTCATCATCTTTCTTTTACCCCGGTGAGTCCGACATAATCTTTCCGCCCGCCCCCGCTGAGGTGTATGCACCAAAGAATACAGCCAGGTAAAAAAAAAAATTTAGTAACAGGACTTTTTTTAAATACACAGGCTACTCAGTAGCCTATCTAGGAGAACAGTACTCTACCCATAACTTATTGTAGATTACGCATACTGTCAACTAAGAGTATAAATGAAAACCTGTAACACATAATAGCCTAAGTCAATGTTAACCTACAATCTCATTTCTGTAAATAAATAAATTTATTAAATAAAATATAACCAAGCTTTTGCGTGCGGCTCCGCCCGCGTGGTACCTACATCAATAAAAAGTAGCATATGTCCTTCTCCAGGTTTTAAACTATACCTGTATCAGATTTCATTGAAATTGGTTAGGTGTTTTGCCGTGAAAAGGCAACAGTAGACAGAGCTTCTTTCGAATGTATAACATTATAGTAAGGATGTTACTCGGTAATAAAATAGCTTCCTAATGATGAAAGAATTTTTTAAATCGGTTGCGTAGTTTTTGAGTTAAACCCTTACAAACAAAGAAGCAAACAAAAAATCAAATCTTGCCTCTTTATAATATTAGTAATATAGGATAATATTAGTAATCCTATCCTAATCCTAATCCTAACTAATATTATAAAAGCGAAAATGAGTTTGTTTGTTTGTTACCTTTTCACGCCTAAACCACTAAACCGATCATTCTGAAATTTTACATATACGTTGTCAAGCGTACAGAAACGGACATAGGCTACCTTTCATCCCGAAAAAAATTACTGTTCCCGAGGAAAGCAACAATAACGTTCTTATGATAATAGATGGCGCCACGTGGTCTTTCGAATCATGATTGAATTATATTATTACAAGCAGAGTACAACCCGAAGTGATTATCAAATTCTAAATTAACGCGAGCGAATCCGCGGGCAAAAGCTAGTCCTGTATATAATATAGATAAGCTATATGTAAATATCGGGGGCCTACCATAATTATATGTCAGTTTCATAACGTGAAGGATGTTAACCTTTTGCAAGAAACGTTCTGCGCATCGGCTACGCAGTCAGGCGTGAGCTGTGTTTAACGCTAAACGGAATAAAGGGGACGATTGTTTTAAGCGACTGTCATAGAGATCATACTTATCAAAACTGCAAAGACGTTCGACTGCATATCCCCAAAGAGTTAAGTAGAGGAGTACGCATGAGATGTCGGGTTCAATTCTCAGGATCGAGTAAAATTTTATTGACGTTTTCTGTGAAGAAATTCTTAATAGAAGCACGAAGTCTGATTTGGAACTGTGCCCGGTGGATGTGTTATAGTCTCACTCTTCTAATGTAAAGTGTAAATATTAGTTTAAATGTGATTAATTAATTTAGGTTGTACTTAAATCATGTAATTAAATATTCTAAAGAGTAATGGAAAAGGTTTATCATAAATCTATACTAATATTATAATGCTGAAGAGTTTGTTTGTTTGGTGGAACGCGCTAATCTCAGAAACTACTGGTACGAATTTAAAATTCTTTTAGTGTTGGATAGCCCATTCATCGAGGAAGGCTATAGGCTATATAACATCACGCTACGGCCTATAGGAGTGGCGCATAAATAAAAATGTTACTTATACATATATAACATAGTTCTTCATTGATATCTATCGCATTCAATACTGTTTGCCTCAACGAACACAGTCAAAGAATCTAATGAATATTCATACATAGAAGTGTTTACCAAGTATAGCCATCTTGGTAAACAATAAAGTAAATGTTTTATAGAGCAATGAACTGAGACTCGAGACAATACTTTTTTTTAGAAAGACATTTCCCGCACTATTTATCCTGTGTCGCGGGGGACTTTACAAACATACAAACAACGGACACAAAGAATAGTAGAGCCTCGCTGATTTCAGCATGAATGGCTCCGCTCGAAGAGTTTGTTTGTTTGGACGCGCTAATCTCAGGAACTACTGGTCTGAATTGAAAAATTATTTTAGTGTTGTACCTTAAATACATTGTGCATTTAATATAGATCAATATGGCCCTGTACAGCATGTAATTTAAATGAATATTTTCAAAGATATTACAGATTTAAAATGCAGGGACATAGCGGTTGCGGCGGTACCGGCCGGGGGACGCGTGCCTAAGAGAAAATGTTTGTATTGTCTAATGACAAAAAAGCTGTGAACGTTATATATAAAGACATTCAGCATTGCACCCGTGCGAAGCCAGGGCGGGTCGCTAATCTATGATAAAATAAACTTTGAAAGTACAGTATTTCTGAACTGTCTAACAATATAATGAAATTGAAAAATATATAGGATTAATTATCTAAGTAATAATAATAATAATACGCCATAACAGGATTTCATGTTGATAAAACAATTAATTTTATAAAAACTCTGTACGCATAAATGTAATAGATATTTGAAGTTTGCTGTAGGTTCCTCCACAACGAAAAATTTAGTCACAAACATTGTTACCGAATCTGGGTTTCTGATTAAATGCTGGTTTAGGTAGGTAAGTCCTTTGCAATAAATATATTTTAAGGATTACGTATATGTCTTTCACACAAATCGTTTTTAAAGAAATATATTGTTTATTTTATACAAGTTGACACCAAAAGATAAAGCTTATATGGCCAATAATTATGATAGCACTATATTTCTCATACATTGTGCACAACGTACGATACGATAACACACAATAAGATATTTTTTACAAACTGCAATCGCGTACCGTTGCACTCAATGTTTTAAACAATGTTGTGGCACAATAGGAATTAATACACAGTGAGTAACAGTGAGGTGTGGTCATGTCTTGTAGTATGTGTATGCATAATCAAAACTCTTGAAATTTTATTAAATACTATATTTTGCCCGCGGCTTCTCTCGCGTAAAAGGTTAGGGTATGTTTGTAACAGTACTTGTTTAAAATAAAATAATAGCCTATGTCACTCGGTGATAATATAGCTTTTTAACGGTGAAAGATTTTTTTTAATCAGTTTAGTAGTTTTTGAGTTAAATCCTTACAAACAATCTTTATAATATTCGTATAGACTATAGCTTTTGCTCGCGTCTTCGTAGGGGTGGAATTTGGAAGGATGTAAAGTCAACGACAAATTAATTTCAGTTGTTCAGTAAATTAGGTGAATGGAACAGTCGCAAGAGGAAAACTTAAGCGAACGTTTCTCGATCAGATCGGAGGCGTTCTGGACAAAGGCCAGGTTAAGAGCTCCTTGAAGCTACGGGCGTGTATGAGGAATGTGATGAAAGTGAATGAAGCCAGGGAAGTGTGTCAGGATCGTAGCAAACGGAAATCCGTAGTCTCTGCCTACCCCTCTGGGAAACAGGCGTGAATCTATGTATGTATTATTAGATTCTATGACGATTGCCGATATATGTAATCTTAAGGTAATCACCGTATTATGTACTAGGTATATTTATCTTTGCATTTTCAGACGGAATAGGGTAGAATAGCTTTATGTCTTTCTCTCTAACTATTTACTGTTGTTACGGCTTCTAGGCGGACGGCGTATCAAATTTTGAAGTGAAAACTTCTTTAGCGGTGTTGTGCACTTTTTTTGTGATGGGTAAAAAATTTTAAACTCGCGTCAGGACACGTGACCTGATCGAAAATTCGTAAGACGGAGGGAGAATTGTCAAACTCGCGTCAGGACACGTGGCCTGATCGAAAATTTGTAAGGCGGAAGGAGAATTGTCATGTTTGTGTAAGATAGCGCAATAAATGAATATTGTATTTTACAACGTAAATGATAGTACTTTTATACTGATAATTAAAGCAATTCGTGCAAAATTATTCCCTAACCATTCCAAAATATCAAAAATGCACAACGTTAATATTCAAGTTTTCACTTCTGCCAGCACTCCCGGAGTGCAACCCGTTGTTTTTTTTTCTTATTATTATAACTTGTCTCCTAGACGGCCTATTAAAATGAAACATGCAACGATTTTAAGTTAAACCTCCAGCAATACAATTGTAAAAACTGTATTCACTTTCGTGCTGTAGTTTTTACGTGATGGGCGTACAAACATACAGACAGGCAAACATTCTAACTATAATAATTGTGTTGGCTTTTACCTTTTCCTTAAATGTCTCCTATGTAGGACTAGATACATTTTTTATATGTACATATATATAGATTCGATAGATTTTAATATAAGAAAAATATTTTGATACGGAGAATACAAAGTAGAAAAATGTCGATACAGGTAATTTTTCGTCAGATAGATGACTGATTTCAGTTAACCGTAGGTAATAACTCATGAACGTGCTCGAATATGTCCGGCAATGACCAAGAAAACTCCATCTATTATTGACGTATATAAACATAATAAGTTGTGTATCATCATGGCTTAATTGAAATTCAGGAAAAATATTATTGAATGGTTTTTTATATAGGTTGTCTTGTAAAGAATAGATATTCCTGAAACACCTCATATTCGAGGTATTGCCTAAATAAAATACAAAATATGTTTTCCAAGTATCTAGTATTCATGAATATAAAATTTACTCCTGTATTTTAATAGCAATAATGTCGTATAAACACGAGATAAAATTAATGTTTTATAGGTACCATTCTGAAATCTATACTAAATTTGAAATACACATTTCTAATGTTTTTAATTTTTTTGTAGCCTGCCTGTACTGAAAAGCAAAGTAGTATTGCAAAAATAGGTTTTTAATAACGTATCTTACGTTATAGGATTTTTTTTTAATTTGGGCCCCTAATAGCTCTACTTTAAGGTGTTTCAGGCTTATCCAGTCTTTACAGAACAGCCTGTATATTTTTGTTACTGTATACCTATTACTTTTACTTTATGACCCTAAAATTACTTTAATCTAAGGGAAAATCTAGCATAAGAAAAATTGTTTACTGATTGCTGAGTTATTAGAGACATCTTCTTTCTTTCTTTTCGTGTGGTTAGTGCTCAACCTGTTGTCAAGAGTTGTTCAAGCCGCCCATAGGCCACTGACATGGGGTAACGACTGCTGTCAATTTGACAACAGCTGGGACCGACTTTTTACGTGCCCTCCAAAGCACGGAGACGCTCAGATGAAATACCACAAAGACAATGCAATATACATTCGAATGTATGAACAACTCTACACATAAGTCAGTACGCAGCATCCTCGACCATGCAAACTAAGTATAAAATCATTTACATGTGTATTCGAAATTTATTCAAAAGCAATTGTGTGCATGTAATATTTTAGGTGTAAGTATGTTATTTTATAATTAGTATGTATTAGTTTCGTCGTATATATTTAATTAATTGGAGTACAAATTAATAAGATGTTTTAAATAAATATATACCTAATTATTATATTATGCACCTCAATACATTTTTTATTTAATATATTAATTTTAATATGATCGCTACAGATGGAAAACATTTTCTTTTGTCGTGTTCTAGAATATAACATAATAATTAATTAATTGTATTGAATATTTTATGGATATTGATACAATTTCTCTCGGATAGCTTTTGTAAATAGAGAAAAATAAGTTATTTTTTACACCGATAAACACACTACGTGTTGGTCTATAAAAATTAAAAGGTTCCTTTTAATAGTTTCTTCGGACAGCAAAAAAATGTGCAATCATTTAATTACTTTTACCTATCTGTCGATGGACAATAAGTAAAGCCAGTTCAATTGAAATATCCAACAATAGTAACACTTTCAAAGGTACCTACACAAACAAGGTAGCATGCATATAAAAACAAAAGAGATATTTTAAATTAACTCATATAACTTCCTTTATGTACCTACCTATATTTATCGCTTAGTAAGGACTCAATTTTAAACATCAACAACACATAGAGACTCATTCAAGTGCACACGCACACATCTACGCGTTGCATTTAATACATAATAAAATAAAACTATAAATAACCACTTACCCAAAGTTCCCGGGATAACAAACAGGATGCCGATGACAAACGTGCATGCTCGGAGTTCTCTTCTCCCCAAAATGATATCCACCATTGAAGATCACCTCTGAACAGCAAGGAGACGAACACCTCCCACTATCGGTACAGTCAGAGCCACAGCAAGACCTGGACCCGTCCGTGCTGCACCAGTGATCTTCGCAAGGCAAGGAATACCGCCATTCTGGAGACGGGACCCTGTAGTTGTACCTCCGATCCCAGTGCAACGTAGTGCTCAAATCCGTACACCTCTCCACGTACGCACCAGCCAACTGGTCCATATACTGCTTGTATAACCGCTTCTGTCTCTGACTCTGCGACACGTGGAGCCGCAGTACGTTTAGGAAACACATTTTAACAGCCCGCAGGATCTGGACGATTACACCCGCGCTCCGTACCAGTCTATACGTGGGCATATGCTCGACTACCAGAAACGCACGGACGAGAAGCCCGCGGAATCTCAGAGAAAACAGATTTTACTGTCTCTATTAGACCGCATTGCGAACGCGTCGTTAACAAAGAATTCCAGCGTGATTTATTAATTTCCCGTTCGTATTTGTTATATAAACACACCGTGCTGTTTATTTATATATAATCGTTTGTCATCATATGCTAAACTTTTATCGTCAAAAGTTAATAATGAACGTGATGTTTTATTGTCAACGTTTTTCGTTACATTTTAAATGTTGCGTCGAACGTCACGGCCACATTTAAATGAATGCGAGTGAGCGGGAGCGCGGCTGGTGTCCGTCAGCGCACTGCGCAGGCGCACAGCAAGCGCCGTAACTGCTCTAGGTTAAATTAACTTGCATTTCCACGAGAGGTAAAAAAACAGAACGGTTTACGGAGAAAATACGGCACAACTGAAAATAATTAGGGTTATATGCCGTGGCCGATGTCTATCCACGACTAATTGTGGTTCGATTGGAAGCGAATAGCTGGTGCAATTGTTTTACGTAAACATAAATGTTATAAACAATAGTAAGACAATACTAAACAATAGACTACAAATGATAGTTGTAATTAAAGTATTAAATAAACATCTGCAGTCCACCGAGTTCAGCTCAGACATTACACCTAGATAATTAATTATTATCAACAAGGCAGCCAATTGGGTGACCATTGGACTACCTACCACGTAAAGGTCTTGGCACGCACCGCTGACTTTTCAAAGTTATGTGCAAATAGTTATTTATCGCATGATTTGACGGTAAAAAAGAATACCTATCGTAAGGAAATCTGCGTGTCTGAGAGAGGGTGGGTATCGATATGGGTACAACCTCTCAATCCACATCACGCCAGCGATATGAAATGAATATCATTACTTATGGAGTCGGTGTCAGTGAAGGTTTAGGTTTGTAACTACACTTCTCGTATGTCTTATGAACACCCGTGTGTGCATAAGCTCCAAGGACGTTCCTTTCACTTTTTTTGCTAACATTCAACGGGTTGAACGTGTGATGTCTTACTATAATCATAACATAACATTGGCATGCACAATTACACACATAGACACAGCACGCGGCGGGGGCGGCTGACACCGACTCCAAAAATACAAATAGGTAACAATAACAATTGTACATTATATTAATCCTAATAATTCGATTGTCTTTTAAGCAGACTACAAATAATATATAAAAAATTTACTTAGGTGAACTCTAAGTAAATATTTAAATAATTGTTTGTTAGTCATAGGTAGGTATGTGTTGAGTTAGATGAGTAAAAAAGAAAAATTGGCTACCTTCTTGCGTGGTAAACGCATAGTTTGTACATTAATCCTTACTAATATTATAAATGGAAATTAATTGTTATTGGCCATAGACTCAGATCTGGACACATTCCATGCAATAAATTTCTTCACATGATGAAAAAAACTGGTTCGCCTGACTGTGAGGTATGTGGAGTTGTGGAGGACTTACACCATTTGTTGATGGAGTGTGTCAGATTTGAGTCTAGCAGAAATAGATTAGTGTCCGACTTGAATTTGAATAGAGTTGACATAGGGATGTTACACAAAATTTTATCGGAACCTAATAGCGACAACGCGAAAGTTTTGTTCAAATTCATGTCGGATGTATTAAAATAGTTAAATATGAGGTTAGTATTAGGTTTAGGCTATGATGGAACTGACATACGCTGTGCGTAAAAGTTCCAAAAAACAAAAAAAAGAATTAAAAAAAATACTATAAATGCGAAAATGAGTTTGTTTGTTTGTTACGCTTTCACGCCTTAACTACTCAACCGATCAACATGAAATTTTGCATACATGTTGTCAGAGGTACAGAATAGGACGTAGGGTACGTTTCATCCAGAAAAAAGAACTGTTGCAAATCTAGCCTAACCTAACCTACATTTACGCGAACGAAACCGCGGGTGAAAACTAGTAGAATAATAAGTAAGTAATAATAATACGCGAGTATTTTTTAACTTTGTAGTGCATTTTTTGTTTTAGAATATTCCTTATTGAAGTCGGTTTTCCTTTTGTGAATTTCTCGATTTTTGAATTTTTGATTTTTGAATCTGAAGGTCGAAGGTCGATCTACTAAACGCGCTGCTCATATGCGACAGCGCCATTTAAATGAGACAAACGAAGAAAGGGAGAAATGCCCTTTTTTAAATAGGAAATCTACCTCCAAGGCCATTTCAAAAGACTTGTGAAGAGTGCAAAAATAGGCTTGCCAAAATGCGGGCTTACATACAAAACGTTTTAAAAGAAAGTTGCTGAAGTCAACCAAATACGCATTGATCAAACCAAATACATATATCAGATCTTGATCAAATTTAAATGGTACCACATGAGAAGCACCAGCTTTCAAATAAAAAATGAATCATCAAGATCGATTCAACTATCAAAAAGGTTCCGTGGTGACAAACCTAAAAATAAAATACAGTCGAATCGATAACCTCCTCCTTTTTTTAAGTTGGTTAAAAATAAGTAACTGCTTCCAATATCTTTTTATTGATAAATCTAAAGCTCGTCAATAGCAACTAAACAAAAAAAAACGATAGACAAGCAGAGGCGAAAATGTTAATGAACTGTTTTGTCTTTGCCTATTTATATACGGCCTGTAGGTATTCATTTACCTGATACAGCCTCCTCTTATTAGAATTGACAGAAGATTAAGTTGCAGCGCTCCACCCGCGGCCAGACAATAGGTTTTCAATTATGTGTGGCACGCCAAGAACTGACAGGGTAATTTAATAAAAGCAACATAGTTTTTACACAATAATTTATTTATAGAGTTATATTTAATTTGTACAGAGATACATTTCAAACACAATAACTTACGCTCGTCATTAAAACTAGCCTATAT
The DNA here is from genome assembly GCA_963564715.1 of Catocala sponsa. NCBI lineage: Eukaryota > Metazoa > Arthropoda > Insecta > Lepidoptera > Erebidae > Catocala > Catocala sponsa. The sequence goes on along the minus strand of OY751341.1, from coordinate 21,408,368 downwards.
TCTGCTTGTATTCCTGAATATAGCTTACTATAAAATTAATTTTCACAATCGGTTCTATAGTTGCTGAACTTACATTATACATCCTAATCCTATCTATAATAGTATAAAAGCGAAAATGAGTTTGCTTGTTTGTTACCTTTTCACACCTAAACCACTGAACCGCTAGTTCTGAAATTTTGCATATACAATGTCAGGTGTACAGAAACGGACATAGGCTACCTTACATCACGAAAAAAAATACTGTTCCCGAGGAAAACAACAATAACGTTCTTATGATAATAGATGGCGCCACGTGTCTTTCGAATCATGATTGAATTATATTATCAGAGTACAACCCGAATTGATTGTCAAATTCTAAATTAACGCGGGCGGAGCCGCGGGCAAAAGCTAGTAATTATATAAACACAAAACATTTTTATTTTACGTAAATTACTACTAAGTATCCATACTAGGATGAATTCCTTTGTCGCAGGGGGCATTACAAACATCCAAGTAAGGAACACAGAGAACATCCGGACTCGGACGACTATTTGTGGATCACACATTTTTTAACGTAAGGTTTGAAACCACAACATTTGGTGCAGTGGTAGCGACAAAGCGACTACTTCAACCACTTCGCCATCTGTACACTTCAAACCCCTTTACTATATAAGAATAAATAGACTTTTACAATAATACATACATACATAGATTCACGCCTGTTTCCCAGAGGGGTAGGCAGAGACTACGGATTTCCATTTGCTACGATCCTGACATACTTCTCTGGCTTCATTCGCTTTTATCACATTCCTCATACACGCCCGTCGGTTCAAGGTTTTTTATAATAATACTATTAAGTTATATGAAAGTCAGTGGTAATGATTAAGACTGCTACGCAAGAGGTCTCGGTTTTGATTAAGACTGCTACGCAAGAGGTCTCGGTTTTGATTAAGACTGCTACGCAAGAGGTCTCGGTTTTGATTAAGACTGCTACGCAAGAGGTCTCGGTTTTGATTAAGACTGCTACGCAAGAGGTCTCGGTTTTGATTAAGACTGCTACGCAAGAGGTCTCGGTTTTTATTAAGACTGCTACGCAAGAGGTCTCGGTTTTGATTAAGACTACTACGCAAGAGGTCTCGGTTTTGATTAAGACTGCTACGCAAGAGGTCTCGGTTTTGATTAAGACTGCTACGCAAGAGGTCTCGGTTTTGATTAAGACTGCTACGCAAGAGGTCTCGGTTTTGATTAAGACTGCTACGCAAGAGGTCTCGGTTTTTATTAAGACTGCTACGCAAGAGGTCTCGGTTTTGATTAAGACTGCTACGCAAGAGGTCTCGGTTTTTATTAAGACTGCTACGCAAGAGGTCTCGGTTTTGATTAAGACTACTACGCAAGAGGTCTCGGTTTTTATTAAGACTGCTACGCAAGAGGTCTCGGTTTTGATTAAGACTACTACGCAAGAGGTCTCGGTTTTGATTAAGACTGCTACGCAAGAGGTCTCGGTTTTGATTAAGACTGCTACGCAAGAGGTCTCGGTTTTTATTAAGACTGCTACGCAAGAGGTCTCGGTTTTGATTAAGACTGCTACGCAAGAGGTCTCGGTTTTGATTAAGACTGCTACGCAAGAGGTCTCGGTTTTGATTAAGACTGCTACGCAAGAGGTCTCGGTTTTTATTAAGACTGCTACGCAAGAGGTCTCGGTTTTGATTAAGACTGCTACGCAAGAGGTCTCGGTTTTTATTAAGACTGCTACGCAAGAGGTCTCGGTTTTGATTAAGACTGCTACGCAAGAGGTCTCGGTTTTGATTAAGACTGCTACGCAAGAGGTCTCGGTTTTGATTAAGACTGCTACGCAAGAGGTCTCGGTTTTTATTAAGACTGCTACGCAAGAGGTCTCGGTTTTGATTAAGACTGCTACGCAAGAGGTCTCGGTTTTGATTAAGACTGCTACGCAAGAGGTCTCGGTTTTTATTAAGACTGCTACGCAAGAGGTCTCGGTTTTGATTAAGACTACTACGCAAGAGGTCTCGGTTTTTATTAAGACTGCTACGCAAGAGGTCTCGGTTTTGATTAAGACTACTACGCAAGAGGTCTCGGTTTTGATTAAGACTGCTACGCAAGAGGTCTCGGTTTTGATTAAGACTGCTACGCAAGAGGTCTCGGTTTTTATTAAGACTGCTACGCAAGAGGTCTCGGTTTTGATTAAGACTGCTACGCAAGAGGTCTCGGTTTTGATTAAGACTGCTACGCAAGAGGTCTCGGTTTTGATTAAGACTGCTACGCAAGAGGTCTCGGTTTTTATTAAGACTGCTACGCAAGAGGTCTCGGTTTTGATTAAGACTGCTACGCAAGAGGTCTCGGTTTTTATTAAGACTGCTACGCAAGAGGTCTCGGTTTTGATTAAGACTACTACGCAAGAGGTCTCGGTTTTTATTAAGACTGCTACGCAAGAGGTCTCGGTTTTGATTAAGACTACTACGCAAGAGGTCTCGGTTTTGATTAAGACTGCTACGCAAGAGGTCTCGGTTTTGATTCCGAGACAAGGAGTCATTATTAATTCCTATCAAGAAATTCACAGCAGCAGTACCTACGGAGTCCAAAACTACTACAACCATCTCGACCAAAACAAATCTATTCAAAGATCCATTTTTTTAACTAAAGCTTTGCTTTAGCAGAAGACAATTACGGAATTAATTAGGATAAAAAGAACACTCTCGAGCTTGCCTTGTCAAATAAGTCTCAGTTTAACTAACAGTAAATTAAATTAAATTTGGTATCATACTTATAAAGCAAGATAGTAAATAATATTCCATGCCTACCCTAAACATTTCGTGAAAGAGCCGCAGCCGAGGAGACAAAGTACCGCGGGTTGCCGACCACTGGGTTAGGCTATTTAACGTAGGACCTGAAAATTACGGATGTAAACCACCTATGTATTCTAGAATCTTAAGTAATATTATAAATGCGAATGTAAATTTATTTGTTACGCTTTATTCACATAACTTACTACTCGAAAACATTAGCATCAATGTCTCGTCAGGATCAAGAGTCATTTTTTTAGTAGGATGACGACAGTTTTCAAGTCCTTCTATAATATCTTTATATAATTTCAAAAAACCATCAGTCTCATTAAAGTGCTCTTCCAAATATTTCATTAAGTTGTCTTTATTTCTCATTATTGTAAAAGCATTGTATATAAATGTTGCATTGTACGTATCGTGGTACACCGTACCTGGAATTATTACATTGCGGTTGACTTTACCACTTATATTGTTGAAATAGTTCATATGTTGCAAACAATGTTGGAATTCAGCTAAACTATGAAGTATCGTTGTATTATACTCCAATTTCAAATCAACTTTCTTAAACAAAAAACCAAGTTCGTCGTAGATTTTCTGAGCTGCTTTAAACTGAGTAGTACTGCAAGCTGCTTCCCCCTTCTCTTTATACGTTGATATCGTTTTAGACACAGGGCCAAGTAACAAATAAGACAGTATAATGAAATAGGCGCCATCGATAAAGTCGTCATTTACATTATCAATATAATAAACTAATGACATTACAAGAACCCAACAGTCTTGAGGTATGTTCGTATGTGATAAAAGTATAAATATAATATCGTGCCCTGGACTAACTCCTTTAAAGAATTCCGAATAAACTTTCTTGCTGTCGTGTGCGATTAATTTTGGTTTAATAAACAGTTCTCTATTATTTATTTGCATGGACCATTCCGATTCGATTTCCCAATTCGAACTACTGGTACCCTTGCGGCCTATAAAACTTAACGTAGTTTTTCGAGAATTTGTCAAATATTTATGGTTATAAGAAATTATTTTATCAGCCGCCAAAATAGCATCTGGTTTATTAAAATCATTCACAATTTTTGAACCTGATAAATATCCTCGTCTTTTGATATCTACATACGGAAGTCCTATACGACCATCACAAACACCTTTGGAGAACCATTTTCTGTCGTCTTTAAATAAACCATATGGTTTTGCTCTACGAAAATATGCCACGGCTATATTGTTAGTGGGAAATAAATACAATATCTTCATTCTTTCGTACATTTCCAAATAAGCTTTGCTTGTGTTTTCGTCATTGAAGTTCTTGGACACATCAAAGTCTTTATGGAGACGTTTGACCCAACGAATCACTGTCTGCACGGCCTCATTTTCCTCGCAATGAGACAATTCAGGCATCTTATTTAAAAACTCCTTGTTTTGGCTCAATATTGTCAATAATACCGGCGTTTTAATAAAGACACCGAACAGAGCCTGATGTTTGTGATGTTCGTATATAGTGCAATGTAGTTCTTTATCACCTTTCTCGTATGTGATAGAATTGGGTAAGATACACGAAACTTTAAACAGACAGTACTCAAGATTGTCCGTCAACACGGGACACCTGAGGCTTCTAGCAACACCGACGATTGCTTCCATCGAATCATGTTCGCAACAAAAATATTTAATACCCATTTCTTCTAACACTTGCTTCTGTACATCATCTACGAGAAGAGGATCAAAGTACTTCGGGTTGTCTAAATTAAATTTAATATCATTTCTGTAATTTATGGCTATTTGATGCTTTTCCTGTGTTCTCTCCAAATCATCTTTAGAAGTGCCTTTGAATATGACGTGACATTTAATATTACAATCCAGGAAACAAGCTAACTTGCTTATTAAATAATCAGCATAACTGTCGCAATCAGGTCCTAAGACAAACTGGCATCCACTTTCTTTATACGAGTTCTTGAAGAAACTATGGCCATCGATGACAAGCTCGCGATTTGCCAGCGAATATGGCTCCTGGAGATTCTTGCTCTTGATATACCGCCTTAGGGCGGTGAACTTCATTTTTTTACCTGAAACAATGAAATATATTGGTAATATTTCTTAAACATTTATATAAATTATACTCAGGCCTGTATATAAACTGAACCACTGCTGAGGCAGGTTCCCGATAATGTTTTCTTTTATCATTAAAAACTTCGAAAAGTAGAGGTCGTTCCCTTGAGATCGATCCCATGTCTCGAGTTTGAACTCTAGACATCTATGTGGCAATCCAACGATCTACCACTTGGCTACCGATGCTTCTTTATACATTACAATTAAATTTCTTTGACTATGTATACGCAAATACGAGAGCATATTCAAACAGTGTTACAAGAATAGGGCATGTAGGTAAACTCCTACTCGCCACTTCACCAGGACCAATCGGCGTTTTGCTAAGTTCAGAAATAATGTATTCCAGACTGAATTTCGGTTACGGCGGCCAATCTTAACGGAGACTGGCTATCTGCGCAGGAGATATTATAGTGCACAAGTATACAAACACAAGTGCACTCTCTGTTCCCTAATCCCCATGATCAACACGACCGGAGAGAGATCAGGCGGAGTATAAAACGGCTTTACGTGCTTTCCGAGGCACGGGCATGTCTATCACCGCCAACTTCCTAACTCAGGGCTCGTATTGAGATTTCTTAACAGAAAAATAACTTTTTTTAGCCCGACCCGGGATTCGAACCCGAGATCTCATGCATAGCAGTCGCATTCTCTACGTCTGCGCCACGGAGGAATTTAAAAATATTGCCTCATCAATATATTATTATTTTGAATAATCATTTTAAATCTTTATTCACCACTAGACAGCTGTCCTTCGCGGTTGATGATCAATCACTGCTGCGCCCCCGTACTCATAGCTTAATGTTATATAGCCTATAACCTTTCTTAAGAATTGGACATTTTATCAAGACGTAAAATGCCAAATATCAGCATGTTCAAACATACAAACTCTTCAGTTTTATTATATTGTTATTATTAGAATAGATTCAGAAATGTAACAGCACAATCATATATTATATTGTAACAATAACATTATAGTTGAAATTTAACTCATAAGAATATATTTACTTGGATAAAGAAGGATCTGGATCTACCTTCATCCAGGTTATAGTTTATCTATTATGTGGCTTTTTTCATCCAAACTTAAAGTTTAAGTTTAAGCTTATATACCCAGCAACTCCTATATAAGTAATCGCTCTCAGTTCGTAGAGATTCGCAATAATGACGGATCGACCTCTCGGTCAGATGTAAAAACCCTAAATAGGGGAGTTCCTCAAGGTTCTATGCTAGGACCAATTTTATTCAATATTTACAGTGCTGACATATTACATGTTATAAAATATTGTAAATTTCATATATATGCGAATGATGTGCAAATTTATATATCTTTTAAACCTCACGAAATGCAATTAGCAGTGGATAAAATTAATGTAGATTTGAATAACATTTTTAATTGGGCCTATAATAATTCCTTAGTTCTCAATGCTTCCAAAACGAAGTACATGATCCTGGGATCTAAAGACCAGATAAATAAAGTTGATCGGGTAAACCCTCACATTGTTATGAATGGTTCTGTAATAGAACGAGTGTTCGAAGCGCGTAATCTGGGACTTGTTATGGATGACGGGTTGAGGGTTGAGCGACATGTTTCAGATGTAGTTCGCAATTGCTTTTATCGTATGAAATTGTTGTACAGACTAAGAGAATATCCTAGCACCGATCTTCGTGTGCAACTTACTGACTCACTTGTTCTTTCCAAATTTAACTACCTCGACGTGGTGTACGGCCCAAGATTATTGGCGAAAACCTCAAATAATTAAAATATGACAATAATTAACTCCCTGAGACTATATTATTTTAATGCGACTTTATGTTTTGGTGAAAACCATAAAATCCATTGATTATTTTAATAGCATTTATTTATTCAATTTTTATACAAAATTATTTATTTATGTATTAGGTACTGTAAGATTACTAAATTAAGTTTTTGTTATTATCCTTAATTTTGTATACCTAACAATTAGGTAAGTCAAATTAAAACTTATTTAAGTCCCAAAATAACATGTAGGTACATAAAATGTTTATTGATTAGTCATTTTTCGGTTTAGAACAATATAATAAAAAGTATATATTTGTCATAAATTATAGTTACCAAATAACTATAAACAGTTGCCAGAATCAATACTATACCAAATTATTGATGTGTCATAAATTTTATTGAATTTGATAGTGGAATGTCGGAGTAAATAATTTGTTTAAATGTGTCACCTGGGACTTCTATGTACACATTTTAGTGACACTAGTGCTAAACGCCTACAATATATTCTATTCATAAGCCATCTAAAATATGTTGGATTTCACTCAAACTAAGGTTATTCGGGCTGAGCGAGTAAGAACATCTACTATATAACCTATCATAATAATGTAAACTAAAACTATAAGATTCAATAAAAAATATACTATTATTATATTATATTTAAGCCTCTTTGCCAATTCTTGTAATGTAAAGTGAATTATTTTCATTGTGTTTGGTTGCAGGCTAATTGATGTAGGTTAAACCTTAAAATAAAATTAGTTTTGTTATTATTTTATATAATTGGCCTTTGCTAAATGTCCTAAGTAATTATATGGGTGTTACTGTTAACAAATAAACAAGCAATTTCAATATCCATATTTAGTTATCTAGCTTACTGAGTCGTAACAGCATACCAGCGGCCAAACCCAATAAGCATTTCAAGACTTGACAGCTCAAGGTAAACTAATATCATTGTATAGCACAAAAAAGGATAATGTGGTACCTCAGTTATAGTCTGCATAAGTAAATAAATGATTTATTATAATTTTTAGGAACACTTTAGCCCGTTGGCTAAGGTGTTATCTTACTGCTATAACTAACATTTTCAGGCTTATTAATAAACTTATCAAAAGAAGAATGTTCTCAATAATTAAAGTCTGTATATATCTTTTGCCTTTTTACTTTTAATTGGCTATAATATTTTTATTTGTGAACCAATGCAAATTTGTGTTTTTTGATGGACTACACACAGCGGATTCTTTCTGTGATATGCTGGGATTTCCTAAATAAATTAGGTTCTATTCTTATATACTATCCTTGCTATCAAAGTTTATTGACCAATTTTTTTAACTTGTGTTGAGGCCTTAGCTGTATTATTAACAGTATATTATATCATGCTTATATATCGCCTAGGACTCTGGCAGTCTTGTTCAAACCAACATTTTGCTAGCCCTCCAGTGCAGAATGGAGATAATTTGTTTATTTACTTACTTATTGTTTTACAAGGAAAACAATAAGTAAGTAAATAAATACACGTATATATTTTATTGTGCCCATTATTAGGCAGGTACTGCTTAAAACATAACTGGAAAACATATTTAAATGAATTAATTGTAATTAAACTTACCTGGTTTTACTCAAATTCAACAATTTTATTATATGAGAATTAAGAGATGATATTCTAAATTGTTGCACTCGTAGTTTTATCACTATTGACACATAGGTACACATGCGCGGCTAAGCTTGCACTTCTCAATGAACAAACTAAACCAACTAAGTCAGACTCTCTACGATGCAAGCCCTTTTTATATGAACACATCAGTCGAAGAGATTTGAACTACGGCCAATGAAATATCAACCGATACAACACATTACATGTATACAGGTAGATATACTACAACTACAATACGTAGGGTGACGTAGTTTCTACGGAGTCGAAGACAGAGGGACACAGCAGAGGGAAAAGCCCATCTATAGACAAACAAGCAATAATATATTTTTTATGTAAAAACAAAACTTTATATAGAACCAATTTGTCTATTGATACATTACTATTCAGCTTTGTTGCAATGAAGGTTCTATTAAACCATATTTTACTAATTATATACATATATTATTACAGTTTTTGATTTGTGAGCATAAAACCTACAAAGGGAATACGAACATCGATATCTTCTCAGCTCTGGCTAAGATTTCAGGATAAAGTTTCCGTAGTATATTAATTATACTCTTTGGGTTAAAGCAGCGGATATTCTCGGTAGAAACACCGAATTAAGTGGTCTCAAGCACAGACATACAATTATGTAATGTACGGTCAAAGACAAAAGTCGAATAGCATCATAAAATAAGTAATCACATACAGTTCCGAGCGAATACCTTTGTATGTGTGATGTTTCAACACAAACAATGAAACAATATTCAATGTAAATGATAGTAGGTGAAGTTCGTCATGCGCATATATGCAACGCTAGACAAAACAGAGCTCTTGTCTAAGTACCTATATAACTATAATTAGTACTATTCCGTATATTTAACAACAGTGTCCATATTTCAAATTTATGCTTAAATGTTCCGATAGCGGAACGGATAACGAGTCGAGACTATAGTACTGACTTCCACTTTTTGTTTTTTTATTACTTAAAAGAAACGTTATTTTTATCTAATTATTATCCAAATTTAGTGTTTTATTAGGAATTAAACTAAAATTATTATAAATTTGAGAACTTGTTATTTTTATTAAACGAATAAATAAATAATGCAAATTATAATTAAAATAAACAAAATTTATTTAATTTATAACAACATTATTTTACTATAAATAACAATGTCAAAATATGATTACCGAAAATGTTAATAAGTCTTGAAGTAAAATAACAAGACATCGATATTTCTAATATTAGAAAAAAACCAAAAAGATTAAATTATCACTTCTACAGGGGATCGAAACAACTAGCGTTAAGTTTAAGAACGCACTATTACCAACGTAGCTATAACATCACTTGCATATCTACTTGAAATTAATAGTTACAATCATATTTAGAACAGGCGATAGAATAAGTGAAGCGGGTTTATTACCTAGGTTTACGACCTTTTTCAATAAAATCATTGCACACTGTATGTGTGCAATGATTTTATTGAAAAAGCTCGTAAGTAAAACTTGTTGCGATTCTATCACTTTTTAAAATTGCTACTGGACTTTTGCACCTAACCGTACATATTATATAGGAAGTAGTACATACAGCGACACATCAACCTAGACTGTTTGGACTTTGAACTATTAGAAATTGAACGCTGCGAATCGTGCGAGAAAGTGCGTTATATTTTTGTTATGCTCTATCCTTACCATTACATTGACACCACTATGCACTGTCCCTTTCCGACAATTCTCTATTTTGTATGTAGCGTAGATATGCGTATTATCGTATATAGGGTGTCTAACTTGATGTGTAGCAGTGTGTACTTCCTATAGTACTAAGTTGATCTCAAACACCTTTGTCGTCGTCATTATCTTATCTTGTGTGTGGGGGCCAGTCAGTACAGAACGGCGCGGCGACACGACACTTCGACCCAGTGGGATCTTTTATGTCGGCCCCAAGATTTATCCCTTAGCTATCTCCTTATAAATTAGCCACAGTGTACAATTCAGAGGGAGAAGCCTGAAGTCTTCAGGGTTTGGATATGCCTAACTTGATGTGTAGCCGTGTGTACTTCCTATAGAACTAAGTACATCTTAGACACCTTTGTCGTCGTCATTAGTTTCTTTATCTATTCACTTGGACAGCAGTCCAAATGCGTAGTTAACGAAACGAACATTCATAATTACCTATCATAATGCCTTATCTTATTTCTACATTACAAAAACTTACTAAGTAACTTACACTATCTTTCCTGTAATTTACTATAACATTTTTTGATATGATATGATATGAATTGCCGTTGGAGCAAACGAATCTTCGGAGAGCCCGACATAAAATCGGAGTGGCCTATGTCCAGCAGTGGACTACAACGGATAGTCTACTGCTGGGCGTAGGCCGGTAACCGGTTACGAATCGACTGAATAAAGCATAGATCAAGTATGTCTAGCGTTTAGCAGGCTCTATTTGTGTGTGGCCGTATGTGACCTCATTATATCCGAACGCCATGTCGTAACATATGTCACGGCGAATGTCATGCTGTTGACATTCTTTGACAATCATTGAGTCTGACTCCTATGTTTATATTTTGATTGCTCGATTCCGCCAAATTTTAAATAAATAATCTGATAAAACTTTTGAAACATGTCCATAATCTGGCAGTATCATGTTTTTCGATTTGTATAAAACTATATTGTATATAACTATTCTCATAGATGGAACAAGAGAAGCGAGGGGAGCTAGAAGGCGTTGAAAAATTTGATATAAAGTTGAAATCAAAACCGAAAGATGGTGTCATTCTGCAGCTTCATCACACGGTAAAAGGACCAAATGGAGAATGTCGAAGAATACGGTTTTCCACCGCTACATTCGATGACACCCATGAAAAACTTGCATGTGCTGACAATGCAGGTAATATTTTTATACTCGACTTTAATGACTTAAAATTTTGGAAGCTGACGGGCGTTGGATCTTGCACTGCGCTACAATTCGTGCCGAATAAGTCAGATACATTGATTACCGCTACCGCTAAAAAGTATGACATGAACTTTATAGATATTGAAACTGGGCAAGTCTCTTTAACACTAACAGGGCACTCAGCACCTGTAAAGCATATTTCGTTTTCAAACAATGTCAAAGTTAACAATCTTCTCACAGCAAGTCAGGCTGAAGCCATCTTATGGGAGCTGCGGAACCATACTAAATATTTTACATTGAATACATACCTTGGGGCACAAATTCAACAGATCCTGTTTACTCCAGCTGGAGACTACCTTGTGGCATGCTTTCAAAATGACACTGTACAGATTTGGAAACATGAAACAATGAAATCGATTAAGCAGATTATTCCAAGTGAGTTGAAACATATGAAAAATATTGCTTTCACTATGAATGGTCGTGCGATGGCAATGGCAGGACTAGCACCCACATTGATATTATTCAGTATGGACACTTGGAAAGCTCTTAAATCCATAGATTTATCTAAATATAACATCTCAGGGGCTAATCAAATAGCATTTATTCCACAATTGTTCGATGGTGGTGCAAACAAAGTTCTTGCTATTTTAAGCAGTGATTGTATACTTAACTTGCTAGATTTGGAGACTTTAACAATAATACATATCATACATCCAGAGTCATCTGGCATTCGCAAGTTTTCTGTTAGTCCCTCAGGCAAATACTTCCTATGCATCTTGCAGCTGGGTGAAGTTAATATTTATAATTCTGCATTTGTAATGGACACCACTCAATATGCTCAAAATTTTGCTATTGAAAGTGTAAGTGTAAAGAAAGATTTGCCTTGTACGTCAACTCATAAGTATGACTCACAAGAACATCAAAATACCAAGTCTGAAGTTGAACAAAAGATGCGTATCTGTATGGATAGTGCTAGATTAAGGAGAATATTAATGCAATATGGTGAATATCCTGACAAATTTCGATCTATTATCTGGAGATCGCTATTGGACACACCACATAATAAAACTGCATATACAGCCTTGGTGGATAAAGGTATTCATACAGCATACAAAGATATAGAAAAACAATTTACTATTCACAGTACCGTAACATTAAAGAATCTGAAACGTTTACTCTCCTGCCTAGCTCATTGGTGTCCTTTGTTTGGTGTAATGAAGTTTTTGCCTGGTTTTGTATTTCCATTTGTGAAAGTACTACAAAAAGATCCTCTTCTTCTATTTGAGGCTGTAGCTACAGTTTTGTGCAATTATTGTCAGTTGTGGTTTGAATATGCTCCATTCCCCCCAATCAGTGTACTAGCAATTATAGAAAATATTCTAGCTGAACATGATCAGCAACTTTTAAAACATTTTTGCGAGGTTGGTATCACTAGTCAGACATATGCTCTAAAAATACTAGAAACTGCATTCAGTGAAGTACTAACATGTTCGGAATGGCTGATATTGTGGGACCATATACTTAGTAATGAACCGGCATTCATTGTTATGGCTGTTGTTTCATATAGCATTGTACAGAGAACGGCATTACGGCGTTTAAAATCTCATGAACAACTTGAAAACTTTTTTCACATGCAGAATCCTATAGATAAGAAAACATTTTTGAAGAAAGCATATGCTTTATTAAACGAAACATCAGAAGATATACACCCAAGGCGATTCTTTAATCCTTTTGTTTCATTAGAAAAGGGGGAATGCTATCAACAATTCACAGGTTATCCTAAAGCAACAATATGTTTGAAATTAGCCAAAAAAGACAGAATGTGTATGAAGAATGATATGTACACATTAAAACAACTAACCGCAAAGAGTCAAGAAAAAGAAATTAATCTGAAGACAAAACACGATAAAATAAAGCATGGTAAATTTCATAGTGACGATGAAAGTGTAGAAGACTGCTGTATTGAGAAACACAGAAAGGCGAAAAGGAAAAGTCACGAGTACATGCTAAATAAAGAAGATTTCTGTAAAAAGGAAACCAAGGAAGAATTGATTGAAAGCATTATATATCCTACTACAGTTCATGTAAAGCCAAAACTTGATGATATAAAGGATATGAATAAGGATAAGGAGCTTTGTAAACGTTCAAGATCAAAAACAAAGAAAAAATCTGGCAAGAGGAACGAAAATTTAGAAAAAGAAATTGAAAAGTTATTAACCACATACACTAATTCAGATATATCCGATGCGTGAAAATTTATTATTGTGTTCCTTAAAGGAAGAAATTGAAAGGAAAAGCTATCTATTGAAATTAAACTACTATAAACGGATTTTAAACTGTTACACTACTACTATTAACCTTTACTAATTTTTAAGCTAATTAAAATCCGTATATAGTAGTTTAATTTCAATGAATAACATTCGCGTAAACAGAAGAGGAAAAGCTATGTATTTACATATACGTTAGTTTATTGTATTACTGCCAAGTTTAGTTATTATTCGCATTAAACTGATAATTATACTTTCTTTCTTTTACATCTTATTTATTTCTTTGATGGTCGTGGTATAGTTGATTTTACGTGACTGAACTTCTTTCTGGACGAGCCACTAAGGTTGGGACTCTCTGCAATGTTCGTTGGCGTACGTACTGGCGTTAATATTTTTGGTTTGAAAAGACCTGAAAATTAAAATGGGATTAAATGTAATGACCACCAAAAATACTAATTGCGCAGCAAAATATGCTTACTAAAATATATCATAACGAGCACCTATACGCGTCAAATCACTGCATTCCGTCTCGGAAGGGTTAAGTTACGTTAGGTTCCTTCTTAAACCCACCCAAAAATAGACGTCACCGTCGACTTATTTTGATCTCTATAAACATATTTTGCTGTACAATTTGGTGATCATTTCCTATTTTTGACTGTTATATTTTACTATATCTGGTGATAAGTTAAACATAAGCCAATTAAAATTAGAAGTACTTAGTTATTGATTATATATGATTAACCATCTAGTTCCTCATTAAACACATCACTTTCACAATCGTCATCCTCAAGACAAAACACAAGATATATTTTCTGCTGATTCCAGTTAACGGAACAGCACACTGGGATCCCCCTCCAAAATATTAAATTTTATCTTTTGGCCTCGTAGAAAGTACTTATGTACTTCCCCACTCGGATTACGTACTATGTTACGGGAAAATCCCCGGCCTCTCACAAATTTAGACGTTCAGAAGTGTTACTTTACGACCTAAACCAGTAAAGATATTTTGATTTGATTTATCTGAAGAGCAAAATAGGCTATTCTGTTCCTGTTTTTCTTTTCTTTGGCTTGGTTGTAATATTCCAATGTTAAGAAAAGACAGTAATTCCCATGCACTGCGGTTACAGCTCACTATCAAATGTGCTGCTGGCTCACCTACGACTGATTATGTGATACTACTTATCGCTCAATAATCATGATAGGCACGGGTACAATCTCCTGGAGCAGTCTAGCTAGAGAAGTACTTTAACCTTGCTTGAGTAGATAGCAGAGAAATAATTTTATGTTCTTATCAAAGCGCTTAACTGTTAATAGGATACAAGTTATCTTTGTCCCTTGGGAGCAGTTTGATTCCTTTTTTGCAAACGACAAAAATTTAAGCTATAACTTGCGCGATGTCGCACACACGTAATACCTCCAATTGTGTAAGAATCCACAACATACGGTAACCAATGACTCTCTTCTCCCTAGCCATTATCATTCCCAAGTCACTTGAGGTCGGCTTTTCTGGTCTAACCGGATTTTACTAGATATCAGTTTTTACACGGAGCGGCTGCCACCTGACCTCCGCAACCCGAAGGCTAACGATACCCTAAGGCTACGGTAACCAATGACTAACAGAAAAAAACATACTATTAAGTTTACTACTGGACTCCTGAGTTTTAACAGTCTTGGTGCTTGAAGGCTCCTTCTTCATTTTGAATAGTCTAGGTGATATACGACGTAGTTTTGATAACTTGCTGTCCTTTGTAGCAGAGTTAGGGAGTAGACTTGAGGTTGAAGTACTTTCAATTCGCTTCAGTTTATTTTTTGTTAAGTCTTCCTTAATATTTCCGGATAAGTTTGGGCTCGAAGCAAATTGAGCTTTGAAGGATTCAGCGCACTGGAAAAAACAATAATGTCCTAGTTTACCAATGACATGACATTTGCTTGTAACAGCGCGTTCATACACTTACGTACACCATTATCTTTGTCTTACTCGGTAAAAAAGACAGGAAAAGCAAGACCCTCATTTCAATAAACTCGTGTAAATGCATCTTTATAATTTTACAAATCGCTTTATCGTTACTCCTAACTGCATAAGGCATATACAAGCGTTCTGCGTTTGTCTGTTTTTAAGTGCCACTGAGGGCTGTCTGCAGACTTATTCATGCAAAATTAAGAGTTTACACGAACTTACTGTTAAAATGAGAATATTAACATTGTGTAAGCCTTCAAGACGTATGATACAAAATTCTTATACACGCTCCAGTACTGTATTCACACATAGTATGTTAGAATCTATTAGATTATACAACAAAAAACATAACAAAAAAGTATGACCTATTCACCTGTAGGTATAACATAAACCACATCATAATGTTATACTCTTTTACCACAACCACCGTATCTATTAAAAAAAACAGTAGCTACAAGATGTCTGAAAGTGTGCTCGATAGAGGATAAAAGACACCCTCTGAATTTCGTGAGACTTAAAACATACCTACATATTTGCCAAAATGTCAGTGTGATTCAACTTTGGTCACCCCTAAATGTCCCACAGATGTGAAACTATGCATAATATATAGATCTAAGTAAAGTATGAAAGACTTTATATTAAATTTATACCTTTAAGACGGAGATCTTGGATACGTCAAGAGCAAGAGAAGATATTGATGAGTCATGTCGACCATCCTCCATATATTCTCTTATCACGTATGACAGTTTAGTGTGAAGCTCCTCTGCTGCCTTTTCCGCAGCGATTAAGCTATCCAGAAGACCGCTTTGATAAGTATGAATAGGACTGCAAAATATAATACATATCATTGTTAGTAGGTACCTATTGTTTTAAATTTACGCGAATGTAGGACATTAAACTTAAAACTTAGGATTAAATTTAAACTACTTAAAACTTAGTTTTGATAAACCACAGATTTGACGAACACATACTCGCAGAAGAACACCGATTGGTACCAAACGGCCTCGCGATATATTTGAAATTATTAAACATCCTCCCCAAACAATTGACGATTGAAACAAGTGGCTATAAGTTTGTTTAGAGCCTGGTTCTACTCATAAAATCTTTTCAACTTATGTGTTCAAGAAGTGATAAACTTTTTATAGTAATAAAGTTTATCAGGAACTTAAATTTGACTTTCTAATCCAATAAAGACCGATTGAACCTACCACCAACTTGAGTTCCAGAAATTCATTTAGACACCGAAGTCCAAGAAGAAGTAAAGTAGAGAAAGTCTTTTAGATAGATACTTCAGCTCATTTTGCGTATAACGAACAATAATTAAATATATCAGTGCCTCGATAGTCAATCGTTAGGGAATGTGGCTGCTGTGCTCATGCACCTCATGGTCACAGGTTCAAATACCGGGTGGGCCAAAAGAGAATTGTGAAGAAAGTACCTCGAGGTCTTGTTGCGTCTTCTAACACTGCCCGGTGTTGAAGACAAAGTGTAGGTGCTTTGTCTACGGCACATTGTCTTCTGAAATCATATTTTAATATATAGGAACTGTAAATAATATAAAGTTCACAAAACTTCACTTATAGTTTTTTGGTAAAAATTTAATGGTAAAATTGAGCTCGATTGATTCACCCAATGAACTGCCCACAAGAAGATAGTATTTCAGGCAGTATTGACTGTAAAGTTGGTTAAGTCCCAATTAAGAAAATATTAACGCTTATAATGAATTAGTATGTGAAAACGCAGATGCTTTAAGAAAATATTTACAATGAAACATAAAGTACTAAGTTCAGATTGTTTGATTTAACTCTTCAAATTATATAAATCTCTCGCGTTTTTATGTTATTAAGCTGTCAAATTTAAAAATGGTTCCATACTTTCTTGTCGGTCCCATTGTCGGCGTAAGAATCAATGAGATTCGCTCGATGCAGAAATCTTGGCGCAGGCAGCGGCTGGTCTAAACCCTTGTTGGCTCCTGCAGTGAGAGTATCAAGCGACCGGTATCGTGTCGGTGTTTCAGCTTTAATTGGGAAATTTCTGGAAATACCATTATCGTAATCAATATCACTCTCGCTTGCGCTTTTATAGTAAAGTCATCGTCAGGGACAGGAAAGGTTGAAGATAGGGCGCAGCTGAGTGCCACTTCTGCCTTATTCACGCACAATTGAAATGTGGAGCCATATTAAAATTAAAGATTCATAGTGTGTACAAGATTAATATGTTCGAGAACAAAAAACCAAAAACGTAGGTAAGTAAAGTATTTTTATTATTTGTTTTCCACGTGGATTTACATTTTACACACAAAATACAATTCATATAGAATATTTGGTGATGAGCCCTTTTAGCTAAGCATCAAGCAAGCTGAACATATTTATGCGCTTTGGTCATCATGTTTCTCATAATCTATATTCATAGTATAATGAAACTCAATCGTTTAAAATATTATGTGACTATATTACCAAACTCACAGCAATTACACGGACTATTGAGAACGTCTTACTCAGTTGAATGCTAGTTCCTTACTGCTGAGCGATCTTTCGCTGAGAGAACGAGTTATTTTTCCCCTCTACAATAACCCCACTATTTAAAAATTATAGTTGGCTGTGTTGCCAATTGAATAAATAAAAACTCCCGAACAGAATTATTAACAAAAATAAGAAATCATGACATTCGGCCATCCGATACCATGCTACTCCTGGAGCACAACCTCAACTAAAATCACTCAGTTTTCATTATCACACGATCAAGATATGGTGTTAGCAAGAATGAAAAGTATATATCCATTTCCCTATGCATAACAGAGAAACATCCCGATCATCGAATTTTAAACAAAATTAAAAAAATTACTATTGAAGAATTGCTTTTATACATTACATGAATATTGTTATTTCACACATGATACTTTAAAACGAAATGTCTATTAGCAATATAATATTAAGTACTGTATAAAATTATACGATGTATTTATTTTTAATTTATCTTGACTTATGTAATTATTAAATGGAAATTGACATTGTTTATACTATTTTTTTTTTACAGTTACGGTATTATTTATTTCCTTCGCATATTTATAATTATTGTTCCTATTGATAATGAATATTATGTCTATTAATTATTGTTGTTTTATTTGTACTATCTAATAACACAAGTTCAGGGCAACACTTATGAACGTCAAAGCTACACAATTCCCTTTTTGTGAATTTACATTTACTGCCACGTTCAGCAAGGCAAGGGTGTAGGGCTCATGAGAAGAACGGGCAAGAAACTCATGGCCACTCTTTTGTTCAAATCATGACTGTACGCCTACTATCTTATACTATCTTATCCAGTCAGTGCAGACCGGCGACACTTCGACCCAGTGTGATCGTTTGTGTCGACACTCTCCCAATAACGACTGCCATAGATGTTCATGGCAGCCGGGACCGACGGCTTAACGTGCTCTCCGAGGCACGGAGCAGGCGATAATTGTCAATCAATACGCACATAACTTCGAAAAGTCATATAAATTCCGAAAGTCAGAGGTGCGCGACGTGGGTTCGAACCCGAGACCCTCTGCATTGCAGTCTGTTGGTCTCCCCACTGAGCTATCGCTGCGTACGCCTACTAAAGGCGAGGTATGATGTATCTTAATGTAACATCCTCTGTAATTATGTCTCATATGCATACGAATAAACTTCTACTTCAATGTCATCACATCACTTCAACGTCATCAAACCATCTCAATGTCATCACATCACTTCAACGTCATCAAACCATCTCAATGTCATCACATCACTTCAACGTCATCAAACCATCTCAATGTCATCAAACCATCTCAATGTCATCAAACCATCTCAATGTCATCAAACCATCTCAATGTCATCAAACCATCTCAATGTCATCAAACCATCTCAATGTCATCAAACCATCTCAATGTCATCAAACCATCTCAATGTCATCAAACCATCTCAATGTCATCAAACCATCTCAATGTCATCAAACCATCTCAATGTCATCAAACCATCTCAATGTCATCAAACCATCTCAATGTCATCAAACCATCTCAATGTCATCAAACCATCTCAATGTCATCAAACAATCTCAATGTCATCAAACCATCTCGATGTCATCAAACCATCCCAATGTCATCTAACCATTCCATCAAATTATTTCAACAAATCATTTCAATAAATCATTTCATCAAATCATTTCATCAAATCATTTCATCAAATCATTTCATCAAATCATTTCATCAAATCATTTCATCAAACCATTGCAGCAGACCATTTCAGCAGACCATTTCATCAAACCATTTCATCAAACCATTCCATCAAACAAATCATTTCAACAAATCATTTTAATAAATCATTTCATCAAACCGTTCTATCAAACAGTTTCACCAAACAGTTTCATCAAACCGTTCCATTAAAGCACTTCATCAAACCGCTCCATTAAACCGTTCCATCAAACCGTTCCATCAAACCGTTCCATCAAACCGTTCCATCAAACCGTTCCATCAAACCGTTCCATCAAACCGTTCCATCAAACCGTTCCATCAAACCGTTCCATCAAACCGTTCCATCAAACCGTTCCATCAAACCGTTCCATCAAACCGTTCCATCAAACCGTTCCATCAAACCGTTCCATCAAACCGTTCCATCAAACCGTTCCATCAAACCGTTCCATCAAACCGTTCCATTCAACCATTCCATCAAACCATTTCATCAAGCCATCATAAAATCATTTCACCAAATCATGGGGCTTTATTTAAGGCTACTTTGACCTCTAACAATTTTCACAGAAATTTCGTTTGCACCATGATCAAATTGAAGGAACAGAACTCTTTTATTATCACTTGTGTGTACCTACATAAATTCACTTTTAACCTCACAATGAAACCTCATACATAATAATCAAAACATACATCTACATTATTTAAACAAATCCAAATACCAATATGGTCTTTACGAATCCAACATCGTCATTGGGTCAAATAGCTGTCAAAAACATATCAACCAAATATTTCTATCTATATTTCACATTTCCTAACATTCATATCAATCATAATAAAATACTCATACCCATACCTCACTCTTAGTATCAGATCTCTATATCTGTCCTATATCATCCATCTTATTTTATGAACGATACCTAAATGCATTCAAAAGATAAAAAGATTTTTAATATCGTTCGAAAACCTATACCAAAACCAAACCAATATACAATCTTATTTTAAATCATTGACTATTAATATCATTCAAAAATTATGTCAAAATTCTGAGAACTCCTTCAAACAAATTCAATCACATGATTTAGTGTAAAATTTCATTACCTCTATTGTTTACATAAGTTACCGATGTCATGCCTGATGCCGCCCTCCGATAGCATTACGTTCTCATGCATTCATTCTAATAACGGTGTCAAATTTTTAAACAATACCTTTGTAAGAAAAGTGGACTTGATTATGCAGCTATAGTCAATAAATGCTCTTATACAAAATAAAATGGCTTCATAATGTTTAGCAAATTATAATAGAATTATAAAATTTATAATCCAAATAACAATGAACATGTCTCTTTAATCATACTATAATTTAGGGAGATATTTCATTCGAAAGATTACAATTTTAATCTACTGTTAACCGAATAATTATAATGTGTGCTATACAATTAAGAGTGAAACCGCGCGCATCTATAGTATGCGTAACGGGTCAGATAACATGACTGTACATCGGACACCTATTGCGACACAATAATGGAATGCACAGTTATAAAAACTATCAGAAATATAACTCAAAATGATAATGGTTTATGTTTTAATTAAGTTAATTAATATGCCTTTAAAATTATTATGATATATGCCAAATTAGAAAAACAAACCGAATTTGTATATTCCATGCTATCTTAGAACATAAACATGTTCAAAGACAAACAACATACCTATATGCATCTAAAAACGTATAATGGAATTAAAACGTATGATCTTTAAGAATCGGCAAATTATTATATATCCCATTGTAATATAATTTCTTTAAATCGTATTTGTTTATTGTCAACAGGCATAATTGTCCAAAATCTTTTCTATGATAGTTATATTATATAATTATCATTATATAGTATTACGTTTTAGTTAAAATAAAAAAAAAACTAAAGTAGGTATATCTAATGTGCACAAAATTATAGTAATTGTCCGCGAAAATATTTATAGACAAATGTCACCATCAGGACCTGGAGTCATCGCGTCGTCCGATTTAATGGTCTCAAAAATAAAAATATAATATCATTAGGACTGAATCGATATTTTCATGCCTAGATGACTAAACATTGTAAAAGTCAGTAATGGACCATAGTATTACATAAAATATGGTTATCCTCTAATATTTCAACTTCAAAAAATTATCTATGCTACGCACATATGACACTGATCATTTCAATGATGTACACTATGTAACTTGAATGTACTTGGCTCACTAACGAGACAACTAATCTTTGCTAGTCGACACACATACATGTCATATGTATGAGGCGAACCTAACCTCATATTAATTTAAGCACATTTAGCTAAATACACACATAACCTCTGCTAAAAAGCAAAAGGCACACAAATAAAAAGGCATATTAATCAAAGCATACTTGGCTAAAGCATGAGGCACACATAACCTCTCCTATTAGCACATAGATACATAGGAAAGCAGAGACTACGGATTTCTATTTGCTACGATCCTGTCAAACTTCTCTGGCTTCATTCACTTTCATCACATATCTCATACACGCCCGTCGGTTCAAGGAGCTCTTAACCTGGCCTTTGTCCAGAACGCCTCCGATCTGATCGAGGAACATTCACCTAGGTTTTCCTCTTGCGACTATTCACACTAGCCTTAAACTTTCTTAATCCTTCCTCGTCCATTCTTTCTACATGTCCAAACCAGCTTAACATACCATTTTCTATTCTTCTCACTATATCCACTTTCATGCCTATTAGCACGAGGCACACATAACCTCTTAGTAGCACGAGGCACACATAACCTCTTAGTAGCACGAGGCACACATAACCTCTTAGTAGCACGAGGCACACATAACCTCTTAGTAGCACGAGCCACACATAACCTCTTAGTAGCACGAGGCACACATAACCTCTTAGTAGCATACGAGGCACACATAACCTCTTAGTAGCACGAGCCACACATAACCTCTTAGTAACACGAGGCACACATAACCTCTTAGTAGCACGAGGCACACATAACCTCTTAGTAGCACGAGGCACACATAACCTCTTAGTAGCACGAGCCACACATAACCTCTTAGTAGCACGAGGCACACATAACCTCTTAGTAGCATACGAGGCACACATAACCTCTTAGTAGCACGAGCCACACATAACCTCTTAGTAACACGAGGCACACATAACCTCTTAGTAGCACGAGGCACACATAACCTCTTAGTAGCATACGAGGCACACATAACCTCTTAGTAGCAAACGAGGCACACATAACCTCTCTCTTAGTAGCAAACGAGGCACACATAACCTCTCTCTTAGTAGCAAACGAGGCACACATAACCTCTTAGTAGCAAATGAGGCACACATAACCTCTTAGTAGCAAACGAGGCACACATAACCTCTCTCTTAGTAGCAAACGAGGCACACATAACCTCTTAGTAGCAAATGAGGCACACATAACCTCTTAGTAGCAAACGAGGCACACATAAGCTCTTAATAGCAAACGAGGCACACATAACCTCTTAGTAGCATACAAGGCACACATAACCTCTTAGCAGCACACGAGGCACACATAACCTCTTAGTAGCACGAAGCGCACATAGCCTCCAAGTCAAGTGGCAATAGCCTCCAAGTCAAGTGGCAACAGCCTGCAAGTCAAGTGGCAACAGCCTTCAAGTCAAGTAGCTTTATAAACCAGCAGCGCTTGTTTAACAAAGAAATTACCTCAATACTACAAAAGCTATTGCAAGTATTTTACTCGTCAATCTACGTAATAACACAGCATCCCAGCCAAAGACTGCTGAAGAGTATATCACTGTATAATCACTCAGACTAGGTAAGCGTAAGCGTTATACCTAAGCAAACAACGGCACTATGCTCCAGCAAAAACACTGACGAAGAGTAGCCTCGTCCAAGTATTTCACGCAAGAGCACAATGCACTCTTAGAACTAAAAAAAAAACTATCAGGGAGTACCCTGACCAAGTATTCTCCTGATACAATGTAAATGCTAATGTTTAAAAAAAAATCATAGGTTATATCATTTTATCATCTAAGCGCTGCTAATTTACAATGCATATTTCAATTATTTACTAAAGAATTATAATGTAGGTACATAATAATATGCAATGAAATAAATTATTTACACTCGTGCGTGTAGAGTTTTCAACCAATAGGCAGGCGGACCTCTGGTTTGTCGGCATGGTTGCCTCCAGAAAGTAAACCTTACTCATTAGCTGAATATGTAGGATACACTGAGGGTATTCCCCAACAGCACTCCAGTTAAAGAGTTACTAAGTGTATTTCAAGGTAACCGTTCAGTTTTAACACTCGAAAATACACCAAGTTGTGATGATTCCTATGGGAATCGCGTATAATGTCATTGTGTGTAATTATGTGGGTAGTTTATTACATTTGTGTAGTGTATTGTAAAGTGTACTGTAAAAGTCGACCTATCAGTTTGTTCACAGTTAATCGAAATAAGTATCTACTAATTAAACTTTTAAAAACAAGAAAGAAATAACGCCATTACAAAAAGATAATTATCGAAAATGTTTGCGTGTACTTACTCATCCCACTTCTGAAATATAATGAAACTCAATCGTTTAAAATATTATGTGACTATATTACCAAACTCACAGCAATTACACGGACTATTGAGAACGTCTTACTCAGTTGAATGCTAGTTCCTTACTGCTGAGCGATCTTTCGCTGAGAGAACGAGTTATTTTTCCCCTCTACAATAACCCCACTATTTAAAAATTATAGTTGGCTGTGTTGCCAATTGAATAAATAAAAACTCCCGAACAGAATTATTAACAAAAATAAGAAATCATGACAATAGTAACACATACGTATTAAAGCTTTTTTGTTTAGTCAAAGTACCTGTACCACCCGCTAGTAAACGTTTTCCTACACCAGTTGCACTAGTACATTGTCGACCATGGAAAATCGGACTTGCTGGCCGATAACGCGCAAGCGAGGTTCCTCTACGGACATAATTATGTCTTTCGGAGCTCTGGATCAACTACAAAAACGCAACACAAGGTTATTTGACTACCATTTTTCTATGATAGAGATATATCACTTGTTCGACTTGTGAAATGCTTTAAGTGGATGCCTCACTAATGGCAGTGCGGTGTGTTGTCTGTTAAATTGTTAGGACAAGAATTTGCGTTACCTACAGTCCTACAAAGATATTATGTACCTAGGTATGTTCCAAGTCTGGATGTCCTTTGTATTCGTTGTTTTGATTATTTCCAGAAGTTGTCCTTTTTTGTAATTGACATTAATTAAAGTATAACTTACTTATCAGGAGTTTTCAACTCGATCATGCTAGCTGACTTGTTGGCAGTTGTGTCTTTGGGTACATCGGCATCTGACTCGTTATGCCGTTTAATATATTTCATAATTTCGTGCAACTCCTGCGTGAGACGATCGCGGTGAGTCTTTGCCAGAGAACCAAGAAGTGTGCAACCGAACTCCTGTAAATAAAATATAAGGAGGCTGCAAATTATATACAACATTCTGCACATCCTAACAAATATTATAAATGCAAATGTGAAATACTTGACCGATCATGATGAAATTTCGCATACAAGTTGTCAAAGGTACAGCAAAGGGCTTAGGGTGCCTTTCATTTTGAAAAAGTTCCCGTGAGATAGAAATTTATTGACTAAATCTAGGTACATTAATGCGAACGAAACCACTGGCAAAATCCAGATGTTTTGTAAATAAGCCTGTTTTATTACTCCGTTTTTATGCCATCCATCCCTAAACCAATTCCTCCTCTATATTATTTTTATCGGTTCAGCCTTACCAGAATTAAAACAAATGAACAAACAACTTGTACTGTCTTGTAAAGATATGAAAAAAGTTTGGATCTCATAGCCTGCCTTTTTTATAATACTATAAGCATGTATTGTTAATTGCTTGAATTATATGTTCTAGATCAAAGTTATAACCAGTTAGTTGTAATAAGTTGCTTAAGTTATAAACACATCATTTCTTTTATAAGCTTTTCCCGCGCTAGGTGTCATTCCTGTGTAGCGGGGGACGTTACCAACATTCAAACAACTGATATAAAGAACACCCAGATTCGGCCCAATATTTTATGGATTACACAAATGTTTGTACCGTAGGGGCAATGTCGAGGCGACCAATTAAACCACTACGCCTTCCGTGCAGTCGAAATTATGAAAACCTTACAGTGAAAAATCTTCATTAGCGTCTCGGGACTTACCCGACTAAATGGAACCGGGACTTACCCCTAATAAAATGAATCTATACAGTAATGACGATCTATTGCCAATTCGGTAATAAGTAATTGTCGCTTTCGCATTTCGCTTCTTCCCCGACCAGTGATTATGGGCTTCAGTTAATTTGATCTATGGGTTAACTACCCTATTTCTAATCTCAAAGGTCGACGTGCTATGAAAGAGAGCAACATCCTTAATTTCTTGGCAACATCCTATCGAAGTAATTACTTTCGAGGCAAGAAACCATGGATATAAAGAGCCGTAGAGATACTCCCCAGGTGAACTGGCTGCATTGTATCGTCATCAAATCATTGGCAACAGCAGGATCTGCCACTAGGATTATGGTAATTACGGTGGCGACACCGCACAAACGAAGAAATTTCGACGATAGACAACAGATAGCGCTGTACACAATAGGCGCTATAATCACGTTCAACATACAATCCTGAATCACGCAGGTGAAGTTTATATACAAGTGCCCGACATCAACTGCTGGCGCCGCGGCCCGCCAGGCACGGTCACCCAGCCTGGTCGGAGGATCCTCCCTTTGTGTTGGAAGGACATCACATCACGTTTCTCCACATCACTATTATTTAATTTTGTAAGTACCTACATATTTTATGTAAGTGGCTGAATCCCACGGGGCAATTTTATTTAGACGCTATTATATTTTATTTAGCTTGTCAATATATGAATAAATTCTATTATACACACCTTATCGAGCTGTTTACCTCCGGTAATTCCTGACACTTGCCAAATGCCACTGTTCTGCTGGTGGGTGGTCGTTGGACATGAGCAAACTTGGCTGGGAGTTTCCATTACTACGTGGAGACCGGACGACTGAAAATAAACATTATTATCAATCCTAAAATTATAATAAACTTCTACTACTGGCAAAGAGTCTTCTCAAAATTTTCCTACGTATGTATTCCCTAAGTACCTACATGTATTTATAGATGTACCAAGATACACAGAATCGTGACCGAAGGAGTAAGTTGAGATTTATTAATATTATACTCATACCTTTAACTCCCACGCAACAGAGGTCAAATTAATTTCGTCGCAAGTCTACGTCTCATAACTCCTTTCCGTGAAATTCGAAACGTCACGAACCCGAAAAGGGGCACTATGTAAATATCTTATAAAAAGTACGAGTTTACAAATCGGGGAACACCGAACCATAATTCGGGGAACAACATCAATGAATTTTCAAGTATCGCGTTGCTAGATTCATTATTAATATCATCGCTTAACCAACCAGCTTGTGACCACGACCGGTGCGACCTAAAGCCTTACTTATCCCGTATATTACTATTATCACAGATAATATAATACTCTATTATGTAAAATGGTAGGCAAAATACGAGTGAGTCAAGCCAAACCAAGGCGCGAATCTCTGACTTTTCGAACATCGTGAGGAAACCTGCATGTCTGAAAGTTCTCCAAAATATTTTTAACGATATGTGAAGTCTACCAACCCGCACTGGGCCAGCGTGGTGGCCTAACGATTCTCACACTGAGAAGAGGCCTGCGCCCAGCAGTGGGACAGTTCAAAACAGGACTGGTATTATTATAATTACCTGACAATTAATGACTACGGTCCGTAAGCCGCCATCTTGGCTGACGTTGCTGTCGCTGGTGTCCAAAGACTTCACGCTAAACCCCAAGCATTGAAGCAAAGCGCATAGTTCCACCACATCTGTGTATGCTTCCTGTAAGCATAGTTTCGTCTCTATACATATAACAGACTATTTAACTGTGCCTCACGGTTTCACCCACATTGATATTTAAAGTTTAACTCTGAAGAATGAAAATAAGCTACAATTTACTTACCCAACCCAGATCGAATAAGCGGGTTTCTAAGTGACCAAATGCCCTGCTTAAGCCTTGGGTCTGCAATTTGGACATCTATAGTCCTGCCTAAGACTCTCTGTTGCTAAACTTAATGCAGAAACTAGGTTGTGAGTTTGCGACTACCTCGTTTGAATGGCATGTAAATTGTGCTGTTGTTTATGACTGTTTGTAAGAACCAGGACTCGAATCCCAAGTGTGCCAAGATATCACTGGATTTTCTCTTATGGAATGCTCGGTAGATGGTAAACCCGTATTCCTCCTTTTTCTACTAGTCCAACAATCGGTAACTTTAATTGTTTAAACGATCTATCAAATTACAAATACAAACCTACATTTTAAAACCAATTTAACTTTAATTTGTCATTTTAATGTAATCCGTAATGCGTAAATGGCATACAGACTGCCTGATGTTAAAAGGTTAACAAAACTGAATTTATCTATATTTTAGATCAATTCTAGATAAAGAATGAATGCAAAAAAAATAGTTTTTTTTTTCTTATTGTCTAAACAACGATAACTACTTCAATATAATTGTAAAACAAAATCGTGACTCACCGTTGTTTGTGACATTGTTATTTTATTGCAACAAAACAAATGACTTCCAAATAACTTAATTTAAGTATCACAATATTTTTAAAATCAATTTTAACGTTTTACAATTCCACTTTCAATCTTAATTTATGTCAAAATTAAGTTTTTGTGACAGGTTAAAAAAAATATCGTCTACCTTCATAATCAGTCAAATTGCAATGCATATTTATAATGTTAGTATCAATAAAATTAAATGTACATGTATGTTTTCTTCCAATATCTTCAGGCACCGTCACAGCAAGCAATCATTACCCATTTAAATAGATACCTACACATAGCTTCAGAGGTGTTTGCCATGGATTGGCATTTCGAGATCGTCGATTAGCAAACCAAACGTCATATTGACTGTCACTCCAATTATTATTTTAAAACAGTAGATAAATATAACAGAGAAAAATATAAAGCATTGCTGACACCCGTGGCTGACAGCAAAAAGCTGTTGGTTTCTCTGTACAATTAATCGTTTTTAGGGTGAAAATACTTACGCTGCGACAGGACTGTTTCAGTTCAAGCGTAATCTCAAACTTTAAGTAAAGACAAAACAGTGTCGTACGTAGGTACCTAATAACTGTTATTTTAAATTTCTTGGCTTCATACAGCACATTTGAAATAATCAACATGTTTATTTGAAAACATAATACATAGTTTCACGCCTACTATGTGATCACCTCTGCATTCTCGGTGAGGCAGGCAGAGGTCACACGTTACATAATAGATAGCGAGCCATTACCATCTACCAGTCAAAGTGTCAAAGATCCCGACTCCGTGGTGCTATTGAGACCTACTTGACAGAAAAAAACAATTAAGTACACTGTGCCATTCGGACATCGAACCTGAGACCTCATGCACAGGCTGCGCAGCCGCTTACAATATCGCTGCACCAACGAGATATTTATTACAATGATGTATTATAATCAAAACACTTTATAGTTGACTTTGCAGATGTAGTTTCCGAACTTCTTCGGAAGTTTACGCTCCCAATCAAAAGAAAATCCGCAGATTCTTTGGAAAACGGGTAAGGCTCAATTTACACTGCCGCGGAATGGAATGGAAGCGACTTTTTGCAGCGAAATTGTACATAGCATAACTTTATGTCAATTGTATAAAGTACAAATACGAAATAAATACGAGCCAAAAAAGGTCGCGCGTCTTCCGGGGAATCCTCGGGCATTCTCGAGAATTCCCCTAGCTACTGTCGGCGCCATCTGTGGAATCCGCGGGAAGTGGCGCGAACAGGGAGTCGGTCGGTCGGTATGTATACTCACCTTATTATGTGATACATCTAATTATGTGATATAATGTTTAAACGTTGTTAGCGAATAATGTGAGCATATTTCATGCTTTTGAACTCAACCTTATTACTAAGCAATACGTCTTCTTTTCCTTTGTAAAACTTTTATTCTAATTGAGCGAGCGAGACAGTAACAAATGTCAGATTTGTCAGTTGAGTCGTCGTTATTATATTACACCACCCCGCGCGTAAAACAAAACGCTCGGTATTTTAATTGTTTTCATAAAGGACAAACGTGTTGATCGTGATAAAACTAACACAGTCTACTACTAACATTATAAGCTTTATGATTCAGTTTATCGTTATAACAAACTCTAATTAGTTTTTTACAAATCGCTTCTGAAGTTACCTCAAAAAGTTGACGATTTTGAAAAGTTTGAATTAAAGCTTTATCGCATTAACCAAGGTAAGGGTAACATATGTATAAAAATCGATTGAAAAGATTCGTTTTCATTATGTACTACGTTGTTTCGTTTTATAAAAGTATGTTAAGTTATTATCTAAACAATTGTCACACTTTAACTGTTTAAATAAGCAATTAATTTATTTTTATCACACAATTAAGTGAGTAGATTGGTACGAGTAGGTATATTGATACAGGACTTAATATGACTGCACAATAAATTACTGAATTATATTTATGTTTCGTGTATGCGTGCATGTATGTAGGTATATGTGTATGTATGCATATATGTGTATGCGGTTTTTATTTCTAATAATTATAATTTCGAATGATTTATTACTCTTCCAGAACTTGGAGCTTTCATTTTCGAGGTTTTGGCGATATTGCTAGCTCAGTACCTATCATGAAGGCTAATATGACTAAAAGAAAAAATAGACAATACAATGTTCCAGTGATGAACAAAAGAATAATATGTAACTACTGCGTTATGTTATGATAGAAATATTTAGATTTTAATTAATTTAATTACATTAGTTATTTCTAATTCTGTGATAAAAATAATAATAACTCATCTAAATTCCTCATCATCATCATCATCATCATTTCAGCCTATTGCAGTCCACTGCTAGACATAAGCCTCCCCCAGGGTGCGCCACAAGGCCCGATCTCCCGTTTTCGCCATCCAGTCACCTCCAGCCACCTTTTTCAGGTCATCGGTCCATCTGGCCGGGGGGCGTCCTACACTACGCTTGCCGAGTCGTGGTCTCCACTCGAGAACCCGTCTGCTCCAACGATCATCGGTTCTGCGACAGATGTGACCAGCCCACTGCCACTTCAGCCTGCTACACTTCTGAACTACGTCAGTGGCTAAATTAAATTCGTTATAACTAAATTATAGTAGTATGTATCACCGAGTTAAAGTGATTGTCGCATGATTGCCAAAGTCAGCATAGCCCGAAGAATTATTTTTTAAGCATAGTTATATTGATTTAAAATAAGATTTCTATTAAACATAATGTTAACGAAAGTCTGATTTATGTTCCTAAAAAAATTAAAAGAATTTAATTGAAGCAAACTACGTTTTTTATTACAATATCTATTTTATCACGTAATTAGATGAGAGCAATGTTCTTTTTCTTCTGCCTCACAAATGAGCGATATAAAAATAAGATCCAAGTCAACCATTCTTGTCAACTAAAAGAGCGAATTCGCTGGAATGCGCGGGAATTCTCGAGCATTCCCGCAAATTCGTGCGCCTTCTAGCGTCATGAGGCGAAATTGACGCTTCCATTCCATTCCATTCCGCGGCGGTGTAAATTGAGCCTTAAGACCCTTGGTATTAAGTGTCCATAGGCAAACAAATCGAATGTTTCTCGGACTCACGGAGCGATTATTGAGAGCTTGTGATCCTTCTGTGGCTAACTGAAATGGTAATGTTGGCAACTGAGTATTAGCCTCCAATGAGATTGTGCTTCTTTAAACCGTTTTTGACGTTTCTGGTTCTATACAAGCAGTTTTACTTATTGTGTTTATGTAACAGGAAATTCTCAAAGCACAAAATACGGCAGTGAACCCAAATACTTTTATTTATTTAGTTCACATAGCTACATCTATGAACGTCAAAATTACGTTCATAAGTGTTGCTATGTAATCTAAATGTTGAATTGAATTCAGAAAAGTAAAGGCAACCTAAAAAAGAACCACGGCCACTCTTAATCGCCAATTTGACAATATTAAAGGAGACCGACCACCTTGTATGGGATCCTGGCCAGGGCGTGAACAATTTTATATTGTAATAACAATATTAATTTTCAGTAGCCTAAACTAAGTAGAGAACATTATTCTTTGAAGTTTAGTATCAAGTTCGTTAAATAATAAAATAAAACATTGTTTAAAATAAATATTTATTTTCATGTGTCACTATCACCTATATAAGTTATTATAATATTTTCCAAAAACTGGGCTGGTGGAATGACATTTTCATATCTTGCCCAGCTTAGGTACCATATTACAGACATTATGTGAGCACAGCAACCAACATTGTTATGCGGACGACAGTACCGTGCATGGGCGATATCTCGGACATCCTGGGGCCAAACAGGCCGAGGTTGAGGGGAAAAGGCAGAATCTTGTCGTTGAACTTGACCAGACCTTGGACCGCATCTATGAATGGGGTGCCAAGAACTTGGTCGAGTTCAACGCCAAGAAGACCCAGGCATGCGCGTTCTCAACAAAAAAGTCTCCGTTCCTTCCCCTCCCTTCTCTGAAGAACACTCCACTGGTGATACGTGACAGTCTCTCCATCTTAGGTATGGATCTTTGCCGCTCCCTTAATCAGAAAACCTATATCGAGAGCGTCATTAAGCAAGCTTCGCGAAAACTCGGAGTTCTGAACAGGGTGAGGCGGTTCTTCACGCCTGGGCAACTGTGCCTATTGTATAAGGCACAAGTGCGCCCTTGCATGGAGTACTGTTCTCATCTTTGGGATGGCTCCGCGCAGTACTTGCTGGACGCTCTCGACCGGTTACAGCGGCGGGCTGTCCGTATCATCGGAGATCCACAGGTCACGAGTTCACTGGAACCTCTGCAACTCCGTATGGACATTGCCTCATTGGCATGTTTTTACAGAATATACCACGGGGAGTGCTCTGAAGAGTTATTCCACCTTATCCCGCCCTCCCCTTTCCTATCCAGAACAACGCGTGATGGGCTCAGATGCCATCCTTACACGGTAGAGTCGATTAGAGCGCGTACCAAAAAGTTTGGGTCCTCATATCTCTGCCGAACGACCAAGGCATGGAATTCTCTGCCAAGGCACGTGTTTCCTTCTTCCTTCAATCCTGGGTTCTTTAAGCGGGGCGTGAAAAAGCATCTTCTCAGGCCGTCAAAGTAGAGACCTCAACATCGCCTCGGCTACTGTGGGTGCGATGTGGAGGCCACTGCTCTTAGACCACACGACTGCTTAACATCAGGTGGAGTGTGGTCATTTTGACGAGCCAAATAAAAAAAATAAAAACATTACTTCGGCCGACTATGCAGTTGCAGTAATACTGCCTTATTGCTTCCAGGCTGTGTGCTTTATTTTGATATAATATATAAATAAAATAAGTCAATTTCATACTACTGGATGGTAACCAATATTTTTTATATATTAAAACAAAGCTTTTAATATTTTGCTTTGTTTATAAAACGATTGTCCACATGAAAGCCGAGTATGGACGGTCTCCTTTAAATAATCGGATATGTAAGCAGCTGCAATCGTAGTAGGATGTTCTCTTATTATAAAGATGGTGACTTCTACATAACTTCTAACCTATTGAGTGGCAGCAGCAAGACAATATATTTTCAATGATGTCTGGCATTCCAAGTATTGACAGGTTAATGATATACAGAATGCTAGGTTATTTCAATAATAAACAAAACTATACAGTAAACTTTATTAGCGACATATTCAAATACAATCTAAATAGAAATTAAGAAATCTCACCCACTTCCTTCAACTAAATATTAAAAAAAAAATATTTAGTAAAAAGAGTGAATTCGATTCCAAATCATTTACGTCCATTTTTCATTGTATAACACAAAAATAATTTGAATCTATTATTCAATTTGTGGACTTTAGCATATAATGCCTTATTACTATTTAATAAGGCATTATATGCTAAAGTCCACAAACAAATGGCCTTATTGATAGTAGAGGATATTTAAATACGTTCATCTCTTTCTCACTCATTCG
Organism: Catocala sponsa; assembly: GCA_963564715.1. Lineage (NCBI taxonomy): Eukaryota > Metazoa > Arthropoda > Insecta > Lepidoptera > Erebidae > Catocala > Catocala sponsa. Next base: position 21,374,651 of record OY751341.1, on the reverse strand, counting down.
TGACTAATAGGTAAGATGCGACATTGAAACTACACTAGGTTTTACGGATTTTATCACGTTGTTCGCGTGAAACGATAATGTCCTCCAGACTGAATTTCGGTCACGGCGGCCAATCTTAACAGAGACTGGCCATCTGCGCACGAGATATTATAGTGCAAAAGTATTTGCGCAGGACCAACGGCTTTACATGCTTTCCGAGGAACGGGAGTCTAACACCGCCAACTTCCTAACTCCGGGCTGCTATTAACCCATTCGCTGTTCCGTGATAGACACAATAGATAATCTATTGTTATGTATCATATGTGATTCATCGGACAGGGAACCTGTTAAGATTTCTTGTCAGGAAAACCCAATACCGTATGACAATATTATAGGTGCATGTCTTTCACATTTCTAGCTTTATAAAACTTCTAACATTGACTCTTACATCTTTCTCTTACCACTAAACTTGCCAGTGAGTTAGAATGAGATGAATATATTTATAAATGCTCTCTCCAAATTGTATAGTACAATGAAAAATGCACCTAAACTTGTTAAAATTAAGGTATTTAGTTGTATGTCATATAGCGCGGCGTGGCTGAGAACTTGGCGTATGACTTGATAACCTTGTTGACAGCTTCCAGGAAGTCCTTTTCAGTGGCCACCTTGCGCCTCGCACGGATCGCGAACATACCAGCCTCGGTACATACCGACCTGTGGACAACAACGATACATTAATATATAATTATCTATACTAATAATATTGTCCTCTAGACCGATTTCGGCCATGGCGGCCAGTCTTAACGGAGACTGGCCATCTGCGCAGGAGATATTATAGTGCACAAGCGTGTGCGCAAACATAAGTGCTCTCTCTATTCCCTAGCTCTCATGATCCGATGGGACGGTAATCCGACACGACCGGAGAGAGATCAGGCGCAGGACCGGTGGCTTTACGTGCTTTCTGAGGCAATGGGGTATCTAACACAGCCAACTTCCTAACTCCGGGCTGCTATTGAGATTTCTTAACAGGAAAACCCAATAAGGCAGTTCGGCAGTGTCTATACTAATATTATAAAGATGAAAGATTTGATTTTTTGTTTGTTTGTACGTAAGTAGTTATCCTTCATCAACATACTACAATATTCTAAAGGTGTTACCAGACCAATCGATCGATCGTTTGGTCTGGTAACACCCTAATATTGAGAAGGTAATTCTGAGAAACTATTTACATATAGTTACTGTAGGGGAGACGTATCAGAATTCTGTCTAGACTTGTGGAGAGAATTCTTTCTTTACTCCCCAGCTATCTAACTAATATTATAAAGCTTAAGAGTTTGTTTGTTTGAACGCGCTAATCTCAGGAACTACTAGTACGAATTGAAATATTATTTTTTTGTTTGATAGCTTATTTATCGAGGAAGGCTATATAACATCACGCTACGACCCACGGGAGCGGCGCAGTAATCATAAACGCGGGTGAAACTGCGGGCACATCTAGTAGTTTTTATATTTTAATTTGATTGTTAATATAACTATTATTTAAAGGAATTCAAACAAATGGAGTATAGGTTAAGTTAATTATTACTAACAAATTTTATGGGTTGATAGTATAAAATAAATAAATAATAATAATAATAAACTAATACCAAAAACTGTTCCCTACTACCAATATACCCCAAAACCAGTGTTGGAGAATAGCAGCCACAAAATATACTTTGATAGAGCAATACTTACAGATAAAATATATACACAACAATAGGCCTGACATAACTATGATAGATAAATTAAATAAACATACATATTTAATAGACATAGCGGTACCCAATACACACAATTTACAGAAAACCATAACAGAAAAAATACATAAATATACAGAATTAAAAGAAGAAATAAGTAGAATATGGAAAATGAACAAAGTATACATTGTGCCCCTGGTGCTCTCCAGCACAGGCGTCATACCCAAACACCTTCTTCACTATTTACGACAGATAGAGCTACCCACCAACCTTTACATCACTATGCAGAAGGCCGCTATACTCAATACTTGCCGTATAGTTCGTAAGTTTTTGCAGACGAGCCCCTTTTAATAAATAATGCCCCAAATGAACCCCACTTGGCCTAGACCCGTGGTTTTCATTAAATACCGAATTTTATTTCGAGAAAACACAAATTAAACCAACCAAAATAATAATAAAAATTTATGTGACTGTAAGACAAGTAAAATTTATTGGTTTTTGATATATCTAATTTAATTTTAAACTTAACTTTTATATTGATATTTCTTCACTTTTAATATTTATTTGTTTCTTACGTCATATTATCATATTATTTATGTAATATTTAAAATGTAATGCATGCTGAATTAACCTGTAATTAGTTATACAATTGGTTAGACCCAACATTTTTCTCGTATGTGTATGTGATATTGTAATAACTGTTGGTGAATCTTGATAAATAAATTAAAGGAGCACGAATATTAACAATAGTGTAATATGCAAACGTAGTGTTTGATCTGAGTATTGTGAGTGCGGAAATCAACATTTAACATACAAAAACTTCTTTCTTTTTCGTGTGGTTAGTGGCCAACCTGTTGTCAAGAGTTGTTCAAGCCGCCCGTAGGCCTCTGACATGGCTTAACGACTGCGGTCAATTTGACAACAACCGAGACCGACTTTTTACGTGCCCTCCGAAGCACGGAGACGCTCAGATGAAATAACACTAAGTGGTCACGCATCTGACCGCACCCAACGTTGCTTAACCTCGCTAATCGTTTACCGATCAGTGAGTGCAACTGGCTATGAGCGCCTCGCAAGGATACTACTATGTTAGGTTATTTACCGAATCTCGGCTCCAGTAGAGTTAGGACAGAGTCGAGCCAGCAGGTCGAAGCGGATGTCTCTTTCCACACTCATGGAGCGCGCGTGTATGCGGAAGATGTGCGCGCGACCCTCCAGGTCCGGCAGGCCGAACTCCACCTTGCGGTCCAGACGACCTGGACGCATGAGCGCAGGGTCCAGCGTGTCGGGACGGTTCGTGGCCATCAGCACCTACACAATGAACATATTATTATTTATCTATACGAATATTATAAAGCTGAAGAGTTTGTTTGTTTGAACGCGCTAATCTCAGGAACTACTAGTTCGAATTGAATAATTTTTTTAGTGTTGGATAGCCTATTTATGGAGGAAGGCTACGGAATATATAACATCACGCTACGACTCACGAGAGCAGGGCAGTAACCATAAACGCGAGTGAAACTGCGGGCACATCTAGTATACAATATACATACATAGGTACACATTAAAAAGCAGTTACTACGTTAATAAAAGTATCAAGCCTATATCCCTAATATACTCATTTCGCTATGATTGTTAAGTTTCACGTAATAGCGGACGAGTCTTCTGCTGTCCCTAACAGATGGGGACAGTTCAAACTTCACACTGCTACTGACTAAAAACCTAGGATATATTCTAGACATAATAATTGAAAACCTAATGTAACTGACCACCGGGTGCTGCTGCGAATCAATATAATTAAGCAATATTTTACTATCCTTCTCACACTAAGAGGCCCTTGCCCTGCTGGGCAGAGGTCTCTTACCGTTACCGTTAGCAGTAAGGACAGTTTATATACAGGTCTGATATTATTACATTATAATTTTTTTATTTTATTACTTTTGCTGTAACCGTACCTTAATATTTCCTCTAGGATCGAAGCCATCCAACTGGTTGATGAGCTCCAACATAGTTCTTTGCACTTCATTGTCGCCACCAGCACCGTCATCGAACCTGCGCAAAACGACATACATTGGTAGAAATATATGTTTTTATATACATATATATTAGTATAGATGAAATAATGAAAGCATTGAAAAGCATGAAATCATGAAAGGCTGGTGGGTATGATAGGATTACAGTCGAAATGCTGACAGCTGGACAGGGTCTTATAGCAACTCAGTTGTGCCGCCTTTTTAACTTGTGCTGGAATACCGGCCGTGTACCAAGTGATTGGTGCAAGGCCGTCATAGTACCTTTATACAAGGGAAAAGGCTCACAGCAAGAGTGCAAAAGCTATAGAGGCATTAGCTTGCTCAGCGTCGTCGGTAAATTGTATGCAAAAGTGTTAATTGAAAGGATTGTGAAAGTAACCGACAAGAAAATATGGGATGCACAAACGGGATTTCGAAAGGGTATGGGATGTACGGATCAGGTCTTTCCTTACGGAGCATTTCCTTACGAAAAAGTTTTGGCCAAAGGTCAAAAGGTCTATTGCGCATTCGTGGATCTGGAAAAGACTTATGATAAAGTGGTGAGGAATGAACTTTGGTCGGCATTGTCCATGTATGGAGTGAATAGCAACCTCACGCGAGCTCTGAAATCTCTTTATGATGATTCCAGAGCTTGTGTTAGGATAAATGGGACCTACACAGAGTGGTTTAGCATCGATAAAGGTGTTAGACAAGGATGTGTAGCGTCACCTTGGCTGTTTAACCTATACATGGACAATTGTTTGAAAGATTTAAAAAATTGTGAATGGGGATTAAGAATGAATGAGTTACTTGTCAAATGTCTTCTTTATGCCGATGACCAAGTAATACTTGCGTCATCGGCGGAAGAGTTGCAGGCGATGGTAACTATTATGCATGGTGCTTTTGAGAGTAAAGGAATGAAAATAAATGTAAGCAAGACGAAAGTAATGGTATTTGAAAAGGAAGAGTGCGTGACGATGTGTAATATTATGATTGATGGAGAAAAAGTGGAGCAAGTGAAAGAGTTTGTATATTTGGGTACTTTGTTTACAAGGGATGGTAAACATGACGGAGATATTGAAAGGAGAACGATTGCTGGCAACAAACTGAATGGAGCCCTACGCGCTTTTATAAACAGTCGAAATGTATCCGAAAAGGCACGTTTGGCTGTTCATAGAGGACTATTAGTGCCCACACTTATGTATGGAAGTGAAAGTTGGGTATGGCAAAAGAAGCATGAGAGCAGAATAAATGCTGTAGAAATGAGAGCGTTGAGAAGCATATGTGGTGTGACTCTGAAAGATAGAATAAGAAATAGTGTGATTAGAGAGAGATGCGGCATGAAAGTGGATATAGTTACAAGAATAGAAAAGGGTATGTTAAGCTGGTTTGGACATGTAGAAAGAATGGACGAGGAAAGACTGACTAAGAAAGTTTATAAGGCTAGTGTGAATGGAACAGTCGCAAGAGGAAAACCTAGGCGAACGTTTCTCGACCAGATCGGAGGCGTTCTGGACAAAGGCCAGGTTAAGAGCTCCTTGAACCGACGGGCGTGTATGAGGAATGTGATGAAAGTGAATGAAGCCAGAGAAGTGTGTCAGGATCGCAGCAAATGGAAATCCGTAGTCTCTGCCTACCCCTCTGGGAAACAGGCGTGAATCTATGTATGTATGTATATAATTTCCTTTCCTATTTAATGTAGTGTAGTGTATACATGCTCCCTTATATTAACAAATAAGTATGCTCCTTAACAGTAAGTCTCAAGTTATTGTCTACGTTGCTTTATGCCTCAACCTATGTGTTTTATAACTTTACTAGTTTTCACCCGCGGCTCCGCTCGCGTAAATGTAGGTTAAATTAGGTTAGGTTTGCAACAGTTATTTTTTCTGGATGAAGGTACCCTATGTCCTATTCTGTACCTCTGACAACGTGTATGCAAAATTTCATGTTGATCGGTTGAGTAGTTAAGGCGTGAAAGCGTAACAAACAAACAAACAAACAAACTCATTTTCGCATTTATAATATTAGTTAGGATTAGGATAATATAATGATTAAACTTTGAACATGGGACCCGAGCAGTAGTCTTTTATTTCTACACCCGAACCTTCACCCATCTCATTAATATCTAGTGAGGATATCCAAGGTCTAGACTGAAAACGTTGCCAGCTATGTCACTACTGCGCCTGATCCCTGTTCTAATCGTGTCGGATAGTTAACCAATTGGGTGAGTTTTCAAAATTAAAGTGTTTTAAAGTGAAATGAACAACGCGACAAAATCCGTATAAACTGTTTAATTTCAATACATTATTATTATTTTTAATCTACTTATAATAAAATTAATTTTTACGACAGTCAAAAATCAATGAAATAAAAAGACTTTTTGATTGGATGCGGCAAGCTGAAGACAGGGCGTTATGGCGCTCTTTGGGGGAGGGCTATGTCCAGCAGTGGACTATTATACCCTGATGATGATGATGAAAAAGACTTTCTTATTGACTATGTTAGTATGAAATACGTACCTAGCGCCACCTATAGCGTCGATTTCATCGAAGAAGATGAGGCAGGCCTTCTTGCTGCGCGCCATCTCGAACAGTTCGCGCACCATACGAGCTCCCTCGCCCACGTACTTCTGCACCAGCTCCGAACCTGATCACACACAACACTATTTATATACAACTTGTCTTTTTTTTACCCACAGCTTCAAAAAGAGCAGCGATAGCTCAGTGGGGAGACCAACAGACTGCAATGCAGAGGGTCTCGGATTCGAACCCACGTCGCGCACCTATGACTTTCGGAAGTTATATGACTTTTCGAAGTTATGTGCGTATTGATTGACAATTATCGCCTGCTCCGTGCCTCGGAGAGCACGTTAAGCCGTCGGTCTCGGCTGCCATGAAAATCTATGTCCAGTCGTTACTGGGAGAGTGTCGACACAAAAGACCCCACTGGGTCGAAGTGTCGCCGGTCTGCACTGACTGGCCCCCATATAAGATAAGATGAGATACACACAGCTTCGGTTAAGTAATTAGAGAATAGATCCATTTTCCTAAATCAGAAGTAGCTCATATTACTCGGCGACTGTCACCTTCCAATCACTCTAACAAACATTCACATGTATAAGCATTTTAATTTTTATGCAGTAAATAGATTTTAGAGACTAGATGTTCCCGCGGTTTCACCCGCGTTTATCGTTACTGCGCCGCCCCCGTGGGTCGTAGCATGATGTTTTATAGCCTATAGCCTTCCTCGATAAATAGGCTATCCAACACTAATAGAATTTTGCAAATCGAACCAGTAGTTCCTGAGATTAGCGCGTTCAAACAAACAAATAAACTCTTCAGCTTTATAATTGTTATAAGGAGTAATATAATATAATAATATATAATATGCTACCACATACACACAACACCATCTAGCCCAAACTAAGCAGAGCTTATACTATGGGTACTAGACAATGGTTAAACATACATATATACTTTTTTTTTGTAAATACGTACATATTATACATAGAAACACCCAGACCAAGACAAAAATCCATGTACATGCACACAAATGTTTGACTTGAGCGGGAATCGAACCCGCGACCTCAGACGTGGCAGTCGGTTACACTATCCACTACGCCATCGAGGCCGACAACATTTTTGATAATATTAGCATGGATAGTAAGGTTAAGGACTAGTTGTTACCCACAGCGGTGTTTTTGCCAAATATCTTGTAATGCTAATTGGTTCAGTAGTTCAGTTGAAAACTAACAAACAAAACAGCTCAAGATTCAAATTAATTTCATTAATTCATTTGCGTTCTCCAAAGTAATCTTTATCTTTTACCAGTGTTCAAATTATATTCATATCAATTTATTTGCCGTAAAAACTTTACAAACAAACAGAGGGTCAGGTAAGAGCAAATCTCGAAAACGTTAGATCCACGGTTAAATCAGCAACACAATTGTAGGAGGCGCTTTTAGAAAATATATAAAAAGACAGATATGATATGTTATGCTGGTTTGGACATGTAGAAAGAATGGACGAGGAAAGACTGACTAAGAAAGTTTATAAGGCTAGTGTGAATGGAACAGTCGCAAGAGGAAAACCTAGGCGAACGTTTCTCGACCAGATCGGAGGCGTCCTGGACAAAGGCCAGGTTAAGAGCTAATTGAACCGACGGGCGTGTATGAGGAATGTGATGAAAGTGAATGAAGCCAGAGAAGTGTGTCAGGATCGTAGCAAATGGAAATACGTAGTCTCTGCCTACCCCTCTGGGAAACAGGCGTGAATCTATGTATGTATGTATGTATAAAAAGACAGAGACACCCATTCTTGGCATAACTACCACACGTGTCAGAGCGTCGAGAGATATGAAAACTGACAAGACATCCAGAGGAACCTTCGCATTAATAATATTACTATGGATGCTTACCAATGACCCTGATGAAGCAGGCATCAGTCCTGTTGGCGACGGCTCTCGCACAGAGGGTCTTGCCAGTACCGGGCGGGCCGAACAACAACACTCCTTTAGGTGGCTCAATTCCCAGCTTTACAAACTTTTCAGGCTGTCACAAAAATATTACAATGTTATAATTACCAACATTTTGTGAGTCATAGAAGATTTTAACATAAGAGAAATTGATAACTTTGAGTCAATGTACTTTTCCAACCTTCGCACTTTGGAGCCAAAGTGTCAAACATAAGGAAAAATACTATACCATGAAATGATTATCAATAGGTTTATAAACCATACTATAAATTTGATTAAATATTTGAGAAACTACCCAACTTTCAACAATAATGTATGGAGCACTTTTTATTATATACTTATTCCAGGATCTATGGCCGAACCTGTCATAACATTACCTATGTACAGGGCTAAGCAATTACCCTACAAAATACGAAAAGAAAATAAGGATTTCAAGTAAAACTTACATGTAAAAGGGGTGTTTCGACCACCTCTCTCAGCTTCTCAATCTGCTCCTTACATCCTCCCACATCACTGTACGTCACATCCGGTTTCTCTTCTACCTGCATCATGGTCACTGTAGGGTCGATCTTGGGAGGTAGTGGGATGTGAATCTGGTACTTATTGCGATCCACACTGTGAAAGAAAAGGCAAGCTTAACCCTTAGCTAACACCTGCATCCCAGAGCCCAGACACGAAACAAGCTACTTGATGAGATAAAGCACCTATTATAGACACAGGCAGTCATGCTTGCAGTGTATGGTAAAGGCAACCAGACACATTCACCGGTTGCTAATACTTCGATATTTGGTACATCAATAAAATGTGCAAAGAAATGTAGTAACAACCTTTGTGTCTCAACTACTTTCTACCTAGTTTGAAATAACAATGTGCAATTATCAAATAAGCATTTAGATACTGAAGTGATGCAAACTGATTCTAATAATATTGATGAACATTACAATGCACTATTAATTAGCAAATATAAACAAATGTCAAAGTGAAACATCAACTCAAATTTTTAATGCAACTGCCAGGTAATTCTAAACTATGTATAATTTAAGTTCCCTACAGAGTGGTACACCCTACATGATAAAATAATCTAATGTTGACTAATAAGAGAGTATAAACATATCTATACAATCGGCCCACGGTGTAGTGAAAAAGTTCATCCATGTGTCAAAATAATTACAAATTTCCAATATGAATAATATTAAATCACAAATAAATCCCCTTTCGAATAATTATCTACTAATTCAATATGTATTTTTTTAAGGACTTTGCATCAAAATGCTCAATCGCAAACACACATGACAGCATAATATGTGTACAAACTACATCATTGTGTTGTTTAAGATAATATCTTTATATCAATCTTAAAATATAAAGTCGAAGTCTTAAACTGTGATATTGGAGAGAATACAAGAAGATATTAAAGCTTAAAACATCTTATATGGTCAGCTCTCCAAGTGAAAATATTTGTGCATTCAAAGCATACCAGTCTACAAAATGTAAGAAGCATTCAAGCTTGTAATTAGACAGAATAGTACTATTGTAAACCCTATAAATTGTAGGATGCAACAAAAGAAGATTCATAGGGTCATAGGTCAAGTCTTGAAATGTCAGACATAATTAAAAACGTAATTAAAGAATGGTGTCTGGTCACCGGTGTGCCACTGCCACTCAGTAAGTTAACGCAACTCAAACAATTTGCCTATCTATATAAAAAAAAATGTGAAATAATGGGTATATTACTCCTAGATGTGTTGTGGGGCAAAGACATAGAAATTCTTTCTATAAAATATTCCTAAAGCAGCAATTGTTCTAAATTATGCATGCAGAAGTAGCAACCTTTTCATCCAATTTTCAAGTCAACACATTGTTCAGCGCACACAAAAAAAATATTACTCACCCAACTCTCATGCCCTCTTCAATATCAGTAGGAGCAACAGAGTCAGCTAGATCTACCACAAACTTTGCAAATTGCTTCACATTAATGATGTATTTGGGATCATTTGAATCTGCATTAATGATTTTTGTGCATCTCGCCACCTGTAATATAAATATACATTTTATTATTTTACCTTTATACACAAGTAAGATAACAACTAATAAAATCTATTAACTGTAATGACAGGACTTGTCAAATTTTTATAATACATATAATCTTACAACAGATTGTTGCTATGTTGCAAACTTTATACAACAGACACAAAACACACCTGTCCCTGTGGGTTAGACCCACATTACTCAACACAGTCACAATGACAGGATGACCAGTTAACCACAACACAATCCATGCAGTCAATTCTGTGGAGGACACAAATGTTGAACTGGTGCAGCCTGTGTCTAGGTGTGACTTAGAAATTAAACATGTAAAGTTTTTATCCATAAAAATCTATAGAAAGAGAATGATGGCTTTACAATAGAATACTTATATGTAATCAATATTAAATGTAGAAAATTTAAACATTTTGAGATGAAACTTTAGATTAGATAATAGGTATTTATAATTTATATGTCTGGCAATGTGTAGCACTGTCTATAGACTCATTACGACAGAGTTGTTCACTGCAATAATACTCTTGGAGAGTTGTATCAGAATACTAGCAATGCTTAAGTCTAGTGTTCTTTCTTTACTCTCCTGTATATCCCACAATTACTAGGACGTGCAATGATAAAAAGTATATAATTATAAATTACAAATGTAGGACATCTTAACCTAACAGCTTTACCAAGACATTATTATAAAGGCATTGAGTCTGGTCAGCAGTATCCGGATGATGGTTAGGGAGTTATATAAAATATTTATTTAACATTTTAATTATAAGCTCTATAATCTTAAGAATAAAGCAAACTACCGAGTTTGTTTGAAGCCTCCAAAGTCTTTGTTTAATCAATAAATACAAATAAAATCAGTTGCCTAGTGTATTCATAAGGTAAGATGTGTTTATCTTTTTTAATAATATTGCCAGAGCTATTTATTAATTGCAACAACATACTGGTTCTAAATAGTAATTATTGATTTTATAGGGAAAATAATATCTCTAAATGTCCTCGACTTTATTAGTTTACATTATTCTTACGGGACAGGTAAGTAATGTAATAATTGTTAAGTACCTGTAATGGTTGTTCATTTTGCAATGTTTGTTTGTCAGCTGCTAGATCCCAAAGTGCTGGTGGTGCCAATCCTGTGTCTGATTCCTTGATACCAGTCAGTTCATTAACTCGCTTCATCACAGTCTGTATACCATCTTCCACCTCCTTGATGATCTTTGTGTATTGTCCTTGGCCCTAAGCATCAAAGAGAAATTAGTAGAAATGAAAAAATGCCAGTCATTAACATTATTGTCTGTATGTGAAATAATGGTTTTTACACTTACATATGATTTCAGAAGTGCTATATCACCCTCATCCAAGGCTGGAATATAAAGTAAAGCATTATTTTAAGAAATATAATCTGATATTGGATAAAATTATGGGTTATACTTATAGCGGACATAACAACAGTTGATGATTCGTGTTAATACTTACATTTGATTTCTTTTTCAGGCTCCTCTTTGTCATCCTTCACTTTACGCATATCATCTCCGAGATGATCCGGCATTTTGATTAAATTGTAATTTAGAAACTAATCCTTTGTAAAAATAAGATCTTGGGCAAACTCTTGCCCGTCATCAATCTATAAAGCAAACAAATCTTTATACGCATACGTTTTTGACACCATGGGTTATTTGAATGTTCTTCATTTACCAGAACCAACTAATACGATATAACGTTTATTGCGTACAACGAAGTGGTAAACCTATGTTTTACGTACCACGCAGATACATACATGCAATAACTGCCAGTCTGAAAATGGTTTATTGTTATTTAATATATGTTTCAAAAATAATTATTATATATATAAATATTGTAGTAAATATTTTAGTTAGAACAGACTTTATTACAAATTAAATTACATTAATATTTATATAAATACTGCACGTAAAGTATCGCTCTTAGCAATGACAAGCAAAATAAAAAATGTGTTCAGAATTAAACATCTTGTGATATTTTAATATATATAACATAGCAGCATTTGTACTGCTTAATGCTTCAAAAATAAATATTATTAGTTGGAAAAATCACTAAAATATTTACTAAAAGGTATTTAAATAAATTATTATTTATAAATATAAATTAGGAAGGATACATTCAGTGAACGCATTGACTTTGTATGTAAGGTGCGCCATCTGACAGCTAATATCAGTACTAGAATTTTGTATTCGTAGTGCTGAATGGAGAATCACATTTTTTCGTGTTTTCCATGAACATATTCTTCTGAATTAGCGAATATTTTCTTTTAGGTAAGTGTAATAAACCATGAAATAAAGACTGACTATTGTAGAATATAGTTTACACGAATAGAAATGGCTGCTGCGATATGTCCCTCCGGTTATGAACCACTACCTAATGTCAAAGCCCGGTTTCACTTAACATTTTCATTGTATTACGTTCAGTTTTACATTCCATTAGATGCGTTTATTATGCAAAAGATCATTGCCTAGTTGAGTACAATGCTCGCTCGTAATATAGGCGGTAAGTGTGTTTGACTGAATGCGTGATGTTCCCGGCCTCTATTAGACACTCGAATCTAGTTTTGCATCAACAAAAATCTTAGTCTTATCTACCTTGTTATCTTTGGATCAAGATCATCTTATTTGTCACAAATAATGTATGCTTTACAAAACCCACCTTTGCCATGTTTTGCATTCTTAGAAAAGTGAGTATGAAAAATGTTCTTTGTTTCAATTTTATTCATTATTCTAAGGCACGAGCAACGATCTTACTCTGCCTAGTAAAAATTACGCACACTTTTTGTTTTTTTACATCAGTAGTATAGTTTTAAAGGGTCAATTCTTATCAGAAATATGTAATGATAACCCTATTTAGTTAACCTTACATTAATATTAAGTAACTTAGTACAGGACTGGGCTACTTCAGTTAAGTACATTATATTTATTGGTAAGTGTTGTCTCATAATAGTTATAAAATGTTACTTTACCATATTCTAAAATCAAATAGCAAATGTACACTAGTCTAATGTGCCTGTGTGCATTTAGTATACCAATTTTTACCTTTGCTTTCATTTTGGTCTCTTGCATATAAATTAATTGTAAAGCATACTGAAAAGACATTTGATGATGTTGATTCAGATGTTCCAATAAGAATGTTTTGAGGGAACAATAACTGGGTCACTGAAGGTTCAAGAGTAAACATGCTCCATGGTTACAGGCCTCAAACACAAACAAACACACATGACTATTATAATTCTATATTCAAACATATAGTTGATACCAAAATTGAATATACATGCTTGTTTGTATATACATTATCACTTCATGTGGGATGCTCTCTATAAATAACCATTGACAATGTAGACTCTAATGAAAGCACTACAGAGTATCACAGCAAGGAGGTTTTAATTTCATTTAAAATATTATCTACAAAAATGAATGGACTGTTTCTGGAGTTGGAATTGATACACATTTTTGAATACTTTGATTTTAGAATGTGACAAGTGCTTTGTAACAATGATTGTGCCAAGTTTTTGTGTATGTACTGTGGACTTTTTGTGTTTTTTGCATTGTAATGTTTGGGTTTAGGAACTTTTTCTTCAAGGTATTGTGTATGTATGTTTTTTCTATATGTGCAAGTGTTCCTTCTTGGCTATAACTTCACTATAATTCAATGTCAATTGTTTATTTTTTATTATAATGCAATTATTATTGTTTACACAATCAAAAAGTATTTAGGCTATTGTTTAATTAAACTAGTGTTTAGCTCTTTTTTCTAATATTGCATGTTTGTGATTATTTATTTGTATTATTAATAAAGTCATGCAATACTTGTAATATTTTCTATTTAAAATTATACTCTATGTATTATTTCATACTGATGTAGCTTGCCTAGGGTTTTTAAATCAGGCAAGTCACTCAATATACATATATGCTTTATCAACAATTAATGAAGTAAATCCATCTTATATAATATGTAATGGGCATTAACGCGATCATGCACGTTTACCTTTTTTATGCTTGATGTTTCGACCAGGTTACACCGGCCGTGGTCACAACCGAACTGGTGTAACCTGGTCCAAACGTCAAGCATAAAAAAGGTAAACATTATGCATGATTGCATTAATACCCGTTACGTATTATATATATATATATATATCATACAACGCGAAAGTTTAAAAGTTATTAAATCCATCTTATTTCCTCAATATTCTTCAATTCCACTTGCATGTTGCAGACAAACTTACATCAGCGCACTGAACACATGGTAGTGTTATATTGATATAAAAATATTATGCTAATAGATAGACAGTCAAAAGTATGACTAGCTATTGCACTTTTTTAATTTATATATATATATATATTTTTTTTTTTTTTATTGCCGGGTACCCTGTATATGTATTTTACGCATGTAGGTTTCCGATGACCACCACATAAGAGAGCGCTGCTTTTTCTAAGTATATATGTTAATAATATATTGTTGTTTTGGTTCAGTGCTGCTGGCGAGTTGGCGAGATGCACACGGCCACTGAGGGGCAGTTCCGGAGCACCAACGGGTCCGCCCATGGACGTGACAAGGTCGCTATATTAGATGCTGGATCCCAATATGGAAAGGTAAACATTACTGATTTGTTAAGCTATCCACACGCACACATACATAAGCCAGCCAGGCCAACATACACACGCACACATACATAAGTTGGCCAGGCCAAAATACAGCCAGTCCAGTAGTAAGCCATTATTGTACCCTATGATCGTCTACAATATCAAAGGTATCACCTGCGTGAGTTTAAGGAAAAAGACTTCACAATGGGATGAAAGTAAATGAATTGAAGCCGGGACTTATCAGATGAAACACAAATAACAGTATTACTATGACTTTCTTTGCCTGTAAGGTCAAGTCAGTGTCATAAATTGATGAACATTTTGTGAGATCATACTCAAAAATGGAAAATTCTGATTTATTTACTACTGGTTTTCACCCGCGGCTTTGCTCGCGTAAATGTAGGTTAGGTTAGGTTTACAACAGTTCTTTTTTCTGGATGAAAGGTACGCAATGTTCTATTCTGTACCCCTGACAACGTGTATGCAAAATTTCATGATGATCGGTTGAGTAGTTAAGGCGTGAAAGCGTAACAAACAAACAAACTCATTTTCGCATTTATAATATTAGTAAGGATAGTAACAGTTAAAGGATAGTTATTTCAATCAATCCATTACTATAATATTAATAACAATTATATGTAAATTTTCATTCATAAAACAAGTTTGCCGAAAGTAGCTACTTATGTCGCTGACCGTACTGTCCCAACCGACCCTACTTATCCGTCCAGACACCAATCGTAAGACGTAACATAGTTTAAACCACTCCAGATTACGGGAACTTACACGATGCTTGCCTTTGGATGCTCATAACTAGCATAAGCTTAATAGGAAGATTATTTCATGTCTTTAGCTTAACATAAACTGAAGCCAAAAAACATAAATATGGAATATGCGGGTAGTTCGGAAGGCTTCCAAATGACGTAGCTCACGTGTTTGTAGGCCATGGATGACGTCTATTTCTATCGGAAGCATAGATCCATTTAACAATTATTATAAAACAAAATAGAGTCAATTTAAATGGTATATTTTTTACATTTATGAATAGACTGGTATATCAACATTATTTGTGAATTTATAGATATTCCGTCAGTGGAGACTTAGGAAATCCGTATGAGTTTTCATTTTGTCTCTATCTATGCTATATTGAAACTATAAACACGAGAATACAATTCTTTTCTGAATTTTGTACGTAGGTACGTCTCGCTCTTTCGGGATCAAGCAAAAACTGCTGAATATACACCTCCACATTCCCACAACTACATCATCATCATCATCAGGCTATAATAGTCCACTGCTGGACATAGCCCTCCCCCAAAGAGCGCCATAGCGCCCTGTCTTCAGCTTGCCGCATCCAGCATCTGCCTGCAGTCTTTCGCAGATCGTACAACTACATACCTATGTTTTATGTTAATTTCTATGTCGTATCAGGCAAGCCGTTTTATAACTCGCCTCCAATAAAAAAATATATTTATGATATTATACATCGATCTTATACATGGGAGTTTTAGTAAAGTTTGATTTTCTACCGTGTGCATCTATAGGTATTCACGTATATTGCAATATTTTCTTATGTTTATCAAAATTGTGAATTCAATGTCATGCAATCAATTAAAATTACGTACATGATAAGCCGTTCTTGATACTAAGGAAGTTTGTTAGCTTGTTTTCCTTCTTCACATTATTTTTATACGCACGGCACCTGAAAATAAAACTCGCGTAATTATTTTAACCGCCGCGTCACTAGTTAGGTTTTTCTTAATCGTTTACTGTTAGATATATAATGGACTACCATGTGTTGCTATAATTTATGGTTACTATAACATCAAGTTTATCCCGATTCAGTAGTTTTCCGTAACTAATCGTACATTACAACAGAATACGTTTTGGTATTGTAGGTACCTTTTCAATTAAAACAATCAACCATAAAATCTATTTTGTTATTAAACGATTAGCTGCCGCCCACGACTTCTCGCCTGGTATGTTGTATAAACTCAACAAAATAAAAAAAACATCTCGGTATTTTAATATAATTTTGTACTCCATACTTTAACGTGAAGTGTGTAGTTGAAATGCTAAAATCTACACACACAATACCCAGAAACAATATGTGTTATACGCTGCTTTTTACATTTGAACTGGTCGCGTGGTGCGTATACCAGACCCTATTGCTAATATAATACTCTCAAAAATTATATGAAAAAGGCATACCAGTTTTGAATATAGAAAATCTAATTTGAAAATGAGAATACGGGTAAAATATGTCCGTTACAGCGAATATATCGTCACTATCAGTTGTGCTGATTTGAAATATCTTTCGCAAATGCTGATATCACGTCCCAAACCGTCTACAAGACATGTATGTATGTATATAAGATACTTCTGTCTACTTTATGTGGAAGATTTACATAGATGTTAATAAAATTAATATTTATTACAAACTAATCAGTGGTCAAGACCGTGACATGTCGGTAATCAAATATGTTTATTTTTGTTGACCTCGTCATTATCACATATTTTAGTGCCTCTTCGATTCCGGGGCATAAATTTGCGCTTATATTATTCATGAGGTGCCGGATTTGATTTCCGGTTATGCATCTGGATTTTTGTTAGGAATTTCTCAATACCTACACAGAGTTTAGAAATATCTGCTTTAGAGTACCTTGTTTGCCCTTTTAATGCAATGCTTCAAAATGGGCACTAAGTTATAAGCACCACTCATATTATTGTACCACCTTATGTACAGTTCATCATCAACATCTCAGCTGAAAGACGTCCGCTGCTGGACCTAGGCCTCCCCCAAGGTTTTCCAAACAGACCGGTCTGAGACTTGAGACTGAATAGTACAAACGATATCTTTCCATCGCTTAGTGTTAGTAAGTTCCGGGTTATAATCAAGAGTAGTATGTTGTTTTAGTACGGTTTGCATTATAAAAAGCTGCCGGACTGTTAGTACTTTAGAATTTTGATACAAAAGGCATGTGGGATAGCGAAAAGGTCGATATGTAGCTACTTTTACGAGTTCTCTTTGTGCTCTTTCAATTGGAAGAATAACAGATTTTGCGATGCCTCCCCATGAGGTAATACAGTATTGAATAATGGATTGGCACCGTGCCTTGTAGATCTGTATAAGATTACTGTCTGCGATATAACGCAGTTTTTTAAAAACGAATATTAATTTACATAGTCTGCTTGACAAAGCGGCCACGTGTTGTTTAAATGAAAGAGTGTGATCTATTATAACCCCCAGATATTGAATGTTGGTTGTACTATGAATTGCAGAACATGTGCAATCATCATTCATGGTGTTGTTACAATGGTGTGCGTATAGTCGAATATGACTTGAATAATCTTGTTGATTGCGCATGTTAAACTTAATGAATTTGGTTTTATCAGTATTTAAAGTAAGCAAGTTACAATACGCGGTGGAATAGTCAAATTTCTACGTTTTTTCCTTTTTGTTTTTCGTGTGGTTAGTCGCCAACCTGTTGTCAAGAGTTGTTCAAGCCTCCCGTAGGCCTCTGACATGGCTTAACGACTGCTGTCCATTTGACAACAACCGGGACCGACTTTTTTACGTGTCCTTCGAAGCACGGAGACGCTCAGATGAAATGCCACTAAGCGGTCATCCATCTATAGTCTTAACTTCGCTACTCGTTTACCGATCAGAATATACCATATAACCCAGTCCAGTATACAAGCAGCAGAACACACAAGAACGCAAATTCTCTTGTAAGACGGTGACGCTTACGCTTAGGATTGAGCCTGGGATCGTGGACTATGGTCAAAATCCGTCTTTGAGCCCTTCTTGAGAGGTTTAAGAAAGTTATCATACCTCTGCCAAACGACCAAGGCATAGAATTCTCTGCCAAGGCACGTGTTTCCTTCTTCCTTCAATCCTGGGTCCTTTAAGCGGGGCGTGAAAAAGCACCTTCTCAGGCCGTCAAAGTAGAGACCTCAACATCGCCTCGGCTACTATGAGGGCGGTGTGGAGGCCACTGCTCTTAGACCACACGACTGCTTACCATTAGATGGAGTGTGGTCATATTGACGAGCACAATAAAAAAATAAATAAAAAAGAATAAGCAAGCTCGATACCTCCGTGGATCACAATTAACGATACATGGCGTAGTGTCTATGTGGTTTCCTCCTCACTAACATTGCGCCAAG
Organism: Catocala sponsa; assembly: GCA_963564715.1. Taxonomy (NCBI): domain Eukaryota; kingdom Metazoa; phylum Arthropoda; class Insecta; order Lepidoptera; family Erebidae; genus Catocala; species Catocala sponsa. The sequence goes on along the minus strand of OY751341.1, from coordinate 21,355,640 downwards.
TGTTAGTGATAACCACACTGTCTAAGTGTTCTTTGTGTCCGTTGTTTAATGTTTGTAAAGTCCCCCGCGATACAGGACTTATTCCTAGTACGAGAATGGTCACATTAAGGGAAAAACTTTTTTATCGGGCATCGAACTATCAAGTCGATGCATAGTGTGTCGAATAAATGAGGTGACCTCTTGAACCTCGTCGTCTAGTTGCGTCATTAGTTTGGCAGCTGATACTACAATTAAATTATAAGGATTACTTGCTAGCTCATAGCCGCGACTACGCTCGAATTTCTTTCAAATGTACTGTATGTGCCTTCACAGCACAAAAGATCGCAGCCAAACGGCTGCCAATAGAAACAGTCTTCTGTTGTTTCTTAAAATTCTTTGAAGGGACCCTTATCGGCAGGGCTCTTATCTTACCCCTAAACACACAGCAACACAGCAATTTCTTTAACAAAGTATCGGCAATTCGCGATTAATATTACAAGCCCTATCGCATTTATAGGCTATAGTAACGAAATACCATTAGGCGAGCCATAAAATGTATATTATGTAAAACTAGATATTGCTTGCGGCTACGCTCGTGTTAGTGTAGATTTTGTCATTAAATTTCTATACCTGAGGAACAATACTTATATTCTGGATGAAAGGTACTCTATGTCCTTTTCTGTACGGTCGAGTAGTTAAGTCGTGAAGTGTAGCAAACAAACAAACCAAGTCACATTTGCTTAATTATAATTAGTTAGGATTTTTATTATTGTCTATTATTTTCTATAGCTTCCGCCCAATTAAAAATAATTTATATGCAAAATTAAACTCCGACTTACGCGATTATCGCTCAGTCCCTTAAGTGTGGTGTATTACTGTATTGGACTTTTTAAACTTCTATCTTCTTTTCCCAGGTGATAGATCGTCGTATACGCGAGCTATGCGTGGAGTCGGACATCTTGCCACTGGACACCCCAGCGTACCATCTGAAGGAGGCCGGATACCGAGCCATCGTCATATCCGGCGGGCCCAACTCCGTGTACGCTGAGGACGCGCCTAGATACGATTCGGACATATTCAAGATTGGCCTGCCAGTGTTAGGTAAGTTGAAAGAGAGAAAAAATGAATTAATGAATCATATAGTAAAAAAAATATTATTAAAAATACGCAATGAAAATAAACAACACACAATAAGAAACAAGAATAAAATTAACAGATGCTCGAATGGCTTAGTGAGCCTTAGTGGTTTAAGTCGCTTGCCCACTGCCTCCGCACCGAGTGTTGTGGGTTCAATTTCCACACGGGATAAAAAGTTGTTGAATGAGGCGTTTACTAAAAGAAAAATTAAAAAGTGTCACGGAAAATGTAAAGTGAAATTTTTGCTATGTATTTTCTTTCCTGAGAGGGGGTGCAAGTGCACCCTTTTGCACCCTGCTACCGACGCCCATGAAGGGTTCACCAATTTTATGTTACGTAACTGCTATTTAATTGCAGACGTGCGTGGGCAATAAAAGCAAGATAATCAGTTTTCTTCATACCCATATTTTGACGATAAGTTTCTCCATAATTTTGGTACTAGTGTTGATAGTTTCACTAAAAGATTTCTCTTTACATATAACACAAATTGCACAATCAAACAAAGAAATACCTTGCTCTTGTTACTTTATCTTGCAATTATTTTCAAATAGACCACTTATTGTCCACCAGGTATATGCTATGGCATGCAGATGCTTAACAAGGAGTTTGGCGGCTCCGTGCTGAGGAAGGAGGCGCGTGAAGATGGCCAGTATGAAGTGGAAGTGGAGACCACATGTCCATTGTTCAAGTAAGTTTACAATCTCTTAATAATACAGCTCAGACTCAACTCGAATGGAAGTTATATTTTATACAAAGCCATCGCTGGCTGCCAGTCTCACTGACATCCACCACGGCTTGGTATTGGCCTTGTGTAAACAGTTTTTCAAGTCAAGCCGGCACTGACTGTCAGCGCTGGCAAGAATACAGCGCTCATCTATTTTTCAAGTCAGTCCGCTCGCATACCCCTCAGCCCTCGCGCCAGCGCTGCGGTCACGTGTCGACGCATCGCGCCAGTCGCTGGCGGAATATTTTTAACGTCAAATGTTGCACACATTAACCACAGGAACAAGCCAGGCTGAGTTGGCTTCATCTAAACATCACAAGTCAAGCCAGCAGTGGCTTGTCTGTAGGACTGGCGCCAGCGCACTGGCTTCGTATAAACCATACTATAGGCAATTTTAACTCTAGTCGTGTGACTATAAATTCTAATATTATATTTGTGTTAAATATTTGCAACAGAGTTTAAATTTGTTAAATCCAAATTACTCGGATGGGTCTCTGTTTTGTTAAGAGTACGATATTATCTTGTGTTTTTTTAAACCTTAATCTGCTGTATCATTCTAATTAATATTAATTCAATTTGTACTATTCTAATCTCTTGATTAATTCTAATTTGTATTATTTTAATTTATTTAATTCTGGTCATCTGTATTATTATAATTTGTATTAATTTATGTGGTTAACTAATTTATTTCATTTTTATTTTTTGATTTTTATTTTTTGAATAATTATATGAAACTATAGTACTTCTATTAGACTGAGAAGATTTTGTATAACAATTAATAATTTATTATAATCATATTTGTACACAAGTTTTGGTAGAACATGTTCATTCTAACGAATATTTAACATCAATAATATGCATTTACTATGTATTATTATATTCACACATGTTTTGACAAAGAAACGTATCTTAAATGTAAATTAGGGTTCCAGGCCGTAACGACACATTGTGTCAAAAACAGAGGACTAGTGTCCTTCTTGTTCAATTAAGTTTATATAATTACTTGTGTGAGTTAGGTTTTTAGGCCTTAAGGAGACTGTACTATGAGCAATACTGCCTCCGTGGCGCAGCGGTAGTGAATGCGACTGCTGTGCATGAGGTCTCGGGTTCGAATCTCGGGTCGGGCCAACAAAAACGAATTGGGTTTTTCTGTTAAGAAATCTCAATACGAGCTCGGAGTTAGCAAGTTGGCGGTGTTAGACACCCCCTCCGTGCCTCGGAAAGCACGTAAAGCCCTTGGTCCTGCGCCTAATCTCTCTCCGGTCGTGTCGGATTATCCGTCCCATCGGATCATGAGGGTTAGGGAACAGAGAGTGCACTTGTGTTTGCGCACATACTTGTGCATTATAATATCTCCTGTGCAGATGGCCAGTCTACGTTAAGACTGGCCGCCGTGACCGAAAATTCGGTCTGGAGGACATTATTATTTATTACTACTATGAGCAAAGTATTAGTCTTCTTCTTATACTGACAGCAACAACTCCCTTTTTGAAAGGTCGCCAGTGCCGTAGTGATACGTCTGGTTTGACACACAGCTATACGCTATAGTTTTACTAGCAGACGAGCTGTGCTTGTTAATCAGGTGAAGGGCCTGTTCCATAACCTCGGCATAACATTTATCTATAAAAGTCTCGCCATCTCTCTTCTTTAACCTAACAAGAGTGAGACAACATGCTATTTATGTTTCGGATAACTTTTACTTGATACTGTTCCTGGAACTGGCCATAAAAGTATTAAATAGCAACCGGTATCGTTATTTTATATTTCTCTTCAATAAATTTAAAAGATAAAAACATCAGAAAGTGTAAGGGCTAGATACCAATAACACAACTTGTTTATGTTTGGTGTGGTATCGAATTTTAAACTTTGCTGAATTGTAATTTTATTATTTTTACACTTTTTAAGACTGCGCCGAGCGAAATGTGCCAAAACAGGCGGTCACAGTTAAGTTGATAAAATCAACACTTTTTGTTTAATACAAATATAAAATATACATTTACCATAACAATGAACGTGTTTAAAGTTTTTAACACGGAGTAATTGTAATTACTCCGTGTTAAAAACTTTAAATAATTAATATTTTCGCCTACAAAATTACGCAAATTTGCACGAAAAATGCAAAAACGTAAGCTCGTATTAAGTGATTTTTAGATTATAATAGTAGAAATCTATCCTATTTTACAGCTTAAACGAAACATAAATAGTTATATTACAATTTGTCCGTCCCAAATATTTAAGTTATTAGTTGACAATGAACATATTTATCAAAAAAGCACTTCAAATCCGCCATACAATTTTACTATGGCGGCCGCGCGCCGATTTGAATATCGAGCTCTGTCATTCAGTCCAACCGCGTTTTACGCTCGGCGCAGTCTTAATGCCTAGCTCTTTTTCTAGTTAATATTTAAGAAAACTGGATTTACAAAAATCAACAAAATATCTGCTATATATGATATTGGTAAAGTCACTGTTCCTTATGTTATCTGAATTACTCGAACAGACTCTGCAATTCAATCATAACTCTTTCTCTTGTTGCCAGTCGTCTAGAAAAGCTGCAGCCAGTGTTGCTAACACACGGCGACAGTGTCCAGAAGGTTGGCGAGCGATTCCGTGTCGGTGCGCAGTCCTCCAACCATCTCATCGCTGCTATATACAACGAACAGATGCGACTCTACGGCGTGCAGTTTCATCCTGAGGTAACCTACCATCAAAGATTTAAATCATAGTACGGATCAGTGTTGCCAACTCTTGTAAAGTCGAGTCGCTAGATTCAATATCAAAAGTCACCAGAAAGTCGCTGAAACTGATTCTGGTTTGGTTTTTCGACTTTAAGGTAATGAATTACTAAAAAAAAAAAAGGTAAGGGGAGTAGGAGTAGGTTCATTTCAGAACCTACTCCACAGTGGGCAGGCTGACCTTTTTTTTAGTAATTTACTACCTAAAAGTCGAAAAGCCAAACGATTTTAGTCATTCTCTACTATTTTTTCCATATATAACTCTTCGCACTGTATAATTCTGTGTCACAACAAGCCCTAAAATTGTTTTCATTTGTACTCCAAAAGTCGCCAGATAAGTCGCTAAAATATTTTTAGCGACAAATTTTATTTTTTTGTCGCTAAGACATCAACGAAAGTAGTCATTTCTAGCGACAAAGTCGCTAAATTGACAACCGTGGTACGGATGGCATTAATGGTTTATTGGTCGTCTGGCCATTGCAACTGCGCCGAGTGGACAAATGGATGTTCTGAGTCTGGGTGTTCTTTGAGTCCATTGTTTGATTGTTGTAAGATCACCAACTCCGGCGTGTCCTTTCCAATTTTCGAAGATATGTGAAGGCTCAACCTGCTCTGGTTTAGTATGAAAGGCTTCTTATAGTTTTAGGTACATTACTAGTGCCTCGATCAGATGTGGATGTTCTGCATAAAGGCCAGATTAAAAGCACCTTGAACCGACGGGCGTGTATGAGGAATGTGATGAAAGTGAATGAAGCCAGACAAGTGTGTTAGAATCGTAGCAAATGGAAATCCGTAGTCTCTGCCTTCCCCTCTGGGAAACAGGCGTGAATCTATGTATGTAGTGCCTCAACTGTTTTGGATCCGATTCCCACATGACAAGAAAATGTATGAAATCCTCAATAAGCTGTTACAAGTCTGTGTTTTTTTTATCATGTTTGTAGTACCTACTCCTCGAGAATTATTCCTAGTAAGACATTAAGACGCCTTGTAAAGTGACCCGAGCTATTAGTGACCTAATTTTTTTAATACACACTTATACTAAAGTGTATGTGTATCATAGATGGCATAAAATGATATTTGTAGTCGTAATATGCGCATTACACATATAAAATGTCGGCCTCGATGGCGTAATGGTTAGTGTAACCGACTGCCACGCCTGAGGTCGCGGGTTCGATTCCCGCACAAGTCAAACATTTGTGTGCATGAATATGGATGTTTGTATTGGTCTGAGTGTTTCTATGTATAATATGTATGTATTTACAAAGAAAAAATATATATGTATGTTTATCCATTGTCTAGTACCCATAGTACAAGCTGTGCTTAGTTTGGGCTAGATGGCGCTGTATGTATGTGATAGAATATTATTATTATTATAAAATTATAGTCTTACTATAATCGATAATTAAATATAAATATGCTAGGTCTATGAACAAAACTGATACATAATATTGTGTTGTCAGGTGGACCTAACTCCCAAAGGCAAGCAGATGCTGTCAAACTTCCTGTTCGACATCGCCGGCCTGTCGCGCTCCTTCACGCTGCGGTCCAGGCGCGAGGCTTGCTTACAGTACATCAAAGACACAGTCGGGGACAACAAAGTTCTTGTAAGTAACACTGCCATTTAGCTTATGTTTAATATCCAACCTAAATTTCGGTCTCGAGAATTATCTCCCCTCAGTAATTCTGTCTCGGATCTCGGTTAAAAGGTTGAGAAAACGCCATGGTCAAGTCTAATCAATTTTGGTTTGGATCGATATTATTACTCATGAATTAATTAAATTCTGTTCTATTACTATGAGACGTTGAAAACAAAAAACAACGGGTTGCACTCTGGGAGTGCCGGCAGAAGTGAAAACTTGAATATTAATGTTGTGCACTTTTGATATTTTGGAATGGTTAGGGAATAATTTTGCACGAATTGCTTTAATTATCAGTATAAAAGTACTATCATTTATGTGGTAAAATACAATATTCATTTATTGCGCTATCGTACACAAACATGACAATTCTCCCTCCGTCTTACAAATTTTCGATCAGGTCACGTGTCCTGACGCGAGTTTGACAATTCTCCCTCCGTCTTACGAATTTTCGATCAGGTCACGTGTCCTGACGCGAGTTTAACATTTTTAACCATCACAAAATAAGTGCACAACGCCGCTAAAGAAGATTTCACTTCAAAAAGATTTTTGCTAATCAAAATTACTTATTGGTGATACAAACGCATACAAGCAAACGTTTTGATCAACTCTAATTAATACTTAACACTAGCATCAGTGGTAAGAAGGGCCCCATATCTCTCACAATGTTTCAAGTGGTCTCCTTTAACTGCTAATGATCTCCACACCAGCCAAAAAAAAGTATGACGCACAGTTGCTTCTCTATGTCCTTTATTTATTGTTGAACATTGCTGTTCTAGAAGCCATGGTTGCATACCCGGTTAACATGTATTGCAACCGATTTCAATCAGAATAACCACCTTATATAGAGTTCATGGATAGCGCAGCTGACAATCTCTCGCCTCGCCGCTGCCACGCGCTGAGTATGGTGGGACAATTAGTAACATACATAGATAGTCGGCCTCGATGGCGTAGTGGTTAGTGTATATGATGTTCTGTTAATAAAGTTGTACCTTCGACAAAAGCACATAGAGATACACAATAACAATATCAGTCCAGTTTACAAACTCTCCCATATATAGCCACTGGCCTCATCTCTGTATGAGAAGGTTTAGCATATTAAATTGTCGGCCTCGATGGAGTAGTGGTTTGTATAACCGACTGCCACGCCTGAGGTCGCGGGTTCGATTCCCGCACATGTCAAACATCTGTGTGCATGAACATGGATGTTTGTCTTGGTCTGGGTGTTTCTATGTATAATATGTATGTATTTACAAAAAAAAATAGATATAATAATAATAATAATATAATAATATTCTATCACATACACACAACACCATCTAGCCCAAACTAAGCAGAGCTTGTACTATGGGTATTAAACAATGGATAAACATACATATATACTTATTTTTTTGTAAATACATACATATTATACATAGAAACACCCAGACCAAGACAAACACCCATGTTCATGCACACAAATGTTTGACTTGTGCGGGAATCGAACCCGCGACCTCATGCGTGGCAGTCGGTTACACTAACCACTACGCCATCGAGGCCGACATATGTATGTTTATCTATTGTCTAGTAGCCATAGTACAAGCTCTGCTTAGTTTGGGCTAGATGATGTTGTGTGTATGTGGTAGAATATAGAATATATATATAGATTCACGCCTGTTTCCCAGAGGGGTAGGCAGAGACTACGGATTTCCATTTGCTACGATCCTGACACACTTCTCTGGCTTCATTCACCTTCTTCACATTCATTGAACCGACAGGCGTGTATGACAATTATTTGTGTGATACAAAAGTGATTGTTCAGACTCTGGGTGCACTTTGTTACAGCTAATTATAGTTGTATGTTTATAAACTTTACCGCAACACATATACTGCTTTCTAGTGCGTGAGTCCCTTTTGAAACTAAAAGTAATTTTAAAGATAGCATATAAGAGTTGTTCTCTCTGTTGTCAGGTGTTAGTGAGCGGCGGCGTGGACTCGACGGTGTGCGCCGCGTTGCTCAGAACTGCCTTACGTGAAGACCAAGTTATTGCCTTACATATTGATAATGGTAAGTTTCATTATGTGTCTTTAAATACCTTTAAATATATCTTGCGAAGGATATCGTCATTCTTGTATCCTCTATCCCAAATTATTTAGTCTAATGTTAATGTAAAATAATAGTGAAAACGTCGGATTTACAATCAAGAGAACTTCTTCGAGAATCGAGAAGAACTAACTCCCCTTTTTGTATGTTGTATGTTCGAATGTATTGGATACCTCTCCGCGGAAAAGGAAAGCGGAGACGTTATGTCGGGCTCACCCGGGATAAGATGGAACGTCACGGGTACTACTGACTAAACCTACCGCGGTGTGCCAACTCGCTGAGTGGTGGGTGGGTCGCTGGAACTAAAATTCCATCAGCGACCCACCCAGCAGAAACGTTAACACACTCCTAACACAAGCATTGAGCATAGCAGAAAGAATTTCAAAAATACTATTAATTTGTAATCAGAAAATCTTGGTATCATTAATCTCTACTGACAGACATCTTTGAATTGCCAAATCATGTATCCATCCTATCTAAGGTCTCCCTTTTAGAAATCTCGTATCTTCAGATCCCATTGTCCAAACCACGACAAACTATTAATATTTAACTGAGCGAACACCATTTTGAAATGTCCTCTGCCTACAACATGCACATACACGCATACAAAAGCTTATATACTAAAATATTCCCAAAATAAAACTGTCCTCTCTATATTATTTATTATATCCAGACCACTAATATTATAAATATAAAATTTGCTATGAAGTTTGGATGTTTGTTACTCAATTACGAGTAATCTTCTTCTTCTTTCTTTTCGTGTGGTTAGTGGTCAACCTGTTATCAAGAGTTGTTCAAGCCGCCCGTAGGCCTCTGACATGGCTTAACGACTGCTATCAATTTGACAATAACCGGGACCGACTTTTTACGTGCCCTCCGAAGCACGGAGACGCTCAGATGAAATACCACTAAGCGGTCACCCATCTATAGACTGGCCGCACCCAACGTTGCTTAACCTCGCTAATCGTTTACCGATCAGTGAGTGCAACTGGCTATGAGCGTAATGTAATTATTTTTAGTAAAAACGAGATGGGTGTAAAATTCGTCTTAAATGTAAAAGTAATGAAAAGAAATGACGCCTATATCTCGGGGGTATTTTGACCCACAGGGCGCATACTCAAACTCGACCGAGGTATAACCCCAAGGTGTCTGCACACCAAGTTACAAGTCAATCCGTCTAGTGATTCCGGAGTTATGCTGGTCACTAACAGACAGACACAGACCCACAAAGTGTTTTCATTAACCTCTTCGAAGAAGACTCAGAGGTTAACAATTATTTACTGCACCGAAGCCGTACTGGTTTAAGTAGGCGCCTCTATAATTTCTGGTTTCCACAAATAGTTGTTTCTTGTGTCCATTGTTGGAATGTGTCTAAGGTGCCTCATGAAACAGGAATTATACCAAGTGCGAAAGATGTCTGTTTGATATATTTCCACAAATAGTTGTTTCTTGTGTCCATTGTTGGAATGTGTCTAAGGTGCCTCATGAAACAGGAATTATACCAAGTGCGAAAGATGTCTGTTTGATATATTTCCACAAATAGTTGTTTCTTGTGTCCATTGTTGGAATGTGTCTAAGGTGCCTCATGAAACAGGAATTATACTAAGTGCGAAAGATGTCTGTTTGATATATTTCCACAAATAGTTGTTTCTTGTGTCCATTGTTGGAATGTGTCTAAGGTGCCTCATGAAACAGGAATTATACCAAGTGCGAAAGATGTCTGTTTGATATATTTCCACAAATAGTTGTTTCTTGTGTCCATTGTTGGAATGTGTCTAAGGTGCCTCATGAAACAGGAATTATACCAAGTGCGAAAGATGTCTGTTTGATATATTTCCACAAATAGTTGTTTCTTGTGTCCATTGTTGGAATGTGTCTAAGGTGCCTCATGAAACAGGAATTATACCAAGTGCGAAAGATGTCTGTTTGATATATTTTTTAAATAATTTGGACGAAAATGGGCATATTGATAGAACATGTCCTAGATTATACACAGAGGATACTTATTATCCCGGTACGTTTCCCTATGGGTTTCACACGGAAGATACCGCGAGCAAACATAAGTATTTCCATAAATTCTATTTACTTGCGTGACGTCATATTGACTTTCGTGCATTCGTGTCTTTGTGTTGACATTGGTACATTTGGAAGGTGGCCAAAGTTTATGTTTACTTTTAAAACTACGATATTTTTACTATGTACACTCAATGAATTACACCTCACTGTGATTTGGGGTAATAAATTGAAACTGTTTGTTTTGATCGCACGCCGAGATACTGAATACATTGAAAATGAAGCAACGTCATTTATCGACCAAGATTGTTACTAAGAAATCATGAGTTTATGTAACCGTTTTATTTGTATTACATATTTAATCATAGCCTGTTTTGACGGTTTTCCAGTTATTCGTAACTAGATTTTGCCCGCAGCTTTACTCGCGATAATCTAGATTTTGTCAGTAAATTTCAAGCTCTTGGGAACAATACTTTTTTCCTGGATGAAAGGTACCATGTCCTTTCCTGACAACGTGTTTGCGAAATTTAATGATTATCGGTCGAGTAGTTAAAGCGTAAAGTAACTTCAAAAAGTCAGAAGTGCGTGTCTTGGAATCGAACTCTAGACTTTTGCGTGGCAGTCCAACAGTGCCCCTCCTGCTAGGCTACCGTTGCCTTAAAAGAAATATTGTTGCTAGACCAATTAGTATATTAATTGTTTTTTTTTTATCATTAATATTAATTATTCAATTTATTTCTCAGCAGTGGGCTACAAATAAATCTAAATACTAATATTGTTTACAGGTTTCATGCGTAAAAATGAGAGTGCCAAGGTGGAGAGGTGTCTGAGGGAATTAGGTGTACGTCTACACGTCGTTAATGCAGCTCATCAGGTACTATGTAGTTTATTTATGTATTTGTGGCTAAAAATGGATGTATATTCTTGGATCAGATAAAATTCTACTTTGCAGGATGGTGTATCGCAGTAAATTACAGTTCTCTATGTTTTATTATCTGTTCGTATAGTATACAAGCGGACGTGTCAGACTTTGTCCTGTCCGAACACACCGAATGCAGCGCTACGTAGCGAGTCCAACTATGAATCTAAACCATCCAGGGATCTATCTATCTACAAATTGTTTACACAAAATGTCATCATAATTTATCCAGCCGTTTAGGAGTTCAGTGACAGTCAGGAATAGAAGAATTTTATCTATACTAATATTATAAAGCTGAAGAGTTTGTTTTTTTTTTGTTTGCTTGAACGTGCTAATCTCAGGAACTATTGGTTCGATTTGAAAAAATATTTTAGTGTTGGATAGCCTATTTATCGAGGAAGGCTATAAGCTATATAACATCAGGCTACTACCCACGGGGGCGGCGCAGTAACGATGAATGAGTGTGAAACCGCGGGAACATCTATATCTATACTAAAATTATAAAGCTGAAGAGTTTGTTTGTTTGTTTGTTTTCTTGAACGTAGCGCGTAGTAGCTCAGTATCTACTAGTATTATATAAAGATACATTACTTGTATCGTAGTAATTGTACATTATGCTCTACCATAATAATCTGGCAACATAACAGGCGTTACAAATAGCACGTACATTGTTGTTGCCAGGCCATATGGGTTCTTTCTGCCCATGCATCGTGTTTGAGGTGTAAATTATACAGAAGCGGCATAAGACTGTGGTGCGCCTCAAGCGCAGCAGAGACATGGTACCGCTCCAAAACTATATAATAATAATATATTCTATCACATAAACACAACACCATCTAGCCCAAACTAATAGCTTGTACTATTGCGTTCTATCGGGTTGTTTATGTGACACTTTACTCATTTTTAAGCTAATTAGTATAGTTTAATAGTAATAGTAGTGTAACAGTTTCTAAATTATGTAATAAAGTGTCAAATAAACAACGCGATAAAATCCGTACATAGTAGTTTAATTTCAATAAACATGCTCGTGTTAATACCCGTTATGTGTTCGCGCTGCATATATCATGCAACGCGAAAGTTTAAAAACATCTTGCCGTGTCTTCGCCTCTCCTTTATAATTTAAAATGCGTCTGTGCCTTAATGTAATTTCGATGCCTGTGTCACGCTTGTGGCGTGTGCCGTCACCTTTTCTGTATAATTGACGCCTTTTTTGTATAATTTACACCATCACTCTATAATTAAGACTCTTCTTCTGTGTAATTTATTTCGTTTCTGTATAATTTACTTCAGTTCTGTATAATATACTCTGTTTCTGTATAATTTACTCCGTTTCTGTATAATTGACGCCGATTCTGTATAATTGACGCATTTTCTGTATAATTACACCTTGTCTGTATAATTCACACCTGTTCTGTATAATTGACTCCTAACGCTGTACGTGGGTGCTCAGTTCCGGCAGGGCAGCACGGTGGTGCGCGAGGCGGGCGGGCGCTCGCGCCACACGCCGCTGCTGTGCCACGCCACGGCGCCCGAGGACAAGCGCAAGATCATCGGGGACGTCTTCATACGCATCGCCGAGCAGGCCGTGCACGACCTCAATTTGCAGTGAGTCATCTATGTCATACGTTTATACTGAGGGACGGCGCGCGGCGTACTGAACAATTTAGCAAGACTTATATATATAGGTGTCTTGACGCAAACTTCTATTAATCATAAAAACGCAAGATTAAGATTTTATATTGATTAAGATTGTTACGGAGTACGCAATGGATTGCTACCAATACAACGCACCGGTCGCGCCGCCGGGAATGACCTCTGCGTTTCACGCGCATAAAAATGGCTGATGTGATTGATATATTTAATTTTATTTAATAAAATTGATGGTTTATGTATTATGTTATGATTCACAGTCAGTAAAATGAAATATTGGAGAAAAGAAGTGATTTCTCCTGAAAAAAATTCTAACGATTTTTAACTCAGTATAATGGTCTGAATCTACTATTTTAGTTTTCGGTACACCGTCCCTTACACCCAGTAGGTATATATAACCGCCTCTGCGATAAGTTAGCGACACAGCCGACTGCAGTAGGGTTCTCTGGTAGCGGGTTCATACCGTAAATTTCAAACCGCAAGTATATATTTCTTACAATCATTTTATTTCACAGCAATTACAGACTTAGGTAAACTGAATAGTCTGAGTAAAATTATTAGCACTAATTACAATTAGAGCCAAGAAAACCAGCGGTCCCGTTTAAATCGTCTGATCTTCTGCCCCGGCCCCACCAAACGATTCTACTCACGTGACTCGTCGACGTCACGGCGTTGCCCGCTCTCGTACAATGAAATCATCTTGAACCAATGAGCCTCTTCCTATCGCTAAATTATCGTAGTCGCTGACATACATATACATAAAGTGTCTCAAGACCCTTAACGAAGCTGATGACAACGCATACTATAGGTACATCAGTTTAAGTTATACTATGCAAAAATTATTAATGGGAAACAATTTTCATTTTTAGGTATTGAATAAAAATCCATAATTTATTGCCCGCAATGTATAGCGTGCAGCGCGCGCTATCAATACGTTTGTGTGCATGCGTCGAATCGTGGCGCGCTCTACATTATACGTATTAATTCCAAAGGCTTTTAAACTGGAAAATATTAATAATTTTGATTATGTTTGTTCCGAAGAAAGTATTGTTTTTGAATTTCAAACATGTTTTTATAAAAAAAGTTAATATAAAATTCTGACTTTGCTCTTCAATATCTCCATAACCAGTCGATTCCCAGGTATAGTTCCTTAACAAAAAATCATCCTACCAATTAATAGAACTCGTGGCTTTGTTGAGGGTCTTGTGACACCCTAAATAGTAACACCTTCAGCGGAAGTACGCGATAGCGCCATAGTAGATCACACTAATACCGTTACTTCATTCCTCCTCAGAGAAGACCAAGTGCTCCTGGGGCAGGGCACGCTCCGGCCGGACCTGATCGAGTCGGCGTCTTCTCTGTGCTCAAACAACGCGGCCACCATCAAGACGCACCACAACGACACGGAGCTTGTGCGCGTGCTGAGACAGCGGGGACGGGTGGTCGAACCGCTCAAGGACTTTCATAAGGACGAGGTGAGATGTCGCTCATCATTGTTTATTTAAAAGCGCTGTTCTTAACGGCAGTGTGAATGGAAGAGTCGCAAGAGGAAGACCTAGGCGCACGTTTCTCGATCAGATCGGAGACGTTCTGGACAAACGCCAGGTTAAGAGCACCTTAAACCGGCGACCGTGTATAAGGAATGTGATGAAAGTGAATAAAGCCAGAGAAGTGTGTCAGGATCGTAGCACTAGAACCATTGACACGAAGAAGAAGTTCAACCTGTATTGTGTTGTTCCCAGGTCCGTGCCCTCGGCATGGAGCTAGGCCTGCCGCCGCCACTGGTGGAGCGACAACCGTTCCCGGGCCCCGGGCTCGCTGTGCGCGTGCTGTGTCAGGACGAGCCCTTCATGGAGCGGGACTTCGCCGAGACACAGGTATAACTTAAGAGACTTTATTGAACTGATATCATATTTCGCCGTCCGGTATTCAATACCGTGAACGCAACATTCACAAAATTTGACAGGAGACAAAAAAATAAACACTTTCAATTTTAATAAAAATAATAGGATTTACTTACTATGTAATATAATCAGTGCTTTAATCTATTTTGTGTTAGCTGTAAGTGGTTTATTGTACAACTTATTGAAAATAAACAAAGTTTTTTAATTTTTTTATTAACTAATGGCCAAAATTATAGTATCGCGTATTTTAATGTATAAAACGACATAAAATAAAATTCTGATTTTTGGACAAAATGTCACATTCATGGTTTTGGATGCCAAACGACGATTTGCTTGTTTGTAATGTATATTTTACGGCTTTCAGCTTGAATTGAAGCTGAATGTTTGGTGTTGTGAATGGAATGTTCACGGTGATGTTGTCTACAGGTGATAGTGAAGATAATGGTGGAGTACGCGTCGATGTGCATGAAGTCCCACGCACTGCTGGGCCGCGTGGCCAACGCCAGTACTCCGGCCGAACAGAGCGAGCTCAAGCGCATCTCCTCCAAGTCGCCCGTCGCAGCCACGCTGCTGCCGCTGCGTTCTGTCGGCGTGCAAGGTACTCACCACCCTCAAATCTACTACTGATGCCTTGTAAACCCCATTAGTAGATCAACTCGGTTTTTCCAATGATTTAAATAAACGAGTTATTTATTTACTTTCATTATAACGGCTGTTTACCAATTACAGTACCTAAAGACCGCAAAAATAATAATGATAAATAGAACAATTTAAAACTAAAATAAACAAATAAAAACCAACCAACCAGGAGTATTTGTCGATATAGAACGGACGTTAGTTGTCCATCTTTTTATTTGTATGTAGCGATTCAATATATAAATGAAAATTTCACTTAAATGTTGATTGCTGCTGTCGAATTATCAACCATTTTTCCCGACTCGAGAAATCTCATAAAGTGTTTCTTTAACTAATTTGAGCGTATTTATATAAAGATATTTGAAAAATATCATTATTAACAGTAATCTCGCGTATGAAATTCAATTTCTCGACTCGAGAAATTTTTATCAATAATTTGAACTATGTTTCTTATAATGTGTTAATATTTTAGGCGACGCTAGAACGTACAGTTACGCGGTGGCGCTGTCAACAGAGCGGTATCCACCGGACTGGAAAGACATGCACTACCTCGCTAAACTTATACCGCGCGTCTGCCACAATGTTAACAGGTATCTACCATCAAACTCATGTTATGATAAATGTTATGTTTATAACAATCAATTGCATCTGGCAATCAAACCAGACATCATTTACGATCTGACGTAACGGCAAACGATGGATCGCCGTTGCGACTCAATAGGTTAATGGCAGGGCGAGCCACCAACATAGCTGATAGTGATCATGATTATCGCTCATAGGCATGGCTGTTACTTAAGCATTTCAGAAGGCATATCAAGGCAACACAGCCAAACCCCTGTGTAATAGAAGGCTGTTCTCTCTCTGTGGAAACGCAAATCATTATCATCATAAATCTTAAAAGTGTATCCACCTCGAAGCGGTTCAATTAAAAAATCCCAATCAATTCCCTACCATCTGTGACGAAAGTGGCCCATAAACATGCCTTTTATGGATAAGTTATGCCCCAATCTGAACTTTCTTTTTTTTTGAGTAAGTCATGTTGCAAATATATTCTATGCCGAGTAACCCAAGTGTATATAGGTTTTATTGATGATTTGAGAAGCCGTAGTCGCATTCTCGATTCAATTGTTTAGCGTTTCGAATGGTTACAATAATGGTTGTATATTTTTGTGCAGAGTTTGCTACGCATTCGGAGGTTTAATTAAGGAACAAGTGACAGACATCACACCGACCTTCCTCACACAACAAGTTATCTCAACTTTACGTCAAGCTGATGACCTCGCTACACAGGTAACAATACTTAATATTATACGTGTGAGTGTTTGTAAAGATGATTGGATGTTTGTTACTTAATCATGTGTAAACTGTGGAATGAATTTTGATACAACTTTGCGTTTAGATAGACCATGTTCTGGATAACCAGATATATGCACACCGGCATAAAAGCTATCCTATGTGTTGATAGGATACTTTTCATTTCGGTATGCGTTCCTGTGGGATTTACGTAGGTGAAGTTACGAGTGGAATCAATCCAAACAATAGATCCATTATAAGTCTTGTCGTATTGTATAGTATTTTTTACTGGCCAACTGAAAATATAGATCAATACAATAGCCCACTGCTGAGTTGAAAATGTTGAGATGAATGTATGAAGTGACAAGAATGGACAGGATCAATAATAGATATGTTAGAGTAGTTTCTTTGAAAGTGGCACCTGTCATAGAAAATAATTATATATTAAAATTAAACTACTTTACACGGACTTTGCCGCATTGTTTTTTAAATCGCTTTTTTTTACATAATTTTGAACTATAACACTACTATAATTGAAGTTAACAATTTAAGCTAACTAAATTAATTATTAAAATTATTTATATTTAAGTTAATTTTTCTCGAAGCTGACACATTGCATTGAATTAATAGAATAGTTTAAAAAACATTTCTATCATTTGTTTTTTAAACTATATTTTCATAAACAGGGTTAGAATTGTTTATGTCACTTTCAAGTGTTTTTATATTGAGCTGTGCGTGCAGCTTTTTATAGGTATTGATTATTGTAGTCAGTAAAACAGTTCGACGATCAGTAAGGGTAGAGGTAGTGACTAATGTTATGATACTGTTACACCCAGTGCCATCTCTCGGCATTGTGGGGAAAGACTCGGCAGTGCCATCTAATAATTTATTACAGCGCCGCGCCATCTATTGACATCTTACGGAACTACGTAGTAGGTACGCGAATAGTAGAAATAACACTGGAACATTCTCGAATCTTCGTACTGTTTACATACCGGGTATGGCGTTTCTAGAAAACTCCAGAAACGCTTTAACCGCGTATAAAAGGAGCAAGACCAGCGCTCGCCGAGTCAGTTTACAATCGTAAGCGGTCAACTATTCATCGAAGCGAGCGGAAGCGAAAATACTACGGAATTTGAAGCAGTTACAGTGGAAAAGTGTAGTATAGTGCTTGTTGTGTTTTAAATTCAATTGTGTGCTAGAATAAAACGTGTTTTAGTCGGTACTATTGTTTGCATTCTTATCCGTCGAACCCAGCACGTAACAATACGTTTATTTGTTTTTATAATGAAACGATCTGTACTCTATTTGATTAGGTATTTAACTAAAGGTAAACAATCTTGTTTAGACTTTTTATACAAACATATTAAACAAATAAACTACTGCTTAAACTAACGGTTCAATTGATTTAGTAATCGTTATTGTTGTATTTACATTGACATTACATTTTATTTCTAAACTGAGTTTTTAGATAAAAAGTCACATCAAGATAGTTTACCTTTAGTTAAATACCTAACCAAATGGAGTATAAGAATGAACCGCTTTGTTGGCTAGGGTGGTTATGGGCTGGTAAAAGTCCATGGAATGAGCAAATGTTAAGATAGTTATGTGCGTGTATATCGGACCTCCGAAAAACAATGTTAATGTCGCCCGTTTATATAATGTTTTACGATGACTAGGTTTTTAAATGGATATCAACGGATTCTAAAAACATTGAATTTGAATTACTTTATACGGATTTTGTTGCGTTGTTTATTTTAAACACTTATCCTAACTAATATTATAAAAGCAAAAATGAGTTTGTTTGTTACCTTTTCACGCCTAAACCACTGAACCGATCATCCTTAAATTATGCATATACGTTGTCAGGTGACCAGAAACGGACATAGGCTACCTTTCATCCCGAAAAAAATTACTGTTCCCAAGGAAAACAACAATAACGTTCTTATGATAATAGCCAAATTGATTGTTAAATCCTAAATTAACGCGAGCGAAGCTACGGGCAAAGGCTAGTATTATATAAATTTGAACTCTAACACTACTATTATTGATCTTAGTCTCCCCGTTTTAAAATAACCAATGTGACAAATTTCGTATAGGTAAAGTACTTTAATTTCAATGTATACCTAACATTCGCCTTAACGTAAGGCAATATTATTCCAAAAACATGTCAGAAACAGAGGGCGGTCTATAAGATCTCGCTACGAGCCACGTGAGCGGAGCAGTAATCATAAGCGTGTTGTTTATGTGGCAGGTGCTGTTGTCAAGCGGGTACGCGTCGCGTATCGCACAGATGCCGGTGGTGCTGTTGCCCGTGCATTTCGACCGCGATCTGGCCGTGCGCGCCGCGTCGTGCCAGCGCTCGCTCGTGCTGCGCCCCTTCATCACCTCTGACTTCATGACCGGCGTGGCGGCGCTGCCCGGCTCTGACGCCATGCCCATGGATGTACGCCTACCCCACTGCTACTCATCATACTCATTCTACACTCTACACTAATGACGGATTAAGATAACCCCAAAAAATTATTGTCACTCAAATTTTAGGAACAACGTCATGAGCCACACTTTAGATTTGTCGTTGAAACTAACTTTACAGTAATGCAATTTATGTACAAACATGTGTGATCTACGAAAATTATACAGAGGCTATATTTTTTTATAAAATAACGTCAGTATGTCTGCCTAATGCAACTGTTGTGCATAAAGTCTAGAGGTCGAATTTCGAGTCAAACAAACTGTGTAAGAAGCAGCATGGAGTCTGTGTCGGGTAGACGACGATAAGCTCGCCCCTATGACATAAAACCTAAAATATAACTGGTGAAATATTGGTATGATACATCGTCTCTTTCCGAAAATAAACGAGTATGTAATTTTATGTCCCACACTGAAGAATTATTGCTGGAAGAAGCTTTATGGAAACCAAACTTACAGCCTCTGTATAATATAGATAGATCACACAAACAATTAAGGACATTTCTGTTTAAAACTTCAGAGTTAGGTACACTCAGAATAAAATGTTTTAATAACACCTTGTGGTATTACAGGTAGTAGACAGAATGCGCAAGGAGCTGTTGAGCGTGCCTGGCATATCGCGCGTGCTGTACGACCTGACGCCGAAGCCGCCCGCCACCACGGAGTGGGAGTAGGGCTCCACAACACTTTTATATATTTTTTTACTAAACGAACGCACCCCACGGCAGTGGCCGCGACTCTTATTTTTATTTGATGGAGGACTCATCAAAAACATTGTCAACTGCATAATTTACGCGTCTCATACGCATCCCATGACTACAGGAACGGTACCGCGCAAGTGATAGGTACTGTCGGTGCTGCTTACCATCAAGCGGTTTTACCACTTGTATAAAGCAGATCCCAGGTCTGGCACATTCTGTGCAACTGCAAGAAATGCCGTGCCTTGTCCAACTATTTGTGTGCTACGACTAATTAGATTCATATGTAATTTTAGCGCCGTGGCATACTACCATGTGTAAGCCTATTTTATAAAAGAAAATAATAAAACTGTGTTCATAATAATGATAGTGACAGATTAATTATAGTTTGTACCCTATGTAAATACGAGGGTAGATCGTAATTCGTTAATATATTGTTTTTAAATCAAGCTTGTTGTTTTTTATAGTATGTCACTGTTCTAAAAAGTACTGTGTGATTGTGATTTAGTTTATGTGTTTGTTCTTTAGAGCAATGACGATCTCGCGAATTTCCAAATCTGATACTAAATTGCCTGCCTAGTTAATCAGCATATAAGAAAATGTACATGGATTTTTCTAAAAGGGAAAATATCATTAGCAGCGTCTCCACAGTGTCTACTTGATCTTGGTAGGCTCGTCCCCAATTATTTGGGACCTAAATATAACTGCAAAATATGGGGTATACAACCACACCTCTGCCTGAATGACAGGTATATTACTAGATGAATCTAAAGATTTATGATTCTACGACATGGAACTTCGTGAGATCGTTTTATTGTTACTTGTTATGCTGACCATTTACAGACTGACATGTTTGCCCAACAAATCGGCCATTGAATCGCTCGGAATTATATTCCCAACTATTTTTGGCAACTACGATAATATAAGAAGCTATACGTTTTTACGTATACATGTTTTGTGTTATAATCACTTCAGTTGATTTTATTTTGTTAGCATTTTAGCTGTACTGGGTTTTAATTTATCGTTTAATAACTTGTAAGTCGCGCCACTGCCTGATATAAAGAAGTTTTTGTAAATACATTGGTGTCACATGTTATTCTTAGCTCCACTAATCAGTTTTGTAACATGTAGTAATTTATTGTCAAAAGCTGTGTAAATGTCAAGGCTGTGTAAAAATTTATAAAAAGAGCCCATAATTATTCCGCGCGCCAAGATTGTTATAAATGAATCTTGTATTAAATCGAAGACACTGTGTTTTTATGGAATGGTTCAGTGTTATTGACTGGAAGTTTCATAATAAAAATTATATTATGCTTTATTTTCATATTGGATTTTATTTTTAAAACCTTATATATCATAATTTCATATACAATAAGGATTGGACCGGCATTTTCACCTTATGGATGCGTGAACCACAGCTAATTGCTTTCTTACTGAGTAAATGATAGTCCAACCCTAACAAGACATTGAGTCGCCATTAAAACTAATAACTAAAATTATTCAGGCACCAATAAATTAATATTTTTACCGGCAGTCACTTGGCCACCTATGTATGATTCCTCTTCACCTCTTATAGAAAGGCCTTGAGAGAGTGATGTCACTTTCTTTTCCCTCATCATAGCTGCTTTCTCCCAGCGAGAGCCACCACAGTTACCACATGAATGAAGAGGAATAATCTCCAAGGAAACAGTTCTATTACTGCAATCAGCACATTTGAAAAACCTTTTGAAACTATCAAGAACTTTCAGAGGATGTCTTTCATCCTTACACAATTGTGCCGCTGAAAATGCAGTGTATTTGCACTTGACACATCTAACTGCTTTGCAAGCTAACTTAAATGTATTCAACATTTTCTCCTCCATTTTTTCCTTTTTCTCCAGTTTACTGAAATATTTCTCTTGCTCATCATCCTCATGCTGTTGGATCAAGTTTTGATGGGCAGATGTTGCTTCTAGAATCTTCTTGAACCTCTCAGACATGACGCCTTTAGTTTTCCTCAGTTCTGATACCTGATCCCCATTATGCTTTGGCTTCTTGCTATCGTTTTCGTCACTGCTAGAACTGTTTAAACTTTCCAGAGCTCTCTTCTTGCCTAAATCAGTTCCTTTGATATTATTAGGATCTGCTTTTGTCAATCCACCATTCTGTTGAATAAGTCTGATTGCATTTGCTTTGGCCCTCTCAGCTGCTCTTTGACCATATGATATATTCAGATCGATTGTACCACTGCCTTTTTTTAAGCCAAAACTGCTACCTTGCAAGCCAAATCGTCCTAATTTTGGTGAACTGCCCACTTTTGCTGCCAAACTTGGGTTTGGTGATGTTCCTACTCCACTTTGTGAATTTCCATTAGTCAGTTTATTTAACCTTTCTGCATCACTAGTTCTTGTATTTGAAGGACTATGTAATATTGAGTTATTCTTCATGGGACCAGCCCCATAAGGCGCTTTGTTGGTCATGAACTTATCACCTTCAGATTTGTAGTAATCAGTTAATGACATCAACCGGTTGTTATCTCTCTCTTTCACTTTAGTAGTGTTGCCAGAGGGCAAGGCAGAATATGCTTTCCCTCCATAAATAACTGTACTTTTGCCTAAGACTTTATTTTGTAAGCTAACAAGCCCCTTGCCCATAGTTGATGACTGCAATTCTTGTCTTCGAGAAAACTTTTGGTACTCCTGTTTAATATGATAAATGCAGTGATCACACTGACTCAAATTGACAAATGCAGTGCATGGTTCTCCATTCTTCTTTCTACTCTTACAAATACCTAGGTCTTTAGACTGGCCCAGTATCATCACTCTGTCAGGATTCTCAACACTGAGACATGCTTGGTCAGCACTATTCTGAGATCTATCTAGAACATTAGGATTCAAAACTGCTACAACTGTACCTTCAGATGTCTTCCACAAATCATTATAAGCTTTACGGAAAAGAAACATAGAAATAGTTTTCATATCATCTTTTAAATCGCTGAGAGTCCAAATAACAAATTGATTGCCTTTTTGTGACTTTTTAACAGTGCTTTTTCTCACAATAACACCAGCAATAACCCAGTCTTTTGATAGATCTTCATTTTCCACATGTCGCTTGACTCTCATCATGTTAATAGCTTCTCTTCCTTGCATGCGGTCCAATAATGCTGTACTGGATATTAAAGGTTTAGTGATTCTTATACCGAATATAGGATCTGTGTATATATCAGAAGGGGCCTTTGTCTTCGCTTCTGGGGCACAAAGAGTATTTTTACTAATTTGTTCAGTAGCCCGCTTTGAGCTGTTAAAAGTGTTATGGGCGATTTTAACGTCCATATTTGCCTGACGTAGTCTCATCTCAAAATCAATCCTTTTGTCTATCTTTTCATGTTCCTGATTATCTAATATCTTTTTTATTTGAGAGCCATAGTCACTGTATTTACGTTCTGTGTAGTTCCTCTTTTCTTCGTCATCAGATGAATCTGTATCCCCATTGTGAATAGCTGAACTCTTGCTGGGCACATCGTCAAAAGGTTTCTCTTCTTTTTTAGCATTGTTACCATTTTCAGTAAAGATATCAACTTCCTGAACTTTCGTTGGTTTTTGTACGTCATTTACAACTTCGTCTAAATCGGCACTTAGTAACTCCTCTAGTTGCGCTAGTTCATCGTTTTCGTCCATCGTGTTTACTTGGTGGAATAAAATAAATAATCAACAAACCATAAAAATATTATAACGTACATACGGAAACCAATACTAATAGCAAACTAGTTAGTATACATATACAACAATTGTACTCTTTGCAGTGAAATTGGCGCGAAACTTTTCGATCAGCTGTACTGAGTTACTTTCTTTGACACTTACCGAAACGTTCAGGAATTATGACACTTCTACATTTTTGTTATCCTGGCTACAATTTTTGAACAAACCGAATAAACAAAAATATAACAATGTATGAATGGATTCTATATTAATCATATCATTATTTGCGAATTCAACTCGTAATCTTCCATTACGTCAAAGAAATTATAACTGGAGACGCCATTGTGCTGCTAGGTGTATCATGTTCTTTTATATGAATAGCCTATTTGACTAGTTTCTAAAAACTATCTCACATTATTAAGTGGTGTCAATGGATCTTACGGGTAATATATATTTCATCAGTTTTTTTTATATGTCCCACTGCTGGGCAAAAGCCTCTCTTTTTCAATCAATTGGCAACGTGTCCAGAAGATTGGCAGCATGGCCACGTTGATGCAAGTCTAATTCTTTGCACAAAGAAAATCATGAGGCGTTGATCAGCCGTTTAGTTAAATTTCTATAACCAAATTAAAACTAGCGTTTTTGAAAAATTCACTGTCTTAACGACTACATTATTACATTTATAACTTTGTGTCACTACATACACAAAGCTACACCGACACTTTAATCAGTGTGATTTGTGTATGTATTAATCGTAAGCACAAAGACCAATTTCTGTTGACGATTTTTAAACGTTGACGTAGGGTCTTTTAAAACTATTTGAAGAAGAGTGTTAGTCAGTGTATGGGAAGCTTTATATGATAAACTTGGTGTGTTTTTTTAGAAAGTAGCAACCCCAAACTGAACAGTTTTTATAATCTGTGAAAACTGAAACGTAAATTTTGACAGATATCGGTATTTTGTTATTTCTATTTTCTTGAATTTTTCGAGAAGAGAACCTTCTAAAATTTCCATTATACCTGAATAGTATCGGAATTATTATCCAATATTTGTAAACATCAAATATTTTGTACACTGTCGACTTGGATATATATAAATATGGCAGGTATGTAAAACACCGGGTGATTGATTTGTAGTTTTCGAGTTATTTATTTATTTTGTTATTTAGATAAAGATGCAACTGGACAGAAAGACAACAATAACCAAAAACCAACAGAAGGAACTCTTGGGTCAGCTGCAGGCACTAATGCTTCCATTGAGAAAACACAATCGCCTAGTAAGGGCCCTAATGTTCCAAATGATAAGACACAAACTACTAACGAAAAAGCTCCCAGTGAAAAGGCCCCAGCACAGAGTACTGATACAATAGTTGCGTCTGCTATAGGGAAAACTACAGAAGGGGATGCTCCTGGATCACCTCAATCACAAACACCTCCACAGTCTGAGGATGAAGTCATTCAAGAAATCATACTGGTCAATGAGCATACTACAGAACTAGACCTGAACCATGGTAGGATTGGAAAAATTGAGAAACTTGAGCCTATGGTACAATTAGAGAGGTGAGTAATCAAAAAAATTCTTGTTTATGATCACATACCAGGTAATATGGTGTAATAACTATGATTAATCAATATGATATTCTCCTCATCTTGAAAGCATACTTCACTTTTACTATGACTCATACCCATGTGACTTACATTCAAACTGTTGTATCTACCTACACTTAACATTAACCAAATTCCTTTTTATGTAACTTACTTTTTGACATAAAATGTGGTGACTAGGGCTCGTAAATGGTGGATATAGTGAAAATAATAGATTAAGGTTAAAATTAAGTAGATATGATATATATAGTAAATATGAGGCTCTATGGCTTATAAACTTCTAGTTTTTCATAGACTACAATACTTACTTACCAGTGTACCTACTGGTAAGCATGGATCTACCAAACTGACTACACACTTGTATGCCAAATTAATGGAGAATAACCTCGTTAAGCCATCATGTGTAATGCAAATTTCCATTTTATACCATGTGGTACAGATCTTAAAATTGTTCTGCAATAGGCATTAGTTCTGTTGCTTGTACATTAATTGTTCTTGTAGTAATAGTTGGTTATGTTATGAAACTTATGAATAAATAAATAACTTTGCCAATAGGAACACCCAGCAACATACCCATTAGTGTGTAAGTATAAGGGGCAGCCAGGTGGGACATACCCACATTAGAATTGTCTGTTTCATATCCCAATATAATTGAGATTTGAGGTTTAAATTTGAAAGTTGTATATATAGAACAGGCCATCAATGTTTATGAGCTAGTGAATACCCTTCCTAGGATAAGAAAAATCAAGGTTTTATTTTTTATTCTCTCTGTATCTCAAACACAATAGAAGAAGCATAATGTCTTATGTAGATTTGCAATTTGGCATTTGAGACTAAATATAGGATTTATTCTATTATGTATACAACAGCTAATAATATAAGTTTAGACCAATTAATGGTTTAAACTCTCATTTCCAGACACATCTATATTAATTAGGGGTCTACATATGGTCAGTTTCAGTGCAAGAGCACCCAGTGGTCTGTAGATACTTGTGTACTATGATGTCACATTGATGAGATAATCAATGAAAAAGGTTATTGTCATAGTCTTTGCTCTATCAGCTAAAGAATTTAATCAATTATATATTATCTGTTTGGATGTACTTAAGTATCTGTGAAGGCCATTTTATTAAAAAGTAGCTTTAGCCAGTTATTTCGTTTATTGTTATTTATGCTGCTTGGGTTACCAAGCTAAGAATTTATATATAATTCTATGCTTGCAACATAGGAATTATTCCTAAATTTCTGTTAAAACATTCCGCATATACTATGTGTGAATAACTCATATCCAGAAATCCTAACTAATATTATAAATGCGAATGAGAGTTTGTTTGTTTGTCATGCTTTCACTCCTTAACTACTCGACAGATCATCATAAAATTTTAACAGAAAAGGACATTAGGTACTTTTCATTTAGAAAAAAAGTACTGTTACTAACCTAACATAATTTTACGCAAGTAAAACCGCGGGCAAAATCTAGTAGGTATTTCATACAATGGTATTTGTCGTAGTTTTGTAAACCCTGCTTTTGTTATGACACAATGTTATTCAATTTGTCAATCAATTAAACTTTACAATGTGTATGTACCATTGTTGACATTAATTCATAGAATGATGTTTAAAGAGGGACAGTTTTAATTCCCAAAAGGGATCCAGAACTCTTGAGCCTAAGTGTTCTTTGTACATACATACATAGATTCACGCCTGTTTCCCAGAGGGGTAGGCAGAGACTACGGATTTCCATTTGTTACGATCCTGCCACACTTCTCTGGCTTCATTCACTTTCATCACATTCCTCATACACGCCCGTCGGTTCAAGGAGCTCTTAACCTGGCCTTTGTCCAGAATGCCTCCGATCTGATCGAGGAACGTTCCCCTAGGAAGAAAACCTCTTGCGACTGTTCCATTCACACTAGCCTTATAAACTTTCTTAGTCAGTCTTTCCTCGTCCATGTTCTTTGTGACCATTATAAATTTATTAATTTGGCAGTTGTGCTTAAAAACCTAACTAATATTATAAATGCGAATGTGAGTTTGTTTGTTATGCTTTCTAGCTTTAACTACTCGACTGATCATCTTGAAATTTCGCATACCTACACATTGTCAAGGGTACAGTAAAAGACATTGAGGTTTATCCAGAAAAAAGTATTGTTCCCGAGGGATAGTTAAATACATAATAGTTTTGCTCCCGAGTAATAAGTGCTTGAGGTCAGAATTAATCATCAGTAGGAGTATTATAGTTAGTAAGTGTACAAATGAGTCAGTCTGCTTGGAGATGCATTACTCTCTTTCAAACAACCAAATAGGTCCTGGGGCACTTATTCTTATCTCTCCCTTTCCTTTTATCCCAACTTTCATTTAGATTCTTTGGATCGCCAACGCGCGAATTATAAACCATCATCGGGCCAGCCAAATGCTTGCCATTGCTAAAATTAAATAGTTTCATGAGCTTCAGAAATGCCTGTTCTTTTAAATATTATGTCATAATATTTGCTTGTATTTTCAGGTTGTACTTGAGATGGAATCTGATCAAGAAGATTGAGGGTCTTGACACATTAGTTAATTTGGTGGAACTCGAGTTGTATGACAACCAGATTGTTGTGATTGAGAACTTGGATAAACTTGTAAATCTAGAGTAAGTTTAGATTTCTATTTACTTAAGAACTATAATATCTATATCGTGTAACTATAAGGTGTGGTCGAAGGAGTGAGAAGATGAGTGAGGTGTAATGTACGCTTATCAATAAAATATGGAATCATACAAATGTTTATGATAGATATAGATCTACTGTAGAAACAATTATAATATTCTATTACATTCACGCAACACCATCTAGCCCAAACTAAGCAGAGCTTGTACTATGGGTACTAGACATTGGATAAACATACATATATAGTTTTGTTTTTTGTAAATACATTCATATTATACATAGAAACACCCAGGCAAACATCCATGTTCATGCACACAAATGTTTGAATTGTGCGAGAATCGAATCCGCGACCTCAGGCGTGGCAGTCGGTTACACTAACTACTACGCCATCGAAGCCGACAGGTGAATTAGACATTGGCTCGAAACTAGGCTGTGCTTTTATCCTGGACGCCATTTAGTTAAACATTATAATAATATCAGCCCTGTCCCACTGCTACACACGTGCACCTTTTTTATTGTGCTCGTCAAAATGACCACACTCCACCTGATGGTAAGCAGTCGTGTGGTCTAAGAGCAGTGGCGTCCACACCGCCCTCGTAGTAGCCAAGGCGATGTTGAGGTCTCTACTTTGACGGCCTGAGAAGGTGCTTTTTCACGCCCCGCTTAAAGGACCCAGGATTGAAGAGAAGGAAACACGTGCCTTGGCAGAGAATTCCATGCCTTGGTCGTTCGGCAGAGGTATGAGGACCCAAACTTTTTGGTACGCGCTCTAATCGACTCTACCGTGTAAGGATGGCATCTGAGCCCAGCACGCGTTGTTCTGGATAGGAAAGGGGAGGGCGGGATAAGGTGGAATAACTCTTCAGAGCACTCCCCCTGGTATATTCTATAGAAACATGCCAATGTCCCTACGGAGTTGCAGAGGTTCCAGTGAACTCGTGACCTCTGGATCTCCGATAATACGGACAGCCCGCCGCTGTAACCGGTCGAGAGCGTCCAGCAAGTACTGCGCGGAGCCATCCCAAAGATGAGAACAGTACTCCACGCAAGGGCGCACTTGTGCCTTATACAATAGGCACAGTTGCCCAGGCGCGAATAACCGCCTCACCCTGTTCAGAACTCCGAGTTTTCGCGAAGCTTGCTTAATGACGCTCTCGATGTAGGTTTTGGGATTAAGGGAGCGGCAAAAATCCATACCTAAGATGGAGAGGCTGTTACGTATTACCAGTGGAGTGCTCTTCAGAGAAGGGAGGGGAAGGAACGGTGACTTTTTTGTTGAGAACGCGCATGCCTGGGTCTTCTTGGCGTTGAACTCCACCAAGTCCTTGGCACCCCATTCATAGATGCGGTCCAAGGTCTGGTTAAGTTCAACGACAAGATTCTGCCTTTTCCCCTCAACCTCAGCCTGTTTGGCCCCAGGATGTCCGAGATATCGCCCATACACGGTACTGTCGTCCGAATAACAATGTATGTTGCCGAGATTCAACATATCATTGATATGCAGAAGAAAGAGCGTAGGGGATAAGACAGACCCCTGAGGCACTCCTGCATTGACCTGCATAAATTTGGAAGTGCGACCGTCGCAAAGGACCCGAATACGACGCTTCTGCAGGAAGCTTGCAATCCAGGTGCACAGTTGAGGGGGCAAGCCATAGGCCGGAAGCTTGGAAAGAAGAGACCGGTGCCAGACTCTGTCGAAAGCTTTGGCTATGTCAAGGCTGATAGCCAAAGACTCGCCGTGCTTGTCCATAGCCTCACCCCAGAGGTGCGTGACGAACGCTAGAAGATCACCCGTTGATCGTTTAGACCGAAAGCCGTATTGGCGATCATTGATCAACGATTGATCCTCCAGATAGCGGACAATTTGGGTGTTTATAATCCGCTCGAACACCTTGGAGAGCACCGAGGTGATAGCTATGGGTCGATAGTTGCTTGGCTCGGAACGGTTCCCCTTTTTGGGAATCGGTTGAACGTTCGCTTCCTTCCAAGCCTCAGGCACAATGCCTGCGGCGTAAGACGTCCGGTATAGGCGCGTAAGTGTGGGAGACAACTCCGGTGCACATTTTTTAAGAACTACAGCTGGGATGCCGTCAGGTCCACTGGCTTTCCGAACATCGAGAGACTGCAGTATCGCACGAACAGTTCGTTGCCTGATACGTATATCAAGCATGGTGTAGCCGCAGTTGGCAATGTTAGGCGGCTGCGAAACGCAGTCATCGATTCGGGAGTTGGCCGCAAAGAGATTTGCAAGCAGATCTGCTTTCTCCTGCGGCCGATGAGCCAGTGATCCATTCGGATACCTCAGAGGGGGCAGCAAGGTCTGGCACAAGTTGGACTGCACGGCTTTGGCCAGGCGCCAATAGCTACGACTGCCCGTAGGATGCGCCATTAGTTCCTGGCCGAACCGTGCGACGCGCTGGGCATCCGCTCTTAAGTATGCCCTCTTGCAGACCTTTGTGGCTTGGTTGAACGCTGCCTTCAGGTGATCCACGTTAGGGTCGTGGAGAGTGCGAGCCCTGGTCCAAGCGCGATACGCTGTCTGTTTGCGTTCAACAGCATCAGCGCATTCACGCCCGAACCAGGGCCTTTTCCTGCCGCACTCTTCTCAATGTGAGAAGTGTTAGGCCATAGTCCACCACGCTGCGCGCTGGCCTAGTGCAGGTTGACAAACTTCACAAATATTCGAGAACATGATGGAGAACTCGCCGAATCCGATCGTCGCTTAATACCAATCTCCACAAAGCCCTCCACGAAGCAAAAGACTGGAACAGATGGAGGGAGTTAGTCCATGAGAAATTGATTCAGCGGGGGAGTCACGACCCTCAGTAATGAGGAATACGACGCGAGGAGGAGGATGGAGAACTCTCAGACATACAGATTTTCGCTGGATGTTTTTCTTTATAATTGAAGATTCTTTATATTTAATATACACATAATTTCGTATAGTCAGAGATTCGCGCCTTGGGATCGTACACGACACCTCTGCGTGACAGCCCAAAGCTCTCTCAATCGATATCCCAACATCGAAAATTTTAATTTCGGGGCAATATCAAATTCATCATAAAGATGAATTTGGCATTGCCCCGAAACTAGACTGTCTGTATTTTGAGCGCTGTTTAGTTATTGTATTGTATGTATATTTCAGTAAATAACATGTTATGGCTCTAATTGGGAGGCAGAAGAATCTTCATCCACCCACACTTTTGGTATATATGTATGTTAATTTGTCCTTGTTCCGTCACACTACAATTCTTCTGCCTACCAATCAGCTTGTGACCACGGCCGGTGTAAGCTGGTCGAAACGTTAAGCATCAGAAAGGAAAACTTTATGAATGATCGCGGTAATGCCCGTTACGAATTGTATATATATTATAATGAAACTCACTCGTCTAAAATATTATGTGACTATATTACCAAATTCACAGCAATTACACGGACTGTTGAGAACGTCTTACTCATTTGAATGCTAGTTCCTCACTACTCAGCGATCTTTCGCCGAAAGCCGAGTCACTTTTTCCCTTCCACAATAAGCCCACTGTTTAAAAATGACGGTTGGCTGTGTTGCCAGTTGGGTCAATAAAAACTCCCGAACAGAATTATTAACAAAAATAAGAAATCACAATATGATGCAACGTTTTAAAAGTTATTGTAAATTTTTCTGTTTTAGAATGTTGGACTTGTCTTTCAATAGAATAGGAGAGATCGGCGGTTTGGAGAAACTCCTCAAATTGAAGAAGTTGTACTTGAGCTCGAACAAGATTGCCGAAATTAAAAATGTTAATCATCTCCCTGTTTTGGAGTTGCTTGAGTTTGGTGATAATCGCATACGGGTAAGTTAATATGACAGCAATTTTTGGTGACGCATAAGTTTTGTGTACTTAGGCGCATGTATGGGCTAGACATTATTATTATTCAATATTATACAAAGCAAAATAAATCTAAAATATTAAATTAATATGTAATTACATATACCTCTTGAATCTATTTTATTTTATATTCTTCCCCCTCCCCCCCCCCCACAGTTACAGATTCTGTGCTGCTTCTGAGAATTTCTGGACAATTTGGAATCTAACCGGACACCTCGTGCACACCTGTCAACAGCGAATATTTACAGCTTATTTCAAATACGTTGGATAAAAGATTTTATACCATTTAAGTTATAGTGAGCTAGGACACATAGATAATACTTGTTACTGCAGGCACCGATTTTAACAAATGAAGCTTCTCCATTTAAACTAAGCAATGCTTGGCTTACTGCCTATTATTTAAATGAGTGACTACACTATTAAAAACTGTCACTTACAAAAGATTACTAGCATAGTTCTAACCTAATTACTTTTAATAAAATAATTGGATTGCCCGCCCTCGGATTGTCCACCCCAAAAGGCTAGGGAGAACCCTAGCCTTTATTATTCTCAAGTCACTCGGGGTCGGCTTTTCTGGTCTAAACGGATTTGACTGGATATCAGTTTTTACACGGAGCGGCTGCCACCTGACCTCCGCAACCCGAAGGCTAACGATACCCTAAGGCTAGACCAGTGTCAGGATATTATAGGTATAACTTCCCAATAACGACTGCCATAGATGTTCATGGCAGCCGGGACCGACGGCTTAACGTGCTCTCCGAGGCACAGAGCAGGTGATAATTGTCAATCAATACGCACATCATTTCAAAAAGTCATATGGCTTCCGAAAGTCAGAGGTGCGCGACGTGGGTTCGAACCCGAGACCCTCTGCATTGCAGTCTGTTGGTCTCACCACTGAGCTGTCGCTGCCCACCCCAACTATTGCAATAGAAACAGGTAGACAATACCGAAACCCTGTGGTTAGTAACAGCCACGTCCTGGAATCCAGGCGTACTCCAACTTGCAGTATTCCACTTCGCACACAAAATATATCTTATAATAAAACTGTAGAGAGGTCAATTCTGTACATTGAACATATATTCAAAATTAATATTGGACGATGAATGGTGATCGATACTGATGATAAAAATGCAATCAGTAAATATTTTGTCTGTCTGTCTGTCCGTCCGTCTGTCTGTCTGTCTGTCCGTCCGTCCGTCTGTCTGTCTGTCTGTCTGTCCGTCCGTCCGTCTGTCTGTCTGTCCGTCCGTCCGTCTGTCTGTCTGTATATGCACGCAGGGGTCAAAAACTACTGAAGGGATTTTAACCAAACTTGGTACGATTGTAGTCCATACTCCTAGGCAGGTTATAGGCTATATAACATAACGCTTAGACACATAGGAGATGTGCAGTGACGATAAATTTGAAGCAAGTCGGATGAAAATGCGCTTTCGAGCTCTTATCCTCGCATACGTTGATCATACACCAAAAGTATTATTACAAAGATGATCGTCTTCAAAAGATCTACAAAAAAGTCCTTAATAGTATATATCTATCTTTTATAAATTAGCCACGATAACGTGTTTAATCGTTAGGCATTTCTTCAAAGTGTATTAAATACATAAATATATTGTATTTCACATAGATATATCTTTATCAAACTCCCATATTCAAAAGTACACTTTAATATCTATTTTATAAAAAAAAATATAGAAATCGGTTAATAAACAGACAAGATATAGATGAAATAAAACTTCCAAATCTCGCCGCGCCAGTATGAGTACGGTAGTTTATTGAATAAAATTGTAATTAGTAGTGTCCATTAACATGTTTAGCGTAACTTAAGAGCATAATTTCACACAGCAATGACAGGTAGACAAAAACTGAAATGAAAGCCAGTT
Organism: Catocala sponsa; assembly: GCA_963564715.1. Lineage (NCBI taxonomy): Eukaryota > Metazoa > Arthropoda > Insecta > Lepidoptera > Erebidae > Catocala > Catocala sponsa. The sequence goes on along the minus strand of OY751341.1, from coordinate 21,322,082 downwards.
TGCTGCTCGTGTAAGAAATTTACATTAAATTATTCGCAAAATTATTTATACAAGTAGAAAAATAATGTTCATAATAAAATTTTAAATTTTATTTGTTGATGCGTTTTAAATATATAATGCGTAATATTTTTTTAAGACCAATACTATTGCGTTGAAAAGAGCTTCTTTCTGTAATTAATCTATATCTACTAATATTATAAAGCTTATGAGTTTATTTGTTTGTTTAAACGCGCTAATCTTAGGCACTACTGGTTCGATTTGAAAAATTATTTTAGTGTTGGATAACCTATTTATCGAAGAAGGCTTATAGGCTATATAACATCACGCTAAGACCCACGGGGGCGGCGCAGTAACGATAAACGCGGGTGAAACCGCGGGAACATCTAGTTAATTATAAACACGCCTGTTTCACCTCAAAACACAATCAGAAGGTGCGTGGTGGGGTCATCTCTTTCCAATTATTTTATTACATAGGCTGCCTCCGTGGCGCAGCGGTAGTGAGTGCGACTGCTGTGCATGAAGTCACGGGTTCGAATCCCGGGTCGAGCCAAGAAAAAGTTATTGGGTTTTTCTGTTAAGAAATCTCAATAGCAGCCCGGCGTTAGGAAGTGTGCGGTGTTAGACACCCCCGTGCCTCGGAAAGCACGTAAAGCTATTGGTCCTACGCTTGATCTCTCTCCGGTCGTTTCGGATTACCGTCCAATCGGATCATGAGAGTTAGGGAACAGAGAGTGCACTTGTGTTAGCGCACACACTTGTGCACTATAATATCTCCTGCGCAGATGGCCAGTCTCCGTTAAGACTGGCCGCCGTGACCGAAATTCGGTCTGGGGGACATTATTATTATGACATAGGATTACCACCAAATAACGCCTCATTCGATACAATAATAATGTCATGTCTAAAACAAATCAAATATTTTCCAGGAAATCAAAAACTTGGAAGGCCTGACCTCATTAAAACAGTTGTATCTAGGCAAAAATAAAATATCAACAATCAAAAACCTAGAGACATTGCCTGAATTGGAAATATTGGTGCTGCAAAGTAACAGGATCGCCAAGATTCAGAACCTCGAAGCGTTGACCAAGTTGGAACAGCTGTATATATCAGAGAATGGCATCACAGTGATAGAAAACTTGGATAAGCAGGTGAAACTCCAGACTTTGGACCTGGCGAAGAACAGACTTACAACTATTGACAACGTAAAACATATGGCGGATCTAGAAGAGCTATGGGTAAGTCACATTTAGCATTCCACATTTTCATGACTTGTAATATATTAAGAGTTAACAAGCATGCTGTATGGCTGAATCTAAGCGCTTGGGATAGCCTAAACATGTGTGTTTCACAAATAGTTCTATGTTCTATGCAGCCATATAGAATTCTACCTTGTGCATCAGTCGACTATAATTGTAATTCGTATTAATTGTATAATTCGGCCTTACTTCTTAAGAACTGGCAGTTGTTTTGTAGCATAAAGTGTATGCCTGAAGCAGCTTTAATGATAAAATGCTTTTCCAGCTGAACGACAATCAGATATCCGACTGGTCATCAGTAGAATACCTCAAGGATAACAAGAAGATAGCCACCATATATTTGGAGAGGAACCCTCTGGCTGCCGACCCTGCGTATAGAAGGAAGTTGAAGTTAACCCTCCCGTCACTGGAGCAGATCGACGCCACTCTGTGTAGATAAGACCACTGATATTCTTTAAGTAGTGTTGCAGTTGTTAGTGATGTACGGTAATGTTAATATTAGTTTTTAGCTACAGTTTCACTTGTCTGGTTCTAAAGTTGTATTTCTCAAGGAATGTTTCTTTGCCGAGGTTAAGAGTATAAGTATAAGACCGGGGAAGGACTACCCTCTCAGAGAATATCGACGTGAAATAGCAGTATTCCTATTGTTGCGATTCATTCGGCGAGTGAGAGTTCCGGAGGCCCAATCACCCCCTTACCCACATCCCGCTCCTTCCCCTTCCCACTTCCTTTCCTAACGGGTCGGCAACGCGCAAGTGATGCCTCTGGTGTTGCAGGCGTCCATAGGCTACGGTGACCACTTACCATCAGGTGGGCCGTATGCTTGTTTGCCAACTTAGGTATTTAAAAAACAAAATAGGTCTTTAGAATTAAGAGAGTGAAGCCTGTAGCTAAAACTAGTATATTTACACCATCTTACAACACCATAACGAGTAGATATCAAAGTAAGATCCTAAAGTAAAATTAATCTATATTGAGTAGTTATCATTATTAGTTTATATCGTCGTTACACTTCAGATAACAACAGACTGGGCATTACATATAACATTTACACTAAATATATAAATCAATCTATTGTTTACTGGTTTTATTATGTATGTTCCCAGCGAGTCACATTGTAACCTGTGAGAGTATGACTCGATGGGAATCGTTTTAAAAATCAATCCGATCCAGTCACACTTTTAACCGATGGGATGAGTAATGGTTTAAATCAGAGGTTCTCAGACTTTTTTCTTATAGACCAATTTCAAAATTTTACTGGTTCCGGTTGACCCCCTGCAGTTAAAATTTGATTAAATCTCTACGAGCTGACCTTTGTTTTTTCTTAGAAACTCTCGGAACTGTACCAACCACATTTTTTTTTAGTAATTCTCTACCGGAAAATCTGTAGATTCGAGACCACTGGTACTGAATATGGAATAAGTATAATAAAGTGAAGCCAACATTTTAATTCTTCACTATCGAAAGCAAATAAATTTTCGTGGGCCTCCGCTTACGAATTGTGAACCCCCATTTTTTTGTCACGCCGACATAGACCCCCCGTCGAGTCTCCCGTAGATCCCTGGGGGTCCACCTGGACCATTTTGGGAACTAATGGTTTAAATGGTCGCCTCACCACTGCCATTACGCCAATTGTTGTGAGTTTGAATTCCACACGGGACCTAAATTTGTGTGCTCCACATATAGTTGTTCCTAGTCTAGGTGTTCTTTGTGTCCCTTGTTTGAATGTTTGTAAAGTGTCCCGGGATACAACAATTATTTCTAGGGCGAGAGCTGTTTTTAAAAACGTTAAACGTATAGGACTATTTTTATCGATTTTTTCTTAAGTAACACTATAACATGCTAGTGTGACTCATAGGAAAAATAGTAACAAACAATACCAACCAATCACACTGTTACTCGAAGGGATACATTTTTATGTTTATTCCCGTCGAGTCACACATGGAGTGAACAGTGTGACTCGTTAGGGACAAAATATTATCATCAGTAACAATGTGACAGGTTGGCATTACTTCTTCTTCAATCAGTTATTATCAAAACAGAAAATATAATTTGTATCAATTATTTAACATTTAGTAGTAAATCTGTAATATCTTCGGGATGCAGCTATAAGTCAATGTATGTATTTATTTAACACACAAACATCTGTTTTTTAAAAGACATATCAACAATGATGCAGTGATCTCGTTCGAACCCAAGGCGCGCAACACTGACATTTCGAAGTTAAGTGCGTATTGAATAGTTAAATATCTCGCTTTAACGGTGAAAGAAAACATCGTGAGGAAACCTGCATGTCTGAGAGTTCTACACAATGTTCTCGAAGATATGTGAAGTCTGCCAACCCGCACTGGGCCTATGGCCTAACCCTTCTCACACTGAGAAGAGGCCTGTGCCCAGCAGTGGGATAGTTTAATACAGGGCTGGTATTGTTATAATCAACTATGTGTCCAAATCAAATTCATGATTAATTTCATTGGTTGTTGCTAATGCTGGCTAATGTTTGTGTTGATGTGTCTTTCAGAAATCAGCAATTAGTTTTATAGTTTAAAAATCGCATTATTTTAACTATGAAAGTAAAGTTAAACATAGGGATTCGCTTAAACTTAAGTAGCTTGGTTGAGGTAGTGCCTCTATCCTACAGAAGATCGTGGCACGGGACAAAAGATTTGTCTGATCTACAAATATTTATTCCGAGTCTGTTTATTGAGTTCGTTGTTTAACTGTTTGTTAAGTCCTATAGAAAAAGACCCGAGTGTGGGCGTTGTCTTCAATGAAAAGAAGGAAAGAAAATGATGGTTTTTAAGTTATTGCATGTTTGTTTTAAGTGGTCGCTTTTCTAATCGTCGGACAGCTTGTTGTAGGTTCTATAATTGTTCTATCAGTTAATAGGTGTTTCTGTCATAAGTGTATCCTGTGTCCAATCTGAATTTTTGTTCACCATTCTGCGATGCTGTGTCCTCTCTGACTCTGAGAAAAGCATTTCAACAAACAAGTTTTAGTAGTTTCTGAGATAAGCAGCTGTGGCAGACAGAAAAAGCTGCACTATAAGTTTGTATCATTCTGGCACGGAACCCTAAAATAACTTTTTAATAAGCAATTTGTTTATGTGTTAATGCGTCTTCCTAACATTTTTAAGTCAAGCCGGCATTCTAGAATTATGTGTTTTGTGTATTTAATGTAAAACCATAGAAATGTATTATATTATGTTTTTAGTGTTGTCAGGTTTCTTGCGTAAATCTGTGCTGCTATAATGAACATAACATTCTTAAAATTGAAAATGTGTAGGTATATTAAAACAATAAATGTAAGTGCCTGTCTTAAATATCAAACAAATCTAAATTATAAGACTTCTTTGTTAAACTGTTTGTAAAACTAAAATATATTGCTTATAAAATTATATTAACTTATGTCCTCCAAATTTAATATCCTACGTAAAAAAATCCCTGCTGCCGTGATTGCCGAGTGATATCTGGTACTAGAATCACACAAGATAAGACCAAGCTGGCATTTAAAAAGCAAGGTTTGTTCGATCAAGCGAAGCAGTACTAAACACCGAAGCAAAGCCTTCTTCGATAGAAGTCTGAACTCTCATTGAGTCAGACATTCACTTCTTAACGGGACCATGTAAATGCCAGCTTGGGCCTTTCATCTCGATACATAGACAAGCTTTTAGGATATGAAGATATTGAGCTTAAGAGTGGTATTTAATTCCTAAATCTTAGCAGAAGTTTGTCTTCTTATTGGTCTGTTTTCTACCTTTTGACTCGGTATGATATACGAGTTTAGAGTATAAGAAATACTAAGCTTCAAAACGGTATTAAACTTCTAAATATTACCAGATGTTTTAATTCTTTAATTATGTTTACCGCTTGTATAGTGTTCTACCTTTCGACTCGATACATAGACGAGCATTAAGGATAAAAAGATACTAAGCTTGAAAGCAATATTGAACTTTAAAATCTTAGCGGATATTTTGTCTTCTTGTTAGTGTTTTACCGCTGGTATAGCGGTCAGTATTTTAAGCCACTTTTTATCCTCACACTGCTTTCTATCAGCAGAGCATTCATCCTTATACCTTAAAACCAAAACGGCCACCAAATAGTTTCAAACGAATTTCCTTCCTGTTTTCAAAAAGAGTAATAAAATCCAATCAGAAGATAAAGAAGCTTTGTGAGAAGTTGTAACTGTATTTTAAAGATAATTTGAAAAGATATACGCGTCAGATATTTTGAGGCTTCCGAACCCAAAATATTGTTATTATATATAATGTTAACATTATTAAACGTTTTAGAATATTTATCTATTTGTTTGTACCGGCATTACGCAAAACCATTGAACCATTTTTAATACTATCTTTACAATTTTAAGGCTTAGGGTTAATTTTAAAGTTAGTTTACGTTGCATCTAATTTAGTTCAAAATTATGGGCGAATTATTGTCTACGCCAGAGGTTCCCAGACTTTTTTTTCATAGCCCACTTTCAAGTTCATGCAAGTAAAAAATCTGATCAAATCTCTACGGGCTGACCCTTTTTTAGAAATTCTCGGTATTGAACCTACCACGGTAGGCGGACAGATTTTTTTTTAGAAATTCTCTACTGAAACATCGAAAAACATGGAATATTATGCAAGTTTTTACAACTAACAGTCGCTGAGCTTGTCGAACAGTCGGTGAAGTCAAGCCAACATTGTAGTTCATCGCTATCGAAAGCAAATAAATTTTCGTGGACGCCCGCTTACGAATTGTGCACCCCCATTTTTTTGTCACGCCAACGTAGACCCCAGTCGAGTCTCCCGTGGACCCCTGGGGGTCCATCTGGACCACTTTGGGAACTAATGGGCTACGCAGTCGAAATCGCAAACAAATGTACTAAAACCACAGCGTATTTATTACATAGGTAACTAATGCATTTTATATAATATATGATGATGATTTACTGTATATATATTGCATAATAATATTCAATATTATGCAATATTTTACAAGATGTAAACGTGTCCCGTATGGGTTGAAATAATCACCTCGTCATTCGGGTGAATGTTGCGTCCAATCCTCGCATTACACAAGAAAAAATGTCCAAATATGCCCACATATAGATATATATTCGTCGTTTCATTGTTTCCTTGGGACTTAGGCCCTATCTGTTTAAAGAGATACAATTAAATGGCTTGTAATTTTATCAACATTACCTATAAGTAAACGTCATAAAAAATATATATAATTGAACCAAGGATTTGAAAATAGATTTTAGACAACGCATGTGGTGTAATTCAATTATGTATAATCTAGAAAATGGAGAGACCTATAGATATGGGATCGCTCGCAGAACTTTGGCCCATCCAAGTCTGATAAAAACCTGACAGATACCATACTCATGAATAAAGACCGCTATTTATAAGTCTAAATGTTTTCTAGATTACTTCATAAATACAATTTATAAAATGTATATAACTATATGTATTCTATTCCTATCTGTTTAGTCCGTGTATTATATGTATAATAAAATGTTAATGTTTTATAAAATAAATTGTATAAAATCAAAAGCATATCTTTTACAACACACAACATCATATATTTACTCTTAAAGCTAGAGTAGACTACTGATAGTATGTAATAATATGTTTGTATGTCCTTTCTTTATCTTTAATAAAGAAAGATATAGATTGTATTTTGTTTATTGTTATTACCAGTTATAAAACCTAGAAAACTCAATCAACAATACTTGGCAACACTGTAATGTACTATAAAACTTATTGATATGTACCTGATTCAATATTTGAGGGTGCCAAAATATTTAAACCATGATATTAATTCTTTCCACACACCATGTAAACATGTAAGTATTAGAAAACATCGTAGCAGTATTTTATTTCCTTTTCTATTTAATTTAATGGCAATACTTGTATGTCCAGAAATGTCCAAGTAGTTGTGAGGCATTTTTTTTTGCTTATGGGCCAAAAACTTTTTGATCAACATATTTCTGAAATAACACCGTCTCTGTAAAGTTAATTCTTTGCCGCCATAAGCTTTACGAAGTCTCTAGACTTGTAAAATATAAAATATAGGGATATATTCTTATATGTAATATTTCTTTGAATCAATTAAAGTTAGAACAACTACTTGGACATTTCAGCTGCGCCGCGGCGAAATGTCTACGAATCCTACGTCGAATCCATCGTTGCGGACTAAGTACGCCCGCCTTGCTGCCCAAAGTAAATTCTACGCTGATTTATCGATTCAAGGTAAAGGCGATGTATTGAACTTTAACTTGAAAATATACAGTATATTTTTTATTGGTATAGTATTAGTTAGTTAGGTGTGTTTGTTTTTTGCAGTTAGTCTTGTAATTTGGCCATTGCAAATAGGTAAGGTACCTATAATTATTTTCCTTTTCCAATAACAAAGTCACATCGGTTTTGCTAGTGCATAGCGGCATCCTTGTGGCCCTCACCTAAAGTGGCCCGACTGGAAAACTACCTATCTTCACCTTCCACTAGATCGTAGTCTATTAATAAAGTATACTCTCAATGGGTGACGCATGAGCGTTCTTCTGAGTCCTAAATACAATTAGAGTGACAAGCAACTCGTAATATTCACCTGGTGGTAAGCCAGGGGTGGCTTATTTGGTAGTTACACGCGCATTGCCAACTCTAGAGAAAAGAAAGATGAGATAAAAGGAAGAAATAGGTGAAGTACCTATAAGAGTCTTCAAAACTCTAAACTTATCCGGCGTAACGCAGTAATGATGTTACTACTCCTTCTGTGAGGTAGTGGTGCTTCCAGGCAAACCAGCTTAGTCATGCCAAAGAATTAACAACGGCGATTTCTCATACCCGACTTTGGAAGAGAGTTTAAATTAATGCGTGTAGCAGAAACAACCCACCACAAATTGCACATATCTTCAAATACACCAACATATTATTCCAGAAATAAAGCAATTTTGAAACCACAGCCCTGTCACCCCTTGGTCCCTTCCTTATCCTACCCGCTTGCCCCGTTCCCGTCATTTGGCTACAGTAATTGCCACTAACGAGGTTTACAGTATACAGAAGCTTCGTTTCTTCGGAACTGCTTCTGTGATGCCAGCCATGTCCGTCATGTGGGCGGCAGGTACCGTTTACCATCAGGAAAGCCATTGCATTGTCTGCTACCAGCATCAATAGAGGAGTATATAATTTATGTTGTCTTTCTTCAACCAGTATACTACATACGTATTATTTCTAGGCAGTCGCGGACTCTCCGGAGAATGCGCAGATGACACCAAGCAGTCGGGGGTCCCTACGTCACAACCCTGCGTTCCTTACGAAGGTCAATTTCAACATGTAAATACTTAATAATAGTTACAATTACTTATTTATACTTATGTAATAAATGAAGTTATTCAATGACTTGTTGTTTTACTTGTACCTCTACCTTTCCAAAAACAGTGATGGTGGATAGTAGCCGCAGATACTGGGGCCGTGTCACCATCCCAGTACCTATTGCGTTAGTTAGTAGGACAATATATGTTCATATGTCATCCGTAGTTAGCCTCATGCATACGTGACCTACGCTTAAGGTATTGGGTCACTCCACTATTAGAGCTCCGTCCAGAAAGATAGCACGGGACCGATGTTGCATAGTACTAAGTATTATTTGTATTGCGTCAATGCATGCCTAAAATGCTACATAGCTATATGTAGGTACCCTCTGGAATTCAGTTTCTTGTTCTCCCTCTTAAGTGTGTTCCTGTTACGTTAATAAGTACATAGCATGTCAAAGGTCTGTTTTAAAAGTAAAAAAGACAACCATTATTTGAAACAAAAAAAATACAATACTGGGAATATATTAAAAGCCATGATAGCTGCAAAAGTATAAAACTAAAGAGCAGCTACCAACACCCCACTCCAATTAAGTAGGATGTTCTACAGACAGTATATTAACTTTATTTTTTGGTACCTAAATACCTACAATAGTAAAGAATGAAATGAATTAATGAAGTTTTATCATTAAAATGTTTTAGTGTAAGACGAAGCCTGTTTGTGTGTGTGTATGTGTGCGCGCGCGCGTGCATGTTTGTGTGACTGTGACAAAGCGCGTAAACGCTCGTTTGTTTATGTGTGATATGTGTGCATGTGTGAGAATAATATGTTGTCTATAAAGAAGTTATACCTACTTTCACAAGACTTTCTGTCCTATCATTGAATTGATTTTAAACGGCATTCAAATATAGACGCCCTGGGCGGCCCAAAAATAAATAAAACAATATTTACAATAATCAACTTTTACACATTTACACAACATAAATCATCAACAATCACCCCGAGATTTCGCTCCTGCGTACAACACTAACGATATATCTAAGTAACTAAGACAAAAATATATAACATTTGTTGATTTCTATAATCATTCTTATCTCGCATATCTACTAAAAAAATGTATAAACAACGATACCACCAGAAAATTCTCATACTTAACCTGTAAACCGTTCAGTAATGATAATGACACATTATTCTTATATTCTCCACTTTCATTTTTAATTTAACGCACTCATAATTGTGACGTAACCGATAATCGTATATCTACTAAACTTGACCTTGAAAGCTGCCCTGGTATATCTGGTTCACATCCCGCCGGCCAGACGAGAAACCGGCTCACATCATTTCCATAACAACTTGTAGGTATAGTTACAACACTAGTCGAAACACTTTTCGAGTGGCACCCGACGAACAAACACGGTTATAATGAAATCCTACATCGAATACTCGCCGTCATCCGATTTTCCAATCGAAAATCTTCCATTTGGAGTTTTCACATCAACCAAAAATGTAAGTAACATATAATTATCGTTTCAATTTTTAGACAAGCTGATCAAAAGTGCATGAAAAATAGACTTTATCTTCAAAGCAATAAGAACTTCACAAATGCGTGGACTTTTGTCCTTATTTGATGTTATTCTTTTGACATTGCTCGTCACAGTCGACTAAATTAAAGTGGTACCATACTTGTATCAATAGTGTGGATCCTAATAGCTTTCTAATTTGGGCGTATAATTTTATTATCGTATAACATTTGTTTTGCTGTTAAGTTATTGATGTTTTATATTTTTCTAGAATGAAAAACACATCGGAGTGGCTATCGGCGAATGGATACTAGATCTGCATGTTATTGCACATTTATTTGATGGACCCCTTCTGAAGAGCAAACAGAATGTGTTTAAGGTAAATCTATGAAGGTTTGACTATAGGTGATCTAAGGTACTATAAGTGACTCGATATCCAGTTTTAGTCTGCGTGCCATTGCACGCAGCCCGCAGGACAATCACCTTATGCATATGTATGCATTCTTGTTATTTATCAAACAAGTCATTATTATCTATATTGCTTTAGGAGTATTTTATTATGGTGGTTATGACAACTTGTTTACAACTAGTCGGCATAATATAAATAAGTAGGAATGTAGATGATGGTACTAAAGTTGCCTAATTAACATTATTTTGCATATTCCTTATTTCTGTCTGATATAAACATGTTTGTCAAGCCAACTACTTTAGTGGTTTCACTCATAACGTTACTGTTTTATGAAGCGACTCAAGAATTGGAGCGAGTTTTGAATCTATATTAACAGTGAATGATAAGAAACCTATATAAACGGTGATAGATTATGAAGGACTCTAAGACATGCCAGCAAGTCTTAGAGTCCTTCATAATATTCTGAAAGATTTGTAATGTTTGCCGACCTCTAATCGGCCAGCGTGGTAAAATATTTCTAGTTTTACCGCGACTTGGGTTGTGCTTTTAATTTCCGATATGTCCATTTGTTTTATATGGATATATAAAAGGCTTTCGAAACTATATATCAAAACTAATTAAAAAGTTTTTATTTAATCGCAATATTTCTAAACTACCGCATATTTATTATGTTAACTCGTAATTTATTAGTGTTGTATTATTTATGGCTATTTTTTTATTGATTTCTAACATGTAACAAACTGGTGTTGGTTTAATTATTTATAGTTGCATTTCCATAACTAGTTGTTCTAGACACTCCCCCAATACGACACTTGCGCTAGTTAGCATAGAGTTTTATTAACTTTTATTTAAATTTAGACGAGATATGGATTCTTAGTACCATAAGCAGTCGAGTCGGTAAATAAGAGTAAAAGTTGTCTAAACAAGGTTTTTAATCTATATTGGATTCAGAACCCAACTTTGCAGGATATACTAAACCTATTATAAGTGTACCGCAAGGCGTTATTTTGGTTCCATAAAAAACTTTGAATAGAATTAAATATTAATCTTGCTCGAATGGCAGTAGAAAATCGTCCTAAATTTCATGCCTAGTGCGGGCGATGTGCTATTGCCTTTTTTAATAAGTTAAACCTTAGGAGCAGTACAAAGTCTGCGACTGTAGCACATGACATTCGCATGCTCGCGTCATAAGTGGGACTTAATCGATAAATTGTGATTTTAAAGACTGATAAACTTCTAGGCGTATGATATAATGTATTTCCACCTTTAACATTATAAACAAGGCTTATTATGTTAATTCGTAATCAAAATCAAATCTAATTTTCAAATAACCCTTAATATTCTAGTCATTATCATCATCATCATCAGGCTATAATAGTCCACTAAACTTAGTCTATAGTATTCTAGTCATATTTTGTACATATTTGCAGGCAGAAAAACTCAACGATTTCATGAGCCTCACAAAGCCACATTGGGTGGAAGCGAGAACTACAATTCAAAAACTACTAGACGAGTCAAATCCTACACTACAAAATGACACTGATCTCAGAGAAAGGTTTGATTATTTTCCTATTATCATCTTCATAATTATCGTCTTATATTTACTTAGTAACACATTGTTTATTTTATATTTTATATTTATATATATAGATTTTAAAAAATCTAGTTCACGTTCTAAGTGGGCTAGGTTAAACTTGAGTACTTTTTTTGTTGATAAAAACATTCACTTTTACTGTTCATTTGCATTTTTGTGGTCAATATTATAGATTTATCCATTGTCTAGTGCCCATAGTACAAGCTCTGCTTAGTTTGGGCTAGATGGTGATGTGTGTATGTGATATAGAATATTATATTATGGGATTAAAATATAATGGCCATCAAAAATACTAATTGCACAGCAAAATATGTTTACTAAAATATATCATAACGAGCACCTATACGCCTCAAATCACTGCATTCCGTCTCAAAAGGGTTAGGTTATGTTAGGTTCCTTCTTAAACCCATCCAAAGATAGGAGCCCCGCAAAGCGGGGCTGCGTCGACTTAGTTTGATCTCTTTAAAATATTTTAGTAAGCATATTTTGCTGTGCAATTAGTATTTTTGGTGGAACAAAGGCAAAAAATTGAGGAACAGTTAAATACTACCCTTATATTATTATTATTTAAAGTAATTGTTAAAAATCCTATAAGTTGTACCTTTTTTATTTCTAATACATGCTCTAATGACGTGATAAATGATACATAAACTACATTTAAATTATATTGCACTTATAAGTTGTCTTTGTGCAAGATGAAAAATTAAATGTGCATTAAATGTATACTTATATCACACTTACACCATGAAACACGAAAAATAATGTGTGCAGCAATTACTTATAGAGGTCACAACTTGAAATATATCTATATTCACGATATTTTTGCAAAAATCCTGCCAGTTATATCACTTTGCACAAAATTATCTCAAAAACTATGGTAGATAGAAGAACGTGAGTTAGATTAAAAAAATCCTGTATTTTTCTAATTATTTCTATGTAAAAATTACAAAAAGGATACAACTCGACATATGTATATCACTCATCACAGTAGGCACAGAATTTACTTCTCGAAGTTCTTAACAAAGATTGAAAGCTTCACAATCACAGAAAACTTAATAATATTAATAATAATAAATCTTTATTTGATTTATTTATTATAATATTTAGATCCGAAATAACTGTTTCGGTGACACATTCGGCATGTTGGTAGTACCTAAAAGAACACTTAAACCACAACGACACTCCTGCAATTATAATTATTATCATTTAAGTAGATAAACACTATAAAAGAATGGTTTAGGCATGCACCAGGAGCCTTAAACTTTAAAAGGTTGTAATTCGTGTCACATAAAAATAGCCCTTTAGAAATAGAGCCTCAAAGAAAATATCGACATAGCATATTCACAAGCATCTCTTCTGATCATAACTCTTAATGCTGATCGATATGACTGAAAAAAGTAGTTTGTTATGATCATATCCGTCATAACAGGAAAATATCGTGTGTACTCTGTGCCACAATTACTCTCAAGACAGCGGTCACAGAGGCACACCGGCCAGATACAAGAATTATAATGACTTTCTTTCCAAGACTTAACCGGTTATACAACTTGAATTATTGACCGTTTCTTTCAACAGGGCTTTCGTCAAACAGAGCGATGCTCAAATGCACCTGCCAGCAGAGATTGGAGACTACACAGACTTCTATTCATCTCTTCATCACGCCACCAACGTCGGCATTATGTTTAGAGGCAAAGACAATGCTTTATTCCCTAACTGGTACGTATTTTCTCTTGCAGCTTATAGAAATGGAAGTAGTAAATTAAAGGCTCCTACACACAATGCCGGCGGCACAGCCCGCCGGCTTTTGCCGAAAGGCACGTGCCGCCGTCTTTCGCCGGGCGTTTGTAAACTTGCACAAAGCCGCCGAGCATCACTCCAGTTGTGACAGTCGTGTAGATCGCTAGCCGCACGGTAAGCGGTACCCGGGTGGCCATGTCGGCGGCTCCTTTGTGCGGCAAAACCGGCGGCTTTGTATGCCGCCGGCACTGTGGGTAGGAGCCTTTACATAGTGACATCCAAACTTTCTTGGTCGCTTACTCACATATAATTTATAAATGAGTAAATTTGTGAAGATTTGTCCGGAGTAAACCTTCCAACCAATTTGGATGAAACTTAGCACGCATATAAACCATGTCTTGAATATACACATATATTTTTGACACAGTCTCGTGAAATAAACGCGTGTGAATTTAGTGTATTTGATTTTATAATACTGTTAGAATCGATACTTAAGTAGGCAGTAACATCGTTTAAAATATTTGTTTACTGTTCTATAAAAGGAAGCAACTGCCAGTCGGGTACCACGGTCGTTCCAGTTCCATCGTCGTATCTGGCACTCCCATCCACAGGCCTTATGGCCAGACCCTGCCTGTCGAAGGTAAGGTAACTCATATCATGTAGACCACATAACACTTGTCACAAATTTGTCTAAAACGCATAAAGTCGTTGGTTCTGCGTCTGATCTCCCTCCGGTCCCGTCAGATGGCCGTCCCATCGGACTTTGAGAGTTAGGAAATGGGGAGTGAACTTTGGTTTGCACATGCACTTGTTTACTATCCCCTCAACTGTCAACGGGCTTTTCGCGCGACTGGAATCGCCTGCAAAGCTGGCCAATCTCCGTTAAGATTGGCCATCCTAACTATAATATTATAATTGCGAATGTGAGTTTGTTTACTTGTTTGTTACGCTTTCACTTCCAAAATCTGTCTGTCATAACATGGTTCTATTTGCAGACGATAGTACAGCAATAATAAAAAAATCAGATTCTAGTAATCTTAATAGTTACAAAAATGACATAAATAATTGCCTATTCGACATTATTAGCTGGCTCGATGGGAATAATTTGCAAATTAACCTAAAAAAGACAAATGTAATGCATTTTCACCAAAGAAGTAAAATACCAAAATTTGATATTACTTTCAATGGATATGAAATAGAAGAGACAAAAGTAGCGAAATTTCTTGGTATAACCATTGACGATCAACTCACCTGGAAGCCCCATATAGCAGAATTATGTAAAAAACTAAGTAAAATAGCGTATGCCCTTTCACAACTTTCCAGAAAAGTAAACTAGAAATCTCTCATAACTGCATACCACGGTCTAGTGGCGTCTTTACTAAGGTATGGCATAATATTTTGGGGTCAGTCAACAGACAGAGAACTAGTATTCAGAATGCAAAAAAGGTGTATCAGGTCAATGTTTGGTTTAAAAGTTACAGACAGCTGCTTACCTTACTTCAAAAGCCTCAAATTGTTAACTTTACCAGCGCTGTACATAATGGAAACAGCTGTTTTGGTAAAAACTAATTTAATACTCTTTAAAAAAGTATCAGATGTGAAAATAGGTCCAATACGTGCTCAATATAAAGAACAGTTGTGTAATGTACAGTGCAAGACAGCTCTAATGCAAAAGAGTGTTTTTGGTATAGCTCCAAAGGTATACAACAAAATACCTAATGAAATAAAAACCTTGCCTTTAACTAAGTTTAAAAAGTATATTTTTAATTTGCTGGTAAATAAAAGCTACTATTCGTTGAATGAATATTTAAATGACACAATTTTAATAACATGATAATAATGTATAATATAATAAGAATATCATATTTTAACTCTGTAAATGGTAATATATATATTTGTTTTTAGTGTAATAATTTAATTTGCTATGTATTTGTCATGTAATTTTGAATTTGTTTCTTGACATTGACGATATTTTTATTTTTATATTCTCTTTTGTGATACTAACCCATTTAAATTTGTATGTCTCAATGACAGAACATAGAGGACAGATAATTTGTAACATCTTTGTATTAACCTATGTTTCTACAAATAAATTATTTCTGATTTCTGATTTCTGATTTCTACTGGACGGATCATCGTAAAATTACGCATACTCTTTGTCAGGGATACAGGAAAGGATATACAGTACATTTTATCCAGAAAATGTACTGTTCTCGAGGGAGTTAAATTTATGAACATAACCTGTATACGAAAACGCGGACTTAATCTAGTAATTAATATTTTATCCATCCAGGTGCTGACCCTCACTTCGGACCGTCCAGGCTGATGGACTTCGAGCTTGAAATGGGAACATTTATTGGTGGACCACCAACTCAACTGGGAGAGAGGGTCACCGCTAAACAGGCTGAGGATCGTATCTTTGGATTTGTTCTTATGAATGATTGGAGCGGTAAGTGCTTACCGTCGACTGCGTTGATCGGTTAAGGTTCCTCGCCACTATACGAAATGTAAAGAGGGAGTACAAGCAGCTGATATCATCATTTCATATTCCCTTGTTTCTTTCTTCATAACTAAACCGACTGTAATATTTTTTTATAGATAATAAGATATGCCTACTTATATTTTTATATTTTGTCAGTTTTGTTACTTTGCTTGCTGGGTGTTTGAAAACGGCAATATAACAGAGCGAATTTTTGTAATTTATGAAGTTTCCTAGACCAGTCTTGGTTCTTAATTTCAATATAGCGTTCTTTAAATTTCAATGAAGAAAATCCTAGTAGTAGCACAAAGTCTTAAAGGATATACGGTATATCCAATAGGCTGACCTTCTATGTGGTACCTAACAACACATTTAGCAAAATGTGCGCTTAATACACCTCTGATTAATCCCTTGGAGATATACAGCTTTTAATATTTGTATGTGTGGTGGTACATGGTCTGATGTCCCTCCAACACAAAGGAAGGATCCTCCGACCAGGCCCGATCGTGCCTGACGGGTTGCGGCCCGACTGTTGATGTCGGGAACTTACATATACACTTAGTCGATGTGTAAGCTTCACCTGCGTGATTCAGGATTGTATGGCGAACGTGATTTTAAGCGCTTATTATTTACAGCGCCACCTGTTGTCTGTCGTCGAAACCTGTATATGTTTAAACAGACTCAAAAAAACCTTTTACTTTTACAGCTCGTGATATTCAGAAGTGGGAGTACATTCCCCTAGGTCCCTTCACGGCTAAGAACCTGGGTACTACCATATCACCCTGGATCGTCACTGTGGAAGCTTTGAAGCCATACATAGTGGACAACTTCCCACAAGACCCAAAACCCTTCGCATACCTCAGACATGATGATAAATTCAACTTCGATATCAAATTGGAAGTCGACATTACGAGTAAGTACAAAAAGAAAAGTTTGTAGAACTAGCTGTGCCCAGCTACCGGTAATCTGTCAGGTCTTAGAATGCAAGACATAATAACAAATTGTCTGACCACCGGTGTGCCGCTGCGACTCAATAGGTTAAATGATCATTGTGATTACTGCTAGCGTTATGTTATAGCGGATAATTGTCGCAATAATAGGACTATTAGGAATTATAGGAAAATTAAATGTTTAATTTTCAGTTTTATAGTATTAACGATATAACTTCGATCAATTGAATTAATTAATTATTATTGAAATGAATTATTTATTTGCAGAACATGGCTACATATAGATCTTAATTACATTACATATTGTCCTTTCCACTATTAGCTAATTTCGACATGCAAATATTAAATATGTTTTAATTTTATATATGATGCCTAAAGTTTAACACATTATCACTGTAGTCAGAAACATTAAATATTATAATTTACAAATACTCGTAATAAACTTTATGACACATGTTTTACTGTATTTTTATGCTACATGATGTACAATATTTACCCTACTGAAATGTTTTCTATTAACTATCTGTAAACTAATCCAAAACCTCGCACAAAGAATAATAATTTTTCTTGTGTAACATTGCCAGTAGATCTTTTTTGAATAGACATAATATCCTTACTAATATTATAAATTCGAAAGTAACCCTGTCTATTTGTCTGTTACCTTTTCACGGCTAAACCACTCAACCGATTTAGATGAAATTTGGTACAGATATAGTTTAAAACTTGGGAACGTGGAACTACGTGGCGGAGCGGCGCGCAAAAGCTAGTATATTATAATTATCTATACTTCTATACTCTATACTATATTATAAAGCTGAAGAGTTTGTTTGTTTGTTTGTTTGTTTGAATGCGCTAATCTCAGGAACTACTGGTTCGAAATGAAAAATTCTTTTAGTGTTGGATAGCCCATTTATCGAGGAAGGCTATAGGCTATATAACATCACGCTACGACCAATAGGAGCAGAGCACACAAAATCGACTCTAACGCGAGCGAATCCGCAGACTTTTTCGAACCCGCGTCTAGTGCCATAACTATTGGAAATAAATATTAACAATGCTTCATTGGTTCCAGGTGAAAAGTCTCCAGTGACCACAACGGTGAGCAGATCCAACTACAGCTTCATGTACTGGACAGCGAAACAGCAGCTCGCTCAGCAGACAGTCACCGGTTGTAACCTTCGACCCGGAGACTTGCTAGGATCTGGTACCATCAGCGGAGAAGTAAGCGCGCTTTTCGTATCTACTCAGTAATTTTGGAATGTCTCGGTCATATTACTTTACCGAAGAGCTCGTAAAATGTTGGGCAAAACGGCATAATTTCTTAAACCTACTGTGATATATGTCCCAGGCGGCGACAACATGACGCCTTCTTTTTTGTATCCAGGGCACCACTTGCCTCATTTAGGGAAAATCCTTTATTTTTGTGCAAGTGGTTGAAAGTAGGTACCTACCTATAGTGGAGTGCAATTTTGTTTTGACTATTTAAATATTTTTTTATCGTTAATTTAACTTTACAGGCAGCAGATTCCTACGGAAGCATGCTAGAACTGGCATGGAAAGGTACCAAGCCCGTCCGTCTAATCACTGGAGAAGAACGAAAATTCATCCAAGATGGAGACACGGTCACTCTTCGCGGCTTCTGCGTCGATGACAATGGCATCAGAATTGGTTTTGGCAAGTGCGAAGGCAAACTGCTGCCAGCCATACCTTTTGACGAATAAAACTATAAATATTATAAAAAAGCTGCTGATATAATCCTTTTTGTATGTCTGTTTAATCAATTAAATAATCCATTTTCAAAGCGTGTTTTATTGTTTGATATGAAGTTAATCTTGCAAATTAATTTAATTGGTAGGTTTATCGATGCAATACTTTTATCAATTACTAGTTGTTGCACGTGATGGTAAGGAAAACAACTTTTCTCGCGGTAATGAGTAATCGCGCATTTTCAGAATAAGAAGTAAATGTAGTTTATGTTTCTTTCCAGCCTATAAACAAAGTATTTCTTTTTATTTATTCTGCTCAACAAACAATAGTACTTCTCTTGAATTGCCCAGGAGATAGTATGTACATATCGACATGTCTAAAATATTTATTACAAAGTTTAATTGTGCGGCAAAGTGGCGCTCGTTCGCCCGCATTCGTTCTGCACATTCTGGGTGCAAAAAGCAAAAATACAAGCTGTGATAATTATCTGTGCCAAATTTCGAGATGCTGCGTAAAATTAGAACAAACCTACTTCTTATTTGATAGAGGCAGAAACCTTCTAACATACTTTCGCTTTTATAATACTAGTGAGATAAATTCGGCCATGTAAATAGGATTCTGAGATACTCAATATAATTCAATCCAGAAGGCCAAATTACTTACTCTATTTCCTAAAAAAAATAACTAGGTATATTAGCATCATAGTTATTTGTAGTACTTTCCTGCTCTAGTAATAAGTTCTGTGTCGCGGGAGACGGCAAGACAAACTTTTGTGAATCACAAAGGTTCTCATGCATTTCGTTTCTAAACGAAATTCGACCTCTACGCAGTAGGTACGCTGTAGTTTTCTCCGTCTACGGCTGGAAGGGATGCTGTTAGCTTTTGACATTTGATGACAGAAGTCAAAAATAATTACAAAACTTGGTGCAATAGCTCGTAGCCGAATCTCTTGATAATGATAGAAATATTAAATATTTTACCAACTTTTTATATGTAAATCGCTATAAAATGGTGGCCTATTGCTGTGTCAAAGGTTGTACTAATAACAGCAACAACAAGAAGAAAGATCCCAACTCTTTGTTGTCATTTCATGTGTAAATATATTATTATTATTGATTTAATTATTATTTGACAATATTCATTCGGTTTTCTGATTCTCTTAATCAGTATTGATATATTGATTGAGTAAGTCTTAATAGTAAAATAAAAGGTCTTATCTTTATTATATACAAACATTAAAATAAATTTATTAAAGATATTGAATGAACGATTTCAAGATGTAAAAGACACCTAGCCCTTTCAGAATTGACTAAATCCTGCCTATATAGCGCCCATAATGCTACACACCAAACTTACTTTAAAATTTATTGTTTATAGATTCCCTTGCAATTTTGAATTAAAATCAAAATGGTTGAAAGCCATAGGGCGCCCAAACTGGGTGCCTCCTAACCACGCTCGTATATGCAGTATGCACTTTAACCCTGACCAGATAAACTATGAAAGCACTAGAACGAGAATGAAAGATGATGCTGTTCCTACAATCAATCTTCCAGTAAGTATTATTTGGAGTGTGTTCCAATATTAAGTCTCCACGCACAGGCAGAGGTGTATTTTTACTCATTTTTGCTAGGTATGGTTGTAGGTCCCATGGGATCATATAGGATATAGGCAAGTCTAGCCAATGCCTCTTCTGGGCATAGCTTTAGACTATGCTGCTACTGATATTTTAATGCCAGTAATATCTCATTTAATTTGCCTAACATGGGAATCCTAACTTGAGAATTTATGCACAGCAGTGTATTCAGTACGCAGAGTGTACTGAAGCAATATTTCAATATTAAATTACCAAGTTTATATCATTACTAGATGTTCCCTCGGTTTAACCCGCGTTTATCATTACTGCGCCGCCCCCGTGGGTCGTAGCGTGATGTTATATAGCCTATAACCTTCCTCAATAAATAGGCTATCCAACACTAAAAGAATTTTCAATTCAAACCAGTAGTTCCTGAGATTAGCGCGTTCAACCAAACAAACAAACTCTTCAGTTTTATAATATTAGTATAGATAGATTATTAGATACTAGATAACTTATTGTTAATGGCCATGTATGGTTTTTAATATAGAGTAAAAAGGTTTTATTCCTACTAATTAATGCAAACTGTTGCAGTTCCATTATTTAACTATAGTTTATTATTATAAACTATAGTTGTAGCTATATACATACATGGAACCTAAAATAAAAAATAATATTGGATATGAAATACATCCTCATGTCATTTATTAGTAGCTTTGCTTCAATTTTCCCTTGAAAACGTAAAACTAAATACTTAAATTTAAAATACAAAAATAAAGTTGAATAAATATTTCAGCTCAATTCCAATTTTGAGGCAACCAATGTTGAGGCTTGCAGGATTTGTTTGGCAACAGACCTCAAGATGTACAGCTTACAAGACAGTCAGTTGAGCAGCTGCTTGGATTCTGTGGTGGGATTCAATGTAAGAATATAAAACATTGTATAATAGTTGCAGCCCGTGAATTTTTCCCAATAATCATCTGAGCTGAATACAAAGCAAACATCTTAATAATTACAAACAGATATTTAATTTTTATTATTATGTAGTCAGAAGTATCTTTGTCAGAACTTACAACTAACTCCTTAGTTCCATTTCACATAAAAGTCATACAGAATTAAACATAGATTTGTGAGAACATAAATCTTTGTGAAAGCCACCTGAGACCCTTAGATTCCAATTTGTTTCCAGTTTACTGTGTTATTGAACATATTTCTTACAGGAAAACTATAATGTAGAGGGCCTTCCTCAATATGTCTGCTATCAGTGTGCAGCATGTCTCATCAGATGTAACAAGCTTGTAGAAAAGAGCATGACAGCTCAGGCTACACTATTGGACATATTTGCCACAAATGGTCAGGTGAGATTTTTGTACTAATCTTCACTCTTGGCCAATGCCCATACACAATTTATTTTTCAATGCCTGGATTTGCAATTGCGGTTGCGACCAACCCAAAAGTAATCCTAACAAAAATGTGCATAGCCCCCAGGCTATTATCTTTTTATATTATTTGTTGGGATTAACTAGCAGTATTAAATACAACTAAAATTTGCCAAACTACATTGATTTATTAATCATGTAGCACTAGTGTGGGTATATGTGCCCAGTACATAGCTCGCTACAGCCTGAAAGCTGACTGATGAAGTAGCTTTACTCATACATCCTGTAACCAATTATTTTATTATTTACAGATAACAAAAAATCTTATAAAGCAACTAAACAGACACAAGCTGAATCTGGAATCCTCACTGAATTGCTGTCAAACTAAAAACTATCATTATTACAAATATAATGAAGAAAGCAATATATTTAACCTTACATATTCTGAACAATGCACAGACAATGAAATATATTTAAAAAACGAAATTGAAGATAATATTGCCCTATCAGAGATTAAAACTAATACAGAAGATAAAACAAATAAATATGATATTGAATTAAATGAAACCAAATTAAATGATGAAGAAATGAGTTATAGTGAAGAATATTTGGATATATCTATGGACTCATCAGTTGGGGATCCAATATCTGATGATGAAATAGACAAGACTGATGAAAATATTTTTAAATGTAACACCTTCGAAACGAAGGTCAGTTTTAATATTACCTAGGTAGTTCAGAAGTGGCAGTATGATAATGGGTTTAGTATAGGATTTGCGATGAAGCGGTGTCGTGGTTTCGATCCCCGCTGACTGTACATTACACTACTGACGTGAATCTAGTCCTACCTATCATTTAGGTTAGTTGGGAAGGGTAAAAATAATACTAGCAATTTGAATCTCAAGTACAGGCCCATATTTAGCGGAGGGTACTTTAATCCCGGGTCTCTATAGGTGGTTTTACAGAAATTACTTCCAAAGTTGGATTCTGTTTCCATCTAACTCAAAAACTAGTCAGTCTTCATTTATTTTTTGCCTCTAAACCTTCAAAACCGTCCCTGTCGAAGTAGTTAGTAATCTTTTTAACACGCTTTTATTAGCTTGGTATGTAGGTATGTATCTATGTAACGGAATCTTTGAACGTGATTTTCACCCCTTTCAAACCGACGGACGGATTGATTTGCACACTTATTGAGGACCGATGACAATACAATAATTTAAATATAAAAAAATAATTAACAAAAATAATAGTTTAAAAAAAGAAAAAAATAATAGTTTAAAAAAACTTTTTAATGAAAAAAAGCGTGGGGTGCTTTCTAAAATATTTTGATAACTCCACCCCACGCTTTCTTACATAAATTATTTTCTACTTTTTGTAGTTTGGTTTTTAAAATATTATTTTTATGCGATTCATTTACCTCTATAATCTGTGACGTCTTAGCATACTTATAGAAGCTTTATTTTATTGTTGTACCACTTTTTTTTTATTTCAGAGACTAGAAAAGAGAGAGCTAAAGCCGCTTCGTAAAAAAAGCAATGGTCTGACACCAGATGAAACGAATATGCAGAAATACTTCGATATAATTAAATTAACGGTAATTTACTTTTATACTAGCTTTTGCCCGCGGTTCCGCTCGGGAACAGTATTTTTTTCTAGATGAAAGGTAAAGAACTTAAACTTGCATCATCTTGTGTATCACTGATTGGTGACCACTGTTACAGTTTCAAGAACAGATAGAAGAATGGAGAGGGTCAACTATGCGAAGACCTCTAATGAGTGAAATGGTATACAAGTGTGAGGTGTGCTTGAAGCTGTTCGCACACATAAACACTTACCGCGTACATTTCGCCAGCCATGATCCGGTGAGTATAGTTATTTAGCTTTATGTTTTAGAACTCTAGGGTCAAAGTAACTGCCGTGATGACAGCATAGGGTCTCGTTTAATAGCCTAGGAACCTTACCACGCCGCAAAATTTACTATCCTACAGTGCATAAGGCGCAGCATACACCGCGAGCTAGCGAGCTGTCCAAGCTTGTTTGCTCGCTAGCGGTGTGGCCCTCGCTTAAGGTTTAGCATCGCAGCCAAATAGTCTTAAATAAAAATATAAGAC
Source organism: Catocala sponsa (assembly GCA_963564715.1). NCBI lineage: Eukaryota > Metazoa > Arthropoda > Insecta > Lepidoptera > Erebidae > Catocala > Catocala sponsa. Next base: position 21,298,067 of record OY751341.1, on the reverse strand, counting down.
TATTTCACTGCGATATTCTGTAAGTTAGAGGCATTTCCCAGTGTGAGTTTTTGCAGTTTAGATTGCTTTGATCCATTGTCTTCGTTTTTTTATTTTTGGTATACATTTATGTGGAACTTTTATGGACTAAAAAGTTTCAACCTGTATTTAATGTTGAGTATTGTAAATTTAAAATAATAATATATTTTGTATTTTGCAGAGTCGTGGTAAAGTCGAATGTCCGGTGTGTAAGCTACGCTTCAAAAGCAATGTGCTCGCGAAATCGCACGCGAACCGAGCGCACTCTAAGAAATTCTTCTGCAAGGCATGTCCTAAAGTATTTAATAACGTGTAAGTTATACATAAGTAACCTTAACTAGTTTTTTTTAAACACAACAGCTTTTTAAACGATTTTTGATAAAATGTCAAATGTCATTTGTGCATATTTATTTATTTTTAATGATGTTAATATAAAATATTTTAACTCTTTTTATATTTTAATGTTTAAATTAAATAGCTACGCAAGTTTAAGTACATTAAATTTTTAAATTAAATTCTCTATTTTTAGGTAGCTTTTATGTTTTATATTCTTTATATTTTGCATTTGCAGTAATAAAAAATATTGAGTTTACTACCCAATTGTTTACAACTCAAAGTTTGCATCTACTAATAATGTTTTTTTTACAGAGGTGTCGCAAAGAAACACCAGCGCTGGCATTCTGGCTACACGTACAAATGCCCGTCATGTCCGTTCAGTTCTGCGCACGAGTCCGCGCTCGGCGTGCACGTGCGGCGCGCGCACGCGCACTCGCACGCGTGCGCCGTGTGCGGGCGCGCTTGCGTCAGTCGCCGCGGACTCATGCTACATAAGGCTACTGCGCATAGGGACATTAAGGTAATTGATATTGTGGATATCTGCTTCGTTCATTCCCTAGCATGATTGTTAGTTAAAATCGGGGAAAATGTTATTGGGTCTCTCTTTTAGAGAATTTTTAGGAGTTGATAATTCAACACGAAACTTGACAGTACAACAAAACCGACACAACAGACGCAATGTTACATAATCAACAAGGTAGTATATAATTATTAGATGCGCCCTACTACGTATTAATATAATCCTTTACGTATTTTAAAATGTCATCAGAAAGACAATGCCAAAATTATGTTTGAAACAAAAAAATATAATATTGTTGGTTATGAAAGGCGTCGTAAATAAGTGACGTCATGAATCATCCGACCGAGCAGGTGATATTAATCAGAGTAGTAGAGCCTCGCTGATTTCAGCATGAATGGGCCGGCTCGACCGGGAAGGACTACCCTCTCACAGGATATCGACGTGAAATAGCAGTATTCCTACTGTGTTTCGTTTGGTGAGTGAGTACCGGAGGCCCAATCATCCTCTTTCCCCCTTCCAGCCCCTTCTCTTTCCCACTTCCTTTTTCTCTTTTTCCTTTTTCTAAAGGGTCGGCAACGCGCAAGTGATGCCTCTGGTGTCGCAGGCGTCCATAGGCTACGGTGACCACTTACCATCAGGTGGGCCGTATGCTACTTTGCCACCTTAGTTGTATCTCTATCTTTATTTGTTAATGCATTTCTTTAATTAGCGGTTACAATAATCATCTTGAATAATTCAATGATTATTTAAAGGTGAAAGTGCATTTGTTATTATTTATTTAAGCTGTTTCTCTTCTGATTCCTAACAATATATATTTTTTGTAACAAACGTAATACATCACGCTCATTAATATTGAAAATTGACCACTTTCTTTTTCTAATATGTATGAAATGTGAGACCTCACCCTTCTTGGTGTGGACATTTTTTCGTGCGAGCTAAGCGCAGTCGCTTATCAATGATTTAAAACTTTGGCATTATACATACAAACCCATGACAAGACAATGCAATTATTTTTACTTATGACTTGAAATATAGATTGGTTGGTTGTCCAGCAGTGGACTATTATAGCCTGATGATGATGAAATATATGTAGGTTAATGCTGTGGTCAATACAATCATTAATAATAATAATAATTATATCGTCCAATGTTACCAATATACCAGTCCATCAAACACCCATACCCATAGCCCATATGTTAGAATCCATACGTAGCAATAGTCCTACGCCTGCTGCGGCTAGTGCTGCTTTAGGTGTTCCATCCCACCTTTGATTAAAACTCTCGAAGGGCCTCTTCACGTTGGACCTATGTCTCCGTGTAAGCCTCCCAAAGGGCCGGGTATTTTCCTAACGTGTTAGGAATATACCCGTGAAAGAGAAACAAATAATAATAATAATTATTATTTATTTGCAGACTGTTAGGTCCATAGGATTAGTATTACAAAGCAACTTATTAACTATTGTTAGTGACCATACATACAATGAATACAAATACCTAATAATAAAACACAGACAAACACAAATCACTGGACACTCAGACAGACATGACAAACAATATTAGTTATTTATTGCTTAATTGAGTGTGCAGTCTCACCCATCGGCCAAGCATCTGACAGTCCCATCGGTTAGTCAATGCTTTCAGCATGCTGTGGGAGCTGGCGCATGTTCTGTGCCGAAGCGAGGCGCATCGCTTCCGGTAAAAGGTAAATTTAATAAAACACTTGTTATTGTTTAGGAGAGCGATATCAGTAAGGCATACCGTTGCGAAGATTGTGACATCGATTTCGCATCGGAAGGTGCGAGACGCGTGCACTTGCTCACATCTAGTCAACACAGAAAGAAGTCTGAATTATGGTAAGTGCCTCTTTTATTCTGCGACTAACGATTAAAATCATAATCAATATAATCGAAAGCATTTATATAAGACTAGATGTGCCCGCAGTTTCACCCGCGTTTATGATTACTGCGCCGCCCCTACGACTCGTAGCGTGATGTTATTATTTTTTCAATTCGAACCAGTAGTTCCTGAGATTAGCGCGTTCAACTAAATAAACAAAGAAACTCTTCAGCTTTATAATATTAGTAGATATACATATAAATATTGTGATAACAACCAACCAATATAGATTCTTAAGACAGTCTCCGAGAGACTTTAGCTTAAAAAATATTTTCAAGCTAATGTCATCCTTATTAAAGAAAATATTCTATAAGCAACGACCAATATATCTAATCCTAACTTATATTATAAATACGAGTGAGTTTGTTTATGGGTACCTAGTATTTAACTGGACAACAAAAAAATTGTAATTGCGCAGCAAAAAAAGCTAATTGATGAGCAACTCATGGCCAGCAAACTTTAAAGAGATCAAACTAAGTCGACGGAGCCCCGCTGAGCGGGGCTCCTATTTATGGGTGAGTTTAAAATAAGGAACCTAACACTTCCGAGACGGAATGCAGTGATTTGAGGCGTATAGCTGCTCGTTATGATGTGCAATATTTGCTGACCAATTAGTATTTTTGCTGATCATTATATTTAATCCCTTAGTTTATTACGCTTTCACGCTTTAACTACTCGACCGATCGTCATTAAATTGGCATACACGTTGTCAGAAGTACAGAAAAGAACATACTTTTCTTTAAATTAGTAAAATATTAAGATTGTATCGGGTGATTAATATATAACTATCTGAAACCATTTCACAAAAAAAAATCGGTACATTAATTTCTCCAAAAACATAATTCTAATAAAAAAAATATGGTCAGGGTAATTCTATACCACCAGTAGAATGCGTGATTAAAAGGAATTACACGATTTCGAAATCACCCTGTAGAAGTATTAAGATTGAATTCCAACAGAAAAAACTATGGACATACAAAACTTATACCAATCATTAAATTTTAGCATTTCAGCAGTTAAGGAGCTTCGGAACACGTGCGCCAAATGCGGAGTGGAATGCTCATCGAAAAATGACTTAATAACGCACATTAAGGCGGAGCACCCGCGCCCTATCAGGAAGCAATGGCGGCCAGAAGATACATACCCTACTCAGTGTGAACTTGTGAGTCAATTTATATATTTACACACAAGTCCGTTGTTTGAATGTTTGTAAAAGTCCACCGCGACACAGGTTGTAGTAATATTGCGGGAGTTTTCTTTCTTAAAGACATATATTACTAACCTAACTGTCAAGAATTTTGAGTTCAGACCTACCATCCTAGGACGGGCATCAGACAATTCTCGGGTGGGCAAGGCCCTCTGGCTTCCCCTTATATACGCCAATGATGGCTTCTGTCAAGTTTGATTAAAGAATCCATTGTGTATCTTAATAAATTTCTTGCGTCATTTCTTATCCTTTACTACTCCCTTCCCCTCCCTTATACTACTCGTACAGCGATGCTGACTTGAAAACTAATGGGCCTACTCGAACGTAAAATTAAACTACCTACCTTCACGCAAAATGTTTACGCAAAATAGTAATAGCCATACAATTGCGTGTCTTTCGGCTCGATTAAATAATTACACAGGTCTGCAAATTATAACTCTTATTTTCACCTTTTGGATTTGATTGCTGATCTTGGGGTATTTTGGTGCGCTGATTACGTATATGTACTCGGATTTGTCCTATCACCCTCAGTTTTTTTGATAAATCGTTTTGTATGAAATCGGAAAAAAAGGCCAACTTTACTGATTGTTTTTTTTTATTACAATTATGAAATAATTACATTACTTTAAAACATTAAAAATACATTCAAGGGACAGTAATAAATAAATTAAAAATATTAAATACTTTTATGATATCTTGCTGTTTTTTCACCGAAGTTCCGATTGTGAGATTTTCGCTTGAAATTTCGACTTGGATCATCTCGCTTTAATAGCCAACAATAGTTTTTATTTCAGTTTCCCTGATAGCGACGTTCCATTTCCTTCAAATCCTGGTGAAATCTTTCGCCTTACAGCTCCCAAGTTATCAGGAAAGTAGTCCAAATGCGAATTAAGGAAGTGAAGTTTAATGCTCATCGAACATCCCATTTTTCAGAAATTTACTATCATTTTCTTTACAATTTCCTCATAATTTGGACTTTTATGGTTTCCTAAAAAATGCCTCACTACTTCCTTAAAAGATTTCCAGGCTTCAAATTCAATTTCACTCAATTTTCACGAACGCATGCGGTACAAACTTTATGTGGGACCCACTGTTTATCTTGATTGGCGATTGATAGGCCGAAATACATATTATAAACGTTACTTATAAATGCGGTTATATTACACTGCTGTTTTCTCAGCGTAAATTGCCCACAAATGTAGCAAAAATTGTCCGCAGAGTTTAAACACTTACGCGATGACATTTTTCAAGTAAGCATTACGAAATACACTGATGTACTGATTTTTTAAAAACAATGATGGTGCTATTTATACAAAAAAAATATTAATCTACCCTCATTAACTGTCTTCTCACGATTTAAGTTAATTTCTATTAAAAAAAACACAAGAAATGAGGTCTTTAGCAAATGACTTAAAAATCCACAAGTTTTTTGATACTAAGGGTATGTCACTTAGTACATTAAAAGTTTTATTTAACTAAATTTATGAGAACTCATTCATTAATGTCTACTTCAACCATTCAATGTGTTTTTTGTTCAATAAGAAACGATTAAAATAAAATATTAATTAATAACTAGGAAGGCGTAGGTAATTTTGGCAAAACTAAAGGATGATTAGTAATTAAAAATTCTGACGTGATGGAATTTTTTAAATATTTTCTCCGTAATTAGCGCCCCAAAATCTATCCAAATCAATCATCAAAACTGAAAGGGGATAACCATTGCAGACCTGTGTTATTATTATGTTATATCCGTCAGTCAGGTACCTATTTTACTGTCAGAACGCCATCTCTTATGAGCTGGTATCAAATAGGATTCGGTACTTGTGTACTTGCGATGGGTAGATGGCAGCAGTGGCGCTAGTTTTTTACTGCCATCTAGTGGAAAAAAAAGGTAACTATTTAGCCAGTAACTTAGCTCGAGTTAGGCGTGTCCAAGATTTTTGTATGGGATTGAGTATCTGTACTAGTATAGTATTATATTATCTGTGCTTTCGGTAAGTTTATCAAATAGACGAACTGCGATCAAAGAAAATTACCAGACTAGAATATATCTCCTATATTTTAAACCTTAAACTATCTATTCTAACTATTCAACACAACTCAGATTGCACGATGGCGTAGTGGTTTAAGTGGTCGCCGGGCCGAGTGTTGTGGGTTCGATACCCATACGGGGATAAAAAAAATGTGTGATCCATAAATAGTTGTCCCGGGTCTGGGTGTCCTTTCTGTCCGTTGTCTGAATGTTTGTAAAGTTTCCGCGATACAGAAATTAATCTTAGTGCGAGAGATGTCTTTTTAAAAAACAAAACTGAACAACATAGCAATACCAGGTAAGTACACATAATACGTTCATAATTATTGGTCCGCGCCCGTGGCTCGTAGCGTGGTACGATATAGTCCATGTTACTTCTGGACATGGAACAGTCGCAAGAGGAAGACCTGGGCGAACGTATCTCGATAAGATAAGAGACGTTCTGTATAAAGGCCTGGTTAAGAGCACCTTAAACCGACGAAAGTGTATGAGGAATGTTATGAAAGTGAATGAAGTCAGAGAAGTGTGTCAGGATCGTAGCAAATGGAAATCCGTAGTCTCTGCCTACCCGTCTGAGAAACAGGCATGAATTTCTGGACAAAGTAGCTTTCTAATGGTGATATACCTACCTAAATATTGAAATCGATCCAGTTGTTCCAGAGTTTATCGATTACAAACAAATCTTTTCTCTTTATGATGTTAAATATAGATAATCTCGAATTATTTACCGTTTATGCAGTGTGGCGAGACGATGACGTGCCGTAGGAGGCACTGGCACCATGTCCGCAGACACCACCCCAAGGAGCCCGACACGTACCGACCACTGCGAGGTGTCAAAGCCGTCTGTGACACTTGCGGGAAGGGATTCCAGGTGACTAACGCATCATTGAAATTGAACTACTATAAACAGATTATATTGCAGCTTATTTTTGAGAGACTTCCAGTCTCACCGGCACCATGGCTAGTGAAAAGCAACCGATCCGTCAGGAAAAGTTTAAATTTAAATAGTGTTCAAAACCAGAAAGGTTTTGTCTGGAAATAAACCGCAATTAAATCCGTAAGTAGTAGTTTAATTTCATATAAAATTCGCGTAACTTTTTTTGTTAGTCTTTTATATTTACCTGAACTCAAACATATCTCTAAAGCTCAAAAGTCCAATGAGTCCAATGACGCCTAATAGAACGCTCGCTCTACAAAAACGCAGAAAAACATCAATCATCATTTGTGACGATATCGTTACTGCGTTTTAATATTTTTACTCCCACATTAGAATTACTTACTATAATAAATTCTGAATTACGTTCCAGAATTCCACAAAGCTCCATCTCCACCAACTACGTCATCGCGCACCAACCGTTCGCTGCGACAGTTGCCCTCGACTGTTCTACGATAAGTACGCCTTGGCCCGCCACGCCTCCACGCACAAAGCAAACAAACCTCATCAATGCCGCATTTGTGGACGAGCATTCAAATTACGCGGCAATTTGGAAAGGCATGCCAGAGTGAGTAGAAAAATTTTATAGATGAAAAGACTTGTATGCAGACTTGGTAGTTTTATTCTACATGTGCGGACACTCGTCAAGGGGAAGTACCGTGGAATAATATCTAATTCGATCTATAAATTCAGTTTTAATATGCATGTTGTCGCATATAAGAATCGGATAAGTTACTGATTAGTTTTTTGATCCCATTTTAGGGTACCGTACCCAAATGTTGGCAACAGGACCCTATTACGAACCTTACGCCGTCTGTTAGTCTGTCTGTCCTACCTTTAAAGGCCTCTTTTTAGCCGTGCGTATTTTGTTAAGGGATCTGTAAAAACAATTCTCGTTAATAAATCTGAAGTACTATAATTAAATTTCAGGTGCACACTGACAACGCTCCGTATGAATGTACGATGTGTGGCAAAAAATTCAAATACTCGTCAAGTGTGAACTTACATGTTCGCACTGTCCATTATAAGCTACCTCATCCGCCAAGAAAGAAGAGAAGCAAGTCGACCAGAGATACTGCTGAAAATATGGGATGTTTATAATAAAAATTCAGATTTATTTGTATTTTTATTGTTATATTATATGCAACTCTGTCAATATTCATAAAGCTATTTTCAGGTTATACGGAATAAGATACAAGCCTTTTGTCTATAGGACACATTTCCTGACTTCAGGCTACTATTGAGTATGTCTTATCGAAAACATAATAATACTGAGTGACCTGCACATACGCAAAAGGGGTCCACAAGAAAATGCTATAAGGCTAGATACGGTAAAATAATTAAAAATACTTATCACCAAAAATGTTACAATGTATGGTAATATTACATGTTAGCTAATATCTCAGAATAACAGCCAAAAATGCTTTTGTTCTAGAAGAGGTTCGTCCGCCAGCCAACAGAAAGGCTATCCTAGACACCGGTTGCAATTGGTCTTATCGAGTATTCGAGTTAAAAGTAAGGCAGGTAGAAGAGAATTTTAAAATATTATAAATGTGCTCGAGTAAGTAAACAATCCTAGATGCTAAAGGTATTTGCTCTACAATGTAACGTATTAAATTGCACATTTGAAACCTAGCAAATATTAAACATTGTTTTATACTATAGTCACTAAAAAAGGATCATCCGACGTTACGTGATATAGAATATAACAAGTTAGAATGGTTTCATTAAGGCGCGATTCCACTAGGCAACTCTTGCATGCGAGTATGACGTCACATTTGCGTACAAGTTGCTTGCATTGGAAACATGTTGACGAGAGTATGTAAATTGCATGTAGGTTTCACTTGCATACATGTGGAGATGTTCAACAATTGAGTAGGCGGTAGGCCATAGGGGTGCAAGACGTGCTCCTCAATAAAAGTGATTATTTTCTCGTGCGCTCACCTAACAGATATTGTTTCGATAATTTGCAATAGCTATCATGTGCGTACCTACACGTCATTCGTTCGAAATTTGAAACGTGCAACTAACGTTTGCGCGTTCAATTGGCAGGTCACTTGAATAAAAATATGTAGGTACCCACAAGTTCGAACTACCCCATACAAGTTATAACTTGTATGCAGGTTTGTACAAGTTGTATGCAATTTGCAACTTGCCTTTAATGTTATTCATTCAAAATTAATACATTTTATGTTTACGAGTATTTGAGTGTCTGACTGCAAGTGCGGACTTTCGGGTTAAGTAATATAATAAAATTTAATATTTAAAGCAATAAGGACAACAAGTACTAGTACAGTAAAAAGAACTTAAATCATTGTATAATTAAAGTAGCTTAACTTAAAATCGTTTTTGATGGAAGATAAACGTACTCAATAAGAAATTATTTTCTGATAAGGTGGCTCAAAAGACTTCGATTCAAAACAATTTTGTTGGTCCAACTGCAAGCATATTATTTTATCTGTGCTTCAAATTTGACCAAATTGTCATTTGTCATTTTTGCTGCGGTAATCGTTTCACGACTTTTGTTTCTTGTCTCAAAATAATCCAAGTTCACGTGTTCCACTATCTTTGCAAAAATCTAGTTACGCGGCCGTAATATACAATTACCGATAGTAACTTTACAAATTAGTATATAGCGTATGAGTGTGCGTTCACAACAATGGAGAACCTTGATCTTAGCAATAACAAAAACGTGTCTTTGAGTTTGATCGCGGAGTACGGCGGTTCAGATTCCGAATCGGACGATACGGAGACTCGCTCGAACGATAACACGGGGAATGATGACTCTGATGCTGCGGAACTTAGTGAAATGGTGTTGAAAAATAACATAATAAATGCGTGCGCTCACGGGCCGTTGTCGAGGACGGGCGTGCGTGACGATGCGGATGTAACCAGACACATGATCATAGACAGTGCGGAAAGCGGGGTAGTGGAGTACGAGGTCACGGAGTACCGCGACCTGGACTCCGACACTGAAACCAGCTCGTCGAGCGACTCCAGTGACAGCGAGGTCGACTCAGTCAAGGATATCGAAGAGGTCTCGAGTGGGTGAGTACATGTTACACTTTGAGATTCTAGTTAGTTTCATCTTAACGTTAATTACTTGGAAGTGTGAGTAATAACTTGATTTACATATCTCATAGTTAATTCTTTGCAAATTCTGTACAATGTCTGATAATTAGTGACACAGCTGACGTAAATTATTTTGTGCGATAATTTTGTGATTATCTTTGATGATTATAAAATTCAGTAAACAATGGCTTTGTACCGTTACTCAAATCACATCAACAGCTCAAATAATAAACAGTGAATTTCACCACAGATAATCATAAAATATAAGATCTTTTTTTATTAGGTACCTAAGCATTAACAACACTAAAACGGCAAACTATTTTAATGTGACACATTTTTTGTGTAACCACATGTTTAACCGGTTTTAATGTAATAAATTTTTATTCAGATACCCACATTGTTTATCAATAGTTTTGATGCTACTTATTATGAGATTTTTGATTATGACTTCCTGTTCCACTGCATTTTAAAATATTATTAACAATTTTATAAAGAACTGTCTTTGAAAGCGTAACATGTAATAGTATTTTCCTCCTCAATTATTTAAATTACAAGCAATGTGAATAATTTCAAAATAATTTATGCAGCTTGTATAACACTTATTGCTCAAGTGTTCATTAATTTTATTTGCTTAATTTATATTTAAATTACTTTTTCATTGTATGTATTGTCAGTTGTAGTTTATCTTTTTTATTAGATAACTGACATACTCTGCCTGCAGAAAGGTAATTAAAATATTATTTACACTATAAGAATATAATATAGCCAGTACCCAGATTATATAAAATAAATTACAAAAGTCTGTATTGCATAAGATTTCATTACATTATAAATAACTTATGTATATTCTATCAGTCTTTCCTTTTGTATTTCAGAATTGCTATTACACAAACTGCAATCTCGAAAATATAATTGAGTCTGTTCAGTATTTTTTTTGCATTTGGTTACATATACATGTTATAGCAACTTAAGCATGTATGCTAGGTGCCTAGTAATGCACCCAAAATTAGTGTTATGCGCTCTCAACCTCACAATTGGGCCATTGCATGTAAGTGACCAAGATGAAAAGCTATTTGGCTACTCATACCACCTTTGTCCAAAAATATAGTAGAGGACTGGTCTGGTGCAATACTACCTGTATGATTTCTGGATTAAATGTATGTGTAAAAATGTGTTGGAATCAGTTATGTCCATCACCTCATTGATATAGATTTGACATCACAGCAGTAGTCAGTTAGGGTGTAACATGGTTAGGTGACTGCCTAAGGTGCAATTTATGCAAGGATCCAAAGGTTGCTGCTATATAGTTCACAGTCATATTCTGAGATCCTGGTTGTGTTAAAGCCAGCACAATTTTTGTAGCTTTAATGAGAATGTTTTGATCACACATTCAATTCTTTTATAATTATAGAAATGATATTATTATTCTTGTGTAAATAATTACTTTGTGATTTACAACAGAGCAAAACAATACATAAATCAATTTTTATTTAATTATAGCTTTTTAAAAGAAAACAATAGCTCATTATTAAACTTACAAATATATATATACATAAATATATGCATCCTGTGCTATTATATGTACTATATTTTTAATTGTCCTGCATGGATGGTGGATGGATCGTGTCTATTGTTTGAATGTTTGTTAAGTCCCCCGCAACACAGAAATCATTCCTAGAGCGAGTTGCCTTTTTTAAAAAACAAAAAATAATTAAATATGATTTCAATTTATATTACCTTTATAATTATCACAGTAATGACTAAAATCATTGTTGTGTAACTTGTACAATATATTCTTTATGATTGAAAATCATAAATACTGAGACAAACAATGAGTTGACTGGTAGTAATTTTTCCATGACTCGTAAATGACTATATTAATTAATTAATTATCTATACTATAAAAAGTTATTGATCAGTATGTTGATTACCTTAGATTTACATCGAAGGAAATATCTGTATATGTCATTGTCTTTAGTTCTAAGATTATTTTGACATCTAAATTTGTTCATTAAAAGTGATGATAAATTATAGTTATGCTAGTGATCTGGCTTTGCACAGGTAGTACAAAACCTTAACAAATTATACACCTAAACTTTCCTTATGAATCACTCTGTCTACTGGTGAAAAGTGCATGAAAATCCGTTTAGTAGTTTTTTAGTTTATCACAAACAGACAGACAGATGTGGCAGGGGACTATGTTTTATAATACATATGTAGTGATGTTGTTGTGTTATGTATAGTATAAATAAAATTGGTTAAAGAAAGTATCTTAATTATTCGTGCTCCTCTGGGCACCTCAGACCACTGTCTGGTTTGTGCCACAGCTGTTGTTGTTACGCCCCCACGACCCGAGGAGGCAAGACGACGACTGTGGCACTACTTGTCAGCAGACTGGGATGAATTGCGGGAGTACTTCGCATCCAACCCTTGGGCTCAACGCTGCTTTGAGAACAGGGATCCATCAGAGAGCGCTACTGCTGTCGCTGGTGAAATCATCCTGGGTAGGGAATATTATATTCCATACAGTGATGTCACGAGCGGCGGCAGGAAAAGGCCCTGGTTCGGTCGTGAATGCGCTGATGCTGTTGAACGCAAACAGATAGCGTACCGCGCTTGGACCAGGGTTCGCACTCTCCACGACCCTAACGTGGATCACCTGAAGGCAGCGTTTATTATATTAATTATTATTAATTATTATTATAAACACCCAAATTGTCCGCTACCTGGAGGATCAATCGTTGATTAATGATCGCCAATACGGCTTTCGGTCTAAACGATCAACGGGTAATCTTCTAGCGTTCGTCACGCACCTCTGGGGTGAGGCTATGGACAAGCACGGCGAGTCTTTGGCTATCAGCCTTGACATAGCCAAAGCTTTCGACAGAGTCTGGCACCGGTCTCTTCTTTCCAAGCTTCCGGCCTATGGCTTGCCCCCTCAACTGTGCACCTGGATTGCAAGTTTCCTGCAGAAGCGTCGTATTCGGGTCCTTTGCGACGGTCGCGCTTCCAAATTTATGCAGGTCACAAGTGCCTCAGGGGTCTGTCTTATCCCCTACGCTCTTTCTTCTGCATATCAATGATATGTTGAATCTCGGCAACATACATTGTTATGCGGACGACAGTACCGTGCATGGGCGATATCTCGGACATCCTGGGGCGAAACAGGCTGAGGTTGAGGGGAAAAGGCAGAATCTTGTCGTTGAACTTGACCAGACCTTGGACCGCATCTATGAATGGGGTGCCAAGAACTTGGTCGAGTTCAACGCCAAGAAGACCCAGGCATGCGCGTTCTCAACATAAAAGTCTCCGTTCCTTCCCCTCCCTTCTCTGAAGAACACTCCACTGGTGATACGTGACAGCCTCTCCATCTTAGGTATGGATCTTTGCCGCTCCCTTAATCAGAAAACCTACATCGACAGCGTCATTAAGCAAGCTTCACGAAAACTCGGAGTTCTGAACAGGGTGAGGCGGTTCTTCACGCCTGGGCAACTGTGCCTATTGTATAAGGCACAAGTGCGCCCTTGCGTGGAGTACTGTTCTCATCTTTGGGATGGCTATGCGCAGTACTTGCTGGACGCTCTCGATCGGTTACAGCGGCGGGCTGTTCGTATCATCGGAGATCCAGAGGTCACGAGTTCACTGGAACCTCTGCAACTCCGTAGGGACATTGCCTCATTGGCATGTTTCTACAGAATATACCACGGGGAGTACTCTGAAGAGTTATTCCAACTTATCCCGCCCTCCCCTTTCCTATCCAGAACAACGCGTGCCGGGCTTAGATGCCATCCTTACACGGTAGAGTCGATTAGAGCGCGTACCAAAAAATTTGGGTTCTCATTACCTCTGCCGAACGACCAAGGCATGGAATTCTCTGCCAAGGCACGTGTTTCCTTCTTCCTTCAATCCTGGGTCCTTTAAGCGGGGCGTGAAAAAGCATCTTCTCAGGCCGTCAAAGTAGAGACCTCAACATCGCCTCGGCTACTATGAGGGCGGTGTGGAGGCCACTGCTCTTAGACCACACGACTGCTTACCATCAGGTGGAGTGTGGTCATTTTGACGAGCAAAATAAAAAAAATTAAAAATCAAGGGTGAATATAGTACAGTTATAATGGATTGAGAGAGATTTTATAAGGAGAGACCAGATTGCTATAGCTTAAATCAAGACATGTTTTGTTTTTTTGTAAAAGTATACCCATTGCAATATGCTGCCTCAGTGGCGTAGTGCTGATGAAGGCATGTTGTATTAGATCTCGGGTTCCATTCCCGAGCCATTGATAGTATTATCAGGTTATTCTGTCAAGACATTCTGATCAGTACTATGGAGTCTAGAAGTCTTATGTTTGACCCAATTATGGTGTAATAGCCCTTCAAGGCGTATTATGTATAAAGATAAATGCAATATAAATTCATATGTTCTAACTACATTTTTGCATTGACATTGCAGCACTCCAAATAGTTGTGTTAATGATAAGAGATTTGGATGTTGACATCACATACACACATGCACAAGGTCCAAGTTTATCTCGGGCACATGAATATCACTGTATTATTCATTGAATTTAATAGATATATGTCAATATCAACGGTTTAAGAGGAATTTGAAGTATATATTTACGCCTGTTATCTTGAAAAGGTAGGCAGAGCCATTTACTGGTCTTGACTTATAGAGCTGAAGAGATTGTTTATTTATTTAAAAGTGCTAATATCTGAAATATTCAGTCAGATTTGGAAAACTATTTTTACATTTTATAGCCTGCTATATTTTGTCAATCAATTTCTCTTCCTCGGAAATAGTTTCTTTTTCTGGATGGTATGTTATGTCCTTTTCTGTACCTGGACAACATGTATGCGAAAATTAATTTTGATTGGTGGAGTAGTTAGGTATGAAAGCGTAACAAAGAAACTTACATTCGCATTTATGTATTAGTTAGGATTTATTGGTTTTAGACTTTAGACTATCTAATATCTCGCTTCGATTCTTAATAGCGGAGCGAGAGGAACACGGGTGACCGCAATCGATAGAATTTTCGTATACGCCGCGGCAGACAAAGTGTTTAAAAATGGCGAAGGAAATTGCTTAAATCCTTTCATTGCAAAAAAATTTGTAAACATATGCCATGGAACCAATGAGATATTTATAGCTGATATAGCCCACCAGTTGTTGGGGTGTAGCATTAAATAGCAGAAAACAAGACATAACGAACAAAGCATTAGGTCTGGGCAATGGCTCCGATCATTGACCAAGATATTAAAGCATGGCTTCATGAAAGATAACATGTTAATATAAAATTAATATCTAGAGATTTCATTGCCTGTTACTAATTCAGTTAAAGCCCTATTTTATAAACGGCAGATCAATGACTCGTCAAAATCAAACTAATGTCAAGAGATTTGATTGCCTGTTAACTATTCCATCAACCAAGTGTCTGTTAACTAATTTTTGTGTTGATCTGTTTGAACCTGGTGGTTACCCAACTCCTCACCAAATAAAGTTTATTATATGGAAGTTTTTATATACATGTTGGCCACCCATGTTGTATAAAATTAAAATATGTTATAGGTAGATCATTATACTGTTTCTGTAATACCATTGTTGTTAGCATATGACATACTTCGTCCGATGTCTGGCTCGATTTATACTTGAAATAATATACAATGTGTAAGAGTACGCATGTAATTATTGCATGGAAGGTTCAGTGGTTATCATGGTCACCAAGCTGGAGTCTGAGAATTTAGCGTCGCTATTGGCAGTATTCCTAAATGTGCAATCTTAAAAAATGTAGGGATTTGACACATAATTTTTTTGAAAGTCATCTTACGTACTAGCCTTAATTTCTGTGTCGCGGGGATACTTTACAATTATTCAAACAACGGTCATAAAGAACATCGAGACTCAGATAACTATTTGCAGATCACACAAATGTTTGTCATGTTGGAAATCGAACCCACAACACACGGCCTAGTGACAGAGGCGGGGCAACCATTTAAATCACTAAGCCATCCGTGCAGTCAAAGTCGGTTATTAACCTCCGAGTCTTCTTCGAAGAGGTTAATGAAAACACTTTGTGACGGTATGTGTGTTAGTGATAGATTGGTGTTAGTGACAGGCATAACTTCGGAACCACTGGACCGATTGACTTGTAACTTGGTGTGCAGACACCTTGGGGTTATACTTCGGTCGAGTTTAAATATGGGTCCTGTGGGTCAAAAGACTCCCGAGATATAGGGGTCATTTCTTTTCATTACTTTTACATTTAAGACGAAGAAGTTGTTGAATCCTGGGTTTTTTCACCCATCTCGTTTTATATCTGCACAGATTTCGAGTTGTTTTATTGATTATATTGCCACTGCCGATGCGATAATGCTTTGGATTGGATTTCCATATGGGCAGAGTGTAATTATGAGTTTTTTAGTGTCTGTTGTTACTAAGGCCCTTCACAACACAAATATAATTCATAAGACGAATCATTAGGCGACCAGGAACTATTCCCAGTGCGAAAACAGCATCTTTACTAAAAAAAAAGAATGCGGACATCAAACCGGTTAAGGTATCGGTAAGGTAACCTTACGACAATGGGAGGATGCAAGTGGAATCTTACACCACTGAACCAACAGGACAATAAAGAACGCGTGTTTGATTAAAAACCTTTCCTTGAAAAGTGTTATTGTAATTGAATCGAACTATTGTAGCTATATCACCAATCAATTATATTGATTACATTTTATTGTGCTATCTCGTTTCAATTGATTGATTGATTGATATTATTTCCACGTGTTTGTCTTATGAGTACAAATATTACAAATGTAATAGTAACTAGATAATACTATAAATGCGAATGTGAGTTTGTTTATTTGTTTGTTACGCTTGCACGCCTTAACCCCTGGTTAATACTCAAAATAATTTTTACATGATCACTATACCCTTGAGGTCAATCTGACCCTCTCTTAAAAATATTGTTTATATAACAAAATATGTCTGCTTATGTAAAAGTGGCCGCAAGTAAGGGTTTATAATTTTTAAATCACGTACAGCTGGCAATCGCCATTCTTGTCTGACGACCGATGAAACGCGATAACTCTCTTTCACTTTAATCCATCTTTAACAGCTGGCAATCCCTTTAAGATATAAATGATGAACATACGACATGAACGTATAAATGTAACAAAGTATTACCTGTTTAAACCTGGCAGCGAATAAGTTGCGGCCGAGTGCGCAACGGCAACCATAACTTTTTAAGTTCTGTACATATATTACTGTGCATCCCCCTTTTCTCTACGACTACTCCAGCTTATGATATAGCATTCCACCTACACCAACCTTAAAGGTTATATAAGGCGGAGCCGCTGTACCTTCCAGTACCCGAGAGCACCTTCCGGGACCAGTTATAGACAGGTCTTGTCCCCAAATCTCAACTCTCCATCCTACCTCAGAGATCCGGTTCTCGTAAGCGAGCTACCTCGTGCCCAAGTGATACTACGTATTCTCCAGATAGGTACCGGAGCAATAAAGCCGCTCACCACCCGCAACTCTAGGAGTTGCTAACGAAAACTTCGCTAAAGCCGACGGAGAAGCCGGCTCCCATATCTCCAGTATGGTACCGGAGCTGTATAAGGCTCGCTCACTTCCCGACGTACATCCATACGCCTACCCAAATAGGCCTACAAGCCGGGTGTGGCCCGAATCACCCAGCTATGACTCTTACTTGCTGAGCAGGCAAGCGCCCGAGATACGCTGTGGTACTGAAACCACACTGCCACTTGCGCTAAAGACAACTCCGTGCCTTGCGCGACTGACTGGTTCGCACTAGCTGCGCCTGAGTCCGATGCTCGAACGCCACATGCTTGCCGAGCAAGAAACATGTCGTCCTCAGTGGCTAACCACATTGCGAGTCTAACACCATGTCAGGCACCGCGCACTCTAATCTGCGGTCGATAGAACACGCCTTTCGAGGCGCAGTGGGCTTTCTGACCCCGCAGTACCCTGATCCAAAGGGTAGTAGTAGTAGTACCCGTAGTCCTCCCCCCGAAACCTATTTACTCGAGTCCAATAGATATAGCATGTGCAGTGGATTATAGTTTATTTTATAAATACGTGAATGTAATTTTTTGGAAAAGTCAATAATATTTTAATTCAAAATACTAGCGGCCACATTTTGATTGACACCTTGGCAAGAATATATTCCCCTATTTAAACATAAAAAATAAATTTTTATTACATTCTTGATTCATGTAGCAATCTTGCAGCCGGATCTTAGACTATAGTAAAACGACATGTTTCTGAATATAGAAACCGGGCCGTAATGAATGTCAGTTATACGCAAGTATTAAAAATGCTGCATGACACGCAGGGCTAAATAAACGCAGTATAAGATACTTAAACTTAAGCAATGAAAATGCAGCATAGCGACTGCGTTTGCCGCTTGCGTTTTATGCATAAACGAACCAAGCCGTTTATTCTTGAATAAGCTAGCCGTATTGTTATGCCCAGAATTAGTCATTACACTAACTTCCTTCCATACAACTTATGAATCATTATACAGTATAAAAACAACACTTAGTTCCGGTTTACCAAACCGGCGAAAACGAGAGATGTATAAACAGCTAGGTATATATGTAATAAGCACTATCTATATAATAATCAAATATCATCATCATCTCTACCGAAAGACGTCCACTGCTGGAGAGGATAAGATTCCTTCAAGGCTGTCCACACAGACTGGTCATGGGCCGCCCGCATCCAACTGCTTTCGAATAGCAATAGGTTACTATTACTTTACGTACACGTAAATGAACAGCAATCCTCCGTGCTTCCTAATGCCTCCGTGGCGCAGCGGTAGTGAATGCAACTTCTGTGCATGAAGTTCGTGTCGTGTTCGAATCCCGGGTCGGGCCAACAAAAAGTTATTGGGTTTTTCTGTTAAAAATCTCAATATGAGCCCGGAGTTAGGAAGTTGGCGGTGTTAGACACCTCCGTGCCTCGTAAAGCACGTAAAGCCGTTGGTCCGGCGCCTGATGTCTCTCCGGTCGTTTTGGATTATCCGTCCCATCGGATTATGAGAGGTGAGTTAGGGAACAGAGAGTGCATTTGTGTTTGCGCACATAACTACTTGTGCACTATAATATCTCCTGCGCAGATGGCCAGTCTCTGTTAAGATTGGCCGCCTTGACCGAAATTCGGTCTGGAGGTGATCATTATTACAATTATTATAATAAACAGCATCTTTTTGTAAACTCGGACTTCTTGGCTGCTTTTGCACATCTTTCTTTTGAGCTCCTCAAAAGTCGTGCCTAAGGCGTCATTGTAAGATAAGGTCATCGGTACCGATCGGTTATTTGTGCCATTAGCCGCGTTTGTTTCGTAAGCCGATCGACATTGACACGCATTGAATGGTTCGATGTCAATTTTATTAATTTTGGCGCGATTCAATATGATTTCGGTCGTTCAACAACAATAAATAAACAATAAATTATGTTTGTCTACAAGTTACGTCTTCCAAAATCTGAAATGCAAGGTTTTAATATTCGCTCGGCAGTATTAAAACTATTATTATTAAGTGACGGTGAAAATGAGAAAATGGTGACGTAATAAACGCGCTTAACCGTATCTGTTGACTGTACGGGGTCTTTGAGTCGGGCCAACAAAAAAATATTTGGTGTTTCTGTCTAGAAATCCTCAATAGCAGCCAATAGATGATGGAGAAGCCCGTGCCTCGGAAAGGACGTAAAACCGTTAGTTCTGCATCTATTCTTTCTGAGGTAGTGTCGGATGGGCGTCCCATCGGACGCCCATCGGAAACAATGGGATCACAAGAATGAGGGAATCGGCAGTGGACCTGTGCATACGCTTACATTAGTACATTATAATATACATACATACATACATAGATAAACGCCTGTTTCCCAGAGGGGTAGGCGGAGACTACGGATTTCCATTTGCTACGACCCTGACACACTTCTCTGGCTTCATTCATTTTCATCACATTCCCCATACACGCTCGTCGGTTCAAGGAGCTCTTAACCTGGCCTTTGTCCAGAACGCCTCCGATCAGATCGAGAAACGTTCGCCTAGGTTTTCCTCTTGCGACTGTTCCATTCACACTAGCCTTATAAAATTTCTTAGTCAATCTTTCCTCGTCCATTCTTTCTACATGCCCAAACCAGCTTAACATACCCTTTTCTATTCTTGTCACTATATCCATTATAATATATCCTGGTTAAATAGCTAATCTTCGTTAGGATTAGCTGCTGTGTCCGAAATTCAGTCTGGAGAACATAAGCATTATGTTGAAAAATTTTATGGTGGATGGCTACTAATTTCACTATCTGATCTTGCAGAGACGAGTTGGAAGCTAGCACAAGGACTTCAAAACCGGAGCCTCCCAAAGTGAACGGCGAGCTGGGCCTCGACGATCTGCCTCCCATCGAAGACTTGGCCATCAGCCTGCCTGCACAAGACACTATTAAAATCGGCACCATTGTCAGCGTAGTAGATAGATTAGGTAAGAATATTTTTTATTCACCTAGTTGCAGACGAGATATTAGAGTCCAGCAATAGCCTAGTAGGAGATCTTAGAAAATGTTTAATACAGGGCTGATATTATTATTAGTGGCAGATGAGCTAGCGGCCCATATGAAGATAAGTGTCAACCGCCGCTCATGGATTTCGGAAATGTCAAGGGTACACACAGCCAAACCATGATACGTTGATAGCAGTACACTCTTTAAACCTCGTTTAAAGAAGGACACGTCATAGCGTTTAGGAAATACTGCTGAAGGTAGTTCTTTCGAGGGCCTACACGTACGTGGGAGAAAGGATCACTGAAAACGAGTCGTGCTAGACGGGATGCTTCCAGGTAAAATGGATGAACTTTGCTGTGGCGACAACGACTATACCTATAGTGCTAAACTGACAAAAAGCTTTGGTTCTTGCATTTTACTTTCTCGGTGTTCCGACCTTTTTGCGTGACGCCGATCCTGGGATAAAGAAGTCCATAAAGAATACCCTTTTGAGATAAAACAGGCAAGAGACTAAATGTAGAAAATTTCTTCTACTAAAGATGTGCAAAATAACTTTAAAAGTTTAAAATCATTGATTGTGAGGTGCGTTGGTGTTCTTGCAAACAGTCTGTCTATCTCAGGGATATATAGTACTGATGTTAGGTTACAATATTATGTATTTTCTATCGGTTCTCATAGGCCTAGTGAATTAGCATCGATTTATAGCTGCGGGCATCGCGGTACAAGTCGCGGCGGTCGCCCTTGACTGTCGCGAGCTTTTCCATGACCTCCATCGATTTCCGTATCTTCTTTTTGCAATCGATACAAATAGGTACGACCTTTCTTTGTTATCTGCCATTTTGTCTTATATGATGGTTTGTTTTGAGTCTTTATAACATGTGTAATGGAATGAAGACTACTTAAGTTAATCTATTTCACAGTATGATAGTGTTACGTGCTGGGTTCGAGGGATAAGAAAGTAAACAATATTACCGACTAAAACACGTTTTATTCTAACAAACAATTAAATTTAAAACACAACAAACACTATGATCGATGAATACTTGATCTCTTACGATTGTAAACCTGATTCGGCGAGCGCAGGCCTTGCGGTTAAAGCGTTTCTGGAGATTTCTAGAAACGCTATACCCGGTATGTAAACAGTACGAAGATTCGAGAATATGCCAGCGTTCTCTCTACTCTTCGCGTATCGACAAGCTATGTAGTTCCGTAAGATATCAATAGATGGCGCTGTAATAAATTATTAGAAGGAACGGCCGAGTCTTCCCCACAGTGCCGAAAAATGGCACTGGCTGTAACAAAATGTTTGAAAAGAACTTAACAATAGAGTATAGTTGTTATTAAACAACAAAATTAAATAAAAATAATAAAAAGTATATCATCTTTTGTGCACGTAAATAGACTAGGGTCCAATTCCTTTTTTAATAGGTAAAGGAGTCATTTTACTTACAGACACATAGTCTATGAAAAATATGCCAATATTTAATTGTCCGTAGCAATAACGACCCGTTCCTAGAATAGGAAACAAACAGCCCTAGGTGTACTGTTCCTTTTAAAATTTAAATATTCATTCATGAATAGCTCGTATGACATCTTTTATGAAGCACTTCACGATAATTTGCTGATAATATAAATTATACTTGAGTAGAAAAGAATGTCATTAAGTACTTTATTATATGACTAGATGTTCCCGCGGTTTCACCCGCGTTTATCGTTACTGCACCGCCCCCGTGGGTCGTAGCGTGATTTTATATAGCCTATAGCGTTCCTCGATAAATAGGCTATCCAACACTAAAAGAATTTTTCAAATCGAACCAGTAGTAATCATGCAGAATAAACCAGGAGAAACATCGTTTGTACTATGTCTGTAATGGGTAATTATTTTGCTGCAATGTTATTTTAAAACTGCGATATCTCCTAAGATATTCATTGAAATCGAATGATGTAAAGGGCAATTTTGTTTTAAATTAAATACTTGTGATGAATAACGTATTTATTTGGATAAGGCTTAATATCATGTTTATAATAATATCTTCGCAAATAATGCATTATTTTAGAACAAATTTGGTTAGCATAAAAATGGTTATAGTGAGCCAACCTTAAAAGATAGACATATGCTGTCGCGGACTATTTTTTAGAACTTTTAAAGAGGAACAATTCTGTCATACATGATTTTTGCGTAACTTTAACTGTTTACGCAGCGCACGCAGCGGAAGCTCTCAAAAGGAAAAAATACCCTCCGATTTGAAACATTCTTCATTGGTGCTCAGCTCCTATTGATCTTAGCGTGATGATATATAGCCTATTATAGCCTTCCTCGATAAATAGGCTATCTAACAATGAAAGAATTTTTCAAATCGCACCAGTAGTTCCTGAGATTAGCGCGTTCAAGCAAACAAACAAACAAACTCTTCAGCTTTATAATATTAGTATAGATGATATGGATGAGCCGGCGCGCCCGCCCGCAAGCCAGCCTAGGTCCAATTCTTAAATCAAGAAATGAGTCGTTTTTCTACGGACAGTTAATTTTGGACACATATTCTATGAAAAAACCGAACCAGTGCGAGTCGGACTCGCCTACCGAGGGTTCCGTACAAATTTGTAGGTACTTAATATATAAAAAAAATTGTCCTTTCATAAAGACTGTTTTTTTATGACCTAATTACAAATGTATAATTTTCAGATTTTCCCCTATACTTGTAGTATAAGCCGGTATTACTAGCCAAATTTCATAGTTCTAGGTCAACGGAAAATACCCTATAAATTTTGATTCCCTTGAGAGTGTCGAAATATACGTTTTTTGCGGCATAAACGGCCGTATATTTTTTTACATTAATTTAGAAGTTTGATTTTTCACAGCTTCAAGAGACTAGACTTGAGTATATCGTTTTAATTTCAACTTGATACCTCCACGCGTTCCCGAGATAAAGGGTCTTGACAGACAGATAGATGGACGGACGAAAAACAAAATTATTTTATAAGGGTTCCGTTTTTTCCTTGTGAGGTTCGGAACCCTAAAAAAATACAATATTTAACTGTCCGTAGCTAAAACGACTCGTTACTTGATATAGGAACTGATCTCTAATGACACTATTACTTTTGAGTTCACTAAAGCGTACTTAAACGTTATTTTATTAATCTTATAATGCAGATAGTCACACACCAGTGGACTGTGAAAAGATCGCTGATTGATTGAATGCAAAAAGTAATTACTCGATAAAAATACTGTATATTTTTAGTTAAACAGCGTGAATAAATTAGGCATTAAATTAACTTGGTGCATGATCCGTGACTATTCATACGACCATATCATGGTATATAAAATACTACACATACTTACTTTATGCCTGTTTCTCGAAGGGATAAGCAGAGACAACAGTACATTTTTATTTTGCTGGTAACCTGGCAACTACTACTACTAGATTTCCACTTGCTGGTATCCTGGCAATGTCTCTTTCTTCATTCGTTTTCTTCGCATTCTTGGTGCTGCTCCTCACTTGAGGATGCCAATATTTGTATATAGGACTGCTACTTCCTCGGTAACAGTGGTAGTAAATGCTACTGTGTATGAGGGTACGATTTTTGAGTCGCGCATATTTGTTTTCTTTCAATAATGTTTAGTAGCAGTAACTGTGCCCGGTAGACGGCTTTAGGCTTGTACTCTATTATGTAGTCACTAGCTGACGCGTGCAAGTTCGTCTGCTTCATTTTAAATTTTCCCCATTTTGCGTCATTTTTCATTGCTGCTCCGCTCCTATTGGTTGTAGCGTGATATTATATAGCCTATGGCTATAGGCTATATAATATCACGCTAGCCCATGGAAAGCCTTCCTCGATACATGGGCTACCCAACACTAAAATAATTTTTCAATTCAACCCAGTAAAATTCCTGAGATTAGCGCGTTCAACCAAACAAACAAATAAACAAACAAACTCTTCAGTTTTATAATATTAGTATAGATTTATCTTGACACACTGGTAGCGGTGCGTTAGATAGTTTGTAAAAATATTGAGTTGGTCTCCTCGGACAACCAATCTTTCCAGTTTTTCCAATAATAACGGGGCCGCAACCGTGTCGAAGGCCTTGGCCAAATCTAGAAGAATACCAACAGTTTTCTTGCCCACATCTAAGTTTTTCACAACGTAATCAACGAGCTCATGGGCCGCATCACTTGTGGATAATCCAGTTTTAAAACCAAATTGGTTTTTGGAAATGAGCTTGTTGGATGCCAGGTAGTTAACTAACCTATTATTAAGAATGCGTTCTAAGGTCTTGGAGACAGTAGGCAATAAAGAGATGGGCCTGTAATTAAAGATGAAGAAATTATAATATAATAATATGAGCCTTTTACTAAACTGTCCCACTGTGCTCGGCACGGGTCTCTTCTCAGTGTGAGAAGGATTAGGCCATAGTCCACCAAGCTGACCCATTGCGGGTTGGCAGACTTCACATATCTTCCAGAACTTTATGGAGATCTCTCAGACATGCAGATTTCCTAACGATATTTTTCTTCACCGTTGAAGCGAGCGATAATTTACTATTTAATACGCATATAACTTCGAAAAGTAAGAGATGCGTGCCTTGGGATCGAACTCGATACCTCTGCGTGGCAGTCCAACGGTCTCCTACTAGGCTATCGCTGATAATCTATTACCTAGGACCTATGCCTGTAGAAATGTGGATGTGATATTCCTGCCTACTCCTTTGAGGACAAAGGGATCAGACTACGTATAAATATGAAGTAATTAACATTAAAATAACGTTTTTAATGTTTCAGTAATAGTTCGAGCTCTGCCAGAAACCCCAGCAGTAGATCTGGACAGCATCCTCTTTCTCGATAACGGCTCCAAAGCCCTGGGAAGAGTCTTCGATGTTTTCGGACCTGTGAGTATATTCTATAGTAGATAGACTAGATAGATTGTTTATATGTGGATGGGTGATTGAGCTAAAGGTTTATATACTAGGATGAATGGTTGTACGTGGGATTGAAAACATAGCAGATGAAATGTACATAGGTGTAATAAACCTCCTTTTAGAATTCGAAAAAATTCTTATACAACAGCTTTGTCCGTCCGTCTGTCTGTTATACGACTTTCAACTCAAGAACCGTAAGAGCTAGTGACTCACGGTCAACGCCATTCGACTCAGCATAGTCGATATACCCTCGAAATCACTATGACCTTTGACCTCAAGATCATGTGATACCGTTTTTTCGAACTCTAAGATTTACGGCAATTCATTACCGTTTCGCACTTGTTTACTTCTAAGATATACCTTGGCCTAGTTCGTTAGGGATGGATATACTTCGTATGATATTGACATATATTATTTAGGGTTAATATCTTGGTTAACGTTCGACCCCTGGAGTCAGACATGCCTTTTCATTGTTTCTGCTTTCTTAGACCAAATAAAAAAGTTACAAGTATTAATCTCATATATATCTTCACAACATGAGAAGGCCTAAATTTGAATCTTATATTATTTTAAAATGTCATACTAAACATTACAATCAATTAGTTAGATTGTTCATTTCATTATTGAGTTTCTTGCCCCTTCTGCTCATTGGTTGCAAAGTTATGCAAAGCAAACTCACAGCCACTCTTATTAATCGCCATTTTTATAATACTGTTTATTTTACTAATAATGTGGCAACAGGTAAACGTAAATTCTTATAGTTTAGTTGTAAGCTTGACGTTCATAAGTGTTAAAACTATTTTGATTTGATTTGTAATTGCATTAAAATTTAATCATAATTAGGATTTGATTTATCAAACTTATTTCTTTTCTAGTAAACTGACCATTATCTCAAACTATTTATTATGCCAGACACATTTGAATTGGTCTGAATAAAGGCTTAAATATTGCAATGTTTTATTACAATCTTGGCTGCAATTCAAGCTGACTAAACTTTTATATAGGGCGAAAGTCGGTCGCCTACATTATAACTGCCTTATATGCTGCAAGTAGGATCAAAAACCTTATTAGGACGTCGGCCAATGTGAAAAATATCATAGACCTAAATAAAATATTGTTGGACTCAATCCAAGTGGCATATAATCTGTCCTTAAACATAAAGTTCTTATGGGTTACATATTCATAGATTTACGCGTCTTATATAAATTATTTTTGTGCAATTCAGGCTTGCCTAATGAGAAAACCAAAGGAGACCTAGGTTTTGAAATTAAGCTTGTAATAATTAACCTTTTAACCGCTTACGTCGGATTAATCCGACAAATATTTTCGTGTCCATTTCGCCAGCGTCGTATATTGCCGACCAGACACCTCAGCTCGTTTAATCTGCTTTTTTATTTAATTACGGTGTTTTTTATCAAAAAAATGTTTATATTGTGTAAATAGATAATTAAGTAATCATTTACAATTTAATACACTTTATTCTCATATATTCTTCCTTCCTTTGCCTTCCTCGATAAATAAGCTATCCAACACTAAAAGAATTTTTCAATTCGGACCAGTAGTTACTGAGATTAACGCGTTCAAACTAACAAACTCTTCGGCTTTATAATATTAGTATATAATTGGAAGCTTGTAATTAGCAACATGTATATTGTATACTAGCTGTTACCTGCGACTTCGTCCGCGTAGATTTTAACTAAAAAGTGTTTGTCGCCGCGGAACCCAACTATATTTCTTTGCCCAAGTTACTTAAATGGCGTAGTTTTTATATTGTAAAGCTAGATAATAGCATGGCTTACTCAAAAACAAACTAAATATGCGTCGTTAGATTACACGCTGTCACAGAATGCGTAAGAAAAATAAAGATTCACAGCTCCTCCCCCGTAGGTGATAGCGTGATAATATGTAGCCTATATGTTGACCCGACCTGTTAGTAATATTCATGCAAAATTTGAAGTAAATCCATGCAGTACTTTTTGAGTTTAGCCCAGACATACATACAGACAAACACAAAAATTCTAAAAACTATATTTTTGGCTTCGATATCGAATGTAGATCACGCCCCAAGTATTCTTTTAAAAGAATATTCAATGTACAGTTTTGACTTTCCTACGCTTTTATTATATGTATAGATATATTTTTCCTCTGTAACTATCTTTGTATAATATTGTCTTCTGTTTACGCGAATGTTATTCATTGAAATTAAACTACTATATACGGATTTTATCGCGTTGTTTATTTGACACTGTTACAAAATTTTTTGAAAAACTGTTACACTACTATAATCACTATTAAACTTTACAAATTTTTAAGCTAATTAAATTATTGAAACTATTAAAACTATTTATACTATTACTATACTATTATACTATTTAGTCTCCCCGTGACCATGGCTGCTGAAAAGCAACCGAAACGTCGGGGAAAGTGTAAAAATAAATCTAAATAGTATAATAGTATAGTAATAGTATAAATAGTTTTAATAGTTTCAATAATTTAATTAGCTTAAAAATTTGTAAAGTTTAATAGTGATTATAGTAGTGTAACAGTTTTTCAAAAAATTTTGTAACAGTGTCAAATAAACAACGCGATAAAATCCGTATATAGTAGTTTAATTTCAATATCTTTGTATTACTCTGTAAGCTTTCTTAAAAGTAAATAAATAAATTATGAAGTAAACTGTATAGTAAGCGAAATACAATATCATTATGAAAGGAGCATACTTACTAGGTAATTTAACCTTTAGGTTTAGTTACCTAGTAAGTATTTAGGAGCATACACATTTCAACCCAAAGGAGCAAGCAGAGATGTATTATACTTTCCTTTATTAATTTTGCCAGTAATTGTCTTAGGCACCAAGCAATCGAGCATTTTCAGACTTCGTTCTACCCCTAGTAATAGGCATTTTCTGACTAAAAAATATATCACTTTCTATCCGGGGATAAATAAAATTTGGTCTCACGCTGTTATATTAAAAGCATCAGAAGGTTAGTTCACCACGCTGACCCAGTCCGGTTTAGTAGACGTCCCATATTTTCGAAAATATTGTGGTGAACTCTTAGACATGCAGGTTTCCTCACGATATTTTCTTTCAGCCAGATACAATAGATTTTAAATTATGTCTGACATGCTAAGAATTGACAGATTAACGCTAATGATAATAACTTTTTAACCCTTTGACCGCTACGTCAAAAAACCAAAAGTGTTCTCTCCGCGCCAAGCTACTCCTTTAGTTTGTCATGTAGGCATGACCGTCGCGTGCTGGACACATTTTGCTTTGTCATGTATAAATGACTGTGGCGGTCAAAAGGTTTAATTTGCATGTAACTTCGATAAGTTACTGAAATAAATTACTAAAATAATGAAATTTAACAAAGAACCTTTTGCAGTATGAAATACTTACAGACATGACTTTCTTTATGCAATCGGTGAAAATATAACATGTTGCATGAATGCCACTTTGTGCATGAGGTCTTAGGTCACGCAACAAATTTTTAAGGGTTGCGTGCCGCAAATCTATCTCGAGATCTTAACGTAGCATTCAACGATCTCCCATTAGAGAATCACAGTCAAGATAAATCTTAAGTCAAACATAGTTGGCGACAATCCAGCCAGTGAATCATCTGCGTCCCTTACAAACATCAGTTTAATGGCGTGAAATAACGGCAAATGGGCCGTATTGTAATGCGAAAGAATTATATCAAGTTATGAATAAGTATTGCTGGGATACTAAGTTAGTTTGATGATATATTTCTGTCAGCTATTTATATTATTTACTAGCTTTTGCGCGCGGCTCTGCCCGCGTGGTACCTACATCAATAAAAAGTAGCCTATGTCCTACCCTAGGTTTTAAACTATATCTGTGCCAAGTTTCATCTAAATCGGTTGAGTGGTTTAGCCGTGCAAAGGTAGACAGATAGACAGAGTTACTTTCGAATTTATAATATTAGTAAGGATTAGTATAGACTACTGCTGCAATATGTGTAGTTAAATATTATTATGTACATGGCGTAAGCAGCGCAGGGCAAATGTGTATTTCTAGATCATGTAGCCATTTGCAATAAGTGTCTTGTCTTCATTCTGCCAATATTTGTTAAGTCTTCTCAGTGAAAGACTACAAATATTAGAACAATATTCCACTTCACTTGGAAAAATACCTGTATACACATTGTCTGTATATTATAAACGATATAGGTAAAAGGGCAATCCATGAAGCAGGAGGATCTGCGACTTTGACAAACCTTGTTGGTTGGCCAACTAAAGTATTTATGACCCGTCTCATGACTTTTATTATTCTCATCTTTACTAATATTATAAAGCCGAAGAGTACGTTTGTTTGAACGCGCTAATCTCAGGAACTACTGCATCGATTTGAAAAATTGTTTTAGTGTTGGATAGCCTATTTATCGAGGAAGGCTATAGGCTATATAACATCAGGCTACTACCCACGGGGGCGGCGCGGCGCAGTAACGATAAACGCGGGTGAAACCGCGGGAACATCTAGTTTAAAATATACAGTCTACATCAGCACATTAAATGCTTACAAGAAAAACTTAATATAGGTATTAAGGCCGTTGTCTTATTAACCTAAAACATATATTATATGATGTCATGTGTGTATGTCTGTGTGCAGGTAACGGAGCCGCACTACTGCGTGCGCTTCAACTCCGCGGAGCACGTGCGCGAGCGCGGGGCGGCGGCCGGCCTCGACGTGTACATCGCGCCCAGACACCCACACACCAACTACGTGTTCCTCGCAGAACTCATGAAGTATTCAAAATATTCTCTTTTTACTTTATCATCCCAGCTGAAACACGTTCACTGCTGGACATAGGCCTCTTCCAAGTTCCAATCGCTTTTGGCAACCTTTACCAGCTCGTCGGTCCACCTTGGGGGACGCCTACCTCTGCTGCGTGCGTGGCTTACATACTTAATTATTAATTATTGAATAAACCGGCTGAGAAAATACCTTCACTCTACACCCTATAGCCACCATGTGTTTGGTTCCTAAGTTAAATATGGCAGCCGCAATCCTTGAAGAAACTGCGTACTTACTGTCAACAGAAGATTAAGTAGGTACTCTTTGACTCACAGCTGGCAGTACAAGGAGTTGTTTACGTACAAGTGTGTAGTACGTAGCTCTTGGTATTGCACAATTCCTAGGCGGAAACTAATCGCTTACCATCAGGCAGACTATACGCTTCTCAACTGTCTTATTAGCACATAAAGGTATTGCAGCCACAACAAACAAAATATGCAACAGATGACCAAGTATAAGAGGGCGGACGGACTGTGACCATCATACTAAGATTTCGGTCCAACGAAAAACTAACCTTCTGGTTCTTTAATATATTTATATACTAGGAACCGGCCTTTAGATAAGACGCGTGTCTATGAGTAGGAAATATAGTTAGATATCATAAAATCTGCTTTTATAAATGACGTTTGTTTAGAGTGACGTGTAATAACCAAGACTTACTGTTTCAGAATAAAAGGCTCTGACGCATCATGGCTGAACGACGTGGAGCCTCCCCCGCACCAGGTGGACTTCTCCGATGACGAGGAGGAGAGGAGAGCAAGCCGAGCCAAGAAGGAACAACGACAGAACAAACACGAAGAATCGGAAGACGGAGAGACTTCCAAGAACGTGAGGAAGCTCCCGGAGCGACGCAACCAAAGACCCTCAGAGTCCAGCAGCAGGTTCGGTAGTGGACCCAGCCGCGGCAGGAACCCCTTCTCAGCGGGCTCACGAAGAAACAACCCCAATGCATTCCCCAGGGCCACGAGGCCTTGGCCCACAAACATAGGCCTTAGAACTCCACCACCACATCCTAACGCCGACCCTGGAGGTCACGCCCCATTTAGCGCCCCCCCTAACTTTACAGGCCCGCCGATGTTCCCACCTGCGTTCAACCCTAGCACACCACCTCCTTTTATGGGTAACATGTTCCAATTCGGCACTAACCCTAGAATGCAGGGCGCCCCCATGCCTCCTATTGGAGTTCCCCCTCCCTTCAGACATAATTTGCCTATTTTCGGATCCAATTTCTGCACAATGTCTGGTCCTCACCCGCAGTGGGTGAACAACGGTCCCCCTCCCCCGCCGGGAACCTAATCGAACGCACAGCAATTCAATTATACTATAAGATCCATCTCATAATAATTAGTCTATAGTTAGTTCAGTAACTTGTCTAACAATACTAAAGTGTGGTTATCCAAAAATAAATTTATATTTATATGGAATAAACGATGATTATTCAGTATAAATTTGTTTGATTTCAATCATTAGTAAAGATATTAACATAAGCTCCGTTCCTATACCGACTGAAACGCCCGAGGTCGCGCATTCGATTCCCGCACAAGTCAAACATTTGTGTGCATGAACATGGATGGATGTATTTCTTGGCCTGCGTGTTTCTATGTATAATATGTATATATGTATAAAATTGTGTGTATGTGGTAGAATATTATTATTATCATATTAAAGAACAACTAGCTACGGATAGTATACACTTTATGTATGTATGTATTTACAAAAAAAAGTATACATATATGTATGTTTATCCATTGTCTAGTACCCATAGTACAAGCTCTGCTTAGTTTGGACTGGATGGTGTTGTGTGTATGTGATAGAATATTATATCTAGCGGGACGACGCGACGCCAATCTTGTTAAAACGTCTGAGCATATACAAATATTCACAATAAAATACGGTTATTAGAAGTAACGTTAAACACCATGTCGGCTGTGATAAACTTATAGGAATAAGGCTGGTTTCAGTGCCGCTTTCGCCAGCGCGGTTAGTAAGCGTCGCGGGCCACGAGCTTTGAGTGTCTTGGATCGTTACATAGTAAAACCAATCAGCGCGGATGGCCGAGCTGACTGCAAGTCGGCCGCGCGTTTCAATCATCATCAGCAATCTACTGGCATTGTAAGGATGTACATGTATACGCCGTTGTCGTTGCCTTTATTTCCATAGATAATATAATATAACAATTAAGGATAGTCTCATCGCGACTGTTCGAGGTGGAAAACCGCGTGGCACTAAACTCGTTTTATTGTTTCGAGCTAGTCATCTGCGCGCGTGCGGGCCGCGCTTACCATCTGCGAGGACGGTAAGCGTCACCAGCTTAAAAACTTCTTTCTGTTGTCATTTAATGTGTTTTAATTAAATAATTAGGTAAGTATATAAAAATCAAACGCAATTAAATTTTGTGATTTCTTTATTAAATATTTCATGTTAGAAATTAACTAACGATCGAATTTCATAATGTTAAAATAAAAAAAGTTTATAATAATAAAGATTACATCTAAAAAATACTGCTCTTGGACTATGCAGAAAATAAACGCACTGTATATATCTGCTGCCCTTAATTGACGACTCGTCAACGTAAACTGGTTAAACATATAATAATTTTGCACTCACATGATCACAACGTAAAATGATGAACATTTCACAATACAGGAATATAAAACGTTCGATATTACAACTAAAACATACCTACTAACGCTTTTCTAACAACTATCCGGCCGCAATGCTTCATGGTTATAACTTTAACAACTAAATATTAAACAAATAAGTTCGGATACATTTGAATATTACTGTAAAACGGGTGCATATTCTTGTTGATATTAAAATGCAGCCAATCACACCATTGTTTTGATTTTAATAGGGTTGTTACAAGCTGCAAGCATCGATATCGGTGAATATATTTAACTTCATTGTCCATAACACGCGTCTACACACATCCATTCTTCCTTGTCAATAAGCTAAAATGAAATGCATATACCCACCGATGGCGACGCGATTAAACCCAACCATTATCTCTTAAACTCATGACTCTAGATAGCTGTTATACGATAGCTGCTCCAAAATTAAAATTAAACGGTGTAACTGACTGAACATACAAAATATATCAATAAACCGTTACAAACGTGGTCTACTAAAAACATTAGGCCAATGTCGTGGTTTCACTAAATAATTAATCTCAAAGCTAATATTACAAGATCGTAGTATTAGCATATACATTATTGATATTGATACATGAAAGAAATATATTGATGGCACTGGCATTGAAACCACATATTAAAACGACCTATCAATTGCAATTGTCAATGTTGATCTTTTATTAATGAAACGATTAATCAATTGCAACTGTCAATCTAGAACTATAGCTATTCACGTATTACGCATATAGGTATAATCTCAAACTCTCCTGTAAATAAAATCGAATGTGACGATTGAGTGTATATCGATGTTGTCAAGTGTATAGATTATATTAATTATGGCAGTCGTTTGTAAAATGAGAAAAAGCTTCACACAACATAGTTCCGTACACCCCAGCTATCATCCTTAATGCATTGAGCACCAAGCCGGACCGAGAACAATACATTTTCTATTGTCTGCTACATGGCATTCAATGTGTTAATAACTTTTCAACTGCCTCACCATAAATTAAGTAGATACACATTGCCCGCTCAACAAAACACGTGCAAACAGTGTTATGTATTTAGCTAGCCTTGTGTATCCATTTAATCTGCGCTTTGTAGACTAATTCTCGTAGCTTTCTCAATTAGGATTGACAGATACAATAGTAATTATCGCTTTGCCTTTAAAAATGGCAGAGTTGTACACTTTCTTAGGCAAATAAATGGACGTACTTTCTGAAAAACGTTCCAACCCACACTCGGGTCAAAATCGAGTTATTACTAGCAAATTAGTCACGGGGTTAGTATTTACTAGCTGGAAAAATGTGGTAGCTGTACTATCATTCTAAATATGAAATAATGGCTTAGTAGCCCAACCCACATGTATGAAGAAGCAATACGGGATTGAACTTCAATCACGATTATCTCAAAATGTTAACTTTGTGGGTTGGAACGTTTTTCAGAAAGTACGTCCAAATGTGGTTTCAACAAGCAGTGTGCGTAGCATAAACATTCTGTGAACAACTAATCATCCCTCGGTAGCGTATACATGTAAAACAATACAAATTTCTAATTACATTTTAAACTAAACTCATTTTCCATAATTTTGCAACACATCGCACGAATATTAAATAAATATAAATGCAATCAATGCTCACGCATACAACATTGTCAATGCACAGAATTGCCGAGACTGTACCAATCAGTATCTACATATATATGTATGGTTACTTATTTTCACTTAAAACAGATGTTTACCAGCTGACTTTTAATTTGTGTAATTTCCTTTTTAATCGGATTAGCTGTTGAGATGATTTCTACATTGGCGTAGTCAGGATATTTTCACAGATATGGTTGACTCGGCAATGAGGTGTAAAGGCCCTCGAATACAAAGGGTGGATCATGCCTGGCGGGCCGCAGCCGCGGTATATAGTTACTTATGAAACAAACTTAGCTTGCATGGTTTAGGAGTGTTTATTTGAGTACAGTGCCATCTGTTGTCAGTAGTTGTAACTTCTTCAGTGTGAAAATTATCTGATTGCTGACAATTACATTTTATTAAAACTAAATGAACATACAAGACAATAATCTTGAACGCACCTGATTCTGATTTTCAGCTCATTCCAACCATTTCAGCGTCTCTATATATAACGTTACTCCATCTAGGCGGTTGATTATTTGCATTTATTGATTTTGCATTTGATATAGTAGGCAATGATATTTCTTGGGTATATTCTGCCATACCAGACTAAGCCAATGTCTATCACATATTTGAAACAATTACATGAACTAAAATTCAATGTTACTTTGCCAACGGTATTACAGAGACTTAATTACTTTCATAAACTTGTTGTTACATTTCCTTACTTATCAGCATTACATACTATACTTTGATCAAAAACCTTAACATGATATTTACGATTTATCAATACAATGTTCATCACCTATGATACATATAATTATTGCTTGTCTACTTACAATAAGCCACTAAGACGCAAATATATGTAGATAGTGACCGTCAACCGTTCGGAAACATAACACAAGGAGAACACGAGCCCGAAAGGCGATGTAGAACATAAACCTTCAGCTTAAACACTATTACATGTGACATTACAAGGAGTAACTGATATTTATCGTGTCTGTAACTTATCTTAGTTTCGTTATAAAAATACAGATTCCTATATTAAAATAATTCTCAATAAGCTTAGCTTGCCGTCTGAGACTCGTGATTACATGCCTCTTCGGCTTAATTATATGTCAAATGTTCAAATTATTAATTAAGAGCCGGGACCCGTCGGCGCGACACTCCCTCCCTCACTCACCCCTCTGCCCTCCGCCGCGGTCGCGGTCACAACGCGCGCCGACGCCCCGACACCACCGATACACATCAACAGAAAACGAATCCGGGCAGTCTTCCATTAAATACGTAAAATATATCATAATTGATACTTAAACGAATCGACTAATCACTAATAGTGAATACTAAAAAAGATATACTCAAAATTTGATCATAATATAAACTTAATTCTAATATGATTAAAGAAAAAATTACGTTTCACCTACTTCATTAATTCAAGGGTTATATTTTCGTATCGATTACAAGTTAGGAACTATATCTACTACTGTACACAGATTATAAAGAAAATAATGATTATGATTCTCCATAATAGTGAGTTTAATACTTTCATTACACCGACGATAAACGTTATGTATGCAGACTCGTAGCTACGGCCTCATAGAACCTAACCGAGGAACTGAACTGTCGACACTACGGTACCGCGCCACTACTGTCTCACAGTCGAGCCGGCGGGCGGCGCCAGCTGTCAGGGGTTATACTATATTGTATTACGTCATATCATATATATCACTACTATACGTTATCCATTGCTTTTACAGGCAAAACTATTAAAGAAATATATTGTTATGTCCATACAATATGTCTGCTAAAAATATGTAGATTAGTCGTATCACTTGTTCGTGTGGTGTTGTCGAGTTAATAATATTTAGAATATTAAGTTTTATATTCATTCTAAGACACTACATACTACAATCTAATATTCACAGAGATTGATACAGGTAAGAATATGGAAAAGGCGATACAGCGTGTGCTCTGCTACACAAACTCGAACTACAAAATTATAATAGAAAATAATATATAATAAAGAACAGCCAATCAGATGCTACGCTCGACACGAACACCGCTCAAAAATATTTCGACATTACATATTGGAAGTCAGTCTCTCGTTCACTAACATATAAATCAGATCATGCGTCGAGAGATTTCGCGTTTTAATATAATAAGAAATACTTTTGAGTTGTGTTAAATGTTAAAAAGTCGGGCTCCATACCACCGCCATGGTCGTATCACAATGAGTACATAAATCATCAAGTACAGTACATATATACGTAGCCTCACGCTTATTCTCGGTACATATGTTGCCTGGAGGCTCACGTGTGTTCCATGGCGGACGTACGAGTCCCGCACCTAACTTATAAAACAGTGAAGGCAACGATAAGTGCACATTATCATAAACATCGCATATCTAAATAGTGTCACTGTTACATTACTCAGTAAATATGCTGCCTCTATGTAGATATTCGCAAAATACACATCTATACGTAAAACCTTGTGTTTCCTAATGTACTGCGTGTGTTTTTATTATCATTTAGTCAAATTATTTGCATATAACATTACATTCCTGGTATATATGAAAAATTGTAAAGTTGCTTATTAAACTTATATATAAATATAAGTTAACTATGCGACGCTGCCGAGTGACCTGTGATTCCTTCTGGAACGTTCCGGGCGCAGGGACTCGTAGCGTCGCCATGAACACATTATATTGTAAAAGCTGTATATCACACACAGTACACTAAAAAACATTATTGTGACAATTATTATTTTGTTCTGATAAGTATACAAGTCCTCTAATTGAGTATCACGATTAAAATTATGTAAAGCTTATGGCATTATGGTACATTAGTTCACCAATAAAATAAATATATCATCACCACCAATTATAAATGCATTTTTTGACAGTCACTTGAATTTTTTTAGTTTAGTTGATGATGTCATCATTGTAGTAGCAATACCGTGTGTAGGAAGACAATGTGAGACTCTAAGGACAGTTTATAGTACATTAAGTTGTACATGAGGATCATTCGAAGCGTCTGTCTGTAAGTACCTCATGTGTCAGGCCGCGAACACAAATACCGACCACATTTCTTTGTTCGATGGTACTGCTATACGCAGTAGTTTACGTATCGAGGAACGTAATTTGTTCAAGTTGACGGTACCCACTGTAAAAATAGCTATATTTCTTCAGTGGTGTAATACACCGCTGGTTTACGTAGAAAAATAACCCTTATTTCATATATATTTTATGTTATTATGTTCTCAATTGCAGTGTACTGTTATTACGCCGGTACAATCTTCAGATTAGACGTAATATAAGTGCACTTGTGCAACATAAAATGTTGTAAACTCCAAATAACCGCCATGCACTTGCTAACCGTACCTAATTCCGAGGTTATGCTACCACAATAAAATATATTATCTTAAAATCTACCCCATATCAATTTGATAATCATTTCAACGATACCTTTGATAAATCTGTAATTTTGATATCTTATTTAGATAAAATATAGCAATAAAATATAACTTTAAACCATACTGTACTAATGCAGAAATAGATCAATTTCTTATCCAAAAGCGTTTGCACAAAAAGTTTTAACGAAGTCTTGAAAGAGACTTCCGGAACACAATTTTCAAAATCATATATAAATCCTTCTAAGGTTACACACGTGATCATTCGTGATAGACAGCGCTATATAAACCGTTCAGCGCTCTGTCAACGTTCAAGAAGCTATTCTCAGTAATATACGGGGTAGAGTATGAAGGCGGCACACCTTTATGTGTTCTCCACAGGCCTTATGGTGCAGTCGCCCACCGTCGTGATGGGCGTGATGGTCACGGAGCTGGGCGTGGACGACGACACGGCGCTCGTCTCAACCACCTGCTCCAGCTTCTCCTCCTTGTCTTCGTTGTTCGGAGGCAGCTTCACAATCTGGCAGTCCCCCACAGTCATGATCTGCGTCTCCATGGCAACGGGAGGCACGTTCTCTTCGGGCTCGACGCGTGAATCATCATCATCAGAGGATGAGTCTGATACATCGATAGTTCTGTCGTGTGAAGTTTCAGTGTTCATGCTCTGGTCGGTGTCCACGTTGCGGTCCGGGTCGACGCTAGTGACGCCGTAAGCGTTGCCGTAGGCCAGCGGGTTGTATATCATTTCAGTCAGGTAGGAGAAGTCGCCGAAGGGGAGGTTTGTCGCATTGTAGTTCTCGTTGGGTCGTCCATCTGAAAACGTTATAATAAAACTTTCTAAATATATTACATTTAATACCGATTATGCCAAAATCTTTGGCATAACAAAATATATAATAATGACATAGATTTTCTCCGAATGCCAACATGCGTTTACATGCATTCAATATACATAAATAGAGATTTAATAAATAAATTACAGCTATCACATAGTCACTAACATGACTTTATAAGTAACTATAGAGCCAAGAGGAGTAAGGGCTAGCGCGCACTGCCTTGCGGTGGAACGCGGTGCGTTTATTCTACCGTACGGTAGAAAAAACGCATTCACAGGGCCGCGCACTGCAGCGAAAAAAAAGCACATTTTATCATTCGAACTCCAGCTGTGGTGCATACACGTCATCGTTATGGACTACGATACAAGAATTGCTATCTGTATATATTTATTATTGCGTAAAAAAGGGTACCCAAACGGTATTGGTTTCGTCCCTTGACGGCTTTAAGGCCTATGAAGGGCCTATTTTCGTACGATATAACGATCTACGTTCGTATCCAAAAAAGTTTTTCGTCATCACCGGAGAAACGCCAGGTAACGACATATCTGTGTCGCGTCCCAACAGCAACTGACTGAGTGTCTCAGTGCGTTTTTTTCACCGCAGTGCGCGCTACTTCTTGAGATCTCTATGCGATACAAAAATACGTGCGGTAGATTCACCGCAAATTTGCAGCGGGAGGCCAACGACTACTTTACCCATTGCGTTTATTTCACCGCAATGCGCGCACTTCTATGACACTATATACTTCACAGATTATGCGTTAAAAATACGCAAGGCAGTGCGCGCTAGGCCTTAGTAAATTATTAGATTATATTTGTAGCGTTTAGCTTATGCTTAGTGTTAAATTAAAAGGACAATATCACCACTATTAAATGATACATAAACCAGTTAACTTCGGCGATATAAGCTACCTTAGCCGTGTCACAAAATACTTAGATACAGACGGTCGACTCAACACAACGCTATATATCAGTCCTACTCAGATAGACGCGCGCGAGCAAGGATCAAGTTAGGCTTTCTGTAACTTATTTTTCTAGTAAAGGTTAGGAATAATTCCTGTACTGTGATGCTCTTTCATTGTTAAATTATCAGATGTTAAGAGCAGCGATAGCTCAGTGGGGAGGTTCGAACCCACGTCGCGCACCTCTGACTTTCGTAAGTTATATGACTTTTCGAAATTATGTGCATATTGATTGACAATTATCGCCTGCTCCATACCTCGGAGAGCACGTTAAGCCGTTGGTCCCGGCTGCTATGAACATCTATGGCAGTCATTATTGGTAGAGTGTCGACACAAAAGATCCTACTGGGTCGAAGTGTCGCCGGTCGGCACTGACTGGCCCCCACATAAGATAATATAAGATCAAATGTTATTTATGACCCTTTTTTTTACTACAAAATATTAGCACTGAGTACTAGTTGTAAATCAGAGCCAGGCTTCCTTAGCCTGTCATATGCTGAACTACGTCCATTTTTCAATATTTATTTTCTCTCTTAATTTTGCTTTTGTCCAAATATTTTTTTTTTTTACAGACAAAAAGAATACCTAGACATATTACAGCTATGTAAGAATTACATATTTTTTGTCCCTTGGATTGGAACCACAAAACTACTGTGCACTGCGCTAGTGGTCAAATGACCATTTAAACCACAGCGTCATCCTTATAACCAAACTTTGTTAGACTTGATCCGAAGTAGCTCCTAGCGCATGCGCCTTATGTGATACATCACGTTATATTAGTTCGACTGTATTGAGTAGGCCCTCTATGGTTATGTATTTTATGGCCATAGGATCAATGTATTGATACGAGCATGATTGCATTCCAATGATATCCGAATACAGTTGAACACAACCCGTTATTCCTGTCTGTCCCCTGTTATCTACTTCTAAACGAAGATATAAAGTTCAATCTGTCTGAGGAGACTAATTGAACCTTTTCCCTTTTAAAATCTGCAAGAATATCAGCGTTGTGGTTACACTACAACATTGCTGACGCAGGACCTTATTTGTTCTTTTTTATATTGATTACTAGCTGTTACCTGCGACTTCGTCCGCGTAGATTTTAACTAAAAAGTGTTTGTCTCCGCGGAACCCTATTCTTTTTCTAAAATCAAAGTAGCCTATGTTACTCCTTTTAACATCAGCTATCTATCAGTGAAAGTCCCGTCAAAATCGGTTCAGCCGTTTCGGAGAATACCCGGAACAAACAGACAGAAAGACAAAAATTTTAAAAATATATATTTTCGTATAGGTATCTTATATACTTTCATATGCATTAGATAAAAAGCTGTTATTTTGACATTACAAACAGACACTTAAATTTTATTTATTTGTATAGATGTATAGATGTTTCCTAAAAAGGGTATAAGAATGTGAAACCAATTTTTTTTTCTTTTCTCTCTTTCTTTTTGGCCTCCTGAAGAAACAGCGTACGCTAGGTAGGAAATAATAATTTGTTAGCTTTTTCCCTGTTTTTCCCTCGGGTGTCTGTCCCAGACAGGAATAATTTAACACAACGCGATACCTACTTTGCATGTCAAGGATTAGTAGTATTGTTAAAATATATTAGAATATATATAGTGCTGTCAATATATCCGAATGCAATTGTGCATATACCTAGTTAAATTTTATAACACATCATTACTATTTAGTAAGCAGCTCAGGTGTTAGTCTTTTTACAATTTAATTTCATAGATTTTTAGTTAATGGCTTAGAATAATTTAGTATTACTTTACATTTTAATGATGAGATTAGTTGTCATTAGAGTTTATTTACATGTCGAGAGTTTTACTGTCACGTTACCATAAAAGGTGATATATTAATATCTTTGTAACACAAAATACGATATCACCCTTTGCTTACTGATACCATGGGATCGTTGGGCGAGTTAGTGGGATGGATACAAAGGAACATTAGTTCGGGCAAGTACAGAAACAAATAGGTCACCGCCAAAAGAGAATCAAAATTAAAATTACTGTGCCTGTTTCCAGGAACAACGCCTTTGATCTCAGAAGCCGACTGTATAAGTGAAAGATCATTTATCATTTAGGTCACAAAGTAACACTTATGAACGTCAAAGGGGTTGGTAGGGTGACAGTGCGTTCTGATTGGTGTATTTCTGGACATGCATTTTATGCAACCAATCAGAACGCACCACTCACTCCCGTACACGTCAAATAACCAATAGCTGCATTAGTAAAACTCTCGTCAACATAAATAAATCTAGTAATACCGATTAGTACCGACAATGTTCCCCAATTTGTATGTTTTAGAATAATTTTAGTTTTCATGCCTTCGTAATAAAATATTGTGATATACTAACAAATCTTGTTCAATTCGGCCGCAAGTCCGTACTGCATCGGTATTGACATATCCATATCCATACCTAAGGAAAGATTAGCGTTATAGCGCGTGCGTTGAACCCAATCTCTACGGTCATATGGCAGATAGCATAATTACAGTATAGTGTATGATGAATGTAGATATAGCAATGATATCGATCGAATTTACTGGTG
Organism: Catocala sponsa; assembly: GCA_963564715.1. Lineage (NCBI taxonomy): Eukaryota > Metazoa > Arthropoda > Insecta > Lepidoptera > Erebidae > Catocala > Catocala sponsa. Next base: position 21,255,793 of record OY751341.1, on the reverse strand, counting down.
ATTCTTAAGCGGAACGCAACTCGAAGATGATATCTACACTAATATTATAATAATAATAATAAATTTCATTTATTCGAGTAACTTAAACGACTCATAATAAAAATAATTAAATTAAGCTGAAGAGTTTGTTTGTTTGTGTGAACGCGCTAATCTCAGGAACTACTGGTTTGATTTGAAAAATTATTTTTAGTGTTGGATAGCCTATTTATCGAGGAAGGCTATAGGCTCTATAACATCACGCTACGACCCACAGGAGCGGCGCAGTAACGATAAACGCGGGTGAAAGCGGGAACATCTATATTTATAACAAAATGTATAGTTACAGATAGCCGACTTAACACAATGCAAGAATATTATCGCACTTTCATAAAAACGTTCAGCTACGTGTCTTATAATCCATTTTTCCTACTTGTTCTACTTACATAATATTGTCCTGCGTTTAAGAAGATGTTCTACATTAAAATTAAATTACTTTTTTAAGTTTTTTATCGCGTTGTTTATTTTTTAAAACACTTATTCAAACTTATTTAATAATAGTGTTCATAAAAAGAAAAACAACGCGATAAAATCCATATAAACTAGTTTCTCTATGGATGTAACTGCCAGTAGGTACGGGGTACCCATATTTGTTACTAAATAAAACATTAAGTAAAACGATCTTTATTTTGGCCCAAGATTGTCGCATGAACATTTAAACAAGAATAACTTGGCTTAAGGTTGCTGAATGCCCTAGCACTAGTTTATGTGTAAGTACGACTATTCTTGTGACGTAAGGTCAACCTTCTGTAGCTTTATAATTTGTGGTTATATTAGCAACCGAATGTTTTTTAATGCAAGCCGCTCTACTGCGTTGGGCAAACAACAGCAAAATCTAAAAGGTTGTTCTAATGTAAATTATTTTATAACTAGCTTTTGCCCGCGGCTTCGCTCGCGTTAATTCAGAATTTGATAATCAATTCGGGTTGTACTCTGCTTGTAATAATATAATCCAATCATGATTCGAAAGAAACGTGGCGCCATCTATTATCATAAGAACGTTTTTGTTGTTTTCCTCGGTCACAATAATTTTTTTCGGGATGAAAGGTAGCCTATGTTCGTTTCTGTACACCTGACAACGTATATGCAAAATTTCAGGATGATCAGTTCAGTGGTTTAGGCGTGAACAGGTAACAAACAAACAAACTCATTTTCGCTTTTATAATATTAGTTAGGATTACAGGCTAGATAAAAACATAATTAAAAGAAACGATAATTATTGTAAACAAACTGATAAGGTAAATATTATAACAAAAATAAAATGATAATTAATTAAAAACTAATTAATATCTGCGGCTCCATCAACTTCCAAATTGGTATAATTGTTACATATATTTTATTTTCATTCCCTCTCATATAAAACAAGCATGCATATCTTAAGGCGGATATGACGTAAGCGCCATAATAAACGGAAACGCTAATGATCAAGCAGAGAATAGGTCCAACGAAACGCAACAAGAAGCATAATGCATGAAGGCAAACTCGTGTATAGACATTTCTAGAATAAGACGTAGACTGTTGTATGAAATTATACACTCGATAATGTTTGTGACTCGTCATCGTAAATAAACAATTATTGTGGAATTAATTGAAATAATAGTATCATAAGTAAATATGGGGGTTGAGCAGCGATAGCTCAGTGGGGAGACCAACAGACTGCAATGCAGAGGGTCTCGGGTTCGAACCCACGTCGCGCACCTTTGACTTTCGGAAGTTATATGACTTTTCGAAATTATGTGCGTATTGATTGACAATTATCGCCTGCTCCGTGCCTCGGAGAGTACGTTAAGCCGTTGGTCCCGGCTGCCATGAACATCTATGGCATACTCTCCCAATAACGACTATTGGGAGAGTGTCGACACAAAAGATCCCATTGGGTCAAAGTGTCGCCGGTCTGCACTGACTGGCCCCCACATAAGATAAGATAAGAAATATGGGGGTTTAATACACCTCTGCATTCCTATTTGAAATCATACAGGTCATTCCAATAAACATTCTCCCGTACTGTATAAAACAGTAGCAGTCCACCCTGACTTCGTCCCGGTCGAGCCTACATTTATCCATCTGGTATAACGTAACTGGACATATCTAAATATGAAAGATTGTTTAAATTGGTGCAGTAGTGCCAGAGATTACTCTCGATTTAATACTTACAACTTATTGAAATTAAACTACTGTATACGGATTTTATCGCGTTGTTTATTTGACACTTTATTACAACATTTTGAAAAAAATTTCGGGTACTTTGAAATAACTACACTGGAACATTTAGACAACTACCATTTTAGTCTCCCCGTGACCATGGCTGCTGAAAAGTAGGCATGGAAATGATTGCTACATTTAATTCATTTTCATTCAATGAAATGATTAATTTTTTTCACAGTGATTTCACAGGTGAAATTTCACAGTCAATGATTTTTCATTCTCAGTCGCAGTAACTTCGCATTTGGTACAATTTGCGTCAGTATGAAATATGAATACTACTACCTAATGAATTAAATATTATGATAGCTTGTTTTACATTCGTACCTTACAGTGCAATGCTCGTTTCTCATAAGTTACTACTACTGTTCCAAATCAATGCACTCATTGTTCTAATTTAAATAATATTTATAGAATAATTATTACTACCTAAGTTTAAGTAACCATTTTAGCAATCTGTGATTTCATACCGTGAGTGATTTTTAGCGGGCATAGTGAAGCGAAGTAGCAAGTGTGACTGATGAAAAATCATTTCATATGTTTTTTCACTGTTAAAAGTTAAATGTTCCATGCCTACTGAAAAGCAACCGAAACGTCGGGGAAAGTGTAAACATAAATATAAATAGTATACTAGTATAGTAATAGTATAAATAGTTTTAATAGTTTCAATAATTCAATTAGCTTAAACTTTTGTAAAGTTTAAAAGTAATTATAGTTGTAACAGTTTTTCAAAATGTTGTAATAAAGTGTCAAATAACCAACGCGATATTCCGTATATAGTAGTTTAATTTCAATGAATAACATTCGCGTAAGCAGAAGACAACTTACACAATTGGCTACAATTATTCTTTTTAAAATTTATCGATTTGAACTACAAGTAAACCGGAATTTTTAAATTACTGTTGATTTCGGTTTGAATGTAGGTTTGTTATGTTGACCCCTCCAGCTAAACTTAATGCTTATGGTATTGGCTGTTATATTCAATATTCTTAAATTAAAAAATGTAAATTATTGAGTATGTTTAATAAGCCTCCTGTTCACTTTACGTGAGTAGTATTGTACTGATGTATTCTCTTAACCTTTCCAACTTAATATTTATTTATTTGCCAACATTCGCAATGTTTGGTAAATTAAATATAAGAAACTTCAACCGCTACCTATAATTAATTTTTATCATCAATTAGTTAAGTCACGTTAAACAGTAAATAAATCAATTTAACCACGCATAATTATATTCCGCAAGCGGAAAAAACAGTTACAAGGAAGCGATGTGAAAGTAAACTTCTTCAAACAACCGCGTTATTTTCTCAAAACATACGCAACAATAGCCAAACGATCTATGTCCAATCTCTAGAAATGTCTATACTCATAACACACACACATTAAAAGTTGTATAAAACGCACACAAACAAACATAATATGTAATACAAAAACACGTGTATGTGCAAGACAATACAATACGCGGAAATTATTCATTGCGAAAACATTCAACATTATGATTCACGAAGATTACATATTTAAATAGTAATGAAAGCAAAAACTTTACGACGCGGATTTGTGGATAATAAGCCGAGTGTTTGAATAATTTGGCGATGCATAATGATTACTAGTCTAGGCTTATTATAATAAAATAAATATGCCTGTGAATAAATTATAATATTTGCAGTCTACAAGCATAAGTAGCACAGATTCTGCAGATAACTAATTCAACATCTATAAAACATATGTTTATAATATATATGACAACATTAAACTGGATTCATAAATATTGCAACGAGGGATGCCAACAACAACCAGACTGGATCAACTCTATTGTCCTCACGAATGGCTCAATGATTTGAGTGGTTATATTGCCACTGGGTACCGTTGTGGGTTCACGGGACAATAATTAATGTGTTCCAACTCTGGGTATTTCTTTGTGTGCATAGGAATTATAACTAGAGCGGGGTATCTTTTTAAACAGACTATAGAAAATAATATTATGTAATGTGAAGGCATAATTGCAATACACTACTGGGATCCTTTTCAAGGATAGAGGTGTCAGACTGTGTATGAATGTGTGTGAAGTAAATAAGTAGGAATAATGTTGATGTGTTATATTTGAACGCATTTCACTGCTCTCTGTGTAAAGGTGTAAAATAAAAAGGGATTAAATATAATAGACTACCAAAAATAGTGATTGCGCAGCAAAATATGCTATAAAATATATCATAACGAGCACCTATACGCCTCAAATCACTGCATTCCGTCTCGGAAGGGTTAGTTTATGTTAGGTTCCTTCTTAAACCCACCCAAAAATAGGAGGCTCCGTCGACTTATTTTGATCTCTTTAAATATATTTTGCTGTGCAATTTGGTGATCATTTACTATTTTTGATTGTTATATCTGGTGATAAGTTAAACATAAGCCACATAAAAAATGTGCATACTTGATTGCACCGATGGCGTAATGGTTAAAATGAATATACATATGTATATTCAAAATGTATATACATATGTATACACTTCTGACTAGACCTTTAGCGATACACAAGTGAGAGCCTCTGTATATTTTTAATTAAATCTTATAAATAAGTGGTCGCCTTGCCGCTTCTACAGCGCCCAGTGTTGTGGGTTCGAATCCCACACGGGACAAAAAAATGTGTGGTCCAGGGGTTTTCTTTATGTTCATTATCTGAATGTTTGTAAAGTCCCCCGTGACATAAGAATTATTCCCGGTGCGAGAGTTATCTTTTAGAAAACGAAATGAAAATGAATTAATATCGTGCAATGAAGTTTTACATTACTGATGTTCCCACAGAATAATTACCAAAATAATAAAAGTAGTGTTCGTTAAAAAGACTAGTCTTGCTATAAATATTAAAATAGCAAGATCGAAATCTAACCTTTTATTGCAAACATTATTTCGATATTCATTAATCTATAAAAGCAAGCTTGTCACTATTTATGGTAATATTCAAAATAACAATATATCTAATTCCTGATAGATCTGTCCACATATCAGGTATTATTAAGCTGTAACAAGGCGACACGTGGGAAAGATATCTGAAACGGCTATGTAATATAAATAATATAATTTGCATTTTTCATTTACAAAGATGGTCATAATAAAAAAAAACACTTCCTTAAATCTCACTATTTTATGGGTATTTTATAAATATATTGTTTTATACGTTTTTAAGGAACACTGGTCATGTCTACTGTGTATAATATAAATAATATAAAAATTATATAAAAGAATTCACTGACAAAGTTAGCTACATCTTGAGGCCAATTCTGGTGAAAGACCAGGTTAAGAGTATCCTGAACCGAGAAATGAGCATAAAGCATAAGAACAGTGGTCCCTACCTATCCCTTCTGGATACAGGCATGTATGCACGAAGCGAACTTCAAACAAAACATAGAAAGCCATCAACTTGTAGTACCACAATATAAAAATACTAGATGTTCCCGCGGTTTCACCCGCATTTATCGTTACTGCGCCGCCCCCGTGGTCAGTAAGCATGAGCCGGCTCTCACTAGAAGTAGTAACATTGTTATTGCCTCTCAAATTTTTCCTATCTTGAATTCAAATTTCTTAAGACGCGCGAGGAATATCTCACGTATTGCAAGCGATCATAATCTACCCTATCTATATCTGTTAGTTAAATATAAAAATATATTAAGAGCCGGTTTTCAATTTTCAATTTTAGATAACAATCTTGTGTTGTAAGATGATAATCTATACTAATATTATAAACCTGAAGAGTTTGTTTGTTTGTTTCAACGGGCTAATCTCAGGAACTACTGGTTCGATTTGAAAATTCTTTTAGTGTTGGATAGCCTATTTATCGAGGAAGGCTATAGGCTATATAGAATCACGCTACGACCCACGGGGGTGGCGCAGTAACGATAAACGCGGATGAAACCGCGGGAACATCTAGTGGTAAATAATTATTAAAATCGGTTCAGTAGTTTCAGAGTTTATTGATTACAACTAAATACAAATCTTTCCTCTTTATAATTAGTATGGTAATATAGATTACATAGAGAGTGGTGCGATCTAATATTGTATTTGTGTGAGCAAAGTTGCGTTCGAATATATAATTGTGTGTTTGTGTGTGTGTGTGTGTGTGTGTGTGTGTGTGTGTAGTGGTACATTCTAATGTGTATCTGTGTGAGTAGATTGTGTGCTTGTGTATGAAGCATACAAGATGAAGTACGCGCTATATCTTGTAGCATATATCTTTGGTGTAAAGTCATACCTTGCCGAGGGATGAGATAGTTCTTGGGCGGTCGGCCGCGCTTCCTCTTGAGCAGCAGCTGTTGTCCCGACGGCGTGATGTGCGGGATCTGCGCCGGGCTCGGGCCCATCACTGTACCGCTCGTCAGTACGCAACCTTCCATATCTGCAGAGTAATATAATCAAAGTTAATAACAATAACTTTAGTAAAAGACAAGCTTCCACTCGAAAAGAACAAAATAAAAACATATAACGCCAAAAAATGTATAAGAGTCTATTGAATAAATACTATCGCCGTGATTCCACTCCTAGCACAGGCATTCTAGCTTAGCTGGAAGGTTTAACTAAAATACTGATATCATCATCATCCTCTTGCCCTGGTCCCAATTTATTTGGTGTCGGCGCAGTATGTCCTTCGCTTCCATACTTCTCTGTCACCCGTCATCTGATCATTTACCCCTTTCCCTTTCATATCCATACTCACACATTCCATCCATATTTTCCTTGGCCTTCCTCTCCTTTTTCGACCTTCTACCCTCATATTCATTAACTAGAATACTGATAATTTGTGAAAAAGTTTAACCCATATAGCTAGCAATCTTTCAAGAGAGGAAAAATAAAATATTTTGTGTAGTACATTCACTCTACTAGTGACTTCGCAATGAGTTTTTCTGTTTGGTTCTCATTTGTGAAATATTTTAATAGTTAATATATGTACTAATATTATAAAGCTGAAGAGTTTGTTTGTTTGTTTGAACGCGCTAATCTCAGGAACCACTGGTTCGATTTGAAAAATTATTTTAGTGTTGGATAGCTTATTTATCGAGGAAGGCTATATAACATCACACTACGACCCACGAGGCGGCGCAGTAACGATAAACGCGGGTGAAACCGCGGGAACATATAGTATAATATATAATAATTATTAAATAATAACCTAACAATAACCCGATAATATATAATAACCTGACAGTCAGTCCTGTAAATCTATACAAAAATACGTTTCACAAAATTAAATCCAATTTTAAAACGTCAATATAATATTTTTTTTTTATTCATATAGAAATACCATTCAAATCGTCGACATTTCCCGCGGATCTCTCGCAAATTTTCTTTCATGGAAACCTTGTCCTAACAATTACTAACACAACAAAAAAAGAAACAGCCAAATCGATCGAGCCGTTCTTAAGTGTTGCCCCGTCATACATGTGGCAATTGATTTTTATTTATATAGATGTTGCTTATTGTCATAAACTACGGTAATATAATCATTACCAGAAGTGGTAAATGCCGGGAAAGCAACCAAAAAATAAAAGAACAAATATAATTATTTTTTTACCGTGTCGTTGGTAGTGTTTTGCATGCGTAAATTTAATTCTAGTAGCGGTTGATCGCTAGTAGTGATGAACATGAATTTTACCGAATAAGAAAATTCGGCGATATGTTCGCCAAAACTTTTACCGAAATGAATATTCAGCAGAATTTATTTCGGCAATGGCACAAAAAGGCAACGGATCTTCTTGTACTGCACTAAGTGTAATCTTGAAATGTTTTTGTAAATATAGTTATTGAAATTCATCAATAGTGTTACATAAGTAAAAGTATAGATTAATTTCAATAACTATATTTAAGCAGCTACAATAATTTGATTCCCATAAAAGCAATACAAATAACACTATGTGAGACCACAATCAACCAAACATATTCAATCATACACAGCTTAATACAGCGAAAACTTTGAGTACAAAGTTGCCGGACCCTAGGCAATTTAGCCGAATATTCGGTAAATTTTTCGAATATGCCGAATATCGAATATGCAACGAATATTCGATCAATCTCTAGCCACTAGCAGAACACAGTTACTTATTGAAATCATGGCCGGGCGGCGGCTCCAGCAGGCAAAAAGTTCACAGATCCCCATTCATGGGGATACTTAATGAGGATATGTGGAATAACCCCGAGGTAGTTATACAGTATAGTTACCGAGCGAAGTCTTGGGCGGGCGGCCGCGCTTCTTCTTGATCTTGGGTGTGAGCGGCAGCGGCGTCTTGCGCGGGCGGCCGCGGCCGCGGCGCGGCGGCTCCAGCAGGGAGTCGGGGTTGATCTCGTTGCGCACCGGCTCCAGCGTGGCGTTGAGCACCACAGGCGTGTGCGCGGCGCGCGGCGGCAGCATTACGTCACCGCTCGGCGTGAACACGAGATGGCCCGACTCGCGGTGCGTGGTGCGCACCATGCCTGACATTACCTCCGAGTTGTTCTCTCGTTTCGTCGTCGGCGCGTCATTAGCCATGTCCACCGTAGGATCCTCCTGGAAAGTCAGCAAAACGTTGTGAGTCCGTTACAGCATTGTATACCAACTTTGTCTCGAGTGTGGTAACCAAATTGCCACTATTTAATCTAGTCCACGAACTGAAACTGTTTACCGAATAATAATTATATTCCGAAATATCGCAAAACTCACGACTGTTGAGATATACGAATTATCCATAGTAGACTAGATGGGTCAATATTATTTCACCGACTACGAATATTTGGCCGAATGCCAAATATTTATTTTTGGTGAAATTTATTTATTGGTAATACCTTTATTGATTCCCTAAACAGTTCAGATATTCGTTTCGGATTCGCATTGAATTGATGTAACAGGTATAGAGACATCAAATATTAACACTTTGGAGTACAATCCAAAGTGTTGTTTTTTAATTCAGTAACTCTAAAATGATCTAATCATATTATCGTTAAAAAAAGCTTCCTATGAGAACCTTGGTCACAAAAACATATATTTTTTTTTTTCCGCGTAGTAAAAGACAACTACCAAGTAAATTAAGTACCTAATTAAAACAATATGCAAGACACGTAGTGAGACATACATAGGACTACAATTTTTAAGTACCACTTTGCCGAACATTCGGCCGAATTCGGTAAACATGCCGAATGCTGAATATGATACGAAATATTCGGCACATCCCTAGCTTCGATATTCGAATTACATCTGCTTTTTCGCGTTTACGGAGGTCACCAGTCCACTGTTACTGTTGTTTAATTACAGACTTGATGGCTTAAAGGGTGCAGGACCTGATACGATCCCTCCTATTTTCATTAAGCGGTGTGGACGATCACTTGCGTTACCCCTTATGTTAATTTATAACACTTCCTTATCAGAGGGAACATTTCCTAACGAGTGGAAAAAGGCACGTATTTTACCCATCTTCAAGAAAGGGGACCATGCTAATGTTAAAAATTACCGGCCCATATCCATACTTTCGTGTTTTTCTAAACTATTTGAATCCATACTTTATCCTTCAATCGTGGCATTAGTCAATAATAGTCTCACTGAACATCAGCATGGGTTTAGAGGTGGTCGATCAGTTTTAACGAACATAGTTGACTTTGTTTCCGATTTATCTCAGGAAGTTGATGCCGGATCTCAGATAGATGCAATATACACAGATTTTAGTAGTGCTTTTGATAGGGTGAATCACGAAATTTTATTAAAAAAATTAAATGCTCACGGTGTAGGCGGATCGTTACTCAGCTGGTTTAAATCCTATTTGCAAGATAGATTTCAAAAAGTAGCCATCAATGGATTTGAATCACAAGTTTACCTTGCTGTATCTGGCGTGCCTCAGGGATCTCATTTAGGACCAGTGCTGTTCCTTATATTTATTAACGATATAAGTTCTCGCATCAAACACTGCAAAATATCCCTATTCGCGGATGACCTAAAAATGTATCGTTCAATTAAAACAACCAGTGATTCCAAACTAGTCCAAGATGACCTGAATGAAATTCTGTGTTGGTGCAGCGCTAATTATATGACGCTTAACGTCAATAAATGTTTTTACATTAAATATACCCGCAAAAAAAAAACCACTTGCCTCAAAGTACCTGATTGGCGGCACTTATGTAAAATAAGTCACTGAAATTCGTGATTTGGGCGTTATCATTGATACAAAGCTGACCTTTAAAACACATATTGACCAAACTGCCACAAAGGCTGCGCAAATGCTCGGCTTTCTGAGAAGAAATACAGTAGGCTTTAAGAAACTTGATACTAAATTGCTTCTGTATAACACATTAGTCCGCAGCAATCTTGAATACGCCAGTATTGTCTGGTCACCATACTATGCTGTTAGTTCGCAACGGATTGAAAGCATTCAGAGAGCCTTCACCAGAAGTCTTGCATACTCTTGCAGTGGGTTTTCCCATAGAAACCCATACGATCAACGACTATGTAAATTTAATATGACCACTCTAAACAATCGTAGACGTATCATTGACCTTTGCTTCCTCCATAAATTGATCAATAATCATATACAGTGCAGCTTTCTATTAAATAAAGTGTCTTTAGCCATTCCTCACTCTTATCCCCGGCGTAAAATCTCAAAAATTTGTCACACGTCTTTTTGTAGAACCAACTTGGGTCGGCAATCACCAATACATAGACTTCTTGATCAGTACAATAGTATACAAAGTCGCGACACCGAAATTGACATCTTCAACGATTCCTACAATAATTATAAGACTAAATTGTTAAAACTATTCTCCCTAGATTAATTCTCCACACATTTCGAATTTATTTGTTGTTATTTGAATGACTAGTAGATATAAGTTAGAAAATAAGTAACTACCTTATTATAGCCAATGTTATGCATACCGTAACTGTCATATGTATCAGATGCAATACTATGTAATGTTTCCTATAAATGTATAAATACATATGATGTGGTTGTGCTAAATAAATAAATAAATAAATAAATACAGACTAGTATATGCTGAAATTGATGAGTCGATAAAAAAGAAAATGCTTTTCTTAGCGAAAATAATGTAAACGGTTTTATTTGCGCAAGTTTCTATTGCACAGGGTCTATATTACGCGACGCTTAAATATGACCACATCTTTCTGTTGCACGCTGTATAAGGAATATAAAGTAATTCTTACAGCCAGGCAACTACCTAGCTATGACATAATTACCTACGCATAATTCAAGTTATTCTAATATTGTAAATAAAAGTAATATAATTGTGAACGTTTGTGAGGATGGAAGGATGGATAGGTGGGTGGGTGGATGGATGGATGGATGGATGGATTGATGGATGGATTGATGGATGGATTGATGGATGGATTGATGGATGGATTGATGGATGGATTGATGGATTGATGGATGGATTGATGGATGGATGGATGGATGGATGTTTAAAACTCTTTCACGTAAAAACTACTGAACGGATGTTGAAGAAACTTTACAGTATTATTCTACAGATATATCAGTTCAGAATAATAGAATAATATAAATAGGCTATTAAAAATCTATATTAAATCTACAATAACGCGAGCAAAGCCGCGGGCAAAATCTAGTATCTATATAAGAATATGTAGTTACCCTCTCGCATATCTTGGTGTGCACGCGCAGTTTGTCTGAGCGCGCGAACGACCGTCCGCAGCCGCCGCACGTGAAAGGCCGCTCGCCCGTGTGCGTCAACTTGTGTCGCGTCAGGTGGGAGGAGCGCTGGAACCTGCCAGAAATACACGTGTGTTAATATGATAATAGGAACCCTGTTTACACTATCCCACTGCTGGGGACGGACCTCTTATCTATGACAAGGATTTTGGGAGTCTACCACGCCTTGTGCGCATTGGTAGACCTCAAACATCTTGAATAAATTCTTAGCCGTTGACTGCCAGGATATTTCAAATCGGCTATACCCACCCCTTGGCACTACTTCTACAATGCAAAGAAATGGTCGTTGATGTGCTACCACCAACAGCGATAAAAGACATCCGTTGACAGTTTAAATTGTCATAATGTCAAACGACTTATCTTTGGCTCAAAATACAGCCACTCTGTTGATGAAATAGTACCACTGTACAGAAGATCCCAGACAAACAACCCTGTGCCGTATTCCTGCGGTGAATAGGAGTCCCCTTACTTCTTAAGTGGCGACGAACTATTTAGTAGGAGACTAGTAATCCTTGTCCTAGCAATACAATAACTTTTTAAACATTGAAAACTTGCGAGTGATTCTGGTATCACAAGCTTTATGGTAACTGTTTATTGCTAGGCGAGCCATACGCTTGTTTGCCAGATTTAGTATCAAAAATGGTAGAGAACTTTTTTGCACGGATGACGTTGGTGTATATTCATGTCGTCATCACGCCACTGCTATTCCACCAAGTTTTGTAGGTTCGATTCAGACAAAGGACAAAAAAAGGTGTTATCGGCAATACGGCGGGACACAGGAATCATTCTTAGTCTGGGAGTATTTTTAAACAAATAATAATAACATTAGGACCAGACCTGAGATCGCAAACATCACAGACGTGTGGCCGTCCTTCCTGCGCGTCGTTAGCTGCCGAGTCTGACACGCTGCCGCTCGAGTCGGTTTCTTCATCGTCGTCCATGCCTTGCTTGTTGCCTTTCTCTGTAAACAATGTATAACGCTCGCTGAATTATGAGGCTTGATTATGAGTACATTTAGAGGTGAAAGTTGAAGAGTGAAGAAGAAAACATTGGAATTGGTCTCCCATAGATTCAGTGCTTATAAATCTTAGCGTTTATCGAGTGCTTATACTAAGATATTCGGTTCAACTATCAGTTAGTTCAGATATAATTCCAGGCAGAATTTTGAGTACGGCGGTAATTCTTAACGGAGGCTAGCTATCTGTGCAGGAAGATTGGGAAATTTTCTCGGCATGCAACTAAGAATATTTTCACAAAATATCCTAATAACACTGCCCGCGTTAGCCATTGATTGCATAAATGATGACCTTGCCTGACTTTAGTTCATAGGCCTTATGTTCATTAAAACATACTAGGAAATACAACGTAACCACACATATTTGCCCGAACAGGCATCATAACCGCAAAGGCCTGTGCATTTTAGTAATCACTTTCAGAAATGCGTCATTCACGCTGTCGATCAATGACTAAAAGAATGCAGATTTTCTGGACCATTTACTAGATTTCTAAATTATATAATTTAATTATAGGTATCAAATTATTCTTTCCAACGAAATTTGTTAACAAATTTTAATTACAAACATTTTTCGTCATAATTGGTAATTAAAATAAAATTTTCTCATACAAATATTTGCTTTGTAACAGTGCATATTGTTTTAGTATATAATTAGTTCTAATTGTTGAGAAAACCACTCGAAAGGATGCATTTTACGATTCGATATAAAAATTACTGGCACAGTTAAAGAAGGTTGGGTAAGATAACAGACACAAAAGTGTATTTTAATTTTATTAAAGCCATTATGATAAAACAAATTCTACTAAGATATGTATGATCACACCTGCATATTCTTAGGGGAAGGCAGATGTGTATAACAAGTAAATTTGCTGTTTATGGTTATAAGTTCTACGAAATAAAGTGCCCTTTGTCGTCTTCTGGATTTATTACCAACGTGATAGTGAGAATTTCGTAGAGAAAAACCGAATACTATCTTGCACGGCTATCGTACTTCTCACTTTAAGAGTCGACATAAGCGCTTATGCTGCTAAACCAACGGAGCAGTTTCTATTGAGTGAATAAATTAATTCTAATGTCAATAATCAAATACGTCTATGCCCAAATACATTCCATCAAATCTTACGAAATCGTTGTTTCTATTATCAGAGGAAATTAACATAAAGATAAGATAAGATTTGAGATAAAATATTTTAAGTTATGTTAATTAACAACTTGACGTAGAATAACAATGTTACATAAATGTTATCGTAACATACATACGTTTATAGATCGACCACGTTTATACGATCTAACAACATCGTAAATATGGATCGGAATGCGTCATCAAATGACACGGCAAATATAATTTTATAACATTATACCGGTCCATCAAAGACTCCATAGCCTAGATTTAGTAGATTTTATATACAGTAATAGTTTAATACCTGGCCCGGCCAGTGCTTCGATAGAAGACCTATACCAATTTTGATTAAAATTCTAAGGGCCGTTGGACCCATGATACCGCACTGACTAAGGGCCGCGTAATCTTCTAACGTAAATGATTAATACTTGTGAAAAGAGAAAGATAATAAAATTATCTATTGAAAATAGGATCTTATAACTTAAATATTAAAGATATAAATAATGAGCCAAGAGAGTAGCGGCTACTTTCACCACGCAGCAGATTAGTCAAACGACTTGTAGGCTAATTCACGTAATTTCTTGACGCGCCGATCAAGTTGCGGTGCAGTTGCAATTAAGTTTACGTCTTAGTGCAAAATGGTATTCTTGAAATTGTTTAGCTGCGCGTGAGCTGCACGTAAGTTATGCGTAAACTGCGCGTGTGCTGCGCGTCAACTGTACGTCAGTCGTATGTAATACTTTTGACAAATAAATAGGTGAATACCGATCAAGTTACGATCTGAATCACGCACATAAAACGCGCAGCAGTAGAATACTGTAAAGCGCTCGCGTGACTTGAACTCGACACAAGCGTATCTGACAGTGGTTGTCAATATTACGAGAATACGAAAAGGGCTGTTTTGATCGAAACTTAACTGCAACTGAACTTATTTAATTACGTGAATTTAGCCTTCTGGTGTTGTGTTTCTCTGGTAAGAAGGGTTCCCAACTAATAATTAGATGCATAACACAGCAGAATTACCATTCAAGTCTCAAGAAAATCAACTTGGATAGTACATTCTCCAAATTTATATGTAGAGAATATACTACCCAAGTTAATTGATAAGTCGGTCGCAACCAACAAGCGGGTAGAACGCATGTTTGCTACCATGGTTGTACAAGTTACGCCAACTGTATAAACGTGGTAGATTCTTCTTAAATTTAACCGAGTTTCTGCAATTGCTTTGTAGCTTCATATATATTATAAAGCTAACAGCTACAGCATGTAACAATAAGGTGCGGTCATGTTTTAAGGTAATAATGATAGAATTAAGCTATCGAGTCGCAGTGGTACACCGGCGGCCAGACACAATAAGTTTACATTTATGTTTGGCATTCTAATAATTGACAGGTTATGTAGGCATCGAGTGCTTAAAATATGATTTTTGGATATTCTGCCAAAAAAGCTCTTGTCTAAAACGCACTTTTTCCGCAGATTCGAATTTTCGGATGTGCGTATTAAATAGTTAATTATTGCTCCTTTTAACGGCATTGGATAATGTCGTAAGGAAACCTGCGTGTCTGAGAGATCTCCGTAATATCTCCATAAGTCTGCCAACGCGTACTGGGCAAGCGTACCTATG
The DNA here is from genome assembly GCA_963564715.1 of Catocala sponsa. Classification (NCBI taxonomy): domain Eukaryota; kingdom Metazoa; phylum Arthropoda; class Insecta; order Lepidoptera; family Erebidae; genus Catocala; species Catocala sponsa. The sequence continues at coordinate 21,240,113 of OY751341.1, read as the reverse complement.
CTAATCCTTCTCACACTGAGAAGATGTCTGTACCCAGCTGTGGAGCAATTTATATACAGGGCTGTTAATTTTCCAAAAATCTATACTAATATTATAAAGCTGAAGAGTTTGTTTGTTTGAACGCGCTAATCCCAGGAACTACTGATTCGATTTGAAAAATTCTTTTAGTGTTGGATAGCCTATTTATCGAGGAAGGCTATAGATTTTAGTGTTGGATAGCCTATATATCACGCTACAACCCACGGGGGGCGCAGTAACGATAAACGCGGGTGAAACCGCGGGAACATCTAGTAATTAATAAAATAATATATCAATTATCATAAAATTTTAAGGAAGTTAGGCTATTCATCGTATTCATTATATATACGATTATGCGACCTTAATTTGACCATATGATACCATAGTGTTTCTTTAACTCACGACGCTTTTTTCCTTCGCCGTTAAACAGAGCGATAATTAACAACATACATGGCTTTAATAACATAACAGGACATCTAGCTATCTACTTACTGACCTTTAGGGACCTCCGCTACTAATTATTATTATTATAGTTGCTTATGCGACCCCACTTCTACTGGCTTAATTATTGTAAAATACCAGACATCTCTTAGACCATAATTCCTGTAATTAATAGTCAACAATCGCATGTCAGGTTTTTTAATTTCTTTTATTCATATTAAAATATATTAATTTTATTTGTTTGTCTAATACAACCATTATACCTAAATATAAAGTCACGACTTCTTAAAACAATAGTGTAATTAATTTTGATATATAAATAAAAATAAAATATAACAATAGCTTTTGTCAATAATATTCTATACCTCGGGAACCGTAATTTTTATGTACTTTTTTGTAACACTGACAACGTATATACGAAAGTTTATGATCGGTTGAGTAAATGGCATAAAAGCGTAACAAACAAACAAACAAACAAACAAACAAACAACAAACAAGAAAGGACTTAATAAAATTAATGATTTAATCTGTCAATTGTGGGAATAATAGAAAAACAATTGTCTGGCTGCCAGCGGGCTACTGTAACAATACCTTAAAATCGTAAATGTTAAGTTATAATTACAAAAATTATTGTCTGAGAACATTTGTTTAAACACCGATATTATCTATACAACACAGTTATTACATAAAGAACGTTTAGTTACGGTTGTCAATTTAACTGTTAATGGTAACGTTACATTAGTAATGTTTATAGTTATTTTTGTAACGTTTACAGTTATAATTGTAACGTTTACGTAAACATAACTAATTAACGTTTAAGCGTAGCGTTATTGTTGTAAGATTACAGTAACTTGACCATTGTTACATTTATCAGTAACTTAGTAAACTTAATTATCTTATATATTTTGACGTTCATAAGTGCTACTTTGTGACCTGAATGATTAAATGATTTTTGACTTTGACTTATGTTACCGTTACTATTGTAAATTTTAGTGTAACGTTATTTTTGTTTTACGTGACGTTACAATTGAATCTGCTGTGTAACATTTAAAAAAAACTGTACCGTTATTACAAAGGAACGTTATCATAAAATTTATGATACCGTTATTTATGTTACGTTGTTTAAATAACAAAGTAACCTTACTATTAACAAATATAACCTTGTAACTATTGTACCGTCTCGCGAACAGACGCTTGACGAGAAGTGCCAGAGACTATTAATTATCTTTAGAAAATCGGAGACACGAGGGGACGAAGGAGTTATGCATCATATTTAAATATTAGGAAGGTGTAATGTGTTAAAAAATCATATTGGACCTTAAAACAATGCATTTATAAATTATATCATACCCCCTTCATCCACACATGTCTTAAAGCATTCTATAGAATACCCACAAGAAGATAGCAGACTGAAGGAAAGAAGAAATAAGAATATAGAAACAATAATCATGTTATGTCTACCTCTTTCTTCTATGTATAATTGTCCCTCACCGTCCGAGTCGTCCTGTTCATTATTGGTAGGCTTCTGGAGGACGGCCAGTTGAACCACCTTGATGCCTCCTGGCTTCAAGTCCTCATGCTTGCTAGACTCATTGCTGGCTGCGCCTGTGGGACAATATAAGAATACTATGAGTTATATACAAGCTGTAATGTTGTTAAGAGTTTGGTTGGTGACCCTGTTTTTTCGCAAAAGAGTTTGAGTGGCAGCGGTACACCGATGACCATGCATTACAGATTTTATTTTTTTTTTTCCTCGTCAAAATGACCACACTCCACCTGATGGTAAGCAGTCGTGTGGTCTAAGAGCAGTGACCTCCACATCGCCCCCACAGTAGCCGAGGCGATGTTGAGGTCTCTACTTTGACGGCCTGAGAAGATGCTTTTTCACGCCCCGCTTAAAGAACCCAGGATTGAAGGAAGAAGGAAACACGTGCCTTGGCAGAGATTTTTAATTACGTCTGGTGTTCTAAGACTTGACAGATTGAAGGAAAGGCTTTTGAGATAGGATGAAGGGTGAAGAATTATAGGAGTCTCGGGAATGCAGAGTACCACATTAGTAGTCTATTCTCTGTTCTTAGGCCTAGGCCGCACTAAGGCTAAACCGCCGTGGTTTTTAACCGCGTAATTTTATGAGTCAAGAGAACTAATGCAAGCGGCCGCACCGGCGATTTTTACCGCGACTGATTTTGTGTGCGTTTCGGGCGGGTTCGCAGTTTAGCGGTTTACCGCTTGCGTGAAAAAACCGTAGTGCGACCTAGGCCTTACTCTGGTTGCCTACATATGGGTGGTATTTCGGGCGTGTCCGTTCATTGTTACCGTTATCAAATACATTTCATTAAGGCTCATCGGGCAAGCGGTTGCGTTGCCACTACCACCGCACTATGTTGTAAGTTCGAATCCCACACGGAACAATTATTTGTATGATCCACAAATAATTGTTCTAGGTCTGGGTGTATTTTGTGTCCGCTAATCGAGTGTTTGTAATGTTTCCTATGGTACAAGACTTGGCACCAACGCGAGGGTTGTCTGTTAAACAAGTGAGAAACGGCAATAGCCGTAAATCTTAGAGTTCGAAAAAATGGTTCAAGTAATATGCAAAGGTCACGTGGTACCACGTGACCTTGAGGTCAGAGGTCAAACGTCGTAGTCATTTCGGGAGCATATCGACTATGCTCAGTCGAATGGCGTTGACCGCGATTCTCTAGTTCTTATGGTTCTTGAGTTGAAAGTTGTATAACAGACAGACAGACGGACGGACGGACAAAGTTGATGAATAAGAGTTTCTTCGAACTGTTAAAATCCTATTATGTGTACTCGGGAATATAATGCCGTCTACTTTTCCAATTTCCGTGCTACTGCTGAGAATTTCATATCAGAAAAACTTAAGAACTTATGCCTCAGTTGGGAATCAAAGTCCGGACCTCACTTTCAATCACAAACTTAGGTACTACTGGATCAACGAGACAAGTATAATATAATTATCTTAGCAAGATTATAATAAGATATCCAACAGAATATTATAATTATACTTTAGCATATTAAAATTAAAATATATGAATGGCTATAGAATATCGTCTTCTCTTCTCCCTAGCCTTTATTATTCCCAAGTCAGTTGGGGTCGGCTTTCTAGTCTAACCGGATATCAGTTTTTACACGGTACGACTGCCATCTGAGCTCCGCAAACCGAAGGCTAACGATACCCTAAGGCTAGACCAGTGTCATAATATTATAGGGCGCTGACTTCCCAATATAACGGCTGCGATAGATGTTCATGGCAGCCGGGATCGACGGCTTAACGTGCTCTCCAAGGCACAGAGCAGGCGATAATTGTCAATCAATACGCACATAATTTCGAAAAGTAATATAACTTCCGAAAGTCAGAGGTGCGCGATGTGGGTTCGAACACGAGACCCTCTGTATTGCAGTCTGTTGGTCTCCCCAACTGAGCTATCGCTGCTAATGGCTTTAGAATATATTACAGCATAAAAAAATTACTAGACAAAAAATAACGACTAATTGTGGCATGTTAATATAAGCGAATCATGACTGCATATTAAACTGTTTTTTGCAGCATGTAATAAACTAATAACCATTTTATTCTATGTTTTACCATGTACGTTATTTATTTACATAGACGACACGTGAGGCTAAGCAGCAATGTATTAAGCTTATAATAATAATGTCCTCCAGCTCGAATTTCGATCACGGCGGCTAATTTTAACGGAGACTGATCATATGCGCAGAAGATATTATAGTGCACAAGTGTGTGTGCAAACTCAAGTGCACTCTCTGTTTCATAACTCTCATGATCTGATGGGACGGATAATCCGACACGGCCGAAGAGAGACTCTAGTGCACTCTCTGTTCCTTAACCCTCATGAACCGATGGGACAGATAATCCGACACGAGCGGCGAGAGATCAGGCGCAGGACCAACGGCTTTACGTGCTTTCCGAGACACGGGGGCGTCTAACACCGCCAACTTCCTAACTCCGGGCTCGTATTGAGATTTCTTAACAAAAAAACCCAATAACTTTTTTGTCGACCCGAGCCGGGATTCGAACCCGAGACCTGATGCACAGCAGTCGCATTTATTACCGCTGCGCCACGAAGTGCATATTAAGTGGTATACATTGTGGTTAAGTTTGCGTGCGATCGTGAGGGTTTTAAACCCAGGTAGGCAAAATTGTTAGTTAGTTTTTCTGTTAGGCAACTCTTAACAGCAGTACACAACCTGGAAATGTGCTCGGTACCGATGGAACCCACAACTATAGTTGTCGCAATGTAGGTGTGGATACGATGAAGGATATGAGTTCGATCCCCGTACGTAGCAAAAAATATATGAGTTAAGTATTTAGTTATTCGAATTTGAGTGTTCCTTCAGGTCTTTGTGTCCGTTGATTCATTGTTTAAAAAGTTCCACACAAAATAAGTAGATACCTACCTACTATAACTAGTGGACGATTAGTAAAAACAAAAAATAATATGTAAGTATTTAAAATTTCGTAAAAACGCTCGCTACTTACGAATAAACCCTAGAACAATAATTCTTTATTAAAATATAAACAAAAGAAAGATATAAAAAAGCACTAAAGCTTTTTTTTATGTTCAGGTATTCGTATAATAATAAATCATGTAGGTAGGTACAGAACTTTCTGAGAAAACCATATCCGACTATATGATCCAACCAATCCATTCTGTACACGGTTAGACACACACAGGCAAGTATGCAGCAGACGTGATAATATACAAATAGAAAAGTATGACTACATATTATGTGTGTGTGAGAAAGATCGAGTACATACAAACTCGTACAAGAAATTAATCGATTTTTCTCAGTAACAACCCGGTAGAGGAACTTTAAAGACAATCTTCAATCATAACGAGTAATATCTATCTATAAGAACTACTTACGAAGTACATTCCATAAAATAATAGTAAAGTACGATATCCTTATCGTTGGTAGCAATATATTAATAAATACCTACATTAAATATCGTATAGATTATAAGTTATAAACTTATAACCTAAAAATATAAGGTACGCGCGAGACATATTGTAAAGACAATGTAAGGGTTTCTATACATTCGGCGCGCCGAGTTCGTTGAACGATGTTAGGCCGACGGTCGGCGCGTGCTGTCTCGTACGCGAGGGCCTTCGACCAGTAACCGGCATCCGACCGAGTGACCATGAGCACAGATTATGCCGCGGTTCTATACCTCAAGGGAGTAATGAGCTTGGAAAAATAGCTCCGAGTACCTTTCTACATACGCTTTAAATATATTATAATATACCTTTATTCTGCTTCCAATAAGCTTCAAAATTGTATACGATAAAGGTATATAATAAGTATAAAATATAAGTATCTAAATATTAAATACACGCGCAACTCAAAAATGCATTTCTGCTATAAACGAGTTCATTAAATTCTAGACTCAAAGTCAGACAAAATAAAAAGTAGACAAAGACTTTTTTTAATGTCTACGTTTTGTTTTAAATAATACTGTTTCGTTAACTTTTGAACTCGCCGAACTTTTGTATAACCGCCGTTTTATAATTCACATTATTAAAATGAGTTTTTATAGACGTTTCCGTTGCTCGCTGTTAGAAAAAAAGTGACACATGTCAAATGACAATTTTCCCGCGCAAATTGTAAATTATGACGCTCGTGTTTCGTCATTCGGACAACTTATTTCTGTTGTAACTTGTAATTACACCAAGGATGTGGCATTAAAGTTATACTAATTTAAAACGCAAGGTTTGCAAAACAGTTAGTCGTGAAAAGGACATAAGTAAACCTGTTTAGTAATTTCGTCATTTTGTATCGATTTACAATATATATTTGAAGCGAGATATCGCATTAACACACATTTCGAGCGTGTTAAGTAGACCGTACAAGTAATTTTCATAGGAAATTAATCATACAGAACTTTGTAGTCATCATAATTTCTGTGAGATAAAAAACTTCTTTGTTTGTCTCGCTCTGTTCACACGGAGCGGGCGTTTTTTATACCCTATTTTATACGTACAAAATATTTTATAATAATACATTTGAAACGTCGGGTTTTACTTTGTTAATATTATGATTCATCACGAGGAATAATAGTAGCCGCATTTCCTTATATTTTTCTGTATTTATATGAAGAACCTAGCTGTTACCTGCGACTTCGTCCGCGTAGATTTTAACTAAAAACTCTAAAAAGGGTTTGTCTCCGCGGAACCTATTTTTTTCTAAAATCAAAGTAGCCTATGTTACTCCTTATAACATCAGCTATCTGCCAGTGAAAGTCTCTCTCGTCAAAATCGGTTCAGCCGTTTCGGAGATTAAACGGAACAAACAAACAGACAGACAGAAAAAAAAAATAGATGTTTTCGTATTGGTACCTCATATACTGTCATATGCATTAGATAAAAAGCTGTTATTTTGAAATTACAAACAGAAACTTAAATTTTATTTATTTGTATAGATATCCTAAGAATTGAGGTGCTAATAATGTTTAACGGAACTAATAAAAATAAATAACAATTCAAAGTTAATATAGTGTTGATGAACTCTCAAAAAAAATATTTGGTTGAAGTCTGACGTGAAAGTTTAATACAGTAAATGTGAATGTTTGTTTGTTTATCATACTTCGAGTCAAAAAGACTTTACGATACATCGTTAAATTGTACAAGTAGATAACACAAGCAACTTAACTATAAAGGCTTAGCTACATTTATTTTACTCATTACGTCATATAAAAAAAATTCAGATATTTTTTTTCAACGAAAGAGGAAGATGCTCTCAATTTGACGCCTATACTTTTTTATAAGATAAATTCTATAGCACTATAGTTCAATCCCTGCGTCGCGGGGTCTTTACATTTTTTCATCTGGTGTGTAGATCGTATCAGCATTTGGCAATGGCGACATAACTTCGAGACGACGCGACGGCACATTCGTGCAAAAACAGATTTCTAAGACAAATTAAGATATCTGCGACATAATTAAAAATGGCGCTTGTCATTTGATACAAGTCTAGCGAAGCCGCGGGCAGGAGCCGCGACTACGTACCTAGTTATAAAATAATGTCGGCATGTAAATGCGAACAATGGTATAGTTAAAACAAATAAACATATAGCACAATGGCTTATAACTGTGTGGGCCCGTGATTGTGCAAAATTGTTGTGAAAGGAAATTATAGTAATTTATTATGTTGCCAGCTCGATCTATTGTACGGTTTCTTACTACGATATCGACTGATGGCTCTCTTTGATATAAACCTTTGTTCTTGCGTTAATATTTCTGTTATTTTTCACACAATGTGTATATGTATAAATTGTTGCTTTGAGCTAAAGGAGAGGTTTATGTAAGCAATACACGTTAGTGATACGAGAGGTGCCGCTTGCAGGGAACTAAGACACGGTAGCAGCTTTCTTAAGAGGTTCTAGTAATCCTTTAAGGAAATGCTAGGCTTCATACACAACATAACTAGTGTTGTATTTATATACCTCTTACGTCTACAGACCCAAAGATGTAGGCAGTAGTAATTACACGCATATTTCGCCAGATATGGTCGTTTAGGTTCCATGGTTTAGGAGGCAAGCCTTTTAACAATAACATTGATAGACCACGAAAATCTACGCCAAGACAGAGACCCGTCAGCAAATAGGGTCATTATACTACACTTGCTTATTCCAAGTTTCATACTTATATCTACCTGTTTTTTATTATAAACTAGATGTTCCCGCGGTTTCACCCGCGTTTATCGTTACTGCGCCGCCCCCGTGGGTCGTAGCCTGATGTTATATAGCCTATAGCCTTCCTCGATAAATAGGCTATCCAACACTAAAATAATTTTTCAAATCGAACCAGTAGTAATCACGCAGAATAAACCAGGAGAAACATCGTTTGTACTATGTCTGTAATGGGTAATTATTTTGCTGGGATGTTATTTTAAAACTGCTATATCTCCTAAGATATTCATTGAAATCGAATGATGTAAAGGGCAATTTTATTTTAAATTAAATACTTGTGATGAATAACGCATTTATTTGGATAAGGATTAATATCATGTTTATAAAAATACCTTCGCAAAAAATGCATTATTTTAGAACAAATTTCGTTAGCATAAAAATGGTTATAGTGAGCCAACCTTAAAAGATAGACATATGCTGTCGCGGACTTTTTTAGAACTTTTAAAGGGGAACAATTCTGTCATACATGATTTTTGCGAAACTTTAACTGTTTACGCAGCGCACGCAGCGGAAGCTCTCAAAAGGAAAAAATTCTCTCCGATTTTGAAACATTCTTCATTGGTGCTCCGCTCCTATTGATCTTAACGTGATGATATATAGCCTATAGCCTTCCTCGATAAATGGGCTATCTAACACTGAAAGAATTTTTCAAATCGGGCCAGTAGTTCCTGAGATTAGCGCGTTCAAGTAAACAAACAAACAAACAAACTCTTCAGCTTTATAATATTAGTATAGATAAGTTTTAAAATAATTAAGTATGTAAAATCATCATCATCATCATCTCAGCCGAAAGATGTCCACTGCTGGACATAGGCCTCCTCCAAGGTTTTCCACACAGACCGGTCTTGCGTTACCCGCATGAAAATGCATGTAAAATCTATACTAATACATATTATAAAACTGAAGAGTTTGTTTGTTTGTTTACTTGAACGCGCTAATCTCAGGAACTACTGGACCGATTTGAAAAATTATTTCTGTGTTAGATAGCCCATTTATCGAGGAAGGCTATAGGCTATATATCATCACGCTAAGATCAATAGGACCGGAGCACCAATGAAGAATGTTTCAAAATCGGAGAGTATTTTTTCCTTTTGAGAGCTTCCGCTGCGTGCGCTGCGTAAACAGTTAAAGTTTCGCAAAAATCATGTATGACAGAATTGTTCCCCTTTAATAGTTCTAAAAAAAAGTCCGCGACAGCATATGTCTAGCTTTTAAGGTTGGCTCACTATAACCATTTTTATGCTAACGAAATTTGTTCTAAAATAATGATTTATTTGCGAAGGTACTTTTATAAACATGATATTAAACCTTATCCAAATAAATATGTTATTCATCACAAGTATTTAATTTAAAACAAAATTGCCCTTTACATCATTCGATTTCAATGAATATCTTAGGAGATATAGCAGTTTTAAAATAACATCGCAGCAAAATAATTACCCATTACAGACATAGTACAAACGATGTTTCTCTTGGTTTATTCTGCGTGATTACTACTGGTTCGATTTGAAAAATTATTTTAGTGTTGGATAGCCTATTTATCGATGAAGGCTATAGGCTATATAACATCACGCTACGACCCACGGGGGCGGCGCAGTAACGATAAACGCGGGTGAAACCGCGGGAACATCTAGTAGTTCTTATAAAACCAAATTCAAAAATATGTTTATTCATGTAGGGTCAAAGTAACACTAGTTAATGTGAATTTACATTTACCTGTTGCCATGATCAGCAAAGCCAACATAAAAATATTATATGTAAAGGATTCACTTAATGATTTCTGCTTTAAATAAATTGCGGTTAGTAAATTAATTTATTGATAATTATTTATGTATCAATCTTATATTTAAATCACATTACAATAATTACGGCAATAAAAATATGTTTATATTTATTCATAAATATTTATATGTGTATGAATATCATGCTGTCACTTGTGTTATTAAATTCTTTTATAACACTAATAAGGATTATAAGCCCTTTCGCAGGCAACTTTAAAATATAGAAACAGCGGACACAAACTACAACAAGATTAATCTTATGAAATTAATACTCAATAACATTTACCTCGACACGGATATTGAACCTAGAACACCACAACTAGCTATTGCAAAAAAAAGCTGCGCTGACTCCACTATACTAAGGGGCAGTCTAACTTTCATTTTACATAAAACAAAGTAACTTAAGCTACCCTTAAAAGCAGGTGCACACTACCCCTAATGTATTTTTAAAAACACCCGATCTTATCTATGGCTTCTAAAGCCGGTAAATATTTGAGGGCTTCTATAGACTAAGCAAATTATTTTTATCAATTATAAAGTTATAGCTAAAACATGGATATCGCAGAGGTCTTTTTATTTTATTTTTTATTTTAAAGAAGATATCTCCTGCAATAGAATTGATTATCGTATCGCTTTACAAACATTCAAACAACGAACACAAAGAACACGCAGACTCGGAACAACCATTTGTGGATCACAGAAATGTTTGTCCCGTCTGGGATTCGAACCCACAACACTCGGCGCAGTAGCAGTGACCAGGAGACCATTTAAACCATTACACCATCCATGTTTAAGTACCTCAATACTAGCAAGATGCCAAATGCAATGAGTTCGATACTTATAAAATAAAAAAAAAATATTTATTTATTCTTGTATGATTAAAAAGGAAGTTAGTAGCACATGTTATTATGATGTTATGTAAGTATGTTACACGTGTAGCGAATCTAGGTATATTTTATCTTCTTATAACATTTGTGAAGCAACCTCGACGAGATTGCCCCGTGCGAGAGCCGTCTTTTAAAAGCCTTAAAAAGCAACACCTTGTCATAATTTATCATGTTTGCAACAAATTGCAAAATAAACTGTATTAAAATCATATAAAATGTGAAATATTATATCAGCTAAACTAAAAAAAAAAGACCAAATTAGTCCATAATTAGAGCCAAATGATTAATTTGTTACTTATGACAAAATTAAGGCAAAGCAATAAGGACACCGCTGATTGGAATTTTAGTAAAATTTATTTTAAAAGACATAAAAATGTTGTAATAAATTATCAAGTAAGTACCTACTATGATCGACCGGTTTTTTTAATGAAATGTATTAAAATTTATATTGATAAGCAAACGAGATCAATCAAACAGCAGACGAATTAAAAAAAAACAAGAATAATTTACATAATAATACCGATGAATTAAACCTTATTAAAAACTAATTGAACTTTCGAGAAAACTTATTCCGAGTGACCCAGCGAGTGGCATTTAAAAATACACAGCAATAAAAAATATATATTGCATTTTGTAAATTGTATTGTGTTTCTTTTTTCAATAATTTACCTATGTATAATAATATGACAAGGTTTCTTTTCGCGAGTTGCTATGCCGCATTTTTTAAATAAAGAGTACACGCTTTTACAAGTTTAAAATGTCAACTTAAAAAAGAAATCGGATGACTAAAGGCGGTAGAATTCACCTTTATATGAGTATAATTTACGCAAACTTGTTTCTGTAAGAAGTAATTTTGTACGTTAACAATTCGAACTTCACACAATTCTATTATTAAAAAAAAAATAGAACACACACGTTCATAATTTGTTATAATGAACATTCGAAAATGACGTCATAAAAAGGAAGAATGTTTATAAAAACTTGCCTTTTTTCTTTAAATACGGCAGGTGCATACAACATTCACGATATAATGTTTTCATTATGTAGCCATTGAATGATTAACAAACATAACACAGGTTTATAAATCATTCTGTTATTAATATAATCGATAACATTACCATACTGCAGTTGTACGTCCCTTACAACTACAGTAAGTACTAAAGATATAATTTAACATTTTTTAACACATAGTTCAAGACTATAAATTAATAGAACATCTACATTGATGTTGGTTATATTTACATGTTTTAAATAAACATGCACTTATTTCATGATTTCCGGTTGGCAGCACGTTAAATACACTTAATTTAGGTTGAGTTTGTTTTATATGAATACACTAACAATAATTTATGTTCTGAGAATTTTAATATTATTTAATTAAAATTTTAATTATTTTATTTTGTTCCACACGGAATGTTTTAATATGTAATTAAAATTCATCAAAAATAACATAAAAAGGTACTTAAAATGCCAAAACAAATAAAAGTTTTTGAATCGAGACACACAAGTTGGGATATTTTAATAACTTTTGTTGTCATGAATATTTATTATCATAAGTTGCAGACTCCATTATGTTGTATTATTAATTTAATTATTATAATAATTTAAGGTTTCAATGTAAATTACATCATATATTCTGGTTTCATCATAAAATTCTCTAAAAATATTGCGTGTTACACAATCACTTCATGTCTACTATTCAAAATGAAATGTATATACCTAAATAGAATATAATAATATAAATATATTTTAAATATTTCTCAACATTAGCCACCAATTTACGTCAATCCGTATAACATGTTTTGATAAAAACAACAGATTTGTTATTTTAAAAATTTCTACACCGGTTTCTAACCTCCAAAACAACGAGACACCGCGAAATGAATTATATATTTTATATTAAAAGAAAAACTAACGAAAAAGTAAAAAAAATGTAAAGCAGGCCTCTCGTTACGGCCGGCAAAAAAAATAATGGATCCATATACCGGGAACCGCGTTATCTTTTTAATTTTAAATGAAGGGTAATAATATATATCAAGATTTTTTATTACGCGAAGTTGACTCTGAGATTATATTTGGTCTTGACATTCAAAATTAATAATATAATTATAAACGACATTTATAATATTAATACTAGCGACACGAAATACTAAATTTATGATATTTTATCACTTTAATACAAAAGATTGCGAAATATATTGTATTAAAAACCCCGGCTCATATTATAATTTACGATATAATTACAGACTATTATTATCATATTTAGAGGTAAAAAAAGTTAATTTACTTTTTATAAAACGACTTTATTATTAAACTTTTATGGTAAGAGCGTAGGTTGTATAATGTACATAACATTTAACGATTACCTCCTTCAAAAAACCTTAATAGAGGTGAAACAAATAAAAGTTGCGTCCTAAATTGGAGAAGTGAGTTTTATTTTATTTTATTATATCTAAAAAGCTCATCGCTGCCGATGTTTTGCCGCTAGGTGGACCTTCAAAATCGATTATAACTATATTATTCTTAGTATTGAAATTAGATTACACCTGTATCAAAGGGACAAGAAGAGTACAACATCTACAAACATACCGCCAGTTTTTAGTACCAGTAGTAAAAGCGGTCTCGGGGTAAGCGAGTCTCAGTAGTCTAGAAAGGTGCATTGTAGACGGCCGAAAAGCTCGCAATTTAATACTTACCTCTTCAAGAATATAGGTATGACATGATATATGTATATAGCAGGAACGCGCAGCGTTGTGTTTGATCAGGGTTTGGAACAACGACTCAACATTATGGTAATCTTTAGAGAGATAATACTGATCAAAAGTTTGCTTGACGTTTGTACATATTTATCCACATGATGTTACAATATAATAACCAAGAAAAGTTAACATATCATATTAAACCTGCAGAACTAAAGGATACACCCTAGTCTTTAAGAAATAGACACTGCAATATTACAAAAAAAAAAGATAAGACTCCTGCTGCTACAAGAAAAGAAGATAAGATACCTGCTGCTACAAAAGAAGAGCTAAGACTCATAATATCAATCTATCAATATAAGAGTTTTAAATCTGTAATGTTAAGATTGACAGTTAAACTCTACAACACACTTTTGATATACTTACAATAATATAGATTTGAATATAATTCTGTATCACGCGATGCCCACGTTACATGATCAAAAGCGCAGTTCACGTACTAAAATACTGTTGTCGATTCACTCGAATATACATGGTGTCCAATAATTAATGGATAACCTTGAAATGTCTTATAGTAGAACTGATGGCCGTTCAGAAAAAATATGAAAATATCTATCCTACCTGAGATATGATTTCTTTTTCAAAAGTATAATATTTTACCATTTAAGTTTCTTGTACACTACGACCATAAAAATGAATGAATTGCATCGGTTTTTTGTTGTTTTATTATTAAACACTAATTATGCTAATAGATAGAGTCAAAGGCAGGGCTGCCCTTTTTTTTGCACTTTCTTTTATGATTTTTTTAAATGTTTTTTCAGAACGGCCGTCAGTTCTACTATAAGATATTTCAAGGTTATCCATTAATTACCGGACATCCTGTATGTAATTTGAATGAATTGTATAAAACCATTTCTTTGTCTTCTGGTTAAACAAAGATTTTTTACACACAAGACAGTATGTCTTCTTCAGTTTTACAACTAAACCTCACCTGGTGATGTGACCTTATTGCGTTCATCCTTGTTATCCTCTTGGAAGCGTACAGTCATCGGCTTCTTCTTGACCCTCATTCTGTCGTCTTCAGGGGAGAGGATGGAGGCGCGCTTCTTGGGGCGTTCCTCCTCGCTCTCACGTTTGGCGTCTGATGTGGATGATGCTGATGCTGCAGCGGCAGCAGCAGCTGCTGCTGGAACAATAGGAGTGTTTAGACATCTTGTGATGTACAGTCAGCTGAAGTCAATAAACATTCGAGAGATTTTGGTTTGCTTTATCATACACAAAAATGGTAGTACCTCATCTTTTACTGTTAAAGGATAGTTATTTTTTATAGAATAATAAAATAAGTAAATTTTCATTTATAAAATACTGCTACAAATTTGTTGTAAATAGTACATATGATATATGGGACAAAATTAAGACATTTCTTTTAGTATGCTGCTGAGAATTAGAAAATTAATAAAATGTAAAATAAACTGTTACCTATTAATTAATTTATGAATCGCCCACCGGCGTTGAAATAGTGATGAAGTTAATATGAAATAAATTCTGTATTTAGTCATCAGATCGATAGCCTAAGCATTAGACTACCAGAAGTCCCGTCATATTTTGGTGTCTGGATTGCATCCGGCTTTAGCACAGTAGACTAATACTAGTAGACAGTCAATCACTGGCCAAGAAATAACAAATAACTTATCTAAACGTAATCCTAACTAATATTAAAATTGCGAATATGAGTCTATTTGTTTGTTTTTTACGCTTTCACACCCTAACTACTCGACCGATCATTATGTAATTTCGCATATACGTTATCAGAGTTACAGACTTTTTCCTGGACAAAAAGTACTTTATGTCCTACATAGGGTACCTTTCGTCCAGGAAAAGTACTGTTATTAACTTCACCTAAATTTATACGAGCTGAGCCGCGGGCAAAATCTAGTTCTATATATTTCCTAATTAAATTCTAATTCATCCAGCATACATGAGATATAATAAATTAAACTAGCGGTCGCCTAGTGGTCAAAATTCGACTAAAATTCCTAAGCTTGCTACTTTGTTTTCTTTTTTTCCTATTACATATAAATAAGGTATAAGTAACCATAGTTACAAAGAATTGTACGACGTCAGACGAGCAATGTCGAAATACTACGAACGCGATTCGACTGCATGTGTCAAATGCATGGTTTTGTGCGTGTAGTGTTTTTTCATTAAAAATATTAGGATTCGCCCCTCTTTCTCCATATAAACTTTAACTGTGCCAAATTTCATACTCCTCCGTCCGCGCAATTTTCGTAAAAATAGGTACAAAGTTTTTACTTCACGTATTAATATATAGATGCCTTAATATTATAACAAGCAGTAGAATTGTACAGTACCGCTGCGTTAGACAATCAAATCCCCGTATTTTTTTCGGTGTCTGGGCAACATCCGGCCGTAGTTCTACACCTAAGATGGTCAAGCAGGTAAATGACACATAACTTCTAGTGTAGTCCCATATTGGTTCAACTATATTTGTTCAGAACTTTCAACTGATGCGTTGAAACAATTTATAAAGGGGTGGTACGGAATGGGTGGTAATGTTGAAGAGTCTGTTATGAGGAACAGCATAACCATTAGAGTTCTCACATTTTATAAAAGGAATTACTATTATTTACTACTAACCACTAAGTTGGCAAACAATCACGCTGAAGTTGTGACTAGAGGTTAGGAACACAAAAAACATTCGTGTGTTTAATTGAGTCAAAATTCCAAATTAAAATCTTTATTTTCGTAAAAATCTATGAAGATTATTATAATTAAATTATAAATTATAAATGCAACAGAAATAATATTAAATTTTGTTTTGAATAGGAGGAAGGATTCGAGGGGTAGAGTTCTCATAAGAGGCAGACAAGAAACTCAAGGCAACTCTTTTGAATCGCTAATTACTCAGAATACCTATTATTTTTATATTAATACAAAATAAATTATATACTTCTCATGTATATGCGCTGCTGTATGTGGTTAACAAATTAATTACTTACAATAATATTTTAAATGTTTAGAAGTATATAGTAGAGGTATGTTTAGAAAGTAGTACAAATAGTGTCGCCGTTACTGCATGGGCGCGGTATAAAGGCGCTGATTCTCGTATTACACAGCAAAAGAACTCTTGCCTGGGTAACCTACTAAACTCTAGAACTTCTCTAGTATAAATACTGGGAGTTGACCTTCGCACAGAAATCCAGCATTGCTATAACAATATGTTTTGCCAGCATTTCGGTCACGACCACTTATACCTATTGAGCGATGCTGAGGTATTTTTCGAAACCCAAACCAGTCATGTAAATTATTAAAATTTCTTTTTATATATATTTTATTCTTAATATGTTAATCCCTTTTCATATGACATGGATGTAAATTTTTGGTTGTTATTAGTCTTTAGACATTTTTTGTATTTAAATATTTTTTACTTATTTTGTCGCATTACTAAGCGGATGTTTCTTTTACGAAAAAATAACGTCGAATGCCGAATACGTGCCAAAGTTCTAGTCATATAAATTTCATTGACGAAACTGACGAAATAATTACAAGCAAATAGTAATCTAGAATTAAATATAGTATAGTTTGAATAGCAGCTTAGACAAGCTTCAATTTGACTAAAATTGTCTATTGTTATATATGTTAGGCAACATCAACACAATGCCTAAAACAAACAATTTTAATGACGAGTTTGCGATGTGTTTATGGCGACATTGATGCTTGCAATTACAAGTCTAAGGAGCTATTTACACGAGGCAAGTTTCTTGAAGCAAGTGCCTAGTTAGCACGACACTTGCTTTGTGTAAATGGGCCTTAACGGCTCTTTATATTGGATGGACACCTTATTATGCTGTGTTATTAAGTTTTATTTTAAGAAGGGCACTGCGTAATTTCTGCTTCAAGCTCGCTCTTCTTAAAGTGGAGCAGTCCTACTGAGGAAGTACCTTCACTCTATAAAAGATCACAGCCTAACATGTGTGTATTCCTGTAGCAAGTATGAATTCCACTGTTTAAGGAGGCGCTGAGCATTATCAGTTGACAAATTATCGTGAGGTTACCATGCTGAGGCGGCACATGTGTCGACGCATATTTTGTGTTCGAAGCAGATTATTGCAAGTTGGAGTACGTGGCTATCCTGTATCACTTCGGCAATGTCAACCTTTTTCTAATGCAATAGCTGTGTGTGCATGGCTGATTCCTCTCTTCCCAATTATTTTATCGCTATAGTATGTAATATATTAAAAAGGCTATAACTCACCTTGTTCATGTTCAGTCTGTATACTGGCGACGACGCGGTCGCCCACGCGTGATGCGTGCATAGCCTCCTCCATTTCCCTGGCTGCTGCAGCCAGGATGTTGTTGACAGCAGTGTGAGTACCCGGCGGGTCTTCGCGACGACGCCTGCGGATTTCTTCCGCACGCATCATCGACTGCTGGTACATATGGATCTACGACAAAAAACTATTTTGTCAACGTATGTTTAATTTATTTACGGACCACCGTGAATCGATGGCACGGCCGAGGTTGACTTGAAAATATTTGGATTAATAGACCACTAAAAGAATATTATACAGTCAAAACCGGATATAACGACATCCAAGGGACCATATAATTCGGACGTTATGTCCGATAGATATTATAAGCAATATACACAAGTACGAAGTCATATTAATTGTCATATGTATGTTTAGAATTTTGTTTTCCTGGAACAAATAAAACGGTTGGTCGCTAAAGCCGATCAATATCGATCAAGCTCCGTCGTTTAAACGATATGTCGCTGTATCCAATGTTGTTATATGCGGTATGATTACTTAATTGTTTATATAGGTTTCGGCCGGGACCTTACCATTCGGTCGTAATAACCGATCCGTCGTTATAAACGATGTCGTTATATTCGGTTTCGACTGTATTTGATACAAGATTTTGCCCGCAACTTCACTCGCGTAAATGTAGGTTAGTAACGGTACTATTCTCTGGATGAAAGATATACTACGTCGTTCTCTGTACCCCTGACAAAGTGTATGCCAGATTTCAAGATGATCGTTTGAGTAGTTAAGGCGTGAAAGCTTAACAAACAAAAAGACTTACATACTCATTATGATATTACTAGATATACATTAAATATTCATTTCGTCAATGTTTTTCAATCTAAATGAGTTTCGAGTACTTTGGTACGTTAATTTCAGATAGTTTTGTAATTTTAGGAAATTGAATATTTAATGTACATCTTGCTAGAAAAGGATAAGCCGTCAAAGTACCTACTTATTTATTTAAAATTATCTTTTAGTTTTAACTAAGCTCCCAATTTAGAGGCGGTGCCAAATGAACAACAAACAAAAATTCAATTACTTAATTGTAATTGAATTAGATTTGTGGCTGGGTTAGGTTTTTAAAAATCGAGAAAATAAAGAACAGGCACTAAACCACAGCAGATTACTACAGCATAACTTTGTTTGGACCTATTCCGCATAGGAAGATTCGACGAGGAGCTTAGTTAAATCTAAAAATAATTTTAATATTAATGTTTTTGATGTCGATCCATATTTTTTATTAAACAGTTATAGGCTCATAGTGAAATAGAAAGCGAGATAAATCGAGAGCGTATCTACGCAGTCAATGAACGATATTTAGCTCGGACACCTGCTGTTTCCCGGCGATAAATAATACGTGGTGACAATTAAAAGGTGTTATATAATTAAAAAGCAGTAGATAACATTTTATTTAAGCTATAATTTTAACCAAAATTTGTGTATTATATTTCTATTCCACTTGTTTTAACTAAGCCTTTTTATTTCTATAAACATGATACTTAATTCGTGGACTAAACCAGTTGCTGTATATATTATAAATTACGATATTACTTTGAATATAATGACATATATTCGCTGGTTTATTAGGTATTTTTTATAAGAGTAATAGATTTGTCCGTTGTTAAGTTCGAACAGAGAAAAATAACTCTTTTTGCCGCTTTTTGTTAGTACGTCACAATGAACGAAAACAAACTGCACTTGCACAAGCATACCGTTCAGAAAAGTGTAGCTCAACCTTTAGAAGGACAGAAATATATTTAAATTAAAACAGCAATATATATAATATTAACATGTAATTTACTTGTAAATGTTATCATAAAATTGACACAAAAAGTTGATACACATTTAATTTATCGTACCACGTCCGAAATGAGCTAAAATTAAATCAATATAAAAAAATCCTCACAATCTACATAATAAATTACTTTAAAACAACTTGATTCACAATCCATATTAACTAATTAACTCGTCACTCAGAACTAACACCTTACTAAAGTTATTAAAAATACGTATACCTAAGTTATTAAAAGTTGTAAAAAAACGACTGATCTACTATAGACTATATTCATCAATTATAGAATTAGGTATATCATGAAAAAAAAAAACATCATATACTAGCGACATTTGTACCAATTATGTAGACCGAAATGAATTTGTTACAAGACATTGTTTTTTATGTAGTTATCTTATTAAGCTTTTTATACATTATACACCTGATGGCAAGCTGGTACCATAATCTATGGAGGCTCTATTTGTTGTGCTGTCACTCTGCCTGTGCAAGAGATATAGATTACTGATCCCTTGCTAAGAGCTTTGGGCTTTTCTAAGGGTCAGCGCTGACGGACAGAGTGGCGGCGACGAGACTAATTCAGTAACAATTTAAATTCAACCTAAAGTGCTTCAGAATACGACTGTATTTGGTACAACGAAATAAAATTACGGCGAGCGATTCAAAGCGCGGTCATTTTATTTTGTTAAATTTAAATATTTACTGAATTAGTCTTTTCGCCGCCACTCCGTCCGTCGGCGCTGACCCTAAGAATCCTGAAGAGATTTGAGTCTGCGCACTTCTATAATAAATAGTGCCCTATTTCTTCGTCTAAAGGGTACGATAAAATATTTTCTTTTTTCTATAACTGTTTAACATCAATCGCATTGTATCCTTGTTTGACATTAAAGAATTATCTATTTCTTATTCTACCGTGCTTCTAGCAAATAAATAAATTGATAATATTATAAAGCTCAAGTTTGAACAGAATTAGCTCATCTTCGGAACTACCAGTCAGAATCGAAAGATAGATTTGCGTTTCATAGTCTACTTATTGTGGAAGGTCATAAGCTATCTAATATCACATTACGATCTTTAGGAAAGAATGTAATCGCGGAACACAGATCATATAAAAACATAAAACTTATATCAACAATTATCCAAAATGCTTAATAGTTTATTTACAAAAATCCTTTACGCCCGTCTCGATACATCTTGTTGCTTCGGGGTAAAGTTTACTAAACAAAAATATATGTACAGCATCATTAAAAACGTATAAAAACAAACTACGGCTAAAAATAGTTTCATTCCAGTAATCAATCGTAGGTAATAATAGTTTAGGGATAGCGTTTCATAAATGTGCAGAAGCATGAGTGATTATAATATGAGGTCTGTCTTTCTTCCTGGAATTAGATACTGTTCTAGTTAGGATAAGGACTGCATCCTTATAAGATATAAACTATTATCAACATGTTACAATCGATCAAGATACTGAGGTGCTTTCTTTGATTAAGGTGATAAAGTAACTTTAACTATAGGACAGAGTAGTGGTTTTAATTTTCACACGGGTCAATATTTTGTGAGTAGGTACCTCAAATAATGTGATCTTTGTGTTAGTTTTTAACACGCTTTTATTAGTTTCACTTGTATGTTTGTCTGTATGTAACCGACTTCTTTGAGCTCGATTTTGAACGTTGTAGACTTATCAAGGTCAGATGACAATAAAATAATTCAAAACAAAAAATTCAAAATAAATAATAGTTAGCGTAGTTAGTGGAGGTTATCAAAATATCTTACAAAGTACCCCACGCTTTTTTACATTAAAATTATTAAATTATTTTTTACTTTAGTATTTTTTTAATAAAGCGTGTTTTTTTTTGTTTTTTAAACTATTATTTATTCCTTTACCCAAATTTACAGACAGATAGACGGAAGGAGAGATACGGTTAAGTACAGTTTTTATCATTTTAGAACGAAACGTTAATGTTACACTTACATCCCCGAAGAGGTAGATAAGATGTATAACATCTACATTTCATTAACTATGCTTTAAGGTCCCAATAGGGTCCTAGAAGGGTAATGTACTGTAATAGGGGCGATCGCATTGCTGTCTACAGGGCTCAGCTTCAGACTCAGTGCCAGCGACTGAGAATTTATTGTCTACACATTGCTAGATATCTAACCTGAGACCTCATGAACATCAACTATATTCGCTACCTCTTCGCAACATAGGCAGTCTATGCCAACATTTTTTTAAATACAATTCATTATACTTTCCTTCAGCTTTGTTCAGACTAACAAGTCTATTTATCATATACGTATATAACATTAAATAGGACTCTACCTTTCTGACAACAGCTATTTAATACATGAAACTTATGATGGCAGAAAGTAAGTTTATTAAGCGTTACCAGCTACACGAACACAAAATGTACGTACTAATTCTAAACATCATTATCATCATCATCATGTCAGCCAAAAGACGTCCACTGCTGGACATTTTGAGCTCCCCCAAGGCTTTCTACACAGACCGGTCTTAGGCCACCCGCATCCAACCGCTTCCCACGACCTTTACCAGGTCCTAATTCTAAACGTAATCAATCATGATAATATCGTGGAAAGCGCCGCCAGTTCGTTTGTTGAGGATTACACTAAAAACTGATAATCCTATTGAAATAACATTTACATTATGGGCTAAGTAGAGCATGGAAATTGTGTATTGGGTATTTATTTCTCTTTGACTGTTTCGTTCCCGTGGTGCTTCGTGCTCGATTTCCGGGTCGGATAAAGTTAAAGTCGTAATATTTATTTTATTACGTATAGGGCAGTGGTTTGCCTTCATCTGCGCGCGGAGTGCTGTGTTTGATCTCCAGAAGGCAATATTCTAGGTGATCCACAAATAGTTGATTTGAGTTTCATACATAGAAGACTTTGGGAAGAGAGACTTTGGGTCTCTCTGCGCGTTCTACCGACTCTTTCACGGGAAGTTCTCTGAAGAACTGTTTGATTTGGTACCAGCGGCCCCTTTCTATCACCGTACCACTCGACAATGAAGCAGCGTTCATCTATATCACCTGGAAGCGTTCAATTCTAAGACGGTACGCTTTCAGCGATCATTTCTCCCACGTACGTGCAAGCTCTGGAATAAACTGCCAGCTTCGGTGTTTCCCGAACGCTATGATATGTCCTTCTTCAAACGAGGTTTAAAGATAATTCTTCTTTCACGGTAGGCAGCGGCTTTGCTGTGTCCTGAAATTGCTGAAGTCTATGAGCAGCGGTTACCACTTTTCATCAGGTGGGCCACTTGCTCGTCTACCACCAATGGCAATATAAAAAAAACATACATACATAGATTCACGCCTATTTCCCAGAGGGGTAGGAAGAGACTACGGATTTCCATTTGCTACGATCCTGACACACGTCTCTGGCTTCATTCACTTTCATCTCATTCCTCATACACGCCCGTCGGTTCAAGGTGCTCTTAACCTGGCCTTTGTCCATTTGAGTTTGTGGTCGTTATATTGATGTTTGTAAATGGAAAACTTATATCAGAAACAATCTCTGGTGTGAGGAATTTAATGAAATAAAATAATTAAAAATAGCGTCTCCTATTCACATCACTATTTAAGCCAAATATATTAAACTAAAAACACATTCCAGTGCGTTGCTGAATTTCTACGATCATCTTTCATAAATTCATGACAAGTAAGTTAATCATCAATGGAAACCAAGAAATGAGAACCATCCTCAAGAGTGCGTGAAAATAAAAAAATATGAATCCACGTATATTTAGCAGGTAGATATCTGTAATCTTTGCCGAGGGGTTTCTGGAATACGAACGTGAATCTATGCATATACAGAATTAAATGGAAAATACTAATAACCTTTTACCGGTGTCTTCTACACGACGTACTTAACAACTTATATTTTACTACTTTTTACAAAACAACTTAAAATTGCAAGCACCCCGCCCCCCGCACAAGGCCTTCCCCTCCGCGGTTATTTGTTTACGCCGCTGCTTAAGTCTTAGTCGTGCGATTAGAGCAACCAATTCCAATATTTCCATTATTGTATGAAAAATATCAAATAATGAATTATGAAAAGTGGTAGAAGAAAAGTTGTTAAGTAAGGTGTACATATGTGTGAGCAGCGATAGCTCAGTGGGGAGACCAACAGACTGCAATGCAGAGGGTCTCGGGTTCGAACCCACGTCGCGCACTTCTGATTTCGGAAGTTACATGACTTTTGGAAATTATGTGCATATTGATTGACAATTATTGCCTGCTCCGTGCCTCGGAGAGCACGTTAAGCAGTTGGTCCCGGCTGCCATGAACATCTATGGCAGTCGTTATTGGGAGTGTCCGACACAAAAGATCCCACTGGGTCGAAGTGTCGCTGGTCTACACTGACTGGCCCCATATAAGATAAGATAAAAGGGTGGGGAAAAGGTTATTATGTATTTATAATGAACCCTGTAGGTATATTAGGTCAACAATATTACATGAATATTCATGTAGACATTTTTAAATGTCATCGGTATTTCCAGCTGAAAATCGATATCCGATTTGCTTGAAGATTGATTACCTCGGCATGATACGTAAAAATAAATAAACTAAGTAATTGTGTTTTCTATACATTGTTAACATCGTAACGAACTTTTGATAAAATTAAGTTAATGGCTGTTTTATATGCTTGTCTTATGCATATTGTATCGTTACATGCGCAATGACGCTTGTGCGGGTTGTATTCAACGTGTAAACTACGTAGGCCAACCACACAAGTAGCTGGTAGTAATAGCTCGCGCATGTAACTGGGTGAATACCTTGCTGATGAAGCCAGAGCTATTAGCATGCGTAAGTAATCTGCGAGTTAGTAGCTTGCTCGAGTACCTACCGGCTGCCTTACGTATGTAACCCGCGAGTTTAGTACCTTGCGTATGTAACCCGCAGAAGTACCTTAAGTTGAATAGACGCGAGATTACCTCGCGTATGTAAATATAGCTTGCGCATGTAACCCGCGTGAATACTGTGCGTATATAACCCGCGCGAGCATCTTACCTATGCAACCCGGGTGAGTACATGGCGCATGTAGCCCGCGGGCATACCGTGCGGATGTATCTAGTGTGTGTAAACAGCGTGAATAACTTGCGCGTGTAACCCCCATGAGTAGCTTCCGCATATAACCGGATCGAGTACCTTACGTGTACAAACTGCGCAAGTAGCATTAGCATGTAATAAGTACCTACTAGCTAGTACTGCCTCGTACAAGCACCATTAATAATATAATAAATTCAACAGATACGTTATTGATCCAATTCGGTGTCATAAAAGGCAGGTAGAAGAGCAGCGATAGCTTACACACGCCTGTTTCCAGAAGAGAGAGGGAGAGAATACATATATCTAAAATCCTGACATGTCTATTTTTAGTTTATGTGCATATTAAAAAGATATTACCGCTGTAACGTAGGAGGAAAAAATCGTGGGGAGACGTCTGTTCTGCATAATGTAAAAGTTGGTTGTGTGTAAATTATTTACGAAGGGATACGAAAAGGTATTTTATAAAAAAAATTGGAAAGCCAAGCAATTTGATTAGTTAAGGTTTGTGGGTAGTATGAATACTTGTGTCTCAGTTTATTAACAAGGTAAGTTAAATTTGTCAAAAGAATTTTTTGTTTAGTTCGCCGTATTGTATAATTTCTTGTTAGATACGATCCTTATTAGTGTAACTATATGGTTGGTTATTTTTTATATTTAATAATTGGTATGTCCTACAAATGATTGGCAAATGCCTGTTCTTTGGATTTCCAAATCGCTCTATGCCTGTCTTCATCTACGGTGTCCATCATAGTTCCTGACTGTGATTTAGAAGTCCATATTGAAGATATGTCATAAAAGTATTAAGCGTAGCATTTTCAAAGTGAAAAAGACGGATGATGTGTAACTGAAGTGAGGCCAGGCCGGACACGTCTATCGCATACACCCAGAGTTGGCACAAATCATGACAGATTGGTTGCCACAAGATAGGTCGACGACGAGGAAGTCCTAAACGGAGATGGCGGGATGCATTAGACACCTTTGAAAGGGACTGGCAGTATCTCTAACAACAGAGTTCGATTTTAGGGTCAAACATAGATTTTCAAATATGGAATAACATCGTTTTAGGTTTAATAACGGCTCCGAGGATCCATTGAGACTCTTTATATTATCCTATAATTTCGCTGCACTGGAAAGCAACCAATTAGGTAGATGATAAATCTTAGGATCATATTCGACCAAGTGCCGAACACAACTAAGGACAGACATAAAGACAAATTACACGTTAATCAATTTGCTAAGACTACGATCTTCAGTAATGACATAATGAGTCTGACTGAAAGACAAATCTACGTAGTTATACTCTATTCATATAATAAATACACGTGCGGAAACAATATGACAGACAACGTATTAAAGTAATTTAGAATAATTCTAGTTAAGGATATGTTTTGTCCCTCAATCGTGTGTAATTGCGTCACGAACAAATTAAATATTATATATATTTTATTGTTTTCTATATACATATAGGCACGACTGTTATCGTCGGAGGGGTAAGTAGAGCTTTAATTGCCTTACATTTTGCCATAAGTACCAGGTAATAAGTGGCAAGCCTATTGCTGTCTTCCGAGTACATTTTAAGATGTCGTGCTTCTGCTAAGAATTGGAAGT
This sequence comes from Catocala sponsa, assembly GCA_963564715.1. Lineage (NCBI taxonomy): Eukaryota > Metazoa > Arthropoda > Insecta > Lepidoptera > Erebidae > Catocala > Catocala sponsa. Next base: position 21,213,752 of record OY751341.1, on the reverse strand, counting down.
CTGATACGGAATACCAGAAAGACCACCAGATTCCGTGCTGCGATCGAGAATATAGTTATATATAATATCAGCCCTGTATTAAACTGTCCCCCTGCTGGGCGCGGGCCTCTTCCCAGTGTGAGAAGGGTAAGACAACAGTCCACTACGCTGGCCCAGTGCGGATTGGCAGACTTTACGTATCTTCGAGAACATTATATAGAACTCTTAGACATCACAGGTTTCCTCACGATGTTTTCCTTCACCGTTAAAGCAAGCGATAATTAACTATTTATAGAGAATATTCCCAGAAAAATTCCATAACTGTCCGACCTAGGGATCCAACCCGAGATCCCATAATCCTCATGATTGCCGCAAATGGGACCGACGAAGCAATAATTTTAATGCGTTGTATTTTATCTTAAGTCATTAAATTGAAGATTACTTTTGGTATAGATGTTTGATGAGTAATCAATTTCCAAGAAGGTATAAAATGTGTCATATTCCAATAATAAGTAAAGTATTTGTTTATTCTAAAATAATTTATTCTGCCCTTACACATCTTGCCAAATTTTAATACTATAGAGCATTAGTTCCCAAAGTGGTCCAGGTGGGCCCCCGGGGTCCACGGGAGTCTCGACGGGGGTCCACGTTGGCGTGACAAAAAATGGGGATCCAATTCGTAAGCAGGGGTCCACGAGAAAATTTATTTGCTTTCGATAGTGAAGAATTAAAATGTTGGCGTCAATGTAGGCAGATAATATTTTAAGAAGCTCTAAACTTGTAAAAACTTGCATATTCCATATTCAGTGCCAGTGGTCTCGAATCTATCGATTTGTCAGTAGAGAATTACTAAAAAAAAAAGGTTAGCCCGCCTACCGTGGAGTTTAGTCCCAAGAATTTAAAAAAATAAATAAAAGGTCAGACCGTAGAGATGTGATCAAATTTTTTAGAATATGGTAGAAATGTAGCTGCAGGATGTCCACCGGAACCAGCTAAATTTTGAAAGTGGTCTATGAGGAAAAAGTCTGGGAACCTCTGCTATAGAGTATAAAGTTACGTACTTATTAAATAGTTAATTATTGCTTGCTTTAACGGTGACGGAAAACATCGTGAGGAAACCTGCATGTTTGAGAGTTCTCCATAATGTTCTCGAAGATATGTGAAGTCTGCCGACCCGCACTAAGCCAGCATGGTAAACTATACTCTATATCTCACACATAAAAGGCAGTGTGCAGACAGCAGTGAAACAGTTTAATGCAGGGCTGATATTATAATTATTATAGAGTACTAGATGCTCCCGCGGATTCACCCGCGTTAATCGTTACTGCGCCGCCCCCGTGGGTCGTAGCGTGATGTTATATAGCCTATAGCCTTCCTCGATAAATAGGCTATCCAACACTAAAATAATTTTTCAAATCAAACCAGTAGTTCCTGAGATTAGCGCGTTCAAACAAACAAACTCTTCAGCTTTATAGTATTAGTATAGAAAATACTTGCGGAGCTGTGGTAGTTTTACAGATAGCAAGACGCAAAGTAAATCCAGACTCGCCCCAGCAAGCAATACAAACAATATTTGTTCTAAACAGGAATCGAACTAATAGCATAGCCCTTAAAGTTGTGTCGTTTTTTATATTTTGCATGTATAATTATTATTATATTTAAATATTAATGTATATTTACACTAGCTACCCGTATACAAAACTTTAACAAATTATACACCTCTGTCTAAAACCGCATAAAAATCCGTTTAGTAGTTTTTGAGTTTATCGCGAACAGACAGACAAACGCGGCGGGGGACTTTCGTTTCATAATATGTAGTGCAGTGTAAAAACATATTACATGTTTAAAAATGGGATGATAATAATAATAATAATAACCATCTTTACTGGCTTGTGTTGTTTATAAGAATTGATAATATTTTTGTTTTAATTTCAGGTATTTTTCTATCTACTCTTATCGATGGGCGATTACGTGACTCAGTGATATCTACAAAAATACACGTAACAATACCAAAATATTATATCATTAAATAATATAATTATATAATATTTTGCTATTGTTATATATCGTATAAATATCAACATGTAATTAAGAAAATATACGTCATTATCGGATCTAATATAATAAAGCCGAGGATTTTGTATGTTTGAACGAATTCACAACTACAAGACCGAAATGGAAACTTTTTTTAGTCTATGTAGTCCGTTTATTGACAAGATAGGCTTATAAGTCAAACGAGAGAAGTTAACCCTAAACGCGATTTTACGCAGTTAAATCCGCGGGGCATAACTAGTGTAGAAATAAAGATATGACATTGAAAATTTAGTTTATCGCATAGTTATTACTTTTTTATTTCCATAGCCAAAGTTATCTGACTACAATATTTATCTTTAATTTTAATACAATACGTATATTGTTTAATATTATGCAATGTTGATAATAATATTTGATTAATAATAATGCCTACATTGGAATATTTGCTCAATTATTTTTGTATGATAATCGTTATATTTAAAGCTGGCATAAACAAGTTCCATTTAAAAAGAAAATAAGATGCATCGTCATAAAAGTATTGTGTTTGGAATAAAGAAGTTAAAAATGGCGCCGTCTTGTCCGGCAGGCATACAAAGACGTCTTTATAAAGGGGAAAATATCCAATAGTTCCTTAGATGGATTAAGTATTGCTATATTTATATAGTTCGTGGGTAGCTCAATCACATGCTCGAGCAATGTTGCTAGGTGTAATATTGCCATAAACTGAATTATTAAATAAATAAAATCTTCCAAAATGCGAGCATTTTGGATCACACATAATCGGTTTAAAACTGGTAAGCAATAACCAAATCTAATTTCAGAGGTTTCCTTCTTCAAAAGAGGTTTAAAACTGTTACTATCACAGTAGCCAGTTACTTGGGCTGTATCCTTGATATTGCTCCAGTCCATATTGGTCGGTACCTACTCACTCTACCTATTAACGAACTCACTCGACTGCCACTTTGGGCAATACACATTTTTTGTATCTTATACCTGATTTACATCGTGGGCTTTATTAAGTTCAGTTCTGCTTCAAAATATTTTCGAAAACTGTTCATATAAGTTATACGAGGCACCATATACACACATCAACAGAATCTAGGGATATATTATATTTCTTCAAATATCTAAAAATCTATGAAGAATTTTCTGATAATTATAATAAATTGAAGAATGGTAGATTACTTTAAGGTCTTTAATAAAAAATAAAATCCATTTCGTTTATTTTTTGTTTTAAATAAAAATGTTAATTTTTGTAATCGCCGTAGTTAATTTGTATGATAAAGAAACTTCATTTCTTCTTTATAAAAATGATATTAATTAAAATTTAAAAATCTTATAGAACTAATCTAATTATTAATAAAATCAGTGTTGCCACCTCTTACATTAATTACACACCGACATCGATTGTTCATACTTAAAATTATATTGTCAATGTCTTGCTGCGGTATGAGGTCCCATGTTCTTTGCAAGTGTTCGGAAAGTTGTTGTTCCGTCGTCAAATTTGGCGGGCAATCTCTCAAAGCTTTTCGTTGTAACATGTCCCAGGCATGCTCGATAGGATTTAAGTCGAGCAACTGTGCAAGCCAATCCAAAACTTGAATATCGTGGTCTCGGAGAGCGGACAACATCAGTCGCGCCGTATGGTAAAGGAGCATTATTGTGCATGAGTAGAAGTTTCTGGCCCATTTGGATTCTGTGTGGGACAATAACAGGCTCTACTACCTCCTCGTCGTATTTTTGTGCAGTCATGCTGCCTTGGATCCAAACGAGCTGGGTTCGCCCGCCAAGACGAATTCCTGCCCACACCATGATTGTCCCGCCTTACTCTGCCTGGAGTTCTCTAAACGCGTGTTTTTCGTGAATCCGGATGAAACCCAAACCGGGACTCATCAGTGAACAACACCAAAGACCATTGTTCGTCACTCCATGGTAAATGCTCTCGAGCCCACAAGAGTCGCCGACCGCGATTGCCACATCACAATACTGGAACACCTAGCGGTCTTCGAGCATGACGACCAACTTCATGCAACCTCCTTCGCATGATTTGGTCGCTTACCAGCAGCTGATAGTAACACGATAACTACCCGTGTGCTGTTCAGACACATCCCCAGTACTGCAATAACGTGACCACAACCTTGATATCACGTTTTGGCTGGTGTGTAGGGCCTCAGCAACGACGCGTTGAATACCACAATTTTTTAACATGCCCACGGCTCGTAACATTTCATCTCGATTTAAATGACGACTTGACATGACTCTTAAAGCTCACACGGCACGTTAAATTAAAAAAGAAAAACAATCTAATCCCTTTGCATTCATTAATATCCATAAAAAAATGTTAATTTTCCTTGTAACGAATTACCAACAATTTTACCGCCGTATTTTGTTTTTATTTAGATTTTTTATTTACTTACATTTTAAATTTTGAAAATAGAATAAAAGAGGTTTCAATCGGTATATAAACTTTTTACGTCATCTAAAAAGATTTTAAACTATAAAGTCGTAAATAATTTAGGATTAAGTTATCCTTAGATTCTGTTGATGTGTGTATTTGCAGTCCTGTAGTAACTCCTTCTAGAGTGCTGAGTAGCACATCAGCATCCGTCGAAACGATTTTTGTCTGTTTTGTTTGCTTCTTCACTCGGCGTCAAAAGACAAAGACGAATTGTATTAAATAAAAATGCCAACCAAACCCCGATTTCCTTGAACTTGGTACTGGTTATTAGCTACCCGTTATGACAACTCTATGTATTTTTATTAATCTACAAATATAAATATTATTTTTAATAATTTAATCAATTATTTTATAGCTTTATCACACCTAGCAACATTTAACAAGCTATGAACCGAAAGCCGTATTTTAATTAATTGAATAATCGTTAAAAACTGGTTAGAATGGTACACCAAAGGCATTCATAATATTAGCCCTACCTATTGATCATAGTATACAGTGTGGATCGATAGAGTTCACAGACGCTAGAAAACTTTATAAAGCACTCTAAAACATGCATAATCTATACTAATATTATAAAGCTAAAGAGTTTGTTTGGTTGAACGCGCTAATCTCACGAACTACGGCTTCGATTTGAAAAATTATTTTAGTGTTTCATAAACCATTTATCGAGGAAGGCTATAGGCTATATAACATCACGCTACGACCAATAGGAGCGGAGCATCAATGAAAAATATTGCAAATACGGGGCGAATTCTCTTATGTGAAGCGGCTGAAGTTGTGCGGGTCAGCAAGTCCCTTCATTTTTCGTTCACCAAAACAATAATTATGTACTTATCAAAGGTAGTACGTAAGTTATATAGTTTGTCTCGGTTTGGTTTCTTTTGATACATCGGATGAAATGTTTGATTGCACGGATGGCATAGTGGTTAAAGTGGTCGCCTCGCCAAGTGTTGTGGGTTCGATCTCCATACGGGACAAAAAATTGTTGTTTCGAGTCTGGGTGTTCTTTGTGTCCGTGTTTGAATGTTTGTAAAATCCCCCGCGACACAGGAATTATTCCTAGTGCTAGATGTCTTAAGTCAAAAAATTTGTAGAATATTTATCTCAGACTAACTCTAAGAAGTTATACAGTTCATACAGTGTCATAATTTGAAAATGTTAGTTTTGAGTCTATAGTTCATGGTGTTTCTTACACCGTTAGAAAATATAACATTACCGTAAAATAAGGAATTTTATAATAAAATAATATTCTCGTAATCCCGTTAGTTACGACCTGCTTTGTTTTTTCTTTCTTTATTCTTATAAAAGTAAAAAGAAAAAGCATCTAGGATTTTATTTACGATAAAAATAATATTAAATATCCATATTTTATTTTATTTTTATCGTAAATTTATTAATATTTTTATTTAGAAAGACATCTTTATTTATTGTGAACAAAGCTCCACCTAATGAGATCAAGCTCTGTTTCGTGTCAAACTTTACAACCATACAATTAAAAGTGAACTCAGAATCACAACTTGTAGATTACAAAACATTTATCCATGATTCGAACTCACAACATTCTACGCGGCGAGGCGACCGCTTACCGTAACCCGAGCAATCAAATTATATTGCTATACAACAATTTAAACGCAAAGAAAATTTAATTACAACTAGTTATACAAAATAGAATAACTAATCCCTAAAAACTAGAGCGAGGTTCGTAACACGCCAAGACAAACCTTGAAGTCAAAAAGCACAGCAAGTCTTGAGCTCATTAAAGTTAATTAAGTGTCCTACTACAATCAATTAAAACACCAAAAAGTTCCAAACACCATATCACAGTAAAACATCTACAATTATTATTTTAATGTGTAAGTACTTATTAAATGTGAAATTGTTATATGAATAACGGTCCTAGTCATAAGGCCCTACATAGACGTGAAATTTTTGATCGCCACTAAAGCCAATTTTAACCCTTTCGCTATCCCGTGATAGACACAATAGAAAATCTATTGTTATGTATCATATGTGATTAGGGCAGGAAATCTATTAATTTCAATTTCAAACCTTTTTGCATTCCATAATGTACAAAAGATCTTATAGTTAAGTTTGGTAGTTAAGGGCCCTGTCGGGCGCAGCAACAATAGAATAGAAAAAGCAGTTATGTACTTCTAAAAAAACTAATATAAATTTACTTTATTGGTAGTTTTATGCATTATTACTTTTATACTAAAAGTAGCTATTATTATTTTCATTTTAATAATTATATCCAATACCTATCTATTATAATAATTTTTATTTAATATTTTTTGTTTTATTAGTATCCAGGTCGAGAGTGGATACACGTGTCCCATGAAGGTTTGCCATGGACTCAATGCACTCAATGCAATGTTCGTCTATTGCGTACGCTACACCACATGTAGAAATATAATCGCGTGTAGACTAAATTAAACATGTATAATTTGTTGCGCAAATCTATACTAATATTATAAAGCTTAAGAGTTTGTTTGTTTGAACCCGCTAATCTCAGGAACTACTGGTTCGATTTGAAAAATTATTTTTGTGTTGGATAGCCTATTTATCGAGGAAGGCTATAGGCTATATAACATCACGCTACGAACCACGGGGCGGCGCAGTAACGATAAACGCGGGTGAAACCGCGGGAACATCTATTAGAAACATAATCGCGTGTAGACTAATTTAAACATGTATAATTTGTTGCGCAAATTTTAGATAAACCCACACTGTTTGAGCTAATGTTTAGTGATCATGTTGTGTTAAATGTACTTGAGGTTTGAGGAAGAGGGAGATGTTATGAAAGTGAATACTGTTTCGTCCTTGTATTTCGGACTACATACAAAGCATTCTAAGCAAGCCGGTTTTAATTTCATATTAATTTTATGGCGATGCCTGCATATTTTAATGTGGACAAGTTCATCGTGAAATAGTAATAGACTCTACGTAGACGAGATCTTTTTGCCTGCGAAAGATTTAAACATGGGTAGTCTGCGAAGGGTTATAGTGGACGATGTACGTGGTGTAGACAGGGTTGCCAACCACACTTTATAACAACGTATCCTGATTTATTATAAAAATAAAGTATACGAATATACTTTATTATTTATTTCAGTGTAGTAAAGCCTCGCTGATTTCAGTATGGATAGGCCGGCTCGACCGGGGAAGGACTACCCGCTCACAGAATATCGACGTAAAATAGCAGTATTTTTACTGTTGTGTTGTGTTTCGTTCGGTGAGTGAGAGTACCGGAGACCCAATCACCCCCTTACCTCCTTTCCGCTCCTTCTCCTTCCCACTTCCTTTCCTAAAGGGTCGGCAACGCGCTATTGATGCCTCTGGTGTTGCAGGCGCCCATAGGGTACTGTGACCACTTACAATCAGGTGAGTCGTATGTTTGTTTGCCACGTTAGTTGTATAAAAAACATGAGTAGTCTGCGAAGGGTTATAGTGGGCAATGTACTATCGGCGCCAGCGACGGATGACCATTTCAGAAAAATTTTCGCTTGCATATGTTGACCAGTTGAATTTGTATCGCCTTAGAATCAGTAAACAAATGTAAAGTGTAAAAAACCTCAAACAAAGAAAGAGGCGTGTCACGGGTACGGGTACCAAGTGTTGGGCTGCTATGCGATTTTAACCTTAGGAGTGGTCATCCGTCGCTGGAGTCGATAGTACGTCGTGTAGATAGGGTTGCCAACCATACTTTATAATAGCGTATCCTGATTTATTATAAAAATAAAATATACGAATATACTTTATTTCCAATCTTCACTGTAACGTAATCCCTTACCCTGATCTTAGTATCATTGCGATTAATTAGAAATCAAAACTTTTGTTGGAAAGTTTAGGTACTAAAATATTAATAGACGCAAATGCAAATGTTCCATAGACGCAGTGACATTAAAATACTTTCGTAACATAAACATCACGTAACGCTTTACACGTGTAACCCCGAAAAGTTTGATAAACGTGTGTCGGACCCACTTTTTGGCGGCTGTATTTAAGTCACACTTATTATGTGGCGAGTCTATTGCCGTTCACCGAGCAGACATCCGGTCAGCATCTAGACATTTTTCGAAGAGAAAATTTCAATGTCACTTACGCCATCGATAGTAGGACTTCATGACCGGCTGTTTGTAGCCTACACTCACCGGTTCAACGAGGCCAAACACCAACATCTTAACTGATATTATAAAAGCGAAAATGAGTTTGTTTGTTTGTTACCTTTTCACGCCTAAACCACAGAACCGATCATCCTGAAATTTTGCATATACGTTGTCAGGTGTACAGAAACGGACATAGGCTACCTTTCATTCCGAAAGAAATTACTGTTCCCGAGGAAAACAACAAAAACGTTCTCGTGATAATAGATGACGCCACGTTTCTTTCGAATCATGATTGAATTATATTATTATAAGCAGAATACAACCCGAATTGATTGTCAAATTCTAAATTAACGCGAGTGAAGCCGCGGGCAAAAGCTAGTATATTATATTATAACTAGATGTGCCCGCGGTTTCACTCGCGTTTATGGTTACTGCGGGGCCCCGGTGGGTCGTAGCGTGCTGTTATATAGCCTTCCTCGATAAATAAGATATCCAACACTAAAATAATTTTTCAATTCGAACCAGTAGTTCCTGAGACTAGCGCGTTCAAACAAACAAACAAACTCTTCAGCTTTATAATATTAGTAAGTATAGATATAACATGTACACATTAACTATGTGAAATTATGACATGAATAACGGATCTAGAGCGGTATTACAGTCACCAACAATGACGCGAGCGGCAAATTAATATATGACCAAGATTTCACGCTACGTATGTTAATTTTATTTTTTTTTAAATTGTACTCCATCATAGGTACTTGTACGAACATAGGTTTAATTGATGCTAAACAATATATAATAAAAAATGTACACGGCTATTATTATGGTGGAATTTAATATATGCAATGTTTGAACCGGTTTTGATCCGATTGTCACTGGTGGAAAGGTGTTGCTGCCGACTTTAATGGCTGTGTTATTATTATAATTACAATGTGTAACATTTAAGAGATATATATATATTATAATTAACAATAATAATTAATGGAAAAGTTGGAACGAGTAGTCTTAGGAAAAAGCTTTAAGCGCCACTGCGATCTGATTCTACTAGAACTTACGCTATTCAAGGTTACAATGACTATGATATCATTATAAAAAAAAAATGTGTGTGTGTACCAGAGTACACAGGTAAGAAGTGAAACTTCTTTACGACATATCATTTTTCTACTATTTGCAACTTCAGGAAAATGGGGTAGATAAGGCTTAAGCCTTAAGAAAAACAATTTTTTCCGTATTAAATTAAAGCTATTTTATTATTATAGACATGTATACAATTAATGAGTAATTTATTTTATCATTGTTCTTATTATAATATCATTGCTATTGTTGTATTTCATCAATAATGATAGCATCATTATTACTATTGTTGTCATTATTAAATATTTTTGTAATTAATGGCTTGTGGTAGCTAAAATATGAAATATATGTTTTACATTCTACGGATTCTAGTAGTCTTGTAAAAACTGCGTCAATTGTAGTACCAGATCTTGTTGTTGATGTTTGTGGACTGTTTTGTAGACATAGATTTATATACATTCACTGATACTTACAATCAAAAAGTGAGGTTAACCTCAAATAAATATTAAAATCATGCTCATACGTGTTGAATTTATAAAACGAAATATATAATCACTCTCACTTTTCTTGTAAATTCACTTAAATTTGAATAAGTCTTTTTATTTTATCACTTTCAAATTAATATATTGTTATTCTTATTTCAAACCAAACTTCAAAACTAATATATTGTTGTTATTATTATAATATATTACATTATATTCTTTACGTCACTATACTAAACGTTGATAAAAAAGCAACATGGCGCGTAACCGAAAAACGTGACGTTTTTTTTTTTCACTGCTACAAAATTTCTCCCATACGTCGATAAAGAAGTTTCACTTCAAAAAGTGAGGTTAACCTCAAATAAATATTAAAATCATGCTCATACGTGTTGAATTTATAAAACGAAATATATAATCACTCTCACTTTTCTTGTAAATTCACTTAAATTTGAATAAGTCTTTTTATTTTATCACTTTCAAATTAATATATTGTTATTCTTATTTCAAACTAAACTTCAAAACTAATATATTGTTGTTATTATTATAAATATATTACATTATATTCTTTACGTCACTATACTAAACTTTGATAAAAAAGCAACATGGCGCGTAACCGAAAAACGTGACGATTTTTTTTTACACTGCTACAAAATTTCTCCCGTACGTCGATAAAGAAGTTTCACTTCAAAAATTGAAAAAATTGAATAACTATTAACCAGCTGGCAATAACTTTAAAAAGAAAAAATATCAAAAAAAATTAAACACTTTTTATTTTTTAAATGGCATCTTCTGCAGTTGGAATAATTCCTGTCACACGAAACTTTACAAACATTAAAAAAAGGACACACGTATATATAATTTGTTTTAGGGTAACTTTAGCTCGCATGCACTTTTGTTTAAACAAGTGCACGATCCGTCTGATAACAAGCTTAACCCTATGAGTTATGCAGTCGTTGTGCTGCCTCTATAACCATGACATTAGTACTGTCAAGCACTGCGCTGTCTTAATCTGGAAACCCTACTCATCGTAGAACCACAAACACAAGGTTGATTAGCTGCAATATTATATGGGGTTGAGATTCCCCATTCCAGCTATTTCGTATCGTATCTCCCCTCTATTAACAGTCTAGTCATAAAAGAGGGGGTTCTAACGATTGCTAGAGGGTGCGGTATATCATAAAAACAGAAAAGAAAAGTTACTATAGTGGACGGTGTGCCCTATATTTCTTAACATGAAACAAATCTTCCGAGATATCTAATTTAATAATTATACTAACCACATATTATTTCCTTATAGCCCTTACAAGAACATATAGTCCATTTTCACATTTGTTTTATTTATTAAGCTAATATAGCGTACCGGTAGTTAAATGATACATATAAACCCATCTCGATGTATGGTCTTCGAGTCTGTCGTCTCGATTTAAAAAAGAAAATTAAAAAAAGTACAGACGAATTGATAACCTCCTCCTTTTTTTGAAGTCGGTTAAAAAAGCAAATACAGCTTGAAAGCAGTAATTAATTGATTTATTTAAGTTTGTTTATCAAAAAAGACAAGTAAAAAAATATAGTCTATAGGTACAAGTAACATTATAATTAAATGAAAACAGGTTAATTGTGACATTTGTGACAGAAGACAGACATCATTAATGTATATTCTTTCTGTCATCAACGACGAATCATTTATATTTGTTTTAATTTACTTGTCATTTCCGTGAATACCAGTGACTAATAATATAATTAGTTTATAAGGAACGAAACAGCGTACATGACTATTGCTGAAATTGTTTAAAATGTGCGTTTAATAAGAATAAACGATCATAAGGACATACAGCGAGCGACCGAACAGCCACAGGCATTGTGACGTGGGTATATGTGGTAGGTTTTTCTGTCATGAAATTCTCTGTAGCAGCACGGAGTCGGAAACTATAAACTGCAATATGCGAAATGCGGATGTAGTACATAATTATATTATGTGCCAACCTTTTCGGAGGTATGGACGTGAGGTGAGACTATGAATGTATGAAAAAATTGATTTGAACAGGGTGAGGCGGTTCTTCGCGCCTGGGCTGTTGTGCCTACTGTATAAGGCTCAAGTGAGCCCTTGCGTGGAGTACTGTTCTCATCTTTGGCATGGCTCCGGGCAGTACTTGCTGGACGCTCTCGATAGGTTAAAGCGGCAAGCTGTCCGTATCATCGGCGACCCAGAGGTCACGAGATCACTAGAACCTTTGCAACTCCATAGGGACATCGCCTCTTTGGCATGTTTCTACAGTATTTACCATGGGGAGTGCTCTGAAGAGTTATTCCATCCTATTCCGCCCTCCCCTTTCCTATCCAGAAAAACACGTGCTAGGCTTAGATGCAATCCTGACACGGTAAAGTCGATTAGACCGCGCACCAACAAGTTTGGATCCTCATACGTGTTTCCCTCTTCCTTCAATCCTGAGTCCTTTAAGCGGAGCGTGAAAAAGCATCTTCTTAGGCCGTCAAGGTAGGGACCTCACCATCGCCTCAGCTGCTATGAGGATGGTGTGGAGGCCACTGCTCTTAGACCACATGATCGCTTACCATCAAGCGGTGTGGCCATTTTGACGAGCAAAATACAAAAACAAAAAAATTCAACATGATGTGAGTCCAGGAAAAGAGCGGATGAATCCGCCGTTGCGAGATGACAGTACGAATAGGTGTTCTCACCCTGGAAAGTTTTATAGATAAATCGCTTATGAGTACTAACACTGTTACGATATTTCGCCTGATAAGTAAAATTTTCGAGACTTACATACCACCTACACAGTCCTTTCCTTTAGACGCAAATTAATTAGTTTTCTCTCGGGTCAACAACCCACGAGACACCCTAGTAAGTGTTCAAAGGCTGCGGTTACTGTCAGGCTGGTCTTACGCTTTTTAGACAACTTAATTCACACTGCACTTTTGTCCTCTATTGAGCGACTCGTTTTTTAAAGTTTGAGCACCGCGCGAGTGACGCCTGTAGTGTTTCAAACGTGTAAACGCTATGGTTAAGGTCCTTCAGACCGAATCGGTGACGACGGCCATTTATAACGGAGACTGCCTAACTATGCAGGAGATATACGCAGATAGGCCCGAACACAAGTGCACTCTCTATTCATTAATTATAAGCCTATGAAACGGCATTTCACCACGACCGCAGGGAGATCAGACGCCGGACCGACGGCACCTTACTTAGACACGGAGCTGTGCAGCACTGCCAATTTCTTAACGCCGAACTGTTGACATTTTTTTGACAGACATGCTGGTAATACAGGGTATTTTGAATTAACGATAAGACTAGCTAGTTATTAGAGAGCCAGGAAGTGGAAGCGTTAAGTTCGCGGATCAATTGATCTGCGCGATTGCCCTTGCGTCATAGTACCGTCAATCGTAAAACATACAACGTAACTGTCTAAAGGTGTGGTCAAGTGAAAATTAAAAGGGCATGACGTATACGAGTACTAAATATTCATGTTAGCAACACAGAATTTTTTAATTATATTTTTTGCTTTTTACATTTTATTTCGTATTAAGTTTTTTACGAGTAGATACATACATAGATTATAATAAAGCAAATTAGTATTCATAACAATTATAATTGCGTGTTTCTTTTTTTTTTGCGTTAACATTTCCTGATGGACCCGGATGTGCCAATAATCTGCATAGAAGGCATTTTGCTCATTTGGGTTTACACACGTTAATATATTGGCTAGGTACCTAGCCATTGACGTATATAAGGTTATTTACCTGGCCGAACCATAGTTTATAAACAGCGACGGTCGGCCAGAATTTTAAGCTGAAATTGAGCATTCTGTGATGTACCAAACATTTCTGGTGTAGACACGGCCTACCTGCACTGCCCCATATATACCTACCTACGCCAACGAGTATAGCTTAAAGCAATTGTTAAGAAAGAAGGAATATGCTTGACTTATGCTATAGTGTTTTTTCACTACTAGAAAAATACACTAAGAGACTTGTTTTAAGAAACCTGCTTCCAGCAAATGGCCACTAAGTGAAGTTATTAACTTTCTTCATCATTCAATGACGATGATGGCCCATTGATGACCTGTGTACTGCCTCGGTGTTGCATCAGCAGTGAATGCGTCTCGGGTCTCATGAAATATTTAGCAGCAGTGCGGATTGTGGAGCTATACCCAGTAGACTAGCAATAAGCTTGGTCCCTATTATATGGAACCGATAAACATAACTGGCAAAATATACATCTGCCTACAGTCTTCTTCTTCAGTGATATAGGCGTGATACTATTTATTAACTTATGTATGATGGCCCATAGAAGTATAATGCGTACTGCACGCCTTCAAATGGCTCGAGTTATCCATCTACCATATCGTCAATACGTCAATGATGGTAAAGGATATTGACGTCACTCAAAGCCCACGAAGGATGATAACGTCACACATTAACGATAATGATTCTCATTATTCACCTATCAAGCCTAAAACCTACCCATTTTGAGTCACCATTTGTCTATATTGGATGCTATCCTAAGTTGCCTTTCTAATCATATAATCGTTTAAAAATCTATACATGAACTTTTACCTGAAGGCCATGAAACAAATGTTTCAAGGAAATACGTTCAACGTATAATATATTGAGCGTATTCGCATAAAGCATGTATAGTGGGCTTCTGGTTAGGTCTCCTACAGCCATCTACAGAGAAGCATAGAATAATAACTATTACAGTGTAAAGAAGTGACTGTTATTCGCGTAGCAGTACGACTGGCAGTACTACAAAGCTAACGTCACTTGGTTGCCACCAATCGCGCGCGAATGAGGAGCACTTTTGCTTATTTATAGCGTGGTCTTTGTCGTGCTCGATGAGCTCAGCCCTAAGACAATAAGCCGGGTGCTTCAGAAATAGTACCTACTACCATTCCTGAAGCACCAGGCTTTTTAGGTATTTTTAGTATCATTGCTTCCGTAATGAGGTGTCAGGTGTGTAATAGTAGCGTGCTAGCTGATAGTCGGGTTTAAGAATAAACCAAAGCAAAAATATGTACAGTTAATTAAAAGATGCGACCTCAAGATATGTTCCTTACAACAAGGATATAACTGCTTACAAAAGATCTTCTGTAAGTTAAAGGTACTTCTTCAATCAATCCCATTTATAAAGACGTTGAGCTGTGCCGTATATTGTAGAAGTTTCCCGCTCAAACCTTTAACTGCTTGTTGGTCTTCCAAGGGCTTTCATAGCTAGTGACCATGAAGCACAACGTGACGCATCTCAAATTCAAATATTTTCTTCCATAAAATAGATAAAAGTATTATTTGGACGGGTCAACATTAAAAATAATAACATTTACTGACATGACATTTTTAATTTTTAATTATTGTTTGACATATATTATATTCTTAATTGAATTGTACCACAATAACCTTGCCTAACATTTATTATTTTTAATGGAGTTGTTATTGTAATTAATTTATTATTTTTTTATGATTAAGTACTAGTAATGCACAATCAGTAAAGATATCTGTAAAATTGCATGCCTTCAGGCGGATTATGGAGAGACCAATTTATATATATTATGTTATCTGAATTACCCATTTTCGCAATAAATGAGTTTGAGTTTGAGTTTGAATAGTAAATAATAGAATTTTCAATACAATATAGACCTCGGCGTTATCTGATCATATCAGAGACATTTTGAGGCATAGCTACGTTAAACCGTCGAGCGTTGTTGAATATCATGAAAGTGAATGATCCAATAGAACTATGCCAGGATCGTAGCAAATGGAAAACTGTAGTCGCTGCCTATGGCGTGATTCTATGTATGTATGAAAAGATCCAGTTCGAGGATATAATTTGATATGAGAAGAAGCAGGCAAAGAAACTCAAGGCCATTATAACAAAATATTAGTACATTTGTAATACGACTCGACACATGATACCTAAGCATAGGTTTTCATACATCTTATAATAGCGTCCCGAGATGCAACGCCGACGAACCAATGCAAAGTCATGTTTGTCGATCAATAACGTGGATTTGCATACAACTATGAAACTGACGATCTGACGTCTCGTTCCAGGTTTGAGCGGGCTTCCCGTTGTATCCTAACTCTCTTACGTCTTTATAAACAGTATTAATATTATGTATATTATTATAGAAAAAAGGTTTGTGTTTTTGTTTGTAACAAGTAACCTCAAAAACTACTAAGTACTGTAAAAATATTTTACAGAAAGGTACTTTATCCAGAAGCAACATAGGCTGTATAACATTACGCTACGAGCGATGGAAGCAGTGCAGTAATGTAATATAGCATATGTTATTTCTGAAACTACTAATGTATAAAAACGGGCATGAAATCGCGCGGGAAAGCTATTTTCCATATATTTTCATATAGGCACATGTGTACATCCATATTTAGTCAAATATGTTTCAGATTCTGCGTAATAAGGGGCAAGAAATCATATATAGCCATCTACAAGTATATTATTAATGAGCGCCGTTATACTTTCTAATAGAAAACACTACCAGGTACGTACGTTTTACTACTGCAATATTTCCTAATAACACAATACTCGACCTAAGCATCAAACCCGGTACCTCAAGAATTTCTGTAAATGTAAGCAACAAACTTATGCCAAAAAACAATAATTAAATGAACAAAAGTATACTAATCAATGTGTTCGGGATAAGCATATGATGCATGCATACAGACTACATGGCTAAATGCATGCATGCACGTCAGAAACCATTCATTTGTTTATCTACGTGCTTGTTACAAAGCAGAACGTCGTTATACAAGCGCTGCTGGTGGCCAATACTTGCATAAACATGCGTGCAACACTAGTGTATGCATGTCATGCTCAAATACGAACATCATGCTTAATGCGTGCATTAATTGTCTCGTGAAATGACAGAAACATTGCGCACCAATGTTGGATTCCTGATCATAATATCCGTATTAGACCCTAAAAGCTTCTGAGAATTTCTTCCTCTACGAGAATCTAATTCTAAATAGAATAAAATATGACCTAATAGCTGATACATATTATGAGGGCAGCTATCAATCACGTGGTTCCGGGTTCGATGTCTATCTAGGTTAGCCAGTCTCATTAGATATATAGCTCAAAAAATTCTAAGTGATAAATAATGCCGCTTGACACTTATAAAAACGTATAAAACATATTATTTTATGTTATATTACCTATGTGGTTATAGTTCTAGTACACATGTGCTTTATAGCAGGTATGTATAGGTACCTTTTAAATTCCATTGTGAACAATGTATCTTAGCAGAGAACTTTGACTTTGACTCCAAAATGTCATAAAACTCATAATATATTAAGGAAGCCAGCACTATTTAATCAAATTTTATTTTGTCTTAAGAAAACAAATATACATAAGTATTATCATTTATTATCCTTGTATACGCCAGACAAGTAACTACATTATTGTAATTATGTAGGTAGTCATAGCAAAAAGTAACTACGCAAATAAACGCCATTATTTATGTATCCAATATGACATACTCCTTCGTAAATTATATACAATTCGTAATTTGAATAACTATTGACAATAATGGAATAAAGTTCAAGGTGTTTTATTATAGGTAAAATCTAATTTAACATCCCAATACGTAAAGGAAATACCCGGCGGTAAGCAATAATGTAAATAAAAAAAATGTTGTCTGACATGACTCAGTACACGAAAAATATGATGACGTCATAATATTTATTTAATGATAAATTACCTGATAAACAATGTATCAAGTACATTAAACATATTATGCCTAGCATATCACAAATTATTTATAATTGTTTACGTTTTTCTAAAGCACTGATATCTTAAAAATACTGCTATAATTTTCACTAGGCTTGTATTTATAAAAACAGGATTTGACACAAAAAATATATTTTAATAATATTAATGTGATAAAATGAACAATAATTATAGGCGGCTCCACACATGGTCGCGCCTACATATTTAAATAAAAGAATAAGACCTATGATGAAGTTAATTAAAACCATTTTGCTTAAGTGACATCAATTGGGTTGCTGAAGTGTGTAACACAGAAAAACAATGATGAAAGTTCTTAAAAACACAACACATTCTTGAATTATGAAGAGCACATTATTAATGGTGATGTTTTATAAACAGGCATGTCTCGATGCCAATTTAATAAACTAAAAACTGATCAATTTATCAGATAAACACAAACTATGTATCAAATATTTTTTTAGAAGATTCCTAATTTATAAGGTGGTGTAACTGGTTGTTTAGACAGCCGGATAAAAAATACTAGAATAGAAATAGGCATTAAATTCATAAAAATATCTATTTAATATTCCATTTGTTAAACCTGACTAACAATGACTAATTTCCATATGTAAATGGGAATAATAAACATTGATTAATATGATTATTACATATTTAATAGCAAATATTGCTATTAAATATGTAGAAACAGTTACATTACATAGAACTGGTACCATATAAAATAAGTAAGTGGAAAATGTTTCTATTTCAACCACTTAGCACCTAAAAAATTAACAGCATCATGAGAAAATAGCTAATTTAAAAGCCCCAAATCAACTTTTATTATCTATGAAAATATCTTTATTTTCTATACCACTTCCTGCTTATAATAAAATATCTTTTAAATTAGGATTTAAATCAATCAACATTATAATAGCACAGGCTGAATGCATAAGTAATGTCTATAAAAAATAAAAGTAAGCAAATGAAAGCAAAGAGTTTTTTTTATAACAGCCTTCAAGGAGCAACAAACACCTTGCTAAACTATATAACTTAGGTTTATCTTAATTTTCACTTTTATGTATATATTCTATTCTAGCTTACATGTTATCTAATTGTTATTTAGATAACAAGCAAAAAAATCCTCAGTATAAAATTTTTCTTTCAACTTTAATTACAAACATTTGAATAGAAATGACATTAATGAAGAATTTCATTATAATGTTATTATTTTTTCATCTATTTTTTTATAAATGAACAGTTGCTTAATTCCAGTCTTACTATATTGCTTCATTCAGTTTTATTGCCTAATTTATATCCAGACTGAGATGGTGAGAAAGATAGTAGGTACTCTTAGTTTCAGTGGTGTATGTTTATATAAAAAAACATTGAATGACTCACCTGCTTCAACCTTTCCACATCGGTTCTAGCTTGTGTATATGCAGATGTAGGCTGTGCAGTCGCAGTTGTCGAAGGATATGATGGGTATTCCAAATTGACATTGAGTAACTGTGCGGCATTGTCTCTAGCTTCATATGCAAGCCCTCGGATTTCTAGCTCTGATGCTGTGTGCATGAGAGACTGTAGATCCAGTTCCTGGACATCTACTGACCCCTTGTACATGAACTCTACAAGGAGGTTGATCTCGGAGAATGGTATCCCCTTCAGAATCACAATTGGATGTTGACATGGGTTGTCCCTAGTGAAAAACATACAAAATTTATATCATATTTGTATGTACTGTAATTTAAATATTATCTCACTATTTATTAACCAGACATATTTTTTTTGTTATCACTAGATAATATAATTATTATAAGTATACATATTATATTCGACTCCTATGACATTTATGTAACATTATTACTCATGTAGTTACATATATGTATTAATTTTAAAGTATATAATTTTTAAATACTCATTAGAAGGTAAAGCTCATTGCAAAATATACATTGCTCATGTCTGTATACATTACAGAGTATTATAAATAACTTCACTAGAAAAAATAATGATGTCATAATGACCAAATGGAACAGATTTAAAACTGATGTGTAATAAATATACAATTTTGTAAATGGAAACCTACTCCTAATGCATTTTCAAAGGAAAAATAAATGTACTTACTTGAATATTTGCTCGAAATACGGACTGCATGCTGAGAGCACGAGCTTGTGCGCCTTGAGGGTCCCGTCGCGGCAGGAGAGCGTCACGTCCGCGAGCGCCGACGACGAGTAGATAGTTGTGAACAGCTGGCTCAAGTTCTGCAGGTGGTTGTTCCACTTCAAGTGGAACGTCTTATCGCTCACCAGCCCCTGCATCTGCACCACCACATACACTTTTAGATCACAAATCACACTACTTCACGACTGATGGATCATCGACAGAAAACCGACTCTGCTGCGACCGCTACATAAAATTATAATTATTACAACTTATTTTTAGAACGATGCCCGTAAAAAACACTATACGTACGCGGTATGACAGTGTAATATACCGTAGGTACGCGCCGCCGACGGAATTTAGAGCTATAAAATTTTATTTATATTTTATTCGGCAAAATGGAATTTCTGTCAAAAATCATGCCGGCGTAAATTCCTTACCTCGCAAATCGCTTAACCGACTTCTCGATTTTTCACAAATAACACCGAAACATTTCACAAAATTAATACAATAATTATGTTACACAGAAAGCCGTGTCGTAAAAAACAGAGTGGGGCACGCCGTGGCCCCCTCCTTGCCCCGGCCCCCTCGCACACAATCAATATACGGAATATGAGAGCGCGGCGCGCCCCCTCGCCCCCCGCATGCTTTATTATACCGTAATTAATATACAACTTTATAAATTGTATTATAGGCTAGCGGCATATTATCTTCTGTGTAGGAATGTGTATAATTTTATAGGTATTCTTAAATATTAATTATATAGGTGCGCACTCACTTAGATAATACATCAAAATAACATTACATGAATAAATCGGAAATACACTGGCACGTACCGTGGTGTTTTATTGACATAAACATTGATATAGAAACGTATCTGGTTGAGTTTAGGCTTTCCTTTACTTTAAATTAAACGAAAGCAATATTTTTATATCTTAATTTTCATGTTTTTGAATGTTTTGAACCCACTTTGGGCCCCTTCCTTTAAATAAATTAGATAGATAGATAGGTAGGTAGTACATTGTTAGTGTATTGCTGTGAATGTGTGCGTGAAGTACTTCAATCTCTTTCATATCGGCACACAACATAACACATACACATTACACCAACACAGAGGCAAACGGGAGAATAGACTGGCTGACGGATTCGGATAGTTTTGTTTTTATTTAGATTCCATCCTTCCGTCTATACGTCGGAATGAGTAATGGATTTATAAATGAGTGTAAAATTATTAAGATGAAAAGTAGAAATATGAGGAAAACGCAATGTTGCATAAATATTTTAACATTAGGTATGAATATAACTATCTTTGTACATATATCACATTACGGTTGTTGTACCTTTTGTACTCTATGTAGGTACCTATAGCAAGTAGGTTGATGCGAGCGTGGGCGAGGTTTAATAAATGAATAATGTACGATATACTACTGGTCGCAGGCGATGTAATGTACGCTATAAGTAGGTACCTACATTACAATAAGTAAAAGCCGTAAATTTAGAAAATATTTACTTATTTTTCATAATTTTCTTGTTTGCTGCGTACATTTAAGTTAACTTATCATTCAAAGTTAATTTAGATATTTACATTATGGAAAGTTTGTATGTAATCAGTAGCGTATGTGCTATAAAATTAGATAATTAGGTAGGTACACTAATTACGTACCTGTCCAATAAGTTTCTAATCCATTAGGCTTTGATTTAATTTACTTATTAAATTACATAATTAATTTTATATCTTATATTTACTAGTAGAGCTGCTATTATAACAAATTACTGGATTTCTTATCTTTAAACATAAAACTTTAAGAAGGAATAATAAAAATGGTATGTGACCGTTAATTGCATGTTTTATTTCATCATTAGTGAGTTTCTATTAACTTCACAAGACAGCCGGCAAGATAAAATAAAAGTTAGAAAGTTGCTAATAATTGTTTGTATGTCGTAAATATAGTCTAGAATATCTTCCTTTAGGTTAATATTTTATTGGACTCGCTCAGAGTATTTATGCTGCATTTGTATGTTCTCAGAAGCAACAAGATCAGTCCACCGAAATATATTAAAACATACTTAACCATACATTTCCATATTAAGAACTCATATTGGCAGTAGCTGGCATTTTATTTATTTAGTTGATATTTTATATTAGTACAAAGAAAGAGTAAATATATGATATTAAAAAAATATAATAACTATAATTAAACCAAAACAAAAATTCGTCGCATAACTTTAATCACTAATAAATAATAATATAGAAATACAAAGTACTATGTAAGTAATATTCAGTAGCCAGCATGTCAATTAATAAGTTCGTAAGCCTGTTGGCAAAATAAAAATATTATTATGAAATACAGAACTTTATATTATACATGGAGTCATTGAAAACAGAGAATAGGTATATTGTATTTATTGATAACAATCGTCTGATTACTTGACAGGATTTAATAGGTTACCCTTAAGCCTAGTTCAGACTAGGCTAGTAATTTAGTAGAGTAGCGAGTAATTTAGTGGCTAAATGTGTGCGAACCACAAAAAATTTGTCAAGTAGTTTAGTGAATGATTAAGTCGAGTCGATCCATTTTACTATATTTTTATCGGGCGAGTAGCACCTCCCACCACGCGTCCGTGCTCACTGGTTCACTGGCTAAACAAGTCCGAACCTGTTGATTAGTCGAGTTCATTAGTGGCCGCAAAAATGTCGTTTCGCTGGAGCGAAGAAACAACTTTAAAATTTATTTCCAAATATGTAGAACATGAATGCTTGTGGAATATTAAGTTCCCGTATTATAAAAACAAACAAATGAAACAATCCGCATACTTGGATTTGGAAAATACAATGAATATACCCGGATTTGGTGAAAAGGAAATTAAATTGAAAATAAAAACTGAATTTTAGAGTATTCACACAACTTTCGGACATTCTCAAACTATCGAAGTATTCTTTGGGATCTTCTAATGCTAATTCCTTCAGAAGACAATTAGTAGCTCCTAGTTTATCTCTTCTATCGATCCATTTTCGTACCCATAGCTTCTTTTTATTAATCACATATATTTTACTCATCTACCTCTTCTAAAATAGCCGTAACGATTAGCCTAATCAGTTTATTCACTTTATTGCGTTGTAGCGTGTTCATCTTGCAAAACACCGCTCACTTGTGTACTGTAGTCGACCGTAAATGCGAACGATTTCTGGGCACTAGCGGGTAATTTAGTTACTTGTCGCTAGACTAAATTACTAAAGTAGTGCGAACTAGGCTTTAGAACTATTTTAAATCACAAATCGGCAAATGAATGGTCATGTTACCGTAAGTTTTATGCGATGGTATTATACTATCGCTTACCGAGAAATCTTTTGCTATGTTGCCAGAAATTAAAATACATATATATTTTTTGTTTACATCTACAACACTATTTTCCTCCTCTCCGCCCGCTCCCATCCTCCGGTAGGTACCCGCGTACCCGCCCATTACCTCACCCGCCTCACCCTCTCCAGTCACCTCTTCGAGCCGTCAGCCGATCTGTCATTTTAATTCACGTTGTGTCGTCGGGAATATTCCTCGTTGATTGGAGGTAGTCGGTGTCGGCGTATCGGCGAATTATTGAACATTGTAAAATACTAGCGCCACGTGTTATTACGATATATCTAAATCCAATTCGAACCGAATAATATCTATAACTAAGAATTTAAATTGATAAGCTTGTTTTAAAAATGGAAAAAGCTTCGACTTTGGTTATATCCAGCCCCAATGTAAAATATACCGACGAATACATTTATGCAGACTACCAATATGAAGAGACACTGGTTACTAAAAACGGTGATGACCTCGTGGTAAGTAAATACTTTGATAATATTCTTTCGCGGTAATTGTTAACTGAGCAGGATAATGTTTCATCGATTTGTTGAGTATGTTCCAGAATTATAGAACCAATATCCTTTTTATATCAGCTTTAAAGCAACAAAGATATCAGTGAACATTTTTTTCGACAGACAATTTAGTCCTTCTAATTAGAACTTAATTCATGATTTTGTACCTGTAAAGTATGTAGGTACTTCTTTACGAGGTTTTGTTATCAAAATATCTTTAAGTCTATCTGATTTGTTTATGTTCTTGCTAACAAATTTGACGTCTTCACATTGTTGTAAATATCACAAGCTTTGATCACCACCAGTCCACCAGTTGGTAGCAACTAGTCGATTATATTAGTAAAAACATAGTTTCACCCCTTTTTCGCCGAAGGGGTAAGACAGAGGTGTGCATTAAGTCATATAATTCAAGAAATATTACTGTCATATTTAAAGATAAGTTAATATTTTATTATTCAAATTTGATAAAGAAATAGCTTCTGAGTCTTCAGATATCAATGTATTACTTACGTACATAAATAGATAGATTCACGCCTGTTTCCTAGAGGGGTAGGCAGAGACTACGGATTTCCATTTGCTACGATCCTGACACACTTCTCTGGCTTCCTTCACTTTCATCACATTCCTCATACACGCTCACCAGTTGTAAAGTGCTTTTAACCTGGCCTTTGTCCAGAATGTCACCGATCTGATCAAGAAACGTTCGCCTAGGTCTGCCTCTTGCGACTGTTTCATTCACACTTGTGGCATACAAGCATACAATTAGCTAGATTAGATAGATATTTTATTTTATTTTATTTTATTTTATTAAGCACACCAACTATACAATTACAAATGCTTTTTAAATATATAAAGTGCGTATTATAACATTCAAACAGTAATCATACAAATGACAGGCATGCATGACAAGAAACTTACAGTCTAATTAATTACCGGTAAGATAATATTTAATAGGCACTATTTAGTGTATATAAGTGCCAAACCCAAAAGTAGTTGTTACACAAATACACAATTACATATTGCAGATAAGTCATGCAAATCGGTAATTATTTATGACACAGCTGCAATATAAACATTAAAAAAAAAACATATAAAAGAATTAAAAACACAAAAGTACCAAAACTTAAAAGAAACAGAATGAATATCGAAGATCTCAATGTAAATACATAAATACTTTATTTTATTTTACCTGGCAGTCAGTAGGAAGCGTCTGTATGACAAAAATTTAATTGAAAAGATGTCAATAGCATTGTTTGTCAAAATGCATTTCTCATTGTACAATCTCATCATACGTGTGAGAGGACTGTTAAGAGTAGTGTTCAATGTAGATATGGGAGTATCAAATACTCTGTGATGTCTCATGGTACGTTTACTTGATCTAAAATTAAAGAAATTGATCAATTCGGCATCAATAGATCCGTTAATAATTTTATGAAGAAGTAGCAGGTCAGACATATCACGCCGCTCTTTCAAACTAGTTATGTTATAGTGTGATAGTCTATGGTTATATTCAGGCAAAGATTTTCTTACTCCATCTCTCATACATAAGTTTCTGACAAAGCGGGCTTGGACTGCTTCTACACTATCCGCATATGATGAATAGCAAGGGGACCATATGGCAGAGCAATACCCTAAGACACTTCGAACTAGAGCGTTATAAAGCGAGGTTAAGCTAGAATTGCTACGAAACGGCTTACATACATGAATAACAAAACCAAGTATTTTGTTAGCTTTAGTAACAACATTGTCTATGTGATGACGGAAGGATAGAGAGGTATCAAAAGTCACACCTAAATCGCGAACGGTTGTTACTCTATCTAGATAATCACCCGATATGGTGTATTTAAAATCTATGAAATTAACTTTATTTGTAAATGTAATAAACTGGCATTTCTTTATATTAAGGGACATTCTATTAAGTAAGCACCAATTCTGAAGAGTATCGAGATCATTTTGGAGTTCTACACTATCACTTACTGTAGAAATTTTCGTGTAAATTTTTAAATCATCAGCATAGGCTAAGCATTCACATTTTATTAAATCTAGGAGATCATTAACGAATACCAAAAATAGCAGAGGACCCAATTTTGATCCTTGTGGGATTCCAGAACCCGGTATAATCGGTACAGATTCATAACCTGCTAAGGCCACCAGCTGAGTGCGATTGTATAGGTAACTTTGAAACCATCGTAGGAGGCTACCATGAATGCCAGCATGGCTAAGCTTTATTGAAAGTATGGAGTGATCCACACGATCAAAAGCCTTTGCAAAGTCTGTATAGACAGCATCCACTTGCCCTCTAGCTTCGAATGTGTCAGTTATATACTTGGTGTATAAGAGTAGGTTTGATACCGTAGAACGGTTGGACATGAATCCATGTTGACGATGACTAAGTAAGTGCTGAAGGTGTGCATAAACTGTGTTATATATGAGACCTTCAAACATTTTAGCAAACTGAGAGATGATGGAGATTGGCCTGTAATTAGTTACATCATTCAAATTGCCAGACTTATGAATAGGTATAATGTGGCTAATTTTCCACAAATCGGGAAATATACCTTCTCTAATAGATTTGTTATAGATTAAATGCAAAGGTTTAATTAAAGCATCCATACAACAGCGAATGAAAATAGGATGCAAACCGTCGGGACCAATCCCTTTGTTCAAATCAATTTGCTTAATCCTCTCCCTTATTTCATTTTCCGATATATCTATAAATGACAGATTATAACTTGAACCATTGTATGTTGGTATAAAGTTACTAGTTTCCGTATTAGACCCATACACAGAAGAAAAGTACTTTGCGAATTTTAGTAGTTTCGAATCGCGTGTATTTTGATCCAACTTATTTAATTGCGTGGTCAACTGTGTGATAGTATTATGCATGGTGACATTTTAAGAGCGCAAATCAGTATTTTCTGTTTTAACCGTTTGAAGTTCCATCCTTAAATCATTAACTTGAGCGATGTCAAAAGGAACTAGATGATTTCAATTCGTCTAGCTCTTTACGTAAGTCATCCATCTCTGATCGAATTTCGCGGATAATGGTTTTCACCTCCATGGTATGTCGAATTTCCTCCCTAATAATGCGCCGGATATCGTTCTTTTCGTCGTCATCAGAGCTATTATCTGCCATGGTATCAGTAGATTTACTAGGTGGATGTTTAGCTAAACAGTTAGTACAATTCCACGTAGAGCGCGCAACTTTACTTAGTCTCTTAAATGCTATTGCGCTCAGATTCACACATAAATGATGATAGCATTTTTTACATTTCAAACAAATTATTTTTTCAATTTGCTTTACTGGTAGTTTACAAATATCACAATCAGACATTGTAAGTAATAATATTGTAGATAGAAACAATCCAAAAAGTGCAATGTGTGTACGAGCGGGTTTGAACTTGCAGCAACAGATACTTAGTCGATCACCGTGGACGTTCGGCCAGCTGGTATTACTTTTGTAGGTTGAAATTGTGGATCACTATGTGACCGTCATAAATATGAAGCTGAGGGTTGAATTATATGTAAGTTCGTTGAATGACAGTCACTAATAAAGTAAAAATAAACTGTTTTAGAGTCACCGTCACTACACACTTTAAATTTTGATTTTAACACTTTAAAAACACTGTGTTCGTTTTGAAAATAACGTCAATAATATCAATAAAGTTTATTCAAACAATGTTCACCATAAACACAATGGATAAACAACTATTTACTTAGGAATTTTTAAATAATTTGCGGACAAAATTATAACGTGACCGTACTGTAGAAGTGTATAATATGAGCATATCATAACGACAAATGTAGCAAAAAGGAAACTCAAGAGCACATTTGGCAACAAGGAAACACATTGGCAAAAAAAAATAATGGGTGTCGTTGTGCATTCATTGCAAAGAAGAAGAAAGATAGTATAGTAGGTCGTAGTATGGTATAGTAGGTCCATGCGCTTGAGACTCGAAGAATAAGATAGATTAATACAGACCAATTTAAATTTTTGTATGTACTTTGGATAGAGAAGTATTTTAAATATTACTTTTGAATATAACTCTATTTTTTAAATACATATATTTTTTAAAAAGACTTCTCTCTAACTGTGAATAGTACACACGGCTACACATCAAGTTAGACACCCTATATACGCATAACTATGCTACATACAAAATAGAGAATTGTCGGAAAGGGACAGTGCATAGTGGTGTCGATGTAATGGTAAGGATAGAGCGTAACAAAAATATAACGCACGCTCTCGCACGATTCGCAGCGTTCAACTTCTAATAGTTCAAAGTCCAAACAGTCTCGGTTGATGTGTCTTTGAATTTACAGACATTCAAACAATGAACACATATACCCAGACTCAGAACAACTATTTGTGTATGTGTTTAGAGGTGACTATCATTAGCCAACCATTCTTCTTCTCCCTAGCCTTTATTATTCCCAAGTCACTTGGGGTCGGCTTTCTAGGCTTACCGGATTTCACTGGATATCAGGTTTTACACGGAGCGACTGCCATCTGACCTCCGCAACCCAAAGTCTAGCGATACCCTAAGGCTAGACTAGCGTCAGGATATTGGAGGGTACTGACTTCCCAATAACGACTGCCATAGATGTTCATGGCAGCCGGGACCGACGGCTTTACGTGCTCTCCGAGGCACGGATCAGTCGATAATTGTCAATCAATACGCACATAATTTCGAAAAGTCATGTAACTTCTGAAAGTCAGAGGTGCGCGACGTGGGTTTTAACCCGAGACAGATGCAGAGGGCATTGCAGTCTGTTGGTCTCCCCACTGAGCTTTCGCTGCTACATTAGCCAACCATTATACCTACCATATAAATTTTGATTTTTCTGGACTTCAAACTAAATGAGATATTGTTAGCTGGATACATATTTGTATCTTTCCTATGAGTAACATCACAGAGTATGAGTAATATTTTCTTCTATTAACTGACTCTCCAATATTAGGTCTGTGTCCAAAAGTGGTCTACTGTACTGAATGATCAATTTGATTGAGTTATTAAATTGCTACTAGTTTGTTTCCTGAGTCATGTGTTGGAGCTTGCATTTAGATTTACTACCAATATTAAAGATACCAATTTGATTCCCATGCTGAGCAAAGTGTTTATGTTGGCTTTTCCTTTTAAGTTATTATCAATAGCAGTATAGGGTCCAGAGCTATGTCTGGCAGGCTATAGTAGTGGGGTGCTACCGTGAGGTCTTTAAGTTGGTTCTAGGTCAGAAAAAGTGTTATTGGATATTCTTTAGGAAAATATCAAATGCATGGAATCTTGTAACGCCTTCGGAAGACAGTAATAGGCTTGCTCGCAAAATGTAATACAAGGTATATTATACTCAAATGCGTACCCCTTTTGGGATTGGTCTGTGTGTCCTCTTTATGTATGCTTTATCTTTACTATGATCTCATTTGATTGATAAAACAAAACCAAAAAATGGTGAAAATTCTTAATTCTAAATACTTATGTTTACTAAATATTGCACATGTCTACTGGTTCCCATTGTAACCCATTAATGTATTATATTTAATATGTGGTAAATGTCACTGGTGTGACAGTTATGCTATATTTATTTAGTACAAATTATTGAAAACCATATATTGTGTCATTGTTTGCTTACCTCAATAAGTGAAAAAAAAATGTATGACAATGTCTAATCCTGCAGGTAAGTTTATTTTTCCAGGAAAAATTACTACTAGTATGCTTGAATACCCCTCCAGCTAAATTACATGCTTGTGTAAAGGCTCCTACAAATTGCCGCCGGCACTGCTGCTGTCAAGCCGCGGTGCGCCTTTGCCGCGCAAACACTACACTAAACTAGTGTTGTTTTGATAGTGATAGTCTATCGATAGTATCGTGATACTATCGTGGCCTTAAAAATCAGTCATACTATCGATAGTCCTATCGAAACTATCGATTGATAAACATAAGCAATGCAAGCTCTCTCTTCTTAATTGCTCTATATATACATACGCCGACGATACAGCCCTCCTTGTCCACGGTCGTACCTGGCCTGCTACTTTTAGATTGGCGGAGCAGGCACTTAATAATGTAATGAGATGGTTAACTGCTAACCTATTAACCCTAAATGTCTCAAAAACAACTTATCTGACGTTCTCGATGTCATCTTCGAGCCAACCCTCTCTAGAATCTTTCCAATTTAAGGCTCATTCCTGCACAAATAACCACTTTTCTACCCTGTGTGATTGCCCATGCCTGTCTAAATCGAGCTGTGTGAAATATCTCGGCGTTTATATAGACAATAAATTAAACTGGAAAACTCACATAGACAAGCTTACTGCCCGTGTGCGTAAACTAATATACGTTTTTAAAAAGTTACGTTACTCTGCAGAAAAGCAGACTTTAAAAACAGTTTATTTTGCTCTATGCCAGTCAATTCTAAGCTATTGCATATCAGTATGGGGAGGAGCCGCAAAGACTTACTTTTTGGAACTGGAACGGGCACAGAGAGCTGTACTCAAGGTTATGACCTGTAAACCATATAGATACCCGACGTTTACACTCTACAGGGAATGTAAAATACTTACCGTGAGGCAGCTTTTTGTATTCCATACAGTTATTAAAAAACACGCCTCTCTAAATTATGACCATAGCAAACTACAACGACGACGGTCTAAGCAAATATGCCCAGTACAGAAATTCAGAACCACACTTGCGAGGAGACATTATCAGATTATCGGGGGTCACCTCTATAACGTCATAAACAAGGCTTGCAACATATATCCTCTATGCAAATACGCCTGTAAATCTGCTGTAATCAAGTGGCTTCTGACCAAAAATTACACTGAAACTGAAGATTTATTAACCTTATCTATCTTGTAGGTAAAGGGTCACCATCTAATGTACATAGACGCACTCACATACATACGCACACACGCATACACATACACACACGCACACACACACACACACACACACACACACACACACACACACACACACACACACACACACACACACACACACACACACACACATGCATGCACAGACACACACACCCACAACACATGTGAACACAAACACGTACGTGCGCGTACTCGCGCACAGCTATAACAAGTACTCCCAATTGCATGTCTGCCACGTTCGTTGAACAAAAATGGGAAATTCTTTGTGAGGGCGCTGGTACCCATAACACAAGTTTAATCTTATCTTGGGTACCAGAGTTCAATGAAACAGTAATATATAGAAATTGTTTTTATTGTATTTATGTCATTGTATTGTGGCTATTTTTGAAACAATAAATTTATTATTATTATGGTTTATAAAATATTTCAAATCTCAGCTTAATGCTGGTGAGTGTGAACCTATCACGGGCTTATGCCAAGTGGGTCGGTTCATTGAGTATTGTTGTAGGTGTCTGTGTAGTGGATGTTAAGAATCGCCGGACTATAGAGCAAGTGTCGATGATAACGGATTTCTGTAGTTTTATATATGATTTTTTATGCAAGTCTAATTCTTTAAGTGATGTATGAAGTGATTTTGGAATGAGTCCTGTAGATGAAATAATGATTGGAATAATCTTAACTGTATGTTGATGCCACATTTGTCTTATTTCGTCTGCTAATGGTATATATTTTTGAATTTTCTCTGTGTATTTTTTTCTAATGTTTTCAGAGTTTGGTATTGATATATCTATTAAGTATGTGACTTTTTCTTGTTTAAGTGTAAGTGTGATGTCTGGTCTATTATTTGTGGTTGTTTTGTCTGTTATAATGTCTCGATCCCAGTAAAGTTTGGCGTATTCATTGTTTAGGACGTTTTTTGGTTTATACTTATAATATGGTTCCGTTTTATCTTCTAGTTTATATTTTATAGCTAAGAGGGAATTATTATTATTATTATTATTATAAGTATCGATAGTATCGATTGATAGTATCGATCGATCGATAGTATCGATTGATAAACATAAGTAATACTATTGCTAAAGATCAATAGTATCGATACTATCGATAGTATCAGTACAAACACCATCGATACTATCGAAACTATCGATAGAATGCGTTTCGATAGTATTGATAGTTTAGCCCTATCGATAGTCGAACATTTTACAATAGTATTGCTTGCTCATAAGGTGTAATATAGCTGGCGTTTACATAGTTCATCTATCACCTTATTCTTTTTACTTTATATTTACAGTTCATTCATATAGTTGCTTATATTTGTGTCCCTGTGTTACCGACCAGGTGTCGTTTTATACCCAGTCGATAGTATCGAAAATATGTCGATAGTTACTAAAACAAAACTATCGATACTATCGAAACGCGTCGCTAGATCATAGATAGTATCGATATTATCGACATTTTTATGAGATACTATCGATAATATCGTATCTCGATAGTATCAACAAATTTCAATAGTATCGCCTAATTTTCACTATCGATAGTATTGCAGCATTTCGATATTTTCGATAGGACTATTCGCGCTATCGACTGTTTTTCAAGGTCAACTATCGATAGCGAAGCTATTGCAACAACACTGCACTGAACTACACTACAGCTGCTACGGCAATGTTGACGACTTGGTTATTTATCGTAGTCGATAACCAATCACAAAGTTTGTACACACTTTGTGATTGGGTATCGACTACGGTAAATAACATTCTACACGACTGTCACAACTGGAATGATGCTCGGCGGCTTTGTGCAAGTTTCTGCGGCAAATGCTGGCGACACAAACGCGCGGCAAAAGCCGGCGGCACGTGTCGTTCGGCAAAAGGAGTTCCTTGTGCCTTGTCCTTGAGCCTTTAGGAGGCTATTTACGTCGGTAGTACAATTGGTGTGATTTGAACTCACGACCAGTAAATCACGAGTTCAATCACTGATTGATAGATTAGACATCAACCGAAATGGCAGCTTCTTGTCACGAATTTAACTAACAACTGTTGTAACTAACAACATATTTATGTTTAGTTTACTTTATTACATTTCCTCGTAATTTTAGTCATGATTATCGGACCGTTGCTCGTTTGATAACAAGCGGTGTACTTGAAATTCGATCGAACGATACCACGGTAATAATATCTATACAGTATTCTATCTTCATACAAACGGTCGGAACTCGAGTCATGCCTACGCGCCTCGGCTTTGGTATGCGCTTGGTACGCAACCCCGCAGTGACGAACGGACGTTGTGATTTTGTAAGCAGTAAGCGTGCGATTTGTGAATATTTTATTGAAATAGCTAAAAATACTTACATAATAATTGTGTCAAAGTGCATTTAAAGAATATATTGTGCTGTTCATGGTTGCTGAAATTCTTCAATAACGCACCCAGAGATATCATTTTTTATATTACCTGGAGACTCCGAAAGTATTTTTAATTAAACTTTTTATCCAAAAACGGATATTTTATACTATTAAATTTAACAATAAAGCTTTTCGTACGTCTCGGTCGAGGCGCAAATATTTTTCAGTCTCAAATTTATAAGGATGTTTTTTATTTAATCTACAAATCAAAAAACACAACATGCTTTTTATTGAACACTTTCTATTTCATTCACTACGAATTTCGTTTTTTATAATACCTATAATGTAATATTTACAATCACTAAACTAGAAAGAAACTCAAGTAGGTAGATAAAATTAAAATACTGTAAGCGGGCAGGCCTAACGCATGTCTACGAATCGCGCTATTGCAGGTAATTATTTCAAGGACAGGGCCGAGTTACAATACTGTATAGATATTATTACCGTGACGATACTTACAAATTGTTGTTAATAGTAGTTGTGTAGTATTTACAATTGAGTTTATTGTAGTACCATATCGGCAAAAACATCATACCAGTCTCATAAAAACAAAAAAGGTATTGCAGCCTCTTTGGGCAAGGATCTCAATCTGAACTATAGCTTCTATGGTGAAGATCACAGACAAGAATCGGATCCTGTACTTGAATTTGGATACTACTGCTAGATCCCGTGATGTTGTTGATTGATGTTGTTGTTATGTGTTTACGAATTAACGAAGCAAAGCACTAGATCAATTTCGTCAGTATTATAAACACTAGACAGTGTTTATAATACTGACGAAATTGAACTAGTAATCCTAATGAACCTAGACAGGTTCATTAGGATTATCGAATATTTGAATTTATATAATTATGTTTTACATGACTTCTCTATTCTTAACCTATTGAGTCGCAATGGCACACTGGCGGCCAGACACAATAGGTTTTTTAATTATGTCTGCCATGCCAAGAATTGACAGTTCTATTAATGCCAGTTATGACTCGCAAATAATAAAAACTTCTTGAACAGGCAAGGCCAATCCGCAAATCTCTGGCCATCCGGACAGAAAGGAAAGTTGGCAAGGTAGGCGTGATGCTGGTGGGGTGGGGTGGCAACAACGGATCCACCTTCACAGCAGCAGTCCTCGCCAACAGACACCAGCTGTCATGGAACACCAAGAACGGACAGATGGACTCCAATTGGTAAGTTATTTGTTGAGATAATGGCGGTCGATAACTGCTCAAATTGCGTAGCGGTTTAAGGGGACACCGCGAAAATTACCGCCCGTACACATTGACACTCATTGTATATCAATCGTTAAAGAGTGGTCATAAGGTCTAAAATTTCGATGCGCCCGCAATGATCGAGAGCGCTTAGAAATTGTTAAAATCTTAAAATTAAAAATGATTGGTTTTAGTTATGGAAATAATGAGCTAGCAAATTACTAATATTGATGTTACGAATATATTTGAGTAATTCCTAAGCATAATGATAGTAATTTGTAATTTCAAAAATAGTAATTTTTCAGAGGTGTTTTCGAAAATAATTATGATCGAGCCAAAATCACAATATCGTGTTTTTGAGCTAGGAAATTCTAGTTAAAGACATCAATTTACCTATATCAAAATTCTAGATTAATTTGTCTTCTCATAGTCCTATACTATTCGATGAAAGTTAGTGCATTTTTTCAGTGTATCCTCTTAAGTAGTCGCGTTACCAGTGCCACTGAGTCGAGTGGTGTAGCTTCGACCTTCACACGGGACAAAAAATTGTGTGATCCAGAAATCGTTGTTGCTAGTCTGAGTGTTCTTCTGTGTGTGTTGTTTGAATATTTGTAAAGTCTCCCGCGACACAGAATTATTTCTAGGACGGGAGAAGCCATTTAAAATGACATTGATGAATTTAAACCATGGCATATCGAACTGTCGCGTTGGCAGGGGCTAGGAGGCAACTTAAACCACAAGCATCAAGCAGTCATTTTGTTATGATTATTATTACTATTAATTTTTTATTATGCACACTATACGACCCCTAGTTATATGTTGTATGTAAATCTTTATATATATATAGGTAAATCTGTGCGTGTGTTTGTAATTAAACTCCTCCTAAACTGTTGGACCGATTTTGATGAAATTTTTTGTGTGTGTTCAAAGTGGATTCGAGATTTGGTTTAGATTAGTTTTTTTTTTTTTTTCGTGTGTACATGACAACGTCTGTCGCGACAGCTAGTCTGTTATAAAAACCCATGTCATGAAATCTACGTACATTGGACATATAAATGCTGGCTAAAGCATTATTTAATACTAGCTTTTGCGCGCGGCTCCGCCCGCGTGGTACCTACATGAATAAATAGTAGCCTATGTCCTTCCCCAGGTTTTAAACTATATCTGTACCAAATTTCATCTAAATCGTTTGAGTGATTTAGCCGTGAAAAGGTAACAGACAGACAGACAGACAGACAGATAGACAGACAGAGTTACTTTCAAATTTATAATATTAGTAAGGATTTCCTTACGCATCAGTTCTATAGTGCACTGACAGGTCAAAACCACGGAATTAAAAAGCAACGAAGCCTTAATAAGTTTTTATGTAATTAGATTAGTTACTTAGTATAAATATATTGATTTTATTATACATATTATGGTTACCTAATGCCCGTAGTTCCTCGAAGGGATGGCAGGGGTGAAGGCTGTAATTTACGCCTGCACTCCCTTCGGAGAAATCTTTTAAAATTGATGTAATACTAAATTTTGCCTGCGGCTTCGTTCGTAAATGTAGGTTAGGTTAGTAACAGAACTTATTTCTGGATGAAAGGTACCCTATCTCCTTTTCTTGTTACTCGGCCAATGTGTATGCGAAATTTCATTATGATTGGTCGAGTAGTTAAGGCGTGAAAGCGTAACAAACAAACAAACTCAATCGCATTTATAATATTAGTTAGGATTAGGACTAGTTAGGATGATGCAATGATATTGCCGTCTACCTGTAATTTTACAGAGTTTTTACTCCTATTGAGATACAATTACAATTCTCCCGACCTTGTATCGATCCCTGAATCTTACTATCGAGCGTAATAGCTAAGTTATTCGATTTCCCTTATTGGTTTAGCAAGACCACATATGCGGTTGTAGGTGCGGTTTCTATCCCTGCGTTGGCTGAAATCTTATTGTGGTTTTTCTCTAAGGGTATTTGCAGTAACAGCACACAATGTGTTCGGTATATGTGGGTCCTAAACACAGTTAGCAAAATGTGGAAATTATCTGCCTCTGTCTTATCTTATATGGGGGCCAGTCAGTGCAGACCGGCGACACTTCGACCCAGTGGGATCTTTTGTGTCGACAATCTCCCAATAACGACTGCCATAGATGTTCATGGCAGCCGGGACCAACGGCTTAACGTGCTCTCCGAGGCACGGAGCAGGCGATAATTGTCAATCAATACGCACATAATTTCGAAAAGTCATATAACTTCCGAAAGTCAGAGGTGCGCGACGTGGGTTCGAACCCGAGACCCTCTGCATTGCAGTCTGTTGGTCTCCCCACTGAGCTATCGCTGCTCAAACCTCTGTCTTACTTTCCCAGGAGACATAGGCGTGATGCTATATTAAGTATATTTTTTGAGAGAATTTAGCTGATTTCACGTTAACTCGTTTCTAATTCCGTTTGCCTAGATAAATTATGTGGATCCACCCATATATGAGCAAGATAATGGCAGCTTTGTTTCAACGCGCATAGGATGACCTGCGCCACTCCATCAAGGGCCTTCTAACAAACAATCTATAATCTATACTAATATTATAAAGCTGAAGAGTTTGTTTGTTTGAACGCGCTAATCTCATTAATTAGTGTTGGATAGCTCATTTATCGAGGAAGGCTATAGGCTATATAACATCACGCTACGACCCACGGGGGCGGCGCAGTAACGATAAACGTAGGTAACATGCGGCACATCTAGTAAAATATAGTCTGTTACTCGTTGATAATATAGCTTTCTTATGGTGAAAGAAGTTTTAAAATCAGTTGGGTAGTTTTTGATTTACTTAATTTTTACAAACAAACAAAAAATGTAATCAGACATGATTAAATTTTTTCTTTATAATATTAGTATAGATTATTCAATACCGCTGTTATAATGTATGTATTATTTTTTTAGGGTGGGTTCCATCACACAGTCATCCACAGTCCGCCTGGGTATGGATGAGAAAGGAAATGACGTCCATATACCAATGTGCAACCTCCTACCAATGGTACACCCTGATGACTTGGGTAAGCTTCTGCTAACATTTATTATTTATTAGATTTTGCCCGCAGCTTCGCCTGCTCGGGAACAATACTTTTTCGAATGAAAAGTACTCTACGTCCTTTTCTGTACTCCTGACAACGTGGATCCAAATTTCATGATGATCGGTCGAGTAAAAGCGTCAAACAAACAAATCACACTCACATTTGCATTTATAGAATTAGTAAGGCTTTATTTATTCAGTTAACCCAGTGGCGCAGCTTCGTGGGGGCGGCAGGGGCGGCCCGCCCTGGGCGGCATTTTTAGGGGGCGGCGAAATTTTACATTAAATAATAATAATATTTGAACTGTGCAATTCACAATATTGATGGCTGTTCTTGCCGACAAGTCCTTTAGAACGACTGAAAATTATAGTCTTTTAATTTGACATAACTAAATAAGAGGGCGGCAAATAAAAAGATCTCACCCCGGGCGGCTGATACCCACGCTACACCGCTTAACCCATATATATAAGTTACATTCACAGTAAGAGCTAGATACTAAGGATCTGATATACCCCTTACGAGTTAACACAGCATGCACATCTTAGACAGCAAATTTAAACAAAATTATGGTGTTTACAAACTATATTTCATAAACGTATATTTTGCAAATATTCAAAATTTTTTAACACTGATTTTTGCGAGTCATTTTATACGTCACATATTTATAGTTTAAATGACTATCAGGACGAAACATTTTTCTTTCATGTTTGTCAACTAGAGATATAATTTAGGATTAAATCAGAAAAATAAAAATATTTTGTAATACAACTCCTAAATTTTAAATGGTGAATTTAAAATGTATTTTTAGCTTACACTATGTTAACGGCTAGTTTCACCAATATCAAGTAAAAGTTAATAGCTTACTGGATGACGAAAATTTCTGCGTTCTGGTCTTATCCAGAAGTTCTCAAATAGGGGCCTGAAAATGCGGCGAAATGGTTCCAGTAAAGGATGGTACGGCAGTGTTTGCTTCGCGCTCGACTTGGAGGGGGCACTGCCGCGACCCCGATTCGAAAGATAAATCGCATGCTGTCTCACTCTTATTAGGTTAAAGAAGAGAGATGGCGAGACTTTTTATCTTATAGATAATTGCTATTTGGAGGTGGTGGAACAGGCCCTAAGTCTTCGAACGTTTCTGAAATGTTTTGTCTTATAATTTTTCACACAGTACACAGTGTGTTCGGTATATGTGGGATTTAAGCATAGATAGGAAAATGTGGCTATAAAATTCGATCGTGAACATTATGTAGAACTGTCAGATATGCAGATTTTCTCACGATGTTTTCCTTTACCGATAAAGCAAACTAACTTTATAAAATTAATTTATAATTTAATGTTTTTATTTTAAATTCATCGCTTACACGCTAAGGGCCTGTTTTACAAACTCCAAATAGCATTTATCTATAAAATAAAAGTCTCGCCATCTCTCTTTTTAACCTAACAAGAGTGAGACAGCATACCATTTATATTTCGGATAACTTTTATTTGATAGTGGTAAAACTGGCCATAAGTCTTGTAACGTTTTTAGAATGCTTTGACTGATTATTTCATCTGTTGTTGTATAGTGATCGATGGCTGGGACATAAGCCCGTTGAATCTGGCGGAATCCATGGTACGCGCCAAGGTCATCGACTACGACCTCCAACAGAAACTGAAGAAGGAAATGGCCACCATGAAGCCGAGACCGGCCATCTATGATCCTGACTTCATTGCTGCTAACCAGGTATGTTTTTAAATGACTTCAAAAAAAGGAGAAGGTTCTCAATTCGACTGTATTTTTTTATGTGTATCCTCAGGACTAGCTCTGTGTGAACCGTTTTTGATGATTCTTTTTTATTTGATAGCTAGTCATGGGAGGTATCAGCTTCGTTTAAATTTGATCAATATCTGACCAGTAGTTTTTGAGTTATCCTTAATTATGCGTATTTGGTTGACTTGGACTACTTTGATGATGTTCTCATTTTATTATTTGTCTAGTTGTTGTCTAGCTGAAGTCGGTTTTCTTATTAGTTACAATTTTTTATTATTCTATTATTGATTACTAGATATTGCCTGCGGTTTCGCTGGCGTAAATGTAGGTTAACCTAACCTAAATTTACGCGTTAGTAACAGAACATTTTTCTGGATAAAACATACCCTATGTGCTTTACTGTTCCACTGACAACGTGTATGAGAAATTGTATGATCATCGGTCAAGAAGTGAAGCGTGAAAGCTTAACATATAAACAAACTAACTCAGTAAAGGAAGCCGGTGTAAGTTTACTGTTATCTTATGTGGGGGCCAGTCAGTGCAGACCGGCGACACTTCGACCCAGTAGGATCTTTTGTGTCGACACTCTCCCAATAACGACTGCCATAGATGTTCATGGCAGCCGGGACCGATGGCTTAACGTGCTCTCCGAGGCACGGAGCAGCCGATAATTAAGTTTACTGTTACTGCATTACGCTCAGTGTCTAAAGATACAATGCTCTGCCACAAAGTTTACAAGTGTAGATTTTTGTTCTTTAAGTAGCTATCTCGCGCACTATTAATAAATTCTGTGTCGCGAGGCACTTTACACATATTCAAACAACGGACACAAAGAACACTGAGACTCGGGACAATTATTTGTGGATCACACAAAGGGAATTGCTCAGTTTGTAAGGGTGTTTCGGCTTGGCGTGGACATTAATTATAGTAATAAATGCATTGCTTTTTTAATATCTTATACCTAAAACAAACTAAATATGATAATAAAGTTGCAGCAAGTTGTGAAAATATGCCTTTTCTTGATATACATAATATTGCAATATTGTCACTTATAATTGACTGAAAATGAGCATTTCATTGATTGAATAATATCAACATTTATTATAAAAATGATACCTTATTTATGTAACAAGTATCTTATTAAAAATGCACGTTTATTTATATGGTAACCCAGAATGGAGCGCAAAAGAAAAAAATGCCAGTGCCTATGATTTTATCAGTTGAAATATTTATTTATGCGTTCTTTTTTACGGAAATATTTCCTGCAACGAGGTATTGTTAATTAATTAATTATAATTATTTGTAAATGATTTTCTACTGAGCAATTTGTCCACGCAAAGCCAAAAGTAGCTATTCCCTTTCTGTTCAGTGTGGGGATTGAACCCACAACACTAGGCGTGGTGTGGCAGTGACAAGGCGACCACTTAAACGACTACGCCATCCGTGCAGCCAAGATAGATAGTTATATATAGTGTAGATGTATATACTAACTTGCTGTATAAACTTCGTTTGCGCGATTCAGGATTATACAACGCCATTTTTGTTTCTCGTAACTTTTTAATCTGTGTAGTGGCGCTAGATTTATTTATTTAAAAAACGACAACACCCGCTCTTTGAATAAAACCTGTGTCGCGGGAGACTTTACAAACATTAAAACAACGGACACAAAGAACACTGAGACCTTGGACAACTATTTGTGGATCACACAAATTTTTGTGTCGTAAACTTCCCTTGTGCGATTCAGGATTATACAAAGCCATTTTCGGTTCTCGTAACTTCTTAATCTGTATAGAGTCTCCGGTATAAAAAAGTCTGAATGTGCTATTTTAATATGTTAAAATAGCACATTCAGACTTTTAATACGTGTTAAACGTGAAATTCAAATGAGTTTTTTTCCTTCTTTCTTAACGGCGGGCATCCATTGTTTTAAACGAGTTGCTAGATGTCTTATTTATTTTATACAGATCGGAACTGGTATGTGTATAGCGTTAGACTGTGGCAATAAACTCCCATGACCTCCTACGAGGTCGTGGTCCATGAGAGGTCAATGTCAATGTAAGATCGACTGGCCGTTACGTGCTGTTTCCTGTTACCTTGGGGACGTATTGACAGTGGATATGATGGACGTGGAGTCACTGGTTTGATACCTACCCGATGATGTGTCTATTTTCTGTCTATGACGGCATGGGTGGCGCAGTGGTTCTGTCACCACCGGGGCGAGGGTTGTAAGTTTGATTCCAACACGAGACAAAAATTCTAAGATCCACTAAAAGCTCGTGATCGCTAATAGCTGTCGTGGACACAAAGAACAACTTATTGTCCGTTATTTGGATATGTTAAAAAAAAGTAAAGACCTGAGTTCAATACCCGGATCGGGCAGTGTTATTCAAATATTCTGTTAGGAAATTATCAGCAGCATTGGGTATGGTTTGTGTTAAAAAAAACCAATAGATTTTCTATTATGGATGAAAACTATAACAGCAATGCAACTCTGACTAATTCCATAAGCATTTACAAGCATAAACCTTATTTATGTAACTATAACATTTATCAAACTAATGCATATTAAGTATATACAGATTAATTCCTTATGTACCTACATATATGTATAATTTAGCAAACTAACGCACAAAATTTCCCATTGTTACATTTCCTTAACCCTGAAAAGGCGCACTGTGAATACCGGTAACTGTTCACACAGAAATAGTTCGCGTTACGTAACGCGGTCACGTGTTACCGTGTGACGCGCGGTGACGTCACAGCGACGTGTGGACGCACAACGGGTAATAAGCAGTATGGTGTGATGATCGCGCCATCTTATAAATTGTCTGATGAGTGACGTTTAGATTTATATGTTTGTCTTGTTCTGCAATGGACTCTTATTTGCTGGTTCTAGACATGGTTGTATTTGTTTAAATTTTAGCTAAGTCTGCACCTTTGAACTCGCGAAATTGGTTGGTTTACGTGTAACTTACTTTAAAATTAATACCTATATATTAATATAATAACCTATATATTTTTTATATACCTATGTATTTACAAAAAGAAAGTATATATGTATGTTTATCCGTCTAGTACCCATAGTACAAGCTCTGCTTAGTTTGGTCTAGATAGTGTTGTGTGTATGTGATAGAATATTATTATTATTTTTTATATTTATGCTTTTTTTTTTTATTTTTTTTTTTATTTTGCTCGTCAAAATGACCACACTCCACCTGATGGTAAGCAGTCGTGTGGTCTAAGAGCAGTGGCCTCCGCATCGCCCCCACAGTAGCCGAGGCGATGTTGAGGTCTCTACTTTGACGGCCTGAGAAGATGCTTTTTCACGCCCCGCTTAAAGAACCCAGGATTGAAGGAAGAAAGAAACACGTGCCTTGGCAGAGAATTCCATGCCTTGGTCGTTCGGCAGACATATGAGGACCCAAACTTTTTGGTACGCGCTCTAATCGACTCTACCGTGTAAGGATGGCATCTGAGCCCAGCACGCGTTTTTAGCATTAGCTAATTTACTTTTTAAAAAGACCAGTCCCGCTCTAATTTTAATTCCTGTATCACGGGGGACTTTACAAACATTCAAACAACATGCACAAAGGACATCCAGAACATAATAGGTCAAGGGAAAAGTTTTTTCGCATATAGTCTGTATAAATTTTTAATAAAATCTCTTTGGCTGTATTAGTTGTATCTGGCTGGTTTTGATACCATTAAAAAGGTTACATTTCAAAAAAAGAAACAATTTAGTAATTATATTGTTTCCCGCCGGTTTTCATTTGTTTTTCTTTCTGTCAAAATGAGTGAATCTAATTAAGAAATTCGATACATTTTAAAATTTTATTACAAAAAAGGAAAAAATGCAACGTAAGCCGCGAAAAATATTTGTGGACTTTTATGGACCTAATGCGGTGTCAGTAAGAGTAGCACAAAGTTGGTTTAATCGTTTTTAATCCGGGAATTTTGATGTCAAAGATCACGGATAAAATGGACGCCATTTTTGAAAAAGTGGAGCAAGAAAGTATTTCAGTAGGTACGACATAGCTGAAGATCTTGGAATACGCTACGCCATCCTTGAAAACCACACTCACATTGCTTCAGCCATTAAGATAAGGCGCGTACAAATGTGCGATCAAACATACAAAACGGCTTTTTTTTTGTATGTATAGATGATTAAATCGGGTTTCAATTCAAGGGTGCGCACATATTTCAAAGTTATGCGCGTAGTAATAAGTTAGTAATTACATAAGTTACTAGTGATAATTTCATATTGCATGGTAAACAATATTTGCATGCATGGCATGACAGTACAAGATTCATCCCCTATTACGTGACTTTCAATATAGCTAACAATTTTTTTTCCTGCCATGCCCTAGTTGCGGTCATATCTCTTACGTACGTGTAGCCTCAGGCATTTCCTACTAGCTCTATTTCCGAGCGCTTTTAACATGTCCTGCTTTAAACGAGGTTTTAAAAAGAGTAATAATAATAATAACTTGGTCCAGACCCGTGGTCTTCATTAAATACCGAAGAAAAACAAATTGAGCCAACCAAAATAATAATATTCTATCACATACACACAACACCATCTAGCCCAAACTAAGCAGAGCTTGTACTATGGGTAGGTACTAGACAATGGATAAACATACATACACATATACTTTTTTTTTGTAAATACATACATATTATATACATAGAAACACCCAGACCAAGACAAACATCCATTATCATGCACACAAATGTTTGACTTGTGCGGGAATCGAACCCGCGACCTCAGGCGTGGCAGTCGGATACACTAACCACTACGCCATCGAGGCCGTCTATATAGTAATACTATTTTAACGTTAACTAATAGTTACTTACCAATATCAACAAAAATTGGTTAAAATATATTTCTAACTTTTCGGGCTTAGAATCCAAACTAATATTATAAATGCGAATATGAGTTTGTTTGTCACGCTTTCGCGCCTTATCATCACGAAATTTTGCGGGCGGGCTTATGTTATTACGGCAATCTATAGCAAGCGTAGTGATATTTAAATGAAAAGCTAGTCTTTTATCATAGGTTTATTTATTGCTATGGCTGGTCAATAAATGTTACAAGTGCTTCAACATATTTGTATGAATTGGACGTACTTTCTGAAAAACGTTCCAACCCACACTCGGGTCAAAATCGAGTTATTATTAGCAAACTAGTCACGGGGTTAGTATTTACTAGCTGGAAAAATGTGGTAGCTGTACTATCACTCTAAATATGAAATCATGACTTAGTAGCCCAACCCACATGTATGAAGAATCAATACGGAATTGAACTTCAATCACGATTATCTCAAAATGTTAACTTTGTGGGTTGGAACGTTTTTCAGAAAGTACGTCCAATTACACATCCGTAAAATATTAGATACTATTCCTATTTTTGGTAGGACCTTGTATAGCTAGATCTAAAAGTACGCGGGGCACATTTAATTCAACACATTGAAAGAATAGAAAGAGCTAGAATAATTCTTAAGCTTAAATTTTGGATTTAATCAAATTCGAGTATCGCGACGGTAGAGAAGTATCTTTATCTTTCTGAATATTCCAATCAACCAATCGTGTTATCAGTAGAGTGATCCTTGTGATCTTTGTCCCCTGCACTGACAGCACAACGACTCATCTAATGGGCGGCCATGCAAAGCGCTTGCCGTCAGACGGGCAGTGTGTATTTTCCACATTGGTAGTATAAAAAAAATG
The DNA here is from genome assembly GCA_963564715.1 of Catocala sponsa. NCBI lineage: Eukaryota > Metazoa > Arthropoda > Insecta > Lepidoptera > Erebidae > Catocala > Catocala sponsa. Next base: position 21,168,844 of record OY751341.1, on the reverse strand, counting down.
TTTATACCTTCGTAGGCAACTACGCGGACGAATATGCAGGCAAAATCATACATCCTAACTAATATTATAATTTGTTACCTTTTCACGCCTAAACCACTGAACCTATCATCCTGACATTTTGCATATACGTTGTCAGAAACGGACATAGGCTACCTTTCATCCCGAAAAAAATTAGTGTTCCCGAGAAAAACAATAATTACTTTCTTATGATAATAGATGGCGCCACGTGTCTTTCGAATCATGATTGAATTATATTATTACAAGCAGAGTACAACCCGAATTGATTGTCAAATTCTAAATTAACGCGAGCGAGGCCGCGGGCAAAAGCTAGTATACAATAATATTAAAATCATCAGACTATTTACTCCTACCCAATGTATTATATACATACGGTATATATTTTCTACGATGTTTTCTGGTTTTCAACATGTTTCAAGTTTGTTTTCCCGCCCTCGCGAAAACTCTAGCCCTTCTGTTCATTAAGTTGTTATCATCCATTGTCTTTCATTGTTGATGTTATTATCTAGCAACACACCAACCATGTTCTAGACGTGTGTAGAACCGCCGCCCTTGTGTTAAACTTTTTTTCCAAAACACGTGTCGCCTTGTCGGCTGTTGATCGTAACCGTGCACTATGTTTACAAAGAACGATTGTCTATGAATGGGCTCACCGGTGGAATAATACAGATTTTCCTTTGGCTCACCTGGGCTGTTTATAAAACAAGTGTCCAGTGGCGTCTTCTTTTTCCTTCCATATTTGAAAATATAGCGGGATACCTATTGTCGTTTTTTAGTAACGTTTGTTTTGGTTAAGACTGCGCCGAGTGTAAGACAGATAATGACAGAGCTCGTGCGGCACATATTCAAATGCGCGCGCGGCCGCCATAGTAAAATTGTATGAAGGATTTGACGTGCTGTTTTGATAAAAATGTATCTTTATTGTCAACCAATAACTTAAATATTTGGGACGGACAAATTGTAATATAGCTATTTATGTTTCGTTTAAGCTGTAAAATAGGATAGATTTCTACTGCTATAATCTAAAATCACGTACCACGAGCTTACGGTTTTCCATTGCATCCATTGCAAATTTACGTAATTTTGTAGGCGAAAATATTAATTATTCTAAGGTTTTTACACGGAGTATTTGTAAACACATTGTTATGGTAAATGTATGTTTTATATTTGTATTAAACAAAAAGTGTTGATTTTATTCACTTAACTGTGACCGTCTGTTTTGGCACGCTCGGCGCAGTCTTGATTGCGGTGGATATGGCACTGAATATTGTTTTACTTGTAGTATTCTACATACATACATCGGACGTAGTATGAATACATTCTAAAATTAACTTAGTATTGATTATGACTATGTATAAATTATCAAGGGGTGGAATGCACGGTATTGTGTTATGGTACAGTCGAGCTCATTAATATATTGGCACTGTCAAGGATTCAAAATATTGTGAGCGTTGGAAAGCTCAATAAATTGTATGGAACTTATAGATCAAAAATATGTCCTCATGTGAACGGATCAATAATATATTATGCTGTGCATTAGGCAATAATATGTGATCACCCTGGCTTCAATAATATCTGAGCAGGCTTAGCTTCTTAATTATCTCTACATGTATGGGAAAGTCAAATATGCTCGAACAAATAAGATCTAGTTTACATTGTTACACAAATTACAGTAGTTTCCATTGTTTCCCTCTCGTTTGCTTTTTGATGTTTTTAAAATAAGTGTCTTTCAATGCCTTATGTTTTCGTACAGCTTGGCTATTTAAGTTAGTAAGTACTTACCTTTTTGAGAGAAATAAACAATATTATTATTACTATTAAGAATTGTAAAAAAATTAAGGGCGTCACATGTCATTTATATAGCAAAATGATTCGACCTAAAATTTGATAATTTAGCTACAACTTTTATAGGACTAACGCAGTTCATAGCTGTGAATTAAATTTAACGTCACGGGAAAGACAAAAATATCATTACATTATAGTTTAACTGTATTATTTGAAAAGTATAACTAAGAAAATATTAAAGTAATATGCAACTAAATAGCACTTGCCTTACGTTAAAAAAAAAACAAACAATTTTTTATCTTAAACTAAAATGAATCTTAGTTATTAACTTTATTAAATTTTACGAGAAATTATAGAGAGATGTTATAGATTATCTAATTAGCGGCCCAATTAAAAATGATAGCCAGGTACTTAATATCTTGTGTATGATCCGTTCGCATCAATCACTGCTTGTAGTCAAGCTCTCATTGGCTAAACCATATTGTGGCAACAATCACTATTTCTAAAACTATTCCAGATATCATATGCATGAGCCTTTAGAATTTTATTAAATTGTTGAATGACACGTGCGTCAGTTATAATTTTATTAGAAAAACAACGTCATTTGAATTTAATCTAGCCAGTGATAAATAATATTGCAAACTCCTTGACCATGCAATTTAAAGATTGCTAGTAATATCATCTTTATGACGTAGTAATAAGGTTGAATTTGAATTACATTAACTTGTTCAGATATTTTTGTGTTCATGTGTGCATATATAATTGTGAACCTATACTGCTCAGATAATACGATTTTAAAGTTGTTCACATAATACTGTGCCTTTGGCTGTATACATGTTACTGAGAAAAACTGTCACATATTAATGAATCTAAATCTTGACCACAATTTGATGATGCTTATAGTTGTCACAATACTATGAACTTTTTTGACGTTCATATATTTTTGAAGCCTGGAAGGGCCAATATATTAATGAACTCGACTGTACCTATTTACGTCTTCGTTGATGCTTTAACGACTAACCTAATTTTACGGTACACATAGCGTAGTTGTACAAATCAATATTTAGCTAAATCTCACGTGTACCCGATAGTGTAGGCAGAGATATCCAGATTTCCGCTAGCTACAATCATATGTATCTCTTTTGCTTCATTCACTTTCATCATATGATTGTCTACTTGGCGTTTCTACAGAATTTACTACACTAGAATTTTCGCTGGGTCGTCAAGACTCACGATGATTTAAATTATTATATTCTTAAATATGAATGGCTGGCGCTTAGAAAAGTTCGGCTTTCAAGTTGAAATGTCGTTGGACTATTACGCAGAGGTCTCCAGTTGATCCCAAGCCACAGATGGGCATTGGCATTTTTGACTTTTCGAAGTGTGATTTAACGTCGTGAGGAAACCAGTATGTCAGAGAGGTTGCCATTATGTTCTCGATGGTAAGTGAAGTCTGCCAACCCGTACTGGGCCAGCGTGGTGGCTATGTCCTAACTCTTCTCACGCTGAGGAGAAGCCCGTATCGAGCAGTGGAATAGTTTATATATACATGGCTGATATTATATGATTCTCATATACAACGTGTAAAATAATAAACGCACAACCTCAGACACCCCAATTAGATTATTAAATCGTAATAATAATATAATCATTAAAATGTTACTTTTATGTACTTAAATATTTTAATTTAACGAATTAGTTTTCCTTATTGTGTGCGGATAGTATGGGTATATTACAATAAATCTAACATTATTTATTGCCTTTATTGCATCAAAAACCTTATTGCCTTGAATTATGATACATTTTCGTTTATTTCAGCTGTTTAATAAATGGGTAACTATAATTTAATTAGTTTTAATTATTTTAGGGATAAAAATTACCTATATTAAACATTGCTGGAATTGATCCAGTAGTCGATTTTGAACAAACTACTTTCAGGATGTGCGTTTATTATGTTACACGTTTTATAAATTGAGAAATGTTTGCGTGATGTGAGACTACGCGAGCGTTTACATACACCCAAGGGAACATTCTATCGATACATCGTAAGTAACATTCTGTTACTTACGATGTTAGATCGTATTCGTATTTAGTTCAAATGCACCATCATTGCCAATAATCCCATATCGCTATGGACTGTATATAGTGAGTGCAAGTGATACTAAAATAGTACAACAAAAGTGTTGGCGCGATCGGACACAGCGCGCTTTGTCGAAATGTACTGTGTACTAATGTCATCGTCTTTTGCTTAGGTGTTGATTTGGATGTTTAATACGTAAACATGTATCATCTTATTTTACTTAATTAGTTTAATTAGAATGGCTACTACAGGCTTATTCTTATATTAACAGCAAGGTTCTCAGTAGTATTCGATTTTTTGCACTGGTAGAGCAAAGTTTCTGTCTCTGTAGGATTCGCACTGGGTGACTAATATTCCTGGTGATACAAGTATCCGTAGACTGAGAAAAACCATTACGTAGACCTGCCTATCTAACTAAACACGAAGATAATAAGTTCAATAATAGATAATAAGTTTTATAACAATGAAAAGAAACAAAAAGGAAACTAATGAATGATCATACCTCTTTCTCACGAAACTGAACTACTATATCATGTTAGGTAATAATTACCTTGCTTAGTACCTAACGAAATACAATAATGGTCCTACATTCTTTCTTTTGGTTGTCTTAGTTCTACAGAAATTAATTTGCAATTAATAAGAGATAAGACCAGAACTTGGGTAAATCTGGTGGTGGCAAAATAATATCCTTGTGTTGTGAAGCCTCGATGCGCAAACGTTTCAAGAGAATTTTGACAAAAAAAAGAAATACAGTCGAATTGAGAACCTCCTCCTTTTTTGAAGTCGGTTAAAAAAGGCGCTGTATTTTTAGTCCGCTGATCAATATTTATTTAGAGAGACTACTCTGGATACCTACGTTTATGTCGCTTGTGCTGTTGCTAACAACAGAGTGCTCAATGGTCTTGCTTTTTTTTTGCGCTGGCAGGGCAACGGTTCTTTCGTTGTAGGATTAGCACTAGGTGACTTAATATTGGTGGATCTTAGTCTTATAAGTACCTGCAGCCTGCGACAACAACTTGTTCATGCGGCTAGTTAGTTTTCCAACTTAGTCGTATATAAATTTATCAAACGACTTTCTGTCGTACTTGTGACTATATATTAAACGCCAATTTCCACATCTAGCGTAAACAACAAGCATGATTATTCTGTGTCGGACTTTGTTCTTTGGCTTACCCTATGCCCCGTCGGTATGCATTTACGACAAAGAGATTCCATTCGTGGAATGTGCATCATACCGAGACGACAACATATTCTGTGCTCCATAAGTGTGTCTATAGGATATACTTGTTCAACTATAGAACTGTTATATAGGAAAGTCAGAAGGCGAATATGACGGCGAATGGTCTCAGATCACATTGGAGATATCCTGAAGAAAGGCCACGTTAAGATTACCCTTAGTCGTTAAGCGTGCATGACAAATATAATGAAAATGAATAAAGTAAGAGGGGTATGCCAGCATCGTAGCAAGTGCTACGCTGTTGATCCTGCTTACCCCTCCGGGTAACAGGCGTGATTCTATGCAGGGATATTATGGAGCTCCGTAACCGTAACCGAAACTATCGGATATCCGAAATAAAAATATATCCGTAACCGTATCCGGTTCACAAGTTTCGGATAGTTTCGTATAAGGGCGAAGTCTAAATAATTTTTTTAATAGATAAAACTTAAAATTTGCTAGGTATATAATAATTCCTTACCTATATGATTGATTATAATACCAAATGATAACCTAGACTAGATAAAACCTATAAATAAAACCAAATTATTACATATCTACTATTTTACTTCAATCTAATATCCGTAACCGAAACTATCCGAAACTAACGGATAATCCGAAATAATTACATATCCGTAACCGTATCCGAAACCGATATAATTTTATTCCTATATCCATATTCGTATCCAGATCTGAAATATCATATCCGTAACATCTCTAATTCTATGTACGTCCGAAGCCAAAAATATTAGATTTTTAACGCATCTGATAGGGTAAAAAATCTTGAACGGCAGCCACATACAAGAAAACGCAGGCATGATCACCAAACATACGGATATATCTAATTGTCTTATACTTAAGATGGTATAATTTTTAGAAAATGGGTGTGCAATCACTTATTTCATCTAGTTAGATATGAGACTAACATAAAATATTAGATGACGTGTTTAGAGAAGCGAGGTTTAACCTTGAACGATAATTGGCTGTAAACTGCAACCGCCTATGTTCGTTTCGCCATAGATTATTATTGTAGCCTTTAGTAGAGGATTTTTAATCGCTTGTGTATGTCCCATTTAAACAATAAATAAGACAACATCGTGTGTCAATTTGACATGCCACCATTTTTATATTGTTTTAAAAAGATAATCAGTGGTAATCCCATTGTCGCTAAAGACTTCAAACTTTGAAACAACCCACGGAAAAAATACTTAGATTTGAAAAACTATTTGCTTCTTTTTGTCAATTTGATAAAGATATCTCTCGCACTAGTTGTAGGTAATTCCTGTATTGCGGGAGGCTACATAAATATAGAAACATCGGATACAAAGAACATTCAGACTGGTGGACCAGTTGTAAATCACATTTTTCGTGTGGTAGTTTATGTGGTTACCTCGCCACTGCGCCATGTGTGGTGGGTTTAAATCCCACACGGAAAAATTGTGTGGTCCACAGCTGTTTGTTTCAAGTCTGGATTTTCTTTTTGTTTGACGTTTGAATGTTTGTAATGTCACTAAATATCTGTTTGGTATACTAATCTATACTTCTATACTAATATTATAAGTCTGAAGAGTTTGTTTGTTTGAACGCGCTAATCTCAGGAACTACTGGTCCGAATTGAAAAATTATTTTAATGTTGGATAGCTCATTTATATGCCTATTATTACAGTAGTACTAATAGTTCTTAATAACTAATCTAGTAAGATTAGTAGAACTTCTAGTAAGACAACAATATAACGAGATACGCAAGACACTTAATTTTTCAATGTCACGCAACGTTATTTCACATTTAGTACTCGCATATTCTCGCACGTCATTAACGATCGTGTTTTACAACTTAAAATGTGTTATATTTATTAATTACTTGTTTATATGATAATGGATAGGATATGTTTAAGTGGAGTAATTAACAACTCGAGATCTGTCTGTCTGAGTTTAGTTTCCACATGGGACAAAATTGAGACGAAATTATTTTTATTGCTTCTAAAAAGTATGACATGTAGTTTGGTTAGTTTTTAAATTAACCAGAGTACATGTAATTTTTTTTTAAGCAAATCATTAATTTATTTGCCCGTAAATAATTGATGTTGCTTTTGTTTCAATATCTGCAAAGTATTTCGCGGTACAGATTTTTTGTATACAAAACAGGGCGGCAAACAAGCATAGTCTCGGGCAGGCGTTTACGATGGTCACCACTTATCATTATTACCGCCTATGGTCGCTTAAAGCACCAAGAGTATCACTAGGGTGTATCCGACCTTTGAATAGAGAGATCCTGTCTTGCTAGCGTAAAAGGTGACGGTTATTCAGGTCTCGTTCTGGCAATACAGTGCTTCTGTAAGGAGCCTGTATACCTTACTCGATTCAGGTACACATCAGAAGATTCTCTAGATGCAATCTTCTGTAATAGCAGATTGTTATCATTGAGTTAATATGTAATACGTATTCGTGCTCAGTGTCATTCCAGTATTGGCTCAGACTGGGTGAGAGAGTTTTCACTCCAGCTCGTATTGCAAAATATTTTCTTGAAATGTCTTCTCCAGAAAGTGATTTTCTCCCTAGCCTTTATTATTCCCAAGTCACTTGGAGTCGGCTTTCTAGTCTAACCGGATTTGACTGGATATCAGTTTTTACACGGAGCGACTGCCATCTGACCTCCGCAACCCGAAGGCTAACGATACCCTAAGGCTAGACAGTGTCAGGATATTAGAAGGCACTGAGTTCTCAATAACGACTGCCATAGATGTTCATGGCAGCCAGAACCGGCGGCTTAACGTGCTCTCCGAGGCACGGAGCAGGCGATAATTGTCAATCAATACGCACATAATTTTGAAAAGTCATATAACTTTCGATAGTCAGAGGTGCGCGACGTGGGTTCGAACCCGAGACCCTCTGCATTGCAGTCTGTTGGTCTCCCCACTGAGCATCACTGCTTCGTCTGCTTCTCTAGAAAGTAGTAAGTATTTAATAACTCAATGACTTATTGTTTTTCCTGATAATTTTATTATAAATCCAGAACATAAGATACATTGATCATGTTAACGACTTGTGCCGTGTCAAAATTGAAAGACCACCATCGGAATTTATCATGTTACTAATATGGCTCCACGTTTCTATACATTTCGTACTACAATAACGCATTTCAGTAGGTGTAATCACTCATGAGACGGGGTGCTACCGACCCTTTTCCGTTGAATACATGTCACTTATTGAAACTTGAGCTGAGCTCCCACTTGTGTCTACCTATACTACACAATGCAGGATAGTAATGGGACAGACACATCACTGTAAAAAGGCTTATGTTTAACTCACACCAGACATAGTAAAATATAACAGTCAAAAATAGTAAATGATCACCAAATTGTACAGCAAAATATATTTAAAGAGATCGCTTCGCTCCTATTTTTGGGTGGGTTTAAGAAGGAACCTAATATAACCTAACCCTTCCGAGACGGAATGCAGTGATTTAAGGCGTATAGGTGCTCGTTATGATATATTTTAGTAAGCATATTTTGCTGCGCAACTAGTATTTTTGGTGGTCATTATATTTAATTTCTTATAAAAATATGCTTTTATTAACTTCATGTAATGGAATCTTTCATCCTATAGTAAGCTGTCGAATAACCGACTATATATTGTAGGATTGCAAACGTATTGCAAATTGATGTAATTTTTTATTAACGATAAAATATCACTGTTCCTTTGCTACACATGACCCTTTTATCATTGTCAGAAGTGTTGGACCATAGCCCACCACGCTGGCTCAGTGCCGTTTCGCAACCATCTCATGCTTTCAAGAACCTTCAGAAAAAACTACATTATTAGCTTCCAACCAAATATGATGGAGCCCCCGCCACTTGAATATTCTTTACTAATTAGTTAAATAGAAAAATATTAATATCATATATTTATGTCTAATTTTACTGGCTAATGAATTCCGTATCAGGCAATGTTAAGATTGAAACTTAGCCACATATTACATTTTACAGATAAAGACATTTCGGAATAAGTCGACCGAAATCGTCCTGTTTACCATACTGCTGCTTTAGAGGCTACCATCAAATTTTATTAAATGCTTGAGTATGTTCAGTAGTAATTCATGGAGAAATGGTTGCAGCACTTCGATCAATAATAGACTAGATACACAATCCCATACAAAAGTCCTCTTTAAAACTGTCGCCAATTGTGAGTGTAGGTAATTCTAAGAATTCTAGTTGAAATAAATATGCATTAATGCAAATTCAACCTTAAATCCAATACTTAAAGTTGCATTCACAAAGCTATGTAATTAATTTTTACGACCTTTGTTCGCTGCTCAAATCACATCAAAACAATTTTAATCTTATACGCATGTTTTAAAGTCTAAATTACAAAGTGCCAAAAATAGTAATAACAATTTACAATAGTTGGCGCGTTGTGGTAAACGTTGGTCAAACAATCATAATATTTGGTAATTGATTCATATTTACTATTTAATTAGGTTTTTACTTTATGAAAAATACTTAATGATATTTACCGAAAAAAAGATATTCCTTCCAAAATCTCGGTGTTACGGTGGTTATTTGCACAATTTTTGAACGCACACTGCAGCATTTTGACGTCTTAATGTTGGCTATGATTGGATCATACTAATTTGAAATAAGAGCACAACCGTATTTGTGCTCTTATTTTTCGGCTCGTTTTTGAAGCGCTTACCGGAAATCTAGTGTATTATTGATCGAAATTGCAGCACCTTACAGTTATGAATTGTAAACAAAATTTTATTGTAAACTTGGCGATTAAAAAGAGTGGCCATGAGTTTCTTGCCCGTTCTTCTCATGAGCCCTACACCCTTGCTTTGCTGAACGTGGCAGTAAATGTAAATTCACAGAAAATATTTAGTGTAACTTTGACATTCATAAGTGTTTTACCTTGTAACCTAACTTGAATAAATTTATTTTTGTTTTTTTTTATTTTGATTTTTGTAAATATATACTACATAAACATATTACATAAAAATAATACATAAAATACTACATAAGCTCTTTTATTTTTCAAAATATAGGTGGTTCTACAGTAATTCTGCTTACCCCTTTGGCGACCATACGTGATGCTATGCTAGATAATTAACATTGCTGTTTGTTTACAGGCGGACCGAGCCACGAACCTGATCAGGGGCACAAAACATGAGCAGTACCTTCAGGTGCGCGCTGACATCAAGAACTTCCGCGACAAGAACAAGCTCGACAAAGTCATCGTGCTGTGGACAGCCAACACTGAGAGGTGAGCTTCACTTTATGCCATTTTAATTTTACGACATTTAAATTTACTTTAAATAATTAAAATAAATTATAAAGTAAAAATGAGTGTACACTAATTACAATAATTATTAGACTACAATTAAAATAAGACAACTAACAGATTAAAGCTTAAAAAACAAAACAAAAATATCATCATCATCATCATCATCATCATCACGACAGCCGAAAGACTTCCACTGCTAGACATAGGCCTCCAAGGTTTTCACACAGACCGGTCTTGGGCCACCCGCATCCAACCGCTTCCCGCAAAAAGAATATTAACACTAAAAATTAAGATAAAATAAAACTAAACAGTAGGGATAAGAAGGATGGATTCCTTCTCACAAGAAACGCAAACACATACATATATCCGGCAAGCCATCTGCAAATGACTTATCTAGTACCTAAAGAATTGTGCGATATTTATGGCCGATCTTCGGGATTAATATTAATACAATTTTATAATAATAATAGTTAAACGGCTGGATTAAGTCTCTGATGCAGAAGGCCGTATTGCTTGACACGGCACGCATCGTGAGGAGGTTCCTCTCGCTGGAGCCCTAACCACCGGTAGCTTGGACCCAGTTCCCGATGCCGGTGGGTCTTCATAGTTTATATATTTTTAAATGTGTTTTTTTATATATTTAAAAATGTAATTATTATTGAAAATGTATCAATAAAGAGAATAATAATAATAATAATATTCTATCACATACACACAACACCATCTAGCCCAAACTAAGCAGAGCTTGTACTATGGGTACTAGACAATGAATAAACATATATATATATATATATATTTTGTAAATACATACATATTATACATAGAAACACGCAGACCAAGACAAACATCCATGTTCATGCACACAAATGTTTGACTTGTGCGGGAATCGAACCCGCGACCTCAGGCTTGGCAGTCGGTTACACTAACCACTAGGTCGTTTTATATAAGTAAGATAGAGATAAATAAAGAGAAGATCGCAGGGTACTTTGTATAGAAATAACGACACAAATATCGGATAGTATTTTGTAATGTTAATCTACGAGTATACTTACTAATATTATAAAGAGGAAAGACTTGATTGTAAGGGTTTGACTTAAAACTATACGATCTTGAGTAGTAGAGCCTCGCTGATTTCAGCATGAAATGGGTCGGCTCGACCGGGGAAGAACTACCCTCTCACAGGATATCGACGTGAAATAGCAGTATTCCTGCTGTTGTGTTTCGTTCGGTGAATGAGAGTGCCGGAGGCCCAATGACCCTCTTGCGTCCTTCCCGCTGCTTCTCCTTCCCTTTTCCTTTTTCTCTTCTTCCATTCCTAAAGGATCGGCAACGCGAAAGTGATGCCTCTGGTGTCCATAGGCTACAGTGACCACTTACCATCGGGTGGGCCGTATGCTTGTTTGCCACCTTAAAAGTATAAAAAAAAACAAAAAATGATTTAAAAATTCTTTCACCTTTAAAATGCTATATTATCACCGAGTATCATAAGCTACATATATACCTATACATTTTAAAAGTACTCTTACTAACATAATCTAAATTTCGTTCGTTTAAGTAAGCGAAGCCGCGAGCAAAAGCTAATAAAGCATAAATAAATTTTCTTGTGATAAAGCAGCTAGGTGCTTGTTGTGCATGCATGCATGCATCCATGCCTGTCTGCATGATACTCACATGCCACAATGTTTAAAGGTCCAAGGTCCTATTTCTCTGATTGTTAGCGGCTATTTCAGCAACGACAACTAATTTGAAACAGTTCTAAACAATGCTTTCTGAACTTTACAACGTTTAATTCTTTTCACTTTATTACAGTTGGTGACGAAAGGTAGTTCACTGTAAACTAAATAAGTTAAAACAACATAGATATAACATGTAGAAAGAATGGACGAGAAAAGAATGATTAAGAAAGTTTATAAGGCTAGTGTGAATGGAACAGTCGCAAGGGGAAGACATAGGCGAACGTTTCTCGATCAGATCAGAGACGTTCTGGACAAAGGCCAGGTTAAGAGCACCTTAAACCGGCAAGCGTGTATGAGGAATGTGATGAAAGTGAATGAAGCCAGAGAACTGTGTCAGGATCGTAGCAAATGGAAATCCGTAGCCTCTGCCTACCCCTCTGGGAAACAGACGTGAATGTATGTATGTAATTAGATATATTTTCTTGAGATAGACCTAGGTGTTTCCTGTTCACATAAAACTGTCTGCAAAACGCTTTTACGTATGCGACATGTTCTAAATATAGCTCAGTTCAATGCGCCACATTGTGTGATAGTAATGCTTCCTGTGACGACAGACATTTCACATCTGAGAATCTGGGTGTGTCTCCTCAAAATAGTTTACGAGACACACCCGAATTATTTATTTTAAGTTTTCTCATTCTTGAAATTAAACTGCTTTATACAGATTTTATCGCATTGTTTATTAATACTTTGAACCCTCTTGAACATGCCTGCTGAAAAGCAACCGATACCTGTGGGAGTAAATTTAAATAGTTTTAATAATTTAATCAGCTAAAATATTATTACAGCTTCAGTAGTAGTGTAATATTTTCAAAATGATGTAATAAAAGTATTTATAAACAACGCGATAAAATCCGTATAAAGCAGTTTAATTTCAATTTTATAACATTCGCGTAAACCTAAGGCAATTTTCTCTCATATTCTCTAAAGTCAAAATGTGAGTGCATTCTGACTTTAGAGAGAGATGTATACGATGGCAATGTAGTTCAAAAGTTTAAGCACTAAATTGAGACTAGTTGAATTACTTGGCCAATCGTCCCCGGGCCTAGACACAATGCATTTTCATTACGTCTAGTTGCCAGCTAATTGATGAGTTAAAGGAGATGCTAATATTAATTGGCTTCAAGGCATGAAGTCCTGTTTAATAAGTTCTCTAAATCAGAATGATTTTAGAGTTAACTTTAGAATAGAATAAATAGCTGACACATCCTTAATATTACCAAATTATTGACATGACAAAAGAAAATTGTTACTATTATATTAGTATCCTCATCTCATAGCCATCTTTGATTATATAATAATAACTAGATGTTTCCGCGGTTTCACCCGCGTTTATCGTTACTGCGCCGCCCCCGTGGGTCGTAGCGTGATGTTCCGTGTACCGTTCCGTAAGGAGCCGACCATGACCACGCATCTGAGCCGCACGGCATGGTATCTCATATTTTTCGGCCGGCTTTACACATCATAAATGCGCGCACAGTACAAACTTGATCATTATTTTGCTGCGATATCTCCTAAGATATTCATTGAAATCGAATGAAGTAAAGGGCAATTTTGTTTTAAATTAAATACTTGTGATGAATAACGTATTTATTTGGATAAGGATTAATATATTGTTTATAAAAACACCTTCGCAAATAATGCATTATTTTAGAACAAATTTGGTTAGCATAAAAAAGGTTATAGTGAGCCAACCTTAAAAGATAGACATATGCTGTCGCAAGCTTTTTTTTAGAACTTTTAAAGTGGAACAATTGTGTTATACATGATTTTTGCGAAACGTTAACTGTTTACGCAGCGCACGCAGCGGAAACTCTCTAAAGGGAAAAAACTATCCGATTTTGAAACATTCTTCATTGGTGCTCCGCTCCTATTGATCTTAGCGTGATGATATATAGCCTATAGCCTTCCTCGATAAATGGGCTATCTAACATTGAAAGAATTTTTCAAATCGGACCAGTAGTTCCTGAGATTAGCGCGTTCAAGCAAACAAACAAACTCTTCAGCTTTATAATATTAGTATAGATATAAGCCCTGTATTAAAACTGTTCCACTGCAGGGCACGAGCTATTCAGTGTGAGTACGGTTCGGCCATAGTCCACCGCGTTGCCCCAATACGGGTTGGCAGACTTCACATATCTTCGAGAACATTATGGAGAACTCTTAGACATGCAGGAAACCTGCGTCACCCTACGTCGCGATGTATTCCTTCACCGATAAAGCGTCGTGTTCGGTATTATAATTTTAAACTAAAGTCAAATTTAAATTATTTTACATAGATTGACCATCGGATAATCGAAAATAGCATTAGCGCTCTTTCGTATTTCATGTTAGTTAGAATAATAATTGTAGTTTTTAGTGATTACTAAAAGACTTTATTTATTTACTTTATTAGGACACAAAACAGTTACACATTAAATGTATTGCAACAATTTTATATATATGTAAAGAAAAGAGTTAGGTAATGTGTAAACCCACACCAATGTCCGAGAATTATTATAAAACAAATTAAAATAAAATAACCACGCGCGACAATTATTGCGAACGGGAAAATCTAGCAATAATTATTTTAACAATTCAATAGTCTGTCTACGAAATTTTGAATACGGGAGTGCAAATATATCTGAGTCCCGCCTCTTGGCGAATGTTTGTAAAATATTTTTAGGTGAACGACACTAACTTCTAAAACCAAAATTGTTTTAATTTTGAAGTTTCAATCCTAACATTGAGGTGACGTCATTGCTTGTTCTGGATTGATCCTACGAGATGTGCCACTGAAATTTAGAAGTAATTTGTGAGTTCAATAGTTAATTATCGCTTGCTTTAATTGTGAAGGAATCCAACGCGTACTAGTAGAGTAGTCTGCATATCAGAGAGTTCTCTATGACGTTCTTGTATACTGATATGTTAAATCCTTTCGCTGTTACATATTGGACTGTGCGTAACTATTTGCTTACCGAGGTTTGTGGCTAATATCTCTGACATTTTTGCTATACATACATAGTCTCACGCAAATCAAAGAGGAAGGCAAAGGTACAACCATAATTATTCGCCAACTAAATTATTCATCATCATCATCATCAGGCTATAATAGTCCACTGCTGGACATAGCCCTCCGCCAAAGAGCGCCATAGCGCCTTGTCTTCAGCTTGCCACATCCAGCATCTGCCTGCAGTCTTTCGCAGATCGTCATCCCACCTAGTCGGAGGGCGTCCTACACTAAGTTTGCCGAGTCGCGGTTTTTATTAGGTCCCACGAAATAGGCGGCGACCCTTTTGCAGTCTACCAAGCTCAGTTCCAGACTCCGTACTGCTACTTGAATATCTAGACATAAAATCCTGTTACACTGCCATACCCCGGAATCGACCTCGAGACCCCAAGTACAGCAATCACATAATCCAGACTGTTCGTTAGTTAAGTCAAGTAATTGTTATAATGTGCAGGTTCTGCGAGCTTCGTGAAGGCGTCCACGACACGTCGGAGAACTTGGAGCGTGCTCTCCGAGACAACAACTCGGAGATATCGCCTTCAACTATATTCGCTATGGCGGCTATTGATGAAAACGTGAGTACCTACTATACCATATTATCTTATACATACCTCCGTGGTGCCCCTGCACTACGACTGCTGTGTATGAGGTCTCGGGTTGGAATCTCGGGTCGAGCCAACAAAAAGTTAGTGTTTTTCTGTTGAGAAACTGTTTTCTGTTGGAATTAGGAAGCTGGCGGTGTTAGAGACACCCCGTGCCTCGGAAAGAACGTAAAGCCGTGGGTCCTGCGCCTGATCTCTCTCCACTCGTATTGGATTGCGGTCCCGTCGAATCACGAGAGTTAGAGAATAGAGAGCGCTCTCGTGTTTGTGCTCAGTAGAAGATTTTTAGAAATATAAAGCTTACATAACTTGTGATATTGTATAATTGCAGTGCATATACATAAACGGTTCGCCACAAAACACGCTGGTGGCGGGCGTGGTGCAGCGAGCGGAGCAGCGCGGCGTGTTCGTGGCGGGAGACGACTTCAAGTCCGGGCAGACCAAGCTCAAGTCCGTGCTCGTCGACTTCTTGGTATCCGCTGGTCAGTACACATACCCATATCAGTTCACGGTAACATTTGTTTTGTGGTGCCACTATAACTATCAAAGTGCCAAGTGCGAGTTGATGTTATTTTACCGCGATCGCAACGTTTAGCGCGATTGACTCTGACGGCCTCGATGGCGTAGTGGTTGGTGTAACCGACTGCCACGCTTGAGGTCGCAGGTTCGATTCCCGCACAAGTCAAACATTTGTGTGCACGAACATTGATGTTTGTCTTGGTCTGGGTGTTTCTTTGTATAATATGTATGTATTTACAAAAAAAAAAGTATATATGTATGTTTATCCATTGTCTAGTACAAGCTCTGCTTAGTTTGGGCTAGATGGTGTTGTGTGTATGTGATAGAATATTATTATTAATTAGAGCAGCGATAGCTCAGTGGGGAGACGAACAGACTGCAATGCAGAGGGTCTCGGGTTCGAACCCACGTCGTGCACCAACGAATTTCGAAATGAAAATTTCGGAAATCGAATTTTATATGACTTTTCGAAATTATGTGCGTATTGATTGACAATTATTATCGCCTGCTCCGTGCCTCGGAAAGCACGTTAAGCCGTTGGTCCCGGCTGCCATGAACATCTATGGCAGTCGTTATTGGGAGAGTGTCGACACAAAAGATCCCACTGGGTCGAAGTGTCGCCGGTCTGCACTGACTGGCGCCCACATAAGATAAGATTATTAATTAAAGAAATAATGAATATAAGTTATTAATTATTTTATCCTATACTAAATCTATTATTAATTTTCACACACATTTTGATCGGTAATTGAAATATTATTATTATTTTTATATTAAATATTATTATTAGTTGAAATTTTAGTGTTTTTTAAGTTTCTTTATATTTTTTCATAATAATTGAATGTTGCTTATAATACTTAATAATTATGCTTTATTTGTTAGTTTTTATTTATTTAGATTTCTGTGTTTATTTAAATGTAAGAATTAATTAATTTGTTTTTTTTTTTAATTCAATATCTTTATTTTATACCATTTCTATTATTTTATTTTTTTACTGACATAGATTTTTTGTAATTTCTATTAGTTATATGTTCCTACTGTATTTGACTTACAATATTTACATTGTTAAAGTTCTGCTCGCATGCAATTAGTTTCAAAACAAATATTTTACTAACACGTGGGTAACGTTGTGAGGTACATACTTACCACCATCTTTTTTTGTAAATTATTTAATTTAAGAATTGTATGTATCTGTTTGTTGTCCCAAATAAATAAATTAGGTACTGGACCCCGTGTAATTTATTGATGTGAGCAAAAAAAAGATAATAATAATATGAAAGCAAATGATGATGTCATTTCCTTTCATATCAATTCTTTTAGCGTATTTTCAACAGTACTTTGGAAATAGTGTTATATATGACACACGGTGAATACAATCTGTTATTTTGATTATTGTTTACAGGTTTGAAGCCAGTGTCTATCGTGAGCTACAACCATCTCGGTAATAATGACGGCAAGAACTTGTCGGCGCCCAAACAGTTCAGATCTAAGGAGGTAACACACTTTTTATTTCCTAGCGAGATATACTAAATGCATATCTCAATATGCATTTGCTTTTTAATTCAATGCTTGTCAAAGTACCCCTTGTTATGTAAGGGTATGTTGACAGTTTATCATAAATATTATTTTATGTACACTCATAGACTTAGTAGTTGTACTTTAACGAAGTATTTCTATTGCCTACCTAGCTTATCACCAGAACATATCTCATTTCCTAAAGTAAGTTCACTGAGGTGTTTTTAGTTCATCTTACTTATCTTAATATTTTATGCGTAAACTAAAAACCTACTAAAATCCACTATTATCTCGAATAAATTATTAGAGTTATCTTATACAGGTTGTCCCAGAAGTCGACGTTGAGCTGGAATTAGGTTATAATAACTATCAGAAAAAAATGTAAAATACGTTATTAAAAATAATAGGCATTAAAAAAAAAGACAAAATTACACACTTGACGGTGTTTTCACTCCTGTTACTACAGATATTTACTATTATAACGTAGCCTGTTACCTGATTCCGGCTTGACGTCGACTTCTGGGACTGCCTGTATACACCACACATTAATCTTTTA
Organism: Catocala sponsa; assembly: GCA_963564715.1. NCBI lineage: Eukaryota > Metazoa > Arthropoda > Insecta > Lepidoptera > Erebidae > Catocala > Catocala sponsa. Next base: position 21,150,548 of record OY751341.1, on the reverse strand, counting down.
TAGTACATTGTAATCTCGCTAATCGACACTCAACTATACTGACACATCCAGTAATCTGCACGATAAACATTATAGTTATTGCTGTACGGATGACGTAGTGATTTAAGTGGTCTGCGTTGAGTATTTTCAGTTCGAACTATTAGAAAATTGAAAACTAGTAGAAAATTAAATAAATCTATATATAATAATAATAGCAAATTTTCAATTAAATATTTTATTTTAGTATTTGGTTAATAATGCGGCGCTCTTGTTCCTACAAGAGATATTAATAATGATTCCGAGAGGCGGCGTGCGTGTTCCCACGCGCGCCTCTGTATCGTGTGTCCGTCCCCCCTCAGGGGGACAGTAGGGATAAAATTAGTGGTGCCCAAAGGGCAGGTCTATTTGTGTAGTGGCCTGCCGTTTTATACGGTGGGCCGAAACCTCGGCGGGGTCGCGATTGCATGTGAACGGCCCTGCCGATTACAGTTATGTCGAGGCACACCGTGGTAGGTTTAGTCGGTATTACCGGGATGTCGCTCACCGTCATACCCCGGTGAGTCCAACATAACCTCTCCGTCGCCCCGCGGGGAGGTATGCATCAAAGCATTCCATCAGGTAAAAAAAAAGAAGTTTCTAATAATGATGTATATAATTTCCAGATAACTAAAAGCAACGTGGTAGACGACATGGTGGAGTCAAACCCGATCCTGTACAAGCCGGGAGAGAAGCCGGACCATGTAGTCGTCATCAAATATGTGCCATATGTCGGTCAGTACCACTCGTTCAAACAAACAGACTCTTTAGCTTTATAATATTAGTATAGATACACTATTTATTTTTTAAACTTACTATTAACTTGGATTACAACTTTTTTTTAACAAGCATTAATTGTCAAAAAAATTTAGTCTGTCAGTTAAGCTAGAATGCTTATGTTATGAGACTGTTCACGTTAGTAATGTTATGATGTTTTGAACCCACGACTTTTCAATCCTATATACTTTATCCATGAGTTTAAACTTAAATAATGTTGTGTATAGGTGACTCAAAGCGTGCAATGGACGAGTACACGTCGGAGATCCTGCTGCACGGCACCAACACGCTGGTGGTGCACAACACGTGCGAGGACTCGCTGCTGGCCGTGCCGCTCGTGCTGGACCTCGTGCTGCTGGCGGACCTGTTCTCGCGTATGACCTTCCGACAGACCGACGCGCAGCGTGAGTACCGACCTGTACACACCTACATTAACCACACGTCGCTACTGAATATTCATGTCAAAGTCATATCATATTGACTGCACTGCGCCGAATATGTCAAAGTCAAAGTCAAAAATCATTTATTCATTTAGATCAAAAAGTAACACTGATGAACATCGATCAAATATACCATAGATGCACGATCGTCGCTCGAAAAACGGCCCAAACAAAACTGTGCATAAATCAGTCGTATGCGCTATATTATGCACCTGTCCTACTCACTCTTGCGTGCGCTGCCCGTAAGCGAGAGCGAATTGACACCACTACTACGGTGGAGACCGTACCATATACTTAGTACGCTTGCGTATCGCGAGTAACACACTTAGGACGCTTTACATTGACGTGTTTTAACTAAACTATTACAAAATGTTTCTCAGTGGGCGTTCAATGGTTATTCCGGTGTATTTCCTGGATTGCATAATAAATGCAGACACTTATAAGTAAGTAGTACTGGTCAGTGCCACATATTGACGCGGTTTTTGTATGAGAATGTGCATCTATGGTATATTTGATCGAAGTTGATGAACGTCAAAATATATAGGTAAGTTACTGAAGCTACTAAGCTAGCTAAGGTTAGTTGTTGGTTCAATGCCCACACGGGACAAAAATTTGTGTTATCCAGAAATGGTTGTTCCGAGTTAGGGTGTTCCTTGTGTCCGTTCTGTTGTTTGAATATTTGTAAATTCCCCGCGATACAGAAATCATTCCTAGTACAGGAGCTGTCTTGTTTTAAACACATAGCATATACTGCACACACACACGCACACACGCACACATACACATGCGCGCACGCACGCACGCACACACACACACACACACACACACACACACACACACACACACACACACACACACACACGCACACGCACACGCACACGCACACGCACACGCACACGCACACGCACACGCACACGCACGCACACGCACACACACACACACACACACACACACACACACACAACATTAATCAGCCTACTGCATACAACAAAATGAACCACTCTTCGCTACAACTTACTCCTATACTATAGATATCACTCCTACGTAAACTGTATTAGTGTAAAGAGTAGGATATTAATAATTTGTAAATGATAGCTTTGGGTCATATGACAGTTATCAAAGTAACATGCCGAGGGCTGGAACGATGTGGATCATATGCAATTAATGTTTATATCCCATTGAAATATATTAGATTTTTTTATAATCAGAACTAATATTATAAATGCGAAAGTGAGTTTGTTTCTTTGTTTGTTTGTTAAGCTTTCACGCCTTAACTACTCAACCGATCAACATGAAATTTTCCATACAAGTTGTCAGGGGTACAGAATAGGACATAGGGTACCTTTCATCCAGAAAAAATAACTGTTGCAAACCTAACCTAACCTACATTTACGCGAGCGAAGCCGCGGGTGAAAACTAGTTATTGATACAAAAAGAATAAATCGTTTTTTTTCGATTCTTGAAAAAAGATAAAAATTGAGTTGTGCTACTCTTTATCTAAGTGTGCGGTATATTCCAGCGTGGTCGTCCATGCACGCTGTGATGTCCCCTCTTGCCTACCTGCTGAAGGCGCCGCTGGTCCCGGCCGGCACGCCCATCGTCAACGCTCTGTTTAAACAACGCGCCAACATCGAGAACATCATGCGAGCCGCACTGGCCCTGCACCCCACACACCACATGCAATTGGAACATAAGGTAAGTTTTTACTACACATTAGACACTCATCGTCGCGTAGTATCTTAGTCGTGTATGCAGACTCGCAGGACTCGAGAAGCGCGCCGCGTGTACGAGTCACGTTTGTGGCACAGCTAACAAGCGCTAGTGGGATTGGGCACTTAAACTTAATCATCCACTTGACATACAATCCAAATTAATGAGTGGATTAGGTACTAACCTCCTAGTTAGTTCGAATGGCAAACTATATTAACCTAACCGTTGCGACTCGATAGTCGTAACGGTCAAACTATTGAGTCGCAACGGTTAGGTTTACGACTAGACACAATAGATAATAATGATAAATAATAAAATTCATTTATTTCTCCTCACAATTACGAGCTTAATTCAAGGTATAACATATAATTAATTTGTCTAGTTAGCAATGCGAGGAGCTGGTGTCTGAGTTAGGCATACAATGCCTGTATTACAGATCACCAGGTCCCCCACGGAAGAACAGATATTTTATTTATGTCTGGTATTCTAAGACAGACTACGGTGGTCCAATTCCTACTCACTAATATGGTATAGAATGATTTTCTAGGTATACATATCTTAAATTGAAATTATTCTTACTCAGATCCCATTCCTGATGTCGGAACTGCACAGTGGCGCGCTATTCAAGTCTCCACCCAACAAGAAACAGAAGGTGGCTCACGAGAATGGAGACCAGTGAGTCTCTACCTAACCACCATCTTCATCTCAAGGCACAAAACTACACCTGATGGCTCCTCCCTGGCGTAGCATTCTCTATAACAAATAATCTCATTTGATACACGAATATTAGGCTAGTAGTACTTATAATTTGTGACAGAAATAAGCAGTTTATCCAATATGATCTGATAAAAAGAATTTACGTAAAATTGTCAGGTGTCGGTTCCTTAATTCCGTAAACGAATTGTTTTAGGTCAAAAGCCAAGAAATGTGATATCTATGTTTAATAAAATCTATTCAGATGAAGTATATTCAATAATTATTCCAAGCCAAAAATTGCGACTCATTAGAAGGACCAAGTTTATAATTTTCTACACTAATATTATAAACAGGAAAGATTTTTTGTTTGTTTGTTTGTATTGAATAGGCTCCAAAACTACTAAACTGATTTCCAAAATTCTTGCACCATTAGAAAGCTATATCTTCACTGAGTAACATAGCTATATTATATATAATATTTTCAAAAAAATTAGGAATTCCTACTAAAATTGAAATAATGTAACCCAAGGCGTGAAAAACTGAGTCATAAAATGTCTGTCATCGCATGCGCTGCGGAAACTATTGATGATAGAACAAAAAAATGTTCTAATAACGCAAACGAAGTTGCGTGGATCAGCTAGTTTTATATAAGTTGCTAAGAAAATTAGTATCTAACAATCTGAATAACCTGTTTTTTGGAATAGGTAACGGGAATTAACATGCTCATGCTAGGTACTTCAGTACGTTTTCGAAACGTTAATCTCTCAACCAATCCAGTTCTTGAAAATACAAAAATACAAAAACGGTATTTAAACAAAAGTAGACTATCATAAAAAAAAATGGTTTTAAATAGTATATTTTAGCTCGGATGCCGGCGTCCCAGCATCTCAACCAATTGAGAGATTAAGGTAGAAGCTAGCCTATGGTCACAAGCAAACAAACTTAAAAATTATCTCTGGTAATTTTCAACAGATATAGTATCAACTAATGCTAGATTCACAAAAGAGTAGTTCCAGACAAAAACGCTGAACGCGGTGCGTTGCGTCATATACAGGTTGTCCGATAATTAATGGATAACCTTGTAATGTATTATAGCAAAACTGATGGGCGTTCAGAAAAAAATATAATAATATATTTTTTTATAATAGGTATAAAATATAAAAAATAAGTGCAATAGCTAGTCATACCTTTGACTGTCTTATCTATTAGCATAATTAGTGTTTAATAATAAAACAACAAAACACGGATGGAATTCATTCATTTATGGTTGTAGTGTACAAGAAAGTTAAATATGGTAATTTAAAAAAATCATATCTCAGGTAGCAATTAGGATAGATTTTTTCTTGCATATCTTTTCCGAACGGCCATTTGTTCTACTTTAAGACATTACAAGGTTATCCATTAATTACCGGACACCATGTATGTATCTAACATTCAAATATGCTGCACATTATTGTCTAAACGATTCACTTTCGGAATTGACAAACCACTCATTTCTATAGAATAAGTTGCTACGCCCCTTTCCATGCACATAAAGTTCTACCAGTGTTTCTACGTCTCTAAATCTTATACCTCTAAGAACAGTATTCGGGTAACTACATATATAGATTTATTGAAGTTATATCTAAATCGATTATATCATAGATTATGTCAAAGATAACCATATCTTGTCTTATTTTATTATCTCAAACAATCGTTGAGCACGCGAGTGTTTTTGGTGCTTTTATTTATTGTAAATGTTTATTGTTAGGCTACAAGTATCAGGTGTTTTATTTTCTATCTGCTGAATGATTTTTATATACCTAAAGTGGCAAAGAAGAGAAGTTTGAGGCTATACGATCCCCAATGCTACTGATTCTTCTAGCCGAGTTGTTTAATATCCTTTTATAAATACTTGGTCAATCTTTTAGAACATGTATCCGAAGAGACAATAGCTATATATTCTTAAATTGAAGTTTTATCGATGTAGAAAACGTTTGCTAAAACAGACAGAGTAAAATTGGTTAAGTAAAGTTGTTATCACATGAAACTCGTGTATGATCTAATACAAGTATTATATTTTGTAAGTTAGAGATGATTTTAAATTAAAAGATTTAAGTAAAAATAAAAAATTGTTTTGCATAATTAAATTTTTATTAAGACCGAGTATTGGAATGTTGCAAATGTTATCTAAAATACAGCACCCAGGCAAAATACAGGAATAAGTGCTGATAGAAAACATAATCATATGTTAAATTATGACGTCACAATAAATATTTATATTCTCAACAAACAGTGACCCGATGCCAAAAATCAGTATAAGTAACATTTATTTTACTTTGTGACGTCATACCAATGATGATATGACGACCCAAAAGCTAAGAAGCTTTTCTATGTGTTCGGTAACATGTTGTAAAAGTTTGAGTAATTGTTTAGCCAGGTATAATATATTTTGTATTGATTTATCTGCTCCACAGGATGGCATACTTATTTAGTACTTAGTACACACTCTCCACGTATTAGTTCCGGTTAAGTTTTTGTGATAACGATTGTGTGATTATAACATTCTTTTTGTTAAGTTAAGGTGCTTGACTAGTAGAAAATTTTATTTATTTGTTTTGGTGTGAACATCTGCGGTGTATGTAATACATCTATTACCAATGATAGTGTTAAATGTCCGAATAGTGTCTTAAATGTACTGCGAATGGAGTATTTGGAATATTTACGGTATTTTCTTATTTGTACTCTAGCTCAGGCACGCTGGTATAACCACTGATTCAAATTATATTTTGATATTATGCATTGGGCGGCCAAATTCGAATATAGTTAGTAATAGTTAAAAATCGCAGAAAAATAACACGTCGTAGAATTTTATGAAAACTAAAAGATTTTTATTAGATTTCTGTATAATTAGAGTTCGCAAAAACTCTTATACAACAGCTTTGTCCGTCTGTTATACAACTGTCAACTCAAGAACCGTAAGAGCTAGAGACTCGCGGTCAACGCCATTCGACTCAGCATAGTTGATATACCTCGAAATGACCTTTGACCTCTGACCTCAAGGTCACGTGATACCATTTTTTCGGACTCTAAGATTTACGGCAATTCATTGCCGTTTCTCACTTGTCTATTTTTGAGCCAGGTATTATTTGTCAAATTTGATGGTTCTATCATTGAATGTTTAAAGTATATGAATTCTTGTGATCAATATATGAAGTGATCAGTATATAAAGTGTATGAAGTATTGTGTGCCACTAATACGAATCTAAATTGGGGAAGTAATAATATAAGGCAATTTAAAGAAAAGTTTTGACCTTGTATACTAAATAATACCCGTACATTTATAAAGATAAGTATAAGATTTGCTATCAGAAACTAAACGATTTTAATTTCTACGAGAAACCTAGGGAGCTCTCTTTAATGTATTGAATACAGATGTCGCCAGCGTGCTTGAGCTACTCGTCAGGTCCAGATCGCATGAACTTTCGTACCTTTGGAGTATATTTACAATATATATGTGTAATGTGTAAGCATTGGCGCTACACCACGCCGGCGCCGGACCTGCGTTATAATAGTGTCAATATTGTTGTCTCATACATAATTGTTGTCGCCACGAGAATCTATTACTAAAACGGACGCGTTAAACGTTACAAAACGCGGTGATTTAAAAAAAAGTAAATGGACATAAAATTTGCTAAAATTAAGAACAAAATTTAAACTACTTTGTAAATTTCGTTTTTTTTAAGTAATTGAAAAATGTATCTGTTATTTGCTATGCCAGAAGTAATTGAAAAATAATTGAATCAGGCAGCCAGCAGGTTTGAAGCTCTAGACGTTAAATAAAATAATATCAGCTGTGTTTATAGATATAATAAGCCCAGCAAAGGAACAGTTAATAAACAGTCTGTGCTGAGCTCTGATCTACCACTCTCGTCTATCTTGCTGGTCAAGTGCGGTTTAATATTTAATAGATTTAACAGATTTAGATCATTATATTAAGTTAATTATTATTTGTTGTTTTAAAATTATCGCCTTCGTTTCGATCATCTCCGTTTTAGTAAAAAGTGTCCTGTTTTTATACATGATGCAAGTAATTGTCGCGGGTTACATGCGCGTTACTTGCGTGCGTTACGACCCGCGCAAGTGTCTTGCGTCGTATACAAGAACCTCGTCTTATCCATTGTTAACAACTACAGTCTCCGTCACTGTAGTAAAGATGCTCTAGTTTTGCTATTAACATTATTTGTAGTATTCAGTAGAAAACCGTTAAAGGTGGCAACACTCAAATGACGAAAAGGACCTTCTCGTGGGATAATTCTATAACATTCACATTCCAGTGTAGAATATCGCATTTTAGTATTAGATGCGTAAAGATTGTCCGTTGAATTTAGTGATGTGCTTTATTCGAATGATATTCAAATACAGTGGACAACAGACTATCGATACATTCGAATATTCGATAATAATTGTGCACATCTCTGGTTTAATTTATTGTTTTTGCACCTGTATTATGTATTTATATGAATTTCATATTTCAGTATTCGCTAAGTATTACAATTGTATTACTTTTGTTTAGTTAATCATTTTGCAGATTTTAAGCATACCAGGTAATATTATTATGGGTTGTAATTATTTATAATGTTTAACGATTATTTCTACAATATTCTTTTAATTCGATTTTCAATTGCAATTTCTTAGAGACATTGTGTTCAAATGAAGGAAAATTAATTTGTATTATTGTATCCTGTGTGCGATTATGTTGAAATAAAATTATTTTGTAATTGGATATTGGTTTTTTATTCGACTAATTCAACGTGCACTCTTATCACTGTGACACCTGTGTAGCCAGGCTCAGCAGTGACCATGGAAAACACCGAGTTTTGACACTCGTGAAGTCCCGGAGAAAGATAAATGTTTTAGAACTCGTAACGAATTTAATCAGGGTGTCTAGCGCGAGTTGTTTTAATGTTAACGCAATCGAAACGTTTACTGCGTTTATCTCTGATCGATGAACAGCTCGGAGCGGGCCAATCGGAACGCCGAACGTCATAAACGTGTCGATCGCGTATACGTAAAACGAAACTCGCACCAGGCACCCTGAAGTAAATAGGAGGAGTTGCATAAAAGTAACTTCACTTTTTCTCTTAGCAAAGCGAAAAACAAAATTAAGAATATTTATAAAGATCAGAAAGTGCTAAGCTATCACTGACCTACACTGTTTGGACTTTAAACTATTAGAAGTTGAACGCTGCGAATCGTGCGAGAGAGTGCGTTATATTTTTGTTACGCTCTATCCTTACGATTACATCGACACCACTATGCACTGTCCCTTTCCGACAATTCTCTATTTTGTATGTAGCGTAGTTATACGTACCTATAGGTATAGGGTGCTTGATGTGTAGGCGTGTGTACGCTGCGGCGGGCTGAAGTGAAAACGTACTGGGCGAAATGATGGCTTTATATGTTTTATATATGTACTACCCTCGTAATTAATAATGCAATAATAGTAATTTTTATGATATTCTCTTTTTATTAAAAATGGTATTAAAATATTTATATGTAGGTATGCATAGAAAATTTAATTATGAAAATCTTTTTGGGATTTAGTGAAATAGTACGAAAAATGCAGTAATTACATACAAACATACATAGATTCACGCCTGTTTCCCAGAGGGGTAGGCAGAGACTACGGATTTCCATTTGCTACGATCCTGACACACTTCTCTGGCTTCATTCACATTCCTCATACACGCTCGCCGGTTTAAGGTGCTCTTAACCTGGCCTTTGTCCAGAACGTCTCTGATCTGATCGAGAAACGTTCGCCTATGTCTTCCCCTAGCGACTGTTCCATTCACACTAGCCTTATAAATGCAGTAATTAGTGTGAAATTTTCTAATATTGTTAGCATTAATGCAGTAACGAATAAACACAAGAATAAAACGCAGTACTAACGTCTTTTGTACAAAGTAAAAAAGTAGTAATCAAGTTTTAAATTAACATCTACGGATTTTTTTAGATACAAAACATTTAAATTATATATCAGCTTATGTAGACATTTCAAAAAACATAAAGCCGTCGTTTTCGCTCGAAACTAGCAATTTGCAAATAATGCATTTGCTATTACGAAGTCAGTATATTCCTTCAGCGATATAGCGATAAAGATATTATTAAAATAAATTAAATTAATAACGATAAAATTAAAAAGGAACAAAAAAATGAGCGTTGCTTAGAATATAAAAGTATAAAGCGCGCAAGAACCGTGAGTGTGTATAAGCACAACATATTCGCGTCACGAAGGCCACGATTGCATACTGAACGACCGCCAGTTAAGTAAGTATAATCTAGGAGCGAAAATTGTAATAACGGTGAATTGCTCAGAAAAAAACGTTGAGAACTTCTGTTACCAATACCCTAAACCAATATTGCACTCAGATCATGGTAAAATTTATATGGGAACTTGGAGCTATACCGAACCACATAAAAATTATACAGTAAGCCCAATAGAAAACTCACTCATCTTTTGAAGTTAGTTAATGACAAAACATTTCACATTCATTCGTTACAAGGTGTACATATACATAAATAATTAATTATAGTAAGATTAAACGCTTTTCTTTCTATAATAATACGAAGCTGTGATCTTCTACATGATTAATTTCTCTTACAGTTGTACTACTCTGAATTTGAAATAAGTCGTCAAAACTATTTACCTAGCTGTTTAAAAATTGACGCCTTTTTAAGAGTCACGGAGCATTCTAACCAAAATAAGGAATTAATAATACTGAATATCAGCCCTGTATTAAACTGTCCCACTGCTGGGCAAGGGCCTCTTCTCATTGAGAAGGGTCATAATCCAAGGCCAATAATCCAGGAATAATACAAAATCAAACACATAACCTGATTGATTAATCTTCTTTATTTTCAGTTAAGCATAGAATAGTTACAGTATCCAATTTCTCCAGTCTAATTTGACAGTATGTCACAATCACGCACCGAGCGGTTCACAGAACTAACGAAAACATTTCAGTAACGTCTGTTATTGGTGTTCAAATTACAAGTAATCGGCCGACAATTAAATACAATAAACAAACATACCTTATGTAGAAAACTATTCAACGTTTTTACCTAAAACGGGAATATTACATGCGATCAACTAAAAATACTTACATACTAAATCATACATAGTTTTGTTCTAATGAAATGTAACTGTTTAACAATTCCTCTTAAAACTAATAATAATTGTTAACATGTCACTTGTCATGCAGTTAGTAAGATTTTATACATATTACAAAAATTTTTGGTAATAAAACATTTATTATATACTAGCTCCAACTTAACGTTTGAACATACAACGCGTCATTATAATGTATAATATTTAAATGACAAAATATCAGAACAAATATAAGGATGCAACATTGATTCGTGTGATGTGGAATGGAATGTTAACTAATTACACCTAAAGCGTTAATAGTACCACAATACTGTCGCTTAACAATAATTAAATACTTAACGATATAAATTATACAAAAGAACCCCACGCAGGCGTCGGCAGGCGCCACGCTGCACTATGTTCGTAGCATTCAACATCGCCAACGTACTCATTAAATACAATATTAAGGGCAACGACAACACATTATATATAACTCGGCCATCGGCAGAGGGCGCTCTCGTCAGTAGTGTGTGTGTGTGTGTGTGTGCATGCGCGCAGGTAGTAGGTACAGGGCGGCGGCGCCGGTACGAGAGCGAGGCGCGTGCTTACATCTATAATATCGGTGCAAAATGTCTAATAGGTAGGTACTACGCACTATTTAGAATAGTTTGTGGACACGAGCTCCGGCGCACGCGCACCGACATCCGATTCCGTCACGATCATATTTTTTTATATAATAAGTCTTTTCTTCTACATTAACAATAATTTGTTATAATATAACCGATGTATTTTACGAGTTATTATTTTTATTCTTGTTTAATTTCTTTATAATGTACACGATTTTAAATTTGTTTCAGTGCTCAATATTATATTTTTTATAAAATTCGTTGGTCGTACCTAAACGAGTGGTGTTTAGCTATGAAGGACAACAGAATCTACATTAGGGAATGGAATATATCGCGCACTCGTCGCCACGGACCCCTCCCCTGCGCCAATGAACTACTGAGGAACAGGCGGGGGCCTCCGTCCGTAGCAGGCGCTGCGTTACAATAGCATTGGAATGGAGCGTGGCATAGAGAGACAGAAAGAAAATACATTTAATTTACTAATTTTTACACTGTTGCGTCAAAATTAAAAAGGTAAAAAAATGTATATAAAATGTACACAAAATGTATATTTAACTGATTGTGTATAACAATTATGCCGCACGCCACCCCACGTGTATATCGTCGCTACGTATCTAGCTTAACTCTAGGCGTCTAGGGAATACACTAATGTTCAATAAGGGCTACAATAGGGTCGTGGGACCGTCGCGTCGGGCGGTCGCCAACATTTCAACTACGTTTAATTCCTTACGTGCCTCACATTGAGCAGATCACCTGTCTCGCATAATTACAATACATATTACTACTATATAATTTTATTGCTCAAAAAACATAATGATTTGATAGAAATCGCGAGTGGCCGTCAGAGGGCGGTATAGAACTCGCTCGGCTCCCGGCGGACACTCGCGTCCCTTCCTTACAGAAAGGATTAAATAGATTACTACAATAGTTTCAAAAATATTAAGTCTTATAATATTTTCTCGTATAGTACATAAATGAATAATTTGTTTTAATTTATGTACAAGAAGCTTCGGCCCGTCTAGCTCGGGGCCGTTACAAGTGATTCGAAATTTTATTTAATAGGAAAAGATGTGGATCGCTGCTCCCTACCTAAATATTTAAGCGTTATATAAACTGACGCGATACTCCAGCACCAATATTGGCTACTTGGCATGTGTCGTCTTTGCCTAGACGTTCCCGACACGTGTAATATTTGCCTAGAGACTTTCAATACACGTGCACTCTTTGCCTAACGTTTAAATATTAATACACGGTTCACTAAGGCTTGAATCATGTTTTATTTTGATTAACGTCTCGGCATTTTAGTGGTACGCTCAATTCCTCTTTAGCAATAAATGTCAGATCTATATGTCTATGTACAATTTGTTAGTAAAGCGATATGGAATCTATACAGAAGGATCAAATTATATAAAAGACATATTTTGTCGGAATAAGTAACTATTTTTAAGTTCTTCTTATCAAAGTTAAATCATAACAAGAATTATGTGTCGAATGTCTAACTTGGACCAATTACAGGAATGTATGGATGATTCTGAATATCACTGGAATATGTTATAAATAAATGAATATGCGATTTATAAAAGGGCATATGTCTTATACGTTTTGTATAGGAGATGTGCTCTTTTGGAATAAGCGTATTGAATTATACGTTCGTGTAATACAACGATTTTTATAATAGCGCGTGGTTACTAAACATGAGATAATTGTTGCTGAAGTGATATGAAGCGACTTGCATATAATTATAATGTCCATAAATACACTTTGGCAGTTCGAGCGAAACTTTAAAATTAACAATCGTTGGAAATCATTTTGTTGTATTTTTGTCTGGGCACTCTCTCAGACAAAAAGACAATTTTACTTTTTGATGTATCATTTTAGAACATTACATCTCCTGCAGGAACCATTAATGCTCTAAAATGGATTAATATTCACGCCGTTTTATCGTTTATCTCTGTATACATATTTTTCGAAATTGTATTCTATATGACGACGATCTTTTTCGTAGTTAAATATACTATGACATTGTCCATTATGTAGTCAAAGAGACTACAATTTTGACTAGTAAGAAGTTAAGGAGACTACGACTTCACTGAGTACGTAGTCGTGTGAATTTGACCATTATGTAGTTAAAGAGACTACAGTTTTGCCTAATACGTAGACGAAGAGACTACGTATTTGACTAAAATGTAGTCAAAGAGACTACGAACTTGACCAAAATATAGTCAAAGAGAATACGAATGTGATCTAAATGGAGTCAAACCGAGTACGAGTATAACCAAATTGTAGTCAAAGAGACTACAATCAAGTTAAAATTGCACGACTTTGTTGCGTTATATATATTGTCACGTAACAGAAATAAGACATAACTATGTACAATAATGTCGCTCGAACTTCATGTGTGTGTTTGTGTGTGTGTGTGTGTATGTGTGAGTAGTGGGTGGGGGGGTCGGTTCAGGGGTGGGGTTGTGGGTGTGGGTGCTTGTCGCGGGTCTTGTGTCAGTTGAGCGGCAGACAGAACATGTGCTGCAGCAGCGTGGGTTTGCGCGGGGGGAGCTCGGAGCACACCGAGTCGTAGTCCGACGACGATGACTCTGCGCCGTACCCATATGCCTGCAAAACAGATACAAACAAATTAAGTATTGCTAATAAGTTTCAACAACAATAATTAAATCCTAAAGAAAATTATAAATGCGGATGTGCGTTTGTTTCTTTCACGGCTTCATTATTTAATCGATCATCATGAAATGTCGTATACACGTTGTCAGGGGTACAAAAGATGGCATAAAGTATCTTTTATACAGGAAAAAGTACTGTTCCCGAGCGAAGCTACGGGCAAAAGATAGTGATAATTTATTGATAACACAAAGATCGCAATACTTACGATTTCTTAGTATATTAATTTGATGTTTATAATATTCAACTTAATGTCGAAATTAGGCCCAGCCTGTATCTTAGACGTCAATTTATTGGACTTACGTCTGTCTGGGATCGTGGTAGTGGGACGGCTGCTCATAGTGTGTGTGGGATGTAATGGGGAGGAATGACGGTGGTGTTTACATACATGGGGTCATAGCAGCTCACAATTCGTAGTATTGAGACACTGAGGGTTGTGTTTACCTGCAGGGGGGTCGTGATAAAGCAGCTGTTTTTATTTCGTGGTATTGAGATAGTGGAGGTGGGTGTGTGGGGTTGTTTACCTACAAGAGGTCGTGGCAAGGATGCCGCTAACTTTAGTTTACAGGAATTGTGACAGTGGTGTGGGACAGAGGTGGTGTTTACGTGCATCGGTTTTAGCAGTAGTGCAGCTTAACGTCGCAATATTTCTTAATACTGAAAAGTTGTGAAGTGGGGGTGTGTGTTTACCTGCATGGGGTCGTGGCAGAGCAACTGCCTTCACTTCATGGTATTGAGATAGTCGAGGTGGGGGTGTTTACCTACAGGGGGTCGTGGCAGAGCAACTGCCTTTACTTCGTGGTATTGAGATAGTGGAGGTGGGGGTATTTGTGTGGGGGTGTTTACCTGCAGGGGGTCGTGGTAGGGGTGCAGCAGACAGGCGTGCTGTCACACGCAGTCCTCCAGGGACATCAGTAGCGGGTTCACGTACTCAAAGCCCTCGAACTCCGACTGGTCGATGTCTGCGATCACCGTACTGCAAACACGATACATAACACATTCTTAATAATATAGTAGATAACCATACGATCTCGTTGGTCCAGTAGCTTCATAGGTTCATTGAAAGATGTATCATATATGATACATGGTAATAGACTTTATATTGAGTTTATCACAGGGGTTACATTTACGTTTACGCTGTATTTATTTCGCTGTACCGTACCATAAACACTTTATTTGGAATGGATACTGTGGCCTGACACAATTTTTTATTTTTAAGTTTTTCTGTTAGGCAATACTCAGCCTATTGTCGTCTCTAACACGACAGATAACAATCACAATATCCTTAACTTTAACTTCATTTTAGCTGTCATGTTGTAAAGTAAAAGCTATAATAGTTAGCGAAATTACACTTAAATTTCGTATACTTCCTCTTTAGCTTAATTTTTGGGGAATTATAGGTGTACGATTTCAAAACGAGCTTGATAAAGGTTTTTTACTATTTGATATTGGGTACTAGACCTAGTGTACTCTTCAAGAGGGCAAATATTAATAATATATGGCTTATGTTTAACTTATCAGTAGATATAGTAAAATATAACAGTCAAAAATAGTAAATGATCACCAAAATTAAAACCGTATTTTAATACCAAAAATATTAATTGCACAGCAAAGAGATCAAAATAAGTCGACGGAGCCCCTCTTCGCAGGGCTCCTATTTTTGGGTGGGTTTAAGAAGGAACCTAACATAACCTAACTCTTCCGAGACGGAATGCAGTGATTTGAGGCGTATAGATGCTCGTTATGATATATTTTAGTAAGCATATTTTGGTGTGCAATTACTAGTTTTGGTGGTCATTATATTTAATCCAAATTATATATATTGTAGTAAATGTTAGGCAATGTTTATGTGCATGTATATATCATAGTACATACTCGTTGTCGGGCGTGAGGTGCACGGGCTCGTCGGTGAACTCGGGCGGGAAGTTGGCGAGGTCCCGCTCGCCCTCCAGTCGCGGCTTGAACGGGGGCACCACCTGCTTCTGCTCCAGCTGTCAACATACGACGGTATACATTATAATAATTATAACTAATATTATTAATTATTATTTTATTTCTTCATGTTTTGGGTGTGCCCTATTGTGTGCCAAAATTTAAAATATTTCTTTCTTTCTTTCTTTTCTTCTTTCTAACTAATATTATAAATGATAATGTAGGTTTGTTACGTTTACACGCTTTAACTATTCGACCGATCATGACATTTTGCATACACGTTGCCAGGAAAATAGAAAAGGACATAGGGGATACCCTATGACATGACAACAATAGTTCTTTTTCTGGATGAAAGATATTTCATCCAGAAAAAGGACTATTGTTGAGGGGTAGGAAATTGACATAACCTACATTTACGCGAGCGGAGCTGCGGGCAAAATCTAGTTATATATATTTTACATAGGAATATACAATTGAGTGTTGTATGTTGTGGGAAGACGACTGCTGCGCGGCGTTATAACATACTTGCGCCTGACTATACAAAACAAATACGTCAACAGTGCTCATACACATTGAATCATAATAACTGTTAAATACTAAAAATTAAGATATTTAGACTATGTTTCGCAACAACAAGTAAAAACTCAATTAGTTCCACAATACTTAGTACATGTAAGATGTAAGTAAGGATATAATATTCATGGTCACGATTTATTTAAGCGTGTATATTGCGACATACGTAATTCTCTAATATTCTTATACTTATTCCATAAACTTACAATATATTTACTAAACTATAAACTAAAAACCAATTCGTAAAAACAATAAAAATAATAATAATAAACATACAGACACGCAAACTTCTTTCGACGCACCGTTTTATATATAATATCAGCAGTCCCTTCCACTTGTATGTCGACGCAGGCGCATCATTCACTTTTCGAGGCGCGACACGTACTCGCAACTTAGCACACTATACCGCACCCTCGTATTTGTTATAATACTATCCTTTCTAATATTATAAATTCGAAAGTAACTCTGTCTGTCTGCCTATCTGTCTGTTACCTATTAACAGTTAGACCACTCAACCGATTTAGATGAAATTTGGTATAGATATAGAGTAAAACCTGGGGAAGGACATAGGCTACTTTTTATTCATGTAGGTACCACGCGGACGGAGCCGCGCGCAAATGCTAGTTTTCTATAAGTACTTAATTCGAATTTTATTCTGTGTTTTTACAATTGGTTACTCAACTAAGTGCCTTGTTTGATCCCGTACTGGGAAAGTCTATGCGGTTGAGGACATATGCAATTAGCCGGCTTATCGCTGTCACCGCTCATAGCTCCGAGGCGAGGGTCACCAACCATCACCAAAAACCATCAAGAAGGGGAGTGCGGTATTGATCAGCCTATTACGGGTTCCGACCTTTAACCAGCCTTGCTCATTGCCCTCGTATTTATTGTTAAATGGTCTTTTATATTGTCTTTTAATTAAATAATTGTTTACGCGAATGTTATACATTGAAATTAAGCACTTTATACGGATTTTGTCGCGTTGTTTATGTTACTTTAAAAAACGAGGAGCCTCCCCGTGAACATGGCTGCTGTAAAGCAACCGAAACGTCGGGCAAAGTGTATACTTAAAAATAAATAAATAGTTTAATTAATTTAAATAGCTTAAATTGTAGTAAAGTTTAATAATAAAAGTGTTAGAGTTTTCAAAATTATGTAATAAAAGTGTTTTTTATTATGTAATAAAATAAACAACGCGACAAAATCCGTATAAAGTCCGCATGTTTCAATTTTAATTGTAAGTTACTTTAACACTGTTTGTGATCGTTTTATTCCTTACAACTTTAAATAAAACGTGACATCATATTGTCAAAACCGATCGGTTAATTCAAATATGTGCCAATGCTGACTTAAATAGGTGTATTTCATCGCAAGTAATTATCTTTAGCAAGCTGACTTAAACATCAATGCCATTGGTATGGTCACCTAAAATATCGACAACTATCCATTGATAATTCATCATTGATTCAATAGGATCAATGAATCACTGTTAATTGATATTAATATTACTTTGATGTTCATAGTACATTAAGTAGAGACAGGCGGAAAGTACTGACCATTTCCCACTCGATGCTCTTGAAGAAGGGATGGTTGACGATGTCGAGGAAGCCGTTCTCTCCGCAGCCGAGCCGCTCGGCCGGGTTCTTGTTGAGGAAGCCCTTCAGTACTGATGCCGCCTTCACCGACAGGGAGCGCGGGATACGGATCGTCTTCTCTAGGATCACCTGCCAACATGGGTAGTGGGTTAGTTATACTGATGTACAGTCTCATCTGTAATAGTGCATGGATACTTTAAGGTCCAAAATCCTGTAAACACTCAATTAAAATGAATATGAATGAATTAGATGGCGTTCTTTTATAAATATTGCAATGCGTACTCATTTTAGCAAATAGGTAAAATTTATAAGAAATTATAATCACAACCGAAAAGACACTCGAACACAGGGACATAACATTTGCGTACGAACAGAATAGCGAGTCATCGAAAGTATCTATAAAATAAACTACCCACTATAAATTTATGAATTCATTTGTAATTCTTTGCTTGTTCTTTTTTAAATAAAGTATTGTGAATAGAGATAAAAAAATTTTTAAAGTAAATTTATCAAAATTAAGTTATTAAGAAATCTACTATATCTTGTATCGATTTCCGTTAGATGGCGTCAATTCCCGGATTATACCATTTTAGTTTTGAAATGGGTATTACATGCATTTTTGCAGCTCAATGTACAATACTACTGTCGGCGTACACAATAAGCTAGTGTACCTGGAACAAGTAGTCCTCGGTGTTCTGGTCGGGGTTGTCAGCGGCCTGCGCGATGTCGAAGGGCGAGCGGCCGGCCAGCATCTCGTACGTGAGCACGCCCAGCGCCCACCAGTCCACGGAGAACCCGTACTCCTCGCCGCGCAGGATCTCCGGCGCGATGTAGTTCGGCGTGCCGCAGAACGTCGACGTCGTGTCGCCAGGCCTTACACCCTCCTAAACACACCATTGTACATTATACGATTTTAGCTGTACATTATATTGTTATGCGGCATGTAGGAAAAATGGACGAGGAAAGACTGACTAAGAATGTTTATAAGGCTAGTGTGAATGGAACAGTCGCAAGAAGAAAACCTAGGCGAACGTTTCTCGATCAGATCGGAGGCGATCTGGACAAAGGCCAGGTTAAGAGCTCCTTGAATCGACGGGCGTGTATGAGGAATGTGATGAAAGTGAATGAAGCCAGAGAAGTGTGTCAGGATCGTAGCAAATGGAAATCCGTAGTCTCTGCCTACCCCTATGGGAAACAGGCGTGAATTTATATATGTATGTATTATATTGTTTTATTTAAAATGGTAATGGTATGACATAGCCGCGGTTGAAACTCCTGGGGGGTACCAAACAATACCAAAACAAACCCGCTATGCTGCCAAGATTAAAATTTCTGTTTTCTACTGTCAGAACAGTATCTCCTTAAGAAACTAGGCTACGATACTCGCTATAGGATGGAGACACATGGTTTTAGGCTGTAATCTTGTATTTACTTTCCCAGGCAGGCTACTATCATTTCAACGGTAACCATTGTATAAACAGAATCCCCTGAGCCCTAGACACCTTAATGATTTGATAAAATAAGGCACAGGTTGATTATGATAAAGATTGAATAGGATTTCTGAAGCTAGGTACTGAATTTAAAAAAATTGCGTTGCTTAGATACAGTCTGCTTTTCAAGAACCCAGCGATGTAAGCCCAGCACGTAAAACGCTAGACTGAAGGAAAGAACTGATCCCTGTTTTCTTTCCTCTCATCTCAGGAAGTGCAGATCTCGGACGTGTAGAAGATATCTATGGTGTTGTACCTTGCACATGCCGTAGTCAGTGAGCTTGATGTGTCCCTCGTGGTCCAGCAGCACGTTGTCAAGCTTGAGGTCGCGGTAGATGACTCCGCGCTCGTGTAAGAAGTGCAGCGCCAGCGAGATCTCCGCCGCGTAGAAGCGCGCGTGCTCTTCTGGCAGGCGCCGCTGTCGTTGCATGTGGAACCTGGACAGGTTAACAGGTCAAACTTTACTTCTTGGAGAGAAGACCTTTAGTACAGTATAGCTAAAAGTATGGCAGGCCAAGAAGTTAGTCGTAACTTTTTGGCCTTCAGGGTCATGTGTCAGCATGTGTCGACATGATGCTGTCGTTGCATGTGGAACCTGACAGGACAGGTCAACAGGTTAAAACATTACTTGGGGGAGAAGACTACTAGTACAGCACATCTAAAGGTATTGTAGCAGTATTGTTGCAGGTGAAGAAGTTACGACACATGACGCTGTCGTTATATGTGGAACCAGGACAGGTCCATAGATTAATTCACTACTTGGGGGATAAGACTGTAAGGATGGCATAGCTAGACGTATTGTAGCGACTTTACAGGCTAAGAAGTTACGACACATGACAACAGATGGCACTGTAGACAATTACACACTACGCCATACAGTCTGGTATCTCGCAAATAAAGTTTACACAGCAAGTACTATGTATACAAGTGCCACAGCAAGTACGATGTCAACCGTCGGATCTCGGCCCGCCCAGGTATGATCACCAGGCTAGTCAGAGGATGTTCTCTTGGTCTACACCAAGCCCTCCCTTAATACCACGTTAAATATTACATGCATACATTACGCGCGTGGGCGCGGATGATTTATATCAAATATTGCAGCCTGGGAAGAGATTCATTGCCATTCTAACGCACCTTTAATATTTGATACTAGCTATTCCGCGACTTCGTTCGCGTGGATTTAAACTAATAAGTGTTTGTTCAGTTCGCAAATATTTCTGTATTCCTCGTATAAAGAGCCCTTAAATTTGGAACATCAATTTGTGGACCACCCAAATATTTATACCGTATGGGACAAAACTTATTCTGATTCACAAATGTGAGAAGTTTAAGTGGCGAGGCGACCACTTAAACTTCTACGTCACCACACTCAATTTAAAGAGTAAGCCATATCAGGAATATAACAATGACTGGTTAACTCACATAAGGTCCCCGCCTCTAACGAACTCAATGACGAAGAACAGGCGGCTGGGCGTCTGGAAGCAGGAGTGCAGCCCCACGAGGAAGGGATGGTTGGAGGCGGTCTCGAACACGTGCTTCTCAGTCTGCACCCAGTCGATGTCCTCGTCATCAGTCACCAGCGCCTTCTTGATCACCTTCATTGCGTACACGCGTTTTGTGCGCTTCAATTCTACCATCAACACCTGAAATTATTAATTTTTTCGATACTAATACAAATTATTTAACCTTGCGACATTATTATGATTATTATTTTAGGCCAGGTTAAGAGCTCCTTGAACCGACGGGCGTGTATGAGGAATGTGATGAAAGTGAATGAAGCCAGAGAACTGTGTCAGGATCGTAGCAAATGGAAATCCGTAGTCTCTGCCTACCCCTCTGGGAAACAGGCGTGAATCTACGTATGTATGTATTTTATATTATACTAGAGGATGCCCGCAGCTACGCCCGCACATGTTTTTTTATTTATCTATTTCTTCCCAATCCCGTGGGAATTTCGGGAAATCCCTTCTTAGTGCACCCCTACAGTACCCAAGGAACATACATGCCCAATTTCAGCTTCTTGCGTTCAGAAGTTTCGGCTGTGATTTGTCTGTCAGTCACTCAGTAACGGAAGAGTTTTATAGATAAATAAATTTTCTTCACACATATTATTTACAATAATTACATTCGCCACTTTTAATGGATTAGTTGATTATGATATTGTATGTACCTAACCATAAATATAACATTTGCACACTTCTTTTGAGTTCATAATTCAGCATGTTCTCTATTATATACCTACCTATTATGTACTAATTTGATGTAGGTACCTGAATTATGCAAATAAATGTTTGAGTTGATTTGAAAATATACATGCAATAAACGTGTTAAGAAGTGACAAAATAAAAAATATTTCTTTCTTTCTTTCTTCTTTCTAAGTAATATATTCTCGGGAACATTGTTGGGAACACATATTGTCGGGAATATTACCTGGAACATCTTCGGAAACGTTTTCTGTCGATAGTAGAGACATAGCATTTTGGTACATTGTACTGTGGGCTCAATATAATATGCCTAAATGCTCAAACACACATATATGGGTACGTATACCAGTCTTAAGTGAAGTAATGTATCCCGATTTGATCCAAAATCTTTCTAGACATGTTGTCTGTTACTAACTAACAGTTTTAATTTAATTTACAGGTAACGGCGTAAGAGTTGTAACACTGTTTTTGCCAGTTAGTAAGAACGAGTTCTGGAGACTACATACCTACCTCTCCCATTCCTTTCTTTTGCCGCAGCCCGGAGCATCTCTGGTAACCAATGAGAGACTAAGGTAACCGCTTACTATCAAGCGGTTCATATACCATCTTCTTGTATATAAAGTATAGACTGGTAGATTATATCTGTCTGAGTCTAATATCTGTGTTGTTACCTTAGCATAAGAGCCGCGGCCGATGACCCTGATGAGCTCGAAGTCGTCGAGCGAGTACTGGCGCTGCGAGCCCGGCTCCAGGTCGTCGGGGCGCGCGGGCGCTGCGGGCGCCGGCGCCGGCGGCGTCTCCGGCAACGGGGGCTCCACCTCTGCGCGGGACCTGCACACATACATACACACAAGCACGGTTAATGAAACAGCCGAGGTAGGGTTAGGGGTAACCTTTATCTTTAGAGAAACGTATAAATATTCGAAGAAACGGTAATCCATTGGATAAGGCATAACTTTTGGGTTTGAAAGGTTGTAGTTTCGAATTCCAGCCATTGCCAGTGATGTAAATTCT
Organism: Catocala sponsa; assembly: GCA_963564715.1. Classification (NCBI taxonomy): domain Eukaryota; kingdom Metazoa; phylum Arthropoda; class Insecta; order Lepidoptera; family Erebidae; genus Catocala; species Catocala sponsa. The sequence goes on along the minus strand of OY751341.1, from coordinate 21,127,674 downwards.
GATTTTAGTCGTCAGCGGGTCAGACAAGCATTTCGGTTCAGCTTTAGGGTTTACCCAATGGATGAGACATTAACTTATCTTTGAAGGTAGTGGATTCGAACAAAGCCCAGCTATTGCACTAAGGACAAAAATCCACTTTTAAGAAAAGCATTCTAGTTTAGCTGGAGGGTTTAAGAAAATACTAGAAAGCAACCCAAATTGGTAGTAATAAACATTAAAAAAACACCCAGACCTTAAATAACTATTTGTTGATCACAGAATCTTTGAGCATGAAACTCTTACAAGAAATTACAAACCGATTAATTGATAAACGGTTAAAGAAGTATTACTTTATAATTTCACTGGATAAATGTGTATGTGATACACCTCTGCTTAAGCCCTCGAGCATGTACAAGTGTGATGCCATGTTTTCTGCTGGCTTTAGATCTATAACGAAATTTAAACACTGATGTGCAAAAATCCAAATGTTTTGTGATGTTTAGAAGTGCATCGATACGCAACACTGAGCCGATCGTCAAACCATGCCAAGCAGAAGGTTAGATAAATGACAAAAACTGTATAAAGTATTTTTTATGAATTAATTATAAAAAATGCTGTAAGGTGTACAGTCTGATAACTGTTTTCTGGATGGTAGTAATGTTATGATCATGTTAAAATTGTGTACCTAGGGTATAGGCGCTTTGCCACAAATAATACTTTCATTAATAAATAATATAAATATAGGAAGAGAATTTGGCAACTATTGTTGATTTTGTTTTAGTTTAGTACATTGACAACTAAACAAAATCTATGATTATGATTTTTATCGAGCTTTCCCAAGTGGCACAATTTTAAATAATATTCTTTTAATTGTTACCCTGATAATACGATACTTAACTGTTTATTACGCACATAACTTCGAAAAACCAGAGGTGCCATGGGATCCAACTCAAAACTTCTGCGTGGCAGTCCAAAGGTTCTCACTACAGTTGAATATAAAAATAATATCGCTAAATATGTTAAATAAAGTCTATTGCATATTTACCTGACAGAGGACGCTCTGCCGAGAGTGCTCTCTCCGTTGGCATCATCCTTGACCTCGATGGGGTCCACATGTTCGTTGGAGCACGGCTTCTGCACGAGCTTGTGACACTTCTTGTGCACGAGAAGCTTGCACTGGATGCACTTGAAGCCTTGCCGGCCCAGACCCCAGATGCGGTCTTGACAGAAGGCACAGAAGGCGCGCTGTAAGTTCACAACAGGTAAGATTAAAATCATCAATTGTAAACTAAACTACATAAATACATATAAATAAATGTAGATCTATACATTATATTTTATATACTTAAAAGAAATTATTTTAATCGCTACCTAGCCATCTTCTTCTCTCTTAATTTATTTGCTGTGCCCGACAGAGTTCAGAATGACGTAATTTGTTTTATAAGTCCATGTTTGTATACCTAATATTATGGAATGCAATAAAATATTGCGTATTGAGTAAATATTAAAAGCTCTATGGTGGGTTTGATATACCCATGGATAACCAAACTTATACCATAATGCAGTGTCGTGCATATTTTTTTTTCTGATTGACGGCATCTCTATTGGGTTTATTAGTCTATCAAACCAGAATGACTACTTTTTGTAGTTGAGAACGCATCACGACAATATTTGAATTTAATTATAACGTTATTGATATGACAGTGCTGCCAGATTAAAGAAGTAGGCATATGTATTATATAAAAATAAAAATAAAATTAAAAAAGGCATAGTTCCTATATTAAAAAGCACTTGTTTTAGCTACGGACAGTTCAATTTGACATATTTTACATAAAAATAAATTTATTGATTGTATTTATATAACTACTTGTATGTACATAATATTGTCTGCTGTTTACGCGAATGTTATTCATTGAAATTAAACTACACGGGGAGACCCGTGACCATGGCTGCTGAAAAGCAACCAAAACGTCGGGGAAAGTGTAAACATAAATATAAATAGTATAGTAATAGTATAAATAGTTTTAATAGTTTCAATAATTTAATTAGCTTAAAAATAGTAAACTTTAATAGTAATAGTAGTGTAACAGTTTCAAAATTTTGTAATAAAGTGTCAAATAAACAACGCGATAAAATCCGTGTACAGTAGTTTAATTACTTGTATGTAGCTGTGAGCTCCCCTAATAAAACGAAATAAAACAAAAATAAAATAAATATGTGCCAAAATTTAACTAACCGTACCTAAAAAGATTCATTTCTTGAAAATAGGCACTGGGCCTTGCTCAATAAGATGATGATAGCAATGAGAACCCTTTGGTACGACTATTTTTTTTTGTCCTAATTTAATTTGGCATAACGAGCTAAGCATTTTTTTTGTCATAATAATACTTTGACATAATTGTTTTTTGGCATACTATTTCAGTAGGCATAAATATCATTTAGGCTAATGCTTTTTGCCCTAATAAGTCTAAGCCCTAAGCCGCCAACATGTTATATTTACCGTAGTATCTCTATAATTGACTGAATTAACAATTATTTGTTAAATTGTTACAAATATTTAGCTTAACTAAATCAATTATTTAAGTACTTACTCTATTAAATCGTTTAGCTTGGAAGATATGTCCATTGACGCGGTAAAGTTTTCGCCACCGTCTTGCTCCTCTCCTGTATATGCTTCCTGCAAGACAACACGAACGATATTCATTAATACATTACACTTTATTTATTCATTAATACATTACACTTTATTTATTTATTATTAAATTACACTTTAAAACTGATAATTATAATTATTTATAGAGCTACGCACTACGCATAGTTACATACGCACACTGACCGAACTTGGTAAATAGAACAATATTATAAACATTGTCTATTTTATCTTTATATCGGTATCTTTGGGTGCAAGGGGTCAAAAGTTATATTTTGGGAAAACACAAGGTGATTGTGTGTTTATAATGTTTAAGATAGTAATGTATAAGGCTGCCTAGATAGCTCTGTGATATATATATATATGTTTACGGCCGATTGTGAAGGCCCAGATTCGATTCCCGGGTCGGTCAATGTGTAAATTTGAAATTCTCAGTTTCAGCACGGAGACTGGAACTGTGCCTGGGAGATGACAACTTAGGGAATGTGAATATTAAGTGAGGTTAATGATCTTATCGTGGTTTATTTTTATTTCGACTTTTAATTTATTAGGTATTCTTTTACACATTTCATATTTATACATTTCCCCGATGTTTCGATATTTCAAAAACTATGGCGCCGGCGAAATTGGGAGAAATTGTGTAAATATTTTAAAATAATATCTAATTAGTTGTAATAAAATAATCCACGATAAAATCCGTATAAAGTATAATAGTTAGTACCGTAAAAAAAATTATAACTAAGATATATTCTATTCAAAATATTGTTAACTATGTAGTTTTTAACCGCGGCTTCGCTCGCGTAAATGTAGGTTAAGTTTGCAACAGTTATTTTTTCTGGATGAAAGGTACCCTATGTCCTATTCTGTACCCCTGACAACGTGTATGCAAAATTTCATGTTGATCGGTTGAGTAGTTAAGGCATGAAAGCGTAACAATCAAACGAACAAGCAAACTCACTTTCGCATTTATAATATTACTAGTTAGGATACCAAAACCATGTTTTCAAAAGCATCGGCTGAAATTAAATGAATATATGCAACAAATATTTATGAAATTAATTAGGTATGTTTTCGTGTAATATGTGTTTGCTTGTGTGTAAGGTCTGTGTATAATAAAATATATGTTTTTAAGTAGATAAGATTACTATTAATTACCTATATGGTATCAGTCCAAAAATAATATTGACTTGTGTTATCAAAACGAAAATAAACGTAATTAACATATTTTAGGTGATATTCTAGCCTACCAGAGCTTAGAGATATTTTTTAACAGTTTAGCATTTTGACAGTTTTTATATAGGTAACCTGTAAAATTTTATCTTCAGGTAAGTTATCTAGCGATTGGAAAATCTGCTCTTAGTTGCCTTAAAGTGCAGAGCACAGTTAAGAGGTGCCACGTTTTTAGAAAAAAAAAAAAATTATTAAGAGGATTTGGTAAAATTATTATAAATTAAACTTCTGCACCGTAAATACATAACCACTATAAGTTCCAAATATCCATTTACATACATTAAAAAAGGCAACAACAACTTGAGCTAAGAATTATTCTTGTGGGGCCTTACAAACATCGGAACATTAAAAACAAAGGACAGCCAATCCAGCACAACTATTTCTGGACCACACAAATGTTTGTCTCACTGGGACCGAACTCACGCATGGCGCATTAGACTTAAGTTAACCAATACGCCACACAGTCATAACATCCAAAACCGATTTAACTTAAATACGCGCACAAAAACGAAAGTCGTACATTCCAATACAATTTCCTTTGAAGAAGGGTCAAGAGGCGGTTAATAAAAGACGATGGGGGTGCAGGTGGCCGCGAACACCATCGAACACACCTACGTCACTTGTGGACATCATTAATCTTGCACCACGGTATCTAATTGCGTTTTGGGACGACGCTCCGAGGGTTTTCCTTTTCGCAGAAAGTGATTTTCGATTTATTTGTTTTTATAAATAATGAACCTCTTTGGTGTGGTATTTAATCGACATTTTTATATTTTTAAAGAGACAACTCCCTTGCAATTATTCCTTTGTCCCCCCTGGGATAAAGGAATAATGCAGGTGCGGGTGATGTCTTACTTTACAAACATTCAAACAATAGACACAGAAAACACCTAGACTGGGAATAGCTATTTGTGGATGACATAAATATTTGCCCCGTGTGAGGATCGAACCCGAACACTTAAACTGTTACGCCTTCCATACAGTCTAATTATACATTCATATCACACGAGTGATAGCCCCGGTATTGTCAGTTTCTCGGGTCGTGCTTGTTACCTGCTTCAAGTTTATCTTTACGACACCTTATTCATTAATTGCAAAATACTATAATTATAATTTCATGGCGATTTAAAAGAGTGGCTGTGGGTTTTTGCAGATATCTTGTCATAGGTTCAAGCCTTTGCCTGAACCGAGCAACTAACATAAAAGCTAATTTAGTAAACTCACTAATTGAGATCTACACATATGTAGTTATTCTGTATCAAAACGTTCTTTCTGTCGTCTGTTTGGTTTGTTTGTAAATATCGCCACAGGAACTTTCATATAATGCGGGCATAATATTTAAGAAAAAGAACACAGAGTTTTAAAATTTAAGTCACTCACACATACTCAATGGGAATAGTATTTACGAGACATATTAATCCTTAAGGGAGCCTTCAAATTTGCCGCAATGTACAGCGCGGCTGCAGTGCCGCGGCCACGACGCTTTGTAAAACGCGCGTCTGGAGCGCTGCACCCGCGCTGCTGCCGTGCATTAGTTCATCCATAGGCTGATTTTAGAGTCACGCTGACTGCGCGCTGACCGTCGTCGCTGACAATTGAAATGTATGTAATGTCAGTGCTGAGCCATCAGCGTGACTCAGGAACGATTGCTTTAATTACATACATATTGATCTGTCAGCGCCGACGATCAGCGTGACTGCAAAACCAGCCATAGACTAGTGACGGCTGCGCGGCAGCAGCGTTGCAGCCGCGCTGCCGCCGGCGGCAAATTTGAAGGCGCCCTAAGGCGCCATTGACACACACATACACACGCACACACACACACACACACACATATACTCGTCACTACAAACATATATCACATATGAACTAATCACCCGCGAGTTTAAGCCTCACCTAGCGCGGCTATTGAGTGCATGACCTAGTTATAGGTAATTTTCACGAGTTTTTCCTTAGGTACCTGTTATATACTTGGCGATGTCTAGCGTGCAAGACATTGGAGTGTGGGGACATGGTATCGAAAAGATATTACCCAGACGCCGGTCGATACCACACTGCGACTTATCAATCGCTATCTTATCGATTTAGGTGGGATTTGTTGAATCGAGTGGATTTCGATGAAGTTCAATATTTTTTTAGTATTGATTGATTATGAACGGACAACGTAATGCCATTACAAGAAACTTATCTGTAAGGATGGCATATCGAGAAAACGGTCGCCTCGCCTCGTCGAGTGTTGTGGGTTCGAATTCCGCACGAAACATTATTAATTGTCATCAACATCATCATCATCATCAGGCTATAATAGTCCACTGCTGGACATAGCCCTACCCCAAAGAGCTAATTAATTGTGTGATTGATAAATTATTTTTCTGAGACTCAGTCCATTTTTTGTTCGTTAATTATGTGTTTATAAAGTCTCCCGGGACACAGTGATCCTGAATGTGAGCGTTGTCTTTTTAATAATTATACATAAACTAGGGTGAATGGCAATTATTTTAAACCTAGATGTGCCCGCCGTTTCACCCACGTTTATGATTACTGCAGCGCCCCCGTGGGTCGTAGCGTAATGTTATGTAGCCTATAACCTTCCTCGATAAATAAGCTATCCAACAATAAGATAATTTTTCAATTCGAACCAGTAGTTCCTGAGATTAGCGCGTTCAACCAAACAAACAAACTTTTCAGCTTTATAATATTAGTATAGATAACTCAACAAGAAGCGAACGTATTGCAGTGTACTTATAGGTACGTTTCCTGACACGTACGGTGTCCGGAAAAGTACTAGTAAGAAATTCTGAAAAGTAAACGACTCGGGAACCGAACTCCTTACCAGCGTAAATAAATTAACCGTTGATCAATGTTAGCCAATCAAGTAACTTAATTAATTTATGTAATGTATGAATTTTAGTTTTACGAGATCCTGTTCCTCTTCTATTTTTTTTTTAAAGATCCCTAGCAATCAGGCATTCAAATAACTAGTACTTTAGCTAAGCTAAAATGCTTGTATTAGGAGTGGCTTCACGTCGATAGTGCAACGTGTAGGATTCGAACCCGCGACCTCTCGATCGCAAATCCGCTACCGCCCTAATGTTAGTTAGTACTTAATGAGGGCTTAGTAGATACAGTGTGTGGGCATATTTTGAACAATGTTGGACAATCATGTCCGCGCGGCCGACAATCATCGACCAACTCAAATTGAGCGCCTCGTCCACCCACGTATAGGGCTGCCAAACCAACGGTTTCACATTAATATTTTATACGGATGGCGCAGTGGTTTGACTGGTCACCTCGTCGTTAATGTGTCAATGTTGAGATGTGTGAAGTGTGATAGTACACTTGGGCTTGAGAGTATGAAAGATTAGTGTTCAGCAGTTGGACAGTTTATGAACATGGCTGATATAATAACAGTAATTTTATTACGAACAGAATTACTAGAACACAATTCATAAGCAAATTTATCAAATTAAATATTTACTAATGGGATTAAATATAATGATCATCAAAAATACTAATCGGTCAGCAAATATTGCACAGCATAACGAGCATCTATACGCCTCAAATCACTGCATTCCGTCTTGGAAGTGTTAGGTTATGTTAGGTTCCTTTTTTTAAACACACCTAAAAATAGGAGCCCCGCGAAGCGGGGCTCCATCGACTTAGTTTGATCTCTTTAAAGTTTGCTGGCCATGAGTTGCTGATCAATTAGCTATTTCTGCTCACAAAAATACCAATACAATGCTAACCATTTAAATAACACTCTTTACTAATAATGGTACATTTGTCTTTGTTGGTGGTAATAATGGTACGTTGGTGCTGTGGCAGAAAATTGCTCTTACATTTAGGTATGTAGGTAAGAGGTTCGATAGTATCAACGGATCAGAAAACAATTATGAGTTTTCTGTTATAGAATTAATATTTGCGGCAGAGTCTGGCTATGTGCTGGTAGAAGATCGATCAATGGATTCGCCTCTATTATACGAGATACGACCCTGAACCATCGCTGAAGGAATATAGATGTAAAACACTTATGCTTATCCTTTCATAAATATAAAATAAACATTCATAACACTGGGGAACAGTCATTTTGCGGCATGGTAAGTTGAAGTCAATTTTGTGTAAGTTCAGTATGCTGAATACGAGAAAAATATCAGATTTGTTAAACTGACTCTAGTTTATGAGATAAGACTTTATAACTATTTGACTGAAATAAGGTCGAAATAAAAATACAATTATATATTAAATATATATTTTAGAAGCGGCTATATAATAACGACAAGAAAACTTAATACATATGCTATTAACAAAAAAACATAAAAAAATACTATTAGCAAAATCTTTATCTGTAAGCTTTTCTTTTGTGTTTATGTTCAGGACAATCCCTTATTAAACTCAAGCAATAGTCTGACATCATATGGCTGTCCCATCGGCCTTGGTATCTTTCTTTCATTGTTCTAATGTCCTGATGGACCCGTTCTTTATGTTGAATATCTCAAGAATCAGAGTCAATCCATACAAAGTAAATACATTTCGGGTATGGCTGATGAAGGTATTTTTTAAAACCAGTAACAAAATTAATGCCGCAGAAAAATTAATTTTTTTGTTTCCCATTGTAATCTCACACATGTATGTATATCCCTAACGGGCCAAATTTACATCATTCATTCAATCAATCAGTCAATTAGTCGTACATTTTTACAACTCAAGTCCCAATACTAGTATCAATTTTAAACAAAATACTAATGCCTATTATAAAGTGTATTAGTTGACAACCCTATGCAGAGCATTAGAGAAGTACATTCGACGCGACACGTAGGTACCTCAAATGCGGCAAATGCAATAATTATGTTTGCCGTAGCTGCAAACTCGACGCGTATCGAGTTATCGATACACGCGGGGAAAGGTCGAGGAATCGATGTTATTGCTCGATGCTCGGTACATCTCTAATGTTGCGACATTTTAGCTGTATTCGTATGGCAATAGTGGTGTAGTTCGAACATCACTTTTGACAAATATCCTCGAATTTATGGATGTGCTTTGTAGGTTCACTGAGCAGTTTATCGTACATACATAAATTTATTGTTATAAATGCCAGAAGGGGTGGGCAGAGGTGGATTACATCAACATTTTACAAGACATTGTTTAGCTTTCACGTATGAGGATTAGCCTTTTCAAACGTAGAGTTTTATAAACTTAAAAAAAAGATACATTAATCCACACTATGCATAATTTCACTTAGCAACAAATATAAAATAAAGCCAACACTCGAGAAAACTATTTGTGGATCACACAAATTTATGTTCCGTGTTGGGAGGCGTCCACTTAAACCACTCCGCCATTCGTGCAATCATGTAGATTGTAGATGTATGTTTCTTAGTTTGTACTACTAATCAGCAGAACATGCCAACTGTGCTGAGGATGCTTCGTGAAGAGGCAAAACACATGACGAAGTATATTTCGTAGATATTTATAATGGAATAGTGCAAGTTTTATAGGCCCAGATCTCATGGCCGTCTCTATTATCTGTCTCGACTATCAGCGTAGTTCAGTATGGTCTATCCTCGTTCACTGAAGTAGTTAGAGGAGGCAATCAGAACGCTTAGGGCGGTTCTATTTTCCCAATTATTATATCGGAATTTGCTGGTATGGGATCGATCCCACATTCGGCGCATTGGCAATGCCGAGACAAGAACCTTAAGCTCTGCGCTGTCGGTTGTTTACGTAAATTACAGTCTGCAAGTAGTGTTGCCACACAAAATCTCGTTAAACAACGGCCACTGTTGAAATAAACAGCGAGTGCTAAGTGGAATAACGTGTAGTTAAATAGTTTACTTACTGTCCTCGCCGGCGCATGGCATGCCAGGAGCCGCCGGCACATTGGGGAATACTGCAACAACGAAACAACATTATTAGTTCATATAAATACAATACAATAGTAAAATACACTCTATTGCTCACGAAAATACTTCTAATATTAAAAAATAGATTTTTCCCGCGGCTTAGCTCACGTTAATGTAGATTATTGTCAACAAATATGTGTCGGGTACAGTGCTTTTTCTGGATGAAAGCTATGTCTTTTTTTGTACCCCGGATAATGTGTATGCAAAATTTCACGATGATCAGTCGAGTAGTTAAGGCGTGAAAGTATAACAAACAAACGAACTCACATTTAATAATATTAGTAAGGACGTGTAAGTTTGTTAAGATTTTTACATGTTAGTTACTCAATATTTTCTTAAGTTTAATATTCTATCTCCATATATTTGTAATTTAGGATATTATTGGCACTGATAAACAGTTACCTCCTGAGATACAAATAAATAGTTCAAAAGGTACTCAACAACATTGCTGAGAATAGCCTCAAGTAATGTATAGAAGCAATTTTAGCGGAGCCACGATAATTCTCAACTTATAATGCACATAAATGTATGTAAAGTTTTTGCCTTATTTTATTAGGACTATTTAGTCGAATAAACTATTTGAATTTGATTTAACACATTGAAAAGCCATGCCGGTTGCAAATGACCGCGAGCAATACAGTCGGTTTTGATGGCGTAGTGGTTAGTGTAACCGACTGCCACGCCTGAGGATGCGGGTTCGATTCCCGCACAAGTCAAACATTTGTGTGCATGAACATGGATGTTTGTTTTGCTCTGGGTGTTTCTATATATAATATGTATGTATTTACAAAAAAAAAGTATATAATATGTATGTTTATCCATTGTTTAGTACCCATAGTACAAGCTCTGCTTAGTTTGGGCTAGATGGTGTGTATGTGGTAGAATATTATTATTATATTATTACAAAAAAACATTTTCTGTTATTAGCATTCAATGTGTTATCCTTATCCATTATATCCTTAATCATTAGGATAAGGCTTTGGGTGCACCGTGGTTTTGAATACCACCTACTGCAGTACTGACGTGGACCCACTCCTTACACAAGTATATTAGCTTAACTGCTCAGCTCTTGGAATGCCAGACACATTTGAAAACTTATTGTATCTGCTTAACCAGAGCACTAGTGGAAACGGCTAGTAAAATAAAGGAAAAGAGAGAAAAGAAGAAATCACGCGTATGGAACACCGCGTAACTATTATTCCGTATAAGCCGTGTTTTTAAAAAATGCGCTAACTAAACATATTTTTTATATTAAAACTATTTTGCTTTTTACTTTTTAAACGTATTTTTATCGACACTGCCGCCCTATTATTTCAAAATCTACGATTCAATTTAATTAAAATGTTTATAACAATGTTTCTCGTGGGCCAATGTAAGGCTTTGAAGTAAATATAAGTCTAGTAATGCTTTATATTTACTTTATAGCCAATCAATCATACGAAAGAATTTGGACTAACCAAAGGTTACTTTGGTTAGTTCAAATTCTTTCATGAATTTCCTTGAAAAGAAATTTCATTGGAAAAAGTGAAAAGAGAAATAAGTCTTGTTGGTTCAACGATTGGACGCTCGCTCGGTCACAACACACCTGACGTTTTGACAGCCCACGGGTGCTACAATCCGTTCTAACTATATTATTTCGTTGGTTCTTAATACAATTGTACGCTATTCAATTTTTTAACGTCTTTTGTGAAACATCTGGATGGCACATACAGCATATTATTACGCTTTTAATCTTAGGATACAAATATAATTAAAAATGTATTGTTTCTGGCCACCGGTGTGCCGCTGTGCCACAAAAGGTTAAAAAAAAGTTTATGGTTGTTGGTCCGTAAATAAAATGATAAGTACGGCAAATACGAATATTACCGGTCAGTCGTTGGAATGCCAGACATAATTGAAAACCTATTGTTTTTGGTCGCCCGTGTGCCACTTCCACTCAAAAGGGTAAGGATTATTTTGAGCATACGACGCTAAATAAGAATGTAAATTATAGACGTGTCGCGTACGACAAGGCATTTTATTTCAAAGAGCGACATTTCAACATATGAGATAGGGAAATGATTACTCTAGATTATAGAAGTAACGTAACTGAGAGTTTTCTGTCAAAAAGAACCATAACATTTTGCTCGAATCAGGATTCGAACCAGAGTTTCTGGGTCAAATGTTTACGAAAAAGTTTACACCACAGGATAATACTTACATATGTATATACTTAATTATCTCTGGCATTTGATAGATCCAGCAATTGACACATTACAACACATCCAAATCTAAAACAAGTTACATTTCTATTCTTAGTTAAAAATATATAGAGCTTTTTTGGTAGACAAATGAAAAAGCAAACATCAACTCGTTGCTTTGTTTCTAACCAAATAAGAGCTGGCAATAGTCTGGAGGATCAAACAAAATTCTGTCCGAATAGAACTCGATACTACTCGATAACATTGAATCGGTTATTCGAAAATTCGAACACTTCGGTGTGAATACGACGCTTGTGTTTCTAGTGCTCGGACAGAGGTCTCCAGTTGAGTGGTTCATACACTTGTTTTTGTATATTGACAACCCTATACTGGTACTAACCTTATACTGGTTCTGTGTGGATAACCTTGGGGGGAGGCTTATGTCCAGCAGTGGACGTCTTTTGGTTGAGATGATGATGATGATAATGGTGCTACAAATACTATTACAAATACTAAGTAATCATTGTAATGTATAAAAAATATATGAGCTTTGTTTCTGACATTTCTAGTGTCCTGACTCCAATAAGGCCGTTTGATTCTTATAAGAAAAATAATCTTATAAGTCCGTAGTTGTGCGTATTATCCATTTTCAGGCTAAGTGTAAGTATTTGTCTCTAATCTCTGATTTCAAGTAAAATGTTTTCAAGTAGTTACTTACATATTAATATCCTAAGAACGTTTTCCTGTCGCTAAAACGATAAAGAAAATTGTTGCCATTTAAAAATACATAAATCTTGGAAGTATCACTTAGTTTCTAATAAATTAATGAAGTTAATTTTTACTACTAATATCAATATATGAGTCTAGCTTTGAACCCGGGTTCGCTCGGAAGCAGTCCTTTTTTTATGAATTTCTGTCCATTTCATACCCTTGACAAGGTGTATGTGAAATTTTATGATGGTCGGCCGAGTATTTAAGATGTGAAAGCCTAAACTACTCGGATTCGTATTTAATATATTAGTTAGGATATCCATGACCTATAAAAAGCACAAGAAAAAGATTCTGGGAGGCAGACAGCATAGAACTTGATTCCCTTCCACATGAATACGTCAGCTGAAGCTAGTTCATTATATTTCCAATAAGTGTGCGCTGTTGACGCCAACACCCGGATATTACGCGTGCTCATCCGTCTCGGGTGTCGCTAACTTGGCGACAGACGCCTGGAGGACGAGTCGCATATCCACAGCGGATATGACGTCATGCACACGACCACACTAATATTTAAGTTAGGAATATAAGGATTATTTTTGTTTGTTTGGTCTCAAGTATCGATATATGAAAGAGTCTTCTTATCCAAAACCAGTTCACCTCCATAGCTACTCCTTTTTTGGTCTTGTGGCTTAGGTAGCGCTTATGATTGTGCAAATCATTAGCACCTGAATCGATCAAAGTGTTATTGAGTTTTCAGTTAAGTAATTCTGATTATCGGCATTGAGACTAGCAACTTGTCCGGTTGACATTAATTAGTTTGCTATCTACCAGGACGTCACAAATACGAAAGATTTCTAAACAGACTATTATTTTAAAAGATATTCTTGCACTAAGTAGTTTCTTCGTATCGCGGTGGACTTTACAAATGTTTAAATGACGGACTCAACAACATCCAGATTTGGAGCAACTATCACACAATTTTTTGCCTCCCGGCCTCCCTGTTTTTCTCGTGTTGTAACCGAAATGGACTTCTTAAACCATAGCGTAAATCAGCGCAATCAAATCATTACTTGCTTCCTTTTAATACGATTTACATAAATATTAACTCCCTTCAACGTCAGATAAAGAGAAAAGTCAAATAACGTTATCTGTTTGCGTAGCGAGCAACATTTAACAAAGCAAACAAAGGGTGTTTCGAAGACAGTTAAGACTCAATTACTTGCCAACTACCCAACTCTTTTATTTTGCACTGCCCGCAGAGTGCAGCCGAGTTAAAGTATAATTTTGTCGTCCATTCACGGATGTTTGTGTTATTTTTATTTCGGAGATGATAAATTAAGAGTTATTTAATGCGCTGCTTTTTATATAAAGGTAATGTTGTTATTGCGGGTCTTAGTATTTTAAATAGCTCTGTAAAGAAGTGTGTTGCCTTGCGCTGGCAACATAGGGTTGCCCTTTTTTGAGGTGCGGCATAGCGAAGGTGATATAAGTGGTGTTGCAAGCGTTCATGGGCTAAAGTAACCGTTAACAATGGTAGGTCGTATACTTATTTGCTATCATAGTAGTATTCAAATATGTTATCTATATTTATCATAATCTTGTTAAAATGTACATATACATACATGTGCTGTGGTGGTATTTTTAGATAAGTCGATTGTTTTATGTACTAACATTCTTGATCCAGAATATATAATAGTATACTAAGTAATATTATAAATGTAGGTTTGTTTTTTTATAACGCTTTCACGCCTCAACTACTCAACCGATCATCATGAAATTTTGCATACACGTCGTCAGGTGAACAGAAAAGGCCAAAGGGCACCTTTCATTCAGAAAAAAGTACTGTTATTAATCTACACTACATTTACGCGAGCGAAGCCACGGACAAAATCTAGTATATAATAAATTGAATATACTATACATTAAATCTAACATTAGCATGAGTTTGATGTGCTTTGCAGTGCTCATCAACAACATGCAGGCGTCCATAGCTACGGTGACCACTTACCATCAGGTGGGCCGTATACTTGTTTGCCACCTTAGGTGTATAAAAAAAATGCTAAATGTAATTAAAAATAAATCGATGGTTAGCAGCCTACTGAGCTATTTGTATTTGTACAACTGACGCAGTAGTCTAGAAGATCACCTCGCTCGATACCAAATCGCTATGGATTCCGGATCTATTTTAGCGAAGAATACTTTCTACCATTATTTATAACTAGCTGTCCCGCGCAACTTCGTCCGCGTATCGTTATCATATAGGAGAATTTTCCCCATTTTCGCAAGATTTTTCATTGCAGCTCCGCTCTTATTGGTCGTAGCGTGATGTTATATAGCTTATAGCCTTCCTCGATAAATGTGCTACCCAACACTAAAATAATTTTTCAATTCGAATAAGTAGTTCCTGAGATTAGCGCATTCAAACAAACGAACAAACTCTTCAGCTTTATAATATTAGTATAGATGACTGTGAATCACGGGTTAAACCTTTTATATGGCGGAAGTTATTTCATAAAATAACTCGATTAAACGATTTTATAAGTGGAGTGTGTGCTTCATAATCAGTTATAAAATGGGCAAAATAATTAATATATCAGGACGATGATGCAATGATGCATTATTCATTAGCACTTAAGGGAAATATGTGATTAGAATTATTAATATCTAATATGATAAACAATTATAAAATGGTATGTTAACACATTCCAGTCTGCCTCGTTAGTGACATAAGTGTATTAGTTCATCGTGAGGTCCTCGGTTCGATTTTGGGCGGACAGTGTCATTGGCTTTCTCTATGAGGATTTCTCTTAAGTGATTTTCAGTAGCAGAACGGTTACCGAATGTCATGATTTCTTAATAATTCTGTTCGGGAGTTTTTATTTATTCGATTGGCAACACAGCCAACTATAATTTTTAAATAGTGGGGTTATTGTGGAGGGGAAAAATAACTCGTTCTCTCGGCGAAAGATCGCTCAGCAGTAAGGAACTAGCATTCAACGGAGTAAGACGTTCTCATTAGCCCGTGCAATTGCTGTGAGTTTGGTAATATAGTCACATAATATTTTAGACGATTGAGTTTCATTATACGAAGATGTATAACTCCGACATGTACCGACATGTGATTATAATTATCATAATCAGATCATGGCAAGTGTATAATAGATACTATTTATTTAATGCTATTAGTTTTCCAAGAAATAATTAATTAATAATTTACAAGTAGCTTAAAACGTAGTTGACAAATATGGTTGTAATAAATGTACATAAGTCTACTTCTTCAGGGATATAATGACATGAGACATATATCTCTGTAATAAACACAACATATTATTCATACTAGTAATATTTACACACTAGATGTTCCCGCGGTTTCACCTGCGTTTATCGTTACTGCGCCGCCCCCGTGGGTCGTAGCGTGATCTTATATAGCTTATAGCCTTCCTCAATAAATAGGCTATACAACACTAAAATAATTCGAACCAGTAATTTCTGAGATTAACGCGTTCAAACAAACAAACTTTTCAGCTTTATAATATTATTATATATTTTCCAACAAGGCAATAAAGAATTGATAATTAAGAATACTTATCACGACCCAATTCTATACGTCTCAAGTATTAGATGAAACCTATTATTGCACGTTTGTATACTCTCTTAATTAAACTCTAACTAATCCGATCATTGAAAATTAGACCCAAACGGCAACAAACCTACACGTAAACTTAAGCTACTGAATGCGGCTCAATAATAAAATTTATAAAATTTATTTGGCTGAAAAAGATGTACAATAGTGGACTTAAATCAACTTTAAATTAAATCTTAATATCTAACAATAACTCAATGCTTTATGTATTATAGGTTATAAACTAGTTTATAATTAATATAATAATCATAGTTATGGCAAGAAAGGATACTTTAACATCTTTAAATTATTATTAAATACTTGCCTGAACTAGGTTAGACCTGTGTTTCAGGCAATCACTTGACTATCTATTTTAATACAAACAGCAACAAAAGCGAAGGCGCAGTTAGTTTAGTTCCGATCAGTTTAACAGATAAACAGGATCGTTTGATACCGTTATGGGTCCTCGCATACCCTCTACTCCCCTAACACGTTATTTAAACTACTTTATCTCCCAACTAAACATATGTACATATGTGTACCTACTTCGTGAACATTAAATGTTTTTATTACG
The DNA here is from genome assembly GCA_963564715.1 of Catocala sponsa. Classification (NCBI taxonomy): domain Eukaryota; kingdom Metazoa; phylum Arthropoda; class Insecta; order Lepidoptera; family Erebidae; genus Catocala; species Catocala sponsa. The sequence continues at coordinate 21,110,828 of OY751341.1, read as the reverse complement.
GCGACAATTTCATCTTGTGTTTATTCAACAAATGTAGCGTGAAAACTGTTACAGGTACTGATCTGCCATGGTTTTAGCTCTCACGTAATAGGAGGCAAGCCTACTGCCTTATACCAGGCAGTTTCAGACTCGGTGTTCTACTGACAAATGCTTGGCTGAAAAACCAAATAACATTGCCCGATATGGAACCGAGTCGTATTCTAGGTATCGACTCCGTGGGCCGTGCTTCTACTGATTTCTTAATAGAAAATCCCCAAAAGCACCGGCCGATTTAGAAATTGAACTCTAGACCACTGGGTCTAGAGATAGTAGCTAGCAGTCACGTTCACTACTAATATTTGCATAGTATAATAAAAAATATATACGCAAGTAATACCTACATATTTTAAGAACAGACAAATTTAATAACTTCGCCTGACAAACAAAGCACTGTATTTTAATTAAATATACAACACTGCGCAAGGGATAATTAAAACAAAATATGGCGAGCACACCCTCTAAACAATCTCTACAGGAGTGCATTTTATGAACTTAACTTCATTTATTTACATCGCCCGGGGTTCAGCCCACAAAGAAACGTAATGCAATTTAATTTACTAAATAATTTACCTAGTAGGGAATAAAAATGTTGGGTAAAAAGGAAGTAAATAAAAGAGAGACAAAGGCTAGAGGGACGGTGTCAAATCCAATCTTCAGTAAAGAAAACGTTGGACCGGTTGACGTCGGCGCGGGAGGTCTGAGGTGCCGGTGGCGCCCCCACTATTGTTGTCTATTTCGAGTTAAATTCGATTTCTTTGTGCTACGACAATTACGATCTGCTCGAGTCGCGTAAGGTTGTTTTGTGAGGACAATACTGAGAACGATTGTGAGGATACTTTTTAAATTATCGTTTAATTTGTTGACTTACTTCTTTTTAAATGTTATTGAAGGAAATTTGTAAGGAATTAGATCACTAGGTAGCCTGTCTCTCGTCTATTTTGGGAATGCCAGGCATAAATTGAAAACCAATTGTGCCGACCGGCGATGTACCACTGCCACTCAATAGGTTGAAAAGGGACTTTTGAACGTTTAATGATAGATGTGCGAGATGGACTGACCTTTTCGTTTCGATATATTGTCTTGCAAAGCAGCCGCAAACAAGCTTATAATATACAAAACAATGAGATTTCAAGCTAAAACTGCCTGGAGACAATCCAATTTTTGATCCATGCAATATTTCAACCAAAACTATTGCGATTTATATGCAGTCAAACAACACCCATACGTGACGAAAAGACATCAGACATGTACTCTGGATTCAATCTATCAATCATTTTAACCGGCACTTTATTTAAAAGGTGCCAGTATTTATCAAATAAATATGTTAGCGCACAACCCTCGTCATGCAAACCTCAGCATATATTTTTTCATGGGAAAAAAGTGTAAACGATTGCTTACACGGAAACACAACATCGAATAACCTGGAATACTCGGGAATAATGTGGAATAACCCGCAATATCCCGGGTCTTCAGAGTGCAAACGCGATTGTTTTCTATTTGTTGACCTTTGCCTCATCCTTATTTATATTTCTTGTTAGTGTATCAGAGTATATTCTTTTTTTTAATATCTACAATGCGTTCGGCCGTTAATATGAAGAATGTTCGGAATTTTCCCGATATAATGATGTTGAAAATAGAGGTGTGCCGGGACAATAATGTGTGGGATATTTTTATAATAACGACATACCTTTCATGTAAGTGGATTTTATGTGGCAAAATGAAGCGATGTTTTCATAAAATGTTGTAATGTTTATGGTTTCTTATCTACAAGTGATTGATGGTATATTAGAGTAAATAATTTCTTATAGCATGTATCATTCTTATAGTTAACATTCGTGCATGAATGTTAACTTATATATATATTTTTTTATTATTTAAAGTAATTTATTTAGATACTATCAATAAACACAATTCTTTAAAACTAACTTATGCCTAAAATATTATAAAACAGAAATAAAAAAGAGAAAGAAATCTAAAACCAAAAATAGGCGTCATAGAATTCCTCCGCATCACAGTCGACTGGTAGTGTGCCCAGAAGACTGGCAGCATTGCCATGTTGAACGGCAATGTTTATTACTTATATTTAAATATTACTTGAAGTACTTAAATTATAGGCAGTATACGCAAAGGAAATAATACACCCATTATGTCTGCCTCGATGGCGTAGTGGTTGGTGTAACCGACTGCCACGCCCGAGGTCGCGGGTTCGATTCCCGCACAAGTCAAACATTTGTGTGCATGAACATGGGTGTTTGTCTTGGTCTGGGTGTTTCTATGTATAATATGTATGTATTTACAAAAAAAGTATATATGTATGTTTATCCATTGTCTAGTACCCATAGTACAAGCTCTGCTTAGTTTGGGCTAGATGGTGTTGTGTGTATGTGGTAGAATATATTATTATTATTATATTATTATATTTTTTACCAGTAAGGTATCATTTAATAGTGGTCGTCAATATTCTTGACAGAAACCCAGAAACACTTTTTGTAATTAGTGAATTGGACCTGAGATTTCAAGCACACCATTCGCATAAACTACTGCTGAGCCTCCAAGACAGTCGTAGGCAAATCCTTGTATATATTATAGCCAGTTTCGTTGAGCCGGTCTAATTTTACGATCAATCAGATGTACTTGTACTCGAAAGAGTAATAGGTAATATGAACGTTAAAGCATTAATACACTCAGATAGTATTATGTAGTAGTATGTAGCCACGAACAGTTTTTATCATCTTAAACATTTTGTGTATTTCACTTGGGTATTGCTCACAAAGTTATTAATTGCAAACTAACTTGGTTATACCCTACTAAAGTTTCTAAGTATAAGTGGTTTCGCCTACGTTTCAGGCATTTCCAAGTGCTTTGGGTTGTATTGACCCCTCTTAATATTTAACTAAGTTGGTTAATAGATAGGTATTTTTGGGTGAACAATAATTTATAGCGTAGTTGATGAGTTATGAACGTAAATTGGTTGATACCATGTTTGCAACCGATTGCGATGCCTCGGGTTTGGTATCCGTATCGAGCAAAGTATTATAGGGATTTTCTGCTAAGAAATCGGTAATACAGTGGGCGTCGATGGGCTCGCCTGCTTCACCAATTTAAAGGCTATGTATCAAAACAATTTGAAGGATGAAATGTGATCGAAATTCACTACCTACTACCGATCTCTTCGCGAATATATGTGGGCTTATGTATATATGTTTGATTATGTATTAAATATAAACGAATGTACAAGTAAATATCGATGTGACTATTGAAATGAACTAAAATATAATCTGATCATAATGCAAAACGTGTCGAATAAACGCAGTATGTAAGCGTCATTCGAATATTAAATTACCATTCGAATAAAATTAGATATTCGTATCTATGATCGTACAATATGAAGCGAGAAATAAGTATAATGATAATTATAAAAATTATTATAATCAATTTTGTCAAACACGCGATTTTTTTAAAGATGTATACGCATTTTGTTTGTGTAAAACCGTCTGCCTAACTCTGTGGGGCTATAAAGCCGTGATGATATATTCCATCACCGTCTGTTAGTAAAACCCATTAGTGTGTGTAGTTTGCAAAACAGTGCGGTTCACGTGAAGGATGAATAAGTGATCAAGTTGGCCTCACAAGACACAGCCGCCATCAAATATTTAACCTAACGTGCTTACCTTACTATAAGCAAGTTTGTGTTGTTAGCCAACTTGCAAGTTAATATATCGTTGTTATTCACGCCTTTATATGACAGTAGGGGTAGGCAGATATATATAGTATGCAATTTTCGGTAGCTATGTTTTAAATTCAGTGTAATTGAGGGCTTGGTTCTATCCACCAGGCTTATTAACGGACTCAATTACAATGCTATAATAAAAAATGGCTTTTTACTTTAACACTTTTTAATGTTTGGAGGATCTTACGATAGGTCGCAAATAAAAGCGTAAGCTTATACACGAAATTTAAGAGGTCTTAGTAAAATGTACAAATTAATCGATCATACTTAAATATTTTTTTAAATATCTACGTAGTTCCTAGTGCGTTCCTGATCAGCAATTAACCAATTTAAAAAGAAAGGCGCTCCTATGCATACGTTGTCTTATCACCGGAGGGCAGACGTGTGAATACCCACGTTTCGTTTAGTATTTAAAGATGCCGTGCTGTTAATAATAATTTCTTGACTTTCGAATAAGAATTTCGACTTTCTACAAATATCAATAAGACTTCGTCCATCCTGAGAATCGAATCTGACAACATGAAACGTCGCATTCACTATCACTGCGCCATCGATGCACATAGCTATTATATCTATTATTAATATATAACATGAACAACCAACATATAGATAAAATCAACGATCCTCTATATATGCAATTATCAGATTTATAAACCTTAATAAATTAATTAATTTAGCATTTCAATAGTTGTTGTATAGGTAATCAGTCAAATTTTATATCTTTCGTAAAATTTTAATTGAGTACGATGTAAAACAGAACCAAGACTATAACTTCAGTATATTTATGCGAACAGTATGTGCGGGTTGTTTCCTCAATGTTTCCGTCGCGTACAGGCCTCCATTTTCCTGTATCGTAAGTTTCGGACTTTAAACTGATTACGTACAAAGACACACACATACGTACTATATTATTGTGTACCTTTAGCAATTGTGTTGTGTTAACATTTACTTTTTTTGTATTTGGTAGCGCTTGAGTCAGCTGCTTACGAACTTGGTTTCTACGAGGCAAAGATAATACAGCCAATACTATGTCTACTGTTAAGGAAGTAAATAGCCGTTCAAGTATTACGTAAGCAGAATTTTATTCTTTTTTAACTTCCTTCTTTTCAGTAAAAGTAAGCATAATCTATCGTCCACAATAAATAAAAAGCATAGCAAAGATCCCCTCATTCTCCATTGGTGTTTTATCCCTAAGGGAATATGAACATTATTTTGCCTTTTAGTTGGCAAACAAATTTAAGGCGTGCGAGACCCCTGCCTATTACTTAAGGAAAATTTCCTTTTTAAAACAACACATCTGTGTATCTAATATTGTCTTATGTTAACGCATTGAATTGTTATACATTGAAATTAAACTGCTTTATACGGATTTCATTGCGGTTTAATTGAAAAACATTACTTTTAGATAACTTTGATTTTGTTGTGTGTGAACATGTGCTTTAAAGGACGAACTACTATTTGAGATTTAACAAATACTCGCAAAAAACATCCTCCTGTCAAGGAGGCTACGCAATTCATCGCTTGAAATTAAGAAACCCAAATTTCAATAGAGGGTTGTAGTGAACGACCAGCTTGGAATTAATAAAATAGTTTGTTTTATGTTTATTGTTGCATATATATGTAAATGAAAGAAAGAACGAAAAATGGTTTATTTGAATCTCTATATATACCTACATAACTTTAAAAGATATAATAGCAAATTAAAATTCTTGACCAGATCGGAGACGTTCTGGAAAAAGGCCAGGTTAAGAGCACCTTAAACCGGCGAGCGTGTAAGAGGAATTTGATGAAAGGGAATGAAGCTAGGGAAGCGTGTCAAGATCGTAGCAAATGGAAATCCGTAGTCCCTGCCTACCCCTCTGGGTAAACAGGCGTGAATCTATGTATGTATGTAAGTATAATAGCAAATACGATTAAACAGGAGGCGGTACATGAAGATCAAATAATAAAATAAAAATCAAATATACTCATGTCTATTTTCTGGAGGCCTAGGTAAAACATGATATTAAAAATATTGAAATAGCAGACTATCATAAATAAAAAAAAATAAAGCTAAAAAAAGAACTGGAACGGAAGAGAGAGAGATCGTAATTAATGGCATATTCCATTCGTCACACCTCTACCATTCGCATCACATTTTTCTACTTCTACTGCTAACTTTTTAAAATAAGCAAGATAGCACCTTGTTTGTCCAAAATTCACTGTCTATACGCTCAACCGTCATAGTATTTATGTGAACTATCCAACCAATAGTAACTAAATGTCAACTCTATTACGTGGCTTGTAATACCTCCTTAGCATACGAAGGGGACAGTACAACATTATTTATTGACTCAATACTCACAGGCAGAGCTGAAAAGCTGGGTATCCATTGCAAAAGGGCATTGACCGAGAAATAGTCAAGCGGAGCGGAGTTAAACTAACTAAAACATAAGTTATCATATTTCACTTGGAAAGAGGTTTGATCATTTTTATGACATCTCTTATAAGCTTTACGATTTTCTAAGTTTAAAATATTAGCCCTGAATATAAACTATTCCATACTGGACATGCGTCGCTTCCCAGTTTGAAAAGGATAAGGCCATAGTCCACCACGCAGGCCTAGTCCAGTTTGGCAGAGTTCACATAACTTCGAGAATATTATGAAGAACTTGCAGACGTGCAGGTTTCCTTTCGATGTTTTTCTTTCATCAATAAAGCAAGCGATAATAAGCAAATAACTTTGAAAAGTCAGGGGTACGTGCTTTGGCATCGAATTTGAAAATTCTGCGTGCAGTGCAACGGCATCTCATAAGGAATAAAAATAGGTAAGATCGAACTCGTTCTATTAAAATGTGTTCCTTCCTATTTTTACTTATTCAGTCTTTAAGCTAGACCTTTATCAATGAAAGATTTATTATTGAAACTGCTATGAATCTTTTTAGAGTTAAACATAGTAGAAAGGAGCCCGCTCTGCTTACAGTGGGAACCCGGCTTAAGGTTTTGATATGCACAACGACCAGAAATAGCCTGGCGGACTCATAGAGCATGTCTAAATTATTACAAGACATCGTCTAAGAATATCCTTATAGTCGACTATATTTTATACGCTCACGCCTGTTTCAAGGAAGGGTAGGTAGAGATTACGTATTGCCACTTGCTGGTATAGCGCCCTTGGTTTCTTAACATATATTGCATTCATCATGCACGCTCGTCCGTTAACCTGGTAATTTTCTATAATGTCTCCAATCTGATAAGATTAAGCTCACCTATGTTTTTTACTTTTGTGAGTATTATTTATTACATACTCATGTTTTATGCTTCTATTCACAAAGGCAGAGGTCAATTACATCCATATGTCGCCAATTATGGTTCTTGTGACCATATAATAGAGCGAGCCTATTGTTGTCTACCAAGCACAGGTTCAGAGTCTGCTGGTATTGATTCTACCTGTGCTGCTGCAAACGCAATAACACTTTGCCCGACCCAGAAATCGTTTTCGAGATCTAATGCGCGTGTCACAATTACAACCGCTGCGTCTCCATACGTTTGACTATATACAAGTATACTTAAGTAAGTACTTAGCCCTCTCATTTCCAGTTATAACGCAAGGCTTTGACGTCTAACAAAACGTAGAAAACAACGTTAAGCTCGGTTCACACTTACACCGAGCGTATTGCTCCGCGATAACATCTCGAGTAATGGGAGCGAGCTCGTAAATAAATCGATTAGCCGCCTCGCAGACAACAGACAGATCTCTCGCGATTCTTACGTTTATCCTGTCTTCGGTGAGAACAACCGCAAATAAAGAAAAATTGAATAAAACTTTACGTAATTTAGCGAGCTGTATGTCTATGCTTCTAGTTGAAAAGTAGTATTAGTATAATAAAATAACACCTGAAAACTATTAGTATAATATTTTTCAGGTGTATTGAGTACTGTAAATTTAAATTTGGTTTGGTACTAACCATAAAGTATCTAATAATGATAATAGTTCTACTATATTTTATTTCGATAGAAATTAATACAAGTTCTAAAGTTACAAATACAAGTTGTCTTCCATATCATCATGAATTTTTAAGTCATAAATTATTTGTGTTCGTAATATATGACGCACTGATTTGTCTCCTTTTAAATGCTTTTGCAGGAAGCGATGAGCTTCCAAGCCCAGTTGTCCTCTAGGCAGGCTTGACTTGTAGGCTATCTCACTGATTCTGAACAACAGGGTCGCGTTGTGTAAAGACATGATGCATTTTACGGATCCTTGAATAATGCACATTATTCATCAAGGAAGCCTTCAAATTGTGTAACACCCGGGCCATGGTCTTCCTATTCAAAAAGAGAGAAGTTTGATACTGTCGATCTTTTGCTTCTACAAGCATTGGAGTTGGTGTGAGAAGGGTGTCTGATAAGTTCACAAGTATAGTTTTACAATATTATAGTCTTAAATCAACAATTACAAACAATCTGTTTGTCTCTGCTTTTGTGCACGCTTCTCTCTATAATTACTGGACTTTAGTTCATTTAAATCCTTAAACAACTAATTAAGTTATTTCAGTATACCGCCTATATATAGTATAGTATACTTCTCAGGCCGTCAAAGTAGAGACCTCAACATCGCCTCGGCTGCTATGAGGGCGGTGTGGGGGCCACTGCTCTTAGACCACACGACTGCTTACCATCAGGTGGAGTGTGGTCATTTCGACGAGCAAAATTAAAAAAAAAAGACACGTAAAATCTCGAGCACATCTAATCTATACTAATATTATAAAGATAAACAGATAGTTTGTTTGATCGGGCTAATCTCTGAAACTAGTAGTCCGATTAAAACAATTATTTTTGTATTTTATAACCTATTTATTGAAGAATGTTATAGGCTGCCTAAAATCACACTACGACACTAAGGGGTGAAGCAATTGATACCGCGGTGCACGACTAGTATTACATAATATTGCTTCTTTGTATAATCATTTCGTTACCAACCTAGTGAGTCTCAGACTCGTTATCTCTGTATAGAATCTCACTTATCAGCATGTTTATTTCCAGCCTTTAAGGTCAGTTTATCTCGTGTTAGATAAACAATCGTATTATACGGTAAAAGTAAGTTGGTTGATATTTACTTGTGGATAGTTTGGAATTGGTAATGTGAAGGGACATCTCATGAGTTGGAAATGACTCCTTTGTCGAAGAAAATCCTGCGAATTGGTATAATTAATTGTGGATGACATATTATTTTGTTCTTGGTGGTCATTAATCCGAACAACGCTCGGCCTATAGGGAATAATGAAGTGGCCATTTAAGGCAGTGCAGTATTCTTGGGCACCAACATGTGCTCTCACATCTGCTACGTTGATTGAAGTATATATATATGAGGATTGGCTGCCGTAATCAATATTCGGTCAGCATCATTATATTTTTATCAAAGAGATATATGGTGATATTGATGGTAGATGGTGGAAATATTCTACTATTTTACTACAGGATCACTATCTATAACAATAAAACAGCCTCTAGACCAACTTTCGGTCACGGCGGCCTATCTTAACGGAGACATAAGTGTTTCTGTTCCCTAACTCTCATGATCCGATGGGACGGTAATTCGACACGAGAGGAGAGAGATCAGGCGCAGGACCAGGATTTTCGTGCTTGCATATATACATACATATATATATATATATATATATAATTATATATTCAAACCCGAGACCTCATGCACAGCAGTCGCATTCACTACCGCTTTGCCACGGAGGGAGTTCACAATAAAACAACGTGGCTAATAAAATAAGTTTTCAATGTAAACAGAACCATTCGTGTGTGGCCACACTTAGCTACGGTTGCCTAAATAACAACACTTCACTAATAGATATACTTTTAACAAGTTTTCTTAGGAACTCGCGTGGTGTGTTCTCGTAGAGCGTCCAATTACTTTGTTTACCGAATACCTGACTTGAATGCATTCGGTTCGATCTTGGTGCGAGGAGCGTGGCGTGGGAATGTATCGTGACTTAGACAAATAAAAACTAAGTATGATGGGTTTCAAATAAAAAAGAAGTTGGTTACTTTATAGTTTACCGGTTGTATCCCTGAAGGAGTAGGAGAGATGAATTAGACAGACGACAGGCAGATTCCGTGCTACTAAATATTCCCTAAAAAGAAACCCAAAAATGCTTTGCCTGTCTCGGGAAACATACCCCACAGTCGCAAACAGGCTAACAGAAAACCGATAAAATCACTTAATGGGTGAAGGTACGTAGGAAACTATAAATAGAAATGACCTGATAAGTTACATACATATCCTAACTAATATTATAAATGCGAAAATGAGTTTGTTTATTTGTTTGTTTGTTACGCTTTCACGCCTTAACTACTCAACCGAACAAAATGAAATTTTGCATACACGTTGTCAGGGGTACAGAATAGGACATAGGGTACGTTTCATCCAGAAAAAATAACTGTTGCAAACCTAACCTAACCTATATTTACGCGAGCGAAGCCGCGGGTGAAAACTAGTATGATATAAAATATAATACTTTGTCATATATCCTGTATTCCAATACCTGGGTTGAACATAGTGTGTAATTGATAAGACATTCTGAATAATAGCACGGCAATAAGTATTTCAACTCAACAAATGTCCGAGAGAGAGAAAAGTCGGACATTCGTTCATTAAATGAAATAGGGAATCTATATCAAACGATAACGGTAATAGATTCCCCTTTATAAAGGACCTGAAACATAACATTTGAAATGTAACCAATATCACAATTCTGCCTACCCTCCGCGATGTAGAAGCGCGATGTACATACCCAAGCCAGAATAATATAACATTCTATCTATATATGTTTCTTTCTTTCCACTCGCAATTGTATTACCGACAGTTCTGTTCCAAACATCGGGGTAAACTTTCCAATTCCATAATGAAACATGACTTAGTTTGGGAGGGACGCTAGAGGTTCACTCAATGATATTGCCTCCATTGAACGTAACACAAGTTTTTTTTACTTTGCTCTCTCTGTGCATTCGTCACGCACAGTTTTTTGTGCTCATTTACCAAATAGGCAAGCATGAGATATAGGATTGAATAGGCTGGAGATTTTATTTATTAGATTAGTCGAGTTTGATATGTAGGGGCGACTTGGTATGACGTTAAATGATAGTGAAGATTGGTACACATTTCGAAAGAAATCAGGTTGCCTTTCCGGGTGGCTCAATAAGTACGGAATAGTCACCTAGTTTGTTTAATGAAATCTCTGTGTAAGAGGAATATAATTAATATTCCAACTAACCTTAAAATTGCTGGCATACAATAAAACAATTATAAATTATAAGTTCTGTTTAGTAGCCGATCACAAACTGAATGTTCGACCAGATACATGAGATAAAGAACACGCTTCTGTTCTTTGAGTGCAATGCAGCACCATGTCATCGTAACCCTTTTAAGTATTTATAACATTAGCACTAAGCCACCAATAGTACTAAAATCAGACCCGGTCACAAGATATAGCAGAAAATGGGGAGGCAGGACTGTATTTTGAACTAGTTTTCACTCGCGGCTTCGCTCGCGTAAATGTAGGTTAGGTTAGGTTAGGGTTGCAACAGTTATTTTTTCTGGATGAAAGGTACCCTATGTCCTATTCTGTACCCCTGACAACGTGTATGCAAAATTTCATGTTGATCGATTGAGTAGTTAAGGCGTGAAAGCGTAACAAACAAACAAACAAACAAACTCATTTTTGCATTTATAATATTAGTTAGGATAGGATTAGGATGTAAGCACGCTAAGGTATGGTTATATAATATATTTACACAATCTTAGGAGGGAAGGACCAGTTCTTAACTTTGGATGTATTCTCTGAACAGTCTAATAAAATGTCTTGCTCTATCTTACTATCTAAAAAGTATTATAGGTAGTTTAATTTCCATCAATAACTTAAGCGTAAAGCTAAAACAATTCAAAACATATTAAAATGTCGAATTCCAATATCAACAGCACATGACTAAACTGTCAATAAAAAAGAAGACAGTACAAAACATCCACAACAAACAAACAAGCCAACTGAAATCATGTTATTAGGTAGAAAAGTTGCTTCGAAGGAGGGGGGCACTCGCCAATTTGGTCGAACCCTCCCCCTTTCACCTCCACCGGCCTGGCGTTTACCCCGGCACGCTCCGACTCGCCAATACTTCGAATACTTAGAAAAAAGTTGGCGAAAACTCCGAGAACCGAGTTGGAAATTCCGGACGATTATATTTTAAGTATGTGCTAGGGGTCATCCTGATTTTACCATTATAGAATTTGCGATGTGAAAGAGTTAAGTATATAGCTATTTAAATGAAAGCAGACTTAGTTTCTTTTTGTTTAACTTGATGACGTTTGGAACATCAGTTTTCTTTTTTGTGCATTCTGCTTCTATATTGCTTAATATAACAATTTCTGCCTTCACAGAAATTTATCGACCTTTAATTGTAAAATTGCACCCACAACTGATAAAGTTACAAGTAAACTATTGCATGCATCCGAGTACTTTGATTACACACGAAAGAAAGATAGTGGGAGTAGGAATGATGTGACACACACACAGAACTTTATTATCTATTTATTATTACTCATTATTGATTTAATATGCATCAAGCAAAGCAAGCGAAGCCATTTTCGCCAGTGTTTACTGATTATGTTGCGTTTTTACTATACATAAATAGCTACGAACGCCGTAGCCGTAGCGGCCGTAGGCGTCTACGACAAATGCCGCTACGAAATGCAACAATCTTAACTATTCCGGATATCTGTTTGTTCTATAAATACGTTCAGGAATTTGGTCAACGCTGTATTGGTGTTGTTGACTATTTGTTCTAACCAATAGCCTAAATTAAACCTTAATGAAAGCAGGACTAATACAATAAACATTGTCCGTAATAACACTAAGCCGAAGTCGCAGCTTTTGTCCCTTGAATTAAAGAAAAGACTATAAAGTCTTTTCTTTAATTCAAGAGATAAAAGTTATGAAACTTCAGACAGTCTAAATTAATCCTCGCCTAGGCTTATAAACTGTCTTCTTTTATTACTATTGTTTTAGTATTTGCGCAGATTAGCAAGTATATACAAATGTTTTTGACAGGCATACTTGTATGCATTTGAGTATATAAAAAGTGGCCTGGTAAGTCGTGCCTACCAAATTGTCTTGTATGATGTATCCGAAGCGATGATGTCAGGTTTCAACTTAAAATTCTAGAGTATATATAGGCTATTGCTATTCAGGAATCGGGCCTTTCCTAGAAAATAGCCGATAGATACGCCAATATTTATAGATATGTAAAAAGCTGCATAATTAACATGTTAATAAATCATCAAAAGCCCGCATTACAGTACAGGAAATAATTAAAATAGAAACAATCGTACTCCCCGAATTCTATGAAAACTTAATGAAACAATGAGCTCATACAATTAACGCTTTAAATTTTAAACGTTGATAAGTTTCGCTCAAATGAGCCAGATGAACGAGACTATTCAAAGTTAATGTAGAATTATTTGTTAAAGGTATGCATTCATTGCAGTGTAACACATTTAACAGCGATGTTAGATCATAGCGGTTGAATTTAATTTACTGCTATCGGCTGACTTGATACGAACATATACTCATATGTTAATACGCAGCGCACGTTTTTTTTAACATAACTGCTTGGATGATGCAACGGTTTATGAGGTCATCTTGCCCTTCTATATGTCGTGTGTTACAGGTGCGGACTCTGTATGGATATACCTTGTGAGCCAATAAAGCTAAGCCTCAGTGTTCTTTAGGTTAGTTTCAATCTTTATAAAGTCCATTGCGACATAAGTTAGACTCTAATATAATAGTATAGGATAACGAAAGACAGCAAGATCGAACAAAAATTCAGTGGCTAAAAAGAGATAACTGACTATTTTTACCACATGGTGTCTTACGGCCTATTGTAGTGTGTACAAACCTTTAAACAAGATAACGAGAAAATCGGATGTGATTGTAAATTAATGTACTTAATTTATTTGTAAATTATTTTATTGTAATAATGATTTATTGTGGGGTTAATGGAAGTCACGTCATCGACCTGGATATACTTCCTCGCCTAGACTTATTAAAATTGTTGATGGCATATGGCAAATGCATTGAATTTAAAAGCTTAAGAATAGGTATTTTAGCAATAAGGTAGAATCATGAAGTTTATTGCCGTTCTGAGGTAGAGCGTACCTCTTTCGCGAGCAATTTAAAGAAAGCAGAAGAATACTCAATGGACCATTTAAATAGTTTCAAAGTGCAATACATGGTCCATTCGATTTATATTTGAATACAGTCGTGTACAACGCGATACCTACTTTAAGTAGGAGGAGACCATCCAATGCAATATGCACGTTGATAGTCAAAATATGTAACTCTTACGTGAGTTAATATCACTGGCGACATAGTTACCATATGCTGCTGCCTAGCCTTTAGAGAATATATAGCTGTAATGCGACGTATATACGATACGTGACTATATAGTATCGGAACGTATAACAAATTGGATGTATCGATTTTATCCAATCAAAGTTATAACGTAAAAATGTGAGAGAATTTTATTAAATTTTAACAACTTAAATGAAATATGGTTATATCTCGTAGAATTTTATTTTTCAAATAAACGTGTCTATTCTATAAAAAATTTAATTAACTTTATATATTTAGAAAAAGTATTTTATTTATAAAACGAAATGTTTCATGGAAATCGAAAGGGTACGGCGGCGGCGGGCAAAAAACACAGACTAAAAACAAATTTGATAGAACTGTCAAAAATACCGCCAAAATTTATATTTTTAATTTGCGAACGCACCAGCCAGACTCCTAGTGACGCGCCAATTAAAACTTTGTTTAAAAAATAACGAACTTTTGATAACGTTTGTATCCTTTGTTTATTTTGATAAAACTGCGAGTGTGTGTGGAGTTTTTGAATTAATTAGTGAAGTTCGCATGGTTGGTTATAATATAACTTCCCGTAATTGTTCACACCCGGTGATATTCATGAGCAGTTGAGCACCTGGATTGTTGGGTCGGTGATTGTTTGCTACAGCCACTTTGTACGACATTAATATTAAATGGGTTTTATTTTATTTAGGTATTCTGAAGCTGTTTTTTTCATTGTCATAAGTTATATCATTGTATTTCAGCTGCAATTATTTGTGAGTTTAAAATTTAAAATGAAGTAGGTACTTCTTTCGTTTCATTTTAAATTTGGAACGTAACGTACACACCATAAAAGAAAAATAAAAGCAGTAGTGAGGTGCAAACACCAGAATTTACAACTCGAGTAAGGTAATACCTATCAATCACGTAGTAACGTCACATACGTATTAATAAAAGAATCGAAACGTTGCAGTCATGTCAACCGACACTGCAGTATAACATTTCAACACGGAAGGACATTAATATTCATAAATTTGCGTCAACTCATTTTGTAACAACAAATCGACGCTATGTCGATTGATCGGATAGATATCACACAGAATTCAAGGATGATTCGATTAAAGCAAACGATTTGTGAATGAATGTAATGCTGAAACTGGCTGATGTAATTCAATTATACTTGAAGGATACTAACGTTGTGAAGCGTAAGTCGGGGCTGCTATTACTACATCTAAATTCGGGTACGGATGAGATAACAGGCTTTGAGCCGCTGCGATCTTCTCACACGCGCTAAGACTGCAGTAAAACGTCTGCCATGCGCACTCACGCACACACTCTAACGCCTGCGACCAAAACACCGCAGGCACTCTCATATCGACAACTGTATAATTAGAACAACACTATTCGAAAACCAGGTCAACACGCACGACAATAAAACACAAATCATTTTCACATAATTATTTACAAATTTAAATGACCCACTAAAACACGTTCGATACGTTTCGATAGCATAACTTATACTCGCTAGATAAGATAAGGAACATCACTATCCAATAGAAAATGTTCACTGGCGCGCGTGATTTGACTGAGGTATCGATATTTCTTATATCGATAAGATAAAGCAGATGGCGCGAGGCGACAGTGCTCATCAATGCGGATAGCGGCACTGACAGATGGGGTTGGTTCTTCGTGGAGATCAGGTGGGTTGCGTTGCGTAGGCGTCGCGTCGCACTTGCTATCTTTCATACACAGATAAAGGTAATCGAAACGATAGCATTGGTGATAACTCATTGAGTTTGCACCACTGCAACGACATTTTACGGCGATATGGAATAATATGAAAAAGAATACATTTGTCCCCGGCCTTGCCAAGGTCGTGTCCCTTTGTCGAAGCAATAAAAAACAACGAAGTCGTTCGTGCATGTCGATTTAATACACAGAGTGGGCCTTTGTTTCCCGAAAATACTGATTTAATTAAGAAATTCAAAGGTTCAGCGATCAAAGGAAAATATTGATTGGGGAAGTCGGATAAGCGATGTTTTTTAGTTTCAAACAAAATGGAAAAAGATTTAAGGAGTTAATTTTAAACACAATAGGAGCCAGGCCGTTTGGTTGGATACAAAAAAATGTTTGTCAAGGTTTCTAATGAATAATGAGCCATTTTTTGTATGGAATGGCCTTTTATGAGTTTCAAACCTTTTTTTACAAAGAAAGGGTATGCGTACATGCATAGTAACGCCTGCTTGCGTATGTAATGTCCTCCAATATTAAATGTTATTTTTGTATTCAATCAAGGTAACAATACGATACGGTCAATGGATTAAGATACACAATCAGACAGCTATATCTTTCTGGTCGCTTAAGTAACAAAAAACGATTCTACAACTATGTAGATTCACGCTGTATATCCATAAAGAAGTAAAGAACAATCTATAACACACCAACATTTTTCATCTAGCGTCTTAGTTTCTACACATTACAAGGCGAGCTTATTGATGTCCAACGAATTTCCAAAATTCAAGCTGCTGCTAAGAATTAGCTACCAGAAATGAGTATTTCTTGTAGCAAATTTTTAGCAGCAGCGGCTGAGTAATAACACTTTACTTGATTTACCAACTGAACCGGAATATGGTACTTCAGAAGTACAAAGGAATTGCGCACGGAACGAACCAGCGCGCAGCGTACCGTTTTAAACAAACAATGTTAAAGGTAGCCATCGTCAGCTAAAACTTTGCATAAAAAGCGCAAGTGACGTCACAGCACAACTGTCCCCCTTAATTAGGGTGCCGCAAAACATCCTTGTTGCGAACAGACAACGGTTTGTTTAGGATAGTTGTTTCTATTCTCGTCCGCACATACACACAGAGATCTTGCCAACTCGCCGTCCCTCTAGTTTGTCTTTGGACGACGTTTGAGTTCGCAAAGTATTTTAATTTTATACTGTTTTGTTTGAATTGGTTGTTTAAATTGATGTTAGATTTACGACGTTTTAAACCTAATTTAAGTTGTAGAGTACCTGAAGGATGCTTTATGGGTTGTGTTTTTAAGTTTTTTAGTTTTGTAAGCAATTACCGAAGTATATGATGGCATATAATTCTTAAAACAAAATGCTATGCTTCTTTAAGTACCTACATTACAATGGCCTGCTTTATCATAGGCGACTATATCGCTTGCAATGCTATTACTCGCGCATTACCGTAAACCAATTAGGTAATGATTGGATGATAAGAAAGGAATCAATGAGGAATGAAAGCTGTCGGCAATATTACTTACCAAGCGAAAGACAGTATTGTTAATACAAGTTAATTCAGCATTCATATATTTTTGTAATATTGGAGTTTTAAAGTTCACCTTTGTCAATTATTCGGTGATACTTACTAGGAACCCGTTAAACATTGTTGCTAAGTTATTATCTGCGAGTAAGAACGCTGTAAGCTAACTATCGCTAACTTTTCTTTCCCATTTCTTTCGTTTCATACCATTTTTAATTTCTTTCTAGCATCAGCAACGCCTGACTGATATTCTTGCTATTGCGAGCGCTCATATGCTTCGATAACCGCTTACAGGCATGTAAGACATGAGTGCTTTTTAAAAAAATACTTGAAGGTGCTATATACTAAAGCTCAGTAGGATGTAACCGTCACAAAAGATCAAAGCGTAATAACTTTGTCTTATGTTAGTTTGCATTCTTATAAAACTAAGATTCTAAAACATATTTTATATCCTTAGATATTCAACGGTCTGTGAAAAACAGTACTACTGCCGGTAGATACAAAATTTTGCGTTAATGTTTAGCGTCATAAATCACGAACACGCGGAAACAAACAAAACAATTCTAATTTGACAATGCACCCGCATTTTAATACGCGTTTCCCTGTTTGCCATGGCTAAGTATAATAGATGTATGTTCGAACGTAACTCTTGTAACGTAATTTAACAAGCTTGTAAATATATTGTTACTAGCTTTTGTCCGCGGCTTCGCTCGCGTTAATTTAGAATTTGACAATCAATTCGGGTCGTACTCTGCTTGTATAATAATATAATTCAATCATGATTCGAAAGACATGTGGCGCCATCTATTATCATTGGAACGTTATTGTTGTTTTCCTCGGGAACAATAATTTTTTTCGGGAAGGTAGGTAGCCTATGTCCATTTCTGTACACTTGACAACGTATATGCAAAATTTCAGGATGATAGGTTCAGTGGTTTAGGCGTGAAAAGATAACAAACAAACAAACTCATTTTCGCTTTTATAATATTAGTTAGGATTAGGATTAGGAAGTTAGGATGTAAAATAAAAGTAAATATATATCGCATAAGGATAGCAAATTATATCGAAAAGATAGAAGTGTTTCGAAAAATGCGTAATTTTCATGAGGACTTCGAAAGACAGTATAGATAGTGTTCAACATCTCTAAGCCTTGCGAGGTATCAACTTTAATGTTAGTTTCATCAAGATCATCGTTTGTCTATTTTAGTTAAAAATTACGATGATAATCGAAACATTTTGACATCATCATCATCATCATCATGTCAGCCAAAAGACGTCCACTGCTGGACATAGGCCTCCCCCAAGGTTTTCCACACAGACCGGTCTTGGGCCACCCGCATCCAACCGCTTACCTTCCATTTTGACATATTAGACAAAAATAGGCGATACAGCAAGAAAAAATACCGCAGTATAAAGAAAACGAAGAATGATATCGGTTAAAAAAGGGTGGGTTACACAAAAGACTAAATTAGACAGAGTACAAAGAAATTTAAAGAACAAGTACAATTTAAATATTTTTATACATAGCCGTTATAATTATTATTATATCCTATCCATTAATATCAACACCAAATGATATCTAATTATTTGTATTTTGGGCAATTTTGCAAATGAGTTTGTTAATTAGGGGTAATTAGTGATTTATTAATTGTCTTCTACTATAAACAATAAGTTAGTCATGTAACGAATTAGTCCATTTCTAACAAGACATTTCACGTATTAGTCATATTTACAATTAGGTTCGGGAATTTGTTCTTTTCACCGATTTAAAGGTTAATTTTGTAGCGGTGAAGGAAAACATCTTGATGAAACCTGTCTATGTATATGTCTGAAAGTTCTTCATACTGTACCCGCAGATATGTGAAGTTTCCGAATTCGCACTAGCCCAGCGTAGTGGACTATGACCTTTTCATACAAATAAGAGACAGTTTATAAATGGGGTGATATTATTATTATTGTTAATATTACTTAATATTGGATTATCTATACTAATATTATAAAGCTGAAGAGTTTAATTGTTTGTTTGGTTGAACGCGCTAATCTCAGGAATACTGGTTCAAATTAAAAATCTCTTTTAGTGTTGGATAGCCCATTTATCGAGGATAGCTATAGACTATATAACATCACGCTATGACCGATAGGAGCAGAGCAGCAATGAAAAATGTTGCAAAAACGGGGAAAATGTTCTTATGTGAAGCTGACGAAGTTGCGCGGATCAGCTAATAGATAGATTATAAATGATAAAAGTGTTCGACGTTATGGAAATGCTTATTGCCGTGTAATCCTTACTAATATTATAAATGCGAAAATGATTTTGTTTGTTTGTTTGTTTGTTACGCTTTCACGCCTTAACTACTCAACCGATCAACATGAAATTTTGCATACACGTTGTCAGAGGTACAGAATAGGACATAGGGTACCTTTCATCCAGAAAAATAACTGTTGCAAACCTAACCTAACCTAACCTACATTTACGCGAGCGAAGCCGCGGGTGAAAACTAGTTAGTTTATAAGTGGTATTTAGTTGGAAATACATTCATTGACGTGACAACATTATTATTGGTAATTTATTATTCATTGTTTCATAGAAACTCATCGTGGGAGGGCTTTGTCTCGTGGTTGAATTGCGCTAATACTTACGGTAGATCGTGCGATTCCGGGGTTGAATCCGGGTCGGGAAAAATGTTATTGGTGTATTCTGTTAGGCAATTCTAACTAGGGTCGCTGCCGCTTAACCATAACATAGCTGGAGCAATGTAGATGCTATGCACCTAACCTTGTTTTTTTAGTAAATGTGTAGGCATTAGTCTATATTGTAATCATTACATATCATACAAGATTTTTCCCGCGGCTTAGCACGCGTAAATGTAACCTACATTTAGTTCCTACTTTTTTTTTGTATTTTACCGTAACTGGCATTGCAAATGTTACACTTAATTATTTAAAATAACAATAACTAAATAACTGATTAAAATATGTATAAAAAACAACCCTTTACAATACTTTAGTTAAGTTAGTTACAGTACTTTTTTCTGGATAAAAAGTACCCTATGTCCTATTCTGTACCCCTGACAACGTGTGTGCAAAGTTCATAATTACAATAATTGGTCAAGTAGTTAAGGCTTGAAAGCGTAACAAACAAATAAAATCACTTTCTCATTTATAATATAAGTTAAGATTAGATTTGTCATTCTTAAATAAAAAATCACGTAATTTCTGTTTGAAACGAAGAAAGAACAAACAAACCGACAAATAGAAATAAAGAAGAAACCGAAGGACAAACCTTTTGTATTTGATTTGCCTACGAATTCATATGAAAAATTATCGCCTTTATACTGTGTTATCGAACAAAGGCTATCATATAGGACATTACAAACACATACGTACAAGCATACTAACTGATTTCATCACTTCTATGCAGATCGAAGGGCGACAGCAAATCGATGGGCATTGACGGGAACGGGTGGTTCGCAGCCGCGTTTAGAAAATCAGTCCAAAAAGTACTCATTCTACGCGTTGAAGCCATCGCTAACAAATTAAACTACATAGTCACAACACTAGCATTTCAAAACAGTTCGAAACTTAAATACGAAGATTTTAAAAATAGAAGTACGTCGATCCGTATTCAAAAATGAAGTTTTTAAGTTTAAATATACCGGCGGGATGTCTAACCGTTTAACGTACGTTTTAAGTGCAAATATTATTTTTCGGTATTACTTAGTATTTTTTGGCACCGGCGGGTAAATTTACTCGCGGACGCGCGGCCGGCGACTGTATCGCTGTTATCAATGTAGCGTCGTCTCTCGCCTATCGCGATGATAAGCCTCACCCACAACAATTAGGTAGAACAGCTGATAGTGTACCTGTTTGTTGCCGGAGTATTAAAAATATAATGACACGCGCCAGTATTGTGTTATCGATCGTTTCTCCGATCTAGGTTGGGGTGAACTTGTGCTACTTTTTGTGGGAATTGAAGTACTGATAAAAGTCAAATCTGCAATAAACTATCACGATAAAAAATATTTTGTAGTTCTACCTACAATTGACATTTGTTCTCGTTTCAAGTGATTTCATTGATTTTTGCTAATTCAGTCGGCCAATCTAAGTAATTGACACGCGTTTACCCGTCTGTGAACAAATAATGTTCTGATCTGTCTTTTAGAAACCGGGTGTAAAACTGCGATAAGTATACATATTTACATACATACTATATTTTCACACGATTGTATATTCCGTATCAAACATAATTATCAAAGTACATTTTATAATGTTTTTCATTATTATTTATAGGTACTTTAAGACATTACGATTTAAACACCTCAGTTTGTAGTACATAGGTATGCTTAAATACCTAAAATATCGGCAAAAATATAAATCCTTAGAATAATAAAAATGTATAAAAATTCTTACAAACATTTCAATTTCTCATTATAATCTGTTTAAATAAGTCGATTTTGTTATAATAATATATTTACCAAAATGATCCGAGAGAAATTTATTCATCAGACCAAATAGCTATATAATATTACATCCGTCAATCTGGCTAAATTTGACTCCGACACGAATTACGGCAAAACAACATACATTTTACATATCTACATAAAATTAAACGAAGTGCCGTCATTAAAAAATAAAAGCAAACGAAATTTTAAACTCCACAAATGAATATATTATTGAAGTTTCACGTTACAACGTTTCAGAACGAAGCGGTCAGCTGCTGCGTGAGGATAAAATCCTGACTAATATTATACATGCGAATTTTAGTTTGTTCGTTTTTTATGCTCTCACGCCTTAATAATCATCATGAAATTTCGCATACACGATGTTAGGGTCACAGAAAAGGACATAGGGTACCTTTCATCCAGAAAAAGTACTGTTTCCGAGGGCCTAGAAATTGTCAAAATATAACGTTATTACATTTTTTTTAGGAGCAAAGTCAAGAGCAAAGTCTAGTAATTTATAAATTTAAGTTCGTTGCGCATTTCGGAGGAACAGTCGTCGCCGTCATCGCGTCGGTACGATCCGCGTAAAATTACGTATTTATGCGTAAATACGCAGTGATAAGGTATTCACGTACTGCCAAAACTAGGTCACGTATGATGTTGACATTAATACTTCTGTCGCATATCGTCTAACAGCGTAACTGTAACTTTGTGTAACATTGCTATTAATTTAAATTGCGTCATAACGTCATAAGGCTGTTTGTTTCTCCTGTAAAATGTTTAAGAATGGATGATAACTGCTATTTGTATGTTTATAATTAATCAAGTATTTGGTAATGGTATTGTTATTTAATTAAAGGCACTGGCTACCTGTGTTAGGAATATAAAAAATAATAGATAAATATAATATTATGACTCCTTTCCTGAAAGTATCATGTGACAAAATGTAGACGGAGAAATATTTTATTGTCCCATCTCTTATATAGCTACATTTTACGCAGAGAAATTGTATTTCATCTTTATATGTAAAAAACTAATTATAACTTCAAACACTTTTTACTCTCTCTCATCTCTATAAAATAATTTGACAGAGTATAACATTATATACATTGAAATTAAACTACTATATACGGATTTTATCGCGTTGTTTATTTGACACTTTATTACAATGTTCGGGTACTTTAAAATAACTACACTGGAACATTGAGACAACTACCAGCTTAGTCTCCCCGTGACCATGGCTGCTGAAAAGCAACTGAAACGACGGGAAAAGTGTAAACACAAATATAAATAGTATAATAGTAATAGTATAAATATTTTTAATAATTTCAATAATTTAATTAGCTTAAAAATTAGTAAAGTTTAATAGTAATAGTAGTGTAACAGTTTTCAAAATTTTGTAATAAAGTGTCAAATAAACAACGCGATAAAATCCGTATATAGTTTTTTAATTTCAATGAATAACATTCGCGTAAACAGAAGACAATATTGTTATATACATTTATTCTTATTTAGCAAACATAAAATCATACTTTAAAATATCAACGCTCACTTAATAAGAAACATCATACTTATTAATTACTTCACACAATATATGACCTTGGATGATAACGGCCAATGACAATGAATTGATTAGAATAGAAATTGCAACAAACACATCATGTGGAGAGCACAACACTTATAAATAAATAACGTAGACAAGGAACATTCGAGAACAATGAACAATATTGGCCGCAATAATACAATACGAGGCGCAAAGTAGGGTAGAAAGGCAAAGTAAACGGAATTTCGATCTCAATTTGAGCCGATGATAGGAAATCGTGTGAAATATATGATGATACCGCTCGGGCGTTCTCGGGAGCCCTGTCAGACGGGATCCGCACGTGCTCGGTACGACATGTCATTCCCAATTTGAATGTAACATGACATCCGAGAGCCAATGACATGGGCACGAGTTTAATTAACCTGTGCCTCGAATATCCAAATGTTATGACGTACAACGCTGTCGTAGCGATGTTCAAACAGACCCCTCTGACGATTCTGACATGCTGTCAAATCGATACCAACATCGCATAATATCGATAGTCGATAGCACAGCTCTACGTTCGTGCATATTTCGAATATGGAAGGCAGTGAACTATAAATTCAAATAGAACTTGAAACTTCCATAACTGTAAATGTGATCGTGTATGATCGTAAAATCCGAAAGTTTCCGAAGGGCATAATATATTCAAATATGGAATTCGAAGCTTACCTTTTTGTATCTTCTTTCGTTTTGCAGGAGCTTTTTGATCACACAATAAGCTAAAGAGTTCTAGTATGCAGTCTTGTTCTTTTTTATGCACCATTTTGTAATAATAATCAGTCAAAACACTCTCACATCAAAACAGAACACATCTGAAGGAAATACTAAAGGCCTGAGTATCAAAGTAATAAAATGTTACGTAGGTACAAGTTGCTAATGGTATAGTTTGCGGATGGGACACGATGGCGGTCCGGCACATCCTGGAGATAAGCTCACACAGTCAGGTGTACTTTAACGGTTTATCAGGGTCTGTTGGACCTTTAAACGTTGTAACTAGAAAGGACAGTGTTGATAAAGGTACACAAGAGATAGTAATGTAGTGGCTTTAACTTATTGGAATTAAAATTTGACATGCATGTAAATTAGGATACAAAATTATATCAAGACACGAGACAGCTATCTATGAATCATATAAATGTTATTTTCGTGCGAATGCCGCTAAGCTCTAGTCCCTAAATTTAAGCTATCGCCAAAGCAAATTTTAACTAAATCTGCTTAGCAATTTAGCAGCAAAAACGCCAATAATATGAATTTTATTAGTTGCTTCTATTTCTATCACAATATCTTTCACAGGACGCTTCGTTTGCCCAGCTGTGGACAAGTGATAGGCGTATTAAATTGCGGTCCTTTAGCAGTCTCCGAAACTATCATCGTATATCAGAGATTAAGTAGTGCGTAATCTCATCTCAGTCCGCTGAAGGAAAAAGCTTAACAAACTCAATCAAGTATGAAATATGTGAATAGGTTGTCTCGAATGGTTAAAGTAACCGTGTGATTGTGAGATCAAAATTGACCCATCGGACTATTGAAGCGAACTCAGTTTTTATTTACATTGAAAGGTCATTCATTTAGGTCACAAAGCAACACTTATGAACTTCAAAGTTTATGAGTTAGTAAGTTTAGTGAAGTACTTAACTGAATTTACATTTAGGTTAGTTGCTAGGGTCAGGCAAAAGGTTAAGCTTATAAGAAGATACCTGCAAGAAATTACCTTCCTTTTGAATCGTAAAATATTTAGTTTTCTATATTATAATAATAACTCTACGATTCTTCATATTGAAAAACGTTATGGCCGAATTTTATCGATTTCATACATTTTTATTTGACTGGACTGTCAATTGTTGGAATGCTGGACATCATTGAAAACCTATTGTGTCTGGCCGCCGGTGTGTCGCTACAACAGTAGGGTAAATGTTATTCATCAGCTAAGCTGATGTGTCCCTCCGTTCATACAAAATATGACACACGGTGTATGTGACGTTGCCGGTTACAATTCCGTGCGGTGCTATTTGATCTGCACTCACGCCAAACTTTACCGCACTAAATCAAGCGCGTTTTAGTTTAATATAATTGTAGATTAAATATATGGCCTTAAGTTGTTCTAGCGATTCGAGAGCTTCTGACTTCGTTTGACGGTTAATATAGTTGCTCTTTAGAATTAATAGGGTTGATGCCTTACCACTGAGTCAATGTAGTATGTGCCGATTTCGATTTTCACACTAAGTAACTACTTATGTTATCCATAGATAGCTGTTCGGCCTAGGTATATGTTTCTGCATTTAGTACTCTTGGTGAAATAAGATTAATTCGTAACGAAAAAATAGTATTTACAATAGGGATTAAATAGCAAAAATGCTAATTGGTCAGTAAATATTGCACAGCATAACGAGCATCTATACGCCTCAAATCACTGCATTCCGTCTCGGAAGTGTTATGTTAGGTCCCTTTTTTTAAACCCACCCAAAAATATTTAATCTCTTTAAAGTTTGCTGACTATGAGTTGCTGATCAATTAGCTTTTTTTGCTGCGCAATTAGTATTTTTTTGCTGTGCAGTTAAATACTACCCTTTACAATATTAGTACGCCGGCCATATTGCTAACTTCAGATTACTAAGAAAAGAAAATTAAAGCTGCAAGTGCGAGATTACCATTATTCATCCTATCCTTTTTTAGAATAATATTAAAAACAAACGTATAGAGAATAAAACATTTTAGCGTATACCAATAAAATCTACACCAATATTTATTTATTCGAGTAACAAACACAAACAACATTCCTAACCTCACTGCGTATCAGACCGCCACAGTAGCACTTCACACAACAAAATACAATCCAGTATACAAACACTTGAATCACAGCATAAACAAAAACAGTGAACCAAAAAAAAACAATATATATATAAACTACTTCGCAGATTCGAAATAAAACGTGGAATGAACGTAGCTAGAGATATATTGGGGCGAACATGGGCCTACGTATGAACGTATCAATGCCCTAGTTTCCCCGACGATATCTCGCCAAGGCCACGGAAGTGGGGAGAGGGGCAGTGGGGGGAAGTTCTTGCTGTCTAGTCCGTGTGTGTTTATCAATGATCGGACACCTGCGATCTGATTTGTGGGGTACTGTGCGAATACGTTCCGAGTATAAAGTCGGCTCAACAGAGCGAAAGGGACTGAATCGTATGCAAAGTAATGCGTTGTAAAATTAATTACCTATTTGAATAATTTACGACAATATTGCACAGATTTTATTTAATCTAATAAATTTCGCAGGAATATATTTGTTTATAACAGCGGTGTAATGAAATAGATGATAATGTAATGACTTCTTTGAAGTTTATCGGGGTTTTTCTATGATTTTTCCTATGATTATACATTATAAACATTATTTACAAGTTGTTGCCTGATTAAATGAAACAGTCATGCCTTCAAGGAAATGTACAAGTATCAGTCATTTACTTTAGTACTTTACATCAATATTAATATGTATTATCTATATGTATAATAAAATTGTAACGAGGTTGCTCGTACTTTAGATATATGGAAATACTATTAATTGTAAACATTAATATAGATACTTGGTATCCAAATAAGCAATGATATAAAATGACCAAATATTTCCTAAAATTATGTGTGAATAACATGTTATTTTTAATGGTATGTCTGTAATTAGCTTATGACAAATTACTTGTAGTTTAAAATGTATAGAAAAAGCTTTTATTTATTTCACTCTATCCTGCAAAGTTAAACAAGTACAGATTTAATTTAACGACTTCGACATTCTCGGCCAGTTAACCTCGTTGGCCCAGCACAGTGTATGCAACTATTGTGCATTAGGACACTGATTAGATTCTCAGTCGTCTAGGAATTCTCAGCAGGAGTCATGTAGAGCGCAATAGTATCCCCTCTTTCTGTTGGACTTAAAACCATAGCTCGCGAAACGTAGCCATAATACACCTACGTACTCGTTCGCGGACCAAACCCGAGACTATAGACACATGTATATTGTCATGTCTATACATACGAGTCCTAAATCAAATGTACATCTTCATACATATGCAGTTTTACATATTACTATTCTAACTAGGGTTGCCACCTTTATTTGGAACGAATAGAGTATATTTACTATCTGAGGTAAAAAAAAACTTGAGAGGTGTCAAGGGACACCCGGATGGAACGAAGTTCCTTTCGATTAATTAGTGAAGGAATTGTAATAAAATTTTATTTTTTTAAGTTATAATATTTTTTTTTTTATTATTAACAAATATAATGTACTATAAACTTAATTAGTGGGCTCAATTTTAGTAATAATTGGGTTGTGGACATTAACAATACATACATATTAAGAAATAACCTTAAACTTACAACTATAGCAAAAAGTGTCGTTACAACTTTTGGTCTTAATTTTTTCCGTCTAGCCCCCTTTCGCAACGCGCGATAAGGAACTTTGTTCCAAAAATAAAGTACAAGATCTGAAAATAAAGTATTAATAATTTAACCAGCTTATTAGTTGCCATATTTTTGTTGATGCTAGTAACATCTAAGAAATATTTATTATCAGGGAACGTCTTAACCGGATCTTTACAATGTATGTCTATATTAAGATAGATAAACAATTGTTTTAATTGAATTTAGGGAACCTATAGCGTTGCTTTGAGTAAACAATTAAATAAAATCGGTAAATGTCGACATAGGTAAAATAAAGTATTTTCGCGTACTTCATTTTCCTAATAAAGTACAAAGTACGTTTGCCCGAAATAACTTATAATACTTTATTATAAAGTACGGTTGGCAGCCCTAATTCTAACATACGACCACATTTTTTATACACACGTTGGTTAATAGGCAGATCATACTTTGGTTGTGAGCGCGGTCCACCGGCGGCTGTAACAAGGTGCGCAGTTAAATCGCGCGTGTAATCTCATAATCGCGTCCATCGCCGCATTGTTCTCTGTTTTACGCTAAATTTGCTGCAATACCATAAGTAATATAATACATTATGCCTGTTTAAAAGCGCAATGGAGTTCTTTTTCAGGCTACGTGAAGTTTAGTAGGGAAGACTACGGATGTTTTCTTCAACTGCTTTTACTGTTATCCTTACTAATATTATAAATTCGAAAGTAATTCTGTCTGTCTATCTGTCTGTCTGTCTGTTACCTTTTGACGGCTAAACCACTCAACCGATTTAGATGAAATTTGGTACAGATATAGTTTAAAACCTGGGGAAGGACATAGGCAACTTTTTATTGATGTAAGTACCACGCGGGCGGAGCCGCGCGCTAAAGCTAGTATTGTCTAAAAAGACAACTCTCGCATGAAGTTTAATTCCTGTATCGTGGAGGATATTACAATCATTCAAACAACGGACACAGATTATACTCAGAGCGACTATTTGAGGATCGCACTAATTTTTGTACCATGTGGGTATCGAACCCACAGCACTCGGCACAGTGGCACTTAAACGAATACGCGATCTGTGCAGTCGAGTGCGAATTTGATTCTATAGTTAACACAAAATTCTCTTATAAGCGAATGTGAATTTGTTTGTTTGTTACGCTTTAATGCCTTAACTACTCAACCGATCATCATGAAATTTCACATACACGTAGTCAGAGGAAGAGAATAGGACATACGGTACCTTGCATCCTGAAGAAAGTACTGTTTCTAGCCTAACCTAATCTACGTTTACGCGACCGAAGCCGCGGTCAAAATGGGGTTCCTAATAATGCAATATACCTATTAAAACTTGTTTGAATCCACGTTTCTTTGGAGAATTAAGATGTACATTATACAGCTTAAATAAAAATAAACGTTCACGCTTCGCCTCACAGACGCCATGGGCCTTAACCGCACTTAATGTGAGTGCAACATGGCGTAACTCTCTATGACCACAGTAAAAGCTTAGAGACTTTGTATTTACGTATTTTTAACTGAAACGACAGACTTATAGGTTATCGAGAAGTATTAGGTTTGATTCCCCGGTTGGTTGGACGACGTGTTAGGCCCTTCGTACACAAGCCTACGCGAATCTTCGATACCCGACGATTTTGGTCTCTAAGCGACTACCGCAATCAAATTCATAGAGGTTCGTACACAGGTACAAATGTCGGCGACGCGTGCCTGTGTACGAACCTCTATGAATTTGTATTGCGGTAGTCGCTTAGAGACCAAAATCGTCGGGTATCGAAGATTTGCGTAGGCTTGTGTACGAAGGGCCTTAGACGGTTTGCCTGTTAGAATATTCTCAGTAGAGCATTAAGCGTGCATAAATACCCAATAGGCACGGCGCCTACGACGGACCTAACGGCTACGAAATATTATTCACGACACAAGGTTTATATTATTAGTTCCCAAAGTGGTCCAGGTGGATCCCCAGGGATCCACGGGAGACTCGACGGGGTCACGTTGGCGTGACAAAAAAATGGGGGTCCACAATTCGTAAGCGGGGGTCCACGAGAAAATTTATTTGCTTTCGATAGTGAAGAACTAAAATGTTGGCATCAATGTAGACAGATAATATTTTAAGAAGCTCTAAGCTTGTAAAATCTTGCATATTCCATATTTAGTACCAGTGGTCCCGATTTGTCGCTAGAGAATTACTAAAAAAAAAGAAAAACAGTTCAGCCCGTAGAGATATGATCAATTTTTTCAGAATATGGTAGAAATGTAGCAGCAGGGGGTCCACCGGAACCAGCTAAATTTTGAATGTAGTCTATGAGAAAAAAAGTCTGGGTAGCTCTGGTTTAAATGGTTAAAAAGCTCTGACAGATCAGAAGAAAAACAATTATACTCTCCATCAACTATTTGTGGCTCACACACTTTTGCTCCGAGTTGGGTTTGAAGCCACAACCCTCGGCACAATGGCAGTCGCGAGACGACGACTTAAATCAATATGCCATTCAACTATTTACAAAACAAACATTTTACACATACATATATTAAAGTCAAGGTACTAAGAGTACCTGTATGTGAAAGCAATATATCTCAAAGACATTTCACACTGATTTCGTTCAGCGTGAATTCTTATCTGTCTGTAATTTATTACGTATAAGAAAGTGTTTAAGAGTGTCGCTCTATTGAACTATGGCTTTATCTCACCTGCGTCATGGGAGAGGGGAGGGCGAACGGAGATCAGGCGGCTGTAGGGTTGCTACTTTATAAAACTAATTTAAAACGAAAAGCTTTCGGTTTAAAATGTTTGTTTGCTGTTGAATGGTAGTTTTATTACTTTTATATTTTCTGAATGTTAAAGAATATCTTAGGGTAGGATAATATTTCGCTATACCTATCTTTATATTATATATAATTTTTCTGTACGTGTGTTGACAGTGAACTCCTCCTAAACGGCTGGACCGATTTGAATGAAACTTTTTGTGTGTGTTCAAGTGGATTCGAGGATGGTTTAGATATGATTTTCTTTTTTTTTTCTCTTTTGTACAGGACAACGTCTGTCGGGACAGCTAGTATAATATACATAAATACTAATATTATAAAGCTGAAGAGTTTGTTTGTTTGAACGCGCTAATCTAACTACTGGTTCGAATAGAAAAATTATTTTAGTGTTGGATAGCCCATTTATCGAGGAAGGCTCTAGGCTATATAACATCACGCTACGACCAATAGGAGCGGAGTAGTAATGAAAAATATTGCAATAACGGGAAAAATCTCTTATGTGAAGCAGACGAAGTTCGCGGGTCAGCCAGTATAAATATATATAGGTATAGCGAAATATTCTCGATTGGATCTCTATATGATTGGAGTACACTGAACTCTTCTATAGAGAGATGTTCTTTCAAGGTCGCAGTCACCATATCTTGTGTTCCTTTGGTGATTAAAGTTGCTAGAGCTTTTTAGAGAGACGCAGTTGTCAGCTAGTAGTTATAATAGCGACTCTGGAGGCTCGTTGGAGTACAACGGTGTTGCAAATACTCATAGGCTATGAATTATCATACTCTATGAGCATTTGCAATATATTTTTTTTATTGACGGCCTCGATGGCGTAGTGGTTAGTGTAACCGACTGCCACGCCTGAGGTCGCGGGTTCGATTCCCGCACAAGTCAAACATTTGTGTGCACGAACATGGATGTTTGTCTTGGTCTGGGTGTTTCTATGTATAATATGTATGTATTTACAAAAAAAAAGTATATAGGTATGTTTATCCATTGTCTAGTACAAGCTCTGCTTAGTTTGGGCTAGACGGTGTTTTGTGTATTAATATTATTATTATTATATTATATTATATATAAATGTTCTGTGCGTGTGTTTGTAATTAAACTCCTCCTAAACGGCTGGACCAATTTTGGTGAAATTTTTTGTGTGTGTTCAAGTGGATTCGACAATGGTTTAGATATGTTTTTTTTTTCTCTTGTGTACAGGACAACGCCTGTCGGGACAGCTAGTATAAGTATATAAATCTTCTGTGCGTGTATTTGTAATTAAACTCTTCCTAAACGGTTGGACCGACTTTGACGAATTTTTTGTGTTTTTTTTAAATTTATTTTTCGTGTACACGACGACGTCTGTCGGGACAGCTAGTAATAGACATATTATACGAGTAGATGGTCTGATTGACTGAGAATACCTTTGCCTATGAAAGCTAGTACTACCTACACTACCATCCTATTAGAAGTTTAGTGAATGATATACAAAATCCATGCTACTATTATAAATGAAAAAGTAGCTAAGTCTGTTTGTCTGTTACGCTTTCACAGCTAAGCCACTGAACCAGGTTTGAAGTTTGGCAACGAGATAGATTGTTTACTGGCAAGGGCATAGGCTACCTATTATCCTGATATGTCTTCCCACGCAGGTGAAGCCAAGGACAGAAACTAGTCTATACTTATAATAAAACTGTAGAGAGGTCAATTCTGTACATTGAATATATATTCAAAATTAATATTGGAGGATGAATGGTGATCGATACTGATGACAAAAATGCAATCAGTAAATTTTCTGTCTGTCTGTCTGTCTGTGTGTCTGTATGTGCACGCATGGGTCAAAAATTACTGAAGGGATTTTAACCAAACTTGGTACGATTGTAGTCCATACTCCTGGGCAGGTTATAGGCTATATAACATAACGCTAAGACACATAGGAGCTGAGCAGTGACGATCAATTTGAAGCAAGTCGGACGAAAATGCGCTTTCGAGCTCTTATCCTCGCATACGTTGATCATACACCAAAAGTATGTATTACAAAGATGATGGTCTTCAAAAGATCTACAAAAAAGTCCTAGTATATATCTATCTTTTATAAATTAGCCACAATAACGTGTTTAATCGTTAGGCATTTCTTCAAAGTGTATTAAAATACATAAATATATTGTATTTCACATAGATATATCTTTATCAAACTCCCATATTCAAAAAGTACACTTTAATATTTATATTATAAAAAAAAAATAGGAATCGGTTTATAAACACAAGATATAGATGAAATAAAACTTCCAAATCTCGCCGCGCCAGTATGGGTACGGCTATACGGTTGATTGTTGTTCAACGCGCGAAACGGCCATCCGCTGCATTTATAAAAAGGCGGGGGCGCTCACGCGCCGACTTCACTCACATTTTGTTTGTTTGGTTGAACGCGGTAATCTAAGGAACTACGGGTAAAAATTAGAAAAATATTTCAGTGTTGGATAGCCCATTTATAGAGGAAGGCTATAGGCTAAATAACATCACGCTACGACCAATAGGAGCGGAGCATAAATGAAAAATATTGCAAAAACTAGGAAAATTCTCTTATGTGAAGCAGACGAAGTTGCGCGGGTCAGCTAGTAAATAATATAATTACCATTGAAAACGGACATAACACAACAACAACTAAATAGCGATATTTTAATTCCATTAGCAGTTTATTCGTTTTAAATATTGAGCAGGCAGTCGGCAGCCCTCACCGTGGCCTGGATTATAGTCAGCCGATTCTTTATTTGCCGATTTGTTAGACAGCGTATCTCCACGACTCGCGACGTTTACTGTGAATCGATATGCCGGAATGGAGGCGCTCATATTTTATTGAATATACATATATTTTTATGTTACTATTGTCAATTTTGGATCGCTGCTTTTGTAAGTATTTAACAGAATAATCTGCTTTGAAATTAAACTATTTATTATAGATTTCATCGCGGCTTATTTAATATTTGCGTTTAGTCTAAGCATAAAAGCTGGTCTTACTAAAACGCTAGATCCATAATAATGATCAGATGTCTTCACTGCTGGACAAAGCGATACGAGTAAAGATATTCACAAAATAATGGTAGAGTGATTGGCTTTAATTCCAATTTAGTGTTATTTCATTGAATGTCAGTGGATTAATTTTATTTCTAGTTTATTTGTGCCGTGCTATATATTTGTAGTCACACTTAACCTCAACTCTGAGCTCCTAGACTCGATTCACGGGTCAGACAAAGAGTTATTAGACAATTTTTGGAAGAAGCACGAATTCGGTAACATCTCGACAGACTGCGAAATTAACACTTCCAACTTCTCGGTCTAACATTGAAAGAAAAGGATACAAAGAATGCACAAACTCGGATAACTCGGATTACAAATGTCGGCTTAGCAACGCGGCTGCAACACTCTACAAACATATTTGAGGCATTACACTGACCCCACAACGTTATCGGCGCATATTATATATTTATAAAAACATCTCCGCTCACGTTATCTTAAATTTCCAAAGATTAACCAATAAAACGTTGGCACAGAACGTAATCTCAAAATTAACCCACAAAATGGCAGACAATCGCCGCCATTACCATACTAAAGATAGCTTCAGGCAACAGACAGTCAAAGATTTAATATAACAAAGACGATTACCAATAAATGTTTATGACAATCACCATAGACACCATATCGTTAAACCATGGTGATTTAACTGTGGTTTATGGTTTCAACTTACGTCATCCCCATGGGGGAACTATGTAAATGTGAAGGGGGATGCTGCTGGTACCAGCTTTTCGTTAGTTATGTATGTCGTTGTTGGAGAATTTGAATGTTGCTGTTTGTTTTACGTAGAAACTTCTCGCGTGTCTTATGAACACCGCGTGTGCATAAGCTCGAAGGACGTTCCTTTAACTTTTTTTGCTAACATTCAACGGGTTAAAGATTGTCTGGATTGTATATGCGACTGGTGTGCCTGGTGTCGGCTTCGGTTCTTGCTTCAGGCATAGTATTATCGGTTATTCTTCCGGCAAATTTTCAGTAACAACATAGCTCCAGTACAATGCTCGGTGGATGGCAATGGATGACACACCACAACTGATTGCGGGTGTAATACACCTCTGCAGACCTCTTTGGATGTAGGCGTGAGATTATGATAGTATGGGCATTGCTGATATAGGATAGCATCCCTTTTCATACTCTCTGACACTGAGATCCGAATACAACAACGTTAAGATATCCATACCGGCTTCTTTCCGCGGCATAGCCCGTGTTGCATCACTTTGCTATCTTTATATGTATACCCATATAAATCTTCTGTGCGTATGTTTGTTCTGTGTTTCTTCCTAAACGGCTGGACCGATTTTGATGCAATGTTTTGTGTGTTCAAGTGGATTTGAGAATGGTATAAAATTGTTTTTTTTTTAATTTTTTTTTGTTTGTGCAAGACGACGTCTGTCGGGACAGCTAGTTTTTATATATTTATATAAACTTTAATTATGCCATATCTCAACACTCCGTGCACGCAATATCCTTATAACGGGATTACAGTATTCTCTTCACATATTCATACAGAATAGATTAGGATAGTAGTATCAATCCAATTTTAACTGTACATATAACTAGCTGTGCTCGTGGTTTCACCCGCGTTAATGGTTATTACGCCGCCCCCGTGGGTTGTAGCGTGATGTTATATAGCCTTCCTCCATCACTAGGCTATCAAACACAAATTCGAACTAGTAGTTCCTAAAATTAGCGCGTTCAACCAAACAAACAAACTCTTCAGCTTTATAATATTAGTGTAGATAAGGGTATACAAACGGTTGTTATCGCATCTGCACTCTCGCGACTCAATAACCATGACATAATACATTATACTCGCTCCAGCAACGAATTGAAAGCAAACTTGACATAACGAGTCGAAGAAATTGTAATATTCTGTATAGGATTGCTGTGTATTGAATGGAGAAATTATTATTAGGAATAGATTGCTTCAGTGGAGCAGCGGTAGTTACAATTAGTAGTACGAAGTTTGGAGTACAGCTGGAAGATGGCCATGGGCACAAATAAAAAAAAAATTGGGGCAGTCTTTGGGGACTGCCGATAGAAGTGAAAACTTTAATCGTTGATCATAAACACTTCTTTACAAACAAAAAAAAAAGGGCCGTGTCGGATTCCTGTTACTCTCTTAGAGGTTATTAAAGGGGTCAAAATTTTTATTTTTTGCGTAGGGTGCACCATTTCGTGACGATGACGCAAGTTCTATGATTTTTGTTCACCCAAGAAGTACACAACGCGCCTAAAGAAGTTTTCACTTAAAAACATTAAAATATTTATTTCGACATTTATCGCGTTTTATTTAAATGATTAACATTTTAAACTACTTATATTTACATTGTTCCTGACGATTAGACTGCTTTTCAACAAATACGTTAGTTCAATAGTTTCGAATTAAGAAATCCTGAATCACTTTATCTGAGTGAGTTACCTGATTGCAACAATTACGCTTCTTTTCAGACGTATCGTGTAAACCTTTAGTGATTTACGAACGTCAACGACAAACATCTTTGTTTCCATAGAAATGTATTTACGCTTTTTGTTACGTTAACTAAGGCATATTTAATAACATAAAATGTAAACATGCCATTGAAGCAGCTTGATTGTGGAGTAGAGTTCTCATAATAAGATCGGGCAAGAATCTATGGATATGAGTTTCTTGCGGATTTTAATCACAAAACCATGTTCCTTAACAATAAAATTCAATAATTTATTTATTTTCCTATATATTAGTATCAGTATACTATGTATATGTTTGTAGGTTCAGAATATATAGGTACCAGCAAGAATATTGCTGCATCGTAAATTCCAATTGAAAACTAATACAGCCTCGAAAAGCGGTTTATTATTCACGGCTGAGCTGTGAACGGACAACAACAAGAGCCCCGTGCAATAATAATAATACATCGGACCCTCGGGGCCTCGATATGAACTAGACCCCGGGGTTCCTCGTTCATTTGGCCATGTTCAATCAATGCGATTGTCCTTGTTTAGGAAGTATACCTAAACTATGTATGTTTTAGCTTATGAATTATGTTTAGCGGTTATGCATTTTGACTGTATTGGACATGTGTTTGCATATATAAACTCAAATCTGAATATCTACGATGGGAAAGACCGTTACATCCACATTTTGTAACGTAACATGGGATATGCCTATGTTCAGCAGTGGACTACAACAGACTCATTGATTAATTGCAACTGCAACTAAGTTTATGTGCCCTAAAGAGGTCCAGTCTATTGTCCGACAGATAGCTGTCGAGAGCATTTTCAGAGGCCATGCTGAAAATGCTGATTAAGACTTTCATAACTGGCAATTTGACAGTGGACGCGCCCGGATCACGGTTCATGAGATACAGCCTGGTGACAGATGGACAGACGGACTGACAGCGGAGTCTTAGTAATAGGGTCCCGGGTACGGAACCCTAAAAATGAAGAATATTATTTTCTCTAATTACGATTTGCTGTGCCCATCTTGATTTTAGCTGTAAGATTCGCTTATTTACCCTATACATAATTCTAGTGCCTAAACCTGACTTTACGTTAGGTTACGTAGGTACATCTTAGGTATGTTTGTAGCTAGTCCATCAATCTTCATAGAGGCAAGACCGATCGTCACGTTACCTTACGAAGCGACGATCAATCTACTCATTGCCTTCACTAGAACTCACTTGGGCTCTACATCAATTGCCAACTTGTATCTGCCTTCTAGAACTAAATACTAACTTATGCCTGTATATTCCTAAATGCATTGAAGATAGTTGTATTACATCTAGGTTTCGCCAGATATGTTAAAGGGTCTACATAAAGTTATATTTAAATTTATAACAGGAATTCATAAATAGATACACACATGTACATATATCGCGAAGGGAAAGGCTCTGTATGTGTTACTTAGCCAAGTATATATTAAAGTATTAGATGACGCACCTAAAGTTAAAACATTTCCACACCTCTTACTGCTAATGACAATTACCCAAGAATATAACTCAATAACTGTTTGCCCGACACAGAAATCGATCGCAAGGCATCACAATCGCGCGCAAACGTATGCAAACGAGACCATCGTAAAAGTTTTCAGCTGAAAATAATCCAATTTAAAATGAAACTCAAACATTTAATCATAACTGAAACTGAGCAACAGCTAAAGCATCTAAAGAATGTTTCTAAAATGTTTTTATTGCAAACACAAACTAAACACACAACTAACGGTAGATGCTTAATCATAACTTAAATTTAATACATCGTACAAGCTATACACACGGACATAAGATCCATCCAACTTCGTCATCGAACATCGAGCCCTAACTCCAACTTATTAATCACATCTTATCCGAGTTGAGCGATGGCATGCCAATATTGTGACATACAGATAATATTATCCAATTTGCCGAAAGTTCGGGGATGTAAGCAAATTATTATACATGTATACGAGAATATGTCCTCGTAAAATGATTTATTGCTGTCGTAAACCATTTGGAAAACAAATCAATGTTTCCTTGACGTAACAACACATATGTAACAAAAGGGGACGATTTGTATTCTTCGACTTGCAGGACAACCTTGTGTGTGAATGTTTCAAGCCGTTTGAAGGCTGACAGTTTGGTTTAGATCGATATAAAGATGCTTACTGACGGCCTTGCTGAAAGTGTAGCAATTACAATGATCTTGATCTATTGCCTGTGGAAATGTATAACTAGAATTTTTCAATTTGATTATTGCTATTTTTACTATATGGACACGACTATACAGTAGGTAAAATAAAGAAAGGCGTTCCCTTAAAGCGGTTATTATACATCATTATTAGATGCAAATGAACATATTTGCATAGAAAAATAAGCATGAAAAAATGCAAGCATAAAAAATAAATTAAATGTAAAACTAATTAAAAAGTCATTTTAATTAAAAAATCATAACTAAGTAAAAAGCGACGTTGCCGTTTTGCATTGGTACTTTTGTGCGTATGCAAAGAGTGTTTCTTTTTCGTGTCTGTTTATAATTTTTTATTGAATATTTTTGAAGTTATTAAAATAAAATATGTTTTGTTTTTTGTGGCAACATTTTTTTAGGATCTACGCACGCCATAATATTGCCAGTTTAAGGGAACGCCTTTCGTTAGTTAACGTACTGTATAATGTAATCGAAGTGTTTATAGAAAACTCGTTTCTGTCCGCGGCTTCGTTCGAATAAATCCCATGAAAAGGCATTAGTAAGATAAAAAGGACACTATGAGTAAATCTAGAACATGGTCATCTTGTGTGCCAAGTATGACTGTAATCCATTCAGCAATTTACTCACGATTGAGTAACAAACATTGAAACAACTTCAAACATTATCCCATTTATAATACTAACAGTATTCAAAGGTAAGGTAAACAGGTTCATTTGATGAATTATTTTAGATACGATGCAACACTGGCGTCTTGTAGATAATTTAGTTAGACGAGTCAATATAAGACATAGTCTTATACATACATCGGTTGGCACGTAATTCTGCACAAAGTTTACCTCTTACCAACAAGTTGGTTGGACACAATCTCCGTGTGTGGTATGCGTGGCGACCGTGGAGCAAGTTGAGCTTGCAAGTTAATGGATCACTCTGGGCGCGTTTAGCTACAGAAAGCTATTCGAGCGTGACCGCTTGTCGGGTGTCGGCTGAACTAACTGTATATGTGTATGTTGATATATCGACCCTAAGAGTTGCAAATGTCGTAAAAGGCATTCGAGCTGAAATTGACCGAGAGACTGAAACTATATGGACTTACAGAAGACATTGTGGTATTTGTTGCGATGTAGGAAAATAGTTGCATTTATATACTTATTATGCTTTTGCTTTGTATATCCAAGAGAGGGTAAGCAGAGGCGTATAAACACAATTATAAATTTTTTGCCTCATAGTTTTTAATGTCACTTAATACATATAAGGCGAACTGGTTACTGTTATCCTTTAATACACTGTACTACTTTCTACTGCTTTTGATATTTATTAAATGAAAAAGTATGTAACAATTTGATCGATTTAAATAGTAAGCATAAACTACCACGAGATTAAAGATACATTGTAAATCGCTATTTGACGTAACCTTTAAACGAAAACACCAAAATCAGCAGTACTAATATCAACTAGACTTATAAAATAACCTTTCAAAAATCAGACTCGCCCAAACAAGCCGTTCATCGAAACCAGTCGAACAAAGCCGAATCAGCCCGACCATTGGCACATACGGCTAATGAGCAAATAAGCCAAGCTCGGTGATTAGCCGCGGCTGATGGATGACCCACGGTATTAAAACGACCTTTCAATTGTCGAGACCTCATTTACTCGCTGAACATACGACGTACGCCTTTCATACGGTTGATTTATGCTGACTACCGCCTTTTGGAAGGTGATTAAATTCTTTGGGAATTAAGCAGATAAGTTTTATTATGTTGGTTTTGGAATCAACGGTGTTAATGCGTTAGTTATGATTGTGGAAAGATATGTGTAATGTCATTGATTGTATATATTGGAGAGATAGATAATATTATTTGTTTATTTGGCGTAAGGAACTCCACCAGAGCCTGTTCATATTGCTGCTAGGTAATATTTAATATTTAGTGTCTTTGGCGTAATTAACTCAAAATTTTATACAAATCTTTTGGTCTGTGTATTTCTTCAATGACAGACAATGTGCTACATATGTTTAAAACTAGCTGACCCACGCAACTTCGTCTGCTTCATATAAGAAAATTTTCTCCGTTTTTGCAACTTTTTCATTGCTGCTGCGCTCCTATTGGTCGTAGCGTGATGTTATATAGCCTATAAGCCTTCCTCGATAAATGGGCTATCCAACACTAAAAGAATTTTCAATTCGAACCAGTAGTACTTGAGATTAGCGCGTTCAAACAAACAAACTCTTCAGCTTTATAATATTAGTATAGATTACATTTACGTAATTTTAAAGTATGTATATGCAACTGGCATACAAGCTTACGGCTATTGGTGAGCGGTTACCGTGTAGGCTATGAGCGCTCGCAATACATACATACAACTTTCGCATTAACAACCATGGAAAAAGTAGCATGTTTACCCCTTAATAAAGATAACACCAGGGATACTTTTATTAGCACATCATCTTTTCATGGATTTAGTAGTCAGGCTGCCTCAGTTTCGACGAAACGCCTAGTTTAAGTGAAAATACCATTTG
This sequence comes from Catocala sponsa, assembly GCA_963564715.1. Taxonomy (NCBI): domain Eukaryota; kingdom Metazoa; phylum Arthropoda; class Insecta; order Lepidoptera; family Erebidae; genus Catocala; species Catocala sponsa. Next base: position 21,069,962 of record OY751341.1, on the reverse strand, counting down.
ATTGGTCTAGCTCATGTTCGATGAGAGTTGCACAATGGATTGTAATTTAGGGCCTCTACATTTTAGTGTGTATTACTAGAGATTGTGTCAAACCCACATCTCTGAACATCATTCAAATTCGTCTTGAGATAGCGTAGTAATTGCAACAATAGTGTAAATAATATCAGTTCAAACATACATAAATAAAATACAATCAATAAATTATTCGTCAGCCATATAACATTATGGAAAGGAAAATATAATCGCGACATTTAGAATATTGTAACATTGATGAAATGGCGGCCATGACTACGAAACCATAAAATTTAAATAGTGCAAATAGGGCGACCTATTTGCACTATTTGTCATAAATGTTAAGTAAGGGTTCAGCAGTAGGGCAGCCATGGTTAGTTCTCTTCGGTAAACAAGACATTACTATTTAATGCATTACTGAAATCTTAACCGAACGCATCGGCGAAATGGAGGGTAATGATGTTTGGGTGATTTTAAGATGATGTTAGAATATTATAGCGATAGTTAAAAGTGATGTTTTCTGCTTTAATGCTGTATTAAAATGGATATTTAATTTTATTTGGGTCCTACGAGATTTCAATGCGAAATGGGTATCAACAGTTCGGTTTTATTTCTTTATGGTAGTGTAGCATAAAATAAAAATAGGGATTAAATATAATGACCACCAAAAATACTAATTGCGCAGCAAAATATGCTTACTAAAATATATCATAACGAACACCTATACGACTCAAATCATTGCATTCCGTCTCGGAAGGGTTAGGTTATGTTAGGTTCCTTCTTAAACCCACCCAAAAACTTTAAATATATTTTGCTGTGCAATTTGGTGATCATCTACTATTTTTGACTGTTATATTTTACTATATCTGGTGATAAGTTAAACATAAGCCATAAAAATATTATTGTAAAATACAACATTTTGCGTGGTCGCTGAACCTGTGTTTGCGATGTTTAGTACTCGGGTCGGACAGTGTCTTATATGTAGTAATAGAAAATTCTGGATATATGCCCGGTAGACAGTGATAGGCTTGACTATTATGAGGGATCTAAAAATCTCATCTAACGTGGATGTGACTTTGCCTACCAAATCGAGAAAATACCGGCATAAATTTATGTATACTTGTGGAGTAAGTATATGAGTCTAAAATGACTAAATGACCAAAGTTAAGTAAGCTAACAACTTGAATGAAGCCCAAATGATTCATCTTTCAGAGTTATAATTAATGGCAATAATCTATCTTATTATAGACAACTTGCAACTTCAAGAACTTGTGTCACAAATTAAACAAGTCATTTATAACGAAGCGTCTCACCGCTAGTCAACATAAATAACCCAACATCTACAAAGCACATTGATCAGCAACATGGCCGACTTGTAGTATATTTGATGATTGATTACTTAAATGCCGATACGCTCCAACTATTGGCGACGGACAACTAACATAAATTATGATTTGACTGGCTTGCACGCTTCAACTAACAATGTTCGCTATAAAGCATATTTGGAGATTGAATTTTAAAGTTCTGGAATATTTCAACGAGCTGATGTTCGTATATGCAGTTTTTGCTTTTGAGATATTACTAAAGTTTCACTGTACCGATTTGGCGAAATACCTTGTTTACTAACATGAATGTTTTCATATGATTTGTTCGGCCTAACAAATATTATAAATGTCTAAGATGTTTAGATGCTTGTTAGTCAATCACATTATATATATTTTCTTCTAAAATTCAGCACCTACCGTAGCGCCTAAACATTGTGTCGCAGGGGACTTTCTATACATATACGGACACAATGTACACTCTGACTGAAAACAATTTTATTTGTGAATCATATATGTAAATAATCGTTCCATGTGGGATCCAAACCCACAACTCTCGGCGAAGTGCTAAAAAAGTTAAGAACAAGAGACTGTCTGGGCTTAGGCACTAGAGGAATCTGAGATATTAGTTAAGTTTAGCTGTACCGAACTGAGTGAATAGTTTGTTAATGGCATTTTCACATATAACTTTATAGAAAGCGTAGAAATAGGTAGGGATGGATACTCACTATTATGATAGCTTTTTGTCCTATATATGAACGCTAAGTGAAGATAACACAGTGTGGTGGCGTAAAATAAGACAAATTTAAAACGTTTTAAAAAACGGTCTGTATCAAGAAAGTAGAGACAATTTTTGTCACATTTTTGGATGTTATAGGTACCAGAAGGGTCTCGGTCTAAACCGTTTATAGACCGTCGTGGTGGCATTTTATTAAATTTACTAGCTCGGTAGAAAAAGTACCTGGTCGAAACAAGGAAGAATCCATATTATATGCTTACCCCTCCAGGCAATAAGCGAGTCTATGCATATAAACTAAGAATAACTGCAAACAAATTCAAAACCCGTATACAAACATTATAGGAACGAAACAACTTAAATATCAGTGTTGCTGTGAAACATGTCTACCATTTGTTAGTGTCCAAACAAATTTAGTTTTAACAAAAGAATAATGTATTGTACAGAGTTGTTCTGCTCACCCATCATCGTACTGTACGTTTAGTTAAATATTTGAAAGAGAAATATGGCGAAACTATTTTAGACGCCTTTTGTAAAGCTGTTTCTGCAGGCAAAGATATATTGTGCGAAACAAATAGATAGGTTTCGTTTTAATACATACATACATAGACTCACGCCTGTTTTCCAGAGGGGTAGGCAGAGACTACGGATTTCCATTTGCTACGAACCTGACACACTTCTCTGGTTTCATTCACTTTCACCACATTCCTCATACACGCCCGTCGGTTCAAGGAGCTCTTAACCTGGCCTTTGTCCAGAACGCCTCCGATCTGATCGAGAAACGTTTGCCTAGGTTTTCCTCTTGCGACTGTTCCATTCGTTCCATTTCGTTTAAAATAAAGCTAAATTTAGTTTTTGGATCAAGCTGCTGGTCTTGTGACATGAGGCTGCGTTTGATCGTGTCGGGTTTAATTACCTGGTCAGGAAAAGTGTTATTGGGCATTAAGTTTGGATATTTTAAGCAGCACAGTGTGTGGAAATGAAGAATGCGATACATTTGTCCCCTATATGGGATGTAGTTTGAATACAACAATTTAAATAGGAATTTTAGGAGGAACCTAATATAGTTTTGTACCTTTCTGATACTTTTTACTATAATATAATGCTCAAAAGCCGTTACAGATATTGTACGTAAAATAAAATTTAATTGTTTAAGTCACCTGCTCCAGCTCCTCGCGGAGGACTTTATAAATTTAATTGTTTAAGTCACCTGCTCCAGCTCCTCGCGGAGGACTTTATAAACATCCATAGAATACCCTGATTAAGAACAAGTGTTTGTGGATCACAGATACTATCACCCCGTGTGAGGATCAAACCCACCACCTCTACCCACTTGGCGCGAAGACAAAGTAAGCTTTTAAACCACTAGACCACCCATGCAGTCAACATACACAACACTTTTTCGACGGCCGAAAGGCTTCAATCAATCAGCCCGTTGCAGTTCACTGCTGGACATAGGCCTTATTACACTTCAATTGTAAACTCGATAACTCACATCACACATATCGAATAGGCAAGTTCTGATGGAGACATTGTAGACAACGTTTACACAAGTGAGTCTTGCGCTCATGTAATTAAGCCCGTACGTTCAAGTTTCTCATCTCTACTACAAACGCACGCTCCGTTTGCATTTAACAAAGACTTGGTTTGGAATCAAACTGCAAACGTTTGAAGATGAAGATGTATGAGATATTAAAATTAGTTTTGTTATAGAAGTAAAACATACTTATAGTAATATTGTCTTAAGTTTCTGCGAATGTTATACATTGAAATTAAACTACTTTATACGGATTCCATAGCGTTGTTTATTTTAAACACATTTATTACATGATTTTTAAAGAATTGATTATAACGGGGTGTCTCCCCTTGAACATGGCTGCTGAATAGCATTCAATAAGTCGGGGAAAGCGTAAACTTAAATATAAAAAGGTTTTAATAATTTAAATAGCTTAAATTGTAGTAAAGTTTAACGATAGTAGTGTAATATTTACAATATTTTCAAAATTGTATGAGGAATGTGATGAAAGTGAATGAAGCCTGAGAAGTGTGTCAGGTTCGTAGCAAATGGAAATCCGTAGCCTCTGCCTACCCCTCTGGGAAACAGGCGTGAATCTATGTATGTATTTATGTATATAAAATTGTTAAGTATAAACAACGCGATGGAATCCGTATCAAGTAGTTTTGTTTTTATGCCCTAAAATGCTACTTAGAAGCGTATTACACCCACATTTTGCTATAGTTTTAGGTCTTAAGTAATAGAGAGTACAGTCCCAGACTCATTCTGTCTAAAAATTTCTGAATATAAAGCCCTACGCAACTATTATGATAAATGTGGTATGAAGTTCACTTTTGGAGAAGAAACTTATTGCTCAGGTTACATTATCTGCCAGGTAGGTATCGCAGCAATGAAGTCGCTCATTACTAGCAACACTAGGGGAAGCCAACTACTATCTAGCTGATATCTACAGTTTTAGTTCTTTAACCTAAAAATACAAGTCTATAAGTCGGTACACAAGGTCAGGAGGCGTTCCTTTCTCCATGCGTATCATTGAATGATGGCTATGCATTTATCAAAGCACCACACACGTGTGAGCCTCCTGGCCCTTTCCTCGTAGGCGTACGGCGCTTTTAACGAATAGCCCACTCCAATGCGTACATATTTATCTCTGATATAATTAGCCAGAGAACGGAGTGCTATGAATAATTGGGACAATATTTTTAGGCGGGTTTATTTCGTTATATGACGTCATTACATCCTTGAGGGTAGGGCAGAGTGTTAGATACTCGTTTGGATATGTACATATGTATGTTTAGGCTTTACGTAATCAATTGTGTGGCTTTTTCATGGGATTAAACATAATGACCACCAAAAATAGTAATTTCGCAGCAAAATATGCTTACTAACATATATCATAATGAGCACCTATACGCCTCAAATCATTGAATTACGTCTCGGAAGGGTTAGGTTATATTAGGTTTCTTCTTAAACCCACTACACCACAAAAATAGGAGCCCCGCAAAGCGGGGCTTCGTCAACTTATTTTGGTCTCTTTAAATATATTTTGTTGTGCAATTTGGTGATCATTTACTATTTTTGACTGTTATGTTTTACTATATCTGGTGATAAGTTAAACATAAGCCCTTTTTTATAGCATAGGCAGCAAGTCACGTCGGGTATTCGAGTTGTCCCTTGCCATAATTATGATGAGCCGTTATTGTGTATAGTGTTATTGGGTTTCTCTGTCAAGAAACGTTCAGTAGTAGCATGGGGGTTGGAACTGTTCCCGGTAAATAGCAATAGGATCGCCTCGCCTCCTTTCACGCAGCATCTAAAACCTGGCAAGGTGGCAAATAAGACAGCACTACCGTATACAGGCATATATCCCTATGAGAAATTGCTAAAAATATTACAAATTGCAAATATTTACGCTGTACCCTGGCATCGAAAGCAAGACCTAATGTTTGACAGTAAGCACAAATACTGACATATCAATTGATTAATTTCATCTTTATTATAGTGAAGACAATAACGCTTCACTTCTTATTAATATAATAAAAGTATACCACAACGCAATTTCTGCTCACCGATCTTGCAAAAATGCTGCCATTAAGATGGAACACTTACCTGTAAAAGAAAATAAAATATTAGATACACAAATATTAAGTGATTTAATCATTGACACTTAATGACTAAGATTCGGTTTTAAACGCTATGCCCATTGAGTCATCACTCTATTGTTCAACCCAGTCACCGGTGACCATAGAAATAGCTTTTCCATTAAGTCTACTGCACGACAGACAGTTTATTAAATGTTAAGTCAGTAAAGAGTTATAGAAAATAGCAAAATAACTAATACCAGATTACCAAGCTAAGGCACCGCAATATGCTATACACTTTACAAAACATACATAGGAGCTCATCTATATACCTGAAGGGAATAAGCAGGGTAGAAGCGGGTGTATTACCCACATTTCATCAGATATGTTCCAAGTACCGCGTAGGTGACAGTAGGTGAAATTATTGCTGCCTATCAAGCACATAGTTAGCCTGAAAACCTCTTGTATTAAAACGCTCTAAAAGCCTGTCGTAGAAATTAAACCGAGCCCTAACGATCGTGTGCATAAAGATCAAACTACCACGACACCAACCTTTTTCACATTCTATATTCCACATTTTAAACTCACACCAACTTATTTCCAAACGATGTTCTTTTTCAAATAAAATCTTTGGTTTTGTTGTTACCACACCTAAAATAAACTGTTAAGGACTCGTTTAAATTAACTATAGCGGAAAGAACTGTACGTTCCAAAATTAAAACAGTGAAGCATTTAAGCGTCATTGTTTACCCTCACACGTTCCAAAGGAGCCATCTTTCAGTGATCCCGATGGCTTGTTCAATGTCCATAAATAACGTAGTCAATTTGCCGATACAAAGGCCACGCGAAATTGTTTTCGTGTCGTCGCGTCATCGCGTCAATTAAAAAAAAACGCTGGCAAAATTACTCCTGCCGTGTTTATTTAGGCCGTAGGGATCTAGTATATCGGTGCAATTTTGCCCCGATAGGTTGGCTTTTTGGAACAAACAGAGGCATATGAGATAAGCCTTATCTTTTTTGGTATGTTTTTATTTTTGGAAGATAGTTTGCGTACGTGTACATTTTGATATTCTATAGGAAATTTAGTTTTTTAACAATCGTATGTATGGAAAGTTAATGCTTTGTTAGTATAACGAATTACTAGTTATGTCACATCAAGACTACGTAAATATGTTTGCCGTTATGTTCGATTATTCGATCATGATTGGCGGATTGGTTTAATTGGTGACAACGGTGTTGTGCCAAGAACAAGGTTTGTGTGATTCACAATGTTCTTGATGCCCGATACATATGTGTTTATAAAAACTCACGATACAGCGTGTACAACTAACGCGGAATTAGCTTTAAGTTTGCTCGTGCGGTCGGATTACAGGTACATCGATTTACATTCGGTATTACAGGTTTTAACCTACTACAGACACCAGCTCCTCACATATACTGGACTGTATAATATTACTAGTTATATGTGTCACTATACCGTATGGAAATAGTCTATTGTGTGAGGAGAAATAAATGATATTATTATTATTCAAGAAATTTTAATAGGATATTTTTGATGAAACAGCAGCAGTAGCAGCTCGCTGATTGGCAATGTGGTTGGTAAGTAGCAATAGGGTCGCCTTCTTTAACGTGATACTAAGATGTCAATGTAGATGTAATACACTTTTGCATACGCTTTGGGCGATATACAAGTGTGAAGGAGCAATATGTGGTTGCGATGATCGCCATGATAGCCTGGCTAGCTCAAATACATTTGAATGTATAGGCATTCTAAACATAATTCTTTGGATAGCTTTTCTTTCTGTTAGAACCTTCTACAAAGTATAAGAAAAGTTAAAAAAAAAAAGATGAATGAATTCGGTAAAGTCAGTCTCAAGTTATGGCGTGACCAACGGAAACAGGGATTCATTTTTATATATATAGATATGGCTATTATTGCTGACTAGTATATTGCAGTAACACAATGCAGTGAATACTACGCCCGTTAGAAGCGCCTTTAGTCTATGTAGGTATTATTTCTAACCAAACAAAATTCTCATCAGAGTGTAACATCTGAACTTAGTAATAAAACTCGCAGGAGCTTACCGCAAGTGAGTCCTTATCTACCGGGGGTAAGTTTGCGAGCTAAGCCCGCACTAAGTTACAGGCGCACACACTATGGGTAGAGGTAATCCGACTAAGGGGATAGTTCTGGCTTACTAACCGGAGCGGTACTCGGTGTAGCTAGGCAATTGGCTTGGCGTACGGGCAGGGTCAGGGTAACCGAGGCTATTGTGCTCTCGAATGTTGGTCTGACAAAGAGATGTGTATTGGAATGGTGTAGAAGATAAAATAATAGGGGTTTTGGGTATTGGTATTGGGTTGTCGTGTATGCAGCGTGTAACAAACAAGTATGGTCATATTGAGGGGCTATACACATTGTGTGTAAGAAAAATAAATTTAAAAAGGGTTTTTTGTTAAGTGTAGCGAATTTTATAATACATATCTATAAATAACCCAAGGACAGGCCTGTAATATCGATGCATTTCATTAAACGTAACGACTTACGCCTTACGACTAAGATAATGTTATACCTACATTAAATCTATTTTAAAAGTATTTATACTGTTTATATTTACATGTGACCACCCACGACTGCTGGTATTATTAGGACTAGAACAGTGTCAACATTTACGTTGACACTGTTCTAGTCCTAATAATACCATTTTCAAGTCAACACACCGATGTTTCTATGAAAGCACAAGTTTCACCGACTCGCTGTGTACCTACAATAATTTATCGTTTGTTTGTTCTAATTCCGAGTATTGAAGACGACCGTCCATTCGGCGACTTACAGAGTGCTCGAGATGATATTTAAAAAGTTTCCGCTCAAAGTTTGCGGCGGCGAGAGAGTGCTTAAAGGCGAAAGTAACTGAATGTATACGAGCGGTTCAAACGTTCCTAACAGCGCAGTGGTTCAAATGTTACTAACAGCGGTTCAAACGTTACTAACAGCGGTTCAAACATTACTACCAGCGGTTCAAACGTTACTAACAGCGTTTGAACGGTTAGAAAGCACAAGTGCATTCGAATGTATTATAGCACTATACATAGGTACGGGCGAATATTATTCGAAAGCAATTTTAAAAATGAATTACTAAACTAGGTCTAGTTTAATAATTCGATTTTTGAAATTGCTGTCCTTCTGTTTGTTTCAACATTTTATTTTATAATTATAATAAGTAAAACCACTGATATGAAGATTTTATTAGAATTTCAGATTTTGAACAAACTCATAACATCGTCCTTGACTTTGAACAAAGTCGTAAAGGAAATACTGATGGCTGGTGGTAAATAGATGCTGATCAGTTTCGTGTCTCAATGGGACATGTTAAGATCTGTATAAAACTAGAATAAAACCCAACAACAAGCCTAGTGGCACTTGACTGAACATCAAAGCATATATTGCAATACAAGCCCGAATTCTGTCAGTATAGGGTTAGGTAACAAAATGCTTGACCTCTACTAGTCGGTAGGCTCAAACTTCGGAGAGCCCGACATAACCTCCTCATTTCAATTTGTGACATAGAGGAAATGCATAATTAAACAATCTGCAAATAACAATCTGCTATGTAGATATAATATGTATGTATATACAAAAAAAAAGGTATATATGTATGTTTATCCATAGTCTAGTACCCATATTACAAGCTCTGCTTAGTTTGGACTAGATGGTGTTGTGTGTAAAAAAAAAAACAATTACATCACGCAAAAAAATAGGCCGGACCAGTTTTGGTTATTTAGGTGACAAAGTAACTTATGAACGTCAAAGTCAATAGATGAGTGAATTTACTGAAGTTACATTTATTTTCGTTGCTATTTTCAAGCAAAGGGCCGCCTATGAAAAGATGGCCACGAGGAACTCACGGCAACTCATTAAATCACCATTAAATCGATTAAACTGCCGGTCTGCACAGTCTCGTGTACTCGGACGTCTTATTAATTTATGTTTCATTCTGGGATCAAAGCCATCAGCAGCACAGCCTTCCTCTGATGCAATCGATACAGCGTTTTATTCAAATTAAATTAGTTAGTCTGCAAATAAGATCGTCGTCGTTTATTTTACAAAGGGTGCGGTGGTATTAACGGCGTTGGTATTTAATGTATTTTCGAAGTACACTAAGACTCTTATAGGGTACAAGCTTTTACCCGCGGCTTCGGTTGGGAATAGTACTTTTTTTTGGATGAAAGATACTCTGTCTCCTTTCTGTAGCCTTGACCACGTGTATGCGAAATTTCATGATGATTGGTCGAGTAGTCAAAACGTGAAAACGTAATAAACATTAGGATAATTACTAATTAATAGATTCTTGTTTGATAGTATCCGTGGTAAAATTATAATATTGTAGTGGGTGGGTATAGCATATAGATAGGTATATACTCACAATCGAAAATGCTGTAAAGGGTAAGCAGAGATTGACACACACTTATTATTAGTATTTTTTAGTCCTATGTAATAGAAAACGAGTCTATTGTAAACAGATTGCCAGGTGCTGTAGTTATTGAGAATATTAAAAACAGATTCAGAGTAGACTAGCTGATTTCAGCATGAATGGGCCGGCTCGACCGGGGAAGTACTACTATCTCACTGAATATCGACATGAAATAGCAGTATTCCTACTGTTGTGTTTCGTTCGGTGAGTGAGAGTGCCGGAGGCCCAATCACCCCTTTCCCCTTTTCCCGCTCCTTCTCCTTCCCACTTCCTTTCATAAAGGGTTAGCAACGCGCAAGTGATACTTCTGGTGTTGCAGGCCTCTATAGGCTATGGTGACCACTTACCATCAGGTAGGCTGCTTGTTAACCATTCGAGTAGTATAAAAAAAAAACACTTCACCTGGGGTCTTTACCAGACCTCAGGCACAGCAGTTGCATCCACAGCCTGTGTTCTGCCAAGGCACAAAAAAGTGTATTTTCCTGTGTTTCTGTCCCCTGACGTGTATGCAATTGCGTAATTTCATAATGATCGATCGAGTAGTTACAGCCTGATAGCGTAACAAATAAACTCACATTCGCATTTATAATCTACAATATGTGGTTAGGATTAGTAGCTTCTATATAATATTGGTTAGTATTAGTAAAGCTTCTATTATTCGAGGCTATATAGATGGACTAATTATTCCGATCGAACATCTAATTAATTATATATTCTATATTATATTTAAGCCTCAAAGCAAGTAGAACAGAACAGGACGATCGAAGCTCATTAAATTTAGTTGCTAATTAGTCCACGCTAATGAACGATATTTGTGTTCGACCAGTCGTATAAATATAATGCAGTAATAATGAGAAGATTAGAAATTACCAGCTTTACCCGAGAACATAGTAAGTGGTACCCGAGAACATATGCTCTATATATTTGAAGTTGTTCTGAATGACGTCAGACGAAACTTAGTGAAGTTTTTAATCTAACCTAGAAGTAAAAAACAAAAGTAGCGATAGCATAATAGCCTGGTAGACATCAATAAAATCGTCCCATATCGCATTAGACCTAAAAATATTGCCGTCAGGCTGTTCAGGCCATACCACGGGTCAACTTATGCTACGTCATAGGGACGCGCGCGGTGTGTGATATATTGTGCAACTTGCTTGTACACTACATCATAACAAATCTTATTTTCTGATAAACCAAAAGCTTCACGTTATTACCTCGAAGAAGCAGAGGCTTATTATACATATATTTCGCCAGCTTTGTTTTAGCCGCGCCGCCTACACAACAGCAAGTAGTCTGGAAGAGCCCGGTAACTGGGCTCAATTCCAGACTACTTGGTTCTAAAGAGAATTGCTTGTCAGGAAAACGTAATAGCTCTTAGCCCAACTCAGGAATAGAGTGCCACCCTAACACAGGAAACTGGCGTAAGATCATACACAGTCGTCGCATTCACTACCGCGACGCTATTGACGCTAATATTCAAGTCAAGATATCAAAGCAAAAAATAATAAAAGAAAATCAAACTAATATTTATAGAAAAGCAAATCTGCCACAATGCCTTTTACTAGGCGAGACTTAAAAGGCGTAAGGCAAATGTCAGTGATCAGAGAGGTGGAAACTGAATGAGGGTTACAGATTGACTGCTAAAGCGATGTAAGATGTACTGATGATGTTACTGTTTCCTTTGTACATGTCAGGAGAATAGTAACATATGTATATCTATGTACAATATAGTCTGCACCACACAATCTTGCTCAAAACATATTTTTACAAATAGATTTTTCGCATTTCTAGGACCATTTTTGTATAATAGATTAAATAGAGAATTAAGCATTTATAAATTAACTCATTTTAGCTGTAAAAGCTTAATTACTGCATATATTCAAACTCCGTTATATGACCAAACCGAGCAGTTACTTGCAATCTGTAAATAAAATGTTGCTAATTTAGTTTTAAAGTAGAATATTAAACTTATTTTAATTGTTTTTACTTTTACCTTTAGTTTATTATAAAAGTTATTATAATGTAATTTTTTTTATACTGATTAATAGCACTTAATAGTATGTAAGCAGTTTGTCGCTCGAAACACAGATTTAACCTAGTTCGGGCAAATCTATAAGTGCACTTTATGTTATTGTTAAGATGCAATTGTAAAACTAAGAATTTATACTAAAACTAGCTGTCCCGACATTCGTTGTCCTGTACAAAGGAGAAAACGAAAAAAAAGCATATCTATACCATCCTCGAATCCACTTGAACACACACAAAAAGTTTCATTCAAATCGGTCCAGCCGTTTAGGAGGAGTTCACTGTCAACACACGTACAGAAGGATTATATATATAAAGATAAATAAATTATTATTTAGTATTGTCTTCTGTTTACGCGAATGTTATTCATTAAAATTAAACTACTATATACGGATTTTATCGCGTTGTTTATTTGACACTTTATTACAAAATTTTTGAAAACTGTTACACTACTATTACTATTAAACTTTACTAATTTATTATTATTATACTGCAAGGATGGAGTAGTGGTTTATGTGGCTGCTTCGCCACTGCCGCTGCGACGACTGCTAAGCGTTCATCACACGGGACAAAATTTGTGTGATTCGCAAATAGTTGTTTAAATGTTTGTAAAGTCCACGCTATAGAAATACATTCTAGTGGGGAGTCGTATTTTAAATAAGAAAGACATGAAAACGAAAAATAAAACGAGACGATTAAATAAATTACTACAATCTCATTGCACTGATATTGGTAAGTTATAACTAGTTTTTTCTAATCAGGTAATTGCTTCACATATTAGAGTGAACAATTCATCCAGATATTAATATAATTATTATAAATACCTAATATATATACCTATAATAGTATGTATTAAACGATGTCCTTAGACACAGGATAAGTAATTGCCAGGTTCGTTTGCCTAAAACATGGTAATAAGTGACTGTCTAATGATGATTGTATATTGAAAATACTTAAAAGTGACTAAATCTATAAATAAAGTATTTTGGTAAAATCCTAAATCAATGTTTTCTACAGAAATTATTTACCTCTAATGTTCTTGCTAAACTTATTTTAAGCAAACTTCGAACACTAGGAACCATTTGTCTTTATTCTAAGTGGAGACTACAATTTTGTATATTTTAGACATCAGAAGAAAGTAAAAAGAAAAGAATCCACGCCAGTGTTCCTTCCCTTGTCCTTTCCATTCCGGGACCGCGGGTTTCCATTCGTGTTGCTCAACGATCCATCATACAATAAACCTTATATGACATTATAGTAAAGAATTGATAATAAAATGATGAGTATTATTAAACTATGCCTCTACCTAACAAAATTAAATATTGCTTGAAATATGATATCATAACGGCTAAAGTCAATACACAGAGACAAATGATACGCTTTAAAAGAAAACCAAGAAAAAAGCATTACTTAACTGCCAACTAGCGGAGCGCAGTTTCAGTTCAAAAATAAATTTCACAAGTCAAAATAATCGTATAAAATAAGACTTGAAAACAAACAGTGAAAAGTCAGAAGAAATACAGCGAGGCGAGCTCTCGCAGAATTATAAACCGGCGAGCTCACGGCGGCGGAAGATTTGGTGTCAGTGATTGCGATGAGCGGGTGATGAATTCAGATTGCTTGAAATAATTTTATAAATAAATTTAATATCACAATATTATTGAGGCGCATAGCCAGTTCCACTCACTGATCGGTAAACGATTAGCGAGGTTAAGCAACGTTGGGTGCGGTCAGTCTATAGATGGGTGACCGCTTAGTGGTATTTCATCTGAGCGTCTATGTGCTTCGGAGGGCACGTAAAAAGTCGGTCCCGGTTGCTGTCAAATTGATAACAGTCGTTAAGCCATGTCAGAGGCCTACGGGCGGCTTGAACAACTCTTGATAACAGGTTGGCCACTAATCACACGAAAAGAAAAAAAGACAATATTATTTAAAGGAAAGCTACACCTCTAACGGAAAGAATCTCAGTGTAATGGTGCTGAAATGTTTTCAACCACGCACAAGCTATCAACAATAAAATTATTGTATTACGTACGCAATGTTTGTAGAGTCTCCAGAGTAACATGTGTTGAAGCATATATTGTGTTCGAAGCGGAGCATGTTGAAATACTCCTAGATGTTGTTACGATGCTGATATCCATGATCAGAGAACTTCAGTACTATCAACCTATTTTTTTACAATACACACGCACCCGCCTACTGCACGAACAACTCTGTCACAACCTGCAAATAGATCCCTACAATCTTGAACAAATAATCACAAAAGACTCCACCACCGACACGTTTATGACACACCTGACTCATATTGTGAATACACTTAAACAATTCAACAACATATAAATCAACACACATACATCTCACACACATACACTCACACAACACCCAAATTGTTGCGACGATTACCTTGTAAATAATTTATATTACAAGTTCAATTAGCAGACCTATATGTAAACAGTAACATAAGTGATTGTACTCACCTTGCACTTCTGTATCAAATAGCAGAATTGTGCGCATAACGTCGCAATAAAATCCCCCCTAGGGCGGTTTTACCCTGGGAGGAAAAAAAAAAAAAAAAAAAAAAACTATTTTTTTGCAATATCTAAGTTTGTGTGTTAGTGTTTTTTTCTTAATTATTAAATTGGAATTGATATCATATTTCATACCGTATTAACACCTATTCGGTATATAGCATCTATATAGCATCGGTATTGCTAGCGCGAGATGAAAAAGAGCTATCCACTCAGCAACACGCTGTCTCAATGCTTTTAAACATGGTGGTAAGACTGCTAATCCAATAACCATCGTTCAGACGTCAGCATCCAGACACAATTCTCATAACTAACAGTCGCCATTAATTTAAATTTTAAGTTTGATCGTTATTAAAGTTTTTTGTCTATAACTATACCCTTATAATCACATTTCATGCCGAACAATGCCGAAATACTACGAACGCGATTCGACTGCTTGTGTGCGTGTAGTGTTTTTTTATTAATTTAATGTATTTCTAATGCATATTTTATAAAAATATTAGGATTCGCGACTTCTTCTCCATATAAACTTTAACTGTGCCAAATTTCATACTCCTCCGTCCGCGCAATTTTCGTGAAAAGGGCTACAAAGTTTTTGCTTCACGTATTAATATATAGATGTACGTAGATGTCTCGATGGTTAAGCTGGCAGTTTAGATAAAATAATGCGAAGAAATAAAGATATATGATCTTTAAATGTAGAGAATTCCAATCACATTGTTAGTAAAGTAAGACTTGTTTGTGGAGCCGCACCCACAATCTGAGGACGAGGGTGCCGGCGCCGCGACGCCGCCGGCACGAATCGCGCGGCATTTGCATAATAATGCACGCTGCACGCCGGCTATTTAATGAAAATCGCTACACTACCCACTCGCAATCACTCCTTATATCAGCTTGCTTGACGTATACACACGTCGTGAAGAAAGCAGCCACATTGTAATCTATTCATATACGGCTTTTTCAAAGTACCTTCAGTTTTACTTTTATAAAAATTACGTAGCTACCAACGGCTGATTTTTAAAAGGTCAGTTAGCTTACTAATGTTATTAAAGCGAATGTAAGTTTGTTTGTTAGGCTTTCACGCCTTAACTACTCGACCAGTCATTATGAAATTTTGCATACATACATAGGGGTTGTTTCTAATTGCTGAAAATTGAAAAGTTTCTAAAACTGATTATCAGTTAGATTAGGAAAAAACAGGATTTCGAATGTGGTTTCGAATCTTTTGGATCCGTGATGCTTCAATCGTTATACTCTGTATAATTAAATCCGTATTGCGTTGTATACGTATTTCTTCGATTGCTTAACGGTCCAGCCAAGTTGTTGATCATGGCTAAGAGAACGAGAGTTTAAGAGATAATCAATATCGCTATTTACAACATGCCTCTTTATACCAATATAACTGCATAAGTTAGAAAGAGACAGCGACTAACAGAATAGAATAGAAATAAATTAGAAATATTTATTTACATAGAATGTAGGTTTACAAATTAATCCTTATACTTTCTACCTTACAGTATGCAAAAATTAATTCAGTCATTTAAATAGAAAGAGAGAGAGAGAGAGTGAGTGTATGTTGATAGTCTTGTTCTGGCGTACGCAACAATCCTAACCCGAACATTAGTTCGGGTTAGGATTGTTGCGTACGCAACGTAACAACCAAACATACTTACATTCAATAAAATTTGTAATATTAAAATATACAAATTTTATTGAATGTGAGTATGTTTGGTTGTTATGCTTGCAAGCCTCTACACAACCGATCAAATTCAAATTCAAATTTAATTTATTGCAATCCATAATGTACATTTACAGGTGGTAGGCTTAAAAATAAGTAACAAATTATGGACCCTGTCGGGCACAGCACTATTAGGAGAGAGGAAAAAGTTGTTTACATAATTATTGTGCTATTTTAAAAAGTTTAGTTTTGACACAATTTTATCAGCTTTTGAATCTAGTTAAAGTCATTATGAAATTTCGCACACACGTTGTCAGGGTTACAGAAAAGCATATTGGGCACCTTACATCCAGAAAAAGTACTTATGCTTAAATGCAAAGAATACCTAGTAATTTTAAAATAAGGTGGTATCTCTTGAAGATTATAAGCAATCCCAGTACACATTTCTAATACTTGTTTTAAATTTTTAATCCAAATATGATATTATGTAGGTAAATGTTGAAATAGTGACAATGATCTATTTTACGTCACAAGTATTCTTCGATCAAATAAAGTACTCACTTTATTACTATTCGTTTATAGATGTCAGCATTTAATCTCATGTCTACATCTTAAGTCTACTTATAGCTACACACTCATTTCAGTGACTTTTCCACGAAATTAATACGTCCCACACAAGCTTCATTAAAAATCTCTTCAGCCGAGTATGTCACGAACGTCATTAATATTTCACGAAACTTAACCTTCAAATGTCGCGGGTAGGTCTAAGAGACCCGCTCTCAATTTACGAGCTCATTAGCCAGTGTTACCCCGCACCTGCTCCCTGGTAATACCGGCGTGGTAATTACTGCCGCACATTCTTTGGCCCACAATATTAATTATTAAAGGGTATTTCGTATCCAACTGTGTGTAAACAAAAAACAATAAAGTTTAATTACAACATTAACGGCCGGCCTCGATGAGATTATAATTTTTTTAAGGATTTACGCTGAGCTGCCGCCTGATTGATGGGAATCTTCCATTTAATCTAATTTTCTGCTTTAATGAAGGATGTTTTTGTTCATCGTCTATTAGAGCTATTAAAGCTTTTATTAATTTAAAACGAAACAGAGGCAGTTTACCTTTAACTCCATGCTGCATGACAAATATATTTTCGTAAATGCGAAAATGTATTACAAAATATGTTTTGTCTATAACTATACCCTTATAATCACATTTCATGCCGAACAATGCCGAAATACTACGAACGCGATTCGTATTCTTATACCGAGTTACTAGAGAGATAATAAGCAATAGCATTGTTTATCCTTTAAATAATAACTGACAGAAAGGAGCAATCAAATGACAATAATAACATTTAAAAATAAAGAAGTAAGTTTTATATCTATTATATTTAGGCACTTTATCGCCCAGAGAATGACATAGGCAACTTTTTATCCCGGAAAATGCACGGTGCCCTAACGGCACCAAATATTAGAAAGCAATTTTTTCTCAGCACCACTTCATCTTATCTTATGTGGGGACCAGTCAGTGCAGACCGGCGACACTTCGACCCAGTGGGATCTTTTGAGTCGACACTCTCTCAATAACGACTGCCATAGATGTTCATGGCAGCCGGGACCGACGGCTTAACTTGCTTTTCGAGGCACGGAGCAGGCGATAATTGTCAATCAATACACACATAATTTCGAAAAGTGATATAACTTTCGAAAGTCAGAGGTGCGCGACGTGGGTTCGAACCCGAGACCCTCTGCATTGCAGTCTGTTGGTCTCCCCACTGAGCTATCGCTGCTCTGTAGTATTAACTAAAACAATATCCAATGTAGATTAATTCTCGTTTGTACCGTACAGTCGTTAAAACCTATTCCACTCGTGTTACACATAACACCGGTAATTCAACATGATTGACACTGAATTTCACCAAAAACTTGAAAATAAACTTGGGAGCGGTATTAAATTACTTTTTGATTAGTCTCCATCCTAGTGCCATTTGTTTATGACCAATTGTAATTAGATTTTATCGTTAAATTAAATTTTGAGTGTTGATAAAAGAAAAACTGGATATACGACTTTTTAAAATGAATACCTAGTAGGAGTTGCTCGACGCTTATTTGACAATACTTTTCAATATACGCAATATCACGGATTTCTTTAAAATAATAACATATAGCATAATAAAAATAATAATGTCCTCCAGACCGATATCGGCCACAGCGGCCAATCTTAACGGAGACTGGCCATCTGCGCAGGAGATATTATAGTGCACAAGTGTGTGTGAGAGATCAGGCGCAGGACCAACGGCTGTACATGCTTTCCGAGGCACGGGGTTGTCTTGTCAGATTTCCTAATAGAGAAACCCAATAACTTTTTGTTGGCCCGACCCGGGATTCAAACCCGAGACCTCATGCACAGCAGTCGCATTCACTACCGCTGCGCCACGAAGGCAGTAAATATAAAATACTAACATAATGATTGCCTGGTGACGCAAAGGTTGTCAATGCGACTGTTGTATATGAGATCACCAGATTAATTCTTATATCCTGACCCTGGAGACAATGAATTTAACTAACTGGATGGAAAAGGCCACTACCTGTAGTGTTATGAATTTTCTATCCAGAAACTCTCAGTAACAGCACGGAAGTCGGGTGTTCCTGACTTTTGTGGTGCAGGGACAGAGTCTGGAATTGGCTACCATGTGGAAGATAAAACCTTAACTGGTGAAATATGAAGTGCGTTATACTCTTATACCTTTTCAGATATATAGACCTGAGACTGTATGTCTGTATCATAATGATTCATTTATAAATGAAGGCCACAGACATGGAGCGGCCGTGAACGTTAGCGGTTAGATTAATGCGTGCGGGCGCGGTGTTGCCGACCAATCACAGCGTACTGGGGTATTTGTGAGCTTAACATAATTGGCTTTACAGTACCTGCGATTATTAAGCTTTTAACCATCAACGTATTTCATTCAATTTCAGTAGTTTAACTATGATTAAATGGTATGATATATCCACGCAATAGACTCGTGTCTGCTTTTCTTTGAAAACTCACATTTTAGTGGCTCTTTTCTAGATCCTACATAATAGGCGTGGAGCCAAATACTATCTTCTGACCTAAAGACAACTTACTTCTAGAAAAAACTACCACAATTTGCTAGAATTGAATGTGAGAGCTTCGTGATCCGTTACAAAAACAGGATCAACCTTATGCTTACGTATTACGTAACATAAGTTTAATCCTGTGAAAAGTGCAACAAAGTTACAAGTAATATAGTATCTACTTAGTTCAAATGCAAGACACGGACTTCTTCTAAGACTTACACTTACTGTTTTGGTTGGTTTTTATTAATTAATTAACATTGAATACATTCAATTATGAAAAGAAGAATATCTGCCTTTAAATAAAGGTTTCGATAGGATCAATTAATGTAGAACATAATTACAAATTAAAATTGCATTGACACCGATGACCCGATGCGTATTCAAAAGGTTAACCACAACTGTCCATACAGTTCAACCCACCCAAAAACCGTATGCTCAAAACAATTACTTTCAGAAAAATTCCATTAGCAATGTTTGAATATGGAAAACTCTCGTGAAAATAGCTTTGGCATTCTTCGTATTCCATTAGCAATATCGAGTGGTACGTCGGATCCATAGTTATGTAATACGTTGAAGTTATTTTTTGTTTGGGAGCGCGCGTGCTCGTATGAACGTTGCAGCACCATGTCAGGCTTTCAACTCCACGTTTTGTTCTATTATTTAATACTAGCGTGATATATGTTCAGTGTGTGTCGAGTATTTGTGAACGTATGTAGCATATTGTTTCGCCATTTTGGGTAGGATTTATTTGAAGTTTAGAAGCTGAAACTCATTTTAATAAGAGTGGATACACGGATGGCGTAGGGGCTTAAGTTGTCCTCTCGCCACTGTTATTACGCCGATTGTCGTAGGCTCGATCAACACATGAGGCAATAAATTGATCGACAAATAGTTTTTCCAAGTCTAGGTGTTTTTTGTATCCGTTGTTTGAATGTTTGAAAAATACCCTTAACTTACCCTTACTCCTACCTAGTTCAGGAGTTGTCGAAACTCGCAAACAATCTATGTGATCTACAAATGATCATTTTCGTTTGTAATTCGTGTCCGTTAATTGTATGTTTGCTTAAGGTCGCATCGTTAGTGCAGAAGGTGAGTTTCTTAAAAAACAAAATCATTATTATTATGTACATAAGAAAGAAAGGAAGAAAAATATTTTATCTTATAAGATAACCAAAAACACAACCGTATATAATATAATACAACATAAGCAGGAAACTTATGACATTCGATCAAAAAGATTAGATACAACCAATCTACGACCCAAATCCTAGACCACAGAACTATACAGACATGTCTATACAAAAGTATAAATTGTCAATCCACTTGAAATGCGCAAGTATCAGCTGACATACGATATACAAAGGTACACCAGTGGTCTGGGACGTCTACGTCCGGGTTTCCGACACCGGACACATTTGATTCATGATGTTTGACCAGTAGCGCGTCACTTGTCTTCCGAACCACATATTATATCTATACGATAAGGTATACAGAGAGTCGATTTAATCATCTGTAATATTGAAAGAGGAGAATCGTACCACGATGTACTACGATATAAGTCTATGCTTATTTTTAATTAAAATATCCGTTTATTTAATATTGTCTCAATTTTTTTTATATTAGAGAGTTTAGGTTGCTTTCAACAGATCGGTCGGTCTCGGGGATTCTCTCTGTGATTAGGCTGCTTTAGTTCAATAGATTTAATATTTTTGATATGTGTATATTATAAATAGACTGCGATGAAATCCGTAAATCTATACTATATTATAAAGCTGAAGAGTTTGTTTGTTTGTTTGAACGCGCTAATCTCAGGAACTACTCGTCCGAATTGAAAATTCTTTTAATGTTGGATAGCTCATTTATTGAGGAAGGCTATATAACATCACGCTACGACCCACGGGGGCGGTGCAGTAATCATAAACGCGGGTGAAACTGCGGGCACATCTAGATGCAGTATAATTTGAATGTATCCATTAATTTCTAATACGCAGTCAATCCCGATAATGCGCAGGCGCTGACTCGCGCTGATCATAATATGATAGTTCACGTGCGGTCAGAGGTACAGGTCGGGCGTCTGGTCAATCTACAATTACGTACGCATCTTATCTGTGTCCATTTGAGATAAATATTAATTATACCCGGGTAAGTAGTAGTCGTTGGCATAGCGGCTTAAGTGATCGTCTCGTTACTGCCACTGCACCGAGTGTTGTGGATTCAAATCCCACGCGGAACAAAAATTTGTGTGATCCAAGAATGATTCTTCCGAGTCTAGATGTTCTTTGTGTCCATTGTTTGAATGTTTGTAAAATCCTCCGCGGGACAGGAAATAAGAATGGAGCGAAAGTTGCCTTTTTAAAAAATATAAAAGAATATAAATATAGTGTAACGATACAATTATAAAAATCATTATATACTTATACACGCGGCTCCGCAAGCGTGGTACCTACATACATCAATAAAAAGTAGCTTATGTCCTTCCCTAGGTTTTAAACTATATCTGTACCAAATTTCATCTAAATCGGTTGAGTGGTTTAGCCGTGAAAAGGTAACAGACAGATAGACAGACAGAGTTACTTTCGAATTTATATTATTAGTAAGGATTTAAACCCGTATTACACAACACTATAGTATTGCATTATATATAAAGGCTTTGTCTTAACATAAAGCAGCTAAAGGAAATCCTAAGTCGATGTACAAGTGAAAATAAAGTAGTACTTAGTGAGACGTATAAATCCGATACATCTGTGTTTAGGATTCAAGTAATATTTCCTTCTTACTTGACAGAAGATTATTGTTACGTCTACAACTACAGTATTTTCACTATTCTACGATAAGATAGTGGAAAGTTTATATCGAAAAACATCACAGGAACGCTAGACTTAATGCCTGTATAAGCATTCTGAACTTTCACTCTATTCATCTATAACTTTAGTTACCAAAGGGGTCCAGGCGGATTCCCAGGGGTCCACGGGAGACTCGACGGGGGTCTACATTGACGTGACAAAAAAAAATTTTCGTGGACCCCGCTTACGAATTGTGAAACCCCAGTTCACAATTCGTAAGCGGGGTCCACGAAAATTTATTTGCGATTTAACCGACTGTTCGACAAGCTCAGCGACTGTTACTTGTAAAGACTTGCATATTCCATATTCAGTGCCAGTGGTTTTTCGAGTTTTCGGTAGAGAATGACTAAAAAAAAAGGTCAGACCGCCTACCGTTAGTACCAAGAATTTTTAAAAAAAAAGGTAATTTTTTTTGTTGCATGATCTTGTTTTATGTATATTTCGTACGTACGTAATGAGTTAACTGAAGAAATACTGGACCGATTTTAATAACACTTTTAACATTAGACAACTACTTTATTCAGAAGTGCATATGCTCTATAACTTCACGCTACAAGCTACCGGAGCGCAACAGTAACCTTAAAAGTGAGTAAAACCGCGAGGGATTGCTTGTTATTTATATTGCAACATGGCAACTGGATTTAGACAGCCTAAACTAAATTCGATTCAATAACTAGTTGACGCCTGAATAACATACATTGTATCACGGTTATATTCGCGATGAGGGTAAGCAGAGTGACATTCACTTTTACTGGGATTTTCGGTTTACGTAATAGGTGGCTAGTCTAAATAGTTTACTAAGCACAGTAACTCCATGCGGCTAATAAGAATTTCTTGACCGAATAACCCAATAAAACTTTGCTTAGCTCGGACATCAAACCCGATACACTACTGCTGCGTGACCGAGGCAGACTATTATATTTTTTTTCTTTTAAGGACAACTGCCGCACTAGGAATTATAATTCAGTAGCTGTCCCGACAGAAGTTGTCCTGTAACATAAAAAAAACCGAATCTAAACCATTCTCGAATCCACTTGAACACGCAAAAAATTTCATCAAAATCGGTCCAGCCGTTTAGGAGGAGTTCAATTACAAACACACGCACAGAAGATTTATATATATTACTAGCTGTCCCGGCAGACGTTGTCCTGGACATAAGAGAGAAAAAAAAACATCTGAACCATTCTCGAATCCACTTGAACACACACAAAAAGTTTCATCAAAATCGGTCCAGCCGTTTAGGAGTAGTTCAGTAACATACACACGTACAGTAGAATTATATATATAAAAAAGATTATAAAGATGTATCGCGAGAAACACATAAAGAAGACCCAGACTCCGAACAACCATATATGCGTCACTTATAGTTCTGTCACTTATGGATTCGACCCGACAATACTTGTTGTATGTTGGCGACGCGATCATCAAAACCACAACGCCATCCATGCAGTTATTACTATAACTTTGCCTATATTTCGCTAAAAGAAAATTAAACGCGTCCAAGATAATTATCCTTATCACTACGTCCAATGCTTTACATCGTGTAAAGTTAGTTCCGCGTCAACCCACCGGCTATTTACTCATTGTTGCACACTGACGTCGTCGTCGCCATGTCGCCGCCTCGTTGACGCCGGGCCGTTTTGATAGCCGACACTTTGACGCCACGAGCTCAAGTGCACGTAATAACATAATTTTTAAAGACTATGAAGTTTCGTTATATTGGCATCTATATTTCGTAAATTGACTGAGTAAGTAGTTGTAATGAATGAAATTGCTATGCGATCTCGAGCTTGACGTGCAAAGAGAGAAAAATTCTCAGTTGTATATTGTTCGTCGGCTTAGGTCGCGGGTAAGTAATATAATAATAATATTCTATCATATACACACAACACCATCTAGCCCAAACTAAGCAGAGCTTGTACTATGGGTACTAGACAATGGATAAACATACATATTATAATTTTTTTTTTGTAAATAAATACATATTATACATAGAAACACCCAGACCAAGACAAACATCCATGTTCATGCACACAAATGATTGACTTGTGCGGGAATCGAACCCGCGACCGCAGGCGTGGCAGTCGGTTACACTAACCACTACGCCATCGAGGCCGACGAAAGTCAAACATTTGTGTGCATGAACATGGATGTATGTCTTGGTTTGGGTGTTTCTATGTATAATATGTACGTATTTACAAAAAAACAGTATATATGTATGTTTATCCATTGTCTAGTACTCATGGTACAAGCTCTGCTTAGTTTGGGCTAGATGGTGTTGTGTGTAGGTGGTAAAATATGGTAGAATATTATATGGAACTGTGGCCGGTTGATGGCAATATGTAGGTCACAATTACGTGAAACTTATAACCATAATTAGCTATGTTATCCTGCTTCAGGATATCCCGAAGCAGGACTATATAGACGTCAAGGTATGTACGTATATAGAAGCGTAACTATGCTACACGAGTTCGCGTCTCAGACGAAGCAAATATTGTACAACCGAAATGCAAGTTTTGAGTCTGTATGCAGTTTGGATGATAGTTAAAACAGCCACGATAGTGGGATTCTTGTCTTACGTAAGCATAAATTCTATTAAAACAAAATATTTTTTGTTCTATATGCCTTGTTAAAGGTGGTTTTTGTAGCTAATAGCTATAGCATCAGGAATGTGGTAATACTGTAAAAGTAATGCTGTCAGTTCAAGGAATAAAGACCAACTAATCTTTAAGCTTTCAGTTCTTGTTGTAATCCAGGACAGGATCACGTACCAAGTTTAAAATCTGTTTAACAGTCTACGCGTAATAAGTAACAAACATTCAAACATTACCACAAACTTTTCTTCAAACACTTTTGCAAAAAATGCGTCACAGACAATCCAACTAAACTTTTATAGACATATCTACCTTCACAGTTTTCAAATCACCAGAAACGTCAACGTATTTCGAATGTCCAGTGCATTATTTCCATGACACGTGTAAGAAAACTGGGTTACCATTTTATTCTTGCCTCGTAGACAGCAGCGAAAAGTCGCTCATAATAATGTTCTCCAGACTGAATTTCGGTCACGGCGGCCAATCTTAACGACTGGCCATCGGCGCAGGAGATATTATAGTGCACAAGCGTGTGCGCAAACATAAGTCCACTCTCTGTTCCCTAACTCTCATGATCCAATAAGGCGGTAATCCACGACCGGAGAAAGATCAGGCGCAGGACCAACGGCTTTACGTGCTCTCCGAGGCACGAGGTTGTCTTGTCAGATTTCCTAACAGAGAAACCCAATAACATTTTGTTGGTCCGAGCCGGGATTCAAACCCGAGACCTCATGCACAGCAGTCGCATTCACTCCTGTTGCGCCACGGAGGCAGTAACACAACGCTTACAATACTACACCAGCGTAAACAATACGTGGTATAAACGGTTGATAGTAAAACAAACGATCCATTTGTATTCCGATCCAGCCTTTAGTTTCAACAGCACCCTGGTGTATAGTAAAACACGTATTAAACGAAAAGAAGCCTTCAATGTTTGCTGATATAATATTTTATATCACAGTTAAATATAATGTTGTAGTAGCGACACACTGTGGTTAAACATAAAAATCATAAGCAAATATTTTTCTGCTTGTATGTGCGCTTACGCACGGTCATATCCACGATAGTTGAATTAAATTGGAGGTAACTTATAGGAACGCATTGAAATAACTTTGGGATAACACATATACACCAGTTCGAAGATACGATAACACGATACGATATGATATAATGCATACCAGTATAAAGTGTTGTATGTATGAATTTAAGCCTTGTTCCATCGTGCCAAGTGTCGCCCAAATCCGTTGATGCGTATTTGAATGACGAAAATACAAATATCTTGACAAACTTTTCATTTATAATAAATATTAATAGGATGATATTGTTGAAATTAAACTACTATATACGGATTTTATCGCGTTGTTTATTTGACACTTTATTACATTATTTACAAACTGTTACACTACTATTACTATTAATTTTTAAGCTAATTAAATTATTGAAACTATTAATATTTATGTTTACATTTCGGTTGCTTTTCAGCAGCCATGGTCACGGGGAGACTAAGATGGTCTTTTATGGATGGTAGTTTAATTTCAATGAAACATTCGCGTAAACAGAAGACAATATTAAGGATGATATTGTTTTAATTATTGTAGCTCTGTTCTATCTACTTACCAATTTTTTTATTTTTTATTAACAATACCTGCTATGCAATATCTACTGATCATCTCTTTTGGCAGTTTTCACAAAACTAGGTAGGTAACAAATTGGTTCCTGCATACATGAAAAAAATAACATTCCAATTCGCTTCCCCGACTAAAAGCAGAAAACTCATGGTGTACCAAAATATTTCATGCGTAATATAATAGTAGAGATCCTTCTCGCACCACAAGCGTAGGCCCGTGCCCACCAGTAGAACAGTTTATATAGATCGCTGATATTATTATCCTAACTAATATTATAAAAGCGGAAAAAAATAACATTCCAATTCGCTTCCCCGACTAAAAGCAGAAAACTCATGGTGTACCAAAATATTTCGTGCGTAATATAATAGTAGAGATCCTTCTCACACCACAAGCGTAGGCCCGTGCCCACCAGTAGAACAGTTTATATAGATCGCTGATATTATTATCCTAACTAATATTATAAAAGCGAAAATGAGTTTGTTTGTTTGTTTGTTACCTTTTCACGCCAAAACCACTGAACCGATCCTCCTGAAATTTTGCATATACGTTGTCAAGGTGTATAGAAACGGACATAGGCTATCTTTCATCCCGAAAAAAATTACTGTTCACGAGGAAAACAACAATAACGTTCTTATGATAATAGATGGCGCCACGTGTCTTTCGAATCATGACTGAATTATAATATTATTATATATTATTACATGCAGAGTACAACCCGAATTGATTGTCAAATTCTAAATTAACGCGAGCGAAGCCACGGGCAAAAGCTAGTTATATTCGACAATAGTAAACTCTTAAAAAAAATAGCAACACAGTGTGTTTCTACCCTAACCGACCGATACACAGTACAAATACTTTGTTAGTCCCCAGTTTACATATCAATATTGTTCGGCTGCAGGAGGCACTCGATGCGATAAATAAGAGTTTGTCGGCCGCATTCGCACTCGGCATAATCGTAAATCATGGCACGTTTTATCGATCTGGATAAGAAGCTCCCATACGCCACATAAGGATTTATATCCGAATGGTTTTCTCGTGTGAATATCGTCAGCTGTTTTCGTGTGAAACTCGAGATATTTTTAGATGATGTTTAGACAATGAATGTGTGGTTCATAGGATTATTCATTATTAAATTATATATGCGTATTTTTAGTAGTTAGTGTCCAATTGTTGCTATTCTGGAAGGTTTACGTCATTCAGGGTATTTTGAGACTACTAACTAATATTTATGAGAGATATTTCAAGTTGTATGTATTTGCCGAGATTTTGAATCTATCATAGAAATGGCCAAACTAAATGCTGCATGATGTTACGAAGAAAATGTTGTTACTGACAGAAAAATCCAAATATGTATTTAAAGATCTCTTTTTAGTCTTCTCCTTAGCCTTTATTATTCCCAAGTCCGTTGGGGTCGGCTTTCTAGTCTAACCGGATTTGACTGGTATCAGTTTTTACACGGAGCGACTGCCATCTGACCTCCGCAACCCAAAAGCTAACGATACCCTAAAGCTAGACCAGTGTCAGGATATTAGAGGGCACTGACTTCCCAATAACGACTGCCATAGATGTTCATGGCAGCCGGGACCGATGGCTTAACGTGCTCTCCGAGGCACGGAGCAGGCGATAATTGTCAATCAATACGCACATAATTTCGAAGTCATATAACTTCTGAAAGTCAGAGGTGCGCGACGTGGGTTCGAGCCCGAGCCTCTCGGCATTGCAGTCTGTTGGTCGCCCCACTGAGTTATATCTCTTTTTAGTCTGATCTAATAATTATCACTTTACCAAGATAGAGGTAACCTTTAGATATAACTTTTATAAGACAATTACATAATAAGCTAATAAATTCATTTAGTATACTAATACACATCCCGATATACTATTTTACTAAACACAGTAGGTACTATATATAATTTCAATAGAAAAGCATAAATTTGGTTCCCATAAATAATGTCGAGTGATATTATAAATTCTATTTGCCATTTCAAATATATCATTAATTATAATATCCCCTTTCTTTATCGCAGAGATATTCTCCTTTGTCTTTATTAATACGTAGATATATTAGTCCCGTCGGAATCGGTCGGTCTCGCTGTCAGACCGGGGCCCGGAGCCCCACATCAATCAAAGTTGAAACTAACGTCTGAGAAAAATGTTCAGCAAAACGACACTTTTGGGGTGATTCCAATTTGGTTATGTAATTGTGAATACGAGTTATATATTATATAGATTCACGCCCGCTGCAGGGTAGTTACATTGGCTATGATATCTTCCTTTATTTACTATTATCACTTGTTTCTCGCTTGTCGGGTTTTTGTTGCTATTAAATCGACCTGACATAAATCCAAATCTTATTCTAACTAATATTATAAAAGCGAAAATGAGTTTGTTTGTTTGTTACCTTTTAACATCTAAACCACTGAACCGATCATCCTGAAATTTTGCAAATACACAGTTGACAGGTGTACAGAAACGGACATAGGCTACTTTTCATCCCGAAAAAAATTACTGTTCCCGAGGAAAACAATAATAATGTTCTTATGATAATAGATGGCGCCACGTGTCTTTCGAATCATGATTGTATTATATTATTACAAGTAGAGTATAACCCGAATTGATTGTCAAATTCTAAATTAACGCGAACGAAGCCGCGGGCAAAAGCTAGTATCTAAATAATTGATGATACAAAAACCGTAATCTGGTCGAATAAGTCATCACCAGGGAAGGCACCGACAGTGGTGTATCCATATTTCGACAGCTATGTTATTATTATTAGATCTCAAGCAATTCATAGTCGTAGGGTCATCGTCAGTCTCCGTACTACTACCGATACTAATATTATAAAGCTGAAGAATTTGTATGTTTATTTGTTTGTTTGTTTGGTTGCACGCGATAATCTCAGGAACTACTGGTTCGAATTGAATAATTCGTTTAGTGTTGGATAGCCTATTTATTGAGGAAGGCTTTAGGTTATATAACATCACACTATGACCCACGGTGCAGTAACCATAAATGCGGGTGAAACCGCTGGCATAGCTAGTTCGAACATAAAACCTCCAACGTTCCAACACGCTTTACAGACAAAAGGTCTGGAGGACATTATTATAAATAAGAAAAATGGTCTATATTTAATATATAGTAGGTATAGGTAAACTAATTGTACTAAGTAGGTTTGATTTGAATTGTCCCATGCCGAATTACTTTAGGTGTAGGAACATAGCTTTAGATATTCCTAAACTTGCAAATGATCGTCTATTCAAAACTTGGTCGCGGCAACTTTGTTACCACGCAACACGTAACAAGTAAACTTATGAGATGAGCAACAATTTTATATCAACTAGACAAATACTATACAAAATTAGTTTGAATCAGCTGCAAAAATCTAGAATTATAAGCAAAAAATTGATAGAAAAATGTAGGGATGAATGTAAATTTACCTATGCCGACATTTTTGAAGTGAAAACTTCTTTAGCGGCGTTGTGCACTTTTTGTTTTGGGTAAAAAATGTTAAACTCGCGTCAGGACACGTGACCTGATGGAAAATTCGTAAGACGGAGGGAGAATTGTCATGTTTGTGTACGATAGCGCCATAAATGAATATTGTATTTTATCACATAAATGATAGTACTTTTATACTGATAAATAATTAAAGCAATTCGTGCAAAATTATTCCCTAACCATTCCAAAGTATCAAAAATGCACAACGTTAATATTCAAGTTTTCATTTCTGCCGGCACTCCCGGAGTGCAACCCGTTGTTTTTTTCAAAGGGTTTTTCAGAGGTATTTTCTATCTCCATTTCCCAAACTATGTTTTAAATTCCATGTGATAGATAACTATGTATCACATTTAACACAAACCAATTTTATTATTCATTAGTAGGTGTAGATGAGTAAATATCCTGGTACCTCATGATCGGCTGAAAATATAAGAGTAATCTTATGCCACGGGACCAGAGAGAGTCTGTCATATCATCTGCCCATGAGGAATGTAAATAAATATGATTTACCTCACACAATTAATGTATTATTAATTGCTCTCTGTTCTTTTACAACTCATGGTCTAAATAAATTGCTTTGTATCTTCCTTCTACTTATCTATACTAATAAAAAATACAGCGGTATATTTTGTATATATTCTTTTCTTCTGTTTTTATTGTTTTGAAAGACAACTCTCGCACTAGAAATAATTCCTGTATCATCGGGTCTTTACAAATATTCAAACAACGGACACAAAGAACATCCAGTCAATCATTTGTGAATGACACAAATTTTTTTCCCGTGTGGGATTCGAACCCAAGAAACTCGGCGCAGTGGCAGTGGCGAGGCGACCAAGTAAACCACTACGCTATCCGTGCATAGCAGGTAATTTCTAGAACCACTTAACAGATTCAACAAATTCTGTAATTAACAGATGTCTACACACACCATAACATGTTAAAACATATTACGGAACTAGACTTATGTAAGGCAACTAGACTCACTTAAGTTGCAATCAACTATCTATTTAAACTGGGAATTAATGTAATCTTTAGAAATAATTCCTCTTTTAAACAAAAACAATCAACGTTCCGTGACAATTCAGCACAAGTTTTTTACTTTTTCTCTACAAAGTACACGTACAAATATAGACCTAAAAATATTCACTGGCAGCGTGAAAGCTTTTACAATCAGCCCCAATGGGATTTAAAGCATCAAAATCGTTTAGCCTAGCTACAGAATATTTGATTGTGTGTCTCTAGAGACTGCCGTCAGAATAAAGTATGTGCAATCAACGTGATTCTATTATTATTTGACAACACGAATTGCATAGACACGGCATTAGCTTTTTAAAAGTTTTTATTGTTTGTCAAGTTAGTGTTTTATAAAAAAATGTATAACTAGATTTTGCTCGAAGCTGCGCTTGCGATAGTTTAGTTCAGACAAGGTTCAGTCAAAAAAATTACCAATATCCTTCAGGAACAGTTCCTTTTCTGAATGAAAAATTCTATGTCGATTTCTGGACCTGTGACAGCGTGTATGTGAAATTTCATGATGATCGGCCGAATTGTTAAAGCGTGAAAGTGTAACAAACAAACTCACATTCGCATTAATAATATCAGTTAGGAAATTACGGGTGCGCCTGATGGAAAGTTGTTACCATTGTCGTGCGGTTGTCTTGATGCTACCGAACGACACACTTGATATATCCTGCCGAATGAAAAATCCTTGATGATTTGGAATATATTTATTTTCGTGATACACGAGTTTATTTTGCTAATGACTTATTGTAAAGTAAATAATTGACACAAATAAATGTAAAGTATTGTAATGTGCTGACGCAGTCACGTGCGCGGTATGTCGCTAATGCGGTAACTTGTGAGGTTAATAAACCGAACAACCATAATCTATGAAAGTTTACTATATCACTCGAGTGATACTAGTAATATTGTAAACTTAACACGTAATTTACTTTTTACATTACATTTTTCTTACACGTCTCATTAAATAAATAATTATGTGGCCTTCCTCACTCGAGTCACTTGCTACACATCAATATTAAAAACGTTCAACGCAGTCAGAAAACACACATATACGAGTACGTATGTAAGCAACAGTAAGAAGCGGTATCCTTTCTGGGAAGATTGATTTGAGAAAAGTTTGCGGTGCGGCTTGGTTGCACATCAATCAAATGAACACATGTACACAATTGTTTTGTAAATATGAATGTTCTGTATTATATATAATCATATTACAGGCTAGGCAGATATATATATATATAGATAGCCTAAAGGGAGACCGTTGGTGCCATGCTGGGGTTTTGAACTCGATCTCAACTTACAACCTTGTATAGTTTCGAGATCTAACTGATGTCTTTTATTCTTTGATTATGCCTAAGGCACCGTAGAGATATACAATTCTCGTTGCCCCAGATATGATTTAGATATTACGTGAATAGAAGCGAGTACATTGTCTTACATCTGGCATAGCTCCAGATTCAGTGATATTGTGGTGAATAACTGCTTGAAAAAGAAAAACAAGGAATAATATGGCTATGACTCTAAAGCCTTGGTACTGCGTTTATGCATCTGCACTAACGA
This sequence comes from Catocala sponsa, assembly GCA_963564715.1. NCBI lineage: Eukaryota > Metazoa > Arthropoda > Insecta > Lepidoptera > Erebidae > Catocala > Catocala sponsa. Next base: position 21,037,345 of record OY751341.1, on the reverse strand, counting down.
GGCTACCAATTATTATAACATTACTATTATTTTAGCCATATGACATCTACTTCAACGAGCCTATAATAACAGCCTAGCTAAAGCTAAAGCTATCGTCATTCTTATGCGATCGATTTTATTACGGACTAACTTTTTGTCATGGTCCGTTTGAAATTTTGTAAAAAGACTCAGCGATTTATGAACAGTCTGTATCATATCTCGCTTATCTCTATGTTACATACTTTGTGTGTGGAGCTTTATTATGGTCAGTACAGTCAACACATAGCAGAATGAGGAGCCCGTACTTGCAGACAAATTAGTTAATAGATACATACATACATACATAGATTCACGCCTGTTTCCCAGAGGGGTAGGCAGAGACTACGGATTTCCATTTGCTACGATCCTGACACACTGCTCTGGCTTCATTCACTTTCATCACATTCCTCATACACGCCCGTCGGTTGAAGGTGCTCTTAACCTGGCATTTGTCCAGAACGCCTCCAATCTGATCGAGAAACGTTTGCCTAGGTTTTCCTCTTGCGATTGTTCCATTCACACTAGCCTTATAAACTTTACTTAGATAACAGATATAACATTCAAAATAATCTTCGATTTTATATATATACACATACATACATATAGATATGGCTTTCAGACAAACTATATTCAGGTTTAGGACAGTATCGTTGCGCAGTACATTAATTCGGATTTCCTCTATAGAAATTTACAGTCGGCCATGAAGTGCCGCTTGTATCCAATAGCTTGACCACTTCGTTTGTGCCGTCTTGCCGTTTAGTAAAGAGACGGTTCCTCTATGGCTTTTATAGTCTCTGGTCAATTTAGATCCTTCAGATAAATAGTCGAATACCAGAGTACCAGATAAACTATAACAACTAACAACTATATCAGTATATAATTGGAAATTCGAATAGATTACATCAAGATGACTGTCGACATCACTTGGTCCTGCAGCTAAGTTTGTCTTCGGCTGATCGTGGAATCCAGAATTTAATATCCGCGTCGGTAAATTATAGGATTTTCTGTAAAAAAATCTTTGTGGCAGTATGTCTGGTAAACGGGAATTGTCGTCCGACCGTAACTTTGTTCACTTTATTAAAAGTACTAAGACCCTATTATTATAAAAAATCAAGAATTTTCTGAGCGTATTTATTTTAAAATAACTTTATGTCAAATTTCTTTAATCAAGGTGACCAAAACAGCAAATGCGTATCAGGTAAACGTGTGTTTGTTATCACGCAAGGCAACCAAAAAACTACGAGTATATCAGAGATCCTGCAACGACCATAAAATTTCCTCTCGAAACTTCTATTAAACATAAAACTAACGAACAAAGAACCTACAAGCAAGTAGAGCGAGTAACAAGTCTTGGGTTTTAATTCAAGAGCACTTTATCAGTACATTAATAAAATGTGTTGATAAATGACGGTTCCACTTGTACTGACTTAACCAAAGTTATTGTAGCCTTTTCCGAGCCATTTGTCTAACTCGCTGCAAGATATATTCTTTATCTTAGCTATTATTTTTATATTTTTGTTGAGCTTTTTATGGCATCTTATAAGGGCTACTGGAGTTGATCGACTTAGAAAGTACGTAAAAAGGGATAGTCGGAAGGGAACGTAATAGGCAAACGATCTCCGACCAGATTAGAAACGTTTTGAAAGAGTAACGTTACCGTTTTTGAGTCTGGTAAACCATTATTGGGTTTTCTGTGAGGAAATTTCTGTCAGTAGCAGCACGAAGTCTGGCATTGTGTCAGGTTGACGGCAACTAGTCGCCTCCAGTACCGTAGCACCTAAAAACATAGCTAGTGAAATATGGGTATAATACACATCTACTTTCCGCTTTTGGAGGTATAGGCGACAGGCTACGTATGTATATAAAATCTCAATAGCAGCACAAAGGCTGGATTGTGACCGGTAAACTGTCATATTATTCGACATTAATTACGTGTGTCTAATAATAATTTTCTGGAAAATATTTGCAGTCTGCCAACTCGCATTTCGTCAGCGGGGTGGACTATGGCCTAACCTTTCGCACACTGAGAAGAGGCCCGTGTCCAGCATTGGGACACATACACATGATAATACATAGCTGGGGAAGTGTACTACACATCCACCTACCCTTTCTAGGATATATGTATAAGCAAACACAAACTTGTTAAAATGAGCGTTAAACTTCACCCATTCAAACATAATTCCTTTTTATGTATAACTAGCTGTTACCTGCGACTTCGTCCGCGTAGATTTTAACTAACAAGTGTTTGTCTCCGCGGAATCCTATTTTTTTTCTAAAATCAAAGTAGCCTAAGTTACTCCTTATAATATCAGCTATCTGCCAGTGAAAGTCCCGTCAAAATCTGTTTAGCCGTTTCGAAGTTTAGCCGGAACAAACAGATAGACAAAAATAAAAAAAATATATGTTTTTGTATAGGTACCTTATATACTTTCATATGCATTAGATAAAAAGCTGTTTATTTTGACATTACAAACAGACACTTCAATTTTATTTATTTGTATAGAATAGATGTATAGATAAAACAAACACATTCTGATATCTTAAAATAGATTGGAATGTAAGCGCCTTAACATCATCGCTATGAATATTCGACCAACCTTATTCACTAAACTGGAAACCTGTAGCTATACGTACAGGGTGAAAGTGAAATCGTGCTTTTATTTTAAGCCTCGCATCGTTATAAGTAAATAAAGTCTTTGCACACATTTCAATGCAAAAAAATTCGGTAGAGATAGTTAGTTTAGAGCCTTAGTTCCCAAAGTGGTCCAGGTGGACCCCCAGGGTTCTACAAGATACTCGACGTTGGCGTGACAACAAAATGGGGGTTCACAATTCGTAAGCGGGGCTCCACGAAAATTTATTTGTTTTCGATAGTGAAGAACTAAAATGTTGGCTTGACTTCACCTATCAATGTAGGCAGATAATATTTTAAGAAGCTCAGCGACTGTTACTTGTAAAAACTTGCATATTTCATATTCAGTACCAGTGGTCTCGTTCCTACCGATTTCACGGGAGCGAATTAAAAAAAAAATGTAATTCCGTAGAGATATGATCAATTTTTTTGATTCTTCACCAATATAAATACGAATGCCAAGGAATATGGTAGAAATGTAGCTACAGAGGGTCCACCGTAACCAGCTAAATTTTGAAAGTCGTCTATGAGATAAACAGTCTGGGAACCTCTGGTTTAGAGTGATAGTTCAGTGTGCAGACGATTACTATATGAATACCTCCTCTACCTTACAAAAGGGACAGTTAAAAAAACTTGTGTTGTGGTTCTTTGCGTGTGTTTTGTGAGCAGAATTTGCTCTAGCTTGACCAAAATTCCAGATATAAGCAAGAATCCTGTACCATGGTGTATAGGATTCTTGCTTAAATCTGGCATATCTTTCTTTTTTTGATCAAATTTTTACTGTCTTGTAACATACATACAAAGTCTCAAATTTTTATCTCAGAAAGGGGACCACGACCTAGTTTGGTCCAACCTAATAGACGACGAGCCTAAGTACCAGACACTGTGCTGCTAATGCATATTTTTCGACAAAAATACCAACGTCCCCTTCGACGCGGGAATCAAACTCGAGACCTCATACGTAGCAATTACATTCTCACCGCACCTACCAGATATAATTAAAGGATTAAAACAAATTCTATACCAGCCTGTACGCAGCGAGTTATATTGCCTGTTAATATGATTACGTCGGGATGTTTTGCGCGTTAATTAATATCGTGGTCGGGCACACGGTGCAGGAGAAATAGATAAAAGCCTTGCGTAATGACAGGGTGGGAACTGCCACACGTTCGTGTTAAAGAGGCTTGTTTAGATTTCAGCGAAGAGTACTTGTATTTACATACTCTTGCTTGGTATATATATATACTTACAACACTTACAACCCTTCAGGTATACCTGAAGGGTTGTAAGTGCATTACATTTACGTTTCACAGGTTTATCCTAGAACAGTAGGTCTATCATGAAAATATATATACGAAACGGGCGAACGACATATTAAAAACTAAATGTTCCCGCGGTTTCACCCGCGTTTATCGTTACTGCGCCGCCCCCGTGGTCGTAGCGTGATGTTATATAGCTTATAGCCTTCCTCGATAAATAGGCTATCCAACACTAAAAGAATTTTTCAAATCGAACCAGTAGTTCTTGAGATTAGCGCGTTCAAACAAACAAAAAAACTCTTTAGCTTTATAATATTAGTATACTAAAAACTGTTTGTCTCCGCGGAATCCTATTTTTTTTTCTAAAATTAAAGTAGCCTATTGTACTCCTTATAACATCAGCTATCTGCCAGTGAATTCCCGTCAAAATCGGTTCAGCCGTTTCAGAGATTAACCGGAATAAACAGACAGACAACAATTTTAACAATAGATGTTTTAGTATAGGTACCTTATATACTTTCATATGCATTAGATAAAAAGCTCTTATTTGGCATTACAAACAGACACTTTAATTTTATTTATTTGTATAGATATAGCGACTACCGCAAAGTTTCTATGGATTTCTCTCATTCAATCTTTCAAAGTGGCATTTCTCCGTTTTTCGGACCACTTCACTGTAAGGGTATAGGATGATCAAAGCGTTACTTCATGTGTTTCTTGGTACCAATAGCACCAACAATAAGCCGGAAAGTTCGGTAATTGCGTTTCATTGTAGGCCTACAGGTATTTCATTATATTGTACCTACTAGATGTTGCCCGCGGCTTGGGTCCCTCGGAAAAAGTAATTTTTCCTAGAAGGCCTTACACAGCGTCGCCCAATTTATTAATACTAGTGTTCTCCCGGTGGTTGAAGTTCGACCATATTCATTACTGGATCTTACCCGCGGCTTCGCTCGCGTAAATGTAGGTTAGGTATCTTTGTCACCCCAGGGGGACTGTGAAGGAAGTATTTTTTGTGTAGTGGCCTGCCGTTTCACACGGCGGGCCAAAATCATGGTGGGGTCGCGATTGACTGTGAAAGCGATTCGCGCGGCCTCGCCGTCTATAGTTATGTCGAGGAAGATCGTGGTAGGTTTAGAGTTTGTATTACCGGGGTATCTTTTCCCCGGTGAGCCCGACATAAACATTCCGTCGCCCCGCGGAGAGAAAAAAAAACAATAAAGGTGATGTTAGTAACAGTAGCTTTTTCTGGATAAAAGATACCCTACGTCTTTTTTCGTAGGTACCCTAGACGACGTGTATGCGAAATGAAATTTGTCAGTCATAGTCAATGTCGAGTACTTCAGGCATGAAAGCATAACAAACAAACTCATATTCGCGTTTTTAATATTAGTTATGATAGTACATAACAAACTGTAATAATTTGTTGTTTTAATTATGTAATAATTATATTATTATTATTATATCACCAGTTATGTTTTTAAGTCATACGTACAGTACGAGCCTATTATCTAACGGGCACACCAGACTCCGTGCTGCTAAAGAAATTTTGTTTAGCAGTACTAAAGAAAATTTCTTGACAGAAAATCTCAATAAGATTTTGCAGCCCTATTATTACAATGTGAGACATCATGCTAGTAATCACACTAACTTCGTATATTACTTCCTAAACACTTTTAATCGTAAATATGTACTTCAGACTGTAAACATTTGTATTAATAATGCGCTAGTGTAATAAAATGTGTCAAGTGATGTCCTGAAACGCAGGTTTATCTTAGTTCAGTCAGGCTTCAACATAACCTTTTTGGACTTGATTTATTTTGTATACACTATAAATTAACATAGATTTTAGAATTAATTATAATTTAAGCTTAAATTATTTAACGCAGGGATACTTAAACACTGTTGATGTATGATGTAGTGTAAGGATATATATATATATTTTTTGTTAATAAATAAACATTATCTATATAATTAATACGTGAAGCAAAAACTTTATACCCCTTTTTACGAAAATTGCGCGGACCGAGGAGTATGAAATTTGGCACAGTTAAAGTTTATATGGAGAAGGAGTGGCGAATCCTAATATTTATATAAAATATGCAATAGAAGTACATTAAAATAATGAAAAAACACTACACGCACACAACCATGCATTTGACAGACGCAGTCGAAGCGTGTAACTATGGTTACATATATCAATATATAATGACATATATCAGCAATATCTTACAAGAAAACTTTGGTCGAATTTCGAGCACTAGGCGACCGCTAGTTATTATTATTACTACCGTTGCACAACCTTTAGAGAAATCGCTCGGTGACTTTAAGCAGTCACTAAAAGAGCAGCGATAGCTCAGTGGGGAGACCAACTGACTGCAATGCAGAGGGTCTCGGGTTCGAACCCACGTCGCGCACCTCTGACTTTCGGAAGTTATGTGACTTTTCGAAATTATGTGCGTATTGATTGACAATTATCGCCTGCTCCGTGCCTCGGAAAGCACGTTAAGCTGTTGGTCCCAGCTGCCATGAACATCTATGGTAGTCGTTATTGGGAGAGTGTCGACACAAAACTTCCCACTAGGTCGAAGTGTCGCCGGTCTGCACTGACTGGCCCCCACATAAGATAAGATAAGATAAGCAGTCACTAAAGAGTCACCTAGAATTTTTCTACAAGAATAACCGCTAACTTTTAGCTTTAATACCCATTTTTCATTATATGAATTGTAGAATAGTTTTTAATGAATTATGTCTTGATAATTACTCAAACGCTACAGAAAGATATAGGATACATATTACCGCCTGCCACGCCTGAGGGTTCGATTCGCGCACAAGTATAATATAATATAATAATATAATATTCTATCACATACACACAACACCATCTAGCCCAAACTAAGCAGAGCTTGTACTATGGGTACTAGACAATGGATAAACATACATATTATATAGTTTTTTTTTGTAAATACATACTTATTATACATAGAAACACCCAGACCAAGACAAACATCCATGTTCATGCACACACATGTTTGACTTGTGCGGGAATCGAACCCGCGACCTCATGCGTGGCAGTTGGTTACACTAACCACTACGCCATCGAGGCCGAAGAGTCAAACATTTGTGTGAATGAACATGGATGTTTGTCTTGGTCTGGGTGTTTCTATGTATAATATGTATGTATTTACAAAAAAAAGTATATATGTATCTATCCATTGTCTAGTACCCATAGTACTCTGTTTAGTTTGGGTTAGATGGTGTTGTGACTTGTGTGTATGTGGTAGAATATTATTATTATTATTATCAAAACGTGCGTAGCTAGGCTAACAATTAATAGGTAAACATAGACCATAATTTATTGTTTAATGCCAAAACGCTATTACGGATTTCAGTCTAATAGGTTCCTATTGAAAATTAATGTATTCTGTCACGTATTCCTAGATCTAATTGGATCGTACTGATATAATCTCAATAGTACTATGTATTTATATACAATATGTCGATCGTTCATTCATATATTATGAACTTGGTGATTGACTAGGTTATTAAAAATTGATATTATTTACTTATATAGAGTTACGACTATATCCCGAAGGGGTGGCTAAAGATATATTGCATGCATATTTCGCCAGAAATGATTTAAGATCCAGAATACGAGTATTTAGCTAAATGGTGGTATCGTCATTGCCACTGCGATGATAATTGTGGGCTCGAATCATGTACGGGACAAAAATTTGTGTAATCCACAAGTGGTGTTTCTGTGTATTGTATGTATGTTCTTTGTGTCCGTTGTATAAATTAATTGAGTTTTTGTAAAGACTCCCGCGATGCATAAATTAATGTTACTGCGGAATGTCTTAAAAAAAAGAAAGTATAATTGATTCCGATACCTAAAGAGTTCAGATTTCCTGTTTACTGCATAAAGTGCAAGTATTGACGTTGGTCTAGTTCATTAGTTCCCAAAGTGATCCAGGTAGACCCCTCGGGGTCCACCGGAGACTAGAAAGTGGGGGTTCACAATTCGTAAGCGGGGGTTCACGATAATTTATTTGCTTTCAATAGTGAAGCACTAAAATGCTGGCTTGACTTCACCGACTGTTCGACAAGCTCAGCGACTGTTACTTGTAAAAACTTGCATATTCCATATTCAGTACCAGTGATGTTCGATTTTTCGGTAGAGAATTATTTTATTTGCATGAACTTGTCTAGTTGCAGGAGGCCCACCGGCATCATTAAAATTTTGAAAGTGGTCTAAGAGAAAAAAGATCTGGGAACCTCTGGTTTAGTTTAATAAAAGATTTTAGGATAATTACAACGTAGCATTCAGGCCATGGCACAATAATATATTCGTGTTGTTACAGATATTTTCTTACAGGAAATAGAATACTGCTTGACCCAGCGTACTGGCAATCTACTCATCTAACAAGCATAATGTCTTTTTAACTTCGCCTCACCTAGGCATGGAACCCAACACATTAGAACAACATTCACGCTCGTAACATTAAAAGATTAGCCCCCATCAATGTAAGCGAATATCGGCAGATCGGAGCTATACACTCGAGATATCGTCTCCCCAACTTCGATATCTATACGCCCACTGCATAGATTGCAATGTTCCTCCCAAACTTAGCTTTAATGGGTTCTGTCTCAGAAATTAAGGGGACTTCCCGAACTGAGTCTCTCATAATAAGCTATCAGGACTTCCCCCAATGCGAAGTTTGTGATAATAAAACTTTGTGTTTGCAGATATTCGAGTAAATTCCGATGCGATTACCGCTCACCTGGAGTTCAGGGTGTCTCTGCAATAGACTTGTTGACTTACCTGTAAAAAGAAAAGTTTAATTATTAGTGTTGTCATTTAAAAATATAAAAAAAACGGTTATGTATGTGGTTGATTGATAATGAGTATTATACGTTTTGCCTAACACAACATTAATTAATTATTAATTCTGTTAAAAGTTTAAATCGAGCATGTTTTACTTTGTTTTAAATGTTGAAAACATCTTTTCTTATAGGCAGTTCAAAATTTGTAATCATTGAATGCACGGTATAAAGGAACCTATGTTTTATATATGTGTATACTTTTATTTACCTATACAATACAACTAATAGATTTAATTTGATACCTAGTTGGTCCTGTGGCTGGTCGCGCCTTTGTTTGCGGGATATAGTGAGGCCCGGGTTTGATTCCAACACTGGGATAAGTGTTATTAGGTTTTCTGTTAAAGTTAATTCCTTACATATTCCCAACAGCACTTATCGTAGCTTAGAAACATAATAACTCCATAAACTTTTTCACCAAATTGATTTTGAGACCTCATTTAAGCAGTCGCATAAATGCCGCTGTGCCACCGGACCAGTATTAAGAATGCGTAAGTGGTGTCCCATCACATATATAATAATAATAATATTCTATCACATACACACGACACCATCTAGCCCAAACTAAGCAGAGCTTGTACTATGAGTACTAGACAATGGATAAACATACATATATACATTTTTTTTGTAAATACGTACATATTATACATAGAATCACCCAGACCAAGACAAATATTTGACTTGTGCGGGAATCGAACCCGCGACCTCAGGCGTGCCAATCAGTTACACTAACCACTACGCCATCGAGGCCGCCAAATATACATAGATTTAAAAAGCAAAGAGAATAAAACTGCGAATACATAAAATTATACTACAACTATTAAATAAATACCAAGTTAAATTATACAAGAGAAATACCTCCGAGTCGTAACGGTTATTTCATTCCCTTCTTAATACACTTCCTAGTTAGAAGTCCGCGAGTCGACTAATAGTCGCGGCGTAATATCGCGTAATATCATCAAGCCAGGGCGGCTATCAACAAAATTTAATTTTTACCCTCCCCTTCCCACGAGAGGGCGTTTTAATAAAAATACACGATGGATTTGGAACATAATTATGTAGTTGCGGAGCTGTACATCTTCTTTAGCGGGAAGAAGTATGACTCTCTGTGTTGTAGATGGTTTCTGTAGTTATATTGAGTGTAACAATGAGGTTGGTCATGACCGAGCCTTATTGTTACATACGTACTAGAGCAGCGGTAGCTCAGTGGGGAGACCAACAGACTGCAACGCAGAGGGTCTCGGGTTCAAACCCACGTCGCGCACCTCTGACTTTCGGAAGTTATATCACTTTTGGAAATTATGTGCGTATTGATTGACAGTTATCGCCTGCTTCGTGCCTCGGAAAGCACGTTAAGCCGTTGGTCCCGGCTGCCATGAACATCTATGGCAGTCGTTATTGGGAGAGTGTCGACACAAATGATCCCACTGGGTCGAAGTGTCGCCGGTCTGCACTGACTGGTCCCCACCACATAAGATAAGATACATACGTACTATACTACACTCTACTCACTAGGTACATTTATAACAAGGTCCACTACATGACCGTAAATATGATTAAGGTCGTGTCGTGGACCCTGTTATTAATGTAAAAACACTCGTACAAAATGTTATAAAAGATCATAAACTATACTAATATTATAAAACTGAAGAGTTTGTTTGTTTGTTTGTTTGAACGCGCTAATCTCAGGAACTACTGGTTCCAATTAATTTTTTATAGGCTATACCTATAACATCACGCTACGACCAACGGGGGCGGTGCAGTAATCATAAACGCGGGTGAAACCACGGGCACATCTAGTCTATACTAATATTATAAAGCTGAAGAGTTTGTTTGTTTGAACGCACTAATCTCAGAAACTACTGGTTCGATTTGAAAAATTCTTTTAGTGTATCCTATTTATCGGGGAAGGCTATAGGCTATATAACATCACGCTACGACCCACGGGGGCAGCGCAGTAATGATAAACGCGGATGAAACCGCGGGAACATCTAGTTTTTAATAAAGACAGTAATACTGACACTTAGGATGTCCTAAGTATCAGTATTATTATGTCTGTTGTCCAGTTGGGCAAATGTTGATATAGTGAATTTCTCATCACATAGATGAGTTAATTGGAATTAACCGTAAATGATTCTCATCAACCTAAATTTGTCCGAATAAAAATATTAAGAAATTAAATTACAGATCAACCAATTATATTATCGAGCGATTTGTATGTCATGCGATATTAAAAACATTATTATTTTAGCAATATAGTGCCGACTCTCAATTTATAGTATTCAGAATCAATTGTAAACCGATTGTTTTTATTGCTTTTGATTGATTCTATGATTGGAGAATTGTATGATTGCTGGTTGCTATGAATAGATCAAAAAGAAGATCTACAATACAAGAAAGATGTTTTATCGTATAGTAAAATTAATTGTATACAACTTTTAAATGGTCCGTTTATATATGATATATTTATAAATAATAATATCATCTATAATCTATTACATATACACAACACCATCTAGCCCAAACTATGCAGCGCTTGTACTATTGGTATTAGCCAATGGATAAACATACATAGGTATATACTTGTTTTTTGTAAATACATACATATCACACATAGAAACACCCACACCAAGACAAACATCCATGTTCATGCACAAAAATGTTTAACTTGTGCGGGAATTGTAACCGCGACCTCAGGCGTGGCAGTCGGTTACACTAACTACTACGCCATCGAGGCCGACAATATTTCCATTGCGAGACAGCAATAGAAGCTTTGAAACACAAAACAGAAACAATATTAAAAAACTACACTTAATATTTCAGAGTGCATACTCCCCATATCAACTGCCAAATTTATGTTGATAAAAGTCAGTAACAATATACTCTGCGACGCGAGATCACAAAATCTGATTATGACACATCTCTACCCACCCCGGGGAGAACAGTCGTAATGTCATGCTACGTTATACAGTAAGTAATGTTTATGCCACATCATAACATCAGGTGTCATCAATCAGAATGTTCGTGATTTAACATAATGCACCATTCTTGTATTAAATCCATACACGCAAGTGTTTATTTTTAGTTACTAAGCCGTTTATATAATTGTTGTGGTCTACCTAAGCATTTATTTACGTATATAATAAGAAATTAGACACTTCGAAAGGGACTGGCAAGGAATGTCTCCGGATAGAGTGGTTTGGAAGTCCAAGGAAGAGGCTTTTGCCCAGCAGTGGGACACAACAAAAGGTTAAGGGAAAAATATAAGAAGCAGGATAAACATATTATGTATATTTGGTTTAACTATGTAGTTTAATCACAATATCCCTTATGGGGCTGGTAGGGAATATCCACCATCAGAGTGATTTGGAAGTCCATGGCAGGGGCTTTTGCCCAGCTGTGGGACATACCAATAACAAGCTTATGAAAAAAAATCCTTAAAGATTTAAAGGCAATAAGACGTAATGGGTGAGTAATACACCCCGTGTTACTTATTCATTTCGTCTTATATTAGCTTTTACGTATTAGAGGTCGAGCCTATTGTCGTTTACTGGGTAAAGTTTCAGACTCCGTGCTACTACTGAGAATTGCCAGATCCGAGATATTATGAAAAAAACGTGAAGCGGAGACCTCTTGAACAATGTGACGAGAAATAATGAAGCAAGAGAGATTATACTTGGAAATACTTACAGTGTCTGTCTACCCTTTCAGTAAATAGGCGTGAGCCTATGTAAGTATATACATTCGATAACACGCGAGCCATATAATGGTAGGTAAAATTATGTTTTGCGAGACGGTCACAATCCGTTTCAAAACTTTCAGATATAAAAAAAATATTGTTTAATTTTAAGATCTGCTAGAACATCAAAATCATTGTAGACGGAGTGTCGTAACAGTCCTCGACGATTTGTGGTTCAAAACACTTCTTTTACTGCACGGTAAAAAAAGTACAGATTTAAAAAGCCGCCTGAAATGGAAAATTTTCAGTTTTTCTTCGATATACCGAACGTTACATTTCCGAACGTAAAACCTTAGGCGATTGGTGTTTTTACGAGTGTCGGCTGTAACTCGTTGCTTTAGTTACGATTTGAAGTGTACAGGGTTGTCAAAATATTGAAGCGATTCAAATAGATATACAAGCAACGTCAATATCACTTTACAAAACGTATATAAACGTTAAGTGATATTGACGTTGCTTGTGAAACAAATTTAAGATGCAGTATCTCTAATTTGCCATAACGCCTATTTATTATTGAGAAAATAGCAGAGATCTGCACTTAAATTTCACTAGCTATATTTCAATGCCATATACGGCGAGTTTATTCCAGTCTACTAGTCGCGAAGCCAACTTCAATTAGCTGTATGGCAAAAAGTACTAACTATTTCGAGAACATGGAATGTCAATAAGATATACGATTAAAATGACGAGACAACTAGGGTTGCCTAGTTTGAATCCAAATTAAATGTGATTTCTCTTCCTTCAACGTCACAGTAGAAGGTGCAAAAGTAAACGAATCATGAATATAATATTACTTTTTTTGACAAGTCACTACTTAATATTTAACTACATCTTAAACATTTGAGACAACTTTATAAGTTATACAATTATTGTATAACAGCGGGTTGTTATGCAAGTTTGGCGGCCCTGGTTGGCGTGCAAGCATGACTCCACGTGGGATGTATTCCGTCGCCAAAGTAAGCGCGGCCCGGCTCGCGATACCGCCAACTCCTCCGAGCATTGTTAACGTGCACCGCATATTTTACTCAGATATTGAATTTCCATTTTGTATTTTGGGTGCGGAGGTAGAAATGTTTTATTTCCCCTTTTATTCGGATATATGAGTACTGCATTTAGAGGTGCGCCGCAGTGGATATCTTGGTAAATGTTAGCAATAGTTTTACCTATTTCTACTTGGAATTTAAGTAGTTGATTGAACCGCATTACAGGCACTGTGTTCTTATAAACGTAATACATTTCATTTTATTTGGAAGTCTTAAGACACAGGCTTCTTTCTTTCTTCATTTTTCATCATCGTCTGTTGTTTTAGTTTCGTATATCTATCTAGTAATAGCTTTTAGTCTCGAATAATGTCTGTTACCGAGTTACGAGCTAAAGTAAAACAGCATCATCTAGCGATGCTTTATTACGGCGAAGTAATGTCAAAAGATTTTGCAACAAACTTAACAATTTTCTAAGTTAAAAATCATCTACATCAGAGGTCTCGGCGTGAATGGGTACAAACATCTCCAGTTTCACATAAATGTCTGTTTCTCATAGGAGTATGCAAAGGCTATAGATTTCCACTTGCTACAAGTTGCGACCTTGGCATGTCGCTCTTGCTACATTCAATCGCAAACATTCTTCATGCACATCCGTCAGTTCAAGGTAACATCGTTTTTTCAAGAATATTAAAATTTGTATACGTCAAAATTTTACAATTGTTAAATTATATTAATATTCGACTGTACTACATTTATGATATACTTTAATATTCTCTTTAACCGGAGCAATGACATAAATATTTCGCAAACCTAATTTGATTTACAACAGTCTCCATACAAAATAGCATTAAATCTCTAGACACCGTAAAATCTAGTTAGGAGGGAGCTGTTTTTCATCGTTGCACACATGGGCGGGCTTGCAAATAGCTAATTTACGGGTGCATTGCCACGCCAGCATGTAAGTGGCGTCCGTAACAGCGGGACGCGCCACCGATGTAATGCGCACTGCGGATACCGATGCAAAACACTGCATTACCGCCACTCTATATTGCGGTCGTAGGCTTGTTCGATGTGTTCTCTATTGTGGGTAGCGTGATAGGTGTCGTCATGTAATATCGTGGCTAAAAAGACAGGTTTGAAGATATGCGTAGTAGAGCCTCGCTGGTTTCAGCATTCTCTCTCACAGAATATCGAGTTCCTACTGTTGTGTTTCATTTGGTGAGTGAGAGTGCCGGACGCCCAATCACCCCTTTTTCCCCATTCCACTTATTCTCCTTCCCACTTCCTTTCCTAAAGGGTCGGCAACGCGCAAGTGATGCCTCTGGTGTCGCAGGCGTCCATAGGCTACGGCGACCACTTACCATCAGGTGGGCCGTATGCTTGTTTGCCACCTTAGTAGTATATAAAAAGAAAACGATTTGTTGTAGGCTTCAAGATATTTGGATACTTAAGATTATCTGGTTTATGCCGATAGCGCACCAGTACTGAATACTATGTAGACTGCTGTGCATGACGTCACGAGAATTGCAGTCATAAATGTTTTAGTAGCAGCATGGAATCTGGGACTGTGCTTGGTAGGCAGGACACTCGCCCGTTATTATGTGAAACCGCAAATAGCTGGTGAAATGTAGGTCTAATACGCCTCTTTGGAGATATAGGCCCAAGACTTTATAGGTATGTGTAAAATTGAGACAAATCAAGCACTCCACGCTATTTAAACGTCAGTCAGCAATTAACATTTTATTTTTAAAGAACTTTTCCTGATGAATATAAAGCGAAGTGTAAAGTAGAAATAAGAAAACCTGACCCCACTACTATACTTATACTAAGCCAACCCAGAGAAAGAGAGAAAATTCATTAGCATCCGATTTCCGAAACGCAGATCAACACAAGATTTAAGTAGTAGAACCTCGCTGATTTCAGGATGATGATCGGGGAAGTACCTACTATCCTCTCACAGAATATCGACGTGAAGTAGCAGTGTTCCTATTGTTGTGTTTCGTTTGGTGAGTGAGAGTGCCGGAGGCCCAATCACCTTCTTTCCCCCTCCCGCTCCTTCTCCTTCCCTCTTCCTTTTTTTCCTGAAGGGTCGACAACGCGCATGTGATGCCTCTGGTGTTGCAGGCGTCCATAGGCTACGGTGACCACTTACCATCAAGTGGGCCGTATGCTTGTTTGCCACCTTATTTGTATAAAAAAAAAAGATTTTGTTAACAGGCGGTCAAACGCTTGTCAATTGCTATATTTAGCTATGAATTAGCAAAAGTTTATTAACTTGACATGATATTTATTTTGACACGTCGTTGATATTCTGTAGAAACCATGTACCTATTCATTTTGTATTGTTAGCTTTTAAATTACATCTTATATAGCACAACTATTAACCATAGTTACCATTTATAAGAAATTCTTAGAGCATACATAATAAATCTAAAACCCCTACATTATGTCTACGTATCGTTAGCTTAAACATACACCGAGCACTCATCACGCTGCACAAACAGCTTAAAATGAAATGCATATAACTTGCTCCTATCGTCTACATTGTTTCAGATTCTTGAACGTGAAATTGCCAAAACGAAATTCAAAGCACACAGTATTAAGTAAATTCTTTATACCGCTTGCGTGTAAGATCGTCGTTTCTAATTATTTAGTGTGCCAATAAGATGACTGGCCTGGCAACAAACCAAGGCGACAAACAAACATAGGGCTTGTCTGATAGTAAGTGTTACTGATCCTTTCACAACAATTTAAAGGATAAGAGGCCAATATGTTACGAGAACACATATTATGGTGTAGACGCCGAATGTTGTAAGTTCGAATCTTACACGGGCAAAAGATTTGTGTGATTCACGTATGGTTGTATTTTAAAAACGTATATAAAATGACAGATGGGTTATCGTTGTGGCACTGTCATAATATTATAATTTATATGTTGTTGTTGTTTTCTTCAGGATCGTAGCAAATGGAAATCCGTAGTCTCTGCCTACCCCTCTGGGAAACAGGCGTGAATCTATCTATATATGTATGTATATGTGGCATCACGTAGCCAAGTTAGTACCAAACAAAAATACTTTATTGCAATAATATAAAGCCGTACGTCGTGTGCTACAAATTATAATAAGCATTCTGACATACACTAAGATGACATTATGCATCGCAGAAGTTTTTCAGTGAAACACTTGAGAAAATAACTGACAAAATTTATGACATCATACATACAAAAAACTTCAATCAGACTCATCCTATCACTCACTCACACATGCATAACGTTGGAGCACTATTCATTCTTTGGCAAAAGAAGTTTCCAGAATAAATTAAAATGATATTCATCGTACGTTAACAAGCGACGCAGTACACATCATTGTAATACCAACATATATGTGAAACGAGTGCAAGCGCAACAAAGTGTGGTGGGTAAGTAGAGACTATACTTACTACTAATCTTAAAAGTTAATATTATGAACGGTACTCTGAAGCTGTTTAAGAGACACTCACGGTTAAGGGGACTTACGCGACTCACCAAGTGCCACTTAAATTAAGAAGTCGTTGTAAAGTTTGCTCTCGCTAAGAAATCTTTTATTATTATTTTTTCTGTACATTTTTATGTTGCTATAAAGTATCGTTAGATCTCTTTGTTTTAATAACTTCGAGCACATGGCGCGGTTGTAATGATTGGTGATCTTTATTCGGCAAGTTTTACAGCGGATTCATGTGAGATCAATGTAAGGACTATTTCTTTTGAATGGCGTCAGAACAGAATATCTTACGGTTGCTTAAAATAAATATAATTATCATATATGTTTGTACGTATCAAAGGGTCTTTCAGAGACTGCATATAGTGAAAAGAAATCAGAAATGTTGGAATAGTGTAGATATAAGCGCGATAACATATGAGTTCTAACAGGCTGTACAGTTCCTGAATAGTTCTGATCATTTGTGTTGTAGATCAATTGTTAAGTTAGAGCAACCGAAATCCTCGTTATAATGTTTCTTGAGAAGTATCTTGACTCTTACACTCTCAAGTAGAGACTCTGTTTTATAAACAAAAACGTAGATTAAGGGCCACTTGCACGACAACTCACAAAATACGTTTAGCACTAAATAGATTTAAAACATCGTGGCATCTCAGTCACCTTCACACGGATGACTGCAACAGCACGATGTTTTAAATCTATTTAGTGGTAAACATATTTTGTGAGTTGTCATGCAAGTGGCCCTAAATAAAACTTTCAAGTAAAATTTGACATATCTTCGATCTTAAAAACTATAAAAGAAGAAATTTGTAATATGATAGTTTCTTTTCAAGAAAATATCATATTACAAATTCTAAAGTAGAACAGTGTTTAAACTAAACGGCTCTAAAAGTAAAATATATTTTGCGGCAAAGCCCTAAATGTTAGCCAAACATTCAACAGTATTGACACGTAATACAGGCTCACGAGACCTCTAAAACATAAACTAGGTTACCATCTGTCTGTAGCTCACGTAAAGCCAATAGATTTCATATCAATTGTATGAAAAAGCTCACCAAAAAACTGTCGATTCCTGCCCAGCACA
The DNA here is from genome assembly GCA_963564715.1 of Catocala sponsa. NCBI lineage: Eukaryota > Metazoa > Arthropoda > Insecta > Lepidoptera > Erebidae > Catocala > Catocala sponsa. Next base: position 21,019,273 of record OY751341.1, on the reverse strand, counting down.
GGGACGTATTTTTTGCCAGCATACGACGAAGAGGCGGGGCTATCAAATGCCCAGACGATCGATGGATCAATACCTCTAAATAGATTCGGGTTTGGGTAGCAGATTACTTTAAAAGGTTAGGAGATTCGTCTTTCAATGGCCCTTTGATATATGAATTATAGACGCACCTGAATAATATAATCTGTGACCTTTTCAGTTGTACGGAGAAAGGGTGCTATGGAAATTTGGGTGAATGTTCGCGAGTGTGGGATTCAAATGCATCTTTGTATGTGTGTATATAGTCTTTGTATACAAGATTCAAATGCATTTACGTTTGTGTGTGTAAGTTTCGTGTGTGATTTTGTTATACACTTGTGTGAATCTACATTTACTATTGTGCGCGCATGTAAGCTTTGTTTGCAATTTTGTTATTCAATTGTGTGCTTTATGTTACAGCTAAGCTAGTATTTTTTTTACATACGTCATAGAAAAACGGCAAACCATTTTTAAAGTTTTAAATAAGTTGACAAATCGGCTCATTCTATGGTTATCGGTAACAATAAAAGGCCAAAATTACTTACTATTACTTTTATACTTACTAAAGATTTATGTTTGATGTTCTCTATAGTAGTTATGTCAAATATCTATTTTTGATAAGCCAAACAATTAAAAGATAGGTTATTAATACGACACTTAAATCAATTTCAAAGCACGTAGACTAATTTAGTTTAGTTTAGTGTTTTACGTGTAGACATTTTTGTTAATCAAAACAATCGCGCAATTCCGAATAACAAAATCAACATCGCATTTTCAATGGTATGCTATGCTCATATCTAGATATCAAAGTATATTTCTGTGAATCCTCAGTATTATCATGCTAATACAGATTACGAGTGTGTCTTTATAACAATGGGAACTTCAAATATAATATCCCTGAACTAGCTCTTTCGACATGCTCGCCACACAAACTTAAACATTTGCATATAAAGCAGCAAAGACCATTCTCAGTGCAGTTGACTTTGTTCGCTACTCAATATTATCCACTAGTTCTAAATGGTGGTGCAGTTGCCAACCCATCCGCCAGATGGCACTGGGGTGCGCAATATAACGTTGTGTGAAACTTGTCTAATATTCCCACTTGGCCGCGGCCGTGTAAGGGTCTCAACACATTACTGTACTCAGTACAATCATTGTTACTTACCACGTTAAGTGCAAATGTTGGAAGGAAAATGAGTCGCGGAATGTGGTCTGGGAAAATGTGTAAAACTTATGTAATAATAGAGCTTGCCTAGGGAAAACGTGTTAGTAAAAGTAACTATATGAAGTGTCTTTTTTGTTAGGGAATGCTTAGCTAAGCATGGATATAACGACAGCAATACAAACCTTGTGTTTATATGTATGCGTGTATGTAATTACTAAATCCACTCTCAAAATTACTTGTCTAATAAAGAGCTATACTATCCCATATAATTTAATGACATAATACGCGAGCTAATCTACTGATAAATTTATAAAAATTACTCCATATGAATAACGAGAAGTTTGTAGTCGTAACTATGTACATATTTGCAGAATGGTGTAGTTCGTACAGTGGGCACATTAATTACTCGTACAATCATACAATATGACTCATTTTCTAAATGTGCTTGTTCAGGCAGCTTGTGATAAATACAACAGCATTCAAAATAATAAAAATAAGATATATAGATACGCATAAAACGCAAGATTAATTTACATATACATACCTATTACGTCATCAAGAGTGAGTGCTTCTGAGATCAGCAATCTTTGTTGGAACAAAATAAAAGATTTTATGAGCCGCTATATACAGTAACACAACATAAAATGGAAGCATACATTGTAAAATTTATATTTACATTATTTTTATGCATACTCTCTTTAAAAGTATATTTGTTACTTTTTAAAGTCCTGGTGACGGATAATTTGCATAATCTCGTTGCAGTGTGTGATGAATGAATGTTGCGCTCTAATGGGACTGAACCCTAATGTAATATTAAACTTATATTCGGCGAAAATTATGTAGCGAGGTCAAACCAGTAACATCGCCAGATTAACCTTACATAAAGTGTGTGTGCTTGTTGCCGTTGTTATATGATTTGATCTTTTATTGATTATTTTTGGATTACCGTCAACTCTATGATAATAAGATAAAGATATAATACAGTGTTACTCACAGGTTTTCATATCTCTATCTAACTTTACTTAACGTTAGACTTAATAAATTAGGTGATTAATTTTTAATAAGTATTTCGTGCTTTTGGCCACAAGTATTGTTTTATTTATTTGTCAGGTAGGTTTAGCGAATTGGCAGACTTTTCACCCACCAATTTGTTATCTGAAGTGCCATGGTATTCACAGAATTTTCAAAACTACCCGCTCCGTTCTATTTTGCTCCGATCAGTAGGTATACTCTTTTCTGAGGTACATTTTTGGCAACTTAAATTGTCTTCGAATTCCTTCAATGTTCTTCCTCTTGATACTAAAATATGATAATAACTCCTCAAACAAACCAACAAAACGCAACACCAAGAATATAAAGCGGCATACGTCGTATGAAATTGCGAGATATAAACAAGAAAGTTCCACATATACACGTCGGAACTATTGCTCAAACTCCCAATGGACTTTCATCTTTCTATGAACAACGTTTGGGGGAAAATTAAAAAACTTGTTTCCAAGTCGCATTTAAGCTAGAACAAACCCAGACAAAGTTGCGAGCAAACAAACGTGGTCAGATAGGACAGACAATCTTCAAATTGTTTACGAGAGTTAATATTGGACGAGATGGGATTAAAAAACTTCGCTGTTTGTTCTGGACCAAAATATGTTTGTAGCATTTGCTACGTGTGTGTGTTTCTGAAGATATATTATCGTGCTTTGTTTTTCGTAAGGGAAATCATGGGATGTCTGTGTGCCGTAATAAAAATAATGTATTGAGGATATTAGTTGTAAATAGTGACCGCAGTGTTCGTAAATATTTATGTGGTATGACAAATTGGACTATAAGTCATGTTATAGAAAAAATAAATGAACCTACAGAAAAATGTATAGCTGTGTGTTTTATCTTTTAAGGGATGCGTATGATATTATACGTGTTGCTTGTTGAACGGAGCGGTAAGTGTAGCGATGAAATCGCGTATAGCGGTGATCGGATACCCCGTTATATGTAGATGTACCAGGGTTCTAAATCTGGAGTGATCATACTGGAAAGCATAGACATTTATAAAAGTCAGTTGGGATACCATTAAACTCTTAATCATCTTAACAAGAAGCTGTGTTGTTAGCAGGGAGCCTGTTTAATTGTTTTTACTTAAGCTTAATTTATAGTAAATCAGTTTCCTCAAGATTAATTAATTTCTCCCTTTTAATTCCCGATTAGTGTGGTAGTGTTATTTCATAGAACTATGGCTGAATGGAGCAATCTGTATTTCCTCGGAGACTTGCTACGAGAAACGAAACAGTGTGTAAACTGGAAAAAACAGTCTTAGCATAAGTACCCTCGGCACAAATTCTTACTACATTTCATGTCAAATTTGTTGTGTTTCACGCATTCAACTTAAACGTGAGTTTTATTATTTTGTATAATATTTTGTAAAGGGTAACTTTTAAGTAATCTGCAGTGAACACTACCATTCGTCATTTCAGATTTTAATATGGTTGCCTTATTCATTAAAATCCACTAAACACATACTATTACTTGGAGTGTCGCCAATTCGACAGACAAAAAGATATCTTTACAATATATTTGTTAATATTTACAAAGTTTATCAAATCAATATCATACACATACATATTCACATCTGTTCCTTGAAGATTTTAACTTGCAGTAACGTAAAATTAGATATAAATATATTCTGCAATAAAATATGAATCTTGAGTGTTATCTTAAGGAGTATTAATAAAAAACATTTGGAGTAAAAGTCGGGCTAACGACAGAGTTGTCAAAACATGATGGATGACAACATCGGCGTCCACCCGCCATACCAACTACAAGTATCATTACACCATCTAACCATTTGGCGGTTCCCCGGGGATTTGACGGATCCCTTGGATTACGTCATTTCCCGCAACAAATACGCCCCGTTCTGTCTATTTGGGTCAACCTTGTTTCTCGTCTATAGGATGTCAATGTTTTAAAAGGTTGCGCACAGAAACTTGTCGCGCTTGTACGGGAGTTGGGGAATTTCTTCAGCTGTTTTTGGGGTTCACTGGGAATAGAAGGCATAAATAGTCTAATTTTCGGTCGGATTATTTAATTTGATTGGCAATAATCATTTTTATACTTTCGCGGGCATAATGATATAACTGAAAATAGGTATTAAGGCGATCGATCTTGCTTGGTTTTACATACCTTATTAAAGGCTTGACGTTTCGGATTTTAAGACTGCGCCGAGCGTAAGACAGATAATGACAGAGCTCGTTCGGCGCATATTCAAATCGGCGCGCGGTCGCCATAGTAAAATTGTATTGAGGATTTGAAGTGCTTTTTTGATAAATATGTATCTTTATTGTCAACCAATAACTTAAATATCTGGTGGATTTTATACATCTTTGCCAAAACCTTTAGGAACCGGTATGATGCTTTATAATGTTTCAAACCTTAATCCATGTCTCCATAAATTAATAAAATATATATAAATTCATTTTCAAACAGAGCACGCTAACATAAATAAATAACGTTGACAATAATTAGATTAATATAATCGTCATTAGAAATCTAACTAGGCACTTGTCGGTGTAGTTATTTCCATCTTTCGTGCTCCTTTGACAAGTCTTCAATTCTTTATATAATATTATATCATAACTAATCACGCAATTAATTTAAATAACATGCCAGGAATAAAATAGGTGAAGTCGTCTATTTGATTCAATAAACATATTTATTGATCAGTAAAGGTTACAAATATAGCAGTTTATAAGCCTAGACGCAACACTAGGATTCCCTAGGTCATACGAAATTCGCGAAGAATTTATTTAATTAGAAAAAAAGATAAAATTCGACATGACCACAGCTTTCAGTTTACACCGCAGAACATTTCGCAATCGTGAACCTAACTCGCCGAGTCTCCATCATCGTAAATGAATCGCTAATAACATTACCCATTCGAATATTGGCACATTTGAATAATTCAACCCCACACGAACGCTACGAGAGACGTTAAATCCATATATAGATAGATTTTTGTAATCGAGTTAGCAGTAAAAGCTTAAAAGTGGGTTGTTAGAGGGTTGAAGTGTTATAACTACTTGATGGGTGTCTGTGGAGGGTTATCGAGCACCAGTTTTTGCGATGGGGCGCGGCCGTCGATAACGCGTGAACGCACTACAAACCCACTAGGTTTTAATAACCTGACGATGCAAAGCGTTTCGATCAAAACGGCTAGCCGGCTTTGTGGTTTGCTTGCTGGGAATATCTATGGTTTACATATTTGTTTAGTACTGCAAAAGTGAAAAAAGAAGCACGTCTTTACAGATTAAGCAGTTTCGAGACGTATAGATGTCAGTAGAATCTGGAGGAGCATTCACGTAGGCTTTAAAAATATGGAAAAGTTAATTTTATAGTTGGATTAATACGATCTAATAACATATGATCAGATTATGGGTATAATCTGTTTGCAGTTCCCGTGAATATAAGAAAAAATACTATAGTACAACAAATGACGTCCACACTTGGAACAACCATGGATGGTTCGCACAATTCTTTTTCCACACTCAACTCGTATAATCAAACTCATAACACTCTTTGTAATTGCGAGATAACCATTTAAATTATCACACCATCTTCGCAGTCGAATTAACATTACACTCAGTTTCAAAGATATAAAACAATAACAACAAATGTACTACACAATATATACTACATAATACATAACAACGGATTAATTATACAGAGTTATAATATAAAACAAATTAGCCGGCTCCCAGCGCCATTGCTTGCGTCCGCAGCATTTAAAATTAACAAGGTGCTTGCTATATCTTACTGTTTACGGTTCCGGTAACGATTTCAACCCTGCCCCGGTAATAATTACGTCGATTATCGTCCACTAATTAGGTATCCCATTCCGTTCCAATAAGGCGAGCCCTCACCCCGCACACAGCCTCCGGCGGCCGAACAGAAAACCTACTCATTAATTCCTCACGAAATAATTCTCGCACAATTTGAGAGAGCATTTTACGACCTCGGCGCTTCTTCAATTTTATTGTTGTCCCTTTTTAGTGTTAACGTTTTATAATTTTCTCGCAAATTACAATTGTTCCAAAAAAGTTTTTATTGTTAGTAATGAATTCTCGGAAGGCTCATTTGCTTATATTTTTGGTAGTTAATAGAATGTTTACATCGCTGTTATTGTTTCTGCGTCTACGTAACATTCTAAGCCTAATATGTAGGCAGCCATTATTTCGTTCGGTTGAACCTAAATTAAATTCTCTCAGTTTAATAATATGACAGCGTTTCCTCGTTAGTTTGTTATCAAATACTGGGGAAACTGACTGTACAATGAACAACCAAAGAACAGACGGTAGAATTTTTAATAGAATTAAAAGCAAATGCATTCGTAGGCAACGGCTGTCTGTATTCATAGTTTCGCCCACACTAATAAAAGAGCAAAGAAAATTGAATTTTGCGTTTCTGCATACAGTTTTGCCGTTGTAAAGAGGCCGGCCGTTAAAAAAGGAGATCCGATAATCCTAAGGGTTTAACAAAGAGCTTTGCGAAAGGCCTATGTCCAGCAAAGGACTGGCGCAGGCCGATTATGATGCTCATAATGAACTAGTATAAGTAAATTTGTTCTCTCGGATGGAAATTTAAAGCTATATACTACTTACTTTACACATTATATCTAGTATAACGTTTAACCTTTTGACCGCCACAGCATAAAAGTAGCGTCGTGCCCCCTACGCCAGGCGATGATTAATGTAGTTTAAAATAATAGGTAAAAGGAACACAACAAAAATATTTTTTATGTTTATTTTGAACTGTAAAATAGTCGTATTTTCGACGTGCCATGCCGTCGGGGGCGTCGTGAGTACGGTTTAATTTGACGTGAATGGACGTCCGTGGCGGTCAAAAGGTTAAGCATATATTTTATCTTACATGAACCCAATGTATATGTTCATATAAAATTACATGTTAAAAATACATTTAAAATTAACTGTACTGGCATATGCTTAAGTGTTATATTAAATTTTATCCTTCATCTATCAGTCAAGCAAAGTAGTTATCTATGTTGGAAAATTAGCTATAGCATAACAAACTCCAAAAGAAAGGATATGACTTTCGATAGAGTCGGATTTCGCTTCCATTAGAGAATTGACTACTATTCTAAGTATCAGACCCATAAACTAGACTTTAAAGTTATTAAGAACTATAAGTAAAGCCTTAAAAACTACATTCTACGTTCTCCAAAATCGCGCCAGATAACGTTGCAGCTCAAAGATCACCCACGTGGCTTAAACTAGTTACACACGTGTATCCTTTCTAATCTCAAACGAAGCCTAAAGTCTCACAGTGTAGGCTCTTATGATAAAAATAGACGTTCAAACGTTACATACATATATTATGGCCACGGAATCGGCTATTTCAGGCGCAAGGTGAAAAGTAGCAATTTAAAAATTTAATCACATCTCTGTGCAGAAATATATTTTCGTTATATGATTAGCGTGGCCATTCATTATTAACTCAAAGTGGGACTTCGCCCACAGGGAAGAGGCTTGCATTATTTTTATAGAGTTTGTATAAAATCTAAATTGAATTTTTGCCAACAAAGTGTTTACTGTATTCCAGAATTCAATTTTAAACTTTGTTAAATCATAAAATCTTGTATACTTGGCAGCGAATATCCCTTTTTCAATATGGCAGTTATTATATGCGCCATATTGAAACATACAAGGATTTTCTGTTTTATTTTTGTATCTATAAAATAGCGTATGTATTCAAGGCCTTTCCATTAAAGGATTATCAAGGGTTTAAATAATTTTTGCTCTATGGTTAGTCAAAACTGTCAACTAACTAAAAGAAACGATTTTAAATGGCCTTGTAAACCAATTTTACAAAAAAAAAATACATTTGGTTACAAGAATATTTTAAAAAGCATAATTATAATCTATCACAATATTGCTTTAATCTCTTAACTAACGCTGGCATCTGAGTTTAACCAAACTATTTAAAACGTAAACTTTGTAATGATAGTCTTCTTTTGTTTGAATAGCTTTTTGTATTTTCGTATTTTTGATAACTGAGAGGTTAATATGTCAGACAAAGGCGTAAACGCACAAGGCCTAGTACAGATTATACAAACATAGACTCGTCGGCTTCCCACAGGATTAGGTAGTAAACATTATAATGATACAAAAATATCTCTGTCCAAAATATACACTGCGGCGTACTAATTATAGTATCATCCTCGCCGAGCCGACAAGAGAGCGATTAGCTCGATTTTTATAACGTCTATTCGATTTTGTTTGCTTATAATAATATGAGGACAATTATGTACTGTAATAGAATGATAGGGTTGAAACTGCAGTCCGTTATGTCAGTATAATGTGAGTTGGCAGACATAAAAAAGGTTTGAGAATTTAATGCAAAATATATATATTATTATTGTAACGTCTATATCGCCAATGGGGTAGGCAGAGGTGACTTAACCAAAATTTGCCACTTATGGTTTTAGTTCTCACAAAATAGAGGGAAGACTAGTGCTTTCTAGTAGGCAGAGTTCCAGACTACCCAGAGAAACCCAATACCATTTTGTCCGACACGAGGATCAACCTGAACCTGACCAATCGCCTTGCGACCGAGATTCCAATAAAAAACATACAATTAACGGTCAGAAAGTACAACCAGACACGAACAATTACTCTTGAATGACACAAATAAGTCATATGCGATTCTATCTACAATATTCAGTGCGGCAACAGCAGCAAGATAACCGCTTGTCCATTTCTGCATTTAAAGCTTGTTTGTCAATGGTATAATACAGCCACTTTTATTTACCACTTCTAGAAATGCACAGCAGTATTCCAGTCAGTCCTCAAAGTGCCGAAAATAAAACCATGCCTATCAACACCTTTCCCGGTATAGGACTGGTCCATGTATATCGACACGTGTGGCTACATCACGTATGACGTATGCCGAATGGAGGCCCGCTCGCTCTGTTAACGGACGAGAAAGGCTTTCTGAAATGTTTTAAAAATATTGCAGTGTGCGCGGACACTTTTTTAATTTGATTAAGGTCAGGCACAGGTCGACCTAGACGATGAACAATGGAGTTTTGTTCAATGGTTGTGTGTTTGTAATGTGGAAGTGTTGGTTTGTTTTTTAGTTATTAGATAGTAGTAGCGATACAACAGCATATTTATGGCAAGAAAAATATTAAAATATACATACATACATACATCGATTCACGCCTGTTTCCCAGAGGGGTTGGCAGAGACTACGGATTTCCATTTGCTACCATCCTGACAGACTTCTCTGGCTTCAGTCACTTTCATCACATTCCTCATACACGCCCGTCGGTTTAAGGAGCTCTTAACCTGGCCTTTGTCCAGAACGCCTCCGATCTGATCGAGAAACGTTCGCCTAGGTTTTCCTCTTGCGACTGTTCCATTCACACTAGCCTTATAAACTTTCTTAGTCAGTCTTTCCTCGTCCATTCTTTCTACATGTCCAAACCAGCTTAACATACCCTTTTCTATTCTTGTAACTATATCCACTTTCATGCCGCATCTCTCTCTAATCGCACTATTTCTTATTCTATCTTTCAGAGTCACACCACATATGCTTCTCAACGCTCTCATTTCTACAGCATTAAAATATAAATTACAATATTATAAACAGTAAAATTATAACAAAGGTGTCAGTACATAAAGTTCTAAAACGTTATTTTTATAGTCTTATTTCCTTTAAAATATTATATAATCTCACCCTTGGCTCGAGTTATATCCGTATGAACCTTTATTATAACCATCCGCCTTAATTGAATAACAAACAACCAACATACCATCGTATTTATATTAGTAAGAGATCGAGCGATTACTATTTAATATACTAATTACTATACTGTACGAATAATGTTTGAATAAGATACGGTAACTTAAATACCATAAACAGCTTATAATATTCCCTAAAATATACCTATAGTCTATAACATGTTACGTTTGATTTTCTAACCATAGCATACAAATTTCAAGCCCATGCATTAATTATCAAATTAAACCGGTTGTTATAAATTAATATCTTTATCCATGAGCATGTTACATTATTACATCGTCGGTATACGAGAGTACGTATTTTATATAAACGAGCGATTTAAATTAATTACTCGTGAATGGTTAAACATTTGCTCGCAAACAAACATTTAGCACCGAATTTCTGAGCGCACACATATAATGACACAGAGTAAATAAAACTACAAAAAGTCGTTCATCGCTCAATTGCAAACACAATAAACGTCACAAAAAGCTTTAATTAAACGAGAGTCAACACTAAAATGATCATGGCGTTAATTGATCGTGACCAATAAATAAGTATTGAATAATTACTCGAAACTGTAGCACCCTTTATTCGAACCCGTTGTCGGTTGGCGCACCGTTTAGCACGTTTATAATATAAATTTATTGTCCATAATAGACCGATAAATCGTCAGCGGTCCGTGCCACTCTCTATTATTAATTTCAACGGCGAGCGGCGGTCGCCAATTTATATTCTTTTGCCATATAATGAAGAGCTATCTTGGTGAAAAAAAACCCGTGAATTAACGAGAGCGCAGGAAGACAAAGGAACGGTCGGAGAACCCGACAATTAGACTCCACCGCGACTGGATACGGCCAATTCGCAAACTCATTTGCGCTATTAATAAGGCCCGTCCGAGTGGTCTTTTGACATCACCTGAAAAATGACACGAGTGTTTTACATCGGGTCACCCGAGAGGTTCTCCAATTGTTTTTCGAGTGTACCCCCGCTTCCTTTGTGTGCGAATAAAAAAACAGAACATTATTAGGATGTGTTTTGTTTTTTTGGAAATAATTTGCTTAGACTAACTATATAAGGAAAAAAGCCGCTCGACTTACTTATATTAAAATAAAGAACATCAAATTTCAATATTGATAACTTAACTTTATAGAAACAGTAAAAAAATAAAATTGAATTAGTTGACTCGGATTCTACGTGTCGCAGTAGTTTTCTTTAAAACCTTTTATATTGACTAATTTCTCGACGTTTCCTTTGCTTTTTGCAGACTTGCTTACTACGATAAGAAACCACTTGTGCTAAAAAGGAAACAAAACACAAAATCCCAAAACTATTAAATTAGTTTAATTTCAAAGTGGAGAATTCGCTATGCGTAAACCAGTACAGAGAAGAAATTACCTAAATTTACTAATTTAAAAAACTTAACAGACCAACACAAAGTTATCTAACGAGTCTATTATTAAATTTGAATAAGATATTTTGAGCTTGGCGTCATAATTTTCAAATAATACGACAATCAGAGCGTAAATTCAAAAAAGTCAATTACAAAGGAGCTTCGAGTCGCCGTCGAGTAGGGAGGCTGCAGCCAGTACAAGAGGCTGCCCTCTCAAAAGTCCCTCATTTGTGTTATCAGCACTTTTAAGTGGAGTTCACAATGAGGAGATAAGAACCGTACACCGCCAACAGGTGTCATCACAATTCTTGATAAACGTTTGAATAGTTTTTGTCGAGTATCGAGCCTTTGTAATGACAAAGATAAAACGTTACCGGTCTTCGCCTTTCTCTCTTACAATTCTTAAGGCAAACATCGCGGCCCCTCTTTAGAAGCTTTTCCGTGTAATGTCCTTAATATTTGGTAAATGATCCCATTGTTCGGGAGGTTCTCGGGTGAATAATGTCGACAGTCCGACTTCAATGCCACGCACCTTTTGTAAATGAGGACGCTTTGCTTGTTACGTCACTTGGCAGCAAGGTCGGCTATTATCATTCATATTTTTATAGTTTAATGAAGGTACTATACTCTGATGCAATTCTCGCTCGCTGTTATAAAATAAACTTCGTTGAGATTTTAATGAATTTTGGGTTTTGTATTTGTAAATGAGCTGACAGCGTTGTAACCTTAGATATTCTCTGGCATTCCATTTATACCGCTATAAGAAAAACGAAACAGAGTACACTGCAAGTATGTATGTGTAATTACTGTACGCAATCATCTATCATTTTTGTTCATATATGTATGTGACTCTATTCTCATTGTTTAAAAAAATATATGTCTTTGGAATATCAGGTACAATTCCTTTGTACTTGTTTTATCAGGCAAAAAACATTATAAATTAAACATAATACTTCAACTGAACAGAAAAGTCCGTTAAAGTACTTTTGTAGTATAAAGAGCTACGCATGCAATTCACCCGTAGCTGGTACTACGCAATCACGTAGCAGTTACGTAGCCTTTACAAAGCATTGACTTTTGTTCGTTGTAATTACGAACAAACATTTTATATATAAACATACTCTTTTTTAAAATTAAATGTGGATCGCCAATCGTACTTTAAATAAACATTTTTTTATATATACATACAACGTAGTTAATACCATGTTATATGTTAATATGTTAATACCAATCGCATTAAAAGTTATTTGTTTCCACAATCGAGTAAATAACTATTTCTAGTAATAGTGACATGTTTGATACCCAGATACATTTAAATAATAATTGTAACAGTCTTGTATATAAACTATTCTGCTGGGTACGGGCCTCTTTGCAGTGTGACAAGGGTAAGCCCATAATGATCTAGTGCGAGTTGGCAGACTTCACATATCTTTAAGAATATTCAGACATGCAGGTTTGCTTACGTTATTTTCCTTTGCTGTTCAAGCAAGTGATAATTAATTATTTAATACGCATAACTTTGAAGAATAAAAAGTGTGAGTCTCGGGTTCAAAACCGAGACCTCTGCGCGGTAGTCTAACGGTCAACACTAAGCTATCACTGCTAATTATAACTTTTACTTCTTCTAAATATTACATTATAGAACTGTTATAAAGATAACTGTGCCTGTGTCCTAGACAGCGATGGTCGTGTTCAAAAACAAGTAGGTAATGGTATGCGATAGCCGTGACTTTCCGTGTACACCCATTTATTTCACTTGTTTTTATAAACTTAATTCGAGGGAAGCCAGGTGCTCCATTGTTGTATAAGAAACAGTTTCGTGAACGCTCCTACGAATGTACAAGGTAATAACATTAAAATGCCACTGTAGAGAGAGAGTTAAAACTTTATAGCATTTAAATATTCTAAGGTACAACTAGATATAGACATAGTCTTACGCCTGTATTTCCGAAGTAGTAAATAAGAGACACTTACATATATTATGCCAGTCATTGTTTTAGATTTTACGTTATAGAAACCTATTACGTAAAATCTTAAACAATGGTTGAAATTATAATGTTACCAACACCGTTACCAACTATAGTGCAAAACTTCGGCCGGAGAATTTCATGACAGAAAAACGCAAGAACACTTTGTCTGACCCGCAAATCCGCCCTGGGACAGGGCGGATTTGCCGCCTTTGCCCTACCCGGGAATCGAACTTCACCTCATGCACAGCCGTAGTATTTTCTAACGGAGCCACTAAGACAGTCAGATTACTTTGTTATTATTTAATATATAGAGCAGTTATATACTTTGTGACCGTTGTTTCAGCATTTTTAAGCCATCTAGCGACATAGGATATAATCCTAGTACTTAAGCAGCCTTTTTAAAAATAAAGAAATTGTGATTGTATACGCGAGAGCAAGACAAAAGCTATACAATATGTAACGCACCATCTCACTCTCACGCATGCAATCACAACGCATTAACAGATCGTCGTATAGCCCCAGATACATGTAAACATCCTAACCACTATTTGGAAGTGAGGTTCTATGAGGACATTCGCATTCGTTCCGTCGCCGCGTGGTCTCAACGACACGTGTAGAGGCAGAACACGTCTCGAAACATGTTGTTTGTTTTTGAAACTGCAAATTGTGTAGCAGCCATGATGTACCGGCTTAACAACTGTGTCGTCTACCTTTTTTTATTGCATTTGTAACTTAATACAGAGATAGTCTTACGCCATAAAGGCAGAGACGAGACGCTCTAGATAAATAGGCAGAGTTGTATTACATCTAAATTTCATTAGCTATGGTTTCGACTTAACAGGGAGCGAGGCCATTGACGTTACCTGGCACAATTTCAGATTCCGTGCATCTGAGATTTTCTTGAAAAAGCAAAGAAGAACGTCATGTGCAGTAATCAAATAAACTATAATTTAATTATTGTCAGCCTGTACTGTTCCATTGTAGGGCAATAGCTTATCACATATCTATCTCCATTATGATTACATATTTTAAAAAAGATTGGGGCCGTCTTTGGGGAAAACTCTAATCCTTGATCATAAACACTTCTTTATAAACCACAAAAAAGGGCGGGTCGGGTGCTTGTTTCTGATATTCTCTTAGGAGTTATTAAGGAGGTCAAAATTTCGTTATTTTTTGCGTAGGACGTACCATTTCTGAGATATTAATATTCTAAAATAATTAAAAAATAGAAAGCGTGGAAGTGTGACGATGACGAAGCGTGACGATGACGCGAGTTCTATGATTTTTGTTCACCCAAGAAGTGCTCAACGCGCCTAAAGAAGTTTTCACTTCAAAAATCATTGATGTTTTGCATCACTTAAGATGCTTATAGAATGCAATCTTAATTTCTACGCCACTAATAGCTGGCAAAGTGGCATCACTTGTATAAAAACTACCATAGGTTGTACAATACATGCATATACTGGTACCATAGCAGTATAAAAAGTAAAATATTTCTCTGAATAGACACTAATACCTCACAGATACGTAACATAAAATACATTCACAGTACAAGTGAGAGCACGTCAACAAGATTTATTTAGTTGGAAGTCGAAGTAGGTAGTGCAGGTTTACGTCGGAGGCGCCGGTGCATCCTGTAGTTCTCTATTTCCGAATCTATTTTTAGAACAACTTGGCGCGATAGCTCTCAACATACACGTCACGAACGATTAGGTGCATGCTGCTATTTAAACTGGGAAAAGTTTTATATAGTAGCAGCTTATGTAAGAACGCTGAAGTCTTTCATACTTCGCAATGCCGTGTGCATTGCGAAGTATGAAAGACTTCAGCGTTATATAAAATCGTTTCTTTTTATACAACTAAGGTGGCAAACAAGCATACGGCCCACCTGATGGTAAGTGGTCACCGTAGCATATGGATGCCTGCAACACCAGAGGCATCACTTGTGCGTTGCCGACCCTTTAGGAATGGAAGTGGGAAGGAGAAGGAGCGGGAATGGGGGAAAGGGGGTGATTGGGCCTCCGGCACTCTTACTCACCGACCGAAACACAACAGTAGGAATACTGGTATTTCACGTCGATATTCTGTGAAAGGGTAGTCCTTCCCTGGTCGAGCCGGCCCATTCATGCATGATATATGGAATCAGCGAGGCTCTACTACTCTTAAAAACATCTTTTCAAAGTAATTTTTTGCACTAGTGCCGTTTGATAATTTTAATATATTACTTTGAACCTCTACTTCACCATCTTGAGAGTTGTATTATTTAAATTGGTGTAGGTGTTCCAACGAAAATTTGCTACAGCGGGATAAATAAAAAAAAACTAGCAAATTTTACATACCTGAATTAGGCCGTTTGGAGGTTCATTTGCCGATTACCAACTGCTACGTATAGGCTTGTTCCCTATTACGCAGATCCTACATCTTAGTTAGCTGAATATTTATGACTTCTCCTTCCCCTAACCCATCAGAGAACCGAAGTCGTGATGATATTTCATTTTAACGACTTAATATGGCCTGTCTCAATTCATGTCCAGATGTTATTAAATTGAAATGAAAGTGGGTGGTGCTTACGTCACGAGGGTGCAGCTAACATGTTATGACGTCACTGGCGATTAGGTGCATCATGTTATTAACTCTTTATCTATAGACGTAGCTTCACACCTTTTACGCGGAGGGGTAAGCAAAGACTATGGATTACCAATTGCGTTACGATTCTGTGATATAGTTTCTACTTTATTCCCCCTCATTATAATGTTCTCATTCTCACCCTAGAGTTTATTATACATTCTGTCCCTCTTTTAAATCTATACATATACACGTGTATACATCATATGTTACTCCGGGGTAGGCAGAGGTGCGTTACATTCACATTTCAATCAAATATCGTTTTTAAGTCGTATGCTATAGGGCGAAAGTCTCTTACCATCTACTAGAAGCTGTGCTTCTTCTAAAAAAGATTCATAACAGGAATCCCCAGTAAAATTTTGCTTATTAGATTTCTCATCCTAAATCGAACTCGTGACCTTTCCGACTGTGACCGGCAGACATTAGAACTACTATCAAGGACCAATAATATTACAATGAAATGAAAACAATATAAAATGTCTATCTATAAAATCGATATGAAAACCTTTTAAGGATTAAGGTCAGACGTTGCATGTTACAAATACATAAAAAAAGTTATTTAAATTTTCCATTTATCGATCCGTCTGTAAGGGATAGTCTTTAGAATGACTGAACCTACCACACTGATATTTCGCACACTTTGTATAAAGAAACAGGCGAGAAGTAATTTGGAATATAGAGCTTCTATAATTTAAAAAGAAACAGTTTTTGAAGTGAAATATTCTTTAGGCGCGTTGAGCACTTCTTGGGTGAACAAAAATCATAGAACTCGCGTCATCGTCACGCTTCCACGCTTTCCATTTATGAACTATTTTAGAATATTAACAATATCTCAGAAATGGTGCGTCCTACGCAAAAAATAACGAAATTTTGACCCCCTTAATAACGCTCAGGAATGCAATCTACCCATTTTTTTTTGGTTATAAAGAAGTGTTTATGATCAAGGATTTAAGTTTTCACTTCTATCGGCAGACCCCAATGACGGCACCAATTTTTTTTTAAATTTCCTTTTACAGGCGATGTTTAAACGGCGAAGGAAAACATTGTGAGAAATCCTGCATGTCTGAGATTTCTCCATAATGTTCTCGTAATTGTGTGAATCTGCCAGTCAGCACTAGGTCAATGTGGTGGACTACGGCCTAAAACTACTCAAACTGAGAGGAGCTCCGTGCCCAGTAGTGGGTTGTTTATATACATGACTAATCCTAACTTCCTAATCCTATCCTAACTAATATTATAAAAGCGAAAATGAGTTTGTTTGTTTGTTTGTTACCTTTTCACGCTTAAACCATTGAACCGATCATCCTGAAATTTTGCATATACGTTGACAGGTGTACAGAAACGGACATAGGCTACCTTTCATCCCGAAAAAATTACTGTTCCAGAGGAAAACAATAATGACGTTCTTATGATAATAGATGGCGCCACGTGTCTTTCGAATTATGATTGAATTATATTATTACAAGCAGAGTACAACCCGAATTGATTGTCAAATTCTAAATTACGCGAGTGAAGCCGCGGGCAAAAGCTAGTATTATCATACAGGCGAAGTCGCAGCTAATGGTAAGTAACAAATAAATGCACAGTCACTAATTACTTGCTTCAAAACGAAAGTCATTGAGTGTAAGTAAGTTAAGCTATCGTATTTTTTTAAATGGCAGCAAACAAATATACCTGTACGGTAAGCAGTTACCGTAGTTTATGAGGTTTTGGATTCCAGGGGTAGAACCTTACTTTTTTATAACACCCAGACTAGTAACTGACTGCAAGGATGGCGTAGCGGTTTACGTGGTCGCCATTGCCACTGCGCCTAGTGTTGTGAGTTCGAATCCCACACGGGAGAAAATTTGTGTGATCCACAAATGGTTGTTCTAAGTCTGGATGTTACTTGTACAACGGACTTGTCTGAATGATTGTGTATTTCCCGCGATACAGAAATTATTTCTAGAGCGGGAGTTGGTTTTTACAATATAACTAGCTGTCCCGACAGAAGTTGCTACGAAAGCATGAAAAAAAAAATCTGTACCATTCTCGAATCCACTCGAACACACACAAAAAATTTCATCAAAATCGGTCCAGCCGTTTAAGAGGAGTTTAATTGCAAATACACGCACAGAAGATTTATATATATAAAGTAAAATCAATATGAACAAATTTTTGACACGTGTGTGTATCAAACTCACGATAGTTAGCGCAATGGCAATGACAAGGCGATCATATAAAACACTATGCTTTACGTTCAGTTGTAGATTAAGAGATGGGATAGGTTCGTATATTAGCCTCTTAGTTACCGGGCAACGGGAAACTAAATAACAATATTAGTACTCCCAAGCCGGTTACCTGTAAGCCATTAGTATGCTCAGAGCAAGCCAATTATTTTGGTACCTGCCATCACCTAATAATTGGCAATGTTTAGCTTTCGGGAAATGTGGCTGGTAGATAACAACAGGTTTGGGCTAAAACAGATAGCGAGATACGAGTGTAGTGCACCTCTGCTTACCTCATTAGGGATATATAGGTCTGAATGAGTCTTTAGGTTCGAGTCTTATAGGTAAGTATTATACTATGATTATAATGATATCCATATAAGGCTATCCTGCTTATTTAAATGTTAATTTGTGAAGGTGTTTGAATAATTGTTATTCAATCACCTCTAAACTGATGAAGAGATTTGGATAAACCTTGGCTTAGATAGATCATGTCTTTTGTTCTTATCTCGATATCCTTGTGACACACGGTGACATGCGGGCTAAGCAACCAGACTTTAGTAAAAGTATAGTTGTTCTAAATATTTGCTACCTCTACAATAATCACAACTACGCACTCTTGAAACAAAAAAAAACGCAGCTAATCCTACCACGGCGCAGGAACCTTTAGCAACATAAGTACATTTAACAAATTTACAAAAATGTTTTTGACGTGACAACGTCTAATAAATCGATGAACGCCGGCTGCACGTACGAAAAAGGATGACTCATTGTCCCGTTACGCTCATTGTAACGTTACGATCGGAGCGAGAGCGCTACACGAGCGAAAAGCACGCTCGTGACGTTGTCACGTTAAACTATCGTCCGTAAACCGACTTTACAGACAACCAATTTCTTTTTAATAATTATTAATCTATATTTTTGAACTAAACCTTAACTTGTTAGACAAAACTTGAATTTTGAAAAATTTTGAAAAAGACTCAATCGTAATCTCGTAAAAACGCGCCTCGGTGCAGATGCACTGGCCGCACCGACGGCACACCTCGCACTCCCGTCTTACTACAACTTGCACCGCTCTATATCCGTTATATTGAGCGAGTTTCATACAAAACCGTTTTTAACTTGGCCGATCGGAAGGCAAAGTAGGCCATCCATGCTACATTGTTTGGTGACACTGCTTGTACTAGCAATGTTGGTTTACTTGCGACATGTAATGCTTTTAAAACAAGTTAAACATTTTCAGGATGTCTTCTGCTTTAACATTTGTTTCATGGTAATGACATAATATTCATTACACGTACACCTGCATTTCATCGTAGGAGTAGGATGTATATTAGATTAGATTCTTCTGCGCGTTATGTAGATTTTATCAATTTATTTTTATTCCTCGGAAACTGTACTTTTCCTGGATAAAAGGTACCCTATGTCTGTATCCTGATAGCTGATTTTTATTTTTATTTTATTTTATTTATAAGGTTCACCAACAATTGATTACACTGTTACAAGATGTGATACATTCATAAAACTCATTACTAGCGTAACAATCTCTTACAGGTAAACACAGCATGCATAATTTTTATATCTTAAGTTTACAATTACCAGTTCAAAGACAAATCAATCAATACAAGAAAAAATATGTAGACAGAATTAAAAATAAATAAATACACAAACAAACAAACAAACAAATCAACCAACCAACCCCAATACAGAGAGAGCATTAGGCGTTATGATAGCTTGAAATAATTTTTTTTGATCCTATTAAGTGAGTCAGCATGCACGTCAATTAGATCACTTAGGCTATTTAACAACTTGCTTAGTCGGGGGATCGGAGAATTTGCGCCGAAGACGGTTCTACGGAGTGGAGGATGTAAAGGCGTGATGGGAGCTCCAGGATTTCTGGCGGGGACACGGAGTTTTAAATATTTCAGCAATTGGGGACAATCAATTTCATGCTGTATAATTTTAATTAAGAAAAGGGAATCAAGAATATCTCTTCTTTTCTGTAAAGACATCATTTTAAAGTGAGAAAGCCTGTCATTATAGGACACCTTTATCTTTGCAATCCCAGAAGAATATGCCAAATGCCACAAAAACCTTTTTTGAACCCTTTCTAGCCTAAGGGCGTGGGTGGAATAGTGCGGCCTCCATACTGTGCTACAATATTCTAGTGAGCTGCGGACAAGACAATTATAAAGTGAAATCTTAGTTTTACTGTGTCGAAAGCTAGTAACATTTCTAATAACGAAGCCAAGCATTCTTGATGCTTTTTTAATTACATTTTCAATATGGGGCACAAAGGTTAACTGCTTATCGAATAATATCCCTAGATCTCTTAACATGTCTACTTCCTGGATTTGTGAATAGCCAATGTGATAATTAGAAGAAAGTAATTTCATCTTCCGGGAAAACTTTACGTGATAGCACTTTTTAATGTTCAAACTCATATCATTCTCATCGCACCACTTCGCTAACACATTAACATCTCTCTGGAGTAACTCCGCATCAAGGACTGAGTCAATTAATCTACAAAATTTAAGGTCGTCTGCATACATGTAAAAGTCTGAGTATTTGAGTCTATATGGAATATCATTAACAAAATAGTTAAATAAAATTGGACCAATGACCCTGGGGCACACCAGATGTAACGTTGTACAATTTAGACTGAAAGCCGTTAATGACTACAAAAAAGGAACGATTACTGAGGTACGATTCTAACCAGTTACGTAAGGAACCAATGATTCCATATGCGGTAATCTTCTGCAAAAGTATATGATGAGGGACGCGGTCAAACGCTCTACTAAAATCGGTATAAATAACATCGACTTGTTTCCCAGAGTCTATTGCACTCGCTAATGTCTCAGTAAAAGTCACCAAATTTGTGCAAGTAGACCTGGAACCCACAAAGCCATGCTGGGAACTGCTCAGGTACAGCTTAAGGTGCGCCTGCAGATAAAGGCAAATAAGTGACTCAAAGATTTTGGCAAAAGTAGACAGGATAGAAATTGGTCTGTAGTTACCTACATAATTGGTGTCACTACATTTGTGTACAGGCACGACTTTAGCTTCTTTCCAAATGTTGGGAAATATTCCTGTACTAAGCGATCGATTATATATTAGCAGTAAAGGAGCTGTTAAAGGACGCGCACACATGGATACAAAAAAGGGAGGAATCCCGTCAGGACCAGCACCTTTTTTACGATCTAGAGACCTTAGTTTGGTTAGGAGAGCATCATACTGGATAGTGGGGGCTGATAAAGGCAAACTATAAGCAAGCAGGCTCTGCAAATATTCTGAAGCTGCAGGTTGATATAAGCTCTTTGGAGTGCTGTACATACAAGAAAAGTGCGCAGCGAACATTTCTGAAATTTCAATACCGTTTGAAGATGACGTTATATCATCGGACATTGTGAGGGGATAAGGACTTGTGCCTCCCCTTTTAACTTTGATATAAGCCCAGAAGCGGTTCGGGTTATTAATTATATCATTTTCTAAGTCTCTAATATATGTATTTGTTGTAGCAAGAAGTGGCCAAAACATTGCATCGCTTGCTCAATAACTTAAGTTCAAGTTCATCCATAGGATTGCCATAAATTTTATGCCGCCTTCTTAGCTTTTCTTTTTCTCTTAGCGTTCTTATTAAGTTTTTATCAAACCAGAGAGGGTACGACTTTCGTTTGCGTGTGTTATTAGGAGCATACTTTTTTATAAGAGTATTAAGTTTGTCATAGAAGCAACTAAGCATATTATTTACGTCGAGAGCTCCATCAAACAAGGAACTCCAGTCCGTCTCATCTAGATGTCTACAAATACTGTCATAGTCTAATTTAAAGTAATTAATCCTGTCGCTACTCTTGTATGGAAGTCTGGTGTCCTTGTAAGATGTAAAGGAAATTTCAATTGGAGGATGAAAAGTATCGACAACACTCAGTGGATTATTGGCAAGTTTTACGCATCCTGAAGTTAAAGAGGTCAACACAAGGTCTAATATACGCCCCGACTTGTTTTCAACATTATTAAGATGTGTTAGTTTGTTTATATGAATAAAATCAGTTAGTAAGTAACCTATACCTGGCGCTGTATAACCATTATCTGACTCACTTACTAAGCTCCAGTTAATGATTCCTAAGTTAAAATCGCCCACTATGCAGACTTGTAAGCCCGATTGTTCTAATCCATTATTACAAGAGTCTAAGAAATATTCTACGGTCGTACGAAGCACATGTGGGGGCAAATAAACTGATACACGTTGTATGCAAAATTTCATGATGATCGGTTGAGTAGTTAAGGCGTGAAAGCGTAGCAAACAAATTAACTCACATTCAAATTTATTAATATTAATAATAATATTCTATCACATATGCAACACCATCTAGCCCAAACTAAGCAGAGCTTGTACTATGGGTACTAGACAATGGATAAACATACATAATTATATACTTTTTTTTGTAAATACATACATATTATACATAGAAACACCCAGACCAAGACAAACATCCATGTTCATGCACACAAATGTTTGACTTGTGTGGGAATCGAACCCGCGATCTCAGGCGTGGCAGTTGGTTACACTAACCACTACGCCATCTAGGCCGACATAATAATATTAGTTAGGATACTTTCCTTGTCTTACCGCTTCGTTGTAAATACAGCCGGCTAAATGTGGCTTTATACAATACAGTATATCCACTTCTATTTATTCGTTTGCGTGGCCAATGTCCTAAATCTCAAATTCATCGCTGTCCCGCGCGTTAATCACCGACATGTCTGCCCACTAATCCATGTATATCACCGCCATTACCCAGGCAATGTTGTACAATACCCGCCTAACGCTCATTTACGAGTTCTCTCTCTAAAACTCGGTAATAACGAGAAGAAATATCAAATAAATTCATTTTATTATCACGAGTACTTCCAAATTGCAGTCAGAATACGAAACAAAAAGTAAAGTAAGGATAAAACGAAGATTTTTATGTAAAGCCTAAGCCCGTGACATGTTTGGAGTTCTGTACCACAAAAGAAAAAGTAATCCTTATAGGATCAGTTCGATGTCTGTCTGTCTGTCAAGATTCTTGGTCTCAAGATCGTATGGAGGTATCAAGTTTGAACTAATACTAACTACTCAGGTCTGCTATCCTTTAGAGCTGTAAAAAGCAAACTTCTAATTCAAGGCAAACAAGCTTTATGTTCGACTGCACGGATAGCGTAGCGGATTTAAAGGTCACCTCGAGACTGCCACTGCACCGAGTGTTGTGGGTTCGATCTCCACACGCGACAAAATTCGTGTGATTTACACTGTTCCGAGTCTGAGTGATCTTTGTGTCCGTTATTTGAATGTTTGTTTAGTCCCTCGGAACACAGGATATATTCCTAGTACAGGCGTAGCCTTCCAAAATAAATAAAAAAAATTGGCAGTCTTTGGGGACTGCCGATAGAAGTGAAAACTTTAATCCTTGATCATAAACACTTCTTTATAAACCAAACATAATTCCAAAATGGAAAGCGTTTGGTGACGATGACGCAAGTTCCACGATTTTTGTTCACCCAAGAAGTGCTCAACGCGCCTAAAGAAGTTTTCACTTCAATAAAAATGTTTTCATTAGATAAAGATAGATAAATCTGATTGATATATAGTTTAGTTTAATATTTGTTAAGCAAAACAGGCTTGCTCATACTATGTTTAAGCAAACAAGAAAGCCGCTAGCGTTGCATTTACTTCGGTACAAACGTCAGAACAGATCGCATAGTGCGATAGTCTATCTCGGCGTTGAATTTATGACGTGACGTGACGTGACCCGAGACGTGTCACGCTGCGAATGTGTCACGTAAGCATAGCGTTTTATTTTAGTTAAAGCGCTGAGTGCAGCGAATGACGTTGAACATCAGCTTTTATTATCGGTGTATGTGCAAAGTCGCAACGACTTGCAACCATAAGCTATTTTTAGATAAAGTACAACATACTGTATATTATATTTATCTTATAAAAAAATAATTGGTTGTCTGTAAAGTCGGTTTACGGACGATAGTTTAACGTGACAACGTTATAACATAATTTCTTTCGCGTAACGTTACAATGAGCGTAACGGGACAATGAGTCATACTTTTTCGTGCGAGCAGCCGGCGTTCATCGATTTATTAGACGTTGTCACGTCAATATTAGAATTTTGAGCTTTAAAGTACTTACTACTTAAATGGTATCTTGTCCCAACTAGTTATATAAATGCTAATGTGAGTTTGTTTGTTTGTAACGCTTTAACGCTTCAACACTCGACCGATCGTCAAGAAATTCGCAAACACGTTTTCAGGGATACAGAAAAGGACATTATGGTACCTTTCATCTAGAAAAAATACTGTTCCCGAGGGATAGAAATTTATTGACAAGATGTAGATTAACGCAAGCGAAGCCGCAGGCAAAATCTAGTTTTTATTAATTGTGAATGTGAAATGATATGTGAATACTAAGATGAAACATAAGATTTTTTTGTTTTATGTGTTTTTACGTAATGCTGTATTCCTAAAACTCTCATAAACTCAGCTTATTTTACTGTTATCGCGTATTACACACATGATCTCGTTTAAAAACATCTTGCATACATCCTCTTAGTATCGCAGACGTGATAGGCAGAAGCCTGAATTATCCATGAGACATCTGTTTCAAACCGTCACCTCGTGCTTCTTGCCGTAGATTATTCAAACACAGATGGCATCATCATAATTTCATACTTTACGACATTTTTTATACCCCAAAAGAAAAGTACGGATTTATTTTTTGAATGACCATTTGTAGTACTATCATAATCATAATTTCGTTACATATCTGACATTTTACAATTATGTGACTACTGACTTTATTAACTGACATTTTATCGTTTTAATTTTTTACTTTATTTTTGACATGCATATTTTATAATTTTAATGATATTAGATCTTTATTTATTTTTTAATTTTACTTGCATGCATTATACATATTATGAATATTATTAATAATTCTATTTTCTTTTTTAAAATGACACCTTTGTAATTTTATGTGCGTCAAATCAATTATTTTTTAACATAATTTTGAATATTTGTATACCCTAAGGGTAAAACATGATGAGCCCCTAATACACTATAACATCATGCATTTTATGTAAATGTACTCATGTTTTATACAAATAAACTGATCTTTATCTTTATCTTATTCTTTTCGCCAGAATTGTTCTGCCTAACGATTTAGATGAAAATACGATAATTAGCCCGAACTTAGCAGGCCCTCGTTTAATTATGAAACTTCCGTAGTTCGGAGACGGGATAAAATTTCTAAATATCTCATAAACTTGATTTAAAGTAACCGTGCTGTTTTGTTAATTAAAGACCTTCGGCTATTTGAACGAGTGTTATTTAGGAAATATTAAATAAGTTTTGAATTAGTTTTGTTAATCTATACGTAGTGTATTCAGTATTTATAAATAATTATGTATATTATTACATTATAATAACCATTATAATAGTAGATATACTAAAAGAGTTATTTTTAATCAGTGTAAAGGAAGGCATTTTTATATGGCGTTTTCATCAAGGTAAGCATTTTTGCCAAATATACTGCAAGTTAGTATACAATGTAAGTAATATAAAAATCCGTTCAGTGATTTTTACGGGATGTTGGTACAAACAGACAGACAATAACTCTATAAACAATTGTTTTGTGTTCAGAAACATCGAAATTATGGATACCGATTAGCTTTTTAAAATATTTCCAATAACACAACCTCATTAAAATTGTATCATATTATTAATACATATATTTTTACTTTGTCCTAATAGGGCTAATGTAAATGTAAATTCACATTAATAAGTGTGACTTTGAAGTTCGTATGTGTTACTTTGTGACATAAATAAACATATTTTTGATTATGGCAACTAAGATATGATCTTTTTTGTAACATATTTTTCTGCCAATGGCGTATTTATTAGTCGGCCTCGATGGCGTAGTGGTTAGTGTAACCGACTGCCACGCCTGAGGTCGCGGGTTCGATTCAAACATTTGTGTGCATGAACATGGATGTTTATCTTGGTCTGGGTGTTTCTATGTATAGTTTGTATGTATTTACAAAAGAAAGTATATATGTATGTTTATCTATTGTCTAGTACCCATAGTACAAGCTCTGCTTAGTTTGGGCTAGATGGTGTTGTGTGTATGTGATAGAATATTATTAATATTTATATTATTATTTTTCCTACGCTGAAAACACTTCTAACACCTGCTTAATATTAGCCTACGAATCGAACTGATAATAATATCTCTAGTACCATATCATCCTATACGACGCCTTCGATATCCTCTCAAAGCATTTATGAATTCCCGACCTTATTTAAAAATGTATCGTATATCCATACAATAAGATACATATTCGCATAACTATATTCCTGGAGCCCTTAAATGATTGCCACCCTTAGCAGTTAGAGTTATAACAAACGCTTTTATGTGAAAATTGCTTTGACTATTGTGATTTGTGCGCGCAATAAAATGTTATTAGAATACGTTGGGTATTACGCATGAGTAGAGAAACAGGGATGGAGAATACAGGTATATAGATACAAGATAGGGACACAGATTTCTTATGAAGTAATAAACTAAACTATAAACTATAAACAGATAATGGTGCCAATTCTGTGGTCACAAAATTCTCTAAACTTAACTAAAAATCACTAAAATTTTGTTTAGTCCTGTCAAACGACATTTCGTATTCTGAAATCGTTAAACCTAACAGGACTAAACAAAATTTTAGTGATTTTTAGCTAAGTTTAGAGAATTTTGTGACAACAGAATTGGCACCATTGTCAAATAATTTAAGTCGGAACTACTAGTACCTACTCGTATCAAATTCAAAGGCTTTCTTTTTAGAAAGACCACTCTCGCTATGAATGTTTCCTGTGTCGTGGAGGACTTTACACACATTTAAACAACGGACACAAATAACAGCCAGACTCGAAACAACTATTTATGGGTCACACAAAGTTTTGTCCCGTGTGGGATTCGAACACTCGGCGCCGTAGCATTGGCGAGGCGACCACTTAAACCGCCACGTCATCCGTGTAATCAAATGCGAGATAACGACGCAGATAACACAGAAACATTCAATTTAACTAGTACCTGATTGCTTCGTTTAAAGTCTTCTCTAAGATATTAAAATTTCTAATTGTTCTAATATTTTTTGACATGGAATGTTCAGTAACGAGAGAGATGAGTCTATGTCCAGTAAGCTGCAGTAGACAGAGCGCCTGTTATGTAGGACCTAATTGTGTTGTTGAAACCTAATCCGTCGCGTCGTTAGGAAATGTGTGCTATTCTGTATAGAATGGATTTTGGTGTTATTTGGAGAAAAGCTCACAATTATTATTTTATCACAATATTTTGCGTTTGCCGGCGGCTTCGCTCGCTCGGGAATAGTATTTTTTTCTGGATGAAAGGTACCCTTTTTAGTATTCCTGACGTGTATGCGAAGTTTCATGATGATCGGTCGAGTAGTTAAAGCATTAAAGCGTAACAAACAAACTCAACAGCATTTATAATATTAGTTAGGATGTATGTATGTACGTATGTCTGCCTTTAAGTACTTAAATCATTCTTCAGCTATCGCTAAGGTAACAGTTGTTCACTGTGGACGAAAAATATTTGTCATTCGCTTTTAAAGTAACATAAAGTGTCCGAACAAGTTATATGTACGAGTGGGTAATAACTCCACTAATAGCCGTATTGTCTGGAAAGGTGAAGATTGAATTGAGCGTAACCGTGAGCATAATTCGTATTAAATACTAATTTGTTTGAAAATAGAAGGAACACATATGTACATACACCAAATACACCAAAAATATACACCACAAATATTTTGAAAATCATAATTAATACATGATTCTGTCACGAGTAAAAACATGTCCAACAACAAGCTTAATAAGAGAAATTCTCTCTTTTAGGACACAAAACTAACTTTAAATCAACTAATAGAACGAAAACCAATCTGAATGAGGAACACACACACTTTAAATACCTAGGAAGAATCGAATGTACTAATGCACCAAGTATTGTCACAGAACATTCGTTCCATCCAACCAATGTAGCACTACCAAGCGAAGAGTTCGAAACTTGCGCATATCACAGATTTTATCAGGTCATGTTCGCAACAACACCGTGTCGAAAGATACATGACTGTTAACTGTTACCTACTTATAACGTCATTTAATTGATCTATTGTTTTTCTTTTAATTGTATTCCATAACTTTAATTGTAATTAATATAAAATATTTAATTTTGAATTTTGAATTTTAATGAATAATTGTATTGTATTCTTTTTATTTTTTTACATTTATCTTATATAATATTTTCTCTTCTTCACCTAGCCGCCTAATTGTATATACATTTTTTTCTTTCAAATGCTGTGCTCAACCTTAATCGGATCTCAAATTTACATAAATTATTTCTATTACTATTATTATTATTCGTATACTTATTTAATTTGACATCTGTAGTTGTGCCTATTTAATAAATAAATAAATAAATAACCTATCAGCTTAATAGCATATCGAGCAGCATATCGAGACATAATGATAAAGATATTGTGTAAGGATCCCGGCGTCCATACGCCGATAGAGGAACTAAATACGCAAGTCAATACCCACCTTAACAAATATTCCAGAAACTTCCAAAAGAGTTCACGAACAATCGTCTATATTACGGTATTGCCATTCAGGCATATAAAACATGTATTTATGAACCACACTGATGGATTACACCGGCTCCTTATGAGACATCGTAAAGACCTTTATGAGTGGTTCGCCTCGAGTTATGGACGCATTAAAGTATTTTGCCCAACAACCCTAATGTATTGCTTACTTTAATTATGGATACTTGTATGAATTGGATATTGGTGTCCTTTGGATAATGCTGTGTAAGGGTAGGGACGCGCGGTTATGACCTATATACATACCTTCACACACAAAAAGCGCTCAACACCCTACTAACACTTAATCCTGATTGCGAGAAAGAGTGTGCTAAGTTATTATTTATTCATTTGGTCACAAAGTAACACTTATGAAAGTCAAAATATATACATCGGTTAGTGAGTTTACTAAATTACTGAAGCTAAATTTAGGTTAGTTGCTAGGTTCAGGCAAAGGCTATGAGAAGAAACATGCAGGAAACTAATAAATATATAAATAACAATAGAAGTCAATGAAATAATAATATAATATGTTATTTGATTTGTGGATGTGATCGATTATATCGTTTTAATAAACTATAAATAAGTACCAATACATATATGTATATAAAGCATTGGCATCCAATTTTTAACGTGCCTATTTAATAAAATCATCCGCGATGGAATACCTGCAGAATGGAGAAAAAGTTTTCTCATCCCATTCTTCAAAAATAAAGGTGACGTCAGACTGTGTGAAAACTATCGCGCTGTAGAACTTATGTCCCATACTTTAAAAATATGGGAAAAAGTCATCAACAACCGACTGGTGCGACTAACAAGCCTGTCCGAAAACCAATGTGGTTTTGTAGCGGAGAAATCAGCAACCGACGCGCTGCACTGCTTGAAGATATTTCTGGGAAAACGAAGAGATATGAAAAAAGACGTCCATCTAGCCTTTATTGACCTTGAAAAGGCATTTGATCGGGTTCCACGACAACTAATTTACCAGTCTATGCGGTCGCAAAATGTTCCAGAATACTACGTCAAGGCTGTTGCCAACATGTACTACAAGGTCTCTACCAAAGTAAGAAGTCCGGCAGGAACAAGTGAAGAATTCGAGGTAAGAGTAGGTGTACACCAGGGATCGGCTCTAAGCCCTTTACTTTTCAACCTAGTCATGGAACACCTTACTGCAAACATACAGAAAGAGCCACTCTGGGACCTACTATATGCGGATGATATTGTTCTCATTAGAGATAGCCCGGTGGAGCTTGAAGAAGCACTCGAGAACTGGAGATGCGCATTAGAGACAGCTGGACTAAAGATCAATCGGCAAAAGACAGAATACATGCGATGTTGCTATACGACAACCATCCAGCAACCCACTATAAGAATTCAAAGCCACCAGCTAAAGGAAGTTGACCACTTCAGATACCTAGGCTCTGTCATCTCTAACAATGGCACGACTGACGCCGACATAACTCACCGCATCAACACTGGATGGATGAAGTGGCGACAGCTCTCAGGCATGCTGTGTGATAACAGAATGCCTGTACAAATGAAAGGAAGGGTTTATAAAACTGCAGTCCGTCCAGCCATAATGTACGGTGCCGAATGCTGGCCAATAAAAAAGACCCAGGTCAAAAAAGAACACACGACTGAGATGAGGATGCTGAGATGGGCAGGTGTCACTCTTAAAGACAGAGTAAGAAACGAGCATATTCGAGGAAGTTTTAAGATCCGCCCAATCGAAGAAAAACTGTCCGAAGCGCGTCTGAGGTGGTATGGGCATGTGATGAGGAGGCCCGACGATC
The DNA here is from genome assembly GCA_963564715.1 of Catocala sponsa. Taxonomy (NCBI): domain Eukaryota; kingdom Metazoa; phylum Arthropoda; class Insecta; order Lepidoptera; family Erebidae; genus Catocala; species Catocala sponsa. Next base: position 20,988,624 of record OY751341.1, on the reverse strand, counting down.
ATATGACTAAGCAAGTCCTCTACGTACATCCAGGTACAAGGAAGCAAGGCAGACCCCTACTTACTTGGATGTCTGTGGTCAACAATGACCTGAAGCAAGCTCAAGTGAATGACTCGACGACCCACAATCGAATCATCTGGCGAAGAATGACGAGGAGAGCCGACCCCAATTGAAATGGGATAAGGCTAGGCAAAGAGAGAGACATATATGTATATAAAGTAATATGGTAAATAGTAAATAATATCACGTTTCAGTGGGCGAAGCCCGAAGGCGAAAATGAAATTTATTATTTATTTATTAACTTGGACATCTAGTAGTTATTATATCAATGCTTATAACAAAAGAAATACTAATACTAGCACTTAATGTATAACTTATGTATAGTATAGTAATCACTGACCATATCATGTAAAACCATAACACGATCCAATAAAATCCAAACTAATTATTTACTCAGCTTTTTTCATTCTCCATGGAAAAATTTAAGCGCTCAATTGACTGTAAAATAATATTTAACTAACTGGAAAGATACCTCGAACGGAAATAATGCTGAACGTCGGCAAGTAGACTGTTAGAGGACACTTTTTTTCTTTATAAAAATACTATGTTTTAGATCTAGTGAAAATTTGGTTGACGTAAAATTGGCGAGGGAGCTATTTGGCGAAATTGATTTCCATACTTCTTAGTAGGAGGCTCACTTTTGTAATAGGTATAGACTTATAAAAGACACGTGTATATCAAATTATTAAGTTTTTTCTTGGTTTTATTGTTGTTGGTCCTGTGGTAACTATGCCATTGATCGTAAAGTCTCAGGTATGATTCCCGGGTCAAAAAAGCTGTTTTTCTGTTACGAAAATTCCAGTAACAGCATGGAACCTAAAAATGTGACCGGATTATGTTATAAGGCTAGTTTCCAATAACGTAGGACCTTAAAAAATAGCCGGTTAAATGTATATGCATTTGACACGCTTTTGCCTATACTTAGAATTTCATGTTTCTTTCATTGAAAACATATTTATACATATACTAGCTTTTGCACGCGACTCCGCCCGCGTGATACCTACATTAATAAATAGTAGCCTATGTCCTTCCCCAGGTTTTAAACTATATCTGTACCAAATTTCATCTAAATCGGTTGAGTGGTTTAGCCGCGAAAAGGTAACAGACAGACAGACAGACAGAGTTAGTTTCGAATTTATAATATTAAGTAAGGATGTATTAATAGATGAAATACATACAGTATTTAGGAATTCAGATTCTTCATATGTCAAAGTCAAATCAAAGTTAAAAATCATTTATTTATTTAGGTCACAAAGTAACACTTATGAACGTTTACTGAGTTCATTACATTAACTGAATTTACATTTATGTTAGTATAATTTCTATGATACAACTAAATAACAGGCTAACCTACCAAACAGAAATACGACCACACTTTTGTGTTACACACTGTAAACGACATTTCACTCTTAAACTGATCTCTATTCAATTCAATATTTGCCTCCATGGTACCTTTTAAGATGCCCCGGTTGTCGAGAGCGAAAGCTTTCGCACGTACCGACACAATTTACCCAGCAGGTGGTCATTATGTATGCAGTAACCGGAACGTGTGTGAAGGCACTTATTTATAAAATATAGTGTTGTTACAAGATTGCAGAGAAGGAATGTTGTTCCGCTCTGGCTTGTTAGAATTGTCACAAGTCAAAGTGCGATGGTGAGTTTTCCATTTGACATTATTTGATAGAATGTGATCCTTGTTCGTGTTCTAAATAATTAGTGTGCAGTTTTCAAAATCAACGAATTAGACCTTGAAAACGATTTATCCTTTTTAATGATATCGTTTTAGATTTAATAAAATTCGGTTCTCACATTTCATTGGGCATGGTTCGTTAATCTATATGTAATACGTGAAGCGAAAACTTTGGATCCCTTTTTACGATAATTGGGCGGACGGAGGAGTATGAAATTTCGCACATTTATAGTTTATACAGAGAAGTGACGAATGCTAATATTTTTATAAAATATGCATTATAAATACATTAAATTAATGAAAAAACACTATACGCACACATCTATGCATTTGACACACGCAGTCGAAGCGCGTAAATATGGTTACATATATCAATATATAATGACATATATATCAGCAATATCTTACAGGCAAACTGGTCGAATTTCGAGCACTAGGCTATAATATGTATAATATGTAAGTATTTACAAAAAAAAAAGGTATATATGTATGTTTATCCATTGTCTAGTACCCATAGTACAAGCTCTGCTTATTTTGGGCTAGATGGTGTTGTGTGTATGTTGTAGAATATTATTATTATTATTATTATTATAGTTACGGATATAGCGATCTACAGACTTATAAAATTTACCTTGTATACGTATAGCTCCGAGAAGTCATTAAAATGGTACCTTTACGGCATGGGTTTGAACTCGAGAACGTAAAAGAAAAGCAGCCATAACTCGAGAACCTCTTTTCTCGAGATCTGGTTAACTTTTTGGAGGACTTGGTCATACAAGCAGAAAATTTACTCTTTACGCATAACTTCACAGTCTTCGATATGCTGACACAGTGTGTTTAAAATCAAGACCTTTGTCATTGCACAGTCCAACATTATATTATCACATGTTAATTATTAGTACAAGATTAGAATTGAGATAAAATTATACCATTGGCTGGTATATAATTATTTGCTATTCATACGAGACAAAGTCCTAGTCATTCTCATAGTGAATAAACCTATGCCCAGCAGTGGGACATTAATAAACAGGACTAATATAATAATTATTTTAATTAACGCAAATCCTTCTGTGGTTAGTACATATTAGTTTATTGGACTAAAATGAAACATGGACGAATTACACTAAATGGCTACATTAGAGTTAATTAGTTATATTTAAATGGAGCTTGATTTCATTTACAATTTGAAATGGATGTATATTGCTTTGAAACTTATTTAGGTATAATTACAACCATCATGTTTTACCCCAAAATGGTTAGGCAAAGGTTACCTACATTTTGTTTTTGGCTTTTCTATCATTCCTGTTTGCATTGCAAAGTTCTAATGCGTACTGATATTAAGAATGACTCTGAATAAAAAGAAACTGTTTGCTACTTTTGTTGTAAAGTATTCTTGATATTGAAATATAATAATAATAATAATATTCTATCACATATAACATTAAACCATCTAGCCCAAACTTAGCAGAGCTTGTACTATGGGTACTAGACAATGGATAAACATACATATATACTTTTTTTTTTGTAAATACATACATGTTATACATAGAAACACCCAGACCAAGACAAACATTCATGTTCATTCACACAAATGTTTGAATCGAACCCGCGACCTCAGGTGTGGCAGTCGGTTACATTAACCACTACGCCATCGAGGCCGACATATATGTTCAGAATATCTCAGTAGAATCACCGAACCTGGCAATATGCCTAATAGACAACAATGTCGTTGTGTTGTACCTAATCTGTCAAGTGTAAAAATTCCAGACATCATTTAAATCTATTTTGTGTGGTCGCCGGTGTGCTGTTGCAATTGAATAGGTTAAATACTGCTAGAAAATCTAAATGTTATACACGTCTGCCGTTCGGGTTTTAATGTTGCAAAATTGCGTGATTTTATTCAATAATAGAATTCAAGACTCACACGCCGAAAGCAAGAACATATTTTACACATGTTCTTCGTTCAAACCATCAACATTCGTATTTCCGATTCTAAATAGCTTTACAAACGTCGTATACCTAGCTGCAAGTGATAAGTAGGAGTGAGATCTTGCCTCGAGAGAGAAGCACACGGACCGAGCGCTCAAGTGTATCGACTTACGAGGAGCCGGCGTCACGTCGTGTCTCACCTTCTATTTACTCTAAGATGTAGACGGTAGTTGCATATTGATGGAAATAAAGATACATGTGTCGAGTCGAGACCGGTCATTAGTACGGACTTGCATCGAATCGTAAGTGCGCCACCTAGTGATGTTTATATACGTCAGAAGATCGGCGCTTTTTCAGGGGTTTGGGTTATGTTGATGATCACGAACATTCAATATTAAGTCACAATGGAGATAAGTTCTCGCAAAACTGTGCTCGATTGGTAATCATGTAATTAGTTTGGAAATTCTCAGTGATATACTTTTGTTTTAAAAAGGGTGTTTCAAACCCAGTGTATTTTACCATTGCACGTTAGGTAACAACCTACCCATGACGTCCGTATCAAACTGTATAAACTCCAGCGATTACTACATATTAAGTACCTATATATTGGTAAATATAGATTTCGGTTTAAAACATTTTATAATGAACTACCATTTGCTTGTGGCTCTTTTCGCGTGTAATACTATTTGCCTGCAATGCCATTCATGTCGGCTAAACTATGTACCCAAAACTCCAATTTTACTAATTTAATTTAAATGAAACGCGTTTGAAAGTTCAACCTCAAGCTGCCAAACTGTGACCAAAATCCGTTTAGTGGTTTTTACGTTATAGTCAGATGAACACAATGTGAATACCTACATGGCGGACTTACGGTTTTCTATTCACGTAAGGGTAGGCAGAATAATATTACACCGACACTTCGCCAAGAGTGTTTTTCATCAAACATAATACGAGGCGTAATCACCATCTACTGGGCACGTAACCAGATTAAGCGCTTTTATTCAGAATTACTTTACACCAATACCTGAAAAAAACTTGGCCTAGAAGAATCGTAGGCATGATCTCAAGATCGACTATCACAGTCAACTTTGCAAATTTTAATATTTAAAAAGATGAACCTACTTTTAAATAGCGAAGCATAAAATAAAAGTAACTAGACACGTCCACTTATTTAAAGCATTGCTATATGAACGATGAGGAATACCCCATATGTTCTGAAGCGGTTCTGGCATGTTACGAAGTAGGTAGCTCTATCCAGTGCTGTAATTTGGCAAAGGGTCCTACTCGCTCGTCCAAAGTCTTGTTAAACAGTTTGGCAGCCGCTGCGTGTGTTTTTAGTCTTGCTTTTTCTGTATATTAACTTGGTTTTACCAAGTGCACGAATTAGGTCAAAGGCTCATTTTAAAATGTATATTTTAACCAAATTTACGAAATTCGTAAGATTGTTTGCCTTGTTTTGCGGAGGGTAGTTAGTGGGGTGAATTATTTAATTAATATATTTTCTTAGCTTGCTACTATAAAGTAGGTTAAGTTATATTAGTAGTAAGCCTGGACTATATTTTATTATAATTTAATAAACGTTATAGCAATGAGCTTAGATTTTAAATAACATAAGTTATTCAGGTATACACTATACTGCAAACTTTTTTTACTTTCAGCAAACGAAATTAATTAAAAATGTCTCCCTTTTTCCAATTAGCAAGTAGGCATTGTTTGCATACATATATATATACTGTGGGGGCGATGTGCAGGCCACTGCTCTTAGACCACACGACTGCTTACCATCAGGTGCAGTGTGGTCATTTTGACGAGCAAAATACAAATTAAAATAATGACATATTTGCTGTGAAAATCTTAACTTTGCTAAAATATCGAGTGGGTCTAGAGGCTTGTACGCCAACAGTTTAAAAAAAATGGGTTGCACTCCGGAAGTGCCGGCAGAAGTGAAAATTTGAATATTAACGTTGTGCATTTTTGATATTTTGGAATGGTTAGGGAATCATTTTGCACGAATTATTTTAATTATCAGTATAAAAGTACTAAGTATCATTTATGTGGTAAAATACAATATTCATTTATTGCGCTATCGTACACAAACATGACAATTCTCCCTCCGTCTTACGAATTTTCGATCAGGTCATGTGTCCTGACGCGAGTTTAACATTTTTTACCCATCACAAAAAAAGTGCAAAACGCTGCTAAAGAAGTTTTCACTTCAAAAATCGGTCTAATAAATAAGGAATTTATATACATCCACCTTAATATATTTAAGCAAATAAGATAATTAATTTCTAAGCAAACTGCGCTTTAATCAAACTGTATTGTAAAGTAACCAATATATTCTCAAGTTGGTCAACACCACAAAAATCCAGCCTTCGCCAATCGCCGGCCTGCAGTTCCAGACCATGTAGAGTAAGCAAACACTCAAAAACAAACATTACCATTGTTCTATAGGCGGAGATATCGAACAATACAGATATAGTACGTTACCGCAAACAACTGCTAACCGGACAAAACATCCGAGCTAATAGTATGCGGAAACACAAATATCGTCCGTCCGAGCGTTTATCCAGATTGACCAATAAACATATAGGGTATACCTCCCATTCACATGTATATTATCAGTCCAAAGTATGCTTCGTCGGGAATAATACTATCAGTAAGCGTACAGTGTTATATTCGAGAAATGAAATCGAATCCCCCTTCAAATGTAATCAGAGAAGTTTTGGGCACGCTGCCAGCGAACGGATACTGGCCAGATCTAAAGACTTACTGGCACCGAACACTGGCAACTGGCAAAAAATTTTAAAAGCGAAACGGCGGATATTTACTAGTGAAGAAAACTCGCGATATAAAAATTAGTTGGATCATATTTTAGTTGCGAACGTTGAGTTAGCTTAGTAATTTAACTTTTAATTTAAAAAGTTTTGTTGTATAAAAAATTATAACAATCTCTGAAATGTTGAACATTCCTAAATAATGTTATACCTCTAGATGTAAAGGTATATTTGTTTATTTTTACTTCACATAGAATAGCAAACTTAGTAACGTGATTTTGACATAAGTTATTTTATAATCCATAGTAATAAATATCGCTAAGTTTATTACGTTAACACAAATACATATATCCACTGAATAGATTTTAATGAAACCTGTTATGGTGATAGCTTGAAAGCTGAGTATGATTATGAGCTTTCGATACAAATTAAGTCGTTGGCATATTGGTTCGGACCATCGTGGGGATTCTAACAGGACACTGTCCCCTAAACAAACATCTGTACAATATCGGAGCAACAGACAGCCCACTCTGTAGGGGATGTCTGACCGCCGAAGAACCTGCTGCCCATATAGTCCTGGAATGTGTGGGAGTAGCAGCACAACGTAAGGAAATCCTTAACAACCCGATGTCATTGCGCGAAGCCTGCGAAGACCCCAAGAATCTTCTATGCTTCTGGGCGGAGTTGGGCTAGCTATCTCCATAACCGCCCGACTCTCACACATAATGGACCAACTTGGAGTTCAAATGCGGCAAAGGGAGTCCAATTACAATTACAAAAAAGTCGTTAGTATATTAATAAATTTGAGTGAAGCTCTGTAAAGCTACGAGCGTCGAACATGAGATGCCGTAACATACCTAACTGTTACACATTGCAAACAATGCGCAAAACATACCTTACTATTGATTAACCATAGTGCTCGGCAAATAAATACCATAACCGCGATACTGTGCCTGAGTCATAGTATTTGCGTCGCTGTGGTCAATCAGAGCCGCGCCCTCGCCACACTATAGGTACGATTATGATGCGAATGTAGCTCGTATTAGCAAACCCACTTTATATGGAAAACAAATGTTGCTGCATTTACACTATGTGGTTTAGGAATTACTTCGGTAAGCGGATAGACAAGGTCCGAGTTGCAATGAAATTTTACATCAAATTGTACACAAATATAAACTACGAATGGCTACGCATCTTTTCAATGTTTCTTTAGAGAAGTGTATATCTATACGTAAACATACAAAGATTGACTTCGTGGCAGTAAGTGCCATTGAGTTAAATTAAAGTGATGTTGAGTTTTAATGATTAAAAAGGAAAATATTTAGATTATAGCTATCGTATTAAATATATTAAACTATAGTATGTCTATAAATTGTAACAATAATACAAGATTACGATAGCAAATGTCAAAGTAACATTTGAGTTCGAATTAAAAACTTTTCAGAATACGGTTGTCACGTTCACTTAACAACTTATTCATCACTTAATCAGGAATCTTTTTAACATGTCGATACGTAGAATGCAATTAGCTTCATAAACGTAATGTATTCGGCACGTACAACATCTGCACGCAAAAAATATAACCAGGAATTAGTCCATTATGCAGATCTGAGATCTCCGTCCCAGTGATGGATGAAGCACGTTTACGGTTTTGCATTGAAAAAAGGGGCAACATTTTCATTATTTCGAGAGCGTTTTATATGATAAATGACTTACCTTTTTTGCTGTCTATCTATTTTTAGATACGCAACGGATTCTCTGCCAGAGTTATATTTCTTGAAGACTTACCTAGAACAAAGAATGTTTACAATTAGATGGTGGATCAGCGGTTAAGTCTTCAGAATTGGAAAGCAAGAAGATTATCGATTTGATAAATGAATAATTTCCTTGCAAAATTCTTAGTGATCTCAAAATATATACTTTAAGATCAATTATGTTTTATTTTATACTATATAATAAAATAGATAATTTTTATTTTAAGTATTGCTCCTGACATCAGGGTTGAGGTAAACACAAAAATAAAATAGATACATAAATTAAATACAAGAAAATCTAAAATCTGCTAATCTCTTTCAGCAAACGACATTATACAAAATGTGTATGCAAATACAACATTATAAAAAACGCCAAAAAAATATAACACCGGATACTAACACCGAAAACGTTTTGTGTTTCTTTTGGTGTTCACGATAAAAAAGGTCCGTAGCAATAAGACAGATAAGGTGTACAGACACACCACACTGAGATTGCGTTGAGCATAATTACTTAAGCGATATCTAACAGCTAATGTACACTTAATATTGCAAACAATAATTGGTTATTATAACATAGATATCCGCGTTGATATTCTGCATAAAGTTATCGTTTGAAATTTAAATGTAAATTCGATAGTAACAATTGCAATTGTAGATAATGAGATCTTATAAAATAACATATCTTAATTATTGTTCTATACTCTTTAAATCGAACATAAAATTGTGTACATGATCGAGTTTATTTCTTAAACTTGAGTTGATTATTTTAAATTTAAATCGGTGGTTTATGAAAACGTTACACACGGAACAAAGGAACTGTTAACTATATCGATGCCTAATGTAACGACTATAAAATTGAAATGGATAAAACGTAGGCTTCATTATTATTTATTGCAGAGTTCTATATCTTTTAATGCACTTAATGTTAAATAACCTACTCCAAATAAAAACTTAAAATGGTTATACTTTATTCGAAGGATTACATGAATAGATACTCGAAATTAGAAATTTAAAAAAGGCGAGGTATATATTCGTGTATTTCGGTTTGGTGTGACGGAGCGCTTAGGACTCCCGATAAAAAGCTCTCTGGCAATAAGACAAATAAAACGTTGCTCAGTTATCTTCCGCAGTGGCACTGTGCCGCGGTGAATGCTCACGTTGTGCTGATGCATATTTTTAAGTTACCCTTTAGGTAAGAATACCTTGCTTTTTTCAGGCTTGTTATTGTGTTACTCCTTTGTTTTTTTAAGGAAAATGCTTTGTAAAATGTTCTTCTTCTTCATTATTTTAATTATTTTTTTAAAGATGGCTATTGCACTAGTTATACATTAACATTTGGAAAATACTGAATGCACAGATCAAACACAGTTATCGGTAGACAACACAATCTTTATTTTGACCACGCAGCAATTGGCTTTTTGGGAATCGCAAAGACAAGTTAAGGTATTGCACTGGATGGTGCAATACTTTAACTTGTCTTTGCAATTCCCTGCTACTGCAATGATACGCAGTGTAATTAAAATATTGCTGTATTATTTTTCTGACTATATTTTATTGCTTCTCCTACAAGACTTCTAGGCTGACGTCCGCTAACTAAAAAGACGTTAAGCCATATGCGTTCCATATCACTTAAAGTCCTTTTAGTTAGTGGACGGCAGTATGAGAGTCAGACATTGGTATCCGAAACTCCAACCTTTCAATCTGAAAATGGATGCCTTTGCTAACACAACTTTATTATTAAATCTGTTCCGCTAAATACATACACATATTCAGCCAAACTCGTGAACGCGCAATGAAACTACAGTATTACAGCGAAATTTGTTTTGCCTTAGTCAGCAATTACTGTTAAAACTAGCACTTCAGCCGTAGCGTGTGCCCGTTCTACGAAAATACCCTCAAATTATCCACTATCGTATGCAGTTTCGCGACTTTCCATAATACCAAATTACTTTAAACTTTTTGGACGGCTTACTAGAAAAATATGCGAGGCATTCCACATTTTCCCTTGAAACAGAATTCGCAATTCTGAAGTTTTTCGAGTTATTCGTCAAAGCATATTTTTAACTGAGACCGTTATGTGTGTAAATGTTTTGAATACATTTGAAAAGATCTGTTAACGTACAGAAATGTTAAGCGATCTTGCGAACATGTTTATTTATGGTGAGGATGTTTTAAATAACATTAAAGCTTAAGAGTTTTATTTTAGGCTAACCAGTTAAGACTATGGCTATATTTTGATACAGCTGAGAATAAGCGATAAATCGAATAATAAATCAGGACGTCATGACAGGTTTTGATTTAAAGTCCTCATTATTCTAAACAACTAGGATACAGTTACAGATCAAATAAAATTCCAATGTCTTCTCTTTCAGTTGAATACCTTAATTCTTTAAACTTATCCTTAGGTTATCTTGTGGGTTCTTGGCATTCAGGGAATTATGTTCAGGGCATAAGGCTTAACTTATATGAAACGTTTTATTAAGTCCTTAGTTCAACAAAGTTTGCAACATAATTTCGGACGAATGGATGATCCTGATTACACAGGATTTACCTAGCTTCGGGGTCATTATTCATATTCATATAAACAAACTAATGGAACTATGTTATATTGTTAATGTTTCAGATATTATGTATGTATCATTATGTATTGCTCAAGAAAAATGATCCATGCTTCACTTTGAATTAGTACAGTTTCTTTACCCAGAAAGATCAACACGACGCCACGCTCGGTAAGTATTTCTCTATGTTTATATAGTTTTCCCACTCAAAACTGGACTTAGGTAATCACGATCGGCTATAATACATGCGTTAATAACAATGCGGTAATAGCAACTGGTTTACAAAACTATTTTTAAAACACAGACATTAGTACAAACAAATCTTCAGCTTATATAGGCACAATTAATTCACGAACCACTTCATCGAGAACCGTACGTATTTAAAAATCAAAGCGCAGAATCGTGTCTTTACAAATCTGGCAGTGAAATGGAGTACTTATTTCTTTATTACCCTCGGCGTTCGAAGACGGTGTCGCCAGGACATTCTCTTGGCAAGCCGTTAGAGCGTTACTCTTTCAGTATTAAACATTCTACTTTTTTAAACGTTTCAAAGAGTGTTCGCGCGGGGTGTAAAATTCAAGTCTTGTAGCAAAATGTCTACTGACAGACAGAATTCCAAGATTTAAATTCAAGTTAAATGCTGTCTTTGTAAAGATAAATTGGTTTAAGTCAGGATTTCTTCTTTTTGGCGGATAAGAATGGCTGTTTATTTTTCTAGGATGCTTAGACTTTATGTAGCGATTGCTGGAATGTACTTTGCTGTTTTCTTTCTTCTTTTGTTGGGGGTAATACTAAGATGAATAATAAATTTCGGCACTGTTGAGTCCTTATTTTTTTTTAATGATTACTTCTAATTTGGTTACTTCTTGTACTAGTATTTGATTAAAGCCCTCGAGGTAAACGTGCTTGTGTTAGGAGTGGATCTAATTTACTAATGCTATTGGTGGAAATGAAAAAGATTCTCTCTAGGTCGCTAGACTGATGCCATAACCACTGCGCCATCGCCGCTTCATAATTTTTCAAAATCATATACATATTGTAAGCATTTCTGCTGCATTGTGATATGGTGTGACAATTCGTTTGTTACTTCATTTGGGTTAAAGATTAAATAATTACGGATCCCATAAATATTCAATGTTTCCTGTCCCGTTATTAAGTCTGTCAGGTAATATTTGTAATTATTGAAGCCAGCAATTTAAATTTTAAAGCTATACCCAATTCTCTTTTCAATTTGTGAGCGACAGAAAAATATATGTTAATAGTTATGTAAGTAATCAGCACATTTTAATAATGTAATGAGAATAAAGCTCTCTGTCTGTCGCATAATTTTCTCTATTCGGCACCAACTGCTTACAATCCTTGCTAATATTATAAAAGCGAATGTGAGTTAGTTTGGTTGTTTGTTAGTTACGCTTTCACACCCTAACTACTGAACCGATCATCATAAAATTTCGCATAAACCTTTACAGATGTCCAAAAGGTACCTTTCACATACAAAAAGTACCGTTCCCGACGCCTCGGCAAAAGCTAGTATCATATAATATATAGCACCAACAAATCTTTCTAACAAAGTGTTACTTTTGGTTTATTCTTCGATCACTTTAAAATTGCAAACAGCGGAACGACCTCTTATTACTACAAAAGAAAAATCAAAAACGTAGCCTATTTTGGACAATGACGAAAAAAGTACAGCACAAAATCATTCAATAAATGTATTATTACAAAATATAACGAAGTGTCCTCGTAATTAAGTGCTTGTTGCATATCCACAGGTGCCGAGCGAAGGGCATTTCACAGGACAGAATCAATATTTAACTGTAACTTAATATTACCATTAAATTATGAAGGCGTCGCATCATACCCGTTGACGGACCAGTATTATTGCAATCAATATGCAAGACAATATAAAACGTGTACAGAATTGTGATGTTTATAAAATCCTAAGTAATATTATCAATGCGGATGTGAGTTTGTTTGTTACGCTTTTATGCTCTAACTACGCGGCCGATCGCCATGCAATTTCGCATACACGTTGTCAGGGCTGCAGAAAAGGATACAGGGTAACTTTCATCCAGAAAAAAAAGGTTAGAAAGTTATTATCAAAATTTAGATTAACGCAAGCGACGCCGCGGGCCAAATCTAGTGGTTCATAAATATTAGGTTTGAGTATTGACTAATTATATTGCCTATAAATATTTTTGTGTAGTTCAATCTGTGTCATAGTTATAATTTTAAAATCACATAAAGCAGCAGCAAATCTAAATTATTCGGGTTTCAAATACTACAAATAATGTCACGCCAGCTGTTGTTATCTGTTCAGTTGAAACAAACAGCTTTGGGAAAATGGCTGATCCTTACGTAGGTCTGTACAAACGACAGTATATGCTTATGGCACATTACAATGGGTGTAAGCGAGATAGCAAAATTTTTTTGCGTATTTAGCAATGTCGAAAAGTGTACCGTTACTTGTTTATTCTATGCGCATCGAGATTAAGCTTTGCAATCCGGTGGTTATATACAAAACTAATATCATCAAGAACGCCATCTTGTATTTGATTCTCCGTTCAAAATCGTTTAACTTTCAAATATAGAAGGAAAATAGAAGCAGAAGAAATTAATCAAATGAGGACACGATATCATCTCAAAAATTCCATCTTCAAAATCCGGTTTTTTCAATCATCCGAATTAGCATGAAAGACCTTACAAGTTCTTAGTTAATAATTAAATTATACTTGTCTTTCAGTATTATTACCGCGCTGGAGTGAGGGTAGATTGTATTAAACAGGCAGCTGAATGAATTTGCATGTTTAAAATCTGTATAACGGCACTACCATCTGAGTGGTGAGGTTCCGCAACCAACGTACAATGGATTTGGTTCAACTTTGGGTAACTAGAGTTAAAGAGTTAGTGGTGTAAAGTTATGTTTCTTAATGAACAGTTCTCAGAAAAGTTTTATGTACAGTTGTCGGTTCGTTGGTTGTGTTTTGTAGCTCTACTATAATGTACAAGACACTTTTGTTTGAGGATTCAGTACCGCTCTTAGTATTTTAATTAGAGCGCTACAGTAAAATACTTATGCATATAAATTGGGTCAAATCTTTGAGGCAGGACAAAATTGGTATAGTTTATGTTTTTGTACTTACCACAGATCGTAAGTACTAAAATATGGACTAAAACATATTTTACGAAAATATCATAATTGGGATTGTAGTTCAAGAATTTGTTCGATGTATATGAGTATACAACCATCATATTATTCAGTAACAACTAAAATTCTTGTAAATATTATTATGATGTAATTACACATTTGTCTTTGTGTAGTTAAGTGTGCATTTTGCACATTGTCTTCCTTGCAATTTTTTGATAATTTAGTAGTATAATTTTTCACAAATAGTGTTTATGATTTTTGTATAACTGTAATTCGATAAATTACTACTGAAGTATTGCCATACATTTATTTTTGACCGCATTATTAATACTTTGTTATTATTCTTTGTGGAAAAGTAAGTGACAAGACTATACCCTGTGGTACACCAGTAGATTAAAGTACATAAGAAAACTAGTCTATCCCCATAAAAGCTAAATTAAGAATGCGCTTAAGTCCAAGCCACACCGTAAAATTTACATCTAAGATCTTCTTCTCCCTAGCCTTTATTACTCCCAAGTCACTTGGGGTCGGCTTTCTAGTCTAACCAGATTTGACTGGATATCAGTTTTTACACGGAGCAACTGCCATCTGACTTCCGCAACCCGAAGGCTAACGATACCCTAAGGCTAGACCAGTGTCAGGATATTAGAGGGTACTGACTTCCTAATAACGACTGCCATAGATGTGCATGGCAGCCGGGGCCGACGGCTTAACGTGCTCGCCGAGGCACGGAGCAGGCGATAATTGTCAATCAATACACACATCATTTCGAAGTCATATAACTTCCGAAAGTCAGAGGTGCGCGACGTGGATTCGAACCCGAGACCCTCTGGATTGCAATCTGTTGGTCTCCCCACTGAGCTATCGCTGTTTTACATCTAAGGTTGCAATAGAAGACCAAACAAACAAAAAGTTTACAAATATTCGTATAAGAAACCTGAGCACATATACAATCGAACGTCAAACAAAATTCGTACTGTTGTATCAGTAAGACGTGTTTGCAGATCCTTATGTAAAAAATGTCCGGAGTTATATTAACCTTCACAACTTCGTCAAAACATTTTTCTTTAGACACTCGTAGAAGTTCGAGTGGGGTGAAATACAAATATTTGAACACAATCATATAAGTAAAATTTTTTTTTTATTACAGTTAACAGAGATAGATTTTTTTTTAATCGCATTCGCGAGTAATTGTGTCTGGGAATAGCCCAGAAAGTAAATAATATCATTTGGTGCATTCCTCATGAGAACAAGTACATTTATGTATGTACAAGAAGTTAAGTATGTATGGTCCTTGACGATAAAACTAGCCATTAACTTACACAGTCACTATTTTATTTCTTTCTGCTAGAATATTAATAACTTTGAAATTATTGTCTTCTAAGTAGCTTGAAGACCCAGATGTCATTATAAAGACAAATCAGTCACGTAAATGAAAATACTCTAATATAGTCACAAAGAAGTGTTTAAATAGTCTAATATCTAGATAGATTTACTGTTTAACATCAAAGTCAAAAATCACCGTAACTGAAATTTAGTCATTTTTTATACTACCTACTAATGTGGCATACGGCCAAGCATACGGCCCACCTGATGGTAAGTGGTTACCGTAGCCTATGGACGCCTGCAAAACTAGAGGCATCACCTGCGCGTTGCCGACCCTTTAGGAAAGGAAGTGGGAAGGAGAAGGAGCGGGAAGGGGGAAATGGGGTGCTTGGGCCTCCGGCACTCTCACTCACCGAACGAAAGACAACAGTAGGAATACTGCTACTTCACGTCGACATTCTGTGAGAGGGTAGTCCTTCCCCGATCAAGCCGGGCCCATTCATGCTGAAATCAGCGAGGCTCTACTACTCTAATTTAATCTATTCTACATTTAATCTCTATGAAACACACACGTTTACTTGCTACGTTATGCTCCTGTGTGTCAGAATCGTAGCAAATGGAAATCCGTAGTCTTTGCCTACCCCTCTGGGAAACAGGCGTAAATCTATGTACTTATGTATGTTATGCCCCTAAAGAAAACATTACACAAGAGGCTCATACACAACACATATAATTGTATTGAGATTAATTGAGAATATAAGTAATATTCTAACAGCAATTACTTCAGAGTTTATTATTAATTCAATGCCTTGCATATTTAAACAATCTATATGTTTGTATTTTTCCATTTGTAAGGGAATATTTTGATAGAGGGTGTTACGTTGAAGACTACTTAATTTCACTTTTAACTTTACATGTAAGGATCCCGAAACAGGACAACTCGACAACAGACGTGGCGATAATTATACTTTGTGTTTATTTCGGTAAATAAATCAAAATATCTTCCTTGTTTTGTTGTTAGTTAACTTATTTGTTGTTTGTTTTAGATGTTTCGAGAGCAGTTAAGGAGAGACCGAGATTTTTCAAATCGTTAAACAAAGAAAAAGTAATTTATTTTTAACAGTACTCAGTGACCAAATGTGGATTTGTGACGTATTGACGACATACGTAGACTTACTATGTAGAAATCACACTGCTACTAAGATATTTTTTGTCTGCGTCTCACAATCCGAACCTAACTCGAGACTTTACGATTGACCACAAGCGCAAACTTACCCCATGACACGGCATGCACATGGCGATAAACAAATACACATATATTTTTATCGCAAATACAGTAAAGTGATTGTCTTACATTACATGTCGAATGATGTCTCAAGGAGTACTCAACGCAGCATCCTAAACAATATCAACAAATCATCTCAAGCCGACCTCTAACAAGCTTTGCATATGATTAGTGTTAGTGGCTAATTAACAGATGAAAATGCACCAATCCGCATGATTAGCAAACCGACGTACCAATACGTCCGTATAGTCACAGGCTGAATATTGGAATCAAACATTGCAAAATATTGACTTACCCGCATACATGATCGCTAATGTGTAATGTGCGGTACTGGTCGACAGATATAAAGTGATGGTTTAGTTAGTGTATGTAGTAGTAGAACTAAACTAATTAAGTGAACTAAACCAAAGGTGGGATATCAATTTTATACCTCTATAAACAAGTAATTAGATATTTTAAAAAAAGACAGCAAACGCAGGATTTTTTTGTATCACGAGAACTTTACAAACATTCAAACAACAAAAAGGTCCAAACCTCAGAACATATTATTGGTCACACAATTTTTGATTTGCGGGGATCAAAACCACAACTCCCCTGTGCCATCTGTGCATTTTGCAATTGCAATTGTGCCAGTTAATCGTGTGAGAAAGACAGCAGTAAGTTCTTGTGTGTAACTCATTTTTGGGTAAACTTTCAAATTTCACTAATTTTATACTAATATTATAAATAGATTGTTTTTTGTTTGAACATGCGTATCTCTGCAACTACCAGCCTTATTTTAAAAATCATTTCCTGATCAGTTTATCAGTTCATTGTGGAAGTATAATAATAATAGTAATGATAAAGCCATTTATTCCATAACTCGTAATTTTTACATTTCAAATGTTGTTAGTAATTTTTATAGATGTACTTAATATCTAGTGTTAGTTAATCTAATTAGTTTGGGATATGGACCCCATTTTGGGTATAGGCCTCTTCCAACCTTTTCCACCTATGTGGAAGGATAAAGGACATTAAATAACAACAGACTACAAGCCATGGGAGCGCAGTCACCATAAACATGATTAAAACCATGGGGACAACTAGTCTTATTATACATAGTCTCACGACAGTTTCCCAGAGGGAAATGCAGCTACTCCGGATTTCCATTCGCTACAATCACGACATATGTATATCTCCTATAATACAACAGAATCCTAATATTATTCCTCGTGACAATCAATTGTACCTGTCTAAATTCGTGACTACATAAGCTACGTATGTGTACATATATGTATGTATGTATGTCGAATGCAATGACAAATGTCCAATCGTAACCGCAAACCGAAAACTATTCAAACAAACGTGATTTAACGCTAATTCGTTCAGTTTACATTACAAACGCGGTTTGTTATATAATTGCGTTGGTGAACGAGAACTGAAATAGAGAATTTAAGGTGATCTGGTCTGATATAATAATATACTACTTTTTAAATTATTTTATTTTATTATGTAATCTCAAATAATCGAAAAAAAAATCGAGAGCTTATGAAGCATTATTCCAGATTACATAATAAAAAAAGAATAACTCAAAAAGTAAATATTTGGTAGTAACAGGAGTGAAAAGACCGTCACAGGGTGTAGATTTTTGTTTATCTTTTTAAATGCCTATAATTTTTAAAATACGTATCTTAGATTTTTTTATATTTTTCTGATAGGTACTATAACTTAGCCTGTTACCTGATTCCGGCTTGACGTCGACTTCTGGGACAGCCTGTATTTTATGCTATTTAGTCAAACGTTTCGCTTGATGGCAAGCAGTCATCGTAGCTTATGGTCACTTTAGGATGGGATAAAAGACAGGAATACGAGAGATAGGTATAAGAGCTAACCTCACCTTCTAACCTCGGTTTTTAATAAGACGGTATTTCAAGGCGAACCTGCTGATTCGTCATATCACCAGTAATTAGGACAGGTCGACTTTCCAGCTATTAATTTAAAGCTAAATGTAAATTACGTCCTTTACCTCATACTATGGTTGAAACAGCAACAATGGTCCAAAATCTTTAATATTAAAATACATTATTTGTTCTGTGTTGTAAACAAATTTTGAATCATAAGTCAATAGCTAAGGCCGCCTTTGGGCACAAAGGTTTAAATAATTGAAAATAACACCAACCAAATCATGGGTCTGATTATTCGTTACGTCACCAGTAATGATATGTATCTAGATACGCATTCATATAATAGGCAGATTTTCTATAAAACTCTACCACACGACCGAAGGCCTATAATTCATAGATCATTAAAAAGAGATGCTTGACTGCAAACGATCGATACGAATACGAGTAAACCATGTAATAAAGACAACGTGTGTTGGTTAGATAATACGGTAACCTATGTGAGCCATATTTTCTTTTTTATAATATAAGGTGGTAACAGTACTATAAAAAAGTAGCAGCAGCGATAGCTCAGTGGGAAGACCAACAAACTGCAATGCACAGGATCTCGGGTTCGATCCCACGTCGCGCACCTCTGACTTTCGTAAGTTATATGACTTTTCGAAATTATGTGCGTATTGATTGACAATTATCAGCTGCTCCGTGCCTCGGAGAGCACGTTAAGCCGTCGATCCCGGCTGCCATGAACATCTATGGCAGTCGTTATTGGGAAGTCAGTGCCCTCTAATATCCTGACACTGGTCTAGCTTTAGGGTATCGTTAGCCTTCGGGTTGCGGAGGTTAGGTGGCAGCCGCTCCGTGTAAGAACTGATATCCAGTCAAATTCGGTTAGACTAGAAAGCCGATCCCAAGTGACTTGGGAATAATAAAGGCTAAGGAGAAGAGAACAGTACTATAAAAAAGTAAGCAGCGTTAGCGCCTAGTGAGGATATGGTTCAACTGGTGATGGTGTCAATTCTGATCAACATTTTTGATGTTATGAGCATATGAAATAGCTAATTATCATTTTCTTTACGGTGAAGGAAACATCTTCATCCAATCTGCATATCTCAAAGATATCCCTTATGTTCTCGGAGAAGTGTGATATCGTCTGACCCATACTGGACCACCGTGGTGTATAATGGCCTAACCATTTTCTATTCCGAGGCGGTTCAGCAGTGTAGCAGTTCATAAACAGTGCTGATAACTACGATTAACCGTCAGTTATTTACAATATTTTTTATAGTTCTCGCTGGACACCAACAAGTTTGATCATCAGCAAGCCTTTCTAAGCATTTTTTAAAAGCGTTTCTTTTAGAAACATTTAGGTACTAATGAAAGGTGCGTCTAGGCTACGCAAAACTCATCATAAACTCTTTTATATCAACACAACAAAGGCCGAAATGTTTACTTACAACTGCCACATCTTGGACAAATCTCCATCACGCTTGATGCATCTTATATGACTTTAAGAACCCTTTGGCCGGCAGCCAGATATTCGTTAATATAACCGGAATGTCCCACACAATGCGATCACAATGGCCATCGGCGTACATGAGGTGGTTATATTCCGTCGGCCATTTCAGCTGGTAATCAAAGCGAGCTAAATTATTGTTCAGAATGCTTATATATGTGCGAATACGTATTGTACTGTCTAATTGTGTGCGGTATATTGAGGTGGACGTGAATTGATGTTGTGTTGGTTATGAGGTATTGTGTACATAGATGGACTTACGCCTGTTTCCTGGGGGTAGCAGACTAGGCATTTGGTATGATTGTGGTATATCACTTTTACTTCGTTTGCAAGTCGTTTTTCATGGACGCTCGTGTAAGTAATCTTAACGTGGCTTTTCTCCGAAAGGTCACCTCGTTGTGAGGAATTATATGTGACATATTTTTCGAAAATATGAAAAGGGTTTTGCTGTTAGCGAGGTTGAGTCGTTCAGACGTTCATAATTTACGCATGCTAGTTTGTCATGTCTATAGCAGTAATCAAGAGACATGAATGAAAAACAATATGATATTGCGCATCAATTTATCCCATTCGTCTCTATTGGCTTTTAAATAATACTACATTAACTAAAAGCAATAAGGTACACCTTTTCAATTCTGAGCCTTGCATAGCACGCTATAGACTTGAAAATAGTCTGCTTGTTTGTTTTAAATCCAATTTCTATATTTTGTAGGTGCAGAGATATTTAAGAGATATCAGCTACTCTATGTATATCTAGTAAAAAAATCTTTCAGATCAAGTCCGTGATACACAAGTACCTACACCATAAACTAACAAGACTAAAGAGAAATTTTATATAAAATGCTTTAACAGAAGTGAACCGTTATTTAGTGGTCACTCATCAAGCTATTCTATAAAAGTTTTCATCTCGAACTCATTTGTCACTTCGTTTGTAACTTAAGACTGCGCCGAGCGTAAGACAAATAATGACTCTCTGAGCTCGTGCGGCGCATAATTAGATCGGCGCGCGGCCGCAATAGTAAAATTGTAGGGAGGATTTGAAGTGCTTTTTTGATAAATATATATCTTTATTGTCAACCAATAACTATAATATTTGGGACGGACAAATTGTAATGTTTATGTTTCGTTTAAGCTGTAAAATAGGATACATTTCTATTGTTATAACCTAAAAGTCACGTAACACGAGTTTACGTTTTTACATTTTTCGTGCCAGTTTACGTAATTTTGTAGACGAAAATATTAATTATTTTAAGTTTTTTACAAGGAGTAATAATTGTAAAGACATTCATTGTTATGGTAAATGTATATTATATATTTGTACTAGTTTTCAACCGCGGCTTCACTCGCGTAAATGTAGGTTAGGTTAGGTTTGCAACAGTTATTTTTTCTGGATGAAAGGTACCCTATGTCCTATTCTGTACCCCTGACAACGTGTATGAAAAATTTCATGTTGATCGGTTGAGTAGTTAAGGCGTGAAAGCGTAACAAACAAACAAACAAACTCGCATTTTCGCATTTATAATATTAGTAAGGATTAAGAAAAAGTGTTGATTTTATTCACTTAACTGTGACCGCCTGTTTTGGCACATTTTGTTCGGCGCAGTCTTAAGTAATCATCTATTACTATACATTTATATTGAAATTGAATGTAGAACATCTCGCGGTGTTACAGAATTGTGCAAATGTCAAAATCATATGAACGTCAAAGTAAGAATTATGAATAGGGGAGCCAAAAATTAAAAAACTCGGTACAACAATTTGTAGATTTATAAAATTTTTACCCATTTTACAATCCTCGTCGCAGTGGCAAGGGTAGGACAAGCTCAAACCACCGCCATCCGTGTTTCAACATTTAAAACATACACTGTACAAAAACATATGCATAGTTAAACAGCTATATATTCTGTTTATACAACCTTTGCGATTTTCAGCCATACATTCTTGCTCACACCGCATTAACTCTTCCTTAGGCTGACAGTTAACTATGCCCTGGAGGGGGAAGTGAGGACTTCGGTAGCTTTCGAAGACGATGTACCAATAAATAACAATATATGGCATAGTCACGATGTATGGTATAGCTATAAGGTTGGGTAAGTATTTATCGTGTTTAGATTATACTTGGAACAGTGTAGTACGTTATGTAAAGAGTTGTCTGCACATTAAAAATATTTGACAAGCTAACGCAGATCAACTATTCAAGGGTTTCTTAATCCGCAAATAATTTTTGTTTTCTCGTGTCTGTTTTATTGTTCAAGGTCTACGCGAAAGCCAGTGAACATGATGTAGGTTTTACAGTTTGGTAGGTTGCGATTCAATTTAAAATCAGTCAGATAATTGCGTTCAATGGTACCAGAGTTATTTTGCATTGTTTGATTCGCGTAAACATAATCTATACTAATATCATAAAGCTGAAGAGTTTGTTTCTTTGGTTGAACGCGCTAATCTCAGGAACTACTGGTTCGAATTGAAAAATTATTTTAGTGTTGGATAGTCTTTCGATTCAGATTTTTCGAGGAAGACTAGGTTATATAACATCACGCTACGACCCACGGGTGCAGCGCAGTAATCATAAACGCGAGTGAAACCGCGGGCACATCTAGTTATGGATAAACTGATATACACTACGCAGTCAAGACCTTGCAACGCTTTTGCAACAGAATAAATAAAAGATAATTCTTGAAAATCTGTGTCCAAAGACCGATCTGAAGAACATTATAACTTATATTGCCAGTTATCCTTAAAGACACGCTTTATTTGTTAAATTGCACTTGAATTTTAAGACGAAGTTTGTTAGCTCGCTTTGATACTTAAACTAGTCTAGTCATCACTGACAAATTGATGTTTTTGCCAGAAAACTCATAGTAATAACATGAAATTTAGTAAAAGCACCGGCAAGTCTCAAAATGCCATAGATATGAGCACTGTTGATATGAAAAGTAAGTATCCTCTCACTATCAATAAGAGACAGCCCATGGTAGCTGGTGAGAGGTCTACAGACGGCTTAAAAATCCCCATCACTAGGTTAGCAGGATAATCAAAACTAATAAATGCCCCATGAAACGATCGCTCTGTTTTTGTCACAGATCAAACAAACGTTAAACAAAACGATTGGCGAAATCATCCGGAAAGGCAGGAGTAATGGCGATTGGAATCTATAGAAATGTCACCCGCAATATTGGTTAGAAGCCGACACTTTTCGCTCGTTTATCATCGACGGGCGTGTAAAGTAACACCGGATTTGCGAGACGTTTTTGTATACGTTACATGTAGAAGCTGATGGTCATGACAATATTTATTTTTGATTGTGGGTTTTTCAACGCTTCTAATTCTGTCAAATACCAAATTAAAGGATTATATAGTTTACTAATTTCTGCCCGCGGCTTCGTATGATACCTAGCGGTGCGCATCACTGGGATATTCCTTATTATAGTCTATATGTGTACCTGTGTTTGTGTTACTCGTAACTGAGTAACAAACGCCCAAACATTTTTACAAACTATTACTTTTATAATAATCTAGATAAGAAGAAGCAAACCACAGCTAGACTTCATGATACTTTGAGCTCATTCTGCGTAAATAGAAACACCCTTGATTAAATTATGTTCGGGTACTTTGAAATAACTACACTGGAACATTGAGACAACTGCCATCTTAGTCTACCCGTGACCATGGCTGCTGAAAAGCAACCGAAACGTCGGGGAAAGTGTAAACACAAATATAAATAGTATAATAGTATAGTAATAGTATAAATAGTTTTAATAGTTTCAATAATTTAATTAGCTTAAAAATTAGTAAAGTTTAATAGTAATAGTAGCGTAACAGTTTTCAAAATTTTGTAATAAGTGTCAAATAAACAACGCGATAAAATCCGTATATAGTAGTTTAATTTCAATAAATAACATTCGCGTAAACAGAAGACAATATTATAGATAAGAATAGTTTATTGACTAATAACTAAAAAATTACTTCCAAAAACAACAGCTTATATTAACTGTCTTCATACAACCGAATTGAGAAGACTTATGTAATAATTTGCCAAAATAATAAGATATAAAGATACTATGCTAGAATTAATTTGTCTGTACGAAACATTATTTAAAGTATGAAGTCATTAGATCACGTAGGACAGGAAAAAAAAATTGTATAGTGCAAAGATTGCCAGTACAGTACACTTGCTCAGAACAGAAAATTCGCTCGCTACCATACACTTTCGTTTCGAAAGTGAGAAAAATCCCTTCGACGATTTATATCGTGAAACCTGGAATCGGGAATGTTCAATGTAAATCTTCTCACAAACCACAAGTAATGTATGTATCCAGATTATAATTAAACATGTACTCCGTAAGTAGCCGACCCGAGCCTCGATACAAATTCTACTTATCACTGTGAATATTTAAATGGGTCCGCGGTAATCGGTTTTTTATTTTTAGTACCTTAAAATGTTCGGGAAATTGTAACTGTCGTGGAGCTTAGCTCCTAAGCAGCTTATCGGTACATCTTTGATTGTGAAACAACCGCAGTGGATGACAAGGGATTTGTACTTCATTTTTTAATCAAATCGGTGAAACATCGTGGTATAGTGCACACCTCTATTTCCGAAGGCAGAGGTGACTTATATAATAATAATAATAATTTTTATTGGCATAAAATCTTTACACAGAAAATATTGAAGTCTCTCACCTCTGAGCTAGGTATTAACTACCTGTGTTACAGAAGTCAGTGCCTTCTCACAACTTAGTACACATACCTATCGTACACATATCGTTAGTTACACAGCTTTGTACACATATTGTTAATTATGGAATAGTCCCACATAATATTGGACAAGTCTATTGTCATCTACTGAGCTCAGTTACAAACTCGACCTCGATGGCGTAGTGGTTAGTGTAACCGACTGCCACGCCTGAGGTCGCGGGTTCGATTCCCGCGCAAGTCAAACTTTTGTGTGCATGAACATGGATGTTTGTCTTGGTCTGTGTGTTTCTATGTATAACATGTATGTATTTACAAAAAAAAAGGTATATATGTATGTTTATCTAATGTCTAATACCCATAGTACAAGCTTTGCTTAGTTTGGGCTAGATGGTGTTGTGTGAATGTGGTAGAATATTATTATATTATCATTATTTACTAAGAATATATAAGAATACTAGCTGTCCCGACAGACGTTGTCATGTACATAGAGGAATAAAAAAGCATATCTAAACCATCCTCGAATCCACTTGAACACACACACAAAGTTTCATTCAAATCGGTCCAGCCGTTTAGGAGGAGTTCACTGTCAACACACGTACAGAAGAATTATATATATATAAAGATATGTAAAAATCCAATTATATTTTGGCTGCCCCGAGAACCTAACTTGTGAACTTACGCATAACAGTTGCATTCACTACCGCCTCCCCACCGTGGCAAAGAGAGAGATAAAATGGAAACATCTACACTAATGATAATTTCTAGGTGTATTACAAAAATGTGAAAAAAGGTACACAAACTTTTATTCTATTTGGTGATCGGATATGTACAACGACGCTGTGCACTGCCCATTACCAGTTCACCATCTGCCGTTAACTTTGTAAGATAAGGATTGACAAGTTGGGCTACTTTAGCTTTGAAAATAGTTTCCGCAATAGCCACTCACTCACACGTCTAATATTCATAATTTGATTAGCTATTTTTAGAGTATATTTATGAGAAATCACACACGCATCGCTTACAAACTTTACATATGTATGTCGCTCAGTATTTTTATATTTCACATTTTATATACGCGACTTTATCACTTAACAAAAACGAACCCAAATTACAACATATAAAATCGCTGAATGTATTATGAGCAGATTCAACAACTCATTTAATAATTTCCAGCCATTTATCTAGGTAATTGGCAGTTAGAGTCCCATGACGTGAACTAATATGGAACATGGACGGACAGATAAATCCCGTTTTAACTGCTATAACTCTATTACGGTGGTGAAGTTGTTATGACTCTTTTGTACGTTTTCTACTGGAAGTGGTGCCAAGCGAGCTCACGGTACCTACCTATACTAGATAATAGTATAGATAAAAAATGTATTGAGCAAAGACTTGTATTTTTGTTTGTTTGTAATAAATAAACTCGGATACTACTGAACCGTGGGTTTCTTTTTTACTTTTGGAATGGTACTCTATCCAGAAGTAACATATACCTATAAGAACACGCTAGGAGGGACGGAAGAGTAGCAGTAATCATAGACGTGGATGAAATCTAGTATAGCGTATATTTCTAGAATACTTTAAAGGCTAGGATATGAGATATCTATTTAAAGAGAGTTAGTATGAGACAAGATTTAATGGCAATTGATGCAATAATATAATTGAAGGTGGGAGACTTCGTTGAAAATTCTCTATCTTAATCCAGAATTAGCCTAAATGGAGCTCAATTTACTAACTAATTTAAAAACAGTGGTAGGGCACACCAAAATCCTCACTTTTACTTGTGATTTCGCCAGTGATTTTCAGAAGTCTGGTAGTACCGCCTGCCTTAATATTCATGATTTTTTTAATAATCAATAATATTTGGTAGGGTACATAATTATGCAATATAGCTACGCCGAACCAAATTGTAGTCTCTATCTATCCCTCAAAGATCCAGGCGTGAACATTCTACCTATACAAGGTACAGCATAATAACAAAAAGCAGGTACCTCCAACATAACTTATGTACATTCATTTATTTTTAAAGCGTACCTGAGAGGAGATAGTTCGCGAAATTGTCTCTGAGAATAGAGGGTAGCAACACAATTCCGCGAGTTACAATATTCAAGTTAATGTGTTATGAAGGTGAATGCCAAACTGGAGCGCGTCCAAGGTCGTTCTTGTATGCGAGCACAAGGACAAGAACGGCCAGCTTTATAAAGATTTATAGCCAACATTTACAGGTACGGTGGCACTTATCTTTCTTAGGTATAGTATTTTAATACTTTAGGTAGTGTTTTAATATCTTGTGGTCGGATGAAATGTTTTGCAATCGGACCGATCACAATTAGGATTGTTATATATACAATAAAATGAGACAGCTTCGGTGGGCTCATCGCAGAACTTTGGGTGCCATCCTGGGTCCCAATGTTCTGCCATGAGCCCAACGAATGTCTCGGGATCGTTTCTAGGACCAGGCAGGGTAATTTTTTTAGAAAATTATTTTCAGCACGGAGTGGATACCTAGATAGTTGGTTCTCAATAGAATTTAATCGGTGTATCATGTACCTGCTTACGCCATCAGTAATGTTATCGATAATTAAATTATTTATTCTTTAAATAAGAGAAATCCCAAGCTACGAATAAATCATGTACCGGGAGAATTTACAAACATTGAAATAACGGTCACAAAGAACACTTAGTACAACAATTGGTGGATCACACAATTTTTTGCCACCCAGGACTTGAACTCACAACATTCGGCACTTAAACCACTGAGTCACCCGTGAAGTCAACCATTTCGACAGCCCATCGAAGCATCTCAAGCATAAACAATGCAAGTGCGAATCACTGTACGACTCCCAACAGATCTCATTAGTGATTCCATTCATCAAACAAGCACGTATAGTGAGGCGTGCGCGAATTACCTGTGTAATCCAACGGCGGTCCCTTGGCGACGAGCCGTCCCGTGTACGGTACAGCGAGATAACGCCCTGGATTACTCAGACCCTGTTCACCAAGCTACGTCATACCCGTCAATCATTAATAACGCCCGGCTAGCTGAGATACTAGTGAGCTCCGAGGGACAAGATGAGGCGGGCTTGTTATTTTTGTGGGTAGTTTGCGAATTAATTAATTTAGGATATAGTGGTGTGATGTGACCACTCACAGGTATGCATGCACAGGCAAAAAACTAACACACACACAAATTCATAGCATAGTTCCTTATGTTTGCATATCTATAATTTACTTATAGAATTTTTGTTATTTTATATTGCGTTATATTTAAAATTTATTTCTTAGTCATTTTACTCAGTTATTTCAGGACAAATTCGGACATGTCATGAAAACCTTCGTACTTCGTTCATAAATAAATACTTTCTTAAGATTCTTTCTGAATATGGTTGTTTTATGATTAATGAATGAAAAATATGAACCGATTTTAATATTTAATTGGTATGTTTTAAAAATCTAACCTTTTTATGTGTTGTCCTCAAAAATCACCACTATTGCATTACATTTCGCAGTATGCTACAGCATTAATTTGCGTTAGCCATTTAACGTGTCTGTGATGCAAATCTCCCTATCTTTTGTAAATTGTTACATAACAACCTCTGTTTTATCTTTTGATTTAATTTATGTTTTTGTAAATAGTGAGACACTGTTACAATTTCTTTTTTAATGATACAACACAGTGCCTTTTGGCACCTACCTTTTTCCATCATACTGGTAGCGCCATCTTCGTTAACCTTAACATACGGTTCCATATTCAAATTTCGTTCGAAATTCAAACAGTCCGCCATAACTCACGATTGGCGACACGCAACAAGGACAGCCGACCGTTTACATATTGCGGACATAACCCGCGCTTAATAGCCACTTAATTTGTTGTACACCAATATTAGAGATACCGCCCTATGCCTGATACCTATCACTCTGATGAGCACTCGTACACCAATTAGTTACGTGCGGAACACGGATATACAATAACCATATAATATAATAATATCAGCCCTGTATGTAAGCTGTCCCAATGCTAGAAATTAGGCATGGAACATTTAACTTTTAACAGTGAAAAATCATGTGAAATGATTTTTCATCAGTCGCACTTGCTACTTCGCTTCAC
Source organism: Catocala sponsa (assembly GCA_963564715.1). Taxonomy (NCBI): domain Eukaryota; kingdom Metazoa; phylum Arthropoda; class Insecta; order Lepidoptera; family Erebidae; genus Catocala; species Catocala sponsa. The sequence continues at coordinate 20,959,901 of OY751341.1, read as the reverse complement.
TATGCCCGCTAAAAATCACTCACGGTATGAAATTACAGATTGCTAAAATGGTTACTTAAACTTGAGGAATACAGTTGCATCGAGTAATCGCGGCGCCTAGCGAACGATTACAGTGCATGGTAGAAAGAGACAAACATTATTTTGTTAATTCTTATCTATTACCGGCTTATCGCATAGCCTCGCGTGGTGACGTATTGATGTATTAGGTATGACTTTGATTAGTTCGAGAGTACATACAAATATAGCCCTTACTCTCATAACATAAGGCTCGCTTTTCTCTGCAGTAAAAAGTTGCAATTTCGCAGTGTTTGTTTACATTATGATTCTATAAGAAATTAAATTTTACAGCACGTGTTGCTGTTACTTGAACACGACGTTCGTTAGGTTTTCTAATTGAAGTTAGAATTACTGTTAGTTACTCGTACGTAAAAGAGATTATTATTAGTGTAAATAAATCTTCATGTTACTTTAAAATTGTAGTGTATATAAGTTAGGTAGTAATAATTATTCTATAAATATTATTTAAATTAGAACAATGAGTGCATTGATTTGGAACTACTACTTATGAGAAACGAGCATTGCACTGTAAGGTACGAATGTAAAACAAGCTATCATAATATTTAATTCATTAGGTAGTCTTATGCTATAATTCATATTTCATACTGACGCAAATTGTACCAAATGCGAAGTTACTGCGACTGAGAATGAAAAATCATTGACTGTGAAATTTCACCTGCGAAATCATTGTGAAAAAAATTCATCATTTCATTGAATGAAAATGAATGAAATGTAGCAATCATTTCCATGCCTCCTAGGAATGGACCTCTTCTTAGTTTGATAACCATAGTCCACCACGCTGGCGTAGAACGGGTTGGTAAACTTCACTAATCTTTGAGAACATAATGGGGAGCTCTTAGACATGCACGTTTCCTCTCAATGTTGTCCTTCACCGTTAAAGCAAGCGATAATTAATTATTTAATACGCACGTAACTTTGAACAGTCAGACGTGCGTGCCTGGTGAGAATAAACTCGAGAGCTCTGCGTGGCAGTCCAACGATCTCTTACTAGGCTATCGCATAAAAATTTTAATATGTAAAATAACAAAATCATGTCTACAGATGTTTTTCCATTAAAATATTGGGTTAATATATACTATCTATAGAGTAGAGAGAAATTAACACCATCCTTTGTACTGTTTAATGTTTTAGAAATAAAGAATCTAATCATAATGAATAAAGAAAAACTGCAATCTTATCTGTATTGACCAGAGTATATGATACCATATTAACATATTTATAATTTATATAACAAAAGTAAAGGCTCCTCTGTTTGTTTTGCTTTTTTTTAAAACGCGCAATTTTAGATTATTTTTACAAGGGCTGCGAAATGCGCTCCATTAAAACATTTACCATTTTAAAATTAGAACAATATTTTGTTTATTTCAATTTTTTGTTGATTCTGTTTAAAACTGATCACAATTTGTATGTAAAAACGAATTTGTACACGGTTAATTGACCCACTTGAAATTGTAAAATTTTGAATGAATTCTTGCGACCTTATTTTCGTTGTCATAAATATGAATAAAGCTACGAATAATAAATTATTTGAAATGATAAATATAATTTCAAATAATGTATTATTCGTAGCTTTAAGTCTTAATCGTTTTTATATACCCCGGCAATTAAAATTAGGTTTGTTACAAAATAAAACCCATAAACATTTGTATTTACAAATAAATAATAATATAAAAACAATATTGCATGACTCAAACACTATCAACAAACGCAGATTCCTTAATATATGTCCAGCGCAACAAAAATGCAGAACGAATCTTGCACAGCGTAATTATACTTACATATCTAATCATCTGTACAATAAGATTAATAAGCTCTGTGCCATTGCGCCTATGTGCCGCAATAATTGTAAAGCCACTGTGTCTAAATGGTTGTTGGCACTGGATTATAGAGAGACAGAGGACTTATTACGATGTGGATCATAAGACTGGACTTATATATTACGCACGCACGCACACGCACACAAGCACACACACACATGCACGCACACACACATTCACGCACAAACACACACACACACACGCACGCGCAAGAGGCTACAGTAGTAAAATAGAATGTTAGCAACTAAGTAGTATTTAAATTTTATTTTTGTTTGTCTATTCTTTTTGTGGTATTTTCTTAATTAACACTGTGTTCGTCTTATGAGTACTACTCACGTAATGTGTTTATAGTGTGCGCGAGATCGCTGGTACCCTAAACACAAGTTGAATCTTATTCGGGGTACCAGAGTTTATCGTAAATACTAAATATCGTGTTTGTGACGCTGTTATTGTATTTTTGTGCCAAATTAAGAAATAAATTTTATTATTATTATTATATTCTATCACATACACACAACACCATCTAGCCCAAACTAAAAACAGCTTATACTATGGGTACTAGACAATGGATAAACATACATATATACTTTTTTTTAGTAAATAACCCAGACCAAAACAAACATCCATGTTCATGCACACAAATGTTTGACTTGTGCGGGAATCGAACCCGCGGCCTCAGCCGTGGCAGTCGGTTACACTAACCACTACGCCATCGAGGCCGTGTTATTACAAGGAACTGTGTTATATTCTTATAAATTGAGTTTAAATAATTAACATTTATATAAATCACGCTATATCTATATATATGGTCTGGGTGTTTCTATGTATAATATGTATGTATTTACAAAAAAATAAGTATATATGTATGTTTATCCATTGTCTAGTACCCATAGTACAAGCTCTGCTTAGTTTGGGCTAGATGGTGTTGTGTGTATGTGGTAGAATATTATTATTATATTATCTTAAATAATATACATGATTCTCAAAACATTCGGGTCTACAGCGATCTCATGTCTGTTCAATGGAGACATTTTGACAAAAGCATCGTATTTGTACAAATAGACGTGCTTATATCAACACACCGACACTGGCGACATCTCTTGGAGTATACAATTTAGTCACCAACAGATTTTGCTACAGATATGCATAAAGCCGAAGCAGTGGAGAGACAAGGTATCTTTAAAATAGAATGCTAATACAGAGTGCAAATGTTGCTTTAATACAAATTTGGTATAATGTCAGTAGATATACTGGCCAAAGCATTGCACTAGTGATTTAAAGTCACAGATTTACCAAAGAGAACATACTCCTAACGCCAGCATTAAAATCATAAACTTAGCCGAAGAGATTTACATTAACAGTCATTTACTCATCATTTAAGATTGGCAGGGCACACATGTTACTTAAACCACATACACACTTAGATGCTTATACGTTAACATACACATACACACACCACACATACATACATACAACACATACCACACATACACAACATATACACATACACTTACACAGCATGCACTAACATATTATTTTATTTTATTGATAGTTACGTAATTATGATTTTCCTGGGGAAGACACTGTCTCCTGTAACACAGGCCTCGGCCTAGCTCAGGAGTCAGGGCTCCAATTTTTTTGTACTGTACTTTTATTATCAATAAAAATTTATTATTATTATTATTACTAGTGATTTAAAGTCACAGATTTACCAAAGAGAACATACTCCTAACACCAGCATTAAAATCATAAACTTAGCCGAAGAGATTTACTATTTGAAACAGCAAAGCACCATTCAATTTACCCAAAAGTCGCATAAAATAGAAACAATTTTCTATCACAATGTCCTATTTTTTAAATTGTAAGTCAATGATTGAATTTTATTGTTATAAAAACATAAATACTTACCTACATCAAAATAACTTAAACAAGTGACTAAACCAAACCGAGTTTACTTATCGAGACTTACAGACTACCATCAAAAGAAGGAAATCAAATAGCGAACAAGTAAAACGTCGGCGTATCAGCATAACAGAAAATCTCCCACATTCATCAATCTGAATTATAACCCACATGAGTTACACATCAATCTTTAATACACATTTCCTTTTCGATTTGACGTGAATGTAATGACGTTTCATTTCTCGAATCTAACATGAGAAAAACACCTAAACCTTATTCCCGCGACAACACTTCAACATTGTCGACATAAAAATTCGCCAACACGTAGAGAGGCGTCCTAGTATCGAGAGGGTTTGAATATGCAAATTGTTAGGTGGCACTCTTCCAGCCCTCCGACTCGAATGACGAACTCCCATCTCTAGAGAAAATATTATCATTGGAAATTCTTTTAAACCAAGTTATTTGTTAAAAGTAGTTTATAGGCGAAAGGTAGGCATTCCAATGTTGATCAGTGCCTTCAATTGTTACTGATATTCGGATTACTCAACAACGTGGAGTTATAGCTGCGTTATTATATTAGTAAAATGAAAATAAAACTATTTACAAGCTGATTTAATTGCGGTTTATATTACTTCAAACATTTTCTTGTTACTTTTTTATGCTTTTCCCGACGTAACGCGATTTTACATTTTAAGATATCATGATAAACACCACCTTGGTCTCCCGTGTACTTGGTTGCCGAAAAGCAACCGTCGGGGAAAATGTAAATATAAATAATAAAAAAGTGTACTTCAAATAAATATATAACATTATTTCCATCGAATCTATATCCTCAAAAGGGTAATCAGAGAACTTACACCCTTGGTATTAGGTCCCACATAATAGGGGGCAAGTCTTGTATTAAGAATTCAATTACTCAACAACACTACCCAACCCAGCAATCGAATAATTTTTATGAAATACCATTGCGTCACCGAGGTAGTTACCACTGTGCCATCGAACCAATCACCGTTGCGTCACCGAGGCCACCACGATAAAATTCCTATTAAGTAATTTCATTTCCATCAGCAACATATTATGCATAAACAAACAATACAACCCTTCACTGTTTTCACTGCAGTATTCTCCCTTGCCTATATTCACTTACAACATACACACAAGGATATAATAAGAAGTCAAAATAACGACATAGAACAAAAGTGAACAAGAACCCGGTTGCGTGCCCTGTTGAATATCTAAAGGTACATTTCAAAATGCGCATGCCAGGAACGCATCTTTACACTTTCCTTGCCACAAAGGTAAAAATATTTCACCTTAACCCTGCGGTGGATGTTATTTAAAAGCGAAAAAATGTTTAGGGAGAAGGTCGGGCATTAGGCGCTTCACGTGAATTCAGTTCACGTAGACCCGAGGGAGTGGGGCGGAGAGATTGCCTCATAAAGACACGACGTGGCTGCCCCTCTAATTATAATCCGTTAATTGTGAAAAATCACAACCCACCCACCAGGGAGCTAAAGGGGAGAAAGTAAAAGTTCTCCTTAGGTTAGGGTTGATCCGCAGTAATGATGTTAAGTCTAAATTCTTTATGGTCGTCTTTTTTTTTTACTTTCTAGGTAATTAGTGCAGCCCCCTGGTAGTTAGCAGTTACCGTATCCTTATGTACCAGAAACATTATTTCTTCTTTTTATAAGACTACGTTAGCTCTAGGAATAAATCCTATATCGCGGGCGATTTTACGAACATTAAAAAAAACTGATACAAGCAAGACAGTGTCGGATCACAAATTTTTATTCACAACGCTCGAGAAAGAAGCAATGGCGAGGTGACTAGTTAAACCACTAAGCTATCCGTGGAGTATAAATAAATATTATAATATTATATACGTATAAATTTAGCATTGTTAATCCTATAAAAAAGTTGCGTTTCTTATACTGGATGTGCAAGCCATTCCTACTTTTGCACATTGCCTTTTTGAGGAGCTATTGAGAGCTGGTTTCCCATTTTGACTGTTTTAAACTAGAACTGACTGACGGCTTTACTTGTAGTCCGAGGCACGGCCGGATGACATTTTCTTGGTCACACATTACCAGTATCATATACATAAATGGAATACTACGACTTGGAATCAAAACACAAGTCTTCTAAAAGATTAATTGATAGCACTAATGCGTTTAAAATTCTCAATGCATTTTCATAATTCAACAATAAAACACATTAAAATACAGTAGAATTGTAAATGAGAAACGCAATGTTATATAATATTTCTTAATTCAGTTGTTGGTCTCAAAGTCGTTGTATCTGGCGCGCGTGCCAAGAATTTTGCACACTTGAATAAAAGATACTTCGCAACGAACCCTGGCAAACACATCACAAAACGATATCTGACTCTGACTGCACGGATGGCGTATTCGGTTAAATAACTAGTTATCAAAGCGAAGAGGGTGTCCGGACCATTTCTGGTATTGGACCAAAAGTGTGATTCATAGACATTTGTTCATAGTCTGGTTTTCTTTGTGTCCCTTGAATCTGCTGCTATATAAAATTATCGATATTGTGCAAAATTTGTATGTAAAAGTAAAATCCGATATAAGATATCGCAAAACGATATCCAGGATATATTTCGGTACACGATCGTATCGGCAGTTTAGGCTCATTTTGGTGGAAGTAAGTTTACTTATCCATAATTACTTGGATGTTTTATAGGGGCCATATCCAACGTGAGGAGGAGCCTTTATCTAGAGCGAGTGTAATTCAGCGATCGCTAAGCTCCGGGTAGTTATCGGAAAAGAAATAAACTTTTATTATAACGGCTACAAAACTATAACCGTGAATGTTATTATAGAAATAAAACTCATCTTAAATAACATACGAGATATACTTACGATGTTGGAGATATAGGTCTGGTCGAAATTGCCAGAAACGTAGATAATGCTGAAGGCAAAATGTTATGTCTAGACGTGGCCTAGACATCGATATTTTGCTTTTAGTATCATTTTAGATAAGCAATACTATAAATTTATTCGTAAAATTGCACGTAAACATATAAAACTTTAATAAATAGTTCCAATTCCTAAGATGTTTTCTATAGTTTTTTGTACTAAGGGAGCAAATGCATAAACTAAAGAAAATATTGAGACATTTTGGAGAAAGGCACGGAAGGGCAAATCCTAAACAAACGAACACGGCGGATTGTTTGGCGAGTGGAAATCTATAGTCTCTGTCAACATCCCCGGAGAAGGCATGAGTATGTAAACAATGAGAAACACTGAAACGAACTAGACAATATTTTAACATATAGCTAGGTATCCGCCAGCGGCTTCGTTTGCTCGGGAACAATACTTGTTTCTTGGATGAAACGTGTACGCGAAATTTCCTGATCGGTCGAGTAGTTACGACGTGAAAGCGTAACAAACAAACTCATCTTCGGATTTATAATATTAGTTAGGATTATACATATCTATTGATATTAAAAATATGAAAATAATTTCGTCGGTCTGTTACTTTTTACGTCTGAGCCGCTAAACAGATTTTAACAAAATTAGGTATGGAGATAACTGAACAGCTAAGCATATTAAATGATTATGATTCCATATAATTGGTCATTTTTTAATTTATAACACAAGAAGCTATCACGCTTTGCTGTGATATCTTTAAGGCCCCGTTCCCTCGCGAACTTCTAGATAGAAAGTATATAAAAGCACTCTTATATAGAAATACAACACTGTACATAAAACATACATATTATGGCAGCTGAATATTTATGTATAAAGATTAGAACACTTACTGCAGAACAACAGTATGTTGAACACAATATTATACTGAAATTTGAAAGCAGGAGCCAAACTTTCCTGCTGCTTTTGCCAAAAAAAATGGCATTACTTATGACCATTCTCTTTTCAAAAAACTTCTGTATGGAATAATCTGTCTTTAGAATGTACCAGTAGTAAATAACTGCAATGTATAATATAATGTTTGTCAGCCTCGATGGCGTAGTGGTTAGTGTAACCGACTGCCTCGCCTGAGGTCGCGGGTTCGATTCCCGCACAAGTCAATCATTTGTGTGCATGAACATGGATGTTTGTCTTGGTCTGGGTGTTTCTATGTATAATATGTATGTATTTACAAAAAAAAAAGCAATATATGTATGTTTATCCATTGTCTAGTACCCATAGTACAAGCTCTGCTTAGTTTGGGCTAGATGGTGTTGTGTGAATGTGGTAGAATATTATTATTATTATTATAATTATTTACAATAAAATGTAGTTGATTTTACGTTAAAGCTGGCGTATGTGGTAGATATTGGCACGGCATGCCGAGGATAAGTTGCATCGATATCGACCAATCAAACAACGGCCTCACAGTAGCGCAACGCGCCAACACAAAGTCCAAGGCCACTGGATTTAACGAATTGTACAATACCATCTGAATGCCAAACAAAGTTTGGAGTATTATTCCCCTGTTACCGGTAGCTAACTCGTTTAAAGTAATAGCCGCTTCTAGGATTAATTTAAAGAATTAACATCACCTGACTTGGAGTTGAATCGTTGTTTTGTGGCAGTTTCCAGGACTTTAGTTTATAAGTTATACGCTATTTTTGTAAAGTTTGTAGATTAATGTACGAATAACCGTGAAGTAAGGTAAGTAAAAGTTATAAGGAAACAAAATGTAAGGCAATATATATATATATATTATGATAAAAAGTGTTAGTTAAAAATGCGTTATATAAGTACATGCTTAGAGACTTATATACAACTAGCTTTTGCCCGCGGCTTCGCTCGCGTTAATTTTGAATTTGACAATCAATTCGGGTTGTACTCTGCATATAATAATATTTTCATACTGCTAAGTCCAGAAATGAGAAAATTTCGTTACAAACTTTACCTCCCATTTTACCACTCTAGGGGAGAGTTTTGTCCAATTGACTTACATAGATCATTTTTGTTTGTAATCAGGACCCAATATACCAATTTTCATACTTCTAAATCCAGAAATGAGACAATTTTCGTACAAACTTTACCCCCCATTTTACCTTTTTAGGGGGAGTTTTGTCCATTTTACCTACACAGGTCATTTTCAATTATAATCAATAACTTGTATACCTATTTTTATACTTATAAGTCCAGAAATGAGCAAATTCCATATAAACTTCACCCCCTATTTCACCCCCTTAGAGGTGGAATTTCAAAAAATCCTTTCTTAGTACACCCCTACAAATTAAAACACACATGCTCTCCAAATTTCAAGTTCCTACGACCAGCGGTTTAGGCTGTGCGTTGTCTCCAAGTCAGTCAGTCAGGACATCTTCCTTTATATATAGAGATAGATAGATAGCACGTAATCCACGCAACTACAAAAACACAAATTTTGCAGGTTAATAGGCACAAAACCTTATACCAATTATACATACTACTTTCTTTTTGGTACAACGCGTTTTGTTTTGCAAATTGCCGTCAAAACCAGAAAGGATTTATAAATGACGAATAATAAAAACAAATAGAAATAAAAAAGTATTTGAAAAGGATTTAAAAGTAGAATTCACCCTATACAGTTTCTCAATTTGTTCTAAATACTAAACAAATTTAAAAGTTACAAAACCCAATGGAAAATGCAGTTCACAAACCAACCCATAAGTTCTAAATTAGATTTTACAAAGTTAGTCTTTTTGATACGAGTTACAATTTAACTTCCACTTTAAGTATAAGTCTTAAGGATGAGAATTCCATAAAAAAGTCACATTCAGGTCAATCATTTGGACATTTTGACAAAAATAGTAATTACTTTGAAACTCAACAACTCAACTTCTTTGTAAAAACGTTTTTCATTTTTCTTATACAGACTGGCATTTCGATAGTAAATTTAATTTTAAATCGCTATGAAGACATTTCTGATGCTCGAAACGTTTATTAGAGAACCAATTAAGGCAATTGTCGTTCGCTAAATTGCTTTTATAGTATAATCATTGGATGCAACTGACCTCAATCGCGGCAAATTAACTGGTGTTATAAATATCGAACTAATCATAATTTTATATGGAATGATGTCGTGAGAACGAAGTATAAATAATATTCTTCATAATCTATTTGAGCCAAACTTTGTCAGACCAGTTTAATTCGACAATGTGACTACTCACCGTATTGCTGTGAAACGGAACTCAGATTATTATGGATCATTGTTGATTGATTATAGGCATATAATTATATGACACGCACATAATAATGTAATGGTAATACTTCCATATAGGCCCAAAAGACCGGCTTGCCTAACTAAAATACTTAATCCTGATTAAATAATACTTTATAGTACCTATTCAATCCAGCACTAGAAAGCCTTTAGTGATTTGTTGAGCTCGTCCACAACTTTAAGTAAAATTGAAGAATAAAGAGGTAAGAAAATGATCACTTCAAACATATATAGGGTTTGCCTTATATAGAAGCCCTAAGCGCTCTACTATATGTGCTATCTAGTCAGGAGATCTTTTCAGATGCAGCTTCTACGAATACTGTCAGAAACATCAACACCACTTAGTCGTTCCTTGAATCTAACTAAGGATCAAAGACACTCACGATCGGCCGTCACACAAGCGTTAAAGTGAAAAAGTTGTGCGAATATTAGCTGTGTCTAGTCCTCGCCTTATATTGGTCCACTGCACATGTGTTACACTGTGGCCAGCGACCGTGCAGCCTGTTCAGAATTATTGATTGATAGCAGTTGGCAGTGCCTCCGGGGCTCATCCGTCCAACCAATTTCGGTACGAACTTCATATACATATACCTACTGTCTTAATATTATAGAATTTAGTCTCCAAATATTTTGCCACGAAAATGAACAGTTTCAAAAATAATCGTTAAAAAATATTATTAAACGTCAGAGCAATAAAAGTGTCCTTGTAAACGTGTCACGATACACGAAGCCTATGGGAAACTATAACCCGTATTTCATTACAACACTGGACGATAAATGTTTATGTTAATTAAAAACATAAAGATCGCCCATGGGGAATGGTCGCGAACACGCCATAGGCTTAGCCATAGTTATTACTTGTGTTTTGCTGGTAACAAGCGTCTCTTGTGAAAATAACTATTTTTGTAGTAATGAGGAGGTGGCACAAAAGCCTTTTTCAGTTCAAGGTCGCTCTGGAGGCACTTTAGTGTAATCGTAGATACTTAGGCGTGTAAATGTACCACTGTACATTATTATACTGTGGCTTTTGTACTTGGACGTTTCAATAACGTTTCTGGTAAATTTTGCACAAGATGTTTTAAAATAACAAATTATCAATTCTATAATAAAAGATAGTTAAACTTTTTGAAGGTATTACCAAAAATTATATTAAGTATTTATTGGTTTCTTATTTTGCGACAATTATCAAGAGATGTATTCTCTATACTAAGCCTCTATTTAACCCTACAGTGAAAACAACACGCGATGTTATAATTATGTACTTTAAAATGACGCAATAAAACTGCCTTTCTGACTTTTACTGAAATGAAAAAAATTATAAAAAAGAATTCACAACTATTTTAAAATGCATTTCTTTACAACCTCACAAAAAAATAATGCATGCATTCCGCTTAAGTACGCATACATTTTATGTTCTGTGATTTGTGCGTTGAACGAATGAATGAACCTTGAATGTAGGTCGTACCCACCTCGTTTGTTGAGTTACATTCGTCGCCAGGTGAATGGGACGTATAATTACATTCGCTGTAAAGCATTCTCGACTTTTTCATTCACTCACTGGCGCGTCTGTTCATATCTCAACTAGCGAATACATCAGAGATTCTGTAAGGGTTGTCAACTTGTAAAAGGAGACCTGAATCTACAGTATAATACTAATTACATCAACCCGTTAGAACAAGTGTCTCTTACATCATTAGTGTTCTGTACTAGTAATTATTATTACATACATATATAGTCTCACGCCTAAATCACCGAGAGGGTAGTTAGAGTTGTGTTACACTCTCATTACGCTAGCTATAGTTTCAGGTCCCACGGAATGGACGTCGTGTCTTTTGCCGTCTTTTGGGCACATACTGCTCTTGAGAATACGTTCCGGAAAACCTAATAATACATTGCTGAACCCGAGAATCGAAACCAACACTGCAGTACAGCAGTCGCATTCACTACCGTTGCATCACCAAGGAATATTCAAAACTAGAAAAGAAAATGATTTCCAATTGAAATTAAAACTAACTTAATATTACCTTCTGTTTACGCGAATGTTATTCATTGAAATTTTAAAGTACTATAAATAGAAACACCCATGATTAAATTATGTTCGGGTACTTTGAAATAACTTCACTGGAACATTGTTACCACTACCATTTTAGTCTCCCCGTGACCATGGCTGCTGAAAAGCAACCGAAACGTCGGGGAAAGTGTAAACATAAATATAAATAGTATAGTAATAGTATAGTAATAGTTTTAATAGTTTCAATAATTTAATTAGCTTAAAAATTTGTAAAGTTTAATAATAATAGTAGTGTACAAGATTTCAAAATTTTGTAATAAAGTGTCAAATAAACAACGCGATAAAATCTGTATATAGTAATTTAATTTCAATTAAAACTAACACCTTATACTCATACTCTCCTAGCCATACAGTCTTCTATAGCGCTTCTTAAGGAGTAATAAAGCGCTTAACTGCATTCGTAGTATGTTCGAATATAGTAGCACAAAACCTACTTTGCATGGTCAAGAACGCAGTGCACACACATGTTGTCAACACATGAAATTTTAATGAAATATTGAGGAACCCTAAGCTATCAGCAAATAAAAGCGTGTTAAGAGCACAAACAGAGATCGCGACTCATAGGTATACAACTTGTCCCGTAAGGAATAAATAGTCTTAAGAGGATACACTGAAAAAATGCAATAACTTTCATCGAATAGTATAGGACTATGAGAAGACCAATTAATCTAGAATTTTGATATAGGTAAATTGATGTCTTTAACTAGAATTTCCTAGCTCAAAAACACGATATTGTGATTTTAGCTCGATCATAATTATTTTCGAAAACACCTCTACAAATTACTATTTTTGACATTACAAGGAAGTTACACTATTATTATGCTTAGGAATTACTGAAATATATTCGTAACATCAATATTAGTTATTTGCTAGCTCATTATTTCCATAACAAAAACAATCATTTTTAAATAATATTTTAAGATTTTAACAAACAATTTCTAAGCGCTCTCTTATGAGCGCTCGCTTATGACCGCTCTTTAAGTATTGATACACAATGAGTGTTAATGAGTACGGGAGTCGCGTTTCGCGGTGTCCCCTTAAAACACCTTATAATAGAGTAGTTAGGAACCCAAACATTTATTTTTCAATATTTCAGAATCTATTACAAAAATATTTTTAACACTACATAATAAAAGTTGATATTATTGCCTTTTAAAAAATAACAACAGCTAATCAGAAATTGTATTTTTAAAGGCAATAAGTACGTTTGTTTTTATATTTAATTTTAGGCCTAGCTCATCTATAAGGTGTTACAAGATTATCTATTCGTTACCGGTCCACCCGTATACCTACTGTATTAACACCAAACCCAGATATACCTTTCAAAACCCGGATTAAATTCGATGCCCGGCATCCCCATGGTTAATAAAATTATTATATTATCATAACTATACTAGAATGGAAACAATTATTTTTGATTTTGTTGGACATTTATAGGCAATGATGCGTTTTATTGATAAAAGATCACGGCAATATTGTTCATTTGCGCTTTATGATTTCAAGCAAAAAACATTGTGGCGAATGTAAAACGAATTTGATATTGCAGGCATGTTTTTGCATATTATTCAAATACGTGAAGTGAAATAGGAGTTTGTATTCATTAATAAAATGGAGGTGTGAGCAAAATTTAATTATTTAGTCTAGTCTAGTGTAATACACAAACATTTATTTATAATATTAACAAACTAGATTTTGCACTTGTAAATCTAGATTTTGTCAATAAATTTCAACAGCACTATCTTCTGGATAAAAGGTCTCCTCTGTCCTTTTCTGTACATCTGACAACGTGTAAGCGAAATTTCATGTTGATCGGTCGAATAGTTAAGGCGTGAAAGCGTAACAAACAAACTTACATAATATTAGTTAGGATGATTCAGGCAACTTAGACTTGATATAAAGTGGCGTGAGTGTATGTTTATGCCGTGAAGTCCTGGTTTCGGTACCCAGATAGACTAAAAGAACGTGTGCAAAGAAATTGGATCAGATCTCAGTAGAAAACCTACATTTTGCCAGCTTTGGTTTTAGATGCCACAAACTAGAAGGCGAGCCTTTTGCCATACACCGGGCACAGTACCATACTCGTGGTGCAACTTAGAATTTCTGGTTAGAAAAATCTAAAACTTCGCCTGAGGATAGACCCGGGAATTGGACCCGAGACCTTTTACACAGCAGTCGGGTACATTATCGTTGCGCCATCACCATGTATACAATAGCCTTTCTTTATATAAGCCTCTCTAATTAAGTAGGACCAAAACAAAGCCGGCGAAATATGGTTGTAAGAGAAATCAACCCTTCAAGAATTCGGGGCGCGATGCTAAATTATGTTTGGTTAATATTTGATCATATATTATATTACATTACTCATATTAACAACAGTATATCTTTCTCACAGCTGAACGACCACAAATAGCAATTAAATAAAACAAACACTCGCATACAATAAAATTATATTTGAGTTTTTCGAATGACTGAACTCTACGCGACAGATTGAAAAAAAGTGTTATTGTAAGTATATAAGTACAGTGGACAAGTGTAAGTTGAATAACCGATAAAGATCAATGCGAAGGTTTTATAACTAATAGAAGACGTTTTGAAAACTCTGTTACTTTTAATATTATCCAAAGGAGCAGCGATAGCTCAGTGGTGAGACCAACAGACTGCAATGCAGAGGGTCTCGGGTTCGAACCCACGTCGCGCACCTCTCTGACTTTCGGAAGTTATATGACTTTTCGAAATGATGTGCGTATTGATTGACAATTATCGCCTGCTCCGTGCCTCGGAAAGCACGTTAAGCGTTGGTCCCGGCTGCCATGAACATCTATGGTAGTCGTTATTGGGAGAGTGTCCACACAAAAGATCCCACTGGGTCGAAGTGTCGCCGATCTACACTGACTGGCCCCGACATAAGATAAGATAAGATAATATTATCCAAAATGTATTTGACCTGATCAAAGAATGTACCTCTAGGTCTTTCTTTTCACCCACTTCCACGCCTATATTTCCAAAAGGGTATGCAGGTTAGTATTTTGGCAGCTACAATAGGTGTCACATAATAAAAGGTTGAGCCTTCTATCAGACAAAGTTTCAGATTACGTGCTGGCTATTGATCATTTTTTAACAACAAAAAGTACGATATCACTTTGCCCGATTCGGGCCTTAAGACCTTATGCAAAGCAGTTTGTACTAAGTCATTTATTACAGCTGCACCAGACAGTTCCTCAACCGGCTATTCTACTCGCCTTGTGTACTTTTGTTTGCTCCCTATAATGTGGAACCTTAACCCATAGCATTATATGAGATTTGAGGATATAGGTGTGACATTATAGCATAGAATTGGACGTACTTTCTGAAAATCCGTTCCAACCCACATTCGGGTCAAAATCGAGTTATTACTAGCAAATTAGTCACGGGGTTACTATTTACTAGCTGGAAAAAGTTGGTAGCTCTACTATCACTCTAAATATGAAATCATGACTTAGTAGCCCAACCCACATGTATGAAGAAACAATACGGGATTGAACTTCAATCACGATTATCTCAAAATGTTTACTTTGTGGGTTGGAACGTTTTTCAGAAAGTACGTCCAATTATGGAAAAGAAAGACCTAGATGAACATTCTTTGATCAGATCAAATACTTTTTGGATAATATTAAGAGTAACAGAGCTTTCAAACCGTCTTTGAATTTGTAATGTGAGTGTATGTATACTCACACTACAAATGAAGTAAGCGTAAGTCTACTTCTGCCTACCTTTTAGAGGATAAAGACTATTTATGTATGGCTTTTTGTGGTCCGTCTTTCGTAATACTCTAACCATGTTAGTACAATTAAAATTAAACTACTATATACGGATTTTATCGCGTTGTTTATTTGACACTTTAGTAACAAAATTTTGAAAACTGTTTCACTACTATTACTATTAAACTTTACTAATATTTAAGCTAATTAAATTATTGAAACTATTAAAACTATTTATACTATTACTATACTAGTATACTATTTATATTTATGTTTACACTTTCCCCCACGTTTCGGTTGCTTTTCAGCAGCCATGGTTACGGGGAGACTAAGATGGTAGTTGTCTCAATGTTCCAGTGTAGTTATTTCAAAGTTTCTTATTTTTTATGACTGTCTTCTATCACGACACAACTCTCTTTTATACTAATATGCTTCATTCTACCTTCCTCACACCACATAAAACAGAGTCAATAGTAATATTTTCACTATATCATTGTAATTTGAATATGTACAGTTCTATTGACGGTAAATAAACTGACTTCGATAATTAGACACTCTAGTTAGTTCGGTAACTTGTCTCTTAATATAACGTACAATGCATGAACTATTACAAAGGAATAGTTCGAGAGAAAGCCGAGTGGCGTGCCTTCACTGTTTAGATCATAGTATGTCATTCATTAACGCATTCTAAATACAGACTTAAGTCTATCAAAGGAACTCCTTTGACAGAAAGATATAACTGACAAATTACAAGGCTATCAACTGATAGAGTTGTATTTTGTTAGATGTACCTTTAAGTCATAGGTAAGGAACTCTATTGCCGTCTACCGGACACATTTCAAGTTTATGCTGCTATTGAGAATTTCCTTGGAAAAATGCTTAAAACTTTTCCCGACGGGAATCGAACCCAAATTCAGGGTCACGTCGGCGGTGAACATAACGCAAGTTTATGTCGCGGGGCCAATGGTGCAGTTAGTATATTCTACTGTTATATTTAATTTAATAATGGATGTGTGATTGCTATTGTTATAAAACTTATATATTGCATATGTTAACAGTGCATTGTACAGTTATTTAATAATGCATTCTGTAGTTATAAGTCTACGTATTATTAAAAAAAAACGCTTAGAGCGTAATGCCTATGTAGCACAAGAAACAGTAAAGTACATACAAAAATATATTTTGAATTTTACAATTGGAATAACTCCAATTGTAAAATCCAAAATATATTTTGTCTATGTTAGGAGGTAGTATCTTCAGGAAGCACAAACATATGACTAATACTAAGCATAGATAGTCGTAGTAGATCCAATTAAAATAAGTAAAAATATTGTATAATAGCTTTTGCCCTCGCCTTTGTTCACTCGCTAACAGCACTTTTTTCTAGATAGAAGGTATATGATAGGATATTATGTCCTTTTCTGTACCCCTGACAAAATGTAAGCGAAAATTTATAATGATCGGAAGATTGATTTAAGCGTAACAAACAAACAAACTTATATTCATATTTATAATATTTGTTAGAATGCAAGTTAAATATTGTATTGATACCGAGCTATATTTACAGCCTATGGTAATAATGAAAATACCCGCGAAAGTCTTTCAAGGCCTAACTGTTAATATTGTAACACATTATACCAACTTTTCACACCACACCCGTTAATAAGTTCTTGTTATTCATATAACCTTATATTAGAAACCACGCGGATTCTTAACCTAACGATTCTAATGAATCTGAAGACAAATAAACATAAACTGAACGAAACAGGGCCTTTTATATGCTTAACCGAAACAATAAAATAAAAGCGAACAGCTCCGCGCCTATTATATTGAAGGCTTTAGGTTTTTATACACAATTCCCCTTGTGTATGCATGCGTTTAATCTACCACATCATTCTGATTACCATAGGAGCTGCGGGTCAAAGTTTGTTGAGTTTCGAAGGAGTGCCACGGTGCGTTAGAAGCCACGGTACATTAAGTTAATAGGATTTTAAATAAATTTGCTCTTGCATTCGAAATCGAAAAAGTTAGATACGTTTACGATATTCGTGTTAGAAAGATGAAACAAAATATTTGCCTATGTTAAGCGGCTACAAGATGATCCACAAATGTATGGGTTATGTAATAAAAGTTTCTGGAAGCCAATATTATTATTTATACCAACTGCTGGTCGGTAGTGTATAGCGGTTATCCTGCTCCGATTTGGAAAAACCAATGCACTACAATTTTCTGTAGGATAAGGTTACGGTACAGTAAGACCGGTCTGTGTGGCAGACCTTGAGGGAGGCCTATGTCCAGCAGTGAACATCTTCGGCTGAGATGATAAAGGTTACGGTACAAGTGCCTTCATCCTACTGAAGGTACTATCGGCTTGAGTGACGGATGACCATTTCAGAAAAATTTTCGCTTGCACATGTTGACCAGTTGAGTTTGTATCGCCTTAGAATCAGTAAACAAATGTAAAGTGTAAAAAAACTCAAACAAAGAAAGGGGCGTGTCACGGGTACGGGTACCAAGTGTTGGCCTGCTATGCGATTTTAACCTTAGGAGTGGTCATCCGTCGCTGGAGTCGATAGTACTTCTTCAAGTTAGCAGTAAGCCTTGAATCGTGTTTCGACTGTGATCAGAAGTACAGGAGATATTGTACCGTCATCAAAACAACTAATCGTTAATTCTTGTTGGTAGTTCTCAATGTTTCAAGATTTGTAACCTAATATATACCAGCAACACTAGGCTGTAAACCAACATATGCTCCAGCAACCGCTTTCCTTTATCTACTACTTTGTCAATATATATGGCATCTAAGAAAATTCACCACATAATTTATAAGTGCCACAATATAGTCTCGATGGTGCCTCAAATTTCGGCAGACTGACCCAGTTTGCGTGATACATTAGGCTTAAGTGAAAGCACGAGGATAAATATCCCTGAGTGATAGCACGGAGGATTTGCATGATCATAAATAAAACATTGTGGTGTCAGTTAAAATGAATATGTGTAGAATATTCTCGAAAAAGTGGAGGAAGATCATTACACAGACGAAAGTTAAATTAACCATTTGTAGTAGTTAGAAAGACTTACTATATTTATACTTAATATTTGTCTTTTGTTTCTAGCTTTGGCCAACGTTCAAATAATAAGTTGAGGAACTCATATATTATATAACAATGTCTACTTTGGAGATACTTGTAACCCATAAAAGTCATACGAAGCCACTTGTGAGCGAGCGACAGCTCAAGACACAATCCTAAATCCAATATCCCGTTATCGCCACACACAGTTGGATTCTTCCGCGAAATGATACAAACACAACAAATAATATAATACAGTTGTTTCCGCAAAAACGTGTAAGTAATGTTACGAAGTGGCCACACTGACCGGCCGCGATGAATGCTCGTCGAGAAAAGTAGGTCGCCACCAGAGCTACAAATACATTAACGAAATAAGACGGAAAACTTTTATAATTAATGTAATACAATGCCAGAGCTGCGGGGAATTAATGACTAACTCCGATCGAGATAAAATTTCGCCTCTTTTGATTGCCAGTAATACAATATCGGAAGTAAATCGGTAAATGTTTGAACAGATGATAAATACGGCAACAGATTTAATTGTGCTTGCAAGATACAAAAATAAAACGTTTAGTTTATGATCTTTTATTACCCCATTCTTCAATCCACTAAAGGCGAATAAAATATTGAAGGTTATAAAACTGTCAGTGTTGCCAAGCGTAGGTTCAGTAATAGATACCATTTTACGAGCGAAACGAGTCGGTGTGTACTGTGTAGGTATAGATACATGGTTTAATGGTGTAACGCGACACAGTGAGTGAAGGTGTTCGGGGATCGTACCTGTAGCGTAGGCTGGTTCGAGGTCGTCCTCGTCGTCGGTGTGGTGTCTGCTGGAGGCGTGCGAGTGCGAGTGGTGCGCCACGCCCACGTGCACCGGCTGTATCGGCTGCTCGTAATGTTTGTGATGGTCCACGTACACGCGATGGTGGTGCGGGCACGGCGTCGGCGGCAGATAGTCCGCCAACGTACCACCCCGAGTCAAAGTCGAACCGGCACTTAATGTTCCGCCACCCGAACATGACGCTAACGCACTCCGCACTGATCCCAGATCGAGGGACGGCCGTCGTGATAGTTCGCCGTAGCTCTCACCGAAGAGTGCACTCGCGGGCACCGCGTGCCGCACCTCGTGCTGGTGATGCGAGTGGCCGCCGTTGGACGAGGAGTGCGGCGACGCGGAGTGGTCGCGACTGTCGCGCGACGTCGACGCCGTGTGGATGATACTCTCGTCGTGCGTCTCCATCACTTCTCTGGCCGTCGGCGGGTTCGGGTGGACGTGCACCGCCGACGTGCCAGCCCGCCGCGGGCTCCTGCCACGGTCGGGCAGGACCGACGACGCCGACCAGTATCCCCACGCCATTTCCGTTCACTATTTACGTATTCAACGTTACTAATTATAAACTGCTAGCCATAAACACGGGAAGACTGAAGTCGATCCTGCCAGCAAATGTAGGTTCAGTTAGCGTGCGAATCGGGGAGTTCTCGAGTCGGGTTTAGTGTGCCGGGGTCGTATAATCCGAGCGTGTGGCCGGCGAGGTCGCGTGCGAGCGGTGGGCTGGACGCCGCCGGTTGCCGGCGGGCGCCCGCTCGAGGGGACGCGACAATTGTGTAAACGAACCTAATCTCCTTTGACGTCGGCGCCCCGGGCCGACCGAGACAAAGCTTCGTGACCGCTCACAATGCCGCACACGTGATACGTTCAAAAATGTTTTGACAAGCTAGTCGGTAGACGCGGCCGTCGGAGTGTCAGCGCCGGCGACTGTCAGATTGGTAATCGCGTAATCCTGTTTATATCGCGGCCACTGAGTTTCATTTCATATCTCATTGCGCCGATAGGATCGGGCGCGGTGACGAGGCTTGGCGGCCGCCACTAATTCGGGTTTATTCAACTCGGGCCCGTTTTGGCGAGACCCACTAAATGAGATGGAAACTCTGCTGATATATAACGATAAACAGCGGACGCCTAAAGCGGCGAACATACATTGCTGGCGAACTGATAGGCTAATTTATTTATATTAATTTATTGTTGGTTTATATTACTAATATGTCAAATAGTCTGTAATTTTACTTTAGAGACGCATAACGTATTTAATAACTATTTCATTTAACTATCTTACCTTTTCTGCAAGTGCTGTGCACTTATGTAAGCGACAAGTTCACTGTGGTTATAACTTATGTATGTCATCCTTGCTTAATGTTTAGTGAATAAGTCGTTGAAGTGCCATATCAATAAATAAAATTTAAAAAATATAATACGTTTGGGTATGTTGAGTTACGAGATTTCGACTTCTGAGAAGCGACAGTATCAGTAATGTGATATATAAAAGAAGCCCTAACAAAAGTAGTTCTATTATGAACTAATCTTTAATAGCGCTTCATTAAAGTGTAACCTATTTAAAGTGTAGGCCAGTGACGTCATAGCTAGAGAAGCAAGCGGGCGGTGTCGACGTCTATTGCTCTATGAGTCGGAAACCGCCGCGATACAGGCTGACAATGTAAGCCTCTTCCAGACGAAGGGTGCGGCGCGTCGCGATGCGGTCGCTTCATCGCCACACAATTGCACCGCGCTGCGCCACTTTTAACCTAACACTTACGCTATAAATTAAGCACAACCCAGATCAATGGCCGACATAACACATACAGTAAACAATAAATTCACTCCTTGTTATCTTTATGTCCATAAAACAGTGTCGCATTGTTCTCGACGACATTTATAATTTGAAAACGCGGCGTGATTATGCTTATTTCGACGACAAAAGTTAAAATATCGCTGCGTCGCTTTCAGTTATTATTTGAGGGCTATATTTTTGTTAGTATAATTCAAATTAGCATTAATATTTTGTAAAGTTTGTTGTACTTAGAATGCAAATGTATGCATTGTTCTGAGCATGAGTTAATGCTTAGTTATTAAGGTACATTGTCAGTAGATACGTGTATGTGGAAGCTTGTGCCGTGGCAAGGTTTGCTGCATAATCTATCAATGTACACAAACGCTAACATAGATTATGATAGCAATATAGGTAGGTAATATACACGTCAGGTGTCTGAACCGTGAACTTAAGTGTGTGTGTGCAGTAATAAACAATTCAAATGGGATCCGGGGGTAAAAGAATTGTGATATTCTGTCCCTTGTGAGTGTTTGCGATTATCATCTGTTTGGTTCTCATACTTTTGTGAGATAGCGAGTATGTAAGGCAGGAATGTGCCTTCTTTTTCGTTACTTATACGTTTTTAGATAGCTCGAATACAAATGTCACTTAAGTAAGGTGTACAGAAATTCAGATCCTTGCTGCTTCAGAAGCATAGCAATACTTTTCGAGTGGATGTGTACAGGTAGGTAGGTAAGTTTTTCTATGACAGGTGCTGCGTATGTAAATCTATTTCTTTGCCACCCTATTTAACTTAACCGATTTCATTAGTCTTAACAGAAGAGTATAAGGCATATTTTAAGAAAATTTTATTCTTGCTTCTTGTCGTACATTTTCTGCGGCATTTGCAATTTCTTTAAGATTTTGTGGTGTCGCTAAGGATTTTTTGTGTTTACTAATAACCAATATTATAACATTAAAGATAAACATCGCGGGATATCTTTGCTGACTGTATATTCTTTGTTAACTCCTCGACTGAAGTCTTTGAAGCTATAGATTGACAGGCTTTACCAGAATGGTTCACTATAGTCTAAACTTATTCTGGAAATAAACCCGTGCCTCATCGCGGAACAATCCAGGAACAAATACTTATATGATACATAAACCAACTTCCAGCACGATCTGTTCGCGCTGTCAGTAATTAAACACACGTGAGCAACGTACAAGGTACAAGTAAACTTCCATAAAGGCATCGTCGCACATGTTCGCGCGAAAGTAACACGGACCACAAAAACTGAAGGAATTACACGCTAAGGCCGATGCGAACTTATTTCATTATGAGCTCTTTGACGTCGGCTCTTCGTAGAGACTTTAACGCCTCCAGATATATTAAAGATACGTATCTTACGTGTTCGGTAATTAAATGCTGAATCTCGAGTTAGTCTTCGCTTTTAAGAGATTAAACTTTTGAACGCGTATTTTCTTAAGGAAACTCTGCTTCCTTGTATTTTTACTTCGTCTCGTTAGCTTTTCGACGTTTTTAATGCGAGGCTGTGTTTTTTAATTAAATATCAAGAGCGTGTGCTTGGAAGATGATTAATTTATTACTTTGAGTGAGTATACTTACCTACTAGGTACTTTTTTATAAATTAATAGCAGTTTAATCGTTGGAAGACTAAGTAAAAGTGGCTTGATATACCTTATGGTTCGAATAGGCAACAACTTGATTCAAATTACGCATTTGTCGATGTTTTCTTAAGGAAGCGTTTCCGTAAATATGTCGCGATGGCTTGCGGATCGGTAAGTTTATTTGTATCCAGTCCCTAAGGAGAATACTAACGTATTTCACATTTTATTTTCGGGTCCCGGGTTGGAAGATGATGTCGCTTTCCAGAATTTTTAAGGAATCACGAACAATTTGTAAGGCTTTTTATGTGAGGTTACATAGTTCAGCATAATTTAGAAGATTACAACAACGTTTACTTAGCAACATAAAATCGAAAATCTTTGTTTAAGAGTATGAGAAACGTCAAATATCTACATGCATTGTCGAGAGAAGCGAGAAGCCGCGAAGAAAAGTAGGAGATAAGGTAGCAGAACATGTCCCTGGCTTTATAATCGGAGTATTACTATTGAAACAGAAACTAATTAACTTAAAACAATAGCAACTCACTTGCGAATATTCGACTGTAAGAACAAAAGCCAAATAAATAATTATATCTATAATGAAACCACATAGCACAAAATTACTTAAGCACATGTATTTTAGTGTTTTTTCGCGTATATAGCAACCTAATTAATATTTTTTTTTAATTAGATCTTCTCCCTAGCCTTTATTATTCCCAAGTCACTTGGGGTCGGCTTTTCTGGTCTAACTGGATTTGACTGGATATCAGTTTTTTAATTAGATATATAAGATAAATGTCTGTTTGTACGTAACGCATGCGTTCCTTTACTATTTATCCAATTACGAGGAAAACGACAATCAGTTGCATCAAAAACATTAAGAAAGCATTACCAAGCACAGCAATCCCAAGCTAGTTCAGATTAAAAAAATAGTTACACATGTAATTCGAATAAATTATCAAATGTCATCGTGCAATTCAATAATGTTATGTTTCATTGAGATCGATCAGTCAAATGCAATAGGGCAGACAGAAAGGGACGTCTATGACAAGTTGAAGACATTCTATACAATAAAGGGGTTTTGGAAACATTCTATAAATTAAGAGTAACTTACACCGACGAGCTTGCAAGCATAAAGCAAGAGACATAAGCTACCATCAAGGCAAGTGGAAACCCGCTGTCTCTGCCTACCATAGAAAACATACAAGAGTCAATGTATGTATCAACGATCTATTAAATTTCATTCCTAGTTGACAGGTTCAAAGCATTGAGCTGTTGCTTACAAAGAGAAATACTTTTTAATCTCTTTGGCACTATCTAAAAGCGAAACTAAATGGCTATTATGCATCATGGATTAACCCTCTAACAAAAACTGCTATATCAAAACTAGCAACATTTTTAAAAGCACGAGTATTAACAAAATGCTATTTCACACTGAGTCTTGTTCGCTTTGGGCATTTATTAGTGTAGCTTTGAACCTTTTGTGCTGTGCCCGGTAAGCCTTCGGGCTCGACCAAGGCATTCTACAGACCAGAGTGTTGAACGATGTTAGCCGGTGGACTGAGTTCATAACACGCTTCACTAGAACGTTTCTATAGAGGTAAGTGTTAGTCGACATATTGGATTGGTTAGCGTTATCTCACATGTGCGCTTCAATAAATGTGCAAAAGAATATCTTTACAATGTTAAAATTCAATTTTATAAGTGAGCTTGCGTTTATCAGAATTTTAACTGATCTTTAAAACAATATGGTCAATGATGGAACATGATTGTTGGACAATAATTACAAAAAATTTGAGGCGATATGATCCCATACGGTCGAATTCTAGCTCTGAATCGGGACGATTCGTAAGCATGTTTGATGACTACTTTATTTTAAAATCATCTGTAATATTTAGAACGATGAAAAACACAGTATTTTCAGCTGTGCTTTGTGCAATTATTTCGATGGTTTAAACACATTTCAGCCACAGTTAATTCTCAAATGTCCATGTATACAACTTTTTAACATTTTGCAAGAAACCCAATCAAAAATTCTAATCACAAACAGATACATCAACAGCTATCTGATTCAAACGTACCGTTGACCTTATTTAAAATATCTTCTATATTCATAACACAGTATAGAGTACATGTTTCCACCTGATTCGATATATATAATTGTGATTCGCTGTAGGCTTCGACGCCACCGCGTCGGTAAGATAATATCGAGCTCGGAGGATATTGGCGCAATCATCACGGCTCACTGGCGAATTGGCAACCGCAGTCAGATGTGTAAGCACTGTACCCGAATCAAATACAACGTGATCTCGTGTAGGGCTGCTTACACCTATGGCTCAGTGATTTAAATGGCCACCTATGCAAGTCGTGTTTAGGTATAATTATCATTTGTATTTAAAAGACAACGCCCCTCTAAGATTACTGCATGTGTCACGAGGGGCTTTACAAACAAACAGCAACAAGACTTGGAACAACTATTTATGGAACACACAATTTTTTGTCCCGTGTGAGGAACGAACCTACAATACTCGGTGCGATGTGGCGAAGCGAGCATTTAAATCACTATGACATACGTGCATTTGTGCTGTCTTTAGTTCGATGTTTTGAGTCGTTGTTTATCAATAGCCAACTAATAGTCCCACGTCTTAGGGTTCATACAAGCTAGACTGTAATAATCTTGTATTATACAAAAACATTGAGCGCGCACATTACTTCCAAATTGTTCTACCGAGCGTTTACAAATGTACACCAAATTAAAGTAACATTCTGTTTATTTTACATAAAATCGTTAAGCTATAGGTACTGCATTTTTCGACCTTTGTCTCTTAGATATTGAAGGAAATAAATAAAAGATGAAGTAGTTTTAAACTCTAGTAAAGTGTTAAAAACAAACATTTACTTTAAAAATATAAAAATACACGTCATTAAAAGAGCGGTGTGTCGTTTTAACATTATCTAGAACTTTATTAAGAATATACTTAAAAACTTTTCTGATGCTCAAAGCTGTTTCTCTTCTTGTTTAATATTTTCAAATATATAACTGCTCTTTTAGATATAACTAGATTTTGCCTGCGGCTTCGCTCGCGTTGATGTAGATTTTGTGAGTAAACATCTATCCAATTTCTTCTTTCTTTTTAATTTCAATATAATTTTAATTTTAATATTATGTTAATGTATTTAGAGTTTTTTACTTAGTTTTTGTGGCGAAAATTTTTATTTTTATTAGATGTGGTTGCCTGTAAGTGAATGAGCACAAGGCATGTCTGTAAATTATTATTTAGAAGTAAGAAATGTGTATCATTTGTTGGCGATCCAAATAAATAAATAAATAAATATCCCTCGGGATCGGTACTTTTTTCTGGATGAAAGGTTTTTATGTCCTTTTCCGTACTCCTGACAACGACCATGCGAAATTTCATGATTATCGGGCAAGTAGTTAAGGAAGTGAAATCGTAACAAACAAACTCATTATTGTCACGCTCATCACTCGAGTGTTACAGCTGACAAATTGAACATTCTAGTCTACAAGCACCCTAAAACAGATCACTATAAATTGCCATTTACCATTAATTGCAACAATAATATCTGATTCAGTATCGAGAACACGCGAGCTACGAATCGAATTATCACAATACAATCACATTTACATATAGCAAAGCGAGCGCCACTATCCGATCCCGACTCCACGCAATTTGATTTTAAAATTTAATATTGTAACTGTGTGTATGAAAAGAAGAAAATATTTGTAGTGAAAACATCGCTTCGTGATATGTATGTAAAAGTGGACAGTGTTTTATGTTGTTCTTTTCATGTTCTTTTTAAACATATGCATGTGCATAGTGGACGTAAAAACAGATAGGACAGACGCTTTGTTCCATATTTCGCACAGACTCTTTTACATAGGATAAGCATTAGGACTCGAGGGTTAAAAGTATTGAAAACAAGAGTATGGATGAAATTATTGTTCCTGTGAGATTAATTGGTTTAATATATTTAAAAAAAAATCAACGGCTTGCACTCCCGGAGTGCCGGCACATGTGAAAACTTGAATATTAACGTTGTGCATTTTTGATATTTTGAAATGGTAAGGGAATCATTTTGCACGAATTGCTTTAATTATCAGTATAAAAGTACTATCATTTATGTGGTAAAATACAATATTCATTTATTGCGCTATCGTACACAAACATGACAATTCTCCCTCCGTCTTACGAATTTTCGATCAGGTCACGTGTCCTGACACGAGTTTAACATTTTTTACGCATCACAAAACAAGTGCACAACGCCGCTAAAGAAGTTTTCACTTCAAAAAAATTTGTTAAGGTCACTATGTAACACTTATTAATATCAAAATAGATAGTATTGAAGCGAGTTTACAATCAGTAATCTGTTCCTACAGTCAAATTTGCATCACGTGTTTTATTTTTAAAGCCTTTTTTTATTATATCTGAGTCATCAATCAAAATAATTTTGGTAAATAACACAGCTTTTTTACTATTGTAGTTATTGATGTGTAGAAATTTTAGACATAAAAACAACAACAAGTGGATATAGTGATAAGAATAGAAAAGGGTATGTTAAGCTGATTTGGACATGTAAAAAGAATGGACGAGGAAAGACTGACTAAGAAAGTTTATAAGGCTAGTGTGAATGGAACAGTCGCAAGAGGAAAACCTAGGCGAACGTTTCTCGATCAGATCGGAGGCGTTCTGGACAAAGGCCAGGTTAAGAGCTCCTTGAACCGACGGGCGTGTATGAAGAATGTGATGAAAGCGAATGAAGCCACAGAAGCGTGTCAGGATCGTAGCAAATGGAAATCCGTAGTCTCTCCCTACCCCTCTGGGAAACAGGCGTGAATCTATGTATGTATGTATGTAAAAACATTTAGTACGAGGTAGAAATACAACGATGGCTCTTATCACGCGAAATAATATCGCCTATATGTACACATGAAAGCTAGCGCATGTATACATATAGTTACAATCGTTATATTACCGAACAGAAACTTCTTCTTCCTAGCGATTATTAATCCCAGCTTATCGAACAGAAACAACAAACAATAACATACTTCACAATCCACAGCAAGTTTGTAAAACATTTAATTAAACTTCCTAAACGTATTGGTATCTGTACATGTTGGCAAGTGTACCAACTATTGTGACTAAGTATTAAGTCCACAATGGGACCACATAAAGAGGTAATAGAGGCAAAGGGAACAACACAAACGGAATAATGTCCCATTCCATACAGATTATGGAGTAAGGCTCAGCATATACTACAAATCCTTAAGAAATATAACTGTCATACAATGTGCCACACTCGAGGGCCAACTAATTCTATAGTTTTACGACGCAATATGGATCATAAACTAGTCTAAGAGCTTCCGTCATTTTATTTCTCTATGGCTCGCGTAAGTATAGACGGTGGTATAAGTTTTATGGATTTATTTAATCAAATTATTTTTAAAAGGAAGTTATTTATAGATTTTATTATGTTTACGGATTTTTATCTTTATTTAAGTTCGCCAAGTATATATTGCTTTCTTGGATCAGTTTTATTTCATTTAGAAACTGCTTAGAGGTTAGGTATCCGTGAAATATTACGCTGAAAGAAGAGTTTTACGTAAGTTTATATTAAAGGTTATAAACAATATAACCGTCTACGTTAGAAGTTTTTAAATTTGGTAATTATATACAATTTATCTCTTTGAATTTCACGCAGTAATTCATAAAAACGCATCAATGCACTATTTGAGTACATTGGCAGGCTGGACTTCAAAAGAAGCATTTTATATATTATTTACTTATATTACTATGACATTTACGTCATTCATGCAAAATTTGATTACTCCTCGATGTTTTAGCTGTCGCGACCCGCCGGCTTCCAAACACAATTGCTTTTTAATTACTTTTAACGTTTTGATTATGATGAAGATATATTTTAAAGTAAAGACGTAAGTATTTAAAAGTATTGAATACCTACCATTATATGACTCAAACTAACGCTACAGCACAATTTATTAAGCTTTTAATAAAAGTCAAGTCTTTCAATTAACATCCTAATAAACTACGCTTGACTCTAAAAATCCAGATAATTTCCTCTCTCCGTCTTACGTGTTCATCGAGGCTTGTAGAGATCGTCCAAAGAGCCTTGACCGCGACAACATTACTTAACATAGATCAATGAATCTGTGCAATAACTGTCTCGCTACTAGCCCCCGGAGTGCTACAAGGCTACATAAATAACTACAAGTCGCCAGGCCATCCCCTGCTGGTACCACGCTTACACGATCCGCTCAGTTAACCCTGGCTAACGGAAGCCAGTTTTCTAGAACGTTTAAGAAGATTGACCTAATATTGCAAAACATACACTGAGGTAAGTATCATTCTTTGAGACAACTCGCACATTTAGAGTTGCGCCTGATTTCTTCATGGATATTTACAAACCAAGCAACTGACACGAAGATTCATAACTATCTTTGGATCACATATTTTTAGCCCGTAGTGCGACCAAACCTACACGCTCAGCGTATCAGTCGTCAGGTTTTTATTTTGCCTGTATACACAGGCAAAATAACTGTACTCAGAATTACACCACAAGCTATTAGTGGAATTGAAATATTGTAAATAAGAAAAAAGAAAGAGATGACCACCGTAACTACTACGTTAAACAAACTTAATGGTACAGTCTATAAAGATAAAAAAGCGCTCAATTAAAACAATGTTGATCAACCTTTAAATATTTACAGCGTCGTAAAAGCTTTTTGTATAAACTTTAATTGTAACTTGATTCTTCGAGATATTCGAAGAAAAAAGAAGTCTGTCGCAAAGTTATCAAAATAATCAGAGGCAGCAACGGCATTCAATCTCTGTCGTAATTTAAGAAAACAAAACGACTGTCACCGTCTATCTTTTGATTTAAGGAAAAAAACAACAATAAAAAGGGAAATAATAATTATACGTCTCGCTTGGTTTGTTCCTCAAGATGTGACCTGGACGGACATTTTCAAGGGTTGGTGTGAATTATTGTCTAATGTTTCGGAGGTTTTAAATGGAAACGCGCTTCACGATTTCGGGGATTTTATGCTATTTCTGTTCACTCGAATTACGCTTTCTTTTGAAAGAAAGGACTTTTTTTAGTTTATTGTATAGACAAAAGTACGGTTACCTTTGAATATAATTTTGAAGGGTGCGTCTACCATTTGACCTCGATAATTATATCCTTAAGTTTAACCTATTGAGTTGTAGCTGTACACCGTCAGACATTAGATTTTTTATAAAGTCTGTATTATTAAGACTTGTCTGGTTGCCTAGATATCATTAGTCTTGAGGGTACTGACTCCTCATATTTACTGTCGTAGATATACAACTCAGCCGGAACCGACAGTGTCACTGCTATCCAAGGCAAAGAAAGGCGACTATAATATCTGTAAATGGTAACCCATCTATACCGTGATGCTTGCAACATTGATTAGCCTCGCGTTTAGCTACCTGTACCGTTACCTCTGATTCTGTAAAACCCATTCGTCTTAGTATAAATCACAAAGTATGTCAACTGGAATCAAGTGATTACAAATTTTGAACATCCAACTCGGTCATCAATTTGGCTGTCGAGCGTGACGACTGCAACCGTATTCCCTGCGGCAATTCGCTGCAGCGGTTTGAATACGTGTCTCTCTCTCTAAGCAAGTGTTTATTAACGGTTTGATAACATAAAACTACGATAATATGTAAAATAAAATGTTTGTATATTACGGGTAGCGCCTCCAGCGCCGCATATAAAAATGATAATTTAGTAAATGTTAAATTAAATTTAGAAAGACAAGACTTGCAAACTTCATTTCATGGTTTCTGTGACGTGTATGTGGTTTTTATAAAGTGCTTTCATGGCTTCTTTCATCTAATATATCTATATATTAATCGTGAAGCAAAAACTTTGTACCCCTTTTTACGAAAATTGCGCAGACGGAGGAGTATGAAATTTGGCACAGTTAAAGTTTATATGGAGAAGGAGAGGCGAATCCTAATATTTTTATAAAATATGCATTAGAAATACATTCAATTAATTAAAAAACACTACACGCACACAACCATGCATTTGACACACGCAGTCGAAGCGCGTAACTATGGTTACATACATCAATATATAATGACAATATATCAGCAATATCTTACTGGTAAATTTTGGTCGAATTTCGAGCACTAGGCGACCGCTAGTACGAGTAAATTGATAAACGCAAGTTTCTCGAAGAAATAGGTAGAGAATGCATCCATTTAAAAATCTATTTGCCGAATTTCAAGTTTTAAAGTATCTGAAATTATAAGTCAGTTTATGTATAGGAAATCAGAAATTGACTTTCTTATAATAAACGTTGTTTAATGTTAGTTTAGTTAAATGGTAGTTAGCCTTTCCTTTGACAGCTAAATTAAAATGTTATCGATGAAACCAAAGCACTGCCTATAATTGTACAAGTTTTAAAAGGGTAACTATTTATGAATGTTGTAAAGTACTTTTATGTCGATTTAGATTTTTATCTATATTTGACAAAAACTAAATTTACTATAAACATTATTCCTCCAAATATATCTTCTAAACGCAACATTTTCCATTTCACATACATTCCTTTGATGGTATATAGCCAGACCGTGACCTAAGTACAGTCAGTAACAACGAGTTCTACCGAACACGACATACAAAATACGGTGTTCTAGCAACAATAAAATATAATACATTGTACAAACGGCGGTATCTCGGTCGAGGTACAATAGCTGTCAAAAAGAGGTGGAACGTTCCGCTCGCCGCCGTCGCTGCCGTACGGAATGTCACTCCGCATTAACTGACAACGTAGCCACTGCAAGCCACGATTAGTTGGCGTGTGTTTGAATTTCTAACCTATTTCTAATTGCGAGGGGATGGAAAATGTGTCGGAATGAGAATATATTATGCACATAACTAGGTTTTATATATAAGCGGGACGCGGGAATCAAAGTTATCGGGTTTTATGTTATCTTTGATTGCTTGATGTTTTGATTTAGTTATTTGTGACTAAAATCAGGTAAACCGGACCTCAAGTTGTGAAAGATACCTAAGAAAATAATCGCATCTTTTACATAATATTACACAATTTTCTTTACTAAATGTAGACTGCAATGAAAACAGCTACAATATTATAGCACTGAAGACAAACTAATTGAAAATCATAACAAAACACATTTTAAATTCATAAACAGTCTAAGAAGTAAGTAGTACTCTTTTTGATGTCTAACGTAACTGAATTCGTACAAAGGGTATTATTATGTATAAATTACAATATCGTCACAAATACATAAATGCAAAATGAGACGAAAGATAAGAAAAGAATAAGTAACATAAATTTGGCATGACATAATAGAGGGAAGACAGGCAGTATACGAGATTTACGAGCGGCTCAAACTTTACTTTGTGCGCGAATGTACCAGAGCTATGTTAAACTAAAATTATAATTTCCTTAAACGTAAGACGCCTATTATTTAAAACGGCTTCAGTAAAATTAGCTTGAACAATAATTCAATGGAAATTATTATAACGTTTTGTAATGGAAATAAAGACCTTGTTCTAAGGATAAATACGCAATAAATAATATTACAAAAATATTAATTTCGTGGCTCACGTATAATTTTGAAAAGAAACATACATTACTATTATTTAAGACTGATTTCTTTGAACCTAAACGTTGCTTCGTTGAGCGAAAATCAATGCGATTGAATATCAAATTGCTATATTATGAAACGAGGCGCGAAAAGGCGTAGAACGAAAGAATACAAGAGTAAAGTAAAACATTCATAGTGAATATTTACTTAAACTAACAATTGTTAGAATTCCAGACATAATTAAAAACCTATTGTGTCTAAGCGCTGGTGTGCCGCTGCGACTCAATACGTTTATGACAAACGTCACAAAATAAAGGCTACCCTACCAAAACTTAAATGACGCTTAAAGTCCTGATGAGGAACAAGCATGATTTTAATGTGAGGCCAGTTAAAATAAGAGAAGTTTCAGTGCGATGTGGACCCGACGCAGCGTAACAAACTACTAAGCCCCAAAGTCGCTACACTTTATTCAAAATTGTGTCCAAAATCGCCGCGAACTTGCAATTTTTGGGCTCCTAAGTCTTTTAATTAAATACCAACGTCTCTCGTCCAATTTATTCTGGTGCCGTTCCGAGGCTGTGGCGAGCTTAATTTTGTTTGGGGCTAAATCCATCCGTTTCAATGAGCCACAAGTAGGCACACATCGACAACTGAACGCCTCTTGCGGTCCCGACGTAATCTTCTAGCCTCTTTGTTTTAATCCACTTTGGGGTTAAAACGTGATGATTTTCGACAGAAACCGTCTGTTTTGTGAATCACTCAACAGTTGTTAATAACAAATAGTTTACGTTGTACCCACTAATAAATAACGGCGGTGCCTAGTTTGAAAGATTTCTTTTAAGTGATTACACGGCAATCTAAAGTACTTATCTGCATTATTCCGTTATTAAAACTTGTCGTGACTGTTGCTCATATTAAGTAAACCGTTTTACTTCCTAGTTTTCAGTCTACGACTCGCCCTACTTAAGAAATATTAAAATGATAAGAAACTAGCTAGTAAACGGCTCGCTTACGGTGAAACGGTACATTAGACGAATTAAAGGTTATAGGGGCAAAAGTTAAATATTGTTGGCAACATTTTTCATTGTATAAATTAGTCAAGCGTTCGCTATAAAACGCCGGACTGCTCTAGTTTGAGCATTAAAATATACCGAGCTGGACTAGCTTAAAATGAAATTAAGAGAATGAAAAATGGAGACACTGGAATTTATTACAACGTCTATTCATTTTGTTCTAGTGCTACCTAGGCTAGACGAGTAACTATTCGGAAATAAGGCTTCAGATACGTAATCTTTAATATTGTTGTGATTCATTGTTATACTGTTTAATGGTATAGAATCATCATTAACAATAATTATAGAAGCTTTACCCACGCTTGGGATACACATTCTTTACGAATAAGAGAATTAAAAACCGTCTCGTTCCACGTAACTGGTTTACGGCAAATTAGAATATTTAACACATATTTAAGAACTTTATAGAAACTCTACGTGTTTTTAAGACGTTTTCGTTCTTATACGCACGTCAATACGAAATGTCATTTAATAGCCATGGCACTTGAATTTCTGCCGTGGGAGGCAAAAGACAATACCTTCAGATCATTACTGCTTATTTCATAAAATATTGGGTGTATGACATAAACTTAGGTATAATTAGCAAGCATAGATCATCATTCTTCATTCTAACACTAATTAATTGTATGTGCATTGAAACAAGTTTTAGAAAACAAGGCTCGAAAGCTACAAAATAATAAAGGATTCGATTAACCCTTTTGATTACTCGAAACCTGAATAAATTACTCAACCCAAAAACACTATAGGTATAATTTGCACAAACTAATGGAGAATGAAACTAATTCAAAATGACCCTATGTAAATTTTAGTTTCGGTCCCTAAGTTTCGTTACCTCGGCCAGTGTAACAAGTTAGCTAAGTTTTAGCTTTCTAGGTCAGCAGAGGGCTCATGGAGGACGTAGCAGGATGGACATGTTAAGTTATAAGTTCATTATGTACATAAATATTGAAGGGACCTTAAAATAGAACGGGTCCGGACACTCGGAAGCGCTTGGAGTTTGCGAGCCCTTGCCAAAGTTATGGAGTGTTGCGGCAGATTTAATAGTATAGCTGAAATTTGGTGGCCTTTGTTTTTAAAGAGACCAGGTTTGGTAACCATCTCTTAAAGCAGTATTATTGTTATCTTGCTTTAGGACATACATTGACAGACTTATGTACATGTATAGCTTTATCTGGTTCTCTTGTAGAACAAGAATAACACAGTAACAAGAGGTGATGGCCCCAGGCATGCGTTCGAGCTTATGCTCAAGTTAAATTTAGTCCAACATTTTCTATTATTATACAAAGTCCAGCAGGAGGGGTAGGGTTCCATTTAATATGGTGAGTTATGATACACAAAATGGATTCTGATGTGCCGTGAACATATACAAGCATAATTTAATGCATGAAATTACAAAATATGAGCCCTACTTACGTATGTAAAACGTAAAAATCTTGTCGAATTTTCCTTCGTTCTAAAGGAAAATTCTCAGAATGCTAAGTAGAAAAAATGCTTCGTTACGGACGGGAGCGATGGTTGATATATATTTGGAGAACTGCAGGTGATAATCTTAAGCGTTTGGTCACCGCCTTTCTTGTAAGGCAACTAACGCTGGTAAATTTTTCAACTTAGCCAGTAAATAAAGATTCGCTGGAAATCCAGTGTATCTTATCGTAACGTAACGCTTTAAGAATATTGTTTGTTTAAATATTTAAAGAGACTGCAGACAGAGGTTTATGAGACTAAACAAGATAGTAGTATAAGGAATACGAAGAGGTTTTCTGCAAAGAGTTTTATTTTAAGTTACAGAGCTATCATATGAAATTTAAAAGAATTGTTTCAAATTCTGCGGTACCATAAATTGGCTTTGTACAGAGCAAAAGTAGAACTCACTGAAGAAAATTGTATGACAGCGGACTGGACAGTCAGAGGCTGTGTAAAACTAATACTTTTTTCGCTACGATGTCATTAACTTCAAGAAGTAGAAATAGCAACGTTGTTACGAATACAACTGGAGAATTGTATAAAAGTTTGTCGTGGCGGTGGACTGCGAAATGTGGTTTTATTAAATATATCTGACTGGCAATGTGGGGTGTGTACATTACGTATGATTTCGTTACTCACTACCTGAGTAGATACCAGTATTCTTTTAGTAAAAGTGGATGCATGGTTTGAAACAATTTAAAGAATAACTATTACTGGGTTTTTGGTTTCTCGTTCTAATCTCTGACAAAAACATACATAGATAAATTTAAGAGAAAAAGGCATTCAAACTTGATAAAATAATATAATATGCGGTATATGAAATAGTTGAAAATTACATTCGAATAGTAAATATATATCCATGGTACATATTATTCAGAAAATTATGCTCGAAAAAGTTTATTATATTTAATGAAATGCCCAAATCAAATAGTCATGGATACTCTGAGTCTGAAACTAGTTGAAAATAACGGTTTTACAGTTTCTAAACGTTTATTTTTCAAAATGTACCCTTGATAAATATCTCTTCGAAAGTTGTAAAAGCTAAAACGAAATTTTCCGGAAAATTCTCATTTGTGAACTGTCAAGCGTCATTAATTAGGGGAAGAAGTCATTAGAGGCGATTAAAAAAAAAGTTGAGTGCCTGCTTCGAATATAAATACGGCTAAACGAAGCAATAGTGCAAATACTAGGCATATTAGACTCACTGTGAAATATATAAGTGGTACGGTACAGTCGCCGCTTGAAATATGTAATGTTTATTATCGAAAATATTTCGAATAAATTATGTTTTGTTAATGAGCGATAAGTTAAAAGCTTTTACTCCCGCATAGAGAAACTATACACAAACCAACAAAACTATATAACAAATAACTGACAGACGTGGATTAATAAACTGAGTTCACGGTGTAACTGTCAATGCCAATTAAACGTTTTTAAGAATGAGATTAATATAGTAGTTTTATGGCTTCATAAACAAACAAGGTGTCGTGTTGGAAGTTTGCTCTTCGAGCCGCGGTTTTAAGGTCAGCCAACACTTGCGTACTATAAGGTTAAGAGACCGCGGGCGCGGTCCGGATTACCCCATAAAAAAAAAAAGCCACTTCTAACCTCGCCGGCACATCCAATACGACACACTATTTACTTCGGCCGCGGTATAAACACAGATGGAGTGCTCCCCGTATTCGCACGCCATGGCAATGATAAACACGGTGTGATCGATACTCAAGTACGTTTGTTTTTCTCGCGTGTCAATAGGAGAAGAGGTTCGTTTTCGGCGAGTTTTCGCTTTCCCGACTTACGCAACGGGATGGGCACGTGGACGACCTCCAGGCCTCGACAGCGGACACTCGGCTGATCGGACGCGGCGGGGGTCGCAGGCGGTCACTGCGAGCCGTGCCACACTCGTATTTGTGGGGATCGTAGAAAAAGCAGCGGGCGAGTCGCCGCCGGGTCGAGCGCCCGCGAGAGCGAAGTGCGGCGGGCAACGCGGCCGGAGCGGGACTGGGCCGACGCCGGCCGCGCCTGCGTGCGCCGCACCAACTCCTCCCCCGATTGATGTAATATTTATCTTGGATTAAGAACTAGATAAGGAGCCGTGGCGAGACGCGCTCCGAAACCGCTCGCACCTACCCCTGCTTCGCTTCAACGACGAAATGTGCCTTCGGTAGGGAAACTAAGCAGAACTGTTTCTAAGACTTTCAGGAGGTTGTAGAAGGTGTAAGGCAAAGAATTTTTGTAGAAACAGCGATTGGCTCATTTGATTAGCGGTTCGCGGAGGCTCGCTCGGATCAATCCGTTGCGGTCCGCGCGTCGGCCGCGCTCGTGCTCGCCCGGCGGCGCTCGGGCGAGCTCGCGGCGGCGTGACGTCACCGCGGGACGCACGCGCGGCGACAGGTGGGCGCAATGCGCCGCACCTATCATATGATTATGACGTTTCCTATTGGATTTGGTGCCGGGACGTTTGGCTGGAAATTGGTTGCGGCAAGTTTGCACACAGCGATCGCCGTCGAGGGTTGGTCGACTATGCAATTGATGCGATACAAGTTTTCAATTACATGACCACTTTTATATGAAACGTTGTACTACAACTTTTTAATTTAGAATTCAAGATTTAATCATCTTGAATTCTTGTACTTTATTATAATAGTAGGCAAACGAATTGTGGTGTTAGAAAACTATTATAAAACTTTGAATAATGTTAGAAGTTAAAAGTATTTTTAAATAAATGGCCATAGCTGTATATTCACGGCAGTTATCTGTATGTCAGTGCATAAAACTTTATTGCTACGAGACCAGAACACGCTACTAGACTTATTTGTTTTTTTAAAGTTAAGCATTAAGTGGGTTTCGAGGAGTGCAGTTTACGTTTAAAACTTAAACACTCGGCGCTTTTGCTTGACTTCATGAGTGTCTTTGGTTTGTATGACCTACTGCCTTTGCAGTTTTATTTAGTTTATGTAACTTAATTGACTGCTTCGTCAGTCCTGACGTGTATGTTTCTGTTGATGCTTTTAGCCGGTGGTGAAGATCCCGATATACATATACGTAATTCGTATAGGACGCGATCATCCATCATCGTTTCGACTAGGTTACCCGGCCATGGTTACAAGCTGACTGGTTCGTTGATGTCTTGGCTCCGTTGGTTAAAAGAATCCTCATCCACCCCTTATTAATTATATATACCAAGCCACGCCCTTACCCTGCGAAATCTCATGATGATCAGTCAAGTAGTTAAGGCGTGAATGCGTAAGAAACAAACTCACATTCGCATTTATAATATTAGTTACAATACCTTTTTGATCAACCTTTTTGTTCATTCTTTCCACAAGACTAAACCATCTTATCATTTTTATCTGAATCTTTGTTACTATGTATATTTTTACTTCAGAACGATGGATCAATTTGTGTGATTGGTTTTACAAGCCATTACGGTCTACGTAGCTTTTACCCTCTTTAAGTAATACGTATTGCTTTTCAAATAAACCATGGTTTAATAAGTTAGTTGGCTACAGGGTAGTGAAGTAAAGATATGAAGCTATTTCACTAGAGTGATAGCGACTATCTATCTATTGTAATATTGTCTTCTGTTTACACGAATGTTATTCATTGAAATTAAACTACTATATACGGATTTTATCGCGTTGTTTATTTGACACTTTATTACATAATTTAGAAACTGTTACACTACTACTATTAAACTTTACTAATTTTTAAGCTAATTAAATTAATGAAACTAATAAAACATATTTTATTTATTCTTACACTTTCCCCGACGTTTCGGTTGCTTTTCAGCAACCATGGTCACGGGGAGACTAAGATGGTAGTACTACCATCTTAGTTACCTTATCTTACTATCTTAGATGATAAGATGGTAGTCTTAGATGGTCTAAGTTATGTAATAAAGTGTCAAATAAATAACGCGATAAAATCCATATATAGTAATTTAATTTCAATATATCTATTTTTTCTATTTCTAAACTGACTGCTTTTGACTAAAATTACTAATTTTAGGAAATGTTTTATACTAACGTTGGTAAAACAAGGTCACGTGGCTATTTGTAGCGTGCTTTGGCATGTTAGCGACCGACGGAGCAGTCCCTGTGTTGATTCCTGGGTCGTGTAAATTGGGATGTTGCAGTTAGAATTTTCTATTATCATGGTATCAGGCAAAGTGTTTTGTGAATAGTTATAAGATTCTATTACTAAATCTTCGTCTAAGTAAAACACAAGGAAAATGCAGCAATAGCTTATCAACTTAAATATGAACCTTGTTTAAATATTTCGCTGTCAAATTTACTTCATAGCAAAAGTTGCAAAGTTAAATTACTTTCAAAGGTAGCATGACTTAAAAATCACCCCAGTATAACGTCATCTCTTTCTTTTTTATACTTCCTGGTACAAAACCGTCCAATCAAAAAGTGATAGAAAGATAATAACTACCACCACAACTATATCAGATATGACAACAAATTAAACTTGAAACTCATTAAAGCGGACGTTTTGTAACTCATTTAAACCGCCATTTTGTTCAACATAATTATGTCGACGGCTCACTTCAACTCATAAAAAGTTAACCCACCATAGATAATAACGGTACCGATAACGTAAACTTTCATAGACAACACCCGGGCCCCACAAGGGAGGATTACAAAGTTTAAATTTAAAATCACCGGTTTAAATTTAAAGTGGTCTGTTTAAACCGGTGTTGTGTGTTTGTCACTGAGGGTAGATCACGAAATGAGTATCTGATTGACGCACATAGGGTTATTTTTGGAGGAGTATTGTAGGTGTTTTTATGGGGGTTACTTGTTTTGGTATTCTCGTTTTAACATCAGACTTAGCTATTGTGTATTTATAAATATTGTGCTTCTATAAATGGATTTTATTAATACAGAATGCTTGGAAGACTTATATATTTGTTTTGTTATACTTAACGGTATTTTTGTTCTGTGTGCTTATCAATATCATTTTACTAGGTGAAAGATACATGAATATATTAGTATAAATATATAAAGTAATTCTAATTGTAAAATTTAAACCGTCGAGCATATTGTGTTGTATCTTTCTCGACGCAGTATGTGACATTAAAACTATAATAAGTATACAAATCTACTGTAATATACAGTAATTCAAGTAAACTCATATCATTTCAATAAACATGTTTCCTCATACAATAAGTACACTATGTATCTCTAAATGAGGCTAGGCAGATGTGTTTAATTTCATGCCGTAAAAGCGGGCGCTCTGATTACGGTGAAATAGGCACAATGCCAACATTGGTGCTGCAATTAAAATTGCTAAGCAAAATATCCTCGTACCGGTTTGTTTAACGCAAATATTGATCTCAGTACCCCATGGCAAGCACTAAACATAAACTCAATCAGATCGCACTGGACCAATGACTGATTTATAAGGGAGGCTCTATGTATCGCAGATCTAAAGAAATAGACAGAGTTGTACATAAAACAAAAACATTTCACCAGCTAAGTTTTACAGTCTATGTGATAGCAGCCAAATACCATTTACTAGACACACTGCCAGTTTCTGTGCAGCTACTGACAATGGCACTTAGAGAAAATCTCTACAACTTTTCTTGATCTAAGACTCAGGCACGAGACCTCGTGATCCTGTGAAAACCTATACTGCGGCTATTCAGTTTACACAAAGCTACCGAATTCTAAACAGACCAGAATCCTTTCCACCATAAATCAAATGTTGGTACATTTAAATGGAGCAACAGGCTGTGTGTAATGACGGCACCGTCAGCTAAAACTTCGGTACAACACAAAAAACAAATTCGCAAAGCCTCCATCGCCCGCCGTTATTAAATCTCTTAATACGTCACTAGCTTTTTGCGTTCCTTCCTTCCGCACACTTGACACTACTTTTGTTTAATGCCTTATTTGGCTCTTTGTTAATTTCGGCATGTGTTATGTTTTAATTCCTAAGTCAACGTTCAAAATTAGATGCATTCAGCCAGGACAACTGATGACCTGGAAAATGTGCGACGTTGGACTGGGTGTGGAAGGCGGAAGACTTGAAGTTTTGGCGTAAAATGGCAGAGACTTAAGTCCAGCAGGAAACTGCAATGAGCTGCCTAAAACATTGATAATTGATAATGATGATATAAGCGTGAAACTATATATGTATGTATGTAATATATGTTAAAACGGCTGCAAAGTGTCATTTGCTTTGCGATTGTCAGTGGTGAATATCGAAATTGTAAATCAAATGAATCAAAATGGCGATTTAAAAAGAGTGGCCCTCTCTCTCGTCTCTTCCAGT
Source organism: Catocala sponsa (assembly GCA_963564715.1). Taxonomy (NCBI): domain Eukaryota; kingdom Metazoa; phylum Arthropoda; class Insecta; order Lepidoptera; family Erebidae; genus Catocala; species Catocala sponsa. Next base: position 20,918,383 of record OY751341.1, on the reverse strand, counting down.
TATCTCCTCATCTTAACAACCAACTTAAATATAACTTCAGAAAACTCATTAACCAATAAGCTTTGATGTTTATAAATGTTACTGAGGGACCTAAATAAATTAATACCTTCTTATTTAATTTGATAAAATATAAAATACTTAAATTAGGTAATTTTAAAGAGCAGTAGTCTAGTATGCAACTATGTGTAAAACGCCACGCTTTGGGATATCTATGTACAACCCGCATATTGTAGGCGATGGTAATCGGTTACCGGAGCCTATAGATGTTAAAAAAAATATGGTGACACCATATGCTTTACCAAACCTATAAAAAAGGGGCTACTACGCTGTCAGTGCAAAGGTCACAGATCACTGATCGTCTCATTCGCATCAGAGATTCTCTGAAGCAGAAAACTAAACTCACTGAAGGAAAGTAACATTTTATGCTACATTTTTTAGAAAGAAGGTTGAACTGCACGGATGGCGTAGTGGTTTAGGGATTCGAATCCTACACGGGACAAAAATGTGTGTGATCCACAAATGGTTGTTCCTAGTCTGAGTGTTCTTTGTGTCCGTTGTTTGAATGTTTGTAAAAGTCTCCCGCGACACAGGAATTATTCCTAGTGCGGACGTTGTCTTGTATATTTATAAAAATAAATGATAAAAAAGAAGAAGAAGGTTTGAGCACAGTTGTTGCCCAACCATAGCTTACCTCAAACAAAGCAATATACGAAATCCACTTATAAATTGTTACTTTATATGGTTTCATGAACCACTTCATAAAGACAACATATTGAAACGTAAATAATATTAAAGGTAATTTATTTCAAGTGAATTCTGTAACGATTGCCCGTTCTAAGCGGTCGTAGACGTGCTACGAATGCTACGCGCGGCGCCTACGTGCTACGGTCGTAGCCACGCTACGAGTGTGCTGTTTAACTGCTACATAAGGCGTGGCACACACTCGGTCCTTGCAATTACGAAGCTTTTATCGAGCTAAAGAGTTTTAAAAAGATATTAAACAAAATCTCTACAACTTGTCTTTTAATGTCGACTTACATTGCACAGATAGTGCAGTGTTTTAAAGGTCACCATGCGCTCAAAAATATGGGTTTCGTAACGCGACGTACCTAAACAACAAGTTTAAACGATCAGAGGTGTTTAAGACTTAAATTGACAAAAGCGTATTTCTGTCAATTTTTCAGATAACTTTCTCGTAACATTTTCTCATCAATATATGTATCTACGTAGCTGTTGCAAATACAAGTCGCATAATATTTAATAACTTCTAATTAATAACTTAATTTGCTGAATGTAACTGAATCGTTGATCATAGACCATAAGATACAAAGACGAGTAAATGACTATAGGCTCACATAGATACGTGTGTTTTTGAAATAGGTTTAAGGGTCAAATATTAAGTATTTCTAGGCATACAATACGATATAAAATAGAACATATACAGTATTTAATAAGTTCACAGAAAACCATATTGTAGTAGAGTTTTATTCGGAGCAACAATAACGCGAAATGAAAACTGCGCTGCGCAATGAACAATTATATCATCTAGGTATTCCCGGTTATTGGATTTTAAACGAGAACTTTTATTGCTTTTAATAACATCACGCTTCTTACTTCCACGTGGCTGGCAGGTACCCTAGGTTTATTTGATAGCATCCCTTTGGAAGATAGTATTAAATGAACATCTCCTTCCTCCCACAGTGGGATGCCCACTCAAGCGTGGGATTTCGCTCAAAATGAAATAGTCTAGTTGGGGTAGTACTTCCACCCTACAGAAGATTAATATCAAACCACCTTACGTTTAATTCTTGCACTAAATATTTCCAGGCTTAATGATGCGGTGTGCTGCCAGCAAGAGAAAGGTAATCTTCGTATCTAACTCTGGTATCTTAGTGACCCTAGCAGCACGAAAGTGATTACTATGATATTCTCAGGTTGCTCTGTTAGGAAATTTTCTTTGGCAACTTGTAAATGTGGAGCGTATTCGGCAATGCTTGTCTCCTATAATTTGAGAGCTACAATATGGTTTTATCACATTTCTGGATACTTTTTCAGGGATATACAAGTGTGATCCGACAACCATACAACAAACGCTTCAGGGGAATGCGCTTCGCGTGACAAGAATGAACGTAGAACGTCAGGTACAAATGTCAAAAGCAACACATTGCACGGACTGTATGCGTTCGAAGCTAGTGTTAGACCTATGAAGGCCCTAGAGTATGTCTATTTTATGTCGAATTCGAATGTCACTTTGACATTTACCATACTGTCAAAGTGCCATTCGAATTCGACATGAAATCATTTACAGTATAACATGAAACGAAACAAAATTTGTAACCGCACAAAAACACCTGCTAACAAATAACTAAAAGGCGATTTAATCGTTTCTAAAACCGCTTTAAGCACACAAAACAACAATAAACGGCTTAACAACACAGCCTAGTATCACATAAATAGCTTTGGTGTCAGTTTGATAATATAATTATGAAACAATCACGGTCGGTGCAGTTGCAAGCGGCATTAGTACCTAGGGTTACCATTTCCAAATGATAAAATTCCTGGAAAAGCCGGACATTTTTACCTTTAAATTCGGACATTTTTATTTCATAATATTTGTATACATGCACAATAATTGGGATTTATGCAATGATTCAGATAATGTTGTTATTATCGTCTTACTATTGCAAATATGTCTTGCATTTCAAAAATCTGGACCGTTGCAGTTGTTCTGGATTTTTTGCTAGGATTAGATTTTACTTATCACTCTATGACTAAATACGACATAAATTAATGTTGTCGAAGAACTATGGCTAGGTCATATTGACGAGCCTATTAACCCCGTTGAAAAAATTAGAGCTTCGACTGTGGAAGGACTCGGATATTTTCAAAGCTACTATTTTCATCACGCATCATCACTAGGAAATCTGCATATCTGGCAGCTTTGCATAAGCTATACCCCGTAGGTGTACTGTTTGTAAACTAGGCTGATATCATTATTATTTAATGCTAGTCAAGTCGAAATTTTTGACAAACAAGAAATTCATTATTTTGAAAGCCAGACATGTCCTGAAAATTTAGGACGAACCGTCACCCTATTTGCACCACTTATGCGGTTAAATTGTTAAGCTCGTTTGAGCATATCGCTCGAAAATCCCGAGCGGAGGCTGTGTCGAGCACATCTCTGGCCGGCCACCGACCATTGTGCATCACAATAGACCTGCAATAATATGAGTGAGTACGCATTGTTATATCAGCTGAGCATTTTATTGCATTAAATCGTGGGTTTAATATTGTTTGTCCGTAAAGTGAGCTTATGGAAATACTGTGTACATACGTACATTGGCTCGGGCTTGGGATATCACAGTAGGATATAAGCAGTGGCGTATTATAGTTTGGTTTTAGACCGATATATTTTAGTGTTCACGCAATAGCTATTGCTACTTACCGAGTATATTTCCAAATTATGCGGTGCTACTACCCTTTGCTCGATTCGAGAAAAAACCAAGATATCTTAACTTATCAAGTCTTGGAATACCATAAATAATTGAAAACCTTTTGTGTCTGGCCACCGGTGTGCCGCTGCGCCTTAATAGGATAACAGGCAGTAAGCGTGAATGCAACTGATACTAGGGTACTAACGAGGCATAGGTGAATTAGATTTACATTTCGTCAACTATGTATTTCGGTCTCATGTAATCCTTACTTCCTTACTAATATTATTAATTCGAAAGTAACTCTGTCTGTCTATCTGTATGTCTGTCTGTTACCTTTTCACGGCTAAACCACTCAACCGATTTAGATGAAATTTGGTACAGATATAGTTTAAAACCTGGGAAAGGACATAGGTTACTTTTTATTGTTGTAGGTACCACGCGGGCGGAGCCGCGCGCAAAAGCTGGTATAGTATAAGACTAATGACGTCTTCTGGGCACGATTTTAAACTATATGCTGCTCTTAATAATTACCTTAGAAAAACCTGCTAACACGTCCTCGATGCCTAAATCAAACCCGCTACCGATCGTAAGTATACTTGCTACCGTATATCACGGAACCAGCAGGGTTATACCAGTTTCTCTGTTTATTCCATGTCAGAAGCAAGTGTGAAGCGGACTAATAATTATGAAGCTCTTCGGCTTTAGTAATGCCTGTTCATTAGAGCCGAGCCGAATCTTATATAGTTATAGACGGTAGACTGCTGCTTAACAATTACTGTAGGTGGGATTTGATCGTTGAACATTGAAGGCCGAGTTACTGGTAATGCAAATTGGAATCAAAGACTGCTATATTATTGCATCAAAGTTGCAGTAAAGAAAATATAAGATTTATTTTTTAATTTTAAGAGACTGCAGCATATATAAACCATTGGTGACGGCACGAATCAGTCGGAAAAGCCGCAAAAGTGACGACAAACAACGCGTGCTGGGCTCAGATGCCATCCTTACACGGTAGAGTCAATTAGAGCGCGTACCAAAAAGTTTGGGTCCTCATATCTCTGCCGAACGACCAAGGCATGGAATTCTCTGCCAAGGCACGTGTTTCCTTCTTCCTTCAATCCTGGGTTCTTTAAGCGGGGCGTGAAAAAGCATCTTCTCAGGCCGTCAAAGTAGAGACCTCAACATCGCCTCGGCTACTGTGGGGGCGATGTGGAGGCCACTGCTCTTAGACCACACGACTGCTTACCATCAGGTGGAGTGTGGTCATTTTGACGAGCAAAATAAAAAAAAGTAGCAATTTCTTATAGGAAACTAGTGTAAGAATATTAATATTGTTAATGCGTTTTGCTCGCAAAGTAGGATAGGTAGGATTGCTGATGACTTACATACCCATCTCTCGCATTCCTCCCATTTCTTGCCTTCCTATCTTTCATTCCTGTATCCTTCTTATCTAAAGTGGGAAAAGCGATAAGTGTACCTGTAAGGCCTGGGCCCTGTTTTGCAAGCTATAATAGACAACGGTAACTGCATACCATCAGGCCGTAAGTCTATTTACCACCTTTCCTGTATAAGAAAAAATTGAGAAACGCCAATATTTCACTGCTACGCCTAAATTGCCATCTATAGACTTCTGATAAACCGAAAACATAACTGGTGAAATATAGATACCATTGTATCCCCCTACCCATTCGGGGATGTATGAATCTATGTATGAATATGGATATAGGTAAAGACAGAAGTGTGAATCCCATGTGTCCAACTATTTAGGAATGTAAATCGTGTGAATTGTGGGCACCGTCTGTGATTTTCTCATATTTTGTTTGCAGATTTAGTTAAAGTAGTTTGCTGGAAATTTACATAGTATCATGACACTTTAGAACAGATAACATAACGTTATGCAGAATCCTAACTGCCTAACTAATATTATAAAAGTGAAAATGAGTTTGTTTGTTTGTTACCTTTTCACGCCTAAACCACTGAACCGATCATCCTTCAATTTTGAATATACGTTGTCAGGTGTACAGAAACGGACATAGACTACCTTCCATCCCGAAAAAAATTACTGTTCCCGAGGAAAACAATAATAACGTTCTTATGATAATAGATGGCGACACGTGTCTATCGAATCATGATTGAATTATATTATTACAAGCAGAGTACCTACAGCCCGAATTTATTGTCAAATTCTAAATTAACGCGAGCGAAGCCGCGGGCAAAAGCTAGTATATTTATATAGATTTATTTACAATACTTTATTTCTATTAATGGGGTCTGAATCCAAAAAACCAAACCGATTATGGAATTCATGTCTGTCTATCTATGAGGCTCTTCGTTTGTAGCAGCATCACGTAATTACCAGTGAAAATAGCCCATATTATTCTCAAATTAGCACGAATGTTACACATTAAAATTGGCCTTTCAGCTTAAAATACGGGTGTCCGTATGCCGATGAATGAATTAAACTCTATACAGATTTGATCGCACTTGATTTCAAAACCAAATTTCATCATTATTACTTTCATCCATAGTTACAAGGGGACTAACCGTGTCCATGAGCTGGCGTCGGCGAGGCTACCACTTAAACCACTACCTCATTCAGTACAATACTTTCATATTTTTAAAATATTTGTATTGTTATTTGTGGTTGATCCTTAACACTCGTTTGTACTGAGCCTGTTTCCCACGACACAGAGAAACCTATTGTGGGAAACAGTGTAACAATCTTGTACCTAAAATAAGCCAGAAATAAATATAATATTCATTTTCATATTAAATCGTATTTTCAAATCATTTTTTACATCTTCAACAATATTTGTCAGCTGAGCGTCCGCAATAAACGACGCAAGTTAAATGGGGTGCAAGTTGAAACAATTCTCAAGTTGCGCCGGACACGGGCGGCGTAGCGCCGGGCTTACACCGCGATTGTACGCGATATGGTGGAACAATGCGGTTATTGTTCGACACATTGTCGCTTTTTATTCATAACTTGTTACTGTATATGTTGGTAAACTCATCTCTTATGTAGGTCAGCAGAGATTACGGATTTTTATTTAACATAAATGTTTTGCTTCATTTATTTGCATGGCATTATAAATACACATTCATATTTCTAAGTTGTAGGCAAAAGTACACCTTTGACTTGGGAAAATAACTTCAGTTAGGAATCTTATCACTTAGAAATGATGTAGTTGGTATATATAATACCCACATTTTTGGTATTAGGTCCTACGTAATAGAGAGCGAGCTTATTGCTGCTACTCAGAATTTCTTGACAGAAATTCCTAAAATTAGGTAGCCCGATCCGGCAAGCGAATCCAAGATCTCATGCTCAGCTCTACTAGGCATGAGCTGATATAATATTTTTATTAATTACATTATATTGTAATGAACAAAATAAGACAACTTTTGCTCAAGCGGGTTGAGTGATTGCCATACATGGAAAAAAATCACGAATATCCAAACTACGTATTTGACATTTATCAAAGTCATCCCATTTCGTCCCATCTCTAATCTTCGATCCTATTTGTTCACTTTTCTTGGTTTTTTTTTTATTTGTACGCAGAATTACAGCTTTCTAATTTGAATGCAATATAACTTAGTACGACACCAAGGATATAAATCTCTGCAGGAAGTCTGATATGCAAGTGAAAATTTAATTATCCTACACTTGTAACAACACGATACATACATAAACTACATGATGGTAACAAACTTTACAAGCAAATAAAATAGGCAGAACAAACAAATACATACTTTGAAGCTCAAGAAAGCAACTAAAGCTAGTTATAAAACCGATCTACGGAGCGTCTCGTATATTTGCACTACGGATATGAACTGGTGACTAGTCATAAAGCGGGGCTTAAGGTACCGCGCTGGTGCGCAGTAAAAAGTTATAAAACACAGGTCTCAGTTGCAATTAACGGGGCGAGGCGCACACCGCCGTAGCGCCGACTCGTTAAAACTTCTACATTACCTAACATACTATTACCTACAACTATACTCTATGAACTCGTGAACGATACACCGATTGAAACCGTGTCAATTAGTTTCATGACTTAAAAGGTTATATTACTTTAACTTAACCTGTCAATTGTTGGAATGCCAACGATGAATATTTGAAAACCGATTGTGTCTGGCCGCCGCGTGTGCCGCTGAATTTAAATCGGATAAACTTAAGCTGTTTTAAAAACAACGCCTTATTTTTCATGTCTCACTCTTTCGGTGTCACATTTTATGACTAAATCTGATTTAATCTTATCAGATGTTTGTATGAAAAGCTGTGCTTGTGCTTATTTTTTGGGACTTGTGCCACACACATCCCTAACATCTTTGTAGTCGGGTTTAGTGCAGCGGTGATCAAAGAAAACACCGAGACGGAGGTGTCACAGATTGTATGTCACATAAAGGGTTAGGCAGTAATGTATAAAAGATATCTCCAAGTATTATGAGCATTGACTAGGAGGTCTTTGGATAATTAAGTTTTAACCCGTGCTGAAAGTGACTTATGAGCTACTGCGCCCTCTACGCTTCATCGGTTACCATACAGCATAAACAGAATAAGCGGTACTGAACGCTGGACGGGAAACCTTCACTCTTTAGGTTGAACTACATTCGAAATATACAGAAGAACGATTATAAAAGTGTCATGAATTCCATGACACTTTTATCGTCGTACTCCTACTTCTTGGATATTGCCACGGGTACGATAAACACTGACCGGCCGGCGTAACATACGCTAGCTTACTACTACCGTCCATACCCACAAAAATACAAAAATAATTTGGTACGACATTTAATACGCTGCCATCTTGGTATCTGCCCGACTATTTGATATATCGAACACCGGGTTACAAGTGACTGCAAATAATAGATTTGGTATCGTAACTACATCCAATGTGGCAGTGATTTTATCCCGTGGATCGCTATTACGTTCAACTGTATACCATATCAAAGCGAAACGTACCGAGATGGAGCGGTAATGGTTTTAGAACTGCGAGTGAGTAACATGTGAAATATCAGTTACAGTTTTGTGGTGTAGAGGTTTAGTATTTACTTTGTTCCATTTAAAGTTCAAAGATCTTGTGAACCTATATATTTGGCTCTTTTGTTTTGCAAAAGCATAGGTAACAGAAATTATCAGAAAATGATGATCTTAGTAGTAAAGTACTTTATTTTTTTTTTACGTTACCTCTCACACTTTTTATAAATGTTGTAGCGGGGTTTTTACAAATATTCAATTAACGTTCACAAAAACTCCTAGACTCGGAACACTATTTGTAGAACACTAAAACTTTTGTCCTTTTTTGGATGGAACCCACGAAATACGGCGCAAGGGCAGTGGTAAAACGATCAAATCAACTTAAATACCATCCGTGTAGTCAAGAATAAAGTAAGTTTAAATTAATATCAACACTTTACACCAACACATTTGGTAAGTATGCTTAATGAAACTGACGCATTAATAAAGTGTTATGTCAATCATTTATTACGACTCTAAAGATGACCGCCTCTCTGAGACATATTAATATAACTCTTTGATATGACACCTTAAAACCTGGTTTCTAAAAGACTACGTCAGAAGCAAACTAATTTTGAATGATTTGATTGGTGTCGCTAATTCAGTCAGCCAATCCCAGCATATGAAATGCGTTTGACCGTCTGTTAACAAATGTTTGTGTTGATATTTATCTTTCAGAAGCTAAGAGTTAATATAATAAAACAGTAGGTACAGTTAAAACGGCGCATTTTTCTCGACAGACAAGTTATCTCCCCCGAACACTTTAAAGCCCTCTCCCGGGTCCTAAATCCATTTCGGAAAGCAAACTTATGAAACTTTAACTCCGCCAACTCCGAGATGAGCCTTTTGCTTTTATTTTCTTTAATTTCATATTTTATCTCATGCACCCGCCTTCTCAACTCCACAGTTTTTCAGTACTTGGAATTGTTGAAGGGTCCGATGGAAACTTCCTGCTTTCGTTCAGTTTAATTGCTATTCTTAGCTTGGCGTTCCGTGAAGCAAGGCGATGGTAGCACTATACGTACTTCATCATTTTATCATAGTTATGTATAATATTTTCATCAAAATTAATATTTGAGTATATTTAAAATAAGAATAAATAAGTAAACACATTTTACATGAGAGCTAAGATATGTTTAACTTAATATGTATAATAAGATCTATAGTAACCGATTAAATACTACAGTATTATAGTCAGGGCCAAAACAAGCCCGCCATTGATCTTATAAAATGTTTAGAAAGCTAAAATGAATGTTTGACTATTATAATAACAAAAATTAAAGTCAACATTAATCATATAATCATTATGCCATCAAAATTATATCTAACGTGATTTTGTTCCGCCTTTGTATCTCAGTCGTTATATATACATACAATAAATTACTAAGGAATTCCGACAACTAGGCGACCGCTACTCTTATATAAATGATATATGTATGTATTCATTCAACCACCAGCTTTATACGAAGCATATAAATACAAGTCCTTTCTAGCTTAATAATCTAAAAGATTTAGACTTACCTGCGTCTCAAACAGGTTGTGGGTAGTTTGACAAATTGCTGGTTAGTTTATCGAGAGTACAAGTGAGCAGTCACTTACCTGAAAGAGAAAAAGTTGATATATTAAAGGTACGTAATTGGACAAGAACTTTAGGAATACAAGAACGAATTGTTGATATGAAGGTATGTGAGGTAGTATATATTTTATCATTCTCGTTAGTATTCTTCCTTAATGTTGGGTAAGATAAAATAAGTTTTTTTTATTCTACTGTAAGTATTCTAGACCGAATTCTAAGCCGATTGCAGCTAATGTAAGATTGGTATTTTTGACTTTTACACAGGAGGTAGTGCACAAGTAAGTGCACTCTCTATGGCCCCATTATCATTGTCCGATGGGATGGTTAACCGGCTCGACCAGGCGCTACTGGACTGCGCGCAGACTCTAAGGCGCAGGACCAATGGCTTTACGTGCTCTTGACGAGTGTTTGTGCAACTGCCATATGCTACAATTAACAATTTAAGACCAAAAATAACTTAAATACAATACATGATATTAAGTAATTTTGTTGGGCCGACATCGGCATTCGGTTAAAAGATGTTATTCACAGCAATCACATTCAGTACCGCTGTGTCACCAAACATACAATAAAGCTCGCAAACAAGCAAGCTGCGATTATCATCATCACATTTTAAGTAGCTGCAAACTTAGCCTATCTAATCAACTCCATACAATGCGCAATAATCATTAGCATATAAAACTTTCATCGAAGTTCAGAATAACAAAGTTTGAACATCCATAGATAATAGTACAATTAGTAAGTGTATTTACAAATTGCATGGGTATTAAGTTATTGTGGGACAACATTGGCGCGCAAGAGTTAATCCGTCCACCGAAGCTAAATATGTTTATGCTAATCGAGGGCCCACCAAAATTATTAAATCGTGCCGGATTTGAATTCGGTATCGACTGAAGTGTATGTTTACTTGATGAACATTTTGTACCGCTCGTGTACAATCCGATGTATTGGCTTCATGTGATTATCTAATTTTAACATAAAACTAGATTTTATCTGCGGCTTCGTTTGCGTTAATGTACCTTTTGTCAATTAATTTATTGCCTTTGGGCAGAGTACTTTTCCTGGATGTAAAATACCCTATGTCCTTTACTGTACCTCTGACGTGTATGCAAAATTGATGATGATCGATCCAGTAGCTAAGACGAGCAAGCGTAACAAACAAAATCACATTCGCATTTATAATATTAGTTAAGGTATCTAGCATAATCGAGTAGGTACATTATCGAAGAGAAAGCTTTGTTTAAGGTACTTATAATGACAAATTAAAAGAAATAATTTATTCTAAAACTCTTGACAAGATAAAATAACAAATATAAAGTGTTACTTATTACTTACGTTTAATTATATAAAAATTACTAGTAGGTATTACTAATAAGCCCTTTTCCTCCGGGTTAAGCTAAATAATAATATAATATATAATAATATATATTTATTTTCAATTTGTGTTATAAATTTTCTCTTATTGTATTGTAATTAAAACCAGACATTAGTTGAACTTATAATAAGAGGTTGCCGTTGACGACCGTATTAATATTAATTGTGTTACAGTCGTCAGCGTCTTCCACCCTAATACAAATGGTTTCATATTGAAAAATTATTACATATTATTAGAAAGTTCTTTATAATAATTACAAAAACAATAAATTATCAAATAGATTAACAATATGATAGGAGAGTATCCAGTCGATATTGTAATGTGTAGATTTCGAATTTACAACTTAGGTTTCAAAGTCGACATTTTATACATTCGACTATCTCTGGTTCAATTCACTTACACTTTTTACCAAGTTTTACCTGTCAGCTTAATCGTATCGAGACATTATGATAAAAGCATTGCGTCTGGCCTTCGGCCGCCTATGGACGGACTACACTTTAGTTCGATTATTTTTTACATATGGAAAACGATAATGGTGCCAATTCTGTTGTCACAAAATTCTCTAAGCTTAACTAAAAATCACTAAAATTTAGTTTAGTCCTCTCAAATGACATTTCGTATTCTGAAAGCGTTAAAAGTGACAGGACTAAAAAAAATTTTTGTGATTTTTAGTTAAGTTTAGAGAATTTTGTGACAACAGAATTGGCACCATTATCTCTTACAAAAGTAAAGCAAGTTTTTATTTTCATTAAAACTGTTATTCGTAAATTTTCACACCCGTAATCCGAGGAGAACTTGGTATTAGAGAAAGTCTATTGACCATCTGTATGCCAAGTTTGTTCCAATTCCGTACAACGTTTCACCATTTAAAAATCAGCACGATTTCATCACACTAAACATTGGTTGAAATGTCCATGGTTTCACTTATATCTATACTAAGTAATATTATAAAGCTAAAGAGTTTGTTTGTTTGTTTGTTTGGTTGGTTGAACGCGTTAATCTCAGGAACTACTAGTTCGAGTTTAAATATTATTTTAGTGTTAGATAGTCCATTTATCGAAGAATGCTATAGGCTATATAACATCACGCTACGACCAATAGGAGCAGAGCATTAATGGAAAATATTGGAAAACGGGGCAAATTCTCTTATGTGAAGCAGACAAAGTTGCGCGGCTCAGCTAGTAGTATACTATATGTATATCTATTATATACCATAAAGCTATAGATACATATACCTACTTCGTACATAAACCTCTTAATCATTTAGTAATTGCCTATATATAAACCTATAGGTAGAATCGATAAACAAAATAGGATACAGCGAGATGTCCTCTTAAACGCAATACGAAAAGCCAAACTGGAATAGAAATATAAGCCAAATTAAAAAAACATAATTCAATACAGAAAAGGTTATATGTATATAAATTCTAGATATAAGATTTCAGTTCAATAAATGCAACTTTCAGTATATTATAATACAAAATGATTCTTAAGATCGTATAGAAGCTCGAGCTATTGTTCCCAATATAAAAGCGACGCTGTATCTGTTAAAATTTCAGACTTCGTGAAGCAATAAAGGCGAGGATCGCAACACGCGACTGACGCCCAATTCCGCACTGACAGCCGTCGATGCGGCAATTAAAATGATTGTGAATGGGCGCCTTATGGCAGTCAAGTTGAATGAGCAGCCGGTATAGTCACGCAAGAATTCAGTTTAGATATAATTTACAGTTCAAGCAATAGATGCGCTCAATGATTATGAAATGCGTCTTCAACTAGTTTAATTCGCCTAAAACTAAACGTAACCAAACTTATTGTCAGAAGCCACATTTTACGTAGAACTATATATTATAAAACAAAGTTTCCCGCCGCGTCTGTCTGTTCGCGATAAATTCAAAAACTACTGAACGGATTTTCATGCGGTTTTCACTAATAGACAGAGTGATTAATGAGTAAGGTTTAGGTGTATAATTTATCAAGGTTTTGTTCTACCCGTGCAAAGCCGGGGCGGGTCGTTAGTACATATATAAATACTCGGCTGTATAGTCTATGTCACTAATTGGGTAGGCATAATGCCTGCACTACATGGACTTGTCACTGCCCCTAAAGCGAGTGTTGTGTGTTCGAATACAACACGAGACAAAAATTGTGTAATGATCCCTGGATGATTTAGATTTACAAATGGCCCTGGTAGGCAGCGCTGCGATCGGGTTGCAAGCCAATGTCCAGGTACGGCAACGTCGTTCGGATCCGCTAGTTTTATTAGGATATAGAAATACTCATTAAATTACGAAATCAGAATAAGCACTAAATGATTGAAATATTACATACACAGTAAAGAGAAAACTTAAACTTAGAAGGACTCCTTTTTTGTTTTTCTGTTTCTATCATTTTTGTTTCGATTCTAAACCCACGATTAGTTTGTTTGGAAAGTTAATCGGTAATCGATTTCGTGATGTGTCGATTGAAACGGTCTCTTCACTATTGCTGTTCAACGATCATCAGTCAAATGGGACATCGTATTTGAAACGCACTATAATACCGGTTATTTGAGTTGCAATCCGACAACATTCGGTACAAGTACGTGCGTCCATGACTATGCAAAGTAGGACGCCGCGTTATACACAAATGTAATTGAATATAATTTTTTTTTATACAAATGAGGTGGCATACTATCATACGACCCTCCTGATGATTGGTGGTCACCGTAGCGTGTGGACGCCTGCAACAACAAAGGCATCAATTGCGCGTTGCCGACCCTTTAGGAAAGGAAGAAGAGTAAAAGGAAGTGGGAAGGAGCGGGAAGGGGGAAAGAGGGTGACTGGGCTTCCGGCACTATCACTCACCGAACGAAACACAACAGTAGGAATACTGCTATTTCACGTCGATATTCTATGAGAGAGTAGCCCATCCCGGTCGAGCCGACACATTCATGCTGAACTTCGAGTATAACTACTGTTACCACGTATATAACACGCAATATTGCCTGAACTGGCACATGTTACCCGAGTTGTCGCAAAAAACTGTATGCACGCCACTACGTGTGTGTATCTGTTTACTTTTATAAAGCCGTACTTCTGTACCTAAGTATTCTGTGGCAGTCACGCGATAAATTCAGCTCGGGTTGTATAGAACGATAAATAATTGTTTTATTGTAATGTATATGTATTGATTCCGTGTCGCTGCACGCATTGAATACAATAACCAGCTCGTTGCTTATGAGTGAGCACTGGAGGAAGGCTGTAAATCGTGATTGGTTGCGTATTCGGTTCAGTACACTGCTGTAGATGTAATATATCCAATATTATTACAGTATAGTCATATTTAGGGGTAAGCATACATTATATGTGTCTACTATGAAAGTGTCAGGTAGCTGGTCTGTCTGATAACAAACGGTTACCAGCCTTTGGGCGCTTGCAATGGAACAGGTTAGTCACGCGTTGTCAACCCTTCAAATAAGTCCCTGAGCTGCGTAAGGGGCAAGGATACCGATCCTCTGCTGACAGCACATCGTCTTATAAACGAATCTGATTACTCTTTATACCACAAGAACATATCAGAAGATGGTTTGATTGCGATCTTCTGTAAGACGGCGGTTCTTTCCCGGTCTCCCTACTTCGACATGATTCAGGCCCGGTATCCACCAAAGCAGAGAGGAGAGGAGACGAGAGGAGAAGAGCTGCGAAACTGGCAGGTTATTTCCACCAAAGCGGAAAGGAGATGCGTAGCAAAGAGGAGATGTGAGCTGTGTGTAGCAGAGATGTGAATTTTGACAGAATGATGCCTTCGGGCGCGCGAGCGCGGGCGCTGCGCGACGCCGCCAGGCCGCCGGGCTACACATATCTGCGCTCTGCTGTGCCGCTTGCTCGCTAGCGACACAAAAATCTATAGAAAAATGAAATATCTCCTCTCCGCTTGATCCATTTCCACCGAAGCTAAGCGGAGAGGAGATATGGAATTAACGAAATCTGATTGGTTTATCAAAACACATCTCCTCTCGTCTCCTCTCCTCTCTGCTTTGGTGGATACCGAGCCTGACTATTCACCTATGTCTCTTATATCAATAAACGATAATTGACGGCATTAGGTACAAAGTTGGGCACTATGTACTTAGGTCCGTCACAACTGAACCGCGTGTTCGTGATTCCTGGTCGCTATTGAAACTAGTCAACGAGATTAGGGATTCTTATCAATGTATTTATTTTTAACCATGACTTTCGGTTAAGGTCAACTTTATAACTGCCATTTTTACACCCATTTAACCGAAAAAGAATTACTGAGTTACAAATACATTGTATATTAATTTATGTTAAATAGTTAGCAAAAAATGATATGCAAGAGTGCACCCTGTAATTACGACAACCGATACAGTAATTAGAATGACAGTGAATGGAAGTTCTGTACCGTTGGACTAAATGAGCATAGCTAGTCACGCGACACGATCCTTACGTTTACCTGATAATCGTTATGTAACATCACTATTATTGGAATTGCGTGTAAATATAATTGGAACGGCTTTGTTGCTCCTGTGGTATAAGTTTGCAACTGATACTGTAGTGCAATGACCGCATTGGAAAGTGTTATTAGGAAAAGTTATTAGAATTATTGAGATTTTGAGATTTTCCAGCAGCACCGAGCAGGAAATGTATCTAATACACTGCAATAGGCCTGCAATAGCGCCTACTACGTACGACGTAAAATATAGCAAACAAAATTTGAGTGCAATACAGTCCTGCCTATCCATTGAGGGACATAGAAGGATGTATAAGAGGACATAAAAATCATTTTTGCTGTAAAAGAAAAACATTATAATAAAGGTAATGCGCGAAATCTGCTGGTTCCTTTATTATTATGGAGGCAAACACGCATATGTATATCTTGGCTGATAATATGTAGTGTGCCTTATGAACACTTGCAATATCGAGGATATTTAATAACACATGGCTAAATCTCCAAAAAGAAATTGTTGCACTACCAGCACATATGGGGTCTGATAGTTGACAGTACAGCATCACCTAATGGTGCTCTGTTAATAGTTCCTCCTCGGCCTCGGCCTCGATAGCGTAGTGGTGAGTGTAACCGACTGCCACGCCTGAGGTCGCGGGTTCGATTCCCGCACAAGTCAAACATTTGTGTGCATGAACATTGATATTTGTCTTGGTCTGGGTGTTTCTATGTATAATATGTCTGTATTTACAAAAAAAAAGTATATATGCATGTTTATCCATTGTCTAGTACCCATAGTACAAGCTCTGCTTAGTTTGGGCTAGATGGTGTTGTGTATATGTGATAGAATATTATATTATTTCTGCTCATCGCAGGAACACAACATAAGATTATTTATCTGCTCAATTCTGGGAATTGGAGGAGTTCTCTTTAACTCTACGTCTCTTATGGATTATGAAACATTATGTCCTCCAATTACTTATGTATATGAAACTGTAGATCTTTACTAGTATACCTCTGTAACCTAGTTTTAAAATACATATAATAGTGTTGTTTTGTTACACAAACCGAAGACGTAATTTCCAATTTGGCCAACGGTAATTTTGTTGATGTAATTTTAACGGGCGGCAGTTACGCACCGTGCTGTAATAAAGGGGGAATACATTTGTAAGGAGAAAAGCGACAAAACAGCCGTATATCCAGACGTCCCAGTTGTAAAACTTGATATGTTTTATAAAGGTTTCACGATTCACGGAGCTGCGTAAATAGTAAGCATGTACGTATAAATAACAAACTTCGAAAGTAGCATAAAGGTCGACAAGATCAAACGTCGAATATTTGAGACATATCAATAGTGCTGAACCACTATAGAGATTTTGATAAAGAGCTCGTAGAATACCGCGTAGTCGGCAGACACAACACCCTCTCGGTGGAGGGTTGAGGTAAATAAGTCGTACAGTTAACGCTCTAGTGCGTAACGCGTATCTCTCGCAGATACCGAAACAAACGCACTGCTCACTACTCCACGAACCGAGTAGAAAACAAACATATGGCTTAGTACCGAAACCCCATTCGTTATCAGCGCTCAACACAAACAACGCATCGCACATTCGACACCGTTCTTCAATAAATATTTCCACGTACCTATTACAAGGCAATAAAGTCGAGATTCGGACGTGACGACATCCAATAGGTGCGGCAATTCGGATTTGATGAATGCCCTCGTCTCCGATGCGAAATAATTTCTTCTATTCATTCGCTAAAATATTGCGCGCCGACTCTCTGACTAATGAATTCATTTCAATAGAGCCTCTTCAGTCCGCAGAACTGAAGCTATCGATAAAGATGACGAATACTGAAGCGGAGGGTTCCATTTTGACGCAAGAAGAATTTGAGTCTGAGTCAGCTCCCCGTTCACGATTAATAGATTTAATCAATTATGACTGTGTACACAACGATGCTTGTTAATGTGCCTGTGACAAATATGACCTATTTATTTGATGTGTGAATCAATGAACACGTGGCAGAATCAGACGTAGAACGCGGAACGTGTCTTCCATTCCATATCAAATGGACTACATATAATTATAAAAGGGCTGAATTAAATAGAAAGATACCTATTGCCAGAATAATGGATAAATAAAAGTTTAAAATAATGACGAGATACCATTCAATGAACTTTTTGTTTAATAGGCTGAAGAAGTTTCAAAGTAAAACTAAACGAATGTTGACCATAAAGACTTCTATAGTATTTATAGGAATGAAAGAACATTGTAAAGCCTTATCATTGGTCTGAAATTAAAGGATATCTTAACGCAATCTATTGGCGTGCCAGATACAAATTGGATTTAGAATGGTGTACTACCCACATTTTTACTGCAGTGAGGTGCCACGACCTACTTTCTAGATGTTTGCCGTATTGAAGGATAATAAAGTGCAGGCGTTAAAACTGAATAAAGAGCAGAAAGTTGAACGTTTATATTAATTGTCAAGTTGCCAACACGGCTGTACTGTGCACCAAACGTTCCCGTACTCGCATGATCTACCGTTATAATATGTCGCAAGTGTCGAGTAATATTTTACCACTCTCAAGTACCATTATCTCTGCAACTAGAGCCAAGAAAATTTCGCAGTTATACCCGCCTCACGCGATATATATTACCGCAAAGGTTTAAGCCAAATGCATAGTAGCAACTCCTAATTGCTGTTAATAAATCTGTATAATGCATAAATAAGCGTACTCAAGTTTCGGGTGCTAACTGCGAAAGTGGGTTTAATTGTGATCCTACAGAAGACGTTGCCTGCAGACTAGCTGCATTTCGCAGTAAATTACGGAGAACGGAAAAACTGCAACGATAAATTTATCTGTCTCTACACTGAGCCTGAGTAAATAATGTTAGAAATAATTAAGGGTTGTCTATTTCTTTCTCGTGCAGTAGCGAATCGCTCTAGTTGTTTCCAAAGTTTACAGACGTAGAGAAGTTAAACAAATATGGTCCCAGCAGCGACCCTTGTGCACACCAGAGCGTGAACGACTTCGATACAACATGTCCAGGTCAAAGTTTCGCGGTTTCGTTCCGAAAATTTCAACATCGAATAAATACAGGAAGTGATATCTTTAGTTGGCAAATTTCAGGACATATTTACGATAGAGTATCAAATGGTTATTGTAGACGTTAGCATACGTCATAGACGGCGCTACGTCGTATAAAGCCATAAAGCTTACACAGTAGCGGTATATTAAAAGGGGACAAAGGTGTAGAGGACGGGAGAATCTGCGCAGTTACGTAATGTATGATCTGCAATGTAAGCTAATATAGCCCGCGGAAGGTGCGCATAAAGAATAATGGTTTTTGAATATCAAACTAGGTATTTCCGAAGCGCCTGAAGTACATGTTCGGATGCTTCCCTCGAACGTAACATTTTTCTTTTCGACGAGAAAATATGCGCTCAAGGTTGATTTACGAATTGTTTGTGAATGCGGCAGTGGGAAAAGAACGGACTTTCTGTAATCTCGCGTTATCTCTCCGCCAGTTAGTGCTGATTGGACGATTTTTTTGTGTTTGTCTCGCCGAACGTAAGGATTGTAGGTACTTGTAAGACTACCCTGATATATCGTTCTTATTACAGCGGAGGCTGCTTTTACTTTAAATGGCATCGGATAATTTTGCGTAGCAGTGAATTATATTATTACTATTATATTATCATATTACTAAAAATAAGGAATTTTTTACTTCAGTGCATTACACAGCTATGAGTTTGCAGATGTATTTGATAATAAGGTATAGATTTCGTAAACGTCTGTAGTAATATAATTATTCACCCTAATTCAAATTTGGTTTCGACGTAAGTATCTAAAATGGAAAGAATAGAATAGAATAGAATAGAATAGCATTTATTTGCAAATATGGGTAATACATAAGAAGGTAATAGATTTACATCCGAGTTCTGCCATATTTCACCGTTCGGCATGCAAACATTTTTCTTATTTACTTAAAATTGCTAACATTTAAATTCATATTGATACATTAAAAATTAAAAAATGATTACATTTCAAATCTTGGTCTGAAGATAAATAAACAAACTAACATTACGATTCCAAACAGTAAATAAATAATCAATTTATTAAAATTCGAGGTAATTTAATAAAATTTGTCCGTTAAAAACTCATTCACACTGTAGTATGTTTTATCTATTAATAATTTGCGAATAATTTGAAAGACTTGCATATGTTTTCTTAGACCCCAATAAAACGGGTTTCGGTAGACTACAAACTAAACTTTTCGATTGAGCTGTGGAAGCACCAGTAACCCAATGAATAGGCATCGGATTCACAATGCCGAGGCGGTAATTTCAAGTCCCATTTATTGCACTACTGACGAGAACCCAATTCTAGCACAAGCATTTCATCTTAGCTGCAGAGTTTAACAAAAATGTTTATATAATTTGTCAAATAGCAAGTATTTTCTTCCTAAAAAAAGACTGTCGTCAAGTCCATTTATCAAGATATTATAAAACATTTTATCACACCGAACTCTAAGCCAGCTCAAAACTTTTACCTCCGAAAATGCCGCATCCATATTTAAGTGGTTCCTCGATAAGCCGCCGTCGTTCGACTACCAACTAGGAGGCTAAATGTAGGTGAATACGGAATTCCCCAGCACACCCAGCGGGGATGCGACCACTCGTGAGCGGCTGCGTGATAAGAATACCATATCCACCACTTTACTTCTGCTTGTAGTTGAATTACTGGTTTAAAATTTTCCAGGAAATGTTAAATCAATTGAGCATGTACTGATTAGATTTCCTGCGAAGCATTTGAAAGAAAATAGGCTCTTTTCTTGTGTTTCTAAGGGTCATATTCTGTTGTAGAGTATTTAATAGAGTGGTTGTCGGTAAATGTTTGTATGCAACGTTGCATTTAATATAATTATGATGTCGTTATGTTTCAAAGGAAATACTACATAATTATAATAGAAAAAACTGTATACTGCAATTATACTATTGACTGCACAGACAGCGTATTGGTTTAAATGTTCGGCTTACAGTTGCCTTAGCACCAAGTGTTGTACGTTCGAGCTCCATACGGGACAAAAATTTGTGCGGTCCACGAACAGTTGTTTTGAATGTATGTTCTTTCTGTCAACTGTTTTAATGTTTTCAAATTATATCGCTATTATGAGACTAGACAAGTGCGAGTAGTATCTAAAAAATAAATATATCTAAGAATGATATTCAAGTCTCTTAGTAAGCGAAAATCTGTAGTCTCTGCCTATCCTACCGAACAGCAAGCGTGTGTCCATGTATATACGTTTTTACAAGTGTTGCCAAGATTGAATGGCCTTGATAATAGATATAAGACTCATTAATTCGGCTTAGTTTTCACCCTGGACTACTATCTGATCGCGTGCTGTTTTAAATTCTATTGCATAAATGTAAGTGGATGTTTTGTACACATTGTTGCAAGCTTAACCTATTTTTATTAAATACCAGCTTTTGCCCGCGGCATCACTCGAGAACAGTACTTTTTTCAGAATGTAAAGTACCTTAAGTCCTCTACCCTGACAAAGCGTATGCGAAATTGCATTAACATCGGTCGAGTAGTAATGGCGTGATACGCAGTAAACAAACACATAAACTCACATTTGCATTTAAAAAATAGTTGGGATGACCACCGCTTTTGACCTTATCAATAAGTATCGGAGAGTCTTTACAATCGAATTAATAGATATTAAGTACACCGAGACTTAGAACTACTATCTGTGGATCATACAACTTTTCTAACCAATGCTAGTATGTTGTAACTACGTCTGCACCAACCATGTTACTAATATAATCGTGTATTCTTAAACTCAAGTCTAAATACTCCGAAAGGGTAGGCAGATATATTATACTAGTTTTCACCCGCGGCTTCGCTCGCGTAAATGTAGGTTAGATTAGGTTAGGTTTTTAACAGTTATTTTTTCTGGATGAAAGGTACCCTATGTCCTATTTTGTACCCCTGACAACGTGTTTGCAAAATTTCATGTTGATCGGTTGAGTAGTTAAGGCGTGAAAGCGTAACAAACAAACAAACTCATTTTCGCATTTATAATATTAGTAAGGATAAGGATTACACTCACATTTCAATACATACATACATAGATTCACGCCTGTTTCCTCTGGGAAACTGAAACAGAGAATATGGATATCCATTTGCTACGATCCTGGCACACTTCTCTGGCTTCATTCACTTTTATCACATTCCTCATACACGCCCGTCAGTTCTTTATTACATTTCAATAAATCAACTAAAATCCGTAATTTAATTTTAATGTATAACATTTGAGTAAACGTAAGACAATATTATAGCTGTTCTTGGGTTCAACGATCGAAAGGTTATCCCAATGGACACCATTATAGTGAACATTTCTTAAAAAATAATATTCTGTCATAATTTGTCTAAACAAGAAACCGAAGACCACACAATCGACTAAATAAGTTCTAAACTAAGCAACAAGACCAACGAATAATTCGACATTATCAAACATACTAATTATTTCGTTTACCATTCCACTAGTCATAACAGTTCCAGCCTCATTCAAATATGCCTTATTTAGTACCGGCATTGTATTCGTAGCTAATTTCTTAATGACCAACAATTTTGGCACCTATTAGCTTTAACAGCCAGTGCATTATACACGGCTATTTAGTTTAACTATTATTGGTGAACTAGCTCGAATAGTTTCTGCTATTAGAGGTCTCAACTAGACTTAACAGTGCAGTGCCTTGTGTGTTATTAAGGTGAACATTAACCGGTAAGATGGCGGTAAGGTATATAGACTTTCAGACCGAATTTCGGTCACGGCGGCCAATTTTAACGGAGACTAGCCATCTGCGCAGCAGGTATTATAGTAAAGTGTGTGCGCAAACACAAGTAATAATAATAATAATAATAAACTTCTTTATTGGCACAAAAATACAAGTAGGTACATAGTAGTAGAAAACTTAGTCTAGGTACAAAAATTCTTAATTATAATGTTCTGCTGGTATTTAAAATAGGATATAATATCCTGTGCTATAAGTACCAGCAACCTTCCAGTTTCACAGTTAAACTAGATAAAAATCTACTGGTGACAATAGGAATGTAAACCTACTTACATTATTTAACTTTATGAAAAAGACAAAATATAATTAATGTTAAAAAATTTGTGAACCTGTTGTGTGTGTGTGTGTGTGAGAGAGAGGGTGTGTGTGTGTGTGTGTGTGTGTTTGTGCTTTCTGAGGTACGAAGGTGTCTATCACCGCCAACTTCCTATCTCCGAGCTCGTATTGAGATTTCTTAACAGAAAAACCTAATTACTCTTTGTCGGCCCGACCCGGGACTCGAACCCGAGACCTCGTACACAGCAGTCGCATTCCCTTCCACTGCGCCACGGAGGCAGTTAACAATTGAAATATTGCAGTACAGAAAATTAATAATTTTTGGCTGTTAACACCATCGTCGTCGGCATATACCAGAGTTCCATAACAATCATTTATAAGTGTTATTAACGACTGCAGCACTTTGCATATATGCTGTTCAGCAAGCGTAATATTTATCCACACTAATAGTAAGCCTGAAACAATTGTAAAATAAATTTTATAGTTAATTTACTGTTAAGGAGTTTTATTAGGTATCTGATACCGTCGCGCTTGCCAAAGTAAACATAGATTAAAAAATATATGCGAAGAATATAAAATCTCGTTTTTAATCGGTAATAAAAGCTGCCGTTAATATAAAATTTAGTTCAAAGCAACTATTCATCGCTGGGCCTTATAAGTATAAGGTATCTTAAAATAAGCAATCAAAGCTAAAGAGTGCTCCTTATACCTTTATGTGGTTGTGTTGAATCCTGTAACCTCTAAATTTACGGTACCGGTTACACCACAAATGAAGCGGTACAATCAGTTGATTATTTTTCATGGTATTTGACATTTGATTGATTTTATAATAATTTTTACTTATTAATAATGAATTGACATCTTATCCTTTCTCTTTTATGGTTTAATTGTGGTGTCATCAATGTTTATTATACTTAATAAATTGAATTTATTTTGCTGAAATTATTACTTATATTATGATTATTATTATTCTTTGTAATCTATACTAATATTACAAAACTGAAGAGATTGTTTGTTTGTTTGAACGCGCTAATTTCAGGAACTACTGGTTCGAATTGAAAAAATACTTTAGTGATAGATAGCCTTTTTGTTGAGGAAGGCTATAGGCTATATAACATCACGCTACGACCCACGGGGGCCGTGCAGTAACTATAAACGCGAGTGAAACCGCAGGCACATCTAGTTATTTATAATTTGTAAAAAAAATATTAGTTATTGTTTTCTGAAATAAATAAACTGAAACTGAAACAATAACCGATTTCAAAATTCACCGCTATTCTACACGAGGTGATATGTATAGTCATTATATAGTGCCTAGTCATTCCGTTCACGTCTTACTGTCAATACTAAATGACAGCTGGATATATTCCCACCACAATACTCAATTAATTGACCAAGCAAAGGGTTACATTTACAGTCTAGGTACTAATAAATGTACTAATTGGTGGTTAAGGTCTAAGGTCTTTAATTACACGGCAACTTTGTCTATTGCAACTGTATCAGAGTAAGTTATTTACATAGTTGTTGAACACGATAACTTATGAAATTAAACCGCAATTTTATGAGTTCCGGTATTACTTTCAGGGTTATTAGATTAGAGAATATCGGGCAAATACTTATATAATTATATTGCAATGTGTTTATTTACGATATAAATTTGTGTATTTTTAAGTTTTTAGTTTTTATGGATACAAAACACTAAAGACTACTTCATATCCTAACTAATCTATACTAATATTATAAAACTGTAGAGTTTATTGTAATTAAACTACTATATACGGATTTTATCGCGTTGTTTATTTGACGCTTTATTACAAAATTTTGAAAACTATTACACTACTATTACTATTAAACTTTACAAATTTTTAAGCTAATTAAATTATTGAAACTATTTAAACTATTTATACTATTACTATACTATTATACCATTTATATTTACACTTTCCCCGACGTTTCGGTTGCTTTTCAGCAGCCATGGTCACGGGGAGACTAAGATGGTAGTTGTCTCAATGTTTCAGTGTAGTTATTTCCAAGTACCCGAACATAATTTAATCATGGGTGTTTCTATTTATGCAGAATGAGCTCAATCCGTATATAGTAGTTTAATTTCAATGAATAACATTCGCGTAAGCAGAAGACAATATTATGCTGAAGAGTTTGTTTGTTTGTTTGGTTGAACGCGCTAATCTCAGGAACTACTGGTTCGAATTAAAAAATTATTTTTGTGATGGATAAAGGAAACCCGAGGTCGAGGCAGGCTATAGGCTATATAACATCACGCTACGACCCACGGGGCGGGGCAGTAACTATAAACGCGGGTGAAACCGCGGGCACATCTAGTTAATTATAAATGTGAAGGTGAGTTTGTTTGTTTGTTACGCTTTCATACCATAACGACTCAACCGAACACTTTATCAGAGGTACAGAAAAAGAGATTCGTTCATCCAGAAATAAAAGAATTGCTTTCGAGGGACAGAATTTTAGAAACAAAATCTACATTAACGCGAGCAAAGTCGCGAGCAAAATCTAGTAATATACATTAGACAACTTTATATTTATTTACTACTTTAAAATGGGATTAAATATAATGACCATCAATTAGTACATATCATAACGAGCACCTATACGCCTCAAATCAGTGCATTCCGTCTCGGAAGGGTTAGGTTATGTTAGGTTCCTTCTTAAACCCACCCAAAAATAGTCGACTTATTTTGATCTCTTTAAATATATTTTGCTGTGCAATTAGTATTTTTTGCTGTACAGTTAAATACTACCTCTTTAATATAAAGACTAAAGCGAATAAGACCAGTTGCCTAGTATTACATTACGTATATGTACTTCTTTATACTATTATGTTGGCGAAAAAACATACGATCCGCTCGATGATAAGCTGTTACCGTAATCTACGATGGTTTACAATACCAAGGATATCACTTACATATTACCAGCTTTAAAAGGTATTCAAGTTATAAAGTTGGAAGGAAAGGAAAGGAATGAGAAAGTTAGGTATATGAGTCTCTGAAAACCCTTACATACCTTACATATATTGTTACTCCTCTTACACTTTTTTTTTAAGATAATACTTTCCTGGCAAGCAGGTTTATACGTCACCAAATAAGTACCAACGACTAGCTCTGCCACTGCCATGTTTTATTTGGATAATAACAATATCGGCACAACAGAACATTCTCTTAAACGGAACAGGTTGACTTAAACCAACTACCTCCCGCTGAAAATCGTAAATAAATAATTTAAGGAAGTCAATGACACTCAAAGAAGGCGCAAACCGTTACCAATTGGACGCCACAAGATAGCCCACGGCGACGGGAAATTTCTAAGCGAAGACAGCGGGGTCGCTTGGACGCCTTTGAAATGAACTGGCAGGAGATAGTTACGGGTTTAGTTTGCTAACAAAAAGGCATCAATCCATATAGTGCTTTAGTGGAAAAATACTAAACCCCGTACAAAACGGAACACAATCAATCAGCGAAACTGCACGTTATTTCAAAACACTAGGCCACGGTATTCCATCTCCAACCGGTCGTACTCCATTTAAAAACTTCCAATAAACTGCTATATAGAATAGGCATCGTTTGAACGGCATTCTTTTTTCAGTCCATCGGAATTCTGGTCCGAGTCCAAATAGGTCGTATCAGTCCTTTGTTGGGGGGCGAGCGTCCATACCGCGAATCGCAATCTTGCTCGCTTTATGTACACATATGTATAAGATATGTATGTTGTAATATAAAGTACAATACGATTATAGATTTTGCCCGCGGCTCCGCTCGCGTAAACGTAGGTTATATTAATTTTCTATTCCTTGGAAACTACCTTTCTCTGGATGAGAGATACCCTATGTCATTTCCATAGCCCTGACAACGTATAAACGAAATTCCATGATGATTCGTCGAGTATTTAAGGCGTGAAAGTGTAACAGACAAACAAACTCACATCCCCATTTATAATATTAGTAAGGATGGTTAGGATTTTATTTCAAGCAATTTTAAACATTGCTACGGCTCTTTCTTTATCCAACACTGCAGTAGTATGTACTTTAAAGTCACTTGTTAAAGTTCAGTTTCAAATGACGTCAGAGTCCACGATTAATGGAATAGCACCATTTATGTGAACACACGCTAGAATGAGAAACAGTCAACTAATACGTCATTGTAAATGCCAATACACAAATTGTAGTTTGCAAGTACAGCTTTAACGGAACGACGACTAAACAGTCAGATTTGAAATTCAATTTTAACATGCTGATAACATGGCATCATTACTACTAGGTGTTGTAATGAGTATCAATTAAAACAATCAGCTTTCCGCACTCCATAGCTGAACAGGCCTTTTTGATTAGATTTAATTAATTAAAACTGTCTTTGTACCCTTTCAATTTACGTCTACTAACTATAATAGGTTATAGTCGATCAATTTGCCTTCCACATTTTAAATACATAATTGTTCTTGACAACATACCGAAAATCATTTGTTACCATATTTACTTTTAGGTCTTTTAATAAATATATTAATTCTATACTGATAAAGTCGATGAATCCATCTGATATTAAGACCTCTTTGTATCCTTTGTCCGACAGGTTTCTTAATAATGTAATTATTTATACTGCACCTTTGTAAAACATTCTGGAACGCAATAAAATATAGATTATTATTTTACTACACACTACCCCAAATACTACACACAACATGGAACATCCTAGCACATACAACGTTGCTTTAATTACTCTATTTGACAATTACAAGACACGACAACACGAACTGCGGCGCACAAGAAAATCTTTGCCAAATAAGTTTGTGTAAAGTTGGGCAGCGCATCGGCTGTTCCGATAGTTCGTACGGAACAAGTTCCTGTGACGTTTTACACTCGCATATATTACAATGTAAAAGTAGTGTAACAAAAACCGCTAGATACCAATGTTGGAGATTTTGTTACAATTGTTTAACAATTTTTATATTTTTGGTTGTTGTTACGTTTTTGTTTGGACGGATGGATTGGTTTGTTTTGTTTTTGTTTTAGCGCGGTATCACGTTTTAATTATATTTTTAATAAACTGAGTGAACTGCGTATGGTAATATATATTTTGTGTTCTTCATGGAGTAATGCAATGTTGTTAAGGCACCTCATAGCTTAACGACACGAGCAATGTTGCAGATTTAATGTCCGAGAGGGACAACATTTCAACCTTATTTTCATATAGGTACTTGTTTTGAACCCAAAAGCTGCTATTTTATTTTATATTAACAACCAAAAAAGTTTATAAAAAGTAAGTCCTGACTTAGTCACTCACTGACTCTGCAAGGCTCAACTCAAATCTTTGGACCTAACAAGCTGAAAGGGGTTTCGTCTACAATGTAAATAGAGATGAGGTTAAGAAACAAGAAATTTTTGGAACACCAATGCGATTGGACATAAAGTTGCCTTCTTATATTATAAACTAGCTGTTACCTGCGACTTCGTCCGCGTAGATTTTAACTAAAAGTGTTTGTCTCCGCGGGACCCTATTTTTTTCTAAGATTAAAGTAGCCTAAGTTACTCCTTATAACATCAGCTATTTGCCAGCTATCGTCAAAATCGATTCAGCCGTTTCGGAGATTAGCCGGAACAAACAGACAGACAGACAAACATTTTAAAAATAGATGTTTTCGTATAGGTACCTTATATACTTTCATATGCATTATATAAAACGCTGTTATTTTGACATTACAAACAGACACTTCAATTTTATTTATTTGTATAGATTATTAACACTGACTATAAATTCAGTATGTTATTAGGTAATTGTAGTCGCTAATAACTTATTCAGGTTTAACTGAAATTTTCTCAGATTAGGATACAACTAAGACAAGTAAAGTCTATGCGGACAGAATCACGGGTAAAGGCTAGTGATTCAAAAAGTAAGGTAAAGAATTATGTGATGTTTGTTTAGTTTGACTTATGTTTAACTTATCACCAATTATAATAAAATATAACAGTGAAAAATAGTAAATTATCACCAAATTGCACAGTAAAATATATTTAAAGAGATCAAAATAAGTCGACGGAGCCTATTTTTGGGTGGGTTTATAAAGGAACCTAACATAACCTAACCCTTCCGAGACGGAATGCAGTGATTAGGTGCTCATTATGATATATTTCAGTAAGCATATTTTGCTGCGCAATTACTATTTTTGGTGGTCATTATATTTAATCCCGTTTAGTTTTTGGGGTAGACTTTGTGCGCAGTATTGTTATATCAAGTGAATTTCTTTACTTTTTCTATTTATTTCTTTAAAAAAGGCAACTCGCACTAGGAATCATTGCTGTGTCGCGAAGGGCATTACACACATTCAAACAACGGACAAAAAGAACGCTCAGACTCGGAAAATTATTTGTGGATCACACAAATTTTTGTTCCGTGTAGAGATCGAACCCACAACACTTGGCGCAGTGGCAGCCGCAAGGCGATCACTTAAACCACCACGCCATCCGTGTATTCATGTGTTGTTCCTCACTAATGTTATTTCGTAATATTGGTCAAATATATACAACCTTAATAAAATACTATAGCAACTATTATCAATTTATCATTAAATATTAAATATGCCTCGACCTTTAGGGTCGTGAAGTGTGATATTATATATTTTAATTAAATTAATCATATCCTTCCTTATTCATTAGTGCGATATACCTTAACTGTTGCTAATTTTAGAATTTTCTTATCAATTCTTTTCTTAGTAAAAACCCGATAATTACATTAGAATTTCATTAAATGTGAATAAATACCTATTTGGACAAAAACACACAACGCCGGTACACGATAGCTGTGCTTAATAAATATAGAAAGAAATGCATATTTGAGTTTAGAAAAGAAAGAAACGAAAACATTTTCTGCGCATATTTAATTATATATTCGTAGAAATTTAGTTTGCGCATTAATTAGGTATTTAATTAGAGTTTATAAAAGAATGATAAGATTTGAAATATAGAAACTTGTTACAATAAATTAACCACATGGTTCTAATTAATAAAGAACAATGATTTTCACATGTGTTTCCGCCTACGTTTGCAACCGATCGCCATTGGTAGATTCCCGAGTCGAGAAAAGTGTCATTTGAATTTTTTTCGCCATTGCCTAGAAGCATTACTTAGTTGATACTAGATACCTATTAAGATAGCCAAATGGCTATATTTTATGTGTTATGGAACAGTCGGGCAAAAATCTAAGGATTCTAAACAATACGTGAGAAAAATGATTTGTCATAAAAAAACAACGGGTTGCACTCCGGGAGTGCCGGCAGAAGGGAAAACTTGAATATTAAAATTGTGCATTTTAATATTTTGGAATAGTTAGGGAATAATTTTGCACGAATTGCTTTAATTATCAATATAAAAGTACTATCATTTATGTGGTAAAATACAACATTCATTTATTGCGCTATCGTACACAAACATGACAAGTCTGCCTCCGTCTTACGAATTTTCGATCACGTCACGTGTCCTGACGCGAGTTTAACATTTTTTACCCATCACAAAAAAGTGCACAACGCCGCTAAAGAAGTTTTCACTTCCAAAAAATGCAACCTGCACTTCTGCTTACCCCAAAACCAACAAGACAAACTACAAAAACTGGAAAACCCAAAAGAAAACCCTGATGCCAATGCACGTAATTTAGCGAGCCTGATTGTTCGTAAAAAGCTTCAACGAATTCAGGAATCAGTTTCAAGGGAAACACGCCGAGGCATAACACTAGAGTAATACCTAGCTTATGTACTCACGGCTCATATATTACGTACACCTTTTTTAGCAGGCGTAGAGATTTTGTCCCACAGCTCTGTAAGTGGAGTATATCTCGCTATACTCCGCATTCCTCATTCCGCACACCTCAACTTTTTACTATAGGCCATAGTAATAATAATGTTTCATTTAACAACCCAATTTCACGAATGTGCAGACAATATAATTCCATTTGCTCTGAATCGGATATCTGCCACGATAGTTATAATGTGTTTAAAAATGCCCTTTTAAAGATTTTTTTTTGAAATATTGTGCTCTATTTCTTCTTTCTTTTGTATTCATATTTTACCATTGTTTACTCTAGCCCACTAAAGTTTTAATATTAACTGAATGATGTTTATAGTTTTAATTGGACTTCAGGTTGGCAACTATTTAATGTTCGATTGAGTAATGTGTAAATAATTAATCTGTTGTCTGTTACTGTACATCTATACTAATATTATAAAGCTGAAGAGTTTGTTTGTTTGTTTACTTGAACGCGCTAATCTCAGGAACTACTGGTACGATTTGAAAAATTATTTCAGTGTTAGATAGCCCATTTATCGAGGAAGGCTATAGGCTATATATCATCACGCTAAGATCAATAGGAGCGGAGCACCAATGAAGAATGTTTCAAAATCGGAGGGTATTTTTCCTTTTGAGAGCTTCCGCTGCGTAAACAGTTAAAGTTTCGCAAAAATAATGTATGACAGAATTGTTCCCCTTTAAAAGTTCTAAAAAAAAGTCTGCGACAGCAGTCTATCTTTTAAGGTTGGCTCACTATAACCATTTTTATGCTAACGAAATTTGTTCTAAAATAATGCATTATTTGCGAAGGTATTTTTATAAACATGATATTAATCCTTATGCAAATAAATACGTTATTCATCACAGGTATTTAATTTTAAACAAAATTGCCCTTTACATCATTCGATTTCAATGAATATCTTAGGAGATATCGCAGTTTCAAAATAACATCGCAGCAAAATAATTACCCATTACAGACATAGTACAAACGATGTTTCTTCTGGTTTATTCTGCGTGATTACTAATGGTTCGATTTGAAAAATTCTTTTAGTGTTGGATAGCCTATTTATCGAGGAAGGCTATAGGCTATATAACATCACGCTACGACTCACGGGGGCGGCGCAGTAACGATAAACGCGGGTGAAACCGCGGGAACATCTAGTATTTAATAAAAATAAAACAATATGTAAATAAATCTGAGGGTTCGCTAAAATTAAACCACTCGGGAAGTAGACCCGTCTAACAAAAAATCGCAATGGAACAACCAGGTGTTGTATTCTTGAGGTGATACGACATAGTTCAGCAAATTACCGGTGCTAATATCCTACTAAATTTGTTAGCGTTAATGTTGCTTTTGTCAATAAATTTTTAACCCTGAGGCACAGAATGTTCCCCTGTGTCTTTTTCTGTAACTCGGGCAAAATGTATGCGATATTTTATGATTAATCGAATGTGTAAGACGTAAACACGTAGCAAACAAACAAAATAACATCCGCATTTATAATATTAAGTTACCTTTAATCTAGAAAAGTACCGATCCCAAGGAATAGAAATTGATTGACGCAATCTAGATTTACGCGCCGCGCGTAAAATCTTATTAACTCTATACAGCCGAAGTTGCCGACCATTTAATTAAATATTCTAAATTAGAACATCCTAATCCTAACTAATATTATAAAAGTGAAAATGAGTTTGTTTGTTTGTTACCTTTTCACGCCTAAACCACTGAACCGATCATCCTGAAATATTGCATATACGTTGTCAGGTGTACAGAAGGCTACCTTTCATCCCGAAAAAAATTACTGTTCCCGAGGAAAACAACAATAAAGTTCTTATGATAATAGATGACGCCACCTGTCTTTCGAATCATGATTGAATTATATTATTACAAGCAGAGTACAACCCGAATTGATTGTCAAATTCTAAATTAGCGCGAGCGAAGTCGTGGGCAAACGCTAATAATTTCGTCTATCGCCAGCTAGCTCGCTGGCAAAGAGACAACGGCCTAAAGGTTAAGATGTTAGTTTTACCCTTCAGAGCTACACGACGCCCGACGTTCGTACATTGATAAACTTTTTGCATAAATTCTGTGATATGAGTAGTGAAATCGTTTTGGGACTTAAACTCGCAACTGTGACTGCTCTTAGACAGGACCTTAGGTGCTGAATAAAGTACATTATTTTATTAAACAAAAAGTAAAGATCTTTATGTATGTAAATAATAAGGGAGGTGATTCCCTCGGTAGTAAGTGAAATACGACTGTTGTGTATGTTGTCTCGGGTTCGAATCTTGGGTTGAGTAAAGGCTCAGCTGCCGCACGGAGTCAGTGAGTGTGCCATGTTATAGCAATGAAGTTGCCCTTTATAACGTGGGACTTAAAACCATAGCTAGCATAGTGCACCTCTGTAGCGCAGCGGTAGTGAATGCAAACGCTGTGCATGAGGTCTTAGGTTCGAATCCCGGGTCAGCCCAATAAAGAGTTAGGAAGTTGGCGGTGTCAGACGCCCTCGTGCCTCGGAAAGCACGTAAAGCGGTTGGTCTTGCGCCTGATCTCCCTCTGGTCAGGTCCGATTTATTTCCCATCGGATCATGAGAGTCTGCGAACAGGCAGTGTACTTGTGTTTGCGCACACACTTGCACTATAATATCTCCTGCGCAGTCAGCGGCCAGTCTCCGTTAATATTGGCCGTCGTGATACAAATTCGTTTGAAGGGCCTCACTCATGAAGTGAAACACAGCAACAGTGCTAATATACGCCGATATGCGTCATGCTTTCTTAGCGAGTGTATATAATAATGCACGCATTCATTATCCGTGAATACTCATCTACCTATCCCTTCGGCCTAGCCAGCTCATAGCCAGTTGCACTCGTTGATCGCTAAACAATTAGCGAGGTTAAGCAACGTTGGGTGCGGTCAGTCTATAGATAGGTGACCGCTTAGTAGTATTTCATCTGAGCGTTTCTGTGCCTGGAAGCGCACGTAAAAAGTCGGTCCCGGTTGTTGTCAAATTGACCGCAGTCGTTAAGCCATGTCAGAGGCCTACGGGCGGCTTGAACAACTCTTGACAGGTTGGCCACTAACCACACGAAAAGAAGAAGAATCCCTTCGGAAATAAATGATGATTTGATTTGGAAATCTATAGACGTGAATTTATCTGTGTAAGCATATTAAATAGAAAGTGGGAACTAATCTCATCTTGAACAAACTAAGTTCCTCGTGTGTATCTTTCCCATACGTCGCACTATTATGCGTATGTTTGACTACTTCCCATTAATTAGTGTTCACACGGTTATTAACTTAAAACAAAGACGGATGGAATGATAATTTCATATTAATCTCGTATCTAAAGTGAAGCGAGTATAATGTGCGCGCTTAGTGTAAGTAAGCGATAAGATTTATCAACTCGCGCTTCAACATGAGTAAGTGAACCATTTATGAATCAGTTTTTTT
The DNA here is from genome assembly GCA_963564715.1 of Catocala sponsa. Taxonomy (NCBI): domain Eukaryota; kingdom Metazoa; phylum Arthropoda; class Insecta; order Lepidoptera; family Erebidae; genus Catocala; species Catocala sponsa. The sequence continues at coordinate 20,884,142 of OY751341.1, read as the reverse complement.
TTAAATCTATACTTTATGTATCGCGTTGTTTCGCTCTTGCCTATGCAATAACAATGATTTAAGGGGTAATAGATAGAGATAAGGTGCAGCTAGGTCTTTGCTAAAGTCTGGGACTTGGTTTTGCTTCAGTCCGGCTGGGTCAGTGCTTCCAATATACAGGTAATCTTCTGTTATGATGTATATAACAATATATATAATATCAGCTCTGTATTTAACTTATCTATAGTACAAGAAGAATTAGGCCATAGTCAACCACGCTGGCCCAGTGCGGGTCGGTAGTCTTTACAGATATTCGAGAACATGATAAAAAATTCTCAGACTTGCAGGTGTAAGTTCCAGACGCCATTTCTGTGTGGCTTGCGCTTTAGGCTACGAAGTACTGACGAGCCGTACGTGTATTTGCCACTTTGTTAGTACAAAATACTATCTCCTTTATAAATAGAGTACAAAATAAGTAAGTTTAAATTTATCTCAACAGAACTTATGAAACCTACAGCAGGTTCAAGGATCTACAGACAAATGGAACAAAGAAGTATGACAACTACCTACGGTATACAAAAACAAACGATGACGCAACGCATCTAAAATCATTGACACATGTACTGTCATTAATATGAGTCGTAAAATTTAATGCGATGAGAAACGGACGTTTGTGAGCATGAGTTACGGCTTTGTTTATTACTAGACTTTGTCTGCGGGTGCACCCGCCAGATATTCCCTTTATTGGTCGTTTGATGGCAAACAAGCTCGACAATAATTTAGGATGAATATTACACAGCTTACGATAACATTTTTGAAAACACCAATTATTTAAATATTTGGATGTGGGGGCCGTTCGACTGCTACGCAGAGGTCTGTAGCTAAATTTCATGGCACACAACTCTGACTTTCAAAGTTATGTGTGTGTGTATTAAATAGTTAACTATCGATCGCTTTAATGGTGGCAAAACCATCGTGGGGAAACCTGCATGTCTGAGAATTGTAGGTAATGTTCTTGAAGATATGTGAAGCCTGGTAAACCGCACTGGACCTTACCCTTCTTACACTGAGAAGAGACCAGTCGTGCTCAACAACGGAACAGTTTGTATAAAGTTCTGATATTATAATAAATACATATATATTAGCTTCCAAAATAAACATGATACCTGAATTTTCATTTCGAGCATATTCATTGCATGCATGGGAACGGGGCTGTACGAGCCATACATCGTACATGGCACGCGCGCCTCCTTTACATCAGCACTTTTACGTCGCCTCGTATAAATTGTGTAAATCAATACCAGTGCGCGATCATACGTCATAATCAGCGGTACTCATTTATAGTAATTATCGTATCAAACATAATATCATAAGTTACGTGGTAGTTAAGTGACCAATAAATCGCATCTCATTTTAACTATCAGTGATCTTTCATTTCAAACAACAAAGTTGTGTGCGACCCATTCAGCAGCGCATACAGAGGCAAAGTTTTGCAACCTGTAATGCGTTGACAATTTAAAAGATGGTGGATAGGCACTGGAGCTACTGATCGAAATACACTTAGTAGAAAACTAATCAAACAAATAGAATATCAAGTATAATGAATCGTTTCTATTAAAAAGTACCTAATGTAATAGTAGTGTTAGTTTTGGACCTAAGCTTTGATTGCTACTTCCGTATACCCACCGAATGTAATAGGTCCCATTACATGATTTTTTTATAATAACATGTCACGAACAATACATTACTACGGTACTAATCACTAAGTCAATCAAAAAGTCGTCAGACTTAAGTGAGATTAGACCGAAAATGTTCGGCGAAAGGAACTTTGGCTTAAAGTAAGAATAAACTAGATCCGAGAAAATGCCAAGCGATATCCTGGCAGATTGAGAAGAAATGGCAGAAATTGATGGCTACGAGTAAGATTTTTTTTTAATGTCATTGATTTTTATTAAACTTATATTTATGATGCAGCAAGGAAAGAAGTACAAGGTGGACCGACTGCCTAGTAAGGGTTGCGGGAAGCGGTTGAGGCGGCCCAGGATCGGTCTGTGTGGTAAAACTTGGGGTAGGTTATGTCCAGCTGCGGACGTCGTTTGGCTGAGATGAGAGTTATATTTATAATATAACTAGCTTATGCCCGCGGCTTCGCTCGCGTTAATTTAGAATTTGACAATCAGTTCGGGTTGCATTCTGCCTGTAATAATATAATTCAATCATGATTCGAAAGACACGTGGCGCCATATATTATCATAAGAACGTTATTATTGTTTTCCCCAGGAACAGTAATTTTTTTCGGAATGAAAAGTAGCCTATGTCCGTTTTTGTACTATCGACTCCAGCGACGGATGACCACTCCTAAGGTTAAAATCGCATAGCAGGCCAACACTTGGTACCCGTACCCGTGACACGCCCCTTTCTTTGTTTGAGTTTTTTTACACTTTACATTTGTTTACTGATTCTAAGGCGATACAAACTCAACTGGTCAACATGTGCGAGCGAAAATTTGTCTGAAATGGTCATCCGTCGCTGGAGCCGATAGTACATCTGACAACGTATATGCTAAATTTCAGGATGATCGGTTCAGTGGTTTACGCGTAAAAAGGTAATAAACAAACTCATTTTCACTTTTATAATATAAGTTAGGACGTTAGGATGAAATTATAATAAGTTACTAGTGAAAGAGCCAGCTATTGACAATTATTTGGTAACGCCATTGGTTAAGCCAGTTTGCCTGAGGAAAATTCTCTTACAAGGAATCGTAAGAGACTGTTGCCGAGCGAGTGAAGTCGCAGGCAAAAGCTAGTATTATAATTAAGATAATAATTTTGGCACTGTGTTTAAACCTTTCCGTAGCAAGTTTATGACTTAGTAGTAAGTAGTAGACTAAAAACAACTCATGTTTTACCCAACAGCAACAGGGATGACTCTTTGTTTGTAACATGAATAACACTCAGACGATGGTATAAGGTTCAACATAAAAGTGGTTATTTTGATTGAATGGTCGTGACGCAAGCCTTTTGTTATGAAGTTCCGATCCCGAAGTACTTATAAATATTGTTTCGATATACTGTTCAATAATTTTATAAAATATTCTCATTACAAATTCTAACTGATATGCAAATGTAAGTTTGTTTCGTACGCTTTCACACTTTCACTTTAACTACTCGACCGATCATCATGTAATTTCGCACACGCATTGTCAGGATCAGTCAGGTCAATATTTATTTGCATTTACAAATAAAAATGGTAAATTATTTATTTATTTATTTTAAAGATATATTATAAACTAATAAATATATAAAATAAAAAAATGAACGTAGTCCAATCACCCTTTCATTCTACATAATCACGACATTTTACAAGCGTTTCTTAAACCTTTAACCCTCTCAACCTATTTTAGAATAACCCACCCAATGCGTGCCGCACCACAGTGGACGTAGTTCCGTAGTAACCAATTTATTTCTTACGTATAACAAAAATATTAATATCATAACTGACTCTTTCGTGGCAAACAAACTTGATCTTAAATTTGCAACTAGAGCTCCCGGTCTTCATTACCGAATAGGGTATTATTTTTATTTTTTATTTTGCTCGTCAAAATGACTACTCTCCACCTGATGGTAAGCAGTCGTGTGATATAAGAGCAGTGGCCTCCACACCGTCCTCATAGCGGCCGAGGCGATGTTGAGGTCTCTACTTTGACGACCTGAGAAGGTGCTTTTTCACGACCCGCTATATGTTATTGTCTTTTTTTTTTTAAGGAAATATTCAATAGTATAACGGAGTATAGAAATGTGTCCTATAAACATCAATAGCCTTGTACATCTTTAAAGTTAATGTTTGGCTAAGAATTTAAATTGCTTACTTTAATAGCATTGTCTGTTCTCATAAGGTAATGCATTAAAATACTTATAATGAACATAACTATTTATTTTTACAGTTACGTGGTCCAATGTTGGACTATGGCTAAGCGCGGTGACATTCAAACGAACGAATATGACAACACTCAGAGTTCATTGACTACGGGACTCTAAAGAAAATCCAGTCGAAAGAGTGGTTCCGGAAGGGTGCAATCACGCAATAGGGTCAAATTACACAGCAATACAATCAGGCCTCGGCCGACGTCAAATTGTTAAATAACGCTCCTTCAGACCTCGTGGGAACCAATTCATATTTATTTTATGGCCCCATAAGAACATCGTTATGATATAAAGTAAAAGCATTTAGTAATATGGGAAGGGACGGAGGCTCGCGTTTAATGTGATGGGTTTAGCTGATTCCGTAGCGTTAGGGCCCGATATCCGTTTGCGATTCGAAAGGTTATTATGCGCTGATTATATTTCCTTTATCTAGATTAACTAAAAGATATTGTAACTTTTGTGCTACCAAGGATTTCGAAGATAGCTGACTAAAGATAAGTTTACTTTTTATGTTTGCATTTCAAATTGACTCTATACTGCCTGATGTCAGTCGTTGAACGCTAAGAGTGAAGGCATTCATAACAGTTTCTCAAAACCTAATTCATATTTGTTACACAGATGATTTGTGAATGAAGTTGGAATTGTCGAGTTTTGACATAATATTATAATAGCTCTCCTTAGTCAAAGACAAAAACGATATTACACATTTAAATGTTAAATCTAATGTTAACAACATCTAATGTATAATACGACGGGAACAATAGCAAATATATAAGAAAAGACTTTTGTACGCTTCACCATTAAAAAGGGCTTCACTTCTTTAAATGCAATTTAGTCCATAGACAGGCTGGTGCAAGGCTTTACGAGATAAACTTAGGACTATCTACCGAGCTGATCATCATTTGACTAGAACAGCAAAGTTTCATTACGTACCCTTCTGCAAATGTTTCAATATCTTATTTACACAGTTTTAAAAATCAGCACTTATATTCAATATCGCTTTGCTTTTTTAATTGGTAAACTCCTTTGCGAATTATTTGTCATCGCTAATAATGAGTCCGCTCGGAAATGTGTCACCCTCTCACAGCATATCGGCATTTAATACACAATCTTACGTTGGTGGATACGTACGTAGTAATAGTACCCGTTAGCTCTTATACTTCTCCCAATCGTTTCTATTGAGCCAGAGATTAAATCGCCGTTCTGGACGTTAAGTAGTCATCTGACAAACAATGCCAACATGACAACTGAATTATAAATATTGTATTATCTCTCTTATATAAATCAATTGTTCACTGCCGTTCTCAATCTAATGTGTAAGTCAAGACACATTTTTAAGCAATCCAAGTACGTTGAGGGTACATTTGCCCGAGCGCTATGATATGTCCTTCTTCAAACGAGGTTTAAAGAGAGTTCTGCTTTCACCGTAGGCAGCTGCTTTGCTGTGTCCTGACATTGCTGAAGTCCATGAGCAGCGGTTACCACTTTTCATCAGGTGGGCCACTTGCTCGTCTGCCACCAACGGCAATAAAAAAAATATATAAAAAAATTATGATTTAAATCTTAGTATTGATCCTATCTTTGATATCTTTTCGTATTGTCGGAAACGTGCGAGTGATAATACAAGATAGTGTTACTGGAAACAATCGTAGTTTAAGATAAAATAGTAAAGTTGTTTGTCACCTTTATCGCATAATAATCCCAAAGCACTGTGATCTTTCTCTTAAACCTGAACAAGGTTTTTTGGTGTAAGTAAATAATTAAAGATGACCCAGTAGCTGTACAATAACAAAACAAAAAGGCTCCCCGCAAAAGGCCTAGCCGAGTTAATCAAAACTTGGCCAAACAGTTGGCTGTTTAATGCGGCGTTGTAACTCGACCGCAGTTGGCACGCCAGGGACCATGCATTAGTTGCATCGAATTTATACCCACACCGTGACCTCAAAAATAAACGTCGCACGCTCACAGCACATAAATTGGGCCTGAATCGCCAATGCTCTTAGGGGAGCTGAATTTTAGCACTGTGTTTAAACCTTTCCGTAGCTAGTTTATGACTTCCTTTACATCTTTGCAGCTCTAGGAGCCTGGTACTGCATCTAATGTGGCTTTTACCGTTTACGTGAAATGTATTATTTTAGTTAATTCTAGATGACTCGGTGAACTACCAGCACCAATAAAAAAAAATGTGTGTGTGTACCAGAGTACACAGGTAAGAAGTGAAACTTCTTTACGACATATCATTTTTCTACTATTTGCAACTTCACGAAAATGGGGTAGATAAGGCTTAAGCCTTAAGAAAAACAATTTTTTCCGTATTAAATTATAGACATGCATACAATTAATGAGTAATTTATTTTATCATTGTTCTTATTATAATATCATTGCTATATATATATATGCATATCATTCATTTTGTTTTATTTTTAAATTATTATTTAATTTATATTTTTTATTGTTTTTAGAATTAATAATGTTCACTAGATTTACAGTCATATTTATTAATACTTGCTAATTTTAACAGATTTATATACATTCACTGATACTTACAATCAAAAAGTGAGGTTAACCTCAAATAAATATTAAAATCATGCTCATACGTGTTGAATTTATAAAAGGAAATATATAATCACTCTCACTTTTCTTGTAAATTCACTTAAATTTGAATAAGTCTTTTTATTTTATCACTTTCAAATTAATATATTGTTATTCTTATTTAAAACCAAACTTCAAAACTAATATATTGTTGTTATTATTATAATATATTACATTATATTCTTTACGTCACTATACTAAACTTTGATAAAAAAAGCAACATGGCGCGTAACCGAAAAACGTGACGATTTTTTTTTACACTGCTACAAAATTTCTCCCATACGTCGATAAAGAAGTTTCACTTCAATAAGCACCTAAATAGATTTGATTTTAATCCAAAGTGACGATTCTCATACACATTTGACGATACGATGGCGTAGTGGTTAGTGTAACCGACTGCCACGCCTAAGGTCACGGGTTCGATTCCCGCACAAGTCAACCATTTGTGGGCATGGATATGGATGTTTGTCTTGGTCTGGGTGTTTCTATATATAATATGTATGTATTTACAAAAAAAAAGTATATCCCTATGTATGTTTATCCATTGTCTAGTACCCATAGTAACAAGCTCTGCTTAGTTTGGGTTAGATGGTGTTGTGTGTATGTGTGATAGAATATTATACAATATTACCAATATAGATATTTAAAATTGAGATTTCCTAATTTTCTTTTTTCCTTAACCAATATACCGTATACATGAAAATCAAAACAAAAATTATATAAAATCGGCTGATTCCTTTTCGAGTTTGAGCGAGACTAACGCATGGCAATTGATTTTTACATAAGAGGTTTTAGCTTTTGTAATAGACCGGATAACATGTAAATTTAATACACAAATTTATTATCTCTTTGATTTCTGACATAAGCATGAGAGAATGGCAGTTAAGATTATCAAATCATGGTCCTAAGTCTGACCGGTGAAGAAACATGTGTGGTTACTAGACGGCTATTAAGTGTAAGCAGATAAGTATAAAACACACTCAGCTACGTCTTAGAATCTTCGTTTCTGGACTGCATGCTGCTACCGATAATTTCCGAACAGAAAAACATTCTTAACAAAATCTTCTTCCAGTTGTGACCCCACAAAGGCATTTTACGGGCACAAATGCGGTTGTTCAATTCATTTAAGGTCTCCCTGGACTTTTCATTATAGTATTTTGGATCGTTAAATTTTAATCGGAGGAGAATGCGGGGCGCCGGTGTGAAGGCGGATATTAAATTTAATTTTTGTATGTAGCGTTTCGTTGCAGATGCGAGATTTTATAAATTAAATTATTTTAACGGAATTTATAATAACCATAATATATAACATACCTAGCATTGCTATTTTTAATTCCTGAAAGGTAATGCAGTGTTTTATAAATATTATATATGTATGAATACAATTTTAAGTCCCCTGTACATACAGAGGACTTAAAATTGTATCCACAGAGATAAATTACATCTAAGTATATTTCCCCAGTAATATTAATATAGGCGGTGGTCGGTGGCAAGAATATAACTATCTACCGAGCATACTTCCAGATACAGCGTTGCCAGCAAAATTTTCTAGCAAATAAATTCAATAAAGGTTTTGTTAAGCCCAGGGATCCAGTACTTTAAGGTCTTTAGACTTTGAAGGTAAGCGTAGGCGTACAGCAGGGGTACAAAAAAGGACATAGGGTACCTTTCATCCAGAAAAAAGTTCTGTGACTAACCTAACCTACATTTACGCGAGTTTGTGAGTTTGTTTGTTTGCTTATTTCACGCCTTAACTACTTAACCGATCATCATCCAGCAAAAAGTACTGTTTCTAACATAATCTAACCTAACCTACAATGTTTACGCAAGCGAAGCCGCGGGCGAAATCTAGTCGAGTATAAAACGCTATCTTTATTTAATCTCAAACAAGCTTAACTTTAGTACAAAAAGTATTGTAAAATTGTATTGAAACGTTTATTACTGAGCGCGTTATCCTTGTTATTTATTTTTATTTTTATCAGTGTTATTACCCCACCTAACGAGTCGGAAGCAGGAGCTAACGACAAACGTCATTTAGCCCCGTTCACTCCTTAAGAAGGCATTCTAAAATGGAGTATTGAAACTGAACTATAATAAGAAAGAAATCACGTAGAAAGCTGGAGTTATCATTATACTAAATAATAATATATCAATAATCATTATACTGAGAGATTAATTTGTTATAGAAATAGAAAATACTGTTTGAGGACTGTCACTGAAGGAGCAGAGATGTCACAAAAGAATCACAAAATGATGGCAAAGAACCAACAAACAAAAATAATTATAATAATAATATTCTATCACATACACACAACACCATTTAGCCCAAACTAAGCAGAGCTTGTACTATGGGTACTAGACAATGGATAAACATACATATATACTTTTTTTTTGTAAATACATACATATTATACATAGAAACACCCAGACCAAGATAAACATCATGCACACAAATGTTTGACTTGTGCGGGAAGCGACCCCGCGACCTCAGGCGTGGCAGTCGTCGGTTACACTAACCACTATGCCATCGAGGCCGACAAAATAATTGAATGCAGATGTTCACAATGCAATACCTACTTTGTGATATATCGTTTTAATGACTACTGTTGCACCAGGCGTAATCGCATGCCGAGGAGAACTTTACAAATATTCAAACAACGGATACCAAGAGCATCCAAACTCGAAGAAACCACAAATTATTATTAATATTATTGCTCTGTTTAGGAATCGAGCCCACATCTCGAGATGAGAGGTTTCTTAGGTTTCTACACGGTAATGTTATTAACAGTATTCTGTCTTCATACAAACGGTCGGAACTCGAGTCATACCTACGCGCCTCGGCGTTGGTATGCGCTTGGTTCGCAACCAGTCGCAAATGCGCCGCAGTGACGAACGGAGGTTGTGATTGTTTTGTAAGCAGTAAGCGTGCGATTTGTGATGATCTGATTTTATTGAACACTTTATATTTCATTCACTACGAATTCCATTTTTATAATATAATATACATATAATATTTACAATTACTAAACTAGAAAGAAACTTAAGTAGGTAGATAAAATTAAAACACTGTAGGCGGGAAGCCCTAACGCGTGTCTACGAACCGCGCTATTGTAGCTAATTATTTCATGGACAGGGCCGAGTTACAATACTGTATAGATATCATTACCGTGGTTTCTATATCGACGCAGTGGCAGTGGCGACGCGATCACAGAAACCACTACGCCATCCGTGCATATGGTGTATATATTGATACATTTTAATACACACAAACTGTTGTCGATACATTCGAATATAGTTCGAATACAATCGTGCATCGCTAATACAAGAGCTACTCAATAAAATGAAGAAGTCATGATGGTTTTCTATTTCAGTTTGTTACATTGAAAAACACCACTCTTGGACATTTTGTCGAGTCTATCAAAATTTCCTGATAACACAACTTACGAGCGTACCTAACAAGATTATCGTAACTCAGTTTTCCATTTCCTTAAGGGAAATGAAACAATATTTAAGAAAAAAGCCTTCAATAAGTTGAGAGTTAAGTTGAACGTGAAATCAAATGGGGGCTTCATTAGAAAGTCATTCAGCGGAGGCATAACGTCGCATTGTCAGCTGCTTCCGTTCACCATAGAGTCGCCTCCGGGGAAATTCTATGGGTTCGCAGTTCTATATAGTACAATTGAGAATAATAAGAACATACTGTGAAAGAAAATAATATGTTTAATATTTTACAGTTGATGAAGAGATTGTATTTTATTTTTTTATTTGAATTATGTGTTCCTTAAGCAGTTTTGTATAGGTGGATTTGAATTTACGTTATTGCAATAACTTGTATATATAGTGCATTGACATATGTAGTTATCATCGAATAATGTAAACATTAACTGTATTTTAAGTATGAATCTAGTAAATGGTTGTTTTCTACATAATGTACAAGTATTATCTGTATAAGCTGTATTTTAATTTTAATATGATAAAGTAAATAATCAAATAAAACATTAAGAAATATTCTGATTTAATAATGAATATTCGACCTAAATATTGATCACTAGCTTTAGCTCGCGGCTTCGCTCGCGTAAAGGTTAGGTTTGGGTTGTGTTAGTAACAATACATTTCTTTTTATAAAATGTTTCTCTATGATAATATAGCTTATTAATGGTGAAAGAATTTTTAAAATAGGTTGATTAGTTTTTGAGTTAAATCCTTACAAACAAACACACTAACAAACAAAAATCGAATCATTTCTCTTTATAATATTAGCATAGATAAGTTTGACTCTAACAAAATAAACGAAAAAATGTAATCGACATATTGCACTCAATTAAAATTAGTGTGTTCATTTTCTATAGACAGTTTTAAGTAGCCAGATATTTATCTTGAGTTATTTTTAAATCAATCAACAGACTACAATCTAGCCTCTTATATGTGTGGTCGTATTGATACGGCCCCATATTTTACTTACACATACAACCTATATCCCGAATACCCACTTTAACTAAGAAACCACACAAGCTAATACTTAATAAGCGCCCCATTGAACTAAAGCGTCGGTATAATTCTCCAATTATGTCCACAATTAACCAAACTGTCGTCACATAACACATTATTGACATGTGATTACCTAGTTATATCGTCAATAATATCAATTGACCCAGTCGACCGCACTTAGCGGTGAGATAGAGAACCCGTATTATGTAATTAAGAGGTTATTAGTTTGGCGATAAAGTGAGCTGTTAATTTGTTTTGTTTACATACATAATCCCGTTTTCTAAAAGGCAAAATAACACAAAAATAGACGGTCCAATGCATATAAAGTTCTATCATCGTCTGCCTTATGAAGAAACATCATATACACGTCCCAGTCTTACTATGCTTCTGTTAGACGAGCGTCAGTCACCAGAGACTTGGAAAAATCATACAAATTTTCCAGATAAACCTTTGTTTTTGAAGTGAAAACTTCTTTATCGGCGTTGTGCACTTTTTTGTGATGGGTAAAAAATGTTAAACTCGCGTCAGGACACGTGACCTGATCGAAAATTTGTAAGACGGAGGGAGAATTGTCATGTTTGTGTACCATAGTGCAATAAATGAATATTGTATTTTACCACATAAATGATAGTACTTTTACACTGATAATTAAAGCAATTCGTGCAAAATTATTCCTTAACCATTCCAAAATATCAAAAATGCACAACGTTAATATTCAAGTTTTCACTTCTGCCGGCACTCCCGGAGTGCAACCCGTTGTTTTTTCTTTCTAAGAATACGACTGCCATACTAAGAATAAATTCTATATCGCGAAGGACTTTAAAAAAACTCCAATAAACAAAGAACACTCAGACTCGGAACAACTAAAATACAAAATCTTTAAATCCCTTCAAGTCTCCAACAATAGCAATATCGTTGTCACATAAAATCATATATAACGTAAATTGCATTATGTTCTCCTTAATTCTTATTTTTATTTCTTACTTTGTTATAGTAATTTAAGTTCTTTATATAAATATTGTTACAACTATTGATGAATGCTGGTTAATCTGTAATTGGCAAATGTTGCAGCCACCATACTTCCCTTGTTGTTGTTGATGTGAATTTGTAAACATTTGCTGTTGATAAACCATAATAAATAAATAAACTATTTGCGTATCACAGAAATTTTCGTACCGTGTGGCTATCTAACCCACAACTGCAGTGACGGCAGACATTTTTACCAAACGATAATAAAGACATGTTTAATTATGCTAATCAAGTTGGGTTTTATATGTACCTACAAGTAGGTATACATATTGTCGATATAAGATTGCCGAGAACTATAAATAACACTAATCAGAGCACGTAATTGTCAATATTAATGGTCGTTAGCATAATAATGATGTGGCACACCATCAATCATCCAAATTTTATACATATAATATGTATGTACTTATATATTTCTTGTTTGTTCGACAATCGATCGAATCGCGAATCGTGGCTATTTAAGCTCGGGGGCAAGAAATATTATTTTTTGTTCTATTAAGAATTTCCCAGTAGCACGCTGGAGATTAAAATGGTAAGAAGAAGTACAGACAGTGGTTGGTATCAGCATAAATGGGTCGACTCGACCCAGGAAGGACCCGTTGAATTTGATTTGATAACATAGCTGCCAGATTGTGGGTGTACGACGCCACCGCCTTTCCTTTTCAGGAAAATACAGGAGCCTAAAGATGTATGTATTCAGTTTTGGATACCAAGTAAGTACTAAGAGCCTACGTGGAATCAAAAACTATGCAGTGTAATAAATTCATTTTCCTAAATTCTGTCAAAGCTTTTGAGTCGCAGTCGTTATGTTAGATTAAAAACACATTTTCGATTCGTTTTACTCAACTAAACGTTATTAGTACGTCGTAACAGCAATATACGAGCTAATACAGTCTAACGTCAAGATCTTATTTAATACGTTCATATCGCGTTTACCTTTTGAAAATTTAATTAAACGAGACTACCCTTCCATAGGTTTCAAGTACTTTGAAGTAGTTTAGAACAACGGTCTGAGGGAAAGGCTGTGTAAAGACTTTAGGCAAACGACTGATAGTCCGCCGCGGACTTTTTGGAGAGAATAATGCCACGGGTTACGTATTAGAAATTATCAATGTTATCAGTTATCAGCGTACCTTGGTGCGTAATCCAGCTATGTCGCTAAATTATAGTATAGATTGCTCGGAGAGTTCAGGGGTATTCTGTTTGAAAAATATCAGTAGCAATAAAAAGTATGGAAATATGCCTGGAGATGACGAAACGCCATCTATTTCGTCGTCTCTAAAAATAGAGCTGGCAAAATGTGCATGTAAATAATCACAACCTACGGTATCGGTCTATGTAATGTTAATCTTAAATACTGATGAAGTGGTGCAAATAAGCTGTATTGAGACAAACATAAAAAAATGAGTTGGGCATGTGCAAAGAATGGACTACGAAAAAGAGAAACATAGTATTTGGGTAATCGAAACGGGAAGACTTAAGCAAAGCAAAAAGGCTTAGGTATCCTTAACCACTAAGAGTATGAACAATGTGATGCAAGCAAATGAATTTTATATTCCAGGATCGTAATAAGTGAAAGTCCAAATTCTTTGACAGGCGTGTAGTTATTTAAGGTTAGCCACGCACTAAACAATATGCCTACAATTTTAGACGGACAAAAAGTCCGCCGCGGACAGTCCGTAAGCGGCCTACTGCTAAATTGTAAATTTGAGCGGGCGATGCTGACCCTAGGTTTCGGGCGGCGTCAGCAGTGTTAAACACTAGCTATATTTATAGTACTGCAGGGCAAAAGCTACGATGCGGTCCGGCCGGACGCCTCCGAAATACAAGCTCATATTTTAGTGACTTTAATTGTTCGTAGAATAATGGTTTTGTCAGTTTTAATATAGTGTTCAGAACAGGGAGTTTTGAGTGAATGATATGTATCGGAAATGTTTTTTTTTTATACATCTAAGGCGGCAAATAATCATACCCACCTAATGGTAAGTGGTCACCGTAGCCTATGGACGCCTGCAATACCAGAGGCATCACCTGCGCGTTGCCAACCCTTTAGGAAAAAAAGGAAGTGGGATGGAGAAGGAGCGAAAAGGGGTAATGAGGGTGATTGGGTCTCCGGCAGTCTCACTCACCAAACGAAACACAACAACAGTAGGAATACTGCTATTTCACGTCGATATTCTGTCAGAGGGTAGTCCTTCCCCGGTCGAGCCGGCCCATTCATGCTGAAATCAGCGAGGCTCTACTACTCGTGGTTCTGTTGGCTAAGTTGGCTTTAGGTTTTTGTAACTAGCAAATTTTTTATGCTATAAAGGTGAGATTACCGCAACGTGTGTGCGCTTGGCAAGCTAGGCGTACCTCTAGTGTGGTGGGATCTCTTCAAAGAAATGGTTTGCCACGCTGCCAGCGCAAGAGTTAAAAGTGACATAGCTTACCCAGCTAATATTACAGTTTCCCTAAGTAGCCTGGACATGTTTTGTTTTGTGGTTGTTTGGCTGCAGTCTTGTAGGCTGTAGAGTGAATACTTCCAACGATGGGCTGAGCCAGTTCCAGCAAAATTCTAGGTTTAATCAAATATCTCGCTATATATTATCAAAGACCGTGCAATTTCATAATGTCGACATTAGGACTAGATTCCAAATATACATTACATCATTCTTATTACGTATTAGAACTCGACACAGCTATAATTAACGCACAATTCTAAATTGAATTATTGCACATACATATTTTGTGTAAATACATTTTAGTACAAAGCGCTAATGTGTAGAACTACTAGTTCGATTTAAACATATTATTTGCCATACATACATAGCTATCCAGTGGACTGAAGACGGTTATATAACTTAACGCTATGACCCAAAGGAGTGGAGCAGTAACCGTAAAAGTCGTTTAAAACTCGAAGCACAGTTTGACAATTTATAAAACACACTATCTCAAAAGCCGACCTGTCTCCGAATCTTTAATTTAACTCAAAAACACGTCAACCGATTTAAACATACTTTTACTATTGGAAAGCTATATTATCACCAAGTAACATAGGTTATATTTTATTTTTAAAAAGAAGTACTACTAACATTACCTATTTTTATGTAAGCGAAGCCGCGGGCAAAAGCTCGTTTATAAATAAAACTGAACATCTCGTGATTAGCAAGCCTTGCTTATGTTGATGTTTAAGCATCGGTAAAATGAGGCAATTACACAACAAATTTACAAAGCCCAAAAAAGAATGCACGCTTAGGTACTTTCCCATAATTCTTGTTATCTTTCTATCTCTATATTTTAAAAGCCTTTATATCCAACGACACAAAAAAATACTTATTCCTTTTTAAGAGAATACCAGCCTTTTCGCTACAAAAGTGTTTCTGAATTCCAGTTGTAGGTACACAACTCGACTCAATTTTAGCAAACGCATGTCTGTCTCCCCGGAGTATTATGTAGTTATGCATACGAAAAACCTCAGCCCCTAACCCGGCGTGTATGTTATTCATGGTTAACTAAGCAATGGAAATTTCTTTATAAATGTGTGTTCGTAATGCTGTATATAATACATTAGATGTTCCCGCGGTTTCACTCGCGTTTATCGTTACTGCGCCGCCCCCGTGGATCGTAGCGTGATGTTATATAGCCTGTAGCCTGCATCGATAAATAGGCTATCCAACACTAAAATAATTTTTAAAATCGGCTCGGTAGTTCCTGAGATTAGCGCGTTCAAACAAACAAACAAACTCTTCAGCTTTATAATATTAGTATAGATATACATATCTACATATAAACTTACGCGTGTTTCTCGTAGTGGCTGGTAGAGACTGATTTTTCCATTTATTAAGATGATAGAACATTCCTCCTACATATATTTTACAGCTATTTTTTTAAACTGGCATGGGATTAACATGGCATAGCGGATTACTTTTCATGACGTCCAGGGTTTGATACCTACTTCAGTCAGTGTTATTGGTATTTTCTTTCTAATATGTTTTTAGCAGCACGAAGTCTCGGACTTTGCCAGGTAAACGGTAATACACTGGCCCTAAAACCTGGAACCTAAAACACAGGTAGCGAAATCTGGAACCTAAAACACAGGTAGCGATATCTGGATACTACATCTCTGTCCATCCCTTCGAAGATATAGGGGTGAGACTCCTCCTTCTCCCTAGCCTTTATTATTCCCAAGTCATTTGGGGTCGGCTTTCTAGTCTAACTGGATTTAACTGGATATCAGTTTTTACACGGAGCGGCTGCCATCTGACCTCCGCAACCCGAAGGCTAACGATACCCTAAGGCTAGACCAGTGTCAGGATATTAGAGGGCACTGACTTCCCAATAACGACTGCCATAGATGTTCATGGCAGCCGGGACTGACGGCTTAACGTGCTCTCCGAGGCACGGAGCAGGCGATAATTGTCAATCAATACGCACATAATTTCGAAAAGTTATATAACGTCAGAGGTGCGCGTGACGTGGGTTGGGTGAGACTCTATGTATATTTTAGTAATACGTAATACAAAGGACAGTTGCCGACTATATGGCACAGTTTCAGAATCCGTACTGCTACTGTGAATTTCTTGACATTAAAAAGAAATCTCATTCTCACGATTTTCGATCAAATATACCATAGATGCACATTCTCATACAAAAACCGCGTCAATATGTGGCACTGACCAGTACTACTTACTTATAAGTGTCTGCATTTATTATGCAATCCAGGAAATAAACCGGAATAACTATTGAACGCCCACTGAGAAACATTTTGTAATAGTTTAGTTAAAACGCGTCAATGTAAAGCGTGCTAAATGTGCTACTCGCGATACGCAAGCGTACTAAGTATATGGTACGGTCTCCACCGTAGTAGTGGTGTCGATTCGCTCTCGCTTACGGGTAGCGCAAGAGTGAGTGGGACAGGTGCATAATATAGCGCATACGACTGATTTATGCACAGTTTTGTTGGGGCCGTTTTTCGAGCGACGATCGTGCATCTATGGTATATTTGATCGATGCTCACGAGTGACATTCACTACAGCTGCGATCCTAAGTATGATATTTTACTAACTCAATATCCTGCCCAATAGATAGTTTAGCACTATACATAGCTCTCGGTTGTCCTGCAACCATAACTTTCTTTGACTAAACGTTCCGCAGCCAAGTGTGGCTGGCACTGTTATTTAATGTTCAGGCAAGTTTACAACATCGAGAGGAAATAGTGCTGTTTCCCACACTCGCTATTTGCGTTCATTCAATCGAAACTTTTCATTTCGAAATCGATTCGTTACATTCAAAATATATTGTTCCCAGAATATTGTATTGGAAAATATCCGCTGTGTAATCGAGTGGATTTTCTGTGTGTTCAGCCATTATTGTTCGGCTTTTTAAATCTGCGGGATTTTAACCATTGTACAATTGTTATTTATATTTTAAATAGATGGTTTGGAGAATAAAGTTATTACAGAACATTGGAATTAAACTTATAACACTTATAATACCTATATAATATTCTATCACATACACGCAACACCATCTAGCCCAAACTAAGCAGAGCTTGTACTATAGGTACTAGACAATGGATAAACATACATATATATTTTTTATTTTGTAAATACATACATATTATACATAGAACACCCAGACCAAGACAAACATCCATGTTCATGCACACAAATATTTGACTTGTGCGGGAATCGAACCCGCGACCTCAGGCGTCGCAGTACGTCTCGATGGCGTAGTGGTTAGTGTAGGTAACCGGTGTGTATTATAGTCTATTTTAATAACCACTAATTTACACACTACAAAAGTAGTAGATTTTTTTAAAAATAAACCTATTTTGTATTCTCAAATGTAGTGTTATTTCAATGTATAACATTCGCTTCAGCGTAAGACAATTTTATAAGAGAGCATAACGTGAAAGAATATAACAAACTAATACTTAAACTAAAAAAGTTACTACTAAGACAGTTTGGTCAAGTTAAATAATGGATGACAAAATTAAAGTAAGGAAGTATATAACGCAAATGTGAATAGGACAGTTGGAAGTGACAGATTTAGGGATCATTCTATGACCAGACTAACAGACAAGATGAAGAATGTGATAAAAGTGAACGAAACGTATTGGTTTTGAGTGGTCGTCTTGCCATTGCCAATCCGCGAACTTTAAATGGGTTCGATCCCGACACGCGACAAAAAAATGTGTAATACGAAAAAATTATTTCCGTCTAGGTGTTCCTTGTGTCTCTTGTTTGAAAGTCTGTTAAGTACCCTGCAATACATACAAGAATGAAAAACAGAACAGGGAGGACTCGGACTTTAAAAAAAAGCGAAGGCAGCCAATAAACGCAAGAAGCCAGTGAGGCTTTGCTGTCAGTTGTGTGATCTTGCGTTTATTGGCTCTAAGAAGCCTGAAAACCCTAATAGCCCCAATAATACATCACAAGATTACAACTAGACAGCAGTCATCTGTTCAGACGAGTCCTTAAACCAAACGTAAAAGCGATTCTCGCCGTTTTATCGAACTTATGCCAACAAATTAGTTATTGTCCGTCCATATAATCGACATAAAACATTTATTTAAAAGGCCGCTTGCGCAATATATAATACTAGTTAATCATCACATTTATGCGAGCCGACGTCCCTAACAATACCTTGACCTAAATTAGTGCGCCTTTGTACGAATCATAAGTGTCACTCTTTTAGGTACTACGATTATTTGAATATAATCGTTGTATTCTAAGTAGTGTTTCTAAGAAACACATGCTATTCTTTATATATTTTCTGCAATGTGTGGCTGTAATCTATATATTAATAGGTGAAGCAAAAACTTTGTATCCCTTTTTACAAAAATTGCGCGGACGGAGGAGTATGAAATTTGACACAGTTAAAGTTTATATGGAGAAGGAGAGGCGAATCCTAATAGTTTTATAAAATATGCACTAGAAATACATTAAATTAATGAAAAAACACTACACGCACACAACCATGCATTCGAGACACGCATTCGAATCGCGTTCGTAGTATTTCGGCATTGTTCGTCTGACGTCGTACAATTCTTTGTAACTATGGTTACCTATAGGTAGCCATAGTTACAAGTTTTCTTTATTACAATAAATAAGGTATACCTTATTTATAAGTAATAAAGAAAAAAGAAAATAAAGCAGCACGCTTAGGAATTTTGGTCGAATTTTGACCACTAGGCAATGCTTCCCAGCGATAACAACAATACTAATCAAAACACGGCAATATTTTGCGTATAGCTCGGCTGTATAGCCAAACAATTATATTGGCCGTCTACGTTTACTAGTGACACAATGAAAGACAATACTGTCTTATACGAATCTATATCTACACAGCCGTGACATTTCTACAAACAACATATTATTCAACTTGAGAACCGTACTTGGGATTATCACAACCGCTTGTAAATACAGACAGATAGCTTTAGAACGGTCAAACTATTCGCTTCAACAGAAGTACTAGACACCATGATCCTTATTAAAATTTATTCAATATAATTTTTCAAACAAAAATATTGGTGAAGAAAACGCCTGTGCTAAATCTTTAGTCGGCTTTTCTGTGAAAGAGTTGAGTAAGATTACCCTTTATGTGAGTGAACAGTTCACATCTCAGCAGCATAGTGTGTACACTTCATATAGAAGATTTCGACTTCAAGGAGAAAACGTTTAGTACATAGGTTTAGAACATGCTTTTATTTATTTATTTCATTTAGGTCCTTCACAGCTAACAATCAATATTACTAAAATTATAAATAAGACAGTACGCCAATTACGAAGAACACAATAAAAAACTAATTATTAGAAGCAAGAGTAAACATGTAAATCTATATGTAATTTAAACGATTATTCTATTGGCCCATATTATATCATAATATTGTCAGGTCTAAGTGTGATGGTGTGTGAAGCTGTGTATAGATGAATGAGGCTGTGTGCTCGTGTGTAAACCAGTGTGTGTGTGTGAGTGACACATTTATACATTTAATAATAACGTCCTATTGTTTTATATTCGTCAAAGAACGTTGTAAGGCAAAAAGCCACGCCTTCAAAAGCTCTTAAAGTCTTTGAACTCGTAAGGAGTCTACTCAAATTAAACCTGAATGATTATTTAAGTACATACATACGTAGTACAGAATATGTACATTGTAAATATTTAATTCTATGTTAATTAGTGTTGTACCGTTCTGTAAATGTATGAAATTATTGCTGCTATCGCATTACTAGCTTGTTACGTAACAAGCCAGCCATCTACTGGCTTGTGACGTAACAAGCTAGTAATACAATTGCAGTTAACAAGTAGTTGATATAGATAATTTAATAAATGAAAGGAATATGGTTTTGTTTTGCCGTATACATACGACTAAATCACACATTATCTGAATCAAGACTATTTATTTACTTATTTCAGTTAATTTAAGAATTAATTATAAATAAATGGACGGCAACTGACTTGCCCTCTAACGTGGAAATCTAGGAAAAAAGTGGGTGTAATAATCCTCTACCAAACTCGTAGAATTATATAGGCGTGAGACTATCTATGAATGTTGTAAGAAAAAGTTATGTTGTATGTGACCGTATAACTTTATATCCAAACAACACAACTCACACCAACAAAAACACGAACTTCTCAATATTTACTGCGCTATTACATTTGAGGGGCTATCTCCAAAATGAACGGTAGTAAATACAGCGAAACTAAGCCAATTTCACACAAATAGTTCACAGATATTACTGGAGAATGCAAACCGACGGCACTATACATAACAGGGCCGACATTAAAATTTATCTTTATGATATTTTCATTACAAAACATAATACCCGCCCGGCACTCGCTCGCATTCGCGCAGGTTAGAATATTCAATTCGGTTGAATAATGGCACAACATTGTCTGAATTATGGAACTGAAAACGGCCAGTTTTGTACAACGATTTCTTTTTACGTTAAGGGCGGTACTGTCCGATGCATGTACGGATATCACCGAAGGATAGGCAAAGACACTTGCTACGATCTCTTGCTTCATTAACTTTCATTATATTAAAGCACGCTCGTCAGTTTATATAATGAAAGGTAATCGTTCCTCCTTTCTTAGAATGTAACTGAGGTAATCAGAGAACTCTCGCCTAGGTCTTTCTCTATCGGCTGTTGTATACGAGTGTGTGTGGGAATTAAAATTAGTCATTGTACCCACAATACACCATCTGAGTTTTTAAGTCCTATCTCAAGTGTATTCGTGTTTACCGGGCACATTGTCAAATACCACGTGCTGCTACTTTAATTTCGTAATGGTATACTTACGTAACAATTTACTTTGTTCACGAATCAAACTTATAATCGCATCTTATGCTACACAAACAACAGCTTTCGAAAATATCTGCAATATTAAAAGAGCTGAAACGAGGCACGATATACTACTAATAAAAGCAAAAAGGCACTATATTTTCATCAAAGTATTATACTTTCTAGTATCCAGTTAATCCCAAAAATGCATCGACAACTCGCACCGATCATAAGGTATCTTATCTTATGTGGGGGCCAGTCAGTGCAGACCGGCGACACTTCGACCCAGTGGGATCTTTTGTGTCGACACTCTTCTATCTATCTATCGCTATCGATCGATCGAAAAGTCATATAACTTCCGAAAATCAGAGGTGCGCGACGTGGGTTCGAACTCGAGACCCTCTGCATTGCAGTCTGTTGGTCTCCCCACTGAGCTATCGCTGCTCTGATCATAAGATAACTAGAGTACGATCAAAAGGCACAGGAACAATGCATCTTGTCAATGTACAATTAGGTGCGCATCCTATCTGCATTACCTATCTCAAGTTTTTTAATTTAATTTCACAAACCCTATATTGACGTAGTACAATAAATCGGCACCCTTCATACAATTGCCCCCCGCCCGGACCGCGCTCGCGAACGGACGTGTTCATGTACTCTCTGTGTTTTAAAAATAGTTAAAGGCAGTAAATAGTGACTTTCTAGTGACAATATTGTGCATACGCATAATTAACAATATAAACAAGTGAGAAAACGAAACTTTACGCTACAAATATAAACAATACAGTGATAAACAACAATAGAAAATAAATATTTGTTGACAATTTAAAAGTGTTGTGACTAATGTATAGTGAGTTAACCGGCTTGACCTCCAACACCAACTAGAAAGGTCGAGAAACTCTGTCACGAGCTTTGCAACAACTGAACAGCAATTTTAACGCGTTCATTAATAGCCGCCGTGGCCGAGTGGATAAGCGTGCCGCCTGAGTCAAACGTGCTGACAGTGGTTGGGGTATCGAATCCGAGCTATGACACTCTGCACTTTTTGTGATTCATATTGACTTAATATACAAATCTGTGTGCAAACAACACTGATAATGTCTAAATTGCCCCGTACACCGCCAAACCAACATATTTCTTCCCGATCGGAATCAGATATACGCCAGCTATGCGTAGAAGAGTCGCAATCGACCAACGATAATATTACTCAGAGGTCTAAGAGACGTTGCCCACCGAGTGATTTCGAAGCTACAAAGGTAAATTTAGACGATTTTAAGACAGAAATTAAGGATATGATTTACAACATGGTTTGCAAACAAAACTCTCGCATGAATAAATTAGAAGCTCACATATTAGAAATAAAAAATATAAATACTAAGATAGAAGAAACAAATACTGAGATCGAGAAATCTATGACATTCGTTACCGAGCAGTTAACTTCTCTGGAATCAAAAATTTCTAGTTTGGATATACAACGCAACACCATATAAACTAAAATAACGGCATTGGAGGACCGAATAGAATACTTAGATGGCTCTATTATCAAAACTAGCGTTGAGCTTCGTAATGTTCCGAAGAGACCAAACGTAACAACGACGATGTTATACGGTGTCTTGATGGACTTATCCAAGCACATTGAAGCCAACTTGCAAACTACCGAAATACGTTACGTCTCAAGACAACCATCTAAGAGAGACAACCCTTGCTCAGCATTGACAGTCGAATTTGTGAATAGTCTTGCCAAACATAACTTCCTGTCTGCCGTCAAAGAATTTAACAAACGTAACCCGAAAAACAAGCTGAATTCAACTCATTTGGGTTTTGACGCACCTATAGCACCTGTCTACGTCGCAGAGCAACTAACAACCAATTCTAAACATCTCTTCTACCTTACCCGAGGCTGGGCTAAAGCAAACAAGTACAACTTCTGCTGGACGAACAACGGACGCATTATGCTAAAGAAGGACCCGAGCAGTCAGACTATAGTTGTTAAGAACGAATCGCAACTGCGGGATTTATCTTTATCGACCAATGCATGACTAGAACCACACTTCGCTCTTACCATTCTCATTAATTATGTCTTATTTGCATGCTTCTTACATCTATTTTTTATTACATTTATACATTCTGTAGTAAACACAAACTACACGGTACACAAAAATATTTCTCAAAAACAACTCTCGTTTATTAAACATAAACAACACACACTCATAACACTCATATACCTCCAATACTACACCGTACATATTAACAGATTAAACCTACTAGCATTACTCCAACCACATATACAGCCTTACGCCAACAATCCTACAATACATATTTATAACAAAAATGGCTAATATTAACGACTTCATCGAAAACGTAGACCATTTTTCTGTATCGGAAACCCATACTTGTACTCCAGAACTAACTAAAACATATATAATTCAACCTAGCACATATTTAAAAGTTCTCACACAAAATATTCGATCAATTAACCGCAATTATCTTGACTTACAAACCTTACTCCATCGACTTGACTTAAATTGTGACGTTTTGGTTTTAACGGAGTGCTGGTTACCGTGTAGCAGCAACGCCTGTATTCCCCTATTGCAAAACTACAATGCTTTCACAACTACTACGCACATCAATCAAAGCGACGGTGTCGTTGTTTACATAAAATCCAACATGACGGCCGCGTATGAGGAACCTGACTTTAAGGAATCAGCGTCAGGCTTGATTATAAAGATAAACACTGATGTAGCTGTTATTTCTATATACCGCTCGCCTTCAAATGATAACATTCACTCATTTCTAAATGCACTCAACATCATACTTCCGTCTCTCTCCAACTATAAGTCAATTATTATTACAGGAGATATTAATGTTGACATCAAACCCGAGTCATCAGATAGTAGGGCCCACTTATATCTCAATACTTTAGCTTATCACGGTTTTCTACCAGCACATACTGAGCCTACTAGAGGTAATAACTGTTTAGACCACATAATACTACGTACTAAATCTAAAACGATAACACTTATTTACGAATCAGCGGTAACGGATCATTGCCCATCTCTTCTCTGTATTACCAAAAGTAAAATAAAAACAACGACTCCTACTATCTTCTATAAAGTAGATTATGATGCTCTCGACAAACTCATGCAGCATATAGATTTCAAACTTATATATTTTGATATAAAACTGCTATAGCTGAATGTACAACACGCATAAAAGTACCTGCGAACAAAAAGACTCTCAAGCCTTGGATAACGCCAGGTCTTCTACGCTGTATACGCAACCGAGACTCACTTCACAAAAAAGTCAAACAATCACCCGAAAACTTTATACTTACCGTTACCTACAAACGATACAGAAATTTCTGCACAAAAATATTAAAGAAAGCAAAACGACAGTTTGATACTAATCAATTAAATAAGGCTAGTCATGACCCTAAAAAGCTTTG